>CM027842.1:49293082-54533975 GCA_016097545.1 Eucalyptus victrix
AACTGTCGAGGCAAGGTGAAATGTAGTAGGTGCGAGCATATAGAAATACTTGAATTGAAAACCTGTTGGACCAAACTGAACTGGTTTTGGGCAATTTTAGGGGGCATCGGTCCAGCTCTTAGTTTCATAAAATTGGAACCAGTGATTTTCGGTCCGATTCTAGGGTGGGAACTAGACCACCCAGATATCAGACCAATATATATATATATATATATGAGTAAATTTTAAACTTAAACTATAATCCTCCCACGCCTCACTTATATAGAAAGTCCTGCTCTGAATTGATGCTAAATTTGTTGTACCCTTTATGCCTTCTTTCCCTTGACATACAGAGGGAACAGTGGAAGAGGCTAAGTTTATATGAGAAACTGTTATTCAGTAAGATTTTAGACAAAACTAGTTACCCTGGCTACTCATTACCTATGCTTTTCTGTAGAAGTTGGAGAAGTCGGCTAGGAAAAATTGAATAGTTTCAGTATTCAAAAGACAAAGTTGAGGAGACAAATATCATTTTTGGCAATATGATTTGTTAATTTCACCATGTCAACAGCACAATGAGTCATAAAAATAATTTTTCATTAGGTATAAGAGACAGGGACTGCTGGTGGAGTACTTATCCAAAAGTGGTCAATCAGTCATAATAGAATGTTTTTCCATTTATTATTATAGAGGGAGTGGTCTGGAAGTCGTATTATAGCCCTTGTCATCGATAATGAGAAAGATTATAGGCTTATCAACTGCTATAGTCTTAGATTATAGGCTTATCTGGTGCTGTAGACTTCATTCTGAGTTCAATTGACTGCTGCCTCTTGCTTTATTTTCTCATTATTCTCTGTTTATGGAAGAAGCTCTTTGAATTGGTCATGATCTCTGTATTTTGTTATGCCATTGTTTTGACCATAGTATAATGATTTTATCAATCTCTTGCGACCACAATCTTGCCTCTATAATTGCGCTTCAGTTTTTCTTTCATTGATTTTGCTCTTGGGTGATAATTGTACTGCCATGCCTGTGACATTGTCTAATAGATAGTTATTTTCTCAAGTTGAATCTTTTGTTGATTTGTGCAGCAGCCACATCTGGAATTTACGGTACGTTGATCAGGGATGGTAAGTATGGATTTTCCTTGAGCTTGCAGAATGTTTATTTTTGCCATGTCTGTAAGAAGATTAAATGCATTTTTATTTTTTTACGATTAACAGTGACTATCTCTTATATGATTTTGTGGAAGCGTTATTGTTAATTTTCTTTCCCTTATATGTCAAACCTCAGTTACATGATAAAAACTAGCGTTACATAAACCTTATGCTTCCTTCTTTGGCTCAGTAGCAACTTTCTTAGAGCAAACAATTTCTCCAATTTTCAATTGTCTATACCTGGTATACCTGCTTATCTTGGATGATCCTCAATAACAAATTTGAGGAATTATTAGACGTTGGATTTGCCATGATGTAAATATCAATTAGCTTGTATTGTATAGCTACGTGTTTGGTTTTGTTACTCTGATTTATAGGATCATCTGTTACTATTATTGAGTTTTAGACCTTTGAGTATATGCTGTTAATGCTTGATGCATTAGCAGATTTTCACTGTTTTTCCTCCTGTTATAAGTTTCTCAAGTTTCCATAGAAAGCCAATTGGGTGCCTCATTATTTCCAGATACATTACAAGTTTATTATGGACAAGAACATGAATCTTGTGTCTGAACTCTTTGTGAAATTGTTTAATTGTCATCAAGCTGAGAGGTCTAAATTGGAACCTTTCGAGCAGTTTTCATCTATTTTATAAATAAGTTATAGAGCTTTAAAAGTTATTGTCCCATCTCTGGATAGATTTTACAGCAGGGGTCCTATGGTGGAGTGGGTAGTGAGTTCATGGCTGTCTTGTTTTTGATATGTGCAGGCTCTTGAATGGATTTGAATCTCATGCCATAAATAATTGTTCTGTGTTGGATACAATTCAGCATGAAATTTATTTTCAAGGAGCAATTTTAACATTGTAATTGTGGCGTTCTAAATAAATGGCATCATAGTGCTAGGCTGCTAGCAAATTTGTTGCCTTAGGGACCTTGTTTTCCTCCTACTGATATCACATAATTTTGTAGCTTTGCTGATCTCCATCTGAACTCC
Organism: Eucalyptus victrix; assembly: GCA_016097545.1. Classification (NCBI taxonomy): domain Eukaryota; kingdom Viridiplantae; phylum Streptophyta; class Magnoliopsida; order Myrtales; family Myrtaceae; genus Eucalyptus; species Eucalyptus victrix. Next base: position 49,295,212 of record CM027842.1, read on the forward strand.
TTTTGTTAAGTAACAATTTTTCTTGTCTAGGTTGTTTAGATAGTGGCCTGTTGATGTGCTAGGAAAATTCAACTGGAAAGAAGTCCCTTTTAGGTCATTACAATTCGTTACATTACTTTTACATGGTGATCAAGGTCTTTATAAAAGGATGCTTCAGATTAAGCAAAAAAAAATATGGATATATAAGTCTGGTGTCCTTCATCAATACTCAAATGAAAAAGGGCTGATGCGCAGACGAAATGAAGTAAATATAGGAGGCAAGACTGCTATAAGTAGAGATGTTCAAGTTCTCATTGTTTTTGCTTCATCTTTTTCCTTTTTGTTGGCTTTCTTAGCACAGTGGCAATTTTTATTTTGCCAAATGAAATGCAGATGAACTGGGGAAAGTTTTCATTAAAGTAAGTAGTTGTGAAAGAAAAGCAGTGTTTTTTGCCAGAAGAAAAAGTATGTGGGTGCAAATTAAGATAAAGAACATCAGAAATGCAGCATCTCTTCTTAGATATAGTTGTTAGTCTTATGTTGTTTCAAGTAAATATACTTTCTTTTCAAGAGATCATGCGTGGTGTGTTCAAACGCATTGGCATCAATCTTGATCATGGGATGGATGAAAAATAGCCTGTATTTGCACTGATTTCTTTCTATTTTATGATTATTTTGTATGGAAAACATTGCTAAGTTCTCAACCTGCATGCAGCAGGCAAACTTGATCTGCGGTGTCTTGGACTTTTTCTTTGGGTTTTGCCTTTTGGTTCAGACTAGTCATTTGACACTACCAAAATAGTTGTAATGTGTCCATGCAGTGGTTTTTGAGAACTAAAAGAATAAATATTATTGTTTAGCTAATTAAATCAGGCTACATTTGACCAAAAAACAAAAAGAGAAGAATTGGGCTACGTTGCTACAGTCTTCTGTTTCTTTGCTTTAGATCTAGAACAGTCAATATCCAGTTGCCTGACATTGGTGAAGTGGTGTTGTTTTTAAGTGCGGCTGTTCAGCCGGAAGATTTAATAGATTGTCCCAAGGATATAATGTCAGATGGTGAGGAATCCATTGTGGTCCCTCGGAGTGAATGGACAGAGGAAACAGGATGGAAAAGGTTTGTTCCAAACTGATCTCATGGGTTGTGAAGAAGCTGCCTGGGCGAATAAGCGATTTCTTGAAGTAAATGATCATGGTATGGTAAAAACAGTTGGAAGCGAAAACCTTATATGCTTCATTTATGGTCTGTAATAAGTCTGGTACCTGGGAACTTCTCAATAATTTCCATAATGCCGCTCAGCATGTCTCTTGAGAACATCAGTGAATTTCAATAGAACTTGCTGCTTTTGTGAAATTCCTGGTAAATCATTTATTGCTGTCTATTCGCCATTTGCAATAGATCTCTTATGCTTTTGCCGTCAAATGAAGTTATCCAGTTAAAGAGTATCAATGCTTTTCGGGGACTTGAGCGTGATTTAGCTATTGGCCGATGCAGCAGGCAGCGGCCGGTTCACTTGGTTGTTGAAGCTGCCTGTGGACTCTATTCACTGGCAAGAGATATCAAAATTTTCCCTTGGACATTACTCGTTTGGTATTAATCTTTCTTATTCTTTTCATTGCAATCTTCCCGATTCCTCTAGTAACATGCAACCTTGGTAGGCCAAAGTCCACATTCTACAATTTCCTCTCTATTTCCGAAGGTATGAAAGCAAAAAACATTAATAAATCAGGGCAATTTTTAACTCTTTCACATGTTCATGTCAGTCTCAGCATTGCCTCAGCACCTGCTTGCCAGGCTTGTGCTACATTAGAAATGCATGAAATACAACGCGACCACATGAAGGAAAAGGCTATGGAAATTTCTCTTGGTTTACGGGCACGCAGGCTTTACCTAAATATATTTAACCCATTATTATCTCTTTCTTTTAAGAAAAAAAAAATTCTCCATCTTGGACTGTATCGATCGTTCACAGTCTCACAGCTCAAGCCCTTTTGTCCTTCTTCCAAATTAAAAAAAATTAATAAATAACTGTTGCGCATGAAATATACTATGGGACGTCGTCAGCATGGGACGACTTAAGCGTGGTGAGTCTAGGGATATTAATAAAAATCAAGATGAGACGGCGAAAATAATTGAAAATAATTATACGATCCAATAAACAAAACCAAAAGAAATAAACAATAGAGGTCACCAGAAAGGTGAAATGAGCGAACAAAGTTCACTAAACGCCAAACGTCGTTGACTCCTTTCGGAATCCGCGGTACAGAAGGGCTCGTTCGCAGAAATTTCACTTATATGAATGCAAAGACTTGGAAGAAAGAACAAATTTTTAGAGATGGGTTTGGAGAATACTGTAAATTGAAGATCGGGTTCATCTAAAAATTTGAAATTTGCTAAATGTAAGCAAAGATCGCCATAAAATGCTCGAAATGGATGGAAGACGAACTACGTCGATGAGATCTCATTCTAACCATATAAATCCGACTCAAAAGTACATGAAATTCGCACGCCCTAAAATAAGTTCTTTCAGGAATTAGGATTTTTGATTCAATATCGACAATTTGATATGAATTTTGAAATGGACTTATATTTTTCACATTCCATTTCCACCTCGTTCCGGCCACCACCATCCCCATTTACAGGCGCTTGGGAATTTACGTATCTCTCTTACATAACGAAATCTACGTTGTCACCTTACATGTAACTCATACCAAAGTCAAAAACCCAGAAAAAAAAAAAGAAATTTAGGAAAAAAGAAAGACAAAGGCAAAGAAAAGCTAACACTATTGACAATATCAATGATATTGATGACTTAGATCAACCCCCACCAAATATTTTCACTCGTCGCCTTCATCCTCCTCGCCTCCACCGAAGAGAGATACCTTATTCTGCAGCAGAAACAAGACCAGGATGAGAACCAACGCGACCCCGACCGGAGACGGCGACCCCCCGAAGTATCGCTCGAGCGGATCTGGTTCGCCGTAGGGAGGATAGCCAGGTGAGAAGTGGACACGGCGGTTGGACGAGATGAATTGGATGGTGAGGAGGAGGACAACGGTGAAGATGAGGAGGCTGGCAGGCGAGAGCAGCTCCACGATGGCGTCGAACATGGCCTGGCCTTGCTCGCCTAGGACGTACGGGCCGAGGACCACCACGCCGAGCACCACCGCGAGGAGGAGCCCTTGTTGGGGCGGTCCACCGCCATATCTCTCTCCCATCATCTTTGCTGTTGGGTGCCTTCTGTTCAGGTTTTGAGGTTGTAGTGTTGTTTCCTTGGTTTTTCGTGCGGGGGTCGCAAGTACTTATGTTTCTTGCGTGTCACCTTTTATTGGGTTTTTAACTTGTGAAATCGGTCATAAAATATGGAGATAGCCGTACAGAGAGGCGGAGGAGGATGCTTCTCTGAGGGAGGATTCACTTAGCCTCAGTTATGCTTACATAATAATAGTTTCTTATGCAAGGTAGTTTTCAACACTCGTCAGCTTGCTATTCTTTCGCCCTTTAAAGTTTCTTTTACCATATTATTTTGAGCTTTAAATAAACAGTTGAATACATACATGGGTTTGTTACGTAAAGCAATGTATCTCTTTATCCATACCAAACTGTCGATCTCAGGTGCAATACTCCTTGAAGAAAAACAAAGCGATTCAGTCAAAAAAGTTGAACGAGTGATTTTAACGAAAGAAAGTGGTGTAAAACCTGGCTTAACGAGGTGGTTTTCGCTACAGTAAATGGTGAGAATAGGCCGTGACAAAAAATGGACAAGATATGTAATTCCTAAGAATAGAAATTTCTTCTTTTTTATGGGTAAATCTTCTCCGTCAATTTAAAGGACATACTCAGCTCTCTCGCCATGTCATAGTGTTGGATTATATATGAACAAAGGGTAAGGTTGCGTAAAGAAACATCGTCTGGCTTTAGTCAACAAAGCAATTAAAGAGTATTTTTCTTGATCTTCTTTTTTTAGGGGCTACATGCATGTGAGGTTGGAGACCACGCACCGGAATTGGAGATCTCAATACAGATTGTTCCGAGGGATTTTCTTATTAAATTATACTCCATCATCCCAATAACCTTACTGATGCTAAGTAGATCTATCTTGATTAGGCTGATTGATACTCACCATGTTCATTGATTCCCAGGCCTGTCACTAGCAGCAACTTGTCACTAGCTTATTGCCCTTCTCTTCGAACTTCAATTGGGTGTCTAATTTGATTAGGTGGTTGATTTATTTACAACTACTGACCAGTCGTCGTGATCTGCTGGAAGATGTCATCAGGGGCCTAGGATTAGTCCTAGAATTCAATCGTTTGGTGAGCCGAGCCTTTATTTTTATTGGAGCAGGAAGAACAATAGCCAATCGCTCGCCCATTCTGCGTTGATCCCTCAGTTGATTGCTCAAGCAGTCTCTAATTGATCTTTGTCATGTTCCCAAAGTATAGCTCTTCATTGTTTTCTTGCCCATCATCGGTTTCTGCAGACACAAGGAAAGGAAGCGACTTACACGAGAGAATAAACACAGTTTGACACGCCAATTTCAAAAGGCCGGTCGACCTTCAGGGTCGGGCCTAGCAACTAAATCTGATAATGTTGCTGATGGAACGCATTGTGACCTTCTTTCATGGCAATGTATGCAATGCTATTTCATTCAGACAGATTTTGTTCTCCTTACATAGTTGTGTAACATGGGTTTTTGCTTGATCTTGAGATGATACTTTCATTAATTATCTCATGCTGGGACAACTTAGTACCGACGATGTTGACATTGATTTGTTTTTAGTCATTTTTTCCAGATGCAACCTCCATATTAAAAAGTTGCCAGTACACCAGCTTGCGTGATAGGTGCTGAGTCTTGATCACCCCCCGCGTGCTTCTTGCATTTTCGTCTTCTCTTTGAGTTTCCTCTTCATTTGTCTATATTATCTTTCCTTATTGAAGAGGTCATACTAAATTATATTAGGTCCGCATTTGATTTATAAATCTAGTTCACCGAGTAATGCCATAGATTCAAAACAGGAGTTGAATATCGTCCGTTCCTTTGGAGGCATGCTTACAGTTTATCACACATCACTTCTCGAACTAATTCCATAAGACGTGACTTTTAAAATACGATATTAAATTTAGGCCTACGTCAAAAAGAAGAATAGAGAAAACGACGAAAATCACAAAGTAATTAAGTGTGAAGAGATTTCATATATTTAGAATTTAAACCGCAAGCAGGTAAACTGTCAGCATCAATGATAGTTTTGACTCTTAATTTTTGTGGGTGATATCTGATCACTACTGTGAATCTGCGACTAAATAGCCAAGGTGCTCTTCCTCAACTTACACGGTACTCCAACTGCTAAATATCAAAAGGGTCTTGCTCAACCATTTATACTTCAAAGCATCACCAAGGTAAAAGAACGTAAAACATTAAACAACAAAAGCAATCGCAGAAGTTGCTCAATTGCAGCTTGACCTGCCAATCAATGGCAAATGTCAAATTCATTGTTCACAATATGAATGATGTACAAGACAGATTGCCATGAAATATTCCGATTGTTTGCGAGGAAGATCGCTTTATTTCATGAAAGAAAGTTTTCTTCAGATTGGTGCAGATCTGAATACTGAAATAGCAGATGATCATCACTGGTTTTTCAAGAATTTGTGCTTAGCACATACAAAGAAATGTTTTTCAGAAGCTTTGATTATTCGAACGACTATCCACCATAATCACACATTGCATATGAGCACCTACTTTGTGCAGGGCACTCCTCAAAACAGGAACCACAGTTGTGAGGATCGCTCTGAACGTCGACACATTCCCCGCCACAGCATACCAGGCCGTAGGCACAGGCGTGGCCGCACTTGCCGCAGTGGCTCGCATCCCTTGTGGTGTCCTTGCAGTACCGGCCAAAGCAACATGTGTCGCCGCCCCATGGGTTCTGCTCGCGGTTGGCACAAACCATGGGGTTGCCAGCGCAGGATAGCGCCCTCTGCCTCCCTCTCAGGGCGAAACGGAAAAAGTTGGAGTGCGTCGAATCGAAACCTCGGAATGTTGCAACTCCATTCTTCGGGTCGCGATAACTCCATGGCAAGCTCCTATCAATAGGAAGAAAATCAGAGGCCAGTAAGATTTAATTGAGGCACTGAGTGAGGGAAGCTTGCTGAAGGTGTCTCCAGGATGGGCATTTTCAGATAGCAAAAGCATGGAACTTTACGAAGGCAAAGTCCACATTTGTATCATGAACATAATATTTTTTTGCGATAGAACAGATTGTAGAAGGCGTCAAGAGGAGCGATACTCGACTTTCTTGAAAGGATCATGGATAATCTGATTGGTTATATTCGGTTTCCACCTTACTAAGATTCGCAGCATGAGGACAATCTGATTACGTAGCGTATCAAACTAACATTTCTGCAAACTACTAGTAGAGTACCTGTGTGAAGTCGAGGACTAAGAAAACAAGATGATTATTGATTTCTTTACTATTTTGTTCAATGAGAATCTTCTAACTACTCAATTGTTATTACGAATCAGAAAAGGACCGGTCATCTGAATGGGTTGAAAGGATGATGCTAACGGCTGCGTGGAACTTTATTTGCTCTTCGGTTGAACTGCTATCACTTATAAAGTGAGAATGACCAGCCAGAGAGATTCATTTTGGCCAAATTAAAAAATGAACGTAGAGATTGATGTAGAGATGATAAAAGGATCATAACTAGACTGAGCAAACAATCAGCCACTCTGGATGGATTACTGTATAAAATACAAAGCAGTTGACTGTCGATTGCCATGAAGCTGGAGAAAGCACCTGACCTGCATGACGCTTTGAATTTGAAGAATTTAGCAGATCATCGATGGAGAAAGCAGAAAAGGCACAAAGCTAAGAGTTGCATTGAAACCTGTTAAAATCGAAAATGGCTCGGTGGGCCAAGGTGAAAAATAAGGCCCAATAAGCCCGAGACTTGTAAAGCGAACCCAAAAAGTTCCAATGGAGGTCGCTATCACAAATATAGCGATGAACCGGTACAGATCATCGCTCGAGAATAAGAAGATCAGAATAAAGGCGGTTATTCTAGCATGCGATGCCAATAGCTTCGCGGGTAAGACTATGAGGTTATGGGCGCACTACCAAAAATTCCAGATATTTGAAATTGAAGTACTGATCGCCAGAGGACAGTTATTCACAATGTTAGATTATGAGCACGTTTGGTTCAACTTTGCAAAAATGACTTTGAGAAACTGTAAATATCTTTGAGGTATAGAAATTTTCTGAAATGCTATATCGTTGGGCAAAACTCACCTTTGTAATTGATTTTTGCTATTTTTTTTAAAAGTCTGAAAATCAAATTCTATGGCCGACTAACCACCGCCTAATTACTGAAGACGGCCAAATCTAGCCTCCAAACCGCCAGATTTGGGCGCCAGACGAATGGCCAGATCTGGCGGCCTAAGGTCGCACAGACCCAGGCAGCGTTGCCTAGTTTGAGCGCGCCAAGTGACGCTACCTAGGTCGCAGGTCACGCCACCCCCAAGCAGTGGTCATCGGGGATGCGCAACCCCTAGGCGGTGGTGGTGGCTGCCAGAGAAGTCAAATCTCAAGTAGGGAAGACAAAGACGAACGGGGAAGAAGATGAACAATGACAGTGATGAACAGTAAACTTGTATTTCCAAAATACCAAATGCTCAAAGCTGGTCTGAACCTGCATTAGGCTTTTAACATTAAAAATGCTAATATTTGGCCAATGAGCTTTCGAAAATGTTTGCCAAACACAAAATATTTTCCCCAAGGGGCTTTGAGGGCCCAAAGCCCCTTAGGAAAGTTGAACCAAATGGAGCTTATAAATAGTCGAGAAAACATCATTGTAAGGGATCATGCATTTGCACAACAAATCTCAATAGACTCAGTTTCGGCTATTTTTTACTTATCCCTATTTTGCATTTACTTTCAATTGCTTTAGAATTATCCTTTATTTTATCATAGTTGTATTAGAATTTGTAATCGCTTTTTCAAAATGACACAGGACCGATACAAACAATAAATCCGAAGAAATCTCTTCTTTGGTGAAAGATATTTGGTCCGAGAACCATCTCGGCCAAACAGAACTTGATAGGCATAATATCACCTTCACTAAGGCAAAAACAATATTGTCGTTAAGCCGAAGCCAATTACTATGTACAAGAATTTGTATCATCAATAGCCACATTAATATCATCAGGTAATGACTATATTTTGCACTACAAAGAACTAGGGCGTGTATGATCAAATTTTTACTTCTCTATTTCTCTGTTTTTTCTATTCCTCGGAACAGGTTTGGAACAAAAATCCGTTTGATAATGCCATTTGATTTTTTTATTTCTGAAACAGATTTCTATTCCAAAAATAGATTTGAAGAAGAGATCAGAGACTAAAATTTTTAACTTCTCAATTTTTATTAATCAATTTATGGCTAGAAATCAATTTCTGTTTCAGAAATTTTATCATGCGCACCCTAAATTGTTGTGGTAATTAATCTTGGAAATGCTGAAACTTGAATAAAATGACACAAAGTCATCCCGAGTTATTTGAACAGGTTTGAGAGCAAATGGTACTTTCAAGACTGGTCAGTGGCTGACCAAAACATGGAGAAGTGGCTGGGATTGCAGCGGTGCTGGGGGTGGGTGGTGATCGATGTTATGGCGACAGTGGTGACGGTTAAGCGGTGGCAATGACGATGTTGATCGCGACTGTGGGTGGTAGTGAGGTAGAGATGCAGGTGCAAATGGTCCGTGTCTTGGGTGCTCAAGATGGTAGTAAAGCAATGATGGAACAGTAGTCACGGTGATGTGCTGGTGAAGGCGATATCAGCTGTGACGGCTCTGGTAAGACGAGAATAAATTAACCAAAAAGCTCTTCAACAGCTCGAAAACTCTGCATTATTACCTTATCAGATCATCAAACTCAAATCCAAAACAATAAAATGGATTTTCACTATAGAGTTGCTTCAGCTCCAAAACTTTCTATACTGACCTTTTCATTTTATAACTCAGTTCCAACTCCGAGTGTGGTTTGAGAGCACATTATAAACTTGTCCATTTCTTTTTCCACATTTATATGGTCTCACATTTCCAGACCCACATTTTCTCTTTAAAGTGACGGTTATTCAACATATAATTTTTCCACATTTCGTACCTTTTGGAATACACCATCAATATATTGAGGGAATTGAGTTAGTAGTGTGTGCCCGATATTTCTCTGAATTTTCAGGATTTTTGAACAAATGTGAATACAAACAATGGCTAAAGGTTTGTCTATAATCAATCCTAGCTTCCGCATTTGATTTTTATGTCTTACAGCCTGACCCCACAAATCGCAAGCCTCGGACCCAGTTGTGACATATTCCAGCTTCACTCTCTAATAAACCTGTACAGAAGCCTTCAATTCCGACATAAAGAAATGACAAAACCTCTTGGACAGATTAGCGACACTGTAACATGCATACCGGGATGTAAGATTGCATGAGCATGCTGGAAATTGTTGCCAATCTTCTAATCCCGGAACTGTCAGAACCATAACCTCGCAATTGCCTCCTTCAACAAGAGATCAAGCAAACGATGTCAGATTGCGAAAGCAACATGCATAGGAGTGCGGAAAGACTCCAAGAAAGTCTTGCACTAATTCACAAACTCTCCCTTTCACGTAGTCTTAGCAGGAAAAATTTTCTAGTGGCACGTTTAGAGTCAAGGTTCTTAAGCACGCGAAAGCTCAACACTAGAAAAGGCAATTGCTTCGCAACAGCTTAAACATCGTTGGAGGCTGCGGAGTCCAAGATAAAAAGGAGTGCAAGACACGCAGTCACATACCTCCAGTCATCACCAGAACACATTCGTCATTCACGACCAGTGTTATGCAGACCCCAGCTTAGCTTTTGTGAGACACTACGACGATTCGAATAATGTCACTTTCTCCAAGCATTGCTCTAGTAAGGAATGAAACAGAGAGTCGACCTGCAACATGCTAAAGGAATGCTCCTAATAGATCCTGATCGCAACACCTCATAAACATTAACGTGTTTTGTAACCCACATGTTCATTTGGGAAAATGAAGGTAACAGATACTTCTTTATGTAGTTTTATTTTCATTAACTAGCATTCAAAAGGAGCATTGCTATAGACTTGTTCATAAGGCCTTCATTCATATGCTAAAAGCAGCACACGTGTCACGGACTGGATTCTCCTATACTCACGTACCTTTGTGAGCGAAGCCCATGACGTTAGGTCAAGAGAAAGTGATACAGAGGAGATGATATAAATGATTCGTGGAAGTCCCATTAGGGCATTTGTGCTAGAAGTTCTAGGATAAAACAGTTATAATTCTGAGGAGCTCTGAAGGCGGAGTCAGCCTCTATGCATAAACTAGTCAAAGCCTATCCGAAATTAGTTGATGTGCCTAAAGTGTTATGCATGTTTCGCTCGAAGGACTGAATGCCCAAGTTAAGCTAGGTGTGGTAAGATCCAATATGAGGATGTTATTTATCTTTGGAACAACTATAGACTGAATACTAGCCTTGTGTTCTCAACTTGCCAAGCATCGCACATGCAATAACTGCTGACTCATGACAAGATGGTATCTAAGGGTCTGCATGGCAACGTTTCTGTTTCTCCCAATTTCTGTTCTTTTGTTCCCTGAAACAAAAAAAGAATAGAAATCCGTTTGACAAAACCAATTTATTTTTCTATTCCCCAAAATAGAAAAGTAGCTGGAGAATAAATTTAAAAAAAAAAACAAGAAACATAAAAAAATTTCTTATTACCGAGAACAATTTTTAGAAATAAATCTATTTTTTTCTTTTCCATTTTTCTTTTGTTCTTCTTCCTTGTTGCAACCACCGCCGGCTCCCCGCCAATCACCAACCACCTCGGGCGCCGCAGACCATCGTCACCGACCGCTTGCCGTCGCCGCCTAACCACTGATGACCGTCATTATTGCCGTTGATTGTAGCCGGTCGCCGTCACTTGACCATCGGCGATTGTCATCGTCATCATCGCCCAACTGTTGTCACCGCGGCCCTTGACTGCCAACAACCATCATCGCCGCTGCCCACAACCCACTAACCACCCCCACCAACTGATGACCACCATCGATCTCTGCTCGACCACCACACGACAGCCGCACCATAGCCACACGACAGTCGCTCGACCGCCACACGATAGCCGCACAACAGCCACCCGACCGCCACACAACAACCGCCCGACAGCTGACCGCCGACCGTCGTCGCCAACTGTTGCCCACAACCCATCGACCGTCATCCTCTCTCGCAGCCGACGGCCGACAGTCAGTGGGCTGTGGGTGGCAGGTGTGCAGCGGCGATCGGCAAGTGGCGGTCGTGTGACGGCCAGTGGCGACTGGCAATGTATGAGCAAAAAAAAAAAAACGAATAAATACAAAAATTTATAAATCGCACCAAACACATTTTTATTCTTTTTCTATTTTAATAATATAAATTTTATATCGTTACCAAACACATTATTTTACTCATAAATTATTCCCCATAGTAGAAATAAAAAAAAAAAGAACTATTTTTGAAAAGAAACCATTCCTCGAAGTAGAAGGGTTACCATGCGCACCCCAAGACTCTAGAAAGGCAGAGGCAAAGAAATATAAACACATCCTACACGAGAAATGACTTTAAATCCCAACATAGAGCTCAGCCAAACTATGGCTCACGAGCCACAGCAAGAAACATCTGACGATCACCGAATCGAGGTTGAGACCAACGGTGGTGAAAGCCTCCATGAAGATGAGCCGAGGTCGCCCGAGTCTAAATGGATCATTTCCATCAATAAGAACCTCAACCGAGCTGAGCAAGACCATAGGGCACGCTCATGGGCAAAGTGCTCCATTTACCAAATCCCACACCATTTCAAGGATGGCAAGGAGAAGGCCTGCGTCCCTCAGATTGTCCCCTCGGTCTGTACCATCACAGTGATGAGCGCCTCCACGAGAAGGACAAGGATAAGTAACGCGGCCTTGTGTGCATGCTCAGGTGCAAAAATCGAAAGATAGAGGACTATCTAAACGCGGTGAAGCAGGTCAAGGAGAGAGCCCGCGCCTACTATGAGGGGACGATAAAGATGCGCAGCGAGGAGTTCGTAATAATGATAGTTCTCAATGGGTGCTTTGTCATTGAGTTGTTATGGGGATACTCCATGGGGTTTGATAAACTTGATTACACTCTTGATGAACCCGTCTTCTCCTCGTCGCGAAGTTGGATGCACATTATCCTGCAGGACATGATTCTGCTCGAGAATCAGATCCCGCTCTTCATTCTCGACCTGCTATTCTGCCTTCGGCTCGACCACCCTGACCAGGATGGGGTCTTGGCCAAGCTAGCACTCCAGTTCTTCTACTCTCTGAGGCCAACAAACCGCCCCTTTAATTGCCCAGTAGTCGTCACAAACTAGGCTAGAGTTCATCCACTGCGTGACGAAGCTTCAGAAAAAAGGGATCAAGTTCAGAAACGGGGAGGTGGAGGGTTTCCAGAACATCTAGTTCAAGGACGGGACCCTCGAGATTCCCCAGCTTATGATCCAGGATGCGAAGAGGTCGCATTTCCTCAGCTTGGTAGCCTTTGAGCAGTGTCACTTCAATTGCAACAACGACGTCAACTTGCACCTGTTCTTCATGGACAACTTGATCAACTCCGCTGAGGACGTGAGGCATCTCCACGATTGCGAGATCATGGAGCACTAGCTCGAGGGCGACACCAAGGTCGCTGACCTCTTCAACTAGCTTTGCAAGGAGGTGGTATTGGTCGACAGCCACAATTATCTCTCTAGACTGTCTAAAGATGTGAACACTTACTCCGGCAACAAGTAAAATGGTTGGATAGCTATTCTCAAGCTTAAGTACTTCAGTAATCCTTGGTCAATCATTTCCTTAATTGCTGCTTTCATTTTGCTTGGGCTCACTTTGGCATATACCTTATAGGGAATCTTTGGCTACTATAGGCCAGGTTCTTGATTTCTTATGGAGTGGAGATTATCTAATGAGCATTTTACGAGTGATGAATCTCCAATGTAAATCTAGAATTAGGATTGTGGCTAATAGACTATTAGGGTGCATTTAGTAATGTTTCTATTTCTATTAGAATACGTTTGGTGTACGAATCATAATTTTTTTTGTGCTATAGAATTTCTTTTAACATTCTAATACTTTGTTATATTTTTGTTTTTTTCTTCTTTTTTCTCCTCATCTAGCCGACGGTGACGGCTAGTGATTGAAATTTCACCATGCAAGCCCTTAGTAGCCAATTTGCAGATGAATATGTGAGATGTGTTAGTCTCACATCTATAGAAAAGATGTGATTGGTCGATCTCAAACTAAGTGATGTGTATTTGTTATGTAATTTCTAGTTCAATGTGGTAATATACTTTTTGAAACCCATCTTAGTCTTTTTATGTCAAATTATGACTTTCCATTGATAAATCTTTCAACATTTTTGTAATTCTATTAAGTGTTTAAATTATGTGACGGATGTAACATTTTCGGATAATTTGAGCTGAAGTTTTAAAATATTCTTTTAAGAGGTGATAAAAAAGGGGCTCTGAAAAAAAAAAAAGAATAACTCATCGAGTAAAAGGAAAAGTAAAGTTTGCCCTTCGCTACGCCAAAAGAACATCTAAGGGCCTACATGTCAATATTTCTATTTCTCACAATTTATGTTCTTTTGTTACCCAAAACCAAAAAAGAACAGAAATCCATTTGGCAACGCCAATTTATTTTTCGAATCCCCATAATAGAAAAGTAGCCAGGGAATAGATTTGGAATAGAAATAAGAAACAAAAAAAGTAACCGTTTGTTCTCGAGAACAATTTCTAAAAAATAAATCAATTTTTTTCTTTTCCATTCTCTTTTGTTCATCTTCCTTGCTGCAGCCATCGCTGGCTCCCCTACCAATCGTCAACCACCTCTAGTTGCCGCAACCATCGTCGGCCGACCGACCGCCGCCCGACCACCGGCGATCGTCATCATTCCGCCGCTCGATCGTCGTTGGTCGACCACCGGCCACCGTCGCTTGATCATTAACGATTGTCATCATCGTCGCCGCCCAACCGTCGTCACCGCTAGGGGTGTGCACGGTCCGAGCGGGCGGTTCTCGACCTAGAACCGGGAACCGCCCGCTAAGGACCGGTTCCGAAAAATTGGAACCGAGATCCACCCGTTTGTTGCATGGATCCACTCGAGAATCGGACCGCCAGTCCAGTCCGGTTCCTGGGTAGATCCATGGAACCGATCTTGACGTGAAACAATTTTGGTTTTCAACATAGAACAGTCGGGTCTATGAGTTGAGAAGGAGGGGAGGAGGTCTATGGTTGGGTTTTCAACATAGAACAGTTGGGTCTATGAGTTGAGAAGGAGGGGAGGAGGTCTATGGTTGGGTTTTCAACATAGAATTGTCGCGAAACAATTTTCCACAGTTGTGGCGGGTGGTGGCCGACGCGAGGGGGCGAACAACAGCGGCGGAAGAGCAATGGCGACGGTGTCGACACTCGAGGAGAAATTGAAATGGTGATAGGATTAGGAGGAACCAAGGAAGAAACAAAGAGAGAGAGAACCGAAGATGAATGGAGTGAGGAAATGAGATCTAATCTAGGGTTTCTTTTAGTAATTTTTTTTAATATTAAAAAGGTTTCGGTCCGGTCCAGGTGGGTGGATCCACCCATGGAACCGGGAATCGGACCGGTACTCATCGGTTCCGAAAAATTGGAACCGAGAACCGAACCGATTTCCTCAAAAACCACCGGTTCCGGGCGGTTCTGGTCTGGTTCCAGGCGGTCTAGGCGGTTCCCGAGTATTTTGTACACCCCTAGTCACTGTAACCCTTGACTGCCAGCAACCATAATCGCCGCCACCTATAACCCACCGACCACACTCGCCAGCCGACAATCGCCACCGATCGTCGCTCGACCGCTGCACAACAGCTGCACGACAGCAGCCCGATTGTCACACGATAGCCATCCGACAGCCGCCCAACAGCCGACCGCCAACTGTCATCGCCAATCGCTGCCCATAACCTACCGACCACCGTCCTCTCCCACGGCCAGCGGCCAACGGTCAGTGGGCTATGGGCGCGCGGTCGTGTGGCGACGTGCAACGGCATGCAGCGGCGTGCGGTGGTCGAGCGGCTGTCATGCGGCAGTCGAGCGGCGATCGGTGGCAGTCGGGCGGCAATCGATGGCAATTGTCTACCAACGGGGGTGGTCGGTGGGCTGTGGGTGGCGGCGATGTGGACAGATTTCAATTTCATTGATCTTAAAACAACACGTGCTTGCACTACAGATATCATTGTCATATACCAAATACAATGCCGACCATCCTAAGTTGGTTAAATAGTACTATGCCTCCTTGAAAAGATCATTATACATAAACCGAGTAATGGCTGCATTGAAAGAAAGCAAACCTAGGTTTTTTTGGTCTTTGAGGCACTTTATAAGAGCCACCAACATTTCAACATCTTGCATAAGCATCTAACAACACAGTGCCCACAATCAAATTACGCTCTTGCCCATTCTTAACAATCACTCCATGAACTCATTGAAGCCACAAGTCTAAAACTTGCAGTACCAACAGCTGTATCAACTAATCTAAACTTTCATAGAAACCACTACGAAGGAGATTGGAAATGCTTCTCCAGCTCAAAAGTTTCCTAAGGTCCATGTTGTTATCATCATCAGGATCATGAAATCTATTATACCTTGTGAGAGGTCCAACATGCCATGCACATACAAGGACCGATAGACTATCCATGATTGGCTAGAGAAATAAAAAATCGCCCGATGCTCTAACAAATTCCGAAGCTCCCTTTTTGTCGTAATTGTTCCCTCTTAACTCTTATGAGCAAATCAATTAAAACTCATCTTCCGCATAAATGAAGCATGTCCCGTAGAATATGCTCTGGTTGACCATCCTTGGTGTCACTAATAGAACTTTCATGAACTCCATAATCTTGAGCACCTTGCCTTACTCCCTCCCCATGAGTCGAGACTTGGATTCTTTTTTTTTTATTATTCTCCTTATCAAAACCGCACCATGAAAATCTTAAGACAAATTACTAGTATCAACAGTAATGACTTACTTGCCTTTGTTATGCCTTAGAAGGTGAAAAAAGCTTCAACAAATAATAATCAACAATCAATTGCACCCCAAATGAAACATACATCACAATGCTTAACAAAAGACTGAAATGCTATAAACTAACACACAACATCACAACGTCCAGGAAATCTACACCTAGACAAATCACAACTTAAGAATATCACATCAACCACTCGATGGTTTGTGCAAACCAACTCTTATTAATAGCACAAAAACTTCCAAATATATATATATATATATATATATATATATATATATATATATATATATATATTTGTGTTCTTACTAACACCTCAAGAAGAAATTATTGATAACAGTTATTTCAAAGTTTGCTCATCTAGCGCCTTGAAATAATTAACTCTTAATACCTCAAAAACAAGATCCACTTCTTCAAATTCCAATGTCAACTATCTCCCAAAACAATTTATCGTAGTTCTTTACACAATTTGAGATTTCCAAGCAAAAATTTGTCTATCTTAAATCTTATCATAGAATATCACCACTTAAGAGATCGTCACTTATGACTAAATGCTATAACTCTTCAAATCGCCGAAATAAAAACTTAGCTAGCTTCTATTAAATCCAATGAGCCTCAAGTTCTCAACTTAAAGAATCATTACTTAAAATTTATCACTTCATAAATCAAAGACTTAAGTATTCATCTTGCCTCCAAGAAAACTACAATTGAAACTAACCATGTCTACTAACTCCACAAAGCCGCTTAGAGTAAGATCATCACCTACAACTCAAAAGTTCACAATGACCCATAGAATCTATATCCAAAAATCATAACCTAAGTAGTCGTGCAGCGGCAATCGGCAAGTGGCGGTCGTGCGGTGGCAATTGGCAGGCAGCGGTCGTGCGGCGGCTAGCGGCAGCTGGCAATCTGTGAGCAAGAAGAAAAAACGAATAAATACAAAAATCTATAAATCACACCAAACACATTATTTTACTCAGAAATGATTCCCCGGAGTAAAAATAAAAAAGAACTATTTTTGAAAAGAAACTATTTCTCGGAGTAGAAACGTTGCCATGCGAACCCTAAGTAAGATCCCTCTAGTAGATGGGTGATTTGGGAAAAACTTGTGTTTACAAAGGAACTACATTCTTAACTAAATATGGAAAACCTTCTTGGATTGGTTGCGAATTTCTATGGGTTTGCTACCACTTTTTCAACAAGGGGAGAAGGTCTATTAAGATCAAGAGAAGCTTAGTAGACTAAATAGGGTGTTGCCTGAAAGCACAGTTAACTCCATATGTCACACTTAATAGGGAAAGCACAAGCGAGAGGAATGCCCAAGTAGTTTTGATCGAAGGAAGCCACCAATGGAGTATTGTGGCCTGCTCTATGGGCAAGCATCGCCATTGTAAGACCCAAGGTAGGTAGTTAATGGTTGAAGAACGCAGGAAGCGGTCGAACAACCCACAATGAGGGGTTGTAGAATTGAATGAGAGGGAATGTCACGAGTAGGATTCTCCCGTCCTCACATATCTTGTGATTGGAGCAAGTGGCTCGGATCGGGAGTGAGTGACTTAGAGGGGATGATACAACTAATTCGTGATAATGGTGTCTTATAATAAGATTACTAGGCTTCTATGCAAAAACGATTGGAAACTAATGCCACTTTCCTAATGAAACTATAGCAAGCTAGAATAAGTTAATTTTACCTAAAATATTATGCGTCTTTCATTCAAGTGGCTGGACGGCCAAGTTAAGCATGGTACGATGCTATTTACTATATTGTTCTTAAAAACATTTATTGAAGGTTGACATGGTATTCTCAACTCACTTAGCACTGTACAAGCTATTCGGCGTCCAAGGAGTTGCCGTCCCATGACACGTGCATAATTATACGTGATTTACTTATATATTTTTCTTCATTTTTACTTTTGAGAAGCACTATTTATTTTAAGGTGATTTTTATTTTCAAAAAAATAATATTTAGTATTAGATTTTTTGGATATTAAGATCCACGAGAAAAATTAAATGGGTGAACTTTAAAAGAGGGAGAAATAGGCATGGAGTCCATAATATTTGATTTCGTCATAATTTTTCAAATCATAGGTTTATCTTCATTCAATTTCTAAATCCTTTTAAAAGGGCATTTAGAAGAGGGAAAAAGGTCATATTAAGATCATTCATTTATTCATTCATTCATTCATTCATTCATTATTATCTCTCCCTCTCCGATTGCTTTGCTTCCAGCACAGTGCAGAGGGGCAACGCAGCACAAAGCTGAACCGCCAAAACCCTAATAAGCATTTCCAAGCCACCGTCCACCGGAGGATCGGAGCGGCAAGGCAGGTCGATGCCGGCGCCTGCGCTCGAGATGGAGCCGGTGGAGCCGCAGTCCCTGAAGAAGCTCAGCTTCAAGTCCCTCAAGCGCGCCCTCGACCTCTTCTCCCCCGTCCACGGCCAGATCGCTCCTCCCGACCCCGAGAGGTACCCATCTCCTCCTTCCCGCTTCGGCCTCGAATCTTTCCCGTTTTCGGAAACCCTAAATCGAATTGCGGTTGAACGTGAGGCTGACCGAGGTTTGTTCTTGGGTGCAGCAAGAAGATGCGCATCAGCTACAAGGTTAGTAGTGGCTTCTCGTGGTTCTCTCCTGGCAAGTACGTTTTCCTTGAGTGCTGGGAAGCGGTTTTTTGTTGTGGTGGCGTTGGTTGGTCGTTTGATTGCGGGGCTGTTGATTATAGCGAGGCCCTTTTGAGCGACGTTCGGGTTCTGGCTTTTGTAGCTTAATTTCGAGTACGGAGGAGGTAGCGGGAGTGAGGACCGGGTTCCAAAGCGGAAGGAGAGCGGCGCCGCGCAGAATCAAGGCCAACAAGCTGCCGGGGCTTCCAATGCGCTTGCTCTTCCGGGTGCGCTATGTTTGTCTGCTTTCTAAATCATGGGTCCGCCTTCTTTTTATGCGTTGCGGACTGTGTAGTTGTGTGCATTATGTGCATTGAAGGCCTGTTATTAACATCTGGAAATCGAATCGCGCACCACTCAAACTTGATAATTGGAAAGTTGTTAGCTTCTTGAGTCCTGGTATCTAACTACTTGTGTTCTTTTGATGGTTATCCTATTATTGGTGGCTTTTAACGTATTTAATCTGTTGAAGGAGCAATTATAAGTTAGGGCATTTGGTTGCCCATTAAACTAATGTTGCAATCTATTGGCCTCAGTCTTTTTAAATGCAGACTTTTCTTTTTGTTGAATAAAAGACAGTGTCAAGTGGCATCCTAGACATAGTGAACCAATCTTGTGTTGGTAACGGTGTATATGGGAGACCTCAGTGTTGTCATTCTGAATGATACCATTTTGCTGTTTGTACTAGAGGGAAGAAAGAGAGTGTCAAATTCTATTTACAAACTTCCTATATGTCTGAAGTTGTAGACCTTTAGAAGAAAACTGAGGCGATAATTTGCTAATTGATATGTTTCTTCCCCTGATTATAAAGAAGAGAAGGTTTTACATTTCTTCGTCATCTAGCTTTCCTTGGGGACTGCATTTCGAACTTTGAGTGTCAATTTATTTATAACTGATTCTTTGGTGCTTTACTAAATCACACACAAAGTATATGTAGTTGTATTGCGTGTGGGTCTGTAGTCTTGAATTTATATGACAAATTTTATAAATTTTCAAGTTGTTGTTGGTCAGAAGAAAATTTATGCCTGAATTTATGCCTTAGTGGGCTGATTGACATATGTTTCTTCCATAGGTTAAATAACAGAAGTTTTGACTTCTCTTCTTCTTTTTGTTTTCCTTGATGAGAACATTTATTGAACTTTTGAGTTTTAAATTAAATTGTGATGAATCCTTTGATATTTTTTACATTTCAAAAAGAATCATGAGTCATGAGAATTTCTTTTGTGAATTTTTTGACATTTGAAGAAGATTTATAGCTCATGAGAACGCTCACTATGGCTGGCCAAATTAAACATTGTTTGATATAAACTCCTTTCTCTTTTGCAGGTCCAGAAGGTTCTAAAATTCCACCAATGGAAAAGTCTCAAAATGCTTTAACTGTTGGTCCATCATTACGACCTCAAGGATTGTTAGTACCCTTCTTCTCTTTCAAACGACCATCCCTTGGTCAAGAGAATCAAGTTACCCTCATACCTTCACTCAGATATCTCACACATTTTATGCTTTTTAAATTGCTTATCAAAAAAGAAAACATTCAGATTTTTGGCCACTGTATGTGGTATTACTGATTCCAGCTTCTTTTTTTTTTGATGTGTTGCAGCTCTTTTAATTTTGTAGTTTTCTTTGTGGATTTTATTTAAATTTGTTTGTAAAGCTTTTTCAGTAGATCATTCGACATAATGTTGCTCATGTTCATGCATCTTCCTCAGAAATGATTTTGGTCTACATGGAAAAGGCACTGCTATTGTCTCTGCTTCTGGATCATCAGACAGGTAAATATGTTGTATTGCATTCTATTTTAGTGTCTGTTGGAGTGTCTTTTGCTTCTTCTTTTTTTCCTTTAAGGCGATCGGTCGCATAATTTGACTTTTCTTCAATAGGAAAGACCTTAAATCTAAAAGAACATTTGTTATATTTATATTTTTTGGTTTAAACACACAAAACCTTGAATAGAAGAGGTTAAGGTCTACATGTGTTGGTAATTCTTCCTTTTGGTAGTTAAGAGATCACATTTGTGTAATTTAGCAAGTTTTTGATTTTTAAATTGTTTGATTCTATGAATTACTATTTGTCGAGCCTAAAGAAATTTACTCTTCATGAGTTGCTGGTCATTGTAATCGTGCT
Source organism: Eucalyptus victrix (assembly GCA_016097545.1). NCBI lineage: Eukaryota > Viridiplantae > Streptophyta > Magnoliopsida > Myrtales > Myrtaceae > Eucalyptus > Eucalyptus victrix. The sequence continues at coordinate 49,316,075 of CM027842.1, forward strand.
CTGAAATTCTAATCTGCATCAAGACTAGTTGTTCTACATCACCTATCGTTGGACCCATAGCCGGTGTAGTGTCTGTTACATGCATCAGTTGCTTATGCTTTGTAATTATTCAGAGGCATTGACAAACTAGGGCAAATACCTATGTATCCTATATTTTTGGTCAAAATAGGACTTTCATATTACTGTTACTTTTTTAATACGTTGGCATTCATCTATTTGCGCAATCCACTGAAGTAACATCAGAACATTTCTTAGTGGTTTCTTGAAAGCTGTTTTATGGATTCTCATAATTCGACTCATGCATTCAAGGATCACTGAGTCATCTTAAGTTCTGCTCTAAAGTACTTAATTTGCTTTGGCCTCATGCTCTCACTCTGTTTTTAGGAATTTGTCTACCTCAGCCATTATGGAAAGACTTCCAAGCAGGTGGCCACGTCCTGTGTGGCATCCTCCATGGAAGAACTACAGGGTGAGAATTGTGGCCTAATTTTTCTGGAAGCTAGAAGAAAGTTCTTGTTTTGTTTCGGTAATAGTTATGGTGTCATGTGATAATTATACATTTGAATTTATCATACAGCTGCGTCTTGTCCATCATATCGTATCTGCAGTTATTTGCTCGCTTACTTGGATTGTTATGTGTTTTGTTTTCTCCTTTTTGTATGTGCAGGTCATAAGTGGGCATTTGGGATGGGTGAGATCTATTGCATTTGATCCTAGCAATCAATGGTTCTGCACTGGCTCTGCAGATCGGACAATTAAGGTATTAAGCTTTTACAATTGTGCTTTTTGATGATTCCTGGTCTTCTTTTGTTTGTAAAATTTGCTGATCATAGATGCTCACCTTTTAGTTCTTTGGTTGCTACCATTTGCTAATTTACATTTCTATGCATGGTTCTTTTGGTTAGTTGAACGAGATGATTGTTAGAATCATTGAGTTGCCAGAAAGTTGATCACTCTTTTCTATGGCAGCATTTTGTTCTAAAACTTTTTTGAAGTTGTATCCTTAATTCTAATGTTATTTCGAATTGCATGATCTCTGTGATTTAATTGTATAAAGTACAATTTGAGATGGAAATTGCTATTAAAAGTTTTGAAATAGATGAGCGTTGACATTGTAGAGATGAATTCTAAATGCCCCCAACCAGAGGGGGTCTTAAGTTGACTCTTTTTCTCTTCTTTGCATGCATTCTGGTTGACCATATGCTTTCTTCATCAACTTCCCTTTTTTGTGAAATCTGCGCATTTAAGCATTCTATATTGATATTCTTTTCCTAGATATGGGATCTAGCAAGCGGAAGGCTGAAGCTAACGCTGACAGGACATATTGAACAGATTAGGGGTGAGTGCTTGACATAATAAATGATTAGCAGTTTGAACTTGTTTTGGCTAGCTACTTTTCAGATTCTGACAGTTCCAACTCTATACCTTATTCAAATTACAGGCCTTGCAGTGAGTAGTAAGCATACTTATATGTTCTCTGCTGGTGATGACAAACAAGTTAAATGCTGGGATCTTGACCAGAATAAGGTTGTGAATCTATCTCCTCATCAAATATGAAGCGCTGTGTTCAATTAGTTAAACACATTTTAATAAAGAATGCTTTCTGCTATTTCAGGTTATCCGGTCTTATCATGGTCATCTTAGTGGTGTTTACTGCTTGGCTCTTCATCCTACTATTGACATTTTGCTCACTGGGGGACGTGATTCTGTCTGTCGGGTATGGAAAAATAAATAGTGATTCACTCATTAAAATGGAATTCTTAACAGGAGCATTTTTTATGCTTGATTAATTTTTTTTTTAAAAAGCTGATTACTGATGGACAAAAATATCCAGGTATGGGACATCCGGAGTAAAATGCAAATTTTTGCACTCTCTGGACATGATAATACAGTTTGTTCAGTCTTCGCTCGACCTACGGTATGCAAATTATTAATTAACATCAGAATATTTTGGCAAAGCCTTTCCGTAGCAACCCTATGTAGAGAGAAAAGTGAGGACAATCAAGTGCTAAATTGCTATGTATGCAGTCTGGCTTTGTCTCCTTTTGAGTGTATGACCTCTTGGTATAGTTATCACTGCAACATGTTGCATGGAGAATTCAGCATCATGGAGTCCATGACCATAAGTCTCTTGGTTGCAGTTCTCTGTGACTCGCTAGTTATCTCTCATGAGGCATAAGGTGACATTAACAAGAGTTTATACTTCTTAACTTTCAACTTTAATGGATGCTTCTACTTTTAGACTGAACAAAGAAATTAGCCTTGGTGATTTATGTTGTTGTAACTCTGATAAATTAAGAAGTAGAATAAGGTTTTCTGTCAAAGCAGTGATGATGGGTTCTCTTTGTGTGTGTGTGTGTGTGTGTGTGTGTGTGTGTGTTTGTGAGTGTGAGAGAGAGAGAGAGAGAGAGAGAGAGAGAGAGCATAGGGAAAAGCGGTGGAGGGTCTGGGCAACGGGTCAACTCTTTCTGTTTCACAGTTTGCGATGTTGTCATTGATGACACAACTAGCTCTCAGCTTAGACGGAGACATGCTGTTTTCAGAGTTTAGGGAATAGTTTGGTCCCCTGTCCACATGCTTCGTCATTCATTTTTAAAGTTGAGAGAGAGAGAGAGAGAGAGAGAGAGAGAGAGAGAGAGAAGCAGTTGATAAAATCACTGTATCATCTTTTAGTAGGATGCTTACTCAGCTAACTCGAGAGCAGCACAATGGTACTTCTTTGAGAGAGGGGGTCTACACCTAACGCTAACCTCAACATGTCACTTTTGTTTTGTAGAAATTAAGTCTGTTTAACGATATTGACATCTCTCCTGTTTTACATGTCAAACTGTGGTCCAATCCAGGGTTTTTCTGGAGGTATTTAAGAAAACCAAACCAGACTCAAGCTTGGTTTCCAGTTCAATTTGTTGAACTGACCAGTCCATTTACTCTTTTTCTTTCTTCTCTAGGTTTTTACAAAATTGAGGACTTGATGGTCAGATTTTGGCTTTGTTGTTCAACTCGTTATACTCTGAAGCAGTGATTATTTTTTCTCTAAGTCATCTCTAGATAATGGTTATATATATGACAGAAATATCTTATAATTTTGGCTTTCTGGATAGTGCTTATATAAACGACAGACATTTCTTCTGATACTATTGACATTCAGGATCCACAAGTTGTAACTGGCTCCCATGATACAACTATCAAGTTCTGGGACCTTAGACATGGTAACATAATGTTTTTTGCGATTGCCTTCCGTATTGATTCTGTTTTTGTTGATCCATCATATTCATTGCACAATGTGTTTTGGTCTCTTTGCAACCTGCCTCAGGAAAAACAATGACAACTCTCACTAACCATAAGAAATCTGTGCGAGCAATGGCCCAGCATCCAAAGGAGTAAGCATTTTGCAAGAGATTAGTTAATACTTGTATCAAACCTGTTTAATGTACTTTAATGTTGTGTTATGCTTTCCCTTATTACAGGAACTGTTTTGCATCTGCATCAGCTGATAACATCAAGAAATTCCAGCTTCCTCGAGGGGAATTTCTCCACAATATGCTGTGAGTAGTCAAATAAGCCTCGGCTGTCTGTTTAGCATCTATTTGAGGGCTTTCTGTTTGAGACCACTTCTTCTCATGTCTACGAAAACACACCATCTTTATGCAAAGAAGGGTGTCTATGATATTGAGCCCTTTTCGGTGATCTAATTGCTCTAGATGAATACTACATACTGTCTTCAATTCTTTTAAGATTGCAGACTTTCTTCTACTGCACCAAAGAATTCTCTGCTAATTTTATTTAAAATGATGGTATTTGCACATCTTATGCAATATGCATATTTTTTCTGTTTGATTTTGGGACGCGATTGATAATTGATTGGAGTACGTCAAGTGAAGTTATGTCAAGTGAAGTTATATCGATTGGACTATTCTTATTGGCAGATTGAACTATAATATGTGCTCTGTTACCTCATATAAATCCTATGTGATTAAATCAGTGGGTAATGCTGAGAAACCTTTTTCTTCACATTGCATCATAGATGTGTTCTATTTTTTTAAAAAATTTGAGAAAAGCTTCTCTGTAGAAGTTCAGACAGTGGTGAGGCAGCTAGGTTAGCCATGAGTACCCTTGAATCCTGTTGTTTTGTGCTGATGCGACTTCTCTAGACTAATCTGGTGCTTAGCCTTCTCAGGGACAAAGGTTTCAGCCTTTTACATTCATGTAGTAAGGAAGTTGCTTTCTGCATTGTCCTTAAATATGTGCTATTTTTGCACAATTTAAGTTGGGGTACATCATGGCCTAAAGGCCTGAGGCTTTGAATAATTTTTCTCAATTCTTAAGAGTGGCATCTACAGTCTAATTCTGTACAGATTACACTTCACCTATCTATCAATTCCTCAAAGCAATGTCTAATGTATCGGCAATGTTTATGTAAAACAGCTCACAGCAGAAAACCATAATCAACACAATGGCAGTCAATGAAGAAGGTGTGATGGCTACTGGAGGTGTGTTTCGTGGCTTACTTTTTTTTCTTTTTCTTTTTGTGTCAACTTGATACGTCCAGTGCAGAAAAACGGTTGGTGGTGTTTGAGATCTTAAGATGTTGTCAAGCATCTACTTCCTTTACTAAGCTTTGACGCATTTATAAACCTCGACTTAATGTGAGGGGAAAAAACCTTCTTCCCACCCTACCTCTTCCCATCTTCCTCTCGTTGATGCATTGACAGAAATCTTCTCAATTTTACTTTACTTTTTCGGTTTTTAGGTGACAATGGGAGCTTATGGTTCTGGGACTGGAAGAGTGGCCACAACTTCCAGCAAGCTCATACGATTGTACAGCCTGGTATTTGTGCCAAACATTTCCATCATTTCAAGAGGTTTTTCCTAATTCATTGTGCATAATAATATAAAAATTCTAATGTGAGTTGCATTCAGGATCCTTGGAGAGCGAAGCTGGAATATATGCTCTCTCCTATGACTTAACTGGTTCACGGCTGGTGTCATGCGAAGCGGACAAGACCATAAAAATGTGGAAAGAGGATGAGCTTGCTACCCCAGAAACTCACCCTCTCAATTTCAAGCCTCCCAAAGATATCAGGCGGTTCTAGTTCTTTGTGGGTATCCTATTGCAATCTTATGTCACCGCTTGGCAACACGTCCATCCTTTCATGCAGCCTGTTGCTCCAACAGATCTTCTGCATCTACTCTTCGGAAGAAAGCATCTGTGGGATGGCATACACAGCCTGCCAAGCATCTGTGGAGCAGAATTGAGCCAGAATGAAAACCAGAAATCAGAGGGCAACTTTGATTTTCTGCAGATCATGTAATTGTATCTCAAATTATAGTATCCGTATTCTGTACAGATGCTCCGGAAAGTTGTGAGGATGGCAGAAAGATCCTTGTGTGATGTTTGTGATAGTCTGTGAACCATAAAAAGCGGGGTGTTTGAGAGATAGAGACGATGCATCCATGCATCGTGCGCCTTGCTTGGGGGACAATTTAGCAATTTTGCAAACCGAGGAGAAATGACATTTTTCACTCGCAAGGCAACTCCACGTGGTCATATTGTCTGTGTTGACTTTTCGACGTATTTATATACACGTCGATTACCTTCTTTATCTCATCCAATTCAACCTTACCCTTTTGGGCTCCCAAAGTTTCGTAGAGAAAACAACTCCGACGACGGGGTCCTCATTGGTCGGTAGAGGGATTCAAGTTGTGTCCTTCAATGAATTGGTAAGAAATGGTCACTTTTGTCGGATCAAGCGAGCAGCGATGTTGTGAGAAACTTAAATGGCCTTTGGATGAATCGTGGGGGAAGGTGGGATGCAATGAATGCAGCCAATCCCTTTCCATGTTCTCATGACAAGTCAATGGGTCATATTTAAAGTCCCGTACTAATCTCTTTTGTTCATCGTGGAGGATGGTGATGGATTGTTTATATTTCTACGCTCCTCCTTTGGACCACCCCATGCAGGTACCATGAAATTTCCTTGTTTAATCCCACACAATTGGTGGCATGTCTGCCATCATTACGCACTAAAAAGCCGTATTCTTCAAAATCTGCCGACCTTTCAACATCAGAAAAGCTAAAAACGGTAAAAAGAGATCGCACCTAACAAGCGCAACATCATTTCTTTTCCTAGCAGCCATGACTAGTTCCCAGTCCACCCTGCCGCCATGGAAAGAGAACTTCTTGGCCACTCGAAGAAGGATAACTTGCCCATTTTCAACCAAGTTATTATTGAGCAATTCCGGTACATGTGAGCCCAGCACAAGCAAGGTTAAGGTCATAAATTTCTCTTAGATTAGGAATCGAAGAGAGATCCGACACTACTTCCTAAGTGGTGAAGTGGGTCATTCTCACCGGTTACAAATTGTTCCTTTTGTTATTATTTTTCTTTTCTGTTTTGGGTCATGATTACTGGTCTTAAATCATCATGATGGGTGGACAACAAAAGAAAGGAAAGGCACGAGATATTGAAAAGGTCTTAGTATGCAACTTGCACCCAACACAAGCTAGTTCCTAGGGTTGAATCCTCAATAGAACAGCTAATTTGGACTGTAATCAAAGAAAGGGAAACGCTCAACAAAGCCACTGGAAAAAGAACAGCCTTAAAAAGATCCTTTTGATTACATAGAGAATCCTTCCATGCAGGCTTGAACTTAGCACTCAATTATATCGTGCCCCTAACCTCTTCTTCAGAGAGCCCATCTTAAATAGATAAAACTCCGGATCCATGAAATGCTCCTCTATCTTATCATTAGATCTCGTGTGCTAGTGCCACGATAGCTCGATCTGCATAAAGACGAAACAAGAGATGTTAAGAGATGGTGCTTATTATAGTCCTAACGTTGGAGCTTTGTGTAGCTCGATGAATCTGACAAAAAAGCGATTGGAATTAGGGCAAATGAGCTCCGAAGATGGAACCCCCACATGCGGTGGCGACATGAAAAGCCGGAATGGTTGCGTAGTCGCTTCCCCCACATAAAACTCTCACTAGTCAAAATTCTCAATCCTCCACTAACCCCCGGCCCCCCCAAAATATATATATAAACTATATATAAACAGTTGAAAAATAAATAATAAAAAAATGGGTTTTCTTCCTTTTGTGCCGGGTGTTTGGCATTTCCTCAATTAATATTAATTATATATATTATTTTTGGCAGAGTAGTGAACTGCAAATAAAGTGGCATCAACGTTGTATATTTTTGTCATTTTTTTTTTTGGGTAATCTTTGGTTGGCTTGGCTCTCGTTAGAGCGCCAACGAAGCAGCCTTCCTCGCGTTCTTGAGCGGCTCTTCGCCTACAATTCATGCACGAATCTCACTCCTCTTTCTCTCTCCTGAACCATTCAAATCTCAAATCTCTCTCTCTCTCTCTCTCTCTCTCTCTCTCGTCGACGCAGACAGAGACACAGAAACAGAGACACACGAAAGAACGAGCTGAAGATAAGGAACCGAGAGGCATGGCTTCCGAGCTCACCCGCCGGAACCAATCCCATCACCCCCACCCATCTCCTCCGCCGCCGCTATCTCCTGAAACGGTATCGATGTCGCCGTCGCCGCCGTCTCGCTCCCGGGTCGTCGCCGCCGTGCTGCACCGCCTCTTCTTCGTCTTCGTCGGCATCGGCATCGCCACCCTCTTCTTCTACGCCGTCCTCCCCAAGCATTCTCCCCCGCCGCTGCATCATCCGGACGTCGCCGCCGCCGCCGCCGCCGAGCTGTCCCACCGCCGCATCCTGCACGAGGAAACGGGCATGAGCCTGCCGATGGGGGCGCGCCGCGTCGCCGGAGGAGGCAGCATGAACGCGGGAGGGAAGGTGCCGCTGGGGCTGAAGAGGAAAGGGCTGAGGATCGTGGTGACGGGCGGGGCGGGGTTCGTGGGGAGCCACCTGGTGGACCGGCTGATCGCGCGCGGGGACAGCGTGATCGTGGTGGACAACTTCTTCACGGGGCGGAAGGACAACGTGGCGCACCACTTCGGGAACCCCCGGTTCGAGCTCATCCGCCACGACGTGGTCGAGCCCATCCTCCTGGAGGTGGACCAGATCTACCATCTCGCCTGCCCGGCCTCCCCCGTCCACTATAAGTTCAACCCCGTCAAGACTATCATATCCTTTTTCTCCTTCTCCATCTCCTCCTCCTTCCATCGTCGCTGCTATTATTTCATTCCATCTTTTTCGTTCGCTGCAAACCCTAATGCAGCATGACATGTCTGAATATGAGATCTAAGAAATATCTAAGTTAGTGATGTTTGGGAAGCCATTCGAGGAGTTCTTCTTTGAATTTTCTTTGGAAAGTACGAAAGCGACAAGAACTAGAATAAGGAAAGGTGGGTGTTTTTTTTTTTTTCTATGTTGTAAAGATTTTTCAATGTTTTGGTGGCTTTTTTTTTTTCTTCCTTAATTCGAATCGAGATTCACAAGACGAATGTGGTGGGAACGCTCAACATGTTGGGGCTGGCGAAGAGGGTCGGGGCACGTTTCTTGCTCACCAGCACCAGCGAGGTTTACGGCGATCCCCTTCAGCATCCCCAGGTCGAGACCTACTGGGGCAACGTCAACCCCATCGGTCAGTTCCTCTCTCTCTCTCTCTCTCTCTCTCTCTCTCTAAATGCCCCGCGATGCTTGAGACCCGGCCCATCCAACTTCGGCGCAGGTCCGACCCGGTTCGGTCCGAGTTTTTGTATGTGAATTTCATATCTTGGGCAATACATTTGACCTGGCCTTCGGACCTTATCCCGCCCAATGATCACTTTCAACATGGACCACCCCACATCCGATGTATCAAACATCTAGACAAGGTTCGTTCTAGTGGAGCCTATGTGAGCTCCATCGGACGATGTTTAAGTGCCTAGTGCAATCGATCCGAAGTCCACCTGTAGATGTCCCCCACTTCATGAACCAAGTAAGCATCTAAGTTTGTGGAAATCAGACGGGGCATAAGTTACTACAACGTATATATGATATAGGAAGCTGATTGACTAGGCTCGAACCAATTCATCGATTACGAAAAACAGGATTACTATGCCAGAAGAATGGAAAAAGCTGCAAGATTCATACCATAGACCCTGTAAATGATTGATCCTATTTAGTCTGGTTCAGCAATTTCTATCTGACCATCAATCTGCACCATATCATGAATGAATGTGTTAACACGGATGTCTGGATGGTGGCAGGCGTGAGGAGCTGTTACGACGAGGGGAAGCGCACGGCAGAGACCCTGACCATGGACTATCACAGAGGTCTAGGAATTGAGGTACGCAAATCAATCCATTCAAAGAAGTTACCGCGGTTGAAGCATGGAATTGAACTGACAGTTTGAAAGTTCTATGCAGGTGAGAATCGCTCGGATCTTTAACACCTACGGACCCCGTATGTGCCTCGACGATGGTCGTGTCGTGAGCAATTTCGTCGCTCAGGTACTGTCTCTCTTTCTCCTGGCACAGAGAGCTGTGCTGGACCAGTACAGTCACACTGCGAAATTTGATTTAGGACTTGGATTTCCTATCATAATATGACATTCGCAATCGGAACAGGCTTTAAGGAAAGAGCCGTTGACTGTTTACGGCGACGGGAAGCAAACCAGGAGCTTCCAGTACGTTTCCGACCTGGTACGAGCCATGTTTCTTCATGTGCCGTCATCGAATTAAATCATGCAGGAGTTTTAGCATTAGAATTGGCCTTCTATCTCTTTCTGTTCTGTGTTCAGGTGGAGGGTCTAATGAGATTGATGGAAGGTGAACACGTCGGTCCGTTCAATCTTGGAAATCCTGGCGAATTCACCATGCTCGAACTTGCCGAGGTAAAATCAATTCGTATGCTTAGATTTAAGTTACCTATTATTTATTAATTTGTTCTTCAAAATCGTTGTTTGATTCAATTTTCGATATCTATCCTTGCCTTGTTAAAGAGGTGATCATCTGCCGAGCCTGGACCGACCCTTCTGTTCTAGCCTAAGTTCGTTGCTCAGACCCACCTATATGGACACGAAATACATAGTATTTTTCAAGTCAGACGGGTCTGATCGGGCCCGACCGCACTTCACAACTAGAGTTTCTAAGCCAATATGCTACCCAAGTTGATCCTGGAGCCAATTTTCATTGATTTTTCCATGAATGATGAACTTTCGAATTGGTCGATGGGTTATCTTTGAGTGCAGGTGGTACAAGAGACGATAGACCCGAATGCAAGAATAGAGTTCCGGCCGAACACGGCGGATGATCCACACAAGAGGAAGCCCGACATCTCCAAGGCCAAGGAGCTCCTCGGCTGGCAGCCCAGCATCTCGCTCCGCCAGGGCCTCCCGCTCATGGTCTCCGACTTCCGGCAGCGCATCTTCGGCGACCAGAAAAGCACCGCGACCTCTGATTCCTCCGCCACATCAGCGTGATCGCACACTCGCACCGCCAACACACATACATATAGCATGGCGATCGGAGAAACGGGAGAATACCCATCTCTCTGTTCTTCGAAATATAGAAGAGGAGGGTAAATAAAGGGATCGAAAATGTTAGTTGCAGAGCACTTCTAGGGTCGCGACACTTCCGGTATCGGGACCTCAAGAAGGAGGAGGTATAACCCTAGAGGAATAAACATCATGATCTTCATGGTCAGATGATGATTTTTTACTGTAATAGTAGGTTAATACATGGATGTTGTAGATGGATTTCTTTTATTGGTGGAATGATGAGTTGCATATGTTCTCTTCAATTGCAATTGCCGAGTCTTCGACTCTTGTGGTGGTCAATTCAAGAGGTCAATATGAGCCGCATTAGGTGACTCGAGACTGAAGTTTAGTGATTCGATTGCAAATTATTGTACTATGGTACATATGAGCATGGATGGGATCTCACACTATGTGGTGGTCACAAACCTAGAGCTAAACGGATGGGATTGTAGTTGATTCCCCTCGTTCAATCATTATTGGGCCATGGTTTTCGAAGATTGTAGTTGATTCTATATTTGTTTTATATGTTCTTGTGAACAAAATGTGGGGTCTTTCAAAGACAACCTTAAGACCTCATAAACATAAAAAAGTATTCATGCGTCAGTCAAACGGAGACGAGTAAACGTGTCCTTAACCCATATTTAATGGGTTGGGTTTGTTGGAAATAAATTCCTAATGAATTTTGAAGTTAACAAAGCAACCATGTGTGTCTTGTAAGTCTAATAAATATCTTGAAATATTTTTGATTCATGAAAATACTCTTGAAAGAGAAGCCCATAGCATTCTTTATCTTGTTCAAACTCAATTCTAAATTGTGGAGTCTACTTCAAGTGAAACAGATTCAGACTTTCTACTAAAGATGAAATAAGTTCAAAATGTATATAACAACTAGTGATGGGCTCGAATTCGACACTTAGAAAGACTTGATTGACTCGATCATAAAGATTGTTTTGCAAACTATCATTGTGATGCAAAACATCTCAATTGATTGGTAATCAATTTCCAGACAAGTTACTTCCTATAAACGGAGACCTTTACTTTTGAAAACCAAGACTTAATTATATGGGCTGGAATTAAATGAAGATTTATATTTTGTTACTCAACAACTACTCAAACTTCTTGATACAAATTTGTCCAAAGATTAGATTGGAACATGATCCTTTGGAGATTGTCCAATGGTTAGATTGCAAGTGGAGAAATAGCAAAGAAGATTAAGGCTATGTTTGGTAACGATCCCGGAATGTATTTCTATTCTTTTGTTCCTTGGAACAATTAGCACAAAAACGCATTTGGTAAGTTTTTTTGTTCTTGAAACTATTTTGAAATAGAAATAAGAAACAAAAAAAAGTTACTTTTTATTCTCGAGATAATTCCTAAAACAATAATCAAAAAACGAAAATCAAGCTTTTTTTCCTTTCTTTTCTTCCTTTTTTTTTTCTTTTCTCTTCATCTCTTCTTCCCCCAATCAATCACTGACCTCTAGCAAGGTCCCCCTCAAGTCTCACTGTGGTTGAGCGAGGCTCGACTTTGCCCAGATCTAGCAAGGCCAAGCCTCACCTGGCCATCGACAAGGCTTAACCTCTCCTTGGTCAGGCAAGGTCACCTCACCTAATCACGATGAGGCTCCCTCGAGGTTGACAACCTCATTGGCCCTTTTCTAGCCGATCACCAACCATCAACAGGCTTGAGGAAGGAGAAGAAAAGGAAAAAAAGAAGAAGATCGTAATAAAATTATTAATAAATTAAAAAGAAATTCTAAGTCACAAGAATATATGGATTCATACCAAATACATTTCATTTCCGAGAACAAAAATTTTGTATAGTTACTAAGCATGTTCAGATGCTCATAAAATTGTTTTTGGGAATAAAATAGAAAAAAAATGATTTTGAAAAAAATTGTTTTAGAATAAAAACGTTATCAAACGCACCCTAGGGTGCCAAGGAGAATGTATGAGACATAGTCCATAATTAAAAATTCCAAAGTGTGAGAGAACTTTAATCCTACATATACTTGTCTTTCTTGAGCCACAATTTGTGATCTTAGAAAAATACTGAAAGAATGATTGAGTGAGATATTGAGACCTATTATACATTGAGTATTATCACTCATTATTATTATTTCTTATAAATTATTTAATGGAATCCGGCCGGTTAGTCTGTTAGGATAAAAAAATGGACAAAGACTTAATCTAAGTTCAACCACTACAAGTCTTTTGTGCAAATTTTCTTATGCCTAAACTCTTGCTACTTATTATTATAGTCTATGGCACACTAGCAAAACCTTCTGAAGTTTTGCATTCTAATTCAAACTCAAATATTGACTTTTTCAAATCTACTTTAAAAGTGTCAAGTTTTGATAGAATCACCTATTCCCTTCCTCTAGTTAATATTTTTATATGCAATAGGATGTTATATAGGTTAATTATATTTAGTAAATGGGTTTACTTAGGTAAAACCTAAAATAATATTGGTGTTAAATGAACTTATAATTTATTTTGACCCAACCAATATCTTTGACTTTCTCTTTACTCTCTTTCCCCTTCACTCAATATTGGATATGAGTTTTTTCTCAATTTAATTAAATATAATTTTTTTTAATAATATGAATTGACTGTGAATAAGTCACTAAATTTAAATTGCACGAAAATAAGTTAAAATGGGTTAAATAAATTAATTTGGACTGGACCATTTTCGACTCTATCTTGCCCCTTCCATTTGATATGTCTACAGACAAGCCATAGATGAGTGATACGTATTCCGACTAATGTTTTGTGTTTGAATCTCGAAACTCTCATTTATTTCATCATCTAGAACTCCTCTCCAAAAGTCTAGTAAATAGCAAGCACAAGACCCACGTGACAATCGACCGGGTACAGAACTTACCATATCGGGTCGGGCCGTGAAGGCCCAAAAGCAGACCACATTCCCGAAAAACCCTGTCGGCCCACCGGATCCGGCCAACCCCACCACAGCTGCATCGCATCGATACGACGCTCTTTCAATCCCTAAAACCTTCCTCCTCCTTCCTTTTCCTCCTCCTTCCTTTCTGCTCTCTGCAACATCACCATTCCAAAAGCCCTCTCTCTCTCTCCTCTCTCTCTCTCTCTTTCTCTCTCTACCCGGTGGATTCGTCGCGAGCTGAGGAGCAGGTACCGCTTCTTTCCTCCCATCATTTTCGCTTCCTTTTCCACATTCCGGCGGCTCGCCGATCGAATCCCGCCGCTGCCGGAACCTCTCCCGCGGGTCCGGCGGGCGATTAGAGCTTCGCTTGCTTCTTCTTCGCCCGTGCGCGCCGGTCTTCGGTTTAGGAGTTCTTTGATACTTCCCCTCCAGAGGTAAGGACTAGGAATGTGATCCCCGCCCCTGGCCGGCCCGTGCCCCATGCCTAACAAGTTGGCCGAGTTTCAAATTTTAATGCTTAGTAAGCCGACGCAAGCGGTCTTATTCCATGGATCAGGTATCAGGTTCTCTTGCATTCGATCTATCACAATATTCAGCTCGAGCAGGTTAAATGCGCGATTTACCCAATCAAAAAAAGACCGAAATGAATAAACCCAGGTCTCATAAATCCAAGGCGGAGCGAGAATGTACGACGGTAGAGATATTTTGTTCGATCTCGACCATTACTTATTCACCAGAAGAAAGAAAAACCATCACGGATCTCCAAGCCACATGCGGTATTTCGATTCTCTCTCTCCTTTGAAAGTCAGACACACGCGTCCCAAAACGCTGGTCAGCGTGCGGAACATGAAGTAGATTAGGACAACATACACGAGGAAATCGTGTTTCGCCACGCAAGATATAAAGCGCATCGTTATGCATGCAGCGCCAAAAGTCAGTCGGGATCGATCCCCTATCTCAACAAGGGTTGAAAACAGACAGATCATCATATCATGTCATGGAGTTTCTCTCTCTTTTTGAGTTTTCAGTCCAAACGTTCCCATCTCTTGCACACGGAAAACGCTGATAAACAAAAGTTAAATGGGTTTTGTTAATATATTAATTTTTGAGTTACTGTGAAAATAATAATTTATTGTGAGTTATAAATTCTTGAAGAAATTTGAAGAAATGAATATCATAACAATTTATAATTTATAATTTAATTTTGTATGATTCAAAATAAATTGTTATTCTCACACGTTCATTTCTCACGTTAAATTAAGGAAAGTGCTAACGGGTGCCCGTCAACTTGCTTTTCTTTGTTGACCGAGCTTCCACTCATGGGCGATCAGTCCAACACACGAGGAATGTCTACGCGCTAGAGAACAAAAGAACACAGCGGCTGTGCATCATAGCGTTAACCGAAAAAAAAATGTGTTGACCCACCAATTTTTTTTTTTTTGGTGTCAGGAGGAACCAAACCAGACCAAGAGCGTCCGTAAACCCCCGACGACGCTAAATAGTGGAAACCACCACCCCGACGTCACGCGTAAGTCACCATGTAGTAGCTAAGACTGACTCCCTGCTTCGCAGGGGATTCGAACCTTGGCCTCCACTGGGGAGGTCCAAGGCCCTACCATCCACGCCACCTTGGTCGGTGGTGTTGACCCACCAATGTTGCTTTTTCTAGACGGGACCAAAAAGAAAGAATAAATATATTGAAAATATTAAAATTTCATCACGAAAGTACAATTAAATTCTAAAATTTTCAAAAAGCATATTTATGTCATGAAACTTATCAAATTGGTGCAATTAAATTATTCAATTAACTCAATCTAACTTGATTAATGGAAAACGTTACCGTGACTTTTTCTTTATTAGTTTCTCTCTCTTACGATGATGTGGTAAATTGTAAATGCTTAAGGCTAAAGTGAAGTGGTTTTGGTCCAAATATAATTTTTTAGACAACTTTTATATAAATTATATTAAAAATAAGCAAACTTTAAAAAGAAGAAGAAGAAGAAAAAGGAAAGGAACTTAGCTGAGGGATTGAAAGTCTCGCCATCGTGGCAATGGTGGGGGAATGGTTGGTGGGGGCCGCCGGGTCACAGCCCTCACCAACCGTCAGCCAGTCTAATTGAGAGCCAACCAAACTTTAGGCAGGATCGCCAGGAAAAGTTGACGATGGTGGGGCAGTGTGTGCATTTCCTTTTTTTTTTTTTTTTGTGTTTATTTTTTAAAATAACTTAAATAAAATATATATTAAAAATTAGACTTAGTCTTAAGATAGAGAAGATAATAATAAAAAAAAGGCCACATTAGTGATCTTCATTAGTCAAATTGGCTAGAGTTAATAAAAAGACTCGATGGCACCAATTGAACAAGTTTTAAGATCTGATTAAACTTTTTAAAAATTTATAACTTAATTGCAGTTTTATGACAAGTTTTGGTAATTATAGTGCATTTATCTCAAAGGAAAAGAGAGAGAGAGAGAGAGAAGAAAATACAACCATGGACTAAAATGTCATGACTCCAATCCACTTCTATCATTACAAGAAGACTAACTCTTTAGAACCAGTTACATAAAATTGGAAAAAGTGCCAAAAAAGTCATGAATTTATTATACGAATGTCAATTATTTTAATTTCGCCAATTTATTTTTTATTAGATAATCACCAAAAAGTCCTAAAATCACCGACGACGATTGGCAAAAGAAAAAGAGAAGAAGGAAGGAAAAAAATAAAATATTCAGAAAAAAATGCAAAAAATTGTCCATATCAGCATCTATGTTATGTAGAACGGCCGGTGTTCACATTAAAACTGTTAGTCATAATTAGTCAAAATGGCTATATTAGCAAGTTGTCAAATAGATTTCTAATCGGAACTTCTCCAAAAATGTGCATTCGTTGCTGTTGGTGTCGACCTAGCATTGTCAAAGTATCCGCACATCTTCTGGGGTGCTTCATCTGAACTTGCCGCAATATTTGTAACGATGCCCTTCATTCAAGAATAACAGGAGGCAGTATGAAGCCACAATTGAATCTTTGCATGGCTATATTTTATGCAGCAAATTACAGTCATTCCCACTTCCAGATTTCTAACGTTGCTCTCAAGAGCCAGTTTAATCCCATCTAGAGTTACAAGAGCAAATTCGCGACAATCTTGACAAGGAACACTACTCATCGTACCGCTCTCGATGGAACATGAACCGAGACACGAAAAAGAAGCAAATCAAACCAGATCAACAATTCTCACATGGATTCAAGGGTTTCAAACGTATTTGAACCCCGTACTTAGGTTTTATGGTGAGGACGGTGACGGGGGCATGACGATAACTGTCTGAGATCGTGAAGCTAAACCTTGATACCAGCATCGCTAATATGATCTTCGCTTCCATCATAGCGAAAGACTGGCCGGCACAATTCCGCGGGCCCATCGCAAACGGCATGAACTCACCCGACGAGAATGGTTTGGATGCGAACCGATCGGGATTGAACTCATCGACATCTTTCCCCCACAAGTCTTCACCGTGATGAATTGCTACCACTGGGATCCAGATCGATAATCCCTTCGGGACGTGAAGGTCGCCTAGCTCGATGTCTTCGAAGGCCATGCGCGGAAGAAGAGATGCCGGTGGATAGAGTCTCGAGGATTCGTTGATAACCATATTCAGCTGCATAAAAGTGTGAGTTCTTCAGCAACTCGCCACAAGATATAATCGACATAGTCATTACGTTAGTCAATATCCGCGTTAGGTGTTTTGACCATTGATTTGCACACTTTAATCATCAAATGGAAATGTTATCCACCATTGGTTTTCCCTATCCACATGAAGAAACTCATTTGATGAAACTGAAAATTTAAGTATTGAAAATTTAAGTGGACAATCTCAAGAGATGAAAATGACACGTTTTTTATTTATTTATAATGGCTGAAAATATATGTCAATATAATGGTTACGAATAAGGTCATGTTTCACTCCATCTCTTACTGGAGGGATCAGTTTTATGATTGGTAGGTTACATACATGGACATTACTCAATTTATTAGCTAAGTTTGCATTTGGGTGATATTCATTAGTTATAATCCACTAATGAAAAACATAACTAGAGAAAGTATTCTACAATCAAGGATGGGGAAAAATAACCCCTATGAATAATATTAATAGGTTTAACTACACAATCATTTAGATACTAATTTTAAATAGATATTCTGATATTGAATGGATTATGTAAAACAGCAAAAAAACTAATTAGCACTTCTAGACGACCTCATTCTGCATCCTTAGATCCATTTTCTCATCGCCAATGGCGATAATCCTCTGGATCTCACGGGGCATATGTCACTTCCATGGTCATCAAGAGTGAAGGACGCAGTTCTCGACTCGACTGGTCTGTCTTCTGTACTTTGGCCACTCATTTGTACAATCTCTTCAGGTAAATTTTCTGAAATCAGTTTTTTTCTGGGGCAATTCTCGAAATGGTGCTTGAATTACTCCAGAAAAGAACAACAAAAGTGCTTGGGGGAGCCTTTTCAGGCAATAATTCAAAGATTCGATGGTCCCATGAATTGAAAGAACTAGTCCAAATTCGACTTCGTGGGACTTGCAATAACTTTCCTGTGACGTGGACATCTTCAATGTTCCTTTAGCATTTCTTTTAATTTACGATAAATAAAAACCGCCAGACTTTTGCGGAACACTTCAAATAAATGAACATGAAATCATCCTGAAGTTTTTTACAATATTTTGAAGTCAATCGCGCTTTATCGAGTGCCATCACCGCCAGAATTTTCTTTTCTTAAAGATGATTTGTGCTTGTGATTTATGTCACATGAGAGTCTAATTTGTGACATACAAATATAGACAACACACACGTTCAATTTCTAGTTTAAGTTGGGCCGTGAATGATGCTCACATTGGTTAGCCCCAGTGAGAAATCAGAAAGCTCGCAAGAGAATTTCCTCCTATAAGAGAAGGACGAAAGGATGACCATATTCCATATAGAGTATGTGGCTTTAGTGCTTACCAAGCGGAGTTTTGGAAGATGATGAACTGAAGGATTTTTGCCGTTGCAGACCCAGTCACCTCGGCACGGACCTTATCTTGCCAAGACGAGTTGGTTGCCAGTAGCATGACGGTCCATGGGAGCAGAAGCGCGACTGTGTCACGCCCTGCAAAAAAAATAGTCTTGCACTCGTCCATGATTACTTGCATGCTAGTGTCACAGCCCAAAAGAAAGCAGATCCAAGAGGTTCTTGTGGGCCGGCCGTGACACATCTATGGATCAAGTGACCCTCAGCTTGTATCCCCGACTGCTAGGGTTTTCTCGAGTCTTCTAGAATACTCCTATGGGCGGGCGATACGGTAAATATATTCGTATGTAATAAATGCGAGTAGTTGATAGTTGAGGAGATGTAATCTCCACCATTAGATCAAGGGGAGATCTACGGATATGGTTTGCCTTATATTTGTATATAAATGGGACTTCTCATTCATTATAAATCATCTCATTCACAAGTGAAATACAAATCAAGAGCTTCTCTCTCTAGAAGTTTCTCTCTCTAAGATTCTTGTGAGTCGAGTATTGAAAGGCTGCTTAAGGTAAAATTTTAAGGTCGCACGAGTCAGCCTACGAGTGATCGAGAGTGAATCGATCGGCCTGTGACACTAGGACTATATGCACTCTTAGTCCTGGCCGTCATGTTGATCTCGTTCAACAGCATGCTGAGTAAATTATCGCCATATGTACAACTCTATCCATGCTCGGCAGAGTCTTTTTCTGCTTTCAATTATCTCCATCAAGAGACTCTCCACCTCATCTTCAATATTTTGATCTACCTATTACATTTGGTAGGAAAGAACCTGCACGCTCTACAGTAACAGAATTTTGTGTAATGATGAATGCAAATGATAGTTGAATCGCCAAGAAGACATATTTTGCAACTTACCGGCCTGGGAAGACACAAACACCAGTTTTACAAATACCAGCTTGTTTGAGCACAACGATGCTGCAAAACTATCAAAAGATTGAATATTTGCTTTCACTTCTTGTAGCTAGTCCCAAATTCAGTCCTAGAAATGATATCGCACGTGAGCCCATTCATGTATTCGCCGATCTCAATCTCGATTTGACCCGAGTCTATGGCCTTTTGCAGTGACTGTAGCATCTGATTAGTGCATTCCACCATTCGCCCAGCATAGCTTTGATTTTGACAAATATGGAAAATAGAAAGACTTGAAGATTGTTTACTGATATATTGCAGAAGAATTCATGAAATATGCTTGAAACACCAATTGCTGGTGTTTGGACAAATTTGTCTCCCATGAAGGCAGGGCAACAATGCGGCGCTGGTGTATCCAATCGTCCCGTTAGTCATCAAGAGCCCTCTCCCGATAATGCTGTACTTGGAAAGCAGCTCCTTGATGAGGTCAATCTCGGTTAAGCACAGCCGAGGCTCAACACCGTTCCAATATATGAATCTCTTGCCTGTGAACAAAATTATCTTCAGCACATAATGAGCTAATTCTCATCATAACGATCATTTCATCACAACTAGATCATACGAGGAAGAAATCAAGGACAGACCGTATCGTTTAGTCCATCGGACATGATGAGGCAAGAGGTGATCCACAATGTCATGGCGTATGGAGTCCACGTCGTTGGAGGTAGATTCAGCAACAAGAGAAGACACATCGACGAGAAACCACGGTTTAGGGCCACGCACTCCTTGTCTCTCCATTATTTTCTTGATGCGTCTCGGAGTTAAGACAAGAACGTCGCATAGCAGAAGGGTTTGCCATAGCCGCCATGGTGTTGGCGGTTGCCATGGTACCTAGGAGCCTTATGCACTGCACAAGCTCAACCAGACGAGAGGAAAAGACTAATACGAAATGTCGGGTAAGCGATCCTAGAATGCCCTATTTATAATAAACGGGTTCGGAGAAATTTCGCAAGGAGAACACAAAATCTCCAATGTTGGTGCCTTGGTTTTGACAAGACGCTTGCCCCCCAACATAATCTTAGATGAATGTTAAATTTTACATATAACCTATTCTGGATCAATCTCATCATCCGACAATTTGTGGCTCACAACATATTACTATTCTCATGATAACCAAAAAATTATTATGTTAGCAAAACCCTTACATAATACTAGAATGCAGGTGTGTTTACCCTATTGTAAATAGTGAGGAATGTTCATACATGGCCCGGTTCTCCAAATGTTTTTTCGTTACATGAAGTCCTCTTATCTTTATGTCTCCTCATTCCATGTCCAATTGACTTATCAATGCAAATACGAATAGTTATGAAATATCATTCTATCAATAAAAAAGAAAAGAATAAAGTTATGCAAAAATAAAACTTTGTTAACTTCGTAAACCCGTTTGTGCAATTATATCTTTACATTGCTAAATGTAGAATACAAAGGGTCCATATATATATATATATTGAATTTCCGTCGACCTCTTGCTTGAGATTGAGTGCCAAGATCCAACATAGAGCATCTTTGGATATGCAAACTTTGCTTTAACAACCACAAAATTTGCGGGGTATCATTAGAAGTGATAAAGGACATATACTATGCGAACATTTTTTTCTTTCTCTTTTGATGCGACTAATTCTCTAATACACACTCTTATTATTCACCAAGATCCACTTTAATTAATTTAGGCCACATCAGTGATCTTCATTAGTCAAATTGGCTAGAGTTAATAAAAAGACTTGATGGCACCAATTGGACAAGTTTTAAGACATGATTAAACTTTTTAAAAATTTAAAACTTGATTGCAGTTTTATGACAAGTTTTGGTACTTATAATGCATTTATCTCAAAGGAAGAGAGAGAGAGAGAGAGAGAGAAGAAGAAAATACAACCATGGACTAAAATGTCGTGACTCCAATCCACTTCTATCATTACAAGAAGACTAACTCTTTAGAACCAATTACATAAAAGTCGGAAACAGTGCCAAAAAAGTCATGAATTTGTTATACGAATGTCAATTATTTTAATTTGGCCAATTTATTTTTTATTAGATAATCACCAAAAAGTCCTAAAATCACCGCCCGGTGATTGGCAAAAGAAAAAGAGAAGAAGGAAGGAAAAAAATAAAATATTAAAAAAAAAAAAAGCAAAAAATTGTCTATATCAACATCTGTGTCATATAAAACGGTCAGTGTTCATATCAAGATTGTTAGTCATAATTAGTCAAAAGGACTATATTAGCAAATCATCAAATAAATTTCTAATGAGAACTTCACCAAAAATCTGCATTCGTTGCTGTTGGTGTCAACCTAGCATTGTCAAAGTATCCGCACATCTTCTGGAATGCTTCATCTGAACTTGCTGCGATCTTTGTAACGATGCCCTTTATTCAAGAATAACAGGAGGTAGTATGAAGCCACAATTGAATCTTTGCATGACTATATTTTATGCAGCAAATTACAGTCATTCCCACTTCCAGATTTCTAATGTTGCTCTCAAGAGCCAGTTTAATCCCATCTAGAGTTACAAGAGCAAATTCGCGACAATCTTGACAAGGAACATTACTCATCGTACCGCTCTCGATGGAACGTGAACCGAGATACGAAAAAGAAGCAAATCTAACCAGATCAACAATTCTCATATGACGATAACTGTCTGAGATCGTGAAGCTAAACCTTGATACCAGCATCGCTAATATGATCATCGCTTCCATCGTAGCGAAAGGCTGGCCGACGCAATCCCGCGGGCCCATCGCAAACGGCATGAGCTCACCCGACGAGAATGGTTTGGATGCGAACCGATCGGGATTGAACTCATCGACATCTTTCCCCCACAAGTCTTCACTGTGATGAATTGCTAGCACTGGGATCCAGATCGATAATCCCTTCGGGACGTGAAGGTCGCCTAGCTCGATGTCTTCGAAGGCCATGCGCGGAAGAAGAGATGCCGGTGGATAGAGTCTCAAGGATTCGTTGATAACCATATTCAGCTGCATAAAAGTGTGAGTTCTTCAGCAACTCGCCACAAGATATAATCAACATAGTCATTACATTAGTCAATATCCGCGTTAGGTGTTTTGACCATTGATTTGCACACTTTAATCATCAAATGGAAATGTTATCCACCATTGATTTTCCCTATCCACATGAAGAAACTCATTTGATGAAACTGAAAAATTAAGTATTGAAAATTTAAGTGGACAATCTCAAGAGACAAAAATGACACGTTTTTTTTATTTATTTATAATGGCTGAAAATATATGTCTATATAATGGTTACAAATAAGGTCATGTTTCACTCCATCTCTTACCGGAGGAATTAGTCTTATGATTGGTAGGTTACATGCATGGACATCACTCAATATATTAGCTAAGTTTGCATTAGGGTGATACTCATTATTTATAATCCACTAATGAAAAACATAACTAGAGAAAGTATTCTACAATCAAGCATGGGGAAAAATAACCCCTGTGAATAGGTTTAACTACACGATAATTTATATTCTAATTTTCACTAGATATTTTGATATTGAATATCCAGCAAAAAACTAATTAGCACTACTAGGCAACCCCATTCTGCATCCCTAGATCCATTTTTCAATGGCGATAAGCCTTTGGATCTCATAGGGCATATGTCGCCTCCATGGCCATCAAGATCTCGACGACAGTGGAAAGTGGAAGAGAGAGAGAGTGGTGTTTGGTGTTAGGGTGGTCCTGGTTTTGATTTGGTATGAATATTGGGAGCTTGCAACCTTCACCTGGGGAAATTGTCAAAAGATTGCGCAAATTGGAGCCCATCTATAGATCAAGTTGGACTCACTTCTACTCGAAAAGCCTAAGTCAATAAGTTATGACCAGCAAAGATATATTAATTGCTCTACACTATATTAATTTCCTTATGTAGGATTTGCAACCTTTACCCAAGGAGATTGTTAAGAGAGAGTGCAAATCGGAGCCCATTAATATATCGAGTTGGACTCACTTTCACTCAAAAAGCCTAAGTCAATGAGTTATGACTAATTAAGATATATTCACTGCTCTACACTATATTAATTCTCTAATGCGAGATAACATAACTTACTTATAGAGGAATCCTAACACTAAAGCTAATGCGAAGTTAGTGAGTGTCATGATCAGGAGGATGCAACATGCGATGGGGGCATAACTGGAGTGGGGAAAAGGATCCTCATGATTCAAAAATGGGCTTTTTCCGTTTTAAATTGTAACATGGGGAAGCTGATGCTGCTGTGGCCCAGCAATATTAACGTTGCTATCAGGACAGGTAGCATAATCTTATGCTTTCACAAAAACCATGACTTAATAAAGTTAGTCAATGCAAGTAAACCCTAACACCATCTAGCCCTTCTCTTCTCTTCTTTCTCTTATTATTCACCATGATCCACTTTAATTAATTTAGGGTATATCTTAAATCATGTTCTTGAATCTAGAACATGAATCGGCGCTTTACTTAATTTCGGTCTTGATTCTTCTTTGATTGACAGCTCGCAAAGAATTTCCAACATTCGTCACTATCATAATTGTTAGGTTAATTTGGTCTTGGGATTAATTATAATTCCAGGACTATACTGATTATTAATTAGCTACCACTGCCACGCTCATAATCTATTGATCCTTCTGTCGAGAACTCTTCGAGTAAAGATGATGTGGCTGGGAGTCGACGCCCGTGATGAGATTTTGCCTTATTTGTTTATTTTTCTCATGATTAGAGGAGTTTCCCAATTAATCTAAAAATGTTAATTACCAAGTAATAATGAAATTCGATTGTCCATCATGCCAACAAGGGCAAACCGGAATAACGAAAAGCACTTGATCCTCTATTTGTTTCGCAAAAAAATAAATAATTTGAAATATATTTTCTTGAAAAATGATTTTTCGCATCAATGGAAAAAATTAACTAATGAAAAATATTTACATTGCCAATGACAATTTATGCTAAATATTTTTAAATATTTTTTAGAGGATAATTTTTTTTTGTTTATTTATTATTGTAAGTGTTTTAGGGATTATTTTTAAGAAAATATTTTTATATTATTTATTTTTTGTAAAACAATCGAAACTAATTATTCTTGATGGACGTGGAGACTAAGGCCCGTTTGGTTCAGTTTTGGGGAAATGCCATTGAGAAAATACAAATACCTTTGAGGTAAAAGGGTTTGCGAAAATGTTACACCGTTTGGTAAATTGTAGCATTGAAATGCAACTTAGCATAAACACTGATTGGTAAAATTCACCTTTGTAATTGACTCTTGCTATTTTTTTTTTATTTAAGTTAGAAAATCAAATTCCGGCGGTCGGCCAACCGCTGGCCAACCAGATTTGGCTGCTGGACCACTAGATTTGGCGGCCTGAGGTCGTGGAGGCCAGATCTGGCAACCTCAGGTCTCGACCTCAAGCGGCGTCGCCTAGTGTGCGCGCACTAGGCGACGTTGCTTGGTCGCGCAGACCTCAAGCGACGCAGCCTAAGGTCGTGCGGATCCAGGTGGTGTCGCCTGGCTTACGCCCGTCAGGCAACACCTCCTGGGTCGCGGGTCCCACCACCCTGAGAGGTGATCACCGAGGACGCGGGACCCTCACGCGGCGGTGGTGGCTGCCGGAGAAGCGGAACTCTCAGGCAGCGAGGAAGACGAAGAAGACGAAGGGGGAAGAAGATGAACAGTAATGCTCAAAGCTGGTCCTCCCCAACATTGAGCTTTCAGCATTGGGAATGCAAACATTTGGCCAAGTAGCTTTCAAAAATGGTTACCAAACACCAAATATTTTCCCTAAGGGGCTTTGGGAACCCAAAGCCTATTTGGAAAGCTAAACCAAACAAGGCCAGAGAAAAGGTATTTGCCAAGCCAAGATAGACTACTTTCCATTGAGGAAGAGAAGGAGGTGTGATGTTGACTTTTCCAAGTGCCAACGAACTTTTGACCTGAGATTGGAATTTTTAGGGAAAATCATATATTTAAGGTAGATTTGAATCCTTTTATTTTGGAACATAAATTCCGAAGATATAATTGAAACTAGATCATTCAAACTATTTATTTAAGAAATATTTTTTAAATTATTTATTTTTCGTGGAATAAGTATCGGTGGACGTGGAGACTAAAAGTGAAGGCATTGGCCAAGTCATGATAGACAACTCTCTACTGAGGAAGAGGAGGAGGTGCGATGTTGACTTTTCCAAGTGCAGACGAACTTTTGACCTAAGATTGTGGAATTTTTAGGGAAAACCATATTTTTGAGGTAGATTCGAATCCTTTGCTTTTGGAACATAGATTCCAAAGATAGAATTGAAACAAGATCTTTCAAATTATTTATTTAAGAAAATATTTTTTAAATTATCTACTTAGTGTGAAACAAGTGGTGCTAATTGTTCGTGGAGACTAAGAGAGAAGGTATTGGCCGAGTCATGACAGACTACTCTCTATTGAGGAAAAGGAGGAGATGTGGTGTTGACTTTTCCAAGTGCCGACGAACTTTTTGGCCTGAGATTGTGGAATTTTAAGGGAAAACCATATCTTTAAGGTAGCTTTGAATTCTTTTCTTTTGGATTTTAATTCCGAAGATAGAATTGAAACGAGATCTTAGGTACGAAAGATCTGGCAAGCAGCCAAGGGACTTATCTAGCTGGGTGGTTGAGATTGGAGTCTTGCAACCGGTGATTCTAGGTCGAAATACACAATCTCGCAACCGGATACCAGCGAAACTTCAGTCTCGTCTATACTAGCCTAGTCGAGTGTGGAGTGTCTATATTCCATTTCTCCTGAGGAGATAGGATAGTTATGATCTGCGTAAGATGGCCGGGATCCAAGACCAAATGCGGCATAATTTGTCCTTGGTTGAAATACACATTTGTCACTTCTAAGTCCAGGGTAATTAAGTTATGCCACTTCAATTGTCATAGTCGCAACTTGCATCAAATCAATTTTGATGGGCTTCTAAAGTTTGACTCCGATTAAATTCTTGTCAGAACTTCAATTCAATGCTTTTCCGTGAGTGTTGTAAGTGCCTCTGTACAAAACTAGAATTTCATTCGTCACTTTGGAGTTCTTCACATTATTATAAAGTGCACCCCCATGTGCCCCGCCCTTTTGAAATCTGCCGGCATTTTTCCTCCATAACTGTACAACCAAAAGCCCCTCCCTTTTGAAATCTGCTGCTATGTTTCCTCCATAATTGTACAACCAAAATAAATGATCATTCGACCGAGTTTTGTGTTTTTACGGAGGTGTTTGTGGACACGCTTCAGCTTGTTTTATTCTTCCATCCCTCTCTCTCTCTCTCTCTCTCTCTATACCTTTCCTTTTTTATCCATGTAAAAGCAGGAGAGTAGAGGAGGTGGGGCTTAGTAGGGACTGACAGGCAGGAGAGGAGAGGACGACTGCGTGACCTTTGGATGGGGAAGGAAATCTTGAAGTTTGCGCAAAGATTTTGCTGTGCTTTCTTTCCCCTGCTTTGCAGAGGATTTTTTTTATGCTTGATTAGCTTTCATTTGACCTCATGCCTTTGTGTTTTATTTTGATCTTGATGTACAGAGCACGAATCTTTGGCATTGAACAGAGATTGTATCCTGAATGCATCTCTTTCTTATGTCCTAAATGTATCTCCATCTTAAATTAAAATTAAAGTGTGGCCCCCAAATTTTATATGCCGGTTTCAAGGCATCTTGAATGTATATCTTTTTTGTGTATTTATGTACCGTGTGATTGTAAGCTTTCAGGTAATATATAGATTACAGCACATCCAAGTATAGTTCAAGACTTTGAGTTGCTCACAGGCGGCAAGCTACAATATTTTTAATTGATTTTTGACTTGAAATAGCAAACATACCGATTCCACCAAATTAGATTGATTAGTCGGTCTGATTCCCAATTCCAAGATCGGTCGATCTAGGCCTCGGTCCTAGCATTAAAGAGCCAATCCGATTCTCAATTTCACCTTGAAACTAAATAAATCAGAAATTGACCACCTCTAATTATTATAGTTTGTTGCTCATTAGCAAAATTGCTTCTGAAGTTTGTTCAAACTTTGAACTTTGCATTCTAGTTCTGACTTTGAACTTGATTTTTTCAATTACACTTTAAATTTGTCAAGATTTGATAAAATCACCTTTTTTTTTTACCCTTTTAGTTGATACTTACTTTTATGAGTTAGTTATATTCACCTATCTATGAGTATTAAATGAGTTTCAACTTAATTAAACTCAACCAACATCTCTAACTCTCTTTTTCTCTCTCTCTTCTTTAATCAATCTTGCACTTGTTCACTCCATGCTCTCACCATAGTTTGGGTATTAATTTTCTTAAATTGAATTAAATATAGAAATTTTTTAACAATATGAATTAGATCAAATATGAGTTACAGAATTTATATTGCATTAAAAAAGAGTCAAAACATTTCAAATAAGTAGTCAACTTCGGCCGCCTCATTTTCCTCTCGACCCGGCTCTTCCATTTGATAGGTCTACCGACAAGCTATAGATGAGTGATACGTATTCCGACTAATGTTTGTGTTTGAGTTTCGAAACTCTCATTTATTTCATCATCCAGCACAAGACCCACGTGACAATCGACCGGGTACAGAATTTGACCGTATCGGGTCGGTGGGCCGTGAAGGCCCAAAAGCAGACCTCATTCCCGAAAAACCCCGTCGGCCCACCGGATCCGGCCAACCCCACCACGCTACATCGCATCGATACGACGCTCTTTCAATCCCTAAAACCTTCCTCCCCCCCCTTCCTTTTCCCCCTCCTTCCTTTCTGCTCTCTGCAACATCACCATTCCAAAAGCCCCTCTCTCTCTCTCTCTCTCTCTCTCTCTTTCTCTCTCTACCTGGTGGATTCGCCGCGAGCTGAGCAGCAGGTACCGCTTCTTTCCTCCGATCATTTCCGCCGCTTTTTGCCATATTCCGGCGGCTCGCCGATCGAATCCGCCGCTGCCGGAATCTCTCCCGCGAGTCCGGCGGGCGATTTGGAGCTTCGCTTGCTTCTTCTTCGCCCGTGCGCGCCGGTCTTCCGTTCGGTCGGGAGGACGCGCGCGGTTCGGGTTCGGGTTCGGGTCAAGTTTCGGATTCCCGGAGCCGAAGCTCGAATAGCTGTACCTTTGCGGTATCGCCGTCGCGGGAATCCGAGCGGATAGTAGATTGTCGCGAGAGATTGGTTTGTCGCCGGTGTCGGTCGGCGATCTGTTCGCTTGCGTTTTACGCGTCGTTTGGGTTCCTCGGTCGACTGAGTGGGGCCCGCAGCGACGGCGGTTCGGGATTGTTCTGTAGATTTGAACTGCGGTATCTTTTTGCGGGGGTGAATGTCGAACTTATGTTTGTGCCTGCTTTAGGTCGTGCTGGTTAACCGGATATTAGTAAGGTTTGTCTTTTGCTGGTTCGGTTCTTACAGTTCCTTAATGGTTTAATTTCTTTGAGCCAGAGGGTTTTTGGGAGCCAGCAAAAATGTCGAGAAAGGGTTTGATGGAGCAGGACCTGAGTAAATTGGATGTGACGACGTTGACTCCGCTTTCTCCTGAAGTCATATCCCGCCAAGCCACGATTAACATTGGTAGCTATTTGTCCCTGTATTCTGTGCTTGCTGTTAATGATAGCTTCTCGCATTTTTTGTTTACCACGATGTTTATGAAACGTATGTTATCATCATCAGGCACGATCGGCCATGTGGCGCATGGAAAGTCGACAGTTGTTAAAGCTATATCTGGCGTCCAGGTGAGTGTACTTGCTGTGTCTTTCGCCACCATTCCCCTATATGTGATACTTGTTAGTCTGGGAATCCTTACCCTTGCCCATATGGAGTTTCATGTACTGTCTTACTTACCATGTGAAACAGCACATGATTGAGAGATGTTTATAAACTGAGTAATATGTGACAGAAACCATGTGCCTCAATTCCATTAAATGCAAGACATCTTCACCCCATGTGTTCATGATGTGGTGTGTTGCTTATTCTTTGAAGTAAAGAGATAAGTAAGCTTTACATTTGAAGGGTAACTGTTGTCGACTGCAATGATGTTAATGCTGAGTTGGATGCTCTCTGGGTTGTAATAGGGTTTTCTTTCTTTTTCATAGGTTTATTACTTCTACTAGTTGGTAGACCCTTTATTTGGGATGTGCTGTATACATCCTCTTACTAATATTAGAATACTTGATGAGTTGATGTTGGATGCTGTGTATTCACAGACTGTTCGTTTCAAAAACGAATTAGAGCGAAACATCACAATTAAGCTTGGATATGCCAATGCAAAGATTTACAAATGTGAAGATGAACGATGTCCTAGGCCTATGTGCTACAAGTATGTTGATTTCCAGAATGTGTTTTAGTTTTTACTCCTCACAATGTGCTTCTATTTGCTTATACTTTTATTGTGTTTTTTCCAGAGCTTATGGAAGTGGAAAAGAAGATACTCCTGCGTGTGATGTACCTGGGTTTGAAAATTGCCGAATGAAGCTCCTCAGACATGTGTCCTTTGTAGATTGTCCTGTAAGTCCCCCACCACCCACATGTTAACGGTCTCATAGTTCTTATGGTATCACATTAAATTAAGATTGTGTGTTTAACTGTAGGTTGAATTAGGTGATCATTAACTTAAGCCTTGCCGTTTTTCATGTTCTGAAACATGGAAGTTTTTCTTCAAACATTGTTCCTGCATGGCGCATTTGGCAGGAGCATTTAATTTCTTGAGTCTAAATGAGTGGCATATTTTTTTTTTTTTTTTCCACAGACACAAGTTCTTCTAATTCCATTGTAATAGTTCTTAATAGTTCTGTCAGCTGGTTTGTTGTTGCACTCCTCTGCTGTATGGTTTCTAAGTTTCTTCACCTTAATAGCTCATGCTAGGCACATCGTTTTTAATATAGGAGATGCACCTACAATGGCATATTCATTTTGTCACATCTTAGACCCTTCCTCTTGGCATTACTTGTCTGCCTTTGCTTCACCTGTCCTTTGCTTATCCTATAAGTAGCATTATTATGCACCACATGTTATTAGAGCCAGACAAGAATGTAGTCATAAGCATATAACCATTTTATAGCATCTTGGACTGTTTCTTTTGTCTTTACTTATCTGCCTTTGCTTTACCTCTAAATTGCATCACTATGCATCACATTTTATTAGGACTAGAGTACGTGGTTGTTGTATGTGGCATTAAGGTGGTACTGATAAAGCAGTCATAGGAAAATTCCAACAAATTAATTATGTTCAAGATTGTATGGACTATGGTTTTAAGTTGGTCTAGATATGGCACAAATGGGAATTTGTGGAAGGAGCATGTGGTTTTTCTTTCTTTTTATGTCATTTCATTCCCTATAACTGTTACCTTTTTTGTACTTGTGTTGATAGGGTCACGATATTCTCATGGCTACTATGCTTAATGGAGCAGCCATTATGGATGGTGCATTGCTGCTCATTGCTGCAAATGAGAGCTGCCCCCAACCTCAAACTTCTGAACACCTGGCTGCTGTTGAAATTATGCGCCTCCAACATATTATAATCTTGCAAAACAAGATTGATCTTATACAGGAAAATGTAGCTATCAACCAGCATGAAGCAATTCAGAAATTTATTCAGGTAAGTTGTGGAATTACGGCCTCAATGTACAATAACCTCCTGTCAGTTGTCTGATTGGTATGTGCATAATTTTGGCCACCAGGGAACTGTAGCTGATGGTGCACCAGTTGTCCCAATTTCTGCCCAGCTAAAGTACAACATTGATGTTGTTTGTGAGTACATTGTGAAAAAGATTCCCATTCCAGAGAGGAACTTTGTTGATCCACCAAATATGATTGTGATTCGATCTTTCGATGTCAATAAGCCTGGTTTTGAGGTTGATGAGATAAGAGGCGGCGTGGCTGGTGGAAGTATTCTCAGAGTATGTTTTCCATTTGCTAATTTTTTCTTCTTATGCATGAATAGTACTCATGCTTTTAATTTTAGTGCCACATGTGAAGTTGCCTCATAGTAATTTTATTTCACATTCATGAGGCACTAATCTCTCTCTCTCTCTCTCTCTCTCTCTCTCTTTGCAATGGGTTCTTCTAGGGTGTTTTGAAAGTAAATCAGATGATTGAAGTTCGTCCAGGAATTGTTGTTAAAGATGCAAATGGTACTATTCGTTGTACACCAATATACTCCAGAATAGTATCCCTGTTTGCGGAGCAGAATGAACTCCAGTTTGCTGTGCCTGGAGGTCTCATTGGAGTTGGTACTACCATGGACCCTACCTTGACCAGAGCTGATAGATTGGTGGGTCAGGTTCTTGGGGAGGTTGGATCCCTCCCCGAGATCTACGTTGAGCTCGAGGTATAACATTGGATGTATTTATTTCGCCCTGACACTCCCTGTTCAATGTGGGTCATATTGCCTGGGTACTTCCAGCTTCATAACTTCACCTCCATCTGTTTTGCAGGTGAATTTCTTCCTTCTGCGACGACTTCTAGGTGTCAGGACAATAGGATCAGAGAGGCAAGGAAAGGTGTCAAAGTTGACCAAGGGAGAGATCCTCATGTTGAACATCGGCTCAATGTCCACCGGCGCTCGTGTCATTGCCGTGAAGAATGATTTGGCCAAGCTGCAGCTCACTTCTCCAGTGTGCACAAGCAAAGGCGAGAAGATTGCCCTCAGTCGGCGAGTCGAAAGCCACTGGCGTCTGATTGGATGGGGCCAGATCCAGGCTGGAATGACACTTGAGGTCCCGCCAGTACAATCGTGAGTGAATTGTTACATAAAAAGATTTGAAAAGCGAGAGAAAGACAGAGATTTGTGAAAGATTCATTGAAGAGTTACAAAGATGTGGGAAGGCAGAGAATTGATGGGTACGATTTTTGTCAGATGGAGAAGAAAACATTTAGCTTGGACTCCTTATTGCTTTTGTTGTGTGATTCTTTTTTGCTCTGTTCGGAATCATGTGATTTTTGTGACAGTCCCCTGTTGAGATGGGGGTCGGATATACACTCCCGTTTGGGCGAATGTGGCCGATTCTTTCATAAGTACACTCAATGAGACTCAAAAGTCATACGTTCATTGAGATGATTTGGTCTTTTCTTGATCATGCCATCGTGCGACGCTGGATCCCCCGCTCTTCTCAGGGGAAAAATTGCATGTCTCTTCTCATGTTATCACTAGCCAGAACCCTAAAATGTTCATCTGATGGTTGTTCAATCTACATGTGCACCGAGCTCAGCTCGGCTTGGCACGAGCTGTTCGCTCATTGAAAACCAGTTCATCAAAGCTCACATACGACGTGGAGAACTGTTGCCATCCCCAAACAAGTTGACATTAAATGAAGGCAGGGTAGTTCAAATCATCACTCAACAAGCGCGACAACCAGCGACGAAACATGTTTCTCTTGATTTTCGCTCGACAAATAGAGGAGAGAGACCCTTTTCGGCTTGTTGCCAACGTTTTCTTACGTTGGTTTTTTAAACTACAGGCAAGAACACCTTGTGGGTTCCCACGTATGTCGAGTGGAGAAATTGGGCGAAGCTCCTACATTGTTCTCTTATAAACAAAAGGATACCTTGTTCTCTTATAAACAAAAGGATAAGAGGGTTTTTAACAAGGGCAATAATTTCCTATTATCAAGATTGGAAGAGATTTTTTTCAATCATATCTCAACTTCTGATTGATGGATTACAAGTTATAAATATAAAATATTTTTTTCAATTAAAATCAGACAAAGAAACGGTGACTAAAGTAATTCAAACTTACGGTGACCAAAAAAAAAAAGTAATTCAAACTTGACGGAGAACTACCCAAATGGTCAACTACAAACCCCTTAATTATCATAAATAAGTACGTTTAAAATTGAAAAGGACACTAACGAAAAATTTTCAAAGGCAATGGCCATCTTTATTCATTTTTCTCTTTGAAACATCAGGCCAGGCCCGAATCAAACGCTCCGGCCCAACTCAAACTCGCAGGCCCACCCGCGAAGCCCCCAAAACCCTAGCTTCACTCTCCTTTCATCTCCTCTCTCCTTTTACTCTCCTTCGATTCTCAGCGGCGCGCCATCAGCAGCAGAGCAGCTCCAAAGGTCTCTCTCTCTCTCTCTCTCTCTCTCTCTCTCTACATTCGTGACGTTTTCCTCCTCACGCTTTCGTTTGATGCAGTCGCAGAAGGCGTAGTAAAGTGTTTTCGAGTTCCGGTCGGGAGAGATGAGCAGAGGAGGGAGCTCCGGCGGCGGCGCCAAGGCGGCGAAGAAGAAGGGGGCGACGTTCGTGATCGACTGCGCCAAGCCGGTGGAGGACAAGATCATGGACATCGCCTCCCTCGAGAAGTTCCTCCAGGAGCGCATCAAGGTCGACGGCAAGGCCGGCGCCCTCGGCGACTCCGTCACTGTCTCTCGCGAAAAGTCCAAGATCACCGTCACCTCCACCTCCGACTTCTCCAAGCGGTACCGCCAGAATCTCTCTCTCTCTCTCTCTCGCGTAGGATGCTTGTTGAATCGCGGGGCTTTTCTTTGAAATGGAAAGAGCTGTAGGTCTTCTAATGTGCTCGATCGTGTCGCGATAGTGAAGATGCTGCATGTTCTTGCCTTCGTCAGTCGTGAATTTGGCGGAAAGTTGCCTTTTTTCAGTTGATTCTGTAGCTGCTTGGGTGTTTAGATTACCGTTTCCTGCTGAAGTCTGGAGCTTTCGTGTGCCTTAGTAGGACTAGGCGCCTCGGCGGCACTCGTGCCGTTCATCTGTGAGCGGGTGGTTATGTATGCCGTGTTCTTCGCGGCGAGTCTGTTGTCGTGGTGGGATTTCTGCACCTCATGTTCATAGGCTGTTGCATATTGCATTGCGGTGAATATTTTGTGCATAATGGTCTAGCTTATGGCATGTGGTTTATCTCCGGGCCTTGGATGGCGGTGGATGATTTTGTGTGAAGAGACGGTGTCTCTGTTACTTTGCTGGTCGGGTTGTGACACCGAAAAGGATACAGACTGAGAGGTTTCAGGGTTTGCATGAGAGAATTGATGGTTGAGTAAATATACTTCTGTGGGGTGGTTCCTGCTTTGAAAAGTTAAGTATCTTAAGCTGGTATTGATGCTGTCCTGTTAAAGTTTGATTTTTTAGCCGAAATCTCATTGTTGGAGTTGAGTTGCAATGCTCTCTACTTAAGTGTTATCTCTCATTCTGAATATAGCATTTGAGACAAGAATTATAGGTTTCAGGCTTAGGAAGTAGGATCTCTTATTCTGCCTAGGGTTGATTCTGGTTAAGGTCAAGGGTCAGCTAAAGAAGCTACCCAGGAGCCAGTCTCTGATCAACACAAGATCACGCATTTGGAATGTTGAAACTCGAGTCTTTATGATTTTTTTGGTTTACTATATCCTAGGAAGCCTCCATCTGGTACTGGTATAAGCAAATGCTTGATGTTCTATCATTTTTTAAACTTTGAAGATCTCCTGGGCATTCGCCTTCAATTGATTCAGTTTTAACTTTAGATCTGTAACTAATCATCCTGTTTGCATCTTTTAGGTACCTTAAGTACCTGACAAAGAAGTACTTGAAGAAACATAATGTTCGGGATTGGCTCCGTGTGATTGCTTCAAACAAGGACCGCAGTGTCTATGAGCTTAGGTACTTCAACATTGCTGAGAACGAGGGAGAGGAGGAAGATTAAGAATCTGCTCAAAAGATTTCGTTTCTGACATTTCAATGTTGTTATTGGATTTTGGTTGTTACTCTGGTTTTTGGATTGCAAACAGATTTTCCTTGTCCTTTCACTATGAATCGAAATAGAGTTTTGAGTTCCAACATTGTTGAGCTGGGGACATAACACATTATGAAATATGCTACCTTAGTGTATGCTGGAGATTTGATTAAAAATACATCCAAGCTAAAGAGCAGATGGCTTATAAATTGCTTTTCTAAGATTGAAGAACGCTTACGATGTACCCATTATTCTGGTTGTTCTAAAGATAAAATTTGCATCTTCCTGAAGAAGCTTATGTCTACTAACTTGTCGAGGTCAAACCTACCTGCTTCTCTTATCGGATCTACGGCACTTCGACGTGGTCTGTCTCCATTTTGCCTTCCCACACTTTGGCTCCCTCTGATGCCGCAGGGTTTATGCACCTCCACACGGCACTGTTGCACTTAAACCCACTCCCTAAGGCGATCTGCCATATCCTATCCCCTGCCTTGACTCTTCCTTTTGCTTCCGTGTAAGCAAGCTCATACCAGATTGGAAGAAGACGAGGTGTTCCCCAACTTGTATAGTGTCATCTTCGATGCTTCCAGATCTTCTTCGCTCAACTTCAAGTTCTTTCCGATTGCTTCTATGATGGATTTCCCTCCGGCGTGTATGCATAAGTGCTCGAAAGCTCTCCTGAAGTTCGGTACATAAGTTTCCGTTGTTCTCCCAGTACCAAGCTTTCGCTTGATCAGGGACCATGCATATCGGCACTGCTCCGTGTAAGGCAAAACCAGAGGGCCTAAGGAAGCCATGTTTGACTTTAGTGCGTCCCCGGCAACATTCACAATGCTCTTGGATATAGACACCCCAACTTCGTTCTCGGAGTCGACATCCTGGTACACGCATGTGTAAGATTGATCGTCACGAGCTCTGGTCGTCCTGACAAGGTGTTGAAGTTCGTACTTGGCCGCCTTCTTGTCTTGATCTCGGCTTGACAGGAGCAGGGCCGCACTCCCCATTCGGAACAGACAATTGGTTATCAACATGGATGCGTTCTTCCCCGTGTACCAGTTCATGTTGAGAATCTCGGTGCTTACGATGAGGGCCAAGGAGTTCCTGTGAACCCTCAACATGTCTTGTGCTAGCCCTACCGACACGACACCGGCACTGCACCCCATGCCGGAGAGGTTGTAGCTTTGGATATTGCTCCTCATTCCGAACTTGTTCACCACCATAGCAGTTAGAGATGGCGTGGGACAAAACATGGTGCTGTTGCAAATCAATATGTCTATGCTTCTGGGGCTAACGTTGTTCTTCCTCAGCAAGCCATGAATGACGGAGAAGATGACCGTCTCGGCTTCCTCTAGGGCAGAAGAGAGCGATTTTTTTATGGGTAACTCAGTAATTGATGGGGGAATGCAGGTCTCTTCGCTGTACCCTGACTTGTTGAAGATCTTGATTAGGAAAGCTTTGCTTTTTGGATCAACCTTATCGTCGAAAAAAAGGTGCTCCTGGAACATGCACTTGGGTAGCCGATAAGAATCAGGCGCCTTGTAGCAATTGAAGTCCAGTAAATAGACCGAGGCTTTCCTTTTACTTACAAGGAAGACAATCGCCACAAGACCGAGCATTGTCAACAGAAAATGGCGATGGGTGAATGCAAGAATGAACCCCAGCAAACCGAGGACATGTCCTGACGATGCCATGGTCATCAAGTGGAAGAACTAGAATTGATTCAGCTCCTGTGGGGGGATGGATGAGGGTATGGAGGCTCTGACTCTGAAGAGGACATCAAAGGATTGAGGGAAGTAACTTGCCCTGCTTATTGGAAATTCTGTTATATGGAAGTGGGAACTGAAACTGAAACACCATTTTGGTGCTTTGTCCTGAGAAGTTAAACTTGTCACGGCAAAAAGACTTGTCAGTTACAAACGTTGTTAGTGCATGGAAAGGAATCTTTTGCCATAAGGAATAGACATCTCTGCTATCATGAGCGGGAGTTATAACACGTTTTTTGCAGTGGTGATGGTTGAACACTAACTGACTTGGCTGTGAGTAGATCGTTCATAAGAGATCGGGAATATCCCATCGCTCAAGATGTCAGAGCGACAAAACTATGCATGCAACCGTGAGTGCTTTATCTCCATGCTCGGTTTGTCTGATGGTGGACTTGTTTTACATGTGATATACATTGCAAGAACGAAGGTTAGAAAAGGAGAGGCTTAAGATTGTGGGATGTCTCTCTTTCTCAGAACTACAAACAGAGAAGACTCGATTATTTTACTCGGCCATGTCATTTTCACTTCAAAAAATATTGCATTTGCGCTGGACCAGCAGCAAATTATGTGCATCGCCATGCGTTTCCTGCAATGTTGTCGACTATGTTTTTCACGCTGTCAAAAGAACGAGCACATCAGGCTTTCTTCATTTAAAATTGGCCAAATTCATCCAAGACTACTGCTCTTTCATAGCCTCTTTGTCAGTTCACCTGACTTAACGGGAATCTAACATTCGAGAGAGAGAGAGAGAGAGAGAGAGAGAGAGAAAGAGAGAGAGAGAGCAGAACAGAGATTCTCTCTACTGCTGCTCTTCTCTCAAGCAAACACAGAATCCATTGTTTCTCCAAGACCTCTCTATAGTCTATCCAAACATCAAGTGCTTAACGGTTGCAGAAATTTGATGGTTCGCCAAAACCGTATTTATATACTCTCAATCACTGGCTAGAAGAATGCAAGGCATTCATAGCAGTGACTCGACTCGATTTTTTTTTTTTTTTTATGGTACTGCATTTTAGTAAGTAGAAGCTTTGTATGGTAATATTTGGACTTGACATCAATTACAAAGTACAGGTTATAACAGCAGTCTTCTAGGTCCAGGTGATGATGGAGGCTGACAAAATTTTGCGTGGGTTCACACAATGTAATAGACCATCCTAGCAGGGCCACAATGACCACCTTCTATGTGTTGTTTGTTTATGTGAGTTCTCATGTCAGAAGGACCACAGCAATAGGATCATCCGTCATTTCTCGCATCAAGTTGTTCTCTTCAATGCCCTTTGCTAGAAGCAAATCCTTCTCTCAAGAACTTGGAGATTTCTGCAACTCAATGATATGAATGGGGCTAGTCTAGAGTAGAATTCCGGGACCTGCCTTCAACATCATTCCAAGAGAAAAAATTGCAGAGGGCCTGAATTGAACTCATCGCCGACATCAAGGACTTGCTGAGAATCTCAGTCACCCACTTGGGCTTTGTAACAACTTGCACAGCAACATATACAGTGCTATTTTAAAAAGAAAGAAATTTTCAACATGAAATCTAGCTGTGAAGAGGTTATGTGAGAGAAGAAGACAAGAGGCGTCTTTTTCATCTCAGTCAGAAGAGAGGATTCGCATTGAACAACGTACGCTATAGTCATACACGCATGCATGGGAGCACGCCCATGCTGTTTTGTTTGTGTGCTGCGTAGGTAGAGGTAGAGGGTTGAGTGGACCAATTAGAGTGAAGCCCACGTCAATGAGCACGCTCAATGTAGAACGTGACCGACTTGATCTAATCAGAATATACGACGAGCATAAGCAATTCTTTTCACGTCACAATTATCATCTTTTTCAACTCCTCTCTGTTGGCCAAGAAAGAAAAAACCCATCTCTCTGTGTACCCCATTGAACGCAATTTACACAACCAACATGACCTGGATTAGGCACTTCTCGGAGTACTTATGGGTACCGTCAGCTTGGTTCCAATAACACTTGTAGACTGTTAATGCTGCTATGTGTGAATTACGCTTTTGATCCATTGTTAATACTGGCAATCGACAGAATTTCCAATCTTGTGGGTGATCTGAGGATATCAGTACCACTTTTCAAACGTCGGACCACTCATTTTTTGGACATAGCTAGAACAGCAACATATATAGCTGGTCTAGTTCTTCTAGGTTGGTCTTTCTGTGGTCATACTCTTCTTCAACTTGCTTGCATGTGGCTCATACCAAACAACACTCTCCAAGGCAGACTCATATGTCTTCTGCATGTTTGTTTGGACGCACGTGCATGTATATGAGAGAGAGAGAGAGAGAGAGAGAGAGAGAGAGAGAGAGAGAGGGAGGGAGGGAGGGAGGGAGGGAGGGAGGGAGGGAGGGAGCTGGGTCGATCTTTCAGTGGTCACATGCTCTTCTTCAACTTGCTTGCATGTGGCTATCCAAAACAACACTCTCCAAGGAGAACTCATATCTCTTCTGCGTGTTTGTTTGCACACGCATGCATATATGAGAGAGAGAGAGAGAGAGAGAAAGAGGCGCATTCAGAAAATGCTGCAGCAACTAGGGCCTTTCCAGCCCCTATAAAATGTCTGCAAACCCTCCGGTATCTTGCACCACTCACTTCGCTACCGAAACAAGTCCACCAACGCACTCCACTGAGCTCTTCCAGTAATCACTTTGAATAATGGCACTGAAATCACTTTTCCTGATGTCACTCATTGTTGGGGTGCTTGCGGTGGGTGCTCCCATGGCTCAGGCACAATTAGGAGGAGTAGGAGGAATCATCGGCTCCCTCCTTGGCCTGATACGGATCAATGGGATCGTGCCGTGCCTTCTCAACAGCACCACTTCACTCATAAATGGCACAATTCCGCTTTTCCCTAGTAAGTCACTCAACAAATCAATACAATTTTATTGCTGCCCCACATTAGCACACTATAAAGTTGAGTAGCGCAGTTAACTAATCACAATTTACATGATCTGTACCTCATATTTACAGGGTCCTAACGTGTTGCAAACTGCAAGATTTGCTCATATCGGATTGCTCCCTTTAAGATATTGTCTAGTTAACAGTGTCCTATATCTAGTTAATCGTTTTTCAATTTGCCTATTGCATTCTGCATAGAGAAGCTTTGTTAGCAATCCAAGTAATTCTAATTAATGCATCGGCATTGAGGAAAAGATTTGGAATAACCAGTACAATGGGCATGGCTCTGGGGTAGATTTCACATGGAATTCTCGAATTTGATTAGATGAATCGTGTTCTTGCACAACGTCCACTGCAAGCCAACGAACTTGTCATCATGTCATGTACTTCGCATATGCAGTGTTTTGCTCTGCTCATTCAAGTGCCAAAAGGTGAAAAATCAATGGTTTCTTCTGTGGTTGCATCCGATCATCATATGTCTTTCTTGATGGATTTGATCCAAAAGAAGCAAAATTTTCCACACTGAATAACTTTGTCCTTGCCCATTCTATTGCATGCAATTGCAGATGCAGTGGTGCAACTTAAGTGCGGAGGCAATGTGGTGTCCTCTGCGACCACAAATCAGAATGGTGTCTTCTCTATTCTGTTGGACCCTCTCCAATACGTCCTCTCCACAGTACTCAACACTTGCCAATTGGTGGTCCCAACTCCTCTCTCGAGCTGCAACTCAGCTTTGCCTGTCACCGGGGTCCTCCAGTCAGCACTGCAGCTCGCCGGAAACACTCTCCAGGGACTCCTCAGCATCACCAACATCGTTCCTACTGGATTCAATCTCATTGGCTGAGCTGTACGGCATGCAAATTGGACCCGACCTAAGCAAGCTTGGATGACTATAATA
This sequence comes from Eucalyptus victrix, assembly GCA_016097545.1. Lineage (NCBI taxonomy): Eukaryota > Viridiplantae > Streptophyta > Magnoliopsida > Myrtales > Myrtaceae > Eucalyptus > Eucalyptus victrix. The sequence continues at coordinate 49,356,591 of CM027842.1, forward strand.
ATATAAGATACCGTATTTAGGCAAATAAGGTCATGCTTATTAATGTGTCGTATGTTGAATTAAAAAGAGGCATTTTACAAAATGATGCTTCCTTAAGTATTAGATGACTTTCCGGATCCCGTATCGCAATGAATTGTAATTTCCCAACTGCCTTAAGTTGAACGTCTAAGTACAACTACTTTTCAATGGATTTCTGTCACCTCATTGTCCTCCTCTAGTAGATTCCTTCGTCTCGAAAGGTTTGCGCAACGACAAGTCTTTCAGCGGTCAATTACTGACGAACATCATCTTCTTCACGTGAGAACTTCGTCCTTGGCACTTATAGCCTGAATCAGAAGGGTAAACGGCGTCGTGCATCATTTCGCTTAACATAATTGAAGGCTTTATTGGTTATTGGGCTTAAGGCCCATCCGCCCAAGTTGGGCCCAAATAGCTCGGCCCATGGGAATAGGGCCCGTGGAAAGAAGGGGGTATAAAAGGGAGGAGAGAGAGAGAGAGAGAAAAACATATCGTTGTTTTTCAGAAAAAGAAAAGACGTACGTTCTCCATGCTCTCTCTCTCCCAAAACAAAAGACAGTAAGCATACGGCTTGATCTTCCTCCATTCAAGGCTTCATCGAATCGGATTGCTCAGTTTCTCTTCCTCCATCAACATCGGTGTTTAATCTGTGGCTAAAAGGTACGCTCGAATCCGTGGTGTGCTTTAGGATCGGTGATGCGTGTTGTTTTTCCCGGGCTTCGTCTTCCGCTTGATTTAGGAGTTCAATTCGGTGTCGAATCCAGTTTTTCGGGGACCCGTTATTCCCAACATTGGTATCAGAGCCCTGTTTCACGTTTTTCCCGATCAATTCTGATGTTTTTGATTGATTTTTTCGCGAAATCCCTTCGGCCGTACGGAACCGGGCCAAAATCCCGACACCCGAGCGCTTTTCGGCCATTTTTCCGAGTTTTCGTAAGTCAAAATAAAATTGTGATTGCATAGGAAGAAGCGCGACGTCGAGACGAGTCCAGAGATGTGTCGACCGCCGCTAGGCGCCACCGCACGCGCCCACACGCGCGGCCGGAAGGCGCCGCGCGGCCGGAAGGCGCTGCGCGTGGGCGTGACGTGCCCGAAGCGCTGGCATTGGGCGCGCGTGGCGCACGCGCCGGCCAGTGAACCGGCGCGTGCGCAAAGCACGCCACGGGCGACCGGCACGCCACGGCCCGCGGACCGACGCGTGACGTCACGTGATGACGTCACCGTGACGCGTCATCCAACGGTCGGTAACCGTTCGGATGACGTCACCGATGACGTCATCCAACGTCGGTAACCGTTCGGATGACGTCACCGATGACGTCATCACCGACGTCGTTTGCCGGACGGTCACCGGCCGGCGACCCGACCCACCGGAGACCAAGGCACGTGGCAGGCACGTGCGACGGTCCACGCGAGCGGTCCGACCGGCCCGACCGGTCCGACGACCGTTGACCGTTGACCCCTGACCGTTGACCGTTGACCGTTGACTTTGACCGTTGACTTTGACCGTTCACCGTTGACCGTTGACTAAAAAAAAAAAGAGGAAAAGAATGTGTTTCTTTTTCAATTAAGTCGATGTGGATTATAATGTGATCCCTTATTTGTTCTGCATTTGTTGCAGGAACTATGCCTCCCCTAAGGTTCCGCACACCTATTCGCGCTTAGCTATGGATGAACAAAAGGATAGGGTCATGTTCGAGTTGATATTGAAATGATCGATCATCGATGGGAAAGGGGTGACTTAATTGATCATGTCCTTGAAGTCAACAGGAAAATTCAACAGGTCATATGGAATGGTCGTCCTATGTCACAGCCAGAGATGGTGCGATTTTTCATAACCACTCTTCCACTTGAATGGCAAGATGTGTTGAATCGCATATGGGATGTCAACGGAGCCGCTTCCTATAAGAAAATTGTGATGGATTTTGTAAACGAATATTGCTATATTGTTTCAAGGGAAAAGATCAAGAAATTGAACAAAAGAGGATCTTTCCCAGTTCATGTGCTGACTTTGTGTTAGTTGTGTTGGCTGATATGTATTAAGTGTGCTTTGTGGACATATTATGTAATGATTACTACCTAATTGTGTTAATTGAATGCATTATTGTTTTTTAATTGTATGTCAATTATTTGCTGCTTTCTGTTATTTATTGCTGTTCTTTGTGGGTAATTTAGTCATGGGTAGTTTTAGAAGTTTTTGTAGCTTCATAGAATTAATTTTGCATATGACAATCATATTAATGATAGTTTTAAGTTAGGACTTTTCGAGGATGATTGGAAACGTAGTGACCTTTTGATTCTAAAGCCTTACTTGAAATTATTCATTAATATGATGGGTCTATGTAAATAGGGATGCATAAATGATAGGCATTAATAATTCGTGCATATTTGTCTGATTTGTTCAGATCAATGGTTTCAGCCACAAAGAGCATAGTTGCCGAGCTGAACAAAGGTGAAAAGCTCAATGGGGACAACTATGAGATTTGGCAGATGAAAATCCAGTATGTGCTGGAAGAGCAAGAAGCACTTGAGGCTCTTGTCATGACCATGGAAGAACCTGAAGAGGGAACCACTGCACAGCACAAAAGAAACAAAGAAGCTTTTTCTGCGTGGAAAAGAATGAACTCTCTAGCTCGCATCACGTTGTTGAGCAGCATGGAAAATGACGTCATGCGAGAGTTTCGGCGTTTTGATAATGCCAAGGAATTGTGGGAGGCATTGGCAGCTAGATATGGTCATACTTCGGTGACTAGACTGAGGCAGCTCACTATCAGATTTGACTCTTATAAGAAGCCTCATGGTCAGACCATGAAGCAACATCTTAGAAAGATGTCAAACATGATAACTGAGCTGAAAGATGCTGGCCATGTCCTCACAGATGAGCACCAAGTGCAAGCAGTGATTCGTTTCTTGCCTCAGAGTTGGGAGCATATGAAGGTGCACCTGACTCATAATGAAAACATCAAAACCTTTGAGGATGCGATGCGTCATCTTGAGCTGGAAGAGGACCTGTTGGCGGCTAAGCCGATCTTGAACTCTATTATCGGTTCTAGCTCAAATGGAGCTTCGAGCTCTAAGCGCAAGCGCCCTAGCTGGTTTGATAAAGGGAAAGGCAAGGAAGAAGTAGGTCCTTCAGGGAAGAAACCCAAATTCAACCAACATGGAAGAGGGAAGCGTCCTCGCATGAAAAAGCTTGCAAGGGTGAAATGCTACAACTGTGACAAGAAGGGTCACTATGCTCGCGACTGTCGTGAGCCAAAGAAGGTATGCACCTCTTGTACTTTTCAGAACTTTACTTATGTGTCGAGTTCTGTGTTCCTAACTGAGTCTAATCCTTTGTGGACTGTGGATTCAGGAGCGACAGACCATGTAGCGAAGGATAGAGGATCCTTCATGGAATTCGACGAGTACCAACTGGAACTAAGTGGATCTATGTGGGAAACAACTCCGCAGCTGAAGTGAAAGGAATTGGCACATGCCAACTGAATATGCGTGGTGGACGCACCTTGTTTCTTCATGATGTATTGTATGCTCCGGAAATTCGTCGGAATTTAGTGTCTGTATTAATGTTGGTTAAATTAGGTTTTAATATGAACTTCTGTAGTAGAGGTGTGAATTTGTTTTTGGAGACAAATTACTATGGTTGTGGCTATTTTCTGGATGGTTTTATTGCATTAGATATTGATTATGTTAATGCTAATGTTTGTTATTCCCTTCTCACGTCTCCTAATAAATATGATAATGATGTGAATGTGTGGCATGCTAGACTTGGTCACATTGGCCAACAGCGTATGAATAGACTAGCCAAAGAGGGCTTGTTGGGCAATATTAAAAAAGTCGATTTGTCCATATGTAAGTATTGCCTAGAAGGGAAAACGACAAGGAAACCATTTGGAAAAGGAAAAAGAGCTGAGTTTCCTCTGCATTTAATCCATTCTGATGTCTATGGTCCAATGAATGTAAAAGGAAGGCATGGGGCTGTTTATTTCATCACCTTTATTGATGATTATACTCGATACGGATATGTCTATTTGATTTCTCATAAATCTGAAGCAATAAGTTGTTTTAAGAGGTTTATGAACCTTGTAGAGAATCAATTAGATAAGAAAATAAAAGCATTGAGATCCGATCGGGGTCGAGAATATTTATCTGATGAGTTCAGAAAATTATGTGATGAAAAAGGAATAGAAAGACAGTTGTCTATTCCGTACACTCCTCAACAAAATGATGTTGCGGAAAGAAGAAACAGAACCCTACCGGAAATGGTTAGGTCCATGATGGCGCATGCTAACTTGCCTATCACCTTTTGGAGTGATGCATTGTTAACTCGCCTTTGCGTATATACTTAACCGGGTGCCTTCCAAATCGTTGCTTCCACTCCATATGAGTTATGGATAGGTAGAAAACCGGACTTGAGTTTTCTTAAGCCATAGGGTTGTGCTGCCTATACACATGAGTCCTCTCACAAGTTTGGGAAATTGGGTCCCAGAGGAAAGAAGAGTATCTTTATAAGATACTCGGAACACTCGAAAGGGTATGTGTTCATTGGTGAGCGGGGAAAGTGGGAGTGTAACTGAATTTGAATCACGAGATGTTATATTCTTAGAGGATGAGTTTCCTAAGAAGGGTGAAATAGGGGAAGATCACTCCCTATTTGAGACCTTGGATCAAGACAATGATATTAGTGGAGTTCATCCAAGTGGGAGCATAATGGAGAATGATGTGCAAAGTCTACAATCTCCCATACGGCGAACAAGTCGCCAAAGTATTCCCCGTCGACGTTTTGACATTGAAGGGGAAACTTTTATGGTTGCTCCACAAGATGAGGATGAGCCTAGAAATATCAATGAGGCTCTTAATTGCCCTAGTAAAGAAAAATGGATTCATGCAATGGAAGAGGAAATGGAGTCAATGAAATCAAACCAAGTCTGGGAACTGGTTGATCTTCCAAAGGGACGCAGAGCTATTGGGAACAAGTGGGTTCTCAAAATAAAGCGAAAGGCTAATGGCTCGATTGAAAGGCATAAGGCTCGCATTGTGGCGAAGGGGTATAATCAACATGAATGAATTGATTATGAAGATACTTTTTCTCCTGTAGTGAGATTTACCTCGATTCGCATTATTCTGGCAATAGTAGCTAGTCTGGATCTTGAGTTACATCAAATGGATGTAAAGACTGCTTTCCTCAATGGAGAATTAGAGGAAGAAATATATATGAAACAACCTACTGGTTTCATAGTGAAAGGCCAAGAAGAAAAAGTATGTCGACTTTTGAGGTCGATATATGGTCTTAAGCAGTCATCAAGACAATGGTATATACGTTTTCATAATGCCATAGTGGCATATGATTTTACAATGATTGATGAGGATCATTGTGTATATATCAAAAGATCCAAGGATCATTTTGTGATCATATCATTATATGTTGATGATATGCGATTGCCCGGAAGCAATATGGAGTTGATTAATACTGTCAAAAGATGGTTGTCTTCTAACTTTGAGATGAAGGATATGGGTGAGGCTGCATACATTCTTGGAGTTAAGATTTCGAGAGATCGTTCGAAGAGATCGTTGTCTCTTTCGCAAGAAACCTATATAAATAAGGTTCTTGAACGATTTCGTATGCAAGACTGTAAACCCATAGACACTCCTATTGCAAAAGGTGAAGGATTGAGCCATAGACTATGTCCAAGGACTCCACAAGAGAAGGAACAAATGAAACATGTTCCTTATGCTAGTGCTGTTGGGAGCTTGATGTATGCTATGATGTGTACAAGACCCGACATATGCTTTGCAGTTGGAATGGTGAGTAGATACCAATCCAATCCAGGTCCAGCACATTGGAAAGCCGTCAAGAGAATACTGAGGTACCTGAAGGGAACTGCTGATTTCAAGTTGAATTACCAAGGAAAGGATCTGCGACTTGAAGGCTATTCAGATGCTGATTGGGGAGGAGATTTTGATGAAAGAAAATCTACCTCTGCATTTTCTTTCTTACTGAACAATGGCGCCATATCATGGAGCAGTAAGAAGCAAACGTGCATAGCCTTGTCCACGATGGAAGCTGAGTTCGTGGCGTTATCAGCAGCGGTACAAGAAGGAGTTTGACTTAAGAGATTTTTGGATCATTTAGGTGTTATTTAGAAAGTTGCAAATCCATTGTTGGTTAATTGTGATAGCCAAGCAGCTATAGCGTACACCAAAGATCCAAAGTATCATGGCAAGACCAAACATATAGATACCAAGTATAACTTTGTAAAAGATATGGTTGCACGAAAGGATGTGAACTTGCAGTACATATCTACGCATAGAATGGTAGCAGATCCTATGACAAAGTCAATACCTAGAAATGTGTTTTGTGGTCATGTAAAATCTCTAGGATTGCGTAGAATCTGATGTACTGAATTGTAATTTCCTTGAGTTGTTCACATTTATGAAATTTTGTTTTTCATTGATTAATGCCTATGAATCTTTGTATGATCTTTATGCATCTTAATGCTCGTGCATTATTTTAAGTTGAGAAGTATGTCGGACAGATGTAAGATTAGCCCACTCACACGGGTAATCGCCCTCATTTCTTGTGTGATAAATAGAGATGAGACTGTTTTTAAGCTTATTATCTAGGTGATAATCGAGAGAGCAAGCTTAAAATACGTATGTCGCCTTAACTGAGTGTTAAGATAAGGACATAATACTAAAGATGTCTGAAAGTAAAATAACCCACATATTTTACTTTATCTGTCTATGATGCCAGATGTGAGTTCTGATGAATTTTGTAAATGAGTAGATACGTGAACTCAAGTTAGACATTGGGTATGTCTGAACTATCATCTGTACGGTATTGAAAGGTGTAGACATACGCTCCATGGGAAAGGAGTTAATATCGTAATACGTATTTCATACTACGTATGCATGAGACGACCAATAAGAGTGGCAAAAAGTTTGATCTCAACTTTTATGACGTGTGAGACTCTTGATGAAAAGAGTTCCTCAATTTTTGAAGTCCCCTTAGGACTTTTACTTATTCTTAAGATTTCTATTTAGTGTTTGCTATCTTAGGGTGTTGCCAATGGTCATGAGATGATTCGATTTAATGGGACATTTCTAGAAAAGCAAGCTGGACTGAAATTGAGAGTTTGAAGGAAAGAGGAAGATCGATTTTGGAGAATCACATTGTAGTTTTGTATTCACTGGTCGACCAATTATAACTGTCTTTGTGATAATTATAATTGTGAATACAATATATATATCATGTTTAAAAGAGATCAAGGGAGATATAAATGTGATCGATCGATCTAGGGTACTGCATACTAAATCTACTCGGAGTGTGACGCCCATTATGAGCTGCTATATATTCCTAACAGATGTATAGCAACAAGCTCTCAAAGTATGCTGGTCGCACGGATTATTCACCAGTATAAATGTTGAAGAGAGGTAAAGAGAATATTGTTCGGCCCACCATGTGCGAGTGGGAGATGAAGGCTTTATTGGTTATTGGGCTTAAGGCCCGTCCGCCCAAGTTGGGCCCAAATAGCTCGGCCCATGGGAATAGGGCCCGTGGAAAGAAGGGGGTATAAAAGGGAGGAGAGAGAGAGAGAGAAACATATCGTTGTTTTTCAGAAAAGGAAAAGACGTACGTTCTCCACGCTCTCTCTCTCCCAAAACAAAAGACAGTAAGCATACGGCTTGATCTTCCTCCATTCAAGGCTTCATCGGATCGGATTGCTCAGTTTCTCTTCCTCCATCAACGTCGGTGTTTAATCTGTGGCTAAAAGGTACGCTCGAATCCGTGGTGTGCTTTAGGATCGGTGATGCGTGTTGTTTTTCCCGGGCTTCGTCTTCCGCTTGATTTAGGGGTTCGATTCGGTGTCGAATCCAGTTTTTCGGGGATCCGTTATTCCCAACAATAATATTATCGCTTGACGAGACACTGCTAAACCGAGATGGAAGGACGACGAGACGATGCAAGATAGAATGACTCGATCATCCGCGCATTATAAACACAAAACGAAGATTTTGACGCGTATCTCCGACCTCTACCACGTAAATCTGATCGTACAATCTCATCACATCAGAACATGTGTGGTTCAAGTTTCATTCACTCTGATTTCCTTGTCTAGAGAGCATGCTGGTTATAATGTTTATCAGGGACGACATCATCTGAACATGGTGGGCTCGGATGTGATTCTTCCTATGAGCTTGAGAGCAAGCTCGCACAGCCAGATAGCCTTAAGGTTGAGTGGACACAAGCCCCAAGCTCACACGGCCGCGAGGCGCGAGATCACTGTGGACGGAGATGGAGGCGCGGGATGAAGACCAATGGGCAACGGCGAGGGCACTGGCAACCGAGTCAGTCCGCGACAATGGGATTAGCTTTGGGCAGCAACGAGCGTAGCCTGGTCGACGGGAGCCAAATGTTGCCCACATTTGATGAGTTACATTACAAACAAGTGATCTCAAGTTTCTGAAAATCGAAATCTCTGGAGAATCCTCATACATAAGTTGCTCGAAGTTCATTTGCCTCCTCTCTTAATTTCTAAACGTTTACGAAAAAACACATAACATTCCAGAAATATCCAACCAAACATCTCAAACATCAAGAAGGCAGTTGGTCTAATGGTGAAGGGACATCTGAAAAGCTCATGTTACATTACCCAATTAAGACATATCTCGTGTGGAAAGATTTCTTGACTGTTGTCATTTTATAATAAATATGAATCCATAATATAATTATTTTAAGGAGTGGATGAATATCCATTACAATATATAAGATAGAGAATCGTTGGATATCATGCATTTCCATTTGTTTATTTAAAGAAATCACACATGTTTCTTTCCCCAAAACTGCATATCTAGAATTTCCTGGATTTATTCTTAGAATAAGAATATTCACATAACCCTTATTTTTCCTGTAATATAATTATAAAAGTCCCTAGAAATTGTTGTACACCTGATAACATCTATGTATGTGTCACATTGCAGATGCTCAGATGCTATTACAGTGTGAATCAATCGTGGTGGCGAACACGACAACAAATGGCTCAGGAGCGTTCTCAATGGTGTTGGTTCCTGCTGAATCCCTTCTCTCTTCACTGCTCAACAACTGCCTCCCGGATCATGACTCCTCTCTTCACTTGCAACCCCAAGCTTCCCCGCCTTTGGGCTCCGATCCACCTTGCAGTTCGCTGGGAAGGCCACGGTTGACTTGCCAGGCATCACTCGCGTCGTGGCGTCCAAGTTCATGGTCAACCCTCCAAAGTAAAATTTGTAAGCGAATAAAGGGTAGGCTTATGTTAGATAGAGATTAGGTCACTAAACCAAAGGATTGATGACAAAGAAAGAGAATTCTTGGTTTATTTTTCCACGTTAGAGATTGAAAAAACTATTTCAAAACATGTGATGGAGGATAAGGTTGGCGGTGGTCAAATCCTTGTTAATTTGATGTATCAAATATTGGAAAAGTATGAATTTGTGAGTTCTTTCTGCAATATATGCACTCACTATAAGCTTATTTAAATCAGGGATCATCAGCAGGGTCATGTTGATTAGATAAAGCTTTTCCATGAACGTGGTTCATACAAATGCAATCACAAATTCCTCTTGATTTTAATGTAAATACCTTTGTGAGCAAGGATTCACTAATTGGGGGACCTAATTGATGTCTCCGAGTCAATTTCTCAAAACATGGCTCTTGGGGTCTTAGTGATTCATAAAACCTACGATATCGGAAATTTATTTCACCTTCTAACTTTTTGGAGAAGTCTCTGTGTGAGCGTACAATAGATTGACCCACTGAAATTTCCATCCTTTCCATTTTAATTGATCTCATTTGATAATTTTTTACCTCAATTACATTGTTATGAGTACTCATCACCTATGGGGTACTGGTATTCATATGTTAGTTGGACTTATAGACAGACTATATTTTATTTTGACATACCCATGTCGGGGAGCTTGAAGCCTAAATTCAAACCTTTACAATAATAGTAAAGAATAATAGAAAAGTCTTGATAACAACCGTTCTCGTGAGACTCGGTAATCATATCAATAACGAGAGATTTTTGTTTTCAATTACTGATCATACATAGCATAAGGAGAACAATGTCTTAGAAATGACAATTTTTTGATGTGGACGTTTCACAAGTACTCCAAAAAACTCATTAACAAAATTGGTAGATCTTGTCGTTGTAGATCGATTAGTTTGTGATGCACATATGACAATGACGCGATGTCCACAAAATTAGCCATGTTTCCACCGCTTCAATGATTTGCCAAAAAAATGTTTCAGATCCTTGTTGCAAAAACAATGGAAACTTCACTGCCATTTCGTGGATTCAAAATTCAGTGAATTAATACTAAAATGCCCTAAACTTCCATGACCACCAATGAAATTGATCCAAATATTTTGTAATTATCTAAAAAAAGTATGAACATATACATTATATATATTTATATATGCATCCACTCCTTTCTCACCACAGATTTCATGCCTAGTTTTTCTTTTTTTCTTTTTTTTCCTTTTCTTCTCTTTTTTGCTTCTTTTTGCCAAATCCGTCGAGGCATTTTCACATCCTAAATTGGTCAAATAATTTCTCTACATTTTTGGGGTGGGGGATGGGGATGGGGTGGTCCAGAGCTTTTCCTTCCCCACGTCCTTTCTCTTCTCCACTTTGTACTTCACGGCTTCTTCCGTCGCCATCTCTACCCTTTCCAAAAAACTTTTCCAAGCTTCTCCCCTGCATCATCATCGATCATCATCAGTCCCTTTCTTGGATCATAATGATGGATGGGATCCACATTTTCACTTCCCCCTCCTTTCCATCTAAATTTTCTGGTGTATGGCCAAACGAAAAGGAGAAAATTTTTCGGTTTTAGTGGCCTACCTCTTCTTGCTCTCTTATCCCATAGCTCTTGAAAAGAGAGACTCAACGAGGAATATAAATGGAATTTGGCACATCATGGTTGTTTCCAATGACTTCTCAACCCATCATGCGATTGGAGTTTTAAAATGGAATTAGTGACAAACAATTTGATTGCTTTCCATACATTTTGAAAAATTCAATTCAAAAGGTTGATCAAAATTATATTTGATGACAACAAATATAAGTTTTTTCTTTCTTTTTGGGTCAAACCGAGTTGCCACCATTGATATGAAAGATAGGCAAATCAGTAAAAATATTCGGGGTGTATTAATTTCGAGAAGATATTGCATATGCCCCAACAGTTCTGTTAATCATCAAAATAGATTTTTTCATGAACTTATTTTTGCAAATGAAATGATTAAAATTAAAAAATCTTTCCCTAACCTTGAATTTCAGCAAAATAATCGCATTTTGATTTTGCAAATGGAGCCGTCCTTTACCAACAGACATCGCCAAAAGGACAAATAAGTCCTAGTAGGTAAGGAAGCAAGCAAGGGGAGGCCGGACCGACACATTCTATCTTCTCCCTTCCCACTCTGTTCTTCCATACTCTCTTGCTACTACAACAGGACAAGCTGGAACAGTTCAGTTTCTCCTCCAACTTTTGGCGTCATTCGTCAATGTTTTTCAACCAAATTGTCTGTGGTTCTGCATTCTCGTGTCAATCATGACCAAAACAGCAGTGAAGAGTTTTCTAATCCCAAAACCAGTGAGCTGCTTATGAATGCTCTGTGTACAGCTGCTGAACATGCCAGACAAGCCCTGCTTAAATTTGTATTAACCCAAGACCAAACACGTGTGTCCATGTGAACAACCCCCCCCCAAAAACCCCAAAGTAAAATCCCCTCCCAGCCCCCTCTCCAACATTACACTGCTCTTGTAATAAATAAACACTTTGCAACCATTGACCATTCCATCAACGATTCAACAACTTATGAAAACAATTAGCACTACAATGAATACAAAAATCAAGTAAGATAGACAATTGAACAATCACATGGGGACTCTTGGATGCTCTCTCTACCTCCCCAGAAAGAGGACACACAGAGGGAGTGAGAGAGAGAGGTGGCAGATGGGTCACTCTCAAAACCAACACATATAAGCATTTCACTGAATAAGAAAGAAACATAAATGAGCTCAGAGAAGAAGTGGGGATCAAGTGCTACATTGTAATGCAAGCTGAAACTAATGAAACAGAGACCTTATCAACAAGCACTGTAAAATGACTGATTTATGTATAAGACACCAGACTGGGGCTAACAAGCGCCCCTTCTCTCTCAGCCTCCGACAGCTAGTATGGAAGCTCCGTTAATGCCTGAAGCTGGCTTGACGGCAGCACCAGCATTTCTCTTCCCTGAAGAAGAAGGCCTGCTGAAAGCTCTCATGGGGCTCGCAAGAGCCCAGCCCCAACTCCTGCTCCTGCCATGATGGTGGGGATAAACTGCTGGCTTTGATGACGCGCCGATGTGATTGACATTGTCTTCAGCAGAATTGGAGGATGACGGGACCCAGTAGGACGAGGAACTTGCCGAGGATGATGAGATGGAGGAGGATGAGTTGGCGGCGTTGGCAATCGCAAACCCGCCGAAGATCCCGCCACACCTGACCCTCTCCTTCATGCACTGATGAGGATGATGATGATGGTGAGCCTCTGAGGTGGCGGTGGAGGTGGAGGCTCTGGGTGGCTTGCCTTCCCTGTGAGACTCCACCCTCCTCAGAGTCGTGCAGTCCCCGATGAACCCAGTGGAGATCCTCTCAAAGAAGTCCCCCGAGAAGCTCCTGCTCCCGCACCCCACAGATCTGGATCTCGAGACCTTGTTATTGTTCTCGTAAGAGGAAGCAGAGACGCCACTGTTGGCAGCGACGACAACTACATTATCCTCTTCGACCACGACTTGTCCTGTCCTGGACAGAGAATGCCCTAAGTCTCTGTCTCTTGCATTGTGTGGCCTTGAAGAGGAGGAGAGAGAGATGAAAGACCAGAACCCACCTCTCTTCCTGGGGCTATAAACATGCCCACCGTCGTAAAAATGGCAACTTTGAGGAGTGGCAGCAGAGACGGCGATGGACCTGCTCCTCTGGAACACCGCGTTCGGCGCCTCCTCCTCCTTCCCCTCCTCCGCCATCGCCTCTTTCTTCTTCTTCTTGGCCAGAAAGGAAGCGACCTTCGAGTGCTTGGCGTGGTGCGCGCCGTGGGCTTGGCGGGGCATCGAGGAAGAAGCGAACGACAGCGCCGAAGGGCCGACGTCGTTGGATCTGAAGGAAGGCGAAGGCGACGGGGACGAGTTGCGGTGGCTCGGGAAGGACTGGGAGGAGGAGACGAGCTCGCCAAGCTTCTCCTGGAGGCAGAAGGCGCAGATTCCTCCGCCGCCGCCGCCCCCGGCGTGGTAAGGGTGGAAGGCGCAGTGCATGCCGTCAGCGCCCACGTCCGCCGCCGCCGCTTTGAGATTCTCCATCTCTGCTTCACTTGTCTACCTCAGCCGCTTCGATCACGCATTTGGGTCGCCTGCAGCTTCTTCCCTGTGGGTGTTCTTGAGTTCTCACTGCCCTCTGCTGCAGTGCAGTTCTTGATGTGAGAGAGAGAGAGAGAGAGAGAGAGAGAGATGAAGAGGAGAGGACAAGGATGAGGGAACAAGACTGGTCAAAGCAAGAGAGAGAGAGAGAGGAGAGAGACAGATGAGATGGGGTGGAAGAGGGAAGACAAGGGAGCTGATACTGCTTGGGGAAATGGAGACGATGATCATGACTTCTCTGCTGCTTATTAGTTTACAGATTTTTCTTTTTTCTTTTTTTGTTCTTACTCTTTGGAGTTTTCTTGGGATTTCTTTTTTTTTTTGCCATAAAAATATATGAATGAAATTATATGCTTGATTCCACACGTCTCAATGTTTTTTTTTTTTGAGAAAGACAAAAACTCACCCACTCATCTGAAAAAATAGTATAATCATCACAAATCAAAATTAATAGAAACTGTTCTGCATAAATTATTCGGAGTCTTCTTGGGTTTGTTTTCTATTTTTTGCTTTAAAACTAAATTAATAAATTATGTGCTTGATTCCGCACGTCCCAATATTTGTTTTGTAAAAAAAGACTTACTCACTTGCTCGTCAAATAAATGATATAATCATCATAAATTAAAACTAATAGAAATTCTTTTTTTTAAAAGGACAAAAGGTCACATAAACAGATTATGCTACCACAAAATGCTTTGCATCATCTCCTATTTGTATTTCCTTGCTAAGATTATTATATATATTCAACCTACGTGTCATTGAGCCACACAAAAACAATATGATAATTCACAAATGATTCATCCTAAAAAATAAGAAACTTGTCAAAGAGATACAACTATTTGAAAAATTAATCACTAATTTATAACCAATTCAGATTCCTTTTGTATTCTAGGCACATTGTCTCCGTCGTCATAATTGATATCATTTATATAAATAACTATATTATCATCAAGAAACAACCCTCTAAGTAAATAATTGAGAGATGGCATATTTCTGCAAAACAACTTAACATAATTCTTTTTTTGGTAAGAAACATAATTCTCTTTATAAGACAGAAAATTCCAAATCAAAATATCTCTTGGAAAAAAGGGCAAAATCTCTCAGCAGTTGTCCTATCTAGAAAGATATAATTTTTTTTTAAAAAGGAGGAAAAAAAAAGAAAAAGGAAGGAGAGAAAAAAATGATGGCATTGAGGTTCATTACGGAAGGTTCGGGGGGAGCCCCCATGAGCACGTGAAAGGCCGTGTCCTTTCAGCCTTCAAAAATAAAAAAATAAATTAATTTTGGCAAACGAGACAAGCCGATGATGCCCCTATATTTTGGGGTCAGGCCAACCTTTTGCATAGGCATTCAGAAGAATCTACTAGTCTTTGAAATCTAACAGGCCCCATAAACAGAAATCCCCATCATTTCTTAGAAGCTTTGCTTCTTCTTGTAAAAGTATTTCTTCCTGCTGCCTCACCAAAAATTCTGAATTGAATTTGCAGGTCTTCCGGAAGGAAAAATTTTGCTGCGAGGAAGATTCCTCTCCCATCAAGTTAGATGCTTGATATAATAAGTCGATTATAAATAAATATGCCTCAAATAGTTTGCTCTATTCATGAATTGAACAAGAGATATTAGTTCAAATCAACATAAGTAACTCTTCTATAGAATATTGATTGAATTTGTCTCGTGACAACATTCTTGTTCCTTATTGATTATTGGATATACTTGATCTATGTAAAACAGAACAGATTTTATGTTAAAGAGTAGATCTCTATTAAGATGATAGTCTTTTAATCAAATTAGAAATATTAGAAGAAATATCATGGATTGACTTAGAAAGGGTTGTTACAAACAAATTATCGCTGATTGCTCGAATGGATTCTATCGCTTGAAAATTTGATTTATTACTTTGTAAATAAAATTTTGGTAGCCAAAACTTTCCAAACTAGTTGAGCTAGTTTTATTATCTTATTTCATGTGGTAGGAGGGTCTTTACATCCATACGTGCTTCTCAAATTCGATGGACCCTTCTCCAAGTTACTTTTTCACCCACATTAACTCCTCTTTTTCCCCGTTTGTTATAGATATTTCTTAAACTTTATAGCTATGTTATTTTCTTTAAATGGAAAACATGTTATAAACTTATAATGAATTCATATGAATAGTGTGTTGTGTTGAGTCGATGCGATAGGAATTTAATACTCCATCCAGAGATATCATTGAAGGAGAGCCTAAGTCCAAATCTATTAATGTATCCACTTGAACTCATCTTTATTAGTAAACTTAGACCGATGAATTATAGACAATTAAAATATATTGGGTGCTTCATATTAAATTGCATCCTTGATTGAAAGACCTTTTTTTTGCCTAAGACCCTTACCTGTGCATCTTAACAACTCTCTCCCTCACATTTAAGTCACTAGTGTTAAGGCCGCTCCTTCTTAATCTAGGTATCCTTGCCTACCAATATTTTCTAAACTCGAAAATGACCACCTTGTCTCGAACAAGTTTGGTATATGTTGTGAGGACAACATTTACCCTTCAAACTCCACCTCAATTACATTAGCCTAGCACAGCTTAGAGAGAAGCCAAGGGGCACCATTTACCACATAAAAATTGAAGAAGTCATGTTAGAGATTTTCTTTTCAATATCTACCAGATGCTGATATTCATTGGTATTGAGTCACGATCAACCATTAACTTTAATACCATTTGCATTAACACCTCATCCAACAAGTTTGATAAGATAATCATTTTCTTCTTTTCCATTAACTCAACTTCATTGGCCTCATTCATCGTTTCAAGTAACTTAATTTTTATCATCTAAATTTTTACTAAACCTTAGGTCATTAATATGGTATATATTTTAATGCTCCAAAACTAAGATTGTCCCTCCCTTTGAACTTCTAAATTTCAACTCTCACTCTAGACATAATTGCAAACATTGTATTCCATAGAA
The DNA here is from genome assembly GCA_016097545.1 of Eucalyptus victrix. Lineage (NCBI taxonomy): Eukaryota > Viridiplantae > Streptophyta > Magnoliopsida > Myrtales > Myrtaceae > Eucalyptus > Eucalyptus victrix. Next base: position 49,372,988 of record CM027842.1, read on the forward strand.
TGATCAGACAAGAAAAAGCCTCAAATGAATTCTCAAATCCTAATCTTGGCGCGGTAACAATTAGGGGTGTGCAATTGGACCGGCTTTACTTGGGAACTAAATTGGACCATCCAAAAAACATGTCTTAGAATTGATTCTCCTTGGAATCAGTCTAGGAATAGGTTCCAAATTTTTGGAACCAGTCGAAACCGATCCGGGAGTAGATTTTGAGTGAATACCAACTCGAGAACCGACACAAATCGCTGTGTTTTGGAACTCCTTGTCAGTCCTTCCTCTTATCCTAAATTTTTATGGATGAATGGGAAATGGAATTTTATAATTTATGTTTTATGTTATGTGTTTAAACTTTTTATTGTTTATAATTGTACGTGACCACATGTTCAGTTTATGAATTGTTATTTTGGGCGAATAGGGACTTTTGTTGTTCATCTTTTATTTGGAACCATTTTATTGCTCATAACCTCATATGATTTTGCTATAAAAAAAAAAACATAAAAAAGGAAAAAAAAAAAAACAGGTTCTTGAGTAGACCTCGAAACCTAACCAAAAAAATAAGATAAGTTCTAGAACCGATTCCAGCCAAACAGGGTAGGTTCCAAGGTCTAAAACTAAGAACAAGTTATAACATGATAAGTTTCAAGCCAATTCTGCAACCTCTCAACTTTGGAACCAATCACCCCTAATAACAATTGTTGTGTTGGGTTGATGCAATAAAAGCTTTGATACCGATCATTGTGAGCGCAGAAGTGAACATATCTTGCAATTCAATATTAAACGCAAGAGAACAAAATTTACCAAAGAAATCAATAATTGGCCTAGCACAACTTTGAAAGAAGTCGAGGGGCATCATTTACCACATTAATTAAGGAGTCATATCACAGATTTTCTTTTTGATATCCATAATACACCGATATACATTGCAATTAGGCCACAATCAACCATTAATATCACTTGCATCAGCACCTCATCCAACAGATTCATTAAGATAATCCTTTTCATCTTTTCTATTAACTCGACCTTATTAGCCTCATTCATCCCTCATTCATCCTTTCAAGTAATTTAATATTTGCCATCCAAAACCTTCGTTAAACCTTGGGTTATTAATATGGCATACATCTTAATGCTGTCCATATAAAATTGTTCCTCCAGTTGAACTTCTCAATCTTTAACTCTTACTCTAGATATAATTGCAAACCCAATATTCCATAAAATGATTAGGCAAGATAAAGCCTCAAATATATTCTAGAAACCCTAATCTTGACTCCGGTAACAATCGTTGAGTTGGTTGATGTAATAAAAGTTTTGATACCAATTGTTATGAGCATATAAGTAATCATATCTTGCAATTAAGTATCAAATGCGAGAGAACAAAATTGTCAAATAAATCAATAATGGACAACCAAGAAATTAGATATGAACACGGTTCAACCGAATTAAAGAGGGCTCCACTCAATTTAAGACTTAAGTTTGTTGGATTGTTTAATCTGAATTGGTGAAAATATTGTGAAAGATTGTGAATAAACACAATTGAGAATCTCTCTAGTGTTATCCAATGCCAAAAATACTTGCGATGTTGAGTGTTTGCAAACTCTATACTTCTTTGAATTTATAATGAATTTCTCGGCCGTTAGCTCTCTCCATGGACAATATACCACTATTTAGAGGGACCAACATAGACAAAAAAAAAATGTCTTTATATTTCCTCATCGATTTTTCTAGTAATTTTTTCCTCTCGCACGTGATATTGAAGATCCATTAATTTTCATGTCAATTCATAAACGAACAGAGTAGTTGTAAAATTCAAGGGGTGAAGTAATTAACTCCCATGCCCCTGTCCCATACTCAACAGAAAAAACGAGCCCCACGTTCTCCAAAGCAAAGATACATAACACGACATGATCCGAAATTCACGGCCCTCTCTTGAGTGAAGAAGATATTAGTTGAGCGAAGCTTCTCGTTGTCCTTTTCCTCTTCCCCCTTTCCCTTTTGCCTTTTTGGATCCATTCAGCTTCAAATCGCCTTGACGCGACCCATCGGCCATCAATTTGACAGTGGACGTGACGAAAACGCACGGATACCGTTGCTCCAACGTGCGTCATTTTAATAAACATGTCTTCCACAACTTCAAAGACCCTGTTTCATCGTACAAGATTTTATGGTCGATCTTAGGCCACCAAATTTAAGCCTTAATCAAAGGAAAAGAGGCTCGTAAGACCGCGTTTATTTCCTACTTCAGTGCGGAGCAGCCGAAGAAAGCACGAAGACCGTCTGGTATGACTATTGGATATGCTGTGTGTTGCTAGCTAATATTTGTCCAGCGACATTAAGTTCGGCCGAGTGTCTCATGCATGCGGCGCCTTAAAGATGAGTGAGTCGATATTCCAAGAACGCAACTGCAGAATTATGATCAAGAATGCCATAAAGTTCGCGGCGACAATTACCCACCAAGACCGCTCTTCTGGACCGGCACCGGACAAACGTATTCCGCATATCATCTTTGCTAGGAAGTGACTCACGACTTGAACTACGGAATGAGAACCGCATGACCCCAGATCTCCACAAGTTGTCAGAAGAGAGAATGTTATCCGTTCACGCGGTTTGATCCTTTTGTACTGTTCTAAACACCGGACGTTAACCACACGAAACTCAAGCGAAAATGGTGATGCGTAGACAGACAATTCAGCCATGCTAACTTCGCTTCTTCCGCACTAAGCATGAAAGTTAATTTGACAAGACTGGACAGAGAATTCATTTATTGTTCTCTGACTTGTTAAAATTTTGCATTTACTATATCCGCTGGAGCCAAACTCGCATCGAGGAGCATGGAGACATGATAGACCTATCTCAAACCGCACTCGAACTTATGCATCCACTTTTAGTTTCAAGGAGCCGACTGGTTCGTGGTGTGGCTCGTCTTGAGAATCACAGGGGAAAAAGATGGCGTAAGTCTAGACCATCAGTGGATCATACCATCGTGAAATTGAGAACGACAATCCTGGACTCGAGAGGATCATTCCACCGCAAAACTAAGAACTTGACCCCACTCCCATTCATCAGTAGAGGTGGCAAAATTTTGCACTCATATTTTTCACAAATGAGTCAAATGTGGGTTATGAAGTTGTAATGGGCCATAACTCACATTCGACCCATTTTAAGTTCAGTTTTATATGGATCGAAAATTGATTACACATTCTGACCCATTTTTAAAACCTAAAAAACATGAACTTCACCTTCTTCAGCCCTTCGACAGCCCTCTGCCGCTCATCTTCGAGCCGCCTCCGCCACTCTCCGCCACGGCTCGTCTCCGCCGCCCACCTCTGAAGCTCACCTCCGCCGCTCCCTCGAAGGTCACCGACGACTAAGCCTCGCCAGATCTCTTGGCCTCGTCGATGACTGGAGAGGCTCTAGCTCACCGGCATTGGGCGGGGCCTCGACCTCATCAAATCGGCGAGATCGAGCCTCGCCCGACGCCGGCGAGCTTAAGTCTCGCCGATCTGGCAAGATCGAGCCTCACCCGACATCGACGAGCTCAAGTCCGGCGAGGCTTGGCCTCGCCGACAACTAGCAAGGCTCAAGCTTGCCGGCATCAAGCGGGGCCTCGGCCTTGTCAAATCGGCAAGATCGAGCCTTGCCTAACGCTAGCAAGCTCGAGTCTCGCCAAATCTTGTGAGGGTCGAGCTCGCTGGCATCGGGCGAGGCCTTGGCCTCACCGGATCGGCGAGATTGAGCCTCGCCCGACGCCGGCGAGCTCGATCTCGCCTATGGCTGGTCAACGGCCGTCATCGTGGCCGACGGCCGGCCGAAGAAGAAGAAAAAAAAAAAGAGAAAAGAGAAAATAAGAAAATAATTATTAAAATTAAAAATGATATTTTAAAAAAAAAATAAAAATTATATTTTTAAAATTAAAAATTCGATTTTTTAAAAAATATTTTAAAAAGAATTATAAAAATTTTCCATTAAATTTGTATTGCATAAAAATTGTTAAAAAATTTATATTGTATAAAAATATTTTAACAATATGTAGGTTTTAACAATACGGGTCGAGTATGGGTCAGGTCGGGTCGAGTCGAGTATGAGTTACTAGATTTACACTACAAGAATATGAGTCAAAACGGGTTAAATAGGTCAAATATAGATCGACTCATTTTCGACCCGATTCACCCATTTGCCACCCCTATTCATCAAGCATCGGCGGCTGTAATTATTGTTACAAGTTCTATGGCTAACATAAACAAGGAAAAGCAAAATGCAACAAACCCATCTAGAAGGTCAATCTCGAAATTTTGATGGATGGAACAGTCAAGAACGCAACGTATTCGAGATGAAGCTGTGGATAATTATTAGATATCAATGCCTGTATAAGACTAAAACCTCTGATAATTCCTCACTTTCCCTCTCTTACCCCCGCAATAACATTATTAAGAATTCCTGAGAATCACATATTGAAACAACAGACCTGAAAAGGAAGCTTCTCCTGACGCAAACGAGTGAGTTCGAATCTCACATTCGAGATTTTGCTTGCCTAGATGGAGCACCCTGCAGCAATACAGTAGAGCCCGTGTTAGAACAAAAGATTACTAGTCACGGGTAAGCGAAATTGTTATACTCTCATTTTGGCATGACTAATATCAGGATGGGCAATAGATATATGCCTAACAGAACTGATTCATGGAATCAAGCTCTTCGTTGGAATGAAAACAAATTAATGCTCAATCGTAAACCACAAGAAACTAATCAAGTCAAGAAACTAGGGGATCCCAGATGCCAAGCATGACATTTGACATGCTATGAAACTGCAACTCTTCGAATTAGTAAAGTTTGTGCGTACATAACCCTACTGTTATAGAATATAAGATTTCTCACCAGGGGAATTCCCTTGGCTGCCCTGTTGGCCAAATAAGCGCAAGGCTTGAAGAAGCCTCCATACAGAAGCGACCACTCTTCCAATCTCGAATAGATGTACTTGGATCCAAGAGAGTCAGCCCAGAACATAATGCCTCCCCTGTCAGAAACAATATTCAACAGATACTAAGAAGTTTTGGTAAAACAAATAAAAGTATGTACAAATAAATCCAATATGCATACCTGTAAGGTGGGAAACCCATGCCCATTACAGAAGCTATGTCAAGATCGGCTGCCTTAACAGCGATGCCTTCATCAAGAACCCAGCATGCCTCATTCACTACAGGGAAGAATGTCATCTCCACAATGTCCTTCTCCGGCAACTTCACACGCTGTTTCCACATTCACTGATGTAAAACTTCTCCACTAACTTATAGCTAAGGAAGGATATTTTAACGTGTGAGAGACAGAGACAGAGAGAGACCTTCGGGTCAATAGAGACACCGGATATGCTCCTGGCTTTCTCAACATACTTTTTCAACTCGGGATCAGGGCTAGCTTTTCGCCTCTCACCGTATAAGTAGAAGCCTTTTCGGGTTGCTTCACCTGCCACTTAGCGGAACAAGAAATTAACAAAGTTGTCAGATGTCATAGGATGAAAAAGATACCAGCCAGCGCATCACAAGTCCCTGACTGCCTGAAGCTTCAATTCATTTTCTATTTACCTAGTCTCTTATCCTCCTGTAGAAGTGGAGCGAGCATTGACTTATAAGTTCGTTCAGGAAAATTCTGGACGAATTGCAAGCCAGCTGCAACAGCCACGCCGAACCCAATAAGGTCAACCAATCTGCAAACAACCAAAACGCGAGACAAATGAGACCATTCAGCAGAATGATAGAGAGTTTCTTTTTCAAAATAACAGCTTAGATACACCCCAAAATGTGTTAACTACCTGAATGGACCCATTGGCATCCCAAATTTGGTAATTACTTTGTCAATCTGATAGAGATTGGCCCGTGCTCGACAAGCAGCATAGCTGCCATTGTATAAGGGAAGAACATCCTGTTTACAGCAAAGCCCATGCAATTCCCAACTACGACTGGGGTCTACTTTATCTTCTTTCCAACATCTAACAGGTCAATGATAACGAGGGAAGAAGCATGCTGAGTATGTACAATTTCTAGTAAGGGATGACATGAGCAGGACTGCAATGGAAATATTAGTCAGCAATTGAGCCAAAGCAGAGGTGCGCAGAAGAAGAAATTGGCAATGACTGAAAAAAATGAATACAAACGTGCATATCATGTTACCTAACGAAATGAGCACCAATAATCCTGTCCCGCGACCTGGTCTTCTCACCAATGAGGTTCAAGTCAATTGTGGAAGTATTAGTTGCAAGAATGGAATGAGGTGGGCAGCTTTGCTCAAGATCCGCAAAAATTTTTTGCTTTAGCGAAACATTCTCTGCCACAGCCTGTTTAAAGCACCACCACGTAACAGTTAATACTTAACCCTTCCCACATTTAAATCTGTCCACAGCCCCATATTAATACTTCCTCAATAACCATGTCCACATCTTTGAAGCTCTCATAGTCTAGCACAACCTTAAGAAGAGATATTGTTTTTTCAAACTTCTCTTGCGTCATGTTGCCCTTCTTCACGCAGCTCTGCAGATTAGCTGATTCCAAGTTCTTTCAGCTTAAACATTTTTCAACACACAATTAGAGCAATCTGGAAAACGTATCAAGCCACTCACAAACACAAAGTCAAGACGGCTCTGACCTTTCACTCTGCCTATGCCAGCCTGCAAAGATTTATCATTTGCTTTGAGTATCACAGAATAATTGCTGAGTACCAATGCTGTTGCTATTCCTGAGCCCATCAATCCTCCACCAACAACAGCAATTTTCCTCACTTGCCTAGGCATCAAGCCTCTGTCAGTAATGCCTGGAACCTGTTCACAATTCGGACAAGAAGTGTTGCTAGATTACATGACAAAGGATAGGAAATGGAGGATTATCAGGAAAAAAAATTAAGAAAATCATTCAACTAAGATATGCACTTAAGGCTCATACATTGCCAAAAAGGACTGAAAATAAATAAAAAACTCACTATCTGGAAGCAATTTGACAAACAAGATTTCCCATTACATTCAAAATTACCATATTCAAGGTTGTGTTAGTGGATTTACACAGGTTACACCTCAGTATGACTTCATGGATGACTCGGTTCACCTTCCCTTTGTTTAAGTGGGATTAAAGACTAAGGTGACAAAAGTAGTTCAGTACACTGAAACTTGTATATAATTGTTTAGAAGTTGAAGACACAAAATGCTTTTGAAATGGATCAGAAAGCAGTTTCCTATTCCTGAATACTTGTAATAAGAAAAGTTCCTTTTTTGGGTGGTTATTTTCTACCTTCCAGCTTTAAAACTAATTCCATAAAAACGAAAAACAGATGCTTCATTCTCTACAGGCATAAGACTTGCAAGTTAAATTTCTACAATGTCACAACAGACAACATCATGTGGAAGAATGTAGACTCCACTCAAACCTTTGAAGTTCCACGTCGAGCAAAGAAAATATGAACCAAGCTCTTGCATGTGTCAGCATGTAGAAGCCCTTGAAAAGCTTCAGCTTCCTGCAGTGCCAAATACATAGTTTTACAGATCCATATCTTCTAATATAAACATAGAACAAAATGACAAAGGTGAGACCTTCCAAAGCCCAGCAAGTGGACCAGAGACAACACCCTCTTCAACAACGTCAATATAAACCAACGGAAGAGTGAGATTAGGAGCTTGTTTTTTTGCTTGAGCTCTTGCAAACTTAAAAATCTCCCTGGCCTCTCCAAGAGGCTCTAACTTGTCAGTCTTGTAAAGACTCGCAAGCCATGGTCTTCAACGTTCCAAGATATCCAGCACCCACCGTCAGGCAGTGGTGACCAACTCATTTGGCGAAACAACAGCATCCACGAGACCCAACCCCAATGCTTCCTCCCCTTTTACTGGCTTTGATGTCTACAAAAGAGCAGATAAAGGATAGGATGAATGAGTATGCAAGTAAACTTACAGGCTCACAAGATGTGGTAAAGTATAAGTTGAAGATTAAAGAAGGTGATCTACCAGCATCATTTCAAGAGATTTGGACAGACCAACAAGACGTGGAAGCCGCTGCAATCCTGAACCAGTATAAATGCATAAGAAAAGGAAGCTGCAGAATTACAAATGACACATAGTGATGCCATAGTGTCCTTGCACAACAATAGAAACTTATGATTGAACTCAGGCCATCGCAAGATGAAGGCATAAGCAGGAATTTTTTTGCCTTAAAGTATTGGTTATCCGTTTCCATCCATCGCTTAACGGTAAATCAAAGATAAGTTGTCATGCGCATATATGATGGAAAATAAAAACCAGCCAGAGAACACCATTCAATGCTTATGTCCACTATGCATTTGAAAGCTTATATACAATTTCCATGCTGCTTCTATGTCAACACCTCACAGGGGTTTCTGACCTCCAGTGTACGACAACAACTTTTCTTGAGAAACCCCTTTTCTCACAATGTTAATGCTACTGCTATATAATCTAGAATTAAGATACATATGTAAACTTCCGACAGTAAAGCTTACTGAATGGATTAGGAGAAAAATCACATAGGCAACACTTGAGCAATTACGTACCTCCAAATCCAGGAAGAATCCCAAGCTGCAGTTCCGGGAGGCCTAATTGTGCAACAGAAGTGCAAATTCTTGCATGGCATGCCTAACAAAGCAAAATGGAGGGAAAAAATAATTGATAATGACAGGACATAACGCAAGAAAGCTCTTTACTTGAAAATGAAAGGTGCCCAAAGAAAGGGAATACATACCATAGCAACTTCTAAACCTCCACCCAAGGCCAGGCCATCAATGGCAGCAACTGAAGGTTTTCTAGCAGCTGACAAGAAACATGACCAATCAAAATACCGAAAACAGCTCGGCTCAACTCAAAGATCTTGAGAAGAATCTTCTGCATACCTTCAAAAGTCCTGGTGAATATTTCGACTGATATGAAACCAGGCTTTGGTTGCTCCACTGGCAACACAGGACCCACGTGAATTTGAAATTGAAACCAATTTTTACCGTATTTAAAGAGCATCAGATCATGGACGTACCCTTGCTGGTTTGAATTCCACCAAAGGCTGTAATGTCAAAGCCACCAGAGAACTTGCCACTTGCACCTGGTCGAGCACAAATATTATAAGCCCCATCTCAATTTTACCCATTGATTAGTTATTAGGCAGAAAAATTCTTCCTTGAACATTTACCTGTAACGACAATTGCTTTAAAATCATTTCTTCGCAAGGCCTCATCATAACTCTGCTTTAAGCTGTTCAAAACTGGAGTGGACAGAGAGATACAAGCTATAATCTTACAGATAACAAAATATAACAGAAGAAGTTACAGAAATATGTGTCAAAAGCCATAAGTTCAAGGTTACTTCAATAACATTGGAGTCATCACATCTGCAAATATTTGAAAGCACGATGGCTAAAAGTACGAGGTCAGTGAGTGACCAAGTTTTGCTAGTATTATTTTTTTTTGGTAAAGTAAAGAAAAGGAAGTTTGCTAGTATTATTGTGTCCAATAGAACCCAAGAATCCACCTCCATGAGATTAGCACTCATCAAGCAAACACCAGAGAGGAAAATACTAAAAGAGAAAAAAAGGCTTTCCATGCGGAAGAAATACGACTCCAAAGTGCCACTTATTGCAAAATCTGCTATTTAAACCATGCCAGCATCCAAGCTTCAATCCTCAAAGCCTAATAGTTTAATCGCTAAAATTTTTGTTGACATCTTATCACATATTCTTGCTGGTATCCCCTCACTACAACTATAACTGTCGGGCTTTCAACACTTTGATTTAAACATAAAGATGAAATATTTTAGGCATAGATGTGTCACTATGATCTGCTATATCTCTGTGTGAAGCAGAGCACACTATCAAAAAAAAAATTCAAATTCTACCTAATTCCTGAAAGCAATGAGTCACTGGCAAATTCACTCATCAAACCTACATAAGCCATTAACAATGGAGAAAATATTAGGTGGCTGCTGCAGAGACCAGAGGGACTTCTCGCCCAAAACAAAAAATATCTTTTCTTTTCCCTATCACTAGACCTGCACACACTAGCCTGCACACATTTATTTCACTCTCTCTTTTATATCCTCTCTCCTTCATTCTCTGATGAAGGAAAGGGAACGTCCTTCTCTCTCCAGCAAAGGCGTTCTCTCTCCCTCTCATTAATTCAAAATTTTGAATCTCCCCTTCACTCTCAGATTTTGTTCCTTCGGCTCTCTGCTCCGCTCCAGCGTCCGTTGCTACTCAAGCGCTCGTTCGTTGCTTCTGCGCTCTTTGGACAGTGGACATGTAATTCCACAAATCTTGGTCGTTTCAGCATTGAAGAGGCTGTCCAGAAGTTGAGGACGGTGACATAACAAATGTTAGGCCGTGGCTGCTGGTGCTGCCAGCGAAGGAGGGTGAGGACGGCGAAGACAAAAGTGGTGACGAAGGAGAGGACGAAGTTGGTGTTTCCGTTGAGCATGCGAAATGGAGTAGAAAGCGTTGCTCCTTTTTATTTTATTTTATTTGGTGAAAAGGGGTTTCTTCTGTTGAGTTGTTGATTTTTGTTGAAGAGGTTTTGCTTCTATTCTATTGCAGGTTTGGAGCACTAGAATTAACCACTAGTTTTCCTTTTTTATTTTTTTCCCTTAATTTGTACATTGTACAATATGAATAAGATTTCAGTTTTGCAACTATATTTCTGACATGGAATTGTTCCTCATTTCATGTTTCATTGCATACTTGAGTTTTGATGGTGAAATTCTTTTGAAAGGTGACAAGAGAAACAAAATGTGCTATAAAATGGCGGTCATGGCTTTCTCCACATCAATAAGAGCCGATATTAATGTAATATAAGATATCATCAAAAATCGACGAGCATTTTACATCTCCAACTTCGCCAACATATCTACACGGGATGTGAGAACCAAAACATCGTCAACCATCTTCAAGCTAGTACAAACCCATGAACCGATTTGCCTGGATCTAAATTTCCCAACTCCCTCGCAGGCTTGAATTATGCGGGCTTGCCATTGTCACAGGAGTAGGCCTAAGGCCATATTTACACAAAAACATCACATGTTGAAGATCACCGCCTCTCTCTCTCTCTCCTGGAGTTCTCTAGATCTCTCTCTCTAGAGTTCTCCATATCTTTCTCTCATCCAGATTTCTCTCTCTCTGTGGATTTCTCTAGAACTCTCCCTTGTCCAGAATGTTCTAGCAAAATCCATCAAGAAAAGCTACACCACTTCTAAACTTCTCCAAAGAAATCTAGTTGTGAGGCTATAATAAAATAATAATAATATTTCTAGAATAGTGTAGAAAGCTAGGAAAGTCACCAACTTTCCATCCTATAAATAGGGGCAACTTGCTCCTCATTTGTGTGTCAAACTAAGAGTGTGTGAGTAGGAAGTCCAAGGGGGTGTGTGGGTGTGTGTAGGGGTCTTGAGAGTGTGTTGAGTAGAGTGTGCTATGTATGCACGTGAGTGAGAGAAATTGTGTAGAGTTGTCTAAGTATTGTATGTGGTGTGAGAAAATATTCTAATAGTGAAAGTTATATTTCGTGAATTATATTTGAACCACGTTTCCGCAAGGTTCAACAAGTGGCATCAGAGCAGGTCGTCGGAGGCCGTGCGAAGATAGTGGTCGGGGACCATTGTAAGTGAGCAAGGCGGTCAAGGATCGTCGAGCGAAGGAGGGAAGAAGCGAAGGACGTCGGAGTTCTGCCAGTGCACAATCTGGGATTGTGAAGTCGGTTGGTCCGGGACCAGGCTTACTTGGTATAGTGCGGGGCATTATACTCAAGTCACCATGGTGGATTTCTCGAGTTCGGTGAACGGTATGGAGAAACTCAACGACTTTAATTATAATAATTGGAGTACTCGCATGCAGTATTATTTGCTTGGACAAGATTTATGGGATATTGTTGGCGGCAACAACACCACACCACCCACAAATGATAGTGATTTAAGAAAGTGGAACGTCAAGTCAGGTAAGGCTCTTTACGTTCTTGCCGTGACTGTTGATGATGAATTATTACCACACATAAAGAGTGCGAAGACCCCGAAGGAGGCCTGGGATAACTTGGCGACACTGTTTGCAAGGACAAACGATGCCAAGTTACAATGCCTGGAGAACGAGCTCCTCTCAATCTCGCAACAAAGTATGACGGTAAGTCAATACTTTTCTAAAGTTAAATCTATTTGCGAAGAAATTTCAAAATTAGATCTTCAGAATGCCATCTCTGAGACAAGAATGAGAAGAATAATAATTCATGGGTTAAGGCCAGAGTATAACAGTATTGTTACAGCCACTCGTGGATGGGCAAATGAGCCAACTCTAATAGAGTTGGAGAATATATTGGCCAACCAAGAAGCCTTAGATAAACAAATTTCTAAGGTCTCAATTAAGGAGGATGAAAATGTCCTCTTTAGTAATAAAAGAGGGTTCAAAGGCCAGAATAGAAATAGAGCAGGTGCAAGAGATGGCAACCCATGGAAAAATCATGGAGATTGGCAGAGGCAACCAAACGAGAAGGGTTATCAGCCAGGGGGAGCTCGTCAAGATCGTGACGACGGCAATGACGAAGATAAGAGCCATAAAAGGCGTAGCAAACGGTGCTACGTTTGTGGCAAGGTAGGACATATTGCCAGATTTTGTTGGTATAGGCGAGAAGAAGGAAATGCCGTCACTACTTGCAAGAAGGAGATTGAAAGTGAAGAAGAATGGGACTTTCAAGCGCCTGTTGCAGTGAAGGAACAAGAAGAGCTTGCAACAGCTTGTATAGTTGATTTGGATAATTCGACAGGTTCTATCACGACCCCAAATAAGAGCAAGCCAAGGGAGAACTCGAAGAAGCAAATGCCAACAAACAGTCGTGAAAAGAAATTGCATGAGATGCAAGATATGATAAAGAAGCTGAAAGTTGAGAAGGCAAAGATGGAGAATATGTTGAAGAAAAGGGATGAGATGATAAGGCAGAAGGATCGAGAGCTCGAGGCAAAAGAAAGGGAGTTAGAGAAGTTCCGATGTGAGTTCAAGAAGCCGCAAAAGCTTCAGGACCTCAAGCCCACTATGATGTTCCGAATTAATCATATCGAAAGAGACAATGAGCAAATGAAGGAGAAAAATAAAGTTTTCTTTGAGAAAAGGAGGCCATCTACACCCTACATCCCGTGGTATAAAGATCGGTGGAATAAGATCAAGGGGAAGAAATTTTATGAGAAAAAGGATCAAGAGGTCTACATTGAAGTGCTTCGGATGGGATTGAATCGGTTGAAGCACGAAATGAAAGCCATGAATGAGAGGGTTGATCAGGTGAGTTCCAATCTCAAAATTCTTAGAGGAGATATGCTGAATACGAAGACCGAATTGAGTAAGAAGGAAAAGGAGACTAAAGGACAGAATGAATTGGCATTACAAAAATTCAAGAATCACAAGACTCAATGAAAAGTCGCAGCAAGAGAAGCAATTGAAGATGAAGCCATAGAGCCATCCACATCTGAGGAAGCTTCGCAATATGCTGAATGGAGGAAGACAGTTGAAGAGTCCAAAAGCAATTTCAGCACGGCTACTATATCGAGAGAGAGTAGTCGGTGAGGGGGAGTGTTGAAGATCACCGCCTCTCTCTCTCTCTGGAGTTCTCTAGATCTCTCTCTAGAGTTCTCCATATCTTTCTCTCATCCAGATTTCTCTCTCTCTCTGTGGATTTCTCTAGAACTCTCCCTTGTCCAGAATGTTCTAGCAAAATCCATCAAGAAAAGCTACACCACTTCTAGACTTCTCCAAAGAAATCTAGTTGTGAGGCTATAATAAAATAATAATAATATTTCTAGAATAGTGTAGAAAGCTAGGAAAGTCACCAACTTTCCATCCTATAAATAGGGGCAACTTGCTCCTCATTTGTGTGTCAAACTAAGAGTGTGTGAGTAGGAAGTCCAAGGGGGTGTGTGGGTGTGTGTAGGGGTCTTGAGAGTGTGTTGAGTAGAGTGTGCTATGTATGCACGTGAGTGAGAGAAATTGTGTAGAGTTGTCTGAGTATTGTATGTGGTGTGAGAAAATATTCTAATAGTGAAAGTTATATTTCGTGAATTATATTTGAACCACGTTTCCGCAAGGTTCAACATCACATACCCGCCAATCATTGAATTCCAACTCACATCTCTCTCGGGGACGCTATCAAAAAACCATTCTTGCTTCTTTTACATTCCCAAAATTCATCAGAAAGAAAATTCGAAAAATGCAAGGGCCTCATACTACAGCTTACATCTCAGATACCCAACAAGCAAAGTAGCGCATACAGACGCTTCCGGGTGCGGAATATGATCAAAAACCTCACGTGCCACGATAAACCCAGACAAGTTCCGTACCCAAACTGGTTCATTGTAAAAGTCATTGACAATATCTAAGCATGGACGGACTTGACTCCGATAATGTCCTTTGAGAACTCTGGCAGAAAAGAAAAAAAAAAAGAACTGGCGGGAGATCTCGGAGTGAAAGAGACGGGATAAGAACGTAAAAGAAAAGGAAATCCTGGAGGGTATCTTCCGAGCGAGACGAAGGATTTGCAACGTCCGGGCAGCAACGGACGCCGAAGTAGAGGACCCGAGGGGCAAAATCCGAGAGCGGAGGACGTTTCCTTTTCTTCTTCAGAGAATGAAGAAGGGGGAGGATATAAGAAATTGTACAATAAGTGTGGGGAGGTCTAGTGATAGGAAAAAGAAAAAAAAATATTTGTTGTTTTGGGCGGGTGTGGCGTCCGGTCCCCACCCGCCGCCACATGGCGCTTGATGAGTGGTCTGAGACCACGTTGACTTGGCGGTCCGGGCCACCCAACATTTTCTCCTCCACGTCCACGCGCATCGCCTTCCCTCCTTCTGCGTGCGCAGACACGTGGCGCGACCACCGCCCGACAGCTCCATCGTTCTGAACGACGACGCTTCCATCCATTCACCAATGACCATACGCCCCCAGGGACTGTCTCCCTCACCAAAATCAAAATGAAATTGAAATATAATAAAACTATAAAAAAAAATTGCCATAAAAATAAAAAAAAATCATGTAGGACAACGGTCCAAAAAATCAAAAAAATAATTAAAAAAATGTAAACTTATTTAGTTTAGTGGCAACGGTGCCATGTAGGACAATCATGTCGATGACATAATGGCTAATGAATTCCAGTGATGGTTGGACACAATTATAATAGGATTATAAATATTTTGCTTATTTGATTTGTATGAATATAATCTTTATCTATGTACGAATGTTGTCATTTATTAAATGGTTAACATTATGGAAAACTTCAAACTAGCCAAATGTGATAAATTTATCTAGAACAATTTTTTTGACCACCAAAAGCTTTGCATCGGTCTGTGATAAATTTATCCATCGTTAGTTTTCGTTAAATTTCACTATTAAATTGATGAGTTAGATATGTATCAATTTAGAGTTTTATACTCCATTTGTCACAAATATATCAATTTATGATTTTTCATAAATTATTTCATTAATTGAGAATAAATTTATTATAAATGTATTAATTTGAGATTTTTTTATAATGTGTCAAATTAGAGTTCTTTTGTGATATTAACTCTTTATTAAACGTGTGATGTTTGCCAATCAAGCCACCAACTGGAGGCAAAACTTGAGGGTTTGTTTCCATTTGAACAATTTATAAATTCAACGTCACTTTCGTCGAACTCAACCTATATATATTTGAAAAAGGCCATGTAGTTAGGATCGCTACTCAATATATTTATTAATTTATTGCTATGAAATTTCACTTTATATTTTAAAAAAAAAAGGTCAAAAAGTGAAAAAGGAAACTGTACCCTCACGCTATAATGATCATCGATCCGTCCCCGCACTCGTCTGTTCGTACGTTGTTTTTATTTTCACCTGTGGTAGCGCCTCCAATTCAATTGGCTTTTATGTTATCATTATCTTGTGAAAAATAACACCATCTAAAAACCCCAAAGCGACACCAATGTCCTAAATTTTTTAGTACCAAAACCCTCAAATTTTTGTCACGGCACTACAAATTTAAGGATTTCGGCAACACCAAAAACTTATTTGATATAGATGGCAGGTTCTAAATATTCCAATTTTATTGATTTAGTTCTCAGTCTTCGCTCAAAATTTATAGTAATTATTCTGACCAATTTGTGTCGAAAATCATTTACGTGGGCATGCCACCAAAGTGGCCTATGCACGCTATAAAATAAATACACGACGCATTAAATTTCGCACGTGGTTCTGTTCTCTCTCTCCTCCTAAACAAAAATAAAAGGACGCATTGGAAAATGCAAATGCATTTCTTCTCTTCGCTCGAGATCTGATTTGTTGCCCTCACAAGTCACAAGCAATAAAAGGATACATTGGGAAATGCATTAGAGATTTGATTTGTTGCCCTCCTAAGCAATGAAAGGACACATTCAAACCACCCGCCGCGGTGACTCAGCTAGGTAGGCGGTAGACTTCCATCGAGGAAGTCTAGTGTTTGAAGCTCCCGCAACTTGCGTTGCAGGAAAGCTAGCTTTGAGACTTTTAGTTGTGTTGCGGGAATGCTAACTTTGAGACTTTTGACGACTTACCCGGTGACATGTGTGTGGTAGCTAGCATTTATCGCCTCTAGTGGTTTACTTGGCTGCCGACTATGCGGGATTCCCTAAATTACCCAAAAAAAAAAAAAAAAGGACACATTCGAAAGTGCAAATGCATTTCTTCTCTCCGCTCAAGATACTGATCCGTTGCCCCATCACTTAAGAACGCAAACTTTCCATCCTCTCTCTCCGTTGTATCTTTCTTATTAGTCCTATCCCATCAACGCGAAGAAAGAGAAAAAGCAGGCGTCAAAAGCTCGGGGAGAAGAAGAACGGGAAGGTACAATTTTTTGGTACTCCCTCGTGCGCAGAGGGAACGCACCGATAAGACAGCCCTAAAAGACCCTAAAAACTGCTCGTTCCAACCAAATGAAAAAAAAAAAAAAAAAATTGCTCAAGAAAAAAAAAACCAAATGGAAATTTTTTTGACCCCATTTTAAAAAAATGCAATAATCGCTCATATAAAAAAGAAATTATTTATAAGGCAAGAGCTGGGATAATGTGAATAGATATTTAGAAGTCAGCTACGATTAATCGTGATATAAGTGATCATTAAGCGAATTTGGATTGGATCTTACAATTGTGCTTAATTTCTTGGTGTAACTTGTTCATCCTAGCGCCCACAAATTTTGTGTGGAATGATACTTAAAAGACGAGGTGGAGGTGCTTACCGGGCGGGCTTTATGGATGAAATCAGTAATTAAATTGAGGTAATCAAAAATGCCCTAATAATGTCTAAATCTCATTAAAGCAATTAGACAACAAAATCTATCCGTAAATAGCCATAAGATATTGTAAAGTCTAATGGGATAGAATGGAGAGGGCGGCCGGCGCACGGTGGATTTGGGGTTGCGGTGTTCATGGCAATAGTGCACACTTGTTTTGTCGTCAAAAACAAAGGTGATAGTGCACGTTGCACGGCTGGAATAGGGTGTGTAAAAGTGGACAATAGTAACTAGACTTGACAATACTCTTGATGGTTCTCGGTGGCACATGGCAGTGGTGGGGACAATAAGGGTGCGCATAACAAAATTTCAGAAATTGAGAAGTTAAAAATTTTAACTTATGATTTCTTTTTCAAATATATTTTTGGAATAGAAATATATTCCAAAAATAGAAAAATCAAATTGCGTTATCAAACGGATTTTTATTCCAAACATGTTCCGGGGAAAATAGAAACAAAGAAATAGATAAATAAAAATTTTATCATGCACGTCCTAACTTGACGAGTCAAAACCAAGTGTCCTGGAGGAGAGAGAGAGAGAGAGAGAGAGAGAGAGAGAGATAGTCCCCCTTTTGTCTGCAGTGCGTTTGCTTTTTTAGGTGGACGATGGCTAGGATTTCTCCAAGTTGATCACTCTTGCTTTTAAAACAGTAATTAATAGTGAAGAAGTGACATTTATTGCCAGATGCTAATTAAGAGAAATGGTAATCAGACTTGCATTGCACGCGAGGTTAACTACAATAACCTTTTTTTCTTTTAAGGTCCGTTTGTTTAAAATAAAATTGTTATCTGGAAAGTTTTTTTTCTTATTCTCGATATTTGAATAACGGAAAACTGATCTATTAATGGTAAATATTTTTCAAGGATCGAAAAAATCAAGCTTATATTAAAAAAAAAACTTTCCTTTCCATTAAGAAGAATATAATTGGTCATAAATTATCATACAAATGAAAATTAATTATTTTTCATAAAAATAGTTTCCATGAAAAATATTTTCCTTTATTATGAAATTTTCAATGAAAAATGGGGGAAAACATCATGAAAAAGGAAATTACCTTCTGAGAAATCATTTTTCAAAAGTATAGTTATTTTTCTTTGGTTTGGTCATATGTGAATGAAAATGTTTTTTGTATTTGGATCTCATTTGGGAATAACCAAACGCCATCTCTTTACTTATATAACTTCTATGCATTTACAATACGTCGAGCTTGTTATTGATGGCGGTATATTTACAATTTTTTGGTAATGTCGACAAAGAGGTGTAATCAGATAATTTAAATTTTCACTAATTTAACGAGGCAGGTTCTAGAGGAGATTGTCGCACTGCAAGTAAAATCGAAAAAAATTCGCATTCAAATGGATAAATTGTTGTCGGGCAATTTACTAGACAGGCACTTTTCGTATCCTTCATTTTAATGGGGAAAAAGCTAGGCACGCGGTGAATTTTTATTGGGCGGAATTCAAGATCACAATCCCAAAATTGCCCCTCCGATAGCATCTATTATTTTCCTTGTACCATTAGTAATGCGACATTCGTTGATTCTACCCGAGGTGAAGTGCCGGATATGTTTTGCCAAGAGGTCGGTTCATGTTAAAAAACATTTGATGGATTCGGCGGCTATCCAAAAGCATTAATTTATGATGCGCTTGATAATGCTTCAATTTTTTTTTTTTTTTCTCGAAAAGAATATAAAATAGAAAATTTGTAATTTTTCCATTATTAAGAACAGATTTGAAACAAAAATAAAAAACAAAAAAAATATTTTTTTTTTTGAGGAATAAAAATAAAAATAATATCAATTTCTCATCCCTTTACCTCTCACATCACGAGACGTCTCTCTCTCTCTTTCTTCTCTCCTTCTCTCTTAGCCTCGTAAAATTTCTCTATCTCACAAAAGTTGTTCTCCTCCTTCTTCCATTAATCAATCAACGGTTGCTAGAGACGATGGAGTCGCCAACACCTTTCCTCCTCCGTCGCCACAATGAGTCCTAAGAGAGTAGAAAAAATATTGTAAATAAAATAGCAAGGCATCTCAATATGCCCGAGATTCCATGGCTTTATATTTCTGACTTTTTTAATGTTGTTTATTAGTACTTGGCAACATTTCTATTAATGGTATCAAGATCATTAAATTCTATATTATTATATATTCTCATTCTATTTATTAGGCCATACCACTGTGATAATTAGCTAATTATGGTATTTTTTAAAATTTAAAAAGCTTGAGTTTATGATTCCAATTCCACCTTTCTCTATCAAGAACTTCATATAATAAACTATAATTGATATTTTATAAATTAAATAAAATATTGGGAATAAAATATTTTTGGGAATAGAATTTTTTAAGGTCATACTAAATGTATTTATGTTCCTTTTTTTTCAGTTTCAGAAATATAAATTTTGTATAGTTACTATATACATTCTTTTGCTTAGAAATTCACAAGGAATAGAAACAGAAAAAATTGTTTCTAAACATAAACTGTTCTTGGAACAAAAATGTTACCATATTTTGGTCTTCTTAGTGAATTCTGGGCTTGTGGCGGTAGCCAAGGTTATTTATTGAGATGAGCAAGTAAAGATATAAGATGGCTTCATGAACACGTAGAAGAAACTAAAGTTTCAAGTCCAAAGATTGCTTAGCTCAACTCATAACACAATCTGCAACAGTTCTTTGGTCACGAGGAATGGAGTTCTTTCAATTTTAGATGAACAATAGTTAATTAAGAGCACAAATGATAGTTTTGTATTATCATGGAACTTCAAGTGTACAATTACTTTCGTGAATATATACCATCATTCTTCATCGGTGGCCGATGTAATATTTGATTTGAAAAGACTAGTCCCGCGATACTTCTCCCTAACCCTCCTGGAACTCTTCCTCATACAAGTCCCATAGATGTCCAGCCTTACTATTTGTTTCATTGATGGCACGAATGTTTCTTCAAACAAGCACCAAAACTATGTTCATGTTCACTTGGATTTCGACCACCCGTCCAAACTCATCCAAACTTGAACTTGCTTAGGAAAAAATGTACCAAGTCCCTCGTGAGATGACGGGCTTGGGCAAGGTTTACTGGCCTCATGTTGGGTCTTTCCCTGCCTCACCGTCGAGTCTAATAACTCTAACCTGTGCTTGGCCTGTTCATTGATTTGGTCCAGTATAGTCTATCCAGAAAAAAATGGCTCTAGTTAAGATCTTGATAATTGATTCATGATGCTCTGATAATGTTCATATGCAAGTATAAGCAGTGATCATTTGTAGTCTGGAATGGAGATTGGCCCCTAAAGAAATCTTTTGTATGCTTTTAGTGAAGTTGCACCAAATTGGACCGAACTCATGTAGATCAGAGAAAAAACATGCAACCGAAGCTTCAAAACTGACATCTCCTCATAAGCGTATGAAACTTTTAGATAGGACATGATTTCACCAATCTCATTCATAAATATATAGATTCACAGCAGCACATAAGACTAGTTACACCCATCAGGATAAGAAAAAAGAAAAAGAAATCGTGATACCCGGCAAGAAAGCACCGATCACTTACAAGATGCCCCTAGTTCTTTACAGTGGTCACATGCTTCAACAGAATCTGCACGACATCCTGAGATACTCTCGTGGCCTCCGTCTTCAGGTGTGCAATTTTTGCTTCCATTTCTTGCTCGAGCCGCTTGACATTAGTGCCAGTTATTAATCTCCACTCATATAAATATATAGATTCATAAGACTAGTTATACCCATCAGGTGATTGGCACATCAAAACATGTGGAAATCACTTACAAGATGCCCCTAATTCTTTACAGTGGGCACATATTAATCCTGAGATACTCTCGTGGCCTCCGTCTTCAGGTGTGCAATTTTGCTTCCAGACTTGACAGCCTACTCCGTGATTGGCACACCAATTTCAGTACAGACCAGCCTACTCCAAGCAATTATAAAGAGGAGACAATACAACTTCAGGGCATTTAAATCATCACTAAATCATGGATCACTAATAAAGAAAAAAACTATTATGGCCAAATACCTTAATATTCATGGATTCACTGAAACGAGCACGATGGAAGATAATCGGACGGATTACCGCCGACATTAATGCCGGTTATTAAGCTTCCCTCCGTCGACGATGAGTTGGCAAACATAATACTCAGGTGGTTACAGCGTGCTTCAATAAGCACATAGTCCCCTTAAACCATGGGCCAAACTCAGTCGTCCCCAGCATCCGCAGGCCCAACCCGACCACCACCATCCCTCGAGACCTCCGCTCTAGATTCATCTTCCTGATCACCGACCCCTCCGCCTCCTCCTCGGACCTCTCTGTCCTCATCATGGTCGCCTCTATCACAATGCTGCCGGGTGTCGGCAATACGAGTGGCTCCACCGACGCCACTGCAAAGGGCCGCGCCGCGTCCCAACCGTAATACAGGAAGCACTCTACTTGGTTAAACAGGTAGGTGCCGCGGATGCCCAGTCGCTCCGCCAGCAGTGTGGCTTCCCAGGTGGCGTTGGACACCATCAGCCCCGTAACCTTCAGGGTGGGGTATGAAGGCCCGATCAGGAAGCCAGCGACTAATGGGAGGACCACCAAGACTACCCCACTGGCCGCCACGGCAGCCATAATGTAGCAGAACACCTCCCATTCGGAAAGGCCGGCATCACGCTGAGGCGGGTGGGAGCGTCTGATCGCCCCAGCTTGACGACGAGGGCTACCGACGGCCGACGCCGCCGAGGGCGTAGGATCTGCCATGGAAAGAGTGGAACGCGAAGGATCTGCCATGGAAAGAGGAGAGGGTCGCGGCGGAGGACCAGATGATTAGGGTTTTGTCGAGGGAGGCGGACGCCAGGAGGGTGCCTTCGTTGGAGAACTTGACGCAGGAGACGCCGCCGGTGTGGCCGGTCAGGGTCTTCAGGTGGCGGTACGGCTTGTAACCCGGCGGCGGCGCCACCGCTGGTTTTAGTTTCTAGGAGATAAAAGAGAAATAGAACTTCACGCATAATAGAATAATATTGAAATTACTAATTAAGGATATCTTTAGGGGGAAAAGGGATCGTAATCCCCAAAATATAGGATCTCGCTGGTCCTCTCCAATGGCTAATTATTGGCGCTTGCCGAGGGAGAGCAAGAAATAAAAAGAAAAAGAAAGAAGAGAAGAAAACAAAAGAATATGATAAAAATATAAACTTATTAAAAAAATTCGATTATTTTTTTTTTCCAGTTTGGAATACGGCGGAGACCACATTTCGAAGAGGAAGTCTCCAAGACGAGTGAATATTAAAGTTGCGAAAAATTGATTTTTCTTTTGTTTTTTAAAGTTGTGAAAAATTGATTAGAAAATCATTCTGGATACCCCAATCCAGAATCAGTTGGAAAATTCTGGAGAGCCTAATCCAGAATCAGTTGGAAAATTTTTATCATATAGAGACTTTTATGCATTGACGTTAAAATTTGTCTTCTAATGCCATAATCAATTGGAAACGTTTATCTTTATTGACTTTATATTTCATAATACCATAAAATTCCAAATTAAAAATAAAATAAAATAAAACTCAATAAAATATAATGTTATATCTTATTGAAATATTAGACTTCGGCTTACTTAGACCCATGTAGCTATTAATGTGGATCATTAATTGAAAATAAGCCAAGACATTGAATGTATTATCTCTCTTATTTTCATTGCTTTTAAATAAAGAAAACCCCTCATATCATACTGTAAACAAAACAAAAATAACTCAATTTGCAAGGAAATTTTGAAATTGTTCATTATTTTTGCATAACTATAAAGATTAGAATGTCTAATTACTCCTTAATCTATATAAATGTTAATGGCTATCTACAAAGGTTATGACTACCCTCTAACAAAACAAAATTGTAATGGATAAACAAAAACTTCGAATTTGAAGGTTCTCGTGTTCTTATTCTTTAATGGCATTCTTCCAAATTTAAGAATTACGGAATTTTTTTAATATAAGACCAAAGAATTTTGTTAACCAGATCGATACACAAGTAACTCAAATCATGTCAAACTCTATCTTCGTTAAACTACTCATGATAATTTACAAAAAGATTACCTTGCTAGTGAAATAAAATGGAAGTTCAATTATGAAAGAGACTTAAAAATACAAATCTCGCTCCTCCACAATTCTTTGCTGTGTAAGCTCTAAGGTGAATCCTAAACTATACATACTTTAGTCCATAAGCACGTGAAAGGCCATGTCCTTTCAGCCTTTAAAAAATAAAAAGAAGAAAAATTTTGGCTAACGAGGCAAGCCGATGACGCCCCTAAATTTTGGGGTCAGGCCCACCTTTTGCATAGCGTTCAGAAGATCTACTAGTCTTTTGAAATCTAACAGGCCCCATAAACAGAAATCTCCTTCATTTATTATTTGCTTCTTCATAATAAATATTTTTTCTGCTGCTAATATTCTGAATTGAATTTGCAGGTCTTCCAGAAGGAAAAGTTTGCTGCAAAAAAGATTCCTCTCCCGTCAAGTTAGATGATTGTTGTAATAAGTTAATAACTCGATTGTTATTTTCATTTTTCGTTTGTTAGGAGGAATTCAATTTGAATAAATATGCCTCAAATAGGTTGTTAATTTCATGAATCGAATAAGATACATCAGCTAAAATCACGTTACTACTTATGTGAAGGATCGAATTTGTTTGGAGACAACATTCTTGTTCGGTATAGATGATGGGATATACCTAAGTTGGGAACATAGGAAAAAACTTTTGTTAAGAACAACTCTCTTTGTTAATATGAAAGTCTTCTAATAAAATTAGAGATATTAGAAGAAATATCATGGATTAAATTATAAAGGGTTGTTCAAACATATTAGTGTTGATTGCTTGAATGGATTCTCTCACTTGAAAAAATGATATATTACTTTGTGTAAAAAATTGTGTAGCCAAAGCTTTGTAAACTAATGAGCTAGTTTTAGTATCTTTCTTCATGGGGCTGGCGGCCTTTAGATCCATACGTGCTTCTCGAAATCAATGGATCCTTCTCCAAGTTATTTTTTTCTCCCAAATTAACCCCTTCGATGTAGATATTTCTTAGACTTTATAGCTATGTTATTTCTCTTAAATGGAAAATATGTTATAAACTTATGGCAAATTCGGATGAATAGTGTGTTGTGTTGAGTCAATGCGGTAGAAATCCCATACATCATCTAGAGAAATTGTTGTCCGAACCTATGAATATATCCATTTGAACTCATCTTTGTTCGAAAACTTAGATTAATGAATTATGGACGAACTAAAATATATTGGCTGCTTCACATTAAACCACGTCCTTGATTGGAGGACCTCTTTTGCCTAAGATCCTTACAAGTGTCTCTCAACAATTCTCTCCCCACGTTTGAGCCACTTGCATCAGGGCCACTCCTTTTTAATTTAGGTATCCTTCCATACCAATATTTTCTCAACTCGGGAATGACCATGTTGTCCCGAACAAGTTTGGTAGATGTTGGTGAGGACAACATTTACCCTTCAGAATCCACCTCAATTACATTGTCCAAGCATAGCCTGGAGAAAAGCTTAGGGCCACCATTTACCTCGTTGATTAAGCTGTCATATCTGAGATTTTCTATCCACCAAACACCAATATACATTGGTATTGGGCCAATCATTAACTCTAATACCATTTGCATCAACACCTCATCCAATAGATTCAATAAGATATTCATTATGTCTTTTCCATTAACTCAACCTCATCAGCCTCATTAATCATTTCAATTAATTTAATTTTTACCATCCAAAATCTTTGCTAACTTTGGCTTATTGATATGGCATACATCTTATTGCTCCACAACTAAAATTGTTCTCCCTGTTGAACTTCTCAATCTTAACTCTCACTCTAGATATAATTGCAAACACAATATTCCACAAAATTTTCAAATAAGAAAAAGCCTCACATGAATTCTAGAAACTCTAATCTTGGTGGTGGTAACAATTGTTGTGTTGGGACGAAACAATAAAAGTTTTGATACCAATTGTTGTGGGTGCAAAAGTGAACATTTCTTGCAATTCATTATCAAACGCAAGAGAACGAAATTACCAAAAAAATCAACAATAGACAATGAAGAAATCAGATATTAACATGGCTCGACCAAAGTAAAGAGGGCTCTACTCATTTTTAGACATAAGTTTCCATTGGATTGTTTAATTTCTCTATGTGAATTGGTGAAAATATTGTGAAAGATTGTGAGTAAACACAATTGAGAATCTCGGTAATGTTATCTAGGGTCGGAAATACTTGAGCTATCGAGTGTTTGCAAACTCTATACTTCTCCGAATTCATAATGAATTTCTCGACGGTTACCTCTTTCCATGGAGAATATACCAATATTCAAAAGAAACAATGTAGACAAAAAATGACCTTATCATTCCTCATTGATTTTTCCGATAATTTTTTTCGCTCGCATGTGATATTGAATTGCAAGATCATAACGAATAAGCAGAAAAGAGAGGTTGTGAAATTCTAGGGGGAAGTAAGTAACTCTCATGCCCTTGTCCCATACTCAAAACGGAAAAATCGAGTCCCACATTCTCCAAACAAAGACACATAATACGACAAGATCTGAAAGTGACGATCCTCTCTCGAGCGAAGAAGGTATTGATTGAGCGAAGCTCGTCATTGTCCTTATCTTCCTCTTTCCCTTTACCCTTTTTCGCCTTTTTGGGTCCATAAAGCTTCCAGTCGTCTCGACGCGACCCCATCGGCCATCAATTTGAAAGTGGACGTGACGAAAATTGCATGGACACCGTTGCTCCAACGTGCGTCATTATAACAATCACGCCATCGACAGTTAAAAGACCATGTTTCATCGTATATGGGTCGACCTGAGGTCATCAAATTAAGCCTGTATCAAAGGAAGAGGCTCGTAAGACGGGGTTATCTGTCGGGTGACATTGGCTATGCGTAGAGGTGTTAAAATGGGTCACTTGTTTATAACAAAATATAGTTAAATGGGTTTCACAATTAAAGGTTTAAGATAGGTGGGTCTTAAGTGGATTTTTAAATGGGTTGGGTTGAAAACTTATCTTTAACAAAAACATTATAATTCCTCCTTCTCTCTTTAACTTTATAAAAATCGAAATTATAATTTTTTATTTTTATTTTCTCTTTTCTTTTTCTTCCTTTTTTTATTTTTTTTTTTCTTTCTCCTTTCTCCTTCCTTCCTCGCCACGCAACGGCCAGGCACGAACCGGCTAGCAAGCCTCGAGCTTGTCGAATGGCGAGGCTCGAGCCTCGCCGATCTGGCAAGCCTCGAGCTTGCCGGTGTCGGGTGAGGCTCGAGCCTCGCCAATTCCGGCGAGGGCGAGCTCGAGCTCGCCGACACCCGCTGAGCCTCAAGCTCGCGGATCGGAATCGGAGCGGCGAGACTCGAGCCTCGCCGGTTCCGCGAGGGGCGAGCTCGAGCTCACCCGACATTGGCGAGCCTCGAGCTCGCCGACGCTAGTGAGCTCGAAGCTCGCTGTGGCCGGTTGCCGGCCGTCGTTATGGCCGCGGCCGGCAAAGAAGAAGAAGAAGGAGAAGAAAAAAGAGAAAAAGAAAAAGAAAATTATATTTTAAAAATAAAATAAAAATAATTAAATTTCGATTTTTAAATAATTATTTTAAAATTTATAAAAATTGTCCATTAAATTTATATTGTATAAAACTATTTTAGCAATACAATTTTTAAAAAAATAATATATATAAAAGCTTGGAAGTATTTTAATAATATAATCTTTAAAAAAAAACATAGGAATAAGTTTTTCTAAATTTGTTAAATATGAAAATATTTTATTAATATGAGTTGGGTCGGGTCGGTATGGGCTGGGTATAGGTCGGGTCGGGTTTGGGTTGAAAAATTTACATTAAACATAAATAGGTCATAAATGGGTTAATGGGTTAATTTGAGTCGGACCATTAATAACCCAACCCAAACCCGACCCGACCCACCCGTTTAACGACATTGGCTATGCGCCAAGACCATCCGGTATGACTGTTGGCTGTGCTGTGCGTTGTGAGCTATATCTATCTTGTCACAATGACTTCGGCCGGCGCGTCCTATATGCGTTCTGCCTTAAAGATGAGCAAGATGACGTTCCAAGATCGCAACTGCCAAATTATGATCAAGAACGACTTGAAGTTTGCAGCAACCATTACCCGCTAAGACCATGGATCGGCACCGGACGAAACCATTCCGCATACCGTCTTGCTAGGAAGTGACTTGCGACCTGAACCACGGAATGAGAACCGCATAACCCCAGATCTCCACAAGTTTGTCAGAAGAGAGAATGTCATCCGTCGCGTGGTCTGATCCTTTTGTATTGTTCCAAACACCAGACATTCACCACGCAAAACTTAACCGAGAATGGTGATGCGTAGACAGACAATTCAGCCATACTAACTTCACTTTTTTCGAACTAAGCATGAAAGTAAATTTGACGGGACTGGGCAGAGAATTCGTTTCTTGTTCTCTGACTCGTTAAAGTTCGTATTTTTACCATATCGACTAGAGCCAAACTCACATCAAAACATGATAGACCAATCTCACACCACGCTCGAACTCATACATCCACTTCTAGTTTCAAGAAGCCAACTGTTCGTGGTGGCTCATCTTGAGAATCTATGTGGATCATTCCATCGCAAAATTTAGAACAACAATCCTAGACTCGAGTATCATTCCACCGCAAAACTGAGAACAACTCGATCCCACTCCTATTCATCGCACATCAGTGGCTGTAATTATTGTTACGAGTTCTATGGCTAACATTAATAAACAAAAGCAAAATGCAACAAACCCAACTAGAAGGTCAATCTCGAAATTTGGATGGATGGAACAGTCAAGAACACAACGTATTCGAGATGAAGCTTTGCATAATTATTAGACACCAGTGCCTTCATAAGACTAAAAGCTCTGATAATTCCTCACTTTCCCTCACTTTCCCCACAATAACATTATTAAGAATTCCTGAGAATCGCATATTGAAACAACAGACCTGAAAGAGAAAAGCTTCTCCTGATGCAAACAAGCGAGTTCAAATCTCACATCCGAGATTTTGCATGCCCAGATGGAGCACCCTGCAGCAGTACAGTAGAGCCCGTGTTAGAAGAGAAGATTACTAGTCACAGGTAAGCAAAATTGTTATGCTCTCATTTTGGCATGACTAATATCAGGATGGGCACTAAATATAATGCCTAATTAAACTGATTCATGGATTCAAGCTCTCTGTTGGAAATTGATGCTCAAATTGTAAACCAGAAGAAACACATCAAGTCAAGAAACTAGCGGATCTCAGATGCCAAGCATGACATTTGACATGCTACAAATTTGCAACTCTTCAAATTAGTAAAATATGTGTACATAACCCTGTTATATAGAGTATAAGATTTCTCACCAGGGGAATTCTCCTGGCTGCCCTGTTGGCCAAGTAAGCGCAAGGCTTGAAGAAGCCTCCATACAGCTTCGACCATTCTTCCAATCTCGAATAGATGTACTTGGATCCAAGAGAATCAGCCCAGAACATTATGCCTCCCCTGTCAGAAACAATATTCAACAGATACTCATAAGTTTTGGTAAAACAAATAAAGGTATGTACAAATAAATCCAGTATGCATACCTGTAAGGTGGGAAACCCATGCCCATTACGGAAGCTATGTCAAGGTCGGCTGCCTTAACAGCGATACCTTCATCAAGAACCCGGCATGCCTCATTCACCACAGGGAAGAATGTCATCTCCACGATGTCCTTCTCCGGCAACTTCACAAGCTGTTTCCACATTCACTTATGTAAAACTTCTTCACTAACTTATATTTAAGGATGTCTATCGTAACATGTGAGTGAGAGAGAGAGAGAGAGAGAGACCTTTGGGTCAATAGAGACACCAGATATACTCCTAGCTTTCTCAACATACTTTTTCAACTCAGGATCAGGGCTAGCTTTTCGCCTATCATCATATAAGTAGAAGCCTTTACGGGTTGCTTCACCTGCCACAGAGTGCCATAAGAAATTAACAAAGTTGTCAAACATCAAAGGATGAAAAAGATGCCAGCCAGTGCTTCACAGGTCCTTGAGCTCCTGAAGCTTTAACTCATTTTCTGTTTACCTAGTCTCTTATCTTCCTGTAGAAGTGGAGTGAGCATCGACTTATAAGTTCGTTCAGGAAAATTCTGGATGAATTGCGCGCCAGTTGCAATAGCCACGCCAAACCCAACAAGGTCAGCCAATCTGCAGACAACCAATGTGAGACAAATGAGACCATTCAACAGAATGATAGGGAGTTTCTTTTTCAAAATAACAGCTTAAGATACACCCAAAAATGTTAACCACCTGAATGGACCCATTGGCATCCCAAATTTGGTAATTACTTTGTCGATCTGATAGAGATCGGCCCCGCGCTCGACAAGCAGCATAGCTGCCATTGTATAAGGGAAGAACATCCTGTTTACAGCAAAGCCCGTGCAATTCCCGACCACGACTGGGGTCTTCTTTATCTTCTTCCCAACATCTAAAAGGTCAACGATAGCCTGGGGAGATGTATGCTGAGTACGTACAATTTCTAGTAAGGGCATGACATGGGCAGGACTGCAATGGAAATATTAGTCAGCAACTGAGCAAAAACAGAGGTGTGCAGAAGAAGAAATTGACAATGACCCAAAAAACAATGAATACAACCATGCATATCATGTTACCTAAAGAAATGAGCACCAATAATCCTGTCCCGCGACCTGGTCTTCTCACCAATGAGGTTCAAGTCAATTGTGGAAGTATTAGTCGCAAGAATGCAATGAGGTGGGCAACTTCGCTCAAGATCCGCAAAAATTTGTTGCTTTAGCGAAACATTCTCTATCACAGCCTGTTTAAAGCACCACCATGTAATAGTTAATACTTAACCCTTTCCACATTTAAATGCGTCCACAGGCCGATAGTAATACTACCTCAATAACCATATCCACATCTTTGAAGCTCTCATAGTCTAGCACACCCTTAAGAAGAGACATTGTTTTTTCAAACTTCTCTTGCGTCATGTTGCCTTTCTTCACACGGCTCTGTAGATTAGCTGATGCCAAGTACTTTCAGCTTAAACATTTTCCAAAACACAATTAAAGCAATCTGGAAAACATATCAAGCCTGCAAACACAAAGTGACGACAGCTCTGACCTTTCACTCTGCCTATGCCAGCCTGCAAAAATTTATCATTCACTTCTTTAAGTATCACGGAATAATTGCTGAGCACCAATGCTGTCGCTATTCCTGAGCCCATCAATCCTCCACCAACAACAGCAACATTCCTCACTTGCCTAGGCATCAAGCCTCTGTCAGTAATGCCTGGAACCTGTTCATAATTGGGACAAGAAGTGTTGCCAGATCACATGACAAAGGATAGGAAATGGAGAATTATCCGGAAAAAAAAATGTTAAAAGAAAATCATTTGACTGAGATATGCACTTGAGGCTCCTACATTGCAAAAGGGACTGAAAATAAATACAAATACTCACTATCTCCAAGCAATTGGACAGACAAGATTCCCATTGTTACATTCAAAATGACCATATTCAAGGTTGTGTCAGTGGATTTACACAGGATACACCTCAGTATGACTTCATGGATGACTTGGTTCACCTTCCCTTTGTTTAAGTGGGATTAAAGACTAAGGTGACAAAAGTAGTTCAGTACAAAGAAACTTGCATATAATTGTTAAGAGGTTGAAGACACAAAATGATTTTGAAATGGATCAAAAAGCAGTTTCCCATTCCTGAATACTAGTAATAAGAATATCTCTTTTTTTAGGTGGTTATTTTCTACCTTACCAGCTTTAAACCTGCTCTTACAAATAATTCCATAAAAGAAGAACAACAGATGCTTCATACTCTACAGGCATAAGACTTGCAATTTAAATCTCCATAATTTCACAACAAACAACATCATGTGGAAGAACGTAGACTCCACTCAAACCTTTGTAGTTCCACGTTGAGCAAAAAAAATATGAACCAAGCTCTTGCACGTGTCAGCATGTAGAAGCTCTTGAAAAGCTTCAGCTTCCTGCAGCACCAAATACACAGTTTTACAGATCCATATCCTCTAATATAAACATAGAACAAAATGACAAAGGCGTGACCTTCCAAAGTCCAGCAAGCGGACCAGAGACTACACCCTCTTCAACAACGTCGATGCAAACCAACGGATGAGTAAGATTAGGAGCTTTTTGTTTTGTTTGAGTTCTTGCAAACTTAAAAATCTCTCTGGCCTCTCCAAGAGGCTCTAACTTGTCAGTCTTGTAAAGACTGGCAACCCATGGTCTTCTACCTTCCAAGATATCCAGTGCCCACCGCCGCGCAGTGGCAACCAACTCATTTGGTGAAACAACAGCATCCACGAGACCCAAGCCCAAAGCTTCCTCCCCTTTTACTGGCTTTGAGGTCTGCAAAAGAGCAGATAATAGGACAGGATGAATGAGTATGCAAGTAAACTTTACAGGCCCACAAAATGTGGTAAAATATAAGTTGAAGATTAAAGTAGGTGATCTACCAGCATCATTTGAAGAGATTTGGATAGACCAACAAGACGCGGAAGCCGCTGCGTTCCTGAACCAGTGTACATGCATAAGAAAAGGAAGCTACAGAATTACAAAGAACATATAGGTGATGACATAATGTCCTTGCACTAAAATAGAAACTTCTGATCTAACTTAGGCCACCAAGAGATGAAGGTATAAGCAGGAACATTTTTACCTTAAAGTATTGGTTATCCTTTTCCGTCCATCGCTTAACAATCAAAGATATGTGCATATATGATGGAAAATAAAAACCAGCCAGAGAACACCATTCAACGCTTACATCCACTATGCATTTGAAAGTTTATATACAATTTCCATGCTGCTTCTATGTCAACACCTCACAGGGGTTTCTGACCTCCAATGTATGCCAACATCTTTTCTTGAGAAACCCCCCTTTTTTTTTGCAATTTAAATGCTACTGCCATATGATCTAGAATCAAGATAATATGTAAACTTCTGACAGTAAAGCTTACTGAATGGATTAGGAGAAAAGTCACACAGGCAATAGCACTTCTGCTTGAGCAATTAAATACCTCCAAATCCAGGAAGAACCCCAAGCTGCAGTTCAGGAAGGCCTAATTGTGCAACAGAAGTGCAAATTCTTGCATGGCATGCCTAACAAAGCAAAATGGAGGGAAAAAATAATTGATAATGACAGAACATAACACAAGAAAGCTCTTTACATGAAAATGAAAGGTGCCCAAAGAAAGGGAATACATACCATAGCAACTTCTAAACCTCCACCCAAGGCCAGGCCATCAATGGCAGCAACTGAAGGCTTTCTAGCAGCTGACAAGAAACATGACCAATCAAAATACCAAAAAGAGCTCAGCTCAACTCAAAGATCTTGAGAAGTATCTTTAGCATACCTTCAACAGTCTTGGTGAGTATTTCGACTGCTATGAAACCAGGCTTTGGTTGCTCCGCTGGCAACACAGAACCCACGTGAATTTGAAATTGACAACAATTTTTACCATATTTAAAGAGCATCAGATCATAGATATACCCTTGCCAGTTTGAATTCCACCAAAGGCTGTAATGTCAAAGCCACCAGAGAACTTGCCATTTGCACCTGGTTGAGCACAAAATTATTAGGTCTGTCTCCATTTTACCCATCGATTAGTTATTAGGCAGAAAAATTCCTCCTTGAACATTTACCAGTAACGACAATTGCTTTAACATCATTTCTTCGCAAGGCCTCATCATAACTCTGCTTTAAGCTGTTCAAAACTGGAGAGGATAAAGAGATTCAAGCTATAATCTTACAGATGGTAACAGAATATAACATAAGAAGTTACAGAAATAAGTGTCAAAAGCTATAAGTTCAAGGTTAAAAGTCCAAGGTCAGTAAGTGACCCAGTTTG
The DNA here is from genome assembly GCA_016097545.1 of Eucalyptus victrix. Classification (NCBI taxonomy): domain Eukaryota; kingdom Viridiplantae; phylum Streptophyta; class Magnoliopsida; order Myrtales; family Myrtaceae; genus Eucalyptus; species Eucalyptus victrix. Next base: position 49,406,172 of record CM027842.1, read on the forward strand.
GCTAGCATTATTGTGTTCAATAGAACCCAAGAATCCACCTCCATGAGCTTAGCACTCAACAAGCAAGCACCAGAGAGGAAAATACCAAAAGAGAAAAAAAGGCTTTCCATGTGTAAGCAATATAATCAGTCAGATTATAGTCATCAACTGGAGCCACTCCAGAAAACAAAAAGTCTAGCACTCTTGCAGACCAAGGTACAACCTCCTGTCAGTAATCAACCCCATTTCAAGTAGTAATCAGAGATCACAGCAGAATTTTCTCAGTATGTGTCTCCTATTCCAATAACACAAGCAAGAATAAATGGGAGAATCCAGACTCCGAAGTGCCACTTATTGCAAAATCTGCTATTTAGACCATGCTAGCATCCAAGCTTCAATCCTCAAAGCCTAATAGTTTAATCACTAAATTTTTTGCTGACATCTTATCACATAATCCTGCCGGTATCCACTCACTACAACTGTAACCGTCAGGCTGGCAACACTTTGATCTAAACATGAAGATGAAATAATCAAGGCATAGATGGGTCACTCTGATCTGCTATATCTGTTTATGCGAAGCAGAGCACACACTCAAAAGAACAATTTTCAAATTCTACCAAATTCCCGAAAGCAATAAGCCACTAGCAAATTCACTCATCAAACCCACAGAAGCCTCTAATAATGAGGGGCGATAAAAGAGAACACGAACAATCAAGCTGATGGTGATATCAGCAACGAACATCAGATCATAATTCAAAAAGGAAAAGAACCCAGCTGCAGAATCCCCACTCCACACCATATCATGCCATCCGGGATCAAAGGAAACAACCCCAAAAAAAAAAAAGGGTCCCAAAAAGAGGGCTCAAACAAGACCAGCGGCTAAATCAAACATTCGCAACAAAAACCCAAGAACCGATCGAGAAACGAGAGTGAGGCTACCATCAAGAGAGAGAGAGTTGACAGGAGGGTTGATGATGGTGATGACCGCCACCCCATCAGCTCCCACATCGAGGGTCGTTCTTCCCTTCGGGCTGCTTCCCATTTTTCTCCCTTCCCCCAGAAAGACGGCCTTTCTCTTCCTTTTCTTCTCCTTCCCCGAGAGGTCTCTCGATGCAAGAATTCAAGGAAACCGTTGGAGAGTAAAAGAAAACGTCAGATCTTTCCTGGGTCGGGATCGGTGTGGTGCCCAGTATTTATGGAGGTGTCGTGTCGTCCTGGGGAAAAGCGACGCTTTGCGCAGCTTGCAAGATAAAAACTCCAAGAAGCTGATCTGATTTCAGCATGAGAAAATATAATTTAAAGGAAAACCAATTCCCGTTTTACTTTAAAGATAAGATCTTTATCCTCCGTCGACAAAGTCTTCGTTCGTTGGCTTTTGTCGGTTCCACGCCGCACGGTCTCCATTCCGCTGTGCACTCCTCAGGATCATCGACCCAGGCGAGATAAAAACGCATCAAAGAAGACGAATATCCTTGCAACGTCTAATGAACCTTGGATTTGGGCAATTGATCTTTTTTCATAACACTAAAAAGTCGATTTAAATAAATATAGTTTAAATTCCCAAAAACTCTCCTTAATTTCAATTTGGATACCATGTTCACTGTTAATTCTTCTGAAAATTTAAATTATTAGGTGAATATGTAATTTAATATTTAATATTTTAATAAATAAAAAGACATATGATTTTATTCAGATCAGATGGATAATGCTTTTTCTGATAGGAAGATAAGAGATTTGACATTTCCAATGTTCACGCACTACGAGGCGAAGGAGGGGGGCCCTTTCTTGAGTTTATATAAAGCCCATACCCCCATCCTAGCACTTGGCCACGGTGACGGCCTGGTAATTTTCAAAGAAAGAAAATCAATTGAAGAAAGAATTATTTTAAAAATAGTTATTCAATCAAATCAAGTTGCGATGCGAGTGCATTTCAAGTAATTTGGAAAAATAATACGCTTAGTAGGGCCGTTTTAGAAATGATTAACATAAATGAACATAAATGACCGCATCAACATTATTTAAATGATAACTATCTTTGTTAACACGTTCTTGTGTAGTTGACTTCTGCGAAAGCTAATTATGCCATAAAACAGTCATTTTAAAATTTTTAACGAACAAATGGGACCTTTATCTTTCGAGATCCTTTGGCTTGTGCAAAAAATGGGCTCTCGAGATGCCATAGATGCCGGTGGGTGTGTAAGTTAGAGAACCATACTGGAGAGATCGAAAAAGTGGTGGCTCACCTCCTTCATTATTTCAAAATATTAGGCATTGTTTGGTAACCATCCAAACAGTGCCTAATTTTGATTTTTTATTCCCATAATCAATTTGGGAATAAAATTGCATTTGGTAAAATTTTTGTTTTCGAAAACAATTTTAAACAAGAATTGAAAAAAAAATGTGATTCTCGATCTGGGAATCAAAAAAAGAATCAAACAGTGAAAGCCTTTTTATTCCCTTTCGCTATCTCGTGATTGCCATCCACCGCCGCCCACGGCTGCCCGTCGCCGGTCGCCATCTGCCGATCCAACGAGCTCACTAGAGGCTCGCCAGGCCAGGGTGAGATCCGATAAGCTCGCCGGAGGCAAGTCCAGCAACCAACAAGGCTCGGCCTTACTAGATCTAGTGAGGCCAAGCCTCGCCAATGGCCAAGCAAGCCTCGCTAGGGCTGGGCGAGGCTTGCCTAGCCCCGGCAAGGCTCGCCCAGGCCCGCCAATGGCCAGGCAAGCCTCGCCTAGCCCCGGCAAGGCCAAGCCTCGGTGGGGCTGGGCAACCCTTGCCTAGTTGCCGGCGAGGCTCAGCTGACAAGGGCTGACAACGCTCCGGTGAGTTCACTAGCCCTTGTCTGGCCGATCACCGATCGCCGATAACCGACCACAAGAAGAAGAAGAAGAATATGAGAACCATGATGATGAGACATAACAAATTGACAAAAATTCTGTAGTGGATGAGTGCCCAAGTGCAAAGCGTAATAGCGATGACAATAAGTTGGCATAAAAACACATGTCACATAAGTCGGTCAATTCAATATGATGAGTTCCACACCACAAACGAAGAGCACACCCTCATCAAGTAATGCCTAGAAAGCCTGTGAGGCCTTAGTTTCATAAGAAGAAGAACACCGCACATCCTTTCGCTAGGTCTTCGTCTTCATCTATCGAAGAGTTTGGGATGTTATCAGACTCCAAGTACATTTGATAGAGTCATGTAGACAACAAGGGTGCGTTTAATAAAATTTTGTATTCAAAAATTAAAAATGATTATTTTTTATTATAATTAATGAGCATGGTAAAAATACAATTATATTCCAAAATTTCTAATTTTGGAATATAATTGTATTTGATACCATGCTCATTAATTATGTTCAAAATCAATTTCTTTTAATTTTTGAATAAATTTTTACTTTTTTCTTTTCTTTTTGTCCTCCTTTACACATAGAAAAGCGAAGTGATCAATTTCAACACTAAAAATCTGAAACATCTAATATCATATCGATATTCCAGATTTGATTTTCTTTTTGCTGGTATAATGGTTAGTCTGATAATATCCTAAGTCTTTTTCTTCGATAGATAACTCCACATTCATGAGCCGATTGAGGAATGGTCGCCCATAGAAGGGCTCGAGGATATGCAAGGTGTGAATGTTCTATTTCATTTTTCTTATGAAACTAAGGCCTCACAGGTTTTTCAGAAATTCAAAAATAGGCATTTTTATTATGAGGGTGTGTTTATTTCGTAAAATTTGGATTATTGGTAAAACATTTTTTTCAAAAATTATCAATTATATCGACTTATCAAATGAATGAACAAAAAACATTTCATCATTCACGGCAATGTTTAAACTTAAATTATTGTTTATACTAAAAATACTTTTTAACTAATTATGTCGAGGGATACAAGTAATTATTGGTGGCATGCCTACATCGTTATGACAATACTCATTGAACAAGTTCCATGACAATTGCAAGCTAAGACTAGATTCGATTGTTATTATCATCATGGAATTAGGCTGGTGGCATGCCTACATCGTTAAACAATACTCATTGAACGGGAGTTCCATGAGTCAATTGCACACCTAAGACGGGTTTTGAGATTCATTGTTATTATTGGACACGACTGGTGATATTGTTGTTCTCCATTAATAACCCTATATTAACAATTAAGTTAGTTACCATCATTCTTAGACCTATTAATTAATTGTTCATCTATTTTTCATAAAATCACAATTTCAAATCATGTTGTGAGCAAATTTCTAACAGCTTACCTCATGCGAAGAGATTTCATGACTATTAAAATTTTAGTGAGCTTCTATGATGAACTCGCCGATTTCATAATTTTGGGTTTCGAGATGGGTCAATTTGAATATTTGGGTGAGATTGCTCAGAAGGGATCAGTAATGTTGATTGTCCTCCATGCCCATTTACTAATAAAATAAGCCAATTGCAAAAGAAAAAAGAAGAAGGCAAAGTTAGGCTTGGCGATTGATAGCAGAGGAAAACTTCGACCAAAAAAAGAGGCGACAAAGGAAAACAAAAGGCTGAAAAAGCCTTGGCATATCAAACTCTATAAGGCCCAATGGGCTGAAATGGTCCAAACCGCAAAGGACTTCCTGGTAAGCACAAGCAGGTGATGACTATATTATAGAGCAATACCAGTTCGTTAGGGGCCTAACCCTGTTTAACCCAATTGGAAGTGATTTGGGCCTTGGCCAAATGCAAAGGCTCAAGAACTTTGGCGAGATAAATCTCCCAGGGCCTTTTCCCTCTTGAGGTTCTTTGGCAAGTTGCATCTTCGAATGCAACTTCCGGTATTATTCATCTTCCGATGGAGAAGCCAAATCGGTCGCTGAATAAAAATAAATATAAAAATAAATATATTTATATAAAAATAAATATGTTTATATTTTTATATAAAAATATATATTTTATATTTTATATAAATATATAAACATATCTATTTTTTATATTTTATTTTTATATATATTTTATATAGATATAAACATATCCATTTTTTATATAAATATATTTTATGTTTAATAAATAAATATATATTTATAAATATAAACTTATCTATTTTTTTATATTTTTATGTCTAATAAATATATTTTATGTTTATATGTTTATATTTTTTATATAAAAATATGTTTATATAAAAAATATAAACATATTTTTGCTTTTTTAATTTAATAAAAGTTAATTACCAATGTAAATTTTACCAAACGGTATTTTGGCCAAAGTTGTTTCTTAATGCAAATTTTACCAAATGACATTTGCATTTCGGAAAACCCCCTTTACCCAAAGGTATTTGCATTTCTGCAAATGCATTCCCCAAAAGCCGAACCAAACGGGCCCTTAGTGATGGGCCTTGAGGCTCAAGAATTTAGATAAACCCAGTTTTCCCTCTCCCCTCCCATATGCAAAGATCATAGGGGTGATCCACTCCTAGTCCGGTCCGATTCCAAGGTGGAATCGGAATTGTGGACCAGACTGAATAGTCTTAGAACCAGAACCGGTCCACCGGTTTGGTCTAGGTCCACTTTAGTTCCTATTTTGATCCATTGGAATCGGTCACTTTTTTTTCTTTCACTATTTAATATCTTATGTTATGAAGAAATTAAAAAATAATAATAATAAACGCTTGAGCTTATATTAGTATTACAATCAGCAACAGAAACAAGAGACAAACCTATGCAAAGTCCATAGTGGGAACCACGCATGCACAGAGCAGTACCACAAGCCATTGTTCTTGAGCTTCATGTTGATCATCCTTTCCCAAATGTTGCCACACATCAAAGTTAGCCAACATATCAACGTCCATTGTGAATAGAATCAACAACATAATTTTATTTGAAATGAAGCATACTAACTCCCTTTGAGGAAAGAACATGAGCGACTTGAAATGAGGAGGGAAGAGAAAAATTTTACTTTTTTGAAGAAATTGAAAAAAAAAAGTGTTTTATAGTTGATTTGATCTAGTCCGTTTCCCCTTTGGAATTGGAAACTAGACCGTCCGGACATTAGTTCTACTTTTAGGAACTAGAAACCATATTGACAATCCTAGAAACCGAACCAAACCGGCCGATTCGGTCTGGTCAGTGCCATTCCCGATTTGGACGGTTTGTTTTACACACCCCTACCTCGCACAATAAAAGATCTACAGTGCATTTGTTCCATAAAAAAAAAAAAATCAACAATTTGATTTTTTTTTGAAAAGTAATCAATTGCATTGCTTACAGAACTAAATGAATGAATAAAAAAATATTTTCATCATTAGCGAAAATATTATAAAGTTAACAGTAACAGTGACGGTTGCTTGATGATGGCAAATCACTTCGCCCTTTCTGTGATAGAATATGCTGCTTTAGCTTGCAAGGTTATATAGTATAGAACTTGGTTTAAGTAATGATATTCCCCCCGATCGAGGAGAAAGAGCCAGTAGTAGGAGAATTTCTTCTTGGTTAATGTGACATCCCTGGATCTCATATACATTGATTTCTCTCAACTCGTTTATACTTCAAGAATTGTAAGAAAATAAATTTAAGATAAACTGAGTCATAAGAAAACTGAGCTACTTGGCTCTATTATCATAAACTTGGTTTCTTTACACGTGGAGAAGACAAAATTGAGAGGGGAATTTTTACAAAAAACACTATAAACCACGAACACTAACTATCCCGCCTCTCATTGGTTATATACATGTTGTTAAACAACCAAAAACAAAAAGTCCTCCCACATGTCTAACACCTCTCTGCACCTCCTACTCCGCAGGACTACCACCCTGCCCCGGGCCATCATCATATAGCGTCAAGGGTCCCATTAGCCGTCCATCCACCTGAGCATAAAGGGCGACAAAGACCATATAAGCCGGTCCCGTAGGCGCCCCTGTATCTATTGTCAAACAAGAGGTGCATTTGACAAATACGACTCCCGGGAAATGGCGGTCTTGGAAGTCCTCTTGCAGCCAAACAAAGTCGGCGGGGGAGCCATAAAGGATGGTCGTCGTGGCAGCAGGCGGGGTAGGCGGCACAGTAGGCATTTTCTACTCTGAAGAAACAACATAATAACAAGTGTGAGTTTTTAAAACAAAAACTCAGCAAGTGAGCGGTTAGTCCTAACTTGAATTGGCCAAAAACAGTGCAAATAAGTAAACAAAATCATCAAGTTATTGAATCCACAGAAACTTAGCTGCAATAATCACCTAGGGGGAGACGACACTCCACCCTAAACCCCCTCGCATCCAACCTGGCATCACGAGGTCCCCTGAGAAGTTGTTCAACCCTTCTCAGACCTCTGGAGAGAATACCATTACTTCTTTTCATCCCTCTCAAGGCATCCCGACACCCGGGGTCTCACATTGGCTCATTAGCCAATCATACATTCATAGTTCCACCTTGTTGCAGCACCAACAATCTCAGCCAAATAAGGATCCAATACAAAAGACAACAACTAACACATATACTCGGATCAAGTAATTTATGAACAAAAAGGAGCAATTTTGTTCGTAGACATAAAAAGTACATCAATCCTTATCAGAATATTACGAAATTTTGACACATTATTAATAAGACCTAGAGGAACAAATCTCAAGAAGAACACTAAGTCAGATTCCATATGCACCGAGGGTAAAAATTCGATTTTCTTCCTACCCAACATTCTGTAAAATTCCAGATTTCATATTTTTGTAGGAAAATTATTTCAAGGGTCATACTTTGTTCGTTCTCTCTAAATTTTGGATATGTTATTCATGAAGATGTGCTCTAAAATTTTCATCAAGGGTTCGAAATCAAATTGTGATCAGATAATTACAGAGAATTTGAAATGTCGCTTGAGGTCACACTGATTTTCACAAAAACAGTTCACTAGTTCACAAAACTCCTCCTATATATTAATTAAATTAAAATCAGCGCATTGGTAATTTGAAGCTACACTCCCGACTTCAAGATTTTCAAAGATTCGTTTGTGCAAGGATTTGTAATTTTGAAGGTACCAAAATTATTTTCTTTTCCTTTTTGAATCATTGTTAAGGGTGCCTCGGTAAGTAAAATTTCAGAAAGGGTCGGGAGGTTTTCCAAATTGGACTATGGCCAAGTTTTTTTTTTTGGTTCAAAGAAAATAAATGAGTTTAAGCTTGTAGAGCAAGTCCGAAATGTCAACCCGATCTCTAATGGTTTTGAAAGAATTGATACAGAATTTCAAATATGAAAGCACCGTACATTTTCTTAAAACAAATGAGGCCGGCGCCTTATTAAGTAAAACTTCAAATACGGATTGAGATTTTTCTTTCTCAAATCAAATCAATGGCCGAATTCTTCAAGATTTCATAATCATATGTTTTGGATGCAGTCCAAAGAAATCAAAACCAGATATGAAAAATCCGAACATTTCCTCAACCCTTTAGCCTCAAAACAGTCTCAATCACTCAATAAATCATCCTTCAACATCAAAATCCAACAATCCAGCCTATCAATGCACTTTCTAAGACAGCAACAGCACTACACAAAACTCCTCAACGCTAACGAATTAACAGCTCCAGAAACATCATAACTTTCTGGGTACAACGACCCGCTGCTCGAGGAAGGTTGAACCTAGAAAGAGGAGTCGAAGAAATTGTGTAACAAAAACAGGAATAGAGAACGCACGCACAAATGGCTCTCTCTAGTTTACCCATCAGACAGCAACTAGCTTCCCCATCCACCGATCTCGACCATGGACAGGGCTTTACTAGCCATCCCCTGCACCCCAAATTGCAGCTACCTTGGATCCTAACCCAATGGAAGGGAATGCAACACCGGCTAAGCTTCACAGCCAAATTAGGGAATCTTTAATCTACAAGAACAACCCACTTGATGGATCCGGTCATGAGGGGTTGAGATGCTCGGTGGGAAAGGGGAAAAGAAAGCGATGTGTCTCGGTAGAGAAAACACGGATGGGGTGGGTTCGTTAGAGAGAGAGAGAGAGAGAGAGAGAGAGAGAGAGAGAGAGAGAGAGAGAGAGATAATCAAAACTGAGCAGCAACGATCTACTACTTGATGATGGCGCCGGTCGTGAGGGGCTGAGATGGGTTGAGCTTGGTGGAGACGAACAGAGGCGAGAGGAAAAGAAAGCGATGTGTCTCGGTAGAGAAAACATGGATGGGGTTGGTTCGTTTGAGAGAGAGAGAGAGAGAGAGAGAGAGAGAGAGAGAGAGAGAGGATGCGTGTAATCCCCCCCTCTCTTTGACAACATCTGTATGCGACGTGGATAGAGCAAAACAAATGTTTCAATTTTTTTTTAATAATTTTTTTTAAACTAACACATGGGGGAGAAGTGGTGGGGTTTCGTATACTCTTGCTTTATGGAGAAAAGCCTTTTGACAAAGTATTCCTTCTTGAGTTTTGATTTATTTTTCTAGGTTATTACTATTTTATTTTATTATTTACATATATACATATACATATACATACACACACACACACACACACACACACACACACACACACACACACACACACACATATATATATATAAAGTATTTAATATGCTTAATCTACTAATGAAATTTTTGGGTGTCACAAATTCTTCCCTCTTAGGAAATTTCGTCCTCTGGCCTAAACTTGGGTGATTGTTGCCATTCTAGTCCCCTGTTCTTGCTTCCACTCGTTTACGAAAACTGCAATTTTACGAACTAGCTGACGCAAACCTTCTAGTCCCGTCCTATAGAGGATATGTGGTGATGTTGGAATGGCCTTCCTCCTTTATTCCTGAGTCGATTGAAGTAATTGAAGAGGACTGATACTCAAAGGCTGCGTTTGGCAATCGGGATAAAATTCGGGATAGGATATAATTTATCCTATCCTACGTTTGGTGCTCACTCGGGATAGGATATAGTCGGATATAAGGGGGATATAGACAGGATAAAATTATCCCATGGGGGATGGGATAAAGGTGGATAGGATTTCTAACGTCCATAATAGGAAAGTTATTTTTCTTGAATAACAAATTTATTAAATTAACAAAATTGAAATTATAAATTTATTTTCAATTAATCTTATTTTAATTCTATGTTATAATAAACATTCAATCTATAAATTAAATATTTATATTTATTATATATTTTAGGTATTTTGTATTTTAAATATGTTAGTACAGTTTACTATTTGATAAATTTTTATTAAAGAATGATGAAAGGGAAAAAAGAAATAATAATGAAAATAATATAAAAAAGATGAAAAATAAAATAATAAATAAAATAATAAATTAATTAAGGAATAATGTTACGATATATTTTCACCATATTCATTTATGAACATTTAGGTTCATTTATAATGATATGCCGTTTATATAAAAAAAATAAAAATGTACATGATATGAACATATCCGACTTTAATACTATGATTCACCAAACACTGGATGTGACATAAAAACATCCTAGGATTTCATATCTTATCCTATCCAATTCTATCCTGATTAGAAATCCGGACGACCAAACGTAGAAACACGAGCTCCTCAAATCCAAGGGAATCATATGACACGACTTTGTCGAAATCTTATTCCTTTTTGTTGGGTTTTGCTAGCTGTAATCCCATTCCTTAATAATCCTATCTGTGGAATTTTCATGCCTTCTTCCCATTCCTACAAATCAAACGAGCCCCTCAAATCTAGGGAATTATTACGTCACAGTTTTGTCGGAACCTCATTCCTTATATCTGGGTTTTGCTTGTTGGAGTCCCATTTCCTCGACAATCCTTCACGGAGGATAAATTCTATCCCGGAGAGTGGGAATTCGATTCCGATGGATGGCGGTCCATTCCGAACTCTTATTTCAGAGTGCACTATACTTCAGGGGAAAGGTACAGCACACACGCTTTTTCTTTCTCCCCCGCGCCTTTGCCCCTCTTTCACCGAAGACGAAAGAAGGATCTTCCAAGGGGACAGAGACCTAAATTCATTTTGCATAAATTCGACGAAAAACTATGATACGTCATTTGTGGTGATGTGCTTTCGATTCTAGTTAGTCAATTTATCAAAATATGTTGATTTTCTTAGGAGTATTTCTAATGGATTTTGTGCAAATGTGCTTTCGATTCTGGTTAGTCGATTTATCAAAATATGTTGGTTTTCTTAGCAATGTTTCTAATGGATTTTACACACATTTCGAGGGAAAGGGACAATGCACATGCCTTTTCTTTGCATAAATTCAATGAAATTATGATCGATTTCAATTAATTGATTTATCAGAATATGTTGGTTCTCTTAGCAATGTTTCTAATGGATTTCGCACAAACTTAAGTGGAAAGGTACAATACACACGTCTTTTAATTGTCAAATACTCCAAATCGGTATATTTGCGACAAATACACAAAATTGGTACAACTATGATAAACGAAGAGTAAAATTTCAAATCAGTGCACCAGTCAGTAATTATGTGTTATCCAACTTAGGATATTCAACTCGGTAATTTGATAATAAAATTTAACGAAAATTAATGGTAAATTTATTATAAATATACCGATTTGAGATAAATTTCAATTTGGGATATTTTATGATAAAAAATTAATTTGAAATAAATTTGTTATGTATGCAATAATTTAAGATTTTTCGTAATATTAATCTAAAATAAAATTGTATAATACATCTCGTTAACACGAGACTCGATCAACCCACATGGTAAAAGCGAAAGCACGAAGAAGAAGTACACACGACTCTCTCCCACGACACGAATTTGAAAGGGGAGAAAAAGCTGTCCCTCCATTTCGTACCGTAAAAGCTTAAAATCGTCCACGTCAAAATCGCTTTTTACGGCGACCAATCTCCGACCCGTCAAATTCGAAATTGAACCAGCGAAGGAGAGAGGCCGCAGAAAATTAAGGATCTCTTTCTCTCTCTCTCTCTCTCTCTCTCTTTCTCTCTCTTTCTGTGTGTGGCATTTGCAGTATCAGTCCGAGCTCATTCGCGACCCCCGAGAAGTCCCCCCCCTCCCGCGGAGCAGCTCCGGGAGGATGAGCGCCGTCGAGCCGAAGAAGCGGTCGCCGGAGCCCTCCTCGGCCTCCGCCGCCGGCCGCAAGATCGTCGTCAAGAGTGCCGACATGAAGGACGACATGCAGAAGGAGGCCGTCGACATCGCCATCGCCGTATTCCCCTCCTCTCCTCTCTCTCTCTCTCTCTCTCTCTCTCTCTCTCTCTCTAATTCGTCGTGTCCGTTTGGCGGATCACTTGAATGGGTGTCTGTTGTTCGGGCACGGGGTGCCTGTGTTCTGCGATTCTGAAGCTGATTGGTGTGCTTTTGTTTGTTTCTTTTGGGGGGGGGGTTTGATAGGCGTTCGAGAAGCACGGTGTGGAGAAGGACGTCGCGGAGCATATCAAGAAGGAGTTCGACAAGAAGCATGGCCCCACTTGGCACTGCATCGTCGGTCGCAACTTCGGTAAATCCCCTGTGCTGCTCCTGGGTTTCTTTCCTTGCGATGCTTTTGAGTGATTCTAGCAAGTTCTTGATGTGGGTTAGGCATGGTCCTGCGGCTTTCGCTGAGTAGGGATAGATCTGGTCTCTGGTGCGGTCTCTACCGTCCCATCGCGTAGTTTGGGGGACTCGGCTTTCCTCTCGCGGTCGCTGCTGCTGATTAACTTACTGGGAAGCAATTTGTTTCTTGTGGGTGTGTGGTTATTCTTCTCCACGTTTTGAATATGTGGAAACGATTCCTCTTTGGTGACAGTGGAGTGATGGGACATTCTATTTTGGCGGTCGATAAATCACCTTGCATTTCGAAACAGAACCCAGATCTCAGGTTATTGATATAAGCTCTCTAATGATCAGCGACGGTGGTGTTGACGATCATAATAGTGAATGATGTTCTTTTGATATCTGGTAGTTTGAAATAAAAATTGAATAGATGTCAAAAGATTTATATAAGGTTCACTCTCAGTGGAAGAAAGAGACATCCATGACTGGGAGCATCAGTAAACAACTGATACATTTCTTAATTTGGTTAAATTAACTGACTTAATTGTTTTGATCTGCGTGCTTCACTACTTCATCAATCATGGGGAAAAAGCTTTTGCTTTGTTGCTGATAGTGGGCTAGTGATGATTCAATGTAAATTGCCTGCACAAATTCTTGCCTTTCTGTGTACTAGTGGGATTCCACTAAGCAGTAGGTGATGGTTCTGAGATCAATGGTAGCTTGAGAGTCTGTGATCTACTTCGAGCAGATTACATGTCATAGTTCCGTTAGAAGAAGGAAAGGACACAAAGTGAGAAGTAGTTAGAGCATGCTGTAAAGAAGGGATTCAGTGAGGTTAGGAAATGACTATGTAATTCTCTCCGCTTGAATTCTGCATGGTTAATTCTTCAATAAAATTGGTCTAGGAGCTTGTTTGACTCTGTCGAACTCTCAATCGCCTTGTCTTAAATATAGGAGGCGGGGGCTTAGTTTGAATCGAATCCATGGTCGACTTGTTTGTCCTTTGCATTGTATCGATTGGATCACAAACACCTTGGTCTGTCAAGGAGCTGTTGGCAGCATGGCTAGGGTGCAGTCATTCCTGAACTTGAGGGGTGATTATTTGCCTTTGTTTCTTGAAAATTTTATGGTAGGCTGATAAATTGTTACTGGTGGGAAACCCAAACACTTTGGCATTTATGTACCTTGCTTTCATGCATTGTTTCAAATGTCTAACAAGCTGATATCATTGGCTTGAATTTTTGAAAACCATGCTGCTATAGTGAATGAAGGTAAGGTCTCCAGTCTTGGCATTGTCTAATTTGAAGAAATTGTTGATCCATATTAAATGTCTGTTGGAACATGTGGAGTACAGAATTTGAATCCTTCACATTTCCTAAATCTCCACATGTGTAATTTTCGTTTTTCATTTTGGGTTATGTATCCATGACTAATCATAGTCATCCTTGTACGATTGGCATCTGAAATAGGTGTTATTGGAATGCTCACTGATATTGTTACCTTTAGAACTTTCAACTAGTGGAAGGATCTTACTGGTTCTGTTGCTGCATGGCCCATATGGTCTTTCTTTGCAGCACAAGTGGTAAGTTTTTTTAGAGTACCAGCAGTTCATGCCTCTCGCCTTTTAGACCCTTTGTGGCCCTTCTGGTCTGAGAGGATAAAAGTACATTGAACGTCATATTCCTTCTGTCTGGATGCTAAGAATGTTAAGTTGGCTGCTCAAGAAAATTATTGAGATGTACATTTTTGGCATCAATTTGAATGTTTCATATGAAAGCGCCAATTGCAAGCCAGCTTGACTAGCAAGTGACACGATAGGGCAAGTAACAAAGTTATCATTTTCTAGCCATTGTCATTGAACTAACTTAGAAGAAGTGTTAAATACTGAGATGACAAGTATTCTTGCCAGTGGAAAGGTGCTACACATTTGGAATTTGGGGGTCAGGAACCTTTGTGATGGGCATATATTCTCTTTTAGACTTCTTGATCTTATGGACTGTGTGGGTTGGCAGCCTCCATGTACAAACTACATATCAAATCTTGTCTTCTTCAACATGTTTTTTTTTTTTTTTAATAAACTTTTTATCATAAATGTCTATAAGTGCTCACCTTTTGACTACAAATGGTGAGCCATTACTTTTGCTCGAGTTGTGACGAGACAGGTCATGTTCCAAGGTATTTGGAGGTGCATGTACTCTGTACTATTGAACATAAGAGAAAAAGTGCATCTGCTATCTCTGATGGAATGACTTGAACAGCATTATATGTAGCAAATAATTGTCATGTTGACCATTTCTGTTTACAGTGCATATGCTTATTGTAAACTGGATTATGATGGTTGCGATAGATTATGCTTTTGAATTCTCAAATTGATTGCCACGTATGCATAACCGATAATCCAGAAACACAGGTGAAATTTTTTCACTCCGCTTTTACTTGGGTGGAATCATTGCCATTAGGTAGGTAGGTAGGTAGGATATTGATAGGCAATATAGACTTTTTCTGGGCATTATACAAGTCTTAGGTTGATTTGCCTAAAGTTCTACCTTGAATCAGTTAATTAAGACCATCATCATGTTGGTGCGTGAGGGGTGATGTTAAACTGACCACACTCAGTTGCGTAAATAAGTTGGTTATCTATCAATCAATACATCTATTAATCTATGGCAATCTACACCATATGTGACTTTTAGTCATATGAGTGATGATTTCTTTTACCCGAGACAATTGTGGTAATTATCTTGTCTTCTACTAGATGCAATTTCTTATGCTTCACTGAATTCAATCAACCAGTTTTGTGTTTTGATGTAGGTTCCTATGTGACCCACGAAACAAACCACTTTGTTTACTTTTATTTGGATCAGAAGGCGATTTTGCTGTTCAAATCTGGATGATGTTATCCTTTTGAGGTAGATGTTGACCAGATGATGATGATCCGACGCAATTATGGTGCTATAATTTGCATCCGTGTGTATTACGCTGCATTGGACCAGAAAAATGAAAGGACCTTCTGGTGCAAGAAGCTGTATATTATTATTTTGCACTTCGCCTGGCATCTTAATGTCCTCCGAAGTCTTTAACATTTTAATGAAGGAGGTAATCATGGTGTCGTCTCTCTCTCTCTCTCTCCCCGCGGGTTGAGTGCTGAATGCGCTTGGCCAGTAACTGCATCCATGGCTTTGAATCATCTAGTTGAGCCATCAAGGTGAAAGTGTGTTGTCACCTCTGCAACTCTGCACGTGCTGTTGCTCAAATTTACCAAATTTATGTCTCCTTGCTTTCCATAGCTTTTGAAGAAAATTTAAAGATTATCCGTGTCTATTGCCAGGGATCTCATTTGCCTTGTAAGTTTTAACTGGCGAGTCAGGTGGTTTATATGAACCTTTCAGCAGGATAATAGGTTCTTCAACTAGCTAGCAACTTACGAGGGCGCCCAAATAACTTGCCTGGACTCGGTCATCTTGGATCGGGTCGCCCATAGCGGTCGATCAAGTGGATCCCGCAATTCTAAGGGCAGTGATCGCACTTGGTCCTCGGTCGCAGTCTGAGCTTTCCCCTGACTAGAGGGTTCCTGAATGACTTACTAGTTTTTGCTGCTACATCGCAGATAACTTCAAATCCAAACCCACATGGAAATGGAAATTGAGAGCAGGAAAAAAAAAAAGTGTGCCTTTTAGGTTGACTTAAGACTATAAATTGTACCGAAGGAAGTGAAAACCCAGACTTTTAACAGCGTTAAGCAATCATGGTATTGCGGAATAACCATCTCAGGAAAGTGTAGGAACTTCTTATTGAGGTTTGATGTTTCTGAAAATTCTTTGATGTACATTTGTGCTGTCGAAGCCACGGTTTAACCAGCTAAAAGGTGAAGACGCCTTTCCTGGTCGAGGAAGCCATGAGGTTAGGAGGCTGAATCCCTTCAAAACACTATTGCCACATATCATTTAATTTAGCAATTTAATGATAAATTATAAGGAAATTAATGGAGGGTTAATTTGTCACAATTTTATTAATTTGGAGTTTTTTGTAGTATTAATCCTATGCCAAAATGGAGAAATCTTCATCAAAGGACATCTTTTGATCCCAGGAGAATGAATTCTTCCGTGGCCTGAGAGGTGCACATATTCAGTTCAAATAAGATCCCCACCTCAAAAACCACCACCACCAACTTCCATTCCACTGCATGAGAGAGAGAGAGAGGGACGCACACAAGAAGTCACTTTCCAGGAAGAATTTATGGACTGTAGCAGCATATCAGGACGGTTTAAGTGGCAATCCTATTCTTATTCCTACCAAAACATAGTTTCTCCTTAAATCTCAGCACCTCTAGTGCTCTTTCTCTCTCTCTCTCTAAAGGAATTCACGCCAGCAAAAGAAAAAGAAAAAAAACCTTATTGGCACGTACAAGGAAAGAATTAGATTCCATGGTCCTCCTTTTCTTTTTCTTATTGTTCCTTTGAACTGTAACTTTAATTGCCTACCTTTTCTAACAAGAAGTTTGTGATATCTACCAGAAAATGTCGTTCCAACTTTCTAACTCCTTCATTTTCTTCCTTTTGCAATGACAGCCACTCACCATTTGGCATTCATCTTCTGTTTCCCTGGTTTCCCTTGTATATTGCTTGCAACAGTTCAGCTCGACCAACCTCCATATTTGACCCCTAATTCCCCATTTTCAACCTATGTAAAGTAAGTTTGTCATGCGAAATTCCACAAAAATGAAAAGAAGAAAAGAAAACACCGTCCACTTTCTCTTCGGTTTGCTTTGCATCCTATAGTACAAAACCTCGATGCCATACTCCATAATTTCGAAATCCAAAAGTCTTCACAAACGATCAAGTAACTTTGTAGTTGGACAACCGTTCGTAGCCATCTCAAGTCTTAGGAAAACCAAGGTTGCGGGAGGCATAGGAGGTGCTCCACCATGTACATAAAAACTATCTCAAAAGCGAAGTTTCTAATTTCAAAATCTGGCACTTTACACGGGGAGTGCACTTGCAGTTTACACCTGCCGTACCTTACAGTTCCTTAAAAATCAAAGTGCCAGTCACAGATTACTCGAGACTCATGATGCTGTGTTCTATAGGTAGAGTATGAAAAGTGTAGTTTAGATTTTGGGTGGACGTGTTATTATCTTTGTTTTAGCTAATAAAGAGTTTATTTGGGCAGTTCTTTGCTATTTGCTAACTTTAATGATGGGTCATGTTTTCCACTTAGGAAACTCACATTTCAAAAAGACTATTCGAGTTAGGTAAGTCCATAATTACTTTTGACTTACCCAGTTAGAGAAGGCGATAGTGGGTATTGGAGATAGAGGGATGGAGAGGATGTTGAATATATAATATTTCTTTGGTTGCTTGATTTGACTGGTTTTTGCAGTTTTGATGGAAGAAAATGCGAACTGAACTCTTATTCTTGGCTCCCAGCGAGTGACAGTGCGAAATGTCGGGCTTTGCACGGAATGCTAGGGAGTTGCTGTTAGTCGGTGCTTGTCTGTATCGATCTGGCTCTCTTATGAAAGCACTGGCCTCTTGCAACCTATGCAAAACTCGAACCTGAACAAGCGAAAGTTAAACAAGAAAAATGCTGAGAAAAGTAAGGAAAGGTAGGGCTTGTGATGAAACGCTCTAGAAGCGTTGTCATGCATCGAGAGCACATGCCAGAGATAGAAGTGATTCTGCGGTTCTACATGGCAAAAATTCATCCGACTGGTTTTTTATGGTAAGCTCCACGCTGATGGAAAGGTGAAGTGTTAAATATTAGGTTTCATGTATTTGGCTGAGGAAGAATAGCTGACTTCCCTAAGTTCAAACTCGCCTCTATAAGTTTAAGTTTATTCTTAAAGTTTCCTCACCTCGTACGCATCAGTAAGTCTTAGGGATTAGGCCCTGAAGATATCAGAATGAATAAAATATGGCGATTTTGCGTGTCATTAGAGATTAAAGTAGGTGTTAGGTCCAAATATGCAACCGGAGGGGCTGAATTGTTTTTTTTTTTTTTTCAAGAGTTTGCTTAAACAACACAAATGAACTAGTGAGTATGATGTGGAAATTAAAGCGTTTAGAATAAGAGAAATTGGAAATGAGATTTACAAAGGTTCGACTTGAGTGTGCCTACTTCTCTCTTCCAACTCTTGCATCCCAATCAGGCTAAAATCCAATAGTTTAGCCGAGAGTGCAGATATTGCCTTGTGACAAGTGCAGATTCTTCCACCATGAGGAGTCAACTCCCTCTGCAGCTGCCCCACTATAGTCTAAGTAACTGTTGAATCCTCCGATAGTCGTTCTCATACTTTATGCACACAATGTTATAGAGTATAGGCTTACTCCATCCAGACGATAAACCACTTATTTTACTCTATCCAGACGATAAACCACTCATTTAAGCTTTTACAAAGATTCTTGCACACACTTTGTCAGTCACTTAGATAGATGTCATCCATCTAATTGCAACCACTTCCGTCGTGCGTTTATAAATGGATTTGCTGCCCTTGTTAACTCTTAGGATCAGCACTCAAGTGAGTACAATGCGACAAAGAAGAGATAGACCTCAAAAACACCCAACATGCTTCAAATTCTCTTGTTTCAAGACAGTCCTGCTCGTCGTTTTGGTCTTCTTATAGGTCTTTAAATTCAAATTTTAAGCCTGGATCCACTAGCTGTTATGTGCTTCTATCTACTAGGAAAAACTTTGATTGGAATTCCACCTAAATCATGGGTAGAACCTTCCATCAATCTGGCCATTGAGACAAAATTGTTACCTATGGCAAATTTGAGCACATCTGACCATCAATCCCCAAAGAGAATTACTCCAAGACTTTGGCTGCAATATGTTTGGAAATATATATTATGCATATGCACTAGGTCTTCTGATTTAACAATCCAATGGTCACGAAATCTACCAATAGAGAGTTTGGATCGTTATGATTCATTGTTCCGTTGCTTCTACACTTGCTTCTATAGTTTGCTTCTACTATATCCAAATGTTAACATGTCCCTTCCAAAATGAGTACAGATTTTAATTGCCAATGAAATCTTCACTAGTAGCCTTCGATTCTTTTTGTATCAACCTTTATAAAAAAGAGCACTGCAGTTAATCAAATTTATTAAATGTCACTTAAGAGATGCATTCCAAAAGTATGCAAAGCTTACTCTTTCTATTATTATAAGCATACCTTTTAAATTGTCTTTAAAATACCTGTCAAGAAGACCCTTTTTAAAATGCGAGTTGTGGAATTTCTCAAGACTTAAATTAGGTAAGGATCTTTTGTCACTTCAAGTGACCGACAAACAATGGAAAAAAAAAAAAAATCAAATCATTCCCTGCCTGAATTGTAAAATACAGACAAAACAAGTCCTTACAGATGCAGATAAACAGCAGCTCAGGGGGTTTTCAGCAATTTAATACTCGAATCTCGGTGGATCCCTCGTGGCGATACTATTCTCATTGGAGACCACAATACATTACATTGATTCCCAAGTGCTAATTCCCTACTTTCTTAAATCTCTTGCTTAATTTGTTTATTCACTTTTATATATAGATACTAAATTTATACATTTATATCTTTTATTAAAGTCATCTTCGTTGAGAAACTTGTTAATCATATTAAATTAAAAAAGATCGTATTCATTCAAAAAGATCATATTCCTTCAAACTATTAACTATGCATATCGTAAAAAAGGAATCACCTTCTAAAAAATCGTTGTTATCAAACAACTGAGCCTCGAGAATAATTTTAAATGACTTTTTTTTCCTTTTCTCTTTCTAATTTATTTGGTATTTAAGGGAATCTCTTTCCGGTCTTCAATTATAAAAGCATCGCTCCTAAGTCCTAAGTGGGTAATCTTGCCAAGAATTCGCCAGCCCCACTAAAGATGCTTCAAATCAGATTGAGGCTGCAATAATTTAAATTTGACATCTTGTGTGCAAGTACACACTCCCACCATTGGGTCGATCCCCAAGGAAACGTAAACTTTCATGTAAGTTCAACTTTTAAAAAATCCTCCCCAACTTTAATGCATGTTTAATGAAGGCAATTAATTTAAATTTAAGGGCTTGGCAGCATTTATGTTTGCATGGCTGAAATGAAGTTAATAGGTCTCGTCCATGCCATTTTGTGAATATTATAAACTACTCCGTCAAAACCCTAATCTTACTCTTTTTATTTTCTTCTTTTTTTCAAATTGCTGTCATAGAAATACCAGCGCAGAGCACATTCACTCAATTGCACCAAGTCAGACCAATTGCAAACCATGGGCTCGCTCAAAGAACTCACAGGTATGTGGGGGCAGAAAAAGTTAGAAGGCACTTTTGGCTTCATACCAGGAAGCAAAATGACAAGGAACTGGAGGATGTTAACTTCACTACAGATTAAAGGCAAAAGGGTAAAAAAAAAAAAAGGAGAGAAAAAAAGTAAAAACTAGTGCACTTAAGAAACCCCCCAAAAATAAGAAAAAAGCAAAAGAAATTTCTCTTTTTGGGTTCTTTCTTGTTGAACTTACACAATCCCTCTCTCCCTCTCTCTCTCTCCCTCGCAGAGACTCAATAAGCAAAACCACCTGGTTTGTTTCTGGTTCCTTTGCTGTGCCTAGTGGATGATGGAGAGGAAGATGATGTCGAGGAACTGGGTTTTATGGCAGCCATTGAGCAGTTGTCTATCCTCAGCGTCTCTTCCTCGTCCATGAAGATTTGCCTGCACCTACACTCCACACTACAAAATGCCCTGTCTCCTCTGGCAAGAACCCACAGAAAAGAAAAAATAAAATTGTCAAAACCGGTTCGTTGCCAAAAACAACATTTCAAACGATTCAGGCAAATCATAGCCAGGACAGGAAATAAAATCCCCTAAAAAAGAACCGTCTTTTATCAAAGTCATGGTGTGTGTACACACACAGCAAGATGTAGAAGTTAAAAAAGATCTAAAACCATCTCATGTTCATTTGATTATGTAAGTGAGGAATGAATGCAAGTCCTATCACTTTGGTAGTTCGGTGGATATGAACCATTTTTGCAAGATCTGACGGTCAACCAGATACTAGAAAGTCTCTCAACCCCAGGAAACTCAGTCAGGTCAACCTTGCATAACAACCAATAGAACAGTCACTTAAAAGCGTGAAATTGATATCAAGAAGAGAACTTCGCGTGAAAGGTTAGCGGAAAAAAAGGCTGATTTATTTTTTTTTTATTTCATTTTGTTTTTCTAACTTACTTGTACATGTAGATGTCTTTTCCTTGCGAGAGCTTTTTCTTGCAGAGAAAACACTGGTCCAAGAAAGCAAGTGCTGGGAAAGCACTAGAAGGCAGAGAACTTCTACGAGAGAATGATGATGTTGAGGATGTGGGTGTTGGAGAGGGAGGGGCTGCGCCGTTAATCACCATGGACATGGTGGCTTTGTTGATGACCTGTGGGCTTTTCTTGCTTTGGACACTACTGCTCCCACTATTTTGACCCTCTAAAACAACACTCAAACCCACCATCTCTCATCCTCCAGATGCTCTAATGAAGAAGAAGATGGAGAGAGACGGGGAGAGAGAGAGGAGAGAGAGAGAGAGGGAAGGGGGGCTTCTCTTCGATGTGAAATGAGAGACATAAATAGAGAATAAGAGGAAGAAAGAGAGAGCGAGAGGGAGTGGTGGGTCCTGGAAGAGCAATAGGAGAGCAGTAACAAAGGGCGGATTAACTTCTAGCGCTGTTCAACTGCCACGTAGCTCTGCTTTCAGTTGCCATTTCAATTTTCAATTTTTTTTACCAAAGGACTTTTTGTTTTATTCTTTATCCTTTCGTCCATTTGTCGTCAAGTCATTGCGGGGGTAAATTTTCGTACGCGGTTGCGGAATTTTATAAACATCGTGCGCTCTGCTGATCATTAAGTATATTGAACTTTCTTTTTTTCCAATCAAAATAGCATATTTTAATTGAAACCCAACCAAATTTTGTAAGAAATCGTGACGTGACAATATTGCGTTATGTCATTACAATGAGACTTTTCACATTAGTATTTTTCTCAGAAAGTGAATCGAATTATAGTCAAAGTGCATCATTCATTACATAGAGTGATTAAAATTCAATTTCAGCAAAAATTAATTTAAATTTAGTGAACACTAAGAAAGTTCGAGAAAAATACACTACAAGTACCAAACCCTGTTTGTGGAAAACAATCAAGTCTAAATCTTAAACCTTTTTATTTTTTTCTAAAGTATATTGAGCCATCTCGGTGAGTACTTGAATTTGCTTAACTATCGCATATCCTTAAATCGCACATGTCAACATAAATTTCAAACATTAATTGTGTTTATCTATAAAAACTAAAGATTTAATTTAATCAATGAAAATATTTAGAACTCAACTTCGTTTAGGACATTATTGTACCAAACTTGGGGTTTTGCAACCGATTACTTCCATGCATAGGATTTAAGACTTGAGGTGCAATTTTAGTGAGCGGTAAGAAAGTTTAAGATAAATACACCACATATACTAAACCTTGTATATGGAAAGCAACCAAATCCTAAATTCTAAACCTTTTTAAAAGTACAATCGAGCCATCTTAATAAACGATACTTAAAATTGCCTCATTGTCACATTAAAGTTGCCTATGTGGCATCTTTAAATTCCACATGTCAACATAAATTTCAAGCATTAATTGTATTTTTCTATAAAGACTAAAGATTTAATTGAATCAATAAAATTTTTTATAACTCAACTTTGATTTTCTACAAAGGTTTAGGACATTATTGTATCAGTCTAGAGGTTTTGCAATCAATTACTTCCATGCATAGGGTTTAAAACCTGAGGTGCGATTTTAGTGACCACTAAGAAAGTTTGAGAAAAGTACAACAAAGTACTAAACCTTGTCTGCGGAAAGCAATTTAAATCCTAAAACCTCTTTTAAATATATATATATATATATATATATATATAATAATCGAGTCATCTTGATGAATGGTACTTAAAATGGCCTAATTATCACATTAAAGTTGCCCATGTGGCATCCTTAAACCGCACGTGGCAACATAAATTTCAAGCATTAATTGTATTGTTCTTTAAAGACAATATTTAACTGAATCATTGAAAATATTTACTATTTAGAACTCAACTTCACTTTTTGACAAAGGTTTAGTACACTATTGTATCAGTTCAAAGATTTTAAAATCAATTACTTCCATGTCTTAAGTTTAACACTTAAGGTGCGGTTCATTCCGACAGAATCTATTAAGTTGACTCCTTAACTTTATTGTATTTCAACAATACAGATGGATTCATAGTACATCATGGATTCGTTCCATGCTGTGATTTTACCCCATCCACCACTTTATTTTGAAACTCCTCTCTTCAATGAAGTCATAATAACAGTAGATTATCCAATCTAGGTTAGCCCCAGCTGCAGGAATAAAGTGTCAAAATGCATTGGCTTGATCTTTCGTGGGATTTTCTTGGGTCAATTTTCTCTTTTGCCCCCGCAAACACTTCATGGATCTGGAACTGGCCCGAATTGAAAGGGACAGGAGGAAGGAAGAAAGTCTGGATGCATTTGCGGGGCCATGGAGCGTGGTAATAAAGTAACCCATTAGCTTGCACCGAGCCTGCGGGTCTATCTCAGCTTGCCATCGACGAGGGTGTACGGACACCGCTTGCATTGAAACCTCTAACTGCACTGGCTTGATACTGTTTGGTGAAAAAGGAAGGGTTATTGCCCACCAAGTGTACGTCGAGATGTAGAAAGATGCCCAGAGCGTTGGCCCCCCAGGCCATACACAAAACAGGCCAAGGGAAAAAACAAACGACAAAGCTACCGTATGCTCGTGGTACAAAGAGAACGAAAAAGACAAGAAATGTCGGTCCTAAATTGTCACCAAATCTTTTCGTATTTTTCAAAATTTTCAGAGAGAATTGAACCTATACTTTGCTTTGGTACATCTTATGTTAACAAAAACTTAGGTACATCAAATGCACGTTGTTTTTTCTTTGATACAAAAAACAAAATGAGGGATTAATATTATCCCCTTAATTGGTGGTTAACTTTTTGAGGGTTCTTTGCATTTCGCCATTTTTTTTTTTTTTGGTGGATAATTTTCTTTTAAAGGGTCTATCTTGTGCCAATCGAAGACATTGCACTATCTAAAAAGGAAAGGAGACAAGGCATGGCGAGCACAGCATCTTTTGGAGATTATATCATTTCCTATCATGGAGCCCGCAAGGGGGACAGGAAGGACTGGTTTTGCCAAGACCCATAAGCGATGTAGATGGGAAGAGCAAACGTGTTAGAGATTACTTGGTTCTTCAAATAAGACGTGGAGTGAGAATAGAATGCTTATGCAATGCCAATAAGAGAAACACGAATACCATATATCATTAACAATAACCTAGCGTCACTGAGGAAATGGCAAATCACAGAATAATATCGAAATGGGTCGATTTTACGTGGATCTTTCGTTGAGATGGGATAAATCTGTCTTCTTATTTTCCTGCATGGCATGCTTAAAGAAAAACTCAACTCTAATCTCTCCCTCGCTTGCGTACTCGTATCTTCTTCACCTCTATCACCTTGATCTCTTTGGCTTTACGACCATCGTTATCATCATCATCTCCATCGAGTTACGTCATCTTGTGAAGAAGCTCGTTGGTTCTTCACCTCCCCCACCCTGCTGTCTTTGGCTTTACGATCATGTTATCATCTTGTTGGACGAGTTACGTCATCTCTCTTCATTAGTAATTTCCCTCGAATCTGTCTATCATCTCCCTTTATCTTTTTGAATAGGTCTCTCACACAAATAGACTTAAAGAGCGTCGAAGTATATTCATAGATGTTATATAATATTGTTAAGATATTATTAGATTTTGAAGATAACATTTGATGTATCGTTATTTTCTAAAATAGCTAATTTTCTTATTGAATTATTTCCTTTCTCATGCATATTGTTGGGTATTACCCATTTCGAATGAAATATAAAGTTTAGTTAATTGAGTAAAAATATAATCTTTTATTGATATCCCAAATCAAAAACCTAGATTTTCTTCTTTCTTGTTGTCAGTCTTAATTATTATCTTTGTTTCTACCATCATTATCTTTGTTCCCTTCTTGTGGTTGGTGACATTAGCATCTTCATCTTTGTCATGGTGTGACTTCATTCCAATCTCTACTCAACACCAAGGGGGTCATGCCTTAGCGTCGTCAGTCCCCTCATCTTCAACAACATCCCAATTTTGTCGACACTCAATGATGCCTACCATGGACATTATATGTTGTTGGACACTCTTTCAATAGCAAGCATCATCGACGAGCGAAGTTTTGATCATTGTAGCCAGGCAGCTATGATCATGCAATCAAAGTTGAGTGTTGTGGAGTGATGCAATTTAGTTTGCCGCAATTCAAGTTAGGTTTTCACGCGGTTCTATGAAGGTTGTATAAGAAAGATGTGTCAACTTTTTGATTATGTCTTTCTTCAAGTCTTGTCAAATCCGATTCGATGTATCCACATCCCTTATTTAGTGTAAGGTTTGGCTTACATGGTACTTGGTCATAGGCTTTCAAAGAAAGCTACATCTATCAAATGCAAGTTGGATGCTCCAATTTGAAAAGGAGTATTGAAGTATATTTATGGATGTCAGAGAATTCCCTATGAGATATTATCAATAGAGATATAATTAGACGTTAGAGATATTAATTGATATTTCTTTTTTTCTATGACAACTAATTTCGTTACTAGATTAGTTCTTTTCATATGCATATTATTCTGGTATAAATACCTTTCTATAATTAAGTATAAAGTCAAGTCAATTAAGTAAAGATGTAGTCTTTATTGATTCTCCCTTCCTATCTCTCAGAGATCAAGATATTTACAAATTGAAGCCACTGTAGAGAAGGACCTAAATAAAAACCCTAGCTTTTTCTTACTTCTTGTTGTTAGTCTCAATCATCATCTCTTTTACAACCATCATCTTCTTTGTTCCTTTCTTGTGGTTGGGACATCAGTGTCTTCATCTTTGTTAAGGCATCGAGCTTCATTTTAATCTCTCCTCATCATCAAAGGGGTCGTGTTACTTCATCTTTAGTGACTTACCAATTTTGCCGATACTCAACAATGCTTACATTGGATGTTATTCCTCATGGGACCCTCTTTCAATTGCAAGCATTATCGTTGAGAGAAGTTATTGTCAAAGCTTTGAGCACTAGAGTTCAACACAACAAAGTTGAGCATTGTGTGGGTGATGTTGTTTAGTTGTAATTCAAGTTGGTTATCCAAACGGTTCTATCAAAGTTGTGTGAGAAAAATATGTCAACTTTCTAATCATGCGTGTCTTGAACGCTTGTCAAAACCAATTTGATATATGCACATTCCTGATTTAGTGTAAAATCTGACTTACAAGGCGCTTGGTCACATACTTTAGATGAAAGCCGCATCTATTAGTGCAAGCTAGATGCTCTAGCACGAGGGAGAGTGTTGAAGTATATTTGTGGATAAATGAGAATTTCCTATTAGAGAATATTTTTAGAGATATAATAAGATATTAGAGAAATTATCTAATATTTCTTTATTTTCTAATATGGCTAATTTCCTAATTATACTATTTGATTTCCTATGTGTATCGCTCGGATACAAATACCCTTTGCTAATAAACTATAAACTCTAGTCAATTGAGTAAAAGTATAGTCTTTCTTGATCCATTTTCTCTCTCTTGAAGATCCTAAAATATTTACATGGTATCAAAGCCATCAAAATAGAATGACCCAAATCAAAACCCTAGCCCTTTCTTCCGTCTTGTTGTCAATCTCAATCATTCTTTGTTACAACCATCGTCTTTTTTGTTCCTTCTTGTGGCTAGCAATATCAACATCTTTCTCTAAGTCAAGGCAGTGAGCTTTATTCCAATCCCTACTCGTCATCTAGGGGGTTGTGCCTTACTGTCATCAGTTAGCTCATCTTTAGTAACTTCCCAATTTTATAAAACTCCATAGTACCTACTGTGGACGT
Source organism: Eucalyptus victrix (assembly GCA_016097545.1). NCBI lineage: Eukaryota > Viridiplantae > Streptophyta > Magnoliopsida > Myrtales > Myrtaceae > Eucalyptus > Eucalyptus victrix. The sequence continues at coordinate 49,433,555 of CM027842.1, forward strand.
TATTCATTGTGAACTCTATTTCAATTGCTTGTCAAGTATCTAGGCAATCATGAGTGTTGAAGTCGAGCACACCTTCATTGAACAACCAAAGTTGAGAGTTGTGGCCACAATTCAAGTTGGGTTTCCACACGGTTTTATAAAGGGTGAATGAGAAAAATATGTCAACTTTTTGATTATGTGATTCTTTAGTGCTTGTCAAATCCAATCTGATTTACCATATCTCTTGTTTAGTGCAAGGTTCAATTTACACAATGTTTGGTCATTGACTTTGGAAAAGGCAACATTTATTAGATGCAAGCCAGATGCTCTAGCTTAGGGGGGGATTTAAGTATGTCTATGGATATTAGAGAATTTCCTAATTAGAAGTATGTCTATGGATATTAGAGAATTTCCTAATTAGAGAATACTGTATAAAATTAGATGCTAGAGATATTTTTTTTAATATTTCTTTATTTTTTAGATACCTAATTTTTTTATTAGACTAATTCCTTTCCTATGCATATTGTTTGGGTATAATAACTTATCTAATAAGGTATAAAGTCATGTTTCTCACTCTCTTTTGAAAATCCTAGAATATTCACCCGGTATCAAAGCCATCAAAAGACATGGACCCAAATCAAAACCCAAGTTTTTTCTTCATTCTTGTTGTCAATCTCAATCATTGTCTCCGTTGTAACTATTGTCTTCTTTGTTCCCATCTTGTGGCCCGTAACTTAAGCATTTTCGTCTTGATCAAGGTGTCAAAGTTCATTCTAGTCTCTGCTCATAGTCTATGGGGTTGCTTATTGTTGTTAGTCAGCTCATCTTTAGTAACTTCCCAATTTTATCAACACGCCCATGGATGTGGAATCAATTTGATCTTGACAATACTGGTGATACCAATTCATTAACCACAACCTACCAATGAGAGGGTAGAAAGTACCGAGCCATCAGTTGCACAGCTAGTGGCGAATTAAGTCCAAGGTGAAGATGTCAACATGCCAAGGCAACTCATCAATGAGCAAAGAAGGCAATTAGAGCTAAGTCTAGTGATTATAACTACTATGAGGAGGCTTCTTAATGAACACTATAACGAAATGATTGACCACATGACAAAACACCTCATCAAGGTGGTCATGCCCATGATTGTCAACACCTTCCATGTAGGTATACACAGGTGAGGAACATCAAGCCATTCAATTCAGATGCAGTTAAATCCTACCATTGGTTCGACCTAGATCAATGAGATATGATACCTGTTGGTGGAAGTAATTTGCGTAATACTGCGGTTTCTGGGTATGTTTCTCTAACTCTTAATCAATTGAATGACAAATATTTAGGCCAAGTGATCTCACTACCAGTGAGGATTCTACAAAGGTTTGAAAATCCTAGTTACCTTGTATTGTTGGCTAACAATAAAACCTAGGGGGTGAATATTTTGTTTTAGAAATTTTGATGATCTTTTGTGGAAATTAGCTAATGGCTAAGTAAAGATCAGGTTAATGTGATGTTTTGAAAAGCCGTGAAGCAACTATGTGCAGATAAGAGTAGAATAGATGAAAACAACAACATACAAAGAGTTATAGTAGTTCAACTTTATTCACAAGCTTACGTCCACTCTTTAGACTAACAACCACAAGATCAGCTGGATTCCACTAGTAATTTGTTTGGAAAGTTACAAATGACTAGCACTTATCTTTTCCAAGATAGATATCATTATTAGGACTCAACTACTACTTTTACTTTTATACACTGAATCCTTAACACAATTATTAAATAGTACGAATATTGATTTCGGACAAACAGAACAAAAGAGAGTGTATAGCTAAGAAAAACAGCAAGAAGTAGGCTTCTTGATCTTTTGAAGTTGCACACTCTTTTTCATGGCTTCCGAGGTTTTCTCTTTTATAGCCATTTTCAATCTATCCGTTGAAGTGGATTAGAGAAGCATACAGCTATTGGAGTTACCGTTAAGCTATTGTCCGTTGATGGAACTGCCTTTTCCTCGAACCTTTGTAGGCTATCTAGAAATAATAATTGCTGTTGTTTTCCCACTATAGTCTTTGATAGATGTGTCAGACGACTTAGCTACTCGACTACATGCTTCATTTGGGTTTTGCTGTTGTGAGAATCTAAGGCCACAACGGCTAGTTTGCTGACCCAATGAATATCATTAGATGTACATGGTTGTCACAACACCATTGACTCGATCTTTATAGCTTCGATATAAACATCATCAACTGCTAATCTTTTAGGTCCACTAGTGTTGTTTATGGAAAAACCATATTAAGACATTTTGCTTACTTCTTTCCCATGGATCACACCATGGATATTGTGCGGTCCTTTGGTCCGAACATCTACAGATATCATAATAAATATTATACTAAGAATAGTTTGAACATCATCAAAATCATTTGGAGATGTTTCTTCAACACCTTAAACCTAAGGGATAGGAAGTTCAAGTCTATCAACTTATCTACCCTCAACTTAGGGGTCTAGAAAGGTGTCAAAGTGGCTAAATTTGTATTACAACCATTAGGTGCCGTGGAGGAATGGTCTAGTTAGTATATATGAAGTCACATGTTGATTGGGTTGACATTATACCTTACCCAAGAAAATTCAAAATTCCCGACTTTGCTATTTTCAACGGTGAAGATGACTAGTGACTGTCAAACACATTGGTTGATCTATTTCCCATTGTTCCTGAGACTTAGTTTCTTTCTTTGTCTTTATAAAAAAATTGCATTTATTTGGTATGTGAATTTATCTCCTAATTCAATCTATACATGGGATGAGATGGAAAGACAGTTCCATTCTCAATTATATAAAACATTACATGACATATCAATTGCTGATTTGGCTAGCATTTATTAGTATAATAATGAGTCATTTGATTAGTTTATTACTTGATTCAAGAGGGCTAAAAAAAGGACACTTAGAGAAAAAAAATTACAAATTTGGCTTTCAATGTTTTGAAATTCAATCTTAAAAAAAATTTAAAAGCCAAAATTTTGCCAATTTATTTTAATTGGCAACAAGAGTGTCTAAGTTTGAGCTATTACTAAAGTATAGAAATAGAGGGCCACATGAAGACTTTGCATAAAACATGCCTTTTGTGGAAAAATATGAATTATATGATGAATTTGACCAATATAGGACAAGGAAAAAAGATTGCCGATGACAAAAGGGCATGTGATGGTTCTCAATTATTTAATCTAAAATAATCAAATGATTGATAAATATTCCATTCTCTTAAAAAAGGCATTTGTTTGCACTAAAAAATGACCAATTTTTACTTATTATTAACATGTGATAAACTTAATCAATGAGAGCAGATTTTGGTTATTTATGAATAGAATTATTAGTAGCTTATAGAGAATTGATAGCTCGCTAATGAAGTCATCAACGACACAAAAAGTAAAGTTTTCAACGAGGACCTTGAAGTTGGTTGATGAAATCATCAATATGGACATCAAGCAATCCACAAGAGGATAACCACTGGTTGTTATTTTGTTGCTATTTAAGGATTGTTGTAACTTCTCATAACCACTAGGAAGTAATTTTTTTGGTAACTATTTGTAACTGTTTGTAACCTCTGTTTGTGACTTCTATTGAAAACCACTAGTACTTTATTTTTCTAGTTGTAGCTAGATTTGCGTTATTTATTAAATTTTGGCATGCATCTTTATCTTGGGTGTTGTATTGTCGATTAAATTCCGGCATAATTTGTTTGCCTTTGGTTACTTTACCAAGTCTATATTTCCCAAGTCTTGTCATTGATTAAATTCTGACGCAATTTGCATATATACAATAATGTTCTAATCAAAGTTGTTAGTTTCCTTATTACCTGCGATATTTTCTATCTAGAGTTGGTGCCAAACCCTCAACTCATTTACTTATAAACCAATGAACAACTTTCAGTAAAAGATATGTCATCACAAGAGAAATTCTTGGGGTTTGCCTAGTGGCCACCCTTTCCACAAGGGAAGGGGTATCACCTTCTTAGGGGGAGAGGGGAGTTTGAATCCCCACCTTCTTTAGGAGAGTTGGGGTGGGAATGATTTAGCTTTAGGTGGGGTTTTCGATTCCCAAACCCTCCAAGGAGAGGGCAAAAGTTTGAACACTAAGAGTTAGAGTAAGAGTAAGATAAGACATACCAAAAAAAAGTATAAAGTCAAGTGGATTAAGTAAATACATAATCTTTAGATATCCTCTCTCCCTCTCTCTTAAAGATCTTTGAATATTAACTTAGAGAGATCTATTATATCTAGTAATTTTCTTGCAAGGGCAAATCCGACACATACTCTAGATATCAATTAGGAGCGTCAAAGTGAAATTGCGCCAACAAGTCAAATATTTTCCTGAGTAAACAATAGAAGAATACTTATCTCTCAAGAATTGGCCGATGATACGATAGCTAGCTACCCTCTCAATAAACAACGGTATAGCAGTCCGAAGAAGACAGCAATTGACACTTGAGATAAGCTCATTCCAGATGCCCGAGAGGAGACTTTACGGCAATCCGAAGAAGATAACAATGCCAGATAAACAACAATATCAAGCCACGCAAAAGGCTCGAAAGCTACGTGTTCGTGGTGAATCTTTAGTCAAGTCATTGTTGAACGTCCCATCGTTGCTTAATGCCAAGTAAAGCTTCGATAAAAAGCTCTTAAGACGATAGTGAACAAAGCAACAGATGGACGTATTCTAAACGTCCCAGCACTTTTAATCATCTAACCATAACCTCTGACCTGTAACAAGATCATTGTACGTCCTGTCGCTTTTCGACTGATGGCCCCGTAAAGATGATTGCGGCTAAGTCACGAAGGAGGAATAGAATCTCGCGTCGGAAAACGACGTGGGAGAAACCTTAATTGATGCTTTCACCTTCACCCTTATCGTCCCTGCACATCGATTCCCATCGAGTGCATCCCTTGGAATGCGTTGTAACGCGGTGCTCCTTTGATTTATCGGAGAGTAATATTTATTAGGCTGTAAGGCCTAAGAAGAAAAGCCCATGTTTTCTATATTAAGCAGTACTTGTCATAACGTGCAATATTGACATCATGTCACATGACCACATAATACAGTCATGATCATTTGAGGCATGATAGATATGACACGCAATATAATCTTGTTATTATAAGAGAAAATATGGCGCGTTTAGTTCGGCTTTTGAAGGGAGTTTAGGCTTTTAAAAAAAGTTTATTTGTTTGGTAATTCTTTTTTCAACAACTTTGGGTTGGCAAAATTAGTGTTTTGAGCTTTTAGTATTTTTGGAAGGTATGTTCCAAGGTAATGAACTTATTTTCTTCCCAAATTGCCGCTACTAATAATTTCATATTTCAGTTTTACCCTCACAACTTTTAATCTTCTCCTTATAGATTTGCGAGTTCACGGAGATGAAGCATATGGACATATGCCAATGAGGGGTCGCATGACATCCATGTGACATCACTAGGATTGCGTGACCTCAGTTACTTATTGCCTAGCTCATGTGACGTTGTAGTCCATATATACTGCCTACCTCGTGTGACCCCATAACCTAGATCTTGCTTGCTTGAGGTTATGTGACCTCAGCAGCCCTCACCTTAGGTTGGGCTGATGCTTGTAGGCCAGATGAGATCATAGCTAGTCACGAGGCTCCATATCTGAGGGTTAACAGTTACTAGTTCGTCGTGGCTCCATTCCAGATTTGTTCATCAAGTTTGCCCATGGTCGTCGGCTATTGGAGGCCTGGGTCTGTGGACGCGAAGGTCACCTTGCTTGGGAAGAGGGCGGCGAGCGAGAGAGCGGTGGTCGGGCAAATACACCATGGAGACGATGGAGATGGAGAGATTTGCTTCGCCAGAACTGTTCATTTGCTTCACCTTCCTTTTCTCCTCCTTTTTTTAACGTGAAGTTGCAAAAAGTACACAAAAAGACCACTAACCAAACACTGTTTGTTTTGATTAAATGCAACTTGACTCAAATTTTTTTGAGAAATGACTTCGCATTTCCCCTAAGTTCAACCACGCGCAGCCAAATTGAAGCCAATCAAATTTATATCAAAATGTCAGCAAGCATTAACGGGACACTTTTGTCGAGCGTACGAATTTCTCATTAAGAACTAAGCAAAATGTGTATTTTATATACGAATTCTTATAAGCACACAATGGAAATGAAGACCTCGTCGACTGAATCTATTGACAGACGTCATGTTAGTACAAATACACTGCTCTAACCTGGATACAAACAAAACGCACATGGAATGATAGTAATTGTTCAAACGGACGTCCACGATGCGCACCCGTGTCAAGGGTCGATGCTGAAACGGACAGCCTTGATGCATGCACGTACGAGGAAACATTGAATGTAGGATGTCCCAAAAAAGGGATATATGGGATTTGACATGTCGGTGGAGGTTGATGCGCGCCCGATGTTTCGGCCCCTAGCACGAGAGGTAACTCTAACGCGACGCTCGACCCACTTCCGGTCGTTGCGTTCCAGATCGGCAGCACTTCAACCACGGTCCGCACACGTCGCCTTATGCCCTTCACGTCGCGTACTATGCCCATCCCTTGCACCACACTTCTTTTCATAGCAGTACAAATGGTCCCTCGATTTCGATACAATACCTAATGTGATTTTGAAATGTATGACTAATGTGCAATGTCGTTGTCAAAATTATAATTTATTTAATATGATTAATAAATTATTGATAATTATCCAATATAATCTCTAAACTATATGAAGATATTTAAACATTAATGGATTACATTGAATATTGGACCAAAGTTTAGCGATCACATTAAATAAATTAAAAGTTCAAAATATGCATTACACATTAGATTAAAATTCAAATACCTACTTAGATAAATTAAAAATTCAAAAACGATTTTATAAATTAGAACATAATTCAATGACCATTTGTGACATATTTCTTGAATAATTGATTATGTGAAAATAAAATGGAGACAAAAATACAAAACAGAGGCGAAGATTGCTACATCTAACAAGAACCATTGATTGATGACGATGGTTTCGTATGATCCAATGGTGACATCCCTTTGTCTATGGACCCGAATTGTACGGTTGTCTTGAAGGCTATCTTATATGGGGACCAAAAAAGTCATAAAACCTATGACATTATGTCAATTAAGTCTTAAAATTTTAAATTGTACTAATTGATTCTTAAAATTTTTATAATTATCCAATGTAATCTATCTGACCAATTTTTATTTAAAATCACTATGAACACTACTTGTGCCGTCCTACGTGGTACAACCGACGCCGACTCTAATAATTTTTAATAATTTATTGAATTTTGTCTTTTACTTTCATTCCTTTCTTTGTTTTTCTACGACTCTAGGTCGATGAGAGCCTAACGCCCTTGCTTGTGGTTGGCAAGAGGGTGTGAATTTTCTCACCCTTGGCTGGCTAGCGTCACTTATCCTTTCTTGCAGTTGATGATGGTCGTCAACTCATAGTGGAGTGAAAGAAAGAAAGATAATGAGAGAAAAAATAAAAAATAAAAAAATAAAAAATAAAAAATTCTAGCTATGTCAAAAAATTCAAAAATTAACGTCATCAAAATGTTTATAACTTAATTAGTACAATTAAAATGTTTATAATTAAATTGACGTAAGTATAATAGATATATGACTTTTTTTAGTACTTTTTCCTTTTAAACAGGTGAAAAGGGTAAAATTGGAGAGGGCCCAGATTTTTTGGTGGGCCTGGAGTTTTTACTGGGCTTTTTTTTGTGGGCCCCCATGTTGAAGAGGACTTGATGGAGTCATGGCTTATTATCATATCATGATCAGGCTCGCTGTTGAGATCCTACACTATATGGTTATTGTTTTGGATGCTATCCATAATAATTAGTCTTTGTCAAAGATAGACTCGAAGGGCCCTAAGGAGTTTTCTTTTTTTTTTAGGTACTCCTGGTTTACATTGGCTCTGCACGGATTGTTAGATCATGCAAATCCCAGATAAGTCTAATCTCAACTAATGATTCATGCGAAGTGAGCTAATTAAAATCAAGAGTAACTAATAACTTTCCTTATTAGTTTACACGTAAAAACAACCAAGCAACAAATTGCGTCGTCCTTGTTGTCATTGCTACCCGGCAATATTATGACCATCATGTCATAACATGGGACGCTTCTGATATTTACATGCTTATTGTTGGACGTGAATAACTCTAATTGATTAAGCTTCATGTTGATTGCTTTTTAGAGATTAACGGGACTCTAGGGGGCTCACACTTGTGTATGTATGAAATTAGGCCAAATATGCTATTACTCTATTACACTAAGACTAGATGACTTTCTAGTGAAGTATGATTGATTCTACCCTCATAGAATACTAGGGTTAAGACCCGCTATGCACTCATAAACAGTTAGGTGGTTAGGCATAAAAATAACTGGGAGAGGTGGTGATTACTTTGATGGCTAGGGATGTATTGTAAATAATTTTTTTTGGAAATATGTAAATGAGACAATATTGTTTTCCTTTAATAGTATAGATGATAGATACTGGGCAAAACTCAAAAGCATGGGGAGACAGTGAAGACACATTTGCATGATGTGACAATATGTGATCTCTTCTGTAATTAATGGGATATTAGTTGCTAACAACGTAGTATAAGCTACCAGGAGATCCCCCTCCACAGTAAGACCCAGGTCCAATCCCTCCCTTATAAAGAAGGATAAAAAAGAAAGACAAGCAATTACATTATAAACGATAATCACTTGAAAAAAAGAATTTGGGTCATATTGCCTTTGATTTCTCCCTCGGCTTCTACGCTGCATCAAATAAGAGCTTCTAACAATCTTCTTCCTAATCGTCTCCTTTTCCTTCACCTTTTGGAATCCACTTCTTTCAGAAACCAACACCAACCTTCAAACTTTGACAAATTGGGCATCATGTTGTGCAAAATCACAAGCCTCTCCCACCAAGTCCAAGGCCTTCATTGACTCTCTCTCCCAATCAGTTCTGTATATCACCAACAACATTGAGCCCACACATGCAATCTGAGCTGCCAAAAGCCCATAACAAAGGCCCAAAAACCCCAACCCCCACACGAAGGCCAAGACCAAGGCCACTGGTGCACCTACTAGGTAAAAGGAGCAGAAGTTGATGGCTGCCCCAACGCTAGGCCTTGCACTCCCTCTAAGAACCCCGCAACTTGTGGTCTGTGGGCAATTTGCAAGCTCGCAGAGTCCGATTAATGGCAACACCACCATGGTCAGCTCTAGCACGTCACTATCACTTGTGAACACTCTTCCCCAGGCTCTCCTGCCCAAGGTTGTCCATAGTAACCCAAACAGTGAAGCCACCAATGCCAATCCCAGGGCAGTTATGGTCGCCAGCCGTGCCCTATATGCCCGTCCTGCTCCGAGCTCGTTCCCGACCCTGCTCGAGACCGAGGCGCTCAAAGCAGTCGGTAGTGAGTAGAGAAGTGAGGTGGTTTGGATCACGATCGCAGCAGTTGCAAGGGCGACGCGGGGGTGAGGGAGGTAGCCGGCAAGAATGGTCATGAACTCATACCACCACCACTCCAAGCAAACTCCTAGGCAGCTAGGAATGGCGAGGCTGAGTAGTTGCTTCCATTCCTCTTTTAGTGAGGCATTAGGGGCACCTAAAGAGACTGGCCATGGATGGGATAATGTTAATAGAACTTTCATGTCAATCTCCTCCTCATCGGGAGCGATGGCCCTAGTCCTAGCGTAGAGCATGAATAGAAGAAGAAAAAGGAGGATGTTGAAATTGGTTGCGAAGTTTGAGATAGCGATGCCCGGGATGCCGAGATCCAAAGTGAAGGCCAAGAAGATGGTCAGAGGAATGTGCACGAGAATAGCTAGCAAGGAGCACCACATTAGTGGCCACGTGGTCCCTTTACTTCGTAGATAGATACGCGACGGATGGAGAAGGCTGTTGGCCACAAGATCGGGTAGTGCGAAGCGACAGAAGAGGCCGGCGACCTGCGCAATATCGGGGCTTTGGTTTAGGATGAGCATGAGGGACTCGAGGTTAACCCACAAGAACCCAATCGGGATAGAGGCAAGCAAGAGCATGAGGATTGTCCTCCGTAAGGTGGAGTGGACTAGGTATAAGTTGTTGGAACCAAAAGCCTGGCTGCACAAGGGCTCCATCCCCATCGCCAGCCCTGAGAGGACAGAGTAGCCGGTTATGTTGGTGAAGCCGATGGCCAGTGCACCACCCGCCAGCTCGAGGCTTCCAAGCCGACCGATAGAGGCCACCGAGACCATGTTCTTTAGATAATTCACTATGCTCACCGCCAGAATTGGGATGCCAATGTCTGCCATTCTCTTCAGCTCCTCCACTGCCTGCGAAAGAGGACAAGGGAAAAGAACAAGAAAGATTCAAGAACTAACATGGAGTTAACATAGCAGAGTTCTGAGAAGATGAATTTTCAAGGATTTCTTGAGGGTCATTTGCAGATACCTCGGGCACCGTTGGATAACTTTGAAACCGTTCTGGTTCACCCATTGTTCTCTTCGGGTTTCTGTTTGGCACACTTTTTCTTTGTTCTTGTCTGGCGTTTCTGTGTTGTCGGAGTGAGTGAGGTAGTAAGGAGCGTAATGAGCAGGAGGTTTCTGTCGTTGTTAGGAACAATTGAGAAATTATCTCGGTTTTTATAAGGTGGCAATGCAAGGTGGTGGCCTAGTGGCAGAGCACACAGCAACTTGTCATCTGTGTTTCCTCTCCCTTTCTCTCTCTCTTTCTCTGTATCTCTTTTTCCCTCCCTCTTTGTGTGTCTCTACTTAGAGTCCTCTGTAACATAATTAGACCCTTTTAACAATCAATCATGATTGACGATATAATGGGACCATAATAAATGACCTCTAATCCAGAATTTAATGGGCAATTACATGGCCCCTAGCATGCCTTCCAGCTCTTGTAAAGCTAAAACATAGTCAAGATCTCTCGATTTGCCAAATGATTAATTGCAAAATTAAAATGACTTCGTCCAAAAGCGAGAGCATGGATTGTTTTAAAACTGAGGTGATAAGAGCAGAGTCATCCACGTTCCACCGTTTCCAAAATCTTCTTGGCTTGTCATTTTTCAGCATCATCAACGTGCCTCCATTGAAAAAAGATCGATACAACGCACACTTGCATCACTAAAATTGGTATGATCATGTGAGGGAAATGTCATTTGTTTCGGTGCATCTCTCAAGGTTCCTTTTTATCTTATGTTTATAGTGACTGAGAACAACTGTATGGCATGTGCTCCTCCACAGCTTCTAACATAACCCCCATGTGTCTTTTCCGTAAGTGTACGAAAGGCACTTTAACTAGATGATCAATTTTGGAAGCACTTCTTCCTCTCTCTGTTTCGGTAGAAGTACCCAAAAATCACAATTGACTTTCAGGAAACGCCAACCCTTATCTATGGTGAATAGAACCAATCAAAGAAGGGACCAATTCATAATGATGATCGTGGGTTGGGATCCTAGCGGGAGTCTCATTACTTCAAGTTAAGTGATGGCTTGATCTAGAATAAAGAGACCCGAATCTCGAGTCTACATTTAGAGGAGATTGATCGTCCTGATTTGTGGGTCTCCCTTGATCATGACAATACGATCAATTTTTGTGAATAGATTAGACGTTGCGAAACTCAACGACTCTCAACTGTTTGGGGTCAAATCGTGAATATGATCACATAATCATCATACGAAAGGGTGAATCATTATGCTGCAGTGAGATATTTCCCCACTCTTGCGTAGGGCCTCTAACAATAAGCGGGAAGTGGGAGGAAGGTCTATTGCTCTGCATTCACATCAACCCACAAATCAAGCAATTTTTTTGGTTAATTAGATTACAAGCAAAGAGCCCTTTCGGTTCGTTTCATAAAAAAACCAAGCACGTGAAAGTCCTTTCTTTCTTTCTTGCCTTTTTAATTGATTTCCAAGATGATATTATGGCCTGCACTTCTAGGCTAGTCAGCTTGGTCCAGTAGTGTTAACCCAAGAGGAAATCTCAAGGCTTCACATGCACTTACATGATTATTCTAGTTCTCTTGATTCTGTAATGTCATGGTTACGTAGTTCATCGCACTTTTGACTTCAGTCAAAGATACCGGAGTTTGAAAACACTTGGAACAGTCAAATGGTAATATTTCATGGTATATTCCTCCATAACCCTTATTATATTGTGGAAAAGCTAGGTTACCAATAATAGAAAGTCCTCTCTCTTTCTCCCTCTCTCTCCCTCTCCCTCTCTCTCCCCATAATGACCTAAGTAATCAATGCTAACTTGAAAATCCTTAGCCTGTCACGCTTGAATGGAGCCATATGCATGTGCGTCTAGTTACACCAACTGATCTAAAAGCCACTCTATCCTCATCAAACAATCATTATGCCCCACTTCTTCTGTTCTTCTCCCCATTTGATCTCTTGTATTCTCTTTACCTAAGTGTCTTATGCAAGTTTACATGCACTTAGTACATAACGGACCACCATGGACGAACTGTACTACCGACGTACGGCATCTCTCCCTAGATGCCTTGAGACACCGTGGCTCGTGTGAAGAACACCCGTCAAACTTGGTAAACGTGTTTTCGCATCGGGAAATCAGTGGAAAATGCACCACTCCGGATACTATTCCTCTGTAAACCTCACAGAAAACTTGACTTGAAATACAAGGCAAACTAGGGGAAATTTCTCATGATAATATGAATGGGTCATTCTTGTGATGACAACACTAGTCTTTAGCTCCTCATCATGATGAAAGAAGCTGGTCAATGGTAACATCTTCTTTGCATTTGATTTAGATTTGTTAATAAGCTTTTATCAATGGTCCCAAGGTCGGTCTCAGCTATAACGAGCAAAAAAGGCTTAAACCACCACGAACCCACAAACATAAAAAAAGGAGGAGGAAAAAGACGTCAAACAACCGTCATCTCTCCACTTCTCCCCCAACCAATGACAAAGAGCATGGATCGTCATGGAGTCTAAAGCTCATTCCTTCCACTATATTCTCCCTTTCTTTGGAGTATCCTGAGCTTTCCATTGATTACGATAGCAAAAATTGTTCGGATGTATGAATTTGTGCATTTAGATTTTGTGAGCATGTTTGTCACTCTGAAATGTTATTAGAGAGACATAGCAAGAATCAATAGTAATGTCACCGACAAATAATCGATAATCCTATACATAATTCGACCAAATTGTTAACCTACATAAGTCTCCCCAGCATGATGCGCCTCTGCCTCGCTTCTTTTTAGAAAGGCAAATGTTGCATCAATAGGAAGACCACTAGCGTACGGATATAGTCTAAGTAAATCTTCAACCATAAGCTGGTCAAGAACATAATGTGACCATGGAAATATCACCGCATCAAATTAGGGTTTCTGGCGGGTCCATGAGTTTGACATTTCTTACTAGATATAGCACTAACATCTCACTGTACCCTCCTTCGTCAACTTACTTTTGTTTTATTTGGATACAAAGTGTGATGGTCTCCTCCCAACAATCGGAAAACCTTAGTGGGGGAAGCATCTCGGCCAATGCTCAAAGGTACCGTCCACATTATCTGGTCTCACCAACTTGCCATGCTAACATTGAATACATCTACCGATTTGCTCATCCTTAATCAGTAAAAAAAGATCAGGAAAAAAAAAAAAAAAACACACACACACACCCAATAGCAACAAGAGTCAACGAGTTGATGCTGCTGACCATTCCACCATTTACAATCTTGATATATAAGAATGATATATAAAAAGAACTAAGGATCTGTTCATTTAAAGAAAAACTATTTTTAGAATTTTATTTCATGACTTTTTGGTATTTAGTTGATTTGGCTTTTTAAGCAGGGCCGATAGAGACTCCATTTAACTTAGGTTAATCTCGGCAAAAAGCAGACCTACGTCAAGATAACCCTTCTTTGAAACACTTTGGTAGTGCTCCTGAGTCGAAACCAAAATAATGAATCAGAGCACATGGAGCCATCTCCTTATTGGCAAGAAAAAAGATGGCAGACTAACTGATTCAAAAATTCTTTTTTAGGCAGTTCATACCATCCATACATAGTGTTTTGATATAAGATTTCAATTCTTCTGTGTTTTAGCAGTAGCATATTGTTCCATGGAGCTAAGGTCCAAAATAGGGAACAAAGAGATGTTTCCACGACTCCACCACTCAGTCAATTCTGTTTCACTTAATCCCTATTTCATGGCCACATATTTTTCCGGCTAAGTAATGGGAAACCTTTCTACGAGAAAATAATCGGTTTATGAAAAAGGTTATCCATGAACTGAAAATAAAAAGCTTAGAGTATGAGAAAACAACTTCTCTTTTTCTAAATCACCAACTAAATGAAAAATATATCATTATCATGAAGTTTTCGATAAGATAAACATAAACTTAAAATCAATTGATCTTATATATGATGAGTCATAAGTTGTTAAAAAGCTATTTTGTTTGATGGTCCTTATATCATTTTTCCAGCAGGATAATGGGGGTACCTGACTTGTAATCACTCATTATTGAAGTGTCCTGCTGTTTAGATTGGTGACAAGGTTTTCTTGGCACAATACATTGCGCGTCAACATCAATTGAGGATACAAATGATCCCAATTCACTGCGTTTGGCTTTTGCTGACGAGCTTGGACATTTACTATATAACCATATTTAGCTAACGAAAAGAAAAAAAAATGTTTTCTTCAAGATGTTCAAAACCATCAACAAGACTAATTTTTGGGAAAGCACACGAACCCGTCTTGTCCATGTGCATTAAGCAAGAGTACTCCACCACGGGATAGTGGCCATGTCCTCGAGATCACTTCAAAAGGCTAATGTCATGATTCAAACGTAGATCCACTGTATGCAAACGAAAGTACCGAATCACTCGGCTAACATCTCGAGGTTGGACACAAACTGGCCGAAGAATGGAAAAGAAAGAAGAAGAAATACAATAAGTTATTACACAGGCAATGTCTCATTCCGCAGACACGTTGAACACACAGATTTTATCCATGTACTTCGTATCATCGAAAATTCAGAACACTTACTAGCGCAAGGTGCTTCCTTAAGGCCATTTCAAAAAGCGATTGAACATCAATTACTGCCGAAGGAGAGAGAGAACTAGTGGGGGATCACGTTGTTTCCGGCGCATCTCGACTTTACGATCCACCATCCTTTCTTTCCAATTTTAGACGCCTAGAAAGCAACCCTCCTAGCTGAGGACTTAAGAGGGCATATTCTCGACTACTAGCTAGCTAGCTAGGGACGCTTCCCAGATATGTCAAGTGTCAAGGAAAGGGCCATGTACCGAAGCACATGCGCAGGCATGTGAGATGACCGCACCTTTAACCTAATCTAGCAATACACACGATCCCCTTTTTCGATACGTTATATTCTTCGCCAGAACGTGTGAAAATCCGAAGCCTTTGAGATGAAGGAAGTGAAGATGGAACGGATGGGCAAATCGACTATTCGCACGTTTATAACGAGGAACATGGTGTATGCATGTGTGTGCTAGTGGTAGGATGGGGGTGATGTCGATGTGCGGTTCGATCGCGTTTGTACTACATGAATGGAGAAACGTGTCCAATTAAAATCGAATTGTACATTTCGAACCGTTGAATGATTGACAGTTTTGTAACCGTGTTTACTCTATATGGATTTGATTGTGTTCATATACATGATATTTGGTCGCCGCTCATCTAGTATTTGAATCGAAACATTTTCCTTTTAAAGAAATTTTAAGGATTATGATAATGATCTTGTGAGTTGAGTCTTATTCGATGCAGATGAATGCTGTGATTTTCCATGCTTGTTCTATCATGGATTCAATGAATTATAAGTATGGGATGAGCTTGTGTTATCCAAGATTAAAAGGATAGGATGAGATGTTTCCTCTTCTCCATTTCAATAGATATGAATGTTTTCCCTCACGGGAGGCTCCTCTTGTTTTTCTTGGGCTGGTAAACTACGTGAGTCTCTCGTTGATTAATATTGCTCAGTGTTTACGTACGTCTCCAGGGCCCCTTGACTCAACTCCGATCTGTAGTGGGCTTCGTTGCGACTCTTGAGAGGGTATGGGCCCATGCCCATTATGGGCATCACCTTTTGAGCCTCTATGGGCCCTTAGTTGGGTCGTTACTCATCTTGCAGGCCCATCCATGGCAACCGCTGTTTGGGGTGTTTGCCTCTGTGTGTGTGTGAGAGAGAGAGAGAGAACCATGCCGAAATCTCGTGCTGCCGCCACCATCGCAGGGGTCACTAGAGAAACGAGATCACTAGGTTCGTCGGCTGTCTTGCTAGGCAGCAACACATGATTATCGAAAAAAGTTAGCCCGAATACCAGTTGACTATCGAAACAAAAAAAAAAAAAAAATGAAACGATATCGAATTTTTGGAGGTTTATCCTATCTAAACCAACTTCGTGTCTACATTACCACATGTGCCCTTCCAAGTAACTCCCAATAGAAATGCACAAAAGAAGGGTATTAGGGGATGATCTTCTCTACTAGAATGTCGTAATTTCTAAAAAAAAATTAAATTTATTATAGGGTTAATACCTTGAAAAACCCTAAACTGGTACATTTGTGGCAAATTTACCCCAAACCATTTTTTGACCACCAAAAACCCCAAATTGGTATACTTTTGACAAATTTACCCCAAACCGATACACTTGTAACAAATTTATCCTCTCGTTAGTTTTCGTAAAATTTTATTCTCAAATTATTAAGTTAAATGACACGCGAGTTGACAAGTATATCAATTTAGGATTTTACGCTCCGTTTGTCACGGTTTACAATTTTTGTGATTTTTTTGTGATATTAATTCAATTTAGCAGAGAGCATATTTGTCACAAATTTACCATTTTTGAGTTTTTTGCAATCGAATAAATTAGTTTAGGGTAAATTTGTCATAAATGTACAAGTTTAGGATTTTTTTATAGTTAGTCAAGGTAAATTTATCATGTGTATACCTGGGTTTGGAGTTTTTCATGGTCAAAAAAATAGTTTGGGGTAAATTTATACAAATCTTATTTGGGGTTTTTAAAGGTATTGACCCTTTATTATACATATGTCAATTCTCTAAATCTTTTAATTTGGTGAATTTAATCTTAAATATTTTGATAATTTGTCCATGTAATCTTTTTGTTCAAATGTTGGCTATATGGTGCGATCAATGCAAATGCGAACAAATTTATATATCATTTTAACTTTTTGAGTTTTTTCTTTTCTCTTTTTTTTTATTCTTTTCTTTTTTCTCCACTAGTCGTTGACCCCATCAGCCCTCACATGCATGCTAGTTGTTAAGGCTTGATGACTGGTGTAGGAAGAAGACAAAAATAGAAAGAAAAGGAAAAGAAAATAATACCTTGAAAAAATAAAAAAGTAAAAAGTTGTGTACGTTACTATAGTCGATATTAAGTCAGTGATTATCAATTAAAATTAATTGGAATGTCTAAATTAACAAATTGTCAAAATAATCCGACATTAAATTGCCCAAATTAAAAGGCTTAGGATAGGAATACATTGAAGATTTTTTTCTTTTGGTGTAACTTTCCGTTTTATTAAACTCTAATGGAAACCATCGAGGGTGGCAATAACTCGCACGTTATGGCCTAATTGCGAAACGTGATCCGACAAATCAGTAAACCACACGACGCCGATGACGTGGCGGATATAAACAGCCAGGTCATGCCCAATGTTCTGGTCTTTCACTCTACTGTCGGCTACACCCGCACGTTCTCTCGCGCTACTCTCGATGAAAATTAAATTAAAATAGGCCAATAAAAAAAAAAAAAAACGCCATAAATGGACTGACCTTCTCATCCGTCGCGACTCCTAGCGAAGTCAGCGGAAAAGGATTCCCGAATATCGGTCATCCTCCGATCGGCGTCCCAGAAAAACCGGAATCCTAGCCGGAATATCCCCGATCGGCGACGGCGACGGCGACGATGATCGGCCGGAGAGCTTGGCGCGACCTGCGGCGGTGCTGCCGCCCGCGGTGGCCGGCCCCGGCGCCCCGTCAAGCTCCGCGCCCCCGCCGCCGGGCGAGCTCGGAAGGCCTCCCGCCCGGGGCGGCCGCGCGACGCCGAGCCGGCCTCCTCCGCTCGCGGCCGCGGCGTTCCTCGCGACCGATCTTCGAGTCCGAGTGAGTATCGCTCGAGTTTTTCCTTCCTTAGTTTTTCTCCGAAGTTTTTCTCCGAGCTCGTTCAGGCGCGGCGGCAGAGCCGGTTAATCTGTTTTGAGGTGTCGCGATTGTTGAAACTGTGTTGTTTGTTGTGTTTTTCGTTCTTTGTCTCTCCTTCGGTGATGTAGTTCGAAGGTTTTCGTGGAACGAAGGCGCGTGGCTTTTCGAGCGACGCGGTGAGGGACGTTCCCGTCGCTGGAGTGGTCGATGTGCCGTTGGCGCAGACAGGGGAAGGCATCGCCGAGTGCGAACTTATCAAGTGGTTTGTTCAAGAGGTGAGCCCGTGAAGCTAGCTTTGAATCTTTGCTCTGTTATGTTCGTGTGCATTTAGAGATGAATACGCTTGTCAAGTCAAGCGGAATCGTTGGCCGTTAAAGGTTGTCGTTCTTGCTTGGTGGATTGGTAATAGATAAGCGATTTTCGCGATACTGATGTCTAACTGAATCATGGAAGTACGCTGTGTTAACGAGCGTCTTACGATCGTCCACCATGGGCATACATGCATATAAAGATATAAAATGTGAAGAATGAGCTGTGATATTTTGGCATTGATATTTTATACTGGCAGGGGGATCCGATCGAAGAATTCGAACCACTCTGTGAAGTTCAGAGTGACAAAGCGACCATAGAAATAACAAGTCGGTACAAAGGAAAAGTTGCCCATCTTAATCACATTCCTGGCAACATAGTGAAGGTAAGAATTAGCCTGTATCTTGATTTCTTCTGGAGCCTATGCCTATGTTTTGTATATTATTATTTATCCAGAGTTATTATCTAGTAAAGCTATAAGAGTTATACAGGAGAAATGGTATCATAATGGAGACGTGGAATGAAATTATTGTTATAGAACCTGGAAATAATCGCATGTCAAATGAAACATGCATCACATAAATGATCAGCGTGGCACTTGTATGATGTTTTTGAGGCTATGCATCCTTGACGAGTATATAGGCATTGGGAATTTGAGGGATAGGCGAATTGTGGATATTAATATTCTAGGGATGCTTGTGCTGTAAAGATTTGAGCCTCCATTTGCTGAGTGGGTTTTTGTCTGCAATCTATGGAGAGACATTCTACCTATTGTTCTTGCTTTAAAGTTTGCTAACTGTAGGTTGGAGAGACTCTTCTAAAGATGGTTGTTGAGGAACCACATCTTCTAGTGGAGGCTTGCGATGGTTTAGAAAATGCCAATTCTCCAACTTCTGAGACAATAAAAAGCCAGAAATGTGGAGTCCTGTCAACACCAGCAGTTCGAGGTCTTGCCAAGGAATATGGCATAGACATAACTGATGTGCATGGTACTGGAAAGGATGGCAGAGTGCTAAAGGAAGATGTTCTTAGATATGCTGCTGACAAAAGAAGTGTGGGAGGTAGTTCTGCCTCTCTGGGTACTGATCACGAGGATCAGTTTTTGGGAGGGGCACAGACTCACCAAAATGTATCAGCTAAATCTGGATGGCATTACAATGATGAAACGATTCCCTTGAGGTGAGCCTTGATTTAGCATGACAATTTCTCTGCCTTCTGGGCCTGCTAATGCAAGCTTTGAGCAGAGCACATAGTATGACTTATTAGTAATGGAAACTGTGGTAGTGATGATGTTTTCATTGTTTCTGTCTCTTTGTGGGGTATTATCATGCCCTGCACAAATAATTTTGGGATCAATAAGGGTTAGTTTTCATCTGGTTAGATTGTTATGCGCAAAGAGTACATGTAAGCTTATAGAATTTTGATAAGATCTCATGGATAAGCCTCCATAACTTGGTCGTGTCAGTTAATCATACTTTTCAGGTGGATGATGTGGTTATTTCCATTGTCCAGTTGCAGCTTTCTTCATGAAGTTCTGTTTGACTGTTTGACACCAATTGCATTGTAAAACAAGGATAAAGAACTCAACAGAATTGACTGTAGGGCTGCCTAAGATACTAGTTATCAATTCATTTGTTAGATTCATCTACTACTGTTTTTGTCTTCCCCTCTTGTTCTTGTTCAGCAGTCTTGAGTGATGAATTTCTGCGACATGAGGTCATTTTAGTAGCTCTCTAAAAGTTATTTAAACTGAGTATCTCTCACGTGTTCTTTCAGGGGATTCCAGCGAGCAATGGTCAAATCAATGTCCATGGCTGCAAAAGTACCACATTTTCATTATGTGGAGGAGATAAACTGTGATGCTCTGGTGGAGCTTAAAGCATCTTTCCAGGACAATAACACAGATCCAGATGTCAAGCACACTTTTCTACCGCTGTTGATAAAGTCACTTTCAATGGCCTTAAGCAAGTATCCCATAATGAACAGTTGCTTCAATGAGGAATCAGTTGAAGTCATCCTTAAAGGTTAGCTGATCTTGGGATGGGGATTGCTAGTTTGACTATACCCCGTAAATGCTAGAAATTAGGCATGATTTATGAGATTTGTTTCTGGTTTTCTTATGATTACAAGACAAACTGAATGTTCTTTTTGCAGGTTCGCACAATATAGGGATTGCGATGGCTACTCCAAATGGTCTTGTTGTTCCAAATATTAAAAATGTTCAGTCTCTGTCTATCTTGGAGGTTAGTTTTACTATATTCCCAGAGGTGACATTGAATGTAACCTCTCTCCATTCAATTATTAAATTATTCACTTCCACTTATCTGGTAGGTTGTCGCTTCTTTATTGTGAGAGAATAATAACGATAAGATTTAGGAGACAACATGACGAGTGAGTGAGGAGTGAGTGACCTTTCTTTTTGTAATCCAGATTCCAATCTATTTGGTGTTGTTCATGCATAACACATAAAAGAAGTCCTCGACAAATGCTTCTTGCAGGCATTTATATCTTCCGTTATTCAAGCCCACATTCAGTTGCTAGAATTGCTTGTGCACTATAACATTTAGGCAAAAAACACTGCCGCTTAATTGAACTGCACTTCTCTTCCAGTAACAGATGAATCTTAAAATAATTTGCATGAAGTGTTTTTTTCTTCTTACTAATATGAATCATACCAACGAGAAGCCACTGCTTTAAAGCTAATGCTCGTCTATGATGCGATCAGATAACAAAGGAGCTGTCACGGTTGCAACAATTTGCATTGAATAACAAGCTCAATCCAGAAGATATATCTGGTGGAACAATAACGTTAAGTAACATTGGAGCAATCGGTGGGAAGTTTGGTTCTCCCCTTCTGAACTTGCCTGAAGTTGCCATCATTGCGGTCGGGCGGATCCAGAAGACTCCACAGTTTGCAGATAATGGAGACGTGTATCCAGTGTCTATCATGACTGTAAGTATGATAATTTTCAGAAGGAAATAGAAAGAACATGTTGCTTTGCCTGCAAAGAATAGCATCTCGATCTGGTTAGCTGCATTCAATAAGCCACGTGACATAAGTAATGGGAGGGGATGAAATCTTATCATTTGACGAGTAAATTATCGTGTCCGACGCAAGTCTTTGTTCCTTGTATCAGGTAAACGTGGGTGCGGATCACAGAGTTCTGGATGGAGCTACGGTGGCCAGATTTTGCAACGCGTGGAAGCAATACGTGGAAAAACCGGAGATGCTGATGTTGCAAATGAGGTGATCCGGCAACGAAATACAGGTCGCCGTCCCTCCTTCGTGTCTGTACATGGCAATAAAAAGAGCTTTTTAACCGTTTGGGAACAGCATGTACATGTCTGAAAGGACGAAACATCGATTCTTATGCAGTGCATGGGTTGAAGTGATTCTATGGTGAAACCGAGAAATGCTGCTAGGCTTTCACATAACACGCCGGTTTGAAGTATCTTAATAGGACACCGTTGCGTTGCACATATGAATTAGGCATGAATAAGACTGCCTACTTGTCTGGACGGGGTCGATGGGTGATCAAGAAGAGGCCCCTGGCCTAGGCTAGTGAGGTGCGCTAATCTATAAGGTCAGCCCAAAGCGGCTGAGCCTAGGTCATAATTCGTGGCAGTGGGGGCCCTGCCATCGCGCGGCCCCTGGCCAAATTCTCAACCCAATGATCCGTTCGTGTCGGTGTGGACTGGGCCCCATTGGTCACGGGCATGACGTCTTGGAGGCCCAATTGGTTTTGGGCCTGGGTCTTCGAGAGGTCTAGAACGTGAGGGGATTACATTGGCTCACGAGGGTATTTTATGCATCCAGAGCTTAATCTCTGCTTTGCCTGACGTTGTCCTCGTCGGCAAGTAGATTTGCTGTTACGACTTGCCCGCAGCCTCTACGCAATATCTAGCACGTACTCAAGACTGACGGCGAAGTACGCAATCCGCCGTTCTACGGCGCTCTAATGTCCCGTCCCCTTCAAGCCTCCCCTTCCCCCTCCGCACCAACCCCCACACCTCCCCCGCGCCGGCCCCCGCCCCAATCTACCCTTGCATGGAAGTTGTTGCTTTTGAAGATCCTTTTACGGACGGAGCAATTTTTTTTTTTCAAATTATAAATGTAGACATAACCTACTTATTGGGATGACATGGTCCAAGTGGGCGTTTCCATTTTGGAATCAAGAATTGCTTACTAAGGCTTGGTTCCGAAATATTAAAATTAGGAACCACATGTTAATTTCATAGATTAATCCAAGAACTGGACTGTTAGTCCGGTTTGATTCCTTGGTGGGTCCATAAAAGTGGTTCCATCAAGCTTCATGCACTCATGCAACGTTTTTCAGCAAGCCAAAGTAAAGCAAAATAAAGAACTTTCCTATTCTTAATTGTAAGATTAGTAAAAAGATTGGATTTGTATTGAAAGTTGAGAGTTGGCACTAAGTCGATGGGCGTTGAGCTTGAGAGTCGAGGCTGTGAGTGACAAATAGAAAGATGACTTATATGAAGTGAGAGTGAGACAAGACAAGCATTTAGTTAATTAGTGTTGAGCTTGATTAAGTCTTTTAGGGTTTTTATTTTCTTAATTTTTTTGGCAGGAAATTTTTCTTAAAAATTAATTATATATTTTATATTACCAATCCGGTCTTGGTGTGGGTGGGTGATTTCACACTTAGATCGGGAATTTGACCAATACCTACCGATTTCCAATAAATTGAACCGAGAATCGAATCGATTTCCTTGCCGATTCTAATCCGGTCTGGTTTGATTCCAAGTGGTCTAGGTGATCCTCCATTCTTTTGCACACCCCTGCTACCTATAAGATAGTGGAGGTTAAATAAAGTTAAATTGAGAATAGTGGGAGGCACCAAAAAGAGATAAACCTGGCATGAATTGGAGGCAATTACGTGGAAGGAGCTACTTCGGCCCCTTTTTTGCTACAATTTCAGCGAATGGCATCAAATGGGGTAAATGCAAGATAAGAAAGAGATTGAAGGTGCTTTACATCTCTAACCATATTTGTTATTTGATGTCTTCATTTAAAGATGGATAATTTGTAAAATCAAAATTTGAGACCAACTACTTAAGTTTTTCCCTTGATTATCTGAATGAATGCGAATTGACATAGACATAGATATAGGACTTGTGACTCACCTTGCATGTATATATCTGATGGATTTAGTAAATCATATTAGTAATTGGGATATAAGGAAGAACATAGAAAAAAAAAGAGGAGAAGTTGAGGATTAGTTGGATTTTAGTAGAGTAGCAGACACGGGCAAAATGGTCAATTCTGTGAGCCTCAACTCCTGAAATCTCTCCATTAATAGGTGGCATACATGACTAGTGTGATATATAGGACAAATTAGTAATAGACTATTAGTCTTTCCCTGACGGAAATTTAGCAGCCAAGGGACTTCGAAGTATGTGTGTGTTCGAGGCACAAGACTTTTGCTATGTTTTACTGATGTTTTACCTAAAGAAGAAAGTTCGAAAGCTAATCTTTTAACATTAACAATTACATCTATAAGATGGAGTAAATAGGAGATTTTAGAGTTCCCTTTAAAGAGTAGTTTCTGTATTTGGATCTAGTTTGGATTAAAGTGTCATTGTAGGTTCCTATATTTTGATTATATTTTGATTCGTAACATTAATTACATTGGAAAAATTAGGACTCTTCCACTCCAACCTATAAATGTATCTCATTCTCATCTCTTCCATCCCAAGCTCAACAAGTATCCTAAACTCCATTCTCTTTGATCGTAGTGTTCATATTTCTCTAGCAAGCAACCTCAAAAACATTATGGGTGTGTTCAGTTTCACGAATGAATACGTTTCGACAGTTCCGTTGGCAAGGTTGTTCAAGGCTCTAATTCTAGACTCACATAACCTAATTCCCAAACTCATGCCTCAAGCTATCAAGAGTATTGACATCATCCAAGGTGATGGAGGGGCTGGAACCATTAAGCAGATCAACATTATCAGTGGTAATTATGCAATTTTTCTATATAAATGTGTTTTTTTTAGCTTAAACATGTATTATGGCATATACATGTGTACTATAATACGATCTCCTATTGGATACAGGTAGTCGGCTTATCAGCATCAAGGATCGTGTGGATGAACTGAACGAGGAGACATTCACGTACAAGTGCTCCATGATGGATCGGAAGGAGAAGTTTGAATCTATTGTTCACGTTGTCAAACTTGAGCCGACGCCAGAAGGCGGGAGCAAGAACATTATTATGACCACATACAACACCAAGGGTGATGCTGAGTTCAAAGAACATGATAAGGCGAGCAACAAGAGTGTTCTGGAAATGTACAAGCTTACCGAAGCATACCTCCTCCAAAACCCCGATGCTTATGCTTGAAGCTTTGAAAGCTCTCTTCAATAACATCAAGAAGTCCAATAAATAAGTACTTGCAATATTCTCTATATCTTGTCGGAAGTATCCGAATTCTAAACGTCCCTTGATTTTTTTTTCAAGAAAACATCCCTTAGATTTGGCATGTGAGGTGGCTCATACTTCATGATAGGAATGTCATACATTTTCACAATCCTTATTGAATAATACAATAATGGATTATAATAAATTTGTACGAGGCATGTATTCTCTTTGAGTACATATACTAGCATAAACCTTGCATTATTTTGCTTTTGTGATTGTATAAATTTAATTCATTGCTGAAATTTATTATAGTCATCTAACACAAATGAAGAAAAATTGTCCAAAAAATCTTAAATTTAAGATATTTTTGCTAATTTAGTCTTGAACCTTTCAATTTTGACAATTAAGTCCTAAATCTTTTCAAATTTTGTCAATTGAGTTCATTCGGCCTATTTTGGCTAGAAATTACTAACGTAGATATTGATTTTTTTATAATATGATTGATGCTTACATGAACAACTTTTAATAATATTTCAATTTATTTGTTTTTTTTTTTTGAATTTTCATCTTCCTTTCTTCTTCCTTGTGTTGTGGCTAGCCACTGGCCATATACAATGGCAAGAACTAGCCTCGCTTGGTAGTGGTGATTGGTTCTAGAATGGGTAGCTTCAAAGTTAGAACTTGAAATCTACTTTGTTACACCTAGTTCCCAATTTTTGGACCATAAAAATGTTAACTATATGTCTTAAGGTAACCATGTAATAGTTACATGTTAGGAATTATTTAATGACATATAAGTATTCATTCATCGTTCTATTTATGTGAATGAGTATATAAGATCAGCTACGACTAAACCTATTTTTAAGGTGTTAAGAATATTTGTGACAAGTTTACAATTATGCTAAATTTTTAAACAATTCCCGATTGATAGATTATTAAGAGGATATTGATAATTCTCATCAAGATTGATGTGTTATCAAGTTTCACTATTCAGTATTAGATATTTGAGGGGATGATAAGTCACAAGTCATTGGATATTGTGATATCTAAGCTAAAACATAGGTGCTTGTATCGGACAAATTCACTGAATGTGGCATATATAGAACGATTGGCAACATGAAGATTTTAAAGGGCTTGATGTTCGATTGTTTATGCTTTGGTAAAGTGTAAGATCCTTAGACCTAAGGCATGATGCTAACTTATATGTTGGATGGCTATAGTTCACAAGTATTCATATTGCCGGTTTGTCGAGCCATCTCTGTATTTGATGATCATAGTTTGTTCACATACGAGGCACGTGCGTGCGCGATATGGAATTTGTTTTCTTATTATATATAGATATACAAGATTGATGTCCTATGCGATCTAATCGTGACATTATATTGAAATCTTCGACCGGGGTTGTAATTGAGAATGAATGGTTAATGTCTCGTAGAATACATGACAATTAGATTTGGGCATATGATCGAATTGGTGGCATGACCAATAATTCCATGACCTTTGTTCGATTGGGACATGGTGAGACAAAAGAATCGAATTATACAATCGCCAAAACTGATAAGTTCATTATGTTCTTGAAACATTTCACACTGTCTAGGTAGTCATGATATATTACTAGATGTCACTCATGGTTTGCAGGAACAGGAGATTGATCTGGACAATCAATTCTCTTAGTTTTGCTTCTAGCTCAATGATGAATCTAGAGATGTCACATACTATAACCAATTAGAAAGATGTTTGAACAAGAGAGAAAATATTGCAAAAATATTTGCAAGTTGAGCCAATTAGATTGAATCGGCCTAAAAGATAAAGAATCTGAAAATGGGGCTTCAAACTTTACGATTCAATGACGTGTTCAGATTCAATTAATAATATGAAATGAATTCAGAATTAATAGATGTATTAATAATCTGAAGTGAGTTAGAATCAATGTCATTAATAATTTGAAGTGAGTTCAAAATCAATGGCATCATTACTAATTTGAAGTGAGTTTAGAATCAATAGCCAAATTAATGATTTGAAATGGCTAAATTAAATATCTGAAATGATTTCAGATTTAATGGTCACATTAAAGTTTTGAAATAGTTTTAGAACTTAACGGTCACATTAATGATCTGAAATGACCAATTAATGCTCTAAAACAGTTTTAAATGTAACGGTAAAATTTAATTTTTATAATAGTTACCAGGTTAATAACAAGAATAAAGATCTTGGAACTAAAAATGACATTGTTTTAGGTAAAAGTGAGCATGGTTCTGTGGTAGATCTTGGAACCGAAGAATCAAACCGGTAGGAACCTATTTGGTTTAAACTTTTAAGATATGCATTGTAAGTTCTCTAGGTTCTAAAAATTGGGGGACCTATTTTAGTGCGTAGGTCTTAAGTTATAAATAGGTGGAACTTAAAATTAATTTTTGTGTTTCTAGGACAATATCTTCACATGATCTTGCGATATTCCATGATGTTCGATGATGAGTATTTAATTTGGAATCACTAGTTTAAACTTTCATTTTTGTGACCGGGAATTTTGCCTTGTTAATATTTCATATTCAATACCATATCTCCTCCTACATAAGCAAATTCCTGTTGAAGCATATATTGGGAGGATGAGTGCAAGGCGGACGATTTCAAAATAAACTTTTCATTCATTAGATAGAGAAGATCGCCAAGATTTCATGATCTACTGCCGAACTTATTCCAATTCAATAAGTATTCTCAATATTATGCCTTGAAGATGACTTGAATCTCTATGCTCTTCAGCATGAGATTTTGAGTCTCACATTTCTACCATTTTTCGTGCACCTAAATATAAGCTATGATCAATGGATTGTAACAATAAGTGATGATCATTAAAGGTGATGGTAGATTTCAGGTTCTAGGGTTTGCATGATAGGTTCTAGATTAAGAAAAAATGAGGAACTTATTCCAACGGATAAGTTCTAGGTTTCAAGTGAAATCTGTACGAAATTTAGAATTGCTCATCCCTAGTTTTAGCTAAGAAATCATCTAATGGAGCATTGACAGAAAGTAAATATGTCACATACATACAAGTTTGGGTTTTTCATATTATAAGAAAATGTTAGGATACATGTGTCACAATGGCTATAATTTAAGGTTTTTGATGTCACAAAATAAAATTAAGAATAAATATGTCATAGTTGACATAGTATTAAGTTTTTGGGAAAAGACTACAATAAATCCCAAACTTTGTCCAAAGTGACAAATTTACCCAAAAATTTTTTTTGTAACATGAAAAATCTCAAATTTTGCGAACCATGACACATTTACCCCACCAATGATATTTTCGTTTTTTTTTTTAATGTTTTTCTTTTTCCTTTTTTTCTTCTTCTTCTCTCTTCCCTCCACCGGCCATGGTAGAGCCAATGGAGGGAAGCTGGCGTCCGGCGAGGGCTGCTCTTGTTGGCGTCGGGCGAGGGTTGCCCTCGCCTGGGTTGGTTAGGGTCACCCTCCCCCAATGTAGGTGAGGGCAGGCCTCACCGGCGTTGGGCGAGGATGGCCCTCATTTAGCGAGGGAGGCCCTCACTCGACGCCAGCGAGGGGGGCCCTCTCTCAATGCTGACGAGGGCCGCCCTTGCCTGTGTTGAGCGAGGATGGCCCTCGCCAGATCTGGCAAGGGCATCCCTCGCCCAACGCCAGCAAGGGCCGCCCTAGCCAGCCCTCGTTGGATGCCAGCTTCCCTCCATCGGCGGCCGAAAGAGAGAAGAAGAAGAAAAAAAAAAATTAAAAAGTAAAAAGACCAAAATGCCCTATAGTTTAGGGTAAATGTGTCACATGAATAAAAGTTTATGATTTTTTGTATCACGAAAAAAAGTTTGGGGTAAATTTGTCACGATTGGCAAAGTTTGGGGATTTTCATGTCATAAAAAAAAATTGGGGTAAATTTGTCACTTTGGACAACGTTTAGGGTTTTTAGTGGTCTTTTCTTAAAATTTTTGTGGTTTTTTCCCTTTTAGAAAAGTTGGAGAGACGTGCAAAATGGTCAATCTCCTGAGAACCTACCCCTCTAATGTCTTCATTTATAGGTACAGTGTCTAGTTTGCTATGTTGTGTAAATTAGTTAAAGACGCCCTAAAAAAAGGTTCGAAAGCTATCGTTTGACTTTTATATTTAACTCTATAGAATGAATTAGATGGAAGATTACAGTTAGCTTGAGAGAGTAGCTTGTGTGCTCAGATCGAGTCGGGACTAATATGTCCTTGTGAGTTTATATATTTGATTTGCAACACATTAATTACTTTGGAAAAATGAGGGCTCTTCCACTTCAACTTATATATCCATCTATCTCATTCTCATCTCTTCCATCATAACCTCAACAAACCTCCTGAACTCCACTCTCTTTAATCATGTTGTCCATATTTCTGTAGTATCAACCTCGAAAACATCACGGGTGTTGTTCAGTTTCGCTTATGAATACATTTCCAAACTCATTCCTGGGTTCATTCAAGGCCGTCAAAACATACGTGCTCCAAAACCCCAATGCTTATAATTGAAGCTTCAAAGGCTTTTTAAATAAATTTAATAAGCCCTGTCAATGGGTGCTCAATGATATTCTCTATATTCTGTTAGACGTATCCGAGTCCCTTCACGTCTATATGCTGGTAGAAGTCCCTTAGATTTGCCTTGTGGGGCTTTACTATATTGCCAAACTCGTGCCTTGTGATATGAATGATACATGCTTTCACAATCTTGATCGCATAAGCATATTTCTATTTGAGAGTTCACTTATTTTACTTTAGTGATTGTGGGGCAAATTACCCAAAATAAACATATTGCACCCGTGCCAATTCAGTCTTAAACATTTTAATTTGGCCAATTTAGTTACAAACTTGTTGACAACTTGTCAATTCAATCATTCTAGCCAATTTTAGTCAAAATACGTTGACGTGGTGATCAAGTAAGCACCAGCCATCCTCTGGGGAAGAACTGGCATTGAATGGGACTAATTCTAATAATTTATAAATTATCTAATTCTCTTTTTCAACTGTGGGCCGACAAGGTCATTGACCCTTGCCAACCACGGGAGAGGCTGGTGCCCGACGCGGTGCTTATCCAAACAAGGCAAGGGTTGGTCGGTGACCTCATTGGCCAAGAGTTGGGCAAAAAGAAGAAAAAAGACAAAATATAATTAAAATTTCAGAAAAACTAAGAGGTTTTAAAAGTAGTCAACATTAGTATTTTTGGATCAAAATTGGTAAAATTGATTAAATTGACAAATTACCAAAAGATTTAGAACTAAATCAATACAATTGAAATGTTTGGGATTAAATTCGCAAATCCTTACAATGTTAAGGACTAAACTGGACAAGTTGTTTGATGAAAAAAAAAAAAAAAAAAGGGGGCCAAATCGAAAGGTTGAGGATTGAGTTGGCACAAATGCATATATAAAGTTAACTTGTTTTCAATCATAAGATATAAGTGAAGTGCCTTATTAACAAAGTTTGACTTACCAAAACGAAAAGCACCTATTGTATCAAAGACGATGTTGAGCTCAAAGAAGAAGGCATTCGGGCAAGCAAAGAGAAAGCCTGGGGAATGTACAAAGTCGCCGAAGCGTACCTCTTCCAGAATCCCCATGCTTATGGTTAATAGTTAACAAACTATCTTAATTAAATTTAAATAAGTCCTCTTAACAAGTGCTGTCGATATTCTGTCTTCTCTCAAGTGGGTATTGAGTTCATTTGATTCTGTATGGATGTAAACATCAGACAAACTTGGGTGGTGGTAAAAATATGCACTTTTTGCTTAGTTGGTTATGATAAGGATCTTTGACGACTATTTTGAAAGCCAACTCTTAGAAAAGAGTTTTCGTTTCGAAGATTGAATTGACTGTGGCCCGGGGTTAAACCGGAATCGGACAAAGCATGGTTGAATCCGCGAAAGTCCCAATATTCACAAGCAAATAGCTCCTTCGAAAAAAATTAAAATTCACCTTAGTAAAAGTAACTCTTTTGGGGAGATTACTCGAAACACCCACGATTTTTTTTTGGGAATAATATACGTTTGCTCCTGAACTGTTATACAACACCCATCTAAACTTTCACTTTGGTATAATTGTTGTCTCCATTATTTTCTCCATTAACAAGTACAATGCAACTAGTTTTTAAGGTACAAAGGTATATTTTCATCTAATTTTTAAGGAAATGCCTCTTTTACCCTTGATAATTGTAAAAAAATGAAAAATATAAAAATAAGGGAAAACTAAATTAACCAAAATACTAACAGAAGAAATAAATATAAAAAATAAGTTGACAATAACAATTTGTCAAAATTTTATAGCTGTAGCCATTTTAAAATACCTTAGTTAGATATTTTAAGAAAAAATAAACATAAAAAAAAGGTTAAATGGAAAAAAGAATTTTGTACGAAATGACAAAAATTAATTACTCATTATGTATATTTCAATGTTTAATTGCTGAGAAAAATGATTGATTAACTATAAAAGACATGATACCCTCAATTCATAAATTGAAATGACTAAACAAAATCCGATGTGATATTTGTAGATAGTTTTATTAATTTATTATTTTTTACATTAATTAACCATTTAAAATTGCATAAGTGCATATGATTTTTATAATTTGACCTTTTTGTAGCTGATGCCTTTTCCATTTTAATCTGTTTATTTTTCTAAGAACTAAGTATATTCATCAAACTTAAAATTTTTTATTTTTAAGCACTGTCGTTGACATTATCTTAAAGATATGAACATTAGTTAATTTATTTCCTCCATTTATTTATCTATTTGAAAAATCAAGTGCAAAAGTTAGGTTTCTTTAACAAAACGAGATAATCTTGTATTTTGAAACTTAATTTTTAAAAAGTTATGTGAAATGTACATGCTATGAACATATTACCGAGGGGCGGCGACCATGATTTTTTTTTTTTCCGGCGACCGTGATAAAATGTGTACTAATTGTAAAGTTCTAGGAGTTTGTACAATTTCAATATTTCATTTTTCCACCTGCGCCTCTGTACGAAAATAAATGAAGGAAAGAAAATGTCGCCCACTTCCCTCTGCAAACGCTCAACCGTCGCTAACCGCTGAAAAATCCAACGGCCACGATCACTCTCCTTCTCGTCGCCTCTGAATACAATCCGCTCGATCAATAAACTTCTTCTCCACCGGCCCCTACTGTTGAAAGTAAAAACTGAAACTCTCTGTCTCTGCGTCTCTCTCTGTGGTAATCATGGCATTTCGCTCAAAGTACTCATCCTTACTCACGGTGGCAGTCATGGCTCTCTCTTCTCTTGTCACTGCCTTCTCGCTTCAACCCCAAGGTTACGCTCACTCGCGACAATGCATCAACCCCTTCGAAGTTTCCATCTTTTTGCTTTCCACTGCTTCATCAATGGAAGTTGGATATGTCGTGTCATTGCTGACTCTCTCTCTCTCTCTCTAGCAGAAAGAGGACTGCCTGCTTTTGCATTTAGTTGGTTCAACGACAACAACACGTTCCGTGCTGGTGATGTGGCGACCATCAACGTCAAAGTTATGGACAGCGATGTGAATAGAGGCAATGCCACCTCGCCTGAAGCGAGCGGTTTCAGGCCCAGTCTCACTGTGAATGGCAAGACAGGGAATAGTTCCTACGTCTCAGGGGTACTTTTGGACTTTGGTGGTGATCCTAGCAACTGGCGGATTGTCTTCACTCCCATCATGGCTGGTTTGTTCAATGTGATCATCACTGAGAACAGTTTCAAAGTGATGGATTCATCTCTCCATTTCCAAGTTGTCCCAGGTTTTCTTCCCCTTAAGAAATGGTTCTTTTACTTTTTATGTACAGTGTTTCTGCGGTAATGTCTCCCTGTGTGCATTCTTATGCGGGAAAAGCCATTGAGACATTTGTTCGTGGTACTAAGCCAAAAGAAGAAAAAACCAAAAACAAAACAAACACAAAGATTAGTTCATAGCTTGCTTGGCTTATTTGGAGTTGTTGCTCACCAGCTTGTGCGCAGTCAGGCCTCACCATCATTTCGTAAAATCTCAGTCAAATTTAGTTCTGTAGTTGGTCCCAGTTAATGGGAGAAACAGGAATTATATAACAACATGAAATTTAGATAATTTGTTGATGGTCCCGTGGGAATGATCCTCTTCTTGTGCATATGTCGTTCATGAATGTGTCATTGCCATACATTCGCTCTCTTGGATTGCACGAAAAACAACATCCCATCTTAGTTCTTCATGTCTCATAAACTGTTCAACTGCTCTCCCATCTCAAAAGCTTTTATCTTTTTCTTGGTAATGACTATTATCAACATTGCATCCGAAAAGAATACCAGCTTAATTCATTTTTCTCTGTTCGATTGAAGGTCCTGTCTATGCATCCGTCTTCCCTGTCTCATGGCTTGGGCTTGTGCATGAGTTTGCGGCGGGAACGACAGCCGCCCTTTTGGTCCTTCCAAAGGATGCATTTGGGAATAATATATCCTCAGTGGACGTGCCACTAGACTCGTACAATTTCACGATATTTTCACTCTATGCAAATAATTCAGTCGCAAGCACACCGAACATCACTTCCTTGAGTTGGAATGAATTCGGATACATCATCATCGAGTTTACAGTTTCGATGGCCGGAAATTTCTCTTTACAGGTTTTAGGGCAAGGACAAAACCTCAACGGCTCTCCACTTCCCTTCCAAGTGAATCCAGGTGAATGCATTTTTCTGCATCTCTTAAAAGCAGTAGTGGGGTTGCCAAAATCTTTGGCACTTGCAATGTCTAAGAGAATGTGGCAATAGAGAATGATTACCTGAGCAGTGAACAGACAGCGAAGATGCGGGCAACATTCTTAATCGATTATGCTATGATGTGAAAATTGTGTTGATATGGGAGCTCATCCACCATTTCACTTTTTCACTTCCTTCTGTATGATTATGTGATCGCACTGAGACACTAGGTTGGTTTGCGTGGAATTCCAGGACCTCTAGATATTTCCAGCTGTCAAGCTAAGTGGAAGTCTGACACAACTGCTTGGCAAATATTTTCAAAGGTGGAAATCTTCATATACCAGCTAGATCAGAGCGGAAACCTCATTTCGGGACTATATGTATTCGATGTTGATGTGGCAGAAAATGGCACAAATATGTCCATTCCTATAGTGGATTTGCACTCTGAAGAAGTGGCAACGGGAATACAGTTATTTTCCTTCAGCGCTGTAGAAGTAGGCAACTTCTGGCTCAGGATATTCGACGCAAAGCATGGCAAAAGCATAGCGAACATGCCATATGCTTTTACCGTCTTCACAGGTGCATGTGGCTTTTCTTACACAGGATATGGTCGCGCATTATGCTACTTATGGGCCTTTTGTCTGGCATTTTTAAACAAAACTTATACCACTTTCTATTTATATTAGTGACTTAGTACACGTCTGTTCATGCTTAGGAAATGCATACCAAAGGGGACACATCCCCCTCTTTCAGGTGTTGAAAGGATTTCATATTAATACTCTCGAGTAGATTCAAGGACTTCTTGAGACTATTGAGTGGCCCCACCTTGAGATGCTAGTTTATGATGAAATAATCTTTGCAAGATAAAGAAATAAATTAAGGAATTTTTTTTTTGTCAGTCCTACTCTACTTCTATTTTAACCACTGAGGTTTGCCCTAGTGGCCATCCTTTCAATATGGAAAGGGAAGGTGAGGGTTCGAATTCCCACCTTCTTAAGGGGTTAGGTTGGGGATGCTTCCAATTACTTTGTCCCCTTTCTGAACCTTCTTTTGTGTAAAACTTCAATAGGCTATTGTGACGCATCAAAAAGCATCGTAAATGGTTCTGGTTTAAACAGTTCCATGGCTGGAGGGATTGAGGAATTTTCAGTCTACTTGAATGACCTTTTCCAGTACCCATCTCCAGTTGAAGTCAACATGGTCCGAGTGCAAATCGTAAGGGAAATCGACTCTTACACAATATGGCCACACATATACCCTGTGCAGTTGATCAATGGTATGTGTATCATTGTGCGATAGCTGCATCCATCTCCTCATTTCTTTTTCTTTTTTTTTTAAGTTTTCATGATTATTTGTGCATGTGAACTTGGGAAACCGTTGTTCTAGGAAGTGCAGCGAGTCGGGTACCGAGGTTCGGTGCTATGAGCCAGACAGCAGCCGCTCCAGGGCCTGCTGTTGACCTGACTAACCATGTAAGATGTCACTATGCACGATTGAAGCAGTTAATTTTCCTTTCATTTTCATGCGTTTGTTAATTTTTTTTGGGGGTTGGAACCAGTCTGGCGGGAACTTGAATTTGCGTGCCAGTGCTTTCAATGTGATTTATACACCTGAGAAGAGTGGGATCTACGGTGTTTATGTCTACTGTGGAAATGTATTACTGAATAATGGTCATCCAATCAAAAAGGAAGTGAAAGCAGGTATGAACAAGATTTCAAGTTTTCTAGTTTGCAGGAAAAGGAAAAGGAATTTTCATTGCAAATCTTTTTCCTTTGTTTGCTGCTTCTTAATTATGAACTTTTCTGTTGCTGGTTCTAGGCAAATATCATCACAATTTGTATGGACATATCTGGATTCTCTAGTTCGTTCATTCATCCGTATTAAAAGCCTTCCATGATAAATGCAATCCCAAATTTTCGCAGGTGAAGTTAACATGTCAGTTTCTGGAGTTGTGAAATACGATGCTAAGGTTCCGAAGCTGATTAAAAACGAAGTTATAGTGAGGCTGATGGACTCATTCTACAACCCCATTATCTCACAACATTCAAGGTTGAAATTGGAGATTGTTTCGACAAACAATTCCGGATCTTCAAGTTGGGTTTTTACAGACAATGGCGATGGGTCATATACCGTTTACTACATTGCGCCAGACATTGGGACTTATGAGATGAGTGCGGCAATTGATGGCAACCGCTTTGCATCATCTCCCCAGAGGATCAATGTGTACGGCAGTAAGGGGAAAAAAATCCTGAAATCATGAGATAACTTTGCTTTATACTTGAGAACTGTGGATTTATTACTGCTTTAATCATGGTTTAGACAAAACAATAATATCATGGATTTATCCGTGCATTAATGTGTCCACACGATACCAAAGGGCGCACTTATCTTTTTGACGAGAGATCCACATAGCTAGATTTATGCCCTGTTTCTTGGCCTATACGCATGTATGGAATAATACTTGGGACCTAAGTAAAGTTCCGTTATGAAATACTCCTGATCAATAGTTTCAATGTCTCCCAGGCGAGTATTTTCCAAAAGCTTATGAAGATGCAGTATCTGTATGGGAGGACGAGTCCATTGCTATTGATGTCCTAGCAAATGATTACTTCGCAGCAAACAACGCAAGTATCATTTACTTTTCTCAGGTAGAGAACTTCATCTGTAATGTTTTCCTTTCACCCCTTGGTTCCTCTAGTTCTTAGCATCCTTTAGTTCTTAGCACCCCAGTACGCAGTTTTGTGGTAATGTAAATTTCAATTTGTTGTGATTCTGCAATCGCATTGGCAAAGCAAATGGAATCAAACCATTTCTGTTTTTTGTTCTTCTGGACTGTGAATACTAACAAAACTCTCTGTGTAAATTCGAGTTTTATGTTTGTCCTCAAGTCACTTTGCAATATGGCGATGAAAGCATAGTATTAGTAGGTGGGTGCGGAGATATTGTTGAAAACTGACCTTCCAAAATACTTCTTAGACGAAACCTACATGATACGAGTCTTACTTGCCAGCCAGGTCATGGTTCACTACTTCAGCATGGACGGCTTCTTAGATACACTCCTTACAAAGATTACTATGGGAATGACACATTCCTTTACACAATATCTGATGTTAATGGCAATAATGCAACCGCTTCTGTAAGCATAGTAGTGCTTAAAATTCCGCCCCAGTTTGTCTCCTTTCCAACTCAACTGCAAGCCATTGAAGATACGACCTGCCCCAAATTCGGGTAATATTTCTTAGCTTAAATATGCTCATCAGCTTTCTTGAGGACTCTTTGACCTGATGATGTTCGTATCTGATCTGATAGTTTCCTGACACTTTGTTCTCTAAACACCTGTTGTTTTGTTCAGAGGTTATTCTGGTCTGAGGATAGCATATGCAGACTTCACAGAGAACATATCTGTCAGTCTTAGTGCACAGTTTGGGACTGTTTCTTTATCTCCCATGCTGATGGAATTCTGGCAGGGAGGAATTTTTGTGAGTAGAGACAGTGGAGAAGCAAAGGAATTAATTTTACAGGGACGTGTTGAAGCAGTGAATTCAGCTCTAGAGTCATTCCAGTATCTCGGGTACTCCAAAAATTCCACTTGATGCTTTGTTTGACAAGAACAGCATCACTTATTGACTTGCTTATGAAGTTCTTTTGACTTCACTACATTTTGTCTTATTCAAATTTTCATCATCGAGATAAACGTTATGTTGTTAGTTATTTTAATGACTATGTCGAATGTCAAGAGTACTTACAGAATCCATTTACTAATGAGGAATTTTTTGCCCCTCTTTGTAGAAATCAGAACTTCAGTGGTGAGGATACAATCCGGGCCTCGGCTAGAAATGGAAATGGAAAGAACGACTTGGATATATCAGTGGTCGTCAAACCTATTAATGATCCTCCATTCTTTCGAGTCCCTGAATTTGTCATTCTGAAGTTCAATGGTGATGAAGCTTTGATCTTTGATAGGGAAAGAGACAATTTTGACTTCTTTGCTGGTGATCCGGACCTTCTTCACTTTTCAGGTTTTGATCTTTCGCTTGCTTCTTTTATCTGTTTATTTATGGTCAAGTTGGACCATAAGAATGGGAAATATCTTCATATGGCTTTTGGTTGAAACTTGAAACTGTTCTTTGACAACTTGTGGAATCATACTTATTTCTGCAAATTCTGTTATATAATTACAAGACTAACGAGTGGGTTTTAATTTAGTCAACACAGAAACTTTAAGATCTGTATAATGTTGCGGTCCTAATTGTGCAAATAGTACATAAATCGTCTGAATGACAAAATATAAACTGTTACGGCAAAGTTATAAAGTGCAGATATCTTGGCTTTCCTTCTTTCTCTTCTTCTATGGGATCCTGCCAATTGATGTTGCAGATGGTTGACACGATGCTTTGTCTGTGGGTTCTATTTCAGGTGGTGGGTCTCTTTTCCTAGTTGAATTTTCAGTGGAAGTAAGTGATGGCTTCTTGGTGACCAGCCTACCAGCAGAACTCATCAACTCGACCGAGCTGAAGCTGAGGATCACTTATCAGTGGCAACCTCTTCAGACTTATGTCACTATCTCGAAATATTTTAAGGTCAAAGCTGCTGGAATCAGGTTCCGAGGAAGAGTCGAGGATTGCAACAATGTAATGCAGCAACTTTTTATCATGTAAGTAGCCTTTTGTTTTTCCCGGACAGATTTTATATGTTCCACGTTAACACATCCCTTGCTGAATACACATTCAACCTGTGATGGTGTTCATGCTTATTTCCTATCTCCAAAATAAATTATTTTCCAGAATAAACCCAGATTCAGTGGTTGCAATCTGTTTTTTCAGCTGATATTGCGTGCAGTATCAATATTAACTTAAAAGGACTACCTAAGGAGCATAGTAGCCTTTAATTTACAGGGTAGAGGAAATGGTGCCGTGTTGACCTTATCGCTAAACGATTTGGGAAACTATGGTTGCTATCCAGATTGTGCTGAAATGTCATCATTGCCCCTGTACACCGAAGCATCAGTCAATCTGATCGGAAGAAATCTGATGAGTCCACTGCTAGCTCACTGTAAGTAGCCACAAAACACAACTTGGTTTGCTCAGTCAGATGGGCTTGATCGGTCCTTTGACTGTGGGGATTACAGATGCAGTTCTTATATTTTGAGTAGAAATGGAAACTAATCACTGTTAATGACTAATCTGTTGACTCAACCATGAAATTGAGGAGACTTAGTATGTGGAAAAAACTCAAAAGTCTTTATGTTGTGTGGGCTGCAGTACTTGGATCAGCTATCATCATTGAATTCATTCTTATGTCCTATATCGGAGTTGCACTTTTATATTTCACATGCAAATGTGCAATCCTTCTGGTGACTGAACGGAGACGCAGTGAACTCAGGAATCCAAGTCGAACAGATGTGCATGATGTCCTAAATCAAGATGTAAGCTATTCACTAACCTCGTAAACAATATTCTGATTGCATTATCTAGTGACTAGAGAAGATTCTGAAGCAAAGTTGAACATAATCCTAGCTTCATAGGTTTGAAAGTAGACTAGCCTTTTTGAGCTGACATATTGGGCACTGCATATTTGTTCGTTTTGGTTTTCAGAAAAAGGATTTTGCATCCTTTCCACTGCATTGTCCCTCTCTTTGCATTAACCTTATTTAAGTATTTGCCCTTTATTTTCCTGCCATTTTCAGTCAAGTTCGCATTCTTCAGAAAATGCAAATCACTTCTCTGGACATCGCTCAAGCAGTTTGTTGCTCAGTGGGCAGCCTTCTAATTTTCGACAGCGGTAATTCTTCTCTCTTTGAAACATTCTGGGTAGTGTTATAACCATGCCAGTCTAAGTACTGTTTCTCTGTCTTGACAGAGAAACGATTTCTGCAACATTTTTTTTTTTTTTTGGTAAAAGGTAATAATATAAAGAGGAAAGGTCAAAGTGAAATTTCATCGACACTTTAAGTGAAATTTCACTTTATCTGGATGATTTTTTTTTTTTTTTTTATCTTTATCAATCAAAATATACTTCATTTCATCTTTTTATCTTTAAGTGAAATTTCTCCTCTTCTTGCCTTCTTGTTGCTTGTTTATTTAGGTGTAAAGAAAATACTCCCTGCTGAGACTTCCGAAGTTTATTTCTTTTTGAACCAACTATGAGATTTGTTCTAATGTTTATGTCAATCTTCAGGTCGGGCCGTAATTCCCGCAGTGACGCATCCACTAGAGATGCACACTTCTCACAATCGGCAAGCGACCACTCTCCTGGAACTCCACAGCGCAGCATCATTCCACTTTCAATTGGAAAGGGATACAAAGATGCGGTTTGAACTCCCAATTTTCGCAATTGGACAGCCTTTGGAGTTCAGCATTATCTAAAGGTGATCAAAGCTGATTCAATACCTGCTCCTGAATTCACATCTTCCATCATGTCTCTTATGAGTTACAAACCAGTAGAGAACGCAAGCGCTTGGACCTTGACAGTACTTATTCCTTCTTTTGATTTGGCACATGCACTTAGACGCACACAATGTGCTTCCTTTGCAGTGATTCCATTTTGTACTACTCAAAATGATCAAATACCCATGCATACCCTCATCAATGGAACCAAACCCATTTTGAGTCTCTAGGAAAAGCAAAAATATATTATTAGCATATGAAAGCTAGCTGCTTCAGAGTCTTGCGTACATAGTTTGAGAAATTTCGGGATCAGGACTAAGCCACGGAACAGTCTTGTTCATACCCACATCATTATAGCAGCTTTCAAAGATTACCAACGCCCGATTGAGAAGAGGACAAGCCCTGAAACTTCAGAACTTTCCGAAGAAGTCATGAATGTGGTGGGTGACTTCCTGAGGTCTTTCCTCATGGATGAAGTGAGCCACTCCTTCCATGACCACCACATCCTCAAGAAAAGGCACATACTTCTTGAGCCCGCCTCTGTGTATGTAGTCTTTAGCACCAGGAGAAGTGTAAGTGAGGTCCAAGTCACCAACTATGAACTTGGCCGGAACTCTGATCTGAGCCCCGGTCCATGGTGCTGTGAGCTCCCAGTTCCTGCAACAACATCATCACAGTAAAATTAACATGAGACGTCATTACTGGATGGTAGTTGCAGAAAACTCATTGGATATTGACATAGCTTCCAGGTGAAATTCTCATGTTGTGGTTAACTTAGGACATCACGTCAGTGTGATAACTGATTAGTGCACTGAATTATTTGGTCTTTCAGACTATTTCATTAGGAGACTTCACGAAATGAGTTGGTAACCGGTATTCAATTTTCTGAACTCGGCAATTTTCTACATAATATCACCATAACCAAGAAAGATACACCTATTTTCCAAAGTAAAATGACACTAGCATGCAACATATGCTTCTAATTCACAAGGCAAGAGTTGAAATGGGTTCAGCAACATACAGATCCAGAGCTCTGTAGTAGTTGAATCCACCAGTGAACCCTGTTTTCTCGTACTTGGAGGCATAATAGTCAACATCTTCCTCAGTCAGCCATGAGGGTAAGATGATCAGGTCATCCATGGGGTAACCAAATGCTTTCCCTTTTGGCAAGAAAAGCTGGTCCGGGTTTCGGATCGTCAAGAATTCCTCAAGGACTCTCCTTGTACCAATCTGAGCAAATTCAGCTTCCATCTCTCCAGGCTCCTATACAGTATCAATCAACTAGCTCAGCCTAACTCAAAGCTAATCATTAACATGTGCAAGATACAGATTATTTCAGATATTGAATGATATGTAATGCGTTATGGAATAATTCCAAACGATTCACGTACTGTTGATTGTCCTGTCTCATTAAGTAAAATCTTATCACTCAAACCAATCAGAATGGTTCTAAAAAAATCGATCAGAAATGAAAAATAATTTAAAATTCTGCTAGATGAATCGTGATGACATCACGCAAAAGTCCTTGCTGTTCCACAAAGTGATGGGCGTTTTTGTTGGGTCAAGAAACGAATCATTTTTGGAGTAATGACCAAGGAACAGTCCATTTATGTTATTTTAAGTTCTTAAGAGTGATTAACCAGGTTAATATAATCAGTTTAAACAGTAGGAACTAGACAAAGGTGGCACCTTTAACCAAAATTAAACATCAAACAATTGCAGCGAAAGTCACAACACATTAAACCAAGATACCACAATGAAACATCACTTGATATTCATTCTTTACAATTATCTCATGCAGTTATAATATTAGGCTAGGTTATCTCACCTAAGGAAAGGGAGTA
The DNA here is from genome assembly GCA_016097545.1 of Eucalyptus victrix. Taxonomy (NCBI): domain Eukaryota; kingdom Viridiplantae; phylum Streptophyta; class Magnoliopsida; order Myrtales; family Myrtaceae; genus Eucalyptus; species Eucalyptus victrix. The sequence goes on from CM027842.1 coordinate 49,475,307, forward strand.
TAGACCTGCGTCACCATGAAGGCAAAATCCCTCCTGTTTTTCCAGTAGAAGGAACAGTGATTTCGACTAACTTGATCAAAAATCAGATTTGATCAATTCACTTTATCTTTCTCTTAGAGGGTTCAGTCCGATTTCGGAGACTAAATGTTAGAATTTGCTTGTTTAGTTCAGTTCTCCATATACGGACACTGTAGATTGGTAAGCAGGACAAGAAAAGTGATAAGGAGCTTCCAGCAGTAAGGTGATTAGTGATAAATTCCATAAAAACTGATGACGAGCTCAAAATAATTTAAAGTCTGGTCAGCATTTCCCAACAACGCCAGACAGAATCATTCTGCAGAACACCAAAACAAAAGACTGCGAAGCCAAATCCTTGGAGCACCGTCAAAATTAGCCAGATCACTAAGCGAAAAACAACTTAAGACCACCTCTCACCCTCTTCCCAGAAAACACACCTCAAAGTCTATCAAAATGCAACAACCATGTGCACATAAACCACACAACTTCGAAAAGAATAATACTAGATATAACAAGATCCTGGAATCTCCATCATGTAATTTGCCCATTTTCGTGGATGAATATTAGCGTATGTGGAACGACCCCCGGAAGAGACTAAATTGGAGGAAAAGAACCTGGAATCTGCAGATGTAGTAGTCTTCACCATACCCGGCCCTGAGGCTCTCCAGGGGCTTCTGGGCCGGGTTGCGTGGGGTGAACGGGACGCTGAGATTCACCAGCGCCTTCACGCGGTCTGGCCGGAACAGGCTCAAGTGCCACGCCACGACCGCTCCCCAGTCATGTCCCACCACGAACACCTTCTCTTCTCCCTTGGCCACGGCGTCCAGGAGGGCCACCAGGTCCCCCACCACGCTCAGGCTCGTGTAGGCCGAGGCCGAGGCGGGGGTGTCGGTGTCGCCGAAGCCACGGAGATCAGGGGCCACAGCCCGGTACCCGAGGGCGGCGAGGCCGGCCATCTGGTGGCGCCAGGAGTACCAGAGCTCCGGGAAGCCATGGAGGAGGAGGACCGTGGGGCTGCGGGACGAGCCCTTGATCGCCACGTGCATGGCGATGCCGTTAACGGTGACGGTCCTGTGCTCTATGCCTTGCATCTCCATCTCTCTCTGTCTCTCTATCTCTCTGCCTCTGAAGTGTGCTTTAAGCTCTGTTTTTCAAAATGGTCATGAAGAATGAATTGGAGGGAGGAGATAATTAGAGGGAATCTTTGCGAGGAAGGTCAAAAGGGAAATGGCTGAGACCCACTTTTGTCGTCCAGATCATGATGAATTCAGGGTACATTACTACATGTTACTTTGTCCATATGATAATATATTTTGCGCTCAAATTAGCCACTGTCGAGGCGGCGGCAGGTCGCCAGGACTCATAATTGTTCAGACCACTGAAAAACACCAAACAACCAGTTTAAACCCACTGCTTCGTCTCTCTTCTGCTAAGATAGATGCTGCATCTCATCGGGTACAACCATAAGCCGCCATCGGGTCCTTGCAATCTCGGTCGCTTGGCAGTCACCGGCGGTTAGGAGATTTTCGTTCAGCACGAGAAGATCTAAGTTTGGTCATAGTGCGTTTCGGATTGATCGTCGAACCACACTTCTCTCACGTTGCATCATTTAGTAAAATGTTGGACTCGTCGAGACAAAATGAGTCTAGCACTGCTCATCACTTGGGAATTTGGATGGATGACGAGTTGGAAAGTGTCATCTCTGATATAGGACATGGGGGACAAAGCGACCAGAGCGGGTAACGTGCATGTCTTTTCCTTTGCTGTCCTTTTTGAAGAAGTGGAGGACTTGAAAACTTTAAGTGCTCGAGGATAGATCAAACCAAAGGATCTCAAACAGGCGAGGATCGAGGAAGCAATTTGAGATTGTACGTGTACCTTGGAAGAGAATAGGAAGAGTTGGACCTAGAGGCCAAGGGGAATAGTGTAAAGCAAAGTTTATTTCGATCTCGACTTTTCCTTTGATTGGCGGATTTTAAGAAAGGGGCCATCATGGCCCCGTGACCAAACGTTCCGCTTATGCCCTTCATCCATCTTGAGTGAATTTGTGAACCTCGTGCGTTAACGGGCTAAAATGGATCCCGACATGATAGATCCAAATCTAAGCACATACTTCCTGGTCCTGTGAGGCTAAGGCAATGAGCTCTGCATGGCGTGAGACCGACGCCATCTTGATTGAAATGAGGAATGTACCAGGGGCATTGATCCCCACCTCGACGATGGGGGAACCTTCCCAAAGGGAGAGATTGTTATGATTATCTAACTCTGCGGAACAATAAAAATAACAAGAGGCAAGAAGGAAATTTTGAATTGCTTGCTTTTATTGACCAAGCAAATGTTTGCACTTCATTTTGTTCGGTTTAGTTTTGTGAGGCAAATACATGAGACAAAATACCAAAAATGCCATAAATCTATTGTATTTATACTAATTCAATTATAAACATTTCCATTAGGGTAATTTAGTTTTAAACAATTTTATATCGATGGCAAATAAATTCATCCAATCAATTAAGGCTAGAAATTGATAACACGAATGTCATTCTTCAATGTGGTATGGCTAACATTGATATCAACATTTTTTTATAATTTTTAAATATTTCTTTTTTTTTTTCTTTTGAAGGTTTTTTATTTTCCTCTTTGGCGCTTGCCCTCTCTCAAGTGCGATGGCCTACAACCAACCACCAACAAAAGGAAAAGAGGAAGTAAGGAAAAAAAAAAACAGAAAAAAGTAGGGAAACAAAGAAAAAAAATAAATATCACTAAAAAAAGTCTACATTAATGCTATGTAGGATGGCTCATATCACATCCCGATTCCACAAGGATGGGGGCATGACATGGCCATCTTTTCCACAAAGGATGCAGCCTTAGCAAAATCAAAATTCAACGTGATATCAAAATTATACAGCCATATATGTATTTGACAAAAAGTCATTTGATTACACTATTAGAGTTTTCTATAATCCACGGACATGATATATACACATATTCAACAAAACTAACTCAGAAGATCATCATCTACAAACAACATATATCTAGAAGTCCCCATTACCCAAAAGTTCTTCACCTACTAATAATAAGGCTCACAACCTATTTGTAGCTCGATGAAGAACCTTAAAAGCAAGTACATGAAAGGAATAAACTACCACAACTCAATAAATAATACATTACTTATAAGCAGGTCAATCAATTTCTATGCATCATTATAAAATAATATCATAACTCATCATCTTAAATTTAATATACGATATACATTAAAAATTGAAAATGTATAATAACTTTCCAACAAAACTATATATGTACAAGATTAGTCAACAAACCTGCTCAACAATAACAAACAACCACCAATGGTCTAATCCATTGACTAATCTTATCAAATCACACTCGAATTCCTAATAATTAATTGAAAAACAAAAAAAAAGAATAAAACAATATTCTAACAAATTACTTGACATCTTTCTAAACAAACCATAGTCAATATCAGAAAACTATTTGATAAAACATTTGCCAATAAAACTTTTGGAAATTCCCTTCACAAAACATTCAACCAAAGCGTCCATAAATGAAAAGAATTTCCCAATGCACTTTCAATAAAATAAAAAGATAATAAAAGTTTGATCCCATTTTATGCAAAAACATTCTCTCAATAACTCAGGAGAAAATTTATTTTGATGTCTACTATGAAAATTGAAAATCAACAGTTACTCACCGACACACTCAAAATTGAAAAACTTGAATAAAACAATATTTTCATAATATGACTTAACAGAAACTCATTGATGTCTACTATGCATAGGTCGTGCGTTAAACTTGTTCATAATATGACTTCCTCCACTGAACTCCATTTCAAACACATTAATAGTCAATAAAAGCCCCTTCAACATATTACAAGAACCCCAAGTTTACCAATAAAAAATCTAGTTGAAAATAGGTGAAGTTCAGCCCCAAAGTCACTGTTCAGTGGCATGTGGCCAACTTCAAAATTCCATTGTGGGCAAACCATAAGTAAATCAAGATCCGTAAAATACTATAACTTCATAAAATCCTAAGCTATCATTTCCATATATAAATGCGGCCCAACAACTCATCAATTGTACATTGTAACTCCAAATTGACATAAATCCAAATTTCATGCTCTAATTTCTTTGATTAAACAAAAAGAGGCTTCAATTACTTATTGAATGCTGCAAACCAGAGTTCAATCGCTTGTTGAAGTGTTTGGTTTAGTTTGCATGAAAATTCTCTCTCTCCCCTCGCCTTCTTTGGTAATGTCACTAGTACTCTTCCTCTTACACTCACTCACGATCTATTGAAGGGAAAAATGAAGATGGCCTAGGCTAAAGGCTTGGATAACAAAAATGTGGGCTGAATTAATGGGCCCTATATTATACTTAGCGTCTATGTCAGCGATTTTTGGTATAAATTGGCTGAATTGATATCATTTTGAAAATGCTTAAGATTAAGTTGATCCAATTAAGATGTTTATAATTGAATTTGTACCTATGTAATAGGTTTAAGATTTTTTTTATACTTTTCCCCAAATACATAACCGGAAGTCAACATGCTCTTTCCTTTTCCTAGAATGAGCATATCCCTTCCTTCCTCCCACCAAAAGACAAGAAAATTTTCTTCTTTCTTTCTAATTTCTTCTCTCTTTTGCACTAACGGATGCATGTATTTTGTTGAAAATGACAAATTTTGAAAATATTTTTCTAAAATGATCACTTATATTATTTATAAAAATAGATAAACGATTTTTTTTTTTATCATTTACAAAAGTGTTTAGACATATTATTATTAATACTAACATTTATTTTTATTGATTAACTATTTCAAGTGAAATTTCTTTAAAAATATATTTTTTTTGAATCATTCTTTTTTCTTTTTCTTTTTTTTTTGGTGGAAACAAACGACCCATTAGGCCCAGCTCCTAACATGGATCTTGCATAGAAATGGGACATCACTTCTGTTTTGACTTTTTGAGAAGCACATCCGAGACATTTGATGAAGGACATTTATCTGGATAGGCACGAACCCTTCACCTGTCAATGAGGAATTTGGGAAATCCCTTAATGGGCAACGATGTCATAGATTTGGTTTTGACCCCTGAGGCCCTAATAGGCCCTCAATTCTACCTCAGTAGATGTCTAGACCCGATTCAGTCCCTTTCCAATCCAATTCAAGTTTTGAGACAACCATGTTTATCACTTTACATCCTGGAAGAATCCTTTAGCTTTATCAAGTAAGATATACTTCGTTTCATCTTTTCTACCCCTAACAGGTATTATGATCTCTTCTCGCCTGCACAGTCTTATTGCTTGTTTATTGGCGGAAAGAAAACTCTTCGTGCTGATACTTCTGGAGTTTATTTCTTTTTGAACCGACAAGTGGATTTGTTTTAATGTTTATGTCAATAGTCAGGTCGCGCTGCATCTCTCACAGTGAAGCATCCAGCAGAGATGCACACTAATCATGATCAGCAAGCGACCGCTCTCGTGAAACTCCACTGCTCAGCTTCAATCCTCTTTCAATTGGAAAAAGGATACAAAGATGCTATTCGAGCTTCTGAAATTCTCGCACTTAGACAGTCTTTGGAGTTTGAAACATCATGTAAAGAAGATGAGGGACTGATTCGACACGGTTTTGTTCTTCTCGGGACAGTCCATATTATCCCAAGAAAATGTGTATATACAGTTAAAGGGCCCATTGTCTTATAAGCTAGCCCGGGACTCCCTTCCTAAGCGATGTGGGACGAAAGAGGAACCCCTTCTTTGCGCATGTCCAGGAACCGAGGCGCGGACACACTACCATCCCTCCTCCCCATGCATTGCCGCTCGGGCCGTCACATTCTCCTCGCCCGTGTACTGCCAAGGCAAACTTAATCCGTCCCTTCGTACTACCCCGGGTCTGGGTCATCACAGTACTAGTCAAAATGATCAGATACCCATGCATGTCCACATGGATGTAACCAAACCCAGTTTGAGTCTCTAGGAAAAGCGAAAATATCATTTTAGCAAATAGAAGCTAGCAGCTTCAGAGTCTCGTGTACATAGAGAAATATTTGGGATCGGGACTAAGCCATTAAACAGTCTAATTCACACTCACATCATTTTAGTAGGTTTTGACAATACCGGCACTCAATTGAGAAGAGGACAAGTCCTGAAGCTTCAGAACATTTGGAAGAAGTCATGAATGTGTTGGGTGACTTCTTGAGGTCTTTCCTCATGGATGAAGTGAGCCACTCCTTCCATGACCACCACATCCTCTAGAAAAGGCACATATTTCTTGAGCCCACCTTTGTGTATGAAGTCTTTAGTGCCTGGAGAATTGTAAGTGAGGTCCAAGTCACCCACCATGAACTTGGCCGGTACTCTGATCTGAGCCCCGGTCCATGGTGCTGTGAGCTCCCAGTTCCTGCAACATTATCAACACATTGAAATTAACATGAGACGTCATTACTGGACAGTAGTTGGAGAAAACTCATTGGGACATAGCTTCCAGGTGCAACACTCATGTCATGGTTAACTTAGGACACAAGAAGTCAGTGTGATAACTGATTAGTGCACTGAATTGTTTGGTTTTTTGGACTATTTCATAAGGAGACTTCATGAGATGAGTTGGTAATTGGTATTCAATTTCTAAACCTAGAAGTTTTCTACATAATATCACAATAACCAAGAAAGATAACACTTATTTTCCGAGAAAAATGTCACTAGCATGCAGCATATGCTTCTAATTCACAAGGCAAGAGTTGGAATGGGCTAAGCAACATACAGATCCAGAGCTCTGTAGTAGTTGAATCCACCAGTAAACCCTGTTTTCTCGTACTTGGAAGTATAATAGTCGACATCTTCCTCAGTCAGCCATGAGGGCAAGACGATCGGGGTGTCCGTTGGGTGCCCAAACCCTTTCCCTTTCGGCAAGAAAAGTGGGCCTGGGTTTCGGTACGTCAAGAATTCCTCAAGGACTCTCCTTGTACCGATCTGAGCAAACTCAGCTTCCATCTCTCCAGGCTCCTATAGAACATCAATCACCTAGCTCAGCTTAACTCAAAGCTAATCATGAACACGTGCAAGATACAGATTTGTTAGATATTGAATGATATGTGATGCGTTATGGAATAATTTCAATTGATTCGTGTATTGTTGATTGTCTAGTCACATTAAGTAAAATCTTGTCACTGAAGTCAATCAGAAAAGAAAAATAAGATAAAATTCTGCGAGATATATTGCAATTTACATCATCAGCTCTATCATTGTAGTTAGAAAAAGAAAAAGAAAAGGCAAGGATGACAAGTGGCTCTATCATGCGAAAGTCCTCCCTGTTCCACTAAGTGATGCGCAATTCTGTCGGGTGAAGAACAAGTCATTCTTGGACTATCGAGCAAGGAACGATCCATTTATGTTATTTTAAGTTATCAAGACTGATTAATTAGGTTAAGTTAATTAGTTTAAATAGTAGGAAAGCAGACAAAGGTGGCACCTTTAACAAACACCAAACATTAAAAAATTGCAGCGAAAGTCACAACACATTAAACAAAGATACCGCAATGAAACATCACATAATATTCATTGTTAACGCAAACATAAGGCAATCACATACTTATGATTATCTCGTGCAGTCATAATATTAGCGTCAGTTAAATTACCTAAGGAAAGGGAGAATAGACCTGTTTTACCATGAAAGCAAAATACCTCCTGTTTTTTCCAGTAGCAGGTACAGCGATTTCGACTAACTTGATCAAAAATCAGATCCGGTCAATTCACTTTATCTTTCTCTTTGGGGGTTCATTCCAATTTCGGAGACCAAATGAAAGAATTTGCTTGCTTAGATCAGTTCTTCAAATATGGAAATTGCAGATTGCTAAGCAGGACAAGAAAAGTGATAAGGAGCTCCCAGCAGTAAGGTGATTAGTAACAATAAAAATTGGTAACGAGCTCAAAACACTAGACAGAATCATCTGCAGAACAGAAGGACAAAAGACTGCGAAGCCAAATCCTTAGAACACAGTCAAAATTAGCTAGACCACAAAGCCAAAAACAACATGAGACCACCTCTCACCCTCTTGCCAGAAAACACAGCTCAAAATCTATCAAAGTGCAACAACCATGTGCACATGAACCAGACAACTTCGAAAGAATAATACGAGAAATAAAACGATCGAATTTTTTCCTGATATATGACATGATTTTCAATCTCTCGCGTCATGTAATTTGCCCATGTTCATGGATGAACCCGGAAGAGACTAAATCTGGAGGAAAAGAACCTGGAATCTGCAGATGTAGTAGTCTTCACCATACGCGGCCCCGAGGCTCTCCAGGGGCTTCCGGGCGGGGTGGCGCGGGGTGAACGGGACGCTGAGGTTCATCAGCGCCTTCACTCGGTCCGGCCGGAACAGGCACAAGTGCCACGCCACGATCGCTCCCCAGTCGTGCCCCACCACGAACACCTTCTCCTCTCCTTTAGCCACGGCGTCCAGGAGGGCCGCCAGGTCCCCCGCCACGCTCAGGCCCGTGTAGCCCGAGGCCGAGGCGGGGGCGTCGGTGTCGCCGAAGCCACGGAGGTCCGGGGCCACGGCCCGGTACCCGAGGGCGGCGAGCCCCGCCATCTGGTGGCGCCAGGAGTACCAGAGCTCCGGGAAGCCGTGGAGGAGGAGGACGGTGGGGCCGCCGGAGGGGCCCTTGATCGCCACGTGCATGGTGATGCCATTAACGGCGACGGTCCTGTGCTCTATGCCTTCCATCTCCATCTCTCTCTCTCTCTCTCTCTCTGTGAAGTATGCTCAAAGCTCTGTTTTTTCGAAATGGTTACGAGAATTCAGGGGAGGAGATGACGGGGAGGGAATCTTTTGGGCGGAAGGTCGAAAGGCGATCTGACGAAGACGAAGACCCACTTATGTCGTCCTGACAAAGATGAAGTCAGAGAGTGTAAATGTTACTCTGTCCACGTGATGATATCTTAATGCGTTCAAATTAGCTACTGTCCAGGCGGCAGTCGCTAGGACTCGTAATTGTTCAGACCACTGAAAAATAGCCGGCGACCAGTACAGTCATAACCCGCCGCCGTTGGGCCCTTGCCGTTGCGGTCCCTCGGTGGCCGCTGGCGGTTGGGAGATGTTCATTCGGCACGAGAAGATCTAGGTTCGGTTGTAGGGCGTTTCGGATCGATAGCTGCACTTTTCTCATGTTGTATCGTTTAGGAAAGACGAGACTTACTTAAGATTTAGGAAGTCCACTAGCGTTGCTCACCATTTGGAATTTGGGTGGATGTCCAATTGGAAAATGCCATCTCTGAGATGGGGCACGCGAGAGAAAAGCGATAAGAACGTGTAACGTGCATTGTCCCTTTTTTTTTTTTTTGGTTGCTTTTTCGAGGAAGCGGGGGTCTTATTTTAAGTGCTCGAGGCTCGACGGATGACGGAAAGCGTTAATGTGAAAGCATTAACGTTCAGACTACTTTTTGCCTGGCTCGGAGGGATTGCCCTTAGGTCCAAGATCACAACTTGGAAGTGAAAGTAAGAGCAGCACTTTAAGGCCAAGCGATTAGCATAAGACAAAGTTTTATTTCCATCTCAAACTTCCTTCGATCGGCAGATGTTACGGAGGCCCGTCGTGACCCAGTAACCGCATGTTCCGCTTATGCTCTTGCGTGAATTTGTTTGGCTCGTTCAGCAACGAGCCAAAATGGATCCCTGTACGATAAATCAGAATCTAAACAATTAATTCTTGATCCGGTGTGAGGCTAAGGCAATGAGCTCAGCATGGCATGAATGAGGATGGTTGGGGAGGGTGGAAGTGGGGGAGGGGAAGATGTAAATTTTCAATTGCTTGCTTTTATTGACCAAGCAAAAGCTTGCACTTCAGCCAATCGGTTTAGCTTCGGAAGGCAAATACATCGGTTGAAACTTGAAGGAATCAACATGCTCTTCCCTTTTCCTAGGAGATATATCCCTTACTTTCCCCCACCAAGAGACGATAAATTTTTCTTTTTTCTTTCTAATTTCTTCTCAATAATGAATTTGCTTGTATTTACTAAAAATGATTGATTTTAAAAATAAATTTTTAAAAATGATCACTTATGTGATTATAATGATCAATAAAAGAATTTTTTATCATTTACGAAAATTTATAGACATAAATTATTATTAATACTGAAAATAATTTCTATTGATGGATTATTTCAAGTTATATAGAAGATAATTTCTTAAAAAATATCTATTTTTAAATTTTTTTTTCGCAAAATAAATAGACCCATTTTCGTGGGAATGTGACGTTGCTTTTTCCTATGACTATTTGAGAGGCCCGTTTGAGACATTGGATGAAGGACATCTTTCTCGTTGGTCATGGACATTGGAAAATCCCTTTTAATGGTCGACAATATCATGACATTGGCGTTGGCCCATGAGGCCCAATTAGGTCCTCAATTCTTCCATAATAGATGTCTAGGCTCGGTTCAGTCCTCTTGTCCAATCCAATACACACAGTTTTGGACCCAACCATGTTTGTCACTTCAGGCCTATCGAGTGCGCTTGCCTGTTTGGGACAAATTTTTCGCTTTGATGGATAGGGTTTGAAATCTAATTTTAAACAATGTAGAAGGTTAAAAAACCTAAAAGCTGCCTGCTTTTTTCACTGTTTGAAAGAAGTTGGTTCCTTTCGACTGGAGAATTGAAAAGGATCTCTCTATCCCAGGCAGTCAAACTCCGTACGCCTCACTCCAAACTCCAACTTTGACTCTTTTAACGTTCGGACATAAAATACCTACCCTCTAACCACATTTGATAGAATTTTTTTTGTCCTCGAGCCAGCCCGATGTACATAGGTCTGTCCAAATGCTCCTGAAAGTCATCAAAAGCCTCTTTCATCTCGAATGATGTGATTTATTTTATAAGCCACACTACCGAGAATATTCACTCTCCCAACCATAAAGTTGTACAAAACAGCTCATGAGAAAGAGCAATGGAAATTTCTAGGGATTGACATTGGAGAACTCGGAACTTGCATCAATATACTAAGAATATCAAGAAAAATGATGTGATATGTCGAAATCATATGCTTGAGCTCAACTGAATCCCACGATGGCATGTAAATTATCTTGCTTATGCGTACATTGGGTAAGGCTCCGTTCAAGAAATGATAGCATGTTCAACAAGAGATATAATTCCGAGCGATAAATGTTGTGATTTAATGTTCAATCTATTAGAGTTGTTCAAAACCCTTTTATATATTAAAGAAATAGACTAAGGCAACGCATGCATTTCTTGATTCTTCCTAGGGGTGATCGGTTCCCGATTCGGTCCGGTTCCACCCAAGAATCGGGAACTGGACCGGGAGGACCGGTTCCCACTTTTCTAGACCGTGGACCGGACCAGCTGTCTTAGAACTGAGAACTGGACCGGACCAACCGATCCGGTCCGGTTCGGTCTAGTTCTAATGAACCATCACTTATTTTCATTTCATTTAACAAAAAAAAAATAGTAATTACTAGTAAAGTAACATACGAAATTATGATTCGGTCAAGTTTTCTTATTCACTTTGTGACCAACAAAGTGACGCCCTATTAAATTATAAACGTCCACTTTGTAAAAACAAAAATTAAAATCCTGCATCATACCCTATGTCCTTGTATTGTTACAAAAAAAAAAAAATAAGCTAAAGATCTACACATTTGAAATATCATATAAGTTTTTCTTTCCAAACATATTTCACATGCTCACCTTCATTCTCATGAACATAAATGTTATTAGAGAGGCAAAAAACAAAAGAAAAACAGAATTCAAACTCAATAAAAATTCATCACATAGTTTGGCCATTGTTCAATACCATCCATTGGTGAGGCGTTGGGGGCGTCGAGCGAGCAAGGGGGAGGGCTTACGGTTTCGAGAGGGAAAGACAATGAGAATTGCCGCCGAATTGGGTTGTAAAATTTGGGAAAATGAAAGTTGATATGATGGTTACTATACATTAGAGCATAAACTAAAAAAAAAAATAAAGAGAGGGGTTTAGCCGTTTAGCTTTCAAGAGGGAAAAGGAAAATAAGAATTGCAAAATTTAGAAAAGAAAAGTTGATGTGATGCTTATTGTAAAGTGTAGAGAAACGCAAAAAAGGGATTAGCTTTGGGGAAAAATGAATTTGATAATAAGTATTGTAAATTAGTTTAGAAACTAATATATATATAAATGGTTGGTCCGGTTTGACCCCGAAATCGGAAGTCACCAGTTCCAAAAATAGGAACCTAAGATCGGATCGAGACCCTTTAGAATCGCCCAAAACCGACCGGTCCGGTCTAGTCCAGCCGATTCCCGGTTCGGACGGTTTCCGTTGCACACCCCTAATTCTTCTAAGAGAACGATTGCATCCACGAAAATCTGGCCCTTGGATAAACTCAACATGTGATTTGGCGTATATGACATAGGGTCATCATCTAGATAAAAAATTCAAGGGCAAGTCAACAGGACTCTCTATTTTCCCTTATTTCTTTCCCTAATTATTGCACCCAAGGCAGTTGGATTTACAACATAACTTCCGAGTTTTGTCCTAAAACTAGCATGGTCGAGGCACACCTTTTTATGCCCTAATTGAAAGTTTGGAGTACGGCGTCCAAACTCGATCGTGCACGTCGGGACAAATGAAGGGCAGGGCCGCAGAGGGGTAGCTATCAATGGGAGCGGGGGAGCCCATGTTCAACTGACGTTAGTGAACGTTGGAGAGGGGATTGAATGAGAAAACGATGGCAGGATGGCAAAGCCAACCGCCGGACCCAACTCTTGGAAACCCGCACATGGAGCCGCCGCTTCTTGTTTTGGAGGCTTCCTCCCTCAGTTAAGTCATTTGCCAAAAGAAACATAAAAAAAGATCAGAAGAGGCGATCGGTCGTATAATGTCTGATTTGCAGGTCTACCGAGTTGAACGTTTTATCGGTCCACTTGACCATTGCGTACTCGATGGTCTATTATTTTGGCAATGTTTGAACATGGACCCGTGAGCATATCGAGTGCCGGATCATGCGGATTTCGCGTGCGACATACCGCAGCCTCTCGGGGGCAACTTACCCTAGACCTTGCCCCTCTCTCGCTACCTGCATCGATCCTGTCCACATGGGAGAGACGTGATGAATCTTTGATTGAGATGACGTTTTCAGTCCACCTGACCATTGCATACCAAAGCGGAAGACTTGACCTTTGACGTGGGGTCGATGGTCTCTACTTACGGCAATGTTTGAACATGGATCCTGAGCATATCAAGCGCCGGATCACGCAGCTTTCGCGTGCGTCATGTCACGGTCTCTCGAGGGCAGTTTACCGTAGACCTTGCCCCTCTCTCGTTACTTGCATAGATCCGGTCCACATAAACAGACGCCATGAATCACGACTAAGATCTGTTGACCGCCATAAGTTCCGCGCGAGGTCCATAAAATCAATGTCACGAGATTCACCGTGGGCGGACCAGTGTTCGCAAGTTCACGCAAGAATCTACCCTTCTTCACTCGTGCTCCCCTGTGGTTAGATCACAGCGAGATCCGAGACATCATTGGTTCCCAAGCGCCGTTGCATCCACACATGCGCGCGGCGGAGCAAATGGTCACTCAGATCTCTCTCGATTTAAAAACTTCATCTCGCACTTACCGTTAATCCGCTCGGTATTTAATATAGCGAGGCTCTTAAGCAAGCGAGGCCATGCGATGCGACGGAACCTACGGTCTAGGTTTTGGCATCACAACATGCGAGCACCGTTCTCACTCGCCAGAACGAAAATCAGGAAGAGGAAACGTCAAGATTTTGCGCATTCATTCAATCTCGAAGTGAAGAAGAGAGAGAGAGAGAGAGAGTGGGTGGAGCGTGCTGACCGGGTCAACGCACGAGAGCTCGCCAATTTCACTGTTCTAAAAAGGAGTGAAAAAAAAAGAAAAGCGAAAAGAGTCGGCAGCGGACACGAAAAGGGAGGATCAAAGCAATCCTCCCTATGGATCGCACGCCTTTTCAAGGGAATGAATTAAAGTCGGGGACGAACGAGAGCGCGCTCAAGTGACCAGGTAAATGGGGATGGGGGAGGAGGTGGAGGTCCTCCGCGGCGGCGGCGGCTCCTCCATGTTGAGATCCCTGAGGCTCACGTACGGCACCTCTACGTCCCCCTTCCTCGCCGGCGTCAGCGTCCCGGCGAGCGGCCCCGACGACGGCCTGCTCGCCGTCCGGTACGGCGTCCCCGGGGCCGAGGTCCTGCTCTCGGCCAGGTACACCGGCCCGGACGCGGAGCCCTGGAAGGAGCAGGGCCTGCACCCGGCGCCGTGCGGGTCCTCGATGCGGTCGCGCTGCTGGTGGTGGTTGTGGTGGGCCCACCGCTTGAAGAAGAGGAGCGCGTTCCTCCACCACCGGGTCTTGTTCTTGAACTTGTGGAGGGACGAGGAGGAGGAGGAGGAAGGCCTCTTGGTTTTGTGGTGGTGGTGGTGCGGGTGGTCGTCCCTGGAGATGGGCTTCTGGAGCTTGAAGTGGACGGAATCGGTGGGCCTCACGGCGGCCGCGTCTCGCTTGTGCCTCCTCGCTTCCCCCAGAACCTGCACGGAAAATGTCGGACCCAGAGCTGAGCATTCCCGAGAAAACGAGAGACGCCCGCCAAGAACAGGAGAAGAAGAAGGCGAGAAGGAAACGAGAGCCGAGACGGGACCTGGAAAAAGTCGAGCTGAGGGTCGAAGCCATAGTCGCTGAAGTGCTGTGTCTCCGGAATGGGGAAGATTGGAGACTTCGCCGACATTGTGGGCGCTTCTGGGCGGGCGCTGCTCCCCTGACGAGCTGTGTAGTGTCGAAGCAGCTGCAGAAGAAGATGAGGGAGAAGGGGGGACTTAGTTTTGATGTGATTGTGCTAGTTTTAAGGGGCCCAAGGTGGGAAGGGCCGTTGGTGTTGGGGAACCCTAGTAAATGCTTTCCATACCTTTTAGCATTTCTCTCTTTTTATTATACTTTCTTGTCTTATTTTCTAGGTAGTTTCAATTTCGATGCCGTGATTCCTCTCATTCATTATTTATTGCGCCTCTCTTCGGTCGCGCATGTGGGGGCGACGGGGAACGCCGCATGATTATTACATTATTAGTAGGAGGCTACTTAGCCCTTGTAAGCTCTCTCCCTTTTCGTACAAAAAGAAGAAAGGTTTTGATGGAAATGTAAGCTTTTACGTGTCTTTAATATGTTTTCTAACATGTGATGTAACGGGACTTTACTCCACCGGTGCACATGAGCCTCCAAGTCAAAGGTACACTAGCACTGACTCTACTCTACACCAAAAGGTTTGATTGCGATCCGAGGTTGGCCGTGGCGTGGGGTCTGTATCTGCTTGCCCTGTCGTCTTTCTTCGCGTTTTCAAACTTTGGTGGCGATGGAGCGTGCTTTTTCTCCGAGCTGCTCCGGCCAAAGATTAGAGAAAGTCTGGGGATGAACACGAAAGGCGGGAAAAGCAGAAGGAACGAAAATTTGCCAGTCTCTTTTGACTTGGGATTACTGGAAAAAGTGAGGAGAGAGAGTTAGTATTGCTAAGATTCATATGCACGTGATAGACCCAAATCGTTTCATGTGGGCCAAGCAATCAGAATAAGTATTTTTGAGTAATTAGCGAGTCGGAAGACCATCTAGACATAGGTGTTAGTTAAACGTCACTTAGCACAAGTTTTGCATGTCTTGGAGAGGAGTGGAGGGATCTACTCTGATACCATTTGTAACAACTCGATTCGTTTCACGTGTGTCAAGTCCTTAAAAGGAGTACTTTGAGTAATCATATAACGTGATAATCATTTGGAGGTAAGTGTTGAGTTATGAATCTATCAAAATAGCATCTATCGCAAGCTCCATCACTTAAGTAGTTGATGTACTTATCAATGTTGACCTGAATCGCCTAGCAATACTCTCCTCATTTACTGTGTGATTTGATCTAATTTTGCTTCCTTCGCCATTATAAGAGCTTGCCAAGAGTGATTTGATCTATTCAAGCTCTCTCGCCAAAGCATTCACCTCTTACCCATTGTTTGATCAAATATGGGCTTAATTCGTCTTTGAACCTCACAACTACTAGAGAGGGCCCTTGTCTAGTATCATCTATAATGTTTATGTCGAGTCCACGAGGGCTAAACCTTTGAGTAGCTACACAAAATAGTGATTATTTGGGGTGGGTATGGTCATTGACTTATGAATCAAATAACATCTAAAATCCCACATCAGTTGAAAGAGAGTATGTTAATTGATTCATAAGTTAATACCACCTTCTCATGGTCATCACATTGTGTGACTATACAAGCTACTCTTCAAACGTTTAAAAAATCAAATGGACAAGTGGATTGACATTGACAATATAAATTTTTAAGTGTGAAATGATTTGGCAAAGTCGTGGTACCACGCTCAACTTGTCTAATTTACTAACTTGAAAAATAAGTTACATTGAACTCAACTCAACTCGAGATAACTCAATATCCAACGTCCTCTAATATTTTATACTTTTTTGGGAGTAATTTCAAGAATAAACTAGATCCAACCTCAAGTCTTATATGATCAGATCTTGTCAATATATTTTATACCCAAAAAGATATATGAAAAGTAAACAAACTTTAAAGTAAGGCAAATTGAAGCAATGCAAAGTCTATAATACTATAAAACATAGCCAAATCTAAGAAATAAAGAGGATTAACAGACATTGGAGGGTGAAGCACATGCTTGTTTTATAAGAATGAATTTGTCAAATAAAATAATCAGCGGACCTTGCATTTTCATCCGTGACAAGCACAAATCAAAAGTTTCCTCTTCACTAATCACGGTGTGTATTGCTAATCAGGGATGCGCATCCGCCCAAGTTCAACTTCCTCTAGACCATCCTCGTGCAGAGAGTCAAAATCAAAACAAAGCAACTAACCGAGTCCGTGGCCTATTTAAAACCGGAGTCATAATTTCCGGTCAAAGTCCGTAGCGTGCACATGCCCATTTCTTTGACCAATCCAGATGAGAAGATTCACGTGCGTTGGGGTGCATGTATTGGATCCGGCGAAACCAAGCATCTTTCCTCGCGGACCGGCCCTGTACCTTGCACCCCCCATAAAGTTAGCTAGGATTGATTCATCGGAAAAAGGACTTGGAACGGAAAACGAACTTTTTACACTTCTAATCTGTTTGGACTTTGACCCATTGGTGAATTTTCGAGATTCTACACTCTTTTTTCTTTTCCCTATCAAACACTTCTTTGAAATACTTCAAAATCTCTAATCCTTTTTGAGTTTTAAAACGGATACTCATATGAAATAGATATGTTAAATGGGTGAGTCAGGTTAGATTGAAAGCGATCCAACATAAATTGACCAATTTAAGCCATTTTCATATGATACTAAAGGTCAGATTGAAAGTGATCCAACCTAAATTGACCAATTTAAGTTATTTTCATAGATACATATTTAGTAATTCATATTTAATTGATACCTAACTAAATCCATATTGATAAAATGCTTTCATTGTGCCCAACTAATATGAGAGCATGGAGTGAATGAGTGTGAAATCGAGCGAGAACCATAAAGTATCATCAAAGTTGGTCACGTATAAATAAGTTGTGAATCCATTTAACATTCATATTATTTTGACATTTATCATTTTAAATTCATTTATAACTCATTTATTGAATAGAACTAATCCATATAATTAATTAATTCACAAAAATGAATTTAAAAATGAGTTTATAACTAATTTCGACAGATCTAACATGGACTCAGGCTTGCCAAGGGGATGATAAAAGTCATTTTGAAGCTGGAATTAGAAATGATTGGGACCATATCCCAATATCTGCAGGGCAAGCCCCTGTGCACGAGCGCCATGTGAACGCCATCTATGTGGGTCAATCTAATTGCTGTTTGACGGGTCACGGGCAAAGGATCGCTACCCTTTTCCATCTTCTTATGGGTACAGAAGATCATGAACACCATGAGGGAATTCTGAAACTTACCCACTTCCTCACGTGCATGGAGATGATGATATAATTGAATTCGAAACAGGGAATCTGATTATGGAGTTCTTGCTTTTACTGATCCCGGGCCAAGTTTAGCTGAGTCAATCACAGTTCAACAAGAATTTCATATTATGAAAAGCATCGATGTAGCTATACAAGAAAATATCGAGCACGGACTGTCCAGCTATTCGTAAAATTAAATAAATTAAAAAGATCCATCGACTCTCTATCTGAAATAGATCACTAATTCGGCTCGTCCTAGTTGATTCAAAAGGGTCTGAATCCTTTAAAATCGATGTATCCAAACTTGGCTTAAAGCTCCAAACTTTGTGAGGAATAGGAGAACCGACAAGAGAGTAAACTTAACCATTGTGTCCTTAGGTAAGGCATGTATTTTGATAGCTATATTACAAGAAACGAATCTAAAGTTCATCTAATCTGCTTATATCTTCTCTACTAACAACCTAAAAGTCCAGACACCCCAGAACCAGATGAAGATCGCGTAGAAAAAGGAGCTCTTGCTACAAGAGAGGAGTCACGTAAAGTGTAATTGCTCTGAGTTTTGTTGCTTATATCCTTTTTCTTCATTAGGGTAACCAAAGTCTCTAACTTTCTCTACATGTATATTGCTAACATGACGCAAAATGGATCTAGTGTCGACCTGCCAAACAAGCTCCCCATCAAGAAAAAATAAGCAAAATAAAGAATGAGAGAGAGAGAGAGAGAGAGAGAGAGAGAGAGAGAGAGAGAGGCAAAATGGATCTCGTGTCGACCTGCCAAACAAGTGCTCCATCAAGAAAAATAAGCAGAAGGGAAAGAGAGATAGAGAGAGAGAGGATTAAGCATCGTCACAAATGCATCGTCGCCCCTTGCGATCGCTAGCAAGTTTTGCTCGGTTTTAGTCACACTCTAGCAAAGGTCGTGCAACCCTCTCAGGAAAAATCGAGGCTCTCACGACAATTAGGGGTGATCAGTTCTCGGTTCGGTCTGGTTTCAAGGTGGAACCAGGAACTGGACCGGGAGAATCGGTTCCCAATTTTGGGAACCATGGACCGGACCGTTTGGTCCTAGGACCGGGAACCGGACCGGACCATCGGTTCCGGTCTGATCCAGTCCGGTCCAATAGAATCGGCATTTTCTTTTTTCACTAAAGAACGACCATTTACTAAAAAATAACCATGCTCCGGACCGATCAATCCAATTCGGTTCCCGGGTGATCTAATAAAAACTCACACATGTTTCCACGTGCAAAATATTCAAATTTCACTTGCGTGAATATCAATCATAGTTTATGTGTTTCACGCTTAATTTTAAGCATAAAAGCCATGAACAATTTGAGTAAAATTTATGCTGGGCTTAGGTTTTACAGAGAATCTCTCTTCTATACTTTAAATGTTTAGTCGATATCGGACTCTTTGAGGCTTGAAGTGCCTTGTCATTTACAAGTGAGGGGAGCAAGAGAGAGTGTGAGCATGAGGAACTCCTAGAACCTTGTCCCACATCGAGTAGAAGATAAAACTAACAAATAAGTTTTCGAAGAGTTTTAGTGGTCTATTGGCCACATAAGAGATTGTTACCTCAATTACAATTCGATTGCAATAAGTTTCATATATAATATTAATATATTATATGCGTTTATATATTAAATGTATATAAATTATATATAAAAAAAAAATTCGTGGTCCGGTTAGTTCGGTTGGTCCCGTTCCTACCTTGGAACCGGGAACCGGACCAACCGGCCGCCGGTTCCAAGATTAGGAATTGGGAATCGGACCGCCAATCGTGGGAACCGCCCAAAACCAACCGGTCTGGTCCGGTCCGGTCCAATCCGGTCCCGGTTCAGGCGGTTTCCGTTACACACCCCTATCATGATGGCAGCAGACAGTATTTTATGACCCATTCGAATTTTGTTGTGATGGTCCAACGTGCCTTGTCGATGTGTTCTTGAAATCCTAGCATAGGCCAAGCGACCTTTGGCAGTGGTTGCATTTGTCAGCGATGCCCCAGGTTTTTCTTCTTCTTTTACTGATTTGGCTATCATCTGGCCCCTCATCAAAAGCACACATCTATTTCACCCCCACACCGAAAGCTTATCTGTGTTACCTATAATGATTGACACGAAAGAGGTTCATTGCATGAACAGGAAAAGTAAAAAGAATCCAAGTGCTGAACTCAAATCCGTGGACCAACTCGCACAGGTTACGATAGAAAGTCAAAGTCATTATCGTTCCAAATGTCTTGTTCTTTGATTTCCATCCTCCCAATTCTGTTTAACCAAACAATACCATATATCAGGACAAATCTCCCTCGACGGGGTCGTCGGATCTCGAGTCAAAAGTGATCGAGCGATTGCAGACCGAGAGCCGTAGCCCGTTACACAAAACCCGAGTTGACGTGCTTCCAAGGGAAGGATCCATTCCTCACAAGTGAAACTCCAACCAGCGCACGCAAAGGAAAGAAGATGGCTCTTCTCGTTTGTCGAACCCGAACATACGCAATAATTTTGGCGAAGAATCGTTTGAAATTCTTGCAAGATGGGGTCGAACGTGCCTTCACATGAATGTCCAATGATAGAGACGCAAATAATTTGGTGAAGATGCGTTTGAAACTCCTGCGAATTGGGGTCCAACGTGCATTCACATGAAGGTGATGGATGGCTAATTTTAATTATCATAATTGACTTCAGATCAAAAGCAAATGCACTCTCATGTCTTGAAGACTCAAGGGATTATAAATTTGAAACGCTAAAGTAATGCGAAGACAAATAATTGAGAACAAATGAGAAAATTGCAAGGAATCATATTGTAACAGATTATACGGCTTTCATTCTTGATGCCATGCTTGCTCAATGACTGAAATTGGACATAAGCTTCCTAAAGGAAATTAAAGACGTACGTAGGCAAAGTAAAAAGCTTACAAAACACGGCTGGAAAGCTTCTATAATCACACATAAGTACTGGAATTAGGAAATCTAATCTAATTTGAATTTAACCAAAATCTAATTTGAATGATCTTCTACAAAAGCTAACCAGCTCCTCAAAATTTTTTATGCTTTGATTGATATTATGTGATTCTTGATTGAAGGGCATAATCTATGCAGTATATGTGTCGAGAGATGTGTAGGATGAGAGGTGTTGGAGGGGCGTTTACTTGGTTTTCTTTTGTATCTTTAATGAGCCATTTTGTAACGCATGTTGATATTCTCCCGCAAGAATCTCTAATCATCTCTTGTGCACTACTTTGAGGATGATTTGTAGCTACTCTAATCCTCTATTAAAATTATCCCTTGAAAAATGATTCATTCTTGACTTATTAGATTTGTTATAAATTTCACTTAAAATATATACATTGAAAACTCATGATCGATGAGCTCTTCAAATATTTACAATTGATGAGCTACTAAGCATTATATAGAATGGGTCTCATGAGTTAAATGTAGTGCCGTTGCCTAGTTGCAGCCACTAACTTCTTTATGTTCAGTTCAATGTTTGGGTCTCGTGTTAATATGCGACCATAGACTTTTGGCACTGAGCTTGCTACAAAGCTCCCTTGCCATGGTTGCCATGGCTAAGCGTAGGCTGTAGCCCTGATGAGCACAAGGGCCACCTCACACTCATTAGAAACAAGAATCAGGGAGAGGGGCGACGAGTGACGAGGGCATAGACGATGAGGTTGGGCTATCGAGGTGAGGTCGTTAATCATGACAATGGCTCGGTTGTGCGGGATATCTTCAATTGTCTCCAGAAAGATAAAGAGGTGTCCTTTAATCATATATGGTGCTAAAGGAGACTAGTATCTTGAATTAACCAATCAGAGATGAATATCGGCTAATTCTAGTCCCACCAATAATTAGAAATCAATTAGCATCGATCCATCATGAGATTGATAAATATATAAGTATATTTCTTCTATAACTTGCCAAATTCGGAGGATACAACCATATGCCTTTACAAAATAAATCACACCCCTCGAATGAAATAAACTAATTCCGAAGCCCTAAAAGGAAAAAAAAAAACGAAGATTTAACGAACGAAATAAACTTCCTCAATAATCCGATTCTCTATGCACAAGTCAAACTTGTTCTGAGGGGTCAAACAAGGGCTGCGACGCAAGCAACCCGATTGCCCTGGAAGACCGCCACGTGTCCGCAACTTGCTCCGACCGGGAGTCCACCTAGACTTTCGAGCTTTTTTTGACTCTCTGACACGCTAGACGCCGAATGTCTTTTTTCACCCTTTCCCATACACGACAAAATGATCGCCACGTCAGCACCTCCGCGGGCTTCGGCGACGCCCACCGAGTTTTACTGAGTCTCGCCTCTCCCGACCGGCGACAATCCTCGCTCCAGGTCCACCTCGGTCGCCGGAGACCCACGACTCGCCGGGCTTGTCGCCGCCGCCGCCGACGACGGTGAGGGGCTGCCCCCCACCTTTCCCTGCTCAGGATCCTCTTGAACGACAGCATCCGGCTCACCGGCGACCTGAGCCGGCTCGCCGGCGTGTCGCACCTTGGCTCGTCCTCCGGCTCGGCCCACAGCGGCACCTCGATGGAGAATCCGGCCAGCTCCGGCGGCTTCCTCCACCCGGAGAGCGGCGGGGCCTCCGCCGACGAGGAAGAAGCCGCCGCCATCCCCGGCGTCTCCTCGTGATGGCAGGAAGAGCAGAGGCCCGAGCTGGTCCCGGCCTCGGCCCGGTCAAACCCAGGGATCGCGATGGCGACGAACTCTTCGCCGACCGGCTCGACCGGAGAGCGGCAGAGGGGGCAGGTGGAGTGGGAGTGGAACCACATGTCGATGCAGTCGACGTGGAACGAGTGCTTGCACTTGGGGAGCAACCGCGCCGCCTCGCCGTCCTCGAACTCCGACAGGCACACGGCGCACTCCGGCGGCGCCTCGCCGCCGCCGATCCCGGGGCGGGGACGGTTGCGGCGGCGGCGGCGGCGGCGGCGGAGGAGAAGGTGAAGACGGGGAGGGACTTGAGGACGGAGGAGTCGAGGCCGCGGGAGGCCTGGGGGGCGGGGAAGTCGGCGTAGAAGACGATCTGGGTGCGGCGGTTGAGGCGGTTGCGGCGGAGGAAGCGGCGGCGCTGCTGGCGGCGGAGGAGGAACCAGCGGGCGTAGAGGTGGAGGGAGATCATGATGATGACGACGAAGAAGAGGACGATGATGGCGGCGAGCATGATCCTGCCGTTGAGGGCGTAGGCGCTGGACGGCCCATTGCCGCGGAGGCTGGGGGTGAAATTGTCGCCGACGTAGTCGTCGCCCATGGCGTTGCAGTCGCCCACCAGCCGGTTCGTGAGCACAGAAAGAGAATAGAGAGAGAACAGAGAGAGGGAGAGAGTAGAGAGAGAGTAGAGAGAGAGAGGGGGGATGTTGGTTTGTGCCTGCGCTGGGAGGAGGGTTATTAGAAGAGGTGAGAGAGGGGGAGACAGAGAGAGAGAGAGAGAGAGAGAGAGAGGGCGAAAGTTCGTGAAGGTTTCGGAGGCGCGCGGAAAGATGAAGACGAGCACCCGAGGGTTTCTCCCGGTCCCTTTGAGACGCCTTAGTTGACCCGGGATCCTCTCGCGTCCTTCCGAAATTTACCGTGTTGCCACCACTGCCGCCTCGTTCCCCATTTCATACGAGTGTGCAGAACGAACCGCTTGTGCTGGACATAATCTACCCATTTAGGAGGTTCGGTCCAATTCTCGATTCTTAAAAGTGAAATTGATTTTTGGATGGTGACTACGTATATTTTTTTTAAAGAAATGTGAGGTAAACACTATCTCATGTAATGATATTGTAAACTGCGGATCAATGATATTTAACTAATTGTTACTCCTCTCAATATCTTAAGAATTTTCATTTTTTTTCATTGTGCGTGAATACTCTTTAATGACTGAAAGTAAAAGTGATTGGTTTCATTGGACTGATCTAGGTCAGTCCTTGGTTCTCAATTTTGGAGATTGGGAGCCGATCACCCTTATTCTATTCAAGGCCCCGACTCGGTTCGAGTTAGAGTCCAAGTCGCGGTGAATATCTCGCCAAGCGAACGACGTCGGATGATGAGCGAGTGAGATAAAAAGATTCAATACGGTGGTGACTGGAACATCCTGCGCGTGTCGGAACGGCGTCGCCTTGGAGTCGTGCAAGCTGACGCCTCCACATAAATTTCTTTAATCGCCTCGAAATGATTAAAATCGACGTCATAAGCGAAGTGGCGTTGGAAGGCAGAAAATTAACTTCGAAGCATGAGCAACGAGATGGGTAAATTAAAAAGAAAAAATGAAAAATCAAGAAACCCCCTTAAAAAAGTTTAAGAAAAATGAGAAAAGTGGAGAAACCGAGTGCTTCGAATTGCAATTGACTCGCCAGCCAGTCAGATCTAAACAATATGCTCGACGTGTCAAAATGGCGTTCGCTTGAGCAGCGCGTCTTTTGCATCGATGGGACAGGTATCCGGGTCTTCGTCGTTTCCCCTCGACGACCGGCGAAAGCCAAGGATTCGATGATGGGCTCGCGGGGGAAGAATTCGATCCGTGCGGGATTGATTTCGGGATCGATCTCCCCCCAATCTCCCGAAATCAAACCAGACTCTCGGTTTCCAATGAAGTAGCACCTTGCCAGTCTTTTGGGTCCAGAAATGAGAAAAGTCCGACTCTAGGGACTTCGATGTGACGAGGAACACAATGAAATGAGGTCTCAGCAGCTCGGGAAATCTCAATAACACGCCAAGCGGTGGGTCGGACACGACGGTACCCTGCCAATCGCCAACCACACCTGTCAACTCGAGTCTCGGGCCGATTAGCACCGACCATATTGGGATCTTTCCGAAGCATGATCGAGTCGCACCACGCGATCTAAACTCTATTATTGTTAGATTGATCCAAAATGGGTTACAAACTCATTTCTTAACTCATATTCGATTCTAACAAGAACAAATCCATATTTGATAGGTTAAATTATCACATGAGTCAATTATATTCAATAAATGGGTTATAATGGTAAAACTCAAAATAATATGGATGTTAATTAAGTTCACTTTCTTTTGTCCTTATTCGATCTCATGCTCGCTTACCTCTCGCTCTCATCTATGTTTGGATATAAATTTTCTTAAATTAGTTGAATTGTATAAGTATTTTAATAATGGATCTGGCTTAAATAGGGATTGGACCATTTGGGATTTGATCCAAAATTCAATCCAAAATCCGCGTTGAACCGCCGATTGACCATTGGCCGTTCTATTAATTGAACACCACCGGCATTGAGTCAGATGAATATATTACTTTTTCACCAGACGGCAATTTGATGTGACGGTCCTATTGACTATCATCAAATGTGGTTACCGTGTTGAACAAACACACAAAATACTACGGGAGTAAGCGAAAAGATAAATGAGTAGCGGGGAACAGACGCGGGAAACCCAACAGCATTGCGCGTTAGCACAAGGGTGGACGAAGACCCACGGAAACTTTAATAATGCCACACGCAGGATATTCACTCACGCTGCTCCTTCCCTCCCTTGTCCTCACTGTTGTCCGACACGGTTTTGGTTTTTGGACTCTTCGGTCGCTCTCACCTGCACCACTCTTTCCTTCATTGACTCTGGAAATGAGTTCTTTGGAGTTAGTCAACCGAACCAAAACCCCAAACCCACGTTTGCACCTACTCCTCAAAACGATCTTGTTGATTAGCATTGCGATCGAGGGGTGAAATGGTTGTGTTTCGAGGCGGAATGCATTTCTGGTGTCGTAGGTCCCGATTCCCGAACCGAAAGGGCAGGGTGGTTGTGAGTTCTTGGATGATCAGCGGAAGGTACTGGCATTCATGCCGTTCATGCAATTCGCCATCTTGCTATTGCAGGTTAAGTTTAAAAAGGGTGAAATATATGGAGTGCAAGAACCTCTGCCAACATATTAGAAAATGAATTAAAAGCTTTACAAAAATGTGGTGGTGTTACATGGCCCCAAGAAAGTTGTGATCTAAGCAGTCACGTTTCTTTGCTGGGGAAGGAATGACAACACTAATCACATTGCTATCTATGTTATAATGCTCGTCGACCAATTACACTGGCTTAATAATAAATTAGACAGTAACCGAAATTACCGATGCCTACGTTCTGTTAAGAGTGTCGAACTAAAGAGGACGAGGTCCCAATCTTATTTGCTCTCGAGCTGTACAGCCACTTGCCCCGATTGTCCGGAAAGAGGGTACGTACCCGTGGCACACACCATGAGGTTCATGTCAACCAGCAGGGTGTAAATCAACAGGCTCCACGAATCGCGAGCTCCTTCTCCTTTTGCTGTCGGGAGTGCACCTCACGCCGCCTACTTTCGCAACCTTAATAGGGAACTTAGAATGAGGTTGTGACGATGATACCCTTGACCTAGGCCTCGAAATAGAATTGGCAGGAGACTTCTCCCTCTCTCTAACCGGTCTGTTCCCACCGCCTTTTCCAGCGTGTTTTATGGGAGACCTCAGCCTCTTCTTCAACTGTATTTCCCTCTCCCTTGTCTTACTGCCGATCAGACGAACGTGGAAAGGATTCACAGCAGTATAACAGACAGATTCCCTGATGTCACTCCTCTCCAAATCAACATCTCCATTGTTCACCTGAATTAAATTATAAGCATGTGGGGGAAGCTTGTGATTTTAACAATCTTCAAAGTCATTTAAGCGAGTATGATTTTACATGAGTGATTGACTGACAAAAATTGGATAGCAGACAGAAATGTGCCAGCATAATAAAGAGATTACCAATTGAAGAAGCGCAGAGAAGGTTCGAGCCACATCATGCTTCTCTTGGCCATGCACGATATCAGCAAAGGACATGGCATTCTGTTGATCTGCTTCTACAGAAAGTTTTTCGAGGATTTTGGTGCTGTATCCATGAATGTCAAATGGAGGGCGAGAATCCTATCAGTAAATGAAACTTTCGAAAGTCAAAGAGCAAGGAAAACAGGACCATGGACTTCAGTAATAAGATTAAACAAGAGCTGTCTTTTTTTTCCAAGTGAAAGGAGCCAAAAATATTTACTTGCTCTTCCAAGTTGTGCTCAATCTTTTGTTTCCATGTAGAAACTCGTGCAGCCAATTCAGTCTGTTTCTCACTTTCAGCTATACTGGTAAGGAGAGCATCCTACGAGCAAAAAATGGATTAACAACAATTTGTCAGATATGGCATAAAAAGCAGAGTCTGTCCTTTCATTTTCTCACGAGTACTATTGCGTCACACAGGCATAAGCAGAGGTTGGTGTTGTAGGAAAAGCAGAAATTTTACATATAGCAAAACTTCACAATGGTAAGAAACAAGATAGAAAGTATTCTCTCGAAACAAAAGGAAAATTCTTTAGGGTGTATGTGCAGTAATGGTTTAGATCTAGCAAAATGTCAAATAATTACTCAAACAAAAAATAACTGACAGACCACATTGTAACCATATGCTACAAGAATCAAATGGAATACTCACAAATACAAAATTTATTTATATGCACAAATTCCTCAAGAAAGTCTTACAGTAACCGCAAAGTCTAGCTGGTGGCGGCTTAAGAGGGAATATAGTTTAAGAAAGTCAACTAAAAGGTGCATTATGACCAGAAAAAAGAAAAAAGAAAGTGCACAGGTCACCGACACTCATGCAGACAGGGATGAAAAAAATCCAATTGCTTCCTATAAGTGCTGACTTGACGAGCCATATGTGCCGGAAGCACTATAGTTTCAGCAGAAATGATACTTGCTACATGAGAGTGACAAAGCTATACTTACTAGGTGAGAACGACAGAGGTCTTCTAAATTTGCATTTGACACCACAGCTTCATCTCCAAAAGCCTCATCAGTCTCCAAATGAACATCATCATCACGCTAACCAGGTAGCACAAAAGGTTTAGGAGTTTGCACCCATAAAACTTCACAATATGGACTATCGCTAGTCAATCTACCTTATCAGGGAAATGTCCATCTTCATCCATTTCATCAACATGCACATTCTCAGGCATGTCCGCATCAACTTCATCAAAATCAGGGACTCCATCATCATGTCCCTGATCTCCGTTCTTGTCATCAAAACTACCAAAAACATTTGAAGTTCCACAAATTCCATCTATCAGCGACTGTCTTAGCTGCAATGAAAACACACATAACATTCATTGATCCGAACCCAAACTATAAAATGAGGATAAACATACATTACCTTTTCAAACAATGGTGGGGATTGGGTCCCCTGCTGTCTTTCATGGGTGTTTTGATTTTCCCACACATATGTGAATTCTGGACTAATAGTGCCATGTCTTCTTGCAAGAGGAAATTCATCCACTAAAGAGACTTTCCTCGAAGAATTAATGGAAGGCTTTCTGCAGGCTTTTACTAATTTACAAAAAAGGAAAACAGAGCTGGAAAATTCAGCAACTCGACAAAATGAGAATATAATCAAAAGATGTATGTTTTAAGGACCTCTTTTGAAAGGTTTCACTTTTAGATTCCCAGGTTCATGGGGATTTAGAGGCTTCCATGGGTCGTCTTTGTCATCGTTGTCATCATTATCTTCATAACCGAAGTCTGCAGGTCCTGCATCATCATTATCCATGCCAAACTCATTTTGAGAGTTTATAAAGTCATCAGGAGCAAGAGGATCTAGCCCCACGTCACAACCACTAACTCCGATTCTGCAGCCAACAGGAGGAGATTGGTCCAAATTGTTCCGGCTCTTTCCAGCAGATGACTTATGTGCACCACCCCCAGAGCGGCCTGTTGGGGATTGAAAGCTCTTGCGAGTTGATTTGACCTTGATGCCTTGGCTCTGCCCATTTCCAACATCTTCCTTTAAGAACGAATTGACTGCGACAGCATCACATGAATCTAGGAGGATAAAGTCCCGGAAAATTTCACTGCTGGCCAACTGCAAGGAAGATGGTCATAAAACGTATTTATTATGCCGGAAAAGTTAACTTTTTGAGGCATCAATGTATTAGAAGACGTTGTCAACTTTTATACCAGATACGACTCCAATTCTCCAGCTGTATCAGAAGCATCTAAGCAATCACCTTCCAGTACAACCAGATTGGCAGGAGGCTTCACAAAGTAATTTGGTGGAGCATCTTTCTCTAATGAGCTATCCAGAGAATTCTTTGGGTCCACTGCAGTACAGAGGATTTTAGCATGTGATGCAATATTGAATTAACCTTATCGTGAAAAGGCAATGCAAAATAGGACCACCTGGCACATCATCTGAGATCCAAAAAGGATCTTCATCTTCATCTGGAACCACGCCTAAATCACTTTCTTGGGGCTGGACTAGTGTGCTTTCATCCTGATTTTGCTGCCTGCTCCAAGCAAAACATGAAATCTAAGCTTAAAGCTTCATCTTAGGAACTCCACGAGAATAGCTCTCAAAACACAACCTTGCAAGGTAAGCAGGCTCTTGAACGTTTAACAATCAACTCCAAAGTGCATTTCCTGATTAGGCATGTCTACAGCTGAGTTGTTATGACCATTAAAGTAAGGCACATATGGAATGGACAACCCCTTCTCCCCCCCCCCCCCGGGCGCCCGTCCAGATGGGTCATGTTCATTCCGTTTTACACATCATTGCTGAATTTCCTCCCAACAACCAATTTCTTCATCAACACTACTCTTAAAAAAAAGGAACTTTTTAATACAGTCCTAGAAGTAATATGAATTGCATCTCCATTGCAGCTTTAAATGACAAAAGACTACCTCCAAAGACTACACAATCACTTCGTGCAGAAAACATGGCTTGCCCATCAATTAGCCAATTCTAACAAATGCAAAAACAGGGATTCGATGCTACAGTTCATACCGCTAAAAAAGGGGAAATCTTAATTTTGTCTAAGAAAACGAGAGACAAACCGCTGTTGAGAGATGAACTCCAAAGCGTGCAAAACCAACGAATACAGATATTCCACCTTCCGGCTGTACACTTGGGCCGAACCCTGGAGCAGCAAAGCAGCTGCATTCCCACGAAAACCTCCCCAATTAGCATCACGAAAGCACAGAATTCGCAAGCCTATCTAACCCGGGGACAGGAAACTAAAAATGCAACCCAATATCTCAAAACCTTCAGCGAAATTCACGTGGATGCGACCGTCCTCGTCGTCGGGTATCTCGCCGGCGCAGATCTTGGCCAAGTACTCTTCGAGCAACCGGTCGAGATCGACGGCCCAGTTGGATTCCGGGTCGCGCTCGGCGTGGACCCTGTGGAAGCCCTCGGGGACGCCGCCGGCGGCCGGCTCGTCGCGGAGGCTGGTCATGTCGCGGCGACGACTGAGGACGGAAGGCTCATTCCGGCGGTTGCTCGGCTCGGTGAAAACCCTAGAGTTACCGCAAATTGGAAGGGGAAAACCGATCGATGGAAAGGGGTTTCGGGGGAAAGCGAAGGTTTTTCGAACTACGGGGCGTGAGACGATTCGAGGGCAGGAGCTCAGTCGCCGGACCGGCAACGGTGAACGTGTCGCCGGCGCGCGCGCGGTGCCTTACCCACAGAAGCACCGGGAAGGAGAGAGAGAAGGGGAAGAGAGAGGGGGAGAAGTTCAAATTGTTTTGGAAAAGAAAATTTCCCGCTTGAGCTTTTTGTTCAGTTCTGGTCTGATCAAATTGGGCTTTGTCAGGTTCGGCCCAAAACAACTGGACCTTGCATAGAAATCTGGTCCTCTCTCTCTCTCTCTCTCTCTCTCTCTCTAAGATTAGGAAGGAGCCCACCTTAGGTAACAATGGACTAATTTGTACTTTATGGCGTCATGATCGAAGTCGGCAACCAATGCTCGAGATTATGTATTATGTGCATTTGTTGATACTTATTTGAGCCATCATTTCTAGCAATAGTTCTTATTAGGCCTCTCAAATGGATGGGTTGAATTTGATCGGATCGGGTTGAAATATGGTCTGACCCAAAATGACTGATTGAACTTGGCTTGATCAATTTTCAATATGATATGAATTCAGCGACTCATTCCCGTCTCGACTTTCTTAATAAATTTTCTTCTTCAAATGTTGCCGTTGAAGAATGAGAACAAGCTTGCAGAGTTGGTTAGGAAGCTTGCGTCGAGTCATGGGTTAGGCTTCGCACGGCACATGAGTAATGTAGAGAGGATAAAAACACCAGGATGGATGATTTTGGGGTTAGTAATGGATGAGGACATGAAGGTAGCAGTGAGATGAAAGGTGGTGGATCTTGCCCGGGTGATAATCAATACCCTTGCTCTCATTAACCAATTTGCTTCTGGGCATTGGCCGCCCATGATGACCATAGTACAATACTAGCTTTCCATTTGTACCCCTCTCTCTATGCTTGTGCAGATTCCACGAAATTGGCATGGGCCGGCGCAAGTCATAAATGATAGTGGTTACTCAAGGAACTTCTATTATATTTAGGAGACTGATTTTCTTATTATAACTCATCACAATCACTAATATTTTATCGTTATTCCTATACAAATTGTCTAACACATAAAACATTTATCTATGGTCAAGAAATACTATTTTGAGATAATAAATCCTCAGGAGGATTGGTGTTTCAGCATATTATAAAAATCCTCTAGTTAATTACTTAATTGTTGATAAGGTGAAAGGGTTCTTTCTCAAATCTTTGCAGGATTTCGTGCCTATAAGTATCATCTCTTAGCATGATCACATGCAGTTTCAATGAATTATACGAAATCTTAGTATGATCACATACCTCATCCCACAAGTTGTTTTATTTAATTTTTCGATTGTACTTATCATATTTATAGGAGTAGATTTAGGAAATATTGTTATGAATTGTGTATAAATATGTACATTTAGAATACAAGAATTGAATAGGTTCACGTTGGGATTTTCCATTTTGTGTTCTTTCTCATCATCATAATCGAAAGATTGTGTATATAGTCACATCATCAAGTATCAACAACTTTTGATAAAGAAAAAATTACCAACAACAATTCTAATAATATAGTATCGCAGGACGAAATTGTTTTAACTCTATCTTCCAACCGGTGGTGCATGTATTGCACCGTGAAATTTGCCTGAGTTATAGTGAAAATAAATCAAAGTGACCATAATAGTTTATCACGTTGTTCTCATGCAAATTTCACATGGTCCCACAGATATTCAATGGCGTGATTCGATCAATTGGTTAATCTAGGCTAAAAGTTTTCCATATTAGGTGTTGGAATAACATAGATTGACTGTCATGGGAAATAGTGGTACGGTAATTCGCCGAATCTGCATCCTTTGTCCAAAAGGATGCAGATTCGGTAATTTACTTTCGGCCAATAAATTTTAGTAAAAATTACAGTCCTGCATAGGAGGACAAAAAGTAGACAACACAAAAGATGACTCAAAAAATTGGTTAAAGTTGAATACGTTGGAAACCCATAAGGCCCCATATAGAATCGAGCTGTTTTAAACTCATTTCAACCCATTTTAAAATTTCACTGACTCACATACAACCCGTCGCACTAAAATAACATTAAAAAAAATGGGTTTCTAAGCCATATTATCACCTCCACTGATCATGTTAAGCGGAGAAAGGATACCGCTTAATATATATATATATATATATAAATAAATATAAGACGGTGTTTGATGGAGATCTTTTTAGATTGAAATTGTAGGGTTTGGTGGGAATATGATTCCGCACCAATCTACTCAAATATATCCTTATAATTTGTTAACTAAAAGAAGCCGACTCGTAAAGGAGATACAGTCTGGAAGGGACAATTGTTTCACGTTACATTTTCTAATACCTGAAAGGCTGAAACCGACCTTCGATCTTGGAAAGATTGTTTGGGATTTATATATAGGAACACAAGGTTATTCTCTATAGGTGTCCTCAATGCTGCCTGTCCATACATTGGAAAGGAGATAAAAAGAAAAGAAAGAATACTTTGGTGGTCGAGGAAGTTCTATATGTGCCTTTATCCAGGTTATTCACTATAGGTGTCCTCAAGTGCTAACTGTCCATACGTTGGAAAGGAGATACGAAGAAAAGAAAGAATACTTTGGTGGTCGAGGAAGTTCTATACGTGCCTTTATCCCTTGATATTTTTTTAAGTCTTGGACTTCATATATGGAAGAATCCATGTCATAGAAAATTCATGATGCTAATGAAACTTGAGCTATAAGAGATGAGGGTACAATCCAGCTTACTTGATTAAATGTTCTCAATTATCAAAAGTTAAGCTCTCGATACGAGAAAAGTTCTTTTTCTAATGAGTATACATACTGTTATTATTTTCAAAATCATGTGCAGACATGACGGTCTTTAATTTCTCTCTAATTATCAAATTAAGAACTTGTTTGATAGCAATATCAAGTGTGTTTGATCAGCTTTGATAACACAAAACTCAATCAATTGTTTTGGGTCTAAAACCACTTCATGCAACAAGTAAGGAAGGGATTACTAAATTAATTAAGTTATCAAATACCCAATGAAAATTAAAGTATCAGTAATGACATTGCAAAACCTTCCAATAATGTTTGCTATTCCATTCTCGGTAAGAAATAAAAACAAGGGTGGTGTGTTAAGGAGCGATGCTCATGAGTAAGCATTAGGCCACTATAACTTCTTATGATTTCAAAACTCAAAATGATATTAGCTTTTCGCAAGTCCTTCATATCAAATTTAGAAGTCAAAAAGCATTTCATTAAATCACAATATCAATGCTTTTAAAAAAATAAGCATGTCATCAATATATAAGCTAATAATTATAGGTTCACTATCAGCAGTTTTTGTTTATACACATTTATCTACTTCAATAGAGGAAAATTCATTATTGACTAGAACTTGGTCAATTTTCTCATTCCATTATTTTGGTGCTTGCTTTAGGCCATATAAGGCTTTTAAGGGGGAAAAGTGTCAAAAAAGTTTTAAGCCTATTGCATTTATGTCAATTTTATTCTAAAGATTTTATTTATGCCAATTTAGTCATAATCATTTGACCTAGTGTCAATTCAGTGTATATATTTTGATCTAGCACTAATTCAGTTTTTTCAGCTATTTTTGGTTGGATATTACTAACGTTGACTCTAGTCAGCCTATGTGGCATGGTGGGTGTCAACTTGGATAAATTTTAATATTATTTTAATATTTTTTGAATTATTTATTCATTTTTCCTTTTCTTTCTCTTTTTTTTCCCATTCCTCTTCCTCTAGCCGACCTCTGGCTAGCCTCGTCAGATCTAGCGAGGGTAGATCCTTGTTGGCCATGGGATTAAGTTGGCACTAATAAAAGGTTTATGATTAAATTAGTATTAATGTAATATGTTTAAAACTTTTCTGACACTTTTTCCAACTTTAAGAAGTTTACAAACTTTGTTTTTTTAGCCAAGAAGAGTACATTGCTCATGTTACTAATGTTTAGTGTGGGATTCTAATTCAACAAGACATATCTGCTCTCGACATATCCTTAAAATTTGTTGATTGAAAATGCAAAGTCGGAAAGGTGATTCAGCTATTGCAAGAATCAATTCCATCCATAGCATATTCCTATGGAACTGTCTTTCAATATGTACTTTGAACCAATCTTAAAATGATATTATACGATGTATAAATAGGAGTAGAATGTGTTCACATGTATCTACATCAGGCAAAGCGGAAAAGAAGAATATACTTTTTGGTAAGAAAGTTTTAGAATTCGTTGATATTTTGGACTGTGCTGTTATTATGGAAGGTTCTATTCTTAGCATAAAAAATCATGATGCTTATAAACTTAAACTACAAGAAAAATGTGGGCATGACTCCATTGCACTTCATTAACTACCCTCACATTCCCAATTTGTCATGAGTTTGGTTCTGGAACTGTCTTTCAAAATATTCAGCACGCGGCAAAAATCTCCAATAATTAGCATCACGCACGTGAAAGTGGAGGGTATTGAGCTTGTATCATAGTAGGACGCTGAGAATGCATAGAGCAAGTCAATGCCATCCTATATTTTGAAGTACAGGAAAGGTAAAAATTCTTCAAAAATCAAAACTTTAGAATTCTAGAACTTTTCCTCTTAATTTTAGGACCAAGGTAGCATTTCCTAGCAATTACATTTGGAAACCATCTGAATGTGGGTACTAAGAGCCTTCCTTTATTCCTTCTACATTGGCATGGCACTTTCCATAAGCTCTATATAAACTGATCTTCGCCTTCGAACTTGAACACAAGAAAGAAACCAATCCAAAGCTTACACAAAACTTTCTTCTCTAGCTCACTCTCCTTCTACTAACTCACCTCAATGGCACCTCAGGCAAATCGCCTCGCTGATATTGGAAGGGAGGGTTTTGCACTAATAGACAAATTTTATGGTGGAGGAAAACCAGGTCCAGCACCGAAGAAGCCATGCAATGTCCCACAGCAGCATGCTCCCATTCCCAGCAACAAGAACATAATCGATAGCGAGAAGGCCGCCGAAAGATACAAAGGAGTGGTGGTCGTGGAGTCCCGCAAGAAGAAGAGGTTTGCCTGCTGGTGTTTTTAGGTTCTAGCGCTGTAACCGGATGAGCAAGTCCACGCCACTGTTTTCGTCATATCAGTCATTTCAAATTCTAGTACTGTTTTTTTTTTTTTTTTTTTTTTTTTTTTTTTTTTTTAACTTTTGTTTTCTGGTCTTCTGAGGTTTAGCTGTGCACTTGGATGTGTCTAAGCTAGTAATTGGACCGGGGTTATACTAAACACCCCGCGTTTTATTCCTGTTTGGTTAGAATATCTATGGTATAACTGTTTACTTGATTGGCATGAAAAGAAGATTCCAATCGTTTCGACGGTGGATGATTACAACTTAAATAATTTGCTAATCTTCTGGTCCAAAAACTATCCTAGAACTAGGTGGCCCATCGGACACTGTGGTTCCATTCTTGAGTTGCTTCTGCATGATTCAGTTCCTAATATTGACTAGGATTTGATAAATACTTGCTGAAGCCGGATCATTCAATTTTGCAAGATTCGGTTGTACATCTAGCAAGCGCTTGCAACATATTGCAACATATAACTACACAGATGGACCGTTCTTTGATTTATTGGTGCAATTGCATTTTTTTTTCTTGTCTAGGATGCTAACTATTCTCTAGGATCAAACGTCACTGTTATTGTAGTGGAGAAATATGTCCTCTAACTTCCACGATATGCCATGAATTATTCAGCTCCTATTCATAAATTACAAGTAGGAATCATAAAA
This sequence comes from Eucalyptus victrix, assembly GCA_016097545.1. Lineage (NCBI taxonomy): Eukaryota > Viridiplantae > Streptophyta > Magnoliopsida > Myrtales > Myrtaceae > Eucalyptus > Eucalyptus victrix. Next base: position 49,511,420 of record CM027842.1, read on the forward strand.
TGTCAGGGATCCGCATGTGAACAAGCAAAAGCACGACCTTTATTTTTAGTGAATTTAAAAGTGGTTCATCTTAACCAACAGAACGAAAAGAATAAATGAAGGGGGACTCATGATGCACATGTGAGGTTAACTCTGGGTGTCTCAGCTCAATTACGCAAAGATCTAATTTTTAAGGCTCACGGATTTCTCTTAATTATAAAGCAGTGCGCGTAATCACTTTAGCATGCTTTTTGGATCCACTTTTGACTAGAATTTGAACTTTTTTGCGTTGATGAAGTTTCTCCGATCTGTTGGTACCTGGTGGTGTGCAGATGAAGGTTAGTATGTGGCTACAAGCAGAATAATTAAGCTCTTGAAGAGAGAATCATTTGACTGGGAGGTTGTGATAAGAGAATCTTATAACACTCAGAAAAGTTTCCACCGACAGACGATCAATTTAATGAAGCAATAGAGTTGTTCCAGGCATGCCAAACCGCTTTTAAATCCCTCCAAAATCACCGAAGATCCGAACCAAGAAATTACAAGTACCAAAGCAAGTGATTCAGCTGCCGCTTGCTCCTCTCCTTGCATGACGGCCGGAGGATTCTTTAGATGAGTCGAGCTGCTAAACGTGGCTCAGCACAAACTTGTTACCTCAATTTTGCTCAATTTGGATTGTGGCTATTATAGTGGGTTTAGCTCACTAAAAAGAAACGTTGTCACTACGGATAGGATTGTACCTCTTAAATCTCATTAGCAGATAGAAAACTTATTGAGATCCCTTGAAGAAAAAATCACTTTGAGTGTACAAAATATCTGATAATTAAAAGATTGGAGAGCCGCTTTTAAAAACTAGCAAGATCAACTAGGCATTGATATATTAGGCAATAGGGGTTTCGCTTGAAATTCGATGAGTTAATTACGTTGGAATCATTCTTTCACATTTTCTTTTACATAGACTAACCTTTATTAATGTTTTTCGGGACTTAACCAACCAAACAAAAAAAAAAAACGAAAAAAAATTAGTGCACACTCTGTGGAAGCCCATCGGGATGCTGCTGGTGGCTGGCTCGTCGTGGAGGTTATTCATATCGCGGAGACGAGGGAGAAGGGAAGGTTCGTTCCGATGGCTGCTTGGCACAATAAAACCCTGGAGTTACTTCAAATGGAAGGACAAACTGATCGATGAAAAGGGGTTTGGCGAAAGCGAAGGTCTTCCTAAAGATAAAAGTCTCAGACTGTTTGAAGGCAGGAGCTCAGCCACTGATGGGCAACGGCGAATGTGTCATTGGCGCACGCAGTGTCTTACCCAAAAACGCTAGAGTTGGAAAAAGCTTTGGAGAAGAAAATTTTCCGCCTGAGCATTTTAGTCCGTTCTGTCTGATCTGATCAAATTAGGCTTACAAAGATATCAGGTCTGTGTATCGAGACTTAATACGAACTCAATCGTACTTGATGGTGTTCAGAATCAAACCTCTGTCCCTCCCAGTGTGGCTTTACAAAACTAATCAATGAATATGAGTCGTTAAAACATGTTTAAATGGACTAGAAGAGTAACGTTTTTTTAAGTATTATTTGTAGATGAATAGATAGGTCTTACACGTTTATAAGACGAACATAGTTAAAGATGATAACCAATACTCTAAACTATGTACTTTGTGCATCTATTGATATTCAACCAAGTCGTGATTTTCAGCCCTACTCTTCACGACAAACTCAGAAATGATAACGCTTAATTTTATAAAAATTTAAAAAAGAAGGAGAATTAAGATCCACTTGACAGAGTTAATGCTTGATGGACATTAATAAGGTTTAAATTATAGGGTTAAGTGGGAATTTGATTCCACACCAATCTACTCAGACATATCTTGATAATTTGTTAACCAAAAGAGGCCGACTTGGAAAGTAGATTCAAATTGGAAGGGACAATTGGTTCTCAACACGTGTCCTAAATACTTTCAGCCTTCCTTCGGACTTGAAAAGATTGTTTAGGATTCATCAATAGACTAGAAGGTTGTCCAAATCAAGGGAGGGCGGTGATCGAGGAAGTTGTGCCAGCGGCTTCATCTCTTGACAGAATGTGTTTGTACAAGTGTCGAAATCAGGCAAAGGAGAAAAGAAGAAGAATATAATCTAAGGTTTGGCAGGTGTCGCTATGCTTTATACTACACCTGCAATGATATGAAGGTACTGTTCTTAGCATTAAAAGATCACCATGCTAACGAAACTTGAACGACAAGAAGAGGTGGGCACGATTCCATACGACTTCATCATCTATCCAGAGTCCCAATTTGTCAAAAGTTTGGCTCCGGAACCATTTTTCGAGATCATTTGCGGACGAGAAAGGCCTTCTTAATCTCTCTCTCTCTAAGTACCTAGTTATTGAAGTCTACTAGTCATTATAATTGATGGAATAAGCTCCATCAGACTTGCTGCGATTCAACTGACCTCACTGGAAATATGTCATCGGGCCAATAAAACGCGGTTACTAGGAGCCTTCCTTTATTCCTTCCGCATTTCCGTGGCACTATCCATGAGCTCTATATAAACTGATCTTGGCCTTCAGACTCGAACACAAGAAAGAAACCAATCCAAAGCCCACGCATAAGTTTCTAGTTTAACTCACTCTCCTTCTACTATCTCACCCGCAAATGGCACCTCATGCCAATCGTCTCGCCGATATCGGAAGGGAGGGTTTTGCTCTAGTGGACAGATTTTATGGTGAAGGGACATCGGGCCCAGTACCAAAGAAGCAATACAAAGTCCCAAAGCAGTATGCTTCTGTTCCCAGTGACAAGAACGCAATCGATAGCAAGAAGGCCGCCGAAAAGTACAAAGGAACTGTGGTCACGAAGTACTACAAGAAGTTTATTGGCTGGCGTTTCTAGGTTCTAGCACTGTAAACGTGTAATGGTTCGAGTGACTTCCTAGAAGGTAGAGGTAACCGGATGAATAAGTCCTTGTCATAGTTTTCACGGTTTTCCTCAGTCACTTCGAACTCTAGTACTGTGTTTATGTATATCTTTTGTTTTTCAGCTTTCTGAAGTTTAATCGTATGCTTGGACATGTCTAAGCTTTTAATTGGATCCATTTTAGACTAAACATTCGACTTTTTATTCCTCTCTTTGATAAAATTTATGTCAATCTATGGTATACTCGGACACTGACCGGTATGAAAAGAGGACTTCAATCGCTTTCAAAGTGAATGACCACAACTTAAAGAACTTGCCAATTTTCTGGTCCAAGGACTGTCCGAGAACTAGCAGGCCATTGGACACTCTGGTTCTATTGCTGACTTGCTGCTGCATGATTGAATTCATAATCTTGAGTAATATTTTCTAAGGACTCGCCAAAGATGAACCATCCAATTACGCAAGATACGGTAGTAAATCCAGCTGGCGCTTGCAACATATAACTACACAGATGGACCATTCTTTGACTTTTTTGGTGCAATTGCATTCTTTCTCTTGTCTAGGATGCTAAACTAGTTTCTAGGATCAAATATCACTACTATTGTAGCGGAAAAATATGTCCAATAACTTCCTAGATATGTCACGAATTATTCACCTCTTATTAATAAATTACAAGCAGCGAGCATAAAATATTAGGGATCTGCATACTAACAAGCACAAGTTATTTTCTTTTCTTTCTTGGATGAAAGCGTGAATAGTGAATCTAAGTTCTTCATCTAAACCAAAAGAACGACAAGAATGAACGAAGGGGAACAGCTGATGCACCACATATCAGGTTAACTCCAGGGGGTTTCTCAACTCAAATATGCAAAGATCACTGATCTCTAAGGCTCCATCCACTTTTGACCAAAAAGGTTGAATTTCTGAACCATTTTGTGGGCTTTTGACGAAGTGTCTTCAATCTGTTATGTGGCTCTTTGGCGGAGAAGTTGACTTCTCCAAGAGAGAATCATATGACTGGAAGGCCGTGAAAAAAGAATCTTGAAACACTGAGCAAAATTCCACCTAGAGACTATCAATGTGGTGAACCAATATTGTTATTGCAGGCATGCCAAACCGCTTTTCGATCCCTCCAAAACCACCAAAGATCTTAAAGTCTATAACTGGAGGTACGATTGCTGGCAGTCAGTTGTAGACTTTACCATTAAAGGTAGCCAGGTCGGAGCAGGCCTTGTGTAACACCCTCGATTCCGACCCGGTGAGGATCGGCCATAAAGTCATGAATGGTTCGACCATGAGCCATTGGCTATGGGATCGATTGGTTCGATTAGTAAGGAATCAATGATCGGTCATGGTCCAATCGATGGATCGACCGACCAAGAACTGGTCGAGATGTCGGCCGTGAATTGTCTACCAACCATATCGATGGAATAGGATCACCAGCTCATAAGATGAATTTTTGATAACAAGGATTGGTCACGTGATGATTTTGGATCGGCGGATGATCATGGGTTGATCCGATTGATTGTAATGTTCGGTCGTGAGTGATTCCGTCCAACTATGCACCGATACACAAACAATGCGACTTTATAAATGTGATTGTCTTCCAGCAAAAAATGCATAATTCCCTATTTAATTCTTAGTGATCAGAAATGAATCTTAAATTAGTGATGTCCAATCGTGGATCAGTAATGCGTCGACCATTAACCATACGGATGGATCGGATGCCGACCGAAATGAGCTCAACGATAGACTCGGCTATTCATCACTAATTTTAAAGTCCATGAGTGCCTTGGCTTAGTGCTAGGCCATGGCTAGCCTTAGGATTAACCTTGAATCGATTGAAGGACAATCGATCCTTTAGGCCTACTGACCGTCTAAGGGAATGGTTTGGTTGAGCGTTGGACACAATTGCTGAACCTTGGGTGTATGTGATTCGGTTTTTCAAGGTGTATCTAATGATCTTTTTCTCGGCTTCAAAACTAACTTAGACGATAGAATTCTCTAGACCACCTCCTTGATGAAGAAAATGACAAAATTGAAGAAAACTCTAGAACACCCTCATTAATGAAGGAGGTGATGCATTCTTTGACTTTTCAAAAGTAACATGAGGTTGAAGGTTTTCTTGATGGGCAAGAAAAAGATGGCATACACATGGACCGATCGGAAAGCGATACATGAACTCCTCATTAATGATTGAAGAATCTAGATGCCAAGTTGGCAACTTTGATGGCATCTTATCCAAACTTCATTAAATGCTCGTTAAATGTGGGGTACAAGTGGTCCAATGAAATGGTGAAAAGTGAGCCATCATCAATGATGCCTGCAAGCTAGATTTGCTAAGTGTGACCTTTTAGGCCAACTCATTCCTTAGGCGCAATTATTAAACAAATAGACTTGCCAACTAAGGATTTTAGGTGGGACACTTGGAAAATTGAGAATGGACCATTTAGCTCGGTAATGATGGCGCCGAGTAGTATAAATGGGAGGACCCCTCCTCATTTTTCACCATGCCATTCATTTTCTCCTTTACTCCATTTTCTTTCTCTCGGCCTTGCATTCTCAATCCCTCAAGCTAATTTAAGTTAGTCTTCAAGGTTTGTCAAGGTAAGTAAGATTCCTCTTTTTTCTCTAAGAAAATAGATCCCATTGTTAAGACTAGTAAGATTCCTCTTTTTTCTCTAAGAAAGTAGATCCCATTGTTAAGACTAGTTAAGTGCTCACCTGTCAAGCCATTGGTAGTGTACAATGTCTTTTGTTGATCTTGCTTGCTATAGGACATGGCCGTGTCATTGAGTCATTTATGTCCAGAATGAAATCGAGGTTTGATCAGATTGAGTTCATCACAAGACAAAGTCACCAAGCCATAAAGCCTTGGTTTTGGCATAAATAAGATGTCGGGTCCAAGTCTCACTTGGTGTGGAAATCGCCCGAGATTGCAAGGACTTAAGTCGACATTGAGGCGTGTCAATTTTATGCCTTGATCGGTATCGAGATCGCCCAAATCCACAAGGTCTTGGTAAGGCACCAAAGCATGCCGATTTCCATAGTTCAAATGGATGTGGGGCCATTGTGCTTGGCGTTGGATCAAACTGCGAGCCGAGGGTCATTGATGATACATGTGTATTTACATCGGGTCAAAGTTGAGGTCCGTCAAGCTTGGGATCGTCACTTAAGCAAGGTGTACCAAAGCCTTAAGGTCTTGAATCGGTATTGAGGCATACTGTTTCCGAGCCTTGTCTGGTGCGGGAATCGACGCTAAGTGATTGATTCAAGTTATAGATTAAAGATCGTTCTCGACATATTTGCTAGTGAAGTATAGGAAATTCATGATACATATGAATGAATGAGCACGCCTTTGGGTCATGCATGTGTTGGTTAAGAGAAAAGATAAGAACTGACTTGTATGATGCATTTATGCATGTACTTAAAGATAAAAAAGTGCCCATCACCACACAGCGTTGGCGGCGATGCGTCATTAATTGAACGAGATGCCTCATTTGAGTCAGGATGCCCTAGTAGAGTCAGGATGCCTGGGTTTTGAACCCAGAAGCTTTGAGAAGCTAGCCTCGAGAAGTCTTGGTTGAGTCAAGATGCCCTGGTCTAGCCGGGAAGTCTAGCTAAAAGCTGGAAGCCTCGGTCGAGCTGGGAGGGCTTGATTGAGCCAGGACGACGCTAAATGAATTTGCATAGGTGCCGGTATATGCATAAGTACGATATGTTGATATATTTATTGATAAGCCAAATGTAAGTATGCATTGAAGCATGTTGCGATGGACATTTGCATGTAGTCAAAGGTAGCAACAAGTTTGCTATTGATCTACTATCAATATTGTTTGCGAGTGTTGAGATGCTTTGATGATGAGAAGCTTTCCTAGTAGAGAATTACGAATTTTACTTACTAAGTTTCCCCGAAACTCACTCCTTTATCTTTCAGTTTTGTAAGCATGAAAGTCTTATGTTAGTGTTGAGAGCTACAATCATGCTAGAGGAGATAGGAATTCTCTTGGCCAAATGGAAAACTTATTGCGTGATGCAAAAAGAAGAGAGGGCCTGTAGAGAAATAATTTGTAAAAGTATTATTATAATATAAATTAGTGTGTTTTGTGTGATGTATGTCCCACTCTTCTAGCTATTGTTTGTTTGGGGAGTTATTTGTTTACGTTTTTACATGTGCATGATAACAAGATAAAAAGAATCAGAATAGTGACGAGCTTGGGACGTCGTGAAAATAACGCTTGTTGGAGTTGGGATCATGACACCTTGCACTTGCCCTCACTCACTTTAGGCATGGGTGGTTACTATACCAGCCTATCCTGCGGTAGCCGAGACCGAAATATCGACATGGAGTCTATCTTCCCCACCGTGAGGCCTCCTAATCCCACCTCTAATTTTGTCTTCCTAAGGTGGAGGGAATAGGGGGTGACATTGTAGGTCTCCCACCCTTGAGCAGTTCTCCCACCTGTTTCTTTCTCATGAGCCTTTTAAGGATTTGCTCAGGTTCATAATTCGAGAAATTATAAGTACCAAAAGAAGTTATTCAGTTGTCGGTCGCTCTTCTCCTTTCATGAAGACCGGAGGATTTTTTTTTTTTTTTTTTTTTTGGGATGAATCAGGCTGCTAGACACGTCACGACACAAGCTTTGTTACATCAATTTAGCTCAATTTGGATTGTGGCCATTATTATATGTTCAGTTCACAAACAAGCAGCATTGATGCTACGTATAGAAGGATTGTACCTAGTTAATTCCTATGAGCAGATGCATTACAAGACTACACTGCTAAAAAAACTTATTGAGATCCCTTGGATAAATGAAATCACGTTGAAGGTGCAAAGTTTATCAGTAATTAAGCGATTGGACAACCGCTTTGAAAAACTAGTAAAAGTTCAATTAAAATCGATAAATCATGCAATAGGAGCTTAGATTGGAATCCAAGTGGACAAGTATGTTCTATCTGATAACTGCTTTTGTTAGTTTGATAAGAAACGGACTTGCGAATTAGGCAGGACTGTTTCTGGCACTTAACAAACAAATAAAAATAAAATATATTGCACACTCTGTGGAAGACCTCAGGCTGCTCGGCGAGCACGTTGCAGAGGTTGGTCATGTTGCACGAGTGAGAAGGGAATTCCGGTGGTTGCTATGGAAGGAGTAAGTGACTAACTGATCAGTGAAGATGGATACTGGGAAAGTGGGTTTTTTTTTTTGGGGGGGGGGGGGGTGGGGGGAGGACTTATGCCAACTAATTTGTATTTGATGGTATAGAGAATCGAATCTCTATCTCTCGTGTTGTAGCTTCACAAACTAATGATTGAATCAAGTCGTGAGAACACGTTTAAATGGGATGAAAGCTTTATTATTATTCTCGTATCATCAATAAATGAATGGAGAGGTCTTACTCATTTATAAAGCAGACGCGATTAAAGCGGTGCTCTAAATTATGTATTTCGCGTATGTATTGATATTTAACCAAGTCATGATATCTAGCTTTACTTTCCATGTTAAATAAAGAAAGGATCGTGCTTATATATAAAAAAAGAAAGCCAAAAAGAAGGAGAATTAGGATCCACCCAAAAGATTAGATGCTTGATGGAGATTAATTAATATTTAAATGATAGGTTTTGGTGGGAAAATGATTGAGCACTTCGGCTTGGAAGGGACAATTGGTTCCCATCACATTTCTAATACTTTAAGCCCACCTTTAGACTTGACGAGATCATTTAGGAATCATCGGCATGATTACAAGGTTGTTCCCTATAGTGTCTCAAATTCTGCCTGTCCGTACATGTGTCCAACTCAAGGAAAGGAGGAAAAAGAGAAGAATATGTTGGTGATCGAGGAAGTTGTGGTTGTGGCTTCATCCCTTGCAAGACTGTATCATCCCTTGCTAGACTCTGTTTTTACGTGTGTCTAAATCAGACAAAGGGAAAAAGTAGAAGAATATATCTTTTCGCTCAGAAATTGCAGCTTTCCTTGATATTTTGGACTATACTATGCAATGATTGTGGTAGGTTCTATCTTAGCATAAAAAGATCATGATGCTAATGAAACTTGAACTACACGAAAGATGGGGCAATGATTCCAATCCACTTCATTATTTGCTCATATTCACAACTTATCACGAAGTTTAGATCCGAAACAATTCTTTGAATCATTGGCGGCCGAAAAAAGTTTTCTTAATCTCTCTCTAAGTAAATATTTAATGAGGCTTACTCGGGTTTATAATTGATGGATAAACTCAGACTTACTAAAATTTTAGCAATGTCACTGGAAATATGTCAATCGAGCAAAAGATGTCATCTAATCCACAAAAACTCCAGTAATTAAAATCACCGATGAGAAGGTGGAAGGAATTGACCGTCTAGAATAGGGGAATACCAAGAATGCATAGACCAAGTGAATGCCATCTTTTGAAGTGACAAATGCTAAAAGTTCTTGAAAAATGAAAGCTTAAGAATTCTAGAACTTATCTCTATATTTTTAGGACCCAAGTAGCATTTTATGGGAAAAGAACCAAACAAATCCCAAACTTATAACATTAATAATAATTCAGTTATAAACTTTTCAATTAGACTAATCTAGTCTTAAATTTTTCACATTGATACCAATTCAGTCATTTCAACTAATTTTGATTAGTCGATACTAACATAGACATCAACCAGTGGTCAACGTTGACATGGATGCTGACAGGTGGCTAATATTGATATGGAAATTTTAAAATAATTTTTATTTTTTCCAAATTTTTATTGATGTGTTTTTCTCTTTTTCCTTTTCCTTTTATTTTTTTCTCTTCTTGCTCCTTGGGCTTCTTCTCCTTGTAGTGGTTGGATGAGGGCGTGCCCAAATCTGGGTGAAGTTTCCTTGCCCGCGATCCTAGGCGAGATCGGGCAAGGGCCATGACTCTCATCTAGTGGTCGGCTATTGTAGAGAGAAGAAACCCAAGGAGGAAGAGAGAAAAAAGAAAAAGAAAAAAAAAGGAAAAGGAAAAAGAAAAAAATTGACAAAAATAATTTTTTTAAAAAAATTGCCATGTCAGCATTGGCTGAATAGCATCCGGGCTGGCATTCACGTTAGAGCTAACTGGTAAAAATTGGCTAGAAATACTGAATTAATGCCGATGTGAAAAGATTTATGACTAAATTGATTTAATTGAAATGTTTAAAATTGAATTGATATAAATGTCTTTAATTTATAACTTTTTTGATACTTTTGCCAGCTTATCCTAGCAATCACCTTTTCCCTTCTTCTCTTCCAACCAATTGGTCTATCGTTGGGAGCCATTAAACATGGGGACCAAGTGCCTCACTTTATATGTTAAAATATGTCTCGAGTTTGAGCGTTTGTTAAAACGCGAAATTTAGTGGACTCGCGAAGGAGTTGCTGGACTAAAGAAGGAAAGTTCTTTGCTGCAAAGCCTAAGGATTCTGAATTGAAGGAAATCAATTCGTGAGTCTTGGCGTGAAGGAGTCCACGCATGAAAGAAAAGTTTTATGTTTTGTTACAGAGGAGGCCGAATAAGCCAAAGCTTCGTGGGGCCCAAACCGACGCGATTTCACGCCTCTGCACGTTGAAGATGAAGGTGGTGGGGCCCAAGGTCAAAAGTTTGACCTTGGGCACACACCTAAAGATTTCCTTCTGTACGTGAAGCAAGGAGGTGGGCATCGCGTATAAAAGGAAAATATATTTGCAGGGCTTTGGTTTTTGAGGGTTTCTTCTTTTTGGTGAGTTGCTGCCGCACGAAGCCACACACGATCGTTGAGCGAAGCCGCATATTGAAGCGCTGTGATTCTAGCGAGTGCTTGGTGGGTTTTTCGTTCGTGAATTACATCCAAGAAGTTTAGTGTTTGTAGTTGATTAAATCTTGAGATAAGATTTGCGTGTAATTCCTTCGTGAGATTGAGAGATTATTTTCGAGGAATTTCGGGGCTAAACACTGGGTGCGTTATTAGATGTAATTGGGGCTTGGGAAACACCGAGAGAGTGTTTGAGTGACTTGAGTGTGTAATCTCCTTGTATCGCTTGATCTATAGTGAAATTCGCTGCTGCTTTTCCTGTGGACGTAGGTCTTTACGACTGAACCACATAAATCTAGTGTCCGATTTATTTTTCTTCTTCCGTCTATATTTTGTTCGATCGCTTGCCCCATTGCAACATTATACATTCTCCATTTGCTAGGCACTTTCCATGAGCTCTATATAAATTGATCTTTGGCTTCAAACTTGAGCACAAGAAAGAAACCAATCCGAAGCCCCCGCTTAAGTTTCTAGTTTAGCTCACTCTCCTCCTACTAACTCACCCTCAAATGGCACCTCATGCCAATCGCCTCGCCGATATTGGAAGGGAGGGTTTCGCTCTAGTGAACAGATTTTATGGTAGAGGGACATCAGGTCAAGCACCAAAGAAGCAATACGATGTCCCAAAAAAGTATTCTCCCGTTCCTAGCGACGAGAGGGAAATCGATTGCAAGAAGGCCGCCAAAAAATACAATGGAATGGTGGTCACCAAGTACTAAACAAGAAGTTTGTCGGCTGGCGTTTCTAGGTTCTAGCGCTGTAAACATGTAAAGGTTCGAGTTAACTTCCTAGAAGGTAGATGTAAACTGGATGAATGTGTCCTTGTCATGGTTTTCACCATGTTTGTTGTTTCGAACTCCAGTATTGTGTTTATGTAACCGTTTGTTTTTCAGCTTTCTAGAGTTTACGTGTCTAAGCTAGTAATTGGACCTATTTTATACTAAACATTCCGCCTTTTATTCCTCTTTTTGGTAAAATTTATGGCAATCTATGGTATGACTGTTCATTTCATTGGCATAAAAAGAATATTTTGATCATTTCCAAAGTGAATGATCACTACTTAAATACTGCCAATGTTCTGGTCCAAAGACTGTCCTAGAACTAGGAGGCCCATTGGACACTGTGTTTCCACTCCTAAGTTGCTCCTGCATGATTCATTCATAATTTGAGTGAGATTTGATAAAGACTCGCCGAAGCCAACTCATCCAATTACGCAAGATTCGGTTGTAAATCCAGCAAGCACTCGCAACATATTACTTCACAGATGGACCGTTCTTTGATTTATTGGTGCAATTGCACTCTTTTTCTTGTCTAGGATGCTCACTATTCTCTAGGATCAAACGTTACTATTTTTGTAGTGCAAAAATATGTCCCCAAACTTCCAAGATATGCCACAGATAATTCACCTCCTATTCATAAATTACAAGCGGCAAGCATTAAATATCAGGGATCCACATGTTAACAAGCAAAAGCACGTTATTTTAGTGAATTAAGTAGTTCACCTTAATTAAAAGAAAGAAAAGAATAAATGAAGGGGGACTCATGATGCACATATCATCAAATATGCAAAGATAAAAGTTTTAAGGTTCTCTTGGTTATAGAGCAGTGCGCATAATCTTTTTAGCATGCTTTCTTGATCCACTTTTGACTAGAAAGTTGGATTCTGAACTGTTTCGCGGGCTTTTGATGAAGTTTCTCCGGTCTATTGGTACCTGGTGGTGGTGCAAATGAAAGGTAAGTGCGTGGCTACAAGCAGAATCGTTAAGTTCTCCGAGAAAGAAACATATGAATCTTGAAACACTCGGAAAAGTTTCCACCGAGAGAACGATCAACTTGGTGAAGCAATTTAGTTGCTGTAGGCATGCTAAACATCTTTTAAATCCCTCCAAAATCCCCGGAGATCTGAATCGAGGAATTATAATTACCAAAACACGTTCAGCTGTCGCTTGCTCCTCTCCTTGCATGAAGGCCCGAGGATTATTTGGATGAATTAAGCTGCTCGACATGGCGACATGAACTGTGTTACATGTGGCAATTATTCTATGTTTGGTTTACTAAGAAGCAGTGTTGACGCTACATATGGAAGGATTGTACCTCTTAATTCCCGCAAGCAGATGTATTATAAGCTTACACTGCTAAGACAACTTATTGTGATCCCTCGAAGAAACAAAATCACGTTATGTCTATGTTTATCAAGAGACTAGAGAGCTGCTTTAAAAAAAACTAGCATAAGATTAGTTAGCACCGACCTACCGCACAATAAGGGTTTAGCTTGGAATCCAAGCCGACAAATCTGTTCGATCGCATAATTGCTTTTGTTAGTTTGATAAGGAATGAACTTGGCAATCATGCAGGAATCATTCTATCACATTTCTAATACTTAAACGAACCTTTAAGACTTTTTCCGGGACTTGAGGATGGGAATACATGGGGTACGCTTCTTGCTTTGGCTAAGTCTAATATAACAAAGAAAAGTAACCACAAAATATATATATATATATATGGTGAAAGGATCCTACCAATCCATAATCACCAGAACGGTTAGTTAATTTAATAAAACTCGAAGATGCCAATGAAACTTCAGCTGCAAGAAATGTAGGCATTCCATTTATTTCACTCCGCTAATAAACTATATCTCCGAAATATTTTAACTGTATATTCTTCCTTATCGGTGAAAACAATCTAAAATGTCTTCACCTTTGCACTGATCGAATCATCGACTGCATTTGTGGTACCGTAATTTCATTAGAATCGCTTGTAGGAGAATGCATTGACCAAGTCAAGATTGTCAATAACAAATGGTACAAAGGAAAAGTTTCTGGTTATGGTCCTAAAATCTTTGGGACCGCAAGGCATAGCATCCTTTAAAAAATTATTACTTCTTTTCTTCTTTCAAGTGTTTGTAGATCTTTGGGATCAGAAATGGGGGAACTCATGAGGCCTTGCTTAATTCCTTCTATGTTTTCATAACCCATTTCATTGGCTCTATATAAAGTCCTCTTTGGCCTTCCAACTCCATCACTAGACACAAACACCAACCCCTCCCCCCCCCAAAAAAAAAAAAAAAAAAAGAAGCCGATACACTGCTTCCTCACTCAACTCACTTGTTATTCCACCCTACGATAAATCTCAAATGAGGGATAAGAATAGTAAGAGTGTCAAAACTTTTATATGGTGCTCACTTAAGTGTCAAAATTTTATTTTCGCTCACTTAAGTGTCACATCGGAGTAAAATTGCTTAGTTCCTTCTATCTTACGTGGATTTTTAATTTTTTTTAATTTTTTGTTTTTTTCTTTAGGGCTGGCAAGGATCACCAATGACCCTCACCGGCCATGAAACCCTTACCTTGGCCTCAAAGGCCTTGGACGAGGCCATCAGGGCCTTGCCGGTTTTGGGTGGCTACAAGTGAGGGTCCTCGTGGCCTTGCTCGCTGCTGGCAAGGCCTTGACACCATCGCCTAAGGCCTTCGCGGCGAGAGAGAGGTAGTGAGGACCCTTGCCAGGGGCCTCGCCCAAGGCCTTTGCAGCCGAGAGCGAGGTGGCCATTGCCTAGATTGGGTGAAGATTTTATGGCCAGTGAGGGTCGTTGATGACCCTCACTGGCCCTAAAAAGAAATAGAAAATTAAAATATATTAAAATTTTTAAATAATATTAAAATAATATTTCCAATGGCCACGTTAGCTTTTCTGGAGGGGCAAATCAGAAGTGGCACTCAAGTGATCGATTTTTTTAAATTTGTGGCATTCAAATGAGTGAAAAAAAAGTTTTGACACTCAAATAAGCTCTTTGCAAATGTATTGACACTTGTACTGTTCTTCCTTTCTCAAATGGCACCTCATGCCGACCACCTCGTCGAAGTTGGAAGAGATGGGTTTGCAACACTAGACAGAATTTGCAATCCAAGGCCGATGGCTCAAGGGTCAAAGAGTCGAAACATCCCCCAACAATCCCACGAGGCTGTCACAGGCACGGCGGCTCCTTATCATGATAATGTCATTGATAGCAAGACCGCGGCTAGGAAGTACACGGGAGTGGTTGTTATGGAGATCTACAAGAGAAACTTTCCTGGTCGTAGTTATTAGATTCTGTCTTGTACATGGTTTAAGTAATTCCCTAGTATTCTAGCGTCGGATGTTAAAGGAATGTCCGACCTCCGACATGTGCGTTCTAAGCTCTGTCCCTAAGACCAGTGCTGCTAACTCATGTACCACTTTGATCGGCGAACAACCGAACCCTTGGGAACCTTTTCACCCCCAGGATGTGATGAGTCGACATCGAGGTGTCAAACGACTCCTTATCAACTCTCCTATGTGATTAGTTGTGCACTCAATCCATTCTGAACAGTAATAATTATTGTTCGCTTTTATACTGATTACCTGAAAATAGACTGTAATCTTCTAGAAAGGCGAGATACATCTTTTTGTTATAAGTAAGACAAGGTGGTAATTTTGAAAAAAAAATATATAAAAAAATAAAACACCGGTAACTAACTCAAATAAAAATTGGTATAAGAGATAAGTACATCTTAAATGCCTTAAATGCCGTGACTTTTGGATGGTGCTCACTTGAGTCATAACTTTTTCCCAATCACTCTACTGCCAAATCAGTAAAAAATGATTCACTTGAGAGTTTATTTCAGTGAATTGTCTTACATGGCTTTTTCATTAAATTTTGATTGCAATGTGACTTCTTTTAAAAGAAATTTAATTCCAACATGGATAATCTTCAGCTGACGAGGCAAAACAGGGCCAAAATGATGTCATTTTGGTCCTTAATTTATTTCAAAATGAAACATTAAATTCTAGAAAGGGGATGCTCGTTGGAGAAGCTTCAGCAATTGAGAGTTTTGAGCTTGAGATGAGCTGTGGAGAGGTTTGAGCTTAAGAGATAACACAAAGGGAACCGGTTGAATCCGCTTCGGCGAGGTCGAGATGAAGACGAGTCTAATAATGACGAATGGAGTAGCACTGATTTGGACGAATTGTAAAAAAATTGTCGGGTTTGGAACATGAATTATCATGCTGCTCGTCGGAATTGTGCAACTCGCAAAGAAATTGAAGGTGATGGAGATGCCACGCTGGGTGCATCAGTGGAAAATCACTAGCATCTTCCTCCAGCAAATCTCTCTTGATGATGGGTATATTATCATCGTCAATTCTACACCAACGTTGAATGACTAAGCTCGAGGAACCATGTCTCAACCTCCGGAGAAGAAGAGAGAAAAGCAAAGGATTTGGCTAGTTACGAACGCTCTTCCCCCTTTTTGCAGAAAGAACACTAAAAGCACCATATTTTTCATACGACACCTAATGCCAAAATTTTTTGAGCGATTACTTGAATGCTACTTTTTTATTTAAAAAAAAATCACTTAAGTACCATTACCAAATTGAATTATGAGAAAATCTGATATGACAATATTTTAATATAATCCAACGTGGTTCAGCGGCGAGATGACGGCAAGTGACATTGTTTCGGACATTTGTTTGACCTTAAAATAATGAATTAAGGCTAAATCCAAAATGTCTATTAAGCCCTTACCCTAAATTAGGAATTGGGGTAAATTTTGAGTCATCTTTTTTGTTTGGAACCGCTCTAAGCAATCTTCTTCACATTACTTGCCTACTCTTGAAAGCTATTGAGGCAGAGGTTTGGACGCGGAAGAAAAGGAATTCGCTTGGTTCCTAAATGCCCACTGAGGTGAGCCCCGAAGAGGAAGTTGTGAGTGAGAAGGCTACTGCTGGTTTAGATAAATATGATGAATGACATTGAGAAGAATGGTGATAATAAAGAGCTAGAAAGCAAAACTACCAGAGAAAGAAAGTCCTGAAAGCGTTGCGTGCTAATGATTAGGGCTGGTGAGGCAGGATCGAACGAACTTCGAGTACTTGAAAGATGTGGTCAGAAAATAGGGGCAAATAGAGCGTCTTCTTTAGTGCTGTAAAAACGTTATTACACTTGTAGATTTCTTGTCCAACCAATCTTGTCCATTGTTTTATTGGATAAAAGTTGATAATCACTCCAATTAAAATTGGTAATTTCAATAGAAAGGTGATAAATTTAAGGATTGGTAATAACTAAGGCAAATAAAAATTGCTTATTCAATAGAAAAGTTGGTAGATCTAAAAAAATTACCAAATATGAATTGGCAAACCAAATCCTAATGAGAGAAAACCCGGTAAGTCACAATTTTTTTTTTTCTCTGGTGGAAGGTAAGTCACAAATTTAAGTTGGTAAATCTAATGCGTTTGTATGAGACATGAATCAAAATTGATAAAAAAAAATGACATAAATTAACAAATAATAATAAAAAAAGACCAAAGTGACATCGGTAAGTAGCTCAAACAAGAGTTAATACCTCAAAACTTTGGAAAAGTTGATAAGTCACTCAAATATAAATTGGTAAGTTCATATATGAGTAAGTAAATTAAGGGCGTCATGAGTAAGACAAAAGTCTAGAAAAAGGTAAAAAGAATAGTCGGCAATTTCATGTAAATAAGTTGTCGGATAACTGGTGTAAAAACATTAAAAAAATATTCCATCTTTTGGGAAGGGAAAAGTAGATCCGTCCGGCTACCCTGAGGAAGCTCCAGTGCGTGGAAGCAGAATCCGTTTTGACGAGAGAATCATTCTGACTGGAGGGAAAAGCAGGACGCGGAAGGAAAGAATCCGAGCACGCCGTATTCGATATAAACTCCCCCTTTCGGGGGAGCCCCCTTCATTTCCTGTACCTTAACCCGGTATTTCACGGGATGAGGTGTCGCGGGATCCAGGGTGGGATCCTTACCCTTCCCCATGAAGGGGATTTGGGTTGTGGCAGAAAGCCCAGTGGGGAGAGGTTTTAGGGAAATCCTTCTCAAGAAATCATGTGAGGAGTTTAAAGACCTGCTTAGGTTTGAAAGCTTTTTACTTTATAATGAATACGAAAGTAAAAAGCTTTGATTGATCCTACTTTCGTCTACCCCAAATTGCATTTCTCACGCGGGGATGCTTGCGAAAGCATGACGACGAAAGCCTCAGAGATCAGCCTGCTCGATTGAGCCACTTCTTATGTCGTTTCCAGTTTCAATTCCATGTGTGCCCCTTACTTTGACTTTCGGTAACGCATTCCCTCTAAAGAAAAAGAATATATTCGGCGACGAAGTTCTAGCATTCCTTGATGTTTCAGAGCTACACTTTGCAATTATGATGGAAGGTCCTACCTTAGCCTAAAAAATCATGATGCTAATGAAACTTGGACTACAAGAAAAAAGTTGGCATGATTCCAATATGCCACAAGTTTGGCTCTGGAACTATTTTTTCAAAATCATTTGCCGGTGAAGAAAGTCCTCTTAATTTAAATCTAAGTATCTAATTAATCATGTTTACTTGTTATTATAATGATGGGATAAATTCAGTCAAACTTGCTACAAAATTGTGATTTCAGCGGAAATATGTCGATCGAGCACACAAGTCCTTAGAAGTGATTTTTTTTTTTGTTTGGTAAAAATGTCCTTAGAAGTGATTTAATTCATAGACTCCAATAATTAGCATCACTCAAGAGAAAGTAGAAGGAATTGAGCTTGTACAATAGTGGAATGCGTAGAATGGATAGAACAAGTCAACGCCTTCCTATCTTTTGAAGGAAAAAAAGCTAAATATTTTGCAAAAATAAAAGTTAAGAATTCTAGAATTTTGTCTCTATACTTTTAGGACCAAGGTATTATTTCCTAGCAATTACCTTTGGAACCCATTGAAATGTGGCTACTAAGGGCCTTCCTTTGTTCCTTCCCTATCTGCATGGCACTTTCCGTGAGCTCTATATAAACTTATCTTCGCCTTCAGACTTAAACACAAGAAAGAAACCAATCCAAAACTCTCACAAAACTTTCATCTTCAGCTCGTACTCCTCCTGCTAACCCACCTCAGATGGCAACTCATGCAGATCGCCTAGCCGATATTGGAAGGGAGGGTTTTGCGCTACTAGACAGATTTTATGGTGGAGGGGCATCGGTTCGAGCACCGAAGAAGCCATACAATGTCCCACAGCGGCATGCTCCCATTCCCAGCAACAAGAACGTAATCGATAGCAAGAAGGCCGCCGAAAAATACAAAGGAGTGGTGATCGTGGAGTACTACAAGAAGAAGTCCGCCGGCTGGCATTTTTAGGTTTCTAGCGCTGTAAATTGTAATGGTTTGATTACCTTCCTAGAAGGTAGAAGTAAACCGGACGAACAAGTCCTCGTCACTGTTTTCGTCATGTTTATCATTTCAAACTCTAGTACTGTGTAGTACTGTGTTTATGTATACGTTTTGTTTTCTGGCTTTCTGAAGTTCAGTTGTACACTTGGATGAGTCTAAGCTAGTAACTCGACTTGTTTTATACTAACCATTCCGCCTTTTATTCCTCTTTTGGTTGACTTTATATGACAATCTATGGTATAACTGTTCGCTTAATTGGTGTAAGAGAAGATTTCAAGCGTTTTCATAGTGAATGACCACAACTGACTTCAATCGTTTTCAAAATGAATGGTCACAACTAAAATAACTAGCCAATGATCTGGTTCAAAGACTGTCCTAGAACTAGGTGGCCCATTGGACGCTGTGGTTCCATTCTTGAGTTGCTCCGGCATGATTCAATTTGTAATATTGAACAAGATTTGATAAAGACTCGCCGAAGCCGAATCATCTAATTATGCAAGATTCGGTCACAAATCTAGCAAGTACTTGCATCATATAATTACATAGATAGACCATTCTTTGATTTATTGGTGCAATTGCATTCTTTTTCTTGTTTCGAATGCTAAATATTCTCTAGGATTAAATGTCACTGTTATTGTAGTGGAAAAGTATTGTCGGGGCTAGAACTATCACCTAGAGAGAAGGGTGAACAGATGAATATGCAAAATTTAAAATTAATTGAGTATAATACTGCAAAAGGATGTATGATAAGAAACTACACAATGATAAGATCTTTCTATGTGTAATAAACTATTAAACTGAATAAATGAGAGATTAAAGGATAGATAAAATTGCACACAACAACTATAGTGGTTTGGCTTATAGTAAGCCTACGTCCAATCTTCTGTGCCGATAGCTTATTGACTGGATTTCACTAAAGAATCAATCAAAGGTTACAAAGTTGGAGTATTCTTTACTCAAGTATGTGTGACCGCATCTTTTGATATCACACTCTCAACCTCTAAGAGATTATAAGTTGAGCTCACAAAGATGAGTATGTAAAGACGAAACTCTCTTTGAACTTTGGAATTTTAGACTTCAGCTCTAGTATTTCTTTCAGCAGTACGATCTCTTTTTATACACCTCATTCTCTAAGCCGATTGTTGGATAGAGATATTGAGGATCATTCATCCAATTAATTCATTGGACTTGAATGATATAGGAAGATCTGATTGCTTCTAAAATACCAAGATTAGAGTCTCTCTCTTTGATTTTGCTACCTATGCAACGGAGATTAGGTTTCAATAAGTTGAGTTCTTCATTTGGAAAGTACGTTTTGTCTCCAAAATAATTGCCATGACGCTTCTATTACAAAGAAAGATTTCAATGACATTCATCCCTCCTGGACAGTCAATATATAGAAAAAAATGTAGGCCAAATTATTAGCCATTGCGCTTCATATAATCCAAAATGATTACAAAGATCCAAAATCTTCTCGTAACCTCTGATGATTTGTATTGTCTTGACAATTCTTGTACAAATTATATTGTTGTTCTTGGTTGTCATGACATAACACAATCTTCGTCATATAGAATGAGAATATCTTGAATAGCCGACTAAGTCTTTGAACAAAATTTGAGTTTGATGATATTAAGAACTTCTTGGTTAGATGAGCAAGTCTTTCAATTTGATGCTCTGAGTTTGTTGATATTTAGAAGAAAGTCGAACATCATTTCTTTAAGAATATCACCGAAAATACTTTCGTCAAATTCAATAGACACTATGGAAGGTTTTGTCAATCTTCAAAACATATTGGGAAGTTTTCTCAATAAATATGTCCATTAAGATCCAAGATATGTCTTGGATTATTCACCTCCTATTTATAAATTACATGCAGCAAGCATAACAATGTCAAGGTTCCCCATATCAACAAGCAAAAGCACGAACTTTATTTTTAGCGAATTTAAGTAGTTCATCTTGTTCAAAAGAACGAAAAGAATAAATGAAGGGGACTCATGATGCACATATGAGGGTAACTCTAGGTGTCTCAACTCAAATATGCAAGGATCTAATTTATAAGGCTTACGAATTCTCTTAGTTATAAAGCAGTGCGCATAATCTTTTTAGCATGATATCTGGATCCTTTTTTGACTAGAGAGTTGGATTCTGAACTTTTTTGCTGGCTTTTGATGAAATTTCTCCGATCTTTTGGTACCTGGCGGTGGGGCAGATGGAGATTAGTATGTGGCTAGCAGAATAATTAAGTTCTCGAAGAGAGAATCATATGACTGGAAGGTTGTGAAAAGAGAATCTTAAAACACTCAAAAAAGTTTCCATCGAGAGAGACGACCGATTTAATGAAGCAATAGAGTTGTTCCAGGCAAGCCATACAGCTTTTAAATCCCTCCCAAAGTCATCGAAGATCTAAACCGAGGCATTATAAGGAACAAAACAAGTTATTTGGCGAGAGGTGGACACTACAAGTGTTAAAACTTAACACGGGGATACTTATGTGTCAAAAGTTCCAAAAGGTACGTTTAAATGTCAAAATCGGGGAAGAATGAAACACTTTAATGCTAATGGCAAGAAATTCAGGCCAAACAGTTGACGTTGCATTTTTTGGCGACTTTTTATTTATTGGCGTGTCAATTTTTTTTTTTAAAAATTATCCACGTGGCAATTCTAAAAAAAAAAAAGGCAATTCTATAAAAAAAAACTATCCACATCAGTAAAAAGTCCCTAAAATTAATTTTTAATTTAATATTAATTAAAAATAAATTAAAAAACTAAATTATTAAGAAAAGGGGTGAACAGTAGGTTTGGTGAGGGTCTTCGTAGCCCTCGCCACCACTGTCCCACCATTGCTGGAGAGGGCCGGTGATAGTGGGGCAAGGGTGGCCGGACGCTGGCCCCTAGGTAGTGGCCGACAACCCGGTCGATCACCGGCAAGCCCTTGCCTAGATCTGGGGTGCCGGTCATGGCCCTTGGCCCCTCTAGGCAAGAGCCAGCGAAGAAAACTTCCCGCTTGAGCTTTCTGTTCGGTTCTGATCTAATCAAATTAGGTTTACAAAGAAGTCAAGGTTGTTTATCGGGACTTATACGAACTCATTCATACTTGATGGCGTTCAGAATCAAATCTCTGTCTCTCCCGGTATGGCTTCAAAAAACTAATCAATGAATCGAGTCGTTAAAACGTGTTTAAATGGGTCAAAATATTTACGATTTTCCTGTTATTTGTAAATAAATTGCTCGTTTATATAGCGGACATAATCGATAACCAATGCTCTAAGTTATGCAGTTTGTGCATCTATTGCTCTTCAAACGAGTCATGATTTCTCGCCTTACTCCTCACGTTAAACTGAGAAAGGATATCGCTTAATTATACATAAATTTAAAAAAGGAGAGTTAAGATCCACTCGACAGAATTGATGCTTATGAACATAAAGAAGGTTTAATTTACGGGGTTTCTACTCCGACATATCCTGACAGTTTGTTAACAATAAGAAGCCCACTTGGAAAGGAGATTCAGATTGGCATGGACAATTGATTCACAGCACATTTCCTAAGTACTTTAAGCCCTCCTTCGGACTTAAAAGGACTGTTTAGGATTCATCAGTAAGACAGAAGGTGTCTACCTCAAGGAAAGGTGGCGATCGAGGTAGATGTGTATGCGGCTTCATCCCTTAACGGAACGTGTTCCTCCATTTGTCGAAATCGGGCAAAGGAGAAAAGAAGAAGAATATAATCTTTGGTCAGGCAGTTGTAGCTATCCTTGATATCTCATACTATACCTTATACTATTCCTGCAATTATTATTGAAGGTGCTGCTCTTAGCATTAAAAGATCACGATGCTAATGAAACTTGAACGACAAGAAGAGGTGGACACGATTCCAACTTACTTCATTACCTACTCACCGTCCCAATTTGTCAAAAGTTTGGCTCCGGAACCATTTTTCGAGATCATTTGCGGACGAGAAAGGCCTTATCAATCAGAATTTCTGCGATTCAACTGATGTCACTGGAAATACGTCATCGGGACTCATAAATGGTGGTAACTAGGAGCCTTCCTTTATCCCTTCTACATTTGCATGGCACAATCCAGGAGCTCTATATAAACAGATCTTGGCCTTCAAAATCGAATGCAAGAAACCAATCCAAAGCCCACGCATAAGTTTCTAGTTTAGCTCACTCTCCTTCTACTAACTCACCCGCAAATGGCATCTCGTCCCAGTCGCCTCGCCAATATTGGAAGGGAGAGTTTCCCTCTAGGGGACATATATTATGGTGAAGGGACATTCGGTCCAGCACCAAAAAAGCAATACGACGTCCCAACGCAGTATGCTCCCATTCCCAGCGACGAGAATGTAATCGATAGCAAGAAGGCCGCTCAAAAATACAGAGGACTGTTGGTCGTGGATTACTGCAAGAAGAAGTTTGGTGGCTGGCGTTTTTAGTTTCTAGCGCTGTAAACGTGTAATGGTTGGAGTGACTTCCTAGCAGGTGGAGGTAACTGGATGAATTAGTCCTTGTCATGGTTTTTGTCGTGTTAGTCATTTTGAACTCTGGTACTGTGTTTATGTATACCTTTTGCTTTCCGGCTTTCTGAAGTTTAGTTGTATGCTTGGATGTGTGCAGGCTAGTAATTGGACCTGTTTGATACTAAACGTTCCACTTTTTATTCCTCTCTCCGGTAAAATTTATGCCAATCCATGGTATGCTCAAGACCTTGAATAGTATGAAAAGCGGACTTCAATCGTTTTCAAAGTGAATGACCACAACTTAAAAGAACTCGCCAATTTTCTGGTCCAAGGACTGTCCTAGAACTAGGAGGCCATTGGACACTGGGGTTCCATTGCTGAGTTGCTTCTGCATGATTGAGCTCATAATCTTGAGTAAGGTTTGATGAAGACTCGCTGAAGATGAAACATCCAATTTTGCAAGATTAGGTAGTAAATCCAGCTAGCACTTGCCACGTATAACTTCACAGATGGAGCATTCTTTGACTTATTGGTGCAATTGCACTCTTTTTCTTGTCTTCGATGCTGAACTATTTTCTAGGATCAAATATCATTGTTACTGTAGCAGAAAATATGTCCTCTAACTTCCCAGATATGTCACGAATTATTCACCTACTATTCATAAATTACAAGTAGCAAGCATAAAATGTTAGGGATCTGCATGCTGACAAGCACAAGTTATTTTCTTTTCTTTCTTGGATAAAAGCACGAACTCTCTCTTTAGGGAATCAAGTTCTTCATCTAAACCAAAAGAATGGGAAGAATGAACGAAGGGGACCCCTGACGCACATATCAAGTTAACTCTAGGGGGTCCTCAACTCAAATATGCAAAGATCACTGATCTTTAGGGCTCGTGGTTTTCTCTTAGTTATCAGAACAGCGTGCGTAATCTTTTAACCTGCTTTCTTGATCCACTTTTGACTAAAAGGTTAGATTTCGAGCCTTTTAGTGGGTTTTCAATGAAGTTTCTCCGATCTGTTGATACCTGGTGCTGTTACAAATGAAGGTAAGTATGTGGCAGTTGGCAGAGTAGTTCTTCAGGAGAGAATCATATGGCTGGAAGGCCGTGAAAGAAGAATCATCGAACACCCAGAAAATTTCCACCGGTGAACCAATATAGTTGTTGCAGGCATGCCAAACAGCTTTTAGATCACTCAAAAATCACCAAAGATCAAATTTGAGAAATTATAAGTACTGAAACAAGTTATTCAGTTGTTGCTCGCTCCTCTCCTTGCACGAAGACCAGATGATTCTTTCGATGAATCGAGCTGCTAGACATGGCACGACAAAACTTTGTTACATCAATTTTGCTCAATTTGGATTGTGGCTATTATCGTATGTTCGGTTCACAAAAAAGCAATGTTGACGCTACATGTAGAAGGATTGTAACTCTTAATTCCTATGAGCAGATGCATTACAAAACTACAATGCTAAGAAAACTTATTGAGATCCATTGGATAAAGAATCCATGTTCAACGTGCAAAGTTTATTGGTAATTAAGAGACTGGAAAGCCACTTTGAAAAACTAGTAGAAGTTCAATTAATCAAGATATCATGCAGTAGGGGCTTAGCAAGGAATCCGAGTCGACAAGCATGTTCTTTCTAACAACTGCCTTTGTTAGTTTGATAAGAAACGGACTTGCGATCATAACTTGTCATAATCACGAATATTTTATCGTAATTCCTACGTAAAGTGTTATAACACATTAAAACTTTAATCTATGGTCAAGAAATACTATTTTGAGATCCGATGGTTATAAATCCTCATGACGAAAGGTGTTTTAGGATATTGTAAAAAGCCTCTGGTCAATTACTTAAATGTTGATAAGCCCGAAAGGTTCTTTCTCAAATCTTGACAGGATTTCAAGCTTATAAGTATCGTCATAATAGAAATTTTTTCTATAAAGTCACATTATAAAATACGGACAACGATTGGGACAAAGAAGTACCAAATGACGAAATTGTTTTAGCTCTATCTTCTAACTGGCGGTGCATGTATTAACAGCGAAAATTTGCCTGAATTACAGTCAAAATAAATCAAAGTAACCAAAATAGTTGATCATGTTGTTATCATGTAAATTTCACAGGGAAAATTATCAAAAAAGTCCTAAAGTTATTGCAAATATGTCAATTTAGTCATAAACTTATTTAGTCCTAAACCTTTTGCAATTCAGTTTAGTCCTTTCGTCAAAATTAGCCGGTCGGTGCCACTGACAATTTTTTTAATAATTTTTATTTTTTTCAAAATTTTTATTGATTTTTATCTTTTTTTTCCTCTCTCCTCCCTCCTTCTTTGGCTTTGGCAATGGGCTAGAGGGGAGGGCTAGTCGTTCGCCAGGCGAGCTCGCCCACGCCCTTGCCTAGCGATGGCAAGGTGAGCTCGCCTGGCCACCTTAGCTCGGCGACCGACTGGCCCTCCCCTCTGGCCGGTCGCCGGAGCTGAAGAAGGAGGGGAGAGGAGGGAGGAGAAAAAAAGAGAGAAAAAAATGATAAAAAAGATAAAAAAAAATCAATAAAATAATTCGAAAAAATAAAATATTATTAAAATAATTATCACCGATGCCGACTAGCGACCATGTCGCATGTCGATAAGTTAATTTTGGTTGAAAGGACTGAACTGACACAATTGCAAAAGGTTTAAGATTGAATTGATCAAAAAAATAAGTTTATGATTGAATTGGTAATTATCCTAAATTTCACAATAGATTTATGACTTTTTTGGTAATTATCCTAAATTTCACGTGGTCCCAAAAAATTCAATAGTGTAATTCAATCAGATGGTTGATGTAGGCTAAAAGTTTTCCCTATCAGGTGGTGAAATAGACATCTCTAAACTCTTGACTTTGTACCACGTCAACCTAGATTTGACAATTTTTTTGGCCAACACATTAAAAAAAAAAAAAAAAGTTCTGCATGGGAGGGGGCCAAAAAGTAGGCAACACAAAAAATGAGTTGAAAAAGAGCCAAATATGAGTCCATTGGAAATCCACAACGACCTACATAGAATTTGGGCTTTGGGTGTTTTGAACTCATTGCAACCCACTTTTAAATTTGAGTGACCCACGTACAATTTGACCCATGAAAATGTTTTTTTTTTTTTTTTTTTTTCTGTCATAAAATTTTTTTCATTCATTGTCAAAATGATACATGAAAGAGAATCTCAAAAGCCATAGTAACAAAGCAAGTCCATAGAGCTCCAAAACAAACAAAAACCCATAAATCAAGGTATTTCATTAGAGCATGATCGTCAGAGATAATCATAGGCTCGTAATTCAAGAACATAATTGGGACTGCATTGAAGCAAAAGGATTGGTGGCCAATTGCCAAGTCACACAACACCATCAATGATAAGCACACGTTCGGATATCCATATGTAATAATAGCTTTGCTTTTTGGCGGTGTGCGCTTAGGTTCGGCGCCTCCATCACTATCACTATCACTATCGCCTCGAATCCTTGAGCGTGAAAACATCCTACAACTGTCGATAAATTGTGATGTCTTAGGACTTGTCATTGACTCATTCTTTTTATCTTTCGATTAAATGCAAGCGGAAACATTTAATACATCAACCAACACCTAGTCAAACATAAACATAGTGATAGTAAAGCAGTACAATAGTAACACTTCCAAATTTCTACTATGTTTTATATATTTGTTAATCTCATGAAGTTTCATATCTACAAACTATTACGAAAAACCAGCAGGGGTCTAAGGGTAACTAAAATTTCTCTAACGCGAGACCAATCCTTCATCTCCATAGGGACCCTTAATTCAACACGAAGGTTCTCCACATTACGAGCTTGAAAATAATAAACAATAACAGGGTGAGAAAAATGTGACATCTTGAATTTCAGGTTCTGATTTCGATTGGATAAGTTGGGCCTTTCATCAACACGACTATAGTGCTTTTCTCTACTTATGAGATAGCTGACTTATCAGGCGAAGCCATTAAGGAATTTTAATGCAATAGACTTGAGAATTTGATCAGGAATCGATTGCTCGACCGTGCTAGTCTGCAAGGGTTATTACGGCACAATTAAAATCGATCGAAGACTGGAGATAGGTTGATTCGACTGAGATATGTAGGTTGATTCGACTGAGATATGTGATCAAAGTGTGAGTGATTCCACCTGATTGCAAAGTTCTCGTCGATCGGTACTAGACCGATTTTCTATCGTTTTGGGTACCTTGTGTCCGTATTTAAAATCTCAAGATTTTTATGACCACCGAGAATTGCCAATGTGTCGAAGAGATACGTGTGGTTAGAAGAAAATCAACCACGGGTCAATTGCACTAAAAATTTATAAAAGCTACCCAGTAGGCTAGGTTACGCTAAAACCGTGTCTGATTGAATTAACCATGAAATCGAACTTGAATTCAGAAATTGAGAGTTCTGTTATATCACAAGTAATTTTAGGAGTGTCGACTCATCCTCTGAGGATTTTCTACAAACTGAGTATTTTGGCGAAAAATCAAGAATTAACGGACAGTTCTTGAATGCGCTTTTGGCATCCAAGATGGATTTATTGGCATGGAAAAATGTGGATCCAAGTGTGGACACATGGGATAAATTATTAGGACTTCAATTGAATTGAATTGAAGAGAATTGAAGAGGAATTGAAGACTTTGATGGCCATTTGTCACAAAATTCGTATGCCATGGGGTAAGCAACATTTTGGACTTGTTGGGAGACTTCTTGAGGAAGTTTGAGGAGAGAGAATGGCTGAGGATGAAGGCTGAGGTGGTGGGGGCAAGCCAAAGGAGGAAAGGACAAGTGTTGGAAGCTTAGAAGCTTCCTTGGGGTCCCCTCTCTTCAGCAGCCCTTTTTCCTCCTTAGTGTCTGGCTTTCTCAATTGTTGAGGTCCCTTGGAAGCTCAAGAGAACCAGAGAAAACTGAGCACACCAGCCCCTCCACCGTCGCTTGCCTGTAGACCCCATTTTCCCCATCTATTTTCTCTTCTGCCAGTTTTTGTTCCAGTTGACCTTTCGCCAAAGATCTGAGTTAAAAGTGATCTTCTCGGACGAATTAGCCCTCGTGCTACCCACCGTTGTCTTCAGCACATCCAAACCGTTCAAAGGAGCCCAACCTCGCACCGAACGAAGCCACCGGTCGTCTTATACGCTGGCAAGAAGAAACTGGTTGCCGGTCCGTCGGTTCGCCTAGTAGCTTACACAGTTTCGCCTATTTCGCATTTTCTTCCCCTTCCTCCACCCATACCAACCACCAGCAAGTCCCCCTTGACCCCCAGGTGCCCCCAATTGTTGACCACCCGCTCGCCAGAGCTCCGATTAGCCCGTTTTCTCTCCGTTCAGCCGCTGGTTTTCCTTTTCAGTCCAGTAAGATCAGAAGCAGAAACCAGCAAGGGTCTTGAACCTTCGTGGCCCATTTTCGAGCTCTTCCTGTCCTCACTTGGTGTCGCCGCTAGAAGGATTGTTGGTCACCTCCGCGTTGCCATTGCCGTGTGTCATGCCTCGATCGTCGGGCACGTACCCATCCCTCACCTTGGTCGATTAAATAGCAATGTCCCATGACGCATCACCAATCCTTCCATTTTAATACACATGCAGAAGCATATAATAATAACCCTCGGACAATAAAGCAATAGGATAGAAAAGTAGGATTAAATTTCGAACTTCAAAAAATAACCACACTTATATAGATTGCAAACCAGTGCACATATATATAAATTGGACTACTAAGTCAGATTCAACTTAAACAAGTTCAGAATCAAGGTCTGTAAGCGAGGGTGGGAGTTCCACAAACTACGGGTCCTCGTCCTCCTCTTCATCATCCTCCACATTCCAATTAGAGTCTTCAGCAGACTGCACCAGACTTCCGAGATCTTCAAAATTCAGGTCTGCTGCATCTAGGGACTTGAAATGTTGTCTCACAACCGGGATGAGACTATGCCTTAGCAAGTTCTATCCCTAAGACCCGATTAGGAAGAAAATCTGCCTTAGAGCTGCCTAAGCACAATCATGAGTCAGAGGGCTTACCTTTGCCTCGGTTTCCTTCTTGCAAGTTAATTCAAATAACAAATGCTGACAATCATATCATCCAATCATTCAGGTTGAGTCATCGATCAGTTGTCTCAGTCGATTACATGTCAACAAGACCACTCCCGATCATTTCGATTATTCATTCTCGATTCTGAATCATGGCCCTACATGCATAACTTTTAATTAGTGGAATTACGGCCCCACTCGACAAGTTTAGACTTTAGTGGCATCACGGCCCCACCTGTCAATTTTCTTAACTTGGTGGCATCACGGCCCCACCTAGCAATTTTCTAAACTTGGTGGCATCACGGCCCCACCTAGCAATTATCTATCCAACTCACAACCTCACACGATTATTTTCCCTTCAAATAACGACATTTTCCAATTTTGGGATAAATCCCCATAACCACCAATTGTACTCAATTTTCACAAATCGATACTCAATTAAATAAACAGAGAACACCATAGTAATCGGTACGAAATTTGGTCGTCGGCTATCCCAGCCTAATTTTTGAAAAATAAATAAATAACTAAATAATTACGAAAAATAATAAATAAATGCAATAAATCCAACTTAGGCCCAGCAATTGGAAGCCGAGACGAGCCTAGAAATTACCAAGACTCGTTTAATAAATAATAGAGCATGTCTACTTGCTAACTACGCTAACCATTTGCATAACATGCATAAATAAATCCCTAATTTAATTACTCTAATATAATATATCCACATAATTGAACTTAATTAAATCTAATCAACCCCTAAGCATCATTAATCGACTAATAAGGGATTAGTGAGCAAAACTCACTTGATAAGAGCGAATATTGGATCACCGCGACGGCGACGTGACAGCAGCTGAAATCCAACTTTTCGGTGGCGTAGGCGGATACGCGGACCGGGCCCAAAAGTCTCGCAAGCCCACAGAAATTTCTAGGCTTAGACTTGGGCTTGGGCTTGCTTCTTGGGCTTCAAGTGGGCTGAAACAAAACTGAACTGGGCTTGCGAAGTTCACTTGGGCTATTGGAGTTGATGGGCCAAAGACTTGGGCTGCTACAATTTTTCTTGGGCTTCAAATGGCCCAACTGCTGGGCCGAATGTGGCTGGAAATTGAAGATGGGCTGTGGCTTGAAGAAGATGCATGGCCTGGAATTGTTGGACCGAAGACAGGCTAGAATTCGGTGGTCTTCACATGGAAAAATGGAGGCAACGACGAGGAAGCGAGGGGGAGATCGATGGGTTCTGCTGGTGGTCAAAGATGAGGCAGGGCGATGGAGTTGCTTCGGCAACTTGTCTTCGTGCAGCTGGATGAAGAAGGTGGTTCAAGGTCAACAAACCAACTCAGGAGATGCAGGGTTGACTGAGAGAAAATGTGGCAGCGGTTGGGTTGTTTTCGGTGAAGGAAGAAGCAAAAATTGACGGAGCCGAGGGAGAGAACGTGGGGTTGAGGGGTGTGATGATGGCATTGGATGATGGTGGATGTTGAATGATGATGATGGTGGTGGAAAGACACGTGAGGAAGAAATGAAACTGGGGCAGCTTGGGGTCTTCGTGGCAGCTTGCAAAGAATCAGTGGAGGAGATGGTAGAGACGTGGGGCTTGAGGCTGGCGCAAGAAAATTGAACCGAGAGAGAGATTGAGTAGCTTCGAGGAAAATGGAACAGAAGCCAAAGGTAGAAACCAGCGGAAATCTTGCTCGAGTGAAGAGGCGGTGGGGGAGAAGGTGTGCGCGAGGGGCCAGTTAAGAGGAGAATAAAAGTCAGCAATCCTTAGCCAACCAATTTACTGTTTGGTCCCCTTAAAGGCCACACAAAAATATCTAATGTTCCCCATTCTTTCTTGCTCAAATTCTCATAAGAATATCCAACTTAAATGTCCAGAATGTAGCATTCAAGCCTAAATCCGAATTTCACTATAGACTTCAATTTTATCCTCAAATTCTCCAAATTTGAAGTACAAAATTGATGAAGAAAAAGCCTTCAATTTGGCCCATTTGAATTCCTATTATTTTTCTGCAATGTCCGAATCGATTTTCTATAAAAATCCCGGTATCTCTGAAAATTTTTCGAAGGATGAGTTGACGTTCTTAAAATAGCTCGTGATATCATAGAACTTTCAATTTCTGAAATCGGATTCAAATTTACGGTTAATTTCACTCCGGCGCGCTTTTAGCGTGACTTAGTCTACTAGGTAACTTTTAGAAATTTTTGGTGCAATTGACCCATGATCGATTTATCTCGGGTCACACTGTACATATTTGACACATTGGCGACTCTCAGTTGTCATAAAAATCTTGAGGTCTCAATTACGGACACCAGGTACCAAAACGATAGAAAAATCAATTTAGTGTCGATCGATGAGTATTTTGCAACCAGGTGGAATCATCCACACTCTGATCACATATCTTAATCGAATCGACCTATCTTTAGTCTCTGATTGATTTCTGAAAGTGCCGTAATGACCCTTATAGACCAACACGGTCGAGTAGTTGATTCATAGTCGAATTCTCAAGTCTATAGCATTTAGATTCCTTAATTGCTTCCCTAGATAGTCTAGTTATCTCGTGACTGATTGGCTTAAAGAATAGCACTATCGGTGTGTCAATGAAATACCCGATTTATTTAATCGAAAACGAAATCTGAAAATTCAGGCTGTCACACCGTGTACTCACCGGAACGCTAAACTGGTGAGTTTACTCATTAAACCTTGTTTAGGAAGTTAATTTTGCTTAAGGGTTGTTTATATTATGCTAAGTATGTTTAGTTGGTTAGATTAGTCTATTTAAATGTTAATTAGATTAGATGAATGATTAGTTTAGTGGATGGATTAATTAGTCTAATTATGTGATTAAATTAGTGTTAAGCATGATTAGAATTTTAAGTAATTATTTTATTTTATTTAATTATTTATTTAAATTAAATATTATTTGATTGAATTATTTAATATTTAAATTAATTTAATTTTCGAAATTAATTTAATTATTAATTAATTAATATTTTTTTGGAAATTATCTTAGGGAGAGTCACTTGATAGAATTTTCAGCTGATCGCTGTGGTATGTTTAGAATACGCAATTGACAGCTGGATTGGTCAGTTGGTTGATGCTTGTGCAATTGTGTGATAGTTGTGAATTAGTTGAATCATGCAACTGATTGTTGAATTGGTTAATTGAATGATGATTTGTGAAATTGTGTATTGAATGTGAATTGTAAGCAACTGGGCATGACATCTGACTAAGCCAGAGGACTGCCTAACTTGGAATAGGCCGTGCCTATTGGGCCGTAATTAACCACCTCATATAGGTTATACCTTTTAGGCCGTAATCAACCACCTCATAGAGGTTGTTCCCATTGGGCTGTAATCTACCGCCTAACTTAGACAGGCTATGCCCATCGGGCCGTAATCCACCGCTGAAGATTTAGTAGGCCGTGCCCGTTAAGCCGTAATTCAGAGTTGGGGATGAGTAATTGAAATGACCGCATAATGGTCCTGTTAACATGTAATCGACTGAGTTGATTGATTGATAATTCGATCGGTTTGATAATTTGATTAATTGAAGTGAATTGGTGAATATATGAGATATACTGACTTGTAGGAAGGAGTAGAGGCAAAGATAAGTCATCTAACTCGTGTTTGTACTTAGGCAGCCCTTAAGGTGTATTTTCTTCCTAATAAGGGTTTAGGGGGTGGATTTGCTGAGACATTGTCTCACTGGTTATTGTATAACCATTTTCAGGTCCATAGAAGGTGGTCGTGGAGAACCGAAGCCTCGGAGTCTGTGGAGGTGGAGTCTGAAGGACCAGCATTTGTGTCCAATTAGTATGTCATAGGACAATTCTTTTTTGAGAGCCGACATTCTTGTAGACCTTTGACCAGACTCTTTTTGTACCTAAACCCCATTGTTTATAAGAATGTGTTGTTGTGAAATGTTGCCCTGCTTTCCTATCCTATGCTGTTTATTATCTAGGGATTTTTTTTATTCGCTTTCGCATGTGCATTAAAATAAAAGGGTTGTCGACACGTCCTGGGACATCGCTATTTTTATCGACCGTAGAGGGATGTGCGCACGTTCAAGGATTGGGGTGTGACAAAAAAATCTCAACGAGTCAACCTCTTAAACCTCAATTAGGATGCTAATTTGCCATGGAGGTAGTCCAAACATGCAGCATTACATATCTTTACCTCGCCTTGGCACGCTCCTGAATATTAGTATATTTCGTATGTCAATATTAATGCAACAAGCATAATCAATAACTAGAACACACAACTTTCATGCATTAAGTATCCATAGTCTCGATTATAAGGTAAAACCCATTTTGGCCCATCTTGTGATGTCTCGAAATTTAGCCCCTGTTTCAAATATGTGAAATTGTTATTTCATCGACGTGCTTATAGTTATTTACTTTAAACTGACCACTCATGAGTTAACTAATCTATTAGGCAATGCCATAAAGGGTTATGAACGCGACAAACTAGAGAATTCGATTATAAATCGACCGCTCGACCATAATAATCGACAAGAGTCAATACTACACTGTTATAAATCAATTAGCAAACAGATATAAGCCGATTTGATTGAAGTATGTAGTCGAATTGTGGGTGGTTCCGCATGATTATGATATTCGCGTCGAACGGGAATAAATTGATTTTCTATTGATATTATATTTAGGATATGTAATTGAACCCTTGCGATTACATGATAATCGAGGATCATCTACGATTTAAAGATGCGCAAACGTGGGTTGAATATTATCGACCATGGGTTAACTGTGCGAAAACCCCTAAAAGCTACCCGATAGATTAGGTCGTACTAAAGTCATGTTCGATCGATTTTAACAATGAAATTTAATTCGATTTTGAGTATTGAACATTCGAGCGTGTCACGATTTAATTATTGGATATCTCATCTTTCGTCAAATTTTCGATGAGTCCGAAATTTTTCGGAAAAAGGAATTTTCGGACAAAAAGGAAAGGGAAAAGAAATTCGGATGAAGAGGCCAAGTGGGAATTTTGCTGCCCAAAAATTTAATTTTTGAGAAATTAACTTTTTTTTTTAACGGGAGAAATTAACATTAAGGAGATATTTTTTTTTTGGGGGGGGGTAAGGATAGGCTCAGAAGACTTTTGAGGCATGTAGATAGAATGTGATGATGGGTTTTTGGGATATTTTCCTAAGAAGTTTTTTTGTTTGCTTTATTTCTTCTCTCCCTTTGTCACGCCCCAAACCTCGAGAGCGCGCCCATCCCTCGGTGGTTGATAAAATTTGCGATGTTATGGAATGCGTCGCTGACCCAATCGATTATGCATATGCGGAAGTGAATTAACTAATCCTCTGACAATAACAGACTTGGGATAGAAAAGCAGGACAACCATGTAAAACAAACCACACTTTTATAAACAAACAAGTTTATACTCAAAGGCCAATTTTACGGTTTAAGTACATGAGATCTATATTCAAAAGAGACTACTGAACTACCCATGCTCTTAACCCTTTCGCCTCAAGCTCCAGGTTATTCACTCTAGGGACTTGAAAATGGTAAACCACGACGGGGTGAGATATAAATCTCAGCGAGTTCACGCCTTAAACCCTGATTAGTAAGATAATACACCTAGAGGTAGCCTATACACATAATCAATGAGACTCACCTCGCCTCAGTTCCTTCCTGCACATTAGTACAGTCTGTAAAACATATGCATATAATCAATGCACTCATCAATTGAAGTATCTCACTATCAAATCAATGAACACAGGAGTCTCAATTATAAGGCAAAATTGATATGACACGTCCCACACCGTGCCACACAATTTTATCCCATAATCAAGCTCGGGTAACTTATATCGGTGGTTCAATTTACACAAGATATTCACTCTCAATATTCAAACTCCAAATTCAAACTCAATACTCAAACTCAATATCAAACTCAATAAATAAACTCAAGGCACTAGAGGTGGCCCCCATGAAGTCATGCTATCATGTAGCATTTAGCCCTTGACCACATATAGCAATAGTATGAGGCACTAGAGGTGGCTCACATGAGTTTCGATATCGTGTAGCACTTAGCCCTTCATATGTATGACAATACTGCAAGGCTCTAGAGGTAGTTCCCATGCGACTCAAGTCATCATGTAACACTTAGCCCTTGATTACAATAAGCAATAGTATCGGGCACTAGAGATGACTCACATGAAGTCTCACTATCGTGTAGCACTTAGCCCTTTACCTGCTCATAACCTATTTGCATCTGGTCATGCACAAGTTTCAAGCATTTCACAAGTCAATCACATCATCAGATATGCATTTTCTAGCAAATATAGCATCAAGAACAATCACAAACTATTACCGGTCCTAACTAATAGAAACGGCCCACTTGTGCATCTCCGAGTTTAAATCCAGAAACTTAATCAAACAAGTTCGAAAAATTTCCAAATTTCAATATGTTGTAAATGACACATAAACGAACATTTTTAATGAGATAACTTAACCCAGATCCTTCTAGATTAAGCCTAGTAAATCGCTCAATCTAGTATAAAAACTGGGTCCGTTTCCAGAAAGTATGTTTTTCAAAACCAGCTTGGTTCGAGATCTAAAATTTGTTAATTTTATCTGAAATTTGACTATGTAAAACTAAAAGATGTGAGAAATAACTTTTGTGAAGAAACCATTTTAAAATTTGAAACCTAAGAGCTGATAAAAACTCATAGAATTCCAAAAGGTCACAAGTTCCGGCACAATTTGAGATTTTGTTTGCAAATGACGGAGCTGAAATATCATACTTTTAAATCTCTAAAAATCTTGAGTAAAATATATGTCATAGCTGAAGCTATCTAAAAAATTTCTCAAGAAGAAATCAACCTCAAATTCGCAACCTATTTCGATCTATAAAAATGGCAAACGATGAGGGTCTAGAAATCAGAACTGAAGAAAGTCTACTAAATTAAACTAATCCATCCTAAATGGTGCTAATGTCACTAATTAGATTAACACTAATCCATTCTAAGGCTAATCTAACCATTATAGATTAGCACTAATCCATCTTAAGGCTAATCTAATTAATCATTAATTATAATTAACCTCCTAAGTAAGGTTTAGTGAGTAAACTCACCAATTTAGCGGGCTAGTGAGTCCACAGCGACGGCGATGTGGAGGCGGACGGTAAACAAGCTTGCGGTGATGCCAAGCGAGGTCCAGACGGGCCTTAAAACGGGCTTAGAAGTCTTAGAACGGGCTTAGAAGTCTTAGCTCTTGCTGGAACTTCTACTTCTATTCTTGGGCTACAAGGGCTGAATCGAGCGGTTGGATGGCACGGAAACAGCGAGGAGGTAGACCAAGCGATTTCAGTGGGTGACGGCGGAGGTGGACAGTGGCTGGATGGCGATGGAGGAGCTCTGGCGAGGCTTCACGACGACTAGGGCATGTGGACGCATAAGCATGGGCGAGCGAGATGGGCGTGCAACAGACGGGCTTTGCGCGGCTGCTCGGTCGGTGCGATGGCTCACGGATGGGCAGCAAGGGGTTTCGGCGACTGCTGCTGGCTCTTAGCTGCCTTCCTCTATTTTTTGAGCTCTCAAATGGCTTCAACAATGGATAAAGCACTTCAAGGAAGAAGAAGAAGAAGACAACTGCTGAAGAGGGGCCACCACTTGGCCTTCAAAGTCCACAAATATATCCATTTCACTCATCACATGCCCCTATAAGCCATCAGCCCTATCCTCAGCCATTTTTCTCCCTTAAGCTTTCCAAACAAGCTTTCCAAATTGTCCAAAAGGTTGCTCCACTCCAAGGTTATGAATTTGAACATCTGTTCCTCCTATTTTAGTTCAATTCTTCTCCAATTGGGCTTAATTCAAAGGCTAAAATACCAAGGAGGATGTCCACACTTGATACCACATTTTTCCTTGCCAAATAGTCCAACTTGAATGCCAAAAGTGCACAAAAAAACAGTAATCTAATTTTCCCAATTCAAAATAGCCTTACCTTGAATTTTTGCTGAAATCTTGGGTTTTGCAGAAAAATCTTCAGAGGATGAGTCGACATTCCTAAAATGAATCGTGACATGATAGAATTTTTAATTTCTGAAATCGGGTTTAAATTCACGATTAATTTCCACTAGGCGAGATTTTAGCGTAACTTAGCCCACTGGGTAGCTTTTAGAAATTTTTAGTGCAATTGACCTATGGTCGATTATTTTCGAGTCACATTGTACATTTTCAACTCATTGGCAGCTTTCGGTTGTCGTGAAAATCTCGAGGTGTCAAATTCGGGCATAGGGTACAAAAATGACAAAAGAATTAGTTTAGTGCCATTTGATGAGAATTTTGCAATTAGATGGAATCGCCCACATTTTATTCACATACCTCAGTCGAATCGACCTATCTCTAATCTTTGATCGATTTTGATAGTGTCGTGTTGACCCTTGTAGATTAGCACGATCGAGCAATCGATTTCTAGTTGAATTCTTAAGTCTATTGCGTTAAAATCCTTTAACGACTTCAGTTAATAAACTAGTTATCTCGTGAGTGGCCAACTTAGAGAAAAATACCATAGGCACGTTGATGAAAATCCTAACTTATTCAATTGAAAAAAGAATCAGAAATTTGGGATGTTACACCCTTTTCTTCTTCCTCTCCCCCACGTTACTTTCCTCCCCCATCAGCAGAACAACCCCTCATTTTTTCCTCTATTTTCCTTCTCTTCTCTATTTCTCTCTTCTTCCCACGCCACTTTCTTTTCCCCCACCAATAGAACAACCCGCCCCCTTCCTTCCTTCTCTCCTCCAACTTCTTCTTCTGCTGCCACACCATCACCACGCCACCATCACCACCACACCATCATCCATAGCATCATCATTTCCTTACCACCTTCACCCTAACATCCGCCAACACCTCCACCACCCGTCACCCCATCCTCACGCCGTCACCACCCTCACCCCAACGTCCGCCAGCACCATCAGCTTCATACCACCACCACACCCCGGCCTCGGCACCACCAAGCAGTCCACCACTGCTACCGGCCACCTCGCCAACTCCATTACCACTAGCACCTCCACCACCACCTTGGCCGCACCACTATCATCGCCGCAAAGCCATTGTTCGCTCGAGCACCCCGAGGCCGCCACCAAGCCAAGCCACCCTAGGTGGCCGAGAGCTTGAGGAACTGCCACCGTTCGCCCGAGCACCTTGAGGCCGCCACTAAGCCAAGCCACCCTAGGTGGCCAAGAGCTTGAGGAATTGCCACCGCCACCGTCGAGCCTCCGTTCAAGCCGCGGGTGTCACGTTCTCAACGCCGTCACGTCGCCGTCGCCGCGAGCCCGTTGACGACAAAAACCCGTGAGTTAATTTCCTAATCGTGGATTAGGGCGTTAATTGTGTTTAGGGGTGGTTAGATTAGTACTAATGGTGATTAGTCTTAGTTAAGTTAAGTTTATTTTTAATTGCGATTAAGGATTGTTTATGTTAAATTTAATTACGATTAGTGTAAATAATTTCGATTAGTCTAATTAATTGTGTTGAGATTAATTAACTGAGTTTAGCTTTATTAATCATGATTTATTTAATTAATCGCAATTAGCATAATTAGTGACGGATTAGTCGTTAAGTAGGATTTTATGCTTGTTTTCTCGGATGATATTATTTATGATTTTGATTGTTTGCACATACGATATTATGTGATTGATTGCTCTATGGTAAATATCAGTTCTTATTACAAAAGATGGTTTTATAGGCAATTAAATAGAAACATGTGAGGTGTCGGGTTTAGATGCCAAATTTTTGCGTGCTAGATAAAACAATGGAGCTTTAAAATAGAAGTGTGCTAAGGTTGACGGGTTGACTTTAAATACGTGACCACGTACGATTATTTTTACTAGGACTTTTAAATAAGAAAAATTGGCCAAGTTTATTATTTCAAAACAAAATATTGTGTTCTTGGCTAAATAGAGGCAATAAAAGTTGGCTTGATTGATGATATGTTTGAGTGGCCATTTAATTGAACTCGCCACCTAACAGGAGTTTGGGGGCGATGCTCGATCTTATCAGATGCCCAGCGGGGGTCCGGATGCCGAGTTGCGGTTGAGGTCGGACCGAAGCTCCTTTATGGAATGCCGTTTAGGCGGGGGTCCTAAACGATGCCATGCCCGATGGGGCGGGACGATGCCCGGTCATGCCGGAAGACCGCCAACACTTGTGTTGGCCATGGCCCGAGGGGTCATAATGATTGGAACACTGTGTGATAATGCACATGAAATTCTAGTATGTGTTTTGATTGTTATTTACGCACGTTACCCTATTATTGCTATGCGAGACGTGTTAATATGTAGGGGTGTGCCGAGGCGAGGAGAGTTTATGTGTGGCGCATGCTTAGGCTGCCTTCGAGACGAATTCGTGTCCTAATTGAGGCTTAGGGATTTAACTCACTGAGATTTTATCTCACCACATTGTTGCCAAAAATTTGCAAGTCCGTAGTATGGAGAGTCGCCCTATACATTTTGGGGTCCCCTGGGACATGGAGGTGGAGACTACTCTCTATCCTATCCCTGGGATTGACCGTACTCACGAGCTGGTGGTTACGATTGTATGGGTAGACGAGAGGCTGGTACATGTGGTTTATTAGGGAGGCGAATGGTGATCGGGTGGGTCCACTTCACGGTTTTGATGGACCGCCCATCGAAAACGTGGAAGGGCAAGTAGGTGACCCCATGGATATTGACATCCCTAATGGTGTTGTTGTGGATCCAGATTCTAGTTTGGATGGGCCCGAGGAGCCGTACCCGCTTGACTACGTGTCCAACTTTGCGCCTGGATACTAGGGTAGGTGTTTGGAGTTTATGTAGTTAAAAGTTAACCCTGACCTTCTGACCCTTTTTGCTTGTAGGTCACATAGGAGTTTCTTTTTGTTGCAGGCCTGTACATATTAAACTCCTCGGGTTAACCAGTTGATAAATAAATCGTGGTCTTTGGGAAATCGCCGTTATGTTTTACTATCCCTATTATTGTTGATTGACTGGGTGTTTAATTTAGTCGCTTCTGCATGCGTACAATCGAATACTTTCATTTTAAAACCCCATTACCCCATTTAACATGTAAAACATGGCGTCCAAACAAGACACAAAATTTTTCATTTTCTTGCCAATAAAACATTCTTTGAAAATATCTTTACCATGTAAAAAAAAAACATTCTTTGAAAATATTTTACCATCCAAAAAAAAAACATTCTTTGAAAATAGCATTTTAAACTCATGGTTTGGACAATCGATATCATGGCATTACAAGCTCAAACAATCGTAAATTCATCCTACAAATCAAGCATAAAATTCTACTTAGTGGTAATCCGTCATTAATTTGCATTAATCACGACCAATTAAGCTAACCATGCTTAATTAAGAATAACCATAATTAATTAGTATAACTGCAATTAATTAAACTAACTATGATTAATTAAATTAACCATGGTTACTTAAACCAACTATGGTTAATTAACTGAACCACGGTTACTTTAAACTAGCCACAATTAATTAACCTAACCATGGTTAATTAATTTAACTATCCTTAATTAAGACTAATTCCGATTAGCCTTAATATAATCCATCCTTAACCATAATTAACTAACTAACCGTCATTAATCATAATATAATATTGTTCCTAAATGTAATTAACTTCCTAATCAAGGATTAAGAGTTAACTTACGGTTTTCTGGCGATGACGGACTCATGATGATGGCAGCACGACAGGTCGAGACTACGCGTTCCTGGCTTGAACGAAGACTCGAATGACGTGGCAGCGGTGAAACTTGAGTTCATGGCTAAGTAGGTAGTTCGGTGTGGTGATGGTTCGGCGGTGAGGATAGCGAAGCAACAATAGCACGGGGGCGTGAGGGATGGATGATGACGGTGGCGGTAAGAATGGCGGTGAGGGTGGGTGGTTATGTGTGGCAAAAGGGGACGAGGAAAATGAAAAAAGAAAGGGGATGCAAATATGAGCAAAAGGAGAGAAATGAGGGGGGTTGAAGCTTCAGCCGACCAAGGGAAATAGAAGGGGGAGGAAACGTGAGAGAGATGGAAATTAATATTTTTCCCCAAAATATCGTTCCTAAAATCTCTCCTCCACATCTTTTTCTTTTTTTTTTCTTCTTTTTTTGGCTTTTTATTTTTACTTTCTTTAAAATCAACTTGTTGGCCAAAATTTACAATTTTACCATTAGGCCCGGTTCCCTTTCTGGCTTTCAATTTTCGTTCGATTATTCCTTCTCTGAAAATTTTGAACTTGCCAATAATTTGCAGATAAATGAGGCAATGGCCATAAAAATTAAAATTATCCTCAAAAAGTTGATGCTTGATGGAGATCCATCAAAATTAAAATTGTAGGGTTTGGTGGGAATATGATTCAGCACCAATGTAATCAAATATGTCCTAGCGATCGAAAGGGAGACTCAGCTTGGAAAGGACAATTGGTGCACATCGCCTTTTCTAATACCTTGAACCCACCTTCGATCTTGAAAATATCGTTTAGGATTCATAAGTAGGACCACAAGGTTGTTCCCTATAGGTGTCCTCAAGGACTGCCTGTCCATACATGTGTCCAACTCATGGAAAGGAGATCAAAAGAGAAGAAAGAATATTGGCGGTCGGGAAAGTTTATATGTGGCGTTATCCCTTGATATTTTTCCAAGTCTTGGACTTTATATACGGAAGAATCCATGTCATAGGAAATTTTTGATGCTAATGAAACTTGAGCTGTAAGAGACAAGGCCACAATCAAATTTACTTTATTAAATGTTCTCAATTATCAAAAGTTAGGCTATCGATATGAGAAAAGTTTTTTTTTTAGTATACGTACTTTTTTTTTTCAAAATCATATGCAAACACAGCAGTCTTTAATTTATCTCTAATTATAAAACTAAAGGTGTGTTCGATAGCAATATTAAGTGTGTTCGATCACCTCTAATAACACAAAACTTGATCAATTGTTTTGAGTCTAAAACCACTTCATGCAACAAGAAAGGAAGGGATTACTAAATTAATTTAGTTATCAAATATCTAATGAAAATTACAGTATCACTAATGACATTACAAAACCTTCCAATAATATTCGCTATTCCATGCTTGGCAAGAAAATAAGAACGAGGGTGACGTGTTAAGGAGTAATGCTCTTGAGTAAGCATTAGGCCACGGTAACTTTTTATGATTTTAAAATTTAAAATGATATTAGCTTCTCCCAAATCCTTCATATCAATTGAGAAATAAATAACATTTTGTTTAACCACAATATCAATGCTTGTGTAAAAAATAAGCATGTCAACAACATAAAAGCTAATAATTATAATTTCACTCTCAAGAGTTTCTGTGTAAACACATTTGTTTACTTTAATAGAGAAAATTTCATTATTAATTAGAACTTGATCAATTTTCACATTCCATTTATCTGGTGCTTGCTTTAGACCATATAAGGCTTAGGGGGAAAAGTGTCAAAAAAGTTATAAACCTATTGTATTGATATCAATTTAGTTCTAAACCTTTTGACCTAATGCCAATTAAGTCGTAAACAATTTGATTGAGTGCTAATTCAGTCTTTTTAGTTAATTTTGGCCAGATATTATTGATATGGATGCTAGTTGGCCTATATGGTATGGCCACCATTGATGTCAATAACTTTTAATATTATTTCAATATTATTTCAAATTATTTATTTATTTTCTTTCTCTTTCTTTCTTTTTTATTGTTTTTTTTCTGTTCATCTCCCTCTCGCCGGTCCTCAACGAGGGACCTTTTCAATTCTAGCCAGCCTTGCTGGCCATTAATTCGATAGGTTTAAGACTTTTCTGACACTTTTCTCGATTTTAAGTAGTTTACAAACTTTGTTTTCTTAGCCAAGAAAAATACATCGCTCAAGTTGCTAGTGTTTAGTGTGGGAATCTAATTCAACGGGACCGACTCTCACACATCCTTAAATTTGTAGATTGAAAAAGCAAAGTCGGAAAGGTGATTCAGCTATTGCAAGGATCAATTCCATTCATAGCATATTCCTTGTACGCACTTCGAACCAACCTTAAAAAGATATCCTACCACGTGTAAATAGGAGTAGAACGTGTTCATATAAACGTTTCTACATCAGGCAAAGCAGAAAAGAAGAAGAATATACTTTTTGGCGAGAAAGTTGTAGAACTCCTTGATATTTTGGACTATACCATGCAATCGTTATGGAAGTTTCTATTCTTAGCATAAAAAATCATGATGCTTATGAAACTTGAACTACAAGACTAACTCAATCAGACTTGCTACCATTCCACTGGTGTCACTGGAAATATGTCAATCGAGCAAGCAAGTCCAAAGGAGTGGTTTTTTTTTTTTTTTTTGGGTGACCGAGGAACCGACGGAGACCCTTTTGGGGTCACACCACCCTCCAATGCCCGGTGGCACTGTTGGACGTCATCGCAAGCCACTATTTAGATGTAAATCTCGGGGGAGAATGGCCTAGCAACCTATCGCCGGGGCCCTCCACTTAAATCACGGAACTGCTTTGGGAGTTGTAGTAGACGTGAGTTGAACCCCTAACTTGTGGGATCAGGAGGCCAGTCCTCAACTAGTTCAGCCATTCGTGGGTGGGTGTCCAAAGGAGTGGTTTAGTTCACAGAAACTCCAATAATTAGCATCACATATGAGAAAGTGGAAGGTATTGACCTTGTACAATAGTAGGACGGAGAGAATGCATAGAGCAAGTCAATGCCGTCCTATATTTTGAAATTAAGAAAAGGCAAAAATTCTTGACATTTTATAACTTTAGAATTCCAGAAACTTTGCCTCTATAATTTTAGGACCGAGGTAGCAATTCCTAGCAATTACCTTTGGAACCCATTAAATTGTGGGTACTAAGAGCTTTCCTTTATTCCTTCTACATCTGCACGGCACTTTCCATGATCTCTATATAAACTGATCTTCGCCTTCAGACTCGAACACAATAAAGAAACCAATCCTTTACATAAAATTTTCTTCTTTAGCTCGCTCTCCTTCTACTAACTGATCTCA
Source organism: Eucalyptus victrix (assembly GCA_016097545.1). Lineage (NCBI taxonomy): Eukaryota > Viridiplantae > Streptophyta > Magnoliopsida > Myrtales > Myrtaceae > Eucalyptus > Eucalyptus victrix. Next base: position 49,555,794 of record CM027842.1, read on the forward strand.
AATGGCACCCAATGCAGATCGCCTCGCTGATATTGGAAGGGAGGGCTTTGCACTGGTAGACAAATTTTATAGTGGAGGGACATCGGGTCGAGCACCAAAGAAGCCATACAATGTCCCACAGCAGCATGCTTCCATTCCCGGCAACAAGAACGTAATCAATAGCAAGAAGGCCGCCGAAAAATACAGAGTCGTGATCGTGGAGTACTACAAGAAAAAGTTTGCCGGCTGGCGTTTTTGGGTTTCTAGTGCTGTAAACTTGTAATGGTTTGAGTACCTTCCTAGAAGGTAAAAGTAAACCGGACGAACAAGTCCTTGTCACTGTTTTCTTCATGTTAGTCATTTCAAACTATAGTACTGTGTTTATGTAAACGTTTTGTTTTCTGGCTTTCTAAAGTTTGGTTGTGTACTTGGATGTGTCTAAGCTAGTAACTGGACCTGTTTTATTTTAAACATTCCACCCTTTATTCTTCTTTTGGTAGTATTTATGGCAATTTATGGGAGAAGTGTTCACTTAATTGGTGTGAAAAGAAGATTTCAAACGTTTTCATAGTGAATGACCACACCTGATTTCAATCGTTTTCAAAATAAATGGTCACAACTAAAATAAGTAGCCAATGTTCCGGTCCAAAGACTGTCCTAGAACTAGGTGGCCCACTGGACGCTGTGGTTCCATTCTTGAATTGCTCCAGCATGATTGAGTTCGTAATATTGAGTAAGATTTGATATAGACTCACTGAAGCCCAATCATCCAATTATGCAAGATTCGGTCGTAAATCTAGCAAGTGCTAGCAACAATTGCATTCTTTTTCTTGTCTAGGATGCAGATTGGAAGGGGCAATTGATTCACAACACACTTCGTAAATACTTTAAGCCCAACTTCGGACTTAAAAAAGAAATTGGTTAGGATTTATCAATAGAATAGAAGGATGTCCAGCTCAAGATCCAGGATATTGTATCTGCGGCTTGGTCCCTTGACAGAATGTGTTCGTACATGTGTCTATTTCAGGCAAAGGAGAAAAGAAGAAGAATATAATCAATGGTTAGGCAGTTGTACCTATCCTTGATATCTTGTATTATATCTGGAGTTATAATGGAAGGTTCTATTCTTAGCATTAAAAGATCATGATGCCAATGAAACTTGAACTACAAGAAAGAGGTAGGCACGATTCCAATTCATTTCATTATCTTCTCAGATTCCCAATCTGTCAAAAGTCTGGCCCCGGAACCATTTTTTGATATTATTTGCGGATGAGAAAGGCCTTCTTAATCTTTCTCTAAGTACCTAGTTAATGAAGTTTACTTATCATTATAATCAATGGAATAAGCTCCATCGGGCTTGCTGCGATATAACTGATGTCACTGAACATGTCATTGGGACCCATAAATTGGGGTACTAGGAACCTTCCTTTATTCCTTCTACAATTCCATGGCATTCATTATCCATGAGCCCTATATAAACCGATCTTTGCCTTTGAACTTGAACACAAGAAAGAAACCAAATCCAGAGCCACTCTTAAGTTTCTAGTTTTGGCTCACTCTCCTTCTGCTAACTCACCCTCAAATGGCACCTCACGCCAATCGCCTCGCCAATATTGGAAGGGAGGGTTTCGCTCTAGTGGACAGATTTTATGATGGAGTGACAGCGGATCGACCACCAAAGAAGCAATACAATGTCCCACATAAGCATGCTCCTGTTCCCAGCGGCGAGAAGGTAATTGATTGCAAGAAGGCCGCCGAAAAATACGAAGGAATGTTGGTCGTGGATTACTGCAAGAAGAAGTTTGGTGGCCGGCGTTTTTAGGTTCTAGCGCTATAAACGTGTAAAGGTTGGAGTGACTTCCTAGAAGATAGAGGTAACTGGATGAACAAGTCCTTGTCACGATTTTCGTCATGTTAGTCATTTTGAACTCTAGTATTGTGTTTATGTATACCTTTTGTTTTCCGGCTTTCTGAAGTTTAGTTGTATGCTTGGATGTGTGTAAGCTAGTAATTGGACCTGTTTGATACTAAACATTCCACTTTTTATATTTCTCTGCTGTAAACTTTATGCCAATCTATGGTATACTTGGACACTTGACTGGTATGTAAAGAATGCATCGATCGTTTTCCAAGTGAAGGACCACAACGTAAAAGAACTTGGCAATATTTTGGTCCACGGACTGTCCTAGAACTAGGAGGCCATTGGACACTGTGGTTCCATTGCTGAGTTGCTTCTGCATGATTGAGCTCATAATCGTGAATAAGATTTGATAATGATTCGCTAAAGCTGAACCATCCAATTATGCAAGATTCAGTTGTAAATCCAGCAGGCGCTTGCAACACGTAACTACAAAGATGGACCATTCTTTAACTTGTTGGTGCAATTGCATTCTTTTTCTTATCTACGATGCTAAACCATTTTCTAGGATCAAATATCATTGTTATCATAGCATAAAACTAGGTCCTCTAACTTCCCAGATATGTCACGAATTATTCACCGATTCATAAGTTACAAGTAGCAAGCATAAAATGTTGGAGATCTGCATGCTAACAAGCACATGTTATTTTATTTTATTTCTTGGATAAAAGCGCAAACTTTCTCTTTAGTGAGTCTAGTTCTTCATCTAAACCAAAAGAATGACAAGAATGAACGAAGGGGACCCCTGACGCACATGTCAAGTTAACTCTAGGGAGTCCTCAACTCAAATATGCAAAGATCACTGATCTTTAAGGCTCGTGATTTTCTCTTAGTAGTCAGAACAGTGCGTGTAATCTTTTAGCCTGCTTTTTCCATCCACTCTTGACTAAAAAGGTTCGATTTATGAACCTTTTCGTGGGCTTTTGATGAAGTTTCTCCAATCTGTTGGTACCTGTTGGTGAAGTAGATGAAGGTAAGTATGTGGCAATTGGCAGAGTAGCTAAGTTCTTCAAGAGAGAATCATATGACTGGAAGGTCGTGAAAGAAGAATCATCAAACACACAGAAAGTTTCCACCGAAAGACGATCAGCGCGGTGAAGCAATATAGTTGTTACAGGCATGCGAAACAGCTTTTAGATCCCTCCAATATCACCGAAGATCTAATCCCAGAAATTATAAGTACCAAAACAAGTTATTCAGCTGTCATTCGCTCCTCTCCTTGCTTGAATTCCGGAGGATTCTTTTGATGAATCGAGCTGCTGGACATGGCTTAATACAAACTTTGTTACATCAATTTTGCTCAGTTTGGATTGTGGCTATTATCTTATGTGCGGTTCACAAAAAGCTGTGTTGACGCTATGTATGGAAGGATTGTACCTCTTAATTCCTATGAGCAGATGCATTACAAAACTACACTGCTAAGAAAACTTATTGAGCTCCCTTGAAGAAATAAAATTACCTTAAATGTGCGAAGTTCATCGGTACTTAAGAGACTAGAGATCTGTTTTGAAAAACTAGCAGAAGTTCAATTAGAATCGATAATTCATGCAATAGGTGTTGGATAGTTTTGAAATTTTGAAAGCTTATTATTCTTGTAATGGTTTTCTACCGTCATCAATTTGTAACCGTTTTTGTGGCTGCCATTAATCTACAACGGTTTGTAACATTTTATAAAAGCTTTCTACGGTTTTATAACATTTGATTTTTTTTTTTAAACCCTCATTGTTTGTAACGGTCATGTATTATTTATTAATGGATTCATAACAGTTTGCAAACAGCTGTCTTTTTGTTACCTACAAATAGTTAAAGTGATTTATAAATATATCAAAATCTGAATATTTTAATTTATCTTTTCATATATTTTCTTTTCTTTGTTGGGTTGTACACATAATGTTGTTCTTGTTTCCTTCTATTATTCAACACGGAATAAAAAAAGGTCTGTTGTATCTTAGAAGGCTAGCCTAGAGTTTTACACACCGAATTTTGTAGACAGAATTATCCTTAAGGACAGTGTTTGCACACCTCGGAAAATTATTTTTATTTTCTTTTCATTTTTAATGTATTTTCAATAATTATTATTTTCTTGTATTCTAATATTTTTCCAACTATAGAGGCTTAGGTTGAAATCCGAGTCGACAAGCATGTTCTATCAAACATTTACCTTTGTTAGTTTGTTGACAAACGGACTTGCGAATTAGGCAGGAACCATTCTTTCACATTTTCTGTTACTTGAACTAACCTTTAGGACTGTTTTCGGCATTTAACGAAAAACAAATAATAATAGACCCTCTGTGGAGCCCCTCCGGAACGTTGCTGGTGAAGATGGATTTGGGGAAAGTGGAGGTTTAGAGAGAGAGAGAGAGAGAGAGAGAGAGAGAGAGAGAGAGATGCCAAACCGAGCAACGGCTTTAATCTGATCAAATTAGGCTTGCCAGGTTTGGCCCAAAAACAGGGCCTTAATGGTGTCAAGAATCAAATCTCTATCTCTAATGTTGTAGCTCCACAAACTAATAAATGAATCAAGTCATGAGAACACGTTTAAAAGGGATAAAAGCGTTCTTACTCGTTTATAAAACAACCATGATTAAATAAAGAAAGGATACATGATATCTTGAAATTCGATCTCTTTTGGAATATATGAAATGATTATTTAATTAAATTTATTATGAACTGATCACTCATAAGTTAACTAATCTATTGAGAGAGGCCATAAAGGATTAAAACTCGAACTACCACAGAATTCAATTAGGGATAAATCGCCCGATTATAAAGATCGATAATGATAAATACCACAGTATTATAAGTCAATTAGCGAACAAATATAAATCAATTCGACAGAAGTACATAGTCGGTTTGCAAGTAATTCCGCACGATTACTATACTCACTGCAAACGATAGTAAATTGATTTTCTATTGGTCTTGTACTCAGAGTAAGTAATTTAATCCTCATGATTACATGACAATCGAGGGTCATCCACGATTTGAAAATGCACAAACGTGGATCGAAAATTATTGACCACCGGGCACATGCGTGAGAACCCTTAAAACCCACTAGATTGTTTAAGTCTTACTAAAGTCGCATATGATTAATTTTAACCATGAATTTAATCTGATTTCAGGTATCGAACTTTCGAAAATTTCAAGACTAACCTATCGAACGTTGTCTCATTTATCCATTGATTAATCAGCAAGCTTAAAATTTTCGAATAAGGATTAGCGGGTCGAGCGAAGGCCCAATGGGCCTCACTCATGAAGGATTTGGCCAAGTGGGCCCAAGCCAAGCCCACCAAGGCCATCTAAGCCCATTTCAAGAAATTGGCTCAAGGGCAAAATTGGAATTTTTGTCAAAAGTTGTAAAATGTCCATTTTACCCCTTTTAGAAGATTTTTTGGACATTAATGGAGATGAGACAAGAAGGGAAATTGTAAGGAGGAGAGGGTTTCAGGGAAGATTTTGGGTGAAAAGATCTTCAAGCTCTCTCACTTTGGGTGAAAAAATCTTCAATCTCTCTCTCTCTCTCTCCTTCCTCCCTTTGGCCAACCACCTCCTCCCTCCATTCTCTCTCTCATTTTTTTCTCTTCTTCTTCACCATAGCCGCCCCTTGCTATCATTTGCCACTATCATCCACCATCATTGTCACCACCGCCGTCCGCATCCCTCACGCTGTCCCTCAATCGACGAGCCACCATCTAGGTAGCACAGACACCGCGACACGACACGCGACACGATACGACACGACACGTGACACGTTATTTTTCAAAAAATAGAGAATTCCGACACGTTCCGACACGTTATATATTAAATGAATATTTTTTATTTTTAATTAATTTAATTCAAATTTATAATTAAAAAAATCTATAATGAATTTACACTAGTGATTTAATATACAATATTTTTATTTTTCAAAATTATTTTTTAATTTTATTTAACAATTTTTTTGATTAATTAAAAACCCCCCAGCCCTACCCCACGTCCCCCCCCCCCCCGGCGGTGCCCAAACCCCTTCCATTAAATAAACACCCTCCCCGCGCCCAAATCCCTTTTCCCTCGTTTCTTTCCCATCCCCCAAAATTTTTTCACATTTTTTTCCCTCCGCCCGACGCCCGACACCCGACACCGTCGCTTCCCCCTCCCTCCCGTCACTTCCCTCCCTCCAACACACCAAATCCCTCTTTTTATTCTTTTATTCTGAAAACCCTAGCAACGCTTCTTCTCCTCCTCCTCGCGCACGACGCATTTCCTCTCCTCTTCCTCTCGATTTCTGCTTGCCAGGGATGGAACGCGCGGTCCTGTGCGCCGAGAGGCTGCACACCGCCGCGAACTCCTCCTCCTCCCCCTCGCCGCCGCCGGCCCGCTCGATGATGCCGCCTCCCCACGCGCGCCTCCCTCGTGAAGCTCCTCCTCACGGCCCTCGCCTCAGTCTCTACTCTCTCTCTGGCCGTCTCTGGCCGTCGCGGGCTCGCCTTCGCTCGGCTCGCGGCTTCGTCTCTCCTCCCTCACCCTCGGACACGCGTGTCGAAATGTGTCGACAAAAGTTGACCCCGTGTCAACAAACCCGACATGCGGTCAACGCGTGTCCGAGCGTGTCCGAGCGTGTCCGACACGCTCCGACACGTGTCGGACACGACACGGAGGCACATCTAACGTGTCCGTGCAACCTAGGCCACCATCATTGTGATTTCCAGAAATTTGACCCTATTTCGAAATATAAGAAGTAGTCATTTCATCGATGCACATATGGTTATTTTATTCCGAATTGATTACTCACTAGTTAATTAATCTATTGGGTGAAGCCGTAAAGGTAAAACATGAAAGACTAGAGAATTTGATCAAGAGATCGATCGCTCGATTATAAGGATTGACAAGAGTCAATACTACACTGTTTTAAGTTAATTAGCGAACAGATATAAATTGATTCGACGGAAGTACATAGTTGGCTCTCGGGTGATTCCATATGATTATGATATATCCGTCGAACGACAATAAACCGATTTTTTTTCTTTTGATCATATATTCAATGTACATAATTGAACCCTTGCAATTACATGACAACCGATGGTCATCCATGATTCAAAGATTTACAAACATGGATAAAAAATTATCGACAATAGATCAATCGTGGGAGAACTCGTAAAAGTCACCCGATAGATTAGGTCGTATTAAAGTTGCATTCGATCAATTTTTAATCACGAAATTTAATTCAATTTCAAGTATCGAACTTTCGAGGGTTTCAAGATTAAATTATTGGACGTCGCCTTATCGTCCGTTGAATTATTGACAAGTTTGAAACTTTCGAAAAATGAATTATTGGACAAAAAATTGGAGACCGGAAAAGGGAAATTCGGATCAAGTGGCAAAATGGTGAATTATGGGCCATAATTTTGGCTTTAAAGATTAAAGGAATAGAAAAAGAAATTGTGGAGACATGATACTATGCTATGAGGGTTTTGAGGGAAGTAGGTGTGAGAAATGATGAGATTTTGAGGAAAAATCTTTGAAAATCCTTTTTTTTTTTATCTTTTCTTTTTCTCTCCCGCCTCTCTTTTCTCTTCTTCCCCACGCCATTTCTCTCCCTCTTTTCTGCCGACCAACCTCCATTTCCCCTCCTTCTTTTCTTCTTCTTCTCACGCCATTTTCCCCCTCACCATCATCTTCATCTCATCATCATCTTCATCCCCTCACCACCATCTCCATCCACCACACCGTCCACCACCGCCATTGCCACCACCGCCCACCACCCACTTCCTTCTAAAAAATTGTAAAAATTAAATTTTGATGAGATTTTTTGCGAGATACTTAGAAAAATGTGATCCAACTCCCACTTATCCTACACCTCTCAAGTCATTGTGCCGTCTGAAGAAAAAACCAAGCGCCCTGAGGCGCCCACACTTATCCTTGGTGTCGAGAGGGATGTCGGGCGCCACCACAAACCACCGCCAAGCCAAGCCCCATCGAGCTTGGCTGCACCTCCATCATCACCATCTCCATTGCCAAGCTCCCAAGTCACCGCCGCTTAAGCCACTTGTCCATCAAGCCATTTGCATCACCATTGCCGTCCCTGACCCACCCTCGCTGTCGCAAGCCGAGCCACCACCGTGGCCACCGCCTAAGCCGAGTCCCACTTGGCCATGAGCTCAACTTCGCCTAACTGCCGTTGTTGAGTTTCGTTCGAGTTGCGAGCCTTGTGTTTTCGTCGCCGTCACGCCACTGCCGTGCCGCCGTCACAGCGAGCTTGCCATCGTCGGAAACCCATGAGTTAACTTCCTAATCGTGGATTAGGATGTTAATTACATTTAGGGGATAGATTAATTTAGGGATAATGACGTTTAGTATTAGTTTATTTTGGTTGAGCCTTAATTGCAATTAAGGATCGTTTAGATTAAATTTAAGTGTGATTAGTTTAAGTAATTACGATTAGATCAATTAATCATGGTTAGATTAATTTAATTAATCATTATTTATTTAATTAATCATTATTTATTTATTTTAATCGTTATTTAATTAATTAAAATTATTTTAGTTAACGATGATTAATTTTAATTAATTATAGGTAGGTTAGTTAATTGTAATGTGCCTAATGAATTACGATTAGCTTAATTAATTGTGATTCGTGTAATTAATGACATATTAGCAGTTAAGTAGAATTTTATACCCTTGTTTTGTCTGAGTTTGTGCATAATTCCAACTGTTTGCATGTGTGATGCTATGTTATTGATTGCTTTATGATAAGTTCAATTTCCTATTCCAAAAGAAGATTTTATAGGTAATAAAATGGTAAAGTTTGAGGTGTTGATTTCGGATGCTGAATTTTACATGCTAAATAAAACAATAGGGTTTTAAAATGAAAGTACACGAAATTTGATGGGTTAATTTCAAATACGTGACCACATACGAATATTTTATCGGAATTTTTAAATATGAAAAATTGCCAAAGTTAATTATTTGAAAACGAACTTTTTGTTCTAGGCTAATTAATGGCAAAAAGAATTGGTTTGATAGTTGGTGTGCTTGAGTGGTCATCTACTCGAACCCATCGCCTAAAGAGAGTTTGGGGACAATGCCTGATTTTTATTGGATGCGCGGCCGCTATTTGAATGCCGAGTCACGGTTGAGACCAAATCAATGCTCCTTATGGAATGCCATCTAGGCGGGGGTTCTAGACGATGCCTTGCCCAATGAGGCGGGACAATGCTTGGTCATGCCGGAAGACTGCCAACTCTTGTGTTAGCCGTGGCCCAAGGGGTTGTAATACATGTGTGTTGGCAATGCGCTTAGAATATTTCGATTGTATTCTAATTATTATTTATATGTGTTGCACTAATATTGCATTTGAGGTGTATTAATATGCAAGGGTATGCCAAAGCAAGGTAAGATTGTATACCATTACGTGTTAGACTGTCTCCAAGGCGAATTACCTTCCTAATCGAGGTTTAGGAAGTTGACTTGCTGAGGTTTTATCTCACCCGTTGTTGAATCTTTTCAGATCCTTATTATGGAGCATCGATCGTATGTTTTGGGGTCCCTTGGGATTAGGATATGGAGGTGACTATGTTTCCTATTCCAGGGACCGACTAGACCCACAAGCAGGTAGTCACGACCCTATGGGTAGATGAAGGGTTGGCTGATTTAGTGCCCCACATTTACAAGGCGCGGTTTATTAGGTAGGGGAATGGTGATTAGACCCGTCCACTTCATGGTTTTGATGAATCGCCTTCGGGAACATAGGAAGGCAAGTGTGGGACCCCATGGATATTGACATCCCTAATAATGTCGTTTCGGACATAGAAATCAATCCGGACTATGAGACCATGGAGGAGTTTCCCTCTAACTATGAGCCTAGCTCTCCGCCGGGATACTAGGGCCGGTGGTTAACCCGTGATCGATAATTTTCGATCCACGTTTGTGCCTCTTTGAATCATGGATGACCCTAGGTTGTCATGTGATCGAGAGGATTCAATTACTTACTCTAAATATAAGATCAATAGAAAAAATCGGTTTATTGTCATTCGAGATAAATATCGTTAATTGTGTGCGGAATCAGCCACGAACTGACTACGTACTTCCATCAAAATGATTTATATCCGTTCTCTAATTGAATTATAATAGTATAATATTAACCCATGTCGTTATAGTTGAGTGGTCAATCCCATATCGAATTCTCTAGTCTTTTGCGTTTTGACCCTTTACGACCTCACGTAACAAATTACTTAACTCGTGAGTGATTAGTTCAAAATAAAATAACCATAAGTGCATCAATGAAATAGCCATTTCATATATTTCGAAATAGGGCTAAATTTTGGAAATAACAACTCTTCATCTCTTACAAAAATTTCATTCTTGAAATTTGAACTATGACAATTCTTCAACAAAAAGGTGAGTGTGTTGACGCCTCATTGATTCTTCGCTTTCCCATGTGGCTCCCTCCGTTCGATGGTGTTGTCAAACCACTTTGACTAAGGGAATTGTCTTATTGTACAACGCTTGCTCCTTTCGATCCACTATCTAAATTGGCCTTTCCATGTATGACACCGGTCATCCACATCTATTTTCTCGAAGTTCAACATGTGAGTCGGATCAAGTTCATACTTCCTCAACATCGACATGTGGAAGACGTCATGCACTTGGGGCCCAAGTTTTGGCAGCAAACGCGAGATGATAGGTCAAAGTCCCAATACGCTCTAAAATTTCGAAAGGACCAACATACCTTGAGCTTAGCTTCCATTTCTTGCCAAAACGTGAAATGCCTTGCATTGGCGACACTTTGAGGAAAACGTGCTCTCCCACTTGAAACTCCAAAGGCCTATGTCATTTATCTACATAGCTCTTTTGACGCCTTTAGGCAGCCTTAAGCCTTTCTCGAATGACCTTGATGATGTCCACTTATTGTTGAACCAACTCAGGGCCCATAATCTTGTGTCCTCCAACTTCATCCCAATAGATAGGAGTGTTGCAGACCCTGCCATACAACGCTTCAAATGGTGCCATCTTGATGCTCTGCCGATAGCTATTGTTGTAGGCGAACTTAACCAGATAAAGATGTTCTTCCTAACTTCCTTTACGGCCCAATACGCAAGCTTGTAGCATATGCTCGAGCGTCTGAATAGTCCTTTCAAATTGGCCATCCATCTATCAGTGATGGGTTGTGCTGTACTACAACTTTGTTCCCAAGATAGTTTGTAAATTTTTCCAAAAAGCTATCGTAAACTTTGAATCTCGATCTAATGTGATCGTTACTAGCACTTCATGAAGATGAACTATTTGTCGTACATACAAATTAGCATATCTATCTAATGCAAAGTTTTTTTGTACGGTGATGAAGTGCGCAGATTTTGTTAATCTATCGACCACAACCCAAATTGAATCATTACCCCGCTAACTTCTCGGCAATCCCATCACAAAATTCATTGTGATATCTAGGCCTTCACTTGTTGGCTTGTCAAAAACTTAGCAATGTACTTTGTGATATCTACCTTCATACCATTCTACCAATAATACTGGAGCAAATTTTGATACATCTTTGTGCTGTCCGGATGAATGCTATAATTGCTACAATGAGCTTCTAACAAAATTTCTTTCTTAAGCTTTGCATCGCTAGGTACGCATAATCATCCATGAAACTTCAGTATTCTGTCCTTAGTGGCTTGAAAATTAGCTTTCCTTTTTTCCACACCCTCTTGCAAAACTTTCTAGATTTCAGGATCTATCGGCTGCAATGTCTTAATCTTCGCTTGCACTTCTGGTTCAATTTTGAGGGTAGCCATGATACTTGAAAGGTGGCATACCTCAAACTTGAAATCGGAATCTCGAACTCTTTCGAGCATAATCTACTCTTGAACCATGATTTGTGCAATTGATGACTTCCGACTTAGCGCATCCGTGACCTTGTTGGCTTTTCCAGGATGATACAAGATATTGCAATCATAGTCTTTAAGAAGCTCCACCCAATGACGCTCCCTCATGTTCAACTTTTTTTGATAGAATAAATACTTTAAACTTTGATAGTCCGTAAAGATCTGGAACCATTTTCCACACAAATAATGCCTCCAAATCTTTAGGGCAAAGGTCATCGCCGTTAGTTCTAAATCATGCATCGGATAATTCAACTCGTGAGGCCTCAACTGACGGGATGCGTATGGAACCACTCTTCCATGTTGCATCAAAACACAGCTCAATCCTTTGTACGATGCATCGCTATAAATCTCATATCCTACAAAACCAAATGAAATTGTCAACATAGGTGCGATAGTCAGCCTATGCTTGAGCTCTTGGAAGTCCATTCAAACTTTTTGTCCATCTTTAGCAATCGCGTCAAAGGCATGGCTATCACATAGAATCTTTTCACAAACCGTCTATAATAGTTTGTCAATCCCAAGAAACTTCGGATCTCAATCATTGTTGTTGGTCTCGGCTAGTTCATAATAGCTTCAATCTTGGTCAGTTCACGAAAATCCCTTCGCTAGAAATCACGTAACCCAAGAAGGCTACATGAGTCAACCAAAACTCGCACTTATTGAACTTTGTTCTCGTAGGGTCTGAAGTACCGTCCTTAAGTGTTGTACATGATCCTCTAGACTTTTCGAGTACACCAAAATATCGTCGATGAACACAATCACGAACTAGTCCAAGTACTCCTGAATACTCGGTTCATTAGATCCATGAAAGTAGTTGGGGTATTGGTTAATCCGATCGGCATTACGATGAACTCACAATGACCATAACGCATACGAAATGCCATCTTCGGTATATCCTCCTTTTTAATTCTCAATTGATGATAACTCGTCCTTAGATCGATATTAGAAAATACCAAAGCTCCCTGTAGCTGATCAAATAAGTCATCGATCCTTGGCAACGGATACTTATTCTTGATCGTCACTTGATTGAGTTGCTAATAGTCAATGCAAAGACGCAATGAACCATCATTTTTCCTCACGAACAAAATTGGTGCTCCCCAAACACGGCATAACAAGCTTAAATAATTTGAATTATGCATAGGTCTATCCAATAAAACAAGCATACAATTCTACTTAACAGCTAATCCGTCATTAGTTACACTAATCGCGATTAATTAAGCCAATCACGATTAATTAGGCTAAGCACGATTAATTAAGCTAATTACAATTAATTAGGCTAAACTCAATTAATTAACCCAACTATAATTAATTAAAAAATAATTTCCATTAATTAAAATAATTACGATTAATTAAGCAAATTATGATTAATAAAATAAATTGCGATTAATTAAGAAAATTGAGATTAATAAAATAAATCATGATTAATTAAACTAAACTCGATTAATTATTAATTAATCTAATCATGATTAATTATTTTGATCATACTTACTTAAACTAATTACACTTAAATTTAATCTAAACCGTCCTTAACCATAGTTAAGGCTAAACCACTCTTATTTGTCACTAACCTCCATTAATCTAAACTAAACCTACCCATAAACGCAATTAACTACCTAATCAAGGATTAAGAGTTAACTCATGGGTTTCTGATGATGGCGAGCTCGCAACAACATGGCGTGATGGCATCGAGAATGTGACACTCATGGCTCTAACGGAAGCTCGATGGCGATGGTGGTGGCTGCACAGCTCAATGTCAAGGGGGCTCGGCTTGCGACGAAGACAATGATGCAAGTGGCTTGATGGATGAGCGGCTTGAGTGGTGGCAACTCTGAAGCTCAGTGGTGGAGATTGTGATGATGGAGGCACGGCCAAGCTCAATGGGGCTTGGCTTAGCGGTGGCTTATGGAAGCTTGTGGCGGTGAGGAGTGGTGTGGGTGGTGGTGAGTGATGGTGGCAATGATGGTGCAAATGGTGGGTGATAAAATGGCGTTGAAGAAGAAAAATGAAAGGTGAAGGAGAAGAAGCCAAAGAAGAATGGTGGGGTGAGAGGAAAATAAAGGAGCAAGTGGGGGAAATGGGGAGGGGCTAAGGGGACTTCAGCAGAATGGGGGGTGAATGTGGGGCATAGAGAGAGAGAGAGAGAGAGAGAGAGAGAGAGAGAGAGAGAGAGAGAGAGAGAGAGAGAGATTTTGTCACGCCCCAAATTTCGAGCGCACGCACATTCCTCGGTGGTCGATAAAATTTGCGATGTCCCAAGACATGTAGTTGACTCGTTCATTTTATTGCACATGCGGAAGCGTATAAACAATCTCCAGACAATACAAATATGTGATAGAAAAGCAAGATACAAATTTCACAAAACACTTTTATAAACAAATTAAGTTTATATACAATACTAGTCTATAAACAAAAGCCTAACTCTAAAAAGAAGAGTCACTAAGCCATCTAGGCACAAGACTTCTCAACCGAGACCTTCGAGACCTCCAGGGGTTATGGGTCTTCCACAACACCATCAGGCGGATTAGCTACCCCCTTACCCGCCGTGGTGTTGACCGCAACGGCGGGAATGTCGAAACCCTGCAAGGGACCTTCTCGGACCCTATTAGGCCCATGATAGAACCACACCTTGAACCGATGAGGTACCAACTGAGGTCGGCCCTCATTGACCAAGATAGTGGTCACGATGAGCTCATGGAGCCAGAGAGTCCTGGGGACAGGGATGTCGGTACTCTGCTTTGTATACCCCCTCGGCTGTCCAAAACGTATTGGAGGACCCTCCATCTACGAACCTAAAAAGTTAAGCCCATGACGGGGTGAGACAATGTCTCAGCGAGTTCATGCCCTAAATCCCAATTAGGAAGGAAATACGCCCAGAGGTAGTTTATCCACACATCACATAAAACTCATCTCACCTCAGTTCCTTCATGTACGTCAGTACAGTTCATATACTTAATGCATATAATAAATGCACACATCAATTGGAACGCCTCACTTATATCACAATCAATCACATGGGTCTCGATTATAAGGCAAAATTGTTATGACATGTCCCATTCCGTGCCACACAATTTTGTCCCATAATCAGGCGCGTTTATCTCAATCATTCACACGTTCCAATTGATTACGGCTTGTTGCGACCTACCCTCGGGGGGAGGGAACAGGTTTAGGGGTATTGCCTAAATGACGGATCTAAAGTCCATGATTAGGTGTGGGCTTTCCCAAGCCCATACCTCGCGTGACGTTGGGATATTTTTAGGAATTTTGCAAAAAGGAGTCGCCACTAGCCTATTGGGGTCGGCTAGAAACCAAGTGAGGTATGGGAATATACCTCACTTCTTGCGTAACCAGAGAATCTAGGGTCGGGGACTTGATTACACTAATTAACCAATTAGTGCCCTTTCAGTACCTAATCTTGTTTATTTTAAAAGTAAAGATTTTTGTCGGGAAGTTTGGATTGATTTTATGTCTATCCACTAATATATAAGGTGATTATGCGAGTGTGCAATCATTAAAGTAACAATTATGGCTACCAAGATCCTAATTACAAGTAAAATTAAACATATGTAATTAAACATAATTAGATATGCAAATTAAACATATGATATAATTAAAATACCAGCAAATAAAGGCCTAATTACACTAAAAAGGCAATACATGGCAATTCCTAACTAAACCCTATATTTTTTTATTTTTGATTTTTTTTAATTTTTTAAAATAGTTTTTAATTTTTGAAAAATGTTTTTAATTTTTTTCGAAAGAAAAAAAAATTATTTTTTTTGGGCGAACCGAGTTGGGTCGAGTCCGGTCAGAGATGGGACCCAGGTTTGGCCCGGCGAGCACGGGTGGGCCCGAAGCATGGTCCCGGCCCACGAATTCCCTTCTCCTCTCTTTTTAAAACAAAGCAAGCCACAAGCCCATACTAAACCAACCCAAACCCACAAAACCAAAAGCCCACAAGCCCAAAGCCCACAACAGCCCAAGCCCGATTTGTTCAAAAAACCTACCCGTTTCGCGACCCGTGTCCGACCCAGTACTTGGCTGAAGCCCCAGGATTTCTTGGCGGTGGTGGTGCGATAAGGCGCGGCAACGCAGTGCTGGAGGTCGGTCACAGTAGCGTGGTAGGGCGTCTAAGGTGCGGTGGGCGACACGGGTTGCTGGCGTCAAGTAGAGACGATAGCGGCGGTGGCAGTGTTGCTACGATGACTAGCAGTAGCTCGGCAAGGGAAGCTCGGCATTGACTCGAGCTCTGGCGGAGCAGCGACTCAAGTGGGTCGAGCTGCAGGTCTCAAGCGAAGCACAGGAGAGACCGATCAGAGGGTGGAAGTGCAGCAGCTTGGGTCACAGCGTCGCAATCGGGGCTAATTTGCTGTGGCCGATAGAGGGAGCTGCGCGGTTCCTCGACTACAGGCAAGGGTGCCGAGTCAGGTGTACAGTAGCTCGGCTTTCGGTGGTGTCGCGGCGGTGACGATTGGTGTCGCAGCGACGGAGCGGCGGGCACACAGATTCGAATGACGTCGGGCTCGGAAGGCAATGGTTACAGGAGGGTGGCAGGAGGAGTGCGGTGGTTCGGCTGGCGTCGGGTTAAGGCGGCGAGAAGGGCAGCAGCTCGGACGGCATCAGGCAGCACCGCCGCTGCCCCCTCCCCTCCGTTCCTTCTCTCTCTCTCTCTCTCTCTCTCTCTCTCTCTCTCTCTCTCTCTCCTTGAGCTCTCTCCCTCTCTCTGCTCTCTCTTCACTGTCTTTCCCCTTCCTGCTTTTCCTCTCTAGGGTTTCTTGTGAAGAGGAAGCCGATATAGGCCGGGCCAAGGCGAGATCTGGCCCGGCCTCTTCCATGTTTTCTTTTTCTATTTTTTTTGTTGTTTTTGTTTTCTTCTTCTTCTTCTTCTTCTTCTTTTTTTGGTTTTTTTAGTGACTAATTTCTAATTTTGTACACGATTAAGTCCTAAATAAAATTGTAAAATTTAGGTGTCAACACGGCCTCACGGACACGGCCTACTCGACGTTCGGCAGTCTTCTGGCATAAACAAACATCGTCTCACCCCATTGAGCATGTCAACGTCTACACTAGATGACAATCCTGAAGGAGTATCGGTCCAGCCTCTACTGCGATCGGCATCCGTTGTCTAGTGGCATCCCATATAGGGGCAACGTCCACCCGACGAGCATCAGGGACGGGTTCTCATAATTATCACATGATCATTCAATTCCGGCCAAGGACACCGTGCATTGCACTCAAATGTTTCAATTAAAATATGTGCTTAGCCTATTTTTTCGTATTAAAAACACCCGGTGAAAATAATTGTGTGTGAGTACATGGTCAGATCGAACCTTAATAATTGATATCCTTCCTTTTAAAAATCCCATTTTTTGATATAATACTTAAAAAACATTTTCGTGTCCAAACCGGACACCCGGTATTTTCTAACTAAATACCAAAATTTCGAAATTTTGAAATAAATACTCAAAATTAAAAATCATCACTCAATTGTACAATTTATCACTCAATTGCATAAACTAAGCACACCACGCAATCGGCATGAAATTCCGGTACCACTTATCCGGTACAATTTCGGAAAATATTAAATAATTAAATAAATAGAAAAATTAACTAAATAAATGCAAATTAATTCAATAAATACCTACTTAGGCTTAAAACACTAATTTAACCACCTCATTAAGCCTAGAAAAAATAATGCACCTATCTACATAAATCAAGCAACCTAATTAACCCTTAATTACTCTAATCTAACCACATAATTATCCTAATCAAGCAACTAAATTACTAATTAATTTAAACTAACCACCTAAGCCATACTTAAGCTAATCTAATTATCCCCTAAGTATCATTAACCTCCCAAGCAATGTTTAGTAAGTAAACTCATCGGATTAGCGGGTTGGTGAGTTCACAGTGACGGCAATGTGGAAACGAGCGAAACACAAGCCTGCGGCGACACCAAGGGAGGTTCGGATGGGCCTAGAAAAGCCCATGAAGCTCAGAATGGCTTCTGCACTTGGGTTGAAGGAGCTGGTCGAGTAGCTCGGACGGCGGGGAAATGGCCAGGCAGGATGGCGACGGCTGTAGCGGTTCCTAGCGGGGGCGATTGTCATGGCCCGATCCTCGATTGCGTGCCCATCCCTCACCTAGTCGATTAATAGCGACGTCCCAAGATGCATCGCCGACCCCTTTTTGTTCTTAATACGCATGCGAAATTAGATAATAGTCCCCAGACAATAAAACATTGAGATAGAAAAGTAGGTCATAATTTTCACAACATGAAAACACATAACCACACTTTTAAACACGGCAAACTATAGTGTCATACGATACTATTGGCAAGTCTAATCTACTATATATCCGATCAAAACCTAAAGTTTGCAAAATAGGGTGGGATCTCCGTCCTCATCTGGGTCGTACTCAGGATCCTCTTATGGATCATCTTCTTCTTCAAAATCTTCCTCCTCCTCAGGTTTCACATCAGGGTTCTCATTCTCAGATTCCTCCTCCTTAGGTTCCTCATCAGGGTCCTGAAATAGTTATACAATAACCATTGAGAGCACGTCTCAGCAAATTCTACTTCCTAAGACTCGATTAGTAAACCAATACTGTGACATCCTAAAATTCGATCTCGTTTCGATAAAGTGAAATGGGCATTTCGTCGACGTGCCTATGGTCCTTTTTCTCTGAGCTGATCACTCACGAGTTAACTAACCTATTGGGTGAAGCTGTAAAGAGATGTATCTGCGGTAAAACCCCTAAAAGCTACCTAATTGGTTGGATTGGACTAAAATCACGTCTGATCGATTCTAACCATGAAATTTAAATTGGTTTCGGGAATCGAATATTCGAGCGTGTCACAATTCATTTTTAGGACCGTCTCATCATCTGTCAATTTATTGACGAGTCCGAAATTTCAAGAAAGAAATTATCGGAAGAAAAATCAAACACTGGAGGAAAATAAAAAGGGAAAGAGAAATGGAAAATAATAGTAATTTTAAGAATAAGGTAAATTTCTTATTCTTGTACTATTTCCTTTTTCTATTTCTTTTTCTCTCTTTTTCTCTCTCTCTTCTCTCTCTCTCTCTCTCCTCCCCTCCCCCTTCGTGCGAGCACCCCACCGACCGCCTACCCCCTTGCCAATTTCAAATTGGCTTCTCTCTCTCTCTCTACTTTTGACTAGTCAAAGCCTTCTTCTTATCTCTTCTTTCTTTCTTCTTCTCTCTCCTCTCTCTTCTCCCCCACTCCCCCACGTGACCGACTTCTTCTCCTCCTTCCTTTCTTGTTCGTGAAAACCAGAAGCGGAAGAAGAAGCCGAGAAAGCAGCAGTTCGCCGAAGACCATCGCCGCCCATGCACCGCCGCAGCTCGCCGCCAGGCCATCGTCCCGCTGTCCGCGCATGCCCCTGCATCCGCCGCTCGCTGCTGTCCCTCCCCCACACGATCCAGCCGCTGCCCAGCCTCTGTCCAGCAGTGTTCAGCCACCTCCGGCCGCCGCCTAGCTCCGTCCGACCACCGTTCGGACCTGCCGGAGCTTCCCTCGCCCTCCCCCGGCCTTGCTTCGCCGCCTCAGCCACCGAACTAGCCCCGGCCAGCCTAGAACGGCCGCTGGTCAGTGGGTTTCCAGCCCTCTTTGAGCCCGCTTTTGGGCCATTTTCGGGCCCCGAACCCTCGCCGTGCTTTAGGGTTTATCGTTCCTCGCGTCGTCCCCGTCGGATTGGTCCAACTTTCGCGTGATTTCGGTGAGTAATCTCATTAATCCTTGCTTAGTGTGCTAATTATACTTAATGGTTGTTTAGTTTTATTTAATTAGGTTTAGGTGGTTAGATTAGTGTTTATTAGTTAATTGTAATGCAAAGTAGACAAGGTCTACTATTTATTGAGGGTAGCTCGGGATTTTTCCGACCCTTTATCGGGCTTCAATTTGACAATTCGGGCCTAAGTGGAATTTTTGATATTTAAATATTATTTTTTGGAATTAAATTAATTAATTATTTATTTTCCAAAAATTCAACTAGGATGGTCAGTGACCGGAATATTATGCTGATGACCGTGGTGAAGTCCGTTTATTTAATCGGGCTTTATTTTGAGCTAAATTGAATTTTTAATATTAATTATTTAATTTTTGAAATTAATTAATTAATTATTTATTTTTCGAAAATTAAGGTTGAGATGGCCGTCGACCGAAATCTCGTGCTGATTGTCGTGGCGTAGTCCGTTTATTTAATTGAGCTCTACGTTGCATGGAATTAAATAAATTGTGATATTTTAGGGATTTACCCTAAATTGTTTGAAATTGAGTGGGATTGATTGATTTACTAGTAGTTGGCCGAGCATGTTTATTTAGCATTTATAATGCTTGGTTGCGTTATAAAGTGAGTAGAATCGTGAGAGTGAATCGGAAATACTCTGGGCTTGAACCGATCAGACACGGTGTATGGGCCTACGTGGTTCGGTGATTTGGGATATCACTGGCTAAAACGGCGCATTAAAGAACGCACGTATCGGTCAAGTACATACATTATTGTTGACCTACGTGGTTCGGTGATTGGGATATCACTGACGAAACGGCGCCTTAAAGAACGCACATATCAGTCTAGTATTCATATTGTTATAGGCATGTATGATTCGGTGATTAAGGACATCACTGGC
The DNA here is from genome assembly GCA_016097545.1 of Eucalyptus victrix. Lineage (NCBI taxonomy): Eukaryota > Viridiplantae > Streptophyta > Magnoliopsida > Myrtales > Myrtaceae > Eucalyptus > Eucalyptus victrix. The sequence continues at coordinate 49,576,187 of CM027842.1, forward strand.
GAAAACGGCGCCTTAAAGAACGCATGCACTTGTCTATTAAACACATTGTCATAGGCATGTGTGGTTCGGTGATTAAGGACATCACTAGCGAAAACAGCGCCTTAAAGAACGCACACAATTGTCTATTGAGTACATGGTTATAGGCATACGTGGTTCGGTGACTAAGCATGTCACTGGCGAAAACGGCGCCTTAATGAACACACGCAATTGTCTAGTGGATAAGTCACCTTGGCGAACTTGACGCTCGAGAGCATTGATGTGGCTCTGTGACCGAGTGCCTGATGGGAGGTTATATGGTGTGGAATCAATGACCTAGAATGGTCCGTCTGACATGTAATCAACTAGTTTGATTGATCAATGATTTGATCAGATTGTCGTGATTTGATTGATTGTTCGTTATGATTCATGAAGCGTTCGTATATAACCTTGAATTGCAGGTTGAGACTAAGGCCAAGGTAAGTCCTCTGACTCGTGTTGTGCTTAGGCAACCGAGTAGTGTATTGGTTCCCTAATTGAGTTTTAGTGAGGTAAAACTCGTTGAGATGTAGTCTCATCCCGGTTTGGGGACAACATTTCAGGATCCCGATGAGGAGCTGAGGAGGAGGAATCTGAGAAGGAGAACTCTGAGGTGAAACCTGAGGAGAAGGATTTTTGGAAGAAGAAGATAATACCGAGAGGGATCTTGAGTACGACCTGGATAGACTGAGATTCCATCTTCTTTTGAGAACTCCATTTTGATGTGAATAGAGTTAGAGTAAAAAGTTGTGAATAGTTGTGAAGTACTCTGGTTTGTGTTTTGTATAAAATTTTGGTTATAAGTTTCAATATGAAAAATATGGCCTTGCTTTTCTATCCCATCGATTTACTGTCTAGGGATTTATAACTGCTTCCGCATATGCTTAATAAATGAAAGGGTCGGCAATACATGGTCCTGGGATATTGCATTATAAAATCGAGCAAAGGAGATGGATGTGTGCGTGCCAGAGGATCGAGGTGTGACAAATACGCCAACCGGGCTACCTATACACACAGGGGTCGGAGGACTTACCTTGGTCTTGGATTCCACCTACATATTAGCACAGTTCAATAGGCACCCAAGCAATCGCATCACATATCGATATATCGATCAATCGACCTAGTCAATTACATGTCAGTCGAACTGTTCATTGGTTATTTCCATCCATACTATACAATTCTTAATATAATATACCTAGTCGCCGAGCCACGTGCATTCTTTAAGGTGCCAAATCACCAAGGCAATGTACTTAATCACTGAGCCACATGTATTCTCTAAGGTGCCATATCACCCAAACGACACACTAATCATCGAGCCCCGTACATTCATTAAAGTGACTTATTCACCAAGGTGATGTACTAATTACCAAACCACGTGCATTCTTTAAGGCGATATACCAAATCACCAAGCCATGCTCATTCTCTTTTAGGCACCGTTTCGCCATGGTAACGTACTAACAGCCGAGCCACGTGTTTTTTCAGGTGATATACATATTTCACAATTACGTGCATTCTCTAAGGTGTCCTATATACCAAAGCGATGTAAGAATCGCCGAGCCACGTCACACAACATTTCTTCTCGTCTTTTATCATACCCGATAAAATATCGTGCGTTAGCACACGGCTGACTTTAGCTAAAATAAAATATTTTCCTTTTCCATAACTTCCACATTTTCTATAGTCCACTCAAATATTTTTGGCATTATCAACCGATGCCCGTTTATTTTTCAATTAATAACCAGAGATTCTTCAATTAAAGAATAATTCATACTTTCACAAATAATTCAATTCAGCACAAAATAAAACTTAATTAAATAAATGGATTGCGTCACGACAATCAGCGATAAAATTCCGGTTGTCGGCTACCCCTGCCTAATTTCTAGAAAATAAATAATAATTAATTAATTTCGAAAATTAATAAATAATTACTAAAAAATTCAATTTAGGCCCGTAATGCCTAATTGAAGCCCGAGATGGGTCGGGAAAAATCCCGAGATGCATTCAATAAATAATAGTACGTCTCTACTTGCTAATTGCACAATTTAATTGCCTAACATGCATCACAATTATCTAATAATCACTAATCCACTCTAATCTAACCACCTAAATGCATCTAATCAACCCTTAAGCATAATTAACAAACTAAGAAAGTATTAGTGAGTAAAACTCCCTTGAGCAAAGCGAAGACTGGGACACCGCGATGGCAACGCGACGGCGGACACTCGGGCCGGGCCTACAAGCCTCGCAAGCCCACGGCAAAAGCTGGGCTTGGGCCGAACTTGGGCCGACTTACTGCACAGGCCCAAGATGGGCTGAAGATTTGCTGAACTTGATGGGCTTCACTGAAATGGGCTTCAAGAGGGCTGAAACAAAACTGAACTGGGCTTGCAAAGTTCACTTGGGCTTCAATGGAGCGGCTGGGCTTCTGGACGCTCAAGATGCTGGATTTCACGGCCTGCTCCGTGGACGGGCTGAAATCGTGGACGGTGGGCTTCTGGCTTTGCTGGCTGATCCACGAGCTGGCTTCGTGGATGATGTCACGCACGAAGGAGACGCAGGCCACGGAGAGGAAGCAGCTGGCGTCTTCAGCTTCGTTGCTGGGGTCAACCACTAGCTTCTGTGGGTGGGAGTGTTGACCAAATGGAGACAAACGGTGGTGGCTTGCAGGCTGCGAGGGACGAAGAGAGAGAGTCAGTGGAAGATGCTGGCTGAGACGATGGGATTCGTGTGGGCTTGTCGGTGGTATTTTGGGTAGGGACGTTGAAGACAGCCTCGGTGGACTTGGACGCGCAGAAAGGAACGCCTGGCAGCTCACGCTTCGCTGACGTTGGGTCAACAAACCAGCTGCTATTTGACTCTACTCGTGCGGTGGAGAGAAGATGCGTGCACTGAAGTAGGCGATCGAAGGCAGCTAAAGAAGAGTACGCTTGGGGATTTCTTCGGTGGACTCTTGTGCAGCAGCAAAGTAGAAACTGCTTCGGGGGAGGCGACAGCGTGCAACGTGGACTGAGGCTTCTCCTGCTGGGTTTCTAGTCTTCAAGCGGCAAGGATGAGTGAAGAAATGGAGCTGCACGACCGGATGAAGGAGAGGGGAGAGAGAGATAAGGTGGAGGGTCCTTTGACCTCAATTTTCCACACAAAATATCTCCTCCATGCATCCTAGGCCAAGTATAGTTTCCTTGGTCCAAAACCAGCCAACAAAACTTGCCTTAGGACCTTTGAAATGGTCTAAAGAGATTAGGCCTAGGGGGATACGAATTTGGCAAAATCTCCTTTCAATTGGACACTTGTTCCACTTCAATTCCATCTCAAATGGCCTCCAATAATTCAATTAGCCCCTCGATGCTTCCATTGACATTTTTCCTTACCCAAGAATCCATCATGTTTCTCAATTTTGCAACCAAAAATAATTCTTGGCTTTTTCTCGCACAAAATGACCCGCGACAACCTTTTCTCAAAAAGTGTCGAGTGTCGAAAAAATCTTCCGACACTAAGTTGGTACTCTTAGAAATTATCATGATACGTAAACGATTTCGAAATCGACTTGAATTCGCGGTTAATTTCCACTTGGCGCGTTTTTAGCGTGATCTAGAATACCGGGTAACTTTAAGAAATTTTTAAGGGCAAATGACCCGTGGTAGATTTTCTTTGAGCCACAATGAACCCACTCGACTCATTGGCGACTTTCGATTGTCGTGAAAATCTTGAGGATTCAATTACAGACATAGAGTACCAAAATAATAAGAAAACCAGTCTAGTGCCGGTCGACGAGAATTTTCCAATTTAGTGGTGTCACCCACGATTAGCCACACATCTCAGTCGAACCGACCTATCTCTGATCTCAAATCGATTTTTAACTGTGCCGTATTGGCCTCTAAAGATGAGCACGGTCCAGAAGCCGATTCCTGGTCGAATTCTCAAATCTATTGTCTTAAAATTCTTTAATAATTTATCCAGATAGTTTAGTTATCTCGAGAATGATTAGTTCTGAGAATAGCCCTATAGGTGTGTCAATGAAATGTCCGATTTATTAAGTGGAAAATGAAGTTGAAAAATCTAGATGTCACAGCGATGGTGGCTCGAACGGACGGTGGAGGTGGCTCGGGGACTTACAACGGCGACCAGGGCAGACGGCCAAGTGTGCTCGATGGCTTTGGACGACAGGGACGCGGGGCGACGGGCACGACTTCGATGGCCTCGAATGGCGCTCGGACGGCAAGGAGGGGCGGTTGACAGTGGCTGCTAGTCTTCAGCTAGCTTCCTCTGGTTTTCTTGAGCTCACAACAGCAACAACAATGGAGAAAGGAGTAGCAAGGAAGAGGAAGAAGGGAGCTACAGCTGGAGGGGGGATCCAAATGGCCACAAAGTCTTCATAAATATCCCAATTCACTCATCACAAAGCCCCCACTTGTTGCCGCCTTATCCTCAGCCATTTTCCACACTAAAGCTTCTCCAATAAGCCACCAAAATGGTCCAAAAGGTTGCTGCCCCATGGACCTACGAATTTGTGCATCTCCCCTTCAATTCCAATCCAATTCCAACTCAATTCAATCCAAATTGGTGCCCATAAATTCCAGCTAAAGCACCCACATTCATTCCATGATTTGCATTGCCAAATGATCCATCTTGAACGGCAAAAATCCACATAAAAATGACCCTCTAATTTTCCCGGTCCAAAATAGTCCAAACCTGAATTTCACCAAAAATTTAGGTTTGCAGAAAAAATCTTCGGAGGATGAGTCGACGTTCCTAAAATAAATAGTAACATGACAGAACTTTCAATTTCTGAAATCGGGTTTAATTTCGTGGTTAATTTCAAACGGACATGATTTTAGCGTGACCAAACCTATTGAATAGTTTTTAGAAATTTTTAGCGCATTTGACCCGTGGTCAATTATTTTCGCGCCATATTGTGCATTTTTAACTCATTGGCGGCTCTCAGTTGTCATGAAAATCTCGAGATTTCAAATACGGGCACATGGTACAGAAATGATAGAAAAATCAGTTTAGTGTCGTTCAACGAGAATTTTGCAATTAGGTGGAATTGCCCACACTTTAATTACATACCTCAGTCGAATCAACCTATATTCGATCTCTGATCGTTTTTGATTGTGCCGTATTGACCCTTGCAGATTAGCATGGTTGAGCAGTCGATTTCTGGTCAAATTCTCAAGTCTATTGCGTTTAGATTCCTTAACGGTTTCACCTGATAGATTAGTTATCTCGTGAGTAATCAGCTCAGAGAAACAAACTATAGGTGCGTCAATGAAAAGCCCAATTCATTCAATCGAAAACAGACTCGAAAATCAGGCTATCACAGATTTAGCTCAGCTTTTAATCCAAAAATTCATCATTCCTCACACCAACTATTCCCGAAAATCCTCCTGGCCAAGTTATTTGTCCCCATAATTTCTTTTTCTTTTCGTTTTATCTTTAAAGCCAAAATTATGGCCAACAAATTTCAATTTGCTAGTGGGTCCATTTTTCCTTTCCAACTTTCAATTTTCCGTCCGATAATTCTTTTTTAAAAAATTTTGAACTTGCCGATAACTCAATGGATGATGAGGCGACACTAAATAAATTAGTCTTATGACCCTTGAAAGTTCGATACCCAAAATCGAATTAAATTTCATGGTTAAAAATCGATCGAACATGACTTTAGTACGACCTATTATTGAATGGCTTTTAGGGGTTCTCATGCGGTTGACCCGTGGTCGATAATTTTCAATTCATATTTGTGGCTCTTTAAATTGTGGACGATTATCAGTTGTCATGTAATTGCGAGAGTTCAATTACGTACTATGAATATAAGATCAATAGAAACAATCGGTTTATTGTTATTTGAGGCGAATATCGTAATCGTGTAGAATCACTCGCGAACTGACTACATATTTCCGTCAAAACGATTTATATCCATTCGCTAATTGACTTATAACAATGTAGTATTGATCCTTGTCAATCCTCATGATCGAGCGATCGATCCTTGCTCAAATTCTCTAGTCTTTCGCGTTTTAATTCTTTACGACCTCACTCAATAGATTAGTTAACTCATAAATGATCATTTCAGAGTATAATAACCATAAGTACGTCAATGAAATAACCATTTCATATATTTTGAAATAGAGCCAAATTTCGGGATGTCAAACGTTTAAATGGGATAAAATCGTGACATTTTTCTTGTATCATCCATAAATGAATGGAGAGGTCTTACTCGTTTATGAAATAAACATGATTAAATAAAGAAAGTATAGTGCTTAACTATATATAACAAAAAACGAAAACCAAAAAGAAGGAGAATTAGGATCCACCCCACAGATTAGATGCTTGATGGAGATCAATTAAGATTTAAATTAAAGGGTTTGATGGGAAAATGATTCAGCACTTATCAACTCAGATATACCCTTACACTATGTTAACCCAAAGAGGCCGTTGCGAAGAGGAGATTCGGCTTGGAAGGGACAATTTGTTTCCATCACATTTCTAATATTGTAAGCCCACCTTCGAAGTTGACAAGATTATTTAGGATTTATCAGTAGGATTACAAGGTTGTTCACTATAGATATCTCCAATTCTGCCTGTCCATACATGTGTACAACTCATGGAAAGTAGATAAAAAGAGAAGAATATCTCGGTGATTGAGGAAGTTGTGCTTGTGGTTTCATCCCTAGCTAGAATGTGTTTGTAAATGCGTCTAAATCAGGCAAAGGATGAAAGAAGAAGAATATTTCTTTTTGGTGAGGAAGTTGTACCTTTCCTTGATATTTTGGACTATACTATGCAATGATTATGGAAGATTCTATCTTAGAATAAAAAAAGATCACGATGCTAATGAAACTTGAACTACAAGAAAGATGGGGCAATGTTTCCACTCATAATCACAATTTGTCACAAAGTTTAGATCCGGAATGATTTTTCGAGATCATTTGCTGACAAAAAAAAATGTTTCTTAATCTCTCTTTTAGTAACTAATTAATGAAGCCTACTAAGATTTATAATTGATGGAATAAACTCATACTTACTATCATTTTAGCAATGTCACTGGAAATGTCAATTGAGCAAAAGAGGCCATCTAATTCATAGACTTTAGTAATTAGCATCACCCATGAGAAAGTGGAAGGAAGTGACCTCCTAGCAATCACCTTTCCCTTCTTCTCTCCCAAGCAGTGGGTCTATCACTGGGAGCCGTCAAATTGTGGGGACCAAGATCCTTCCTTTATTCCTTCTCCATTTGCTGGGCACTATCTATGAGCTCTATATAAACTGATCTTTGCCTTCAAACTTGAACACAAGAAAGAAACCAATCCAAAGCCCACCCATAAGTTTCCAGTTTAGCTCACTCTCCTTCTACTAATTCACCCTCAAATGGCACATTATGCCAATCGCCTGGCTGATATTGGAAGGGAGGGTTTCCCTCTAGTTAACAGATTTTATGGCAGAGGGACATCGGGTCAAGCACCAAAGAAGCAATACAATGTCCCAAAGCAGTATGCTTCCGTTCCCAGCGATGAGAAGGTAATCGATAGCAAGAAGGCCGCCAAAAAATACAATGGAATGGTGGTGACGAAGTACTACTGAGAAGTTTGTCGGCTGGCGTTTCTATGTTCTAGCTCTGTAAACATGTAAAGGTTCAAGTAACTCCCTAGAAGGTAGAGGTAAACCAAATGAACAAGTCCTTGTCACGGTTTTTGTCATGTTAGTCGTTTTGAACCTAGTATTGTGTTTATGTATACCGTTTGTTTTCTAGCTTTCTGAAGTTTACTTATATACTTGGATGTGTCTAAGCTTGTAATTGGACCTGTTTTATACTAAACATTCCGCCTTTTATTCCTCTTTTTGGTAAAATTTATGGCAATATCTCGATTCAAAGTGAATGATCACAACTTAAATAACTTGCCAAAGTTCTGGTCCAAAGTCAGTCCTAGAACTAGGAGGTCCATTGGACACTGGTTCCACTCATAAGTTGCTCCTGCATGATTCATTCGTAATATTGAGTCAGATTTGATAAAGACTTGCCAAAGCCAAATCATCCAATTACGAAAGATTCAGTCGTAAATCCAGCAAGCATTTGCAACATATTACTACACAGATGGACCATTTTTTGATTTATTGGTGCAGTTGCGTTCTTTTTCTTGTCTGGAATGCTAACTATCCTCTAGGATCAAACGTCTTTGTTATTGTAGTGGAAAAACATGTCTTCTAACTATTATTGTATTGGAAAAACGTGTCTTCTAACTTCCAAGATATGTCACGGATTATTCAACTTCTATTCATAAATTACAAGAGGCAAACATAAAATGTCAGGGACCCACATGTTAACAAGCAAAAGCACGTTATTTTTAGTGAATTTAAGTAGTTCATCTTAATTAAAAGAACGGAAATAATAAATGAAGGGGAACTCGTGATGCACGTATCATCAAATATGCAAAGATCTAAGTTTAAGGCTCAAGAATTTCTCTTAGTTTTAGAGCAGTGCTCATAATCTTTTTAGCGTGCTTTCTCGATCCACTTCTAACTAAAAAGTTGGATTCTGAACTTTTTCGCGGGCTTTTGATCAAGTTTCTCCGATCTGTTGGTGCCTGGTGGTGGTGGAAATGAAGGTAAGTGCGTGGCTACAAGCAGAATCATTAAGTTCTCCGAGAAAGAATCTCGAAACATTCAGAAAAATTTCCACGAGAGAACGAGCAACTTGGTGAAGCAATTTAGTTGCTGTAGCATGCCAAACATCTTTTAAAGTCCCTCCAAAATCACCGGAGATCTGAACCAAGGAATTATGAGTACCAGTACACGTTCAGCTGTCGCTCGCTCTTCTCTTGCGCGAAGGCCCGAGGATTCTTTGGATGAATTGAGCTGCTCGACATGGCTCGACACGAATTGTGTCGCATCAATCTTGCTTAGTTCAGATTGTGGCAATTATTCTATGTTTGGTTCACTGAAAAGCAGATTTGACACTGCATATGGGAGGATTGTACCTCTTAATTCCTACAAGCAGATGCAATATAAACTTACACTGGTAAGACATTTTTTGAGGTTCCTCTATGAAACAAAATCACGTTATGTTTGCAATTAAATAAGAGACCGGAGAGCTGCTTTAAAGAATTAGCATAAGATTTTTAGGACCGCCCTATCATACAATAAGGGCTTGGCTTCGAATCCAAGTCGAAAATCTGTTCTATCGCATAATTACTTTTGTTAGTTTAATAAGGAACGGACTTGGCAATCATGCAGGAATCATTCTTTCACGTTTTCTAATACTAAAACCAACCTTTAAGACTGTTTTTCCGGGAGTTGAGTATGGGAATACATAGTGTACACTTTTTTTTTTTTTTTTTTGGCTATGTCTACTATAACAAAGAAGAGTAACAAAAAAATCATAATGCACATTTCTGGTGAAAGGATTCTACTAATCCATACTCACCGCGACGGTTAGTTAATTTAATGAAACTCCAAGATGCCAATGAAACTTCAGCTGCAAGAAATGCAGGCATTCCATTTATTTCACTCCGTTAATAAACTATATTATCGAAATGTTTTAACTGAATATTCTTTCATACCGGTCAAAATAATCTAAAATATCTTCACCTTTGCACTGATCAAATCATCGACTACATTTGTGGTACCACAATTTCATTAGAATCTCTTGTAGGAGAATACAAAGACCAAGTCAAGGTTGTCAATAACAAATGGTACGAAGGGAAAGTTTCCGGTTATGGTCCTAAAATCTTTGGGACCACAAGGCATAGCATCTTCTAAACAATTATCACTCCTTTTCCTAGTTCAAGTGTTTGTAGATCTTTGGGATCTGTAATATGGGAACTCATGAGGCCTTGCTTAATTCCTTCTATGTTTTGATAACCGGTTCCATTAGGTCTATGTAAGGTACTATTTGGCCTTCCAACTCCATCACTAGAAAAAAAAAAAAAAAAGCCAATACATTGCTTCCTCACTCAACTCACTCGTTGCTCCCATCTATGATAAATCACAAATGGCACCTCATGCTGACTGCCTTGCCGGAAGAGATGAGTTTGCAACACCAAGCAGAATTTAAGAGTCGAACATCCAAAGTGTCAAAACTTAACTCGAGTGGACACTTAGCATCTGCAACGTAACACTTTAGTTTTTCTGTTCTTTTTTTTTTTTTTTTGGAATAGAAAAAAAAACATAATTCCATTTGGTAACATCAATGAATATTTTTATTCTCCAAAATGTAAAAGTGGCCAGAGAATAGATCTAGAACAGAAACGAGAAGTAGAAAAATATAGAAAAAAAACATAATTCCATTTGGTAACATCAATGAATATTTTTATTCTCCAAAAAGTAAAAGTGGCTAAAGAATAGATTTAGAACAGAAACAAGAAGTAGAAAAATATAGCTTCTTGTTCCCAAGAACAATTTTTAGAAGTAAGTCAATTTTTTTCCTCTTTTTCTTCCTCTTCTAATTGGTTAGTGGAGACACGCCACCCACCACTATTGTCGGTCAACGGTCGCCGTTGGCCACTGTAGCTCGCCAATTGTCATCGTGACCATTTGCTAGAGGAGGAGAAAGAAGAGAGGAAAAAGAAAAATCCAAAAAATATTAAAATATTAAAAGACATTTTATGGCACAAAAAAATTTACAGGTCGTACCAAATACATTCTTATTTTTTCTATTGTGGGAATAGAAATTTTGTATTGTTGCAAAACGTGTTATTTTACTCAAAAATTATTCTAGGGAATAGAAATAGAAAAAATGTCATTTCTCAAAAGAAATTGTTTCTTAGAAAAAAAAATTGTAACCAAACGCACGTATAAGTGCAAAAGCTTCCAAAATATACATTTAAGTGCCAAAATCGAATAAGAAATAAACACTTTAGTACCAACGGCGAGAATTTTTGACCAAATTTTTTTTACTAACATGGTAATTATATATATATATATATCCACGTGGAGCTAATGTGGCTAAACAAGCCCAAAATGACATCGTTCTTCCCACCATTTTTATTTTTAAATTCAATTCAATTAAAAAAATTTAAAAAATAGTGGTAGCATTTAGTGAGGGTCTCCACAACCCTCGTTGCTACCGCCGTCACACCACCATTGCTAGAAAGGGCTCGCAATGGTGGGATGAGAGTTGACTGGCATCGCTAGGCCTTGGCCAATTGCCAAACCTTGGCTAAATGTAGGCAAGGGCTTGTAGGCCTTCGCCCAAATCTAGGGTAAGGCGTTACGGCCCTTTACTAAATCTAGCGAGGGTCATTAAGGAATGCTGGTTGCTCTCCACCATAGCCAGTGGCAGTCCTTGGACACTGGCTATACCTTTGCCGGATTTGGGGAGGGTTGCGACCCCTTACCCCATATATGGGTAAGGGCCTATAGGCCCTCACCCGCCAAGGTCATCGACCACTGGCTAGGGCCTGAAAATCCCTACCGACCCTAGCCCCACCGATGTTGGCCCTTTCCAGTGAGGGTGGGATGGCAATGGCAAGGGCTTTGGAGGTCCTCGCTGAATGCTACCCGCTTTTTTTTTTTTTTTTTTTGTTAATTTAATTTAATTGATGTTAATTAATAAATTTGAGGGCAAAACAACGTCATTTTACATATTGATTACCGAGTAGACATTTTGATAAGCCATGTAGACTAGTTTAATTATTAAAATAATTTCATATCAGATTTTCAACAAGCCTCGCCAAAGTTGACAATTAAGGCGCGCATGACAAATTTCTAGAATAGAAATCAATTTCTATTCAATGGACAAGTTTCTTAGCAAAGAAATGCATTTGATAATGATTCAGAATTTCTATTTCCCAAGTAAAAATTCGTTTGAACAGAGAATAAAATTTCGATTTCTTAGAAGCGACGCTAGCCGGCATTCGATGGCCGAAGTGTGACGTTCGGCGATTGGCGTCCAGTGTTCGGCGATCGACGGTGGGTGGTTGGAGTTCGACGTTCGACGGCCGACATCCGAGTTCGGCGGCCGGCGTCCGGTGTCTGGTGTCCACCGGACGGAGGTTGATGATCGACAGCCAATAGCAAGTGGCCAATGGCCAAAGTCCGGTGGCCGGTGATAGGTAGCCAATCCGGAGTTTAACGACCAGCAACCAGCAGCTAGTGGAGGGTGGCCAACGGTTGGTGGTGACCAACAAGTGGTTAGTGGGGGATGTTCGGTGATTAGCGATGGGCCTTTGATGTCTAGTGGTTGATGATGAGCGGTCAACAATTGACGGGCATCCAACATCCAAGCGGCCGGCGATCGATGACGAGCGGTTGGAGTCTAGTGGCTAACGGCCAATGTTCGGTGGCCAACAATCGGTGGTGAGTGGCTGATGGCTAAGGCTGGTGGCGGGCGGCGGCAATTGACGGCGGGCGTTCGGCATCCCACAGGCGATGGGTGGGCGACAAGGGATGATAAGGGTGAACGATAAAGAAAGTTTTGATTTCTCATTTCTATTCTAGAAATAAAAAAGCTAAAAATTTTAACTTTTGATTTCTACTCCAAATCTATTTATGGAATAAAAAATATGTTCTATAAATAGAAAAATGAAATTGCATTATTAAATGGATTTCTATTCTAAACATATTCTGGGAAATAAAGAAACAAAGAAATAGAGAAATAGAAACATTGTCATGCACACCCTAAGTATCCAATTTTACTATAAAAAAAAAAAAAAGCACTTAAATGTACATTTTAAAGTTATAACACTTAAGTGTTTACCCATGCCAAATTTTGGCACTTGGGGTTTACTTTTACCGGCAGAATTTACATTCCAAGGCCAATGGGTCAAGGGTCAAAGAATTGAATATCTATCCTAGGGGTGAGCATCAATCTAGGGTCAATCATGGACCGACCCTGGGTTGGTTCAACCTTGCCAGTCCTAGTCTAGTTCTTAAGAGGATTGGGTCAATCCTTGGTCTTGAAATCCCTAGACCAGCGCTGTGTGGGTTGGTCCTTTGTCTTGAGAGTTTACGATTGGTCCAACCTGAAATCCTGGCTATATAATATGTATAATATTCCATATATATTATAAATGTAATATATTATATATAATTTTCTTATATCTATTTTAAAGCACAAACCCTAACTTAAATAGTGTTAAGTGGCATCAAATAGGGTCCTCCTCCTCTACTACTCTTGTTCTCCTTTCTTTTTCATCCTCTTTTTCCTTCTTTATCCTCTTCAATTTTCACTTGAAAGAAACAACTTTTTGCTCATGAGCAATCTTATCCTGCTCGCCATGCCACTTGCCACTCGATGCTCATGCCACTCACCTCTCTTTGCTAGCCTTGCTTGTTGTCAAGTAAATCAAAAGGAAACAAAGCCCTATTTAGAAACCCTATTCGCTCATGAGCAACCCTCACCATTTACCACTCACTTGTCGTCAAGTAAATCAAAAGGAAATAAAACCCTAATTAGAAACCCTATTCGCGCATGAGCAACCCTCGCCATTTACTGCTTGCCTCATAGCTTGCCCTCGTCTCATAGCTCATCCCTACTGATAGATATGTATCTAAAATAATAGGTTTATCTTTTTAAGGAATACAAAAAATAAAATGAAAAAATTATCGATTGGTCCCGAGTTGACCTTGAAACCAGACCAAACCCATAGGGTTAGTCCGGTCCTCAATCCTAAGCTTAATTAGGTTAGTCCTCAGTCCCAAAAATTGGAGACCAATACTGTGTAGGTTAATTCTTAGATTAGGTAATGAACTGGCTCAAACTAGACCATTATCACCCTTAATCCATCTATCGCGACCAAAATTTTGGGTAAACCACCTAGAATCCGGCTAATGAATTACTAAGCTTAAACTTAGCTTGTGCTCTCCCAAGCCTACACCAATTTGAGACTTAGGTTGAAATTCTTAACATGAGATTGATTTTTAATTAGGAATCGCCACTAATCTATTTTTGGTGGGTCAATTAGAAACCCAAGTAAAGTAATGAGAGATTTATTTTACTCCTGCGAACCAGAGATTGTGAGTTTGAGGACTTGATTACACTAAATTTCTCTAATGCCCTTTTGGTACCTTTCTCTTTTATATTGAAAAAAATGTTTTGCAAGCAGCTTGAATTGATTTTAATTTGCTTTCCTAACATGTAAGGTGATGATGCGAGTGCACAAACCACCAATTTAACACCCAAATAAAACAATGAATAAATTGCAGGACTTACCTCATATCAACGAAAACATCTGCAATATTAGATTAGAATTCACATCAACGATCTTAGATATGATTGCTAATTAACACGCAGTCACTTAATTTTTGTTTTCGCTTATTTAATGAGAATCATGCTTTATGCAATGCATAAAACTAATCTAACATGAAATGATATGACATAACAATATGACCTAAATTATATGATGCAAGTGAAATATTTTTGTGTTTTCTTAATGAGCATGCAATCTACCCTAGAGAATGAAATTTATTTATTCAAAGACAATTTTTTTTTTGGTATTTTCCATGAAATTCAAAATTAGAAAATTGCAAAAATTATCTATGCATGTTAAGATATCATCTAATTTGTATTAGGAATTAGGTTAGGCCAAATCTTAATTTAAATTAGGTTGTTATCTCAACTTAGTAATCCCTATCCTAAAATGCAATCTATCTAAAAACATTATCTAAGATTAAACATGCAATATTATCCTAATACGCAATGACATGCAAAGAATGCCATAATTCTAGTTTTTTCTTTTTCTTTTCTATGAAATTCGAAATTAAAATTGTCACATAATTAAATGTGCAATTTAATTTTTTAAAAAAAAAAACTAACATCCTAAATGAATGCATTTTTTTGGATTTTTGTTTTTTGTTTTTTATAAAAAAGAAAAATAAATTGCCTATACTAAATATGCAAGATAATCCTAAAACAAGCCAACAACCTAATCTAACTCAATTTTTGGATATTTTTACAAAAATAAAATTGACTCAAATGACACGACAGCAATATAAGATCGATATCAATAAACTAACAAATCATATTCTGCGTATGGGATCGGTTGGTCAATTTTAAATAAAATCATGAATCGAATCTCAAGCATAAGATCGGATTGGCGATTTTCTGTGTGATTGCAAGTCCGATTTCGGGCGCGAAAATCGGACTGTCAATCCCTAATTTAAAAAGCTACTTGAATTGTGACTATGATTTTCAATAGGATACATCAAGGAATACTTTGGATAAAGAAGCAAAATATTAAATAAAATAAAATAAAAAATTACTTAATTTGAATTTTATACAAGTTTGGGTTTAATAAATGGTGGCTTGTGGGTCTTTGGCGTGATGGCGTGATGAAAGGGCTGCTATGATGGCGAGCAGCCAAGGGTGGTGGGTCACGGAGCTCCGATGAGGGGACTAGCGGATGCGCAGCGAGGGAGACGCCGGAGTCATTGGCGGTTGCTGGTGCGAGGTTGACAGACAGCAACTGCTGGTGGAGCGACTCGGCGGAGGCTGGCTATGGGCATG
Source organism: Eucalyptus victrix (assembly GCA_016097545.1). Lineage (NCBI taxonomy): Eukaryota > Viridiplantae > Streptophyta > Magnoliopsida > Myrtales > Myrtaceae > Eucalyptus > Eucalyptus victrix. The sequence goes on from CM027842.1 coordinate 49,591,638, forward strand.
ACTCGGAAGGGGGGTGACTCGGACCTGCAAGGGATGGTGTTCAAACACCGGGCCTAGATGATGAGCCACGGCAAGAGAGATAGGCGACGGATGGCTCGAGATCCACTAGCATCGGCGGCAATTCGGAGGTGCAGCGGTGCTCGTGGGTTACTGCAAGTCACGGTAGTGGCGTCGACACGGCAGAGCTGGGCGGAGGTGCAGGCGTCAGCTCTGGGTTGTTGCTGCTGGCGCATCAAGGCCGGATGCCGGATTGACGGCGACCAACGGAGCAGAAGCTTAAGCAAAAAACGTGGAAGCAGCAACGGCGAGGCGGAGCTTTGGGCGAGCAATGTAGGGGCCGTAGTCGTCTGTGACGGAGCTGCACGTCACGAGCAGAGGCTCATCTGCTGCAGGGCAACACGGTGGCACGGTGAGGGGCAGCGACGGTAGACATGGGGACGAGCGAATGGTAGAGCGGGAGAAACGGCGGTGTCGTGAGGGACAAACGATGGCGGAGGCACGATGAAGGGCTTTGGCAACTATGGAGGCACGGTGGACAAGTCGGATGACGAGGGGGTCGATGATCGGCTCCTTTTCTTCGTTCCCTCTTCTTTCTTTTTTCCTCTTTTTTCTCTCTTCTGCTCGCCCATCCCCTCACATCCCTCTCTCTCTTCTCACGTCTCCCTCACTCTACTGCTGTCTTTGGGTGTGTTTGTTTGTGTTTCTATTCAAAAATTATTCCATGGAATAGAAATAGAAAAAACTATTTTAATCCAGGGAACAATTTTTTACTAGAAAAATGCGTTTTAAACTTGTTCCGGGAATAAAAAAAAAGGACCGAAACACATTTGGTAAATTTGTGTTCTTTTTTTTTTTGTTTCTTTTAATTTTTAATATTTTTATTTTATTTTTCCTTTTTCTCTTTTTTTTTTTTCTTTTTTTTTCTTTTCTTTTGCCCCCAACAAGGCCGAGCTCGCCCAGCCACTGGTCGCCTGGCGGTGGCCCGGCCATCTCATTTCTTCTCTCTCACTCTCGCCCCCCCTTCTCATTTCTTCCCCCTCACTTTGGCGGGAGAATTGTCCAAAAAGTCCTAAACCTATTGCAGTTTTGCCAATTCAGTCCTAAACCTTTTAATTTTGCCAATTGAGTCCTAAACTTTTTCACTTCTTGCCAATTAAGTCCATCCGGCCAATTTTGACCGGAAAATGGCCGACATTGACAATTTTTAATAATTTTTTAATTTTTTAATTTTTTTGAATTTTTTTCTTTTTTTTTTTTTTCTTTTTGGCGGTGGCCGGCCACCGGCCCGAAGATAGCCAGCCAGGCCGAGCTCCCCAACCACCGGTCGCCCTAGCGCCGTGGCGGTGGCCCGGCCATCTCATTTCTTCTCTCTCACTCTCGCCAAAAAGGAAAAAACCAGAAAAAAATTCAAAAAAAATTTAAAAAATTTCAATATTATTAAAATTATGGCGGGCCCCCCCCCCCCCCCCCCACCCCCCTTCTCATTTCTTCCCCTCACTTTGGCCGGAAGGACTTAATTGGCAAAAAGTGAAAAGGTTTAGGACCACTTCTTCGTCAATTTCTCGATCACTTCTTCGTCTTCTCTCATTTTTCTTCATCATCACCATTTACCACCGCTATTTTCACCGCCCATCCTCACCGTCCACCACTGCGTCACCCCCACCCGCTTGATGCTGCTCCTTGCGCCACCCCTCACGCCCATGTTTTTCTTGGATTTAAGTATGGGAATAGTTTTCTACTTAAGTATGGGAATAGATTAATTCCATACTTCAGCCAAGTGAAGGCAAGTGGGCCTCACGCCCATGTTTTTCTTGGACTTAAGTATGGGAATAGAAAGTGTACACTTTTCTGGTGATAGATTCCTACTTAACCATACTTTTTCTTAACAGTTTGCTTTATCGAAAGGAAAAAGAAATTCCATACTTCTGCCTAACTCTCACTCATTTGAATGGTCAATTAATTTGGTGAAACTCCAAGATGCTAATGAAAGTTCAGCTGCAAGATATGCAATCACACCACTGATTTCGGTCTGTTAATAACACACGCCGCAACCATTGCTTTCAGGCAGCAGTAAGTTTATGGTGAACCTTTAACTATGGATAGACTTAACTATATATTCCCCAATATCGGTCAAAATAATCCAAAGTATCTCCGCTTTGCACTGGTTGAGTCATCGACTTCATTTGTGCTAACTCGATTTATTAGAATCACTTGTAGGAGAATGCGTCGACCAAGTCAAGCTCGTCCATGCGAAAGGGTACAATGGAAAAGTTTCTGACTATGGTCCAAGAATTTTTGGTATCATAAGGCGTAGCATCTTGCAAGAAATTATCGATCCTTTCCATGATCTCTATGTAAAGTGACGTTTGGCCTTCCAACTCCATCACCAGAGTTAAAACCAAAGAAAATCCGATAAATCGCTTTCTTACTCAGCTCGCCCGTCACTCCCATCTTCGATAATTCTCAAATGGCACCTCATGCCGACCGCTTTGACGAAGTTGGTAGACACGGGTTGCAATACTAGACTATCGCATTTGAGCTAATAGCTCAGCCCAGTGCCTCTTCTTGAGTTTGCACCAAATAGGAAGCAATGAGATGCAAATTGGCGCGGAAATTAATAGTAGCTGGTTTGTCACTAAGCATGGAATTGTTTTCGGGCAAAAAAATAGGGAATTTTTCCATACCGGTAAAATTCACTAATTGTTGGTTAATGTAAAATAACTATAGGTAAAATTACAATCCAATGATTTTTTATCTAGGTAACTTATCGGCAACCTACCAAGACTTTCATAAAATTAGGAATTTTGTTTATAGTTACAAATTAATGATTTTTGTACTAATTTGTTGACTTTCATTTGCATAACTTACCAACGCTTCAAATATTTATCTATCAGATGAATTTACTAACCTAAATTAAGATGATTCACCAACCATGGAAAAGAGTTGGTACGTCACTAAAAATAATTTAGAAAGTTGATATAGCACTGGATAAATGTAGGCATTAACAAGAAAGATAAATTCGGTTAGTAAAGGATTAGAAAAGTCGATAACCTGCAAAATGTGTAAAAGATTAATAATTTCATAGAAATGTTGGTAAGTTAGTCATAAATTATCAAAAAATCAGATAACCGGTTACTTTTTAATTAACTCCTTAATAAATACACTGGTCGGAAAAAGGTTTCTTTCTTTTGAGAACGGAACATTAGAACCGTTCTTTTACTTTGAGTACTGCAAAGCGATCTAAACAGGAGGGATGAGAGGGCCTACGAGCGAATCATTTGACTGGGAATGCTTCTTTTAAGGTTAATATCCTGGGCGAACCACACGAATTTACACGAGGCGTCGCAACATAGACCCACTTTGACTACAAAAGTTCGAGATAGAGTGTCTGGAAGAAGAATCAGTTCTCAAAAGAGAGTCATATGACCGAAACCAGAAAGACAGGAAGCGGAGGAAAAGAATCCGATCGACCGAAAGTAGAGCTTATATCGATTCTTTCTTTGCCACTCTCATGCGCAGGTTTTCATATGGTGATGCTTGCGATCGCGCGATGACTTGAGCATTATTAGATCAGCGTGCTTGATTGAGCTATTTCTCGTGCAGATTGGACAGTAAGAACCCAGCTTTTTATTCATTCTCTTGTTTTCTCAGGAGAGAAATTGTCCTGATGAATTTGAAGCTTGGGATCACTTAACCTTTATGTGCATGATTGCATTGATACTCAATTCATTAAAATATTCAGTTTGGATGGAGAAATTAGGAAGGAAGATAAAAAAATCGAAACAAAGAATTCTTGGTCCTCCCCTATATCCGCCATTCTTGATGCTTTCTCTGGGAATAAGAACAGCAGGAGTGTTCTAATTTTCTTATGGCATCGCCTAGACTGTATAAGGGCCGCCTCGCCCTCAACTAGCAGAGCCACGAAGGCCTTGGGCATGGTCATCATCGGATGTGGGAGAGAGCCTTCATGCCCTCATCAACGGTTGGCAAGGCCATGAAGGCCTCACTTAGAGACATTGCAGCATTGCCGACCACAAGCAATTGTGTGAAAGCCCTCGCCAATGGCCAACAAGAGTTATCAGTGACCCTCACTAGTACAGAAAAAAGAAAAAAAAAGAAAAAAAATAAATAATTCAAAAAGAAAATACAAAAATTGTCCACATTAGCACTAGTGGTGTCATGTTGAACGACCGGCTGGCATTCACGTTAGATTTTTAGTGAGACAAATAGCTAATGCAACTTAAATGATTGATTTTTCAAATTTATGACTCTTAAATGAGCAAAAAAAAATTATGGTACTCCTACTATTCTTATCCCTGGCTTTATGACAGACAGATTTTGAGTCTAAGAATCTGTTATATTTTCTTTTTTCTTGAACCTTGGTGGGCAAGGATTCTTGAGGGAGATGTTAATAGTGGATAAGATTGAGAGAATGTGAAATGGGGGTGAGTAAGAGAAATGGATAAGACTCCCAGAAAGCTAATGCTTTATTATTGTTGTTGTTTTTGCTAGGAATATTCTCCGTTTCTTTATGGTTTTTGTGGGGTTACATACTTCATATCTTTCCTATTTTATAACATACGGGATTATCCCACGCAGTGCGGGATCTGCTTGTCTTTAGACCTTTTTTTTTTTTTTTGGTCGAACTTGTCTTGTCTTCAGACCTTGGTTTATCTTATTTGTTGCCGTTTCGAAAAATGGTACCGAAAGTCATAAATCATTTAGACTGATGCCATTAAATTATAATTCCTTTTAAAATGCAATCAAGTGCTTTTGGTGAATAGTTTATAAGATTGCTTACCTGATCCTTGAAAATTGCCTGCGGGACATCATTGATTTATATTTTTTAATAAAGATTTTGGAAAGACTAATTTCCACGACTTTTGTGGCTTGGAGCAAAGCGTATTTGATTGCAAGAGCCGCTCAGAGTTCCTTTTTTTCATCGCTTAAGCTAGCAAATACGTATATATATTGGCTGTTGCAGAATGGGTAACTCATTTGGCAACAAAGCGAGGTAAGATGGGTTAAGGGAAAAACAATGTCTAGCAAAATAGGTCATGATTGTTTGCTTGAATGATCCATTTTCTAAACTCATGTGGCCTTTTAAAACTCAAAGAGGTCTATAGGCTTAACTTAAAGGAGAACTGATTTCATCAATTTAAACACAAAAGCTAAATGGATTGCAAAGAAAATTGATCCTCATTGTTTGCATGTTCAATTCTGATGTAATTATTGGATTATTAGTGGTTCGATTTTGATGGACCAACTAAAGATATTATCCTCAAACGTATTTCGCAAATCATAGATCACTATCATCATCGTTGAGTAGGTATTAATATAGCATATGATTTAAAAGTTTGATTTAGAGAAAAGAAATAGAGTGGCTCGATGGTAATAGGTGTTTTATACGAAAAGTACCAAAAAGTCTTAAGTCTTGTACCAATTTAGTTTTAAACATTTCAATTAAGCCAATTTAATCATAAACCTTTTTTTCATTTATGTCAATTGAATCCATCTAGCCAATTTAAGCTAAAAATCACTAACGTAAATGCTAATTATATGTTCTGGCTGTACCACGTAAAATGATCAATGTCCACATCAACGATTTCTGCCCTAAATTGGCTAAATGAACTCAATTAGCAGATATACAAAAGGTTGAAGACTAAATCTGTATAATTGAAAGGTTTAAGATTTAATTGGCACCAATTCAACACATTTAGGACTTTTTTTGTGCTTTTCCTGATGATTTATTCTAGTACAAGTACGGCAACATCTCAACTTTTACTTAATCATTCTTTTTTTTTTCATTAAGTTGTATAACTCCAAAAAAAAAAATCAAATGTATAAGTTATGTACGACCACTACTTGAGCTTGGTTAGACCGCAAATTCTTTCGATGAGGGCTAAATGCCAAATCAGACCAATCAATCAATCAATGATGTATCATCCAAATCAAACTTTAGGTCTAATCCTATCTTTGTTTGGAACTTTTTTTTTGATCTTAGAAAACCATCCCAAATTTTAAGTTTAGTCTCAAATTTGCCCGAACTTTTTTGGTCTAGAAAAAACCCCAACCTTTAGGTACAATTGGTCATGATCCTAGATCATTTGATCTCCAACTTTGTTTTGTCTAAAAAAATCAGTAACTTTCAATTTATATTCAAATCTACCTTCATGATTCAATCTAACTTGAGATAACATTTCCACATTGATAAGATAACATTTCCACATTGATATGAAATATTATCTTCAAAATAAAACTATTCTAGGATACAAAAATCAGGGACAACTAATGACGATTTTTGAACAGAGGGTTAATGGGAGCATATTTGGAACTAGAGTAAAAAGTGGTGATTTTTCTCTTAGAAAAAAAAATCGGGATAGATTTGGAACTTGATCTAAAGTTGGTTTTTTTTTAGACAAAGAAAAGTTTGGCATGGATTTGGACTGAATCAAAATTTGGGATCCTTTCTAGACAAAAAAAAAAGGGACGGAATTGAGAAACAACCTAAAGCTGTGGATTTTTTTAGGCATTAGACCTTGAAACAAATCAAAACATACAAAGAAGGCTCACATCCCTTTATAGTAAAATTAACTCGTCAGCATTGACATTTTATCAACATTTTGTATTTCATATTTGATAGGATGGAATTCAATGGAACAAAATCAAAGGAATGGAATGGAATGAAATTTTATCAACATTTTGTATTTGATATTTGATAGGATGGAATTCAATGGAATAGAATCAAAGGAATGGAATGGAATGGAATGGAATATAATGGACTCGAGATTACAATCATTTTGTTTGGTTGTAAAACAAACAGAGGCAATAGAATGAAATAGAGATTCTCTTGTTTGGTTGGGTGGGAATCCATTCGAATAGTAAATTTAGATATATTTAATTTAGGAGCCACGTGTCATGAATTTCACTTAAACTTCGCCTATTAGAAACACAAGATTGATAAGCTTGCTAGACATTTTATCGATGATTATGAACAATGAGCTTATTAGGCATCATATTGAATAGGTCTTATGTGTTCAGTATATTTGTCATAGGATCATTAGCTAATTCTTTATATTTGGATCCAAATTTTGGGCCTGATTCAACACATGGTACTAGATTACAGATTAGGGGTTCAAATATGGGTATTTCGGCTCCATGTTCTACTCGATTGTGCATGTTTCCAGTTCTCAGGTTACCACGTTGACGCGGTTTATCCGACATGATCCGTTGCAAATTATCTTTAGAAAAAATCATGTTAGAACAGGGAAACGATATCGTTTAACTATTAATAGAGGGAAGATACTTGAGATCACTATTAAAGAGTTTTGCACCTGGAAATCAGTCAGGTTTCCAAACGACATGGATAAGGTCTGGGGTGGGAACCTGATTCGACACCGCCATTCTACTCGTCGTGTATCCCCAGATTTGTTGACTGAAAAAAGCAGAGTTGCTTTGTGCCCCTACATGTGCCTAATTCAGGCAACGGACAAAAGAAGAATATATTCTTCGGTGAGGAAGTTGGAGCGTTCCTTCATATTTTAGACTATACTTCGCAATTATTATGGAAGGGTCGATCTTAACCTGAAAAATCATGATGCTAATGAAACTTAGAACTACAAGAAAAATGCGGGCATGATTCCAACATGTCAGATATTTGGCTCTGGAACTATTTTTCAAAATCATTTGCGGACGAAAGAAGTCTTCTTAATTTCAATCTAAGTACCTAATTAATCAAGTTCACTTGTGATTGTAATTGATAGGATAAACTCAATCAGACTTGCTCCAAATTTGTGATGGCAATGGAAACATGTCCATAGAGCATACAAGTCCAAAGAAGCGTCTTAATTCACAAAGACTTCAATAATTAGCATCCCCATTAGAAAGTGGAAGGAATTAAGCTTGTACAATAGTGAAATGGATTGACCAAGTCAACTCCCTCCTATCTTTTGAAGTAAAAAAAGCTAAAAATTCTTGCCAAAATAAAAGCTTAAGAATTCTAGAATCTTGTCTCTTTACTTTTAGGACCAGGGTAACATTTACTAGCAATTCCCGTTGGAACCCATCAAAATGTGGGGACCGAGAGCCTTCCTTTATTCTTTCCACATTTGCATGGCTCTTTCCATGAGTTCTATATAAACTGATCTTTGCCTTCAAATTTGAACGCAAGAAAGAAGCCAATCCAAAGCCCTCGCATAAGTTTTTAGTTTCAGCTTATTCTCCTACTAACTCACCCTCAAATGGCACGTCATGCCGATCGCCTTGCCGATATTGGGAGGGAGGGTTTCGATCTATTGGACATATTTTATGGAGGAGGGGCATCCAATCGAGGACCAAAGAAGCAATACAATGCCCCACAGCAGTATGCTCCCGTTCCTAGCAACGAGAAATACAATGCCCCACAGCAGTATGCTCCCAAATACAATGCCCCACAGCACTATGCTCCCGTTCCTAGCAACGAGAACATAATCGATTGCAAGAAGGCCGCCGAAAAATACAAAGGAGTGGTGATCATGGAGCACTGCAAGAAGAGGTTTGTCAGCTGGCGATTTTAGGTTTCTCGCGCTGTAAACTTGTAATGGTTCGAGTAACTTCCTAGAAGGAAGAAGTAAACCGGCCACACAAGTCCTTGTCACGGTTTTTGTCATTTTGGTCGTTTTGAATCTGGTACTATGCTTATGTGTCTTTTGTTTCTTGCTTTCTAAAGGTTAGTTTTATACTTGGATGTGTCTGAGCTAGTAATTGGACCTCCTTTATTTTACTAAATGTTTCACTTTTTACTCCTATTTCTGGTAAAATTTACACCAATCTATGATATAATTGTTCACCTGATTGGTGTGAAAAGAAAACTTCAGTCGTTTTCAAAGTGAGTGACCACAACTTAAAGAACTTGCCAATGTTATGGTCCAAGGACTCCTAGAAGTAGGAGGCCGTTGGACACTGTGGTTCCATCGTTAAGTTGCTTCAGCATGATTCAGCTCATAATCTTGAGCCAGATATGACAAAAACTCGCCGAAGCTGAATCATCCCATTACGCAAGATTCAATAGTAAATCCAGCAAGCGCTTGCAACATATAACTGCACAAGATGGACTATTCTTTGATTTATTGGTGCAATTGGATTCTTTTTCTTGTCTAAAATGATAACTATTTTCTGAGATCAAATGTCATTGGTATTGTAGCCGAAAAACATGTCCTCTATCTTCCAAGATATGTAACGGATTTTTAACCTGCCATTCATAAATCACAAGCGACAAGCATTAAATATAAGGATCCGCGTGTTAACAAGCACAAGCAATTTATTTTTCCTTTCTTGAATAAAAGCGCGAACTTCTTTCTTAGTGAATTTAAGCTTTTCATCTTACCAAAAAGAACGGAAAGAATAAATGAAGGGGGACTCATGATGCCCGTATCACGTTAACTCCAAGTGGGCCTCAACTCAAATAAGCAAAGATCGCTGATTTTATGGCTCCTGGAGAGAATCGAAACAGAGCGCGTAATCTTTTGGCATGTTTTCATCAGTCCACTTTTCATTAGAGAGTGGGATTTGCGAACTTTTTCGGAGGCTTTGGGTGCAGTATCTCCAACCCGTCGGTAACTGGTGGTGGTGCAGATGAAGGAAAGTACATGTGGCAAGCAGAATAGGTAAGTTCTCCAAGAGAGAATCCTATGACCGGATGCCATGCCCCAAACCCCAAGCACGTGAGCATCCCACATCAATCAACTAAATTGCGACGTCTCAAGATGCGTCACCGATCCATTCTTTTTATCTTTCGATTAAAAACATATGGAAGCACTTAATATAAACACTTAGTCAACTAACAAACAACAGGGATAGCAAAGTATGGCAGACAATTTCCAAAAGTGGCGTAATTATTTATCAACTTATTAACCTTAGAAAGTCTAATAATTACAAGCCTTTTTACAGTCATTTCCTACCGACCATCTCAAAAACTTGTAAGGTCAGGATTAACCTAAATTTCACTAACGACGAGGCCAACCAAAAGTAATACTAGGCACTCCTGCATTTTGGTCCACCAGGACCCCGAACTGCAGTGACAGTTCTACATACTATGGACTTGAATATATTTAACAACAACGGGATGAGAATCTAAGTGAGTTAACAACCTACGCCTCGACCAAGGTGTGAATTCGTCTCAGAGGCAATCTAAACATGCGCAATATACAAACTCAGCTTACCTTGGCACACCCCTGTATATTAGCACATCTCACATGACAATATTAATGCAACACAGATAAATAATAATCAGAACACATTCGAAATATTCCAAGCGCATTGCTAACACACATGTTCCAATTATTATGTGTGACATCCCAAAATTTGGCCCCGTTTCAAATATATGAAATGGTTGTTTTATCGATGCGCTTATGGATAATTTACTTGGAACTGATCACTCTCGAGTTAACTAATCAATTAGGTGAGACCATTAAGAGACATAAATGCAACATACTAGAGAATTCGATCAGAAATCGATTACTTGACCATAATAATCAATAAGGGTCAATATGACACTATTATAAATCGATTAGCGAACGGATATAGTTTGATTCGATGGAATCACGTAGTCAAATTGCAGGTGGTTCCGCATGATTGCGATGTTCACATCAAACGACAGTAACCCGATTTTCTATTGACATTATACTCGGGACGCATGATTGAACCCTCACGATAATATGACAATCGAGAGTTGTCTACGATTTAGCGATGTACAAACGTGAATCGAAAATTATCGACCACGGGTCAAATGCACTAAAATCCTTAAAAGCTACCCGATAGGTTAAGTCGTACTAAAGTCGCGTTTGATCAATTTTAACCACGAAATAAAATTTGATTTCGGGAATTGGACATTCGAGTGTGTCATGATTCATTTATAGGATGTTGTCTCATCTTTCGGCAAATTTTCGTCGAGTTCGGGATTTTTATGAAAAAACGATTTTCGGACAAATAGGAAATTAAAGGAAATTCGGATCAAGGGAAAAAAGGGGGATTTTGCTGCCCAAAAATGATTGATTTGTGAGAAATTGAAGCTAATTTCTCATTGGAGGAGCCTTGACTTTGGGCATGAAGACTTTAGGGGTTTGGCAATGATCATTTAGATATTTCCCTTGGTTTCTAATTGGTTGAACCATTGACTTCATGGTCTTCTCTTTCTCTCTCTCCTTCATGCGTTCACCCTCCCCTATGCTGATTTTTTGTTGCTACAAACTTCACACCACCGCCAGGACTCCAGCAACTTCACCACCACACCACATCCGCTGCCACCAACTCCGCCGCACAACCGTCCAACTTCGCCGCCCGTCAAGCACCCGCCACCAAATAGCCACTCGCCAACCTCAACTCCAATCAACCAGCAACCACAGAACCGTGTCCCTCTTGGCCGAGACTTGTAAGGCCGGTTTCAACCTCGGTCAAGCCTTTAATTGAGACACGGTAGTCTTGGGTTTTCACCGCTGTCGCACCACTATCGCCATGAGCCTGCTGCCATCCTAATCTAGTGACTTAACTCCCTAATCCTTGATTAGGTTGTTAATTGCACTTAGGGGTTAGATTAGTGCTAAGTGGATTAGTGCTAATTAGCTTAGTTATGTTAGTTTAGTTAGGTTAGCTAGTTAGTTAGGTGGTTAGTTTAGTTAGGTTAGCCTACCTTAGGTTAGATTAGCTAACCATGGTTATTTTAATTAAGTTGGATTTACTTAATTAATCACAATTTATTTAATTAATCGTAATTAGCGTAATTAGTGACGGATCAGCCGTTTTGCAGAATTTTACGCTCGTTCTCATGGATGAATTTATGTGTGAATTTGATGAATTTTATATGCTATGATGTGCAATTGGTTACTGGATGGAAATTATTGAATTTTAGTAGAAAACTAGGTTTTATGGGTTTTTAATTGGAAAAATACCAGGTGTCGGTTTTTAACGCCAATTTTTATGTACTATATAAAACCGTGGAATTTTAAAATGAGAGTGTACTTAGTTTGATGGTTTAATTTAAATACGTGACCACGCACGATTGTTTTACCAAGAATTTTTAATAGGAAGAAAAGTGACCAAGTTCATTATTTGAAAACGAGATATTTAGACGCAAAATAAGGTGTTCTTGGCCAAGTATGTGTCTATGTGGTCACTATCGGAACCTGTCATCCAACGAGAGTTGGGGAGGCGATGCCTGATTAAGTTTGGATGCCCTACGTCAACGGATGCTAGTCACAGTGGAGGCCAGGCCGATACTCCTTTATGGAATGCTGTCTAGGCGTGTAGTGCTAGACATTGCCATGCCCGATGAAGCGAAACGATGCTCGGTTACACCGGATGACCGCCGACTATTGAGTTGACCATAGTCGATGAGTCGTAATAATCGGAACATACCTAAATGATTGTGATAGTTGCGCCTGATTATAGGGCAAAATTGTGTAACACGGTATGGGACATGTCATAATGGTTTTACCTTATAATCAATACCCATGTGATTGTTTGAAAGATGAAAAGTATGTGTTCCAGTTATTAATTGTGCTTGTCGTATTTATAATGTATATGTGATCCACTAATATGCAGGAACGCACCGAGGCGAGGTAAGTTGTGTATGGTGCGTGTTTAGGACCGCTTTCGAGGCGAATTTGTGTCTTAACCGGGCTTTAGGGTTTTACTCACTAAGATTTATCTCACCCCATTGTGGTTAACCATTTTTCAGGTCCTTAGTATGGAGCAACGTCCCGTTCGTTTTGGGGTTCCGTGGGAAATGGACTACGAGTCCAACTTTTTCCCTATCCCTAGGACCACCCAGACTCATGAGCTAGTTGTGACCACGATTTGGGTCAATGAGGCCCTCTTTCATTTGGTGCCCCATCGCTTCAAGTCGTGGTTCATTAACGGGCGTAATGGGGCTTGGGAGGGTCCCTTGCAGGGTTTTGACGGACTGCTTGTCGGGACAGAGGATGGGGAGGTAAGACACCCAATGGACATCGACATCCCGGATGGTATCATAGAGGACCCCCAGCCCAAGGCGGATGTATCCGAGGTGTAGGTTGTCTAGTAGTTTCTTTTTGAGACAGACTTGTATATATAAACTCATAGGGTTAATCTAATATGTCTATAAATCGTAGTTTGTGAAAAGTGTCATGCGTTTTTACTATCTTTGTGTTTATTTGTTGACCGGGTGTTTATTTAATTCGCTTCTGCATGTGCTTAATTGAAAGATAAAAAAAAAAAAAATGAGTCGGTGACGCATTCTGGGACGTCACATTTTAATTGACCACTGCGCTTGCCCGGGGTTCAGGGCATGACATTATGACCTCTCAAGCCACGGTCAACACAAAAATCGGCAGTCTTTCGGCATGATCGAGTATCATCTCGCCCCATCAGCCACGGTATCGTCTAGAACTCCCGCCTAGACGGCATTCCATAAAGGAATATTGATCCGGCCTCAACTACTACTCGGCACCTAGACCCCGGCTGGGCATTCGATAAAAATCAGGCATTGCCCCTAAACTTTGTTGGGTGATGAGTTTGATTAAATAACCACTCAAGTACACCATCAATCAAACTAGTTTTTATCTACCAATAATAAACCCAGTACAAAAGAGTTTACGCTCAAAAACCAACTTTGGCACATTTTCACACTTAAAATTCCATTAAAATATCTGTACGTGGTCAAGTATTTAAAATCAACCAATCAAACTTTGCACACTTTCATTTTAAAACCCCATTATTTTATTTAGCACATAAAATTTGGCATTGAAACCCAATACCTCAAAATTCTCTATTTTATTGCCCATAAAACCTTTTTTTAAAATAATAGATAAAACCTATAATTGAGCAATCAATAACATAACATCACAAGTTCAAACGATCAGAATTAGGCACAATCTCATCCCAAAAAACGAGTATAAAATTCTACTTAACAGCTAATCCGTCATTAATTAAGCTAATCACAATTAATTAAGCTAGTGTGATTAATTAAGATAATTGTAATTAATTAGGCTAACCTCAATTAATTAACCTAAATATAATTAATTAAAAAATAATCGTTGTTAATTAAAATAATTACGATTAATTAAAAAATGACAATTAAATAAAATAAATCATGATTAATCAAATGAATCATGATTAATTATACTAAACTCAATTAATTAATTAATCTAACCACAATTAATTAATCTAATCATAATTAATTAAACTAATCACACTTAACTTTAATTTAAACCATCCTTAATTGCAATTAAGGTTAAACTAAAATTAACTAATATTAACCGTCATTAATCTTAAACTAACCTAACCCCTAAACATAATTAACATCCTAATCCACAATTATAAAGTTAACTCATGCGTTTTCTAGCGACGGCGAGCCCGCAGCAACGGCGACGTGATGGCGTCGAGGACGTGATGCTCACGGCTCAAACAGTGGTGGCGGGAAAGCCTCTTAAGGCTCTTGGCCACCAAGGGAGGGGAGGGTGCTCGGTGGTGGCTCGGTGGAACAACGGTGACAACAGATGACATGAGGGACACAAGCGGATGGGTGATGGGGGACACGGCGGCAAGCGGCGGCAAAGAAAGGTGGTGGCAGCTCCTCCAAGTCCACGCCTTCCTTGGTCTCGATTTGCTTGAAGATGGAGGTGGTGGTAGCTTGCGGTGGAGGAACGGTGGTGATGAGATTGTGTGGTGGTGGTGGTGGTGATGGGGTGGTGTGGTGTGGTGGTGTTCACGGCAACAATGGCGGAGGAAAGAAGGAGAAGAAAAAGGGATGAAGATGAAGGTGAGATGAGGGGAAAAAAGGAAAAGAAAAAGTAGAGGAAATGGGGGCTGTTCGGAAAAATCATAATTTCCCCTCACCAACTTCCCCATAAAACCCTCAATGCCAAGTATTTTGTCTCCCCTTTATTCTTTTTGTTTTCTTTTTTTAACCAAAATCTTGGCCAGTAAATTACAACTTTGCCATTGGGTCCGATTTCCTTTTCAGTTTCTAATTTCCATCCAATAATTCCTCTTTTAGAAAATTTTAAAACTTGTCAATAATTCAATGGACGATAAGGCAACGTCCAATAAATTAGCCTTAAAACCCTCAAAAGTTCGATACCCGAAATCAAATTAAGTTTCTTTGTTAAAAATTGATTGAACGCGACATTAGTACGGCCTAAACTATCAAGTGCCTTTTAGGGGGTCTTTCATGCAGTTGATCTGTGGTCAATAATTTTCTATCAACGTTTGTACATCTTTGAATCATGGACAACCCTCAGTGGTCATGTAATCATGAGCGCTTAGTTACGTACCATGAGTATAAGATCAACAGAAAATCGATTTATTATCGTGCAACGCGAGTATCGTCATCATGCAAAATCACCCACGAATCAATTACGTACTTCCATCGAATTAATTTATATTCATTTGCTAATTGATATATAACAATGTAGTATCGACCATTGTCGATCTTTATGGTCGAGCGGTCGATTCCCGATCAAATTTTCTGGTCTTTCACATTTTAACCCTTCACGACCTTAACCAATAGATTAATTAACTTGTGAATGATCAGCTCATAGTAAAATAACTATAAGTGCATTAAATAATCATTTCAAATATTCAAAATATGGATCAATTTTCAGGATATCACACTGAAATGTAGTGAAAAAAATATTAAGATAAATAATCCAATTTTCAGAATAGTCTAACATACAAGATATGTCTAGAAGAGTCTAGGTTGTAGAAGAAATTCCTAAGAATAGTCTTTTAAGTCTCTAGAATTGCGAGGATAGGGATTAAAGCAAAAAATCTCTCTGACTTGCAGAGATCATTTGCGCAGTGTGGCGGTGATGTGCCTATATATTGGGGATGGTGGACGTCCAATCTTGCACCCGGCAGACCAAACTTAGCTCTTCCACTTCCTTTTGTAATACCCACCAAATAAAAGAAGGCTTTCTTTTTCCTAGGTGCTCTGTTGTCGCAGTAGTCGTCTCATCTATGCATCTTTATTGTATCTTTGCCCAACCGTTTCCCGCACACATCTCCGCACACTAACATATAAATAAAAAACGACCCGTGGTATCAGAGCCTTGTTTGGTTGGTATTGAATGTTTGTCCTTATCGCCCTGTACTGAAATCACCCATCTAAATTTTTAGACACCAAATCCATGGCCAATGCTGTCTCATTCTTAATTTCCCATTCCTATTTTCGATGGGAATAATTATGACCATCCGAGCATTTAAATGACTATTTTCTTGATGGCCCAAAATTTATGGGACATCATATGAAAAGGTCATGCGATTTAATAAGAAGGTGCAAGCATTTCGAAGGAACATTTATAAAAGGATGCAAGGGCTTTTTATGTTATTTAGGGCTTTTTATGTTATTTGATAAGTACTTTCAAAAATGGTATTTTGGAGAATATTTAGAGAAAAGACGGCAAAAAAGGCATAGGAGATATTACAAGAAGAATTCCAAGGCTAAGTTAAGCTACACACTATTCAACTTTAAACTCCGAAAAGAAAATTTGAGAATTTTATGAAAAATAATGAGACCATTCAAGAATATTATGGAAGATTAAAAGAATTAATTAATCAGAACTGAGCTTATGGGGATGAAATCACTTATTAAAGTGTCATAGAAAAAATACTAGCGTCATTTACTAGAAAATACAATCCTAGTGTTATAACTATAAAAGGAATTAAGGATTTAACGATCCTGTCCACATGAGAAAAAGAAAGTCGTCATTTTAATGCTCTAATAGTTGTTTTTCGGAATGCTTGCATCTTCTTGTGGAGTCGCATAATATTTTTCCAAGATGTCATACAAATCTTGGACCATCAAGAAAGTGATCGTTCCAATGCTCCAACATTCGTTTCAATGCTCCAACGGTCATAATTATTCCCTTTGAAAATAGGAAGAAGAAATGAAGATTTGGTAGCATTGGCCATGCATTTGGTGTTGGAAAACTTGAATGGCTAAGTTTAGTAGAGGGTGGTTAGGACAAATGTCTAATACTAACCGAACATTAGTTGATGTCAAAGGAAATGGCACCATCATCATAGAAATAAATAAAGGCCAAAAATGTATTCATAATATATATTTTTTCTCCAATTTCACACAATATCTACTGAGAGTGAGCCAAGTGATATAAAGTGGGTATTCTCAATATTTTAAAAGAGATGTGTGCATTATCAATGACAAATATAAAAATATTACTGCCTCCACTAAAATGGAGTATAGGAACTTTCCTTTTGTTGGAAATATGTCAAAGATTTAGTCGTGAAAGCTCAAACTTAAAAATTCATGGTTATGGCATTGGAGATTTGGCAACTTCAACTCCGCTAGGTTAAAAATTTTTAATCAAAAAATATGATGAGAGTTTACCCAGCCATTTTAGAAATTTTAGATATTTGTGAAGGCCGTCTTCTTGGGAAAAAAGAAAGCCAATTCATAGGGAGTGAAGAAGCCATTGGAGTTAGCTCATACCTGACATTCACCCAATATAAATACTTCAATCTTGTCGTCAACCATTACACAAGAATGACACGGGTTTACTTCCTTCTAGAAATATTGGAGGTTTCTTCTATTTTCAGGAAATTCAAGAACCACATCATTAAAGTGGCCATAGAATCAAAGTCTTAAGGAGCATCAGAGGCATTGATTACAACTCGAGGGAGTTCAATAAATTCTGTGAAGATGAAGGAGTCCATCATCAATAAATTAGATCAAGAAGGAGTGTTAAAATAAGTGATCTAATTTTCAGAATACACTCATATGAGATATTTCTAGAAGAACGTAGCTTGCATAAGATATTTCCAAGAATAGTGTTGAAGCCTCTAGAATTGCGTGAATAAGGATGAAAGCAAAAAATCTCTCTGACTTGCAGAGATAATTTGTGCAGTGTGGCGGTGATGTGTGCCTCTGTGGTCTTACGCTGAGCAGACCAAACTTAGCTTTTTCCCTTCCCTTTGTAGTGCCCACCAATAGAAAGAGCCTTTCTTTTTTCTCGGTGCTCTCTTGCCGTAATAATCCTTTCATATATACATCTTCATTTTTTCTTTGCCCAATCCTTTCCCCTGCGCATCTACGCACACTAACATGTAAATCAAAAACTAACAAAAAGGAATCTCAAAACACTCCCAATCACCAAGATCTGAACCAATAATCTATAAATACCAAAACAAGTTATTCAGCCGTCGCTTGCTCCTCTCCTTGCAAGAAGGCCAGAGGATTCTGTGGATGAATCGAGGTGCTAAACATGGCTTGACACAAACTTTGTTACGTCACATTTCCTCAATTTGAGCTTTGGCAATTATTGGGAATAAGTACAACCCAAGTGTCAAAACTTGATACGGAGGAATACTTAAGTGCCAAAAATTAGGAAAGTGACATTTAAGTGTCAACATCGGAGCAAAATTAATCACTTAAGTGCCACTCAATAAAAATCTAGCCAAAATGCCGACGTGGCGATTTTCCGCGAAATAAGTGCAAAACGGTGTCATTTTGCACACCGACATAGTAAAAAATAATATAAAAATTATTTAAATTAAATTTAAAACTAAATTTATTTAAAATATTTAAAAATAATAAATAATAAATAATAAATAATAAATAATAAATAATAAAAAAGGAAGGGGGCGGCCGAGGGCCGAGCCTCGCCGCCACCGTCGAGAAGGGCTAGCGATGGAGGGCGGAGGGTCGGCCGAGGTCGCCGAGCCCTAGCCAGGGGCCGGCGACCCCAGCCAACTGGCAACGAGGGCCCGTGAGCCCTCGCCTAGATCCGGCGGGGGTTGCGGCCCTTGGTTTGACCGGCGAGGACCGCCGACCCCTGACGAATATGGGCGAGGGCTCACGGGCCCTCGCCACCGATCGGCCAAGGTCGCCGGCCGACCCTCACCCCTCCATCGCCGACCCTTCCCGGCGACGACGAAGGCTCAACCTCGCCCGCCCCTTCCTTTTTTTTAAAAAAAAATTTATTTACTTAATTTTTAATTTTTTAATTTTTTTTAAAATTTTAAATATTTGTATTTGTATTTTTAAATATTTTAAATAAATTTATTTTTTAATTTAATTTAATTTAATTTAATTTTTATATTAATTTTTTACCACATCAGCATCAAAACGATGCCATTTTGCACGTATTTTACTGGAAAATCGCCACATTAGCATTTTGGCCGGATTTTCGCCAGAGGAGCACTTAAGTGATCCATTTTGCTCCGATTTTGGTACCTAAGTGTCACTTTTCTAACTTTTGGCACTTAATTGTCCCTCCATGCCAAGTTTTAGCACTCTAGGTGTCTGGCACTAGCAATTATTGTATGTTCGGTTCAATAAAAAGCGATGTTAACACTGCAAATAGACCTCTTAATTCCTATATGCAGATGCATTATAAACTTGCGCTGTAGGAATACCTGAGATCCCTTGAGGAAAGGAAATTGTGCCAAATGTTTAAAACTTATTGGTAATTAAAAGATTATAGAGCCACGTTAAAAAAAACTAGTAGAATATCAATCATAATCGATATACCATACAATAAGGTCTTAGCTTGAAATCCAGGTCAACAAGTATCCCTTGGTAATAAGAAACGGACTTGGGAGTGAGCCAGGAATCATTGCTCCACATTTCCTGATACTTAAACCTTCCTTTAGGACTGTTTTTCTCGGACTTAAGTGTGGGAATAGAAAGTGTACCCTCCTTTGTGGTGAAAGACTCCTACTTAACCGTACTTCTGCTTAACTTGTCAAAAAAAAAAAAAACCCGTACTTCTGCTTAACAGTTTGCTTTATCAAAAGGAAAAAGAAATTCCATACTTCTGCCTAACTCTCACTCCCTTGAATGTCGATTAATTTAGTGAAAGTCCAAGATGCTAATGAAAGTTCAGCGGCAAGAAATGCAGGCACACCACCAACACACGCCGCAACTGTCGCTTTCAGGCAGCAATAAGTTTATGGTGAAACTTTAACAGTGGACAGACTTAACTTTGTTCCACAATTTCGGTCAAAATAATCCGAATTATCTCCACTTTGCACAGATCGAGTCATCGACTTCATATGTGCTGACTTTATTGATTATAATCACTTGTAGGAGAATGCGTCGACCAAGTCAAGGTTGTCCATGTGAAAGGGTACAATGGAAAAATTTCTGATTATGGTCCAAGAATCTTTGGGACCATAAAGCGTAGCATCTTCCTAGAAATTATCACTCCTTTACAAGTGTTTGTAGACCTTTGGGATCCTTAATGTGAGAACTCGTGAGGCCTTGCTTTATTCCTTCTATGCTTTTATGACACTTTCCATGAGCTCTGTGTAAAGTGACGTTTGGCCTTCCAACTCCATCACCAGACTTAAACCAAAGAAAAGCCGATACATCGCTTCTTACTCAGCTCGCCTGCGATTTCCATCTCGGTAAGTCTCAAATGGCACTTCATGCCGACCGCTTTGACGAAGTTGGTAGAGACTGATCGCAATATTAGACCATCGCATTTGAGGTGATAGCAAGCACAATCCGAATTATATAGACCATTGGCTCAGCCCAGCGCCTCTTCTTGAGTGTGCACTAAAAAGGAAGCAATAAGATGCAAAAAGTAATTGGCATAGAAATTAGTAGTAGTTGGTTGGTCGCAGTGCGCAGAATTGGTTTTGGGCAAAAAAATACGGAGTTTTTCCATGCTGGTAAAATTCACTAATTGTTGGTCAATGTAAATGAACTATAGGTAAAAATACAATCCAATGACTTTTTATCTAGATAACTTATTGGTGACCTACGAAGACTTTTATAAAATTAGGAATTTTGTTTATAGTTTACAATTTAACGATTTTTATACCAATTTGTTGACTTTTATTTGCAAAACGGACCAACGCTTTAAATATTTAACTATCAGATGAAATTACTAACCTAAATTAAGATGATTTACCAATTTCGGAAAAAAGTCGATACATCGCTAAAAAAAAATTGGAAAGTTGATAGGGCACTAGATAAATGTAGGCATTAATAAGAAAGACAAATAAGATTAGTAATAGATTAAAAATTCGATAATATGCAAGATGCATAAAAAAAATTAATAATTTTATAAAATTATTAATAAGTTATTCGTAAATTATTAAAATATCAGATAATTGGTAATTTTTTTTATCAACTCTTTTATAAATACACTGGTGCGAAAAAGGTTTCCCACTTTTGGGAACGGAACAATAGAACCGTCCTTTTACTGTGAGTACTGCAAAACGATCTAAACAGGAGGGATGAGGGCCTGTGAGCGAATCATTTGACTGGGAATGCTTCTTTTAAGGTTAATATCCTGTGTGGACCTCACGAATTTGCACGAGGCTTCGCAACATAGACCCACTTTGACTAGAAAAGTTGGAGATGCTGAGGCAACTTGAGTGTCTGGAAGCAGAATCAATCCTCAAAAGAGAATCATAAGACCGAAGACCGAAAGACAGGAAGCGGAGAAAAAGAACTCCATCGACCGAAAGCAAGCTTGAAGTGATTCTTTCTTTGCCACTCTCAAATGCAGTTTTTCACATGGCGATGATTGCGATCGCTTGATGACGAAAGCTTTATTAGATCAGCATGCTTGATTGAGCCACTTCTCATGCTGATTGTCCTGTAAGAACCCAGCTCTTTATTCATTCTCTTGTTTTCTCTGGAGAGAAATTGTCCTGATGAATTTGAAGCTTGGGATCAATTAACTTTACAGTCTCACCTATACTAGCTAAGGGCCGCCTTGCCCTCAACCGGCCGAGCCTCAAAGGTCCTGAGCATGGTAATCGTCAGACCCCTGCCGGGGGGGGGGGGTGGGTGCCATGGGGGTTGGGGGGTTGGTTGGGGGAGGAGAGCCTTCGTGCCCTTGCCAGCCCTCACCAGCAGTTGGCAGGGCCACGACGGCCTCACACTGGAACATTGCAGCATCGCCGGCTGCAAGCAAGGACGTGAAAGCCCTCGCCGATGGCCAACACCAGCACAGAAAAATAAACAGAGAAAAAAGGAAAATAAAATAAAAATTCAAAAAAGAAAATATAAAAATTGTCCACGTTAGCATTGGTGGTGCCACGTTGGACGACCGGCATCCATGTCGGATTTTGGGTGAGACAAATAACTAATGGCACTTAAGTGATTGATTTTTCAAATTTATGGTTGTTTAATGAGTGAAAAAAAAAATTATAGAACTGTTACCGTTCTAATCCCTCGCTTCGTTACAGACGGATGTTGAGAGTAAGAATCTGTTCTTTTTTCTCTTTTTCTTGAACCTTGGTGGGCAAGGATTCTTGAGGGAGGCGTACAGTGGATAAGATTGAGAGAATGTAAAATGGGGTGAGTTAGAGAAATGGATAAGACTCCCAGATGGCTAATGCTTTTTTGTTATTATTGTTGTTTTGTTTTTGCTGGGAATATTCTCTCTGTTTTTTTATGGTTTTTGTGGGGTTAAATAGTTCATCTTTCCTATTTTATACTGAACATACGGGATTATCACACGCGGCGCGGGTTCTGCCTGTCTGTTGGGCCTTGGTTTATTTTATTTGTTCCCGTTTGGAAAAATGGTAACCGAAAGTCCTAAATCATTTAGATTGATGCGATTAAATTATAATTCCTCTAAAAAAGCAAAATGGGTAACTCATCTGGCCACAATGCGAGGCAAGATGGGTTAATGAAAAAACAATGTCTAGCAAAATGTTTCTAGGTGGGTTGTTTTAAATGATCCATCTTCTAAACTCATTTGGCCTTCTAAAACGAAAACAGGTTTGGGGACTTAACTCGAAGGAGGATTGATTTCATTAATTTAAACATAAAAGTTAAATTGATTGCAAAGAAAATTGATCCTTATTTTTTGCATGTTCAATTCTGATGGGACTATTGGATTATTCGAGGTTCAATTTTGATGGACCAACTAAAAATATTATCCTCAAACGCATTTCGAAAAACAAAGATCACTATCATCATAATTGATTTGGTATTACTATAGCTTATGATTTAAAAGTTTGATTTAGAGAAAAGAAACAGAGCAGCTATATGACATCCTGAAATTTGACCCCATCTCAAATATATGAAATGGTTGTTTCGTTGACATGATATGGTCATTTTACTCTGAGCTGGCCCCTCATGAGTTAACTAATCTATTAAGTGAAACCATTAAGAAATATGAACGCGACAGACTAGAAAATTCGATCGGAAATCAACTGCTCGACCATAATAATCGGCAATGATCAATACGACACCGTTATAATCGAATTGTGATCGGATATAAGTCGATTCAATGGAATTGCGTAGTCAAATTGCGAGTGATTCCGCATGATTGCGAAATTCGCATCGAACGGTAGTAACCCGATTTTCTATCAATATTATACTCAAGTCACGAAATTGAAACCTCGCGATTTTTACAACAACTGAAAGTCGCCTATGAGTCGAAGATGCACAAATGTGGATAAAAAACTATCTACCACGGATCAAATGCGCTAAAATCCCTAAAAGCTACTTGATTGGTTAGGTCATACTAAAATCGCTTTCAGTCAATTTTAACCACGAAATTGAATTTGGTTTCGGGAATCGAACGTTCGAGCATGTCACAATTCATTTATAGGACTTCATCTCATCTTTCGAAGAAATTTGGTCAAGTCCGGAATTTTGTGGAAAAATCGAAACCCAGTTCCAACAATGCACTTCTCGGACCAAGAAAGTAGAACTGCTTAGCGTTGCATATTCGAACTCATTAAAGCTCGATTCGCATCATTATGCTAGATAAAAGGAATGAGAGAAGCTCCAATAGAAAAATATTGGAAAGGAAAAATACTTCGAATATTAATCTGTTCCCATGCAATAGTTAGGAATTCTTGACGATATCAAGCTAGAACAACCTGTTCTTCTTGAATACGCTGATTCAGCGCTAAAGAATTTCCCACCGCTATCATATAGTATTCATCTCTACTTGGTGATAAATAAAGCATCCATAATTTTTTTGATTTTGATCTCTCGGAGATTTCATAAAATGGTTTGTTTTGTGAGAATTAAGAGCAAAATTCTCATTGGAGGAGCCCTTGACTTATGAGTATGAAGACTTTGGAGGCATAAGCAATGATGGGCTTGACATTTGTTAAGGTCCCTCATTGGCTGCAGCCTGGACTTTCATTTCCCCTCTCTTCCTCTCCAAATTTCCCCTCTCGCACGTGCCTTCCCCCTTGCTGCCGACTCCACCCCCCCCCCCCTCTCTTCCATTCTCTCTTTTCCCCCACGTCTTCCTTCTTACCTCTAGTTTTGCTTCTCCTCATTCGGTTGCTGCCAGCACACCCAACGCCCATCTCCAGCGTCAACCCTCCCCAGCACCTCTGTCGCTGCCATTACCGCCAGCTCCCATCTGTCCCCACGCCAGCCACTCACTCCCACACCGCCTCTCCACCTTCACGCATCCACCACCACATCCGAGCAACACCACCAGTCCGTGTCCGCGCCACAGCCGCCCAGTCCACACGTCTGAGCGTCCCACCTTCATCATCACCGCCGCCTCACGCCTCCCCCTGGTCTGTCCAGCCACCAGCTTCGCGCCTCAGCCCAGCCAACCCCTGTCCGTCTAGCCCCACTGAGACCAACCAGCTCAGCCCATAGAACCGAAACCAGCCTTGGCTGAAGGCTTGTAGGGCTGTTTTCCTCCGCTTTTGAGCCTCCGTTGGAGACACGGTTGTCTCGGGTTCTCGCCGCCGTCGCTGTGAACCTACCACCATTGAATTCCAGTAAGTTAACTCCCTAATCCCAGATTAAATTGTTAATTACGCGTAGGGAGTTAGATTAGTGTTAATTATGATTAGTGGTTAATCCTAGTTAGGGTAACTAGGTTAGTTAGTTTGGTTAGTTTAGTTAGGTTAGCTAGGTTAGGTGGTTAGTTTAGTTAGGTTAGCCTACCTTAGTTAGGTTAGTTTACTTAGGTTAGATTACCTAACCAAGGTTAGGTTAGTTAACCATGGTTATGTTTATTAATCATGGTTAGGTTAATTAAGTGGATTAGCTTAATTAATAGTAATTTAGTTAATTAATCGTAATTAGTGTAATTAGTCACTGATTAGCCGTTTCGTGAAATTTTGCACTCGTTCTGGTGGATGAATTTATATGTGAATTTGATGGCTTATATGTGCAATTGATTGCTTGGTGGTAGAAATTGATTATTATTGCAAAATTTGATTTTATAGGTATTTAATTAGAAAAATGCTAGGTGTTGATCTTTTACGCCAATTTTTATATATTATATAAAATCATGGATTTTTAAATTAGGATCCTTCTACATTTGATTGTTCGATTTAAATATATGACCATGCACAATTATTTTTATCGGGAATTTTTAATACAAAGAAAAGTGGACAAGGTCATTATTTGAAACGAGGTATTTGAATGTAAAGCACAATGTTCTTAGCCAAGTATGTGCGCGTGTGGTCACTATCATAACTCATCACCCGACAAGAATCGAGGGGGCAACGCCTAATTTAGTTCGGATGCCCCACGTCGTCAACGGATGCCGATCGTGGTGGAGGCCGGGCCAATGCTCCTTTATGGAATGCCGTCTAGGCATAGACGTTGCCGTGCTCGACGGAGCGGGATGATGCCCAGTTATGCCGGATGACCACTGACTATTGAATTAGTTGTGGCCAATGAGTCGTAATAATTGGAACATGCCTGAATGGTTGTGATAGATACGCCTGATTATGGGATAAAATTGTGTGGCACGATATGGGACGTGTCATGACGGTTTGGCCTTATAATCAAGACCCATATAATTGAAATGATGTGTTTCATTTATTAAACTACGCTTGTTGCATTGATAATAGTATATGTGATAAGCTAACGTGCAGGTACGCGCCAATGTGAGGTGAGTTTTGTATGGTGCATGCTTAGGACTGCCTTTAAGGTGAATTTGTGTCCTAATCAGGGCTTAGAGTTTTGACTCAGTGAGATTTATCTCACCCCGTTGTGGTTAACTCTTTTTCAAGTCCTTAGTATGGAGATACGTCATATCTGTTTTGGGTTATCGTGGCACATGGATTCAGAGTCTACCTTCTTCCCTATTCCCGGGAGCACCCAGACTCGCAAGTTAGTGGTGACCACGATTTGGGTCAATGAGGGTCTCCTTCACTTGGTACCTCATCGCTTCAAAGTGTGGTTCATTAACGAGCACAATGGTGCTCGGGTGGGTCCCCTGTAGGGTTTTGATGGACCACCCGTCGAAACAAAAGGTGAGGAGGTAGTTCACCCAATGGACATCGATATACCAGATGGTGTTGTGGAGGATCCCGAGCCCGAGTCGAAGGGATCCGGGGTGTAGGTTGCCTAGTATTTATTTTTGAGATGGACTTGTAAGTATGAACCTATAGGGTTAACCTGGTATGTTTATAAAGGGTGGTTTGTGAAAAATGGTTGCATATTTTTACTATCCCTATGTTTGATTGTTGTCCGGGTGTTTATTTAATTCTCTTTCGCGTGTGGTTAATTGAAAGATAAAAAGAATAGGTCGGCGCCACATCCTGGGACATCGTATTTTTAATCGACCGCCAAAGGATGTGCGTGTGCCCGGGGTTCGAGGGGTGACAAGCTAGATGATAATGTGCGTCTTATGGGAACAGTACCAAAAAATTCATGAATCTCATTCTAACTCAGTCTTAAACTTTTCAATTTGGTCAATTTAGTCCTAAATTTTTTTCAATTGTGTCAATTTGGTTCATTTAGCCAATTTAAACCAGAACTTGCTAATGTAGACACTAGTCGTATATTCTTGTCGTATCACATAAAACAACCGATGTCCACGTCAATAATTTCTGTCATTGCCCAAATCCTGAACGCACGAACATCCCTCAACGGTCAATTAAATTGCGATGTCCCAAGATTTGTCGCTAACTCAGTCTTTTATCTTTTGATTAAACACAAGCAAAAGCATTTAATATAAACAACATCCAGTCAAACAACAAACAATAGGGATAGTAAGAACACCACAAACATTCCAAAACAACACTTTAATTTATAAATTCTTAACCCTATGAAGTTTAATAATTACAAACCTTTCTACGACCACTTCCTACCGACCATCTCAAAAACTTGAAAGGTCAAGGTTAACTTAAACTTCACTAATGATGAGGCTGATCAAAAGTGACACCAAGCACACCCGCGTTTTGGTCCTTTGGGACCCCAAACCCCACGCGATGGTTCTCCATACTACGAACCTAAAATATTTAACAACAACAGTATGAGATATAAATTTCAGTGAGTTAACGACCTAAGCCTCGATTAGGACGCAAATTTGCCTCGAGGGCAACCTAAACATGCAACTGCATACAATCTTACATCGTCTTGGCACACCCCTGCATATTAGTACATCACATATGCCAACACCAATGCAATAAGAATAATCAATAATCGGAACATATAACTTTCATGTGCCAAGCATCCACCCGAGTCTCGATTATAAGGTAAAACTTGTTTTGGCCCGTCCCATACCGTACCTCACATTTTCACCTTATAATCAAGTGCAATGCATCACCATTGTTCACACGTGTTCCGGTTATTACGACCCATCGAGTCATAGCCAACACATGAGTTGACGATCTTCCGGCATGATCGGGCATCGTCCCATCCCATCGGGCACGACATCATCTAGAACCTACACCTAGACAGCATATCATAAGGAGTATTGGTCCGGCCTCCATCGCGACTCCGCATCCGAACCCTCAATGGGCATTCAATAAACATCGGGTATCATCCCCAAACTCCCGTTGGGTGACGAGTTCAATTAAATGACCACACAAGCACATCAACACTCAAGTCAATTTTTATCTACCGTCAATTAGCCCAATGTAAAAGAGTTTGTGCTTAAATAACAAATCTCGGAAAATCTTTACATTTAAAATTCCGAAAAAATAATCGCACGTGGTCACGTACTTAAAATCAACCTGCCAAAATTTGCACACTTTCATTTTAAAACCCCATTGCCCCCATTTAGCACATAAAACACGGCATCCAAATACAACACCTCAAAGTTTGTCATTTTCTTTTTATATAAACCTTCTTTGAAAATATCATTTAAATTCATGATTTGAGCAATCAATAACATGGCATTGCTAGCTCAAAGAGTCATAATTATGCATAATTTCACCCAATAAACCAAGCATAAATTCTACTTAACGGCTAATTTGTCATTAATTTCCACTAATCGTGATTAATTACACTAACCGTGATTAATTAAGACCAATCATCATTAATTAGTCTAACTGCAATTAACTAAGATTAACTATAGTTAATTGAGGTAACTATGATTAATTAAGCTAATTGCGATTAATTAAACTATGATTAATTAAGCTAATTGCGATTAATAAACTAACCACACTTAATTAGTCTAATCAAGATTACCTAAAGTAACTATGGTTAATTAACCTAACCAAGGTTACTTTAAACTAACTATGGTTACTTTAAACAAACTACGGTTAATTAACCCAGCCACGGTCACTTTACACTAAGTACGGTTACTTAACCTTACCGTGGTTACTTAAAGTAACCACAGTTACTTAAACTAATTGTCCTTAATTAAGACAAATCTCCCTTAGGCTTAATCTAATCCTACCCCTAAACACAATTATCTTCCTAATTAAGGATTAGGAGTTAACTCACGGGTTATTCCGGCAATGACAAGCTCACGGCGATGGCAGCGCAACAGCATCAAGGACACGAGGCTCACGACTCAAACAATGGCACGAATGGCAGCGATTCAGCGAACTGGAGGCTCACGGCCTCTTGGCTTGGGCGGTGGTGTTCAATGGACATGGTGGTGGTGGCGATTTAGTGAGACGGTGAGGGATGGTGGTGATGGAGGTGATGGTGGATGGTGGTGATGAGGCTGGTGGTGGTGGTTACCCAAGGAAGAAGAAAGAAGAGGAAGAAGATGAAGAAGATGAAGATGGAGAAGCAAAATGACATCCAGGGAGAGAGAGAGAGAGAGAGAGAGAGAGAGAGAGAGAGAGAGAGAGAGAGAGAGAGAGAGAGAGAGAGAGAGAGAGAGAGAGAGAGAGAGAGAGAGAGAGAGAGAGAGATTTCTTGAGATTTTCCCCAAAATTCATGATGACAAAATCCCCCAACTTCCTCTCCACCTCTCCTTTATTCTTTTTGTCTCGTAGTTCATAAATGCAATAGCATTTTGGACATTTCACACACTTTCTTTTCCAAACTTTCCAATTTTGCTTTAGACCTATTTGCTTGAATTAGGCTTGGTGGGCTTGGCTTGGCCCATTTTGGCCTCCTTGGCCAATCCACATGGACATGAGGCCCAAAGGCCCTCGCTTGGCCCGGCTTCTCTTCTCGACGTCCAATTCTCAATCAATTAACGCTTTTCTGAAAATTTTACACTTGCCGATAATTTGATGAGCAAAAAAGGCAACATCCAAATGATTATTTTTGAAACTCTCAAAAGTTCAATACTCAAAATCGAATTAAATTTCATGGTTGAAATCGATGAAATGCAACTTTAGTACGACCTAAACATCAAACGGCTGTTAGGGGCTTTCGCACGGTTGACCCATGATTGATAATTTTTTATTCACGTTTATGCCTTTTTCGAATCAAGGATGACCCCCGATTGCCATGTAATCACAAGGGTTCAATTACATACCCTAAGTACAAGATCAATAGAAAATTGGTTTATTGTTCTTCGACGTGAGTATGTAATCGTGCCAAATCACTTGCGAACCGACTACATACTTATGTCGAATCGATTTATATCTGTTTGCTAATTGACTTATAACATTGTAGTATTAACTCTTGTCAATCTTTATGATCGAGTGGTCAATCCCTAACTGAATTCTCTAGTCTTTCGCATTTCAACAATTTACGGTCTCGCCTAATAAATTAGTTAACTCATGAGTGATCAGTTCATGAGTGAATTAGTTATCAATGCATTGATGAAATAACTATTTCATATATTTCGCAAGAAGTCAAATTTCAGGATATCACAATTTTTGCAATAGCTGAATTAACTCAATTGGCACAAATACAAAAGGTTAAGGACTAAATCAGCACAATTCATAAGTTTAGTACTTTTTTTTGTGCTTTTCTCGATGTTTTATCCTAGTACAAGTACGACTTCATTAAGTTGTAAAACTAAAGTCAATTTGAATGTATAAGTTACAAACTACCACTACTTGAGCTTGGTTGAACCACAAATTCTTTCGATGAGGGCTAAATGCCAAATCGGGCCAATCAATTGATCAATGATGTATCAACCAAACAAGGCCTAATTCCCTAAAAAAAATGAACTTTAGGTCTGATTCCATCTTTGCCTCAAACTTTTTTTTACCTACGAAAAAAATCTTAAATTTTAAGTCCAATCTCAAATTTGCCCTGAACTTTTTATTTTTATATTTTGTTTCAAAAAACCCCAAACTTTAGGTAAAGTCAGCCATGACCCTGGATCCATTGATCACCAACTTTGTTTTGTCTAAAAAAGTTCACCAAGTTTCAATCTATTTTCAAATCTCCCTTCATAATTCAGTCCTAACTCTAACGTAACATTTCCACGTTGATATGAAAATTTATCTCCAATATGAAACTATTCTAGGATATGAAAATAAGGGACGACTAATTACGATTTTTGGACAAAGAGCTAATGGAGGTAGATTTGGAATTAGAGTGAAAAATGGTGATTTTTCTCTTAGACAAAAAAGAATTTAGGATAGATTTGAAACTAGATTTAAAGTTGAGTATCTTGTTTTTTTTTTTTTTTTTTTAGACAAAATAAAAGTTTGGGGTGGATTTGGACTGCGCCTAAAAATTGGGATCCTTTTCTAGACCAAAAAAAAAAAAAAAAATCCAAGATGAAATTGAGACTAAACCTAAAGCTGGGGATTTTTTTTAGGAATTGCGCCTTGAAACAGATCAAAACACAAAAAGAAAGTTCACATCCCCTAATAGTAAAATTAACTAGTCAGCAGTGACATTTTATCAACGTTTTGTATTTCATACATCAAAGGATGGAATTCAATGGAATAGAATAGAAGTAATGGAATGGAATGAAATATAATGGAATCAAGATTACAATCATTTTGTTTGGTAGTAAAACCAACTGAAGCAATAGAATGAAATGGTGATTCTCTTGTTTGGTGGGGTGGGAATCTATTCGAATAGTAAATGTGGCATCCTGATTTTCAGACTCTATTTTCAATTGAATAAGTTGAGCTTTTCATCGACGCACCTATAGTTATTTTCTCTGAGTTGGCTACTCACGGGATAACTAGGCTATCAGGTGAAGCCGTTAAAGAATATCAATGAAATAGACTCGAGAATTCGACCAGGAATCGACTGCTCGAACGTGCTAATCTACAAGGGTCATTACGGCACAGTTAAAATAATTGATTAGAGACCGGAGATCGGTCGATTCGACAGAACCATGTGATTAATTGTGGGTAATTCTACGTAATTGCAAAATTCTTGTCGACCGGCACTAGATCGATTTTTCTGTCATTTTAGTACTCTGTGCTAATATTTGAAACCTCGAGATTTTCACAATAACCGAAAGTTACCAATGAGTCAAAGATGCACAATGTGACTCGAGAATAATCGACCACAGGTCAATTGCACTAAAAATTCTTAAAAGCTACCCAGTAGGTTAGGTCACACTAAAATCGCATCAAATTGAAATTAACCGCGAATTTGAACCTGATTTCAGAAATTAAAAGTTCTGTCATGTCACGATTTATTTTAGGAACTTCGACTTATCCTTTGGAGAATTTTCGGCAAGCTCGGGATTTTTTACGGAAAATCAATTCGAACAATTTGAAAAAGAAAGGAAATTCGGAGGGGCCAAATTGAGTGGATGTTTGGCCTCCTTAATGAGCTATTTGGTGAAGGGAAATTGTGGAAATTGTGCAGGCTTCTACCTTGGCAAAAAAATTGGTCATCAAATTGGAGAGATTGGTTAAGAAATTGAAGTCCAATTGGGTGAAATTCGTAGGCTTGAGTGGGGGCTGCAACATGTGGACATCAACCTAGCTATATGTGGAATTTATGTGCATAAAGGCTTGGGGGACAAAAGGGTTGAACATGAGGACTTTAAGGGCCAAGTCATGATGAAAAATGGATATTTTCTTTGACTTTGAAGGTTCTCGTCTCTCTCTCTCCAGGCTGTTTTTCTCCCTGGTTTGCGCACGTTTCCCTCTATTCTCAGCCACGCATCCCTTCTTCTTCGTGCACCAGCTTCACCGATTCCCCGACCCACTCTGTTTTTGCATTTTCTTTCTTTTATTCCTTCAAAGACTCCAGCTCCTCCACATTCTTTGTCCCTCCATAGATCCCCCTTCATCCCCGACGTCTCCTAGCCCATGTCAACCCATTTCCCTCGTCTGTTTCCCCTAAACGCCAGCGCCCCACTTCTTCGTGTCTTTCCTGTAGTTGCCACGGAGGCCACCGAATCCCTCCACACGCCTGTAACTGTGAGCTCCATCCCCACCAAATCTCTTTCTCTCGCTGCCACCTCACCCCAACGTCTCCTCGTGTCTTCTTTTCCACCGAGTCAAACCCCCAGCAAAATCTCCCGAAGTTGACTCCCCTTCAACGCCCATGCAACCCACGCAAATCTCCAGCCCTCTCGAAGCCGGACCAGCCTCCCCCTCCGCAGTTGCGCGCCACCGAAGTCAGCCCAACCTTCAGTCCAGCTCAACTCAAGAACAAATCTCAGCTTAGATTTGTTAGGCCATTTTCGGGCCCTCCCGAGCTCCCGTTGGTGCTGCCGTAAGCCCAAGTTTCTGCTGCCGTTGCGCCGCCATCGTCGTGAACCGATTTTTGCGCTAAATCGGTGAGTTTACTCACTAAACTCTGCTTATGGAGTTAATGATGCTTATGAGGTGTTTAGTTTAGGTTAATTAGAGTTATGTGGCTAGTTAGAGCGGATTAGTGATTTAATTATTCGATTTTGCTTGTTAGGTGAATAGAACGACTTAATTAAGGACTAGATAGATCCTGCTATTTATCTTGATTGGTTCGGTAATTTTCTAGGCCTGTTTCGGTGTTCAATTTAGCATTTCCGGCCTAAGTTGCTATTTTTGGTAATTAATGGCATTTATTTAATTACTTTATGTATTTATTTAATTATTTATTATTTTCCAAAAATTATACCAGGATAGCCGAGGACCGGAATTTCGTGCCGATTGCAATGGTGTGCTTAATTTATGCAATTAAATGCTATGTTGTGCAAATTGAGTGGAAATTGTAATTTTGGGTATTTATCCCAAAATTGTGTAATTTTGGTATTTTGTTCAGAAAATACCGGGCATTGTTTTTTAATGCCAAAAATGTTTTAAGCACTATAATAAATAGTGGGATTTTTTAAAAGGAAGATATAGTATTTTGGCTCAAACTGACCGTGTACTCATACGCGATTATTTTTATCATGTATTTTTAACATGACGAGGCCAAGTTCGTTATTTTAATTGAGGAATTTGTGTGCAAAACACAATGTCCTTAGCTAGTATTAGATGATCATGTGATGGTTTATTGTCATGGCAAGATGACGAGTGAGAGATGAAGTGACATATGTTGTGTTGAGGGAACCCAATGGGTTATGAGCCAGTAAAGAATTGAGTGCTACACAATCTCTAGTACCTTGTACCGTTGCTTATAGTAGTCAAGGTCCAAGTGCTACATGGTGACTTGAGTCACATGGGAGCCACCTCTAGAAGCCTTACAGTATTGTCATGCATAGTAAATGGGCTAAGTGCTACACAATAACGAGACTTCGTGTGAATTACCTCTAGAACCTTATATTAGTGCTTTTTATAGTCAAGAACCAAGTGCTATACAACAGCGTAATTTCGTGGGAGCCGCCTCTAGTACTTTGAGCTATTGCTTAGTATAATCGAGAACTAAGTGCTACATGATAATGTGAATTCGTGGGAGCCACCTCTAGTGCCTCGTACTATGATTGATTGTGGTCAGGGACTAAGTGCCACGTGATGTCGGAACTTCGTGGGGAGAGGGCGCCTCTAAAACCTTGAGCCTAGTATTGAGTATTGAGTCGAAATATTGAGTGGGGATGTTGAGGTTGGATTGAGAATTTGAATATTGAGGGTGAATATCGAGTGTGGACGGAACCACCAATATGAATTGTTCGCGTCTAATTATGAGACGAAATTGTGTGACACGGTATGAGATATGTCATAACGATTTGGTCTTATAATTGGGACCTCTATGAGTGATTGTTTGATTGAAGGATGGAACGATTGTATTGATGCAATTGATTGATTGATTGATTGACTAAGATTGAAATAAGACGTTTTAAATGCTTAAGTGTTGTTACTACACTTATGTGATATATGAATTGTGCTAATATGCAGGAGGGAACTGAGGCGAGGTAAGTCTTCTATATTGTGTACATAGATTGCCTCTAGGCATATTTCCTTCCTAGTCGGAATTTAAGAGGTGAACTTGCTGAGACATTGTCTCACCCAATTGTGGGCTTAACTTTTCAGGTCCCTAGTGTGAAGAACCCGGAGCTTGAGGCAGAAGAGTCAGGAGCATTGGTGGCTCAGAAGTTCTTTTTGGAGATAGACCTCCTGTACTTAGACCCTATAGTTGGCCTCTGTTTGTAAACTAGATTGTGGCTTTTAATAATGGGTTTGATTTGAAATTTGTTGTCCTGCTTTTCTATCCCATGTATGTCATTGTCAGTGATTAGTTTATACGCTTCTACATGTGCATAATCAATTGGGTTGGCGACACATCCTAGGAACGTCGCAAATTTTATCGACCACCGAGGGATGTGCGAGTGCTCGAGGTTCGGGACGTGATAGTAAATCCAAAAATATTGAATTTAGGAATCACATATTATGAACTACACTTAAACTTTGCCTATCGGATACACAAGATCAAT
The DNA here is from genome assembly GCA_016097545.1 of Eucalyptus victrix. NCBI lineage: Eukaryota > Viridiplantae > Streptophyta > Magnoliopsida > Myrtales > Myrtaceae > Eucalyptus > Eucalyptus victrix. The sequence goes on from CM027842.1 coordinate 49,626,494, forward strand.
GATCTCGTCAGACATTTTATCGATGATTATGAACGATAAGCTTATTAGGCATTCTATTGAATAGGTCTTATGTGTCCAGTATATTTGTCATTGGGTCGTTAACTAATTCTTTATCTTTCTATCCAAATTTTGGGCCTGATTTCAACACATGGTATTAGAGTACAGTTTAGGGGTTCAAATTCAGGTATTTCGGCTCAGTTTTCTACTCGAATGTGCATGTTTTTGGTTCCTAAGTTACCACGTTGACGAAGTTTATCTGACTTGATCGATTGCAAATTCTCTTAGATAAAATCATGTTACGACAGGGAAACGATATCGTTTAGCTATTAAAAGAGGGAAGATACTTGAGATCACTTGAAAATAGTTTGCACTGGGAAATCAGTCAGATTTTCTAAACGGTATCGATAGGGTTTGGTGTGAGATTCTGATTTGATACCCCCAATCCACTCTTCGTATATCCCTAAATTTGTTGACTGAAAAAAGCAGAGTTGATATGTGCTGCTTCCTGTACCTACTAATTCAGGCAAAGGAGAAAAGAAGAATATATTCTTCCGTGAGGAAGTTGTAGCATTCCTTCATATTTTAGACTATACTTCGCAATTATTATGGTAGGTTCAATCTTAGCCTGGAAAATCATGATGCTAATGAAAATTGAACGACAAGAAAAATGTGGGCGTGATTCCAATACGCCACACGTTTGGCTCAAGAACTATTTTTCAAAATCAATCTTCTTAATTTCGGGAGAAGTACACTATTAGTGCCATAAGTTGTGTACGGCGCTCACTTTGGTGCCAAAAGATTATGTCGGATCCCTTAAGTGCCAAATTGGAGGAAAAACGATCACTTTGGTGCCACCAGCGAGAAATTCCGGCCAAAATGATTACATGGCTTTATATTTTAAAAAAAATCGATAAACCCTTTAAACGACGTCGTTTTCTATCCTACTTAAGAAAACAACGTCATTTTGCTGTCCTATGTGGATGGCTTAGGAAAAACGATGCCGTATAGCTCATTTGTGATTGAAATTAGGGTTTTTTTTTTTGTTCATCCTCGCTGACCTAGCTTGCTCGGCCACCGTCACTCGACCACTGTGCTCGGCCACCATCGCTCGGCCACCATGCTCGACCACCATCGCTTGGCCAAGAAGTGATGGGAAAATAGGAGGCGAGGGCGGAGGAGGAGGAGGAAGAAGCGGGGTTGAAGCTGCAGAGAGAGAGAGAGAAGACGAGGAGTGCGAGGGAAACAAGGAGGGCGCAGATGGAGATGGTGGATTGGGCTCTGTTCAGAGAGTGGCTGGTGCTAGTGTTGTTCTTCGGGGAAGAAGACGCCGCCGCCATGGCTTCTCTCTCTCTCTGCTAGTGTTGTTCTCTGGGGAAAAAGACGACACCACCATGGCTTCTCTCTCTCTCTCTCTCTCTCTCTCTCTCTCTCTCTCTCTCTGCTGGTGTTGTTCTTCGGGGAAGAAGACGATGCCACCATGGCTTCTCTCTCTCTCTCTCTCTCTCTCTCTCTCTCTCTCTCTCTGCTGGTGTTGTTCTTCGGGGGAAGAAGACGATGCCACCATCGCTTCTCTCTCTCTCTCTCTGCTGGTGTTGTTCTTCGGGGAAGAAGACAACGCCGCCATGGCCTCTCTCTCTCTCTCTCTCTCTCTCTCTCTCGATTTGGAGATTTAGGGTTTTGACTTAGGATTTAAGACGCTAAATGATGTCATTTGGTGGTTTACACGCTAATTGGACTCTCCGGCGAGCCACATCAATATAAGAAATTAATTAAAAAAAAAAAAAGGTCACATCGGATTTCCGGCCGATCAAATCGGCGTTAGCACCAAAGTGAACGTTTTTCAAATTTTTTGGCACTTAAGTGATCCGACGGAAACTTTTAACACCAAAGTGAGCGTCGTACACAACTTATGGTACTAATAGTGTACTTCTCCCTCTTAATTTCAATCTAAGTACCTAACTAATCACGCGTTTACTTTTTTATTAGAATTGATGGGATAAACTCAGTGACTTGCTGTGATTTTGTGATTTCGGTGGAAATTTGTCGATCGGGCACACAAGTCCAAGGAAGTGATTTAATTCACAGAGACTCCAATAATTAGCATCACTCAAGAGAAAGTACAAGGGATTGAGCTTGTACAATAGTGGAATGCATAGAATGGATAGACCAAGTCAATCCCTTCTTATCTGTCGAAGTAAAAAAAGCTAAAAATAAAAGCTTAAGAATTTTGGAATTTTCTCTCTATACTTTTAGGACCAAGGTAGCATTTCCTAGCAATTCCCTTTGGCATCAAAATGTGGGTTCTAAGAGCCTTCCTTTATTCCTTCGATATTTGCATGGCACTTTCCATGAGCTCTATATAAACTGATCTTTGCCTTCATACTTGAACATAAGAAAGAAACCAATCCAAAGCCCACGTATAAGTTCCTAGTTTTAAGCTTACTCTCCTTCTACTAACTCACCCTCAAATGGCACCTCATGCCAACCGCCTTGCCGATATTGGAAGGGAGGGTTTCGATCTAGTGGACAGATTTTGTGGTGGAGGCACATACAATCAAGGATCAAAGAAGCAATACAATGTCCCAGAGAAATATGCTCCTGTTCTGAGCAACAAGAACGTAATTGATTGCAAGAAGGCTGCCGAAAAATACGGAGGAGTGGTGATCATGGAGTACTACAAGAAGAAGTTTGTCAACCAGCGTTTTTAGGCTCTAGCGCTGTAAATTTGCGATGGTTCGAGTAACATCCTGTAAGGTAGAAGTAAACCGGCCATACAAGTCTCTTGTTTTTGTCATGTTGGTCGTTTCGAATCTAGTACTGCTTTTATGTGTACCTTTGTTTCCTGCTTTCTGAAGGTTAGTCGTATACTTGGATGTGACTAAGCTAGTAAGTGGACCTCCTTTTATATTAAACGTTCCCCTTTTAACTCCTCTTTCTGGTTAAGTTCATGCCAATCCATAGTATAATTGTTCACTTGATTGGTGTGAAAAGAATACTTCAATCGTTTTCAAAGTGAATGACCACAACTTCAAGAACTTCCCAATGTTCTGGTCCAAAGACTGTCCAACAACTACGAGGTTATTGGACACTGCGGTTCCATTGCTGAGTTGCTTCTGCATGATTTAGCTCATAATCTTGAGTAAGATCTGATAAAGACTCACCAAAGATGAATCATCCACTTACCCATGATTCAGTAGTAAATTCAGCAGGTGCTTTCAATATAACTACACAGCTGGACCATTCTCTGACTTATAGGTGCAATTGCGCTCTTTTTCTTGTCTAGGATGCTAACTATTTTCTAGGATCAAATAGCACTGTTATTGAAGCGGAAATACATGTCCTCTAACTTCCCAGATGTGTCATGGAATATTCGATGCCTACTTATTATTTACAAGCAGCAAGCAAGAATTGTCAGGGATCCGCACGTTAACAAGCACAAGCTATTTCTTTTTCCTTTCTTCGACAAAAACACGAACTTTAATTTTAGGGAATTGAAGTTCTTCATCTTAACCAAAAGAACAAAGAGAATAAGGGAAGGGTGACTCATGATGCACCTCTCAGGTTAACTCTAAGTGGGCCTTAACTCAAAGGCTCATAGTTTGCTCTTAGTTATCAAAATAGTGCATCTAATCTTATAGCAAGCATTCTCGATCCACCTTTGACTAGAAAATTAGATTTCTGAACTTTTTCGTGAGCTTATAATGAAGTTTCTCCGATTTGTTGTTACCCGGTGGTGATGCAGGTGAAGGTAAGAATGTGGCTACAAGCAGAATAATTAAGTTCTCAAAGAGAGAATCATATGACCGGAAGGCCATGAATAAAGAATCTAAAATACACACAGAAAAATTTTCACCAAGAGACGATCAATTTGGAAAGCTACCAAAAAAAAAAAAACTAGCGGAAGATCAATTTGGATCGATATAATATTCAATAAGGACTCAGCTTGGAATCTGAGTCCGACAAGTATGTTCAATTGAATAATCACCTTAGTTAGTTTAATAAGAAACGGACTTGGGGATTAGGCAGCAATCATTCTTTTAAATTTTTTATTACTTAAACCAAACTTTAAGACTTTTGAAAAAGAACATAATTTTTTGTGAAAGAATCCTACTAATATATACGTCCGCCCGACGGGTTGCATTATCACAAAATAATAATAATAATAATAATAATAATAATAATAATAATAATAATAATAATAATAATAATAATAATAATAATAATAATAATTCATACTCCTGCTTAAATCTTATTCACTATAATGGTTAATTTATTTGATGAAACTCCAATATGCTAATGAAACTTCAGCTGTAAGAAATGCAGGCTTACCCTCCAACTTCACTCCGTTTATAAATATATCCCCGATTTGTTTGTCGAACACGACATAACTATCGCTTCCGTGCAGCACAATCTTATGTGAACCTATAACAGTGGATGGATTATATTCTCCGATATTGGTCAAAATAATCAAGATATCTTCACTTTTGAATTGTTCGAAGCAACCACTTCATTTGTTCTAACTCGATTTATTAGAATCTCTTGTGAGAGAATGCATAGACCAAGTCAAGTTTGTCCATGTGGAAAGGTACAGATGGAAATGTTTCTTATCATGGTCCTAACAATCTTTGGGACTGTTATGCCCCGAATCCCGAGTGCGCAAACATCCCTCAATGATCGACTGAAAATGCGACGTCCTAGGACGCGTTGTCAACCCATTCTTTTTATCTTTTGATTAAACGCATGCGGAAGCGAATTAAATACAACACCCGGCCAATAAACAAGCACTGGGATAGTAAAACACGACAACCATTGCCGAAAACAACATATTCATTTATCAATTGTTAATCCTAGGAAGTTTAATACTTACAAGCCTTCCTATGGCCACTTCCTATCGACCCTCTCAAAAACGTTCAAGGACTAGGGTCAACCTAAACTTCACTAGCGACAGGGCCAGCCAAAAGGTGTCGCATCTCGCGCCCACCAAATCTGCACTCAGCAGATCTCCACGCTACAACCCCGAAAAAGTTTAACCACGACGGGATGAGATAAAATCTCAGCGAGTCAAAACCCTAAACCCCGATTAGGATGCAAATTAGCCCAGAGGCAACCTAAATAGGCTCCACAAACAAACTTACCTCGCCTCGGCACACCCCTGCAGGTTAGCACATCACATATGCCATTATACATGCAACAAGCATAATTAATAACCAGAACACATCATTCTCACTTTCCAAACATTCGCATGGGTCCCGATTATAAAATAAAACCGTTATGACACGTCCCATACTATGCCACACAATTTTGCCCCATAATTAGGCGCAATAGCACCACCATTAAGGCGTGTTCCAATTATTACGACCCCTTGGGCCACGACTAACACAAAAGTCGGCGGTCATTCAGTGTAACCGAGCATCGTCCCACCCCATTAGGCATGGCATCATCCCACGCATTCATACGCATCAAGACAGCATTCCATAAAGGAGCATTGGTCCGACCTCAACCACGACTCGCATCCCATTGACGTGGGGCATCCGAATTTAATCAAACATCGTCCCACATATTCATACGCATCAAGATGGGTTCATTACCCCGCATATTCATACGCATCAGGGTATTTAGGTGATCACACGAGCACACCATCAATCAACCCATTGTTATCTTTCTCATTAGCCAAGAACACAAAAATCTCTTTTCAAATAATAAACCTTGCAACTATTTTTTTTTCTTTGTTCAAAGCTTTCTGAAATAAATTCGTACGCGGTCACGTACTCAAAATCAATCCGTCAAAATTTGCACACTTCTACTATAAAACCTCATTGTTTTATTGAGCATATAAAATTTGGCGTCCAAACCCAACACCTTATTTATTTTCTATTTTCTTTTCTAACCACCCTTTTTGGAACTAAACTTGGGTAATCTCTTTTTTTTTTTCTTTAAAAATTTTGGAAAGAAATTCGTAGGTGCTCACGTACTTAAAATTAATCTGTCAAACTTTACACGCACCTAGTTTAAATCCTCATTTTTTTAATTGAGCAAACAAGTTTTGGTGTCCAAACCCAACACCTCATTGTTTTTCTACTAGAAGGCTTATAAGGCCATCTTTTGACATAAAAATCAAAACCAACATAGAGCAACCAATCTCATCATATCATGCATAAGTTCTCAGCATGCTAAAGCTCAACCAAATCACAAAATATACATTTTCCAGCAAGCAAGACACCAAGAACAACCACAAGACACAACCAATCCTAACCAGCAGAACTGAGTCCACTCGCACGTTTCCAAGATTAATTCCAGAAACATAACCAAACAAGTTCAGAAAATTCTAAAATTTGAATATGTTATAAAGGACACTTAAACGAACACTTTTCATTAGACAACATGACCCAAATCTTTCTAGAATAAGAGCATTAAATCGCCCAAACCGTTACCAAAAATGTGTTCGTGTCCAGAAATTACGTTTTCCAAAACTAGCTTGGTTTGAGGTCCAAAACTTGTCCGTTTGCTCTAAAATTTGACTACGTTAAATTACAAGATGTGATGAAAAACTTTTGTGAAGAAACCCTTTCAAAAATCGAACCCTAAGAGTTGATAAAAATCCTTTAAACACCAAAAGTTCATGGGTTTTAGCACAAACCGAGATTCTATTTTGCATGCAACGAAACTGAAATCTTCTTCTTTTAAATCCATAAAATCTTGAGTAAAATATATGTCATATTTGAAGATGTTTAGAACATTTTTCAAGAAGGATACAACCTCAAAATCGTAACACATTTTAACCCACGAAAATGACAAACAGCGAGTGTCCAGTAAACCGATTTGAAGTTAGGCTAATCTAACTTAATTAACCTAACCACGATTAACTACCTAACCATGGTTAACTAAACTAACCATAATTAACTAACCTAACCATGCTTGATTAACACTAATCCATCTTAGTACTAATCTAACCAAGCTAATTAACACTAATTTAACCCTCTAGGCGCAATTAACAACCTAATCAAGGATTAGGGAGTTAACTCACTGGATTAGGACGGCGGCAGGCTCACGGCAACAGCAACGCGATGGCGGCGAAAACCCGAGACTACCGTGTCTCAAACGGAGGCTTGGCGGAGGCTGTGATGGCCTTTACAAGCGCTCAGCCAAGAGGGACTTGGCTGCTGGTGGTGCAGTTGCTGGATGTGAGGCGGTGTTGGCTGGTGGATGGAGTTCGCGGCTGTGGTGTGGTGGTGATGGCGTGAGGCTGCTGGAGTTGGACGGCGCGGCTGCAACAAATGGAGGGAAATGGAGCAAGGGCTGGCGGTGGGAGCTGCTGGTGGTCGTTCGATGAGGTGAGCTGAAGATGAGAAGCTGGATGGCTGCTGATGAATGGGTGAGATGAAGATGATGAGGGGCGTGAATGGTGGGATGGCAGTGAAGATGATGCTGGCGTTGGTGGAAAATGGTGGTGTATGGGGGATGGCAGCAACAACAAGATGAATAAGGAGATGGAGCTGAGGGAAAAAAATGAAATGAGGGGCTGCTTTAGGGGACTTACGCATAGGAAGATAGAGAGGAAGGAGTGGGAGAGAGAAGAGAGAACAAATAAGTTAATTGAGGGACCAATGAGAGCTTAGGCAAAATATCAAGCCCATCATCACATTTTACCCCAAAGCCTTCATGCCCTAAAGTCTTGTGCTCCTCCAATGAGAAATTAGCCCTTATTTCTCACAATTAAACCATTTTGGGCAGCCAAATAATCCTTTCCTCAAGCCATCCGAATTTCCTTTTTATTTTATTTTTGTCCGAAAACCGCTTTTCTGCAAAATTCCGGACTCGGCGAAAATTCTTCGAAAGATGAGACGACATCCTATAAATGAATTGTGACACGCTTGAACATCCGATTCCCGAAACTGAATTCAATTTCGTGGTTAAAATCGACCGAATGCAATTTTAGTACGACCTAATCTATCAGGTGGCTTTTAAGGGTTTTAGCGCGTTTGACCCGTGGTCGATAATTTTTTATCCACGTTTGTGCTTCTCCAAATTGTAGACGACTCTCAGTTGTCATAAAATTGCGAGGTCTCAATTACATGTCCCGAGTACAATATCGATAGAAAATTGGGTTATTGCCATTCGATGCGAATATCGTAGTTGTGCGGAATCACCCACAATTCAACTACATGATTCCATCGAATTGACCTATATCCATTCGCTAATTGATTTATAATGGTGTCATACTAACCCTTGCTAATTATTATGATCGAATGATTGATTTCTGATCAAATTCTCTAGTATGTCGTGTTTATATCCCTTAACTTCCTCACCTAATAAATTAGTTAACTCAAGAATGATCAGTTCCAAGTAAATTAACCATAAGCACGTCGACGAAACAACCATTTCATATATCCGAAGCAGGGGCCAATTTCGGGATGCCACAAGGACCATAATGCATGGCATCTTGCTAGATATCATCACTCCTTTTACAAGTGTTTCTAGATCTTTGGGATCAATAATATGGGAACTCAGGACTTGCTTTTCCTTGTATATTTTTATTTGAGCTCTATACAAAGTGATCTTTGGCCGTCCCACTCCATCACTAGACACAAACCAAAGAAAATCCAATACACCGCTTCCTTACCCAGCTCTCTCGTTGCTCCCCTCCGCAATGAATCTCAAATGACGCCTCATGCCGACTGCCTTGTCGAAGTTGGAAGAGACGGGTTTGCAATGCTGGACAGATTTTACAGCCCAAGTCCTAGGGCTCAAGGAAAGAAGAACGAGTACAGCCCACAACATTCCCATGAAACGGTTCAAGACACAGCGGCTACTCATTAACTGAGAAGTACAGGGAGTGGTTAATATGATCTACAGGAGCAAAGTTTCTGGTTGGAGTGTTTAGGTTCTGGTATATGGTTTAAGCTCCACATGTTCTAAGCTCTGTCCTTTAGACTGCTGCTATGTACTTATTCCGACTCTCCTTTGTGATTAGCTGTGTACTCAATCCATTCTGAATAGTAATATAAATTGTTGCCTCATTTGATCGCAGTATTAATTACCCAAAGAAAGAATATAATCTTTCTAATAGATAAAAGTTTGTAAATGATGAGAGAACAGTTTTTGTCAAAGATAAGAGAAGCTGGTAATTTTGACAAAAGTGAAAAAAAAGGTGGTAACTAACTCCAATAAACATTGGTAATGCAAAACTTGGTTATAGTTTAATTCGATAAAAGTTGGTGACCACTTTAATTAAAGTTAATTATTTCTAGAAACATTTGGTAATGTTTTCGGACTAGTGACACAAATAAAAGTTGGTATAACAAATATAAGAGTTAGTAAATTTCGGGTGTTTGTACTGGACACAAATAAAAATTGATAAACAATAACAAAAGAACCGACAAATTAAAAGAAAAAAAAATAAACATTGAAAAGTAGCTCAAATGAGTGTTGATAATCAAAAGTTTGGAATAAAATTGGTAAGTCACTCAAATGAAGATTGGTAAATTCATAGAGGAGTAGGTAAATTTAAGGTGTTAATGAAAATAAGAAATAAAAGTTAGAAAAAAAGATAAGAGTCGACAATTTGTAAATTGTAGAAAAGAGTCGATAATATAATAATTTCACGAGTGTCATTAAATTACCAACAGGCTACCGGAATATTGGGTAACCGGTAACGTTGTTATCAAGGGAGCAGTTAGCATAGCGAGACTAATATGCTCAAATTCTAACGGTGAGACCACAATTCTTAGATAACGTTGTTTGATGGCCAAGCGGTAAACTTAAAAGGGAAAATTGGGGTTATTGTTTAAAGGGCAACCGGATTAGAAAAAAAAAAAAAACAGTGGGATTATTTAAAGAAACAAACCGAAGGGGATAAGATTCAAACGATAAGTAATTTTTTAAATATTCAACTACAATTTTTATAATAGTGGAATGTCAACACATGGTATTAGAGTACATATTAAAGATTTAAATCCGAATAATTCTTCTCAATTTCCTCTATTGTGCATGTTTTCTGTTGTTAGGTTACATGATTGATGTGGTTTATTTGACATGATCGACAACGAATTTTCTAAGATAAAACCATGTTAGGAAAGGAATCCGATCTGACACCACTAATGTACTTTTTATATGTCCTTACATGTGTTGGCCGAAGAAGGGACAGTTGGAAAGGTAATTCAGCTATTGCTTGCGTTCATATCAAATTTCCTAATACTTGCATTGAACCAACCTTGAATAGGAAGAGAATCTGTTCGTACGTGCGTCCAAATCAAGCAAAGGAGACTAGAAGAATGGTACATTTCTTAGTGAGGAAGTTGTGGCTTTCCTTGATATTTCATGGGAGGTTCTCTCTTAGCATAAAAGGAAATGATGCTAATGAAACTTGAACTACAAGAAATATGGGGGCATGATTCCAATTCACTTCATTTACTACCCTCACATTCCCAATTTGGTACAATTTTAGTGATGTTAGCGGAAACATGTCAATCAAGCACACAAGTCCAAAGGAGTGATTTAGTTCACAGAGATTCCAATAATTAGTATCGCCCATGAGTTAACGATGTAGTCCAGAGAAGGAATTGAGCTTGTCCAATGGTAAAATGTATAGTTTAAGTCAGTGCCTTGCTGAAAACCAAAAGCTTAAGAATTCTAGAATTTTCTCTATATTTTTAGGACCGAAGTAGCATTTCCTAGCAATTACCTCTTCCTTTTATTCTCCTCCAAGCATAGGTCTATCATTTGGAGGGTACTAAGGGCCTTCCTTTATTCCTTCTACATTTGCACGGCAGTTTCCAGGAGTTATATATATCATCTTTGCCTTCAAACTTGAACAACACAAACAAACCAATCCAGAGCCCACAAATAAGTTTCTAGTTTAGCTTAATCTCCTTCTACTAACTCACCCTCACATGACGCATCATAGCGAGCCCCGCTACAAATGAGTAGTAGTTCCTTACCATTCAATGAGCATCTTGTATTTTATAAAAATTAGGGGCAGGGAGGTTTTCGCACTAGTGGACAGATTTTACGGTGGAGGGACATTAGGCCAAGCGCCGAAGAATCAATACAACGTCCCACAGCAGTTTCAGCACAAGGTGTATCAAGACGCTTCCTTATCCAGCCATGAGAACGTAATTGACAGCAAGAAAGAGTGTTGATCATGGAGTACTATAAAAAAGAGGTTTGTTGGCTGGCGTTCTAGGTTCTAGCGCTGTCTAACTTGTAATGTTTCAAGTAACTTATTAGGACGTAGAAGTAACGGCTGTACTAGTCCTCGTTACAGCTTTCATCATGTCAGTCATTTCGAACTCCAGTACAGTGTTTAAGTTTGCCTTTTGATTTCCGGCTTTCTAAAGGTTAGTTGTATACTTGGATGTGCCTAAGCCACAAATTGGACCTCCTTTATACTAAATGTTCCACTTTTTATACTAAATGTTCCACTTTTTACTCTCCCGTTCTGGTGAAGTTCCTGCCAATCTATGTTGTAATTGTTAAGAATAAAGGGACAAAGATGCACAATGCAGAAGCAAAAACAGAGGACTTGACAGAGGACTTGGATCGCCAGCAAATAACTTGGATCGCCAAGTCATAAAGTCAAATCAGTGGCAGAGATCTTATGAAGGAGATGAACCTGGATCGATGATCAATGAACGAAGATGCTCGAGGGATTAATGACTCGGATTGCCAAAGTCTTAAGGAGTCTTAAGCTTAGTCAAATAGATTCTTTCTGTTAAAAACAGTTGCTATATTCTGTTTTCCTTTGTAACTGAGTTCTGTTACATATTCAAGTATAAATACTCTGCTTTCCTTTACATAATGAGATGAGGGAAAATAGCTAGAAACTGAGTTAGAGAGAGAAAGAAGTCGCAAGAGTTGAAAGAACAAGGTACCAAGGTCATCGACGAATGCAGAAAGGATCTGGATACCAAAAGAGAGTTTCAGAGGATGAAGAACAGCTCAAATCTGAAATACTGAAGCAAGTTAAGTATATTTGATCCTAGAAGATAGAACAAGAGAAGTAGATTCATATTCTGTCTTTCAATTGTACTAAGATACAATGATATGATCATCATTTGAAAATACAAGTTGTCTTCAGAGCTGTTCTCCTGATCTTGTTTGAAGTTCTTCATCTTTCTCATGGTATCAGAGCTGTAGGTTGTTTGTATAACTTGGTTTGATCTGAAAGTTTGAAGCAATGGCAATAAGATCGCCAAAATATCCTTTTCCAATTCACGTAAACATCTCGAACTTTGTTACAATCAAGCTCGCCGAAGACAATTTTCTGTTATGGCAAGCTCAAATGCAAAGGTTTTTGAAGAGTCAAGACCTCTTCGGTTTTGTTAATGGTGATGTTATAGCTCCTTCACGAATGCTGCATAATAATGATGAAGAATGTGATTCAGATCTTGCTAATCCTGATTATATTGATTGGACAAGAACAGATCAGTTGATATCATCATGGATTAGTGGGGCTGTTACTGAGAATATTCTAAGTCTGATCATTGGATTAGAAACATCCTTTGAGGTATGGCAGTCTCTTCTAAAATGATTTACACAAAAATCAATAGCAAAGGAGTTTGAGCTTAGAGGAAAATTACAGTCCTGTCAGAAACTTGATCAAAATCTCTCTACTTACCTCAGAGAATACAAAAATATATGCGATCAGTTGAATGCTATTGGTAAACCAGTAGATGATATAACCAAGATCTTTGGTATATTGGAAGGACTAGGTCCAGAATATGAGCAACTTCGAACCACCATATATTGCTTGAAGCCTCAACCTGACTATGACGAAGTCATAGCTCAACTAGAGAGATTTGAATCCAGAATGAAGACCTACTCCAGAAGTCAGTTCAATCCTAGTCTGGCCTATTTTGGCCAAAGAAAGATTCAAATGTATCCTAAAGAAAGTGCTGATGAAGAATATCTTTCACAACCGACTGGTTTTTTGGCTCAGAGAGGAAGTTATAGGGGTGGTCGTGGTTTTGGTCGAGGCAGAACTGCTGGTAATAGAGGACGAGCATTTGGTTATACTGAAAGAAATCAAAATTACAGAGAAGATGCAGCATTTCAAAGACCAGGAGACCAATATCTAAGACAGAAGAATGTCTTTCCTCCAACTGCACAGGGTTTTCGACCTTATGCAACACAACCTCACAGGTATCAAAACAACAAATCTTATCCTCCTCTGTTAAACTCAAAGAAAAGTTTGCAGGATGAGAAAGACACAGAGGTTACCAGACTAGAATGTCAAATATGTAAGCGACCTGAGCATGATGCTCTCCGCTGTTGGTACCGTTTTGATAATTCATATCAAGTAGAAGAGATTCCAGCAGCTCTAACAGCAATCCATATTGAAGATCCAAAAGGAAGTGAATGGTACCCTGACACAGGAGCCACTGCTCATATCAGTGCGAATTCTGGTATTCTTCATACTTCTTCTAAATATCAAGGTCTCGATACAGTAATGGTTGGAAATGGATCTTGTTTACCTGTTACACACATTGGTAACACTTACTTGAAAACAGAAATAAACACATTACCTCTTAATGATGTTCTTATAGTACGAGAAATAAAGAAGAATCTTCTTTACGTGTCTAAGCTTATCGATGACTACCCTTGCACTTTTATCTTTGATAAATTTGGTGTGTATGTAAAGGACAACAATACCAAGGCAACAATTCAGCTCGGAAAGAAGACTAAGGGCCTTTATCAAGTCAATACATGGTACGCACATGCCTTTTTCACTCAAAGTCGAAAGCAGTCAATGCAGAAGTATGGCACCAAAGATTGGCTCATGCGAATACTCAAATAGTAGATTATCTACATCATCGAAACTGATTCATGTCACTTGATTACTTCAGTTCCTTCAAACATTTGCAGCAGCTGTCAAGTAGCAAAAAGTACAGCTCTACCATTTTCTTTGTCGAATTCCATATCAACTTCATCATTAGAAAAGGTCCTTTGTGACATATGGGGACCATCACCGTAGACTCCTTACAAAAGTTTAGATACTATGTGATTTTTGTTGACAATTTTTCACGATACAGTTGGTTATATCCAATGAAGCTAAAATCTGAGTTCTTTGATATCTTTTGTCGATTCCAGACATTAGTGGAAAAACAATACAGTCACAAGTTCAAAATCTTTCAAAGTGATGGAGGAGGAGAGTTTGTAAGTAGAAGGTTTCAAGATCATCTGCAAAGTTGTGGAATAAAACAACAGCTATCTTGTCCTCACACTCCTCAACAGAATGGAGTTTCCGAAAGAAAACATAGACATATTGTTGAATTGGGATTGGCTATGCTATATCATTCCAAGATCCCACTGAAGTTCTGGGTCGATGCTTTTGTTACAGCAAACTATATTATAAACAGACTTCCAACACCAAAGCTAAACATGGATACACCATATAGAAAGATTCATAATGCTCAGCCACAGTATGATCATTTATGGGTATTTGGTTGTGCATGTTATCCATGCTTAAGATCATATTCAAGAAACAAGTTCGATCCTAGATCACTTCCTTGTATTTTTCTGGGATACAGTGATTTGCATAAAGGCTATAGATGCCTTGTACCTACTGATAATCGTATATATATCAGTAGACATGTTACCTTCGATGAAACATCATTTCCTTTCACAAAACTGTGATCAATGACTATGATCAATATACTCCTTTGTATAAACAGTGGATTGAAGGAGTCAAATTGCTCGAATCTTCAAAATCGGTAAAGCAAAGCAAAGTACTTCCTATCACTCGAAGGGAAAAGTCAATATCATCCTACTATAGATAACTATGAAAATCAGCGAGATACATCAACGAGACTCCATCAGCATCAATACAAGTCCAAGATATTCCTCTAACATCAAGGCAAAATGATGTTATCACCGAAACTCAATCCGGTCAGAATTCTTCACCTTTCTCAAGTACTCTACCTAACAATACTAGTTCTGACACAGAACAACACACTCGTGATCTATCTTGTTCTCAGAGAAATGTTAATAGTCATCCTATGCAGACCCGACTCAAATCAGGTATTATCAAGCCAAATCCAAGATATGCTTGCTTGGCTGAATATCATGTTCCTATGGAACCAAGATCCATTAAGTCTGTGTTAGCTGATACAGGATGGTACAATGCTATGCAAGAAGAGATGAATGCCCTCCATAATAATCATACCTGGACATTAGTTCCAAGAACAGACCAGATGAATGTTGTAGGCTGTAAGTGGGTCTTTAAGACCAAACTCACATCAGATGGTAGTCTAGAAAGACTCAAGGCTCGTCTGGTAGCCAAAGGATTCCATCAGGAAGCAGGACTAGATTTCACTGAAATATTCAGTCCAGTAGTAAAACATGCTACAATACGTGTAGTACTGTCTATAGCTCTCACAAGACAATGGACAATACACCAACTTGATGTGAAGAATGCGTTTCTTCATGGAGATTTAAATGAAACTGTTTACATGGAACAGCCACCTGGCTTCATTGATTCTCAAAAATCAAGCCATGTCTGTCTTCTTCACAAGTCATTATATGGACTTCGACAAGCACCAAGAGCCTGGTTTGACAAATTCAGTAACTTTCTTCTTGAAATTGGCTTTGTCTGCAGTACAGCTGACCCATCTCTGTTTGTGCTTCGTACTGAATCAGATACAGTATTATTACTTATGTATGTTGATGATATCATCCTCACAGGAAGCTCTCCTTAATTCCTAACTGCATTAATTCAGAATCTTAGTCTTCACTTCCAAATGAAAGATCTCGGCTACATTCATTACTTCCTAGGTATTGAAGTGAAACATACACTACAGACCTTGTTCTTATGTCAAACAAAATATGCAGTTGATCTACTGAAACGGGCACAAATGATAGACTGCAAACCAATTTCTACACCTCTGCCACTGCGGCCAATTGCTATGACAAATGCTGAAGTTCCTCTGATGGATCCTACTGAATACAGAAGCTTGGTAGGTGGTCTTCAATACTTAACCATTACTCGACCAGATCTAGCATTTGCAACCAATCTCCTATGTCAGAAGATGCAACATCCCACAATGGCCGACCTGTATCAATTAAAACGAGTGTTACGATATGTCAAAGGAACTATTCATCTTGGCTATTATCTTCACTCTAACAGTTTAACAAATCTCTATGGTTTTTCAGATGCTGATTGGGCAGGTTGTCCTATTACTCGACGATCTACTACAAGATTTTGCACCTTCTTAGGCTCAAACTTGATTTCATGGTCAGCCAAGAAACAAACTACTGTTTCAAAGTCCTCCACAGAAGCTGAATACAGGGCATTAGCATCTACAGCAGCTGAATTAACTTGGATTGGTTTTGTTCTACGCGATATTGGAATTCCTCTCACCAAAGCTACATCATTATTCTGTGATAATAAATCAGCTATTTCCCTCACAGCTAATCCTGTCTTGCATGCACGAACAAAGCACATAGAAGTTGACTTCCACTTTGTTCGAGAAAAAGTATCATCTGGTTCCATTTCTATTCAACATGTTCCAAGTCATCTTCAAGTAGCTGACATATTCACTAAGCCTCTCTCTCACTCAACTCATCTGTTTCTTCGCACCAAATTAGGAATGGGATTCAATCCCCTTCCCAATTTGCGGGGGGATGTTAAGAATAAAGGGACAAAGATGCACAATGCAGAAGCAAAAACAGAGGACTTGACAGAGGACTTGGATCGCCAGCAAATAACTTGGATCGCCAAGTCATAAAGTCAAATCAGTGGCAGAGATCTTATGAAGGAGATGAACCTGGATCGATGATCAATGAACGAAGATGCTCGAGGGATTAATGACTCGGATTGCCAAAGTCTTAAGGAGTCTTAAGCTTAGTCAAATAGATTATTTCTGTTAAAAACAGTTGCTATATTCTGTTTTTCCTTTGTAACTGAGTTCTGTTACATATTCAAGTATAAATACTCTGCTTTCCTTTACATAATGAGATGAGGGAAAATAGCTAGAAACTGAGTTAGAGAGAGAAAGAAGTCGCAAGAGTTGAAAGAACAAGGTACCAAGGTCATCGACGAATGCAGAAAGGATCTGGATACCAAAAGAGAGTTTCAGAGGATGAAGAACAGCTCAAATCCGAAATACTGAAGCAAGTTAAGTACATTTGATCCTAGAAGATAGAACAAGAGAAGTAGATTCATATTCTGTCTTTCAATTGTACTAAGATACAATGATATGATCATCATTTGAAAATACAAGTTGTCTTCAGAGCTGTTCTCCTGATCTTGTTTGGAGTTCTTCATCTTTCTCAGTAATTGTCCACTCGATCGGTGTGAAAAGAAGACTTCAACTGCTTTTAAAGTGAATGATCACAAGTTAAAAAACTTGCCAACGTTCTGGTCCAAAGACCATCCTAGAACTAGGAGGGCACTGGACACTGTGGTTCCATTGCTGAGTTGCTTCTGCATGATTTAGCTCATGCTCTTGAGTAAGATTCGACAAAGGCTCGCGAAGCAGAAAAATCCAGTTACGCATCGGCTGTAAATCCAGCAGGCGTCTGCAACGTATAAAAACAGAGATGGGCCGTTCTTTGACTTGTTGGTGCAATTGCATTATTTTTCCTGTCCAGGATGTTGACTGTTGTCTAGAATCAAATGTCACTGTTATTATAGCGGAAATATATGTCCTCTAACTTCCCGGATATGCCGTGGATTATTCCCATCCTATTCATTAATTACAAGCAGCAAGCATCAAACGTCAAGGATCCACGTTTTAACAAGCACGAGCTATTTCATTATTCCCTTTCTTCGATAAAAGAGACAAATTTAATTTTAGGCCTCGTTTCTTTCATGAAAAACAAACCGGATTTTCTGGATTTTGATTCACAAAAAACAAACTGATCAGGGAAAACAGTTTCCATCAATAGAAAAAAGTCTTCTAAAATATGGGAAAATATTTTCCACTTTTCAAGATAAGGAAATTATTTTCCCCACTCATTTTCTCTTATCCCACACTAACATTAACCTTGCCATCCTTTTTTTCATTTAAAAATAAATAAATTTTTAGTTATTTTCCTTTTTCTTTTTCATTTTTTTTTTTTTTTTTAATACTTATGTCTTGGCCAGTCACCAACCACAATGACAATTGGCAAACGGCCATGGGGCAACGAGCCAAGCAAGCGGTGAGCCAGGGGTCGAGGCTTGCCAATCTGGCGAGGCCTGAGGCCTTGAGCTCATCACTCGTCGCCATGGTTGGCAACCGGCTAAAGAAAAAAAAGATAAAAGGAAAAAAATTAAAAATCGATTTTTAAAAATATAATTAAAAATCGATTTAAAAATAAAATATTAAAAAAGAGTGCATTGAGGAAAAGATTTTTCTTGCCGAATGGCGAAGTTTCTGATTCATTTTCAAGTTTTAGTTGAACATCGAAAAATAATTACATTTTCTTAGAAAATGGCTTTCTAGAAACATTTTCTAGAAACACTATATTTTTCGCAAAATGAATAGTCTTAGTGAATTCAAGTTCTTCATCTTAACCAAAGGAACAAAGAGAATAAGTAAAGGGGACTCATGATGCACATCTCAGGCAACTCAAATATGCAAAGGTCGCTGACCTTTAAGGGTCGCAGTTTTCTCATAGTTATCAAAATAGTGCGAGCGATCATTTAGCATGCTTTCTCAATCCACTTTAGACTAGAAAGTTAGAATTTCTGAACTTTTCACCTGGCTATTGATGAAGCTTTCCCGCTCTGTTAATTACTGGTGGGGGTGCAGATGAACGTAAGCATGCGCCATGCAGCAAAAAGCATAATAACTAAGTTCTCCAAGGGGAGAGTAATATGATTGGAAGGCCGTGAAAAATGTTTTAGAACGCTTAGAAAAATTTCCACTGAGAGACGATCAACTTAGCGAAGCAATATAGCTGTTGCAGGCGTGCGACACAGCTTTTGAATTTCTCCAAATTCAACCATGATCAGAACCGAAAAATTATTCATTACCAAAACAAGTTATTCAGCTGTCGCAATCTCCTCTCCTTAAATGAAGACCAGAGATACATTGGATGAATCGAGCTGGCAGACATGGCTCGACACAGACTTTGTTACAACGACTTTGTCCAATTTGGATCGTGGATATTATTGTAAGTTCGCTTCACTAAAAAGCAGTGTTGACACGGCTTATAGAAGGATTGTACCTCTTTAATCCTATGAGCATATGCATGTAAACTTACACTCCTAAGATAACTTATTCGGATCCCTTGAAGAAACAGAATCTCGTTAAGTGTGTAAAATTTATCCATGACTAAAAGACTGAAGAGCCACCTTGGAAAACTAGCAGAAAATAAATTAGGACCGATATATCACGCAGTAAGAGCTTAGCTTGGAATCCCCGTCCACAAGTATATTCTATCAAATAATTAATTTTATTAGTTTAGTAAGAAAAGGACTTGGGAATTGGGCAGGAATCATTCTTCCATATTTTCTAATATTTACACCAACCTTGGGGACTGCTATTCCGGGACTTAAGTATGGCAATAGAAAGGGTACATTCTATTCTGGTGAAAGAATCCATCTTATTTTATACTTCTGCCCAACGGTTTGCTTTATCAAAAGCCCAAACAAAAAAAAAAAAAAGAACACTCCATACTTCTGCCTCAATCTCACTCACTGGAATGGTTAATTAATTTAATGAAGCTCCAAGATGCTGATGAAACTTCAGCTGCATAATGCAGGCATACCCCAATTTCACTCTTTTAACAAATTATATCTCTGGTCTGTTTGTCGCACAACTATCGCTTCCACGCAATGGAATTTTATGGTGAACCTGTAATAGTGAATAAGACATAAGTATATATTCTCCAATATCAGCCAAAATAATCCAAGATATCTTCACTTTGCTCTGATCAAATCATCCACTTCATTTGTGCTAACTTGATTTATTAGAATCACTTGTAGGAGAATGCATAGGCCAAGTCAAGGTTGTCCATGATGGAAAAGTTTCTGATAATGTTCCAATAATATTTGGGACCAGAAGGCATAGCATCTTCCCAGAATCATCAGTCCTTTTACAAGTGTTTGCAGATCTTTGTGATCGATAATATGGGAAATACTCATGAGGCGTCACTTTCCATGAGTTCTATGTAAAGTGATCTCAGGCTTTCCAACTCCATCAGTAGACACAAACTGTCGGAAGAAGATATGTTTTGAAGAATCCAGAATCGGACTGAAGATTGTATTTGATTGGAATTGTAACTATTTTAGGACTAGAAATATTTTCCCCTTGGGAATATTTTCTTTACTTTTTTATTGAGTTTCATTGTATATTATATACATCACTGTAACGATGTACAATTCAATGAAGAAAATACAATTCCTACACTTTTATTTGAGTTTCTTACATGGTATCAGAGCATGTCTCGATCTTGACATAGCTTTCGCATTACAATCAACCTCTGTTGCTACCATCCTTCGGAGAACAGATCAGTCTTCCCTGTTTCCTTGTTGCTGCAACTCTTGCAGAACAGAACAGCATCCATCAGGAAGTTCTTCATCCAACCCTTTATTTCAAAGATTAACCTGCAAGATAGAATTATCGCAGATTTCTTAGGAAATTGTCATCATGACAAATCCACAAACATTTACCTCAAGATCCGCAGAAGAAACGACACAGCCATCACCTCCTCAGATCGATGAACCTTTGGCAATAATAGCAGCATCTCAAGGGCAAGTTCAACCTCAAATTCAGCCACAACATCATCCTCAGCTTCCACAGTGGGGAGGTGCTCCGGCTCAGTTTAACATGGGGCAACCCTATTCAGGGCTACCTTATCCATGAGTACCGTACCCCTGGTACTTTGGAACTAATCCAAATACATCATCGCCGGGTTATCGAGATGGTGTGCGAATTGATGGAGGCCCACCAACCAGCGACGGGGCGGGCGCAACCATCAACCCTCAGCAGACAGGCGGGTCGATGGAACCGGGTGTGGGAACGAATCCCTACCCATGTCCGTTTTTTTCCAATGCGGATTCTGGAACCGGATCTGGCGGATCGGGTTTTGCGGCAAATCCCTACCCAAATCCGCTGCCAGGGTTCCTCCCATACCAGATCTTCGCTGCCAGTGGTCGGCCAGAGCCCGGCGACCCTCTTTTTACAACTAATGCAGATGGACCAGAACTGAAGCTCATCGCTCAACAATTGACTGGGTCCGATAACTATTCAAATTGGTCACGCGAGTTCCGGCGTGCACTGGTAACGAAAGATAAAGAGGGATTTATCGACGGAACGGTGCCGATTCCAACCGACGAGCGAATGGGACGACTCTGGAAAAAATGCAATCAATTGGTCCGAACGTGGATCGGAAATTGCATCGCTCCGGAGGTCGCAGCCGCTCTTCCCCGACGGAGGACTCAAAACAGTTTTGGGAAAATATCAAAGAAATGTTTGGAAAATTGGACCAAGTGAAAAAATTTTCTTTGACGCAAGATCTACGATTTAAGAAGGAAATATGTCTGTTGCTGCAATTTTTAACAAAATTTCAGGTCGTGGAACGAGTTGGAGGCAGCCGAGGAGAAGTTCGGCGGCGGAACCCATCCTACAGCAATACAATAGGATGCGGGACGAGAGAAAGCAATACGCTTTCTGCTCATCTTAAACGAAGCCTACCTTTCGTTCCGGTCACGAGATCCCGACCATGGAGCCGATGCCAACCCTCGGCCGCATCTACCAGCTTGCCGTCAAGAAGAAAGCCAACGTAAAAGCGGGCGATTACGGGAAGAATGGCGAAAGCGTGGCTCTGGCGGCGAAGAAATTTTCTCGCCCGCTACAGAGAGTCACGGGAGGAAGAGAGGCGCACGAAACCCATTTAGGGTTTCACGAAGAAAACCCTAGGGGGTATCGTCCCATGACGAGCGGCCATGATGTGTTTGATCGATCGGACGGCTCACCATTATTCCTTGGAGACGCTATTTCGGATGGTCCTGGAAGCAGGGGCCGGATAGAATCGAACGGCTCACGTGGGTTAGCTGCATATGGGCCAGATGGCCCACGCGGGCGGCATCCATCCTATTCTGATGGGTCGCGAGGGAATTTTGCTGCAATTCCAGATGGGCCGTATGGAATGACGACGGCCCATGCCGTGAACAGGCCCAGTTCATTCGCCAAAAATAATCAAAAGGGCAAGGGTAAGTTGTATTGTGATTATTGCAAACGCCCACATCACACGATTGAAAATTGCTGGAAGCTCCATGGCAAACCTGGCAAAAAAGAGAAGGGAAAATTTTCAACTGTTTTACAGGTATTGGGAAAATCAGCAGACAAATCAATTTCTCATGGGGAATATCAGGAGCTGATGGAAGCTTTAAAGAAGTTGGATGCTTCTGACAAGGTAGGGAGTTTCACAGGTATTTCTTATTGTCTGATGAACTCAATTGCAATGGATGCATGGATTATTGATACCGGAGCTAGTGATCACATTGTCTACAATCAGAAATTTTTTTCCACTATTAAGAAGTTATCCTTTCCTATATCAGTGCAATTACCGAATGGAAACACCACAAATGTTGATATGATAGGGACTGTGAAACTTAGCCCGCTCATCAGTCTTAAAAATGTTCTTTATGTCCCTAGTTTCCAATTTAATCTCATATCGGTTTCTCGAGCCTGTCAAGACAACTCCTGTCGCACCTTGTTTGACTTCGATATATGTCTATTTCAGGCCCTTTCAACCGGCAATCGATGGGCTTGGGTAGAATCTATCAAGGCTTATATTTTTGGATCGATCTTCCAAGCAATTTTAAATACTCTTCTGTTGCTTTTGATAAATCCATATGCAATGTTGCCAGCAATAAAAATTTCCTTCATCATCAAAGATTGGGTCATACTACATATTTTCCTTGTCCTCAGTGCCCAATTTGTCCCTTAGCAAAACAAACTCGTTCTCCCTTTCAAAATAGCAATACAAGTGTTGACAGCATCTTTTCTCTAATTCATGCTGATGTCTGGGGACCATATCATACCTTAAATCATGATGGTTCACGTTTTTTTCTCACAATTGTGGATGATTTCTCACGTGCCACCTGGGTTTTTCTCATACAATCCAAAAATCAAGTTCTATCTCACCTTAGAACTTTGATCTCTTTATCAAAAACTCAATTTGGCAAGTCAATTCATCGAATTCGTACTGATAATGGAAAGGAATTCTTCAATAGTGAATGTGCTTCGTTCTTTAGCTCCAATGGTATTTTGCATGAAAGTACTTGCACGTATACACCACAGCAGAATGGAGTTGTTGAGAGAAAACACCGTCATCTTTTGGAAGTGGCACGGGCTCTTAAATTCCAGGCATCTATACCAGAGAATTTCTGGGGAGATTGTGTAGTCACTGCAGCGTATCTCATAAATCGTATGCCATCTAGGATTTTGAAGGGAAGAACCCCATTTGAACTTTTATATGGGAAGAAACCATATTTGAGTTATCTTCGTGTTTTTGGTTGTCTCTGCTATGTGACTACAGTAGGACCTCACGATAAAATGAGCCCTCGTGCTCGGGAGTGCATATTCATGGGGTATGCAAATCTTAAAAAGGGTTATCGAGTTTATGACAAATCTACTGGGGATTTCTTTATCAGCAGAGATGTGGTATTTCATGAGGATGTTTTCCCGTTCCGAGATTCTGCTTCCACGTCTGGAGATGACGTAGCCACTAATCGTAGATTTCTATCAGAAGAAAATTTATCTTCTGGAGGATCCTATATTGTTACTTCTCCTCCAAGACAGCCAACATTACATGCAGCACCACCTTCACCACACGATGAGCATTTGACTGAAAATTCGATTGAGGAGGAATTCATTGAAGAGGAACCTCGAGATGGTCAATTCCGTCGAACCAACCAATATTAAAGGAACGTCATCGACGTGCTACACCGAGCCACCTCGACGATCTGGTCGAGTCACTCGTCCACCAACTTGGACAAGAGATTATGTTTGTTCTTCATCAAAATCCTCAGGTACTCGTTATCCTATTTCCTCCTATGTGTCTTTTAATCAGTTGTCATCAGATCATTTATGCTGCATTAGTCGCATTTCTGAGGAAAAAGAACCCTCTAGTTATCATGAGGCTGTACATGATCCTCGATGGCAAAAGGCCATGGAAGCAGAACTTAAGGCATTGATGGACAATCACACCTGGGATATAGTATCATTACCTCCTCATCGTAAGCCCATTGGTTGTAAATGGGTATATAAGATTAAATATAAGGCAGATGGTTCTGTGGAAAGGTACAAGGCCCGGTTGGTGGCTAAGGGGTTTACACAGCGAGAAGGATTTGACTACCATGAGACATTTTCTCCAGTAGCCAAGGATGTCACAGTTCGCTCCTTCTTGTCGGTTGCTGCCTTTCGCAACTGGACATTACATCAGATGGACGTGCACAATGCCTTTCTTCATGGTGATTTGGAAGAAGAAATTTATATGGATCTTCCACAAGTATTACGGAGACAGGGGGAGTCTAAGGTATGTCGCCTCCGTAAATCCCTTTATGGTTTAAAACAGGCCTCTCGGCAGTGGTATGCCAAGTTTACTAATGCTCTCATGGATGCTGGATACAAGCAGTCCAAGCATGATTATGCCCTTTTCACTTGGACAAAAGGTACGTCGTCTATTTACTTGATGATTTATGTTGACGACATACTCATTATGGGAAATGATGATTCTGCTGTAAGGAAGCTTAAGGAATATCTACATTCCTCTTTTCATATCAAAGATTTAGGGCCACCCAAATACTTTCTTGGAATAGAAATAGCTCGTTCTGATCAGGGGATTTCTCTCAGCCAAAGGAAATTTGTGATGGAGATTATATCAGAAGCGGGATTATCGGGGTGCAAACCGGCAGTCATTCCCATCGAGCAGAATACAAAGTTAACCAGTGTTGATTATGACGCTGGAATGTCTTCCATTAATGATCCATTGCTGAAAGATCCGACAAGCTATCAGAGACTGGTTGGAAAACTTATCTACCTTACCATGACTAGGCCAGATATCTGCTATGCTGTACAGACTCTTAGTCAGTTCATGCACAGTCCAAAACAATCCCACATGAATGCAGCCTTGAAAGTGGTAAAATATCTGAAGAAATGTCCGGGGCTGGGGATACTTCTTTCTCGAAAGTGCAATATGGAGATGACAGCCTATTGTGATTCGGATTATGCTACATGCCCCATGAGTAGGAGATCTATCACTGGTTTCTGTGTTAAGGTTGGAGAGTCACTGCTTTCATGGAAGACGAAGAAACAATCCACAGTATCACTGTCATCAGCAGAAGCTGAATATCGATCCATGGCAAAGACTGTCTATGAAGTGGTATGGTTACGAGGGTTACTCCAGGATCTTGGAGTACAAATTAGAGGTCCGACATTACTCTTTTGTGACAATGATTCAGCAATCAAACTTGCAGCAAATCCCATATTACATGAGAGGACGAAACATATAGAGGTTGATTGCCATTTCACACGAGAAAAGATCAAAGAGGGTATCATCGAAACAAGAGGAATTAGAACCACGGAGCAACCCGCGGATATGTTTACTATACCTCTTTGTCAAAGACAACATACATATCTTCTAAACAAGCTTGGCGTCTTGGATATATACAAGCCACCAGCTTGAGGGGGAGTGTCGGAAGAAGATATGTTTTGAAGAATCCAGAATCGGACTGAAGATTGTATTTGATTGGAATTGTAACTATTTTAGGACTAGAAATATTTTCCCCTTGGGAATATTTTCTTTACTTTTTTATTGAGTTTCATTGTATATTATATACATCACTGTAACGATGTACAATTCAATGAAGAAAATACAATTCCTACACTTTTATTTGAGTTTCTTACACAAACCAACAAAAACCGATACATTGCTTTCTTACTCAGCTCCCTTTTCTCTCGCGTCTGCGATACATCTCAAATGGCAACTAATGCCAACTACCTTAAGGCAATGGCACAAGGAACAAGGAAACCATACAGCCCACAAAAATCCCATGAGGCAGTTCAAGACCGGGCAGCCCCATATCATGATAATGTTATGGACAGCAAGATAGTGGCTGAGAAGTTCAATGGTGTGGTTATTACGGAGAACAACAAGAGCAAAGTTTCAGGTTGGAGTTTTTAGGTTCTGTTCTTGTGCATGATTCAATCGATTACCCTAGTATTCTAACGCATGAAGTTAAGGGTATGCTCGAGGTGGGACATGTCCTTTTGAAGCTGTCTCTAGGCTAGTGCTGCTATGCACTTTTTCTGACTCTCTTATATGATCGTGGTACTTATCACCTCAAATCTTGATCCTCAAGGAACGAAGAATCGACACATTCCACAACAATGCCAGCAGGCTGTTCAAGACACACCAGCTCCTTATCATAATAATGTTATTGATAGCAATACGGCAGCTGAGAAGTACAATGGATTGGTATTTAAGGAAAACAACGAAAGCAAAGTTTCTGGTAGGAGTTTTTAGATTCTGTTCTTGTACATGTTTCAAGTAATACCTCAGTATTCTATCGTCTGAAGCTAAGGGAATGTGTGAGCTCCGACAAGTTCTTTTTAAGCTCTGTCCTATGTGATTATTTGCGTACTCAATCCATTCTAAACTGTATTACATATTGTTGCCTCATTTGATTGCGGTACTAATTACCTTAAATCTTGATACTCAAGGAACGAGGAATGGAAACAGCCCACAACAATCCCCCAGCGTCGTTGGAGACAGAGCAGCTCCTTATCGTGTTGGTGTTATTGATAGCAACATGGCGGCTGAGATGTACATGGGAGTGGCTTTTGTGGAGACCTACAAGAGCAAACTTTCTGGTTAGAGTTTTGAGATTATGTTGTTGTACACGGGTCAAATAATACCCTAGTATTCTAACGTCTGAAGTTAAGGAAATGTCACGAGCTCCCACATGCTCTTTCTAAGCTCTGTCCTATAGACTACTGGTGCTATGTACTTATTCCAACTCTCCTATACAATTAGTTGTGTACTCAAATCTATTCTAACCAGTAATATATGTCGTTGCCTCATTTGATCGCAGCACTAATTACCTAAAATCTGTATCCACGATCGAGTAACTGTAAACTTGATGTTCAACCAAGTGAGTTGGTGTGAAAATCTTTGCCAAATTCAACAAAAAGTTCGACATCAGAAAGGCAAACTCCAATCAAAAGAAAAGTATGTGAAGTATGTGAAGTATGTGAAGTACCACACTGTAAACATTAGCCATAAACATTCTCATGCGAAACTCGTCCAGCAAATTTTGTCACGCCCCGATCCTTAGGCACACGCGCATCCCTTACCTTTGGTCGATTTTAAAATGTGATATCCCAAGACTACGTATCGCCGACCCTTTCTTTTTCAATATGCACATGCAGAAGCGGTTATAAATCCCCAGACAATAAAACAATGGGATAGAAAAGCATGCCATATTTTTCATACCGAAAATTCACAACCACACCTTTTTACACACATCTCATAGTATTCTACAATACTATATATACGTAAGTCTGATCTAACATCTATTCCCATGCAGACAAGGTCTGATAAGACAGGACGGGATCTCAGTCCTCATCCGGGTCGTACTCGGGGTCGTACTCGGGGTCATCCTCGGGGTCCTTCTCCACGTACTCCTCTTCGGGTTCCTCATCCGGGATCTCCTCGTCAGATTCCTCCTCCTTAGACTCCTCATTCGGGTCCTAAAATGGTTATTCAATAACCACTGAGATAACGTCTCAGCAAGTTCTATCCCCTAAGACCCAATTAGTAAACTAATACACCTTAGGGTTGCCTATGCATAACATGAGTCAGAGGACTTATCTTGGCCTCAGATTCCACCTGCATATTAGCACAGATCAAATAGGCACCCAAGCAATCACATCACTAATCGAAGCATCGATCAAATCGACCTAGTCGATTACACGCCAACAAGACCACTCACGGTCATTTCCATTATCCCAATCAATTTACAACATCAATTCAAGGCGATGATCAATCGACCTAGTCGATTACGACTCAATCAACCATTCACCGATCATTCCATTCAATCAATTAATTCACAACATCAGATTAAAGCAATGAATCACATCAAATTATGCTCGGATCGAATCATCGATCAATCGACCTAGTCGATTACCTGTCATCCAAATCATTCTCCACGGTGGAATCTAGAAGTCAGGCTACGTGCATTCTCCAAGACGACATACCAAGTCTCCGAGCCCACATGCCTTCCTTAAGACGACATACCTACTCATCGACCCATGTACATTATTCATGGTGGGATATCTAGTTACTGAGCCTACATGCATTCTTCAAGACAACAT
This sequence comes from Eucalyptus victrix, assembly GCA_016097545.1. Taxonomy (NCBI): domain Eukaryota; kingdom Viridiplantae; phylum Streptophyta; class Magnoliopsida; order Myrtales; family Myrtaceae; genus Eucalyptus; species Eucalyptus victrix. Next base: position 49,654,804 of record CM027842.1, read on the forward strand.
ACATATTCATTGAGCCCACGTGCATTCTCCAAGGTGATGCATCAGGTCACCGAGCCCACGTGTCTCTTTAAGATGCCATACTGAATCAGCGAGCCCACGTGCATTCTCCAAGGCGATGCATCAAGTCACTGAGCCCACGTGTCTCTTCAAGATGCCAAATGTACTCATTGAGACCACATGCATTCTCCGAGGTAATGCATCAAATTACTGAGCCCACGTGCCTTTTTAGATGCCAAATGTACTCATTGGGATCACATGCATTTTCCGAAGTAATGCATCAAATTACCGAGCCCACGTGTCCTTTTAGATGCCAAATGTACTCATTGGGACCATGTGCATTCTCCTAAGTAATGCATCAAATTACCGAGTCCACGTGTCCTTTTTTAGATACCAAATGTACTCATTGGGACACGTGCATTCTCCGAAGTAATGCATCAAATTACCGAGCCCACATGTCCTTTTAGATGCCAAAACCTAATCACCGAGCCAACTTACCCTTCTCAACGTGATTTACTTTCTACCCTGATTCTACTATGAAACAATACCTTTCTCTATAGTTCACCAGTCTACTATCGATACTAACAACCGCTACTCAATCATTTCTCAATCAAATAATCTAAAATCAACTCAATAGGAATATATCATAAAATTCACAATTTAAATCAATTCCATACAAATTGAAGTTCAATTAAATAAATGTGCTGCGTCACGACAATCAACACGAAATTCGGTCTTTGGCCATCCCGGTTGAATTTTCGGAAAATAAATAATTAATAATTAATTTCGGATATTAAATAAATAAATACAATAAATTCAATTTAGCACAATATCAAGCTCAATTAAATAAATGCATTGCACCATAATCATCAGCATAAAATCTCGGTCACTGGCCATCCCAGTTGAATTTTCAGAAAATAAATAATTAAATAATTAATTTCGAAAATTAATATTTAATTCCTAAAAATTCCACTTAGACCCGAATTGCTTAATTAACACCCGATAAGGGTCGGGAAAAATCCCAAGAAGTATCCAATAAATACTATAGGCAATTCTCTATCTAAGTACACTAACCACCTAACTAATATGCAATGCAATTAACTAATAATCGCTAATCAATTCTAATCTAACCACCTAATTACACTTAACTAACGCTAATCAACCTTTAAGTATAATTAGCAAACTAAGAAGGCATTAGTGAGCAAAACTCACTCAATACGACGGGATCGACGCAAGGATCGACTTTCCTCAAAGCGGGCCGAGCATCCGGGCTCGGGAAGATGGCAAAAAGGGGCCACGAAGCTGCTGCCATACCCATTTTCTTCCTCTCGGTTCACTGCTGGTTGGGGCCGGATTCGGGGCTGAGATGGCAGAGCAAGGCTAGTGGAGGGCGAAAGGAGCTTCGATGAGGCCAAACGGTGGCCGGAGGGGGTCGAGCGACAGCCTGAGGTGGCCGAACGAAGCTGGATAGGGGCGGCAAGAGCTGAACGGCGACTAAACCGGTGTGAGGGGAGAGATGGTAGCTTGGTGGTGGTGGTGGACAGCAGAACAGCAGGCGATGGTGGAGTAAACGACGGTCCGGCGTGGCTGTGGCTCCTTCAGGCAACGCTGGTCGCTGCTTCTGCTTCTGTCGATCTTCGCACAAAATAGAGGAGGAGAAGGAGAGTGTCAACGGCAGCTAAAGGAGGGGTTAGGGAAAGGCAGAGGTGAACGGTGAGCGGTGGAGCGCACGGGCGACGTGCGGGTGGCGGAGCGCGGCGGCGACGATGAGCTGATCCGATCTTCCTCTTCTCTCGGTGGCTTCTGCTCTTCCTCTGCTTCTATCTTTGTTCGAACGGTGAGGGAGAGAGAGAGAGTGTATTGAGAGAGAGAGTGAGGTTTGAAAAGTCAAAAGTAAAAAGGGAAAGGAGAAGCAAAGTTGAAATTGATAAGGGGCAGTCGGTGGAGGGAAATTCCGCATGAGGGGGAAAAGAAAAGAGAGAGAAGGAGAGAGATTTCGGCCAAGAGGGAGAGGAAAAGAAGAAAGAAGGAAAGGAAAAAGAAAAAAAAAGGGTGTTTAGCCAAAAATGAAAAAGAAATAGCAAATGGGAAGAAAGCTAAGAGAATTTCTTAAAATAGAAAATTCTCATCCTATTTTTTTTTAATAAGCTCTATGATTTCCAAAGAAAATTCAAATTAGAGCACTTGGTCCCCAATGGGGCTTTTGCATCCAAATTCCCTCTTAATTCTCTCTCAAAAGACTCTCATAAAAATCAATTGATGTTTCACTTATCAAATTGATTATTTTTCTCATCCAAAAATCCCTCATGCTTCTCAATTTCACAACCAGAATTAATCCCTAACTTCAACTGAACAAAAATGGCCAATTTATCTAATCGAAATCAGAACCTGAAAATCCGGATGTCATAGATTTACAGCAACCGAAGCATGCAATTTTGCAAGATAATGTCGGAAGCACAATGGGAATTTTATAGGCCATAAGCTCAGCTCTGTGCCTCTTCTGTTTTATTTTTACACCAAACAGGAAGCAATGAGATGCGGAAAAGTAATTAGCGTAGAAATTGGTAGTGGCTAGTTGGGTTCTTTATGCAGAACTGCTTTGTGCAATAAATAAATAAATAAATACAATCTCTCTTTCTATGCTAGTGAAATTCACTGGTAGAAGAACACCACAAGTGCCATAACTTGGCAAGCCGGGACACTTAGGTGCCATAACTTCAAAACGGTACACTTAAGTGCCACTTTTTTTTTTTCGAGTGGGACACTTAAGTGCCACCTCCGGCGACCCTTGCCGGAAATCCTACGTGGCAATATTTTATTACTATTTTTTGCGTACGTGGCTCGCCGGAGAGCTGAGTCGGCCCTCACTCACCAGAAACGACGTCGTCTGCATAATAAAAGCCACAAATCTTCCAAAAATGACGTCGTCTCCCCAAATGCCCCAAATCTAAAACCCTAAATCGGCCAAAATCCCTATTGAAGTGCTCGAATTGAAGTCTCGAACCCTAATTTTCATTTCCCCAAAATTCCTTCGTCGAATATTCGAAATGGAGAGCAGGACTCGCAGCAGCGCCTCAATTTCCTCTCACCGAAGCGAAGGAGAAGGCCAGCGTTTCTGTTTTTGTGGGTTACCGAGTCCAAGAAGAACATCGTGGACTCAAATCAATCCTGGGAGAAGATTTTATGGATGCGCCCAATATAAAGAAGCGTCGAAGTGCAAATACTTCAAATGGATCGATGAGAAGTTCTCTGACCGAGCCACAGAGGTGATATTGGATCTACTTCATAAAAGACAGCAATCTCCATCTGTGTTCGTGAACGACTTGGACGATGTTGACTCAATGCAAGCTCAAGTGTCTTCAGTTAAACTTTTGAAGAATGAAGTCTCAATGCACGCTCAAGCATCTTCAACTAAACCTTTCAAGAATGAAGTTCCAATGATGAAAATTGAACGAAAGTGTTACCAAGCGTGTATTATGGTGTTGTTTTGCTGTCTATTGTACTTTATGATGAAATGTAAAGTACTTGAAAATGAGAAAAAGTTTCTCCGACTGCCATAGTTAAAAATGGTGTTGTTGTGGAACAAGATCATTGTTGCTTTGTTGTTGTTTGTGCTGTCGTATGGACTTGCCATAAGTTTACCATCATCTTCTCTGTTTTGATGCAGAATCATTTTCTCTGTTTTGATGCAGAGCAACATATACACAAGACAAACATGAATGATTACCCGAGTGCCATAAGTTGTATTTAGTAATCACGTAAGTGCTAGTCGCAATGAAAAAAGGATCACTTAAGTGTCAAGTTATTGTTAAAGTGATCGGTTAAGTGTCACTTGTAATTAAAAGTGAACAGTTAAGTGCCAAGTTTTTTTAGAATAGAATCAGTTAAGTGCCAATTTTTTGTGGGTTTTCTGTGAAAATTACGCCAACCACCAGCACCGGCGACACCACCAACCATCACCACTAGCCACACTACACACTAGGCTGGAGCGCCACCACAATGCTAGTGGTGTTGCTGCACAAGAAGATACTAGTGCAAGCTGAGCCTTGCACTAGTTTGCACCAGTACACATGGTGTAAGATGTGCAACCGCACACTTGTACTAGGTGTAGGTGCAGCTGCTTAAGCCTATAACCCCCACCACAAACCAATAATCACCAAGCATCACCACCAGCCACACCAGCACTCCAGCCACCACATTAGCACCCCAAGAACAAACTAACTACCAGCAAACATCACCATCCACCATCACCAGATACACCAGCACTCCAGCTATCACCACAGAACACCAACAGAAGCAGCAACAAGTAAAAGCGGAATCCATGATAAACAACAACATAAATTGACAAGCAAAGCACAAGATCATTTCATTGATATTTCATCAAGTCTCGAGTCGACAACATCAATGAATGACAAACTAAAGAAAAGTGTCAAAACAAAAGATAACCATCCAGAGACTTTCTATATGCACGACAACATCATCATTTACATAACTGTTTTTACTCCTAAGCTCCACAAATATCACATCTCATCTCATCAATCAATATGCACGACACCCCATGTTCGTCCTCCTTTCGATAGGCCTTTCACTTGATTCATAATTCTGGCACTCTTTCTAACTGGACGTGCAACTTCTTCTTCAACCTTCTCGGTATCCACGACTCGAGATGGAGCTGCAAATGTCCTAGGCTGAATTGAATCAAAAGGAGCTGGAGCCGGAGCCGGAGCCGGGGTTCTTTCTCTTATTTTTTGTTGGCACAGTTGATGTTGATGTTTTCTTTTTGTTGGTGCAGCCGTCGATTCTTGAGTTGGGCCCGAGATAAGAACTTCTGAACTTCTCCCAAGCTACAAAAAAATAATAAATTGTTAGCAAAAATCTACAGCATAAATTAAATTAAATGCAGCCAATAAAACTTACATTGAGAACGACTATTCCAGTACGCTCATCTGTATAAATGCCATAGCCATATTGTCTTAATCTCTTCCCAAGTGCCCCTCTTGTTTGAATAGGGGCGTCACTTTCAGGAACTTGTGATTTGTTGCCCCTTTTTCCTGCTTTCTTGGGCCCTTTAACTACAGTCGGGGCTTCTTCGACCAATTGTCTTTGGGCGTCTTCTAGATGGCCTTTGTGCACCTCGCCCCTTCACCCGGCCTTGTTCTAGTTATCCTTACTGTAGCCCTTCAACTTCAACAGTGACACCTCCTTCGTTGGGCCTTCCGGTGGTGGTGGTGGTACTTGTGGTGCCCCTTCCGGTGATTCTTCCGGTGGCTCCGTGATGATCCTTGAGGTGGCTCGTGATGGCCCTTCGGTTAGCGATTCGGTTCGAACTTGCTTTCTTCGAACCCGAGAAAGAGGCCAAAAGATACCATAAATATAATATCGAGACATATAATAATAAAAACTGAATACAAATTGGTTGAATTTAGCACTGGGTATTTCTTTTCGGCTGAAGAACAGTGACCGACCGGTCGTGATCCGCTTGGGCCAATCCTTCACACATTTTGTGTTCTACCTTGCCTTCTTCGAACAGCCATTCGGTTTCATGACTTACCGAGGTTCTTCTTGTGACCTACCAAACACATTACATACAAGGCCAAATAGGATATTATGTACATTTTTATGATAAACGACAATAAAGCAACATAAACATAAAATAAATTTCATGACTTACCGGGGTTCTACTTGTTGACCGAAGAACGGTCGACTCACTTGGCCCTGCTGTGTGCATTTCTCCAACTGTCTCTTCAGTAGGCCCTTCACCTTGCCTCAACCGTTGTTGCTTCCTCAATTGACAACCTTTAATATTGTGGCCTGTTAGGCGACAATAAGAGCATGTGATCTTTGCACCATGCCTGCTCATTCTTTGTTGACCCGAGACCTCTCCCTCCGCCATTCTTCGTCTTCGTTTTGTCCTTCCAATTGTCTTCTTCAGTGGCAAAGGTTGAGGTGCTTCATGATCCGTGGGCTCCCAAAACTTGCTACTTCTAATTGGCTGCATCATGAACTGATAGGAAGCAAGATATTTTGATTTATGGTACCAATCATCGATGTAATCATATGTATTGTCGCCCTTCAACTGGATGGCACATATGGCATGTGCACATGGAATTCCACTTACTTGCCATGCTCTACATGAACACTTCCTACTTCCTAGATTGACAACATACTTATTTGCACCCTTCATTATCTCATATCCGTCATCTCCATTCCAAATGGGATGACAATGCGTACTTGCAGCCAAGTTCTCATCCAATTTCTTCACAATCCTAGGACCATATTGTCTTGTCCACTTTGCAGCCTCATCTCTTTGTTTCTGCAGCCGAGTCATAACCGCAACTCGTATATCTTCAAGCATTGAGATGACTGGTTTGCATCTGGCATCTATTATCTTCGCATTAAATACTTCACAAATGTTGTTGTCGACGTTATCGCACTTGAACTCCTCCTTGAAGAATGCCCCGCACCAATGCTTCGGTTCTAGTTGAAATAGAGTAGCACAACCTTCCTTTGTCAGCGAACAGTCCTTCTTTGGCTATTCTAAAGTCAGCCATGTTTGCACTCTTTGCTAATTGCCAAAATTGCAATTGCAGCTTATCCCCTTTATACGTCTTTGCCCAATTTCCGTATATGTGCCGCGCACACATTCGATGTTCAGCATGGGGCAACAACTCGCACGCCGGAACCAATCCCCGCAATAATTTAAAGTAAGAAATACTAGAGCAAATTACATGTTCATATTACAAAGCAAAGCAAACTATTGACTAAATTTTTCAAAAACTAAGCATTACCTTCGTTGGTCGCTCGTGAATGCCCACCCTTCCCCGTTTGTTATCTCCAAGTCGGCCATCAGATTTTTCAAGAACCAGGACCAATTGTCCTTGTTCTCAATCTTTACAATAGCCCAAGCTAGTGGGAACATTTGGTTATTCGCATCTCTTCCAATCGCTGCCAATAATTCTCCCTTGCACAAGCCCTTTAAGAAACAGCCATCCAATCCTATAATCCATCTACAACCAGCTAAAAATCCTCGTCTGCATGCATCAAAGCACACATAGAACTTATCGAACTTGGTCCCATGATCAGGAAGCGGTCTCTCAATCACCTCTACATACACTCTACTTGTAGGGTTTTGCAGCCTACACTCCCAAGCATACTCCCACACCTGCCCATATTTCTTAGCATACTGACCAATAAGTACCTTTATCACCTTTTGCTTTGCTCTTTTGCACTGATTCCTAGATACATTGATGCCTCCACGCTCCTTCACCAGCATCCTAAAGTTAGCAAGTTTCAAGTTGGGCATCACCTTGATCACATCGAAGAAGTGCTTGGCCAACCATGCACTTGTTACCCTTTTGTTTTGAAAATTAATGGAACAAGTGTGTTCCTCTTGGTAGGCTCTAATCTGAAAAGACTCACTCTTCTTAACAAACGCCTTTGTAAATCTTCCATGGACAGTTTTGCTGCGAACACCTAGCTCTTACAAATTTCTTGGTATTTCTAATGAAATCAATATTTCTTTGTGCAGCAATGGAAGAACTCAATATAGCTTCCCTAAATTGAATCGCATCATGGAATTTCATACCTACTGACAAAGTAGGAGACGCAACAAATGGATCATAGGAAGGAAACTTACTTTTCCTTCTACGCACAGCTCGTTGATCTTCTTCAACTTTGTCCTGGGAAGTTGCGGTGTCGATGCTTTCTTCATAATCTGTCTCCAGGACCTGACCGGCAACACCAACATGCGGGGCCTTCGTCTGTTTGGATGAACAGTTAAATGCAAAGTTGCAAATCTATCTCGACAAGAAGTCCCTTTGTTTGTTCCTTGACCGTGTAAGCTCCTCATCGTCGGCGTCACTTAAGATTAACAAATTTTCAGCTTCAGCCGCCAACCCTTCATCATCATCGTCATCATCACCGTCACTGGATTCAGCTACTTCCCAATATAATTCAGTGATGGTGACATCACCCATGTCACAATCGCTCTGGTGAACAGCATCTGCGCCCCTCTCCTCCCTATCCTGTCCATCATGACCTACTTCATCTCCTCCTTCTCCTACTTGAGTGGTATCTCTGTCATCATCTTCGTCGTCACTATTGTTTTCAACAAACACTTTCGCCTCTTCGCCATGAAGATAATGATATAAGACATCCCTAAAACCATTATCATCTTCCAAAACTCTCAAACCATCTCTCAAGCCTTTCCCAGGAACACAGTACAGTAACTTTTGTACTCTACAAGGCAAAAATGTCACTATATCCCTAACAAATCCAATATAAGATGCCTTCTTTATATCTACAAAGATAGTACCCTCATTCCCCCCTCATACTCCCACTCATCCTCCCCAATCACAAAATCTCCACCGTAGTAAACGATGACAGCAACATAGTCTTTATGCGCCATTTCTGCAACAAAAGAGGACAAATATACAATTAACTTTTGGGACCACATTCACAAAGAACAAACAATTGCAAGTGGAGGTCCCTACACTCTTTATTAAAGAAAAGAAAAGAAAAGAAGAAGAGAGAGGGAAGATGCGGTCGAGGACGCATTTGCACTTGAAAACAAGAGGCCTCGGGACAAGGACAAATAAAAATAAAGATGGGACCCGACAACTGCTTTGATTATGCCGTCGCATTTCTTTAAAATATGGAGAGGAGAGATTCCTCAACGTCCTCAACAATGCAATTTATTAAAAAAATCCAGAAGTCCCCATCCCCACAACCTTCGATTCGAACATGTGCAAAGTCCAATACTCGAACCCTAACAATCACCAATCATCACAAATTTCACATCCGACCACTACAAATTACTTTCGCACATCACAATTCAACACCCCGAATGAATCACACATCACAGTGGATGAGGCGACGTCGAGCCCTACATTGAGCCCTAATTTTCCCCCGCCTTGCCCTACACCGAGCCTATATTTCAATGCCGCTCCTAAACTGCATCAATTCGAACCCCCAATAGGATTGTAGCACTACATCTCAGCCATGAATCTCACATCAAGCCTGACCTTTCCCAGCCGACCCCCAAATTTGAAGTCCAAGCCCTAATAAACGAGTCGGAGCCCTAATTTCACCACAGGGGAGAGGAAGAAGATAAAAAACCTGAGCAAATCGACGACGGTGAGCGATGACGGCGCTCGATGCCGGCGAGCGACGACGGCGAGCGACAAAGGCGAGCGACAACGGCGAGCGATCACCTGCGAACGGCGAGCTGTGAACAGCGATGGATGGAGAGGACGTCAGACCCAGTGTGAACTGACGAAATGTTCAAATCCAAATAAACCAAACGAGGTCGTTTAACACTCAGGAAAAACGACGTCGTTTAGTTTGGCCAAATGCACAGTGGATGAGGCGACGTCGTTTTCCTCCTCCACGTGTGCTTTTTTTTTTTAAAAAAAATTGCCACATCAGTTAAGCAAGTCGCCGGAAAATGCCACGTCTGCATTTTGACCGGTTTTTGGCCGGATTGGCACTTAAGTGTCACATTTTACTCCGATGATGGCACTTAAGTGTACCATTTTAAAGTTATGGCACTTAAGTGTCCCGGCGTGCCAAGTTATGGCACTCCAGGTGTCCCGCACTCAAAATTCACTAAATATTGGCCAATGTTAAAGAACAATTAGTTAAAAAAATTGTTAATAACTTATCATAACTTTTATGAATTTATTATCTTTTTTCTATACTTTGTAAATTAACAATCTTTGTAATAGATTTCTTCACCAAAAAAAAAAACAATCTTTGTAATAGATATTATTTGTTTAACTTACCAACGCTTTGAATTTATTAACTATTAGATGAAATTGCTAATATAAATTAGAGTGATTCACCAATAGTTATGTAAATTAAAATTTTGGGTTACCAATTATCATTTAAATAACTAACCAGTTACCAGTTTTCATTTGTCTTGATCACCGGCTCCTTATAAATACGGACTCTTTTTTGAGATTATCGATTTAAATTAGTGCGACTTACCAATTTTCTCTCATTAAATTTCCATGGTTTATAAACTTTCTTTTAAATTACTGATACCGACATTCATAAGTATTTTTATTATTATTTTGTCAACCTAAATTAGCCCAACTCACTGACATGTGTTAAAAAAAAAATGAGTAATTACATAAAAAGTGTTTGGCAAGTTACCAACAAGCTACCGGACGATTGGTAACCAACAACTTATTTTATCAGCTCTCTTGGGAATCTAGCGGCATCGAGAAAAGAAAGGAATAGTATAATTGTCCGGCTACTTCTGTGTGCTTGACCTCGAGGGAACAATTTAAACAATGATGAGGGCCTATGCGCGAATCATTTGAAATGCTTCTTTTAAGGTTGACATCCTGTATGGACCTCCTGAATTTACACTACAAAAGCTGGTGATGCTGAGGAAGCTCGAGTGTCTGGAAGCAGAATCAGTTCTCAAAAGAGAACCGTGCGACTGAAGACCGAAAGACGAGCAGCCGATGGTTCTTCGTTCCACAGAGCAAGAATCCAAACCAAAGTAGAGATTAAACGGATCCAATCTCTGTTGCCCTTGAGTGCAGTTCTCACACAGCAATCCTTGCCACCGGCGTGCAATGACGAGAGCATTATCAGATCAGCGCGCTTGATTGAGCCATTTCTCTGTAAGAGAACGGCCCCTCACTTCCGTACACTCGCGAACAGCCCCTCACTTCTTTTCTTTTCTTTTCTTTCCGACTTTATCACCTTCTTTTATTTTATTTGTTTATGTTAGATCCAATTTGCTCAATTTGGATTCTGGCTATATTGTATCTTTTCTTTTCGACTTTATCACCTTCTTTTATTTTATTTGTTTATGTTAGATCCAATTTGCTCAATTTGGATTCTGGCTATATTGTACGTTCGGTTCACTAAAAATCTGTGTAGGCACTTCTTATAGAAGTATTGCACCTCTTAAATCCTATGAGCAAATGCATGTAAACTTAAAGCGCGTTTGGTAATTATTTTGTTCCCGGGAACAATTTCTAATAAAAAAATGATTCTTTTTTATTCTATTCCCGAGAATAATTTCTAAGCATTTTAAGCCGTTTGGTAACCGTCCAAAATTTTTATTTCTAGAATAAAATCGCATTTGGTACCGTTCTCAAAATTTCTTATCTAAATCATTTTCTTTTAATTTTTTAATAATTTTATTACTTTTTTTTTTTTGTTTTTTCTTCTTTTCTTTTCTTTCTCTTCTTCTTCTTCAAGGTTGTCGCTCGCCGGCCTTGGGATGACTGGCGATCAACCGGACAAGGGCCAACAACCTTATCGAGCATCGCTGGCCCTCAACGAGGCCACACCTCGTCAGCCAAGCCTCACTCGATTAAACGAGGCTCGCCGATGACCGGGGGAGGCCTAGGTGAGGCCTGCCTAGCCACTGGCTAGGCCAAGCCTCGCTGGTGGCTAGGCGAGCCTCCAACGAGCTCGCCGAACCAGTTGTCGTGACCAATAGCAGCGGCAACAGTGGTCGTTGAAGAAGAAGAGAGGACAAAGAAGAACAAGAAGAAAGAAGAGAAAATAGAAAAAATTGGTGATTATGGAATTATTCCCGAGAACAAATAATTAACTTTTTTTTTTTTTTTACTTCTCAATTCTATTCCAAATTTACTTCTGAGAATAAAAAAAAATAGGAATTTGTTCGCATGAATAAAAATTTTGCCAAATGAATTTCTGTTCCAAATCTATTCTCGGGAGCAAAAGAACAGAAATTATTCTTGTTTGGCAAGTTACCAAACGCAACCTTACTCTGCTAAGATAACTTATTGAGATCCTCTTTGAGAAACAAAACCACATTAAATCGTCCAAATTTTACCAATAATTTAAAGACTGGAGAGCCACTTTAAAGATCTAGCAAATGATCAATTATGATTGATATATCACGTAATAAGGGCTTAGCATGGAATCCGCGTCGACAAGTTTGTTCTACCAAATAATTACTTTCGCTAGTTTACCAAGGACGGACTTGGCAAGCGGGCAAAAAAACCTTCTTTCGCACTTTTTAACACTTAAAAGCTTTTATGGTGAACCTGTAACAGTGGATAAACATAGCTCAACATTCTCCAAAATCGGTCATAATATTCTGAAATATCTTCACTTTTCACCAGTCGAATCATCGACTTCATTGGTGCTGACTCGATTTATTAGAATCACTCGTAGGAGAATGCTTAAACCCAGTCGAGGTTGTCCATGTGAAACAGTACAAATGCAGAAGTTTCTGGTCATGGTCCTAAAATCTTTGGGACCATGAGGCACGGCATCTTCCCAGAGATTAGCACCCCTTCTACAAGTGTTTGTCGATCTTTGGAATCAATGATGTGGGGATCCATGAGGGCATGGTTTACTCCTAGATTTTGATGACACTTGCCCTGAGCTCTATATAAAGTGATCTTCGGCCTTCCAACTCCACTAGACACAAACCAAAGAAAATCCGACACACAGCTTCCTTACTCAGCTCACTCGTCGCTTCCATTCACGATAGATCTCAAATGGCACCTCATGCCGACCGCCTTGTCGATGTTGGAAGAGGTGAGTTTGAAATAATAGACAGAATTTACAGCCCAAGGCCGATGGCTCAAGGGCCAAGGAATCGATACATCCCACAACAATCCCACGTGGCTGTTCAAGACACAGCGGCTCCTTATCATGGTAATGTCATTGATAGCATGATGGCGGCTAGGAAGTACAAGGGAGTGCTTGTTATGGAGATCTACAAGAGCAAAGTTCCTGGTTGTAGTTTTTAGATTCTGCCATGTACATGGTTCAAGTAATACCCCAGGATTGTCGCGTCTGAAGTTAAGGGATGTCCGACCTCCGCCATGTTCTTTCTAAGCTCTGTCCTTTTAGGCTAGTGCTGCTAGGCACCTATTCCGGCTCTCCTACGTGATTAGCTGTGTATTGAGTCTATTCTGGAAAGTAGTATATGTCGTTGCCTCCTGGATCGCGGCACTAATTACCTATCATCTGGATCCATGATCAAGTAATCGTAAATGGTTTTATGAAAATTTTCACCAAATTCAACAGAGAGTTCAACATCAGAATGGCGAACTTAAGTCAAAAGAAAAATATGTGAAGTACCATACTGTAGACATTCATCATGAACGTTGTCATGCAAAACTCGTCCAGCAGATTTACAGCATGCCATTTTGCAAGATAACATCGTAATCGAGCAAGCACGCTGGGAACATCTAAACTAACAGACCGCTGCCGTTGGACTGTTTATGCTTTCGTTTTTTTTTTTTTAATGGTCTTGGACGCTGACTATATATTTTGCTTGTACGACTGTTAATAGTCATGTTCGTTCTCGTATCCATTCTTGTGCTTAACCTTGTATCGTATGATTAGCGGTATAATACACCTATGCCAACACATAATTCATAAGCGCTGGTATAAAATGTCATTATGCACATCTGAGCTAATAGCAAGCACAATGGGCTTTTTACAAGCTAGAAGCTCAGCTCAGTGCCTCTTCTGATTTAATTTTGGACCAAAAATGTGATATCATAAAATTTGACCTATTTCAAAATATATGAAATAGTTATTTCATCAATATACTGATAGTTAATTTATTCTGAACTAATCACTTATGAGTTAACTCATCTATTGGATGAAGTTGTAAAGGGTTAAAACGCAAAAGATCAAAGAATTCAATTAGGGATCAACTGCTCGACCATAAAGAATAACAAGGGTCAATACTGCGTTGTTATAAGTTAATTAGCAAACAGATATAAATCGAGTCAACGGAAGTATATAGTCGGTTCGTAGGTGATTCTGCACGATTACGATACTCGTGTCAAACGATGATAAATCAATTTTCTATTGATCTTTTACTCATGATACATAATTGAACCCTCACGATTACATGACAATCGAAGGTCGCTCATGATTCAAAGAGGCACAAATGTAAATAAAAAATTATCGACCATGGATCAACCGCGCGAAAACCCTTAAAAGCCACTCAATAGTTTAGATCGTACTGAAGTCGCATTTGATCGTTTTTATTCATGAAATTTAATTCAATTTCCAAAATCCAACTTTCGAGGATTTCCAAACCCACATATTGGACATCGCCTCATTCGGCTGTTAATTTATCGACAAGCGTAAAATTTTCGGAAAATGGTTAATCGCTCAAGAATTAGATGTCGAGAAGAGAAGTCAACCCAAGTGAGGGCCGTTGGACCCTATGCCCATGTGGATCAGCCAAGGAGGCCTAAGTGTGCCAAGCCAAGCCCACCAAGCCCAATTCAAGAAAATAGACCCAAGGGCAAAATTAGAAAGTTTGGACAAAAATGTGTGAAATGTCCAAAATACCCTTGCATTTATAGACTAAATGACAAAAGAAATAAAGGAAATGATGAGCAGATTATAGGAGATTTTGTTGGATTTGTAATGATGAAGATTTTGGAAAAATCTTGGGAAATCTCTCTCTCTCCTCTCTCCCCCCTTGCATGCCGAACCTTCCTCCTCCTCTCTCTCTCATTTTGCTTCTTCTTCTTCTTCTTCTTCATTTTCATCTTTATCTTCATCTTCATCTTCTTCTTTTTCTTCTTCCATTTTCCTCCATAGCCGTCCCTCTCTTGCCAAGACCACCATTGCGTCTATGCTACCCGTTCAAGCCACCACCGCCGTCCTCTCCACCTCACCAAGCACCACTGTCCACCACCATCTCCATCTCCACCGCCAGTGCACCACCGCCCAAGCCAAGCCAAGCTTGGCCATGGGTTTTGAGGAGCGCGACCGCCACACCGTCTTCGCCATCGCTCGTCCAGGTCATCATTGTCCTTTACCTCCACTGCAAGCCACCACCAAACCACTCTTGGTGGCCATGGGCTTCAAGAGCCAAACCGCCGCCATTCATGTTCCCGTTCGAGTCGAGAACAATGTATCCTCAACGCCATTGCGCCATCATCGCCATGAGCTCACCATTGCCATAAAATGGTGAGTTAACTCATAATCCTTGATTAGGAAGTTAATTGCGTTTAGGGATAGTTTAGTTTAGGGCTAATGGTAGTTAATGGCATTTAATGATGGTTTATCCCTAACTAAGGTTAAGGATGGATTAGATTAAGGCTAATAGAGATTAGTCATAATTAAGGATGGTTAATTTAATTAATCATGTTTAGATTAATTAAGCGTGGTTAGTTTAATTAATTGCAATTAGCTTAATTAATCTTAATTAGTTTAATTACTTTTAGTTAGTTTAATTAACTACAGTTAATCGTAATTAATCCCGGTTAGTGTAATTAATTACCATAGCTTTAATTAATAGTGTTTAGTACTAATTAATTGCGATTAGTGGAATTAATGACGATTTAGCCATTAAGTAGAATTTTATGCTTGATTTATCGCTTGAAATTATGCATAATTATGACTGTTTGATTTTGTAATGCCATGTTGTTGATTGTCCAAATCATGAGTTTAAATGTTATTTTCAAAGAAGGTTTATTTGAAAAGAAAATAGCAAATTTTGAGGTGTCGTGGTTGGATGCCGTGTTTTATGTGCTAAATGGGGCAATGGGGTTTTAAAATGAAAGCGTGCAAAATTTTAAGTACATGACCAGGTGTGATTATTTTACTGAAATTTTTAAATGTAAAGATTTTCCAAGGTTTGATATTTGAGCAAGAACTCTTTTACACTAAGTTAATTAACGGTAAATAAAAATTGGCTTGAGTGTTGGCATGCTTGTGTGGTCACTTAATTGAACCCGTCACCCAACAAGAGTTTGGGGACAATGCCCGATGTTTACTGAATGTCCGATGGGGGTCCAGATTCTGAGTTGTGATTGACGTCGAACCGATGCTTCTTGGGGAATGCTGTCTAAGCGGAGGTTCTAGATGATGCCATATCCAATGAGACAGGACGATACCCGATCATAACGGAAGACCACCAACTCGTGTGTTGGCCATGGCCCGAGGGGTTGTAATAATAGGAACACGTGTGAATGATTGTGATGCATTGTGCTTGATTATGAGATAACACTATCACACCCGAACCTCGAGCGCACGCACATCTCTTGGTGGTCGACTAAATTGCAACGTTCCCACGACGAGTCGCCGACCCAAACAAATCATGCACAAGCGGAAGCGAAACAATATCCCCTGACAGCAAACAACATAGGATAGAAAAGCAAGATAAAATTTTCACAAAACATGCTTTTATAAACACATCCAGTTTATACATAGGAGGTCTGACTCAAAAAGAAACCTCTAGGCCATTTACACTCTAGACCCTTCAACCTCAGGCTCTGGATCCTCCACGCTACGACCCTGAAAATGGTAACCTATGACGGGATGAGATATAAATCTCAGCGAGTCTACACCCTAAACCCCGATTATGAAGATAATACACCTAAAGGCAGCCTATACACACATCATAGAAGACTTACTTTGCCTCAACGCCTCCCTACACGCCAATACATGCACATAGTGAATACGCTCAGTAATTGGAACACTTTGATTTATATCTCGATCAATCATAGGAGTCTCAATTATAAGGCCAAATCATCATGACATGTCCCATTCTGTGTCACACAATTGCACGTCAATTTTCAATCATTCATGCGTTCCAATTACTTATGGCCCAACTGCCACGGCCGACTCAACAATCAGCGGTCTTCCGGCATAGCCAGGTGTCATCTCACACCATCGAACACGGCAACATTTACATCTATATGGCATTCCATATAGGAGCATTGGTCCAACCTCCACTACGATCGACATTCGTTGACTTATGGCATTCCCGAAGAAGCATCGTTTGGCTTAAAAGCTCGTAACGGGTTCCAATAACGATTCCATGCATATCCAATCCCGGCCAAGGATATTGTGCTTTGCACTCAAATATCTTAATTAAAATAATGTGCTTGGCCAATTTTCTTCATATTGAAAACACCCGGAAAATAATTGTGTGTGGGTACATGGTCAAATCGAACTTTAAAAATTGATATCATTCGTTTTAAAATCCCATTATTTGATATAGTATTAAAAAATATTTTCGGTGTCAAAACCCGACACCCGGTATTTTCTAATTAAATACAAAAATTTCATAATTTTGAAATAATAAATCAAAAATCACAATCACCACTCAATTGCACAAATTATCATTCAATTGCATAAACTAATCACACCACGACAATTAGCACGAAATTCTAGCGACCGGCTATCCCGATATAATTTTCGAAAAATAATAAATAATTAAATAAATAGCAAAATTAATTAAATAATTGCACATTAAATCAATAAATACATACTTAGGCCTAATAATGCTAATCTAACCACCCATTGGACTAATTAAATTACCTTAACCATCCTAACTACAAGACCACATATTAGACTAACTAACTATAATCACTAACCACCTAATTAACTGATTTAACTAATCTAATTTAACTAAACACACTACTAATTACACTAATCCAATCTTAACTTAATTTAAACACCCCTTAAGCATTATTAGCCCCTAATTAGAGTTTAGGACATAAACTCATTGGTTTAACACAAAACCAGTTCACGGTGATGGCGACGCGACGACAAGCGAACCTCGGGTCTACAGCGACGTCAATGGGAGCTCGGACCGAACTAAAAATGGCCCAACATGGCTCAACTAAGGCTTAGCTTTGGCCCTATCCTGCGGAGGGTTGCTGGTCGACTTCGAGTGGGCTGGCCTGGCTCGAGACTAGGCTGAAGATGCGAGCTGAACTGGTGGCGTACACTAGAGATGAAGGAGCCGGAGCCGTTAGGTTGGTGTCGTGTATGAGGAGAGGGACGTTGGTCTTGGGGATTGGCGGTCAACTGACTAGTTTGAGAAATTTGCCGAGCTGACTTCGTGAGTGGGGGCTGGTAGCGAAGGAAGAAATGGGTGGATGTTGTTCAGTTGAAGTGTTGATGACAGGAAAGGAGTGGGCTTGTGGTTGCTGCCGGGCTGGGCTGAAGCAAAGGAGCAACCGCGAAGGAGCAGCTTTGGTGGTGCTGCTAAGGTTGACTTGGTGGAGGCGATGACATGAAGAAGAGTCAGGGCAGTCAATGGGGTTATGGGGGCAGTGAAATGGAGTGAAACGTGGCAAGGGCAGAGAGGAAATAAATGTGAAAGGCAGAAGAAATAAAAAGGAACAAAAACAGCTAGATATGGTGAGGTTGGGGATTTTGCACGAAGAAGAAGGGGGCAGCAGGTTAGCATGCGAGAGAAGAAAATAGGGAAGGGATGAGGAGGGAGAACAAGGCCTTGAAAGTCAAGATAAATATCAATTTTCATCAATGTTTGGTCCCCAAAAGTCTCCAAGTTAATCCCTTTTGTCCCCCAATACTTTCTTGCACATAATTCTCACAAATAACAAATTTCGATGCCAAATGTTGCAACCCCCACACAAACCTATGAATTTCATTAATTTCGATTTGCCAATTTGATGAAATTTTGCTTGCAACACCCCTTCATCAAAACCTGGATGCCAAAAATTTCAATTTGGCCCCTCCGAATTTCTTTTAATTTGAAATTGATTTTCCGGAAAAATCTCGAGCTCACCAAAAATTCTTCAAAGGATAAGTCGACGTTCCTAAAATAAATCATGACATGCCAGAACTTTCGATTCCTGAAACCGGGTTCAATTTCATTGTTAATTTCAACCGGACGCGATTTTAGCGTGACCTAACCTATCGGGTAGCTTTTAGGAATTTTTAACGCATTTGACCCGTGGTCGATTATTTTCAAGCACATTGTACATCTTCGACTCATTGGCGACTCTCGGTTGTTGTGAAAATCTCGAGATTTCAAATACGGGCACAGGGTACAAAAATGACAGAAAAATCGATTTAGTGTCATTCGACAAGAATTTTGCAATTATGTAGAAATCACCTACACTCTAATCACATGTCTCTATCAAACTAACCTATCTCCGATCTCTTATCGATTTTGACGGTGCCCTATTGACCCTTGCAGATTAGCACGGTCAAACAGTCGATTTCTGATCGAATTCTCAAATTAGTCATGTTTATATTCCTTAACGACTTCACCAAATAGACTAGTTATCTCGGAGTGGCCAACTCAAAGAAAAATGCCATAAAAGCATTTATGAAAAGCCCATTTCATATAATCGATACAAGTTCGAAAATCAGGATGTCACAAACTCTATGGGGCACGGTATGAGACGGGCCAAAACGGTTTTACCATATAATCAAGACCCATGTGGATGCTTGATGCATGAAAGTCATGTATTCTGATTATTGATTATGTTTGTTGCATTAGTGTTGGCATATGTGATGTCCTAATTTGTAAGGGTGTACCAAGGCAAGGTAAGTTTGTATGTTATGCGTGTTTAGGCTTCCTCTTAGACGAATTCGCGTCCTAATCGAGACTTGGGCTATTGACTCATTGAGATTTTATCTCACCCCATTGTTATTAAATATTTTCATGTCCGTAGTAGGGAGAACCGTCGCATGCGGTTTGAGGTCCCAATGGACCAAGATGCGAGCGTGCCTTACGTCACTTTTGGTTGGTCTCGTTGTTAGTGAAGTTAGGTTAACCCTAACCTTGTAGGTTTTTGAGACGGTCTGTAGGAAGTGACTGTAGAAAGGCTTGAAAGAATTAAACTTCCTAGAGTTAACAATTTATAAATTAAAATGCTGCTTTGGAATGTCAGCGACGTTTTACTATCCCTTTTGTTTGTTGGTGACTGGGTGTTGTTTGTTTGAATTGCTTCCACATGCGTTTAATAAAAAAAAAAAAAAGGGTCGGTGATGTGTCCTGGGATGTTGCAATTTTAATCGACCGTCATGGGATATTCGTGTGCTTGGAGTTCAGGGCATGACAAAAGAAGCAACAATGAGATGCAGAAAAGTTATTGGCACAGAAATTTGCAGTATCTAGTTGGGTTCAATATGCAGAATTATTTCGTGCAAATAAAAAGGATACATCTCTTGTTTTATGCTAGTGAAACTGTTAGTAAAAAAGAGAGATGGATCATCACTTTTTCTCCAGATGACTTGTTAATAACTCATCAAAACATTGATGAAATTGCCAACTTTTTTCATACTTGATGAATTAACAATATTTGTAATAGAATACTGACTTTAATTCGCATAACTAACCAATGCTTTGAATTTATTAACTCTTATACAGAATTGCTAATATAAATTAGAGTGATTCACCAATTTTTATGTTAGATTAAAGTTTCGGGTTACCAATTCTCATTTAAGTAACCTATCAACATTTAATATTTTTTCTCTTCATTTACCAGATACTCTATTGAGTTGCCATATATCCATCTTGATTGGCAATTCCTTACATTTACTAACTTTTTCTAGAGATTATCAATTTAAATTAGCGCAACTCACCAACTTTTCTCTCTTTAAATTTCCATGGTTTACTAACTTTCTTTTGAATTTCTTATACTGATATTCTTTTTATTTATTATTTTGTCAACCTAAATTAGTGCAACTCGCTAACTTGTGTTAAAAAAAAAAAAAAGAGTGAGTAATCACATCAAAGTGTTTGGTAAGTTACCGACAAGCTACCGGACCTTTGGTAACCAATTTTTGATCATCTCTTTCAGGAATCTAGTGGCATCGAAAAGGATAGGAATAATATAATTGTCCGGTTACTTCTGCGTGCTTGACCTCGAGGGAACAATTTAAACAGTGATGAGGGCCCATGAGCGAATCATTTGAAATGCTTCCTTTAAGGTTGACATTCTGTGCGGACCTCCTGAATTTACCCTACAAAAGCTGGTGATGCTGAGGAAGCTCGAGTGTCTGGAAGCAGAATCGGTTCTCAAAAGAGAACCGTGCGACTGAAGACCAAAAGACGAGCAGCCAGTTCCACGAAGCAAGAATCCAAACCAAAGTAGAGATTAAACGGATCCACTCTTTGTCGCCCTCGAGTGCAGTTCTCACACAGCAATCCTTGCGACCCGCGTGCAATGACGAGAGCATTATCAGATCAGCGCGCGTGATTGAGCCATTTCTCTGTAAGAGAACGGCCCCTCGCTTCTGTACATTCGCGAACAGCCCCTCACTTCTTTTCTTTTCTTTTCAACTTTATCACCTTCTTTTATTTTATTTGTTTATGTTAGATCCAATTTGCTCAATTTGGATTCTGGCCATATTGTACGTTCGGTTCACTAAAAAGCTGCGTCGACACTTCATATAAAAGGATTGCACCTCTTAAATCCTATGAGCAATTCCATGTAAACTTACTCTGCTAGGGTAACTTATTGAGATCCCTTTGGAGAAACAAAATCACATTAAATTGTACAAATTTTACTGGTAATTAAATGACTGGAGAGCCACTTTAAAGATGTAGCAGAAGATCAATTATGATTGATATATCACACAATAAGGGCTTAGCATGGCATCCACGTCGACAAGTATGTTCTATCAAATAATTACTTTTGCTAGTTTACCAAGAACAGACTTGGCAAGCGAGCAAGAATCCTTCTTTCGCACTTTTTAATACTTAAAAGCTTTTATGGTGAACCTATAACAGTGGATAAACATAGCTATACATTCTCCAAAATCTGTCATGATATTCCGAAATATCTTCACTTTGCGCCAGTCGAATCATCGACTTCATTGGTGCTAAGTCGATTTATTAGAATCACTTGTAGGAGAATGCTTAAACCCAGTCAAGGTTGTCCATATGAAACCGTACAAATGCAGAAGTTTCTGGTCATCGTCCTAAAATCTTTGGGACCATGAGGCATAGCATCTTTCCAGAAATTATCACCCCTTTTAGATGTGTTTACCAATCTTCCGGATCAAGGATTTGGGAATCCATGAGGCCATGGTTTATTCCTTCTAGAGTTTTATGACACTTGCCCTGAGCTCTATATAAAGTGATCTTCGGCCTTCCAACTCCATCACTAGACACAAACCAAAGAAAATCCGATACACAGCTTCCTTACTCAGCTCACTCGTCACTTCCATCCACGATAGATCTCAAATGGCAACTCATGACGACCGCCTTGTCCACGTTGGAAGAGATGGGTTTGCAATAATAGACACAATTTACGGTCCAAGGCCAGTCGCTCAAGGGGCAAGGAACCGATACATCCCACAACAATCCCACGAGGCTGTTCCAGACACAACGGCTCCTTATCATGGTAATGTCATTGATAGCATGATGGCGGCTAGGAAGTACAAGGGAGTGCTTGTTATCGAGATCTACAAGAGCAAAGTTCCTGGTTGTAGTTTTTAGATTCTGCTTGTACATGAACATGGTTCTTTTAGGCTAGTGCTGCTAGGCACTCATTCCAGCTCTCCTATATGATTAGCTGTGTATTGAATCTATTCTGGAAAGTAGTATTGAATCTAGTCTGAAGTTAAGGGATGTCCGACCTTCGCCATGTTCTTTCTAAGCTGTGTCCTTTTAGGCTAGTGCTGCTAGGCACTCATTCCGGCTCTCCTATGTGATTAGCTGTGTATTGAATCTATTCTGGAAAGTAGTACATGTCATTGCTTCCTGGATCGCGGCACTAATTACCTATCATCTGGATCCATGTTCAAGTAATCGTAAATGAGGTGTTATGAAAATTTTCACTGAATTCAACAGAAAGTTCAACATCAGAATGGCAAACTTTAATCAAAAGAAAAGCATGTGCATGTGAAGTACCATACTGTAAACATTCACCATGAACGTTGTCATGCGAAACTCGTCCAGCAGATTTAGAGCATGCGATTTTGCAAGATAACATCGTAATCGAGCAAGCACGCTGGGAACATCTAAACTAACAGACCGCTGCTGTTGGACTGTTTATGCATTCATTTTTTTATGGTCTTGGACGTTGACTATATATTTTCCTTGTACGACTGTTAATAATCATGCTCGTTCTCATATCCATTCCTCTGTTTAAAACCTTGTATCGTATGATTAGCGGCATAATACACCTATGCCGACACATAAATCATAAGCGCTGGTATAAAATGTCATTATGCACATCTGAGCTAATAGCAAGCACAATGGGCATTTTACAGGCCAGAAGCTCAGCTCTGCGCCTCTTCTGATTTATTTTTGGACCAAAAATGTAATATCCTGAAATTTGATCCATTTCAAAATATATGAAATAGCTGTTTCATCAATGTACTAATAGTTAATTTACTCTGAATTGATCACTCATAAGTTAACTAATCTATTGGATGAAGTTGTAAAGGGTTAAAACGCAAAAGATCGGAGAATTCAATTAGGAATCGAACACTCGACCATAAGGATTGACAAGAATCAATACTACGCTATTATAAATTAATTAGCAAACATATATAAATCGAGTCAACGAAAGTATGTAGTCGGTTCACGGGTAATTCCGCACGATTACGATCCTCGCGTTGAACGATGATAAACCGATGTTCTATTGATCTTTTACTCAAGGTACATAATTGAACCCCCATGATTACATGACAACCGAAGATCGTTCACGATTCGAATCGAAAATTATCGACCACAAGTCAACAGCGTGAAAACCCCTAAAAGTAACCGATAGTTTAGATCGTACTAAGTCGCATTTGATCAATTTTAACCAAGAAATTTAATTCAATTTTGCAAATTGAACTTTCGAGGATTTCCAAACCCACATATTGGACATCGCCTCATTCGCCCGTTAATTTATCAGCAAGTGTAAAATTTTCAGAAAATGGTTAATCAATCAAGAATTAGACATCGAGGAGAGAAGCCGAGCCAAGTAAGGGCCGTTGGACCTCATGCCCATGTGGGTCAGCCGAGGAGGCCCAAGTGGGCCAAGCCAAGCCCACCAAGCCCAATTCAAGCAAATGGACCCAAGGGCAAAATTAGAAAGTTTGGACAAAAAGTTATGTGAAATGTCCACCGCCCGCGGTGGCATAACTGGCTTCGGGCTCCCTCCCCCTCACGAAGGGGAGGAGTTTGAATCCCAAAAGCGTCGCGTTCGCGTGACTCAAACGCGGCTGGGTCTGTGGTGGTGGCTTAGTCCACCCCAAGTTTACATTTAGGCTGCTGGTCCCAGGTCATCAAAAAAAAAAATTTTGAAAAAATATTGAGAAATCCCTTTCTCTCCTCTCTCTCCCCCTTGAACACCGAACCTTCCTCCTCCTCTCTTTCTCATTTTGCTTCTTCTTCTTCTTTCAATTCCAAACTTGTTTTGAGAAATAGAAAAATAAAATAAAATAAATAGAGAAATAGAAATATTGTCATGCACGCCCTTAATTGACCCCATCATCCAATGAAAGTTTAGAGACAATGCCCGATGTTTATCGAATGCCCAGCAAGGGTTCAAATTTCGAGTCGCGATTAAGGCCGGACCAATGCTCCTTATGGAATGCCGTCTAAGTGGGAGTTCTAGATGATGACATGCCCAATGAGGTGGAACAATACCCGGTCATGCCGAAAGACCGCCAACTCGTGTGTTGGCCATGATCCAAGGGGTCATAATAATCGAAACACGGTGAATAATTGTGATGCATTGCACCTAATTATGGGGTAACATTGTGAGGCACAGTATGAGACGTGCCAAAACAGGTTTTACCTTATAATCAAGACCCGTGTGGATGCTTGATGCATGAAAGTTATTTATTCTGATTATTGATTATGTTTGTTGCATTAATGTTTGCATATAATGTACTAATATGTAGAGGTGTACCAAGGCGAGATAAGTTTGTATGTCATGCGTGTTTAGGCTGCCTCCGAGATGAATTCGCATCCTAATTGAGGCTTAGGCTGTTGACTTGTTGAGATTTTATCTCACCCGTTATTGTTAAATATTTTCAAGTTTGTAGTTGGGAGAACCGTCACATGCGGTTTGAGGTCCCAATGGACCAAGATGCGAGCATGCCTTACGTCACTTTTGGTTGGTCTCGTCATTAGTGGAGTTAGGCTAACCCTAACCCTGCAGGTTTTGAGATGGTCGGTAGGAAGTGGCTGTAGAAAGGCTTGAAATGATTAAACTTCCTAGGGTTAACGGTTTATAAATTAAAGTGCTGCTTTGGAATGTTAGCGGTGTTTTTACCATCCCTTCTGTTTGTTGTTCATTGGGTGTTGTTCATTTGAATTGCTTCTACATGCATTTAATCGAAAGATATTAAATAAGAAAATAAATAATAAAAAAAGAATGGGTTGGCGATGCGTTGTGAGACATTGCAATTTTAATCGACCATCGTGGAATATTCGCATGCTCAAGATTCAAGGCATGACAAAAGAGGAAGCAATGAGATGCGGAAAAGTTATTGGCACAGAAATTTGCAGTATCTAGTTGGGTTCAGTATGCAGAATTATTTCGTGCAAATAAAAAGGATACATCTCTCGTTTTATGCTAGTGAAATTCACTAAATACTAGTAGGTGTTTAAGAACTGTTAGTAAAAAAGAGAGATAGATCATGACTTTCTCCAGATGACTTGTTAACTTATCAAAACTTTGATGAAATTGCTAACTTTTTCCATACTTTATTAATTAACAATATTTGTATGGCTTTTCCTCAATATATTTATTACCTTTTACCAAAAAAAAAAAATCTTTGTAATAGAATACTAACTTTAATTCGCATAACTAACCAACACTTTGAATTTATTAACTCTTATACGGAATTGCTAATATAAATTAGAGTGATTCACCAATTTTTATGTTAGATTAAAGTTTCGAGTTACCAATTCTCATTTAAAGAACCTATCAACATTTGATTATTTTCCTTCATATACTCTATTGAGTTGCCATATATTCTTGATTGGCAATTCCTTACATTTACTAATTTTTTCTAGAGATTATCAATTTAAATTAGTGCAACTCACCAACTTTTCCTCTTTAAATGTCCATGGTTTACTAACTTTCTTTTGAATTTCTTATATATTCTTTTTATTTATTATTTTGTCAACCTATATTAGTGCAACTCACCAACTTGTATAAAAAAAAAAAAAAAAAGAGTGAGTAATCACATCAAAGTGTTTGGTAAGTTACCAACAAGCTACGGACCATTGGTAACCAACTTTTGATCAACTCTTTCAGGAATCTAGTGGCATCAAAAAGGACAGGAATGGTACAATTGTCCGGTTACTCCTGGGTGCTTCACCTCGAGGGAACAAGTTAAACGGTGATGAGGGCCTATGCGCGAATCATTTGAAATGCTTCTTTTAAGGTTGACATCCTGTGTGGACCTCCTGAATCTACACTACAAAAGCTGGTGATGCTGAGGAAGCTCGAGTGTCTGGAAGCAGAATCGGTTCTCAAAAGAGAACCGTGCGACTGAAGACCGAAAGACGAGCAGCCGATGGTTCTGGGTTCCACGGAGCAAAAATCCAAACCAAAGTAGAGATTAAACGGATCCACTCTTTGTCGCCCTCAAGTGCAGTTCTCAAACAGCAATCCTTGCGACCAGTGCGTGATGATGAGAGCATTATTGATGAATATTTCAGCAGTTTTGAAATATTTATTATAAATTATGATCATCATGAAAATCTTTATTTTTGTAATGGTTTTACAACGATCATATAACGGCTTTCTAACGACCGTATAATGGTTGTTTTGGGTGTGTTTGTTTGCGTTTCTTTTTTCTATCTGTGAACACAAATCTTTTTTTTGTTCCCGGGAACAAAAAAAGAACATAAATGCGTTTGTTTGCATTTTTGTTCCAAATCTATTTTTTTTGTTCCTAGGAACAAATTTGGAAAGAAACAAGAAATAAGAAAAACTTTTTTCTTGTTTCTTGAACACTTTGGAGAAACAAAAATTTTCTCTCTCTTCTTTATTTTTTTCTCTTTCTTTTTTTTTCTTTTCTTCTTCTTTTTTCTTTGGCCGGTCACCGGCCTCGGCCATGACCGGCAATCGGCCGTCAAGGGCCAACGACCTCGCTGGAGCGTCACCGGCCCCTGGCAAGGCTCAGCCTTGCCTTGGCTATTCATTGAGGCCGAGCCTCACCTTGGCTATCCGTCGAGGCCGAGCCTCGCCGTGGCTAGGCGAGGCCCGGCCGGTGACCGGCCAAAAGGAAGAAAACAAAGAAAAAAAAAAAAGAAAGAAAAAAAGAAAAATACAATAAAAATATTAAAAAATTAAAAGAACACAAATTTACTAAACGTGTTTCTGTTCTTTTTCTATTCCGGGAGCAAGTTTACCAAACGCGTTCTTCTCGTTCAAAAATTGTTCCGCAAAACAAAAAATTTTCTATTTCTGTTCCCTTGAACAATTTTTGAATAGAAACGTTACCAAACGCACCCTTTATAACTTTTGATTTATTATGTCATAAACTCTTCATTATTTTTTAACGGTCATCTTTTAATTACCAATTGATTTATGGCAAATTCCCAAAGACTCTTTTTCTTATTTAAATATAAATTAAACTTCAAACCATAATCTTTGATGATACAATATGTTCTTATATCTTTCCTTTTTCTTTTTTGTCTAGTTATACAAATAAATAGTTCTATTTCCTTCTAATATTCAATGCTAAGTATAGAATAAGGTCCATTGTATATTGGGAGGATGGTTGCTAAAGCCTTATGCATCAAGTTTCATACTCCGATGAGTTGAATTATCCTTAAGGACAATGCTTGCATGCTTTGGACATTTGTTTTTATTTTCTAATCTTTTACAATTTATTTCAAATTATTATTATTATTATTATTATTATTATTATTATTATTATTATTATTATTATTATTATTATTATTATTATTATTATTATTATTATTATTATTATATTCTAATATTTTTCCAACAACTATCAGATCAGCGTGCTTGATTGAGCCATATCTCAATAAGAGAACAGCCCCTCACTTCTTTTCTTTTCGACTTTATGACCTTTTATTTTATGTGTTTATGTTAGTTCGCCCCCAATTTGCTCAATTTGGATTCTGGCTATATTGTACGTTCGGTTCATAAAAAGCAGTGTCGACAATTCTTATAGAAGGATTGCACCTCTTAAATCCTATGAGCAAATGCATGTAAACTTACTCTGCTAACATAACTTATTGAGATCCCCTTGGAGAAACAAAACCACATTAAATCGTTCAAATTTTACCAGTAATTTAAAGACTGGAGAGCCACTTTAAAGATGTGGCAGAAGATCAATTATGATTGATATATCACGCAATAAGGGCTTAGCATGGAATCCACGTCGACAAGTTTTTTCTATCGAATAATTACTTTTGCTAGTTTACCAAGAACGGACTTGGCAAGCGGGCAAGAATCCACGTCGACAAGTTTGTTCTATCGAATAATTACTTTTGCTAGTTTACCAAGAACGGACTTGGCAAGCGGGCAACAATCCTTCTTTCGCACTTGTTAAGACTTAAAAAGTTTTTATGGTGAACCTGTGACGGTGGATAAACATAGCTCTACATTCTCCAAAATCGGTCATAATATTCCGAAATATCTTCGCTTTTCACCAGTCGAATCATCAACTTCATTGGTGCCAACTCGATTTATTAGAATCACTTGTAGGAGAATGCTTAAACCCAGTCAAGGTTGTCCATGTGAAACCGTACAAATGTAGAAGTATCTGGTCATGGTCCTAAAATCTTTGGGACCATGAGGAACAGCATCTTCCCAGAGATTAACACCCCTTCTAGAAGGGTTTGTCGATCTTTAGGATCAATGATGTGGGGATCCATGTGGGCATGGTTTACTCCTAGATTTTTATGACACTTGCCCTGAGCTCTATATAAAGTGATCTTCGGCCTTCCAACTCCACTAGACACAAACCAAAGAAAATCCGATATACAGCTTCCTTACTCAGCTCACTCGTCGCTTCCATCCACGACAGATCTCAAATGGCGCCTCATGCCGACCGCCTTGTCCACGTTGGAAGAGATGGGTTTGCAATAATAGACAGAATTTACAGCCCAAGGCCGATGGCTCAAGGGGCGAGGAATCGATACATCCCGCAACAATCCCACAAGGCTGTTCAAGACACAGCGGCTCCTTATCATGGTAATGTCATTGATAGCATGATGGCGGCTAGGAAGTACAAGGGAGTGCTTGTTATGGAGATCTACAAGAGCAAAGTTCATGGTTGTAGTTCTTAGATTCTGCCATGTACATGGTTCGAGTAATACCCCGATATTGTCACGTCTGAAGTTAAGGGATGTCCGACCTCCGCCATGTTCTTTCCAAGCTCTGTCCTTTTAGGCTAGTGCTGCTAGGCACTTATTCCGGCTCTCCTATGTGATTAGCTGTGTATTGAATCTATTCTGGAAAGTAGTATACGTCGTTGCCTCCTGGATCGCGGCACTAGATCGCGGCACTAATTACCTAACATCTGGATCCATGATCCAGTAATCGTAAATGAGGTGTTATGAAAATTTTCACCAAATTCAACAGGGTTCAACATCAGAATGGCGAACTTTAATCAAAAGAAAAGTTTGTGAAGTACCATACTGTAAACATTCATCATGAACGTTGTCATGCAAAACTCGTCCCGCAGATTTACAACATGCGATTTTGCAGGATAACATCGTAATCAAGCAAGCACCTTGGGAACATCTAAACTAACAGACCGCCGCTATGCATTCGTTATTTTAGGGTCTTGAACGCTGACTCTGTATTTTGCTGGTACGACTGTTAATAATCATGTTCGATCTCATGTCTGTTCCTCTGTTTAGCCTGGTATCGTATGATTAGCGGCATAATACACCCATGCCCGCCGCACAAATCATAAGTGCTGGATGCACATCTGAGCTAATAGCAAGCACGATGGGCTTTTGCCAGGCCAGAAGCTTAGCTCAGTGCCTCTTCTGTTTTATTTTTGCACCAAAGAGGAAGCAATGAGATGCGAAAAAGAAATTGGCATAGAAATTAGCAGTAGCTAGTTGGGTTCCGTATGCAGAATTGTTTCGTGCAAATAAAAAGAATACATCTCTCTTTTTATGCCAGTGAAATTCACTAAATATTGGTCGGTGTTTAAGAACTGTTAGTAAAATAGAGAGATGGATCACGACTTTTTCTCCAAATAACTTGTTAATAACTTATCAAAACTTTCATGAATTTGCTAACTTTTTCTATAGTTTATAAATTAACAATCTTTGTAATAGAATACTGACTTTAATTTGCATAACTGACCAATGCTTTGAATTTATTAACTCTTACATGAATTTGCTAATATAAATTAGAGTGATTCACCAATTCTTATGTTAGAATAAAGTTTTGGGTTGCCAATTCTCATTTAAATAACCTACCAACATTTAATTACTTGTTTTCTTAATTTACTAGATACTCTATTGAGTTGCCATTTATTTGTCTTGATTAGCAATTCCTTACATTACTAACTTTTTTTTTGGAGATTATCGATTTAAATTAGCGCCACTCGCCAACTTTCCTCTCTTTGAATTTCCACGGGTTACTAATTTTTTTTTTTTTGAATTACTTTTATCAACATTCATCTGTTTTTTATTATTATTTCAACCTAATATAGTGTAACTCGCCGACTTGTGTAAAAAAGAAAAAGTAATTACATGCAAGTGTGGTAAATTATCAACGAGCCACCGAACGATTGAGACGCGCATGATAAAATTTCTATTTCTCTATTTCTCTATTTCTCTGTTCCCTAGAACAGGTTTGAAACAAAAATCCGTTTAGTAACGCAATTTGATTTTTCTATTTCTAGAATAGATTTCTATTCCAGAAATAGATTTAAAAAGAAATCAGAAGTTAAAATTTTTAACTTCTCAATTTCTAAAATAGAAATTGAAAAATCAATTTCGGCCAAAAATCAATTTCTGTTCCAAAAATTTTATCATGCGCACCCTTAATAACCAATAACTTTTTGATCATCTCTTTCTAGAATCTAACGGCATCAAAAAAAGAAAGGAATACTAGAACTATCTGGTTACTTTCGTGCACTTGACTTGGAGGGAACAATGTGAATAGTGATGAGGGCCCATGCTCGAATCGTTTGCTTGGGAATGCTTCTTTTAAGGTTAACGTCCTGTATGGTGGGGGTGAGCATCGGTCCAGGGTCAACCCTGGACTAACCTTGGATCGGCTCAACCTTGCCGGTTCTGGTCCGGTTCCTAGGGAGACTAGGTTGGTCATTGGTCCTAGAATTCCTGGACCAAGATCGTATGAGTCGGTCTTCGATCCTGAAAGTTCCAAATCGGTTCAACCCAAACCAACCCTAATTATATATGTATATATATATATATATATATATATATATATAATATATTATTTATAATTTTTATATAGAGAAAACCTTAAAATAAACGGTGTCAACAATATTAAACAGCTCTTTAGTGAGAAGTTCAAGTAATTTTATATTGTTCTTTAATAACTTAGGTTTTTAATGTCTTTTTACAACGTCAATAGTCATAATTTACAAAAAAGAAAAATGTTCTTATGAGGAATCCTCACAGCGTCCAAAAAGGTACCTTATGGCATCTTCCTCTAGTTTTCGTTCTCTTACATCTTATTTGTCATCTTAGTCTTCAATTTGCTAAAAAAAAAAAACAACAACTTCTCTACTCGCCACTCAACACTCACCTCGCTCGCTTTGGGTCACTTGTGCCGCTCGATGCTAGCTTGGCTTATTGTTTCCCGCTCAACATTCGATGCTCATTTTGTTCAATACTCACCCGACTTGAGCCTCACTACTTGTCTTTCTTGGCTAACCTTGCTCATCATTGAACCCATTGGGTCGGTACAGTCTTCGGTTACCCTTTCAAGGAGTACAAAAAATGAAATAAAAAATTATTGGTTAGTCTTAGGTTGACCTTGAAACCAGACCGAACCCATTGGGCCAATCCGGTCCTCAATCGCTTTTTTAAGGAATACAAAAAATGAAGTAAAAAATTATTAGTGGATCTCGGGTTGACCTGAAACCGAACTAAACCCATTGGGTCGGTCCGGTCTTCGGTCTCAAGCTCAATAGGGTCAGTCCTCGATCCCAAAAATTGAGAACCAGCACTATGTAGGTTGGTCCTAGGGTTAGGGGGTGGACCAACCCAACCCGAACCATGCTCATCCCTACTATGTGGTCCTCATGAATTTGCACTACAAAAGCTGGTGATGCTAAGGAAGATTGCACTACAAAACAAACAATGAATAAAAATCTATTTAGTAAATTTTTTGTTTCTAGGAATAAAAATCCATTATTTTGTTCTCAAAATAGATTTGAACATAGAATCAAGAGATAAAAAAGTTGTTTCTTATTCCCAATAACAATTCCATAATCAAGCCTAATTTTTCTTCTTTTCTATTCTTTTTTCTTTTATTTTCTTTTCTTTTTTTTTTCTTTTTCTTCCTTTTGGCTTATCATCGGCCTCGGCCATTGCCAGTGATCAGCCAAACGAGGGCCAGTGACGCTCTAATAAGTTCCGCCGGCCATGGCCAACGACTAAAGAAGAAGAAGATGAAAAGAGAAAAAGAAAAAAAAATGAGAAAAATTTTAATAAAATTATTAAAAAATTAAAAGAAAATGGTTTGGACTAGAAATTTTAAGGGTTTTACCAAATGTACTTTTATCGCAGGAATAAAGATTTTAGGCGGTTTACCAAATATCTTCAAATGCTCAAAAATTATTCTCGATAGTAGAATAAAATAATCATTTTTGAGTAAAAATTATTATTGAGAACAGAATAGTTATTAAACGCATCTCGAGTATTTGGAAGCGGAATCAGTTCTCAAAAGAGAATCATACGACCGAAGACCGAAAAACGAGCGGCGGATGGTTCTTCATGCCACGGAGCAAGAATCCGACCCAAAGTAGAGCTTCGACAGTTCCTTTCTTTGTCGCCCTCGAGTGCAGTTCTGACGCGGCGATCCTTGCGACCAGCGCGCGATGACAAGAAATCATCAGATCAGCGCGCTTGATTGAGCCAGTTCTCTGTAAGAGAGCAGCCCCTCACTTCTGCACATTCGCGAGCAGCCCCTCACTTCTTTTCATTTCTTTTTGACTTTACGACCCTTTTTATTTATTTATTTGTGTATTTTAGCCGGGCCCCAACTTGCTCAATTTGCGTTCTGGCTATACTGTACGTTCGGTTCACTGAAAAGCTGTGTTGACACTTCATATGGAAGGATTGCACATCTTAAATCCTATGAGCAAACGCATCTAAACTTACACTGCTAATATAGCTTATTGAGATGTCT
The DNA here is from genome assembly GCA_016097545.1 of Eucalyptus victrix. Taxonomy (NCBI): domain Eukaryota; kingdom Viridiplantae; phylum Streptophyta; class Magnoliopsida; order Myrtales; family Myrtaceae; genus Eucalyptus; species Eucalyptus victrix. The sequence goes on from CM027842.1 coordinate 49,687,833, forward strand.
TTGGAGAAACAAATCACGTTAAATCGTGCAAATTTCACTGGGAATTAAAAGACTGGAGAGCCACTTTAAGATCTAGCAAAATATCACGTTATAAGAGCTTAACGTGGAATCTGTGGCAACAAGTATGTTCTATCGAATAATTACTTTTGGGAGTTTACTAAGAAACGGACTTGTAGACCTGAGCATGTCCTAAAAAGCCTAACTAAGAGCAAGGTTCAAAATATAAGTCTCTTGGGTATCCCCGCCTCTCTGGGGGAGAAAAGTTTGCAAAGGGGAATTAGGGGGGAGTGGGGTCGCTGAGGGCTCAACGTTAAACAAGGAATCTAACCGTGGGCGAGCAAGCAAGAATCCTTCTTTCGCGTTTTTTAATATTTAGACCAACCTTTATGGGGACCCAGTAAGTAGTAACGGTGGATAAGCATAGCTATACATTCTGCAAAATTGGTCGAAGTATTCTGAAATATCTTCACTTTGCACCGGTCGAATCATCGACTTCACTGGTGCTAACTCGATTTATTAGAATCACTTGCAGGAGAATGCTTGGACCCAGTCAAGGTTGTCCACGTGAAAACGTACAAATGCAAAAGTTTCTAGCCATGGTCCTAAAATCTCTGGGACCATGAGGCATGGCATCTGCCCAGATATTATCACCGCTTTTACAAGTGTGATCTTTGGGATCAATGCTATGGGAATCCATGAGGCTTGGTTCTTCCCTTCTAGATATTTTACTGCACATGCCCTGAGCTCTATTTAAAGTGATCTTCGGCCTTCTAACTCCATCACTAGACACAAACCAAAGAAAATCCAACACGCAGCTTCCTTACTCAGCTCACTCGTCGCTCCTATCCGCAATAAATCTCAAATGGCACCTCATGCCAACCGCCTTGTCGAAGTTGGAAGAGACGGGTTTGCAATGCTGGACAGAATTTACGGCCCAAGGCCGATGGCTCAAGGGGCGGGAAATCGATGCATCCCACAACAATCCCACGAGGCGGCTCGCAACACAGCGGCTCTTTATCGTGATGATGTTATGGATAGCATGACGGCAGCGAAGATGTACGGGGGAGTGGTCGTTACGGAGATCCGCAAGAGCAAAGTTCCTGGTCGGAGTCATTAGATTCTGTCTTGTACATGATTCAGGTAATACCCTAGTATTCTAGCGCCTGAAGTTAAGGGATTTCCGACCTCCGCCATGTTCTTTCTAAGCTCTGTCCTTTAGACTAGTGCTGCTGTGTACTTATTCCAACTCTCCTATGTGATTAGCTGTGTACCGAAATCTATTCTGAAAAGTAGTACATGCCGTTGCGCCTTTTGACGGTGGCACTAATTACCTAACATCTGGATCCATGATCGAGTGACTGTAAACTTGACGTTCAACCAAGTGAGGTGGTGTGAAAATCTTCACCAAATTCAACAAAAAGTTCAACACCAGAAAGGCGAACTTCAATCAAAAGAAAATGATGTGAAGGACCAGACTGTAAACATTCGCCATAAATGCTGTCATGCCAAACTCGTCCAGCAGATTTACAGCAACCGAAGCATGCGATTTTGCAAGATAACGTCGTATCACAATGGGAATTTTATAGGCCATAGGTTCAGCTCTGTGCCCCTTCTGTCTTGTTTTTGCGCCAAACATTAAGCAATGAGATTCGGGGAAGTAATTGGCAGCAGAATAAATACATCTGTCTTTCCATGTCAGTCAAATTCACTAAATGTTGGTAAGTATTAAAGAACTATTAGTTAAAAAAGACAAAATCAGGACTTTTTCTCCACATAACTTGTTGGTAACTTGTCAAGACATTTATGAATTGACTGACTTTTTATATTTTGTAAGTTAATGATTTTTTTTCAATAAATTACTGACTTTTATTTACATAACTCAACAATTTGAATTTATTAACTCTTATATAAAATTGCTAATATAAATTAGAGCGATTCACTAATGTTTATGTTAGATCAAAGTTTTTGGTTACCAATTCTCATTTGCATAACTTACTGACATTTAATTGTTTTTCTCAATTAACCAAATATTCTATTGAGTTATCAATTTTTATTTGTCTTGATTAGCAACCCCTTAAATTTACTAACTCTTTCTAAGGATTATCGATCTAAATTAGTGCAATTCATCAACTATTTTCTCATTAAATTTCAACGAGATATTAAGAGCCTATTTGTTTATTTCCATTTTCGATTTTGGAAACACAAATTTCTATTATTTTGTTCTAAAGAACAAAAGAAGAACAGAAACGCATTTGTTTACACTTTTGTTTTTGGGAACAAACAATCTATTCTTTTGTTCCTGGAAACAAAAAATCTATTTTTTTGTTCCTGAGAACAGATTTGGAATAAAAACAAGAAGTAGAAAAAACTTGTTTCTTGTTGTTAGGAACAATTCTAAGAAACACTTCTTTTTTCTTTTCCTTTTTCTTCTTTTTTTTTCTTCCTATTTTTTCTTTCCTTCTTCTTCCTTCCTTTTTCTTCCTTTTGGTCAATCGCCGGCCTTGGTCATCGCCGGCGACCGATCTTCAAGGGCCAACAACCTCGTCAAAGTGTCGCCGCCCCCAACGAGGCCGAGCCTCACTGGTGGCTGGGCGAGGCCAACCTCACGCCACCTAGGAGAGGCCAAGCCTTGCTAGTGGCCTTGGTGACCAGGCTAGGTCACTGGCGAGGCTCGACCTCGCCCAGGCGACGCTAGGTCGGCCTCGTCCTAGCCTAGAGAGGGCAAGCTCGAGCTCACCCAGATCTGGCAAGGCTCGGCCTCGCCAAGGGCCAACGAGGTCCCGGGCCATGGCCGAGGTCGGGCAACCGGCCAAAAGGGAGAAAAAGAAAGAAGAAAAATATAATAAAAATATTGAAAAATTAAAAGAAACAAAAAAATTATACAAGTTTACTAAATGCATTTTGTTCCCGGAATAGAAATTTTTTGCAATTATCAAGAGCATTTTTATACTCATAAATTGTTCCCTATAAAAGAAAAAAAAACTATTTATGTTCAAAAATTGTTCCGGAACAGAATCGTTACCAAATATACCCTAAGTTTCTTTTAAATTATGTTGAAATGATTAAATATTAAACCACTTCTTCGTCTAACAACTTAACCTTTTAGAACAATTGGCTATGATCCCACCAAATCCACATGGTATTAGAGCTGGATGTCCTAAGTCCAAATGTTTACAAGTCCCATATGCCTCCCCAGTTAAATACGTCCATGCTTAGTATTAGACAAAAAGACAAAACTAAGTATAAGGAGAAGTGTTAAAATAATTAAATATTAAACCACACCTTCGTCTAACAGCTTAAACTTTTAGAATAGTTAACTGTGGTCTCACAAAATTCTCACATGATGTTACAGTTGAAGGTCATGAGTTCGAATTTTTTCAAGCCCCATTCATCTCCTCAATTAAACTTCCACGCTTAGTACTAGGCAACTTACCATAGTGCTAAAATAATTAAATATTAAAAAACATATTCGTCCAACAGTTTAAGCTTTTAGAAAAGTTAAACCGTAATTCTCACATGATGTTACAGTTGAAAGTCTTGAGTTCGAATTTTTCCAAGCCCTAATCACCTCCTCGATTAAATTTCCACATTTAGTACTAGGCAACTGACTAGGTTAAGTGTAAGGGAAAGTATTTTAATAAAAAATAATTAAATATTAAACCACGCTTTCATTTAACAATTTAAGCTTTTAAAATATTAGTTGTGGTCCCATAAAATTCTCACATGATGTTACAATTGGAGGTCCTAAGTCTGAATTTTTCCAAATCCATTCATCTCCTCAATTAAATTTCCACACTTTGTACTAAGCAATTAACCAAACTAAGCATGAGGGAGAGTATAAGAATATTTAAATAATAAATGTCTTCATCTAACAACTTATTCTTTTAAAATAATTGGCAGTGATCTTACAAAATCCCATGTGGTATCAAAGCTAGAAATCCTGATTTCAAATCTTTCCCATTTGCTTTCCCATTTGCTTTCCCAATTACGTGTAAGGGAAAGTGTTAAAATATTTAAATAATAAATCATGCATCCATCTAGTAACTTAAGCTTTTAGATCTCACCAAATCCCACTAATTACTTACATTGGCATTAATTTTTTTTTTTAAATGTCAACCTAAATTAGTGCATCTCATTGACTTGTGTAAAAAAAAGAGTGAGTAATTACATAAAAGTAGTTAGTAAGTTACCAATTGGTAACCAATAACTTTTTTAGCGACTCTTTTAGGATCAAATAGTAGAACTGTCCTGTTACTAGATGTGTCAAAATTGGTCATTGACCCATTTATGGACCCATTTATAGTTAAATGGGTCATTAATGGGTCAAGCCTTATTTTCCAAAGCAACCATATGGGTTTTAAAAATAAAAAGGCTGAGATATATGGATCTTAAATTCTTACCTTTACCAAAAAAAAAAAAAAAAAAAAAAAAAATATATATATGGGTCTTAAATGGGTATGAGAGCAGACCATTTAAGACCCATTTATCAACCCATTAAAAATGAACTCATTTACAAGAGACTCTCTCTTTTTCTCTATTTAATTTTACAAAAATGTTTTTTTATAAAAATCGAAATTATAATTATTTTTTATTTTTATTTTATTTTCTTTTTTCTTTCTTCTTTTTTTTCTTTCTTCTTCCTTCGGTCGCCGGCATGGCGATGGCCGGCAATTGGCCGGGCGAGCCTCAAGTTCACCGGCGTCGAGCAAGCTCGAGCTCGCTAAATCCGGCAAGGCGGAGGCCTCGCCCATGCCCGGCGAGGCTTGATCTAGCGAGCTCAAGGCTCGTTGTTGACACCTAATTTTGGAAAAATAAAATTGCATTTTGAACAAATAAAAAGAAAAAAATGAAAATGGGGGAAATTGATTTGATTGAAGTATGCAAGGAAATATGGAATTCTGATGGATGTCCGGATTTTGTTAAATGCAGCAACAATTTTAAAATCAGATGAACAAATGGCAATGATTTTAATAAAATGGAAGGAATCGATGCAAAATCGAGGCGATTGCAAAATCATGCTCCGATTTGCATCCATAATTTAATACAATAGAAGATGGAAGTTTAAAATTTTCCATAGAAAGCGGCCGATCGAAAACACTATAAAAGGGGTTGACCTGCACAATATTCAAGGGGGATTCGGAAAAATCAAGAGAGAATTCGTAAAAAAGGATTTCTCCTTCGTTCTTTGGGAGAGCAAAAGGAAAAAGCTTTAGAAGAGAAAAAAGTCAAAAAAGTCAAAAAAAGAAAAGCGGCAAGAGACGTGAGGGCAGAGAGTGCAGCGATAGAGAGAGAAAGAAAAGACGCGCAACAGAGAAAAAAAAAAGAAAAAGAAAAAGATGAAGCACTGTTCATCTTCTTCGTGAAGACTCATCAGCCGGTGTCCACTACCGCTCGACGCCCGCAGCAACCGCCTGTTGTCCTCTGCGCCGGCCACCGCCTCAGCCCATCTCCACGGCCACACATCCGCTAGCCACCGCAGGCCCGCGACCTGAAGCCCGCTCGCCGCTGCGCCGTCGCGAACCCCCGCACCGAGCCTCTGCTGCGTCCCTGACACCGCCGCGCCCCGACGACCGCGCTCCCACCCTCGCCAACGCCGCGTCGCTTCAACACCCCCGCGACGCCGCCCGTCGATCTCCGAGCGACGCCGCCGCCCAACGACCCGCGAACCAGCTCCTATCTCCGCTGCCCCGAGCTCAAGCCCGCCGCCGTCCACCATCGATTTACCCCCCTTTAGGTAGTTTTTGTTCTTTTTATTTTATTTTGTTTTTTTCTTTTTATAGTTTAGCTTATTTTATTCATTATGTTATTTTTGCTCATTTCATTTGATAGCATTTTTAGTTTAGCTATTTAATCTGTAATGGTGGATGTTAATATTTGTGAATTTAGTATGCATTATCCGTAGGGATTTTGTCCGAAATTAATATAATTATTAATTTGATCCGAGAGACATCGAATCATTTTTCTAATTACTTTTAATTTTTTGGGCTTTCTGATAGAATCTCAATTGTTAAATCATAATAATTACTTAATTTGGTCCGTAAGACTTCTGGACCAGATTTTTTAATTATTTTAAGTTGTTATGATGATTAGGGTTAGAATAATTGTTAATTTAACCTGTGAGGCGTCAGGTTATTTTTTCAATTATTTTGATCCTTTATTTAGTGATTATATTAATTGTTTAGATTTAACCCTTGTTTAACAATTATTCAACTTAAAAAAAAACTAAAAAGAAACTAAAAAAATCAAAAATCAAAATATTCAAAAAAATTTGCATGAGCATATAGGACATTAAGGTTTAATATAATAGACACGTAGGTTTAATTAATCAAATTTTTAGGATTATATTTCTAGGATTGCATTTTTAGAAAATATTTTTAGGACTGCATTTTTAGATATTTTAAAAGAAATAAGTTAGGATTAGACTTAAATAGCGTTTTTAGAGTTTTAGATATAATTGGCACATGTTCATCCTCTTTTTAAAATAAAAAAATAAAAATAGTCTTCTAAGACAGAATAGGGTTTAAGTCAAATTAATCCCAAAAAATGGATTAGAAGATTATTTTTAGATAGATTAATTAGGGTTTTCATAAATTCTGAATTTCAATAAAAAAATGCAAAAATACTAGATGCATGTTAACTAGTTTGCATAATAGAATCATTTAATCGGAATTTGTTAATTAGTAAAATTAGGTCATGAGGTGCATGTTAATTAGTTTGCATAATAGGCCCATTTAATTAGAATTTGCATATTAATAAAATTAAGTCATTTAGTTTTAAAATGCATTTTTAATAAAAGAATTCTAATTTTTAAGAAAATCCAAAAAAGTTGTTTGCTTGCTTTGTGTGATGCAATTTATTTATTTGAATGTTTTAATAATGGATGAGTACTTGTGTGGCCACCACATTTGCATGATAATGATTTAGCTTAAAATAAATCCGAGCAGCTTGCGAAAATACTTTGAAAATTAAAAGAAATAGTACCGAAAGGGCATTAGAAAATTCTAGTGCAACCAAGTCCACGTACCCTTAATCTCTGGTTCGTAAAAGTAAAATAAATCTCCCTTTATTTTACTTAGGTGTCTAGTCGACCTACCATAAACCGATTAGTGGCGACTCTTAGATAATAACCTCTTGCATGTTTAAAAATTTAGACTTAAGTCGCGATTTGGTATGGGCTTGGAAGAGCCCGAGCTAAGTGTAAAAACTTAGCAGTCCATTAACCTAGTTTTAGGTGGTGCACCCGAAAATTAGGTCGCGACACTCATCGGTGTCGAGCGAGGCTTGAGCCTCACTAGATCCGGCAATGGCGAGGCTCGACGCCAGCGAGCCTCGAGCTCGCCAGATTTGGCAAGGCGGAGGCCTCGCTGACGTCCGGTGAGGCTCAAGCCTTGCCAGATCCGACGAAGGGCAAGCTCGAGCTCGCTCGATGCCGACGAGCTTGAGGCTTGCTTGGCCAATCGTCGGCCATCACCGTGCCAACAACCGGAGGAAGAAGAAAAAAAATTAAAATAAAATAATTATAAATTAATTATAATTTCAGTTTTTATAAAAAAATATTTTTGTAAAATTAAATAGAGAAGAAACAAATTACAAAGAAAATTAAAAATAAAAAAATTAAAATTTAAAAATTAATTTAAAATAAAAAATAATTAAAATTCGAATTTTTAAAATAATTATTTTAAAAATTATAAAAATTGTCCATTAAATTTGTGTTATATAAAACTATTTTAGCAATACCATTTTTTTAAATGTATATATAAAAAATAAGCTTTTTTAAGTTTAGTTAAATGGGTCGGGTATAGGTTAGGTCGGATATGGGTCGGAAAATTTACATTAGGCATAAATGGGTCATAAATGAATTAATGGATCAATTTGGATCGGATCATTAATAACCCGACCCAAACCTGACCCAATTCGCCCATTTAACACCTCTACCTGTTACTTATGTGCTTGACCTCGAGGGAACAATGTAAACAATGAAGAGGACCCATGCGCGAATCATTTGAGTGGGATTGCTTCTTTTGAGGTTAACATCCTGTGTGGACCTACTGAATTTACACTGCAGAAGCTATTGATGCTGAGGAAGCTCGAGTGTCTGGAAGCAGAATCAGTTCTCAAAAGAGAATCGTTCGACTGAAGACCTAAAGACGAGCAGCGGATGGTTATTCGTTCCACGCAACAAGAATCCGACTCGAAGTAAAGCTTTGATGGCTTTGACAGATCCTTTCTTTGTCGCCCTCAAGTGCGGGTTCTCACACGGCCATCCTTGCGACTGGCATGATGATGGGAGCATTATCAGATCAGCGTGCTTTGATAGAGCCGCTTCTCATGCTGATAGTTCAGTAAAAATCCAGTTTTTATTAATGTTTATGTGCATGGTACCACTAATATTCTCTTCACTAACATTGAGTTTGATGATATTGAACCTTCAACGAGCTGAAAGGCCACGTTACAAAATGTTTCCATTTAATTGCATCTATGGAGAAGCACACGAAATAGTTAAGAAGATACAATTAAATTCACTTCCGTTCTTTTTCTTGTCTTCAACCAACCACGCAATCACCAAATTCTCTTCATCTCCTTTCTTGTCTATCATAAACCTCCAAACGTCAATAAACCAAATCTTTTCTGTTCCCTCTTAATAAATTGATCTGAACTGCGAGTAAAAGTGAACAGCAAGCTTGGTTCTATCTTTCTATCTGCCCGCTCGAGAATCAGCTCGAACATCAATCCTCACTCTCAACACTCATTCAAAGTTGGGAAATCAGATAGCCAGAGCATCTTGCGGAATGCTTGCATCAGGAAATATTTCAAGCGACGTTGCACTTTCTATGGAATGCGACTCCTCCTGGAGTTGGACTTAAACAGCTGAGAGATCTAATGGATTTGAGGCTAAACAAAAGTTTCATTTTAAAAGTCTTGCATAAGATGTGACCTTAATCGATGTTGTCTGTAAACAGTCTGGGATATTTCCACTAGGCTTGGAACCGCAAGAACAGAGACATAAGCGACAATGAAAGGTCATTTAACATTAATGAAATGGAATTTATCACAAGAACAAGTTTCGAATGTGTGGAAGTTCTTAATTACAGAGCAGTTACTATGACCAGAGGAGAAACTCCACCCATATGTAAAGTTCAATTTAATGCTGAATTTAGTGCAAATTGCTTTAAAACAACTTTCAACATCTGTGCTTTACATGAAACTGCATGAGCTTGAATCAAGAGGGGATTCATAAACAAAATCAACATGAAACTTACCTTGAGAATAGTTTTCATGCTCGGAATTTGTCGAGTGATGGCCACGTGTTTTCCGTCACTGGGCGATGCCTACGCGCCTGTGCCTTCACCTCTGGCAGATGATCCACCCGGGACTGCTCCAGGTCAACCAGGCGGAGATCCTCCAACCACTCAAGAACGGTTAGTGGGAGTTTTCGATGTCATGGATTATGGAGCAGTGGCCGATGGAACTACGGACAGCCGCCTGGTAGATTCTCAATTATTAACAGTTACATATGTACTAGGATTGGAGTAGTTAAATTGGCGTAATGTTCATCTTTTGCAGGGCCGGTGCAAAACTTCCTTATGATAAAAAAAAATGAAGTAACAGTTTCGTTTCATCTAGAGTTGCATCATACATGGATTGTTTAAGCATAAGATGGACCATTTAGCTAGCTTTAACCTGTTGGAATCAGATGGCAGTCAAGAAGAGAGACAACATTTTTTGACTCTAAGCAATACTTTGAACAGGCATTCTTGTCAGCCTGGGAGGAGGCATGCGCACACCGCAGCAATTCGACCCTCTATGTACCCAACAGCACATTTTTGGTCAGTCCAATTTCATTCAACGGACCTTGCCGCCATCTCTATTCCCCGAGAGTGGAGGTCAGAGGGACTCTGAAGGCGCCGATTTCCCCCAGTGAGTTCCCATCCAATGATTGGATCGTTTTCCGAGACTTGCACGGACTAGTCCTCACAGGCGAGACAGGGAGGGCTTTGTTCGATGGCCAAGGATCAGAAGCCTGGAAAGACCCAAGCTGCCACAAGAAAAGTCGATGCAACAAGCTGATAACTGTAGGTTCAACTCAGTTTGCCTCAGAAAGTTTGCAAATTAACCTGCAATTGATGCCATGACTATTTCTTCGTGCTTCATCTTATGCAGTCGCTGAGATTGAGCAACGTCTCAAACGCGACGATCTACCACATTGACCTGCTCAACAGCAAGAGCTTCCACATGAGCATCTACAAGTCCAGCAACATCAGATTGCACAGCATCAGCATTATATCACCAGAAGACAGCCCGAACACCGATGGAATCCACGTTAGTCACTCCGCAAACATTTCCATTACTTCTTCGACTATTGGTGTCGGGGATGACTGTGTCTCGATTGGACCTGGCAACACCAATATATCCGTTTCTTACGTAGATTGCGGTCCAGGACATGGAATCAGGTAGGCTTGAGACACGGTCGATCACGCAGCATTGACCGTGCCCTGTGTAAGTAGGATTCTAGCACTTATAATCGTGAAATGCAATGCCAGCTTGACATGCCAAAATCAAGATCTAAATCGCGTTTGTGCTTGATCCCGATTGCAATGTGAACTCTTGTCCCGGTCATGGCAGTGTTGGGAGCCTAGGCAAAGGCCAGAATGAGGAGAAAGTGGATCTGATCAGAGTGAGCAATTGCACGATCAATGGGACACAGAACGGCGTCCGAGTGAAGACGTGGCCCGGGGCTCCGCCAAGTGAGGCTTCCGACATGATATTCGAGAACATCGTCATGACAAACGTTACGAACCCCATCATCATAGATCAAGAGTACTGTCCATCAAGCCAATGCGATATCAAGAAGGTACATTAACATGAAGCTAAGCAATTCATTCAAGAACGTGCTTTTTATTTCCTAATACACACACCGTAATCTTGACACCAAGCCGCTAATCAATTGATCTGAAAATTTTTGTTTTGTGCATTCAGGCCTCACTAGTGAAGCTCAACAACATGCTGTTCAAGAACATAACCGGCACCTACAACAGCAACAAGGCGGTGGCCTTGCTGTGCAGCCCCAGCGTGCCGTGCGAGAATGTATTTCTCGTCGGCGTTCACCTGAACTGGACGACAGAGCAGGAGGATCGCCGGGCAGGCCGTGTGAGCTTGAAGGGTCTAATCCAAGGTCTAGACATTATCAATTCGAGTTTCTAACGGAATAAAAAGGATAAACTTTATTTTCTTTTTGCTTCTCTGCGGATGAGGGCTAAGACTATTTCGTAGAGTTGGTGAGGCATCCATTGGCTAATTGTTGCTGCAATTAGGACAGAATAATGGACTACAAGAATTTGAAGGATATAATATTATGGATGCTAGAGTTTCTTCAATTTCGTTTTAGGTTTTTGTGATAGGATTGTTGTTTTTCCTTAAGATATAAAAGTTCAATCTGTGTGCTTGTCTTTGAATCGAGTGGTTTTCTCCGCTAGTTCTACCGTGGAAGTTTTTGCATGGTTTTAGCATCCTGAAAGTGACTGGATTCGTCATATATCGCATGTCTACAATCGATGCAGAACAAATAAAAGCAAAGGGTAGCTAAAACATGATTGGACAATCTACTGATGGGACCAATATTCTGACAATGGAAATCCAAACAGAAAAACAAAACTGGAAATCCAGACAGAAAAACAAAACCCTAATTTATGTCATAAAAGTAATTAAAATTCTTGTACGAGGAAACTTCAGGAACTAAAATCTTTATATCATAAACGAAATGAAAATTCTTCCAAAAAAAAAAAAAAGCTACCGAAATAGAAGATCTGAATAATTCCCACAAATAAATAACAAATTATTGAAAGACAAATTAAAAACGCCCTTCAGAGAGCATAATTTTGACTATAGCTATATTAGTTTTCAAGAAAATTACCAAAATAGTCACAAACCAATTGTAATTATGCCAATTCAATCCTAATTTTTTTTTTTTTTTTTTTTTTTGCTAATTCATTCATAAACCATTTTGCCTTTATGTCAATTTAATTCATCCAACCAATTTTGATAAATCAATGCTTACATGGCAATTTTTTTTTTTTATTTCTTTTGACCTTTTCCTTTTTTTTTTTATTTTCTCTTTCTTTTTTGTTTTTCTTTTCTTCTTCCCTTGGCTGATCGCCAAACAAGCCAAAGCCTAGGGCCGATGAGGTCGACCTCACCAACTACTAGGAGGCTTGCCCTCATCGTCACTAGGCATAGGGGTGTGCAACCAAATCGGTTTTACCTTGGAATTGGATGTACTGCCCGATAAATAGGTACAGCAATCAATTATCATTGGAAACAATCCAAGAATAAGTTCCAAATTTTTGGAACCAATTGTAATTGGTCCAAGAATAGGTTCCAAGTAAATACCAACCTGGGAACCGAAATTGAACTACTCTATTTTGGAACCAATTTCGGAACCAATTTTATAAGCTAAAAAACCGAAACCATAATTTTTTTTTCCTCTCGATTTTAACCTCAACACTCTTTCGTCCTTTATCTTTCCTTGGAACTCCTTACCAGTCTTTTCTCTTTCCCTAAATTTTTATGGATGAATGGAGAATGGAATTTTATAATTTATATTTTATGTTACGTGTTTGAACTTTTTATCATTTATAATTGTACGTGATTGCATATTCATCTTATGAATTGTTGCTTTTGGAAAATTAGAATTTCTGTTATTCATATTTTACTTTGAATTTTTTTATTATTCATAGTCTCATATGATTTTGCTTTAAAAAAATTGAACCAAAAAAGGAAAAAAAAAACAGATTCTTAGGCAAACCTTGGAACTGAACTAGAAAAACATGATAAGTTCCAGAATCGATTCTAGGCAAACAAGGTAGGTTCTAGGGTCCAAAAACTAAGGATCCATTGTAACATAATAGGTTCTAAGTTCTATCCTTGGAACCTATCTACTTTGGAACTAATCACCCCTAGCTAGGCATGAGTGAGCCTCACCAAGTTCCACCTTTGGAACCATTCACCCTTAACTAGGTGACCTAGGGTTGGCCAAGGCTTGTCCTTGCTAGTATCGGCAAGGGTGAGCCTCCCTAGAGGGTTGGCCGAGGCTTGTCCCAATTTAGTCCTAAACAATTTTACAATTTGTCAAATAAGTTATTCTAGTCAATGTTGGATCAAAAGTCACTAATGTTGACTCCGACCATTTTACGTGACATAACTGATGCTAATGAAGACAATTTAAAATTTGATTATTTTAATTATTTTTCTTTCTTCTTTTTTTTTCCCTTTCATTTTGGCCTATGAGGGCTAAAAACAAGGGCCTTTGTAGGTCCAACGACCGCGGATAGGGCGCAAAGGGTTGCTTGAATCTGGGTGAGGCCCTCACCAGCCATGAAGGCCTTGCCCAAGTTTAGGTGAGTGCTACCTCACTTGGAGCCCGCAAGGCCACCGCAGATGAGGCACCCCTTACAAGCCAAAATGAAAGAAGAAAAAAAAGTAATAAAAGGGAAAATAAAGAAACAAAAAGCTATGGAAATTTTAAAAAGTTATTTTCACGTTAACACCACCCGTATCATGTAAGTTATCACATCCATATTAACGATTTTCAGTCAAAATTGATCGAATTGACATAATTGACAAAATATGAAACGGTTTAGAGTTATATTGACAAAATTAAAACATTTATAACTAAATTTGCAAAATTACAATTGGTTTAGGATATTTTTAATACCTTCTTGCCTATTCATACTAAACAATGGACAAGATAAGACATGAAAATATCCGGTTTTATTATGGCGATTCATCAAACAGTTGACAAGATAATACAAAACCCTTGAACTATATATTATATCCTATGTAGTTCCATTCTAACTATACCCGTATGCTGTAATAGCATTTACTCTTCGCCCTTGTCGCGTAGCTAAACTTAACGTATGGGAGGCAAACACGACTCCATTAACGCCAAGAGTACCAAAAGAAAAGTTTTCGACGAGGATTGAACATCGAACAAGGTAACTTGTAACGTAACGTCAATATTTTAAAAGAGAAAGAAGAACGCAAACCGAGAGGAGATGAACGGGCATCACGGCCGGTCAATAACGTACAGTCCCAGGATTCGCTCGTCACCGCTTGATCTGCATAAAAATACGAACAAAACCAAACCGAAACGAAACTAAATAAAAGAAGGGCAAAACCGGGGAAAATGCTGTGCCCCCTCCTCTTTTGTCCTTTTCCAATCAGGAGTCGGTTTCGACCAAAAAAAAAAAAGAGAATCAGGAATCGGTTGCATTGTAACCGCCCCTCTCCCTCAAATTGTGTTTATAAATCTCTCCCCACACCACTCTCAATTCCTCCGTTCACACCATCGTCGTTTCGCTCCTGGCTTCAACTTATCTCTCTCTGTCTGTCTGATGAGCTTTCTCTCCCTTGGTACGTGATGTGTGGAGGCGCCATCATTTCCGACTTCGTCGAGGAGCGGCTCGACTGCCGCCGCCGTGGGAGCTGCCGCCCCGAGAGGAAGCTGACCCCTCATGAGCTCTGGTCCGAGCTCGACCCCGCCTCCGACCTCCTCAGCCCCGACGGCCCCGCGGCCTGTGGCCACCCCAACCCTTTCTCTCTCGTCGCAAACCAACTCAACCAAGGTCAGTCTTAAGTGTCATTCACCATTTCTTTTTTGGTTCTCTTGCATGATCTTCAAAATGATATCGACCTTTTGTTGTCCAAAAATTTATCCTCGACTTTACATACTAATACTTGTGATCACTTCCCCAGTCATATTTATACATACATATCGGTTAGGATCTGTACAAAAGAATCGAACCCCCTAATTCTGACTAAGTGTTCAGTCTGACTAGTCTTCGTTTATACGCTATTGTTTTTTTAATACGTATCATCTTTAGATCAACGTTAATCTAAACATACTTGTTATTCTTTACCTAATGGCCAAAAGGTAGGATTGTTGTTTAGCTATCGAAGTGTTTTTTTTTTTTTTTTTTTTTTTTTAATGTTTTTTTCCTTATTTGTGCTTGTACAAATACTAGTGATGAAGAGCGAAGAGAAGAACAGTGAGGAGGCGGGTCACGGACACGTGTCGGAGACCCAGAAGAGCCAGAGCAATGGCCGGAGCCAGAGGGCTCGCAAGAACGTGTACAGAGGGATCCGGCAGAGGCCGTGGGGCAAGTGGGCCGCCGAGATCAGGGACCCCCACAAGGGCGTCCGCGTCTGGCTCGGCACCTTCAAGACCGCCGAGGAGGCGGCGCGGGCCTACGACGAAGCCGCCAAGCGCATCCGTGGCGACAAGGCCAAGCTCAACTTCTCCGGTGCCCCGGCCCCGGCCCAGCCGTCAGCTAAGAAGAGGTGCGTGGCTCCTGACGAGCCGAAGGATGGGGCCGGAGCTGCAGGATGTGAGCTGAAGGAGCGGATCGCCACCTTGGAATCTTTCCTGGAGCTGGAGCCAGCCGAGGAGCCGCTCGAGCCGGGCGCCGGGCCATCCCCGGCTGATCTCTGGATGCTCGAAGACCTCGTCACTCATCACCAGCACCGTTTCGATAACCAGCTTGTTTATTAGATAATAACTGAGTTTGATCACTGCTCATGGTACTTTAAACTCCTGTTCTAGCTTGGGATGCTTAACTATGCCATGTTTTAGACGTGTAAGAACCGTTGTGCTTTCGAGTGCCATAAATACAGTACCAAGCATCGTATCGTCGTCCTGTACATATATTCGCGCGCAGCTTTCTGTTGTTGTCGCCATCGCCGTCCTCTCTCTTCTCTCTCCTCGCCTTAGATCTCGAAAATCCGGTGCGGTTCTCGCGAGGTCGGTGCGTGCATGCATGTACCCGGGTTTTCGTTGTTTAATATTAAGCACCATTAGTACATGCTTTTGGTATTATTATAGTCGGAAATCGTCTCTGTCCAATGGTGCGATTCATTTAACTTCAAAAGTGGGTAGAGACTTAGAGATCGGTGCCTTTCGGATTGGAAGTGGAATGTGAGGAAGGTCCTAGGAAAGAGAGGCTCGAACAGAACAGGCGATGTCCGGAGAAGAAGTGCACGTACCTTAGGGCATTAAACAAAGTCGAATTTGACAAGTTGGAATCTTTTGGAAATTGGGTTGTGCTACGGTGATCGAGACAATAGTACCACGTGACACCGTAAGAGAATTGAAGTTATTGTAAGCTCTGACTGTTACTGTATCTGAGTGGAAAAAGGAAACTGAACTTATGACCAGCTGAACGTGAATAAACCAGTGAAACAGTTCGATCTCGTCTTCTTTTGAGAGAGGATCGAATCCAACTTGATTGTCTTCTTCCAACTTTAAGGAACATGGAGATCTGACTATGACCAAAGGTGCTTCCCGTGGGAAAGATCCTCACAAGTGATGCTGTGTAGGGTCCCATACAAGATAGGGTTTTGAGGCGGCTTCATGTAGAAATCTTTGTCACGTCGCTTTTGGGAATGATCGAGGAGTGGCTATGAGAATGGAGGAAGGAATTCCATGAATCGGGTTGTGGCGACCGAAGGGGCAGTATGGCGGTGTTAGCGTCGGTGTTGAGTGATGGTGCCGGCGGCAATGACCACCCGATAATAGTGGTAAATGGCCGTCGCAAACGGCAGCATGGTGAAAAGAATACTACCAATGAATAAGAAAAAGTTGACAAGCATATCTACCAATACATGGACATACATTGACGAAAAATATGATCCATTGATATTTCAAAATATTGGTGCTATATAAGCTCATATTGTAACCAGAGTATGTGAACAATGCTTCATCGTTACGTATCGACCAAACCCAAAATTGGTTAGGAGTAAGCATTTGATGGAAAGGTCAAGATGGGTGAAAAAATCAATCGGTTCAAAGACCACGTTTTAACCTAAAGTACCTTAACGTAGACCAGGGGTCAATATAGCTTAACCTCCAGCTAAAGCTGGTAAAGCTGATCTAACTAGTGACGTAAAACTTCTTTGCAAAATTCAACAAAATCGACTTTGCATGAGCACTGAATAGTCAGTTCAAACTCAAATTAGATAACGTGGGGGATGAGACCGTGGTCCGTGACCATGGAGGGATCTGGAAAATATAGTCCTTCGACCCTATTGCAACCTAACTATAGTTTTAAATTAATTGGAGGGACAAAAGGAAGAGATTTGAATTTGGAAACCCACACAAGTCGAGCAACGCTTGAATGATCTCGGTTCACATGTGCCCGGTTGATCTGGAACGTCGGATCAAGCCAATTCCCAGGTGGAGCCAATGTGAATGGGCGGATCAGATCGATTGGGCTCATGTGCACCTGGAGCAGCTAAATGATTCTCCCACGGGGAGTCGCTTTCTTCTGCTACAGCTCTTCAGTGTATTTGGACACGGAATGATCTAAGCTTTTGCCTAATCGTTCCCTTCCCCATTTTTTCAAAATTCTGATCATGGCGTGTCAAGAGGCAATTACAAGCAATGCCCATATCCGGGCCTTTCTCATTGACGTTCTTTAGATTTTGGTTGATCATGGCTTTTTTGACTAAAAGCTCCATTCGGATCTCGCGCTCAAGTAAGTCCAATTCGCATTTGCTTCTCCCTAAGGGAAAAAACAGAGAGAGAGAGAGGTGATTTATGACGCAATCCCGGGTCTCAGCATCCCGACACGCGTCGACCACACGATTTGAGAGAAAAGCATCGACCACAGGGTTCGAGAGAAAATATCCTGACCCTATAGTTAACCCGGGTAACCCTTGCGACACTGCCAACCACCACGGCATGTGATCCAAGGATTCAAAAGCAGGTGTGCAACGAGTCAAATCGGTAAACATGGTTTGGTGGAGCAATGATACGACTTTGATTGAATGGAATTTCTTGTTTTTGCTGACGCGACCTTTTTGATTGAATGGGAGTGCCCGTTGCCCATCAAGGGAGAGATGCATGAACCGGAACCGAAAGGTTGCGTCCCTCAAAGGCCCAAGTGGGGGTTTGTCTTTGATTGAGGACATCAAATCGAAAGGAACAAAATCCTGAGTTTTTTAACACTGCAACATCCGAACTAGTGCAGGTCTTTCCTCTTTCCTATTCCATATTCTCTGGGCCACTCCTGATGCGATCATCATCGTTCATCGCCATGCTCCTGCAGTGCAGATGCTGTAGAATGGGGAAATATAGGAAAACCATTCTTACAATTTGGAAATTGCAACTTGCTCAGAAATCAATTGCATCCGCAGGGACCATGCCACTGGGAGAATTTCCCCCTTTTGATAGCAACATCCGATTTCTTTTCGTAATATATGACCAACATGTTGGTTTTTCAGAATGATGATGCAGCCTTTAGCCTTTAAGAAAAGCCAAGTGCTTATTACAATCCTTCGCCTCATCTCCCACTTGAACAAGGCCTTTAGTGCAGCTCTCCACCAAGCAGAGTACCAAAAGACCCCCTCAAATAAATAACATATCTAGTAATTGGCATTAATAAGAAGAAAACACGTGGATTATGTAAATCCCAAAAAATGACCGACAAAGAGGCGATGCCATCAAAGGCAAATCGGAAAACTAACAATCCATGCCAAAGACTGAAAGCGACCACTCTCATAACAGGGTGGTCAAACAGTATTTTTCAAAGTAACTTTCTCATGTAATCTGTGATGGGTTCAACAAAGGTAAATTGAATAAATAAAAAATAAACAATCAATGCCAAAACCACTGCTAACTTTCTATGCTTCAGCAACAATGATTAAACTTGCACTCTTGGTCTAAACTTGCACTCTATCCTGTGACCAAGACCAAGAAAGCCTTTGAGACTCAAGCTCAGTTCCTTCACAATTACAAGCCACAGGATATTTCAGGACAACACACTATTGGCAGCGAAGCTGCAGAGGAATAAGTTCCCTCTCCCTAAATTTGCTACTGTTTAAGCAACGGAACATTTCTTAGTTACTGAAGAAACGCAGTCAAAAGTCAAAATCAAAAGTCACAATACAGGGAAACTGGTTGAAAAGAAGCAGCCTATAATATTCCTATCAATCCTCTCTAAGTTAAATGACCAAAAGGGCAAATTGACTCAGCTTTCAGTGACATCGAATGGATTACTACTGCTTGCTTTATGGAAGCACTCAAAATATAGGAAGAGAGAGATAGAAAGACAAATTCTTCAGAATTGAGACAAAAAGAGAATCACACTGCACATTCAACAAAAAAATGGGCATGGCCAGAAGCTTGACAATCATTCCTTTATTGAATTTATTGTTAAAAATGTCCATATCGTAGCATCCTGTTCTTGTCATTTACCAAACCTCCCTCCCTCCTTCTTTACAAGGCGGCTCCAGTGCAAGTATAAAAGTCAGATTTGCCAATGACGTATGAAGGCACAATCTAGATAGCACTTATAACTAGTAACAAATTGAAGCATCACCATAACCATAAAGAACTAAAACAACGAAAACAGGTGAGGAAAAAGGAACCCTACTGCTCTGTGGGCCAAACCAACATATGATTGAAGAGTACTAACATACCAAGACTCTGATGAGTTGTGAACAAATCTCATGTTCAGGGATGAAGACTAATCTTGCTTCAAGTTAGGGCACCTAAATCTCCAAAAAGTCAGCTATCTTATGGAAAATAATGAGGAAGATCATTTTGTTCACGATTGGCAACAAATAATTTTACAATTGCAGTATACAGATCCTCTGAGCTTTTCTTGAACAAAACCATCAGCTTTGACATGAACGCTTTTGACAAGGCTTCATAAAGCTTCATCCATTTTACCTCAATCCTCTCCCCATTGATCTAGACAGCTTCGGACTACACCAACAGCTAAGAGATTCAATCCTCTTTTCATTTTTTGTGGGAGAGATCCGTTTTCCCCTGTGCACTTTACCTTCTATTTAAGAGAGAAAGCAAACAATGAGACACATAAGGAGACCCTGAAAGGAAGATCAATCTGGTTTAGAGCGGTTAGGGAGTCCATTGATAACAACATTGCCATTACCGCAACAGTCCCTCAAGGTCCAAAGCATTTAAAAAGACATTGCTTTCAGGACACGATATGAAATAACATTCATACAGAGTGCACAGGTTGAAAAAACCAGAGCGAAATATGAAGAGACTAGATTAAGAATCCCAGTTGCATCAAGCAATTTCTTGAAAGGAACACATGAAACCCTTGATCAGTCAATTCACCGATGAAGAACACTTCATCGAAACATTTACAATTTTTCTGACCAGTTACATGGTATATAAGCTTATATCCATAAACACGTTATGTACACTGAATCATGAAATTCTAATATTCACATTGCCCCGACGGCACAGACAACCCGACATCATCCACCGATCGAACCTTAACGAATATAGCATTACCAATTTAACACATCGTCGTCAATCTAATGGGAACCTTCTCCCTCGCGGCATCACCAATTCCCTCCACCGCTAAACTCCTCAGCAATTTCTTGAACGCGAAATGCACGCAATTCGACAGCGCGATCCAACACATGACCTCATATACAAAGTCGAGCGCGAAGCCGGAACCGGGACCGAACCCCGACGACGAATCGTCCTCCCAATTCGGCCCTCCGTAATTCCATCCGCCGCCGTCTCCTCCTCCGCCGCCGCCGCCGCCGCCGATAGGGCCGAAACCCCCGCCAAACGGGTCGCCGCCGTAAAATCCGCAGTCCCCAACGTCGCCCCCCTCGTCGGGGCAGTCTCCCGAGAGCGACCTCCGCTTCGACCGCCGCTTCCTCCGGGCGAGGCGGCGGGGCAGGGTCCTGCAGGCGGAGGATTTCACGACGGCGGAGGAGATCTGGAGGGCCGAGGCCGGGGGCGCCGACTGGTCGCCGGGCGGCGAATCGGAGAGGGCGATGAGGTGATGGGATCGCGCCAGCGAGAGCTTCGCGAGCCCTAGGCCCGAAGCGAGCGTGTCGATCGACAGAGCGACGTCCATGGCGGGGGAAGATTGAGGAGGAAGCGATCGAGGGGGTGATTTTCCCGGGAAAATTGAGGGAATTGACGGAAAGCGAGAGAAAAATAAGAAAACGTGAAGAACGAAAAGAATCTAATTGGACGGCTTGGGCTTGGGCTTGGGCTTGGGCTTGGGATTGGTATTGGGCTTGAGGTTTGGGCTTAACGTCATTGGAAGGCCTACTTATTTATGCCCGATTTTGTCGGGTCCCGGCTTGTCGGATCCAAGCTTGATTCGAGAGAGGTCAACGTTGAGACAGGACACGTCACGCCTATCCATGTGATTCGAACATGGTACGCTTAGGAAATGTGTTTTATTATTGGCATAAAACCGCCACTTTGACCACGAAACATGATATCCCTAAAAAGCCCTTTATATGTTACAACGAACGCTTTTGTTTTTTTTTTTCTTTTTAATACAAAATTGGTAGAAATATATAAATCCGCGTATCTATCTAATTTAATGTATAATTGGAAAATTTTTCATGATTTGAAGGACTTTTCAATGACGGTTGATAATAGGGCTGTGAATATAGTCGATGTATGAGATAATGATCCATTACTATCGTCCACTTTGGTAATCCATTACTATCATTCACTCCAATGACTAAAACTATCCAATTCTTTTGTAATTACTAATATCTATTATAACTTTGAAGTCGAGCTCACAGATGCAACTATTCCAAAACCATTGTTTGTTACAGCTTGCTTTATACACGATCGATCAACTCGGGCAAGCTCAAAAACTTTTTTATTGAAAAAGTACTTTCTAAGTGTCGCAATGCGAAGATGTTCGGAATAGCTTTCACTTATCTTCTCAGTTTGGCATAAAAGCAAACCATGCATGTCTAGATTAGAGGTTTCATTCTCAATTGTTTTATCATAAAACCATCCTCAACATATTCACTGGGTAGAATTAACACTCAATTATTTTCGCAAACCGGTCGTGGCAACACGCGAAAGTAGAGGATGATTCGAGCTGAGTTGTTCACTTCAATTGTTGTTCTGTCGTTTGTTGCTGGCCTATGCAACATACTGTTTTTGCTAACTTGTCTTCCCGGGGAGGGAGGGAGGGAGGGAGAGGGGGGGAGAGAGAGAGGAAAAAATGCTGAAATTCAATTAGCATGCAAAAATTTATTTACTTTTGTGATCATAGAAACAGGTGCATAGTGAACGGTCCACGAAAATAGCAAGACTACTAGAGCTTCTTCTCCACTATAGTTTTGCAGTTCACAGTGAAGCTTCACGGGGATGGCAAGAGCATCAAACACACTGTACTTTTCAAAATTACGAAAGTAAATTTTTTTGTTTCTATCTCTTAATAAATGTGGCATTCGCTGGTTAATCTAGCTCATTGATATTGCCGTACCTCATTTGCATTGCTCTTTTGTCATTTAAAATTTAGATTGTATCACAATGATGGATTGATCAATGGAGATTTTATCTTCATTCGTGCATTTGTTATTTCTTTAGTGTGAATTGTAAGAATTTTCATCATCTTCACTTATGCATTTTTCAGGTGCATTCTTACACCTATGAAAATATCCGATTTTGTTATTGCGATTTATCAAATAATAGATAAAATATAACAAAATTCATGAATTTCAAACTTTATTGAGTAAACACGGCTTTAATATATAGTCTCCAAGCATTATCAATCTACTTTAAATAAAGAAAAGAAAAGAAAATTCAGATTTCTCCAAAACAGCATAATATTCCTTCGTTGCCATTACACTTTTGCCAAAAACAGCCTAAATCAACCTCCTTATTTTCTTTTTTAAGAAAAGCAATATAAAGAGATTAGACTCTCGAATGAGACTGAGCAGCCACCGACTGTTCCGATGCGCTGACCCATTTTTATTAAAATCGAAAAGCTATCTTATCTGAAGTAGAGCCTAGTTGTTGTTGTCAAACAAATGATAGAATGGAAAATGTTAAAGAACCACCCACTAGTAGGGATATGGGTGGAGTCTCGCTCAGTAAAGAGAGTTGTAGATTCGTATAAAAGGAGAAGAGCCTTTATTTACTTGATATCAAATCTATTAGAAACTGTCCTAAGACATTCTAAACCTTGCCCACCTCACAATCGAATTTCCATAGCCTAGCTTCCTACTAGCAACTCAAAATAAAGGAACTAAAACTTCCACTCGAGACACAGCACTTCTGACTCATTAGGATAGCTTTAAGCAAGGAACATTGTCTTGCGGCTTACCTGTTCTATAAGAAAAGCACATTATTCACTGCGCTTGACTTTCTGTAATTGAAAGCAGTGTGTGAGCTTCTGTTTAATATCATTAATGGCACAACCTCAAATATATAATTGAAATCTAGGATTGGTCAAATGACTTTACCAATCAATCTCTCTCTAAACTTGTGCAAAGAGCTTTCATCAAAAACTTTTGCATTATGTGCCACCGATCTTTTCTAATCAATCAAGGACCTCTTGTTCCAACTAAGTTTTGTCACCGCTTCGATGTTGACACGATCAATTTACAAATATCATTATCCCATCACGATCATCATCCTACAGCAACGGACCACGCAAAAAAGGGTAACAACCACATGAACGTTTTCATAGGACAAACCGACATCAAGGTTCCACCAACCTTTCCCATGGGCAGCCTCTGTCGATCGGTCAAATCCCGCGTGCCCCGAAAAACACCAATTAACCGCCTAATTTACTTAATTTAATCAATTGATTAAGGAGCAAGAGATGCCCCCCGGTCCTAGAAAATTAAAACCGCAACCCGCCCATCTTCTCGGAATTTCCATAAAATAATAATAAGAAGAAGAAGAAGAAGAAAGAGAGAAATTTCCAGATTTTCGTAATCGTCGCTGTTTTTTCGGTTTTCGCGAGGCAGTTGTGTACAGCGAAATCAAACTCTAACTTCTCCTCTCTCTCTCTCTCTCTCTCTCTCTCTCTCTAGAGCGATTGATCCAGAAATCCGATCGAAAACCGCATTGCTTCGTCCCGATCGCTCCCGAGATTCTCTCGATCGGAACTGGAAACTTCCGAATCCGCCGATCGATCGGCGCGGGGAACATGGCGTCGGAGCAGCTGATGGGGGGCGGCCGGCACCGGTACTTCCAGATGGAGTCGGAGGCGGCGGCGGCGGCGGGGACTTTGTCGATGGAGTCGACCTTCCCTTCGTTCCGCCAGGGCTCCGCGGACCAGGCCTGGGTCTTCGACGAGCTGCCCAAGGCGACGATCGTGTCCGCCTCGAGGCCCGACGCCGGCGACATCAGCCCGATGTCTCTGTCCTACACGATCGAGTTTCAGTACAAGCAGGTAGGGCGGTCCGTCTTCGCTCGCGCGGTGCGGGCTTTTGAGGTTGTGCCTTTCTGGTCCGGGCGGCGATCGCTCGGGTTTGAATTTTTTTACATTTGACTCGCGTCTCGAGGCGTTGGAAGCATTTTGGGTTTTGTTCGGCGGGCTTGCTGATGCTTTTGAGACGTTGGTGAATCGTTGGCCGTGGATGAGCATTCGAGCAATTTTGTCTTTTGCATTGCTCTTACTGATGAGGCGTCTCTTTACACCAGTGAATGCGATATTCTGCGATGTTTTGCTGTGTTGATTGATGCTGCAGTTATCTTCAGTTTGCACGGTTGTATTTCTTTTCTTATGTAGTGTAGTTTGTTTTGTGAACGAGCAGCTTGAGATGAATCAATATGATGCTCCATAATTTTCTGTCATTTTGGTGCTTCGATTATTGTAAAATCTGTGTTCTTTGTTGACGAAAATCTGAAGGTGGTGAGTCAAGTAGTTGAAATTCCTGTTCTTTGAGTCTTTTGCTTCAAATGTGAGTCTGAAAAAGTGGATCCTTGATCAGAACTGATTATACTGCAAGCTCGTTGTTCCTTTGAGATTTTTTTTTCCTGTAATTGCAGATAAAAGTTTTGATGTTATAACTCATCACGATAATAATTTATAAGACGGTACGTTGTGTTATCTCACACTCCTTTAAAAGCTTGATTGGTGAATTTCTCTCTTTTTTTCATGAATGCTCTAGTTCAAATGGCGTTTAGTGAAGAAAGCATCCCAAGTCTTCATTTTACACTTTGCATTGAAGAAGCGTGCCTTCATCGAGGAAATTCATGAGAAACAGGAGCAGGTGTGTCTTGATTTGTAATGTTCTAAATTATCTAAGTTTACAGTTGTTCAATTCCCTTTTAACTCTTTATGCTCTATTACCTTAGTTATTTAAGGCTAACGTTTCAGAAGATGTGGGCATTTGATGTACTTCTTATTGGAATATTAAGGTTAAAGAATGGCTTCAAAATCTAGGAATCGGAGATCACACACCTGTTGTTCAAGATGAAGATGAAGTTGATGATGATGCTGTTCCCTTTCATCCTGATGAAAGTTTTAAAATTAGGTAATCCATGGCACTCTATGGCGGATTAATTTGGATTCTTATGATTTGAAGCATCCATAATTTTAATAATTCTTACAGGTGGGTTTTTTGTTCAGAGATGTTCCCTCAAGAGCTGTTCTTCCTGTCATTCGCCCTGTTTTAGGAAGGCAGCAATCTATATCGGACAGAGCGAAGATTGCAATGCAAGAGTACTTGAATCACTTTCTTGGAAATATGGATATTGTCAATTCTCGAGAGGTATACCGTGGTAATTATGCTTAACCATATGGCTGTTATCCTCCCTGATTTTGGCTGTGCATTGGTTTCTGAAAATTTCACTTTCATGTCTAGACTGTTAAAAGTTTTGTGCCTAGTTGTAGCTAGCTGATGCGGTCATATCTTTGTCTGCAAGAGTTGTTTCTGTGATGAAGTCCAGCTGAATAAGGTCAATTTACCTGTAACCTTAGGGAACTTTTAGTGTTGAACTATATTATGGAACTGCATGTGAATACCTTGGTATGACCACTGAAAGCAAGTATTAATTTGACATCACTATTTGTGGAAATAATAGTCAATGGTCCTCCTTGGTAACCACTTAATGCAAAAAATCTGCAATTTTTAGTTTCTTGACTGAGGCTTAAATATCTTCTTCAATGAATTGTTTTACCATCTAGAAACTTTGTAGTTCTCACATGTTTCTGAGAGAGTCAAATGGTCGTGATTTTCCTTGCACTTGAATATGGGGAGCTTGTAGCAGTACTGTTGTTGTCCCGGTTATCCTAATATCAGTTCTTTCATGCTTGGCAAGCTACATCATAGGTATGCAAGTTCTTGGAGGTTTCTAAATTATCTTTCTGCCCGGAGTATGGCCCTAAACTGAAGGAGGAGTATGTAATGGTGAAGCATCTGCCAAAGATACCAAGAAGTGATGATTCCAGAAGATGCTGTGCATGCGGTTGGTTCAGTTGCTGTAATAATAACTGGCAAAAGGTAATAGAATGCATCCATGCAGTTGAGGCTAATATTAATGGCAGTAGGTGTTGATGTAGATCTTACTTGAAATCTTGTAGAAACACTTTGCTAACCTGTGGTTCTCTAACTCTCTCTTTGAGTGTCTTTTTGCATCATGTGTATGAAAGCATGTGTTTATACATGTCTATTTTTCCCCCATATTAAAGTCACTGCAGAGATAATTACTTGTTTTCTTCTCTGCAAGGTAAAGTATTATTTGCTCATTATAGATTGGCTTACATAGAGATTGATGGTTTTTTTTTTTTTTTTTAACAGATTTTGGCATTCATCAGTTTTAAATAGTATTGCTATTTTTATCATAATTATTTTTCTTGTTTTCGTCATGATATATATTGTCATTGTTTGTCCTCTTTTTGTCTTTTTCCTTTTTCTCTGTATATACTTGGTACTCTTTCAGCATTCAAACTTTCTGGCTCGAATATAAGTTTTGTCCAGTTAATTTATGGACATTTTCAGATATATATTTTCACCACCAACTCTTGAGAACACTGTACATTGCAGGTGTGGGCTGTGCTAAAACCTGGATTCTTAGCCTTGCTGGGGGATCCCTTTGATACAAAACCTTTGGATATAATTGTTTTTGACGTATTACCAGCATCAGATGGAAATGGAGAAGGGAGAGTGTCGTTAGCTAAAGAAGTGAAGGAAAATAATCCACTCCGCCATGCATTCAGGGTAAGAAAGCATGCAGCATGCGCAGTTTGCTCTGCATGTGTGTTTGGGTGTATGTGGGTTTTTTTTTTTTTTTTTTTTTTTTTGGGGAGTGGGGGACGCTTAAGAAAATTAATTGAGGTGCTTTTTACTACTTTTGACCTGTCAATATCATTATAGAGGATTTTAAGTGTACTTACAACTTCTCTATTATTGCCATAGTGCAGCTCTGCTCTGGGACCATTAGGCTATATATGTGGAAAAATCGGGATATAGGCTATGAGTGTTGCATGAGAAAAGTGATATCAACTACTGTTCTGCTGACTCCCAGTCTTTATTGGCAGTTGAACTACTTTGTCATAGGTTTGTAATTGAACTCTGTATTGTCTACAGAGAAAGTAAACTCATCTTATTAATAAGATATGTAAAATTTATTTAGCCCATCAACAGAAAAATATGACTGACAGAATTGGTGGAAGTTTTCTACGTGATGTTGTTTGTGGTTATTGAGTGGTTGAGAAACATCTTAAACAGATGATAATATGGTAAAACCTAAATGAACAATCTTTAGTGATTGCTAGAGAGGAAGGGGAACACTTACTTTTGACTCCCCATCGGTTGCAGGATGTTACAGGCAAAGGATATATGTCTCAGATGATTGAGGAATTATAACACATTTGCTGTTAATCATGGCTAAAATCGAATGACGTGTTGCACTCAATGGAATTAATAGGCAACAATTTTATAATCAAACTAACAAATGCATACTATGAAAGGTGACTTGCGGAACTCGGAACATCAGATTAAGAGTCAAGAGCAATGCTAAAGTCAAAGATTGGGTGGCAGCTATCAATGATGCTGGTCTTAGGCCTCCGGAAGGTTGGTGCCATCCCCATCGTTTTGGCTCTTTTGCTCCTCCAAGGGGTTTGAATGACGATGGTAGCCAGGCTCAGTGGTTCATTGATGGACAGGCAGCATTTGAAGCCATAGCTGCCTCTATTGAAAATGCGAAATCTGAGGTTTGTGTCTGCCAACCTTGACTCTTAGTTTTGTCAGAACTAATAAATTGATAAATGGTCACATGATGCGAATCATAATTGGGCAAGGGTTGTCGCAGATTTTTATCTGTGGATGGTGGGTGTGCCCAGAACTATATTTAAGGCGTCCTTTTCATACTAATGTTTCGTCAAGACTTGATGCTTTATTGGAAGCAAAAGCTAAACAAGGAGTGCAGGTAAATTTTACTGTTGGATGGTGGATTGTGGTCACTATATCTAACTTTCTAGTGTTATTGTTTTATAGGAAAATACAGTTCTTTAATGGTTCAGATTCTAGATGAACACACAAGTAGATGAGTAGTTTTAGCTCATGTGACATTACTAAATTGGTGCTGGAACCAAATTTTCAGGTATGAGTATCAAGGTAGTCAAAATCGCCCTTTCACCAAGGATCGATAAGGTGTCCATAAAATTGAATCATAAGATTGAATCTTCAAATCGTAAGATTTTACAAACTCTCTATGAATTAGTGACAAACATTTCGCAAGTCTAATACATATTGGATCATAAAGGACAAAACTACTAAAGTAAGTAATTACTTGCACTGTTACTAAATTAAGTAATTACTGGCACTATCAATTACAACTTCAGAGTAATGTCTTTTTTATCCATCAACTAGTATTTGTTAAATCCAAAAGATTAAAGGTGGTTCCTAAAATAAGTAGCGATCATCATCTAAGTTACACAAACAGTACTTAATTGAATGCATTTATAGTAATGAAAGGAAATGGTAATTGTTGGAAAGTTCTTTTGGCCAAAGAAAAGTTTAAAACTTTGAATTTAAGTTAAAATTTAACTTCCAAAAACATCTTTTTGTAATTCAACTTAGAGTATACTGATAAAGATAAACCACTCACTGGTCTAGATTAAATTTAAGAGAATAAATCCAGGAATGTGCTTCTATCAGTAAAATCAAAGGATACCTAAAGACATATGGATCAGAGATGATTATGCTTTTGGAGTTGCTCCAAAGTCACGTTGTGGCTGGCAAGGAGCGATTGTTGCTGTTGAGACCTTGAGAGAGTCGTGACTTTGTCTCTGAATCCTAAAGGAATTGTATCTGTGTCTTGTTGAATAAGAAGAGCTTCTTTGTTTTTCTATTAAAATTTTTTAAAACTGCACTCATCAGTGAAACAATGAGTTTCAGTGGTGTGAAGTGGCTGTTGGGCTTTACAAAACCCAAAATCACAACATAAGATCGTGGCCCTACACGATTTTTAACTGATTGTACGAGTCAACTTGTGATTTTGGCTTAAACCAAGCTGTCTTGGTTTCTTAGTTATGAAATATTTTGTGATTGCAGATTTATATTCTTTTGTACAAAGAGGTGGCCCTTGCTTTGAAAATCAACAGTATGTCCAGCAAACGAAAGCTTCTTAGCATTCATGAGAATGTGAGGGTACTTCGATATCCTGATCACTTTTCTAGTGGTGTCTACCTATGGTATGCTCCTTTTAGAAACAATTAATAAGATTCTAAGGCTTTCTAGGCATTGTTCTTGTGGGCTGGCAATTTCTGATATCAGCATCTGACTGGATTCAGGTCCCACCATGAAAAGATCGTCATCGTGGATTATCAGATTTGTTTCATAGGTGGACTTGATTTGTGTTTTGGTCGTTATGACACCCCCGAGCACAAGGTCGGTGACCATCCCCCATTGATCTGGCCTGGAAAGGATTATTACAACCCAAGGTAAGCTTCATCAGCATATCAGCGATCCTATTTGCACTTGTGGTGGAGATTTGGCAAAGGATGAAATGCTCCATATGCTACTTAGCTGTTTGTTATACGATGTCAAATTGTATTGTCCCTTTTCATAAAAACTGATTTTGTCCTTAGATTAGTCATTTTTATGACTAGGAGGTGGAAGGGATAATTGCTTAATCAGATTGAAATGGCTTTCAGGAAAATACTTCATTTTGTTAGTGGTGATAAGAAAGTGTATTTATCCAAGTACTTGTTTAGATAGGTGGAGGACTATTGCTTTGCTTTTCCTTCATCTGCCACTTGATGAATATTGCACTTTAAAATGTGATCTATCAGGGAATCTGAGCCAAATTCGTGGGAAGACACAATGAAAGATGAATTGGACCGTGAAAAATATCCCCGCATGCCTTGGCATGATGTCCATTGTGCTCTATTGGGACCACCTTGCCGGGATGTAGCTAGACACTTTGTTCAACGGTGGAACTATGCAAAGGTTAATTTTCTTTGAAATGGTAAAATATTCTTAGAAGTCATGAAGCCATGACTTATTGTGCATATTATTTAATCTTTCAGAGGAACAAAGCCCTGAATGAGGAGGCGATTCCTCTACTTATGCCTCAACATCATATGGTTATTCCACACTACATGGGTAAAAGTAAGGAGTTGGAGGTTGAGAGCAAGAATGTTGAAGATGGTCGCAGTAAAAGCCTCAAAAGACTAGACTCTTTTTCCTCTAGAACATCTTTACAAGATATTCCACTACTTCTTCCTCAAGAGTCTGACAGTGTCGATACTCCTCCTGAAGGAAGCCCAAAATCCAATTGTCTGGATCATAATATTCATCTCCTTGATCAATTAAGCGGAGTAGGCAGGAATCATCACTTCTTGTCATGTAAATCCAAATATGAAGATGTGGTTGATACACCGATGAAGGGTTTTGTTGATGACCTTGGCATGGATTTTCCTAAAAAACCGTGTCCACCAGTTGTGTTGACTTCAGATCCAGAATGGTGGGAAAAACAGGAGCGGGGTGATCAATTGGTGCCTGCAGATGAAAGTGGGCAAGTTGGTCCTTGCACTTCGTGTCGTTGTCAGGTTGGTCATGTCTCCTGACTGCAGTTTTTCCTGTGTTACTCAAAATTTAATTGGCATATATATTACTGTTTAATTGATATGTTCATTTTAGCATTTTGAAGTTTACATCTCAGATATTCTAATTTTAGTTGGAAATTTAGTCTTCTCTGCAAATTCTGGACCTTCGAAAGAAGATTTCTGGAAATTTGTTGTACGCTGATTCATTAAAAATTTCTGACAATTATCAGATTTAGAAAATACAGATCTTGAGCTGAATGTTTCCTCTCAGGCAACATATTCTTGGGGGATTTCTGTTGGTGATTGTTCAAAATTCATTTGAAAATTAATGTATTTTGCTTAATTCTATTTGGCTGCTAGCCTACTACAAACTGCATCCCGATATTTCTGTGAATGAAGTCTGTTAACCGTTGGTAACAGGAGTTAGTTGGTCTTGTGATGCTATACTTATTATATAATTTCTTATCCTAGTTTCATTTGTGTTCTGCTTGAGTATCTAGTAGATTGTCAGATGCCGGAACTATTTTTTATTTTGAATGATGTCAGCACTTGTCATTATCCTTGTTCTAGACACTGCTTACTTAAAAATCTTTAAAAGGGCTTGTATTCTACATGATTGTTTATTACTAAATATGGTGATTCCCTCCACATGACTCATTGTTATAATTTCCAGGTGATTAGAAGTGTCAGTCAGTGGTCTGCCGGGACAAGCCAGACTGAGGAGAGTATTCACAATGCCTACTGTTCTCTTATTGAGAAAGCAGAACACTTCATATATATCGAGGTATAAAGACAAGCTCTGATTTCCTGTTAAATTTTGCAGTATTCAAGGCAAAGCTTGGGGAGGGAGTAGTTTTAGTTGGAGATAATAGATTACTGGACATAGAATTTTGTTGAATATACTCAACTGGTTGAAAGTATGATGGGGTTGGATATCCTGCATCAAGTAAAACATAAATCTTCAGAAATTCTAGTTCATTCTCTTATCACAAGCCACATTTCTGTACCCTTTTGCATTTACATGGGCGTTTATGCAGTTGGCTGTGCATCTCCATTCTCATTCATTGGTGAATGGTGATTTTGATTATTTGGTCAAACTATGCCTTTTTATCTTATTTGTGCCATAATTTTATATCTTTATGTGGGTTGCATTCTGCTTATAATGATTGTTCACTCCTGACCTTGTCCAATTCTCTGGCAACCAAATTGTCAGAATCAATTTTTTATATCAGGTCTTTCAGGAGATGAAATTATTCGAAATCGTGTTTTGGAATCCCTATACCGCCGGATTATGAAAGCTCATAATGATAAGAGATCTTTCAGAGCTATCATTGTTATACCTCTACTACCGGGTTTCCAGGTTTATTTCTCTATTACTTGAGATTGAACTTAGAGTTAATAAGTTTCATCAGTTTTTTTATTTAAAAAAGTTGTAATTTCCTACAGGGTGGGCTTGATGATGGTGGTGCAGCATCTGTTAGAGCCATAATGCACTGGCAATATCGAACTATTTGCAGAGGAAACAATTCAATATTGCACAACCTTTATGATCTACTTGGTTCTAAAACTCATGATTACATCTCTTTTTACAGTCTCAGAGCTTATGGGAAGCTCTTTGATGGAGGCCCTATTGCATCTAGCCAGGTAGGGTGCCATGGCGAACGCAAATTCACTCTATTTTTAATTTCTTTCTCAGTTACTTTCCTCATGCCTCATATCACTTCTTTTTATTGGATTATATTTCTGATATTTACCAGGTCTTGCGTTTGCACTATAGAGACACATTGGCCATTCTGAGAATTTGTTATCCTGTATTGCAGGTGTATGTGCATAGTAAAGTCATGATAATAGATGACTGCATGTCACTTATTGGCTCAGCAAATATAAATGATAGAAGTTTGCTTGGTTCCAGAGACTCTGAGGTACTAGTTACCATTGGAACTTTATAGTCATGTAATTGCTTATTTGTACTAGTGATGTTTGAAGTCTTTCATGCTTGCGATACTGGTAAGGTCATTTGCTTATTTAAAGTCATCAACACCCCTAAGCATGAGAATGAGATAGCTGATCTTCTGATGGACTTTTCCTTCTGCGGCATATCTTAAATTGGTAGAATGGTGTTTCAGCTTTGAATCAATTGCTTTAATCTGTTATGTACATTTCCATGTTATCTTCATTCCTTTTGTGTTCCATACCTTCTTTTTTCACCCTAAGTTACATGTTTGTCTCTTTTCTGTCCTTAAAATGGAGAAGTAAGCTATTGGATATACACCACCACTGAGTATATGAGGGTGGATTTATTAGTATATGGAATGGTGAAACTGTGAAAGATTTGATACATGAAGTTCTGTGGTTCTGCTTCAGGAATACATAGTCTAGTGTTACTGTCCTCCAAGGTATTTCTGCATGTACTTGATGTTTTTCTTCATCTCATCCTTCTTGTCTCCTGCTTGTAACTTAGATTGGCGTGCTTATTGAAGACAAGGAATTAGTTGATTCAACTATGGGAGGCATGCCTTGGAAGGCTGGAAAATTTTCTCAGAGTCTTCGTCTTTCTCTCTGGTCTGAACACCTTGGTCTTCGTGCTGGAAAGGTCAGTGAAAATGTTTGTCCGTTTTTGGACCTTTGGATTGAGCTTGAGGGTGGTATAAAACATTAGCTTCTGGGTGCTGCATACATGTGGATAAAAGTAGAGATTCAGTAACAATTTTGGTTAGACTGCAACCGATCAGTTTTTACCACAGCTTGTTTCGTTTTACTCAGGTGAATCAAATAATTGATCCAGTGGTTGATTCTACTTACAAAGATATATGGATGGCAACTGCAAAGGTAAGAAGCTTTTCAGCTTGATTTCAAAGATTTTCAGTGTACCTAAGGAGTATTTTTGGCTTTTCAAATATGTGAAAGCAGTTGCAGTTTTTTCCATTGCATTTGGTAGGGCCAGGTCCTTCATGTGAAGAAATCTGTCTTGTGTCATCTTATGCAATTGTTTTTTTTTTTTTTTTTTTTTTTTTTTTTTTTTGGGGGGGGGGGGGGAGGTGGGTGTTTGTGGTTTAATGTGTATTATAGTTGTTCAATTGGGAATTGCCAGCGTTTACTGATCATTTGTTGTACATTTGGCAGACAAATACTGCAATTTACCAAGACGTCTTCTCTTGCATACCTAATGATCTCATACATTCCAGGTACAGCACACATCTGGTGTCGTTGTCTTTCTACATCTCTTATCTTTTGGCTGATTATGACAATGCATATGTAATCAGATCTTCTGTTTGCGTCTCTCTTCTTTCTTTTTTGTGAGTTGACTGTGTTGTGTGATGATTGCCATGCAGAGTCGCTGTCAGAGATAATACGGCTCACTGGAAGGAGAAACTTGGGCACACTACTATTGATTTAGGTATTGCCCCTGAGAGATTAGAGTCCTACCACAATGGCGATATAAAAAGGACGGATCCCATGCTGAGATTAGAGTCGGTAAGGGGTCATCTGGTTTCTTTTCCCTTGGATTTCATGTGCAAAGAAGATTTAAGACCGGTATTTAACGAGAGTGAATATTACGCATCTTCACAAGTTTTCTACTGAGCATCATCCTTGGGGAGCTTAAAGGGTTACAGATATACAAAAGCGTGAAGGGTAGCTGCATTTGTTGTATCATTACATGCATATATCATTACACTATACAGAAAACGATTTGACTCTACTCTTTTTTATTTCGGTGGGGTCATTAGTGGGCTGGAGGGAAATTGTAATGTTGTGTTGTCATAAATATAAAGCGCGACTTTGGAATAATGTTGTTCTTGTTATTGAACCTTTGCTTCATTTCATTATGAAACCTCATTTCATTCAAGTTTGTTTGTTTGTTTAAGTCGAAAGATGACCTTGTCGCGACTACTTGTTTTGTAAGCATCAAAGGAACACTTCTGCACCCATTTTCAAATCCTTGGAGATTCTCACCCACTGGTAGGGGTCTCAAACAAGCCCATGCCGGCACTAAACTTGTGCATTAGTCTTCTTCAGGTAGGGAATCTTAGATGTTAGTATTAATAAAGTTGAGGTTGGGCTGGGTCGGGTTGGGTCAGACTAGCGCGGTTTTTTTTTAGATCTCTATTATTGAGCAGCTTTGAATAAATTTCCAATTTGCCCCTTTAGAGAACATTTTATAATATTCGGGTTGGACCCGGACCACACCTGATCCGACCCATTCTCGTGTTATATGATATTCAAGTCTGGAGTGTGTTGGGTTGGGTCAATCGTGCCTTTGGAGGGTTTCGGGTCAGGTTGGGTATTATGAAAACCTGCCTAGCTTAATCCCTTGACACCCGTACCCGCTGGTGTCTTTGAGATCGTGGCAAGCTGGTGCTGATCTCCAGGTTTAGTGCATTGTCAATCTGTTTGCTTATCTTCATGCTCCGGAATGATACATAAACTGCTCATGCGATGTTCAATCCAGGATCTATGGGGAGAGAGAGAGAGAGAGAGAGAGAGAGAGAGAGAGCGCCCCGGGGGAGGTGGGGGTTTAGACCTCCAATTTTGATTTGTCGATCTCTATATGCTTATTTTCTTCTTTGTCCTCTATAGCTTGCGAGCTAGCCTTCCTCATGTCACGAACTGCTCCTTCGATGGAGTCTCTAGCTCGCGGGCCGATGCTCTTAACGTTATGAACTCCTTCGACCCCATCTCCGCATGTTCGCAAGAAGCGCGATCGACAAAGACGGGCGCTGATATTATTTATCTTTTCGGTGGAGAAACCAATCAATCGATCGCCGAATAAAAATAAATATAAAAATAAATATATTTATATAAAAATAAATATGTTTATATTTTTATATAAAAATATATTTTTTATATTTTATATAAATATATAAACATATCTATTTTTTATATTTTATGTAAATATATTTTTTATATAGATATAAACATATCTATTTTTTATATATATTTTATGTTTAATAAATATATATATAAACATATCTATTTTTTTCTCCTATTGTTTTTATATAAATATATATTTATATAAACATATCTATTTTTTTATATATATTTTATGTTTAATAAATATATTTTATGTTTATATTTTTATATTTTTTATATAAAAATATCTTTATATAAAAAACATAAACATATTTTTTATTCAGGCGGTTCGCCGAATTTGTGTCCAGTATAAATATATAAACATATATTTTATGTTTAATAAATATATATTTATAAAAATATATAATATATATTTATATATATTTTATATATTTTATATAGATATAAACATATCCATTTTTTATATAAATATATTTTACGTTTAATAAATAAAAATATATTTATAAATATAAACATATCTATTTTTTATATTTTTATGTTTAATAAATATATTTTATGTTTATATTTTTATATAAAAATATGTTTATATAAAAAATATAAACATATTTTTGCTTTTTTAATTTAATAAAAGTTAATTACAAATGTAAATTTTACCAAAGCGGTATTTTGTAAAAGTTGTTTCCAATGCAAATTTTACCAAACGGCATTTGCGTTTGAAAACCCTTTACCCAAAGGTATTTGCGTTTCGCAAACGATTCCCCAAAAGCCTAACCAAACTAGGCCCTCTATATGCTTATTTTCTTCTTTGTCCTCTATAGCTTGCGAGCTTGCCTTGCTCATGTCACGAACTGCTCCTTCGATGGAGTCTCTAGCTCGCGGGCCGATGCTCTTAACGTTATGAACTCCTTCGACCCCATCTCCGCATTTTCGCAAGAAGCGCAATCGACAAAGACGGGCGCTGGGGGACCACCAGCATTCTGGCTTATTGATATTACCAAAAACAAAACAATAAAAGCACGGATAATTTATTTTTGGCACGTCCCTTTTCTATTGCGCTCCATAAAGAAAGAAGCATGGCTTTAGAAATTGGGGACGGAACCTCACGCCAGGACCTCCGAATCTCGACCTCACAAAAGCAAAACACGTATCTTTTCCCCGGATAAGAATCGTGCCTCGTTGACATCAAATGCTGGCGAACTTAGGTGGGCGAGTGGGTGGGTGGGGAGGTGGGACATGCCACTACCCAATGACCGAATCAAGTCCTCAAGTCTCCCCACTTGGCAAATCATTCCACCAAATCTAAAGCCCTCACCATACGCTCCGTACCGTTTCTTGCGTGCTGAAGCCGCCCGACCCCTTTAGCTGAATTCCACAATTCGGTCGGCCCCTCTTGGAACTTCGGCTTTTCACGTTTTTTCCCTTTCCTAGACGTCCATGTTGTTCACCGACCCATGATGAACTTCGGCCATAATTTCACGCGCATGGCCCCCTCCTCCACCCACATGGACCGTAGAGCGATGCACGGTGTGCCCCCCAGCATCGTCACTGGCCCTAAAGTCCATCGATTGTAGGGGTGTCAAAAAGTCAAGTCCCCGACCCGAAACTATGCAGGGCGCAACCCGACCTGACTTGACTTGTATATCATATAACTCGAAACTATGTAGGACACTAGGTGCTTTGTCCCCATTGCGTGCACGCGGAGAGTGAGAAAAAACCTGCACCGGCTTGGCCCAATCAGGAACGACCCGACCTAACTCAAACAATACCAACACCTAAAAAGGCCCGACTCCAAAAAAACCCCCAACTTGAGGGTCAGGTTGGATTGGGTCCAGCCGGCAGGCCGGTGCGGGTTTTTTTTTCCAACCCTAATTGATTGCATAATGATTATGTAATACAAGCTACGCCCAATGCGCTATGTTTGTGTTTTATCTTTCTTCGTCACGAGATTTCTCATCCACTAGTAGAGGCATAGTCTTTCTACACGGAACAAGTCAAAGCTAATTCGAGGGGTTGACCGGCTCATCGCGGAAACCGCGGGGGTTCAAATTCAACTGCCCTGGCCAACCATATCATATACATAAAAAAAGAAGAAGAAGCCGAAGCTCGGTTTTACTAAGCGGGCCGTCGATGATTTGATTATTATCCCATGATGGAGGTGAGCGATGGCGACAATCTCGAAAGGGGCCAGCCACTATTCTCGTCCACATGAATATCATAAACATGGCCACGCACTGACGTAATTTCCCTCCCGTGGACCAACTGTCTCTTCGTGCCGACCTCGCAATTTGTATAATCT
Organism: Eucalyptus victrix; assembly: GCA_016097545.1. Taxonomy (NCBI): domain Eukaryota; kingdom Viridiplantae; phylum Streptophyta; class Magnoliopsida; order Myrtales; family Myrtaceae; genus Eucalyptus; species Eucalyptus victrix. The sequence goes on from CM027842.1 coordinate 49,725,753, forward strand.
CGCGGGTCTAATCTGTCCCCAAAAATCCCATTTCGTCCGTAAGGTCACATCGCCAACGTTAACGTCAAGGGGCAGGCTGTATGCTCATGATCCCATTGGTTGCGACCTTAGTTATCTTATGTTATCGCATGGGAGCACCATGGCTTTATATCAAGACCAATCAAAAGGAGTGGTTGATGCGTACATCATCATCACCAATGATTTTCTTTAGTTTGCCAAACATTCCTAAGAACACCCCTTGGTGATCCGACATATTCCTAGAGGTACCTAGAGAAAAAGGACATTTACAGCTCTTTGCTTTTGCGCGGCGTAGCATCCGTAGGCGAAGACTAGGGTAGCTTTTACGCAGACGGGTTGGGCCCAAGAAGCGTCGTGACACTGGAAGTTAGATCATATGAAAAATTATACGGTTTAGAGATTATGTTGAAGATTTATTAATAGTTTAGAGAACATATTGAGTAAATTAAAAGTATAAGAACATTTACAGCTCTTTGCTTTCGCACGGTGTAGCATCCATAAGCAAAGACTGGGGTAGCTTTTATGCCGACGGGTTGGGCCCAATAAGTGTCTGTGACGCTGGAAGTTAGATTGTATGGAAAATGATATAGTTTAGAGATTATATTGAATATTTACCAATAGTTCAGGAAATGCATTGAGCAAATTAAAAGTATAAGGACATATATAGCTCTTTGCTTTCGCACGGCGTAGCATCCATAGGCGAAGACTAGGGTAGCTTTTATGCCAACGGGTTGGGCCCACGAAGCCTTGTGATGCTGGAAGTTAGATTATATGGAAAATGATATAGTTTAGAGATTATATTGAAGATTAACAAGTCGTTTAGAGAACATATTGAGCAAATTAAGAGTATAAGGACGGCGTTGTACATCAAGTTAAAGTTAGTGATCATATTGCATAAGTTAAAAATTCAAAGATCATATTACATATTAGACCAAAATTTTGGGATCATTTGTTCTATTATTCTTAGATCATATGAAATTCTTATGAGATTTATGGATCTCAACTGCCTCAATTCTAGAGAGAGGAGGAATTTCTAGATAATTATTTTGCATGAAATACGAAATGTTGGAATCCATCAAATTTGTCAAACAAGTGGATTGGATTGAGAATTGTTCAACTCAAATTAACCTATTTAATCCATTTGACCCATTTCCATACAATTTAAATCCATGTATCCATACTTGACTTGATCCATATTGTTAAAATATTTTCATATGTAATCCAATTTAGGAAAATTCATATCCAAATTGAGGTGGAATGCGAAGCGATTGAGCATAAGATTGTGTAAAGGCGACAAAAAGTGAAGAGAATCATAAAAATGGGTTGAATCAAAATAAATCATGCCCATATGATAACTCAGTCCATCATACATAGATTAATAAATGAACCTGTGACCCATATGACCCATTTGCACAGTTCTAGAATTGGGCTAATGATACAAATGATTCTTGAATTTTTAACCAAATGTATAATGCAATCTCTAAATTTTTGAATTGTTTAATATGATTTATGAATTTTTGATACATTTTTAATATAATCTCTATACCGTATTAAAAGTTCAGGGACCACATTAAACACTAAACTCACGTTTAGGGACTACTTTGCATTGTGTCATATTCCCGCTAGAATTTAGGGATAAGCTACAAAATTCAATTGTTTTGTACGGTTCCCAAATTGACCCCCTCCTGGCCAAATCCAACGCTAGATGCTAATGCGAAAGGCGAGAGGGGCACCCCGGTAATTTCCCACCGCCCCCCACAAACCTTAGAGAGAGATCATGGAAATGCTCCTTTTTATGTTCGGCCTACGTACGCTTGAAAAAGGAAAGAGAAGTCGGCAATGGAGGAGTGCAAGTGAGACGTACTCCTCCTCCTCCTTCCTTCCTTCCTTCTCCAAGCAACGCGAGCGCGATCTTATCCTCTCGCGATCTTCTGCACTGCTCCGTCGCCTGATCCATCCTCCTTCGCACGGGACGTAGCGAGCGAGCGAGCGAGCGAGCAAGAGATTCTGATCAGGTATCTGCGCTGCTCTCGATTCCTCTCTGTTCATCGTCACCTTCGGAGTTCCGTTTTAGCTCGTCTTTGCACTTTCTAGAGAGAGAGAGAGAGAGAGAGAGAGAGAGAGAGAGAGAGAGAGAGAGAGGAAGGAAATGGAGGTTCTGGTATTTAGTCGGAGGAGCGAGCGATTCCGATCAGGTACTAGCGCCGCTATCGATTCCTCTCCGTTCGTCATCACCTTCGGAGTTTCGCTCGTCTTTGCACTTTCTAGAGAGAGAGAGAGCGAGAGAGAGGAAGGAAATGGAGGTTTTGGTATGTAGTCGGAGGAGCGAGCGATTCCGATCAGGTATTAGCGCCGCTATCGATTCCTCTCGTTCGTCATCACCTTCGGATTTCCGCTCGTCTTTGCACTTTCTAGAGAGAGAGAGAGAGAGAGAGAGAGAGAGAGAGAGAGAGAGAGAGAGAGAGAGGAAATGGAGGTTTTGGTATGTAGTCGGAGGAGCGAGCAAGTGATTCCGATCAGGTACTAGCACCGCTATCGATTCCTCTCCGTCGTCATCACCTTCGGAGTTCCGTTTTAGCTCGTCACTTTCTAGAGAGAGAGAGAGAGAGAGAGAGAGAGAGAGAGAGAGGAAATGGACGTCTTGGATGTTGTTGCGATCGTCGGGAGGGGATCTGTTGTCGGACGCCGTGATTGACGTACTTCATTTCGTCCTTCCTCTTTTTCAAATGTTCCGGTTGCGTTTCGGAGATTGATGCGAGCTTTTCTTGTCGTTCGTCTCGGATTCTTCTGGGAAGCGACTGTAGTACGCGAGGTCAATTTCCAACTGGGGACAAAAAAAAAAAAAAAAAAAAAGAGAAGAAATTTCTAAACTGTGCTGGATTCTGTTTGCTGACAATCTGTTTTCACCGGAAACAATAGAAAAAAAAATTCATCTTCGTGGGGGTGACGACGACGGAGAAAAATGATTATAGTAAGAATTTGGTAGGATGAGAAGGTGGTGGTTGCAGAGAAACTCCAAGGTTGTAAATTGCACTTTATCATCATCATCATTATTATAATTATCATTATCATCATCGATTATGGAGCAAACTGCAGAAGAGGTAATGAAATTCTCTTTGCTCGGCTAGAGCCTAATACTGCCATACGTGGTGCTGGTAGAGAAGGGCTCTTGGTTGTTTCCTCAGGAGCTCGGTCGTTCGTGGGAATTAGTTTTCTACTGGTTTCTCCGTGTTGTTTCGGCAATCAAACAAGCCGAGAGTCGTTCTCTTTTGTTGGGGACTGGAAATTAGTAAAAATTCAGAGGGCTCTATAGGTCTAATTCTTGCTGAAATGTTGGACTTCAACATGCGGGGGCCCCGTAATTGCGTTCATTCGACTTTATACTTTGCTATGAAGAAGTTTCTTTGAACTATGGCATAGATTGTCGCGTTTTATATGGTTTTGGTATTGCTATGTTGATCTATGTGAGGATGGATGCGAAGAAAGTGATGCGTTCTGTCTTCAGTTTTTGCTCTAGTATGTGAAGGGTTGGAAAATCCACCTGTATTATGTAAAATCCGTTTGAATCCCTGAATGTGATAAGCATGATTTTGAACCCACTTTCCCCTTTTCATGTTTTATTGGATTTCTGGGCAATTCACATGAACTTGGCATCGTCCTACAAAATGTTAAAGGCTGCTGATTTATTACCTTTTGTTGAGATACAGGGGCTATGGTTTTGTTACCGACTTTCCTTGATGGACTCGCAAAAACCATATCAAGTAGGAAAGGAAAAAGTTGTCCATGCGATGTTGGAAGGGAAGCCGCAAATACCCTGGCCAAGGAAGCAAGGAGGAATGAGTCGATCTTGAGTTCGACAGCTGCTGTTAAGATCAGCAAGTCTAGTAGACTTGCCTCAGCATGCTCCAAAAGAGGACGCAAAGGAGTAAATCAGGATTGCTTCATACTCTGGGAGGTAGGTCGTTCGATCATCTTCTGGATTTTATGGAAGCCGACAAGCACCGTACTGCAAAAGAAGAAGATTTGTGCAAATGGGCTTTCCTAATTTATCGTGCTTTTCTTTGCAGGAGTTTGGTTGTCAAGAGGACATGACCTTTTGTGGAGTTTTTGATGGTCACGGTCCTTGGGGCCAGGCTGTGGCAAAGCAGGTCAGGGAGCTGTTGCCTTCTTTTTTGCTGTGTAAATGGCAAGAAGCTCTCGGTTTAGGATCATCCCAAGATTGGAATTTTGAAATGGAATTTGATGCAAACCTTCAGCACTTTGACATATGGAAGCAATCCTTCCTGAAAACATATGCTGCCGTTGACCGGGAGCTGAAGCTGATTAGGAGTATCGATACTTTCCGGAGCGGGACTACAGCTTCAACCATTGTTAAACAGGTACCCTGATTAGGCTCACACTTTTTATGCTTGACCTGTCCATCAAGAGGATTCTTCTAAGAATTTACTACAATCTAATGTTGTCCATGGAAATATTAAATTTAGCATACAGCCTCAGCTGGCTTCATTTACATTGACTGTTTCTTTCTCATTGCCTTTGAGAGAATATGGGCAAAATTTTCACTGTATTTTTTAAACAACTAAAGCATGTTTATGACCATTTTAGGGATCTCTCAGGTATAACCTGTCATATTCTAGCCTGAAGATCTCCTTTTCCATTTTCTATGATTTCAGGGTGAAAATCTTCTTATAGCAAATATTGGTGATTCTCGGGCTGTTCTGGCCACTACTTCTGATGATGGCAGTTTGGTTCCTCTTCAGCTAACCATCGATTTTAAGCCCAACTTACCTCGTAAGCCTCTCTCTCTCCCTCAGCATGTTATGTACTTCCTCGCGTGTATGGAGACCCGTGTTTTGCAAGATTTATATTGTGTTGTTGATGTTGGTCACAGAGGAAGCTGAGCGAATAAAGCAGTCAAAAGGGAGGGTGTTCAGTTCGCACGATGAGCCAGGGCTGTACAGGGTCTGGATGCCAAATGATGAGACGCTGGGATTAGCAGTTTCAAGAGCCTTCGGTGACTACTGCTTGAAGGACTTTGGAGTTATCTCGGTGCCATATGTGACACAACGAAAGATAACCAGCCACGATCAATTTGTCATCTTGGCTACCGATGGAGTACGCATTTTCAGAATTCTCTTATTGCTTGCTGTTCTATAAAGCATCGACACTTTCTACACGGATAAATTGAGTAATTTTCATTATTGATTTGGGAGGTTAGCTTGACTTTTCAAGATAAAGATGATATTAGGGGTAGCTCAAATGGATTCTGTGCTGAATTCGAGTAAAATGAAGCAATGTAACTGTAAGTACGCATTAATCTTTGATGTAGTCGATTGAGAACAGAGTGTAAACTACTGTGAATCATCATTAAGCTAGCTTGGAGGCCTCATAGGGTTAAGATAGGAAATGCTTTGGTGGCGGTGACTAACGAATACTGCGTAAACTTTAATTTTTCTCATGACATCTGAGGGTTTGCAACCCAACCATGGAATTAATGCTAATACCATGAGCTCGCATGCTTTCGTGGATATTGCAAGCAGCATTTGATGTTAAAATGCGCACTTGTCTTAGAACACAACCATAAATTGAGACTAGAAGGTTAAATATGTGATTAATTTAGTTGATATATACGCCTTGATTTTCCAATATGAAGCTGATATCATACTCAGATAGCTTTCTGCTGTTACAGAAACGTGGAAGAAATCTAATTTTCGATTTTAATGTCATTGCAGTTCTTAGTTGGAAGTTGCATTGTTGGCCAATAGAGAATTGATCGAGATAGATATATGATAGTTCAGATTCTGAACGTTTATGCATCAATGCGCAGGTGTGGGACGTCATATCCAACCACGAAGCCATTCAAATCGTGTCGTCGGCACCCGATAGGGAGAACTCGGCTAAGTTGCTGGTGGAGTGTGCCGCTCGAGCGTGGAAGCTCAAGAGGCGTGGCTTCGCGAGGGATGACATCTCGGCTCTCTGCCTCTTCCTTCACACCACGGAGACCAACCGGTTCGACCCCCCTTTGAAGGCTCTGACAAAGAGTACTTGGCGTCAAAACTGAGAAGCACCGCGGGGTGTGCGGTTGAATTCCCATCCATGCCGCCGCCCTTTTAGCTGACTCGAAGTCGTCGCTGTACATACGGACGATAGTTCTTACGTTTCTAACCACGGATCCTATAAAAAGGAAATGACGTTATGTTGCAATCGTGTGTAGTTTTGCCTCAAAGATGAACACAAAAAAGCTCTTCATCTTCATTTACCTCTTCCTCTTCCTCTTCAATTTCAATAATCGAATTATATCTCGCGATTCCGGCGGATAAAATCGGCCTCAAATAACTTAAGGCGGTCGTGAAAAGCATCGTTTTAATCTAGCATCCTCGGGATAATCAGCTTTTAGGGGAGCATATGGAAAGTTATAGCAGAGAAAAACAGAGCAGGAGCGAAAGTCCCACATCGCTCATTTGGGAATTTCATACAGCATTTTGGCTCGTTATAATCCGTTTCATTTATGTGTCATAAGTCAACTCGTCCTGTCAGGGGTGAAAGGCGACTCGTCAATGATCGTTTAGAGACGGCGGGTCGTGCCGACACCTACTACAAACGAACACACCCTCATTTAGCGGCGAGCGAGTCCTGCCCTACTTTAGGTTGGTCTCGCCCGCCAATTTTTGGAAGCCTCCCCTCCTGGGGTGGGGCTCACATAATTATAGTAAGATTATAACGGGTAGGGCTAACACAAGCTAACTAAAGATTAACGTAAGATTTTAAATCATATTATGGAATAGTTTTTACACTAATAATAGTATTAATAATAGAAGCGTTAACCATAGAAAGAGAGAGCTGAGTGGAGATTCGATCATTTTGGAGATTCTTACAAGATATTTACAGTAGAGATTTTTACAAGATTTCTACAGTAGAGATTCATCATTTTGATCATTTAGGAGATTTTTACAAGGAGATTTTTACAAGATTCTTCCAGTTGAGATTCTTCGGGAGATTCTTACAGATTGAATGAAATAATTTTGAGAAAAACGATTGAATGAAATAATTTTGGGAGTTTCTCATAGTTGAATTTTGGGATATTCTTACATGATTTTGATTAATTTAGCAACCCACCAAATTACACATAATATCAAAGTGTATTAATGGTTAAGCTGTAATGACATAGCACTATAATTTCTAAAGAAATACACTAGACCACCATGATCATGAAATTGGAAGACTTCTTATTTGGTGTCCAACACGTATTCGTTGTTACTGCACTACAATTTGTAATTAACCAGATATTCACTTAATTGTATATTTAATCATCACCTGTAATTTACTAATTTACTAATTAAACATAATTAATAGTTTCATTTTCCATTATAGATTTCTGGTGTCTAATTTTTGAGAGATATGACCATCCCCATAGTGGTAGATTGCACATCTCAATCTTCCCTATAATGATTTTGAGCTGCGAATTCAACCACAATTTCCTGTGTCTCGCAAAATCATCGGGAAAAAAATAAAAAATCCTCCGTGTTGTCTTATCATCGATAAGTGGAGCAAAATGAAGGCTGACGGAATTTAATTTTCTTAATAAGCCGCACACTTTAAGTTGCATAATTTAGAATACCACTGACATAATTCAGTTATGAATTTGTTAAGGTCACCGCTTGCCGCAAAAAACCTCATCACTTTTCTATGGACCCAAAAGATGAAAAACAATCCAACCGTCTAATTTCATATTTCACAATGGACTTCCGCATTTTCCAGTTCCCTAATTAACAACTCCATCATCCTTTTGTACATAGGCATATAATGGTCATTGATCATCGTTCTTGAAAATCTGATTTTACTGTACAATTCCCTCGGTGTCTCATAGATCACACGCTCCTCACGAGAGCCGTCGTGACAGCCGTCGTGATCCATGTTGGCGTCATCCGACGTCGGCAGAGAGACCATGTGCATGATTCTCCCGGGAGGATAAAACCTGTGGCTCTCTAGGGAGTCAAGTGAAGTTCCGGACTTCTGGCTCTCTGAAGCATCGGCTATCTCATTTTCCTCCTTAGTAATTTCTTTCGCTGCGGCTGCTTCTTCCTCCTGGGCCTGAATGTTAGGCTCCTTCTCCTGCCTTTGAAGCTCCTTCTCCAATTCATCCCACAACTCGCCTTCTGTTATGTTTTCTGCTTCTTCTGATAAATCTCTCTCCCCTGGGATGAGCTCCTCCTCTTCATCTGTACTGTCGATCCCAGATCCATCACTAGTATGAAGTTCTTTGTGACTTTGCACAGGCTCTATCGTTGTTGCTTCTGTCAGATGAGATTCACATGCTTTATCCAGTATAAGAGTAGTTTCAGGCTGATCCTCGACTTTTGAGTTTGATATAGAACCCAGATTGCGGCGACGCGCACCCATGCAGGACCATGAAGATATAGACGAGCGAGTCCTGACGACAGCTTGAGCTACATTTTGTGCTCTCTTCATCACCCCCTAAATTTGGCCCAGCACACATTAATTTGATGGAATAATACCTTTTTTTTTTTTTTTAAATTCTTTCAACAACTAATGCAATTAAACCCTATGTCTCAGAGCATCAGATAATCAAGTGCTCAGCACATTCAAATGTCGACAAGGCTGAGCAGAAAACAGCATCTGTAATTTTACTCGTAATGATGACACCTAACATTACCTGCGTGCCACTTGAGACTGGGCGCAGAAGTGCACCGGCACCAACAACTCTGGCTTTTGCACTAGCCATTGAAGGCAGATGAGATCCTATAGCAGTTGCGGAGCGATAAACAACATTTAGGACCCTCGTTCGTTCCACTTGATCCCTTAAATCATTCAACCAGGATGATGCTGTCACCTGTATCAGTGACAAGACTACTCCATTAGTTTGACAGCATGGGAGGAATAACAGCATTGCCCATATTCCTAAAAAGGAAAGGGCACTACAGTGGGAATAAAGGAATCAACAGTTATCTACCTCTAAACGAAGATCATCAATAGAAACGGCTGAAAATGTTGGCACCAAATCAGAGCCATTTATTGTAGTAGTCACAAAATCCTTGCCTGATTCTGCCAACTCCCATGTCATACATGCAGCTGCAATATAAATACAGTTAGCTTCCTGCTAAAATTGAATTCTTACCACTCTATCTACAGTTTACTCGGTGGGGTTACCAGTCAAGTGCATATTTTACCAGAAGCAGCATAAGTATTTCTTTAAATTCAAATCAAAGAGGAAAGAAGACAACTTTGTTATGGGTTCACCAGTTCAGTCATTGCCAAGATAATTTAGGGAAAAAACATGCAAGTATCAATGTGGCAGATCTACCATCACCAATCCCAGTTCTTTGGAAACAACTGAATCAATTTCCACTATAAATTCAGCAAAGTGATGAACTGGCAGATGTAAAAGTTAGTATCATACATCCTTCAAACAAAAAGATGATGATTGTAGTGTCTAGTCATAGATCCCGTTTCAGTTAAAGAAGTGATCTCATGATCATGCAGGGGAAACACTGCGATGCCTATGTTGAAGATTACTTTGCTCATTGGTCGGTTAATTTTCCTTCTAATGCTAATATAAACCTCCTAGTCTCCTCCAAAAAGTCTTATATCGATCCAAAAAGCTGATAATCTCTAGATCCTGATACCCCACAAGCTTCTAACAGTTTCTTTTTCTTTGTGGCCAAAAACAAGCTACAACAGTTTAAACTAGCTGGAAACATAGTAAAAACAGCAACATTTGTATTCTCATATCTACCAACTTGACTTTTTTGGCTAAGCTTTAGCTTGACAATGAGGAAAAGGCAACTGCCTACCCAATTACTGGCTCACAGGTTGTAATTGGGTGAAAATATAAAGGTGAAAATCATGTGTTACTGCTTAGTCCAGCTAATTACCATCTCACAGGTAATAATCATGTATTAGCATGACAAAATAAGATGTACTTACCAGGGGCGAATGTGACACACGTGGTAGAGGAGAACTCTTTCTGCTCTCTGAGAATGTAGGTTAAGAGTGCAGCAGTACCGCCACCTAGAGAATGTCCAACCACCTGGAAACAGAAATTCAAACACAAGCTTTACAAATTTAAGTAAAACATCAACTACTTCATACACAGCTGACAGTTTAGAGGAAAAAATTATTGCTATCCCATTTTCGTTAGTCAAGAAAATAACTTCACTTAAAAACTTCCAGTGATCCTTCCCAATAGGAGACATAAAGTACCTTAATCTTGTAGTCGGGATGTTCATCAAGAGCTTTAAGCAAGTAAGGAGTACTGAGCTTAGCAATCCAACGAGCAGCAGCAACCATTCCACAGTGTGCATATCCTAAAACTAAATTGCTAATTCCACCATCACATAAAACTGAATGGTGAAAGGGGACAACTGCACCAGTTGCTGCAGTGAGTGTATCTTTGATGCTATGTGTACCCCGAATCAATAGGAGAAGGCACTTTTCACTTTTGTCACGTATGACTGTAAAAGCAGGCTTCAAAAGCTGCATACACCATAAGCAAAATATATAGAGTGAGCTCTTTCTCCTTCAAAGAGTGCCGATAATCCACTACTGTTCTGTACATGACTGTTGGAATCTGGTGTATAGAATGAGAGTGCAAATAAATGAAAAAGGTGCAGAACGGATCTTCTGGAAAGTCGAAAAGTCTCCAACTGTACTTCAAGGGGAAAAAAAATAAAAAACTGCAAAAGAGATACTCTCTTAAGTTGAAAAGTATCTTAAAATGTGGCAAGTGGGTGTGTGCATCCGATGTTCAGCAGGGCAATCATTCAAGGTCAGATCACTGTGACTGTGCTTATGAAGGTAACATACCGCGGCCTTAGGTTTCTGAAGGAGCACATCTTCTTGAGAGTACCCGGAAGACTCCAAAAACACTGGAAATGGCTTCTTAGAGAAAAGCATGCAAAGCGTCAGCAACCTCAAGAGATGATGCACCTTGGCCAGAATCTCAGGGCCCCCCAGCTGTATACAGTTACTTCCAGCATATATACTTGCAACTGAGATATTCCCCTGCAAGAATACATACCTGCTGATGAAGAAGTTGCAAGGAGAAGAATGTATAACAATATAGAATTGCCATCCTTTTCTTTGATCTTTACAATTATAGATTGCAAAATTAAATCTTTGTATCTCTACCAGACATGACAAAGCATAGATGTTTCATTCCCGTTATTAGGCATACATGTTTTGTGTTTCCTGTTGGGATCTACCATTGGTGTTGCTTAAATGTTCTTTGCTAAAGTTGTTTGCGATCGAGACAATGTAAATGACAGTTTTTCTAACAATGATTCAAAATAGTTGACTAGCGGAAAAACATGTAGTATAACAACTTGTAGACAACATTACTTTCCAGGCTGCCATTCAAAACTACGTTCAAGGAATGCAACTGGTTCAGGCGGTGAAACAGCCGTAACGACATACTTCATACTAGGAAATTTAACTACACCTCGAGACCTCAAATGCTTCAAACATACATAAAACAGTAATAAATCTAATAAGCCTATCTATCTTCAGCAACTTTATACAAAACTGCCAGGGCGACATCTTCGAAGATCGCCATTCAAGGAACGAGCGATGACTGTAAGTAGCCAAGACACTGATTAAAAGACTCGTCTTGCCACACTATACAAGACGCCATTCTATAGCTGAACTGCACTGATCCAAGACCAGGCGACCGAGTTATGCCGAATTCGATAACAGGAACATGCCTAAAACAATCGAATCCCAGCCGAGACCCCGGGAGACGAAGCTCCATTTACCTGCCTTCTCATCAGATACTTGATCCCGAACGCCAAGTCCCCGATCGGCCACTTCCCCAGGGTCTCCGAGTACGTGAACCGGAGCGTCTCCGCCAGCGTCGCGATCGCCTCGAACAGCGTCGCCGGCGCCTGGGCCGGCTGCCGCCGGGCGATCCGCCTCTTCGACGGCCGGCCCGATCGCGACGGATCCCCGGCGGCCCGGTCCCCGGCGTCGTCCTCGCCCTTCGAGGCCAGCGTCCTCTTGAGGACGTAGCACAGGAGCACCGCCGCCCCCGCCGCGGTCGCCATCGTCCCCGTCGCCATCGGTCACCGGCACCGCACCGGCACCGGCGCCCACCGCCGGAGACGGACGCGAGCGACGAGCCGGAGCTTCGGAATGCGGCTCGCCGGCGAGCGAAGAGGTGGAGGTTCGATTTTCGGAGGCGAAGGAAGGAATGTAGCTCCGAACTGGTGGAGGCTCGAAGAAGGTAGGAATGAACGAAGGAAGGAAGGAAGGAAGGAATGGAGAGGGAGATGACTAGAGAGAGGGAGAATTTACTGAAAGGTCCCGCCTTTTTGCGAAGAGAATGCGGCGCTGATGCAGGGGTAATTTAGTCATTTCGGGTGAGCTAATCGCAATTATGAGGAGCTTTTTTGGAGATGGGGGGTGGACAACGGCTGGATCCAACTTGGGCTTTGTGGGCCCGGGCTCGGTGGGCCCAACCACTCCTTATCTTATGGCCCCTCTCTCTCTCTCTCTCTCTCTCTCTCTACCACATTGGCTTTTAAGGAAATCGGTAATAAAGCGTACAGATAACACCCGTAGGAGGACCGGAGCAACAACTATGCGACACGACACGATATAATACGAGAAACACGACTTGAATTTGACATGGGTTCACTAAGAGAGAAACCTGGCCCGGCGCTCGGCTTGACTTAATTTGCTGCCAACATGAGTTGGCACATCTTTTTTTTTTTTTTTTATACTAATTTGTAATAAAATGATATTGTGATTAGTCAAGATGGTTTCCATGACGACATGAAATGATGCGAATACAATGTGCAAACACGAATCCTAAACCTAGTGTGGTGGAGGGCGGTGGGGTTTTCTCCATGATCTTCTGCATATCATGATGTTCATTTCCAAAATTAATATCTCAACGATGACGAAAATCACTGTCGTTAAACTGTCGTGTGTACAAAGAAAATTAGTACTACCATTGAAGATCTAGGAGAAGTCATCAAGAGGTTGACCCCAACCCAAGTAATTATGAGGCAATGAAATGACAGTGCCCCTTCTCTCGTGGGCAGTAAGCAAGAATAATTAAAAGTTATAAACTTTTTATGCAGATTCATTAGGTCAACCATGTTAATCCTTGTAGTACTTATCGTCTTATATTAAATTTAATCGGAAGCTAGGTCTGACACCCCAATTGCCTTCAATAGCGATTTATTATTTTTTTTTTTCCTCCTAATTTGATTGGTCAGCATGACCTTTTCTTTTTGGCTCTCGAAAACACCACATTAAATTGGCCTTAGCATTTTTCATGGGAAGAATACATGACCATCCTAAATCTTGCTCAATATATAATGTAATCTTTGAATTTTTGGTATATGTTCAATTTAATTTTTAGATTATATAAAAATATTTAATTTGTCTTCAATCTTGAATTAATGGAACGTAATATCAAACATTTTTATATAACCTACGGACTATATTGAATGTATACCGAAAGTTCAAGGATCACATTATATATTAGGTTAAAGTTTATGAATCACATTAAATAAATTAAAAAGTTTAGGGACCATGCTGCGTTTGAGTTAAAGTTCATGAATTATATTGAACAAATCAAAAGTTGAGCGAATTTAGAGTCTCCAAAGAAAAAGAAGATGAGCAGAATAGTTAGATCATCTTTTGTCAGATCTTGATACAAAGTATATAGAAACCTTCTTCTGTATACATGGACGGTGAGCAGAATACCCGGCGATTACTCTGTCGATATCATTCTCGTTCTGTGCATGCTGGCTCTATGTTTTCTATTCCACATTAAGAATGCTTATCAAGCAGTCGACAACAGTTCATATTTTTCAAATTAATAAGTCGATCATTGCTGCAGATAGAAGCACCGGACCGCCAGGCGGTGGTCCTTCATCGGCTGTCAAACCGCCTGGCGCATTGATTTTCGAAGGGTCCGAGGAGGATGAGCACGGCACCACCATGCAAGATTCCGGGTTTTCCACGTATTTTCTCGCGTGAAGTTTTTGCCTATGTTTAGCAGAAATGGAAGTCCAAGGAAGTATGCGTGCCCACTGGAATAACAGGAACTTTATCAGATTCTTTCTCCAGGAAAAAGGAGATGGTTATGGCATTGGATTTGGACTTTCAAGTTTCAGGTTTTAGCTTTCTCATTATATATGTCCGATTCTTCCTGCACTTACAAGCTTGGAATCTCATTCTTTTCCTCAAATGCTAATCCAACAAAACACGTCGGCCACTAGAATTCTTATTGTTATGCAAAATTATTCCTAATTTAGATTAACCTCTTTTCTTTTGCCACGCCATCTTTAGAGTCCAAGGCCAGGAATGGTCATTTTGCGGTTGCTTGATCGTGCCAATCTCCCTCAAGAGAATCCTCTCACATCACTCTGCATGCATTCGGGTTCTCGTCGCTGAAAACGGAAGTGATGTTTCCGCTCCCTGCGGCGCCAGCATAGCTGCTTGGGTACGCCTCCCCATAGTGATCTATGCTCCGGTATTGACTGTAGTCATATTGTGGTGGTGGTGGCGGCGGTGATCTCACATACTCGTATTCGGTGACATAAGGCGACGGCTTGTATGTGCTGTAGCTGTGAGTCACGTGGACTGGCTGAGGTGGTGGTGGCGGCGGCGGCAGCGGTGGCTCGTGTTGGAATGGTTGGTGGTTGCTGCTGCTCGGGTACTTGTAGTAGTGGCTGTTGTAGCCACGGTTGTAGCTGTATGATCTGCAACCGTAGTCTGGGGGTTGGTGGTATATTACGTGAACATCGCCCGAGTCCTTAGGCATGGAGGCTTGTGGTGGCTGGTTTTCTTGCGGAGGTGGTTGGCCTTCCTGTGGGTTGGCGGGAGCGGGAGTGGCTGGAGGTGGGTTTGCTTCTGGCTGTGGATTTTCCGTTTGCTGAGGTGGTGGCGGTGGCGGCAGTGGAGGATTTTCCTGAGGCGGAGGTTCCTTTGGTGGTTCTGAAGGCGGGGCCTCAGGTTGGGGAGGGTTTGCTGCCTCCGCAGGGGTGGGGCACCGCCGCTGGGGGCTTGTTCTGTGGGCTGAGAAGGTTGGTCTGATGACAGCTCCGTATGTGAACAGATGGTGGCAGTTTTTCTGGTCTTCCTAATGGCTTTGACAATCCTTTCAGGATCAGCCCAACCAACAACTGTCAATTTCTGTTGTGGCAAATCAATGTAGAGATCATATATACCTGAAATTTTCACAGCAAAGCAAAGCAAAGCAAACTCCTTCACTAGGAACAAAATTCAGATGAAAAAATGAATGGAGAAATGAAGAAACATCTTCTGATACTGATGATTTAATAATTCTTGATTCTGCTTACCATTAATGCCATGCAGCGCCTTCTTGATCTTCTGTACACAGCCGTTGCAGTCCATCCGGACATGTATCTCCGTGACCCGAGGCTTCTGTGCAGACATGAATGAAAAGGACTGGCATCATTAGAGAGCACAAACACAATGCTTAACAAAATCAAGGCTTTTTCCCCAAAGGGGAAAGAAAGAGCAAGTGAGTTGAGGGAATGGAGCCCTGAAGCATCAATACCTCCAGTTCTGGAATCATGAGGCAAAGCCTGGAATGATGAACAATATGAGGAGATTGGAGAAGAGGAGGTGAATGAGCATGTGTAAAGAGAGAATCAGAATAGATGGCATTTATTTTGTGCACTTAGAAGGGAATATATGAAAGGCAAAAGTGTGTGGGACATGCAAGGAATCTCTTTTCTGGGAGCGTGAGGGAAATCAATATTGCTTGTGTCCTCTCTTTCTTCCATGTCCTTATCAAATGTTGAAAGAAAGGGCCAGTTTTTTGTTTGCAACCTGCAATGTTGAGCTAAAGAGAATTTGCTTTTTAAAAATGGATGGCTATCTAAAATTGATTGGGGAGGGGGGGGGGGGGTGGTGAGTGCACTAAGGATATCCAGAACCGACCGGCGATAAATAATAAGATAAGCGAAAAAGAAGGAAAGGATTAAAGCGTGGGTGCGGATTGCAGAAGATAGATCAGCGACATGCGTATGGTTTCATCAGTCAAAGGAGATGAAAGCGGCTTTTCTCAAGCATCATGGACATGCACCCTCAGGGAATCCTTGTGTCTCAAGAAAAGCTCATATCATGCCCCATATTGATAGCGACAAGAAATGGAACACGTCTTTAATGCGTTATTAAGAAGGTTTGTGATGCGCAAAGCCATCTTTCATTTTTGCCATAAAGTTTGGCGCGGGTCAGAAGTTTAGATTCTCCAGCTGGTACTGAAAGCCCTAGTGTTTGGAAAAAAGAAGCGTCGCTGGTCCATGAACTTCCTGCACCACATGAACCAGAAAATTCAGGACACTAGATCATCGGGTCTAGGCTAAACCCATCGTGTTGCGGAACTGCTGATTTCACCTGATGTATGAGAGGCATTGAGCTATTTTGGCCTCGTTGGGACTATCAATCTGAAAGGAACAATAGCCCTTACAGAGCAGAATTTACTTGATAATAGGTAAATGTGGGACTTACAGCCAAGTAGAGATTGTTGAGGAGCCAGGAGGATGAGCATTTTCAGTTAGTGTTTTCGTATTGTTTCATCGAGAAAGACAATGGAACGTAGATGGAGAGCCTAGTGCGGGGGGTCTCTGTATCAATTTGGGTATACTCTAATTGAAAAGACAGTAATCATGCTCCAACCCTTTTACTGGGAACACCTTTGACTGAGAATGGGAAGAATATTTTCCCTGGTCTACAGTGAATGAATGGTGATTCCCTTATCATTGCTTGGACCTGTGTGCTTCACTAAAAAGAAAGGCCACATTGCAGGGTGGCCATTACTATTACCTGTGGGTTCTGTTTGAGAAATTTTGTGAAATATACAGGTGGGGGACAACTTCGATCATGGATTTGTGGTCTCACGGAATCTTGGACAAGGAAAATGTCAAAAAAGGCAAAAGAATCCTCTGTGGTTCTATTCACCCTGAAGGTTTAATGGGATTGAACAGGCCAAGATGTTTTCCTCAGCCCATTGAGGAGCTTAATCTTAATTCAAGTTGCAAACATGGCTTGCAGACTAACTTTTTCGCCACAGGATACTCCATTAAACTGCTTACATTCACCTCAACAGTTCACAGTTCTGAGATTAAATATCAGCTTTTTGGCACAGATGCTGCGTTATGTGCAGAAATGTCAAGACTGAGTGATATTTGGAGCAGAGTGTTCTTGTCTGTAGATGCATATGCAAGCAGTTTCCTCGATGTATACAGACTTCTACATGTCATCAGCAGGTCTAAGTTTTCATAATCACAAATGTGGACGTGGAGCTGTCATCGACAGCAGCCTCATACTGATCTCAGAGTCAAAGATTCAATCTTTTCCAAGGAAGCATCTCGCCGAATCATACTACTGGTGGATGCTGCATGACACCTACATGAAGTAATCAACATGACTTGAAGGCCAACGATCTGTCTTTTTATCTCCATAATCACTTCCCACTTTGTGTGTAGTGCTATTGACTGAAGGAGCACTTCTTGAGCAATGTGAGGGTATGAAAAATTTCGAAGACACGTTCAGAGTTTAAACTTTTCTACTGAAGAGAACCGTCCTACAAGAGCATTTAGTCTTCGTCTGCAATGGATTAGAATTGGAACTTGAAGCTGTAAGAATATACAGCTGATGCTGATGCTAGGTAAAACCATCTGTGTAAGGTACTTGGTTTTTACCAGCAGAAGAAGAACGGACCCAGACTCAAATTCAACCCAAAACCTGTCCTAAACTTGACAAATAGTTGGCATACGTTTCTTCTTCATTAATTTAAAGAATTGGGGTGTTGAGTCAATAATGGCAAGCCATCTCAGTCAAAACTGCCAAATCAGACTAGAAGACCAGCCTCAAAGGAGGGGAAAATAGAGACTTCTATTCAATATAAGCATTTGGGTTTTTCTTTATTGGAGGCGGGGTTTGAATAAACTAATTGGGTGTATTTTTGCCTAACTCAAATTTTGGTGGAGCTGCTTGTGACTGGGAATCTTTATAATTTAAGAAAACACAGACTCGTTTGGTCACATGATATTTGTGCTAAAGGAACTCGCCCCAAAAAAGTACGTGTAATTAATAACGAAATGAAACTCCAGCCACCAATAACACAGCCGCCAGCATCTTCCGTTCCGCGGCACTCTCTCTCTCTCTCTCTCTCTCTGTCTAGAATGCGTAGAAAAAAAAATGCTTCTTTTGATGAAAACTTGAGTAATTGCAGAGAAAATTCGTGGTCAGATGGCTTATTATACTGAACCCAGATTCATCAAACCTCAGCTCACACGGCAACTCCGAGCTCTCCTCATGAACGAGAACACCATCGATGAACAAACAAACCCAGATCTGCTTAAAGAACTGCTCAGAAAGAGACCATTTTATGTCATGCTTCCAGAACAAACAAAGGGGAGAAAACAAAAAATCTGATCTTTTCTCAAGCGTAGGCATGTGGGTGTGCCATGAGATAGGCCTCCACAACTTCATACATCCCAATCGCCCTGTCCTTCCCATGCTCTATGTCCGCCTCCTTGATCTCTATCCCTTCCTTGGCTTTGTACTCGCTGCTCAGCTTGCAGATGCACCCGGTGAAGCCGAACGGCTCGAACTTGACTTCGTAGGTCACGTACTCGAGCTTCTCCATCAGCGGTTCGGCCTCGATCAGGGTGTACTTGCAGGTGAGGTTGTCCTTGTCGAGCGCGTCGATCCGGTGCTTCATGTGCCTCAACGGACTGGCTGCGGATTCGGAAGGAAAAACCCGGTTCCTCGTTACTCCTCAAGAATTCAAATTTCTGATATCTAGCTTGAGAAAAGAAGTACAATATGAATTAAGTTACTGTCTTCCGTTCTCACCTTCTGTGAAGTTGACCTGCTTGATGCTTCCGACCTCGCCATCGCCTTCGATGAACTCGATGTTCTTGATGGAAGAGAACATGAGCTTGGGGCAGAGGTTGTGCGAGTCGAGGATCAAGGCCTTGAACATCCTGGCCGGGGTCACCTGCGCCCGGAACGTGTGGTGGTATCGAGTTATGCCCATGTTAGCTGAAAATTCGACACGGAGAGAACTTCAATGGATCTAGCGAACTTAGGTGGAGGAATTCGGATTGGAGATGAAAATGGGAAGAATGGAGGATGCTGGTTTTTTGCAGTATTATGGGATTGGATCGACCCTGTTGGTGTTCTCCAATGGACGAAGGGGGAATATAAAAAGATCGGAACCTTATGTCTGTGCAAATCATTGACTAATTCAACGCGGCATTAGAGTGTTCTATTCTCGAACTCTTGACTTTTTTCTTTCGAAGACAGCTCGATAGAGAGAAGAAAAAGAAGCTTCCACGTTCAAGTGTGGGGCATATTGGAAGGTACCTGGTTGCTGAGCAATGGCATTTCTTGGACGACAGGGCGTGAATTGCATCAAAAGTTAGGTTTTTTTTTTCTCTTGTATTGATTGCTTAAAGGTGACGATGGTGGTCTGGGTCATCGAAGAAAGAAATGATCCAAAATCAGTGTCACATCTCTCGTCCCTTGGCGTGAGACTAGCGCAAGATCTTGATTAGTCACCAGTATATTAGATTGAATTGACCACTGACTTACAAATTATGTACTTCCTCCATTGCGATCGGTGTATTGACGGGTTGTATGGATAAAAAGATCCATACCAAAGTTCTCTATCTCTATGGCAAGGAACAGAAGCTTGGGCCGGGGGAAGAAAGAGGCCTTCAGCATTTGGGGAGACCATGGTATTTTGAGAAATTAAGTTGGTGGAGATTCCTGAACCTTTTATTAAAGAGCAGTAGTTTTTTCATGGTTCAAGCGATTGCATCAAATCAGAGGCCATCGATATATACTTGCAACATCTATTTAATAATATGAGCACCTCATCCCAATTTTGTTGTTTTCTAGCATGTGCTAGTATTTTATAGCCTAAAATGCTAGTTTCAAAAGGGTCAACTTTAGGAACTGCGGACCATGTAACAAGCCCATAGTCGAAGGACAAAACCCTTGAGAGATGGGCGCAAGCGTTTAAAGGATTAAAGTGAATCGAAATTGCACATCGACCACACATGGACGAGTCGAACGGCTTGTAACATGATCCCACGGTTCCCTAAGATTGTTCATTTTGGAATTGGAGCGTCGAGCTCTTTAAGCTCTTGGCTTATCTCACGTGCTCTCGAGTGGGCTTCTGGCAATATACACATCCATCCTCTCTCATCTTCGCTGCACTCAGCAAAACAGCCCATAAAGTTCGATCCAGGATGTAGCTCAAAGGATGGTGCATATCAAAGATATTTTCAGCGGTATTTATGCGTGAGACTCCATGGGCCATTTCATGAAAGCACTCGTTATAGGACAAGTTCACGCCCAATCCTCAATGGGCCAAGAGCTCAAGCCTTAATGTTGGCTCCACTCATTTCATGAAAGCACTTGTTATAGGTCGCTCATTGCAGCTATCAACATTGCAGATAGTTCCTCTCACAGGCCAATTACATGGCTGCTTGCATTCGAGTTAAAAAGTAGGTATCTTTATTGCCATCCAAATTTAAGAGACGTTCACAGCCACAAAAGAAGAAGTAAAGCAACCCGGATACTTCTAATGGAAAATAGAAAATATCTCGAGTAATTATTGACGGGACTTCTTAGATTTATTTTTGAGAGAGCATTCGAAATTTTCAAGCATAAGTGTCGGGGTTTTGGAGGAGGTATGCTTCGGCAACCTTGTACATTCCCAGAGCTCTCTCTTTGCCCTCCTTAACGTCCTCTTCTTTAAGCTCGACGTTGCCCTTTGTATAATACGTGCTCGTCATCTTGTTCTTGCTCCCACCTTCTGGTGTCAGCTCAAATTTGATTTCATAAGCAATAGATTCAAACTTCTCATTTAGATCGATCACGGTATACTTATACATGAATGTCTCTTTGTTTATCTCATCCACGCGATTCTTCATGCTGCCAAGCTGGCTACCTATGTACAATAGGAGATCATATCATAGTATACTTTTATATGCCATAATATATTTTAGGCTAGAAAAAAAAAATAGCACATGTGTATAATTACCTTCAATGAAGTTGATCTGCTTGATGGTTCCAACCCCTCCATCGCCTTGGATGATGTCAATACTCTTAATAGCTTGAGGGATGAGTTTGGGAATTAGGTTATGCGAATCCAAAACTAGGGCCTTGAACAACCGTGCTGCAGGAATTGGGGAAATGTATTCATTTATGAAAGTGAACACACCCATGATATCTTTTAGATTGCTATCTAGAGAGATACGAACAATACAATCAAAGAGAGTGGAGTTCAGGAGGTTTGTGAGCTTGGGATGGAAGAGACGAGAGCAAGACACATTTATAGGGTGGAGAGTCCTCATTTTTCCGAAATGTATCGCATTGATTGATGAATTCTAGTGTTGCGAAGCTGGCAAATCGCCAAACCATTCTACTTTTTGTCATGTTTTGCACGAAAAATTGCCATGAGCTCACTATCTGGATTAGGCTTTCACTGTCTAGGACAGAGAGATTAAAGAGAGAGCACTAGAATCCAAGAGGGAGTAGTTCTCATGTTTATAGCCCTTGTTGTTCTAAGTAATACATTGGCAACCGAACAAAACTACGAATCTAAATAATTTAGTCCACGCTTGATCCAATCCAAGCACATGAACTACACCACTTTAATGCTACCTCCAACTTCTCCTATTTACTGTATCTTGCATTATATGCCTTTATTCAATTCCGGAAGATGGCTTTCAAACTTTTTTTTCAGCTGAATTGTTCGATTACCTTAATAAAATCATAGCGACGTCCTATACAGCACAGACTTACATGCCTAGAAATCCATCTCCTGCCAAATTGCCAACGTGGAAAAGGATTTAATACTAAATTGTAGACTGTACCACACAAACTAGAAGATTAAGGATAAGCTCAGCGGATTATCTTTTCCTTATTCACGCTAGAATAGAATATATGGCGATTTAATGTTTAAATCCGCTGTCAAGGGTTGGATAGGAAAAACTAAAAGGCAGTCTAGGCTTCAGAAATGCATCGGCAGAGACTATAATTGGCGACTTTGTCTGTTCCGAATGATATTCTTCTTAAGCCTTTGCCTTTCTAGTGTTAACTTAATTCAAAGAAACTAATAGCTAATTTTCTTGTTAAGTCCTTCTAGGTTCATGGCTCCTCAAATTATTAACATCGCGTAGAGTTTTTTTTTCCAAAGAATTGTCAATAGTTTCTTTAAATCATCATCAATAACCGTGTACCTTAATCGGTTGGAGCACTGGCACAAGGTCTAATCATCGATGATTCGAAATCAATAAAAAGAATGCTAATCAAGCCAAGTTTTTAAATGATTTAGAACTATCCAAAAGAATGCTAATCAAGTCAAGTTTTGGCACGTCACATGACAAAAATATTTACCCAAAGTCATATCTCGGACAGGTAGAGTTCAAGCCAGGCTGGGGGACTTCCTCATTGCCCATCGACCCTGTCCGGGTAAGTATGTCGCAAGTGCTTACGAGGCCGAGTCGCATTCTCTCTCCCTTCTCTCTCTCTCCAGCTCAATGCTTAATTGGATTTAATAATTATAACACGAGCCCCTCATTGCTATCTTTAGCATAAACATACACAAGGACGGATAGTGACCATTTAAAGAAAAAGACTATCTCGAATATTGACCTCCAAATTAAAGTAGCTTTTTATTGTAGGGTGATGTGAACGAAAACTCCTTTCATGTTACATCCAGTGAAACGCTGGTGACTCTCACGGAAGGAAGCATTACCGGATTTAAACCACGAACAATTACTAAGTGCAAAGTATTTATCCTTATTAATCATTCAAACTCCGAAAGGACGACATGAAGTACCATGAGTACTTATCGAAGAAGGTTGCTCCAAACTTATTTAAGAAATCTATTTTACCAAAAAAAAAGAACTTATTTAAGGGATCTATTTCTAGGAATCAAGCACAAGCATTGGGGTTTTGAAGGAGGTATGCTTCCACAACCTCAAACATTCCCAAGGCTCTCTTTTCCGGCCCTGATGTCCTCTTCTTCAAGCTTGAAATTGCCGTTAGTGTAGTAGGTGCTGGTCATCTTGTTCTTGCTCTTGCCATCCGGGGTTGGCTCGAACTTCACTTCATATCCGATAGATTCGAATTTCTCCGTCAGATCAATCATAGTATAAAATTATGTGAATGTCTCTTTGTTCAGCTCATCCACTCGATTCTTCATGCTCCTAAGTTGCTACCTACGTCTCAAAATATTACAGATTAAAACTAATCTAGTAAACTTAGTAAACGAGATTTGATGAAGGAACCTTCTTTACATCATATGACGATAATTGATTTTTTTTTTAATGAATTAGTTGGACACCACAAATAAAACAACAGGAGTGATAATTACGCTAGAATTCCCAGATAAGAATGCTTAGAATAAATTTTTAAACTAATATTAACAAAGTCTAGTGTTTAGTGGAAAAAGAATATTATTGATGTTTCTGTGGAAGTTGCTCTATTGTCGGAGTCTAAAAACTTGTGATGACATATATACGCATGGATTTTTCAGATAGCTAGAAGTCAAATGATAGTGACGGAGTTTGCATAGGAGTTAAATAGAAGGGTGATTGTGCTTTAATGATAGTATAAGCAATAGTAAAGTCTCATAATTATTACCTTCAACAAAATTGATTTGCTTAATACTCCCGGCCCCTCCATTGCCTTGGATAATGTCAATACTGTTGATGGCTTGTGGCATGTGCTTAGGAATGAGATTTTGAGAGTCCACAATTAGGGCCTTGAACAATCTTTTGGGAAGAATCGTGGATGTGTATACATCTGTGAAAATGAAGACACCCATGAAGAACTTTGTTGCTAGCTGAACAAAATTATATGATGGAGGCGGCTGGAGTTTTAAGGAAGATTTTTGAGCTTGGTGTAGGGGATATATTGAGGAGATGTATATATGGGTAGGTGCGACTAGAGGAGTCCCCACTTTTCCAACGATGGTTCTAATGGCTATTTAAAATTTTTCAAATTGTCTTAGTCCTAAAGTCCCACGCATTGCCTTTTGTCAGCATTATGCATGAAAACTCAATAGTTGATTGGACTCAAGCCGTCGTTCTCAAGGGGAGAGAGAGAGAGAGAGAGAGAGAGAGAGAAGCTGTTAAAATCCAAAAAAGAGTTTTTGACGTCCAAGGTCATCATCTGTTTAGATGATAGGACAAAATAACATGATCTCAATAGTTAAAAAATTGTTCCTAAAAAGGTTTCCAATAAATCTTTTTATGTTTTCACTTGCATTCATATGGTCCTTTGTATTGAGGCTTTTTTTTTTGCAGCAATATCTTTTCATTATCTAATCATTTTATACAGAATAACATGATTTTACTTTATTTTTTGATGTCGATCTCTCCCATACATAGTTCACATATGCTAGTTCTCATATAAATCAACATCAAATTCTCTTATTTTCTCTATTGGTTCTGTATGTACAGACAAAAAAAAAATATCGCCATTAATTTTATTTTTCAAATTTGATGGCGACATATTTTGACTTTCTAGACACACCGGTAATCATATTGGTTGGCCATGTTTTGTGTCATGTTGTGTTATCTGATTGAAGAAACATTATGCAAAATGAATCAATCCAAGGAAAAATGGCCAAACAAAGTGAGAATTTTTCATCTCTCTATAAACATAGGGGCGTAAAACCTTATGTTTTCTTCCTATACTTCAGAAATCTAAGAATAAAAGCATATATCAAATAAATGAATTTATTTTTGTCACCACTATATCTGTACTCATAAGATTTAAGACTCCACACCTTCATAGGCACGGCAAGGAAGATTTTCGTGCTTTGATCATTTCTGTTAAATGCAATCTCATAGCAATATACAATATGACATAGGGGAAAATAGTGTCTCGCACATCTATGGCGAACTTCGTGGTTTGCTCATCTATGGTTTAGACATTGGAGAATCTTCCGTTAAGGAATTAAAGGCCATTTTGTTTAAATCCCACAAAATGTGCTCAAACCATGTACTCTAGGTTATGGCTAACTATATAGTTATAAGTTGGGACTTAACGGATTCATTAGACTTGAAGTGTATTATTTGATTTCAGCTTATTTGGTAACTTGATCCATTTTAGTTATTCTTTCAATATTATCAGAGGCCTTGTTAGGAAGACACATGTATATTTTCAAAATGAACAACTATCTAAATGTTTACTTTGATTGGAGGCATACCACTATTTGGCAAAACTGTTAATAGCAAATAGCAAAACAAGCATGTTGAGAGAAAAAGTTAGATGAGATTTCTTATGAGATTATTGGGAAAGTGAAGTGGTATTCAGGAAAATGCTGGAATGCTTTCGCAGGATGAATCACTAATGATCCACCGCTTTGAACGAGGTACAAAGTATGTGTACTTATTGCCATCTACACTCAAAAGGACGATCATGTCCATCACCAAAAGACAAGCCAAACACTTACTATAGAAGAAACAAAGTACCGAGGGTACTTCCAAATTTATTTGAGAGAAGGAACTTCTGGAATTAAACATAAGCATCGGGATTTTGGATGAGGTATGCTTCGACGGCTTTGTACATTCCTAAGGCTCTCTCTTTGCCGGCTTTGACTTCTTCTTCTCTGAGCTCAAAATCACCCTTGGTATAGTAGGTGCTGGCCATCTTGTTCTTGCTCCCGCCGTCCGGCGTGGGCTCAAACTTAACTTCGTAAGCAATAGATTCAAACTTCTCCATCAATGGACCACCTTCGATCAGTGCATACTTATATGTGAATGTCTCTTCATTCAGCTCGTCTACTCGGTTCTTCATGCAGCTGAGTTGGCTACCTACATATGAAATGGGACAAAACGTACTACTTAGATTTGAACTAATCATGGAAGACATATAACATCTCTAGGAAAATTTCTCTAATCAACACTTTAACGATCGCCATGTTATTCTTTTTGATGGGTCATCTTATCGCTTTTTTTTTTTTAAAAAAAAAAATGAAAACTTGCAATTCCATTACGCAAGATTGGCAGCATCAATACTTGAAAACCCTCGAGAAAGATTCACCTTCAGCGAAATTGATTTGCCTGATGCTTCCAGCTCCTCCATCGCCTTGGACGATGTCAATGCTCTTGATAGCTTGAGGCATGAGCTTGGGGATGAGGTTCTGGGAGTCTACAATCAAGGCCTTAAACAATCTCGCCGCAGGAATGGGGGAAGTGAACTCATCACTGAACGTGAACACACCCATGATCGATCTCTAAGGACTCGCTAGTGAAATTACACGAATGATGAAATCAACTTTGGTTGGGCTTGGTGTGAAAAGAATGGCAAGGGAGGGCACCATTTATAGGTCTGAGAGGACGAAGTCCTCGTTGAATCGGGGTATTTTCTATTGGCTCCAAAGCCCCAAAGATGTCTTTCTTCGTCGTGATTCGAAGGAAAATTAAAAATGCCCGAGTTGCTCAGGATAGGGCGTCATTCTCAAAGCGGGCATGGTTTAGTGTATAAAAAAAACTTGCCGGCATTCGATTCGTGTTGCATCTCTTTGTCTTAAAGTGCATAAATTTTTCGAGAAGTCCACTTAATCCGAGAGGATTCTCAAAGATTACTTCCTCGTCCTACCATGGCAACTTCGTGTCCCGCATGCTAAATCTTAACTGTAACATCCCGGGTCCCACTTGTGTGATATTGTCCGCTTTGGACACTGAGTCCTCACGGCTTTAAAACGCGTCGCACAAGTTTAAAGGGCACCCAAGCCTTATATACAAGGCCCATGACCCCTCCCTAAGCGATGTGGGACAAGAGGGAGAGGAATCCCTTCCCCTTCCCTCGCGCGCTCCTTCCCTTGCGCGCGTCCGAGGACCGGAGGCGCGGACGCACCGCCATCCCTCCTCCCCGCGCACCGCCGCTCGGGTCGTCACATTCTCCCCCCTTGGGAGCACAGCGTCCTCGCTGTGGCCCCACACGCTGTCGGGAGTCGGCTCTGATACCATTTGTAACATCCCGGGTCCCACTTGTGTGATATTGTCCGCTTTGGACACTGAGTCCTCACGGCTTTAAAACGCGTCGCACAAGTTTAAAGGGCACCCAAGCCTTATATACAAGGCCCATGACCCCTCCCTAAGCGATGTGGGACAAGAGGGAGAGGAATCCCTTCCCCTTCCCTCGCGCGCTCCTTCCCTTGCGCGCGTCCGAGGACCGGAGGCGCGGACGCACCGCCATCCCTCCTCCCCGCGCACCGCCGCTCGGGTCGTCACATTAACCTTGCTGATGTACCTTAATTATCGAATGGAAGGGCCTGGCAAACAAAGAGAATGCACTCATCAACCCCATTTGCATCGATACATAAGCTTTCTAAGATGGATTAACCGGTTCCTAAGGCTGAAAAAATTGAAGGGCTATCGTATAACTTTACAAATATTCAATCTAATGCTGAAGTTAAAAAAGAACTAAGAGGTCTCGGCTCCATTAATGATTGATTGGCCACTTTGTCATGTGATCTCAAGGATATTCTCTTATGCCTTTTGATGTTGCTGTGATTTATTATATTGGATCAATCAATGTATCCGACCAAAAATAATCGAAGTGTTTGCATGCGTGTTGCTGTCGAGGCTTTGTCATTTCTCGACCAAGAGGATGCTAAAGAAGGTGTTTCGTGCTTCATTGATTTCCCATTAAAAGCCGGCTTCAATTTGATGATGAACAGTTGGCTTCATAAGTTTCATAAAATACTATATCTGGAAAGAAAGGAAAGAAAAGATGGATGGTGTCGATTAGATCTATCACGAGCTAAAATTGTTGTAGATTTGGCATAGTTGACCATGATCATTAATGATAGTGCTTATATACTCAATCAGAGAAACTCTTTTCATGTTTATACAGATATATTATAAATATATTATCCTCTACTCTAGTGATAGAGCTATTTGGGTTAAAATTACATTGCAAAGAAAGGCCAAATCTAAATTAACTTTCTTTTGAATCAGAACAATATGCATTACACATCAATTTTAGATAGATGGAATTCTCTAAAATTAAATGTCTTGAATCAGCGAATGCAATCAATAGAAGGAGCAAACTGAAGGAAAAATGCTACCCCGTGAGAAGTACATCCAAATTTTGTCAAAAGCGTGAAAACATTCTCATTCATTAATTTGCAAGGTATATTTGATACATGCATCACCGCAACATCATTATACCTTAATTGTGCTCCGTGGCATTTTTAAATGGCCAAAGTACTATCACGTATAGTAGAATTGGAGAAACCTTATTGTAATAGCAAAACCATTAGCACTTTCAATCAAGGGTTTTCACATATAGAGGACCACATTACAATTAGTAGAACTTAATTGGTCCCCAAAGAGAGATGCAAAATTTGCTTCAAACAGAGACAATAATACAAATAAAAGCTTTTGGGCGTAGCCCTCGAGGTTGGCCAAGAGATAAGCCTCTCTGGCCTTGAAGACGGCCGTGGCCTTCTCTTTCCCGGCTTTGATCTCCTCCTCATTGATCAAAGCCCCTGGTTTTGGGTGGTACTTGCTAACGTTCACGCCCTTACAGCCCCCAACAGGAGATGCCTCCATCTTGATTTCATAAGAGATCGTCTCGATCTTGTCAGCCTATGCACCATCTTCTCTTTGTCCAGGGCATCGACTCTGTGCTTCAAGTACTTCATTTGACTGCTTGAATTTGAAGGGCAATTATGGAATTGCCATTGTCATTATTATTGGGTGTATTATCGAAAATCTCTCTACTCCGGTTAAGGATACGTTCAAATACGATTGATCTTCATTGTCTAGAGGGTAAATAATGAGGTTGCATCCTTGTGTTGAAGAAGGGGACCAATCAATTTAGGTTGTTCAAACCTCAAGATGGCATTCCAATGAGAAAATGTTGATTTTATCTTATCATACCTCACCTTTTTTTTTGGTCCCACTTCTCTCTTCTATGTACATGTGCGTGCAGTACTCATGAAGATCAAACCTAGGACCTAGTACTCTCTTGAACCCCCCCTCCCGACCTATCTATCTACCAACATGCGACTATCAATCAACGGGGCGGTATGTGTGTTGCAGTCATACCTTATTTGCATCTAGTCAAGTGTAGTCAGAGAGAACAAAATAAAGTGATCTCAATGGTTAGAAAAATTATACTCTGAATGAAAATGCATCTCAAGGTTGACATGATTGCGACCATGTCCCAATTGTCCATCATATTTGTACTGTTATCTATCTATTAAAACTACATATAAAATCAATTTTCGAATTTAATGTCCATCCTCTTGTTTACAAATTTGTACTTGGTTTTCCCTTATATTATTTCATTTAAATCCATTACTGTAAATCATACTCTTATCACTTGTAAAAAAGAAAAATCAAAGCCACGTTAAAGAAAAACAAACCACTTATTCACTAATTTAAAAGTTCATAACAAGCCATAATTTTTTTCCTCCGCTAATCCGCTAATTCAAAAGTGCATGAGGCAACCCACGTGCGTATCGAGTGCTCCAGAGGTAGTATAACGGAAAAGGAACATCCTACATATAAGGGATCTCAATTTTTTTTTTTTTTCGTCTTCAAATTTCTTTAATTATTTGTTTTATAAATATTAGATCCATGGATAAATGTGTAAATTAAGTACTCTGTTTTATCTATCACATGTTTCTATATCCGAATTTAAATCTTTTCTATCCTATAACAATTTTACCTAAAAAGTTATCAATAAATCTTTTATGTTTTCACATATATTCTCTTTTTTTTTTATTGAAATGTTTTCGCATATATTCATACGATCCTTTGATGGAGTATTTTTATCAGTCATATCTTTTTATTATTTAATAATTGAAATATTTCGTAACAAAATGAATTTTCACTTAATTTTTCAAATGTCAATTCCTCACAAACATGCAACTGAGTGCACATTTGCTAGTTCTTGTATAAATCTACATGAAATTCTCTTATTTTCTCTATTAATTCAGTATGTACAGACGAAAAAGAATATCACCATTATTCTTTTTTTTTTTTTTTTTTACGTTTGGGGTCAATTGGATGGCAACATGTTTTGATTTCATAGACATATCAGTAATCATGTTGGTTGGCCACATTCTGTGTGTCATGTCATGTTATCCGATTTCATGAATCATTATGCGAAATGAACGAATCCAAGAATAAATAGCCTAACGAAGTGAGAATTCTTCGTCTCTTTGCAAACATTTGTGCTTAGAAACCTTATATCTTCTCCCTACACACATAAGTCTAAGAATAAAAGTATAGATGAAATAAATGAATTTACTTGTGTCACTGACTATCATATCTATACCTATAAGGTTTAAGAGTCGGCACCTTCTTAGGCATGGGAAGGAAGATTTTACTGCTTTGCTCATTTCTGTTAAATGCAATCTCATAGCAACATAGAAGGTCCTTAATTTATCACATAGGGCAAACTAGTTTCTCGCACATCGATGGGCCGCAGAAGAAAAAAGAATTCTACGGTTTCGTGCAATATTAAAAAAAAAAAAAAACGAAATTTTTTCCACGTTGATAAGACTCGAGAAATGTTGGAATTTGCAGAAATGTTGATGAAAAAAGGGCAGGTCGATCTCAGAATTTACCACAGTTGATTGGGACGTTAAAAAATTTTCAGTTCAGGAATTAAAGGTCATTTATTTAAATCCAATAAAATGTGCTCAAACAGGATACCGTAGGTCTTGGCTACCTACATAGTCATAAGTTAGGACTTAACCAGTTTTTGAGACTTAAAGTCTATTGTTTCATTTCGGCTTATATAGTATCTTGATCCATTTTAGGTAGTCTTTCAATATTCTGAGAGGCCTGATTAGGAAGACAAATGTATATTTTCAAAATAAACAACTATCTAATTTTTTACTTTGATTAGAGACGTAACGCCATTTGGCAAAACTGTTTAAAAGGAAATATCAAAACAAGCATGTAGCGAGAAAAAAATTAGATGAGATTTATTACGAAATTAGTGGGAAACTGAAGTGGCATTCACGAAAATGCAAAAATGCTTTCATAGGATGAATCACTAATGATCCACACTCAAAAGGACGATCATGTCCATCACCAAAAGACAAGCCAAGCACTCACTATAGAAGACACAGAGTACCACGAGTAATTCCAGATTTATTTGAGAGAAGAACTTCCGGAATTAAGCATAAGCATCCGGGTTTTGGAGGAGGTATGCTTCGACGGCTATGTATATTCCTAAGCCTCTCTCTCTGCCAGCTTTGATTTCTTCTTCGTTGAGCTGAAAATCGCCCTTGGTGTAGTATGTGCTGGCTATCCTGCTCTTGCTCCCGCCGTCTGGTGTCGGCTCGAAATTAACTTCGTAAGCAATGGATTCAAACTTCTCCATCAATTGACTGCCTTCAATCAGTTTGTACACACACGTCAATGTCTCTTCATCTAGCACTTCTACTCGGCTCTTAATGAAACTGAGTTCCCTACCTGCGTATGAAATGGGACATACCTACTAATTAGATTTGAACTAATCACAAGACAAATATTTGAGGAAAATTTGCCTGATCAAACAATATAGCATCTTAACAATCATCGTGTTTTTCTTTTTGATGGGCCATCTTATTTCTATGTCATTACTTACGAAAATTTGCAATTCCATTACACAAGATTGGGAGCGTCAATACTTAAAAACCCTCGAGGAAACTTCACCTTCAGTGAAATTGATTTGCATAATGGTTCCGGCTCCTCCGTCGCCTTGTACGATGTCAATGCTCCCGATAGATTCAGGCATGAGCTTGGGGATAAGGTTGTGGAAGTCCCCAATCAAGGCCCTAAAGAATCTCGCCGCAGGAATGGGGGAACTGTACTCATCACTCAATTTGAACACAACCATGATCGATCTCTAGGGACTCGCCACCGAAATTATACGAACGATGAGATCAAATTTGGTTGAGCTTAGTGTAAAGAGAACGGCAAGGGAGCGCTCTATTTATAGGTCCGAGAGGAGGTAGCCCTCGTTGAATCGGTTTATTTTCTATTGACTCCAAAGCCCCAAAGATATCTTTCTTCGTCGTGATTCAGAGGAAAGTTAATAATTCTCTCTATGATAACTAATAAGGGTATGTTTCGAGGTGCGAAGTGGGAGGAAGAGTTGATCGGGACAGGGCGCGATTCTAAAACTGGGGCTGTGGATAATACATGATGGTTAGAGCGTGGTGTAGTGAATGGAAAACTTGCGGGCATGCGATTCGTGTTGCATCTCATCGTCTTATAATGCATACTTTCTCGAGAAGTCCACTTAATCCGCGAGGATTCTTAAACTGATGACTTCCTCGTGCCACAATGGAAACTTCGTGTACCCCACACTAAATGTTAACCTCGCCGATGTACCTTAATAATCGAACGGAAGGGCTTGACAAACAAAGTGAATGCCCTCATTAACCCCACTTGCATTGACCAATTAGCTTGCTAAGACGGATCAGCCGGTTCCTAAGGCTGTAAAAGAGTAAAGGGCTATCGTATAACCTTACAAAGAATATAATTCAATGCTGAAGTTGGATGACAACTAAAAGGTCTCGACTTAAGTTACGATTAATTGGCCACTTGATCATGTGTTTTCAAGGATAATCTCTTATGCCTTTTGATGGTGCTGTGATTAATTATACCGGGTCAATTAATGTATCCAACCACAAATAGTCGAAGTGTTTGCGTGCGAGTCGTTGTCAAGGCTTTGTCATTTCTTGATCAAGAGATGCTAAAGAATATATTTCGTGCTTCATTGTTTTCCCATTAAATGCTCACTCCAAATTGAAGATGAACAGTTGGCTTCATAAGTTCATACATTGCTATAACCGGAAAGAAAGAAAAGAAAAGAAAAGATGGATGGCGTCAATCAGATCTACCACAAGCTAGAATCGTTGTAAATTCAGCATAGTTGACTATGATCATTAATGATAGCGCATATGTACTCAATCACATAAACTCGTTACTCGTTTATATAGAAATATTTTAAATATCTTCAACTCTATTCTAGTGATAGAACTATTTGGTTACGATTACAATTAAAGAAATGCCTAATCCTAATCAACCTTTCTTTTGAATCGCAACAATATACATTACACATCAATTTTAAATAGACGGAATTCTCTAAGATTTAATGTCTCAAAGCATCGCATGTAGTCGATGGAAGGAACAAGCTGAGGGAAAAATGCTACCCTTGAAAAAGTGCATCCAAATTTCTTCAAACGCATGAAAAAGTAACTTCATTTACTAATTTGCAACGTGCATTTGATATATGCATCACCGCAACATTATTATACCTTAACTGTGCTCCGGGGCACTTTTTAACAAGCCAACATACTATAGTAGAATTGGAGAAACTTTATGGTAATAGCAACAGCATTAGCACTCTCAATCAAGGATTTCACATAGTGAAGACCACATTATAATTAGCAGAACTTAATTGGTCCACAAAGAGAGATGCAGAATTTGCTTCAAACAGAGACAATAATACTAACAAAAGCTTTTAGGCAGAGGCCTCAGGGTTGGCCAAGAGATAGGCCTCCGCGGCCTTGAAGACGGCCGTGGCCTTCTCTTTCCCGGCTTTGATCTCATCCTCACTGATCACAATGCCTGGTTTTGGGTGGTAGTTGCTCCTGTTCGTGCCCTCACAGCCCCCATCGGGAGATGCCTCCATCTTGACATTTCATAAGAGATCGACTCGATCTTGTCAGCCAATTCGCCTCCCTCCACCATTGTGTAGCTGTACGTCATCTTCTCGTTGTCCAGTTCATCGACTCTGGCTTTGAGTGCTTCATTTGACTGCCTGTATTTAAAGGGCAATTATGGAATTAAAGTTGTCATTATCATTAGGTGTCTTATCAAGAATCTCTCGACTCTGGTTAAGCCTTGCGGGTAAATAATGAGGTTGCATCCTTGTGTTGAAGAAGAGGACAGTCAATTTAGGTCCTTCAAACCTCAAGATGGCATTCCGATGAGAAAATGTCCACTTTACCATTAAATGCTGGCTCCAATTTGATGATGAACAGTTGGCTTCATAAGTTCACATATTGCTATGACCGGGAAAAAAAAAAAAAAAAAAAAAAAGATGATGGCGTTGATCAGATCTACCACAGGCTAAAATTGTTGTAGATTCGGTATAGTTGACTACGATCATTAATGATGGAGCTTATATACTCAATCACAAAAACTCATTACATGCTTATATAGAAATATTTTAAACATCTTGACTTCAATTCTAGTGGTAGAGCTCTTTGGGTTAGAATCACAATGCAAAGAAAAGCTAAATCCAAATCAAACTTTTTTTTTAAAATCACAATGATATATATTACGCATCAATTTTAAATAGAAGGAATTCTCTAAAATTTAACATCTCGAAGCATTGAATGCATTCATTCGAAGGAACAAATCGAAGGAAAAATGCTCTACTGTAATAAGTACATCCAAATTTCTTCAAAAACATAAAAACAATCATATTCACTCATTTCCAAAGTACATCTGATGTAAGTTACATTCCAGCGATTGGACCCTCTCTTATATCTTATATCCCGTGGGAATTGGTGCCTTTCAGCGAGCAGCTAGTACAATCTTGGGATCAAGCCTTTTTATTTGAAGTAAGCTCCTTGGCCAGCTTTCGTAGCAGTAGGGTAATTCCCCCTCCAGACAGTAGCTCTTCCACCCCCTATTCTCCATGGGAGTTTTCTTACAGTTCCCAACTATAGTTGCCACTCAATGTTGAGTTTGAAAAAATGCCAGATTAAGGACAAGGCAATGAACTATGAGACTCTAAGCCGAGGATTCAAATTTGAAGGAATATACATTGTCGAGGGAAAGTCTATGGAGGCTCAGGCAAATCAAATAGGTATGGAGCTTAATTATGGTATTATAGATTTTTATTTTTATTTTGGAGATCTTAGCTTCAACACCTTAGTGAAGTCAAGTAAGAAGACTTGGTTAGGGGTCTACCCCATCGTCATTTATCACTGCACTTCTCAACATGCGAAGGGCTTTAGCGGCTAGGCAAGCAACACTGTAACCCTTTGAATCCAAGTGACGAGCTCCTTTTATCTTATATGGAAATTAATGAAATGTCATCTAAGTCCTCAAAATCATGAGCTTGGGACTAGAAATGCAGAGGATTAGCTTAGCATGTTAATTTGCTCTCTCGTAGAAGGAATGGATGGAAGATAACTTGCAATCACAATGGTTGTAACAAAGTTCTTGATGACAGGGAACTACATACGAAGATAGCACTAGTTAGAAGGCCTCAGGACTTAAACTGGCCAAAAATAAGCTCTCCTCTCTATTAGATTGACCTTCCCAGATGGATTGTTCCATAGCTTGCTTATTAATATGTTGGGTTACGCTAGTTGCAACATCATTATACTTTAACCATGCTCCGAGACACTTTTTAACAAGGCACAATGATATAATTCATAGTACATGATAGAGGAACTTTATTATAGTAGCAAACCGATTAGCACTCTCGATCAAGGGCTTCCCACATAGAGGAGCACATTATAAATAGAATCGTCCGCGAAAAGAGAGATGCAAAAGTTGCTTCAAACAGAGGCGATAATATAAATACAAAGTTCTTAGGCATAGGTCTCGGGGTTGGCCAAGAGATAAGCCTCCACGGCCTTGAAGACGGCCGTGGCCTTCTCTTTCCCGGCTTTGATCTCCTCCTCATTGATCACAACCCCTGGTTTTGGGAGGTACTTGCTCACGTTGGAGCCCTTACAGCCCCCATCGGGAGATGCCTCCATCTTGATTTCATAAGAGATCGACTCGATCTTGTTGCCCAATTCGCCTCCCTCCACCATTGAGTAGCTGTACGTCATCTTCTCCTTGTCCAGTGCATCGATTCTATGCTTCACGAACTTCAGAGGACTGCCTGTACTTAAAGGGCAATTGTGAAATTACTATTGTCGTTATTATTAGGTGGATCATCGAGAATCTCTCTACTCCGGTTAAGGATAGGTACGAATACGATTGATCTTCATCATCTTGCGGGTAAATAAGGAGATTGCATCCTTGTGTTGAAGAAAGGAGTCCTTCAAAGCTCAAGATGGCATTCCAATGAGTTCGATTTTTTCTTATCATACTTCAATTTTATATTGTCCCACCCCTCTTTTTTACGTACATGTGTGTGCAATGCTCACAGGGATCCAACCTAGGACCCAATCCTCCCCCTAATCCTTCAACCAGCGGGCCACATGCCTGTTGGCATCATACCTCAAATGACTCATCTAATATTGGATATTCCCCCCTTTTACTTGCATAACAATCTTCTAACTACTTAAGAAGAAATAGTGCTTAGATACATCATGCAAGTAATTAATCACTAAAGTTGCCTCACCATCAGCGAAGTTCATCTGCTTGATGCTCCCGGGGCCTCCGTCGCCATGGATGAGCTCCACACTCTTGATGGCCTGAGGCATGATCTTGGGCATGAGATTATCGCCGTCGATTATCAACGCCTTGAACAACCTTGGCGCTGGGACGGGGCTGACGAATTCTTCGGTGAATGTAACTGGAGCACTCATGATGGATCCTTCTTTTTTTCTCTCCCCTCAGAAATCTAATTGAAAGTTGAGAATGAAATGGAGATGAATTTCAATACGGAACAGGTGAGATTTCTAGATGTGGGGATGAGATTGTGAAGTGGAGGGGATATTTAAAAGCTTAAGATAGCTCCTTCAATTAATGTCCATCTTGGTAGCTGCACGTCACATCTTCGTCTGTCCCAGGTTAAAAACTTCCCCAGAGGTCAAAACCACATATTGCTTCTACACTTGAGGGATGCATGACAACCAGTAATTTCTATTTCATAAGTAATTTTTCTATTCCAAACCCATTTTTGGAATAGAAATCCGATCATCGGCCGCTGCCGCCGTTGCCGCTGCTGCCGCCGGTTGCCAGCCGCCGGCCTCACTGTCATCCGATGATCCACCGTCATTCGAAATGAATAAATTTTGTATCGTTATCAAACGGTTATTTTTGCTTAGAAACTTTTTTAGAAATAGAAATAGAAAAATTTATTTCTGTTCCAAAAACTATTTCTGGAACAGGATAATTGTCATGCGCACCCTTAGTGGTACATACATACATACATACATACATACATACATACATACATACATACATATTCTTATTTCTTATTTCTCCTTTTTTTTTTTCATAAACAAAAAATTGAGTAATTTCACGTGCATAAGGGCGATCTTCATGATTTTGGACATTAGCCTTGATGGGAGATACATACTTTTGCATATGATCTTGATGTGGGATTTGTACCTCTACTCGGCACAAGCCTAAAATATATACTTTATATTTTGCTAATAATACGCACCGTGATATTGCACCCTCTATTTTTTTTTTATTTCTCTCAGCGGAGATGCTACATGAGGGGGTTGGCAATAAATTTTTATTTTACTCCCTATGCCATTGGTGCGATTGGGTCAACTTCTTTATTTGCATGAGAAAACTGCTGAAACAATTGAAGTCGCATGCTTTTACTTCGCACGAAATTCCACCCACCATTGAATAACTCATTTATTGCGATGCAGGAAAATACAAGTCTAGGAACAAAAGAAAAAGGGCAAAAACACAAGTTGGAGTGGATCGGGGGCCGTCCACCCACAGCTAAGGCTAATAAAAGCGGTCGGTGCCGCTCCTCATAGATAGCAGACGCATCCAAATTTCTACCAGATTTGAAAAAGAGCAATGCTAACGCGACATGCCGTTATCGATTGAAAAATGACGGTGTAATTTCAACCACTACTTTCGCTTCAAGAGGATCGACTACTGAATTTGCGTAAATGACAAACAAAGAAGATTGGTCAATGGGTTGCCTCAGACGTCCGAAAAGAAAAAATTAGAAATCTTTTCCTCCTCCTTTTTTTTAATCTGGACAGCACATGTTCTCTCGATCTCCGGCCCATCTTTCTCTGGGAACTTTTTGTTGTCCGATACCAATCTTTCTTTCTGTTTTGACTAAAGTTTACCGCTTAATTGCTAAGGAAAGCCTGAGTGTTACAAAGTTCAGAAAGTACTAAAAATATTGTTGTAGATTATGATTGGCGACCGGTGGGCAATGACCGGTGGAATCGACCCGCCGGTATCGACTATCAATGACCAACGACCAACAGACGGGCGGCCAATAAAATTGTGTTTTTAATAGCTTTGTGGTCATAGAAAGGCGAAAATGAAATTGCATACTATTAACTAGGCAATAGAAAAATGCCGATTATAATTGCATAGTTAACATATTATGTAGAATATGTCAATTAAATCTGGTTTTTAGTACGCGTGTTGGAAATATGTTTTTATTTTTTTAATGCAAGAATATGCTTGTTATTATAGAATCAACTAAAGCTAGATAATTTAATTGCAAAACTAAACAAGTTGCATTTTATGTCATCATGTGTACTTGAATACCATCAAACATGATAAATCTTCATAGAATTTCCAAATAAAGAGGAAGATATATTATACAATGTTATGTATTTGGTCATATCCTAACATCATAAATTCATAAAATCTAAATTATTTTTATTTTACATTAATGACTCTAAAATGCATCATGATAGTCGGTAATAAATCAATGACATATTGGGGCTTTTCTTTCTCTCACACTTGTTAGAGTTCTCTCTCGCGATATGCTCGAGATTGGTTTTATGCCTTCATCTTTGGACTTTCTTCCTCGTAACTGGACTCTCATTCCATCCCTCTCCCTTCTCCAAAGAAGCTCTTCTCTGGTTTTAACCCCTTCCACTTTGCTTATCTAATTGGGTCTCGTGCTTTACTTTCGAATTTTTCTGCTGCATGTTGGCCGATCCTTGACATACAACCAAGTTGTCTTCATATTTGCAATTTGGAGCTTGACAATCAACTTACATAAGTCTCGTTCTCTTCAAAATGGCCACGGATGAGGAAGAAAATTCCTCTCGAATCGCATCTCTATGTCATCGCCTGGGACGCCTCTGCTCATAACAAGAATTTGAGGTTTGGGAAGATGTACACGATACGGACAATATAGCAAAATGTCGCCGCATCCTTGTGGGTAATATTTTCACAAACCCTACAGTTAACTTACCTGCTTTTCAAATTGCTATGAAGAAAGCGTGGCGAGTAGACTCTGTGGACATTTCCTCCAGCGATAGTGGTATCTACATTATCAAATGCCGATCTGAAACAGAAAAACGACAGATTTTAGATGGTTGCCCTTGGTTATTTTCTGGTCATCTAATTAATTTACGTCCGTGGCAACCAAAAACTCCCTTACACTGTTACGATTTTTCCAAATGTCCATTCTGGGTTCATGTTATTGGGCTACCTCTGGAATGGAATACTCCTCAACTTTTAAGCAGAGCAGTTCAGCACATGGGAAGAGTTTTAGAGGTCAAACCTGATACCTTTGGCAGAGTGCGTATTGAGATTGACCTGCAAGTACCTTTAAAATCAGGTAAACTCACTAGCATAGCAGGTAAAGCTCTATGGATCGAGTTTAGGTATGAAAGACTCTCCCACTTCTGTTTTTCATGTGGGAAACTTGGGCATTATGCAGCATCGTGCAAAGATTTTCCTTATGATGAAACACAATTCGAGGGACAAGATACAATGGTGTATGGCCTGTGGTTTAGGGCAGAAGTCAGACAGCATAGCCCCTATTGGGATGCCTTTTACAACCCCAAACCTCATTTGGAACCTATGGAAGAAACCATACCTGAAACTCCTCCAACTCTGCCTCTTCGCCTCCCCGCATTACCTCCACCTAAGCCTGTTCCAAAGGTGTCTACTTCCCCCCCAGTTATTCCAACTGAACTACAGCTTCAATATCCAGTTCCTCGAACGACAGATTTGTTTCCTGCAAATACAAAGTTAAAAGGCATCCAATATTCTTCTACTGACACTCTTCCACAGAAGAAACAAAAGAATCCTCGAACTCAGATATCAGGGGGATCAAGCAAGAAAACAAAGAGATATTCCCCTTATGAGATTAAAGTTAACTGTCTACCTGAGCTGGATGAATCCCACTTATTAGAAACCCCTGTCTTAGTGGCTGATGATCCTTCTCAATGGGCTTTGGAGGCTGGCCCGCAACAGCCTCCACATTCCCAATGAAACTACTAAGTTGGAATTGTCAGGGGTTGAGCAATCCCCTGACAATTCAATCCCTCAAGGCTATGATAGCCTCTGAAAAGCCCGATCTGGTCTTTCTAATGGAAACTAAGAATGGAGAAATAGTTTTGAAGAACTTACAACGCCGCTTTCATTTCTCTCACTCTTTTTTGAGAGATCCTGATGGCCTGTCTGGTGGTCTGGCAGTTTTTTGGACGGATCTTTTTTATGTTACTGTTGTTAATGCTGGTCAGAATTTTATTGATCTGATAATTCTGGACCCTTCATTGGCTGCTTCGATGCACATCACCTATCTTCATGCTCCTGCCATATATCAAGCTCGTCAGGATTTTTGGGATATAATCAGAACTATCTATGCAACTAATTACCTACCTTGGATTTGCATTGGGGACTTCAATGATTTCCTGTTTCCCTGGAACATAGTAGGAAGAAGGCCAGCAATGTTTTCCAGATTGCAATCCTTTCGGAAATTGATTAATGACTGTGCTTTAATTGAGCTCGAGAGCAAAGGTTGTGAATTTACCTGGACAAGCAATAGAGCGGGTCCTGATTTGGTGAAGGAGAAGTTAGATCATGCTTTTTGTTCTTTGGACTGGAGTTTATCTTATCCCTCTACAGAAGTTTTTGCTATTCCATCGATTGGATCTGACCACTGCCCTCTTATGCTGCATACTCACTATCAATCTGCAAAGTCAAAAAAGACCTTCCATTATGAAGCTTTCTAGAGTAATCATTCTGAATGTAAAGAGGTAGTTAAATCAGCATGGGAAAGTAGTCCTATCTCCTTAAATTCCAAATTACAGAATGTCTCTCGCAACCTTGAAAGATGGAGCAGATCTCGTTTTAGTAATGCCAAACAACACATCCTTCAATTGCAGCAACATCTTCAAATCATCACAAACAGAACTTCCTATCAGGCAGGAGACAAAGAATTAGCCTCGTCTATTAGAACTGAAATTCAACAATTGTGGAATCAAGAGGAGCAGTTTTGGGCGTTGCGCTCCCGCCTAAATTGGTTAACATGGGGAGATAAAAATTCAAGATTTTTCCATGCATGTACTGTGCAACGACGACAAAGAAATCGCATTTGTATGTTAAAGGATGATGACCAGAATTGGATACGGGAACCACAGCAACTTAGGGCGCATTTGGTAACATTTACGTTTAAAAATTGTTCCAGGGAACGAAATAGAAAAAAGTGTTTTGTTCCGGGAACAATTTTTGAACAAAACAACGCGTTTGGTAAACTTGTTCCGGGAATAAAAAATAAACGAAACATGTTTGGTAAATTTGGATAATTTTTTTATTTCTTTTATTTTTTCTATTTTTTTCTTATTTTTCCTTTTTTTCTTTTTTTCTTTTTCATTTTTTTTTTCTTCTTTTGGCCGGTCGCCGCCAAGGCCTTGGCCGACGACCGGCGGGCGAGGGTCGGCCTCGCCTTGATCCGGCGAGGCCGAGCTCGCCGCCCAGCGGGCGAGGCGCGGCCTCGCCGGCCACCGCCGAGCGGCGCCGACTCGCCCGGATCCGCGAGGCGAGGCTCGCCCGGCCCGGGCGAGCTCGGCCTCGCCGGATCTGGGCGAGATCGAGCTCGCCCAGGCCGGCGCGAGGTCGGCCTCGCCTTGATCCGGCGAGGCCGAGCTCGCCCAGCGGCGGGCGAGGCGCGGCCTCGTCGGGCCACCGCCAGGCGAGGCCGAGGCTCGCCGGCCGCTGGGCGAGGTCGGCCTCACCGGATCTGGGCGAGATTGAGCTCGCCCAGGCCGACGCGAGGTCGGCCTCGCCATGGCTGGGCGAGCTCGAGCTTGCCCAGATCCGGCGAGGCCGACCTCGCCCAGCGGCCGGCGAGCCTCAGCCTTGCCGAGGACGGCGGCGTCGGCCTCGCCGAGGGCCGCGAGCCTCGCCGTGGCTGGGCGAGGCCGCCGGCCCTCGTCAGCCGGTCGTCGGCCATGGCCGAGGCCGGCGACCGGCCAAAAGAAAAAAGAACAAGAAAATAAGAGAAAAAAGAAAAAAAAATAAGTGTTTCTCAAAAGTGTTTTAGAAACAAGAAACACAAAATTTGTGTTTCTTGTTTCTGTTTCTTTTTTGTTCCTGGGAACAAAAGAACAAAAAAACAGAAAAAGTGTTTAAAAACAAAAAAAAGAAATACAAACAAACGCGCCCTTAAAGACATCACCATGGGCTTCTTTTTTAATCTACACCAATTAGTCGGGACCAGAGACTTTAACCCTTTTCTAGGTCAGTGTCCTCTTATTGTTACTCAACAAATCAATGATCACTTACTAAGTCAGGTAACTGAGGAGGAGGTATATCAAGCTACCTTCCAGCTGGGTGCTTCCAAAGCTCCTGGCCCAGACGGTCTCAATGGGCTGTTCTATCGGCATCACTGGAACATTATCAAAACAACTATTGTCAAAACAGTGCAATATTTCTTCCAATCAGGTTTCATGCATCCAAACTTAAATAAAACAATTCTGACTTTGGTTCCTAAAGTAAAACACCCAGAAAGCATAACCCAGTATCGCCGCATTAGCCTATGCAACTTCGCATACAAGATTATATCAAAAGTCATGGCTAATAGACTCAGATCATGCTTACCTAGATTGATCAATCCAGAACAGGTAGCATTTGTAAGTGGCAAACAGATTCAAGATAATATCATGATTGTCCAGGAAGTTCTTCATCAGTTCAAGGTTAGATCTAGATCAAAACGATTCAATCTTATTCTGAAAATTGACATGCAAAAAGCCTATGACAGGGTTGAATGGGACTTTCTAGTGGCTTATTTACAACAGTTAGGCTTCGCAAATCAATGGGTTACTATGGTCATGGCTTGCATTACTACAGCTTCTTTCAGCATCCGATTCAATGGAAAACAGCTCCCATATTTTAAACCTACTCGAGGTATTCGACAAGGTGACCCCTTATTCCCTTACATATTCATATTGCTTGCTAATGCATTATCTACTGTTATAAATCAAACGGTAAGCACGGGTTACTTACAGGGGATTCAATTCAACCAAATATGTCCTAAGTTATCTCATTTAATGTTTGCAGACGATTCGGTCTTTTTCCTCAAAGCTACAGTGTTGGAATGTCAGAATCTAATGAATATTCTTAATCAGTATTG
Organism: Eucalyptus victrix; assembly: GCA_016097545.1. Classification (NCBI taxonomy): domain Eukaryota; kingdom Viridiplantae; phylum Streptophyta; class Magnoliopsida; order Myrtales; family Myrtaceae; genus Eucalyptus; species Eucalyptus victrix. Next base: position 49,769,049 of record CM027842.1, read on the forward strand.
CCATGCAACGGGACAGCTTCTCAACAGAAACAAATCTGGTATCTTTTTCAGCAAGAATTGCCCTATGTCTCTACAGAATAATTTAGCCAGAGAAATGCGCATACCTGTGATGAGCAAATATGGCAAATATCTAGGCATTCCTTTGGACTAGGGACGTTCCAAACGTGAGATGTTCTCCTGGATCCTGGCTAAAATTAATGCAAAGTTAGCTAGTTGGAAGGAAAATCTTTTATCTAAAGGAGGCAAGGAGATTTTATTGAAAGCTGTAGTTCAGTCTTTACCTCAGTATGCCATGTCCATTTTCAAGCTTCCCCTGTCGCTCTGCAGATTAATAGAAAGGAAGATATCAGCATTTTGGTGGAGCAAGAACAATAATGATTCTGGTATTCATTGGACAACATGGACAGAATTAAAGAACCCCAAAGCAGAGGGAGGCATGGGTTTCCGTGATCTTATCTTTTTCAACCTAGTGATGCTCGGGAGGCAAGCGTGGCATCTATTCCAGCAACCTAATGCTATATGGAGTCAACTTTTCAGGGGCCTATATTTTAGACAGTCCTCTTTTCAAAATGCTACCCCAGGATATAGACCTTCTTGGGGGTGGCAGAGTATATTAAAAGGCCGATGCAATTCTTCCTAAACTCCGATGGTTAGTGGGGGATGGTTCTAAGATTAATATACGAGCAGACAATTGGCTATCAATAGGCAAAATAGGAGGACAACCAGAGGAGGGTGAACCAATTATAGTTGCTGACATTCTAAACTCAGATACTTCTACATGGAAGAAGGATCTCATTAACTCATTTTTTCAATGTCCAGGTTAGTGAATCGATTTTTAATACACCTATAAACTCGGATCTGGGTTCGGATCAACTAGTCTGGACAGCTGCTTCATTAGGTGATTTCTCTGTTAAGAGTTGCTACCATTATTTATCTTCAACCCAAAAACATCCTCCCACTACTGCCTCATCCTCCTATCAAAACCCTGGTCATTTATGGAAACGGATATGGCATATGAAGACGGCCCCTAAGATCCGAGTATTTATGTGGTTAGCATGTAAAAACGCTCTTGCGACCAAAGCCAACCTATATCACAGACACATTGCCCCAAACCCATACTGCTGTCTATGCAACCAGAACACTCCTGAAACTATCGAACATCTTTTTTTCTATTGCCCTTGGACGAGTGGAATTTGGAGTCACAATATGATCAAAATTCCTATAAATATTACCTCTGTCCGACGCTTGGATGAATGGGTAGCCTCCAGAGCTGTTCAGTCTCGGATTTCCCCAACTTTTGAAGTCCTTGCCTATCTGATGTGGGAAATTTGGCGTCATCGAAACAACGCCATCTTCAGACAGAAAGCCCCTGATCCCACCCGAGTTGTGGAGAATGCTCTAGCCCAAAGCCGCACATTCCAGTCTCTTCAACCCTATCAATCTCGATTTCAAGAAGCTAGGGTTAATAAAGATCGTCAATGGAAACCTCCGGTTCAGGGAACTATCAAATGTAATATTGATGGATCATTCACTCCAGGCGATCAGCATGGTATAGTGGCTTGTATATATAGGAATCATGAAGGAGTACTCACCGACATGATCACGAACACAGTTCCAGCCCTTTCGGCGTTTCAGGCGGAAACTTTTGCCCTTATTCGAGCTCTCCAGCACTTGATTAACCAGGGTCTTCATCTTCAACGAGTTCAGCTTGAATCGGACTGTTTATTTCTGGTGGACGTTCTTCGGAATCGACAGCCGCAACCTTGGAACGAGCGGCACCTGTTTTCAGTTCTTCAAGATCTTCTCTCGCGTTGCCCTAATGCTTCCGTTCAATACGTTAGAAGAGAAGCTAACCTAGCTGCCGACTGGGCCGCCAAAGCCCACAAATATTTCGGCCCAGTCAGACACTGGCTCCTCTTCCCCCCTTTCGTTGATATTGTACTCACTGACGCTGTTCTAGCAGGATGTACTTCTTTTAAACTTTAATATGATTCGGTAGTTTCGACCGAAAAAAAAAAAATCAATGACATATCCATTATCTGGTGCCCAACGTGGGTTCATTAAAATTTTATGAAATCTAGTAACGTTATTCCATTGCCTCCATATATAATATTAAAATTGAGTAAAGTAATTTGACACGATTCCGACATCATCCGTTAAAAAAAAAAAAATCGTATACTTTCAATGTTTCCAAGTTTTGATTGCTTATTTTGTCTTCGTTTCTTTTCCTTCTTGTTTAGTACTTTTTTTGTCCAACCATTTCTTTTCCATTTAAACTTCTGTCATTTTGGAAAAACTATCAAGTGGGATTTTTAGGATCAATGGTAGACAAAGCTCCGTCCCATTTGGGATAGTGACGAAGCGGTTGCCTTCTCATTTTCCGTGTTCATTTCAAGATTTCCATTTGAGTGGCAGTGTCTGCAAATCGTGAGTTATTTCTATGCCGTTAACTTTCGTTTCCAGCTTAGTCTCCTATAAATTCCGCGCGTTTCGCCTTAGTTCTCTAAGTTCCAGTACTTTTGCTTTCGAGTTGGTCTTTACTCCTTGATTTTCTTGCAATTCACTTCTTTGTCATCGAGATCAAAGTGACAAATGTCTTTCAAGGAGCTGGCACGCCTTCGTTACCCTCACGCCCACTCGATCCATCTTTGCAAATTTTGTTTTGAGGAAGTTTGATCACTTTAAGGTTGAGGGCAGAACCAGAGAACAAGCTTTTGTTCATTTTTCCAATCGTTTGCTTGGCATATTTGACTTAGATCGATTTAGATCCAATAGTATTGTTTGGTTTTTGCAATTAAAATCCACTATATACCCCTTTTAGGCGATCCGATATAGAGCAGGGCAACCCCAAACATGCCCATATGACATGCGGACCCACCGTGTATTTGAAAGCATGTTGAGAGGCGGTTGTTGCGATCCCCTCGAAGACGGGTTCAGAGCTATTTTTGAGTTAGGGAACAACGGTCCTCAATTAATACAGGTTTCTCCAAACTCTTTACTCGCACAACATTGAGATTTTCAATTTAGTTTGATTTATCCTATGGAAATTTTATCATATAAAGTAGTTTACACTAGTCTATTGGAATTGGCCAAGAGCCAAGCGGGGAGTGGGAGGACATCTCACTTTCTATGTTGCCAATGGTCTAAATCCAGAGACTTGATTGCACTAATTTATCTAGCTAGTGCTCTTTTGATACCTTAACTTGATTGATTATCAATTAAATGTCACATGCGGTTTTTTATCGACTTATGAGTCCTAAATTTATTGTTTGCTAAGTATAAATGCAATGTTTTTATGTCGATTATGATCCCACTGTGTAACCTAACCATCCGACTAAGCAAAAAGATAATTGAATCACAAGCATAGAAATGGGAATTACAATAAGAAAAATTGTAATAAAAGGTAAGTAGAAAATCGAGTATGGAAAGTAACCCGATACGATGTCAGAAAAAAATATTACATGACCTTGTTATGAGGTTCAGGACATGATCCCATGAGCTAAACTCGAAAATTGAGCCTAAGCCTAATTCTAATTAGAGAGAATTCCCCAACATACGATAGTCACTATATGACGTTAAAAAAGGAGACATAATTACGAGTGACTTCTAAATGTAATTCTAGTAGAAAACCCGTGTCCACAGGACGCTAGAAGTGATTCTTCATTGCTCTTTTTTCTTTTCTCGTTTAGGAAAAATGCTCTTCTACGGTATATATACTTCCCATTTCACGATATCCAAGAGATGGATATACAAAACATGCGTGACACATGAGAGAAATTCAGAAAGAGGGGGCAAGTGACATGAATCATGAGCATAGCTTAATGCAGTACGCAATTGTAAAATTCCCAGGTTTACTTGTCATTCCCAGATGTACTCATAATGGTGCGACAATAGTGGCCTGTCATACGAATTCAGCCTAAACACTTCAAGCAAATTTCAAACGACTACAACTTATTACGGCCAATTTGCAGAGGGAATTGATAATTATAAACATTTGCACTCATCAAATTCATCTTGGAGCTCAAAACCAAGTGTGATTTTTATCTAATAAGCCCTCGTTGACCACCTACCGAGACTTCCAGTATTGAAAATCCACAACCAAAGACCAATAACAAATTGCTTCAAAGACTACAGAGGGACCACGAATCCTAATTAAAACCTTGTCGCTACATACCAGACTTGGGCCTGCCGGTAGGTGAGGACGTACATCCTTGACCAATTGGCGCATTTATCCAAGATGGGGACAATAAATTACTTTGGTATTGAACCCCACCGTCCTGCATCGGATAATGCTTCGAAGCCCCATTGCCGATTGCAAGGCATCACAGGCTAGGAAAAGACTTGAACAACATATTGAGGCTAACCTTCGCTGATTCACCGACAATTTCAGCGGAGACGATATTCACAATCAGCATCTCGAACTTCTCATGTTGAGAAGGCCCTAATGAGATCACCTAGACGTGAAGAATCAAGGCCTGGAATTCTCAGGCTAACAAGGCGATAGATATGAAGATGATCGGCATGCAAGATGCTGAGACCCAACTCGAATATTGATGGAGTATCCAGGATGAGAGAGCCTGCATGGATGGACGTTAGACGAGGTTGATGAGACTAGGCACAACAATGGCGAGAGAAAGCAGAACATTTGGCTTCGACAGAGTCCCGTAGAGGACTTGAGATGTAAAAGATGGATCTTCCGTTCCTTTGTTTTTTAAACATTGAGTAAAATGAGAATTTGCAGGAAAGGAAAGCCAGCGGTCCCCATGGTCGAGTCTGACGGATCGGAAGGTCAAACTCGGGAGCAATGACAGTGGCGTCAAGCCATCTGCTGACAGCCAAGCATTCTTCAACTTGAGATCGCGGAGGCTACAACATGCACAGCCACAAAAAGTTAGAAAATATTGCTTTTTTATTCTCAAATAGGGCCCCCGCCAATATGTTTAGATTCGCTATTCTATTGGTTTGGTTGTGGTTTTGGTTTGGAAAACAGTGAACTAATAACTTGATATAATTTTGGCTAAACGTTTTTCTAGCCATCCAACTAATAAATCGAGAATCGTTTGTGACTCAACCTTCATGGGGTGTTCTGGCCGGATCAGCGATTCCATCCACTCAAATTTGTGATAACTAGATCAAGAATTATTGAAGAGGCCTATAATGGAAGAGAGACTCGTATTCCTACCATAGAGATTTTCAGGTTGTTCCCTATTTTTCTTTATTCTCATGTTTTTTGATAGAGATGAAATATTATAATATATTACTGTAGTGTCGAGCCATTTGATTTAGGCTTTCCTCACTTATACGACTTCAGGAATTTTTTCCCAAATCAGCCTTATTCATCATCCTCACAAAGATTTTAGAGAGAAATTAGTACAGAGAAAAACTCGAAATTTCTATTACTTGTGAGATCATCCAAATAAGGGGAAGGGATCTATATATATGTGTGCGAGTATATATATATAAGTAGTCTCCTAATTATAGCCATAAATCTACCCTTAATCTAATGGCGGGGATTCTATATCTCCATTTACCAAATACCCGCATTACACACACACAAAAGTAACACACAAAAGTAGTGTTCTATAATTGTGATATCTTGAAATTCAACCTAGTTCAAAATATATGAAATTGTAATATTATCAATGCACTAATAATTAAATTTATTTTGAAATGATCACTCATGAGTTAACTAATTTATTAGGAGAGGCCATAATGGATTAAAATGTGAACGACTATAGAATTCAATAGTGGATAAACAGCTTGCCCATAAGAATCGATAAGAGACAATACTACGTTGTTATAAGTCAATTAGCGAACATCTATATATATATATATATATTATATCAGTTTTGTGGGTGGTTCCACATAATTATGATCTTCACCGTGAATGATAATAAATCAATTTTCTATAGATCTTGTACTTAGGGCAAGTAATTGAATCCTCACGATTACATGATAACCGAGGATTATCAATGATTTGAAGGGGCATAAATGTGGATAAAAAATTATCGACCGCTGGTTAAATGCGTGAAAACCTTTAAAAACTACTCGATAGTTTAGGCCGTATTAAAGTCGCATTTGATTAATTTTAACCATGAAATTTAATTCGATTTTGAGTATCAAACTTTTGAGGATTTCAAAACCAACCTACTGAATGTCGCCTCACTTATTTGTCCATTTATCAGTAAGCTTTAAATTTTCGGATGAGGCTTAGTGAGTTGAGAATTAGAAGCCAAGAAAAGGAGTTGAGCCGAGTGAAGGCCCAATGGGCCTCATACCTAGGAAGATGCTGCCATGAGGGCCCAAAAGCCCACCAAGCTAAGCCAAGCCCAATTGCTTGAAATGGGCTTGGCTCAAGGGCAAAATTGAGATTTTATATTGAAGTAGTGAAAAGACTAAAATGCCTCTTCTAGAAGATTTTTGGTATTGAAGAAGATGAGACAAAAGGGGACATGGAGCTTGGATAAGAGGGTTTTGAGGGGAGTTAGTAAGGGAAATGATGAAGATGGAGGAAAATATCTCAATCCTCTCTCTCTCTCTCCCCCCCCGGGGGCGCCCTTTAGCTTCAGCCTGCCCCTCCTCTCAATCTCTCTCATTTTTCTCTTCTTTTCCTCCATTTTCTCTTTCATTTTTCCCTTGATTCTCATCCTTGTTGCCCCTTGTCACCGTTCACCACCATCGCCATCATCACCGCCCTTGCTACCACCCATCCATGCCGTCATCACCATCCATTTGTGCCACCACCGCTGCTCGTCTATCCATGCTATTCAAACCATGGGCTCCACTTTCTCATCATCATCATGCCGCCGTCACCATTAGCTCATCGTCGCTATAAAACCGTGAGTTAACTTCATAATCTTTGATTAGAGTGTTAATTGCATTTAGGAGTAGTTTATATTAAGGCTAATGGTAGTTAGTCTTAATTAATGATGGTTTTAGTGTTAATTGTGTTTAGGGATAGTTTAAATTAAGGCTAATTGTAGTTAGTCTTAACTAATGACGATTAGCATTAATTAATGATGGTTAATGTTAATTGTGTTTAAGGGTAGTTTAGATTAAGGTTAATGATTAGTGCTAATTAATGATGATTTCATTGATAAATTATCATGATAAGCGATAAGAAAAATTGATAGGTCGTTGCAATAAGTGAGAAGTGTTGGTGATAGGTTATCAAGAAAAGTATGATAAGCTATCACCAAAAGGATGATAATTATCGGTAAATAGGTGATAAGCTATCACCAAAGGAGTGATAAACTATCGAACAATAGGCTATAAGTTACCGTTAATTGCACGATAAGCTATCAAAGGAATGGCGATAAGTTATCAGCTTTAAGGTCGACAATCTATTGTAATTGGGCAATAAATAGTGTTTTTATGCCTTTGATGCTTGAATTATGAGACGAATTTATGCATAATTCATGTTGTTTGAAGCTTGTTATGGCCCAACTTATAAACCTTGTATTCTATTTTTAAAAAATGTTTTATGGATATATAATTGGTAATTCACAAGATGTCATGTTCAATTGCCATGTTTTATGTGTCAACTGAGGAAAGAATGTTTTAAAATGAAAATGTGAAAAGTTTGATGGGTTAATTTTATGCATGTGACCACGTGTAATTATTTTACTGCAATGTTATGTGTGAAAATTGCCGTAGTTTATTGTATGCGCCCAAACCATATTTGCATTGGCTAATTGAGGGGAAAGGAAATTGGCATAAGTAACTAGTGTGTTCAAGTGGTCATTTAAAGGAAACCATTATCCAACGGGAGTTTTGGGGACAATACTTGATTTTATCGAATGCCCGATGGGAGTCCAGATGCCGAGTCACAATTGAGACCGGACCAATGCTCCTTAAGGAATGATGTCTGTTGACACCTAAATTTTGGCGATTAGGTCATTTATTTGTTGCATAGAAAATTATGGGTTAATTTTATTAATTGCATAGCATACAGATTTAGGTTGCATTTATTTTTGTTATTTGCATTTTTTGCATTTTATTGGACGGAAGGCGGATGGTTTCAAATTAGTTGGACTAAGCCCATGAAACGAGCAAGTCGGCCCAAGCCCATATTTTTAATGATCGAAAATTATCTCGTGGGAAAATTAATTTTGAAATTTCAATCAGGATATGAAAATTTTTTAGATAGGGCAGATGGGTAAAAAATATTGCGATTTGTCTTTAAAAGATTTGGACTTAGAAAAAAATTTCATCTTGATCTCGAATCCTTATCAATATGGGATGAATTTTGTGAAAAGATTTGCGAAAATTGATTCGATGAAGAATTTGAAAATCCAATTCCTTTCGCTATAAAAAGCCGTGCGTGCGAGAGGAAAAGGGGCTTTTTCTACGCTTCAATTCGTCAAAAAAAAAAAAAAAGAAAGAAGAAAAGTAAAAGTGCAACAGTGAAAAGCAGAGAGGAAAGTGACGTGAGGAGGCCAGCAGAGGAGAGAGAAAACACTGTGCTTCTTCTTCGGTGAACCACCGATCCCCTTTTGCTCGCACCCCCCTGCAACTTCCATCCGCGAAGACCCCCGCGCCCACCGCCGCTCCGCCAGCATCCCGATCGGCCACCGACGTTGCTCGCCGGACGCTGCAGTCTTTCCACACCGACGCCGCCCGGAAGCCGAGGCCAGCCGTGGCCACCTCGCTCGAAGCCCCGCCGGTGTCCGCCCAAGCTCTCCCGTTCGTGCCGCGCCGACCCACGATCTCGGTGACCCGTTGCCACCCAACGCCTCCTCGTGCTGTGCCGACCCAAGATCTTGCTGTTCGTTGCCGCCGGAGACCGTCTTCGCTGCCGCTGTGACCCAAAGCCCGCTGCTCCGCCGATCCGTGACCAGTTGCTGCTGTAGACCCGGTGGTCCGCTCGACGCCAGCAGGCCCCGAACCCGTCGCTGCTGCCTCTGCCTTTGCTCGACCTCCCAGCGATCCGACGCCCCTGTCCGCGAAGCCACCGCCGATTCACCTCCGCGCGCTCCCACACCGCCGAGCACCGACGCCGATCCACCCAACGCCGGCTCTGCCCGTCCGGACCCGAGCCTCCCTAGCTCGGCTCCTGTGTTGCTGCCACCGTTGGTTCACCTTGGCCGGAGCCTCCTTTGCCGAACCGATTAGCTGGCTCCCCTTGGAGATCCACAGCTGTGCGTGGAAAGGAAGGAAGAAAAAAAACAGAAAAGACAAAAAATCAGATTAGGTAGTTTTTTTATTACTTTATCTTTATTATTTTTATATAGTTTATAGTTTGTTTGTTTTTTTAGTGTGATTATTCATTGATACATGATTGATATTTCAACATGAAAGTGCCCTTCAAATTAGGGATTGACGGTCCGATTTTTCGTAGAAATCCATTCGTGTCTCTTACAAAAATCGACAATCCAATCCTAAGCCCTGAGATTTGATTAGCGATTTAATTTAAAAATTAGTAACCGATCTAATACGCGAGATATGATTCGCTAATTTTTGGATATCAATCTTATTTTGTTTGATTTGCCATCGATCAAGTTAGTTGAGTCAATCTTATTTTCGTAAAAGAAAAAATCCAAAAAATACTTGAAGTTAGGAATAGATTTGCTTTAGAATATTCCTAGTCTTAGGTTTAAAATCACAATCTTATTTCGAATTTTTAAATAAAAAAATCCAAAAAAGAAAGTGCAATCATTTAGGTTGTTTTGCATGTTAGTTTTAATTTCAAATTTCTTAAAGAAAAACACAAAAAAAATCATTGTGCATATTAGATTAGAATTGCATGTTTCATTTTAAATTTAGATCATATTTTAGATAGATTGCGTTTTAGGTTAGAGATTACTTGGTTAAGATAAGATTCTAGTTTAGGATTTGGCTTAACTTAATTCCTAATACAAATTGGATAGAATTTTAATCTAGCTAGGTAGTTTTTGCATCTTAATTTCGAATTTCATAAAAACTTATCTTAGAGTAGATTCATTTCATTCCCTAAGATAGTTTGCATTTTTAGGAATTGAAATATCAAATGCACGTCATTTAGTTTTTTAGGCCCATTTAATTAGAAAGCGCCGTCAATAGAATTAGATCATTTAGATTGCATTTAATTATTGCATATCTTTAGGATTTACTTTACTAATGGCATATAACTTAGGTCATGTTGCCATGTCATATTATTAGCATGCATCGCATGATTCTCATTAAATAAAGTGAAAACAAAAAATTGCTTGTTAATTAGAAATCATATCTAGGGTTGTTGATGTGGATTTTAATTTAACAATGCGAGATCTTTTGTTCTTTGAGGTAAGTTCTGCATCATTTAATTGCTTTCTTGGGTGTTAAATTGGTGGTTTGCGCACTTGCATGAACACCTCACATGTTAGGGAAATAGATTTAAAATCAATCTAAATTGCTTGCCAAACATTTTTCAAAAATAAAAAGAAAGGTACCGAAAGGGCGTTAGAGAAATCTAACGTAACCAAGTCCCCATACCCTTAGTCTCTGGTTTGTAGGAGTATAGTAAATCTCCCATTACTTTACTAGGGTTTCTAATCGACCCACTAAAAATAGATTAGTGACGACTCCTAGTTAAAATTCAATTGCATGTTAACAATTCAAACCTAAGTCGCGAATTAGTATGGGCTTGGGAGAGCCCGAGTTAAGTCTAAGCTTAACAATCCATTAGCCAAACCCTAGGTGGTTTACACCCGAAAAATTTGGTCGCGACAATGTCTATAATGGGGTCCAAGACGATGCGGTGCCCAATGGGATAGGACAATACCTGATCATGCTAGAAGACCGCCAACTCCTATGTTGGTCATGGCCTAAGGGTTGTAATAATCGGAACACGAGTTAATACATTGTGCATAGATTATTATAAGATATTTTCTGATTATAAGTTGTATATTTTGCATTGCTATTGGCCTTTGTTAATTAATAAAATGTAGTGTACGCCAGGGTGAGGTAAAAATATGTAATGTTACATGTTAGGTAAACCCTGACCCTTGTAGGTTTTTGAGATGGTCAGTAGGAAGTTGCCATAGGAAATGTTTGTGATTATTAAACTTCATGGGATTAACATGTGACATCCAGATTCTTCAACCCTGTTTTCTACTGAATAAATCGGGCATTTCATTAACGCGCTTATAGGGTTATTCTCAGAGCCGATCACTCTCGAGATAACTAGACTATCTGGGGAAATTATTAAGGGATTTTAAGGCAATAGACTTGAAAACTCGATCATGAATTGACTCCTTGACCGTGTCCATCTTTAGAGGTCGATCTGTACGATTAAAAATCGATTTGAAATCAAAGATAAGATTGGATCGATAGAGATATGTGACTAATCGTGGGTGACCATTTTGAATTAGAAAATTCGTCGGCCAACACTAGATCGATTTTCTTATTGTTTTGGTAATTTGTGTTCGTAATTGAATCATCGAGATTTTCACGACAATCAAGAGTCACCAATGAGTCGAGTGGGTTCATAGTGGCTTTCGAAGAAAATCGACCACGGGTCATTTGCACTTAAAAATATCGAAAGTTACCCGATGCGCAAGTCACGCTAAAAAACTCATCGAATGGAAATTAACCGTCAATTCGAGTCCGATTTGAGAAATTGAAGTTTCGGTCATATCACGATAAATTAGGAAGTGTTATTTCGGTCTCAGAAGATTTTTCTGACAACTGACACTTTTTGGGAAAAAGTCGTCGTCGGGTTGTTTTTTGCGAGAAAATGCCGAAGGTGGTTTTCGATTGCGGAATTGAGAAGTGTGAGAGATTATTGGATGAAGAAAATTATCAATTGAGGCATCCACAAGTCAAGTGATATTTGTTAAGGTCATTTGAATTAATTCAGAGAGAATTTGAGTTCATTTAAGCTAATCCTTCCCCAAATTCGTGTCTGCTTCATTTCACCACAACATTTGGATCATTTTGGCTACAGAAGAATCGTGAGTGGTCCATTGTGAACCAAGGAAACTATACATGGCTAAGAATGGTTTTGGGGGAGATATTTGTGTGAGAATTAAAAGCCAAAGGGCCCCTCATCTTTCATATCTATCCTTTCCCTCACACTCCACAACCAGATAGCCTCTCTCTCCCTCTCCCTTCTCATTTCCTTGGTGCGACAACCTCTTTTCTGCTTTCCATTACCGCTGCTTGAAGACCAAGAGAACAGCAAAGAAAGAGCGAGCGCCGTTTCCCTTGCAGCTCACCCTGCTCAACTTCGGTTTATTTCCCTGCATCAACGCACGAAACAGCACCAGCGTTTCTGCATCTGCCAGCACCCCACCGAGTCAACCGGAGATAGTTTGGTGACCTTGTCGGCCACTCACGCCACAGCCCAGCAAAGAACGAGCTGCTAGGCGTCTCCTCTTCCTGCGTGCAGCACCGAAAGAAGACTTCATCACTTCTGCATCCACGCGTCATCTTCGGTCAACCGGCAAGCACCGAAGCCATTTGGTTGACCAAGTAGCACCGTTCGAAGCCTCACCGTCCACGCGTCCAAGTTGCTTCCCTTCGGTCTTCACGCCCCAACAGCACACGTCCAGAAATCCACCGAGTTGCCATCTTCACAGCCAACTCCACGCGTTTCCAGCAAACTTCGGTTCCTCGGTCAATATTAGCAATCACCGAAGCCTCATGTTGACTGAACAGCTTTGCCTTGCTGCCACTTGGCGGCACCTGCGGTTGGTCCGGTCAACAAGCGGATGCTGAAGACCACCGTGGAAGCCTGCGTCCGTCCGCGAGAGATTGTCCCCAACTTTGGTCGGCCACCGAGCCAGCTAAGCCAGGTCAACGAAGTAACGTCCACCGAGCAGTTTTAGTCCTCATCGTGTCTTCAATTCCGCGTGGCCTTCTTCAGCAGCAACGGCCCAGCGAAGTCTCTAGTTGACCGAAGCTAGCGAAATTGGAGCTGCACGCGTCTTCCCCAGCTCCGTTTCTGCTTCAGTCTTGCCGCGCCAGCCTCAAACGAAGGAGCTCCCTTCGTCCGCGCCTTCAGTCAGCAGCCAGCAGGCCCACTCAAAGCCATCATTTGGCCCAATTGAAGTCCAGCCCACAATTTAAAGCCCAAGTGAATTCAGTCAAGAATTTCAGCAGGCCCAATTCAACTTGGGTCTGGCCCTAAAGCAAGAACAAATCTCAGTTGGGCTGAGATTTGTTGGGCCTAAGCTTAAGCCCCGGTCCAAGTCCGCCGGTGTTGTCGAAAGTTTGATTTCGGCCGCCGTCGCGGTGATTCGGTCTCCGCTTTTGTCAAGTGAGTTTTACTCACTAAAGCTTTCTTAGTTTGCTAATTATACTTAAGGTTGGTTAGATTTAATTAAATGCAATTATGTGGTTAGATTAGTTTAGATCAATTAAATTAGAGACTTAATGATGCATGTTAGGTGGTTAGAAATAGACATTAGCAAGTAGACATGCCATGTTATTTATGGAATGAGTCTTGGTAATTTTCGGGCTCGTCTCGGCGTCCAATTCGGCATTACGAGCATAAATTGGATTTTATATAATTATTTATTTAACTTTCGAATTTAATTATTTAATTATTTATTTTTCCGAAAATTCAACCGGGGATGGCGGTGATCGAATTTCGTCTTTGATTGTCGTGGTTGATCCGTTTATTTATTTGAGCTTTATTTGGTGCTAAAGTAATTTAGGAGTAAATTTAAGATTTATTCCTAAGCTAAATCTTGAGAGGGTCGGGTGGGGCCAGTAAAGCCACTAGATCTTGAGAGGGTCGGGTGGGGCCAAGTAAAAGCGCTAAATCTTGAGAGGGTCGGATGGGACCGTAAAGCCACTAAATCTAAGGAATTGCTTGGTGTAGGATGAATGACCTAGAATGGTCTGACTGACATGAAATCAACTAGGTCAATTCGATCGATGCTTCGATCGGTGATGTGATTGTTTGAATACCTATTGAATTGTACTAACATGTAGATAGGATCTGAGGCCAAGGTAAGTCCTCCAACTCGTGCCGTGTTTAGGCAACCTATAGTGTATTGGCTTTCTAATCGAGCATTAGGGGGTAGGACTCGCTGAGACGTGGTCTCATTGGTTATTGAATAACCATTTCAGGACCCTGAGGAGAAGCTAAGGAAGAGGAACCTGAAGGGGAGAAAAACTTTTGAAGATAAAGATGATCCAGAGAGGGATCTTGAATATAACCCGGATGTAGACTGAGATCTCATCCCTTTTGTAAACCCTGTCTTAACGTAGATAGGTGTGAGACAAGTATGTTGTGAATAGTATTGTAAATATACTACGAGTTGCGCTGTTAATGAAAGTGTGGTTGTGAATTTCAATATGAAAAATATGGCTTGCTTTCCTATCCCATTGTTTTATTGTCTGGGGATTTATAACTGTTTCCGCATGTGCTTAATGAAAAGAAAAGGTCGGCGATACATAGTCCTGGGATATCGCATTCTAAAATCGACCAAGTAAAAGGATGTGCACGCGTCCGAGAATCGGGGCGTGACATAACAAATATATAAAAAATAGTGATGCTTTTGGGAATGTTCGTTGTTGTGTTTATACTATCCCTGCTATTATGTTTGATTGGGTGTTTATAGTATGCTTCCATTTGCGTTTAATCAAAAGATAAAAAGAATGGGTTAGTGATGCGACTTTGGACTTTGCAACTGAACAACCATGGAGGGATGTTCGTGCAATCAAGTGTTTGGGGCGTGACAATAACAATCATAAATCTATCCTTAATCTAATGGTGGAGGAGATTTTATCTCCCTATCTATCAACTACCCCCATTAACTACTTAGGAGTCTTTTAATTACAATCGTAAATTTACCCTTAATTTAAAGTGAAGATTCTATCTTCCCATCTACCAACTACCCACATTAATTATAAGAATAAAAAGAACATTTTCCATATTACCCTAAGAAACATTTTAGAGTAATTAAGAAGCCCTAGGTCCCTAGAAGTGTTAAGGCTCTCCCAGTCTTCTCAGATTATTCTCAGTCCACAGTGCGTCAGAAACCTCTAAACCTCTTCTATTTATTGAGTCTCACGGCCCAAAGGAGATCTAGAAGAGAAAGAAAAAAGAATCAGTTCCTCTCTCTATGGAAGTTACGGGTCCAAGGACTTCCCCGGACCACCCAAAATACCAGCGAGAAAATCATTAGAGAAAGAAGAGCCCCCCACCAGTGTGTGTGTGTTTTTTTTTTCTGTCTTTCTGGTCATTTCGCTCTCCTCTTTTTTAGTCCCTTTTTCAGCTCCTCCCATGCCCTTTCCTGGTCAGACCGCATCATCTTATCCCCAAGCCCATGTCCAGTCTTTCCTTGTTTTTGTTTGCCCACTACCCCTTCCTTACCTTGTGCTCTTATGTTTTAGCTAATTGATGACAAGAATCGACAAAAACCGATAGCACGAAGTGAAGTGTTGAAAGTGTTAGACCAATCTAAGATGAACAAGGGCGATTGAAATATTATTACTATTTGCTAATTCAGGACTCTGACATTCTTTACGAAAGAAGTTTGGTGGGGGTTCGAATATTCGCTTCGCTTCCCACTTACGCGTCACAGGGATATTAGTGCCGCGCCCAAGACTTCTTACAGAAATTAATATTCAAATTTGTGGCAAGAAGAATTTTGGACGGGTTGCGTAATGGGCCGGTTCACAAAAACATGCTTAAGTCGATGCTCGAACAAAAAACATTGCCTAATTTCTATATGCGGGAAAATGCAATAAAGAATGCGAATGCGAGAATATGCGGTGTTGGGCATTTTTGTTTAGGGTTCAAATTATATCATTATTGACGAATTTCATCCCCAGTTTTTCATAAGAAGTCATTTAGGAAAATCTTGGCATCAACATTGGTCCGCAAAGTAGATTTGGGATACGTTAGTGGCTCATCATGAATTTCATACATGCTTAGTTTGTTGTTGATATGGACAACCTTTTTCACCGAATAATTATTTTAAGTGATATGAATGATTTTTTTTTCCAAAAAATGAAACAAATGAAGCCAGAATATCTATATAGTTTGATTCATTGAATCTTGGAAACGGGATTTGTATTATAGAGTCGGTGATTAGAAAACAAATTTTGGGACACTGGAAAGCGACCAAGGTTGATGGAAGAAAAGGCATTGTCTAAATAGTCAATGGGTTTTATTTACAACATTTGGACGAATTAGATAATAATATGCACACCGCTACAGACTATACCCATATCATTTTCATATTGTCTATACTAATTTCATCCTATCCATATGACGGAAAGTTGTTGGAACAGTACGATTTAATACTTAAATCGGCAAATTGGGTTGATTACAATACCAATTTAGAATTATTCAGCATGTTATAATGAAAATTAATAAACAAATTGGAGTTTTAATACTGCGTGTAATATAGAAATGAAGGTCATCGGTATTATTTAAGAACTCCAGGATATAGCCACTTTTCCATAACCAAAGTACGAATTATTCTCCGATATATAGATTGTTAGCTAATCTGTAATATAGTTGACTTCGTAAAATTATAATATTCGGATGGATATGCCAATTACAGTACGAATGAAGAGCATATACACCTTCTGATGGTTGACCTTTTACCTACTTTGCTTTAATGTATCGAATTAAGGAGCAAAGTAATCGGAACACTAAGAAAATAGAAAGATGATTTCCCTTGAATTTATTTGATGACAATACACCATTCACAAAATACTCACACAACAGAACGACCTCTGGAACTTGCCATAAGGCAAGCCTGAGGTTCCTTCATTTGAACATAAAACCAAGATTGAAAATGAAAAACCATGAAGGGACACGCACCCTTTCAGGAGACATCACAAGATCGATAATCTTCTGTTAATAGATTGTGATGACCACGCACGTATACGTTCTTAGCAAGCATTAGGGTTCGCCAAGAGATAACCCTCGAGAGCCTTGAACAAGCCCAGCACCTTTTCCTTGCCATCCTTGATTTGGTCCTCGGTGAACTCAATGTCGCCGATGGCGTAGTACTTGCTGGTGTTCTTGCAAATGGATCCTCCATCGGGGCCCGCCTCGATCTTGATGTCGTACGAGATTTTCTCGAATATGTTCATCAGGGCGTCGCCCTCGATCCAGCTGTAGCTGTATGTCAACTTCTCCTTGTCTAGGGCATCGACCATGTGCTTCGCGTACTTGAATTGACTAGCTGCAATTGCAATCAATGGATCGAATATTAGAAAATTTCACTTGCACATATATTAATGATGAACCGAAATTGGTTGTATGCAAATTGCGATACCAATTCACAAGAAGCTTTAGAACAAATGGCGTAAAGTAATTTAATCTCAGTCACTTTCTTGCCGGGGATTTTCCCCCTTTTAGGTTTGTAATGTTAGAAAAGATTTCTGTAGTCACTCTAAAAATATATACTATTTTAGTAGGCTCTCTATTCATTTTTGAAATTTACTTGGAACGATCATCTATTAGTCTCTTTATAACTCGTTGTTTATGTAATTTTATGTAAACACTGTGAACTGATCCATTAACTTAATTAATCTACTAAACGAAGCTGTAATTTTAAAATTGAATACCTTAACATAAACTCCTTTTCTAATGAAAAATTAAATAACCGTTTGGATGGTACAATAAATATATGGAGATCTTGTGTTAGTTCTTAACCTTCCCCGAAGGTAATCTTCTTGATGGTTCCGGGCCCTCCATCACCTTCGACGATCTCCATGCCTTGGAAGATTTGAGGGAGGATCTTTGGGAATATCTCGTCGCCATCGACAACAAACGCCTTGAACATCTTAGCTGGCGGAATCGGGGTGGTGATCTCCATGTCGTAAGTGATGAGACCCATATTCTAACAAGAATTTGCGACAAATTAAAAGAGGAAAAATTGGAGCTAGAGTCTCTTCTTTTTGGATTTGAATCGACTACTGATCTTGTTGAATGGTGCATTTTGAGCGAAGAAGTTGAAGGTTTTTATAGATTGGACATGAAGGTCATCGTGCTAGATAGTGTCCTCCTTGGATAATGGACCCACGGGAGTAGGTGCCTCTCTAATTTTTTTAAACAGTTTTGAATGGTTCTAACATGATAGAGAAGGTATTATTATTTTATTTGGAGGGATATATTTATTTATTTATAATTTCATTATTTATAGTAGTCAAAGCATTCATCCTATGAAGTTGGTCCAAATTGCAAGTTGAGCTCATATTGTAAATGCATGATCTGTAATCTTGGCTCATATTCTTCCTAGGAACCGATTGAACTCATATTTTTTTACGAGAAGCTGGCGCGCACGATCAGGACATGCCATCAGAATTATCTCAAACCTTAACTGGGAAGAAATTGGAGATTTGACTTCGTCGGGGTTGTTGGATCGTTGCTTTATTGTTGGACAGAAACGTGTATAGATTTTTTTAAGGATCGACAGAAGAAAAAAATCACAAAATACTTCAAGGAAAAAGGGGTTGATAATATCTCTGCAAAAAATAAATTAAAAGGCAGATTAGGGGAGTCGAGATTGTGCATGGATTTAACTCTGATTTGGTGAAAGCCGGTCTAAGCGTGTTCATCATTTTGACAAGCAAACAAACTTATTCTATGCTCCAATTCAAGATTTACCCTTAATTTTAGCGATACCAATATAAGTTATAAACCCATCTTTTGACCCAAATATAATGAAGTGGATTATGTATGTATCACTTGAAATTTGAAATATAGGTCATAATGGAGCCTAGCTCGGGTTGGGTATGAATTGGATAACAATGGGTCAATATAAGTATATGGGTCAACTCAAAACCAGTCTTTAACGGGCCTACTTAGTTACTAGAAATAAGTACTATGTTAAAATCTAATTCTACACTTCAATTTCTTATGAAAGTAAAACATGTTTTCTTCTGATGATGAATCGTGGTTTTGACATTGACCGGTTGATATTTGTTACTATCATCTCTTTCCGCCAGGTAATTCTTGTATTTTTACTAGGGGCAGTTACAAGTCGCTTTTGTTCTTTTTTTGGGTAAAGGTAAGAGATATATTAATTATTGCAAAATGCTATACAATTGTACAGCAAGGGGAAACGAAAGGTATACAAGTCGCTTTTGTTGTAGACCTTCTTCATTAGTACAGTAACAAAGATTTTCTCTTGCTTCATCATGCTAAACAGTTTGATCCAAATTATTTCATCTTACCCTTGATTCAATCTTTGAATTATCCGGATTATTAAAAGGGTAGTTTACAATTAACCACCGGGTGATTTGACGTCGAATATCATATTGGTGAAAGAATCATTCATGGGGCTACCTCAGACCACATCAGTTTACAAAAACTTGAAAGATTATCAGGCGTTGACGTACTCAAAGATTAATAATACGATTAGCTAGTGGCCATGTATAAGAAGTTTCCTAAATGATTCTGAAACTAAAGATTAAAAAATGGCCGCCCCATATGCATCATGGGTAGACTATTGACTTGTTCCATGCATGTTCTAAATCTGAAAGTTTCAAGCCGTTCCAAAGGGAGAAAACATGTGCTTCCCGACGGAGCAAGGAATCTAGTGGGGGAAAGATCTTTTAGCCTATTCGATTTGAAGATCAATTTAATTTATGCCAAAAAAAAAAAAAATCTGCATGATAAACTAATATAACATAAGAAGAATAAAATGAGGTTTGGTTTTTGATTGATAAAGAATATTATTGGAGTTTAACAGTATTATTAAATAATGTTGATTGTTGGAGTCTTGATGGATGTTATGAATTATTCCTTTCTTGAAGACAACTAAAACTGATATCTACAGTACCATTTTACTTAAAATAAAAATTAATCTTTTTAGTAGTCTTGACTTCTTACTTCCTGTTATAAGTAATCCTATGGAAGAGATATATGTTTCTTGTCTAACCACTAGTCACGAAATGTTATTTAAAGAAATGTTTGGTTGATGCAATTATGAGAAAATAATCAAAATATTTTATGGTCTACTTGTATAAAAAGGAAAAAGTATAAAAAATTTTTTTTTTGTAAAAATAGTAAGAAATATTACATAAATCAAAATCAACTTTACTTTTCCATATTTATTTACTCTCATCCATTTTAAAACCTACATTTACTATTCCTACTTTCTGCATTGAATCTCAAATTTGCATCTTCCACCCACGCATAATTTTAATTGCTAACAACGTAGAGTTTCGAACTCTTAACCTCCTTCGTTAGAGGAGAGATCTCAACCAACTGTGCTGCTTACGAGTAAATAATCAAGTTGCCATTTTGTTTCCCAAATTATCCAAAAGAAAACCCAAAAATATATAGGCATATATTCTTCCCCAACTTGACAGACTGAAACTATAGGCCGACCAATAGTCTTCCTCTCTCCACCGTGCGCACCATAATTGCTTCTCCGCAGGCCGTCACGAACGCTTTCGACTACAAATATGAGGCGCGCAACGGTCGCAAACTCAAGGCCACATCAAGTGGTTGGCGGTCGTGGCCGAGCTCTACTATAGAGCTCAGGAGCTCTCTTGTAGAGGCTTGCGTCACCGACCGCAGGCCTTGCAAGCTCGAGGGCAACCTGGTATGATAGCGCTAGCGACCGCGAGCTCAAAGGTGAGCTTACCACAATGGAGACGAAGGCAAGGAGAAGGTCAACATGCATGATGAGGTCGTCGGAAGCTGAGTCATGAAGTGGTGACGGGGTTGGAATCAAGCTATGATGAGTTGTCATGGGTGTGGCTCGATGGGCATGCATGAGGAGAGAGAAAGGGTGTGGAAAGACAGAGAGAGAGAGAGAGAGAGAGAGAGAGAGAGAGAGAGAGAGAGAGAGAGAGAGAGAGTGGGAGTGGGCCTTCGGTGTACATTTTGATTGTGTAGAGAGCAATGAGCCTTTCGAGATTGGCGAATATGTACATTATACGTTTAGAAATGTGATGATGGTATTTGATATAAGAAACAAAGATGAATACTATTTTTATAAAGGGCTAATACCCTGAAAAATTCCCAAATTAGTACACTTGTGACAAATTTACTTTCTGTTAGTTTTTGTTAAATTTTACTATCAAATTAAAAAGTTAAATAACACGTGACAGTTGATTAGTATACCAATTTTGGATTTTACACTCCGTTTGTCACAGTTTACAATTTTTGTGATTTTTTTTTGTCATATTATTACAATTTAGCGAATGGTATATTTGTCACAAATTTATCCGTTTGAGGGTTTTTTCAGTCGAATAAATTAGTTTGGGATAATTTTGTCGCAAATATATCAGTTTAGGGTTTCTTTATGGTCAATCTGGGTAAATTTATTACAAATATACCAATTGAAGCTTTTCATGCTTAAAAAAATAATTTTGGTTAAATTTGTTACATATGTACCAGTTTAAGGTTTTTCAGGATATTAATCATTTTATAAAAAACAATGGGTGTGGTTCAAGGGGCTGTTGCGTTAAACGGCCCATTTGATTTTTGTGGGGCCCACCCCAACAACACTAAATAACAGGCTTTTTGGGCCTTTATGTAACTGATGGCATGAGGCATGAGACTCCATTTATACCGGTGTTTCCCTTCAAAAGAAGGAATATTTGATGTTCGCAGAAAAGAAGATTTAGATAGGAGACTGCCCGCCCAAGATGGAGCATCAGTTGGTTTGCGTCAGCGGCCACCGACCCACGTCGGTGTTGTGCCTTTGAAAGCCCGACGGACTTGTAACACTAAAAGCCCAATATGTTGGGCCAGCCCTAACTCGAAGGACCAAGCAATTGCGATGACAAACATAGCTAGGAAAATGAATTTCAAATAAGCCCTCGTAATAAGTGAGAATTTCAATCAGGAGTCGAGTTTGTTCAAAAAAAAAAAATAAGGAGTCAAGGACTATGAAAGCTGGAAATACACAAAGGGGACGATTTTGGGTTAATTGTGTTGCCTACTATAGTTGATGGAATTGACTAGACATTTAGCACCTCATTTAGAGTTCTCAATTTGCGTTGACGGACTTTCCATGCCATCACAGCTGGCAGCAGCCACATGCAAGGGATAACTTTCGGATGCGCTCGGTACTATTTGTCCAATGCACATCATAGGCCTGATCGTGTGGGTCTCGTGCGGGATTTATGAGATCCAATGGATCATATGAACTGGACTCTGTGCGTTGTATGCCACTAATGATTTTCCACATGCTGTCCCATCTATGGTAGACACACTCTATCATTGCTTTCTTTTTCTTGGTGTCGCTATTCCCGGGCCTTGCCCCACCTCATGCCCATCCTAAGTTCAAGGTTTGGGGTCATTCGCACCAATTTACCATGTAGCCCATACCTCGTGCAAGGTTTTCGGTAGAAAGATACAAGGCACCCCGTGGAATATTTAAACAAATACATATGGACTAAGCAATTTAGTATTTTTTCTCTCTTTACAAATTATCATAATTAAATATGTGGAATGATAGGGACAAGTGCGTGTATATATATATATTTTCGATGTTATTATGTGTAGGTTTAAGTTACTATTAGATATGCACATATACCTTAGTCTGAACACCCTTGTTTTCTTACGTTGAATGTTGAATATGTCACCTGTTGTACATATCCCCAAAGTGTCATAGTACATAGACACATGAAACTTACCTATTATCTATAATGACATGTGGTGTGGAAGTTCAACTTCGTGTGGGACGGGTAAAAGGGGATTGCATAATTCTCATCACACATTCCAAAGTTTCAACCCATGTTGACTTGTTCAAGTCTTCAGCAATCAACAGCAGTGGTTGATCTGTGGTCGTTTTAGTTCTAGGGCCTGTGATGGGTCCATCACGAATGCAATCAATGGATAAATCTTGAGCTGGCTGGTATGTTGATTTGGACGATCGGGACATCAATTGAGATTACATTTGCCAAAAAAGAAATTCTAGCGAATATGCCGAGCACCAACATGTAGTGCGAATTCTGAGATGGCTAGTGGCCAAATTGTTCATGTTATTTGTTAGTACTTTGAATCCTGTCAAGCTCAAGAGCATTGAGGATAAGGGAAAGAGATAATTATGAAGGATATCTTGTGAATAATTTAGTAGATGATCTCCCACCACTTCTTCGAAAAGATCTCAAACTTTTGGAAAATGATATTATACGGTCACATCATTTTCTCATAGGATAAAAAACATGAAAATGAAAACATGAAGAGCCAGTCAACCAAGAGAACTCACCACTCCGATCCGATATCAACCAGTTCTATGGAGACTTATTCAATCACACTCATAATTACAGTACAAACACTTGCATATCCCTTATAGTGACGGAAAAAGGAAAATTAAGCAAGCTGACGCATGACGGAAACGGCACAGGAAGAAGTTGCGATTTACGCATAGACGTCGGGGTTTGCCAACAAGTACTCCTCAACAACTTTGTAGAGTCCCATAGCCTTTTCTTTGCCCTGTTTGATATCTTCTTCCTTGAGCTCCACATCACCCTTAGTGTGGTACTCACTAGTCATCTTACAGACACATCCACCATCACCCGAAGGCAAGAATTGAACCTCATAGACAACAGATTCGATCTTGTCAAAGATCACATCACCTTCGATCAGAGTATACTTGCAGACTAGGTTCTCGGTATCGAGAGCATCAATCTTGTGCTTCACGGACTTCAAGTGGCCACCTATAATACCTCATAAAAATCAGATAACCTTGTATAGTAGGCGAATAAATAAAGAGACATTCATATAATTGTGAAACATATGGGACTCGTCGAGCATCATTATAAACTAACCTTCAGCAAAGTTGGTGACCTTGATGCTTCCGGCTCCTCCATCTCCTTCGATGAATTCAATGCTCTTAATGCCTTGAGGGGCAATCTTGGGAATTAGGTTGTGAGAATCAACAATCAAAGCCTTGAACATTTTTGATGGAGGAATGGGGGTTGTGAATTCTTGGGTATATGTGGTGACACCCATGTTTTTCTCTTAGGAGAGGAAAGAGAACTGAACAAGAGATTTGGAGAGAATATGAAGGAATATGTGTGAGAGCTTCTTACTAGTGCAAGAGCTTGAGTTTGATGCAGAAGATGAAGAACCGGGGTGCTTTAATAGACTCACAGGAGACTCAGCTTTTAGGCCGTCACGGTGGCGTTTAGAGTTTAGAGCACTCCATCGTGGACTGACCGACCAAGACACTGTTTTTCTTCCTCTTTTTATGGTTAAAAAATCAATGTTTTCAAAGTTTCTACTTCGTACCATGGACCCACATTTTCTAGAGAGTCTCTGTGGGAGAGAAACAGCCCTTGCCAGCGATCTGGACCAAATTGTCGACTTCAAATAATACGTTGATGATGCGAAGTTCTTGGATTCCGATAGGCACGATGGTATTACTTCCATTTTTGGTACGAGATATATTTATTTCGACGAAGTAAGAAACTGCTCCATGTAAAATAGGAAAAAGAGAAGTAAGAAATTGGAAATGAAGTCACTCGTTAAAAGTCGGATGAAATTCCATGTATATTATAAGAGTACCAATGGGGAGGGGGGTGAGAGAGAGAGAGAGAGAGATGGGTGCGAATTATGGCGTGATAGTCAATTAGAGTAGTTATATGACCAGTATACAATAGAGGACGAGGAAAGAGGAAGTATACAACAAAACGGTAAAAAGAGAAGAAAAATAAAAGGGAAAATGGAAATTGCAAAGGGGAACACATCTTGGCCATTAAAATTTTCTATGCACATGTGTTAGGATTAATTAAGACATGAGCGTACCGTTTATATTTGGTTTTTCGCAGTCTTACAAAAATGATAATTAAAGCTGCACCACCCCTTTCAAAATTGTACTAAACATCCATTTAATAGTGGATGTCTTGTTAATAAATTGGAGACGGTATTTGGATAATGAACCGATGATCGATGTTCATCTCTCCCACCGAAAAAAGCTCTACTTTTCATTTAAAATTAATTATCCTATAGAAAGGTTGAACACATGTCTATGTAAGAGATCAAGCATCTTCTCTATCATTGTCCTTTTAGCGACCAGTACCCACATGCAACAACATTTAGATAACAATCAAGATGGTACACGGGCCCTCCTTAAAAATTAATTAATTGATTCGACTTATTTTATTCATAGATCTTGTAATAGCCTACCGACAAGCTGCAAATGAAAATTGATCCAGCTTTAATATCTCAATGAATTGATACCGAAATTGAAGAATATGGTCTTCCCTCAGTTAAACAAATCTTAGGGAATATAGTACTTGTTTCAGATTGTCTCCTTTTGTTGGCCAGTTTATAGATGAAATCTTATGAGTGACAGTTACTTCACATATAAAATCAGTTTTAAATGAGGGATTTGAGTAGTTTTAGAAATTAAATTTGCAAATTTGAGATATGATAGATATTATTCCTCCTATGGCATATGTTAGGTGCTTTAGTGAAACTTTTGGGGAAAAAGAAATCAGAGGTTGAATCTCCTTTGAATTTGCAATTGGTTTGGTTCCATTTGTTATGCGGGAGATGAATGATTTGATCATTGCTCATGTCGCATGAAATAATGAAGAAATTGTTGAGATACATGTGTGAACTTTATTACAAAAGTCCCACATTGGATAATTGATGTGGTGTAAAGTAGTTAATATGTCATCCTAATTGACTCATAACTCATTGGCTTAAGTTTTTTTTTAATGAAGGTGAGTCTAACCGAATCTGTTGACAAGTTTGGACTTGACTTTCTCTGGGTGATCTCCTAGATAGGTATTGAACTTTTATTGCGTGCTCTCAATATCTGGGAGCTGTGATGGGTCAATCACTAACTATACCAATGGATAAATCTTGAGTTGGATGATTTGAGTGATCTGGACATTAACTAATATCACATTTGCGAAAAACTAACAAATATGCCGAGCATTATCTACTGCAGATAGCCATTGCCCAACTTGTTTATGTTATTTCCCACTACTTGAATTCTGTCTCCCATGAAAACATTGAGGATAAGAGAAAGACATGATTATTAACAATATCCGATGATGCTCTTTTCAAATGAAAATGACATTATACGATCTTGTCACTTTCTCATGAAGAAGGTTCATACGTACATAACTAAAGCATTAAAAGTGTGCGAACAAGACAACGTGGCGAAATAATACCCGAAAGCCTATAACACATTATCAAGGAAACAAGAAAATGAAAACCTAAAGAGTCAATCATTTAGTATTCCACTCTAATCCGACATAAGATCAATTTACTCATAAAGCATCAACAATTACAATGCAAATTTATTCAATCACACCCAAAATGACAATTGAATCATTGTTAGAATTACAATATAATGCACTCGCATATCCTTGGAGCAACAAACAGGGAAAATTAGGGCAAAATGACACATCATGGAGATGGCACAAGAAGATGCAATTTAATCATAGGCATTGGGGTTTGCCAATAGGAACTCTTCAACAACTTTGTAGAGTCCCATAGCCTTTTCTTTGTGCTGTTTGATATATTCTTCACTGAGATGTACATCCCCCTTAGTGTGATATTCATTGGTCATCTTACATACGCATCCGCTATTCTCCAAAGCCAAGAATTGAACCTCATAGATGACCTTTTCAATATTGTCAAAGATAACGTTGCCTTCAATCAAAGTGTACTTGTAGACCAAGTTTTTTGTTTGAGGAAGTCAATTTTGTGCTTCAAGAACTTCAAGTGACCACCTATAATACCATGTAAAAATCAAATAATGTCATATAAAGGGGTGGACAAATAAAGAGACATTCATATAGTGGTGCAACAAATGGGACTCTTCGAGCATCACTTGGTATATATACTAACCTTCGGCAAAGTTGGTGACCTTGACACTTCCGGCTCCTCCATCTCCTTTGAGGAACTCAATGCTTTTAATACTCTGAGGGGCAATCTTGGGAATGAGGTGGTGGGAATCAACAATCAAAGCCTTGAACATTCTCAGTGGAGCAATGGGGTGGTAAATTCTTGGGTAAATATGGTGACACCCATGTTTTTGTCTTGGGGAGAAAAGATAATTGACCTAGAGAACTGGAGAAAAAATGGAATGTGTTTGGGTGCTTCTTACTAGTGCAAGAACTTTGTATTTGATGGAGAAGATAAAAAAACCATGGTGGACCTTGAAAGGGATAGCTTTTGAGATCTTCACATTCACGTTAAGAGAGTTTAGGGCACGCCATGGTGGACTGACCAACCAAGACTTTGTTTTTATTCTTCCTTTTTTTGATTTAAAAAATTAATGTTTTGGAAGTCTTCGCTTCATGCCATGGACCCGCCATTTTCTAGAGTGTCACGCGGGGAGGAAATGTAGCCTGTGCAAGCGACTTGGACGGAATTATTAACTTAACTTAAACGTTGATGATGATTTTTTTTTTTTTAAATTTTGCAATAGGCAATCTGGTATCATTTATATTTTGGACAGAAATATGTACAGGAGAAACAGGAAATTGGAAGTAACTCGTAAAAAGTCGGATGACATTCCATTCAATTAGAGTGGTGTTATGACAATGAGCACATTAAAGAGGATGAGGAAAGAGAAAGGAGGAACATAAAATAACGAGAAAAAGAGAAAAAGAAAAAGGAAGAGTGGAAAAAGAAAACGAGAAACACATCTCAATCATTTAAGCTTAATATGTTCTAGTCTTAATAGGGTTGATTCAAGGCATAAATTTACCCTTTATCAATTAGAGTGGTGCCACGACAAGGAGCACATGATAGAGAAATGAGAAACACAAAATAAAGAGAAAAAAGAGAAGAAGAAAAAACGAAAAGGAAAAGCGGAAAAAGCAGATGAGAGCACATCTCAATCATTAAAGCTTAATATGCTCATGTTCTGGTCTTAATAGGGTTAATTCAAGCATCAATTTACCCTTTAAATATAGAAGATGGCAATCTACAAACATTATAATTAGAAGCCACAATACCACTTTTAATAGTTGAAACTGTTGCTTAAAAATTGTGCCAAACAGCCATTTAAGAGTCGAAATCTTGTCAGAAAAAATGGATACGGTAGCTGGACAGTGATCCCATGTCAAAAAAAAAAAATGGCTGATATTTATCGCTACATAAGATACATAAGATACTTTTTAAATAGAAGGTTAACTAATCATTTGAAATAAAGTAACCTACAAAAGAGTTGACCACAAGTCAATGTGAGAAAAATCACGCACCTTCACTCTCCTTGTCCTTTTGGACTGATTTAGATAACGATCAGTGGGGTAGCTGGGCCTTCCTTGAAAGCTTAATCAAGTACAAGTCGACAAGTCTACCGACTAGCTGCAAATGAAAATAATTGATACCGGAATTTGAAGAATATTCTCTTCCCTTGGCTAAACAAATTTTGAGGAATATTGTACTTGTTTATTGGCCAGTTTATAGATTAAAATCTTATTAATAACAGTTGCATAACACAACAAAAAGAAAAAATTAATTTTGCAGGAGGGATTCGAGTAATTTTTCGAATTAAATTCAAATTATTGTAAATTTGAGACATGATAGATATTTATGCTCTCTCTTTCCAATGACTATTTTTATATTCCTCCTATGGCATATGTATGGGTTTTTTTGAAATTTTTGCACAAAATAAAGTAAGAGAATGAAGCTCCTACGAATTTTGCTATATGTGGTTTAGAGAGATTTTATTGTGATATTTCACTCAAGATTCCTGGTGTGTTTGTTTCAAATAATAATTTCTACATCTCGTGCAGCAGTTTAGGATTTCAAATAAATTGGTGGGTTAGTATTTATGAACTTGAAATTATTACAAAAATAAATTATAAGTCGGGCAGCCAAATGCATATCAATAGGACCAGAAAAGAAGATAGTTGATACATATGTTACTTTAAATAACATATGATGGCGTTGATTAGTTTGCCATTATATCGGACTTTTAATTTTGCCATGTGATGGTTTATGGGAAGCCTTACCGAATGATCGCAACCACTTTAATGATGGGAATATGACAAGCTTTATCAGACAACTTTTAGGTATGGATGCATAGGATATTGTTCAATGAATGGCGTCGTGTCCGGCTTATTTGATGAAAACAAACTCTAGAGGGAATATCGCGAATCGGTCCAAGCCAAATTGCCACATGCATGACTAGTAGCAACCTAAACATATAGGGATAATGAAATAACTAGTCCTTAAATTTGTAATAAAATATGCAATGTGATCCCTAAATTTTTATTTTTTCGATGCGGTAATTGAACTTTTGATACATACTCAATTTAGTTCATTAACTATATTAAAATATTTAACATTGTCATTTCAAAATTAAGTTCAAGGGAAATATTTGATATTTTCATATATTTTGGTTATTGAATTGAATATGAACTAAAAGTTTATGGACCACATTACATATTTGGTTACAGTTCATGGAACACATTAAACAAATGAAAAGTTTAGGAATCATATTACATATTGAATTAAAATTCATAGATCGTTTGTGTCATTTTCTTGTACATATCTTTGCCCGAAAAAGCAAGTAATGGGGACATTGGTCACAGCACCATTCTCGTGAACTTTCTTTTAATTGTTTCGGGAAAAGGTACAAATGAAATATTTTAATCGAGAGTAGGAATATAGCAACGAACAGGAATGTTGGGCCAAGTTACAAGCCCAAAAAGATATATATGCTATAGAACGCAGGCCATTACAAATTGAAGATCAGGCTTTTGTCTAGGCAAATCATTTCGATTCATTCGGTTGAGGCTGTACTTAGATTAGAAAAAGTTGGCAGATCCGAATTAACAAGTCGCCAGCCAAGCAACTGAGCAGTCACTTTTTTGCTTCCAACGAGAATGTAATTCACTAACATCTGCATAAGATTTACCAATATGGGATAGCTTTTTGTTTTTGAATGCGGGAATTCTTCTATACTTAGCAACAAAGCCCCCTTAAAATAGCTACGAATCTGACCCAAATGCTTACTGGACTTGAGTCGGTTTTGTTTCCCACGGTCTATAGCAAGAGCCTGCTCAAGCTGTAGCTGAGTTGCGGTTGACTTGTGCTATGAACTGTGGAAACTCTGTATATTTCTCAGTACATGTTTTTTAAAATTGCAGAACCTCGACGTTGGGTAACACAGTTTTCTGAAAGTCGCGATAAACTGTTTTAAGCTTTAGAGGTGCCGCAACTACGACGTATTGGCCAAGCACCTTACAAAAGATGGAGTGGTGGTGCAGGAGGGCAAAAAATAATATAGTATCAGGAAAAAACTATACATAACCTTATCATCAAGCCTTGAGACAAGACTCCCGTGATCAATATACAAATTAATCACGTCAATTCCTCAAACTAGATAATACCATGAACAAGACAAAACGAACCAACTGGCTAAGTAATAGCAACGAAAATGCAATTAACGAATTAATCCTATCCCTAGATGCAATTGCAAACTAAACGCTACGCTAAATTCTCTTTTTATCTTTTCTCTTTACTAACTCTTTTCTTTTTGATTACGCAAAATGACATGATCTAACGTCTATGTTATACTAAAAACGCTAGCTACACCATGCATTAGGTTAGAACAATGTTTTAGACTGAAAGCATTACTTTGAAATTATAACTTAACACTAAGCTACCACCATATCTCCTAGAATGCTATTTTTCTGTAATTTTTCATATGACATACACTAACGGCAAGACGATTAATCATAAGATCACAATAGATAGAACGATTGACCACAAATAGACCACAATTACACTAATTAAAACATAATAACACCTAGAGATTAGTATATTGATGCAAAATGACTAGGGTTCATTTTGTGCATAATGACCCTAGTTATTAAGGGTGATGTGGAGCAGGGAATGCGTGGTCATATAAACTAAACTTATTTATTTATTTTTTTTTAACAAGAGTCAAATTTCATTGTAACCAATTGATTTGATTTCGGAATTAATTTTCATTCAAAAAAGTGCATGATGAACTCACTAGTGAAATTCAAGTGTCAACATTGGATGATTTGTCAATTTGAATGATGGGGACATCATTCAAGGAAACATGAAAATGAAAACCTAAAGAGTCAATTATTGATACTCTTTACTCTAATATGACATTAGATCAATTTACTTGTAGAACATCAACCATTCAAATGCAAATTTATTCAATTACACCGAGAATTACAATTCAATTGCACTTAGAACTATAATAGATCACACTCGCGTATCCCTTGTAGTGACAGATAGGGAAAATTAGGGCAAAATGATGCATCATAGAGCTGGCAAAAGAAGACGCAATTTAAGCATAGGCATCAGGGTTTGCCAACAGGAACTCTTCAACAACTTTGTAGAGTCCCATAGCCTTTTCTTTGCCCCGTTTGATATCTTCTTCATTGAGCTCTACATCCCCCTTAGCGTGATATTCACTGATCATCTTACAGACGCATCCACCATTGCTTGAAGCCAAGAATTGAACCTCATAGATGACCTTTTCGATCTTGTCGAAGATCACATCACCTTCAATTAGAGTGTACTTGCAAACCAAGTTCTCCGTGTCAAGGAAGTCAATTTTGTGCTTTAGAAACTTCAACTGACCACCTAAAATACCATGGAAAAATCAGATAACATTATATAGAGAGGTGCACAAATAAAGAGACATTCATATGGTGGTGCAACAAATAGGACTCTTCGAGCATTATTTGATATGTATACTAACCTTCGGCAAAGTTGGTAACCTTGATGCTTCCAGCTCCTCCATCTCCTTCGACGAACTCGATGCTCTTGATACCCTGAGGGGCAATCTTGGGAATGAGGTTGTGGGAATCAACAATCAAAGCCTTGAACATTCTAGATGGAGAGGGTGGCGAACTCTTGGGTAAATGTGGTGACACCCATGTTTTTGTCTTGGAAGAGGAAAGACAATTGAACCAGAAATTTGGGGAGAATATGAAGGAGTATGAATGAGTGCTTACTAGCGCAAAACCTTGAGTTTGATGCAAAAGATGAAAAACCAGTGTGCTATTTATAGACTCTTCAAAGGGGCCTAGCTTTTAAGGCCATCACATGGATGTTAAGACAGCTCAGAGCACTCCACGGTGGACTGACCGACCAAAACATTGTTTTTCTTCTTCTTCTTCTTTTTTATTTTTATTTTTTTTTTCTTTTCAATTTATTGAAAGTCTTAACTTCATTGGCAAGGACCCACCATTTTCTAGAACAGTCACAAGGGAGAAAAATAGTCCTTCCCTTGCCAGCGACTTGGACGGAAGTATCTGACTTAACACATAAGTCAATGATGCAAAATTATTAAACTGCAATTGGCAAGATGGTACCGATTTTATTTTTGGATTAAGAAGCTGCTCCACGTAAAAGAGGAGCGGGAGAAATAAGAATTTGAAAGTAATTCGTAGGAAGTGGGATGAAATTCCATGTGTGTTATAAGATTAGTGTGGATAGAGTACCGGTGGGTGAATAGTCGGCCTTAGGCGACTTCCGATCTGAGTTTGAGGGCGCGTGGAGAGGGGGAGAGAGAGATGGGCGTGGGCAATGGGCGTGATGGTCAATTAGAGTGGTATTACCACAAAGAGCACATGGAAGAGGATGAGCAAAGAGGAAGGAGAGGCACAAAGATGGAGAAAAAGAGAAGAAAAGAATGAAAAACCATTCTCTCGTCAAGCTTTTTGACCACCGAGAGATTCAATATTTTGTTCATTATTTGCATTTTATATCTTTTTTACATACTTTTTTAAGGTTGCTTTATTTTGATAATAATAAAAATTTAAATTTATCCTATTCATTATTAATATCTTAGATAAGAATTTCCATATCATCTTAATTTCTTACATTAGGATCAGAAAGTAATTGTAATGAATATCAGTAAAGTTTTTCAGTCTCACTTTCAAATACACCACTAAGCAACTGAAAAACTAGCAATTTTCCTTAAAAGTGATTTTCAAGAAAAACATTTTCCTCTATTAAGTATTTTTTCACAGAACAAGTGCGTCCAAAGTTTAACTTACTATTTGAAATTAATTAAGCTAAGGAAAAGTTGGACCCCAAGTCAATGTAAGAAAAATCTTGCACTTTTTCTTTCCTTGCCCTTCTTGCTACCGCATGTAAATTATTTAGATAACAATCACCATAGAACCTGGACCTCGGTTGAAAGCTATATTAAGTGGTTTGATTTACTTCAATCTTAGATCATTTAAAAGCCTACCAACAAACTGCATGATAACTTCTACATCTTGTGTAGCAGTTTAGGTTTTAAAAACAATTTGTGTTCAAGTATTGATACACTGAAAAATATTACAAAAACCCAAATTATATGTTGAGAGGGTGACTATATTTCAATGGGAAAAAAACAACATAGATGATAGATTTGCTACTTTAAATAACATAAGATTGAGTTGATTAGTCTGCCATTTCGGACCTAATAGAAAATGGGTTGAGCATACATAATTTTGGCATGTGATGATTTATGGAAGTCTCATTCAGACATTGTAACCACTTCATGTTGGGAAGATGACAAACTTTATCAGACAGCTTTTAGGTATGGATTCATAGAATAAGGTCCAATTTGAATGATATGATATTATATTTGTTCTATAATTGCAAACTTTTGAGGGAATATTGTGATTCGTTCGAGACCAAATTGCCACATGTATGACCTGTAATGGAATTGTCTCTATGACAACTTAAACATATATGATACAGATAACTCTGTCTGAAAAAGCAAGTTATGGGATCATTATTACAAAACTATTCTCAGGAATTCTTTTATTTATTTTTAAGCCAAAAAGGCCGAGAAAGGTATATTAAATCTTAGTTGAGAATAGGAATATAACAGTGAACACAAATGTTGGGCCAGGTTAAGAGCCCAAAAAGATATATATGCCGTAGAATTTAAGCCTTTACAAATTGAAGATCAAGGTTATATTTTGGCAATCACTCCGATTCATTTGGTTGATGCTATACCTAATATTGAGATTTGACTGAGTAGATAAAAGTAGTTAGTTATTAACAATTTACTAGTCATTTTTTATCCGTTAAAAGCAGTTTTTTGGTCGATATGCTAAAAGCAGGTTAGTAATTAGAAAAAGATGGCAAATCGGAATTAACAAGTTATTGGACAAGTAATTTACCAGTCAATTTTTGCTACCAACAATATAGGAATTAATCAAGGTTTTGCGTAAAATTACCATCATCGAACAGTTTGAAAAGTTTTTTTTTTGTTGTACGGAACCCAGGAGTTCCGCTATAAATAGCAACAAAAGCCCTCTAAAATAGCTACAAGTCTAACTCGAATGCTTGTTGAATGGGGTCGGTTCTTTGGTTTGATTCCTCCGGACTATAATAAGAGCCTGCTTGTATATAGCTATACCTGAATTGTAGCCGTTGTGTCATGAAGGGTCGTAACTTTTACGTTTGGTAATACAAGTTTTAAAACTGCAACCCCTCAAAATTGAGTAAAAAAATTCATTAAAGTTGATATAAACTGTTGCAATTTTGGAGGAACTGCAGCTGTGAGATGTTTTCCGAACGCTTCAAAGTTGCATCACCCCTTTTACAGCGAAAGCTGATGGCGAGAATGTGTATCAAATAATCTGTAAATCTCTTGAATTCTCGCTTCGCTTGTTTTTTGTTTCTTTTTCTTCTCTTTTCTTGGATCAACTCATGGCATTGGCCCACGATGTTATAGAGACCATCGTAGAAAACCCATCAACTTTATTTGTATGAATCATTGACTTGCACACAATCATAACTATATTTCATTAAAAAAAATATCAGAAAAGACATTAATTACTTTAAGTCAGAACTCTAAATTAAACCCTCATAGCGAAGCACGACATCACAGCAATTAATGCATAGATATATGGATTTGCCAAAAGGTATTCCTCAACCAGTTAGCACAATCTCATCGCTTTGTTTTGGCCCTGCTGGCTGTCTTCTTATTGAGATACACATATGAATTCTATTAGAAAAATATCACATTACATAATTGATGTGGAGTGAAGTAGTTATATATATATTAGTTGGCCCACAATTTATTGATTTCAACTTTTGAGTGAGGGTGAGTGGAACTGAATATATTGACTAACTCAGAGTTGAGCTCCCACTTGGTGATCTCTTAGTTGAAAGTATCGGTTTCTATTGTGCATCCAAACAAATGATTGATTGGTTGGTCTCCGATGTGTATTGAAATCCTAGACTTAATAAGGAATCCCGTGAATCTCTATGATTGCCAAGTGCGGAAGGATATAATAGGTGAAAGACGTGTTTGAACTGGTTGGCGATCATTAGAGATTCGAGTTGAGATAATTTTAGAGCTGAAAGGTATCTTAATTAAGGAGGACCATACCTAACATTGAGCTCACACCTGAGTTCATTATTTTTTTTTATTTTTTATTTTTATGTTGCATGGTTTTCGCTGCAAGTTCACATTTGCTCTGGAAGCAAAAGGCACAATTTCTCTCATTGACGATTAACTAATCTCCCTCCACAATTTGGGCGTCTTCTGATAAGTGCGGGTCGGGAGTGCGGCCCTAAACTTGACGGATCATAAGTGAATAAAAAAATAATTATAGTCACATAAAAATTCATTATCATTTCCCAAAGAAACTTATTTATTCCACTTGATAAATGCCGGAAGAGCTTAAGAGCCACGACTTGGATCCCAAAGCAAACTCCGTACAACATGGCCCGAAAGAAAACATTAATGTATAAACCCAAAGAGTTTTTGCTGAAAACAAATGGTCTAATTAAAAGGCGCATCAAGCATAGACATCGGGATTGGCTGAAAGGTACTCCTCGACAACCTTGTATAGCCCCATAGCCTTATCTTTGCCTTGTTTGATCTCCTCTTGCTTAAGCTCCACACCAGCTTTCATGTGGTACTCACTGGACATCTTGCATATGCATCCACCATTACTTGAAGCCTCAAATTTGACCTCATAGACAACGGATTCAATTTTATCAAAAATCACATCACCTTCAATCAAGGTATACTTGCAAACGAGGTTATAGAATCAAGAGTATCGATCTTATGTTTCAAATATTTCAAGTGACCACCTGACATAAATTGAAAATCTTGTTTAGAATCATTACAATAGAAACCAATAAGAAGGACAAATACGTGTAGATTAACGATGATAGTTACCATCAGCAAAGTTAGTCTGCTTAATGCTTCCAACTCCTCCATCTCCTTCAATGAAATCAATGCTCTTGATGCCTTGGGGGGCAATCTTGGGGATGAGATTGTGGGAATCGAGAATCAAGGCCTTGAACATTCTTGATGGGGCAATTGGGGTAGTGAATTCTTGGGTAAAGGTAGTGATGCCCATATTTGATTTTAAGAGTGAAGATCTGAAAATGGAGGAGCAATGTGAAAAAGATTTGCTTGAAGGCAGAAGAAGACTGCTGAGTTTGCTGTGAAGATGTTGAGCAACAACTTGATGGGTATTTATAGATTCTAGGAGACGCGTGTGGAATGGTGCGGTTGTTTTCGCTGACGAAGAATTCAAGTTGGATCTCTATTGGTAGCACTCCACTTTGGACTGGCCCCATTTCTAGATGAAAGAACATGTATATTCACATTGTAGGAGATTGTCTGCCGTACTACGGAAAATTATTTAGCACACCATTTGAAACTCCCAATTTGCATAGACGGACTTTCCTTCGACCCACAGCTGGAAATAGCCTTACACGCTGGAGAACTTATCGGGTGCATCGTTGATCCAATGAACATCATCCGTTGAATTATGTGGTTCCCGTGATGGGTCCACAAGATTTGATTAATCACATAAACCGGACCTCTGTCTGTGGCCGTTGCTACTAATTTTCCTACGTGTCCTACTTCTGGTTCATATGCTTTGATTTTTAGTTTCTCAACGTCGCCATTCTCCGGCCCTGCCCCATCCTATGCCTATCCCTAAATTCGATGAAGGTTCAGGGTCAATTCCCCATGTATCAGTGTATCGTGGACACCGACCAGGGTGTCTTGTAGAAAGATGCAGGCATACCCTGTACGATGCCGAATTAATTACTACCGGGAGCATTAGAAATCGGTAATTCTTAACAATCCTTTGCACATCCGTCCTAATCCAGAGTTTTACATCACGTACACACGCAAAAATTATGCTGGAAGTTGGGACAGACATAAATTTTTTAATTCTTGAAGTAATCAGCAACTGGTGCTCGATCTGTGACTAACTAAATGAGTGTATACATCTTGAGCTGGATGTTGCGACTCTCCCGATGCAAGATATGGGGATTAGGCATCCGTCAGGGCGATGGCTTGCTAAGTGAGAGCAGCTAGAGCTTCTTGTAAGGTTATGATAACACTCAGGCACGGATCCTCCCAGACTTTGCCAATATGCAGCAATTGGTTGACTCGGTTCATTATGATTAACATGGTTTTTTCATTTTGGAGTCACCACTTACCTGTTTTAGGCCGGTTAGGGACCGAGTGAAACGTGGAAGGTCATTCGGTTTTTTTGGTTGGGGGAAGGTCGTTGCACTTTTCACAAGCCATATGGTTATGCTAATCATCTAACTAGTGCCCTTTTAGTACCTAATCTTACAGTGTAATTGAAAACGTGACTCAAGTGGTCCTATCAAATTTTAAGATCCTAGGTACATTTCACTGGGTGAGCAAAAAGGGCTATCCATCAAGCATATAAAATAAACAACGCGCCAAATTGAAATAAGCATGTAAATGTGAAAGACAGAATGTAAAGTGTGAGAAAAGTAAACCCAATATGGTGTCAAGCAAAGAAGTACATGATGTTATCATATCACGGGACAAGATCCCCGTGACCAGTTTCATAAATTAATCATGCCTATACCTCAAACTAGATAACATGAAGCGATCATGAACTAGACAAAACGAACCGACTAGCTAGGTAATAGCGACAACAATCAAAACTATACGCCACACTACTCTTTTTATCTTTTCTCTTTGCCAACTCTTTTCTTTTTAATTACGCAAAATGACATGATCTAGCGTCTATATTATACTAAAAACGCTAGCTACGCCTTGCATTAGATTAGGAGAATGCGAAATCAAACATGGACTCAAAACATTACTTAAAATTACTACCTCCGAGAATGCTATTTTCTGTAATTTTTCATTACATGCTTTTTGTGCCACTCTTTCACATACACTAACGGCAATATGATTAATCACTAAGATCACAATAAATAGAATGATTGAACACAAATAGACCACGATTACACTAATCGAAGCATAATAACACCTAAAGATTAGTGTATTGATGCAAAATGACTAGGGTTCATTTTGTGCATAGTGGAGCAAGGAAAGCGTGAACATATAAACTGACGTTTCGTTACCAGGGTCAAATTCCGCTGTAACCAGCAGATTTGATTTTGGAACTGATTTTCATTCAGAAAAAAAAAAAAAAAAAGTGCATGATGAACTTGCAGGTGAAATTTAGGAGTTAACACTGGATGATTTGTTGGTTTGAATGATCGGGACATCAATATAGGAAACATGAAAATGAAAGCGTGAAGAGTCAATTATGAGAACTCTTCACTCCAATCTGATAATAAAACATCAACAATTCCAATGGAAATTTATTAATAACACCCAGAATTACAATTCAATCGCACTAAAAATTACAATAGATCACGCTTGCATACCCCTTATAGAGACAGATAAGGGAGATAAAAAGCAAAATGACGCATGACGGAAATGGCACAAGAAGTTGCGATTTAAACATAAATATCGGGGTTAGCCAATAGGTACTCTTCAACAACTTTGTAGAGTCCCATAGCCTTTTCTTTGCCTTGCTTGATATCATCTTCCTTAAGCTCCACATCCCCTTTAGTGTGGTATTCACTAGTCATCTTACAAACGCATCCACCGTTGTTCGAAGCCAAGAATTGAACCTCATAGACAATCGATTCAATCTTGTCAAATATCACGTCACCTTCAATCAAAGTGTACTTGCAGACCAAGTTCTCGGTGTCAAGAGCATCGATTTTGTGCTTCAAGAACTTCAAGTGACCACCTATAATACCATGCAAAAATCAGATAACATTCTATAGAAGGAATATAAATAAAGAGACATTCATATAATTGTGAAACCAATGGGAATCTTTGAGCATCATTATAAACTAACCTTCGGCGAAGTTGGTGACCTTGATACTTCCAACTCCTCCATCTCCTTCGACGAACTCGATGTTCTTAATACCTTGAGGGGCAATCTTGGGAATCAAATTGTGAGAATCAATAATCAAAGCCTTGAACATTCTAGATGGAGCAATGGGGGTGGTGAATTCTTGGGTAAATGTGGTGACACCCATGTTTTTGTCTTGGGAGAGGAAAGGAATTGAACCAGAAATTTGGGGAGAATATGAAGGAATATGCGTAAGTGCTTCTTACTAGTGGAAGGACTTGAGTTTGATGCAGAAGATGAAGGACCGAGGAGCTATTTATAGACTCTTGAAAGGGGCTTAGCTTTTAAGGCCTACACATGGACGTTCAAGAGAGCTCGGAGCACACCACGGTGGACTAGCCGACCAAGGCTTTGTTTTTCCTCATTTTTTTTTTTTTTTTTTTTTTTTTTTTTTGGTTTAAGTTTAATCGTTTGAAAGTCTTCACTTCATTGGCACGGGCCCGCAATTTTCTAGAACAGTCAGAAGGGGAGAACAATAGCCCTTCCCACTTGCCAACGACTTGGACCGAATTGCAATTGGCAAGCTGATACCAATTTTATTTTTGAAATAAGAATATGCTCTACGTAAAGAGGAAAAGGAGAAATAAGAAATTGGAAGTAATTTGGAAAAAGTTGGACGAAATTCCATTTACGTTATAAGATTATGGTAGATAGAGTACCAGTGGATGAATTGTTGGCCTTAGGCGACTTCCGATCCGAGTTCAAGGGCGCACGAGGAGGGGAGAGAGAGATGGGCGTGGGCAATGACGGTGATGGTCAATTAGAGTGGTATTTTCACAGCGAGCACATGAAAGAGGACGAGCAAAGAGGAAGGAGGAACACAAAGATGGAGAAAAAGAGAAGAAAAAAGTGAAAAACCATTCTCTCGTCAAGCTTTTTGACCACCGAGAGATTTATCATTGCTAAATATTTGCATTTTATATTGTTTTACATCCTTTTTTAAGGTTGCTCTATTTGATAATAAAAAAATTAAAATTTATCCTGTACATTATTAATATCTGAGATAATAATTTCCATATCATCTTAATATCTTACATTAGATCACAAAATAATTATAACGAAGATAATAAATTTTTATAATAAGATCTGAACATCAATAAACTTTTTCAGTCTCACTTTTAAACACACCACTAAACAACTGAAAAACTAATAATTTTCTTAAAAAATGATTTTCAAGAAAAACATTTTCCTCTATTAAGAATTTTTTTGCAAAACAACCACATCCAAAGTTTAACTTACCATTTGAAATTAATTAACCTAAGAAAAAGTTGGACCCCAAGTCAATGTAAGAAAAATCATGCACTTTTTCTTTCCTTGCCCTTCTATCTGCCACATATAACTGATTTAGATAACAATCACTGTGGTACCTGGACCTTAGCTGAACACTCAATTGAGTGTTCGATTTACTTCATTCTTAGATCACATAAAAGCCTATCGACAAACTGCATGATAACTTCTACATCTCGTGTTGCAGTTTAGGCTTTTTAAAAAATTTGTGCTTGAGTATTGATACGCTGAAAAATATTACAAAAACCCAAATTATATGTCAGGAGGCTGACTATATATCAATGGGAAAAAACGACAGCTATGATAAATGTGCTACTTTAAATATCATAAGATCATGTTGAATAGTCCGCCAATTCGGACTTATTAGAAAATTGGTCGAGCGTACATGACTTTGGCATGTGATGGTTTATGGAAGTCTCACAGAGACATTGCAACCACTTCATGTTGGGAATATGACAACCTTTACAGACAACTTTTAGGTATATGTTCATAGACTATAGTCCAATATGAATGATATAATATTATATTTGTTCTATAATTACAAAATTTAGAGTGAATATTTTGACTCGCTTGATACCAAATTGCCACATGGATGACCTGTAATTGATTTGTCTCTATGACAACTTAAGTATATAAAACACGGATATCTTTTTCTGAAAAAGCAAGTTATGGGGTCATTATCACAACACTATTCTCAGGAATTCTTCTATTTTTTTTAGCCAAAAAGGCCGAGAAAGATATATGAAATTTTAGCTAAGAACAAGAATATAACAATGAACATAAATGACCACCGGCCGCGGTGGCTCCGCTGGATAAGACTCTGCTGATCCTCAGCCCAGAGATGAAGGGTTCAAAACCCATGGGAGGCGCTAGGTGTATGAAGTGTGACTCTTGGGATGGTGGGTTCTCCTGCTTACGTGTCACCTAGGGGTTTACAGCGCGGCTGTTGGCTGCAAGCCGGTTCCTCTAAAACCAAAAAAAAAAAAAAGAACAATGAACATAAATGTGAGGTCGGGTAAAGAGCCCAGAAAGATACATATGCAATAGAATGTAAGCCTTTGCAAATTGAGTATAAGGGTTATATTTTGGCAATCGCTCCTATTCATTTGGTTGAGGCTATACTTATTATTGAAATTTGACTGAGTCGATAAAAGTAGGTTAGTAATTAGAAAAAAGTTGGCAAGTCACAATTAACAAGTTATTGTTAGAATACATGTGTGAGTGAGTTGTATTAGAGAAATCCCACATTGAAAAATTTATGTGGTGTAAAATAATTAATATATGATAATTGGCATATAACTCATTAGTTTAAGCTTTTGAGTGAAAATGAATATTGGCGGACTCGAATTTGGAGACCATCTTGGCTATTTTCCTAGGTGAAAGGTATTGGATTTTTATTGCGTGATTTTTGGGAAGAAGGGCATTGTGGTTTAGCAACGTGGGCCCATAGAAAGTACGTGAGGGGAATATCTAGTTAGCTCATAACTCATTGGTTTAAGCTTTTGAGTTTAGGTGGATACAACTGGATATATTGACGAGTTCGGTTTTGGAGGTATTAAACTTCTGCCATGCGCTTTTAATGGTTACCGGACAAACAATTTACCAGTCACTTTTTGCAACCAATAATATAGTAATTTATTAAGATTTTGTATAAAATTACCAATATCAAACAGTTTTGTGTTTTTTAGTGCATCCAAGGCAGGAATTCCGCTATATGTAGCTACAAAACCCCCTTCAAAATAGCTACGAATCTAACTTGCATGCTTATTAAGTTGGGTCGGTTCTTTGATTTCATACCTCCGGACTATAATAAGAGCCTGCTTGTATATAGCTACACCTGAATTATAGTCATTGTGTCATGAAGGGATGTAACTTCTATGTTTGGTAATAGATGTTTTAAAACCGCAATCCCTCGTAGTTGAGTAAAACAATTTCATAAAAGTTGATATAAACTGTTGTAATTTTGGAGGAGCTGGAGCCACGAGATGTTTCCCAAACACGTCAAAGTTGTAGCACCCCTTTCACCGCGAAAGAAAGCTGATGGCGAGGAGCCGTACCGAACAAGATGTAGATCTCTTGAAAATTCTAGCTTCGCTCGTTTGCTGTTTCTTTATGTTCTCTTTTCTTGGATCAAATCATGGCCCATGACGTTGAAGAAACTAGCGTATAAAACCCATCAACTTTATATATATGAATCATTGACTTACGCACAATCATAACCTTTTTTCACTCAAGAAAAATATCAAGAAAGACATTATTTACTCTAACTCAAAAGCTCTAAATTAAACCGCCGAAGCGAAGCATGACATCACAACACTGAAGTATAGATAGCTGGATTTGCCAAAAGGTACTCCTCAACCACTTAGCACAATATTTCGGCCTTAATGAATGTTTTATTTTGGTCCTTATTCTTGGTAAAAATGCATCCATATGCAGATAAGAGTAATGCAATCGCCCAACTATGCTAGTTCGCACATTATAATTCTGTAAATAGTGCAACTGGCTATGATGAACACATTAGAGAATAATTAAACGCATTATTTATTTATTGGAAATTTAATAAGATTATACACAAAAGTAACCATTTTTTTTTTTTAAAATCAAACTGAAAGACATTGATTCAGAGGTTCTCAATAACCACTCGAGGTTATAGCATACACCACTTTAAAGAAAATTTT
Organism: Eucalyptus victrix; assembly: GCA_016097545.1. Classification (NCBI taxonomy): domain Eukaryota; kingdom Viridiplantae; phylum Streptophyta; class Magnoliopsida; order Myrtales; family Myrtaceae; genus Eucalyptus; species Eucalyptus victrix. The sequence continues at coordinate 49,812,053 of CM027842.1, forward strand.
TAACAAGATGTATTATCCATTTTTGATTCGGAGGTTCTCATATCACTCTCCCACTAACTATCAGATTAAGAATGGACAAGGCAGTTTGTGGAAAATTCTCCCTTAACGATGTTCAGGACAATGGTCTGACCGGTTCATGAGCGGTGCATTGAATCGACATGTTTGCCAATATTCAAAGGTTTAGTAGCATCTTATAGTTGATAAAGCTTGAGCACTAGCAATTATGATGCTGAGATGATAATCGTTCTTGTCAAATGCGCGCGGGAAGTTTGTCCCTAAGCTTCCCGCTTATAAACGAATTCAAAATCAAAATTGGTAACATAAAACTTCATTATTAGTTCTCGAAGTAATCGACTTCCTTCCATGTGACAAACCGATCGACTTAGATCTCCCGAAGCAAATTCAATACAACATGCCCCTAAAGAAAAGATTACTGAAAAATCCTCACCCAATGTTTTCTGGAGAACAACAGATCTAATTAAAATGCACATCAAGCATAAGCATCCGGATTGGTGGAAAGGTACTCCTCAACGACCTTGTACAAACCCATAGCCTTTTCTTTGCCTTGTTTGATGTCCTCTTCCCTAAGCTCCATACCGGCTTTCAAATGATACTCACTGGACATCTTGCATACGCATCCACCATTGCTTGAAGCCTCAAATTTGACCTCATAGACAACGGATTCAATTTTATTGAAGGTCACATCACCTTCAATCAACGTGTACTTGCATACTAGGTTATTCGAGTCGAGGGCATCAATCTTATGTTTCAAATACTTCAAGTGGCCACCTGGCATAACAAACACCGAATTAATACTCATGCTTAGAATCACTAATATCAGAATCAATAAGAAGGACGAATTCAAGTATGGGCATCACTCAGTAAGGACAATAAGTACCTTCAGCAAAGTTAGTCTGCTTGATACTTCCAACTCCTCCATCTCCTTCGATGAACTCAATGCTCTTGATACCTTGGGGGGCAATTTTGGGGATGAGATTGTGGGAATCAAGAATTAAGGCCTTAAACATTCTTGAAGGAGCAATCGGGGTTGAGAATTCTTGAGTAAAGGTAGTGACAGCCATGTTTGTTTTTTAGAGTAAAGAGCTGAAAATGAGGGTGAAAAGGATTGCTTGAATGGAGAAGAAGAGTCCCTGAGTTTGCAATGAAGATGTTGAGCAACAATGGGTGGGTATTTATAGAATTTAGGAAATGCGTGTGCAAGGATTTAGTTGTTTTCAGCCGACAAAGGATTCAACTTCAATATGGTCGCAGCACTCCGGTGTGGACTGGCCCCACTTCTAGATGATCAAAACCCGTAAAGGAAAAGATAGACTAAAGTCTGAATATTATTAAATCATATGAAAAAAATGCCCTTAGAGTGAGGCATAGCTGTCATTGACGACCGTGAGTACGGAAATTTTGAATATTTCATATTTGTTGTGGTAGAATAGAATCAACATGATTGTTTTGTTAAAAAATGAAAATGATTCTTTTCTTCTTCGATGTGCGACCGACAATGTTGGCACATCCGCCGAGTCTATTATAAAATATCATGTCCAAAAACTATTCATTAGGGGTCTTTGTGATTCAGTTTTTTTAATGGTTTTCAAATTACAATATATTATTAGCATGATCCATTAATTTAGAATATTGCTGATTATTGGGAAAATTCCTTATAATATTTTGAAGATGAGAATAATCAAAGACTACTCATGTGTTTGATGGTTAAATAACTAGCTAAAAGATACACAGGCCCTTATAGAGATGGTGTCCTAATCGGACATCTAAAGGTGTTGAGTTCTCTATCAGTGGTAAAAAAAATGCATCGGGCATAGACGTGTCCACAAGCTGGAGGTACCTAAATAGAAGGAGAACAAGCCTAAAATGAGATTTTTGGTAAAGTTTTGAAGTACCATGAATATGTGAACGGTAAGGTAGAACCTATTGCTAGTATACTTGCAAGGACCAGAAGAAAGAAGCAAGAGTGAAGTTGATATACTTTGTCGATATCCAAGGGATGTACAGTATGTTGTGAAAGATTGATAATAATTGGACGGACTTTTATAGAGGTGAACAAGTCATGAAGAAAGGGAAGTTCGTGCAGACTTGGAGGTACTGGACAAGGAAAACAATTTATATAGTCTTAGATCACTGAGATATTGAGGAAGATTAATGGATGACAAATCGTAAGTAGAATAAGAGCGAGCAGCTTGAATGTACCCGAGAATTGCTAACATGGGTGGAGTGCTTAATATACTAGGGAACCTGATATAATCGTAAAGCTTGATATAACCGAGTTGTCTAAATATGGTCGTGACGTCTGATATAATCGGAGTCTGATATCAACACGAGCTTGATATAAGCAGGCCGCCTAATATAAGCGGAAGTCTGATATTACCGAAAAGTTGAACTATTGATTTAAGCAAAGTGCTTATATCACCTACACACAAATGCATATCAAAAGCTTACGAAGATTTGGATAAAGATATCCCATGACGACATTTATCAGAACATTTTTAACAGCTAGTCACAAGTTTGGATATCCATAAGATTGTTTTAGGCAGAATCCAATCATTTGGTAAAAAGGTGGCAACAAGGTTGTTGGAAGATAAGATTGTATGGATGACTAGGTCTCCGGTGGATTGATTGCTTATCTTCAATGGCGAAACTGATTTTCTTGAAAATTATCCAACGGCTAGTTTGGACACAAAAGACTATATAAGAAGATTGACCTACACTAAAGAAGAAGAAGAACCAACGACATAGAAAGAGCTATGTACACTTATACTCTTGTTGACATGTCAAGCGAGAGTTCCATTAGTAAGATTGCTTATCACTAATTGTAATCTAAAAGAGGAGTGTATCATTGTTGTAGTAGTGCTCGGGTGATAGTGTGATCTATTAGATTTGGGTATAAAAGCCACACCAACTTGTATAGAAGCGCTTCAAGTAGAAACATGTACTACTATGTAACTACTCCAAAGATTGCTAAAGGAATCTAGTCTGTTAGTGGCTATTAGTCTGGGAGAGTAGACGTAAGCTTACACTAAGCTGAATAACTATAATGCTACGGATGCTTCTAATAGAAGCGAGCTGCACTACTTGATATAACCAAATTTTACTTATATTAACACACCGTTTCGCCCAATCACGCATATTAAACTTGACACTTTTAGTTCCACAATATTTTGTCAAGTTTCTTGAAATCATCTATTCACCCATCTAGGTGATACTGTTAGCCAACATCCATTGGTATTAGAGCGTAGTGCTCCCTTATATGAATTGTTTATTTCTTGAGTTAACAATCAATGGCTAGCATGTTTGGATAAGGTATTTTTGAAAGATAAAGTAACAGCAGACCTCCCTACTTTTGATAGATAGATTATGATATATGGAGGAACATAAGTAAATAAAAGTTAATCAGATACGGCCTGAAAACTCACATATCTCATATATCCCAATATTAAAGGCTCTAATGTTGAAGGTGTTCTCTCATGTTGCATTTCATTATGTTCAATTATTAATGGTTTTAGAATTATAGTTGTGCCTCAGTGCATATTATATAAAAACTTCTTTTGACGCAATGCGGGACAAATAATATCATAGCCGTGAATTTATGTCAATATATCGAACAATGCGGATAGTGACTTGAGAATGTAGTAGTCAACATGATTAAATGTCTGGAGAATCCTAAATGATGATTGTGAGCTATATATAATGGCGTAATTAAAGTACAGAAAAGTACATTGTCGGCATGATAAATAATTTCTATGTGATTCTTTGTACATGTGAATTTGATATCGCTATTAATATCGCCCATTTAAATTGTACCACACCCACCATGTCGGTGAACACGATATCAACAAAGAATTATAATCCTTCATGTTTGATCTGATAATGAACTTGGCCTTTTCCTTAATCTTCTAGATTACCGGGGCTCCGCCCCAAGAAAATGGAAGAAAGGCTTAAAGCAAGCCTGAACAGTTCAATTCGGAGTGCTTGGGACTTTGAATGCTTATGGACTGCTGAACAATTAGCTTGCCTATTAATACCAAGCGGAACTCTTCATCATCCTCATCAGCTCAAGCCTTCTTCAATAGAAATCACGCCAAATCCTTCCATTTCCTACTCGATTTCATTTCTTTGTGCTTCTTACTGGACAAACACGGGAGCTGTCACCTACTCTCAGGAGTTCACATCAGCCCTTGCTCCATCCCGGATGTTCAAGGCTTTGGTCCTTCACTCACACAACAACATTCCCAAAATTGTCCCCTGAGGCATCAAGAGTGTCGAGTTCACTAAGGGAGATGGTGGAGTTGGTAGCATTAAGCAAACCAACTTCGGTGAAAGTAAGTCAGATGATAGATATTTATCTGCCATGTCAAGGTCATTAATAGACTGTAGAAATTGAAATTAATCTTTATAGTTTTGTGAATGTATGCAATAGGTGCTCACATCGAGTACATGAAGCACAAGATTGACGCTCTTGATGTTGAGAACTTTTATTGCAAATATACTTTGATCAATAGTGATATCAAGTTCGACAAAATTGATTTTATCGTCTATGAGGTGAAGTTTCATCACATCAGCTGATGGTGGATGTGTCTATAAGATGACCAATGAATGTCATGCTAAGGAAGGTGCAGAGCTCATGGAAGATGATATCAAGCAAGGCAAAGATATGGCTACAGGATTATTCAAGTCCATTGAGGAGTACCTCTTGGCAAATCCTAGTGTTTGTGCTTAAATGCTCTTTTTTAAATTATTTGTGGTGATATTTTATTGGAACTTGAACGGACTTTTTTCCCGTGTTTCTTATTCGCTCTAGCTTGGAACTTTTGTGTGTGAATAGTGTTGGATTTTTCTGTTTTGTGTATGGTCATCATAATAAATCTTGAAAGAGCAATAAGCAATTCAATAATTGATGCATTACCTTGGATTTAGCCCAAGTAATCTGCATTGGTGATCACCATTCATCACTACACGAGTGTATCATATTTATACATCAGTTGCTTAAGCTATCATATATTTCCTTCTAGCCCTAAAAGAAATCCTAATAGCAGCTCCATCGCTATCCGTCATGTGCCTTGAAGCCTCAAAAAGCGCGCGGCTCGAATTGAATTATAAATTCAGGCTCGGTGGCCCCACCCGGGCGTATAAGAGCCTGAAAAATCCGCTGGTCACCAGACAATTTTTCTCGGCCCAAGCAGCGCTTCAGTAGTTACAATCGCTTTTCAAAAGTTGCCTTTTTCCTGGTTTTGAGGTGCTAAAAATTTAAAACATATATTGCTAAACACAATTTGCAGCACAACTACAGTAAAACACAACACAATTATACCGCACAGGCTCGAAATGATCATTGTGATACCTAACTGTGTCATATAGTGGGATACACAATTAAAAAAAGAGTTTATTAATAAGTATCCCAAAAGTACTAATCAGTCAAAAAATTAAACACTTTTCAATGCACTGACTGTGTTTCATGAAGAGTTAGTGTTTTCAAAATTGAATTATTCCAAATGTAATAAGTGCTGGAGACACTTGATAACTCGACCCATTTAGAAATAAAATACTCGATCCGTACACCCTTTGCAATGGGAAGTGGGGTAATTAAAACTGAGAACAGAATTCCAAGTTGCGTCCCGTCCTTGAAGCTTTTGTAATGCGTGTCAACATGGGTCGCTACGTCCGTCCTTATTAGTCTTGTGAACGGATCATTAGAAACTGCCTGTCTCTCTGGTGCCATGCGCCATCAGCAAAAGGAGAAAGGAGTGATCGCTAAGGTGAAAGGATTCAGATAGATTTTAGGATGATGAAAGGGACATAAATAGATTGCACTACACATTAAATATTATGAGTATCATTAGGCAATCTATGCCAACAATAACGAGCACATCATTTTATTAAGTGGAAGAGTTTGTGACATCTTTAAATCTCACACCGATTCGGAAGGACTTTATTGAATGATGTATAAGGGAATATCCGCATCAAATAACCATCATCTTGTATGGTTTCATCAACAATAACGGGCCCATCTCTGAGGTCACATATGAGGCCATAAATTTTGTTTTTATGTCACATCATTTTCGCTGCGAGTTCCCTTTGTTCTGGAATATGGTTATAAAGAAGCAAAAGGCGCGTTGCTGATTAGTAAATCTCAATCAACAATTTGGGCATCTTCTGATATGGAGTTGGGCCCCGAACTTGACAGATCATAAGTGAATTCAAAATAAAAGTAGTCACAGAAAACTTTGTTATTACTTCCCAAAGAAATTTGTTTATTCCAAATTTATAAATCCCGGAAGAACTTAAGACCCAAGACTTGGATCTCCCAAAGGAAATTCCATACAACATGGCCCAAAAAGGAAAAAGGAAATGATAACTCCTCAGAGTTTTTGCCGAAAGCAAATGGTTTAATTAAAAGGAGCATCAAGCATAGACATCAGGATTGGCAGAAAGGTACTCCTCGACCACCTTGTACAAACCCATAGCCTTCTCTTTGCCTTGTTTGATGTCCTCTTCCTTGAGCTCCACACCAGTTTTCAAGTGATACTCACTAGACATCTTGCAAATGCATCCACCATTGCTTGAAGCCTCAAATTTGACCTCATATACTACCGATTCTATTTTATCAAAGATCACACCACCTTCAATCAAGGTGTACTTGCAGACGAGGTTATCTAAGTCAAGAGCATCAATCTTATGTTTCAAACATTTCAAGTGACCACCTGACATAAATTGAAACTCTTGCTTAGAATAACTATAGTATGAATTGATAAGAAGGGCAAATTCAAGTATGCACATCAAGGACTAAAGATGATAATTACCTTCAGCAAAGTTAGTCTGCCTGATGCTTCCAACACCTCCATCTCCTTCAATGAACTCAATACTCTTGATACCTTGGGGGGCGATCTTGGGGATGAGATTGTGGGAATCGAGAATCAATGCCTTGAACATTCTTGATGGGGCAATTGGGGCTGTGATCTCTTGGGTAAAGGTAGTGACACCCATGACTGTTTTTAAGAGGAAAGATCTGAAAATGGAGGAGAAAGATTTGCTTGAAGGTAGAAGAAGACTGTTGAGTTTGCTGTGAAGATGTTGAGCACAAGGGATGGGTATTTATAGATACTAGGAAATGGGTGAGTAATGGTTTAGTTGTTTTCGCTGACGAAGAATTCAAGATCAATCTATCCGTAGCGCTCCACTTTGGACTGGCCCCACTTCTAGAAGAAAATCACATTTAGTGACTTTCATAGAGATTGACTAAGTCCGAGATTCTAGATATAATAATAGACTTCAAACGAAGCATACCTGTCATTGACCGCCGTAGTACGGAAAATTCTATATCTTAAGGTGAAAGTAACACCATACTTTTCTAGAAAACGTTGTTTTCTTCTCTGATTTTCTTTTTATTTATTTATTTATTTATTTATTTATTTATTTATTTTGGCTTTTGCCCATGTGATGCCAATCCTAACCTAACTGTGATGGTACAGATAAAATAGGCTCAATTCATTCTTTACAAATCTAATAACCTTGTATCAGTTACCTTCAAAGGTTCTTTTATTTTATTTCTATCACCGCTAATTGACAAATTTGACAGACATGGAGTCTGAAGTGGAAAAGTTCTTCACTAACTCATTACCAAACTATAATTGGATGCACTTCAAAACGATTTGTTTTTTTTTGTATGGTTTTCAAATTAAACCATTAGAAAAGATTGTCCTAAAACCCTTGATTGGGGTCTTCCCGATTGAGTTTCTTTATGGTGTTCAAAGTAAAATATATTATAGATTTGAACGATTAATCTCCCATCTAAATAAATAACATTGGTTTGACAGGGTTATGGGACTGTTCAAGTCCACTGAAGAGCACCTCTTAGCAAATCCCGCTTTTTGTGCTTAAATGCTCTTTTCAAAATCGTTTGTGGTAGTAATTATTGGCTCTAGATTGGAGCTTTTGTGGGAGGAATGGTTTTGGATTTGTTGGTTTTGTGTATGGTCATGTCACAGTACAACTTGAAAGAGCAATGATCAACTCAACAATTGATGCTTCACCTTGGAATTGCCCCCAAGTGGATCTCCCTTTGTAGTTATCACTCATTACGTTGAACTTGCACGCAAATATATTCTACTAATAAAAAAGTTAGTTAAGCTAACCTAAATTACCTTTTGGCCCTAAAAAAATAGCCATTCTAACGCCTCCAAAGTTATCATTCATGTACCTTGAATTCCGACAGACCAAACGGCCTGAATTGAATAATTATTTCTAGGATGCTACCTCACCTAACCTTGATACTCTCTCTCTCTCTCTCTCTCTCTCTCTCTCTCTCTCTCTCTCCAGCGGCCATTATCAACGGCATGCCCATCATACCATCACCCACATCGTCGACAACCTTTGCCCACAATATGTTTGGCAAACCTACCATCAGTAGTTGCCATCCACACCTGGCAATGCTGATGATTTGCGGTATTCCTTCCTTGACGTTATGAGCAACATAAATTGGGGGATTATCTAATCAATTATTGGATCCGGTACAACCTGTTTGGATGAAACACTAAACATCCAATAATTTACTACGGTCAAAAGGGAACCAAAATCTAAACCCATGCCTAATTCGACCGGGTTTCAATTTAGAAAGTAAAGTCAGTGAATTGTAGCTGAATACTTATATCAACTACTCAATGAATGAACTATTTGATGCGCATTATTATTGCACTGACACCCATCTAGACTAGATACACCTCAACATAGTCGATTAGCATCATTTTGTTGAATTTTTCCTCATAAAAGCTCTTCTTTGGTTCCTACTCAAACTGGAGACGAGTTTAAAGTTGGAATGGTCGAGCAACGAAATCCAAAGTCTCCTCTGCAACGTCAAAGGATTAAGGGCCTTAGGGCTACCAGTGGTGTTTTCATAACGCTGTGTGTACTCTATACCTAATAAATTAATCAATCATTCACATTTTCAATGCCGGCGAGACAAAATTTAATACAGGAAATTATTCTCTCTTGACCCCATGCACGGGATTCCTCAACTTTGTAGTTGGCCCACAAAATTTGACGACGACCGTTCGACAGCTCTTTGCACTGAAAGTCCGTCGTCTTTGACTTATCCTGCTTTTCATGAGTTGAAGTACTTTTCATGATCTTTTAGAGGAGAGAGGTGACGGTCCGTACAGTGCAGAAAGCGACAAGAGTTTGGAAGGTGGCTGGCTGCTTGTATTCCAATGCGGAGTTCTCTCTACGAATCCTGAATGGCACGCCAGAAAGAGTTAGGTGTTCTTGTCATGACATGGAAAGCAATCAAGAAATGAAATAGGTAACTTCATTTTTTATAAACATTTGCCCAAAATCAGTTGGTCAATTTTCAGATGACCTGTAGAATCTTCACATTGAATTTGTCATTTTCAATCACCAAAGCGGCAAAAAAATTCACCAGTGGAGAAATCGATACGATCGGAGGTCAATGTTCATCGTGTATGGTAAACAAAGTCAATCACAAAGGGCGGGAAAGAAGTGGGGGGGGGGGGGCATGGGGTCCGTCCAAATTAAATAAGCAGGTGTCATTGTATGACTTTAGTCAAATTTATTGGATAGCGAAATTATTTGGTGTTTCTCCGGAAGGAGGAATGAAAATACAAAGTGATTTACGAATTTGACTTCTACTTTTCAAATCGATTGCACATAATTCAGGGGTCCTCTTTCCTATTTTAGGATTGCCAACCATTCCCATAAATATGCATTTACATTATGGTAGGTCCATATACTATGCGGACAAGAAGAAAATTAAAGGACGGTGGCTAACGACTGACTAGTCGGTTTTGGAGTGCTGTCGGTACGAACCCTTGAAATTGTGCAATGAGAAGCCAAATCAATTAGGCCACTCATCTATAAATACCCACCAGATGAGTACTCTTCAGCATCAAGAACTCAAGCTTCTGCATTCTGCCGAGCATCCCTAGTAATCCTTTCAAATACTTCATAATCCATCTTCTTCATTTCCATCAATAAGATGGTCGTCACTAGCTACACTCAGGAGTTCGCAACTCCAATTGCTCCATCCAGGATGTTCAATGCTTTGATTCTTGATTCCCACAATCTTATGCCCAAGATTGTTCCTCAGGGCATCAAGAGCATTGAGTTCCTCCAGGGAAATGGTGGAGCTGGAAGCATTAAGCAGACCAACTTCACCGAAGGTTAGTCTTGATGTGAACTCAAGTCGATACTCAACACATAAATGAGGGTTCTGTTGATTGGATTTCAATCAATGTGTTAACTTAAGCAATTGATATTTCAGGTGGTCATTTGAAGTAGTTGAAGCACAGGATTGATGCCATTGATGCTGAGAACCTTGTGTGCAAGTATACTTTAATCGAGAGTGATGTAATTTTTGACAAGATCGAGTTTGTTGCTTATGAGGTCAAGTTCGAAGCTACAAATAATGGCGGATGTGTGTGCAAAATGACCAGTGAATATCACAGTAGGGTGGGTGTAGAGCATAAAGAAGAGGACATCAAACAAGGCAAAGACAAGGCTATGGGACTTTACAAAGTGGTCGAGGAATACCTTTCGGTGAATCCCAGTGTCTATTGTTAAGCCGTTGCCCTTGTGGTCCAACAAGTTGTACTTTCACATACTTCAGCTTTGCTGTTTGTCTTGTTCCTCCGGAACTTCAAGTCCCATCATGAAAAAATTTATTGTATTCATATATCATTTATAAGGGAAGGATGGGCTTTTGATTTGAGATTTAGTTAAAACAAATCATGTAATTTTTCTTTCCGCGATTTTTTCAATTGAATTTACTTACATACTCGAACTCTCCGAAATCAAAATTTTTAGGCACTGCGCACAAGCAATTTTGAGAGAAGCACAAACCAATTGGTTGTTGCCATGATTATAAATTTGTCTGGCCATGGAAAGGAGTTTGCCGCGAACATTCCTACTAGACGATTGGAAGATGGGCGGTATGTTGGTGAGAGTGGATCCAAGTTGAGGGATGAGCCGATGAGAAGATCGTCGTACCCGAAAAACCAGGATTTATGTCTGGGTTGCTCATCCAGATGATTACAAGGGTACCTGACCCTCTTGGTGGTGCAGTGGTAGACCCGAGTCCCCAAGAGGCGGAGACCCTGGAGTCTTCGATTGAGAGTTCAAATGCTTAGAGGACTTGTAGCCCTTTTGCTTTTGTAGACCCTTGTGCGTAGACTAGTATTGTAAATAAACTAGTCGGCTTGTATAAATGTGTATTGTGGTTTGTGAATTTGTGGCCCTACTTTTCTATCCCATCTTTGTATTGTCCAGGAATTTATTTATTCACTTCCTTATGCGCATTCAAATGAATTGAGTTGGCAATGCATCCTAGGGCGTCGCAAAATTAATCAACCGCCGAGGGATAGGCACGCGCTCGAGGATCGGGGCGTGACATCAATTATCAAAACGCTAATTGCAAATGACACAAGAATAGTTAGTGCACGAGAAAATGTAAAACTTATGGGATTGGTTATTCATGCTCTAGGAACACTCATTAAGACAATTCTTTTTAATATTTATATTCCACTATATAACATAATCATAATATCATATATCAATAATCATCAAGAGTCCATATGGTACAATCATGGCTGAATTGTAATTATGTTGGGTTGTATTGCAATCATGCTGCTAAGTGCTACAAGTTATGTGCTACAATACCCATCTATTTTTCGCTGATGATGCTATATTTTTCCTTGACGGGAAATTTCAGGAATGTCAGAATTTAGCCAACATCCTTAATCAATATTGCTTAGCAACAGGTCAGGCAATTAACATAGCCAACATCCTTAATCAATATTACTTAGCAATAGGTCAGGCAATTAACAAGAATAAATTTGGCATCTTCTTTAGTAAGACCTGTCCCGTTCATCTACAGGAAAACCTAGCCCAAGAACTTCGGATATCCGTGCTAACAAAGACTGGTAAATACCTAAGGATTCCATCGGATTGGGGAAAACCAAAAAAGGAGATGTTTGCCTGGATTTTGGATTGAGTCAATTCTAAACTCGAAGGTTGGAAAGAACAGTTCCTTTCTAAAGGTGGCAAGGAGACTCTAATTAAAACAGTAATCCAAGTAATTCCTCAGTATGCCATGTCTATTTTCAAGATCCCTTTGTCGTTATGTAAAACCATTGAGAAGAAAGTTGCCAGATTCTGGTGGTAGAACAATAGCTATAAATCTAGTATCTACTAGAAACGTTGGGATGTACTCAAGAATAGATAAGACATTGGAGGACTTAGATATCGTGACCTAATCACCTTTAATAAAGCCTTACTGGGAAAACAGGTGTGGCGTCTCCTACAAAACCCATCCTCTTTCTGGAGCCAACTTTTTAAGGGTCTTTACCATCATTCAACAGAGTTTTGGCATGCTAACAAAGGGCCAAGACCTTCTTGGGGCTGGCAGAGTATACTGACTGGTAGAGACTCAATCTTGAATCACTTACAATGGTCAGTAGGAGATGGGAAACGAATCTCAATCCTAGAAGATAAATGGCTGAATTGTGGCCCCATTGGCGGACCTGCACAAGAGGAGAACTAGTAAAGGTTGCAGATTTCATTCTTTCAATTGCAACAATTGGAATGAACCCCTTATGCGCAGCAGTTTTGATGATCAAACAATTGAGGAGATACTTACAATCCAGCTTCGGACACATTGTATAGAGGATTGACTAATTCGGAAGGGAACTCAGAGTGGTGTTTATATTGTTAAGAATGGATACAATTCTATGCGATCTACTGAAGTAACCCATGCACAAAATTACGCCTCCTCCTCATACCAACTATGAAAGCTAGTACAAGCACCTAAGGGGGGATGAATAGGTGTAAAAACAAATTTTCGAGATAAGTGTTCAACTCTAATCAACAATAGATGATGAAAAGGAAGTTAGGCTCTTGCAAACAAAATGAATTACGGTCAAAGTAAAAGAGCGTAGAGAAGAGAATAAGAACACGGAAATTATAGTGGGTCAGCTTAATCTAAGCCTATGTCCACTCTTCCGCACTAACAGCCCACTGGCTGGATTTCACTATAAATCAAAAGAGTTGTTATAGTAAAGCTCTTCCTTGATTCCACAGTGTAGAAACTCTACTATACTTTCTCAAGGTCTTACAAAAATATAGACTCTCTTTTGAGTATAAGATTTCGCTCAACAATTTAATTGAGTAAGAACAATGAACTTCAGACTTTGGAATTCTTCTATCGTGCACACACTCGAACAACTGGAACGTCTTCCTTATATACTCCTTCATGCCATCACACCTGTTGGCACTTACCAAATGAATTCTTCCAATCTACCCATTGGACAAAATTAATTAGGAAGATTTCAAGCTATTTAAGGAATATGACGATAGCCCACCAATTTTGCTCGCCCATACAATCAGGATCTAGGTTTCCATAAGTAGAACCTTCCAAGTATATTTCGCCAATCAACGGATCCAAAATCCCTGAATCAATCTTAATTTGAATAATTGATTATCACATGCTGTATCCAGCCAAGAGATCTTATCCAGTCGATAGAATCAAATCCTTAACGAAACATTCAATTCTGGATAAGCCTTCTTCGACGGTCTAGAAACTATCAATAAGGATAGACTTTAGGTCTTGAGTCTGGCAGTCCAGAGGTCTTCAGACTTTGATGGAAGAGTCTGCAAGTCTTCAGATTAGACTGATGGAAACGTTTTGTCAACTTCAAAACACTCAAGGAAGTTTTCTCCAACAATCTCCCCCTTTTTTATGGTGACAAAACTTTCCTACAGATTTGGATAACTTTGACCCGCAAAACAATACTCAAGCAAACATGGATATCTCATAAAAGATAATTGACTTAGTTAAGATAACATTAAAATCTGCATTCGCAGAAAGTAGGTTAGTCCTGTAAATGAGCAACTATATTTGCCATAAAATGCTAGTAGTGCTTAAGATAAACAAACGTTTAAACAGTCAAATCTAAATTCAGTCCAAATCCAAACAGCCAAACACAACCAAACACAAAAGTAAAGTCAATCAAAACAAACGTTTAAACAATCAAATCCAAATAGCCAAACACAGCCAAACATAAAAGTAAAGTCAATCAAACACAAATTCATTTCAAATTCATCCTGCATAAACTTAGAGAATTTCTTATACAGATTTTCATTACAAGATCCAAAAATAATATCATCAAAATAAATTTGAACAAGTAGAAAACTTTTGCTTTTCTCGTTAATAAATAATGTAGTATCTACTTTACCTTTGACAAATCCATTTTGAATTAAAAACTTACTTAGTCTGTCATACCAAATTCGAGGTGCTTGCTTTAAACTATATAGAGCCTTTTTCAGTCTGAATACAGAGTCTGGTTTCCTTGGGTCTTCAAAACCGGGTGATTGTTCTACATAGACTTCCTCTTGGATAAATCCATTTAGGAAAGCACTTTTGACGTCCATTTGGAATAACTTGAAATTCTTATGACAAGCAAAAACAAGTAATAATCTAATTGTTTATAACCTTGCTACTGGTGCGTAAGTCTCATCATAGTCTATCCCTTCTTCTTGCGTATATCCCTTGGCCACAAGTCTTGCTTTGTTTCTTACGACTTTTCCTTTCTCGTTTATCTTGTTTCTGAAAACCCATTTAGCTTCAATGATGGATTTTCCCTTTGGTTTAGGAGTCAATTCCTAGACATCATTGATACTTAATTATATGAGTTCTTCTTGCATAGCTGCAATCCAGCTTTCATCAGTTAAAGCTTCTTCTATACTTTTGGGTTCTATTTCAGAAATAAGAGCCACAGCACTAGACTCTTCAAGCATTTTGGATTTTGCGCGAATTCCTTCATTAATATCACCAATAATGAGATCTTTAAGATGACTAGACTTATGCTTCCAGTTGCTGGTTGATTTGTCAGACTGTTGATCTTTTTCCTCATTTGAATCTTCGTTGATCATTTGTTGCTTGTCTTATGAAGTTTGAGTTGCTTCTGGAAATTTAGACTTTATAGAGTTTAGAGCAGGTTCAGATTCTTCAAAATTAGCGTGAATCGATTGATTTTGCATAAAGTCTTGAAATTTGACATTCATCGATTCCTCCACAAATTGAGTCTTTTTGTTATAAACTTTGTAAGCTTTGCTTGTGATAGAATATCCAAGAAAATACTTTCATCTCGATTTTTCTTCAAACTTACCAACTCAATCATTTGCATTTTTCAATATAAAACATTTACATCCAAACCCATGAAAATACAAAACAATTAGCTTTTTTCCTTTGAATAACTCATACGGAGTTTTCTCCAGGATAGGCCTTAGAAAGACTCTAGTAATAATATAGCACGTTGTAAAAACTGCTTTAGTCCAAAAACGAGAAAAGATGTTACTTTCAATTAAAAGAGTACTAGCCATTTCCTGAAGCGGTCTATTCTTTCTTTTCAAGACTCAATTTTGCTTTGGAGTATATGGTAAAGAGAACACATGTTGAAAACCAGATTCATCACAAAATTTTGTAAAATCTTGATTTTCAAATTTACTTCTATGGTCTGTTCGTATACTTGAAATAACATATCATTTCTCATTTTTGACCATTTAGCAAATTTTATAAAATAGGAAAAGGTTTCAAACTTATTTGCTAGGAAATATACCTAAGTGAATCGAGAGTAGTCATCCACAATTACTAAGCAGTATTTCTTATCTCTAATGCTCTGAGTTTTGGTTGGTCCAAAGAGATCTATGTGTAGGAGCTGCAGTACACGATTAATGGATACTTGATTTATTGGTTTGAATGAGTTTCTTACATGTTTTCTCAACACACTTCTCAACACACATGGTGTGCATAGATTAGACTTTTGATATGTCAGTTTGGGTAGTCCACGAACAAGCTTCTTTGCTAAGATTTTGGCTATTTGCTTCATGTTGATGTGCCCAAGTTTTCTATGCCACAAGTTTGCTTTCTCTTGAATTGAGATTAGACATTGGATTTCAACTGGTTTTATATCCAAGAGGTAGATATTCCCATGTCTTCGCCTGGTTAAAGACTGAGAGGAATCTTTACTGGTTCCTGAACATATTCCTTCTTGAAAGTTGATTTTGAAACCAGTGTCACACAGTTGACTGATGCTCAGCAAGTTGTAGTTGAGTCCTTCTACTAAGGAGACATTACTGATCATGAGACTTTCAATCTTTACAGTTCCCTATCCCACAATTTTTCCTTTGCTATTTCCTCCAAAAGAAACTTTTCCATCATTAACTTGTACAAGCTTTATGAAGCAATTTGAATCTCTTGTCATATGTCTTGAGCATCCACTTTCCATGTATCATTTAATATTTTTCTTGATAGTGACTGCATTTAGAAAATAGACTTAAGCTTTCTTTGGTACCTATATTTTCTTGGGTTCATTGGTGTTAGTGTAATATACGGTCTTTGCCCATACCTTCTTAACAGGTTTCCAAACCATAGGATATTCTTTCTCAAAATGATTTAGGTTATTGCACTTAGAACATTTAATAGCACTGTGACTTACTAGTTTTACAAAAACTTTTTGGAAATGATTTTTGTAAGAATCTCTTGTAGGTCTTTGCTTAATTCTTTCCTTTACTTTAGGAAAATCAATTAGAGGAATGGTTTCAACAGTCATTCCTAAACCTGATTTGTTGAAGTAAGGTCTTTGTGCTGAAATTTTTTTTTTCAACTTTCTCAGATCCTATAGAAAATCTTTTAGAAATACTTGAGATATCATTTTTCAAGAATGCATTTTCTTTTGAAAGATTGTCTGCATTTTCTTTCAAAGTAGTAACACTTTTGTCTAAACTTTTGACATTTTCTTTCCAAACATTTTCCTATTGTTTCAGTGCAAAATTTCTCTTTTAAGTTCGGAAATCCTTTTGAGAGAAGTTTTAAGACTAAGACACAATTCATCAATGTATCTAGAGACTTTAGTAGGGATTTTCAAATTACTTACCTTGATTTCATTATCTGAATTTGAGTCTGTCTCGAAGTTTGAATCTGAGTTTGATTGTGTCATGAGACAAATATTGGCATAATCATCATCACTTTCCTCACATTCTGTATTACTCCAAGTTTCTGCTTTAAGTGCCTTTTGATATTTCCTAACTTTTCATTTATTTTTCCTCAGAAATGGACAGTTGGGTCTGATGTGTCCATTTTTCTTGCATTCAAAGTAAACTACATCTTTATTGGATTCATCTGATATAGCTAGTATAAGTACCTAGAGGGGGTGAATAGGTATATAAAATATTTTTCTCGATAATTCCACAATACTAGACAGTTGATAGATTTGAGACAAACAATAATCAACGTAAGACTGAGAGAAGGAAAGAGAAAATTAAACACGCGGATTATAGTGGTTCGGCTTATTTCAAGCCTACGTCCACTCTTCTGCACTGACAGCCTATTGGTTGGATTCCACTATAAACAAAGAGATGTTACAGCATTGATCTTCCTTGATTTCTCGGTGTAGATAATCTACCACACTCGCTCAAGGTCTCACTAAGTATAAACACTCTCTGTGTATACAATTTCGCTTAGAATGTATCGACTAATAATCGAGGTGCTTCAGACTCTGGAATTTCTCTATCGATCATATTCCTAAAGCAACTAGAACGTCTTCATTTTATACTCATTTATGCCATCATACCCGTTGGCACTTACCAAAGGAATTCCTCCAATCTACCCGTTGGACGGAATCAATTAAGAAGATCATTCGAGCTATTAAAGGAACTTGACGATAGCCCATCAATCCTATTCGCCCATACAATCAAGGTCTTGGTTTCCAAGAATAGAACATTCCAAGAATATTTCATCGACCATCGGATCTTCAAACGATCTAGATTACGTATAAAAGAATCCGTTATTTTTATCCAGCCAAGAGATTTCTCCAGAGAATGGGACTAAATCCTCGACCAAATACTTCGGCTCTGGATTGCCTTATTGTGAGATTAGAAAAACTATCAATGAGAATAGTCTTGAGTCTTAAGTCTTGAGTGCTGAGTCTGGTGATCAGAAAGTCTTCAGACTTTAAACAGACGGTCTGCAAATATCCAGACTAGACTGATAGAAACGTTTTGTCAGCTTCAAAATATTCTGGAAAGATTTCTCCAACATCATCATCCTCAATTGACTTAGTTTGTTGCTTTTAAAAACTTTGTTTCTTAGAATTGAATCTTCTCCCCTTTCTGTTTAGTTTTTTGAATCTTCTTGTTATGAGAGCAATCTCTTCATCATTCATATCGTCTTCAGAATCTGTGACATCATAATCATCATTAGATTTTAATGCAATGGATTTCTTACCATTAGGATTTTCATCTTCGTTGATGTGCTCCACTCATAAGACTGAAGAGTCTCAACCAATTCGTTGACAGAGAGTGGCATGATTCTTTGTGTCTCATTTATTGAGATCTTTATGTAATTCCAATCATTAGACAGTCCACGCGGTAACTTGTTTACCTTCATGGGTCTAGAAATTGGTTGACCTTGATATTCAAGACCATTCACGATTTTTGTAAAATGACTAAACATGTTAGTGATAGATTCTCCTGATTTCATTTTGAATTATGCGTATTGATCGAACAAAATGTTGATTCTAGTTTCTTTCACTCGATCAGTTTCTTCATAAGTGATGTGTAATCTATCCTAGACTTCTTTAACTGTTTCACAAGAAGATATTTTGTTATATTCAATAGAAGATAATGCACAATATAAAGAATAAATTGCTTTTGCATCAAGAGCTTGTCTCTTGGTTATTTCTTCTTGAGTCATTTCACTAGACTCAACGGTTTCTTTTCCTCTTTCTGAGACTGGTGCAGCTTTAGAAATGATTCATTTGTCTATCACATCCCATTTCAGAGGATCCTTTGATCTTAGGAATGCCTTCATTTTGTTTTTCCATATGTTGTATTCATTTCCATCAAAATAAGGCGGTCTTGTATTGCTTTGCCCTTCAACTAGTCCTGGAGCCAACATACTAGCCATGGATCTTTAACTCTAAAGTAAAACACTTCAACTTAAGTGAGTACACAGGCTTCGATACCAATTTTGAAAGCTAGTACGAACACCTATAGGAGTGAATAAGTGTAAGAACAAATTTCCGAGATAAGTGTTCAACTCTAATGAACAATAAATGATGAAAAGGAAGTTAGCCTCTTGCAGACAAAATGAATTACGATCAAAGTAAAAGAGCGTAGAGAAGAGAATAAGAATACAGAGATTATAGTGGTTCAGCTTAATCCAAGCTTACGTCCACTCTTTCGCACTGACAGCTCACTAACTGGATTTCACTATAAATCTAAAGAGTTGTTACAGTAAAGCTCTTCCTTGATTTCATAGTGTAGAGACTTTGCTACACTTCCTCAATGTCTCACAAAAATATAAACTCTCTTTTGAGTATAAGATTTCGCTTAACAATTTAATTGACTAAGAACAAGGAACTTCAGACTTTGGAATTCTTCTATCGCGCACACACTCGAACAACTGGAACGTCTTCCTTATATACTCTTTCATGCCATCACACCCGTTGGCACTTACCAAAGGAATTCTTCCAATCTACCTATTGGACAGAATCAATTAGGAATATTTCGAGCTATTTAAAGAATATGACGATAGTCCACCAATCCTGCTCACCCAAACAATCGGGATCTAGGTTTCTATAAGTAGATACGTCCAAGTATATTTCACCAATCAACGGATCCAAAATCCCTAATTCAATCTTAATTTGAATAATGGATTCCAACATGCTGTATTCAGCCAAGAGATCTTATCCAATCGATAGAATCAAATCCTTAACGAAACATTCAGTTCTAGATAAACCTTATTCGACGGTCTAGAAACTATCAATGAGGATAGACTTTGGGTCTTGAGTCTGACAGTCCGGAGATCTTCAGACTTTGATGGAAGAGTCTGCAAGTCTTCAAACTAGTCTGATGGAAACGTTTTATCAACTTCAAAACACTCAAGTAAGTTTTCTCCAACACCAACCACCTTGACAACTTTGGCACAAGATTTGGAATATGAACCCCCCCCCGAAGATACACATCTTTATGTGGTCCTTATGCTAGAATGCTCTTTCCACAAGGGACAATCTATATCATAGAAACATCATTCCAGGTCCAAAGTGTCTGATTTGTCAAATGCACAGCCCAAAAACAACGGAACACATTTTTCTAAAAGCTACCTAATTGGTTGGATTGGACTAAAATCGCGTCCGATCGATTTTAATCATGGAATTTGATTTGGTTTCGAGAATCGAATATTCGAGCGTGTCACAATTCAAATTTTTGGACCTTGTCTCATCGTCCGCCAAATTATTGACGAGCCCGAAATTTCAAGAAAGAAATTATCAGAGGAAAAATTGAAGACCGAAAGAAAATAGAAAGGGAAAGAGAAAAGAAAAGAATAAAATAAGACTAATAGTATTAGGTTATTTTATTTTTATTTTTCTCTCTCTCTCCCTTTTCTCTCTCTTCTCTCTCCTCTCCCCTCTCCCTCGTGCGATTGCCCCTCCACCGAATGCCCTGCTGTCTTCCTCTTTCTTTTTCTTCTTTGACTTTTCAAACTTCTTCTCTCTCTCTCTCTCTCTCTCTCTCTCTCTCTCTCTCTCTCTCTCTCTCTCTTTCCTCTCTTGTTCGTGCGAAACAGAGGCGGAACCGAAGACAGTAAAAGCAGAAGCTTCAGCCGCGCGAAGACCGGCGCTGCTGTTGCCATCGAAGCCACGCGGGACCACCGTCCGCTCCACCCACGCATCGCCGTCTATGTTCCAACACTCGCCATTCACCTTTGCTTCTCCCCCACCCCCTCGGATTGACTTCTTCTCCTCCTTCCCTTCTTCTTCGTGCAAACCAGCGAACTAGAAGTGGGAGAAGCCAAGACAGCAGCTAGCTCACCGAGGATCGTCGCTGCCCGCCGCTTGTGCCCGCGACGCCAGCCCGCGCGACGCTACCTACCCCGCCGCCTCACGCCCGCGCTTGCTGTCCCTGCCGTGCGTCCCCAGCTTTGTTCGGCCCCTGTCCAGCTCGATTCGGCCACCTCCGACCACCGTTTGAAGCCGCCGAACCTCCATCGGCCCTCCCCGGAGCTTCGCCCGCACCCCCGACCCCTTGCTGCCCTCAACCATCTCGTTTTCCCCTTGTTTTGTAGCTAGGTCACTAAACCCACGAGTGGGTTCCAGCGGGTTCGAGCCTGATTTTGGGCCGTTTTCGAGCCCCGAACCCGAGTCGTGCTTTGGGAAGAATTGTTCCTCGTGTCGTCCCCATCGAATTGATACATTTTGCGCACAATTCCGGTGAGTAATCTCACTAATCCCGGATTAGTTGGCTAATTATACTTAAGGTTGGTTTAGTTTTAATTAATTATGTTTAGGTTGTTAGATTAGAATAAATTAGCAATTATTAGTCAATTGTGATGCGATTTAGATAAATGGATTGAGCAATTAGCAAGTAGACGTGGTCTACTAATTATTGAAAGTGCCTCGGGATTTTTCCCGACCCTTAGTGGGCTTTAATTAGGCTTTTCGGGCCTAAGTGGAATTTTTAGTATTTAAATATTAATTTTTGGAATTAAATTAAATAATTATTTTTTTCCGAAAATTCAACTGAGAGGGTCTGGAACCGGAATTTTATGCTGATAATCGTGGTGAAGTCTGTTTATGTAATCGGGCTTTATTTTGTGCTAAATTGAATTTTAAATATTTATTAATTAATTTTCGAAATTAATTAATTATTTATTTATTTTTCGGAAATTAAGATTTTGATGGCCGAGGACCGAAATCTCATGCTGATCGTTGTGGCGTGGTCCGTTTATTTATTTGAGCTCTATGTTGTATGAAATTAAATAAATTGTGATATTTTAGGGATTTACCCTAAATTGATTGAAATTGAGTGAAATTGAATTATTGATTGGTAGATGGCCGAGTATGGCTAGTTAGCAATTGTAATGCCTTGTTGAGCTGTAAGTGGAGAGAGCGATGAGAGCTAACTGAGAATTCTATTGGCTGGGATCAATCAAGTATGAAGTATAGACAGGCGTGGTTCGATGATAAAGTACATCACTGTGCAAAAACGGCGCCTTAAAGAATGCACGTAGACTGTCTATGACTTATAGTAGGCGTGGTTCAGTGATTAAGTATATCACTGTGCGAAAATGGTGCCTTAAAGAACGCACGTAGACTACCTATGAATCGTGACAGGCGTGGTTCGGTGATAAGGACATCACTGTGCGAAAACGGCGCCTTAAAGAACGCACGTAGACTGTCAGTGATTTGTGACCTATGACGAGCGTGGTTCGGTGATGAGGAATATCATTGTGCAAAAACGGCGCCTTAAAGAAAGCATGTAGACCGTCTGTTACTTATGTTACATTGGCGAAAATGACCCCCGAGAGCATTGATGGAGCTCTGTGACTAAGTGTACTATTGGAGGTTATGTGGGATGGAGTGAATGACCGGGAAATGATTCAACTGACTTGTAATCGACTAGGTCGATTGATCGATGATTCGATCTGAATGTGATTCAATGTGATTGATCATTGTCTTGATTTGATATTGTGAATTGATTGACTAAATGGAAATGACCGTGAGTAGTCTTGTTGGCATATAATCGACTAGGTCGATTTGATCGATGCTTTGATCGGTGATATGATTGCTTGGGTGCCTATTATGAATTGTACTAATATGCAAGTGGAATCTGATGCCAAGGTACCTCTTCTGACATGTGCGTGTTTAAGCAGCCTATAGTATAATGGTTTACTAATCGGGCTTAGTGGGGTAGAACTCGCTGAGACGTAGTCTCATCCCGGTTTGGGGAAAAACATTTCAGGACCCCGCTGAGGAGCTAAAGAGGAGTCTGAGAAGGAGAACTCGGAGGTGAAACTTGAGGAAAAGGATTTTTTGGAAGAAGAAGATATTATCGAGAGAGATCTGGAGTACGATCTGAATGAGGATTGAGATCCCATCCTCTTTTGTGAATCTTGTCTTGATGTTAATAGAGTTAAAGTAAAAAGTTGTGAATAGTTGTAAAGTACTCCGGTTTGTGTTTTGTGTAAAAATTTGGTTATAAGTTTCAATATGAAAAATATGGCCTTACTTTTCTATCTCATCATTTTATTGTCTGGGGTTTTGAACTGCTTCCGCATGTGCTTAAAAAAATGAAATGGTCGGCGATACATAGTCCTATCTGGGCGTGACAAAGGGAGAAGGATATGTGCATCCCCGATGATCGGGGCGTGACACCCATGCTAGAGCCAAACGGACACCAAAAAAAAAATAAAAAAATCACTCTGAGCTCCAAAGGATTTTGAAAAGACAATTTAAGCACAAACAGTGGGGTTTGCCAAGAGGTACTCTCCAACTATCTTGAACAATCCCATAGCCCTATCTTTTCCCTGCTTGATGTCATCTTCCTTGAGCTCGCACCTTCCTCAACATGATACTCACTAGTCATCTTGCAAACACATCCACCATTAGCTAATGCGAACTTCACCTCATAGACAATGAACTTGATTTTGTCGAACTTGATATCACTTTCAATCAAAGTATATTTGCAATAAAAGTTCTCAACATCAAGAGCGTCAATCTTGTGCTTCGTGTACTTGATATGAGCACCTATTACATGAATTCACAAGAGTGGAAAGATTACTTTTGAGTTTTGTAGTCTATAAATGAACTTGACATGATAGATAAACATATATTATCCAACTTACTTTTGCCAAAGTTGGTCTGCTTAATGCTGCCAACTCCACCATCTCCCTCAATGAACTCGACTCTCTTGATGGCCCCAGGGACAATCTTTGGAATGATAATGTGTGAGTCAAGGATCAAAGCCTTGAACATTCTCGATGGAGCGACGGCACTTGTGAACTCTTGAGAGTAAGTGATAACACCCATGTTTGCCCTATAAGAACCAACGAGGAATGAACTCAAGTAGGCAATGGAGGGGATTGGTGATGTTGCTATTGAAGAAGGCTTGGGCTGATGAAGATAGTGAAGAGAATTGCTTGATATTTATAGGCAAGTTGATAATTCTGTAGTCCATCATCATTGAAAGTTCAAAGCACCCCGAATTGGACCATTTGGCCTTGCCTGAGTGTTTCTTCATTTCTTATCGGGCGGAGCACCGGTTATCAAGAAAATAAAGAAGGAAGACTTCCTTTTTCAAACATGATGAATCTAAACAATAGAATAGGTTGCACTTTAATATTTTTTTTATCAACAATTCATATTATAAGTTATTATATTCTAATCTTCTTCTGCCCAATTTGTTTTGTAGGAATCTAAGCATATATAGAATAATTTAACTTTTATAAAATTGTAGATGATGAACAACGAAATTGGTCGACTTTCCAAAAGCATCGCATTCGATTGGTAAGACATCAATGAGAAATGCATAAGCTTTTAAATTTTGAATAAAAAAAACACTAATATTATTGTGCAAGGTTTGACATATATATCGTTCACAATATACAAGCATTGAAAAATTGCACCAGACAGTCCAAAATGATTGGCCAAATATACAATCAAATACTAAACATTTTACTGAGTGCAATTTGGTCCTTTTGGTGAGATTGTGGTCATTATTTGAAAATATGGCATGCCAGAACTCAATGTAGCATTTGTAAAATACGTTTTGTAGAAAAGAATGGGGTCGATTCCATCTTACCATATAGAAATTGTGAAATAACAAAATTTTCCGTACTAAGGTCGCCTATGACTAAGTATGCCTCATTTCCAGGCTATTATATTCTCAATTTTTAAACTTTACTCAATCTCTCAAATAGTCATTGTATAAGTTTTTTCATCTAGAAGTAGGACTAGGGGTGAGCATGGTCCAAGTTGGTCCGGGCCACCCCCTAACCCTATGACCAACCCGTACAGTATCGGTCCTCAATTTTTAGGACCGAGGACCGACCCTATTAAGCCTGAGACCAAGGACCGGACCGACCCAATGGGTTCGGTCCGGTTCTAGGATCAACCCAGACAGATTGATAATTTTTTTCGTCTTATTTTTTATACTCCCTAAAAAAGCAAACCTACAAATTCAAATTACACATCCATCGACAATACGGTATTTTGCAACTAAACTATAAATACCAATACATATTTAGCAAATTTAAGATGACACAATAATAGAAATTTCGTATATATTAACTGCTCATCGAGTTATGGGACAAGATGGAAAGTTTTTGTAATAATCTATCTTTAATATTCATAACACCATATGCAAAAGTGTTTTCCTGCATTTGATCATGTAGAATCCACTCAACCAAAAAATGAGCTTCACACCACTTGACTAGCAAATCATCGTAGCAACTACAGTACTACTCTACTCTTCAAAAACGTCTACCATTTGACACAAATTGAAAAGCAAAGTGCAGCTGAAATTCATTAGTAAAATAAAATTAAACCATAAAAAGTTCAAAATACTTAATATAAACCATAAATATATAACTTCACATCTTGTTAATTCACTTAAACTTCTAAACACCTGAAAACAAAACAAACGACACATAATTAATATTCAACAAAGTTTTAAGTTGAAATTACTATTAGTGTTATTGATAGAACATCTCAATATAATATAATATAATATAATTTTTACTTAGGTTTGAATATTTAAAAGAATTATAAATAATATAATATAAATACGGGGTTGGTCTAGGGTTGACCAACCCAAAACTCTTAGGACCGAGGACCAACCCGTACAGTGTTGGTCATAAAATTTCAGGACCAAGGACTGAGCCAATCTCCTTGGGAACCGGACCAGGACCGACAGGATTGGGCTAGTCCAGGGTCGGTCCAGGGTTGACCCTTGACCGCTGCTCACCCCTAAGTAGGACCAGTCCAAAGTGGAGTGCCATGAAAATATTGAACTTAAATTCTTTGTAGGCTAAAACAACTAAATCATTACACACACATTCCTGGACTACATTTATTGATATTGTAATTTACTATTTTTACGGTTATCGTAAAACAGGGTTAATCTAAGGTGAGATAGAAGATTTCTTAATTAGTCTAATATAGGACTGGCTAGTGTGAGTCAAGTTGAGCTTGGCCCGTAATGAGGGGGCCTAGCTAGAAACTCTATAAATAGTGCTCAAGTCTCTTCTCTAATCCTAATTTTCACATGTATAATCACCTAAGGAGCATTTACCTAATGCTAAATGTGAGGGAGCCGTCTCATTGAGCCAGTTATACGGAGAGCAATAGAGGAGAAGGACTTACGGGTGGAATATTGTGTTTCTGTTTCCGTTTCAAGAACAATGGATTAAGAACAATGGATCCCAGAATAGGAGTGTTAATCTTTTTACTCAATTATGCATATTCTTGTTCTAGTTATGGAGATCTTGGGATTGCGCTATTTGCATCCAACAATGCACACCTTGCAAGGTGTCCTGTAGAAAAATAAAGGGTGTAAATTGTACGATACTCAAGTAATTACACCCCATATGCATTAGAAATTGGTAGTTCTTAACAATCCTTTGCACATCCGTCCTAATCCAGAGTGTCATAACACGTAGACACGTAAAAGTTATGCAGGAAGTTGGAATAAATATAAATTTGGATTATCGACAGGTGAAAGGGATTAATTCCCCTGACTGGTATAAGAGGGGCTCTCATTTAAAACAGGACTTTTCAACACATGTAGACTTGTTCAATTCTTAAGTAATCGGCAACCGGTGCTTGATTTGTTGTCGTTTTATTCTGTGTCCCATGACTAACTAAATCAATTTATCGCGACCCTCCCGACGTGAGGTACGAGGGATCAGGATTCCGTCAGGTCAATGAATTGCCTAGTGAGAGTGGTGAGAGGCTCTTACAAGCTTATGGTAATACTCGGTGGGGCGAGACCCTGTCAATTTGCGGTCGGTCGTTGGCTCATTTTATTTGGAGTCGCCATTAACCTATTTAAATCTAATTAGGGATCAAGTGAAACGTGAAAGTTCGTTTGTTTTTAGGTCTGGGGAAGATTGTTTCACTTTTCATGAGCCAGAGACCCTAAGAACAGGGATTTGATTATGCTAATCGTCTACTTAGTGCCCCTTCAATACCTGAACTTATAATGTAATTGAAAATGTGATTCAAGCGGTCTTATCAAATTTTAAGCTCCTAGGTACATTTCACTTGGTGATCATGCATGGTTGCTTGCAAAAATGGGTATCCATCACGCATATAGAATAAAAAAACATGCCAAATCAAAATAAGCATGTAAATAAGGAATATGGAATCTAAAGTATGAGAAAAGTAAAACTAGATATAGTATCAGGCAAATAGTATCAGGCAAAAAATATACATAACCTTATCATCAAGCCTTGAGACAAGACTCCCGTGATCAATACCGTTAATTAATCACGTCAATTCCTCAAACTAGATAACATGAAATGACCATGAACAAGACAAAACGAGCCAACTGGCTAAGTAATAGCAACGAAAATGCAATAAACGAATTAATCCTATCCCTAGATGCAATTCCAAACTAAGCGCCACACTAACTTATTTTTCTTTTTTTTATAATCTTTTCTCTTTACCGACTCTTTCTTTTTAATTACGCAAAATGACCTGATCTAACGTCTATGTTATACTAAAAACGCTAGCTACACCAGGCATTAGGTTAGAACAATGTTTTAGACTGAAAGTATTACTTTGGAATTATAACTTAACACTGAGCTACCACGATATCTCCTAGAATGCTATTTTTCTGTAATTTTTCATTACACGCTTTTTGGGCCGGTCTTTCACATACACTAACGGCAAGACGATTAATCATAAGATCACAATAGATAGAACGATTGACCACAAATAGACCACAATTACACTAATTAAAACATAATAACACCTAGAGATTAGTATATTGATGCAAAATGACTAGGGTTCATTTTGTGCATAATGACCCTAGTTATTAAGGGTGATGTGGAGGAGGGAATACGTGGTCATATAAACTAACTTTTTTTATTTTTATTTTTTAACAAGAGTCAAATTTCATTGTAATGAGTTGATTTGATTTTGGAATTAATTTTCATTCAAAAAAGTGCATGATGAACTCACTAGTGAAATTCAAGGGTCAACATTGGATGATTTGTCGATTTGAATGATGGGGACATCATTCAAGGAAACATGAAAATGAAAACCTAAAGAGTCAATTATTGAGTACTCTTCACTCTAATATGATATTAAATCAATTTACTTGTAGAACATCAACCATATTAATGCAAATTTATTCAATTACACCTAGAATTACAATTCAATTGCACTTAGAACTATAATAGATCACACTCGCATATCCCTTGTACCGACAGATAGGGAAAATTAAGACAAAATGAAGCATCATGGAGCTGGCAAAAGAAGACGCAATTTAAGCATAGGCATCAGGGTTTGCCAATAGGAACTCTTCAACAACTTTGTAGAGTCCCATAGCCTTTTCTTTGCCCTGTTTGATATCTTCTTCATTGATCTCTACATCCCCCTTAGCGTGATATTCACTAATCATCTTACAGACGCATCCACCGTTACTCGAAGCCAAGAATTGAACCTCATAGATGACCTTTTCGATCTTGTCGAAGATCACATCGCCTTCAATTAGAGTGTACTTGCAGACCAAGTTCTCCATGTCGAGGAAGTCAATTTTGTGCTTTAGAAACTTCAAGTGACCACCTATAATACCATGTAAAAATCAGATAACATTATATAGAGAGGTGCACAAACAAAGAGACATTCATATGGTGGTGCAACAAATATGACTCTTCGAGCATCATTTGATATGTATACTAACCTTCGGCAAAGTTGGTAACCTTGATGCTTCCAGCTCCTCCATCTCCTTCGACAAACTCGATGCTCTTGATACCCTGAGGGGCAATCTTGGGAATGAGGTTGTGGGAATCAACAATCAAAGCCTTGAACATTCTGGATGGAGCAATGAGGGTGGGGAACTCCTGGGTAAATGTGGTGACACCCATATTTTTGTCTTGGAAGAGGAAAGACAATTGAACCAGAAATTTGGGGAGAATATGGAGTATGTGTGAGTGCTTACTAGCGCAAAACCTTGAGTTTGATGCAAAAGATGAAAAACCAGCGTGCTATTTATAGACTCTTCAAAGGGAACCTAGCTTTTAAGGCCATCACATGGATGTTAAGACAGCTCAGAGCACTCCACGGTGGACTGACCGACCAAAACATTGATTTTCTTCTTCTTCTTCTTTTCATTTTTTTTTTCTTTTTAATTTATTGAAAGTCTTAACTTCATTGGCAAGGACCCGCCATCTTCTAGAACAGTCACAAGGGAGAAAAATAGCCCTTCCCTTGCCAGCAACTTGGACGGAAGTATCTGACTTAACACATACGTCAATGATGCAAAATTAATAAACTGCAATTGGCAAGATGGTACCCATTTTATTTTTGGATTAAGAAGCTGCTCCACGTAAAAGAGGAACGGGAGAAATAAGAATTTGAAAGTAATTCGTAGGAAGTGGGATGAAATTCCATGTGTGTTATAAGATTAGTGTGGATAGAGTACCGGTGGGTGAATAGTCGGCCTTAGGCGACTTCCGATCTGAGTTTGAGGGCGCGTGGAGAGGGGGAGAGAGAGATGGGCGTGGGCAATGGGCGTGATGGTCAATTAGAGTGGTATTACCACAAAGAGCACATGGAAGAGGATGAGCAAAGAGGAAGGAGAGGCACAAAGATGGAGAAAAAGAGAAGAAAAGAATGAAAAACCATTCTCTCGTCAAGCTTTTTGACCACCGAGAGATTCAATATTTTGTTCATTATTTGCATTTTATATCTTTTTTACATACTTTTTTAAGGTTACTTTATTTTGATAATAATAAAATTTAAATTTATCCTATTCATTATTAATATCTTAGATAAGAATTTCCATATCATCTTAATTTCTTACATTAGGATCAGAAAGTAAATGTAATGAATATCAGTAAAGTTTTTCAGTCTCACTTTCAAATACACCACTAAGCAACTGAAAAACTAGCAATTTTCCTTAAAAGTGATTTTCAAGAAAAACATTTTCCTCTATTAAGTATTTTTTTCACAGAACAAGTGCGTCCAAAGTTTAACTTACTATTTGAAATTAATTAAGCTAAGGAAAAGTTGGACCCCAAGTCAATGTAAGAAAAATCATGCACTTTTTCTTTCCTTGCCCTTCTTGCTACGGCATGTAAATTATTTAGATAACAATCACCATAGAACCTGGACCTCGGTTGAAAGCTATATTAAGTGGTTTGATTTACTTCAATCTTAGATCATTTAAAAGCCTACCAACAAACTGCATGATAACTTCTACATCTTGTGTAGCAGTTTACGTTTTAAAAACAATTTGTGTTCAAGTATTGATACACTGAAAAATATTACAAAAGGCCAAATTATGTTGAGAGGGTGACTATATTTCAATGGGAAAAAAACAACATAGATGATAGATGTGTTACTTTAAATAACATAAGATCAAGTTGATTAGTCTGCCATTTTGGACCTAATAGAAAATGGGTTGAGCATACATAATTTTGTCATGTGATGATTTATGGAATTCTCATTCAGACATTGTAACCACTTCATGTCGGGAAGATGACAAACTTTATCAGACAGCTTTTAGGTATGGATTCATAGAATAAGGTCCAATATGAATGGCATGATATTATATTTGTTCTATAATTGCAAACTTTTGAGGGAATATTGTGATTCGTTCGAGACCAAATTGCCACATGTATGACCTGTAATGGAATTGTCTCTATGACAACTTAAACATATATGATATAGATAACTTTGTCTGAAAAAGCAAGTTACGGAATCATTATTACAAAACTATTCTCAGGAATTCTTTTATTTATTTTTAAGCCAAAAACGCCGAGAAAGGTATATTAAATCTTAGTTGAGAATAGGAATATAACAGTGAACACAAATGTTGGGCCAGGTTAAGAGCCCAAAAAGATATATATGCCGTAGAATTTAAGCCTTTACAAATTGAAGATCAAGGTTATATTTTGACAATCGCTCCGATTCATTTGGTTGATGCTATACCTAATATTGAGATTTGACTGAGTAGATAAAAGTAGTTAGTTATTAACAATTTACCAGTCATTTTTTATCCGCTAAAAGCAGTTTTTTGGTCGATATGCTAGAAGCAGGTTAGTAATTAGAAAAAGATGGCAAGTCGGAATTAACAAGTTATTGGACAAGTAATTTACCAGTCAATTTTTGCTACCAACAATATAGGAATTAATCAAGGTTTTGCGTAAAATTACCACCATCGAACAGTTTTAAAAGTTTTTTGGTGTACGGAACCCAGGAGTTCCGCTATAAATAGCAACAAAAGCCCTCTAAAATAGCTACAAGTCTAACTCGAATGCTTGTTGAATGGGGTCGGTTCTTTGGTTTGATTCCTCCGGACTATAATAAGAGCCTGCTTGTATATAGCTATACCTGAATTGTAGCCGTTGTGTCATGAAGGGTTGTAACTTTTATGTTTGGTAATACAAGTTTTAAAACTGCAACCTCTCAAAATTGAGTAAAAAAATTCATAAAAGTTTATATAAACTGTTGCAATTTTGGAGGAACTGCAGCTGTGAGGTGTTTTCCGAACGCTTCAAAGTTGCATCACCCCTTTTACAGCGAAAGCTGATGGCGAGAATCTGTACCAAATAATCTGTAAATCTCTTGAAAATTCTAGCTTCGCTTGTTTTTTTGTTTCTTTTTCTTCTCTTTTCTTGGATCAACTTATGGCATTGGCCCACGATGTTATAGAGACCATCGTAGAAAACCCATCAACTTTATTTATATGAATCATTGACTTGCGCACAATCCTAACTATTTTTCATTAAAAAAAAAAATAAAGAAAGACATTAATTACTCTAAGTCAGAACTCTAAATTAAACCCTCAAAGCGAAGCACGACATCACAACAATTAATGCATAGATATATGGATTTGCCAAAAGGTATTCCTCAACCAGTTAGCACAATCTCATCGCTTTGTTTTGGCCCTACTGGCTGTCTTCTTATTGAGATACACATATGATTTATATTAGAAAAATATCACATTACAAGATTGATGTGGAGTAACGTAGTTATATATACTAGTTGGCCCACAATTTATTGATTTCAATTTTTGAGTGAGGGTGAGTGGAACTGAATATATTGACTAACTTAGAGTTGAGCTTTCACTTGGTGATCTCTTAATTGAAAGTATTAGGTTTCTATTGTGCGTCCAAACAAATGATTGATTGGTTGGTCTCCAATGTGTATTGGAATCCTAGACTTAATAAGGAATCCCATGAATCTCTATGGTTGCCAAGTGCGGAAGGAGATAATAGGTGAAAGATGCATTTGAATTGGTTGTCGATCATTAGAGATTCGAGTTGAGATAATTTTAGAGCTGAAAGGTATCTTAATTAAGGAGGACTATACCTAACATTGAGCTCACACTTGAGTTCATTATTTTTTTTATTTTTTATTTTTATGTTACATGGTTTTCGCTGCAAGTTCCCATTTGCTCTGGAAGCAAAAGGCACAATTTCTCTCATTGACGATTAACTAATCTCCCTCGACAATTTGGGCGTCTTCTGATAAGTGCGGGTCGGGAGTGCGGCCCTAAACTTGATGGATCATAAGTGAATAAAAATTATTGTAGTCACATAAAACTTCATTATTATTCCCCAAAGAAACTTATTTATTCCAATTGATAAATGCCGGAAGAGCTTAAGAGCCACGACTTGGATCCCAAAGCAAACTCCGTACAACATGACCCAAAAAGAAAAGATTAATGTAAAAACCCAAAGAGTTTTTGCCGAAAACAAATGGTCTAATTAAAAGGCCCATCAAGCATAGACATTGGGATTGGCGGAAAGGTACTCCTCGACAACCTTGTATAGCCCCATAGCCTTATCTTTGCCTTGTTTGATCTCATCTTGCTTAAGCTCCACACCAGCTTTCGTGTGGTACTCACTGGACATCTTGCATATGCATCCACCATTACTTGTAGCCTCAAATTTGACCTCATAGACAACGGATTCAATTTTATCAAAAATCACATCACCTTCAATCAAGGTATACTTGCAAACGAGGTTATCAGAATCGAGAGCATCGATCTTATGTTTCAAATATTTCAAGTGACCACCTGACATAAATTGAAAGTCTTGCTTAGAATCGTTACAACAGAAACCAATAAGAAGGACAAATATGTGTAGATTAAGGAAGATAGTTACCATCAGCAAAGTTAGTCTGCTTAATGCTTCCAACTCCTCCATCTCCTTCGATGAAATCAATGCTCTTGATGCCTTGGGGGGCAATTTTGGGGATGAGATTGTGGGAATCGAGAATTAAGGCCTTGAACATTCTCGATGGGGCAATTGGGGTAGTGAATTCTTGGGTAAAGGTAGTGATGCCCATATTTGATTTTAAGAGTGAAGATCTGAAAATGGAGGAGTAATGTGAAAAAGATTTGCTTGAAGGCAGAAGAAGACTGCTGAGTTTGCTGTGGAGATGTTGAGCAACCACTTGATGGGTATTTATAGATTCTAGGAGACGCGTGTGGAATGGTGCAGTTGTTTTCGCTGACGAAGAATTCAAGTTGGATCTCTATTGGTAGCACTCCACTTTGGACTGGCCCCACTTCTAGATGAAAGAACATGTATATTCACATTGTAGGAGATTGTCTGCCGTACTACCGAAAATTATTTAGCACATCATTTGAAACTCCCAATTTTCATAGATGGACTTTCCTTCGACCCCCAGCTGGAAATAGCCTTACACGCTGGAGAACTTATCGGGTGCATCGTTGATCCAATGAACATCATCCGTTGGATTATGTGGTTCCCGTGATGGTTCCACGAGATTTGATTAATCACATAAACTGGGCCTTTGTCTGTGGCCGTTACTACTAATTTTCCCACGTGTCCTACTTCTGGTTCATATGCTTTGATTTTTAGTTTCTCGACGTCGCCATTCTCCGGTCTATCCCATCCTGTGCCTATCCCTAAGTTCGATGGAGGTTCATGGTCAATTCCCCATGTATCCTTATATCGTGGACACCGACCAGGGTGTCTTGTAGAAAGATGCAGGCATACCCTGTACGATGCTTTATTAATTACTACCGCGAGCATTAGAAAACGGTAATTCTTAACAATCCTTTGCACATCCGTCCTAATCCAGAGTTTCACAACACGTACACACGCAAAAGTTATGCTGGAAGTTGGGACAGATATAAATTTTTTAATTCTTGAAGTAATCAGCAACTGATGCTCGATTTGTTGTCGTTTTAGTTCTGGGCTCTGTGACTAACTAAATGAGTGTATACATCTTGAGCTGGGTGTTGCGACTCTCCCGATGCAAGATATGGGGATTAGGCATCCGTCAGGGCGATGGCTTGCTAAGTGAGAGCAGCTAGAGCTTCTTACAAGGTTATGATAACACTCGGCACGGATTCTCCCAGACTTTGCCAATATACAGCAATTGGTTGACTTGGTTCATTATGATTAACATGGTTTTTTTTTTTTTTTTTCATTTTGGAGTCACCTCTTACCTGTTTTAGGCCGATTAAGGACCAAGTGAAACGTGGAAGGTCGTTCGGTTTTTTTGGTCGGGGGAAGGTCATTTCACTTTTCACAAGCCATGTGGTTATGCTAATCATCTAACTAGTGCCCTTTTAGTATCTAAACTTACAGTGTAATCCAAAATGTGACTCAAGTGGTCCTATCAAATTTTAAGCTCCTAGGTACATTTCACTAGGTGAGCAAAAAGGGCTATCCATCAAGCATATAAAATAAACAACGCGCCAAATTGAAATAAGCATGTAAATGTGAAAGACGGAATGTAAAGTGTGAGAAAAGTAAACCCAATATGGTGTCAAGCAAAGAAGTACATGATGTTATCATATCACGAGACAAGATCCCCGTGACCAGTTTCATAAATTAATCATGCCTATACCTCAAACTAGATAACATGAAGCGATCATGAACTAGACAAAACGAACCGACTAGCTAAGTAATAGTGACAACAATCCAAACTATACGCCACACTACTCTTTTTATCTTTTCTCTTTGCCAACTCTTTTCTTTTTAATTACGCAAAATGACATGATCTAGAGTCTATATTATACTAAAAACGCTAGCTACGCCTTGCATTAGATTAGGAGAACGCGAAATCAAACATGGACTCAAAACATTACTTAAGATTACTACCTCCGAGAATGCTATTTTTCTGTAATTTTTCATTACATGCTTTTTGTGCCACTCTTTCACATACACTAACGGCAATATGATTAATCACTAAGATCACAATAAATAGAACGATTGAACACAAATAGACCATGATTACACTAATCGAAGCATAATAACACCTAAAGATTAGTGTATTGATGCAAAATGACTAGGGTTCATTTTGTGCATAGTGGAGCAAGGAAAGCGTGAACATATAAACTGACGTTTCGTTACCAGGGTCAAATTCCGCTGTAACCAGCAGATTTGATTTTGGAACTGATTTTCATTCAGAAAAAGAAAATGCATGATGAACTTGCAGGTGAACTTTAGGAGTTAACACTGGATGATTTGTTGATTTGAATGATCGGGACATCAATATAGGAAACATGAAAATGAAAGCGTGAAGAGTCAATTATGAGAACTCTTCACTCCAATCTGATATTAAAACATCAACAATTCCAATGGAAATTTATTAATAACACCCAGAATTACAATTCAATCGCACTAAAAATTACAATAGATCACACTTGCATACCCCTTATAGTGACCGATAAGGGAAATAACAGCAAAATGATGCATGACGGAAACGGCACAAGAAGTTGCGATTTAAACATAAATATCGGGGTTAGCCAATAGGTACTCTTCAACAACTTTGTAGAGTCCCATAGCCTTTTCTTTGCCTTGCTTGATATCATCTTCCTTAAGCTCCACATCCCCTTTAGTGTGGTATTCACTAGTCATCTTACAAATGCATCCACCGTCGCTCGAAGCCAAGAATTGAACCTCGTAAACAATCGATTCGATCTTGTCAAATATCACGTCACCTTCAATCAAAGTGTACTTGCAGACCAAGTTCTCGGTGTCAAGAGCATCGATTTTGTGCTTTAAGAACTTCAAGTGACCACCTATAATACCATGCAAAAATCAGATAACATTCTATAGAAGGTATATAAATAAAGAGACATTCATATAGTTGTGAAACCAATGGGAATCTTTGAGCATCATTATAAACTAACCTTCGGCGAAGTTGGTGACCTTGATACTTCCAACTTCTCCATCTCCTTCAACAAACTCAATGTTCTTAATACCCTGAGGAGCAATCTTGGGAATCAAGTTGTGAGAATCAACAATCAAAGCCTTGAACATTCTAGATGGAGCAATGGGGGTGGTGAATTCTTGGGTAAATGTGGTCACACCCATGTTTTTGTCTTGGGAGAGGAAAGGAATCGAACAAGAAATTTGTGGAGAATATGTAGGAATATGCGTAAGTGCTTCTTACTAGCGGAAGGACTTGAGTTTGATGTTTGATGCAGAAGATGAAGGACCGAGGAGCTATTTATAGACTCTTGAAAGGGGCTTAGCTTTTAAGGCCTACACATGGACGTTCAAGAAAGCTCGGAGCACACCACGGTGGACTAGCCGACCAAGGCTTTGTTTTTCCTCATCTTTTTTTTTTTTTTTTTTGGTTTAAGTTTAATCGTTTGAAAGTCTTCACTTCATTGGCACGGACCCGCAATTTTCTAGAACAGTCAGAAGGGGAGAACAATAGCCCTTCCCACTTGCCAGCGACTTGGACCAAATTGCAATTGGCAAGTTGATACCAATTTTATTTTCGAAATAAGAAATTGGAAGTAATTAGGAAAAAGTTGGATGAAATTCCATTTATGTTATAAGATCATTGTAGATAGAGTACCAGTGGGTGAATTATTGGCCTTAGGCGACTTCCGATCCGAGTTCAAGGGCGCACGGGGAGGGGCAGAGAGAGATGGGCGCGGCCAATGACGGTGATGGTCAATTAGAGTGGTATTATCACAGCGAGCACATGAAAGAGGACGAGCAAAGAGGAAGGAGGAACACAAAGATGGAGAAAAAGAGAAGAAAAGAATGAAAAACCATTCTCTCGTCAAGCTTTCTGACCACCGAGAGATTTAACATTGCTAAATATTTGCATTTTATATTGTTTTACATCCCTTTTTAAGGTTGCTTTATTTGATAATAAAAAAATTAAGATTTATCCTGTACATTATTAATATCTGAGATAATAATTTCCATATCATCTTAATGTCTTACATTAGATCACAAAATAATTATAATGAAGATAATAAATTTTTATAATAAGATCTGAACATCAATAAACTTTTTCAGTCTCACTTTCAAACACACCACTAAACAACTGAAAAACTAATAATTTTCTTAAAAAATGATTTTCAAGAAAAAAAAATTCCTCTATTAAGAATTTTTTCGCAAAACAAACACATCCAAAGTTTAACTTACCATTTGAAATTAATTAACATAAGAAAAAGTTGGACCCCAAGTCAATCTAAGAAAAATCGTGCACTTTTTCTTTCCTTGCCCCTCTAGCTGCCACATATAACTGATTTAGATAATAATCACTATGGTACCTGGACCTTAGTTGAACACTCAATTGAGTGTTTGATTTACTTCATTCTTAGATCACATAAAAGCCTATCGACAAACTGCATGATAACTTCTACATCTCGTGTTGCAGTTTAGGCTTTTTAAAAAAATTGGGCTTGAGTATTGATACATTGAAAAATATTACAAAAACCCAAATTATATGTCAGGAGGCTGACTATATATCAATGGGAAAAAACAACAGCGATAAATGTGCTACTTTAAATATCATAAGATCATGTTGAATAGTCTGCCAATTCGGACTTATTAGAAAATTTGTCGAGCGTACATGACTTCGGCATGTGATGGTTTATGGAAGTCTCACAGAGACATCGCAACCACTTCATGTTGGGAAGATGACAACCTTTATCAGGCAACTTTTAGGTATGTGTTCATAGACTTTAGTCCAATATGAATAATATAATGTTATATTTGTTCTATAATTACAAACTTTAGAGGGAAAATTTTGACTCGCTTGAGACCAAATTGCCACATGGATGACCTGTAATTGATTTGTCTCTATGACAACTTAAGTATATAAAACACGGATATCTTTTTCTGAAAAAGCAAGTTATGGGGTCATTATCACAACACTATTCTCAGGAATTCTTCTATTTTTTTTTTTTTAGCCAAAAAGGTCGAGAAAGATATATAAAATTTTAGCTGAGAACAGGAATATAACAATGGACATAAATGTGAGGCCGGGTTAAGAGCCCATAAAGATATATATGCTATAGAATGTAAGCCTTTGCAAATTGAGTATAAGGGTTATATTTTGGCAATCGCTCCTATTCATTTGGTTGAGGCTATACTTGTTATTGAAATTTGACTGAGTCGATAAAAGTAGGTTAGTTATTAGAAAAAATTGGCAAACCAGAATTAACAATTTACCAGTCTTTTTTTTTCTTGCTAAAAGTAGGTTAGTAATTAGAAAAAAGTTGGCAAGTCACAATTAACAAGTTATTGTTAGAATACATGTGTGAGTGAGTTGTATTAGAGAAATCTCATATCGAAAAATTTATGTGGTGTAAAATAATTAATATATCATAATTGGCCTATAACCCATTAGTTTAAGCTTTTGAGTGAAGATA
The DNA here is from genome assembly GCA_016097545.1 of Eucalyptus victrix. Classification (NCBI taxonomy): domain Eukaryota; kingdom Viridiplantae; phylum Streptophyta; class Magnoliopsida; order Myrtales; family Myrtaceae; genus Eucalyptus; species Eucalyptus victrix. Next base: position 49,850,762 of record CM027842.1, read on the forward strand.
AATATTGGTGGACTTGAATTTGGACACCATCTTGGCTATTTTCCTAGGTGAAAGGTATTGGATTTTTATTGCATGATTTTTGGGAAGATGAGCACTATGGTTTAGCAACGTGGGCCCATAGAAAGTGTGTGAGGGGAAGATCTAGTTAGCTCATAACTCATTGGTCTAAGTTTTTGAGTGTAGGTGGATACATCTGGATGTATTGACTGTTGACACCTAAATTTTTGCATAATTTTTAGGGTTAATTTTTACCAAAATAAAAAAATCACATGGCATATAGTTTAGGAACATGTTTGTTTATTTTATTTTATTGGACCGTCGGTGAACAAGAGATTTTTCACATATTCTATTGAGATTTTTCACATATTTAGGTAATATACGCCAAGTGATGTATTTTCGAGCAAAAAGGAAAATTTTGGATAGAATATGTGAAAAATACAAAAGAGAATATCACATGTGGTGCAATGATATATTCAGATAATTATGCACGAGTGAAATTGGAAATAAAATACGCTTCAAAGATCTAAATTTTTCCCCTATAAAAGGCGTTGCACACGTACGGACAAAAGGGGGGGAGGAATTTCGAAAAATTTGGAGCAAAAGGGGGCCTCACAATTCAATATGCGGCCACATATAGAGATATACGTGAGAAAAAGAGAGGAGAGAACGTGAGTTCTCTTGGCCAAGCTTACGGCGAGACCTCGCCATTGCCGCCGCAGCGCTCTCATCTTCATGACAACTCGTCAACGAGCCGCAAGCCCTGCTGTACCGTGCTTGCTGTCCTCGACCTTGACGATGCTGCGGCTCTAGTCTCCCCACGTTGACAACAAAGCTACTGTCCACTTCATGATAACGCTGAGTCGCTGATCTCGCCACCTGCACCACCCGTGCTGTACTACCTGTCCTCGGGTCACGCCGCAAGGCATAGCCATAGCCCTCCGGATCTGGACAACCGCTAACCAACGCTTGCCTTGCCTTAGTTTTCTTCTGCAAGCTGTTCTTTGGTTCAATATTAATCCATGTTGTCTTAAAAGTTGCTAGTGTGATTCACGAGTGATATGCAAAGAAACATAGAGAAATAAATCGTGAGTGGGAGTTAAGAAAGAAATATTGCAGTGCCATTGTAGATTGAAGATGGTGATCCAGCAGTGATGTTCAAGAGTGCAGTTCACAATTCGGTCAAACACCCACTCACGGTCAAGTTCAACAAGAGCAGAACTTCTTCAAAGCTACAAGACGAAAGGAGGAAGAGATCGTGGGAAGTTGACGGACGCGTGGCAACGTGTATACCAATTTCCCTGGTAGGTCCCGAGCGCCCCACATATTCAAATCGCGAGCTTCACCGGTTCCATTCACGAGCCCTGTTGAATCCATCATTGATCGTGCACCAAGAATCCTTGGCCGAGACGGCATCACAGGCAGCCATCCCATGCCACGGATGACCACCGAGAAGTCCACACCAACATGAGTAGCCACTGCAGTAAGCCGATCACCCACTGCCGTTCCCAATTGCGATCCCGGTCCAATTGCGCAAAGTCCAAATTTGGAAGCCAATATACGGATTAGGTAAAACGTATATTTCCAAATATTCAGTTTCCTTATTCGTAATCTCGAGTAGCGTTTTAAATTGGGAAATCTTCCTAATTTCACAACGTGCATACGATTGACAGTTCGATTTCACGCTCGAAATATGACTCGCAATCGCACGGAAAAATCGCCAATCCGATCTCATGCTCGAGATTCGATTCGCGATTTTATTTGAAATTCACCAATCCGATCCCATGCGCGGGATATGATTCGTCAATTTGTGGATATCGATCATATCTTGCTTGATTTGCTATCGTGTCATTTGGATCAATTTCGTCTTCATAAAAAAGAAAATCAAAAAAATTGAATTAGGATTAGGTTCATTTTAGAATATTTCTCATTTTAGGGTTATCCCGCATGTTTAGAATAGGAAATTTATTTATTTCAAATTTTTGAAAAAATGAAATAATCCAAAAAATGCGTTTAGTTAGGATGTTAGTTTTTTTTAATCTAAATTGCAAGTTTAATTATTTGGCAATTTTAATTTCGAATTTCATAAAAGAAAAAGAAAAGGAAAAAAACACAAAAAAAGTCATTATGCATATGTCATGTAGAATTAAGGCATTCTTTGCACGTCATTGCATGTTAAGATTGCATATTATAGGTTTAGATAATTTCTCCTAAATAGATTGCATGCTTATTAGGAAAATAAAAATCATGTGCACGTCATATAGAATTAGTTTCATACAATGCACGTCATTTAGTGATTTTTGTTAGGTTCATTTAATTAGAAATTGCCCGTCATTAGAATTAGGTCATTAGATTAATTTGGATTGCATATTTAAGTGTTGCATTTCTTTAATTTCGAATCTCATGGAAAATAAAAAAAATTATTTTTAGAATAAATCCGTCTCATGCTTCAGGATAAATTACATGCTTATTTATGTCATATCGCTTAGGTCATAAAGCTAAGTCATGTTGCCATGTCATATCATTTCATGTTAAATTAGTGGCATGCATTGCATAAAGCATGATTCTCATTAATTAAGTGAAAACAAAACAAAAATTGTGTGTTAATTAGAAACCATATTTAGGGCTGTTGATGTGGATTTTAATTTAACATTGCAGATGCTTTCGTTGCTTTAAGGTAAGTCCTGCAATTTATTTTCTGCTTTACTTGAGTGTTAAATTGGTGGTTTGCGCACCTACATGAACACCTCACATATTAGGGAATTAGTTTAAAATCAATCCAAACTGCTTGCCAAACATTTTTCAAAATAAAAAGAAAGGTACCGAAAGGGCGTTAGAGAATTCTAGCGTAACCAAGTCCCCGTACCCATAGTCTCTGGCTCGTAGAAGTAAAATAATTCTCCCGTTATTTTACTTGGGTTTCTAATCGACCCACCAAAAATAGATTAGTGGTGACTCCTAATTGAAAATCAATTGCATGTTAAGAACTTGAACCGAAAGTCGTGAATTGGTATGGGCTTGGGAGAGCCCGAGTTAAGTCTAGGCTTAACAATCCATTAGCCAAACCTTAGGTGGTTCACACCCGAAAAATTGGTCGCGACATTGACGAGTTCGGTTTTGGAGGTATAAAGCTTCTGCCATGCGCTTTTAACGGTTACTGGACAAACAATTTACCAGTTACTTTTTGCAACCAATAATATAGTAATTTATTAAGATTTTGTATAAAATTACCAATATCAAACAGTTTTCTGTTTTTCGGTGCATCCAAGGCAGGAATTCCGCTATATGTAGCTACAAAACCCCCCTTCAAAATAGCTACGAATCTAACTTGCATGCTTATTAAGTTGGGTCGGTTCTTTGATTTGATTCTTCCGGACTATAATAAGAGCCTGCTTGTGTATAGCTACACCTGAATTATAGTCATTGTGTCATGAAGGGATGTAACTTCTATGTTTGGTAATACATGTTTTAAAACCGCAATCCCTCAAAGTTGAGTAAAACAATTTCATAAAAGTTGATATAAACTGTTGTAATTTTGGAGGAGCTGGAGCCACGAGATGTTTCCCAAACAAGTCAAAGTTGTAGCACCCCTTTCCCCGCGAAAGAAAGCTGGTGGCGAGGAGCCGTACCGAACAAGATGTAGATCTCTTGAAAATTCTAGCTTCGCTCGTTTGCTGTTTCTTTATGTTCTCTGTTCTTGGATCAACTCATGGCCCATGACGTTGAAGAAACTAGCGTATAAAACCCATCAACTTTATATATATATGAATCATTGACTTACGCACAATCATAACCTTTTTTCACTACAGAAAAACATCAAGAAAGACATTATTTACTCCAACTCAAAGCTCTAAATTAAACCGCCGAAGCGAAGCATGACATCACAACACTTAAGTATAGATAGCTGGATTTGCCAAAAGGTACTCCTCAACCACTTAGCACAATATTTCGGCCTTAATAAATGTTTTATTTTGGTCCTTATTCTTGGTAAAAATGCATCCATATGCAGATAAGAGTAATGCAATCGCCCAACTATGCTAGTTCGCACATTATAATTCTGTAAATAGTGCAACTGGCTATGATGAACACATTAGAGAATAATTAAACACATTATTTATTTATTGGAAATTTAATAAGATTATACAAAAAAGTAACCATTTTCTTTTAAAAATCAAACTGAAAGACATTGATTCAGAGGTTCTCAATAACCACTCGAGGTTATAGCATACACCACTTTAAAGAAAATTTTTAACAAGATGTATTATCCATTTTTGATTCGGAGATTCTCATATCACTCTCCCACTAACTATCAGATTGAGAATGGGCAAGGCAGTTTGTGGAAAATTCTCCCTTAACGAAGTTCAGGACAATGGTCTGACCGGTTCATGAGCGGTGCATTGAATCGACATGTTTGCCAATATTCAAAGCTTTAGTAGCATCTTATAGTTGATATAGCTTGAGCACTAGCAATTATGATGCTGAGATGATAATCGTTCTTTCAAATGCGCGTGGGAAGTTTGTCCCTAAGCTTCCCGCTTATAAACGAATTCAAAATCAAAATTGGTAACATAAAACTTCACTATTATTTCTCGAAGTAATCGATTTCCTTCGATGTGACAAACCGATCGACTTAGATCTCCCAAAGAAAATTCAATACAACATGCCCCTAAAGAAAAGATTACTGAAAAATCCTCACCCAATGTTTTGTGGAGAACAACAGATCCAATTAAAATGCACATCAAGCATAAGCATCGGGATTGGTGGAAAGGTACTCCTCAACGACCTTGTACAAACCCATAGCCTTTTCTTTGCCTTGTTTGATGTCCTCTTCCCTAAGCTCCACACCGGCTTTCAAATGATACTCACTGGACATCTTGCATATGCATCCACCATTGCTTGAAGCCTCAAATTTGACCTCATAGACAACGGATTCAATTTTATTGAAGATCACATCACCTTCAATCAAGGTGTACTTGCATACTAGGTTATTCGAGTCGAGAGCATCAATCTTATGTTTCAAATACTTCAAGTGACCACCTGGCATAACAAACACCGAATTAATACTCGTGCTTAGAATCACTAATATCATAATCAATAAGAAGGACGAATTCAAGTATGGGCATCACTCAGTAAGGACAATAAGTACCTTCAGCAAAGTTAGTCTGCTTGATACTTCCAACTCCCCCATCTCCTTCGATGAACTCAATGCTCTTGATACCCTGGGGGGCAATCTTGGGGATGAGATTGTGGGAATCAAGAATTAAGGCCTTAAACATTCTTGAAGGAGCAATCGGGGTTGTGAATTCTTGAGTAAAGGTAGTGACAGCCATGTTTGTTTTTTAGAGTAAAGAGCTGAAAATGAGGGTGAAAAGGATTGCTTGAATGGAGAAGAAGAGTCCCTGAGTTTGCAATGAAGATGTTGAGCAACAATGGGTGGGTATTTATAGAATTTAGGAAATGCGTGTGCAAGGATTTAGTTGTTTTCAGCCGACAAAGGATTCAACTTCAATATGGTCGCAGCACTCCGGTGTGGACTGGCCCCACTTCTAGATGATCAAAACACGTATAGGAAAAGATAGACTAAAGTCTGAATATTATTAAATCATATGAAAAAAAGCCCTTAGAGTGAGGCATAGCTGTCATTGACGACCGTGAGTACGGAAATTTTGGATATTTCATATTTGTTGTGGTAGAGTAGAAGCAACATGATTGTTTTCTTAAAAAATAAAAATGATTCATTTCTTCTTCGATGTGCGACCGACAATGTTGGCACATCCGCCGGGTCTATTATAAAATATCATGTCCAAAAACTATTCATTAGGGGTCTTTGTGATTCAGTTTTTTTAATGGTTTTCAAATTACAATTTATTATTAGCATGATCCATTAATTTAGAATCTTGCTGATTGTTGGGAAAATTCCTTATAATGTTTTGAAGATGAGAATAATCAAAGACTACTTATGTGTTTGATGGTTAAGTAACTAGCTAAAAGATACAAAGGGCCTTATAGAGATGGTGTCCTAATCGGACGTCTAAAGGTGTTGAGTTCTCTATCAATGGTAAAAAAACGCATCAGGCATAGACGTGTCCACAGGCTGGAGGTACCTAAATAGAAGGAGAACAAGCCTAAAATGAGATTTTCGGTAAAGTTTTGAAGTACCATGAATATGTGAACGGTAAGGTAAAACCTATTGCTAATATACTTGGAAGGACCAGGAGAAAGAAGCAAGAGTGAAGTTGATATACTTTGTCAATATCAAAGGGATGTAGAGTATGTTGTGAAAGATTGATAATAATTGGACGGACTTTTATAGAGGTGAACAAGTCATGAAGAAAGGGAAGTTCGTGGAGACTTGGAGGTACTAGACAAGGACAAACAATTTATATAGTCTTAGATCACTGAGATACTGAGGAAGATTAATGGATGACAAATCGTAAGTAGAATAAGAGCGAGCAGCTTGAATGTACTCGAGAATTGCTAACATGGGTGGAGTGCTTAATATACTAGGGAACCTGATATAATCGTAAAGCTTGATATAACCGGGTTGTCTAAATATGGTCGTGACGTCTGATATAATCGGAGTCTGATATCAACTCAACACGAGCTTGATATAAGCAGGCCGCCTAATATAAGCGGAAGTCTGATATTACCGAGAAGTTGAACTATTGATTTAAGCGAAGTGCTTATATTACCTACACACAAATGCATATCAAAAGCTTACGATATTTGGATAAAGATATCCCATGACGACCTTTATCAGAACATTTTTAACAGCTAGTCACAAGTTTGGATATCCATAAGATTGTTTTAGGCAGAATCCAATCATTTGGTAAAAAGGCGGCAACAAGGTTGTTGAAAGATATGATTGTATGGATGACTAGGTCTCCGGTGGATTGATTGCTTATCTTCAATGGCGAAACTGATTTTCTTGAAAATTATCCTACGGCTAGTTTGGACACAAAAGACTATATAAGAAGATTGACCTACACTAAAGAAGAAGAAGAACCAACGACACAGAAAAAGCTATGTACACTTATACTCTTGTTGACCTGTCAAGCGAGAGTTCCATTAGTAAGATTGCTTATCACTAATTGTAATCTAAAAGAGGAGTGTATCATGGTTGTACTAGTGCTTAGGTGATAGTGTGATCTATTAGATTTGGGTATAAGCCGCACCAACTTGTATAGAAGCACTTCAAGTAGAAACAACACGTACTACCATGTAACTACTCCAAAGATTGCTAATGGAATCTAGTATGTTAGTGGCTATTAGTCTGGGAGAGTAGACGTAAGCTTACACTAAACCGAATGACTATAACGCTACGAATGTATCTTTCTCTATCTCTTTACTTATATTTATTTATTTCCTAATAGAAGCAAACTGCACTACTTGATATAACCAAATTTTACTTATATTAACACACCATTTCACCCAATCACACATATTAAACTTGACACTTTTAGTTCCACAATATTTTGTCAAGTTTCTTGAAATCATCTATTCACCCCATCTAAGTGATACTGTTAGCCAAAATCCATTGGTATTAGAGCCTAGTGCTCCTTTACATGAATTGTTTATTTCTTAGTTAACAATCTATGGCTAGCATGTTTGGATAAGGTATTTTTGAAAGACAAAGTAACAATAGACATCCCTACTTTTGATCGGATAGATTATGATATATGGAGAAACAGAAGTAAATAAAAGTTAATCAGACACGGCCTGAAAACTCACATATCTCATATATCCCAATATTAAAGGCTCTAATGTTGAAGGTGTTCTTTCATGTTGCATTTTATTATATTCAATTATTAATGGTTTTAGAATTATAGCTGTGCCTCAGTGCATATTATATAAAAACTTCTTTTGATGTAATGCTGGACAAATAATATCATAGCCGTGAATTTATGTCAATATATCGAACAATGCGGATAGTGACTTGAGAATGTAGTAGTCAACATGATTAAATGTCTGGAGAATCCTAAATGATGAATGTGAGCTAAATATAATGGCGTAATTAAAGTACAGAAAAGTACATTGTCGGCATGATAAATAATTTCTATATGATTCTTTGTACATGTGAATTTGATATCACTATTAATATCGCCCATTTAAATTGTACCACACCCACCATGTCGGTGAACACGATATGAACAAAGAATTATAATCCTTCATGTTTGACTTTTCCTGAATCTTCTAGATTACTGGGGGCTCCGCCCCAAGAAAAAGGAAGAAAGGCTTAAAGCAAGGGTGAACAGTTCATTTCGGAGTGCTTGGGACTTTGAATGCTTATGGACTGCTGAACAATTAGCTTGCCTATTAATACCAAGCGGGACTCTTCATCATCCTCATCAGCTCAAGCCTTCTTCAATAGAAATCACACCAAATCCTTCCATTTCCTACTCGATTTCATTTCTTTGTGCTTCTTACTGGACAAACAAGGGAGCTGTCACCGACTCTCAGGAGTTCACATCAGCCGTTTCTCCATCCCGGATGTTCAAGGCTTTGGTCCTTGACTCACACAACAACATTCCCAAAATTGTTCCTAGAGGCATCAAGAGTGTTGAGTGCACTAAGGGAGATGGTGGAGTTGGTAGCATTAAGCAAACCAACTTCGATGAAAGTAAGTCAAATGATAGATATTTATCTGCCATGTCAAGGTCATTAATAGACTGTAGAAATTGAAATTAATCTTTATACTTTTGTGAATGTATGCAATAGGTGCTCACATCAAGTACATGAAGCACAAGATCGACGCTCTCGATGTTGAGAACTTTTGTTGCAAATATACTTTGATCAATAGTGATATCAAGTTCGACAAGATTGATTTCATCGTCTATGAGGTGAAGTTTTGTCGCATCAGCTGATGGTGGATGTGTCTATAAGATGACCAATGAATGTCATGCTAAGGAAGGTGCAGAGCTCATGGAAGATGATATCAAGCAAGGCAAAGATAGGGCTACAGGATTATTCAAGTCCATTGAAGACACCTCTTGGCAAATCCTAGTGTTTGTGCTTAAATGCTCTTTTTTAAATTCTTTGTGGTGATATTTTATTGGAACTTGAGCGGACTTTTTTCCCGTGTTTCTTATTCGCTCTAGCTTGGAACTTTTGTGTGTGAATAGTGTTGGATTTTTCTGTTTTGTGTATGGTCATCACAATAAATCTTGAAAGAGCAATAAGCAATTCAATAATTGATGCATTACCTTGGATTTAGCCCAAGTAATCTGCATTGGTGATCATCATTCATCACTACACGAGTGTATCATATTTATACATCAGTTGCTTAAGCTATCATATATTTCCTTCTAGCCCTAAAAGAAATCCTAAAAGAAGCTCCATCGCTATCCATCATGTGCCTTGAAGCCTCAAAAAGCACGCGGTTCGAATTGAATTATAAATTTAGGCTCGGTGGTCCCACCCAGGCATATAAGGGTGTGCATGACAAAATTTCTAGAACAGAAATTGATTTCTGGCCAGAAATTGATTTCTCAATTTTTATTTCAGAAATTGAAAAGTTAAAAATTTTAGCTTCTAATTTCTTATTCAAATCTATTTATGGAATAGAAATATATTCTAAAAATAGAAAAATCAAATTGTGTTACCAAACGGATTTTTGTTCCAAACTTATTCTAGAGAACAAAAAAAAAAGAAATAAAGAAGTATAAATTTTATCATGCGTGCTCTAAGAGCCTGAAAAATGCACTAGTTTGATTTGGGTTATGGGTCACCAGACAATTTTTCTCGGCCCTAGCAGCACTTCAGTAGTTACAATCACTTTTCAAAAGTTGCCTTTTCCTGGTTTTGAGGTGCTAAAAATTTAATACATATATATATTTTTTTGGGATCAAATTTAATTTAATACATAATTTAATACATATATTGCCAAACACAATTCGCAGCATAACTACAGTAAAACACAACACAATTATACCGCATAGGCTTGAAATGATCATTGCGATACCTAACTGTGTCATATAGTGGGATACACAATTAAAAAAAAAAAAGAAGAGTTTATTAATAAGTATCCCAAAAGCACTAATCAGTTAAAAAATTAAACACTTTTCAATGCACTGACTGTGTTTCATGAAGAGTTAGTGTTTTCAAAATTGAATTGTTCCAAATGTAATAAGTGCTAGAGACACTTGATAACTCGACCCATTTAGAAATAAAATATCCGTACACCCTTTGCAATGGGAAGTGGGGTCATTAAAACTGAGAACAGAATTCCAAGTTGCGTCCCGTCCTTGAAGCTTTTGTAATGCGTGTCAACATGGGTCGCTAAGTCCGTCCTTATTAGCCTTGTGAACGGATCATTAGAAACTGCCTGTCTCTCTGGTGCCATGCGCCATCAGCAAAAGGAGAAAGGAGTGATCGCTAAGGTGAAAGGATTCAGACAGATTTTAAGATGATGAAGGGGACATAAACGGATTGCACTACAAATTAAATAATATGAGTATCACTAGGCAATCTATGCCAACAATAACGAGCACATCATTTTATTAAGTGGAAGAGTTTGTGACATCTTTAAATCTCACATCAATTCGGAGAGACTTTATTGAATGATGTATAAGGTAATATCCACATCAAATAACCATCATCTTGTATGGTTTCATCAACAATAACGGGACCATCTCTGAGGTCACATATGAGGCCATAAATTTTGTTTTTATGTCCCATCATTTTCGCTGCGAGTTCCCATTTGTTCTGGAATATGGTTATAAAGAAGCAAAAGGCGCGTTGCTGATTAGTAAATCTCAATCAACAATTTGGGCATCTTCTGCTATGGAGTTGGGCCCCGAACTTGACGGATCATAAGTGAATTCAAAATAAAAGTAGTCACAGAAAACTTTGTTATTATTTCCTAAAGAAATTTGTTTATTCCAAATTGATAAATCCTGGAAGAACTTAAGACCCAAGACTTGGATCTCCCAAAGCAAATTCCATACAACATGGCCCAAAAAGGAAAAACAAATGATAACTCCTCAGAGTTTTTGCCGAAAGCAAATGGTTTAATTAAAAGGAGCATCAAGCATAGACATCAGGATTGGCAGAAAGGTACTCCTCGACCACCTTGTACAAACCCATAGCCTTCTCTTTGCCTTGTTTGATGTCCTCTTCCTTGAGCTCCACACCAGTTTTCGTGTGATACTCACTAGACATCTTGCAAATGCATCCACCATTGCTTGAAGCCTCAAATTTAACCTCGTATGCCACCGATTCTATTTTATCAAAGATCACACCACCTTCAATCAAGGTGTACTTGCAGACGAGGGCATCTAAGTCGAGAGCATCAATCTTATGTTTCAAACTTTTCAAGTGACCACCTGACATAAATTGAAACTCTTGCTTAGAATCACTATAGTATGAATTGATAAGAAGGGCAAATTTGAGTATGCAGATCATGGACTAAAGATGATAATTACCTTCAGCAAAGTTAGTCTGCTTGATGCTTCCAACACCTCCATCTCCTTCGATGAACTCAATACTCTTGATACCTTGGGGGGCAATCTTGGGGATGAGATTGTGAGAATCGAGAATCAAAGCCTTGAACATTCTTGATGGGGCAATTGGGGCTGTGAATTCTTGGGTAAAGGTAGTGACACCCATGACTGTTTTTAAGATGAAAGATCTGAAAATGGAGGAGAAAGATTTGGTTGAAGGTAGAAGAAGACTGTTGAGTTTGCTGTGAAGATGTTGAGCACAAGGGATGGGTATTTATAGATACTAGGAAATGGGTGTGTAATGGTTTAGTTGTTTTCGCTGACGAAGAATTCAAGATCAAGCTATCCGTAGCGCTCCACTTTGGACTGGCCCCACTTCTAGAAGAAAATCACATTTAGTGACTTTCATAGAGATTGACTAAGTCTAAGATTCTATATATAATAATAGACTTCAAACAAAGCATACCTGTCATTGACCGCCGTAGTACGAAAAAATTCTATATCTTAAGGTGGAAGTAACGCCATACTTTTCTAGAAAACGTTGTTTTCTTCTCTGATTTTCTTTTATTTATTTATTTATTTTTAGCTTTTGCCCATGTGACGCCAATCCTAACCTAACTGTGATGGTACAGATAAAATAGGCTCAATTCATTCTTTACAAATCTAATAATCTTGTATCAGTTACCTTCAAAGGTTATTTTATTTTATTTCTATCACCGCTAATTGACAAATTTGACAGACATGGAGTCTGAAGTGGAAAAGTTATTCACTAACTCATTACCAAACTATAACTGGATGCACTTCAAAACGGTTTGTTTTTTCGTATGGTTTTCAAATTAAATCATTAGAAAAGACTATGTCCTAAAACCCTTGATTGGGGTCTTCCCGATTGAGTTTCTTTATGGTGTTCAAAGTAAGATATATTATAGATTTGAACGATTAATCTCCAATCTAAATAATACAACATTGGTTTGACAGGGTTATGGGACTGCTCAAGTCCATTGAAGCGCACCTCCTAGCAAATCCCGCTTTTTGTGCGTAAATGCTCTTTTCAAAATCGTTTGTGGTGGTAATTATTGGAACTAGAGTAGCTTTGTTTTCCCTGTTTCTGTTTGGCTCTAGCTTGGGGCTTTTGTGGGAGGAATGGTTTTGGATTTGTTGGTTTTGTGTATGGTCATGTCACAATGCAACTTGAAAGAGCAATGATCAACTCAACAATTGATGCTTCACCTTGGAATTGCCCTCAAGTAAATCTCCCTTTGTAATTATCACTCATTACGTTGAACTTGCACGCAAATATATTCTACTTATAAAAAAGTTGGTTAAGCTAACCTAAATTACCTTTTGGCCCTAAAAGAATAGTCATTCTAACGCCTCCAAAGTTATCATTCATGTACCTTGAATTCCGACAGACCAAACGGCCTAAATTGAATAATTATTTCTAGGATGCTACCTCACCTAACCTTGATACTCTCTCTCTCTCTCTCTCTCTCTCTCTCTCTCTCCAGCTGCCATTATCAACGGCATGCCCATCATACCATCACCCACATCGTCGACAACCTTTGCCCACAATATGTTTGGCAAACCTACCATCAGTAGTTGCCATCCACACCTGGCAATGCTGATGATTTGCGGTATTCCTTCCTTGACGTTATGAGCAACATAAATTGGGGGATTATCTAATCAATTATTGGATCCGGTACAACCTGTTTGGATGAACACTAAACTTCCAATAATTTACAATCGTCAAAAGGGAACCAAAATCTAAACCCATGCCTAATTAGACCAGGTTTCAATTTAGAAAGTAAAGTCAGTGAATTGTAGCTGAATACATATATCAACTACTCGATGGTTGAACTATTCGATGCGCATTATTATTGCATTGACACCCATCTAGACTAGATACACCTCAACATAGTCGATTAGCATCATTTTGTTGAATTTTTCCTCATAAAAGCTCTTCTTTGGTCCCTACTCAAACTGGAGACGAGTTTAAAGTTGGAATGGTCGAGCAACGAAATCCAAAGTCTCCTCTGCAGCGTCAAAGGAATAAGGGCCTTAGGGCTACCGATGGTGTTTTCATAATGTTGTGTGTACTCTATACCTAATAACTTAATCAATCATTCACATTTTCAATGCCGGTGAGACAAAATTTAATACGGGAAATTATTCTCTCTTAACCCCATGCATGGGATTCCTCAACTTTGTAGTTGGCCCACAACATTTGACGACGACTGTTCGACAGCTCCTTGCACTGAAAGTTCCGTCGTCTTTGACTTACCTTGCTTTTCATGAGTTGAAGTACTTTTCATTATCTTCTAGAGAGGTGACGGTCCGTACAGTGCAGAAAGCGACAAGAGTTTGGAAGGTGGCTGGCTGCTTGGGTTCCAATGCGGAGTTCTCTCTACGAATTCTGAATGGCACGCCAAAAAGAGTTAGGTGTTCTTGTCATGACATGGAAACCAATCATGAAATGAAATAGGTAACTTCATTTTTTAAAAACATTTGCCCAAAATCAGTTGGTCAAAATCAGGTGGTGTTATAAATTATCTCATCTTTTCTTTGCTGATGATGCTATTTTTTTCCTTGATGGTACATTAATGGAATATCAGAATTTAGCCAATATTATTCACCAAATATTGTAGAGCCACAGGTCAGGAAGTTAACAGAAACAAATCAGGAATTTTCTTTAACAAATCTTGTCCATACAGTCTTCAGGTAAATCTGGCTAGTGAACTACGTGTGTCAATATTGGACAAATCTGGTAAATACCTTGGTCTTCCATCTGATTGGGGTAAGTCTAAGAGGGAAATGTTCTCATGGCTACTGGGAAAAGTTGAATCAAAGCTGCAGAGTTGGTGTTGGAGAAATCTTTCCAGAATATTTTGAAGCTAACAAAACGTTTCTTTCAGTCTAAAGTCTGGATGTTCGGAGACCGTCAGTTTAAAGTCTGAAGACTTTGTTCTCTCAAGACTCAAGACCCAAGACTCAAGACTCAAGACCCAAGACTCAAGACTCAAAGACTTAAGACTCGGGACTCAAGACTTAAGTCTATTCTCACCGACGTCTTTCTAAACCAAAGTTGACGAAGGAAATCCAAAGCCGAGGTTTATGGTTGAGGATTCGATCCTATCCTCTCGGAATAGATTCTTTGGTTGGATAATCATTTCGGATTCTTTAATTCTTATCTAAGATCGATTGAAGATCCGATGGTCGACGAAATAATCTTGGAATATTCTATTCTTGGAAACCGAGATCCCGATTGTATGGGCGAACAGATTGATGGGCTATCATCGATTCCTTAAATAGCTCGGATGATCTTCTTGATTGATTCCGTCCAACGGGTAGATTGGAGGAATTCCTTTGGTAAGTGCCAACGGCTATGATGGCATGAAGGAGTATAAAAGGAAGACGTCTAGCTGTTTTAAGTGTGTGATCGATAGAAAAATTCCAGAGTCTGAAGATCCTTGATTGTTAGTTGAGACTGAGCGAAATTGTATACAGAGAGTGTTTATACTTGGTGACGCCTTGAGTGAGTGTGGTAGATCATCTACACCTAGAAATCAAGGAAGATCAACACCGTAACATTTCTTTGATCATAGTGGAATCCAGCCAATCGGCTACTGTCGCGTAAGAGTGGACGTAGGCTTGAATCAAGCCGAACCACTATAAACCAAGCGTTCAATTCTCTCTTTCCCTTACTCAGTTTTGCGATTGAATTTTTAACTGTTGCAAATCCTCTAATTGTTTAAATATCGTGCAAGCTTCGAGAAATTGTTTGTATACCTATTCACCCCCCTCTAGGTACTCGTACTAGCTATTTCAATTGGTATCAGAGCTCGTGTTCTTACTTTGTTTGAAGTGTTTTACTTCAGAGTAAAAGATCCATGGCTAGTATGCTAGCACCAGGGCTGATGGAGGGGCAAAGCAATACCAAACCTCCCTACTTCGATGGAAAGGATTACAACATCTGGAAGAACAAGATGACAGCTTTCCTTCGATCAAAGGATCCTCTAGAATGGGACGTTGTGGAAAGAGGAATCACTCCTGCTGCTGCATCAATCTCTCGAAAGAGGGAAAGAAACTGTTGAAGCCATGAATGTCTCAAGAAGAAATAAACAAGAGACAAGCACTCGATGCTAAAGCAATTTATTCTTTATATTGTGCTTTGTCACCAACTGAATATAACAGAATATCTTCTTGTGTTACAGCAAAAGAAGTCTCGGGACAAAGTTACATATCACTTATGAAGGGACAGATCGAGTGAAGGAGACCAGAATTAACATTCTTCTTGGTCAATATGAATCCTTCAAAATGAAACCAGGAGAATCTATAATCGACATGTTTAGTCGTTTTACGATATTGTCAATGGTCTTGAGAACCAAGGACAAAAAATTTCTGATCCCATGAAGGTGAACAAGCTTCTACGTGGACTCTCCAAGGATTGGAATCATATAAAGACTTCAATAAGAGAGACGCAAAGAATCATGCCATTATCTGTAGACGAACTGATTGGAACTCTTCAGTCTTACGAAGTGGAACGAATTAATGAAGACGAAGATCCAAGAGGTAAGAAATCTATTGCACTAAAATCAAATGATGATTCTGATGATGCAGATTCTGAAGATGATATGGATGATGAGGAGCTCGCCCTCATGATAAGAAGATTCAGAAAACTGAATAGAAAAGGCGTAAGGTTCATTCCAAAGAAACAAAGTTTTCGAGACAGCAGACCAAGTCTCGTTGATGATGTGGAACCAAACAAAGATGTAGTTTGCTTCGAATGTAAAAAGAAGGGACACATCGACCCAACCGTCCTCTTCTCGAAAAGAAAAGAGAAAAAGCTGAGAAGTCTCGAAAAGCTCTCAAAGCCGAGACTCCGGAGCGATACGAGTGTGAAGAGAGTGATGAGGAATATGCCAACCGTGTCTCGATGGCACACCGACTCGACTGGATCGACTGGATCGACTCGACAGTGAATTTGAGGTAAGTGATTATAAAATCCCTGTCAAAGTCTCTAAATATATTGATGAGTTATGTTTCAGTCTTAAGACTTCTCTTAAAAAAGATTTCCGAACTTAAAAAGGAAAACTCAGTTTTAAAACAAAAGGAAAACATTTTAGAAGAAAAGGTAAAAAATTTAGACTTGAATGTTTCTACTCTTAAAGAGAGTGAAGACAATCTTTCAAAAGAAAATGCTTTCTTAAAAACTGATTTATCAAATATTTCAAAGAAATTTTCAATAGGATCTGAAAAACTTGAAAAAGTTCTTTCAATCCAAAGACCTTACTTCAATAAGTCGGGTCTAGGTATGACAGCTGAAACAATCCCTTTGATTGATTTTCCGAAAGTAAAAGAAAGAATAAAGAAAAGACCATCGAGAGAGGCTTATAAAAATCATTTCAAAAGAGTCTTTGTAAAGCCCGTAGGTCGAAATGCTTTAAGGTGTTCTAAGTGTAATAGTCGATCATTTTAAAAAAGAGTGTCCTATGGTTTGGAAGCTCGTTAAGAGAGTATGGCCTAATAATGCTCATCCTACTAACACCAAAGGACCCAAGAAAATTTGGGTACCAAAGAAAGCTTGAGACTCTCTTTGAATGCAGTCTCTCGTCAAAAGAAAGTAAAGTGGTATCTTGACAGCGGATGCTCAAGACACATGACAGGAGACTCAAATTGTTTCATAAAGCATATTCAAGTAAATGGTGGAAAAGTTTCATTCGGAGGAAATAGCAAAGGAAGTATTGTGGGATTCGGAACTCGTGAAAATTGGAAATCTCACAATAAGCAATGTCTCTCTAGTGGAAGGACTCAACTACAATTTACTCAAAGCATTAGCCAACCGTGTGATACTCGGTTACAAGATCTTCTTTCAAGAAGGCATATGTTCTGGAATTAGCAAAGAT
The DNA here is from genome assembly GCA_016097545.1 of Eucalyptus victrix. Classification (NCBI taxonomy): domain Eukaryota; kingdom Viridiplantae; phylum Streptophyta; class Magnoliopsida; order Myrtales; family Myrtaceae; genus Eucalyptus; species Eucalyptus victrix. The sequence continues at coordinate 49,868,103 of CM027842.1, forward strand.
TCGACTCAGTCTTTCATGGGTCGAAGGCATGGAAACATTTACCTCCTTGATGTAAAGCCAAATGAAGAACAATGCTTAATCTCAATTCAAGATGAAGCAGTTCTATGGCACAGAAAACTTGGCCATATCAACAAGAAGCAATTAGCCAAAATCTCTTCAAAGCAACTTGTTCGTGGTCTACCTAAATTGCCTTACCAAAAGTCTGACTTATGCACTCCATGCATTCTCGGGAAAGCAGGTAAGAAATTCATTTAAGCAAATAAATCATGTATCAACTAATCATGTACTGCAGCTTGCTTCATATGGATCTCTTCGGACCAACAAGAACCCAGAGCATTGGAGGTAAGAAATATTGTCTAGTAATTGTAGACGATTACTCTCGTTTTACTTGGGTATATTTTCTTGCAAATAAATCAAAAACCTTTTCGTACTTTGAGAAGTTTGCTAAAAAGGTTCAAAATGAAAAAGGATGTGCTATTTATAGTATAAGAACAGATCATGGAAGTGAATTTGAAAATCAAGATCTTACGAGATTCTGTGATAAATCTGGTGTTAATCACATGTTCTCCTCTCCGTATACTCCAGAGCAAAATGGAGTTGTGGAAAGAAAGAATAGATCTCTTCAAGAAATGGCTAGAACACTTTTAATTGAAAGTAAAATTTCTTCACGATTTTGGGCTGAAGTCAAGCCGTTTCAACCGCTTGCTATATTATAAATAGAGTCTTTCTAAGACCTATTCTTGAGAAAACCCCTATGAATTGTTCAAAGGTAAGAAGCCTATTGTTTCATACTTTCATGTATTTGGTTGCAAATGCTTTATTTTGAAAAATGCAAATGATCGAGTTGGTAAGTTTGAAGAAAGATCGATGAAGGCATCTTCCTTGGATATTCTACATCAAGCAAAGCCTACGAGTCTACAACAAGAAAAGCCAGTTTGTGGAAGAATCAATGAATGTCAAATTCCAAGACTCAAAGTGCAAGATGAATCCAGCCAAGACTCGCACGAAGAGATCGAACCCGCTCTAGACCTTCAAATGTCTACATCTCAAGAAGCATCTCGAGTCCGGAAGTCCATCATCAAGACGCTCATGGAGAATCAAATAAAGAAAGAGATCATCAACCTCGGCAAATCAACTAGTAACTCGGAAGCACAAATCCAGTCATCCCAAAGATCTTATTATTGGTGAACTTAATGAAGGAATCCGTACCAGATCAAAGAGGCATGAAGAATCTAGTGCTTGTGGCTCTCATTTCTGAAATTGAACCAAAAAGCATAGAAGAAGCTTTATCCGATGAAAGCTGGATCGAAGCTATGCAAGAAGAGCTCGACAGTTCAACATCAATGATGTCCGGGAATTGACATCTAAACCAAAAGGTAAAACCGTTATTGGAACCAAATGGGTATTCGGGAACAAGATGAACGAAAAAGGAAAAGTCGTACGGAACAAAGCAAGACTCGTGGCCAAAGGCTATACGCAAGAAGAAGGAATAGACTATGACGAGACTTACGCACCAGCTTGCAAGGTTAGAAGCTATTCGACTATTACTTGCGTTTGCTTGTTACAAAAATTTCAGGTTATTCCAAATGGACGTCAAAAGTGCTTTCCTAAATGGATTTATCCATGAGGAAGTTTATGTGGAACAACCGCCTGGATTTGAAGACCCAAAGAAGCCGACTCGTCTTCGACCGAAAAAGGCTCAGTATGGTCTAAAGCAAGCACCTCGAGCTTGGTACGATTGACTAAGTAAGTTTTTATTACAGAATGGTTTTGTCAAAGGTAAAGTAGATACTACTTTGTTTATCAAAAAGGAAAACAAAAACTTTTTACTTATTCAAATATATGTTGATGACATTATTTTTGGATCCTCTAATGAAAGTCTTTGCAAGAAATTTTCTAAGTCTATGCAGGATGAATTTGAAATGAGTATGATAGGAGAGTTAACATTCTTTCTTGGACTCCAAGTGAAACAAATGAAGGAAGGAACTTTCATCCATCAAGAAAAATATGCGAATGATCTTGTTAAAAGGTTTGGATTGGAAAAGTGCAAAAAGACCGACATACCAATGTCATGTTCTCAGAAGATAGACAAGGATGAAGAAGGGAAGAAAGTAGATCAAAAGCTGTACAGAGCATGATCGGTTCACTTCTTTATCTTACTCGCTTCTAGACCCGATATTTTGTTTAGTGTTTGTATCTGCGCTAGGTTTCAATCAGATCCTAGAGAATCACATCTCATTGCCGTGAAACGTATTATCAAATACGTTGCTTCATCTTTAAGCATCGGTCTTTGGTATCCAAAGAGGGGAGACTTTAATCTTCTAGGATACTCGATGCGCATCTGGCCGGTTGCGCAGAGTCGATAGAAAGAGCACTTCGGAACTTGTCAACCGCTTGGAAACAGGATGTGTCTTGGTTTTCAAGGAAGCAAAGCACCGTAGCTCTCTCAATGACGTGCGCAGTATGTAGCTCTTGGAAGCGCTGTTCGCAAATTCTATGGATAAAACAACAGTTACAAGACTTTGGCATTGAAGACTCATGCACGTAAATCAAATGTGACAACACCAGCGCGATCAATCTCACCAAAAATCCAATCCTTCATTCAAGAGCAAAGCATATTGAGATTCGTCATCACTTCATTAGAGATCATATTCAAAATGGAGAAATCTCGATTCAATTTATTGATTCAAAAGTCAACTAGCGGACATATTCACAAAGCCTTTGGAGAAGAATCAATTTGACTTCATCCGCTCAAGACTCAACATTTTGAAGCTTGAAGAAGTTAAAGTCTAGAGACTCACCAACTCTAAGACTCGATCTCTTAGACTTTAAATCCCGAGACTCAATCATTCATCACTAAAGACTGTAAGTTGCTATTCTATCTAAAAGGTACGAATTCTCGTTTATTTTATCTCGTAAAGGTACGTTCTTTTATTCAGATATAATTCGTGTGAAGTTTTGAAAACTTGTCTTTTTTAGAGGAAGTTATTTTTGGCAGTTATTGATTTTGAAAAGAAGTGTTCGTACACTTTCCTTGTGCCGTTTAAACTTCTCTTTTCAAATCCGAGGCACATATAAATACACAAATCATTCTACCCCCAATTTTCAAAACCCTAAAAGACACTCTCCTCCCGATACTGTTTCTACTCTTTGTTCATCGTCGAGAAAGTGGTCACTTTTCTTGGGAAAAGCAAGTGAAGGAATCCTCCAATAGACAAAGAAAGATGTCGTCTTCGAGGAAATCATCAAGAATCGCAAAGGGGACCACAAAGAATGGAGAAGGGACCGACTCACTTCGATCTTATCGAGGAAGAAGACTTACCAAGTCAGCGACAAAGTCCGATTCGCTCTCCTCCACGTCATTCAGCATCTCCTGACCCACAAGGTGCAAGTCAAAATTTAGAAGAAGAGATAATCGAGGATGCCGACCCAAAGAAGAGTCCAAAACCCTCTCGTTATCTATAAGCTTTATCGTGCGTTGAAAAGCACCGGTTCTTCGTTAAAATATATAGATGACTTCCTTAAGGACAAAAATTATGGGAATGAGTATCTTTTTCTGCGAAAAATGGAAGAGTTGGGAATTGCTCCGAAAGGAAGAGCAGAGGAGGCTCTTGCGAACATTCCAAGTGATCCTCGTATGCCAGACAAAATCCGATTGACGGGAACGATGATGACAAAATGTTCCTTGAATTTAAACCTAGAATGGGTGTGGCAGCAAAGGTGAAAGGAAATCGGATGGATTTGTTTAAATCCAAGGATCGGAAAAAGTGTATTTCAGTTGTTGAAAAGAGGGGTAATCAACCCTAGAAGTGTCGATTTTGACTTCCTGGATTCCATCAACTTGAACTTAAGAGAGAAGTTGAATTTGCTTCAACTTGAGACTTTTTGCTTTGACTCTACAGACGGGTATGATCAACTGACCGCTTATTTCTATTCAAATCTTAGCCTTTTGGATGCGAATAGAATTTCATTCAATGTTCAAGACCAAGTCTATGTGGTAGATGTGAATATGTTGGCGGACATAATTGGAGTTGAACGGGGACGCTATCTCCCAATCAAAGTCTCACCTGCTCGCACTACTCGGATCTTGTCAAAGATAGGGACGTTGATAAGAAAATTATCTATTCCAGGATGAATGCCATCAACATTGTGCTTCATAAGATTGTGATCAATTGTCTTAGACCGAAGTCTACGTCAAAACTTCGTGTCTTTTCTCAAGCAAAGTTGATGTATGCGATCAACTCGGGACGGAAATTTTCTCTCCCGCACACTATTCTTTTCCATATGTACAGAAAGCGGTGTCAAAAGACAAAGGACAATTGCCTTATCCCGGTCGGGTGACCAAGATCTTCGACATCTCGAATATTGAACCGCCACATACTTTTTGTGTTCGACCGTGTGACAAGATGGTGGTAGGGTTGAAAATGTTAATGAAGATGCGTCCGAAAGATCTCTAAGGCAATGGAGAAATTCAAAGTGAAATCTCCAAATTCACCGCTTCAAAAAGGAAAGGAAAGGAGGCTATTGGTGCCTCATCGAAAAAGAGGAAAAGAACTCTTATCCCGGAGGATGAGGATGAAGATGAAGATGATGAAGATCCCACTATCCCAAAGACCGACAAGAACAAGACGTTCGTGTCTTATCCGACGTAACTTCAGAAGAAGGCGAGAAGAAGAAGAACAGAGAGAGAAGGAGAAAGAAGTTGAGGAAGAAGGAGAAGAAGAAAAAGAACAAATACCGCTGATAAACTGGAGAGAAGGGAAATCAAGAGCATGATCATCACTCTTCCCCTCTCGAGGTCCTAGAGACAGGGGGAGTAAGCGTGCAAGAGAGGTCTACACCTCATGTTGCTGAAGATCTAAGACAATCTCCAGAAGACCCAGAAGAAGTTCAGGTCTCTCAATTGCCTGAAGAAGGTGATACATCGATTCCAAATCTGCCAGACCAAACAAAAGCGCCATCGTCTGAGAAAGCCAATGCCAGTACACAGACGGATGATTCTGCAGATCTTCGTAGTATCATGAATATTCTTCTGGAAATGCGTAATCAGATATATATTCTGGACTGTGAAATCCAAGCTTTGAAGCATGCTGGACAAGCATCTTCGGTCTCTCTGGAAGACAAATTCAAAGACCTCGCTCTGCAACTTCAAGCCAATGCCAAGGGAGAAGAGGTAGCTCATCTGCGAGAAGACCTGAAGAAGCTCGAAGGAGTAGTCCAGTCCATTGGGGATTTCCAGATCGTGCGCATTCCCTGCGAGACATGACTCCTTTCTCACCCTTTTCAATGCCGACAAAAAGGGGAGAACCAATTTGAACTTTCATTTTTTAATCTTTGACCTTTGTGGTTATGTTTATTTATTTTTGAGTATGACTTGAGAACTTGAACTTGGGTGTGAATTTGACTGAATTGACTGTGGATTATGAACTTGACTGGTTGCATTTATTCAAGTGTTGTTATACGGTGTTTCTCATGAAAGACTAACCAATTTTCTGTGGATGCAGAGTCTGGTTGTTTTATTAATCTTTATGAGTTAGCCATATTGCTTGAGAAATGTTTTGCAGGTCAAAGTTGTTCAAATCTTCAAGAAAGTTTTGTCACCATCAAAAAGGGGGAGATTGTTGGAGAAATCTTTCCGAATATTTTGAAGCCGACAAAACGTTTCTTTCGCCTAAAGTCCGGATGTTCGGAGACCGTCGTTTAAAGTCCGAAGACTTTGTTCTCTCAAGACTCAAGACCCAAGACTCAAGACTCAAGACCCAAGACTCAAGACTCAAAGACTTAAGACTCTTAAGGACTCAAGACTTAAGTCTATTCTCACCGACGTCTTTCTAAACCAAAGGACGAAGGAAATCCAAAGCCGAGGTTTATGGTTGAGGATTCGATCCTATCCTCTCGGAATAGATTCTTTGGTTGGATAATCATTTCGGATTCTTTAATTCTTATCTAAGATCGATTGAAGATCCGATGGTCGACGAAATAATCTTGGAATATTCTATTCTTGGAAACCGAGATCCTGATTGTATGGGCGAACAGGATTGATGGGCTATCATCGATTCCTTAAATAGCTCGGATGATCTTCTTGATTGATTCCGTCCAACGGGTAGATTGGAGGAATTCCTTTGGTAAGTGCCAACGGCTATGATGGCATGAAGGAATATAAAAGGAAGACGTCTAGCTGTTTTAAGTGTGTGATCGATAGAAAAATTCCGCAGTCTCGAAGATCCTTGATTGTTAGTTGAGATCGAGCGAAATTGTATACAGAGAGTGTTTATACTTGGTGACGCCTTGAGTGAGTGTGGTAGATCATCTACACCTAGAAATCAAGGAAGATCAACACCGTAACATCTCTTTGATCATAGTGGAATCCAGCCAATCAGCCGTCGCGTAAGAGTGGACGTAGGCTTGAATCAAGCCGAACCACTATAAACCGGGCGTTCAATTCTCTCTTTCCTTTACTCAGTCTTGCGATTGAATTTTTAACTGTTGCAAATCCTCTAATTGTTTAAATATCGTGCAAGCTTCGAGAAATTGTTTGTATACCTATTCACCCCCCCTCTAGGTACTCGTACTAGCTATTTCAGTTGGACAGAAAAACTACTCTCAAAGGGAGGCAAGGAAATCCTGCTTAAATCGGTTGTCCAAGCAATACCACAATATGCCATGTCCATATTTAAGATTCCACTATCTATTTGCAAGACCATTGAGCAGCAAGTTGCAAGATTTTGGTGGAAACAGAGTGGTCGAACATCTGGGGTCCATTGGAAAAATTGGGATATTCTTAAAACTAGAAAAGACAATGGTGGTATGGGTTTCCGAGATCTTGTGGCGTTTAATGACACTCTCTTAGGCAAACAGGCTTGGAGACTAATACATGAACTGCTTACTTTATGGGGTCTTCTTTTTAAAGGCTTATATTTTCATACATCGGAGTTCATGAGGGCTGAAAAAGGCGTAAGACCTTCTTGGGGATGGAAGAGTCTTTTAATTGGAAGAGATTCTATCTCAGATAATGTTCAATGGTCTGTTGGCAATGGTCAGAAGATTAATATTAGAGAGGACAAGTGGCTATCTAGTGGTGTTATAGGAGGCCCTGCACCTAGAGGAGAAGCGACAAAGGTAGTTGATTTTATTCTACCAACTCAGGCTACATGGAATGAATCCCTCCTTCGACAAAGTTTTGATCCTCAGCTAGTAAGTGAAATTCTGTCTTTGCCAATTAGACCTTCCTATCTTTCTGATTTGCTTATATGGAAAGGCCAGCTAAATGGTAAGTATACGGTTAAGAGTGCCTACAATTACATCAAAGATCATACATCTAATGCTATCTCTGAGCTGCCTTCCTCTTCCTACAAACCACCTAGGAAGCTATGGTCATCTATTTGGCATTTACAAAGCCCCCGAAGGTTCGCATTTTCTTGAGGTCTCTATGTCAAAACGCCCTGCCTACAAAAGATAATCTGTTCCACCGGCATATCATCCCTGACCCCATCTGTACTATGTGCACAACTCAACTACCCGAAACATCAGAACACATTTTCCTTTCATTTCCTACCACCAAGTCTATTTGGTCACATCCACAGGTAAACCTTGCAACAATAATGGCTACAGCTACTCGAATTGATAAATGTCTTGTAGACCTATTGGAGAACGGCTCTGACGTACCTGGACTGGAGATGGTGGCTTCTATTCTCTGGCATCTATGGAAGAATAGGAATGACTTTATCTTCCGTCAAAGAAGTTTATCAGTTGAACAGGTGGTGCAGGTAGCTCTGGCCGACGCTCGCTCATCTCTTATCTACCAGCAATCGACCAAGCTCAACGCTCGCTCATCTCCTATCTGCCAGCAATCGACCAAGGCTCGCAGACGGGTCCTTCCCAATTCTGATCACCGGTGGCATCCCCCAAACCCAGGTGCTCTTAAGATCAACATTGATGGCGCCTACCCTACTTCCCCACAGAAAGGTGCGATCGCATGTGTTTGTTGAGAGTCTGCGGGACGCCTTATTACTGGTTTTACAGCAACGATTACCGCCTCCTCTGCTCTACAATCAGAGATTCAGGCGCTGGTGCATACCTTAAATTTTCTGCTGCAGAAAGGACTGCATAAACATCATTTGCTGTTGGAATCGGACTGCTCGGTGTTGGTGGATGCTGTGCTCAACCCCCTTTCGTCTCCATGGCAGCATCGTTCTTTGATTGCCGAAGCTAGGGCACTTTTGCCCTCTTTTCCTTTTCTTCACATTCGGCACTGCCGACGGGCTGCAAACTTCATAGCTGATTGGGTTGCTAAGTCCCATGGGCTTTCTTTGCTTCCCAACAATTGGCCCGCTTTTCCCCCTCCCCAGCTTTTACATCTTTTGTATGCTGAAGCTGTATCTAGCGGTTGTATCTTTACCTCTTAATCTATAATACCGCTGTTTCCGATCAAAAAAAAAAAAAAATTCAGATGACCTGTAGAATCTTCACATTGAATTTGTCATTTTCAATCACCAAAGCGGCAAAAAATTTCACCAGTGGAGAAATCAATACGTACGGAGGTCAATGTTCATCGTGTATGGTAAACAAAGTCAATCACGAAGGGCGGGAAAGAAGTGGGGCGTTGTTGGGGCGGGGGGGGGGGGGGGGGGGGGCCATGGGGTCCGTCCAAATTAAATAAGCAGGTGTCATTGTATGACTTTAGTCAAATTTATTGGATAGCGAAATTATTTGGTGTTTCTCCGGAAGGAGGAATGAAAATACAAAGTGATTTACGAATTTGACTTCTACTTTTCAAATCGATTGCACGTAATTCAGGGGTCCTCTTTCCTATTTTAGGATTGCCAACCATTCCCATAAATATGCATTTACATTATGGTAGGTCCATATACTATGCGGACAGGAAGAAAATTAAAGGACGGTGGCTAACGACTGACTAGTCGGTTTTGGAGTGCTGTCGGTATGAACCCTTGAAATTGTGCAGTGAGAAGCCAAATCAATTAGGCCCCTTACCTATAAATACCCACCGGATGAGCACTCTTCAGCATCAAGAAGAACTCAAGCTTCTGCATTCTGCCGAGCATCACTAGTAATCCTTTCAAATACTTCATAATCCATCTTCTTCATTTCCATCAATAAGATGGCCGTCACTAGCTACACTCAGGAGTTCACAACTCCAATTGCTCCATCCAGGATGTTCAAGGCTTTGATTCTTGATTCCCACAATCTTATGCCCAAGATTGTTCCTCAGGGCATCAAGAGCATTGAGTTCCTCCAGGGAAATGGTGGAGCTGGAAGCATTAAGCAGACCAACTTCACCGAAGGTTAGTCTTGATGTGAACTCAAGTCGATACTCAACACATAAATGAGGGTTCTGTTGATTAGATTTCAATCAATGTGTTAACTTAACCAATTGATATTTCAGGTGGTCATTTGAAGTATTTAAAGCACAGGATTGATGCCATTGATGCTGAGAACCTTGTGTGCAAGTATACTTTAATCGAGAGTGATGTGATTTTTGACAAGATCGAGTTTGTTGCTTATGAGGTCAAGTTCGAAGCTACAAATAATGGCGGATGTGTGTGTAAAATGATCAGTGAATATCACACTAGGGCGGGTGTAGAGCTTAAAGAAGAGGACATCAAACAAGGCAAAGACAAGGCTATGGGACTTTACAAAGTGGTCGAGGAATACCTCTCGGTGAACCCCGGTGTCTATTGTTAAGCCGTTGCCCTTGTGCTCCAATAAGTTGTACTTTCACATACTTCAGCTTTGCTGTTTGTCTTGTTCCTCCGGAACTTCAAGTCCCATCAAGAAAAATTTATTGTATTCATATATCATTTATAAGGGAAGGATGGGCTTTTGATTTGAGATTTAGTTAAAACAAATCATGTAATTTTTCTTTCCGCGATTTTTTCAATTGAATTTACTTACATACTCCAACTCTCCGAAATCAAAACTTTTAGGCACTGCGCACAAGCAATTTTGAGAGAAGCACAAACCAATTGGGTGTCGCCATGATTATAAAGTTTGTCTGGCCATGGAAAGGAGTTTGCCGCGAACATTCCTACTAGACGATTGGAAGATGGGCTGTATGTTGGTGAGAGTGGATCCAAGTTGAGAGATGAGCCGATGAGAAGCTCGTCGTACCTGAAAAACCGGGATTTACGTATGGGTTGCTCGTCTAGATGATTACAATTCGTATAGTACTAATGGGGAACGTCGACACCTAATTCTCAACCAACAATTTAAGCGCTCTTCTTTAGTGAGAGTAAAAATGAATTAAGAGAGTCCCAATTTGGTTTGGCTCGGCCTCATTACTTAAGTCCCTTTCGGTATAGTTTATGAAGACGCAGCCCATTTGCTTCCGCCATTCACTCACTAGATAGACCCAACCGAAGGTTGACAGGCATCCAGCAAGGGGATTGGGGATTGGGGCCGGGGATTACCGGGGATTATCGGGTTTGGGGTTCGATCCTCATGAGCACCGCAAACACATGGACATAGTTTTAGCAATATTTAGGATGATAACAATATTAAAATATCTTTTAGAGATATTTAAGATATTTTCTTTTATTTTCTATATATTTTGATCATGCGCATATGATTTGATTTCTTTTGTCAAAGCCTATCTTGTACTGAAGATAACACATGATTTGTTTCGAACCTCATTCTGAAGATAACACATAATTAGCTACTTCTGAAATTATAAGAAACTTCTTCTCTCTTTCGTGTTTGTAAAAATTAAGTGGTTAAGCTCCTGTTCGATTTGGAGAAAGGGAATTCATGCCCCATACAAGAAACACATCCGTAGATTTACTTACCAGTAGGCCCTTATTGGTAAGCTCCTGTTCCCGGCTATGATATTATTTGTCTAGTATCGCATTAAAAGATGTTTTTATGTGATATGCATTGAGGTACAACCAGATTCTAAACCATTCAAAATTGAAAATGATGGGATACAACGTGAATAGTCACCTTCCACATTATAGCATTAAATATTGGGATGGATAAGAAATGTGATTTTTCAAGGCATGTCTAGATTGACTTTCACTTAATTAATCTTTGCCCTGCAGACCATTTGACTTGTTTATACCTAAAAAATTTAAAACTTTCACAACATACAAATGGGAAAATGGCATCAGTAGTCCCAAAAATTATGCTAAACATGAAACCAAATCTTAAACAATTGAATTTATGCAATAATTTTTTTTTTACAGGATGTACTTTGGTCCTTCTGATGAGGTAAACGGTCAAATTCGATGATCTTGCACGCAAGAATCTATCGTCGTATTTTAAACTACTTGTTAGCATACGTGGCACCACATCAGAAAATATATCAAACATATAAAAAATTAAATTAAAAAAGGAAAAAAAAGTTTGGAGAAAACAAAAGTCTTAAAAATAAACTAGATCAAGTCAGAGAGAGTGGAGGCACCATGGACGAGCGTTCCATCTCCACGGCGCCGACAAGCGTCGGGATATTTTTCAATATTCAAATAATACGACGAATTTTGGCACGAAAATAAAACGTGCATTACACAAATATGCTTTCAAGTAAAAACATTAAAATAATCGCAAGAAGCAAGCGCGAGGAAACAAAACAACCTTCAATTCACAATTTTATACATACATACATACATACATACATACATACATATATATATATATATATATATATATATATACATATATATAAGCTAAAGAGGATTAAGTTTTCTTAAAATGACTTGTCCGATCGAATTACAATCTTGGAGTCGTAAAAAACCGTCATTCTCGGGGACTCTCTCTTGATCGTGGTTGCGCTAACATCACAATATGCCCAAATGATTGATCTGCAGCTTGACCGACAAAAGATTGTTAAGATGGCGATAGGAGCTGAAGATTACTAAGTTCTGGGAGGGTTTAGCCGATAAAGAAGACCGGGTCAGGTCGATAGAGATGTCAGCGGAAAGTGGCCAAGTGTGGGAGCAAAGAGTCACTAAATGAGGTAGGTTAACTCGGTCGATGGGAAAGAATATAAGATGTAGCCGTCAAGTAGCAGGATAGATAAGTGTTACCGAATAATAGGAGGCACAGAAGGCAATTTTTAATTCTTGGTAGCTGTTTATGTAATCAAATGTTGTAGATTTAGAGAGTCAAAGCGAAGTACAAAAAATTGCCAATCTATCCAAGACTGCGTGTTCATCTTCAGGTGATGCCACCCATCTTTGCCTCGAAACGAACTCAAGTAGGAAATGGAAGGATCTGGTTTGGTGTGATGGAAGAAGACCTTAGCTGATGAAGATGACGAAGAGAAATCCATAGTACTTACAACCATGGCAAGTCCATAGTTCAGTACTCCATCATCATCATTCAAAGTATAAAGCACTCCCAATTGGACCGGGCCGAACTACTTTCAAGCCTTTCTTGTTTTCCTATTGGGAGGAGCCAATCCAGAAGGTTAGGAAAGGACAAATCACGATCAAAAGCTCCTTTGTCTGGCCCCAATTTGCCTGGATACGATCTTTCTCGTGAAGAAAATTGAATTTTCATGCTATGAACTGATTTAGACACAAATTTAAGCTTATAACAGACAGCCATAACCACCATTGCTAAGGTATGATTCTACGTTCGTTCGTTGTGCCATCAAGGATGGTCGCAGAGCGCTTTTGCTTTGTTTCTCTATTTTTTTCGCTTTTGCTCTATTTCCGAAGGGCAATTTTGCTAGTTTGACTTTTCAAATGCCTTTGATAGCTACGTCCTCAGATCCAAATGACCGTACTCTAAATTTGGATCAACCCACAAAGGCAAATGTCTCTCTTGGGACCCTTCTTTCCCTTTTCAAATTTTTTGCTAAGCTCTTTTCTACCTTTTATTTTTTTTTTTTTTTTTTCTAGCCAAATTTTATCCATTTTGTTTGGCAGGATGGATTTAATTAGGTAAAGAATCTCGATGTTTGCTTTCAGGATTTGCGAAGAAGCATACTACAGCTTAATTCATCAATTTTAAGTTGCATAGTTATGATGAATACAATTATTGGAAAAGAAATTAACAAATCAAATTGGATTAATTCATTTTTTCCTCTATCTCTTCTTTTTGCAACTGATCCATAAGTCAAGTCAAAATTCACCTTCATGACCGCAAAGGGAGATCTTTTCGTGGGTAAAACCCATAATTTATTGGATAGTTCATTACTCCTTCAACTTTTATTTTTGGCATGGCCTTACATACAACAATCAAATCCCTTTATACTGTAGAAATCACACAATAAAAACCTTTCACCCAAAGGCTCCAAGGCAAAGCCAATGTGAAAACAAAAGATAAAATAGAGACATTTCACCCACTTTGCTATATCATAACTCAAAAAGGATCTTCAGAATAGCACTTAGGCACAAACATCGGGATTGGCCACAAGGTACTCCTCAATAGCCTTGTACAATCCCATAGCTCTGTCTTTACCCTTCTTGATATCCTCCTCCTTGAGCTCACAACCCTCCTGGACGTGGTACTCGCTGGTCATCTTGCAGACACATCCACTACCAGCTGCAACTAATTTCACCTCTTCCACGACCAAGTCAATCTTGTCAAATTTGATATCACTTTCAATCATAGTATATTTGCAGTAAAAGCTACCAGCGTCAAGAGCATCGATCTTGTGCTTGATGTACTTGATGTGGGAGCCTGTTATGCAAATTCATTAAAGCGAAGAAGTTAATTCTTAATTCTGAGGTATATATATAGACTTGACATGGTAGAAGTATGAGTATGATGTGACTTACTTTCACCGAAGTTGGTTTGCTTGATGCTACCAACTCCACCATCTCCCTCAATGAACTCAATGCTCTTGATGCCCTCGGGAACAATCTTGGGTAGCATATTCTGTGAGTCAAGGAACAAAACCTTGAACATCCTTGATGGTGCAATGACACTTGTGATCTCTTGCGAATAGGTGATGACACCCATGTTGGCCTTGTAAGAGATAAAGAGAACTGAACTCAAGAGGGGGTGGTGGAAGGGTTTGGTGTGATTGCTAAAGGAGAAGGCTTGAGCTGATGAAGATGATGAAGAGAACTCCTCGGTACTTATAGCGAAGTCCATTGTTTAGTATTCCATCATTCAAGGTCAAAGGACGCCGAATTGGACCCAGCCGATTTGCTTTCCAGCCTTTCTTTTTTTTCTTATTGGCCGGAGCCACCGATCATCTGGAAGGTCAGGGAAAAGGACAAATCACGGTCAAAGCTCTTTGACCGGCCATTATTATAAATTTTCGCAGAAGTTGTGCGCCCATCACGATAGACTATGGACTCTATACTTGGTATTCCACCTCTCTAGAAAAAGTAATTCAAATGGAATATTTTGGCCGTAATGTTAATCATCCATTTTTGTAGCGAAAGCGTAAAATAGGCAAGTCTAGATAAATTAATCTCTTTCTCGCCTCCAAATTGCCTGCATAAAATGTTTGTCAAAAATTGGATTTTTTATACCATAAACTCATTCAGACACAAATTTAGACTTAATATCATATGGCCATGACCACCTTTACTAAGGCATAACTCTATGTTTGTTGGTTGCGCTCTCAAGGATAGATAGAGATAAGTTTAGGAGCTGATTCCCTTGGGGAAAGGACAGACTTTTGGCATAAAGGTCCAATTTTTAATGTAGATGGTGCATGAAAAGATAACAAATGAGCTATAGGTATTTTGCATGACCGACTAGTGGCTAAGTAGTCCAACCTTGGACCAAAAAATAGAAAAACGTTGGAACTCGTTGATGGAAGTGTAAGCAGCAGCTCTTATTCTTGCACTATGTAGCATCGACATGAACACATGACACGTGACACAACACGACACGATACGACACGCCACGCCGACCCGTCATTTCTTAAAAATAGAGAATTTCGATACGTTCTGACACGTTATATATTAAATATGTTTTTATATATAAATACATAAATAATAATAATAATAATAATAATAAAATAGCCTAGAATTAATTTACACTAAAAATATTAAATAATATCATTCATTATTTTAATTTGTTACAATAATACACAAAACTTAGAGGAAAAAAACATTGTTTAAAGAAAAATGCTGAAATGATATTTTTAAATTTATTTATTTATCGTATATAGCATTTTTTTATTACTTCTTTAAGACTTTTAAAAAATAAAACAATTCTAAAAAAAAAACTGAAAAAAAAAATGACCCCGTGCGTGTATATTTATAGCAATTTTATTACTTCTTTTATTACTTCTTTTATGTATATTTATATTTTAACCCCTCAAGTATTAGAAATTTTTAAAATTGACTCCGTACGTGTTGGAATCGCATGTCAGAATTCCGGACTCACGTGTCGGATTTTTTGACACTCGTTGACTGTATGTCGGAGTGTGTCGAGACGTGTTGGAGCGTGTCGGACACGTGTCGGAGTGTTGAACACGACACAAAGACTCCCGGAGAGTATCTGTGCTACATAGTTCTCGCATGCATTTATGCTCAGTCCCTCGGCATCAGAAAAGACTGATTGCGATGTCTTAATTAATGTCTCCCTTTCATCGCAAATTCTTACTTCCTACTTCAACACAATACGGGCTGGAGTTAGGCTTGGGCCCATGAACCTAATAATGGAGCTACTCATGCGCTTCCAAATTGCGCATTCAATCAAATAGGAGCTACCTTTTCTTTTTTACAAACTCCTATCTAAGTTAAAAATATTATATTAGTAGTCTTCTTTAATTTATTATTATAATGCAGGTATCGCATCCTGAATGTAATGAAAAGTTATTTCTAGGGGGAAAAAGGGACATTGGCAAAGCGCCTTTTTATTTTATTTTTTTATCAAGTGGATCCGATTTATTGTGCTTCTGATTTGTTTATTATTATTATTCTGGATATTGTGCTTCTGTTTACGAAAGGCCAGTTTTTGCTAGTTTGGCTTTTCAATTGCCACTGTAGCTAAGTCATGGAATCGAAATGACCGTACCCAAAACTCCGTACCCAAAACTTAGGTTATCTCACAAAGGCAAATGTCCCTATCATGACTGTTCTTCCACTTCTTTTAATATTTTTCTACCTATTATTTTTCTTTTGTGCTAGTTAAATTTTCTCCCTTTTAGTTGGGAAACAATGCTTGCCTTCCATGATTTTCAAAGAAGAACACTATAGCTTAATTAATCCATGTTAAGTTGTTTAATTCTGATTAATACAATTAGTGGAAAATCTTTATTTCTTATAAATCAAATTGGATTAAAAAAAAAAAAAGGGTCCCAGTGTATTCTCATCAAAAGCAGAATGATTATGTAAACAAATGTTGTAGATTATAGAGTCAAAGCGAATTCTTTGTAAAAAAATTGCCAATCTATCCAAGACTACGTGTTCATCTTCAGGTGATGCCACCCATCTTTGCCTTGAAACGAACTCAAGTAGGAAATGGAAGGATCTGGTTTGGTGTGATAGAAGAAGGCTTTTAGCTGATGAAGATGACGAAGAGAAATCCATAGTACTTACAACTAGTCCATAGTTCAGTACTCCATCATCATCATTCAAAGTACAAAGCACTCCCAATTGGGTCGTGCCGAACTACTTTCAAGCCTTTCTTGTTTTCCTATTGGGAGGAGCCAATCCATAAGGTTAGGAAAGGACAAATCACGATCAAAAGCTCTTTTGTCTGGCCCCGATTTGCCTGGAGACGATCTTTCTCGTGAAGAAAATTGAATTTTCATGCTATGAACTGATTTAGACACAAATATAAGTTTCCTAACATATATGTCACTCATTATTTCAAGAAAGGAATATCACAAATCATCAAAATTGCCAAGTAAAAATGGCAGCTACCGATGCTGGGTTTGGCAGAAATATTGCTGGTAAAGGTGGTTTTTGTGGGTGATGTTATAATGGTTTTTAGGGAAATTGCCGTTGATGGTGGCAGCCGGGTGTAGGCGGTGGGGAGAGAGAAAAAGAGAGAACATGAGTACTTGGGCTTTGCAGGCGTGATCAACTTTGAGTAAGACGTACCTAATTTAACGTTGGGACATGGAGACTCAAATCGGTCTGGACAGAGGATCCTTCTTAATTCCCACAAAGTAATGACAGAAGTCACTTTGTTGAAAATGCTTAAGTAGCTTACTAGCTTTCGAGTTGGTTTTATGTTGTAGATGAAACTACCAACTTAGTTATAGTTTTGCTTGTTTAGGTGATTTATGTTAGCTTATATACTATATCACTAGTCAATTTACATAAATTTACATAACTGTTTTTTTACTATGAGAACCCCAAACTATTTCTTGTATGTGTGTTGTGATATTGAGCAGGTGAATGATAACCATTCTGACCAGAAATTAATTTCTAGAAAAGAAATAGATTTTTCTATTTCTATTTCTATTTCTAGAAAAAATTTTAAGTAAAAATAACCGTTTGATAATGACACAAAATTTATACTTTAAAAATATAAATTCGTTTAATAACGACACAAAATGTCTTCCTTTCGAACGGCGGTGGACCGGCCACCGACGACTAGTGGCAGCCAACAACTGGCATCCAACGGCCGGCGGCGCGTCCAACGTTCAAAGAAGCGGCGGTGGGCGATCAACGAGAAAGGTCGTCGACGTGACGAATGAAAAACCGGTTGACGAACGATGAGAAGATTTTTTATTTCTCATTTCGTTTCAAAAATAGAGAAGTAGAAAATTTTTACTTTTGATTTCTATTCCAAACCTATTTCTGGAACAAAAATCTATTTCAGAAATAGAAAATTTGAATAATTTTATCAAACGGATTTCTATTCCAGAAATCGAAATAGATGGTTGTCATGCACCCCTGAATAATTTAACTCAAACGTTTATCAAGGAAGAAAGAAGTACTTCCTCTCAATTTTTTTCTAAATTTAGAGACATGAGCCTAAAAGCTCGAATACCTAAGAGTTCATGGAATATCTTGCTAATTCCATACAAGTGTTTCGTCTATGAAGGTAGTCCTAACCCAAAAGAATTTGCATGTGCTTGATAAGATTTGACCAAATAACCTCAAATTTTTTTTTATGGGAAATCCCCTTTTGTGTCAAGCCAGAGGTTTAGGGCACGCATGACAACCATTATGTTCCAAAAATAGTTTCTGGAACAGAAATAGATTTTTCTATTTCTATTTTTAAACGAGTTTCTGAGCAAAAAAACCTGTTTGATAATGATACAAAATTTATGTTTTAGAAATAGAAATTCGTTTGATAACAGTATAAAATTTCTATTTCTTAAAACAAATTTTTCTTTTTTTGGAGCAAATGAGATGTTCATTCTTACAAATTTCATATGCTTATGAACCCATTGACCCAAATACAAAGTAAGAGTTTTTTTTTTAGTAAATTCTCCATTTTTTGAAAAAAAAAATACAAATTAAGAGTTGTTATATCAAATTTTCTAAATTTTCACGCAAAATTCTTTAGCATCCACCTAGATAGGCAATTACGGTCAAACAATATACTTATCAATAGTCTCCATACAATAAAAAAAAAGAAATTAATATGCATTACTTTTGAGCATGATAGAAGGTTCTCAAAACTCTAGTAGAATGAAGGTGGGCAACCATATTCTAATCCCCTTCATGCTAGTGTGTCATCTCGATCACCGCCACGGTTTACGATATCGAGCAATCGTTTTAGAAAGAAACACAAAGAAGTGTATTGCGCAATTTGCGGCAAATTTTACAAAATCGGTGAATTTTACGAAGTGTAATAGAGCTTGTCATAAAGGACAATTACAAATAAGGGAAATCCTCAAGTAGAATATCACATTACAAGAATGAGATAGGAATCATCAAATACAAGTATCACATTACAAAAGCAAAGAATGGGAATCCCCAAATTCAAAATAATAGAAATACATTACAAAAGTTGAAAACACTATCTCATAGAATTTCCGGCATATTATAATCTCTTGCCATCTTATTGACAATACTTTTTCTAAGCATATTCATCTTAGTAGAAAATTTCATAGAGAAATTATTTCTGATTTTTGTTCCGAAATAGAGAAGTAGAAAATTTCTACTTCTATTTTCGATCAAAATCTATTTTCGGGAAACGTAAATCTATTCTAGAAGTAGAAAAACGGAATAGGTTTATCAAACGGATTTCTATTCCGTAAAACAAGTCAGGATAGAAAAATTGTTTTTGGAACAGAAATTTTGGTTTGTCATGCACCCCCTTAAAGAAGATCCATAAATAAATAAATAAATAAATAAATAAATAATAGAATGGCTATTCTTAGAGTGCATTTGGTAACCATTCTGTTTCCGGAAATAATTTCTTATTAAAATTATTCTTTTTGTATTTTATTCCGAGAACAATTTCTAAGCAAAAGAACGCGTTTGATAAATATACAAAATTTCTAATTCTGAAATAGAAAAAAAAACATAAATGTGTTTGATAACTACATAAAATTTTCATTTCAATTCTTTTTCAATTACCTTTTCAAATGAGTGTAAATTTGATATTGAATTATCATGGACCACTCACCGATATAATTGTCTTCTTATGAGTGAATAAATCATATTATATTTTATTGTATTTGCAATTTCAAAAGAATTCAAATTTAGAATTCTATTCCATTCTAAAATTTATCAAAATCATAGAAATGCTAATGATTGATTATATTTATACTAAGTAATAAAAATATTAACTAATCAATTTTTTATTAAATAGTAAATAATAAACTATAGTATAAACTATACCAATATACCTAAAATATGTAATAAATATAAATACTAAATAATAAATTAAAATACAAAATTAAGTATGTATTAAATAGCAAATATATTTAGTATATATATATATATATATATATATATATATATTAGAATAGAAAGAAATCAAATCATTTTTTAAAATTTTTAGATAATCTTGTTTTTTTCCTCTTTTTTTTTTTCTTTTTTTCCTTACTTTCTCCCCTTCTTCTTCTTCAAGGTAGCCGATTGCCGGACTTGGGATGACTAGCAATCAACTAAACAAGGGCCGGCAACCTCCCTTGAGCGTCGCCGGCCCTCAACAAGGTTGTGCCTTGTCGGCCGAGCCTCGCCAGCAGCTAGGCAAGCGGCCTCAACCAAATCTAGCGAGGCCGAGCTCGCCCAGCCACCTTGAGGCTTGCCCTCACTGGACCACCATGAGGTCAGCCTTGCCTTGGCCGAGTGACACCGTCCTTGTAGTGCCCCAATGAGGTCGAGACCCGGCCGTAGTTAGGCGAGCTCGGCCTCGCCAAATCTAGGTGAGGTCAAGCCTCATCGGTGGCCAAGGGAGGCCTTGACAAGGCCCACTTGCCCACCGGCGAGCTCGCCAGATCAATCGCCGGCAATGGTGACGGCAATTGAAGAAGAAGAAAGAGGAAAGAAGAACAAGAAAAAAGAAAAGAAAAGAGAGAGAATAGGTACTTAATTCTAAAATTGTTCCCGGGAACAAAGAATCAACTTTTATTTTTACTTCTTGATTCTGTTTCAAATCTACTTCTAGGAACAAAAAAATAAAAATTTGTTCCTAGAAACAAAAATTTTATCAAACGCATTTCTGTTCCAAATATACATTCGAGAACAAAAGAATATAAACAAACACGGTTTGGCTAGTTACCAAACAACCCCTTACTACTAAAAATGGGCAGTATTTTGAGAAATAATTGGCCTACGAAATTTTCCCTTGAATGTCAAAAAAAAAAAAAAAAAAAAAAAAAAAAACAATTTGAAGGCAGTGTTAACACATCGACTTGTCATGCGGATTAAGTGTCAAAAGGTCTAATCAGCATCTCTAACTTTTTTTACAAGGAACACTCTTTACAATTTTACACTTCTTCTTTTTCTAGGTATTTCTTTTTCACAGACTCCAACTAAGTAACACCAGAACAGTCATTTGTTTTTCTAATGCGCCTCAAATTTTTTCAGCTATGCTTTTTTGAATCCAGACGCAACTCATTCGCATCGATTTTATTCAAATTTTTAAGTTTCAAGGCCCCAAAAATTTCCAAATTCATTAGGACAGGGATATGTAGTATAACTTTTCTCTAGAGCCAGAAGGAAATTTATAATAGCATAAGCAACCGATGTATATGTAGAAGACAGCGTACCAATTCAACTTGAGAAATGATAACAAAGGGAGACCTGGTTGAGGGAAAAATCCAAGGTAATGCATCAATATTGAATTTCTCATCTCTTTCAAATTTTATTCTGACATGGCCTTTCGCGGAACCAACAAATCCTTTTGCACATACAGAAAGAAAAACCATTCCTCACGCAAAAGCTCCAAGCTAGAGCCAAAAAGAAACATAGAAAAAAAAATCACTCAACTTCCAGTGATTATCACTCCACAGAATTTTGAAAATAAAATTTAAGCACAAACAGTGGGGTTTGCCAAGAGGTACTCTTCAACTGTCTTGAACAATCCCATAGCCCTATCTTTTCCCTGCTTGATGTCATCTTCCTTGAGCTCTGCACCTTCCTCAACATGATATTCACTTGTCATCTTGCAAACACATCCATCATTTGCTGATGCGAACTTCACCTCATAGACAATGAACTTGATTTTGTCAAACTTGATATCACTTTCAATTAAAGTATATTTGCAATAAAAGTTCTCAACATCAAGAGCATCAATCTTGTGCTTTGTGTACTTGATATGAGCACCTGTTACATGAATTCACAATAGTGAAAAGATTAATTTTGAGTTTTGTGGTTTATAAATGAACTTGACATGGTAGATAAACATATGTTATCCAACTTACTTTCGCCAAAGTTGGTCTGCTTAATGCTGCCAACTCCACCATCTCCCTCAATGAACTCGACGCTCTTGATGCCCCCGGGGACAATCTTTGGAATGATGTTGTGTGAGTCAAGGACCAAAGCCTTGAACATTCTCGATGGAGCAACAACAGATGCGAACTCTTGAGAGTAAGTGATGACACCCATGTTTGCTTGTAAGAAGCAAATAGAAATGAATTCAACTAGGAAATGGAAGGATTTGGTGTTATTGCTATTAAAGAAGATTGAGATGATGAAGGTAGTGAAGAGAATTACTTGGTATTTATAGGCAAGTTGAGAGTTCAGCAGCCTATCATCAGAGAATGTTCAAAGCACTCCCAATTGGACCATTCGTCCTTGCTCTATGCGTTTCTTCTTTTCCTATTGAGCGGAGCCACCGTGCATCTAGAAGATGAAGAAGAAAGACTTCATTTTTGAAACACGATGAAAATCAACCTTGTATTATAAGTTATTATGTTATGATCTTCTTATAACCTTGTTAACATAGAAGTTGCCCAGTTTGTTATGTAGGAATCCAAAGATATTCATCATCATAACTACTACATTCTCAAGCAACAATTCTCGTGATTAAATAGGACAACCAATATTGTACTGTTGTAGTACATGAAGTCCTTACGTAATATTGCCTGAGGCACCACTAGATTAATAAAACTATTGAAGATTGTAAACGATGAACAACGAAATTGGTCAACTTCCAAATCACCCCTTTCGAATATTAAGATGTAGATCAGAAGTGTCTTTTGAATGACAAAGACTAATACAACTATGCATGACTTCATAATTTTTTGTGTACGGCAATTTGTGGATTAGTCTTTTTTTTGGATAATACCAAAAATGGTCTCAGGCAAAGGCAAGAGTCTCGCTTGTCGGTGGTGGCCAGCTGGGTGTTGCGACTCAATCCCATTCACACGGGTCGAGCCCCAGAAGAAATACCTGTGCGATGATGGCTTCCTTATACATCATTGAACATAGTCTGGTCGGATCTGGTATGGGTTTAGTTTATCCTCAAACCACATATCTACTAGAGGGTTCCTCCAATGATATCACTATAACAACTAACATCTCACCCGGATCCCCGAAGGCCAAGAGCTTAAACAATTATTCGAAATAATTGTGTAAGATGTTGACTGTTTGAGGTATGTTAACTTATATATCAATCAATAGGGTATTTCTCATCAGGTAATTACAGAACTGTATAGAGATTTTCACTTCATACGACTCCGAATTTGGAATGTCACAAGAGATCTCTCGAATGCATTATATTGCTCCAGCTAAATGTGGCACCAAAGTTCCTCTGCGAAAGGCAATTTAGCTCAAAATATTCGCATCAAGGACAGGACACGGAACTTGTAATTCTATTTTAGTTATAATGACCTCGCTTACTTGTTGTGAAGAGTTCGTGGTTGTAGTATTTTATTTTTTATTGGACATTGTTAACGAATACTTCCGGTACTGATTACGCATACTAAATTTGGAATAATTCAATTATCAAAACGCTAATTGCAAATGACATGAGAATAGTAAGCGCATGAGAAAATGGAAAACTTGTGGGATTGGTTATTCAATAAGTGCTCTAGGAACACTCATAAACAAAATTATTTTTAATATTTATATTCCACTATATAATATAACCATAATCTCATATATCAATAATCATCAAGAGTCCATATGGTACAATCATGGCTGAATTGTAATTCTGTCGGGTTGTATTGCAGTTATGCTGCTAAGTACTACAAGTTATGTGCTTAAAAATATATGTTTTAAAGTTCCAGCGCCTCAAAATCGAGTGATGCAACATCCTAAAAACTGTTGTAACTATGGAGGTTTTGTTAGAGCTGAGCAAATTGCTCGGTGGCTCGAGAACCCAAACCAAACCGGCCAAAATTTTCAAGCTCTTATAGGCCCGGGCCGGGTCGCCGGGGTTGAAATAAGTATTTAATATGGTCCATTTGGTCTTTCAGGATTCAAGGTACATGAAGGAAGACTTTGGGGTTACATTTGGTAGTTGGAATAAAATTAAGGATATAATATATCAAAATCCCTCAATTTTATACTCTATCCTATCTAGTCTTATCATGGCTAGAAATTTTTTTCAAATTTCCTGTGAAAGTATTTTCTTGATGTCAAGAAACAATTTGAAGGCAGTGTTAACACACCATTTTGTTCTGCGGATATTGTCAAAATACCAAATCAGCATCTCTAAAATGTATCATCAGGAACTTTTATCACTCTCTCCGACAAAGTGACACCAAAACAGAGTGCTCTGTTTTTCTTATGCGCTCCAAATTCTTTTGCCTGCCTTTCGGCTCACATGCTATGCTTTTCGGAAGCCACAAGCATTAGCATCAATGCCGTTAAGTTTCCAAGTTTTCAGGTCCCGAAAATTTGCAAAGTTATTGGGATGGGAAGTGAAGTCATAGTAAGTGAAAATAACTGTTTGATAATGGATCAATCATTGAATTGCTCATTGCTTTTCTAAGTTTTATTCTGACATGACCTTACACATAACAACCAAATCCTTTTGAACATACAAATACCTAGAAAAACCATTGCTCAAGCAAAAGCTCCATGCTAGAGCCAAACAGACACCAAAAAAAAGTCACTCTGAGCTCCGGTGATTATCACTCCAATGGACTTTGAAAAGAAAATTTAAGCACAAATAGTGGGGTTTGCCAAGAGGTACTCTTCAACTGTCTTGAACAATCCCATAGCCCTATCTTTTCCCTGCTTGATGTCATCTTCCTTGAGCTCTGCACCTTCCTCAACATGATACTCACTAGTCATCTTGCACACATCCACCATTTGCTAATGTGAACTTCACCTCATAGACAATGAACTTGATTTTGTCGAACTTGATATCACTTTCAATCAAAGTATATTTGCAATAAAAGTTCTCAACATCAAGAGCGTCAATCTTGTGCTTCGTGTACTTGATATGAGCACCTATTACATGAATTCACAAGAGTGGAAAGATTAATTTTTAGTTTTGTGGTCTATAAATGAACTTCACATGATAGATAAACCTATATTATCCAACTTACTTTCACCAAAGTTGGTCTGCTTAATGCTGCCAACTCCACCATCTCCCTCAATGAACTCGACGCTCTTGATGCCCCCGGGGACAATCTTTGGAATGATGTTGTGTGAGTCAAGGATCAAAGCCTTGAACATTCTCGATGGAGCGACGGCACATGTGAACTCTTGAGAGTAAGTGACAACACCCATGTTTTCCCTATAAGAAGCAACGAGGAATGAACTCAAGTAGGCAATGGAGGGGATTGGTGTGATTGCTATTGAAGAAGGCTTGGGCTGGTGAAGATAGTGAAGAGAATTGCTTGATATTTATAGGCAAGTTGATAATTCTGCAGTCCATCATCATTGAAAGTTCAAAGCACCCCGAATTGGACCATTTGGCCTTGCTTGAGTGTCTCTTCATATCTTATCGGGCGGAGCACCGGTTATCAAGAAAATGAAGAAGGAAGACTTCCTTTTTCAAACATGATGAATCTAAACAATAGAATAGGTTGCACTTTAGTATTTTTTATCTACAATTCATATTATAAGTTATTATATTCTAATCTTCTTCTGCCCAGTTTGTTTTGTAGGAATCTAAGCATATATAGAATAATTCAACTTTTATAAAATTGTAGATGATGAACAACGAAATTGGTCAGACTTTCCTAAAGCATCACATTCAATTGGTAAGATATCTATGAGAAATGCATAAGCTTTTAAATTTTGAATGAAAAACACTAATATTATAGTGCAGGTTTGACATAGATATCGTTCACAATATACAAGCATCGAAAAATTGCACCAAACAGTCCAAAACGATTGGCCAAATATACAATCAAATACTAAACATTTCAAATCGTGCAATTTGGTCCTTTTGGTGAGGTTGTGGTCATTATTTGAAAATATGGCATGCCAGAACTCAATGTAGCATTTGTAAAATTCGTTTTGTAGAAAAGAATGGGATTGATTCCATCTTACCATATAGAAACTATGAAATATCAAAATTTTCCGTACTAAGGTCCTCTATGACTAAGTATGCCTCATTTGCAGGCTATTATATTTTCAATTTTTTTGACTTTATTCAATCTCTCAAAAAGTTATTGTATAAGTATTTTCATCTAGAAGTAGGACCAGTCCAAAGTGGAGTGCTAAGAAAATATTGAACTTGAATTCTTTGTCAGCTAAAACAACTAAATCATTACACACACATTCCTGGAATCTATATATACCCATCCGTTGTTGCTCAACATCTTCGCAGCAAACTCAACAGTCTTCTTCTCCCTTCAAGCAAGTCTTTTACACCTTGCTACTTCATTTTCAGATCTTTACTCTCAGAAACAAACATGGGCGTCACTACCTTTATCCAAGAATTCACAACTCCAATTGCTCCTCAAGAATGCTCAAGGCTTTGATTCTTGATTCCCACAATCTCATCCCAAGATTGTCCCCCAAAGCATCAAGAGCATTGAATTCATTGAAAGAGATGGAGAAGTCGGAAGCATTAACCAAACTAACTTTGCTGAAGGTTCTCGATGTCTGTAATAAGTTATGCGCATATACTCTCGTATTCATCCTACTTGTTGAATCTTATTGTAGTGATTCTAAGGGAGAGAATGATCCGGGAGAATTTTTCACAAATAAGTCACCAAACTGAAACGCTTGCTTAGAATCACTACGATAGGAATAAGTAAGAAGAATGAATCTGGGTACATGCATCACTAATTAATGATGATAGATACCTTCAGTGAAGTTAGTCTGGTTGATGCTTCCAACTCCTCCATCTATTTCAATGAACTCAATGCTCTTGATGCCCTGAGGGGCATTTGGGGATGAGCTGTTGTGAATCCAGAATCAAAGCCTTGAACATTCTTGATAGAGAAATCTTAGATGAAGACAATGACACTCATGTTAAAAGCAGTTATTCTCTTTTTCTTTTCTTTTTTGGATAATGAAGTCTATTGATGTTTTAAATGAATTATGTAACCTATCTAATTCATTTTCAAAAGCCATGTTTCGAACGTCATTCTGAAGATAACACATAATTAGCTACTTCTGAAATTATAAGAAACTTCTTCATTTTTTCTTGTTTGTAAAAATTAAGTGGTTAAGCTCCTGTTCGATTTGGAGAAAGGGAATTCATGCCCCATACAAGAAACACATCCGTAGATTTACTTACCAGTAGGCCCTTATTGGTAAGCTCCTGTTCCCGGCTATGATATTATTTGTCTAGTATCACATTAAAAGATGTTTTTATGTGATATGCATTGAGGTACAACCAGATTCTAAACCATTCAAAATTGAAAATGATGGGATACAACGTGAATAGTCACCTTCCACATTATAGCATTAAATATTGGGATGGATAAGAAATGTGATTTTTGAAGGCATGTCTAGATTGACTTTCACTTAATTAATCTTTGCCCTGCAGACCATTTGACTTGTTTATACCTAAAAAATTTAAAACTTTCACAGCATACAAATGGGAAAAGGGCATCAGTAGTCCCAAAAATTATGCTAAACATGAAACCAAATCTTAAACAATTGAATTTATGCAATAATTTTTTTTTTTTTACAGGATGTACTTTGGTCCTTCTGATGAGGTAAACAGTCAAATTCGATGATCTTGCACGCAAGAATCTATCGTCGTATTTTAAACTACTTGTTAGCATACGTGGCACCACATCAGAAAATATATCAAACATATAAAAAATTAAATTAAAAAAGGAAAAAAAGTTTGGAGAAAACAAAAGTCTTAAAAATAAACTAGATCAAGTCAGAGAGAGTGGAGGCACCATGGACGAGCGTTCCATCTCCACGGCGCCGACAAGCGTCGGGATATTTTTCAATATTCAAATAATACGACGAATTTTGGCACGAAAACAAAACGTGCATTTTATTTATATTATGTACAAATATGCTTTCAAGTAAAAACATTAAAATAATCGCAAGAAGCAAGCGCGAGGAAACAAAACAACCTTCAATTCACAATTTTATACATACATACATACATACATACATACATACTTATATATAAGCTAAAGAGGATTAAGTTTTCTTAAAATGACTTGTCCGATCGAATTACAATCTTGGAGTCGTAAAACCGTCATTCTCGGGGACTCTCTCTTGATTGTGGTTGTGCTAACATCACAAAATGCCCAAATGATTGGTCTGCAGCTTGACCGACAAAAGATTGTTAAGATGGCGATAGGAGCTGAAGATTACTAAGTTCTGGGAGGGTTTAGCCGATAAAGAAGACCGGGTCAGGTCGATAGAGATGTCAGCGGAAAGTGGCCAAGTGTGGGAGCAAAGAGTCACTAAATGAGGTAGGTTAACTCGGTCGATGGGAAAGAATATAAGATGTAGCCGTCAAGTAGCAGGATAGATAAGTGTTACCGAATAATAGGAGGCACAGAAGGCAATTTTTAATTCTTGGTAGCTGTTTACGTAATCAAATGTTGTAGATTTAGAGAGTCAAAGCGAAGCGAATTTTTTGTAAAAAAAATTGCCAATCTATCCAAGACTACGTGTTCATCTTCAGGTGATGCCACCCATCTTTGCCTCGAAACGAACTCAAGTAGGAAATGGAAGGATCTGGTTTGGTGTGATGGAAGAAGACCTTAGCTGATGAAGATGACGAAGAGAAATCCATAGTACTTACAACCATGGCAAGTCCACAGTTCAGTACTCCATCATCATCATTCAAAGTATAAAGCACTCCCAATTGGACCGGGCCGAACTACTTTCAAGCCTTTCTTGTTTTCCTATTGGGAGGAGCCAATCCAGAAGGTTAGGAAAGGACAAATCACGATCAAAAGCTCCTTTGTCTGGCCCCAATTTGCCTGGATACGATCTTTCTCGTGAAGAAAATTGAATTTTCATGCTATGAACTGATTTAGACACAAATTTAAGCTTATAACAGACAGCCATAACCACCATTGCTAAGGTATGATTCTACGTTCGTTCGTTGTGCCATCAAGGATGGTCGCAGAGCGCTTTTGCTTTGTTTCTCTATTTTTTTCGCTTTTGCTCTATTTCCGAAGGGCAATTTTGCTAGTTTGACTTTTCAAATGCCTTTGATAGCTACGTCCTCAGATCCAAATGACCGTACTCTAAATTTGGATCAACCCACAAAGGCAAATGTCTCTCTTGGGACCCTTCTTTCCCTTTTCAAATTTTTTGCTAAGTTCTTTTCTACCTTTTATTTATTTATTTTTTATTTTTTTGTTTCTAGCCAAATTTTCTCCATTTTGTTTGGCAGGATGGATTTAATTAGGTAAACAATCTCAATGTTGCTTCCAGGATTTGCGAAGAAGCATACTACAGCTTAATTCATCAATATTAAGTTGCATAGTTATGATGAATACAATTAGTGGGAAAAAAGTTTAACAAATCGGATTGGATTAATTCATTTCTCCCTATCTCTTCTTTTTGCAACTGATCTATAAGTCAAGTCAAAATTCACCTTCATGACCACAAAGGGAGATCTTTTCGTGGGTAAAACCCATAATTTATTGGATTGTTCATTGCTCCTTCAAGTTTTATTTTTGCCATGGCCTTACACACAACCATCAAATCCCTTTACAATATAGAAATCACACAATAAAAACCTTTCACCCAAAGGCTCCAAGGCAGAGCCAATTTGAAAACAAAAGATACAATAGAGACATTTCACTCACTTTGCTATATCATAATTCAAAAAGGATCTTCAGCATAGCATTTAGGCACAAACATTAGGATTGGCCACAAGGTACTCCTCAATAGCCTTGTACAATCCCATAGCTCTGTCTTTACCCTTCTTGATATCCTCCTCCTTGAGCTCACAACCCTCCTGGACGTGGTACTCGCTGGTCATCTTGCAAACACATCCACTACCAGCTGCAACTAATTTCACCTCTTCCACGACCAAGTCAATCTTGTCAAATTTGATATCACTTTCAATCATAGTATATTTGCAGTAAAAGCTACCAGCGTCAAGAGCATCTATCTTGTGTTTGATGTACTTGATGTGGGAGCCTGTTATGCAAATTCATTAAAGCGAAGAAGTTAATTCTTAATTCTAAGGTCTATGTATAGACTTGACATGGTAGAAGTATGAGTATGATGTGACTTACTTTCACCGAAGTTGGTTTGCTTGATGCTACCAACTCCACCATCTCCCTCGATGAACTCAATGCTCTTGATGCCATCAGGAACAATCTTGGGTAGCATATTCTGTGAGTCAAGGAACAAAGCCTTGAACATCCTTGACGGTGCAACAACACTTGTGATCTCTTGCGAATAGGTGATGACTCCCATGTTGGCCTTGTAAGAGACAAAGAGAACTGAACTCAAGAGGGGGTGGTGGAAAGGTTCGGTGTGATTGCTAAAGGAGAAGGCTTGAGCTGATGAAGATGATGAAGAGAACTCCTTGGTACTTATAGGCAAAGTCCATCGTTTATTATTCCGTCATTCAAGGTCGAAGCACGCCGAACTGGACCCAGCCGAATTGCTTTCCAGCCTTTCTTTTTTTTTTTTTTATTGGCCGGAGCCACCGATCATCTGGAAGGTCAGGGAAAAGGACAAATCACGGTCAAAGCTCTTTGACCGGCCATTATTATAAATTTCGCAGAAGTTGTGCGCCCATCACGATAGTCTATAGACTCTATACTTGGTATTCCACTTCTCTAGAAAAAGTAATTCAAATGGAATATTTTGTACGTAACGTTAATCATCCATTTTTGTCGGAGCAAAAGTGTAAAATAGGCGAGTTTAGATAAATTAATCTCTTTCTCACCTCCAAATTGCCTGCATAAAATATTTGTCAAAAATTGGATTTTTTTATACCATAAACTCATTCAGACACAAATTTTAGGCTTAATATCATATGGCCATGACCACCTTTGCTAAGGCATAACTCTATGTTCGTTGGTTGTGCTACCAAGGACAGATGCAGAAATAAGTTTAGGAGCTGATTCCCCTGGGGAAAGGACAGACTTCTAGCTGCGACCGTCAAATAAATGTCCAATTTTTACTGTAGATGGTGCATGAAAAGATAACAAATGAGCTATAGGTATTTTGCATGATCGACTAGGGCTAAGTAGTCCAACCCTGGACAAAAAAATAGAAAAACGTTGGAACTCGTTGATGGAAGTGTAAGCAGCAGCTCTTATTCTCACATGCATTTATGCTCAGTCCCTCGGCATCAGAAAAGACTGATTGCGATGTCTTAATTAATGTCTCCCTTCCATCGCAAATTCTTACTTCCTACTTCAACACAATACGGTTTGGAGTTAGGCTTGGGCCCATGAACCTAATAATAGAGCTACTCATGTGCTTCCAAATTGGGCATTCAATCAAATAGGAGCTACCTTTTCTCTTTTACAAACTCCTATCTAAGTTAAAAATATTATATTAGTAGTCTTCTTTAATTTATTATTCTAATGCGGGTATCTCATCCTGAATGTAATGAAAAGTTATTTCTAGGGGGAAAAAGGGGACATTGGCAGAGCCCTTTTTTTATTTTTTTTATCAAGTGGATCCGATTTATTGTGCTTTTGATTTCTTTATTATTATTATTCTGGATATTGTGTTTCTGTTTACGAAAGGCCAGTTGGCTAGTTTGACTTTTCAATTGCCACTGTAGCTAAGTAATGGAATCGAAATGACCGTATCCAAAACTCCTTACCGAAAACTTAGGTTATCTCACAAAGGCAAATGTCCCTATCATGACCGTTCTTCCACTTCTTTTAATATTTTTCTACCTATTATTTTTCTTTTGTGGTAGTTAAATTTTCTCCCTTTTATTAGGGAAACAATGCTTCCCTTCCATGATTTTCAAAGAACACTATAGCTTAATTAATCCATGTTAAGTTGTTTAATTATAATTAATACAATTAGTGGAAAATTTTTATTTCTTATAAATCAAATTGGATAAAAAAAATGGGTCCCAGTGTATTCTCATCAAAAGCAGAATGATTATGTAACCAAATGTTGTAGATTATAGAGTCAAAGCGAATTTTTTGTAAAAAAATTGCCAATCTATCCAAGACTACGTGTTCATCTTTAGGTGATGCCACCCATCTTTGCCTTGAAACGAACTCAAGTAGGAAATGGAAGGATCTGCTTTGGTGTGATAGAAGAAGGCTTTTAGCTGATGAAGATGACGAAGAGAAATCCATAGTACTCACAACCATGGCAAGTCCATAGTTCAGTACTCCATCATCATCATTCAAAGTACAAAGCACTCCCAATTGGACCGGGCCGAACTACTTTCAAGCCTTTCTTGTTTTCCTATTGGGAGGAGCCAATCCATAAGGTTAGGAAAGGACAAATCACGATCAAAAGCTCTTTTGTCTGGCCCCGATTTGCCTGGATACGATCTTTCTCGTGAAGAAAATTGAATTTTCATGCTTTGAACTGATTTAGACACAAATATAAGTTTCCTAACATATATGTCACTCATTATTTCAAGAAAGGAATATCACAAATCATCAAAATTGCCAAGTAAAAATGGCAGCTACCGATGCTGGGTTTGGCAGAAATATTGCTGGTAAAGGTGGTTTTTGTGGGTGATGTTATAATGGTTTATGGAAATTGTCGTTGATGGTGGCAGCCGGGTGTAGGCGGTGGAGAGAGAGAAAAAGAGAGAACATGAGTACTTGGGCTTTGCAGGCGTGATCAACTTTGAGTAAGACGTACCTAATTTAACGTTGGGACATGGAGACTCAAATCGGTCTGTACAGAGGATCCTTCATAATTCCCACAAAGTAATGACAGAAGTCGCTTTGTTGAAAATGCTTAAGTAGCTTACTAGCTTTCGAGTTGGTTTTATGTTGTAGATGAAACTACCAACTTAGTTATAGTTTTGCTTGTTTAGGTGATTTATGTTAGCTTATATACTATATCACTAGTCAATTTACATAAAATTTACATAACTGTTTTTTTACCATGAGAACCCCAAACTATTTCTTGTATGTGTGTTGTGATAGAGGGGTGAATGATAACCATTCTAGCCAGAAATTAATTTTTAAAAAATAAAATAAATTTTTTTATTTCTATTTCTAGAAGAGTTTCTAAGCAAAAATAACCATTTGATAATGACACAAAATTTATACTCTAAAAATAGAAATTCGTTTGATAATGATACAAAATTTCTTCCTTTCAAATAGTGGTGGATCGACGACTAACGACTAATGGCGGCCAATGACTAGCGTTCGGCGTCCGGCGTCCAATGTCTAGCGTTCGATGTCCGGCGTCCAGCGTTCGGCATCTAGCGTCCGACGTCCGGCGTTCGGCGTCTGGCATCCAGCGGCCAACGGCGGGCGACGGAGTGGTCAACGGCGACAAATGAAGGACCGATTGACGAACGATGAGAAGAATTTTTATTTCTTATTTTTGTTCCAAAAATAGAGAAGTATAAAATTTTTACTTATGATTTCTATTCCAAACCTATTTATGGAACAAAAATCTATTTCAGAAATAGAAAATTTGAATAATTTTATCAAACATATTTCTATTCCAGAAACAAGGCTAGAATAGAAAATTTGTTTACGGAATAGAAAATTTGTTTCTAGAATAGAAATAGGAGGTTGTCATGCACCCTCCGAATAATTTAACTCAAACGTTTATCAAGGAAGAAAGAAGTACTTCCTCTCTATTTTTTCTAAATTTAGAGGCATGAGCCTAAAAGCTCAAATACCTAAGAGTTCATGGAATATCTTGCTAATCCCATACAAGTGTTTCGTCTATGAAGGTGGTCCTAACCCAAAATAATTTGCATGTGATTGATAAGATTTGACCAAATAACCTCCAATGTTTTATAGGAAATCCTTTATGTATCAAGCCAGAGGTTTAAAGAAGATCCATAAAAAATAATAATAAAATAATAATAAATAAAATAATAATAATAATAATAATAATAATAATAATAGGGTGGCTTTTCTTAGGGTGCGTTTTGTAACTATTCTGTTTTCGAGAATAATTTCTTATCATAAATGATTCTTTTTTATTTTATTCCCGAGAACAATTTTTGAGCAAAAGAATGCGTTTGATAACTATACAAAATTTCTGATTCTGAAATAGAAAAAAAAAACATAAATGTGTTTGATAACTGCATAAAATTTCTATTCCAATTCTTTTTCAATTACCTTTTCAAATGAGTGTAAATTTGATATTGAATTCTCATGGACCACTCACCAATATAATTGTCTTCTTATGAGTGAAGAAATCATATTATATTTTATTGTATTTGCAATTTCAAAAGAATTCGAATTTAGAATTCTATTCCATTCTAAAATTTATCAAAATCATAGAAATTCTAATGATTGATTATATTTATACTAAGTAATAAAAATATTAACTAATCAATTTTTTTATTAAATAGTAAATAATAAACTATAGTATAAACTATACCAATATACCTAAAATATGTAATAAATATAAATACTAAATAATAAATTAAAATACAAAATTAAATATGTATTCTATATATAGAATATATATATATATATATATATATATATATATAGAATAGAAAGAAATCAAATAATTTTTTTAAATTTTTAGATAATTTTATTTTTTTTTTTTTTCCTTTCTTTCTCCCCTTCTTCTCAAGGTAGCCAATCTCCAAACTTAGGATAACCAGCGATCGACCAGACGAGGGCCAACAACCTCCCCGGAATGTTGCGGCCCTTAACAAGGCTATGCCTTATTGGCCAAGCCTCACTAGCAACTAGGCGAGGCTCGACCAAGCCTTGGTTACACGAGCGGCCTCAACCAAATCTGGTGAGGCCGAGCTCGCCCAGCCACCATGAGGCTCGCACTTGTTGGGCCACCGCGAGGTCAGCCTTGCCTTGGCCGAGTGACATCGTCCTCGCAGTGCCCCGGTGACGTCGAGCTCGGCCGCAATTAGGCGAGCTCGGCCTCGCCAAATCTAGGTGAGTCAAACCTCAACGGTGCCCGAGGGAGGCCCCGATGAGGCCCACTTGGCCACCGGCAAGCTCGACGAATCAATCGCCGGTGATGGCGACGGCAATTGAAGAAGAAGAAAGACGAAAGAAGAACAAGAAGAAAGAAATGAAAAGAGAGAAAATAGCTTCTTGATTCTAAAATTGTTTTCGAAAACAAAGAATCAACTTTTTTTTTTTACTTCTCGATTTTGTTTCAAATCTACTTCGGGAACAAAAAAATAAAAATTTGTTGCTAGAAACAAAAATTTTATCAAACGCATTTCTGTTCTAAATCTACTTTCGAAAACAAAATAACAGAAACAAACACTGTTTGGCAAATTGCCAAACAACCCCTTACTACTAAAAATGGGCAGTATTTTGAGAAATAATTGGCCTACAAAATTTTCCCTTGAATGTCAAAAAAAAAAAAAAAAAAGCAAACAAACAAACAAATTTGAAGGCAGTGTTAACACATCGACTTGTCATGCGGATTAAGTGTCAAAAGGTCTAATCAGCATCTCTAACTTTTTTTTACAAGGAACACTCTTAACAATTTTACACTTTTTCTTTTTCTAGGTATTTATTTTTCACATACTCCAACTAAGTAACACCAGAACAGTCATTTGTTTTTCTAATGTGCCCCAAATTTTTTCAGCTATGCTTTTTTGAATCCAGACGCAACTCATTCGCATCGATTTTATTAAAATTTTTAAGTTTCAAGGCCCCAAAAAATTCCAAATTCATTAGGACAGGGATATTTAGTATAACTTTTCTCTAGAGCCAGAAGGAAATTTATGATAGCATAAGCAACTGATGTATATGTAGAAGACATTCGCGTACCAATTCAACTTGAGAAATGATAACAAAGGGAGATCTGGTTGAGGGAAAAATCCAAGGTAATGCATCAATATTGAATTTCTCATCACTCTTTCAAATTTTATTCTGACATGGCCTTTCGCGGAACCAACAAATCCTTTTGCACATACAGGGACACTAGAAAGAAAAACCATTCCTCACGCAAAAGCCCCAAGCTAGAGCCAAAAAGAAACGTAGAAAAAAAAAAATCACTCAACTTCCAGTGATTATCACTCCACAGAATTTTGAAAATAAAATTTAAGCACAAACCGTGGGGTTTGCCAAGAGGTACTCTTCAACTGTCTTGAACAATCCCATAGCCCTATCTTTTCCCTGCTTGATGTCATCTTCCTTGAGCTCTGCACCTTCCTCAACATGATATTCACTTGTCATCTTGCAGACACATCCATCATTAGCTGATGCGAACTTCACCTCATAGACAATAAACTTGATTTTGTCAAACTTGATATCACTTTCAATTAAAGTATATTTGCAATAAAAGTTCTCAACATCAAGAGCGTCAATCTTGTGCTTCGTGTACTTGATATGAGCACCTGTTACATGAATTCACAAGAGTGAAGAGATTAATTTTGAGATTTGTGGTCTATAAATGAACTTGACATGGTAGATAAACATATATTATCCAACTTACTTTCGCCAAAGTTGGTCTGCTTAATGCTGCCAACTCCACCATCTCCCTCAATGAACTCGACGCTCTTGATGCCCCCGGGGACAATCTTTGGAATGATGTTGTGTGAGTCAAGGACCAAAGCCTTGAACATTCTCGATGGAGCAACAACAGATGCGAACTCTTGAGAGTAAGTGATGACACCCATGTTTGCTTGTAAGAAGCAAATAGAAATGAATTCAACTTGGAAATGGAAGGATTTGGTGTTATTGCTATTAAAGAAGCTTGAGCTGATGAAGATAGTGAAGAGAATTACTTTGTATTTATAGGCAAGTTGAGAGTTCAGCAGCCTATCATCATTCAATGTTCAAAGCACTCCGAATTAGACAAAGCACTCCGAATTGGACAAAGCACTCCGAATTGGACCATTCGTCCTTGCTTTAAGCGTTTCTTCATTTCTTATTGAACGGAGCCACCGTTCATCTAGAAGATGAAGAAGAAAGACTTCATTTTTCAAACACGATGAAAATCAACCTTGTATCATAAGTTATTATGTTATGATCTTCTTATAACCTTGTTAACATAGAAGATGCCCAGTTTGTTATGTAGGAATCCAAAGATATTCATCATCATAACCACTACATTCTCAAGCAACAATTCTCGTGATTAAATAGGACTACCAATATTATACTGTTGTAGTACATGAAGTCCTTACGTAATATTGCCTGAGGCACTACTAGATTAATAAAACTATTGAAGATTGTAAACGATGAACAACGAAATTGGTCAACTTCCAAATCACCCCTTTCGAGTATTAAGATGTAGATCAAAACTGTCTTTTGAATGACAAAGACTAATACAACTATGCATGACTTTCATAATTTCTTGTGTACGGCAATTTATGGATTAGTCTTTTTTCTGGATAACACCAAAAATGGTCTTAGTCAAAGGCAAGAGTCTCGCTTGTCGGTGGTGGCTAGTGTTAGCTGGGTTCACTCCTATGTGGAGGAAGCCCAATGAGTTGCAAGCCCAAAAAGGGCTTGAGCCCATATAATAAGTTATATAAGGAAATAGGGTTTTTCACTATCTATATAAAGAGGTAGCAGCAGAAAAGGAAATAGTAACAAGAGAAAAAGATAAAGCATAAAATCTGGGATTTTGGGCAATATCTGATTTACATCAAACTGGCGTCGATTTGCTGTCCGATTGAGCTGAAATTTTGTCAGCATGTTCGTGGCGCAATTTATTCGAATCTGAACAATTTGATTTTCGTTTGAAGCTCACTACATCAGGTTTTTCGTGGATTGATCAAACCTACGTTTTTTATCAGATTTATCCTTGATCTCTTGTGAAGTTCATGTGTATTATCAAGAATTATGTTCTTGAGAAGTTTGCTGCTATGTACCTCTAGTATTTGCTAGAGAAGAACAATTTTATTGATAGTGAAGATTTTCAGGTGGACTCCGATCCCGTGGTTTTTTATCTCCTCACATCGAGGAGGTTTTCCATGTAAAAAAATCATTTTGTGTTCGCGTGCTTGGTATTTATTTTACTCTACTATATCAATTCCTATTAGGTTTACACAAGAGGGGAGATTATTTTATTCCACTGTGTTGATTCGATATTGTTCAAATTATTACCGTTCTCCCATCAGAGTGCTATCAGAGCAACATGTTAATACTTGATTTTTCTACCTTGTGTTAAACAATGAAAACGAATATGAGTAAAATGGTTACACTGAATGGTTCGAATTATCATATTTGGAAAGGGAAGATGGAAGATCTTTTATATGTGAAAGATTTTTATTTGCCTGTATTTGCTGAGGAGAAACCAGGGAATAAAACTGATGTTGAATGGTCTATATTTCATCATCCAGTGTGTGGTTATATCAGGCAGTGGGTAGATGATAATGTTTTGAACCATATTATTGAGAAAACACATGCACGCAGTTTATGGGATAAGCTTAAATAGTTATATACTCGAAAGACTGGGAATAATAAGTTATTTTTGATAAAACAGATGATGGCTCTGAGATATCATGATGGTACTTGTTTGACTAATCATTTAAATTCTTTTCAAGGAATTATAAATTAGTTGGCTGCGATGAGAATCAAGTTTGATGATGAGATACAAGCACTATGGTTGCTTGGTACTTTGCCAGACTCATGGGAGACGTTCCGAACATCTTTGTCTAATTCTGCCCCAAATGGTACAATTATTATGGATTTAGCCAAGAGTAGTATTTTGAATGAAGAAATGAGAAGGAAGACACAGGGATCGTCCTCTTCATATTTTGATGCCTTGGTTGTTGAGAAAAAGGGGAGAAGTGAGTCTCGAGGTTCGAGAAATAGAGATAAAAGTCGAGACAAAAACAGAGGTAAGTATAATAAATTTGCTAATATTGAGTGCCATTATTGTCATCAGAATGGACATATTCAGAGGTTTTGTCGCCAGTTAAAAAGGGAGAAACAAAAGGAGAAAGGTAAAGAGAAGAAAAGTGATGATGACAGTGATGACATTCGTGTCGCTGCACTTAAAGAAGACTTTCTCACTATTTTTTATGGTGATGTGGTGAATTTTGTTTCTTATGAGACCAGTTGGGTAATTGATAGTGGTGCATCCGTTCATGCTACATCTCGTAGGGATTTCTTTACATCATACAGGTCAGGTGACTTCGGATTTGTGAA
Organism: Eucalyptus victrix; assembly: GCA_016097545.1. Lineage (NCBI taxonomy): Eukaryota > Viridiplantae > Streptophyta > Magnoliopsida > Myrtales > Myrtaceae > Eucalyptus > Eucalyptus victrix. The sequence continues at coordinate 49,906,957 of CM027842.1, forward strand.
GATGGGAAACAATGGACTAGCTCAAGCTGTAGGCATCGATGATGTGTGCCTAGAAACCAGCAATGGCACAAGGTTAGTATTGAATAATGTTAAACATATACCTGATATCCGCTTGAATTTGATTTCTATAGGCAAGTTGGATGATGAGGGGTATTGCAGCACCTTCAATAATGGTCAATGGAAGCTCACCAAAGGTTCTCTTGTTGTGGCTAGAGGTGAAAAATATTCTTCGTTATACATTATGCAGGCAAAGTTGTCCACAGACAAAATTAATGCAGTAGATAGCAAAGATGCAGCTAAGTTATGGCATAAGAGGCTCAGTCACATCAGTGAGAAGGGTTTGTCAATATTGGCCAAGAAGAAACTCCTTTCAGGATTGAAAAGTTCAACGCTAAAGAAGTGTGCTCACTGTTTAATAGGAAAACGGAACAGAGTTGCATTTAAAAGCTTCCCTCCTTAAAGAAAGTCAAGTATATTGGATTTAGTGCATTCTAATGTTTGCGGTCCTATGAAAACAAAATCACTTGGTGGCTCTCTTTATTTTGTTACATTCATAGATGATTTTTCAAGGAAAATTTGTATTTATACCTTGAAAACTAAAAATCAAGTGTTAGATGCTTTTAAGCAATTTCAGGCTTCAGTTGAGAGACAGACTGGAAAGAAATTGAAATGCATCAAAACTGATAACGGGGGAGAGTATATTGGACTTTTTGATGAATATTGCAAACAACAAGGTATTCGACATCAAAAGACACTTCCCAAGATGCCTCAGTTAAATGGCTTAGCTGAGAGAATCAACAGAACATTGATTGAAAGGGTAAGATGCTTACTTTCACAGTCAAAACTACCTGGATCATTTTGGGGTGAGGCTTTAAGTACAGTTGTGCATATATTAAATCTTACTCCTTGCATTCCTTTAGAGTTTGATGCTCCTAATAAAGTTTGGACAGGCAAAAAAGTTTCTTATGATTATTTGCGTGTATTTGAGTGCAAAGCATTTGAGCATGTTCCCAAAGATTAGAGATCTAAACTTGATGTGAAAACACGACAGTGTATATTTATTGGTTATGGACATGATATGCTTGGCTACAAATTTTACGATCCACTTGAAAAGAAAATTGTAAGAAGTAGAGATGTTGTATTTATGGAAGATCAAACAATAAAGGATATTGAGAAATCGAAGATGATTTCAGCACCACAGGTTAGTGATAATCTGGTTGATTTAGATTCGGTTCCTCTTACAAATATTCCTACACAGGTTGATGAAGAGCAGCAGGAAGTCAATATTCCAAATAACGCACATGTTCCTGAACATGTTGAAATAGATAATACTATTCCTGAACCAGAGGCTCAATTAGATGTTCCACTGGATGTTCCAGTCCGGAGATCCGTTAGAGACCGACAACTTTCCACCAGGTATTCTGAAGATGAGTATGTATTATTGACTGATGCAGGTGAACTAGAGTGTTATGCAGAAGCAATAGAAGATGAGTACAAAAGCAATTGGTTCGATGCTATGCAAGATGAGATGTAGTCACTTTATGATAATCATACTTTTGAATTGATGAAGTTACCTAAAGGTAAAAAAGCTTTGAAGAACAAGTGGGTATATAGGTTGAAGCAAGATGAACATACTTTACAACCATGGTACAAAGCTAGATTGGTTGTTAAGGGATTCGTTCAAAGAAAATGTATTGATTTTAATGATATATTTTCTCCGGTAGTGAAAATGTCTTCTATCCATGTGGTACTAGGCTTGGCAGCTAGCCTAGATTTAGAAATTGAGCAAATGGATGTTAAAACAACCTTCCTACATGGTGACTTGGAGGAAGAGATATACATAGAACAACCTGAGGGTTTCAAAGTGAAAGGGAAAGAGGATTATGTGTGCAAATTGAAGAAAAGTCTCTATGGCCTAAAACAAGCACCGAGACAGTGGTATAAAAAATTTGAATTAGTTATGATAGAACAGGGCTATAAGAAGACTTCCTCGGATAACTGTGTGTTTGTCCAAAAATTTTCTGATTATGACTTTATTATTCTCTTGCTTTATATTGATGATATGTTGATTGTTGGCAGGAATGCTTCAAGAATTGAGTTATTGAAGAAATAGTTGAGCAAGTCTTTTGCCATGAAAGACTTGGGCTCAGCGAAGCAAATTCTTGGCATTAGAATTACCCGAGACAGAGATGCTAAGAAGTTATTTTTGTCGCAAGAGAAATATATCAAGAAGATCCTTCAAAAATTTTATATGGACAAGGCTAAAGTGGTTAGTACTCCTCTTGTTGCCCACTTTAAATTAAATATGATGCAAAGTCCTACGACCGATAAAGAAAAGAAAGATATGGAAAGTGTTCCATATGCTTCAGCTGTAGGAAACTTAATGTATGCAATGGTATGTACACGCCCAGATTTAGCGCATGCAGTTGGCATTGTTAGTCACTATTTGTTAAATCCAGGTAGAGAGCACTGGAATGCAGTGAAGTGGATTATGAGGTATCTTCGGGGAACTTCAAATTTGAAACTTAGTTTCGGGACCGGAAAACTTGAGTTAGTTGGATACACAGATTCCGACTTGGCAGGAGATATTGATACTCGTAAATCTACTTCTAATTATTTGATTTCTTTTGGGGGTGGAACTGTGTCATGGAAGTCAAAATTGCAGAAGTGTGTTGCACTTTCTACAACTGAAGCTGAATTTATTGCAGTGACTGAAGCTAGTGAAAAGATGCTATGGATGAAGAAGTTCTTAGAAGAACTTGGGTTCAAGGAAAAGAGGTATGTGCTATTTTGTGATAATCAAAGCGCAATTCATCTTAGTAAGAATTCGTCTTTTCATTCTAAATTGAAAAATATTAATGTTAGATATCATTGGATAAGGGATGTTATAGATGAAAAGTTGTTGGAACTTGAGAAAATTCATACGGATCATAATGGCTCCGATATGATGACGAAGACTCTACCAAGAGAGAAGCTTGAACATTGCCGTTTGATAGCAAGGATGGTGAATCCCTCCACATTGTCGTGAGGGGGAGATTTGTTAGCTGGGTTTATTCCTATGTGGAGTAAGCCCAATGAGTTGCAAGCTCAAAAAGGGCTTGAGCCCATATAATAAGTTATATAAGGAAATAGGGTTTCTCACTATCTATATAAAGAGGTAGCAGCATAAAAGGAAATAGTAACAAGAGAAAAAGAGAAAGCATAAAATCTAGGGTTTGGGGCAATATCTTATTTACATCAAACTAGCGTCGGAGGTCGATTTGTGGTCCGATTGAGCTGAAATTTTGTCAGCATGTTCGTGGTGCAATTTTATCGAATCTAAACGGTTTGATTTTCGTTTGAAGCTCACTACATCAGGTTTTTCGTGGATTGATCAAACCTGCGTTTTTTGTCAGATTTATCCTTCATCTCTTGTGAAGTTCATGTATATTACCAAGAATTATGTTCTTGAGATGTTTGCTGCTATGTACCTCTAGTATTTGCTAGAGAAGAACAATTTTATTGATAGTGAAGATTTTCAGGTGAGCTCCGGTCCCGTGGTTTTTTATCTCCTCACATCAAGGAGGTTTTCCACGTAAAAAAATCGTCTTGTGTTCGCATGCTTGGTATTTATTTTACTCTACTATATCGATTCCTATTAGGTTTACACAAGAGGGGAGATTATTTTATTCCGCTGCGTTGATTCGATATCCCATTCACACGGGTCAAGCCCCAGAAGAAATACCTATGTGATGATGGCTTCCTTATACATCATTGAACATAGTCTGGTCGGATCTGGTATGGGTTTAGTTTATCCTCAAACCAGATTTCTACTAGAGGGTTCCTCCGTTGATATCCCTATAACAACTAACATCTCACCCGGATCCCCGAAAGCCAAGAGCTTAAACAAGTATTCGAAATAATTGTGTAAGATGTTGACTATTTGAGGTATGTTAACTTATACATCAATCAATAGGGTATTTCTCATTAGGTAATTACAGAACTGTTTATGAAATTTTCATTTAATATGACTCCGGATTTGGAACGTCACAAGAGATCTCTCGAATGCATTATATTGCTCCAGCTAAATGTGGCACCAAAGTTCCTCTGCAAAAGGCAATTTAGCTCAAAATATTAGCATCAAGGACAGGACACGGAACGTGTAATTCTATTTTAGTTATAATGACCTCACTTACTTGTTGCGAAGAGTTTGTGGTTGTAGTATTTTATTTTTAATTGGGCATTGTTAACGAATACTTCCGGTACTGATAACACATACTAAATTGGAATAATTCAATTATCAAAACATTAATTGCAAATGACACGAGAATAGTCAGTGCACGAGAAAACGTAAAGCTTGTGGGAATGGTTATTCAATAAGTGCTCTAGGAACACTAATTAACAAAATTCTTTTTAATATATATATTCCACTATATAACATAATCATAATCTCATATATCAATAATCATCAAGAGTCCATATGGTACAATCATGGCTGAATTGTAATTCTGTCGGGTTGTATTGCAGTTATGCTGCTAAGTGCTACAAGTCATGTGCTTAAAAATATATGTTTTAAAGTTTCCAGCACCTCAAAATCGAGTGATGTAACTTCCTAAAAACTGTTGTAACTATGGAGGTGTTGTTAGAGCTGAGCAAATTGCTCAGTGGCTCGAGAACCCAAACCAAACCGGCCAAATTTTTCAAGCTCTTATAGTCCCGGGCCTAGTCATCGGGGTTGAAATAAGTATTTAATATGGTCCATTTGGTCTTTCAGCATTCAAGGTACATGAAGGAAAATTTTGGGGTTACATTTGGTAGTCGGAATAAAATTAAGGATATAGTATAACAAAATCCCTAAATTTCATACTCTATCCTATCTAGTCTTATCAATACTAGAATTTTTTTCAAATTTCTTGTGAAAGTCTTTTCTTGATGTCAAGAAACAATTTGAAGGCAGTGTTGACACACCATTTTGTTCCGTGGATATTGTCAAAATTCCAAATCAGCATCTCTAAAATGTATTATAAGGAACTTTTATCACTCACTCCGACAAAGTGACACCAAAACAGAGTGCTCTGTTTTTCTTATGCACTCCAAATTCTTTTGCCTGCCTTTCGGCTCACATGCTATGCTTTTCGGAAGCCACAAGCATTAGCATCAATGCCGTTAAGTTTCCAAGTTTACATGTCCCGAAAATTTGCAAAACTATTGGGATGGGAAGTGAAGTCATAGTAAGTGAAAATAACTGTTTGATAATGCATCAATCATTGAATTGCTCATTGCTTTTCAAATTTTTATTCTGACATGACCTTACACATTACCAACAAATCCTTTTGAACATACAAATACCTAAAAGAACCATTGCTCAAGCGCAAAAGCTCCATGCTAGAGCCAAACAGACACCAAAAAAAAAAAAAAATCACTCTGAGCTCCGAGGTTATCACTCCAAAGGATTTTGAAAAGACAATTTAAGCACAAACAGTGGGGTTTGCCAAGAGGTACTCTTCAACTGTCTTGAACAATCCCATAGCCCTATCTTTTCCCTGCTTGATCTCATCTTCCTTGAGCTCTGCACCTTCCTCAATATGATACTCACTAGTCATCTTGCAGACACATCCACCATTAGCTGATGCAAACTTCACCTCTTAGACAATGAACTTGATTTTGTCGAACTTGATGTCACTTTCAATCAAAGTATATTTGCAATAAAAGTTCTCAACATCAAGAGCGTCAATTTTGTGCTTCGTGTACTTGATATGAGCACCTATTACATGAATTCACAAGAGTGGAAAGATTAATTTTGAGTTTTGTGGTCTATAAATGAACTTGACATGATAGATAAACATATATTATCCAACTTACTTTCGCCAAAGTTGGTCTACTTAATGCTGTCAACTCCACCATCTCCCTCAATGAACTCAATGCTCTTGATGCCCCCTGGGACAATCTTTGGAATGATGTAGTGTGAGTTAAGGATCAAAGCCTTGAACATTCTCCATGGAGCGACGGCACATGTGAACTCTTGAGAGTAAGTGATAACACCCATGTTTGCCCTATAAGAAGCAACGAGGAATGAACTCAAGTAGGCAATGGAAGGGATTGGTGTGATTGCTATTGAATAAGGCTTGGGCTGATGAAGATAGTGAAGAGAATTGCTTCATATTTATAGGCAAGTTGAGAGTTCAGCAGCCTATCATCATTCAATGTTCAAAGCACTCCGAATTGGACCATTCGTCCTTGCTTTAAGCGTTTCTTCATTTATTATTGGGCGGAGCACCGGTTATCAAGAAAATGAAGAAGGAAGACTTCATTTTTCAAACATGATGAATCTAAACAATAAATAGGTTGCACTTTAATATTTTTTTTATCAACAATTTATATTATAAGTTATTATATTCTAATCTTCTTCTGCCCAATTTGTTTTGTAGGAATCTAAGCATGTATAGAATAATTCAACTTTTATAAAATTGTAGATGATGAACAACGAAATTGGTCGACTTTCCAAAAGCATCACATTCGATTGGTAAGATATCGATGAGAAATGCATAAGCTTTTAAATTTCAAATAAAAGACACTAATAGTATTGTGCAGGTTTGACATATATATGGTTCAAAATATACAAGTATTGAAAAATTGCACCAGATAGTCCAAAATGATTGGCTAAATATACAATCAAATACTAAACATTTCAAATTTTGCAATTAAATCTTAAATGTTGTTTACCGAGTCCAATTTGGTCCTTTTGGTGAGGTTGTGGTCATTATTTGAAAATATAGCATGCTAGAACTCAATGTAGCATTTGTAAAATACGTTTTGTAGAAAAGAATGGGGTCGATTCCATCTTACCATATAGAAACTGTGAAATAACAAAATTTTCCGTAGTAAGGCCGTCTATGACTAAGTATGCCTCATTTGCAGGCTATTATATTTTCAATTTTTAGACTTTACTCAATCTCTCAAAAAGTCTTTGTATAAGTTTTTTCATCTAGAAGTAGGACCAGTCCAAAGTGGAGTGTTACGAAAATATTGAACTTAAATTCTTTGTCAGCTTAAAAAAAAAAAAAATCTTTGTCAACTAAAACAACTATATCAGTACACACACATTCCTAGAATCTATACATACCCATCCGTTGTTGCTCAACATCTTCGCAGCAAACTCAACAGTCTTCTTTGATATAGCTAGTATGAGTACCTAGAGGGGATGAATAGGTATAAAAATAATTCCTCGAGATATGAAAGCAATATTAGGCAGTGAATAGAAAGGAGACTCCTCTTTAGTTAATAGAACGAACTGTTATCAAAGTAAAAAAACAAAGAGTAGGGAAGAGAAAATTCAATACGAGATTTATAGTGGTTCAGCTTGTTCCAAGCCTACGTCCGATGTTCTGCATTGACAGCCCACTGGCTGGATTTTACTATGATCAAAGAGATGTTACAGCAATGCTCTTCCTTGATTCCACGGTATGGATATTCTACCACACTTCCTCAATGTATCTCACAATATAAGCTCTCTTTAGTAAACAAGGTTTTCGCTCAACAAATGAATTGACTACGAATCAAGGAGCTTCAGACTTTGGAATTCTTCTATCGTGCACTCTCTCGAACAATTGGAACGTCTTCCTTTTATACTCCTTTATGCCATCATACCCGTTGGCACTTATCAAAGGAATTCTTCCAATCTTCCGTTGAACAGAATTAATTAGGAAGATCATCCGAGCTATTAAAGGAACATGTCGATAGCCCATCAATCATGCTCGCTCATATAATCAGGATCTAGGATTCCATAAGTAGAACCTTCCAAGAATACTTCACCAATCATCGGATCCTTAATCAATCTTGATTCGAATAAAAGAATCCATTATGCCAAATCCAGCCAAGAGATCTTCTCTAGTTGATAAGGCTAAATCCTTAATGAATCACTCAGATCTGGAAAGCCTTACTTCAACGGATTATAAACTATCACTGAGAATAGACTTTAAGTCTTGAGTCTGGCAGTCCGGAAGTTTTCAGACTTTGAATAGATGAGTCTACAAATCTCCAGACTAGACGGATAGAAATGTTTTATCAGCTTCAAAATATTCCAGAAAGATTTCTCCAACATTCTTCTCCCTTCAAGCAAGTCTTTTACACCTTGCTACTTCATTTTCAGATCTTTACTCTCAGAAACAAACATGGGCATTACTACCTTTACCCAAGAATTCACAACTCCAATTGCTCCTCAAGAATGTTCAAGGCTTTGATTCTTGATTCCCACAATCTCATCCCCAAGATTGTCCCCCAAAGCATCAAGAGCATTGAGTTCATTGAAAGAGATGGAGAAGTCGGAAGCATTAACCAAACTAACTTTGCTGAAGGTTCTCAATGTCCGTAATAAGTGATGCACATATACTCTCGTATTCATCCTACTTGTTGAATCCTATTGTAGTGATTCTAAGGGAGAGCATGATCCTAAACTTAGCCGGGGAGAATTTTTCACAAATAAGTTGCCAAATTGAAACGCTTGCTTAGAATCACCACAATAGGAATAAGTAAGAAGAATGAATCTGAGTACATGCATCTCTAACTAATGATGATAGATACCTTCAATGAAGTTAGTCTAGTTGATGCTTTCAACTCCTCCATCTATTTCAATGAACTCAATGCTCTTGATGCCCTAAGGGGCATTTGGGGATGAGCTATTGTGAATCCAGAATCAAAGCCTTGAACATTCTTGATAGAGAAATTGGGGTTGTGAATCTTAGATGAAGGCAGTGACGCTCATGTTAAAAGCAGTTTTTTTTTTTTTTGGATAATGGAGTCTATTGATGTTTTAAATGAATTATGTAACCTATCTAATTCATTTTCAAAAGCCATGTTTCGAACCTCATTATGAAGATAACACATAATTAGCTACTTCTGAAATTATAGAAACTTCTTCATTTTTTCTTGTTTGTAAAAATTAAGTGGTTCTTGTTCGATTTGGAGAAAGGGAATCCATGCCCTATACAAGAAACACATCCGTAGGTTTACTTACCAATAGGCCCTTATTGGTAAGCTCCTATTCCTGGCTATGATATTATTTGTGACATCCTGAAATTCGATCTCGTTTCGATAAAGTGAAATGGGCATTTCGTCGACGTGCCTATGACCCTTTTTCTCTGAGCTGATCACTCACGAGTTAACTAACCTATTGGGTGAAGCCGTTAAAGGATGTATCATCTGTAAAATCCCTAAAAGCTACTTAATTTGTTGGATTGAGCTAAAATCACGTCTGATCGATTTTAACCACGAAATTGAACTCGATTTCGGGAATCGAATTTTAAGCGCATCATAATTCTTATTTTTAGGATCCTGTCTCATCGCTCATCAATTTATTGACGAGTCCGAAATTTTAATAAAGAAATTATCGGAAGAAAAATTGAAGCCTGAAAGGAATTAGAAAGGGAAAGAGAAATGAAATAAAATAAGTGGAAAGGTAATATTTTATTTCCCTCTCTCTCTCTTCTTTTCTTTCTTTTCTTTCTTTTCTCTTTTCTCTCTCTCCTTTCCCCTTTCCCTTCCCCCTCGTGCGAATTCTTTCCCCCACCGCCTATTCTCTCTCTTTCTTCCCTTTTGACCAGTTAATGCATATCCTCTCCTCTCTTTCTCTCTCTCTCTTCTCTCTCCTCTCTCTTCTTCCTTCCCGCACACGACCAAACCAGCTTCTTCTTCTCCTTCTTTCTTCCCGTGCGAACCAGCAAACCGGAGCAGAAGCAGCAGCTCACCGTCGCCACCATCCCGCCGCTGCACCGCCGCTCGCACGCCCGTGACGGCCGCCCACTCGACGCCGTGCACCCAGCCAACCGTCCGTGTGCCCAGGCGTGCTTCCCCGAGCAAATCCGCAACCCAGCCACTGTTCGCCTTTGACCGGCCCCCTCCGGCCACCTCCGACCACCGCCCAGCCCCGCCAAACCTCCTCTGTGTCCCCCTCACCCTCCGCCGGCCTCCCCTCACCGCTCTAGCCGCCGGAGCAGCCCCGGCCAGCCCCGTCCAGTAAACCCACGAGTGGGTTTCCAGCGACTTCGAGCTCGTTTTGGGCCGTTTCCGAGCCCCAAACCCGAGCCGTGCTTTGGAGTTTGTTGTTCCTCGCGTCGCCGCCGTTAAATTGATCCGATTTGCACGCGATTTGGTGAGTAATTTCACTAATCTAGGATTAGTTGGCTAATTATGCTTAAGTTTGGTTTAGATTTAATTGATTATGTTTATGTTGTTAGATTAGAATAAATTAGCAATTATTAGCCAATTGTGATGCGAATTAGATAAATTGAATGTGTAATTAGTAACTAGACATGGTCTACTAATTATGGAAGTGCCTCGGGATTTTTCCCAACCCTTGGTGGGCTCCAATTAGGCTTTTCAGAGCCTAAATGGAATTTTTAGTATTTAAATATTAATTTTCGGAATTAAATTAAATAATTATTTATTTTCCGAAAATTCAACTGAGATGGCCTTGAACCAGAAAATTATGATGATGACCGTGGTGAAGTCCGTTTATTTAATCGGGCTTTATTTTGAGCTAAATTGAATTTTTAATAATTATTATTTAATTTTCGAAATTAATAAATTAATTAATTATTTTTCGGAAATTAAGATTTTGATGGCCGACAACCAAAATCTCGTGCTGATCATCGTGGCATAGTCCATTTATTTATTTGAGCTCCACGTTGTATGGAATTGAATAAATTGTGATATTTTAGGGATTTATCCTAAATTGATTGGAATTGATTGAGATTGAATTGTTGATTGTAAATGGCCAAGTATGTTATTCCGTATTTATAATGCTTTGTTGAGTTGATTTAATTATTTGATTGATAAATCGTTGGGCATTGATTGTCGGTATTGAAAGTAGATTGGTAATCACTTGAAAGATGACACATGGGCTCGATGAATTGGAATGTCACCTGGAGAATGCACGTGAGTTCAGTGGTTGAATATGTCACCTTGGCGAAAAGGTCGTCTGAGAGAATGCACGTGGCTCGGAGACTCGGTATGTCGTCCTGGAGAATGCACGTGGCTCGGTGACAGAGTTTGGCATCAAAAAGGGCACGTGGGCTCGGTGAATTGATGCATCACTTTGGTGAGATAGCACCTAAAAGAATGCACGTGGGCCCAGGCATCTAAAAGGACACGTGGCTCGGTGATCTAATGCGTCACTTTGGTAAAGCGAGTACCTTAGAGAATGCACGTGGGTCCAGTATTTGGAATGGCATCTAAAAGGGCACGTGGCTCGGTGATCTGATGCGTCACTTTGGTAAGCGAGTACCTTAGAGAATGCACGTGGGCCCGAGCATCGTAAAAAGGACACGTGGCTCAGTGGCTTGATGTACCACCTTGGCGAAGAGGTCGCCTTAGAGAATGCATGTGGGCCCGAGGTTTGAGGCACGTGGCTCGGAGACTTGGAAGGTCGTCCTGGAGAATGCACGTGGCCTGACTTTTAAATATCCCACAGTGGGAATTGATTCGTATGACATGTAATCGACTGGTTCGATTTGTTTTGAGTAAATGAGTGCCTATTGTGAATTGTACTGACTTGCAGGTGGGATCTAAGGCCAAGGTAAGTCCTATGTCCTATGCATGTTTAGGCAGCCGATAGTATAATGGTTTACTAATCGGGCTTAGTGGGGTAGAACTCGCTGAGACGTAGTCTTATCCTAGTTTGGGGAAACCATTTCAGGACCCTGCTGAAGAGCTGAGGAGGAGGAATCCGAGAAAGAGAACTCGGAGGTGAATCTTAAGGAGAAAGATTTTTGGAAGAAGAAGACAATCCTGAGAGGGGCCTTGAGTACGGCCCAGTTCGTCTAAGTTTCTGTCTTCTTTTGAGATCTCCATTTTGATGTGAATAATTATGAAGTGGTTTGTGTTTTGTATAAAAGTTTGGCTATAAATTTCAATATGAAAAATATGGCCCTGCTTTTCTATCCTATCGTTTTATTGTCTGGGGATTTTAACTGCTTCCGCATGTGCTTAAAAAATGAAAGGGTCGGCGATACATTGTCATGGGATATCGCATTATAAAATCGACCAAGTGAGACGGATATGTGCGTGTCTAAGGATCGAGGCGTGACATTATTTGTCTAGTATCGCATTAAAATATGTTTTTATGTGATATGCATTGAGGTACAACCAGATTCTAGACCATTCAAAATTGGAAATGATGGGATACAACGTGGATAGTCACCTTCCACATAATAGCATTAAATATTGGGATGGATAAGAAATGTGATTTATCAAGGCATGTCTAGATTGACTTTCACTTAATTAATCATTGCCCTGCAGACCATTTGACTTGTTTATACCTAAAAAATTTAAAATTTTCTCAACATACAAATGGGAAAATGGCATCAGTAGTCCCAAAAATTATGCCAAACATGAAACCAAATCCTAAACAATTGAATTTATGCAATAAATTTCTTTCTTTTTTTTTTTTTAACAGGATGTAGTTTGGTCCTTCTGATGAAATGAACGGTCAAATTCCATGATCTTACACGCAAGAATCTATCGTCGTTTTTAAAATACTTGTTAGCATACGTGGCACCACATCAGAATATATATCAAACATATAAAAAATTAAATTAAAAAAGGAAAAAAATTTTGGAGAAAACAAAAATCTTAAAAATAAACTAGATCAAGTCAGAGAGAGTGGAGGCAGCACGGACGAGCGTTCCATCTCCACGGCGCCGACAAGCGTCGGGATATTTTTCAATATTCAAATAATACGACGAATTTTGGCACGAAAATAAAACGTGCATTTTATTTATATGTAAATGTACACAAATATGCTTTCAAGTAAAAACATTAAAATAATCGCACGAAGCAAGCGCGAGGAAACAAAACAACCTTCAATTCACAATTTTGTCGGCGCCGGGATATTTTTCAATATTCAAATAATACGACAAATTTTGTCACGAAAATAAAACGTGCATTTTATTTATATGTAAATGTACACAAATATGCTTTCAAGTAAAAACATTATAATAATCGCAAGAAGCAAGCGCGAGGAAACAAAACAACCTTCAATTCACAATTTTATATACATACATATATATATATATATAAGCTAAAAAGGATTAAGTTTTCTTAAAATGACTTGTCCGATCGAATTACAATCTTGGAGTCGTAAAACCGTCATTCTCGGGGACTCCATCTTGATTGTGGTTGCGCTAACATCACAAAATGCCCAAATGATTGGTCTGCAGCTTGACCGACAAAAGATTGTTAAGATGGCGATAGGAGCTGAAGATTACTAAGTTCTGGGAGGGTTTAGCCGATAAAGAAGACCGGGTCAGGTCGATGGAGATGTCAGCGGAAAGTGGCCAAGTGAGGGAGCAAAGAGTCACTAAATGAGGTAGGTTAACTCGGTCGATGGGAAAGTGTTGCGATGGGGCGAGCGATCGAACAATAATATAGACAGAAAAAGAAAAAATGAATCGGACACCAGATTTACGTGGTTCAGTCGTAAAGACCTACGTCCACGGGAAGAGCAGCAGCGAATTTCACTATAGATCAAGCGATACAAGGAGATTACACACTCAAGTCACTCAAACACTCTCTCGGTGTTTCCCAAGCCCAATTACACCCAATAACACACAAAGTGTTTAGCCCCGAAATTCCTCAAGAAATAATCTCTCAATCTCACGAAGGAATTACACGCAAATCTTACCACAAGATTTAATTGGCTTCAACACTAAACCTTCTTGGATGTAATTCACGATAAAGAAAATCCCTCCCAAGCACTCGACAACGAGACGGCGCTTCAAGACCAATTCTTCACGATCAACGGCGGAACACCAAGCACTCACGCGGCGCTTCAAAACAATTTGTGATCCACGTCTATCACCCACGGCCTCGAGTCTATATATAAGTAAAACCCTTGCTCTTTTGCCAACTTCTCATAGGATTTTGTTTCTTATCCAAAACATATCTATATTTTAAACAAAATCCAAGTCCTAGTCAAAGTTGGACTTTCCTATTTTAACGGCCAGACTCTCCAACGCAGATTCAAATTTGGGAAGTTGATCTTCGGATCTTCTTTGCTTGATTTCGAACATCCGCAGCATATCCAATTCGGAATATTCATAATTTTGCATTGGGCTTAAACTCGAGACATATTTTAACAGAAAGAATATAAGATGTGGCCGTCAAGTAGCAGGATAGATAAGTGTTACTGAATGATAGGAGGCACAGAAGGAAATTTTTAATTCTTGGTAGCTGTTTATGTAACCAAATGTTGTAGATTACAAAGAGTAAAAGCGAATTCTTTGTAAAAAAATTGCCAATCTATCCAACTTGCGTGTTCATCTTTAGGTGATGCCACCCATTTTTGCCTCGAAACGAACTCAAGTAGGAAATGGAAGGATCTGCTTTGGTGTGATAGAAGAAGGCTTTAGCTGATGAAGATGAGGAAGAGAAATCCATAGTACTTACGATCATCCAAGTCCAAAGTTCAGTACTCCATCTTCATCATTCAAAGTACAAAGCACTCCCAATTGGACCGGGCCAAACTACTTTCAAGCCTTTGTTGTTTTCTTATTGGGAGGAGCCAATCCAGGAGGTTAGGAAAGGACAAATCACGATCAAAAGCTCTTTTGTCTGGCCCCGATTTGCCTGGATACGATCCTTCTCGTGAGGAAAATTGAATTTTCACGCTATGAAATGATTTAGACACAAATTTAAGCTTATAACAGATAGCCATGACCACCATTGCTAAGGTATGATTCTACGTTCGTTCGTTGCGCCATCAAGGATGTCTCTCTTGGGACCCTTCTTTTCCTTTTCAAATTTTTTGCTAAGTTCTTTTCTACCTTTTTCTTCTTCTTTTTTTCTAGCCAAATTTTCTCCATTTTGTTTGGCAGGATGGATTTAATTAGGTAAACAATCTCAATGTTGCTTCCAGGATTTGCGAAGAAGCATACTACAGCTTAATTCATCAATATTAAGTTGCATAGTTATGATGAATACAATTAGTGGGAAATTTTTTTAACAAATCAGATTGGATTAATTCATTTCTCCCTCTATCTCTTCTTTTTGCAACTGATCTATAAGTCAAGTCAAAATTCACCTTCATGACCACAAAGGGAGATCTTTTCGTGGGTAAAACCCATAATTTATTGGATTGTTCATTGCTCCTTCAAGTTTTACTTTGGCATGCCCTTACACACAACCATCAAATCCCTTTATAACGTAGAAACCACACAATAAAAACCTTTCACCCAAAGGCTCCAAGGCAGAGCCAATGTGAAAACAAAAGATACAATAGAGACATTTCACTCACTTTGCTATATCATAATTCAAAAAGGATCTTCAACATAGCATTTAGGCACAAACATCGGGATTGGCCACAAGGTACTCCTCAATAGCCTTGTACAATCCCATAGCTCTGTCTTTACCCTTCTTGATATCCTCCTCCTTGAGCTCACAACCCTCTTGGACATGGTACTCGCTGGTCATCTTGCAAACACATCCACTTCCAGCTGCAACTAATTTCACATCTTCCACGACCAAGTCAATCTTGTCAAATTTGATATCACTTTCAATCATAGTATATTTGCAGTAAAAGTTGCCAGCGTGAAGAGCATCGATCTTGTGTTTGATGTACTTGATGTGGGAGCCTGTTATGCAAATTCATTCAAGCGAAGAAGTTAGTTATTAATTCTGAGGTCTATATATAGACTTGACATGGTAGAAGTATGAGTATGATCTGACTTACTTTCACCAAAGTTGGTTTGCTTGATGCTACCAACTCCACCATCTCCCTCAATGAACTCAATGCTCTTGATGCCATCGGGAACAATCTTAGGTAGCATATTCTGTGAGTCAAGGAACAAAGCCTTGAACATCCTTGACGGCGCAACAACACTTGTGATCTCTTGCGAATAGGTGATGACTCCCATGTTGGCTTTGTAAGAGACAAAGAGAACTGAACTCAAAGGGGGTGGTGGAAAGGTTCGGTGTGATTGCTAAAGGAGAAGGCTTAAGCTGATGAAGATGATGAAGAGAACTCCTTCGTACTTATAGGCAAAGTCCATCGTTTATTATTCCATCATTCAAGGTCAAAGCACGCCGAATTGGACCCAGCCGAATTGCTGTCCAGCCCTTCTTTTTTTCTTATTGGCCGGAGCCGCCGATCATCTGGAAGGTCAGGAAAAATGACAAATCACGGTAAAAGCTCTTTTCTCTGGCCATTATTATAAATTGGGATATGTTCAGCAGAAGTCCTAAAACTTGTCAAAAAAGTACAATTGAGTAATAAAACTTACAAAAAGTGCAATCAAGTCCTAAAACTTATCAAATTGGTTCAATTGAATTCTAAAGTTAACACCGTCAAGAAAGTTAACGAAAATTGCTAACGTCATATTTTAAATGAATTTTTTATTTTATATATGGCTTTTTAAAATTATTTTTTATTCAAAATATTTAAAAATTAGATAAAATACTAAAAAGAAAAAGCTAAATGTATTTTAAAAAATAAAACTATTAAAAAAAAAGGTTGTCGGTGGAGCTTCGCTGCCGCCCATTGTCGGAGGGGCCGACAACGGCCGCCGGACAGGCCGGTGACAATCGCTGGCCCTGGGCGTGGTGGCCGGTCCTCGCCCGGGCAAGGCCTCGCCGACCCCAAGTGAGGGCCGGCCACCCCCGCTAGGTTGGGCGAGGTCGCCCAGATCTAGGCACGCTGCGAGGTCTCGCCAGCCCTCGCGGGGGGTCGGTGACCATCGCCCGCCCTCGGCGAGGCCTTGCCGACCCTCGCCTAGTGTTGGCGATGCTCACCCAGATCTAGGTGCCGAGCAACCGAACCTCATGGTCCTCCTCCTCCTCGGCCTTGCCATTCTCGTTGTAGTCAGCGACGAAGGCAGCATCGTCCTCATCGGCGGAGCTAGCAGAGCAAGCAACTGCCTCGAGCTCCTCCTCGTCCTCCTCGTTGGCCAGCTCGTCGAGCTGCGGCTGCTCCTCCACCTCGGACCCGTCCAACAGGGCCTCATCGGACGACGCCTGCTCGCCCAAATCTGGGCAAGCATCGCCAACCCCAGGCCGATGGTCGCTGGCCCTCACGGGGGGCGGCGTGCCCAGATCTGGGTGTCCTCACCCGACCTGGCGGGGGTGGCCGACCCTCACATGAGGTCGACGAGACCTCGCCCAAGCGAGGGCCGGCCACCCCGCCCAGGGCCGGCCTCCCCGCCCAGGGCTAGCGACCGTCGACGTCCCCTCCAGCGGCCGACGCCGGCCCCTCCGGCGATGGGCAGCGGTGGAAGCTCCACCGGCGGCCTTTTTTTTAATTTTTTTAAATAAATTTGGCTTTTCCTTTTTAATTTTTTATCTTATTTTGAAAGAATTTGAATAAAAAATAATTTTAAAAAGCCATATATAAAATAAAAAAATTATTTAAAATATTATGTCAACGCCACGTCAGCAATTCTGTTAACTTTATTGACGGTATTAACTTTAGGACTCAATTGAACCAACTTGACAAGTTTTAGAACTTGGTTGCACTTTTTGTAAGTTTTAGGACTCAATTGCACTTTCTTAACAAGTTTTAGGATTTATACTGAACACATACCTTATAAATTTTCACAGATGTTGTGGGCCCACCAATCATCGTTGAGAAGCAGCTCTTATTCTCCCATGCATTTATGCTCAGTCCCTTGGCATCAGAAAAGACTAATGATGGAATAATAAACGATGCTTGCCTTCCGTACCCAAAACCTAGGTTACCTCGCAAAGGCAAACGTCCCTATCATGACCGTTCTTCTACTTCTTTTAATATTTTTTCTACCTGTTATTTTTCTTTTGTGGGAGTTAAATTTTCTCCCTTTTATTTGGGAAACAATGCTTGCCTTCCGTGATTTTCAAAGAAGAACACTATAGCTTAATTAATCCATGTTAAGTTGTTTAATTATGATTAATACAATTAGTGGAAAGTTTTTATTTCTTATAAATCAAATTGGATAAAAATAATATAGGTCACAGTATATTCTCATCAAAAGCAGAATGATTATGTAACCAAATGTTGTAGATATAGAGAGTCAAAGCAAATTCTTTGTAAAAAAATTGCCAATCTATCCAAGACTACATGTTCACCTTCAGGTGATGCCACCCATCTTTGCCTTGAAACGAACTCAAGTAGGAAATGGAAGGATCTGGTTTGGTGTGATAGAAGAAGGCTTTAGCTGATGAAGATGACTAAGAGAAATCCATAATACTTACAACCATGGCAAGTCCATAGTTCAATACTCCATCATCATCATTCAAAGTACAAAGCACTCCCAATTGGACCGAGCCTAACTACTTTCAAGCCTTTCTTGTTTTCTTATTGGGAGGAGCCAATCCAGAAGGTTAGGAAAGGACAAATCACGATCAAAAGCTCTTTTGTCTAGCCCCGATTTGCTTGGATACAATCTTCCTCGTGAAGAAAATTGAATTTTCATGCTATGAACTGATTTAGACACAGATTTAAGCTTATAACAGACAACCATGACCACCATTGCTAAGGTATGATTCTACGTTTGTTTGTTGCGCCATCAAGGATAGTCGCAGAGCGCTTTTGCTTTGCTTCTATTTTCTTTTTGCTTTTGCTCTTTTTCCGAAGGGCAATTTTGCTAGTTTGACTTTTCAAATGCCATTGATAGCTACGGCCTCGGATCCAAATGACCTTACTCTAAATTTGGATCAACCCACAAAGACAAATGTCTCTCTTGGGACCCTTCTGTCATTTTCATATTTTTTGCTAAGTTCTGCTTTTGATGAGAATACACTGGGACCCTGTATTTTTTTTATCCAATTTAATTTCTAAGAAATAAAAACTTTCCACTAATTGTATTAATCATAATTAAACAACTTAACATGGATTAATTAAGCCATAGTGTTCTTCTTTGACAATCATGGAAGGCAAGCATTGTTTCCCGAATAAAAGGGAGAAAATTTAACTACCAGAAAAGAAAAATAACAGGTAGAAAAATATTAACATAAGAAGTAGAAGAACGGTCATGATAGGGACATTTGCATTTGTGAGATAACTTAAGTTTTCGGTACGGAGGTTTGGGTACGGTCATTTCGATTCCATGACTTAGCTATAGTGGCAATTGAAAAGTCAAACTAGCAAACTGGCCTTTCGTAAACAGAAGCACAATATCCAGAATAATAATAATAAACAGATCAGAAGCACAATAAATCGGATCCACTTTGATAAAAAATAAAAAATAAAAAGCGCTCCGCCAATGCCCCTTTTTCCCCTAGAAATAACACTTCATTACACTCAGGATGCGATACCTGCATTATAATAATAAATTAAAAAAGACTACTAATATAATATTTTTAACTTAGATAGGAGTTTGTGAAAAAGAAAAAGGTAGCTCCTATTTGATTGAATGCCCAATTTGGAAGCGCATGAGTAGCTCCATCATTAGGTTCATGGCCCAAGCCTAACTCCAACTTGTTTTGTGTTGAAGTAGGAAGTAAGAATTTGCGATGAAAGGGAGACATTAATTAAGACATCGCAATCAGTCTTTTCTGATGCCGAGGGACTGAGCATAAATGCATGCGAGAATAAGAGCTGCTGCTTACACTTCCATCAACGAGTTCCAACGTTTTTTTTTTCTTTTGCCCAAGGTTGGACTACTTAGCCACTAGTCGATCATGCAAAATACCCATAGCTCATTTGTTATCCTTTCATGCACCATCTACGTTAAAAACTGGACATTTATTTGACGGTCGCAGCCAAAAGTCTGTCCTTTCCCCAAGGGAATCAGCTCCTCAACTTATTTCTGCGTCTATCCTTGATAGCGCAACCAATGAACATAGAGTTATGCCTTAGCAAAGTTGGTCATGGCCATTTGGTATTAAGTTTAAAATTTGTGTCTAATGAGTTCATGGTATAAAAAATTCAATTTTTTATTTTTTGACAAAGATTATATCCAGGCAATTTGGCACTGAGAAAGAGATTAACTTATCTAGACTCGCCTATTTTACGCGAAAATGGATGATTAACATTATGACCAAAATATTCTATTTGAATTACTTTTTCTAGAGAGGTGGAATACTAAGCATAGAGTATCGTGATGGGCCCATAATGTCTGCGAAAAATTATAATAATGGCCAGACAAAAGAGCTTTGACCGTGATTTGTCCTTTAGCCTAACCTTCCACGTAATCGGTGGCTCCAGCAAATAAGAAAAATAGAAAGGCGGGAAAGCAATTCGGCTGGGTCCAATTCGGCGTGCTTTGACCTTGAATGATGGAATACTAAACAATGGACTTCACCTATAAGTACCGAGGAGTTCTCTTCATCATCTTCATCAGCTCAAGCCTTCTCTTTTAGCAATCACACCAAACCCTTCCGCCACCCCCTCTTGAGTTCAGTTCTCTTTATCTCTTACAAGGCCAACATGGGTGTCATCACCTATTCGCAAGAGATCACAAGTGTCATTGCACCGTCAAGGATGTTCAAGGCTTTGTTCCTTGACTCACAAAATATGCTACCCAAGATTGTTCCCGAAGGCATTAAGAGCATTGAGTTCATTGAGGGAGATGGTGGAGTTGGTAGCATCAAGCAAACCAACTTTGGTGAAAGTAAGTCAGATCATACTCATACTTCTACCATGTCAAGTCTATATATAGACCTTAGAATTAATAACTAACTTCTCCGCTTTAATGAATTTGCATAATAGGCTCCCACATCAAGTACATTAAGCACAAGATCGATGCTCTTGATGCTGGCAGCTTTTACTGCAAATATACTATGATTGAAAGTGATATCAAATTTGACAAGATTGACTTGGTCGTGGAAGAGGTGAAATTCGTTGCAACTGGTAGTGGATGTGTCTGCAAGATGACCAGCGAGTACCATGTCCAAGAGGGTTGTGAGCTCAAGGAGGAGGATATCAAGAAGGGTAAAGACAGAGCTATGGGATTGTACAAGGCTATTGAGGAGTACCTTGTGGCCAATCCCGATGTTTGTGCCTAAATGCTATTCTAAACATCCTTTCTAAGTTATGATATAGCAAAGTGAGTGAAATGTCTCTATTGTATCTTTTGTTTTCACATTGGCTTTGCCTTGGTGCCTTTGGGTGAAAGGTTTTTATTGTGTGATTTCTACGTTATAAAAGGATTTGATGGTTCTGTGTAAGGCCATGCCAAAAATAAAACTTGAAGGAGCAATGAACATTCCAATAAATTATGGGTTTTACCCACGAAAAGATCTCCCTTTGTGGTCATGAAGGTGAATTTTGACTTGACTTATAGATCAGTTGCAAAAAGAAGACATAGAGGGAAAAATGAATTAATCCAATTTGATTTGTTAATTTTTTTTCCACTAATTGTATTCATCATAACTATGCAACTTAAAATTGATGAATTAAGCTATAGTATGCTTCTTCGCAAATCCTGAAAGCAAACATTGAGATTGTTTACCTAATTAAATCCATCCTACCAATCAAAATGGATAAAATTTGGCTAGAAAAAAAAAAAATTAAAAATAAATAAAAAATAAATAAAAGGTAGAAAAGTATGATTATGTAACCAAATGTTGTAGCTTATAGAGTCAAAGCGAATTCTTTGTAAAAAAAATTGCTAATCTATCCAAGACTACATGTTCATCTTTAGGTGATGCCACCCATATCTTTAGGTGATGCCACCCATCTTTGCCTTGAAACGAACTCAAGTAGGAAATGGAAGGATCTGATTTCGTGTGATGGAAGAAGGCTTTAGCTGATGAAGATGACCAAGAGAAATCCATAGTACTTACAACCAGGGCAAGTCCATAGTTCCGTACGCCATCATCATCATTCAAAGTACAAAGCACTCCCAATTGGACCGGGCCGAACTACTTTCAAGCCTTTCTCGTACTCCTATTGGGAGGAGCCAATTCAGAAGGATAGGAAAGGACAAATCACGATCAAAAGCTCTTTTGTCTGGCCCCGATTTGCCAGGATACGATCTTTCTCGTGAAGAAAATTGAATTTTCAGGCTATGAACTGATTTAGACACAAATTTAAGCTTATAACAGACAACCATGACCACCATTGCTAAGGTATGATTCTACGTTTGTTCGTTGCGCCATCAAGAATAGTCGCAGAGCGCTTTTGCTTTGCTTCTCTTTCTTTTCGCTTTTGCTGTGTCTCCGAAGGGCAATTTTGCTAGTTTGACTTTTCAAATGCCTTTGATAGCTACGTCCCCAGATCCAAATGACCGTACTCTAAATTTGGATCAACCCACGAAGACAAATGTCTCTCTTGGGACCCTTCTTTCCTTTTCAAATTTTTTGCTAAGTTCTTTTCTGCCTTTTTTTTTTCTAGCCAAATTTTCTCCATTTTGTTTGGCAGGATGGATTTAATTAGGTAAACAATCTCAATGTTTGCTTTCAGGATTTGCGAAGAAGCATACTACAGCTTAATTCATCAACTTTAAGTTGCATAGTTATGATGAATACAATTAGTGGGAAATTTTTTTAACAAATGAGATTGGATTAATTCATTTCTCCCTCTATCTCTTCTTTTTGCAACTGATCTATAAGTCAAGTCAAAATTCACCACCAAGACCACAAAGGGAGATCTTTTCGTGGGTAAAACCCATAATTTATTGAGTTGTTCATTGCTCCTTCAAGTTTTATTTTTGCCATGGCCTTACACACAACCATCAAATCCCTTTATAACGTAAAAATCACACAATAAAAACCTTTCACCAAAAGGCTCCAAGGCGGAGCCAATGTGAAAACGAAAGATACAATAGAGACATTTCACCCACTTTGCTATATCATAACTCAAAAAGGATCTTCAGAATAGCATTTAGGCACATACATCGGGATTGGCCACAAGGTACTCCTCAATAGCCTTATACAATCCCATGGCTCTGTCTTTACCCTTCTTGATATCCTCCTCCTTGAGCTCACAACCCTCCTGGACGTGGTACTCGCTGGTCATCTTGCAGACACATCCACTACCAGCTGCAACGAATTTCACCTCTTCCACGACCAAGTCAATCTTGTCAAATTTGATATCACTTTCAATCATAGTATATTTGCAGTAAAAACTGTCGGCATCAAGAGCATCGATCTTGTGCTTGATGTACTTGATGTGGGAGCCTGTTATGCAAATTCATTCAAGTGAAGAAGTTAGTTATTAATTCTGAGGTCTATATATAGACTTGACATGGTAGAAGTGTGGGTATAATGTGACTTACTTTCACCGAAGTTGGTTTGTTTGATGCTACCAACTCCACCATCTCCCTCGATGAACTCAATGCTCTTGATGCCCTCGGGAACAATCTTGGGTAGCATATTCTGTGAGTCAAGGAACAAAACCTTGAACATCCTTGACGGTGCAACGACACTTGTGATCTCTTGCGAATAGGTGATGACACCCATGTTGGCCTTGTAAGAGATAAAGGGAAATGGACTCAAGAGGGGGTGGTGGAAGGGTTTGGTGTGATTGCTAAAGGAGAAGGCTTGAGCTGATGAAGATGATGAAGAGAACTCCTCGGTACTTATAGGCGAAGTCCATTGTTTAGTATTCCATCATTCAAGGTCAAAGCACGCCGAATTGGACCCAGCCGAATTGCTTTCCAGCCTTCCTATTTTTCTTATTGGCTGGAGCCACCGATCACATGGAAGGTTAGGAAAAAGGACAAATCACGGTCAAAGCTCTTTTGTCTGGCCATTATTTTAAATTTTCGCAGACATTGTGCGCCCATCACGATACTCTATACTTGGTATTCCACCTCTCTAGAAAAAATAATTCAAATAGAATATTTTGGTCATAATATTACTCATCCGTTTGCGTCGGAGCGAAAGCGTAAAATAGGCGAGTCTAGATAAGTTAATCTCTTTCTCACCTCCAAATTGCCTGGATATAATCTTTGTCAAAAAATAAAAAATTGAATTTTTTATACCGTGAACTCATTCATACACAAATTTTAAACTTACTACCAAACGGCCATAACCACCTTTGCTAAGGCATAACTCTATGTTCGTCGGTGGAGCTATCAAGGACAGATGCAGAAATAAGTTGAGGAGCTGATTCCCTTGGGGAAAGGACAGACTTCTGGCTGCGACCGTCAAATAAAGGTCCAATTTTTAACGTAGGTGGTGCATGAAAGGATAACCAATGAGCTATGGGTATTTTGCATGATTGACTAATGGCTAAGTAGTCCAACCTTGGACAAAAAAATAAAAATAAAAAACGTTGGAACTCGTTGATGGAAGTGTAAGCAGTAGCTGTTATTCTCGCATGCATTTATGCTCAGTCCCTCGACATCATAAAAGACTGATTATGATGTCTTAATTAACGTCTCCCTTTCATCGCAAATTCTTACTTCCTACTTCAACACAATACGGGTTGGAGTTAGGCTTGGGCCCATGAACCTAATAATGGAGCTACTCATGCGCTTCCAAATTGGGTATTCAATCAAATAGGAGCTACCTTTTCTCTTTTACAAACTCCTATCTAAGTTTAAAATATTATATTATTAGTCTTAGTCTTCTTTAATTTATTATTCTAATGCAGGTATCGCATCCTGAATGTAATGAAAAGTTATTTCTAAGGGGGGGGGGAGGGGGAAGGGACATTGGCGGAGCGCTTTTGTATTTTTATTTTTTATCAAAGTGGATCCGATTTATTGTGCTTCTGATTTGTTTATTATTATTATTCTGGATATTGTGCTTCTACGAAAGGCTAGTTTGCCAGTTTGACTTTTCAATTGCCATTGTAGCGAAGTCATGGAATCGAAATGACCGTACCCAAAACTCCGTACCGAACGCTTAGGTTACCTCACAGAGGCAAATGTCCCTATCATGACCGTTCTTCTACTTCTTTTAATTTTTTCTACCTATTATTTTTCTTATGTGGTAGTTAAATTTTCTCCCTTTTATTTGGGAAACACTGCTTGCCTTCCATTATTTTCAAAGAAGAACACTATAGCTTAATTAATCCATGTTAAGTTGTTTAGATATGATTAATACAGTTAGTGGAAAATTTTTATTTCTTATAAATCAAATTGGATAAAAAAATACAGAGTCCCAATGTATTCTCATCCAAAGCAAAATGACTCACTACCACTTCTTTTATTTTCTGGATTGCCAGATCATACCATCATTGTCCCATTAAATTGCATTTCTTTTCATTTGATGACAATCTATCTCAATTAGGGAATGTATAATGAAATGCGCCTCCTTTTGCCCTCTATCTCTGCCTTATGCAACTCATCTAGAAGTCAAGTGAAAATTCACCTTCATGATTACAAAGGGAGCTATTTGCTTGGGCAAAATCCATAATTTATTGGATTGCTCATTCCTCCTTCAAGTTCTAATTTTTTTCATGGCCTTACACACAAACATCAGAGCCCTTTATAACATAGAAATCACACCATAAAAACCTTTTTCTCACCCAAAGGCTCTAAGGCAGAGACACAAAGGGGAAACAAAAAATTCACTACAAACTTTCCACCCACTTTACTTTGTCTTAACTCCAAAAGGATCTTGAGAAAAGCATTTAGGCGCAAACATCAGGGTTGGCCACCAGGTATTCCTTAACACTTGTACAATCCCATAACTTTGTCTTTACCTTTCTTGATATCCTCCTCCTTTAGCTCACAACCTTCCTAAATGTGGTACTCTCTAGTCATCTTACAAACGTATCCACTATTTGTTGCAACAAATTTCACTTCTTCCACAATGAAGTCAATCTTGTTGAACTTGATATCGCTTTCGATCATAGTATATTTGCAATAAAAGCTACCTGCGTTGAGAGCCTCTATCTTGTGTTTCATGTACTTGATGTGGGAGCCTATTATGTTAATTCATCAAAACGAATAAGTTAATTCATAATTCTAAGGTCTATATATAGACTTGATACGGTAGAAGTACGAGCATGATCTAACATACTTTCACCAAAGTTGGTTTGCTTGATGCTACCAACTCTGCCTTCTCCCTCGATGAACTCCACGCTTTTGATGCCCTTGCGAGCAATCTTGGGTAGGATGTTGTGGGAGTCAAGGACCAAAGCCTCGAACATCTCCTACGAGTAGTTGATGACTCCCATGTTGGCCTTGTGAGAAACAAAGAGAACGGAACTTAAGAACGGTGGTGGAAGGGTTTGGTATGATTGCTAATGGAGAAGGCTTGAGCTGATGAAGACAAGGAAGAGAACTACTTGGCACTTAGCAAAGTCCAAGGCTTAGTACTCCATCATCAATCAAAGTTCCAAGCACTCCGAATTGGACCGAGCCGAATTACTTTCCAGCCTTTCTTGTTTTCTTATTGGGGGGAGCCACCAATTATCTGGAAGGGGAAGAAAAAGGCAAATCACGATCAAAGCTCTTTTGTCTGGCCATTATTATAAATTTGTAACAACGTGAGTTATTACAATTAATAAGAAATTACACATTCATTTGCAGACATTGTGGGCCCAATACAATATTCCATACCGGGTATGCCACCTCTCTAGAAAAAGTAATTCAAATCAGATATTTTGGTCATAATGTGAATTATCTGTTTTCATCGGAACAAAAAAGTAAAATAGGCGAGTCTAGATAAGTTAATCCCTTTATTCAGCTCCGAATTGCCTTAATACAATCTTTATTGAAAAAAATTGAATTTTTTTACGTCATGAACTCATTTAGGTACGAATCTTAGACTTGATATCAGACAGCCATGACCACCTTTGCTAACGCATAATTCTATGTTTGTTCGTTGCGCTGTCGAGGACAGCTGCAGAAATAAGTTTAGGAGCCGATTCTCTTGGGAAGATGACAGATTCCTCGCTCTCACCGTCAGATCAGGGGCTAAAATTTAATGAAGATGGTGCATGAAAAGATAACAAAAGAGCCGCCGGTATTATTACATGATCAGCTAGCGGCTTAGTAGTCAAAGCTGGGACATGAAGAGAGCGTTGGAAGGGGAGGTGTGAGCAGCTACTCTTCTTCTTGCCTGCAATTATGCTCGTCTCTTGGCATCTAAAAAGAAAAGTTTAAAACCGATTGTAATGTCTTAATTGATGTCATCCAACAAAAAGTTCTTTGCCCTCAGAGTATTTGACCTTTCATCATAGATTCCTGCTTCCTATTTTAACACAATCCGGGTTGGAGTTAGGCTTCAACCCATAAACCTAATAATGTAGGTTTTGCATCTAGGGGAAAAAAAAAAAAAGGCAATAGAGGAGCACTATTTTTTTAGAGATAAATACATTGAAAGTCCTAAAACTTGTTACCAAAGTACATTTTGAATCTTAAAACTTTCAAAAAGTGCAATTAAATCATAAAACTTATAACAAGTTTGACTTTCAATGCACTTTTTTATTAGAAAAAAAAAAATCAAAGTGGATCCGATTTAATGTACTTCTGTTTCCGAAAGGCAATTTTCCTAGTTTCACATTTGAAAGGCCACTATAGCTAAGTCATCGAAACGAAATGACTATACTCTAATTAAATGCTCTCGCTTAGGAAATGCATTTATTTTCATCAAATCGAAATGACTAGATCTAGGCGAGATGTGGAAATGGATTTTT
Organism: Eucalyptus victrix; assembly: GCA_016097545.1. NCBI lineage: Eukaryota > Viridiplantae > Streptophyta > Magnoliopsida > Myrtales > Myrtaceae > Eucalyptus > Eucalyptus victrix. The sequence continues at coordinate 49,934,438 of CM027842.1, forward strand.
TTTTTTATTGTCCCATTAAATTCCATTTCTTTTCACCTGATGACAATCTATAATGCCTAGGAAATGCATAATGAAATGCCCAATTTTCGGTTGCACTTCTTTTTGCCATCTTATCTCTTCTTTATGCAATTCATCTATGAGGCTAGTGAAAATTCACCTTTATGGCCATAAAGGGAGATCTTTTCTTGGCCAAAATCCATAATTTATTGGATTGCTCATTGCTCCTTCAAGTTTTATTTTTGGCGTGGCCTTACACACAACCATCAAACCCTTTATAACATAAAAATCCCAGAATAAACTTTCCTCACCCAAAAGCTCCAAGGCACAACCAAAGGGGAAACAGAAGATACAATACAAACTTTCCACTCACTTTGCTATATCATAACTAGAAAGGATCTTGAAAAAAGCATTTAGGCGCAAACATTAGGGTTGGCCACAAGGTACTCCTCAACAGTCTTGTACAATCCCATAGCTCTATCTTTACCCTTCTTAATGTCCTCCTCCTTCAGCTCACAACCTTCCTGAACGTGGAACTCGCTGGTCATCTTACAAACACATCCACTACCAGCCGCGATGAATTTCACTTCCTCCGTGACAAAGTCGATCTTGTCGAACTTGATATCACTTTCAATCATAGTATATTTGCAGTAAAAGCTACCTGCATCGAGAGCCTCGATCTTGTGCTTCGTGTACTTGATGTGTGAGCCTATTATGTAAATTCATTAAAGCAAAGAAATTAATCCTTAATCTTGAGGTTTATATATAGACTTGACATGATAGAAGTACAAATATGATCCGACTTACTTTCACCGAAGTGGGTTTTCTTGATGCTACCAACTCCGCCATCTCCCTCGATGAACTCAATGCTTTTAATGCCCCCGGGAACAATCTTCGGTAGGATATCGTGGGACTCAAGGAATAAAGCCTTGAACATCCTCAACGGTGCGACAGCACTTGTGATCTCCATCGAGTAGGTGACGATTCCCATGTTTGCCTTGTGAGAAACAAAGAGAACTGAACTCAAGAGGGGTAGTGGAAGGGTTTGGCGTGATTGCTAATGGAGAGGGCTCGAGCTGATGAAGATGATGAAGAGAACTACTTGGTACTTATAGCCAAGTCATTGGTTAGCATCCCATCACCGTCCAAAGTTCAAAGCATACCGAGTTAGACTAGTCGGCCTTGATTTAAGCCTTTCTTCTTTTCTTATTCAGCGGCGCTGTCCGTCATCTAGAAGAGTGGAACGTGGATATCGTTATCAAACCGAAAGAAAATTATTATATGCAACAGATGGATTATTGGAATTGACCTTTTATTGCTCTTTTACTTTCTTTCAAATCTCGCTTTTTTTTTATTTTTGGCCCGTAAAATATTGCTTTGTTCACATCTTAGTTTTTATTTATCATTATTGGTGTCTTCTTATTTATCACCTCTTTAAGATAAATAATTTTTTGTTTGTGTAATTCCAAATGTGAAGTCAATCTTCTAATTTTTGTTGTGAAACTATAAACTTGAAATTTAACGACCCTTTATTTTCTTCTTGTGGAATAACTTAATTTTAAAAAGTCATTTTATCAAAAATGAAATTCTTTTTCTCTTCGTTAATAAAAAGTGGATTTTATGTATTAGTAAGAAAATGAGAAAAACGATTGCAGATTGTCAATCTTTGACGTCAATGTATCTAATAAATGTACTTTTCTTTTAAAAACTAATCTCTGTACGAGAGGTGATTGCGGAGCTGGTGAGCCTAATTATGAAGCTCTGGCTCCACCAGAATCATATCATGAAATGGAGGAGTTTAGATGAGTTAGTCCCTTTTTGGTCCGATTTGATTAGACAAGGTCCTTTCCGCAAGGAAAAAGTTGAATTTTTTTTTTTAAATTTAAAACTGATGTAGACAATATCAGATATATCGTCCTTCCATTCTCGAAAGGCAATTTTGCTAGTTTGACTTTTCAAAGGCCATTATAGCCACGTCATCGAATCCAAATGACTGTCTGTCGATAACCTGTCGTCTATACTTGGATTAGAATAGTGCTAGCATCACGGTCTCACGGCGTGAGAGTCAAAGTCCATAAATATTTCCTTTCACACATGAAAGTTTCCGAGCAAGACACAGTTCTCTTTCTCTCTCATCCACGGTGTGTGGTGACGGTCAAAAGATGTCCATAAAGATTTCCTTTCTCAAACACAAGCACATAGAAATTTCCAAGCAAGAAAGAGTTCTCTCTCTCTCTAATCCACAAAGACAAACGCACCCAAAGTCTCTCTTGGGCGACGTTGTTTTTCTTTTGTAACATTCTGCTAAGTTCTTTTCTACTTTTTTATTTTGTCTTAGATGGAGACTTATCGGCAAAACAAAGATTATCATTAGATAACTGCCTGGCAGGCTGCTACCTTACTTTTTTTCTTCTTTTTTTTTTAGAAGGCTGCTACCTTACTTTGGCCAGTCAAATTTTCTCCAATTTATTTTATTTTTGTTTGGGCAAATGTATCCATTTTATTTGGCAAGATGGTTCTAATAAAGAAATGTGTATTGAAATGCCCAAATTTTCCCTAAACACATCTATCTCACTTTTTGTTTTGATCAGAAAATACAATTGAATTGAATTAAGAAAACCTATTAAAAGGCAATCAAATATTAAAATTCATCAAATTGGTACAATTAGGTCTCTCAATTAACTCTATCTAATTTTATAAAGGGAAAATGTCCATGACTTTTTTTTATTAATTTCTTAAAATACATGAGGCCAACATGGTTTTTCACCCTTTTTTAGCTTTACTAGTATAATAGTTTTGGGTTGCTTTATTGTGAGCCACAAATTCTTAAAGAAGTGGACCCCACAATAAGTTATGATTATTTGTTAATTATTTTTTGTGGTATAGAACATACTTTATTCTCACACTAGATTAAAGATCACCCAATTATTTTGTTCTTTTTTTTTTTTCCTTCTCTTTATTTACAGGCCTACTCTTGTTACTGGTCATATTCTTCTCAACGCGAGTTCAACTACGACCGTAATTATCAACGGTGTTTGCCCACCAATCAAGCCTCCAGAGGAGCGTCAACAATGTCATCAATCCCTCCCTGACAGTCGACAGCCGCCGGCATCGCTTCTGACAAGTCCGAATGAGATCCCCTCGTTTGGACTCACCATTTTTGGAGCTCCAAGAAAGACCGGGACCAACCCCTTCCGTGGCTCTGCTCTGTGTCAACACTCACCGTCGTTGAGAGCAGCAACTCGCCTTTCTCGCTTCACGGAAGTGCTCGTGCCAAGCGCGCTTCGCTAGTTTGCACGTTTGACAGTTCGAGCAAGCCACTGATTCAGTTTATTTCACCCTTTTGGTGTCCGAGAAGTCCTGGCCAAGCTAGAGCACGAGAGCCAAGGTTCTGCCGCCCAAAGAAGCAATGGCAGATTTGCCTTCTCTGTTTCTTTGGTCATTGGATTCTGCTCTCGATGGATTCAAAACTTTTTTTCTGGGCAATTTTCTTTATTGTTCTCTTCTTTTTGCGAGATCCAAAGATTGTAAACTATCATGGGTGGGTGGATTTTCAAGAAGGAATTGAGGAACTTGGACCCCTTTCTCTCATGCTGGATGAGTTCTCAGGTTTCTTGCTGAAACATGTCTCTGTTTTTTTGGTTGTATAGTGTGACGCTGGGGCTTATTATTTCTTTCCCAATGAACCCGAATGGCTCGTCGAATTTTGCAGTGTCTACTCCAGCTGGATTTCCTGATCATTTGTCACTATGGATTGATACGAGAATGTTCTCTTTATACTCTTCGCTATTGTTGACGTGATTCTTCTCGTTATCCCATCTCCACACAGGGATTGAAATTTTCACTTACATGCTCCAGGTGAATACTTTGATTGAGTTAGATTCTACCGTGAGATTAATTGTATTTGGAACACATGGGCTTTCAATCTTTTTCTCTCTTTCGGCTGTTCAGGGTGCCTTCACCATCAAGATTCCGGGGAGATTTAATTCATCAATTTAATAAGTATAAAACTTGATTATGATTTTCAAAAGTTTTATGACTCGTTTGCACATTCTTCATTAGTTTTGAGACCATTAGTGCGCTTGTCTCTTCTTCTTCTTCTTCTTTTTTTTTTTTTTTTTCGATTTTCATGGCAACAAAAGGAGATCTTCTATTGGGGAAAATCCACAATTCAGTGGATTGCTCATTGCTTCTTCTGAGCTTTATTTTAGCATGACCTTACACACAACCATCCAATCCTTTAGAACAGAGAAATCACGTGAGAAAAACCTTTCCTCACCCAAAAGCTCCAAGGCAGAGCCCAAAAGGAAAAAGAAGATACAACACAATTTTTCCACTCACTTTTTACTATGTCATCACTCGAATGGATTTGGAGAATAGCATTTAGGCACAAACATTAGGATTGGCCACAAGGTACTCCTCAACAGCCTTGTACAATCCCATAGCTCTGTCTTTACCCTTCTTGATGTCCTCCTCCTTCAGCTCACAACCTTCCTGAACGTGATATTCGCTGGTCATCTTGCAAACACATCCGCTACCAGCCGCGACGAATTTCACTTCCTCCGTGATGAAGTCGATCTTGTCAAACTTGATATCGCTTTCGATCATGGTATATTTGCAATAAAAGCTACCTGCATCGATAGCCTCAATCTTGTGCTTTGTGTACTTGATGTGAGAGCCTGTTATATGAATTCATTAAGCAAAGAAGTTAATTCTTAATTTCGAGATCTATATCAAGACTTGACATGATAAAAGTATAAGTATGAACTGACTTACTTTCACCAAAGTTGGTTTTCTTGATACTACCAACTCCGCCATCTCCCTCGATGAACTCCACACTCTTGATGCCCTCCGGAACAATCTGGGGTAGGATACTGTGGGAGTCAAGGAACAAAGCCTTGAACATCCGTGACGGTGCGACGGTGCTTGTGATCTCCATCGAGTAGGTGATGACTCCCATCTTTGCCTAGTAAGAAACAAAGAGAACTGAACTCAAGAAGGGTAGGGGAAGCGTTTGGTGTGGTTGCTAAAGGAGAAGGCTTGAGCTGATGAAGATGGTGAAGAGATCTAGGTGGTATTTATAGGCAAGTCCATTGGCGAGTACTCCATCACCATTCAAAGTTCAAAGCGCACCAAGTTGGACTAGTTGGCCTTGGTTCAAGTCTTTTCTTCTTTTCTCATTAGGCAGAGCTGTCGACCATCTAGAAGAATTGGAAATGGATGCCTTTATCGAACCCGAAGTAAAACGTTTATTATATATAACTGCAAGATTATTTGAAGTGACATTTTCTTATCCTTTCTACTTTTTTTGAAAAATTCTAAATAATAACTCGAAATGAAGTCATTCTTTCAAAAAAAGAACTCGAAAATGACTTTATTTTAAATAAAGACTTGAAATAATTAAGTCAATCTCAAATAAGGGCCAGCTAATCAAATTTTCACCGACGGACATTTTCCAAGAAGTAGAACATGAGCAATTTTATCCAAAATTTATAATTAGGTAAAAAAAAACAAAGAAAATCTCCAAATCGAATTGATTAGATCAAACTTTTCAATTTGTTCACGTTTTCTCGTTGCTCCTTTTCAGTTTTCTTTCTCTCACGCTGGCGAACTCGTCCTTGCGGGCTCGCCTATATATACCAGGCATTCTCTTCTGCATCTTCTTCAGCTCAGGCCTTCTGACAAAGTCGACAAGACAAAGTGTAGAGTTTGAAACGATCCCCAGAAAAAAGATCGTACGGATCTCATCGAGTGTTGAACCTGTATATGCCCACCCAAAACATAACAAGGCAAGCACTAGACTGTTCTTTTGCCCAGAACACAACTTTGATTTCATTAAGTGTCAAATATTACTAAGCTTATGTCGGACTGGAGGGAATTGCCCCCATATCTAATAAGGTGTGTTGCAGAACAGCTAGATGGGAAGGAGTTTGTAATCTTGAGGTCAGTGTGCCCTTCGTGGCAGTCCGCTGTTGAGGGTGAATACAATGCCAAGACAAGAGTCCCTTGGTTGATAAGTTTCTCAGAATCGGAATCGCTGTTCTGGAGCATGTCCAGAGTGGAAGTCCACAGAGCACGCTTGCCGAGCAGGGTGGGGCACTTGTGCTACCAAGGATGGATGACAATTGCACCGGAGGCGGAGGGCCCAGGACTCACATTGTTCAATCCGATTTCGCGCATCATCATCGAACTCCCTGGCCCGGAGATGCTCCGTCGTGTCCATAAGGTCGCCCTATCTTCGAGCCCTTCTGTGTCTGATAACTATGTAGTCATGGTCCACGTTCAGCCCGACACGTTTGCATTCTATCATCCGAGAGAAAGGGCATGGAAAACACAGACATATCACCCTAAGTCTCAGATCATGGATCTGATACATTACAAGGGCCGATTTGTGGCCTTGGACGAAAAATGTCGGGTAATCACTTTCGACCCACTGTATGATTATAATCCCCAGGAAAACCCAGTAGTCCTTCAGAATTTTGAGGGATGGACGACATTTTATCTCGTGGAATGCTCTGGCTCTTTGTTTGTGGTTCGGCAAAAGCACAGTTGGTTTGACCCGGTCTCGAGTACTAGATTCCAAGTTTGCAAGGTCGATTTGGACGGGGGAACTTGGACGAAGGCAGAGAGCTTGGAGAGGGCATCCATCTTCTTGTCGCACGAGTACTCGTTCTCAGTGCAGTTAAACGCAGAGTCTCGCCTTCCTGAGATCAGGGCAAACCACATATACTTCACGGATTTCCGCCCCTGGGATCACAGGATACTTTCCTATAACATGGAAGATGGAACAACTGAGACACACCCAGAATTGATGCCAATGCTAGCAGGCAATACACCGCGGTGGATTCAACCCAGTTTTTGTACAAATAGCCTTGGTCGTATTAACATTGGAATGCATCTTATCAATAATTGAAAAGAAAAATACGTGGAAATAAAGTGCAACGGAAAATTGGGGATTTCAAAAGACATTTCCATAAGTCTGTACTCTGGCAATCAAGAAAATGTCTCTCAACAGGAGTTGAGGGGCAGTGAATCACTTTACTTTTGATAAAGATACACTGGGTGCCTGTATATAATCCAATTTGATTTGTGAAAGAAATAATTTCTGTGTGACCCCCAGCCTGTTTTGATAATTGATCTTTTGTGATCCCTCCCGGAGACAGGAAAGAAGCTTACAGATCTATACTAGATCGGAAGAAAAAAATTCTCGAAACCAGAGGAAAGCAAGAAAAGGATAAGAGAGAATCAAAACAGCCAACGAAATAGGGAAGGGAAAGAGAAATTTAGGTTCAGAACAGCCAAAGAAAAGGGGAGGGGAAGGAGAAATCTCGGTCATATCCGCCCTTTCGGAAGATGATGAAAAAAGCTGTTCAAAGACGACAATTCTAAAAAGGAGTGAGAAACCGTTGTATGAAAACAGCCTGGCGGGGACAAAGAACATGGCAAAATTTTCAAAAGAAAAGGAGTGGTCCCAAGAAAGACATTTGTCTTTTGCGGTTTAATCCACAGAACAGTCGCATGGATTTTTATTTTATTTTTTAGCATTTAGTCACATGGATTCGGTGCGAAAGGTACGCCGGCATTTGAAAAGTCAAACTAGCAAAATTACCTTCAGAAAACGAAGTTGGGTGGCGTTTGTTTCGGTAAAAAAAAACTTAACAATAAAGGAAAATATCAGAAATATAATTAATTTTTATTTAGTGATATATGGTCGAAAACGCTTTTTGACGTTTGAATCTCACTCGCCATTCCATCTCATGTATAAAAGGTTCGATTTTTTTAATAAATTTTTTTATTTTAAAAAATGGAATTTCATTTATTTTTATGTTATTTTAAAAAATTCGAATTTTAATTATTCTTTATTTTCTTTATTCTCTATTCTTTTTCTTTTTTTCTTTTCTTTCGAGAGCGAGAGAGATTTATCTCTCTTTATCTCACATAATTTCGTCATTTGGCTCGCTTACTACACACCCTTTCTCCTTCCCTCCTGATTTTTTCACAGGCTGCGCACACCTTGCACGTCGCCATTCTCCTGCGCTTTTCACTTAAGATCCGCCGCCCCAACCCCACTTCCAACTCAAAATGCAATTTCATCCTTTTCTTAAGGATTTGGGAGCAGTGGCTAACGCAACTTCTTTTTCTTTTTTCTTTTTCTTTTTAATGAATATGGCCAACTTGTCCTGCTGTTTATGTTGAACATCAATTTTATAGATCAATTGTCATTGTATCCTTATAACCACTATAACTCTTGAATTATTGATTTTTCGTGACCACAAAGTGAGATCTTCTTTTGGGTAATATTTATAATCCATTGGATTGCACATTGCTAATTCAATTTTTATTTGGGCGTGACCTTACACCCAACCATCATATCTTTAGAACATACAAATCACCTGTGAAACAAACCTTTCATCACCCAAAAGCTCTGAGGCAAAGCCAAAAAGGAAACATAATATATGACACAAATTTTTCACTCACTTTACTATATCATCACTTTGGAAAAAGGATTTTGATGAAAGCATTTAGGTGCAAACATTGGGGTTGGCCAAAGGGATAAATACATTAAAAGTGTCAAAAATTGTGTACGGCATTCACTTTGATATCAAAAGTTTTCGTCAGCTCACTTACATGCCAAATCGGAGAAAAAATGGTTACTTAAGTGCTTTCGGTGAGATGCTCCGGCCAAATTGATTACGTAACACTTATAATTAAAATTTTAATATGATTTGAAACTTTTTTTAGAAAATCCAATCCACGTGGACATCCAAAACGATATCGCACAATGATCAATCTTTAAATGAAATTGGCACTAAAGTGATAACTTTTTAACAATAATTAGTACTAAGGTGATCTTTTTTTTTTACTAACGACCGACACTTAACTTTAACAATAATTGGCACTCAAATGATCACTTGTCAACTCATTTATACATCGTCATTTAGGTGTTATATGTTAACTAGGCACGGTGGTGAGCAACGTAGGGTCAAGAAATTAATAAAATATGGCAATGTTGAATTTCTGACAACCTAATTGGCACTTAAGTGATTTTTTTTTCGAAAAAAAAAGTAACTTAAATGATCCAAAAGAAACTTTTGGCACCAAAGTAAACATTATACATAACTCTTGGCACTTCTAATGTACTTATCCCTACGCCAAAAGGTACTCCTTGACAGCCTTTAACAATCCCATAGCTTTGTCTTTACCCTTCTTGATGTCCTCCTCCTTGAGCTCAACAACCTCCTTAATATGATACTTGCTGGTCATCTAGCAAACACATCCATTGTCGGCTAAGACGAATTTCACTTCTTCTATGATGAAGTCAATCTTGTTGAACTTGATGTCGCTTTCTATGAGAGTATATTTACAATAATAATTATCTACATTAAGAATATCGATCTTGTGCTTCATATATTTGATGTGGGCAGCTATTGCATAAATTAATGAAAGTGGAAAATTTAATCCTCAATTTTGCTGTTAATGCATAGACTTGTCATGGTAGAAATGCACTTACGGTCCAACTTACTTTCACGGAAGTTAGTCTTCTTGATGCTTTCAATTCCACCATCTCCCTTGATGAACTCAACGTTCTTGATGCCTTCAAAAGAAAATCATGGGTAGGATATTGTGTGACTCAAGGAATCAAGCCTTGAACATCCTTGGTGGGGCAACAGCTCATGTGACCTCCTGCAAGTAGGCGATGACTCCCATGCTTGCCTTGTAAGAATCAAAGAGATATGAACTCAAGAAGGTAATGGGAGGGTCTGGTGTGATTGCTAAGGAAAAAGGCTCGAGCTGATGATAGTGAGGGAGACAGGCACATGGCATCTACAGATGTGGTACACTCCACCGTCATTGGATATTCAATGCACACCGAGTTTGACTAGTCAGCCTTTTAAGCCTATCTTATTTGCTTATTAGGTGGAGTCATCAGTCGTCTGGAAGAGAAAAAATGGACGAGGACGTACACTTATGATTATATATAACGAATCCCTGATGTTGCGGGTTTATTTAATGGGACCTTGAGTTGTCCTTTACTTTATTATATATCTTGCTTGAATCATAACATCAATTTTATTTGGTACTTTTCGGGCAATTCCAAATATGAATTCAATCTTTTTGATGAAATTAAGAGCTTGAAATTCAACGGCCCCTTATTTTCTTCTTTTTCTCCTTATTTAATGTTGTAATTGTTTTATCATACTGATCAGTAGGAAAATGAGAGAGACAAAGGTAAAGCAAAGCTTTGACTAACAAAGATGGAGATTTGGACTTCTTCCACAAAGAAATTTAGTGAAGCTAGTCTATCAGGCGCTATGTAATAGCTCTGTGCAATTCTTTAGTTTATACTGCTTGATTGACCGCTTTCAAAGAGAATAGATTATCTAAGAACAAGAAAAATATTAGATTATCCAGTGAAGGGAACGTCTGGAAATTTTCAAGGTTTATTTTGAGTCATATATGATATTTCATAATTTTTGTATACAATTAATTTTTTCTTGAAAAAATTCATTGAGCCATTTTGTCCTTCTAGTTGACCTTTCATAAAATATGGGACTTCTACACAGACACCGACTAGCGGAAAAGAATAACCTCATAAGCCATGCTAATCAACTTATTAGCATGACGGTTTGATTTAGTACCAGCTAAATGATTCTTAATTTTTGATCTAATATGTAATGTGGTCAATGAAATTTTATTTTGTTCAATGTAATCCCTAAACTTTTGATACATGTTTAATACAGTCCTTGAATTATATTAAAATGTTAAATATTATCTATTAATTAATTCAACATTAAACATTTTCATATAATTTGAGAATTAAATTGAACAAGTACCATAATTTTAGAGACCATATCTTATATTAGGCTCAAGTTCAAAGACCATATTTAACAAATTAAAAATTCAGAAACTAGATTGTACATTATGTCAAAGTTTGGAGAACATTTTTGTTATTTCCCTTTAAAAAAAAAAAAAAAGTCAAACGATGTCGCTGACGCCGATTAGCTTGTACATCAACACGAAATAAAGAGAGAACTTGCCAGATTAGCAATTATCTCTATGCGCATTATATAATATTAGAAGTTAGATAGTTTCAAATTAAATATTATTTTTGGCTACGATGAAAAACATACTTCAACATCTGAACAATAATACTTTAGCTTTCTTATTTAAAATGTCTCGATAGGTGAATATAAGCTTACATTATACATGCAATTAAACAAATTTCGCAAATTATTTAATTACTCTGGTGACTAGAATGTTTAAGCGTGTTGAAACGCAAACTATTTTCCTTTCTTTTCAATTCTTGAAATCAATATCATGTCTAGCTCTACACTTTGGTTCACCATTCACATCATGTGCTTTCGAGAAACACAATCAATATCGTTTCATCGAATAATTCAATATTCACATTCTTTAAAAACTCCAATGAATCGAATTATGATGTCTTGTCTAGACCCGTTCAATGAGTGAGTTGCGTTGGGTGGAAAATGCTCTGACTCAAATTGACCTAGTTAATCTATATTGAGCCATCTATATGCCATATTAATTTAGCAACCCATACCAGATCCGACTTGAGCTCCAATTCTTAGTAATTTTTCTCCTTTAAGTTTGATACTTATGAAGAATAGGCAACTCCATGATTTGGCTTGCTGTGCTCAAGTTGGGTCATGGGCTAGGACTTCACTTGCATATGAGCAACGTGAAGCCATGGGTGAGAGCCACGCTGACCGGCGAGAGCACCTGCCTGGGTGCGTTTGGGGAAGGCAAAATCGAAAATATGGCAATCTAATTTATTGCATTGCTCATTGCCCTCTTTGAAGTCTTATTTACACTTGACCTTACACACACGATTATCAAATCCTTTGCCACATTAACTCCATGGTGGATCCACAAGAAGAAGAAAAAGGAAAATACAATACAAATTGTGAATGCAATTTTTATAGTATCCCTCATAAGGATTTTGAAAATTGAAAAAAAGAGCATTTAAGCACAAACATCGGGGTTGGCCAAAAGGTACTCCTCAACGGTCTTGACCAATCCCATGGCTTTCTCTTTGCCCTGCTTGATGTCATCCTCCTTCAGTTCACAACCTTCCTTAGCATGGTATTCACTAGTCATCTTGCAAACACATCCGCCGTCGGCCGCGATGAATTTCACCTCATAGACAACGAAGTCGATCTTGTCGAACTGGACGCCGCTCTCGATCAAAGTGTATTTGCAATAACAATTGTCCACATCAAGAGCATCAATCTTGTGCTTGGTGTATTTGATGGGGGAACCTATTAGCCAATTCATGAAAAGCAAATAATGGTGAGTTCCATAATTCATAACATTGTATCAATAGGTGGTAATTATTAATGTATGATCAGTCTTACTTTCGGCAAAGTTAGTTTTCTTGATGCTGCCAGCTCCACCATCTCCCTCGATGAACTCAACGCTCTTAATGCCCTCGGGAACAATCTTGGGGATGACAATGTGCGAGTCGACAATCAAAGCCTTGAACATCCTCGATGGGGCAATGGCAGATTTGAATTCTTGAGAGTAGGTGATGACACCCATATTTGCTACGTAAGAATCAAAAGAGAAATGAACTCGAAAGGGTGTAATATGATTGCAATTGATAAAGAAGGCTTGAGCTGATGAGGATGAATAAGAGAACCAGTTGGCATTTATAGGCAAGCAGAAGCTTGGCACTTCATCTCATTCAAAGGTCAAAGCTCTCCGAGTTGGAATAATGAGCCCTTGCTTGTAGGGCGGGCGGAGCCACCGGTCCTCTAGAAGGTCAAGGAAAGGGACACACCGTTATGAAATGAAGAATTTTATAATTTTTGCAAGCTGAAAAGACTTTAAATTTAATATAAAAAAAAGGAAAAGGAAAAGAAAAACCCTCGTTTCTTCTAGTCTACGGGACCCACAACCATTATCTTTATAGAAGAAAAATAGGGCAAATCTGTTGAACTAGTTTTCATTCCAGATAGACATAGGTTGCCCTGCCGCACTGAAAGGGTGAGGAGGAAATTCAACTCAAATCTAGGAGAAAAAGAGTAATAGTCGCAGCTCAAAGCCAATTGATTTTGACAGCCAGAGTTGATTTTGATTTCATACATTCTTGAAGTGGAACAGCAGAAATGTGTTGTCCCTGATACTAATGAAATGGATCATGTTTTGAAATTCTTCGAGTTCAAATCCCGTGTTACCTTTCGTCCAATTTCAATTAGTGATCGAATCTCACCAAGCAATATAACAAGTCACACGGAACATCTGGAAATTTCCAAGGTTTTTTTTTTCAGTCATATATGATATTTCATAATTTTTATATACAATTAACTTTTTCTTAAAAAAAAATTCATTGAGCCATTTTTGTCCTTCTAGTTGACCTTTCATAAATTATGGAACTTCTGCACAGACACGACTAACGGAAAAGAATATCCTCATAAGCCATGGCAATCAACTTATTAGCGTGATGGTTTGATTTAGTACCAACTAAATGATTCTTAAATTTTGATCTAATATGTAATGTAGTCTATGAAATTTTATTTTGTTCAATGTGATCCATGAACTTTGGTACATGTTCAATACAGTCCCGAATTATATAAAAATGTTCAATATTGTCTATTAATTAATTTAACGTTAAACGTTTTCATATAATTTGGGAATTAAATTGAACAAGTGCCAAAATTTCAGAGACCATATTGTATATTAGATTCAAGTTCGAAGATCATATTTTACAAATTAAAAATCTAGAGACTAGATTGTACATTATGTCAAAGTTCAGAGAACATTTTTGTTATTTCCCTTTAAAAAAAGGTCAAATGATGTCGTTGACGCGGATTAGCTTGTACATCAACATGAAATAAAGAGAGACCTTGCCATATTAGCAATTATCTCTATGCGCCTTATATAATATTCAGGAAGCAGAAGGTGGATAGTTTCAAATTAAATATTATTTTTGGCTACGATGAAAAACATACTTCATGTCAAGCCCCGACCCTCGAGCGCGTGCCCATCCCTCGGTGGTTGATATATATGCGACGTCCCAGGATGCATCACCGACCCATTTATTTTTAATATGCATGTGGAAGCAAAACAAATCCCCTGACAACCAAAAACTTGGGATAAGAAAGTAGAAAATCATTCACATAAATATATTAAAAAAAAAAAGCCTTTTTATAAACACACAAGATTCATATATACAACACTAGTCTATCTACAAAAGACTGACTCAACAAAAATGGGAACTGTCCTAAGACCAACTAGCTAGACATCTTCGCCGAGCCTTCTGTCTCCACCTCCCCAGACTCCGAGGCTTCAAGTCCTCCATGACTGCCATCTAAGGACCTGAAAATGGTTATACAATAACCAGAAAAACAATGTATCAGCAAGTTCACTCCCTAAACTTCAACTAGGAAGGAAATACGCATCAAGAGATACCTAAGCACAAGCATGAGTCAGAGGACTTACCTTTACCTCAAATCCTTCCTACACGTCAGTATAATCAACTACTCGACCAAACAATTCAATTCCATTCAATTCAATTCAACCATCAATTAGTCGACTCATTCGACTCCATACCAATCGATGCCATCTATAAACTTCATCGATTCAAACACTGCTCACATAAGCTAAAATAGATATATTCATATATCATTGCTCACCGAAGCTGTTAGATAACTATAATGCTCACCGAAGCTGCTAGAAAACTATGATGCTTGCCAAAGCCAATATCTACAGTACTCACCGAAGCTACTAATGTATTATTGCTCACTTAAGCTGCTATAGACCTATATTAGCGTTAATGCTCCCCGAAGCTGCTATAAATCTATATTACTCACCTAAGTTGATTTGGTACTTAAGGACCACTTTCGGCGTCAACACCTGACGCTCGATATTTTCCAAATAAAATACCAATATTTCACAACAATCACTCAATTGCACAAACATAACAATCAATTGAACAAACTAACCACACTTGCTACATTTAGTGTGAAATTCTAACTAATGGCTCTCCCAGTATAATTTTTGGAAAATATTAATTAATTAATAATTAAATAAATTCCGAAAATTAATTTAATTTAAATATAATATAATATAATTAAATGATATTTAATTTAAATAATTAATTAATTAAAAGTATAATTAAGATTACACTAATATAATTACACAATTAGACTAATTAATCCATCCACTAATCTAATCATGCACATAATCTAATCAACATTTAATTAAACTAATTTAACCACCTAAACATGTTTAGCCTAATCTAAACACTCCTTAAGTATAATTAACTCCCTAAGCAGAGTTTAGTTGGTAAACTCACTAGATTAACGAGCCAGTGAGTCTGCGGCGATGGCTGATAAGCTCCAAAGCGGCGGTGCCAAACGGAGACCGGACCAGGCCAAAAACAGCCACAAAGCTGGCTGGATTTTTTTGCAGTTGATGGGCTCGCGGTTGCTAGACGAAGGAGGAGGCTTCGGTGGAGTGCAACTCGCGGATGAAGGGGCAGCTACTTCGGTGGTCAAAGATGGGGTGTTTAGCTGCTGGGTGTTGACCGTGGGGGAACAGACGGTAGTGGACGGCGTGGCAGCAAGATGGAGGGTCTGCAATGGAGTTTTGGGTTGCTTTGGTCAACAGAATGGGAAGTCAGCGAAGGTGGTGCTGGCAGGTGGAATTCGCTGGCAGAAGGTGGAGCATTCGGTGGAGAGAAGAAGTGAAGAAATAAAACAAAACAGAAGCCAACGGAGAGAACCCCCCCCCCCGGCGGGGGCCCCGGGGGGGGGAGGGCGTGAGAAGCTTGGTGAATGGGGAGGAAGTGTCAAGCAAAAAATCCTAAAATTCATCATTATTTTGGTCCCCACAAGCCCTCATCCATATCCTCTATGTCCCCCAATTATTTCTTGCACATTAATTCCACCAATAATCCAAATTGAAGCGAAAAATGCAGCCCCCATATTAACATCCGAATTTCTTCAATTTTGAGCTTCCATTTCTTCATCAAATTTCCCAATTTAATATCCAATTTCAACAATGAAGATGCCCACATAATTTCTACAAGTGCCCAATGCCAAATAGCTCGGCTTGAAAGTCAAAACTCCCTTAAAGTCGGGCCGTCCGAATTTCCGTTCGTTTTCCGAAACATCCGTATCGATTTTTCGTAAAAGTCCCGAACTCGCCGAAAATTCTTTGAAAGACGAGTCGATGTTTCTAAAATAAATCGTGACATGACAGAACTTTCAATTTCTGAAATCGGGTTCAAATTCGCAATTACTTTTAATATGACGAGATTTTAGCGTAACCTAACCTACCAGGTAGATTTCAGAAATTTTTAGTGCAATTGACCCGTAGTCGATTCATCTCGAGTCACAACGTACATCTTCGAGCCATTTGAGGCTTTTGATTGTCGTGAAAATTTCGAGATTTCAAATACGAACACGAGATATCAAAACAACATAAAAATCGGTTTAGTGCCAATCGACGAGAATTTTGCAATCCAGTGGAATCATCCACACTCTGATTACCTATTTCAATCGAATCGACCTATCTCCAGTTTCTGATAGATTTTTGACTGTGCCGTAATGACTCTTGCAAACTGGCGAGAGCACCTGCCTGGGTGTGTTCGGGGATTGGGTTATGGATGTCCGGCGAGAGGGTGAAGGAGGTGGTGAAGCAAATTAAACATGAAAATGTCGGCTGAAAAATTACGAAATTTAAAAACTTGAAAATATGGATTGGTAATGAACCGTCCTGAAATCCCTTAGTTAGGATGGTCCAAATCGGGTTTTGGGGCTTGATTTTATTTTATATCTCCACCCGACTGGGTTTTCGAGCATCTAGATGAATCAAAATGTAAAAGCAATTAGAAAACTATTTGAAGGACCATTTTTATTATCATAAAATTAACACACTTTTAATATGTAGCGAGTTAACGGTACGCTAAATGAAGATTGCTGACTCACGTCATAAAAAACAAACGTAATAGAATTATTTATTGAATTTCTTCAAATTATAATCTGGACTACTAACGCGCGCGCGCACCCAGCCGGGTCTCTCTGGACTGGGCCTCTTCATCGGCTGTACCTTGCCGGGAATGGTTACCCGGGATCGGCATCGCGGCCTCCATGGTGGCCCCTCAACCCAGTAAATGGGTTGTGTGCGAGGGTAACCAAGCGGGCCGAAATATTTTTCGAGGCCCGAATCCCGGCCTCTACCCAGACTTTTCTGTTGGTCATAGTCTTTTAAGATCTTGCTAAGGACCTGAATTTCTTCAAATTATAATCTGGACTACTAACAAAGTCAAAAATTTTGTGAGTTGTTGCCTCAAACTAATTCCCTTCCTTTTTGGTGTTAAAAAGTAAAAATTGACAAGTAAAAAGTTCAAAAACACAACCATGGAAGAACGCGGTATGCCTTGAAATGAATATGGTTCTATAAAATCGAGGCATGCCACGTCCTTGCTCATAAAGCTCCATCAACTTTTTCCCACAGGGAAGATGGCAAAGGTTGTGGCCGTAGATCCTAAAATATGCCTAGGTACTGCAGTGAAAGTGCGCTTCAAGTGAATGTGATCCCAATCCATTAACACTCATATAGAGTTAGGAATTTATTTTTTTTGACCCATTTGAACCTGTTTTTCAAATTAATGACCTGACCCACTTAAATATGAATCAAAAGGGGGATTTAGACCCATTTTGCCACCTCTAATTATGTCTTTGAATTAAATTGAAGTCACAAAAAGTCATGGAAACATAGTAAAGATCCCCTTGATAATCACCAAGAGAGATCTTTTCTTTTTGGGAAGGCAAAATCAAAAATATGGCAATCTAATTTATTGCATTGCTCATTGCCCTTACACTTGACCTTACACACCCGACCATCAAATCCTTTAGAAGATAGAAATCACACCCAAAACACCTTTGCCACACTAAACAACTCCATGGTGGATCCACAAGAAGAAGAAAAAGGAAAATACAATACAAATTGTGAATGCAATTTTTATAGTATCCCTCATAAGGATTTTGAAAATTGAAAAAAAGAGCATTTAAGCGCAAACATCGGGGTTGGCCAAAAGGTACTCCTCAACGGTCTTGACCAATCCCATGGCTTTCTCTTTGCCCTGCTTGATGTCATCCTCCTTCAGTTCACAACCTTCCTTAGCATGGTATTCACTGGTCATCTTGCAAACACATCCACCGTCGGCCGCGATGAATTTCACCTCATAGACAACGAAGTCGATCTTGTCGAACTGGACGCCGCTCTCGATCAAAGTGTATTTGCAATAACAATTGTCCACGTCAAGAGCATCAATCTTGTGCTTGGTGTATTTGATGGGGGAACCTATAAGCCAATTCATGAAAAGCAAATAATGGTGAGGTCCATAATTCATAACATTGTATCAATAGGTGGTAATTATTCATGTATGATCAATCTTACTTTCGGCAAAGTTAGTTTTCTTGATGCTGCCAGCTCCACCATCTCCCTCGATGAACTCAACGCTCTTAATGCCCTCGGGAACAATCTTGGGGATGACAATGTGCGAGTCGACAATCAAAGCCTTGAACATCCTCGATGGGGCGATGGCAGATTTGAATTCTTGAGAGTAGGTGATGACACCCATATTTGCTACGTAAGAATCAAAAAGAGAAATGAACTCGAAAGGGTGTAATGTGATTGCAATTGATAAAGAAGGCTTGAGCTGATGAGGATGAATGTTAGAACCAGTTGGCATTTATAGGCAAGCAGAAGCTTGGCACTTCATCTCATTCAAAGGTCAAAGCTCTCCGAGTTGGAATAATGAGCCCTTGCTTGTAGGGCGGGCGGAGCCACCGGTCCTCTAGAAGGTCAAGGAAAGGGACACACCGTTATGAACTGAAGAATTTTATAATTTTTGCAAGCTGAAAAGACTTCAACTTTAATAATAATAAAAAATGAAAAGGAAAAGAAAAACCCTCGTTTTCTTCTACTCTACGGGACCCACAACCATTATCTTTATAGAAGAAAAATAGGGCAAATCTGTTGAATTAGTTTTCATTCCGGATAGACATAGGTTGCCCTGCCTTACTGAAAGGGTGAGGAGAAAATTCAACTCAAATCTAGGAGAAAAAGAGTACTAGTCGCAGCTCAAAGCCAATTAATTTTGACAGCCAGAGTTGATTTTGACTTCATACATTCTTGGAGTGGAACGGCAGAAATGTATGGCCGTACTTGATCCTAACGAAACGAGTCATGTTTTGAAATTCTTCTAATTCAAATACCGTATTACCCTTTGTCCAATTTCAACTAGTGATCGAATCTCACCAAGTAATATAACAAGTCACACGGCCCTATAACTCTTACATATATCCTGCGAGGAATCCACGACATTAGGGCTTCAATACAAAAGGCAAATCGCCATCAAACATGAAGAATTACATTTCGTTCGTGTAGTAGGAAAAGCTTCGAACGAATTAAAACGTTTTCTGGCTACAGAGAGAAGAACAGACAGAAGAAGGAAGGAGGGGGGGGGGGGGGGGTGCGGTCAGAGAGATCTATCATAATGTCGTCTTTTAGCTCGCTTACCACACACCTTGTTGTCTCCTTCCCTCCTGGTTTTTTTCACAGGCTGCGTTCACGTTAAATGTCGCGATTTTCCGCCGCCCCAACCCCACTTCCAATACGACCCAAAATAAAACAAAAAACACTTCAAACTCAAACTGCAACTTCATCTTCATCCTTTTCTTTTGATTATTCATTTAAGGATTTGGGGGGAGTGGTTAAAGCCATTAACTTCTGTTTTTAACCTTAAACGTAAGAAATCTTACACTCACCCACAACAATAATCGAATCGAGCCTGATGATATAACTTCTTTACAATGATATAATTATGCTGAGGCCAAAACTACGACATGTTATAGTGACTTCATGTAGATATCGACATACGTAAAGGGTTTTTGATGAATACGGCCAACCTGTCTTGCTCTGTATATTGAATATCAATTTTATAGATCAATCATCAGTGTATCCTTATAGCCACTACAATTCTTAATCACTCCCCGCTCCCAAACCAACCTGCACCATACTCTTAAAAAACCCCAACCAAATTACGTTAGTTTCCCAACAGGACGTTTGTACCGACTATTAAGATCGTGCGATTTTTCGCTGTCATTAAACCTTTTTTCTCTTTTGGTCTCTTCCGATAAAATTGAAACGATGGGGAGAAAATTAGGATGGCCCGAGGATGACACGGAAGCATGTTGGGGGGTTTTATCGATTGGATTTTTTCCACCTTTGAAAGATGAAACAACAACGAGGGGGAAGGAATACCCAATGGGCAGCCTTTGATTGTGGCGAAGAAGACGGGCTTCATCTAATTATGGGTCGATAGGCATATGATTTGGGTACCAAGAAGTTAGAAGCCCCTGTTGCTGCAGCCCATCTTGCTTAAAAGTTAGCTTAATGCTTGGGCTATTTTTTTCTTTTCTTTTCGGCTGTCCTAAACTCCCATCTCCGTCTTAGACTTTTATTTTGCAACTTTGCAAAGCGTAGCAATCAAAATCCATACCTAAAATTAAATATCCCGACCCCACCCAATTCTCTCGTCTTTAAATCACACTCAGGTTAAATTACCGAGGGCGATTTGATCCCTAGTTATCAATCTAAAGCACATTTCAGAAATACCGATCTCTAAACTCGCTATAAAAAAAATAGCAACCAAATTACACTAATGAAATGTTGATCCCAACACTCACCGAGGAAATTTCATGGACCCCTCAAGATTTGCCATTTTAAAATCAGACAAAAATCTCTTGTGACCATAACCTAGAATTGTCTTACAAGCACTTTCACCCGGCAGGACTGTGAACCGAGAGCACTCAAGGAGCCCATTAACAAGTAATCACTTCAAGCCAGGGTGGCCCTCACGAAAACTAGGAAGGATTCGGACCTTTATTTTCTTATTTTAGCCAAAAAGCATTCTCAAAATCTTCCTATGAAAAAATGTCTGCGGTGACCTTTTTCGATTTTTTTGTGCTGCCAACAATATTCAACTATGCCTATTATATCACCAACTATTACTAACTTTTTTTGTGTAACCAAAAGCTCCAAAAATTTTCCAATGTGACACAAATACCCTCAAGATTTTTTTTTTATCACCAAAAACTCCAAATTATACTTACTGTAACACAAATAACCCAAATTTTTGTGTGTCACGAAAAAGTTCACACTTTTTGCATGTACCTTCTATTACAGGTCTATCCAGGATATATTTGTCACACTAATATAAGTCTAGGGTTTTTTTTTTATGACGAAAAAGAGTTTAAAGTATTTGTGCCACAATGCAAAAATTTGGATTCTTCAGTGATACTAAAACAAAATTATAGTATTTGTATAGTCTAAGGTTTTTTTGTGGCATTGACCATTTTTCTATTTTATTTCTTTTTGCTTTTTTTATTTTTTAGATCTCATGGCCTACACACTTCGATTTTTTTAATCTTGATTTTCTGAAACTTTCACAATATATAAATATTGACACATAAATTCACATATGATTCTCATTTATGAAATAAGAAACTGATGTTTTTCTAGTTGGGGAATCAAAACTTAATTTTCATATTGTTTTGTTACTCATTAATAAAAAAGAACCGGTTCAAGCTTTGAAGTATCGGATTGGGTTGAGCTCGAATTTCAAAAAATAAACCGGTAAATTATGTTTACTCGATCCAGCTCGATCGGAGTTTTACATGTTGACCCTACTTTATAAGTTCGTAACCTGTCCTACATCATGAGATGTTATTACTCGTTTGCTTTAAGCTTAAAAGTAATGGATCGCGATCGTATGCTCAACGAATCGCCCATGTATGACGTGTTGAATCCGATGGAATTATTCCTGGCGTAACTACACCATGAATTTATGCTGAACTTGCAAGTTCCTGACCTGCATGTATTGTGGCGACTGACTTCGATTGGAATTGCCATAAGCACAAGCTTTTGAATTTTCCAGCAGTTGATCCCCCAAAGTTTAGACAATTTCAAGAAATTCATCTCAATCATTATAACAAGAACAACAACTATCTCAAATCAAACCTAGTTACATCTTTTGTGCCAACTCTTCGATTCGAGCCTTCTATTCTATCCAAAGCATCCACGTGCGACCTCGAAAAGTTCAGAAAAAGAAAGATCAAAGTGTATTAGCTGAATCTTCTTACGCGCTAATCCTAACTCGACCTGATGCAATTTTCTGGTGTTGATGTGAACCTGAACATTCGATGTAGTATCCACACCGTTTTATTACGCCAGGCTTTCTGCGACAAAAAATTGGGTCGCAAGGTCCCATTCTCTGTAATTCGAGAGCATAACTTGATCTTATATTACAGAAGAATTACACCCCCGAAGCAACAGAAGCAGCAAGCAATCTAGGGGGAAAATAGAAGGCGTGTACCGAACAAATGGGCACCTGACAAAGAACAACGAGATGCATAAACCAACGCCAACATGTTCAAAAACTAGGTTGGATCCAGCTCGGTGTAGGGCCTGAATACCAGGGCATCAATTCTGGGTGTGTACCAATTTTTCCATCTTGTGATCATGGGGCATAACTGTCGATGAAGTAAACGCGGTTCGGCTGGATCTCGGGAAGGCGAGACTCGGCCTCGAGCTCCACCGAGAACGAGCACTCGTACGAAAGGAGCACGAAGGGAGATCTTTTTTTGGCATAATTTATAATACATTGGATTGCACGTTGCTTTTTCAATTTTTTATTTTGGCATGACCTTACACACAATTATCACATCCTTTAGAACGCACAATACGAATTCACGCTAAACAAACATTTCCTCACCCAAAGGCTCCGAGGCAGAGCTAAAAAGGGAACAGAAGATATGATACAAAATTCCCACTCGATTTACTACATAATCACTCAAGAAAGGATTTTGATGAAAGCATTTAGGCGCAAACATTGGAGTTGGCCAAAAGGTACTCCTCAACAGCCTTGAACAATCCCATAGCTTTGTCTTTACCCTTCTTGATGTCCTCCTCCTTCAGCTCAGCACCCTCCTTAACATGGTACTCGCTAGTCATCTTGCAGATGCATCCGCTATCAGCTGCGACGAATTTTACTTCTTCTACAATGAAGTCGATCTTGTCGAACTTGATATCGCTTTCTATTAGAGTATATTTACAGTAATAATTATCTGCATCGAGAGCATTGATCTTGTGCTTCGTGTACTTGATGTGGGCAGCTGTTATATAAATTCATGAAAGTGGAGAATTTAATCCTCAATTTGCAGTTTATGTATATACTCGACATAGTAGAAATGCACGTACTACCGACTTACTTTCACCATAGTTGGTCTTCTTGATGCTACCAACTCCGCCTTCTCCCTCAATGAACTCCACGCTCTTGATGCCCTCGGGAACAATCATGGGTAGGATATTGTGTGACTCAAGGACCAAAGCCTTGAACATCCTTGATGGGGCAATTACACTTGTGACCTCTCGCGAGTAGTTGATGATTCCCATACTTGCCTTGTAAGAATTAAAGAGATATGAACTCAAAGAAGGTAATGGAAGGGTTTGGTGTGATTGCTAAGGAAGAAGGCTTAAGCTGATGAGGGTGAAAAAGAAAGGTACATGGTATTTATAGATGTGTTACATAGTCGTTGCACTCCACCGTCATTCAATATTCAATGCACTCCACCGTCATTCAATATTCAATGCACACCGAGTTTGACTAGTCAGCCTTTTAAGCCTACCTTCTTTGCTCATTAGGTGGAGTCATCAGTCATCTGGAAGAGAAAAAATGGAAGAGGACATACACTTATGACTATATATAACGAATCCCTGATGTCGCGGGTTTATTTAATGTGACCTTGAGTTGCCCTTTACTTTATTATATATCTTGCTTGGTTCATAATATAAATTTTATTTGGTACTTTTCGGGCAATGCCAAATATGAATTCAATCTTATTGATGAAATTAAGAGCTTGAAATCGGCCCCTTATTTTCTTCTTTTTCTCCTTGTTTAATGTTGTAATTGTTTTATCATACAAATCTGTAGGAAAATGAGAGAGATAAAGGCAAAGCAAAGAGAACTGATTATATGAGATTACGCTTAATGCTGCTTGATTGACCGCTTTCAAAGAGAATTGATTATCAAGAGCAAGAAAAATATTAGATTATCCGGTGAATGGAACATCTGGAAATTTTCAAGGTTTTTTTTTTTCAGTCATATATGATATTTCATAATTTTATATACAATTAACTTTTTCTTAAAAAAAAAAAATTCATTGAGCCATTTTTGTCATTCTAGTTGACCTTTCATAAAATATGAACTTCTGCACAGACACGACTAACGGAAAAGAATATCCTCATAAGCCATGCCAATCAACTTATTAGCGTGATGGTTTGATTTAGTACCAACTAAATGATTCTTAAATTTTGATGTAATATGTAATGTAGTCTATGAAATTTTATTTTGTTCAATGTAATCCATGAACTTTTAGTACATATTCAATACAGTCCATGAATTATATAAAAATGTTCAATATTGTCTATTAATTAATTTAACATTAAATTTTTCATATAATTTGGGAATTAAATTGAACAAGTGCCAAAATTTCAGAGACCATATTGTATATTAGATTCAAATTCAAAGATCATATTTTACAAATTAAAAATCTAGAGACTAGATTGTACATTATGTCAAAGTTCAGAGAACATTTTTGTTATTTCCCGTTAAAAAAAAGGTCAAATGATGTCGTTGATGTGGATTAGCTTGTACATCAACATGAAATAAAGAGAGAACTTGCCAGATTAGCAATTATCTCTATGCGCCTTATATAATATTCAGGAAGCAGAAGTTGGATAGTTTCAAATTAAATATTATTTTTGGCTATGATGAAAAACATACTTCATGTCAAGCCCCGACCCTCGAGCGCGTGCCCATCCCTCGGTGGTTGATAAATATGCGACGTCCCAAGACGCGTCACCAACCCATTTATTTTTAATATGCATGCGGAAGCAAAATAAATCCCCTGACAACCAAAAACTTGGGATAAGAAAGTAGAAAATCATTCACATAAAATAAAAAAAAAGCCTTTTTATAAACACACAAGATTTATATATACAACACTAGTTTATCTACAAAAGACCGACTCAACAAAAATGGGAATTGTCCTAAGACCAACTAGCTAGACATGTTCGCCAAGCCTTCTATCTCCACCTCCCTAGACTCTGAGGCTTCAAGTCCTCCATAACCGCCATCTAAGGACCCCAAAATGGTTATACAATAACCAGAAAGACAATATCTCAACAAGTTCACTCCCTAAACTTCGACTATGAAGGAAATATGCCTCAAGGGCTACCTAAGCACAAGCACGAGTTAGAGGACTTACCTTTACCTCAAATCCTTCCTACACGTCAGTATAATCAAATACTCGACCAAACAATTCAATTCCATTCGATTCAATTCAACCATCAATTGGTCGACTCATTCGACTCCATACCAATCGATGTCATCTATAAACTTTATCGATTCGAGCACTACTCACATAAGCTAAAATAGATATATTCATATATCATTGCTCACCGAAGCTGCTAGATCAATTATTGCTCACCGAAGCTGCTAGAAAACTATGATGCTTGCCGAAGTCAATATCTACAGTACTTACCGAAGCTGCTAATGTATTATTGCTCACTTAAGCTGCTATAGACCTATATTAGTGTTAATGCTCCCCAAAGCTGCTATAGATCTATATTACTCACCTAAGCTGATTTGGTACTTAAGGACCACTTTTGGTGTCAACATCCGACACCCGATATTTTCCAAATAAAATACCAATATTTCACAACAATCACTCAATTTCACAAACATAACAATCAATTGAACAAACTAACCACACCGTTACATTCAGTATGAAATTCTAACTAATGGCTCTCCCAATATAATTTTTGGAAAATATTAATTAATTAATAACTAAATAAATTCCGAAAAATAATTTAATTTAAATATAAAATAATATAATTAAATGATATTTAATTTAAATAATTAATTAAGTAAAAGTATAATTAAGATTACACTAATATAATTACACAATTAGACTAATTAATCCATCCACTAATCTAATCATGCAGATAATCTAATCAATATTTAATTAAACTAATCTACCACCTAAATATGTTTAGCATAATCTAAACACTCCTTAAGTATAATTAACTCCCTAAGCAGAGTTTAGTTGGTAAACTCACTGGATTAACGAGCCAGTGAGTCTACAGCGACGGCTGTGCAACGGTGGCTGATAAGCTCCAAAGCGGCGGTGCCAAATGGAGACCGGACCAGACCAAAAACAGCCACTGGCTGGATTTTTTTGCGGTTGATGGGCTCGCGGTTGCTAGACGAAGGAGGAGGCAGGCTGCTCGTGGGCCGCTGATTCGGTGGAGACGCAGCTGCGGACGCATGGGCTGACCTCGAGGCTTCGGCGGAGTGCAACTCGCGGATGAAGGGGCAGCTACTTCGGTGGTCAAAGATGGGGCGTTTAGCCGCTGGGTGTTGACCGTGGGGGAACAGACGGTAGTGGACGGCGTGGCAGCAAGATGGAGGGTCTTCGATGGAGTTTTGGGTTGCTTTGGTCAACAAAATGGGAAGTCAGCGAAGGTGATGCTGGCAGGTGGAATTCGCTGGCAGAAGGTGGAGCATTCGGTGGAGAGAAGAAGCGAAGAAATAAAAACAAAACAGAAGCCAACGGAGAGCCCCGCCGGGGGGGTGTGGGTGGGTGAGAAGCTTGGTGAATGGGGAGGAAGAGTCAAGCAAAAAATCCTAAAATTCATCATTATTTTGGTCCCCACAAGCCCTCATCCATATCCTCTATGTCCCCCAATTATTTCTTGCACATTAATTCCACCAATAATCCAAATTGAAGCGACAAATGCAGCCCCCATATTAGCATCCGAATTTCTTCAATTTTGGGCTTCCATTTCTTCATCAAATTTCCCAATTAATATCCAATTTCAACAAGTGCCCAACGCCAAATAGCTTTTGGAAGTCAAAACTCCCTTAAAGTTGACGTCCGAATTTCCGTTCGTTTTCCAAAACATCCGTATCGATTTTTCGGAAAAGTCCCGAACTCGCCGAAAATTCTTTGAAAAACGAGTCAATGTTTCTAAAATAAATCGTGACATGACAGAACTTTCAATTTCTGAAATCAGGTTCAAATTTGCGATTACTTTCAATATGACGCGACTTTAGCATGACCTAACCTACTAGGTAAATTTCAGAACTTTTTTAGTGTAATTGACCCATAGTCGATTCATCTCGAGTCACATTGTACCCTTTCGAGCCATTGGAGGCTCTTGGTTGTTATGAAAATTTCGAGGTTTTAAATACGAACACAGGATATCAAAACAGCATAAAAATCGGTTTAGTGTCAATCGACGAGAATTTTGCAATCCGGTGGAATCATCCACACTCTGATCACCTATCTCAATCGAATCGACCTATCTCCAGTTTTTGATAGTTTTTTGACTATGCCGTAATGACCCTTGCAAACTGGAAAGAGCACCTGCCTGGATGTGTTCGGGGATTGGGTTATGGATGTCCGGCGAGAGGGTGAAGGAGGTGGTGAAGCAAATTAAACATGAAAAATGTCGGCTGAAAAATTACGAAATTTAAAAACTTGAAAATATGGATTGGTAATGAACCGTCCCGAAATCCCTTAGTTAGGATGGTCCAAATCTGGTTTTGGGGCTTGATTTTATTTTACATCTCCACCCGACTGGGTTTTTGAGCATCTAGATGAATCAAAATGTAAAAGCAATTAGAAAACTATTTGAAGGACCATTTTTATTATCATGAAATTAACACACTTTTAATATGTAGCGAGTTAACGGTACGCTAAATGAAGATTGCTGACTCACGTCATAAAAAACAAACGTAATAGAATTATTTATTGAATTTCTTCAAATTATAATCTGGACCACTAACAAAGTCAAAAAGTTGGTGAGTTGTTGCCTCAAACTAATTGCCTTCCTTTTTGGTGTTAAAAAGTAAAAATTGACAAGTAAAAAGTTCAAAAACACAACCATGGAAGAACGTGGTATGCCTTGAAATGAATATGGTTCTATAAAATCGAGGCATACCACGTCCTTGCTCATAAAGCTCCATCAACTTTTTCCCACAGGGAAGATAGCAAAGGTTGTGGCCGTAGATCCTAAAATATGCCTAGGTACTGCAGTTAAAGTGCACTTCAAGTGAATGTGATCCCAATTCATTAAGGCTGTGTTTGGCAGTCAGAATAAAATTCGAGATAGGATATGATTTATCATATCCTATGTTTAGTGATCGCTCATGACAGAATAAAATCGGATATAAGGGAGATATAGACAGGATAAAATTATTCCACGGGGGAGGTGGGATAAAGGTGGATAGGATTTGTAATATTCATAATAGGAAAGTTATTTTTCTTGAATAACAAACTTATTAAATTAACAAAATTGAAAATATATTTCAATATAAATAATATTTTAATTATAATTTAAGAAATAAAAAATAAAAAAATAAACATTTATTTTTAATTAATCTTATTTTAATTTATATATTCAACTTTAATTCTATCTTTTATTAAATATTCAATCTATAAATTAAATATTTATATTTATTATATATTTTAGGTATTTTTGTATTTTTGGTATGTTAGTACAATTTACTATTTGATAAATTTTTATTAAAGAATGATGAAAGGAGAAAAAAAGAAATAATAATGAAAATAATATAAAAAATAGGGAAGTTAAAATAAAAATAAATTAAGTAATAGTGTTACGAGAGATTTTCACTATCTCTCGTTTATGAACATTTAGTTCATTTATAATGATATGCCGTTTTATATAAAAAAAAAATGTACATGATATGATGTAAACATATCCAACTTTAATATTATGATTCACCAAACAATGGACGGGATATAAAAAATCCTAGGATTTCATATCCTATCCTATCCAGTCCTATTATATAGAGTTAGGAATTTATTTTTTTGACCCATTTGAACCTGTTTTTCAAATTAATGACCTGACCCACTTAAATATGAATCAAAAAGGGGATTTAGACCCATTTTGCCACCTCTAATTCTGTCTTTGAATTAAATTGAAGTCACAAAAAGTCATGGAAACATAGTAAAGATCCCCTTGATAATCACCAAGAGAGATCTTTTCTTTTGGGAAGGCAAAATCAAAAATATGGCAATCTAATTTATTGCATTGCTCATTGCCCTTACACTTGACCTTACACACCCGACCATCAAATCCTTTAGAAGATAGAAATCACACCCAAAACACCTTTGCCACACTAAACAACTCCATGGTGGATCCACAAGAAGAAGAAAAAGGAAAATACAAAACAAATTGTGAATGCAATTTTTATAGTATCCCTCATAAGGATTTTGAAAATTGAAAAAAAGAGCATTTAAGCGCACAAACATCGGGGTTGGCCAAAAGGTACTCCTCAACGGTCTTGACCAATCCCATGGCTTTCTCTTTGCCCTGCTTGATGTCATCCTCCTTCAGTTCACAACCTTCCTTAGCATGGTATTCACTGGTCATCTTGCAAACACATCCGCCATCGGCCGCGATGAATTTCACCTCATAGACAACGAAGTCAATCTTGTCGAACTGGACGCCACTCTCGATCAAAGTGTATTTGCAATAACAATTGTCCACATCAAGAGCATCAATCTTGTGCTTGGTGTATTTGATGGGGGAACCTATAAGCCAATTTATGAAAAGCAAATAATAGTGAGGTCCATAATTCGTAACATTGTATCAATAGGTGGTAATTATTCATGCATGATCAATCTTACTTTCGGCAAAGTTAGTTTTCTTGATGCTGCCAGCTCCACCATCTCCCTCGATGAACTCAACGCTCTTAATGCCCTCGGGGACAATCTTGGGGATGACAATGTGTGAGTCGACAATCAAAGCCTTGAACATCCTCGATGGGGCGATGGCGGATTTGAATTCTTGAGAGTAGGTGATGACACCCATATCTGCTACGTAAGAATCAAAGAGAGAAATGAACTCGAAAGGGTGTAATGTGGTTGCAATTGATAAAGAAGGCTTGAGCTGATGAGGATGGATATGAGAACCAGTTGGCAATTATAGGCAAGCAGAAGCTTGGCACTTCATCTCATTCAAAGGTCAAAGCTCTCCGAGTTGGAATGATGAGACCTTGCTTGTAGGGCGGGCGGAGCCACCGGTCCTCTAGAAGGTCAAGGAAAGGGACACACCGTTATGAACTGAAGAATTTTATAATTTTTGCAAGCTGAATAGACTTCAACTTTAATAAAAAAAAATGAAAAGGAAAAGAAAAACCCTCGTTTTCTTCTACTCTACGGGACCCACAACCATTATCTTTATAGCAGAAAAATAGGGCAAATCTGTTGAATTAGTTTTCATTCCAGATAGACATAGGTTGCCCCGCCTTACTGAAAGGGTGAGGAGAAAATTCAACTCAAATCTAGGAGAAAAAGAGTACTAGTCGCGGCTCAAAGCCAATTAATTTTGACAGCCAGAGTTGATTTTGACTTCATACATTCTTGGAGTGGAACGGCAGAAATGTATGGCCGTACTTGATCCTAACGAAACGAGTCACGTTTTGAAATTCTTCGAATTCAAATACCATATTACCCTTCGTCCAATTTCAACTAGTGATCGAATCTCACCAAGTAATATAACAAGTCACACCGCCCTATAACTCTTACATATATCCTGCGAGGAATCCAAGACATTAGGGCTTCAATACAAAAGGCAAATCGCCATCAAACATGAAGAATTACATTTCGTTCGTGTAGTAGGAAAAGCTTCGAACGAATTAAAACGTTTTCTGGCTACAGACAGAAGAACAGACAGAAGAAGGAGGGGGGGGGGGGGGGGGGGGGGTTGCGGTCAGAGAGATCTATCATAATGTCGTCATTTAGGCCGCTTACCACACACCTTGTTGTCTCCTTCCCTCCTGGTTTTTTTCACAGGCTGCGTTCACGTTAAATGTCGCGATTTTCCGCCGCCCCAACCCCACTTCCAATACGACCCAAAATAAAACAAAAAACACTTCAAACTCAAACTGCAACTTCATCTTCATCTTCATCCTTTTCTTTTGATTATTCATTTAAGGATTTGGGGGGAGTGGTTAAAGCCATTAACTTCTGTTTTTAACCTTAAACGTAAGAAATCTTACACTCACCCACAACAATAATCAAATCGAGCCTGATGATATAACTTCTTTACAATGATATAATTATGCTCAGACCAAAACTACGACATGTTAGAGTGACTTCATGTAGATATCGACATACGTAAAGGGTTTTTGATGAATACGGCCAACCTGTCTTGCTCTGTATATTGAATATCAATTTTATAGATCAATCATCAGTGTATCCTTATAGCCACTACAATTCTTAATCACTCCCCACTCCCAAACCAACCTGCACCATACTCTTAAAAAACCCCAACCAAATTACGTTAGTTTCCCAACAGGACGTTTGTACCGACTATTAAGATCGTGCGATTTTTCGCTGTCATTAAACCTTTTTTCTCTTTTGGTCTCTTCCGATAAAATTGAAACGATGGGGAGAAAATTAGGATGGCCCGAGGATGACACGGAAGCATGTTGGGGGTTTTATCGATTGGATTTTTTCCACCTTTGAAAGATGAAACAACAACGAGGGGGAAGGAATGCCCAATGGGCAGCCTTTGATTGTGGCGAAGAAGACGGGCTTCATCTAATTATGGGTCGATAGGCATATGATTTGGGTACCAAGAAGTTAGAAGCCCCTGTTGCTGCAGCCCATCTTGCTTAAAAGTTAGCTTAATGCTTGGGCTATTTTTTTCTTTTCTTTTCGGCTGTCCTAAACTCCCATCTCCGTCTTAGACTTTTATTTTGCAACTTTGCAAAGCGTAGCAATCAAAATCCGTACCTAAAATTAAATATCCCGACCCCACCCAATTCACTCGTCTTTAAATCACACTCAGGTTAAATTACCGAGGGCGATTTGATCCCTAGTTATCAATCTAAAGCACATTTCAGAAATACCGATCTCTAAACTCGCTATAAAAGAATAGCGATCAAATTACACTAATGAAATGTTGATCCCAACACTCACCGAGGAAATTTCATCGTCCCCTCAAGATTTGCCATTTAAAATCAGACAAAAATCTCTTGTGACCATAACCTAGAATTGTCTTACAAGCACTTTCACCCGGCAGGACTGTGAACCGAGAGCACTCAAGGAGCCCATTAACAAGTAATAACTTCAAGCCAGGGTGGCCCTCACGAAAACTAGGAAGGATTCGGACCTTTATTTTCTTATTTTAGCCAAAAAGCATTCTCAAAAACTTCCTATGAAAAAATGTCTGCGGTGACCTTTTTCGATTTTTTTGTGCTGCCAACAATATTAAACTATGCCTATTATATCACCAACTATTACTAACTTTTTTGTGTAACCAAAAGCTCCAAAAATTTTCCAATGTGATACAAATACCCTCAAGATTTTTTTTTATCACCAAAAACTCCAAATTATACTTACTGTAACACAAATAACCCAAATTTTTGTGTGTCACGAAAAAGTTCACACTTTTTGCATGTACCTTCTATTACAGGTCTATCCAGGATATATTTGTCACACTAATATAAGTCTAGGGTTTTTTTATGACGAAAAAGAGTTTAAAGTATTTGTGCCACAATGCAAAAATTTGGATTCTTCAGTGATACTAAAACAAAATTATAGTATTTGTATAGTCTAAGGTTTTTTTGTGGCATTGACCATTTTTCTATTTTATTTCTTTTTGCTTTTTTTATTTTTTAGATCTCATGGCCTACACACTTCGATTTTTTTAATCTTGATTTTCTGAAACTTTCACAATATATAAATATTGACACATAAATTCACATATGATTCTCATTTATGAAATAAGAAACTGATGTTTTTCTAGTTGGGGAATCAAAACTTAATTTTCATATTGTTTTGTTACTCATTAATAAAAAAGAACCGGTTCAAGCTTTGAAGTATCGGATTGGGTTGAGCTCGAATTTCAAAAAATAAACCGGTAAATTATGTTTACTCGATCCAGCTCGATCGGAGTTTTACATGTTGACCCTACTTTATAAGTTCGTAACCTGTCCTACATCATGAGATGTTATTACTCGTTTGCTTTAAGCTTAAAAGTAATGGATCGCGATCGTATGCTCAACGAATCGCCCATGTATGACGTGTTGAATCCGATGGAATTATTCCTGGCGTAACTACACCATGAATTTATGCTGAACTTGCAAGTTCCTGACCTGCATGTATTGTGGCGACTGACTTCGATTGGAATTGCCATAAGCACAAGCTTTTGAATTTTCCAGCAGTTGATCCCCCAAAGTTTAGACAATTTCAAGAAATTCATCTCAATCATTATAACAAGAACAACAACTATCTCAAATCAAACCTAGTTACATCTTTTGTGCCAACTCTTCGATTCGAGCCTTCTATTCTATCCAAAGCATCCACGTGCGACCTCGAAAAGTTCAGAAAAAGAAAGATCAAAGTGTATTAGCTGAATCTTCTTACGCGCTAATCCTAACTCGACCTGATGCAATTTTCTGGTGTTGATGTGAACCTGAACATTCGATGTAGTATCCACACCGTTTTATTACGCCAGGCTTTCTGCGACAAAAAATTGGGTCGCAAGGTCCCATTCTCTGTAATTCGAGAGCATAACTTGATCTTATATTACAGAAGAATTACACCCCCGAAGCAACAGAAGCAGCAAGCAATCTAGGGGGAAAATAGAAGGCGTGTACCGAACAAATGGGCACCTGACAAAGAACAACGAGATGCATAAACCAACGCCAACATGTTCAAAAACTAGGTTGGATCCAGCTCGGTGTAGGGCCTGAATACCAGGGCATCAATTCTGGGTGTGTACCAATTTTTCCATCTTGTGATCATGGGGCATAACTGTCGATGAAGTAAACGCGGTTCGGCTGGATCTCGGGAAGGCGAGACTCGGCCTCGAGCTCCACCGAGAACGAGCACTCGTACGAAAGGAGCACGAAGGGAGATCTTTTTTTGGCATAATTTATAATACATTGGATTGCACGTTGCTTTTTCAATTTTTTATTTTGGCATGACCTTACACACAATTATCACATCCTTTAGAACGGACAATACGAATTCACGCTAAACAAACATTTCCTCACCCAAAGGCTCCGAGGCAGAGCTAAAAAGGGAACAGAAGATATGATACAAAATTCCCACTCGATTTACTACATAATCACTCAAGAAAGGATTTTGATGAAAGCATTTAGGCGCAAGCATTGGAGTTGGCCAAAAGGTACTCCTCAACAGCCTTGAACAATCCCATAGCTTTGTCTTTACCCTTCTTGATGTCCTCCTCCTTCAGCTCAGCACCCTCCTTAACATGGTACTCGCTAGTCATCTTGCAGATGCATCCGCTATCAGCTGCGACGAATTTTACTTCTTCTACAATGAAGTCGATCTTGTCGAACTTGATATCGCTTTCTATTAGAGTATATTTACAGTAATAATTATCTGCATCGAGAGCATTGATCTTGTGCTTCGTGTACTTGATGTGGGCAGCTGTTATATAAATTCATGAAAGTGGAGAATTTAATCCTCAATTTGCAGTTTATGTATATACTCGACATAGTAGAAATGCACGTACTACCGACTTACTTTCACCATAGTTGGTCTTCTTGATGCTACCAACTCCGCCTTCTCCCTCAATGAACTCCACGCTCTTGATGCCCTCGGGAACAATCATGGGTAGGATATTGTGTGACTCAAGGACCAAAGCCTTGAACATCCTTGATGGGGCAATTACACTTGTGACCTCTCGCGAGTAGTTGATGATTCCCATACTTGCCTTGTAAGAATTAAAGAGATATGAACTCAAAGACGCTAATGGAAGGGTTTGGTGTGATTGCTAAGGAAGAAGGCTTAAGCTGATGAGGGTGAAAAAGAAAGGTACATGGTATTTATAGATGTGTTACATAGTCGTTGCACTCCACCGTCATTCAATATTCAATGCACACCGAGTTTGACTAGTCAGCCTTTTAAGCCTACCTTCTTTGCTCATTAGGTGGAGTCATCAGTCATCTGGAAGAGAAAAAATGGAAGAGGACATACACTTATGACTATATATAACGAATCCCTGATGT
The DNA here is from genome assembly GCA_016097545.1 of Eucalyptus victrix. NCBI lineage: Eukaryota > Viridiplantae > Streptophyta > Magnoliopsida > Myrtales > Myrtaceae > Eucalyptus > Eucalyptus victrix. The sequence goes on from CM027842.1 coordinate 49,969,611, forward strand.
CGTGGGTTTATTTAATGTGACCTTGAGTTGTCCTTTACCTTATTATATATCTTGCTTGGTTCATAATATAAATTTTATTTGGTACTTTTCGGGCAATGCCAAATATGAATTCAATCTTATTGATGAAATTAAGAGCTTGAAATCAGCCCCTTATTTTCTTCTTTTTCTCCTTGTTTAATGTCGTAATTGTTTTATCATACAAATCTGTAGGAAAATGAGAGAGACAAAGGCAAAGCAAAGAGAACTGATTATATGAGATTACGCTTAATGCTGCTTGATTGACCGCTTTCAAAGAGAATTGATTATCGAAGAACAAGTAAAATATTAGATTATCCGGTGAATGGAACATCTGGAAATTTTCAAGGTTTTTTTTTTTTCAGTCATATATGATAATTCATAATTTTTATATACAATTAACTTTTTCTTAAAAAAAAATCATTGAGCCATTTTTGTCCTTCTAGTTGACCTTTCATAAAATATGGAACTTCTGCACAGACACGACTAACGGAAAAGAATATCCTCATAAGCCATGCCAATCAACTTATTAGCGTGATGGTTTGATTTAGTACCAACTAAATGATTCTTAAATTTTGATCTAATATGTAATGTAGTCTATGAAATTTTATTTTGTTCAATGTGATCCATGAACTTTTGGTACATGTTCAATACAGTCCCTGAATTATATAAAAATGTTCAATATTGTCCATTAATTAATTTAAAATTAAACGTTTTCATATAATTTGGGAATTAAATTGAACAAGTGCCAAAATTTCAGAGACCATATTGTATATTAGACTCAAGTTCGAAGATCATATTTTACAAATTAAAGATCTAGAGACTAGATTGTACATTATGTCACAGTTTAGAGAACATTTTTGTTATTTCCCTTTTTTAAAAAAAAAGGTCAAATGATGTCGTTCACGTGGATTAGCTTGTACATCAACATGAAATAAAGAGAGATCTTGCCAGATTAGCAATTATCTCTGTGCGCCTTATATAATATTCGGGAAGCAGAAGTTAGATAGTTTCAAATTAAATATTATTTTTGGTTACGATGAAAAACATACTTCATGTCAAGCCCCGACCCTCGAGCGCATGCCTATCCCTCGGTGGTTGATAAATATGTGACGTCCTAGGACGCGTCGCCGACCCATTTATTTTTAATATACATGCCGCAGCAAAAATCCCCTAACAACCAAAAACTTGGGATAAGAAAGTAGAAAATCATTCACATAAAAAAAAAAAAAAACAAGCCTTTTTATAAACACACAAGATTTATATATACAACACTAGTCTATCTACAAAAGACCGACTCAACAAAAATGGGAACTGTCCTAAGACTAACTAGCTAGACATGTTTGTCGAGCCTTCTGTCTCCACCTCCCCAGACTTCGAGGCTTCAAGTCCTCCACGACCGCCATCTAAGGATCTGAAAATGGTTATACAATAACCAGAAAAACAATGTCTCGGCAAATTCACTCCCTAAACTTCGACTAGGAAGGAAATACGCCTCAAGGGCTACCTAAGTACAAGCACGAGTCAGAGGACTTACCTTTACCTCAAATTCTTCCTGCACGTCAGTATAATCAAATACTCAACCAACCAATTCAATTCCATTCGATTCAATTCAACCATCAATTGGTCGACTCATTCGACTCCATACCAATCGATGCCATCTATAAACTTTATCGATTCAAACATTGCTCACATAAGCTAAAATAGATATATTCATATATCATTGCTCACCGAAGCTGCTAGATCAATTATTGCTCACCGAAGCTACTAGATAATTATATTGCTCACCAAAGCTACTAGAAAACTACGATGCTTGCCGAAGCCGATATCTATAGTGCCCACCGAAGCTGCTAATGTATTATTGCTCATTGAAGCTGCTATAGACCTATATTAGTGTTAATGCTCCTCGAAGCTACTATAGATCTATATTACTCACCTAAGCTGATTTGGTACTTAAGGATCACTTTCAATGTCAACACTCGACACCCGATATTTTCCAAATAAAATACCAATATTTCACAACAATCACTCCATTTCACAAACATAACAATCAATTGAACAAACTAACCACACCGCTACGTTCAGTGCAAAATTCTAACTAATGGCTCTCCCGGTATAATTTTCGGAAAATATTAATTAATTAATAATTAAATAAATTCCGAATATTAATTTAATTTAAATATAAAATAATATAATTAAATGATATTTAATTTAAATAATTAATTAATTAAAAGTCTAATTGAGATTACACTAATATAATTACATAATTAGACTAATTAATCCATCCACTAATCTAATCATGCACATAATCTAATCAATATTTAATTAAACTAATCTAACCACCTAAACATGTTTAGCATAATCTAAACACTCCTTAAATATAATTAACTCCCTAAGCAGAGTTTAGTTGGTAAACTCACTGGATTAACGAGCCAGTGAGTCTACGGCGACGGCGGCGTAATGGTGGCTGATAAGCTCCAAATCGGCAGTGCCAAACGGAGACCGGACCAGGCCAACTGGCTGGATTTTTTTGCGGTTGATGGGCTCGCGGTTGCTAGACGAAGGAGGAGGCAGGCTGCTCGTGGGCCGCTGATTCGGTGGAGACGCAGCTGCGGACGCATGGGCTGACCTCGAGGCTTCGGCGGAGTGCAACTCGCGGATGAAGGGGCAGCTACTTCGGTGGTCAAAGATGGGGCGTTTAGCTGCTGGGTGTTGACCGTGGGGGAACAGACGGTAGTGGACGGCGTGGCAGCAAGATGGAGGGTCTTCGATGGAGTTTTGGGTTGCTTTGGTCAACAAAATGGGAAGTCAGCGAAGGTGATGCTGGCAGGTGGAATTCGCTGGCAGAAGGTGGAGCATTCGGTGGAGAGAAGAAGTGAAGAAATAAAAACAAAACAGAAGCCAACGGAGAGCCCCGCGGGGGGGGGTGGGTGGGTGAGAAGCTTGGTGAATGGGGAGGAAGAGTCAAGCAAAAAATCCTAAAATTCATCATTATTTTGGTCCCCACAAGCCCTCATCCATATCCTCTATGTCCCCCAATTATTTCTTACACATTAATTCCACCAATAATCCAAATTGAAGCGAAAAATGCAGCCCCCATATTAGCATCCGAATTTCTTCAATTTTGGGCTTCCATTTCTTCATCAAATTTCCCAATTTAATATCCAATTTCAACAATGAAGAAGTCCACATAATTTCTACAAGTGCCCAACACCAAATAGCTCGGCTTGAAAGTCAAAACTCCCTTAAAGTCCGCCCGTCCGAATTTCCGTTCGTTTTCCGAAACATCCATATCGATTTTTAAAAAATCCCAAACTCGCCAAAAATTCTTTGAAAGACGAGTCGATGTTTCTAAAATAAATCGTGACATGACAAAACTTTCAATTTCTGAAATCGGGTTCAAATTCACGATTAATTTCAATATAACGCGATTTTAGCGTGACCTAACTTACTAAGTAGATTTTAGAAATTTTTAGTTCAATTGACCCGTAATCGATTTATCTCAAGTCACAACATACATCTTCGAGCCATTGAAGGCTCTTGGTTGTCGAGAAAATTTCGAGGTTTCAAATACGAGCACAGGATATCAAAATAACATAAAAATCGATTTAGTGCCAATTGACGAGAATTTTGCAATCTGGTGAAATCATCCACACTCTGATCACCTATCTCAATCGATCGACTTATCTCCAATTTCTGATAGATTTTTGACTGTGCCGTAATGACCCTTGCAAACTGGCGAGAGCACCTGCCTAGGTGTGTTCGGGGATTGGGTTATGGATGTCCGAGAGGGTGAAGGAGGTGGTGAGAGGGTGAAGGAGGTGGTGAAGCAAATTAAACATGAAAAATGTCGGCTGAAAAATTACGAAATTTAAAAACTTGAAAATATGGATTGGTAATGAACCGTCCCGAAATCCCTTAGTTAGGATGGTCCAAATCGGGTTTTGGGGCTTGATTTTATTTTACATCTCCACCCGACTGGGTTTTTGAGCATCTAGATGAATCAAAATGTAAAAGCAATTAGAAAACTATTTGAAGGACCATTTTTATTATCATGAAATTAACACACTTTTAATATGTAGCGAGTTAACGGTACGCTAAATGAAGATTGCTGACTCACGTCATAAAAAACAAACGTAATAGAATTATTTATTGAATTTCTTCAAATTATAATCTGGACTACTAACAAAGTCAAAAAGTTGGTGAGTTGTTGCCTCAAACTAATTGCCTTCCTTTTTGGTGTTAAAAAGTAAAAATTGACAAGTAAAAAGTTCAAAAACACAACCATGGAAGAACGTGGTATGCCTTGAAATGAATATGGTTCTATAAAATCGAGGCATACCACGTCCTTGCTCATAAAGCTCCATCAACTTTTTCCCACAGGGAAGATAGCAAAGGTTGTGGCCGTAGATCCTAAAATATGCCTAGGTACTGCAGTGAAAGTGCACTTCAAGTGAATGTGATCCCAATCCATTAAGGCTGTGTTTGGCAGTCTGAATAAAATTCGAGATAGGATATGATAATCATATCCTACGTTTAGTAAAATCGGATATAAGGGAGATATAGACAGGATAAAATTATTCCACGGGAGAGGTGGGATAAAGGTGGATAGGATTTGTAATATTCATAATAGGAAAGTTATTTTTCTTGAATAACAAACTTATTAAATTAACAACATTGAAATTATATTTCAAGATAAATAATATTTTAATTCTAATTTAAGAAATAAAAAATAAAAAATAAACATTTATTTTTAATTAATCTTATTTTAATTTATATATTCAACTTTAATTCTATCTTATATTAAATATTCAATCTATAAATTAAATATTTATATTTATTATATATTTTAGGTATTTTTGTATTTTTGGTATTTTAGTACAATTTACTATTTGATAAATTTTTATTAAAGAATGATGAAAGGGGAAAAAAGAAATAATAATGAAAATAATATTAAAAAATAGGAAAAATATATTAAAAATATATTAAGTAATAGTGTTACGAGAGATTTTCACTATCTCTATTTATGAACATTTAGTTCATTTATAATGATATGTCGTTTATATAAAATAAATAAATAAAAATGTACATGATATGATGTAAACATATCCAACTTTAATATTATGATTCACCAAATAATTGACGGAATATAAAAAAATCATAGGATTTCATATCCTATCCTATCCAGTCCTATTATATAGAGTTAGGAATTTATTTTTTTTTTTGACCCATTTGAACCTGTTTTTCAAATTAATGACCTGACCCACTTAAATATGAATCAAAAAGGGGATTTAGACCCATTTTGCCACCTCTAATTCTGTCTTTGAATTAAATTGAAGTCACAAAAAGTCATGGAAACATAGTAAAGATCCCCTTGGTAATCACCAAGAGAGATCTTTTCTTTTTGGGAAGGCAAAATCAAAAATATGGCAATCTAATTTATTGCATTGCTCATTGCCCTTACACTTGACCTTACACACCCGACCATCAAATCCTTTAGAAGATAGAAATCACACCCAAAACACCTTTGCCACACTAAACAACTCCATGGTGGATCCACAAGAAGAAGAAAGAGGAAAATACAATACAAATTGTGAATGCAATTTTTATAGTATCCCTCATAAGGATTTTGAAAATTGAAAAAAAGAGCATTTAAGCGCAAACATCGGGGTTGGCCAAAAGGTACTCCTCAACGGTCTTGACCAATCCCATGGCTTTCTCTTTGCCCTGCTTGATGTCATCCTCCTTCAGTTCACAACCTTCCTTAGCATGGTATTCACTGGTCATCTTGCAAACACATCCGCCGTCGGCCGCGATGAATTTCACCTCATAGACAACGAAGTCAATCTTGTCGAACTGGACGCCGCTCTCGATCAAAGTGTATTTGCAATAACAATTGTCCACGTCAAGAGCATCAATCTTGTGCTTGGTGTATTTGATGGGGGAACCTATAAGCCAATTTATGAAAAGCAAATAATAGTGAGGTCCATAATTCGTAACATTGTATCAATAGGTGGTAATTATTCATGCATGATCAATCTTACTTTCGGCAAAGTTAGTTTTCTTGATGCTGCCAGCTCCACCATCTCCCTCGATGAACTCGACGCTCTTAATGCCCTCGGGGACAATCTTGGGGATGACAATGTGCGAGTCGACAATCAAAGCCTTGAACATCCTCAATGGGGCGATGGCGGATTTGAATTCTTGAGAGTAGGTGATGACACCCATATTTGCTACGTAAGAATCAAAGAGAGAAATGAACTCGAAAGGGTGTAATGTGATTGCAATTGATAAAGAAGGCTTGAGCTGATGAGGATGAATAAGAGAACCAGTTGGCATTTATAGGCAAGTAGAAGCTTGGCACTTCATCTCATTCAAAGGTCAAAGCTCTCCGAGTTGGAATAATGAGCCCTTGCTTGTAGGGCGGGCGGAGCCACCGGTCCTCTAGAAGGTCAAGGAAAGGGACACACCGTTATGAAATGAAGAATTTTATAAATTTTGCAAGCTGAAAAGACTTCAACTTTAATAAAAATGAAAAGGAAAAGAAAAACCCTCGTTTTCTCCTAGTCTACGGGACCCCCAACCATTATCTTTATAGAAGAAAAATAGGGCAAATCTGTTGAATTAGTTTTCATTCCAGATAGACATAGGTTGCCCTGCCTTACTGAAAGGGTGAGGAGAAAATTCAACTCCAATGTAGGAGAAAAAGAGTACTAGTCGCAGCTCGAAGCCAATTGATTTTGACAGCCAGAGTTGATTTTGACTTCATACATTCTTGGAGTGGAACAGCAGAAATGTGTGGTCCGTACTTGGTACTAACGAAACGAGTCATGTTTTGAAATTCTTCGAATTCAAATACCGTATTACCCTTCGTCCAATTTCAACTAGTGATCAAATCTCACCAAGCAATATAACAAGTCAAACGGGCCTATAACTCTTACATATATCCTGCGAGGAATCCACAACGTTAGGGCTTCAATACAAAAGGCAAATCGCCATCAAACATGAAGAATTACATTTCGTTCGTGTAGTAGGAAAAGCTTCGATCGAATTAAAACGTTTTCTGGCTACCGACATAAGAAGAGCGGGGGGCGGTCAGAGAGATCTATCATAATGTCGTCATTTAGCTCTTTTACCGTACACCTTGTTGTCTCCTTCCCTCCTGGTTTTTTCACAGGCTGTGTTCACGTTGCATGTCGCCATTTTGCGCCGCCCCAACCCCACTTCCAATACGACCCAAAAAAAAAAAAAAAAAAAAAAACACTTCAAACTCAAACTGCAACTTCATCTTCATCCTTTTGTTTTGATTATTCATTTAAGGATTTGGGAGGAGTGGTTAAAGCCATTATCTTCTGTTTTTAACCTTAAACGTAAGAAATCTTACACTCACCTACAACAATAATCGAATCAAGCCTGATGATATAACTTCTTTACAATGATATAATTATGCTGAGGCCAAAACTACAACATGTTATAGTGACTTCATGTAGATATCGCCATATGTAAAGGGTTTTTGATGAATATGGCCAACCTGTCTTGCTCTGTATATCGAATATCAATTTTATAGATCATTCATCAGTGTATCCTTATAACCACTACAATTCTTAATTACTCCCCACTCCCAAACCAACCTGCACCATACTCTTAGAAAACCCCAACCAAATTACGTTAGTTTACCAAAAGGACGTTCGTACAGACCATTAAGCTCGTGCGATTTTTGGCTGTCATTAAAACCTTTTTCTCTTTTGGTCTCTCCCGATAAAATTGAAACGATGCGGAGAAAATTAGGATGGTCCGAGGATGACATAGAAGCTTGTTGGAGGGGCTTTAATCGATTGGATTTTTTCCACCTTTGAAAGATGAAACAACAACGAGGGGGAAGGGTTACCCAATGGGCAGCCTTTGATTGTGGCGAAGAAGATGGGCTTCATCTAATTATGGGTCGATAGGCATATGATTTGGGGACCAAGAAGTTAGAAGCCCCTGTTGCTGCAGCCCATCTTGCTTAAAAGTTAGCTTAATGCTTGGGCTATTCTTTTCTTTTCTTTTCTTTTCGGCTGTCTTTCATTGGGGGTTTACCAGCCTAGTATGCTAAGAGAAGGCAGTGACCTCCCTCCAGGTGGGATCCCAATGCTAGTAGCACTGTGGCCGGAGAGCCCAGTGGGGCCTTTATCCCGTTTTCCTTCCCTCACTTCCCTGTAAATGGGTTGTGGGGAGAGGCACCTTGGGATGGCCTATTCAGGGTGGAGCAGTTTAAGGACCTGCTTAGGTCCAAAAACTGCCATCTCCGTCTTAGACTTTTATTTTGCAACTTTGCAAAGTGTAGTAATCAAAATCCATACCTAAAATTAAATATCCCAACCCCACCCAATTCTCTCGTTTTTAAATCACACTTAGGTTAAATTACTCAGGGCAATTTGATCTCTAGTTATCAATCTAAAGCACATTTCGGAAATACCAATCTCTAAACTCGCTATAAAAGAATAGCAACCAAATTACACCAATGAAATGTTGATCCCAACACTCACCGAGGAAATTTCATCGTCCCCTCAAGATTTGCCATTTAAAATCAGACAAAAATCTCTTGTGACCATAACCTAGAATTGTCTTACAAGCACTTTCACCCGGCAGGACTGTGAACCGAGAGCACTCAAGGAGCCCATTAAAAAGTAATCACTTCAAGCCAGGGTGGCCCTCACGAAAACTAGGAAGGATTCGGACCTTTATTTTCTTATTTTAGCCAAAAAGCATTCTCAAAAACTTCCTATGAAAAAATGTCTGCGGTGACCTTTTTCGATTTTTTTGTGCTGCCAACACTATTAAACTATGCCTATTATATCACCAAATATTACTAACTTTTTTTGTGTAACCAAAAGCTCCAAACTTTCTCCAATGTGACACAAATACCCTCAAGGTTTTTTTTTATCACCAAAAACTCCAAATTATACTTACTGTAACACAAATAACCCAATTTTTTGTGTGTCATGAAAAAGTTCACACTTGTTGCATGTACCTTCTATTACAAGTCTATCCAGGATATATTTGTCAGACTAATATAAGTCTAGGGTTTCTTATGACAAAAAAGAGTTTAAAGTATTTGTTCCACAATGCAAAATTTGGAATTTTCAGTGATACTAAAATATATAGTATTTGTATAGTCTGAGGTTTTTTTGTGGCATTGACCATTTTTCTACTTTTTATTTGCTTTTTTTTTTTTTTAGATCTCATGGCCTACACATTTCAATTTTTTTAATCTTGATTTTCTGAAACTTTCACAGTATATAAATATTAACACATAAATTCACATATGATTCTTATTTATGAAATAAGAAACTGATGTTTTTCTAGTTGGGGAATCAAAACTTAATTTTCATATTGTTTTGTTACTCATTAATAAAAAAGAACCGGTTCAAGCTTTGAAGTATCGGATTGGGTTGAGCTCGAATTTCAAAAACTAAACCGGTAAATTATGTTTACTCGATCCAGCTCGATCGGAGTTTTACATGTTGACCCTACTTTATAAGTTCGTAACCTGTCCTACATCATGAGATGTTATTACTCGTTTGCTTTAAGCTTAAAAGTAATGGATCGCGATCGTATGCTCAACGAATCGCCCATGTATGACGTGTTGAATCCGATGGAATTATTCCTGGCGTAACTACACCATGAATTTATGCTGAACTTGCAAGTTCCTGACCTGCACGTATTGTGGCGACTGACTTCGATTGGAATTGCCATAAGCACAAGCTTTTGAATTTTCCAGTGGTTGATCCCCCAAAGTCTAGACAATTTCAAGAAGTTCATCTCTATCATTATAATGAGAACAACTACTATCTCAAATCAAACCTAGTTACATCTTTTGTGACAGCTCTTCGATTCGAGCCTTCTATTCTATCCAAAGCATCCACGTGCGACCTCGAAAAGCTCAGAAAAAGAAAGATCGAAGTGTATTAGCAGAATCTTCGCACTAATCCTAACTCGACCTGATGCAATTTTCTGGTGTTGATGTGAACCTGAACATTCGATGTAGTATCCGCACCGTTTTATTACGCCAGGCTTTCTGTGACAAAAGAATTGGGTCGCACGGTTCCAGTCGAAGAGATATGAACTCAAAGAAGGTAATGGAAGGGTTTGGTGTGATTGCTAAGGAAGAAGGCCTAAGCTGATGATGCTGAAAAAGAAAGGTACATGGTATTTATAGATGTGTTACATAGTCGTCGCACTCCACCGTCATTCAATATTCAATGCACACCTAGTTTGACTAGTCAGCCTTCTCAGCCGACTTCTTTGCTTATTAGGTGGAGTCATCATTCATCTGGAATAAAAAAATGGAAGGGGACATACACTTATGATTATATATGACGAATCCCTGATGTTGCGGGCTTTTTAATGTGACCTTGAGTTGTCCTTATACTTTATTATAATCTTGGTTCATAATTTAAATTTTATTTGGTACTGTTTGTGCAATTCCAAATATGAATTCAATCTTATTGATGAAATTAAGAACTTGAAATTCAACGGCCCTTATTTTCTTCTTTTTCTCCTTGGTTAATGTTATAATTGTCTTATCATTAAATGGGTTTTACTGATCAGTAAGAAAATTAAAGAGGCAAAGCGAAAGAAAAGCTTTGCCTAACAAAGATGGAGATTTCGACTTCTCCCACAAAGAAATCTAGCCTTCATAGTATAGTGAAGCTAGTCTATCAGGCGCTATGTAAGAGCTCTGTGCAATCCTTCAGTTTATATGAGATTACGCTTAATGCTGTTTGATTGACGGCTTTCAAGGAAACATCTGGAAATTTTCAAGGTTTACTTTCAGTCATATACGATATTTCATAATTTTTAATTGTACAATTCTTTAAATAAATAAAAAAACACTGAGCCATTTTTGTTCTTTTAGTTGACTTTTCACAAAATATGAGGCTTCTACACGGACATGACTAGCGGAAAAGAATATCATCATAAGCCATGCCAATCAACTTATTAGCATGTACCGGTTAAATGATCATTAAATTTTGATTTAATATGCAACGCGGTCCATGAAATTTTACTTTATTCAATGTGATCTCTAAATTTTTAATATATGTTCAATGTAGTCGCCAATTATATAAAAATGTTCAATATTGTCTATTAATTCATTTAATATTGAATATTTTCATATAGTCTAAGAACCTAGACACATTGATTTGATACACGAGGAATAATATGGTTAGAACACAAAAATAGGGAGTGTCTAAACTGAAGGAGGAGTGGAAAAAGTGCAGCCTTTGAATTTTAAATGTCATAAAGATGCATAGAAGTGCCTTGAGTGCACCTTGGATTTGTAAACATTCAATTATCCATTATCCATTGTCATGATAAAGCTTCGTAACATCAAATGTAAATTAAGATTGCATGCTTAGATTTGCCTATCGATAATGATAAAATGAAGTCATACGTTGATTGAAACTTACACTTTGTCACGAAATTCATGTTGTTGTGAGTTGCATGCTGGTAGTGAAATTGAATGATGTATTACTGGGAGCGGATTCATTCCTATTAATTATTTTGGATTTATGTGTTGTTTTTTTTTTTTTTTTGATACCTAGAGAATCCCGTACAGCCAGCAATCGGCAGCCGACGGGTAAACCCTAGAGCGACGCTAGCAAAGGACTCACCACCCCAATGTCACGCTTAAGATCCCGTACAACTCATGGAATTCGAACTCCTCTGTCTTGGGCAGACGTCATGGGAGCTCTTATCCAGCGGAGCCGCTGTGGCAATGGTTGGATTTAGGTGTTGTTCGTGAACACAAGGTGTATTGATTTGGCATTTGATATATGCCCATTTGAACCTGTCTTTAAAACTCTAGACGATGCATTGATGACCTGGCTCATTTAAATATGAGTTTAAAATGGGATTTTGATCCATTTTGCCACATCTTATTCTGTCTTTGAAGTAAATGGAAGTTACAAGAAGTCGTGAAAACATAGTAAAGTAGAGATCCCCTTGATAGCCTTAAAGAGAGATCTTTTATTTTTATTTTATTTTTTTTGGGAGAGGGTGCGCAAAATTGAAGATGTGGCAATCTAATTTATTGCATTGCTCATTGCCCTCTTTGAAGTCTTATTTCCACTTGACCTTACGCACACAATTATCAAATCCTTTAGCAAATAGATCTCACACCCAAAAAAACACCTTTGCCACACCAAACAGCTCCAAGGTAGATCCACAAGAAGAAGAAAAAGTAAAATACAATACAAATTGTCCAATCACTTCTTATAATATCACTTTGAAGAATTTTGAAAATTGAAAAGATGAGCATCTAGGCGCAAACATCGGGATTGGCCAAGAGGTACTCCTCAACAGACTTGACTAGTCCCATGGCTTTCTCTTTACCCTGCTTGATGTCATCCTCCTTGAGCTCACAACCTTCCTTAGCATGGTATTCACTGGTCATCTTGCAGACGCTTCCACCGTCAACTGCAACAAACTTCACCTCATAGACAACAAAGTCGATCTTGTCAAACTGGACGCCGGTCTCAATCAAAGTGTATTTGCAATAACAGTTATCCACGTCAAGAGCATCGATCTTGTGCTTGGTGTACTTGATGGGAGAACCTGTTAATCAATTCATGAAAAACAAATAATACTAAGTTCCATGATTCATATATTGTAATGGTAATTGTTCAAGTATAATTAGTCTTACTTTCAGCAAAGTAAGTTTTCTTGATGCTACCAGCTCCACCTTCTCCCTCAATGAACTCGACGCTTTTGATGCCCTCGGGGACGATCCTGGGGATGATGTTGTGCGAGTCGACGATCAAAGCCTTGAACATCCTCGATGGGGCAATAGCGGATTTGAACTCTTGAGAGTAGGTGATGACGCCCATGTTTGCCTCCTAAGAAACAAAGAGTGAAATGAACTCAAGAAGGTGAAATGTGATTGCTATTAGTGAAGAAGGCTTGAGCTGATGAAGATGAAGAAGAGAACCACTTGGCATTTATAGGCGAGCAGAAGCTTGGCACTTCACCTCATTCAAAGTTCAAAGCTCTCCGAATTGGAATAACGAGTTCTTGCTTGTTGGGCGGGTGGAGCCACCGATAATCTAGAAGGTCAAAAGAGGGACACGCCGTTATGAAATGAAGAATTATATAATTTTTGCAAGTAGAAAAGAACTTCAAATTTAATAATAAAAAAATTAAAAGAAAATGAAAACCCTCGTTTTCTTCTAGTCTACGGGACCCCAACCATTATCTGTACAGAAATAAAATGGGGCAAATCTGTTGAATTAGTCTCCATTCCAGATAGAAATACGTTGCCTTACCGCACCGAAAGGGTGACGAGAAAATTCAAAGCAAATCCAGGAGAAATTAAGTACTAGTCGCAGCTCAGCCAATTGATTTTGATGGGCTAGAGTTGATTTTGACTTCATACATTCTCGGAGTGAAAAAGTAGAAATCAAGTACTACTCGATACTAACGAAATTGCGTTACATTTCATCCAGTCTGGACTAGCGATCGACCGGAGCCAAGCAATATGACAAGTCGCGTGAGTCCATAACTATTATAAATATATCCCCCATATATGTTAATGTCATAGTTTATAACTCTTGTAAATGTCATAGTGTCGTCATTTGGCTTGCTTACCCTCACCTTGTCTCCTTCCCTAACCTCACTTTCGACTCTGAAACACAAACTCATCCCTTTTCGTTTGATTATTTATTTAAAGGTTTGGGATAACTTCTTTACCATAATACAATTACGTTGAGGCCAAAGCCACGACATGTTATAACGACTCCTTCGTAGATATTGCCACATATAAAAATGATTTTTCGATGAATGTGGCCAACTTGCCTTATAATCTCAAATATAAATGCCCCAAGCCAATTATGTTAGCTTCCTGACCGGATGGTCGTACCAATTATTCAGCCGGTGCCATTTTTGACCGTCATCGACCCCTTTATTTGTCTTTTGGTCTCTTCCAACAAAATTGAAATGATACGGAGAACATTAGGATGGTCTGAGAGGACGACGTAGAAGCATGTTGGAGGGGGCTGTCGTCTATTGGATTTGTTTCTCCCTTGAAAGATGAAACGAAACGAGAATGAAGGAAAAGGAGTTCCTCAATGGGCGACCTCTGATTGTGGCCAAGAAGATGGGCTTTGTCTAATTATGGGCCAGTAGGCATATGATTTAGGGACCCAAGAAGTTAGAAGGCCCTGTTGCTGCAGCCCATTTGGCTTTAAACTACTACTACACAAACCCATGTAAGGCCCACAAAAAAAAAAGCAAGGCTTTATATATGGTGCGATCTCTTGTCAATGAATGTTGTATTATCTAACTCTCTCCCTCTCTCGGAGTTTTAGTTTGCCTTTTTGTGAGCGAAGAAGTCGAACTCCGCACCTGATAGCGAAATGTCCCTCATCTCAGCCAATTTCCTCATCACCGGGCCGTCCTTAGGCTAAATTTACTGAGGGCAATTGGATCCCTATCCATCAATCCGGAGCACGTTAAGGAAGTACTGATCTCTAAACTCGCTAAAAGAATAGCGAACCAAATTACACTAATGAAATATCGATCCCAACAGTCACTGAGGAAAATAGATGAATGTTTTTGCTTGAAGTACAGGAGATGAACGTTATTGCTGGGCTTAGAAACTAGAAGCACTTCGGCCCAGCAGGAGTGTCTAATGAGAGCCCTCAAGTAGCCCCAGTAATGAGTGATAAATTCAACCTGGTTGGCTTCACAAAAACTAGGAAAGGATTTGGATCTTTTTTCTTCTTTTAGTCAAAAAGCATTCTCCAAATTCGATGCCCAGATTTGCATTTTCACAACACAAGTTAGGTGCTGAAAAGAAATTTGTCATTTTGATCATATTAGAGGACAATACTACCCACGGTCAACCTAAGTCTAGAAGTATAGATACCAACTTCAATCTCCATGCAAAGTCTTTTTATCACATTTTACTTGTGGTAATCAACAAATTTTTTTTATCCCGTATATGTAAACTTTGTGGGATTAGACCATTTGATGATCCTTTGTTAGAAATGTTTGTTAGGCCAAATGAAAGTGCAAATTAAATCATAAAGCCATAGACACAATGCATAATTAAAAATGTTACTAATAAAGAGGATTACTTGAGTATGGCAGTGGTTATGACGATACATTATGAAATAATGATAATGATTTATGGCAATATTAGGAGACAAAGCACTTTTTAAATCTTTTAAAAGTTAAATGATTCATCTTTGCTCCAAACCACATGTGCTTGAGAAATGCCATTGATTCCAAACAAAAAGTACATGCATGTTGTCGTGAGAGGTTCAATTTGTTGTCGGGCTGAATATCATTACTCAAAATGGCAACGGTCGATTAAATCATTAAACTTGGTGGATTTGAGACGGTATATTGCATTTCCCCACGCAAACCTTCTATTGAATTTGCAATTTGGAGGGGCAGACCCAAAAATTCTATCGAATGAATAAATAGAATGCTAAAAAGCCGTCAACAAGGCTCTCGTAGCTCAGTTGGTTAGAGCACCCGTTTAGTAAGCGGGAGGTCTTGAGTTCGACTCTCAACGAGAGCAAATCATTCTTTCTCTCTTTTTGCCTCCATTTCTTCTTTTTTTTCCTCCATGAAAGAGATTGTTCCTCTCGAGTTATGTTGGAGAGCTCACCAAGCGCTCATAAGAAGTTCTTGGAGATCCTTCGCATCCCGAGCTCGAGAAGGGTATGTTGTCACAACGTCCATCGAGTGAAAACAAATGTCGATGAGGTGGCTATCGACACATTCCAAGAGAACAGGAAACAATCCCTTTGTCCTGAACCGGGTATTTCAGGGCGAGCCGAGACAACAAGGAAGATGCATTTCCTTGAGAGCCAGGCGTTTCTCGCCCCATGCTCGAAATCCTGGTCGGGGTTCGTTTCGCAACATCAAAATGATGATTACAGACCGCTCCAGGACAGATATAGACTAGTAATGGAGTAATGGATCGCACGAATGAATTACGATTTCACCAACTGCCAAAGCAAAAGATCATATCATGAATCAGTTCCTTGTCTGATACAGCACTGTGTATATATCAGATGATACAGCACTTTACAATGGAGATGCCAAGAGATTTGGTAATTGTGACATGCCAAACAATACACGGCAAGAATGCCCTAAGAGAACAATCAAAAAGAATCATCAAGAGATGAAAAAAAGCCACCGAGCCGTGTCTCCTTGCGCGACTATCACAGTATCAGTGTGGAAAAGATTGCGGCTAGGAAGATCGAAAGCATAATAGATGAGCCGATTCTGGCGCTATTGCCTGTTGGATACATGGTTGGAAGGGAGCATTCTTCCCCATTGAAGAGTACTCTCGTAGGAAAACCGTCTCCTTTTGGCACGTTGATCCCCTGGATGTGCTTCTTCGTGAATGAAATCACCGACTGCTGTTTCCCAGGGACCCTGGGATCTTTCACAGGGTCCGCTCCATCTGCTTCCCCCACGAGGTAATTCAATCCTGGAAGGCCTTTCATCAAAATCGTGTCGTTCACGTCGCTCATAAGAGTCCCGTTGAACGAGTATGTCGCCTCGAACCCAACAGCCGCTTTATCCAATTCCACCGCAGTAAACCAATCGACAAATGCGGTCTCTCCCCAGTTGAAGATCGTGATCCTGGCGGTCCAACCGCGGCTGTAATCGGTGTTGACGTGCCAGTTGATGCTGACCCCGCAGTTGTCACCGCAAGGCATTGGGTTCGGGACCTGAAGATGCTTTATTTGGGCCCAGGCAAGCGTCATGGCGGTACGATTATCAAACGGAACGAGGAGCGCTTGGGACGGGAGGAGGATCGCCGGGGAGGTGGCGCTACAGGTACGGCTAGCGCTGCTCGTGCAGCCACAGGCGCACGTCCTGCACGGCACGATAGATTCGTTGTAGTACGCAGAGAACGACACGCAGCACCGAGGAGTCGACCGCTGTGTGATGTTGCACACCACCTGCCAGCTAGCAAAGGCCGTGGTATTCGAAGATAATCCGCTCGGGCTGAAGAATTGGCTGGGGCTCACACGAACGGGAGGACCGCATTGATAATCGGGATTAAGGGTGCCGTTGATCCTCCAGTTCTGGGGTGGGAAGAGCTCCGACCGGTTGAGGGCTGGCGGCATTTTGTAGACCTGCATTTGGAACACCGAACTCGACTGGCTCGAATCCATGGACGGAGGCAATATCGTGCCGTTCCGACAGCAATTAGGAATCAACCCGAGGTTCGAGTCATTAGCCTTTGTCGGAGGCAGGTCGATGATGGTGGGCCTCCTTTCGCAATTCAAGACATTGGAGAAATCCATATCGGTGTAGTGCGCAGCTTGCGATCCGAACAGGCAGGCGCTCGAGTCCACGACGGAGGGATAAGCCCCCCTCATGGAGTTGATGAACTCTTCCCTCATCCAGTCCCAGCTCAATTGCCAATTATCGAGACGGCCGAGGGGGTTGTTGTTCGAAATCGTGACCTGCGCCCAGTAGTTCGAGTCGTACGTCCGGATCACATCGTACATGATCGTGAGATCGCCGCTCTGTCGGGGCAAGAACTCGTCTGTGACGGTGATGTTCGTCTTGAAGTTCGGATCTTTAGTGCAGCAAACCAGCATCAAATTCGTCCCTGAGAAATATAAGACATGAATTACAGCATTTCAGAACTGAGCATTCATTCATTCTTCTTGTTGTTTCTTTTATTGGCCGACAGAACATCCATTTTTCTTTCGACAAGAACGAAGATTGTCTATCTTACGCACCAAATTCTACGTAGAGATCAACATTAATCAAACACGAACTACAAAAACTTGAAAAAAAGAACAGATCGTGATCAAAGA
This sequence comes from Eucalyptus victrix, assembly GCA_016097545.1. Taxonomy (NCBI): domain Eukaryota; kingdom Viridiplantae; phylum Streptophyta; class Magnoliopsida; order Myrtales; family Myrtaceae; genus Eucalyptus; species Eucalyptus victrix. The sequence continues at coordinate 49,987,463 of CM027842.1, forward strand.
ATCACCTTGCAAGGTCGGCTCAGTACAGACGAACCCATCGTTAGCGAGCGAGACATTCGCCGGCATCGGCGCGGCAGGCTGCTTCACGCCGAACTGCGTCCCCACCAGCCTGACCTGCGCCTGCATCTGCGTCAAATCCCCCGCCGTCTCGATCGCCGTCTTCAGGTCCGTGGACGGGAAGCCGGCCAGGACGGTGCCGTTGCCGACGCCGGCGGGCAGGGTCGACCCGTCGGCCGGGACGGCCCCGGAGGCGGAGACCAGCAGCTCCTCGTGCTGGAACCCCACGAACGCCCGCCACGACTTGAGCTCGTCGAGGCCGTTGTTGGTCACCGTGAGGACGGACTGGAACCGGTAGGCCTGGTGGGCCGGGTCGGCGGGCGGGAGCTGGGAGCCCCCCGTGTAGAGGTAGGTCAGGAGCACGCCGTTGCACGCGTCTGCCGGGGCCGGCGACGGGGACGGCGCGTTAGTCTGAGAGACGCAGGAGGGCGGGGCGGCGAAGAGGAGGAGGAGGAAGAGGAGAGGAGACGGGTGTGGAGGCGGAGGTCCATTCGCGGCGAAAGGCTCGAACTTTCCGGGGAGAAAACGGAGGAGGGTCGATGCGAGCAGAATTCGAAAGTGTTGCTCAGAAACGAAGCAGAAGAGAGAGAGAGAGAGAGAGAGAGAGAGAGAGAGAGAGAGAATGTCGTTTGGAGCAGAGAGAGAATGTCGTTTGGTCTTTTTGATTTTTGAATTGGGTAATGGAGGGGCATTTTGACCGTTGGAACGTTGGGAGGAGTGACGGGTGACAGGAGGAGGTCCCTTGCTCGGTCTGCCAATGGGAGCGCGCCACGTAGGAAAGTGGGGGATTGGAAAAGATGAGTGGAAGATTTGGGTCGCACGTAGAAAGTCAAAGGCATTGATGTCGTGGTCTCTGTGTGCCGAGCACGTTTTACTTTATTAGTTTCAGTCCCCAGGCTGTAGTGAATGCTGGATATATATTTTATGATTTATCTCGCTCGCTAAAAATCATGGTTGCAAGCTGAAAATGAGAGCCGGATTAGAGCCATCCGCAGGTGTCAACTCGATGTTTGGATTTTCATTCTTTGAATAATTTAAGGTCAGATAGAACCAAGTAAAACCTCAAAGTCCAAACCAAACCCGATTATGTGCTTGACAACTCTGGATCCATGGCACAGACAGAAAGTTTTGATGAACCTAAAAAGATCATTTCATGATTAAGAGTCCGTTTGTTTTTCTGATGTTCGGCTAAAACCTGACAATATTTTGAAAAATATTTTTCAATGTTTAGTAAGAAAAATATATTTTGCTCCCCAGATTGGCGAGCTCAAGCGTCAAGTTCAAGGCTCGCTAGATCGACGAATGCGAGCTGAAATGAGCTTGAGGTTCACTTGGTGACGGCCGACGACTAGCCAAGAAAGAAAAAGATGAAAAACAAAGAAAAGAAAATTAAAAATAATTCGAATTAAAAAAGAAAATTAAATTTTAAAAATAATTCAAATAAAAAAGGAAAATAAGAATAAGAAAGAGGAGGAGAAAGTGAGGATTTGTAGAGGTGTGAGATAAGAGAAATCAAGTGATGAAAATGTTTTCCATTTTTCAAAAGCGAAAAACATTTTTCCCTAATTTAGAAAAAAAAAATCTTTTAATGGAAAACATTTTCCTCAAGGAATTCATTTTCTATTAAACGAACGCTGGAAAATCCGGAAAATATTTTCCGTGAAAAAAACGAAGCTTAAGATAAATCGCTCTTAACATAAACTAGATCTAATCATGTGTAGACAAGCTCTCTAATTACACAAGATACGCAAAAAAGCAATTTAGGCAGGCCTTAGTAAGAAAATTGTTTCTTTTCTTACAATGGAAGATTTGAGTGAATCCAAAGAGATTGTTTCAAGACAGTAGCTCGTGGCACCAACAATCCCAAATAAACGGACCGACCCTATTTTTTACTTCAATTTTGATACTGACCGATCACGAACGCGTGGAACCTTCAATTGGAGAGTAGGCTTAGGCGACGGCCCATCGACCGTGGACAATGGGCCTCTTCTTGCTCCATTCAAATTCATTAACCAACATGTTGTTCTGCTTTTGTCGTTCTTTTCCTCTTGATCTGTCGGTGTGTTAGGATGGAAGCCAGAAATGGCAATTGATTTCGAGGAAGCTGACCGATCATGAGGTCCGGCCGCAGAAGATCCGACTCAATCGCCGGTCACTATATGAAGTTCAATTTAAAGAAGCACTCGATGTGCTGTGCTAGTCATCCTGATGTTGCGGAGGGAGTCATGCTAGTCAAGCCAGTGGGTTTGATTCAATCCAAATACAACCGCATTCTCAATGCGTATAGCCCATCGGGTGGAGAGCAAATGAGACCCAATTAGAAAGAGCTTCCTCTAGCAAAACCATATATCTGAACTAGCTTCTGTATTAACTTATGTGTACAAGCTTCGATCCCTCCGATAAGTGGCCATACGACACCGTTCTAAATCTTGTTAGTTTCGAGTAAATTGTTCTCGTCGATCCGATTTCAAGTGAATTCTCGGCCTACACATTCTGAGGCACTATTCTCCTTCTAGATTACTAGGCGGGTTGGAGTCTTCTTATTAAGGAAAAGAAGTATTGTTCCATGAGAAGTACATCACCGCACTCGCCCTCTTTTTCCAACTCAAAATATTAAAAATGCGCATCCCATCATTGTCACTAGATCTAAGAAGACATAACTTATCAACCTCAAGTAAACAAACTATTCTTCCCAATGTCTTTGTTATGTTGAAGTGTGACTCATACTCCTCATCAACAAAATGACATGGGAATCTTGCTCCCAAATAAGCGGGCAAAGCATCCAAGGGGTCACCTTGATGGAGGTCACAAAAGTAGTGCCTCAAGTCACTAGAGGGCTTTTATAATTTGAGTCTATATTTTACTAGTAGTTTAGGTTTAGAGTCATAAATAGTTGCTAAATATAATATCCTTTTTTATAATTAAAGGATGAAATAAAAAAAGTGCAATATGCTAACTATAGTGAAATTTTTTACTATTTATGTCATTAACTTAAGAATGAACTAAGACGAAACATTATGTCTCAAATTCTCTTTCCGGCTTTTTCTTTTTATTTTCTTGTGATTATCTGTCGAATCCTAACATATTGATGGAGGGAGGAGGGTGACTGGTATTTTTTATTAGACATAGAGATGTGGCAGGCTTTTACACTTCTGGACTCTTCCAGCCACAATTCATGCTTTGCCAATACGATCTGCAGTCATAAAGAGAATTCCCCAGCAACAATCCGAAAGCAAAGGAAAAAGCAAAGCGAAAGATTGCGTAAAGAGCAAGATTCCGATTAGATTCTCCATTTTCTCTTTCTTGCGCTCTTTATGACGAATTTTGTTAACGCTTTTAAATCAAACATAAACAGTCGGTGCGCATTGTTAATTCTATGGTTTCAAATTTCTTGTTGGAAGATTGATTTTCGAAGGTCCTTTTGCGGATAAAGAGCCTCGACCGTTAACGTTTGAACTTTCCCGCATCCCAACGGTCCGAAAATGGAATTAGTGACGGTTTGACTTTTCCTCCGTCCCCAACTACCCCGGATCGATACAACAGTTTCGTGCTAATTTCGAATTCTACAACTGAAGCTTTCGACAACTATTGTGATTGTTTTCCCACAGGAAATGTAGACCAAAAAAAATGAACATATTGCATTGTACTGATTCAAATACAAGTCTTTTAATTTAGCTAACGAATCTTTTTTTATATTAGTAATAATTAAATTTATATTGTCAATTTAAATCTAAAATTATTGATATGAATGTTAACTATCCATGTAACACAACTAGTGTTGACGTGCTGACGTGGACATTCTTTTTTCCTTCTTTTTTTTCCCTTCCTTCTTCTATGCCCTTTCTTCTTCTTCTTCTTCTTCTTGCCAATAGTAGCCACGGGTGCTAGGCAAGGGCGAGGGTCAACAAGGTCCCCTCACTAGAGAGGCCAATCCTCGACTAGGTGTTTTCTCGAGAGTTACATATGCGACAACTGTTGTCTCTAAAAATTAATGCAAAATGAGGAACCCATGTGCATTTGCTGATCTTCCCCGTGCATTGCATTGCATGGGTCCTCCTACTATTTGTTGTACGATAGAAATTAATCACTTGATTGGGTAAACTTCCATGCAATATTCACATTGATTTTACGGACCAAGCCAATCTCTGTATCAAGGGTTCTAAATATGGAATATTTTTCCTTTTAATAGTGCGGGAGATCATACTACTTTGCGCGCCTAATTACCGTACATTGTTATTTTTAACTGTTAAGCCGACTTTAAGAAAAATTATTTTGGATTAATTATTCGACGAAAGAATTATCTATCTGATAAACTACAATCTCTCTGCTTTACATTTCAAGTATTGAGAAGTGGTCTTGTACACTATTTCGATTGTACTTACAAAAAAATGCAAGAGAGAATTTACCATGTGTCTAATTGATGCGCGATTCCAACACCCATCACATGTGCAAACCAATAAACTTGAGCAGGACAAGAATCTCTACGACATGTTTAAAGAAATGCTCAGCATTAGAATTTAGAACCCACACATGAGCGATGCGGGCTTTAATTTTTCTTTTTCTTTTTCTGTCAAGTATATATGGATGTTCTAGTTCAATTATCATAAGCCTCCCAACCATAAATATGCTAACAACTACCAATGATGTATCCATCAATCACGGAGATGATTACACCCTAGCGCTTGAAAAGTGAATGGCTAGGTTACTTATCATAGCTAGTAGATCTATCACAATGAGTCATGGACTCGTTTCTTAACTCATATTTGATTAGCTAGATTGTTATATGTGTTAGTTTATTCAGTAAATGAGTTCAGATTGGTAAAACCCAAAACAATATGGATTTTATTGGGTTCACAATTTAGACAAAACCCCATTTATGACTCTCTCCTGCACTCATTCGATTTCGTGCTTACTCATTCTATGCTCTCACCTTCATTTGAGTATTATTTTTCATAATTTGAGTTAAATATAGAAGTGTTTTGGCAATTTGAGTTGGGTCAGATGTGTTCGCTAGATTTATATTATATGAAAATGGGTTAAATTGATCAATTTCAATTTAACCATTTTCGACCAAACTCACTTGTTTAACAAATCTACTAGTTAGTCATCGACGATGTAGTGACTTACTATATCACATGATGACTTATACGAGGTCATGATTTGAAATGAACCGATTCATTCCAGACAAGAATTGAGTTTCTATTTTCTCCACCATCATGTGAAACTTCAGATAATGTTCACACATTGCCCTGAAAATGTACGTGGCTGGCTGGCCTTTGCAAATCCCTTGAAGTGGAAAGACAGCAATCAAAAAGGACCGACTCCTACGGACTTAGGTATTGCCTATAAAGAATGAACTTGGAAAAGAAAAGAAAAACATGATTTGAGTAGAAACTGTGACCTTTTCTCGCATGAGCTTTAGTGACCACCGAACCAGCCTGGAATGATGATCCTTTTCAGGGGCAATCCTTCTTCGAGATTGATCCTTTCCTTTGTCGGCGTGACTCTCGAGTGAAAGATCATTTTAAATGGCCACTATCACTTATCATCAGGGCATGACGAGCCCCACGAAAAGATGGGATTCTAAAGCTGAACAGGTTCCCATCTTTTGGAAGAAAAGTTCATAGTAGTAATGGAAGATGGGAAGGAGATTGGCTACATTGAATTCTCCAAGACAAAAGGGCCAAGTGTCCGGACGTCGCGAGGCATGTGAAGAGCGATGCGATTCTCTCACGTTCATACCGTAACAGGTGTTGGAGTTCCTACATTAAGGCTCGGCGATAGATAGAACCGTGGGCAGTGGTCGTTTCTTCCCGACCCTTTTATTTCGGGATATGTAGCCTTATTAAAAAATAGTGAAGGACCGATGCTGGACGGCGGAACACAGACCCCGACAAGATTATTGTACCGTGATTGAGGAGGGTCCGTTCACATCTTGAGTTCTCAATTTCACACTCCATGGTCGTACTCGATCCAGTTTATCATGTTTGTATGTGGAGATGGTGTTAAGGATTCAAGATTGATTGCGAATATAGTGCAACTCTGATAAAAGAAACATGTTACTCCCTCCTCTTTTTACGTTTCATGCCTTTGCATCCGATCCTCTGTCAGTACTAATTTTTCACGGATGGATTGAGTCGATAAGACAGCTCAGACTCGGTATCTCCCAGAGCGGGCCATTGCCAAACATTTGTTGCGGAGAATCTACCCTGACGGATCCAAGTTGCAAGAAAATATTCTTCCTTCGATCAGAAGATGGACGAAACGCGATGCCCTAAACCTAGTTCGGGCTTCGGGGGCACTACCGAAACTTCAGCAACGAGAGATCGCTTCCGTATTTTAACTGAGGAGCTCGTTGCTTTCGAATGATTCGATCCCTCATGATTCACAAGGCGTCTCCGGATCCGACCATTCGGTAACTAGTGACGTCAAAATCTCGGCAGCAAACGCACTCGACCGGACATCATCATGGCCAAGAATACTAAAAACCATCTCCCGTCATCCTAAAGGTGCAAGGCCAAATCCCCATCTCTCGCTCGGAACATTCGTCTCTCTGACCAGTCCACACACGATCGAGTTTGCATAGCATTCGAAGTAAACTCCGATCCCTCTAGACCAAAATGCCCCTGCTGTTATTTATTTTTTGTGATCCCACATTTTGGACCTACATTTTCTCTTAAAGTTGCGACTATTCGACATGAAATTTTTCCATGCTTCGTATCCTTTCGTGACAACCGCCCATTTGGTAACCGTCTTGATGGGAGACGAGATATAAAAGGGAACGTACGTTCATTTCTGACGGATGATGACAAAGTCTAACATAAACTCTATTTAGAATACACCATCAGTACGTGAGGGAATTGGGTTAGTAATGTGTCCCCAATTTTCTTTGATTCTAGGTTTTCTGACGGATGTGAACAAGAACAATGGTTGGAGGTTTGTCTTTAATTGATCTTGGCTTCCGCATCATGAATTTTTATGTTTACATTTGGTATCAGAGCGTGTTAAAAGCCTCTGCTTGTTTTGTTGTATTTTTGTGTTTTTCGGTGTATTTTCGGGCATTTTTTAGGATGAACAGTAACTCGAAGTTTTGAGGCCAAGAGAGATTCGCTGATTCCGGGCAAAATCCGACGACCCACCCCTTGAATTCGGACCCGTACAGTCACACCGCCATGAGGATATTAGCCATGAGTTATTTCGGCATATCAATGTTCGCCGGAGGTTAATCGGGCGGTGGAAGTCACGGTGGTTGAGGAATTGTGTTTTCGGAAATTTTCGTCTGATTTGGGGCCAATTTTTGCTCATTTTCGCCGAAACTTGGACCCATTTGATCATGCCGGCATGCTCTTCAAAACCCACTATTATTTGTGCCTGAGATGGGCTACCGGAGAAGAAACGGCTGGCGAATTCGCGACGGAACGGCGAAAAACGGTGAAGAAATTCGTTCTGGGCGCGAGGAAGTAGGCGCGTGGAGCCCACACGTGTGCTGCGGTTGCAGGCACGTGGAGCCCACACACCTATCGTCTCCCTCCCGCGGCTCCTTTTACACTTTTGCCCCAAATTTTTCATGTTTTTACAATCTTGCCCTTGGCCAATTTATTTATTTATGGTTCTGCCCTTGATGTATTTATTTATTATGTCATTTTATACATGAAATTAAATGTTCAATGGTCCATATATTTAATTAATTAGAAAGTGGCCACAACATCTTTAATTAATTAAATTATATATTGAGAGCCTCCAAATCATATTTAGAAATGGACATTGATTGTAATTAATTATATTAATATGATAAATTTTATCCCACAGAATTTTCATTATATTAATATGATTAATTATGATGAAATATCATATTATTTTTCTTAATTTACCCACAGGGATTAAGAAAAGACATATAATATGGTAGTTTCTTCATGAAATAATTATGAATCTGTTTAATTAAAAACTTAGCCCACATGTAGTTTTTATGTTATGTGATTCATATTGTGACATGTTTACATTTGGTAAAACATTATTTATTTATATTTGCCTCAAATTTTGTGAGATAAGCATGATTATTTGATATGCAGTTTCGCAACCTGTGAATTTCTTTGAATTTAAGTTTGATGTTCCCATACTGAATGGTGAGAACTATAAAATTTGGAAGGAGTCAGTTCTTCTTCAATTGGGGTGGATGGACATTGACTATGCTATAAGGAAAGACGAACCACTTGTTCCTAATGATTCGAGCACTTCAGCTGAGATAGCTCTTTATAACCAATGGGAGCGGTACAACCGCATTTGTGCGATGTTTATAAAAGCTAAAATATCTCCTAATATTCATGGTTCGGTTGCTCAGCATAGCAATGCTAAGGCTTTATTAGAGGCCATAGATGCGCAGTTTAAGAGTTCTGAGAAGGCGCATGCCATGACCCTGATTATAAAGTTTTCATCATTGAAGCTCATTAGTTTTAGAGGTGTGCATTGGCACATCATGCAAATGAGGGACATTGCAGCTCAGCTTAAGAAACTTGAGGTTAAGATATCTAAATCTTTTCTTGTGTATTATATTTTGAACACTCTCCCACAACAGTATGCACCTTTCAAAATCTCTTATAACACACATAAAAATAAATGGTCAGTTAATGAACTCATGACCATGTGTGTTCAAGGAAGAAAAACTGATTATGGAATTGGAAGAAAGTGCTCATTTGGCAACACAAGGAAAGAATAAGGGCTATGGCAAGTATAAGGGAAAATGTGAAATACCTCCCTAAGCTAACATTAAGAAAGAATCCAAATGTTTCTTCTGTAAACAGAAGAGGCATATAAAGAAGGATTGTGTCAAATTTAAGACCTGGCTCGAGAAGAAAAGTAATCAAATATCTTGTGTTTATTATGAATCTAATATGACTGATATAAGTCACAACACTTGGTGGATTGATTCTGGATCTACAATCCATATTTTGAATTTCTTGCAGGGTTTTTAAAACCACAGGAAACCAGTGAGAAGTGAAGTGAACAAAGCATCTATTCAGGAAACAAGATGCGCTCGCATGTGAAAACTATTGGGACATGTAGACTAGTTCTCAATAGTGGCTTTGTCTTGAATTTGGAAATGACATTTTATGTTATTAGTTTTTCAAGAAACTTAATTTCAGTTTCAAGACTTGTACCTTTGGGATACTCCTTTAACTTTTCATATTCAAACTTCTATTTATCATTTAAATATGAAATTGTCAAGAGTGGTATTTTGTGTAATGGTCTTTTTCGAATTAATTTACAAGACAATGCTTATTATGATGCGATGCATGTTCATGATAAAGCTGGTATGAAACGATGTGTTGTGAAAGAACATTCCTCTATGTTGTGACACCGGAGATTGGGACATATCTCCATAGAAAGAATTAAGTAATTAATAAATGATGGAGTATTCGGTACTTTAGATTTTACTAATTGCATAAAGGGAAAGCAAACTAACAAATCAAAGAATGATACTAAGAGGAGTACATAAATATTAGAAATCATACATACAGATATATGTAGTTCGGATATGGACTCTTGTGGTCAGAAATACTTCATCTCATTCATAGATGATTACTCACGTTATATGTATCTCTACTTGATTCATAATAAATATGAAGCATTAGATGCCTTTAAGGTATTTAAGGCGGAAGTAGAGAAACAATGCGATAAGCAAATTAAGATCGTGAGATCAGATAGAGATGGAAAATTCTATGGTAGATACACTAAAGATGAACAAGCACCTGATCCATCTGCAAGATTTCTTCAGGAGCATGAGATAGTTGCCCAATATACTATGCTTGGTTCTCCGGACCAAAATGGCGTAACGGAAAGAAGAAATCGGACCTTATTGGACATGGTGCGTAGTATGCTTAGCAGCTCCAAACTTCATAAATCCTTGTGAACTGAAGCACTTAAGACGGTAATGTACATATTAAACCGAGTTCCGACAAAGGCTGTCCCAAAGACACCTTTTGAGTTATTTAAGGGTTGGAAATCGAGTTTACATCATGTGCGCGTTTGGGGATGCCTGTCTGAAATGAGAGTTTATAATCCACAAGAAAAGAAGTTTGACCCAAAGACTATAAGTGGGTATTTCATTAGATATGCCGAAAGGTCTAAGGAATACAAGTTTTATTGTCCATCTCATACCACTAGGATTGTGGAATCAAGAAATGCTAAATTTCTTGAAAATGACTTGATCAGTGGGAACGATTAGCCGAGGGACCTTATTCCTAAGGAAGATTATTCAGACACTCAACCTTCCACCTTAAGTTTAAGGTTGGTTGTTGCTCATAGTGCCCTTTCAGTTCAGCTAGCTATTGAACAATCAATCATTGCAGTTCCACAACTTGCTGATATTAATCTAGTAGATCCAATTGTTCATCAATTATCATAAACTGTTAAACAACCGGTTAAGCAACACGCTCCTCAAGAGAATGTTGATGCAACATTGAGAAGATATGCTAGAATAAAGAAATCGGCTATTCCTAGTGATTATATTATGTATTTACAAGAGTCTGACTACAATATTGGAGCTGAGAATGATCCTAAAACATTTTTACAAGCCATGGATAATGATAAATCTAATTTGTGGTACAATGCCATGAAGGAAGAGATGAGTTTTATGGCATCGAATAAAGTCTGGGATTTGGTTAAGTTACCTAATGGTGCGAAGGCCATTGGTTGTAAATGGGTCTTCAAAACTAAGAATGACTCATTGGATAACATTGAAAGATATAAAGCTAGACTCGTTGCCAAAGGATTCACTCAAAATGAAGGAATCAATTACACGAAGACTTTTTCTCATATATCTAAGAAAGATTCTCTTCGTATTGTTTTAGCATTGGTTGCTCATTTTGATATGGAATTACATCATATGGATGTGAAAACGGCGTTCCTCAATGGAGAACTAGAATAGGAGGTTTACATGAAACAACCTGAAGAATTCCCCTCTTCATTTGGTTTTATAGAGAATGTCATAGATTAATGTATATACCAGAAGGTCAGTGGGAGCAAAATTTGTTTCCTTATGCTGTATGTGCATGATATACTACTTGCAACCAATGATAAGGGGTTACTACATGAGGTGAAACAATTTCTCTCAAAGAGTTTTGACATAAAGGATATAGGTGAGGCATCTTATGTCATTAGCATTAAGATCCATAGAGATAGACCTCAAGGCATTTTAGGACTATCTCAAGAAACCTATATCAATAAGGTCCTAGAGAGATTTTGGATGAAAGATCGTTCACCAAGTATAGCACCCATTGTGAAGGGTGACAGGTTTAATTTGAACCAATGCCCGAAGAACGATCTAGAAAGGGAACAAATGTACAACATTCCATATGCTTCTGCTGTTGAAAGCTTGATGTATGCTCAGGTTTGCACTCGACCTGACATCGCTTTTGCTGTGGGAATGTTTGGAAGATATCAGAGTAATCCAGGTTTAGACCACTAGAGAGTTGCAAAGAAAATGATAAGATACCTTTAAGGTACCAAAGACTATATGCTTATGTATAAACGGACTGACAACCTGGAAGTGGTCGGTTATTCGGATGCGGACTTCGTGGGTTGCATTGATTCACGAAAATCAACATCTTCATACATTTTTATGTTAGCTGGTGGAGCCTTGTCATGGAGAAGTGCCAAGCAGACTTTGACTACTACTTCCACTATGGAGGCTGAGTTCGTTTCTTGTTTTGAGGCTACCTTGCATAGTGTATGGTTGAAGAGTTTCATTGCTGGGCTTAGAATTATTGATTCTATTTCTAGGCTATTAAGAATATATTGTGACAATTCAGCTGCGGTTTTTATGGCTAAAAATGCTAAAAGCGGCAATCAAAGTAAGCATATCGACATTAAGTATTTAGCCATAAGAGAACGTGTTAAGGAGAATAAAGTGGTCATTGAACACGTTAGCACTGAATTGATGATAGCCGATCCTTTAACTAAAGGCATGCCACCAATGAAGTATAAGGATCATGTCACCAGTATGGGAATAGGTCCCATCATGTGATTTGTCATCATATGAATTATTTTTTTTGTATGAAACTCTTATTTAGTTGTAATGTTGATTATCAATTTTTGGTGTACACATTTGTCGTTTATGAGAATAACATTTATCTTTGGTTCTGGAATAAATATGGGATTTATTCATTAAGATATGTTATCAAATATAGGCTGACATTAAAGAAATAAGATGCATTGTGATACATTGAAGATATTACTCACTCTTAGAGGACATGTCGCCATGATCCATGTGTTTTGTTTCTTTTCTTTAAGCATAAAGTTTTCATGGAATTAGTTGAATAATCCGTATGATGAAAATAATGGGATCAAGTAGGAGAATGTTATTTATTTTTTGTGATCCCGCATTTTGGACCCACATTTTTCTCTTAAAGTTGCGACTATTCAACATAAAGTTTTTCCACGCTTCATATCCTTTTGTGACAACTGCCCATTTGGTAACCGTCTTGATGGGAGACGGGATATAAAAGGGATTGTACGTTCATTTCTGATGGGTGATGACAATGTCTAACACAAACTCTATTTAGAATACACCATCAGTACGTGAGGGAATTGGGTTAGCAGTGTATCCCTAATTTTCTTTGATTTCAGGTTTTCTGACGAGCATGAATAAGAACAATGGCTAAAAGTTTATCTTTAATTGATCCTAGCTTCCGCATCATGAATTTTTATGTCTTACACCTGCACCTATCCGCGGACCAATCTTGAACACTCATTGAGAACCAGCTAGGCTCCGATTCGGCTCTCTCAAATTTCGCCACGTTGAAAAAGTGGCTCCTCCCCTTCTTTTTAATACTGTAAGGAAGAGAAACGCGTCGGTGCACCCTTTTCCGGAGGTGGCCGGAGGTGGAGCCCCCCTTCCTCTTTCTTTTTCGACTTTTTTAACCAGAATTCCGTCGTCACATCGGCCCTCGCATGTGGGCCTCGCGTCGCTTCCTAGAATAAAGATCCCATCCATTTCCTCCCGCTCCCCTCCTCTCTCTCGAAGCCACGAACGCTCCAATTGTCTCGTCCCAACCTCAAGCTCGAACCACCTCTCAATCTCTGAAAGACTCCCATTTTCGTTGAGCTCGAGGTGATTCAGTCAGTATCTCCCTATCGTTTCCTGGAGAAGATGGGGAGAATTCTGAGAATGTCGCTCGCTCTCTTCGCTCTCCTTGCCATCCTCCAGAGAAGCACGTCGCAGAATGCCAGCGCCGTCAACTCCACCACCTCGGGCACGGCCACCTCCTCCTCCAAGTACCAGATCGAATGCACCATGTGCGCCGCCTGCGACAACCCGTGCGGCCAAGTCCCCTCCCCCCGCCACCCCCGTCCCCCCCGCCGCCGGCCGCCACCTCCACCTGCCCACCTCCGCCCTCCCCGTCCCCGTCCCAGCCCAGTTACACGTACTCGTCGCCACCGCCCCCGCCAAACAAGGGGGAGGCGGCTCGTACTACCCCCCGCCGAGCAGCGGCGCGTTCTACCCCCCACCGAGCTACGGGAACTACCCAGTGCCGCCACCCCCGAACCCCATCGTGCCCTACTTCCCCTTTTACTATTACAACCCTCCACCGGCCGCCGGGGCCTCCAATGCTATCAAGCTAAGAGCTTGCGTTGCGATTTACGCAGTATCGGTTACTCTGCTCTTAGTTTGATCAGCAAGATCCCATTGGAGCAAGGATGGGGATATTTGGAATAAATGTCGGCAAATTTTGCAGATCAGAAACTCAAATCTTTCGCAGGTGAACACCCTTTTGGGAATCTTGAATCTTTGTGGAAGCTAAAAGAGATCAAGAAAGTGTCACAGAGAGAGAGAGGTTGGGAGTGGTACTGGAAAAACCATTGAAGTCCCAGGAAGTGAAGATGCAGAGAGGACACCTTTGTGCATTGGAAGGACGAATGTTCAATAAGGAAATTGGAAAATTTTCATGATCAGCGTCAATGTGAGCGATGTAATGTTCCTTCCCTCTTTTCCTTTTCTTCCTCGTATCATGCTGCAAAGCGAGATCTCTGATCTGTAATTTGTTGACATTTTGTAACTTATTAGTTCATTTGAAATGTTCTAAAAGTAGATTGAATTTTCTTCTCATTTAATTTTATATTTGTTTTTCCTCCTAAATATTTGCAGAACAATATCTTAGGCAGATCCTTCTTCTATCTTTCTTTCTTTTTTTTTTGCTAAAAATATTAGTAGGGTATTCATCCATTTGTGTCATTTGTACATTGTGCAAGGTTCATCTAAGGCTCCATTTATTTCACAAAAAATGAATGACTTGCAAAATATTTTCCAAAAAATGATTACTTAAATCATTCAAAAATAAATGAATGAAAAATATTTTATCTTTCTTGAAATTATTTAAATTTAAATTACTTTTAATAGTAAAATATCATTCATTGATTGATTACTTTAAGCAATTTAAAAAATTAACTTTAAGCAATTTAAAAAATTAACTTTTGAAAATTATTTTTTAATTATAAATTTTTGACAAAATAGACAAGCTTAGTTAAGAAGCAAAGTTTTCTTTTTCCTCAAAATGGTGCTGGGTGCTTGTCGTTTGAGTGAATGTGAAGTAAAGTTACTACTTTGTCCCTTCTTCTCTTCTTTTTTTGGCGTCATTTTTTACTTGGATGCTGTTTCAATAATTCATGGTTGGTGAATTAAAGGCATAAACAATTCCCTGGCGTCAAACTTAGAAGATCAACAGTGTCATCTCTCTGACCAAAAAATATAAATTTATTAACTGAATAGTGTCTCTTTCCATATGCAAATCCAAGAATCATCTAGAAAGCCCTCGCTCTTCTCTCCGGCAGGATCTTCCATTTTCAACCTTAGAAATGGTTAAAAGGAAATGGCAGGTGGAAGTTAGGTCGCTTAGGGACAAAGTCGTGTTAATTCTTTTAAAACTTTTAATGCATTCTTGACTATAATTAAATCTTAACATCGAAAATTTCAAGACTCTTTATTTATCTTCGCAATTACCATGCAAGAATAAAAATGGTATCTTTGATCGGTAGTCGGTCTCAGATTACACAATCATATTACATAGATTATGTAACCAATAACTTAAATGAGTCGAAGTCAAACTTTTGTAAGTGTAATGTATAATCTAGTAGCATTTCACTAACTAACTTACCAAATGATCAATATCAATCAAATCTTTGTCTATATCAAAAACCCTTTCTTTTGAAAAAGAAATGAAAACGAATGAAGGGATCTCCTTTTATGAACTCTTTTGTTTTTATTCTCAATGACTTCCTTACCAACACTTATCGGGACATCTTCTTTTGCATCAATCCACGTGGAAAAAGTGGCACTGGAAAAAGAAATGGAAAAGGAAAGGGGTCTCCTTCCTGCAAATTCTTTTTTTTTCCTTATTATTCTGAATTATAAAAATAACTTCCTCAAGAACACTTCTTGCACATACTTAACATGTAAAAAATAAAGATTATTGATATTCAAGCTATCAATTTCCATCGTATGGAAAAGCTCTTGGACAAAAATGTAATTATTTGTTTCGTTTCCGGTCGCGAAGATCAGACCATAATTAATTGGGGACCGCCGAGGCCACCGTCCATTTGCATGAAAGAAAGAGCCCCACGTTGAAGACAAGCTGGCAATTGTCGGAAATTTATTACCAATGTAATATATACAAATATATATTAATGCATATCTGTAAATCAATGTGAACTTAGAGAAAAGGCCAAATAAAATAATTGACTTTTATATGTGAAAAGAAGAAGAAGAAAAACAAACAGAACCCAAGGTTGATGAGTACTGATGTTGGCAAATGTGTGCACTATGCGCTGGAATGCACGTACACTTATAAGCGTGCATGAATGGATTGGCGGGACCTTGTCAAGTTGGCCATTTAAAATAAAATAATTTTCTTTTCGTTTGTGACTTTACAATATTTTGTGGATATAAAAGCAAGAGCAAAATACAAGTATAAATAAGATATATCAGAGGTATGCTTTCAAGTGAAAATTGATTTGGTTTATCTAAATGAATTTGGACAGTACAAGTGAATCAATCTCTTTATATCGAAGGTTATGCTTTTGAGTAGAAATCATTCATGATGGCCTAATTTCCTTTGTGATGTCATGTGTTTCGATGGGGAAGGAACCAATGTTTATAATGTCGAGTCGACAATTGTTTTATTTTCAAAACTATAAAAGATCCACAAGGTAGATACGCACATGCTAGGAGTTGTAAGGGAGACCTTTTGCAGCAGCATATGGTGTGGAGTTCGACTTGTCTAAGGCTCCATTTGTCTTTTTTAAAAAAAAAAAAAAAAAAAAAACCCGATTTATGGGAAATTGTTTTCCAACTTCAATAATTGGGTAACGAAAAACTAACCAATTAATGAAAAACATTTCCATTAACCAAAAGGAACAAGTTCAAATTAAGTTAAATGACTTCCCCTCATAAGAAAGAAATCGCTTTCCCTAAATTACCAAACAAATGAAATTAACTATTTTCTCAAAAAAAATAATTTCCATGGAAAATAGTTGCCTTAATCAAGAAGTTATCAAAAAAAAAAAAAAAAAACGCATCCTAAATGGGAGTACATTCTAAACTAGTACAAAAGGGCTCTGGCATTATCCACAGTGAACATATTAGTTTATTTTCACTAACAATACCGGCAATTCCAACCGTTGATATCTCAAAAATCATGCATAAGACTAAAAAAAAAAAAAAAAACTTATTTGCAAAGCAACTGGAATTTTCCAGACGAAACATTCAAAAGATTTTACCTCAGTTATTCAATTAATGATTTTCTATATCACTCAAAGTGGGTGGAGCCCCATGGTTTCTCATGAGAAATTGCAGTAGTATCGAGCAATTCCTCGACTTGCGTGAACTGAAAAATATTTCCCATCACAGATATTAAAATAAGATACACAAGTTCAACATGGAATCACTATCGATTGTGCGAGAATCAGACGGGGCATGTAATTGATAATGAAGTGAGTTAGGAGATATGCCTGCATTTGTCCAAGTTTCATTAGCATCTTGCAGCTTTTTATTAAAGCTGATTAACCTTTGCCGTTCCATTATCTTGAGTCGTGATATTAGCAACCCTCTTTCTTTTGCTAAGAGGGAAAGAATGATTCCTTCCAAGCTGCAATTTCAGAGCACATGTTTTAAATGGTCTTATTAACGAGTAATCTCTTGAGCACTTATTGAACATACTAAATAAGGAATAGTTCACTTTTCAAAGCAATGATTATACATAACATGAGACAATCGGCGACACAAGAGATTGCAAAATTTATTTAATTAGTGACTTGATAAGATGTTCCTAGGACACTCGTCAACAAAATATCCTTTAGTAGTTAGTAGCAAATTTTATCACATGAGAGTACATTGTCATACACTTGGATTCCATGCTATAAGCCCTCATATTATGACACCAATCTTCATCGATCTTCCATTGAGTCATTTTTTGGGGCTCTCGAGTTCTTTTAATTAGCAACTTCTCTATCACCTTTAACGAGTTTAACATGAATTTTCTTTTCAAGGAATCTCAAATACGATATATTAGAGGTGTGTATATCTCGATGTAACTCATGCCCTAGACAGAATTTTGTCATAAATTGCACTCAAATTTCATTCTAGATCAAATGGGTGTAGTGTAAACGAACACCCAACAGGCGCGAACCAAATTGAGCAAACTTAGAGCAGCAAACTCCAATCCGGCCATGTCTGGCAACAGCTTGATTTGTCTGGAGGATCATCCGGTCCGGAAATGGTGGGAGAAGGGAGAAGCGAGCGGTGACTGAAGAAATCGTTCTGGTGCTTATTTCTCAGTTCAGAACTTGGATGGGGATTGAATTTAGCAGCAGTTTCACACGACCTTCTTTCGCTAACATGCGTTTGATAGAAGGATGCACAACATGCATTGGGCTTGCGATGGGCCTTGGCCAGCCTATCCTCCTAAAAGGCAAGTAGATGGGCTTGGTCTTGGGCCAGGTGAAGTACATTTCAACAGCCACGTGGCAGTCATAGGGCTGTCCGGGTGCTGCGGGGTGCTGGGCCGGGCTGAGCCCGGGCCGTTCGGGGCCCAACAACCCCTTTGCGGGGGTGTCCATGAGCCTCTTACAAGGCTTTATAAAACATCGTGCAAGGCCTCCCCTTAGAGGCTTCAAAATTCCCCTAGTCCGAGAAATGGAGGGCTCCAGCTTGGGAGGGCTTGAATAACGCAGCGAACCCAAGATGAAGTAGAAATAAAATTTAAGAATCTGGATAGCGGTAGCCATCAGTCTGCTGAAGCAAGGAAAAAGAAGTTTCTATTGCTGAAAACAATATCTAGATTGAATGATTGCACATTTTTTTGCACAAGGAACAAAGTTCTTGCATGGAACATGTCATGACAACATGCGGGTCGTGCTTTTTTCACTCCTCCATTGACTTAAACACTATCTATTTTTATTTTTTTGCCGATGATATCATTTATACAACTCACTGCTTCTGTGACGACTCTATAAAAGTCACCACCTTCTTTGTTTGGTCAAATGTGAGGTAATTATTTTTTTAAATTTTTTTCTTCTTTTTCTTTTCTTGTGGGTCTCACTTTCCTTCTTCTTACTGTTTTTCTTCCTTTTGTTGCACACAATTCTCTTCTGGGTCCCATATTCAACACAATTGTTTTGCAAGTTCAACTCATTTTCATGACCAAAGACATTATATTACTTTTTCAACTTTACAATCCCATGAAATCTCCAAAGTTGGCTCGCATTCACGCTAATAAGATTCAATGCACAAAGACAAAGTAAATATACATTGGCAACACTAACACATCCCACAAAAAGATCATCCTCCGTGTCATCATCGACAACGACAAGGGGTCAACCGCCTCAAGCTATCAATCACCAACTAAGCAAATAATGAGTGAAACAATGGTTTAAATGAGTATGATAAATCCTAACAAATGTGCAATTACAATATGGTTGTTCAAAAATCAGTTTAAAGTTCAACTCTACACCCAACTGTAGTCTATGGCTAAAATAACAACACAAATGAAAGGAAAAATGCAGCATTGTAGCAATATGTTCCAAGAAATTAATTTGCGAAGCAAAATTTTATTTCAACATTCAGACTTAGCACTGAAAACTATAATCAAATGAAAGCATTAATTTAAATTGCGCTCCATATTATCTGAAAGCACACAACTTGCCTATCACCCTTGACTTTTATGCATTTGCATGGTGGAGACAGCTATTCTTCCTCTACACTCTCACATGTGCAAGAAGAGAAGAGAAAAATCTCGGAAAAGAGGAGAGAGAGAGAGAGAATCTTGGCAATCTTCTCTATCTAATGAATGGAGAGTCCGCTTTGAAATCGTCCGCCCTGAGTATATGAGAATCACACAAGGGTAGATTGATCCAATATAAACCTCTGGTAAAATGCCCGCCCGTAACGTAACCCGGCAGATAAAACACGCTTCTCAACATTACCCTCCATAGTGCAAGAAGAGGACGTGTGTGACAGTGAAAAGGGCTTGTTGGGGAGGTCTACAAGGGCGCAATGCCGTTGCTAGCAAAAGTTTGGAGAACATTGTGGTTTGCGTTCTCAATGCTCTACAACTTGAGGAATCAAAAGGTGTAGAGAGAGAATGGACTACAAAAGAAAAAACAGAGAGACAAGAACCATGTTACAAGAGCCAAGAATTGTAAAGAAGAAGTATAGTGGGATCTGCAAGAAAAGAAAAAGAAGAAACAAAATAAATGAGTTGATCAAACAAAAAAAACAAAAAACCCCTTTCTTAGAGTTGTAATAATAGGGAGTGTATAAACTAAAAGAGGAGTGGAAAAAGCATAATTCTTTAAATTTAAACGTCATATAAATGTATAGAAGTGCCTTGAGCGTACCTAGAATTTGTAGACATTCAATCATCCGTTGTCTTGATAGAGCTTCATGACATGAAATGTTAATTAAGATAGCATGCTTAGATTTGCATGTCGATAATGATATAATGATTTCATATGTTGATTAAAACTTACACATTGTCATGAAATGCACGTTTTTGTGAGTAGTGAATTTGAATGTTGTATTAGTTACACGTGTCCAATGAAAATCCCGCTTCCAAAGGTATTTCTCCACCTATCCGGTGCCGAATGAGTCGGCAGTGCTCTCCTTTTTATTTATGCTCATTTTTTGTTTTCAATAGTCCAAGGTCATAGTCTGAAATGCTCAATTACTTGGAGATTCATCAAACATCTAACAAGTTTCATGATGGACAAATATTTTTGGGATAGGCTTTCTATTTTCATTATAAAGTCGTCTTATTTTGTTTTGTGAGAGAGCAAACTAATTATTGTTGGTGGCAAAGCCTGCCTCATTCCTAGTGCAAGAAATGTTTGACTTGATATGTGTCCCTTGCCATTTAGAAAGTAGTTGTGGAGTTTATCATTAAGACAACTAAGAAACTTGAATCCACCAGCAACGACATGGAAAGTTATTATCTCTCATCTAATGGAGGAATTACTAAAAAAAAAAATGGTCACAAACCTATTGAATTGTGTCAATCCAATCCTTTTTTTTTTTTTTTTTTTGGCTAATTTAGTTATGAACCTTTTACATTTATACTAGCTGAATCTATCCAGTCAATTTTTCCCAACCAAAGCACTAACATGGCATTTTTAAATAATACTTTAATAATTTCTTAAATTTTTATAAATTTTTTTTTTTCTTTTCTTTTTTTTTCTTTTCTTTAATTTTTCCCCTTCCCTAGAGCCGGCAAGGGTTGTCAACTTAACCTTCAGGTTGGGTCGCCCTTGCTGTATCTAGGTGAGGGCCATAACTTCCATGCCCTTGCCAAGTCAAGGTGTGGGCCTCACCCAATCAGGGCGAGCAAGGGCATCACGGCCCTCACCTAGTCAAACGAGGGCAGATCGGGCAAGAGCCTCATAGCCCTCGCCTAACCACCCTCACTTGTGGTCAGCGACCCTCGCTAACTAACTATAAGGGAAGGGGGAAGGGGAGGGAAAAAATTTAAGAAAAAAATTATTAAAATATTTTTTTAAAATGACACATTAGCATCGGTAGTGTCATGTTAGCATCAACTAGCCAAAATTGGCTGGATGAACTCAACTAACATAAATGTAAAAGGTTTAAGATAGAATTGATAAAAGAAAAAAAATTAGAATTGAATTAATACAATTACAATAAGTTTAGAACTTATCGATTATCGAGTTTTTACGCTTTATGACAAAGTATAAAAGCTAGATACTTATAATAACCAATCTCTTAAATCTAGCTTTTTTTTTTTCCATTGAATTTTGATCTTTTTGGCATGGTCTTCTCGGTGAAATTTTCCTTGTTGAAAGAATGAATGCCGATTCCCTTTCAGTCCGATTGACAAAAGTTTCAAGGTTCCTTCGTCAACTGTTGAACAAGAAATGTAAATGTTAAGAAACTTAGAGGTGCGACTATTATAATCGATCACTGTCAGCAATATAAATAGTAGAAGAAATGTAAAATAAGCCAAAAATAAAGACGAACAACATATGTTCCTAGATTGATTGGACGGTCCATTACACTAAGGATATTTATAACTCTACAACGATTGCTCAGACTTAAAAAGCAACCCTATGCACCTCCTATTATAACAACAACACTTAGCTAAAAACGATCATACATCCGAGATTGTTCATTCTGCAAATTGACAATCACAATTCGCGTTTCAATATCCAAGCTTCCGTCGATCAGAACACCTGGACATCATTTTGTGTTAACAGCTTCTCTATTTAATACAAGATATACCGATTATATATGATTCCATTTCCCATTGCATATCATTCTTATCGGGTCAATAACTAAACTACCGCCTCATAAACGAATGCTGAGCACTCAACTTGCATTTGGGTCATAACCAAAGTCGCAAATTGACCAAAGATGGCAAGAATCCAACAGCAGCAAATGGCAAATAATCGAAAATTGGACAACTCTTATATTACGTTAGCACAGAACAGAGAAACAAAAAGACATAAAATCTCCTCCAACTTCTTACACTTGTCGGCTTCTCTCTCTCTCTCTCTCTCTCTCCTCCCTCCCTCCTCTCGATTTCGGTCAAAACAGCTGGTCAAAAGAATACAAGAACTCCCCCCAGAACATAATTAGACTTGCGCCTAAAGTAGCCCCCCTAAACTTTTTTTTTTTGCCAATTTGACATTCTTGATTCTTTCTCCCTTTCCCTTTTTCTCTCTTTTTTTCCCCCTCCTTTTTCTTTATTTATTTTTCTCTCAACTACCTAATAACCCTATTAAGCATAAACAGAGCCGTAAGACAGGGCCATCAACAGCACAGCCGCCTGCTCTTCCTCGCCCAGCTTCTTCCTCTGCCTCTCGAGGCTCGATGTCGATGAGGACGACGATGACGGCACGGCGGATTTCTTCTGCATCATCACTTCTTTTCTGAGAAAAGCCAGCAACCTCTGCTTCAACGAATCGCCGAATCGGTTGCCGGTGCTGTTGTTGCTCGGGCTGTGGCTGTTGATCTTCTTGCGCTTCTTGTCCTCCGTGGGTTTCTTGCTTACGCCCAGAAGGTCCCTCCTCTTCTTCCTGCTCCTGATCCCACACGCGTTGCACAGAGACTGCAAGGACAAGATCAAGATCGAGTGGTCAAAAACACAGGAACGGCCAGCTTACACCAAAAGGGGGAAAAAAGAGAACGGGTGCTCCACGATCAAGAAGATGTTTTTACAGATCCAATCAATGAATCGAGCCGATCCCATTTCAAGACTCGCTAAAAAAAGCTAACCCATTTCTCTGGATCGATCTCTGTATCACTGTTAATCAAGAACACAGTTTTTTTTTTTTTCATAAGGACATTATCAAATCCACGTGTTCACGATCGATCTACGAATGGACATACTCCATAATGCGGAAAAAAAAAATTAAACAAGCAAAACATCATATTTGAGATGTCCCTTCGATGTATTAATCACACAAATCAGTCCAAAAAAGTAAACTGATCATACTCGATTTTCGATAAAGATTTGATTTTTTTACCTTGGGGCCAGCCGGACCGCCACGCCAGAGAGGGGTTTTGGTGGTGCCGCAATCAGCACACGTTTTCTTGGTCTCCGTCACGTGGCTCTCCTCCGACGAAGCTACCCCCGGCGACTCCGATCCCTGTATTGAGCAACCCAAAGAGAAAAGAACAAAACGAAATTAGGGTTTCGTCTCTTCATTCATCCCCCTACCAAATCAATCCCACCCCCAAGATCGACTCAAGACTGAACCACAGAAGCGAAACCCGGGATCAACTCACCTTGTCACTCGCGTCCTGCATTTCCATAGCCTCTTTCACCGATCTCCAAAGCTCCTTTTTCTTCCCAGGTAAAGAAGAGCGCGAGCTCGCTCGAGCAGTACCCGCAAGAAAACACTCGCGATCCGGGCAAGGAGCAAGAACCGTCGCGATCGCGAGGAGAAGAAGACCCAAGAACAAGAACAAGATCAAGAACAGGGACTAGACGAGGAGGCAGAGCAAGGGGGATGTATTGGATCTAAAACAGAGGGAAGAACAGAGATGGGTGATCGCGAATCGAACCCCTGAGCGGGAAAACGAAAAACTTTACGCGCCTCTCACAGAGAGAGATAGAGAGAGAGGGAATGGAGTGGGCAATCAGTGACGATGGTACTTGAAGGAACCTAGAGATGAAACCGACATAGAGAGAGAGACAGAGAGAGAGTGCTTATGTAGTGACTGAGAGAGAGAGAGAGAGAGAGAGAGAGAGACAGAGGAGGTATCAAACCGACACGAGCAATGTCTTGGCGCAGGCGGATCTTAGGAGAGGATCTATAAATGGGACGCGAAACCCTAGCTCGCACCGCCTCGTTATTACGGAAATGCCACTCTACCTGAAATGTTTTTGAATTAGGTGGGGGATGGCGACTTGGTTTTGTCCCTCCTGATCGCATCGCTTACCCGCCAAAATGCGAAAACCCCCCAAAAGAGAGTTGAAAAGAGCTCGTGCAATGCAACCCGAAAAAATGGCGGGGATTTGAGTGACTTTCATCTTTCCTAAGTCGGATATCTTGAACTCTCTTGAAAGATCAACTAGGCTAGGAAGTGTGATCCGTCGATGATGATGTCGTCTCGCTAGAAAAATGAGCGTTGGACCCAAATGGCAAAAAACCTTTTGCTTAGATGGGTTCGGTGATGATTCGGACAGGAATTGAATTGGCACAAGAAAGAAGTTGAAAGATAAGTTTAAAAGTGAAGACCTATAGATGATGGGAATTTAAAAGATGGTAGTATTGACAAACTAAAGAAGTATATCGGGACTTTGTTCTTAATGAAGGTGAATGCTACAATACTTACATGTCAGAATATACATAATCCGTGATTATGATTGCCCATCAAAATAATCATACTTGTAACTACACCACAAAGATTTTAGGCTTCCAATTTGTGTGCCAACCTCATTCCCAAACCGTTACAACTCCCAGGTCATTGTGTACCACTCAACCTTTGATCGATATTTGTCTTCCATCAACATTGCTATCTTCATGTTCCTCTCTCTATTAAACATTTAGCTATAAACTTTTTTTCTTAAAAGTAAACATTTCATTCATAGTTTGAGATGATACATGAGAGGTTCAAAATAAAGTAAATCCCAAAAAGCAAAATAGAACAATAAAGTGTAGATTGCATGATAAGCACACTCTTGTCCCACAAGCATAGATATATCTTGACATTAAAATGAAACTACAACCAATCATCAAATCTCGTATTATCATGAATGATAAGCACACATCATTATCTCATTCTCAAATAGATATGACTTACTTAATGGGCAGTGCACTTATGTTTAGCATCCTCATCATCATTGTAGTGCGGAAACAATGTTGAATAGGCTCTCATAATTATATCTAAATCAAGAGGATTGAACAAGTATAGTAAGGAACCCCATGTCTGAATCTAGATCAAGAGAATAGAGCTACTAGATCTAAATCTAAATTCAGAATACGAGAGCTTCCACAACTCGAAGAAATTGTATGACCGCTTCCAGTGTAGCACGAACTCACCATATTCCTTCTCGATCTTGTCAGACTTCTTGGTTTGGAGGATTTAAAGCAAGGGTTGATTCCTAATGATGGAAAGATACATCCAATGAGCAAAAAAAGAGCATCAAGATCAAGTAAAGGAAAGGGGAAAAAAAAAAAAAGCTAGATAAAAATAATAAAATACTCCAAGATCACATTGGGAGAGAAAATCTAAATTCGAATTGACTGAGAGTAATTTCCCAATTGAGCGAGCTCGAAGTGGAAGAGAAATAAGCAATTAGAGAGCGGTGAGTGAGAAGAGAAAACAGCTAGGGATTTTTATTTTTATTTTTATTTTTGGATTGTCTACGTTAATAGTAAGATTTAAAGACACTTAGCTTGATTTAGAAAGGCCAACTCGTCGTGCTCTTCATCGACGTGTATTGTCGATTGCCCTTTGACTACAGGTCGATGTCAATGATGTCTTACTGTCGATGGCTACATCATTGATGTAGAGATCCATGCCTTAAATGGACATCTTCATTCTGTCTCTTTTCTTTTCGATGTGTCCACCACTTAGCCAAACTTACAATAATATTGGCCATATGTTGTTATTAAAACAAAATTTTCGTCATCCACTCGCTACCGTGTATCAATAGTTGTATTTAATGGTCACTGATAATTGTCATCCACAATCATCGATGAGTATTTTCATAACCATCATCTCATGTAATTGTTACTGAATCATATGTTTGTTGATATTGACTTGATCACTACACTCTTTGGCCAAATCGACTATGTGTCTATTATATAGCAATCTAAATCAACGACATGTCAATTCTAAAAAGTTAGTTTTTTTTTCTTTTGTTCTTTTTCTTTTGTGTAAACAAATACTTGTCACATATGTGATGCTGCTTCTAATTTCAATTGATGCTCAACTTCAACCATTGATACGATGAACGAGGTATGTATGAGACATTGAGACAAATTGAGACACTATGATAGTATTGTGATATTAATACAAGTTTGGCTTGGAAAGTGTTCGATTTCTTTATTATGACCGGCATGGAAGGAACATTCCATTTATAGGAGAACTATAAAAAGTTTTCACTATGATTGAGCAATATAATTGAAATCGTGATTGCTAAATATATCTCGAGAATTCACATCAATGTTGATTACACCTAACAATCTCGCAAATTTCCCTCCAGGCTTTCATTCTTCGTTATGTTTAGCATAAAAGAAATCAAGAAAACATGCGGAGAAGCCTAATCCTTCAATCATTTGTATCCCCGCCAACGATTTTGCCAAGGTGGATTTTGATTTGAGTCAATCCTTAGTCAGTGAAAGGTTGTAAGACCAAAGTTGTGGTGACCCTTTGGTCAAATTGGGAGCTGGGACCAAACATATGATATTTATATTAGGAGTGATTAGTTTTAGAGTGAGCGCATTCTCATCCTCAAACCTAAAATCAAACTGGATAACATCGCTATTAAATTTGTGAAAACGGAAATCCAGCGGTGATTTCTTTTTCTTTTTTTTTTTTTCTATTCCCCTGCAGGTGTGTCTTTACAAATATGAATGTGATTTTGTCCGTGATTGTACGCGTTAGTGTGTCTTCTCTCTGGTGAACGGGTACTGTACTTGTCTTCTTGTTTAGGTGTGCCGCTTCAATAGCTGACCTAGTCTATTGCTTTGATTCGGCGTGAGAGGGCTATTAGCATCAGGGTAGGGTTGCCTCTCATCTCTACTCTTTAAGAGAAAAAAGGACATAAACAAATATAAAATATAAAATATAAAAATCAAGACAATATGATTTCACACTTAAAACCGAGAATGGACCAATTATTGCCGGTTTCAAATTTTGAGGATGGAGAATTGCCTAGATTCAACTAGCTCAGTCCTTGATCCAAAAAAAAAAAAAAAACTAGTTCAGTCCAATTTTAGGGTTGAAATCAAATCATCACTCGATACTAATTTAAACGTTTTGAAATGGTGTTAGATGATTTGCATTATATAAAAATCAAGGTACCTAAACCATAACATGTAAGAAAATAAAAAGTAAAAAAAGGGTGGCTTGACCTTCTCTTTCCCATTACGAACTCTTATGTTAATTGTTGGAGCAATTTAATTTGTTGATAAGTTCTTTATATGGACAAAGTGACTTGATAAATTAATAACTATATCACAAGATAATAATTTTTGGTTGTAGTTACATTTAAGATAATACAAGTTGCTCATCATAAATGTATAATACAAAGCGAACGATGTGTACCCATGTCATTTCGTACAATTGAGTATACGAGGAATACGTGTATATAAAGATTATTTTGTGACCTATTATGACCAAATCAGTTACTCTCTTTTATCTTTTTAAAATATAAAAGGAAAAGAGAGAGAGAGAGAGAGAGAGAGAACGTTGTACTTCTGCGTTTGATGTCCGCTGCATATGTGACGTGATCTTTGGCAGAATCCTGATGTACTTGTTCTTCTCCTAACGGACGATGATTAATTTTTGACCCTGGTCTAAGGTCAACGCTTCTCTTCATCAATACATCATCAATTTCCCCACTTTCCAGCAAAAAATATTAATGAAGAACAAACAAAAAGTGTCTTTTCCTCTTCGCTCAATAAGACATCATGATTCTTGGACCCTAATTCCAGTTACTTAGATTCAATTATATCCTTACCATTCCAAAGAACATAAAACGAAATTCCCTTCATTTCCTCGCTCTTAAACTCTTGACAAATCCAACAAACAACTTATTATTTTTAGAGGTTTATTTTGTTACGACTTGAAACCACTTCAAACTTTTGCATCATTGTGAGATAGATATCTAATTTAGATTTTTCTTGTTTACGTCGTGTCGAGTGTTATCTAAAAGTGAATTTATGCATCTTTTTTGCTCAACATAGCTTCCATAGAATGATTAATGAACTTGAGAAAAATCTAGAGTCACACGGGGTTAATGAATTTGAGATGATTTAGTGCAGGGAATTTGATATGATTTAGTGGAGGCTATGTTTCTGCTTTACGAATATGATATTTTCCAGGCATTTCTAATAATATCAAGTGTTATTCCTATTTTGACATTTCTAATTTCTGGAATTTTAGCCCGATTAGCAAAGGGCCAGAGAAACTTTCAAGTTATGAATCAAGTATAGAACCAATGGGCGACGCTTGGTTACAATTTCGCTTAGTATTAGGCAACAATAGAAGATCCTTAATGATAAGGTAAAAAAGAGACGGTTGCTAATGACCTTATTTTCCCATGATCATAAAAAAAAAAGGGGATTGGAGAAGTGTGATCCCGGGAGGCTGTGTGGTGCAGGCGACAAGTTGATTGTGTGGATTGAAGAAAAGATGCCACGGTGAGACAGTTTCTGCCAGATCCTATGAGGCAGGAGGGAAAGTGAAAGCTCGTTAGATCTTTTGGTTTGTCTTTAAGATCAGACAAAACCGAAGGACCACATGATCTTATGACATTTATTAGTATGTCTTTACGAAGTTCACATGCTCTCTTTTTTGCTCTCTCTTTCTCTTCGCTTCGACAGCTAGGCAAAGTCTCTCTTGAGGATGCATTTCGAGTCACAATCATGTCACGTGATGAGGATATTTGAAGAAACCAACCGATAGAAATGTTTAATCCAATGTTGACTCGCCACAATATGTGAATTTGCCGGATTTTGTAATATGTGATTCAATTGCCTTCCTAGTATGGAAAATCCTCCTTTAGGCCTGGCATAATTAAGTAATTGATTGGTTACATCAAATTTCTAATTCTCCTCTAATCTCCCTCTAGTGCACATGTAGAGTGGTTTAGTGATGTATGAGTTAGGTTAAATTGCAACTAGGTTGGGATTAAAGTTGTCACTTATCACTCACATGTGAGCATTTGCAATTTCTTTTTGTCACAAATAAACTAAAAATCACATATTACACAACAAAAATTAGGTTAATATGACAAAAAAATCATAATTGGTTTACTTGTGCTTTATTTATTCAAAATTAATTTTTGCATCCTAAAAAACCCCAAACTGGGGTGCTCATTTCACGTTTATCCCAAACTAATTTTCACGCTATGGAAAATCCCATATAGGTATTTTTGTACCACATTTACATAAACCAATTTTTATGTTGCTAAAAATCCTAAATCACCAAAAACTTAGATTGGGAAATATGTTAAAATAAGCTAATTTTGTCTTAAGAACTTCCTCGAGTTTTGAAAATCTATTAAATGTTATATTTCTTTAGGACGTGAAAATTAATTTTTCTAAATGTGGTATTGGTGTTCTAGTTTCGGATTTTTTGTGATATGAAAATTAGTTTAAGGTGAATATGTCAAGAGTATACTAATTGAGAATTTTTTATATTATTAACTTAAAAAAAAATTAGCATCCTACCAGTCACACCACACCCATATTATTGATCTCTCTCACACATACACACTAAACACCCTTTGGGGCCACCTATCGTCACCATAAGTCACATCACCAAGATACCACTCACTCTCTCTCTCTCTCAGTGATGGCAGTCAAGACGATGACTAAGATGGTGCTTTGAGATATGAGAATTTCACACTGATGACAACGAGGCTAGGGCACCACAACTTGTGGGAATGATGCACACCAACGAAAGGGTAAAAAGAGGAAAGTTGAGAGAGATCATTTCTGATTACACCTTACTGTGTAAATGTTATCATGTCAATTCAATTCATAACTCTAAGTGTGAGTTATTAATACATTGTAGAATGCTAACCTAACTCTTGGTTCATAAGGCTCTATATGGAATCTCTCTCTCTCTCTCCACACTTTTGTTTGTTAAAAGCTAGGAAACCCTGTAAAAGATGCATGAGAAAACTTCTAAATCGAACAACAAAACTCCTTAGGCATGGCACAAGAGCAAAATTTGTCACCATGAAAGTCCTCATCAATAAAGCGATGTTCAACCATTCCATAACAATAAAATTCAAGTCAACTTATATTACCAACCTGGTAAAAGGGATTCTCCAATCAGGATGTGACATGCATGGCATCCATGTCGTGCATTGGTCGGATTACTCTAAGGCCGAATCACTTTTCCTAGGGCACGATCTCTACTACTTTAGAAGGGAAATAAAAAAACCCTTTTAGAAACATTTGAGATCCGGCTCTCGCACGTGTGCAAAAAGAGGAAAATAGAGTCTACGAGAGGCGCGGTCTCAAGAAGAAAACGAAGTCCATTAGAAAAAGAAGTTGGGCGTGGCCAAACATTGTCGAACAAAAATTTGGTTTTCCTATGCGCTACACGGAGACCAATGCATTTACTAATATATTTCTATGTTCACAGGCCAGTTCATAGACTCTACGTATAAATAGACCAGCTATTCTCAAGCCTACTCTACTCTATTTTATTTATTTATTGATTAGATCTCAGTGTAGCCTGTATTACTACACCCCTCGTTTCAAAACGCACACGGATTGCATCACTTTCCACGAATTTCAGTTTCTTAGACTATCTAGTTTCCTTACAGATGGGCAGGTGAGCTTGAATTTAACATCGAAAGCGAAAATAATGGGCCGAGTCAGTACCATAGGATTGGCCAACAAATGTCATAAGGTCCATCCAGGCCACAAACATCAGATTGATGAATCGGATCGCTCCCTTCTTTCAGGTTAAATCCATCCCAAGATGAAGTTAACTCTAGCTTAATCAAGAGCAATGCTCTTCACTTGTTTCAAACTTAACCCCACTTTAAGTTTTCATCACATGACTTACGAAACAATCAAAGAGGCGACGTTACATGACATGAACAGGGTCTATCTGGCCAGTCGTAAGCCCGATTAATTCAATAACTTTGCACAGTGAAAGATTACACTAACAAGCACGCCAAGCCTCTCATATCTTCAGCTTATTGTTCCGGCCCAGTTTCGAGAAGAAATAAGCAAGCAAAGCAAAGAATGAGCCAATGGAGCACATGAGCCAGGAGAGGACCAGCGAAACCCGGTCCCTCAGCTTCTTCTTCGGCAGGTGGGCTCGATCCGCCTGCAACAGCGCCCGATAAACTGCTTCGGCCAATGCATAGGCCGTGACTGGGTCCGACTCCTCGGGCAAAATGCCCTGCTCAGTCAAACACGGGATGTCATAAAGGCCGGTCGTCTCGGCCACTCCTAAATACTCGGAAATCTTGAGCCTGCCTATGATTCTCTCTTCTGGTGAAAGCTCATCCCCATGTGTTAAGATCAGAATAGGGCTCTCACCTGCACTCAGACATGAATTTTGCCAAATATTAACATACACCAACATTTATGCATCAGAATCAAGCATCAAACTCGAGAGATGTTGCAGTTAAATGATAAGTAGTTTGGTCTGTGACAAAGTTTGTACTCGATTTTCTCAGAGCAGGGCAATGAAAGAGGTCCTTGGTGGCCTCCAAGGGCTTCAAATCACCAGACTGGAAGCCATTGCAAATCTGTGCCATGTTAGCCACCACAAGTGCACAGTTCACTTGCCTCGTCCTGAATCTCACGTTGCCCATCATTGGAGTGATCAGGGCCTCTCTCCTGAAGACATCGTCACCCGGTCTCAAGCAGAGCTGGTAATGCCTAACTCCGTTGTTCATCCACTCTGAGACCTCGTCAAGTCCCTCCTTCATCTGGTTCACGTCTAGGCCCCTTGTGTCGTAGATGCAGAACCCACTTTGTAGCGATCTCAGCACGTTGTGCTCCTCCAGGTACATTGTTGTGTATCTTGATGATTCATCTGCTCAATCACCCAATCTAGCAATTCGTTGTTGGCTCAATGAAGTTTCTCATTATCAGATATACCTTTTTAAAGTCGGTTCTTCCCCTTTTCAGTAGATAAATATCATAATGAAAGCAAAATGATTGCTTAACATACTGTAGTATCCCATTAATAGAGCTACCTTTGTTCAACAAGGTCCAGTTTTTGTTAAGAAACCACCTTTCTCTTGACAATGGCAATCTTCCATACTGTTAATTATCAGTAAAAACTTTTCCTCAACTGAAACATTTCGGTTAGAAACTTCACCAATCCAAAAATAAATGCCGCAAGTGTTGAATTAAGGTTTCCATCTCTAGAATTTGGGCCTGTATTTAGCGCTCGTCAGTTAGACCCTATCGATGACAGATACTTTCCACAGCCAACATACAGGTAAGTTCACTAAATTCTGCATTTTCTATTCCGGAGCTGTTCCCAATTGCAGGGACACTAAATTTTAACAGAAATTCTTCACAAAACTGAGCGAAAATAAGTAAGGTATGATTTAGTCATCGAAAAAGAGGTCAATTAAAATGGCAGGTTTTATCTAATTGACCAGGACAAAGTTTAGTTCTAGTCCCCCTTAACCATTTAGATTCAACAGTAAGAGTATTGCACATGAGTATCGTTGACTGCATAATACTTGTAACATAAGCTACTCCCTACAACCGAAATCCTGTGTGAAAAGTTCCTCACGATCGGTTAATAGACGGATGCTTACTAGATGTTTGAGAAAAGGGATGAGTCCAGACTGGCCAAGAACACTGTACATCAAGTTCACGAGCGAGCTCTTCCCCGAACCGCTCAGCCCCACCAGCACCACCGTCATGATTGGCGGGATCACCATGTCCTCCCTCTTCACCCCTCCCACGGGCAGCCAGAAGTCGCCGGAGCGGTAGGCAATGAGCTTGTGTCGAAGCTCATTCAGTCCTTCAGAAGCAATCAACGCGAGTCTCTCCATCTCTCTGAGAACTTTGAGCCTTGGGGTCAGGTTGGAGAGGTCAGCGAGGGGAGGGCCCAGACGGTGATCATTGTCCTTGAATTCTCGGGCTGATCTCCACCAAGAGCAGGAGGATATCAAAGGGTCTGTTTCTTGATCTTCTGTGCTGCTTCTCATTGTGGGCACGCGTCTTTCTTCTCCCTTCCAATGTGGTTTATATTGTACAAGAATGGAGTCTGTGAATAGTGCCTTTTAATGGAAGAATGGAGAGAGAGAGAGATAACTATGGGATATGGTAGTAGAGTAGGATAATGTCCTTATAGACAGGTATGTTACGTAATGCAAATGAATGGACAACTTCCAGAGTCGTTGGAAGTTGCCATTAAGAGGAAACTTTCAGACTCTGCCCGTCTGCATGCGGCGTCTTACATGCGCACGGACTCCTCGCACGCATGTCATTAGTTAATAACAGACAAGGAGGGTCTGTTGTGATGTGTATTCTCGACGCTTTATTTTGTTGGGACTTACTATAGTCATCTCTCCACAACGATAGATATTTTGCGTGCACATTTCGACGGATGATTCTATAATCCTCAAGAGGTACCGTGCCTTTGGAATTTTTCACCATTGGATCGAATGCAACTAATCTCAACCTGGACAGTTATGACTTTTGTTTTTCGATCCGGCGGTGAACAATCTAGGAGGTGTCTCGTGAAGACCATAGACTCATCCGGTTTCAAAAAGTTACAATAGAAAGGGATATGTCTTTGCGAGCGAGCAGCAGCATATGGAGGTGAAATACAAACCAAATGATATGCTAATGCGTCATTCGGGAGCAAACTGGATAACATTTATAGGCAATTTGCTTCGATACTCATGCGTGGTTTCTTTTTCGGATTGAAAGAAAGACGAAACTTATCTTTTCTAACTCTTCTTTCATATTAAAGTGACTGCAGTTGACATAGAATGCATGTGATAAGGCTGAAATACAAAAACTCATGGATTTGCCTTTCTAACTGTAGTACATCAGGAATGAGGCTTTCAGATGTTTGCGTTCAACAAAGGTGCAACGACCAGCCCAAAACTTCTCAAATCTAGAAAAGACTAGCAATGGTAAACTGACTCGGAATGGATAGATGATGGACATTCAGGCGACCACCCTAAAAATGAACCTCTTGAGACACTCAAAATCTCGACAACACGATCATTGAACGAGGGCATGAAGGTCAAGTCCATACCCTGCTTGTTTGGGACAACGTAGCTCAGATAGACGTGCTCAGACACCCCTTTGACCTCAACAAACTCCAAACTGACTGACAGTGCAAACAGACATCCCAAGCTGTTCTGACTTCAATAGCGCCCCCAATGTGATTATCAATTGCCCCAACGTTAAATCCCTGCAATCACAAGATATTCATCAGCATCTTCCAAGACAAAGGACCAAAGTTCCCTGGACCTCTGGTTTGATCAGCTTAGAGTGCTTACTCATTAGAGACTATCCTATAGATAGCCGGCAGTCCACACTAGCTTTTTCTAAAAGTGCATTACGCTCATCGGCCAAAAAGCAAAAAGTGTATGTCATGTACTTTAATTTTTACCTTCAATTAAAGTTGAATCCACCAGATGGAGGTAGTCCATTGCCTCCGAAGTTGAAGCCTGGTTGTGTATTATCACCTGGGGGTACTATCTCATCCTCCTCCTCCACCCAATATGTCTCGAGAATCTTCACTGCCTTCTCGTAGATCTCATTGTTGTCATGACTCTGAAGATTCTCAATCTTCTCCAGCCCCTCGGCATCATCTATCATCTGGGCGTAGACATTATCCCCAGTATTGCCGCATTCCTTCTCTGCTTGCCCAATCTTCAGAATATTCTCTAGAGCTTCTAAGCAAACAGTTACAATCCTTGGATCAGGGCACACAAGCAGATCACATAGTGGCTTGATACATCCTTGACTCACTATATACCTACCACAGAGAAGGGGAAATAAGCATTATATAATTCATGAAAGCAAAAAGAAACAAGGGACTCAAGATAACAGTTAGAAAATACATACTTGATTTGGTCATGGGAACCGCCAGATGTAGCATTTGATATTGCCCAAGCAGCCTCTTTCTTTATATCAAACTCAGCATTTTGAAGTAGATTGAGAAGGGGGCCAATAAGACCAGCTTCTATGACAGCCTACATCAAGTCATCAGGCAATCAACGCAACTTCCTTCTTAAAGTAGCTTTCTACGTTAGCTAGGTCATAAATTCTTAACGATTCCTTCGATTAAGCATATGACCAGGAAACTCATGTACTTATAGAGGACAATGCACATACACTTCATTATCTTTTCTACCACCCAAGCACGTTATTTTGGAAACACTTCACCAGACATTAAACAACATTCAAGACATTGAGATCTGTAGCATCACACTGCACAATTGCTTTTCCTATGAAACTACTGAAATAACCCATACCTGAATCTGTTCACTATTTCCAGCTGTGACATTCGAGATTGTCCAGCATGCTTCCTTCTTGATGCTCTTTTTGTGATTGTGGGCCAACAGACTCAGAAGGCATGGAAGCACACCATTATTAATAATGCACTGGTAAAAACACTTGCATTAGCATTGCATCAAGAAAGCATTTTGACTTTGTGTACCTGTACTAACATGACAGGGATATGTCCTCAACTAACGAGGCAATTCTTCAAGAGAACAAAAGGACACAAAAAGAAAAACTTAGTACTTACAAAATTGGTTTCACAAACTATTATTATTACCTTAACAGGGAGAACTCTTGCCTTAACTACATACTATAGCATCATGCATGAGCTTTTGACAAAATACAAACTAGAATACATTCTAGAACACTGAATTTGTCTATGAAAAGTCCATGAGTAATTAAAAGATAGGTACTCTCAAACCATCTAGTTGAGCTATATTATCTCACAGAGAGTGTAGTAAAAAAAATGCCAATTGAACCTGAGTTTGGATATCATCTCCAGTGACAATGTTTCCAACTGTGCGAAGGGCAGGAATCAGCACTGAAGGAGAAGGATGACTGTGGAATAAATAAATAAATTAGCATGACATGACAAGGAGCTATTGTTGATTAGTTTATCAATTAAATACTTACAGAAGAAGCTCAATTAGCCGAGGGCAGACACCTGCTTCAATAACAGACTGAATTTTGTCATTTGTACCATCAGAAAGATAAGAAAGTGCCCAACAGGCGTCTGTCAGAACTTCTTCATCATTTGAATGAATGAGACGCTCCAAAGATGGAAGCCCTGGCTTAACCAGCTCAAATTGAGGCTGTGGCTTGCCTCTGCAGAAATTTGATAAGGTCCATGTGGCATTTCTCAGCATTGAAGGCTTTGCATTTTCATTTAATTGAGCCAGAAGATGCATCAAAGCCCCATGACCCAAAACTAAATCACGGCATTTGGGCGAGTCACCAGCAACATTTCCCAATGCCCACACAGCCTGTAATGTACCAAAGTAAAAAAAAAAACTTAAGTCCACAAATATAATATCTCCAAGATAAGACTTTTCCAACATACAATTTTCGAGGTCGAGAAACCATATCAGACAATACCTGTTCACGGACATCATCACTAGGTGAGGCGAGCAGCTTCACAAAGATAGGAACTGCCCCATGATCAATCACGACTTTGGTGTTCTCTGAGGTCCCTGATGCGACATTTGTGAGAGCCCATGCAGCTTCAAACTAAGATGTGAAAAGGGAATCACTACTCAAATGCGGGACAGAAATTACCAACAGAAAGTTCTAAATTAATCAACAGTTTCAAACCTGAAGCTGGGGGAAGTCTTCCCTAAGTAGAAACTCTACAAAGCGAGGAACTACACCAGATTGTATAACTTCCTCGATCGGAGGATTTCTCTCTGAAAGTTACAATTTTGCAGCAATGTCAGGCTCAGTGCAGACGCAACACAAGTAACGACCACCGCAAATGCACAAAATCTGGACTAAGAGATGGCAATGGACAGAAGAAAAAAGTAAACAAGAGCCAGATACAAAGCAGCAAACAGGGAGATGTCCCGACACAACTTCCCAATACCTATCGAAAGAATTTTTCGGAACTGTGTAGTTGCTTCCAGCTGCAATGCCGCATCTGCAGAGCAGACTTTGGCTACCATCAAAGGAAGACTCTCCAACTGCAACAAAAACATCGAAATAAGCCCACTAAAACACCATTCTTCAATCAAACCAAGCCACTCCACAATCACGAGAAAACCACATCATGCAATGCTAATGCATCATCCGACAACCACGCCGTGCTGCCATTTCGTGTAGGACACCGCAACGACGGCAGCGGCGAACTTCACGCAATACAGTGTAGCCACCATCACTTGACACAACCGAAACGAGATCGCCCCAGCTTCCAACAACCCGAGCCGCCCTCGCTCGATACCCAACACCAATCAAACTCGAAAATTTCGAATACGAGGAACCCACCGATCGCCGCGGCCAAACCCTAATTTACCCCGACCGCGCACTCGCCGCAGAAAGCAACAAGATTTCCCGGGGGAAAAAAGAACAAGAAAAGCACGGCGGCGATACCTTCTCGAGGCTGGTCGATTGGGGAGGGGCGGCGAGCGGCAGCCCTCGCGGCGCTTCTTGAGCAGGCTCTCCTCGCGCTTGCTCTTGCGGATCTCCACCAGGTTGTCCTCCCGGCGCCGCCGCCCCTCGTCGGCGTCCACCGCCACCTTGTAGCGGTTCCGGCGGACCTCCGCCCTCGCGCTGGGCCTCAGCGACATGGCTCTTTCTCTCTCTCTCTCTCGCGGGTCGGCGCGCGCGAGGGGAAATCGAGGCGCGGCGGCGGTGGCTGGGCGGCGGCCGTGCGGCGATGTCGCTGCTCGAGAGTTTTCGTGCAGGGCGAGGAGGCGAGGAGGCGAGGGAGAGAGGGAGCGAGTTAAAGAGGGATTCAAATAATTGAGAGGGTAAGCCAAGTGCTCATCTGTCTCTGTGTGTGTATGTATGTATGTATGTATGTATGTATGTATGTATGTACGTACGTACGTATGTATGGTTTGCTCTTTATTAGTTTATTAGTTTATTAGTTTATGATGTTTAGGATTCGGTCGAGCCAATCAAGATATGAAATTGTTGGCCCAGATCCACTAAACAGGGGTCTGAAGGCAAAATTTAGGGAGGCTCGGAAGAACGTGCTTGGCTACATGTCCCCGACTCGATAGGGTTCGAGCTAGGTTAAGATCGGCTTGAGTCGAAAAATGATCTGGAACTTGAGGCTCGGGCTTGTTCGAGCCTATTAAATTATCACGTTATAAGCCCAAATCCACTAAATATGGTCCAGCTCGACTTGATAGGACTCAAGCTAGGGTCAGCTCGACTCATAAAAGAGTTACAACTCAAGGCTCAAGCTGATTCGAGCCAAATAAATTATTAAGGATGATTAGTTTTTGATATGGTTCAATTCAAAAGTGGAACCAAAAACCTGACGGGGAGGAATGGTTCCCAATTTTGAGAATCGGGAATCGGATCGAATCATTAGTTCCGATTCGATTTAACGGAATTGGCCACTTTTTTATTCCATGAAAATTTTAGTTTTAATTTAATTTATACATATGTGTTTAAGAAATAAAATAGTTTATTTTAGGATTTATTGCTATTTTTAAGAAATCAAAAAAATATATATCTTTTAAAAAGATTTAGTTTGGTTCGTCGGTTCGATCCAATCCAATTCCCCCACCAGGAGCTAGACCAAAAAAATTGAACTAGGAATTGGACCAATACCTCCAGGAATTAGATTAAATTGGTCAGTTTGGTCTAGTCCAAGCGATTATTGATTTGGACAATTCAATATGTTACCCCTTATAAATTATCACCGCTAGTATCTACTATACTCATCTACGTTGAGAATCTAATATGCTCATTGCTTGGCTCTATATTTTGATAGAATTTTACATAGGGCGGCTTATTGATCTTGGGTAATGACTTTGTAATTCGAAATTCGTTAATTTTGCTCCTCACGATTAGTACTATCGGGTACTTTTACAAAACCTGATTGATTTTGTAGAGAATTTTTTTGACGATTAGGACTTTCTCATGGTCTTGCCATACTAGAAACTAGAAGGAGATGGCAAGATTACCCATGTCACCATAAGATTCTTTATGAAAACTTAAATTAGGTTAGGGAACTAGTCACATAATCATAAATCTCGAGAATTTCTCTTTTTCTTCTTCTTTTCCAAAGAGACTTGAGCTACCACATTGTCTCTCCTTCTTCTTCCAAAGAGACTTGAGCTACCTCGTTGTCTCTTCTTCTTCTTTTCCAAAGAGATTTGAGCTACCACGTTGTCTCATGTTATTATCTTCTTCTTTTCCAAAGAGACTTGAGCTACTGCATTGTCCCATGTTATTATATAGTTGATTAGAGGGAAGATTGAGGTTTATGGTAACAAATGAGGCCACATTAGCTCAAATAGAGAAAAGGAAATTAATTTTTCATGTTAGCCAATTCTATAGAAGAAAGTAATATTCCAGTGACTCGTGACTACAATCGTATAAAAACCATGTCCTTTTATTATCATCCAAAAATTAGTGACGATCATGTGAAATCAAAAGAATCCATTACCACTTTGAGACAAAACACGATATATCAGGTGTGCTCATTGAGGGGATCGTGCTAAATTCATTGAGAGAGCGCTCTCAAACATAAGCATTTGGGATTTTGGAGGAGGTACGCTTCAACGATCTTGTACATTCCCAAGGCTCTCTCTTTGCCGGCTTTGATGTCTTCTTCTTCGAGCTCGATGTCGCCTTTGACATAGTACGTGCTGGTCATTGTGTTCTTGCTCCCCCCATCAGGCGTCGGCTCGAGCTTGACTTCGGAAGCAATGGATTCAAATCTGTCCTCAAGATCGATCATGGTATGCTTGTACGTGAACATCTCCTCGTTCAAATCGTCCACGCGGTTCTTCATGCTATCGAGCTGACTACCTATCATACGACAAAAAGAGATCGTGTCACACCACGCTCGTACATCTGCACGGTGAAAATGCACAATCACCTTCAACAAAGTTGATCTGCTTGACGGTTCGGGGCCCTCCGTCGCCTCGGAGGATGTCGATGCTCTTTATAGCTTGGGGCCAGAGCTTGGGGGTGAGGTTATGAGAGTCCACGATCAGGGCCTTGAACAGTCTCGCCGGAGGGATCGAGGATGCATACTCGTCGGTGAATGAGAACACCCCCATGATTGAATTGGGTCGTTAGCTAGGAGAAAAATGAACACCCCTTGATGATGGCAGTGGGTTGAGATAGAGGGCTTTTTGGCATAGAAGAGATGATGGGGAGTTGCATTTATAGGTTAAGATCAAAGAAGTCCTCGTTATTCCAAACTATGTCCGATTGGGTAATGAATTCTACAATTTCCAAGAGTCCCTAAACACAAGCTTTCGCATTTTGTCATGATTTTTATGGAAAAAAAAAAAGATGTTACAGGTCAATTAGATTGGGTCGTCATTCTCAAGGGTCACCAGAGTCCCAAAAAGACTAGGTTTCACATTCATGGCTATCGTATCTTCACTTAACACAATGATAAAATAGCAAAATGATGGATCTCAACAAAAAAATAGTGTAGATTATTCCAAATAAGCAGCTAGTTTCCTCCAACATTTCTTAGGTGAAACAATGAGCCAATATATAAGACTTTGATCCATGGGGTGCTTTGGCAATCGTGGGTTCTTTTACTCAGAGTTTGTCAAAAAACAGGAGTGTTCTTCTTCGAGGAATTTAAGAAATTATAAATATTGATGTGGAAGTTAATAGGAGTATTGAGAATTTTTAATCCTTTTGCAAAAAAAGGTCAATAGATGATTACACACTCGACCTTAACAGTGGCGTCCTAGCTAAAGGTTTCGTGCTGTTTGATTCCCCTTATATCACGCTTTCACATGGTTTGCACCAAAACAAATTACTTTGGTGTAATTGAACCCCGAAACCTGCGCATCATTCACAATCTAATTATATCGTCGACTGAAGTGATTCATCGCAACTGTGACCTCTTTACTGTCCTCGAAACACATCGTGTTAATTTGAGGCTTATATTAATGGAAAGCACATCTTCAGAAGCTGGAATTTCTCCTTTTTTTTCTGCCATGATATCTAGACACTTTTGCTTATTGTCAAGCACCAGGACCAAACCAGAGGCTCTGTAGGAGCCCAAGGGGACATGAATCCGTCACAGGTAGAGGTATTAAATGGGTTGTGCAACCCATTTATGGACCCATTTAAGCATAAATGGGTCGTTAATGGGTCAAGTCTTGAGAAATAAGGTATTAAAAATAAAAGAACTAAAATAAATGGGTCTTAAATGGGTATCCATTTAAGACCCATTTACAAACCCATTAAAGTCTAAAGATGGGTTGTGCAACCCAACCCATTTATTTTTCTTTTCTTTTTTTATTTTTCTTTCTTCTTTTTTTCTTTCCTCTTCCTCCGGTCGCCGGCACGGTGATGGCCGGCGACCGGCCAGGCGACCTCGAGGCTCGCTAGATCGGCGAGGCTCGAGCCTCGCCCGACGCCGGCGAGCCTCGAGCTCCTTGGATCTGGCGAGGTGGAGATCTCGCCTGACGCTGGCGAGCCTCAAGCTCGCCGGATCGGGGAGGCGGAGGCCTCGCTAACGTCCGGTGAGGCTCAAGGCTCGCCGATTTGGCGAGACTCGAGCTCGCCGGCGTCGAGCGAGCTCGAGGCTCGCCTTGTGGCCGGTCACCGGCTGTCGTAGAAAAAGAAGAAGAAGAAGAAAGAAAAAAGAAAAGTTATATTTAAAAAATGAAAATAATTAAAAATTTATTTTTAAAAAATAATTAAAATTCCATTTTTTTAAATAATTATTTTAAAAATTATAAAAATTGTCCATTTGTGTTGTATAAAATTATTTTAGCAATACCATTTTTTAAATATATGTATATATCTATATATATAATAAATTAAGTTTAATTAAATAGGTCGGGTATGGATTGGGTATGGGTCGGGTCGGGTATGGGTCAAAATTTTTGCATTGCAATAAACGGGTCATAAATGGGTTAAATGGGTCAATTTGGGTTGGACCATTTATGACCCGACCCAAACCCGACCCGACCCGACCCACCCGTTTAACAAATCTAGTCACAGGGAAGTTGCACCAGCAGAGGCGAAGGGGATATTCCTTATCAGCAAGTGCGGTTGCAATGTCAGGTAGCATAAATGCTTTGATTCTCCAATTACCAGCTGTATGCTCTACTCCATAGGCATCATCACCTCAGATAGACTGATTTCTTATTTTTACATATCGATACCCACATACCTTAACTCCCAATTTGGGAGAATTATTTTTTCATCTCCCTTCCCCAAGGAAATATCCTCAAACTTTTTATGTCCCTAAATTTAGATAGAGCAATTTAGAGTCATACTCAGGATCAAATGATTTGTGTGTATGGTTATCCCTTTATTAGTTTATGACATTTAGGATTTGAACCAATTAAGAGATCAAATTGTAGGCCTAGATCCACTAAACATGAGTCCAAAGGCAATTTTAGATACGGCTCAATAGAACATGCATGGCTACACGGCCCGACTCAATAGGACTTGAGTTAGGGTCTGCTCAACTCCAAAAATAGTCCAGAGCTTGAGGCTCAAACCTGTTCAATCAAATTAGGGTCAGCCCATTAAAGCCCATTCAAGCCTATTAAATTATCACCACCGGTATTTGCAATACTAGTCTAGGTGGCTTATTGATCTTGGGTAATGACTTTGTAATTCGAATTTCACTACTTTTGCCTATTTGATATGTTTATCAAAACTGATTGATTTGGCTGAGAATTTCTCACGATTAGGACTTTTTCATGGTCTTACCATACTAGAAAGAGATGGCAAGATTACCCATGTCACCATAAGGTTCTTCATGAAAACTTAAATTAGGTCAGGAAACTAGTCACATTATCATAAAACTCGAGAATTTCTCTTCTTCTTTTTTGTCCAAAGAGACCATAAGGTCCAACATCGTCTCATGTTATTATATACGTCAATAGTTGATTACGCGGAAGATTGAGGTTCATGATGGCAACTTAGGCCATCTTAGCTCAAATAGAGAAAAGGAAATTGATTTTTCATGCCAATCAATTTTATAGAAGAAAGCAATATTTCAATGGCTAGTGACCACAACCAAATAAAAACGATGTCATTTTATTACCATCCAAAGATAAATGACAAGCACATGAAATCGAAAGAACTCATTACGACCTTGAGACAAAGACACGATATGTCATGTGTGCTTATTGAGGGGATTGTCCTAAATTCATTGACGGAGCACTCTTGAAGTTTCAAACATAAGCGTTAGGGTTTTGGAGGAGGTATGCTTCAACAACCTTGTACACCCCCAAGGCTCTCTCTTTGCCAGCCTCGATGTCTTCTTCTTTGAGCTCGATGTTGCCCTTGACGTAGTACGTGCTGGTCATCTTGTTCTTGCTCCCCCCATCAGGTGTCGGCTCGAACTTGACTTCATAAGCAATGGATTCAAATCTCTCCTCGAGATCAATCATCGTATGCTTGTACGCGAACGTCTCCTGGTTCAGCTCATCCACACGGTTCTTCATGCTGCTGAGCTGACTACCTATATACA
Organism: Eucalyptus victrix; assembly: GCA_016097545.1. Lineage (NCBI taxonomy): Eukaryota > Viridiplantae > Streptophyta > Magnoliopsida > Myrtales > Myrtaceae > Eucalyptus > Eucalyptus victrix. The sequence continues at coordinate 50,030,862 of CM027842.1, forward strand.
ATAGAAGGTTATCATATCATATCACGCTTGTACACCTGTATAGTGAAAATTGAATAGTCACCTTCGACAAAATTGATTTGCTTGATGGTTCCGGGCCCTCCGTCGCCTCGGAGGATGTCGATGCTCTTGACAGCTTGAGGCCAGAGCTTGGGGATGAGGTTATGAGAGTCCACGATCAAGGCCTTGAACAATCTCGCCGGAGGAATCGTGGATGCGTACTCCTCGGTGAAGGTGAACACCCCCATGGTCGAGTCCGCTCGTTAGCTAGAAGAAAGATGAACACAATTTGATAATGCAAAAGAGGGTTGAGATCGAGAGCTTTTTGGCATAGAAGAGATGACGAGGAGTTGCATTTATAGGTTAAGTTCCTAACTAAGTCCGATTTGGTAATGAATTCTACAATTTCCAAGAGTCCCATAACGCAAACCTTCCCATTTTGTCATGATCTCAAAATGACAAAAAAGAGAATGTTAAAGGGTCAATTAGATTGGATCGTCATTCTCAAGGAGTTGAGAACGAGAAGGGGAGGGACACTAGAGTCCGAAAAGGAGTATTTTTCCCGTTCATGGCGATCGTATCTTCACGTAACACAATGACAAAATAGCCAAATGATGGATCTTGACATATAACAGTACACATTATTCCAAATAAGCAGCTAATTTCCTCCAACATTTCTTAGGTGTAATGACGAGCTAATAATAAATAAGACTTTGGTTCATGGGGTGCTTTGGCGATCTTGGGTTTTTCGTCCTATCAGAATTTCTTAAAAAAATAAAGTGGATTTTCTTCGAGAAATTTAAGAAATTGTACATTTTGACGGGAAGAAGTAGGTAAGACGAGGTCAATAGATGATTGCACACTCAACCTTAACAATGGTGTCCTAGCTAAAGGTTTCAAGCTACTTGATTCCCCCTTTTACTCCCCTTTCACGTGGTGTGCACCTTTCAATCCTTCGTCATCCTAGCAGTCTTTAAAACGAACCCAAAAGCCACATATCATTCGCTATCTGATTGTATCTTCGACTGAAGCGATTCATCATGGCCGCGATCTCTTTACCATCTTAGAAACAAGTCGCTGTTAATTCAAGGTTTATATTAAGGTAAGGTGCATCCTCAGAAGCTAGATTTTCTCCTTCTTCTACCATGATCTTTAGTCACTTTTGCTTGCTGTCAAGCACCAGAGCCAAACTAGAAGCTCTGCAGGAGCAAAGGGGACTTGCATCTATCTGTCATGAGGCAGTTGCACAAGCAGAGATGAAGCGGATATTCCCTATCAGCAAGTGCGGCTGCAATGTCAATGGCTACCTAATTTGGCATAAATGCTTTGATTCTCCAATTATCAGCTGTGTGCTCCGCTTCATCCGTGTCATCAGCTCGGACAGATGCCGTGTCAAGATGTTTTTTGCGAGCATATGCTCGTGGAAAACGGTTACATGGAATCGTTTTTCGGAATGTATTGTCTCGTCACGCGTTTCCAACACCTCCCAAATCGATCCCTCTTGGCTTTGTTTTTTCAATTCGAAACGTGGACAATCTGGCGCTGGATGGTTTAAACAGCTTCACTGTGCGAGGACCTTCGAGGAACTTGTGCCGTTGCTTGCCAGAAAGAATGACATCCTAATATTCATTTCTTGCCTCATAAGACAGGAACTACTTATTCCATGAGTACGAATTGCACCAACAGAAGATTCCTAGGTGTTCCCTATTCTCCACCCCATTCGGTTTTCCAACGATATGTCTCGCGAAATATCGGTTCTGCACACCACAGGTTTCGCAATTCGTGTTCACTTCGCAGAAGATTTCGTCTGAGTGTCTGGCTCTCCTTCAATTTGGCTTTGAAAGGAAATAGAAATGGCTTCTGAGAAGGCTGTGTCCGGAAAGGAAACAGGCACGAGCAGCAACCAGGCAAACTGTGCAGCACGGGAGCATAAGTCGGAGGGCGGCGCATCGAGCTCCAACTTTGGGAAAGTGCTGGTCGAGAGAGCACTGTTTGGGTCACGCCGACGCCGTTTCGGCGGTAAAAAGAGCGTGAACGAGGCTGCCAAGACGCTTCCAAGCAGGCTAAGCAAAGTTTCCTTGGCCGAGGACCACAAGACCAAGGTATGAACAAGCCTTTCTAACATCTTAGAGGTGCAAAACGATTCTGATTTGATACAAAAGGCCCAGTTTCCATGTACAATAGAAATATGAACACTATGTAACGTAGCAGGTGGTGATGAAGCTGTAAATTTCTATGTTTAGTTAGACAAAAGATATTACATAACAACGAACTTGGCGGTAAGGAACTTGCAAACGATTCTTCGGGGCAAGACGAGGGATGTCAGGTCCCGTGATTTCGCGAGATTTTGTTGATTTCAAACGCTGGTCTATATCAAACTACGATATGCTGCATCTGCCGAATTCGTAATCTCTCCTGTTTACTCTAGCCCCTTCTCATATGTCCAAACAAGCTCCGATAATCAAGAGGCCCTTAACTTGGTCATGTTTGAAACTACAAACTGAAGTAACCCCGCAGAAGAAATAATTAAGCGCTTCTACCGGAAAATACCCGGAAAAGAAATTGAAGAGCATAAAAGATATCGCAGCCGGAAGACTCCATCATTGGAAACAACTACGTTTCGCACCTGGTCCAGTATGCGACGATCAAGCTTTCGAACTTTCAAGTCGATGCAGAGAGGCGCCTCCTCGGTCGGTCACATAAGGGGACTGAGGGTGTGAACAAGAGGGCCTCTTAGATCAAATCGCAAGCTGCGCAATGAACGGTGCAGGGCCGACCGCCATCACGGGATCAACGTGAGCTCTCAGCCGCGGGATCCACATCGAATGACAGTCCCGACGTGCCGGTCGTGTCATTGCCGACGGATCCGACGTTTCGCAAGTGAGAAGAGACAGTGAGTTGGCCAATATGGATGTACTAGGTTGTGATCAGGACATCGACGTCGACATCTTCGTATTGCCCGTAGGCCTTCTCCCAGTCCTTGCTTTTCGATAGGGAAGTGTAAGAAATCATGAGCTAAGTTGAAGCTAGGGAGCAAATCCCTCCTTTGCGATTCAGAAATATTTGTGATGGTAAGTCCTGCTTATCACCAGTTGACACCATCACAAAACTCCAAAAAATAACAACAACAACAATGAGAATGAATAACAACAACAATTTTCTCAATCTATGATTAATCAATATTTTCGGATCCTTTTATTATAATGAAAATGTCATCGAACTTCAAAATGTTTACCCTTTTGAGAAAATTGTTCCATGCGGATGCTTTTGAGTATCTTACCGAACTTAAATAATCTTACACAAAAGCTTGCTCCAATTTGCGTCAACCCCTAACATTGTATCTCAATGTTGACAAGAACCATATTGAAGTTTTGACCATATTTGTCTTTTCCATGTAATATCCTTCTTCGGAGAGATGGATTAGAAAAACTTTCATCACGGCAATTCTTATAGGAAACCCTAATCCAAGAAGGATTAGCCTTGCTTTAAGTGCCAAATCGACATCGCATATTGAATAAGAATCAAATTATGCGAGTCATGACATTAATGAAAATGAAAATAGAAGTGAATCCAATCAGACCGGTGGGGGTCCAGCCCTGGCAAAAGTTCTTTGGGAGTACCAAAAAAAATGAAGAGAAGGTGGAGGCGGTTCAGACATTAGTATCATCAGTTCAAGTGAAAGGATTCGAGTATAAAGGAAGGAGAGCGGGGGGGACATGATTTAACATTACGTTTGACTCTTATCTTCAAATCCTCCACCCAACCAGCAAAATCTAAACGTGCAGTTTTGTTTTTTCTGTGACATGATATCAAAACATGAAAATCATTTCATTTTTTTTTTTTTTTTTTTGAAAAGAAAAAGTTTGTTGTCTTAAAAATGTTGCTATGGCCTTTTCACTTTAATAGATATTTTTCGTTTTTTATTATTTTTATATCTATATTTGGGATAGATAGTATTACCTTATCCTCGGACAGGTCCTCATCCACTAAGTTCTGGCCACCTGCCCATCTAACCCCCATTTTCCCCTTTTTTTAATAGAATGTTTTGATTCTCCACCTGTAAAAAAAGCAGCTCTTTAGATAACTTCTTTTTGAGATTCCGGGAAAATAAACCCTTCAAAATAATTTATTTTCACAAGTTGACCAACGTCAATTAGGGAAATGGAGAATACTGGGATTGTTTAGGCTAAGGGCTTACACAGCCCCCCAACTTGTCCATTGCCAAAAGAGACTCCAACAGCCAGGATTTTGATTTTGATTTAGTGTGCCATGAATGATACAGTTTGTGTGATTTCGACAATTAGAAGAAGGGTGTGGAAGGAATGAATTACTAAGAATATGATGGCATTGATGAGACTTTCGTGATATCTAAAAACTATCTTTAACATGCCCTCAAGCTCAAATTGGTAGTATAGATTAACTTGAGTATAAAAGTAATATCAAAGACCAATATAAGGTGTGGATGGTACCATGAACCCAGACAATATTATTATGTAATGACATCGTTCGAAAAGGCAACACTGTCTAAATGAGCTTTTCAAATAGATCATACGAATATGTAATAACTAATGTCGTTTGAAAACTGACATTGTTGAATTTTATCTTCGAGCGGATGATGTATAAAGAGGACTAAGTTATTTGGTAGCGAGCACGGTTTAAATTAGCTTTCGGATAGATGGTGAGACACCGTCGGAAAAGGGTGCGATACAGTGCATCTTGTGAAGACAACTGCATGTTAGGGACACCCAATTGGTTGTGTGTTGGGGCCTATGCGGGCAAGGCCAATACAGTATGTGGTGAGGCCATTCGTGGAGGACCCTATGTTTGTGCTTGGGGAAAAGCGATTGCGGTAGAGACAAATTACGAACACAAGCGTGTGGCTTTGAACAGAGAGGTTCATTGAGTTGGCAGAAGTGTGTCATTGGGCGTCCATCCCAGCGTACACTCAGTTGTTCCACGGGTGCCACGTGCACCCAACGCACTCAAAAATTCCCTCAAGGTCTCCAAACTTCAATACCAACCTAGAAAATGAGAAGAACGACGGAACGGTTGAGTTACTTACATGACTCATCAACGAGACCTCCATGACAGATGGACGGAATTAGATTCCGGTTCGTGAGCACTCAGAAGGAACCTAAAAAATCTAGGAATCCTTGCATAAGACATTTACACGGCGCAATGTCAACATTCAGACATCACCCGTGACAATAATTATCATCGAATGACGGTTGGCGGGAAATGAATTTGATGGCGGAATCGGGACAGGGCAGGCCCTACCCACCCCACCCTTTCGAATAAGCTGGGACGATGGAATTGCTTGGAGGATATGTAAAGCCTTTTGGGAGGATTCTCCAAGATATCCTGCCACTCACTTTGGATGGCCCTGCTCTCAAGTCTGTCCAAAAGAGAACAGAAGCGAGTGGGTTGTCAAATTGGGCCAGCCTAGCGGCAGACACAATCATCCCTCGCGATGCCGGTCCGGCCCATGCCTGCGGGGGCGTGGATCGTACTGATTTGATGCCTGAGAGGTCCAGTGAAACCGGTTCCTAAATGTGATTAAGAACGTCGAATGGAGTTTAACCCTCTGATCACATTTTCGTAAGAGCCCCCTAGAAGCTCTCCCAAGAACCCACTTAAATCCGCTCGTGATTTCACCAGCATACCCACTTTCGATCAGAGTCTGCACGGCCGATCCGAATCGGGACGCTGGCAATATCATGCGCATTTCACCATGATGATGGGTCGGGGCGATGGTTGGAGATAAAGTGAGTAGACAACCAAGGCGACGAGGGCTCAAAAAGCAAAGGTGACTTTATGCTGCCTGCCTATATAAGTTGAGGCAGATAAAGAGGTACGACTACTGGACCTTCGGCACTTAGCGTCAGTACAGAAGAAAGCAACAAATCGAACAGGAAAAGCGTCTCTCTTTTCTCTGTAGTTTTGGATATGGTTTGGCACTTTCATGACCCACGTTATATGCGGGACGCTCGATAGGATCTCTTCCGCACGCTTCTCTCGGCTTATCCTTTCTCTATATATACTCAATTCTCAACTCACTATCCCATATCACGAGAATTACTTGCACAGAATCTGAAGACAGAACAATTGCTGTCTAGATTTGCATGATGTGTGCATTCGAGCACACGCATCCTGATGCTGAAAACAAGAGGCCGCCGAGACTGAAGCTGTTCGGTGTCCCCGTCGCTGGGTCCGATGAGACGCCGGTGATGGCACCGTGTGATGGAGAAATCAGGAAATTCGAGTGCCAATATTGCCGCCGGGAGTTCCTGAACTCTCAAGCGCTGGGCGGCCACCAGAATGCACACAAGAGAGAACGACAGCGGGCCAGGCGAGCCCAGCTCATCAGCGACCGTCATCAACGGCCGTTGACGGTAGGGGGTCCCGTCGTATCTACACATGTGGCGGCATTTGGACCATTCATTCACTCCGCCCAGAGAGTGCACGGTGGATTCGCCATGTCAGCTAGGTTCCACCGTGGGCCGCCCCCGCCAATTCCAATGCAGTCGGATGGCGATCCCAGCCAATCTTATGTTGTACGGGCAGAGTATATCCGAGCCATGGGTCGTAGCAGCAGGCCCATGGAATCTGCCCAAGTTGAGACAAATGAAGTTGGGGTTGACCTACGCTTAAGCTTAGCATCAACCTCCAAAGCATCATAAACCGGCAAGATTTCTGGCTGCAGCGTGAGTTTAACTAATTTTCTGGAGAGACTTAGTCTCTCAGGCATCGTCTGAGTATATGCTATGCTATATACGCCCATTTTCATCAATAATGTATTCAACCATATTAGTAATATCATTTTTGTCCCTAAATCCAGGAGGCCAATTCCTGCGACCGAATCCGTTATTCAATTATGTTCTCGACCTCAATTATACAGGGAATTGGAATGGTAAAAAAAAATGAACATGCTCTACATTTCCCGTTTATGATTTCAAAATCCCAGTTGAATTTACAATCTCACTCACAAAGGGAGGTATATTGTTAATTTAACTATACCTTTCTCCTGTCTATTTGCCGTCTCACCGGAGATCAACCACTTCAAACTTCAACTTAGAGTTCATATAGACATGCGAACAGTGTTCATAAATGGGGCTACCATCCGAAGGCTCCTCGTGTGGGTGAAACCCGCGTTCTTGGCAATTGCGAATCACATTGACACCTCCCGGGTCAGAAAGATGGAATATCCCATGTGGACTGTAAGTTGAAACGCATTTGTAGTAAGCACGCTAACTGGTAACTAGCCAAATGAAAATTTCAGAGCGAACACATCCACTTCCTAACCAATTAGAAAGGAGGACTGAATGCGTAAAGATTACCTGGACGAGTCTGTAGGTGCCATTACAATCGCAACTGCCTCAGGCAACATAATCTACAAGTCCAGAAAGCAAACCTTATCAGGAGATTAAACCCATAATTTGATCACCATAGTTATAGTAATGAACCTATCTAATAACCTCAAATTTACTTCCCTTTGTTATTGAGGTTAACTAAGAGACAGTACCTAGCCTTAAGAAAGTTGTAGAAGCAGATTACACTGCCGTTATCTTAAAAAGCACTCTTGTTTGTTAAATAAGTTATAAATTTACTCCAAAATCATGGATGACTATGAATACTTGTTCTTAAAAACCATCCTGCAAATGGACAAACTTCAAGTTGAACAGCTAAGACTACAGTATACATTTTAGAAAACAATTTGACTGTAGCTTTAACAACATGGCATGGCATCAGAGAGAATGAACAAAATAATTACCTGATATGAATAATGTGTGTGGAGATCCACTGATGACATGAAGCAGGTCTGAGATGGATGTGTCTGTAAATTATGAAAGTACCTTAGGTATCAGGTACTGGAGTGTGTGAAAAAAAAAAAAAAAATCTTGACTGATTGTAAAAGTACATTAAAAAAAGAACACTATACGATAAACTGAGCATATGCATCTCCTGAAACAATTGCCCTAAGAATTCCTTCCCTATTAACTGGCAGTATTAGCTGTGGCAGGACTGCCAGGGGTTTCAATAAAGAGAGAGTTGAGCAGGCTGCTAGGAAATGGAAATGAAAAATGAGAGATACTTTTTTTTAGAAATATGGATAAATGGAAGTTTAACTCCAAACCAAGGGGCTTTACAAGGAGAAGAACCATAATTAAGTTATATTCACACTAGTTTGTAAAAATTAGAAAGAATGTATTTATATATTCACAATTCACTAGTGGTAACAGGTACACTGCCAAATATTGAGATACGCGCAAGGTGAACTCCCAGTTGTAACGCACAACCACAAAACTAAAGTCATAGGAAAAAATCAGCAGTTACCAGAGAGAGAACAGACTAATGAGGATTGTAATAGTAGCTAGACAGAATTTGGCAAAGTAGAATGTAGAAAAACTAAAGAATATGACACTCAGTGTCTACTCTTACAACTATTCACATTGAAATTCTCATCCCTCCACCTTGTGTATTCAAAGTCACATTTCTAGTTTTCTATTATTCAAATAAATCCACATTTATAGTACCCAGAAGAATTAGATTAAAAAGAAAACCTTTGAATCTACATGTTTGTATCTTGCAAACAGATGATATGCATAATGATTCAATCGATCCAGATTTGTCTTAATTTGCAGTAAGACTACAAGTTAATGATTTTGTTTCCTAATTAAAAATTTTGTGAATATCTATCCCAAGTGCCAATCTGCAGTGTCACTTTTCCATAGAATCTGACAGATTTCAAATCATGTTTTCTTCTTTAATACCATCCACTGAGATTTGCCTCAACAAAAGCTTGCTTCTAAGCCACTCTCAGAAATATTCTCAACAATGATTTTCACCATCTAAGGATTTGTATCTACTAGTCTTTCCTCAATTATCTAAAATAAGTAGATGGCTTGAACGTATGTAGTTTGACAACATCAAGCAGGACTTGCAAAATCGAGGGATAATCTAAACAAAGCAATGGAGACATAAATGGCAGAAATCCAGAAAAATTGGATGGAGTCAGTGATAATGAAGATGACAGAATGGTCAATAACACTTACATGAATCCATCCAAGAGGGAAGAGTGATAATCTGTCCTGAACTTCAAATATTTCTTCTTCATTCAACGTCTGACACTGAACATCAGTACAATAAAAGTTAGAGGACAAAACAAAATAACTAGGATGACAGAAAACTTGTAATCAAAAGAAAAGATGGATCAATTCTGCCAAGTAATAATGTACTCTCAAAAGACCAATTTCCTAGTGTCATCATTCAGCATCAAATCAAGCTACCCATAAGCAATTGCAAAGTTAATTATTTAGTGACAGGCAGCTCCTTCTGTAACTGGTAAGTTACGCTGAACTAATAACAGACTACGATAAAAAGTCATAAGCCAATTGCCACATTGAAGGAAATGAGCAGAACAGTCAAACTTGAATACCGGATTAGAGATATACCGAATCTGAAGTGGACTCTTGCTTTGGAATAATGAGCGTAGTAATATGGAAAACCCTGTTTTTCTACAGCAAATAAAGAACAAGTCAATTTTAATCCTCGGCAACCTCAATTCCAGGATGAGCAATAAACAATAAAGAAAGCCCCCAAAAAAGGGAAGTACGAGTCTCACCAATGAACCTGCAAGAACCCCACAAGTTTCCAAGTTCTTTGCAGTATTTTTTTGAGCCAATCGCAAAAAGTCTTGCATCATATTTACAGGCTGGGGTGCAAATCAAGCAGGAAAACAAGAAAGAAAAATCATCATCATGGAGAGAAACAATCAGGACAGGTTTTGTCCCATGAAGTACAAAAGTTTGTTTTTGACAGCTAGGAGAACATGAAAATTGTTCAAGAAAGATATATTACATCATCAGGACAGCAAACTCACCACATGCAGATTTTGATAAGAGCTTTCACTATGCTGCAAAGATTTTGCAGGTCCAGGTCTTGGATCTGCAACTTGAGATGGGGGGATAGGAGCAACGCCCTGCCGAACCTGAGCAAGAACAGGTGGTGGAGCAGGTTGCTTGATACTGACAAACTGGAAAGGATCTTCCATTGCTTCTGTTGCTAATGCAGGCCAAGACTGTTCAGCAGGACGTGACCATGTACCATCATCCAAGGAGAGCACTGAATCCATTGTAGATCTAGGCGATCCTTGATCATTATCTTTGACTGCCATATGATCGTATTGACCAGCATGATTGAGGCTGTTTCATCATTCACAAACAAAAATAGAGCAATTGGAGCAGCCTCATATAGGAAATATTAAAAGGAATGAAAGAATACATTGATTTAATCCATTCTTGTGCAAAAATTACAATGGGAGTAAAAAACTGAATGCGGTAGTTTATCGGTGCAAAAAATAAAATGATCAACAAGTTCAAACCTCAACTCTTCTGCAGGGTTGAAGTCTGCACTGCATGGATATTGGACCTGTAGTTTCAAGCAACTAAGTCACATCATCTTTGCACAATATCGCATGCAAAAAGTGAAAATAATATAAGGAGGGATATTACCTTTATCTCTGCACTGGGTCCTAGCCATTGGCCCTGAAGGCCGTTTGGGCCTAATATAGAGTGTCTAGACAATGTTTCCTTTTTGGGAACTGGAAGACTAACAGAACTGCAAAATCCTATTATAAAATTAGTGTTTCATACTATTATGCTATTGCAGCATGCAATATAATGTAGATGTATTCTCACAAGTAGAAGAAGAAGATGACAACAAAAAGGTGAAACAAAGCAGGTTAGGGATCAAATACTTAAGGAGAGAAGCAGCTGCTTTATCCAAAGGGCAGATCAGTGTTACAATCAATGTAAACCATCAAATAACTTAGCAATATCCTTAATAGACCTGAAGCAAGGACAATCCTCCATTACGTAGGTCACAGTCATCTAGTTTCATGCTTAAAGCAATGAACCAAGGCAATTTAGCATCTTGACAAGTTTTATCCATTTTGCTTTAGTTTGAGTCAACCACAGGCCCTACGGTTAAGGTTTGCTATCATTCTAAGTTTCATGTGTTACCTTTTCATCAGATTCATTGCTGAGAACTCCATGAAAACAGAGCCATTTGAACTCGTCTATGCAAACACAGCCAAGTGCTGCTCTCAAATGATTTCTTCACTAAATCTATAAACCCCACTATGGACCAATGAAGTGTTCAAAATTGAGCAATGTGGAACAAAATTGGCACCCTTGATCACAGTCCATTTTGAATATTTGCACAGGATATGCCGAGAGAAAGTAGTAACTCTGGCAGTATCCTCCAATACAATCCAAACCATAGATACAAAATTATGCAAGCCTTACAAAACACAAGAAAAACAATCAAGCAGTCATGTAAGCTTACATCTCCAGCCAGATATCACTTTATATGCTTATAATGAGAAGGGGGAAAAATGAATAAAAAAACAAGAAGTAACCCAATCATATTAGACCATTCATCTAAACGAAAAGAACATGATATAAATAATCTTAACAATACTCACAGCTTCTGGAACTGCTTGTCAACTCGCATGGTATTCAATGATGAACTCTGAGTTTGGTCATTTTGATATTTCCAAAGAGAAGAAGATGCCAAGCTATCAGTCTGCAGTAAACAACGAGGTCAATCAGATAATGCCCACATTTTCAGAAGAAACGGACAAATCACTATACAAGGTTAATTTTTCAAACAGTGAGATTCTCTGGCCTAAAAAGGCAAGGAAAAGTTACATTGTGAAAGAAAATTTCCCATCAAAGCAAGTTTTTGTACAATGTACATGCCAAAATCAAAGGAGGGCTATGTGATTGTACTGGGGTTGTACATCAGAAAAGCCTTCTTTAACCTTCTTATCTGTGCCTGAGTAAGAACTCCTACTGGTGGAGGGCCATTCCAGTGGAAGTGTCCTAGAGGCATATGCAGTTCTCTCTGAATTGTCAAATTCAAGCATTTGCGACTTTTGTGACGCTGCATCAGCTTCATTTAACTCATCCACTCGACGCTGGAATTCTGGTTTCAAGGATTCAAGCTCGGGTATGACATCAAACAATATCTGCGGAGATAAGGCAAGAATTGAACTTAAAAATGTTGTCTAACATTCTCAAGTTAGATGAATGGACGATGTGCACCAATATACTTCACCTTTCTATAAATTGACCTTTCTTTAGTACGCAAAAGCTGGTAATCTCGATGAAATGGTATAGTTTCAGACACCAAACTGAAAGATATCAAAAGATATCAAAGATATGGTGCATCCGTACTTTCAATAAAGGAACAGAACCAAAGTAATGGCCTGGCACAAAGCCTTTTACCTTGAAAACCTCAGAAGGATGATATACAAATCCACGATATTATTCTCCTCCCGGTACACACTTGCCTAGACGGTAAATGAGAAGATACAGATAATAAGAAAGTGCTAAGAATACCATACCCCAGGAAGAATAGCATAGACAACAACAAAATATGATGCTCATGATACTCCAAACGAAACCTGATGGCGGAACTATTTCCTATTCTAAGTAGCAATAAACCACAAGGAATGTTTTGGGAAAGGGGAATGGAGTATCAAGGAAGTTAGGACCGGCTGAAAGAAGGACAGCGGGGAAAGTTCTCTAAGAGCTAATCCAACTCATTTGTAAGTGCATCATCCCCTGTTAAGTCCCGTCATTCCAACAAATTGAAGCTAATCTTTTTTTCCAAGTTCCATTACCTCTTGGATCTCAAAGACTTCGACAGGCACTTAACCATACCCTTTCCATATCGACATACCAAAACAGACGGAGGAGTTCAGACTTCCCACACGGATTGATGCTAAACTAAACTCTGCGCAATCCCCATTATATTTTGCGCCAGTAGACGCTCATCATTCAACTTCAGATGCCAAACTGCAGCATTTATCTAACAAGCAAATGCACCACTCACGTATCCCTATATCATACAGTGATATCTGCGCGGAAAAACACTACAAAATACCAAATCAGCAACTCCACGAATCGCCCTCTATTACTAACACGGTCATCGAAGAATCACGCGACACCAGCAGGCATTCTTCGCACGAGAAAGACGCACCCACGAGCCCAGCTCGTTCTCGACCTAAGGGCAATCAAAAAGCAAAAAAAAACAAAGGCAAAAAACCCTCCCCAAATTCTCCGATTCCGAATCGCGACAAAAACCGATTTCGACGCGAATAAGGGCGCGAGGGAGAGTGCGAAGAGCGCGGAATCGGGCGCGCCGAGCGCGGCGAGGAGAGGCCGGGAGGCACCTGCTTGAGGAGGTTGTCGGCGATCCGGTAGTAGTAATGGAGGGGAATGCGATTGTCGACCTCGACCCTCCGAGCGATCGAGTTGACGTTGATCTTCATCTTCCTCAGGTCCGGCGGCGGTTGCCGGCGCGGCGCTGCGGCGGCTCCGATCCCGTTCGCTGCCGGAAGGAATCTCTCTCTCGCTCTCTCTCTCTCTAAAAGCGGAGATCAATGGGGGAAGACTTGTCCGCTAAGGAAAGGACGCCGGGAGAGAGCGGGTTCTTCTCGCAATCGCGCATGTCGACATGGTGGTGATCCCTCTTTTTCTTGTTTTTCTTATAAATTATTATTGTTATTAGTAGCAAAATTGGGTTTTTGTCCTTTTAATTTATTTGAAAATCTTTATGGTATGGCCGCTGATTTATATAATGCCATGGTATTCATTACTATTATTTTTTCTTTCATTACTATTGTAATATCTTTTTATTAAGAGCAAGGGGTAACGATTAATATTAATTTTGTGACTATTCAAGTTCAAATTTCCCTCTATGATTATAGTTGTTAAGTGTGATCGATTCCCGAACAATCCAATATCCATTTAAGATCGATTTTGCTTTCTCTATAATTGAGAATCGGATTATCATAAATTGAAATGTGATCCAACCGGACCGCACCAATCAATTTGGTCCAATTTTTGGGTGGATAAATAATATCGATAGGAAAAAAAAAATAGTTCAAGAGACTCAAGTTGACAAACATAATTTAGAGAGTAGAACCATAAATTGACATTGGCACCTCCTTGCTCGATGGATCCGCACCGTCCCGCTCTAGCATTTCTAATTGGCCGTACAAGGAGAAGAGAGCAAATCCAAAGCGCAAGAGAGAGCATAAATCTCGATCCTCGGATCATGAAGTGCAATACCTCCAAAGCAACAAAATCATGGTGACCACGATAATCGATGCGATTGACTCGAGCGAGAGGGTCTAGACTCCGATGAGAGGGACGCGAGGCACAAGCGACTTGGGTGAGAGGGTCGAGCGAAAAGATCTGCAAAGGCAAGGCTCGAAAAGTTAAAGAAGGCCATGGGTTCGAAGTGAGTTTCCTAATAATTTATTTAGACCCATTTATTTTTACGCTTTACTTTCTCAAATTCATTTCTGATTCATGTTTAATTTTCACATGACTCATTTAACTGAAAATGGGTTATAATAAGGGTTTATGACCCATTTTGCCATCTCTAGGCGCGATTAGGGCTTGGACTTGAAAAGAGCAAGGTAATGACTAATCATTTCGTCAAATCAAGGTGGAGCCTTGTGAAGGCCAGGAGCAATTGGGGCTTGGACTTGTGAAGGTGGCACTGGTCCGACGCCTGAGAGTTGGGCGAGAGGGAGTGACTCGGGAAAGAGATGGAAAGAGCGAGGCGTGAGATAGAGAGTCGAGAGGAAAATTGGAGGCATGTGAGATGTTATTTGGTTTCTATGCACATGGACATCGGTGCTGTTCTTTAAAAAATTAAAAGAAAAAATAAATTAATCAGTTCGAGCAGTTCGATTCCCACTCTCTTGAAGTAAGGAATTGGACCGCTCGACATCAATTTTAATTTTATGGAATTGAGAACTAAACTGACGCCTTTAGGAACCACTCAAAATTAGGGAGAACTACCAAAAAAATTTTAAACCTATTGCAATTGTGCCAATTCGGTCTTAAACAATTTTTTTGATCAATTTAGTTCTAAACCTTTTACAATTGTGCCAATTCAGTCCATCCAGCCAAAATTGGCCGGCCGGTGCGGACGAGGACGCCGGTCATCCGACGAATGCTGACGTTGAATTTTTTTAATTTTTTTAATTTTTTTTCGAAATTTTTAAATAATTTTTCGAATTTTTTAATTCTTTTTTTTTCCATCATCTTCTTCGCCTCCTAGCGGCCGGAGGCGACGGCCCGGCAAGGTCAGCCTCGCCAACCACTGGCGAGGGCGAGGGCGAGGGCCCGCCAGATCCGGCGAGATCGGCCCTCGCCAGATCCGACAGGGCCTCGCCCGCCGTCCACAATGCGGTGCCGATCGAAGGCACAATCGCAAGGCACGGATTGAGGCGGAGAGAGAGAACGGTTCCGAGCGAGCAGCGGGGCGACCTCCTCAATCGGCGAATCTTCAGGTGACTATCCCTCTCTCTCTCTCTCTCTCTCTCTCTCTCTCTCTCTCTCTCTCTCTCTCGTTTGAAGTGATCGAGCGGTGGCGACGTAGCGGATGGCGACGGGTTACGCGGCGCAATTGCAGTAAGTGCGGAGTACGCTCGACCAATCGTGACCGAGACGTGGCGACCGATAGGGTTTTGGGGGAAGACAACGGCGACAACGTGTCGGGCGGCAGCTTGTCACCTGTTCGTAGCGAGGGTATGGCACGGCGACATTGCCGGTCGACGAGATGGCATCAGCTGTTGCGACAGCGATAGACAGCAAGGATTTGTCTCCGGAACAGCGTCGGGGCTACGATAAAGCAAATGCTGGCGTGCGACAGCGACACGACGGAGACCCGGTGCAGCGATGACGTCAGGGGGTTCGGGCAGCGTCGACGGCGCCTCCTTCCTACTCGAATCTGGCCCCCTTCTCTAGTTTCTCTTCCTCTCTCCGGCCCCTCTTCGCAGATCTGGAACTCCCTTGCCCAGAACTCCTCCCCTCCAGCCAGATCTGAGATCTCCGGGGAGGCCTCGCCCTCGCCGGGCCTGCCCGGCCCTCGCCTCCGGCTGGCCAGGAGGCGAAGAAGATGATGGAAAAAAAAAAAGAATTCAAAAATTCAAAAAAATATTTAAAATCCGAAAAAAAAATTAAAAATTCCACGTCGCATTCGCCGGATGACCGGAGTCCATGTCAACGCTGACCGGCCAATTTTGGCCGGATGGACTGAATTGGCACAATTGTAAAAGGTTTAGGACTAAATTGGCAAAAAAAAAAAAAGTTTAGGACTGAATTGACACAACCGCAATAGTTTTAGGACTTTTTTGGTAATTCTCCCCTCAAAATTAACCGATCCAGTTCTATCGGCTTCTGGTTCAAATGATTTTATATGCTCATCCCTAGTACTTGAATTTGAATATTGTCATCATTAAACATTGTTCCCATGGACTTGAAGTAATGCCAATCAATGAGACTAACCATGCATGATGGAGTTCATTACAGTCCAATAGACATAGAGAATGTCGTTCCAACTTTTATGCGAAGAGTTTTAGTACCTCTACTCGTAATTTTCATCGATTTACCTAGGCTGAATAATTTCTACGATATTGCTACCATCGGCCGTGGTGGCTCCGCTGAATAAAAGCTCCATTGATCCTCCCTCAAAGGTGAGGGGTTCGAAATCCAGTGAAGGCATGTGGTGTCTTGCGTGGAATGTCGGGGTGGTGGGTCCTTCGCTAGCGTCTCCCCAGGTTTATCTCGTCGGCTACCGGCTGTACGGGGGTTCTTGGGTCATGAAAAAAAAAAATTCGACAATATTGCCAATACTTCAAAAGAACACCTTCGTGAGTGTATTCGATTGGTATGAAGTTACGTACTTGATATATGTTTACCTAATTACCAATCCTAAGTTTTTATGTAATGTTGGATCATATTTTCATTTGTTTATTGAAACCTGTAGAGTGAAACCTTTTCCTTGTAAAAGAAATAGAATAATTTGCTCATATTAAACCTTGTTTTTCAAGAAATTAATCAATTTTTCTAATGCGTGACGACACATCAATAGGCCAAATCTCAGAAAAAAAAATCACATATTTATAATCAGGAACGAAGTGACCTCTTGTCCAGTGGATAAAAATGACCGCCGTTATCCTTCTCATTCAAAATATCCTAGATTACGGTTGACGTGGCTATGGTGCTCAATTGGTGCACCGATGTGGCAATTTTATCATTTAAAAAGTTTAAAAAGTAAATCAACAAATTAAAAAGTTAATGACGTTGGCCAAAAAAATTCATAAATAAAT
This sequence comes from Eucalyptus victrix, assembly GCA_016097545.1. Taxonomy (NCBI): domain Eukaryota; kingdom Viridiplantae; phylum Streptophyta; class Magnoliopsida; order Myrtales; family Myrtaceae; genus Eucalyptus; species Eucalyptus victrix. The sequence continues at coordinate 50,048,056 of CM027842.1, forward strand.
CTGAGTTTTAAGGAATAAAAAACTTGTAAAATACAAATAAGAAAACCGAAACAGGTATGCTCCTTCACCACCTTCTCCTCCTCTACCACCTCCTCCTCTTGCCGGCTTGGCGCGTCATCGCGTCGTCGTCCTCCGTCTCCGCCCCATGACAATCATCCCCGGCCGCCGATGCCGGCCCCCAACTGGTATGTTCCTCCTCCTCCCACCAGCAACTTTATCTTTTAGCAGTGTTAAAATGTGATAATTTTACTTCTAGGGTGCTGTGACCGACGTTATGCCCATGCATATGCATGGTGTTATTGCGACATGAAGAAGGTAGTCGCTTATGATTCTTGGTTGATTTGTCATATGATTAATATATAAACCTCGATCAGAGTCCATTTCGAATATTGAGCGATGTGGAACAAAATTGAGCAATGAAGCATTCAAAATCGAGCAATGTGACCACCGACCGCGGTGGCATGGCTGGATAGGCCTTGGACCTCCACGAAGGAGGTCCAAAACCCCCTCGGGCGTCTTTGTTTCCCGGTGACTTAAGCGTGACGTCGAGGTGGTGGTTTCCTCGCTAAGAACAGGGGTTTAAAATTCGGCCGGCAGTACCGGTTCCTCCAAAGACCGAAAAAAAAAAAAGAAAAAAAAAAAATCGAGCAATGTGGAACAAAATTGGCAGTAACCCTTGATCAGAGTCCATTTCGAATATTTGTACAGGATATGCTGAAGAAAAGTTGTAAATCTGGCAGTATCCTTCAATACAATCCAAACCATAGATACAAAGTCATGCAAGCCTCAAAATAATACAAGCAAAACGATCAAGTAGTGCCGTAAGCTTACGTCTCCAGCCATATATCACTTCGTATGCTTCTAGTGAGCAGGAAAAAAGAGGAAGCCACAAAAAACAAACAGCCACAAATAGAAATTAGACATAGTATAAGGGGCTGAATTTGTCAGCAAATTAACTGATGCCTTCACCTTTGAATCTGCCGCCACGGCCCTTTTCCGTGTGTCCTCATTTTGTACGACGGAACACCTTGACCTAGTATTGAAGGACGGCAGCTCGGTTCGCATAAGAATATCTCTTTTAGTCTCCCCAAATTCAGGCTTGAGACTAGCAATCCTGTCTTGTTCTTCCCGTTGAACATGGTTGCGAACGTTTGGAGTAACGAGTTTGTACGGCCGAAGTTCTTCCCACCGTTTCTTCCTTTTGCCATTTCTGTCTTGCACAGCACCCTTGGCGGGGCTGCTAGATTTGGCCATGGAGCTGCAGCACGAACAACCGGAAAAAAAAAAAAAAAAAATAGCAACAAGAATAAGAAACAAGAACGGGTCAATTCACTCCCGCTCTAATACCATGTTGAAAACAAACAAAGAACAACTAAAGACAAGAATTTAACAAGGTTCGCCAGTGTGCCACGTCCTCAACAAAACTCTCACGCTCTTTTTTTTTTTTTTTTTTTTTTTTTTTTTTTTTTTTTTTTTATATTCTCTATACGTACAGAAACAAGGTTGCTACAATCAAGGAAACAAGCAAACATAAAAGGAAAAATATCAAGGAAAAATATCCTTAAAATCAAGATGCAGAAATAGGAATACTATATTCACATCTCCTTTCCAAGAATAGGAGCACGAATTCTGCCAACACAGGAGAACATAATCTAAATAATGTTAACAATACTCACGGCTTCTGGAACTGCTTGTCAACTTGCATGGTATTCAATAACGAACTCTGAGTTTGGTCATTTTGATATTTCCAAAGAGAAGAAGATGCCAAGCTATCAGGCTGCAGCAAACAATAAGTCAATTAGATAATGGCCACATTTCCAGAAGTAACGGACAAATCACTAGACAAGGTTAATCTTTCAAACAGTGAGATTCTCTGGCCTAAAAAGGCAAGAAAAAGTTACAGTGTAAAAGAAAATTTCCCATCAAAGCAAGTCAGGCTATGTGATTCTACTGGGGTTCTACATCAGAAAAGCCTTCTTTAACCTTCTTATCTGCGCTCGAGTAAGAACTCCTACTGGTGGAGGGCCATTCCAGTGGAAATGTCCTAGAGGCATATGCATTTCTCTCTGAATTGTCAAATTCAAGCATTTGCGACCCTGCATCAGCTTCTTCTAACTCATCCACTCGACACTGGAACTCTGGTTTCAAGGATTCGAGCTTGTCTAGGACATCAGACACTTTCTGCTGAGATAAGGCAAGAGTTGAACTTAAAAAATGTTGTCCAACATTCTCAAATTAGATGAATGAACGATGTGCACCGATATACTTCACCTTTCTATAAGTCGACCTTTCTTTAGGACACCAAAGCCGGTAATCTCGATGAAACGGTATAGTTTCAGACACCAAGCTGAAAGATATCAAAGATATGATGCATTTATACTTTCAATAAAGGAATAGAACCAAAGTAATGGCCTGGCGCGAAGCCTTTTACCTTGAAAACCTCAGAAGGATGATAAACAGATTCACGACATTATTCTCCTCCCGGTACACATTTGCCTAGCCCATAAATGAGAAGATACAGACAATAAGAAAATGCTGAGAACACCAAATGATGCTCATTATCCTCCAACAAATCCCACACATAAAACCTGATGACAAAACTATTTCCTATTCTAAAGTAGCAATAAACCAAGCGCAAATACAACTCATTTTTAATTGCATAAATGTCAATCATAAATAAGACCTCTCGTCATTCCAACAAATTGAAGCTGGTCTTTCTTTCCAAGTTCCAGCACCTCTCAGATTGGAAAGACTTCAATTGGCACTAGCACTTTCAGGAACAAGTATTTTTGTTCTTTTGTTTCCGAAGTAGAAATGGAACAGAAATGCATTTGATAAGTTTTTTGTTCTTGGAAACATATTTGGAACAAAATAATAAAAAAAAAAGTTACTTATTGTTCTAGGAACAACTCAAGAAAGAAGAATCAAGAATGAAACTTTTTCTTCCTTTTTCCTTTCTTCCTCTTCTTTTATCCTTTCTCTTCCTCCCTTCTTTGCCGGCCGGCGACTAGCCAAACGAGGCCCGGCAACCTCGCCGGAGTGTCACCGGCCCTAGCGAGGTTGCCCTGAGGTCGCTAGCCACCGATGAGGCCCCTTGAGACTCGCCCGACCACCGGCCAAGGCCCCCAAGCCTCGCCCAACCACGGCAAGGCTCGACCTTACCGGTGGCCGGGTGAGGTCGCCTCACCCAGTCATGACAAGGATTGGGGTGACCTCGGCGATGGCCGGCGATGCTCCCTTGAGGCCGATGATCAGCTGGAGGAAGAAGAAAAAAAAAAAGAAAAAATAATAAATTTATTAATAAATTAAAAGAAATTCTAAATTATAAAAATATATAAAGTATTTCTTTCTTGGGAACAGAACTTTTGTATAATTACCAAACATTTTAAATGCTGAGAATCTGTTCTTAAAAACAGAATTAGAAAAAAGTATTCCTAAAAAAAAACTCCAATTAGGCGATTACTTAAACAAACAGGACAAGACAACACACCCTTGCCGTACGAAACGACGGAGGAGGAGTTCACACTTCCCATACGGATTGATGCGAAATTAAACTCTGTGCAATCCCCATTACGGTTAGCGCCGGTAAAGGCTCATCATTTAACTTCAGATGCCAAACTGTAGCATTTATCTAATAAGCAAATGCACCACTCACGTATGCATATCTCATACAGTGATATCTGGACAGAAAAACACTAAAAAAAAAATACCGAAGCAGCAACTCCACGAATCGCCCTCTACCACCAGCACGGTCATCGAAGGTTACTTGCATTCTTCGCACGAGAGAGACGAGCTAAGGGCAATAAAAAAGTAAAGAGGCAGAGACCCTCCTCAAATTCTCCGATTCCGAATCGCGACAAAAACCGATTCGACGCGAATAAGGGCGCGAGGAAGAATGCGAAGTGCGGAATCGGGCACGCCGAACGTGGCGGGGGAGACCGGGAAGCACCTGCTTGAGGAGGTTGTCGGCGGTCCGGTAGTAATCGTGGAGGGGAATGCGACTGTCGACCTCGACCCTCCGAGCGATTGAGTTGACGTCGATCTTCATCTTCCTCCGGTCCAGCGGCGGTTGCCAGCACGCTGCTCCTGACTCCGATTCCGATCACTCTCGCTGCCCGAAGAAATTGCTCTCTCTCTCTCTCAACATTTCAATGGGGGAAGACTTGCCCGTTAAGGAAAGGACGCCGGAATAAAGGAGGTTCTTTTTGCAATCACATTTCGACACGGTGGTGATCTCTCTCTCTTTCTCTTTCGTTAGCAAAGGTGCTTTTATTGCCTTTCAATTTATCTTTGAGAAACTTTATCATATGATTGTACTTTCTTCTTATTAAGAGCGAGTGGAACATGTGTTGATTAGCATTGTAACCATTCGAGTTCAAATTTCCCTCAATGATTGTAATCGTTACGAATGATCGATTCTCGGACAATCCAATTTCCATTTAGGAATTGAACCGGTGCGATCATTCTTCATCTTCCTCCAGTCTAGGGACAGTTGCCGACGCGCTGCTGCTGACTCCAATTCCGATCACGCTTGCTGCCTGAAGAAATCGCACTCTCTCTTTCTCTCTCTTGACATTTCAATGGGGGAAGACTTGTCCGTTAAGGAAAGGACACCGGAATAAAGGAGGTTCTTCTTGCAATCACAGGTCGACACGATAGTGCTCTCTCTCTCTCTCGTTAGCAAAGGTGCTTTTATTGCCTTTCAATTTATTTTTGAGAAACTTTATCATACGGTTGTACTATCTTTTTATTAAGAGCAAGTGGAATTCTGGTTGGAATACAAATATGAAAGGCTTCCTAATTTCTGCTATGCATGTGGAAAATTGGGACACTTCACTACTCATTGTGCCGAAAACCAAGTAGACCTGGAGAGAATTAATGAACTACAATATGGGTATTGGTTGAAGGTAGAAGCTAAAGAATTCATCCCTATATGGAAGATGTTTTATGAAGACCTGACAGAGGATATCGTAGTAGAAGAAGTTGTACTTGAAATTCAAGAATATCCAAGCCAGATGGACATTGTTCAGCAACACCCCCTAAACAGCAGCCATATGGACAGACCTGAAAAAAGATAAGATATGGATGATGACAAACCAAGAGATGTACAAGGAAAAGCAAGCTCTCCATTCATTTTATTAACATGGCCAGATGACGGACCTTCTTCTGCACCTCACAAACAAAATATCTAGGAGGGATCGAATCAAAGAAAAGAAGGAAAAGCAGCCAGGCACACAAGCAAGAAATAGAAAAGGTTCAATCCTTATGGTAGTGAGAAGCTAGACTAGGAGATTTTGGATGAGACTCAACTCCTAGAAACCCCGATCCAAGTTGTTAAGGGCGAGGACATATGGGTTTTGGTGGCTAGCCCTAATAAGCCACCAAGGCACCAATGAACATATTAAGCTAGAATTGTCAAGGGTTGGGCAACCCCCTGACAATTCGGGAACTAAGAGCCTTAGTGGCTCAAAACAAGCCTAGTTTAGTATTCCTAATGAAAACAAAGAACAAAGAACAGTTGGTTGTGAGGCTAAAGAAGAGCTTAAAGTTTCAGAATCACTTCATGGTTGACCCAATTGGGATTGCGGGAGGGCTAGCTTTAATGTGGAATGCTGAAATTCAGGTATCAATTGAATCATACTCTGCTGAGTTTTATAAATGCAACCTGTAAATGGGAACGAAATAGAATAGTGATGTAGAGTACGTTTGTGCATGCTCCTTATACTTTCCAAAGAAGGGTGTTGTTATGGGAGGAATTGCAATATATTAATTCCCACAATTCTCTACCATGGATTTGTATTAGTGATTTTAATGAAATTCTATACTATTGGGAAAAAGTGGGAGGCAGATTAGCTAAGTATCATAAAATGGCAGCATTTAGACAAATGTGAATGATTGTTCTTTTATGGAATTAGAAGGCAAAGGCTGTGCGTTCACATGGGCTAATAACCGAGAAGGAGCTGAATTCATAAAAGAAAAACTTGATAGAGTCCTATGCACTATTGAATGGAGGGTTTTCCTCCAAAAAACTTTAGTATTTACCCTACCAGCGATAGGATCTGATCATTGTCCCTTATTAGTGTCTCTCATGGTTGAAAGATGAAGAGAAAAAGGTATTTTAAGTTTGAAGCCTTCTGGTTGGAAGATCAGGAATATGAGGAAAAAGTATTTACGGTGTTGAATGATCATGGAGTGAAAAATCTAAGTTGGTGGGCTAAGACTCAAAAAATCACGGCATCTTTGGAGGTATGGAGCAAAAAAATTTCCAATGCCCAGACACAAATCAGAGACTTAAAAAGATAAATAAAAGCCATAACAAATAACCAAAAGGCTAAGAATGATAGAAAGAGGGTACAAGAGGTGAAAGAAAAAAATAGAACTGTTATGGAAGCAAGAAGAAATGTTCTGGGGGATGAGATCGAGAATTTCATGGCCGAAATGGGGGGATAGGAACTCTAAATATTTTCATGCTATCACGATCCAGGCAAAGAAACAAAATATCTATGCTCCAAGTGTCGGATGGAGGGTGGAGCCAGGATGAAGGAAGACTGGAAGAGGAAACTCTAGCTTTCTTCACCGAATTGTACATCTCGGTGGGACCTCGTAATATCCAACCCATCATCGACCAATGCCCAACTATGGTGACTAAAGAGATGAATATAGCCCTAACAGCAAAAATCATGCTACAGGAAGTCAAAGATGCAATCTTTCAACTCGGCACGCTTAAAGCCCCAGGACCCGATAGACTAAATGGTCAGTTTTATCAAGTATCACTAGAAGGATATTCAGACAAATATTATGGCAATGGTAGAGGATTTCTTGGAGACAAAATGCCTTAATCCAAATCTGGATAGAACACACATTGCACTTATCTCTAAAGCTCCAAATCAAGAAAAATTAGACCAATTCCGACCGATCAGCCTTTGTAATTTTTCCTATAAAATTATTTCAAAGGTGTTGGCAAATCGACTTAAGAGATGGCTTCCTGAATTGATTGAAATAGAAAGAGTGCTTTTGTCAGTGGAAGACATATACAAGACAACATCCCGATAGTTCAAGAGATCCTTCACCAACTAAGAATTAGGAAAAGAAAGAAGAAATTCCAAGCCGTAATCAAACTAGATATGAAAAAGGCATATGACAGAGTCGAATGGGACTTCCTTGAAGCTTGTATGAAGAAAATGGGATTTAGTACTACATGGGTATCTTGGATCATGCAATGTGTAACAACTACCTCATTTAGTGTGAAATTTAATGAAGAATCCCTTCCTTATTTTCAACCGGCTCGAGGTATTAGGCAAGGAGACCCTCTATCCCGTTACCTTTTATACTTATGGCAAATATCTTATTTAATGATGAAAAAAACAGTTGATGAGTGAAGACTAAAAGGTATTAAGTTAAACAACCATTACCCCACACTATCGCATTTACTATTTGCAGATGACTCTATCCTCTTTTTAGATGGTAAGATTAGTGAGTGCCAAAATCTAGCTGAGGTGCTAAATCAATATTGTGTAGCAACTGGGCAACTAGTGAATTTAAACAAATCATGGATCTTTTTTAGTGCAAGTTGTCCCCATAGTTTAAGGAGAAATATGGCAAGGGAGCTAAGAGTCCCAAAGATCGACAAAACAAGGAAATATTTGGGCATCCTCTCTTATTGGGGTAGTTAAAAAAAAAAAAAAGATGTTTGCATGGATTTTGGCATAGATAAATATGAAGCTGGAAGGATGGAAAGAAAATTTGCTATCTAAAACGGGAAAGGAAGTCCTCTTGAAAGCAGTAGTTTAGGCTATCCCACAATATGCAATGTTGATATTTAAAATTCTGGTATCTATTTACAAAGCTATAGAACAAAAGATAGCTTCCTTTTGGTGGAAAAACAATGAAAGGAAAACTAGAATTCACTAGAAAAGTTGGAATATAATGAAAGTGAGGAAAGATAGTGGTGGGATGGGTTTCAGAGACCTCATTACATTCAACAAAGCCATGCTAGGAAAGCAAGCATGGTGTATAGCAGAAAACTCTCCCACACTATGGATCTAGCTTCTGAAAGGCTTATATTTTCATAATACAAATTTCTAGCATGCAAAACAGGGGCAAAGGGCTTCGTGGGGATGGAAAAGTCTCCTAGTTGGAAGGGAAGCTATATCAGAATCGACCTAATGGGCAGTGGGTGATGGAAAATCAGTCAAAATATGGCAAGATAAATGGCTAAAGTAGGGCAGACTTATCGGACTAGCTAATAGAGAAGACCCTGAGCGTGTTGTTGAGTTGATTGACAAACAGACCGGCTCATGGAAATAAGATATAGTACAAAACACTTTTGAAGACAGCATCGCAAATGAAATACTGGCAATTCCTATCCTGGCTACAAGTGAAAAAGACAAACCCATGTGGACCGCAACAACATCAGGCAACTACACAATGAAAAGTGGGTATAATCAACTAAGGAAAACAGAAATCAACCCAACTCACAACGAAGCATCAACTTCATACTAGAAGCCTAGAGCGCTATGGTGTAAAATCTGAGCTTGCGGACTATTCCAAAAATTAGAGTGTTTATGTGGAACCTTTGTCAAAATGCGCTCCCAACGACAGAAAACTTAACCAAAAGGAAAATCATACCCGATTCGATTTGCCAGTTGTGCAAGAAGAAGCCCGAAATAGCAGAACATATGTTTTTGCTTTGCCCCTAGACATCCAAAATTTGGTCAGATCCTCGCATAGCATACTAGTACAAAGAAAGGGACTAACAAGCATGGACCGGTGGATTCTTCACTACAACCGAGCCTTACTAGAAGCTCCATCCCTTGAACAAGTTGTCGAAATGCTTTGGTTTATGTGGAAAGCAAGGAACGACGCCATCTTTAGACGGAAATTGCTGGATCCGTAGGGGGTAATCTCCGAAGACCTTGCAAAGCACAATGAAATCAAAATCTGGAACTCAAAATAGGAAACGCGTGGGGAGAGAGGCCGTACCTGCGCAACAAATTGGAACCCCTACCGAAATGGCTGAAAATAAATGTTGATGGAGGATTCAGAGTGAGCGCATCTACAAGAGCAATCGCTGGAGTATGTAGGGACGCAGACGGTGCTCTACTAGGAGGGTTCGCACGCCAAGTTAGAGTGCAATTTGCACTTCAAGCTGAAACCCTAGCATTGCTCGAGGGGTTGAAGCTTACGCACAAATGGGAGAATGGGAAAGGTAAAAGTGAAAGTACAATAATCGAATTTGACTTTGGCGTTGCAGTTCAGGCATTGTTGGGAGAAAGACAGGTACCGTGGGATATTGCAGCACAAATGAGGATGGGCCAGGCCTTATTGTCCTCTACGCCACATATAAGACTCACTCACTACTTCAGAGAACAAAACAAAATTGCCGATTGGGTTGTTAAAGCCCAGCTCAACCAATGCCTCCCTAAGAACTGGGTTTCAAGCCCACCCCAACCACTGTTTGATTTTCTTTGTTCTGAAGCCCAGATGGGTTCATGTTCTATGTTATCTACTTAAGTTGTTTTTCGAAAAAAAAAAAGTGGAACATGTGTTGATTAGTATTGTGACCATTTGAGTTCAAATTTCCTCAATGATTGTAGTCGTTACGATTAATCGATTCTCGGACAATCCAATTCCCATTTAGGAATCAAACCAATGCGATCAATTTTGCTTTCTCTAGAATTGGGAACCGGACTGTACCAATCAATCTAGTCGATTCCCAAGTGGGTAAATAGAATCGGTAGAAAAAGAAAATGGCTGGAGGGACTGAACTCGACAAGCATATCTTAGAGCAGAAGCATGAATTGACATCGGCACCTCTTTGCTCAATGGATCTGCGCCCTCCCGCTCTAGCATTTCTAGTTGGCCGTACAAGGAGGAGAGAGCAATCCAAAGTGCAAGAGCCAAGGCATAAATCTCGATCCTCAGGTCATGAAGCGTAATAACCCCCGTTGAGAGAGAAGCGAGGCGCGAGCGACTTAGGCAAAGCGAAAAGATCTGTGAAGGCGAGGCGCGATTAGGACTTGGACTTGGAAAGAGCGAGGTAATGACTCGTTGTTCTGTCAAAACCAAGGCGGGGCCTTTGGGAAGATGAGGAGGGATTAGGCCTTGGACCTGTGAACGTGCACCGTCCAGCATCTAAGAGTCGAGCGAGAGGGAGCGACTCAGGCAAGAGAGGGAAAGAGTAGGGCATGAGATTGAAAGCCAAGAGGAAAAGAGGAGGCGTGTGAGAGGTGATTTAGGTTTTTACACACATGGGCATCAATGCTGTTCTTAAAAAAATTAAAAGAATTAAATTGGTCCGAGCGGTCCAGGTCTCATCCTTGAAATCAAGAAATGGACCACCTAGCAGTGGTTCTAATTTTATGAAACTGGCAACAGAACCGACGTCCTTGGAAATCGGCCAAAACCAACTACTTCGGTCCAATTTGGAGAACTCCCAATTCAGGTGTCTTTGTCAAGGAAAGGTTCCCTCGACAAATATCTTTCATTGAAGCTTCAGTTTTATTGTTTGAAATGGATTTTGTGTCATTTCGGAAAGAAAACGACTTTTCTAAACTATGACCAAACGAAAATGCGGGAAAACAGGAGAAAAGTAAACGTGCAAAATTGAACGAAAAAGTGCAATAAAAGAAAGGATAACTAATGAAATAAGAGTTTGATCGTCGATTTTGGCAGAAGGTTTTTTACACGAATGCCTCTTCGGCTATTCATAGCCATATCCTACGAGTAACTCCTCTTTGGCGGTTATTATTTTGATTTCAAATTATTTCGAAAGTTTCGACTCCCTATTAATAACTGCTCTGCTTTGTCGATGTTCTCGCTGGTGCCGACTCCCATAACTGCTCCCGTTCTTAATGACGCCAATGAACGAGACTAATCATGCACGGTGTAGTTCGCCAAAGTCCAACAGCCATTGAGAGTGCCGGTCCAACTTTTCTGAGGAGATTTTTAGTACCTCTGCCTATAATTTCTTCGATTTACCCAGCTTGAATAATCAAATATGAACACTACCAGCTCATAGAAGATGGATTATAATTTCTTCAATATTGCCAATATTTCAAAAGAATACCTTCATGAGTGTATTCCATTGGTATAAAGTTACGTACTTGATATGTCTTTACCTAATTACCGATCCCGAGTTTTTATGAGATGTTGGATCATATCTTCATTTGTTTTCTAAGACTCATAGAATAGAAACTTTTTTCTTGTAAAACAAACCGGATAATTTGCTCATATTAAGCATTGTTTTTCGAGCAATTAATCAACATTTTCTAATTTGTGACGGCACATCAATAGGCCAAATCCCAAAAGAAAATCACGTACTCACATTAGAAAAATGAAATGATCTCGATTTTCAAATGTCTCAAAAAATCTCCTACGCTCGTCCGAGGGATAAAAATGACCACCATCATCCTTCTCATACCAAAAATCCTACATGGCGGACGACATGGCTGCGGCGCTTAATTGTTGCACCAATGTGGCAATTTTATCATTTAAATTTTTTTAAAACTAAATCAACAAATTTAAATAATTAATGATGCTGGCCAAAAAAAATTCAAAAATAAATCTGAGTTTTAAGAAATAAAAAATTATAAAATACAAATAAGAAAACCGAAACAGGTATGCTCATTCGCCACCTCCTCCTCTTGCCGGCTTGGCACGTCGTCCTCCACCACCTCCGCCCCATGACAATCATCCCCGGCCGCCATGCTCCTCCTCCTCCCACCGGCAACTTTAAATTTATCTTTTAGCAGTGTTAAAATGTGATAATTTTGCTTCAACAGTGCTGCGACCGACGTTATGTACACGCATGGTGTTATTGTGATATGAAGAAGGTAGTCGTTTATGATTCTAGGTCGATTTACCATATGATTAACGTACGTTATTTTTCTTTGGAATTTGAACGGATGATACAATTACGTGGGCAGTTGGGCGGAAACTATCATGTTAAAGAAAGCAAGATCGCATCTTGATAGGTGCACTATATGATCTGAACGTGAAGGACAGAAGAGCAGCTTCTCTTCAGCCTTAAAAACTTTCTCTGCGAATCAATCTTGTTGAAACAAACGAGTATGGAGTCCTGCTGGAGTTTTGACTCATCAATGGATGCTGGAGGAAGGCAGAGTAAGATGTTCCAATTCGAGGACCTCAGAGAGGCGAGTCGCTCGCGGTGGGCGAGAGGACGTCGCCGCATGCCTGAGGTCATGACAACGGTTGCATGATGAGCTCGTGACATGGCCCGTGAATCTACCTTGGCCATGTTCGTGAAGTTACACAACTGAGAGAGAGAGAGAGAGAGAGAGGGAGAGCAAAAGGGGTCGCTGAGCATGGTGGTTGCTGGGAGCGAGGTGCCGGTGGCAGGGGCGGCAAGGGATCGGGACTAGTTAGATTAACCGATGAAGGATAGAGATAGCGAACGAGTAGACTTGTCTGATTCATTTACTATTCGACAGGCAAAAGAAATAAGACGAGATAGAACGCACAAATACAGAATGGAAGAACAAGTAGACGAACGACATGTGGACAGGCGGTGACCAATGGCTGCTGTCGGCACTAAGCTGATCTGTGCCCTTACACTAATCCTCATGCATCATATCATATACATTGCCTCATATCATGGCTAAAGTACTAAGTATGCTTTATTCCAATACACCGTTCATATACTCTCTGTCCATATCAAAAGTAAATAAAAAAACAATCTTTTAAGGCACGTCATCTTGTACTAACAGAGAAGGAGCAACCACCCCATAGCCACCATCAGGATGGAGAAGATGGCCTGCTTGGAATCCTTATGTGCACCATCTCCTCCGGCTTGAATGTGCTCGGCCACATTGAAGTCACCTGCAAAACCACAGAGCTAATGATCGTTAATTTTGCTCATTGATGCCGAGAGGACGTCAAGCATGCTGTGAATTTCACTTTGGTAAATATCATGTGTTCAGTGTGGAATGGTATCTGTGGATGAGTTTGCAAACAGGCATCATCTTCAAAAGCCCCGAGACTACCTACATGAACTGTTATTCATCACATTAAACTCGCCATTAAACTTGCCAGTGAAGAGAATATGTGCGCAAGCAGTAGCATCATGTCAGGTTATGGTGATACAATTACATAAACAGTTCTAGCAAAGTTGGCGGAACCAACCTCTTTGAGGTCCATGGCTGCATCCTTCATGAATCGTATCTTGGATGTCCTTTATCGTTGCGTGGTTGTCAAATATGAAGTTTGACACGATCCCATCGATGCATGTGAGCACCAAGTTCGTTTCGCTCAAGCACGGCCCGTTACAAAACTCATCGGTGTATTCGGGAGGGACATGGAGGTCTCCACTGTGATCCAACCTATAGGATTCCTCGCAGCTCTGATAGATCTACAGGATAAAGACAACACCATATCAGACCAGAAGAACTACACCACACTGATGAATTCTCTCTGGAGAACATGGAATGCACAACCAGTTGCTTAGAGTCCAATACAAACGAGCAATTAGCATTGTTATGTTAAGAAGGTCCTAACTTCTGCTTACATATCTGTCATCAAAGCAAAGCAAAGCTTTGGCAACGATTTCAGGTGTTTCAAACCCTCCTGCCCCGCCTCCACCGATCCCTCCTGCGCCACCTCCCGACGGATTAAAACCACCCCCGGCACCTCCTGCTCCACCTCCTACTCCCCTCCTACTCCCCCTCCTGCTCCGCCTCCTGCTCCACCTCCTGATGGATTGAAACCACCGATTCCTCCTATCCCGCCGCCCGGCTGATTAAATCCACCGCCACCTCCAACTGGAGTCACTTGCCCGTCGGCCTTTCCTGTGTGAACCATGGCAAAAAATAACTACTGATCATCAACTAGAACAAGAAATTTATATTATATAAAGGGAAAAAAGAGGGAAGATATTCAGCATCACATACCAAAGTTGCAGCAGAAAACAGATAGGCATGCAAGAGCTAAGGCATAGACCCTCAATCTGCTCCTCACTGGCAATGCCATTGAAGAAGTTTTGCAGAAAAACTGAAGCTCAAGGATGGAACAAGACAAGTTTATATTTGAGTTGCTTTTTATAACTTTGAGGTCGTACCAAACCTTGGAAATGTCAGGTTGGATGCTAAATTGTAAATTCAGTGCCGAGTTAAGCCCAGAAGTATCAACCTGGAAAATGACCCCCGCTTGTGTCACACATTTGATAGATTGCCCCACCTATAGTCTCTCTCATTTCTGTACTTTTTTGACCATCTGGACGTGGCCTACCAGTCTGGACAAGCGAAATTTTCAATCGACAGGTGAGTAGAGAATATACCAGATGCAAATTAAAAAAAGATGGCCTCCTTTGCGTGACATCAAGTGTTGCCTAAATGCACAATTTAGGTAGGTTCAGTTTGGAAAAAAAAAAGAGAGAGCTGAATCAGACCTTCTTTTGGGCAAGACATTTAAGGCAAAGGATGACTTGAGAGAGAGAGAGCAGTTGGATTGCCAGCCACCAAACGCAAAAGCTTGGTGAAGGCATTTAACTCTAGTGTTAAATTTCAAACTACCATGTTTTCTTTAGCGGTTACATTCTCTGTTCCTTCTACTACAAGTAGAGATTACGTCCCACGAGCAGAGGATTTATTAAGTAGTTTGGGTGAGCCAAGAAAACATCTGCACGAGAGCCAGTTATTTGCATGTATGGACCAAGTGGTCATACCTGTGCATCTTAGGAAAAAAGGTTACAACGGAAAATTCTTCAACACGCTCGATTCTCTTCAAGAAACTTGATACACCATTTAGATGGAAAAGCACTGATATTCATCTATTCAAATCAAACAAGGGGCAGAGATATAAATTATTAGTAAAAGACGTAGACCAAACCCCCACGTGTGATGTCCTCTGTTCTCGAAACCAGTTACATGTCTAGGGACAAATGTGGTACGGCATGCTCACAAGAAACTCAGTCTGCATCTGTCCACGGATTAAGATGATCAAATAATCTAAATGGTGATGGCGTACAGGTGAACTTTATTCGCATTACGCACAATGTAAAAAGTATAATATCCATGGTCATTAACCAAATTAATTTTAGATTCTTATCATGCTTCTCCGTGCAAATCCCACTGGGGCAGCTCTCATTTCTGCCAAGTAACCAAGTTTTCTGAAGTGGACGCTTGTGGAATGAGTCTGGCACATCTTAGTATGACAACATTGATCTTCCGATCCCCTAAAGCCAACTTTAAGCACAGAATATCAGGGTGGCTTCCTGTATTCAACGTTCCCATGATTGAAGTTCACTTTTCGCCTTTGTGAGACAATGCCAATTCGCAATTTCCAGTCCTTGACTTTGGCAAATTACTTATGACAATCAGTTGGATCAACGGTTAGAGCTATTTTCTGGATCCTTCTGCCCACCGAAAAAAAGCAACCAGATTCAAGCTGCAAGTAAAGCAAGAGGCCTCACTTAGTTAATTTGTCATCAATAGTTTGCTAAATTTTATATAACGATATTACGCACTCAACAAGAAAAAAAACACGTGACTTAAAAAGTATACTATTCATCAAAAGCACATGACTTCGGTAACTCTGCAACAACCATCAGGATATGGTTTCGATTTTCACAGGTATGACCCAACGTCACAACCTACAAAAAGATGTTGATAGCCTCATGTTACCTTAACTAGCCAGCATCAGGACTCTATTTGGACTAATACTCTTGCTGAGTATGGACAGTGTATGCCGCATGACACGGACTCATCTAAATTCATGGTACTCACTCACCCAATTTTATGGGGTCACATCTTAAATGCTGCGACAATCATTGGTCATCCCAACATGGTTAATGGTCTTGGTAGCAGAGAATGGTACAAAGTACATATCCATTGATCATTATTCTGAGAATATATCTACTAAGTAAGCTGAGAAAAACTGAAAAATGAAATTCTGGGCAAGAAGCTGTCACTGGTATAGAAGGAAAATAGATAGCTAAACCCAAAGATTGAGCTCAATCGCTAATTTGGTTGACAAACTGAAGTTGCTGAACATGTCTTGGAATGGTCAGTGTCACATTTCCAACTGGATCATAATCCCAACTGATGACTAGACACTGTCTTATGGAATCCCCAACGCTAAATACTTGAATTACAAAGCTTACCAAGCCCATCTTTTGACTGACTCAAAGTTCATTGAGATCTGGTAATGCTAGTCTTTCTTGTGTACACAAACGCAATATCTCAAAGCATTTAGAACTTTTGAGACTCCTTATTAAAGGAAGAACTAGCCATCCTATATAAGATTGTCAAATTAAAGAAAGGAACTATATTACCACAATTTGCTCAACTTCTGAATTGACACACACTCCTTCTAACATGGTTTGTATGCTAAATTGTCCAAAAATTAAATTTCGCTCAAATAAATTACCCAAAATTCCAGCAGAACTTAAAAGCAATTCTGTAACAAATAATTGAGAACTGTATCAATAGCCACGGAGTTGAATTCTTAAAAGTACCTCTAGCTCTTCAATTAGTGAATGCCACAAGAAAACAGAACGTCAGATGTTATCTAGTTGAATTGCCTTCAGGCTCGATGTTTTACAATGCAGAACATACTCATGAACCTCCAGTAATAACAATCCTTGACAACCTCCCCTATACAATAGAGATAACTTTTGAAAAGATCTCTTTCTTATCCATATCTTTACTCTCTATTGTTTGCCTCTCTAAATTGTCATTATCAGATTTTGGCCTCTAGAAAATTGCTTGCACTCTAATAAGGTGCACATCCATTTCCATCCATGGCAAGAAGCTCCTTGGCCAAATCAGCTCGCCCTGATTCCTGCAATGCCTTAATTAAAGCATTGTAGGTCTGCTTTTCAGGAGTCAAACCCAATGTCAACATTGAAAAGAAGAGCTTCCTAGCCCTCTCAACACGATGTATCTTACAACAGCTGTGAATAAGTGCGCTGAAACAAGAAATGTCTGGACTAATTCCATCTGCTTGCATTTTTCTTAGCAGTGTCAATGATTTCCCAACATTTCCAGTAAAACACAAGGATCGGATCAATATGCTGTAAGTGATAGCACTTGGAGGGACGCCCCACTCCTTCATTTCTGCAAAACAATCAAGTGCGTCTTCGATCTTGTTTACTCTACAAAATCCATCAATTATTGCACTAAAAGTGACAACATCAGGTTTAAAACCAAACTGAAAAACCATCTCCAGCAGTTCCTGGGCTTTTCTCATGTCTCCTTCCTTGCAATGTGCACTAATGATGGTGTTGAGAGTCACGAGATTAGGTGCAATCCCAATATTTTGCATTTCTCTCAAAGTTTCCAGTGCCCTGCCCAGCATTTTGGTTCGGCAGAAGCAGTCAATCAGCATATTGTACAAAAAGACATTTGAGACTTGCCCATCCTCAAAGATCCGATTTAAGTACCAATCACCATCCTGAACCCTTCCAGCCTTGTATAGTGCTTCAATAAGTGCATAATAAGTACTGAACCCTGGCTTCACACCCCTCTCATTAAATCTATCAAGTAGTTCAAGCACCTCATTCAGATCCAAGCCTTTCACCAAGCAAACGATAGCCATGTTAAAAGTCGGACCATCAGGGACATAACCTCTCTCACCAAACATTCTCAAAAGACCAGCCACTTCTCTTGCCATAGAATTGTTTGAAAGGCAAAAAAGCAAAGTATCGCAAGTTGATTTGATCAAGCCTGGTTCCTTCGCCACAAAGCTACATAACAACTCGAATGCCTTCCTGGCATCAGCGCATCGAAACATTCCATGAACCAATGATCTGATAGTGGCTTCGTTCGGAGGCACATTGCTTTTCCTCATGGTTTCTATGACCTTGAAGGCTTCATCAGCCATTTTTGCATTACAGAAACCATCAATAAGTATCGTGTATGTATACACATTAGGCTTATAACCGATCCCCTCCATTTGTTTAACCAAGCGACGCGCCTCGTCCATCACGCCAGCTCGGCAAACCCCATGAATAAGTATATTATAAGTGAACCTATCCGGTTTGCAATTATCAGAAGCCATCTGCTGGAACTTCAAATAAGCCTTGTCCAACGAATTGGCTTTCACCAACGCGTCGATCACTGCATTATATATCCTAGTAGTCGGACTAAACCCCAGAAACGAAATCTGCCCAAAAACCTCATCGCAGTACTTAGCCAATCCTAACCTGCCCCAGCTGCCAATCAACACGCAAAGCAAATCTTCCGAGAACCGCCCGCCGGAATCCCTAATATCCCGAATCAGTTCAGCCGACAATACAACAGGGCCCTTCCTATGCAACACATCGGCCAAAACAGCCTTCACCGATCGATTCTTGGCGAGCGCGGGGCTGAAACCCGATACCCAGATGTAAAATTTCAAAGGGTGTACCGGGTTCTCTTGATTCCGCAAGACGCTCGCGACGGACTGCGGGCTCAGCGCCGCCCTCTTCGCTCTGTGCTCGTGGGTGAGCAGCAAGAACCAGTCTTTTCTCGAGAGGACCCGAGAAATGTAACCGCGGTCGATCTGCTCGTCACGTGAATCGTGGGTTTTCCTAGGAAAGGTGTGGCTCGGCAGAGGCTTACCTCTGCCCGGCGCTTCTTGTGATTTGCCAATGCGTTCCTGCGGAACGGGTGGTTTGGGCTGGGACCTCGAGGGAGGATTACCCGGGACGAGATTCTTGGGAGCGAATGCTTCGTCGGGGAGGGCGGTGACTGCGGTGGAAGCCCTAGAAGCTAGAGGAGTAAGCCGTCTCATGTCATGCCTTCCCCCTGGCGAAAGAGTTTCGGTAGCAGGCGGGGAGAAGAGGAGAAGAACAGAGAAGACGAGGAGGAAGAAGTTCGTCCGATGCAGCGTAGACCGATCAATGAACCGGTTCGGTATCATAGCTCTAAAAAAGTTTAGGTCGACTCGATATTTTTTTTATTATATAAATAATAATGTTTTTTTTAATACCCAGAAACCGCCGTATAACCGGCAACGTAAACCTAAAGGTACTAGGATGGGAACCCACCACCCTTGGCACCCCACTGGCGCATCGTGACAAGTTAGGGAATCGAACCCCAGCCTTGCATGTAGCCAACATTCAATTCTATCAACTCAGCCACCACAGAGTGGGTATAATTAATAATGTTTATTTCACGAAAAATAAATAATTTAAAGGAATTTTTTTTTGAAAATGATAATTTATATTGCTTATAAAATTTAATGAATAAAAAGTATTTTTTACAAAAAAAATTAGATAAAAAATATTGCCGAATAATGAAAATAATTTTTATTAATATTTTAAAATGATATTTACAATCATTTTCTAGAAAAATATTTTACAAATTATTAATTTTTCTCGAAATAAAAAGAGAATAAATTTATTTCCTGACTTGAAACTTCAACCCTGCCATTCCGATTGGTCTTTGAGGAAGCACTTCCTTTTATAAAAGCGCAAAAAAAGAAAATTGCATATTTCGTTTATTTTTTTCTCTTTATCCCCAATTTTGCAACATCATAGAAATGATGTACAGCTAGGAGAACTTCTGTACCATGTCGGACGCGCTTGTCTTGGCAAAGCAGCATTTTGGGCCACCGCCATCGCTGCCGACGATGCCGGGAACCAGGCATTCAACAGCGCAAATGGTGACGTCTTCACGTGGAGGAGCATGTGGAAGGGCGATGGCCAATGGGCTCGGCGTCGAGTCCGTCAACGCCCCCTCCGACGAAGAGTTCAATTTCTTTGGGTGATTGAGAGAGAGCAAGGGCAAGATCGGGACGAGAAATGCGGACCCGCACGAGCTATATGCGAAGACCAAAATGGAAGGAGATCACGTGCTGCTGTGAACCGTTTAGCAATGCGTTGCCCTTCAATTTCCAGCACCTGTGTTAGCATGAACAAAGGCTGCGAGTATGCAACTCGGTCTATTAACACGTATATCGGTGAAAAAGGTCCTAGGGAAGTCAAAAAAATGACCATTGAACCTGAACTCCACCCTAACCGATCCGAAAAATATCGGGTTTAGGCTGAAATCAAGTTGTACTGCTTCCAATTCGGGCATAATTTCTGAGGAAAATAGATTGTTTGGGGACATGTTCCGGTGAAAAGTGGAGATTGATCCAACAATCACCGGAAAAAGTTAATAAGAGTTAGCTCATAAGTTTGAATTTGTAAACGGAACACTGACCATGACATATGAAAATAACCCATTAAATCAATTATATAAATGGCCAATCAACATGTCCATCTGACTCTAAATTCATGTTTCATCATCAACTGGAGAAGCATTTTATTCGTTGACTTTCGGTGGGTATAATCGAATCTACTTTGCCTGCACAGTTCACGGGATGATCAGTCCGTACAAAACATCAAGCCCCTCGTCATCTGTTGCTAAGAGATGTTCATGGGTCCTGGCCCAACGTGCACGCCGGCCTCCGAGGGGGCAGCTGCTGATGCTGCGTCCTCTGGAAAACAAAAGAAGGAGAAAGTTTAGCGCAATCCTCTAAACACAATGCGAAATCACATGTAATGTCGAATCTTTCCCAGTTTAGTACCTCCAGTTTGGGGCGCAAAATCTCGACCGGAACCTTCGAGCTTTGATTTGCCCCGGCGCTTTGCTGCGCGAAATCAAGAAAACAGTTCAATCTCCAAAAGAGTTTCAGATTGGCATCTCTTGATTAGATGGAATGTACTTCTCACAAGTACTTTTATCCATAAACATCATGAGCAATCAGATTACCCAACAAGGCTTTTTCAGTAATCAACGTGGACATTAAATTTTACCTTCCACAAAGCCCAGTCGGCTGAATCAAAGAAGGCTCGTTCGTGGTCCTACATCACACAAATTAGCACTAAATAATTAAAATTAAATACGCAATTTCAGACTATAATAAGGCAGGAAAATATTCATCTAATTATAAGATTTGTGGATTTTGCCAAAAAAAAAAAAAAACAAGTGATTGGATAACCTGCCTTTGAGATCAATGGCTTCTTCTTGGGTTGTAGCCCTCCATATCTCTTCACCAAAGACGCTTCCTGCGATTGACAAGAGAGACAGGCTTGGCGAACAAAACAAAGGCAAAAAACATGGTACCGCAAGTCGACAAGCGCCCACTGATCTCGCGACACGTGTAGGTTTTCGATCGTGTCGATAGACTTATCAACATCCAAAACCATGGCAACGAAAAGGAAATTTCCGAGGATGTCGCTTTTGCCCGGTTTTGCCAATTTTTATAATGGGCCGGCCGCATGCCGTTCACATTGCGGGCCCCACATCGAATCGAGCCGCGAGTGGGCCACACCATTAGTGGGCCTTGGGCCCACCTGGTCTCCCGCTGTTATTACCTTACCTCGCCGCAGACAACTACAATACAATCCCATTACTATTTCTTGGCAAAAGAAAAAAAAAAAGGAAAAACCAAGAAATTGCAGAGGAGAGAATTTCTAACACGTTCAAGGTAATATCTCCATAAACTCCATATGATAAAATGGCAATAAAACTGATTTTATAAAGTGATCGCTAGACTTTCTTCGTTAATTCCATTTGCGCGAAAACGTCATCGTTTAAAGAAAGATACGATGCTTCACCCTTGAACAGATCAAAATAAGAAGGATCGGCCCGGACCGCCGGCACGACGGGTCGTTTCGAGCTCAGGGGAGGCGAGGTTCGCCGGAGAAAAGAGATGCAAGGAAGGAAAGAGAGAGAGGGAATAATACCTTGGGCTCCGGCGAAGCACCGCAGCCGTCGCCCCTGCCGCCGCAATCCGCCATCTCTCTCCAGGAGCTTTCTCTCTCCTCCCCTGCTCCACCGACACAAGAACAACACGCGATCAGCTTGTCACCGGAAAACAGAGCGCTCTCCTGAAACTCCAGCTTCAAAGAAAGAGAAAGACGGAACGCGCAGAGACGGAGAGTTACCCAAAACAAGATTCTAGAGAGAGAGAGAGAGAGAGAGAGGAAGAAGAGGAAGGGGCAGGAGCCTCCAGAGGAACAGATGACGAGGAAAGGTTTGAGAGGTTGGGTGAGAAGGTGAAACCAGAATATATTATATATATTCAGCAAAAAAATATGAAATATCTAGAACTTTTTTTTTTTCTTTTTTGGTATGAAGAATTTTGAACTTATAATTTCGTCATTAATACCAAATATGCTAAAAAATAGAAGGCTCTTAACTCTGCATATCTCAGATATTTTGACTTACTAATTCGAGTGCGGTTTCTATAGTTGAACCACTTTCTTTATAGAGGACGAGATAAAGGAGATCATCCTCGGAACGCAAAAGGGACCTTCCTATATAATATAAAATCGTGAAATTTAAAACCGTGAAATTTTGTGGCCGGTATATTGTTTATTGACGAAAGAAAAATGAGGAGATTGACAGTTTCTCTAAAGGAAATTGACTCTTTCTCTATATACCAAGGCCGACGTCGTGATTGGAAATTTAGAAATTTCAAATGGAGCATGCGTGAAATGATTATTTTTTGTTTGCTTACTTCTCTCGTGATACGCATTTCTCCCTTTCTCTCCTTCCCACCGGCCCCACTCGTTCTCCCATCGCTCTCGTACAGGGGTATTCTTAATTTAGTAGTATAACGATATGAATACAGAGTAATAAATCACATCAATTTGATGAAATAACCTGAATTTGAAAGCAAAATTTGACCCGTGTTTTTTACCCTTGATGACTGATGAGGGTTGGTGTTCGGTGGATGATACATTGCATCTGGAATACGCATGCACATTGTGTGCATAAGACATGTTTGAAAAATTGAATAAAGTGCTATTTCGAAATTCTCGAATCATTAAATAAGAAAAAAGAAACTATCGATAAAGAATTTGATACATCACAAAGAAATCTTATAGATATATTTGGAAAGATAAAATTAGAAAATATCATCGACCCTCATGATAATATAGACAGTTATATAGATATATGCATATCTATCAACAAATTTTTCTTCCCCCCACAAAAAATAAAATAAAATAAAATAAAACCATAGCAAAAGTTACATTTTGTGACTATCGGCTATGATGCCATCATTGGCAATGGGCGACAGGTCCATGGCAATGGGGCGCTATAAGTCATATCACATACCTTTTGTTCTACTAAATTGTGATTTTGATTGATGTATGGCACCTCCTTCATTTTCAACATCCATGCAGGATGGAATATAAAACGAACTTTGTTGTTAAGTAATTTGTCAACAGCTTCCATTGACATCTAGAGTGCATTCCATGAAAAAGACGTGCCAATTCAAGGACATCGCTCGAATGAAAAATATTTTCCCATTTTATCGGCCAAAAAGAAGAAGATATTTCTCCCATCATTTTCTTTTGTGGGAACACGTTATTTTCTATGAAAGAGGCTTTAATCCATAATGGTATAATTCAAAAAAAAAAATCGAAATTGGCAATTATTCATGGAAATCAAGACTTGTATTTATAAAATTTAGTCTCGTAAAATAGAGTTATGTCGTTGGTCAATTGTGACCGGTAAGCAAGCACCCAGGCACTAAAAACCCTCTTTTCGTTTGGGTCAAATTTTCGAAATGGTGGGCAGGGTGGTTTGCGGGTCAGATTCGACTAGTCGTTTCAGTCAAAAGTCAACTAAATTCACTGGCCTCTAAAAATTAGGCCGACTAGATCTTGACACGGTCAAAATGTCCTTGGACCGATTAAAAATTCGAGCAATTTCTGTGCTCTAACATAGTAAATTTCGCCAATCAATTGCTCTAGAATGCATCTAGACAAGAACTAAGTTCAAACTTCAAGCTCTTTTCACTGCTTTTATTTGACCAATTACTTTACATTTTATCCAATCAAATTGCTCTTTATGCGCAACTTGAATGGATCTGGACTTAATAAGTAATGCTACTTCACAATAATATTTTCTTTTGCCTCTAATTAGCCTTCCTCCAGTTTTGTGGAGAAACGGCTACAATACGTAATCTTTAAAAAAAAAAAAAAAAAAAAAACTATTTGTTTAATAAAATTAAAAAAGAAAAAAACAAGGCCACAAATCAGAATATTCTTTTCAATTACAACTATACCTTTCTTCTTCAAACTTAGTTTGTGTCTTGTTCACTCCAAATTTGCTTGGAGGGTCACGGAATGCTCGAGGTCGCCGACGTGGAGCTTGTGCTCGCCTATCGGGATCCTTCGGATCCCAAACTCGTCGACCACGCTCAGGTGCTCGCAGACGCGGACGTCAATCCTGACCCGCCGCTGGGACCCGGCCGACACGTGGACCTTTTCGAACCCGATCAGCTGCCTCGCCGGGGACCATTTCCCCTCCGGCGGCGCGGAGAACACGAGCAGGGTGTGTGTCCCGTCCATCGAGCCGGTGTTCTCCACGTCGACATGGATCCCGAGGGAGGCCGCGTCGCAATTCACATGCGCAGCTCTGATCCCAGCGCTCAGCAGGGACGAGTTTCGGTAGGCGGCACTAAGGCTCGCCACCGGCACCGAGACTTGGGTCGGAGCCTCGACTAGCGAGTGTCGGTAACTGGTGTAGCTCATGCCGTGCCCGAAGGGATACACGACGGGGCCTTTGTAGAAGCGGTAGGTCCGCCCGGGATAGCCCCTCGCCGGGTTCGCCCTCATGTTCATGTTCGTCATAGGAACCTTGGCAACATATTCCTGCGGGTACCAAGTGACAGGAAGCTTTCCTCCTAGAAAAGGGAAACCAGACAATGTTTTAGAGTCTTTTCTCGAACTGTAATTGAATAGGATACAGGGCATGAGGAATTGAAATTTGAAAAGAGTACCTGGATTGACAGTTCCGAACAGGACATCGGCTATGGCTTGCCCGCCTGCTTGACCCGGATACCCGGCCCACACTATGGCGGCGACCCGCGGGTCGTTCTTCGCAAAGGACACGTCGATTGGCCCGCCGCTCATCAGGACCAAGATGGTCGGGCCTCTGGAGGCCATGGCCACCCTCGACACGAGCTCCTGCTGATGTCCCGGCAAGAGCAGCCCAGTTCTGTCTCTGAACTCCGCTTCAATGGATTGGTCTAGCCCCATGACTAGGACGGTGGCGTCAGCGTGCCGAGCCGCAACCTCGGCCCTCCCAAAGAGCTGGTTCGAGGTGCACGCGACGCCGGCGCATCCTGGTTGGTGGACCGTCCTGCTGTACCTCCCGATTCCTTGCAAGGGACTGGTGTACCGCACGCGACGCCTGCGGCGAATTTGAATGGCAAAAGGGTAGGTGCTTAACAAGCGCCAAAAGCACCGAACAAACACGATGTACGATCAAACTCGTACCTGCGTAATTCCCGATCATCGTCACGGTAACGTCGGAGTTCGGCCCGATGACCGCGACGAGGCGGTGGCGCCTAGCAGAGAGCGGCAGAGCCGTCCCTGGTTCTTGAGCAACACGATGCCCTGGCGCGCGGCCTCCAGGGCCAGCTGCTGGTGGGCCGGAGTGCACACGTCCCGTGGCCCGAGGTTCCCGTAGGGCTGCGCCGATGGCTCGCCATCGAACATGCCTAGCCTCATCTGCACCGTGATCGTGTTCGCGAGGGCCAGGTCCACCTCGGCCTCGGCCATCTTCCCTCCCCTGATGGCCGCCTCCGTGTGGACCGCCAGGAACGGCCCGCAGTCCAGGTCCAACCCTGCTCTGATGGTGTCTGCAGCCGCATCTTCCGCCGTGGTCGTGTAGTGTTGGTTCTCGTACAGCACCCCGACCGAGTCGCAGTCCGAGACAATGTACCTGATTCAAAAAACCCAACCGAGATCGCGGCATCAATGCTATATATATAAAACCAAGCGAGAACGACCCGTGATCGGAGTCGTCGTGACGACTCCGAAAGCCTGGCGGGGGCGGTTTCGTTCGAATCCGACGGCCGGTCCTTACCCGTTGAGATGCCACTGGCCACGGATGGTGTTCTTGAGGAGGTTCGGATCGGCGCAGGTCGGGACGCCGTTGACCTGGTTGTACGAGCACATCACGCTCGCCACTCTCCCGTCCACCACGCAGGCCTTGAACGGCACGTTGTATGTGTCCTCCAAATCTTGCTTGCTCACCTATAATTAAAAGAAAAAAAAAAGAAATTTACAAAATTTCATAATTTTTCACCTTTTGGATCTAATATTAACATAATCACAAATACTTGACAAGCAAAAATTTACTAATTAGTAGCTTTATACGGTTTGGAAAAAAAAAACGAATTGGAGGATTTTCCCGTGTGGATTAGTTATAATTTGGTTGGAAAAAAAAAAAATCCGAATCTTTTTGAACGACACTTTTGTAAAATTTAGCAAACATATAGGAGAATTTTTCCATATGGATTAGTTATTCTAAATTCCGATTATTCGGTCGAAAAGCTATCATGTTCTTTTATGGGTACCTTTTTTTTTTTGGGGGTAATATGTGTATATTTTCTGGGATTAGAGCGCGGGTGACCGAAATCGAACAAGGCAAAAAGAGAAGGGCACAGAAAGAGTACAAAGGAAGCATGGGGAATGATGTGAAATGACCACCGCCCCAACGGTCTTCTTCAGATTGCTATCCCGGGATTGGCTAAAGACGAAGAGAAACCCAATGGCAAATCGCCACGTGGAAACGAAAATAAAACAAATTTTGAGGTTCTACCATCAGACCTATCAAATTTTTAAGAAGCATCCTAGTCATTAATTGTCGCTGGTGCTTCCAGCCAAAACCTCCCACAAATAGACAAAGCATGAAACACGACGACAAATTTGAAATTAGGTATGCTATGCACATTTATATATATGCATACATACATATATATATATATATATATATATATATATATTTATGAATTTGAAATTAGGTGTGCATGTATACACACACACACACACATATATGCACATTTATATTTGTTTAAATTTTTGCTGAATTCTTTGTTCCTTGCAAGCAATTCTTAGATGTCCTTTTCACAAGTCACAACCACTATTTCCAAAGGCGAAGCTATTCATTGCAAGGGACAGGAGTTGATGCCTTATTGAGAATATGTTGCTAATTATGATGAGGGGACCAGCCTAATTATTTCTGATTATAAGCATCCCTTTGCTTAATTTTTTTTTTGTAGACACGCCTAATTAGGATGGATACTTAAACATCTATTCTAGATTATTTTTCTCATCACTTAATTCTTCCAACAGCTCTTCTCCTTCTTTTCCTTTTTTCCATGAAGATGATAACTCTAGTAATTTCTGATGCAGTCCTAGATGGTCGCTTTCGACTTACCCGGGCATTGAAATGGTATCGGTCCACACCTTTCCAGTTGTCGAGGTCATAGGCGGTGTAATGCTTGCAGCTCGCCGCGACCTTCAGCCGATTGCCGACGTTGCCCTGGAGCCCCCGGACATAGCTCGCCGCGTACTTCCCAGCCATCACAGGGTCCTCGCCTGGTGTCTCCTGGCCCCGCCCCCACCTCGGGTCTCGGAACACGTTCACGTTCGGGCTCCAGTAAGTCAGCCCCGCCATCCCGCCGTTGTACATGGCCCTCGCTTCATCCGACACGACCTGCGTTCAAAAATCACCAGGAACATTTCAACATTCGCCACCACATCCGATGGCCGTGATTGTTTCGATGCATCAACAATCGACGTCGAAATGCGTTGCTGGTCATGCATGCTGAGTCATTGATGAATCAAAAGTATAAGGAAGCGCAACAGGCCAAAGGCGAAGCTTCAATTAATGTCTTTTAGCCTAACTACTTAACCCCTAAGTGTGAAAGGCCAAGTTAGTTGAGCAAAACCCTCACGAAAGTTCCTTTAACATTGATTTGATGGAAAGGGAGAATGGCCCCAGCTCAAGACTCTCGTCTCAACCAACTATAAATAAGTCATTAGCTTTTATCATTCGAAAAGCGACGTGTTATCTTGTTCAAGACCATATCGATTACAAGCTTGCAGCAAACACATCGAATCTTGAACAGACGACCTTACTACGATGGGGCGATGATCTGAAGGCGAAAAGATAACTTAAGATTTGATTCCTCCTCGCTAAAGATGTTGTCTGAAGGACTAGTAAAATCTTCGGGGGTTTCGGTTCTGTTATTATAGTGCTGTTGTCAGCTTTCTCAACTCGGGCGATGAAAAAAATCCACGCTATCTACACAACTTGCTTGCTACGGGACAAAGTTTTACCCAACTTCTCTGCCCATAATCCCACGTTCCTTTCAGCAATGGTCCCTCCCAAAATCATCTTTCAACTTGCCAAATTCAAAAAAATAAGCTACAAACACATGTGATTAGCACTCCCGTGTACGTTCCCTTTCCTTAGCGTGAACTTAACATATCTACTTTCTAACTTTAAAAAAAAAAAAAAGAAAAAGAAAAAAAAGGAGATTGGACGCATGCTTTTGTCAGTCACGAGGCCGAATTTGACACATTTGACGCTGTTGAGACGAGGTTTTTCCATACCCTTACGTCGAGATTTTCGACTAAGGACTACGAGGTGGTCCCCAGGAATATCAAAGGGGGCGATTTTACTTTGAAGAAAGAGACTCTCTGCCCACAAATCCCATCTTCTAAAACTCGTTAAAAGGAAGGAGATTCTCTTATCCTAAACAAAAAAAGGGATGGCGGCATAAGCTGCCATTAGAAGACACTGTTTCTGGTAGCACAACACTATCACGGGTCCGACAGGGAAAGAAATATATATGTGAAGCAGCTTTTTCGCAGAATCATTTGTGTTTAGTATTCATGCATGAATTTATGTGCTGCAATCGATTGAATTGTCAAGTTTTCGATGCTGCCGAACTTAATATATATGTTACTAGAATTTAACATATATATAGCAACTTAGCTGTACATATGTTACCAACCAAACCCTACCTATAGTATGGCCATGAAATAAAAATAAAGAAACCCTACTTCTTATGTTATCTTTGTTTTCTATCAGGAATTCTCGTAAAGAGAGAGCGGCGAGACATGAAACGGTGAGAGTTGCGTAAAGCTGGTTGGTTTATGAATATTAACATAGAAAACTTCGACAGGATGGAAAAAAAAGAAGACTTTTCCGCATATTATCGAACAATGCAGGTTGATGCGTGAAGAAAAGTAATCGGCTCTTACCCGTCCGATCTCCTCCCAGAGCGAGGAGTTGAACGACGCGGCGGTCGTGATGACCTGGGGGAAGCTGGTGGCCCCGGGGAAGGCCCCACCGAACCTGGTCCCCGGCCCAACGTTGGAGACCCCGTGGAGCGCCTCGGACCACCACTCGTACCCCTGGATGCCCAGCCTCGGCACGGCAGCCGCGTTGTTGACGAGCAGCCGGATCTTCTCCTGCAGCGTCAGCCGCCCGATGAGGTCCCGGACCCGGACGTGGATCGGGAGGGCCACCCGGCAGAACCTCAGGCCCCTGGTGAGGCCGCTCCGCGGGTCGCATGCGAACGGGACGCGAGCCGCCCACGAGGTGGGGGCGAGGAGGGCAAGGGCGAGGAGGAGGAGGAGGAGGAGCGAGAGCGCCGCCTTGGCATTGACTTTGGCGGTGGTAGGGGTGTGTGGGAGTGAGAGCTTGAGCAGCTTACGTCGGACCATTCTTTTTTCTTTCTTTTCTTTTGGGCAAAAGGAACGATAATGGTATTAAGATAGAAAGATGTCGTCCTCCCGTGGTATTATTACGGGATTATCGTCGAGCATTTATAGGACAGGTTGGTGACGACGATGGCGAATGCAACAGGTCTAACGATTGAATTTCCACGTCAATCCGCCGTCCACGAGAGACACAGAAAGAGTGTCGAATGGCTAGAAAGATAAAAAGAAAGATCGTGTACACTAATCACTTATCCAAAATAGAGAAAAAGAGAGGAAGACAAAGAGTGTGCGCGGAGTGTTTAGAGAGAATATCGGGAGTTATATTGCTAGATATTTAGTGATATTATCTGATATTTCATTATTTCCCGAATAGGTAGTAACCTTGCTAGATTAGGATAGCTAATTATATCGTTGAATTTAGATTACCCGTTTCTCGTATGCATTGATTGAGTATATGTAATAAGCACTTTAATCACCCGCAAGGTAGATAGGAAAAATCGATGAATGATTCTACAATGAGAATATTATTTTAAGTATATCGGGTCGATTTCATGAATATTTTGTTTCATCTGCATAATTCGAGTACCAAATTAGATGGATGACCTCAAAACTTACTTTCAATGGATTTAAATAAGACATGAAATTAGAATTCGATATATAAATAGGAAAATCTTGTGTTTAAATGATGGGATAGGAGACTCTGATAAACATAATTTCCGAAGTGAAATGGAGAGCCCCTCCACTGCAAATCCGAACACGACAGTCTGCTTGCGTCACTGGTGATTTGGCGGTATATACAGAAAGATCCCGATATGAATAGTGACAATTACTGACCATCACCTAATGGAAAATAAAAATTGGAAAGGAATTATTTTATTTATCTATATATAATATTATTTATAATAAGAGAATAATGGGGAGAAAAATAAAAAATGAAAAGAGCGTGGTCACGGAATCGAACTTTTTCCCTGACATATGTTATGGGGGAGATGGATGGAGGGACGACTGTCACATTAGCCGCACCATCCACGTTTTTTTCCTTTTTTTTTTTTTTTTTTCTGCTGCCCTTTTTATCCAAATTAAAATGAGATAATATTTATTTAATCTCTCTCGTCCTCTCTTGTCCTTCTATCAAGAAATGTTCATGAATCGATTAAGTTCTCAATTTGCAAAAATCATGTTCTTTATTGAATGACTATGTTATTATTTTGTAGATCATACTATCATTTGATATCGATCCCAACAAACAACGAAGAAAAAGAAAGCAAATTCAATACCGATTTCCCCATAAAATTATGCAGCATTATTTTCTGTGCTTTGGATCGGTCTGGCTTGCATTATTGGTTGGTTGGTTGACTCAATCATGCAAAAAGTCGCATTAGGTGAAGAAATGTGTAGTGAGCTCCCGAGCGTGCTTAGACTTTCCATTGTTTCCGCCCTTCTATACTTCAAAAACTAGCCTCCTCGCCATACCATTCGTCAATATAGTGCGTTTTCTAGCATGGTACTTCGTCTAGTAGAATAAAAGTCGTGACATATCGATGTTAACATGAACTAAAGACATGGGCACGAATTGACGACAAGAATTTCCGGCCGAGCTAGGATTAGGCGGGCTTGCAAAGTCGTGGATTGTTTTTGAGATCATTGGGGTGAGGGATCTGTGGAAACTCTTTGTCAAGCTCGTGAAGGGGGCAGGCATGACTTACTGCACTCCCGTGACCGCAGGGGGTCGCTTCTACCGAAGGATGAAAACGTTTCGGTCTAGTTTTTTTTTTTTTTTTTTTTGTCTCTTTGACTGGCTCATGTGCCTTTAGCTCTTGTGAACTCTCTCCTCTCATAGATGCTGCTTTTGGCTTTAAAAAATAAAAAATTTAAAATTTAAAAAATTTGAAGATGCTCAAGCACCCTTCAGGGAAAGTAATTTAATCATTCTATTTTTCTGTATGAATGTATCATTTCTGGTGAATGTATCTGGTGACTAGGGGGCATATGGGTAGCTTAGCTTCCAATTTTGCTATATTGATTATATGACTGGTAATTTGTGGAGATGGGTCAGTCGAAAGCTACATCTCACGTTTTCTATAGTTACCAAAGAATCAAGGAGAAGATTCTCATCTAACCTATTGCTAGGTCTAATTTATTAAATTCATGAGTTTGAACTCCAAGGCTCGAGCCACGACAGAGATCCATGATGGGATAAATGGAAGTTTTGGTATCCCATGTGATTCTTTTTTGTTTTTCCATTATTGCTTAATTCCTATGCGGCAATCAAGTTTGTTTATGGTTTTTGTTTATATAGTTTTCCCATGTATAGCTGTACAATGAGGGAGAATCTTTTCCATTGAGGATGGTCTGAAATGGGACGTGTTCCACTAGGACATGGAAGTCGATAGCTTTGCGTCGCTGAAAGGTTCTTGTTTCACATATGTTTCATTTTGCAGAAAGCGCAAACGGCCACACTAAGTATATTATGAGTTTGTTTGTATATTTTGAGTGTTTGGGCCGTAATTTTATTTTGAGTTCCAATGCTAAATTAGCCATCACATCAAAAGACATGTCTTACGAGTTAATTCTAGTTTTACATATATAGTTCGGGAATGCTCTCCCCTTATTGGGTGCACAATTATTTCTACCCCATTCGTCATTCCAAAAGCCTGCTGAAAACCACTACTTATCTAGGTCCTCCTCACCCAACAATCACTTCCTCCTCTGGATTGTGTCATTACAAGCCCATCAGTTTCTGTGTGATTCGTTCCCAAACTATATTTCTATCAAATTTCCTTTCACCCATGTACACACGCAAACACATATAATTATCTCTCATTCATCTTAGGTTTCAACAACTGTTCATTGATACACATCGAGTTCTCACAATTTATTTATAAGGTCTTCATCAATTTGTTAGCGTTAGGTGATAAGTATGTGTCACTGCTTTCTGCATATTTTATTTGATATTCACTATATTTTTAGATATTTCTCACAAAAATTTCTTTGTCTCGCTCTTCATAATTTAAAGATTCTAAAAGCCTCTTTATTTCGTCCTAGCCCTAAAATTCTGCGATCGGCGCCGGTGTTGCTCGAAGAGCGTTGAAAATCGACTTAGCAAAAAGAGGAAAAGAAAAAAGAAACAAGAAAGAAAAGAAATAGTTTACGGTAATCGTGAGTTTAAGGAGGAAAGACCACTTCCTATCGTGATTTCTACGTGTTATCTTCGCATCTATTTATCTAAGTCCGTGTGTACATAGGAGTAACATGAAGAGAATTGCTCATCTAATCTCTAACAGTCAAATAACCAATGAAAGCTCGCGCTTGTGACTCTTGCTGTTGCCCTAGAATCCTCAAGAGCGATTTGAATTCAAAAGAATCAGATGGTTCTTGAGCTCGAATGATGAGGTCTGTCGAAAACCTCATCAGAAGTCTTCGTCACTGAACCCTCAGTTATTGAGGTTGTCTCTGTGCCCTGCAGTGTCCATGCTTGAATTCAGCCTTTTCTGTAGGCTTCTTTACAACCGTATACAACGAGTCATATGAAGCAGGAAACTACGACCAAGCAGACCAGAACAAGTTGTCTTAAAAAGCTTTACATGCCAGTTTGTGTTCTGTCAGCATATCTCCGGAATGCCTGCCGCTTTCCCACTCCCACATGTGAATAATTCGAGAAACCGAATGGATTCGGCTTTGGGGTGGTAAAACTTTTCCAACTGTGCCGCCATAAGTTCGAATTTCTCAAATTTTAAAATATAATCCGATCATTTCAATTAGAAATTAACTATCTAAACAATCAAGACTCGTGTTCGACTTATACATAGCTAGAAACCAGATAGACATATACCATATATTTCATAATTATCTTCTATATGCCACATCAACTCTATGATGGGAAATGGGGAGGGCTGATGATAGCAACTCGAGTCTCCTTTCTTACTTAGGAAACCAATACTCGTGCACGAGATTAAGCCAAAAAAGATGACAAAAAAGAACAGTAAAAATAATGAAAAGTCGCAAATCTAAAGTACTAGGAAAAGAGTTGCATCAGCAACGAGTTTTATCTCCCATCTCTATCCCCATCTCCTCAGTTCTTAGTCGGCAGACGACAAAACCTTGATGACTTGTGAAGCTAGGTTTACGTGCGGCTCTTGCCAATCAAAAACTCTCTTACGCTCTGCTTCCCTAGTGGCCAGTCTCCTGCAATTACTTGAAAAACCATGCATGATTGGAGACCTGAAAGCGACAGGTTTCCCAATCATAAATGTCCTATTGGCTAACGTGAGGCCCCCAAGCGGGTCAATGAAATCGGCTCCGTTATCGACTGATATCTGATCAAAGTTCAGGACCCATCTATCCAGATCATTTTGGGGTCGTGACACCACATTCTTGGATGAGAACAACAACGATGTAGATTTCTGATATGTGGTTCGCAAATAGTGAAGAGTTTGCTCCTGCGAGCTCCGGCGAGTGAAGACATAATGTATTTTCCTGAAGGCTAGCTAGTTCTAAAAGTGGAAATTAGGTGACTTTCTCGAGATGGTTGTACTTATCATCGCCCCAAATTATGCGCAAATGGAACTTCGGCCGGTTGTGCACAAGACAGAAAATCGAGAAGTACGTGGGATAGTTCATGCATGGATGGGACCGACACATCGATTGGGATGTGATTGATTAAAGGCAGATGTCTATGCGTTTACGAAAGATCCAGCAGGGGAATGGGAGGCGTATGTGGCTGGACATAATGTTCTTATCCAATGGGAATATCACAAGGGAGATCAGATAGACCTGCCATGAATGCAATGAAACCACTTTTGTAGGTTTTTTTGTTGCTACCTTGCCTTTATCCTCCAATCAGCATCCTGTTGCTTTAATTTCCTTCCAATTTGGAAACTCTATCCATCTCTAATTGCACAGAACACTATTTGTGATGTTTACATCGCAATTGACAGTTCCTTAGCACCTTGGATAAGAGTATATGCTGAGATAGATATCAGGTTGGGGTCGAACATAAGATAATATTGATTACATGGAGAAATCAATCAAGATTCATCCCCTCTACGAAATGAGCGTGTAAGGGTTTTGTCTGTTCAACTTCCGACGCAATGACAAGTATAATGTGAGTAGCATCTTGGATAAGATTACAACACCGGGGTCGGCGCCGAACAGATAAGATAATATCAATTAGGTGGAGAGATTGATCGAGATTCATCCTCTTTTAAGACATAAGTATGTGAGAGTGTTGTCTGTTCTATATTTAGTGCAATGTGCAATTACAGCATGAACACTTGTAAAGTGTAATCGTAGTGTAATGCGCAATTATAGTATGAGTACTCAAAAAAGTGCAATCGAGCAAGAATTTTTCCAATTGGGAGAAAGTGGTCCTATATGCAGAAAAAGATATGAGACTAGCTACCTAAATTTTTTTCTTGATTTTGCAAACATTCTCCCTTCATCTTCGTTGAGCAGGGATGATGGGGCTTGTTTTGCAAGGAATAATGCACTCGCTATCTCCCGAACCACCTCTTAAATGCAAAGCACAGTGCAATGAGTGCATATCACTCTCATTTTAAATGCAAGGCAACACTTGCTTTTCAATCTTACATCAGTACACGATTTTCGTCGATAGATATTTATATGTATATGAAGCTCCTATGGGGCACGCTTATTTGCGAGATTTACCCAGCAATTTTTTATTTTATGATCATTTTAAATACCTCTGATTTTAGCATCTCTGTAATTATGTATCTCTAAAATTATAATGAATTTTCAAGTTTATAAAGTCTTGCATATAATTTATATGATTATTCTTCTCATTGAAATTATGGCAGAAATTTTCTAAAAGTGGGGCTCAAAGGTGATGGAGCATACTCCTCCATCTAAGTTATAGTGCACGGTAATTCTTATCATTAAAGGTAAGGCTTATTATGTAATAAAACAAATAATTGTCACACAAAAAGTAAAAAGAATCATGTTCCTTTATACTTAATGAATACGACTCCCATCACTTATAGTTGTTGAATTAAGGGCCATAATAAGCTCTCATGTTAGAACTTCTAATCATCACAGTAGTTTATAATCATTAATAAAATGCTTTTATTTCAAAATAATGATATACAATTAGATGAAATATCGAGGATAGAGTCATATATATGGTATATTTCTTATTATTGGTATTCCTATATAAACTACTTTTGCAATTATTAAGCCATTCATTTCAAAAGCGCCTATTTAGTAGACCGTGCATCCTCATTTGGGTTTCATGTCTCATACAAAAAGGCGAGCGTCAAATAGAAATTTTGTTTGAACTCTTTTATTTGTGAGAAAATGACAAAAACTCTCTAAATTTCGACATAATATACAATCTCATTCTTACATTTTTTTATTCATTCAATGTGATCATTAAATTATTCTTAAACGTTCAATTTAATTCCTCAACTTTTCATTACAAAATTAAATATGTCCCTCCGTACTATAAATGAGTTTTCATAATTACACCACTGCACAAATTTTAGAATAACTTTGCATTTCAATCAATTTCTTAAATCAACAAAATTAAACTATCTTTTGTCATGACCAACCCCTTGGAGGAGGGAATATGTTTAGAAATATTGCCTAAAAGATAGGCCTATGGCCCAAGATTAGGCACGGGCTCTCTCAAGCCCATACCTTGCGCGACATTGGAGGGTTCATAAGAATTTTATAATAAATAGTCACCACTAGTTTATTAGAGTCGACTAGAAATCAAGTGAGATATTGAAGTATATCTAAGTGAGATATGAGAATATACCTTACTTCCTACGTAACTAGGAAATCTAGGTTCGAGAACTTGATTACATTAATTAACCAATTAGTTCCATTTCGGTATCTAATATTATTCAATTAAAAAAGAGATGTTTTTGTCAGGCAATCTAGATTGATTTTATACATATCAACTAATAAGTAAGGTGATCATATGGGTACACAATCATTAACATAATAATTAGCAACCAAGGGAAGCATTAAATACATTTCACAAGATAGCAAAGATTTAATTCTAAAAAAAAAAAAAAAGATAAATACTAATCCCAACTGAACTAAAGGGGAGCAAAAGTCAACGTACCAAAATTGCGCAATCAAGATATTCGTCTTTAAGGATAATTAAAAGCTTAAGGTAGAGCCCTAATGGCTTAGTCAATCTTAAGTAGGATTCTAAATTGGAAAACTTCCAATTTTTTAGGAGAAAATAACCCAAGAGATTAATTTTAACCTTTTTGAAGATTTTTTAATTTTTTAGAATTTTTTTGGATTTTTTTCAAAAAAATTGAATTTTTGAATTTTCCAAAACAATTTGGTTTTTTTAATCTTTTTAGATTTTTTTTTTGTGTCTTTCTAATTACTACTGAAATGTTTAGAATTTTATAAATTTTGGAATTTTCTGACAATTTTTTTATTTTCCTTAATTTTCTAATTATTTTTTTTAAAATTTTTAAAATTTTTAAATTTAAAAAAAAAACTCGAAATTTCAATATTTTCTGAAATTTTTTGAACTTTTTAATGCTCTTTGAAAGTTGTTGAATTTTCGGAAAATTTTTTGAATTTTTTAATTTTTTTGAAAATCCTTAATATTTTTTAATATTTAATATTATAATATTCGAGGAAGCGGGATCGGACCGGATAAACCCGATCCGACTCGATGACCCGACCAAACCCGGATCCGACCCAGTCGGATAAAAGAACTAAATTTTAAAATTAGTTTAGCTTTACTTTTTTTTTTTAAAAAAAAATCTATTTTTCTTTCTTTTTTCTCTTTTTGTCTTTTCCTTACTTTGTTCTTTTCCCCTGCACCCCTCCTTCTTCACCTAACGTCCCATCTGCCGTCCTTTCTTCCCTTTTGTCTTTCTTTTCATTACCCATTTTTATTTCTTTTTCTTTTCTTTTCCTTTTACTTTTCTCTTCCCTTTCAGTCTTCTTCTTCCTGCGTTCTCTGCACGCCCGAAGCCATCTTCTCTCCTACACTCTTTTTCATCGAAACTCATCGACCAAACCAGAAACGAGCCTCACTGCCCTTCGTCACCGGCGTCGACACCGCCCGCGCTCGGGCCACCGCCGAGCCGACACCCACTCTCTCACCTATACGGACAGGCAGGAAGACGGGACATAACTTGCACAAAAATAAGCCCAAATCACAACGTATGGCCATAAGTCGTAGTCACGACAATGTAAACTCGAAATGGACGAAACAAAAGCGTGTAGAACAGCAACAAAACACATCTAGCAACCGCGGAGGCCTATATAATGAGCAAAAAGGTTCAGGAATAGTCATGCGGGCTTCACTCAGGCATTTATACAAACAGTTCGAGAGCATTATCAAATGTTTAGATTTCCGACTCAACCGGGACTCGAAATGGGACTAGGATTCTCGGAAAACGACCAAAAACACACAGAGACTTCGATAAAGACCTACGGAGGCCGAGGGACCAAAGCTCATGCGAACGGGTCGGCCACGAGCTCCGGTCCGACGCCCTACAAATACGGAGCATACATGACCAGAGGAAACCTACCTGGTTTGGTTTGGTTTGGTGGGAGTACCGCGGCGGACGGCGGCTGACAGACGAGCCACCGACGACGGAGATCACTCTCTCGGGCTCATGCTCTTGTTGCTCTCTCTCGGCCAAAACCTGCAGAAAAACAAGAACCCCTCTCTCTCTTTCTCCTGGACCTCGCCGAAGACTTGTTCTCTTTCAAATGAGCGAGGCCTTTCACTTTCAAGGGCGACCGGCAAGGGCACATGGCCGTTGCCGCCGCCAGCTTGCCGGCCGGACTGATCCCGACCCACCGATCACGCCGCCATCTGCCCCTTGCGATCCCCTGCTCCTCTAGCTCATACTCTACATTTCCTCCCTCTTTTTCAGAAGCGTGGATAGCATGAGGGGGAAGAAGATGACCTGTGCGCGGGCCGGGTTGAAATAAAAGGAGATGGGCCGGCTCAAGCGCAAAAGGGAGAAATGAAAAAAAGATTGGTGGGCGAGCCTACGCATGAAGAAAAACCCTCTACTCGGCCCCATTCGATTTTTCTTATACCTTTTAATGAAAATTTTTTATTTTTTTTTTTCTTTTTGATGACAAAATTTTTGGAAAATTTTAAAAATGACCATTCAATACGTGGTGCAATAATGAAAAAACAATACCTTTTAATGAAAGTTTTTTACTTTTCTTTCCTCTTTTTTTTTTTACTTTTTTTTAAAATTTTTAATTTTTAAACAAATATTTTTTTAATTTTAATAATTAGTTATAGTTATGTAAATGCTCCTACTGTCTACACGTAATGGATTTTAATGAAAACATACATGATGCATTTTAATGAAAATTATTTATTTACTTTACTTCCTTCTTTTTATTTTTTAGCAACTAATTCCTAATTTCATATAAGATTAAGTCCTAAATAAAATGGTAAAATTTAGGTATCAACATCTTTTTATTATTTTTTTCCTTTTTTATTCTTTAAAAATATTAGTATAATTCCATTTGAGTATATTTTAACTTATGATCTTTATAGGGGAAAAGTATCAAAAAAGTCTTAAACCTATTGTATAGGTACTAAATTAGTCATAAACTTTTCAATTAAACAAATTTAGTCATAAATCTTTTCAAATTAATATCAATTAAGTTCATCCGGTCAATTTAAATTGGAAATTGTTGATGTAGACGCCAACCGTCCTACATGACACCACTAGCACTAATGTGGATATTTTTAAATATTTTTTGTTTTTTAATTTTAATTTTTTTCCTTTTTTTCTTATTTTTCCCTCTCTTTTTTTCCTATTCTTTCTCCTTTGCCCTAGAACAAATACTAGCCATAGCTAAGGGCTGGGCATAGCTGAGGGCTAGGCAGGGGTTCACTCGCCGCCTGGGAGAGGGAGCCATCCTCACGAACTTGGCAAAGATCTAGCAAGAGTCATCCTTGCCCAGGCCACAAGGGTTGTGCCCTAACCAAATCCAACAAGAGCCGCCTTTGCTAAAGCCACAGGGGTCATTCCCTCACTAGATTCAACGAGGGTGATCGTTGCCTTTGGCCAATCACCGGCCACAATGCAAAGGAGAAAGAAGAGAAAAAAAATAAATGATAATTAAAAAATCAATGCTATGCATGTAAGACAGTCAGTGTCCATATCAATGATTTTTAGTATAAATTAGTTGAATGGACTGAATTGGTACAAACGGAAAAATGTTTCGAACTAAATTGATTTAATTAAAAAGTTGATTACCAAATTGTTACTAATATAATAAGTTTAAGACTTTTTTTGTACTTTTCTCGATCTCTATAATGGTAAAAGTATGTGTTTTCATAAGAATAGTTAATGAAAATATGAATTTTATTTTTAGATTTCTTGTACTCAAATTTAGCTACATCCTGTTCCTAATTTCTTAAATAGACAAAATTTACAATTCTTTGTGATTCGCATTTTGTCAATTAAATTTAGTTGAATTCGTAAATTAGCAAAATAAAAGAACAAGAATATCAACCGATACTACTCTAATGAGATTCTTATAGAAATCATAAACTAAAATACACTTAAATGGAACTGTCCTAATATAAAAAAGATGAAAAAAAGTAAAGAATAATAAAAAGATAGCCAAATTTTTTGTTGACCTAGGAAATGGCCTGAAATGAAAATATATTATAAAATCTAGGCAATAGTATTTTATTGAAAAATTTTGACTTTTTTTTTTTTTTTATGAAAAGTAGAAAGACTAGATTGAACAAATGACCAATTTAAGAACTAAATTGAACATTTAGGAATAGTTCGCGGATAATATTGAATGAATGAAAAGTTCAAGGATAATATTGTACATCAAATCAAAATTCATGATCTATTTATGTCATTAACCCTATACTTGTGTTGCTATTTTTTATGCAGGCACGTTTGGCGAAGAAAGATGAAAAACATACACTATTAGAGGTAGGTCAAAAAAGATGATTCAAGGATTAAAGCTTGAAGTTCAAGACAATGGAATGTTATATATAGTAAAATAACTAGAAAATTGATTAGTATTGATATGGCTGGATGAGAAGATGACTCGTAATTCTTTTTCATTATTTGTTATTGCTTTTTTCATCGATGGAATTCGTATTTAGTTCTTAGTACTACTTCGGATTGTTCATAAACTTCTGATTAGCGTTGGCAATCCATTACCGATTTACCCGAGTAAGTTTCCAGTCTTCTTTTTCTCGCCAAAGATATCGAAATTCACCGGCAATTTTGAAATTCGACCGACACGGAATTTTTCCAGTTCTTTAGCAGATGGACCAGTGAAAATTTGTATGTTAATCTAACTAGCTCTACCTTGAAAAGTTCTCTTAGCATCAAATGTTAGCTTTATATTCTCCAAATTAGACAGAGTTAGATCTTGAAACACGAAATCAAACATTGAAAAGGATATACTACCAATGACATTTAGCAGATTAACCGCAATTAGTGTCCATCTCCTTTTAACTGCATGTATTACTGAAAATCCAATGATGAATCACATTTTAGATATCATCGTTATATTGGCAATCCACAACTTTGTATACACTTTCGGAATCGGTCACCAAACTTAAGCACAATTACAAAATCTCTCTGCATCATTTATTCTTTCCCTTCTCCCCACACCCTTGCTTAATTTCGCTATACATTTCTATACAATGACAAAACGCATCGCTTGCTGAAGCTCAAGAAGACGAGGACGTGGACATGGACGCGGGCGACCCCGACGACGGGTTGAAGGCGGCCTGCTCCCCGCAGCTGAGCGCCTCATGCGG
This sequence comes from Eucalyptus victrix, assembly GCA_016097545.1. Classification (NCBI taxonomy): domain Eukaryota; kingdom Viridiplantae; phylum Streptophyta; class Magnoliopsida; order Myrtales; family Myrtaceae; genus Eucalyptus; species Eucalyptus victrix. The sequence continues at coordinate 50,089,293 of CM027842.1, forward strand.
GCCGGCCTCCTCACGGCCAACGCCCATCAGGTCGAGGTAGTACTGGTAGTGGGAGATCATGTTGTTCATGTGCTCGTCGTCGCCCTTGCCGCAGACATCGTCGCCATAGAGGAGGTTCATGGTGGCACCGAACCCGGGGACCCGCTTGGCCAGGGTGTCGTTCTTCGTGGGCTTCCAGTTGCCGACGAACGCGTCGTGGGCCGACGGCTGGTGCTTCTTGTCCGGTGTCATCCACCGCCAGATCGCCGCCTGGAAGGCCAGCGTCGCGTTGTTCTCGATGTGCTCCGGGTTGTTCAGCAGGTCCACCTTCAGGGCCTGCCCCGCTTTTCCATAGTTGTAGTTCCTAAAACATACGGCAAAATCAGGCAAAATAGAGCTCAACGCCTAATCGAATTCTCCAGGATCCAACATTGTATTTTCCTGGCCTAGGCTCAGCGCATCGAAATAGAAACTAATTACAAAAGTGAAATCTGGAATTGAGATCGACAGGATGCCTGAAAGATCGGATCGCGAGGCCTAGGATCATGACATCTTAGAGATTGTCAATAAATGTCAAGTACAAATACCAAAGCAACTAATTATGCTTTGCTTTTAGTAAGTTGAATATGATCGCTAGAAGTAAACTTACAGGTAAAATCTTCTCAAAATATAGAGATTTCAAATTTAGATTAGTCTCATTTTTATATTTCCTAAGTCACCCTGCCATTTTTCCCTCACACTCATTCAAAGAAAACCATTTACTTTTCTAATATCCTCTATTTAATGAACTTTCTGAAATTTGTTATGCTTACCTATTTCATACATAATTACTCATTTTCTTTCAAAGCATGATTACCTAATTATACACACCCGCAAAGCGTGTGCTTCAACCCTAGCATCACGTCAATTGAAGATCTGATCGACGAGATCTATACAATCGCGTTGGTCATATGGTGTTATCAATTAACATTAGAAATGTCTAATGATTCTAACAATTTTACAACTTAATTAAGATCAGTATCATGTCCTAAAAAAAAACTTGGATCGTGAGATCAGATGATGTGAATCCAAATCGAGAATAATTTACCCACGGATTTAGCTTGTCCATCGTTCCGGCAGGCTTCTCCATTTAAGTCCATCGCGAACTAACGACAACCATGTGCGAAAAAAAGGTAACAGGTCCAATGTTTAGGCCGGACCTGCTTGATTATCATCTCTACTTTCGACATCTTCCATCTCGAACTTCAATAATTCAAGACGCGAACGATGAACTTATACGTCCATAGAGCTAAATTACCAGTAAAGGGGGATGGCGCCACGGCCGTAGTAAGCAACGCCGGGAGTGCATGGGTAGGTGTACTTGAAGGAATCGTCGCAGTAGTACTGGCTCGGGCTCATCTCCTTGTTGTAGCAGAGCCCCCACGCCAACGGCCCTCCGGTCGCCACTCCATACCCGCCTGAATTTCACGGCAAAAATCGAGATCAGAACACGTTTTTGCTTGTGAGTGAAGTGATCGATGTGTGAAGTTCGGAGTCAGGTTTTCGCTTACAGGATGTTTTGCTCCCGACGTGGCCGAGGAAGGCGGCGACCTCCTTCATCGCGGTGAGCTTCCCGCCGCTGGTCCCGAACCCATGGGGCTGGTACTCCGCGGCTGCGGTGATGAACGAGCGGTAGTCCCAGAAGCCGACCGCGTGGGCCACGGGGGAGTTCCTCTTGGAGAAGAGGTTCTCGAACTGGTACGACTGGAAGTAGTCGGAGATGGTCTGGTTGCAGCAGTACTGAGACAGCTTTTTACACTCCCACCCCTTGGTGCACAACTTCTTGCCCTTCACTATCTTCACCACCGGCTTCACCGCCCCTGTGTCATCGTCGTCCCCGCTCACGACGAGGGGCGACAGCAGCAGCGTTGCCGCGAGCACTGCCACCAGAAGCGACTGCTTGATGCCCTCCATTGCTCTTGCGAAAACTGATCGAGGGAATGCGAATGAGATGAAGAGATATGCTGGCGGGTTCAGGCTTTATAAGAGGAAATGAGTATGAATCGTGAGGAGAGAGCGAAAGGGATGGAAAGTGAGGGTGGAGCTGAAGGGAGGAGGAAGATGGAGGGTCTCTTCATGGGGGCTTGAGTTGGTGAGAAGCGAATTGAATTTGAGTAGGTCTCGGTTCTTTTTCGCGAATGCTTGGAGTGCAAGGTAAGTTAGCCATTGAAGACAAAGCCCACGAAGCAGGGCTTGCTTTCAGTTTCAAGGGGGATGCAGTGAGAAAAAAGGGAAAATGGAATCAGAAAAATTATCTAAAAAGTCATAAATCTACTATACATTTATCAATTTATGTTTTTATATTTTAACAATTGGATCTATCTAATTAATTTTGATCGGAATTTGCTAATATAAATACTAACAATCCTCCCACGTGATACAATCAATGGTGACGTAGACAAAATTTAATAATATTTTATTTTATTTTTTTTTTTCTCTTTTTATTTTACCTTTCTTCTTCATTTTGTTGGTGGGCGGCCAACTAAGTGAGGACAAGCCCCCCCACCTAGGTGAGGCCTGACAAGCAAGCCAAATCTAGCTAGGCGGTTGATGGCGATCTTCATCCTAGCCTGGGTGAGGGCAAGCCACACCAAATCTAGCAAGGGAGCCCTCTCAAGGATTGCCCTCACCCTAGGCACACACACTCACTAGGCAAAGGCTAAGAGAAACCGAGGCTTCTTTAGAGCTTCAATCAATCAAAGAGGGGACAATTAGGGCTCCCAAAGTTGTGGAAGCATTAGGCGTTAGCTTTAAACCATGGACAAGTAAGGGATGATTCCTTGGGTGGTTAGCCTCACTAAGGCCAAATTTGGCTAGGTGGGCAAGGCCAACCCTTGAGCCCTTTGTTGGGCAATCCTCACCCATGGCGAGCTAGGGTGACCCTCACCCGGGCGAGGTTGGTTGACTCTGTCATCACTAGAGGTTTTTTTTTTTTAAGGATGTCATCACTAGAGGTTGGCCATCAATAAAAGGAAGAAGAATTGGGGAGAGATTGGTGAGGTGGGCCAAGTCGACCCTTGAGATGTTGGCCAACTTAGTCATCACTTATGGCTGGCCATCAACAAAAGGAAAAAGAAATGAAGAGAGATTTGGCTAGATGGACAAGGCCAACCCTTGAGCCCTTGCCCGAGCAATCCTCACATATGGCGAGCTAGGGTGACCCTCACCCAAGTGAGTTTGCCCAACTTGGTTATCACCTGTGGCTAACCATTAGCAAAAGGAAGAAGAAATGGGAAATGAGAGAGAGAGATAAAAAAAAAATATAAAAATATTATTAAAATTTATTGATTTTTTTCAATTATTAAATTATTTTAAAATTTATTAATGTCAAGATCGATCATGCCATTTAAGACAATCAAGCATTCATGTCAACAAATTCCAACAAAAATTAATGGGATGAACTCAAATAATAAAATGTAAAAAAAGTTTAGAAATCGATTATTAAAATTAAAAAATGTTTATAATTAAATTAACATATGTATAATAGCCCGACGACTTTTTGGACAATATTTTTGGAAATAGATTGATTTCTCATTTGGGCTTTTTGCTTCGGGCCGATATTGGATACGGGCCAAGTAAGCCCGATCCGGGCCCTGTTCTTGTGCGTGGACGGAGCGAAATTTTGCTTGGGCCGGGCCGGTGGAAGGTGCACTTTTTTTCGGTTCTGACGATTTGTTTTTTGGTTCTATCGGTTCTGACGATACAACCGTACCTTTGGCCCTTTTTGCATTCAATTATATGGTTTGACCTTGACTTGCTTTGCATTCAATCACGCGGTCCCTCTGCGTGGAAAAGGACGCGACGGAGACAGGGAGGGGCCACCGGTCGTAAATGTTGGGGGCCATTGGGGACGATTGGGGCTCTTAGCAATCTGTTTCGATCAAAGGAGTAACAAGCACTTTTTTTTACATACCAGACCTTTTAATTTAAGTCCATCACGTTCACAAAGTTGCAAGCCAAGACCTTGGCGAATGTCGCGACCTTGTCTATTACGGAGGTGGCGAAATGGAGTGGTCGTGACCTCACGCCGTCTATATAGCTTTCTAGGTGAATTTCGATTTGCGCTTGCTTGGGTTTTCGACGGAGAGAGAGATCGAGAGAGGTGTTTTTTGGGTAGATTTAGGGCTAGGAGTATGGTGAGGACATTTTTTGAGGGTGAAAATGACAATTTCATCGACGAAATTATAATTAAATGATGTCGAGAATAATTTTTTCATATGAGTTTTATCTCTCAATAATGTTACATCATAAATTTCAAAGATAGAAAAACTATCTATCCCTCGTTTTGCAAGTAAATTCTTGAATAAGTGCATGAAGTTTTGAAAATTATTATAAAAATATAATTTAGTTTTAAAAATTTTAAAAAATCAATCAAATCCTAAAATTAGTCACAAAGTGTAATCAAGTCCTAACACTTATCAACTTTTTCGTTTCATCAAGTTTGATTGAGTTAATGAAAGAATATGATTGTATCAATTCGATCGATTTTAGAACTTAATTATAAAATTTTTTGACTTATTAGACTTTCATGATAAGTTTCAAGACTTTTATTATGTTTATCCCTAAAATCTTTTTATCGATGTCGTGCCTTGGGCTCAAGCTCATTTGGGACATTGGATTCCAATCTTAATTGTCCAATGTGCCAAACGTTATCTGCCTACCTACTGTCCATTCGCTTTCGCAATCCCTCTGTCCAAACTTTATATACCTACCTACTATCCATGCGCTTTCGCAATCCCTCGACCGATTTGCTCATGCGTCGCCAACGCATTGGTGGCCGGCGAGGGGGGCCATAAATTTTGTTCAGCTTTTCCATCAATCCACTTCGGAGTCCTTGTCCTGTTCCCTTCGGATCAGATAAGCAAAAGCCAACTCCACTTCTCTAACATGTGAGGATGCGAGCATCCTCGTACAGCGCCGAAAGGACATGTACCGTGACAAATCATGGCCCCGTGGGGTCGACGGAGCTTTTCCGGTCCATGTGGCCAGAGGCGTGTTCACGAGGGATGGAGGGGGACCAAGAGCTTCGACGTGACACGCTCGAAATCCACGTTGCGTCAGCAGCAGCCAAGCAAAGTCATGTGATTCACGAACCCTAGAGGGGATGGCTCGAAAGCTCCCCGGCCACCAAGAAGCCCGCGCGGCGGCCTAACAAGTCAAAGCATCGAGTTGATTATCTTCATAATCGAGTGTGATGCGATGAATTTGACAAGGGCGAATAGTGACTAGTAGGATTAGAAGGTCTAGTCAAGGAACGACTTCTTACAGACTTTTAGAATGGGAAATGGATAGAAATAAAATGAATTATACATCGAATAGGAGGAAATGATATAATTGCAAATTTTAGCAGATAATCATTCAAGTGAGTCAAACGAGCGATATTACAAATTCAGCTCGAGTGTCAGTCTTTCAAGCGTGACATACAAATTACTCTAGCACAATGGCCAATATTTTGACCTGTCCTGATTGATTTGAGCTCAAAGACATCATAAATTTAGTTCGGTTGTCTAGCCTTTCGAACTTGACATACAAATCACTCTAGCACAAAATAGTCGGTTTTTAAGACCCATCATGGTCATCATCAAGAGAATGATACAGCTCCCGATCAATATGAACATGCGATTCGGAAAAGCTAACTCCGCTTGAATTTCTAGTCCTAACGCCACTCTCGCGACAGGATAATGCGACTTGTTGAGCCATCCTTTTCGCGACCCTAAACGCTCCGATGAATTCAAAGTTATACGGCGCGGATTCCGAGGGCAAAACTGGAATGAAACGTGCCCGGAGCAGTGATTTCGTACCGTTTGCTCCTTTTTCCGCTGAAGTGTGTGAATTGGGAATTGACTTTGTACCTCATAGTTCTAGCGTGCAATCGGGGCTGTGGTTTTCTTCGCTGTAATTTTCGTTCAGTCCAAACCATCTAGAGGACCAAGCTACAATCATGCTATGCCTACGTGGGAGCAACCATTTATGACGACCATATCCGTACTCGTGCAAGAAAGGAAAAAAAAAAAGGAAAATCTCTAGTTATCAAAACCATGTATAAGGTAACATTTACTATGATATAACGTGTTTACATGACGTCATCGAGTAGAGAGCACCGGAAAGACCTATATACCTTATTATATATAGAACATAATCAAAGCTCAAACCTTTAATCAAGTCCTTAAATTTTCCAAATAAAGCATCAGCATGCCCTCTCGATAAATGGTTTCTAAACTCACCCACATGTTGTTTCTAAAATTGCTTACTTGATATCATTAAGTAAAACTTTTTTTGATTCAAAATTTAACCGAACACAATTATAAGGCGTGGACCAGAATTGCTCTTTCCGTAAAGGTTTATCTTTTGATCGAACCAATTAAAACGTTGAGGATCCAATTGCAATTTGGACATGATCTTTTTGGATTTTCGATGTGACTTATTATTGTTTTTTTAATCAAATCTTATGCAATGAAAAAAGTAACATTTTCCTATTGGATTACCGTGGGTCATACATTATCAAGAGCCATGATTGATAATTTTCCTCCTTTGGCAAAAAAAAAAGTCATTTTTTTATTCAGAGTTCATTTTGATTGATTGATCAAATTCGAGCAACAACGAAAAAGGAAAATCTATAGTCATCAAAAGCGCTAAATTGAATTGCTCTTTTGGAGGTGGTTTTGGCTTTTGATCAAACCAATTTACGTTCATGACCCGATCACAATTTCGACACGAACTTTCACGATTTAACTTCTGGTCGAACCCATTAAAACGTTCGGGACCCGATTGCAATTTCCACGCAATCTTTCGGGATTTGCGACGCGACTCATCATCGATTTTTTTTTAATCGAATCTGATACAATTAAAAAAGTGAAATTTCCCGATTGGATGACTGTAGACTATGGTACTATCGAAAGCCATGATTGGACACATTGCTGCTGAGGGCAAAAAAGCCGTCCTCGCTACAGAACTCCTTGTCTGCACGCTTTTTCTATCTTTCTCTCTCTCTCCTTTTTCCTCCGAGCGGGGGAAAAGCAACATTAAATTACTTGACCAAGAAAACAAAAAAAGGAGTTCATTCCATTTCCTTCCCGTCCGAAACAAAAAATTAAAAAAAAAAAGAAGAAAAAGCTCGTTTCACTTTGCTGTCCCCCCGATCAGGCGCTCCGCGATCCACGGTAACTCGCCCCCCCGACTTTCTCTCCCCGCGGTCAACGCCACGGACGCGGCGCGATCGAGCGGGAGTAGCCGTCCGATTCGCCCGGTCGCCGACGGACGGGCGACGCACCGGATGAAATCCCCATCTCTCCTTCTCCGGCCTGTGCTGTCACGGCGAGCTGTTGTGGGAGTTTTATCGTTTTGCTGTTAGGACATAAAAGCCCCCGCAACCCATCATTGCCGACGCGACGAGGTTCGAGTCTCCCTCCTTCTCTCCCTCTCTCTCTCTCTCTAAAAAGCACTGCTCAGCTGCTCCCGCGGCGTCGGCCGGCGTCGCGGCAGCTCCGATTCCCCGCCCTCTTGCCGTTTGAGCATTCGGGGCTTGAGAATTCATTCCGTGTGAAGATCAGGTGAGTCGGCAACGACCCTTTTGCGCGTTCTTCGATTTCGCGGCTTTTTGCTGATTAAAGTTTGGTTTTTTTTTTTTCTTTTTTTCCTTCCCTTTTTCGGGTTCAGGGATTATTGCGCGTTGAGGTGTCGATGGAGAACAGTTTGCAGGGGATGCTCGTCGGCTCTGAGATTCATGGGTTCCGCACGTTGCGAGGTAAAGCGCGTCGGGGTGGTCGCGTGACGAATCTTGTTTCTGTACGGACGATTATGTGGGTCGGTCGAAAATAGTGGAGGGAGCGTGGCATGGCGTGCGAGCTCTTTTTCGTGTCCGAAGTTGCCAGCTTTTGTTTGATTGCTCGTGTCTGTGTATTTAAGAGAGAACCGGAAGAGAGCTTTTTTCCGCGATTTTGAAGAGAAACGGAAGTATCCATGTCTAGGATTTGGTGTGCTTGTGTAAGATATCATTTGGAAATTTCACTGGTGGAGAGCCTTTTTTTTTAATTGGGGTCGTCTGCTTTGTTTGACTGACTTCTTTTTAGACCTATGAAGTTTCTGACTTGAGCGTGACGCCATACGGAATAAAGGATTTCGTAAAGCTGTGATTCGATTATAAGAAGTTGCATTTTGGTTTAGCATGTCAAGTTAGTGTGGTGAGATGGAGCAATTTCAGAATGCGATGTTGTAGTTTGAGCAGCTACAGTGGTTGTGATGGTCGGTATCAGGGACTAGTATTGCAAGGATTATAGACCTTAGGAGCATGAAAAGGCCGTAGTTAATATATCCGATCGGTTCGAGTGTTTTACTCATGTTGTTGGAATTTAGACTTGCATGATCGAGCTCTTGTGATCCCATTTTCAGTTTTCTCACTGTCACAAGCCTTAGTGCTACTTAAATGATTTTTCTGGAGAGATGGTGTGAATTACCTCGAAATTTCCTACTGCTTGGCATGCCTATTTTCCTAAGCTTTTTTCTATATGCGCAGATTTGGAAGTCGACATCATGTGGGAGGAAGCCAAGACGAGATGGCTTCGGCCAAATGAAATCCACGCTATGCTTTGTAATTACAAGTACTTCAACATACTTGTCAAGCCAGTAAACCTGCCTAAAAGTAATCAACTTATCTTATTTCTTTGGTAGTATTAAATTGAGTTTCCTGTTGACTGTGTTACTTTTTTTTTTTCTGAACGTCGCAATGTACACAATCTTTGATTATATAGAAGATCACCTCCCACACCATCTGTACGGATTTTTTAAATTTATAAGCTACCAATTCCATGATCTGGTGGGAGTTAGCTCTTATAACCCTTCAGAAATTTTTTCCAGATGTTCATGCATTTCTTTTAAGTCCTGCAAAATGTTGAAACAAACGACTGTGGAATAGTGTCCTAGTTATAGACAGATGACGGGACTTAGGCTCTTTCAAGTTATACCATCAGTTATGTAGGTGTAACCAAAACCAAGGGTCAACTTCCCTTGCTTTAAGTATTCTCCTAAGATAGCATTTCATCACAAAGAAAGAAGATATCCAAGGAAGATGGAGAAGTTTATATTGTCTTTGGTTTCATTGGAATTTTCAGTTTTGCCAACTTCTCATAGATCAAAATGTGTTTCACCATGTTGCCTTGTTGTTATCCTTGTTATGTAACAGGTGGAACCATTGTATTATTTGACCGTAAAATGCTTAGGAACTTCAGGAAAGATGGTCATAACTGGAAGAAGAAAAAAGATGGGAAGACTGTTAAAGAGGCTCATGAACATCTAAAGGTGTGTCTTCTTTTGTACTTTTCTCAAGTATAGGAACTTCATTGCAAGTGCTGCTCTCTTGAGTCCATTGATGTTAAATTTATGTTGGCTTTGGCTGTTATGTAAATAAGGCTTTGAATACTATCTGAGTGGAGTCAAACAAACATATTTGGAAAGCCTTATTTGACTTGAAAATAGATATTCGAAGGAGATCTGAGAACATGAAAATGATTTTCTTGAAGACACTGTTGTTCTCCCCTCAAATTGAGTTGCTTAGAAAATGCTAAGGACTTTCTATAATTCCCTAAGATCATGTCAAGGAAATGCACCTGATTTAAACCCTCACAACCACTTCCTTTTGGTGACAATCCATTTCATCACTTATTCATTGTGTTTCTCTTCATCTTTTCTTACTTCTTTTCCTTTTTACTGTGGTTTCCATATCCCCAATTACACTGCTTTTACATTTCATTTCCAGGTTGGTAATGAAGAAAGGATCCATGTGTATTATGCACATGGTGAAGATAACCCGACATTTGTTCGTAGGTGTTACTGGCTGCTTGATAAGTAAGTATTTTTGTGGTATTCTTAGATAAACAATCTGCATGTGCTACTTCTATATCTGTCTGTGATACGATGAAATGATCATACACCAAATAGTTTATGAACTAACCATTATTGTTTTGCCTTTTCTTTACAGGACATTAGAACATATAGTCCTGGTTCATTATCGCGAGACACAAGAGGTTGGTTATCATATCTCACTTGTCATTTTGGCTCAGTTGAATATTCGTCTTAGTTATCACTCAGTCAGGTATCTTCAACAATGCACTAGATTCTGTATCATGGTGAGCATAGGGAGATCTTAACTGCAGGACCCCTGCAGAAACTCCTTAGACATTAAGACTCTTTAACAAGTGTTCATATCTTTGAGTTTGGGTTGGTAAAATCATCCTACATAAAGTTTTTAACATAAGGGATGTGTGCCTGTGAGGTTTATCTTTTCTTGTAACTTGCAGCTTTACCTTCTTTTTGGATTTGCTTATTTTGTGTTTCTCTTACTTCATATGCTAAAAGAGCCTCTGTCATGCATGCAAAAGCAGAGATCAAGCTCTCACTCACATGATGGCTGCCCTGTATGGATGAGTGTATAAGTACGGGCAACATCAGAATTAACAGGGCAGGGGGCATATGTAGAAACTGTGAGAAAATTGCAAGAAAACACTTGTACCTGAGGTCCATTTGGTTCCATAGCTTTAGTCCTCTTTTCTCCTAATTGGGACTTAGCTTTTCTATGGTCACAATTATGTGATTATATCTGTGGTTACCAGAGATGTTACTGAAAGGAAAGGCAATTGGATAGTGTGCTAGCTAACCATTTGTCATCAAGCGTACTTACTTTATTGAATTCTTTCAAAGTCATCCCGTGAGAAAGGCTTATTTTTTATCCCCCTGAAAGCAGCACTATGTTCTGATCCTGCATTGGTCTTTGTTGAATTGTCATCCAGTCACAAGGTTCTCCTGCAACACCTGTAAATTCACATTCTAGCTCAGTCTCTGATCCTTCTGCTCCTTGGGTTTTGTCTGAAGAACTTGATTCTGGGACTAATCAAGCTTATTATTCAGCAGAAAAAGGATGCGCAGGTGACTACCCTCAAAGTTACTTAATTTGAAACGTGTGGAGTTTAAGCTGTGTCATCAGTTCCATTCTGTTTGACAGCATAGGATGTCAAAGTGAAGGGACTATGAATCCTTCGACAAAAGAGTAAACAGGACTTTAGGATTGTTCTTCCTTTCTACTCGATGAGTGATCATAGTAGTTAATTACTTCATGCCAACAAAGAATTGGACTATTCTTTCATGCTTTTATTTGTTGCTGCATATTCAACAGAGCCTGGCGATACTTTGACTGTCAGAAATCATGAAATGAGGCTTCTCGAGCTTAACACTCTTGAATGGGATGAGCTTGTGACAGATAATCCAAATAACTTAAGTGCGTCTAAAGGAGGTAACTGACTGGACTTTTTTCTAATTAAATGGAGTGGCATAATGTTTTGCAGTTTGGAAATTACTGACGGTTCTGATTTCTCCTTTAGCTCCAGATGGAATTTCATGCTTTGAACGACAAAATACTGCAGAGTCCGTTGCTATCAATAATGTAAGCCTCTATAAGAGCTGCTTCTTGTTCGAATTGCCGCAACATCATCAAATTCTTTTTTTTGTAACGACGACATGCTAACTATGTTCTTTCTACTTTTTTTTTTTTTTTTTTCAAATGGGTTAAAAAATGGAAGATGCCAATTTGAAGCATGAATTCAGTATAGCAGAAACATTCTTGATTTCATTATCTTGTTTAACAACAAGAGGGACTTCAAGAAATGATGTCCTAATTTATTGCTTCTGAAAAATTTTAGTTGCTTGTCTCGTCGTATTTTTGTTAGCACCTTTACTTCTTTTGAGGGAGTTGGTACACTTCTTTTCTGGAAGAGGATGTCACCCCTTGTTCACCTTTGCAGGGCGTCCTATCACCAGAAGTATGTTATCTTGGTAAGCTAAATGATGTGGTTTCTACTATGGGAATTCAGGCGAATTCAAATCCTTCAAGAAGTGATTATATACCAATTAGCAGTCCAGGCTTCTTTGGAAATGACGGTTTGCAAAGTCAGGATAGTTTTGGAAGGTGGATGAACTACATCATGACTGAAACACCGGACTCAGCACATGATGCAGCACTTGAATCTTCAATTTCCTCGTGTCATTTTGGACCTTCATCTGTAGCAATGAATGTTCAACCCTCCTCTCCCGATATAATATTTAGCATCACTGATGTTGCACCTACATGGGCCTTTTCAACTGAGAAAACAAAGGTTTTTTATTTCACTGCAATATTTCATATTTTAACTCAGTTTATGCATTAATTTACTGGTATGAAAGTGCTCTCTTCCTCTAAAATCGGATAAGTTAGTTTTTATATGTAGCCGACTCCCCCTTAATGTGAAAGATGGAAGTATGAGGATGATTGATGTGGTCGTGATTCATCTCATGCAAAGTAACTGCAACTTTTAGTGGTGGTTCTGTATTCATGAATATGTAATTATGTCATAATCCACCTTATGTAAAGTAATAAGATAGGAGCTAATGCTAAATGATTACTTTTCTGCTTGACGGGTTTGATGGTCTTGTGAAGTAGACTTGAGCTTATATACTTGGGACCAGGATTACCAGTTGCCTTAATAGTGTTAAGGATCTGATTCTCTTTGTCTCAGCAATGTCCTAAGACAGAAGACATGATGCAAGGGCACTATGTAGTTTATGGGAATACCAGATCGCTTTCATTTAAACAAATGAGCAAATAGTAGAATTAGAATCCTGGAAAGCTGTGGTTTCTGCATACTGCACAAATGAGCAGCAGATTATGCAAGGAGGTTGTACTTGGTAAAAATTCTAGTAACTTGTGGAAAATTCTGTTTCCTTGATTAAAGCAATATGCCTGATTTTCCATATGCTTAAGAGCATAGTGGAGTGTCCTACAAATATAGGACATTAAAATTCAGTTATTCTTTCATGCGATTTAATTGAAATGGCTCAGCCTTCTAATGTATAAGTTATGGAATTTTCAGTTTCCTTTATTGTGCCACCTCTAGTTTCCTTTTTATTTGTCAAAGATACCTAAAGGTAATTGCTTATGTCACACAATTATTTGACCATGTGGTCCACATATTTGTATTGCATCATACAATTGTTCGCATGAAATGCTCAATTTATTGTCTAAGCTCATGTGCTTATCCTAACAGATACTAATAACTGGCATCTTCCATGAGGGATATCTTCAACATTCCAAATCCAATATGTCTTGTATTTGTGGCGATTTTTCTGTTCCTGCCGAACTTGTTCAAGATGGAGTTTATCGCTGTTTCGTAACACCACATACTCCTGGATTAGTGAATCTATGTTTGAGTTTTGATGGTTATAAACCTATCAGCCAAGTCATCCAATTTGACTATCGGACTCCTCCATTACATGATGCCGTGCCTTCTAATGAAGACAGGTCAGAGAGGGAGAGGCTCGAACTTCAAATGAGACTTGCTTTTCTGCTGTTTTCTTCTCCTAAATATCTTGATATCGCATCCTCTAAGGCCTCTACAACTGCCCAAAAAGAAGCAAAGAAGTTTGTCCAGAAAACTTCAAACATCTCCAAAGACTGGGCTTATTTATTAAGCTCAGTTGAAGATGACAAGATGTCACTTCCACATGCTAAATCCACTTTGTTCGAACTTTTGTTGAAGAACAGACTGAAGGATTGGATATTGGAAAGAGTAATTGCCGGTGGTAAAGTGACTGAGTATGATATGCATGGTCAAGGTGCTATACATCTATGTGCAATTCTGGAATACACATGGGCTATTAATATGTTTGCCTTGTCGCCATTTTCATTGGACTATCGGGACAGGTCTGGGTGGACAGCTCTTCATTGGGCAGCAAATTGTGGGAGGTAAGTCATTTTGATTGAGTGATATGGTATTATAGTTAGGACATTAGTCTTCCACATTAGCCATTTGTAATTTTTTCTGCTTAACTAGGATAGAAATGCACTAGGTTGTTTTCTCTAAATTTAAATTGCTTTTATCTGGACATTTAGAGATCAGCATGTCGCGAATTTTCAATTTATTTAAGCTCTTGATTGTGAGTTGGTCCAAGAACGATCTTTGTGAAGTTATTTTATTCTGTCAAATCTTATCGTGTGAAGTTCCTTGTAACAGTCAGAAAATGGTTGCAAAGTTGTTGTCTGCCGGGGCAAAGCCCAATTTGGTCACTGACCCTACTTCAGAAAATCCTGCTGGATGCACTGCTGCTGATCTCGCAACAAAGAAGGGTTATGAGGGCTTAGCTGCATATCTTGCAGAGAAAGGTCTTGTACAGCACTTTAAGGACATGAGTATAGCTGGAAATATCAGTGGTTCATTACATACTAGCACAAATAACACAGTCAGCAATGAGAACCTCAGTGAGGAGGAGTTGTATTTGAAGGACACTTTGGCAGCCTATCGAACAGCTGCAGATGCGGCTGCACGCATACAGAGTGCATTCCGGGAGCACTCCTTGAAAGTAAGAACTCAACAAGTTGAGTTTTTGACCCCCGAGGATGAAGCACGCAATATTGTTGCAGCCATGAAGATACAGCATGCATTCCGCAACTTTGAGTCTCGGAAGAGAATGGCAGCTGCTGCCCGAATTCAGTATAGGTTCCGCACATGGAAGATGCGTAAAGACTTTCTTAATATGCGTAAACAAGTTATCAAAATTCAGGTGAGCATTTCCCTTTTTATGGTCACTAATTCAGTGGTTAGCGATAAACCAGTCTGAACCATGTCATCGATGAGACTGGTCAGTATTCTTTTTTCACTGGACTTCAATGAACTTATTAATTTGAGTTACGGCTGCCTGTCAAAGATATTGTAAACTGTTAACAAATTCTGGATATTCGATTCTGCTGGAATTCCCTCATGTAAAATGCCAATAACTTGATAGGTGCTATTCAAATTGAAAAATTAATTATAGAGAAAATGATGGCTCAAAAAGACCATTAGCAAAGCCTTTTAGTCTAACAAGAGGACAGTATATTTAGCGTCATAATTTTGATATATTAGTTTATCATAGGATCTCAATCACAGGAATCTGATTCAGGATTAAAGAATTATTTCATGACTCCTAGAATTGTTGACCGACTGCTATACATCTAAGATCATGACATTAAAAAGAACAAAAGATAGCTTTTTGATGCCAGAAGACACCTTACAGATGAGCCAAAAGTGGAGCACACCACATCATGCCTGATTTATGTTTTTTCTCTCCAGCTGCAGCTCCTATAGCCATGAGAGTTGACCTGATTTGGGGCCAATTATTTTTGTTTTCCTATAACTGAATGCCTTTTTTTGAGATCCTGAGTAATAGTCTTAGTGAAATTAATCTGTCGCATCATACAGGCTGTTTTCCGAGGCTATCAAGTGCGGAGGCAGTATGGAAAAATTATCTGGTCAGTGGGAGTTCTCGAAAAGGCAATTTTACGCTGGCGGTTAAAGAGGAGAGGTTTCCGAGGGCTTCATGTTGAACCCACTGAAGCAATCGTAGACCAGGGACAAGAAAGTGATACGGAGGAGGACTTCTTCCGAACAAGCCGAAGACAGGCGGAAGAGCGTCTTGAGCAATCCGTAGTGAAGGTCCAAGCCATGTTCCGCTCAAGGAAAGCACAAGAAGAGTATCGCAGGATGATGCTGGCGCACAGCGCAGCACAGGTAGGTTTTGTGATACTATCAATGTCTAAATCCATCTTCGGATTATTCACAACTGTCCTTTGTTTTATGCAGTTAGAATTTCAAGAATTGTTCAATGATGATGTTGACATGGAGAGGTGAAGTGGGCTTCATGGGATCGTTTAAGGAGGGAACTGCTATCTGTAGTCTTTTAAGGATGGAACTGCACTCTGTAGCCCAAGTTAGCACATGAATGTTGAAAGGGTTAGTTTATCTTCTGTATACTTGGCCTGTAAATGCTTAGCTGAACGTAGATATGCGCCATTGACCCTTTCAAAATGTTTTATAAATGGAAGGGCTCGTGGTTTCCATGTTCATGTCTGTCGAGAAGCGTGCATACTCTTTTGGGTTTGAGTTGGTGGAGCAAGCAGCTACGGTCGGTCGATGTTATATTATTCACAGTGCCATGTGTCCAAAGTCCGAACATTGATACCATTCTTCCTCGTGAGGCCGTGACCGTATTTCTTACTAAATTTAGCAATTTAAAAGTGAAGACCTCTTCCTTGCCAACGACAAAGTTCGTCTATGGCATTGGAGCTGGCATATGGTATGGCGATTTTGTCGTGGAGATCTGGAAGTGTGATTCTTGCAAATGATCCATGGGGGAGAGAGGCCAAACTCTGGCAGATCTCTTCTTTGTGCATGGCCTAATGGTATACTTAACAGCATCCATCTATGTAGTCTCAAAACTCTCACCTTTACTACAAACGAATGAACAAACGGATGAAGTGCATTGACTTTTTCTATGTTTTGGTCGAAGAAATGCTTTGACTTCATTTTCTCTATATTGCCAATTCCTTGGCCGCTGCTAAAATACTGAACTAGGTCCGTCATTCCCAAATAAATGAGTCAACTGAATCCTTACGATTTGACCAAGCAAAATTCCCAACCAGCTACGCTAATATATCTAACATTATCATTTTATTTTGTTTAATATATCTAACATTATCATTTTATTTTGGGTGTGAAACGAATGGTAACATTTATGTTATGGGAAATAATTTCTTTTTAGAATTAGTTTTTTTCTATTTCTAATCCCCAAAACAATTTTTGAGTAAAATATTGCATTTGACAACTATACAAAATTTCTATTATTAAAATAGAAAAAAAGAATAAGGAATGCGTTTGATACATTTATAAAAAAAATAATAATGCATTTAATATAATCCATAAAAAGAATAAGAATGTGCTTGACCGCCACTGACTACCAACGTCGACCGGTTGCCGTCACCAACCACCACGCCGACAGTGGCGCAACGGTGATTAGTGGTTGGTGGCCTGTCGGGATCAGCAAGGAAGAAGAAGAAAAGAAAAGGAGAAAATAAAAAAATGACTTACTTCTAAAGATTATTTTCAAGAACAAGAAATTATGTTTTCTACTTTTTGTTTTTGTTCCAAATCTATTCCCCAACTACTTTTTTATTCCGAGGAATAAAAAAATTAGTTGACGTTACCAAACAAATTATTATCATTTTTTTTGTTCCAAGGAACAAAAGAACAAAAGAATAAAGGAACAGAAACGTTCTCATGCGCTACCCAAGTCACTGTGCCTGCATCTCATCTCCAAGGATCAAAAACTATGCTAAAGTAGCAAGAACAAGGCAGGTAAACACCACCGTAATAATTAACTCAGCAATCAAACAGAGGAGAACAAACTGCATTACACGAGCGACAGCTAGCTCATGATGACAGCGTAGTCATTCATAGTTGATTGCAAAACAAAGAAGTGTATATCATGAAAATCAAGGACATTAAAACGTAGAAGAAAAGTTAAAAAGCATCAAAATTTGCCAATAGAGACTATCTAAATCTCACAACTCCAAAATATAAAGCCAATACAAGTACCATGTGGACTTGCCACCCCTGTTTATCTTTAACTCCGTTAAAAAGAATAGTAGAAGTTCCTCTTCTAGTTTGACTGTAGCTGCTAAGTGCAGCATCATCGAAAAAATATGCTGAGAGTTCCTCTACTGCCCAAACAAAGAATTGAGACTCCCTACTTTATATATTGTGAAAGCCACTTAAATCCATCGCCGTACCCCATCTTACGGACAATACTACACATAAAAACCTCAATGGGTCGAATGTTGCCATCTGTGAGATTAACCTTCCCCTTGCCAGTTGTGAAGTTGCTCAAACCCAAATGATAGCATAACTCATCTTCTGAGGCTGCATAAGGGATATCAATCTTATTCCCTAGCACAAGAAATGGAACATTAGCCAGGGCTTCATCGGAAAGGAGTGCATCCAGCTCCCTCTTTGACTCAGCAAACCTCTCCTTGTCATAGGCATCTACCAGATACACCACAGCGTCCACCTATTTTTGGTAAGAAAGATTTGTAAAAATTTCAGTTATCTTTGACATGCAGCGTCTCAGAAAAGTGGCAAATAAAACTACATTCAAGTTGATATCTTAAGCCAGCAAGAAGACTTGGAGATACACGCAGTTGGTGAACAAAGGCACTGGGCAGAGCTTTAATTAATGTAGTGGAAGGGGCAAGAGCTAAATTATAGGGAAATTATCCATATTTTGGAGTCTGGACTGATGATAATGGCAGAGATAGAGATACCTTCTGAGAAAACAAGGGGATAAGTAATGCCAATTACAAAGAACAAAAACCAAATTTTAATGACGCTAAGACATCTCCTTCCCCCTATTTGCCCTGTGTGGAAAAAAAGGCACCATGCTTCCCCCAAAAAGGAAAAATATGAGAAAAAGGAAGTAATCCACAACGGACAGTTGAAACCTTAAACTCGATGTTACACTAAATCTATTTTAGTACCTTTAGGTATTGCTTTCCAAGTTCCAACTAGAATCACTCATAATAAAAAGAAGTGGGTTTTATCAGGAACCTTAGGTGTGCTCTGCTACTGCTATCATGTAATCGTGTCTCCTTATTTTCACCAAGAATCAAGGACACCGGACAATTCACAATCCAATCTACACAAGGTGGACAAAGGTACTGTGAGAAAGGTCTGAAGCCGTTGACAGTACTGCAAGATTGGAGAGGGCAAGATATGTTTGTAAAAACTAAAATTCCTAACAAGACCATCTAGTTGTAGGTACCATTAACAAGTGTGCTGATCAGCTGTAGCCTTATTCAACCAAAACATCTAGACATGGACAAATCATGGAAAAACTTGTAGAATTGACATCACGGCCTTGCCTCTTCCCTAGAATAACTAGCGTGTCCTATTCAATATCTTGAGAAACAGAAAGAGACAATGTATGGTTAGTTACTAACAGGGCACCCCCTTCGAAACTGCAGAAAGGTGCCACCACCGAAACATTCCCATCACTGTTTGCCTCCCATGAATCAGATAAACATAAGGAAGTCAATCTGGGATTATGAAGGCAGAATCTGTTCAGGGTGCTCACAACAAGCACAAGAACTCAACTCCACTAGAAACCAATGTGGCAACAATTAGACATGACAGCAAATTGAAGGCAGATATGTGCCACAATCAAATATTGAGAACCTAGACGAGTTCCTTTGATTTAGAAAACAAAAACAAAACGAGCATGGCCTGATGGATCTGGTCAAAATAGGAACTTTGAGATGAAAATGATGCAAGACACAACAACCATCGGCATCTTATAAATCAAGCAACGAATTCAGATGCAAATTCCCTAGTTCCACAAACTGAGTTTTCAAAACTCTATCCATCTATACTCCAATTGACCGAGCCCATTAAATACCGAAACAACTGATCGCCATCGCCCATTCTTCTTTTCATACCTTAGCATAGTAATCTTTCCAAACTCTCCGAGCAATCTGGTGACCGCCCAGATCAAAAGCCTTGAACTTGATCTTCCCGATGCTCAGCTCCTCCGACGTCGGGTGCTGGGTCGGCTGGTGCTGCACCAACCTCTGCCAAAAAAAAAAAAAAAGGCACCCCCAACCACCCAACAAGAAACCACGCAAACCCCATCTCGAAATCGTCAGAAATGCTTCGAATCCGAACGCGGGCATTACCACAAACAGTTGGCGGGCGCGTCCGGATCAAACCCGAAACGAGAAAAACAAGGGAAAAAAAAACGACGGACCTCGTCTTTCAGCATGTGGAGGAGGGTGGTCTTGCCGGCGTTGTCGAGGCCGAGGAAGAGGATCTTGGCCTCCTTCTGCCACAGGCCCAGCGAGGCGAGGACGCCGTAGAACCAATCCAACAGGAACATCGCCGCCGGCGAGCCTTTCTCTCTCTCTCTCTCTCTCTCTCTCTCTCTCTGGTTCGAAGGCGTTGAAGCTTCGTTGAACGGGAGTCGTCGGAAGGAGAATCGGTCGAGGGGCGAGAAAGGTCAGATCCAAGGCGGAAGATCTAAATGGTCCGTTCAGGGAAGCAGGCAGGAGGGGAGATCATGGAGGAAACGGGGCGTAATAAATTTAAAAAAAAAATAAAAGGAAAGAAATTTGCAAAAAATGAGTAACTTGCGGATTTAGTTACTCGATTAGTCAAAATCTGCCGCCCCACCAAAAGAAAGTCAAATTTGTACTCCTTTGACTCCACAAGTAAATTCAAATTTGTTTTTAGGGGGAAAGAAAGGAGTAATTTCGAATTTGGTATAAAATGATCTCACCTATTGATAATTACATCTTATGATCATTGAGATAGATGGCATAACCATTTATCAATAAGAAATGAGTCATTCATACTTTATTTGTTATCCTAAAATTTTTAGATTGTTGGTGGTGTAGAGTAGTTTTGGTTTAAATTCAACATTTTTTAACGAGTATAAACCCTTATGTTAACATTCAAATGAGATTGGTGGAATAGATTTTCTCCCTCCATCCCTTTTCCCTATGAAAATGATAATTATAATGTGGATTTTCCCTTTCTTTGTATCATTGATTTTCTTTCAAAAGTCAATGACAAAAAGAGAAGGCATAGTAATGTGCTATGTGAATGCTAGGCTTTTGGTGATTGGCATTTCTATTGCTAATGTACTCTAAGCAAAATCCAAATAAATTATTTGACAAAATGTCAATGTGACAGTTTATTATGAGTACATAATTTCATTGGTTATGTCATTGATTTTCTTTCAAAAGTCAGTGACGAAAAAAAGAAGATATATCACCGCCTTGGTGGCCGCAATAATTTAGGCTCTCTCCCCCTCACGAATGGGGATTTTAAGCCTTAAATGGAATGTCGGTGGTGATGGTTCTCCCATTTATATGTCCCCCTAGGTTTACTTGACAGGTCACAAAAAAGAAAAAGAAAAAAGAGAGAAAGCATGATAACATGCTATGTGAAAGTGAGACTTTTGGTCATTAACATTTTTACCACTAATGTACTCCAAGCAAAATCCGAATAAATTATCTAATACAATTTTATTGGTTATATCATTGATTTCAATGTTACATTATAAAAGAAATCATTTCGATGCCAAATCAGTTAGTACCTTCAAGAATAACAAAGAAAAATGAACGGAATCTAGGGAGAAAGAAAGGGTGGGGAGCCCAGAGGAGGTCCGCCGATGATTATTAGACCTCACCTAGCGCACGACAAGGACTACCAACTCTTTTTCATAATGCGTGCAGAACTCGTTTAACCCATGTTCTGTCTAACGGGCAGAGGGATGCAATTCTCTATTGAAAGGAACAAAAAGTGATGATAAATTCTTTATTATTTATTGGATTTTCTGTTTTTAATATTTCTAACGAGAATCACGTGTAGTGAAGTGATTAAACTTTCAAACAATTAGAGAACGATCCATCAACTACTTTACTTCATCCAAATCTTTGCACGTCACCGTTCATGGGTCACAGTGTATCAATAAACAAAAGTAAATATCCACATGAAATTCATTAGAATGATTGGAATTACAATATTCAATGTTTCGATTCTAAAATGTATCGGAATCGATTGAGAGCACCCCCATAGAATTTATCTCGATCTAATGACACTCGGCATCAATCTCGCCGAATGAAGTCAAGAGATCGTATCTACGGGATCGATGAAGAGCATCCTCGATTCTCGTTAGCACGTTGCCCTGCACATGTTCCGAATTGGGATTTCAACGATCTCGAAGAGGTGGAGGTTTGAAAGCAAGGCGGGGTTAGGTACAAAATCCGCGGCCCGTCTGTTTTACAGGCCCAAAAAGGCCCAGGCCCATAATCAAATCCATTTGGCCTCAAAGAAGGCCTTGAAACTCGGGGCGATCTCCTCCAGAGGCCCACGAGGCCATTCTCGTCTTTTCACGGTACGCTCTCGGCAGCTAGGGTTTTGAATAAAATGGCACCATAAAGAGGAGACGGAGCCCCAATCTCTCTCTATCTGTAGCAGCAGAACCAGGAGGAGGAAGGAACCCGAGCTCGACCTCGGTAAGCCGCGCGCCGCCTCTTCTCTTCGATTCGATTCGAGCCGTCGCCGATCGGTTCTGGGTTCCTGTTTTCTTGCTGAATTTTTCGATCTTGAAGCTGCGAATTCTGAGTTCTTGATTTCGATTTCGTGTGATGTGAGCAGAGAGAGAGATGGCGAAGTCGAAGAACCACACCGCGCACAACCAGTCCTACAAGGCCCACAAGAACGGCATCAAGAAGCCGAGGAGGCACCGCCACACCTCCACCAAAGGGGTAATCCTTGCCTTCCTCTCTCTCTCTCTCTCTCTCTGGTTTCTCGTAGTTTAGCTGCTTACATTCGTTGTCTGCTTGAATGGTTTCAGATGGACCCCAAGTTCCTGAGGAACCAGAGGTACGCCAGGAAGCACAACCAGAAGAAGGAAGGCGAATCCGAAGAAGAGTAAACTTAGTTTTTTACCGCATCGAATGGTGGCGTCTTTTCGGGTGTCGCCGTCGATTACTAGGGTTTGGTTTTTGTTCTAGACATTATGTCAAAGTTTTAATTTTTGATGTGTGGTCCTCCAGTTTCTACTGGATTACATTTTGATTAATATGTTAGCTGACATTACTTGTTTTTAAGCCGTCTATTATCCAGTTCGAATTCCGGTCGATACTAGTGTTGTTCTCCTGTTATTCATAATCGGGATTTTGAGCCTTATATTTGTCTTCCTTTGGGGGATGGAATGTGTAGGGTATTATAGGCGAATGCTTGCTTATTTTGTTGGGGCTGTTTGGTGGAAGCGCCTGCTTGGCTTCTCTTCTTTGGGTATAGACTACCCGAATGCTGAAAGCTTGGTGAGTAGACATTAGGGTATTCCAGGGTTTTTGACAGCCCGGAAAAAATCGAAACATCAATGCCTGTCTCTAAGGTTATCTCTACCCGCAAGAGTCTTGCTGAGGTTGCAAACTGGATGATGCATGGGGATCTGAAGGAGGGTTGTAGTTTTTGTCGTCATGAATGGAAGGATGAGTTTGTGTTTGTTCAACATGATGTTCGAACCATCGGTGAATTGAGCTGGATAGAGTCACGACATTTGTTTTGAATTGCATGGCTTTTGACCTCTTAAGCTCAAGCTTTGGTTAATAAGAGAAATGTATGCTTGAGCTGGAGCTGGAGCTGGAGCTGGAGCTCGTGCTCGAGCTCGGGCTTGCTTAAAAGATAATACTGAAATTTAAAGATAGCCTACAACTCATATAGGTTTTTTATGAAGCTGAGCTTGATTTCTTCTTTTCAAGCTCGCTCCAAAAAAAAAAAAAAAAAAAAATCACATCGTGTTAGCTCGAGCCTTAGTTCTTTCACAGATTATGGTGTTAGTGTTAAATCGCGGAAGAATTTGATTTCTCGAGATACGGCGGATGCAATGCCTGAAGCCTGAGCTTGGTCTTGCTCACTCACAAAAGCCATGCATTGATGTGAAGCTCAAGCTACAAGTCAGGTAGGTTTGAGGGCCGACCTTTGATCTCGACTTAATACCCCATATGCACGCACGATCTCCAGCTCGCTGATAGGTAATCAACTCGATTGCGATCTGCGTGGACCTTTAATTTTTCGGCAGGAGATCACTTAATATAGAGCATTATGAGAAAGCTTAATAGAGCTTCCTCACTCGCTTATAATGAGAATTACGTCAACGCAAACTTCCAAGAATAAGTTACTAGATTAGTTTTGCTAGCAACTCGAGTGAAGTGCTGGGGAACTCATTTCATCACGATTTGATTGTTAAGCCACTTGATTGAGTAGTGAACTGTTTAGGGAGACCTCGATCGGACGAGACAGACGCGAACTTATCAACAGCATGTTGACTACATATCGAGTTTGTGCAGTCGACAAAGCTGTATTCTCGACTCTCAGGCTATCAACCCAAGGCCCCCAACTAGTTCATAATCATGCAACCTATGTAGATATGAACATAATTTTCTAAGCTTGTCTTGTACAAGAATTTCAACACTCAAATGGTTCTTCACAAATGGAGGCACATATGTTCAGTTGGGATAACTGCCCCCTACTCAGAGATATCCCATCGCTGTTTCGTTTTTGGCCAAGGAAAAGGCTCCATTCCTGTCGATCAGCTACAAAAGTCGGCTAAAGGACAAGTTGACATTCACGGGTTACAAACTGAATGCCAGAGCTCGATTGAACACAGCCTTTCTAAAGCAAAATATTTGAGGATGTATAGTATAAGGTGTGGTGGGGCAGCTCGCTCATCTACTAATGAATGCTAGCGCTCCGAGCAGATGGGGCATTCCAAACATATGTTCGGACAACAATCAACTAATGCACGCGACTGGTCTATAGAGATGTCTTGACTTTACGGTAGCCGAACGTCCAGGCTATGAATGGAGTATTCCCCCCTGGGCAAATAAATATAGATAGCATCAATATGGGCAGTCGCAAAGAAGCTCCACCAAGTCACTAACATGTTCGGTTCCAACCACAGGGAGGTCATTGAAATCAAGCGGCAAATGCTAATGTCCGTATCTGAGTGGAACAACGAGAAATATGTTCTAACACTAGGCTTGTTATGGTTGATTAACTACGGAGCAGAATCAATAAATGGTATAGTGAGAATTTTGCTTTTTATTGCTTTCAATGATCAAGTGTGCCTATACAAGAATGAATTTGTGGTGGAAATTCTCCACAATCAGCTCTTTTCTATTGATATCTCTCTCTAAAGCCCTGAAAAATCCTCGTATCCAAATGGGAGAAAAGGAAACCTTCAAATTGTCAGTTCCAAAAACTCTATCTACAGAAAGAAAAAGGACAGAAAAAGGCATTCATTGCAACTTCTTCACAGGCATTTTTCTCCAGAAAACTCCTAATCACAGAGAAGATAGTGTCCGTGCAAACCACTCTGATAAGCGCCTCATTTTTGACGAGAGCTCTGGACTTTTCCCAAAGTAAGTTTCAGCATTTGACACCAGTACTCCAATATCATGCTTCACTGTCTCTATACTTCGATAGTAGTTGTTTTCTAACCTTGCTTTAATCAACTCAAGAGTCAATGGAACTGGGAACCTGCAAAATTATTAGACATGACTCAGTTCAGCAACGGCTCGAATGTTGAATATCCAATTAATATTCAATTTAATGCCTTGGGATGGGGAACGGAAGATTCTGAGATTTAGTTTCATAACTTCTAAATTGCCTCTTTGGAGAATCCACATGAGCAAGAATAGCACACCAGCTCAACAGAGAGTGCACATACCTGTTAATGAAACTTGACTTCTGAGAAACCTGGGTCAACTTCTGTATGCCATACCGGTCCTGAATGTCGACCACAAAAGAAATTAGTCTAAAGAAACATTTACATTATACAAATAAGCAAGCACATTTCTTATGCTTCCTGAAAATGCAATACCTGGTTATAGTTCCCTGACTTCTCTAGCTTGTTAATGGCTGAGAGAAGTTTATTTCTAATCTCATCATCAATACACAGCTGCTCCCATTGTGTATCAGTGTCAAAGAGCTCCCATGGACTGTGACGATGCTTCTCTCTGGGATCACTCTTGTACTGGATAGTGTACCTCTCCCATGGACTATCTGGAAATTCAGGAGATTTAGGGTTCACAGAGACAATCCGACCCTCCCACCAACTACCATCATCTTCACCTTCATTCTTCCACCAGACTCTGCATTTGTCCCGGACTGTCCAATTTCTTTGTGTAGTAGCCTCAAACCGAGTTCTTTCTACAAGGAAGTCTGGGAAGCCAGTTGCTTCAGGAAGAGTTAATTTAAATGATTTACGAAACACACCGGAAGCGGGATCAATAAATCGAAGCATCATTCTGCAGCAGCTTTCCCCGGACCCTGGATAAATGGCATATTCAAGGCTTTCTACTTTACAAAATTCCACTGGTCCAATGTTCCCCTTTATCACTGTCCAGGGGCCTCGTTCTTTGGAGCCACCACAATCAATAAATTCCTCATGCCCCTGAAAAGTTAAGTTTAGTCATGGTACATACGGAAATTCATCACATACACATCCGCAAAAAATTAAATGGACGATGTATGATATAATACCGATGGCATTCCAACCCAAGAAAACTTTTACAAAAAGTAAATACAAATTCACATACTTGTCTCAAGTATACTACTTCATCCCCCTGCTGCGGAATGTAACGAGAACCATCTTCATGTGATGTCAACAACAACCATGAACCTTTCCTCGATGATTGAGTTGACTTTCTCTTTTCTATTGGAGGACTAGTGTCACGCAGGTGAAAACTTGCTCTCCTGTTTCTAGTAGACCTCAATCCAACTGTTGCCTTTGAACTTGACCCCCATTCTTCATGTGGAAGCTCGCATCTGCTAATGTGATTACTCTCAGAACCCTGTGATGGATCCTCTGATTCATGTTCATGATCCAACTCCATGTCTCCTATCCCAGTTTTTGCATCGCATTTTCGAAGACTCATCTTCAGTCCCATGGACTGCGTCTTATGCAATAAATCAGGCGATCCTCTGTGTAACTCAATTTGAGCACCAATATTATCAGTATTTGCATTTGAAGTACTTTCTCCTACTCCACTAGCTTCTCCTTCTAAATTAGTCCTAGTCCTAGTTGATTTCGACCTTCTATATACAGCACTGAAGATCCTGTTTGCATTTGAATGCAAGTTTGAGTTAGGTAGAGTTGAACCAGATATATCATTGTTATTGTCTGATCCTAGTAATCCATTATCTCCTTTTGCCAGACTGATTCTCTTGTTCTGGTTATGGGCAGGTACTTGTGCAATATCCTGTTCCATACACGAATGGTTCTCACAGGGTTCATCTCGCAAACCACTTTTACAGTCATTAGTCAAGTTTCTCAGCTCTTGCTTCATAGCATCAGCAGAGTCAGTCATAACTCCTGAACTATTTTTCACCTCACTGGAGAATGGTTTAAGGGGATCAATATCACAGAGCTGGTCAGCTCCCTCTACTGCAGGAGCAGGAGATCTATCCTCAGAAGGAACGCAAACCTCCTCAATTGAATCATCATCAACACTGCATTTAATCACTTTGGGGTGCTCCAGGTCATTTACTGCACCACCCAAATTCTCGCATGTTCCATTATCAAAGCTTCTCTGATTCATGCATGTAGCTTCTTCATTTGTTTTAGCCCTGTCATCCTGAACTTCTGAAAGTCTTTCGAGTTTTAATATTCCGTTCTCCTTATTTTCGCTCCTGTCGTGACCTTCCAACTGTGAACTAGTCTGCCCACAAGGCACCGCTGATGCTATTTCTCCCAGTCTTGGTCGTTTCACTGAGCGCGCTCTGGCACCTCCCCACTTAATTTTACCATTCTGATATGCAAGACCCAGCTTTATCTGATCAACATTACTCTCAATTTCTTTTCGTTCTTTCTCAACTGTTTTGCAACTGGTATTAGCAAAAGACTGTGGATTGTGTTCATTTATACGAATGCTGCTCCCTTCAGTAATGTCTCGAGGAATCTCAGATGATGAACCAACAAAATTGCATTGGCTGTCAGATGTGTGCTCTCTTCTTGGGAAAGGAGCAAGCCTATTGAATCGCGAACTGGCAATTTAAGAATCAATCTCCGCTTGTTCCCATCAGTAACAGGAGCATCATGATGTTCACGGTTGGCAGCCACTTCCCAGGACAAATCCTTATACACCTCCTTTCCTTTTGATAGTTTAATTTGCTCGTTTTGTAATGGTTCCTCAGAATCATCACTCTGAATGTCTGAATCTCGCTCGTTAGACTCACTGTCTGACATGTCAGATTCGGATAGTTCTTCTTCTTCACCTGTAGATGCTCCAGTAATTCTAGAGAACAAAGAGAGAGCATTCCGAGCAGCAGCCCTTTGAGGTCTCAATGCCTTAGATTTGGAAGATTTTTTCTTTCTTGTACCATTCTTCTGTTGTCTTGATCGGTTACTTCTTAATGAATCACCCTCATGCTCATCCAAATTCCTCCTTTTAACACGACGACCTGAAGATGTCATGATCTCTACCTGAGCTTAGACAAAAACTTTTAGTTACTTCTTAACAAATGAGGATGCAATTATGAAAAAGAAAATTAGATACTCCATAAAGACTTGCCTCTGGCTTTTGTTTTCTCCTTTTTGATCTGCGGATATCCTTATTAGAATCATCACCACCACTGTCTTCAGCACCACATTCAGAATTGTCAGAGGAGTCAAAATCTAAACTTCCCTGCTCCCCTCGTGACGAATATTCCTCAGTGATATTATACTCCGAATCATTATCATCACTTTGCACTGGATTTTCAGGCTCCCACTCCATGACATCCATAAATTCTGGGATGGGTTCAATTACTACATCCAGATCTGCCAAGGGGAGCATTTGAAAATCTGGGTCTAGACTTAGGTCTGGCCCAATGGCAAGTCTTAGAGAAGAGGGACGCCACTCGATGCCTAAAGCTCCAAGTCGGCGTTTCTGGTATCTGCTCTGGTAGGGTTCTTCATAAGGTGTCATACCTAGCATTTTGGACCACCAAAAATGTAAAGAGAACATAAGATTAAGATGGTACCATAACAACTGAAAATAAACATACAAAGCAACAAGCTGATAACTGAACACAAACCAGAATCACAAAGGAGATCCTGCATATTGCGCCGATAGGGAGCAAGCTGAGTTTCCTGAATTAAATATTAAGAAGAACCTCAGAAAGGAAACAGTCAAGAATTACACATGCTCATACCCACCTCATATTGCATTCTTATGTCAGAAAGAAGCAAACTGCAAAAAACAATGATGGAAGTACCTTTTGCGTATACAACAATGCACAAAATTGCCATAAATGGCGATCCATACTTAAAACTAGAAAAAAGAGACTTTGCAAGAGCATGAAAATCCTCCTCCCATGCAAAAACTCATGCTGTAAGTGCCCATCTAAAATACGTTATACTTATGATATAAGAACCGAGGACAAAAGAGGATGCTCTGAAATGAAAGATCAAGAAACATGAGAAGTTAACTGCTTAACCAACCTGATCAAGTACATTTCCATAGGTATCTTGAATAAGAGGCCGATAGTCCCCCAAGAAAAACTGTTTAGACATAAAAATATTACTCATAAATAGACTGCCGGATATATCAAAACCATCCACTTGTTTCTCATACAAATCACAGACCTGATCATACTTGGCATCGTTCTGCGACTCGCCCTGGCCAGTGCTTAATATATAAAGTTGACCAACATCATCTGAAAGAGTGATTGACGTCCCATCCCTGAGTGACAAAAAAAAAAGAAGGTTTTATGTCAAAGGAAATTGCCAGTTTAATTGAAATATGCATTGATATGCAAATGAATTAGCCATCTAGTAAAATAAAATACGACTTATCATTGGAAGGCACTTGATTAGGTGCTTAATATACTCTGAAAATGTAAGAAAGAAGGCATTGCATATTTCAATGTGTTGCCATGCACGAGATCTCTATAAGGAAATATCTTGAATCATAGACTGCACATCTAGAAACGCCTACCAAAAGACCCAAGGGCACTGATTGGGAAAACGCATAACCCTAAACACCAGAGCATGCATATACACAAACAAAATATACAAGTACAAATATTTGTAAATTACCAACTCAAATAGACAAAGTAGTTCAAAATCTGATGCCGGCTGGGATGTACTTACGGAGAAAATTTGCCATCGACCAACTTGAAACGTGAAATTTCATATATCCGTATGGGTTTGCCTTCCCATATCTAAATGGAATAAAAAAAAATAGTCAATTAGAAAGTAAATGAGGGAGACCCTACAGAGCCAGATGAAAGGAGGACTTACATCCCAAACTATTGTTTTGCCGTCATACCCTGCACTCATAGCTATCCTTGGATTGAAAGGATGAACATCAAGAACATATGTCTGACACAATTCAAGTAAACCAGTTTGGAGTAGCAACTTACAAAAGTACAACTACAATATGAGGGAAACAAACAAGTTGAGCCCCATAGAGTCTACAAAGAATTATGGAATTAGCATAGACTGCAGGAGTTCTATGAGAAAGCTACCAACTGATAAACTAGGGGGAGAAAGGTGATGAAGGAAACAAAAACAATAGTCAACAAGAATTATGGCACAATAAAGGTGAGGAAAAACAACATTGATCCAGAACAAGAAAAATAAGCAAGGATAAGCAACTGAATATTCTACTTTTGTGATCATGATATAAATGACCTGCATGCGTGCACCTACATCAATCTTATGGAAAACACAATTTAAAACAAATGGACCAAACAATGAAATGGGTTAACAATTTGCCCAAAGAGGAAAAAATGCATTATTTGGTAAAAAGAGAGAACCCTCACAAAGCAAATTTATAATCATCAACCAGCAATTACATCCAATAAATCGAGCATCCCTAATAAAAGATCACTCCACGAACATCTTACATCTGTTGAATGGAACATAGAGGAATCCAAAGCCCTCAAGCATCGCAAGCACAGGCAAACATATCTATACTTGCACACAAAAAGGTTCAAAAAATCGAGAGATCTAACTTACCGAATCAGTATGGCCAGTCAATGAATGTACTAAGCTACCATCAGATGCATTCCAAACGCATATTCTGCAATCTGCAACTTGCGAAATGTCTAATTAGTATTACAAAACTAATGACCAGAAAGCGCCACAGAGAGAGAGAGAGAGAGAGAGAGAGAGAGAGAGAGAGAGAGAGAGAGAGAGAGACCAGGTCAGACAAGTTTCCCCAGGGAAACAAAAAGATCCAGAAGCCAGTTCGATGCAGTTAAAAGCATAAAAAGTGAAGACACATCAAACCCCACGTAAGCCACGATGTCTTCCATCAAAAGAATCCACAGTAGAAGCATATTACTAACAGTTCATCCCATAAAATTAAAGATGCAATCAGCAAGAAAGTTTATGTCACTAAGCTCCTTGCTAAAGACTTGTGAAATTAAGGACCACTTACAGCCTAGTAAGCAGCATCTAGCAATGCAGTCAAGACTTCCTGCTAAATTTACCGTCTTAAAAAACAATCAACCATACGCAGTTGTTACTCAATATCTTCGTGGTACTGTCTCATCTCCAAAACACAACCAAGATACACAACCAAGATACTTAACAAGATTCTCTGAGTAGAATTGAGTAGACAGAAAAGCTGCTGCTAATGCCAGATATCAATAAAATAACTACCATGTGATCCTGCAAATAACCCTAACTATACTAACAAGAGTTCTTAAGGCATACACTTAATTTTGGAAGATATTAGACATGTTTCAGAGAAATAGCAACAAAAGGAAAAGTAATTGGCCATAATTTTTTGCTCCACCTAATTTTCACTGAAATGGAATCTTTTATGCAAAGCTCTTTCAGAGATTATCTTGAAATCCTTTAGGAAGCTTAAGTAATTCCCACATGTACAGCTAAAATATACTTCCCTATACCAAGACCAAAAGTTGTTACACTTGTTCATGGACCTACCATGAGCAAATTAATCTGTCTTGACACCTTCAAATTTCCGTTCTCTTCCTATTGCGATATTTTAAGTCCGCTCTAGTTGTGAATTAAAAAAGACAAACATCAGTGAGATCTCACCAGCATTTCGAACTAATCCAACCACTCAATCAACACTAATCGCAAAAATGAGACTGTTCATATTCCACTTCAAGGAAGCTACACTGAAAACCACTTTTTACATTGGATAGTTTGTTAAAACTAGTAGACCCTCTTTTTCCGTAAACTTTCATAGGTGTGATACGCCTTTGGCACCTTACTTTTCCTTATTTAGCTTTCAAGGAAAGGAAGAAGAACCTCATGACCCTTTCCAGATGGTTAATTAATTTAACGTGCAAAAAGGATAACCTGCATATAAGTTTTTCATAGTAAACCACTGACAATAGATGTGAAAAGTGTGAAAAAAAAAATAGCAACATCCTGGCAAAAATCAGGACAAAGGATGTTAAGAACGCGATACTAGCACTTAGGCAACCTTGAGATAACTAAGCAGTACATGAATTGAATATTCACCAACTTCAAGTTCCAAGGAAAGTTCTCTCTCAAACGACAGCCCTCCAAGAATATGAACGGCAGTTAAAATCCACAGAAAAATAAAAAATATGAAATCACCAAACTTTTTATTAAAGTGCCAAGGAAATAAACTATAAATTCCAGCAAAAAAAGCAGGCAACGAGAATAGAGAACATGGGACCAACGGTAGGACTATTGGACAAGTCAGAACTTAGAATTCCACTAAGAAACACGTGCACACATGTCTTCAATTGCCCTTAATAATATTCCAAAATTTTGAAGATGAATAGATTAAAGGGATACCCATAATAGCAGCAAGAACAAATCGATTGTCCAGGCTCCATATAATCATATTGACACCACGTGGGGTTGGAAGAATTCTCTGTCTTGGACCCCCTCGTGAAGGTTGAGGCGGCATCGGTGGAGGAGGAACCTTGAGATGATATGCTCGACACCAGCGGCCAACTCTTCCCTGCAATAAGATGCTCAACATTATTACCTTTCATGTTGACCAAGTCATATAGATGCTCATTTGAGGTTACTCTTTGAGAGATAAACCATGACTATATCCTATTGTCTGAGGCTAAAACTTCATTTCACTGTTTCCATTATAGCTATTTAAGGGCTCTGTAGATAAGAATTCTAGCACATCCAAAATGTGCAAGAATAGAAAGAAAGAAAAACAAAACAAGAAAAAAGAAAAATGTAAATTATTAATAGCTATTTTAACTGAAAACTAACAAAAGCAATCTATTCTCATGTCAGAAAAAGAGACTAAAAACTCTCTTCACTCTTCAAGTATGGGGTTCACTTATATTCTATCGTTCCATTAATTTCTGTCAATGATTTGAGTAGACCATGAAATGTGCCAGATTCAGGTAAGTTTTCCCAAAAACTAATCAAAGGAACCTGATAATTCAATGTTTAATATGTCATAAAGATTTATAGTCTTTCTTGAATTCTTGGAGATGATTTTCTTCATTCTTCTATTTTCATATCCGTACAGGTAATTGTTTGGAAAAAAAGAAAGTTAGATGAACACATAGTGGTCACCAGTCACTGCAGTGGGCCACTGCATGGGCATTTAACAGTCAGAAATGCTACCATCATGGTGAAAGCGAAACAGACATGTAAATTGCTACAATAAACAAAAGTTTCAGTTCAGGGTTAACTTGAAAAAAACTGTAACATTTGAGATACTTCCAGGTAATTATCCTATATTTTTTCACATTACAGGAATCTCTGAGAAGTTCGTCGACTAGAAAGATATTTGGCTCACTTAACGTTTCATTTTTTTTGTTTGATTTATTATATTTATAATTTTGCTTGCTTAAAGTTTCATTATTTGGTTTTTATTTTATTTTTTATATCTTTGAAGTCTTTGTCTGCTAGAGTCTTCACTTGTAGATAGGCTGACACTCCCGGCAATGCTAATAATTAAACCTTTCTAGTTGACACATAAAAAAATAAAATAAAATAAAATAAAAAAGAGGAATGAACTCCTGGTAATGTTAATGAATCAACTTCTCTAGTTGACAGAAAAAAATGAAGACAGATAAACTCCTGGCAATGCTAATGAATCCACCTTTCTAGTTGACAGATAAAAAAAAAAAAAAAGAACAAAGGGGAATGAAGGGCAATTCATCGATCAACTCTCTCTTGGCAGATAAGTGAAAGTAACCTCATTATATACCATTTCTTCTCCGAGAGCCCCACGTTCAGATATTTTTGTTGCCAATAAATCTTAGGAATTTACGCACGGCATGGAAAACTGGAACAATCAAAATGACCGTCTATTCAATGCACAAGTTTGTCTGAACAAGATTTGATGAGAACCCATGCATTTTAGTTGTCAGTGGGGTCAAAGTAGGCTCTGAAAGGGAGAGATCTTCCAAATGGGAAGTGTTTCGCAGATATACAGAGAAAAAGAAAGTTACCAAACCAATGCCTCTATCCTTTTGTCAGATTTTCTAAAGTGGGATTAAGAGGAGGGACCTTTAAAGGGAGTTGATTCTGCAGTGGCAACTTCCATAAACAGATGAAGGGGTACTTTTTCTCAGAGATAGTGATTACATATATGGTAACGTGCACACCCAGTTAAATATTTTCTTGATGTCACCCGCAGAATGACTTTCCATGGAAACCTTTTTGTGAATGTTTGATCGTGGGTTGCCTCATGAATGACAGAATTATTCAAGAAAAGGGAGAAGACCAGCAATATGACATCAGAAAGACAATGATGAGTCTATCATATAAGAGATATGTAACTCAAGCGAACTTTACTTAAGGAATACAAAAGGTAACCCAAGTACCTGAAATAAACACTTACATGTGATCTCCGTGACCTTGGGGTCCAAATAATTGCACTGCCATCGCGAGAGCAAGTGACGATGTTGTCGTGACTATACCTAAAAGCAAATGTAGAAGGTGAGAATGACTAAGACAGCATATCAGAAGATCACAAGACAAGATGATTAATGATTATTCTCTCAATGTCATCTAAACCTTCTTCTCATAAAGGGAAATGAAATTATAGACGGAAAGGGCACGGCGCATATAGCACAGTTCAAAAGTAATTTACTCACCAAGAGTTTTTAAATTTGGAAACACTCTCTTCTTTTAAAGTGTCAGCCACGGAAAATCTCGATGCTGCAGCACAGCCACTGAAAGATAAGGCAACATCTTACATCAGAAGCAACATTCTTTCCAATATTAACTTGATTAAAGATCAAAACAAAACATAAGCCATACAACCTAAATTGCACATAATTGACATCATTCTCATGGCCAGACAACACGTCCATCTCATAATTTGGCTGGTCAGACTCATCTTTGTTGGGCTTACAAGCATTCCAAACCTGCAGTTTACTTCTGTTAAATAATAGTTATCTGCATATGGAGGTTCAAAGTGATAAACTGGAAAATAGTATGGCAATCTCATTGATAAAGCATCCATAAGAAATATGCACAAATGACCAATCCAGAGATATTTAAATATACCCTTGCAAGATTATCTGAACTCCCAGTAACAAATACAGTTCCGTTTGCATTGAAAGCACAGCAGAATATTTGATGATTTTGGGTCACAGCATTTGACACAGGAGCTCCATTCCTTCCTGCAAATTTCTCATGGAAAACCCATGTAAGCCATCAACACCAACAAACCAGTTGACTGAATAGCACAAAAAGGGCTAAATACCAGCTACAGTATCTGGAGGCTTTGGAACAAATATCCTTGGACTAAATTGGGAATTTCTTGCGTCCCACAGCCTGCATGTTCCATCATCAGATGACCTACAGGGGAAAGCCACACCAACTGTGAGCAAATCATAAAAGCATAAATTTATCTCCAATATATCCAAGAGATGTGTAAATCATCATCAAATTTAAATAACGAGTGGTGCTACAAATATAATTGACAGAAGAGAAGACAAACTGGCATAATTTCATGTTACAATAGAGACCTCATCCAGAATAGATGAATCCCAAATTGAATCGAAGACAAGCAACTTAGGATCATCTAAAAGAAAAAATAATAAGAAGAGAATAGAAGAGAACATTTACTACAACCTATCATCTCATGTAAAATGATGGGTGATCTAAAAGCAAAATCAGTGAAATACTTTACGGCAGCACTCCAGAATGGGAAAAAAATGACAAACTGTTCAACATAATCTTCAACTGGAAGAATAATAGAAGAAAGAACAAGAAGCACATAAAAGTCAAAACCAAAAGGTCACTAGTACTAAGAGAACAGTTCCAAAGAAGTAAATCAAATTCTGAAGTTCATCAAAACTCAGAGAGTCGAACTGCATCTACAACAAACAACAAATAATTCTACTCTCAATAAACAAACAAATATCCAAGCGAAGCAATGCATTGAAGAGAGAAAAAGAGAAGGAAGATACAAATCTGGCAAAATTAATCAGGCACAACCTCATGAGAAAGAAACAATCTTCAGTCACATCGGCAAAAATCAATAAAGGATCCTTAGATTGCTATCTAATTGGGTGTCCATGACACATGTCTATTAAAATTGTCAGTGGCAGTAACAATACGAAAAAGCATTTGCTTGGGAAAAAACTAAAAAAGGGGAGGTACTATCAATCTGTCACATGAATTTGCATTAAAATTCTAGGAATGTTCAGCAGACACACTTAATCTTAAATGGACTGCAAGTCATAACTATAATGTACTGAAGAGAAGAGAATCACTTCATAACTATAATGTACTGAAGAGAAGAGAATCACTAACACAGAGGATATAACAGACCAATTCAGATTACTGAGCAACTTTATCTAGCAAAGCACACCAACAAGCTGTAAAACAGACATGCTGTCATGATCTGAACATATGAGCTGTGAATGCTAAAAGTGACGGGGGAAAGAAAGAAATGGATATCAGTCTTACGACAGTAGCTGGTATACAGAAGCAGGTCTTGGACTAAAAGTAATGGCAGTAACTGCTCCAGTATGGCCCCTTAGAACCGAAATTGGAAGCCCGTCGGGAAGGCGCCACTGTGGGAGTATAACAGAAAGGTTAATCGCTCTTCTGACACCAATATGAAATAGCACAAGTAAATATTTGTATTTGGTTCCAAAGGAAGCTTACAACACGGATGATACAGTCATTTGAAGAAGATGCCACCAAGGCATTGTTGGAACTCACAGCTAAGTCAGTTATGTCACCCTTGGATAACAGTAAATATAGTACATAAGAATGCGAAATGGGAAATCAATTGCAAGTGATAAGCTCAGATCATGAAGCAAAAAACTCACTTCATGCCCACGACAACTTGCAAGGCAATATGCAGTTTCCATTGACCAGATTTTTACAAGTCGATCATCTGACCCGGTTATAACATATCTCCCAGTGCGATCAAATATTGCTGCAAGATTTGCATTAGAAGAGACATTTTTAATGATAGGATACATATTCTGATTACACATGACACACAATTAACAGATGCCCAAATTATAACTTATACAAATAAGAAGTATAGAGAGAGACATGCACAATGATATAACAGGCACCAAGACCTTTCGCTGTACAGCGATGCAATCAATACCTCAGAGCACAAATATTCACCAATAGCAAAACTAAGAACAAATATTCACCAATAGCAAGACTATATTGCAAAGCTGCAAGTGTCAAACTCAGTAACTAGTTCACGGTATATTCTTTTCATGAAAGAACAAGTACCACACAATTTCGACCTTTTCTGTCACTTGGATTACCAAAACTTCTTCAGCACATATATTACAGGATTGGCATCATTTCTCATAGAAGATAACATAGGAAGTACTTATTCTTCAATTTGGCAGGTCAAATAAAGTCCACAGAAAAGGGAGACTTGCATTCGCACCACCAAGTCTTAAGGCAACCACAGATCAAATCTTCATACAAGAAGTGCTAGCTTAGTGTGATTTTTAAAGATTAATTGCAGAAGTACAAAAAAAATGAACATGTGGAACAGCTAGGACCTGTGCCGTGAAAGGTCAAAAACAAACTTTTTCTTAATCAGTAAGATAAAAAAAAAAAGCACCAAGAGGGTGACTCCCAATATACAGTGTTATCCAAAAAAGAATAAAGCCCACTAAGTCTAGTGTGTCATTTACATCAAGATTTGGTTCTTGGTGAACTGGGAAAACCAAATTTAAAACAGAAAATTTTGATTTTTACATTTAATTTAGTTGCGATCATAATTTAATTTGGTTTCTAACCTGTCATATTGCTCACTACGCTTGACTACACATTCACAAATGACAGTCTGTGGTTAAACTATCAAGTTTGCAACAATTCTCATTTACCGTATAGCAGTTTAACATCAAATCTAATTTGGTATTTATTTTAAGTGCTTCCTATCATGAAAACATATCCTTTTTCTTCAGTTAAGTTGCCATGACTTATTAAACATTTATGCAATATAATTTAGCAAAATGTGCCAATATATTCTTTTGAGCTATCTTATAAGGTGATTTTCATTTTAGTTTTCTCACATTTCTTAGCACCCTCAACATCTCTTTTTTGAGAACATAGATTTTTTTTACTTACACTTCTCCTTCTTGCTATTCATTCTCAATTGAGATTATTCTTAGTGATTTAATTTTCATTTGCTTAATGATTTTATAATCATAATAATTGGAATCCTTTAATGTTTAGAATATACTGTTATGACATGACTCAACAATAGGAGAAATTCAACATTTACTTTTGTCATAGTGGTTGCAACTTGATTATTGAAACAATTTTAATCATTCAATGAGGAATTTATTTATCTTTGTCATAGCGGCCCTAATTTTTATGATTTATTAATTATAATATTTTTAATCGTTTTAAGTGTTTTTCCCTTAATAGGATTTCTATTGTTGAAAACAATTCTTTGTTCATCCTATTGTCTTTTTGAGATGTCTGATGGAGAGTTTTATTTTGGACAAAAGGCGCTGCTTTAGTCAAGCCAAAATGAGTACCTATTCTTCAACCTAAGGACCTGTTGAAAAGTAACTGAATGCCTACCTGTTCAAGCAAAGGATTGATACTCTTGATAATATCACAAGGATTTAGTTAAAAGATACTAAGCAACAATCAATCACTTCATACTTATAGGTTTTGCTGAAATAATCCATACTATTGATTGACTGCATAATTCTAGATAATAATGATGATTATTCTTAATAAGAAATCCTACCGCAATATACAGCATTTCGGTGTCCCCGAATCTTCTTAATGTTCTGCATCTTCTGAACCATTGTTGAAGGTTTAGCAATTGCATAACATGCAGCGCGAACGGATGGTGAACGATGATGCCGACTGAAACCACCCCCCATTTCCCTGAAGCTTAATCCATGAACCTGATCAGCCTGTTTATGAGGCCATCGCATGTAAGGAGGCGGATGCTTGATATCATCATCACTCTCCTCTGAATGGAAAAGCATGAGGAACTTTGCATAAGATGAGTGTTTTGACTTGGTTTAAAGCGAAAGATATCCTAAAACAATGACAAAGAAAGAAGCAAGTACATACTGCTTCCTGGGGTCATTATATGATCCACATACAAAATAAGTGAAATCTCGATGCAGGAAAAGTCAACTAACATAGGATTAGAATGGCCGCCAAAAATAACATAGGATTCAATTACTTGTGATGCCCAAATTCTAAATAAAGTCACCTACTCAATAAGGAAAATGAACCCCTTCCTAACAGAGTAGGCACATCGGCTGCAGTTGGAGCCCGTCCACTGTCCACACCTTCTGATAGAGAAGCTGTACTTATTAATAATTGCTTTAAAAGCTTCACCAAGTGATCATTTGCTATGTGAGGATACCTACAAAACATAGAATGGTAAAGTGCAGTGTCATCATTGTGATCCTGTCATCATGTGAACATGAAGGATTTATTTTTTGATAGTTAAAAGAAAGATTACTGTAGGGCTCCAAGGGGGTGCAAACCCATATCCCAAAATAGTTCAGTTATAAGCCAAATCATCTAAGTGTCAATTAAAGCATTTACATCCCCACACAACTTTTCCACTACACCCATGGTATAAGACTTTCAACTAACTTTAAAATAATTACAAAAAATGAATGATTTACGTCGACCAAAATATTTAGTTTATCCATTTACATCGTAGCTTGGAGTATATTAGTCAAGTTCCCTGTTTACACCATTGAGTATTGAGAAAGTACTGTCCATAAGTGGCCTATAGTAAGCAAAAGGCATCACATACCTCTCTATCAATTTATTGTAGCTTAATGGTAATGACATGCCATCATCAGTCTCATCACCACTGGGACTCCCAGTCCTTGAATACCATGAATGATATCTTCTAGGTAAGAGTTGGTGTTCAAGTAGCTCATTCCAAAGCTGTCCATAAGTTCTGTGGCATGGTCCAGCTGACAGGAAATGCATAATTAAAAAGTAAACCTCCTTGAGGTCAACATCCATGTCTCTTTCCATTTTCTTCTGTTGATCTGGATCTGTAACCTGAGCATTCATGTTTACTCTACCGGAGAAACTCAAAGGTTTCATACCAGCAGAAGAAGCGTCACAAGGAGGAACATACTTTCGAAGAGCCATAGTTCTGTTCATCAAGAAATTATAATGCTTTAAGACAAAATTCCGTAGAGATTGTCACATATAGCAAAAAGTAATACAAGCTGAGGTAAGATATGCAGATTCTCCAGTGCCAAACCGATCTAACATG
Source organism: Eucalyptus victrix (assembly GCA_016097545.1). Classification (NCBI taxonomy): domain Eukaryota; kingdom Viridiplantae; phylum Streptophyta; class Magnoliopsida; order Myrtales; family Myrtaceae; genus Eucalyptus; species Eucalyptus victrix. Next base: position 50,129,401 of record CM027842.1, read on the forward strand.
ATAAAAGAACAAAACATTCATACAAAGGAGAAATTTCCCTATGATTTGTAAACAGAAGTAAGCCACAAGGCCCTAGGCCAACCAACTCTAAGTAGAGAAGCCTTTAAACCACAGTCCAGAGTTGTTTGCTCAATTACAAATAGTGCAGCACATATTATCCTCACTCGTGAGTCGCACCACCGTGAACTCATCCCAGGGGCAGACGACATTAATTATGAACACGAGTATTTCATTGCACACGAGAATGAGTTAGTAGCAACCAAACAATCCACACAGCATAGCTAATGAACAAACTGACTCGTCCTGTCCTGTCCTTTTACCCATTTCCACTCAAAACCTACAGCCTTTTGAATTGCAGGCCTAACCGAAGGCAGATAACATCTTAGACTTCCGTTTCTTCATAGCCCTAAGTTAACTAAGCTAAGCCGACATGCTTACCAAGACAAATCAATCCTCAAAAGCAGACAATCAATTTCGCAGATGCAATCGCAGCTGCGCGAGCCCACAAAAATACAGGGGAAAAGTCAACCAAAATTAACAAAACATAACCCCCAACAATCAGAATCAACAAGGGAAAACCACTAGGCTAAAAGCATCACCTTCTACATTCCGAAACATCAGAAATTCAACCACAAATGCAGACAGTCCGCAGGCAAACACTCCCTCCTAAACCCCGTATCAAAACCTTCGCCAAAATCCATAATGCATACCCTGCCACCAAAACCTAACAATCAACACCGCCGCCCCCCACGCCGCCGAACCGATTAAATCGATACTCCGCGACGAAACCACCGCGACAACCAAATCAAAAACCACAATCGACACCGCGAACGAGAGCCGCCCCTCATCAATAATGCCCCGAACGATTGCACCGGAGAAAACATACAGAATGCGCGCGCCGAAACGCGTACCTGCAACGGAGCTCCTCGCGGGGAGGCCGCGGCGAATCGGGAGCCCGAAAGCCCCCGCGCAATCACGGGAGCGGAGCGGCGGGGAGATCCCCAACGAGTCCGCCGGCTTCGGGCATGGAGGAGGAGGAGGAGGAGGAGGAGGATTTCCGATTTCACTCGAAAGGAGAGGAGGAAGACGGCCGGCGGCGGCGGCCGGGAGGGCGCGCGACGAGCGAGGAGATTCGCGATTTTTCGCTCTGCACTGCTTCGTCTGGTGTGGAGAGAAGGAGTGAAATTTCTCATGAGAGCGACGAAGCAGGAAAGCAGGAGAAGCAAGCGAAGAAGAGAAACGACGAACGAGGTTCGAAGAGGGAGGCCGCATTTTTATATTTTCACGCCGCTCTAGGCACGAAGGAATATTATTATTGTTATTATTATAAATTAAAAAGGAAAATAAAGTGAGATATATATATGTTGGCTTGAAGTTGAAAAGAATAAAAAGTGGAAAGTGATTAATGGGGAAAAAATCTCGAAGGAAAGACCCTGGAGAAGGATATCTTTCTCAAAATACCCCCCCAATTTTGGGGTTTGTATCGAATTAACCCCCCAAGTTGGTGATTTTGCCTGAATTGGCCGGCCTCCCATCTCTCGGGCAGCATAAAAAATTTTCGAAGGACAACGACCGCATCCGTGTGATGTGCCGTATTTCCCAAATGGATAGAGGATTTTCGTCCCAAAATGTCTGATCTAAGCACATGCACTTCGAGTGCTTTCCAAATTTTAAGAAAAAAATCATCTAGATTTCTCGGTAATATTGAACCATAATCACTAATTTTTCAATTAAACTAAAGTCTAATTTGATGCTTTATTCATCCAAAGAGAAAGCGATTGCAAACTCATAAAACCCTAGCCATCACAAAAGGGCAATTTCACCTAATGCATCATCGACTTTGTTAATCGCATAACTAATCCACGATCGACTTTGAAACGAATTTATTTGTTCAAGAGCTTGGAATTCGAACTGACAAAAACACCACAATGTGCGAAACACAACATGTGACATGCACGTGATCATAGTCCGGAGAACATTTGTGCCCCCGCCTGTGAATTAGGTGGATCAATCAATGCAAGATCATCAACTTTAAGGATACTTTTGAGACAAATACCCGTTTGAGAGGAACTTTGAGAAAAATGCCTCGTTCCGGGAGTCCTTTTAAAAATTCCCGAAGAAATTGTGGGATCGCGTCCTCATGCGCCTGTCCTGGAAAAATATCCACGAAACGACGATGGATCAGTGCCGGTTTGAATATTTTCTCCAGATCTCATGTTATTTTTCTTTTTGTCTAGAGCTCATGTTGCTTCTGTCTTTCTTGTGTACTTTGTCGTACTTTCTTTGAAAAGCATGGATTTCTGAGGACATGGACCCACATCTAGATTGTGTCTCGCCCTTTTCAGTAAATTTGATAATGAATTTACAAACAAATCGTATTTGGATAATTTTGTTGTCGAAAGTGGCTATTTAGGTGTTGAATTCGAGTTTATGAACTTATGTCGTTGGAATACATACATAATTTTTATTGCACGCTATCATTAATGCGTTCATTTTGGCTATTGTTCGATGGAGTCGCGTTCAAAATTATCAACCCTTTTTGATTTTTTGATTTATAAGATGGGATGTTTTTTCACCCCAAGTAATTTGAGAAAAAATGTCGGGTAAACATAGGTGAGAAGGGAGAAGGACTGGGGTGCATCTTATGATAAAAAAAAAAAGTATATGATTTAACGTTATTGAAGTGGTCTTTTGAGATTCTAATGAAAAATAGGATAATTTACAGAATTTTCCGTGTGTCCCGAAAGTTTATAATAAAAACTTAACTTTAATCTAAAATCTAAGGTTACGAGTAATATGTTTCGAATTCAATTCATATTCCGCACATCACAGCGATTTTCTCATTACATTTTTTAGTGGGCTAATCAAGTATTAAACTACTGACCCAAAAAAAAATTATTAAAATGACTAGCATGTCTAGCCTCAAAATTCATGAAATATGTGTTTGATTTATGCTCCACGTAACCTTTTAGAATTAGGATTTGGGTAACGAGTGCCCCAAAGACACTTATTAAGCAACTAATTAGATAAATTTGACAGTTTCCTGTGCATTGTTTGCCTCGTCTTATGCCTAATCGCTATTTTGAAATGTGGACTATTATTCGTATAGTATGCCTAACGAGTGTTCATGGGATTTACTTTAATAGGAACCTAAGAATTAAGCCACGAGGTATACCAAAGTAATTCCTTGTGAACCCTCACTAGTAGAACAAATGATGTACCTTTGATTGGAACGAAAAGGTGGATTTAGTTTGGTATGCAAAATTTAGTCAAATTCAAATATGGCTTATTATTAATTCCATTGCCGCTATGATAATATTATTAAACATTCCATAAGATGACTAACATGTGTGTTTGGAGTAAATTTCATAATGAAATCATCCACACATCAACCATATGGTAGCAAATGTGTTGTTGCAGTAATGGTGAATGTAATAAAAATCCTTCAAGTATCGCGTAATTAATTGTTACAAGAAGAGGACATTTATGCTCCTTTTTCCATTAGGCTCGATTATCAATTGGGATTTAAAAATGCTTAGACTAAGAACCAAAACGATCCCATTTACGCACAACAAAGAAAACTATGTGACCTTTAAGAATTATAGATATACGTGATCCTTAAATATAACTAATTATTTGTTACACAAAACCTTATTTGGTTGGGGGCCTTAGGGAGTTTTTAGCTCAAAAATCGAAAGTCAATTACTTGGATCCTCGAATTACAAACAAAATGCTCCAAGTCAAAAACTATCCACATAAGCCAAAGGATTAAACTTGCTTGTAGAGTATTTCATGTGCCTCCATATAACCGGTTGTCACAATCCGAATTTACCCATTCTATGAAAGTTTGGAAGTTAAGGTCCATTTGCTAACGCTTCTATTATGAAGAACAATTTTTTTCATAAATAGTATTTTTTTTATTGCTATTCCCCAAAACAATTTCTTAACAAAAGAACGTATTTGGTAACTACATAAAATTTCTATTTTTTGAATGGAAAAAAAAATAGAAATGTGTTTGGTACAATTCATAAAAATTTTTTTATAATATTTAAATTTTTTTATTATTTTTTTCTTATTCTTCCTTATCATTGCTAACTACCATCGCCGCCAACCATCAACCTTCAATCGCCGCCAACCATCTCCACCCGCCACCACCGATGACCACAACATCGACCCCCGACGATGTCGATTGTGGCAATTGGTGGCGGTTGACATCGTCAATAGTCATCAACGGCGAGGTTGGCAACGATTGGAGGTCAACGATTGGCAACGTACATGGTTGGTCATTGGCGAGTGGCAGCATCGAGGGTCATCGGCGGCAATGATTGCGGCGACCGACGACAACGACAATGGTCGGCCAAAGGCAAGCGCAAAAGGGGTGGTGGCCATCAAATAATAAGAATAAAGAAAAAATAACTTATTTTAGAAATTGTTCATGGGAACAAAATGCTACTTTTTTTTTTTTTGTTTTATTTTATTCCGCATCTACTTTTCTATTATAAAAAATAGAAAAAATAATTGATGTTACCAAATGAATTTATTTTTTTTTTTTTCAGCAAATAAAATAATAAAAATTGAAAGAAACAAAAATATTACCAAATATGGCATGCCATCCTTTTCCACATTGCAATAGAAATAAAACCGTCATCAGTATTGAGCATGACCAATAAAAGAAACTAAAGATGAGTTCCCATTGGAGATGCATAGGCTATGTGCATAAAGCATATGGAGCAGCAATTATGGTTTGGTATGCAAGGAACAAACGGTGAATGATGCATTTTACTAGGCGAGCATTGACCATTCATGTAAGACCCAAGAAGAAGTAGTGATAGTTGGAAAATGCATGGAAGCACAGAAACAACTTGCTACGAGAGAGTTAGGCGCGCATGGAAAAACACGTTTCTTTTTTTGTTCCCGAAACAGAAATTAAAAAAAAAAAAGTGTTTTTGTTCCGGGAACAGTTTTTGAACAAAAGAACGCGTTTGGTAAGTGTAAAAAAAAACTATTCTTGGAATAAAAAAAGAACAGAAACACGTTTGGTAACCGCAGTCAATTTCTGCTCCTAGAATAGAAAAGAACGTAAACACGTTTGGTAAACGACAAAAAAATTTCTGTTTTAATTTTTTTATTAAAAAACCTTTTTTTAATAAAGTTTAAAATTGATATTGAATTCTCATTCTTATGAAATGCTCATTAATTTTATTTTTTTCATGGTTAGTGAAGACAAGCATTTTTAACATGATCATATGGCATATTTCGTAGAAAATTTTGTAATTAAAATTTGTATCAAATTTTTTCAAGTACTTTTTTATTTTTTAGTTTTAAAGCATATAAACTTGATGTTGATTTCTCATTCTCATTAAATGCTTATCAATTTAATTTTGAAAAATGGGGTGTGAAATGAAAAATATTTTCAACATGGTCATATGTGCGCCCTTAAACGAAAATTGCGTACATCTCAACATGAACCCTTCCATACATGACATCACAATAATGAAGTAATATAGTTCATTGTTCAACTGCATCACAATGAATACGTAAAAGCAATATTACAAAAGTCAACAAATCTCATGCATATTGTGATCCATTGCCATTTTATTTGCAATTCTTATCCTAAGCCTGTTCATCCCATATGACTGCTCATCCGATGTATCATCTACAACTTCCCCTCCTATAGGTCCAAATGGATACTCCGGATCTCCATACATGGAAAAATTTATATCCATCCTATCTTGATCACGAATGTAATTATGAAGAGCACAACATGCAATTACAACAAGTGCTTGCTTCTGAATTGTAAATGGAGGCATATGTCTCAAAATGGTGAAACAATTCTTTAATGCCCCAAATGACCTCTCAATTACATTTCTTAGTGAATAGTGCTTATAGTTGAATAACTCTTTTGCTATTCTTAGCCGTCTCCCACTCCCTCTATATTCGCTGAGATGATACCGTTCCCTTCTAAAATGAGTTAAAAATCTGGAAGTGCTGCATAACCGGAATCGCCACGTAGTATTTCCCTACAACATGATATATATAAATTTGTTATGATATTAAAACATAATATAATCACAAATGTCAATATAAACAAAGTAAATACCGGATAGTGGTCGAGGAAATTGCAATTAAGGAGTTTCGAGTGCTGCCGAAAGCACTTGACAATCATTGGCATATCCTTCCCATCCAGCATACACGTAAGTAAATTTCATATCAAATGAGCAAACACACAACACGTTCTGTGTGGTAGTCCCTCTTCTGCCTCTAAATCGAACCTGCTGAGACACCGGGATAATAGCACTTATATGGGTGCCATCCAGAGCAAATATGCAGTCCTGTCAATTTATTACCAATCTAAGATTATAAAAGATTATGAACTACATGTATTTAATGGTACAAAGTTGATATAGAAATCATACCTTGAAGTAGCACTTATGACTAGGATCCATAAGAATTTCTTGAGGGATAACATCAAAGGATGATGGTTTGATTATCTCTTTTGAAAGTTTGATAATTGCTTTCAACACTTTGCTGAAATACTTGTTAATCGTTTCTCCAGAATGTTGAAATCTCTCACATAAATTTCTATTTAAGCTACCATGACAAACCATAGATAAGAATATCCCAATTTGTTCATCTATTCTAATATATCGACTATCTTTTAACCAACCTCTTACTCTCATCAAATCACATAAATTCATAAAAACATGCCTCTCCATCTTGAAGGCTTCATATATCCTATATGAATGTCCAGTAATAATCTCCCTTATCCATTCGGATCCTAATAATTTGCTGTCCCTAATTGGTTCTATTGTATACACGGACACGTCAATGGCAACCGTGCACAACCACGCTAGCAATACGGCTAGATCATCCTCATCCAAGATTTGTTGAACTTGTTCTACTTCTTCACTACATATACTATCTGATCCCTTTTCCATAGTACCTATACCATCGCAAAAATATAAAAACATCAATAACATAAGTCATAGTCCCAATAGAAGATGCCATTACATATAAGTACGAAGAGTCTCAACACTTAAAACGACATATTAACAAATAACATAAGTTATACAATCTCTACGTTACCCCACTCAATTCATAAATCTACTAAAAATGATAAATAAGTCCAATTCTTCTTTTAGGTGTGGATTTAATGAAAGCCACCCTCCATGAGGCACTATCGCATGCTTGATCCACTGCTTTATTGTAAAGATCTTGGTCTATCTCAGGCATAGTAAGCAGAATATCCATCACAGCAGCAACGGAGAAAGGATCCTCAGGTGATGGCATAACTCCAGAGGTCGTAGAGCCACTACCAGATTGACTGGACTTAACTTTCAAAAAGTCTTGGATAGCTTTGCAAGTGTCATCAATACTGTTTTGGGTACTCCTCTTTCTCCTCTTAGTAGTTGGAGTCCTATGCAATTTGTGCTTTCCACGAGTTGAAGTTCCAGCATTTTCTGGTGTAAAGACTCTCTCATCAGTGTGGTGATCACCGAAGTCATTTGTATGGTCACCACCAGCATCACCATAGGCATTACCATCATTGTTGTCACCATATGCATTGTAACCACTGTTGTCACCACCTACATTGGCATCACCAGTGTCATCTTCCTCTGACACCGTCACATCTTGAGCATTTGCAATGCCATATTCCCCAGTAGCATATGTACCACCAAATACAATACATAGCTCGGGATATTGGGGAAATCTATCCTTCATGAATTTTGCCCACTCTACATTCTCCTACAATTTTGACAATAATAACATTTGATGTATATAATCATACATTTTAAAATTAATATACATAATGACATCAAAATGACCAAAAAGTTAAAAAAAAAAAATATACCTTGATGTGAGCTTCCCATATGCTTGGATCGTCGACAAAGAACTCTTTTATTGACATTATCCCAACCGAATCCGACGAGACATAAGTTTTTGAAAACTGCTATACTATTTTTCGCTTTGTTTAGCTTGTTCCGCATCCGGACCATGCTATATTGGGATCCCGTTTGTCTAACGAATTCGTCTGTATATTCCTCCACCCCGCTTTGTTGAAAGTAGAAGTGGTCCGATTTCTTTATTGACCTCATCCACCAACAAACCAATAAATATGTTGGTTACTGACGGTCCACTTCGCATTGCATGTCTGTCTCTCAGATGCCATTTAATCTTTGATTGGTTGAGCAACATATGAGTTATGAGTTAAATCAATAACATAATACTATATATGCCTGTCACGACCTCTTTTTTCCATCCGGGGAAAAGAAAGAAAGGTTTAGGGGTATTTGCCTAAAGAGACGGACCAACAGCCCTAAATTAGGCGTGGGCTCTCCCAAGCCCATACCTCGCGCAACATTGGATTTTGAATTTTAATTCTTAACAACCTATGTACTTCTAGGAGTCGCCACTAGCCTATTAGGGTCGGCTAGAAACCAACCGAGACACGGAGTGTTGCCTCGATTACTACGCAACCGAGACTTCTAGGAACGGGGACTTATTTACGCTAATGTTTCTATTAGCGCCCTTGCGCATACCACTAACTTGGAAGGTTGTTTATCTAAATGGTCACACAATATTGATTACCAATTATAACCTTTATGAAACCACTAAGTATCCATGCAAATGCTTTTGTTTTTTTTTTTTTTTAGGTCTAGACTAATCTAACCTAATTTAGAAGAGAAATTTACACTCAAATTAATGAAAAAACGATGCGGTAAGTATACATCCATGAAATTAAAATGACTTGAAAATAAATACGGAAAAGGAAAACCCGATACAAGTCGGGCAAATAATATTACATGGCCTTGTTATCACGCCCGGACAGGACCCCGTGCGTGAAATGGGAACTTAAATACGCATGATATTACTCTAAATGCATGAAATTACTCTAGATAATTTTAATCTATGCAAAATGGATTATTTACAAAAATTGTTATAAAATACCAAAATAGCATTAAATTAGGAAAATGACATTTTTAAATTAGGAAAATTCCATATATGTCATTTCTATCCTAATTTGATGTTATCCAACATTTTTGATATTTTTGAAATTTTCAGATTTTTTCCTTTTTTTTTTATTATTTAAAAAAAAATATTAATAATGATTCCTTAAACCAATCTATGCTGACATGGAGTAACACATCACATGAATATCACAACGATTAAGCTCAAATCGACCGCTTTGAGATTGAAGCTTGGTTTCAACATTTTATCGAATACTTGGCTTGCATCAAATCACCCCAAAACGGCTTCTTCGGGTCATGTTCGTGGCCTTCAATCTCGACCCATAAGCAATCTCATGTGAATGTAAAGTATCAAGGATATACTACTACATACAAAAAACGTGTTTAACTAGAAATTACAGCCTAGAACATGCAAAAACCGAACTGAAAACGGCCTCCAAGATGCGGGTTGGAGCTGTTTTGCAAAACTGGTGATGAACCCAAGTCAAACAGCCATGCCAAATGCTCAGATTGAAGCTCCAACAACTATCACATGCCATATCTATATGAAATATTACTCAATCTAGATGAAAATAGGTAACACTTATTTTCAAATGCAACAAACATCACCGAAAACGATCAACCGAACACATCAAAATGAACTCTCCAAGAAGCATTCTTGCATAATCTATGCTGGCCAACCATGTCTCAATGTGATTTTTGGCTCATGTTATAGATGGTTTCATGGTTCACAAGGAGATTTAAAGACTAAACCGGGTTGTTATATGCATCATTTGTACTCCCATGTAACATTCATCAAAGTCACAACGAAAAAAAAGCATGCAAAGGGGAGTAACAAGTCGAGCATGTAGGGGCATTGAAGAGATTTTAAACACTTAGAAAAATTTTAGCTTCAGAAATCAGCTCTTCAGACTAGTTTCCTTCTCGATTTTCGTAATCAAAACATGTTCAAACTTGAACAAAAATACATCTAGAATGCTTACCTTGCTTCCTAGTTTCTTTTTCAAGTGACTCTTGGCCAAGAAAACCACGAAATTGTCTTCTGGAAGCACGTGAAAGTTGGTTCCTTCAAGCTGAAAGTGAGATCTGCAGAAGAAAAAGTGACAACGAAGCTTTTCGTTGACTTCCAAAACTAGACTTCCAAACCTTCCTTGTTGGCCAAGTTAAAATCAACCAAAACTATATGTATTATAGTTTGGTGTGTAAGTCATGGCTTTCCTCATTTGTCTCTCAAGTTTCTCAAAAGCACTCGCTTTTCCTCACTCGTGACCAATCAGGCTCAACACTTAGAAAAATTTTCGGACTTTTTGGGCTCGCCAGGAGGACACTGTTTTGGGGGGCTTTAGGAGGCCTTCCCGATCTCCATTTGTGACGTGCGACCTATGGTTGGAAAGATCTTTGAATGAATTTTCACTCTCTAGTTGAAGGTTTTGGCTAATTTTGGCCGTAGGTGTGTGAAAATCTCACTTTTCTCTCTCTAGGTTGGTCTGGAATTTCTGGGTTTCTCTCTTCTGGAGTTGCTTCTGAAGGTGTGTTTGGGGTATGATTCCGAGCTCTCTCCTCTCTCCCTCATCTCTTTCTTTTCATCCCTTGAAAGACCTTGCTTCAGTGATCTTATCCCATGAATTGAGGGATTTTTGGTCAGCTTTTTGGCCCCCTACCAAGCCTGCCAATTGAGCTAGTCCACCCACTCTCCTGACTTAGCCAAATTTTTTAATTCTGCAACTGTTGAGTGTGCAGGTTTTGCTGCGATTTTCCGGTGCTGTCAGGAGCTTATCCTTGGCCAATTTCCGTCCACTTGCACTGCTATATATGGTCTTTCATCACGTGCAAATATCAAGCTATATGGGCGGCTGAGTGAGATATGGTGGGGCCACCAATATGCCTACTTATCAGCTCCGAATTAAGACCTAACCGTGGGCTGGGTTTTGGTAGCTAGTTTGTATGCTTTAATCCATCAATTTGGCCGCGGTTTCTAATCAATTAACAACCTCATATATAGTAGTTTAAGATCTTGACCATTTTTCGTAATTGTCTCCACCCAATTTTGCAAGAGAGTCCCTTAAAGTTGGCCATTTTCTTGCCCGAAAATGTCAAATTCAATGCAATTAGGTCCTTTTTGCCCGATTCTATTAATTAGACCTGACCCAAGTTCAATTTCAACTTAATTGGGGGCTAAGATGATGATTTAAGGGCTCGGGGTGAAATTTTGCAAAAATTGCGAATTGGTCCCTCAACTTTTGGAAATTGCATTTTTGCCCCCAATTTGCCATTTTAATTCCAATCTGACCTCCGGGCTTGGCTAGTCACATTTAGATCATTGGCCACAACTTTTTTTTTTAACTTTTTCTTTTTTTAATCTTTTTTTTATAAATTAATTAATCTATATGTAATAATTTGGGCAAAAAATTAGGTGTCAACAATGCCAAACACAAAATCATTCTCAAGAGATGCAAGCCAAGAAGACTATATAATGACAAAAATGAAAATTGTTGAACTAACTTGTATAAAACAGATCATAAGTTGCATTTTCAGCTACAAGAAGTACATAGTAATGCTACATATAGAATGCAACCATGAAATTCATCCAACACAATGCAGCATTACCCTTGGTTATTACCTTCTTACGATGCTGCACAACCACATTGCGCCCCGACTTCAGCTGGTTCTCCCCCTTGGTGGTGAAATCGTCGTTGAATGCCCTCGCCACGTGCTTCATCAGCCTGTTCATTCCACATCACCATGAGCAACAAAACAACAATCGAAGGAAACCACATCACCAGCTTGTCCAGCTCGTTGGAGCTGTTGCTCGAGCAACTGCAGCTCGCTCGAGCCTGTTGCTCGAGTGAGCAGCCATCCCAGATCTGCGGCAGATCTGTGCGAGCAACGCTCGCTTGAGGCTCGAGCGAGCCGTCCCAAATCTGCCGTTGGCAGCCTCAAGCGAGCGTCCCAGATCTGCCGCGCTGAAGCCCATCGTCGACCGGAGAAAGAGGAGCACCAGAAATGTACTTGGATTTGGAAGCTTTAGCCGGTTAGTCGCCGGAGTGAGGAGTCGCTGGAGAGTCAGCCAAGTGGGAGCCACCGGAGAGAAGGGAGAGATGCCGGAAAAGGGAGAGCACGAGAACGAAGCTTCAGTTGAGAGCACGCACGAAGGAGAAGCTTCAGCCGGTGTGTTCTTTTTGCTCCAATTTTGTTTCGGCTTTGTTTTTTGTTCTTTTTCATTTTTGTTCTTTTTTGGCTTTGAAGAAATGTTTCTTTTCTCCGTAAAACAACTTTTTTGTGTTTCTTTTTTTGCTCCAATTTTGTTCCGGAAACAAAAAAACAAAAAAAGAACATAAACGCAATCAAACGCGTTTGCTCTTTTTTGTTCCCGAGGAACAAAAAAAATACATAAGTGTTCCAGAAACTTTTTTTGGAACGTTTCCATGCACGCCCTTACAAAACCAAGCGAGAGAAAATGTACCTTATCAATATTTTAAAAGTGTAGAAGCAAGTCATCACACTAGAGAAGCATAAGGGATGCAAGATAATGATACAACTAAGTAATGACAATTGTGTTAGGGAATATGACTTTGGAATCTAATAATGAAATGAATATCATGTGGAAGGTGTCGGAAAGCAAGATTGGCCACCCGAACACAAATTGATAAGGAGCTCATGTCGATCTCTTGAATATGGGCATGATAGGTGAAACCAATTGGTGTGTAGAGTTGAGCATTAAAAATTGAATCAAAAACCGAATAGAACCAAAAAGTTTGGTTTTTCCAAGTTGGGTTCTCATTTAGTTTGATTTCATTAAAAACCAAAAAAATTTAACTAGTTTGGTTAATTGAGCCAAAGTGATAAAATCTAAAAAAATTTCATTTTATTTAAAAAAATCATTTTTTTGAAGAAGAAAAAGAATAAAAATAATTGAAAATTTGATTTTTTTTTTTAATTATTGAAAGGGATGCATGTAGGAAAAAAAAAACTAAAAACTAAAAATCAAAAAACCGAACTAAATTGAGATTTCGGTTTGGTTTGGTTCAATAAAAAAATCCAAAAAAAAAAAAAAAAAAAAACCCGAATCAAACCAAACTACATACACCCTACATAAGATACCCAAGTTAGTGGGAGATGTTGTATGACCGGTCACAATACGGTGTTTCATGATACAAGCCATCAACTAGGCTAGTTAAGTGAATTAGCTCGCCAAGGCCGCATGGTCCAATAAATGGGACTAGTTGGCGAGAATTGTGACGTAGAGTTTCCATGCTTGTGTTCTTGGATTATGAAAAAAGCAATTTATATACAAACCATAAAACCTAAGTTGACTTGTATAAAGTAGTCTTCCCTTGGTCCCAACAGCCTATGAGATAAAATCCATTTAACTCCTTAATCAGCTTAAGTATAGATAATTGAAGAAACAATAAAGATTGCTTGCATTTAGGTTCCTCTTTATCTACACAGCATAGAATGACTTTGGATGAAGATCATTTATACCCATTTGCACTCCCATTCAGTGCCTTATTGATCTAAGTTATTTATTGACTCACATAATTCAATTCTGAAATTTAACGTTTGATCCATTAATGGTTGATGATGATTGATGTATATGAGATGACAAAAGGGATTACAAGATCTCCCTCCCTCCATCATTAATGATCTAATGAGAATCTTAGTGAATTTGAGGGGTGAAGATCTTTTACCATAAATTGTGCTTTTTTTGGCTTCCTAATAAATATCAACAATCGATAAAAGTTTCATTCCCATAAATCAATGAATGAGATTCATTAAAATAGCGAGAATAACACTATATATGGATTTTACCCAACAATGTATGGGATAAAATCCATGTAGCTACTTAATTAGCTTAAGTATAGATAATTGAAGAAATAATAAAGATTGCTTTTAGGTTTCTCTTTATCTACACAGCATATTATGACTTTGGATGAAGATCATTTATTCTCATTTGCGCTCCCATTCAGTGCCTTGTTAATCTCAGCTATTCATTGAAATACATAATTCAATTCTGAAATTTAACGCTTGATCTATCAATGATTGATGATGATTGACGTATATGAGATGACAAAAGGGATTACAAGATCTCCCTCTGCGCCCCCTCCCTTCCCCGTTATTAATGATCTAATGAGAATCTTGGTGCATTTGAGGGGTGAAGATCTTTTGCCATAAATAGTGCTCTTTTTGGCTTCCTAATAAATATCAACCATCAATAAAAGTTTCATTCCATAAATCAATGATTGAAACCATCAATAAAAGTTTCATTCCATAAATCAATGATTGAGATTCATTAAGATATCAAGAATGACAATGTAAATGGTAGAGAATCCACGTTTGCACTAAAAGGACTATAAATTTATGTTGCTAAACACCTGATCTTTTTCTCAAGGATCACCATAGGCTCAAAAATCCTAGTAAAGTGGTTCTAAATGCACCCTCAAATGTCGGAGGACCAAGTATCCTGCTCATTGCATGTCAAATTCTTGGCTGGCCTAAATTTGACGAAATGGGCCAAAACTTGTATTTGTCATTAATTTGTTACTCGATGTTCTAATATATTGGTGAAAATTTTCTTTACACTTTTTCATTTCTTCCAATATCATACGAAAGAAAATGAATTCATTTCAAATTAGTCATTAATTCAAGTTTTTATAAAACATGAACTAAGATCCTGACGCCTTGGGCTGGGCTCGTTGTCAAATTCTTGCTACTAAGCCCGCGATGATCATGTGGGCCATTTCATGAGAAAAGTGTCCTACTATTTGTCCATTACCAACTAGTTGTTCTTTTTATGTGACAAGCAATTTTAAATTAGGAGAAGTTATTCTCTATTTATCCATAGGTAGGGATTTCTCAAAGTCGATTGTTACATTTTATATACAGACTTTATTTGTTTCGCGGAAAATGAATGATTTTTAAAATATAAAAAACAATCGCTTGTATAGCTTAAATAATTAGTTAATGAAAAATATTTTCATTACCAACAATAATTTATATTCAAACACTTTCATAAATAATCAAAATATTTTTTGTTCATTTATTTTTATAAGCGATCATGTTAAAGAAATTTTTTGTTAAATTATTCGTTTTTTGCGAAATAAAAGGAACCAAAATGGTAAGTGACATTATAGGGAGTCCACCCTCTATTTTTCATGTCAATGTAGTAAGAGCATATTATCTTCTTCGATTGGTTTTTTTTTTTCTAAAGAGGAAATAGGTGGATTCAAAAAGCATTTGAAGAAGGATCAACTAGATAGTCAGCCCATTTCCTCCATGTAACAAGAAAATGACACAAATTATTATTGAAATTTTAATTTGATTTGTAATGTGGTCCTTAAAATTTTAATTTATTTACTATAGTTTTGGAATTTTAGCTCAATATATAATGTCGTTCTTTTTTTTAAATTTTAAATTGTTTAATATGGTATTCATTGAACTTTTGATACATGATCAATTTACTCTATAAACTATATGAAAATATTCAATATTGTCTCTGAACTTGAATCAATGGAATGTTAATATTGAAGATTTCCATATAATATATGGATTAAATTAAAATATGTACCAACAATTTAGATATTATATTAAAAAAATTAAAAATTCAAGAATTACACTGCACATTGGGGTGAAGTTCGGGAACCATATTGAACAAACATTTGTTTATGGATGTATATTGAACCAAAATTTGGGGATCATTTGTGTCATTATCTCTCAAAATCAAAATTCAAGTCATTCCTTTTAAGTTAGAGATCCATCAACAAATTGTAGGAGGGGGAGATTGAAATAAAGTTTACTCCATCAAAATGGGGGTCATCCGGTAAATTGATGTAATCTTGCTTGTCATGAGTAAGTATTTCCCAAAATGAATTTGCCAAGATAAAAGAAGTCACCCAAAATGATTATTTTTTATCTGTGAGACACACCATAGTCTTTCTCCCTTTTCTCATTTAACATACGAGATTAGCATTTCTAACATCACTCCATTGTTAAATCCGTACATACGTTTGTAACGTGCGATGAATTTGTTATTTTGTATTGTTGTTTCTACACGATAACCTTTTGAACAAATGCACAAGGTAGAAGATCAGCCCACGATATGATGTTAGGATTTCAGCTCGCCATGAAGACCGGCCCAAAGGAAAGAGGCCCATAGAGGAATTCAAAATGAACCAAGGCTGTCGAGAGCGAGATAGGCGGTTTGATGGTATCCTGTTTTTTGTACTCTAGTAAGTTTGTGGCAGCGTTCGATTTTGATTGTCATGTTGAGTGTTTGTTCTCTTCTTCTTTTTTTCCTTTTATGTTTGAGGTTTTGGATGATTCGAGACTATTCCTGGCCGCGGTAGTATCGAAATAGTGTGTGATCTATGGATGCGGTTGTTTCAATGAATTTTTTTTTTGCGAATTACTTTTATGAATTTTTAAGCGTTTGTTTTTGGTGAAAATATCAATCGACTGAAAATCATTTATGGTAAAAAAAAAATGCATGCTTATAGTAGAGAAAATGAATCTTTAACCTAAAAAAAAAAAGAAGTATTTTCTAGAAATTGATTTCCAAAAAGTATTTTCTTTTGGTTTGAAATTTTCCTCAAAAAAAGCATGTCCTAAATCGGGTTATTTTAGTGTCCATTGGAAGAGTGTGTGACCAAGTACAAATGCGAATCGAGATTTGGCAAGTAAAAATAAACAAAACAAATTGAAGTTTCACGTTGAATTACCTACTTACAAACGTTACATCCAAAACTTTTGAAGGACGCTCTTGATTTTGCTAGTCAGAAATGAGTATCATGAAATTCCAAATTCTCGTGATTACCCGATGAATCTTCCCAATACCGAGGCTAAGAATGTGTTTGTTTGTGTTGTTTTTTTCTTGTTGTGAACACAATTTCTGTTTTTTTTATTCTCCGGAACAAAAAAAGAAAGAAACGCGTTTGTTTACATTTTTGTTTCGAGACTTGTTTCTGTTCTAGGGAACAAATTTAGAACAGAAACAAGAAACAAGAAACAAGAAAAACTTGTTTCTTGGTTCTCGAAACACTCCAAGAACAATTTTCTTTATCCTATTTTTTCATTCTTCTTCTTTTTTCTTTGGCTGGTGATGCCCGTCGTCAAGGGCTGGCGACTTTGCCGAGCCTCGTCAACCCCCGGCAAGAGGTCGGCCTCACCGGTGGCTAAGCAAGCTCGATCTCGTTGAATCGAGCAAGCCTCGCCGTGGCTAGGCAAGGCCACTAGCCCTCGTTGGTCGGTCGCCGGCCATAGCCGAGGCCAACGACCAACCAAAAGGAAGAAAAAAGAAAAAAGAATTAAAGAATTAAAGAATTAAAAGAAACTAAAAAAATTATACAAGTTTACCAAACATATTTCTGTTCTTTTTCTATTTCAAGAACAAAAATTTTGTGTAGGAACAGAAATAGTTTTTTTTTTTACAATTTTTGAACAGAAATGTTACTAAACGCATCATAAGTTTCGATTGATCATGATGTTTTTCTGTGCAAACCAAGAGCTTCAAAGAATTAGGCTGCGCTTTGCTCCTTAATGTGAGCGGGCTTGATTTTTAATTGATCATGGGCCTAATGATCTATGTCTTGGGTTGCCGTTCATAAGAGGCTATCCTCCAAAGATCAATTATTAAAGTGGGGATATTCACGAGCAATCCACCTTAAAGGGAAAAATCCATGAAGATAATCTAACTTTGCAAAAACATATGACCCCTTCGTCACCGAACCTGCTAATTTTGTCATAAAGATAATCTAACTTTTAAACGAGAATATACATGTAATCTAACTTGATAGTCGACAGCAATTCTAAAAATCAAAAACTTTCTTTCTACTTTTTTTTTTTTTTTTGTTTAGAATCGATGTACTTTTTTAAATTTTATTTTTAAAATTATCTCTGAAAATATTTTATGATGTTCATTTAATGAAAAATAAACTAATTAGGGAAAACATTTTTCATCAATGGGTCTTCTAAAATAGAAAAAATTGTTTTCTCTTTTTTAAAATAGAGGAAAACATTTTCAATATCTTCTTTCACCAAACACCTTTTTCTTTTTCTTTTAATTGCTTAAAAAAATCAAATTTTTAATTATTATTTTTATTTTCTTTTTTTTTTCTTCTTCTTCATTGGCCATTCTCTAGCCACAGCTACCACTAGTGGCCAACCATAAGCGAACTTGAGCCTCGCTGGCTTGGAGAAGAAGAAAAAAAGAAAAAAAAAGAAAAGGAAAAAATAAATAAAAAAATAAATTTTAAAAAATAAAATAATAAAAATATTTTTGAAAGAAGTGCATGTAAAAAAAGATTTTCCTTGTCAAATTTTTAAATTTCAACTAAGCATTGAAAAATGCTATCAATTTTTTGAAAAAATGACTTTTTAGAAAATATTTTCAGAAACGTCACAATTTTTGGAAATTAATGGAGCTTAAGTGTCCTAACTTTTGTATGCTCATGGTGTCCTTGTTGCCTCTAGATTGTGGCAGCATTCCATTTCAATTGTCACGTCAAGCTTTTCTTTTCTTCCTCTTCTTTTCCTATTTTGTTATAGGGTTTGGATGATTCAAGAATGTTCCTAGTTACGGCAATATCAAAAGAATGTGAACTAAATCAAGTTATCCCTTGTGAAATAAATTAGGTTATCTCAATGTTTGTCGAAAGAGCGTGCAACGGTGTATAAGTACGTTGTGAGGATTGGCTGCAAAAATAACAAAAACAGATTGAAATTTCATTGTTGAATAGAAAACTTTTGAAAGTCCTAAACCTTGATTTTACATTATGCCAATCAAAAAGTGTTAAAAAATTTTAAATATTTTTTAATTGGATGCCGGCCGGCTAACGTGGATAATTTTTAATAATATTTTATTTTTTTTATATTTTATATTTTTCTTTTTCCTTCTTCTTCCTCCTTCCTCCCGCCGATCATTGGCGATTGGCCACAGGCGACCACTGACAAGGTCGACCTTGCTAACCACCTCACTAGCCACCTCGCTAGTGGCCGCGAGAGCAACCTTGCGCTAGGTGGCAAGAAGCCAGCTCGAGGCCAACGAGGCTAGCCCTTGCCCAATTTGGCGAGGTCGAGCCTCGCCGCCCAAGCCTCAAGGGCAGCCTTGTGCCTGGATCCGGCGAGGTTGAGCCTCACTGGCCATGGGCAAATCCACCCTCAAGGCTTGGGTAGCGAGGCTTGACCTCGTTGGCCCGACACGAGGTTGCCCTTGAGGCCTGGGCGATGAGGGTTGAGCCTTGCTAACCCAGCACAAGGCCGCCCTCGAGGCTTAAGAGGTGAGGCTCGACCTTGCTGGCCCTGCGCAAGGCCACCCTCACGGCCTTGGCAGCCTCGAGCTGGCTTCTCGCTGCCTAGTGTGAGGTCGCCCTCGCAGCCACTAGCGAGGTGGCCAGTGAGGTCGATTGCATTTGGTTGGTCACCGTTGACTACCGGGCCGGAGGAGGAAGGAGGAGGAAAAAAAAAAATAAAGAAAAAAAAAGAAAAAAATATTATTAAAATTTATCCATGTCGGCCACATTAACCTATTAGCGTCTAGTTAGCAAAATCTAATCAAAATTGGTCGAAAATGACTGAATTGGTACAATTTAAAAATGTTTAAACTAAATTGGCATAAATGTAAAAGATTTAGGACTTTTTTGACACTTTTTCCTTGGAATGAAGTCTCATGAAATCCTAGATTCTCGTGGTGACATGGGGAATTCTCCTATGATCAAGGCCAAATTTCGATTGATCTTGATGTTGTTCTATGAAAATCAATGCTTCAAAGAGGGTTAGACCGTGCTTTGCTTTTGAATGTAAGTGGGCTTGATTTTTAATTGATAATGCGCGAAAAGATCCGTTTTGTGTTGCTGTTCGTGACTGGCTATCCACCAAAGATCGAATATTTAAGTGGGGATATTCATGTTGATCCTGCCTGCGTACTTCATAATGCTGCCAACAAAGCTAGGGATCACATCATTTTCCAATGGTAGCTTCTCGATAGTAGGCTGGAAATGGAATTCGTACTTTCTAGTATCTCCGAGCAAGTATTTTCATGGACGGAAGAACTTCAACGAGCAATCCGCCTTTTCAAACGGCAATCCAGATCATCCGTTTTATCGAAAATTGCTTAGAATGAATACTTATATCATGTTTGGACAGCTGGGAATGAGAAAGTTCGTGATAGTTCTACTGAATGCCAATTTCAGGCTCATTAGTAGAGGCGTTAAATCCAAATCATTATCCACAAATATTTGAATGAAATCGATTACCAATCCTTAGAGAAGGTAACGTGCTACCTAGGTCTTGAATAAGACATATCTTGTAGTACTTAGTAACTTGTCATTGCATGGTTTGCGCATGTAGGAGGACTCGATCCATATGCGATCTTTTTGCGCGTATAAGTTCTTTACATATGAAAAACAAAAGGACGAACTTCTAGTCGCTCCAAGTCCACTCCAAACCTGAATTTGGCCAAAACGAGAACGGACAATTTGGACTCCATGATAAGCCCAGAAAATCAGTAGCCATGGAAAACCATAGTGCAGAGACGGATGGTGGTCCATCCATTGCCACATATTGTCGAATAACAACAAGGTACTCAAGATGATGGTCCATCTATTGCCACATATTGTCGAATAAAAACAAGGTATTCAATCATTCACGATTCAGCTCGCACGGCAGATACAACGATACGTGTGGTTTTGTCGGTCCCCGGTGGCAATGCGCCAAGCCCAACTGTGATCCACATTCCAAATCCAACTTTCTTATTTCACATACTTATGTTTGCATCATTTTCTTTACTTTTCTACCATACTCACTTGAATCCATAATTTCTTTTACAAAAAAAAAAAGAGAAAAAACATTCATTCGAGTATCACAACTTTTAAAAAACGTTCATCCATTTATTGAAAATTCGACAAGAGTCAAGTGAAAAAAACAGTGATGGTATTTGTGTTGATCTTTTTACTCGGAATTTGTTATCTCGAATCGTGCAATTTTCCAACCTAGTGTTTTTTTTTTTTGGTTGAACTTCCAACCTAGTTTAGTATTTGTGATAATTGAAGAAAAATTATCATCCTAGATTTATTTTCCAGAATAATTGCTGTACCAATATTAAATGAATCATGGCCAAGAAGATTACGTGATAAGTTGTAAATGAACAAACTTCTCTGGAGTCTCTATTTTATTTTTTAATGAATTTTTTGGCCCGCTAACAGACATATTATCCCTATTATGGCCCTACATCGTAAGTCAACAGTCATTAGATGCTCCCTTTCAATACGTTTCTATGAATAAAAGATCAACCGGATAAACGGGACGGAGACACTTGTGCGGATATAGATAAGCATAGATAATGCTCCAAGCCATTAGAAAATTCTGTGGCGAGCGGACAAACCCTGTTCCTAGTCCGCTTCTGTCAATTTACTTAAGAAAAACTTTAGTCCCACGACTCTCGTCGTCGTCACTTTCGTGTAATGTTAACGTGCGATGTCGCGTCCGCATGTCACTTAATATGAACGGGAGTGGGGCGTATTGTTGACCAATTCATGCTCCGAGAAAGAAAGAAGAAGAAGGGGAGAAAACCGCCGCCTTTCTCGCCGCAAATATCGGATGAAGACAAACTTGATGCGTGCGAACATAATCCACCTTTACCGATTGATTAGGAGCGATTGTCGAGTGGTTCGTTTGCATGTGAGCCTGCTCAAATGGATCTCGCGTGGTGTTTTGTTTACCTTATTCAATGGTGCATGGGAGCCTAGTCGACCCACTTTTGGGATCCCGGAATTCCTTAGTCGTCAGCCGCCGATCATATGCGAAAATCAGCTGAGGCGACGAATCCCGAGCACGAGTGAAATGCTCGCCGGTCATCTCCTCAGACGGTTCAGGCACTATAAGGACAGTCGAGGTTTTTTTTTCCTTTTTTTATCCTTTCTTCGGGCCTTCGAAATTTCTCAAAACAAGGTACAAAATGGATAACGACGAGGAGACTCACGGCTGCTACTTGGACTTCCAAATTTCAGAAACGAGTTCCACGTGGAGTTCCACGTGGAGTTCCACGAATTTCCTTATTAATTTGACCATATTTTCCATCTCCATCTTGTTCCAGGTGGTCATAGATTTGGCAGGGACGTACCTCGACCTCTTGTACTACATGGTCTTGTGGGGATGCACGTGGTCCGGTTGTACAAATTATGAATCTTATTCACGTACGAAATTAGCTAGATATAAATAGGAATAATGCCCATAAATAGAATCTACTGACGAGGAGGGTGGCTGCAAGACTTCGGTTACCGTTGTTGGAAAACATCGCCGATTTGATTTTGTACCTCCTGTTTATTTTGGTAGATCGGCTTGATAACGGTTGGTTAAGATATTATAAAATAGAAAATGGAATTTTTAAAAGAATGTCTGGAAAGGAAAAACAAATGAAATATGGGCAATTTATACATTTGTTTTTTTTTTTGGTAAAGACAATTTATACATTTGTTGCCATTCTCTATCTACTAAAAATCACAAGTAAAATAAGAGTTCTTTTTTTTTTACAGAAAATGAATGATCTTAAAAAATGATCGCTTGAAATAATTAACTGATAAAATTTTTTTTATAAGCAACAATAATTTATATCTAAGCATTTTTATGGATGATAATAATATTTTTCATTCATTCATTTTTATGGTAAATAAGGTCAATCATTAAATCATTCATTTTTATTGAAATAAATGCACACTAGGATTCTTTTCCATTTGCATGCTTAATCAATATTTGGTAAATTTTACTTACATAGAAGACAACTAATTTTCAACCCCTTTTCCTTAAAATGCCAGTCCTATCCTGATCACGAAAAGCCTTGACCTCGTTCAAGAATTAGCTAGGGTGAATATTGTACAGAGAAATTTCGATTAATTTACTCAGATTAAAGAAATGGAGGCAATGTTCAATTCAAATACTTCCCCCGTTCACAGCTTTGCGTATACTATTATAATAAATTGCAGACCTTATCTTCATCCTCAGAGCATTAATTAATTCGATTCGCAGCGGCCGAAAGTATTCAACCCAAAAGCACAATTTTTCAAAGGGTTTTGATGCCCCAAGTAATTGCGGCTGCATCTTATCCGTAATTAAAATACATTGGTCAAATCCACCTAAAAATACTTTTCTCAACTTCCTTAACATTGTCACTTGGGGCCGCCGGTGCTCATAATTCGTGGACACGACGTTATCAAATAGATCTATTTCTTAACCCACATTTGATGAGATAATCTGTTATACAAATCATAAATAGGTTTAGAATGGTATCTATAATAATATAGGTGTTAACTAAGTTCACAATTTATTATTTTATAACTATTTTTCGTCCTCATTCGATCTTGCATTCGGTCACTCTGCACTCTTACCTCAATTTGGGTAGTAAACTTTCCTATATTTGATCAAACATGGAAGTATTTTTAGCAGTATAGGATTGGCTTTTATTTTGGTTTAGTTGGTATATGGGTTATTAAATTTGTATTGTATGAAAATAGGTCATTTGCGTCAAACTATTATTGACTCTCCTACGTATTTGACTGGTGGGAGCTAAAATTTATCATTTATGGAAGGAAGTAAAGACAGAAACTATTGATATGGGTAGATAGAGATCATGCCCTTTTCTCCGAGGTTTGGTGCGATTTCGTAGCAATTACCGAGGTTTGGTGCGATTTCATTACCAATTACGGACGTTCAGTTCTTCCTCTTCCGAGGAAGATTCCAAAGGCACTTCCTCAGGTCAATCTCTCACCTATCCGCATAAATAAACAAATCATTAAATTCGAGGATGCAATCATGAAGGGATCTCGATAAGAAACTTATCCGCTCCCTTTAAATTCTTCCTCCAGGAGGCTCTTTCAACCCTCCACCACTCCGCCATCCCCACCATCTTCTTCATCAGTTTCGATTCAAACTCCTCCTGAATTCTTGCCTTCCTCCTTGTTCGACGACCCTTCTCTGCACAAATCTCAAATCTTTATAAGATCTTTGAAGATGGTCTTGTGACTATCTTTCGAATCAAGATGTTTCTATAGCTCTCTCCCTGCGTGTCATGAGCTCAATCACTGCTGTCTCTCTAAATTTCCTGTCTCATTCAGTCTCAGTTGTGTTGCTGTATTGGTTCTACGTGTTTTCATGAACCTGATCTGTCCTGAATAAGTTGCATTCGTATATTTGTGTCTTGCCATCCACCAGTTTGTCTTGGCTTTTCACTCGCTGTCGGATTGATTCATTTGACCAAGAGCCCACGAAGTTAGCGAACCCAAAGGATGATGTCCCTAACACAAGGGAGCTCGGGGTCGGATGCTGATGCCCGGTACTTGGGGTCAGACGAGAAGAAGAGGAAGCGGATGCTGTCAAACCGGGAGTCGGCGAGGCGGTCGAGGATGAGAAAGCAGAAGCACCTCGAGGACCTGACAAGGGAGATGGGCGTGCTGGAGAGAGAGAACCGCGAGATCATCAAGGCGTACAAAGAGAAGGTGCAGGGCCATCTTGGACTCCAGTCGGAGAATGAGGCCCTGCTTGCAGAGAAGGCAGCACTGATGAATCACCTGAACGGCATGGAATTGATGATCGGAAGTTTCAACAAGAACGGGCCATGCCAAAGGTTCAGTTCCGCGGTCCAAGAGCCGTGGCAGGTCCACAGCTCATCGCAACAGATCATGGCATCTGCTAGCATGTCTAGGATTTAGGTGACATCTAATTCTCATGTTAAGGTGTCTGTAGCTGCCGCCCACCCCAGTACAAGTCATTGTTAGGCTCGCCTCGTCTGTCTGTCATCGTTGCTCATTCCTTCGTTGTTCTTGATTGCGTGTGTGAAAGATGGGAAGATATGTCCGTGCTGATATTTGACTGCATCGGAGGCAGCATGCTGCTTTGTTCTATCTTTCAGCTAAACTACACGATTCATAGATGCAAATTGATCTCAAATCATTACCAGTTTGATTATCGATGAATTCGCATGCTTCTAACGTGACCTTTTGAAAATGAATCTTTTGGCAACACCGGCACAAACAAGTTAATCCATCGCCAGTCTCATCTGCCTGCCTTGTGCGCATTCCAAGACTTGGTTTCAAGAACATGGCTGTTGTTCTTTTAATTTTTCTTCAACTGAGAAGCAATGCCGACCGAAATGTTCCGTGTTTTGTACGCATTCTCTAACCCTTCTTTCAGGAAGACAGCTAATCAGCTTATGCCAATAGACAGTTTCCCTGGTCTGGAAGGCAGCGATTCGGTTTTGTGCTTTGACTAGCCTTTACAACCGGCGACAGTCCAGAGACGTATTGCAGGCCAGATTATGTATTCGTCTAAATCTGACATCTACGCGTATAATATGACAATGAGAGTTTCAGTAGGGCAACTATTGGGGGTACTTATACGGTCTTATCTCAACTCTCATCATGTGAATGACACCTGGAACTTTTCTAGAATCCTCCAGGCTCTAGGACAGTCTCTTTTGATAATTCAGAATATGAAATTGCCCATGAATAGTCAGTACTATGACAGTTGAAAATGACTGATGCTCTAAGGCTACGTTTGGCAGTCGGAACAAAATTCGAGATAGGATATAATTTATCCTATCCTATGTTTGGTGCTCACTCGGGATAGGATAAAGTCGGATATAAGGGGGATATAGACAGGATAAAATTATCCCATGGGGGAGGTGGGATAAAGGTGGATAGGATTTAATATCCATAATAGGAAAGTTATTTTTCTTGAATAACAAACTTATTAAATTAAAAAAATTGAAATTATATTTCAATATAAATAATATTTGAATTCTAATTTAAGAAAATAAAAATAAAAAATAAAAAATTATTTTTAATTAATCTTATTTTAATTTCTATATTCAATTTTAATTCTATTTTATAATAAAAATTCAATCTATAAATTAAATATTTATATTTATTATATATTTTAGGTATTTTTGTATTTTAAATATGTTAGTACAGTTTACTATTTGATAATTTTTATTAAAAAATGATGAAAGGGAAAAAAGAAATAATAATGAAAATAATATAAAAAAGAGGAAAAATATAATAAATAATAAATAATAAATAAATTAAGGAATAGTGTTACGAGATATTTTCACCATCTTCATTTATGAAGATTTAGGTTCATTTACAATGATATGTCATTTATATGTATATATAAAAAAAATGTATATGATGTGAATATATCCGACTTTAATCCGCGATTCACCAAAAACCTGGACGGGATATAAAAAAGTCAGGGATTTTATATCCTATCCTATCCTATCCAATCCTATCCCGATTATTAATCCGGACAACCAAACGTAGCCTAAAAGTACAATAGGGTCTCCAAAATCAGGCCATGATTTTGCCCTAGCTAGAATGACTTTCCTTAACTCCTTGCGAGTATGTGAACCTCCTCAGTCGAGCTCAGGTGTGGTTGATATACATTTCATCTAGGATAATACGATAGCTCTTGTCATTGCACTTGAACTGGTGGCACTGATAGTGAACCCGATCGAAGGAGCTTTGGACTACTGCACGCTTTAGAGAAGATACAGGTGTTTCAGAGCGAATGGACATGCTGTTGAGTCCCCACAATTTGGATATGTCGCTGGAGGTCAATTCAAGTTTAATGTTATAGTACATCAGAGGGAGCGGAAACAGAACTGTAAACAAACATTCAAACTTTGGCATCGTCTAGTGACATATCGCCCTAGTGAATTGCTAATCATTGTCTGAGATTCTGTACCCGCCACCTTGCAAGAACGCTAGTTACATTTGCAGAGACCTATTTCACTTGACACATTTGATCTCAACTGAAAGGCTTTAGTTTGGGATAAATTATAGTACGATGAACTTTTCAAACTAACAAGAACAGCGCCAACATTGCTGTTTGGTAGCCACTTCAAAGGAAATATTCAGCACAGAAGTTAACGAGGAAGTTAATGCTTTCAAACACACGGTAGACTGCAATTTTCATCAGATTAAATGCACATTCTGGTACAGGACTCAAGCCAAAAGATGATATGCAGGAATTGAATTCCCAGGCAGGATGTACAGTCATGCCGTGTTAGTAAAATCCCAGATCCTGGAATTATAGCTAGTCTTTTTATCAATTATTTTATGCTGATTCACATCTTAGGCGAATGCAAGTTCATCTAATTAACAACAACGCAGCAGAAGCACACTGCAAATAGATTCTACACAAAATGACAGGACTTTAAGAGGAATGGATGGTGATTTCATCGTCTCTCTTCCTATATCTGCAGTGTGCAAGACTGAGAAATGTTCAGACTGTTCCCCTTCCAATCAGATGAACTTCAAGACGGAAAGAGACAGCACCGGCATGCCCTTCCACCCAATGAGCAGACATTTGCCATTCATATCGAGCGTGCAAAACCTCCCGCAGCCGAACTTTTTCATGACCAAGTTCGCTTGGTACAGAGATGAACTGCTCAATTCCGCCTCAATCATGCTGAAACGGGCAAAAAAGGCCCTCCAAACATCAATCTTCACTGTTCGGACCATCCGTTCCTCACCTTCGGTGGCTAGAATGTTCTTAACCGCTTGGCCAAAGAAAATCGATTCAATGGCCATCCTATTGGAATCTTCCCGACTCATGGAAGCTTCGAAGCAGTCAAAGCACGCAGCGTGGAAGAAGAGCGATTCGATAAAACGATTCCCAAAGTTCGGTGAATTGTGGTTTGCTTCAACTTCGGCAACCACCATTACACGTGGATTGGTCTTTCTAATTACTTTCATCAATGATTCAAGACGGTTGGGTTGCGGTATCAAGGTCCATAAGAAGAACTGAGAGTAGACGACCACAGCTTCCTCGGTATCGATCTCGAAAAGTTCCTCCTTGAGATCCAGCAAATCTCCTACCACAACAGACTTGAAAGTGAAGGGCAAGCTCATGCTCTGAGCAAAATTTACTAACCTTTTACCGGTCTCGTCAATCAGATGCTTCGAAGAGGTTCCTACAGCAGTTATCTTCAGAAGCTCTATCTTGCGATCATAACGTGATGCGAGCGCTTGCATTAGGATCGTCCACTGGAGCCCGAAGGCTATGTCGAGATCGATCACATGAACCTTCTTTGCGTCAGCCACATTTTCCACAATCGCCTGCACTCCTGCGAATTGCGCCACCTGCACGAACGGGAGCTCTTGATGGTACGCGATCTTGCTCTGCATCGGGTTCATCGTTTGTGCTTGGGGATCAGGTTCCTGTCCCTTTCCACAGGTGTTTACTGGGATTCTCCCACTACCTCGGTCGATCCTTTCGTGCAGCGCCTTGGCAAAGTAGAAAACTAGCCTTTGGATCTGATTGCCCTTGTTCGAGCACAAGTAGTCACACTGGTTCAGCAACTTGCTCGCCCGATGGAACTCCTGATGGTACACTTTCTCCGCTGCGAACAGAAGCAATAGAACTAGTTGTGCGTCCTTCATCTCCTGATCGGAGAGATCAGAGAAAGATAACCTGTATGGGTGGCTGAAAGCCGCGAGCGGATCGCCCGCTGAGGAGGTGGTCTGGATGAACTTAACTCCAGCCAACCTGATAATCTCTTCGGTCGACAAATTCTGCTCTGAGAGTCTGCTCAAACTGGTATTGCTGCTCAGCTCGACGATCTTGTCCCCATCAAGCTTCTTCAACCTGTGCCCGTAGTTCTTGAGAAGCTCGAGGGATGCCAGCAAAAAGGGATGTCCCTTTTCTTTCTCGTCTTGACTGTCCTGGATTCCAATCGGCTTCGACCCAAGATTCGCAATCTCCTTCAAGCACGTTTGGAGTGGGGGACAATCGACTTCAAAGCTCAAGTCATCGAGCAGATCACGAGCGGGAAGCAGATTCTCCTGCTGGTTCTGCAGTTGGTATTTCGAGAAGCCGAAGTCTGACTCCGACGAGTTGTCTCGATAGAGTCCAAAATCGGAGCTGAGAGGCTCAGTGAAAGAAGAGTCTCTCCAGTCCTCTTCTCTATAATGACTCTGCTTGCTTCCACTTCTTCCTCCCACAACATCATCAAGCTCATTGTTGGAACCAAGGTTTTCTTGGATGCCAACAGGATCGAAAGCCCCGAACGAGAACACCGTAGACGTCATGTTGAAATGCACAAGCAGTTCACAGACCTATCTCAGGTATATACTCGATAGGGGCTATCGGAAGAACCAGACTATCATCGTTGATTCGCACCATTGGAAGAAGATTTTTCTTTTAACTAGTTTTTCACCTCATATAATGAAGAAAACGCTCACACCTGGAAACATCAAGTATAGTCCTCTTGATGTCGACGTGCTGATAAAATGAAGACCGGCCTGACCCGCGACGCAATGCAGGTGTGACAAGTTCAGCGCAACTCTTGAATTCATGTCCGGCTATATGAAAGCAGAACGATTATCTTAATACCCGAAAGGACATGAACAAGAACTAGAATCCAAAGGGCGCGACAAGGACTCCATCAGGACGAAGCATTCTAAGAATAAAGAAAATTCCTCAGAAGTTCAGCCAGAAGAGACAGGACAAACATAAAACGGTATCGCGAACGAATCAACATATGATTAGAGTTACAGACGGAGGAAGCAACCTGGGAAGGTCACAAGCTTACAAAGCCGCCCACAGATTTCTAAGAGCTTCATCTACTCCGAAGAAACATTGTGCAACACTTGACAGCAACGGGGGACGCTTCTTGTCCGTTTGCTTCATTGTTTATTCAGACTCGCATCGGGTGACTTGCGGACATGCAAATGAAACAGACAGAACCACTTAACCGAAAATGGTGCCTTGTCGTTACTTGTCAATCGAGGATATATAGCTAGTAACAAAAGATGATGATTTTTTTTTTTTTTTGAACAGACAAAAGATGATGATTCATGAAGAGCTTTTTACATGGTTTCGCTTTGGCCATATGGCTTGTTTTCCTGGCCTGAGAAAGAGAGCGTCGATTGACCAATGTGCGCTGTCGCGGAACACCATATCAATCTCACATACACAAGGATACAAAGCTGATATAGGATCTGAAAATCAAGCCGCAAAATGGCGCGCACATCGGCACATGAGCATTACTTAAGAGAGGATCCATGAAGGAAAAGATCTTGCCTTCACCCGGATCTTGTGCGCCATTAGATCCAAGGGTTCCCATGAGCTAGGCTTACACGATCGCCGCCGGCAATACGCGCTCTCGATGATGAGCTTACGTGGTTTTGAGTTTGGCTACGAGCTTCTTCAGATTCGAGACAGCGCATGCCGATATGTAGCAGAAATGTGGCTGTATCTTCCTATGCAAAACGATGAAATAAAAATTTGAGAAATTGATTGACTATGGCTTGTTCAACATATTTTACTACGAGTCCATGAGAAAAATCACCATTACTTGCCAACCAGATAAGAAATTCACCAAGATAGTGTTTCATATATTCTAACTCTATTAATTTGCTGCGAGAAATAAGAACTTGTTAAGCTGATGGAGAAAGTTACTGGTAAATAGCTGAGAGAAAGAACTTAAGGAATCATGGGAGGGAATAAAATAATAATAAGAAGCAGAAGAAATCACATTTCAAATGAGCAATTCAAACCAGTAGCCATCTTTCCAACATTGAAGGGATAGGTGAAGGTTCTAATTTCAATGGGAACGATTTAATTTCAAGTGTGGGTTTTGACTCTCATGCCCTGTAATGAGGTAGGGTAAAATTCTAATAGTGAGAGTTAAAGTATGAGTAAAGTAGGACCAATAAAAAAAAATGAGCAATTCAAACTTGAAATTGATGTTTCTAATCAATTCATGACATTCATTGAATACTTACTGACATCTTGCTATCATAGAGGTTAATATTCCAAATTGCCCCTGGGATTGGGTACTTATGGCGTATTTCGTAACGATTTTATTTTCGAGAACAACTTTTTGATTAGAAATGATTTAACCGATTTTGTTATCGGGAACAATTTCTCATAAAAAAAATGGGCTTGGTAATTATACATAATTTCTATTCTCGAGATAGAATTGCGTTTGGTAAGATTCTTAATTTTTTTTGTTTCTTTTAATTTTTTAATACTTTAATTATATTATTCTTGTTTTTCTCTTTCTTTTTCTTTTTCCCTTTCCCTTTTTCTTCCTCCTTATTTGTGGTTGGTCACCAGCCACCGCCATGGTCGGCGATCGACTGGACAAGGTTCGGTGAGCTCGCTGCAGCCTCGCCAAGCCAAGACGATGTCGAGCCTTGCCCAGGTGGTGCAAGGTTAGCCTTGCCTTGGCCTAGCGAGGCCCACCCTTGCATCGACTAGCAAGGCTCAGCCTTGCCTTGGCTAGGCAAACTCGAGCTAGTCCAGATTTGGCGAGGCCAAGCTCAATAGCCACCAGCGAGGCAGATCTAAGTGAGCTTGAGCCTCGCTCAGCCAAGGCAAGGCTCGAGCCGACGAGCCTCACTGTGGCTTGGCGTCACCGAGGGTCGATCTATCGAGGTAGCCAACCCTCGTCGGCCATGGCCAATGTTAGCGACTGGCCAAAAGGAGGAAGAAGAAAATTAAAGAGAAGATAAAAGCAAAAATTATACTTGATTTTACGAATTATTATTGAAAACAAGAAGCAACTTTTTTCTACATCTTAATTATATTCTAAATCTATTCCTAGGAGCAAAAAAACAGATTTCTGTTTTTTTTTTTTATTCTCAGGAAAAAAGAACAAAATCAGTTGTTTCCAGTAATATTACCAAATATGCCCTTACTTACCAATTGAACAAGCAACTAATTGACATTTTTACATAGTTTCTAACACGTCTAGGACTTTAGTAAAGTCATTAGATATTTACTAGGATGCCTTAACCACAAGAATGGAAATATGACTTTTGATGTAAAACTGCTAACCGATAGATGCGAGACGTTTTGCAGATGAGTCTAAACTTCTTGCGTCGAAAAAAAGAAATCCGTGTGTCGTGCAATGATTCAACAACCATCAGGGCCGTCAGAAAAGCCCAACTTGAACCGGCCCGATCGACCATCACACCGCGAGCAGCCAAATTATGCATGCGTCTGAGTGGCCAAAGAAATCTATTATGTCCAAGTGCGTGTGACCCGAGGCATAAAATCAACAAAATCCAAAGCACATGATAT
Source organism: Eucalyptus victrix (assembly GCA_016097545.1). Taxonomy (NCBI): domain Eukaryota; kingdom Viridiplantae; phylum Streptophyta; class Magnoliopsida; order Myrtales; family Myrtaceae; genus Eucalyptus; species Eucalyptus victrix. The sequence goes on from CM027842.1 coordinate 50,161,443, forward strand.
CCTACTCATCTTCTTGCATATCAACTTTATATGAGTTGATTTAACCTGCCATGTTCCTTTATTTAGAATATCTCAAGAAAGCTGCCGAGATCTAATTGGTGCAGAGTACGTGTTCAAGATTCCGGGATGAACATTTTATTTACCTTATGGACTTTTCAAGATTGATGGAGATGCTAGCGGTGACTAGAATATGCATTATAGGGCATCAACCCGTACTTAGAATTTGGGGTTGGGGTTGTCCATTAATTTGATATTTAACATAGATGATTCGGGTTTGCGTAAATCCAATGCATCTGATCCCTTGATGTTAGTGAATTCATATGAGATTTACATAATCTAAATAACACAGGTGATTCGGTTCGCATGCAACTGTACCTTAACAATATCTCATTCACTCTCTCATAAATGAAATAAGTGCATTGAATTCCAAGCAAGCAAACTTCTATGTGGGTTCTTGATATTGATCACGAGAAGATAGTAATGATAATTTATTCGATCACATCAAATCCCCAAATTAGTCTGAACATTGATAAGTCATATGTCAATTTTCAAGCTCCATGTTTGTTGGGCATAGGTGGGATCTCGTTTGGAAAACTCTACAATAGAGATGACTATCTAATGAATAGCCTTAGTGCAATTATAAGAAGACATGAGTTAATGGGAAATAACAGTACACGCGTCCATCACGAGAGGTTCTTGAGCCACAAGAAAAATACTTGCTCGAATTGAGTTTGTTAAACCCGGATTCGAATGTCAAACTTAATGTGTCGTCCAAACCTACTCATCGCGTAAAATCTATTAGGGAACTTTCGGACCGAGCTCGATCCTAGACAAAAGATGGGCGAGCTAGACCATTTAATTAAGAGCACCACATTATTTAATAGATGTCTCGAGAGCACTTTTAACACAATTGCCGGAAGAATCTTATCTACACGATAGTATAGTATGCATATAAAAATCACTAATCGAGATCATTCGAGATTCATCGGCATCGATCATCGCACGATTCACCACTTTCCCTACTAATGACCGCGATTAATCTAAAATCCAGTTTTAGACGATTTCAAAATAGACCTACAGTCCATTCCCACACAAGAGTAAAGCGACGTCGATCGAATGCATGGAATGGTTTAACCATTGGGATTTACTCCGGTGATTATTCTTTTAATATAAAATGAGGAAATGAGGGGTTCGAATTCCACCTAAGATTTCTAATGGATTGAAATGAGAACGATTTCCATTTTCATGTCTTATATGTTGTCAGAGATAGGACAAAAATTGAGAACGAGAATTAAAGTAAAAATATAATAGAACCGATATAAAAAAAAAAAAAAAAAAAAAAAACCATAGAACAGAACACTCTCTCTCTCTTTCTCTCTCTCTCTCTCTGAGAGAGACTCGAACAACCTCTTTAAAAATATTCCACCTCCCCACGCACACTCCAAGCCACGCTCTCTCGTCCTCATGCGCTCCGATTCTCCAGCGCTCGCGAGCCGCTAACCCTAACGGACGCCCCTCCTCCTCGTCCTCCTCCGCCGCGCCGGCGAATCCTCCGGCGATCCGATGGCGTTCTGGTGGCCCCTGCTCGTCCTCGCGCTCGCCTACGCCCTCTGCCGCTTCCTCCTCATGCTCATCCCGCCCAACGTCCCGTCGATTGAAGTCGACACCTCCGACGGTACCTCATCTCCACGCCCTGTAGATTTTTGCTGTTCTTCATGATTTGCGATCGCCGCGCGCGTTCGGCGATTGTCGAATGCGTTTCGCGGCATTGAGCGATTCCTGAGTCTGTGATGTTTCGTTTTTGCTTGGATCGTGGCAGTGGTGGACGACGGCAGCCAGGCGCGGGATAACAGCTTCATTTACGTAAGTTCGTGGAAATGCGGGTAACTCTTTGGTTGATTTGGATGAGATTTTATAGAATGCTTCAGATGTCAGTCGTTGGAGGTGTTATTGGACTCGCGATGCTGATGATTTGTATGTAGAGTGAGTCTTGAGTGAGTCTGTCTTGTTATAGAAGGTTGTTATCAGCTGGCGCGATCTGAATTTACTCATCTTCGACCAGTTCGTGTATGGAAGCTTAGGGAAATGCTGGTCGTATTTCATTTTGTTTACTTCAGAATGTCATTGGCGGGATGACTGGATTTGTAATTTGTCGGTTGTAATGCTGCTGATTGATGCATAATATTCGATATCATTTCATTTCTTCTTTGTCAGTTTGTTTGGGCTAATACTTGTTCTAGAACAGCTTCATCTATGTGTGTGCGTGTGTAATTATTTTCATAAAATTTGTGAAGCGCGTGATTCAACAAATCCGTTGTCTTAGGTGCAGTGTTGCTTGATGAGTACTTACAATTTTGCTGAAACTGAGACAGTCTTTGGGCTAATGTTTCAGTTGATTTGACATTTTCCTCAGCACATTTGTCCTGCATTGATTGGTTGTAGAGTCGGTGAAACATCCGTACTTGATCTCCAGCAGCTCCTGAATGTATGAGCAACTGGCATTTATCAATGGATTATTTCTCATGAATAACTGGCGTTTATTAGTGTTTGCTTTTACTGAGCAAGAAGTTCCCTTGAAGAATGAAAGAACCTTCTGATCTATTAAAATGTCTAAAATTAACAAATTGTGATTTACTTTTCGTAGAGCTTGCGAAACATTGATAATTGTCTTACCGCAATTGCTGAATGTATAAACAAATGCCGTCTACTGATGTATTGCTTTTCTGGCTTTTGGGAGGACTCGCCATATGATTTTCTAAAATATGTTTTCTCTTGCAAAGTATGGGAAGCGCTCTCAGAGCATGGGAAGGAAGTTTTTTGCTGGGTCTCTTCTAATCTCTGTCCTTCTTGCAGATTCCTCCTAGGGGAAGGACACAGCAAGCAGATAGGAAAGTGCAGTGCTATGAACCTGCTACTATGAAATATCTGGGATATTTCCCAGCGCTCACGACAGCTGAGGTTGGGGCCTGTTAACGCAATCTTTCTGATTCATACGTGGCAGTGCAAAAGTTTTGTCTTGTGGCTATGGCTTTAGTTTTCTCATCTGATACCTCGTTGTAGTTTTTGGAATTGGATTTTTTTACAGTTCTACTAAATTTTGACAGAATCATACTCCCTGTTAGCCTGTTTGACACCTTTATGTAAATGCTTTGGTTTTGTCATCTCTCCTTGAGCGGAGGAGGCCTTTATCCTTCTTTTAATTTGTTTATGAAAGAATTAAACTAATACTGATGGTATTGGTGCTGCAATTAATAATCCTTAACCTGTTAAATTCAAGTGATATCATAGCTTCTACAGGCCTTTCCATTTGCTGCTATGGCAGGAAGTAAGCGATTGGCTCATCTCTCCAAGATATATTTCTTTTTAAGTGAACATATGTGGATTATGTACTCCTACTTTTGGAGTAATCTATCATCGACTGTTGCCAATTTTTCAGTCAGGCAGTCTAACTGATGAATTATCAGAAAACTTTGTGATATGTCAGCTTTTTCTATGTCTGCATGCTATGCTTTGTAACAGATATGCTCGCATACTCATCTGTCCTGATTTTACATTTTCAACTGTTGTGTATATATATTCCCAGGTGGAGGAGCGTGTTGCCCAAGCAAGGAAGGCGCAGAAAATATGGGCAAAAGGCAGCTTTAAGCAAAGACGTCAGTTCCTACGGATACTCTTGAAGTATATTATTGATCACCAAGAGCTTATCTGCGAGTAAGGGCAAGAGCTTACCTACAGGACAGGAAGTCATTCCATGAAAGTGCATTCATCTGTATTGATTCAGACTGCAAGTTAGAATTTTAGATGGTGTCCTCCTGATAAATTGCAGAATTTTCAAGTTTCTGTTTGAGGTTTATGCTTCAAATGCGTGCATTGAGAAGAATAGAACCCCAAACAACTGTCTATTGCTCATTCAAAGACATGATTCCAAAGCATCCCTCATTCAAAGCATTAGGTTAGGAATACTACGCTTTACATCTGCATCCAGATGATCTATTTGTGCAATACATTCTGTAGGTTATTTGGAGGGGTCTGTATGGTTCTCTGTGACTCTGTTCGTTTTGTGCCCAAATTTTATTTCTTGGGCATGTTCATATTTTAAATACTTTTTATAGGATTTCATCACGTGACACTGGAAAGACAATGGTAGATGCTTCATTGGGAGAAATAATGACAACCTGTGAGAAGATCACTTGGCTTCTTTCAGAGGGTGAGCAGTGGCTAAAGCCTGAGTACAGGTAAATACACAAAATTTATCTTGTGTAACCCTTCTGTGAACTCACTTGGTTTTACAGTGAGCTTCATGTCTCTCTTGTGTAGTGGCAGAACTAAAGTGATTTATTTGACAGCTTTGGCACATCTCCCTGCTTTCTGAAACTAATGAAAATGGTCTGCAGTAGTGTGGTTTTAGTTCCACTATGATTATCCTCAATTTTATCAAGATCGTGACATCTTTGAAGTTAAATGACCATATCAGTTCAAAGAACAAATACATGGTTCTGATCTTCTGTAGATTTGTTGCCAACTTATAAAGCATGTGCTGCAGATAATCTGATCGATCGCAATTCTCATAGATCCTCAGGTAGATCCATGATTCACAAAAGATCCAAAGTGGAATTCTATCCCCTTGGTGTTATAGGAGCAATTGTCTCGTGGAACTATCCTTTCCATAACATCTTCAATCCAATGCTGGCTGCAGTATTTTCAGGAAACAGTATTGTAATCAAGGTGATTTATATTGGAGAACAGAGTTTCAGCTTTTTTGCTGCATACAATGGCTTGTGTAGTTGCTATAATGATTATGAATGCATTGCTTTTAGACTTTGGCTGTCCGATTGAAAGCAACGTGCTTTAATATGTAGGTTTCAGAACATGCTAGTTGGTCTGGATGTTTCTACTTCCGGATAATTCAAGCAGCCCTTACTGCTGTTGGGGCTCCTGAAAACCTGGTTGATGTAATAACAGGGTATAAATTTCATTGTGTCATACATTCATTTTCTTCCTTTGGCATAGCATACTTAACCTCATTCAGATCTTTGCAACAGGTTTGCTGAAACAGGAGAAGCATTGGTATCTACAGTTGACAAAATTATTTTTGTTGGATCGCCAGGTGTCGGGAAGATGGTGTGAACTCTCTCAAATAGAGTGCATCCTTGCAACAGTCTTAGTACTTGTGCACTTAATTCATGGCCTGTTGGCATCTCCATGTCTATTGTTCCTTTTGTGCTAGCAAAATTTATTTGTCTATTCTTTCCCAAAGAGTGAACTCCATTATACAAAGGCATAATGTAAATCTTTTTGTTGATACTTCAGTGACCTAGACTTCTTGATTATATCTGCAGATCATGAGCAAAGCTTCTGAAACCCTGATACCAGTAACACTTGAGCTCGGTGGGAAGGATGCGTTCATTGTCTGTGAGGATGTTGATGTTTCTCATGTATGAATATGCTTGACTTTGACTCTTTTTTTTCTTTTAGATTGGTAGGTCTTTGCATCGTTCGCCCAGTGGTTTTGACATTATATGCCCTGCTGCTTAGGCTAACAGTAAAGTCTATTTCCTATATAGGTTGCACAAGTAGCTGTCAGGGCTGCTCTCCAATCAAGTGGACAGAATTGTGCTGGAGCTGAGAGATTCTATGTTCACAAGGACATCTATTCTTCATTTGTCACTCAAGTATCGAAAATTGTAAAATCAGTTACAGCTGTAAGTAGGCTGACATAATTTTTGGTGGATATTTGTCTACGGCTTTGAGCAAAGTCTTTATTGGGGCATATGGGTTCACTTGCCTTGCTAGATTCTTGCAATATCATGGTTGTCAGTTGTATTGTGCATCTCTTTTTCACATATGCTTCCTTACTGCATTTCATTAGTAGCTTTAATTTTATCTTTAAACACTTGGCATGAAATTTAAACCAATAATCATTAGTCAACTGATAGTGCGAGTCCATTTATATAATGCAGGCACATGGATTGTTTGGTACAGAAAACGAACTTTCTATTGCTCGGTGATAAAATGTTGTCAGTCCTGCTTTTATTTCTTATCATGTGAAAGCTCGTCATATATGGTTTTTGTGAACAAATTTCTCTTGCTAAAAGCATATAAACTGGTGAAATAATTCTTCGAAAGGGGGAAAAAAAAGGTACTGAACTTTCTCTTTGCAGGGCCCACCACTTGCTGGAAAGTATGATATGGGAGCCATCTGTGTGCAAGAGCATTCTGAAAGGCTTCAAAACCTTCTAAATGATGCATTAGACAAAGGAGCAAATATAGTCATTCGTGGAAGTTTTGGCAACTTAGGTGAAGATGCAGTTGACCAATTTTTCCCACCCACGGTGATTGAAAATGTAAACCACACTATGAAGTTAATGCAGGAAGAGGTAATGATTGGCAGTTATTGCTCTTGCTCCATAGCATTAGACATGCACGTGTTGGTGATTGCCATTTGGCTTGGTAATTGCATCAGAAATATTGCTTCTATTTTTAAGTCATCATTTATTTAGCTTGAGCAAAGGGATATGTGGATGCTTTCACGCTCATAATTAGTGAACTTCCCTCAAATTATGACAATACCGGACCTGTAATTACAAAGTTCAGTGGAATGATTAACAAAGTGCATTTTTTTTTCACTGCCAGCATCAAAGTTGCGCAGACCCCTATACTTTGAGAATTGGCAGAAAGATGCAACTAATTTATATACATAGCAAAGTTCTTCACTATTTTGTTTTCCATGTTCTGATATTATCCGTGCTTTGCGTGGGAAAGTGCTTGCTAAGTCACGTGAGTTTGGTTGCAGGCTTTTGGACCAATCATTCCAATAATGAAGTTCAGTACTGATGAAGAGGCTGTACAGCTTGCCAATGACTCTAACTATGGACTGGGTTGTGCTGTTTTTTCTGGAAGTCAGAAACGGGCTAAAAAAATAGCCTCTCAGATACATTGTGGAGTTGCTGCTGTCAATGACTTCGCGTCAACTTACATGTGCCAGGTGATACCTTGGCCCGATTTTTATTTTTATTTTTTTTGAGTGGTACCTTGATTATAGGGCTTGAATTGATGACGCACTTATTCATTCTATGGCTGAAGTCGCTCATTAAACATTATACGTGATGATATCCAGTTGGCAGCTCTTTTACTGATGGAATAACACGGTACATGAATTACCTTTCCTTTTAATAGGATGGGATAATAAGGGACACCTGCTGATCCTATTGGGCATGGGCTTTGCTATCTCTACCTGCAAGTGCAGCATGCAAAAGGGTGGCGTTATTTATCTATTTATTTTTGTCCATGAAAGGGTGGGTATGAAAAAGCTACAAACACTGCAGCCTTTCTTAGGACACAATTGCTCACATTGTAGGATAGCATCCTCAAGGGAGTTGTCATGACCTGGCCCCAGTTTCACTTATCAACAGGGGACTAAACATGGTTTACGCAGATATAGTTGCTAACAATGATTTAATGATAGCCACCTGTGTGTGGGCGTTCTAGTTGTAGACAAAAACAAACAGCTTCTCAACAGGCGATTGATATCTTTGTTCAGGCATGTTAAGTGAAAGTTGTTTTGAATTTTCAGTCTTTGCCATTTGGCGGTGTGAAGCACAGTGGATTTGGAAGGTTTGCTGGTGTTGAAGGCTTGCGGGCTTGTTGTCTTGTGAAGTCGGTTGTGGAAGACAGGTGGTGGCCATTTATCAAGACGAAAATACCGAAGCCAATCCAGGTAAAAGAGGAACTCCATGTCCAGATGATACTGAGTGTGCTTTAATTAATCCACTTGCTTGACCGTGCTTTCTGCCTACTACAGTATCCTGTCGCAGAGAATGGCTTCGAGTTTCAGGAGTCCCTTGTGGAGGCGCTCTATGGTCTGAACATATGGGATCGTCTGAGAGCACTGGTCAACGTCCTGAAGTTCCTCTCAGATCAACACCCTTCTGCTATTAAGAGAAGCGACTGAACAATGTGCAGACAAAAGGAAAAAAAAAAAAAAAAGGACGCTCTGCAGAAACTTTGGCAAGACAAGTGGGCAGCAAGATAGGTGATTTGGCCCACGGAAGGAAAGATCAGATTTTGACGACTTCACTTCGCTCTACCCTCTCTCTGGTGCATTTTTCAGTAGGTGCGGGGCTCTTTCCTTGCATGGCCACAACCACAAAGAGAACAATGGACCGTTTTGTTTCCTTTGGGTGGTGCTAACTCCGAGATCAAAGCCTTGAGTTGGTAGATGTACATGTGAACTCAAAAGGGAAAGAAGAGTTTTTTTACTCACTGACCGGACCACTTTTTTGTTGTGATGATAACCTTGGTTCAGATGTTTCTCATGTCTGCTTAGAGCGTTCTGGATAGACATAAATTAAGCCCCCGGCGCTGGGTTCCACAACCGGCTGTGTGGACCCAAGTCGGGGGATGCAGGAATCTGTTACTTTGGGGACCCCCATTGCTAAATAACAAGGGCCTGAGTCCAGGCTGCAAGGACTGCCATTTTAAGTGCTAATGACGCGAGGTTCTGATGTTGGAGAAAGGTTCAGATGCGGGACCGGGTTGCAGGTCTGGGTTGTGGGTCTGAGCATTGCGATGCCATCAAGAACATTAGTTCACCCCCCACAAAGACCCAATTGCGATTATTGCTGCCAGGATGCTTGGGACCCTTGAGAACAAGCCGCAGGGACCTAGACCAAACGACAAGGACCCTAGTTGCGAACCCAAGTCCAACGATTGAGTTTGTGTCAATCGGCCAAGCAACTCGGGATGACCTTGTGTGATGGAAATCGAGGTGTGTCAGCCTATCAAATCGAAGTACGGACAAGCTTAAAATTGAGCCTGACATAATCCTTTAAGTACCTGGAATTTGAGCTCTAGTTGAAGCTTGATTTTAGATGAGTTCAGCTAGAGTGATAATCAAACCCACTCCGAGAGCGTTAAAGGCTTAATTTGACTCAATTTCTCCCCCTACCCTACAGTCAAGCTCGCCCACGAGCAGGTCTGGGCCAGAATTTGGGCGTGGACACACGAGAGCGATTCACTTGCATACTTTTTTAGAAAGTCCTTCGACTAGTTTTATATCATACGAGACTAGTGCGCTTTCCGGTCGAAGTATGATGAATTATCTCCAGTGGGGGGAAGTTGTATCTCGTAGCCCGAGCCTCGACACATAAAACCATCGCGTGTAGAGTAAGGATCCATCCTCTGGAGAAGCATCAGTCGTACCTCAAGGCCCCGGTTATCTCCCACTGAGCCGCGTCGGATTCGAGGGAAAGGCTGGTGCTCAATCCATAACCGTGTCTTTGACAATTCACTACGGCAACTACGAACTTCTCATTCTCGAGCGACGAAGGATATATCAACTGTTCGTCCTGCGAAAAACGGAATTAAGGGTCAATGACCGTCATCATAAGTTCCACGCAAAACTCAGAGAGCTCCGTTGGATGGTTTTTTAACTCCAGCGGACGTACAAGACAAACGTAAAGGAGTTAATTCGCTGTGGTTGTACTGTTATGCATATAAACAACCAACAAAGGTAATAGCGATTACCTCAGGGAGCCTGTCGAACTCATCAGGAGTTATCTGTAGCAACTCTGAAGCTGTTTGACCGGTACACCATGCGAGGATTTTCCCCGTGTCATCTGCCAAAACTATTCTCAAGGCAAATGTGCTGACAACCTCGGAATCACACCGGCAACGGCAGAAGCTGCATTTGAGATTCCCGGGAGGGGTCTTTCTCACGAAATGGCCGCAACAGACATGTGAAAGCCTTACATCAATTTGACAGTGTTCAATCTGGTCCAGCCAGACCTTACAAATCTGTGCACGGGTTGGAAGAAGAGTAAATTGAGAATCAAGACGGTTGTCTATAAATGCCAAGAGATTCAAGGAATAAATTAGCATTGAGATGCAGCGTCGCATACAGTGACAAACATTATCCCTCCGTGTGATATGGGCATATCCAATACATGTGCTTAGGAAAATTAGAAACTTACATATGATGAAGTTCCTAGGTGTGGAGATATGATCTTATGTCCTTCACTTGAATGACATTAACATGATATTTGATCTACGAAGTGACTGTTAATTTTATCTTAAGCTTGATTTCAGATCACAATAGCGAGTAATTAGAAACTTACACATAAAGAAAGTCAAGGCCATCAGCAATCTTGTCAAACCTTTTCGTAGTTTGTTATAAATAAAATTTTCAATATGGAAAGTGATTTTTTGCTTGAAATATGTCGCAACAAGCCATAATAAGAGCTTTGATCAGAAACTTTTCACTGGCTTAACCATAATTTTCCGGTTATAAAGAGTAAAGAACTAAAGATCACCTTTGGCAACAGATCCAGATAAAAACCCGACACGCAAAACTGTCCAAAAGTTATTTTTATGATTTTCAGGTGTAAATTATTGCAAAGAAATCTTACCTGTGTGGATCTACTATGGCTAGATAGATCGGAAATGCATGATAATCTATGGAGGCAAGAGGAGTTCAGCATTGCTGGCAAGGAGCTAAGATTGACAAGGGAAGCTTTGCCATCAGTCTCAAACCATAATACTTCAAGGCTGCACAATGAAGTTTATCAAACATGTAACTTCCATTGCAGCACCACAAGTAAAATATACGCTTAGTCCTTTAATAAGGCTTTTTCCTCCCTTCAGCACGCTTAAACCAACATAAATGACAGGTTTTTAATGTGCCTACCACTTATTTTTGGTCATTGAGCATGTCAACCCGGAAATATAAATAGTGTGGCCACAGCTTAATCTCTTTAAAGACCTGAAAATTGATAAATTTTTGCTGGGTAAGACTGAAAAGACAATTTGCTTCTATAAATTATCAACAAACCCTTATATTCTGATAGCATTACCAAGACTTTGAAAAATGCAGTCTTGCCCATACAGCACCAGTTGTGTCCTCAATGCACAGTGAGAAGATGACACCTGCTGTGTTAACTTCCTTATACGCGTCTGTAACAACCCCATACAGGCTGATACCAGTCATCTTGTCGCGAAGATCTATTACGAATGACTGTAAAATACCTTCAGTTTAGTAATGGTAAGCACAAAAATAAGCCAAGGAAGTTACTGATATCAGCATATCACATATCGAAGACTTGGACATAAGTCTCTGTGCATGTGTGTACCCATGACATGTTATTCATAAATTAGCTTGTCACTGGGAATCTTGATATTACAATTGTCATCTTCTCAGAGATGCGAGGCCTTCAAAAAGGGACTGAAGTTTATTAGCAACTGCAGGTAGCATGCATTGGATTTTGTCGTCTATTTGTAAGAAATTGCACTTCCAATGATATAACATCGAGTTTACTCTTGAAGTGTGCATATGTACATGACATATAAGTCCAGCTCAATGGATGATCAACTCATCTCAGTATATCAATTTTGACTGGCATGATAGTACCCAAGTTGAAGAGACAATTACAGGGGGGATAAGCTTCAGACAAGAAATGGAGGAATGCTATCTGAGGCTGATTAATGTAACTTACATAACGTCAATGCACAGTTCAAGGTTTAACCCAATGCATCCATCTATGTGCTTCAAAGAACCTCCTCAGAGGCATCTTGATTGAAAGGGAAAAAAGGCAGAAGCTAAGAGGGGAAATTTGGAAAAAAACAAAACCACCTCCTCTTGCAGGATAGCATAAACCATAAACCCTAAAGTCATGTGGGAGAACACCCCAGCAAAAAGCAAATTGTCATTGTTGGAAACAGTTAAGAGTCCTGCTTAATGAAATCCAAAGCAGCAGAAAATACTCACTTGAAAAGGATAATTAGTGAAGTCAATTGATCCCTGAGAATCACGTGGCAAGGTTACTTGAGAAACCATTTGGCTCTGAGTAGGATCTACTGCAGCCAGCAATCTTGATCCTTGACACCGATTTTGTGACAATGCGACATATACCTGGTTGGCACCACAGTTATTTTGTTATTATTAAAGGCAACTTTTATAGTCGAGTTATAGCATTCATGGTCCAGTACATACTTGCTCCTCATGCTGGATGAAAGGCACCAAATATAATTGTGTGGCACTGCCATATTCAAGACACAGTTCTTCTGCTGTTTCGAGAGCACTCTCGATGCAATTTGCAACATATGGCCTATCCAGCGCAATCATGCTTCCAACACTGACAAAATACTTTGTGAGAGCAGAGCATCCTCAAAAATGCAAAAGTTGATGACATCATAATGTAGTCAATACCTGAAAAGATTGGCAAGGATAATTTGTTCACCCCATAGGAGAAACTTTAACTTGCTACCATCGTTATCGACAAGAGTGATTTTTCTCTTTTGCAAACTGCTCAAGCTTCCTTGAATTTCCACTGGCCCAATAGCTTCAATCCTATGGCACCCAATAAAGCCATACTTCTGTTATCTCATAATATCCAAATTGATAGTTTGATTGATCCAGACGGAGATGAAGTAGTTAATTTTTTCAATTTCCAGAATGCATGATCTCTGTTATAATTCAAAAGCCTCAGTTCCTTTGATTTTATTGCCAAAGTAAATAAAGAGTGAACAAAGCTAATTAATTAGTTGTGGAATAAATGTGACTTCTGTTCTATACATAGGTACCGTTGCAAGTTTAATCTGACCTCGCATATAATGAATAAGAAACTCCTCTGTTCACTGCATCAAGAGATATAGAAGCAAAAGAATCTGAACAAAATTGAGCTCCCAGAAGAATAGCGTCATCATCTTGGTCCTATTAGAAATTAAGAACATCATCACAGCAGCCAGAAACAGGTAATAAAGCTCATCAAATTTGGGTTCCTTAGAAACAAATGGTTTTATGATCTTCTGAGCAGATGGTAAATGCAATTCACCTCATCCAAAAGTATCACAAGGTACTCTGTTGGTAAAAGTCGTGGATAACCAGATCCCTCAGCAGCAGTTCTAAGATGGCATCCAGTGAGGAATATCTCCCTCCCTTTCTTCAAAATCCCATTTGGAGGATTCACCAAATCATAGTACCTGTCATAAAAAGCATGCAACTCTTATTAGGTCCCCAACAACGAAGTTACTTTGTGAACTTTTTGGCTGTAAACCCCTGCAGGGGTTCTAGTTCTTTGCCTCAAGCTGATCATTATTAGGGAAGGATGTGTTGAAAAGAGCACAGCATCTCCGATCCCTTTGACACCTTTTCCATTCTTGAGAGTTAATGGGTTAAAAAGGAATTCGTTTTCTTCTTATGACCCATATTCATCTCTTTTGAGGGTACAGTCCATATGCCCAATCAGTAAAGAAGAAAAATAGATATATCCAGCAATGATTGTCGAGCAAGCGGAAAGTGTTTCTGCAGAAATTTTATCCAGACAAAGAAGACACCCTTATGGAAAAGGCTGTTGGCAAGTAGAAAGAGAAACTATAGAAAATCGGATGACATTCAACCATACTTCTCATATATAAAGAGACATGAACCATAGTAAGTTGACATTACTCAGAAAATAAAAAAGATGATAAGCTGTATTAGACTGGTAAATCTTCAAGAGTCACAGAAAACTGATAATTATATGGATGAATCCATCACGGCACCTTGGCAAAGCTGAAAAGTGAAAACCATTCCAGGATACGAATCATATGCTAGCGTAGGATAGGCTACCTACGATGGAGATAAAGATCTATGGTGTTCGAGCTCCAAAAGTCCCCCAAAGTAAGCATGTAGACATTCGTACCTGAGAAGAAAAGTTCATTGGCAACAAGCTCAATAGAGGTCACTAAACAGAGGATCATTGAGCAAACAGAAGAAACAAGAGTTTCCACGAAGTGGATAATACATGATCCTCAGACTCAACTGGATATTACTAATTTGCAGAACAATAATCGCCAGTATTCGTAGTTGAAATGAAAATCCCGTCGAGAACACACATGGGCATTTCTCTGATTGGTTACTTGAAGAATCAGTTCGAACTTCCATCAATGATTTTGATTTCCCTTAAATTTGTCTTTCTGGCAAAATCCTCTTCGTAAATTTTCCAAGCAAACTTAGAAGGCTGCAGAAAGTTCCCTTACACTCGATGCCTCGTTACTAGCGATATAACACGAAGTTGTAATAGAACTGAAGAAGAAAACTCAAACTACCTGGAAGAACAAAAGCATCGACAACTACAGCTTCCAAAACGCTGCTCAGAGACAAAAATCTCTTCTCATAGATCGAGTCGATGGTAACCGTGTTCGGAAGTTTCGCCCTCCGATGATTCCTCTGCAGCTGGTTGATGCATTCTGGCCTTCTCTTCGACGCAAAGACTCTTTGCTGCTCATTCCACGCCTTCACACGCGGACAAAATAGCAACGAATAAACACAAAGACACGGAGATACCTCAAAATCAATCGATCGAACACCGATCATGTCACCTGAGAGAGATCGGACAACAAAATCGCCGCGGTGACGCCGCTGGAGTAGGCGACGCAAGTCCTGAGAATCCTCGACACGATCCAGCTCCAGCTCGGTCCGGCCGCCTCCGCCACGCCGCGACCGGCCTCGTCCAGCTCCTCCGGCGTCAACGCGGACCGCGCCCGCTCGACGAACGCGAGGAACGGATCCTCGTGATCTGCTTCCCGCGGATTTCCATCTCGACAGATCTCCATGGCGATGGCGATGGAGTCCTCAATCCCGTCGGGAGAGAAGAACATGTCGTCGTCGTCGGCGGCGGCGGCGGTGAGCGAGCTCATTGCTTCGACTCGCTGAGCGGCGGTGCGAGTTCGTGGCTGCGGTTGCGATATCGGAAAAGGGAGGAGGGAGGAGGGGAGGAGGGGCGGGGGAATGGCGAGCGCAGTGAAAATTGTGGCGCGCGGACTTTGAAATAAGTGGGAGTTGGATTTTCTCGGCCCATATGCGAAAGGCCCATTTCAATTATGGGCCTCTATATTTTGCTTTTGCAACTCCTGGCCCGATGGCCATATGGCGAGGCATTATGCTGCATTCCAGTCAATATACGTAAGGCCTAAGTAGCACCACCGACCTAAAAACAAAAAATTAGCACCACACCAACAGTCGACACGCCAACATATCGTTTCTCAAAAAATTGAAAATTTTGACGTTGGGACGCATTGTATATTAAATGTATATTTTTATATATATACATGATAAATTAATAGTTTTATGATTATTTTAATCAAATTAATTTGATTCAAATTCACAAATAAATAAATAATAAAAAATAATCTAGAATGAATTTACATTAACAACATTAATCTACTATTTGTTAATATCATTTATTATTTCAATTTGATAAATTCAACTCCTCTTTGAGAAAAAAAAAAAAAACAAGCAATCCACATTTTAGACCACATGTCAAAAGAGGAGAAAATACAAACTTGGGAGGTGAGTTATGTGCCATGAGAAGTGAAAGTCGAAAGAGGAAAAAAAAACTAGTTTTTTCTTCTTTCCCTTTTTTATTATTTTTTGTTTTCTTACATGTTTATATTTCGATCTCTCATTTATTAAAAATTTTCAAAATTGACCTTGTGCATATTAGGATTCCAAACTCACATATTGAAATTCCCGACTCACATGTCAAAGAATGTCAAGAGAGTTAACCAAGTGTTAGATTTTTTGACATGTATTGATCAAGTATCAGAGAGTGTTAGACATATCGGAGTATTTGACACCATACCAAAGTTCCTAAAAAGTGTCAATGTTTCCCAGCATAAGTCTATATGATTGATCAACGGGGATTGGATCGGATTGGATTGGGTGCACGATTCAAATCAATTCACCGCAGCGGTCAAAGCTTAAAAAAAATAGTTCGAGGCTTAGACTGACCCGTGGATGATAGTGAATTTCCACGGAAGCAGTGTGAAATCTTGAAAAAAAATTGTGATTTACTAAAGTTTGGTAGTTCAGAATTTAAAGCTGATGATTCATTGATAAGGAAAGGCCTCAGCCTTCATTAATTATATTTAAAAAAGGGCCTATAAGGATAGTAAACTTGTGAAAATTTTACTAGGAGATGGCTTCACGGGGAGGGGCAGAGGCACGGGGGAGCTCATGGAGTCCATTTGGAGTTCTGCCTCGAGATTGGCTGAGAATGTCGAGGACGGCTGAGCAATTATGACCGAGGTAGGCATCGGGGATCCTTAGATGGAGCACAAACCCCTCGGATCCATGCACAATGTGCTTTAATGATGTCTAGTGCTTAAAGAAAGCGAGAGACTAATGCTACGCTGTAGTGGCACTTATAGTTCATATCCATCCAGTGGGAATGTAATTGTTGATCCTAGAGAATTTTAAGGTGTTTCAGTCTTCTGTTGCCATTGTGCCAAGGAAGCCATGTTTGGCATTCCCCATTTGTGGGACGACAGCTGCGGCTGACTGGTCCGTCCATTTTTTATTTTATTTTTTCCTTCCTTTCATGTATTGTTCCGGGTAGTTCTCAGTCCGAATCTCCAAAGACTGTCTTTCTGGCCAATGTTTCGTAGGAATTCAACTCTGTCGGCCCCCTCAACTGCGAGGAATGCACTCTCTTGTCTTATGCCCATTCCAGCATAAAAAATGAAAGTGCCTGTCTAAAGTGGATTCAAGGGAGTAGATTTCTATCCTCTTCATTTGGAGTCTCTAGCTTTGTACCGCTGCCGGAGTATCGTGCTGTCAAGAGACTGACAATTGACTAAAGCTCGAGGATTTTCTTGCAAGAAGAGCCAACATCAAAGAAAGCGGAGTAACAGGAACCGCTGGAAAAGACACTAACATAGGCATACTATGCCAGAACTTTAGAGATGGCATGTACCAGCTGAAGGGCAAAGTTCATACGCTAAGAGAGCAGTGATATTGTGCAGAAGAAAATAAAATCTCGGTGATAGTCTGTTGAGAAGATTAAGATCCATAAAATTCCATCTGTACTGTTTCAACGTGTTATACACAACTTTTGATACAAAATCATGAACTCACAGTGGCTAGTAGAGAGGAGAAGGGATGAGAAGATGGAGACAACTTCTATTCGGCAATGCCACCTTCCTTTCAAGTCAAAAGGCTTGGATCTAAAGATGCTCCATGTCGACTGGAAATATACAGATGTTACAGGTTTTCTTCATCTTACATGAGCTTTCAATTTACATTCTGATCATGGAGAATCGCTTTTAGGTAGGCATTCAAAAAAGTTGTCTGGATGTGGAGATTTCCTTCATAAAGCACCGATGGTTCCAAATGAAGTACAATCTGTGTGTTCTTCTATTTTTCCTTTATGTTATCAATTGGGGCATCGCTCTTGCTGTTTTTCCTTTAGATCTCCATACTCTTCTTGGAGATCTGTTTACCTCTTGTCGAGAACTTTTAGATGATGTCATCTGAATGTCCAACTCAGCAGGTTCCAAAGACAGCTTCTCCTTCACAAAAGCATCCAAATCAAACCCACTCCTGCTTGCCATCTCCTTACCATCAAGACTATCAGAAGAGCCAGATGACTCCTCATCAGGACTAGTTTCATTAAGCCCGATAAATTTTTCGAGGGATCTATTGCCTTGAATGAGTTTTGGTCCAAATTTAACAATCTCTTGATGCTGTCAAGTGCAGGGTCAATGATATCCATAAATCCCGTGACCCAAGAAGCATCGTCGACCAATTCAGTTCGCTGTAGCATAAATGAAAGAAATTTCTTGTCATGTGTCTACGACACTAATGGACTAAACTGAACCTCAAAGCTACAGTACTGCACATAAAACTGGGTTTCTGCTATACTTCTCATGCAGGCATTTAAAGAGAGTAAGAACTGTAACTGTTATTGATGAAGCGATTCTGGAAGTTCAGATATGATAAATTAAAACCAGTTTGCTTAGGTTAAGGAATTACTCACCTGCTGGAAGTACAAGTTACGAATCTCCTCAGCACGAACAGAATTTCCTTGCTCCTCTTCCAGAGATGCCCATGTCATCCACGTGATGTAACTCTGGGAGTTTATGTTTAGGGAGGATCTAAATAATCTCCTAGCTGCTGATAGGTTACCAATCCTCTGCTCCAAAACTCCCCAAGCCTGCAAATAACCAGGGCATCATATAAGTACAAACTGAGCTACAAAGCTCACAAAGCCTCATTGCCAGAGCTCCACCTGTGAATATGGAGATACTTACCTGTAGACATCGAGCAGCACTTTCTGTTGTTGAATTAATTGACAATGCTCTCTGGTATAGTTTCCTTGCAGTGGAGATATTTCCTTCTTTCCACTCCATCCACCCCCAAGCCTGAAAATGACAGAGTTCTAAGTATAGAGTCAGCCTGGTGATGGTTTAAAACGCAGGAGAGAGAGAGAGAGAGAGAGAGAGAGAGAATTTTGAGTCTATAGAGGAGTTGAGCTATTTGAAGAGAAACTACAAGTGGAAGCTAAAAACTTTTTGCAGGGTCAATTGAGTTAATGTGGATTGGACTTAACACGGAAGAAAAGTCCAAAATGATGGAAGTGATTTCTTACAATCCAAACTGCTTGATGCTTTGGATCCAATTCAGATGCTCTCCTGAACAACACCCGAGCAAGATTTGCAGTTGAGTGCTTATACTCCAATAAAGCAAGTGATTGCAGGAGAACAGGATCCCT
Source organism: Eucalyptus victrix (assembly GCA_016097545.1). Classification (NCBI taxonomy): domain Eukaryota; kingdom Viridiplantae; phylum Streptophyta; class Magnoliopsida; order Myrtales; family Myrtaceae; genus Eucalyptus; species Eucalyptus victrix. The sequence continues at coordinate 50,179,970 of CM027842.1, forward strand.
TGGATTAAGCGTATGACCAATTTTCAGAAGTTTCCTTGCCTTCTCAACGTTCCCCATGTTTGCTTCAAAAAGTCCCCAAACATGCCACGCAAACCTGTTCTTAGGGCTTGCCTGGACGGCTCTCTAACAAAACAAAAGAAAGAAGAGATGACGAGAAGAAATCGGTATGACATAATTTCAAAAGAAGGATAAAGAATAAAAGAGACCACGGTCTACACAGTGTACACAGTCTATTCACACTACGCTATCTTTAGTAATATTTAGAACATCCACTTGCATGATCAAGTGACAAGAAAAGTCACCTCAAATAATAATCTAGCAGCTAGGTTGTTTTCAAGTTGCATCTCCATCTGTGCCCAAGCCTGTTCACATGAGCTCGATGATCAGAACCAAGATAACAATACTAAATCCAAAAGGGGAGAAAAAGAATCTCATCCAAATATAAAGCCCCTGCAGAAAAACTTACAAGCCAACTGGCACAGCTTTTAGGATTACATTTAGTTGCCTGCCTGAACAAATATCGAGATTGTTCGTACCGGCTAGATCTCACTTCCAACCGTGCAAGCGTTTGGTATATGTACTCGTTGCCACCACAGTTTTTAAGACCTTTAGCAAGCAGATGCCTTGCCTTCTTAACATTTCCTGTTTAAGCTCCAACACTGCCCATCCATGCCAAGCAGCAACATGTCTCTTGTCAGCAACTGTAGCCGCATCAAACAATTCTCTCGCTCTCCTCACATTCCCTAACTTGTTCTCCAATACAGCCCAGCACTGCTTGAAGAGAAATGGGATTTAAGTAGGAGAAACAAGATAGGCCAGGGAAGTTCACTGAATAAATCTAGCATCACCAGGAAGTAGCACATCTATGGCAACCAACAAGAGCATTAGGAAATTCTTGCATGTAGTAAAAGATGTTTGTCTTGCTTCTTACATCAATCACCAATTCAAAATTTGCTGGTTAATCCAGTTTTCTTCACAATTGCAGATACTCTCCCCAGGTCACCAAACAATGCTCGCAGATCATGAACTTTTTGCATTTTATTAGAATTTATGTTAAAATTGGAATCATTCACATCATCCCTAGTTATAGTTCAACCACGAAATTGGAAATAATGTCACTGAATTTACATCAAGTTCACCATCATAATAATTGTGACAGAGCGACGAACCTGCCATATATAAGGATTTTCGCCTTGGGTAGCTTGGCAACCTTTCTCATACACTGCTCTTGCCTCGGTCGTTCTCGATTGCTTGCACAATATCTTCCCCAATGTCACATAAGATCGACCGTCTTCAGGCCAGTACGATATGCACTACAACAAAATTAAAATCAACATCCCGGCTCGCCTAAAAGAACAGAACTTATTGCTCATTAACCCGAATTCTCACAAGGATGGGAGAGTTGTAAATTAATAGCACATCAGAGCAAACTAACATCATATCCAAGTAGAGCCAGAAGAACAGAGGATCTGATGCGGTACCATACATAGACAATCGAGTCATTATCGAGCCATACATAACTTCAGATTCCCAACTGGATTCGCAATCGATCAGTAAACCACTTCAATTACTTCGAATGCCACGCTCCAAGCAAAACGAATGAAAAGGCCAGAACAGTTGTCGACACGAATGGCAAATCGACCCTTGCTTACCCTCTCGAGTATCTCCTGCGCTTCGACGTACTTGTAACTCCTCCCCAGCACCTTCGCCCTGTACAAGGCCAGGTCCAGGTTCACCGGGAGCCGCTTCTCCTGCGAGCCGAACCCCACCCTCTCCGGCTCGAATATCGGCATCTTCTCCGCGAACTTGCTCAGGCCCGCGTCGAGCGCCGACGACTTCGGATCGCTCTCGTCGCCATCGCCGCTGCCATCCGCCTCACCGCCGATGGAGTCCTCCTCGCCGGGAGAATCCATCACGGGCCGGCGGATCGCGATCGTCTTCTCCGGAGCCGCCGCCGCCGCCGGGGGCTCGTCCAGCGGAGCGGCGCCGGCGCCGGCGATCTCGAGGGCCGCGGGCGGCGGCGGCTTCTTCGAAGAGCATGGCCGGGTGGAAGGAGGCCGGAAGAAGAAGCTCGAGCGGTTGGCGGGACGCGAAGTGGAGTAGAGAGAGAGGCTGGAGTGATGAGAAGAAGCTGCTGTGGAGGTTGGAGCTGGAGAGAAGAGGCGCATTCTTGGGGGCGAGGTACGTCGATTCTTAACGGATAAAAACTGAATCGGAGAGAGGGAGTTTCAGCTTGCGAGAGGGGAACGTGAGGCGGGAGAGGGAGGTAGGCGGGAGCGGGCGAAATTACCGGAACGCCCTTCACCCCCCCTGCCGCTTTCATCGTCTGCATGGGACGTGTTCGTTTGCGCTCAGCATAAACCGAAATTGATTTTGCGAAATTAACACGTTGCGACGTTTTTTCTGCTGTAAGCCCATTCTGCTAAATCATCCCATCTCTTCCCTTTTTTTTTAGTAAGGCTTCTTTGATGCGATCGTTTGTATATGGACTCATGCATCGCCGGATCATTTACATTTCCTTTTCTCATCGTGAATGGAGTTTGATTATAAAATTTCATCTATCTATCACAATGATGTGTTTAATTAGTTTGCAAAAGGATTTTAGTGTAAAGTCAATCATTGGGGACGAAGTTAATTGTGATTTTTTAGGGAATCTAAGGATTTTCAATTCAAGAATTAAATGTTACTCATTTAAACTTCGTAAACTAAATATGAAATGTTATACCTGAACCCACGTGTGCGAGCTTAAAAACCGGACCTAATTTGTTTATCGAGCTCATAATGTGTTTCATTAGCATTAAAGCTGCAAAGTCTGAATGCTTGTGTCCACAAATTATCAAAAAAGAGTACGAGTGAATTTCCTTTCTACTGAAGATTTGATTTCAATGAAGTGTAAATGAAATAGCCAAATAGAAATATGCATTTTTATTTATTTATAATATACTCATATCTCAATTTCTATTAGGCTTTGTTTTTTATCAACTATTTTAGTCCTACCTAAAGAAATAGAACTTCAAAAATTTTTATATCAAACGATATATTTATGTGTCGTCACACGATCAAATTGTTCTCGTTAATTTTCATATAAGGCTATCAAATATTCATTTTAAAGTAGAGGAGCACTTAATTAACTCACTAATACGACGCCCTCACATAAAATTTTTCAGTATCAGAGCGCTATTAAAGATTATTGGCATGTCGCGGGGACGTAAAAAGAGGGTAACGGTGCACTAGAGCTCAGGAGCCAAAAGGGTACTTTAGTGATTGTACTATACAGATCCCGATGATGGCACTGGTTTAGAATCGGCCACGTCGCCTGTTACTTTTGAGTGGCTTAGCCCTTTCAATCAAAAGAGAAGATCCTCTGGCCACGTGGAAGCTTATAATTGGTGGGATTTTGCCCAAAAATCTCACATTGTCAATCTTCCCGCATATACGTTTAATATAGACAGTGTGAAAATGAGCAAAAGGAAGGGGAATACATTAACACTCACCACCGATAGTTCATGAGTAATATTAAATAAATTAAGAGTTGAAGGACGATATTATATATTAAGTCACAATTTATAGATTATTTATATCATTATTTAATTTCTTGACAAGCGCGTAATATGAGCTTTTGCTCATGGCATTAGAAAGCCATGAAGCTGAGTTTGTTTTTTCTAGCGCTATTGCTTTGGCTAGCATTCACTGTGATGTTCTGTATTTGCTTACTTGGCCGAAAAAAAGGGAAAAAGTATTTATTATCTATGACTTAAAATTGACTCCAGTAGTAGCATATTTGTTGCTCGCTCACTTAAAACTCGAATAACCATTTTATTCTCGTCTCTTGAGACCACCACCAAGAGCAGGTGCTCACGTATTTTCCATCAACCGATTGCTCGAAAAGCTCCAGCCACCCTATGCATTAGGAAAAAGCGAAGCAAAATTACGACTTTACATGACCTAAAGAGAATTGCTTCCATCTAGGGCACGAACTTTTTGGATCCAGACGAGCGAAACATATCACATTGAAACCACACGCCCAGCTCCAGTTACACATAAATCTTTATCTGGTCGGACTCCACGGGTGTGAACAAGGCGAACACATTATGCCCCCAGCGGAAATTGTTCTGTAAATGGTCGCTTTCTTCAGTCGGAGAAAGTAGAAAATCGCGTCAGCCATGACTAAACCACCAAAGACAAGTGCACCTGCAGTCGAATTCGAAATGGAAGTCCGACGCACACATAAATCAGCATTTTGTCGCGCTCGGAGATGCTTGAGGTTTTGAGAGGATTGGAATTTGAGCAGCTTCGTTGGAACGGTATCTGCGAATTTCGCGAAGCGAGTGCCGTTATTAACATTATTAGCAAACTCAGTAGAGAGCATTAGATAAGATATTCACATTAAAGAAGCTATTTCCCATGCTAAGTAATTAACAATAACTTGCATGCGAGATGATCCATCCTTCCTGATGTAATTCAAGTCGGCGGAAGACGACTTACCTAATTCCGATGTGCAAACAGCAAATAGCCTCGAAACGAACGTTGAATTACGAATAAATCACGAACAACACTTCCTCACATTAGTCTGGATGCAATCACAAGGAAAACATCCAATTTTCACAGCGTAAATGCCGATTGTTCTTGCAAAGATAAGATGGAACGCCTTGATCTTCTTTGATGGAAATTGAGAGGAAATTTGGTGCAAATAAATAGCCAACCGTGCCAACGGTTGTGATCGGGAGGCTTTTATACGTCTTCCTTCGTACCCCTCAATTTATGCCTTTCCATCGTAGCACATCAAGTTCAATTGGTGCGGTCCAATCGCATCCCATCATGGACGTACTAGCTAACTAGCTAAAGTACAACACTTCCCATTTGAGTTTGCGAGTGCGAGTCATGTCTGAACTACATGAAAAACTTAGCACCATGGCGGTCGCACGAACCGTGACATCCATCGGAACGAATGCAGAAGAAGCTCTTCCTCCTCTCATCGCCACCCATACGAGTAACCGCAAAACCCACCGCTCGACTCGCACGTGCCACTCAAGCCCATCTCTCAGAGCCTTCCCATAACCAGCAACCACAGGAGTCCTTGCACCGTTGGTTGAGCTTCTCGTTAGGATAGTCGACGCCGACTCACAATACTGTGAATATGTATGACTGTCATTAATGAAAATTTAGAATAATATTGAATATTTTCATATAATTTTGGGATTTAATTGATCGTGTACAAAAAATTTAAAAATCATATTGAATAAATTAAAAATTTAGAAATGACGTTATATGTTAATTAAGCTTTAGAAAATATATTAAATAAATCAGAAGTTGATAAATCATGTGTGTATAGTGGGTCAAAATATAGAAATTACATGTGTTTGTTCTTTGGACCACCTAAAAATGAGGTAAAGGAGGAGCACCGGTCGACAGGAGCAGATCCGTACCGGTGCTTTAGTCGGCGGGTCCAGTCGAGCCCACCCCTGTCGTAAAACCACAATTCCAGATTTGCCACCATTAGCTAGCTAGCTGGTCCATGGAAAGGACGGGTTAAATGAGTCTTAGCACACCCCTCGCTCCTCCGTCACATCACGTGATGGTCAGTCAGTCAGCGATTTGGTACCGGCGGGAGCGGTTCCCACTGGGCGACCGCGCAGGAGGGTGCCGCACGCGCAAGGACAGGCCAGGGACCGGCTACAGCAGTAGCAGGTCCCATTGCCAGGGCCTTCAGCTGTAGCCCCAGGCCGCTCCTCTGTTTTTTTATTTTTTTAGCCTTCGGTTCCTTCACCAGTAGGCTCGGGCTCGGCTTCTCCGGCACACGTGATTTCGCACGTGTGGCGGAAGTTCGTTCCACATTTTTTTGTCTCTTGCTTTAACGAAACACCGCATGAAATGTGCAAAAATTCATGAATGTAAAAGAATTTGAGGGATCATGCAAGAAATTAAAAAGTTTCTCATTCTTTGGGTCATAATATTTTTATAAAAATCTCATTTAGATAATTAAATTTCGTAGTGCATCCAAAACCTTAAAATATTATGCATTACTTGACTATATAATTTATATACTCTTTATATACATGTGATCTTTTTTCCTCTATTAGATAAGCTTTTGGGTTGGACTTTAGTAACATAATATGAGAGGCGGGTTTTGCTTAGTTTATTTCTTGCGTGCATCAAATTCATATGCTATTTATATACCATAGAAAGTTTAGCACGATATATGACCCTTTCTGTTCATTTCTCCTCCTCCTTTTTATTATATAATCTCTATGTCCTTTTCTTTCATGAATATCCATTTCACAACTTCATTCTTTTTTTCTTTTTCTTTTTTTAATTCCTTTTACCCTTCTCCTTCTTCTCCATCTTCTTCAAATGGGCAGTAAAATTTAACCACCAGCAGCTATTAAATTCCCCTCACATGGATACATAAATAAACTAATAAAGAAAGGCCATGCAAAAGGAGACTAGACTGTCTTCTTGTAGGTCTTGCACACATGGCCACTTTACTTCACTCAAATGGGCCAAAAGATAAGTAAATTGAAATAATAATTTTATTAGCCTAATAAGGGTCGTTTCTGAAATGGGGAAAGAGAAGGAAATGGCGCTTCAGAAAGAATGGAAACCCGAAATGACCACTTGCCGCATTGCCCGAGAAAAGCAGCCATAAAAGGCGCACAGCTTTTCCTTTTCCTTGGTTCTGCCGTCCGCGAAACCTTCGAGGATTTCATCTTTTCCGTATTGACAGAGTAAAGTTGCGATCAGGGATCGAACGATTCGTGCACACCTCATTGGTGAAACTTCGATGCCTTCTTCTTTGGCCGTTTGACCTCCTCCTAGCGAGCAGTAATGACAATCTCTCTCTCTCTCTCTCTCTCTCTCTCTCTCTCCCGGTGCTCCTTCATGAACTTCTACGCTGCCACACACGTGCAGAACGGGTGGACAGACAGGGACGGATACTTCGGTTCAGTTTGGCCACACAGAGAACCAAGAGTCAACCGGATGCATTCCCTATGCCATTCCAAATTCCTGAGGGATTATATCATGATCATATACTTCACTGCAAGTGAATTAGTCCAGATAATTACATGGCGCACGCATTAGTTTCCACATGATTTTGGTGCCGGTGATGACTGTACAACTAAAGGGTCGGCACCGTGTATCATGAGTCAGGCCTTTTTTCTTTTTCTTTGTGGCTTAACTCTATTGAAGCTTCAATAGAATGACATTGAAATTTAGCACTTGGGTAACATTATAGTTGAAACGAACTTTCAATAAAAACATATAAATTTATACGTATATTGAAGCACATGATGGCATTTAGGACGAGGCTGGCTTTTATGAATGCCCATCTATTGAGAAGATGCAATTTTTTGGTTCTTTTACAAACTCGGAGAGGCATCGAGGCTTATAGGTTTAGTCAAAAAGGGAAAACTTTCGCCCTACAACCAAAGTGGGGGGATCATATATGCTTTATAGACAGTGTAGGAGCATGCTTGTTGCAGCACAAAGTCCCCAGTCCTCGCTCCTTTTGTGGCAGGTTTTCATCTGCCGAGCAGAGTACCTCTACCCTAATGCTTTCCTCCCCTGAATTCCATTTGACTTTTTGTCAAAGAAGCCCGCACCTACAGCCAAAAGTGGAGGAGCTCTATCCCTATGAATCTTGCACTATTATATCACTTGGATCAAGTTAAATCTTATTTTGAAAATTTGGTTGACATCTGCTTGATGATATGCAAAAGGGTTAATGAAGTGCTTAGAATTTGAGTTGAAGAGATGGATGTGAAGCCCGACGAGTGATCTTAAGGCCTTGCCAGTTCCGATACCAACCCGTTTAGTGCAGACGTGTCATCACTCATCACTCGAACCTTGCATAGGGAGATTTCACACGACGATTCATGGGGAGGGAAGACAATTGACGCGCCGACATGCTGCTGTCCAAATATCTCGGCATGTTTCATGGTTTAGGTGGATTCAAAAGTCCAGATTAGTTCTGTTAATTACACTCGAATCACAGAACTAAGTACTGTCCGAAGCAATTAATACCGGGTGCGAGCATTAAAGAGGATGTCATCTCTCTCTCTCTCTCTCTCTCTCTCTCTCTTAACATGAAATAAATAGAGGCGAAAGAAACACGACCGACCGAGGACATTAAGAATGAAAAGAGGCTGGTGGTCCTCCCGATTCGCCCTCTCCAACCAGTAGTCTCTGCCCTTCAGGCTGTACTTCGCTTCTTCATGCCCTCCCCAATCTCCCCACGAAATTACGTAGGCCAAAGTTTGCCCGAAAGAGAAGTACCAGAAACCCATCCGTTTCATCACGATCGTCCTCTGCTCCCTTATGTAAAAGAACCTCTTCCGCAAATTCTCGAGCTCCACCAACGACACAACAAGAGCCCCAAAAGCCAAAACAAACTGTTCCACAAAACGATCATGAGGTCACGCTGTCGCGTCTTCTTCTGGTGCGCCATGCTGTTGCTGCTCCTAGTCCCACCGCCATGCAACTGCGCGAAGCGTTCAGGTGAAAAATTCTCCATTTCATGGTGCTTCGTCGCCACACGCGATCGTCATTTTCGCAAAGCTTGTAGCTCAAGAAAAATCTAGCTTCGTTTCATTTCCTCAAATTCGAAAAACTTCCATGTGGGTTCTTTTCGGCACTATAAATGATACTGACAAATCTTCGTTCTTTTTCTTTTATGGTTTCTCTTCCCCTCTACGTACCCGAAACAATGTGAAGACCCTCCGGCTCTGTTCCTGCATTCATCCAAAGAAGGTCTCAACCAGTCCGGGGCAGAGGCCAGAGCTTCGAAAATGGCAGCTTTCAGCCACAGAAAGGCTTTGCCACATGGTAAAGAAGAGAGCTCAACCCCTCTCCTTCATTTCTACCATTTTCACTCCTTTGGGCATGACCATTTTGTCAATCATTTTCCTTGTTTTCCTAGGATTATCGTCGCCGTGCACAAGCAGAGACATAAGCATCTCGCAGAGCAGAGACTCGTCGTCCTCGGGGATACCCCAGTTCATAGTTCAGATCGTGAACACCTGCACCATGCCCCGCTGCTCGCCCTCGGGCATTCACCTGCACTGCGGCTGGTTCGCCTCGGCCAGGGTGGTGAACCCGAGGAGCTTCAAGAGGCTCTCCTACGACGACTGCCTCGTGAACGGGGGCGAGGCCTTGAAGTCCAGCCAGGTCGTCCGCTTCACGTACTCCAACTCCTTCATGTACCCTCTCGCCTTCAAGTACGCCAAGTTTTGCTGAGCTCGCAATCTCACATAGAGAGAGAGAGAGAGAGAGAGAGAGAGAGAGAGAGAGAGAGAGAGATTCATCAGCCACAAGTATAGCGTAAAATTCTGATTTTGATCCTTTGGTACGAAATTTAACTTCTCTGGGAGTGTTGATACGGGTGTGTGCACGAGTAAGTTATAGGATTACTTGTGGAATGATTTGGCTATGGTGATGTTATAGACTCTGCATTTTGAACAGCAACTACAGTTGTCAGCCTCTTCGTTGGAGAGAATTTGTTGCCAGTACTCAATGCTAACACAATTCTCTGTTAGTGATTTCGCATCTATGTTTCCAATGAACCGGGTTATGACTAAGGTTTAGTCAAAACTCAAAAAAGACACAGAAAGAAAGTGGGCATGACTATGATTTGTTGCTTAGGGCGATGTGTGCATCCCACTAAATGCGATCGCTACAATTAACCTATTGCATCATATGCTTGTTAGGGGACTTTTGTTCATGTAATAGTTTGATTCTGACCAAATCTGACTCTGAAAGGAGTTGCTATCGTCCCGATCGTAATTGAGCACGAATTGAGTCTCTTGAAGGGACCATATGTGCTTAGCTACTCCAAAGACCACTTAATTTAAGACAACTAAAAGCAAAAGTTAATATGACTCAAGGGTGAGAGGTTTGTCTGGACTTCCATTTTTAAATGCTAAGCTCTCACGGTCTTTGTGAGCTATGTATCTTCGTTCTTGTTGATTTTTCTAGACCGAGTCAAATGACTCATCACGAGTACAAGAATATACCCATTTCTTTCTTTGTTTCAAAAAAATTAATTAAGTGATAACGTGTTTTTCAACATAAGGAATGGAGCTAATTTTCCGAGGGGGGTCAAGGAATAATGGTTCCATGCATCTAAGAATTAGCATCAATTTTTCCATTCCAGAATCATTGCATATTCAATAACTAATTACATTTCAAAAAACGATATAATATCATATTATTATATTCTTAAATAATTTTTGAAAGTAAGGAATAATAGAACACTGCTCGCAAATAATCATATATGTCACAATGACAATAATCATGACATTTTTGTTAATCCATTGATTAATGAAACCAAACCACCCGTCCCCTTTACGAGGCCCTCCACGGGGCATTACTCGCTTAAAGATGGGCTTGACCCCACCAGGCCCATCTCACATACAAAACAAGCCTCGTCAATATCACCACAAACAAAGCCTGGCCCAACTTAGCCCACATACTTACAATGCAGGCACGGTCCACTAGCCTGGATTTCTTAAACTAGATTTGGTGGGGTGCGCCAGGCCACGGCAGCAGTGCAACGCCGAGGCGACGCTCGAGAGACCCAGTAGCAAGCTACTGTGATGGACTCTCCCCCTCAAAAAATTAATTTAATATCATGTGGACCGATGGCCCACGTATCAGATATTAAACTGATAAGAACAGATACTACACTTGATCTTAGCCAAAAGGCCGAGAAAGGTATGCTTTCTAAAGTCGCTCGTTTCGGGTTTTATAGCCCATCCCTCTTATGGTCTTTTGAGCATCCAACCGATGTGGGACTCTCGGAGCGCCTTGTCTCTGGAAATATCATTGGGAGAGCCGTGCAGCGCCTGCTGTTCCCTTTTCTCCTGTTCTTTCTCTTTGGCGTTTTCAGAATCAGCCTCAACGGCCTCTGTTTTTTCGCACCAGAGTTGGCCTCCATCGAGCAGCTTTCTGATAATCAAGCAATGGCCCTTTTCGACCTGGACGGCATGGCTGCTGAGCAGTTGCTATACTACGTGCTTCGTTTTGTCATAAATGAACGAGCTTCTGAATTCCTTTCTTTGCCTAGATACTTCAGGCACTTTCTCTAATGAATCTGGGGCTTTTTCTAAAGTTTCTGTAATTCTTCAGCTTAGTTTTTTCCTGATGGGAGAGCTCGGTGTTTTATAGGTAAAGCCTGAGCCCCGGAGTAGCTAAAAAACTTCACCGACAGAGGAATATACAAGTCAAAACTCGAGCGGTTAAACCTCACATGGGATTATTTGCCTTTGGTACTTCGAAGTATGAGGATTGAACCTGGGCACCTAATCATATGTACTTTGTTCCTTCCTTAACTACTGATCTAAGGAGTTTCCTTGAATCTCAACATACTGGCAACAAGTCTTATGACCTCCAATGGGAGGACATATGAACATCGAAAAACTGAGAATCAGTGCTGTTGCATTTCATGGTGCTACGCGACTTCCATTGTCCTGCTACTGAATCCTCTTGTTTTGCAACTTAAGAATTGAAAATGACTCATTTATAAAAGTTCCATCAATGGCTTGAATTTGACATTTTTAGGTGAGACATAGCCATAAAGATTGGATGGAACGGCCTGATCTTTCAAATTCGTTCAGTTCTCTCATTGTAATCAGAACTATCCATTGCCAGTGTGCCCTTGTCTTCTTAAATTGTTGTAGTCCCTTCTTACGTGTTTTGTGTCCAACAAATCTTGACCTCAAAGAGCTTTGGGTCACAGCTCGCAGACTATAATTTAAGCCCCATTTCAGGCTGTTGGAGCCTTCCCTGAATCTTGAAAGGGACATAGGATAGACAGCACCTAACACATAAGGAGACGCTTCTCGGCCGAACTTTAGAGGAAAATAGCTGTTGACTTGCTGTATTGACTATTCAAGGGGTCGAAATACAAAGTGACGTGTGGAGAACATCGAGCTGAAAACGGGTGTTATTTTAACTCAAACAAGAGCAGATGCTTGTCACAATGCTTGCTCCAGTTAGCAACGTGCAAATGAAACTAGCAATATGCCTTATAGAGAGGCAGAGAAACTACACACGAAAGCTGGGAAATTAAAAATTTGAACATTTGATGTATAAAGTCTATTGAAGTAGAAGGGCTTAACAGGATCGATCTCCCCATACATGCACTGTCGACGTTTTAACTACAAGCACGACAGGGATACATGTTTCCACAAGTCGTCTCTCTTCCAATATACTCCTCTGTTGCAGGCTCCCATCTGTCTTAAAGAGGTTCTCAACCTTGCAGGTCTCGAGACTGTATGCAATTCGTGCCTCTCCGGCCTCTGTCAAAATTGTTGAGTCCAAATCCTTGGCGTGGCTAATCCAAAACTCCTCTAATGTGAGCGCTAGTAATGATGAGGTGAAGGAAAACTTAGAATGTGCAAGAGATGGTGATGTGCATTTTGTGGCACCTCGCAGCTTGCTGGTGTGCTCTTGTTTCCTGAAGCTATCTGCGGTCACCTCTTATGCATTTATCTTTGACAAATCCTAGCTTTAAAAGTTCTGCAGACGGCAGCCAGTGCTATTGTATTGTTAAAGCTATTTGTGGTCATGTCTTATGCATTTGCCTTTGGGCAAATCCTGGCAGACGGCAGCTAATGAACGAACACAACCGTTCTATGCCAAACAAGACTGAAGCTTAGGCAGCACACAGGATAAAGAGTACCTAATCCACGAGACGCACTATCTCAAATGAATTTGGGCTGCCATTTTTTTCATAAGCAGTACAGACATGATTACAACAGTAATTTCATAAGTGACTGGTCAATGTCTAATCACTTTTGTTGCCCAGTGAAAGAGAAAAGGCACATGGATGATCTAGAACGCGAACACAGTCGCCGACCCAATAGAACTAGTTTGATTTTTCACTACTCCAACTGTGTTCGGTGACGAGAGTATGGAATTGTCCCCTAGCAGATTGAATTATCCGGATTGTAAGTCAAGAAATCAGAATTAATACATCATTTAGCAGTATTCGGGCTGTCCTATGAAATAATTGGAATGAACTTGTAACAGCCTCAATTTTTTCATAAATAAATAAATGAATAAGTAATAAACAGGGAAAGAAACATAGAAGTCGATAAAGCTTGACTCACCCAAACTTTGTTTTATTTCAGATCAATCATTCAATCTCGGTGATCAGAACAAGCTAAATGACACCGAACAACTATTATTATTCAACACAGAAAACAACGATGTTTTCCCTTCGACCTGTTGTCATTTTCCTCTACAAAAAATCTCATTCTCTCTTAGACAATCTTGCACCATCGATGGATCATAAATAGCACTTGAAAACTCCTACTATCATCCGACAATGCATCTTTAGCTCAACACTGACACGGGAGAAAATCAGGCCACTCCGTCTCAGGAGAAAGCCAGGCCACTCCGTCTTGATCTTAGATAACAAGATCTGCTAATGCCAGGACTGATTCACCATCAATTTTTGACAGTACCTTTTACTAAACACAGTTCGCTAAACTCAGAAGCTAGTTCATCATTGATGCAATATTTCACCTGAATCCTAACACATCAAGCATTACTTTGAACTAGATTTGGTGGGGTGTGCCACGCCCAGGCAATAGTGCAACGCCAAGGCGACGCGCGAGAGCCTAGTAGCAAGCTACTGTGATGGCTCTCCCCCTAGATAAATTAATTTAATATCATGTGGACCGATGGCCCACGTATCAGATATTAAACTGATAAGAACAGATACTACACTTGATCTTAGCCAAAAGGCCGAGAAAGGTATGATATGGGAAGCTGACAGGCCTTGCGTTTAGACACAGCTCATTTGTTGACCTTTGACTTTCGATTCCATGTGGGACTGTTGCATTCGGGCCTTGTTCTTGGAGACATTCACCATACGCATTAACACTTTCCATCAGTTTTCTATTCAGCGAGTGCCTTCAAGGGTGAGGCGAAGAAAAATTGTCTGTCTTCTTATTTTCTTCCCCAGATTGACGTTGAACTTCGGCTTCACTTGCTTAGTTTGGAACTTAGAATGTGCAAGAGTGGTTCTGTCGCATTTTCTGGCACCTCCTACCGTCCACTGCATTGCCAGTGTGAACTTTGCTTTCTTGAGTTCTCTCTGGCCACATACTATGCGTTTGTTCGTCTTTGACAAGCTTGGCCTAAAAGTTCTGCAGATCGCAGCTCTAGAAAATGATTGTTTACTCCAATTTCAGATCATTTGCTTTCCCTGAATTTTTATTGGGACATAGGAAGGACAGTACGCCATGCATAAGTTGGACGCCCTCCAACGCCCCAAGAAATTTGCTCGGCCCTGTTTGTCAAGACCAGTACAGATCACAAACGTGGCTCATGGATAACCTCTCAATGTCTCAATCCATTTTTCTGCCCAGCAAAAGGGGAAAAAGGCACATCAATGATCTGCAACTGGAACCTTGTCACCGATCCCATAGATTTGTCTGATTTTTCACTACGACCCGGTGTTTGATAATGAGAAAATTGAACTGTCCCCTATATGAAGCTTAAATCACCAAACCATGCTTTAGTTTGAACCGACCAGTCCTAGTGACGATGAGAACAAGCCTAATGATTCTGAGCTACTATATTATTCAACAGAGAAACCAAACAATCCGTGCTTCCTTTCAACTTCTAGTCATTTCCTCTAATAAAAGTCCAGTCTTTTCCAGAGAAATGACACTCGAAACTCATATTATCACTGTAGAATCATCTTCAGCTCAACTGACAAAAGAAAACCATGGCCACTCCTCTCATTTCTCTATCTCCCCTCCAACTTCTTCCTCCTCTTCATTGCCGCATAATTTCCTTGACTCCAAGGCTTTAAGTAGTCACCGGATGCTGGTCAAAAGTGCTTGGAATTGCATTAAAAATCAGAGGAATCTGGTGAGCAGAACAACCGAGTGGAGCAGCACAAATGTAAAATATACATACTGTGAGTTCGTGGAAGAATCGGAGTATGGCCATGTCCTGTCACTGAAGAGACTTGGAGGAAAGCTTTAAATCGCTGAAACTCGAAGAGGGGCATTGGAGATTGGACAAAAAAGCTACAACTGGCGTTGAAGAACTCAAAGGAGAGATTAGTTTTTGTGTTGGTCAAGAGCTGAGCATGAAAATATTCCCGTTCATCACAGTAGAGAGGTCAAATCATGAAGATGCATGTGGACAACCTTTGAGGTAAAAACTAAGATGTTATTTTCAATCAAATATGAGCTGATGCTCGTTAGACCAGGTTTTACTTCAGCTAGTGTGCAAAGTGGTAAGTCCTATTGAGAAGCAGGAAGATTTATAAGCAAAAGCTTCTCTTCTTCACAGGTCTCGAGAGAGTAGGCAATTCGTGTCCCTGAGAATTCAGTTGACATAATTTAGTCCTAATTTCGGCTTTTGTCAAAACCAATCCGAAACTCTTAAATGCAACATAACAGGATAAAAGAACCGGTAGTGCCAGGACTGAAGACATGAGTGATTCTTGACGGTACCAGGAATCTGAAGACATGATTGATTCTTGATAGTACCTCACACAACACGGCAATGTAAATTCAAATAATAATCTCTATATACATCTCAAAATCAAGACCCACTACAAAAACCAGTATGTAAGCTTCAAACTAGATTTGGTGGGGTGCGCCAGGCCACGGCAATAGTGCAACGCCAAGGCGACGCGCAAGAGCCCCAGTAGCAAGCTACTGTGACGGACTCTTCCCCTAAAAAAATTAATTTAATATCATGTGGACCGATGGCCCACGTATCAGATATTAAACTGATAAGAACAGATACTACACTTGATCTTAGCCAAAAGGCCGAGAAAGGTATGATTTGGGCGGTGACAGGCCTTGCGTTTTGTCAAGAGCTCCTTTCATTAATCTGTCAGTGTATGTCCTATGTGGGACTGTTGGATATAGTCCTTGTTTTCAGACATTTAAACGTCTGACAACAGCATGAGTTGTTGAGTTCGCAGGCCGAATAAAGCAAACATGGCGTTGTTCTTGTTGCATTTCCTGTCACCTTTCTGTTCCATCGCCCTGCTCCTGAAGTAGCCGTGTCTGACCGAGGATCTAAGAATGACTCATTCCTGAGAGGTATTAAGTCAGAGAAGTTTGTATCTTCGGGTTATTATGTTGAGTCTGTTTACAGAGAATACTTGGTCCTTCAGGTTGTGAAATCAAGTAGGGCTCTCATAATTAGTATCAGTGAAGCGTGGACTTTCAGTTTGCCTTAGTTTTCTATAGTCCTCATGACTATCAATTATCGCTTGGCCAATTAGGCAAGAAACATAGACTCGCATGACATTGCTTTAGCCCACTGAATCTTGAAAAGAGAAAAACCGATGGAGAGTAGCAGATGCATGGGACAGACATTCTCCAACGAATATGCTTCTTTTGTCTAGGAAGTCAACTGAATGAATAGTGCACACAATACCTATGTACAATTTCTGCAATGGCAATGACCAGATTTGTATCTCGATCGAGCTCATGTTGTTGACCTTTGACTTTTGATTCTATGTGGGACTGTTGCACTCAGTCCTTGTACTTGGACATTCACCATTCACTTTCACACATCCTGTCTGTCCTACAGAGAGTGCCATCAATGGCGAGGTGATAAAAAACTGCCGATTTTTTTTTTCTCCCCAGATTGATGCCAAACGTTAGCTTTACTTGTTTAGTTTGGAACTTAAGAATGTGCAAGAGATGGTGCCGCCGCATATCGTGTCACCTCAGAGCTTCCACTGCACTGCCACTGCCAGTGTGCACTGTTTTCTTGAGTTCTCCTTCGCCACCTCTGTGTTTGTTTCTTTGACAAGTCCTTGGCCTTAAAGTTCTGCAGATCGCAGCTCTTGAACATGACCGGTCTGATCTCAGATCATTTGAGCTTCCCTAAATCTTGATTTTTGTCATGAGCAGTAAATACTACAGACATGGCTTCGATTCCAGTGCCATAAGATAACTGCTCAATCTCTCAACCCATTTCACTGCCCGACAAAAGGGACAAAAGGCATATAGATGATCTGCAACTAGAACCCTGTCATAGGTCCGGTAGAATTTGCTTGATGCTTTGCTACCACCAGTGTTCAATGAAGAGAAAATCGAACTAGAACAGCCAACTGACTCTGAGCTACTATATCATTCAACAGATAAACCAAAGAAACCATGCCTCCCTTCAACTTGTCATTTTCCTCTAGAAAAAAGTCCATCTTCCCTGGAGAAATAACATATAAAAGCGAAAACTCATCCCTATCACTGTGCAATGCATCTTTGGCTGTGTCTCACTTCCAACTTCTTCTTCGTCCCCTTCATTGTCGCACCCCTTTATCTCCTGACTCAAATGCTTTAAATGGAGTCACCTGGTCAACAGGGCTTGGAGTTGCAGTCGGAATCGGAGGAAAATCCGGTAACTAAAACAACGGACGGGGTGGGTGAGGAGCTCTCGACAAATATAACAAGTACACATCGCAAGTTTGTGGAAGAATCGGAATATTGTGATGTCCTGTCAATAAAGCGCCTTGGAGGAAAGCGTTAAATCACTGAAACTCAACAAGGGGCATCGGAGATTGGACAAAAAAGCTGCAACTGGCGTTGAAGAACTCAAAGGAGAGATTAGTTTTTGTGTTGGTCAAGAGCTGAGCATGAAAATATTCCCATTCATCACAGTAGAGAGGTCAAATCATGAAGATGCATGTGGACAACCTTTGAGGTAAAAACTAAGATGTTATTTTCAATCAAATATGAGCTGATGCTCGTTAGACCAGGTTTTACTTCAGCTAGTGTGCAAAGTGGTAAGTCCTATTGAGAAGCAGGAAGATTTATAAGCAAAAGCTTCTCTTCTTCACAGGTCTCGAGACGATAGGCAATTCGTGTCCCTAAGAATTCGGTTGACATAATTTAGTCCTAATTTCGGCTTTTGTCAGAACCAATCCGAAACTCTTAAATGCAACATAGCAGGATAAAAGAACCGGTAGTGCCAGGACTGAAGACATGATTGATTCTTGATAGTACCTCACACAACACGGCAATGTAAATTCAAATAGTAATCTCTATATACATCTCAAAATCAAGACCCACTATAAAAACCAGTATGTAAGCTTAAAACTAGATTTGGTGGGGTGCGCCAGGCCAAGGCAGCAGTGCAACGCCTAGGCGACGCAAGAGCCCCAGTAGCAAGCTACTGTGACGGACTCTTCCCCTCAAAAAATTAATTTAATATCATGTGGACCGATGGCCCACGTATCAGATATTAAACTGATAAGAACAGATACTACACTTGATCTTAGCCAAAAGGCCGAGAAAGGTATGATTTGGGCAGTGACAGTCCTTGCGTTTTGTCGAGAGCTCCTTCCATTAATCTGTCAGTGTATGTCCTAGGTGGGACTCTTGGATAAAGTCCTTGTATTCGGACCTCACATTTCTGGCAACAGTTTCACCTGTTGAGTTTGCAAGCTGAATGAAGCAGACATGGCATTGTTCTTGCTGCATTACATGTCACCTTTCTGTTCCATTGCCTTGCTCCTATATTAACCGTGTCCGATTTAGGAATTAAGAATGACTTGTTCTTGAGATGTATTAAACCAGAGAAGTTTGTATCTTCAGGTTATTATATCAAGTCTGTTTTCCTAGAATTTATTTCTTTAGGTTATCAAATCAAGTAGAGCTCTCATAGTCATTATCAGGAAAGCATGGACTTTCAGTTTGCCTTAGTTTAAGTCCTTCATCACTTGGCCATTTTGGCAAGAAAAATAGGCTCGAATGAAATTGCTTTACCCTGATCTCGGCTCAATTCTGGGCCTTCTCTGATCACTGAATCTTGAGTAGAAAGAAACCAATGGGGAGTACCGGATCACAGACGCTCTCCAACGAAGATGCCTCTTTGTCTAGGAAATCAACTGAATAAGCAAAACGTACAATACCTAGTACTCGATTTTGGCAATGGCAATGACCAGTTTTGTATCTCAATCGACCTTGTTTCCAAGCAATAGGAACATAGATCTGCAGTGCAATTTACTGCTGATTTTTAAACAGTTCAGTCTGTTGCTTTTTCCAAGAACTTGCATTGTTCTGCAACAATATTCATGTCTTCGAAGTTGTTGGGAATGATGTGTGATTTTCCAGTGGGAATATCATTCTTATCCAGGCAGTCATTGCAAGACAAATAAGCGTACGACAACATCTTGGATGATGACCAGGCAAGCATTATCAAACTAAGCTAAAAGCTCGACTCAAAAGGCTTTCTCCTGTATCTGTCCAATCAGTAGCAACATCAGAACGAGCCAATTAACCCTTTAAATTACTATTATCTCGGTATAATCAATCGCGCTTCTCTTCATCCTATTGTCCTTTTCCTCCATGAACAATGCCATCTTCTATAGAGAATCTCTCCCCATGAGTCACCATCTATTTTCCTTAAAGAAAACGCTCATAAAAAAACTCCCTAGTCCTCGTTTTCCTCGTAGTGTACGACACCAACATCTTTAGCTCAAGACTGACAGAGAGAGAAACCCATGGCCACTCCTCTAAATCTCACCTCCAACTTCTTCTTCTTCATCTTCACGGTCACCCTCCTCTACGTGGCCTACACGATCCCTAGGCACCAGCCGAGAGAGACCAACCTGGTCTTCTACGTGCACGACTACTTGACTGGACATGACGCGTCCGCCGTCGCCGTGGCAGGGAGGGCCGGGCCGAAGTCAAGCATCCTGCACTTCGGGACGGTCCTGGTGGTCGACGACCCAGTGACCGAGGGGCCGACCATCGAGTCGAGGGAGATCGGGAGGGCGCAGGGGATGTACGTGAACTCGCAGCTGGACGGGAAGGGGCTGCACCTGGTGTTCTCGGTGATCTTCACCGATGGGGAGCACGAGGGGAGCACGCTGGAGATCCAAGGTGCCGATCTGTTCTCGATGGTGGAGCGGGAGTTCGGCGTCGTCTCGGGGACCGGCAAGTTCAGGTTCGTGAAGGGGTATGGGGTCATGGTCACTGAGTTCATGGACATTGCCAACTTGAGAGCTGTGCTCAAGCTCAATGTAACAGTCAAGCACTACTGAATAAGATCGAGACGAGTAGATCACAAAAAGGTATTGGATCTTGATTTGATTGTTTCTTGTAAGAGATTGTTAATTTTCTTATTCTGAGATGTTCTTCAGTTTGGAGATATCAAAGAAAATGGGTGTTTTTCTTTTTGCTGTTGTTATAAGAAATTGAGGCACGCCCCAAGCATCACTGTACATTTCCTCACTTCATAAGAGATTGAATAAATTGTGGTCTGGCAACCAAAAATACAAGGTAGAAAAAAAATCAAATGATTTGTGGGGTAACATGATCCTTAGGTTTTTACTATTATTGATTAATTCATAACGTGCCATCGAAATAGATTGCTGATACAATTAGGGGTGTAAATGGACTGGATGTGTCTAATTCCATATTGATTACTCGATCCGATCTGACCGTGCCATGAAGGGTATATTTTTGCGACTCGACCTGCTTAGAACCCAACAAAAAAAAAGGGTCGGGTCGGGTGGGGGTTATGGAGGTTTCCTTTTCTGTGAATGGGCTTTTGGGGTTGTTTAGCTTATAGAAAGGGGCCCAAACCGAAGCCCAACGTGTTTCTCTAAAAGCAAAACGCTAGCGGCCAGTGGATATGCCTGTGCTGTGCGAAGGAGAAAAACGAAATCGCGCAGTGCGAAAGTCAAAATAACATCAATGGGCTATTGAAAGTATAGGTGAATATTGTAGCTGGTATGATTTTGAGAATATACTATATTTAGTACTCGATTATTGTTATTTCATATATAGCTTGAAATTCAACCCTTCGGTGTCAAAGTTAATGGCGATGTGATGATGCCCTCCGTATTGTCCAATCGATGGTGGTTAGAAATCAAAACGCATGAAATTCAAGACCGTCTTTACAGATCCGTGACAACCGCATGAATAAGGTAGGGAAAATGGATTGATTTCGAGGTCTCTTTATTTATTATTATTTAAACGTTTTCGCCGGCGGGGATATGGAAGGCAACATCGCACGTCCCTTTTTCCTCAAAGTCAGACTATGGAGCACTGAAAATTTTGCTTTTGCATCCTTCACACCAAAATTGACTCCGAAGTCAGAAACGAGGAAGCGTTGACCGAATGCTCGTCTTCTTCTTCTTCTTTTCTTTTTAAAATCCTCCCTTTTCGGACATTAAGGCTGCGTTTGTTAAAAAAATTTTCCGTTCCCAGGAACAAAAATTTCTATTTTTTTGTTACTGGGAACAAAAAAGGAACAAAAACGCGTTTGTTTGCGTTTTTGTTCTAAAATTATTTTTTTGTTCTCATAAACACATTTGAAAAAGAAACAATAAACAAAAAAAAGTTGTTTCTTGTTTCTGGAACACATTTTAGGAACACATTTTCTTCTTCTTCTTTCTTTGGCCGGTCGCCGACCTCGGCCAGGGCCGGCAACTGGCCGTCGAGGACCGGCGAACTCGCCGGAGCGTCGCCAGCCCTCGGTGAGGCTGAGCGTCGCCGGCCCCTGGCGAAGTGAGCCCGACCTCGCGCCGGGCTGGGCAAGCTCGATCTCGCCCATATTCGGCGAGGTCGAGCTTGCCCAGCGGCCGGCGAGGCCGAGGCGAGGGCCAATGAGCCTCGCCATGGATGGGCGAGGCCGCTGGCCATGGCCGAGGCCGGCGACCGGCCAAAAGAAGAAAAAAAAAAAAAAAAATAAATAAAAAAAAAAATAAGAAAGAAAATAGAAAAAATATTAAAAAATAAAAGAAATAAAAAAATGTATACAAATTTACCAAACATGTTTCTGTTTATTTTTTATTCGTAACAAGTTTACAAAACACGGTTTTTTGTTCAAAAATTGTTCCCGGAACAGAAACACTTTTTTTTTTTTTTTCTGGGAATTTCCGCTCGGAGAGTAAAACCCCAGGGAGACACGTGGGAACCACCACCCACGTGCCCCGGGTAAGTCACGGCTTGCACTTAAAGCTCGACGACGCCGTGAGTCGAACTCGGGTCCTTTGCGTTAGAGGTCCCTTGCTCAACCAACGACGCCACCACCGCGGGTGGTCAGAAACACTTTTTTTTATTCATGTTTCCTGGAACAATTTTTAAACAGAAATGTTACCAAACGCGCCCTAAGAGTGTGTTTATTTGCGTTTTTGTTCAAAAATTATTCCTGGGAACATAAATAGAAAAAATTATTTTTGTTCCGAAGAACAATTTTTGGCCAAAAAAATATGCTTAGTAAACTTGTTCCGGCAATAAAAGAAAAACCGAAACACGTTTGGTAAATTTGTGTTCTTTTTTTGTTTCTTTTAATTTTTTAATATTTTTATTTTATTTTTCCTTTTTTTTATTTTTTTTTTTTTCTTCTTTTGGGTAGTCGTCGGCCTCAGCACGTGCCTAGTAGGATTGTTCCTAGTAGGATTGCTTGTTTGCCCAAACTCTGGATCAGAATAGTTTGATTCCATTTCATATTCTGGATGGGAATCAGCCATGAATATTTGGGAGGTTAATGGCTTTTCGGAGGGGGAATCAACTGTAGGGATTGAGAAGGATGAATAAGAAGAAAGAGATGCTGAGTCTGATGTAGTAGGAGAAGTTTGTTCAGCTGGAAACAAAATCTGTTTTTCTGGGATGGCAAAATCAGATTGAGGCTGTTGGGTAGCAAGATCAGGTTCCTGAGCACCCAAATCTTTCCGAAAGGATTATAATGGATTTGATAGCATCATATGTCATGGCTCGTCCCTTATAACAATCGAACTTGATTCTGTAGGTGAGCTTTTTTCTTTTCCTTTTTCCTTCTGCAGGGCCTTGAGGCGATTTCGTATTTCTGCCATATCTGGTTCTCTTCTGTATGGATCTTTTGGAATATTGGCAAAAATAGACGTCTGTGGATGTGGGGGTAAATACCTAGTTCTAATAGGAGGTGCCAATGGATCGAAAGGTCTGAACCTTCCTTCTTCAATAAGTTGGATCTGCTTCTTGAGCTTTTCTATCTCTGGTTTTGGGCTATCAAGATAATGATACCCAAGATGTTGTCCTGATTCCAAGGCGTGAAGCCTTTTCTAGAACTCAGAAAGTATTTTTTTGGTACCTTCATCATATCTGCGGAGATCTTGTTGCACACTTCCAATCTTGGAATCAATAGCCTTGAAGGCATTGTTTTGTGCCAACAGGGTCTCTGATTGCCAGTTTAGAACAGCTTCAGCAGCAGGGGTTTTCTTTTGTCTCCCGTGTTCGTTCACATCTGTGGGGGTAGGAATTTTAGGAACATGGCAGTATTTGCCATGGGGATCAATAAACTCTTCTGGGGCAAGGAACGAGAGTTTAGAGCTTTCCTTGACAAGAGGAGGAAAATCAGTGTCTTGGAACATGGCAATAGAATAAGTGGGTGGTACTTCTGTTGGAACTTCGAGGGGGTAAGAATGTTTCTTAGCCCATTTAAGGATTGGCTTATAGAACGGAGAAAGAGCTTGCTTTTTCTGAGGAGAAGGTGGAGGTGACCTTAGTGGATCTGGTAAGTTTTGCAATGTAGTACTAGCCTCTGGTGATGGAGGTGGTGCGTAAGAGACCATGAACTGGTATTTGTCACACTCTCTGAGAGTGTCAAAAGAGGAGTCTCCATTTAAGTGTCTTTGGTACACCTTATCCTTTGGCTTTTTTCGTCGAGGTGGAGATCTTGCATGAGGATCTACCTCATCTGGAGAATTTGTACAGTAGGAGCATTGACAAAAAGGATCCCAAAAACAATGGCCATAATTGTCTTTATAGTAATGGACAGGATGTCCATCACTGTTGAAATGTCTAACAAGCTTTTTTGGATCTGGCTCGGAAATAGATTGAGGAACACATGGTTCAATCATGAAGAGGGTCTGGAAGATAGAAGGACTTTCTTCCTTTTCCTTGCCAAATTTGATGGAAACAGTTCCATCTTTTTTCCATACGAACTCTGAGTCCGTGGACTGGAAAGGCTTGTTATGCTGGTGTAGCTTTTCATAGTTGGTGATCCAAGTCTCTGGAAGGAGCTTGGCCAGCGTATCCTTTGGGATCTGTCTAGGGACATGTATGCAGGATGCCTGGACATTCTGCATAGAGATGAACAACGTATCTTCATTACCATTGTTGAAGTTGACATCGAGAGAATGGTTATGCACTCGATAAACCATCTGGTAATGTAGGGTTACAGCAACAGAGTCAACAGTTTGAGGAGCTCCAGTGAGCTAAACTTGGACTTTCAGAAAAGAAAGAAGTTGAGGATCTGAAAGGGCTATGTTGAAGTTTGGATACAAAGTTACAAAGACTGTTCCGGCATTCAGAGTAGTCTGAATAGTACCGATGCAAGCATGCTGGTATTGTAAAAATCTGGTGTCTAACAAAGCAATTCTTGTTACTACTGGCAGACCTTTTCGACCATGAAAAGTAAGAGCAAGACGAACAGCTCCATAATGGACATGAGAATATCCCTATTGGA
This sequence comes from Eucalyptus victrix, assembly GCA_016097545.1. Taxonomy (NCBI): domain Eukaryota; kingdom Viridiplantae; phylum Streptophyta; class Magnoliopsida; order Myrtales; family Myrtaceae; genus Eucalyptus; species Eucalyptus victrix. Next base: position 50,204,414 of record CM027842.1, read on the forward strand.
CCCATTGCCTGGGAAATTCTGGAGCGATCTGAAGAGTAACAAAGTACTCTTTTTCGATAGCGGGGAATAGGATGCTGGTCGAATTTGGAGGACTGGACGTACTCCTTTACTTGCTTTGGGGTCTGGTGAATAAGTTGGCGAATGGAGCGGATAGGTGAGAATGAAGAGTTTGGCTTAGCAAAAGCGGAGTAAGGATTCATAAGAGGAAGTTGGGTTTCGGAAATTTTGGTTTCATCACTAAGAGAGACTTCATAAAGATAGTCTATCCTAGAAGCATTGGAAATACGAAATTCTAAAGAGGTTGAGGATGATGAAGAAGGTGCAAGAGAAACTAGTGCTTCAAGGATTTCTAGTTCTGTAGACATGATGAGAACATATCTTCTCAGCACTGGATTCACTTATCAAGCGCATGGAATGGATAATATCAAAAACGAAACCATGGCTCTGATACCATGAATGGACCTAGACTTAGAACCAGGGAAGGAGAGTAAATTTCCCGCAGGTATGCATCCCACATTGGGCGAACAACTCCCGTTCAAGCCCTTCAGGGACAGCCTCTTAGCTGAAAATCACTCAGTCCTTTAGTTCAGAGCCTAAAGATACCCAAAAATTTCAGAATGGAAACGTTTCTAACCTACCCAAACTGTATTTCTTGAAGGATCATACCAGGCTAGATAAGAAGATGAATTTAGAAAGCCATTGAGAGTTTTCACAAAGCACGCACTTTTACTTTAGGGGACTCTGCCCAAAACCATACACCCTCCTTGCCTTATATAGGCAATAAGAGGTTACAAGAACAGACACAAGGACCAACTCATGGGTCCAGATACAAACAGAGGCACCGGAAATTTTCGGGAGGAAATTATTCGCACACTATGAACAGTAACTGTACTGTGAACAGTACTTTCCCTAGCCTAGTGCTATAGTAAAAGTGAATAGTGTTTTTGCTACAGTGAAATTGTATGAACTCAACGGTCTCGTCCGTCACGAGTATTGTAGCTACACACTAAGTCATCATCTGAACTGTCTTCTAGGAGATGTGTCTCATATTTCTGCTGGAGGGCTTCAAGGTCTTGAGGTGAGAGGATTTGATTCAGTCTTCTTGATGAGGATGCTTGTTCTCGGGCCCAATGGGATGCTTTTTCTGCTGCCCAATCTGTATTTTCGCTGGTAGTGTTAGCAGGAAAACTCGGCTAGGGCCAGTTGGATGGCTGTGCATAATAAGATGTATCCATGTCTTGAAATGAGGACGAAGGTCCTTGTTCATAGGGATTCTGGGACAAAGGACCTCCAAAGCGTGCATAGGGGTCTTGAGTGGACTGGACAATGTCGTCTTCGGCTGTCCCGGCGGCCTTGCCTAGCCACCAGTCGTTTGGTAGTGGTCCGGTGAGCCCAAGCTCACCTAGCCAAGGCGAGGCCGAGCCTCGCCCGCGCTAGCGATGCTCCGGCAAGGTCGTCGGCCCTCGACGGCTGATCGCTGGTCATGGTTGAAGCTGGCAACCGGCTAAAGAAAAAAGAAGAAGAAAAGAAGAAGAAAAAATAGATAAGAAAAAAAAATAGGAGAGAGAAAATTTATTCTTAAAAATTCTTCAAGAAATAAGAAATAAGTTTTTTTTTTTTTGTGACTCAGGGAACCTTGTGCGCCGCTTCGCGGCGGAGTAAATCCTAGGATTGATTGGGCCACCACCACACACCTAGGCACAAGTGAATCGCGTAGCTTGCACTGAAACATCGACCACGCGAAGTTTCAAACTCCTCCCCGACGATCGGTACTAAGGTTTAAACCAACGCGGCCACCGCAGGCGTTGGTAAGAAACAAGTTTTATTTTATTTTATTTGTTTTTTTGTTTTAAATGTGTTCCTGGGAACAAAAAAAAATAGATTTGGAACAAAAACGCAAATAAACGCATTTTTATTCTTTTTGTTTTTATTCACAGAAACAAAAATATAGAATTTTTGTAAATGAACACATGTAGGCCCTAAAATTGCGAATCACTGTAATTGAAAGTGTAGTACGAGGATGTGACCGAGTGAAATTAACTAAGAATTACATGTGATAATGCGGTGGGACCGGCGATGCGTAAGGGACCATCCAACGAACTTGGGGAGGACCAAACTTCGGTTTCTCTTTTATTGCACCTAACTCTCCCCTTCACTCCACCTAATTTGAGCTCCTACTTTCTATGCAAAGCGTTGCGCTATGCAGGACTTGAAAATTTTCTGCCCAATTCCCAAAAAGCACTTGACTTTAGTTCAAATATCAATTTTGCCCTGTACTTTTTTTTGTCTAAAAAATGAATCTAGCTCTAATCTCAAATTTGCTCACGAGTTCGAAAATCCCTACTGATTTCTAGGAGATTATTGACATCATGGTTAGTTAGAAATTTATCATTAGAACAATGAATCTTCATTGACACCATTGCCTTTGTATAAAATAACAGTAATCTCTTAATGTTGATAATCTTAAAGAAACTTGTGGTGATTTTTTGACATGTGCATAAAATTAGAGTAAAAGTCGAGGATTTTTTAATGTAAAAAATCTGGGGAAGAATTGAGATTTATCTAAAATTGGCGATTTTTTTTAAAGGAATTAGGCTAAAAAGTTTTCAACTAATTCCCAAAGAATATAAATTTGTATTAAATTTTTATCAAATTCGAACAAGAGTATAGGACAATCGGAGTACAAGGGGGGTTGTATTAAATTTGAACAAGTATTTAGTGCATCGAAAATTTTTCATTAATGAAAGATGTCGGTGAATGGTCCATGATTCAACTAAGAATAGATTCTCGAATTCTCTCTCTCTCTCAATTTGCTTTCATGTTTCCTCGTTGATCTAAGCTCGTAGGAATTCCGACTAGCACGTGAAACGATCATGTCCCGTCACGTCACTGGATTGTGAATTTACATTAGGCGGCGTTAAATGCAGGATGCAGATAAAGAAAGCGAAATTCCATTGAAATAAGGGGGAGATGACAGGTGAGAAAGTGAGAGAACTCAATTTTCCCATCCACAAAGGGGAGCGTTTGGCGTCCTTTCGATGTCGTTCAGGTACTTCGCCTTTTATGAGCTCTAATCGTCTACGTAACGACTTTTTCATAGGGGACGAGAGAGTTATTATGCGAATTGATGGATGATCCTATGGCTGCAATTTAGGACCGTTTTATTTAAATGCTTCTTTGGGATGATTTTTAATTTCATTTTTTTAAATCTTGCATCTCTTATAATTTAACTTTTGCTTGATTCGAAACACCTAAAACCTTTCAAAATATACAAATATCATAATGCTCTTCATAATTTTTTTCTTGGAAAATTTAAATATTGTTTTCATTTTCATTTTTTTAGGAGAAAGTAAAATGGAGGGGCAATTGCCTTTTATTTATTTGTTAATGTGTAAGCATTGTAGGAATCAGACCCATCAAATTTTGGAGTCCACAAGGTACTCATTCTACTCTTTAAAGGAGGGCCCACCCTCGAACCGAATCAATTGGTCACCTATTGATAGTCAATGTACAGGGTCTTGCTCTTAATTTCGATCTGATCACATCAAAGACCATATGACATTGAATGCCACCTCAATTCTCTATTTATCCATCTCGAAATATCATCAAACATAAGCATCAAAAAAGTACAATGCTACGCCCTACAAATTTTTATCTTCAAAATTTGTATCGAAAGGTGCCCGAGTTCGCGACACGAAACTGCAAAAAAAAAAAAAAATGGTGTGAGCCATCAATTTTTTTTTTTTAATAATTTGATCTCCGTGTCAATTGGCCACCTTAAAAAAAAATCAAAATATCTAAAATCTTTATTTCGTGGGAGTACATGTACAAGGAAGATGAAAAGGAGCGACGTGGAAATGTTCGCCACGCACAACTCCGGTCCAATCCTTACAAAACAAGTCAAGTGTGAGGGGCTGGAGGGGTTAGGTGCGGCGTGCATTGAATTATTTGAATATGCACGTACAAAAGGTTCAAAAGTGGGCTTAGCTTAACGTAGGAGAGTGGGCACAATTATTTTATAGGGATCACAAACCATACCAGGATGTCGAGCCTACTAATTGAGACCGGACCCATTGAAAAATCGCTAATGGGGTGCGTTTATTTTGCTAAAAAAAATCGATGATTTAAAAAATATGTTTGTAGAAATGGTCACCCGCGTCACTTATGAAAACGCATGAATAAAAAATATTTTCACCATTAATGAGACTATTTAGATATGAATTGTTATGAATGATGAAAATATTTTCCATTAACTAATTTATTTATGATATATAAACTAACATCCTTTTTTTGGGGAGAGGAAATTGCTTTGTCGATTTTCGGTGAAATGAATGTAATTTGTAAATCTTTTAGAAGAGAGATTGTAAGGCTCAGCTTCAGCTAGCGTATAGCCTACCATCATTGATTAATGTTAGTGAATGAGATGGGAATATTTAATTAGATGTATTAGTATCAAACGGTTTGTTTTTCAAAGAACTCTGAACATTTCATTTTCACTTGTCCCTGTTGACTGCATGTACAAACCTGCCTTGCCATTGATTCCCTTTTGATTCTTCACTTTGAGAAATATTTGACCAAATTAGAGGCCACAAATTGGAGCTAAGGCCACTTTCTTTGAATCGGCGGTATGTTAAAGTAGACTTTGTTTTTATCGGAGAGAGTACTGATTTGGAACCCTGAATTGAATTGGCACTTAATGTCGCAAAAATAGCGTTCTGCATGTGTTTTGCGTTTTTATAACTCTTTTTTTTTTTTAAATAAAGGGCAAATAAAAAATTTGTCTAGAGTAAGATTGCATATAATATGTGTTTGTCCGCTCCCAAAATAAATCACTGAATCATCACTTGAAACATTAACACCTTAGCTTTTCAAACGGCCTTAAAAAAATTCACTAACTTTTAACTGATAGAAAATATGGTAACATGATTAACAGCATTGACGTGCACAAAAAGACACGTTTGTAAGAGCCCAATGACATGTTCTGCATTTCAAAGTTTTTCTATGTTAAGTAGATTAAGATAACTCATGACAAAGATTACATGTTTTGTAAATAACCACCATTCTCAAAATCTAGGGCTATAAATCGCACCGAGCTGAACAATCATACATATGAAAAATTAACCTTTTCGATCATTAGTTTCTCTACCTATATCAATCGCTAAATTGATCGTGTGACATGGATAGAATTTGTTATAAAAAAGAAGAAATTCGGAATGGCTCAATCGCTTCTTTACTCGTGGCATGCAAATCCGAGTCCAAACTATAGGCAGTTTCATCTTTTTGACCTGACGAGAGAAATCCTAGTACAATCTAATTGAACAATATTATGGAAATTAGCCATTAAATTCACTCATATCTCTCTCCACAAGAACCAGTTCATTTAATTAGCACGCTTTTATAGATATGATTGCTTCGATAAATGCCGAAGGCGTTACGACCAACGGACCGATTACACGAATTAAATACGATGGGGACGGAAGCTACTCCCGGCATCCGACACTTAATGCGCCAAAATGTAGGAGCGACGACACGCACGTGGGAAACGCCCCCAACTCGTCTTCATCTGACCCGAAGACGAGGAGGAAAATTGTCCGGGCCATTTTCACGCTATAACTAATCCAGCGAGATGGCAGGACGACAGCAACCATCGCCCGTTCAACCACGCAAGTCGCCATCCTTGAGAGGCGCCTAACTCGGATGGAAGTGCCCGAACCACCCCGCACGCAATCGATTAAGAGCTTGATTTTTTTGAGACGGATTTTGACATTTCCTAAGTTTGTACTTATGCATAATAGTGCATTTGTTTAAAAAAGTTCATAAACTCATTAATTAACACATATTAGATAGACTGAGTTGTTATATGAGTTAATAAACGAGTCATAAGCGTATTTAGAATATAACTTTATTTTCAATCTCTCTTGTTTTTACTTGATTTCGGACTCGCTCGCTTTGTGCTCTTATCTTGATTTGGTTTGGGAGTAAGTTTTCATAAATTTAGTTGAATACATAAATGTTCATGTAGTATGGGTTGGATTGGGTTGTATATAAGTTGAGTATGAGTTGGCTTGATAAATTTTTATTGTATAGAAATTCCGGACCAAATTTTTTTTTGAACCTACCCAAACTTGACCTCACCCACCCTCTCGATAGGTTCAATCAATACGATAAATCACATTAAAAATCCTTATCTACGCCCACATACTTGGTTCTCTTAGAATGAATATTGTTTTCACACAATAGGAAGCCTTACGCGACAAGGACTGCATAAGTTATTAGAAGATGCCAAAAAAGATGGGAGAATTTTTCGTATGAATTGTACCTTAAATAAATCAATCGCAACTCGAGGTTAATCGTCGTTCTCACGCTTCTCGTATCTGGATTTCGAAAAAAAAAAAAAATTTTAATTAAATTAACGGCGAGGGAATGGGAATGGACCAGCCACCGATTTTCCAAGTCAGGCCAGCCCATACCTCCCCCACCCCTACCTAACTACTCTCTCTCTCTTCACGCAGAACACAGTGAGCGAGCGAGTCAGCGACGGGAGCCGCCGCCGTCGTCGTCGTCGACGGTCGTCCATGGCACGCCGCAGAAATTAGCAACCACCACCCCTCTCCCTCCCTCACTTATGTGAGCTAACTAACACTCGCCACGTGAAATCTCTCTCTCTCTCTCTCTAGTCTAGCGGTAGCTCCGTTGTCCTCCTCCCCACTCTATCTCTATTTAAATCTCGTCCCTCCATTTTCCCCCCTCTTCATTTCACTCTCTCTCTCTCTCTCTCTCCTTCCTCGGACGGGACTGCATTCCTCTCCTCCTCCTCCTCCTCCTCCTCGACTCGTCGAGCCCCGGCCGATCCAGGTGCGCGCCGCCGCCGGTAATGCCTTCCTTCCTCGTTCCGAATCTTGTACCGAGTTCTCATCTCCGAGTCAGATCCGCCCGAGTAGAGTTGGTTCCGCGACTCGGGGTTTCGTGCGCGCGTCTCGATCGCGGTAATGACTGCGGCTCGCGGTTCGCCTTCGCCGGAGGGATGGCGTGAATTTTTTATATTTTATATTTTATTTGGCTCGTGGATGGTGCGAATTTGCGTGGGGTTAGTTGTGCACGTGTCTCGAGTAGCGGCGCGCGATCTGCTTTCGGTTGGGGGGGAGCGGATGGTTAGGTGACCGGTCCCGCTTGCTTGTTCCTGCTGCGTCAGGGATCGCGGTCGTTGCCTGCTGTTGTTGCCGAGAGATCCTGTTGCGTGACGGCGAGTCTTGGTGCGGAGGATCGTCACTGTTCGCGTCGCGTCGAGTCCCGTTTTCTTCTTCTTTTTTTCCTATTTAACCTCGGATTGGTGGCGCGGATGATTTGATGGACGACCGGGTTTAGGACTCCGATTCACGCCGTTTTCTAATCGTAGCGTGCGTTGCTTATTTGTGATGGTTACTGCTGGTTTCAAGTTATATGATTGATTTTTTTAATAAAGATGTGCAGTCCCGGTTGAAATTCGAGTTGATTTATCTCCTGGTTTGCATGTATTTTATCTCTTGCGCGACTGTTGACCCAACGGTCTCTTTTTTCAATTTTTAGTAGATGTCGTCCTGTACCGTTTTTTTATGTGTTCCTTTTCTCTTTAGTAGAAACAAGATATTTACTTTGAGATAAGATGTGTGGATTATTGTGGACGCCTTCTATGTCCTGCAGTAGTTGTAGGGAAGTTTGGGTTTGAGATTGATAAGGCTCATCTCTGTACATGAGTTAGCAAAATGGCGTGAATTTCGAGTTACGCTTGCAACTGATGTCGGGAATGGCTGTTTACATGCTTCTGGTTACATGCATCGCACTCGGTTTTGCAAATGAAGGGTTTTGAGATCTATGGGATTCCATGTGCTTTGTTCTTTCGAGTAGTATTATGCTGATGGAGCTTGTGATGCGGCAGTTAGATTTATTATTGAGATTTGTTCCTTCATTCATGCAGGTTCTTGTTGATTCTTCGTCATGGCCACTGGACAACTATTCTCCCGCACCACGCAGGCTCTTTTCTATAACTACAAGCAACTCCCTATCCAGCGGATGCTTGATTTTGACTTTCTTTGTGGTGTGTAGAACAATTTGGGCCACTGAAATCTATGTGTTTCTTTCTGTAATATGCTTGCTGGGATCTTCTTTTCAATGGCAGTGATTAATGTTACTCCGACTTTCCTGTTTTGTGTAGGGCGGGAAACACCATCAGTTGCAGGTATTATCAACCCTGGTTCTGAGGGATTTCAGAAACTCTTCTTTGGCCAGGAGGAAATTGCTATCCCTGTTCATTCAACGTATGTCACTCACGTCTTACTTTTTCTTCTCCATAATTCTTAGATTGTAAAGCTAATCAAACAGCGAGATGCATTTTGCTTCTGATTGGTGGCTAACTTGCTACAAATTGCTCTGTAATTATACCTATCCTAAATGATGGTGGGAAATTACTTCTTTTTTCCTTTTTCTTTTAAATTTCTCACGGTGACTTGCTTTGGCAATGAAGTTAACCAATGTATACATTTTTTAGAAGGATAGGAGATAACTGCAGCAGTTACTATTATTAAGACTTGAAATGCCACTTTATAACTTGCAAAGGAAGAAAGCAGGGAATAAAAAGGAATGCCCTGTGATCTATTAGACAGCATCATTAATCTTTATTAGCCTTGTGGCCAAGTAATGTAAAAGTTCTATATCTAATCTTAGTATGCTGCAGACAGCGCAACAGTAAGTTTCTGTTTCATTGGACTCTAGCACAACAACTATAGCAGTTTAGTATGGCCGAGTTCTATCCATGTTTTCCCCAGTTTTGGATTCTTGGAGCAACTTAGGTGTTGCAGTTTAAGGGGTGACTGTGCATTCTAGAGTCTGGATCTTACAAGCATGTTATTACTCTTGCAGCATTGAAGCAGCATGTGCGGCACATCCTACTGCTGATGTGTTAATCAACTTTGCTTCATTCAGAAGGTAAGTACTAAGTACTAATTGATGATAACTTTGATTGATAAAGTACTTGCCATGGAATTCATTTCTTTTTCTTTTCCAGTGCTGCTGCTTCATCAATGGCTGCTCTAAAACAGCCAACTATAAGAGTTATAGCCATTATAGCTGAAGGTGTTCCGGAGTCAGACACCAAACAGTTAGTTGCATATGCTCGTGCAAACAATAAGGTGAGAAGAATTCTAGATATATATGAAGTAGAATGCAAATATTCGGTCAAGTCAGCTTCTTGTCCTGTTGGTATTGCAGGTTGTAATTGGCCCAGCAACCGTCGGAGGCATACAAGCTGGTGCTTTCAAGATCGGTGACACTGCTGGGACTATTGACAACATTATTCATTGCAAGTTATACAGACCAGGATCTGTTGGTTTTGTCTCTAAGTCTGTACGTATTCCTTTAAGTTCCTATGCTCCCACACATGTTGTTGCAACTTTTGGCCCAACAACTGGAAAAGAGCTTTAAAACAATTTTTGGGATTGCTCTCTTGAGTAACATTTTGAGATGAACTAACAAAACTCCAGTATATATACATATATTTGTTGATTGTGCATCAAGTCACCTAGTTTGAGCACTGTTGTTGATTTGCAGTAATTGATTGACTCTTTATTTGCAGGGAGGCATGTCTAATGAACTTTACAACACTATTGCCCGCGTTAGTGATGGAATCTACGAAGGTATGTAGATATGCCTCTAATTTCTGTAATACTCAATGACGTGGAAGAGTGCCAAATTTACAGTTGATTTATCTCTTTTCTTTTCTGTAGGTATTGCTATTGGAGGTGATGTCTTCCCGGGATCCACTCTCTCTGACCATGTACTGAGGTTTAACAATATCCCTCAGGTATAGCAATACAGATTTGTTTTGCTTGCTTTATTTCAGAGGAGTTCACCAGGAATTGTTAGTGTAGTCTGAATGATAAAGCAATTTAGAACATTCTTTTTTTAAATACATATAAATATGATAAGGCATCTAGTGTTCTTTTGCTTTAACATGCCTATTTCAAGTTCCCTCAGGTGTAGCAGTATAGATTTGTTTTGCTTGCTTTATTTCAGAGGAGTTCACTGGGAATTGTTTGTGTAGTCTCAATAATAAAGCAATTTGGGTCATTCTTTTCGTAAATACATATAAAAGATGATAGGGCATCTAGTGTTCTTTGGCTTTAACATGCCTATTTTAAGTTCCATCACTAGTTAAGCAAGTTTGTCGTTCAGGAGCATGTTCTCTAATTTGTTCTTTAATCTGTCTCAGGTTAAAATGATTGTTGTACTGGGGGAACTTGGCGGACGAGATGAGTACTCCCTAGTTGAAGCTTTAAAGGAGGGGAAAGTGACAAAACCAGTGGTGGCTTGGGTTAGTGGGACTTGTGCACGACTCTTCAAGTCGGAAGTGCAATTTGGTCATGCTGTAAGTGACTGCCTTCATTGCTTTTCATAACTTTTCAAGCCCAAAAACTAAAACGTATAATTAAGTGGTTCTTCCTTCTCACCTTAGGGTGCAAAAAGTGGTGGTGACATGGAATCGGCACAAGCAAAGAATCAAGCACTCAGGGATGCCGGGGCAGTTGTTCCTACTTCATATGAAGCTTTTGAGACCGTAATCAAGGAAACTTTTGAGAAACTGGTAAGCATTGTTTAGTTTGCTGGGATGAGGCCACTGGTAGAACATGATAGGCTGTCATCAAATGCATTTTGTTGACTCCAGGCCACATGGTTATATTCCCAATGGGCCTACCCAATAATTGAGTCCTGATGCATATTTTATGACCCTTTCTTAGGTTGAAGAAGGGAAGATTTCATCAGTTAAGGAAGTCACACCTCCACAGATCCCTGAGGATCTCAACACAGCAATTAAGAGCGGGAAAGTTCGGGCTCCAACTCACATCATTTCAACCATCTCTGATGATAGAGGTAATCCTGCAGAAAAGTGAAATTGAAAGAAGTTTTTTAGATGTTGACAGGGGAAGAGTTGTACTAAATTAATGCCTTCATCTTTTTGCAGGGGAAGAGCCATGCTACGCTGGTGTACCAATGTCTTCCATTGTTGAACAGGGACTTGGTGTGGGTGATGTAATTTCTCTTTTGTGGTTCAAACGCAGTCTTCCTCGATATTGCACAAAGTTTATTGAGGTAGGTTTTGTTTGTCCATTCATGGAGCCATCAATATTGCTCCATGATACTTGCCGGATTCAGTTTCTATTCGCTGTCCTGACTATTATACATTTGTGACTTCACAAATGACTAATCACAAGACAAACAGATATATTGTGTAAACGGTGTACCCTCTGACTGATATATGTGAATTTGGGCAGATATGCATCATGTTGTGCGCTGACCATGGTCCATGTGTTTCTGGGGCCCACAACTCCATAGTCACAGCAAGAGCTGGAAAAGACCTTGTTTCGAGCCTTGTGTCAGGTGATTATTGGAGCCATTGTTTTTCTGTTTGCCATAGGTCTTTGACAACTGGCTTTTCAAAGTTCTAAATGATGAGCTTCTGTAACAGGCTTGTTGACAATCGGTCCTCGTTTTGGTGGGGCCATTGACGATGCTGCTCGATACTTCAAAGATGCTTATGACGGGGTAAGATGTTTGTCTCATCAGGGTGCTGATGAAATGGTTTTTGAATGCAGAGTCCTCTTTTGGTTTTTCTCATTTGGTATAATTTCAACTCTGTATCATCAGGGTCTTACTCCATATGAGTTTGTCGAGAGCATGAAGAAAAAGGGCATTAGGGTACCTGGAATTGGGCACAGGTATCTCAATCTTTTGTTTTGGCCCTTCAATATTATTTCATGGTCAAGTCTAGTACTGAGAAATTGACAATTGGAAAATGTTATCTGCTTCCTTCGGATAAGGATCAAGAGAGGGGACAATAGGGATAAGAGAGTCGAGCTGCTACAACGGTTTGCACGATCGAATTTCCCTTCTGTGAAGTACATGGAATATGCTGTTCAAGTTGAAACGTACACCCTCTCAAAGGCGAATAATTTGGTCATGAATGTTGATGGTGCTATTGGTTCCCTGTTCTTGGATCTCCTTGCCGGAAGTGGAATGTTCACCAAGCAAGAGGTTGATGAGATTGTCGAAATAGGATATCTGAATGGGCTCTTCGTACTGGCACGATCCATTGGTTTGATCGGGTAAGCTAGACGCGCTTTATGATAATTCTCATCTTGATCAGTATGCTATCTGCTTATTGTCGATATACCGTTCAGTGCTTGTGTTTTATCAGCCTAAGATCTCTGCTTGATCATGCTGCTTATTGAACTCCGAGTGGCTTTTGCTCAGTAAATGGGGTTAATAGTTTAGTTCTATTCTCAGAAACCAGCTGCTGATGCAGACATAACTTGTTAGTGACAAAAGAGTACAGTTAAAACACATTGGTCATATGAGAAGGAGCAGGGATTGGTATAATTTTAGCATTTGTAGCATCACGTGGATCCATTAACCGAGGTTGTTAATTAAATCTTTCAGGCATACCTTCGACCAGAAGAGATTGAAGCAGCCTCTGTACCGCCATCCATGGGAAGACGTTCTCTACACCAAGTGAAGCGACGACAGCGACGGAGAGTTCCTCCAAATTGTTGTGATGAAGAAGTTTTCCTCATGATAAGTGTTGCGTAGCTGTTAAGATTATCGATTGTAAGGAAACGGACGGCTCGATGCTTTTTCGTAGTTTTTAATGAGAAGTCTTATCGAGAGAGAAATTCTCTCAAATCATCCGTCGAGCGAGGCAAACGCGCCGTGCCAACGCTCTTTTATGTCTGTGTAAAAGAAGAAGCTTCAAATTTCAATAAAAGTGTACAATTTTGCCAAATTCTCAGAATAGAACGAAATCTTCTGCACTTTTGGGAATCAAAACTCTGACAAAACTCCGAAAACATGAATATTCCCATACGAGTCCGTACCAGCCCAAAAAATCCAACACCAGTCGTATAATTGGACCGTTTGGGCTTTGATAAATGAAGAATCTCGCACCCACCAAGATAAATCGGTTCCATATTGGATTTGACGTCGGTACCTTGACGTGTCCTTTTTTTTTTATAGCTTTTTTCCTTATTTTTTGGGTTTTCCGAAAAATTATTTTACTTTTATAAAGCGTCGAGCTCTGGATCTCGAGTATCTCTTTCCTTTCTTATAAATGTGGGAGGAGGATAAATAAAAGTATACTCCAGAAGTGCTGCGAATGAGGCCAGGGCACACGCACCCATAGACCTCGAAGTTTTTTAAAAAACAATATTTATGTGGTCGGCCAAAAGTGCCATAATAACATAGTTGCTCTATTTAATATACAAGATTGATGCAACAAAAGGAGAGCATACGCACTTTCTCGTCTTTGCGTGCGTGCACGGAATTCGCCATTGCAGAACACGAAAGAGATAGAGAGATATAAAGAAAAGTGAAAAGAGACCAGAAAAAAAAAGAAGCTTGATGAAGAGATTCGTGAGGAGATAAGGTATGAGAATTGTGGACTAAAAATTAGAGAGAAAAAGGTCGAGGGGTGTGTCCATTTTACATCCCCTTCAGCAGCTTCCTCTCAATTTAGCAATGACGAACTAAAGCCTAGAGGAAGGCTTGATTGAATGGATAGGGCAACAAGGATTCTCTCTCCGAATATGGTACAAGACTTCCCTTCATGTATTGCCCATTAGGAAATAAAGCGAATTTCCCATGATCGCTACTGATGTGCCTTTGGGGCAAAAAAGATACCCTTGAGTTTTAGGGTTGGTCTATAGTTTCGAGAAGGCATGGTGCCTCTTGGGGCTTTTGTCGATAGATTGAAATGCAATATGTGCCACACGTCCAATAGAATTCTGGCCGTACGATTAATATTAGTTATGTTTTGAGCCAACTGTATAACTTCTCAGGAGACAGAATCTTTGTCTAGATAAATTGAGACCACAAAATCACCCATTAAATTGATGTTGATGTCTTGATAAACAGGTGTGCCTTGTGCAACTTTATTTGACAAAGTTCAACTCTATCCATTGGGGTTAGGTGCATAAAAGCTTTGTCTTATCTATATATAAGAACTGTATGCTAGGATAATTTATCTTTTCTCCTTTTTATCACATGACGAGTTGTGAAAGGAAATCAGGTCATGTTTCTTCGCGTGAAAGGAAATTAAGTTGTGCTTGTTTAGGCTTCGGCAAGGTAAAAAGCTTTTCGCTTTGCTTGGCCGACCAAAACTTTCCTTTTTTTTTTTTTTTTTAATTTCAAAAAACTATGATAAAATTTATATATCTTAAATCGTTTTAGATTCAATTAGAAAGAAAAAAAATATGACAAAAAAAAATATTGCCTCTGAGTCTTAAGATAATTCATCATCACAACACACAAGGAAGAGCTTCCGCGCTATATAATTTGCATCATTTGCTTTGAAATTACACATTCATTCATTATATATATAGATATATGCAACACATCTTACTTTTCCCGGCCAATTTGATAGAATGCAGGTGATATGATAAGTTCACATGGTTTGCATGCTGTAAAGTTTCCATATATCCAGCACATAAGATCCTTTACTTGTACTGAACTATCTTCTATCTTCTCAAGCATCCTCTTCTACTTACCTTTTTTGAACACATAACTTGGCCAAAGAAAGCAAGGGACAATATTATAGACATCTTCTAATGTTTGAAATAGCGCATAGAATTAGTATATTCTCGAAATATTACTATTTTGACATGGGAGATTTGATATGTGTACAAATGAATATACTGGTTGATGCTAAAAATAAAAAATAAAAAATTCAAGAGTAAATACACAAGAAAACGAAGGTGTGACACCTTGTCGGTTCACATCAATTTTGCCGTATTTATTCCGCAAAACGATATCTCGTACTATCATTATGACAGTTAAGTAATCGGTTCGGAATAAAAATCATGTTATCTTGATTCGATATAGGAATTATTTTTAGAGCGAGAAAAGGGGGGAAAAATGAAGAGGAACTCAAATATTAGGAATTTATGTTGATCATGCATTATTTCAAAGAATTCTACGTGAAATTGCGCTTTCAGTCTCGTGCGCCCGCGCCTGGTTGACCGCCCTCGTGATTCGCCCGGTCGATAACGTTGACACTTGACAGCCGTAATCGGCCCAAACTTGTGGCCTACGAACCCGAAGATAATGAACCGCAAATGGCAAAGAGGCCCGCCAAAGCGACGACCGCCCCCCGCCCGCTTTATTCCGCGACGACCGCGCCGCCCCCGTGCGGAGCACGCGCCAGCGCGAACGGACAGAGGGCGCCGGGAACCGCCGCGGATACAGCCACGCGCCACGGGAGCGCGTGAGCGTTGGGGTTGGGTGGGTGGGGGCGGAAGCATCTGGGCGCCACCGCCTTTATTTTTTTTCTTTTCGGGGTAGTTAAAAATGGATTAACCTATGGTCTAAATAGTTTCAGATTCAGATGATGATGATGATGATGACGATGATGGAGATGGGAGACGAGTGACAGAGCGACAACAGCAAGAAGCCCAGACCAAACCCCTCTGCAGAAGCAACGGAGGTAGAGGGAGAGCGCAGCTCATTGACCGTTCGAACGAGCGATCTCTTCTTCTTGTGCAATCGATTCTCTGCAGTTCGAGAGTGAGTTTGGGAATGGCGATTCGGTCTCTTTCGTCAGCTCCAGGCCGGTAGCTCGTGAACGTCTTCTAGAGAGAGAGAGAGAGAGAGAGAGAGAGAGAGAGGTTCGTGTTTTGAACTCGAGTGGCGCCGCCGCCGTCTTTCGCCGTAGAGCTCGAGTTCGGACTTTCGGACTTTGGGACTGCGGAATCGATGATGGAGGCCGGCGGGTAGGATTGTGCCCTAGAGGAGTGTGACCTGTCCATGGTCCTCTCGGTGCCGCCGACACCGGACGATTCGGCGATTGTCATCGAATGGAGACGCCGCCGGCGGAGGAACTGCTCCGGAAGATCGAGGAGCTGGAGGCTGGCCAGGCGAACCTGAAGAACGAAATGTCGAGGCTCAGGCTGTCGGGCGGAGGGCCCGACCCCAGGCCCGAGCACCGCGCCCGCCAGCGCTCCCACTCGGTGTCGCCCGAGCGGTCGGCCGCCCGGAGGAGGGCCGGGCTCGCGGCGCGCGCCTCCGGGTGGAAGAAGGGTCCGCTACCTTCACCCACTCGTCGCCGCTGCAGAGGGAGAGCCGAAGCCTCGAGGAGCCGCCGAATGTGGGGGGCGCGGGCAGCTTCGTCAGCGGGACTGCCAAGATGAATTTCACGGAGAGGCAGTATTTGAACATTCTGCAGTCTATGGGGCAGGCTGTTCATATATTTGATCTCGAGGGTCGCATAATTTACTGGTGAGTTGCTCGAAATCCTGCGGTGGGATGCTCGGATAGTGGTTTAAAATGAGGATTTGAAAATACGATGGGCTGTGAAATTTATGTCGGATTTTGGTTTCTGCTGGTGGTTGCTCAAGGAGTACAGAAAGTTTGAATTTTCAGAACCTGTTTCTGATATAATTGTTCCACTCTATAGTTTCTACTGTTGTTCTCTTTTACGTTTCGAGAATGATCTGGCAATGTTGACTTTTGCAGGAATCAAACTGCAGAAAACCTATATGGTTATTCCGCTGCAGAAGCCCTGGGACAGGATGCCATTGAGCTCCTAATTGATTCCCGGGACTTTGGAATAGCGAATAAAATTGTCAATCAGGCGATGATGGGAGAGAGATGGATGGGACAGATCCCTGTCAAGAATAAGATGGGCGAAAGATTTTCAGCTGTTGCGACGAATACTCCATTTTATGATGATGATGGAACGTTGGTGGGTATCATATGCGTCTCGAGCGATTCACAGCCCTTTCAGGAGCCAAGAGTTGAAATGCCAGAAGTGAGGCATTCAGAAGCAGAGTCAAGCCTAAGCCGCCTGAGAAACACTGCTACAAATAAGCTTGGTCTTGATGCTCAACAGCCTCTGCAAGTCGCAATTGCCTCTAAGATATCCAATTTGGTCAGTCTTTTAGCTTTAAATATCATATGGTTTATTGCCATGTACCACGAGTTTACTGTTGGAACCAAATTAACAGGCATCCAAGGTGAGCAACAAAGTGAAGTCAAGGATTCGGACTGGAGAGAATCATATGGATCGTGATTATGAGAGTAGTGATGCTCATCATTCTGATAATTGTCTCTCGGATGACAATAGGGAGGATGCAGCATCGAGTGGAGCTAGCACGCCCAGGGGAGATGTACCTCCATCCTCCTTTGGTGTTCACTACCAGAAAGAGGAGAAGTCGCCAGGAAAACATGCTAAAGATTCTAGCGATGAGAGTGAAAAACCTCCGATTCACAAGATCATTACATCCAAGGCAGAGGCATGGATTGGTAAAAGAGCGCTATCCTGGCCTTGGAAAGGCAATGAAAGGGAAGGATTAGAGGCCAGGATTGGAAGATCCGGTTTCATATCGTCGCAGAATGACCAAGAAAAGAGAAGTCCTCCCATGGCTGACCAAGAAAAGAGAAGTCCTCCCATGGCTAATCTAGAAAATCAGAACAATGAAAATAACCGCACTCTCAATGAAGCATCAGGTTCTTGGTCCTCGTTTAATGTTAACAGCACGAGCAGTGCCAGTAGCTGTGGAAGTACGAGTAGTGGTGCTGTGAATAAGGCGGACCTGGAAGCAGACTGTTTAGATTGTGAGATACTGTGGGAAGACTTGACAATTGGAGAACAAGTTGGGCAAGGTAATTGTCTTTCGGGAAAGTAGTATGCTTTTCGCCTGTAGTTTTTCTTTAATTTTGGGTCTGGCTTTTCATTATGCCAGTAGGACATACTCCGAAAAGGCTCTAAAATGAGTGCTATTGTTGCAAATCATGGATAGTTCTTAGAAAGCCAGATCTGTTATTCTTCCTATTGATGTTTATATGTATATTCCCTAATAACTTTGCTGAGATGCACTGCAAATGCATCCAGTCTCAATTGATTATTGTCATGCAGCGTAGATTTTTTCTTGCTTCTCAGATCATTTGGTCATATTTGTTTCCCTGTGTTTGCGATGCTTATAGTAATAAACTGTAGTCTCTTAGTGTTCATTCTGATATTTAGTCTGCCATTCCTCCTCTCTCAGGTTCTTGTGGAACTGTCTATCATGCTCTGTGGTATGGATCAGTATGTTCTTCTACTCCCCTTAAATTTAATTTAACAGAGTGATGCATGCTGTCATGATGTAAAATGCATGTACCTCACTTCATGGTATACGTACTACTTATCTCACTCCTCTAGTAGCGTTTGGCTATCTCTTATGCTATTCAATTACGGACTTCAAGTTCTATTTATAATATGTAATGCATGGTGGTGGAGTGAATTTTACTCATGTTGCCGACATGTAACACAGGAGAAATGTGTCATCTGTCTGGACAGTAGGTATTATTCTGTGTTTTGCTATAAGTGGCACGATAAATGTGGCACAAATACTTGTTCAGAAGTGGAAAGAAAGGAGAGTAGTGTTGTAATTGACTTTGTGATATCATGTTGTTCCCATATATAACTAAATGATGTGGGTAACTTTAGTTGGTGGGTTCTGCTATGTTTTACTTATTTTGCTAAATGAAAGAGGAGATTTAGTGCAATGCCTTTGGCTTCTTACTTTATCTCACTGTTTGGTATAGAGGTGTGCAATCTCCTGATTATGAATATTTTTTTTTTTTTTTGGGGGATTTTAACTTTCTCTGCAATTTATCCGATTGCAGGATGTGGCAGTGAAGGTTTTCTCGATGCAAGAATATACAGAAGAATTGATAAATTCCTTTAGACAAGAGGTTTGTTTTCTTTTTTGTTTTACCATGTCTTATGAGTTCTCTTTGTTTTTAATATTATTCAGCCAGGACATGCTGAGGGTCGCTTAGACCTTTTAATTTGAATAAGGCATCTCTCATAGGAGATGAAGTAATAGTGACCAATATGTTAAAACTGCAAGCATTTATCTCCATCTCTCTGCACTTGTATGACTAGCCCGTATTTTATTATTATATAAAATTCTCAAGCCTTTTAATGAATAGAATTTTTGGTGCTTATTCTGTAGCAACTGGGATTTTTTCCCCAAAGCACGGATATAGTTTATTGGTGTCAGCTCTATTAGTGATGGCGTTGGCAATTTTAATTCAAGCGTTGTTCCACTAATACAGCAACACAACATTTTCAGTACATGTGGTCATAGCAGGTTTTGATCCTTTTTTTTTTTTTTTTTTTTTTTTTTTTTTTTGCCCAAAGGATAATGGATATTTTTCCTTATATTTTCCATGCCTTGATCCATTGCATTATGATTAATTGTGTTGCGTTGGATAGATGTAGTAGCATGTGGGTCTACCAAAGGATTATACCTTCTCATTTTACTCAAAATGAGGAACTTTTTCATAGGACTTTGTGATTGTTATATATCCATGCTCTCTCCCTCTGCATGCATAGTACCATGCAGATTCTGAGAATCTGTTTTGATGTTACCACAATTATTCTTACTTCTCATAAAGTACCATTAATATGACAGTTTTTTTGTCCTTGTAGGTGTCTCTCATGAAAAGACTTCGGCACCCCAATGTTTTGCTTTTCATGGGAGCAGTAACTTCACCTAACCGCCTCTGCATAGTCACAGAGTTTCTTCCACGGTACTTTCTCAATCCTTTTGAAAATCAGGCTCTTTGATTATATGGTGCATCATATTGAAGTTTGTTATAGTCTCTGGTTTATTGGTTTTCAGTGATTGTAATTTCTGTTGATATCCCGTCTCTATGGAGCTAACAGTAGTTGTTACATGTGTTGATGCAGTGGAAGTTTGTTTCGCTTACTGCAGAGGAACACAGCCAAGTTGGATTGGAGACGCCGTGTTCATATGGCTTTGGATGTGGTAAGTATCTGCTTCTTATTCGCGTAACTAAATTCATCATCTTCTAGGTGCAGCATTTTACATTTTGGTCATCTGAATGTTTTTTTTTCATCTGTTTCCCAGTGAGCATTTGTTTTGATCCTTTAAATATTGCCCTCGTTTTGTTCTTGTTGATATCTTTTACATGTACATTCAGCATGTAACCAAATTCATCCTCTTGTAGGTGCAGTGTTTTACATTTTGGTCACCTGAATGTTTTTTTTTTCTCTTTTCCAATCTGTTTCCCTGTCAGCATTTGTTTTGCTCCTTTTTATATTGCCCTCATTTTGTTCTTGTTGATATCTTTTAAATGTACATTTTACTTCCATACTGATAAAAATTTGAGACGAGTGTCTTGAACCTTAGCATTCCTAACCTCCTGAGACTGCTTGGCCCATGAACTTTTGGTGTCCAGAGTTCGTCATTTATTTGAATTCTACTGTCTCTTGTATGTTATCTTGCTGCTTTTAACATGCAAATATTGAATTGGGTACATTTCAGGCTAGGGGCATGAATTATCTGCATCATTACAATCCACCTATCATTCATCGTGATTTGAAGTCCTCGAATCTCTTAGTTGACAGGAATTGGAATGTGAAGGTGTGGCTTCAATTACAGAGTTCTGTCCTTCTGTTTCAAGATATATTCCGTTTTTTAGATGCAATATACAGGTTTTTGCTTATGAGCTCATTTATGATTTGCTAAAATTGTAATTTAGGTGAGTGATTTTGGTCTGTCGCGTCTGAAATCTAAAGCATATCTCACAACAAAAACTGGGAAGGGAACGGTACGTAAATTGTACTTAATATTTCTTCTACAACTCTTATTAGTCATCATCTGCAACTTTCCTCTTTAACTATCTGAAATTATAATTCTTGGCTGACTTGACCTGCAATCTCTCTCTCTTTCTCTAGCCTCAATGGATGGCACCGGAAGTTCTCCGTAATGAAGCCTCAGATGAGAAGTATGTTTTTGTCTGTTGAGTTTTATTTTGAAGACTACTACCTGTATCTATCTAAAGATAGCTGTGGTATCCTCATTTACTTCTAATATTTCTCTGCATCTCCAGATCTGACGTGTACAGTTATGGAGTGGTCTTATGGGAAATTGCCACCCAGAAGATCCCGTGGGATAATCTCAATGCAGTGCAGGTAATTTTTTTTTTTCTTTTTCTGTCGCCACATTCCGTTTCTTCTGAAAAATGCACCTTTTGGATCGGTAAACAAGATCCATTGAAAAAGGCATCGTGGCATCTTGGATCTCTTTTTCACTTCTCTGTGGAGATGGACTTGGCAGGCTTTGTACCTTATGTTATTCAGCGACGTTCCTTGTGTGAAGATGAAGGGGGGATGAATGACTATGCCCGATCTGCTGTCTTTTTCTCTCCCTTTTGTTTCTATTAGGAATTACATGAAATCTATAATTCGGAATGCTTTGAACAATGCTTTACTCAGGATACTTGCAGGTAATTGGTGCTGTGGGATTTATGAATCAGCGGCTAGATATCCCTCATGATGTCGATCCACAGTGGGCATCTATAATTGACAGCTGTTGGCACAGGTGCCTTTTCTCCTTTAGTGTTTATTGAGCCCTAAGTACACACACTAAACAGAAGCCTGGAGTCTGCAAAGGATAATTCATTCATCTTGGGTAGAAAATGGAGAAGTATTTTTCTGGTCACTGATGCAATAGAATTGGACACAGAAAACGATGCTCCATCTCCGATGAGCATTCGACACGTACCACTTGTAGTTAGGCAGTTTCATGACCTTTTTTTCTTCTGGCATAAGTTGATGTCATTCAGGAGCTATTATTTTTTTTTAAAATCTTTTGTGAGGAAAAAAAATTGTAAATTTGTCACAATTCGATACTGATGTGGGAACTGCATTTTCTCCTAACCAGTGATCCAAAGTGCCGACCGACGTTCCAGGAAATACTGGAAAGACTCAAAGATTTGCAAAGACAGAACGCACTTCAATTCCAGGCTTCCCGCTCCGCCGCTGGGGACAGCACTCCAAGGGAAACGTGAACCATCCGGTGCATCAAGAGGATTCGTCTATTCATTACATTGGCGAACAGTCCAAGCAAACCTGGCTATTCGCCAGGAAGTTGATGTTGCCAACCAATCTTGACCTGCTTTGCCGCTTCTGGACCATGAAATTTGGCAACCAGATTTTTGGGACCATTTTGAGAGGATAGAATGTTTGTCCTTCGTTTTGAGCAATTCAATTGCGGGTGGATCTAGGACGATTGTCAATCGCTTTTGTGCACTTACCAGAAAAGTCACGAAGGATCTTGTAGATATGTTGCAAAGTGTTGTGGAGATCAGAGGCTGAGCACATTAGGCATTGCCATCCATTTGTTTGTGATACATTTATAGGGAAACATTAGATTCTCATCTTAAAGCTGTACAAATCAAATTGACTTTGACGGCTCTTAGTGGTGAAACACAGAGATTTGCAATGGTAACAGGGGTTGAGCACTACTAAAGCTCAAGGCAGGTTCTGCTTCTAAATCGCTGTTAGCCCAAGTTATTCGCCACATGCAAGTCCACCGATGAAGATATCCATGCCTTTTCTACGGTCGTGAGCCGATTGTGCCAGCGGCTACTTCAACAAAATTTTGCATGCAATCAAAGGTCTTCAGTTTTCCAGAAAATTTGATGCTTTAGTTTCTCGAATTAAATTCAGTCTAATGAGCTCGGACTTAGGGTCGCTATCCAACCAGGCATCAACCCAACAGCTCTTCCAAGCTTTGTATCGGAAATCGACCTCACATTATTGAGCATAGGCTCGTGGATTTTGATTTTTTGTTCGTCGAAATTGTACATGATTTTCGTACTGTCCAAAATTCCCGGCATGAACTACATGGAAGGGCAAAAATGCAGGGCTGAACATTATCAACCAAAATCGGCGAGAGTACAACCTCCCAGAAAGCAAGTCACGTATCCCCAAAAGAAGCACGACTCATGCAGCTTTTGATCCTACTAGGACAATGTTATGGGCAAGTCGGTATGTCCTCAGAAAAATCACAAATCCCATTTTTCGTGCCACCAATTCTTTATCGAAGCAAGGAACGAATTGCAGCAACAGCATCACCTTTATGCTCACGTAAGGTCCTTTCAGCCACCTTCCGGTCCAGCTGTTTTCAAAATTTACCATACAATATTAGAAAGCTCAGGCCAGTGAGAATAAATGCGTTCAAGCACATGGCATAAGCTGACTGACCTCAAGTTCATTAGCGATTATATCAACGTCAGCTGCATTGATCTTCACAGCAGCCAATTCTTTCTCCCTAGGGAACAATGGGCCACAAGCGAATTGTAAGTCAAATGAGATGACAAATAACCAAAAAGAAATTTATGCATTGAGTACCTGTGAAACAGCACCAGAGATGCACAAGTTAACACAAGCCAGAAACTAGATGAAACGGTTCCCTGAAAAAGGGATGATAATGCATGGATGCATTTTTGCTATGGACAACCTTTGAGCCTAATAGTTGTAATGAGTACCGACCTCAACACACAGAAGATCTTACATCCTCCACAGCTCAAATGTGGTAATATGGTGTCAACCAAACTATATGATTGTGGTGCCGTGGGAATTTCCATTTGTCAGACGGCATGTTCTACTTGAAATGAAGGTGCGCAATGAAACCATAAGCTGAATTTTTTTTATAAAGAAACATGAAGCATCTGTGCACACAGTACTCCAATTACAAACTCCACTGCGTAGCGGACACTCAAAGCCACTTTCATCTCTATTTCTCTTTCAAGTAACTTCTCTCCTGCAAAGCCTATATGTGCCAGAATTGCTTGCATACACACTGTTTATTCCAAAAATGCTTGCTAGCTTCTTGATTGTGTTTGCTCGCTAAAAAACTAAAAGCAAACGACCCCTTTGATATCAGTTGCATAACTAAAAACTCGGACAGGAGAGACCACATAGCCATGTAAGTGAGAGGCCAAATTTAAAGAAGATTAAAGCCGAAAGACCAACTCCACAAAATCCTTCCTCATGGGGAGAGATTAAACTCTTCAAGAAGCCAGCAAGTTGGTTGTTATTGTTAACACTCCTTCCAACCTAATTCAGTTTTGCTATCAAGCCACGTATTCTCTGAATGTTGCCAACTTTGTAGAGGGAAAGAACTAGCTTCTGTTTTGACAACTTCACCTCTATTTTACCTTCAAGTAGTCTCTCTAACAAAATGGCAGTCAAACTTGACATGTTTTCCGTGAATATGAAAGCAGGCAATTTCCATGAGACATAAAGCCAATCAAAGGAGTGTATGAAGTAACCAACAACTTGGGTCTAAATCTATTAGACTTTGCGAGTCACTATCATTACTATTTTATACTCTGCCTCATAAGTTGATAAGCATACAAATGATTGTCTCCCACTAGGCTACTATACCAAAAAAATTGCCCAGAACCCAAATTAAATACTTAACAATTGGTTGATAGACAAGTGCAAAAATCCTACATTGTTAGCATCACAACATCTGTCAAACTTTTGGATTTCACTACTTTTTGGTTAAAAAAAAAATTACCACACTTTAAAGTTCCCTGCAGGTATAAGATTAGTTCCACAACTAGCTAATGAGGTTTCATAAAATTCTACATGAATGTACTTGCAACTTTAACTTGCAAGTTTATCAAAATTTTTTAGCTTTTTATCATGTGAAAAAATTATTTTATAATGGGCCTTTAACCTCCTCTTGAGAATGGCCTTTCATGAATGCAAAGACCCCAATTTTCTCAAAATCTTATGTGACTATACGGCCTCATATTATCCAACTATTCAGTATGAAACTAGCATGAATAGGGTACTTTGCACTTAGCTTTTGATAAAGTAAACACTAGCAAGAGCTTGCAAAATAAACACAAGTAACAACACACGTGAGTCCCACATGAGTGAAGTTCACTGACAGAATGTATCAATTGTTTTTTCTGCTGTGAGTGACTTTTGGTGACTGAAGAAGTGAAGTGCAGTGAAGTGCTTGATCTCAATGTTAGCCATGCACGTCTTTGATTTGCTAGCTATAGCAACTGACAAGCAATTGATGAGATTGCATGAAGAATAAGTGTTCGCTCCGATCTGTGGGAGAATAAGTGCCTACTCGAGCACCGAGTCTGTAAAAGACCAGATAATGTGAACAACCTATCAAAGCAACTTCCGCATAGCAAAGAACCCGGATTCTATTCGAATCATACCTCATCCTCATGGCGTGCCTATCGGCTTCCGCGGATGCAGCAATCGATGCCATCGCCTGCCACATCAAACAGTCAGTCAGATATCACATTGAGATTTTGCGAAAGAACTACAGCATCCACTCAACCGAATCGCTCCAAATTTCCACGAAATCATCGCTTATGCCCACTTGCGCTCTTCAATTTCCAAAAAAAAAGGCACTCAAGTTAATTTTATGAGGGAAAAAAAGGGATTAATATCGACAGAATTTGGAACACGATCAACGCAAAGAAACGATCTACCTGCCCGCAAAAAGATCAATTCTTATTACACATAAGATAAAAAAGATACAGAAACATTTATCTCCAGCATCGTATGAAATTCATCCACAGAAAAACATCTCGTGACTTCACCGACACATTTCTCCTTCAATTTTTTCTTTTTTCCTTTTCTTTTTCGTTTTTTCCCGGATGCAGAGCACAAGCGATGGAAAAGAGAGAAGAGGGAGGAGCGAAAAAGAAGGAGACCTCTTGAACGCGAGTGGAATCGAGCTGGCGATCCTCGACGCGGTCGGTGAGCTTGTCGAGGGCCTTGCTCTGCTGCTGCAGGTCCTTGGAGTCCACCATCCTCTCGATCGCCGCATCGTCTGCTCCCTCCATTGCCGCCGCCTCTCTCTCTCTCTCTCTAGCTCGCTCGCTTCAGAGGCTGAGCTCACAGCAAGATGAAGAAGAAGAAGAAGAAGAAGAAGAACCTGGGAGATGACGAGCTCCAAAACCCTAACGTCAAATGCTCTATTTTCCCGTAACCCGTAAATTAATTAATTTAAATAAAAAAATTCACTTAGGGAGTTTTTTTTTTTTTTTTGGTAAAGAACTTAGGGAGTTGATTTGTTTGAAATTGAAAAAAATATTACGGGTAAATTCCGAATTTTTTCTAAATATGATAAAACCTGCAAATAATGACCCGATTTTCTAGAGGTACGCAAAATGAACCATTTGAATAGGAAATTGTTTGGATTAGATCCAACCATTCTTGAGAGTGTTGGTCCGATTTCTGATTCCCAAAAGTGAAATTAGTGTTTAGGTTGTTTGATTCCTAGTTTCAAGCGGACGAGCAAGCGGACGAGACTATGTGTACTTTTTTTTATTTTTTTTAACTTCTTCAAAAAAATTAATAAAATATGAACAAAATACTATCTTGTCTAGTTGCATTACAAATTATAGCATAATGACTGTTCACCCATTATTATTTCCATCACTATTTAGGCTCCGTTTATTTAGGAAGATAACTTTTAGGAAATCGTTTTTCGGATTTTCTAGTGTCCGTTTTATGGAAAATGAATTAGTCAAGTAAAATATTTTCCATCATTGGAAAAAACAAACCTTTAAATGTGAGAAAAATGTTAACATTTTTCATAACTTCTTCCATCTTGCTTTTTTTCACCAACACATTTTTTTCTTTTATTTTTAAAAAAATCCAGTTTTTAATTTTTTTTTCCTTTTCTTTTTTGGGCTAATATCCTGAAAAACCCCAAACTGGTATACTTGTAACAAATTTACCCCAAACTATTTTTTTGACAATGAAAAACCCCAAACTGGTATACCTATAACAAATTTACCCCAACTGACAATAAAAACCCCCAAATCGATACATTTATGATAAATTTATTCCAAACTAATTTATTCGATCGGAAAAAACCCTAAACTGGTAAATTTGCAACAAATATACCATCCGCTAAATTGGATTAATACCACAAAAAAAATCACAAAAGTTGTAAACTGTGACAAACGGAGTGTAAAATTATATTAGTCAACCGTCACATGTCATTTAACTTAATAATTTGACAATAAAATTTAACGAAAACTAACAAAGGGTAAATTTGTCACAAGTGTATCATTTTGAGGTAAATTTGTTAAAGGTATACCAGTTTTGGGTTTTTAGTGGTCAAAAAAATAGTTTGGGGTAAATTTGTCACAAATGTATCAGTTTAGGGTTTTTTAGGATATTAACCTTTCTTTTTTTCTTTTCTTTCTTTCATTTTCATCTTCTTTTTTGACCTTAGCCGGTCACTGGCCACGACAGCAGCTGGCAACCGGTCGTAAGTCAACTCGAGCCTTGCCCTAGGTCGGTGAGGCTTTGCCTAGCCCGATTTGGCAAAGTCAAGCTCACCTGTGCCCGGTGAGCTCGGGCCTTGCCAAATCGGGCGAGGCAGAGCCCCCTTGGCCTGGGGCGGAGCTCAGGCCTCGCCAGAGGTTCGTCGGGCTCTAGCGAGCCTCGAGCTCGCTGGATCTGGCGGTGAAGCTTGGGCTCCCAATCCAGGCGAGTCTGAGCTAGTTTGATATCTAGTCAATTACATTCGTAAACACAATACAAATAAAGTAAAATCAAGTACATCTTGAATAAAATGTCGAGCAATAGCCATAATACTTTTTAACAGGTGAATAAAACTATCTGAGTTTCACATATATAGTAACTTGCGTCATTCGTATCAATACATTTGTGCTTAACAATAAAAAGGAGTTTGAATTCAGCTAACAATACTACTCTTTATACACCGAACCGATCCTCAATTCGTATGTAAGAATATAGCATTCGAAGGAATTACTGTGTTTTCCTACTTCTCGAATATTGAATTTGTTCATATATTCGGGTTCATATCTATTCGATTACATCCGTCAGAACAACAAGAAAAGAAAATCAAGTACATTTCGAATGTGACGTCGAGCAATAGCCGCATTACTTTTCAAAAGGCGACCGAACACGGTCCGAGTTTCACATCTATAGTAACTCGCGCATTCGTATTAGGACAATTCGCGCTTTAACATTAGGAGGACCTCCGAATTCAGCTAGTGACATACGATCCTAATTTGCAACTTTCTTGAGAAGCACTGATTTTGTTGCTGCTCGAGACTTCTTTTGCGAAATCAGACCAGACAACGTACGAGGATTATGTATCTACATAGGCCGGTATCGGTAGGGGGCGACTTCATAGCCAGGCAGGGAGCCATTCCTTGCCGTCGATGAAGTCGATCGACATGAACGGCGCGGCTTCCTCTTCGGTGAGCTGACGGACCAAGGTGCTCGCTTGCTCGACTCGGCCCCCGGCCCGTGGCAGTGGTACTCCGCGTGGTGCAAGTTCCTGAGATTCATGCATTCGGAAACTGTCATCGCCGCGCCGGCAACATTTTAACGAATCTAACGAGAGTCACGATCACTTACTCCGTGCTGCCGTCGTAGCTCCAGTTGGTCCAGCCGTGGGGGACTATGGTTTTGGAGAGGTACGTCTTCGCGAACACGACCCTCGAGTAGGGGCCCTTCGCCCGGCCGAGGTAGACGTCGCTGATCCCGTACACCTTGCCTTTCACGAACACGAACCCGCTGTTCTCGTCCGCGCTCTCTCTGTTCTGCGCCGTGATCGACCCGTGGATCGCCACCCTCTTGTCGTCGATGACGAATATCTCGCAACTCTGCGTGTTCGCCGCGGTCAGACATTCGGATTAAAATCTCGTTACCGTGGTCGATTCCGTCCGCCGACGTCGGTACGGAGATGAATTCATTCGGAAGGTTTGCTTACGTGAAAGACCGACTGGCCTCGGCCGAAGATGAAGTCGATCGAGCCCTGGATGTAGCAGTTGTCGTAGTAATGCCGGCCCTTGTAGTCGAAGAGCGTGTTGTGGGTGCTGTAGAACGCGCAGTGGTAGAACGCCGCCTTATCCGCCGCCACGAACGCCGCCACCGACTGGTTCTGCGATGTGTACGCCACCCCCGTCGGCGCATCGTTCTGCATTGTGAAAGAAGGATCGGGATCAGGATCATGCACGATCGAGATCGGCAAACAGAACTCGTGCTAATGGAAGGCTCGGCAGAAGCCGGACGCGATGAAATGGAAGACGAAATTACAGCAGCAGGAGGCCTTGAGTTCAAACCTTGAAGCTAATACCGAAGGCGATGAAGTTAGGGGCTTCGACTTTGAAAGTCGCGGATTCGACGTTATCGGCGGAACTCTGCGCCCAAGAAATGATAGACCTTCCCTTACCATTCCCTCTCATGAATATGTACGGCTTGTCCTCTGGTATGTGCACCTTTTCCCTGCCAATCCGAATCAATTTCAAGAGACGAAAAGTTTGCAGTTCGGATGATCAATCGCCAAAACCTCCATTTCGATGCAGTTTTTCGTTAAGCTCAAAGCGAATATTTGCGCGACGCGCTCCATTTTGGACAAATGTTTCGCTAAAGCTAGAATGTCCTAATTTGTGTTACCTGTAAACTCCTTTCCTAACGTGGATGATGACCCACTTGGAGTTCCCTGAGGGGACCGAATCCACGGCGGCCTGGACGGACTTGAAGTCCCCGTCGCCGTTTATGTCGACCTTTATCGCCCGGTCGGTGTTGATCTTCTCCGTCAGCAGCGGGGAGTCGATGACCATGGCTGGGGACGACCCATGGGCGGCGGCGGCGGCGGCGGCGGCGGCAGTGGGGAGGAGCCCAACGGAGATAGAGACGATGAGGGCGGCCACGAGGGCGAAATGGATTGCCCTCATCAAGGGTGAGCAGGGGAGCATACTTCTTCCAATTTGGCTTTTTCAGAGTTCTTTTGGGAGGGAGGCAGGCTTCTGGTGTGCAAAAATGGAGAATGCGGGGAAGGGGGATTTCAATGGATGATTTTTTTTTGTGTTGTCGAGAAGGTTTTTCAATTTGGGAGGTGGGGAATGGTGATGGTTTTGGGGCAGGTAAGGGAGGTGGTTAATGAAGGAGAGGTTTCACTGTTTTGCGGGGGAAGTCTAGATGATTTTTTTGTGTGCGTTGTGTGGTTCAGATGTAATTGCAACCAAATTGCCATCTGGGGGAGATGGGTTTTGGGGAAACAAGAAATTGCTATTTTTAAAGAGCGAATTTCGTTTTCGCGAGTCGAAAATGGACAGGAAATTGAATAATATAACCGATTCATTGAGGCCCCTTTTTCCAATGTAGGGATGATTCTAGTGTTCCATGTGAAGAAAGAAAAAACGAAACATTTATATGCATCGACAATAGAACATTGATAAGTTCAAAAAAAAAAAAATTGAAAACTTTGTTCTCGATATATGCTTTTTTATCTTCTATTTCAAAAGATTTCGCGCTTAGTATTCTTCTTATTATTCAGCATTTATAATTTACGTAATCACTCATCATTCAACACATATAATTATTTAGTAATGCCCCTTTATATATTAAACAAATTAATTTCTAAAGAAACAATTAAGTTTTTTTAATCAGTATAATTAAGCTTTTTGATCTATTGGAGTAAAAAGTAATGGTTCCTAATTAACGTGGAGGGAAGTGGAAAGGAATGGAGCTTAGAGATGATACATGGCCCCGCCACAAAACTCCACTCTCCTTAATTTCTTATCATTTATTGATTGTCAACCTTAATTTGTGTAAATTACAACCATTCGCTATTTAAGTTGCCAACTATTTTACTTATTACATTTTTTTTTAAATTAGCAAATATTGGCTTCAAATGATCAAATTTTTAAATAACCTATCCTTTTTTTTTTGAAGCTACAACCTCTTATACGAAATTGCTGGCTTATCTGAATTATTTATCAACCTTTTTTCTCCGCTGAGGGAGCAAACTATTTTTTAATAGCAGACTTTTATGTTGACCTTACCACTAAAGTGTCAATATTGATTCAAGACACTAAAAATCCGATGTGGTAATATTTTATCAATTTTTTTATGCGAAGTGGCTCGTTAGCACTCTAAATTAGCATTAGTAACCTTAAATAACATCATTCAGCATTTTTGTCTCAAACATAAACCGTAATTCGGACAAAGCAAGTAATTTCCCCAATTTCTTCAAATTTGAATTCGGAATGCAATTTGGTCTGAATAGAGATGGCACAATTCAACCAGCATGTGGCCATCCCCTATGGTGTCGAGCATGAGGCGGGCCCACTCCCGTAGCCGCTTGTTCATGAGGCCGAGTTGATCGGTGGTGAAAATTGAGTTCATGAGGGCACTATTGGAGGCAAAGAGGCCGAAACCTAGGAGGCAATGTGGGGACTATTGGAGTTGAGGATGATGTCGATCCAACTATGGTGGAAAGAGGAGCGTGCGTTTGGTTCAGCATTTCCAAGGGACTTTTAGCCTCTAAAGCTCATTAGGAAATGCTGGATTATTTGCAATCATTTTGAAATAGCTCTCAAGTGAAAGTTAGTATTGAGAAGGTAGTAGGGATTAATTTTTGAGCCTTCAGCATTTGGCCAAATGCTGAAACTTATTTTTTTTTACCAAAACTAGGTTTCACTCATTCTTGAAATTTTGATTTTGCCATGTTATTATTTTTTTAAATGCCAAAATAATGCTAAAAAATCAAATATATATAAATGCTAAAAAATTAAATATATTTTGGTCTTTATAAAAAAATTATTTATTTTTGTTTTTTTAGCATTATTGTCAAAATTTATATTTAAAAATTTGCATACATTATTTTTTTTTTTTTTTTCAATTTCAAACTTAACATTAAAAAATTTAAAAAAGTTGCATACATTGTTTTTCAAATTTTAAAAAATTAAAATTAAAAATGAATTTGGGGTATTTGATTTTTTTTTTAATTATTGTCAAAATTTATATTTAAAAAGTTGCATACATTATTTTTTTTTTCAATTTTAAACAATAAAAAGTTTAAAAATTCTGATGAAGGGTTAGTTTTTTTTAAATAATAATTTATATTATGTATTTGATTTTTTAGCATTATTTTCAAATTTATATTTAAAAATTTGCATACACTATTTTTTAAATTTTAAACAAATAAAAATTAAAAAATTTCAATGAAGGATTTGGTCTTTTTTTTTTTTTTTTTTAAATTATATATATGTATTTGATTTTTTTAGCATTATGTGAACATTTATATTTAAAAAGTTGCATACATCATTTTTTTTCAATTTTAAGAAAGTGAAAAATAAAAAATTCCAATGAAGAGTTTGTTTTTTTTTTTTTTTAAATTATACATTTATTCAATTTTTTTAGTATTATTGTCAAAATTTATATTTAAAAAGTTGTGTACATTATTTTTTTCAATTTTAAACAAATAAAATTAAAAATATTAATGTTAATCACCCAAAACAGATTTTCAAATGTGTTTTCTATCAAACGGCATTTCTTTTAAAATTGTTTCTCAAAACATAGTTTACTAAACAGTCTTTTACATTTGCCTTAAGTCCTTTAGGCTAAATTGTTTTGCATTTTTCCAATGGATTTCCAAAATGTTGAACCAAACGCACTCTTGGGGTCATCACTGAAGTCGAAGAACTTGCAGATGAGGGAAGAAAAGGCGAAACAATCTATCTTTCGTAAGTAAGCACTCCCATTACGGTGCGGGTTCTGCCAAGATCAGATCAGTGGGCAACCATAGTTTACTTTTTTCCTTCCCTAGGGGAAAAGAATCCTCAACTTAGATTTCTGCATATTGCGCAAGAATGGAGTCCCCAAAAAGCGGGGCTTTCTTGGCGACCTTACATAGAGAGACATCATCATTGTTTTTAGAGGAATACACCTCTTTTGATTGGAATAGGATATGATGAGCACAAGCGGCGGCACAGAGAGACACGTTTGTTTTGAGAGAGAGATTCGATTGGAAGAGGATATGACGTCAAGTATAGAAAGGCGACGTCATAATCCATGATAGACTTGTTAATTATTATTATTATTATTATTATTATTATTATTATTATAAACAAGCCATGAATGATTAACATTTTATTAAAAAAACACGGAGTGCTTAGGAAGCATTTAAGTGAACATTTTTCCTCATAATTTGACATTTTAAGTGAGTTGACGAAAAATTTTGATACTAAAATGACATTGTATAAAAGTTGTGGCATTTCTAGTTTTTTTCTCATGTATATCATATAAACATTTGTTTGTTAAGTGATGTGTCGCATTTATCGACAACCCAAATGCATTCAACCACCTAGAGAGCCGATGCAAAATTGTAGCATGAAGCGCGACAATAATCTGTCGTGATAATGGTGATTGTTCTGCAAGTTAGTCATGGTTGCGAGTCATCGCATATCCTTAGGATTACCGTACCCAAAAGGGATTTGATAGGTCGGGGCTCCACGTTTCGTTCGTCATGCGGCAAGCATGATTTATCTCGAGCCATCGTCATTCGTTGGGACTGAATCACACAAAATCCCGTCCATTCTCGTACTCTCCGGTTCGACCTTTTCTTTTGCGTGAGCCTATGTTGTCGGCTGTTTCTAAGACGGAGAGTGCATCAAACCAGCAAGAGCTCCCAAGCACCTCCCACGTGTTAAACTTAGGTAATTATGCAATTAAAACTTGGGGGTTAATTTAGAAAGACGTGTCGTTAATGAAGAGTAAATCGAGTGATTATTTACTTTAAAATATTTTGAGTTGGGATAAGAACATGTAATTTTTGCTACTAAAGTGGTTAATCATCTAAAACAAAACCAAGCAATGGATATTATTAGAAAGTGCAATAAAAAAGCTTAGGTTTTATAGGTGATGGATGATCCCATGTATATAATATAGTGCGTATTAGAGAGAGTATTTGGAAAAAGCCTTTGCATGAATATAACTGAACTTGGACAAAAGGGTTATAATGTAGTGCAAGTAGTGATTTGTAATTTATAATTGAAAAGTATTAGAAAGAAGCTTTGGTTTAAGGATGCATTTGTTTTACAGAAAATGAGTGACTTGGAAAAATATTTTTTTAAAAATAATTATTTATATCATTTAGAAAAATTAGTTGATAGAAAATGTTTTCATCATCTATTACAAACCATGCCCAATTATTTTATTTGAAAAAAAATTTCAATTTTAGTTTTGTAAGAGATATAAGTGATTATTTTTCAAAAAATGTTTTTGAAAAATGTTTTCAAAAAATGTTTTCTAAAAATGTTTTCTAAATTACCATTTTTTGTGAAAGAAATGCATCATAAATGTTGTTTGGCAAAGACTATACATTTCAAAAGTTATTTGGTGTTTTTTATGTGATCAATTTAACCTTTTTGGATATGAGTATGTCTTGCTTCATTTGAACTTCGGGACATAAAATTTAGGGATATTTTTAGAGGCAAGGAAAGAAAGACTTTCTTTCTAATTTGGAGGACAGGATGTGTGGGTATTGATATATTATTTATCCAAGCTCGACGTCAATTTTTAGTTTGTTTTGAATTGGAATACGCGGTGATCACAATATTTACAATTTGGATGTTGAAAACAATATAAAAGAAACACATTAACAACTTTATGAATAAAAAATCACATTTCTTTTTTAGCTAAATAAATCAAATGGAAAAAAATCGCATTAATGAATTCTTTCTCAATTAAAAAGAGAGTAATTTAGCAATAATACTCACGGTCACATGTAACCCGAGAAGAGAAATAAACCCACGTACTTCTAAGTGAAATGTTTTTGAAGTTCACTTTGTGTAGAGTAGACAATAAAGTACGGTTGCGGATGGCGTCCTTTATAGATTAAATCTATTAAGGCAGCTACATTTCATTGTGTTGTTATGCTTATCCCGAAAATTTAGGAAAAGAAAATCAACAAATATCTGCGAATTTTAATTTATCTATTCATCATAGAAATATTTTTAATAAATTTCTAAAAGATCAAATACAAGTTTAAATTTAAAAATCACCTCAATTATATTTCCAGGGAGATTGACTATAATTGAATTTTGAACCCGAATCTCTAGGGTCCCCTAATTATTAACAGTAATTCAAGCAAATGCACCCAAAACATTTGAGGACATCAAATTTGAAAATAAACTACGATCACCGGAAAGTAAGGGTTTGTATAACAACATTTCTGTTTCTTTGTTCTTTTATTTTCATGAATAGAAAAAGAATAAGAATCCATTTAGTAAGGTCAGTTATTTTTTATTTTATTTTCAAAAATATAAATGTGCCCGGAAAATAGATTTAGAATTAAAAAAAAAAAGTAACTTTTTGCTTTGAGGAAGAAATAATTTATTCTCTCTTTTTTAACTTCTTGCTTTGTCGTGGTAGATTACTTATTCATCCATCCGCCAATCTATCCCAAATTGCTGATTAATCTTTCTTTATTATTCTATCGCAAAGTTCCAATTTGGTGTCTATCATGTGTTCAGGACCCCAAAAAAAAAAAAAAACTTAGAAGTTTGCTATTTAAATAGTCAAAATATCCAAAAACAAATATGTGATGTTTCTTTTGGTGTCGTAATTATTTCGTCCGTCGCTTAAATGCAGTTAAAATAAATGATAGTATCTTTTATTTAAGTTTCAAATTTAAAAAACAGACCACAGTGCAAGGAAGATCACTTATCCATACAAACATCGATCCCTCAAACTTCATTGTAAAACCAAAATATTGTAAAATGTAATCCAGAAGCTGAAAAATCAGATTCCCAAACCACTCCCAGATCGGCAATTTCCTCCTATAATCCTTCAGCTGTATCTCCTCCCCCTCTTTCTTAGAGCTATACAGTCACTGGATATTTGGGTGAAAGCCAAGAACCACCAGAATCATGTCAAGAAACATGCGGCGCCGAACCACGCCCTTCGCTTCTTCTTCCTCCTCTTCCGGTGGCAGTGGCGGCGGCGTCGTCTCGGCCCCTGCCGAGCCTGGCAGGACGACGTCGGAGATCGAACAGATTGAGTCCTTCCCGCGCTTCGACGTTGTCTCCGACGACTCGGACCACTTCTACCGCAACCCCAGCCTACCCATCCCGGCCTCAACCCAGAAGAACATCTTGCATGAGTGGAAGCTCCTGGAGCAGCACCTGCCGGAGTCCATCACCGTGCGGGCCTACGAGAAGAGGATCGACCTCCTCCGGGCTGCCATCGTGGGTGCCGCCGCCACGCCCTACCACGACGGCCTCTACTTCTTCGACATATCCTTCCCGCCCAATTACCCGGCGCAGCCGCCCCAGGTCCACTACCGGTCGTTCGGGTACCGGATCAACCCGAACCTCTACGCGAGCGGCACCATCTGCTTGAGCTTGCTCAATACGTGGGGCGGTAACTTTCTGTTCGCATTCACAGCACAATGCATGTTTATAAAAGCTTGTGTATTTCATCATTTTTTCCTTCTCTAATGACAATTATGAAGTAGAAACTCTCGTTTTCTAATTCGGAATGGCACTTATTTATCGAAGTTTTGGAATTTTGAATGTGTTAGGCATGAGGAAGAGCGAGAGATGGAACCCGAAGGAGTCGACAATCCTGCAGGTGCTGCTATCGATCCAGGCCCTCGTGCTCAACGAGAAACCCTACTACAACGAA
Source organism: Eucalyptus victrix (assembly GCA_016097545.1). NCBI lineage: Eukaryota > Viridiplantae > Streptophyta > Magnoliopsida > Myrtales > Myrtaceae > Eucalyptus > Eucalyptus victrix. The sequence continues at coordinate 50,240,736 of CM027842.1, forward strand.
CCGGGCTCCGGCATCTTCAAAATTCTCGGACCTTACGGCGAGAAGAGCTCCTTCGCCTACAACGAGGTGACCTTCGTCCTCTCGTGCAAGTCCATGCTGCGCCTGCTCAGCTGGCCCCCTAGAGGGTTCGAGGTCCTCGTCGTGGGGCACTTCCGGGACAGGGCCCGCACCATACTGCAGGCCTGCAAGGCGTACGCCGACGGGCGTGTCCGGGTCGGGTACTTCCTGGAGGGCAAGCCCGCCGCAGCAGGGTCCGTCGTCTAGAGTGGCGGTGTCGCAGAAGTTCAAGGAGTCCATGAGGAGCTTGTATCCGCAGCTATTCGAAGCGTTCAGCAAGGAAGGGGCTTCGCTGGCTGGTTTGCTCAAAGAGTTCGGACAGAAGGGCGGCGACCTACCTCTGGCGCCGGGGAAGAAGGGTTTATGGCCAATATCGTTGAAATGGCCAAGAACTTGTTGGGATTGAAAAGAATAGGAAATTGACAATTTGCCAAGTTATTTGATGGCGTACATTCCATTCTAGTCGTAGTGCATAAATAGAGGTATATTGATTTCTAGAGAGATTGAACGTGCGGTGTCAGTTTCGTGATTGGCATAATCTATGTGATTAAATAGGTGCACTGGCACTTATGGTGGGTAGTGAACTCGTAATGTTATTCCTGTTTTTGGGTTTAAATTAAATGGAAGGTTTGCGACCGAGACTTGGGATCGAATGTCCTAAGCCTGCTCTAATTAGTATCTAGTGCTTAGATTCATGTCCATGGGTAGAATGCCGAGTTAAACTTTACTATGCTTTGTATGTACTTTTTATGGGAAAAATGTCAAAAAAGTCTTGAATTTTTTATTAGTGTCAATTTAATTCTAAACTTTTTGACATAACACTAATTCATTCATCCTAACTAACTTTGGTATTGCTTATGTGAATATCGGTCGATCGACTAATGCTAATGTAGATAACTTTTAATTATTTATGATTTATTATTTTATTTTTTCTTTTTTTTCTTTTCTTTCTCTCTTTTTCCCCCTTCTCCTTCCTTTGGTTGGAGCGGTTGGCTAGATACAAGGCCTTGCAAGCCTCGACCTCCCTAGAGGCGGGGCCTTGACCTCGTCGGAATTTGGTGAGATTGGGCCTCATCTAGCCCTGGCAATGCTCGCCCTCACCGGCCCTTGCCTTTAGCCAGTACCAAGGTCATACAAGAAAGGGAAAAAAAAAAAAATGATAAAAAGAGAATAAAAAGAAAAAGAGGAAAAAGAAAGAAATAAAATACTTTTGAAAATTCTTTAAAATATTATCAAAAGTTGGACAAGTCACAATTGGTTACATCGATGCTAGAGATTGAAATTATTGTGTTGGTCTAATCTATAACAAGTGTTGGTTTGGATTTGAGTTTTGGTTGAGATTTGCTTGATGGCAAATTCATACAGCGTAAATCGAATTAGGGCTGGCAAAAATGGGTTTTGTATCCATTTTGTGACTCGAATTCGATAAGCCCAATTTGGTATGGTTAACTTGATTTTTTTTTTTTTGATGTGTTATCAGTGAGTTGAGAAAAAATAAAGCAAAAAAAAAAAAAAGGTCACAAATGGGTCAGTTTAATATATTAACCCATTTTCCAAAACTCATACCCAGACCCACTCAAGCTAAAAATTCCTCAGAAACAAAATGAATAAGAAAACTCGCCTGTCCGTTGCTCTTCTTTGAGACGCTGACCACGTTGAACTCGTCGTCCTCCAAGTTCATAAGCCGAGACCAGACCGGCCTGGCTATTTTGATGCCGTTCTGCAGCTGATTCGATAGCATGATTGGCCAGACTAGCCTTCAAATCCCTCGAACTCAAATCAAATCCCAACCTTGAATCCTAACTTCGAATCCAAAAATTTCCCTTAGGCACCAACCCCCAGCACAAATCACGAACTCAAGGTGGATGGGGAGGATCATGCCAAGTGAATAGCACGACTCGGGATCGACCGAAATTCAACTCAATTAGGGCGAAAGCACGACGAAGAGAGAGTACTTAAGAGGCTTAGAATCACCCCCGCACCGAGGGTCATTTACCGTCGGGACAGTATCAACGAGTGTGCATCTGAGGTTGATTTTTGACCTGTAGCTAGTAATTGACTCTTAATTATAATGTTTATTGCTAAATGGGAAATAATTTGCTTGAATTTTAATTTTTTTGGTCAATTCTATTGTACTCCTATTCTAATTCTTGCTTTCAGACTTTTGCCTTATTTTATTGTAAAGTGTGAGAATCGAAATCTACACTTAAAACTAAATTGTTTTCATCTCAACCCCTTTAAGAATGTGAGAATTTGAATCCCTCACATCTCCCCTTCCATATGGGAAGAGCGGTTAGGTAAACCGTGGTGGTTAATAACTTGCTTTGACCCATTTATGACCTGTTTTTTTGGACTTTATTTTTTCTGAACCTATTTAGAAAAATACGAGTTATCCATAAGAAATTGGGTTCATTAAATTTGAGTCTTTGGAACTTGGGCGACGCACGGATCGATCGAGCGCATAAAAAAAGAAACTATGATAATCTCATTTCGAATATTGAAAAGATGGATGGCGAATCACCAAAATCTGATTATAGCTTTCGATTTTTATTTGACCTTATCACGGTAGATTTTACTGATACACCCATCCATCTATTCATCTGTCTGTTATTATTCAATCGCAAAGTTCCAATTCGATATCTATCACGTTTTCATGAAAAAAATCCTAGAATTTTGTTATTTGTAAAAGCCAGATTATCCAAAAATAAATATTCAATGTTTCTCTTCGTATCGTAATTATTTCCTCCCTCCTTAAATGCGATTAAAATAAGTGAAGGTATCTTTTATCCAAGTTTCAAACTGAAAAAAAGTCCACAATGCAAGGAAGATCACATACCTAAACAAACATCAATCCCTCATGTATTTCATGGTAAAACCAAAATATCTGTAGAAAGTAGACCACCCGTTATCAAATTCCTCAAATATACATGTTTTGTAAAATTTATCGTCTTTATATAATTGACATTATTCCAAAAAATATAGAATATTTTAAAAAATCTAATCCAGAAACTGAATATCAGATTCCTAAACCAACCGCAATTCCTCCTGTAATCCTTCAGTTATATCTCCTCCCTCTCTTTCTCAGAGCTATACATTCAGTCACTCGATATTTGGCCGAAACCCAAGAACCACCAAAATCATGTTGAGGAACAAGCGCCGCAAAACCGCGCCCCTATCTCCTTCTTCTTCCTCCGCCTGCGGCGGTGGCAGCAGCGTCTCAGACGTCGCCGAGCCCAATGGGACGACGTCGGAAATCAAAGAGATGGAGCCCTTCCCGCGCTTCGACATTGTCGCAGACGACTCGGACCACTTCTATCGCAACTCCAGCCTACCAATCCTGGCCTCGACCCAGAAAAGATCATGCACGAGTGGAAGCTCCTGGAGCAGCACCTGCCGGAGTCCATCACCGTGCGGGCCTACGAGAAGAGGGTTGGCCTCCTGCGGGCCGCCATCGTGGGCGCCGCCGCCACGCCCTACCACGACGGCCTCTACTTCTTCGACATATACTTCCCTCCCAATTACCCGACGCAGCCGCCTCAGGTCCACTACCTGTCGTTTGGGTACCGGATGAACCCGAACCTCTACACGAACGGCACCGTCTGCTTGAGCTTGCTCAATACGTGGAGCGGTAACTTTCTGTTCGCATTCACAGCACAATGCATGTTCATAAAAGCTTATATATTTAATGGATTCTTCTTTCTCTAATGACAATTATGAAGTAGAAACTCTTGGTTTCTAATTCGGAATGAAACTTATTTATCGAAATTTAGGAATTTTGTATGTGTTAGGCAAGAGGAAGAACGAGAGATGGAACCCGAAGGAATCGACCATCCTGCAGGTGCTGCTGTCGATCCAAGCCCTCGTGCTCAACGAGCGACCCTACTACAACGAGCCCGGCTACGGCGTCTTCAAGCCCGGAACTTCCGGCGAGAAGAATTCCTTCGCCTACAACGAGGACGCCTTCGTCCTCTCGTGCAAGTCCATGCTGCACCTGCTCGCCACGCCCCCGAGAGGGTTCGAGTTTTTTGTCGCGTGGCACTTCCGGGACCGGGCAAGCACCATACTCCGTGCTTGCGAGGCTTACGCCAGTGGGCGAGTCCGGGTTGGGTACTTCCAGGATGGGGCGCCCCCGGAGGATCCGTCGTCTAAGGTGGCGGTGCCGCAAAAGTTCAAAGAGTCCATGAAGAGCTTGTATCCGCAGCTATTCAAAGCGTTCAGCAAAGAAGGGGCTTCGTTAGCTGGATTGCGCAAAGAGCTGAGTTCGGACCAGAAGGGTGGCAACCCGCTTCCGGTGCAGGAAAAGAAGGGTCTAGCGGACCAGAAGGGCGGCAACCTGCCTCCGGTGCCGGGAAAGAAGGGTCTAGCGGACCAGAAGGGCGGTGACCTGCCTCCGGCCCTGGGCACGAAAAGTTTAGTGGACCAGAAGGCCGGCAACCTGCCTCCGGTGCCGGGAAAGAAGGGTTTAGTGGTGAATGTCCTCGGAACGGTTAAGAAGTTCTTGGGATTGAAATAGGATAGGAAATTGACAATTTGCAAAGTTATTTGATAGGGTACATTCCATTCTAGTCGTAGTGCACAAATAAAGGTACATTGATTTCTAGAGAGGTTGAACGTGCGGCGTCACTTATGTGATTGGCATAGTCAATGTGACTACGTATGTGCACCGGCATTTATGGGTGAAGCGGCAATTCGTAGTAGTGAACACGTAATTTGATTCTTGTTTTTGGGTTTAAATTAAATGGAAGGTTTGTGGCCGAGAAATGGAATCGAATGTCCTAGGCCCAATCTCGTTAGTGGCTCTTGGTTAGATATGAGTCCATGGACATAATGGGATTACGAGTGAAACTTTACTATGCTTTATATCTACTCCTTTATCATTCAAATTATATATCTACGATCCGTATTAAAATACGGATTATTAGCATGACCTGTTGATGTTTTGCGTATCCTTTTTTACAATTCAGTAATGGATATCGAGCTTCTCATTCGACATGGGCTTGACGTCGAATTTTTCAAGGCGAGCCAAACAACGAAAGGTTGAAATTGCTACTTTCGTCTAATCTGCAGAAGTGAAGTAATGGGTTTGATTCCAACATTTTTCTCTCAACGAATGTTGAGTTTTCTCTCTATCCCGTACGTGATAGCTACCCCTCTTTCCCCAAAAACTTTCTCGCTTGAACCCTAAAATTATCTCCCATGGCTGATTCTGGACTTTTTCCACCTGATTAATCCTCCCTCAGCCGGTTCGGATACCCAATGCTGTTCATCGGTCATCTACAGCTCCCATCCTCTTTGGATCTTCCACTACCTTTTCGTAGCTTCGCTCTCTCTGACTGGAGGCCCGTGCCGGTGTCTCTTCTGTTTGATTCACCCAATTTCATGGAGTTCATATTCTCTATATTATGGTCCCATGATCGCCAACGGACTGACCAGTCCTTCCACTAAATTCTGATCTTTCATCCGCTAACCCTAAGTTTGACTCTTCATCCGCTACTCTTCTGGGCCCCTCGATTCTCTTAGTTTCCTTCGCGGGAATTTTTTTCTTTCCCTTCCCTTCCTCGCGGCCCTCATAATCATCCTCTTCACCAAGCCTCAACCCTTGCTGCGAAATTGGCTTTCTCTGCTGTGCGAACTTGGCTTTCTCTGCTGCTTTGTTGATGGCCAAGTGCTGGTAGACGTCCGATCGCACCCCGACCAGAACAGGTTGTCATTTTGCATCTCTCCTACTGATATTCAGTTGAACTAATGGTAGATCCTAGTACAGAATCGAGTCGATTAGAGGCGTTATGTAAGAGTCTTGGTAACTTATGGTTTGACGACGATGTTATAAACGTTACTCAAGAAATTTCGACTGAAAAACTTGCGGAATGCAGACGTACCTTACTTGGCAAGCTTTATTCCCGTCCTAATGTTAATTTCCCATCATTCCTTAAGACTATGAAATGGGCTTGGAAGACAGAAAATGTTTCGTGTACCGCATTAGAACCAGGTTCTTTCTCGTTCACATTTAACTCTGAAGTTGAGAAACAGAGAATCCTCGATGCCGTTCCTTGGTCTTTTTCTAGCAACCTCTTGGTGCTGCAACAGTGTGGCCCGGATATCCCTGATATTTGCTATGATTTCTCCCACTGCCCGTTTTGGGTGCATATGTTTGGCCTCCCTTTTGGCAGAGTTACGATGGAGGTAGTTAGAGAAATTGCTTCAAAGATCGGAGAAGTTCTTGAGGTGAAGCTGGAAGCAAAAGGAAACGGCATTTATAAGACTGGGAAGGCAAGGATTAAGCTCAACCTAGCTACACCCCTCAAAACAGGAGTAGTTGTTAATTTAGGAAGCAAAAAGCTGTGAATCGAGTTCAAGTATGAGAGGCTACCACACTATTGCTATTCTTGCGGTAGAATTGGCCACTACACCACTGCTTGCAAGGAAATTCCTTATGAATCTACAAGACTGGATGAAGACCTACCGGGTAATTTTGGGAATTGGCTGCGAGCTGAAGCACGGACTCCAAGCCCGTATGGCAAAATCTTCTATGGCAAACAATCCCAACTCATTGAAGAAGAGGAAATGGTGCCATAAACTCCCCTTCAAGCGGAAATCCATGAAACACAGCAACCATCAAATGCAGGAAAGCTGGCCATTCTACATCCCCGATCACAACCTTTTTATGAGGAAGAACAGAAGCTTGCCAACTTGTATCTTCCCGAGCTTTGACTATTATGGAGGGCAGATCTCCACAAAAGCGTGACAACAACTGCTTGGATGCTGAATCTATGCTAACCCTCCATTATGAAAACCTCAAAGCAGTTGAAAAAGAGAAGCAACCCTGTTTAGCATCAGTAAAATGTTCAGCTAAAGGTAAAGCTAAGGCTACCAAATTTCATACCTCCAAGAAAGGAAAAAGATTCTGCTCGTATGGAGCTCGGTCCACAAAGATAATTGATGCTGAAAATTTACAACTTATAGAAATCCCGATCACGGAGGAAGAGAAATCTACTCAATGGGCTTTGGTGGCTGGCCCTAATAAGCCACCGGTGCATCCATGAAACTCCTGAGTTGGAATTGTCAGGGATTGGGGTCTCCCCTGACAATTCAAGCCCTTAGGGTCCTTGCGACTCAGGAAAGACCTAATATTATATTTCTTATGGAAACAAAGAACCAAGAACAGAAAGTTATAAGGTTGAGAAGAAGGCTTAAGTATACTCACAGTTTTGTTGTGAATCCAAAAGGTTTATCGGGAGGTTTGGCTCTCTTTTGGGATGATCAAGTTTCTATTTCAATCAAATCTCATTCTACTTCCTATATTAATGTGCAATGCTTTCTGCATGAAAATAGACAAAACATGCAAATCACTTTTCCATGCTCCTAATGCATTTCATGAACGTCTTATACTCTGGGATGAACTACAAAGAATTAATATCTCCAATCACAGCCCTTGGATATGCATCGGAGATTTTAATGAAATATTATACCATTGGGAAAAGGTAGCAAAGAGGATGGTTGAACATTGTCGCCTTATCACATTCAGAGATTTCTTATATGCTAGTTCACTGATGGATCTTGAAGCCAAAGGGTGCGCCTTTACCTGGACGAATAGAAGAGAGGGTGATGAAAATGTCAAAAAAAGGCTGGACAGAGCATTATGCACGATGGAATGGAGGATAGCGTACCCAAATGCCAAAGTTACAACCTTGCCAGCCATTGGTTCAGATCACAGTCCTCTTCTCTTATCAACTTTACCTGCTCTAACACGTAAGAGGCGACAGTTTAGATACGAACCATTTTGGGCGGAGGATGATGAATGCAAGATAATTGTCAAGAGGTCATGGGAGGCGTCTCACAACAAGAACATGGTGGAGAAACTATCTATTGTTGCCATGCAATTGACGGCCTGGAGCAAAAATTGTTTTCCTAATGCTTCGAAATAAATTGAGGGCTGAAAAATGAGCTTGTCGCTCACATGAACAACCCTATCTTGAAGTCTAATCAGAGCATAATTCAGAATATACATAAAGAAATCGATTCCCTGTGGCGTCGGGAAGAAATGTTTTGGACGATCAGATCTTGAGTCAAATGGCTGAAATGGGGGGATAGGAATACCAAATTTTTCATGCAACCACTATACAACGGAGAAATAGGAACCATATCTCAATGCTACTGAATGCCGAAGGCGATTGGGTGAGAAATCTTGAGAATCTTAAAAATATGACGGTGGATTACTTCAACTTATACACTTCGGTAGGACTGCAAAATTTTTAGCCTATTCTTGAACAAATCCCATCATCAGTTAATGCAGCTATGAACACAAAACTAACAGAAGCGGTGACTATGGAAGAAGTATATACAGCTACTCACCAAATGGGGGCTACCAAAGCTCCTGGACCGGATGGTCTAAATGGCCTATTTTTCCATCAGCACTGGCAAGACATAGGTGGGGATATTTTTAGGGAAGTGCAGCTTTTCTTTGACTCTGGAACCATAAACCCAGCCATGAATAGAACCCGAATCACTCTTATCCCTAAAAATACAAACCCAGAAAGGTTATAACAATTTCGTCCCATAGGTCTGTGTAACTTTAGTTACAAAATCATTTCTAAAATCCTTGCAAATAGACTCAAACCTTTCTTACCAGACATCATTGCTGAGGAGCAGAGTGCTTTTGTCGGGAATCGGCAAATACAAGACAACATTCTAATTGTTCAAGAAGTTATCCACCGGTTACGAACTCGAGACATGAGGAAAAAGTTTCAGGCCATTCTTAAACTCGACATGCAAAAAGCCTATGACAGAATTGAATGGGACTTCTTACAGGAATGTTTACATAAAATGGGATTTAGTGCCGATTGGGTGAAGTGAGTTATGCAGTGTATTACCACAGTATCATATAGCATCAATCTCAACGGTGAATCTTTACCCTATTTCAAGCCATCTCGGGGAATTCGTCAGGGGGATCCACTATCGCCATATTTGTTCATTATCGTAGCTAACATTCTATCTTATATGATGAAGAAAGCAATAGCAGAGGATACAATTCACGGCATCAAGCTAAACCGAACTTGCCCAACCCTTTCCCACTTACTATTTGCTGATGATTCTATTTTCTTCCTAGATTGCTCAGTACGGGAATGTCAAAACTTGTCAACTATACTTCATCACTACTGCTACGCATCTGGTCAAGCAGTAAATCTCAACAAATCCGGACTGTTTTTCAGCAAAGGGTGCCCAAATAATCTTTAGAAGAAATATGGTATCGGTGCTGCGAATTCCCGAAATTGCGAAAACTGGGAAATATTTAGGGATCCCTTCAGACTGGGGGTCCTAAAAAAAAGATATGTTTGCTTGGATATTGGGCAGGGTCAACTCAAAGTTGGAAAGTTGGAAGGATAATTTGCTTTCAAGAGCTGGAAAAGAGATTCTTCTCAAAGCGGTAGTTCAATCAATACCTCAATATGCTATGTCAATCTTCAGAATCCCAATCTCCATTATTAAAGCAATTGAGAGGAAAATCGCTACCTTCTGGTGGCGAAGCTCTAACAAGAATTCTGCTCTACACTGGCGTAAATGGGATACGTTAAAACTACGTAAGAATGAAGGTGGGCTTGGCTTCAAGGATCTACAAGCTTTTAACACGGCTATGTTAGGGAAACAAGCCTGGAGGATTTCTCAGTGTCCGAACACGCTCTTAAATAAATTCATGAAAGGGCTTTATTTCCCAAACTATAACTTTTGGCAAGCAGGGAAAGGCTCTCGCCCATCGTGGGGATGGCAAAGTTTATTGGCTGGCAGAAATGCGATTGCTCCTCAAATTATATGGGCTGTGGGTAATGAAAAAAAAATCTCCATTAGAGAGGATAAGTGGCTCAAATCAGGACGGATTGGAGGAAGGCCGACGCCCAATGAACAAACCAAAGTTGCTAAATTGATTGATTTTGAAGCTGGTATCTGGAAGGAAGACCTATTGCTATCCCTATTTGATGAATCCCTAGCAACAGAAATTAAGGAAACACCTTTCGGACTCCCAACTAGCGAAGATAAATTGGTTTGGACAGATAACAAATTTGGAAAATATACGGTAAAGAGTGGTTACTTTTCAAACAGGAAACCATATATTCATAGACAATCTACGCCAACAACATCACACCAGTTCGACCCACTCATTTGGAAGCTTATTTGGAACTCTGTGCTACAACCGAAAATAAAATTCTTTCTATGGAGTGCATGCTAGAATGCGCTTCCTACCCTGGATAATCTTTATAGGAGAAAGATAGCACCTGAATCAATATGCCCAATATGCAAGTTGGAACCTGAGACGATTGAGCATACTTTATTGCTCTGCCCCTGGACGACCCACATTTGGAAAGACCTAAACCTGAAAACATGCACAGATCGCGTTGGCTTAACAAGGTTTGATGATTGGTTGTTTAAATATTTTGTGAGGCAAGGAGACTCACATAAGTTTGAATTGATTGCCACAGTTCTTTGGTGCATTTGGAAGGATCGGAATCAATTCATCTTTAGTCATCAGCCCTTAAACCCGCACCGAACCTTGCTCAAAGCCACCTCATCACAGGACTGTTTCTCAGCTTGGAATAGAAAAGCCCCAAAAAAGAATCAAAGTCGAAGAGAAGTTGAAAAATGGCATCCTCCAGCCCCTGGAACTCTCATTGTTAATATAGATGCCTCATTTGACATTAGTTGTGATACCAGCATGCCGTCAGAACGCCATCCACAGAAAGAAAATAGACCTATCTCACTAGGTAGTGAGTCAAGAAGTCCAGCACATCCACAGGAACATCGTAGCCCACTTGGAATATACAGCCGTAGAGCTGAAGAACAAGGTAGAACTATTCCTATGCACAGCAAATTTCCATCTGCGCTTCACACTGCAGGGACTGTGCAAATTGGTTGCCCTCACCCGACCCGTCAAATCAACGCTGCCGCACCCTCTTCCTCTGTATCAGAAGATCAACTCATCCAATTTTCAACATCTACAACCGAATACCGAGACCTCAGATCAACCGGACATGTATACCCTACATCATTGCAGCACAAAGGACCAGCCAAAGACGCTCACCATGGCAATCCTCGCACTTCGGATCATAGAGAACGAAGATCTTTTGCCTCTGAAACTGAGGAAAGAACCCTCAGATCTACTAGATCTAGTTTCCTAGTAATACAGCAGAACCTCAGAGTCACCATCGCTGCTCAATGCAGTAGGCATTGCAACCGGAAGAAAGGGAAGAAGAAATGAGGAGCCTACGTACCTGTGCTGTGGAAGAAGGCCCGACATCCCGATCAGATCTCACCGATCGCACTCCCATGACCTACGGCCTTATCGCCGTCGAAGAAGGTACCCTTGCAACTAACGAACAGAGTCTCAGTTTCACCGGATCTACACTTCCAGAAACACTGAAGCTCGCAAGACCCACAAATAACGCCCACCATGGCAAGCTTTGCGGTTCAGAAGAGGCAGAAGACTTTCCATCTCATCTCCAGCACCGGCAACGACTCAGCTATGCTTTCAGCCCCTACAACCGAAGAAAGAAACTTAAGATCTACTAGATTTAACTACTCGGCTCAGCAGCAGCATCTTAACATCATCACCGACGCCCACCAGGGAAGGCATTGCGTTTTGGAAGAGAGGGAAGAAGATATTAACAACCCACACACCTATGCTGTTGAAGAAAGAGAAGCCCCTCTTCCCGGACCTGATCTCATTCATCAGCCTGCTCTATCTTCGGCATTTGACCACGCCCGCTCCGGAGAGATGACTGAAGATGACTTCGGCTACCAGACAAGACCTTCTTCTTTTGGTCCTCAGCATTCCAGAAAAAGACCTGGGCTGCTATTGCTTGCGTTTGTAGAGATTCCTTTGGAAAAATTCGCGATGGGTTTGCAAAGCATATCAAGGCAAGTTCGGCTGAGCAAGCGGAGGCCGTCGCTTTGGTTGAAACCCTTGATTTTATATCTGAAAACCTAATCCCCAATTCCCCAGAAAAAAGATATACTTCTTTTATCTGATTGTCGGTTGCTAGTGGACAGTATATTGTTGTCATCTACTTTAAATTGGTCAGTGCAACCCCTCGTGGACCGGGCCAAGCACAAATTGAAGACTATTTCTGGTCTTTCTTTTGCTCACTGTAGTAGAAATTCTAATCGGGTTGCTGACTGGGTTGCAAAAGCCCAGCGTTTTGATTTTCTTCCTAGCAACTGGGCGACTAGTCCCCCTTCTGCTCTTCTGGATTTACTTTGTACTGATGCTCATGCTGTATTACCTTTACCTACTATCTAATATAATCAGCTCTGTTTCTCATCAAAAAAAAAAAGTAATGGGTTTGATTTGACTTTTTTTATTTGAGATTTGTTTGATAATCGAATGAGTCAGGGATCGGATTGCATAAATTGAAAAAAAAAAATGAAAAGGGAGTCCTAGCACGACATAGAGAAAATGAAAGTACTAAATAGAAAAGGGGGAAGATTGGCCTCCTCTATGAGTGTCATTTCAAATTTAATGGCTCAAGATTATCTTAGACGTTTTATACTAGGGATGCTAGCTAAAAATATTGGCACTAGTATGAGATTAAGGAAATTTTTTTCTTATATTTTATTTTTTGGTTAGTCTTATTCTACTCTCACACTAATACTCATTCTTAGATTTTTGCCTTACAAGGAGATAGGGCGTGGGAATTGAATTTCACATTTCAAATTAAATCATCTCTATCCCAACCCTCGATAATCTTGATTAATTGTATGAGCAACCAGCAAGAATAAAACTAATATAAGGTAGTGGTGTCACCATCGGCCTTGTCTAGTTCATGCGCCCATTGGGATTTTGTTCTTCGCTCGGAAACGTTTTCCGTGTATTGTTTGATTGCATGTGGATTTTGATGCAAGTGCCGATTCAGGTCCCATTGGGGGCGAATGTAGGTCCTTATAGGTTTTGCAGAGTTCCCGAGAGTTAGCTGTTTAGCACATGGGCCTACATGTTTGGAGACAGGAGAGCCTATCGACATCGAGCTTCCGCTTAGGAATTTTCCCATATCTTCAACTCTTATTTTGCATTTTCTATTTTCGGTCAGTACGACGTTGCTCAGTGTCATCTCTTTACATTTATTCTCTCTGTGTCGGTGTCCCTTAGGGGTTAGGCATAAATTGTTGGGAGTTTCAATGTGCTTGGTGATTTGGTATCTATCCTGGTCCTTCCGTGTGGTTTGCAAGAAAACAAAACTCATCGTCCGCAATTGATGTGTTCCTTCATAGGCTGCACAACCTGAACTCATTGCACTTCAGAAGGCTATGAAAGAGGCCATGCTTCCTTCTGGAAATGCAAGAGAGGTAAGTTCTGCAAAGCTTGTGCTGATTGTTGTAATTGACTGTCTTTGCAGTTTGAAGCTACTGATGCTTCTAAAGAATTAATCTTTTTGTGTGTGGAAATTCAGAGCGATTTCAGGGGAGAGGTACCTTTGTTTGAACCTGTATTTCCAAGGTCATATTCCTACATATTCGATATGGAAGATAGTGGATTTTATGCTTCTTAGATTAATAGACCTGCTCGGAATGCAACATCATTAGCTTTGATGAAGTATAGTCTCAAATTCAGTCTTGATTGTTGTTGACATAGTGAAGGTGCATACTTCATTCTAGGGATGATTTCATTTTTTTTTTTTATTACTTCAAGGAGTTTCCCTTTGAGTGTCTGGCTGGAAATTAGACTTTTCATAATAATCTGACATTGATCTCATTTTGGACACGTGTCATGAGCTGACCTTCTTTTTTGTTGCGTTGGCTACATAAGATGCACGTTTTTTTTTTCTCGTAATGTAGGGGAGAAGAGCCCAATTGAAATAAAAAAAAAAAAAAAAAACGAAGGAACAAGGACGGAGATTACATTTGCCACAACGACCGAGGGGCCGTCTAGGCTTGAATCTTGCCATAACCGATCGAGCTGTAACTCATGTTAAACGAGTCGACTTACCATGGAGTTACATGTACTCGACTCGAAGTACTCCAACTCTTCTTTTTAACTTTGGAACGATTTGAGCCGCTTGAATGATGGTGGATCAAGTTGCCCCAATTTTAAAATTCTCAATTTTATTAGCTGGCGAACTTAGAGGCGACGGAAAAAAAAACATAAAAAGAACTTAGTTAGCTAATAAAATGCCCGAAATGCGTTAGTTATTATTTCCTTAGATTGTAGGCGAATTTAGGTTTTGTATGTTTCATAATCACCAAAGACTTAGCGCTAGGAGTTTGTGTATGGATTAACCAAATTTACATTTTCATAATGTAATTAGTTTTGATGAAAAATTACTAAAAAAGTTCTAAACCTATTGTACGATACCAATTCAATCATAAATATTGCAATTGGACAGACTTAGTTTTAAATATTTTAATAACTTACTAATGTAATCATTCCAATCAATTTTGATCGACAATCGCTGACATGGATGACGATCATCATTTATAAATATTTTTCTCTATTTTTTTAAATTCAGATTTTTAAATTTTAATTCTTATTGTTTTATCTTCATTGTGGTTGGTGACATAATGAATATAAAAATAATAAATAATAAAAATAAAGAATTGAATTTTTTGGATAAAAAATTGCTAAAATTATCCACGTCAAGTATCAACTATATCATGCAAAACAATCAAATACATGTCAAAGATTTCTAGTCAAAATTGGTCGGAAATGTTACATTAGTAACTTTTCAAAATATTTAGGAATCAGTTGACCAAATTGAAAAATGTAGAACTTTTTGGTAATTATTCTGTTTTAAAAGCATCAATACTCAATAGAGAAGAATGACAAGCTGCTTTCATTGCCTTTGATGCGTATTAGTCATAACTTTCTACGGTGGTGGTCGATGAAGGATACTTTTGGTGAAACTTTTTTTGTTTGTGCCTACTGTGTTTACAATAAAATTCGTTAGACAAGCTTCCTAAGCGATATCGGAAGTCGAGATCTAGCCCAGTTCAACCGAATTATAGTGAAAGAAAATATATCGACTAATCGATTTAGCTCCATCACACACATGTACGTTCACCCCACATGCACCTAAATAACAATCATACCAAAAAAAAGAAAAAAAAGAAAAGAGAAAAAAGAAACTCCCAATAGTGACCTCAATGTTACCAACGAGCAAGATATGGAGCTTTTCAAGAATCGTGCATCCTCAGTCGGAGTCAAATGGCCTCGATCGTTCCCTCCAAAGCTTGCTCAATTCTTAATTAATCCCGGTCTTTTCCTTTAATTTTTGTAATTTCTGCCAATGATTATCCTTCTCTTTTAACTCCACAAACTATGGGGGTGAGTTTTCTAAAACCCCATATACCAAACAAAAAGAATAAAAGAAGAAGATTCATAATGATAAAAAGAAATAAAAATAAAGATTGGAAGGTGATAATTTTTAAGTAATTGAGAGTAGCAACACATTATTTACAGGGCCTAAGCCCCTAAAAATATTTAACTTTAAGTTTAGTCTCAGTTCTATCATAAATATTTTTTAATCTAAAAAAAAATTACTAACCTTTAGTCCAATCCAAATCTACTCTGAATTTTCTTTATCTATTTTTTTTTTCCAATTTTAGCTTAATCCCAAATCTATCTTGAATATTAAGGCTAGTTCCAAATCTCCTCTTGTTAGCCCTTTGTCCAAAAATTGTCGTTAGTCATCCCTAATTTCTCTCATTTTCTTATCAAAGAATGATTTCATTTTAGAGATAATTTTCCACGTCATCTTACTAACTAATGTCGATTTTTAGATGGAGGGCTAATGGAGTTAGATTTGAGACTAAATTGAAAGTTGGTTTTTTTATTTTTAGATAAAAAAATTCAAAACATAGTTGGGATTATAGTTAAAGTTGGTAATTTTTTTAGACAATAAAAATTAGGGATAGATTTGGGATTGAACCTATAGTTTGGGCCTTCTTTTATTAGACAAAGAAAAAAAGAAGAAAGAAGAAGAAAAAAAGAAGAAAGAGAAGAGAGAGAAGAAATAAGAAAAAGTTTCAAAAAAAATTTCAGGCCAAAATTAAGAATGAACCTATATTTTCAAGTTTTTCTTTAGACACAAAAAGTTTGGGACATAATTGAGGTTATACCTAAAATTTGGGGTTTATTAGGAGATTAGGCCATATTTATGGTGGCTTGACTCCAATTAGACTTGCGTGATGGTCATGACTCATTATATGAATAAACTATGGTTAAAAAAAAAACCTTCATAATACATATGAATTATGCATCAATTAAAAGATGGTGATTTTTTTTTCTTTTTTTCTTTTTAAAATCTCCGAAAGACAGGTGATTCATGTGTTTGAATAGGTATACTATAGCGATGCTTGAGAAATCAACATCGTCTCATTTACTTGACATAGGAAAGGACAAGGTGCTTTCCTCTCCATATATTTTTCTCATCCAGCTTTCAATCCATCAATCAATCACTCAATCACTCTCTCACACAAAAGGTCATTGGATCAATAATAGTCACCTAATTTCTTTTTGGTTTGTAGTCACCTAACCTTTTTTTGTCCGATAATCACCATACTATTTTTTTTTATCCTTTCTACCGTAATTCTCATCTCATTATTAAATTTTTGCTCTATCTCTTTATAAAGTGTGGGAACCGAATCTTGTACTTGAAATGAAGGGTCTCCACTTTATTCAATTCCTTGACCACTGAGTAGCCAGTGGCTACATTCACCTAACTTTTTTTTTTTTTTTGGGGGGGGGGTTAAAATAGTCACCTAACTTGAAAAGGCACCCTTTTTGACTTTTCATCAAAATTTAAACATTATTTAAACTTTAACAATTGACAGAAGATTAAAATGTTTAACAATATGAACCAAGGATCAATACGGGATCTTGAAGTGCATAATTCATCCATTTAATCTAATACCAATTCACACGTCTTTTCTACATTAGCAAACCGACAATATCTACTTTTTCCATTAATGTTATGAGAGACGCGTTATGACTTTTACAATTAGCTTAAACACCTGAGACTTTCATGGTATAAAAAATATTGATGCATAAGTTCGTGTATAGTTCTTTTATAATTTTGTAAATTTAGATAATACATCAAATTTTTTGGCAGGAAAATAAAAAAATAATTACCTTTTAAAAAGAACAAACATATATCCATTGTATTAATGTATAGCTTACTTTACAACATGATTAATAATTATATAGTATTCACTAAATTTAGTTATTACAACTGAATCGGGATAATTGTCCAAAAAATTCCAAATTTATGGTATGACGGTCAAGTCATGCCCAAACTTTTCAATTATTCCAATTCAGACGTAAACGCTTTAACAATTTGTCAAATAATCATTTCGGTCAATTTTGTTCTGGTTGTTGATGTAAATGCCAACCATTCCACATGGCACAATTGGCATTGATGTGGATAATTTTTTTTTCCCTAAAATTTATGATCAATATAATGTGCACTAACCTAGCAAACTAGCGTCTTGAAGGTCTTTAGAGTTGGGCTGGCGAATCACTAAGATCATGCTAGATTGCTAACTGCCAACTAAATAATAAAATATGACAGCTTCCATTCTTTCTTCTTCCGATCCTATTCTATCATTTTTTTTTTCAATTTATCAAATTAAGAATCCTCGCAACCAAACGTAATATAAAAGCATGAGTATCTCGCAAGAGGAAGAGTATTCTTCCTACCTAGACTTGGTAGTGGCATGCATATAATATAAACTTCTTTATATGCGCAATCATCATTAAGCCAATAAAACTAGTTTTGTCGCGGTTAATGTGTGAACGGACATGTCCTCTTTTTCTCTGGCAATGAAGTATCAAGTCGTGGTTGTTAGCTCACTGGAGTTACACGGACTATGTCACCTTCACTAGCATCAAGGAGAGACACGTTTAGCATGATCGTGTGGCCCTGAGATGGACCTTCATCGCCATCATGAGCCCAAAAACACAGCGGGAATCACAAGTTGAAACAGATAACAAAGGGACATCTCTCTCTTTGTCAGTTTGTTCACGCGTGATAAACGGGAGAGACTAAGAATGAACGATGACGAATGACGTCGCATTCACAATGATGTTCGCAATGATGTCATCGGTCCCCTTATTGAAAGTTTCACTTTGTCCGTTTTAAGAAGGCAGGAATTAACAATTTATCCCAACTGACAAATCATAAAAAGGGTCCTGACATTTTCATCATAAAAAATTTCCCAACTGTTATCTCACTAAATGCTCAGTACTATTATGGCTAGAAAGTTCGCGGTAGATATGCTTAGGACGGTGAGTTGTTTCGTAAATAATTCCCTTCAATTGTGATTGGATGTGCATGTTATTGCAATTTTTTTTTCCTGAAATTTTCCTTTTTTTTTTTCCCATTTCTTTTCCTTTCACTAATGGCCAGTAAGGGTGCAAACTTTGTGACTTGCTAGGGTGACCGTCGCAATCTTTGGCGAGGGAAGCCCATTTCTAGGCCCCAAGGGTTGAGTCCTTGCCTAATTTGGCGAGGAGATTGGGCGAGGGCAGCCTTTGCCCAAGCCACAAGGGTCAATCCCTTGCCAGATTTGTGAGGGCCACCCTTGCCCATTGTGGATTGCCAGCCACTCCACATAACATGGCTAGCCATTACTTAGTATCCATGTTATCAATTTTCAGTCAAGGTTAGCAAATCGTTAAAATGTTTAAGATTAAATTGATACAATTAAAAAATTTAGGACTAAATCGATAAATTGTTAAAAAGTTTAGGACTAAAATAGCATAATTGAAAGGTTTATGACTGAATTGGCCATCATACAATAGGTTTAAGACTTTTTGGATAATTTTTCGAAGTAAGGCAGATTCGGACGGTGTTTAGTTCAAGGTGACATTACAACTAGAAACTTTTGAGGTAATGGGCACTAACATGGTAATCAAAATAGATAGTAGTGAGATAGAGCTTGTAGAGCTAGCGATTATTGTAACTACTAAGTTTGATAAGGTGCGTGCTCAATCATTTGACAAATATGGATGCAAGGGTAGCATTGCTTTGTTTGTGATGGTAAAGCTTGTGAAAGGGTTTTTTTTTTTTTGGTAAAGTGGTTAAAGGTGCAAATAGAGTTGATGCCTTGATGATGTCTTTGTTATAGTAAAGTTCAAGAGTAGCTTGGACATGGGAGGTATCTCTAGTTGTTCAGTCCATGAGAGATTGTGGGATAGGAGCAGTGCACTTCAGATTCTGATCATGACCCTAAGTGGATTGTTGGAAACATGTTTGAGTTTAAGCCTA
This sequence comes from Eucalyptus victrix, assembly GCA_016097545.1. NCBI lineage: Eukaryota > Viridiplantae > Streptophyta > Magnoliopsida > Myrtales > Myrtaceae > Eucalyptus > Eucalyptus victrix. Next base: position 50,260,043 of record CM027842.1, read on the forward strand.
AAAAGAAAATTCGATTCAAGTGGGTTTTCTAATTTGAGTAGGTTTCTTTTATCGAACCCAATTTTTCACCATATGATAACTGGATCTTTTTTGTGAAGAGCTTCTAAGAGGTGGTTTTTTTTTTTTTCACAAATTACACTCTAAAACAATGTAAGAGGAGCTTTGGATCTTCACGCAAATAAATCTTGTTGATAAGATTTGTGAACTTCTTTATAAGATTAAGAGATTGTCTCATGAGGATTTATGGAGCTTATTATTATGTGAGTTATTGGGTGTAATTAGGGTGGAAAGTATTGAGAGTGTTTTGAGTGACTTAAATGTGATTATAGTATCTGCTCTATTACTTGATCTATTTACTTAGAGTGTTTCTTGTTCTATTTACTTGTTTTCTGCGAAAGAAAAAGTTAATAAGGGTTTTTAGTGGCTAAAAAAATTAGGTAGGGATAAATTTGTCAAAGATATACTTATTTGAAATTTTTCATGATATTAATCCAATATAATATCGAATATCTTAAGTCTCTAAAACCAGAACATATTGGCTCAAGGGCGTTTTGAGCTGGGACCCAGTATGCCTCTTTTCCAAACTATGGGGACCAACGAATGACTTTGGATGGGTACATACTGCATGGTTGGCTATATAAAGTGACGGACACAAAGGGAGAATACACATCCACCTCCATCATCGTCTTTTTCTTCTTCTTCTTCTTCTTCATCCTTTCTGTTAACCTCGCTTGACCTCCTGTTTTCTTCCTTTCGCTGCCGAAGAGACATGGAGACACTGGCGCTGTCCAACTCTGCCAGGGGTGGCAGCAGCGGCCACAGGACAAACATCTTGGGTGGTTTCGGCATAATCGATTCCATCGACATCCATCAGTTCATAGAAAATCTATCTTATGATTCCACCAAGGAAGCCAGATGCAATGCGAACGAACTCCTCAAGATCATCAGCAACATCCTTACTAGTGCTATTGCGCTCGTCCGTGGGGACAGCAACACCCAAAAGGTATTGCATAGGGACCGATATCTTTTCTCATTCCTTCAATTAAAATTTGTGAGGTTGATTTAGGCGAGAAAAAAGGCTAGTGTAATTCTAAGAATTGATTTGTGTAAAAGTTGTTCCTAACTGCTTGAGATTTGTATTATTGCAGGTTCCTATGCATGCCTCGGAAACCATTATTTCGAGCGACATTTCACATCTGATCAATTGGGTTTGTTGCCAGGTTTGTTATTATTATTATATTCTTATAAAACAGGGTATTTTACATCTGATAAACTGGATCTTCCATCAGGTTTGTTGTTATTATTATTTTCTTATAATACAGGTATAGGAATCATTACGATTGATTAATTCCCACATATATCCGTAAATTACCTTGTTGACATATATCAAGTAGGGCTCCATCCATTTAATGGTTAGGGTGACCCTAAAGTCAATATGGGTGGCGATGCTTTGAATTGAAAATTTTCAAAAACTTTTAGTGTTCTTCTAAATAGGGCAATTGTGAGCTCGTGTTCGGCTTGTCCTTTCACCGAAACAAGAAATACCAACAACTAAAGTAATGTGAAAATTGAAGATGATAGTCCATGATCAACTTTATAAGAGAACAATCGATTTTGAGAGATCAAAGTTATGCAGTCGAATTTCATTGTGTCGGCGATATTGGATAATCTTACTTAAGGGGTGTTTCGCCAAAATTGGATCATCAGTGATATATCTTTCACTAAAGGTTAGGTCTTTAGGCCTTTTTAATGAATTGGGATCTGTGGCAATTTTGACAGGAAACAATTTGTTTAACAAGGATGATTAATATTAACTAAAGATAAATCTAAAGAATTGAGAACAAGAACGATAAATCAATACTTGAGAAATTGAATAAGTGTTTTTGATAGCCGATCTTTTACAACTGTTTCGCTTTGGCCTTATATAGACTAGTACACAAAATAACCATCGACTTAAGAAATATTTATGCTGAATAATTAATATGCTTTTATATATTTAAGATGTTTTTGATTGATTTCTGAAGTAAAGGAAACAAAAATGTCCTCCTCCTCCTCCTCCTCTTCTTCTTCAGATGACATGCGAGGCTACGCGCGGCGAAAACCTGGGAGAGATTTTGCCGATGATCTTCCAAAAGTTATCAAGCTATCAATGGACCACCCAAGTCCTGTTGGTCCTCGCAGCCTTTTCTCTGCATTACGGCGAGTTCTGGTACATCTGCAAAGCTCCTTCCGACGGCGGGAATGCCCCATCCACTTGCCTCTTGAAGGGCCTGATCTCCCTGAAGAAGAAGCTCTGGTCCGAGAAGAACATGAAGACGGCGATAACTACTCTCAACAATGTGGTCCACGACCTCCTGGAGTTGGCCACTTCCCTGGTTGGCCTTTACAAGCTGCACGAGCAGCACCGCGTGAAGCACGTCCCTGAATTGGAAAGAGCATTTGGAGAGATACCCACGTGGAGCTGCGGGACTATCATCGCCATTCTGTTCACCGGGAACTATTTCGCCCGGCTCGTCAACGCGGATGATAAGTACGGTAGCTGCTTCTCGGTTTTTTGATCCGATAATGCATGAGCACTCGTGGGAACGCCCAAGAGAAAATAAACCTTTAGTTCTCCTGTCCTGTCTTTGTTGCTAACTTAAGACCCTATATATTTTGAAACGTGATGACAAGACGCTCACGTCGAATAATGCAACTGTTCATATGCATTTGCTCTGCTACATACCTTGTCTGTAACTCATAAGAAGATTGAGCTCTACCTTTTGGTCTAATGATACTTAGTTTCTGGCAATGATCTCAGGTTTGCGGAATCAGAGCTGGAAAATCTTGTGTCAAGCGTGTCACACGTGTCACACATGAAGAGCACTGTTCTCCAAGTGGTGGAAGGATGCAAAAGGCAGATAGGTAGCCCTCAGTCATGGACGGTTGATTTAGCGCGTTGATTTTCTTCTCTTGTTTGATGGCCTAATGTCCAATTTCATTGATGTTAGCCCAAATGGAGGAGTATCAGAAGTACGTGAAAAAGGTCGAAGCTCCGGTGGACATCGTGGACTTTCTGAAATCACTGCTTGCCGCGAAAGCTTCCTCGCGGGATCCAATTGTTACTGGCCCCAATAACACGCCGGTTCGCCCTCTGCAGAATCTCCCGTTTTCCCTCTTCTTCAATCTATTTTCTAGGATATTTATGCTGCTGGAAGCGGCACTTCAATCACGTATAAAAAGGAATGAGTGCATTTCCCTTTGGTCTTAGACAAGGATATTAATTCTTAGCCTCATGACGGTTTGAGCAAACTGGTTTTACTATTCAAAACGCTTCAGTAGCTGTTTTTTCATGATATCCTACTGATATAGCTAGTATGCGGAATAAAATAAACTTCAAATAAAATAAAAGAGTTAGGGAAGAAAATAAGAACACAAGATTTATAGTGGTTCGGCTTAATCCAAGCCTACGTCCACTCTCCCACGATAACAGCCTTCTTGGCTGGATTCCACTATGCAATCAACAAGAGATTACAACTTTGAGTGCAAACACTTAGTAGTAGATCACACTATCTCACTAAGTCACTCTTTTGGTATTTCTCTCACGATTACAAACGTTTAAGCTCTCAAGAGACAAGTATATGATCGAAGGTCGCTTAGACTTTGGAATTATAAATTCTACGCTCCGTCTCTTACTTGCTCATCGGTCCTTCATATCCTTAAATACTCCTCCACTTCCAAACTAGCCGTTGGACAGCATCTCGGAGAATCGTCTTCCAATATACCCATTGGACAGCTCTGTATCTAGAAGATTTAGTAGCCGTTGAGTGACAAAGGTAAAATCCCAAATTGATTCCGATCGCCCATACAAATGAAATCTTGGTTTCCATAAGTAAAGCTTCTTCGTAGATAAAGTTCTTGTCTTCAATCAAATCAATCTTGATGTGGAATCCAAACCAGATCACCAGCCGTTATATGATTGGGCTTGAGTTACGATTCATCGTAATCTGGATGTAAAGTCGAGTCTTTAGACTTTACGATATGAGTCTTGAGACTTTACAATCTGGGTCTGTAGACTTTACAATATGAGTCTGTAGACTTTACAATCTGGTTCAGCTTCAGCATAGTCTGTCTTCTGATTCATCATTTACGTTCAGTCTGGAATTAGTCAGAGTGAGCAGACTTCTGATGTAGAACAGACTTTGAGTCTTGAGTCTGGCAGTCTTCAGACTTTGAGTCTTGAGTCTGGCAGTCTTCAGACTTTGAGTCTTGAGTCTGAAAATCTTCAGAATATACTTCGGACATGTGTTACGTTCAGTCTTCTAGTCGTCTTCTGACTTTGATAATATCCTTTACATGTTCTATTATCTGCATGGTCTATTACTCAACCATTGAACATGTTAGTAGCCTTTGATTTATTTTGTCATCTTCAAAACATCATAAGGGATTTCCCTAACAATCTCCCCCTTTTTGATGATGACAAAACAATCTCTGAATATGCAGATTTGTAAATATACTTTTAAATCAAAGGATATCAGAAGATAACAAATAGATTGAGCATAATAATATGTAGAAAATAATCGCAGCTCAATATTATGCAATAAATAATATTAACCAATCAGCACATATGCATATTCATATATTCTCCCCCTTTTTGTCATAATCAAAAAGTGATAATAATGGATTCACGTAGAGAATGATAACAAATATTTTGCATGAATCACAATTTCCAAAAATCAGCTTTTATAAAGCAAGTCGAATATTAAAGATATGCAATATAGCTCACTTCGATTATGTCAGCAAATATTCAATAAAAATCACAGATGCATCATGAAATTCACGTACACTTTTTGTCATGATAATATCAGTAAGAGATTTGTTAATGACAAAAGGTAATAAAAAGATGCACTAACCAGATTTTTTTTGAACAAATTCTGACACATTTACCTTTCATTCCATCTATAATAAGATCACGATCAATCCAAAAAGATTTTTCCAAAATTGATCAAAGCTCCCCCTCAATTTGTTGGCTTTTTGAGATGATCACGATTCTTTTCCTTTTCTTTTGGATTTGCTTTCTCCCCCTGTGATCATGACAATATTTGTGGATAGAAACAATTGTTGCAATTGTCGCAGGAGATATTTTCTGATTGCACCAAAATCTGCGTAGATTCGCAATCATCCTTCCCTTAAAGAATTTCCTGCAATCAACTCATTTTCCTTTTTGGTATCCATCAATTTGGATCCTTCCTTGACGTTAGAGCAAAATATATAATCTCCATAAACAAATATTCTTTCTTAATTCATCATAACAAAGTATTCAAAGAAAGAATATTATGCATAATCATATTTTGAAAAATAAATTCTCACTTAGTCATAGTACAATAAAATCAGAGAGAATAAAATCCTTGAATATCTATGAATATCTTGCATCATCACGTAAACAGATTTTCTTTTTGCAAAATATGATTAGATCTGAGAGAATAAAATTAGACAAAAATAATCTGAATTATCTCAAATAATCACACGTGTTAAATCAAATCTCAACTCACAAATCACAAAAACAAATCATACAATTCTTTCTTTCATAAAGCAAAATATGATCATCTCAATCAACCAAGGATATATCGAATCTCAAGCATAATGAGAAATTGAGAATAAAAAATTCCTTACCAAATCCTCTTTCTTCTTTCTTCTTTATATCCTGCAAAAATAACTTATCTTTTCTTTGGTACCCATTTTTTCTTGGGTCCATGAGAGTTAGCAGAATATGTTGCTTTTATCCAATTTTTCTTAATAGGTCTCAAGACTTGAGAAAGATCTTGTTGCCTAAGTCGAAAATTTTCCTTTTTAAGTTTGGAGATTCTTTTAAGAGAAGATTTGAGATTTGAACAAAGCTCATTTATATACTTTGAAACTTTGAGAGGAATTTTTGAATTGCTTACCTCGATTTCCTCATCGGATTCTGAGTCTATGTCCAAGTCAGACTCTGATTTTGAGTCTGTGTCTGAATCAGACTCAGATTTTGAATGTGTCATCAAGCATATATTTTCTTGATCATCATCTTCTTTCATGATTCTTTTATAGCCATTATGCTTGTATTGACTTCTTCCATCGAAGTTCCTTCCTTTTCTACTCAGCTTTTTAAATTTCTTGACCATAAAGGCAAGTTCTTCATCGTCCATGTCATTTTCTGAGTCTGTTTCATCAAAAACAGCATTAGATATTAAAGCAATGGACTTCTTACCTTCGGGATCTTCATCATTAAGTTGTTCCACTTCATAGGATTGAAGAGTGCCAATCAATTCATCAACGAAGAGTGGCATAATCCTCGAGTCTCCGGATTGAGGTCTTGACATGATTCCAATCTTTTGAGAGACCTCGCAAGAGTTTGTTGACCTTCATTGGGGTAGAAATTTGCTGACCTTGATATGCTAAACCATTTACAATTTCTGTAAAACGGCTAAACATATCTCCAATTGATTCTCCTTGCTTCATCTTGAAGGATTCATATTTGCCAAGCAGGAAGTTTATTTTTGTCTCTCTTACACGATCGGTCCCTTCATATGTAACATGAAGTTTATCCCAAACTTCTTTTGCTGTTTCACATGAAGAGATTCTGTTATATTCAGCAAGAGATAAAGCGCAATATAAAGAATAAATGGCTTTTGCATCAAGCGCTTCTCTTTTGGACAACTCCGTCCGAGACATAAGAGCGGGGGGTTTGCTTTCTTTGTCTTTGCCATTCTTATTTGATGTAGACGCAGCGATGGGATTGATTCCTCTTTCCACAACATCCCATTGCAAGAGATCTCTGGATCTTAGGAATGCTTTCATTTTGTTCTTCCATACGTCGTATTCCTTTCCATCAAAATATGGTGGCCTTGTGTTGCTTTGGCCTTCCATAAGTCCTGGTGCCAACATACTAGCCATAAAGAATCTTTAGCTCAAAAGTAAAAACACTTTTATAAACCGAGCACTTGGCTCTGATACCAATTGATATAGCTAGTATGCGGAATAAAATAAACTTCAAATAAAACAAAAGAGTTAGGAAAGAAAATAAGAACACAAGATTTATAGTGGTTCGGCTTAATCCAAGCCTACGTCCACTCTCCCACGATAACAGCCTTCTTGGCTGGATTCCACTATGCAATCAACAAGAGATTACAACTTCGAGTGCAAACACTTAGTAGTAGATCACACTATCTCACTAAGTCACTCTTTTGGTATTTCTCTCACGATTACAAACGTTTAAGCTCTCAAGAGACAAGTATATGATCGAAGGTCGCTTAGACTTTGGAATTATAAATTCTACGCTCCGTCTCTTACTTGCTCATCGGTCCTTCATCTCCTTAAATACTCCTCCACTTCCAAACTAGCCGTTGGACAGCATCCCGGAGAATCGTCTTCCAATATACCCATTGGACAGCTCTGTATCTAGAAGATTTAGTAGCCGTTGAGTGACAAAGGTAAAATCCCAAATTGATTCCGATCGCCCATACAAACGAAATCTTGGTTTCCATAAGTAAAGCTTCTTCGTATATAAAGTTCTTGTCTTCAATCAAATCAATCTTGATGTGGAATCCAAACCAGATCACCAGCCGTTATATGATTGGGCTTGAGTTACGATTCATCGTAACTGGATGTAAAGTCTCGAGTCTTTAGACTTTACGATATGAGTCTTGAGACTTTACAATCTGGGTCTGTAGACTTTACAATATGAGTCTCGTAGACTTTACAATCTGGTTCGGCTTCAAAGATAGTCTACGTCTTCGATTCATCATTTACGTTCGATCCGGAATTAGTCGAGTGAGTGAGCAGACTTCTGATGTAGAACAGACTTTGAGTCTTGAGTCTGGCAGTCTTCAGACTTTGAGTCTTGAGTCTGAAAATCTTCAGAATATACTTCGGACATGTGTTACGTTCAGTCTTCTGGTCGTCTTCTGACTTTGATAATATCCTTTACATGTTCTATTATCTGCATGGTCTATTACTCAACCATTGAACATGTTAGTAGCCTTTGATTTATTTTGTCATCTTCAAAACATCATAAGGGATTTCCCTAACAATCTCCCCCTTTTTGATGATGACAAAACAATCTCTGAATATGCAGATTTGTAAATATACTTTTAAATCAAAGGATATCAGAAGATAACAAATAGATTGAGCATAATAATATGTAGAAAATAATCGCAGCTCAATATTATGCAATAAATAATATTAACCAATCAGCACATATGCATATTCATATATTCTCCCCCTTTTTGTCATAATCAAAAAGTGATAATAATGGATTCACGTAGAGAATGATAACAAATATTTTGCATGAATCACAATTTCCAAAAAATCAGCTTTTATAAAGCAAGTCGAATATTAAAGATATGCAATATAGCTCACTTCGATTATGTCAGCAAATATTCAATAAAAATCACAGATGCATCATGAAATTCACGTACACTTTTTGTCATGATAATATCAAGAGATTTGTTAATGACAAAAGGTAATAAAAAGATGCACTAACCAGATTTTTTGAACAAATTCTGACACATTTACCTTTCATTCCATCTATAATAAGATCACGATCAATCCAAAAAGATTTTTCCAAAATTGATCAAAGCTCCCCCTCAATTTGTTGGCTTTTTGAGATGATCACGATTCTTTTCCTTTTCTTTTGGATTTGCTTTCTCCCCCTGTGATCATGACAATATTTGTGGATAGAAACAATTGTTGCAATTGTCGCAGGAGATATTTTCTGATTGCACCAAAATCTGCGTAGATTCGCAATCATCCTTCCCTTAAAGAATTTCCTGCAATCAACTCATTTTCCTTTTTGGTATCCATCAATTTGGATCCTTCCTTGACGTTAGAGCAAAATATATAATCTCCATAAACAAATATTCTTTCTTAATTCATCATAACAAAGTATTCAAAGAAAGAATATTATGCATAATCATATTTTGAAAAATAAATTCTCACTTAGTCATAGTACAATAAAATCAGAGAGAATAAAATCCTTGAATATCTATGAATATCTTGCATCATCACGTAAACAGATTTTCTTTTTGCAAAATATGATTAGATCTGAGAGAATAAAATTAGACAAAAATAATCTGAATTATCTCAAATAATCACACGTGTTAAATCAAATCTCAACTCACAAATCACAAAAACAAATCATACAATTCTTTCTTTCATAAAGCAAAATATGATCATCTCAATCAACCAAGGATATATCGAATCTCAAGCATAATGAGAAATTGAGAATAAAAAATTCCTTACCAAATCCTCTTTCTTCTTTCTTCTTTATATCCTGCAAAAATAACTTATCTTTTCTTTGGTACCCATTTTTTCTTGGGTCCATGAGAGTTAGCAGAATATGTTGCTTTTATCCAATTTTTCTTAATAGGTCTCAAGACTTGAGAAAGATCTTGTTGCCTAAGTCGAAAATTTTCCTTTTTAAGTTTGGAGATTCTTTTAAGAGAAGATTTGAGATTTGAACAAAGCTCATTTATATACTTTGAAACTTTGAGAGGAATTTTTGAATTGCTTACCTCGATTTCCTCATCGGATTCTCGAGTCTATGTCCAAGTCGACTCGATTTTGAGTCGTAATGATCGGACTCGGACTCAGATTTTGAATGTGTCATCAAGCATATATTTTCTTGATCATCATCTTCTTTCATGATTCTTTTATAGCCATTATGCTTGTATTGACTTCTTCCATCGAAGTTCCTTCCTTTTCTACTCAGCTTTTTAAATTTCTTGACCATAAAGGCAAGTTCTTCATCGTCCATGTCATTTTCTGAGTCTGTTTCATCAAAAACAGCATTAGATATTAAAGCAATGGACTTCTTACCTTCGGGATCTTCATCATTAAGTTGTTCCACTTCATAGGATTGAAGAGTGCCAATCAATTCATCAACGAAGAGTGGCATAATCCTCTGAGTCTCCCGGATTGAGGTCTTGACATGATTCCAATCTTTTGAGAGACCTCGCAAGAGTTTGTTGACCTTCATTGGGGTAGAAATTTGCTGACCTTGATATGCTAAACCATTTACAATTTCTGTAAAACGGCTAAACATATCTCCAATTGATTCTCCTTGCTTCATCTTGAAGGATTCATATTTGCCAAGCAGGAAGTTTATTTTTGTCTCTCTTACACGATCGGTCCCTTCATATGTAACATGAAGTTTATCCCAAACTTCTTTTGCTGTTTCACATGAAGAGATTCTGTTATATTCAGCAAGAGATAAAGCGCAATATAAAGAATAAATGGCTTTTGCATCAAGCGCTTCTCTTTTGGACAACTCCGTCCGAGACATAAGAGCGGGGGGTTTGCTTTCTTTGTCTTTGCCATTCTTATTTGATGTAGACGCAGCGATGGGATTGATTCCTCTTTCCACAACATCCCATTGCAAGAGATCTCTGGATCTTAGGAATGCTTTCATTTTGTTCTTCCATACGTCGTATTCCTTTCCATCAAAATATGGTGGCCTTGTGTTGCTTTGGCCTTCCATAAGTCCTGGTGCCAACATACTAGCCATAAAGAATCTTTAGCTCAAAAGTAAAAACACTTTTATAAACCGAGCACTTGGCTCTGATACCAATTGATATAGCTAGTATGCGGAATAAAATAAACTTCAAATAAAACAAAAGAGTTAGGAAAGAAAATAAGAACACAAGATTTATAGTGGTTCGGCTTAATCCAAGCCTACGTCCACTCTCCCACGATAACAGCCTTCTTGGCTGGATTCCACTATGCAATCAACAAGAGATTACAACTTCGAGTGCAAACACTTAGTAGTAGATCACACTATCTCACTAAGTCACTCTTTTGGTATTTCTCTCACGATTACAAACGTTTAAGCTCTCAAGAGACAAGTATATGATCGAAAGTCGCTTAGACTTTGGAATTATAAATTCTACGCTCCATCTCTTACTTGCTCATCGGTCCTTCATCTCCTTAAATACTCCTCCACTTCCAAACTAGCCGTTGGACAGTATCCGGAGAATCGTCTTCCAATATACCCATTGGACAGCTCTGTATTGAGAAGATTTAGTAGCCGTTGAGTGACAAAGGTAAAATCCCAAATTGATTCCGATCGCCCATACAAACGAAATCTTGGTTTCCATAAGTAAAGCTTCTTCGTATATAAAGTTCTTGTCTTCAATCAAATCAATCTTGATGTGGAATCCAAACCAGATCACCAGCCGTTATATGATTGGGCTTGAGTTACGATTCATCGTAATCTGGATGTAAAGTCTGAGTCTTTAGACTTTACGATATGAGTCTTGAGACTTTACAATCTGGGTCTGTAGACTTTACAATATGAGTCTGTAGACTTTACAATCTGGTTCAGCTTCAGCATAGTCTGTCTTCTGATTCATCATTTACGTTCAGTCTGGAATTAGTCAGAGTGAGCAGACTTCTGATGTAGAACAGACTTTGAGTCTTGAGTCTGGCAGTCTTCAGACTTTGAGTCTTGAGTCTGAAAATCTTCAGAATATACTTCGGACATGTGTTACGTTCAGTCTTCTGGTCGTCTTCTGACTTTGATAATATCCTTTACATGTTCTATTATCTGCATGGTCTATTACTCAACCATTGAACATGTTAGTAGCCTTTGATTTATTTTGTCATCTTCAAAACATCATAAGGGATTTCCCTAACAATCTCCCCCTTTTTGATGATGACAAAACAATCTCTGAATATGCAGATTTGTAAATATACTTTTAAATCAAAGGATATCAGAAGATAACAAATAGATTGAGCATAATAATATGTAGAAAATAATCGCAGCTCAATATTATGCAATAAATAATATTAACCAATCAGCACATATGCATATTCATATATTCTCCCCCTTTTTGTCATAATCAAAAAGTGATAATAATGGATTCACGTAGAGAATGATAACAAATATTTTGCATGAATCACAATTTCCAAAAAATCAGCTTTTATAAAGCAAGTCGAATATTAAAGATATGCAATATAGCTCACTTCGATTATGTCAGCAAATATTCAATAAAAATCACAGATGCATCATGAAATTCACGTACACTTTTTGTCATGATAATATCAGTAAGAGATTTGTTAATGACAAAAGGTAATAAAAAGATGCACTAACCAGATTTTTTTTGAACAAATTCTGACACATTTACCTTTCATTCCATCTATAATAAGATCACGATCAATCCAAAAAGATTTTTCCAAAATTGATCAAAGCTCCCCCTCAATTTGTTGGCTTTTGAGATGATCACGATTCTTTTCCTTTTCTTTTGGATTTGCTTTCTCCCCTGTGATCATGACAATATTTGTGGATAGAAACAATTGTTGCAATTGTCGCAGGAGATATTTTCTGATTGCACCAAAATCTGCGTAGATTCGCAATCATCCTTCCCTTAAAGAATTTCCTGCAATCAACTCATTTTCCTTTTTGGTATCCATCAATTTGGATCCTTCCTTGACGTTAGAGCAAAATATATAATCTCCATAAACAAATATTCTTTCTTAATTCATCATAACAAAGTATTCAAAGAAAGAATATTATGCATAATCATATTTTGAAAAATAAATTCTCACTTAGTCATAGTACAATAAAATCAGAGAGAATAAAATCCTTGAATATCTATGAATATCTTGCATCATCACGTAAACAGATTTTCTTTTTGCAAAATATGATTAGATCTGAGAGAATAAAATTAGACAAAAATAATCTGAATTATCTCAAATAATCACACGTGTTAAATCAAATCTCAACTCACAAATCACAAAAACAAATCATACAATTCTTTCTTTCATAAAGCAAAATATGATCATCTCAATCAACCAAGGATATATCGAATCTCAAGCATAATGAGAAATTGAGAATAAAAAATTCCTTACCAAATCCTCTTTCTTCTTTCTTCTTTATATCCTGCAAAAATAACTTATCTTTTCTTTGGTACCCATTTTTTCTTGGGTCCATGAGAGTTAGCAGAATATGTTGCTTTTATCCAATTTTTCTTAATAGGTCTCAAGACTTGAGAAAGATCTTGTTGCCTAAGTCGAAAATTTTCCTTTTTAAGTTTGGAGATTCTTTTAAGAGAAGATTTGAGATTTGAACAAAGCTCATTTATATACTTTGAAACTTTGAGAGGAATTTTTGAATTGCTTACCTCGATTTCCTCATCGGATTCTGAGTCTATGTCCAAGTCAGACTCTGATTTTGAGTACGTATGTCCGAATCGGACTCAGATTTTGAATGTGTCATCAAGCATATATTTTCTTGATCATCATCTTCTTTCATGATTCTTTTATAGCCATTATGCTTGTATTGACTTCTTCCATCGAAGTTCCTTCCTTTTCTACTCAGCTTTTTAAATTTCTTGACCATAAAGGCAAGTTCTTCATCGTCCATGTCATTTTCTGAGTCTGTTTCATCAAAAACAGCATTAGATATTAAAGCAATGGACTTCTTACCTTCGGGATCTTCATCATTAAGTTGTTCCACTTCATAGGATTGAAGAGTGCCAATCAATTCATCAACGAAGAGTGGCATAATCCTCTCGAGTCTCCCGGATTGAGGTCTTGACATGATTCCAATCTTTTGAGAGACCTCGCAAGAGTTTGTTGACCTTCATTGGGGTAGAAATTTGCTGACCTTGATATGCTAAACCATTTACAATTTCTGTAAAACGGCTAAACATATCTCCAATTGATTCTCCTTGCTTCATCTTGAAGGATTCATATTTGCCAAGCAGGAAGTTTATTTTTGTCTCTCTTACACGATCGGTCCCTTCATATGTAACATGAAGTTTATCCCAAACTTCTTTTGCTGTTTCACATGAAGAGATTCTGTTATATTCAGCAAGAGATAAAGCGCAATATAAAGAATAAATGGCTTTTGCATCAAGCGCTTCTCTTTTGGACAACTCCGTCCGAGACATAAGAGCGGGGGGTTTGCTTTCTTTGTCTTTGCCATTCTTATTTGATGTAGACGCAGCGATGGGATTGATTCCTCTTTCCACAACATCCCATTGCAAGAGATCTCTGGATCTTAGGAATGCTTTCATTTTGTTCTTCCATACGTCGTATTCCTTTCCATCAAAATATGGTGGCCTTGTGTTGCTTTGGCCTTCCATAAGTCCTGGTGCCAACATACTAGCCATAAAGAATCTTTAGCTCAAAAGTAAAAACACTTTTATAAACCGAGCACTTGGCTCTGATACCAATTGATATAGCTAGTATGCGGAATAAAATAAACTTCAAATAAAACAAAAGAGTTAGGAAAGAAAATAAGAACACAAGATTTATAGTGGTTCGGCTTAATCCAAGCCTACGTCCACTCTCCCACGATAACAGCCTTCTTGGCTGGATTCCACTATGCAATCAACAAGAGATTACAACTTCGAGTGCAAACACTTAGTAGTAGATCACACTATCTCACTAAGTCACTCTTTTGGTATTTCTCTCACGATTACAAACGTTTAAGCTCTCAAGAGACAAGTATATGATCGAAGGTCGCTTAGACTTTGGAATTATAAATTCTACGCTCCGTCTCTTACTTGCTCATCGGTCCTTCATCTCCTTAAATACTCCTCCACTTCCAAACTAGCCGTTGGACAGCATCCCGGAGAATCGTCTTCCAATATACCCATTGGACAGCTCTGTATCTAGAAGATTTAGTAGCCGTTGAGTGACAAAGGTAAAATCCCAAATTGATTCCGATCGCCCATACAAACGAAATCTTGGTTTCCATAAGTAAAGCTTCTTCGTATATAAAGTTCTTGTCTTCAATCAAATCAATCTTGATGTGGAATCCAAACCAGATCACCAGCCGTTATATGATTGGGCTTGAGTTACGATTCATCGTAATCTGGATGTAAAGTCTGAGTCTTTAGACTTTACGATATGAGTCTTGAGACTTTACAACGGGTAATAGACTTTACAATATGAGTCTGTAGACTTTACAATCTGGTTCAGCTTCAGCATAGTCTGTCTTCTGATTCATCATTTACGTTCAGTCTGGAATTAGTCAGAGTGAGCAGACTTCTGATGTAGAACAGACTTTGAGTCTTGAGTCTGGAAATCTTCAGAATATACTTCGGACATGTGTTACGTTCAGTCTTCTGGTCGTCTTCTGACTTTGATAATATCCTTTACATGTTCTATTATCTGCATGGTCTATTACTCAACCATTGAACATGTTAGTAGCCTTTGATTTATTTTGTCATCTTCAAAACATCATAAGGGATTTCCCTAACACCTACTGGTTTATATTAATCTTTCTTCAATTTCAGGAAGTATCAAACCCATTCATTATTCTGGCTCCCTGATTGCTTCTGCTTATATTCTTACCTGACTTACACACTTTCTTCTTCTCTTCATTGAACATGTGCAGGTCAAGCTCGAGTCGTTCAGGAAGAAGAAAGGATTGCTGATTATTTCGGGCCTAGAAATCTCAGCGGACGACGCTGCAACTCTTAAAGGGATTCACGATCATCTCAAGTACTCTCAAACCGAGAAGGAGACACACTACGAGTTTGTTTGGATTCCTATCCTGGATGCGAATCCACCCAACAATTCGGAAGCAGTGCCAAACTTCAGGTCTCTGATGCCATGGGCTTTTAAGGTAGACCCCCGCAAAATGAACGTGTTGGCCCCTGAATATATCAAGACAGAGTGGGGTTTCCAGCGAGAAACCATGGTGGTTGTGTTGGACTCGCACGGTTGGGTGGAGAACCTGAATTTCATGCACATGGTGCGGATATGGGGGACGTTTGCTTTCCAAGGGACTTGGAAGGACACGTTCAATTGGGTTCATCTTGTAATCACACCGACAGTACCGCGCGAGAAATTGGTTGTGGTAAACAAACTTATCTTTCCAAACTGTTGATGGTAGTTTCCGTTGGGTTACTAACGAACGAGCACGACCTCCTGCACAAGAAAGATTTGCACTGCAGTAGTACTTACACACCTAGGCACGTCATTTCGTGTGCTAATGCTAATTTGGCCTTCGCATTTCAAATTGGATTCAGTAATCTTACACCTATGTTATCATGGTCCTACAGATTAAGACCGCTTACACATTGTTTTATGGAGGAACTGCTGCTATGAAATCTGACATTGCCCTTGAAATTCCTCACCTTAGCATGGTTCACATTAAGGACACGAAGGGCTTCTTCATCCGCTTAAGGAGTTGCTTGATTTCAAGGCTGGAAGCCGTGAAAACCAACCCCATGAAAATCAACCCTGTTGATCGATCCTATAGTATGCGAGATGTGTGAAGCCTACAAAGCCTGTCACATAGGCGGGTTTGCAATACTCACCAAAGGGCCTGATATGCAGCGTCAGCATATCAGCCTCTTCCACGCAGTCAGTACGCTCACGAACGACCTGATAAGGGTAAGGGAGCTGGTCGACAAGGATAAGGGGATAGATCTTGCAGAGGCTTTCAAAAAGAAAGAACCAGGTGTTCAAGAACTATCTGGCTGCAAGCACTTCTACGTCCCACATTATCCTGGTCTGGGGGATTTGTGCTGCCCCGGTGATAGCCGGAACGTGAGTTATGATCTCAGTTTCACGTGCTGCCCTTCCGGTTCCAACCAAGGGGGGGCGCGACAAGCGAAGTCCTCAACTGATGCTAACGCTAAATGAGAAGCTTCAGTTGATGCTAGCGCTAAATAAGAAGCTTCAGTTGATGCTAGCGCTAAATAAGAAGCTTCTGTTCAGAGCGTGCTTGATTATATTAAGGTGTGAAAGTGTGTTTGCAAGTGTCGTGGGTTTGCCAGTGTCGTGTGTTTCCTGTCGTTTATATATTACCTTCGTATGCTTGTGCTGTAATGCGATCGTACTTGGGGCCATGACAGCCTCTCAGGGCCTCATAGCCACTATATCGAATGAATGAATAAATAAAGCTGGAGATGTTCTTCTGTATTAATCTTGTGATCAGATTCTTGTTCCTTTAGTCCTTCTGTTTCCTTGTTCCTAAAGGAACACCACACTTCCATACCAAAATCTCATTTAATCCGTAAAAACATTTGAATGGTGAGTTCAATTAATGTTAGGTATCAAGTATAATGTTTCTTGTTGTGTCCGATTTAAAATTACTAGCGGAGACCTAATAGATTATGAAACCAAATGAACATCGTATAGTGCATATGAGACCTGCAGATGTCTTTTTTGCTAAGAAATATACAGGTTGGGCCGTTTAGGAAATAGGCAAGTTGAGTGTGGGATGGGGGTTAATGAAGCGGGGAGAGTTCATATCGCTCATATCATTTTCTTGAGACATCGGTATATTAGCAAACAACGTCACCGAATGCGGTAAAAAGTTTGAATTAGATCGTGAGTGAACCTTGGTGTCAATTCGTGTCTTGGACATTTGTTACCTTATATTAAAAGACTAAATAGCTTTGATGCATTGGTAAGCCTAATCGACCATCTTTTGACCCATGAGTTTTGTGTTAAGAGAATAGTTGTCACTTAAACTGAATATCCTGTAATAGATGTGAGACCCTCGTGACCATCTTTTGGCTCATGAGTTTTGAGTTAAAAAATAATTATGACTTAAATAGAATATTCCATAATAGATGTGAGACCCTCATGGCTAATATCCTGAGGTTGTGCGAATTGTGCTTTCAAGAGAACCTTCTGCAAAAGCATTATTTTGGTCAGATTTAATATTTTGTTGATTTTAGCCGAGTCTTTCGTTTGTTGATTTCAAGTAGGATCTCTAAAATGTTGACGCCTAAATTTTCATTTTTTAATTAATTAGTTTCTTTATTTATATATTTTGCCTTTTTTTCGGATAAATAGATAATTAAAAAAAACAAAACAAAGCAAAAAATAGAAAAACAGAAAAAGCAGCCCCTCCTCTGGGCCTTCGCCAACCTGCAACCCGGCCCGCACCTTCATCTCCTTCCTCGCCGACTGGGTGGGCAGCACGCATCGGAGGTGCGACGCCGGAGCAGAAGGGAGGAACAGTAGCGTACGTGGAGCGGGGGGCAGCTGGCGTCGGATGAGGACGTGCAGGGGGGTAGCTGGTGTGGATGGGACATCAGTTCGGCCGGCAAAGGCCGTGGCGACCGACGGTCGAACTCCATCGACCGGCCGCCCCTCGGCCTATAAATAGGTCGTCGATCCTAGCAGCCAAAGCACATAGAGGAGAGAGAGAGAGGCTAGTGAGCTCTGAGAGATCCCCTAAGAGACTTCGGGGAACTCAAAGAGTGAGCAAAGGCGAATCGATCGGGTCGTGAGCTCAATGACCTCCCTCCGAGAGACTTTGGGGGAGGCCGGCGGTGAGCAAACCCAGATTTGCGAGAACTCGAGAGCAAAGAGAGATTATAAGGAGAGAGAGAGGCTAGCCGAAGCTCGAGGTCCCATGAGAGACTTCGGGGAGTTCGAGTGCAAGGCCGGCCATGGTGTGGTGAGCTCGGAGGGGTCCCCGAGAGATTTCGGGGAGCTCGAAGGGTGAACCCAAGGGAGAGAAAAGGTGTTCCAGCCAGATTTGACTAGGCCTAGGTCTCACCGTCTCCGTCGTTGTTTGCCGTGGTCTTCACCGTCGCAGATCAAACTCTCTAGTTCATCATTGCTCGCCGTGGTTGCCACCGTCGTAAATTGACCCTTGTCGTCGTTGTCATTGCCTCCATTCAAGAAAAGGTAAAGAAAGCCCATTGTCGTTGTCCCGCCGCTCATTGCAACCCTATTTCATTGTCATTGTTGTCGTCGTAGTCGCCATTGTCGTTGCTGTCGCCGCCATAGCCATCGTCGTCGTCGTAATGCCTCGGTTTCCGTCCCTGGCGCCGCGGATTCACAAACCCTAGGGTTTGCGATTTTTCGAGTGCGAAGCGGATCAGACCCGGAAAATTGGGTAGGGTTCGCGATCTGGGGGTGGTCGGAGGACGGGTCGGGTGCCGGAGCCGAGTCGGGTAGGGTTTTCGTCGGGAGTCGGGCCACTAGGGCTGGGTCATCGGGTTGGGCCGGGTGTCCCTAAACGCCCGGCCGTGACGTCGTTTTGAAAAAAAGAAAGAAAGTCGGGCCCGCATAGCGGGCCCGTCTGCGTTTTAGGCTGACTAGGGTTAGACTCAACCCGATCTAACTTGGGTCCGCTTTTATATTATTTTTATATTTTAATAAAAAAATAAAAAATAATTTATTTTCGAAAAAAATTTAAAAAATATTTTAATTTTGGAAAACCAAAAAATATTTTAAAAATAGTTAATTTTTTTATTTTCCGAAAAAATAAAAAAATAAAAAATATTTCATATTTTTCAAAAAATGCCAAAAATCCAAAAAAAGCCAAAAATTCATGAAAAAGCTAAAAAATTCAGAAAAAGCCAAAAAGACTTGTATGTTTCCCAAAATACCAAAAATCCTTTTATGTCCAAAAAATTAGAAAAAGACCAAAAAAATGTTTTTCCTCCCTATAAATGCATGGAAAATTCATTAAAAATCCAAAAAGTCTTAGAATTTAAACAAGATTAGGTACCGAAAGGGCATTAATGATTAACTAGTGTAATCAAGTCCCCGATCCTAATTTCTCTGATTGCGCAGGAGCGAATATTTCTCCCAATACTTCGCATGGTTTCTAATCAACTCACCCCAAATCGATTAGTGGTGACTCCGTTTTAAAAATTGACTTACAGGTTAAAAACTTAAACTATTAAAGTCGTGAATTGGTGGACTTGGGAGAGTCCGGACATAACTAAATTCAGCCAAGCCATTAGCCTCCTTTAGGTGCCTGCCCCTAATCGGGCGCGTTGAAAAAAAAGAGGTTGTGATAGCTTAGCGACTCCGCTGGGGACAATTTTTGAGGAATTAGGCCATTTTGTCTTTATTTAAATACTTTGCTGACTTTGGGTTTTTTTTTCTTTTGTGTAGGTTAATAGCTTAGAGCTTTTTTTATTTAAAATAAAATGTCTTTTGATTATAAATTGCTATGCATGCTTTACTGTTTTAACACTACACATGGCACACACAACCCGGCCACCGGATCTGGGTTGCCATAGGATATTTAGGATGGTGTTAAGAAAGATCAACCTCGAACACGAGACTGCGATGTAGAGGTTACCTCTTTTTTCCCTGAATTTCTTAGCTAAGGTTAAGGGGTATGCTACTAATGCGAGACTGCGACGGGCGGATACTCTTTTAATTTCAACAAACCTTTTCAGTTAGAAATCGAGTTGCACATCCCATGTGCATGTCTTTGTGTTTGCCATTTTCTTTAAAAGCAAAGTAATTTCTTTACTTTTATTCAATCTTTTTTATTGGCCCATGGCCATTTAGCATAGGTTTTTCGAGTCCAATTTATATGCAATGGGAGAAGACGATATCCAGTTTATTCCCGCTCCCAAAGCAAAGCTCTTCAAATGGTGGGGTCAATTGGACCATTATGCCCAAGAGCGTGTGAAAGCCAAAGTCGGTCATCTCCTATCGTTGATCCAAATCACTATTCATCCTAAAGTCATACAAGCCATGGCATATTTCTAGTGCCTAAAGACTACTACTTTCATATTTGGTAGGTTTGAGCTAACCTCAATTCTAGAAGAATATAATATCATCACTGGAATACCTCTCAAGAATAAGCTTGTTAGGCCATCAATAGGCATCATCCCGTTGCGTGGGTTAGTGCGAATTTTAAGAACTGAAGTTCATGTTATGAGGCAAATTCTTGAAAACAACAATAATACTTGCCCACTAGAATTTATGAATGCATGTTTTCAAAATCAGCTTATGATCCAAAAAAGTGAGATTTTCCTCCTAGCCTTTTTCGGGTTCATCATTTTCCCCCATCAAAGAAATGTCATAAGTCCTAAGATGGCATGGATAGTTGATCAGATCTTGAGGGGGCAAAATTATGTCAACATGATTTTAACCAAAACATTCTTGTCCCTTAATCATTTTAAAGAAAACACGGAAAAAATCATGTGGGTCTCTCCAGAAATTTTGCAAGTTTGGTTCTTTTCTCATCTAAGCGAATTCCGAGGCTTCATGCGATCGTTTGAAACGAATGATTTCGAAAATCCATTACAAAAATTTATGGTTTTAAGACCATACATTCCTAATCAAAGCCGTTTAAATTGGATGAACTTCCTAAGAGACCCGGCTCTTGAGGCATTCCAATGGTGTGCTGGTTGGTTCCATGAAAAGAGAGCTCACTTCGCTTACAAACGCCGCCATCAAATTCCGTTGCTCGGCCTCACCGGCGCCATTTCTTATTTCCCATATTGGGTGGCACGACAGTATAGAGCCATTCAAGAGATTCCACCACCTTTCAAAAGAAAGATCCCTCCACTCCTTTTCACCCATCAAAGTCATGAATACGCATTCGAGATTGAAATCATCGAGGAAGCATGGAGCAGGTGCCATTGTAAAAGAATCGTGGTATCTGAAGGGCTTGAAGGATAGGAAAAAGCCCACCACGCCTCTGAGTCCTACATCCATAACCATCGTATTCGAGAAAACTGAAGTCATCGATCCCTCACTCAATTAGCGAGAGTAGCCAGCATGAGCAAGCAGAGCTTATGGAGAGGGATTTGGGAATGGATTGGATACATATCTCAGAGCTAGTTCAAGGAAGCAGGCATCCTCACAAGAACAAGGCTCCTTGTCGCATATAAAATGGTAATCATGTGCCTCTTAATATTTATATCGTGAAAGTTTTGTCACATTGTTTAGGGACCTTTTGTTTAATATCTAGTACTTCCTTTTGTCATTTCAATTTCAAGTTTTAGATGTCAGAAGTCTGCGGTCTATAAAATCCTCTTTTGATAAATAAAAAACAATTAGACCATTGCCATGGGTCAATCTTTGTTTGCTTTCGTGCTCATTCATTGTTTTCATGACAACAAGAATTATGAATCGTCGACTATCAGCCACCCGCGAATGGCCTCACATAATAGGGCCTGATTAGAATGATGTACAAAATCGCATCGCCAACATTGAAGACGGCGTGAGACAGATGTCCATTGAGAATTATTAGGATATACAGTTAAATGATGAATACAAGATTAATCGAGCATGTCGGATGAGGCGCGTCAGAATGATGAAAGGCAAGCCATATCCTACACACAATCCCCTCATCTATACACTTGTGAGATGAGTGCAGAAGATTTCATGGCTGTAGGGTAAAGAGTTCTCTTGTGAATGGTATGATAACCAAAATAGTGAGAGGCATTCCATCGCTCACCCCATTGAGCTCCATACACTGGTGAAGCTTCTCTCATACCCCCGTCAAGAACCACCCCACATTGGGGCAGATCAGAGGCAAAGCAACATCATAAGGTGAGAAGAGGGATAGAAATTTTCTTTGCTCGCACTTGCATCAATCTTCAGGTGTCTTTATCCATATGAACACTCACATTAATTTAAGTGCTCTAGAATGACGAAGAGCAATTATTTCTCTACGCACTTGTATTCATTGTACAACCTAATTAAGTATGTAATATCACCCTCACGTGGAGCAAAACAGAAGTTACTATCATTTAAGCAGCATAGCTCGGAGCGCTAGCTGAAGACGAAGACTCAAGAGTCTAATAACAGTGTCATGATTGAATTTGCCTAGGCTAGTTCCTCTAACGACAATAATGAAAAAATAGGGGCATAAAAAAGCAGTGTACCTGGTAAAAAGCAAGGTCAATGCCCATGAATGAAGAACTTGAATAAAAAATAGGGGCATAAAAAAGTAGTGTGCTTGGTAAAAGCAAAGCCAACGCCCTCCAGTCAAAAATACAGCCAAGAAAAAGTTGTTGTTGTGTTTCAATTGATAGAGCCTCCATCTAATAGTGAGAAGAAAGACCGGTGACCAATGCCAAGGCAATCACCAGCTCTCACCCCTTTACACATGAGCCAAGCCTACGTTGCATCCCATTATAAAAGTCTCTTTAGACTATGGCATTTCAATTAACGTAAGATTTTATATGTGCATAAGCATCTCTCGAAGAAGTAAGAGCAATATTACTCTATCACTTTTCACAGATTATTGACTTGTAAACCCAGAGATGATCATACAACATTTCATTCATCAGCTTCGACCTCAATGGTCCCCTTTGATGAGCCGCTGACCAAGATTTTATCGCAATTTCAACAAAGACCTCTCACTTTGGTAAAGTCGTACCACTTGCGAGAATACTCAGACCCCTGTTGACATGATGATAGTGAGAAGTGTGGTCCTTATAAATCCTGCATCAATGGTCAGGATAGCATTTTCCATGAGAGTGAGTGAAAAGTCATTTCAGACTAAAAGTCCCTCATTTGGCATGCTAAAGACGTCTACATTCTAAATGAATGTTGTTTTTCAAAATCTTCCCCAGTAGAAATCAGATGATGGAAAACTGACAAAATTATCATGCATGAATCTCATTTGAACTCATGAATTTACAGCATATACAATCATGTGTGCATATTGTGCAAATAGAAGACGTACTCTTAAAGATCAGAGATATAGCTAGGTAAGCATATCTTTATCCCCATTTGTCTTTGAGTATCGGCCACCGTTCGAATACTCCATTTTCCTGACACTTGATTTGTTTAAGTTGCCCTCAGAATATTGATACTTGTGACTGACCAAGTATCCCTTTATTGTTGAATATCTACTGTTGTCTAGGTATCCCTATTGTCTTTGAGTACCGGCTACTGTTCGGATACTCCATTTTCCTGACACTTAACCTGTTCGAGTTGTCCTAAGAGTATTGATACTTGTGACTGACCAAACATCTCTTGGAATACCTATTGCTGTCTAGGTATCCCCATATCGTCAAGTACCCACCGTTGTCCACGTACGCCCTTGATATTCCAATTACTATGAGGTGAGAGACTTTCATGAATATTCAAATACGTTCTCTATATTCCCATTACTAGGAGGTGAGAGACCTTCACAAATATCTCAGGTATGCCCTCGATACCAGGAGGTAGGGGACCTTCATGAATATCTCAGGTGCGTCATCGATATTCCCCATACCAGGAGGTGGGAGACCTTCACGAATATGTGGGGCACGTCCTCGATGTTCCCTAGACCAGGAGGTGAGAGACCTTCATGAATATCTCAGGTACGCCCTCGATATTCCCAATTACTAGAAGGTGAGAGACCTTCACGAATATCTCAACTATGCCCTCGATATTCCCAATTACCAGGAAGTAAGAGACCTTCATGAATATCTCAAGTATGCCTCGATATTCCAACTACCAAAAGGTGAGAGACCTTCACGAATATGCGAGACCCATCCTCGATATTCCCAATTACTAGGAGGTGAGAGACCTTCATTAATATGCAAGGCATGTCTTCGATATTCCCAATTACCAGGAGGAGAGAGACCTTCACGAATATGCGAGACCCATCCTTGATATTCCCAATTCCTAGAAGGTGAGAGACCTTCATGAATATGCAAGGCACGTCTTCAATATTCCCAATTACCAAGAGGTGAGAGACCTTCATAATTATCCAAGGTATATCCTCAATATTCCCATGACCAAGAAATGAGACGCCTTCATGAATGCCCAAGGTATGTCCTCGATATTCCCATTACTAAAGAATGGGAGACCTTCATAAATACCCAAGTTATGTCATCAATATTTCCAATTATCAAGTACCCATTTGATACTTGCGAATGTCCAAGTATCCCCCAAGAATTTGTACTTATGATCATCCAAGTACCCCTTCAATGCCTATGATAAGCCAAATACCCCTTTTTAACGCCGTCAAAGGCTCAAATATCCTTAAGGTTAGTACTTGTGAATATCCAGGTACTCTTTGATATGCCTATGAATGTCCAAGTATCTTCTAGAATAGATGCCTTGAGAAAGGTCGGGCATCATCTCGAGAAAGATCGTGTACCAATTGGTGTCTTTGATAGAGGTCAGACACCCCCACAAAACAGATGCCTTGAGAAAGTTCGACGCATCTCCCAAGAAAAGTCGGGCACCAATTGGTGTCCTTCATACAAATTAAGCACCCACAAATGAGATGCCCTGAGAAAGGTCGGCACATCTCTCGTCAAGGCGATCGAAGAAAGGTTCGGGTCCTAGGCAAATTATTGATTGTTTTAACAGGTGATCGAAGAATGGTTGGGTTCCTAGAGAAGCAATTTTCTATCTCGGCGACCGAAGAAAGGTTCAGGTCCGAGACAAACCACTGATTGCCTTAACAAGCGACCGAAGAATGGTTTGGGTCCTAGAAAAGCAATTTCCCGTCAATGTGACCAAAGAAAGGTTCGGGTCTTAGATGAATTATTGATTGTTTTAATAGGCAACCGAAGAATGGTTTGAGTCTTGGAAAAGCAATCTCCTCATGCAGTAGGTAAGATGACGCCTTGATACTTGCCAAAACTTGGGGTTCACGCCCTATCTCCCTCACTTCCCGGTAAGTAACTACATGTATCTTCTTATCTATCTTAGTATGTGTAATGTTATATGCTCATTTTCTACATAGGACATTAGGTCCCAAATAAAATATAATATGCTACGCGTGCATGGATAAAATTTAGGCATCAGTTTGTCTTTGAATGCAACCTCTCGCAAACTCACCTTCAAAGAGGGGTAGCTATTGACGCCTAAATTTCATTTTTTAATTAATTAGTTTCTTTATTTATATATTTTGCCTTTTTTTGGATAAATAGATAATAAAAAAAAGAACAAAACAAAGAAAAAAATAGAAAAACAGAAAAAACAGCCCCTCCTCTAGGCCTTCGTCGGCCTAACCCGCAACCCGGCTCACACCTTCATCTCCTTCCTCGCTCGATTGGGTGGGCAGCACGTGCGGAGGCGCGACGCCGGAGCAAAAGGGAGGAACAGTAGCGCATGTGGAGCAGGGGGCAGCTAGCGTCGGATGAGGACATGCGGGGGGGTAGCTGGCGTCGGATGGGACACCGGTTTGGCCGGCAAAGGTCATGGCGACCGACGGTCAAACTCCATCGACCGGCCGCCCTCGGCCTATAAATAGGTCGTCGATCCCAACAGCCAAAGCACATAGAGGAGAGAGAGAGGCCAGTGAGCTCCGAGAGATCCCTTGAGAGACTTCGGGGAACTCAAAGAGCGAGCAAAGGTGAAGTGATCGGGTCGCGAACTCAATGACCTCCCTCCGAGAGACTTCGGGGGAGGCCGGCGGCGAGCGAATCCAGATCTGTGAGAACTCAAGGGCAGAGAGAGATCACAGGGAGAGAGAGAGAGGCTAGTTGAAGCTCGAGGTCCCCTAAGAGACTTCGGGGAGTTCGAGTGCAAGGCCGACCGTGGTGTGGTGAGCTCGGAGGGGTCCTTGAGAGATTTCGGGGAGCTCGAAGGGCGAACCAAGAGGGAGAGTAAGGGTGTTCCGGCCAGATTTGACCAAGCCTAGGTCTCGCCGTCGCCATCGTTGTTCGCCGTGGTCTTCACCATCACATATCAAACCCTCCAGCTTCGTCATTGCTCGCCATGGCCACCGCCATCGTAAATCGACCCCCGCCATCGCCATCATTGCCTTTATTCAAGAAAAGGTAAAAAAGCCCGTTACCGTCGTCCCTGCCCTCATTGCAACCCCATTCCATCGCCGTCGCTGTTGTCGTAGTTGCCATCATCGTTGCTGTCACCGCCATAGCCGTCATCACCGCCATAACGCCTCGGTTTCCATCCCTGGCGCTGCGGATTCGTAAACCCTAAGGTTTGCGATTTTCTAGGTTGCGAAGCGGATCCGGACCCGGAAAATCAGGTAGGGTTCGTGATCTGGGGGTGGTCAAGGGTCCGGGCCGGAGCTCGTCGGGTAGGGGTCAGCCGGGCCGCTAGGGTCGGGTCATCGGGTCGAGCCAGGGGTCCCCAAACGCCCGGCCACAATGTCGTTTTGAAAAAAAGAAAAAAAGTCGAGCCCGTCTGCGTTTTGGGTTGACCTGGGTCGGACCTAACCCGCGGATCCGACTCGGGTCGGCTTTTATATTATTTTATATATTTTAATAAAAATAAAAAATAATTTATTTTCGGAAAAATAGTTAAAAATATTTTAATTTCCGAAAAATCGAAAAATAATTAAAAATTGTTAAAATTTTTTTATTTTCCAAAAAAATAAAAAATATTTCATATTTTTCAAAAAATGCCAAAAATCCAAAAAAAAAAAGCCAAAAATTCATGAAAAAGCTAAAAAAATTCAGAAAAAACCAAAAAGACTTGTATTTTTCCCAAAATACCAAAAATCCCTTTTATGTCCAAAAAATTAGAAAAAGACCAAAAAAAATGTTTTTCCTCCCTATAAATGCATGGAAAATTCCTTAAAAATCCAAAAAGCCTTAGGGTTTAAATAATATTAGATACTAAAAAGGGCATTAGTGATTAACTAGTGTAATTAAGTTCCCGATCCTAATTTCTCTAGTTGCGCATGAGCGAATATTTCTCCCAATACTTCGCATGGGTTTCTAATCAACCCACTCCAAATCGATTACTGGCGACTCCGTTTTAAAAATTGACTTACAGGTTAAAAACGTGAATTGGTGGACTTGGAAGAGTCTGGGCATAACTAAATTCAGCCGAGCCATTAACGTCCTTTAGGTGCCCGCCCTTGATTGGGCGTGCCGAAAAAAAAGAGGTCGTGACACCTTCTTCTTCTTCTTCTTCTTCTTCTTCTTCTTCTTCTTCTTTTTAAGAGATGACATCGTTATCGAGGTCCGGCAACGAATTACTCGAGACATAATTAAGTGACAATTATAATAAAATAAACAAAGAACATAGTACTTAACAAGTCGGACAAGTCACCCGGATCAATCACCCTAAGATCTTCAGCCATCCTGACGTTAGTCGTAAGCTGTTCGCAAGTTTAAGTGCGATATTCGCAATTGAATTCTTTTCCCATAGCTAGATCATGCCTTCTCAAAGCCACAACCCTTTGTTTTCATATCCAAGTTCTGACATCGATTCCGTTTCCTTATCCTCATATGCAATATCAAATTTGGCATCAGTGCAAGTCTGATAAAAACCTTTTCGTCAGGTCTACAGATTACATTATTTTTGGATAAAAAGAGAAGATAAATGATACAAGACATGAGAAATCAGTACATGCATGTGTCACCGGTCAATCAATTTAGGATGATCACTCGGCTATGCGGCCTTAGGATTTCTCCTAAGATACTCACAAGAATTGGAGAGTAAAGCAACGTAGTGTTATTTCTCTTGTGAATAAGCTAGTACAATTAAGGGGGAGGGGTCCCTATTTTTATAAGTGCGGGACTAATCTCAACTGTTGATCCCTTCCTTAATCTAATAGTGGGGTTTAAATCACTATAATCATTATATAGTCGGTACACCAAGATACTCAAGAAGCCCCTATAACCTAAGGAAGCCCAAGGGTCATTCATCATTGGGAATCGAAGGGTCATCCGTCCATGGACAATAGGGATGAGCAGTTCTAAGTTTCTTATAGGTTTCACTTGAAACTTGGAACTTACCATTGAGTATAGGTTCCTCATTTTTGGGGACCTAAACTCTACCCTTCAAAATATGGAACCTAGAACGCACTTGTCGTAAGTTCCAAGGTTAGTTCTTGAGTCCAACAAGCCTTTATTTATTTATTTATTTTGGCTTCAATTTAGTTAAACAAAACAAAAATAAACGCATCAATAATGAACACGTTTATACATGTTTTGCTTCTTAAAAATGATGGAAGAGCAACAAAAGAACCTTTTAGAATAAGGGGTTAATATCCTAAAATTTTAAATTGATACATTTGTGATAAATTTACCTTAAAATAATTTTTGACCATGAAAGCTCAAAACTGATAGATCTGTTAAAATTTACCCGAACGACAATAAAAATCTCAAACTAGTTCACTCGTGACAAATTTACTCATAAACTAATTTTTTGACCTTAAAAAAAACCTAAAACTAGTATATTTGTGACAAATATGTCCTCAATTAAATTGGATTAATACCAAAAAAAACTTAAAATTGGTATAACTGTGATAAATAGAGAGGAAAATCCCAAATTGGTACACTAATCAACTATCACGTGTCATTCAATTCGATAATTTAACAATAAAATTAAACGAAAATTAATAGAGGGTAAATTTGTCTTAAGTATATCGGTTTGAGTAAATTTGTCAAAAGTATACTAGTTTGGAATTTTTGTTAGTCAAAAAATTAATTTGGGATAAATTTATCATAGATATATAAGTATGAGGTTTTTAAGATATTAACCCTAAAAAAAATATACAAAAACCCCATTGACTATCAACTTCAAATTTTTCTAGCAATTGGATAATCATTCATCTATGAGTTCTCAATGGTTATTTCATTCATCCCACATTCTTTTAAGAGAAATCATAAGTAGATTGTATGTCAAGCCCCGAACCTCGAGCATGCCAACATCCCACCATGGTCATGCAAATGCGTGCAAATGCGACATTCCCAGGTAGTGTCGCCGACCCTATTCATTTATTATTGCACAAGCATAACCTATTATAAAACGCTTGACAATGAAATACGGGATAGAAAAATAAGAAGCAAAACCACAATATAACACTTTCATAATTTAACAAAATTACAAATGAAGGCCTACAACCAAAAATCTACAAAAGACCGGCTCTTAAAAAAGAACTGATCTACGACCTACAAGTCGGACACATTCTCCAATCCCTATGACTTCACCTCTGCAACTCCTCAAGGCCAACCAAAGTTATCCGGCTGCTCCGTCCACCAGGGACCTGGAATTCTAATCCCACAACCGGGATGAGACATTGTCTCAGCAAGTTTAACCCCCTAAACCTCTATTAGAAAGAAAATACGCCCAAGAGTGGTTTAGCCACACAGCATAGAAGACTTACCTCGTCTTATTTCCTTCCTGCAGGTTAGTAAAATTCATATCACTCAATCACAGGTAGTATCAAGAACTTAACCCATTAGAACACAATCAATCTCACATAATTCACAATCACAGCAAGCGTTCCAATTATTATTCATTGCCACACAAGGGCATAGCCTACTCGCAGTTCGGCTATCTACTGACATATAGCCAGGCATCGCCTCCCCCCTTAGAGTGCGGCTTCGTCACCACGTCGACGGCATTCCCGAAGGAGCATGGGTCCAGTTGGCCTAGCCTTTACTGCGACCCAAGCCACGTCACTCTCTTGACGGCATTTCTAAAGGAATAAAGGTCCAGTTGGCCTAGCCACTCTTGACGGCATTTTTAAAGGAATAAGGGTCCAGTTGGCCTAGCCATTACTGCGACCCGAGCCACATAATTCTGTTGATGGCATTTCTAAAGGATTAAAGGTCCGGTTGGTGTTGCCACTACTGTGATCGAGTCCTTCAATCAGCACACGATAATTCAATACTGACCCTCGAATACTTTGCATTTCACTCAAATACTCAAATTACAATACTAATCCTTAAAAATCCAATTTCGGTGTCAAACCCAACACTTGGAATTTTCTAAATAAAATCCATACTTTTTACAATCAACACTCAATTTGCATTATCCAATCATCAAATTCATAATCTGAATACAGCAGCAATCGGCGCAAAATTCTGAAAATTTAGGGTCCCGAAATAATTTTCGAAATTTATTAAATAATTAAATTTATTCCGAAAATTAATTAAATAATAATATCATATTTTTCACAATCTACACTCAATTTATAATATCCAACCATCAATTTCAAAATCCGAATACACAAGAGCGATCAACACGAAATTTTGAGCAATTGAGATAAGAAATAATTTTTCAATTTTTTAAATAATAATATTTTAATAATTTCATAATATAATATATTATTAAAAATTCTAAAATTTTGAAAAATTTAAGTAAATAAAAAATAAAACCCTATTATGTCCCATCAAGGTTTATTATTAAATAAACTCTCTTAGCCTTAATTAAACATGCTTTAAATTAAACAAACCTCTTAATCTAAATCACAATTAAATAAACTAAACTAATCACCTAAACTTACTTAATTTAGACTAAGCACACTTAGAGCATCATTAACCATCTAATCAAGATTTAGTGAGTTAAACTCACTAGATTAGCAAGCCGAGCAGACCAAAACAACGGGGATGCCGAGGGGAATAACTTTCCTCAAAATGGGCCAAGCATTCGAGGTCGGGAAGCCGGCCAAAATGTGCAAAGACCGAGCTAGAATACCCATTTTTCCAGCTACTGGTTGGGGTCAGACTGGGGTGGCTCGGCAGCGGTTCGGGTGCGTGAAATCGGTGAAGGAGGACGGTTGCTGCTCGAACGGTTGATGGCGGTTGCTTCAACGGCTTTCCAACGGCCTTGGTGATGGTGGGCAGCTCAGGATGACGAAGGATGACGGTTGGATGGAGGCTTGGACAAGTGGACGACGATAGAGAAGCGAGCTAGCGGGCGAAGCAGCTCAAATGGAAATGGCGACGATGGCGAGGAACTCGACGACGAGCATGCGGACGGCCGAGCGGGCTTGCGAGCAGCTAGTTCCGGCTTCTTGTTTTTTTCCCAGTCAGTTCTCTCCCTCTCCTCTTTTCAAAATCCAACAAGATCCCTTAATTCAAGGAAGAAGATGATGGTGATAGCCCACCTTTCCTAGAGAAAATCCTCACCCTCCATGTGTCACCATCCTAGCCACTCTTGCCCCACCCCATGACATCACTTGTGATGTCACAATCCACTAACTCCAACCTTCCATAACCTTATTCCAATAAGTTCAATTTCATTTTCCACCGGGGCATAAAATCTTGAACATTGATTTCTTCAATTTCATTCAATTCTCTTCCAATTGATTCCAATTGAAGTCCATAAAATTAATCCAATGTCGCCACACTTCAATTCACACATTCACTTAACCATAGAACCATCTTGATCTCAAAAATACCACCAAAAGTAGGCCTACCAAATTTCTAAACCAAATTAACCATACCCTGATTATTTTGTTGAAAAGCTCGGCTTGCATGAAAAATCTTTCAAAGATGAGTCAATATTTTAAAATGATTTGTGACACACCTAGACTTTCAATTTCTAAACTTGATCTCAATTTCACGGTTGATTTCACTCTGGCACGATATCAGCGCGTCCTAATCTACCGGGTAGCTTTTAAAAATTTTCGTGTATATGACCTGTGGTTGATCAATTCAAGCCACAATGTACATTTTTGACACATCGGCAACTCTCGGTTATCGGGATAATCTCAAGGTTTCAAATACGAACACATGGTACCCAATCGACAGAAAATCGGTCTAGTGTCGATCGACAAGAATTGTGCCATCTGATGGAATCACCCACACTCGATCACATGCCTCTGTTGACTCAAGGGTTGCGGGCTTGTTTTCGTATGAATTGGGCCCGATTTTTAGAAGCTTTGGATCATGTTCATTTCTCGAGCCGTGTCACATGCATGCAAGCAAGAAGCAAACCTCTAGCATCTCGTGCATCCTCTTCGCATGTTAAGCGTAGCTTCACCCTCAAATGACCGGCCTCCGAATCTCCGAGGTCTTTTAAGGGGGTAAATGATAACCATTCTAACTTGAAATTAATTTCTAGAAGAGAAATATATTTTTCTATTTCTATTTCTAGAAGAGTTTCTAAGCAAAAATAACCGTTTGATAATGACACAAAATTTCTACTCTAAAAATAGAAATTCATTTGATGACACAAAATTTCTACTCTAAAAATAGAAATTCATTTGATAACGACACAAAATTTCTTCCTTTCGGACGGCAGCGGCGATGGGCAGCAAGCGTCAATCAGCGACTAGTGATCGATGGCGACAAAGAACCGGTGGGCGATCGGCGGCCGGTAGTGGCGGCGGCAAAGCAAGCTATTGACAGATGATGGTCGCGCGACAAATGAAGGACCGGTCGACAAATGATGAGAAGAATTTTTATTTCTCATTTCTATTCTAGAAATATAGAAGTAGAAAATTTTTACTTTTGATTTTTATTCCAAACCTATTTCTGGAACAAGATTCTATTTCAGAAATAGAAAATTGGAATAATTTTATCAAACGGATTTCTATTCTAGAAACAAGTCTGGAATAGAAAAATTGTTTCTAGAACAAAAACGGGTGGTTGTCATGCACCCCCTAAGAGACCGCCTCACCATTTCTTTATTATTCTCACCCTAATGACTTTAATTTCACTAGAAGAAAAACTAACAATAGAAAAAATTAAACAAAGAGTGAAATTTAAAGATTCGGAAATTAATGTACACAATGTTTTTACTATTAAAGTTAATTTTATGAAGTATATTCAGTTTGTTTTAATATTCTTTTAAGGAGTGGTGTTTGTTAGGTAAAAATTGGGAATGGAAATAAAATAATGTCTCAGAGTAGAATAAAAAAAAACTAAAAAATCATGGAAAAATCATCCAAGCGGTCGCCTCACCATTTCACTATTCAAATCCCATTTATCTTAACATATATGTATGTACACACACACACACACACACACACACACACACACACAGAGTTAGCTCATAATTTCTTCTCACCTTATTTAATTAATGAAGAGGTATTTTCCATCTCACTTCTTCTTCTTCTTCCACTCCCACCACCGTTGCCATCTCAGCCCTCGCTAAGCCCGATGGGATAGCCCTTAGAGATTGTGCTCTTCCCGTGCTTCGAGGTTGTCTCCAACGACTCGGACCACTTCTACCGCAAGGAGAGCTAGCCCATCTCGGTCCTGACCAAAAAGAAGATCATGCAAGAGCGAAAGCACCAGGAGCAGCACCTGCCGGAGTCCATCACCGTGCGGGCCTATAAGATGAGGGTTGGCCTCCTCCGAGCCGCCATTGTTGGCACCTCCGCCATGTCCTACCACGACAACCTCTAACTTCTTTGAGATATCCTTCCCACCCGGTTACCCGATGCAGTTGCCCCTTGTCCTCTACCGGTCATTCGGGTACTGAATCAACCCAAACATCTACTCGATGGCTTTATCTGCTTGAGCTTGCTCAATACATGGGATGTCAACTTTTGTTGCCCTCATAGCACCATGCATGTTTATAAAGCTTGTACTTCTGTTTACTTACGTTGGTACGTTTATATATGATTTCTAAACCATAACTATTTTATATTTCATGATTTTACTTCTCGATGATCAGGCTGGGGACATAGCTTCTGATCATGTCATGTTTGTGTTCTTTCTCTAAGGATTGGATTCATATATGATTTATCAGATTTCTCTTCCCGTCATAGAAAAAAATGTTCTTATCCATAATCAATTGATGTATCAAAGGTGATTGATTGCTACCCGCTTTCCATAAAAGGATGTCACGATGACCTCTGATCCTATGCTAACATCCCAAGGATATGTTGAAGGTCCAAATTAGTGCTGTTTCATGGCTTCATTGATTTTGGGTGCGTTTGGGAAGACTTTTGGGGAAAGTCTTTAGGAAATTGCAAAAACCTTTAAGTTAAAGATGTTTTTCAAAATGCAAATTGTGTTTGGTAAATTGTAGTTTGAAAACTCTTTTGCAAAATACCTTTTGAGCAAAATGCTGTTTGGGAGAATTACATTTACAAATGGCTTTTATGATAAAAAAAATAAAAAAATTAATTGGCAGGCGGCCAACGGTGATCGAAATTCGTTGCTGGCAGCTGACATCCGACTTAGGCAGCCTCGAGACGACTAGGGAAGGCCGCTCGGGGTCGAGCGACTCTCGAAGACCACCGGCAAAGGCCGCCCGAGGTCACACAACACCGCCATGACCTCCGACAACCCTGCCAACCCCGAAGACCGTTGGCAAAGCCCACCGAGGTCACACGACGCCACCATGACCTATGGCGACCTTAGATTTGGGGCGGCGAGGTTGCGCGACGCCACGCCTCGACCTCCGGTGACCTTGCCGCAACCTAGATCTAGGGCATCGACATCGTGGGAGAACCTCGCCGACAACCACTCGCGGGCGGTGGTGCCAAGGCGCGATGGCGTCGGGCTCCGGCGAAGGGGGAAAACCAGCGTCACAGCGGAGCGCGAGGATCGACGATTGAGTGAAGGACGGTGGGCAGAGGTGCGACGGAGGCGCGCTGCTGAGGCGGAGGTCTTGCAAATGGTGAGTGGAAGTGTCGACCGGCACGGCGGAGTCAGGTGCTGGGTCGCGGGCTGCTGGGCGGCGATGGCGTTGGGCGGAGGCGAGCTCAGATCTGCAGGTGTCGGGGCACTCATGCAGCGAGATCGGGATAGCAGCAATCGAGTGATGAGGGCCTTAGGCGTTGGGTCGCGAGCTGCTGAGCGACGACGGCGTCGGGCGGAGGCGAGCAACAGTTAGTGGTGACGATGTTGTCGAGCGAGATTGGCGCGGTGAGGTTCACGATCTACTGTAGGGGCTTTGATTGAAAGGGGTAGCGGTCCGCTCGGGTTCAGATCTGGTGGAGGCATAGTGACGGTGGCTGGCGGGGCCGGAGGAATGGTGGTGGAGCAGAGAGGGCTTGCGGGTCGCCGGCGCGGGTGCTGTTGGCGCGGTCGAGGGCTATCGGCAAAGTGGCTGGTGCGGGCAAGGTTGTATCCGCAAAGAAGATGAACAGTACCACTTGCAGAAGAAGAAGACGAAGAAGATGGGAACAGTAGAAGGCAAGGCCAAAGCTGAAAGCCCTGAGGGTGCCTTGGGCTTTTAGCCTTCAGAAGGCTAGCTTTAGCTCAATGGGGTTTCAAAATTTTTTCCCAAATAGCTGATACTTGGCCAAAAGGCCTTTAGGTGTCTAAAGCTACTTGGGAATGCAGTTCCCAAACGCAACCTTTATACTTCTGTGGACTTTGCTAGTGTATTAAAAAAGTAAGAAGTGTTCATCCTCTCGCGGAAGTCCATGTCGTGCCCGATCAAGACACTTCTAAGAGGATTCGAGGCCCATGGTCGCGCGACACTTCTGCGATCGGGCCCATGCCCATACTGTCCTTCTGCTAGGCATGCGCGGATGGGCAAGTCCGAGTCAGGTACTTCCGGGGCGGCCCTCGTAGGGGTCGTCTAAAGTGGCAATGCCGGGGAAGTTCAAGGAGTGCATCAAGATCTTGTGTCCGCAACTATTTGAAGCGTTTAGCAAACAAGGGGCTTTGTTGGCCAGTTCGAGCGAAGAGTAGAGTTTGGACAAGGTGCCATGCAAGGTCAACCCTCCGCCAGCGCCAGTCAAGGGGAAGAACGGTTTAGGGTTTAATTGTTGAAAATATAATTTGATTTGATTGATTATCTAAATACAAATTAATTGATTCGGTGAATCCATAAGATCAGTTATTTGGACAGTATATAGGAAACGATATTTTGTATATTCTTTCCTATTGTACTTCTATCTTGTATTATAAATAGGCATGTAATACATGTACAAGTACACAACAATATAGAATACAAAATTCCTCCAATTACTTTCCTTTTTTTGTCATTATATCATAGCTATCTTTCCTGTTCTAGCTTTCGCAAAAGAAAATCTGGGATTGCCTCCATCTTTAATTTCTGATTTGTTGTTGCGGTCCTTTATCTGCAAGACAGATTTAGAATTTTAATAGGAATCCATACCTCATGATACCATGCAAGAAAATCAAAATCAAAATACGAGATCTAGCAAAAACTCACCATGGAATTAGATCTTTGAACAAATTGATCTTAACATAGAAGAATAGTCCATTGCTCAATATCCAGTCACCTCAGTTCCCGCTATTATTCAATATTCCAGGCCGGTCCAGTGGGCACAGGCCCACTGGTCCCCCTTTTCAGGTCAATGGGCAGCCAGTTCAATCAATCTTGGGCTCATTATGGCCCACTAGGAGGTGAGCCTAATGGAGGTGGACCGATTTCAGGTCTCGAAGGCGGGCCCAATGGAGGTGGGCCGGCTTCAAGTCTTGAAGGTAGGCCTAATGGAAGTGGGCCAACGCCAATTGTCTCAAGTGGAGTAGGCTAGACATTTCAAGGCCTGAGACTAGATCCAAATCTATCGGATCTAGGGACGGATCCCTCTTAGGGATTCCAACCCAAAATTGTGCCTTATGCATTTATCGTCGGAGACGATTAGCCTGAACTCAATGACCTGTTATATACATTGCCAACTGATGGCCTTGAATTGAGAATCATCAACCTAGAACTCACCAAACCAAACAACTACATAGCGTGGGCTGGGGCCTCCTGCGACATTGGTGTCAATATAACCAACTTGTACACACGTGGATCAGAAATTGCTTGAGTGTTGAGATCGCTGCCGGCCTTCCACCAACTGAGGATTCAAAAGTTATGTGGGACAAAATCCGTGAGATGTACGACAAACTCGACCGTGCCAAGTTCTTTACACTAACCCAAGCCTTGTTGGAATTGAAGCAAGCGTACCTCTTGGTTACCGCTTGTTTCAATCGACTCTTGGCCCTGTGGAACAAGCTTGAGGCTATTGAGGAGCAATTTGAAGGGCCTGAATCCACAAAATTCAAAAAAGGGTAAATTTTGTGAATATTATACACGTCCACGCCATAATGTTGAAACATGTTGAAAATTACATAGAAAACCAATTGATAAAGAAAAAGGGACAAAAAATATTATGCTTATTAGGTTTCAACGATGAAGGAAAGAGGGGCATCTCAGACAATAATGCAAGATCAATATCAAAATATTATGAAAACTTTGATGCAATTGAGGACTACCAATAAGACTGCAAGTTTTACGAGTACTTCTTTATGCATGAATTATTAATTTAGATGCTAGTAACCACATAATATGCAATGATCGATATTTTTTTGATAACCACAAGAAACCCCACTCTTTCGTGTCAACACGTCTTCCAAATGGAGATATTGCTTGTGTCACCAAAATTGGCACCGTATATCATAATCCACATAATTCCTTAAAAATGTCATTTATATTCATACTTTTGAATTCAACCTTATATCTGTTTCCAAGATGTGTGAGGACAATTCTTCTCGTGCCATATTCAACTCCAAAAATTGCTTCTTTTAGGACTATTTTACTAGCAAAATGATGGACTTGGGCAGTGTGGCACAATGACTATATTTTTGGCTGAATATTCTTGATTTTTTGAATTATCCTCATTGAATAACAACAGTTTTTGTAATGCTACTACTAGTAATAAAACTATCATTTTCCATCAATGATTGGGTCACAGTGCTTGTTTTCCTCATCCCAAGTGTCTTATCTGTCCATTAGCAAAATAGTGATGAGCATCTTTTCTAATTAGTACATCTCGGGTTACTAGCGCTTTTTCCTTACTCCATATAAATATTTGGGGTCCCTATTAGACCCCTCATTATGATAGTTCACATTTCTTTTTTACCGTGGTAGATGATTATCCTTGTGCCATCTAGGTTTTCCTTATGCAGTCAAAAGGTTAAACTTTTTCCCATCTATTGAAATTCTTCTCCTTCATTAAAAATCAGTTCGATAAATCTTTTCAAAGAATTTGTATAGACAATGGGCATGAATTTTTCACTAATGAGTGCGTTTCTTGCCTATCCTCTCGCGGGATTCTCCATGAAAACTCTTGCACCTACACTCCCCAGCAAAATGGGATTGTAGAGTGGAAGTGTCGACACTTCCTAGAAGTAGTCCGAGCACTTAAATGCTAGACATCTGTTCTTGAAGAATTCTATGGTGATTGTACAGTCACAACAGCCTATCTAATTAGTTGTATGCTAACTCGAATTTTTGAATGATGGACATCATTTGAGATGCTTTCTAGAAAAAAAGCCATAGATTGAGCACTTAAGAGTTTTTGGCTGCTTATGCTATGCCATGAACATGGGCTCTCGAAATAAGATAGATCCTCATGCAATTCGGTGTATCTTTATGGGGTATCTTCCTTTGCAAAGGATTACGGAATTATGGAGATATCCGCAAGGTGTTTTTTTGTTAGTCGAGACATAATTTTTCATGAAGATATATTTCCATT
Organism: Eucalyptus victrix; assembly: GCA_016097545.1. Lineage (NCBI taxonomy): Eukaryota > Viridiplantae > Streptophyta > Magnoliopsida > Myrtales > Myrtaceae > Eucalyptus > Eucalyptus victrix. The sequence continues at coordinate 50,298,795 of CM027842.1, forward strand.
CCAGGAAATCATACCTTCATCTCAATCGTTTGTGCCAACATCAAATAACCATCAATTTTTATCGGAGGAGGACTTATTTGTAGGTTCTCAATATGTTTTCATTGCAGTAGAGCCTATATCATTTGTGCTAGTCGATTCAAATTCTTTTAATTAAATAGTTGAATCACCAACATCATCATTTGACAAAGATGACCTACCTACTTCTTTAGCAACACCTGCATCTTCAATGGAAGCCTTGCACTCATGCCTTGACGATTGTTGCTCACTAGTTCCTACGCAAAGAAATATTGAGTAGCCTAGACGTTTTGGACGTCATGTTCATCCTCCTACATGGACCAAGGATTATATATGTCCCACATTAAATTCTCTAGATACACATTATACCATTTCCTCTTATGTTTCGTTTAGCCAACTATTACCAGAACATATGTGTTTTATTAATTGCATATAAGAGAAACATGAATTGTCATCTTATGATGAAGCAGCACGTAACCCATGATGGCAACAAGCCATGGAAGCTGAATTATATGCTCTCACTAAAAATCATATTTGGGATATTGTCAATCTACCCTTGCATCGAAAAATAGTTGGTTGCAAATGTGTATATAAAATTAGGTAGAAGGTAGATGGTTTGGTTGAACAATACAAGGCTCGCTTGGTTGCTAAAAGATTTATTCAAAGGGAAGGTTTCAACTATCATAAGACTTTTTCTCCAATTGCCAACGAGGTACTGTTCGTTCCTTCTTATCTATTGCCACACTTTGTGATTGGCAACTTCATCAAATATATGTTAATAATGCTCTCCTCCATGGTGATCCCGATGAAGATACATACATATATGGAACTTCCATAAGGAGTACAGAGATAGGGAGAGTCTCGGATATGTTGTCTCTGTAAATCTTTATATGGGCCGAAGTAGGCATATTGGTAATGTTATGCAAAATTTATTATTGCACTTACAAATGCGGGTTTCCAACATTCCAAACATGATTATGCCCTATTTACTTGGACTAAAGATACTTCATCAATTTATCTATTAATATATGTTGATGAGATTCTTGTTATGGGAAATGGTGATTTTGCTGTTGGAAAATTCAAAGAATATCTTCACTCTGTTCTAGATATTAAAGATTTGGGACCTCATAAATATTTTCTTGGAATTGAGATAGCTTGATCCGAAAGAGGTATTTCTTAGCCAGTGGAAATTTGTTCTAAAAATTATTTCAAAGGCAGGACTATCAGGATGCAAGCTGGTTGCCATTAAGGGTGAGCATGGTTCCACAGTAGAATCTAGAATTTGAGAACTAGACTAGTGAGAACTTGTAAGTTTTAAGTTTTTAAGGTATGCATGGTAGATTCCTAGTTTCAAAAAATGAAGAACCTGTTTGATGAGTGGGTTCCAGATTCTCAGTTGTAAGAACTTGGAATCCGGAATTTGTAGCCTATAATATGAAATAAGTTTTAATGTCTTTTTGGTTCATGTCTTTGTGCAATCTTATGATATTCCATGCTATTTGATAATGAGTGTATAATTTAGAAACACTACTCTAAACTTTCATTTTATTAATGTTCATATTTCCGTGTGTCTTTATGATCAATGAATTGTAGCGGCAAGTGGTGATTATTAAAGGTTTTAATTCATCGTAATTGTTCAATTAATAATATAGTTGGAACCTAAGTATATCATGGAACTAGCCTTGGAATCTATGATAGAGTGGGTTCTAAGTTCTAAGATATGCATGGTAGATTTCAAGTTCTAAAAATAAGGAACTTGTTCCAATGAATTGATTTTAGGTTTCGTGTGGAACTTATATATAATCTGAAATCACTCATCCCTCGCTACTATACCGGTTGAGCAAAATGCTAAATTGACAACACATGAATATGATGTGGGCTTATCTTCATCCATTGATGATCCACATATCAACAACTCGTCAGGAAGTTGATCTATCCTACCATGACCAGACTTGACATATGTTATGATGTCCAAATACCCAATCATTTTATGCAAAGCCCGAAATAGTCGCATACAAACACATCATTGAAAGTTGTGAAGTATTGGAAAGGGTGCCTAGGACTTGGAATACTTTTCTCTCGTGATTGCAACATGAAAATGACAGCCTACTATGACATGGAATATGCTTATGGTCCAATGACTCGAAGATCCATTATTGGTTTTTGCATATAATTGGGAAAGTCCTTGATTTCATGGAAATCAAAGAAACAATCAATTGTGTCATTATCTTCAACTAAGTCATTATGTTGAGTTATGACAAAAACTATCTGTGAAATCATGTGGATGCGAGGACTACTTTCTAATCTTGGGATACAAGTAGAAGGACCAAGTGAATTGTTTTGTGATACTCAAATTAGTGACATATCAAGTATTTCATGAAAGAACAAAGTAGATAGAGATTACTTTTCACTTCATATGAGAAAAAATTCAAGCAGGCCTTGTGGTAACGAGAGGAATTGGAATGGTAGAATAGCTTGAAGACATTTTCACCAAATCGTTGTGTTGAGAGATAACGCGCATATCTATTAAGCAAGTTAGATGCTTTCGACATATATAAACCGTCGGCTTAAGAGGGAGTGTTGGAAATATCATTTGATTTGATTTTGAATATCAAAATACGGATTAATTGATTCGGTGAATCTATAAGATTGGATATTCGGATAGTAATATAGGAAATGATATATTGTATATTATTTCCTATTGTACTTCTCTTTTGTATTATAAATAGGCATGTGAGACATGTACAAGTACACGGCAATATAGAATACAAAATTCCTCCAATTCCTTTTCATTTTTGTCATTAATGCTGTCACGATGGTTAAGAAGTTTCTAGGATTGAAATAATGGATAGTTTGCAAAGATATTTGATGGGTACATTACACTAATGATGCAATGGACAATGTTAACCATAGTGCATGAAGACAGATGGGTTTTAGAGAGATTGAATTTGCGGTGTCCCTTATGTGATAGGCATAGTCTATGTGACTAAATATGTGCAACAATACTGAGGCTGAAGCATAGATCCTTAGCACAAGGAATTCTATTGTTTGTCTCTTTGCCCTTTATTCTCTTTGCTCGGTACTACGTACAAATAAAAAATCTCAATTTTTTAGAAAAAAAAAGGACCAGATGTCATAAGTAATTTCTATCTTTTAGATGTCAATTAAACGGAAGGTTTGGGGCCCACTCTCATTAGTGGCTCTTGCTTGGACTTGAGTCCATGGATATATGGTGATCACCAAAATTAAGTCAAACATTACCATGCTTTACATCAGGCTCGTTTAGTTCAACTTTAGAGAAATGGCTTTGCATTTTCTCAAGTATCTTTTAATGAGTGTGCATTTGGTGAAGGCAAGAATATTTAGATACTCATTTTGGTATATATATTGTAAAGCATCTTTGAGATGAAAAGAAAAAAGGAAAAAAAAAAGAAGAGGAAAAATAAAGGAGGAGATGCAGATTTGTCGAAGAAGACAAAATCGTGGGAGAGGCAGCTCGGGCTGGCGACAGCAATGGTGCTAATGGTGGTGGTAGGGAGGTGGCTCACCTAAATTTGTGTGATCTCAAGCGATGTACTATGTCGCATGACCTACTGCCTAGTCGCTTGACTTCAGGTGGCAAGTGGCTAGATTTGGCCATCAACGGGTGAGCTTTGATGGTTGAGTTTCGCCAGTTGACTAGTAAGTCTAAGGAAGAAGACAATGAATAGTATTTTTATTTTTTTTAGGGCAAAAGAGAAAAACATGATTATTAATGAGGACAATATTGGAAAAAAAAAAGTCATTAATCCCTCACAATAACATTTCGAAAATACTGAAAGTCCAAAACAAAGACTTTCAACCTTCCAAATATTAACATTTGGCCAATGAGATCTCAAAAAACTAAATCAAGCGTCTTATAATTTTCCTTAGGAGTTTGGGAAGCTCGAGACTCATTGAAAAAGTTGAATCAAATGGGCTATCTACCTTTTATCACTCAAATAATATGCCTTATGTTCCCTATTTATAATAACGGATTGTTAGCATGATTTGCCGATGTTTGCAATTCCCTTTTTACAATTCAGTAAACGAACGAGGAGCTTCTCATTCGATACTGCCTTTGACGTTGCGCTACAAGGCGAGCCGAATGACAGAAGGTTGAAATTACAGGGTTCGATTTGACTCTTGATTTGAGATTTCTTCAATAATCGAACGAGTAAGGGATTGGATTGCATAAATAGAGAAAAAAGGGGAGTCCTACCACTAAATAGTGAAAGTGCAAGTACTAATTAGAAAAATCGTTCCGTTTTCGAACGTCGGACACATAAAATATCGACAGGGGGCAGTTTCGTAAATACTGCGATCTTCCTCTCCTCTCCTCTTCTCGCGCAGGAGCGACGCCTGCTCTCCGAGAAAAATGCTCGTCAATCCGCGTCGTCATCGTCACTGAAAACCTCGCGCTCGCCCCGCGCTCCTCGTCGGGAGGGGTTTTCTGCAGACCTTCGAAGTCAACGGAATCCCGGCGCGACTCCTCCGCGATCGTTCCATGGCTCTCGGCTCCAGGTCCCTGGCGTTCCCTCTCCTCTTGGCGCTGTGTCTGCTCGCGCCTCGATCCGAGCCGGCGCCGCAGCCCTTCCGGCGAGATCCCGGCCATCCGCAGTGGCACCACGGCGCCTTCCAGGACGTCAGGGACGGCGTCCGGTCCGACGTCCGCCGCATGCTCCACTCTCGGGCCGAGGTTCTAGATCAATAGATCCCTCTCTCTCCCTCTCTCTCCCTCTCTCTCTCTTCCTCAGCTTCTCTGTTTGAATACTCTCAGCTCCTCCGGTGAGCTGTTTTGGTGTTGCGTTAGTGATTGCGTGTATACGAGTGAATGGGGCGAAGTAGAGAGGATTTGCGGGGCGAGGAGGGGGCGATCCTTTGCTGGGAGGCTTATCAGTGAGTTTAGGAAGAATTTGAGATCGTCAACTGCGAGAATTAGGGGCGTTCGTAGTAAAAGTACTGCGAAATTGTGATTCGGCATGATCATGTGGTGTCTTATTTTGAAGGATAAGCGAACTGGCTGATTGTACATTGCTGCTTGTCATTAAGCCATGGAATCGATATTGAAATGCGACCAGCTTCAGGTTCACTGGCTCAAGATTATCTTGCATGTTTTGTACAGACGACATTAGCTAAGGATCCTGGCACTAGTATGAAATTAAGGAACAGATTTTCCTGTCGCTGTATCGCTTTATAATATGAGAAATGAATGAGACGATATGTGATGTAAAGTAGTGGTGTCGCCAGTGCTCTTGTCTAGTTTATGCGTCTACTGAAATTTTTTACTTCGCTGGGAAACATTTTTGTGTATCGCTTGATTGTGGGTGGATTTCAATGCAGGTGCCGTTTCAAGTCCCATTGGAAGTGAATGTAGTCCTTATAGGTTTTGATGGTGATGGAGGATATAGGTACAAAATGGACGCTCACAAGTTTGAAGAGTTCCTGAGAGTTAGCTTTCCATCACACAGGCCTTCGTGTTTGGAGACAGGAGAGCCCATTGACATCGAGCATCACGTTGTGTATAATGCATATCATGTAATAATTTCTTTATAGATTTTGTTTATATCTTTCTGCTCAGGAGTTTTCCCCTATCTTCTACTTTTGTTTTTGTTTTCTATTTTCAGTCATAACGATTTTGCTCGATAATATCTCTTTCAGTAGATGTAGTAGTCTCTCTGCGTTGGTATCTTCTAGAGTTATTCATGAACTGTTAGTGATTTGGTATCTATCCTTGTCTGTATATGTAATTTGGCAGTAAACATAAGCTCATCTTCTGTAATTGATGTCTTACTTAATAGGCTGCGCAACCTGAACTCATTGCACTTGAGAAGGCCATGAAAGAGCACATGGTTCCTTCTGGAACAGCAAGGGAGGTAAGTTCTACAAAGTTGTGTTGATTGCTGTGTTTGATTGTCTTTACAGTTTGAATGTATTGATGCTTCTTAACAAATTTTTTTTTCCGGAAAATTCAGACTGATTTTGGGAGAGAGGTACCTTTGTTTGAGGTGGAAGCAACTTCTGTGGAACCTGTATTTCAGAGGTTATATGCCTACATATTTGATATGGAGGATGGTGGATTTTCTGCTTCGGAGATGGATAGACCTGTGCCGAATGCGATATTCATTGTTAACTTTGATAAAGTATAGTCTCAAATTCATTATTTATTGTTGTTCACATAGCGATGGCATATTCTATTTTCTTCTGACTTCCTTTTCTGCTTTGTCGTAATTTAAGTTGTTGATGGACAACCAGAAAAGTTAATTTGAAACCGTAACTTCTAGGACGTTTTTCTTTTTTCCTTCAAGGAGTTTCTGGTTGGGTGTCTGGCTGGATTTTAGACTTCTCTCCTGTTGGCTTGTGACCTTCTCATCCTTTCTATTGATAGGCTTACTTTTGGTATTTACAGGTCAGAATGGATCCCAGGAATAAGGAAATTGATCTTGACACTTTGATGTATGGGAGAATAGGCCAATTGACTGAGGAAGACATGAAGAAACAGGAAGGAGATTACATATACCGCTACCGCTATAATGGCGGAGGGGCATCTCAAGTTTGGCTTGGATCTGGCAGGTACCAGTCCAGCAGTTACTATGTTGAAAACACATGATGGGATGGTTGTTTGCCTTTTCTGTTTCTATGTTTCACTTGAAGTGATTGGTATGATATGGAAAGTTCCACATTACAGTTCTTTGACTTCAGTTTTGTCAAGAAATTGTCAGTTACCGCAAAAAATGAGAAGTTTAGGTGCTTAGAATGCAAGAATGTTCTGACAAGTGTAGTCTGTCAAATTTGTGTTGCACTTCAGATTCGTTGTGGTTGACCTCTCAGCTGGTCCTTGCACATATGGAAAGATTGAAACAGAGGAGGGAAGTGTCAGCTCCAGAACTCTGCCGCGTTTACGAAACATTATGTTCCCCAAGGGTTTCAGTGGTGTGAATAACCATGCTTCCCCTGATGTGTTTGATGGACAACTTGCTAGTCTTATAGCAACAACAGTCGAGCATGTTATAGCTCCAGACATAAGGTACATGAGACCTAATTGGTTTTGCAAATTGCCAGGTTTTTATCTGCATAATACGGACATACCTAGTATTAGATTGAGCTTTGTCATGCACTCATACTTTTGAAGCCTAGATTATTTCTATGGGTTTACTGTTCGTCTTTTTCTTTACACAATTCCTCTGCATTTTGTTTATCCAGGTTTGAAACTGTTGATCTCACAACAAGGTTGCTTATACCAATCATCGTTCTTCAGAATCATAATCGGTTTAATATTCTTGAAAAAGGCCACAATTACAGCATAGATATTGCGGAAATCGAGGCTGAGGTAAATGGCCTTTTCTTGTTCTTCTCTCTGGGCTAAATTATGCTATCTCTGATGAATATCAATTGTGTGTTGATCCTGTCATACCGTCTCTAACACTATTATCAGGCTGATTGTGTCTTGACTTATGCCATTGGTGTCATAATCTTATTCACGGTACAAGATGACTCCATTATTTGCAAGAAGTAAAGTGAAAATTTCAAAATTATATATGTTGAGACCTCATTCTGTGTCATGGTTATTCAGAATTTAGATAATGCTTATGTTTGTTGTTAGCTGTCTTAGAGCAATTGTCTGTACTTCTCTTTTAATTTAGGAAGCTATCCAAGATTTTGCTTCCCCGTTTTAATCAGTGGAATATTGGGCATCCCAGGCTTTTAGGAGGAAGACAGGTTTTGCATAAACACATACAATCTGCTAACATGCTCACCTAAAAGAATAATTTTGAGCTTTGGCTCAATGAATTAGGATAACATCCGTCAACTAAAAGAAATTCCAGTAGAGCTGCTCACAAAAATTGGTTCACTTTTCTAAGATTGTGTAAGAATAGAATGATGGAGCCTGTTGGATCCATTTCTTGGTGATAAGGTTGGTCCTCCTTTCAAAATGTGAGACATGTGGCTTCAGGAAGCTTGTTAGCGTTTGATTAATTGAAGAAAACGATTAACAAGATAACTTAATTGTAATAGGCCGTAGCAATGTTCTCGTTTGTTAACCATGTACATGGTTTTTTTTTTTGTGAAAGCCATGGCATATTGGTTGGATTCAATCATCTATATCAATTTGTCTAAATAAAAGTTACTCTAATTATTGCACCCTATTTTGCCTTGCATGTTCCCTAGAGTCGCGAATTTTATTATGTTATTTTTCTGCTGCTTCTAGGTTAAGAAGATGGTTCATGATGGCCAAGAAGTAGTTATTATTGCGGGTTCACATGCTTTACATCGCCATGAGAAGCTTGCCATTGCCGTCTCTAAAGCAATGCGAGGGCATTCATTGCAAGAGACAAAAAAGGATGGACGTTTTCATGTTCATACTAAGACTTATCTTGATGGGGCTATCCTCAAAGAAGTGAGCTCTCTCTCTCTCTCTCTCTCTCTCTCTCTCTCTCTCTCTCTCTCTCTCTCTCTCTCTCTATATATATATATATATAGGCAATACCTGATAACTACTCGTGCCTATTTTTTTTCTTTTGGGCGGGGTTTGAAGAGGCGCAACAATTTGGAATAGTTCTGTAGTCAATGATTCTAGATTGCTCGGCCTGTGCTTACCTTCTCTTGAAGGGCTCCTTCTTCATATGTATATGTGTTTTCACCCCATTGATCCTTTGATCACTCACAATCTATGAAAAGGGTGAGGGATGAAAACAATGTGCCCAAGACTATGTGTAGTGCTGTGGCTAGCAGAGGCCTTAATTTTGTAGGGATTTTGCTAATCATTCTATGAGCCAATGGATTTACTTGGAGATAATATCTGCAGGAAATGGAACGGTCCACTGATGTGCTTGCTGCTGGTTTACTGGAAGTTGCAGATCCATCTCTTTCAAATAAATTTTTTCTCCGCCAGGTTAGTACATACTCGCTATACAATTTAATTCTCTCCCGGTGTTACGAGATCAATGGCTAGCATTCTACACATTTCCAGTTTCTCAGAGCACTCAATGTTATAACATTGGAGATTTTGCTTTTCAGTATCTAGTGTGGTAATGTTTCTTTGGTTTTCTTTATGTAGGACTGGGTGAGTAATTCAGATGATTCAAGTGATTCCATACTTAAGCATAAGCCTCTTTGGGCCACTTATGAATCCAAGATTGGAAGGGACAAGAAAAAGGGGGCGAAAAAGAATGAGGGGGATTTGCACCGAACATATGGGACCAGAGTGATTCCTGTGTGAGAATGTCACTTTGTTGGAATTCTGTTGCATAGTTCTGTTGCTATTTTATAATGCCATATTCCTAGATCTCATCTGTTTTTTTCTCTATAAAATTTATAACTGTTACGAATGATGCTATTGCACTGTGCTAAATCCTACATCAAAGTGGCCGAAACAACTTTGTTGTTCTCATACAGGAGGGTGAAGTTTTTATGTAATCCTGCATAATTTTCTTTTCATAAAGATTATTGTTAGTTCATTCTCTTTGCATAGATTAGTAGTTGTTTGGTTTAGAACTGCACTTAGCATTTATAAGGGCCTGTTCTGGGAAAGGTGGCTTTGGGTGTCATATTAACTAAAGTCAAATCCTGAAATCAACCAAAAGTAAGAACCTTCATTGCTTGACTTCTCTGGGGTCTTCTGATGGATACTTTTTTTTTTTTTTTTTTGGGTGTATCTACCATTTAAAAAAAAAAAAAATACCTTCCACTAATCTCGTGTTGAAAGCCTAAATTATGAGTCCGAGTCCCTTCTGCATAAGACTCGATGGCAGACAATATACTATTTCCAAAGAACTGTTGAGCTGTTTGAGATTGGTGAATGAAGCTTTCTTGATGTCAAATTAGTTCCAATTTCTGGTTGCCATGTGCTTATCTTGAAATTAAACATGTCAAACTATCTTTGACTACTCATTAATAACCCCTTGTTGGATCTCTGAAGACATTCAATATTCATGTGAGATAGAGTCTTGTTGGTTTCTATGTACTGGTGTAGAGACAGCTCAGTCTGTTAGAGCAATACCTCTGCAATGCAGTTCTTCATGTATTATCTTTAGGTCATACACTATGTACATTTTCTCCCTCTGTCTTCTATAACTATAAAGTATAAATACTTTATGACAAAGTGCATGATTTTTGTAAATTTTTATGAACCATACTATCATTGCCATCCTTGCTGATTTTTCTCTGCTCTCCTGCATTTGAGCAAAGAAGATTAAATGGATTGATATTAAAGTTCAATTTGTATTTCTTCTCCCCAGCTTCGTGCTATCACTGGCTGATGTGGATGCAAGTCTTATGATGGAAGATGAGAGTCTTGTGTGGACAAGCCGTGATGTTGTGATAGTACTTCAGCATTCCAATGAAAAGATACCACTGAGGTAAGGAGGCATGTCATTTGCAGGGTTCAAGTTTCAAAGTGTTGTTTTTACTGCATCCTTCAGTGTCAAGTCATAGAGTTCTAGCAGTAAGGATTTCTGGAGATGACTTTGGTTGGCTCTCTGTGCCTTTCATGTTCCTACTTTACCATTTATTTCCTCAGTATAGGTATCTCTAGTGTGTTTGCTGTCTCCTTCCGTGGTGGGTGTGGACATAGTCAAGCTCTTAATTTCTTTGTTATTTTGATTACTAGATTTCCTTTGCAAGCATCAATCAACCATCTAACCATATCAAGACCCCTTATTTTATGGGGTTAATATTACAAAAAGCCTCAAACTTGTAAACATATGCCACATTTATCCCAAATATATTTTCGTGTCACAAAAAAGTCCAATCCGTGCCACATTTACCTTCCGTTAGCTTCTATCAAACTTTACTGTTAAATTGTTGCGTTGGAATGGTACTAGGCAATAACTCAGATGACTTCACTTCATGTGGAAATTCATATTTTTCTCATTATTTATTATTTTATTCTTATTATTTTCTATTATTTACTTAGAACACTGCAACCTATATACTCAGCTTTGTTGTTTTTTCTTTGTTGCTTCAATTAGCTCCCGTCTGCAAATAGTTTGGGTTTATTCTATCTCCCTCAGAGCACCCTGCTTTGTCTTCGTCTTTGTCTTTGTTGAGAGTGTATGTACCATTTTGACCATCTGAAAAGTTATATGTCCTCCGTACAGCTATGTTTCAGAAATAGAGAGAAGGCATGCTCTTCCTTATCAGGTTCAGCGCCATATAATAGCAGGGCTTGCATCTGCTGTTGGTGGGCTTACAGCACCTTATGAGAAGGCTTCTCATGTACACGAAAGAGCAGTTGTTAATTGGCTCTGGGCGACTGGTTGCCATCCATTTGGCCCATTCTCTAATACTTCCAAAGTCAGTCAAATGCTGAAAGATGTTGCATTGGTGAGGCCTCTTCCTGTAAAACACAATAAAGTGAATCTCACTGTTATCTCTTTGCCTGATGATGGATGCTGGAAACAGCTTGAATATCTGGCCCAGCATATCTATTTGTTTCTTGACCTTGATTGGTCGAAGATGTAGGTTAGCTTAGTGACTGTGTCATTAAGAGTCTGTTCAATTATTTTGACAGAGGAATACAATATATGCACGCGTGGATGCTGCGCTTCGCAAAATTCGTGATACATCAGAGGTGATTTAATCTACATTTTAATCTTGGTATTCATTTACTGTTGTTGATGCTCATCAAGGGCTCATTTTGTACAGGTTGTACAAGGTTTTGCATCGGAATATCTGAAAACCCCGCTTGGTGAACCAGTCAAGGGGAAAAAGAGCAAATCAAGCACCGAGCTGTGGCTGGAGAAGTTCTACAAAAAGACTACTAACTTGCCAGAGCCTTTCCCTCATGAATTAGTTGAAAGATTGGAGAAGTACTTGGATGTAAGTGGCTATCTTCTTAAAATAGTTTTGCTTCAACACAATGTTTTGAAGATATTAAAACGCCCTGACTTCACTTGATGAACAGAGCCTTGAAGAACAGCTTGTAGATCTATCCTCGTTGTTGTATGATCACCGGTTACAAGATGCACATTTAAACAGTTCGGACATTGTTCAAAGCACTATGTTCACATTACAGTAAGTCAATAATCCGTAAAACAAGATAGTTGATTTGCTGTTGCATCCGAAAGACTGAGTAGCATCTGCTTGTTTTTCATTTTCTAAATCCTTTGCCTATATTTGGTGCAGATATTTGGACCGGGTTCTGGCTGGCGAGCGCGAGAAAATGAGATGCTGCAACATTCACTACAAATATCCCATGCAGTCTTCTCAAACTTATGTTTATGGTGGCATTCTTATTGCTGGATTTATTGTCTATTTTGTGGTCATATTTTTCTCTAATCCTGTGCGCTGATTCAAGAGCGGGTTCGAAGAAGATTTGCATCCAGTCTTCTCAGGGCTTCTGTCATGTTGATTGGGATGAAGCGCCTGTCGCCAGACATTAGTTTGAGCTGCTGCGTTTTCACTGATGTAATTAGATGACCGCACACGACACAGAATACATCTTTTTTGTTCCCTGATATGGGAAGGGCAGTCAATTAACATAGTGTGGTGGAAGATGAGAGCATCTGGTCGTTTTGCGACATGATAATGTTGATCCTTGCAGCTGACAAAAGCTAAAAAGAGTTGGTTTTTGTTGTATTTGGCTGATGCCATGTTGGAACTAGGATATACAATTGTCCTAGGACCATCTTCTAGCGTGTACAAAACGAAGAATTAATCACTTCAAATGGACCTTGGTCATCTCTGTTTGGTCTTCTCTTGTTTTCAATGCGTCTCTGTTGTGCCTCCTTAACATGACCTTTAATTACTTCGGAGCATTCAAATTGGAAGTTTATGCTCATTGACTTTTTGAACTTTTTTCGAGAACTTCTGTAAATGAGATAACTAAAGGAATTTTTTGTTCCTTCCGTCGGTGAAGATGCGGTGGAGTTGCTGGTCCAGTCTTAGCACACGATTGTCATGAAATTATGCTGAGTCTGTTGAACCTTGCGGAAACGTGGTTCAAATATAACTTTCACTATTACAATAATTTCTCACACCACATACAATACTCAGACAACTCTACACAATTTATCTCACTCATGTGCATACATAGCACTCTCTACTCAACACACTCTCAAGACCCCTACACATACACCCACACACCCCCTTGGACTTCTTACTCACACACTCTCTTTGTTGGACACTCAAATGAGGAGCAAGTTGCTCTTATTTATAGGATGGAAAGTTGGTGACTTTCCTAGCTTTCTACACTATTCTAGAAGTATTATTATTATTTTATTATAGTCTCACAACTAGATTTCTTTGGAGAAGTCTAGAAGTGGTGTAGCTTTTCTTGATGGATTTTGCTAGAACATTCTGGACAAGGGAGAGTTCTAGAGAAATCCAGAGAGAGAGAAATCTGGATGAGAGAGATATGGAGAATTCTAGAGAGAGATCTAGAGAACTCCAGGAGAGAGAGAGAGGCGGTGATCTTCAACACTCACCCTCACCGACTACTCTCTCTCGATATGGTAGCCGTGTTGATATTGTTTTTGGACTCTTCAACTGTCTTCCTCCATTCAGCATATTGCGAAACTTCGTGGATGGCTCTATGGCTCCATCTTCAATTGCTTCTCTTGCTGCGACTTTCCATTGAGTCTTGTGATTCTTGAATTTTTGTAATACCAATTCATTCTGCCCTTTAGTCTCTTTTTCCTTCTTCTTACTCAATTCAGTCTTCGTATTTAGCATATCTCCTCTAAGAATTTTGAGATTGGAACTCACCTGATCAACCCTCTCATTCATGACTTTCATTTCGTGCTTCAACCGATTCAGTCTCATCCGAAGCACTTCAATGTAGACCTCTCGATCCTTTTCCTCATAAAATTTCTTTCCATTGATCTTATTCCACCGATCCTTACACCACGGGATGTAGGATGTAGATGACCTCCTTTTCTCAAAGAAAACTTTCTTTTTCTCCTTCATTTGCTCATTGTCTCTTCCAATATGATTAATTCGGAACATCATAGTGGACTTGAGGTCCTGAAGCTTCTGCGGCTTCTTGAACTCACATCGAAACTTCTCTAGCTCCCTTTCTTTTGCCTCGAGCTCTCGATCCTTCTGTCTCAGCATCTCATCTCTTTTCTTCAACATATTCTTCATCTTTGCATTCTCAACTTTCAGCTTCTTTATCATATCTTGCATTTCATGCAATTTCTTTTCACGACTGTTTGTTGGCATTTGCTTCTTCGAGTTCTCCCTTGGCTTGCTCTTATTTGGGATCGTGATGGAACTTGTCGAATTATTCAACTCAACTATACAAGCTGTTGCAAGCTCTTCTCGTTCCTTCACTGCAACGGGCGCTTGAAAGTCCCATTCTTCTTCGCTTTCAATCTCCTTCTTGCAAGAAGTGACGACATTTCCTTCTTCTTGCCTGTACCAACAAAATCCGGCAATATGTCCTACCTTGCCACAAACGTAGCACCGTTTGCTACGCCTTTTGTTGCTCTTATCTTCGTCGTTGTCGTCGTCCCGATCTTGACGAGCTCCCCCTGGCTGATAACCCTTCTTTTCGAGTTGCCTCAACCAATCTTCATGATCTTTCCATGGTTTGCCATCTCTTGCACCTGCTCTATTTCTATTCTGGCCCTTGAACCCTCTTTTATTACTAAAGAGGGCACTTTCATCCTCCTTAATTGAGACCTTAGGCATTTGTTTATCTAAGGCCTCTTGATTGGCCAATATATTTTCCAACTCAGTTAGAGTTGGCTCATTTGCCCATCCACGAGTGGCCGTAACAATACCGTTATACTCCGGCCTTAACCCATGAATTATTATTCTTCTCATTCTTGTCTCAGAGATGGCACTCTCAGGATCTAATTTTGAAATTTATTCGCAAATAGATTTAACTTTAGAAAAGTATTGACTTACCGTCATACTTTGTTGCGAGATTGAGAGGAGCTCGTTCTCCAGGCATTGTAACTTGGCATCATTTGTCCTCGCAAACAGCGTTGCCAAGTTATCCCAGGCCTCCTTCGGGGTCTTCGCACACTTTATGTGTTGCAATAATTTATCATCAACAGTCACGACAAGAACGTAAAGAGCCTTACCTGACTTGACGTTCCACTTTCTTAAATCACTATCATTTGTGGGTGGTGTGGTGTTGTTGCCGCCAACAATATCCCATAAATCTTGTCCAAGCAAATAATACTGCTTCTCCATCCCATTCACTGGACTCGAGAAATCCATCATGGTGACTTGAGTACAATGCCCCGCACTATACCAAGTAAGCCTGGTCCCAGACCAACCGACTTCACAATCCCAGATTGTGCACTGGTAGAACTCCGACGCCCTTCGCTTCTTCGCTGGCTTGACGATCCCTGACCGCCTTGCTCACTTATAATGGTCCCCGACCACTGTCTTCGCACGGCCTCCGACGACCTGCTCTGATAACACTTGTTGAACCTTGTGGAAACGTGGTTCAAATATAACTTTCACTATTACAATAATTTCTCACACCACATACAATACTCAGACAACTCTACACAATTTCTCTCAATCATGTGCATACATAGCACTCTCTACTCAACACACTCTCAAGACCCCTACACATACACCCACACACCCCCTTGGACTTCTTACTCACACACTCTCTTTGTTGGACACTCAAATGAGGAGCAAGTTGCTCCTATTTATAGGATGGAAAGTTGGTGACTTTCCTAGCTTTCTACACTATTCTAGAAGTATTATTATTATTTTATTATAGTCTCACAACTAGATTTCTTTGGAGAAGTCTAGAAGTGGTGTAGCTTTTCTTGATAGATTTTGCTAGAACATTCTGGACAAGCGAGAGTTCTAGAGAAATCCAGAGAGAGAGAAATCTGGATGAGAGAGAGATATGGAGAATTCTAGAGAGAGATCTAGAGAACTCCAGGAGAGAGAGAGGCGGTGATCTTCAACAGAGTCATCTTTGTAGAAGCTTAGATGTAGGGATTTGATATGTCAATTGGAACAATCATGCGCAAGAGAGCCACCTCTCCATTATTGAGAAGTGACATCGATTCAAGTCATGGCGGGCATACCCTCCGCTCTCAACTGGCAAAAGTCGGCATCGAAAGAACTGGAGAACTGGGCATATTTCGCCTCTGGGTCTGAGGAAAAACAGAAAGGAAGAATTCAAGTCAGCTTCATATAGAACGACCCGTGCATGATCCCACAGCGAGCAAGAAAAATTGTGAGCGAGTTCTGTTGAGAGCGCATCTCATTCCAAATCTTCTTTCTTGGCAAAGCATCTCATTCCTCCCATAACAAAGATGGCCGAAGGTTACACTTAGGCCCACCAAGGACAAGTCCCCATCGCATCTGGAAACGAATTGTCGGGCCTTGGCCAGAGTGGGGCTAGCTACCATGTCACTGCTGGCGTCACAAATTCAGCTAATTGTTTATTCTGGTGAAAAGGCCCCCAAAAAAAGAAATTTTAGGTTTGATTTAAATGTTAGGTTTTGCATTAGACCGAATTTTTGGTCAAGTCATTTATGACAAGTGATCGTCTAGAAATAAGTATCTTAGTCCCCAGTGGGTAGGAAGGAGTCAAATAGAAAATGCAATGAATTGAAGTGAGAGGTTGGACGTTTGCTACAACGGGACCACCATACGTGGGATCGCCGGTGGTAAACAAATGCTAAGATGGGAGAATATATTCCCTAGTGCTAGAGTCCAGAAGCTTCGGTCGACACTCTCTTGTCTTGGACGATTTCACTCCATTTGTCCATGCGTAATCAATGGCACAAAAACATCGGGCACAGTCTCCATCAAATTAAGAGAGATAAATACAACGTGGAAAGGGACGGAACAAAGGCTTCTGTGGTTCTAACCGTATGACCCATCTGATGGTTCACGAGCCCCCGTAGCGAGTGTGTGGCAAAGAAACTACATTGACAAGCTGTCTAAAGATTTAGGGTTAAATTGGCCAAATTAAAAAGGTTTAGGATTGAATTGGCATTATTACAATAGGTTTTAGACAATTTTTCGAATTTTCCCACATATCTAAACCTTTTGAATCTTTAGGGATAAATAACTTATTGTAATTGATATTCAAATTTCAGCTTTATTCTTTTATGACACGTTCATGAACTCGGGATGGAAGGCAAAGTCATTCATTGTCATTAGAGAATATATATAAGCGAAAGAATCAATGACAAATTTACAAGTGTAAAGTTGTCAATCAATTGGTCGAAGTAAAATTTTACATGATTTTAGAATGCATTAAGAGATTGCCTCTTGCATCGTGTTATTAGGTTTTTTTCTTATTTGGAACATTGTAGAATTAAAATCATGAATGCAATAAGTAGAGTTGGGGAGCATATTCTTAAGATCGTTCGAGAAGTGGCCCAATCCAGATACACGAAAAGTGTCCTGAAGACCATGTATCCACTATGCAAAGCAAAAAAAGTTATATGGTTCTTCTATTAATGCTATGTTATAATACTTCCAAAGTTATCTAGATCTTAATAATGTTGACTAAAGCAATTATGCTATGCATTTGCAAGTTCTCTTTGATGTATTTAACTTTCTTCACCATGTTAGATTTTGAAAAGAGCAAGAGAAAATTCTCTTAATTAGAACTCGCATAATCTATGTGTCCAACAATACTTTATGTTCTTAGCCCTCGCCCTCTTGGCACGATTCGTTCCGTGACGCATGAGTTAGGAAAGAAAATTCTCAAGCCTTAAGATCAACGTGGGTCTCTTTCATGGCCATTTTTCGTGACAAGTGAAGACGATCGTTGCACAAATTTTTTATCAACGCTCGTGTTCATTGAGTTGCTGACTTGGGGAGGTACGACCGAGGAAGCTGGAGTTGGTTGGCCGATATTCTCAGAAATGCATCGCAAATCATTGCTATTCGGAAAGGAAAAAAAAAATACTTGGCTTTTCACCTCATAACATAAATGATACATCTACTTTTAAAACTACATATTTTTCATTTAAAACTATATATAAATTTATATAAATTTGCCTTTCATCTCGTCACACCCCATGCACATCCAAACACTACCGACAAATAGAACACAAACCCTAGCCCGTTTCCCAGCTGCCAGAATGGCCGCCACTGGTCATGGGCACTCCCGACGCGGCGGCCAAGCCAATGGACCCAACAGTCATCGACCTTCCCAAGCTGCAGCTGCATGGTGTGGCAGCCTCAGATGGAGGATGAGGACTCCAAGGGTGACCTCCCGTGGTTGCCAATTCTCATCAAGGATATATATGTTGGAAGATGACAATTCTTGAACGGTGATGGGGATGTCGGCCAAGCAGTCCGAGGTAGCGATCATGGAGGTTGGCGGCGGCGGCAGAGGGCGGCGGCGGACGTGAGTTGAGAGTTTTGGTATCTCGGTGATGTGGGTTGGGTTTAGCAGAGTTGGTGTAGCAAATTTATAATTTCAAGAGCGGAGATATGTTTTTAATATTAAATTGAGAATTCAAGATATGTTTTTTCGTAATTTAAAGAAAAAGGACTTTTCTTTGGCAGGAATGTTTTCCTATTTTGGCCGGCAATCCTTTGGCATGATACACAAGTCGAGCTCAATGAGAGCATCGAAAAAATAGAAAAAAATGCGATATTAGTTTGGGGTCAATGATGACTTGGTTGACTTAGAATAATCTAGACTATACCTTTTGAATATACGAATATAAGCAGAAACTAATTTTCAGAATAATAAAAACTAACCTTAAGTTACAAAGTAGAATATGGTAGCAATATCATTGTCAACGTGGTTTAGAACCTCCTTTGTTTGATCCCAAAAGAAGAATTCTAGCCTCTATATAGTTACTAACTTGCAATTCAACATTAAAGGACTTGAATTTTGTTTCTATTTTTTTGCTGTTTAATTTTGAAAATTTGAAATCCGAAATCCGAAATATTGATATGAAAAACCTCACAAAAATTATGCATCCACGGCCTATTACCTTAAAAACCTCCAATTTTCACTTTTGTCCCAATTTTACCATTTGTTTCATAAAAAAACCTCCAACTTCAATGAGAAAATAATCCAAACTTTAGGTCTTGTCCCAATTTTACCGTTCAGTCTAAATTTTACCCAAAAATTTTTACAGTCTCATAAAAAATCACAAAATTTTACTTGAGTCACAAATTTGCCACCATTGATTCTACGTCCAAAATTTCTCATTAAAAACCGATAGATGGAAAACTACCAAACACAAGCTATTTGAGTGCTCTTTGACCTTAAAAAATAGAACATTTCCAAGCACAAGGGATCCACAAGTGCAAAATCACTAAGGGTGATTATGACGAAAGGTCAATAGAGAGCGGATTTAGGACTTTAAAAAAAATTATAGTGTGACTGAAATTGGACCTAAAAATTGAGTTTTTTTATGAGACAAAAAAGAAGTTTATGGTAAAATTAGTATTGAACCTAAAGTTGATAGTTTTCAATGAGAAAAAAAATACGATAAATTTGGGACACGATCTAAATTTTTTTTTTATGAAATAAAAGTAAAAACGATACAAGAATTAAAGTTTGAGCCTTTTTAGGGTATTACGCCAGCAGTCAAGAAAGGTCAATATCATTCAATCATGAGAAGTTACCCCTCCCTTTTTTTTCTAAAGCTTAATCACATGTAAATCACCGCCATATCAGGTATCAGGAAAGGAGGAGGAAGGAGATCCATCGGTCAAACCAAACAGCCCACGCCACAGAGCTTTAGTACGCACTGCAATACGACAGCAACGTGGCGACCACGTGCGACGACCGACCGTTTCGTTTCTCGAGCCCCCCCAATGACGTCACGACTTGCGTGTCATTCCGACACGTGCGCCGATCGACATAACCCCACGGCGCTTTACCTTGTCCACCAAGCCAAACGTCGCGACAAACGATCACCCGCGGGTAGCCGTGATTTTGGTGCACCTATTTGACTGGAATTAATTAATATATCTATGGCTATGAATAACTTAATAGCATCTATATAGCATCTAAAATATCGAATTTCGACAAGAATTTCACTAGAGGCAACTGTAAATAGTAAAATTTCTTAGGCCTAGCCCGATCGACCCTTGTCTAGCTAGTGCTCTCCTTTGGTTGGTGAGGTCTTTCGCCCTCGTTAAGTGGTTGGCAAACTTATTGGGCATAACTGATGCCTCATCAATAATGGGACAGCAGTCACAAAGGGGAGGGTTGGCCTTAGCCCTTTGCCTTTTTATTTTCTAAATTTTTATAATGTGTTTTTTTTTTTTTTTAGTTTGTCTATTTTATGGGGAAAAAGAGAAAAAGGGAAAAAGGAAGGGAAAAAGGAAGAAAAATAAGAAAATTTAAAGGACGAAATTGTCCTTAATTAGTAGGGATGTGCATCGGAACCGCCCAAATCGGGAACTGCTTGGATCAGACCAAACCGACCCATTTTAGGCGATTCCCAAAGAGGGCGGTTCGATTCCTAGTTTTCGCTTTTAGAACTAATGGCCGATCGATCGATTCCTGGTTCCAAGATGAGAACCGGATTGGACAGGTTAATATTATATATATAACATGTTCTTTTCTAAATTTTTTAAGAAAAAACCATAATTCTTTCAAATTTCTCCCATTATCCATTTTATTTTTGATCTAAAACAAGTAAATTTACCGGTTCCACCCAATTGAATCGAACCAATTGGTCAATCTGATTCCTAGTCCCAAAATTTGGGAATCAGACCGGGAATCGATCAATCCTATTAATTAGTTGGTGAGGTCAAGTATTTTTTTGATATTGACATGACCACTTCATGCTTGTATTTTGAGATAAAATTCATTTCATGCCTTTATTTAAGAAATTGAAATTATTCGAAAGTTTTATTTGAAATTTTTTCTAAATTTTAACTAGTCCTCTATTTTCGTTACATGCAAAAATGGGTATTGGGAAGACGGAGCATTACTTTTTTTTTTTGGTCAGTCCTACTCTATTCCTATGCTAAACGCACTTGCAAACTTGTGCCCTATCTCTTGCAGGGCGTGGGAGTCGCAACCCACTCTTGAAACTCACGCGTCCCTGTCCCCATCCCTCCCTGAGAATGTGGGGATTTGAACCCCTCACCTCCCCCTTCCATGTTGGAAGGGTGGCACTGGGGCGAATCCCAATGGTTAGACGGAGCATTACTTCAATAAATACCCCCACCTCCCAAAAATATATATACCATTATATATATATAGACAATAAAAAAATAAAAACAGTGGGCCCCACACAACCCTCGGTCTCCGCAGGCCGTATGTATCTATATAAGCCACAGCTCTCTCTCTCTCTCTCTCTCTCGTTCCATTGTTCATCAAGTTTCGCGTTTCGCCTTCCTTTCGTTTGCAACCATACAAAAGAGAAAAACCTCAAACCCACCGAGACGCGCCGCCCCGAAGAAGATCCCTCCCGAATGTGCCCTTCCGACAGAAACCTCCGCCGCGAGGCCCCGGCCAGGCCCCACCTCCGGTCGGCCTTCGACGTCCTCGACGCCGACCGCGACGGCAAGATCAGCAGCGACGACCTCCGCTCCTTCTACGCGGGGCTCTCCGGGTCCGGGGCCGCCGCCGCCGCCGCCGCCGCCGCCGCCGGGGGCGACGAGGACGTGCTGGCGACGATGATGGCGGTGGCGGACGCGAACCGCGACGGCTTCGTGGAGTACGAGGAGTTCGAGCGCGTGCTGAGCGGCGGCCGGGACGGTGACGCGGACGCTAAGACGGGTTCCAGGAGGAGGACGCGGTCGCCGCCGCCGCCGCAGCCGCCGCAGTCGCGGGCGGCGGGCGGGCTCATGGGGGACGTGTTCAGGGTCATGGACAAGGACGGAGACGGGAGGCTGAGCTGCGAGGACCTGAGGAGCTACATGGCGTGGGCGGGGCTGGACGCCAGCGAGGACGAGATCAAGGCCATGATCAGGCTCGGCGGCGGCAGCGAGGCGGAGGGCGTGTCGCTGGACGGGCTGGTGAAGGTGTTGGCCGTCGACGACGGCGGCTTCTTCTGAGGGTTTTCTTTCTCCGCCGGAGCTCCTTCTCCTTTTTTGGTCCTCTTTTTCCGCAAGCCCCAAATCAGAGAAAAAATAAAAAAAAACGATTTTTAAGGTGGAGCTGGCTGATATGGAATGAATTTTGGCTTAAATTAGCAGAATATGTTTGTAAAATTTAGCGCGCAATGTAATTTATATTGTCTCCACTTTATTATAATTGTATAATTTGGTCCTTCCGAGCTGTTTAGTGTTTATGATAAATTGGCTTTATTTTTTCCATCGCATAGCTACAATTATTATCCGACATAGAAAATAATTCACTGCATTGCTACTGTTTGTACCTCTTTTGCATTATTGGCGGTAGTTGGTTGCCCAGCCAAGTTCGATTTTGCACGGCGAAATAGAAGAGGGGCCGCTCTGCCAATGGGGCCCGACCGGAATTAGCCAACGATGTAATTTGAGTGGACAAAATTCGCGTGCCCGAACGAGATCTAGGGAAATAATAATAGTCTAGGGGCGCTATTTAAAAAGCATAGAATCGAAAGCTGTATCTCTTTTTCTGCGGGGGATGTCCTGTCTCTTTGTCCCGTCTCTCGTGAATGGATCCACATCGGTCCGATCGAGTGGGTAAAGAGCGCATCTCGCCCAGTCTACGTGTCCAATAGGCAGCTGGCCCTACATAATCAAATCAGCCTCCTGTTGCACGATGCGAATTTTGATTTTGTACGAAGGGATCGGATTCGTGATTCTGACATAAAGTTGAGATAGAAAATTGGAGGGTTGTGGTCTCGTGGATTCATTTAAAAGTATTTGTGAAGTTTAGAGAAATTTGCAAGCCACCAATTTCTCTGCTAAAAGTCCAGCTTCACCGTTACCTACCTCGCCTATGTGTATTGAATTAGTGACCTGCCACAGGATTCCATCCGGATGGACAAATTTACATGATTATATCTTTTGATCATAGGGCGAAAATGGACAAATTTACATGATTATATCTTTTGATCATAGGGCGAAAATCTCTCTCTCTCTCTCTCTCTCAGAGAAGCATATCATATCTTCGATTTTATAAGTTTAGAGAGTGCAGACCCAACAAAATTAGTTCTATTTAGAGGTTTCAAAGCCAATCCCAAATGGCATAATGTGGTTTGGCCTAGGATTATGAACTATTTTTAAAAGATATGCCCTTGTAAACCTGATCAAACCATATCTTGAATGTGATTCAGTTGGATGGTTTGAATCGTATTATGCTCGTCCCTATGTATCCAAATGCATACAAGGACTAAAATGGCATGTGGTTTGGGAGGAAGATGATGTGTCTAAGGCTTAAAGATTGATACTCGATTCAAATCACAAAGTTGATGATGGTATACAAGTTACAAAACTAGAGCTTCTATTGAACTACCCACTCGATATCTAGGAAAAATATAATAAAAATTTAAATATATTGCATTAATACTAATTCAATTTTAAATCTTCAATTGGAGCAATTTAATCATATACCTTTTCACATTTATTTTCAAGTCCATTAGGCTAATTTAAGTAGGAAATTATTGATGTGGATGTCCATGGTTCCACGTGGCATGAAATGTGCTAATGTAGACATTTTACCTAATTTGTTAATAATTTTTTTGAATTCTTTTTTTTTTTTCTTCTCTTTCTTTCCATTGATGGCCAACACAGGCCTTGGCCAACGAGGGCAAGCTCCAATGAGGCTGCCCTCATTGGATCTAGTGAGGTTGAGTCTCAACCTCACCTAGGCGACACTCAGCAAGGACATCCCTTGCTTAGGCAAGGCTAATGCTTGCTGGCTCAGGCCCTTGTTGGCCATCGGTGAAAAGAAGGGCAAAAAAATAAAGAAAGGAAAAAATTTAATTGAGATGTTATATATATATATATGTCCATATTAGCCCTGGCAGTTAGCGCTAGCATTTATGTTTGTAATTTTTTATTTAAATTGGTCGGATTGACTAAATTAATAATGTTTCATCGGTTTTGATTCTCATGAAAAATCTTTCACCAAACACCGCACTTTGGTTTTATTATAGAAGACTCAGGTTCTGTATTGAACTTCAATAGAGAATGTTAAATACAAGGGAAAATTTTATTCTCAATTTGTATATACAATCCTAACAATTGATACTTTGATGGCTCAAAGGCTAACTGCTTCTAGGCGCAAGTTACACCAAAATCTAATCAATGATGTAATCTAAACATTGGTGGCTAGATAGTCTATGCTTCGAACTCAAACTAAGCCGGAATTTAATCTACAAGACAACTAAATTTAGGCATAAAGTTGGAATCTAATCAACAGTAATACCCCTAGATAGGAAACATAATACCATAATTTAATCAATGACATTGGGCTTGTGGAATAACATTGAAATTTAATCAACAATGTTGGACTAAATAAAGATGCTGGAATTCGATTAACAACAGGAATCTTGAAAATTATAGATAAAATGCGATAAAGTAAAGATAGTTGTATTATTCTGGGGGTTCTTCGTTGAACAAGTTGTGGTATTTATAGGACGAACTAGTAGTCATCAATCGGTTTCCTCTCCTTGGCACTACTTCCAACATTCTCCATGTTTTTTATTTTCTCTTAACACTCTTATCCATAAGCAATTGCTTCCGGACTTGCCGATGATGACTACACAACTTGCTCATTAAGTAAATAATGGCTCTTTATTTTTTGCGTATTTCTTGTAGCAATTATTCTCGCCTATGCTGTGATGCTAATTTCACTTAATCTTCAAATCTGGTGCACTAACCGCATAGCCTAACACGTGGCAATCAGTTATCTGGCTATCAACTTTAGAATTTGCTTCTAGAATTCCATCGAAACTCAATTTAAGTAGCTTCCACAAAAGCTATTTGCCCTTGACTTTACGAACAAAATAGGCGTTTCACCTATTATCCCCTCGTGGCTAGCATGTGATACCAGAGGTATTTTTAGATATCAACATATACAAATGTAAAAGTTTTGGAAATAAATTGATTCAATTGAAATGTTTATGACTTAATTAGTATCAATGCAATAAATTTATGACTTTTTCTTTTCTTTTCCTCCCCAATACCCATACACAAGACCATATGTCAACTACATATGCATATTGACATGTACTGTTACATCATATATAAGACCTGGCTTATATTTGACGTTCTAAATTCCTTTTTTGGGCCACAATTCTAGGTACATCCGGAATTGTCCTGTATAACTTGTGCCCGACCTACTCACTGGGTATGCTTTTGGTCAAGGTCACTGATCTTAACAGTGTTTGACATGATATGAGAGGTATACAGAGTGCAAACCCTAGCCAATAAAAGTGCCACCGCCTGCTGATGTTAATATAACGAGATACATTCCTTAACTACGTGCCACCGTGATTCGGTTTTGTCGTCGGATTAGGTGCTCCAGAAGCATCATTGGCGCATCTCCATGGTCCTATGAAGGAATCGGAATTGTATATATGGAGAGTGGCTATTACATCATTCGTGTGATGGGACGATGGGAACGGATAGAAACACTGCTCGAGAGGATAGCATGTAAGGGAAACTCTCTCCTGGACGGCTTCGTTGACGGATGACCCGTGTTTTGTCGGTGATAGCAAAGTGGAAATAATCAACTTTCGGAAATAATGGAAGCCTATTTACTCTTGTTTTCGCACATTACAGTATCAAACAAGCTTATGCAACACATTCTCGTGCTGTCATACCATTACGGTCAGCAAGAACTTATGCTTGTTTCGATCTTTGTGTTATGAAAAGATGACAGGAGCCGTGAGGAAATCAGGAGAAAACTCTCTCATCTTGTCGTTCTCTATCTGGGTCGTCTTCAAAATGTATCTGATCAGATCACCGATTGGTTTCAAGCTCAAAAGTCTTTGAGCCGTAAAATGAACAGACATTCTAACGCCATCTCTTGCCAGTCAACCGCCAATCGCCATACGCTCATCCATTGGTTCAGCATTCTTGTCGATTGTATGACTTGACATACGCCAACTAAGTCATGTTCATTAGTGATTACATACGCCAGTCCACTGCTTGATTTTTTGAACTATTTGGCCATAATTTACTTGTAGAATACCTCCTCTTGGTTCCATTTTCCTATCCATTTCTATGATTGCTGGATTACATTCATGGAGTCATCGTCTCAACCAGTCAATCACAAGAGCTATTATTACCGACTGTATACATATTAAAAATTCATTAAGTGAGCTGAGAGATTACTGCATTATCAACAGCAAGACAATAGACCAGGAATAGTCCATTTCTGTTTCTCCATTTTCCTCCCTAAATCAGTTTGCAGTGAATATAAGTAATGTGCTTCTTAGATTGTAACAGACATTGTTGTATGCTGTGGTTGGATAAGATTATCAATCTAACTTCTCAAAGGACGCTAGTATTTAACGTGATTTTAAGACCAATTTACAACGAAAACTCCCGTAAATTTGACGATGCAAAGAGCACCAAACATGAAAATCCTAGAGACATGCAGCAAATTATCATCGACTATGAACCTCTAGAAACAAATAAACGAAACCATAACTTCTAGAAAGTAGCTAGTTTGATCGGGCATATGAATGACTGCAAGATACATTGGTGAGTTAGACGCATCAGCATCGTTACATCTGAAGGAACTTTGAGGGAAGCGCCTTCTTCAGCACTGCATATATACAATGATATACAATGTGCAAATTAAGCTGAATAATGACACAAATATAGCCTCGGTTACATAATTTGATGAAACTAGCTTGCATATAGTCTCAATAACATATTGTCTTCCAATGCTTGCATAATTTGAATTTAATAAAATTTGCATTTGAATTTCAAAAGATACCATTTTATGTTAGCTGGCTTTCCGACATGCCGTTGGCACGTGATATGACATATGCTCAAAAAAATTTCTACAAGACTAGCATGGTCTCCATCTTTTAAGGTTTCCATCAAGTGAAATTATATCTCCTATTCTTTCTTGTCCATTTCAACATCAAGAGTTTCCATTGTACCGAAAATTCTTAACCTAATAAACCTCTGCATGCAGGAGAATATACGATGTTACTAATCACTCTTTTTGGTACCCGATTATCTCTTGTCACATCGTTAACTTAATCTTGAAATTTCAGAGGAGACGTGATTTTATATCCACATAAAACCAAGCTACAGCCAGGTTTCTTCATTTCCATAACTTCTAGGACATAAACCGCATAGCAGGTATGGCCTAAGGGCCAGCTATGATTATGACATATGTGTTGCATCACACATAAATTTACACGAGAGACACCATAAGGGTACAAAAAGCTGATCATTTCAACTTTCTGGTGGAAATCAACATGCACCATGCCTAAGATCTATGCTTTAAACATGAGGTTCCCCAACTTATTC
The DNA here is from genome assembly GCA_016097545.1 of Eucalyptus victrix. Taxonomy (NCBI): domain Eukaryota; kingdom Viridiplantae; phylum Streptophyta; class Magnoliopsida; order Myrtales; family Myrtaceae; genus Eucalyptus; species Eucalyptus victrix. The sequence goes on from CM027842.1 coordinate 50,326,116, forward strand.
ATTCATCACTATACCTATAATTTACATTTAGACTGACCATCCCCACACCCCAGCCTAGCAGTTTAGGGGCGTGTGATCAGACGGTGAGAACTTTCACCGTTAACATCGACCGGAGCACTTGAGTAGTTGTTGTATCCGTCGTTCTTCTCCCGCTGGGGCCCAGTTTTAGTGTCAGTGTAGCCTGTAGTAGTAGCAGTGGTAGGAGTAGAAGAAGTACTGGTAGTGCTCATGAAATCGGGGTTGTTGCTTGAAGCAGTAGTAGCCATGAGCCGACGCCCCTGCAGATTCATGGGTTTTGCATCGGCTTGTAGGGCTGCCACGAACAGCACGAGAACAAGGAAGAGTGCAAATGCTGCCTTCATGGTTGGATTCAGTTGCTTGACCCTGCAAGAACGGATTTACAATCACACAATGATCATCCAACGAAAATCCTATGATTTGTTTTTCACTGAGGCGATAAAAAGGTGATTTATGACCTTCTGATTCTAATAACAACCCTTTTCTCAATTTCCTTTTGCACCTAGTTTCAAGAAGTAAACAAAAAAGAAGTGATTAACTTAACTCCAAGCCACTTAAACATATTCTTGACAGATGAGGTATTGCTACAGGAAGAAGACATTTGAAATCCAGGGTTTTGCTGGACATACCAGTTTATGCGACGTGAGAGTGTATCTGCTTGGTGCGATGATCTGGTGGCCTCTTGCGTGGAATTTATAAGCGAGCGAAATTCTTCTGGCGCTAGGGTAGGGCACAGCATGCTTATCAGATAACAACTGCAAAATAAAGCACTCGAATCTTTCTTCAGAAAAGAAAATTTAGAGTGGGAGGATCACAATGCTACACCACTGGTTCAGATTAAGCCACCAAAGATGTAATCATGATTAAGATTGATAATTAAGGCCGCTCGTGGGTTTGACATTCAAATGTTTAATAATTATTGAGGGGCAATGTCCTCATTCTAGGGTTCGTACAGTGACGTAATGAGATAAAACGTCAAATCCTTTTTCTAATATGAGGTCTGTAATACCCAAGTCTTTGACTCTCTTTCTAGAGGAAGAGGTGTCAATTTTTGAGGGCTCGAATCCGATTTCTCACTCCCATTTTTACCAAATTTTTTGGGGCCACCTCCAGGTCTATCGCCGAAGGCTCCTCCAACGAGAAGGAGGGAGGAGAATTCCCACGACAAGCCCCTGGTGCTTCCCCCAGACCCACCTCCTCCATCGGCTCGAACGGCTCCCACTCCGAGCCGTCGCAAGCCACCGAAAAGGAGGTAACCCTTCCTCGTTTCCTCTTTTGTACATATGTATATAGGTTGCTGGAATATTCGAGGTATGGTTGATTCGACTAGGCAATCGAGAGATTCGTAGTTTTGTTACTTGAACCACTTGTCTTTGTGTTGGTTTGGTGGAAACTAAGGTGCCACAGGATCGCTTTAACTCCATATCCGAAGCTCTATTGAGAGGTTGGTGTTGGACTACAAACTATGACTTTTTCCCCAGGGATAGAATTTGGGTCGGATGGGACCCCGGGAGAGTCAAGTTTGAAGCCTTCTCTCTTACCAAGCAGGCAATTCATGGGAACCTTGAGAGCCTAGACTCTGGGGTGGCTTGCTGTGTTTCTTTTATTTATGGTGATCACTCTTTTTAGCTGAGGAGACCGCTGTGGGAAGACATCATCATGAAAAGCACCCATCTCCGAGACACTCCTTGGCTTGTCTTGGGGGACTTCAATGCTATTAAGGATCCATCGGACCGGGTCGGTGGCTCCGAAGATTGGCTCCCTTGTTTTAATGAGTTTGGGCAGTGCTTGGAGCAAGCTGAGCTGGAAGACTTGAGGTTCATTGGTTTTAGATACACTTGGACTACGTCTTCAGGGCATTCTAGGAAAGCAAGGAAGATTGACAGGGTTCTAGTGAATGCCAAGTGGAGCTTGGATCTATCTTACTCAGAAGCCTCCTTCCTTGCTCCTGGAATCTCGGACCACTCACCTATGGTGGTGAAGGTACTTAATCCGACTCATAGAAGGAAGCCCTTCAAGTTCTTCGACTTCTGGATGAAGCACCCGGAGTTCAAAGAAATTGTCTCACAAGTGTGGGATGCGCCGGGGAGTGGTGTCCCTATGTATAAGCATGTCTCTAAACTCAAGGCTCTCAAATATCGGCTCAAGCAACTCAACAGAGATTCCTTCTCTAATATATCTGCTAGAACTCTTGATGCGCGGAAGATGATGGAGGCCACTCAAGCAGAATTACAACTGAACCCCTTTTCTGCTGACCTTGCTGAGGTGGAGAAGAGCCAAAGGTGTATCTTTGCAGAGTTGCGCTCCTCAAAGGAGTCCTTCTTCAGGCAAAAGTCCAGGGTCAGATGGCTCAGGGAGGGAGACCGAAATACCAAATTCTTCCATCAATATGTCAACAAAAGACAGTTGAGGAACAGAGTCCTCTCCGTCCTCTACTCTTCGGGGAACATAGTGACGGAGCCACGGCTGGTGCAACGAAGGTTTGTAGAGTTCTTTGAGGACCTCTTGATGCCGCAAGGGGAGATTATTAGACCTTCGTTAGAGGACTTGAGGGAGGTTATTCAACATCCACTTTCATTTGATCAGGCTACACTTCTTGCTCAACCAGTTACAGAGATGGAGATCCGGAACACTATCTTCTCTTTGCCTAAGGGAAAGGCTCCTGGGCCGGATGGCTTCACAGCAGAGTTTTTCAAAGAAAACTGGGACACGGTTGGTCCTTTAGTAACGACTGCAGTGTTGGATTTCTTCAACTCCGGTAAACTCTTGAGGGAGGTTAACAATACCATCTTGGTAATGGTTCCGAAAGTGCTCAACGCCACTTCTGTGGAGGATTATAGGCCTATCGCCTGCTGCAACACTATCTACAAGTGTATTACAAAGGTGCTAGCTAATCGGGTGGCCCTAGCTTTAAAGAACACGATAGGCCCTTTTCAGACTGCTTTTATAAAAGGTAGACGAATTAGGGACAATATATTGCTGGCTCAGGAACTATTCTCTAGCTTCCACCTTGAGCCTTATCTACCAAAATGTGCGATAAAGGTGGACTTCAGGAAAGCCTATGATACTGTGGATTGGGGCTTCCTTGAGAATGTGATGCTGGCCTTTGGCTTCCCTCACTCTATCACTAGTCTAATTATGACGTGTGTTTGCACTCCTAAATTCTCAATTGCTTTGAATGGAGAGCTCCACAGGTTTTTTGCGAGCGGGCGAGGTCTTCGCCAAGGCGATCCCATCTCTCCTTACCTTTTCACTATGGTCATGGAAGTGCTCTCAGGGATCATTCTTAAGCACTCCTCGAGACCTGACTTCAAGTTCTTCTGGAGGTGCAAGGCAGTGGGTCTTTCACATCTTTTTTTTGCAGATGATGTCTTCCTTTTTTTGTGAGGCGCACCTTCCTACGGCGACTCTCCTTAAGGAAGCTCTAAATATATTTTCCTCTTGGAGTGGCCTTTGTCCTAACTCGTGCAAGAGTGAAATTTTCTTGGCGGGTGGCAATCCCTCCCTAAGGAATAATATCCTATTGAAGTTGGGCTTTCGAGAAGGAAGCCTGCCAGTTCGGTACCTGGGGGTTCCCATTATCACTTCGAGGATCAATAAAGCGGACTGTTGTACCTGGTCAATCGCATCACCGCAAGGTTCAGTCTTGGACCTGATTCCTCTCTATTGCTGGTCGGCTTCAGCTTATCGGGGTCAGTTCTTCACGCTATACAAGCCTCTTTGGGCTAGTGTCTTTGTTTTACCTAAATTTGTGATGGAACGGATAGAGAAAATATTTAGACAATTCCTATGGAAAGGTCCGGACCTAGGCGGGGGTGGTGCTAAGGTAGCACGGGATGAAGTTTGCTTTCCAAAGGATGAAGGAGGGCTAGGTGTTAGGAGGATCCAAGATTGCAATAAAGCTTCCATGCTAAAGCATATTTGGATCTTGTTTTCCGACAAGGAAGCGCTATGGTGTAGATGGGTCCACTCCACGTTCTTAAAAAACAAGAATTTTTGGGTTGCTAGGAAGCCAACATCTGGATCCTGGGCCTGGAAGAGCTTGTTGACCCTAAGAAGGAATTTCAGGATGGCCTTCTACTGGAAAATTGGCGATGGCCAAACAACCTCTCTATGGTTTGACAACTGGCATCCTAGAGGGCCCTTGAACCTGTTCTTCTCAGATTATCTTATCTATAGCTCAGGGCTCTCCAGACAAGCTTGTGTTGCTGACCTCTTCTCAGATGCTGGCCAAGCTCTCAGGTTGGTGCTTCAATTGTGGGGGCAACCTCTTCCAACCCTGACGAATGACCCGGATCGTTGCTGTTGGCGAGAAAGCTCTTCGGGACAGTTCACTATGGCATCGGCGTGGAACTTCATCAGGAAGAAGAGGACGCGGGTCCACTGGTACTCCTTCGTATGGGACAACGCCATAGTGCCTCGATATCAACTCAATCTTTGGCTCATGGCCAAGCGTAGGCTTCCAACCCAGGACCTCCTTCTGGCCTATGGTATAATTGGAAATGCTGCCTGTGCGTTTTGCAAGAATGTGCCTGACTCTCTTGACCACTTGTTTTTTGACTGCTGTGTCACGGCTAGCGTTGCTTTCTTTTGGGCGTCCAGATGCAATTTACCCTGGCGCAACAGAGGGTGGGGGGAGAATTTCAGATGGGCAACTACCTATTTGATGGGGAAAGAATTCTATAAGTGCATAGCCCGTTTTTCCTTTGGCGCGTTGTGTCACATTATTTGGAAAAATAGGAATGACATCATCTTTAGAGACCAGCCTCTCTCAATTCCGGCCATCAAGAACCACCTCTTCAAAGTGGTCCGAGACAAGGCTATCACCTTCAGGAACGTCGAAGATAATTTCAGAAACAGAAGGCTGCAGAGAAGTTGGAGCCTAGACCCGATTATTTTCAATGGGGACCCGTAGGTCCTTGATCGACGCCTGGCTCCTCTTTGCTTTTGTCTGTTTGATAGCCGGTCGAGCTAGCCGTGCTTAGTTTGGCCTTGTTGTTGTAGTTGTTGTGCCGCCTCTACGGCTTTTGCATCTCGTCACCCTTCCACTTCTTTTGTTACTACATTTGGAGTGCAAGTTACTGGTGTCGAGTTCTTTTGTACATTTGGCTCTTCTTAATATATCTCTTACCTTTTATCAAAAAAAAAAAAAAATTTGGGGCCACCATTCTTTGCACATTTCCACACGTCCTTTCACCCACACGTATCGAATTTGCATGCTTCAGGCCCTTCTTGTGCACAGGTGAACCAAAGGTCTGATATAATTAGTGTCATTCCCCAATACTTGACAGTTGGTAATCAAGAAACTTTTCCATAGACAAAATTTATATTGCGGTGGTGATATTATGCGTGATGTTGGGCTATAAAACAAAGATTGACCCATGGCATTAGTCTAACTGCTTTTATTTATCAAAGAAGTTATAGAGCTCTTAACTCCTAACATCTAGAACTTGAACTTGAAATTGAAAAGACGGGATGAAATACTAGATATCAAACAAGAGTCCCTAAACAATGGGACAAAACTTTTTTACATTATTTACTAAGGGGCACATGATTCCCAATTTATATGCGGCAGGGAGCCTTGCTCTTGCGAGGATGCCTGCTTCCTTGGGTTGGCTGCGAGTGTGCATCCGAGGTCCATTCCCCAATCCCTCTCCATGAGCTCTGCTTGCTCGTGCGGGCTACTCTCTCTGATTGAGCGAGGAACTGATGGCCTCCACCTTGTCGGGATACAATGGTTGTGGATGTAGGACATTGAGGCGTGGTGGGCTTTTTCTTCTCCCTCAAGCCCTTCGGAGTATCACAATCTTTTTGCGATGGCACTTGTCCCAGGTTTCCTCCGACGGTAGAATTTGAATTCATAGTCACGGCTTGTGTTGAAAAAAGTTGGAGGGACCATCATCTTGAAAGGCGGTGGGATCTCTGAAGGGATCCCATATTGTCGTGCTACACAGGCACGGGTAGTAGGGAATAGCGCCGGTGAGAGATGCAACGGAATTGGGCGGATGCGCATGTAAGCAAAGTGGGCCCTCTTTTCATGGAACCAACCCAGCCCACACCATTGGAATGCCTCGGGGCCGGGTTTCTTAGGAAGCTTACCCAATTTAAGCCGGCTTTGATTGGGAATGCGGTCCTAAAACCATAAATTTTTGTAATGGATTTTCAAAAGCATTTGTTTTAGGCGTCGCATGACGATCTCGAAATTCGCTTAGGTGAGAAAAGAACCGGACTTGTAAAATTTCAGGAGAGGCTCGCATGATTTTCTCGAGTTGTCTTTAAAACGATTAAAAGACAAGAATGTTTGGTTAAAATCATGTTGACATAATTCCCCCCTCTTAAGATCGATCAACTATCCATGCCATCTTGGGAGTTATGGCATTTCTTTGATGGGGGAAGATGATGAGTCCCGAAAAAAGGCTAGGAGGAAAATCTCACTTTTCTGGGTCATAGGCTGATTTTGAAACAGCATTCATAAATTCTAGTGGGCAGGTATTATGGTTGCCTTCAAGAATTTGTCTCATGACATGGATTTCGGTTCTAAAAGTCGTGCTAGCTTTGCGCCATGGGAGGCGCCTATCGATGGTTTGACAAGCTTTTTCTCAAGAGGCATTCCGGTGATGATCTTTGTATTCTTCCCGGGGTTGCAGGGTTAGCTCAAACCTCCGAATATAAAAGTAATTGTCTTCGGACACCAAAAATGTGCCATGGCTTGTATGACTTCGGGACTTCCAAACAGTGATTTGAATCAATGATAGAAGATGACCGATTTTGGCTTTCACGCGCTCTTGGGCAAGCTGATCCAATTGACCCCACCATCGAAGAGTTCGCCTTAGGAGCGGGAATGGCTGGATATCGTCTTTCCCCATCGCACATAAAGCCTGGGACTTGAAAAGCTTATCCTAAATTGCCATGGGTCAAATAAAAAGACTGAGTAAAAGTAAAGAAATCACTTTGCTTTTAAATAAAATGGCAAGCACAAAGACATACAGATGGGACGTGCGGCTCGATTTCTAACTCAGAAGGCTTGATGAAATTAAAAAGGTATCCGCCCATCGCAGTCTCGCGTTAGCAGCATACCCTCCTAACCTCGGCTAAGAAATTCGGGGAAAAGAAAGGCAACCTCTACATCGCAGTCTCGCGTTCGAGGTTGTATCTTTCTTAACACCATCCTAGAAATCCTATGGCGGCCCAGGTCCGGCGGCCGGGTTGTGTGTGACATGTGTAGTGCTAAAACAATAAAGCATGCATAACAGTTTATAATCACAAGATAATCTATTTTAAGCAAGATTAAAAATCTAAGCCACTGACCTACATATAAAAAAAACCTAAGTCAGTAAAGATATTAAACAAGACATAAAGGCCTAAGTCCTCAAAATCCCCAGCGGAGTCGCCAAGCTGTCACGACCTCTTTTTTCCGACGCCCGTGATTGGTTACGGGCGCCTAAGGAGGCTAATGGCTCGGCTGAAATTGGTTAAGCCCGGACTCTCCCAAGTCCACCAATTCACGACTTAATGGTCCAAGTTTCTTAACCTGTAAATCAATTTCTAAAATGGAGTCGCCACTAATCGATTTGGGGTGGGTTGATTAGAAACCCAAGCGAAGTATCGGGAGAAGTACTCGCTCCTGCGTAACCAGAGAAATTAGGATCGGGGACTTGATTACACTAGTTAATCACTAATGCCCTTTCGGTACCTAATCTTGTTTAAACCCTAAGGCTTTTTGGATTTTTGAGGGATTTTTCCATGCGTTCTTGTGAAGGAAAAAATGCTTTTTGGGCATTTTCTCATTTTTTGGACATAAAAGCAGCATTTTTGGATTTTTTTTTTATCTTTTCTGAAAATATAAATCACTTTTTTTGGCTTTTTTCGACTTTGTCGTTTCGGTATGAGTATTATCCGGCTGTAAAACTCTCGTGTGGAGGCAAATGAAGCCTAGCTGATAAAAAAACAAGTCTTTTATCTTACGCGGGGTTTATACATAAAGAGTAAAGATGTGGATACTTGATGCGAGTAGTTAACGTAATCTGAAGGCCAGTTCACAATGAAAACTCCCGTAGATTTGACGATGCAAAGAGCGCCAAACATAGAAATTGTAGGAACATGCAGCAAATCATCATCGGATTCAAGGTACATGGCGAGTTAAAAGCATCATCATCGTTAGATCTAAAGGAACTTTAAGGAAAGCTCCTTCTTCATCATTGCACTGCATATATACAACGGTATATAATGTGCAAATTAAGCTGAATAACAACACAAATATAGCCTCGATTAGATAATTTGATGAAACAAGCGATCAAGGAAAGTCAATATTGTGCCGTTGCCCTCAATAACGTATTATCTTGCAAAGACATAGATCTTTGGATATAAAAAGAACACATACTTAGCTTAGCCATACTAAAAAGCAAAGAAAAGTAAATAAAAATAAAAATTAAAAATTCAAAAGTATTAAAATATGATTTAAAAGTTGTCCACATCAGCGCTTGGCCAGTGTCCATGTTATTAATATTCCGCCAAAATTGGCTGGATGGACTCAATTGACAAGAATGAAAAGGTTTAAGATTCAATGATAAAATTGAAAGGTTTACGGGATTGAAATGGCAAAAGTGCAAAATTTTGGATCTTTGAGACAATTTTCCCTTCTTGTTTGTACCAAAGAACATATAATAAACACTTAAAAATATGCATGTCTTACATTGTGGTTAGTTTTATATATCTCATGTGCCATTAACTTAAATAAAATCATATATATGAATGGATATCCGTCTATAAATTTACATGGTTTTTCTCAATTCCTACCAAAATATGAACATACCTCAATAGAAATCCAACCTCAAATTTAAAATTAAGAAAAAGTACTATATGTACCAATAGTATTCTTGGCATGGTGTGACGAGCCAATTGCAATGCTAGCGTAATATGAATCCAATAAATTTTGCATTTGAATTTGGCGAAATACCTTTTTTATGTTCACTTGCTTTTCGACTGATATGACATAGGCTCAAAAAAACTTTCTTCAAGACTAGCATGGTCTTCATCTTTTGGGGATTTCATCAAGTGAAATCTTATCTCATTTTCTTTCTCGTCCATTGCAGTATCATGAGTTTTTGTTGAATAAAAAATTCTTAACCTAATAAACCTCCGCATGCAATAGGACATATGATGTTATTCATCGCTCTTTTTGGTACCTGATTATCTCTCGTCACAACGTTTACTTACTCTTGAAGTTTCAGAGGAGACATGATTCTATAATCACATAAAACCAAGCTACGGCCAGGTTTCGTTATTTCCATATCTTGTAGAACACAAACCACATAGCGGGTATGGCCTAAGGGCTATGATCACGACATATATGTTGCATCGCACATAAATCACACAGGAGAGACACCATAAGGGAACACAAAAAAGCTGATCATTTCAACTTTCCGGCGGAAATCAACTTGTGCCTGTCATAAGATCTATGCTTTAAACATGAGGTTCCCCAATTTATTCATTCATCACTATACCTATAATTTACATGTAGACTAACCATCCCCACCTCCCAGCCGAACAGTTCAGGGGCCTGTGACCAAATGGTGAGAGCTATCGTTGTCAGAGCTGGCCGGACCGCTTGAGTAGTTGTTGTATCCATCGTTCTTCTCCCGCTGGGGCCCTGTTTTAGCCTCAGTGTTGCCTGTAGTAGTAGCAGTGGTAGGAGTAGAAGAAGTACTAGTAGTGCTCGTGGGATCGGTGGTCTTGCTTGAAGTAGTAGTAGCGGCGGAAGTAGAAGAAAAGGTAGCGTCGTTACTGCCAGCAATAGCTTTGCGGCCCATGCTCACATCAGCGAGCCGACGTCCCTGCAGATTCATGGGCTTTGCATCCGCTTGTAGAGCTGCCATGATCAGCACGAGGACAAGGAAGAGCGCAAATACTGCCTTCATGGTTGGATTCAGTTGCTTGACCCTGAAAGGGTGGATTTACAATCACACAATGATCGTCCAACTAAAATCGCATGATTTGTTCTTTATGGAGGCGATAAAAAGATCGATTTATGACCTACTGATTCTAATAAGAACCCTTTTCTCAGTTTCCTTTACTAAAGAAAAAAAGGTAATTAACTTAACTCGAAGCCACTTGAGCATAGTCTTGATAGATGAGGTATAATACAAGAAGAAGATATTTGAAACCTAGAGTTTTGCTGAACATACCGGTTTATGCGATGAGGGAGTGTCTGCGCTTAATGTGATGATCCGGTGGTCCTTTGCGTGGAATTTATAGGCCAGCGAGGTTCTTCTGTAGCTAGGGTTAGAGAAACGCAGCATGCCCATCAGATAATAACTGCAAATCAAAGCAGTCGAATCTTTCTTCTAAAAAAGCAGATTTGGAGTGGAGGGATCACGATGCTGCTGCACCACTAGAACAGGTTGAGCCACCAAGGATGTAATCATGATTAAGATTGATAATTAGGGCAACTCGTGGGCCGACATTCAAATGCTTCGTGATTATCGAGGGGCGCGATGTCCCCATTCTAGGGTTCACTTATGGGAGTAATGAGATAAAAGGCGAGATCGTTTGTCCATCCGCAATAATTACACGACACCACGTTGAACTTCGTTAATCGGAAAGCATGAATAGAGCTAAAGACAAAATTGGGATCAAAGGGGGCGTGGTTAGAGTTCATCATTGTTACGTAGGGGCTCTTAAAACGGCCATTAACGGTCTCTGTCCTTGGATTATGGCGTGGTTGAAGAGTTGTCAATTACATGCATCGTTAATGAGGGATTAGCATGGAAAAACAGTAGCATAATCACCATTAGATCAGAATTTCATTGCATGCTCACAGTCACGACGCATTAGTTAACCAACTAATCTCTAGGAAAGAAATGAAAATCTTTTGTATGGGTTATGTTCTCTCCACTTAACCAGTCCTCTTAAATGCAACCTCCATATACTCTTTAGTGTTTGAAGTGGTCTTTACTTTTCAAATTTTTAAACTTTGACATTTCTATATTAATGTGAAATTGAACATTCACAATCCATAAATGTTGACATGGATTTTCACATATAATTCCTTATAGTTTAAAACGTAAACAACATGTCAAATTGGGAGAAAGCATAACAAAAATGTACATTTTTACCCAACTGTAGGTAGCTGTGTTAGTTGAGAGTCTCTCCTTCATCGCTGAGGTTGAGAGTTCAAAATCCGCAGTTGCTAGCGTTGTAAGTGGAAGGCCATGGTATTGGGATCTTGTACTAGTCTCCCCCAAGGTATAAGAGCTCAGCTCTTCGATGCTGTCTAAACACGGAGGGCATGTGGTGGAGTCCTCGATTACCACCAAAAAAAAAAATGTACCTTCTTATTTAGACAAGCTAGTTAAATTAGTATTAGATTGGAATAAGTGTATAAACAAGATTTAGGATTTTGTCCATTCTTGAATTGAGGGCTTAAGATTTTAAATAGGCCACAATCAGGTCATAAGTCTGTCGTAGGTGGAATCAGGCTTCGAAAGCGACACAAGGCAAATGACCAATCATTGCATGTGGGAGCCATGTCAGATTTTTGGATATCTAGACTCCTTCAATGGGGAGCTTGAGATATGGGGCATCGACGTTGTAGATTCACAATTTGGTATGTTTAAAGAGCTTGTAGACGATAAAATGGTTCATAATTTCCAATTCAAATTGACAAAAGTTTGCATGCGCGATGATTTCTATACATGGACTGTTTACGTATGCGCTTTGCTATATATAAACTTGTGATAAGCCCCCGACCTATGTTCTTAAAAATTGGCCCGCAATGTAAATAGTCATCCAAAAACGGAAACGAGTTGGGTGGCATCGTACATTTTGGAAAGCTGTGAAGTTCACTATCTGTAACCCCCAAATCCATTCCTCTGCACTCTTATTTATCTAGTCTCGAAGTATCAGAGCAGACATGATTTCACAGCCACGTATAACCAAGCTAGGCCAAGTTTTTCTTCAGTTTTCTGTATCTTGTAGTGCCCAAGAGTGATCACATATTGGTGGAAATTGATATGTGCCATGCATGCGATCTATACTTCAAACGTGAAGTTCTCCAACTGATTCATTCATTTGTTGTACCTATGTTTTACATAAAGATCGACCATCCCAGCCTCCGAGACAAGCGGTCTAGCGGCCCACTGAGAAATAGTGAGAACCATTGGAACCACTGGGAATGGCGTTGTTGATGTTGGCCAGAGCTCTCGGGTTGTTATGATTCAAATGACCATCGTTGTTCTCATGTTCGTCCCGGTTTAGCATCAGTATTGTTTGTAGTGGTAGAAGTGGTAGGGGTCAAATGACTGGTAGCAACCCATTGATCCGGTGTCTTGCTTGAATTGGCAGCAGTAGAAGAAACAGTAGCGTCGCTACCGCCAGCACTAGCTCTGAGGCCCATGCTTGCGTCCCTGAGCTGACGCCCCTGCAGATTCATAGGCTGCTTGTGGGCTTGTAGAGCTGCCGTGATCAGCACGAAGACGAGGAAGACCAAGAATAATGCCTTCACAGTCGGATCCAGTTGGTCGACCCTGAAAGGATATACTATAGTCCAACAGTAACAGAATGACTCTTTTGGGAAGCAATAAGGACGATTATAAGACCTACTGATTCAGACTAAAGTGTTTCTCAATTTACCCCCACGTCCAGTCTTTAGAATTTATTAAAAAAAATGGGCTATCTGACATACTCAAGACCATTTAAAGTTCTTCTTGATTTTAGCTACGGCATGATACTGAAAGAAGACATTCGAAACCTAGGGTTTCGCTGGACGGATTAGTTCATGTAACGATGGAATCTCTGCTCGTGTTATGTTTCTTGTGGTCCATTATATGCAACTAGTGAAATTGTTCTGCTGCTAGGATTAGAGATGACAGCACGTCGATCATCATCAGATATCAGCTCCGAAAGCACTCGGGAAAAAAATAAGGCGAGTTTCGAGTGGGGGGCTCACAACGCTGCTTCACCATTGGAAGAGAGGTCAAGCCACCAAAAAAGTCAAGTAATCATGATTAAGATTGATAATTAAGGCAACTCGCGAGTTGAATTCAAATTCTTTATAATTTTACCGGGTAATAATGTCTTGGAACCTAGCCAATTTTGGAGCGGCTTTGTGACGGTGGAATCAACCAGCAAAAGGCATCGAGGCTGTAAAGACTACTGCACCAATTTGCAGTGCAATTTCAACTCAGTGAGTTGAATTCAAAGTACGTGGAGTGACGAGATAAAAGGTGAAACCTTGTTCTATCCGCAATAATTACATGACAGTGCATTAAACAAAGTGTAACCTTGAGGACAAATTCACTAAAAAACAACGTCGGGATCAAAGGGAGTGGTTCTTTTAACGGCCACCAACGTTGTATATCTCTATCCTAGTATTATTACGTGGTAAAGTGCTAACTCCATGCATCGCCATTAATGTGCAATTAGAAAGAAGAACAGTAGCTTAAACAACTTTAGATCTGCCTTATATAGCACCTCGCAGTCACACCGCATTAATTACTTGTTGGAACTCATTTAATTATAATATCTAAATCTTTCTAATGTAGTGAGTATACCACCGATGTCGATCACCAAACCAGTACAGCATATGCATGTGGGGACATACCTTAGTTTTAATGGTGACGCCAAAATTGGACCCTTCCTTTTGACATATGTTTGATAAATATGTTGCAGATATTTTAATTCAAAAGCGAATGGATATAGATTACATGTAACGCCAAAGTTCATTATGTTTCATACGGACTTAAGTGATTGAATGCAGTCTAAATTAGCAATAACATTTAAAAGAATTGAAATTGTTGAAGGGCATTGATCTATTTAGAGACTACATATGTCTTGTTTGTCAGGACAGAACAAATGCATTCATTGGCTAGTAACCTTCAAATTGCGAATACTCAGACATAACCCACGTAGGATCTCGTCCTCCGGTAGGATCAACTAATGAATTTTTTTTTTAACGAGACTGAGGCTTTTCATCACTTAATGTAAATTGTTTGGGAGATAAGTTCAACACCAGTTGCAGAATTTCAAGAGTCGCTTTCTTCTGTACTTTTATGAAGATTTTCGTGCTCCAATATGATCTCACAATCTATTTATCTAGTTTCTAATATATCGAGTTTGAAGCGATTTGGAGTCTTCTAGAGGAAGTTATGCTTAATTTACCGAGTGATGCTCGTCTACTCCAGAATGAGTATTTGAGTCTTTCCAGGAGTTGCTCCTATGGACTATATTTTGTTCCTAGAGTCATGTTGAGTCAAGAGTCAGTGTTCTTTATATTTTGATCAGGATAGTTGGTCTTGTCTTGTAAAATAAAAGGGAAGGTGTATCAAAACTTGTCTACACCATGAGGTTGTTCTAAATTGAGTTTCTTTAAACTCTTAGGATTTTCATGATGGTTAAAGATTTTTTGTTGATGAGTTTCATAGTTGAATTTATGATATTTTTGTCGGACCACTACCAACTATTTTAAAATGTTAAATTGTTGATGAATTAAATTTTTATCTTCACTATATAATTTTTATCCATTAAGTGGTAATTTACGTGCCATTTGTCCCAAGATGGATTCCTTAGGGGGTGCATATTTACCCTATCAGATGCCTTGTATCATAAGGTGAGGTGGTGAACATTTATTTGGTCCCATAGGTACAACCTCTAAATCTCCTACCACTCCAACATCATAAACAGTCTTGCTTCTTTGTATGTCATTGACACATGATATAACTAATCGACAAAAATACTAAGGATCTCCTAAGTAAACACTATATCTCTCTTACTATGTTATCCTTTCTTTTTTTTTTCTTTTTTTAATAAGAAGACAAAATATCTAAACCTTTCGACTAGACTAATTAATAATCATCATAAGTCCATGCGACTTGCCCCATTCACATGCAGCAAGTATAGCCCATTGTGATTTGAATACAAGATTTATGGTATCCAAACTAAGCAATTAATCACTCAATCAATTCTTTAGATGTTAAGAGGGATACAAGCATAATCCCTCATCCATTCCAACGTCAAAGATTTTATTGAAGCCAGATGCTTTACCTGATAAACCCTCAGCCTCAGAGAGAATATGACGTTACTCGACACTTCTTTGTTCAATAATCTACTGTAACACCAAAATCCTTTCCCAGCCCTTAATCTTGAAGTTTGGGAGTCAAGAAGTTACCGCACAAAACCAAGCTACGGCTAGGTTTCTTTATTCGTCAATTTTGAGTACACGCACGTTACATTATATAGTAGTTTGGCCTGAGAGCCAGCTGAGTACATATAAGGTTGCGGCATACCTATAAATCACACAATAGACAGTATGGCTACACAAAAGGTTTTCTCTATTTTTCTTTTTTGGTGGTTCAGAGGGTACAAGCAAAAGCCTATCGACTTTCAGTTCAGCCTTCTAATGGCCCCGCTCTTATCTCATGGTGAGAATTATCGGGATTGGTGCTGGCTGGAGCACTCGAGTAGCTACCATAACCATCGTTCTTCTCATGTTTTAGGGGCCCGTTTTCAGCGTCCGCGTCGTTTGTAGCATCAGCAGCAGCAGGAGTAGAAGCACTTGTATCGCTCAGAGATCTCGTAGTTTTGCTTGAAGTAGCATCAGTAGTAGCGGCACTGTCAGTAGAAACGGTGGCATCACTAATACCAGCACTAGCTTTGCGGCCCATGCTCGCATCGCTGAGCTGATGCTCTGCATCGGCTTGTAGAGCTGCCGTGGTGAGCATGAGCACAATGAAGAGCGCAAATATCACCTTCATGATCGGATTTGGTAGCTGGACTCTGAAAGACAGACTATTTACAATCACATCGTGATCATCCAATAAGACTTTTTTCTTTAAACGAAGCTACAAGACACCACTTTAAGACCCCATTGATTTTGACGAGAAGCATTTCTCAATTTCCTTTCACATATAGCACCAAGAATTTAAAAATGTAAGTAATAGATACAACTTGAAAGGGATTAAACATACTTCTTGATTGTGGACGAGTTGCAGAACTGAAAGAAGATATTGAAATCTAGGGTTTTGTTGGACACACCAGTTTCTGCAAGGGAGGTATCTCTACTCAGTGTGTCGATGACTTGTTGGTCCTGATTGTTGCGCAATTTATAGGCAAGTAAAACTGTAGGATTAGAGAAGAGTGCATCTTCATCAAAGAAAAACTCCAAAAGCAAGTTTAGAGTTAGAGTTGGGGGGGGGGGGGGGGTGTGGTGTCGCTGCACCATTGGAACGTGATAAGCCACCGAAGGAAGTAATCATGATTAACATAGATAGTTCAGGCAACTCGTGTGCTGACATTCAAACAGTTCATGATTATCGAGGAGGTTATATGTCCCCATTATACGGTTCAGCAATGGGTGGAATGAGATGGAAGGTGACATCTTTTTCCATCCGCAATAATTGCATGAAGATACATACATCAAACTATGCCAGCTTGGAGGACAATTTTTACTCCGGACAAAGTTGGGATCCAAGGGGTGTGGTTAAAGTTAATAATCGCAAGGTAGATAGGTTCTATTTAACGGCCATTAACAGTTTGATGTCCGTATTATCACGAGGTAAAAGTGTTAATAATTGCACGCATCCTTTAATGGGTGATTCCATGAGAACAGCAGCATAAAAGTACGTGAAATCAAGTTTGTCATTTGCATGCTCACAGACGCGGCGCATTAATCGCTAGGGACGCGGTGAATCGTTAGAAGGGTAAAACTTCGAATAAAGTCTTCACTAAATCAGTATTGAATGCCTAGAATTAAGCTGATCAGATTAATACAAAAGCCATGTAGCTGTTGGTTAGTACTACCCCTCTTAGACCAGCCGCTATCGCCACTCGTTGAAGCTGCCATAGCTACCACCGATGCCGGCGATGATAGTACTCTCGTCAACAACCAGCATGTCCACAGTCCCTTTCGCCAGTAACTCCTCAACCACCACAAACCCGTGTTCGGTCCTCTCTCCCTCTCTCTCCCTGATCGAAATCAGAGCTCTCCATAACAAATCTTGTGACGGTGACATGAGGGCTAGATCTGCTTGTTATCGAGTAGGCAATGACGACGCACACAAATAGAAGAAATCAGAAGTAGATGTGAGATTTGGCTGCGTCACTGAGACGACGACATACACATCCCAGAGAGACCAAGAGAGATGGAATTTTTTTCTACTTGAAGGGCCTACTTAAAGTTGGGTAGGTCTTGACCAACTTAACTTTTTATAAAGTATCAACTTAAAATATGGTAGTTCTAGACCTGCTTAACTTTCTACGAATGAGAAGTGTGAGAACATATGCATGATGTCATTGAATGAAACACTGCGAGAACTCTTGGAGTTATCCAACTGCAGTTGCCGGTCCTAGGGTTTTACATAACAGAGAAGACGGATTGCAGAACGAATTATCACACACACACACACACACACACACACACACACACACACACACTATGTACATCTAGTTCATTTTGGCATCATGTCATGCGCCGTAAATTACCTAGTCCAAACCGTCAATAAATACATAAAACGGTATTGAGACATCCACTTTAGAAATACGAAAAACCGTATCTCCATCCTACTTAATGCAATCTCTTCAACGTTGCAACCATCTGGCTCAAAAATTGCCGTCCGATCCCGAATGTAGGTGAAGAACATCATGTTTATCCTCTGCGAGTGGTGGCTGAGATGGCCACAACTGAAGTGGTCGTCATCAGCAGGCAAAGGGACATCTTCCAATAATAAGAGTGCTTTGGTTAGGTGTCCTATCATTAAATGGAGCAAATGCTCGATTTGGTGATTCATGACACCATTCAATCCCAAGATCTCAATGTGGAGAAGTCAAAATCCATGTGATGAGATCAAGGAACACGTCTAGAGTAGGTTTCTATTAAAAGACAATGTCAATTTAATCTACACAGCATCTTTTTTGTCACAAGAAAGATGATCTTATGTGTTTCATTTTGATTTCTGCATCTGGAGATTTGGATCGGCTTATGCATCGAGCATAAAAGCCCTTGTCTAGCACTACATTTATTCAAAGGCAAAAATACAGCATAAGTACCAAAACTTCATATATGGAACACTTAAGTATTAAAAGTTATAAAAACACACATAAGTGCCACTTTAAAAAAAAAAAAAATGGAGACATTTAAGTGCCAATTCCACCAAAGAGTGTTGGAAATCCTATGTGGCATTTTTTTAATAATATAACTCCCCTATGTGGCTCATCAAAGAGTCGAGTCAACAAAGAAAAACTAAGACAATGTTGTTTTACCTCTTATTTGAATTTTAATATAGATATTAATTAAATTAAATTGAAAACTAAATTGAAAACATTTAAATAAATAAATAAATAAAAAGGGGAGATTGCATAACAGCGAGAGCAGCCCTTGCCATTCTGCAATCTCCCCCTCCCTTTTTAATTTTTAAAATTTAGTTTTAAATGTAATTTGATTAATAATTAAAGAAATATCAAATCCGAGACAAAACAACATTGTTTTTGGATTATTTTATCTATCACATCAGCTTGCAAAACAACACCATTTTCAATATATCTAGCCACATCAATATACAAAACAGCATTATTTTGTACTTATTTCCCATATCAAGTTTTGGCATTCTAAGAGTCCGTGTGTCCTTATTCAAAAATATATATCAAATCTTACTTTATAAGGAAAAAAAATGACAAGCAAGCTGCGCGTATCGAATTGCAAGAGAAAAACCTTACCGTTAATCAATGAGTGTGATTTCATATTACATTGTCCAAGTATAGAAAATCTTTCCTCAAGTAGTTAAACTCTACAGCAGCTCTAATTCACTGCGTTGGCGCAACGGAACCTTTCTGAACTTGCTTCTGAAGTGCACATAACCACATCAACGAACCTTCGTCGGGCCATCTAGTCTCAACAGGTCGCAGACACCCGAGTCTTGGTTAATTTGCCCGAGCGCAGGGTCTAGGATGATCATATTCATTCTTCTGCTTCTGTCAAAGCGCATAAACGTAGCTCAAACTAAGAAATGAAGACTCCGATGAGCGATATTGAGAGATATCGACACAGAAATTCAACTCACGACAAGCCACTCCATCTTGGTTATGATATTCGTAAAGCGCAAGTATCTATTGGGTTTCAACTGAAGGCACTTCAACTATGTCTCTTGATTCCTGGAATGTGCAGCTTAGTAGTTCGCGAGCAGTTATTGTTATTTTGAAGTTTGGCGTAGATGGACGTGATTTTTTGACCGTAAGAAGACCAAGCAAAGACCGGATTGCACCGTTGATATGCATAATATGTACGTATAATGCTCGCTTATAACAATAGGGTCATCACTACCGAGTAATTTAGGTATGATCGGCGCGGACCATTGTCCGGTCGAGCATAGGAGTTTAGCAGCCTCCAGGCTTGTTGTTGGCAGACCTTGTTATGATCATGTGGTGAGAATTCCCAGTCGAGGCGTCGGTAGTCCGAGTGCTTGAGTAGGTAATGAAACCTTCGTTCTTGGTGTTGTCACCGGTCGAGACCAGTCCGGTTGCTGCTCCGGTCGCTCTTGCTTCTAGAACCGATGAGAGTGGCGGTCATAGCATAAGCAAAACTCGCCAAAACAGGTTGCGAGTACCGTCTTCATAATCAGAATCGATCACCTAATAGTACAAGATTCTTTTTTATTCTTTTGGAAGATCTATCAATTGCGACGAGCATGCTTCAAAGATTGAAAAGAAAAAAGTAGTCGAGAACTTGAGATCATGATGTATCAAGTAAAACTAAAAAAGCAAGTTTGAAGTGGGGTGATCACTCTCTTGCTGCGCCATTGGAGAAGGTTTGACTTTAAGCCACGCCCCTAGAAGTAATGATGATTAAGATTTGATATCTAAGGCAACTCATGCGATCCAATTTTCAAAATCTTTATAGTCCTATCTCGAGAGACTAGAAAAAATGGAGATGTCCTAGTCCTAATCTTATGAATAATGTGATGATAAGACCAATTCATAACTCAGAATTTATATGTAAACTTTTGTTGCAGATGGGATCGAGGATGCAACGTATGTGATTTGTGAGCGATTTGATCTATAGGCAACACTAAATCAATCTTTTAGGGTTCGAGCAGTAATGGAAGTAGTAAAATAAAAAGGGAAATCTTTCCAAAATGCAATGGTTACATTGACACTGACGTTACAATTTGCGGTCTGAGGAAAAATATAACACGAAAGACAAGTAAAGTCAATAATTAAAATCAGGCAAATGTTTTTTTTTTTAGAACACTCGAGTTTGACTAATATTGTCGGGTCACGATAGTGGTTTTTCACCTCTCCTCTCCAGAGCAGGCAATTACCAAGGCAGGAGGCCCTTGGATATGCTCCCCAGAAAATTTGCCTTCTTCGCAACGAACCAAACTCGTGTTTACGAGAGAGAGAGAGAGAGAGAGAGAGAGAGAGAGACATTCAATTGTTAAAAAAAAAAAACTCTATAAATCTTTTAGCAAAAAATGTGGATTTTATTTTTCAATATGTGAAGAAAAGGAACTTCATAAACATGGTGTCTTTGATCGAGTGTCGGGAAAATTGACCACATGGCTCGGTTCACTTGCCAGTGGTAGGGGGCTTCGAATGATGATTACCTAAAGCTTAGGTAATTCCCAAGTTCACTGACAGGCTACGCATTTGGTATATTTGGTATATTCATCTTCCACCGAACTCGATACACAAAAGAAAAGGGAAGACATTCAAAATGAGTTTCAGTCCCACTTCTTTAGGACTGATCCTGCTCTGCCCATGGCAAACTTGGCTCGATTGAAGAAAAATGACATATGCAATTAACCAGACACCATATTCAAAAATGAATGGCCAATTTTGGGAGGAGTGAACAAAAGCAGAGGGGGTCGATCGACCAACATCAGATAGAGATGCCAGGTTGAAGGATAGTTCATAGTGCTCATTCGATTTGATAGAAAAAAGTCATCCTTAAATTTTTTCAACATCTGTTGATCGAGTATTAGAGGGTGTCGAGAATGTTGGACACATATCAAAAGTGTTTGATGGGATATGAAAACTCTCGGAGAGTGTCAGTGATTTTTAAATTCAAATAAGAATATAATCAAATAGCTGGTGGAGGTTGCTGATAATCATTTCGAATATAGAGCAGGAAAAAATTTTATAAAAAAAATAATATATGAAAAATACTAGATACTATTTTTTTTTAATAAAAAAATATTTTCGCGAATTTATCTATTCCGTCACTTGAAACGGCGGTACTCCGCGCGGCATATAAAGCATGGATTCGATCTGCGATCGGCTCAGTTTCGCGCCACCACTCGTACTCCACAGAGAGAGAGAGAGATGAAAGAGCAGAAGACGCCATTGAAGGAGAGCTCCCGCTCCGCTTCTCTCGATCGCCGATCGAAGCTCGCCGACGCCCCGCCGAAGAAACCTGCGCAGGTAAAACGATTTTCCCCTCCCGCCTTCCCTTTCCCGAGCCGCGACGGCGCTCCGATTCTCCGTCGCGGCTCGCGAGTCGCCGTCGTCGCCGTTCGCGTCGATCGGTTCGGACTCGTCTCGCGATGTGCGGTGCGCGGGGGGGGAACGCTAGCTTCGTTCTCTGACTTTCTTCCGTTGCTGAAGAAGAGCGCGAGCGTTGGCGTCGAAGGAACGGCGAAGAAGTCGATCGATCTGTCCTCCGTCTCCGAAGTTTCGGACGTCACTCACGATGATGAGACCGCCGAGGTAACGGTTTTGGCTCTCCTTTGAAATTTCCGAAATAGGTGAATCGTTTTGAAGGATTAGGATGATCTGCGTGAACTTAGCCGTGGCTGAGGTTTTTCTGTTGCAAAATGCACTTTCAGAGACATATATGCGTGAATCAGTGTTGATCGCAGATATGATTGTGTCGTGGTATCTCCTCTGCCTAGGAGTAAACATATTATGTTAATGCGACGGATTTGCAAATTGGAGAATTGCGTCTTTGTGCTGTTACTTCTGCTGTCAGATTTTGCGAATTTGTGTCTACTGTTTCGTGAAAGAGAAGGTGAAGGTCGTCTCATGGAAAGCTGGATTCGCAAAGACTTGCTTGATCGTGAAGTTTTTAGGAGCGGCATCTAGATATGGAGTCTCATTGCTCGTTCCCCTGATGAAATGCTTGATTCCACGACTCGATGGGCGTGATTGCTCAAAAATGTGAAAGCAGAATTAGATGCTTTGATTGCGAATGCCCCATTCGTGTGCTTCAGAACTGGCTGATAGGTTTAGGAAATCATCGTTAGTTCATGTCATCTGATTCGATTGCATTATGCAGGCTCATGAACTGGTCTTAAGTTGGCTACTCTTGAAAAGTTCCTTGGTGGTTGATTCACCATAGTTACTGATTCTCACTTTTTGTATTTGGGAATGCTAATAATTTTGTTCCCAGTATTCAGTTGTTTCTGCTCACTATTAGCTTTACCTACAATTCCTCACCGGATGATATTAGATGATCCAGAGATTGCCTGACATTATTTCACCGGTTTTATGCTGCCTGTTCGCAGATCGTCATGCAATCGTTCGACCCTTCACTTTCTGTGGGTTCGGTTTCACCTGATCTCAGCTTCTCATCAGAGATCACAGGTGATGATGGGAGTTTTCTGTTGGAAACCTGTGATTCCAGTAAGCCAGGCAATTCCAAGATTGGTTTTCTTGGTGCCAAAGTTTCAGCAGATCTTCTCACAGCAGCTCGAGCACAGGTCTTAAAGTCGCTTGATGTGAACCGTCAGTCAGTGAAGCTTTTAGAAGGAGCAATCATGAATGGATTGGACGGGCTTCATGGTCCACCTGGAAAGAGAACCAACCCCAGCAAACTCGCTGCCTTGAATATCCATCTTTTCTTTTTCAGCCTTCTGCTATGGATACTTGCAATTTCAGTGTTTTTCTTCTTCAGTGCTGAATCTCAAAGGATGTATTTTGGCCCTTTACCGACTTAAGGTGTAAGTTTCAATGCTTATTGTTCTATAATGGTGAAAACTGTAGGTTTGATCCCATTGCTGCTCTTTTGTAAAGATGATCCAAACACTTGTTTGATATGGATCTGCATCATGGGAACATCGATACAGCTTTGAATTGAACTGAGTAATCAGTTTGGCATGCTTTTCGCCATTGAATAAAGCCATCGATTCTAAGCCTATCTTTCATTTACAATTATCCTCTGTGACCTGGCCTCAGGGTAATGACATGCATATCATCAGTAATTTGTTCTGTGTTTTGATTCTTGACCGGGACCTTATGGGGCTCCATGTGTTTACACATAGGCATCTGAGCTCGGAGACACGGAGGTATGGCCAGTTTCATCAAACTTGAGCCGGTTTTGAACTAGTCTCAGCTGGGTTCAGGTATCAATTCAATGCCCAAACATATATAAGAGGGTAGTTCATTGTTTAAGGCATTCGATGGTCATAATGATCCACATTTAGGGCTAGTTCCCATCTGCTGTGCCATGTGCTTTCACTGTATGTTACAAATAACTAAACATAGAGCTTTAGGAATTGGCCTGTCCTGTTCGGCAAATTTTGCTTTGTGCTGTTATGTAAGGAAAGAAACTACTCAGCGACTCTTCTTTTCAATCAGCTAGCATAATTACGAGCTCTCGGTATATATTGGGTTGCCCGTGGTGTTGCAAATCAATTATGAAGTTACGTTTAGAATTTCAACTAGTCCTTTTTCTTGTTTAATCTAGGTGATCTTCCGGTGAATGGAGGTGACTAGTGCTTACTATCTGAACATGCGAAGATCTGCTGCCGAATCCAAAGCCAGGACACGTTGGCGGATCGGCTCGTCATGTTCCTTTTGAAATAGGATTCACGGGTCGCATGACTGGAAAGAAACTGACGGAGAGTTCCTGAGTTCCTTGTAGATCAGCGAAACACAGCAAACGAGTTTCGCTAGTGGTGGATTTGGATCCTTTTCCGGGTTCTTTCACTTGGGAAGCCTCGAGACCTCGGACTTTAGAACAGTATCGTCACATGGGCGGGTCGGAGCAGGTTTATGGGCCGCCAGTTTCATGGATATACATATATATATGAAAAAAAAAAAAAAAAAAAGCGCCCATGAAGCCGTTGATTCCTTTCTCATTTAAATTACGCATATTTCCGTTTTCATTTGACGAATTTAAACCAATCGAATTGGGAAACGCATCATAACTGTGGCTTTCCTTAACTAACGCTACATTCCGCGAGACACGAATCGAATTTCAGATACTTTTTATTCGAGTCTGGTTTTCCCTATGGATCGAACAAAACAATTTATCCTCTTCGTCCTTCTTGACTGATAAAAAAGTCGAAATTCGAATTAATCACCACTTGACAACTGTTGTTTTTCTTCAAGAAACAACATTCGACCTCAAAATATCAACACAACTGGCAGAGTTTTTATTACGAAGTTACTTAAACAATGATTTCCGCGTTCATTGTTACGTATCTACAAAATTGCGTATCTCTTTGCTATTCCCGATCGAACAAGGGAGGCTTGATGCTTCATCTTTTTTCTTAATTAGACTGCTCAACTAATCCAATCCGTTAAGTAACAGGGGTGATGCATCTGTTGATTCTCCATCATCCATAACATCCGTGTCTTTTCCATCCCTTTTCCTCTCCGGGCACATGGGTTTTCTTATCCTCAGCTTAATTATTCCATCGTCCTTTGTCATGACTCCACCAGTTTCAACAACTTCATATGATTCATAAGGAATCAATCAACTCATCAATCAGGATCAAATATGTGGCTAATCGGTGGTTACTCTTACGGGATAGCTTCTTGGGACTTGACATATTCATTGAACAGGGAGGGAATCCAATCTTGTGTAGATAATGTAGATTAACCATTAAGAGACAGGATAAAGAAGAAGAAGAAGATGTATAAAAAAGATATCAAGGCGGTGGTCATGGAAAGAAAAAAACCTAAATCTCCATCCTTGTGACAATTGTCAAAATCGGCCGATCTTGATTCGTATCATGCGATTCAATTCTGTTTGTGACCTCAACAATAGATATTGATTGAGCGAATTACTAATCTCCTGAACCCTAAGTGCCAAAACTTGACATGGAAAAATATTTAAGTGCCAAAAGTTACAAAAATAACACTTAAGTATCAAAATCGGAATAAATGGATTATTTAAGTACCAATGACGAGAAAATCTAATCGAAATGTTGAGGTGACAATTTTCCTACTAGACAAATGCAAAATGATATTTTTTTGCATGCTAACGTGACTAAACAAGTGTAAAAACGACGTTGTTTTGCTAACATGGCTAAACAATTTATATAAATATTAATTAAATTAAGTTTAAAACTAAACCTATTTTTATTTTTTTTTAAAAAGGAAGAAGACTAAGATTACAGGTGGCTGAGAGTTGAGCCCTCGTCACCTCCTCGTTGTTCACTAGAAAAGGTGACGATGGTAGGGGGAGGGTCGGCTAAGGTCGCCGAGCCTTGATTAGGGGCTAGCAACCTTGGTCAATAGACAGCAAGGGCCTGTGAGCCCTTGCCAAAATCTAGGTAGAGTTGCAACCCTCATCGGATTTTGGGGAGGGCGTGACCCTCGCCCTAGATCTTAGCGAGGGCTTGTAGGCCCTGACCACTGGTCGATTGTGATCGCCAACCCTTGGTCGCCGGCCCTTCCAGTGATGATAGGGAAGTGGCAATTAGGACTTAGGACTCAGCCCTCCTGCCTCCTCTCCTCCTCCTCCTCCTCCTCCTTCTTCTTCTTCTTCTTCTTCTTTTAAATAAAAAAATATAAATATAAATTATTTTAATTTAATTAATATTTACATTAAAATTTAAAAAAAAAATGCAAAACGCGTTGTTTTGGTTTTTGGTCATTAACTTAGCTCTCCGGCATATCATGTAAGCGAGTTATATTATTAAAAAATTACCACGTAGTATTTTTGGCCACTTTCGCTAAATTTGACACTTAAGTATTCCATTTTTTTTTCTTAAATAACACTTAAGTATCACTTTTGTAATTTTTTGCACTTAAGTATTCTCCTATGTCGAGTTTTGACACTCTAGGTGTCCGACACTCAACCGCAAGCATACATATCAATTCCTATGTGAATTTATGGTTTGATACATATCCGTTGATTTAGGGGATTCGATTTGTGTGTTTACCTATCAAATTACATAACTTTTGTTGTCTTCCATGATGCGAGCTATACTTGGGTGGTTTTTAGATTAATGGAAAGTAAAATTTGTGATCTATAAAGATTGGTGGTCTAGATTTGAATGAAAATCCTTACGTTAATAAAACCAGCGAGATTATTACATCGTCTTATGCATAGAAATCATTATATTGTGGCCCGTAGGGTTGCAAATCAATAATGAAGTCGTGTTTCGACTTTCAGCCGGACCTTTTTCTTTTTTTCTTTTTTTGTCCTTCTTGTTCAATCTAGGCGGTCTTCCGCTGAATGGAGATAACTAGTTCTTATTATGTGAACACGTCAAGATATGCTGCCGATCCAAAATTTCCAGTGTTGTCGGAACAAAGGCGTCTCAGATTCCCGGCGTAATCCAAAACTCTGTGGGTTGGAGCCAGTTTATTGGGCCCCAGTTTCATGCATATATAGGAAAAGAAAAGCCCATGAAACCAATGATTCCTTACTCATTTCAATTAAGAGGTGAGTAATGGAATTTCATCTATTTTGATTCGAGTGGGGAAATGGATTCAAACTTAATAGACGTTCTAACGAAACCAATCGCGTGCATATGTGAGGATTACCTTCTTCTCCATCCTAGACCGATAACAAAGTCGAAATTTGAGTAAATCGATGATTAATCACATTCAATCTCGGATACCGACATGAATGGTGTGGTTTTCATCGGACTGGTGAAGGTACTTCTACATGATTTCCCTGTCCATAGCCACGTTCGCACGCATGAATTCCGTCGAGAACAAATCCACTTATCTGGCTGAATGCTTTATTTTTATTTTCTCAATTGGACTGCTCAACTAATCCAACTGTTAGGTACTGTTGATTCTCCATCATCCGTGACATCTGCATCTTTTCCATCTCTTTCTCTCCAGCCACATGGGTTTGCTTTCTATTCAGCTTAATTATTATAATGGTTGTTTGTCCAATATATTTAGCAGCCACCGATGCCGATGCAAAATTCAATATCATATGATTCGGACATAATCAACTCATGCATCAGGATCAAGTACGTGATTGATTAGCGATTAACTGAGGAATCGGTGATTGCTCCTTTTGGGTTTAGCTTTCTTGGGACGAGACATTTTCATCAGGAGGGAGGAGGAAATCTAGTCCTGTGTAGATATTTTTAGTTATACCCATTAAGAAACGGCGTAAGAAAGATTCGAAAGAAATTAAGGAGGTGGTCACGAGAAAGATCCGGGATCAATGGAACAAAAACAAAGCTGATTAAGCAGGGGAAGCAAGAGGGTTTTTTTTCTTCTTTTTCCGAATATTCATTCATGCCACAGCTATTAAAATCAATTGATTCTAGATTTGTCTGATTCAATTCAGGATCTACTATCAAGTAAACCATTGATCTCTTGAATCGCAAATGAATTTAAATCTGTGAATTTAAATGTGATATGTATCTCTTGACTCTAGCGATTTGATTTTTGTATCTTTACCTATGAATTATCTGATTTTATTGTATTTTATTATGCAGGCTATATTTTGATAGTTTCAAGAATATTGGAAGTAAAATATGCACTTTATAAATGAAAAAAAAAAAACACGTAAAGATTTGTGGGTTTATAATAGAACGTAATCCTTACATTAACAATAAAAATGGATTAACATATCGATCTATACATAGAAATCATCACTTGTTCTCGAAATCTTAACAAGTGCCCCCATTAACAAAAATCATTCATAAAATACCTAGGACCCACATACCGATTTCAGATATTTCACCATGTCTTTACAACTCGATCCGATTCTCGATGCATAAACCTAATATTTCGATTCACTAGCCCGTACGACAGCTATGCCGAGTCTAGATCAATGATACATCGAGACGAACTTGCGAGGTGGTGGGTGGTGGTACCTGGAAGGCACGATCCCAAAGCCCAAAAAGAAGCTCCCATAATCTGCCCTATCATCTTTGGCGATCGCTGCTTTCTGCTTTGTTGAAAATATAGTTTTCTTTATTGGTCAGCAGGGCGCGGGGGATACCGGTATGATAGGCTCGTTTTCCTGCAACTTGCTGGGAAAGCGAATTAGACAAGCGATGAGTGCGCATCTAAAAGCTAACAAGGTCACTAGCAGAGTGGTTGGATGGTGGTGGTGGTGGGGGGAAGAGACGGGGGTAAGTAGAGAGTCGAACCGCGGGTCTCTCAAGCAATGTCCCCTTGTTAAAACCACAAGTTATAATCACTAAGACAGATATTCCGAAACCCTAATTTATTCATAAGCTAGCTATTGTTCGATATGAGAACATGAATTCGATGAATATAGGATATTCGATCGCATGAATCTCACCTGAAGTTTGTTGGATCTAAGGGCTGGAGTACATTGCCCCGTCTTAGAATATTTAGGCGAGGAAGGGCGGGTGCAATGGGCTGAGAGGTGTACCTATCCATTTTTTTTATAACCGTTGAATTCGCATCATGTGACATTTCATACAAATTGAAAAAAGAATTCTTAAGCATGCTCGCCCCTTCTCTCTCCCTCCTCCCTCTCTCCCCTTTGCCTCAAACCGCATTGCACCTCCGGTCTCTCTACCGCTCGACCCCACCATTTCCGACAGGCCAACTGCTGGCCTTTGCGCGTGACGGGACAAAACCTCATACAATCATTGCCCACCAAAGGATCAATCATTGCCGACCAAAAGGATCGAGCTCAATCTGACCCTAACCTGACCTCGAGCGAGATCCTGTCACAATTGGCGGTGGCAGCAATGCCAAAGAGAGAAAATAAGGATCAAGGATAAATGTTGAGGGTACTTAGATTGTTTTACCAAATGGAGCCAAGTGAACGCATAACAAAACCACACAAATCTGACAAGCAAACCATTCATACCATGCCATCATCACTTTGTCAACCAAGATCGTTCGTGGGTCTAAGACTCATCTGAAAAATCTTCCCATTGAACAAAAGATTTATTTCAGGCGCGTAAAGCAACGAACGGGTCTTCTCGAGGGAAAGGTTCAGGGCATGAATCGAGGTGGTCTCCCCTTGGATCGAACCGCAAAGGTTGCCTCAACTTTACTCCTTCCTCATCCTTCTTTCCTACTCCCTTTTTCTTGGCGTAAAACGTTGTTGGCAACCCTTTTGCCAGCCGACAATAAAAATCGTTATCCGCGCAGGGCATAATTCTCAACGGCCAACTTCTTACCTTCGAGCTATGTACGATATCGTACCCAAAATAATAAAAGAACAATGGAGAGTTGGTCGTGTTTTTTACTCTCTCTCTCTTCTTTTTTTATCCCCCAAATTTTTCCCAGCTCTGGAGATGAATCAGCGGTTGTCGGGGGGATCCACGCATCCCCTCGGATTCTCGAGATCAACATGTCGATATCCCTCGTTCATGCTGACATAAGATTGGATAGTTGCAATTATTGAAGTACTTGGATGAATCCCTCGAACATGTGAATTGAGATACGCTCCATGTCACCGTCCAGCGGTCCGTGACGGTTTCCGGATTTGGCTGGCGCGGTTTGGCTAGAGTTGAGGCTCTTGAGTAATGTCATTAAAATTTCATTTTTTGGACTACCTTATTTGAATGGAATTTATCATGTAAATTAAATTTTTTGACTAACTTATTCACCCAATTGAAAAGAAAAAAATTGTCTCATCTTTCTAAATATCCAACCTTATAAGATCAATTTGCTTGGTGGCCAATGAGTCATCTCATCTCTCTCATTTTCTATTGGGATAATGGCACCACTCGCATGCACTCAATACTTAAATTTTCTTAGATGTTCAATTGAGTACTTTGACTTTTTTCAAATCACACTCAATCCGAAACTTCCGTTCAGTACATGCACGAGAATCGTCCATGTGGCACTTATGCCATTAAGTGACCATTAAATACACCGGTGTCAATGCTTATATTGGAGAGTTTTTATCCACCTCGTCAAAAGAATAAATAATGCATCCATGTCATCCCCTTCACATGATTCATGGGCTTGTGGGATATTTCATGAATTTCCACGTATTTAGGTCTGCGTCCGTGTTCTTGAATTATAAAAAAAAAAAAAAGAAAAATCACCAATGTTGCCACTTGCACCACGCGGTAATTTCCCCCCATGTGCAATTCGAATGCCCCTCCTCCGTTTTGGTGGGAAATGTTTCATTATGTCGAATGCAAGGGAGGCAAGCTTCTCTAGAAAACCATTACACAATAATGCCTTCGAAGAACCTAAAAGGAAAAACCCACATCTGTCCAGATTCTCTTCTAACCTCACCCTAAACCGAATTAGGTTTAGGACGATAAGTCGCACCTTAGATCTAATCGAATCCAATCCATAATCATTACGGCATCGGAGGGCCTCGGGAGACACGTCTTGTGTGCGCTCCATGTGGGTTATAAAGACCCATATATTTAAAGTCGCTTTTTTGTACTTCGAAGCAAAGATTTAGTGCCTTGATTCAACATCACTCCTGTTTAATGAGTACAAACCATCTGCCATGTTTCTCCACCCTTCCTGAAAACCCCCAGGGTTTGATCTTCCCTTGTTTGTTGCCTAACACATGCATTACCATCAAAACGATAATAATCAATAAACCCTTTTTTTAAATCAGTTAATTAAGTTATCTTTATTTAATCATTATTGTGACCATATAGTTTTCTTTTCTATAAGATGGTTATCGGAAGCCAGCTGGAGCGAACCGGCGAGATTCATGTGAGTCTTGGAGCCACAAAAACGTTTCCATGACTTCATTCGAGAGTATGTAATTCGGCCTATGCTTTTCTAATGATCATTATGATATAACTATTGTTTTTTTTTTCTTATCATGTAACGTTAAGACTTGTGCCGAGGATGTGGGGCATTAGGTTCCTCGATTGGCAATAGAAAATCCCAAGGGAATTCCAATCAAAGAGGCCATAAAGCCAACACACCACATGCAATCCCCTTTTGTTTAATTATTATAATTTTTTTCTTTTGGCGATCATCGCCAGCGGAACCAATCATTGCTGGGAATGACAACAAAAACGGGCCCACCGGCCACCACTTGGCGGTGGTGCTTGTGGTGGTGGTGGTGGAAGCCAACACCGCAAATTTTGTGAATCTTTTTTGTTTAGTCTCCTCTTTTTCGGTTGTTTTCTTAATAAAATTATACTTTTCTGCTGTCCTGGTCAGGTCCGTTGAGCACAATGAATATGTTCCGGAAGCAACGGAGTTTTGACGGATCATCAATTCATCATTCGTGTTGAAATGTATGAACTGTCGTTCCATGAATTACAAAACTAGGTTCGACAAGGAGTGATTATGGGGTGAAGAGCTTATTGAGAAACATACGCTCCAAATAATTATTCTTTTGGGTTTCATTTTAGTTAAAAGAAAAACTGCCCTTTTGTAAGAGGGGGATTGAGTGTAAAATTTGTATTTTTTTTTTGTAATGGGTTTAGCCTCAAATGACTGTGTGTCAATTAGCCCTTAATTCAGTGCTTGAATGGCATGAAAACAGTTCCGTAAGGATAAAGGGGAAAAATGGGAACTTGTATCTCAAATTGCAAAAGACTCTTGGAATTTGACTAGAGAAAGGATAACACTAACTCTAGTACCATGTTAGAATGCCCAACTCAAAAGTTTGAGTTGTTAGGTGGAAAGAGATCACATGAAAATAAAGAGTATTTATAACTTGTTATTAAGTGATGTGAGACCATACTTGACCATTTCATAGAAGATTTTAGCTCTCAAGATTTATGACATGTCCAGTATAATATAGTAGAGTGTGGAAACAAGAAAATCATATGTAATCCCTTACGAGTTCCCTTGTCCTGTGTGAATAGTTTTCCCTTTAACCGTACATGATACATGACTTTCATTATGTACGTGAAAATTGACTCAAAATATCATGCGACATAACATATATATATAAATTTGTCACAGTGAGTGAATGTTGATTGAAGCAGGACATTACTGAGAAGAAAAGCCATGGATGAGAAGCCAACTTGAGGGCCCGACAAGCCCACTCTAAGTAAGCAGTTTTTCATGTGGATTTGCCGTTAGGTCATGCACGGACCTATATGATTAGACGGTTCATATGGAGTGAATTAATGTATCGAAAGAGGGTGAGGAAAATCTAAAAATAGCTCTCATTGGGAAAATTATTCCTTACTAAGAGACCTACATTACTTCATTTCACATGAGTCGATAAATCATGTGAATTAGGCCAATGCATCTTCGATGGGCGAGACCCCAACTGCCAATGATAGCAACTGTTTTGGAGGTTTATACCTCAAAGTTTTCATGTCCTGCCAACTCAAAATAACCTGAAAAAAAAAATCCAAGTTGAACATAATAGTAGAAATAAAAACTCCTTTTAATTTTATATTCTGAGAAAAAAAAATCTACTTCCTTATATTTTTAATATAGAAATTAAAGCATTCGTGGATGTGCATGTTTTTTTTAATTTTTTTTTTTGAAAAAAGGGTTTCTAACATTTATCATGTGAAAGTGCACAAAGGCGGCAATAATGAGGAAAAGATTAGATGAAGGTGCATTCACATTGGCCACAAAGTTTATCGCCTGACATAATGAAAACACAAGATAAATCCTATGTTCATGTTCCACACGGTAAAAATCTCATTACCTTTTTCGTTAAAAACGAAGAAACTTAGTGAGCAAAAGTTCGGCTAGTGAAATACTCGTTAATCTTGTGAATAAAGTAAAATGGGAGATAGAGCTCGAGCAAGTGGCTCAAATATGAAATCGCTAAAGCTCGGTGGTTCGACAAAAAGCGAGCTTGCATATTGTGCCTCGTAAAGACAGGGTGCATCCATTTATTTATTAGTAAAATCAATTGTATATGATTTCATTTTCAGATGATCCTAAATTTTATTTCAGCACTATCAATGAGATGTCCCCAAGCGAAATAAAAGAGGCACGAGTGCCCGACAAGAGCTTCTGTCCCATATTTTCTGCATCTATATTTCAATGTTAAAAAGGTAAACCTGGACATCAAGGATGATTAGTGTTTAATGCCTGCATTAATCTTTTTAAGTGAATGAGAGAGTTCCCTTGATACGGACATTTCACAGAAGAATTTCGTCTCTCTCTCTCTTAAAAAATAAAAATCGTACGATAATAAATGTAAAATATGGCACGCTTATTTAGAAATATTAGTTTAAATTTGTCTCTTTTCTTTGAAGATCAAGGAGATTTTTTGACGAGGGTAACCCCACCACCTACTTGCTCTTACCTATTGAATACTAGGGTCAAGGCATGCGTGCATGAACAGCTTACTTTGCACAGAAATAAGATGAATGGTTTTGTATGAAATAGGTGAGTACGCGCTCAAGAATATAATAGCAATTTAGGAAGTCTGAAAATAAGAGGAGGAAAGAAGTGAGTGTTTGTTTATGGAATCAGTGGGTACAAGAGAAATTAATGAAGGGCAATTTAGATAATCTAAAAGTGAAACGAAAAATTATTTTGGTTTTTGTGCATAATATATATATATATATATATATATATATATATATATATATAATTATATAAATAAAATCAGTATTTGTGTATAATAAGTGGCCATAAGTTTAGAGAAAGTGAGGGCAATTTAGGAAATTTAATAGTGAGAGAGGGAAAGAAAGAAAGTAGTTGGTTATCTAAAAGAATAGGTCGGCCGGGAGAATGAAAGGAAGTGCGGTTTAGAAAATCTAAAGTCAAAAAAAAGGAATGAGTTTTACTTAAATTGTACGAACATAGAAATAGAGTTTTAGCAGATTAACAGGTTTCGTTCGTTTTTCATAACATTCTCGTGTAAGATAATCGGTCAATAGAAAATATATTCATTATCAATAATAATATCTAAATATTTTCCGTGGACGGTGAAAATTAGGTTAAGAGATGATCACGAACGGAAAGGAGGAGGAGGAGAGAGAAAGATGGGCAATGTCGGTATTTTAAATTTATTTTAAGTTCGATCTAGTATGGATGAATGCTTGTCGAATTCTAATTAGACCCCTAAAAATCAATGCTCAGAGAGAACCTTAACATAAAAAAAGAGCCTAAAACAGTAAGGAGAGAGAAAAGAGAGGAGGCTCCACGTAATTATTAACCAAAGCACACAACAAGAAGAGCAAATTAAAAGGGAGGAAAGGGAGAGGTGGGGGACCGTCGTGAAATGATCGGCAGAGCAATATAAAAAGTGTGATCAGCGACACGACGCGTGCTCTTTCTTGATACCCTCTCCCTCTCTCCCTCTCCTCTCTCTCTCTCTCTCTCTCTCTCTCTCTCTCTCTAAAAGCAGCATCGTCCGCCATCTTTATCCTCCTCCCGTCTCCCTCTTGTTCGTTGGTTCGTCATCAATTCCCCAGAGAATTCTGCAGATGAATCGATCCCTCCGACCCTCGAGCGAGAATTCTCGTCCCTTATCGTCTTCCGACATCCGCATCTGATCGTTTCGTTTTGTTTTGTTTCGGTTCGGTTCGATTCGATTCACCCACGTCACCGAATCGGCGGACCCTTCAGTTCCCAGTTCAGATTCTCTCTTTCCCTCTCTCTCTCTCTCTCTAGGATAGGCGATAGCATCCGTCGAAAGGCTGCGAAGTTGTGAGATTCCGAGACCCTTTTGCGTGTTTGAATCGAAGAGCCAGGAATCGGATCGACCCACCTCGTGCGATGTCGTCGTCCCTGATCTCGCCGAATCCGATCGGGACGAGCAACCCAGCCGCCGCCGGTGCCGACCGGTCGCGGGAGGCTAAGACGAGGAGGAGGAAGAAGAAGGCTCAGGCTCAAGCCCAGGCCCAATCCAAGGCCCGGAGTCAGTCCTCCAAGTGGAAGTCCCAGGCCCAGCAGCAGATCTTCTCCTCCAACCTCCTCCGCGCCCTGGCCCAATCCCGGCGCGGCGGCAGCGGCGGCGGAGGAGTGGGAGGCAGCGGCAGCAGCGGCGGGAGGGCCGTCCGTGAGGCGGCCGACAGGGCCCTGGCGGCGTCGGCCAAGGGGAGGACGCGGTGGAGCCGGGCCATCCTGGCGGGCCGGATCAGGATTAGCAAGTTCAGGAAGCGGAAGAGGCCCGCGGCTGTGGCGGCGGCGGCGGCGGCGGCGGCCGGGCGGTCGAGGAAGCCGAGGGTGAGCGTGTCGCGGCTGAGGGGGAAGGGGATGCCGGCCGTACAGAGGAAGGTGAGGTTCCTCGGCCGGCTGGTCCCCGGCTGCCGGAAGGAGCCGTTGCCGGTGATCCTCGAGGAAGCCACCGACTACATCGAGGCCCTGGAGATGCAGGTCAGGGCCATGAGCGAGCTCGCGCGGCTCCTCTCCGGCGGCGCCTCCGTCGGCGCCGGCTCGAGCTCCGGCTCTCCTCCCGCGCCGCTGCCGGGCCAGTGACTCCGGCTGCGCCGCCACCTGTCGGCCGGTCGCTCGGGACAACGACTTCCATTTTGTGAAGCCAATCTTTTTCCTTAAATTGTTTCCATCTTCTATATGATATTGTGAATATACATGCATTGAGTTTTTTTCTTTTTTCTAATTTCTTCTTCTTCTTCTTCTTCTTTTTTTTCCAATGGTATTTTAGTTTTTTATCTTCCTCCTACCAACTTTTTTTTTTCGCAGGATCAGTAATTTTTTTCGACTTTAATAAACAAATTGATTGTCGCTCAACTTAGCTATATTATATGAAATCAATTGTGAGCAAAGTTGACATTGTCGAGGTTGTGAAAGGCGTGCATGACTCGAATTTGATTTTGAAGTCAGCTTAGGAAAAGATTGATCTAGTTCGTTTTGTTTTTATGCAAATCTCATTATCTATGAATCCTATGCATTTTGGATTTAACCGATTAAGTCAAACATGTTAGTTGTGAACTAATTAATTTGATCAAAGTATAGTGTACTGCAGTTTCTTCAAGCACTTACTCAAAGGATAAAAAAATCAAACTTCAATTTCTTTTGCACGAGTGATTGAGATGATTCGAAAATCATCATACAAAAATTGTATCACTCAATGTCATAAATGTTTTGAATGATCTCATTACTCTTTTTATTTAATGAGTTAAGTTATTGCTCGCTTATTTAACCATATCAATCAATTCATTGACCTAATCAAATCTTTTAGGACACTGTTAGTTATGGTTATCAAATAAGTTTCATTTGTCAGGTCTTGATTTTGTAGTTTTCAACATTCAATTGGTTTATTGAGGATGTCCTATTAATTTTTCAAAGGTCCAGTGCAGCCTTAGCGATTCGAGCATGATCAGTGCTCTGTCGATTCATGTGAGGATCTGTTAGAAATAGGTAATGCCTACGTAGTAGTTCAGCTGGCGACTTAAATCCCAAAATAGTGAATAAGGCCAAAGGAATTTTTGTCCGAGGAGAATAATGGCAGGTGAATTCGAACCTCAAAACCTTCCTACATGGAATCATCAAATACACGGAGTCCCCAGAGGTGTGGGTTTCCCTCCAGAAAGTGCAAAGGAGGTGTTAAAACCGATTGAGAAGAAAGCCACTTTCGCTCTGTGATGGAATCGACTACAGTGCCAAGAGAAATCGACAGAAAATATAATGATAAATAATAAAAAACAATAACCAATAAACTTAGAAAAAGGAGGTATATCATGGACCATTGATGATTGCCGGGCGAGAGGACCCCACCAGGCCATCAAATCTGGTTTGAACAGAAATGCCCGGTCGAGTCGGGTACTCAGATATTTCACAAAGCCCGTCGCTTTATGGTCGCGCCTCGCCTTCCTCACGGAGCCACTCGGATCGTGCGTATCTAAATTATCTTTCACGAGCTTCTTCTTTTTTTTTTTTTGTAAGAAATACAGCGCGAGTCCACTAAAAAAAGCACCGTTCATGCGTAATTATCAGCTCAGATGATAATAATAAAATTTTGATCGAATGATATTTTAAGAAGAATCGAGAGAGAGAGAGGGAGGCTATCAAGGGGGTGGACCGGACCGGAACGGGCCCGGTTTCCGACAACAAAAGGGTGGCTTTCCGTCCTCTCACCATCCCGTCCCCCAGCTCAAATTCTCAATTGGAGCGCATGTTTGCCGCGAAGGGTTGTCACTTCTCCGGCACTGTCCAATTCGATTAGGACGGAATGGCAAACCATGTTCGTTACCCATCGATCCAAGCATTCTCTTCAAAGAATTAATAATTCTTTCAAATCACTCGACACAGCCATCCCCGTGATGCGTGTTGAGAACTCACCTCTCGAATTAGACCATAACCAATACACCAAAGAATGATTCTTATTCCGTGCTACAATTCTATGCTACACAATAATCATAGTTATCTATCAAATGGCCTTTTATATAGGATGTTGTTTTCATGAGTTAGATATTCTAGGTCGGTCTGGCAACTAGGTCAAATCCTATTCATGCATGACATAAGCAAGTAAATTAAATAATTTCAGCAAATTCCCTGTAATCTCATTACAAAATTGTAATTTTAATTATACCAAAACTTCCGTTTCTCCGTACTCGATCAATTGGATGATTCCAATCATCACTATTTAACTATAAAATTCAACCTAGTTTTTTGTGATCCATCAATCAAATTCATCCCAAAAACAATATCATTCCTCTCGAGTTATACTTTAGATGGGTCGGTTGGTCGAAATAATAATTGAAGGGGGGGCGTTGATTTCTGGCTAATTAGGCAGGCGCATGTTCCTGTACATAGTAAGGAAAAAGGGCACATGGGTCAGCGTGCATCTCGATTTGTCCACATATGCCAAAGCCCCTCTCCCATGTGGGTTTCCTATTTCGTGCTCTCTTTTTTAGACTGTTCCTATTTCCTCTGCTTTTGGAGGTTTTCCCTTTGCTTTTTTTTTTCGATAAAGATGAAATTCCTTTGTCCTTGCGACAGATTCTCAGGTCACCTTTCTTTAGCTGTCCACATGTCCAAAAAACTGATTTTTTTTTTATTATATATTTGTCATTTATCATTCTCTTTTTTTTTTTGTGGAAAAAGGAAAATGATGAAAAAAGGAACAAATTCATATGTTTGTGGATAGGCCAAAACATGAGGAGGAGCATCTTCCTCGGAGTCCTCTTCCTTCTTTCGCAATTGTTACTCTCCTCGATCGCCTCTCAAGCTCTCGCGGGGCTAAACGAAAGAGAGAACGAAGTTAATGATACATTTGTTTTGAAAAATATTTTCATTGTAGATAAAAATTTATATTTAAATATTTTTATGAATGATGAAAATAATTTTATTGATTATTTAAAAAAAAATATAACCAACCATTTTTTATAAAATGTTATCAAATTATGCACTTTCTGCAAAAAAAAAAAAATGCACCATGATGTATTTAATTATTGATTTTGATTTTCTTTCTAGTTTTAACTCTAACATTGATTTCATTAACTTTGATCTCATCATTTGAAGAATATGGGTAGGCCACAAAGGTTTAACAAATTTCATTAGAAGTTCATAGTTTTAGATCATGATCTTTTCTTTAAATAACTGGATTTGCTAAAAATTTAGTTACCTTGGGTCCAATAATAAAGAAAATAATTAAGAGCAATTATAGCACTATAATTATTTTTTTCATAAGTACAATCTTGATCATAGTGAGTAGTCAAAAATTTCAAATTGGAGATAGATAAAATCGCATGTGCAAAGTTTTCTTTGCAATGAGGGTGTTGGCTTTAATTTTTCAAAAATAATCCACTCTTTTATGCTCATACCTTGATATTGAAATTCATCGACAATAGTAGCTCTTACAAAATGTGTTAGGATTTTATATATATATATAAGACCCTTTTAAAAAAAAAAATTGGGGATTGCTTGTTCATCTCTCTCTCATTCTCGATCTTGTTATCATAGATTAGGTTTCTCGACTTGACCAAACTATATTGAGTGTCGATAACTCCCTTTCAGATTTAGGATGAAGTTGTTGAAAATGCCATGGATTTTCTATTGTAGGGTGAAGCTCAAAGTTATCATCCAGAGTGCTCAAGTCACACCCATAGGAAGTTAGGCTAATCTTATTCCTTTCACCTTTTTAAACCAGAACTCATATACTTTCTTCTAAAAAATAGTATTTCATTACTTACCCTAGAATCGTGCTTTGATCAGTTATGATCATGCACTACTCATCGAGCTCTCTCTCATTCTCGATCTTGTTATCATAGGTTAAGTTCCTTGATTTGACCAAAAGTATGAGTGTTGATAGCTCTCTTTTGGATTTAGGACGAAATTGTTGAAAAAGCCATGGATTTTGCATGGTAGGGTCAAGCTCAAAGTTATCATCCAGAGTGCTCAAATCACACCCAAATGAAGTTAGGCCAATTTTATTCCTTTCGCCTTTTTTAAACCGGAACTCATATACTTTCTTCTAAAAAAAGTCGAGTATAGTTTCGATATTGCACTACTTACCCTGGAATCGTGCTTTGATTAGTTATGATCGTGCGCTGCTCATCGAGCTTAATCCTAGGACGGCGTGTATCGATCTAAACTCATCCCGCTACCATCTCTACCTCTCACGCTTCCTTTGCAGATAGGGAGTTGAAAAAACAAAAGCGACTCAAATCCGTCGTTGCTGATGATCAGACGAGTGAAAAAGAGACATAGATGACGAGTAGATTCCTTAGATTGGGGTAAAACGTCTTGAGCATTATAAAAGCGGCCATACAAAATGAAAAATCATTACTCAGCACGAGCCATTGTCGTGGAAAACGCTAACAAAATTAAGTTGCAAACCCTACTTTTTTTCCGGCCATGCAAGCAATTAGAATCTCTCCTTTTGTGTAATGGTGCGCAGCATGTGACGATGTGAGCTATTAGCACAGAAACATGAGAAAAGCAGATAAAGCACATGCATTAAAACGTCACGAAGAAAGAAGAAAGAGAGAAGAAAGAAGCTGCTTCAACGTGGAGGGCCCAAAACTTTGTCCCTTAGAAATCCAGTACATAAAATTAGATAAAACAAGAAAAAGAAAAAGGTCTCTTAGATGGCAAACCAAAATAAATATTTATTATTTTACCGCTTGATATAGACAATTAAAGTCACCGGAATCGGCTTTGAACAAAGCATGGAATCGAAATTCTCTATTTTTCGTTTCATGTTGTTCAATAGGGTTTTCTTCTTCCCACTTGTTATGTGGGTGAAATGCTTATTCATTCAGGAGGGGAAATAGTCTAATTAGTTCTAGACTTTATGCGGATGTGAATTTGGTCTTAAACTTTTATGTTTTGCCAATTTAGTCGTGGAAAATTCAAATATAATCTTTTTGACTAATTTTCATCAGAAATTGTTGATGAAATAGTCCAATTATTTCCATCTATTCTATGTGGTGCACATTGTAACGTCAATCTAGAGAGATAACATTGAACTTTCGTAAAAATTTATGATTAAATTGGCAAAATTGAAAAAATTTTATAACTGAATTAATATTTGTACAATAGATAGAACGGCTTAGATAATTTTCCCTCACTCAAAGCATCATTCACGAGACAATAACATGAGAACTACTATATAAACAATGCTATATATTTTTTATGCGAAGTACTATGGAAATAATGTTATATATTCTTTGTCTTAGGTTGTTGATATTATCTTACTTTACTTAAAGTTGATCCCATGTCAAAGTAAACGTTTTTCCTAGAAAAGCTGAAGACTAAATAAGAAAAGCCAATCTTTCTATGACTAGCACTCATGAAACCAAGCAAGAAATGATTGAATCATATGTTGGGCAACGGTTATTGTACTACCATGGCGTTTTAGGTTGACATTACCATTAGAAGCTAGTGATTGTTGGTGTTTGAACAACGAAAGGTGGGAATGATGCTAACAATCAAAGTAGATAGTCGGGCGTCGTAGTTTAAGCTTTCTATGTAGCTCTCTCTGCCGCTCAAGTTAATCTAACGTCGATCTTTACAATCTTCATGTTTTCAAACCTCTCCCCTGCACGAGAATGGTTACCAGAAGAGGATGGAAAAACCCTACTAGGGTCACCTCTTTTGTCAACCGGCCGAACCGAGAGAAACCCTAAGGCCCCCTTTACATCAACAATCTGTCCACTTCACTAAATGCAGTACTGTTCTCTTTTTCGTGTACAATGAATCCATGCCTCCTGCAAGGAATTAGTGGTAGTGTCATTTTCACACGAAAAGAAGGGTCCACTATGGATAATTACATTAAGCATATTGCATGTTCCCTCTATGTTTGTGCTTGTGTTTGGAGAGAGAGAGAGAGAGAGAGAGAGAGAGAGAGAGAGAGAGATGATTGAGATTTTCATGAAATCTTTACTTTAGAATTTTCAATACAAAGATTATGTGTATCAAGCATTCATACTAGATAGTCAATGGCGCATGATCGGGAGAACAATATGTAACTAAAATCGAATGAGGTCTTCGTTGATTTCTTTGGAGAATTATTGCATAAAATTCCTTAGATTACGCTAAGCATACTAAGGTTGATTAATCAAGACGATTTACAAAGTGATGTGACGAATATTCTTTTTGGTCGGCCACTTGCTTTAAATGCCCGGTTTTCACTGTGTGTCAAATAAGCCGCCTTTTAAACATAGTCTTTTTATACTAATTCCGATCACTCGAATCTAACTACGATGCTTAATCACTTACATAAAATATAAGTATGCTCATATGCAAAAGGTGGGAGACAAGTCAGTATACAGATTAGACATCTGTCATCTTTATGGATGGAAAAAGCATGATACAATGGAGTAAAGCGCGACTGAAATTGAGAGGCACCTTACCAATCTAAGTGGGTGCGGATTAGGCCAGCCTAATCTGCTTGCCCCCATTTGTTTGGATAGCTGATTGATTTAAGAAAGCTTATTTTATTATCCTAGGATGGATTCTTTGCTTGATACATGCATGGTGCTTGTCAATTATTGGACTTTGGCCATATGAAATTTAAATCGGGGATTAGGTAGAAAACCCTAGTTTGCTATATATGTTTAGCTCTTGATGGGACTCTGAAACTTGTGGGTTTGATTTCTTTTGCCCTGCCCTTTTAGCTGAAAGAGGCAAGCACTGAGGTGATTTGAAACTTGAGCTAGGAACAAAATCGAGAAAGTTTGATCATGGCCTCAGCATAGTACATGGGCGTAATTTTAGGCAGTCGACAAGTTCGTACTAGACAATCAACTGCGTTGCTTTCTCAAAGTGCACAGTAGAAGTAATAATTACCTAAAATCCAAGCAAATTTTACTTGTTGAAAAACGATACGATGAGTGACAATCCTATCTTTTTATATAGAATACCAGAAGAAAAGTCCCAGGTTTTATCACAGTAATTTACTGAAGTGTGTTTGAGATCACCTGATCATTCAAGAGAAAATAGTCCTTTTTCACGTGAAATTTGTACCTTAAAAAGACAATGGGCTTAGGTCAAAGGTTCTGGACCTGACCAACGGAAAGCCCAGGCGTGACTGGTCTGGGGCCTAAACCGGCCGGCCGGCCCACCCACTGGATCCTTTTTAGACCGCCCGGCCCGATCCGGAAAGATCCTCCAACACGACGTCGTGGCCGCTGGCTTAGGACGACTCCAGAACCACCGCGCGCGGCGTCGTTTCCTCTCTCCGATCCGGAAAAATCGACGTCGTGACCGCCGACTCAAGACGACTCCAGAACCACCGCGCGCGGCGTCGGGTCCCGGCGAGGTCGCGGCGGAGAGAAGAGGAACGCCGGGCGCTCCGTCCGCGGAAGTTGCTCGGACTTCCCCCTCGCTCGGTCAGGCATCGACGTCGACTCTGCTGCTCTCGCCTCCCCGCCGGAGCGGTGCTCACGAATCGCATTCTTATCGCTTGCGTTCTTTTTCCGTTTTTCCATTCGCCGCCGGCGTTCGACGTCTAGCTCGTCCGAGCTTCGCGAGCTGAGTGATCAATGGTTGATTCGGCTGGAATTTAAATGCTGTCGGGCGCTTGACCCGGTCGTGGAGGTCAAGGGTTTTGTCGCTCGGCAGGCGTGTGTGGTTGTGTGGTTTGGTGCTTGTTGGATTTTGGAGGTCGAGTGGTGGGTGGGTCGTTGTTCGAAGGCTCTCCGAAAACGATCCGGAATGAGCCGGCGGAGTTGCTGGGGAAGGAGGGGAATTTAAATTTTGGATTTTTCCGCTCCTGCGGCGCTTGTTGTGATTGGTGTGGTGCTTGCTTGCAAGCTACGGCAAATACTGGTTGGTAGAGATGAGACTCCTAGCTCAAACATGGGGATCTTCTGGTGGGCTGTCGCATTTCGCTCTGTTGGTTTTGATTTGGATTGTCATGCAGCTGCTCATAGTCAGAGGCGTGTCTTGGAGGTATAGGGCTTTATTGCTTATAGGCGTCTGTAGTTAAAATTCCGGCTTTAGTTCGGAGGTCGAGTGGTTGGGTCATCGTTTGGAGGTTCTGTTACATATATGCTCTTTAGGATTAGGTTAATTGTGGTTAGGTCTCATTGCATTTTTACCTATATACAGAGTTTGTGATCTGTAATTTATACACCGCATTACATTTTCTTGGTGATTTAACATG
Source organism: Eucalyptus victrix (assembly GCA_016097545.1). Classification (NCBI taxonomy): domain Eukaryota; kingdom Viridiplantae; phylum Streptophyta; class Magnoliopsida; order Myrtales; family Myrtaceae; genus Eucalyptus; species Eucalyptus victrix. Next base: position 50,369,680 of record CM027842.1, read on the forward strand.
CGTCTTAACTTGGTGGTAGAGCCCTTCTTGTCATATGAGGAAGCACCGGACGAGTCTATTGACGTTTGATTGGTGTTGACCATGTCCCCTGCCACGTCTTTGTTTCTGACTGGTTGTTCACATTCTTTATCCATTATGCTGTTTTTAAGTGGAAAACTGCATATCTAGGATGAACTGGTAACTCCCTTACCCATTCAAACCATTTTTAATGGATGAAATTATATCTTATGGGCTCTCAAAATGTCTAGTATTTTGAGAGGACGTCGACTTTGGCATTATGTAACTGATGATATCTGTGAGTCTACTGAGCCTGCTGATGAATTTGAGGATAAATTTGTTGAGCATTTGGATGGATGGGATAGCAAGAATCATTAGATTCTAACATGGTTTTGAAACACTAAGATTCTATCTATTCGACTTCAGTTTGGTCGTTTCAATACAGCAAAGGAAGTCTGGGATCTGCTTGCTAGCCATTATTCCACTTCAGATGTTGCCCACCAATATTAACTGTTAAGGAAGCTATATGCATAAGGGGGCAGGTCATTCCATCAATGATTTTCTATCCTTGATGCATGTTACCTGGGATCAATTAACCTTATTTGAACCATGATGGGATGCAGCAACCAATGCTTGTTAATTTGCTGAATATTGTGATCATATGCGTTTTAAGCATTTTTTGATAGCCTTGAATGTGGAGTTTCAACCTGCACAATGTTCACTTATGCATAGAGATCCTTTTCCTCGTCTTGAGACAGTTGTCTGGGAATTATTGACTGAGGAGACTTGATTGGCTACCTTATAGCGCAATGCAATGCCATATACATCTCTACACCTACTAATACAGTGCTTGCTACTTCCACTTCTTCCTCATTGCTCAACCAATTTTATAAGCATTGTAGCCGACATGGTCATCTTGCATCCAATTGCTACCAACTACAACCTAAGCAACTTATAGGGCCGGACAGTCGATCTCAAAACTGGGGGCCATATGCAAGACTATCTGCCATTGATCCTACCATAGAGGCTTCTTCAAAGGGATTGTTTGTCACTCTATCCTCTTTGTGCCATTCTTTGAGAATCTGGTACTTCTAGGTCCTGCGTCCCTGGCAGTACTACTTTGTCTGTCATTCAAGGTATTTCTGATTCATGGTTTTTTACTCCGCCTGCTACAATTACACGACTTCAGATTCTGACTTGTGTCGATTTGAATCTTTCACTGTATGTGCACCTACTATTCACAATGATAGTTAGTCATATGGGAAACTTTTCAAGATCTACATTATCCTTACTTAACATCTTTATGGTTCCCAAACTCTCACTAAATTTGATTCCCATTGGACAATTGTGTGTACTCAGTTTTGATCCATGAACGGGATAGACAATTGGGACAGGCCATATATTGGGATGCCTACTTGAGCTTGTTTCCTTAAATATTCCAAACTCTTTCGCTGGTGGTGTTGCCACTGTGTTATCAGAAACTTGGCATTCTCAATTTGATCATGTTTCTTCTTCTAAATGAAGTTCTTTGATTTCAAGTTGTCATCTAGGTTTTATTGACAATAAACATTTTGATTGTTTGGCTTATAAGTTGGAAAAAATCACGTCTTATGGTTTGATCTTAGTGTATTCGTCTCTCATGCTTCCTTTGATCTAATTCACTTTGACATTTGGGAACCATCTCCAATCCCCGCTGCGAGCTATTCTCGCTATTTTATAATTTTTTTTGAAGATCATTCTAGTTATACTAATTTTGTCTTATGAAGAATTAATCCAAATTTAGTTGTAGGTATCGTGATTTTTTTGCCATGATAAAAAACAATTTTCTCTAGATATTAAAATTTTTTGTACTTGTAATGCCTTGAGATATAGAGACACCTAATCTTTTAAAATTCTTTTTCAAAATGATACTATCATTCATTATTCTTGTCCAGGAATTTCCTAGACATATCTTAGATATGCACACACTCTTTTGGTGTTGCCTCTTGTCCTAAATACTATCTGGAGAGGCTTATCATACTTTTGTATACATTATCAATCTTATTTTGTCACTCGTCATAGGAAACATGTCTCCTTAGGAGCACTTGTATGGCAATGTCCCCAATAATTGTCTTCTTTGAGTCTTTGGTAGTATTTGTTTTGTGCATCTTCTTCCACATGAACTCACAAAGTTAGAATCTCATGTCCACCTATGTTGGTATGACATTGAGCACAAAGAGTATATATGTTGTGATCTGGTCTCTTATCATCTTCGTGTGTTTGGTCATGTTACCTTTTGGCAACACAACATATTCTCCACTCTCCATCTCTTTAATTCCTCTACTCATGTCCCCTTCTTTACCAATGCTTTAGTGGATTTATTCCCAGAAAATACCACACTTTTGCTTACTTATGAAACTTCTTCTCCAGGTTGTCTTCTCCTAATCTCGATGCATGTCCTTCTGGCAATCCCACTTCCATAACTTATGACATTCTGCTCCATTCACGGATTCTCTACTCTTGGACATTCCATCATCCTCTAATTGTCATTCCACTAGGGTGAATCAACCCTATGTTTTGACTTCGTTATTACTATTGCTTCCCTTTGTAGACCTTGCACATATTGAGAAGCTAGTATGAATTCTTTGGCGGCAAGCAGTAGCAGATGAGGGGTAAGCTTTATAATAAATCTCATTAATGGGATTTGGTTGATATGCCTCATGGTAAGGAATGACTCATAGTCATATGTACATTTGAGTACCATATACACTTTTCCTCCTGGTTGCATTTGTGCTGCCACTGTATTTTATTTTAGAAAGAAAATATACTATAGACTAATGGAATTCTGAAATATTGTGGAATGATCACTTTAGAAGTGTGTTGTGCATGCGCCCTTGAACATTGAGTACAACTTTGAAGCATTAACTGTGCAACTCCTACGATGATGCTTAAGAGGTGTAATGACATTGACACCAAAGCTTCAATCATGATGATCATTTAGTTTGAGAAAGGAGAGTATTTGGGAAAGAGAAACAAGTCACACAACAGAAGCTTGTGGGCTGCCTCTTGGAGCGGATTGTCTATTTAGCATTTTATATGTCTTATGAATGCAACGGGCATATCCTCGATTAGGAAGGTTGCTACACCTGCTTCTCATCATTTTTTTATGTGGTTTCTATTTTTCTGGTTTAATGTTCTCTAAGCTCGATTGAGTTTTATTTTTCCCTTAAAGGAAGATGAGATTGGTTTACTCCTTGCAATTAGTTTAATCCGATCTTTGGTTCTGAGATGTGTATGTTAACAATACATATTTGGCCCAAAAAGAATAAAATGTCTATAACAGTGAGGCCGGCACCTCCATGGTGTTTCATAGGGGTGATTGGGTCCAGGGTGGATAGGGTCTAGACCTAGACCCTGTACCCGACCTTGTTATAATCGGTTTCTCTTTTCTAGACCCCATACTTGACCTTGTTATAATTGGTTTCTATTTTCTGGACCCCATACTTGACCCTGTTATAATTGATTCTGGACCCCATACCCAATCTTGTTTGTATTGGACCCTGTACTCAACCCACCCTGTTTTTCCAATCTGGTTCCAGGGTCAACCCTATTTTCACTAGAACCTATTTTGCAATTTCCCGATATTCTATACGACTTCGATTTTTATATTAATATGCGAGAAAATAACGTAATAATCCTAATTTGTATTGAAATATTAAGCACTTGTAATAAATAAATATATGAATTTTTTGACTAAATGAAAAATTAAAGATCCACAAGACTAATTATAATAAATAAAATCATAAGGCAAAGAATTTGCTACAAACATGGGTTTAATATTAGTCTTATTCTCACAATTATTACATAAGACTACTCATTTATGTAAACATAACTCTTCCTACAAAAAAGAAATTAGGTGAGTCAATTCATGTAATACACAAGAATTTGGCGGCGCGAACACCGTGCATCCATCGGACGGTGTGAGAGGGAGTCGGTGAGGGAGGGAAGCAAGTGAGGAAGAGGAATGACAAAGGAGGAGTGTCGTGCATGTTTAAGAGAGCCAAGAGGAAAAACGTCATGTGATTGCGAGAGTAAGAATAGAAATCAGTGGAAAAAAAGGTTTTGGATCTCTACTTACAAAACTGATTCGGGAACCGGTTCCAAAATAGGTCCAGGAACGGGTTTCCGGGTGAGTAATCACTCGGAACTTATTCCCGAACCGGTTTAAACTGGTTCCGAATTTTGGGAACCGGTTCCCGGACCGGTTTCGACAGGAACTGGTTCCTGACCTTGTTTTCCAGGTGGGCCGATCCGGGAACCGGGTATACTCGGTCTGGCTGCACACCCCTAGTGTTTCATAGTAAATTTGTCTTTACAGCAATTGGAAGATATGAAGGCACTTAGCTCTTTTTTCCCACTTTAACCCTTGGTGAGCTCATTTTGTTAGATATTAATCTTTGTGATGTTGATATATTGTTCTTTTGCTTTTTCTGAGTTATTAATTCAATCTCTATATTTAATGTCAGGTAAATGTTCCTGTTACGGCGAAGTGTTTACACAGTCACTACTTTGTAGGCCAAGAAGGCTATTGGAAAGTTCATTATTTTCATCCACTCCTGATTGTGTAAACTAGATTTTGGGGGGTTTAATTATTCTTCCACAAGTTGATAGGGAAGTGGAGGTATCTGCCTTTTAAGAGCGAGCTTCCCTTTTAGTAATTTGATTGAGATGTGCTGAGTTGTTGGACAAACCTCATGCTGAAACTGTGAGGTTTTAAATCTTGAAGATGGATTGTGGTTACCACATGACTGTTGCACTTTCTTCTGTTTAGTGAGGTATGATACAGGTTCTTATTCTTGACAGCTAGTGAAGACCAAGTTAGTTCAAGATGTTCACAAATAATTAGCATAGAAATGAGACATTAGGTCTTAAATGCTTGCTCCCTCATTTACTGAGATTAAAAGTGTTGATGCACCTATCTGGCGAGTCTTGTTTTTCCTTCCCATGTTGGGAAAATTTCTCATGCAGAGGTAGGAGGAGTGTGCTGGTTAGGTGCTCCATCTTCATATGATCCCTTTAAGTAAGAAATGATATCTGAATCTAGTGTGTGGTAAACTGAACTTTTCTGTCAGTTTTTAGGAAATCTCCTATTCACCTTATTTATACCATACCGCATCTTAATTATCATCTAAAGCTTGTCAATGGTTTGGCATTGAAAATAATGATATTGTCTCCCCTGTTGCCAAGTCATGCATTATAGTTTTTCAAATGTTAATATTATGATGTAGAGTAAGTATTTGCACTTGGGTTCTATAATGGCAATTACTTCTACAGATCCTTTCTCTGTGATTTGAGGAATCACGAGAATAAAGAAACATGGTATTGGTTTACTTGTCATTCTAGTTTAGGGCTTGCTTAATAGCATCATAAAAAAGGTGACAGAGAAAAGGTTGAGGTGTATCTAATTCTGAAGTTAATTTCTTTACTTTGTTTTTACTGTTTCATATTGGCTGCAAGTCTATGCACAGATAGCTCAATGACTGAATCCCAGAAGGCTAAGTCCTTTAGTTTTCTCCCATTTTTTGACATTTGCCTTTCCATCCTGCAAGTCTATATTCAGATATCTCAATAAGGGGATATTAGATTTTCTTTGGGCACCCAGAGGGAGGCTTATATAACCTATAGCGAAGTAAGCTGTGATTGAGCATGCCATTAGGCTGTCTGCTTGTGCAATGAGCATGTATGTTTCTAGCATTATAAGATTGAACAGTCGCCTGGGAGCTGGATTTAATTATTGAAATTCAAGCTGAATACCTTAGTGCCTGTATTTGAGTTGAGGTATCTAATGGGTATCTGATAGATTTTCTCATGCTGTCAACTTTTGAGGCTTTTTGCTATGTAAACTTGTTGATCTTGTCAACGTATCATATTGTTGAAATCAGGAGTTCTCTCATTTTATCCTCTGGAGTTCCCTTAAACTGCATCAATCATCTTCTGACTGTGATGTCAATAAAATTTTTCTCACATTCTTATTATGCAAGAAACTTTGCTCGTCAAATATCTTTTTACTCCTTGAAAGTCTCTGAACCGATCATATTCTTTTTAACTTAAGGAAGCAGGTAGAGGATGTGCTAGGTGTAATTCTTGCTTTATTAGGAACTAATTTTTAAGCAGTCAACTTGATGTGGAATTTTTTTATTGTCTCTTCTATGTCCTTAATCTAGGTTAGTGATTCAAAGAGCCAATGCTGATCTTAATGATTGAGAGGTGATTTTTTACCTGGACACCTGAAATATCACCTGTAACATAACATTTATCTAGTTGCTGTGATGTGTGAACTCCAATGGTCAAGAAAGTGAACTGATTGGATCAAAGTGGGCTTTAACAACCTAAGGCCTTCAAAACTTCCACCAGGCAAAAGACATGCATCAAACTGAATGGTTTTTATGGCTCTGTAATTTGGATACAGTCACTCCTGGCTGATTTTGAAGTCTGTGATGGCATCTCACATTGAAAATACTGATTTGGTATATGCTTATGGTGAGGAGCAAATTTTATGTGTTGGAGAATTCATGTGAAGAGGTCATAATCAAGTTTAAGCAATGTCCCTTTCTTTCCAATAATGTCAAGTATCTTATTTATTGCATAAATTCATGTTGCAGGCCTTCAACTCTTCTATGAAAGAACTTAGAGAATGCTAAAGCAAGTTTAGAAGTTCTTATTGCTGATCTACAATTCTTAAGGGACCAGGTAACAATCACACAGGTAAGTCAGAATCTTTTGCAAATTGTAGGTCCATGTTACCTTTCAAGCCGTTTTCTTCATCAGTTTTGGGTAGGTCTCTTAACCTCAAATTACTGCTGCTGTGATTTTTGTAATTGGCTTGAGGGTATTGGAAAGTCATGGTAATTTGTGACCTGTCTTATGGTCATATCACACTTGTGTGCACCTGAAAAATTCTAACCTTTTTTTCTGGGGGAAAACAACCCTTGACAGGCGAATTATTTTTTGGCAGGTTACAATTGCTCGTGTGTATAATTGGGATGTTCACCAATGGAGAGTTTATCAAGCTGTTGCTGCTGCAAAAGATCTCTTTTTAATTCAAATCACGGTATCAGAATGTATACACCTGATGAGAGTATAACTCCGATCTTCCCATTTGCTGTTAGGTGCATCGATTACTTACTGGTCTGTGGTCTCAACTGTCAAACTTTGGAAACCAAGTGATTTTGGTTAGGTTTAGAGTCATTTGTAGCAGCACAAAAAGCTTATGTCATGCAAAGAAATATTGATTTAGAACCTCTTGGGCTTGAGCTCTACTTTTTGAATGCTGTACGCTAATGTTGAGTTATCTTTTGTCGATATAATTTGTCTCATTTAACCTTGATCATGTACGTTAATAAGAACCAACTTAAAATTTGAACTCGGGGGAAGAACTTGGACCTGTATGAGCTCCACTTTGAAGGACATGTGTCAGCAAAAGTTTTTATAAGTCAAGTGACAGTGTCTTAATTTGGTGGGTCTATATGTCGTCAGACCTCACCTTATCTCAAGCCATCGAAGGGTCATGGATCATCGATGTTTTTTATTATATTATCCAGTTCTTGGGTCAGAAAGAACATGATTAATGACTCAGATGTGTGATCAAGTCAATCTTCATACTATAGCTGAGGATTATGACACTCAGTCTCGGCACCTTTCCAGGAAGGAAAATTTTATTTTAAGCAGTTAGGAGCTTGAAAGATGCGTCATTCTGCTACAATGTTTTCTGCTTTTTTGACTCAGATGTATCAGGTTCAGGTGGGGACTTCATTGTTGGTTGTTTGTTAAAACAGTGTGTTTTTTTATGCATCTGACAGGAAGTTGAATGGGGGGGCTCATGCTCTGGTTCACCATTGGACCTAGGTTTTCTCGCATGGACCCAGGCATGTCGGTGGACATCCTCCAAAGTCAAACGGCATTTGCGTTATTCTAGGTTGCGACATTGTGCGATCTCTTTGAGCGTTTTCATGTGAGGGAGGCAGAGAATATTTTGGGTTCTACGCCAGCCCTTGACAATTCGGGGGCGTGGGGTGTGTTGGGTAGCAGTGGTACAATCGATGATAAGAAGTCGCTCCTTACTTTCGTCTTAAAAATCTGTATTTTGGACTGCCTTGCAAGTCAAGCGCTGCTCGGATGATCGCTCGAGTATTATTTTCTCGACGATTGCTGTGATGAGATTGTGTGTTTAAGTGCTCGGCTCTCTTCCTTACGGATGTCTCTCGACTTGAACACGACACGCCCGATTCGGAGTTGCGATGTTCATGGTCATTTAACAGGATGTCTTCCTGGAGATGCTCCTTTTTTCATTTAGTCCTGTCTCGGTGGTACGCCAAACCTGTAAGTTACACAGGTGGTTCGAGAATCTCATGCAAGTTACAGTCGATCTTTGTGGAGCCCGACCAACTCGAAAATTACGGAGCCTTGAGTGACAATCACATGCAAGGTTATCGTGTTGAAGCTAATGTTGGGAAGAAAAAGAAGAACATTGTTATGCGAAAAAAATCGGTTCATTGTCCCTCAACATGTAAAAAGCAGTTGATTCGGGACCCCTTACAATGATATTTTACAGGACTGAAAAAGGCACCGAGAGCCAGATTTGTTGACCGATAGGGGACTGACGTGACGCCCGGAATTCTGTTTTTAATATGCAATTTCACCACCTAATTCATCATTGCCGATGTCATCATTACGTGCGTATTTTGTGTACTAATCGCCAGTGATTGGACCAAATAATATCCTACCAACATGATGATATCTTAATTTGTGCCCGCCTAAAGGCGAATGTCAATTACAAAATGTTGGGATTGAATGGATTGAATGTAAATCTGCAAAATCATCGAGATAAAGTCCTATAGCAAAATAGATTCTTTTTATTCCACAACGAGAGATTGACGAGTGCATGAGAAGATGAACGGCATGACTTGCGATATCATGTGAAACGGTTGAGATAGATTCTTGTGTGAACATCATTGATTAGTATTAGAATAAGTCCGTCTCTCTCGGATACCACCAAGCACAGAAGCGAAGCGACCGACGAACTACTTGCCTTAGGCGGACAATGGAAGAAACTAAAATTGTCCTCCCCTCTCTCTCTCTTTCTCAAAAGAAGAAAGGTGTTTCCATGGGGAAGACATTGATGGACAAAAGCGGTCAACATGGAAATAGGTCCAAAGGCTGAAACCACCTCACACTGGGTTGACCTTTGCAGCGGAGGAGGGACCATGCAAATTCATTCAATGCCGGTCCCAATTCTGTCCCCATATGGTTTGACCCCATTTCACCGGTCATGCTTGCTTGATTGAACCCCCCCCCCCCCCCCCCCCCAAAAAAAATAAATAAATAAAATAAAGGAATTTAAAAAAAATTGAACACCAAAAAATTAAATTTAAGATAGTGAATTATGCATATACATGTGTGTAGTGATCCCTGACAACCTGACATTCTATTTTTTTAGAGTATCTTGGGACACAAAGAAAAGAGTTTTGATTTGCCTCGATTTCTCGTCCCAAGATTCCTAACATATAACTTTTGTAATAACAAAGAAATTGATCATACATGCTCACATGTAAATCCTTCTGAAATCATTAGAATTTTAGGTTCCCACCGGGTCGTGCGACGTTGTTTTCTCATTTGGTAGGTCGAGTTAAGTTTTTTGCCAATGGGGAGATCCAAGTTGCAAGAAAGAAATTGAGAAGAACCCTTTTTTTTTTATTTGATATATTTATTTTTGTTAGATTCGTAGGGCTTGATCAATGAACCGCCTAAAAATTTTGGCATTGGGAAAAATGCTGTCCACGAAAATTAAAAATAATAGGACTTGAAATGATGCTAGAAATAAGAAGGATGGAGAGTTCTTGAAGTGACTTTTAACTTTGAAATTATCTTGCCCTAAACTAGTATACAAATGTTTAAGATGGATGGCTCGTATGTACTAAAAAAGTTGCATCATATTTGGTGCTAATGATGTGAAGACCGAGTCAACCATAGAAGCGGTCGTTCAGATCAGTCGTTGTTTTTACTCGATTTATTTTCCGATGGGCCACTTGACTTTTGGGATCTTCAATTAGGTCATTCTAACTTTGTTCTTCCTTTAATTTAACTTAAATTGGTTTGCTTTTCATTAATAGTCGATGAGTTTTAAGCGGATGAAAAGTCAAACTGAAGTTCAGTATAATCTAAAAGTTAGGTGACAGCAAAAAAGAACCGATTTTTGAAAGAACGATCTGATCAAAAGTTAAAAAAAAGGTATAGTAACATAATAGAGAAATCACGAGGTCTATTCAAACAAAATATAGCATAAAAAAATAAAAGGTTTGACAACTATTGACATAATTTTATTTTGCGCATAATAAAAACATTTACGGGCAACCATAAAGGACCAAATAGCTGAGAACTTAAAAATACAAAGAACCAATTAGAAGAATGCTTTCATTTATTCGAAAATTCCCACATGAGCATAAAATAAAATCAACACGAAAAGAAAAAAAAAAAAAACTGCCCCCGATTGGTGAAATCACCGACGACCCATAAAAATAAAATAAAATTATACAGTTTCTTGCACCGTTTCATGCAAAATCGTGACGGCACCACTTCGGAAAAGAAATAATAAATAAATTAGGAGGAAGGAATAAATAAAAAGAGAAAACAAAAATAAAAAAGTAAATGGAGACGTGCACGCAAAACGAGGCAGATTTGTCCTTCACTGCGTTGGCGAAATTAAAGTCGTTTTGTCCGCTTCTGTAAAAACGCGTTAACGCATCGAAAGATTTCTTTAAAGATTTAAATCGAAAGAAAAAAAAATTAGATAAAGAATAATTTAAAAAAAATCCTGTTTGACTTTGACTTCTAGGAACTGTGTGGCTAGGATGCGAGGCAAGTCAAAAAGAAGGGAGCCCAAAGGGTAAATTCGATAATTTATAGGGGGGAGGGCTGGAAATAATTATTATTGTCATGAAGGGCCCCCACTCTCCATCGGAGGTGACTTAGAATAACTTGCCAATGCCGCAATCAGCGGTCAATCCCTCCTCTCTCTCTCTCTCTCTTCAATTTTTTTTTAAAGAATATTTAAATAAGATGTTTATCGGACCGAACTTTTAGATGTGAAATGGTCAACGGGTTCGGCTTTGGATCGGGTCGGGTGTGGGTCCAGACTCGAGTATGCTCGAGGGAAGGCAATACTCCTGAGTGAGGCCAGGTGACTCATGTTTGCATATCGAGTTTTGGTGGCAGGCATATAAGGGGTCTTAAGAGAGGACAAGACAAGTCGAGCCGGACGACATCGACTGGTGTTGGTTCTTGGTATGTCCACATTTGCTCGCACAAAACATCTTGAATCACGGTCAATTTGTGTCCAAAGTTGTCTCGCCTGAATGTCAAGGCACTTGTCATCATGTTCTTTGCTGTTAAAGAGTCGCGCATCCATCGTCGTCTTGAATTTGATGTTTCATTCGAGTTATCTACATCAAAAATTTTCTTTTTAACATCACAAGAAACATATGGGCCACTTTGAGTTCTCTATACTTTTAATGATGATGGTTTTGGTTTTGGTGTGTTTTTCATCTGATCGCTGAATTTTCATTTTAATAATTATGTGCATTCCAACTTTGATTTCAATTTCTCTCTTTCATTTGAACTTTTTAGGGTTTCTTTTTGGCTAAGTTGGTGTCGGCAGTGTATCGCTCAAAGGGGAACATCGACCGAGAAACTTATGGGGGTACGTTGTTCTTTTATGGCTTTGCATGGCTGGGGCGATTTGAGTGTTGGATCTATCGAAATCAAAATTCAACGACCCAACTACGTATGCACTATAGTCTTTAGGGACCACGAACCTTAACCTAGGTTTTGGTATGTTGCGTGTTGCAGAGAGATGTGGCCTAGGCTCTCTTTATAGTATTCTATGGCTGCATAGTATAGTGAATTTTACTCTCGTTTCCTCATTCGTGGACATGGGCTAGTATTGGAACCATTCCAAAAAAAAAAAAGAAACACTTTAGAACAAATTGACAATGCGGGAGATAAAAGAAAACCAATATTCTCGAAACGAGATTGGAAAGATATTATTTTGTACCTGTACCGATCCCGATTTTTCAAATTTATATGGCGAAGGGAATAATTAGTGGTTGGCTCTCCCTAGAATCTAACTAGGGTTTTTGTACTAATTATGCGAAAGCACGGTCGGGTTTGCCATCGCACGTTAGGGTTACCACTTCCAACGTCAAATCTTAGGAATAGAATATCATGCATAAGCCCATCGACGTATCGGGTACGTAATAGATTCACAAATAATGCACACATCTCTTCTATCTAATCACCCGATTTATTGCACTAAACTCGACTATATAGTTAGAAAAAGCTTTTCGAATCACCCCCGATGATTTTGCTCATGCTTTGCTTTGTCTAAGATGCCTTGTGATGGGGGGGAACGTGTTGTCTTCTCGTGAGCAGTTTGTGTCATGCTCGATTAGATTCACGGGGTCTATTTTTGAGCACACACTATGTTTTTCCCTTTTTTTTCGAAAGCGGGGCTTATTCCGTTGAACGAGATAATATAGAAAAGAATTCTATCGTCCTAGGGCATCAATCTAGAAAGAGAATCGTCAAGTGCGATGCATGGAGATGCGAAGATACTTAAAAAAAACCATGGGATTGGGTTTTTTCGGTTTGTTATTTTATGTGTGTAGGTCTAAATCAAGCTCAATCTTAGAATATTTTTGATAGAGATATGTGACTTAAATGGTATCCTTTTTTATTTTCCTCGTTTGGTTAGGTAGTGTTACGGATGAATTTCCGGACATCGGCTAGCGTCCAGATCAAAGGATGGTCAGCAAATGTTGGGGAGAAATCGACGAGAAATTACTTCAGTGTGGAAACCTTGCCATGCTCAAGAGGCGTAAACTGAGTATCTATTGATATAGGATCAAAGATGTTTCCAAAGATTTTGAAGTTCGGTTTATCTTTGTTATTCATATAGGATTTTGGGTTGCCGGCCTTGTCTGTGTTCGCAATTCCTAACCAAATTTGACTGTATCGGCAAATTGACAAAAGATTTATGACTAAATTGATATATTTGAAAAGTTTATGATTAATTTGGCAGCCGTACAATAGGTTTATAACATTTTGGATGATTATTCATGTTGTCTAATATCCATAACAGTAGCCTAATACCTTTGAAAGTCACCGAAAGGTAGATTGAGTCTGAACCCATTATCGTACTTGGTTATTTTCCATTTCGTTCAACACAACACCTAGTTAGACTCACCTTGTCAAGCCACTCAATTATGAGCCAACTAACGATAAAAATATGAAGACTTGTGATGGCGATCATCCAATCGACCCCGACTCCAGCACCCCTGGTTGAAAGACAAACAGAAGCCACATATCTTTCACCATTACAAGATCCAAGAGAAACGAAGCCGTGGACCGACCACATCTTCAATCATCCCGATCGTCTCCCTTTAACCATCCGACACGAGATCCGACCTCGCTAGCTAAAGCGCTCCCTCGCGCACCGTAACAACATACGCCCCTCCTCCGAGCATTTCTCGGTACATTTGCTGAGCCTGCCCTTAAACTAAAGCAAGCAAAAAGATAACAATAACAACAAATTAAACCATTAGAAAAGAACAAAACCAAATTGGTCGGCCGTAGAATATATTCCGTGGTTCCGTTGCGAAATCCGTTGAAAGCAGTTGGGAGGCTTTGTTTATATCGCGGAGGGATCCTGAAGAGATTCTCCTTTCTAATGCGTTGCTATATCGACATGGCACTTTCCTTGTCGCACATGTTCATGTTTGACCTCCTCTTTTACCGACCAAAAAAAAAAAGCAAAAAAAAGACCGCCTCTTTTGTCTTTGCACTTCAATCATGATCTTGGGAGGTGGATTCTATATTGGAGGAGGAAGCGTTGTTCGCCCATGATGTATCGAATCAAATCTGATAAATTAAAGTTCCTGTCGAAGGAAGTTTTAGACCTCGATGAGTATTCCAACACCCATGAATTTGCTAGCATGATATTCTGCTTTTGTCTCCTTGTGATGATTATATTCTATTCAGATGATATTGGCATAATCATATTCCGCGGAGCTAATTTAATGTTTAAGCAAATGGGCGGTGTATGCTTAGATTAGGCGCACGACGGAAATTCAATTCCCCTCCGCACTGTCGAGTGCATGAATCCCTTGTTGGGCAATTTGTTCCCAAGTTTTTTTATTAGCGTCTTACCTAATTTATTATTTTAGTGATGTATTCCTCCTAAAGTGTCGTCCATTGCTTGTCTCGCTAATATAATCATTTAGTCTCTCTCCACATATCGGTTTAAACTTTGGGATTAAATATTTTATCATGATATTTAGACGATATTACATCTCAAATGTATAGGGGCGAGAACCTTCTAGTGCGTCAATTCCACATTCGGTTCTCCACGTGGAATGACTGCGTTCACGGCTCAATTCCACATTCAATTCCACATTCGGTTCAAAATTGTTAGATGAAACTGTCCACGCAGTCAAATCCTAACATTTCTCTCATATTTATTTAAGTTTAATCACCCCCTATCAAATGATATAAACACCTACGAGAAACATATCGAGGCGAGATTTCAAAGAAGGTGTGCGAAAATACGGCGCAAATACAATTCGCCCCCTAGTTTTTGGCATTGTGACGATCCCTTGACTTTTTAATTTTTGCAAATGTCCCACCTCAAGTCTTCGAAAAGGTAGTAATATCCCCCTTAGCGTGAGCTCTGGCCTTACTTTTGGCTGGAGATCCGATTGTGTGCTCGTAATTAGGAGTGAGCATGGTTTGGGTGAATGATTCCCACTAAGGACTAGTTCTAAAAAATTGGAATTGGAAATTGCATGTCGATGGTCCAATTCTTGAGTGGGTTCATGGAACCAGTCCTACCAAGCTTCATGCACTCAGTGCAATGTTTTCCAGCAAGTCAAAGTAAAGTAAAAAAATAAAGAACTTCACTATTCTTAATGGCAATATTAGAAAAAAAAAAAGATTGGTGTTATATTAAACATTAAGAGCTGAGGCCGTAAGTGAGAGATAGAGAAATGACTTAGGCAAGATGAGAGTGAGACGATACGAGCACTCAATCAATGTATGTTGAACTTCATATTAGAGATTCTAGGGTTTTCATTTTTTTTAAATTTTTTTTTGAAATTTTCTTTAAAATAATATATATTAACGATCGGTCCCGGTGGATAGTTTCACATCTAGAATTAAGAATCAGACCGATATCCACTGATTCCAATAAATTGGAACTAGGAACTGGACTAATTTTTTTGGGAACCGCCTGTCTAATTCCGGATAATTCTCAATTCCTTGGCACACCGTACGGAAATCATACAACCTTTTCCACGGCGGCAAAACCGTCCACAAAAACACATACCCATAATGGGAATAATACTGAAAGGAAGGAAATAAAAACTTCTGACGTAAGAAATAGTGAATAAGAAAAAAAAAAATAGAAAAGATAAGGAGGAGGAGGAGATAGGATGCTACTTATAAGGTGGGGAGAAATTCCCACTCGATGGATGATATTTGCACACACATCCTGAATAAGCTTGTGGCCTACCATGTGAATGACCCAGCAAGGCTAAATTAGCCTCCTCCCTCCCCGAAAAAGATAATAATAATGCCAAGGAAAAGGACCAGCCTTGAGAAAACCCTAGGTATTAACACACCCATAATACAAGATAGGCTTCCCCCCACCAACACCAACAACTACATCACTTCACGTTTACGTCTGTTCTTTTGTCGTGGAACCGCAACGGAAGATAAAATACCCAAAAAAAGAACCAAAAAAAGTTAAGAAAAAAAGATTAAAAATTAGGAAAAAAATTGAAATATTAAATTCGGGACTTTTGGACCTTTGACCGAATCCTATTTCACGGTCCGGGAAGACGACAAGCGATGCTGTAATATCAACGCTGAGACGGTCCATGTATTGCATTGCAGCCACGGTCAAACTTCGGGAGTTTCGATCGCGATGTATCCATCGTGCACTTCGCCGAGTTGGGGTTGCAATGACCTCAGTGCCCCTTGCTGGCCAATTGGGAATCAAGTGGCCCGTCCGTCTTGTGCACTTTTTGCGCCCTTTGTAATGTTCACTACGGTTTTTTTTTTTTTAACGATTTATGGACGCGGATTTGAAGGTCGGATTGTCTAAGATAGCCTCATCAATCATCGTGCGAATCTCATGAACCGATTCATTCCAAACCTTTTGGTTTGTGCATGTGATGCTGTCATAAAGCAATTTGCATGTAGTTGATGTAACACCATATTTCTTAAACTAAAAATCTCCTCATATCCCCATTGATTGCGCTAAGTATGTAGAATTGTTTAATGCATAAGGTATTAGCTCTATCCAAGGGGCCAAAAGCAAATTTATTGCCGGAATATTTAACTAGTCAGAGGCGTGTCTACCACTTAAAAGTTGCTACATGATAAATTATATCGTTCTGAGTTGATATAATACAAGTTATGTCCGAGATTATCGGCTACAAGAAAAGGTTTTTGGTGCTTCTCGATCAGCAAAATGCAAACCCACTAATCTATTGCTCCTCATCCTTCTCCTCTCCGTTCAATGTTTTACTATTTAATTATTACTCATTTGTATTAAAAAATTATTTTATTTCGGCATAACGACATAATTTAAAGCTTTTTCCTATACTATTTAGCCATCAAAATTTTCTATTGCTTATATACATTTGACACTAATTAGTTGCTTTCTACTTTGGTTAATTACTTTCATGTGCGCCTTTTATTCTCAACTAATGACGCATTAAATGATGTTGTACGTAAAGCGTCTCGCGCTCCATTTTACTTAAACATTTTTGTACAACGGCCCCCGCAAAACAAGTGCAATAAACGTCTATGTTAACTTTGTTGACCCTACATGGGGTCGGCGCATTTCCTGTACGACGGTTCTCCCTCATGACTTAGACCATTTCAACAGCCGAGGATGCACGAAAGCTTTACAAAATCATTATCACCCAATTTGACTCACCATCCTCTTTGTCATCTCCACATCATGGATGGGCATGACTTAGAAAAGTAAAATCGATCTTCTAGATCTCGGGGGTCGATCTTTCTAAGGCCATGGATTCCCCACCAAAGCACAAGCTAACGAAGGCTTTGTCGTCGATGGATTCTTTAATGGTTTAGTGCGCAATTGGTTAGAGGGTCTCGCAGCTTCCACAGCACTTACCCTAACATGTGCATGGTCAAAGGCGTTTTAAATAGGGTTTCTAGGGTTTACCCATGTACCTCGCTCCCGTGCATTATTTTAGTCAAAGAGGAAACTTCCCCTAAGATGATTTTGTATTCATTATAATACAAAGTCCAAGCTAACGGGCAGATCATGTTGGCATAATCTAATCGCCCGGGTCAAGTTAAGGATCCCTTGGAATCCGTAAGAATGTCCTCGTGAACGGATCCTTTTTCCGTGTGGTCAATCTTTGCAATTTTCACGTGGCTTGGAGAGTGGGGGAGAGAGAGAGGGAGGGTGAGAGAGTGATGGACAGGTCATTCTTAGATGGACCATCTGATTAAAGATCAACGTCGACACATATTGTTAGGGGGTTGTTTTCGTTAGATCGAAAACTTTATTTCTCGTAACATCTAGGGTTGGCACAGTCGATTGAGATGTGGAGGTCACCCGTTACCGACCGCGTGCAAAATGCTCAAGATCAGGGTTGCCTTGCATCGGTCAAAGACTTGGATTTAATCAAGTAACAGAGTTTATATGATGTTTCATGAGCCTTTCACGTCTTCATACTCATCTTTTTGGATTATAAAGGAAAAAAATGAATTTGTTTATGCATTCGAATCTCGTTTTCATAAGAGTAAAAGAGACTATTTCCTGCCTTGAACTTCGACTATTCATTTGCCATAAAAACAAAATTTTTCCAGTGGAATCTCTTCGCGCCCGACAAGGAAAAATGACCAACTTTCATGAAATTAGTCATATTCTAGCTCAATTAAATATTCATACATCATTTTTGAATTACTTATAATACCCTTTTTACCTTAACATACAATTTTACTAAAAGTAATTTTTAAACCCCCCTCCCCCAACACATAAATTTCACATCTATACGTGCATATACGTACATATAATTTGTGCAATTGAGGATGCGCGCTTCGTTTTCAAGACTTTTTGCTATTGATTGATGAAATAGAGGGGATCCAAAAAGCGACCCTTGCCATCGGCCGCGAGATGATCACATCCTTTTACCTTAAAAATAGCCTTTGAATGGCAGTTGAGAAACCCGCCCATAATAAAATATTTATTTCTACTTAGTGCTTGAAAAAATTACGGCGGGCTCCAAAAAAATAAAATTAAATCAGAAACGGTAGTGCGCGAGCCTTGAGATCACTTGATTGAAGGGGCAAAAAAAAAAAAAAAAAAAAGCAAAAAAAAAAAAAAAAAAAAAGAGAGAGAGAGAAAAAAAAAGATCTGGAGGGCGTGCATTGGAAGCAATCGTAGAATATACTAAAACCGCGTAAAGCGCATGTGCTTTCACAACCCCCTGATCAAGAAAAAGCGCGCCCCCTGATGTCGACACGTGGGTGCAGCTGTGCGACTCGTGGGGCCGACACCGACTCCGCCTGTCCCCACCCGCCTTGAGCCCTGCGCGAAGAGCTGTCCTCAGCAACCGTGTCGGAGATCGGATCGCGCCGGTGTTCGGATCTGCCGACGGGGCCGGTCGAAATCAATCGGAATCGAGTGATGTGAACCGCGGAAGAAATATGCCATCCGCGTAGCAATTTCTAAGTTCAGACGTATCGAGAGTGCAAATTAGAATGAAGGGTCGATGAAATAGGAATGATTTATCACCTTTTTATTTTTATTTTTATCTACTCTTAGTCATAATCGAGTGGTGTGAATTGTCGAAGAAATTGGGTCAGCGTGTTCTAAATATGCGACCAGCATAGCAATATTTACATAAAGGTGTACTGAACGTGTAAGTTAGACAAATCATTTAATGAAGTACGAACGATATAGAGATTTTTATAATATTATTTATGAGGACTCTACTTTGCACTTTTATTTTTTATCTAATTTTAGTCTTGTGATCTTTCGATTTGACTTGACCTTTATAGTATGTCTAATATTTAGAAGTACCCTTTTTATAATGTTTTAAGACTCCGAAATATCTTGTTCCTTTTCGAAATTATCATAATTTCAAAATTAAAATGAACAAACAAAAAGACAAAATGACTCACGATAGGGGGTCATTATGATAGATCGGAGATAGAATTCCCAAAGAAACCGATATGTTAACCACTTTCTTGAACCTGCGCGATGGGGTCAACATGGGAATCGATGAGTGGCCACGATGCCTCCAGAGATTACAAGAGACAACACGCGATCCCCGAAAGCTTTTCCTGGGGCGTGGCAACTTCCGGGCAACTTGGATTTCACTTCAATGAAAAGGGAAGGGGGGGGGGGGGGGGGGTACCAAACGATATTATTCTCCATAAAAAAAAAAAAGGGGACAAAATCCGAATTCAAAAGAAGGGAAGGAGACGGTTCCCCTCGGAGGTTTCTTGGTCGAGAAACGGCTGCTGCTGCTGCTGCTGCTGCATGTTATTCATCATGGGGGAGGAGGGTTTTATCTTGGTAATGATAGCTTGCGAAATGGGCACGAACGTTGTTGTCGCCAAAAGCTGGCGCCCGATATGTAGGCATCGCCCAATCAAATGGGGTTGCTTGCACGAGGACGCCTCGGATTTGCATGGGAAGTGTCGATGCATTTGGCCACCGAATCAAGCAAAAGACGGGACACGGCCATAAAGCGCCTCGCCCTAACCCCACTCCGCAACAAAAAAAGTGACGAAGAAAAGGGTATTATCATCATCTCCGCTCTTGATGGTACTATGACAGGACGATTCCGTGGCTAATAATAATGCCTAGGTTTCACATTAGGGTAGGGTTTTAAATTCGCGTTTTGTTGGATGGCATGATAGAAGGGATATGATGTGGGTATTATTGAATTAGTGGGGCTTGGGAGATAATTCGAAGGAAGGTATAATCAAAGATCTTGCCCATTCCACTTTGTCTGTCATACAAACTATAGGAGCGATCACCCATTAATCAAACCGAGCACCTCATGGCTTTCATCCTTTTTTTTTTAACCTTTTTCATTTGAGAGTAGGAAGGCCTTTTGTTCCGAAGCAATAAAATTTATGACAATTCTTCTTAAAGTCAAGAGATCATAACATATCTTGACCATTTCAAAAATCTTATTGCACAGAATCGAGACAATTGTATTGACAATGTCACATAATTCTATTAACCATGCACATGTAGCTAGAAAGGCCAGATGAGACGGTGAAAAGAGAAAAACTCATATCACTAGTTGTGAAGAAAGGTTCCCAACTCCTCGATAAGGTTTTCCTATTCTATATATATCAAAAGAATTTAAACTTTATAGAGAAAAGAATCCATAAGTAAAAAGTAAGAAGTAATTCTCAACTTCAATGGTTGCACTAGATGCGGTTTTTATTTACGCTTCTATCCAGGACTTGGGCTCCGTTCATTTTCCCTCCCGTTCTCTCTATTCTTACCATGTCGTAGTAATTAAGGTAATTAGGGCCTGGAGTTAGTACCTCATCTTTATTTACAAAGTTTGAAGTTTGAGGTAAACCTAAAAGCGACAAAATAATAATAATTAATAATGAAGAAGAAGAAGAAGAAGAGGGTTGGGGATGGAGGTCGTCTGAGGGCGTTGGCTTTGTCGGTAAAAGAAGGGAGAGCGGCGACGGTGTTAAAATGGCGTCGGCCTCCGCCATAAGACTTTCACATCAGTCGCCCCCCGACCCCACACGTGCTGAGAAGCTTCTCTCCCACGCTTGCCCCCCGTTATCTCCCCCGCGCAATCCTCTTTCTTTTTATTCTTTTTTTCCTTTTTCTTTTGTTTTTTCTTGGCCCTTTTTTCCTTTTTGAAAATCGCAAAAGAGTGTCCTGACGGTGGTGCCCTATTAAGTCTTTGATGGGTATCTAGACACTTGTTAAACATGCTTATCAAGAAAATTATTCGATTTCTTGGCAATTATACGATTCTGAACAATCTCTTGTTAGATATGCTTGAAAAGACACAATGGTTTTGGTGAACTTCATCTAAATAAATGATGTAATGATTCGATTGAACGCAGGAGAAAGCTATTATCAAGATTAAAAAGCCGAGATGCTTTGTTTTGTGGGTTTCTAAATTGATGAACAAGACTAAAGGGCTGGATAGAATTGAATAACCCCATCAAATAGGAAAAAAAAAAATCCCTTGAGATATATAGGTGAATCACTTGAACTAATTAAACAAATGGGTTGTTCCAATTAGCTTTTAGTTTTTTGTTTTTACTTAATAAAAAATTTGTAGCTAAACACATCGTGATATTTTTTTCAATCTGAAATGCATCAAGTTCTCATAACACATATATAAGTTCACTAGTAGATTTGCATAAATTTACATGCTTATTAAAATTTAGATGACATGTTAAATTTTGATAGAAAGTTAAGAAAAGAAAACTCACTTTTTGACTTTTAATCGATCGTAAAAAGCCAAGGCCTAAAAGCAACCAAGATCCGAACCAAAGAAAAATGGTTTGATTTAACGTCGAAGTTTCATTTGTCGATGGGATACTTTTATGAATCTGGGATCGAACCTTTCCTTCATCCCCTTTGATTGAGATAAATTTTCTTTCAACCATGTGTCCAATTGATAGATTACAAGCACAAACACTTTTTACTTTCTAATTTCAACCCGCTTTGCATTTAGGCGGGTGATGTTCATAGTATTAATCCATCAAATGAAAAAGGTACGGTCGATTTTCTCTGGCGAGGAATAAATAGTCCTTTTAAGGAGGTTGCGTATCTAAAGAAATTTTCATTTACCAAAAAAAAAAAGAAAAGAAAAAAAGTCTGGAAAGAGGGGGTTAAAAAAAAAAAAGAAGAAAAGCGAAGATGATAGAAGGACGCGAAAGGGAATACGTCTTTTGCGTATTATTCTTTTTCTTTATTATAATTATTTCTTTAATTTTATCTGGTGCCCATGGGGAACCGAAAACCCCGTCCACACTGGTCCGGGAAAAAACCGGTCAAATCTCCGCGTTAACTAACCACCGCAACCGGTAGCCAGTCGCCTCCCCCATTTAATGCCCCCCGACCGGCCCACAACACTCCACCGCCCCTATACTTTTCACACACCGCGCATCCGATAATTGCCCTCCCATTTAAATTCTGCACCATGTAATATTATAAAAAAGGCTTAATTACATATATTGAAATTTAGTGCAAACATCGAATTTCCGAGGACACTGTACATCAACAAGTTGGAGGTTAGATCTGGCGAGGTCGTACCTAACCAAAAGGCCGGTGATGGCTCCCGTCTTAATTTTCTTTCGTGCTTGTGATTTCGAGTTTGGCCAGTGTCGGAGCTTACGTATTTGTTTGGGGGAATTCCTGGCCTTCTCGATTTCTAGTAACCTTAACGCGACCGGCAAATGCCGGTCAAACGTAGGCGTGGAACCTCCTATATCCAAGCTGTTCTCCAAAAAGGAGGCCCCAGCCCCACCTTTGTCTATTCAAATCCCAATTCAAAAAGCCTCTCTCTCTCTCTCTCTCTCTCTCTCTATCTGCTCTCTAAACCCTTGCTCTCCAAGCTAAAAGCTACAGGCTAAAGCAAGCTTCCCAGCTGAAGTGAAGAAAATGATGACGACGACGATGCGGCCGTGATTCATCACCATCGACGCGCATACATATTTATGGAAGAGAAAGACCAGCCCCATCACTATCATCATCACCATCATCACCATCATCGACAGCAGCAGCAGCAGCAGCAGCAGCAACAGCAACAGCAGAATCAAGATCGGTATCCCCAGCAGCAGAGGAACAAGATGATGGTGGATGCTCCGTCAATGGCGAATTCTCTATTCGCGGACGAACCCACGATGATAAATTACAACATCTTCGACATGCCCTCTGACGAGGTCGAGAAGGGCTTCATGGAGCTGCTCGCCATCCCCGACAATTACGACATCCCCCCTCCCGCCGCCGGCGCCGGCGCCCCTTCTTTCTTGATACACGACTTGCTCCACCACCACTACCAGCCCCCGCCGCAGCATCTGCCGGGGGCGGCGGGGACGCCATCGCCGTCCTCGCAGCAGCAGCAGCAGCAGCAGCAGCAGCCGCTCCCCTCGCCGGCGTCCACCGTGCCGGAGACGTCGTCGGAGGTGGTGAACAACCCGGCGACGCCGAACTCGTCGTCGGTGTCGCTGTCGTCGAACGAGGCTGCGGGCAATGATGAGGAGGAGCGCGAGGCGAACAAGGCCGGGGAAGAGGAGGAGGAAGAGCAGAATCAAGATAAGTCTAAGAAACAGTGAGTTTCATTATTGTTCCCTTGCTTAATTAATTCCACGGTTTTATTTTAAAAATATCCTCCCTTTAATTTTCCCCCTATCCTTCAGTACTTAGGTGCCCCAGAAAATAATGGTCCCATATATTATTTCGTCCAGTACCCTATTTTTTTCTTTCTTTTTTTTTGGTTCATGGGCTGTGATAACTCATGAGTCTTGTTCTTAAGATGATAAGATTCCCATTAACATGGAAAAAAATGTTCTTGTTTTTCCAAAAAAAAAATTTAGGTTGCTTGATGAATGAGTTCCTTTTCTTGAGCTATACATACATAAATACATATATATTTATATCGTGCGTGTGCATCTGTCCGCGCGCATTTTAAGCATGAAATTTAGTGGAGACACACAGACAAGAATCAAGAAATATATGATATGATGACGGTCTCGTGAGTCCTCCATTTCTTTTCTCTTTTTGTCTTCTCTGTAGCGAAGATCTTGTGAAAGTGAATGTACTGTGCTTGTTTATGTGCGCGAGCTCAGGTTGAAACCCAAAAAGAAGAACCAGAAAAGGCAAAGGGAACCGAGATTTGCGTTCGTGACCAAGAGCGAGGTCGATCACCTCGACGACGGCTACCGGTGGCGGAAGTACGGCCAGAAAGCCGTCAAGAACAGCCCTTATCCGAGGTATCTTCTGGAAAAGAAAAGAAAAAGAAAGGAGACCCGGTTCACGTTTTTCCTCATTTCACACTCGAGTGCGCGTTCATACATTGTTCACACTATAGAGAACAATATAAAAAACGCCCGTCCACCACTGGAAAACATGCGGACCTGAAGACATGATAAAAAAATTTGATCTCGGCGCTCGTTTCTTGTGAAAACTGTTCGTTTTCTCATTGGTAAACATAATCTAGGGTGCAAATGTCGTTGAAAGTAGACTCTTTTTCTTTTGTGAATTTAACTATTTTTCTGATTCTTTATTTTTCTTTTCATGTTTATGATGGAGCAGGAGCTACTATCGTTGCACTACTGCAGGGTGTGGAGTGAAGAAGAGGGTGGAGAGATCTTCCGAGGATTCCTCCACCGTTGTCACCACTTACGAGGGCCAACACACCCACCTCAGCCCCGCTACGACGAAGAGCGGCCTTGGCATAATCCAATCAGAAGCCGCGGCATCCTACTGCGGCGGTCTTCCAGCAACTGCCGCCTCATTTCTGATCCCAGATCACTATAACCACCAGCAATTGCAACCCCTTAATGTGCCTTACTCTTTCGCTTCACGTCCCTCTAATTTGAGCCTCCTTACAAGTACTACAACTACCAATACTTCCGAACCACATCGTTTTAGTCCCTCATTTCTGAGGTTTTATGAAGAGAAACCTTTTGTCGCCGTGCCATCGTCAACCTCCTCGTCATCAGGTTTGGATTTGGCGAGAGATTACGGGCTGCTTCAGGACGTCATTGTGCCATCGCAGCTGAGGAATAAGCAGGAGCCAAAAGATGAGTGAAAAAACACATGATGATGATATATGCATATGTTCGTTTAAGTTGTGTTAATTTTACTGGTATGTAGTTCCTCTAACCATTTCTTCTTCTTTTTTGTAGCCTTATTATGGGGTCTGTATCTTCTTTTTTAGGAGTACCCATTTCACCATTGCATGCATTGGTGCTTTGTTTTGGGGTTTTCTCTTTGTAAAATGGTTTAGAGTTTTAGCAAATGGAGTAATTTAGTTTTATGGGTACTTTGATTTGACCTCTTCTTTGGTTATTTGTATCTAAACATATTAGTCACGGGGGCATTCGGTACTGTATCTTAAACTTTTTGATAAGTTATTCAATTCTTGTTCTTTTTGGTTCTTGATCTCCTCCCTTTTCCTCCTCTCTTTGGTTATCAGGTGTGATTGATGGGATTTTATGCTGTATATACAGTACGACGTGAGATTAGTAGTTGCAGATCGTGTTAGATGCATGGCATACATTCTTTCTTCTTTTTTTCACGTAAGGAACGTCGTTTCTTTCTTTCTTCTTTTTTTTTTTTTTTTTTTTTTTTTTGGGAATTCAAATGCGTGCATGCTTGTCATGTTCAAATGTTAGGTGAAGTGTTGAAAGCTGAGCTAAAACTTTTCACGCCGGATGTCGAAACTTTTTCATGTGGAATAATTTGGCGGAGATATGGGATTAGGGTTTGTCAGCCTGTGGGAGGCTTGGAGAGAACTGTTGAGCTCTTTTTGGAAGCATTTTGGGGATTGGCGAGGAAAGTTGGAAATGTGGAGATTCAACTTGGGAATGTGTTCTTCCATCATGCATAATAGTGCAAAAGCTGGGAATAAACCCTAAAGATGGGATGGTCGTGTGAAAAGCTACATAGGGAGAGATTTAATGCATATATGCTTTCACAGCTCTCAGACATTTCACATGGACGTACATAGTGATCTCAGTCTACCTTTTCAATTAATTAGATGGCTTTCATTATTATTATTTTTGGGTCACTTTTTTTCTTTTTTTTGGCTCCCTTTTCAAGCGATTGCTCTTGGAGTTTTGAGTCATTGATGGGGGTGATGTAAACGATATATAGCTAGGTAGGGGGTGGCTTTTCTATGGAAGGGATGGGTTTGAAGATCTTTCTTTGAGTGGATGATGTTGGTTTTCTTATTTTTCTTTCTAGCTTTTGAGCATATAGTTCATGATTTATGTTGGCATGATGATTCCTATGTTGGAGTTGTTAAGTCCTTGTCCGCATATTTTGTGAGATCTTTTGCATATGTGTGGTTCTTGAAAGCTTTGCCGCTTATAGCCATGCATGGACGACATGGAGCTGAGGCATGCACGATGAAGCTTGATGAAACGAGATTTAATGGCCTACTTTAGAAGCTTAATCTACACTGCTTTCTCCAACCTGTTAATCTTTTGCCACCACATCAAACTTAATTTTGCAGCAAAGTTCACGTCGTTGGGGGGAAGATGTTCAACATTTTTTTTCTTTAGAGAATGTGGAAGTGTTGCGACGTATTTTCTACAGTATCCAAGGTGGGTTCTTCTATTTTTTCCCAAAGTATGGGATGTGCGATCTTATATCAAGGTGGTGAAAAGATTCGTTTTCATAACTCATTACCAATTCTCCATTCATCCCTTTTGTAGGTATACGCATTCATGTACTTTTTCCTCAGGTTAGATATTGGCTATGGATTGCAAGGAATAATCTTCATGTGCATGCCTTGTGTGGCAATGAATAATGACATTATGGGCATGAATCAGCCATTGATGGCGGAGGATCAAAGCACTAAAACTATGACCAAGTGAAGACAAGTACCATGTAATTAGGTGTTCTTGATATTTGTTATAATATTATTCTTAGTAATTAAGTGCTAAGAATGAGAATTTTTTCTTCCGCTTCTTTGTTTCACATGGACCTTTGTGCAATAAGCTTACATGTGACGACCGTTCACAAAGCGCGTCTATCTATAGGCATATAAGGGATAGGGAACGGTGGAAAATTGAGCTTGAGACCTTTTGAAAGTCTCCACAAGAGCAAATCCAAATAAGGTTAGTGTGTGCTTTGCATGTGTCTTGATTATCTTTTGCAATTTATACATATATCGTATAGATAGCACCACTACACAAATCGATTCTCTTCATTACGGACATAAAGAATATATTCCACGAAAATAATTACATACAAAAAGGAGTAAAACTATGTATATTAGGAACATATGCTATAGTTGATTAATAACTAGATGACATCGCTGACAGGTGTTTAATAAAGTGAGAATAACACTCAAAATGGTTTGAGTCGTTTAAATACTTTACTAAAACTTTGCAGATCACTTATTCTCGATAAGAATTCTTAATATCAGTCAATAGGACCATCAAAAGTATGAGCAAAACACTCGTGTGTAAACGCATCAGCAGCAAGTCAAAAAACACAGGACCGCGTGGATTTGCAGTAAA
This sequence comes from Eucalyptus victrix, assembly GCA_016097545.1. NCBI lineage: Eukaryota > Viridiplantae > Streptophyta > Magnoliopsida > Myrtales > Myrtaceae > Eucalyptus > Eucalyptus victrix. The sequence continues at coordinate 50,397,007 of CM027842.1, forward strand.
CAGCTTGCGTCTCCGCTAACGGAAGTGCTCTCTGACAAAAGGGAGTTGAATGCTTTCTTGTCTCGTTTGTTTGCTATACTTTTCTACAGCTAAAGATTGACTATATCTGAACTTCGTAAATTGTGCGCGCTATGCTTTTCATTTCGAGGTCTTGCTTAATTATTGATTTAGACTTTTCGTTTCGGTGTCCTAAAGTTGGTTCGGTTGCACGCCTTGCTCTTCATTCAAGACTGGCCGTGCCAACGCTCAGATTATTTGAATTAAATCCAAAAGCTTTATGCTATAAAAGGGATATGAAATTTACATAAAAGTCTAATTTGCTTAGATTTCTGGCGCTAGGTAACGTTTTCATATTCAAACCTGGAAAAAAAAAAAAAAAAAAAAAGATCACTTATCATGTAAGCAGGAAAAACTTGAAGCTTAGTTGAATCGATTAAAGGATAAAAAAGAAAGGGAGTTTCTAGGTATAGGGCCAACATAAAGTGAAGTGATTTATTGCTCTTGGTATAGCAACGAAAAACAAAGAAAATGCGTGCATATCAATCATCCATTGAGTGTAGCTTATAGTCAAAAAGAGATTCCATTAAGAACCAAATACTCCGCGCCATCTTTTTGAACATATACTGTCGATTATATTCCTGCTCCCCCTAATAATAAGCTGGCTTTTTCGTATACACGCAAATGAAAAAAAATCAATGACGAATAGTGGGCTATATGTACAGCAAGGAGACACATGTATGTGACTATTCCCCCACCATGACAGTGAAGTTTCCATGATCTCTTGGATCTGCAGAATCTTTTCTCTACATAATTCGATGCTTCTTGCGAAATTCTGAACTTGGGAAACATCATGTGAACGCATAGTGCACCGTGTCTAGGGCATGTGACCACCCTATTCAGTAGAATGGGCAACGATGATAAAACCCTAGGGCCTGGAAACCATGTGTGATCTACACAAGCAGACACGCGAACCTAGCCACTAAAATTAACCAGATTCAACCCTATTTCATTTTTCTCATTTATTCCATTGGAATATATTGCAGTGCAACGAAAAGGTCAAGAGGCTGACAAAGAACATGGATTGGTATGTGGTGGCCAATGGCCACCTTCGTCAATGGAGCAATATTTATGGGTACTTCTCTCCCTCAAGAAGGCACAATAACTACTTTCCCAATAGGGTTAAGACGACCGTTCTATTTTCCACTATATCTATTTTATTGTGTTGGGAAAGTACAACACAAATGGGACAACATCACGCGTACATCAATCGGTCAACCCCAGAGACAAGAATACAATAATAGAATGGTAGGCATAATAGTGGTAAGAAAGAGGATTTTGGATTCAGGCCCTTTGATTTAGGCTCTTAAATTGGGTTATTAATTGGAAGACCCTTTTTCCTTGAATATTTTGAGTCGTAGAAAAATGTAATCACGATGTATACTGAACATATCTTTCAATAGTGTTCTCTCTGTCAAGCTTTTCAGAGGTGGATGAAGTTGAAGGACATTTCCTGTTGGAAGAGGAAAAGATATCATCATTTGTCCTTTTTTCACCATAAGATTGCGTTTGGTAGGTCGGATAAAACTTTGAATATGAAAAATTTTGAGCTAGTGGGTATTTGGAGTGATGTGAAATCCAAATATGACTTAATAAAAAAACTCCCACTTAAGAGATGGGATAGACCAGATAGGATATGTAAAATTTGGAAAACTGAAAAATAAGGGGTCCCATGTGCATACTGCAACCTAGAGAAGTCAGGCCGACACATTTATGAGGTGGAATCTATACCAAGCCTAAGCATACTCTAATGGCCACCGCTCCTCCCACCGGAGCTGACATGCTTCCCGCCTTTGGCCGCCAGGAAAAGCAACGTCGGAGCTCGCCTACCTTGTCTCTTCCATATGTCGCTCAGCTCCATCTTGGCGGGTTTGTAATCCCAATCAGAGCTCGACGCCTCCTCTATGAAGAAGATGATCCGCGAAGTCGGCAATCGGAGCGACAGAGCTCCTCAATCGCATCACTTGAAGCAAGTGGGGACAAGAGGAGTCGGTCGCTCACAAACCGGATTTGTGCCGTCCCGGGGAAAGCTATTGAGGCTGTCGAAGGAGGTTGAAGTGCAATAGTAGGAGTCGATGTGGTTATTTACGCTTGTCGAAGGACATGAATTTCCCGCAAAGAGGAAGGCGTTGACAGCGGAGATGGTGGGACTCATGGAAAACTGTGATTTCTCGAAGCGACGAAGTTGGGGTAGAGTGGGGCAAAATTTGTTTGAATTGGTCAAGGGCGACGAAAGGGAGGTCGCAGAAGGAGAGGGCCTCCTTGAAGTCATGGGGAAGAGGGGTGTTCAACATGAATGGCATATTGCGGAAGGATGAATAATTTTTACGACTTCCATGGTGTATTTTTAATTTTAATCCTACAAATCAAAAACTCATTTAGATAATATTTATTTGAATCCGTGCTATATTTAGACGTCGACAAACGTTAGAAGACATATTTAAAATATCATCATTTGCTTATCTCATTCAATGTTATTCTATCCAATAAAAACGTTCAGACAACCAAATACAGTCTAAATTCCTAAAATAAATTGTTGTCTAGCGCCATATTAGAGCGCATACTTAAGGTTTAAATATGGACGCTCCCTTTTCTTGTCATGCTATCTCTTTTCTTGTCGTTTTAGTTCCTTCCTAGTCCGTTTGACTTCGTCATGTCAGCTTCTTGCATTTGCCAAGAGAAACCCTAGCTTACACGTAACAGGGATAGTATGCCTTAATCCCATTTGAAAATTCAGGGCACGCACGCTAACATTTCTCTATTTTTCTATATTTCTATTTTCGGAATATGTTTGAAATAAAAATTCATTTAGTAACATAATTTCATTTTTTTATTTTTATAATAGATTTTTTAATCAAGAAATAGGTTTGGAACAAAAGTCTCAAGTTAAAATTTTTAACTTTTCTATTTCTAGAATAAAAGTAAGGAATGAAAACTCTTTTCATCTTTTACTTTCGTCATTGTTTGCCGCCAGTCGCCAGACATTGGATGTCGGTTGTCAAATGTTGGACGTCGACCATTGGATGCCAGATGCACGTTGCCGAATGCCCGTTGTTAGATGCCAGACACCACCTACCTATTCTCGCGCGCCGGCTGGCCGCATCTCACTGTCACCTGAGAGGGAGAAATTTTGAGTCATTATCAAATGAATTTCTATTTTGAGAACATAAATTTTGTATAGTTATTAAAAGCGTATTTTTGCTCAGAAACTCGTCTGGGAAATAGAAATAAAAAAATCAATTCATACTAAAAAATTGACTTTTAGAATAGAATGATTATCTTACGTGCCCTGAATTTTTTTTTTTTTTATAAAGAAAATAAGGGGTTTCACAGTGTTGAGATAAACGTGAACTAAGGAGTTGACGTTAGACAACCTGTTCTTCATTAAATGGCAAATATCACATCAGGAAAAAGAAATTCCTGATTCCGTTTTGAAGTTTCGCACATGCTTTTAGAGGCCTTCTCTTAAACTAATTCAGATAGTGCTAAGCTAACCCGGTGATGACGGGGGTGGCGGTGGCGGTGGCGGTGGTTGCTGGTTGGTGGGCGTGGGATGATGACCGACCAATGGAGCTAATCAAGATCCGAATGCGTGATTTGCTGGGCAAATTGAGATGTGATGGCGATTGCGATGGCAACAGTGGTTGTGCTGTTGGAGGTTCATACATGATCCTTTTTTTTTTTTTAATTAATTTCATAGAGGACCCCTCCTCCATTAAACAAAAGCACCTAAAAAGATATCATAGGATCTTCCTTAGGGGATGTGCAATCGTTCCAATCATGGGCCGACCCGGTTAGAAGATTCTCATGGCCCCCCATGACCATCAAAACAAGACATGTATAGGCCCAAAGCCGTGCGGCCCATCAGTTGCCATTTTTTATTCATTGGGTGCTGACCCAATTATTTGGTGCTTAGGACTGATAATAGGAAAAATCTCAAACCTGTATACCTATGATAAATTTATCTTAAACTAATTTTTTTTTTTTTCAAACTAATTTTTTTTCAAAAAAAAATACTCAAATTGGTACATTTATAACAAATTTACTCTCCGTTAGTTTTATTAAATTTTAGTTTTAAATTTTTCTATCAAATTACTAGTTAGATGTGAAACTAACTAGTAATTTTGGAGTTTAATACTTTATTTGTCACAAGTGTATCAATTTGTAATTTTTTTTATATTAATTCAATTTAATGGAAACTATTGGAAGGTAAATTTGTCACAAATATATCAATTTGAGGTTTAAATTAGTTTATGGTAAATTTGTTATATGTGTGTTAGTTTGTAATTTTTTGTGATATTAATCCTGATCCTTATATAGATGTGGCATAAGTAAGTGCAACCGTCAGCGATCAGCCACTTGTTTTGGTTGAGCCTACTTGATCTCTTAACTGATATTGATTATGCATGCGTCGTCAATTTACACTTTTGTGGCACTGCCATTCATGGGAACAGGTGAAAGAATCGCTTTAGACATCAAAAGTTCTCTAAACTACCACATCAGTAGCAGGTAGTAAGAACTCTACGAACTTTCCTCATCGACAGGTCTGTCTGCAACCCATGTTCAGACTTCAGTCACCCTTCAAATGGCGTGAACGCCCTCTCTCTCTCTCTCTCTCTCTCTCTCTCTCTCTCTCTCTCTCTCTCGAACATGCGCGGGCAAGAAGTTGGAGAAGAGACATTGCAGAAAGAGGCGGTGTAACGTAAGCAATCACATGGCATTAGGTAATGTTGCTTGATACATCAAAACAAAACACTTCAGTCACTGACCGTTTCTTGGCATTTGACTGTGTCCGTCAACCACTCTTCAGTGCCAAAACTGGCCACATTCCAATACCTTTGGCCTCTATAAAATGCGATGCCATTGCTATCCAAGTGATCCCACACCCTCACTCCTATTGCATTCGCTCGTCCTGAAGAAAGGAAAGGAAAATTCAAATAGCTATCGGCCATGAGGGTGGCCGTGCGTTTGGCTCTCGTCTTGGCCATGCTTGAGCTGAGTGCCGTTGCCCTTTCGAAATCACCCGCCACCTCGCGCGAAGAATGTGCAGACGATCACAACGCAAGCCCCTTGAGCACCACTTTCTATGAGGACACGTGCCCCGAAGCGGAGGCGATCATCTTTTCATGGGTCGATAGGGCGGTCTCCGAGGACCCGAGGATGGCCGCTTCGCTGCTGCGCCTTCATTTTCATGACTGTTTCGTCAATGCAAGTTTTGAAATCGATATTGTCGTGGCATTTTCTCTTTCCAAATGTTCAAGTGAATAAGTTCAAGGTTCTTTTTTTTTTTTATCAAATTATTTTTGGTGCAGGGATGCGATGCTTCTGTCCTTTTGGATGACATTGAAGGTTTCGTGGGAGAGAAGACGGCTGGACCGAACTTGAATTCCTTGAGGGGGTTCGAAGTGGTCGACGCTATAAAATCTGATCTCGAAACTGTTTGTCCTAGAACAGTTTCATGTGCCGATATCCTTGCAAGCGCTGCCAGAGACTCTGTTTTAGTGGTACGTTCTCAATCCGAATGGCACACTTAAGTATTCCGTAACTTATAAAATTTCTGAACTTTGAAGAGGGTTGTTAAGATATTACAGTCTAAGCTGATTCTTAGAATGAATCGCAGTCGGGCGGGCCTGGATGGGATGTTCTGATGGGTCGGAGAGACAGCTTAGGCGCGAGCAGAGACGCAGCGAACAACAACATTCCGGCGCCGAATTCTACCGTGGAGATATTGGTTGCTAAGTTTCAGAGTGCTGGTCTCACCCTCAACGACATGGTCGCCCTATCTGGTATCTTCTCCTGTTTATCATCCGATCCCCTAGTTTTGCACAACATGCCCTCTAAGCGCTTGAAAATTCACCTAGTGCAATGCCATTTTTAGAGTAAATAATTAGACGCGACGATGTAGAAACGTAGCGTCAACATGTTTTTGCAGGTTATTATTAGGCGTACGTCGCAGCAACCTGGTATTTAATGTTTAGGAACTTGGGTGATGAGACCAAGTCTGCACATGCTAACAATACTGGAATTAGAAAGGATCGTTTGGCACTTTCACGCAGGTGCGCACACTATGGGAAAGGCTAGATGCCCGACATTTAGATCACGGCTCGCGGGCAGTGCCCACTCGACCGGTCCAAAGGTCAACCTGGACTTCCTTCAGTCACTGCAGCAGCTTTGCTCGGGTCCGGATAGCAATTCGACTCTAGCAGAGCTCGACCTGGTGACGCCGGCGACTTTTGACAACCAGTACTATGTGAACCTTGTCTCAGGAGAGGGGCTGCTTCAGTCCGACCAGGTTCTCTTTGCCGGAGACGACAGGACGAGGCAAATAGTGGAGTCCTATGCAGAGGACCCCATGACGTTCTTTGAGGATTTCAAGCGCTCGATGGTGAGAATGGGGAGCCTGGGGCCGCTCACGGGGAAAGAGGGCGAAATCAGAAGAAATTGTAGAATCGTCAACTGATGCTCAGTTCGAATAACGGACGATCAATCCGCACATGTTTAGCTAGGACAGGAAAGAGCGGTTAGTAGTTAAGAAGAGTGGATTTTCCTAAGACTATATGTTAATGTGGTCATGGCCCTGGACCAGAAGTTGGTATTGGAAAGAAACTGAGACACTATTATTTACCATGAATCGAGCAGCTAACCAAGCCTTTCGGCTGAATTTGAATTTGACAGTGGTCTGCATAACGTCGGGCGTATGTTACTTACAAGTAGAGTAAGTGGTGGGGGGGAAATTCGTAGCCTAGGCAACGAAAGGGCGAAAATTCGATTCAACCACGGAGTTTATTATGCAATTTACTATGGCACACAGGCTTCTCATCGTAACCCAGTGAAGCGAGAACCGTAAAGGATATAGAAGAAAAATATGCTACATCAATCATCGATAGTTACAAATGGCTGGCTGATCTATCCCTACCATTGAGTACAAAAACATTCCGGCATTTCTACAAGCTGCCACAATATGCTGGGACCGCCTTCTATTTCGCTGCTCCATTCAGGTACCTGCAGAAGCATGATGTCCACATTGGTCAGCAACGGGCGCCAAATCTTGCATCAAGCCTAACAAACGCTATCAGATTATACTTATGTTTTTTCCTTGTCTGAGGAGCTTTCCGTGAGTACTCTCAACCTATGTCACCCACCTCGCATGAGTCTTTACAACATGTGGATCTCACATGATCTAATGGCTTATGGGAAACGGGCTAAACAGGGTACCTAAAGATTCTCCCTCATCGATGCGGTTGCTTAAGTCCTCCCCAAATAACTAACACGAAATAATGAGATCTGGAAGTATCATCATGCCTCCCAGATTACAGGTGCATGCAATTGTTTATAAATGATTTTCTGAAATTTTCAGGACTAGGAGGCTAGTAGGGCACTAATCTCCTTTTAGTAAATAGGGCTTAAAACAAAGGGAGGCACCCTTGAAGTTTACTGTGGCCAAAAATATTACTTCAATTGGAGCTTCATTAATTCTCAGTTTACAACCGAAATTTGCTCAGCCTTCACGAACTGCCACAGTTTCCAATTCCAAATAAAGCTGAACAGGATAAAAGATGCCAAAGAATTATTATGACAGACAAAGCAACTCATTGAGAACTGTAATTTGCAGGTTAATATTAGACTCATAGAATCTGCAAAATCCTTAATTTCCCTGTTTAACAGTTCCTTCTAGAGTTTCTCTTGAAGAAAAGTGCGAACATTTTTTTTTCACTAGTAGGCCTCATTTATAAATTGCACAAGAAAAATCAAAGGACACGCGACCAAGAAAGGATATTATGACAACCTGTTGACTTATTCTTCAGCATCCATTGCTGAGCAACCTGAAAACCCTGGCGCAAATTGGCAAAAATAAGAGTTACTAGTGGTAGTTACTTAGAACATGCGGATCTGGAAAGCACCAGATACCTGCTGGAAGTGAGCTGGATCATTTACTGAATTAGCTGCCGCTTGAAACTGTGAATAACCAAGTTCCTAAACAACCAAAATTTGTAATAAGAAGCACTGGCAAGCCCAACTGAAAAGGTGCAACAGGCACCTCCAAGTGGAAAATTCTACAACAAAGATAGGACAGAGACATAAAATATTGGATGTCCATTTCATTTAAATTTCTCATTTTTAATGTAAAATTCCTCTTACCTCTTATTTCCTGCTTTATAAAGTGCATCTGCTGGCTCCTCTCAGAAAATTAAAGTACATATCTTATGTATCTTTTTTATGGCCACACAATACCATCTCATCTCAAGCATCTCTATGTGATAAGGTTAATCAACATGTTGAAACTGTCCTTTATAGAGCTTTGATCAGCATAAAATAATTATAGTTCAAAACCTGTGCAAGTTTTCACAAATTTATATCTCTTTTTATGTCTCACAATAACTACCAATTGCAAAACAAATTAGGCAAACATAAACATGAAGTGAACAGATTGAATTGTTGAAGCATAAGTACAAAAAGAAATGATTGAATTGCCTAATTGTCAGAGAACAAGGATTGAATTAGTTGTTGATATGTATTTAATTATATCTGCCATTTAGGTTTAAGATATTCACATATAGGTCAATTTGCCCAGTTCAAATATTCTATATCTGAAGTTACTAATAAACTTAAGTATAACTGGTAGGGAAAACGCAATTCTTTCTTAAATTTCATCATTCAAATACCAAGACACATTAATTTAATCATTCGTAAAAGATTTGAGATGTTCATTTCTCCCCTGGCAGTGACTTCATAGAGTAGACCTTATTTTCAAAAGTCTAATGCAAGCACAACCAAGAAAGCTACTCCCAAACATTAATGAGAAGCCATTAAGCTGCATAATGTAAACAACTGTTACTGAAGTAAACAAAACCCTCAAATAGTGATCATCATTACACCAGCTTGCCTAAGCAGAACAACGAATATGGTATCATAAAAGAGTAACTGGAACACTTTCCATGAGAGGATTTATATTTACCTGAATATTCTGGTGACTTGGAAGCATAGAAGCGTGATACTGTATTCCAAACAAGAAAATCAGAAATAGAGAACTAGATGATATAGAAATTTGCAAGTATGGAGAGAAGCCCAGATAACACTGACCGATGAAGACAATAGAGGCTGTTGTAACAGCTGCTGAGGTAGCTGTCCCTGAAGTTGAGATTGTTGCTGCAGCTGCTGTGTTTGTGCACCCTGCTGAGGAGGCAACAGTTGAGGGGGTTGGGCATGAGTTAGCTGAACTGATGACTTTGGCGGTTGCTGCTGTTGTTGCTGCCTAAATATTTTCAACTCCTCAGGCTCCAGCCACTACAGCAAATACAGTAACATCATTCATATAAGTTGCAAACTAGCAGATGATGATGACAGAACATGCATCAAAAAACAATAGCAAGTACTAACCCTGCTTTCTCCAGTTACACTATTATAATAGTACTTAAATCCATCTGGTGATGTATGCTCCGTCCAAATACATTTTGCAGGAGCAAGATTTGGAGTTGATACAGGTATCGCCGGTGCAACAGATGATGATGAAGGCACTTCTGCAGCTGTTGTATTTGTTGACGTGCTTACCACTGGCTGCTGTACATTATTGTTCCACTGAGGCTGCAAAGACAAGAATATGCTCAGAGTTTGACAGTGCCCAATAAGCATTTCCAAGCAACTGAACTTCTCTATGAATCAGAATAACACAGTTAGTAATGTTGAGAATAGTAGAACTCAAACTCTTGAACCTACAGTGGGATTCAACAACAACAAAGTTGCCATTACAGCAGTTAGAAGTCCGGGTCAAGGCGCATCAACATCTTACATCCAAAGAATCAATGAGACAATTATATAAGCATCCCATGTCAAACTGCAATCAAGAAACTTCTCTGGTTGCAGAAATCACTTCACGAGGAGCTTACCACATTTACAAAGCAAAGCCTGTCCTAACACTGATTATTTATCAACATGGTTGATGTCCAAATTTATTACCAGTTCCTAGCAAAAGCCAAAACTAACTCTCTTCTAATCAGGTCATACCTGCTGATTTGTTGGCAGAGCTTGCTGTGGAACTGCATTTAGATTTGATGGCTGCATCATCTGCAGTTGCTGCTGCAGCTGGGAAAAAGCCTGCTGAGATGATTGATAACTAGCCTGCAAGGCCTGCGTCTGCTGTGACAACTTCTGAGCCAGCGGTGATGGGGACTGCTGAAACGACTGAAGCAAGTGCTGTTGAGCAGAAGCAGTCACTTGCGGTTGATTGGTTGCAGCAGGCCGAGGTTGGGATAGCAAATTCATATTTAAAGGGGTTTGTTGTACTGTCATAGAGGAGGCAGTCTGCTGGGCAGCAGGATGAGTAGAAGATAACTGCCCGCTTGAACCAACCAATGGCTGTGATGGCAGTGATTGGCTGAATGGCGTTGCGAGAGGAGGTGTTTGCAGCTGGTTCAATTGCCCTAACATGGCATAAGAATGTTGTGTCTGTGTGTATGACGTTGAAGGTTGATTGTGTGATTGAGAATGCAGTGACTGCTGAGGTGACTGAAGAGACATTTGTGGTGCTATTTGCTGAACCCCAGATGGGAATTGTTGAAAATGCTGAAAACTCTGCAAGAAAGAAGGAAAGTACATCACATCCAAATAAGAGTAAGGTGGCAAATTGGACAACAACACATTCGTAAAAGGTGTATATGACACAAAGTGGAGCACAAAATATAAGCAGCCTAAAATAACAAGACTCACTCATATCTTGAATTAACACATTCTCATAGCAAGTCACTTCATTTAAAATTTTACATGAAATTTATGATATTTTAATGCTAATAGAAATAAGAATCACGATCATTAAACACTGACACCAATTTGCCAGCTCCAATAAGGAGGGTTGATGCAAGGAAAATTGTTTGTCATTCTTCTTCCTATACCTGTTGTGCCATAGATGAGGATGGAGCCGCCGGTGAAGGAAGAAGACCATCTGTTGGCACAGTAGGCCCCCCCAAGGGAATGTTCTACAGTAAACAGAAGTGGAGATTAAATTAAGTATAAAAATTTTTAAAATGAAATACAAGTAAACAACTCATGCAACCTGTACATAGATGATAAGCAGGCCATTAATTATAAATCTAAAACAAACACTGATGGTTGCATCAAAATGGTTCCATTCAGAGAGGTCATGGCCCAAAAACTGTGAAAATAAAGCATTTCTGGTAGTTCTTGAGGATAGACCTATTACCCACTCCTTCCCTAAGGTGCCATTTTGCATGCAAACCAACTAAACACAAGCTACAATTTGAACCTGAAGTTTTAGCCTGCCTACAAGTAAATTTTAGCCTCTCTGAAAACTAAGAAATTTACAAACTGATTACCATTCAAGTTATCACCTCTTGGTGCCTTTCCCATCCTATGATTCATGCATTAGCTTAAGTTGACATCAACCAAAAGTTTTTACATCAAACCAATCAAAGAACCATTTGAAGGAAGCAAATAATAATCTTCAATAACAAAGAGGATATACTGCAAACTAACGATATTTTTTAATCACTAGGAAGATGTGTACTCTCCCAGCTGTCCTCCACAAATATCTCAAAATTCCTTTCATTCTTTTTTATGCCATCAATCTGCTAGCTCTCTTTTGTCTTTAAGTTTAGGAGGTTAGAGGAAAGCAGTAATTTCATAAGAGGAGGAAGGAGATAAGCACCTTATAGAAAACTTGATCTATCTACCCCACCATTTACCTTTTGCCCATCTCGAATTCCACCTTCCTATTGAATAACTAAAATTACTGAAACCCATCAACCTAGCTCCCATTTTATCTTGCTGCCTACAACCTGTCATCCACCTAAATATAGCCAAAACTAAGGTAGTATATCACTTGCCATTTCAAGATAGCTAAGTTAGACATTAACTCGTTTGCTGCTGCCTAGGTTCACACTATAAATTAAGAGAAGCTATAAGGAGATGTTACTCTCACTTAGAGATTCCATGAACACTCTTGACCTTTGTCATGACAATAAAATCTCACCGATCTTTCAAATTAAGGTTAAGAGATAACTACCTAGATATCCCCGCCATAAATAATGCCATCTGTAAAACTTAAAGTAACTAAAGATTCCCCAAAAAGAGATTGAAAATGTAATGGTTGAACTTTGAACTAGCATTTAGAAGGATGGACAAAGACAGAGAGTGCTTCTCATGAGAAGAGAGACATTCTTACAGGATTTAGAGGCTTAGATACATCACCAGACTTGGGAAACAACTGACCACCAAAATTGGGATGGCCTGAAAATGATGATGGCCCTAAGTTCTGAGCATTCATTGGATTCCAGGCACTTGGTGCCATCCGATCACCCACACCATCACTAAAGTTGGGTGGGCCTCTGCTGAGAGCAAACACAAAGCTAGAGTTACACAAATATGAAAATGAAGAAGAAGAGGAGGAGGAGGAACAGGAGTAAGACACAACATAAAATGCTGGACAATACAAGGCAAGAAGAAGGAAGGAAATGAGACCTGAGTTCTGGGGCCTGAAAACGAGGACTGAAACCTGGGCCTCCAAAAGCAGGACCACCCTTGGAACTAGTGTCAAAAGGGGTCGAACATCAGAAGAGAGTAAACAGGGGATTTACCTAACTATATGGTCAACAAAAAATTGCACGTTGAGCAATAAGGTAAACAACCATTCTAAGTAATGCCCAAAATGAAAAGATCGATGAATAGGCAGATGATGAAAGAAACCAAGGCTGCGTTTGATTCAGCTTTTCCAAAAGACTTTGGCCTCTAAAGTCCCTTGAACAAAAATTGGGCCATTTAGTAAGAATTTTTTGGAGAGCATTGAGTGAAAGCCAGTATTGGCAAAGCTGAAAGCTCAAGGCTCAAGGGGGACCTACCTTGGGCTTTCAGCATTTTCAAAAGGCAGCACTAGTGTCAATGAACTTTTTTCATCCAAAATTGCCCTCACTGATATTTTCATATTCCACTCTTGCCCTCATAAAAACTGTTCATCTTCTCCAACGTCACAGAATGGGATCACCAGTTAAGCTCTGCCAAGAGTCATGTGAGGCTAGCAGACCATTGCAGACCATTGCCAAGCCTTGTCGACAGTAGCGGGTCTGTTAGGTGAGACTGGCCAGTCGAGCGCCGAGGTCAATGGTTGCCATTTGGAGTATTGCCAAGGTGGATTGCCGGGTCAAGGGTCGCCTGACCTTGGAGCCCTTGCCTGGGCTCAATGGCCATGGCCCTCTGCTTCCACCCAAGGTCACGCAACCATAGAGTCCTTGTCTGGGCACAGAGGCAGTCCTCTGATTCCACGATGGAGATGATGAACAGTAGGCCCTTTGTTTTTTCCTTTTTTTTAATGCAAAATTTTAGTTTGCAAAAAACTATACCAAAAGTCACTAAACAAACAGTATTTCCCTTGACAAAATACACATTGAGCCAAAGATCTTCAGGGAAATGACTTTTATTTCCCTAAAGGTCTCCTAAATGCAGCCTAAAACCCCTTTCTGGAAAAGAGGAAAGGAAAAAGAACAAACAACGACACTGTCTTGCCAAGGAAGTAGTAAAGCTTAGTGGGAACCTTGTATCTCCAAGCCGAGGCCGCTTAGGATCAGCAAATCGAACAGTTAATGGCTGATCACATCCCTAGAACAGAGCAAAAAATGATGATGATATTAGGAGCTGGCCAGACTAGTCTAAACCATAAATGACAAGATAAAGTATGCTTACTCTCATTGTATAGTTTCCATTCAAAGCATTTATAGCTGCCAATGCCATATCTCTATGAGAGTACTTGACAAATCCACAACCTTCAGATTAAAAATGGTTATGTTGATAAGTCGACATAAAATAAACCATAAAAAAAAACATCCTAGTTTCCACCCTTCATGGACACAAGCAACCATTGGTTGTGATGCCCAGTAAATGAACCAGTTGTACAGCCTTCGGACACTTTTACAATCTCAAAAGATAACAAGTTTGGCTTATCAAATCTATATGAAAACACTCAGAAATTCTACTATATCACAGTAAGAGAATGTTACATCTTTGATCAATTAAATAGATATCATATAGGATTGTTAAATGCCTAAGAAAAAGCCACAGTGGCATACTAAGCAGAGAAATTCTTCAGATCTACCATAATGATTTTCTTTCAATAAGTAACACCATTAACAAGCAAAGGGCTGCCCAACATTATTCATGTCTGGTATATAGTCTTTCAAATCTAAAAGAAGATAATAGACGCACCACGGCTCTGCTTCATTTCATCCCGCATGAGATAAACGTCCTCAACTCGACCATATGGTGTGAAAATCTGGCAGGCATCACGCAAAAGTAAGAAAAATCCAGTGGCTCCCATATTCAATATAAACTGATAAATATTAATAAAACAAAAGACAGAAGGCACATAGGACTAAAACCAAGCTTTCAGGATATGCCTAATCCTCCAAGCAAGAGACTGGATTTCATTAAATTGCTATGGAAAAATTCCTTTTATACAATTGAGCACCCAACATAGAAAACAGGAGAAAGAAAAAGGTTGTCGATGTGAGTTAAAAGCTGAAAAGAATTGTATTCACATACTTCCTCCACTTCTTTCACAGTGGCCTGCTTGTTTAGAGAACCCACGAACAGCTTGTACTCAAACGCCCCTATTACCAAAGAGAGCCTCATCAAGACCAGCAACAACAAATGCTTCCAGATAAACAGGACCTCAAAAATCACAAATATCAACATTATGGCAACACCATCAATAGAACGCCAACACGCCCATGTTTAATTCTAGAATGTGTCCTGCACTCTTCTTGATGATTTGCTACAGCAGCCCACAAACTAATAAGCATTCTTTATCCTTCATTTAAATTGGTGGAAATATAATGTCAACTATCAAATTTAATGTAAATAGAAATGTGGGATCAGTAGACCAACATAAGACTCAGATCATAATTCACCAAAATAGATCTTATGTGTAAATTGTTTTGCTCAACTATAGAAGTGTCAATATAACTTTCAACACAAGAATTACAATTTTTTAAGTGTAAAGAATGAAAATTTAGCCATCCATATCTGTAAACAAGCAAAACCTTGAATACACAATTCATCCAACTTCCATGAGAAACCATTGAGGCATTTACACTGCCATGCACAACAGTGGTTTGCCTTGCCTAGGGAGTAAAAAAGAGAAACTAATGTTGCTCTGAGTTTCTGACAGATAGCAGCCCAACTGCAAGACATCACTATACTTGACCTAGTTATGGTCACCTTTAACAAGATCTTGATTGCTTTAACTGCGAAACAAACCCTAAGTCAATTCTTACAAGTAGATTCCTCACATGAATAATTTAAACTTCACACGCTTCTGGACTACCGAATCTCTTATACTAAAAAGAAGTTCACCAATATTTGAAAGCAGGATTAGTCATATATAAAACTTAAAGATCAAAGAAAAATACCAAGTCGTTCTCGTTCTCCATCAGCATATCTAACTTGAATTGGACCAACTCCCTGGAAAAAAAAAACATATAGAGAGGTTCTTTAGACCCCCATTCATTGAAGATTAGGCAGCAGAAAAAATACTCACCCCTGGAAGTGTGTATTGATTGTGTAAAGCTCTAATGGCCCTGTCAGCTTCCTCAGAGGTTGCATACTTGATAAAACAACATCCTGCATGAGCACAAAGATTATATCCTGACAATGAAATCACCCCTCTACCAATTGCAGGCGCATTTGGTACCAATATATTCGGCCATACATTCCAGTATGAGAATCAATTCCCATCCTTATCAACTTCACTACAACATTTTAATAAAAAAAAAAAAGTAGTAGACAAGAAACAAAGCAAACCCTAAAGAGCAGAATTATTTTCCTAATTTGGTTGGTCAAGCTAAAAATAAGAGAAGCGCAAACCACTCAAGCAATCATTAAAGCTGTTAGATAAGTACGCACCAGCATACCAAGTGATGTGTCCTAAAAATATGAAATACATACACCCCAAAAGACAATATAAAGCCAGGAAGCCATAAACCTAAATATCTTTAAAGGAGATCAATGCAACTGCTCTTATCCATTATCAAAACTATACCGCTGAATTAATCAACACCATTTCTCAAGAATAAAGTTGCAAATCATGTGTTCCAACAAATGCAAATATCAATCTTAGTTGTTAGCTCTAAGAGCAGCATGACTTCAATGAGCCAATGCTAGAAGAGATATCGTTTTCCTTCTCAAATAAAAATACAAAGAAAATAAAGGAATAAAGAAGCAAAACATAACCTAAATTTAGGGGTATACCCTTGATTCCACAATCTAGAACAACGGCATAACCATAGCTCCATGAAGATACAACATGTTACTTATAAATATGACATTAAATCGATGAATGTAGTGATGTCCCATCAAGCCATCACATCATTGTAAAGGATCACACCTACTCCGAAAAGAATAGCCAGTGACTTGAAATTTAATGTCCAATCACTCTACAGCACATTGCTGTAATCACCACTTAGTTGGAAATAACGAACAAGGCAAAGAGATTCATTCAAGTCAAAACAAATAAGTATGATATTCATTGCCCAATCCCTGGAAATAGAAAAGAGCACGGAGTTCCAACCCAAGCAAGGCCTTGAGAAAACTCAGAATGCGATCCGAAGGTCAAGCAAATGCCATTGGGAGAACATTTAGGGCTGTAAACCCAGGATTTGTATTTATACAAGACTATCTCTACCGATCATACAAGCACATTTAGCTAATACCTGCAGCAGAAGTGATACATGAATTTCCATGATTTTGGAAGTTGCAAAAAGAGACCTCCCTCAATCTCTCCATAACAACACAGAATATTCGCTCAAATAGGAAGTCACCATCACACAAAACAACACAAGGTGCTGTTGTTGAAGTCACAGCTCGTGATACCGGCAATGATGCACCTCTTATCATCTTAACCACATCTGATGATCTAAATGTACTTGAAACAAATTGACTGGCCAAAACTCTGCTGGGAGTCACTTTTTATTTGCCAGTCATAAAACTAGCCTTCAATGTATATAAGGTTCCATAACTCTCCAACTTTCAGGTTCCTATGCCATTTATATGCAACACAAACCAGTGCATCTATCTAGAAGATTGATGAACATATAACAGAAAGACTTAACCAACAACAACAATTACATTTGATTGCACAACTCACTATAGTGAGTTATATCACTTCACGTGTGATCAAAGTAATATCCATCCCACTTAGTTTCACTGAATCATTGAGCCAGAGACATGAAAGTGATTTAAGCTGATTCTATAACTGAAGCACAAAACTTTGGTCCAGTGAGAAGCAAAGAATAAATGAGATAATGAGAAAATCGATGATTGCCAAGACCGCTCACTCTATATGTTCACTACAAACCACCATGGCGATGCGTTTAGGCTAATATAGCTCCATATCTCGAGAACCAATCTAAGAAACCAAACCGAGGACAAGACAAGTGCATAATCTGGAAACCGCAGTCCCACCAGTAACCATCATGCCAAACCAATCACACCATCAGAAAACACTCTCAGAGCAGCTTCCTTAATATCCTTACAAGGAAAGCTATCATATCACCTTGTAGGAGTTGCACTTGGAGTATTATTTTCAATCATCAGCACTAACAAACACATCTGGAACTGATTAAAATATCACAAATTCAAAACTTAAACCAAAAAAAAAAAATCCCAAGCCTTAGATCAAACAACCATGATTACTCAGTACAACACGAGTTACTAGATGAACCAAACATGTCGACTGAGAACAGAGAAGAGATAGATTACTCATTCATTTAACTGTCAATCAGCAATCCATATAATATGGAAGCAAACTCAACCTTTCAGTCAAATAATAGCACTCCAAATAATCTCACCCAAGCCACACATCATGTCAGAAGCCTCAGGTCTGAAATATACCACCACATAACCCCCTCCCAACACCATGCAATTGAAACGTGATAACAGGATATATTCCTGTAACACCATGCCAAAAGGACCAACATTTGACAAATTGCCTGCTTATGCATAGTTCATGAGACCACAACTATTTACCAAACACATTTCACCTCCCATGTAGTCATTCATAACATTCATAACGACAAAGAAAGTCCCCACTAGTTTATCTCATCTACGTGACAAGTAATGACCATTCCAAGTCATTTGAAATGGATAGTACCAAACTTCCCAATGAAAACTCACTTTACTCATACACTTAAATTTATTAGCATCTGTTCATCAGCAATACTCAATTGTCACTGTTTGTACAATTTGACGCAATCACTGAAAATCCTAAAGAGCTACAGCAAGGAAAAACAAAAACTCGCTGGTCGAGTCCCCATCGCTGCAGCCTCAGTTAATAGAGCAGAAGTTGTCTTCCACTTCCAACAGCTATACATATATTGATTCATACTCTTTACTCTTCATGTTTGATAACAGACATAAAAATGAGTTCTCAACGAAAACCAAAAGCTCGTAACTTCTTGCAAAAACAAACTGAGATGAAAGATGAGCTCACGGATGCTCCCATCAGCCTCTCAATGGACCTGGAAAGAGATAGGAATGCTCACGATCATTTTACTAAAATAGCACCCAGTACCTTGCTGTAGTCCTGTTCTCTTGTCCTTAATCATGGCAACTTCTATGACATTTCCATGTTCTTCAAACAGTGGGCGAATCTGATGATTAAATAAGCAACATTTAGTGCAAACAAGGATATAAAAAGCACATGGAAAAATGCAAAAGAGATCACAGTTCTTTAGGAAAGCTGGAATCATCACAAGCATGTTAATGCCATAGATACGCCAATAACAATTAAACTTTGGAGATGTTCAGATGATGATCCAAGATTTCATCTATTCAATTGACATATTTTTAAGCAATCAATTGGTCTCTCAAGGCAGGTTGACAGTAAAACCATTGGTATCTTTCAGTTTACTTCCACTTTGTGGAGGTTTGACATGGAGAAACAAAAACGTGGACAATGGTATTTATTGTGAATTTTGGATTGGAAGATGCAGAGTGGATAATTATGTCAAAATGTTGAGGGGCACATGCGTGTAGGGTTTTGGAAGTACATACAACAGCAATGTGATGCTTCAGAAGTAGAAATTCCATTCGTGATATGCAAAGTAGATGATGCAGAGACATTGCCTAAGAAAATGTCTTTCTTGATTTGATTGTATTAACAAGGAACAGCGAGCTAAGAGGGCTAACCATTTCAAGGCATAATGGAGAAGCAGATGCAGGAGATTGATATTTTACATAGGGCTCAAGATTGGAGCTCGAAGCATTCTCTAATTTTTATGAGTAGCCATATTAAATGATGCTAGAAGTGGAAAACAACAATAGTCTGCATTGGAATTGTTTTTTTTTTAAGATTAAACAAATTCCTATTAATAAAGGTACCGAGAGGGTACCGCTCCTATACAAAATGACTTCAGAAGGGGAGGTTCCCATATACAAAGATTAAGAACAAGACACCATTTCTATCATTTAATGTGAGGCATAAGTATAAAACAACTTTCCCACTATACCAAAAGTAAAGAGTACATAACCGCTTATCTCCAAAGAGGTCTCAAGAAAATCTTCCTCCTTGAAAAACTCTCTTGTTTTTCTCTTTCCAATGAGCCAAAAAGACAAGGATTCTTCTCCTTGTACTTCCGATTCTATTTTGTCAAGTTGTACTGCTCTATTGCCATTTCTACTCAACAGTAGGTACCATAGAATACTCTCACCCCCAGAAATATTCTTCTCACGGTTAATTTCTTCTTTTCTTCTTTTCCAAAGAAGTTTTAGGATATATTCACTTTGAATAGTCTTCAAAGAAACGGAAAATGCCACTGCTAGGATTTTTTGGTGCAAGAATGCAAGAGAGAGCGTGGATCATTTATTATTAGATTGTAATTTGACCATGCAAATTTGGACTACAGGCTACAGCATTTGCAATTTTAGGAATAAGGTGGGCTACATCGGCCATGGTACGACATGAACTTAGGGGTTGAAGAGATGCCATTAGTTATATGTCTGGGAAAGAACAAGCTATAAAGATGATTTGCCTTCTAATCATCTTGGGGTTCTTTTGGGGATAATATATTATATAACCTTCACTTTGGTATAGAGAAAAGTTCAATAACATACATCCAGTTTGTTGGAAATGTTAGAAGACTGGTAGCAAACATGCTATAGGAGTTTTATAGAAGGGTCATACCACTCTGATACCTTCTTAATAAAATTTTATTTTATCATTAACAAAAGAAAGAGATTATTTGTAAAAGCACCACCAAAGTGCATGTATGGTGTAATTCCAAAACTCAATTAAGTAGCATCACATAGAACAGGTCATCAAGGTGTGGACTTACATCTTCCTCAGTGGCACTCCTCGGAACTGATCCAACAAAAAGTTTAGCAAAAGCAGCTCCATCAGAATGATCTAACAAAAAGAGGGAAAAAAGGTCAATCCACAAGAGCATTATGAAATGCCAAATAAGGAAACAAAATAGTTATTCAAATAACATGTTAAAGTTTGTCTGAAAAGTTACAAAATGTATAAGCTAAAAGAATGGAAAGCGTAACACAAAGGCATAAGAAAGAATCAAGAATTATCCTGCAAGTCACATGCATCACCACAACATTTGATGCAATTGAATGGATCTTGATCTAGATCTAACTAAAACAAGGAATGAGTTGAGTGCAATGAATATAACAAGAGGATGTCCTTTCCATTCATAAGTTTTGTCGCATTAAAGGATGAATGGGAGAATGAAATGATGACTCTCAATACACTAGTGATTTCAAGAATCCATAGAATATGATGAAAGGGAAAATAGCATTGTAACACCAAAGTGCCATGCAATGCAAAGTAAAGGGCAAAGGATTTTTTTTTTTTTTTTTTCCCTATAAGGTAATAAACTATTTTTATTGGGAAAGGAATACAAGTTCCTGTCCAATAACTCAAAGCAAATTATTCACCTGAAAATGGGAATGAAAACAGTAGCAGATGACAAAACCATCATGAACTCATTCTTGCTCACAAACAAGCAAAGGATGAAAACTCTGTCAAATTCTAAAATAAACACAGACAGTGATTTGCAGCACAGGAGGAGGCTAAGCATGGATTGAGTTGATCAGGACAGTTTGCTTACAATCTGACACATGCAAAGGATGATGCAACAACTAGGGCAATGGATCTATATAGAAGATCAGCAGATAAGAAAGCAGTCAGAATAATGCAGTGAAAAAGTTGAAGATCCACTAAGGACAATTAGGAAAGTTGAGAAGTCAGTGAGACTGATTGTAGATGTATCATTACTCCCAACACTTTCTTTTTCATTATCTAACAGGAATTTGTGACTTTATCGAATGTTCCATAAAGGAGAAAAAGGAATAAAAGCAGATGTTTGATAACTAATTTTCACTATACTATTATCAGATTTCAAAGAGCAGCAAAAGAGAAAATGAACGGTTCAAAAAAATAAATACATATTCCAAGCAAGTTGGAGTAAATATGCATGCTTCGACAAACACCTATTTCAGAATGACCAATAGCCCGAGCTAAGTTCGCCTCTTTGTAACTTAAATTCTCTTAAATGTAAGGATTACCAGCTTAACCCTGTTTTAAAAATTTCCTCTGTAGAGAACATTCAAATAAGAAAAAAAAAATGCCTTTAAGGCCTCGATGCTGATAACAGGCATATAAAGCATTGGATACTCTAATTGATTGATCTGCTCAAGTTCTCTAAGGGTTTCATCTGGACCTATAAATCCCAACTTTTCTTCCCATATGGCGTGCTTAACAGACAGTGCTTGAAACATAAGTAATAATTCCAAAAGTGAGAGAGACCAGAGATCCTAAAACAGACCGGCCACAGGTGAAGTTGACCAGGTTACTTTGGATTAACTATGTGATGCAACCAGAAAAACTTCCTCATTGAAGATGAAAAAAAGAAAGGAACTGCCCCTAATCAAGACCATCCCATTCCTGAAGCTAGAACTAGCAATCCACCGGAGAGGAGATTGAATATGGCAGGATCATTGTGCGAAAACATCGAATTACAATGCTTAAGCATACCATTATTCGATAACAAGAAGGTATGCGGAAAAGCACGCGGAACTAAATTGGCTAAGCCAAGAGTGATCAAAAGCGAACACGCAAAGTGGAAGCGCGCATAGCTGGAAAGCGCAAGCCGACCCCCCACCACAAAATTCATCACAGAAGCTTCAAAAAAGTTCGAACTTTCAGAACTCACCTAAATTAGGAGATCCCCCTCCCCTGCCGGAAAACCCCCGCTTCTGTCCAGCCAGAGGAGGCGGCGGCGGCGGCGCATCGTAGCCCTGCCCGTACCCCCTCCCGCCCCCGCCGCCGCCCCTGTACCCGTCGCCGCCGCGGCCCCCGGCGGGCCGGAACCCGCCGGGGCCCTGGTGGCGGGGCGGGCTGTCGAAGGGACGGTGGCCTCCCCCGCCGCCGCCGCCCCCGCCCCCTCCGCCGCGGAAGTTGCCGGGGCTGCGGCGGCCGCGGTGGTTGTTCACGGGGGCGTCGGAGAAGCGGGAGGGCCCCCTGGATTGGCGGTAGCCGTGGGCGTCCTGGTGGCCGCTGCCGCTGCTGCTGCTGCTGTTGTTGTTGCTGCCATAGCGGTCCCCTCGGTGCCTATCCAGCTTGACCGTCGTGCTGCTCCGGCGGAACCCTAGCCTTGGAGCTCGATTTCTCCGACGGTGGTGGCGGAGGAGAGAGACGCGGAGGAGAGTGGTGAGGAGTGAAGCTGCTCTGGAAGGAGGAGAAAGAGAGAGGCGACGACGACGACGGTGGCTCCGGTCAAAGCCAAGCGAAGACGCGACTTTGGTTTTCTTTGGGGCTGCCGGGCCGGGATGGTCTCTTGATCTTGGACCGGGCCCACGGTCCCAGGCCCAAATGGGAATGGCCCCCGGATCGGCTCGAACTGGTTCGGGCCGAAAAAGCCCAGATTCACCCCATTCTCCTGCCGTCATCACTTTTCACTCCTAAAAATGCCACTTTTTCCCCCTCTGAAAGTATCGTATGGTATCGTACGACCGCTTCAAATTGCTGTTGCATCAGATCCGGTTACAAATTGACGCGCAATAAGCAACTTGGAATTAGATGAAAAGAAATTAGTGTCTGTCGGTCCATGACTGGCCGCTGAAGTTCCGCAAATTAATTACGTCAGCAGCTTTATGGATGCTTGCGAAAATGTGTAATGGCCCACCAACCCATTTGTTTAACTTTGTCTACCTTTTTAATGTTTCTTTTCAAATATCTGTCCTTCCGTTCTGACTCTTCCTACATCTTGTTTTCTAGTTTTCAAAAAGAGATTTCCGTTAGAGAAAAGGCATGAAAACTTCTACCCCGATAGGCTCCACAAGGATCACATAGAAAACTCCATTGTTATTAGTTTCATCTCTCGTCGTTTTACAAAACTTCTACCACATAGGCTCAAGGGAGGTTTCAAAGCATTTACTCCAGTTAATTGCAAAAGTTAAGCTCAACAAATAAGAGCGGAGATTGAGTGCTCTACTATAATTCATTGCCAACATTGAGCAGATCAGAGAGCTGTGAAGGTTGAGCACTCCCACTCCGATTCATTGTGAAAGTTGGTCATGGTTGAGTACTTTAGCATGACCACTCGAGCACTCTTGTTCTTCAATCATAATAGGTTCTCTCTTAAATTGATTTGTAATAGAAATCTATTGTTTTTAAACAAAGTGATTTTCTTTTTTTCTTTTTTCCCCCTTTTCCACGTTCTTATGCCATAGGTGGCATGAAGAATATATTTCAAATTCAATTTCCATTTCCAAGGTGGTAGCTTGGAATATTAAAAAGGAATGAAAAATATTTTAAAAAAGGGTAACCTTTTCAATAGATGAAACAACATTTGGTGGTTATTAGTAAAAAATCTCCTTTCATAATAAACACAACTCAAGTGTTGACTCTAGTTGATTGCAAATTGGTAACTATCATATTCGATATCCACTAAAATTGCTAACTTTATTATTTTTTATTTTTTTTTCACTCATTTTTACCAAAATATCACCGATCATCAAAGAATTAACTCATAATTTTTATTATAACAAAAAAAAATTATCAATACACAACTCAACACATCATAATCAAAATTCATGCAAGTGAGGAACCCTACATGTTACCACTAAATTTCTCACATGTATTCATAAAACTCACTTAAAGTAAACACCCATCAAGCAACCAAGTCAAGTACTCATTAAAACAACCAAACTTAGCACCTAGAGTTTTCACATACCTCGATAATAAGTTGCATAAAATAAAGCTTTAGTTTTCTTCAAAATAAAACAAAACCGAAATTAATGATTTTTGTCTTGAAAACGACAAATCCATTTGTGAAAAGTAGAAGAAACTAAATGAGTTTACCTCATTCAAATCTAGAAATGAAGTCAAGACTTTAATAAAATATGCATGTAGAATCTTTTGCTTTTAATTTCAGAACTGAAAGTGAAAGTTGAAAAGGAAGTAGAGAGTAATGGATGAAAAATGAAGTGGGGCATTCTCTTGGGAATTCTCTCTCTCTCTCTTTTGAAGTTGAGCACTTACCCTTAGGTAGGGTAAGTACTTATGAGTGAATTGATAAAGTTACTTTATTAATCAAGGGTAAAATCATGAGATCTAAAAGTAGAAAGGTTTGTTGTTCCAATTAAAATCATGTAAGATAAAGAGATAAGCACCATTGATGAAGTATTTTTTTTTTTTTTTGTTCCAATTAAAAGAGTTCATCTAACCCCTAAGTAAAGAGATGAGTCATGCCTTGCATTAATGAACTAGAAGTTAATATAGATGAAAGGGGTATGATATCAACAAGGCTAAGTTCAATGTCTCACTTGCTGATGGAAGAAAACTAGAATGCAAGGTTCAAAGTGAGACTTGTCAATGAAAGAAAGAGTTAAAAGAATAATTTTTCAAAGTAACTTTCGGTTAAAATACTAAAGAATAAAGTAAATCACTATATAAATATGAAAACTAGTGTCCATTCTAAATATTGACAAATTCGAAAAATATTTTGGACTTGTCAAACGCTTAGCATAACTTTATGAACATAAATTAAGAAATAACTTTTGAACCGGTCAAAACTTTCGTCAAAACTTTCCAAAATTAGTAATAAATTAACTCAATAAATTCCTAATTCATCACACAAATGTAATAGTCATATCAATCGATCAGGTCCGAATTCCTACATATTAATAAATATAAGAATTTTCCAAATGTGACATTGAAGTTTTTAATGATTTGAGTATACGTGATGGAAGCCGCAAGATTATGGTCGAAAACAGTAAAATTTTGAAATACTGTGCAAATGTATACACTGTCATTGAATAGAATTTCCAAGCCTAGTTATTGTATTCTTTTGTTTGAACATGTTCTTAGATGAAAAAATTGATGGGTTATTACATGTGAGAATTGAAAGTAGTGAAAGGAAGCATATTATCTATTTTAGTTTACTTGTGGGGAGATTACATTATCCATTTTAACATATAACCGCAAGTTATTTGAAATGTAATGATGATTGTGAATGCATACTTTAACCCCATTTGGTTTAGCATTTGGAAGAGGTTTTGAGGTTCTAAAGGGGTTTGGCTAAATGTAATAGTGTTTGGTTTGACATTTATAAGACTTAAGGGAGATACAATTACATCTTCAAGGCTCTCCAAAGGTTTTAGAGGAATGGAGGACTAAAGGTGCCTTGAAAAGTAGTATTTTTGAAGTGCCACTTCCTTGTTTTAGTGCAATTATATCAATTGTCCATCTCACCCTCATTTATTTAATATAATTTCATTTTTGCCATTTATCTCTTTAGTCGCATCTCATGTCTCATTAATGACTCCCCCTCTTTTGTGCTCTCTTCACTCACCTCTCTCATGCATCATTGACAACTCTCCCTATTGCGTGCCTTAAGCCGTGTTCCCTCACACCCACCTTTCTTGAGCTCTCTTCAACAAGTATGCTACCTTTGAGCTCTCTTCATCACGCCCGCCCTCACACTTGACTCTTTCAAGTAAAATTTCTCTATTTGTGTTGAAAATTTTTAGAAATTTGCGTGGTGATTGCAATCTTGCTTATTTTTTAGCTACATTAGCAATCTTCATTCACAATTTCACAATGTCTTGCAAAAAATGAATTTTGGAATTTTCTTACAATCATTTGAGCTTCAATTGTTTATCAGGCAACTTAACTTTGCAAACAATCTTGCATAATCTCATCATATACAATTTATACAAAGTTAAGAGAGTTGATGGCCAAAGATGCTAATATGAGAATGTGCTATTATGTATTTAGAATGCATAGGTTTATATTTAATAATTTAGCATGTGACTTAGTAACATGTTGTATTCTTAAAGGATCGAGGAATACTAATATCGCAAATATGGTTAGAATGTTTCTTTGCAAATTGGGACGTGGCATAGGTAATAGGTTAGCATAAGAGCACTTTCAATACTATGGGGATACTATAAGTAGGCATTTTAATTTAATTTTAGATGAATAATATGATATGAGAAAAGATGTGATTTAACCAACCGATCAACAAAATAAAAAAGTTCCAAAGAAGATTAACAAAGATCAACGATGTTATCTATTTTTCAATGTAAACAATTGTACGATAAAAATGAAAAAAAACCTAGATGTTAATCAAGTAACATTTGCACTATTTATTCTAGAATTGCGTACGAGTTTTGGATGATACACATCTCCCAATGGTGATATCTACAGACGATCATATTCATTTTATTGGTCAAAAAGAAAATACAATTCAAAATGTATTGGTTGTATATCATTTTAACTTATAATTTATCTATGCTTGTATTGATTGGGAGGGACAAGCTCATGTATCCATATCTTTTATGAAGCAATTGGGAGACTTGATGCACAAATTTCTTATCCTTTCTAGTTTCATTAATTAATGGTTTATTTACATCTCTATGTATCCATACATCATATGTTTATTAAATTTACATTATATTTGAGCAAATAAATATTATTTAGTAGACGTCGGATATCTAAATCCCATGGGTTTGTGGATCCATATATATAAGTTAGATATTATTTGCTAAATGATTATTGAGAAGGAAAAGTATAAAAAAAGTGTTGAACATATTGCATTAATTTAATATAGTTATAAACATTTTAATGATGCTAATTTAGTATTAAAAACTATCAATTCAATCATAAACATTTTTAATTGTGCCAAATTAGTCCTTAACTTTTTGAAATAATGCTAATTTAATCATAAAAGTTTTGACTTAATACCAATTTAATCATTCTAGTTAATTTTGATATGATATTGCTAACATAAATGTTAGCTAGCTTATATGGCACCTAGTGATGATATGGATAATTTTTAACAATATTTTAATAATTTTTTTCATTTTTTTGTATTTTTTTTATGATTATTTTTTCATTTTTTCTTTCTTTTCTTTTGTTTCTTTATTCTTCTTGCCTTTGTTAATGACCAACCACTAGCTAGAGGGTCGGACTCATCAGATTTGGCTTGAGCGAGGCCAACCCTAGCTTGGGCCAAGGCAACCTTAATGAGGGGATCCCTCACCACGTGGTGACTTGACTGGATTTGGTGAGAACCCTCGCCCAAGCAATATTCAACAAGACCAATCTTCGCCGGGGCTTAACCTCACCATGGCCACGTGAGGGCTGCCCATCCAGGCATGGTTGGTGGTTGGTAACTTGCAAAAGGAAGAAGAAGAAAAGAGGAAAAAATAAAATAAAAAAAAAAATTGAAGATTTATTAAAATATTATTAAAAATTGTCAATGTTAACAATATTTAGCTAAAATTAGCCACAAATGACTGAATTATCATCAAGTCGAATGTTTATAACTAAAGATTTTGATTAAATTGACACTTGTTTTAAAGATTTCCAAAAATGAACTTTGACATTTACAAAATAGTTTTTTATATGAAAAACCCCAAACGAGTACACTCATGATAAATTTACTCCAAATGATTACAAAAAATTTCAAACTTGTACACATATGATATATTTATCTAAATTAATTTGTTTGACCACCAAAAACCCCAATATGATACTATACCCTTCATTAAATTGAATTAATACTACAAAAAAAACACAAAATCGAAACAATTGTAATCAACAAAGAGTAAAATCTAAGATGGTATATTAGTCAACTATCATGTGTCATCTAATTCAACAATTTAACAATATAATTTAACGAAGACTAATAAAGGGTAAATTTGTTATAAATGTACTAGTTTGTGATAAATTTGTACATTAGTTTAGATTTTTTGATAGTCAAAAAATTAGTTTATTGTAAATTTGTTACAAGTGCACAAGTATGGATTTTTTAGGTTATTAACCTTAAAAGGTTTAGAATTAAATTGACACACATATAATATGTTTTAAGACTTTTTTGACACTTTTCCCATTATTGAGAAGTGTTCAACCATGTCAATTCCTTGCTTTGCTTATAAATTGAGCAAGCCCTTAACATATTAAAAAAGAAGTGGAGATTCTAACTAATATGTCAAGTTATGCTTATGAAAAACAAGTACAAATTGTCATATTGACAATAGTTTTGCACAATTATATATAAAGAAATGTTGTAATTGATATGGATTTTAAACAATAAATTTGGATCTCCAATATGGATATTTAGTTTACCATAATGTTGTAAATAAAGGGGCAAGTGCTTCAAGTAATAATGCATTTTCTAACATAACACTTTACATGATGAAATGGGCATGAATTTAATAAAAAGTTAATGAGGTTTGTAATATTTAACAATAATTTATTTCTTTCCTCCATACACATGTGGTCATATTTATTATAATGAAATTACTCTCTTGTTAATTAAAATATCAACTTTGATGTGATTTTTTAATTATAATTTTTTAATATGTTTCTTTGACAATACTCTCAATGCGAAAATATAAATGTTGTGGTCATTTTTTTTTCAATTTTTAAAAAAAAATAAATTGGCATACCAAAGAACTTTCCAAATGCATGCTTGCTAAATAGTATTTCGCCAAAGTTGCATCATAAGGCACTTTTCAATTACAATTTATCTATATAATATTCACGTTTTTCCAAATCCCTTTAAGCTAAAGGCAAACATTTTTTAAGGATATCTTCAAAGCCAAATCAAATGGCCCTTTAAGCATCTTGACAAGGGACTCATTGTGATAATGTTAGTAAAAGCTCTTATGATGATGTTGAGTCAAAAACATTGCATTTGAAGAATTGATGCTGTTAGCTTTTAGTACGATGAACTTCAATGTGAATGATGATATTACATAGGAGTTTGCAACTACAATTATGCTGCATCTTCCCTCCCAAATTAGGAAAAAATAATTGGGGAAAGTTATAATGTAAGGACAAAGTTTTGCAAAGAAACGTAAAAGAGTGAAGAAAGTAAAGCAAATTGGTTGGCGTGCCATTTTAATATTACAAGTACTTATTGAAGCCAGTGCCATCAATTTATGAAACTTTTGTCGCCGGCCATGGGATGATAGGCTTTTAAATTGCTTTGATCAAGTTCTAAGTCACTTATCAAATATCAATTTATAATCAATCCGATTAAATAAAAACCCGCTACATCAGCAGCAGTTGACGTGATAGTCATGACACTGCTGAATACTTTCCCCTAAAAGCACTATTTTGCATTTTCACACAAAACCCCGTAAGCAAAAAGACTAAATTGCCCTCCTTTCAGAAGACATCAACGACAAACTTTAAGCCTCCAAAACTTCATATCCTGTCTCTCTCAATCTCCAAGTTGGAAGCCAATCCCCCCTTGAACAAAGAAGGGTAGAGAGCAACCGCCGTCGTGCTCATGCCACCTTCTCTCTTCTCCAGTGATACCTTCAACCCCCCCACCCCACTCTACGTGCGCGCGCGTGGAGCCTCCCTCAAGGCTCCTTGCGTCGAATCTAAGGTCGCCGGGAGTTTACGCGAGGTTGGCTGCCACTTGTGGCGGCGACGATCTTCATGAGCCCCTTCGTCTTCCTTGAGAGAGAGAGAGGTGCGCAATGGCAATGGTGTGGCCTACAGGCAACGACGACGAAGACCTGTTCACAGATGCGGGTGAGGACACAACGGAGGTGGTGAAAACACAGTGGTAAATGGCAAAGGCCGACGGAAGGAAAAGCGACAGTATGTAATTTGAGTGCAACCTTTAGAGGATCTCAACCTCATAATCTATAAAGATTTCAGGGGCATCATGAAAAGCCGTGCCGGGGAATCCTCACGTCCAAGCTGGGCAATGCATTTGCTTCTTCAATTATTGCTTCCTTTTTTTTTTTAAGGTGCACATTACGGTGAAGGGAATCTCTTCCGCTGCTGGTCCATCCATATTCTCATCCCGAGCGTGGCGATGATGCAAAACATCTGTCAGAGGATACGACACGACATCTGAATCAAATGCCGACCCTCAACGTCGCACAAGAACACAAAATTATCGACCCAAAAGGTGATGGCGAGGCGACCGACGAAAGCACGATTCCTTTCCAGCCAAAGCCGACACGTTTCATCCTCTGCTAAGATCCAATGTTCTGTTTTTTTATTTCTCTCTTTTCTCTCTCTTTTCTTTTGTTTGTTTCTTCGGGAGCGGTTCGGTTCGGTGATGGTCACGTGCCCTTTGGTTTTTTTATTCACAGCACGTGCAACGCGTGATTAGCGCGATCCGTGTTCCTCCTAATTTGGGCTAGTTGCACTTCGCCCCCTGAATTATTGGATTCCGGCGATTTCGCCCACCCAATTTTTCGAGTTTCGCGAAATGTCACCTTCGGTATGATGAGGCCTTCTTCCGCATCGCTAACGGTAGCTCCGGCCGATCCTGTCCCGACCTCCGGCTAAAATGACCGATCAACATCTTTTATTGGAGGCAAATATATCCATAACAATGGATACTAAAGGTAGGTATAATTTCTTTTATTCGTGTTTAAATTTTTTAACCTTTTCTTTTCTTGATAAATAAATGAATCTTTCAATTTGAAAAGTGTTCTATTTATATGAAAAGATTGAGCATCTTTTTGTGGGCAAAAAGGTGGGAAGCAATAACCAACATTTATAATTCCATTAGCAATGTTTATGTGAGTTTTTCTCTCCTTGAAACATTTGTTCCATATTATAATCATTACTTATTTAAGTGAGCATGTTGTCATTGCACCACTCATCCGAATTGAGTGAACTTGAACTCATCTTGCATCATGGCACGATCCAAACCAACGTCTCGGGTAAACAAGGGTTTATGGATAGCAACGGATGATCAAGGGATTCCAACTCGTAAACTTAAGAGTCCCAAATCACATCAGCATAAAAACTTAAGTTTGACCCAAATACAATTAAATGCTTGGCTAGCCTGGCTTCGGAAAATAAACTTCTAGAGATTTCTTCATATCGAAATCCAAATATAAAAATCTAAATATTTAAATTCAAAAGATAAACCCAACACAATGCCGTTAATATCTAATAGGATAAAGAAAATTAATTTAAGATAGCACCCTGACGAAAATCACAACTAAGATATGTTTTTTGGCCCAAAAAAGATTTACCCACGATTTATATCATCGTCATACCCTAATTCCATAAATCTAAAATAGAAGCGTCTAACAGCAAAACTAAGTAACAGACTAACAAATACTCGGAGTTAAAAATATTCAATCGGGGTAACACTACAAAAAAAATAATAATATTACATCTGAATTGTTGAACTTAAGACCAAGACATTACACTCGATTGCAAAATGACAGCAATGTAATTACATCACCATCGTTAAAATTCGTAGAAGACAAGGATTGTGTTTTTTCAACAAGGACTCTGTTTGCAAAAAAGAAAAAAAAAGGAAAAAAAGAGGAACGATGATTACCGGAAATCGCTTTATCTTTTTAACTTTATCCAAAAAGGCAGATCTCGTTAAATATAGATTAAAGGATGGACGCTCGTGACACCTCATTCCGTCCTTTTTATATTATCCTTTTTCGGCTCTCTCTCTCTCTCTCTCTCTCTCACTCTGTTTTCGTCCTCTGTTTTCAAGCACTTTCTTCGATCTTTCTTCGCCGGTCACCCCGTCGCCGGAGCTCCCCGAATGGCGAAGCACGAGGACCATCCCGTCCCTGTCTACTCCAACCTCGAGGCCGTGTACGGCGGCGGGTCCCAGCTGGAAGAGGCCCAGCTGCGCTTCGACACGCTCAAGGCCAAGTTCGTCGAGGCCTTCGGCCATCAACCCGACGTGTACACTCGGTCGCCAGGTACGTTTGGCCGTGCCCCGGGGGGCGTCGTGGAGAAGTGGGTTCTGGGAAAGGTTGGGTTTTGATTGATGGGTTTGTGCCGGTTTCTGTTGTTTGATTGAGTTGGGCCCGCGTGTAGGGAGAGTGAATTTGATCGGGGAGCACATTGATTACGAGGGGTACTCGGTGTTGCCGATGGCGATACGGCAGGACACGATCGTCGGGATACGCAAGTACGATTCTGGGGAGGCGAAGCCGCTGCTTCGTATCGGGAATGTCAACGACAAGTACATGATGTGCAGTTATCCTGCTGATCCAGAGCAGGTGCTTTTGGCCTTGATACTGTAGTCAAATTCGTCACGCCTTCGTATTTTTTAATGGTCGACCATAGAATTTCCGTTTTATTAGTTTTGGCTCATGGGTATGCAGGTGACTTGGTAAACTTAGCTGGATTAGTTCTGAGTTTCTCTGTCTTTTTCATTCTAATTTGTGCATGTGTGTCTGTGTGAGGGAGAGAGAGAGAGAGAGAGAGAGCCTGATACGACACTTGATTTAATGCTTGCTTATTCTAAGTTAATCTCTTTTTTGAACGAAGTTTAATACATCATGAAATCGGATGTATTCTGTCAAATTTCCATTTTTCTTGTCCCTTCATGAATTTGCTTCAATTTGTAGGAACTTGATTTGAATAATCACAAATGGGGCCATTACTTCATCTGTGGGTGAGACTCGAATTCCTTCAATGCTTCATTTCCTGCATGTCCCCGTAATTTTGCTAGCATAGTTAATTATTGTTGTAATTTTTGTTGGAGGCTGTTTTTTGGTATTGGAGTGACAAATCAGTTTGGATAATTATTTATTAGTGCCAATGCTTTTGTGGGTGGTTGTTGAAACAACATTTTTTTGGTTCTCAGGTACAAAGGTTTTTATGAATATGCAGCGTCAAAAGGACTAGATGTTGGTGTGCCAGTTTCACTTGATGTTATCATTGACGGAACAGTTCCAACAGGTGTAATATTCATTTGCTTTGGGCTTGTTCTTTGTTTTGAACAGATTTATTGGCCAGAAGTAATTTCTGCATTTTTACATTGAGGTCTAACCAATTGGTGTGGCTGTGTGCTTTGTGCGTTCCAGGCTCTGGACTTTCAAGCTCTGCAGCGTTTGTTTGTTCTTCTACAATTGCTATAATGGCAGTTCTTGGGGCAAACTTTCCCAAGGTAGCACTTGTCATTCACCAAGATCTCATAATGATGTCTATTTTGAAGGTTAATTCATGCGAGTTTGGTGTTCCTAACAGATAGATACTAGTCATTATCAGAGTATGCTGATAGTGATCTGTTCTTAAATCATGTTTCATTGTCCATTTCATTTCTTAAGTATTGGTTTCTTACATCTCTAAGTGAAAAAAAAATTGGGTTATCAACTACAGTTCTTAAATCTGTTTGGATGATGATCAGTTAGCTTACATACTTCTCATGGTTACTCCTCATATTATTTGGTAATTTGTTTGAGTGTTTGACATGTTCACTACATTTCCTTTTATGTGTCAGAAAGAACTTGCTCAATTGACATGCGAGTGTGAACGGCATATCGGAACTCAGTCTGGTGGAATGGATCAGGTCAGAAATCATTCAGATTGTCCCGAATTTCCATTGCAGATTTAATTTTTGTCTTATCATCAATTTTTTTAATGAAAATCATATGGTTTTCGTCTAGTTTGTAACTTGCTGACCTTGGGATTTGTGTTAGCTTTAGGTTTTGTTAATTCATCATACTCATGAAAGTTTTGGTATAAGGCTCTGTGTGACTCTGAAACAGTTAAGCTATATATTCTGAGGCAGTCAGCCATGAACTGAGCTACAACTCAAGTTATAGCTTTGTTTTTCACTGAATAATTTGTGATATCCATTATACAGAGGGTCTTGTTTCCCTATCATGTTGCATTAATTGGTTGCTATTTATGGTCCAATTTGGTTTCCCTGTATCCCTCTAAAATCACTTCAACTCAGGTGACAGTCTCTCTCATGTAAACTGTAAAACATAGTCTGAGACTGGGAGTTATTGTATGGGATTCTACTGGAAAATGCTATCAATAAATCGACTTCTCTTAATTCATGTATTTCTCTTATTTCTGTGCCTCTAAATGGCATCGAAACTTTCTTCCCCCATTCTACTGGAAAATTCTATTGATGTACAGCTAGTTAGAAAAAAAAATTGACTTCTCTTAATTAATGTATTTCTCTTATTTTTGTGCCTCAAATCGGCAGCGAAACTTTCTTCCTGCAACACTTGACGGTGAAGACTAATATTTGCTTTTGTTTCACTTGACAGGCCATATCCGTGATGGCTAAATCTGGATTTGCTGAGCTCATTGATTTCAACCCTATTCGAGCAACTGATGTGCAACTTCCTGCTGGTGGAACATTTATAATAGCTCATTCTCTGGCAGAATCTCAGAAGGCTGTTACTGCCGCAACAAACTACAATAATAGGGTGGTGGAGTGCCGGTTAGCTGCGGTAGGTTTTTCTGTTTTCTTTCTTTTTCAAAGTCCTTAGCATAGGTTATCTTCATTCTGAGTTTTCAATTATCTAATACTTCCTATTAGCCATATGTGGCTGTGATAAATTGAGCAGACCCTTTTGTAAGTTTGAACTATTATTTTAGAGTTGCGGTATACATTATGTCTGCCAAGTTCACTATTCTCTTCTAATTTCTTCTGCAGATTGTTCTCGGGATAAAGCTCGGAATGAAACCACAAGAGGCTATATCAAAAGTTAAAACTCTTTGTGATGTAGAAGGGTTGTGCTTATCATTCGCCACTGAACATGGTTCTTCTGATCCTGTTGTTGCAGTTAAGGTATTTGTCATTTCTCATCCTAGTTTCCCTTGTATTTGTATTATAAATTTCTTAGTTCCTGCTGGCCATTATTTTTATGTATGGCATGGGCATTGAACTATGCAGTCTATCGGTCATTTTAACCTCCAACTAACTCTCCCCTGTTGCTGTTTTCTTAAAAGGAACTTCTTAAGGAGGAACCTTATACAGCAGATGAGATTGAGCAAATTACTGAGGAAGATCTGCCATCTGTTTTAGGCCATTCTCCAACTTCTTTGGATGTGTTAAAAGCCGCCAAGCACTTCAAATTGTATCAGGTACTTCTTTAATCCTTAGTTTAAGATGAAGCACTTTTTTAGTGCTACCATTATCATAAAGTTCGCGATTGTTTGAACTTTGACAAACTTCAAAATTATGAAGATGTGATCTTTCCAAGTTTGGTGACTAAATGTTCTAATTTTAAATAATTGTTGAGAATTCCATTTTGGAAAGCATTTGAATTGTGTTAAGTCTATCTACACAACAACACATTTGTTGCTTCCCTGGACTAATTTTTTTGATTTAATCATAATCCTTCTTTAGAGGGCGTCTCATGTATATTCTGAAGCCAAGAGAGTGTATGCTTTCAAGGACACCGTATCATCTAATTTAAGGTCAGTTTTTACAGTTACCGACAGCTCTTTCCCTCCCTTCATGTACACACTGCCTGCATTGTCAATGATATCCTGGGAGATGAAGCACAAAAAACATGCTATGCAGTGCAAAGAACCTTATTCAATTTCTGAAGTGTTTATTGTGCGTATTGTTTCTGTTCTTTTACCAGTGAGCAGGATATGTTAGAGAAGCTTGGTGACCTCATGAATGAGAGCCATTACAGCTGCAGTGTTTTGTACGAGTGCAGGTACATTTTTACGTCCTACTTCCATATCAGTTCAGCACATGCTCATATGTATCACATGGTTGTGCACATGCTCGGAAGTATGCTGCGAGAGCATCACTTAGCTTATGCTTGCACTAGTGTCTCGTTTTCAACAATGAGGACTCTGATTAGTAGAGTGATCTGTTGATTTGATTACGCAATGAGGGCACGCCTCTTATTAGACAGTAAAATCTCCGGATAATGAGGGCCGTAGTGAGAACTAAGAACACGTGAGCCAGTTGCGTTGATGTTTTTGACTGAAAAGCAAAGGGACTGAACCAGATCTACAATGTAGAGCATTAAGAGTGGGCTAATCAGATAAGTTGCTTTAGTGTTTTTATGTCAGTAACACAATGCCCATCAGGTGGTGATGCTCGCAGTCCCCTTGCTTAATAGTGGCAAGAAAGATTACCATAGTTTCTGTTTTCTGTTTTTGAACTGTTCATTTTCTTCCTTTGTCCTGTAATTAGCTGCCCCGAGTTGGAGGAGCTCGTGAAGGCTTGTCGCGACAATGGTGCTCTAGGCGCGAGGCTTACTGGAGCCGGATGGGGTGGTTGTGCAGTCGCTCTCGTCAAAGAGAGCATCGTCCCGCAGTTCATCCTCAATCTGAAGGTACTTGTTTTCATTCTGCACCGAAACTCGAATTGCTGCTGGAAAATAGTAACAGTCAATTTGACATCACATTCGAAAATCTCCTCAGGAGTGCTATTACCAATCGAGAATCGATCGGGGCGTGATCGACAAGAACGAGCTTGGGCTCTATATATTTGCCTCCAAGCCGTCAAGTGGGTCCGCCATTTTCAAGTTCTAGCATTCCTCTTGCTGATATTTAACTTAAGAATTTCTAAGTGTTGGACTTTGGAAGTTTTCTCTGCGGGACTTGTTAGGAGGCCTGCCTTCTTATTGACTAAGTCTTGGAACAACTCTTGCTTGAATAAGATGTTGATATCTCCCTAAAGATCAAGTTAATAAATATGATTTAGCTTGACATTTTGAATGACATGATTCCAACGAGGAAAGCAAGAAACTTGGGGGCATGTTCGTATGGCTCTTTTAAGCAAAAACTAATCACTTGTCCGCCAAAAAAAGTATAATTTATACTGAAAAGTTAGATAGGATTTAACTAATATGTATGTGATAATAAAGTTTCAATATCAATGGTGGGCATTTAGTCAAATGTATATCTTTTATAAGAAAAATCATGGTCGATTGGATTCCCAACAATACATGTAATTGCATTTGGGAATGGAACTTTACAAAGCATATATTGTGATATACCAGATGAAATAACTATATACGTATTCCGAATTAGAATATAGGTCGATTAAAAAATAATAATTTGAATCTCGACAAAAGGATGGGCAGCAATTTATTGATGGTGATGGAGAGTGAGGGCCACTAAGATTTTGACGAATAATTTTGGCCCCTACATGGAAGCTATTCTTTCATGAACAATGCATTGATTTCGATGGATCAAGACGCACGTGGTCTTGTTCCTCAGTTCCTAAATAATTGTGGGGGCTATACCTAGATTTTTAGATATTGTCGCCTTCTTTTGTTTTCTGCCTTTTCTCGACTTTTATTGAAATAGAAAATCGAGAAATTTTCAATAAAAGTCAAGAAATTCGATTATAATGCTATTTGGACATTAGAATGGAGAATAAAAATCTCTTTTTAGTATTTTTTTTTTTTAAAATTGGGGCAAGATTGTTAATATGAACTCTTCGGGACCTCACATATTGCTCGTCATTCATGACATGTCCCCCACCAAACAAGGCATTGCAAAGCCTTTGATTAAGTTATTTTGAGCATCTATTTGAGATCTTTGCGGCATCATTCCATGCATCTCCATGGCAAGTGTAGTTGGGTCGGGCCCATTCATCCCCACAGAAATTAAAAAAAAAAAAACTCCATATTTATATTATTCCCCATTTGTTTTCTATATTTAAAAGTAAGAAATAGCTTGGGGAGTTCACTTTAATTTGGACCTGCCCGGCTTCCTCCTCTACTATTTTTTTTTTTTTTCTCGGGGTCCTTTTATTTTACTTGTTGAAGGTCAAATGTTATGTTCTCCCACTCATCCAAAAAAGTCATCAGGAATGGAGAGGAAACAAACTCGGTCCAAATTAATAAATTCTTGGCATAATTAATCAGTGTCAACACTTTCAATTTGTACTTTTTCCTTTTCTGAGAAATGTGGATGTAAAACACATGAAAGTTCCTCTTTTGAGCAATTAATACGCGGCATTTACATATTTCTTATCATCTTTTCGTTGGCTATAAAATCAACAAATTCAAGAGTGAGTTCCTTTTAATCTCATTAAAGTTTCAAAAGAGTGAGCTTTTTCAGCTATTGCATTTTGTAAAAGCTTATCCATATAATAATCATTCGAAATCAAATTCTTTTGCATCATCTATGCTCAAAAAGTCGAAAGAAAAATATTAATTGCACAAAAGTTTCAAAATTCAGATTATTGTTAAAAATCGAATCAAAGATGTTAAAAATCAGAAAATTCATCCAATCACGTGAGAGGTTTACTTGATCTGGACTACCTTAATTTATCATTTCATCTACTAAATAATGTGCGACCGCAACACAACTCGACATTAGCTGAGCTTCTGGAGCAGCTCCCAAGAAAATCTTCCATAAGGAAACAAATAAACGTTCCGATTTATTCGAAAAATGGAAGAACAATAAATATTTTCCCAAAATTGGCATCTAAGCAAATAACTGCTTTTTTTTTTTTTTCTAAAAAGCACAAATTTGAAAAAAAAAAAAAATTGGGGGCGTCAAATTACATATAACCGGACAAGCCATGTGTCGGTGAGACTTCACCTCTGAACAACCTCGCCCTGCATCTCCTCTCTCTCTTTCTTTCCTCGGAAGACGCCAGCTGCTTTCGACACTACCTCGAAAATGGCGTCTCCCCTTTGTTATCCTCTGACTATTCAATACGTTTGAATTGCTTTTCCTTGAAGAATTTCCCCCATTTACTTTCTCTCTCTCCATCTCTCGTGTTCCCGGCCTCTCGCCTCGAACCTTCTGGCCTCCCTTCCCTCTGGCGCTGGAGCTTTTGCCCGATGGTGTCGATATAAATCGTCGCCGTGTTCCGCGTGGGAGATCTGGGGCTCTCGTTCGCTCTCTCTGGCAGGTAACCCATTGCTTGGTTTCGTCTGTTTCGTTGATTTCGCGCGAGCGGTTCCTCGAAATGTTGAAGCTCTTTTTGGTGTTTTTGGAGTGCTTTTTCCGGATTGTTTTGACGACCCTTTTGTACTCTTCTCCCGTTGGAAGTTTTTGGGATCGACTTTCTCTTGTGGGTTCTCGTTTTCTTTCTCTTAGGGGCTGTTTTTAAGCCTAAAGTTTCTAGCTTTACCTTCGTCTGCTGGATTTTCGGCACAAAGTTCGTATCTTTGGGATTAATGATTGAGGTTTATTGTTTGAAACTTGCAGGTTGTGATTGGGTCGGGATTGCGGTTCGAAAATAGGCAAAGATCACGTATATTTTGATTTGAAGTGAAGGTGGGGTTTGGCGTCTTGTTTCACTTCTAGAGGAAGCTAGTCTCTATCTTGCAAAGAAAGTCTGGGGATAGTTGAAGTCATATCATAGCCTCTTTTGCAAGTTAAAATTGCCACATTGTTTTTTGCTTAGTGAATGCCAAAGTCGCTTGCTTTGACATGGCATGTATCTATGGCTAAGCAGTCTCCCTGAATCGGGTCTGAGTTTTGGAGCTTAGTTGTTAGATTCTAGCTGTTATTAGGCCTTTTGCCGTCGTTGTGAACTCCTTTAAATTTGCATAGGAGAAAAGGTGTCAGATTGGGGGTTTCAATGGAACACAGAGATAGGGATTTTGATATTGATCTCGAAGTCGGTGGTAATTGTAGTGAAGAAGGTTCGAGCGAAGATTCTACTTCTGATACCAAAAAAGAAGTGAAGTTAGTTAGTGAGTTCTATGGGAGGCTTAATGATGGTCCGGAGAAAGATGAAGAGTGTGGCGGTTTTTATGGCAACATACTGAACTCAGATGGTGTTGATGCGCGAAATATGCCTAAGTTGGTTGGAGAAAAGAGCCCAGGCAGCACACAGAAGGAAAAGCGGAAAAAGACTAGCAATAAAAAGGCCCCTAAGCCTCCCCGGCCCCCAAGAGGTCCATCACTAGATTCCGCAGATCAAAAGCTGATTAAAGAGATTGCTCAACTTGCGATGTTGAAGCGTGCGAGGATCGAGCGGATGAAGGCCTTGAAGAAGGCAAAAATGACCAGGGCATCATCATCTTCTCAGAACAGTGTCATTGCCATGGTGTTCACTGGTCTTTTCTTGCTTGTGATACTGTTTCAGGGTAATGTTACTTTGATCTTGTGTTAATGGTTTAGAGTTTCCTGTGAAATTAGTTATTGCTCAAACCAAGACTAGATAGAGAGGGTCCATATGCCACTGGTAACTAATTTTGTGTAGTCGACAGTGTTTCACTGATTTCCCTATGTTTTTGCCTATTTAGATAAGAGAATTAATTTAATGTCATCTGGAGAAATGGACGTGGTTCTTCACTGAGATTTATTATTCCTCACAGTGGAAGCTTGCCTTCAGCCATTGGTAATATGTGTGTATTAAGAGGGCTGCAAAGTAGTTATAAAAATATTACAATCTCAGTGTGCGTTTTTTTCCAATGGCTTAATTCTTTGCAAGTGTATTATCCTGCATAGACACATTATGGCACTAATAAGATTTCAATATGGTGTGTGGATTTTCACTTTCTTCCAAAGCTGTTTGATAGTTTATGTTGTTCATAAATTACAGTATTCTCAAGATGTTTGGTCATTGCCCTCGCAGGAATTGCCCCTAGAACAAAATCCTCGGTGGCAACCTTTGAAGGCTCCCCAGAGTCAGGATCACCTCTAGGAGGTCTAATATCCGTTCAGTACAACCAAAATCCGTATATCACTCACATGAGTGGACCTGCATACGGTTCTCCACGGTGGGTTCCTTTTCTTTCAGTTTCTTTCTATTGACAAAATCAATTTCTTTTAGTTTGGAAATGAAAACTGACACTCCTTGATTATCTCCACAGTTTGGTAGAGGAGGTTGCTGGTTCGAGTGCAGAGGAAAGCCGGGTAGAGTTGCTGGATGATTTGGACCATTCAATCGCGATCCTTTTTTTTTTTACCTGTACAGGTTGCTACTTCAAACTGTTTTGCTGGGTAATTTATCCCCTTTTGTATACTCTTCGAAGTCTGGGGAGTGAGTTAAATTATCCTGCACATGAGATGTTTATTTGTCACGGGATGCTCTGTCTTTGCATGGGTTGCCTCTCTAGCAACTCGTTGGCCAAAAGGATAATTTCCTAGCTGTCGTCTGGAAATGTTCCTGGAATAATTAGTTTTCCTCCATTGCGTATCTAAGATCTGTTTCATTATTTGTCACATAAACTAGAACCGATGTACTTGTAATTTGAAGAAAGAAATGCAGAGGAGCTGGCTAGCTTTGGATATTGTAAATTCTCGTGGCTACATGTACGTGGGTTCTCGGCGGTGTTTGAGAGTGCTGTAACCGTTGCAGATAGAGGGCAATCAACTTTATCACTGCTCGTTTTCATTTCAATACAAATTTGTAACCCTTCAGGTTTCGTGTAAGTAGGAGAGTGTTCTTCATGTGGCCATGTTAGTGCGAGCAATCAGAGCCTTTAATGAAGTTCATCATGTTGAAGAAACTTCCGGCACATGGCCTCACGTGTGTGCAATTACTTATATTGGAAAAAAAAAAAAATCTCTGTTGCTAGATCCAAGTCCACCTGGTACACTTCTGAATTCCTTAATTCATGATCAGGGGTTCAATCTGTTTCAACTCTCTCCTCTGAAACTGCAAGGCTGTTTCCTGATTTCTTGGTACGGTTAGCCCTGCATATAAATTTTGGAGATCCTGAGGAGCTAAATGCATATAAAATTTGGAGATCCTGACGAATTAAATGCGTTCCTCTGTTTGAATTTTATATGATGGTGAGATATATGACAATAAATGATACGACTTTACTATTCGCAAAACAAATCAAGAGCATATCTGAGAACTCACCTCCCATGATAGCTCTGTTGTTCTGTGGAGCCAGATGATCAGTTTGATTTCATATTTGCTGGTTCTCTTAGGTGGCCGACATTCAAATAATGCACCGACGAATCCGTGACTTATCCTTCTGAGGTTTCGATGAGTGGTGCAATGTGATTGAAGTTATGCAAACTATCATGACCCGATGTTGGTGTTGTAGATCAGTCTCCATGCACACCATACGAGATTTACCTGTCTTTTGTTTGTGATTCTTGCTGACACGATGCACGTTGATCTCCTTGCTTCCTAATTGGGTTCCCTAACCGTATTCCCTAATTCTCAAACAAATGTTCGCATTTCAGGCACATCTCATTTCCCGACCTCAGTCTCGGATCCTTATCGCATTATTCGAACTTAATCATCCAGTCCTGTAAACCTACACCCGAGATCCATAGCCCTTGAATTCATATTAAGAGCATATATTTAAGCAGTTATTCTCTTCTAATTGGCAGAGCCGCATCTGGCTTACGATTAATTTACGGCACTAGGAAAGTCAAGATCCCTACTTTAAGGAAGCTATTCTTGGTCTTGATTGAAGCATAAGCATTTTGTCGATATGGAAACGTCTATTCCATTCTTTTGTTTATTGAAGATCTCCGAAGAATTGGACATGAGAAGATCAGTCGAAAATGGAGAGAGAGAGAGAGAGAGAGAGAGAGAGAGATGACATCAAACTTTTTCATGAGTACCTATGTATGTAAGCTATATCGTGATCACATCTATAAAGCAAGATTATATGTTTCCTCCTAGCACGACCTCATCCTCATCGTCTAAATTAGACCATTCACTCGAAGTACCAGGTTTCATCATCTTCTCTAAAGGATGTTGCAAGAGAGATCATCAATGGAGACTTATTTTAACCTTATTGCAAATCTTGATAATAGCCACGGCCACGTCGCACAGCTCGCTCACGAGCTTATTCCTTTCGCCCAACGGTGACGACACCTTCGATTTGGAGAACTCATTCTCGCATGTGTCGGCCTGGTCTCCCGCATCCGACACCCCATACTCCGCGAATCCATATTGAGTCTTGTTGAAGGCAGCGATGGCCTGAGGAAGCGTGTACTTCACGACCGGTATGTACAGCTCAGCGCAATAGTCTAACGGCCTCTCCAGCTGCGGGTCCTTAGCCTGATTGATCCGTGCCTCTATGTAACTCAATGTGTCGGTCGCGTTTGCCAAAGTCAACTTCAGTATCGTGCTGGCCAGGTCGTGGACGGTGGCACCGGAGCGGATATGATGCGATCTCAAGGACGAGATGCACAGATCAGGGTACGGCGTCTTCTTGCAAGTCTTCTTGATCAAGTCGACCCTCTTCCGGAGCGAAAGAGCGGGCGCCCACGGAGATGCAACGATTAGGGGAAGAGAAAGATGAATGTGAGGAAGAAGAAGCCCTTCATTGTTTGACCTAATGAAGGAAAAGCAAAAAAAAAAAGGAAAGTTCAAGGTTGATGTGAGGTTCAGAGATGGAGTAGGACTCGGCAAAATCCCAGTGCCTCTTAATCACACATTAAGAAGAGAAACGCGAACGCGTAATCCATAATATAGGTTTTGGCTTTGTCTTACAGAATATATAGCATTGCAGTATCATGCATGGCATTCCATAGCAGTGAAGAAAAAGGAAAATCAGTGTCCGATCAGGAGTTGCGGGTAGTTTTTGTCTTACCATGCATTGCACGCTTTCTTGATAGGGTTGCTTCCACAATTCATCTGGTGTAGTTTAATTAAAAGCACTTGCTTTGTGCTTTTGACAATCTGGTTATTTTTCATTTTGGCATGTACGTATGTATGTATTTATGTGCGCGACGTAATGAAGAAATTCAATCGCATTGGATGCTTCTGTTCCGCCTTGAAGCAATTAGCTTATATGAAGTATGTTGGTTGGGATTGGGGCTAGGGTTGTAGTTCAAAAACACGACTTTTTGTTAAGTAAAATTTGTAGAACAATTGGCAGGAGTCTCTCAAACTTTAAATAGATATAAAATATGGTAAATATATGATATTTGGTGTCTCTCTGTCGTTACTATTGTTTTTTTAATTGATTCTCAGTTTTGGAAATATTGAAGTTGTTCAATATCTT
The DNA here is from genome assembly GCA_016097545.1 of Eucalyptus victrix. Lineage (NCBI taxonomy): Eukaryota > Viridiplantae > Streptophyta > Magnoliopsida > Myrtales > Myrtaceae > Eucalyptus > Eucalyptus victrix. The sequence continues at coordinate 50,441,200 of CM027842.1, forward strand.
TGCACCTTAATAAAATCTACAAAAGTGTGTCCCCAGTTTCAAGTGTAAATGGAGCAACCACCATGACATTTCGCCCCGGTCTGTTTAGAAGACATATCATAATTGTCCTTTTTATTTTTATTTTTATTTTATATTTTCAGTCATTGAAGATGACTAAATGGCCATGATTGTTTAGCAAGTATTATGGGGACTCCATTAGTTAAATGCTAGTATTGAGAAAGCTGAAAACCTGAAGTAGATGAGGATTTATTTTGGACTTTCAGCATTTTGAAAGTCCACATTCACTGTTCATCTCATGTTCACTGTTCATATTACACAATTTTCATCGAGGAGCTACCGGAGGCAAACGATGGTGTTGCTTGAGGGGTTTGTGCATCCTTCGTGACGGTTGCCCTCGACGTCAAGCAATGTCGTGGGTTGGGCTACCTCAGGCCACCTCGCTTGAGGTTGAGCGACTTCAAGCAAGGCTGTTTGGTGAACAAATCTAATTGGTAGCAATGGGCTCATAGCTAAGCTCCATCGGATTCAATTTTGACTTTTTAAAAAAAATTAACAAAAACTCTTTACATTGTAAGATTCACCAAATGGTATAAAAGTCAAAATTATTTTTCAACGCACTTTAAAGTTTTGATTTGTCAAATACCATAACATTTTGCAAAATCCTCAAAAGTATTTGCATTTTTTCGAAGTATCCTAAAGCCAAATTAAGGTTGCCTATGATGACTCTGACAACTTCTCGCGGACGTACAATCCTCCTTCGCTCTTGGACCAAGGGCTTTCCCGAGCAAGCCCTCGAATTTGTTCAGAATCGACTAGTCGTTCGCGTCGACCTTGTCGACGATGATTAGCCAAAGGGTTTTGGCGTCCGCGGCTGAGCTTTGGGATCGGACCGGAGAGCCTTGGCACTGAAGCCGGCGCGTTGCGTCCTCTTGCACGCGTCGTCGACGAGGTCGGGCGGATGCGAATGGGAGGGATGAAAGGGATTCATTGTGCTGATAGACGGAAATTACAGTGCTGCACGTCCGGCAAATTCAAGGGTCAAGCCCTGAAAAGCCCCTTTCAACTTTCACTCCAAGCAAAGCTCATCGAAATTATGAAAGAAAAAAATACTAATGACTTTATCGTAAACGAAAGTATCCTCTTTTTAAAAGTAGTAAGTCTCAAAGTCCTTAATATCAAATAAAAGTCAGATTTCAAATGTCGAAAATGAAAGTTAGAGCATTAATTTAGATATTAAAGAAGACATTACATGCTTTGGAGTAAATGAGCATTCATGTGTGTCATAAAACTGAGGTTTTGTAGCAATTAAACTGCCATAAAACTTGTCCTCTCTAAAAGCCATAGCGTGTGATATGAAGACAGGCTCTTTTGCGTGTTGTGGCACCATCAAAGTGATATTGTACTTTGTGTGTGCGCAACGAAATCAACTGATTAAAGCTTACTCGAAAGTTTGATGTTTTCACTTCCTTAACTCAGACATGTGAAACCAAGATGATCCATCCGAGACTTTTGAGTATGCCTATTCAAGCCTGCCAAGTTAGACGGTTCTGCTTGGGTGCACTTGAGAAGCAGAAAGCATATGATGTATCATGACTGACATGGTGCATACTGTTGGGAAAAATATTAGATAATATAAAAATAAGAATTATTGAAAATTTGTTAAAAAAGATCATAATATAATATTAATATATTTGAGACATGCAAGTACTGTCCTTAAGGATAATTTTGCTTTTCAAAGTATGAAACTCGGTACAACAAGCTTTGTCAGCTATTCTCCCAATATATAATTGGCATTTTTATATATTCCACATTGAATATTAAAAAGAATAAGAACAACATCACGTGTATAATTTAGCTATTAGGAAAAAAAAAAGGAAAGATGTGAGAATTCAATGTATTTTAAAAGATTTTGGTTTTGAAGTTTAATTTATATTCTAGAGAGAGAGAGGGAGCAAGAGAGAGGGAGAGTTAATAAATCATTCTAAAACTGCTGTAAAATAATGGAGGGTTTATGAAGAAATAAAGACATTATAAAGTCGCTACACCACTGTTTTATAGACGTTATATGACCGTTTTATATTAATGGAGGACAAAAACAAACCAATTACATTGTCTAAGTGATATGCATTTAAACCAACCTTATGTTTGAAATTTGAAAATTTGTACCTCGGATTTGCTTGTTTCTCCATGTGTCATGATGACCCCGTGATGCGTCCCGTGGGCGTGCATAACGCTTTTTCTGAGAGGCGTGAATTGTCGTAATTTGTATACGCGTGTCTATTAGCTAGCGGAGAGGCGCTTGGTCGTGGAAATGTCATCTATCATATCGATTAGCTATAAAAAATGAGCATGCTTTGGTATTGGATCCGATTCATAGGATCTTATCAAACGAAAACTGCACTTTCATGGGGAAAAACATCACAGTTCAGTTTCCATTTTTGCTTCCGAGCTAAACATTTCTTCTTCAACCTTTATTAATCTAGCAAACCATCGCACTGATCAATCAGTGCTCACAGCAGCAAACTGGCAATGGCGGCAGCCACAGAGGCCGCCTTGTTCTCATAATCGTTCGAGCCTGATAATGGCGACTTGCCTCCGAAGCCCTCTTCGCAAGAGGATGCCTGAATTGCCTCCTGCCTCATGTTATCCACGGCGAACTTGGGGTCGCCTTTTGTCAAACTTTCCTTGCTCGAGGGCACCAGGGCGCTCATGCAATATCTGTACGACTCCTCGCAAGAGGTTAGCGCTTGCTTCGTCCCTCGGTCGGGGGATTTGCGCAGCAAGTCCTTGATTTTGGTCACAGTCGACTTGGCATTCGCGTCGACCTTGTCGACCATGATTAGGCCTAGGGTTGCGGTGTCGGCAGTGGAGCTGCGGGGGTCAGACCTGAGAGCTGAGATGCAGAAGTCGGCGTGCGGCGTCTTCTTGCATGTGTAGTCGACGAGGTCGGCTGATGTGAATGGGAGGATGGTGATGACAAGAATTTGAGTGAACGAGAGAAACGTGAAGAGCACTGGAGTCTTCATGTAATTGGAGTCTGTTCTTGAAGGAGATGACGATTCTGATGAGGTTTTGGACGGGGATGGTAAGAAAGGAATTCTTTTGATGGAGAATGTGTGCCAGTTGACCACTTGGAAGAAATTGGTACTTTCTACATTGATAGCCATATCTCTGTTGACACCTAACACTTGATTCAGCATCATTCAAAAACCATCCTTTGAATGAGTTGTTTTCTTGAAGATATTACCAAGTTTTGTTTTTTTGTGGCTGTTCAACTTTGAAGTAGATAAACGTTCATACTAGTCATAAATGAGGTTTGTAGTAAATAACCCCCTATATTCTTATCCTCTCTACTAGCTAGCCATAGTGTCTGATACTTAGGCAGATTTTTTACAAAAGGAACTTTTGTATGTAAGACTTCATTAAAGAAATTACAGAGGTCATTTCTCGAGAATATAACCTTCGATGACGATTCCATACGGAAATTAATAAGCTGACTAGAAGAGTGACGGTATAATCAGCACCTCATATTTTCCTAAGGATATGGGTCTCGCCAACAGCTTTTATGCATGATTCTCTTTAGCTGCGTTTGGCTTTTGCCTCTTCCGTCGCAAAAGCAAAGATGTCCTTTTCCTTTCTTTACGTTCAACAACTTCACATGGCACATTAAATGAAGGGCCTCCGCCTTTCCAGGCCGAGGAAAACCACATTCATTGTATCGTTACTCTTTTCTCGTCACGGTACTGTTATTATGCTAGTCATGTCCATTCCGTATGTCCACCATTTTCTTTTCCCACGTCAAGTTTGCTCCAAAGCCACCTTCCACTCCTCTGTGTTTAAGACCATTCCAGGCCCTATCCGCAACTTCATCAGAGGCACCAAACTGCGGTACCAAAGAGCCACAGAAAGACCAATGTCAAGATTTGTTGAATAATCATCATCATCATATCACCAAGCGGGAGCACCAAAGAGCAAATTCAAGTGCTTCTTTGCACAAGGAATTCACAACACAAGATTTACTTCCGTTTCTTTTTTCTTTTCTTTTTTTACTGTGCACACAAACTTTAGTTCTTGTTACTAAGTTTTTAAATCCTTCGATGGTTTTTCTTACGTCTTGACCCTGTTCGGTTATGAATATGAAAAAATCATTAAAAAATAGCAAACAAGATCAAACAACTATGAATAAATTTGTACAACTAAAGCAAAGCGTGCCAAATAAGTTCCAAGTTTTGATTTTTCACAAAGGAGCTATGGATTGATGTAAAAAAATCAATTTGCATTCAGGTATCAGAACCATTTTAGTTTCTGAAAAAACAGAGGAGACCTTATTCACAAAGTTGGCAATTAAGGCCATCCAACGAAAGAATCAAGTTCTAAAAAATTGCATGCATTTGGTAGAAACATCAACAAACAATTATCATGTATATACACCTAAAGTGAGGAAATACACAAGAATCTTTCCACATTAAAAAAAAAAAATTTAATGGAGAGAACATAATCCTACTCAAAAGGAGAATGTCTGGTTATGAAAAAGTTTAGCTAGAGGCATTATAGGGAAAAGTTTGCTGAAAGTCTTAAATCTTATATAATGTAATATATTTTGAGTTCTTTGTGTTTTTCAGTTAACATAATCAAGTGCAAATTACCTTTTTTAAAAAGCACAATCAAGTTTTCCCAGTAACTAATATTGAAATTACCCAAAGCAACAACTGTAATTGCACACACGGAAAATCTTAATCGTACCTAGCGAATAGTTCAAAACTCAGTTACGTTTTTCATACTTGATTATGCTTTTTGGGAAGGATTAAAAACTTGATCATACCAATCGCATAGTTCAAAACTCGGTTACACTTGGTAGGGAAGATTAAGCAAATCGAATTGCGCCAAATAAATTTAGCAGCAAGGTTTAAAGTGCATTCCATATATAAAATTCTAAAGATGACTCCACTATACATGATTTTTAATGCTCTTTGATCACATCAATGATTCTTTTGTAGAATAATCAGAAGAACAGAGTCTTATTTGTGCCCTCTACTTACCGTGGCCCAATTGTAGATTTTTCTTTGTGGGGTGGCTCAGAATGCACTCGGCATGCGCCACAAGCATTGATTCAATTTGAAAAGACTCTGGCCTGATCAGAGGAAATTATCTAATAATATAACTACCAATGACAGGATAAAGTTCCAAATCCTCTCATTTCATGGAGGTGATTGCTCAACAACTTTGTCTTTATTAATAATTGGCAAAGGCAGGTCTACTTTTTGGTTGATGAGGCTTATCTGATCTTTTCCGAGTTGATGCCACCATCGGGGGGATAAGGTTTTTTTTTATTTACATTTAACGAAACGAACTGATTAGAGCTTGCTCGAAAATTGATGTATTCACTCCCACAGCTCGACAACTAGAAGTTAACATGATCCGTTCGAATCTTTCGATTTGGTCTATTCCAAGTCTTACCAAATTATTTGTTATCAAGGTGATAGAGTGCGCACTGAAAGCAGAAAATATCCACTGTAACATGGCTGACGCCTGGTAAACTGGTCAGTTATATTGTCTAATCGACATGTATTCAAACCAACCCTATCTCTTCTGAACACTCTTTATCTCCGATCTGCTTGTTTCTCCCCGTGTCAAGATTATATGGTACATCCCATCCACAAAATACTTTTCTGAAAGGCCTGGGTCATTGTGGTTTGTCCTCTCGTATATCTATGAGGTAGTGGGGAGGCACTTGATCATGGAAACATATACATTAATAAATTTATTTGGTATCCGATAAACGAGTGGAAAATTATAATCCTCAATTAAGGAAAAATAACTGATAAGAATCTAAATTTAACTTATAAACTTCCAACAGCTGGTCATATGTATGATCAAGAGTGTAAAAATATCATATCATCTACTTTAAAGTGAGTACGCCTTGGTATTTCAAACTATTATCAGAATTTCATTTAACAAAACCTGCACATTCATTAAGAAACATTACGGTTCAGTTTTCATATTGCTTCCTAGCTATACATTTTTTTTCCACAGCCCTCACTAATTTAACCATTCATCTCTCTGATCATCACTACTCACAGCAACAAACCGGCAACAGCGGAAGCCACCGTGGCGGCTTTGTGCTCATAATCGTTCAAGTCCGATATTGGTGACTTTGAGCCTCCGAAGCCTGCTTCGCACTCCTGCACGTCGTTTGCCGCGGCATTCATGTACTCCACGGCGAACTTGTAGTCGCCTTTCGTCAAGCTTTCCTTGCTAGGGGGCACCATCGCGCTTACGATGAATCCGTACGACTGCTCGCAAGAGGCCAATGCCTGCTTCGTCCTCGGGTGGGCGGCTTTGCCGCGCAAGTACTTGATTTTGGTCAAAGTCGACTTGGCATGCGCCTCCACCTTGTCGACCATGATTAGGCCTAGGGTTTTGGTGTCTGCGGTGGAGCTCCGGGGGTCCAAACTGAGAGCTGCGGCGCAGAAGACGGTGTATGGCGTCTTCTTGCATGTGTAGTTCACGAGGTCGGTGGAGGCGGATGCGAACGGGAGGACGGTGATGAGAAGAATTTGAGAGAACGAGAGGAGTTTGAAGAGCACTGGAGTCTTCATGTTACTGGAGTTTGTTTCTGAAGGAGATGATGATGCCGATGAGGGTTTGGAAGAGGATTGTAAGGAATGGAATTCTTATGGTGTAGAAATGCCGGCTACTTCACCCTTTATATAGAGCCAGAGGTAATGATTGATTCCTATTGTGGAGCGTCATAAATAATAGGCAGCGTGCCCGAGGGAATTCATACGACAATTCAAAGGTTCGGGTGCTTATTAAAAATAGGAATAAATGACTCTCGAATCCCACTCAGCAGAATATGGTTTAACATAGCATCATTGAGAAAAGAAAAATGAGAAATGATAATGTGACAACTTTTAATTTATTCTGAAAATAACTGATAAAAAAATCATATAATAAATAATTATAAAATTATTATGAGATTCACTTTCTTTCAAGAATTTATGATTCATAATAAACTGTTATTTTCACAAAAAAATTGTACTAGCAAAGTCCAATAAAATATTGAGGAAAGTAATCATGGTGCTGAAAGATGGAAATTACTTTGCCACACATTGGGCAAATATAAGGTGAAGCCCTCAATAAGTCATTTTAACATTTGATCAACACAAAAATAGATGAAATTATGCAGAAGGATGAGTATATCAAAAATCCTAAAAGCTATTGTAGAAGTGCAATTGAGTCATAATTTTTTTTTTTTTTTTAAAGTGTAATCAAATTCTAGAACTTGCCAAGTTAATGCAATTGGTAAAATTGTTCAAAAAGCCCTAAACCTATAATTGTGTCTTAAACATTTTAATTTTGCCAATTGAGTCCCAATTTTTTTCACATTTTGTCAATTGAGTTTATTTGATCAATTTTGACTAAAAATCGATAATGTTGAACTTTTTAATAATTTTTTGAATTTTTATACTTTCTTTTCTTTAATTTTTAGGGTTATGGAGAGAGGGCTGGCGAGGGTGGTTAGCAACCATTGGTGCCAGCCCTTGCTAGCCATAGGCAAGGGCCAACCAACTCTCAATGGCCATGGCGGAGGGCATCAAGGTGCACAAGCCCTTACCCAAAAGACGCAAGGGCTATGACGCCCTCCTTAGACCTGGCTAGGTGAGGGCTTAGCAGCCCTCGTTGTCCTCGAGTGAGGTTGTGCCCCTTGACTAGGCCGATGAGGGCTTGCACCCCCTCGCTTTAGTTGATGAGGGCCTCGACACACTCGCCTAGGGTAGGCGGGGGTCCGTTGATCACCCTCACCCCTCGCCGACCTTCTCTCCAAAACCCTTGAAAAAAAGAAGAATAAGAAAAGTAAAAAAAAAAAAAAAAAGCATAACAATTCAAAAAATTATTAATTTTTTTTAAAAAAGTGCATGTTAATGCTAGTAGTACAATTTCCAATCAAAATTGGCCGAATAGAATTAATTAGTCGAAAGTGAAAAGATTTACATTTAATTGACAAAATTGAAAATTTTAAGACTGAATTATCATATGTTTAAGACTTTTTGGATAATTTTTCCTAGTGCATTCAATTCCCTCCTTTAATTCTGTTCAATTTGACTCATAAAAAATGTTGACATGGCTTTTTATTATTTTCTCTCTTGTAACTGACATAGGTTTATCTAAATCATGAAGTGTGAAATTAAAATGACGCCATTTTAGTCAAAATTCTAATTTCAAATTTTATTTAAATTAGATTAAATTTGAAATTAGATTAACAAAATAGAAAAAGAAAAATGTTATTTTCCTTAAAATGAACAAAAGGCTCAAAAAAATAAAATAAAATTCAGACTTCAAATGTTCAAAATTAAAAAAAAAAAATGATCCGATCATTGACAAGAGACTGTATTTTCTTTTTTGGAGGAGAAAAAGAAGAGATTACATGCTTTGTAAGCATTCACACTTCTCATAAATGAGGTTTTGTAATAAATATCGAAAGCCATAATCTTAAATCTTATCCTCCCCGCGAGCCATAATATTTGATTCTTATATTCTATTAAATTTTGGTGATGGGATGTGGTATAGATCTCGATGTGAAGGTGTGTGTGTATGTCAGTACGATATTTCTCGGCAAAGGGACAAATTAAAAGGAATTTATTCAATTATAATAGCTGTTTTATACGAGGAAAAGTAGGCCATGGGAATTTGTGGTCAAGTTGATTGGTTTGTATACATTATGCGAGGATTACAAGCCTATCGATAGACTTCACTTTTATGTCAGAAGATTTTTCTCAATCATGGGTTTTTTTCTTGTCGGCCACGTCCACTAAGCAGACAAGAACCTAGACTGCCCTTGATTTCTCAAGATCGGACAAGAAAGCTCTCTAAAATCGATCATACTCGAGCTCGATCTCTCCAATACTTTGCGATACTCCAACCCCCAATTTGCTTGTTTCTCCACGTGTCGTGATCATGAGACAAAATAGTTTGTTTGAGAGGTCTAAACTTTTGTAATATATCCACTCAAATGTCTGTTGATTAGTGGAGTTGATTGTGGAATTGTGTACTTAATACATTTGCTTTAATCTCCGATAGATCAGTGGAAAAATTTAATCCTCAATTGAGGAAAAGTTACTGTTAAGAATCTAAGTTCAAGTTATTAACTTCAAATAGCTAGTCATATGTTTGATTAGGAGAGTGAGAATGTTTACTTGAGGAGGAAAGCAACGATGGCTGCCTTTTCTCTATCATATTGATCCGCTTTAGAATGGCTATGGTTCAAGCACTGTATACAATTAATACAATTTCATCAGAAAAAGACATTTAAAATGCCAAATTTTTTTTCGTATTACTTAAATATTTAAAAAAATCACTTAAGTGTCAATTTCAATTTAGGTGATTGGATCTCGTGGTAATATATTATTCTTTGGATCGACATGGCTCGTTATAACTTGACTTAGCATCTATATTGAACGATATCGTTTAGCATGATTTTCCCCAATCTAGAACCTTAATTTGACCAAACTGACCAAACCCCCAATTTAAGAAATAAGCAAGCAGAATTATTCCCTTGTAAATGAATCTGATCAAAAACATCTGGTTTGGTGATTAGAATCTCCTAGAAGTGATGATGAGTTAAATCGACAATGGTGGAGGAATCTTTGAGTGAGATTCCACCTCGTTGAAGCTCTCGAATGCTGAACAAGAAGGAAAAAAAAAAAAGAATGAATAATTTTGGGTACGCTTTCAAAAATGATACGAGTGGCAACGGACAAAGTGATTGATCATTTGCCTACATAATTCTTGACACTTCTAGTGTCCTACCGAATTTCATCATACGAGCACTGTACTTTCGTTAAGAAACATTGTGGTTTTATTTTCATTTTGCTTCCGAGCTATACATGTATTCTACCACCGTTATTAATCGAACAAATCATCTCTCTTATCATCAGTGCTCACAGCAATGAACTGGCAATGGTGGAAGCCAACAAGCCTGCGCTGCGCTCAAACACGTTCGCGTCGTATATCGGCGACTTTGGGCCTCCGAAGCCTGCTTCGCACTCCGCCGCCGCGTCCGCCGCGTCATTCATGTACTGCACAGCGAACTTGTAGTCACCTTTCGTGAAACTTTCCCTGCTTGGCGGCACCAACGAACTTCTGATATTTCCGTACGACGCCTCGCAAGAGGTCAGCGCCTGCTTCGTCTTTGAGTCGGGGGATTTGCCGAGCAAGTCCTTGATCTCGTCCAGAGTCACCTCGGCGTTTGAGTCGGCTGCGTCGACAGAGATTAGGCCTAGGGTCGGGGTGTCCGCGGTGGAGCTCCGGGGGTCAGACCTGAGAATCGCGACGCAGGAGTCGACGTCCGGCATCTTCTTGCAGGTGTCGTCAATGAGGTCGGCGGATGCGAGTGGGAGGATGGTGATGAGAAGAAGTTGAGCGAACGAGAGAAGTGTGAAGAGCATTGGAGTCTTCATATTGCTGGAGTCTGTTATTGAAGGAGACGATTATGCCGATGAGGTTTTGGAAGAGGATTGTAAGAAAAGGATTACTTTTGGCGTAGAAATGTGCGCTGGTTGATCCTCTAAATCGAGGTTGATTGCTTCCCGCAATGGAAGGAAAGCATAAGGGTTACAATTTTTCCATTTTTTTCTTTTGGTCGAAGATACTATACCTTTTAGACACATGACACTTACCTTAAAAATGGAGGGAGATTATCAAAGATATTAATGAGTTTTGTTATTCGCGGATGTTTTGGAAATTAGGTTGCCGCACATGGGGCGATTTAGGGGTCATTTCCTCAAAAAGTCCTTTTAGCATTCACTTGACGCAAAACTAAATGAAATATGGGAAAATAGAACCATTGACTAAGGAGGATTACTTAGAAGTCTTTAACATTAAGGATTCGTTCGTTTCGTGGAAAATATCATGTTTTCGAAAAACATTATCCTGGAAGTCATTTTTCAAGAAAATGACTTTATTTTTTGGTGTTCGGCCAAAAACCTAAAATTTGAGTGGAAAATATTTTTCACCGTTTGTTAGCTCATTTAATTGTTTGAGAAAAATTATCAAAAATTGAATTTTAATATTTTTAATTGACCAAAAAATTAATTTTATTTTTTAATAATTTTTTAAAATGAATTTTTAATTATTTATATTTTTAAAAATTCGAAATTTTTATTATTTATTATTTTTTCTTTCTTTTTCTTTTCCTTCCTCCTCCCTCCTTCCTCCTCCTTCTTCCTCCTCCTTCCGCCGCCGTCGCCTCCTTCCTACCTGACGATGGTCGGCTGCTCGGATTCGGCAAGCTCGAGGCTTGGCCAATCTCGCCTGAGCTCACCGCGAGCTTGCGACTCTGGCGGGAGCTCGCTAGAGCCCGGCGAAGCTCACGGTGAGCTCGGGCGAGGCCTAAGCCCGCCCAGCTTGTCGGATCTGGCGAGCAGCGAGCTTCACCTAGGCCAGTGAGGTCGCCGATCGCTAGCTTGTGGCCGGTCGCCAGCTGCGGCCGGTCGTCGGACGCCACCATGATCGATCGCTGGCCATCGCCAAAGAATAAGATGAAAAGGAAAGAAAGAAAAGAAAAAAAATTAAAAACTCGATTTAAAAAAAATGGAAAAGGAAAAAGAAAACATAAAAATAAAACGAAAATGTATTAATGAGAAGAAGTAAGAAGGAAGAAGTCATGGAAAACGTTTTCCACTTTTCAAAAGTAGAAAACGTTTTCCTCACTTTAAAGGTTGTTTTTTCCAATGATGGAAAACATTTTCCTTGACTAATTCATTTTTCGTGAAACGAACATCGAAAAATCCATAAAACATTTTCCCGGAAGTCATTTTTCGCGAAACGAACGGACCCTAAATAAAAGTCAGATTTCAAATGTCCCATATGAAATTGTTATGGGGCTCACTTTTTCAAGAATTTGTGGCTCATAATAAACTGTTATTTTCACAATAACTCAAAAAATATTATGCTAGCAAAGTCCAAAAAAATATTGAGGAAAGTAATCGTGGTGCTAAAAGATGGAAATTACTTTGCCACATGTTGGGCAAATATAAGGTCGAGCCCTCAAGAAGTCATTTTAACTTTCGAACAACACAAAAATATATGAAATTATGCAAAAGGATGAGTACTAAAATCCTAAAAGCTATTGTAGAAGTGCAATTGAATCATAATTTTTTTTTTTAAGTATAATTAAATTCTAGAACTTGCAAAGTTGATGCAATCGAGAAAATTGTCCAAAAAACCTTAAACATAATTATGTCTTAAACATTTTAATTTTTCCAACCCGAGCGAGGTTACGCCCCTCAACTAGGGCTGGTGAGGGCTTGCACCCCCTCGCTTTAGTCGACGAGGGCCTCAACACATTCGCTTAAGGCTAGCGAGGGTCTGTCGGTCACCCTCACTCCTTGCTGGCCACCTTGTTGACCTTCTCTCCAAAACCCTAAAAAAAAAAAGAAGAAGAAAAAAAGTAAAAAGGAAAAAAAGCATAACAATTCAAAAAATTATTAAAATATTATTTTAAAAAGTGTCATGTCGGTGCCGGTAGTACAATTTCTAGTCAAAATCGATCGGATTGACTTAATTGGCAAAAAGTGAAAAGATTTAAATTTTGTGTTTGGTTCGGTATTTCCAAGAGACTTTCGGCCTTGAAAGCCCCTTGGGGAAATGCTAAACCGTTTGGTTCATTTTGTTTGCTAGCTTTCGGTTTTCAACTTGCCTTGAAAATGCTAAAATTATTTTTTCTTCCAAAACTACACTCACTAATTTTTCATATTTTCGATTTTGCCCCTATTTATTTATATTTTTTTAATTGAAAAAGGAGACAGCCCTTTCGCCGGTCCAGTGAAGGAATACGGCCGCCAACAAGCCAAATCTGGCCCCGACGGCCATCGGCTAAGGTCCCCCAAGGTTGAGCGACCTTCGACAGCCCTCGGCTGGGTCGCGTAACCCTCACCGGAGGTCACTCGACTTTGGGCGACCTCAACCAACGGTCGCCAGCGCCAGATGGCTCGCCGGCGACCATAGCCCTTCGCCGGTTCGACGAAGGGTTTAGTTCAATTTTCTAAAATGAAAAAATAAACAAAAAGAAAAAGAAAAGAAAAAATATATATACACCCATCAAAGCCCATTGCAAAAGTAATCTTTACCAAATACACATTCAACTCAAACTCTATTTGCAAAATTTTTTTACCAAGTACAATTGCATTTCCCCAAATAGCTTTAGGCTTTCAGCATTTGCATTGGACTCAAAGCCCATTGTAAATGCTGAACTAAATTCAGCCTTAAATTTAATTAATAAAAATTGAAAGTTTTAAGATTGAATTGTCATGTTTAAGATGTTTTGAACAATTTTCCCTAGTGCAATCAATTCTCTCTAATTCTCGTATAATTTGACTCATAAAACATGTCGGTGTGGCTTTTTATTATTTTCTCTCTTCTTACAAACATTAGCTTTAACTAAACCATGAAGTATGAAATTAAATAAATGCCATTTTAGTCCAAATTATAGTTTCAAATTTTATTTAAATTAATTAACAAAATAAAAAGGCAATTTTTTTTCTTTAAAATGAACAAAAGGCTAAAAAAAAAAATTAAATAAAAGTCGACTTCAAATGTTCAAATTTTTTTAAAAAAAGGTTCGGTCATTAACAAGAGACTGTATTTTCTTTTCGGAGGAAAAAAAGAAGAGATTACATGCTTTGTATGTTGGAAATTTTTTATAATATGTGCTTATATTAATTAATTAAGTTTCAATATTAAATAATCGGGTTAATAGATATTTCAATACTTATTGAACTCTACAATGATTTGATTGAATTGGGTATTGGCATTTATTAATAATGCCTAGTTGAGCAGTAAGGTATATGCAATTATGTTTAATTGAAGCTCATAATGGAAATGGCCCGGTTGCTAGGTCCCTTCTCGAATCTATAAAATGGTAGGTTATACATATCAGTTGCTTAATCCCATTGAAAGCTACTATACTGAAATAGGTCATAGAGTGGAAGACTGACATTCCAATAGATCTTCGCTTATCAGAGTGATCTATTTTTCTTCAAGTGAGGCAATGGCTCAAACATGTATGTTTTATTCCGCTATGTTTATTAATTTCAGTGTTTTATAATCATATATGGTTTCGATTGTTCTTGATTGATTAGTTGTTTATATGAATAATTTTCTACATGAGGTATTATAGTCGACTTCCAATTGTGTGTGAGGCCACAGTGAGGACGCTGTGCCCTTAAGGGGTGGAGAGTGACAGCTCAAACAACGGTGAGTGGGAAGGAGGAATGGCGGTGCGTGCGCTCCGGACGTGCGTAAGGAGGGGGTATGTCTTTTATCCCCACATCGTCTAGGGAGGGAGTTTTGGGCTGCAATGAGATTTCTAATTGTATATATGTGTTTTTTTGAGATGGTATGAGTTATCCTGAAAAGAATGAAAATGTGAAGATTTAATATCTAAAGCGGACGATATACGTAGAGGGCGCTTATCCTATTTCTCGGCAAAGGAACAAATTGAAAGGAGTTCATTCAATTATAATAGCTCGTTTATACGAGGAAAAGTAGGCCGTGGGAATTTGTGGTCGAGTCGATTGGTCCGTATACAGTATGAGAGGATTACAAGCCTATCGATAGACTTCGCTTTTATATCAGAAGATTTTTCTCAATCATGGTTTTTTTCATGTCGGCCACGTCCACTAAGCAGACAAGAACCTAGACTGCCCTTGATTTCTCAAGATCGGACAAGGAAGATCTCTAAAATCGATCATTAATTTACCGCCGCTCCCCTACAGTGTTTCAGATTTGACTTGTGATAACGATTTAGTGAATATCTCCGAAAATTCGTCTCCGGTTTAGCTGTACTCAAGCTCGATCTCTCTAATACTTTGCGATACTCCAACCCCCATTATTTCTCTACGTGTCATGATCACGAGACAAAATAGTTTGTTTAAGAGGTCTAAACTTTTGTAATATATCCACTCAAATGTCTGTTAATTAGTGGAGAGGCGCTTGATTGTGGAATTGTGTACTTAAGACATTTGCTTTAATCTCCAATAGATAAGTGGAAAATTTTAATCCTCAATTGAGGAAAAGTTACTGTTAATGATCTAAGTTTAAGTTATTAACTTCAAATAGCTAGTCAGATATTCGATTAGGAGAGTAAGAATGTTTACTTGAGGAGAAAAGCAACAATGGCTGCCTTTTCTCTATCATATTGATTTGGCTTTAGAATGGCTATGGTTCAAGTGCCATATACAATTAATACAATTTCATCAGTAAAAAGACATTTAAAATGCCAAGTTTTTTGTTTTTTTTTTTTGGATCACTTAAATATTTAAATAAAGATCACTTAAGTGTCAATTTTGATTTAGGTGGTTGGATCTCGTGACAATATATTATTCTTTGGATTGACATGGCTCGTTATAACCTGACTTATCATCTATATCAACATGATTTTCCCCAATTTAAAACCCTAATTTGACCAAACTGACCAAACTCCCAACTTAAGAAATAATCAAGCAAAAGTATTCCCTTGTAAATGAATCCGATTCAAAGCCTCTGGTTTGGTGATTACAATCTCCTAGAAGTGATGATGAGTTAAATCGACAGTGGTGGAGGAATCTTCAAGTAAGATTCCACCTCGTTGAAGCTCTCGAATGCTGAACAAGAAGGAAAAACCAAAAAAAAAAAAAAAAAGAAGACGGAATAATTTGGGTACGCTTTCAAAAATGATACGAGTGGCAACATTCTTGACATTTCTAGTGTCCTACCGAATTTCTACCACCGTTATTAATCGAACAAATCATCTCTCTTATCATCAGTGCATTCATAGCAATGAACTGGCAATGGAGGAAGCCACCGTGGCAGCGTTGCGCTCATACTCGTTCGAGTCGTTTATCGGCGACTTTGAGCCTCCGAAGCCTGCTTCGCACTCCGACGCCGCGTCCGCAGCGGCATTCATGTACTGCACAGCGAACTTGTAGTCACCTTTCGTCAAACTTTCCTTGCTTGGCGGCACCAACGAACTTCTGATATTCCCGTACGACCCCTCGCAAGAGGTCAGCGCCTGCTTCGTCCCTGGGTCGGGAGATTTGCCGAGCAAGTCCTTGGTCTTGGTCAGAGTCCCCTCGGCGTTTGAGTCGACCTTGTCGACAGAGATTACGCCTAGGGTCGGGGTGTCCGCGGTGGAGCTCCGGGGGTCAGACCTGAGAATCGCGACGCAGAAGTTGACGTTCGGCGTCTTCTTGCAGGTGTCGTCAACGAGGTCGGCAGATGCGAGTGGGAGGATGGTGATGAGAAGAAGTTGAGTGAACGAGACTAGTGTGAAGAGCATTGGAGTCTTCATATTGCTGGAGTCTGTTATTGAAGGAGACGATTATGCCGATGAGGTTTTGGAAGAGGATTGTAAGAAAAGGAATACTTTTGGCGTCGAAATGTGTGCTGGTTGATCCTTTAAATCGAGGTTGATTGCTTCCCGCAATGGAAGGAAAGCATAAGGGTTTAACAATTTCCATTTTTTCTTTTGGTCGAAGATACTATATCTTTTAGACACATGACACTTACCTTAAAAATGGAGGGAGATTATCAAAGTTATTAATGAGTTTTGTTATTCGCAGATGTTTTGGAAATTAGGTTGCCGCACACCGAGCGATTTAGGGGTCATTTCCTCTAAAAGTCCTTTTACCATTCACTCGACGCAAAACTAAATGAAAATATGGAAAAATAGAACCATTGACTAAGAAGGATTACTCAGAAGTCTTTTAACATTAAATAAAAGTCAGATTTCAAATGTCCCATATGAAAGTGAGAGTGAAAGCGGAAAGTTAAAAATTGTAGATTGCATCTTGTGTTTTCTTCTTGGGGGTAAGTTAATTGACAAGAGACTGTCTTTTTTTTTTTTTTTTTTTGGGGGGGGGGGGCGGCGGCGGAATAAGAGATTACATGCTTTGTAGCGAGTAATATATTTTCCTCTCTACTATGGCTCCGTTTGGGAACAGCTTTCCCAAGGGCCTTTGAGGAGGCTAAAGGCCGTTGGGCCAAATGTTGAGTGTTTGGGAATTTTTTTTACTTGCCTTTGCCAAATGCAAAGCCTTCCCAAGGCTGAAAGCCCAAGGCAGGTTGGGGGCTGCCTTGGGCATTCTCGGAATGCTGGCATTGAAGATAATGAATATTTTTCTTCCGAAATTGTCCTTGTTAATTTTTTGTTTTTCCGACTTTACCCCGATTACTGTTCATCATCTTCATCCTTCCCTTCTCTCTACTGAGAACACGGCCAGCATCTACGCGCAGTCACCGATGAAGGACAGGTGGTTCGGCGAAGGGGAGGTGGTCCGGCCAGGGTCCCACGACTTTCCGACGAGGGTTGCTGCGCGGAGGACGCCGGCAACCCAGATCGTGCGCAGATCTGGTTGCGCAGATCTGGGTCGCGGCGACCAAATCGTGAGCGCCGGCGACCTCTACGGTGTGGTGGGTCGCACGACGGCTCGGCAAGGGTCGTGGCGATCAGGATCTCGCGATTTGGGTCGCCGCGACCCAAATCGCGAGATCCCGGTCGCCGCGATCCTCGCCGAGCCGTGTCTTTCGCACGGGAACCCTAGCTGGACGCTGCCCTTCGCCGGACAACCTAACCTTCACCGCGCCGCCTCCCCCTCGCCGGACCGCCTACCCTTCACCAGCGGTAACCGGCGAAGCCTTGGCCGG
This sequence comes from Eucalyptus victrix, assembly GCA_016097545.1. Lineage (NCBI taxonomy): Eukaryota > Viridiplantae > Streptophyta > Magnoliopsida > Myrtales > Myrtaceae > Eucalyptus > Eucalyptus victrix. The sequence goes on from CM027842.1 coordinate 50,458,885, forward strand.
CCAGCTCTCCATTTTTTCCCTTTTTTTTAATAACAAAAGCATTTTGCAAATTTAATTTATCCAAACACTATTTTACTCAAAGATACTTCACAATGGACTTTCACAAGTACCATTTACCAAACACAATTTGCATTTTGAAAAACTCCTTTGACTCAAGTATCTTTGCATTTTCTCAAGGACTTTCCCCAAAAGTCTTCCCAAACGCACCCTATGTGATATTAAGACAGATTAGTTCTTTGACAAAGGAGCTTTCGTTTGTAAGATTCGAATAAGGAAGTTACTGATATTCATATCATTCAAATTAACACATATGATCCCTATTCTCCACCTCAGGATTGAACCAGATCAGCTGGCCCCAGCCCACTTTTGTTCCTCTACTGTCTAAGAGCATTCCAACCTAGCTCTACTCACACTGAACTCACTAGAGCAAGATAGCTGGAGCCCGGGACCACTGTCAATCTCGAATGGCAATCACAAGCTTTGGCTTGAAGACTGACGTCATAATCATCATGCCGTCGCAGTCGTAGGGATGGCATTGGCGATGGGGTTCTGAGAAGTCATTGTCGGATCATCCTTAATGGTGTATAATAACTTTTTGACGCGAAAAGGTTGACAAGTATTGTTTATGTGTATTTCATGTTCCAAAGATGTTTGCGTCCTAGTATCATGCACAGAAAATAATTGTAAAAAACAAATGAGAATTACCTTCGTCCATACATCAACTATATATCAAGAAAGGCTCCAACCTTGGGAAAATATAAAGAGAGTAAAGTTCCATTCGTTTCGCGGAAAAAAAAAAAAAAACTTTCAAAATTTTTTTTTTGGATTTTTCAATATTTGTTTAACAGAAAATGAATTAGTTAAGGAAAACGTTTTTCGTTATTGAAAAAAAAAAAACCTTCAAAAGTAGAGAAAATATTTTTCATTTTTCAAAATGTAAAAAACATTTTCCATCGTTTAGCTGACATCATTTTCTTTCACCAAACACATTTTTCTTTTATTTTTATTTATTTATTTATTATTCTTTAAATAGAGTTTTTAATTATTTTATTTTCTTTTTCTTCTTCCTTGGTTAGCTCGAGCCTTGCCACAAGCCAATGAGGCTTGAGCTCGCTAGATATGGCTAGGCTCGAGCTCATCGATCTGTGGTGAGGTGGGTGAGCCTAGTTTGACAAGCTCGAGCTCCCCTAAGGCCAAAGTTGGCGAGGCTCGAGCTTGTCGATCCATGTCTTGGTTGGTTGCTGAGCAATTGGCCATCGCCGAGGCATGTGGCGATAGAGGAAGGAGGGGAAAAAAGGAAGGAAGAGGAAGGAAAAGAAAAAGGGGAAAAAGAGAGAGAGAAAGAAAATAGAAAATATAAAGAAAATTAAAAATAAAAAAATTTCAATTTAAAAAATAAAAAAAATAAAAAATAAAAAAATTAACATTCAATTTTTTTTTTGGTAATTTTTGTAGAAAATCAAATCAGATACTAAACAAGGAAAAAATATTTTTTACTTATTTTCAGGTTTCAACGAATACTTGAATATCATCATTTTCTTGAAAAATGGTTTTCTATTTTTTTTTTCCAAATTCTAGTAAAATGTGGTGTTTCTGGAATTTTTTTTTTAAGAAGCCATTTTCTAAAAAAATATAATTATTTTTTCATTGTTTTGCTGAAGCCTGAAAATGAAGTGGATACAATTTTCATCTCTTCGGTAAAGAAAATCTTTTCCCCCATGCACTTACCAAACATGGCGACTAGCTCAAGGCGAGCTTGAGCTCACCACTGGCCGATCTAGCGAGGCCCGAGCTCACTGCTCACTAATCTAGTGAGCAGCGAGCTTGAGCCCTAGCTCACCATCGATCGAGCGAGCCTTAAGCTCACCGATCTGGTGAGCGACGAGATCACTAGATGTCAGCAAGCCTCTAGCTCGCTTGAGGCCGGTGAGCTCGAGGCTCGCTTATGGCTGGTTGCTAGTTGTCGTCATGGCTGGAGATTGACCAAGACAGAAGTTAAAAAAAAAAAAAAAAAGAGAGAGAGAGAGAAAAAAAGAATTAAAAATTTGATTTTTTTAAATGAAAAAAAATAGAACAAAAGAAAAATGGAAATGTTAACATGAGTTGAGATAAGAGAAAGTGAGCGAGGAAATTATTTTCCTCATCTTGAAAAGTGAAAAACATTTTCCTCTATTTTAGAAGACTTTTTTCCATTGATGGAAAATGTTTTCACCAATCAGTGTATTATCCGTGAAATGAATGCCTAAAAATTCAGAGAACGTTTTCTTGGAAGTTGTTTTTCGTAAAACGAACAGAGCCCAAGTCATTCCAACCAGCTTCCTTGGATTCATATGGGTGATTCTAATGAAATTTCGTATCCTTGGGAAAAGGTAGTCAGACGTATGGTTGAATGCTACAAGTTAGCTGCTTTTCGAGACTTTTTCAATGATTGTTCTCTCATGAAGCTCGAATGCAAAGAAGGACTTAACTTTTTGGTGGTCAAGGGTATTTTCGTCATTTGTCAACTTTTTTTTTTTTTTTTTTAAATTTTGTTCATCTTCTTCCTCTTCGCCGGTGGCCGGCCCACAAAGGGCTGGGCGAGGGTTGCCCAAGCAAGCCACAGGCGAGGGACGGCCTCACTTGGGCGCCATCCGTGAGGTCGGCCCACGTTGGCCCTAAGCGAGATCAACTCTTGCCAGATTTGGCGAGGGTGGCCTTGCCCGTGGCCAGCGAGGGCTGGTTGACCTCATCAGCCGCTGGTAAGGGTCAGTCGGCCGTAGGCGAGATCAACCCTTGCCAAATTTGGTGAGGATGGTCTCACAGATCCTTACTAAGGGCCAGTGAAGGTCGATCTTGGGGATGGTCCCTGGGTGAGGGTCGCCAAGCCCAGGCAAGGCCGTCCCTTGCTTGTGGTAGGTGTGGGTGGCCCTTGCCAATGAGGGCGACCCTTGCCTAGCCCTTTGTGGGCATCGTCGGTCACCAGCCAACCATCGGCAAAGAGAAAGAAGAACCAGAAAGAAAAAAGGTAAGAAAAGAAGGAAGAAAAAAGGGGAGGAAGTGCCAAATGATGAAAATACCCTTAACTGGTTAGAAAATTTAGCCTGCTGGTGACTGGCGAGGTCAAGTCTTTATTTGAAACAACCAAAACCACTTCAAACCCTTATTTGAAACAACTAAAGTTATTTCAAGTCTTTATTTGAAACAAAATTCACTTCGAGTCCTTATTTGAGAAAAAGATGGCATTTCGGGTCCCTTTTTAGAATTTTCCCCATTTTAAATATCGAGTCATGTTTAGGTACAAAATAGAGTCGATGGAAATAGCAACGTAAAAGATATCAATTTTTCCAGTGGATATGGCATTGGATTATCTAGTTCTCTAATTGTGCGACATCCTGTGGCATTGGGTGTACCACCAGTCATCGGGCTTGTCTAGTATTAGGTGTGCGGTTTGGTCATTGGACACCTGAGGCATTGGAAGCCGTTAAGGTGTGACCGATGGCATGACCGCATCTGCCAATGGCACGACAGTGGCATGAGCGAATTCGGAATTGTACAGAACAACGAGTAGATAATCTATAACCCCACCAGCGTCTCTCCCATTTCTTCTAAAATAAACATCTAACGTCATTTCAACAAAATGACATGAGTCTGTCTCATCTAAGACATAGATTGTTGCTTATTCTAAAATAGAGAGGGAGAGAAACCTAGTTGAACATTCTTTGTTAGCCTGCCAATGTAGAACTCCTAAAGAGCAATGTGGTAACCCGCGGTGGGTTCAACAAGTGAGGTCACATTCATCACCAACCCATTGAACATCACTGAAATTGCATTCTCTTCACTGACATGCGTACCATCGAAATTGAAGGAGGATTCGGGTCCACAGAAGATGCTCATACCTGCTTTATTGAACTTGAGGGTATGATAAAACCGCCCACCAAAAAATGTGGCAGCCACAATCGATTGCTCCTGTACCAACTAGAGAGCTTCAGCAACCATTTAGGGTTTGTAGAGGTAGCTGAGAGAGAAAGAGCGATGGCAATTCTTAATACGAATCAATCTAAAACAATCGAAAGGCAATTCTTAATAATACGCTTTGAATTCCTAGATTTCAAATTATTTTCAATATGAATCCTTGTATCGATTGAAAGAATCAAATCCATAGGCGATGGGGTATGGAATATAGTATATTAAAAAAGAAAAATCGATTAATTTTCTTTTAGAATTCGAAGGAGTAAGATAAGTAAGCTTAAACATTATTTTTTTTAGTTTCCTTGAACAATATGATTACTTCATGGTTAGGATTGGTGATTGCCTATTATAGTCCGACTTGCATGTGTTAAACATATATATATCCGAATTGGTATTATTGGAGCTTCTTAGCTCTTCCCTGCTATAGTAAGATAAGTAAGCTTAAACATTAAGTGATTACATAAATCCATTGCATTTTATTAATATTCATGCATATATTTTTTTCAACAATTATTAAGCATTCAGACCATTTATTCATCTAGTCAGAATAGTTTTGAATTCATCAAATTGGGAAAATTTAAAAACAAATCGTTGTCATGTGTTCTTTAGACAAATTTGACCAAATTTTGATTGGATATAATTTTTTCATCTAATATTTTATTGACTCAATTATCGCACCTACTATCTTCGCACCTACCATCGCACCAACGGAAAGCTCATAGGTGCAAAAGTTGCTTATTCTAAAAACACATTGCACGCGCTTTGCACATGCTTGGCACGCGCTTTGCACGCTTGCGCGCCCGCGGTTTAATTAGCACTAACCCCTTTGTTATTTTATTTTTTCTTTCGTATGGTTATCTTATTAAATTTAATCAATTCAAATGTTGTTTTAGTTTATTGAGAATATTAGGAAGTTTAAAAAAATGAAATCTTATTTATTAAGTTTAATGAGTAAAACTGTATCATTAAACTTTGTGATACAAAATAAATCTCACCAGCTAACAAATTCTAATATAATATGTGGTCTATAAGTGTGATCTGTTAAGGTGTGACGGCGCCATTCAGCAAGATTCACGCGCCATTCAGCAGGACAGCATCCACCGGTACGAACGCACCCGCTGGCACATCCGCGTCCGCCGGTGGCACCATCGGATCCGGAATAATGCTAAAGAGTGAGTAGTTGATCCGTATCCTCACCGACGTGTCTGTTGCTTCTAAAATAAAGATCTAAGAAAATGATTTGAGTCAGTTCACATAGATTGATTGTTTAGCGAGTATATAACTTCCTATGAAGCTAGCAATGTGTAACCCCGTTATGGGTTCCATGAATGAGGTGACATCCATCAGATGGAATTGGGAATGCCCCAACCCAATTAGCATGGCTGAAATCGCATCCCCTCCGATCACGTTCTCCCCATTGAAATTGATGGAGGATTGGGGTCCGAAGAAGAGGCCTGTGCTCGCTCTATAGTGGTTGAATGTAAAATAAAAGCTTCAACCAAAAAATGAGTCAGTCGGGATAGCTTGAGCAGCCATTGCAGAGGAAACAAACCGAGAAAGATTGGCGGGGGAAATTGACAAAGAAAAGCGGTGGAGTGAGAGGCTAGCAGAGAGAAAGAGCGACGACGAGAGGCTAGCGGTTACGTCGACCCGAAAAGCTTTCTTTCTTTTCTTTTAAAAAGGGCCAAATGTCACAAACAATCCATAAACTTCCACTTAATCAGCAATCTCATCCCTAGACTTTCTAATTATAATACGCTTCGAATTCCTAGATTTCTAATTATTTTCAATGTGAATCCTTGTATCCATCAAAAGAATCAAATCCGTAGGTGACGGGGTATGGAATATAGTATATTAAGAAAGAAAAATCGATTAATTTTCTTTTAGCATTCCAAAGAAGTAAGATAAGTAAACTTAGACATTTTTTTTAGTTTCCTTAGACAATATGATTACTTCATGGTCGGGATTGGTGATTACCTATTATAGTCCGAATTTCATATATTTTTTTCAACATTTATTAAGCATTCAGACCATTTATTCATCTAGTCGAAATAGTTTTGAATTCATCAAATTGGGAAAATTTAAAAACAAATCGTTGTCATGTGTTCTTTAGACAAATTTGACCAAATTTTGATTGGATATAAGTTTTTCATCTAATATTTTATTGACTCAATTATTGCACCTACTATCTTCGCACCTACCATCGCACCAACGGAAAGCTCATAGGTGCAAAAGTTGCTTATCCTAAAAACACTTTGCATGCGCTTTGCACACTTGCGTGCCCGCGGTTTAATTAGCACTAACACCTTTGTTATTTTATTTTTTCTTTCCTACGGTTATCTTATTAAATTTAATCAATTCAAATGTTGTTTTAGTTTATTGAGAATATTAGGAAGTTTAAAAAAAATGAAATTTTATTTATTAAGTTTAATGAGTAAAACTGTATCATTAAACTTTGTGATACAAAATAGATCTCATCGGCTAACATATTCTAATATACTATGTGGTCTATGAGCATGATCCGTTAAGGTGTGACGGCGCCATTCAGCAGGACAGCCTTCGCCGATGGTCACGCGCCATTTAGTAGGACAGTATCCACCGGTATGATTGCACCCGCCGGCACATCTACGTCCGCCAGTGGCACCACCGGATCCGAAATAGTGCTGAAGAGTGAGTAGTTGATCCGTATCCTCACCAGCGTGTCTATAGATCTAAGAAAATGATTTGAGTCAATTCACATAGATTGATTGTTGCTTATTCTAATTCTAAAATAGAGAGGAAAAAACGTAGGTGAACATCCTCAGTTGCTCAGCGAGTATATAACTTCCTATGAAGCTGGTAATGTGCAACCCCGTTATGGGTTCCAAGAATGAGGTGACATCCATCAGATGGAATTGGGAATGCCCCAACCCAATCAGCGTGGCTGAAATCGCATCCCCTCCGATCACGTCCTCCCCATTGAAATTGATGGAGGATTAGGGTCCGAAGAAGAGGATTGTGCTCGCTTTATAGTGGCTGAATGTAAAATAAGAGCTTCAACCAAAAAATGAGTCAGTCGTGATAGCTTGAGCAGCCATTGCGGAGGAAACAAACTGAGAAAGATTGGCGGGGGAAATTGACAAAGAAAAGCAGCGGGGCGCGAGGCTAGCAGAGAGAAAGAGCAACGACGAGAGGCTGGCGGTTACATCAACCCCAAAAGCTTTCTTTCTTTTCTTTAAAAAAGGGCCAAATGTCACAAACAGTCCCTAAACTTCTACTTAATCAACAATCTCATCCCTAGACTTTCTAATTATAATACGGTTCGAATTCCTAGATTTCTAATTATTCTCAATACGAATCATTGTATCCATCGAAAGAATCAAATCCGTAGGCGACGGGGTATGGAATATAGTATATTAAGAAAGAAAAATCGATTAATTTTCTTTTAGCATTCCAAAGAAGTAAGATAAGTAAGCTTAAACATTTTTTTTTTTAGTTTCCTTGGACAATATGATTACTTCATGGTCAGGATTGGTGATTGCCTATTATAGTCCGACTTTCATATATTTTTTTCAACATTTATTAAGCATTCAGACCATTTATTCATCTAGTCGGAATAGTTTTGAATTCATCAAATTGGGAAAATTTAAAAACAAATCGTTGTCATGTGTTCTTTAGACAAATTTGACCAAATTTTGATTGGATATAAGTTTTTCATCTAATATTTTATTGACTCAATTATTACACCTACTATCTTCGCACCTACCGTCGCACCAACGAAAAGCTCATAGGTGCAAAATTTGCTTATTCTAAAAACACTTTGCATGCGCTTTGCATGTGCTTTGCACACTTGCGCGCCCGTGGTTTAATTAGCACTAACACCTTTGTTATTTTATTTTTTCTTTCCTACGGTTATCTTATTAAATTTAATCAATTCAAATGTTGTTTTAGTTTATTGAGAATATTAGGAAGTTTAAAAAAAATAAAATTTTATTTATTAAGTTTAATTAGTAAAACTATATCATTAAACTTTGTGATACAAAATAGATCTCATCGGCTAACAGATTCTAATATAATATGCAGTCTATAAGTGTGATCCGTTAAGGTGTGACGATGCCATTCAGTAGGACAGCCTCCGCCGGTGGTCACGCGCCATTCAGTAGGATAGCATCCACCGGTATGATTGCACCCGCCGGCACATCTACGTCTGCCGATGGCACCACCGGATCCGGAATAGTGCTGAAGAGTGAGTAGTTGATCTGTATCCTCACCAGCGTGTCTATAGATCTAAGAAAACGATTTGAGTCAGTTCACATAGATTGATTGTTGCTTATTCTAATTCTAAAATAGAGAGGAAAAAACCTGAGTGAACATCCTTGGTTGCTCAACGAGTATATAACTTCCTATGAAGCTGGCAATGTGCAACCCCATTATGGGTTCCAAGAATGAGGTGACATCCATCATATGGAATTGGGAATGCCCCAACCCAATCAGCGTGGCTGAAATCGCATCCCCTCCGATCACGTTCTCCCCATTGAAATTGATGGAGGATTGGGGTCCGAAGAAGAGGATTGTGCTCGCTCTATAGTGGCTGAATGTAAAATAAGAGCTTCAACCAAAAAATGAATCAGTCGGGATAGCTTGAGCAGCCATTGCGGAGGAAACAAACTGAGAAAGATTGGCAGGGGAAATTGACAAAGAAAAGCAGCGGGGCGTGGGCTAGTAGAGAGAAAGAGTGACGACGAGAGGCTGGCGGTTACATCGACCCCAAAAGCTTTCTTTCTTTTCTTTTAAAAAGGGTCAAATGTCAGAAACAGTCCCTAAACTTCTACTTAATCAACAATCTTGTCCCTAGAATTTCTAATTATAATACGCTTTGAATTCCTAGATTTCTAATTATTTTCAATATGAATCCTTTTATCCATCGAAAGAGTCAAATCCGTAGGCGACGGGGTATGGAATATAGTATATTAAGAAAGAAAAATCGATTAATTTTCTTTTGGCATTCCAAAGAAGTAAGATAAGTAAGCTTAGACATTTTTTTTTTTAGTTTCCTTGGACAATATGATTACTTCATGGTCAGGATTGGTGATTGCCTATTATAGTCCGAATTTCATATATTTTTTTCAACATTTATTAAGCATTTAGACCATTTATTCATCTAGTCGGAATAGTTTTGAATTCATCAAATTGGGAAAATTTAAAAACAAATCGTTGTCATGTGTTCTTTAGACAAATTTGACCAAATTTTGATTGGATATAAGTTTTTCATCTAATATTTTATTGACTCAATTATCGCACCTACCGTTGCACCAACGAAAAGCTCATAGGTGCAAAAGTTGCTTATTCTAAAAACACTTTGCATGCGCTTTGCACGTGCTTTGCACACTTGCGCGCCCGCGGTTTAATTAGCACTAACACCTTTGTTATTTTATTTTTTCTTTCCTATGGTTATCTTATTAAATTTAATCAATTCAAATGTTGTTTTAGTTTATTGAGAATATTATGAAGTTTAAAAAAATGAAATTTTATTTATTAAGTTTAATGAGTAAAACTGTATCATTAAACTTTGTGATACAAAATAGATCTCATCGGCTAACATATTCTAATATAATATGCGCTCTATGAGCATGATCCGTTAAGGTGTGACGGTGCCATTCAGCAGGACAGCCTCTGCTGGTGGTCATGCGCCATTCAGTAGGACAGCATCCACCGGTATGATTGCACCCGCCGGCACATCTACGTCCGCCGGTGGCACCATAAGATCCAGAATAGTGCTGAAGAGTGAGTAGTTGATCTGTATCCTCACCAGCATGTCTATAGATCTAAGAAAATGATTTCAGTCAGTTCACATAGATTGATTGTTGCTTATTCTAATTCTAAAATAGAGAGGAAAAAACCTGGGTGAACATCCTCAGTTGCTCAGCGAGTATATAACTTCCTATGAAGCTGGCAATGTGCAACCCCGTTATGGGTTCCAAGGATGAGGTGACATCCATCAGATGGAATTGGGAATGCCCCAACCCAATCAGCGTGGCTGAAATCGCATCCCCTCCGATCACGTTCTCCCCATTGAAATTGATGGAGGATTGGGGTCCGAAGAAGAGGACTATGCTCGCTTTATAGTGGTTGAATGTAAAATAAGAACTTCAACCAAAAAATGAGTCAGTCGGGATAACTTGAGCAGCCATTGCAGAGGAAACAAACTGAGAAAGATCGGCGGGGGAAATTGAAAAAGAAAAGCAGTGGGGCGCGAGGCTAGCAGAGAGAAAGAGCGATGACGAGAGGCTGGCGGTTACATCGACCCGAAAAGCTTTCTTTCTTTTCTTTTAAAAAGGGCCAAATGTCACAAACAGTCCCTAAACTTCTACCTAATCAACAATCTCGTCCCTAGACTTTCTAATTATAATACACTTCAAATTCCTAGATTTCTAATTATTTTTAATACGAATCCTTGTATCCATCGAAAGAATCAAATCCGTAGGCGACGGGGTATGGAATATAGTATATTAAGAAAGAAAAATCGATTAATTTTCTTTTAGCATTCCAAAGAAGTAAGATAAGTAAGATTAAACATTTTTTTTTTTTTAGTTTCCTTGGACAATATGATTACTTCATGATCAAGATTGGTGATTGCCTATTATAGTCCGACTTTCATACATTTTTTTCAACATTTATTAAGCATTCATACCATTTATTCATCTAGTCGGAATAGTTTTGAATTCATCAAATTGGGAAAATTTAAAAACAAATCGTTGTCATGTGTTCTTTAGACAAATTTGACCAAATATTGATTGGATATAAGTTTTTCATCTAATATTTTATTGACTCAATTATCGCACCTACTATCTTCGCACCTACCATTGCACCAACGGAAAGCTCATAGGTGCAAAATTTGCTTATCCTAAAAACACTTTGCATGCGCTTTGCATGTGCTTGGCACGCGCTTTGCATGCTTGCGCACCCGCGGTTTAATTAGCACTAACCCCTTTGTTATTTTATTTTTTCTTTCGTACGGTTATCTTATTAAATTTAATCAATTCAATTGTTGTTTTAGTTTATTGAGAATATTAGGAAGTTTAAAAAAAAATGAAATTTTATTTATTAAGTTTAATTAGTAAAACTATATCATTAAACTTTGTGATACAAAATAGATCTCATCGGCTAACAGATTCTAATATAATATGCGGTCTATAAGCGTGATCCGTTAAGGTGTGACGGCGTCATTCAGCAGGACAGCCTCTGTCGGTGGTCACACGCCATTCAGCAAGATAGCATCCACTAGTACGAACGAACCTGCCATCACATCCGCGTCTGTCGGTGGCACCACCGGATTCGGAATAGTGCTAAGGAGTGAGTAGTTGATCCGTATCCTCACCAGCGTGTCTGTTGCTTCTAAAATAAAGATCTAAGAAAACGATTTGAGTCAGATCACATAGAGTGATTGTTGCTTATTCTAATTCTAAAATAGAGAGGAAAAAACCTGGGTGAACATCCTCGGTTGCTCAGCGAGTATATAACTTCCTATGAAGCGTGGCAATGTGTAACCCCGTTATGGGTTCCATGAATGAGGTGACATCCATAAGATGGAATTGGGAATGCCCCAACCCAATCAGCGTGGCTGAAATCACATCTCCTCTGATCACGTTCTCCCCATTGAAATTGATGGAGGATTGGGGTCTGAAGAAGAGGTCTGTGCTTTCTCTATAGCGGTTGAATGTAAAATAAAAGCTTCAACCAAAGACTGAGTTAGTCGGGATAGCTTGAGCAGCCATTGTGAAGGAAACAAACTGAGAAAGATCGGCGGGGGAAATTGACAAAGAAAAGCGGCGGAGCGAGAGGCTAGCCAAGAGAAAGAGCGATGACGGCAGCGAGAGAAAGAGCGACGAGGAGAGGCTGGCGGTTACGTCAACTGAAAAGCTTTCTTTCTTTTCTTTTAAAAAGGGCCAAATGTCACAAACAGTCCCTAAACTTCCACTTAATCTGCAATCTCGTCCCTAGACTTTTTAATTATAATTCACTTCGAATTCCTAGATTTCTAATTATTTTCAATATGAATCCTTGTATCCATTGAAAGAATCAAATTCGTAGGTGATGGGGTATGGAATATAATATATTAAGAAAGAAAAATCGATTAATTTTCTTTTAGCATTCCGAAGAAGTAAGATAAGTAAGCTTAAACAATTTTTTTTTTTTTTTAATTTCTTTGGACAATATGATTACTTCATGGTCAGGATTGGTGATTGCCTATTATAGTCCGACTTTCATATATTTTTTTCAACATTTATTAAGCATTCAGACCATTTATTCATCAAGTTAGAATAGTTTTGAATTCATCAAATTGGGAAAATTTAAAAACAAATCGTTGTCATGTGTTCTTTAGACAAATTTGAACAAATTTTGATTGGATATAAGTTTTTCATCTAATATTTTATTGACTCAATTATCGCACCTACCATCTTCGCACCTACCGTCGCACCAACGAAAAGCTCATAGGTGTAAAAGTTGCTTATTCTAAAAACACTTTGCACGTGCTTGGCATGCGCTTTGCACGCTTGCGCGCCCGCGGTTTAATTAGCACTAACCCCTTTGTTATTTTATTTTTTCTTTCATACGGTTCTCTTATTAAATTTAATCAATTCAAATGTTGTTTTAGTTTATTGAGAATATTAGGAAGTTTAAAAAAATGAAATTTTATTTATTAAGTATAATGAGTAAAACTGTATCATTAAACTTTGTGATACAAAATGGATCTCATCGGCTAACATATTCTAATATAATATGCGGTCTATGAGCATGATCCGTTAAGGTGTGGCGGCGACATTCAGTAGGACAGCCTCCGCCGGTGGTCACGCGCCATTTAGTTTTATCCACCGGTATGATTGCACCCGTCGGCACATCTACGTCTGCCGGTGGCACCACCGGATCCGGAATAGTGCTGAAGAGTGAGTAGTTGATCCATATCCTCACCAGCGTGTCTATAGATCTAAGAAAACGATTTGAGTCAGTTCACATAGATTGATTGTTGCTTATTCTAATTCTAAAATAGAGAGGAAAAAACCTGGGTGAACATCCTTGGTTGCTCAGCGAGTATGTAACTTCCTATGAAGCTGGCAATGTGCAACCCCGTTATGGGTTCCAAGAATGAGGTGACATCCATCGGATGGAATTGGGAATGCCCCAACCCAATGAGCGTGGCTGAAATCGCATCCCCTCCGATCACGTTCTCCCCATTGAAATTGATGGAGGATTGGGGTCCGAAGAGGAGGACTGTGCGCTCTATAGTGGCTGAATGTAAAATAAGAGCTTCAACCAAAAAATGAGTCAGTCGGGATAGCTTGAGCAGCCATTGCGGAGGAAACAAACCGAGAAAGAGCGGCGGGGCTAGCAGAGAGAAAGAGGAAACTGACAGAGAAAAGCGGCGGAGCGAGAGGCTAGCAAAGAGAAAGAGCGATGATGGCAGTGAGAGAAAGAGCGACGATGAGAGGCTGGCGGTTACGTCGACCCAAAAAGCTTTCTTTCTTTTCTTTTAAAAAGGGCCAAATGTCACAAACAGTTCATAAACTTCCACTTAATTTGCAATCTTGTCTGTAGACTTTTAATTTGTTCAATTTGATCCCTGAATTATCGATAAATGTCCAATCTAATTCTTGACAATTTGAAAATTGACTAATTCTGTCCTTCCGTTAGTTAAAGTTAACAAAATTGGCTTACATGTGTGGCACCCTCAAAGCGGCCCCCGATCCATTAGGGTCGCCACAGTTCGCTTACCTTTCACTTGCCCTAATAAATGTCACTCTGATACCATTGATTTATAGTGGGTCCATATGTCCTGGGGGTTTATGTTATCTTAATCGATCTTAGCGCAGTTCATATAACGGAAACATATTTAACATATCCCTAACCTATACTCAAACTAAATAATACAATGCAATGCACACCAACCACACATTTTTCATATATAAGTTAGAGCCGAATCACTTTTATTTTACATAACTTTGATGGACATCACGAGTCGGTTCATCAAAAGGCCAAGGCTTTACTAAGCTCAGCTATAACCAAAAGTACCCGACGCCACATCAGTCATGTACATCGATCCATCATCTAGTGTTAGCTATCCAAAAAGTGTCATCCTCTACTAGTCACATGTGCAATCACACCCAGCCCGGTGCATCGGCTGGTGGTGGCGACAGCATCCCCATCATAACCTTGTCGTGGCGGACATGCACGGACAGGAACTCCTGAACTACATGGCCATTAGGTAGACCCACGTCATACATAACAAAACTTGAACACAGATGAACACCAGACCACGAACACCCACACAAGAATGCTCCAAGCACTCAACCTCAACATCAGACGGTAAGCCATAGAAAGTACCACGCGTAACCGGTAACAGAGGTATCTTCTAATATGAAATGTTAGTCCTCAAAAACTCTTTTCAACTTTCACTCAAAACAAAAATAAATGAAATTATGAAAAAAAAAAAATACTAATGGCTTCATCGTAAATGAAAAGGTCGTCCTTTGAGAAGTAGTAAGTCTCAAAGTCCTTAATATAAGATAAAATAAAAGTCAGATTTCAAATGATGAAAATGACAGTTAGAGCAAAAATTTATGTATAATAGAAAAAAGGAGAATTACCAAAACAATTTTAAAAATCTTGCAATTGTGCAGATTTAGTCGAAACTTTTTTCACCGATTAAAGGGTAAATTTCAATAAAAGACCGAAGTGCCCTCATTTTTTCAAATAATGATCCAAAGTGAGGTTTATTTCAAATAAAGATGCAAAATAACTTTGGTTGTTTCAAATAAGAACTTGAAGTGGCATTGATTGTTTCAATTAGGGGCTCCATTGGTCGCCAGCTAGCTAATTTCTCCGACCAGTCAAAAGCGTTATCATCCAAATTTTCTTTTCTTTTTTTCTCTTTTCTTCTTTTTTCTTTTCCCACATCGATTGACGATCGCTAGTAAAGGCCAATGAGGGCTCGGCAACCCTCGTCGGTTGCTAGGAAGGGTCGGTGAGGACGAGGGCTTAATGACCTCACCAATCACTGGGAAGGGCTAGCAAGGACTTGACAACCCTCATTTGCCACTGGCAGGGTTTATCGAGCCATTTCTTAAGGCAAGCAAGGCCGACCCTTGCCAGATCTAGCGAAGGTGGCCTTACCCCCTCGTCAGGCCTTACCAAAGCATCCTTTAAAGACTATTTTTTTTTAATAAAAAAATTACTTAAAATGGAGGGCTATGTAATCAAGATATTAACAAGTTTTGTTATTTTGTGGCCGTTGATTTTTGTGATAAAATAAAATCGGGCAAGGAAGTCCTTGTGCTGAAAAATGGAAATTACTTTCCTGCACGCGGGGCAAATTCAAGGGTCAATCCCTCAAAAGGTAATTTTCAACTTTCACTCAAAACAAAAATAAACGAAATTATGAAAAAATAAATCTCTGGTCTCCACACCTCAGGATTGAACGAAGATCAATTTGCGCCAACCCACCCTTTAATTCCTCAAATGTCTAAGAGCATTCCCAAGGGAAAAAGCACCAAAAAAAAAAAAAAAAATTCTTCATTCCTCGCTAGCCATGTCGAGTACTAGCCAAAGCCCAAAAGGAAAGAGAAGGAAAATAATAATAATAAAATTAAAATTAAAAAAATATGATCGCGTCAGGATCAACCGTGTCATATAGGATTGTGGTGTCCACTTCAATAAATTTCAATCTAAATTGATTGGATGAGCTCTTGATACAAATGCGAAAATGTTTATGACTAAATTGGTCAAATTAAAAAATTTAGAACCAAATTGGTATAAATATAATATGTTTACAAATTTTTAGTACTTCTACATTTCAAACACTATCCACATTGAAATCACTAGAGCAAGATGACAGCAGGCCAACCAAGACCATTGTAAACCTTGAATAGTAATGACAACTTCGGTTTGAGATTAATGTCATAATTATCATGTCATCGTCATTGGTAGAGATAACGAAGGGCTCTAAGAGTTTATTGTAGGATTATCCTCACTGATGTATATTTCAAATGGTTCTCTCTCCATCAATCGGTTTAACTTGTTGGATTAGATTTTCTAATATGGTATCGAAACTAGCACAACTCCTTTTGCATATGTGCATCCACTCCCTTTAGTCAAATTCCATGTATTGCTCTTAACCTAATTTGTACGGGAGAGGGTGTTGAAATATTACTGCACCTCATTTGGCAAAGTGTCATATGTAATTGATTAGAACATTAACATTTTTAATTTAGCCAATTTAATTTTTTAACAAATTTTCAATTTAATATTACAAAAATGAAAAAAATTTCATATATATATATATATATATATATTTTTTTTTTCCTTTTTATCTTCTTTCTTCTTTCCAGTTCCTTACTTTTTCCTATTTCCCACTGTTGGTCAATGGTCACATGCCAGAGCCCCCCATCGACCGACAAAGGAAAATAGGTAAAACAAGAAAAAAATAGAAAAAAATAGAAAATTTATTAAAATCATTTATGTCAACGATAATCTTGCCACATAAGATAATTGAGGCCGATCTACCCGACACATCAACAATTTCTACCCAAAGTTAGGCGGAATCACTACATTGAAAAATTATGAAGAACTTCAAAACTAAATTGGATAAATTAGAAAGTTTGAAATTAAATTAGTGTCCGATAAATTTATGATTTTTTGGGACAATTTTATTTCATTTTCAGATGGCAGAAATTTGCACGTGACCTGGTTCTAAGAGGTGACGCGGCTCAATCTTATGTAGCGCGCTAAACAAGCAAAGCAACAAAGCCTTGCCCTCCTCTTCAGACAACCTTATCGCTGTCGAAACAGTGTGACCACTCGCGGAGGCGTAGCTGCTGTACAAAGCACGAGCATCGCAGGACCGCCGGCGGTACCGGTTCGACGGAAACCGAACAATGCCGGCTCGTCATCGTCTTCTGCCCCATATCGGCATGCGACAATACAAATCCTTAAGCTAATTGGGAAGACGTTCTCTTTGCCAGGCAGAAGACTGGAATTCCGCATCAATTGGCTGAAACCTTTCGATTTTCCGATCGATCGAATTCGAAATGAAACCAATTCGAGCGCCGCCGCAGTAATCACAGAGACCGTGAACCGCACAAACGGATTCCATCGATGAATTTCCTCGTTCAGGAATTCAATCGAACACGTAATCGACACCGACGACCGGAATTACGAGCTCGAAGGGCTCGCACAATCTCGACCAATCACACGGCCAATTCGATGGTAAACGAACTGAATTCCCCATGGAAAATTTTTTAGATTCACCAGTGAACATTCATGAAGATTTCATTATATAGCTACACAGCATATATACATGTACACACGCACGGCGAGCAAAAAAATTCTCACGGAGGAGGAAGCGGGGGAGCTGGAGATTAATCAGAGGGTGCACCCGCAGAAGACGAAGAAGAAGCAGAGCATCGCGGCCAGGGCCAGGGACTCCAGCACCGTGATGACCGTAAACAGCACGTCGTCCACGACGAAGTCGAACAGCCGGAAGCCCCGCGCCGTGAGGTAGGAGAGGTCGAACCCCGGCCACCGGAAGATCGACGTCGGCAGCGAGAAGCCGAATCCCGGCCACCGGAAGGCCGCCGCCGACCACCGGAAGATCGACGCCGGCATCTGATCTTCTCTCTCTGTCTCTCTCCGGAGTGTTCGGTGAGGAGGTAGATGGGGGAGGAAATTGAATGATTGCGAACTCATCGAGGAATGAGCAATAAATGACTTTCGGAAATACTCGGGGAGGAAAATAGAAATAAATATCTCCCCCGGGGGGGGGGGGACGATTCCATCCCATCTGGAACACGTGTTCGAACCCGGGGGGTAATTTTGACCAAACAATTTAGGTGGGGCTAAATTGAAAATTACGTGCAAATTAGGAATTAATTCATTTATTAGCTGCCAAAATGAATGTTGATCACCAGAAAATGCGCGTGGTGGGTGGAATTTGAGGTAGCTTGGTCAATTGGGAATGGTTTCATTTGACTGAACGTTGGAGCCAATGTTGATTCCAAAGAGTAGTCATAGAGAAATTATTATTAGTATTTCTTGGATAATCACGTCATCTCTTTTTGAGAAGAAAAGTTTAGTAACATCGATCTAGGCATATTTGCTAGGAAAATTAGGTGCGTGATGGGTGCGAGATAAAAGTGGTTGGGTACGGATTTACGGTATTATTGAATCCAATTAAGAGAAAAATCACGCATCGTGTATTAGCAATTTTGTGGCGCAAGTGCTTTTTAAAAGCTATCCGGACAAGTTACTCGGCACTTGGATAAGAAGGTCTAGAAATGGGTATCATGACTAAGTTCCAAATGAGTCCAATTCCAACCGAGTCGTGATAATTTCGGTATTGAATTTCTTTTGGGGTTGCAAACCCAGTTCCTTGCGAAATTCAATCATTGGATCCCTTTCTTCTGACTTCTCAACGCAAGCCAACCACAAAATTTTTAAAAAAATCGAAAGAGAAGTCGTTAACGTTAGGTTAATCATCTTTGAGTTTGCTGGCACACGTAATTCGTTTAATGAAAAGAAAGGATGAAAGGCGTGGGATTATTAGGATGACAGCAACGCTGGTGTTGACAGAAGGGGACGGGGGGGCTTTTTTGTCGTGTAGCTGGGCTCTCCTATCTTGACGGGAGAAGTTACTTTTGGAATCCAAATACGACGTCGTTTTCGACGTCGCTCGGTCTCTGGAGTCTTCCCGTCGCGCGTTCTGGAAGAGAGGGCTGTGTACGTACGTCGATGTCTCTGGAAAGCCCACGCGACGGGCCCTGAGTGGCGGACAAATCTGACGGGGGATGGTGAGTGCATGTTGCCTTTTAAGGAAAGGCCGCTTTCCTTTGAGGGGAGACGCGCACCGAAGAGTGCTCTTTATTTTTTTTTGGGTGGCAAAAGTGCCTTTGTCGAGCAGGTGATTTGATTTGATGGTGTGAAGTCGAAGGGTTCGTCGGGCTGGAGCCGCTAGAGAGCCCCTCGAGTCGGGCCTGGCTTGGGGTGCTCGGCCATGCCGATGAAAAATGGCACCTCCAGACCCCTTTTTCAGCCCCCAAGTTCAAAAACTTCAACTCGTCCGATTACACCAACTTCAAAGTCTGCTTTTCGGAAATAAGAATTTCTTCCTTATGTACTGGGGATATAAAGCGAGCGCACGCTTTGGTTTGCGTTTTTCGGGTAGGCAGGATCCAATGTTGATTTTCAATTGAAATGTCAGACAGGCATAGAACTGGAGTGCTCTAAAAGGTAATTCCAGGGCAGACCAGGTCATCAGCAAAGCGTAGGAAGAGATTCATATCGGGCTAGCCTGGCCGAGCTAGGCTTCGTAACTAAATCCCTCATTGTTCAAGACTAGATCGGACCGGTCGGGAGCCGTCGGACCCACGGTTAGGAAAATCAAATGTATAGTCATGAGTTTCTCCTTTAACGAAGGCCCCTGTGCACCCCCCAGATGTACATATTTCCGTAACAATGTGTACCATGCGCTTGGCGATGGTAGGATTGAGCAGACCCAAGTTTGCCTATAAATATCGTTAACTCGGCGGGAAGACGAGTCTCTTCCACAGACTAGGCACGCCAATACTGGGAACTGCGTGATCGCAGCCGTACGTTGATGTGGGTCGTGGAATCGATGGTTGAGATTCATGGGAATAACAATATGCCTTGACGAAACTAGGTCACGATTGGAATGGGCCAAAAACCCAAAGCCAAAGGAAGCTCTTGGGCCGAATCACCGTCCTTTGGGCCGACCAACGGCCTGGATGAGCCACGGCCCACGATCCAACGGCACAAGCAAACCCTAGACGGCGCCCCAGCAAGACGAGAGGGGCCCCCGTATCGGCACGTGACGAGCACGTGACGCGAAGAGGCAAACCGAAGAGACGCGTCTTCTAAAAAGTAAAAACGGAGAGAGCGCGAGCGCCTCAGTGCCCAAAGGAAAAACAAATCCCCCAACCCACACCGTCCGATCCATCGCCACGTCACCGATCCGGACCAACCCGGATCCAACGGCTCAGATCCGCGTTGCAGGAGCTACTCTGCTCCAGAACAATCGACGGGCTCTTCGCCCAAAAAAAATTTTCCCCCTTTTTTCCATTTTCTCGAAGATTTTTCCGTTCGTTTTTGTTCGAATCGAGCCGAGAAATCATCGGAATCTGGTCCCGGCGAGCGCGGGGTCGCGATTTGCGACGATGAATTCCGACGAGGAGGAGGAGATCGAGTTCGAGGAGGACGAGAAAGTTAGGGCTGCGAAGGAGGACGGCGTCCCCGCCGCCGTCGACGAGGAGGACGACGAGGACGACGAGGAAGAGGAGGAGGACGGCGTGCAAAGTCAGGAGGAAGCGAACGGCGCAGGAGACGGGCGGCGCGACGGCGTGGACGTCGAGGACGACGGCGAGGAAGAGGACGACGATGAGGATGAGGATGAGGATGACGACGAGGACGACGATGACGAGGACGACGAGGTGCAGGAGATCGTGGACATGAGGCCCGACGAGCCGATGGTTGAGGTTCGGGAGGATAACGAGGTTATCGTGTTGAAGGAGGACGACGAGGATGACGATGATGATGAGGAGGAGGATGGAGTACAGAGTCAGGAGGAAGAGAATGGCGAGGAAGACGACGACGACGACAGCAGCGAGGACGATGATGACGAGGACGAGGACGGCGATGTGCAGGAGGTTCTGCCGCCGCCGGTTTATTCCGTGGACGACGACGAGGAGAACGACGATGTCGACGAGGAAGGCGAAGGCGAAGGCGTCCGCGGCGGCCAGGGCAAAAACGACGACGGCGGCGGCGGCGACGACGAGGATGAGAGCGACGATGAAGAGGCCGAAGATGAGGTAAGAAACGACAGGAAATCTAAATCATAGCTGAAACCCTTTGTCCGTTCAAGATTCGTGCTGATTTTTGATAGGCCCAAAGTTAGATCTAGCGATGCTTGCTGCTCAAGATCCGGGTGCTTCCTGAAACCTAGAAAACTGCGATTGAAGAGATTGAGATTGAAACTGTCATGTTGGTTTTCTGATCTAGAAAAGGGTTTTCTGTTACCTCAAATTGAACGATCTTGGACTTGGTTTTTCCCTTCTGATTGAGCCAACTGGGTTTTTTCTCCATGTCTACACGGCGATGATCCTGGATCGGCTCTTGAGTTCTTGATGCCTCGTGCGTGTTGCTGGTGTTTTCTTGATATGCTTTTTTCTGGGTGTTTGTCGAATTCGTCGGTCTCTCGTTTGTTTGCGTCGTTGAGTAGAAACGAGGTACACGTCTTCAGTTTCTCGCTTCCCCTTTTTTGGGGTTCCTTTTGTTTGATGAAAGAATCGGAATTCATTATTCTCTTCTTTGTTCCATCCATTTTGATGTCAGTGCTCACTATTGACACGGGTGAAACTTGATGCGTTGTCACATGTGTGTTGTTGTCATTGCTAAGATGAGTTCTTAAGCCAGATGTTGTGGATTTGATTGTTGAATTGTTACATTGGTCAAGTTGGGTGCATCGTTTCATTGGTTTTGTTTTTCTGTTTGCTGTACCATTGAAACTATGTTGTCTCCTTTGCTTCAAGATAGGTGTTAACTTTGTTATTACATGTTATCACATCAGTCTAAATGTTACAGGGACACATGTTGATCTGATAGGCCCTCTATAGTTGCTGCTTAGAGATCCAGGCCTGAATTTACGTTTCTGCCCAGAGCATGGATAGTCCCTTTCTTTTTCTGTTAAAGTTTGTATTTTTAATAAATTATGAACGTACTTATCCAGGTCCTTTGCTTTAGGCATTTAGAGTGAAGGGACCCCCAAAAGAACCCAAACTCAAATGGCTTTGGTTCTCGATTCTCTGTCACCTAATCCGATTATGTTGTTTTGTTTCATGATCTTCCTGAAAGCTCCTGCTTCTTTGGCTTGTGATCTTCTTGAACTGCATCTTTACATGTTCTAAAGATATCCTAAGAATATCGCGAATGGAACTGCAGGAGGATGGCGGAGAACAGTATGTGGTTCGGCCCCTTAGCCGCGACGAGGATGAGGATGAAGAAGACATCGAGGAAGATGATGAGGTGGAGGATGAAGAAGATGGAGTGGAAGCAATGGAGATAGATGAAGATGGCGGTGGGAAGGTTGAGGATCCGCCTACGAAGAGGAAGAGGGCAGATAGAGAAGAGGAGGATGAGGAGGATTCTGAGGACAGTGATGTAGATGATGAGAGGCCTCGCAAGAGATGAGGCCCCGGCCCAGTTTCCTTGTGATGATGGTCTTGAGTCCATTAGGATTTGATACATCTGTCCCCCCCTCTCTCTCTGGGGGGTTAAATTGTGACATTATGCTGGTGCTATATATAATGTTTAGGGTAGATTAAAATGACTTTTTTTTTTCTTTTCTGTTTGCATAGGTTATGTGGGATTGTGGGAAAGAAGGTGGGATTGTATGGTTTAGATCTTTGTCAAATTCGATTGTAGATGGCAAGGTGTTGAAGATTTCCATTTTTGCAAGTATGGTGCATATGCAACTTCTCTTTCCTTGGTGCTCTTTTGACCATGCATGATTTGCCCGTTTGTTCTAAGGGCTAGAGTTGTACATTTCTGAGATGTCTTTTCTTTGGCCCCACGATGATTCCTCTTGACTGCGCGAGTGGCTACCGCAGGGAAAACTACAGATTCACCCTCTTCTTTCTGTTTAATTTTCATTTTAGTCCCTCAAGTTGGATAATTCACCTCATTCGCTCAATTTCTCTATGACGACCTGCTTGTTTTCTCATATTCACCGTTCTGAACCTCGGAATTCCAATTGCGCATAAGGTTTGTGAATGACACCTTTGGAGCATGACACCTCTTTGCTCATTCGAGACCAATTATGGTGTCTCCGTCCATTGAAGATTGTGATAATCAACCATTGCCGTAGTAACTGTTGTTAGCATCCTCATGGTCGGATTTTGTCTTAGGATGGTACTATAGTTGATAAGGTTTGCATAAAGACATTTTTTATTATGCGCGAGTGTTAGAGGATAAAGTGTTAGGATTTTCAATAAAAATGATTTCACCGAGTGAATTTTAAAAGCTTAAGAATTAGATAGAACAATAAAAAAAAAACCTGTATAAGGATCATATTGAATATTAGAAAAGAGTTAAGGATCACTCACGCCATTGCCTCTCAAAGGAAAACAAGAAAAACAAAGCTGTACTTAAATGAAAGCAAATTAAAAAAAAAAAAAAAACTCCTCATTTTTCTGAACTTTATGAGAAAATATTGGTAGCAACTCTAATGCCACGTCAATTTTGCAATAGTCCATTGATTGAGCGACATGTGTCCTCGCTGGCCCACCTGTCCCCTCTCTCTTCATAGTCTCTCTCCCTCCTCGACTCACTCACAAACATGCTCTGCTCTCTACTCATGTGACTCTCTCCCTTGTGACTTCACGACTTGACTTTGCTCTCGCTGGCCTCCGCCTCGGCCTCGGCCTCGGCCTCCGCCTTGTCCACTGCTGCCATCTTCACCTCCACGTCATCCGTTGTCATATGCTCTAAGTGTCAATTTTGGAAAAAATGTCGGAAATTCGACTTACAAGAGTGGAGCACGGCCAGACAAAGATGAAAAAACGTTCCGATTGCTGTTACTCCAGAGGGTTTTTGGTGCTGTTCCTCTCCTGCAGTGTTTCAGAAAAGCTCAACGTTCAAAACACTGTAAGCAAGCTGACCATCCCTCACCTCCATACAAGCCTAATATCCAGAAATACCCAAGCTCCACTTTACTCCAAAATGTGGGTATTTAGAAGCTTTCATGAGATATAAAAAGACAAGACAACTAATCATGGGTTAAAAGTAATGACAACATTAAGTTAAAAACATGTTGTGAAATATAGAGGTGGTGTGGTCATGTCACAAATGGCTAACGCATATGGTTGCAAAGTAGATATTTTGATAAATTGCCAACATATCTAGTGAATTAATGCGTAAATGTGGAAACAATGTCCATTCTAAACGATGAAAATTCAAGAAAAGAAAACATTGTGAATGCTCTAAAATGTTCAACAAGAATTATCGGATGCTAAGAGGGACTTAACTCGGTAAATTTCCAACCTACTGCTCATTCGATAGTAATTTCAGAGCTTATTAGTCTCCTTTAACAACTAGTATGACAAGACATGCTTTATCGTCACTCTAAATAATCAACATAAGAGCAGATGTTCAGTAATTCGATCCTAACGGAATCAGTCATGGAAAACTACGGGTGTGGAGACAATTCTGGCGTTCCTCTACTACCATGTTAAAATCCGACTAGAATTTATCATATACATTTCTTGCATATTAATAATTAATGTAGGAATTTCTAGATGTGACATCTCGAGCCTTGCCAATCGCCCTTGAAGGATCCATCGCCCAACTGGAGCAACATCAATTCAAGGAGACAATCCTCCTCGACGGGCACTGCTTCATTGTTATGAAGTTCCCCACTGACCACGAGCCCTCCGACGAAAGTTGATCAATGCTTATGTCAAAACCTTAGCCTCCATTATCGCAAGGTACAGAGTATAAGAAGAATCGATTCAAGCATGGATAGTGGTCTCTTGTTCTTTGAAATCATGGGTAGTGAGATCTCAAATTGATTTTTTCTGGTGGCTTCATTTGCCTTTGTTCTGGTGGAGTTGGTTTATGCAGTTTGTGATTGTGCATATTGATTATCCATATTTTTGAAGACTGCACATATATTAAATGTATATCTCCCTCTGCTTATGCATATCTTGCTTAAAATATTATCTTAATATAGTTATCTAATAAAATCTATAAATAGGCCAATGTATATTATTCATTAATATATATCTTGAATGATTATATTTAAGGTAATAAGATAAAAGTAATACCAAACATAATTAATAAATGATACACACCATCAAATGAGATATATGCATAATCTTAAAAAAATATGTAGAATCAAATAAATATTCTAATATTGCCTAACAACTTTCTTAATTTGTTGCTTTTGGAGTTCACATGATGTCATGTCCGTCAAACGCTGGCAAAGCCCAAAAGAAAAAAAGGATATGAATCGATCAATTGATATTGGAAGTGATCAAAAGCTAATGATTAAAGAAAAATATCGGAAAGAATGTCCTTGTACATATATTTAGTTAGCTTGAGTCCCCGAAATGCTGCACGGAAGAAGAGAAAAGACACAATGTAATATCTATGAAATATGACCTAAACACCTAGCGGTTTTTTTCCGCCTGGCTTAGCGTTATCCTCCTTGCGTTGGCTTGTGGACAAAAACATCAGGAAATTGTCCAGAGGAATTGTCATGAGATTCACGTTTTGTTCATCAGAGGTGGATGGGACTGCCGGTCCCATGAAAGCTGCCGTGAGACACAAGGAAGATACGACCTCAACTTCGAAAAGTTCACATGCACAAGCTGGCTGCCACGAAATGTTGAGGTCGATTTCGAAGATAACCTTTTACTGCGGCAAGGATGGAGAGTGCCGCGTGCATCTTGTTGGGTCTCTGATTGATCTTAGCACAAAAGTTAGTTAATAAGGATGAATGTGGGAAAAGAGTAAAAAAAGTCTTAAACATTTTATTGATATCAATTTAGTCCTAAACTTTTTAGTGATGCCAATTTAATCTTAAACCTTTTGATTTGATGTCAATTTAGTCATATAACTTTTTATTTGATGTCGATTTAGTCTTAAACCTCTTGATCTAGTGCCAATTTATGCATTACGGCTAATTTTGGTCGGACATTGCTAATATGGACGTTGGTCAACTGATGTGGTATATAAGCCGACGCTAACGTAGATAATTTTTAATAGTATTTTAATAATTTTCAAATTATTAATTAATTAATTAATTTTCTCTCTTCCTTTTCTTTCTATTTTTTTCCCTTCCCTCTTCCTTCCTTTAGCTAATCACCGATTGGGCGATTGACTAAAGGCAAGGGCTGGCAAGGTCGACCGGCCACTGGCGAAGCTTGAGCTTTCGCTAGCAGCGATGAGGGCGGCCTCACGCTAGGTAGGCAAGGCTCGCCTTCGCTAGATCTAATGAGGGTCAAGCCTCGCCAACCATGGGCGAGGCTCAATCTTGTCAGATTTAGGGAGGTCGAGCTTTGCCGGACTTGGCGAGGTTGGGCCTCGTGTTGCCTCGCCCGCCCAACGCCAGGCCACCCTCACCGCTGGTGGTGAGGGCTCGAGCCTCGCCAGTGGCCAGTGAGGCTTGCTAGAGGCCAGAAATGTTGACCTCGACCTTGCGGCCCTCAGCTCTAGCTAGTCACCTAGCTAGCGATTGGTTAGAGGAAAGAGGAGAGGAAGGGAAAAAAAAGAAAACAAAAAGAAAAGAAAATAAAAGAAATAAATTAATAAATAATTAGAAAAAATATTAAAATATAATTCTAAGTTGTACATGTCAGCTAACTAGCATTCACATCGGTAATATCTAGTAAAATTAATTGGAATGACTGAATTGACACTAAATCAAATATTTAGAAATAAATTAACACAAAATCAAAAGTTTTAGGATTAAATTGACAAAATACAATGTTTTAGACTAAATTGATACAAAATCAAAAGGTTTAGGATTGAATTGGCACTAATAAAATGTTTAGAACTAAATTGGCATAAATGCAAAATGTTTAGGACCGAGACGCGGACCCCTGGAGTGCCAAAAGTTGGCACAAAGGGACACTTAAGTGTCAAAAGTTAGGAAATATACACTTAAGTGCCAAAATCGGAGCAAAATGGATCACTTGAGTGCCAATCCGGCCAAAATCCGGCCAAATTGCATACGTGGCATTTTCCGGTGACTTCTTTTACTGAGGTGGCAAACATTTAAAGAAAAAAACCCACGTGGACGACAAAACGACGTCATCCATCCACACTGAGTGAGCTGACCTAAATGACGTCGTTTTTCGTTGGTGTTAAACGACGTCATTTAGCTCATTTTGGCTTAAGCACACCTGGCCGTCGCCATTCCTTCTCATCTGCATTCACATTAGATCTCAGTCATCGCCGCCCTTCTCTCCGTCGTCGTTCATGCCCATAGGTGGTCATCGGTCGCCGTTGTTGGTTGTCGTCGCCACTTAGCATCATTGGTCGTCATCCCCGCTCACCATCGTCGCTCCTCCAGGTTGGGCCCCTTCTCCCCCTCCCTTGTGATGAAATTAGGGCTCGCTCGATTATTTTATTAGGGCTCGATTATTTTATTAAGGCTCCGATGGAAATGCTGTTGAAATGCGCACGCTCTGTTTGGCTACTCCCATGTGTGGAGATGCTCGCCTCAATCGATGTGCTCGCCTCAATCGATGATTTCTGCAGTCGAGGCTCGAGTGAGACGAAATATTGACTAATGTGGAACTAAGAACTAGTGTGTTTGAGTGAAAAGTTATTAAATTAGGTGGTTGGAATAATGGCCCTTAAGTGCTTTGCAAAGAGCATGCAACTTTGCTATCAATCTGCTTTTGTTCCTTTGATTATGATCTTTTTGTTCTTTTAGTCTTCTTTCCTGATTGTTGTTTCTAATCAAATAGTCAACATATATGCAGGGAACATTAAGGAGTGCAAAATTTGTTTTGATACTTTATATAAGTTCATTTACCTGCAAGGGACAAATTTGAAACCAGTACCTCATTTTAAAGTTTATAAACAATTAGCTCTTTGACATGTAGTATTAGTCTATTGTGCAATGGATAAATTTAGGGCTTGGATTGTGTAATGACCTCTTGACACAATATATTAATGGCCAAACATTATAGATTAGGGTATGATTTCTCTTTTTGGCCGGATGAGAAACAGAACTTTCACCCTATAATTTACATCAAGCTTGCCTTAATGAAATTTTATATGTGTTTTGATAGATTTGATTAAGTGGATGTATATTCTCACATCACGGGTTTAGTTCAGCAAAAGATAGTAGACAAAATTGCTTATAATGTACTTGTTGTGGGGATCTCTGTTTTTTGTTTATATTTTAAGGGAAGGGAATGAAAGGAGAAGTCGCCATGTAGGGGTATATTCTCAGTGTGGGGACCTCTGTTTTTTTATTAATATTATAAGGGAATGGAAGGTAAATTATTAAAGTGGCGAACTCTTTTTTGGCTATCATATGGGGCCTGTTTCGTGTTGCAGGAGATCGTGGACATGAGGTCCGACGAGCAGATGGTTGAGGTTCGTGAGGATAACGAGGTTATCGTGTTGAAGGAGGACGACGAGGATGACAAGGATGATGAGGAGGAGGATGGAGTACAGAGTCAGGAGGAAGAGAATGGTGAGGAAGACGACGGCGACGACGGCGACGGCGACGGCGACGGCGACGGCAGCGAGGACGATGATGACGAGGACGAGGACGGCGATGTACAGAAGGTTCTGCAGTCGTCTCGAGGACCTCCGCCGGTTTATTCCGTGGACGACGACGACGATGTCGACGAGGAAGGCGAAGGCGAAGGCGTCCGCGGCGGCCAGGGCAAAGACGACGACGACGACGGCGGCGGCGACGAGGATGAGAGCGACGATGAAGAGGCCGAAGAAGAGGTAAGAAACGACAGGAAATCTAAATCATAGCTGAAACCCTTTGTCCATTCAAGATTCGTGCTGATTTTTGATAGGCCCAAAGTTAGATCTAGCGATGCTTGCTACTCAAGATCCGGGTGCTTCCTAAAACCTAGAAAACTGCGATTGAAGAGATTGAGATTGAAACTGTCATGTTGGTTTTCTGATCTAGAAAAGGGTTTTCTGTTACCTCAAATTGAACGATCTTGGACTTGGGTTTTCCCTTCTGATTGAGCCAACTGGGTTTTTTCTCCATGTCTACACGGCGATGATCCTGGATCGGCTCTTGAGTTCTTGATGCCTCGTGCGTGTTGCTGGTGTTTTCTTGATATGCTTCTTTCTGGGTGTTTGTCGAATTCGTCGGTCTCTCGTTTGTTTGCGTCGTTGAGTAGAAACGAGGTACATGTCTTCAGTTTCTCGCTTCATCTTTTTTGGGGTTCCTTTTGTTTGATGAAAGAATCGGAATTCATTATTCTCTTCTTTGTTCCATCCATTTTGATGTCAGTTGTCGAGTGCAATAGCGAGGAGTGCTCACTATTGACACGGGTGAAACTGGATGCGTTGTCACATGTGTGTTGTTGTCATTGCTAAGATGAGTGCTTAAGCCAGATGTTGTGGATTTGATTGTTGAATTTTTACATTCGTCAAGTTGGATGCATCGTTTCATTGGTCTTGTTTTTCTGTTGCTGTACCATTGAAACTATGTTGTCTCCTTTGCTTCAAGATAGGTGTTAACTTGTTATTACATGTTATCACGTCAGGCTAAATGTTACAGGGACACATGTTGATCTGATAGGCCCTCTATAGTTGCTGCTTAGAGATCCAGGCCTGAATTTACGTTTCTGCCCAGAGCATGGATAGTCCCTTTCTTTTTCTGTTAAAGTTTGTATTTTTAATTTTTATTATGAACGTACTTTCCAGGTCCTTTGCTTTAGGCATTTAGAGTGAAGGGACCCCCAAAAGAGCCCAAACTCAAATGGCTTTGGTTCTCGATTCTCCGTCACCTAATCCGATTATGTTGTTTTGTTTCATGATCTTCCTGAAAGCTCCTGCTTCTTTGGCTTGTGATCTTCTTGAACTGCATCTTTACATGTTCTAAAGATATCCTAAGAATATTGCGAATGGAACTGCAGGAGGATGGCGGAGAACAGTATGTGGTTCGGCCCCTGAGCCGCGACGAGGATGAGGATGAAGACAACAGCGACTACATGGAGCAAAATGACAACGGATTGGAGCAAGAAGAAGACATCGAGGAAGATGATGAGGTGGAGGATGAAGAAGATGGAGTGGAAGCAATGGAGATAGATGAAGATGGCGGTGGGAAGGTTGAGGATCCGCCTACGAAGAGGAAGAGGGCAGATCGAGAAGAGGAGGATGAGGAGGATTCCGAGGACAGTGATGTAGATGATGAGAGGTCTCGCAAGAGATGAGGCCCCGGCCAGTTTCCTTGTGATGATGGTCTTGAGTCCATTAGCATTTGATACATCTGTCCCCCCCTCTCTCTCTGGGGGGTTAAATTGTGACATTATGCTGGTGCTATATATAATGTTTAGGGTAGATTAAAATGACTTTTTTTTTTTCTTTTCTGTTTGCATAGGTTATGTGGGATTGTGGGAAAGAAGGTGGGATTGTGGGAAAGAAGATGGTTTAGATCTTTGTCAAATTCGATTGTAGATGGCAAGGTGTTGAAGATTTCCATTTTTGCAAGTATGGTGCATATGCAACTTATCTTTCCTTGGTGCTCTTTTGACCATGCATAATTTGCCCGTTTGTTCTAAGGGCTAGAGTTGTACATTTTTGAGATGTCTTTTCTTTGGCCCCATTCCTCTTGACTGCGCGAGTGGCTATTGCAGGGAAAACTACAGATTCACCCTCTTCTTTCTGTCTAATTTTCATTTTAGTCCCTCAAGTTGGATAATTCACCTCATTCGCTCAATTTCTCTATGTCGACCTGCTTGTTTTCTCATATTCACCGTTCTGAACCTCTGAATTCCAATTGCGCATACGGTTTGTGAATAACACGTTTGGAGCATGACACGTCTTTGCTCATTTGAGACCAATTAAGGTCTCTGTCTGTTGGAGATTGTGATAATCAACCATTGCCGTAGTAATAATTATTGTTAGCATCCTCATGGTCGGATTTTGTCTTAGGATGGTACTATAGTTGATAAGGTTTGCATAAAGACATTTTTTATTATGCGCGAGTGTTAGAGGATAAAGTGTTAGGATTTTCAATAAAAATGATTTCACCGAGTGAATTTTAAAAGCTTAAGAATTAGATAGAACAATAAAAAAAACCTGTGCAAGGATCATATTGAATATTAGAAAAGAGTTAAGGATCACTCACGCCATTGCCTCTCAAAGGAAAACAAAAAAAACAAAGCTGTACTTAAATGAAAGCAAATAAAAAAAAAAAAAAACCTCCTCATTTTTCTAAACTTTATGAGAAAATATTGGTGCAATTCTAATGCCACGTCAATTTTGCAATAGTCCATTGACTGAGCAACATGTGTCCTCGCTGGCCCACCTGTCCCTTCTCTCTTCATAGTCTCTCTCCCTCCTCGACTCACTCATGAACATCTCTGACTCTCTTTCGTGACTTCGACTTGAGCTCTCGCTGGCCTCCGCCTCGGCCTCGGCCTCGGCCTCCGACTTGTCCACTGCTGCCATCTTACGTCATCCGTTGTCATATGCTCTAAGTGTCAATTTTGGAAAATATGTCCGAAATTCGACTTGCAAGAGTGGAGCAAGGCCAGACAGAGATGAAAAAACGTTCCGATTGCTGTTACTCCAGAGGGTTTTTGGTGCTGTCCCTCTCCTGCAGTGTTTCAGAAAAGCTCAAAAGTTCAAAACCCTGTAAGCAAGCCGACCATCCCTCACCTCCATACAAGTCTAATATCCAGAAATACCCAAGCTCCACCTTACTCCAAAATGTGTGTTTTTAGAAGCTTTCATGAGATATAAAAAGACAAGAACAACTAATCATGGGTTAAAAGTAATGACAACATTCAGTTAAAAACATGTTGTGAAAAATAGAGGTGGCGTGGTCATGTCACAAATTACTAAAGCATATGATTGCAAAGTAGATATTTTGATAAATTACCAACATATCTAGAGAATTAATGCAAAAATGTGAAAACAATATCCATTCTAAACGATGAAAATTCAAGAAAAGAAAACATTGTGAATGCTCTAAAATGTTCAACAAGAATTATCGGATGCTAAGAGGGACTTAACTCGGTAAATTTCCAACCTACTGCTCATTCGATAGTAATTTCAGAGCTTATTACTCTCCTTTAACAACTAGGATGACAAGACATGCTTTGTCGTCACTCTAAATAATCAACATAAGAGCAGATGTTCAGTAATTCGATCCTAACGGAATCAGTCATGGAAAACTACGGGTGTGGAGACAATTCTGGCGTTCCTCTACTACCATGTTAAAATCCGACTAGAATTTATCATATACATTTCTTGCATATATTATTAATATAGGAATTTCTAGATGTGACATCTCGAGCCTTGCCAATCGCCCTTGAAGGATCCATTGCCCAACTGGAGCAACATCAATCCAAGGAGACAATCCTCCTCGACGGGCACTGCTTCATTGTTATGAAGTTCCCCACTGACCACGAGCCCTCCGACGAAAGTTGATCAATGCTTATGTCAAAACCCTAGCCTCCATTATCGCAAGGTACAGAGTATAAGAAGAATCGATTCAAGCATGGATAGTGGTCTCTTGTTCTTTGAAATCATGGGTAGCGAGATCTCAAATTGATTTTTTTCTGGTGGCTTCATTTGCCTTTGTTCTGGTGGAGTTGGTTTATGCAGTTTGTGATTGTGAATATTGATTGTCCATATTTTTGAAGACTGCACATATATTAAATGTATATCTCCCTCTGCTTATGCATATCTTGCTTAAAATATTATCTTAATATAGTTATCTAATAAAATCTATAAATAGGCCAATGTATTATTCATTAATATATATCTTGAATGATTATATTTAAAGTAATAAGATAAAAGTAATACCAAACATAATTAATAAATGATATACACCATCAAATGATATATATGCATAATCTTAAAAAATATGTAGAATCAAATAAATATTCTAATATTGCTAACTTTCTTCTTTTGTTGCTTCTTGGAGTTCACGTGATGTCATGTCCGTCAAATGCTGGCAAAGCCAAAAGAAAAAAAGGATATATTGATCAATTGATATTGGAAGTGATCGAAAGCTAAGGGGTGCATGACGACAAGTTCCAAAAACAAAATTTCTATTCCAAACTTTTTCGGAATATAAGTTTGTTTGATAAAATTATTTCATTTTTCTATTTTTGAAATAAAATTTTGTTCGAAATAGGTTTGGAATAGAAATCGAAATAATTTTTTTTTTACTTCTCTATTTTTAGAATAGAAATAAAAAAAAAAATTCTTCTCATCGTTTGTCGCTAGCGACCATTGTTTGCCGGACGCCTTGCCACGGCCGTTGGCTATCGGCCGCTAGTAAATCGATCGATCGTCGCCGTCATCGATCCTTTGTTCGCCACCGCCGGTCGCCGATTCTTAGTCGCCGGCCGCCGGTCCACCGCCGATTGCTAGTCACCGGTCCATCGCCGTCCACCGGTTCGCCGCAGTCCAAAATGAAAAAATTTTGCCGCCATTATCAAACGAATTTTTATTTTTAGAGTAGAAATTTTATATCGTTATCAAACGATTATTTTTGCTTAAAAACTCATATAGAAATAGAAATAGAAAAATCTATTTCTCTTCCAGAAATCAATTTCTGGCTAAAATGGTTATCATTTGCGCCCTAATGATTAAACAAAAATATGGAAAAAATGTCAATGTACATATATTTAGTTAGCTTGAATCCCCGAAACGCTGCAAGGAAGAAGAGAAAAGACACAATGTAATATCTGTGAAATATGACCTAAACACTTAGCGGCTTTTTTGCGCCTGGCTTAGCGTTATCCTCCTTGCGTTGGCTTGTGGACATAAACATCAGGAAATTGTCCAGAGGAATTGTCATGAGATTCATGTGTTGTTCATCAGAAGTGGATGGGTCTCTGATAGATGCCGCCGGTCCCATGAAAACTGCCGTGAGACATAAGGAAGATACAGCCTCTACTTTGAAAAGTTCACATGCACAAGCTGGCCGCCACGAAATGTTGGGGGAGATTTCGAAGATGACCTTTTACTGCGGCAAGGATGGAGAGTGCCGCGTGCATCTTGTTGGGTCTCTGATAGATCTTAGCACAAAAGTTAGTTAATAAGGATGAATGTGGGAAAAGAGTTAAAAAAGTCTTAAACCTTTTATTAATGCTAATTTAGTCCTAAACTTTTTAGTGATGCTAATTTAATCTTAAATTTTTTGATGATGTCAATTTAGTCCTAAAACTTTTTGTTTGGTGTCAATTTAGTCTTAAACCTCTTGATCTAGTGCCAATTTAGGCATTACGGTTAATTTTGGTCGGATATTACTAATATGGATGCCGGTTAGCTGATGTGGTATGGCCAATGCTAACGTGAACTACTTTTAATAGCATTTTAATAATTTTTCAAATTATTAATTAATTAATTAATTAATTAATTAATTAATTATTCTCTTTCTCTTTCCCTCTCTCTTTCTCTCTCTCTCTCTCTCTCTCTCTCTCTCTCTCTCTCTCTCTCCCCTTCTCGCGAGGCTCGATCTTGCCAGATTCGGGGAGGTTTGAGTCTCATCGGACTTGGCGAGGTTGGGCCTCGCATTGCCTTGCCTGCCCAACGCCAGGCCACCCTCACCACTGGTGGTGAGGGCTCGAGCCTCGCTAGTGGCTAGCGAGGCTTGCCAAAGGCTAGAAAGGTCAACCTCGACCTTGTAGCCCTCGGCTCTGGCCAGTCACCTAGCTAGCGATTTGCTAGAGGAAAGAGGAGGGGAAGGAAAAAAAAAAAAAAAAAAGAAAAGAAAATAAATAAATCAATAAATAATTAAAAAAATATTAAAATATTATTCTAAGTTGTCCACGTTAGCTAACCGACGTTCATGTTAGTAATATCTAGCCAAATTAGTCGAAATGACTGAATTGGCATTAAATCAAAGATTTAGGACTATATTAGCACAAAATCAAAAGTTTTATGATTAAATTGGCACAAATACAATGTTTTAGACTAAATTGGTATAAAGTCAAAAGGTTTAGGATTAAATTGGCACCAATAAAATGTTTAGAACTAAATTGGCATAAATGCAAAAGGTTTAGGACCCTTTGACACTTTTCTTGGATGAATTTAGGAAGTAATTCTCGTACCTGTTATTGTGAAAAACGGTCGTTGATGAGAACCCCAATTCTCAGTTTATCTGCCTGATGCTATGATCCATGTTCCAAGGGTTTTGATTTTGAATTTTTTGATCATGCATCAACCCGCTTCAACTAAACGCGACTTATTTTTGTTTGTTTGTCGAACTTTCATACGGTCTGCCCCGAATCTCCACCTCTAGTGTAATGATCCGGCAGGACCAAATGATAATTTCCTCATCTGACTATTGTTGCATACATCTCTTTGAATGAGGTTGCTTTCTAGACACTACGATTACTCCATAAATTAATGTACACATTGATGTGATATAATCTTATAGGATGTGAAAAGTTCTTATCCAATTGTTAACTTGAATTCATCACGTTTCCATTTTTCCTTTCTTCCTAATTTTTCCTAATCGAATTTTGCTACCATTCCAAGCTACATTAATCATATTTTGCCTCTACATAAGTAAAATCAAATGATTGAATTGAGCTGGACCAATTAGATTGAATTGCCTCAATTTTACCACTTGTTGCAGAGATGTTAGAGATAATTAGGATTTTCTCTAGAAAATTTTTTTTATGGTAAATATATTTTAATAATTCCGTTGATTATTCATATATTTCAAGATTGTAAATTTATGTTGCACGTACATTGCATGTAAATTGCACATACGTTGCTTACTAGATAATAAGATTAGTGCATAAATTTAACGTACATTTTTCGGGACACAATGACATGTGTGGTCTCTTAATTATTTTTTAATATTTAATATGATCCTTGAACTGTTATTTTATTTTATTTTTGATCCATCTAATCCTCAAGCTTTTAAAATCCACTCATTGTAGTCCTTCCGTTATGAATCCTAACATTTGCTCTTCGACAGGCCATTGCAACAGTTGTTTCCTATTGCTATCAGGCCATATTTTCCTTGGAATCGCCTGCATCAAAGCAATAGAATGTAACGGCATTCACAATCAAGATTAAGGGAATCGGGCTGCTAAAGTTCGCATATTTGCTCTTAGTCCGGTGCACCCAAATTTGATTGATGATTCTTTCCTGACCGCGTCTACGTGCTTGTTTCCTATGTCGATTCGTTTATATGGGACAAATTAGGAATTTGAAGATTTCTACATATTCATGCTTATGTTGATTCATTATGAATGTATTTGTTTATACACCCGTCTCTTTGCCTTGGGACAAATTAGGACCACCCAATATTTTTGACTCAAACAATCATGATTTCGACCACCCCCATGAATCAGCCTGTCGTTGAGCGAGTGGCTGTCGCAGGGAAAACTAAAGATTTCCCCCACTTTTTCTGTCTAATTTTCATTTTAGTCCCTCAATTTTGATGATTTAACATCATTCGCTTAATTTCTCTATGAAGACATGCCCATTTTCTTATATTCACTTTGTTAATCCTTTGAATTCCAACTTTGCGAATACGATTTACAAATAACACGTGTGGAGTTTGACACCTCTCGTTCCGCCAAGACCCATTGAGCCGCCACCATCCGTCGGAAATTGTAATAATAATCAACCGCTGTTGTAGCAGCTCTTGTTAACATCTCATGCTCGGATTTTGTCTTTTGGATGGCTCTATAGTTGATAGGGTTTTTACTCTGTCTGAGTTCTTTTGTAAGAGGAATGGATTTGAATGTTGTTACATTCTATTGTTGCCACATGTTGAGGGACGTTAGAGATAATTATGAATTTTTTCAGAATAATTTTCTATAGTAAAAATATATTGATATTCTGTTAATTATCTGTATCTTTTAACATTGCAAGTATATTGGACGTACATTGCTTACTAGATACTAAGATTAGTGCATAAATTTAATGTACATTTTTCAGGAGGCAATGATATGTGTGATCTCTTAATTATTTTTTAATGTTTAATAAGATCCTTGATGCTATGCAAATTCTGATGATGCACATACAAATACAAATAACGGGGCGAAATTTATGAATTAGATATGATAATAGAAATTCAAAATCGGACTGTCTCTAATTATCGCATCAACCTACGTAAGGCGGGATTTGAGAAGGGGAATTAACTAAGGAGGAAAGTAGAAACATGGATTTCATTACTTTAATTTGCTGAAGGCTCACGGCATGATCCGTGCAAAACTCTACTTGAAGATCAGGTAGAATAATCAAAAAGCACAGAATTTTCATTTATTGTCACAATCTTCTACATCGACCGTAGATGAGACCTTGCAATGTGACCATTCCCTCCCTTGGGATAGAATCCTCCCGGAACGCTCTCGTCGCCGCTCCCATACACGATCCTCAGTATCTCCTCCGGCGTCCGGTCGTACGAGATCGAGTACTTGTCACCCGCAAGCACGTTCCCCTTGATCTTCCCCTCGGCGCCTAGGTGGAGGGGCACGATGAGGCCCTCGTCCTTAAGCCCGTCGTGCCCCAGCTTGTTTCTCAGCTCCGACATCCGGTCCGAGAACTCCGCCACGGTTATCCCGTATGGCTTGACTTCCCAGGCAGCCCGCTCATATAGAAGGGCTCGGATCACTGCATCCTGACCCGATTCCACGCCGAGTAGGCCCGCGACAAGCTGAAAAGCATTCACAAGACGGGCGCAAGGAGTCATAGGTTGCTCATTTGAAATTTTTATGAAGTAGATAACTTGTAGAGATCGTTTGCTGTACCCTTTTGGAGACAGAGCCCTGAAGCTTGGGGTTTGCTCCAACATAGCCTGTGAGGCCAACATAAGGGACCAAGTAGGAGGCAAGCAAGAAGTTAATTTCATTGGCATATGGATCAAATGGAGGCTTTAAAGCATGCCCAAATGCGTTGTCCATCACTTTGGCAAATGAAGCCGCAGACAAATTCAGCAGTGGCCTTGGAAACCCCTTCACTGTCGTCTTGATGGCCCTGCATTGATTTAAATAAAAAATGAACAGTGTGATTTGGTCATCAGCAACTAAAAATTTCCCCCATGATGATAGGAACTTGTTCTAGATGGGTCAAATGTGTGGAGAACAATTAGCCTCAGGCATAAAAGAATCCCCAAAATCTAGGTTGGCAAATGAGAATTAGCACCGAAGTTCGTCTCTAACATTTAAAAAGAAAAAAGAGAATGAGCATCAAAGTAAGGGAAAATAATTAACGGAAAAGAAAGATATGGGCATGACTTCTCTAATGAAAGGACTCACTTTAAGTGACCAACTTCTTGGAGAGCAAATTGCAAGATGATATCCTTGATGAGAGGACCCAATTTGGCAGCCCTTGCTCCAATTGGGGACGGACCTCCCATGGTCAAGTTTGGGGCCACCTTGTCCAATCCATTCCCCAATGAGGCATACAGGAAGAGCTCTGCCTCCAAGTACTCCAGATTCAGGGGAAACTCCAGTAGATCCACATCGCTTCTCGGGACTTTGTGACGATAATGGGACTCGAGGTCCATGCAGTTTGAGCTCGGGACGAGAAGGAGGAGGAGGAAGAAGAGAGCCATGGAGGCGGTGGCGATAAAGTTGGTGAATGCCATGACCTAAGCTTTGGGTGTCTGTTCTGTGTTTGTGTTGTGCGAGTCTCAAATTGGGTAGTGTGCATATATATAAAGTGTACCGGGTCATGCACGTGTGGCGTTGCGTTTAAGGGGAGGAAAAGGTGGATAAGTGCCTAGTCAAAGAACAAAGGATTGCTACGTGGGAGATCACATGAACAGTTGGGGCTATGGGAGGGAATTTAGGAAGTTGTCCTGCTTTTTCTTTGTTTTTGGTTTGAATTGGAAATTGTCTCGGCATGGAGATGTGGCTTTTTGCTATTTAGGGTAATTTCTTTTCGGCCCAAAATAAGAAGGGAGAAAAAAATCCTAAGGTTTTCTATCGAGGGTTATTTTTTCTTTTTTTGGCAAGAAAAAATCCAGGAATTATTAATTCATTCGGTTTGGTGACTCGGCCGAACTTGGCTCTTAGTCCTCATTTAGGAAATAGAGATTTCCTCATGATATTTGGATTGGGCAAACATGTATGTAACACCGGCATGTCATATATGCCCGTTCGTAACTCTAATTAACATGAATAATTGCAGTCATTATACAATCTTCCACTAACGTTGACTTAGAAAAAGAAAACACAACCTACTACGAGGGTAATAACTAATGATAGGACAATTATGGGATTAACATATGGTCCTTATGATGCAAATTATCTTCACAGAGTATCATGAGTCATGGGTGGGCTTGAATTTAATAATTGAAGCGTTAAAAAGATGCCAAATGCATGGCTACGAGTAAATTTAAAATATTTTGTTCTTGCAATGCAGGCCATGACCCTTCATAAATTAGAAATTGATTTATGACGAAATTATCTTCTTGAGGCCAAATGGAGTCGGCAATTGATTTATGGAATTTCGGCCGAGGAATTTCCCTTTGTACATTTTATTTCTGTTTGGCAATATATCATATCTTTGACCATCTTAGAATTTTTTAATCTTCATACAGGTAACTTAAACAATGACAATAGCTAAACTCGTAGTTAGCATAAAGTTCCGGAGACAGAGAGAAGTCTCTCTCTTATATGATTAAGCCACAAATTCCAGTGTCTAACAAAGAGTAAAAACATTTATTAAAACCGGATTTAGAAAAGTCCCTCCATATATATATATATTAAATTCTATATAACTGCATTTCCTTAGCTACTAGAGTTGCCCTAATGGCCACTCTTCCCACTTGAGAAGGGAGAGGTGAGGAGTTTAATTTCCCACCTTCTCAAGGGTAGCCTTAAAAACTTGAGTGAGGAAGCAGAGTTACCATGCGCATTATATACGCAATGGCTTGTAAAATAGACATAATATAGGGCCAAACCAAAAAAACAAACCACTTTTCATCATGTTTTCTCCGGATATCATTTTTTTTTTTAGAATGAGTGCATTAGAAGTTATAAAATATTTTTCAAAAGTACAATCAAATTCTAAAACTCGTCAAGTTTGTACTATTATGGATCTTCATCAACATTTCACGTCACTCAAATTGGATGGAATTATCAAAGTGCTTGATTGCACCATAGGACAAGTTTTTAGATTTAATAGCACTTTTTGAAAGTTTTAATACTCGATTATGCTATGTTCACATATTTTAGACATTTCGTCCATTTATTTTTTCTAGTGTAAAAGCTAACAAAAACCCCTAAATTATGCCAACTATGACAAATTTACCCTGAACATTTTTGTGTGACACTAAAAATCTCAAAAGTGTATCTGTACGACACATTTACTGTTCATCAGTTTAGTCAATGAGAATCGTAAAATCTGTCTATATGGATACTTGAAATCCCAAAATAAATAGTGTTGACATGGCACCCATGTGACTTAAGCAAAATTAAGACAATGTTATTATGGCTGAAAATTCATCTAATGGAATCTTAATGGTGGGTAAATGTGTTACATTAGTACAAGTTTGGGTTTTTTATGTCACTAAAAAAAAGTTAGGATAAATGTGCTAGGGTTTTTTGTGACTTTTTTTCCATTTTTTCTACTTGAAGTGGCTCTTCTCTTGTTAGTGTTTAATCTCTTTCCTTCTTATCAATTATTTATTTATTTCTCCATTTACAATAAAGTTACCGTCGACCCCTCTTGACATCAAGCCCAAAAATAAAGAAGTAAAAACTCATATGAGGTCGTGACATGTACAATAACTCATATGAGGTCATGACATGTACACATAACCGATAGGTGCGATTGTCAAATGAGTAGATTGAGTCGAAAATGGTTCGATCTAAATTGATTTATTTAACCTGTTTTAACCCATTTATATATAATACAAATTTAATTACTTATACCCTACTTAGTCTATATTAGTAAAACATTTCCATATTTAATCTAACCAAAGAAATTCCATATCCATCTAACTCGCTTTAAATTCTTTATGTGTATATGTTATTTGGATAAATTATTGTTTCAACTATAAGATCTTAAAGAACTGCATATAATGTTCAATTTCTGTATTGATTCACATTAAAAAAATAAGAGAAAGTATATATGATAGCGAATTAAGAAAATCACAATAACAAATAACCCATAAAATGACTCGACTTATACAGGTTAAGAAATGAATGTCAAATCGAGTTAAATTTCAATGATTATTTATGTCATTTTCCCTATCTTTATTTTTAACTATGAACCCACTTAAGGAGATTATTGCTTTGGGCATTTAGAGTAGAGGGGCCCCTAAAAGAACCCCTTGACACAGATTACTTTTGTTGTTGATTCTATATCATCTGATCCAGTTATGTTTTCTTGTCTCAAGATCAATCTGAAAGCTCCTGTTTCTTTGGCCTGTGATCTCATTGAACGGCATCTTTGTAAGTCCTAAAGATATCTTAATAATGTTGGGAATGGAACTGCAGGAGGATAGTGGAGCACAGTATGTGGTTTGGCCTCTCAATTGTGCTGAGGGCGAGCATGAAGACAACGGCGATTACCTAGGGCAACATGAGAATGGGTTGGAGCAAGAAGAAGACATTGAGGAAGATGATGAGGTGGATGATGAAGAAGATGGAGTGGCAGAGAGGGGGAGGTAGATGAAGATGGCCGTGGGAAGGCTGAGGATCCGCCCACAAAGAGGAAGAGGGCAGGTAGAGACGCGGAGGAGGAGGATTCTGAGGACAGTGATGTAGATGATGAGAGACCTCCCAAGAGATAAGGCCCCGACCCAGTTCCTCGTGTTGGCCTTGAGTCCATTAGGACTTGACACATCCATCCCCACCTCTATCTGGGTCAAATTGTGACAATATCCTGGTGCTACATATAATGGGAGAATTACAAAAAAAATCATAAACCTATTGCAATTGTGCTAATTCAATCATAATTTTTTTTGTCAATTTAGTCATAAATCTTTTATAATTGTGCCAATTTAGTCCATTTGATTAAAATTGGCCAATTGACGTTGACGTGGAATCTAGCTAAGGACAGCTAGTCGGCGAATGCTAATGTGGCAATTTTTAAATATTTTTTTTCCAATTTTCAAATATTTCTTTTTAACTTTTTATTTCTTTATTTCTATTTTTTTTTCCACCTTCTCCTTCCTCTGGCGAGCGAGGTCAGCCTCCTCGGCCATTGGCGAGGCTGGCCCTTGCCAGCCACTAGTGAGCCCCCGTCAGCCACTGGTGAAGGCGAGCCTTGCCCAGCGATGGCAAGGTCGTGGTCGCCACATCTAGCGAGGAGCCTCACTGGCCACCAAAGAGGTTGACCCTCGCCTTGGATGGGCAAGGTCGACCCTGGCGTTGGCTGGGCGAGGCCAAACCTCGCCTTGGCTAGGCGAGGCTGAGCCTTGCCAGATTTAGTGGGGCCTTGCCCAGCCAAGGTGAGGGTCGACCTCGCTAGTGGTTGGCGAGGCTCCTCGCCTAGGGACAGCAAGGCTCAACCTTGCTAGATGTGGCGACGGTGGCCTCGCTGTTGTTAGGCAAGGCTCGCCTTTGCTGGTGGCCAGCAGGGGCGAGCCTTGCCAGTGGCCAGCAAGGTTGACCTCGTCGACTCTTGCCTCTAGCTGGCACCAACCGGCTAGAGGAAGGAGAAAGTGAGAAAAAAAAAAAAAAAAAAAAAAATTCAAAAATTAAAAAATAAAAAAAAAATAAAAAATTCCAAATTAAAAAAATTGCCACATTAGCATTCAATGGCCAGATGTCCCAGCCGGCGCCCACGTTGGCATCAGCTGGCCAATTTTTACCGGATGGATTGAATTGACACAATTGTAAAATGTTTAGAACTACATTAGCAAAAAAAAAAAAAAAAAGCTTAGGATTGAATTTGCACGATTGTAATAAGTTTAGGATTTTTTGGTAATTCTCCCACATATAATTTCTAGGATAGATGAAGAAATCAATATAAATTTTTATATCTTTTCATAATTTTTTTCTATCATTAACATTTCATGTAATCCCTACTTTCGATCCTTCGAAAATTCTGATGATCCACGTACAACTAATTAGGGAAAATTTGATGAATTGGGTGCATTAATTGAAAATCAAAATCGAAGTTGTCCTCACTTATCACATCAACCTAGGTAAGACGGGATTTGAGAAGGGGAATCAACTAAGGAGGAATTTAGAAACATAATATTCATTATTTTAATTTGCTGAAGGCTTCCGGCATGATCAGTACAGAAGTCCATTGAAGATCGGGAGCACAATCAAAAGTCACAATTTTTCATTGATTATCACAATCATCTACACCGACCGGAGATAAGACCTAGCAATGCCGCCATCCCCTCCTTTGGGATAGAATCCTCCCGGGACTCTCGCATCGCCGCTCCCATACACGATCCTCAGTATCACCTCCGGCGTTCGGTCGTACGCGACCGAGTATACATCGCCTGCGAGCACGTTCCCCTCGACCTTCCCCTCGGCGCCTAGGAAACGGGGTACGACGAGGCCCTCGTCCTTAAACCCAGACTCGTCATGCCCAAGTCTGTCCCTCAGCTCCGAAATCCTATTTGTGAACTCCGCCACGATTATCTCATATGGCTCGACTTTCTTGTGCGCCCGCTCGTATAGAAGGGCTCGGATCACTGCATCCTGACCTGATTCGACGCCAAG
The DNA here is from genome assembly GCA_016097545.1 of Eucalyptus victrix. Classification (NCBI taxonomy): domain Eukaryota; kingdom Viridiplantae; phylum Streptophyta; class Magnoliopsida; order Myrtales; family Myrtaceae; genus Eucalyptus; species Eucalyptus victrix. Next base: position 50,502,204 of record CM027842.1, read on the forward strand.
AAGGCCCGCGACAAGCTGAAAAGCATTCACAAGACGGGCGCAAGGATTCATAGGTAGCTCATTAGAATTTGACAAAGAAGATTAACATGTAGAGATTGTTCGCTATACCCTTTTGGAGACAGAGCCTTGGAGCTTGGGGTTTGCTCCAACATAGCCTGTGAGGCCAACATAAGGGACCAGATAGGAGGCAAGCAAGAAGTTAAGTTCATTGGCATATGGGTCGAATGGAGGCTTCAAAGCATACCCAAATGCTTTGTCTACCACTTGGGCAAATGAATCCGCAGACAAATTCAGCAGCGGCCTTGGAAACCCCTTTACTGTCTTCTTGATGGCCCTACATTGATTCATAAAAAAAAAAAAAAAAGGACTCTGTGATTTGGTCATCAGCAAAGGAAATTCTAGGTCGGCAAATGAGAGTTAGCATCAGTGTTCCTCTCTAACATAAAACAAATGAGAATGACTATCAAAGTTTGCAAAATAAATAACAAAAAAGGTTTGATTTTGCACTCCAAAATCAAACCATATGACATCTCTAATGAAACTCACTTCAAATGACCGACTTCTTGGTAAGCAAATTGCAAGATGATATCCTTGACGAGAGGACCCAAGTTGGCAGCCCTTGCTCCAATTGGGGACGGACCTCCCATGGTCAAGTTTGGGGCCACCTTGTCCAATCCATACCCCAATGAGGCATACAGGAAGAGCTCTGCCTCAAAGTACTCCAAATTCAGAGGAAACTCCAGTAGGTCCACATCGCTCTTCGGGACTTCGTGATCGTGATGGGAGTCGAGGTCCGCGCAGTTCGAGCTTGGGATGAGGAGGAGGAGGAGGTAGAAGAGAGCCATCGAGGTGGTGGCCATGAAGTTGGTGAATGCCATGGCCTAAGCTTTGGGTGTTTGTTCTTTTCAGTGTTTGTGTTGTGCGAGTCTCATATTTGGTTGGGAGCATATATATAAGGTGTCCCGGGTCACGTATATGGGCATTGCGTTTAGGCGAGGAGGAAAAGGTGTCTAAGTGCTTAGTCAAAGAACAAAGGATTTCTGCCCAAAAAAGAAAAAAACGGAAGAAAGATTGCTTTGACTTTTGTTTGAATTGGAAATTGTCTCTGCATCTTTGCTATTTACGCCATTTAGGGTGATATAAGAAGGAAAATCTAAGGTTGCCTTTTGGAAATCGAGGGTTACTTTTCTAGGAAGAAAAAAAGAATCTAAGATAATGAATTCATGATATGACTAGGTTCAATGAATCAGTTAAACTTGGTATTTTGACCCTTATTTAAGAAATAGGGATTTCTTCATGAGATTTGGATTGGATAAACATGAATGTACCACCGGCACGTCATGCATGCCCGCTCGTAGCTCTCTTCAACGCTGATAATAGTGGTCATTATAATTAATTTTCCACTAACATTGACTTAGGGAAAAAAAAACACAACCTTCTACAAGGGTAATAACTAATGATACGATAATTATGCAATTAACATGCGGTCCTCCTGATTTTGACGAAAAGACAAAAACATATGGTCCTCCTGATGCAAACAAATTTCAGATAATATCATGAGTCAAGGGTGCGATTATTTTTGCAAATTGAAGTGTTAAAAGATACCAAATGCAATCTTACGTATTACCAAAAAAAAAAAAAAAAAAGATACCAAATGCATGGCTATGAGTAAATTTTAATTATTTTTCCTTGCAATGCTGGCCATGACCCTTCATAAATTAGAAATAAAAATATACAAATTGATCTATGACGAAATTATCTACTTAAGGCCAGGTGGAGTAGGTAACGAGGAATTCTCTCAACACATTTATTTCTATTTGGCAATATATCATATATTTGATCACCTTAGAATTTTTTTAATCTTCATATATTTACGCAATGCAAACGCACAAAGTGACAATAACTAAACTTGTAGTTAGTACAAAGTTCTAGAGACAATAAGAAATCTCTCTCTTGTATGATTAAGCCACAAATTCCAGTGTCTAACATAAAGAATAAAATATGGATTTACAAAACAAGACCTAGAGAAGTCCATCCATATGACAAAAAATTCTATATAACTAATTTTCGTTAATCACTAGGGGTTGCCCCAGCGGCAATTATTCCCACTTGGGAAGGGAGAGATGACGTGTTCAATTCCCCACATTCTCAATGGACTGGGGTGGGGATGCTTAAATGAAGGAGTAGAGTTTCTCAACCTACGCACCTTGAAACAAACCGCTTTTTGTCATGTTTTCTCAAGATATTATCTTTCTTTCTTCTTCTTTTTTTCTAGAATAAGTGCATCAAAAGTCTTAAAATATGTTATGAAAGTACAATCAAGTTCTAAAACCTATCACTCAAATGGGATAGTTAACAAAAGTACTTGATCGGACCAATTAGACAAATTTTCAGATTTGATAGCACTTTTAAAAGTTCTAATACTTGATTATGCTTTGTTGACAAATTTTAGAACTCTCATCCTTTTATTTTGCCTAGGGCAAAAGCTACCAAAAATCCTAAACATTTTTGTATGACACGGTGACACATTTATTCTAAACTTTTTTGTATGACACAAAAAATTTCAAACTTGTACATGCATGGCACATTTACTCTTCATTAGAGTTTTATCAATGAGATCATCAAAAATCTACCTACATAAACGCTAGAAAGCAAATGGTGCCGATATGATGCCCACATGACTTAAATAAAACAAAAAATATATTATTTTGGCTGAAAAATCATCTAGCGGAATTTTAACAGGAGTTAAATATATCATATAAGTACAAGTTTGGAGTTTTTTAGTGACAATAAAAAGTTTAGGGTAAATATGTAACAATTAGTATAGTTTGGGGTTTTTTTTTTTTTTGGGTAAAAGTAAGTATAGTATAAACTTTGCCAATCAGATTTACAAAAAGGAGGCTCAGCACCAACAACAAGTAGACACTCAAGAAGACCAAAGGGTCAAGAAGAGTGTGAGGGTGCCATGGTTCCAAGAAGAATACAAGAGGCGAACAACGCAACAAAAACCAAGCCCAAATAGACAGGGCCACCAAAGTCAATCAAAGATAGACGAATGGATACCCCAACTACATTGTAATCTTCTATTCCTAGGAGTAACAGGAACATGTTTGAAAGTAAGAGTCTTATCTTTAAAAAGCTTATGCAAATGCATCTTCATAGCCGGAATGAAGAGGGACCGATTCCGAAAAATAATGTTGTTCCGCTCTTTCCAAAGTATATAGCATAACGCTCCAAAAGCAAAGCGGACCAGGGATTGGTGGAACCTTTGATCGACGAGATGCATAGTAGCCCACTCTAAATTTTCCAACCAAGATTTATTTTGCAAGCAAGATTGCATTTTGCAGCCCAATACAAGGCAAGGCTACCCACAACATGACATCCAAAAAATAAATTATCAATCGAGTTCGAATGGCACAAGCAAAAAGTGCAAACCGCATAAGGAATTCTGCCATAAGAGAGTAAGGAAACTTGGGTAGATAGACGATTGCGTGTGATTAGCCAAAGGAGAAATTGATAGCGTGGAGGCATCATAGAACTCCAAATAAAAGATGACCATTGCACCGACTAACCTCTGGGGCGAATTAACTTCCATGCTGAGTCATAAGTGAATTTAGCGGAGGGATGACCAAGCCATTGAAAACAATCATTCTCAAGGTTAAGTATTGGGAGGGGTTCTCCCCAATTCGCAAGAAAGGTAGACATAAAGGACAAGGGGTTCAAGCAAGAGAGGCCTTCAGCAATAGACGCCTGCCGAGAAATACCGAAACGGTAAATTACTAGATTCGAGAAAAATTTGTAGAGCGGGCCTCTTGGATGCCACGAATCAAACCAAAAGGAAGTTGATAAACCATTGCCACTACGCCATCTGAACATCTGCTGAAAATTCTCCCTTAGGTCCAACAACTTTTTCCAAGCCCATGAGCACAAGGTAGGACGAGAAGCGATCCAGAAGTTTTTGTGCTTTAAAAACGTATAGTGTATCCATTTGCACCAAAGAGACTCCTTATCAGTAAATAGGAGCCAAATGTGTTTAAGCATGTCATCCAAATTACTTTCCCGAAGAGTACGAATACCAAGGCCACCTTCATTCTTGGGCAAGCATACATCTTTCCAGGACACTTTAGCTCCACCCACACCTAATTTAGGACCCTTCCACAAAAATTGTCGGAATATATGTTTTATACGATTGAGTACCAAACATGATAAAATAAATACACTAGCCCAATACACCTAAATAGAATGAAGTACCGACCTGATAAGTTGAAGCCGATCGGCAAAAGAGAGGAAAATGTGAGTCTATGCTTGTATTCTAGCGGTGATAGCATTCACGAAGGCAATACAATCAACTTTACCTAATCTGGTGGCAATTACTGGCACACCAAGATAGCGAAACGGCAGTGATTCCAACTAGAAACCTAAACAACTTAAAATATTATCTCGAAGAGACACGAGGCCTCCTGATAGGAACACTTCACTTTTCCTTAAATTTGGAGTAAGACCACTCCAGTTAGAGAATCTATCAATACCTGCCTTGAGGAGTTCGATAGAGACCATATTGGCTTCTGCAAAGAGGAGAACATCATCGACAAAAAAGAGATGGGAAAACAGTTTGAGCGTTTTTTGTGGCTTTTTGCCCATTTTTCTACTTGGATTGGCTCTTGTCTTATTAGCATTATTTCTGCCTTCTCATCAATTATCTATTTCTTTCTCCATTTTCAATAAAGTTACTGTTGACCCCTCTTGACATCAAGCCCAAACATAAAGAAGTTATAAACTCATACGAGGTCATGACAAGTGCACTTAAATGATTGGTACAGTTATCAGATGAGTAGATCAAGTAGAAAATTATCTAATTTAAATTGATCTATTTAACCCGTTTCAATTCCTTTATATGCAGTATAATTTTTGTAACCCAAATCCTGCTTAACCCATATTATTAAAATACTTTCATATTTAATCTAACCTATGGAAATCCGTGCCCCTCTTATTAATTCACTTTTATGTTTTTGAGTCAAGGGGATCAATCAACTAGAGATGAGCATCAGTCCATGGTCAACCAGGACCAGCCCAACTCGACCAATTCTGGTCCGATCCCCAAGGGGACTAGGTCAGTCCTTGGTCCTAGGACCCCTAGACCTTGCATTGTGCGGGTGGTCCTAAATACTAGCAATTTAGGATTGGTCCAACCAGGACCAACCTTGTGTATAATATATATTATATAATATATGTCTTTGTCTACTCTAAATTCTAGCACATCCTCACCTATTCTTTTCTCTTTGTAATTCAATTTGTCATGTAAATTAGAAAGTAAAAGTCTAAACTAAATTTGGGAAAAAAAAAAAGAACCCTCTTCACTCGAACCTAAACAAAATTTGGGAAAAAAAAATAAATGAAACCCTCTTCACTCACCTCGACCTCGCTCGCTTTGCTCACGACTTGCTTCTCTTTGCTTGTCTCACTCGCCTTGTCGCTCACCTATGTTCACTTCCCTCGCCGTTCACCTCTATTCTCTCGCTTCTCATCTTCGTTTTTATGATTTGTTGCTTTTAGCAAGTGTAAGTTTCTATTGTTACCTCATTTTATATTTATGTTTGACATGTATTATGTTCATAATTTAGCTACTTAATGTCGCATCATTGCTAAATATGTAAATTTGAAATAGTACATTTGTCCTTTTAAGGAATATTAAAAAGGAAACAAAAAAATAAACAGTTGGTCCTCAATTGACTCTAGAACCGGATTGAACCCATAGGGTCGGTCTAGTCATTGGTCTCAAGCTCAACAAGGTCAATCCCCGATCCCAAAAATTGAAAACTAATACTATGTGGGTTGGTCCTCAGGCGGATTAGTGTCTAGGTTAGGTGCTAGACCAGCTTAATCCAAACCATACTCATAATTGTAGTTAAGGAATCGAGAGCTATTACAAGTCATTCTTAAAGGACCATGCAAGTTGAGGCATTTAGAGATCCTTGTGAGAAAAAGATTAGGACACATAATGGAATGACTCACAAAAGATATGGGAGCGGTTACAAATCATCCCTAAAGTATTGTGCAAGTTAAGACATTTAGAGACTCTTGTGGCAATTAATCCAGACGCATAACGAAGTGACTCATAAAAGATATTGGAGGAATCAAAGGAAAGACGCACGCATACACAAATAATACATACGTGCAAGAATCACACAACATCAGTCAAGATATCAGAAAATCACCAAGAGCATTGTACATTTGGAAGCAAAGAAGATTATTCATGACAAATTGATTTGGATTAGATTTTGTCTAAGTTTGAGTTTCGAGTCTGGATTTTATAAGGATTCCAAGTTTTAGTATTCATCTTTGATTGAAAACCTTTCCAGTCATATTTTGTAAGCTTTTCACTTTCTCTTCACACTTCAGTCATCTCCATGAAGAAGTTCTTGTTCAAATTTAGTAATCGAATAAGTATTAAATCCAAGTCCATATGTTCTGATTCACTAATGTTCCATGTAATGATTTCCTTATTTGTTCCCATTCTGCTGTACGTGCATTATTTTAGTAGTTCGAATTTTACAAACTCCTTGAAACTTTCGAGGCATATTAATCGAGCACTGACCATCCTCAATTAGACTTAAAACACAAAACATGAAACTTTTTCGAATTATGTATTCGGTTCTGAACTTAAGTATATGCGAAAGACAATATAGGAATTCCCTCAATTAGTTCTATGTTGGTATCAGCTTAGTAGAATAGAATTATACGAGTCCGTGGGTGGTCTTATATCGTCAAATGAAGCGTTAAAAGTTGTCCAATGCATTAGGATTAAAGAAGAGCCTACCTTTTTTTTGAAAGTGATTATTATTCGGTCCACCACTTGAATTAGAGATAGCACAGCCAAAATTATTTTAAACAAAGGAATCTGTCATTCTTTAGAAAAGGGAAAGGAAACATTAGCTACGTTTCGCTTTAGGCTTTTAATCTCTTTCTTCGCTCTATATACCATAGTTAATCTTCATATTTAGAAAAGGAAAAGGCTAGCATAACCGTCCTTTGCAAAGTGACGGTCTCACGGTCAAAGGGAAGCCATAAACATATTTTGAGGAACTTTTTACAAGCTCAATTGAGAGGTAAAATCACAAGAGAACCCACGGAATCGATTTTTCTGAATATGAAGAAATAAAAAATAAAATGGCTACCTTTACCAAAATAAATAAAATAGCTACCCCGCAACAAGTTGTCAATGTTTGGCTGAGGTATGGCCGTTCCTATTCAAAACTAACGGCGCGGTTATCTCGGCATTTTCCCTGTTTTTATTATATGGAAATACATTTTCCAAAGCAAGTCACAATCAAATCTGTTGAGGAAATATTCAAACAAGGTTCCAATTACCTTTAATCATCAATAATATTTAAACAATAAGAAACATACGAAGAACTTGATTGCAACTTTTAAAATAGTGGATATTATTTCCGGCCAAAGAATAAGATTATAGTTCCCAAATAAAATAAGATAACTTACTAAAAAAAAAGGAACGTAATTATCTTGTATAATTTGAACTCTCGATTATTGTATGATCTTGAAGTCTAATAAGTCATAACTATGGCTTAAGGTTTGTTCATTCTGCTTCTTGATTGTAAGAAAGAAAAAGGTATTCATTGTCATCAAATTTTAGTTTGTATCTATATATTTGAGACATATAATGCTTAAATTTTTCTTCTAATTTCGTTCAGATGAATGGAGTCCATATAAAAAATAATTCCAATAATGAAAATATGATAGTGATGAAGACGAGATGGACAATGCAAACGAAGATGATAGTGATGAAAGTGTCATGACACCAAGGAACGTAAGTTTTTTTTTTTTTTTGTTCGTCCTTTAAATTTAATAGATCTATAGAACGACATTCACGATCTCTCTTTAGTAAGTGATAATAATATGCTACTTGTAATTATTCATATTGCTGTAGCTCTTTTATTTTTTTTTTTATTTCTTCATATTAAAAAAAAAATTGATTCCATGGTCCTTTTGTAATTTTGTCTCTCAACTCAGCTTGTAAAAAGAAACTTAAAAGTAAAAATAGAAAAACCAAATAGGAAACATACGGTCAAAAATTGGAACCGGCTGAGGAAGTCTCCCGGTTTCCTCGAAATATGTTTGATGACTTCCCTTTATCCATGAGACCGACGGTTATGCTAGCCTTTTCCTTTAGAAAACGAGAATAGGAGGTTCAAGAAGATTGTCTCAGAAGGGTTGTCGCCTGACACACAACCTTGAGGAGTTCATGAAAGCCGCAATATTGTTTTTGAGTGCAAAAGTTTTTAAATTTATAGTGAAAGCGCAATCTTTTGCTAAATTTAAGTGCTTTGAAGTACTAAGACCTGTCACATTAGCGTGATTAACTTCCTACATTAACTCCGTCCAATTTGACTAATGACAAATGCCGACCCCAGCGTCATTAGGTTTTCCCTTGGTTTGATTATGAAACTATAATCTTGATAATCACACTTTAGAGGCACTTGGAAGACATTTACATATCAAGATAATATCATACCTTTGTACAGCATTCACTTGAATGCTATAATTTTTTTCAATCGATCACTTGAGGGTCATGACCTTCAATCGATCACTTGAGACCTTCAATCGATCACTTGAGTGTCATAACTATTTAAAAACGTTCACCTATTTGCCAAAAAATTGAAGTGACATAGCACGTGTGGTGAATGTGTTTAAAAGGTTAATGGCACTCAAGCGATGGATAGAAAAGTTATATGTGTTGTACATAAGTTATGTCACCCATATAATTGAAAATAAGCTATAATTATTAAGTAAACACAGTACAAAAGTTATAATACTTGTGTGTTTTTTTCTCACATGTCCAAAGGGGGAGGGGGAGAGAGAAATAGGAAGAGCATGAGCAAACAAAATTGAAAAACATGTTATGCATACATTCGCAGCGAAATATCTTGTCGTATTAAGATGACATCATCAAGATAATCATGATCCTCACTTTGAAAAATCCAAGATTTGATTCTTGCCATTTTAGCATTGTAGAGAACTATAATTGATGTGGTGATAGAATGCATGCATCAACAAGACACTTACTAGTGTCACGATCCATGAATCCTCCCGTACCCATATACCCTTAGGAGTGAAGTTTAGGGTTATCAAGTGAAGAGTGAAGACACAGAGAGGATAAACACAAATGATCCATGGGAGTGGCGTCAAGACGGTTGGTGTTAGGAGTTCTAGGATAGAAGGAGTTACTAGGAGCTCTAAAGGCAAAGTTGGCCTCCCATGCACAAACTGGTCGAGAGTTGATGTCGCTTTCCTAATGAGGCCAGGGTAGGCCGAAACCAATTGTTGAGCCTAATGAGGACCGTTATATCCTCGATGGATTAGATGCTCGAGTAAAGATGGGCGGATACAATCTTGTATAAAAGGGTTTATTGTTCTCTGAAACAACTATAGAAGGAAGGCTGACCTAGCGAGTTCTGCTCACTAGGCGCTACGCATGGGTTGATCCGAGGCCAAGGAAACTATCGACCCGTGACAAATGATATCAAAGCATGGATCCCTCCAATAGGTGGATGATTTGGGGAAAAGCTTGTGTTCTTCCCGATCCTATGAGGGCGGAGAGTGATCGCCGAGGCCAGGGGGCTTGGACAATGTGCGACTCTCATCTAGCTTCTAGGATGCAATGGGGCCATAGGAAGGAATCGAATTACTCGTTGAATGGGGATAACGTTCCTGGATCAATGGGCAAATCTTGAGAAGAGGTCTATGATCATGTTTCCACCAAAGGGGAGCCTCTGTTGGCTTGCTAAGATCATGAGGAACTTAGTAGGCGAAAGAAGGTGGGGGTGCAGTTGGCTAGAGATGCCACACTTGTCGGGAAGCACAAGTGACTAGAAATTTGTGAACAAATTTGATCAGGGGAAGCAAGCAAAGGAGTGGTGAGACTATTTTGTTGGGCAAGCATTGCCATCTATGTAAGTCCTAAGAAGTGACCTTGATGGTTAGGAAACACAAGGAAGTGACAGAACAGCCGCAACGAGGGCGTTGCGGAATTGAATGAGGAGAATGTCACGATTCGTGAATCCTCCCATACCCATATACCCTTTAGGAGTGAAGTTTAGGGTTATCGAGTGAAGAGTGAGGACACAGAGAGGATTAACACAACTGGTCCGTGAGAGTGGCGTCAAGACAGTTGGTGCTAAGAGTTTTAAGATAGAATGAGTATATTGCTAGGAGCTCTGAAGGCATGGATTGGCCTCTCGTGCATAAATTGGTTGGGAGCTAATGTCACTCTCTTGATGAGGTCAAGGCAGGTCGAAACCAGTTGTTGAGCCTAACGAGGGCCGCTATCTCGCTTGATCGACTAGATGCCCAAACAAAACTAGGCATGGTACGATCTCATATAAAAGGGTTATTCGTTGTATTGTTCTCTGAAACAACTATAGAAGAAAGGTTGGCCTGGCGAGTTATGCTCGCCAGGTGTTGCACGGGTTGATCTAGGGCCAAGGAAACCATCGACCCGTGACACTAGCATACATAGTTTGCATGAGGACATGTGACACTAGCATACATAGTTTGCATGAGGACAGAATTTTCGTTCGAGAATCTTGGTTTTAGAGGAAGGAGGGGCCAAAAATTGAGTTTCCTTGCTTAAATGCATGTCAAGTTTTCGTTTATGTTTTTTTAGGGTGATGCACACTTACGCATCTTTTTTAATAAAAAAAGAATAATTTGAGAAACATTTTTCAAAAATGATAATTTGTATTTCTCACAAAAATGAATAAATAAAAAAATATTTTCATTGTTCACAAATATATTTAGGCATAAATTATTATCGATAATAAAAATATTTTTTATTAATTAATTATTTCAAGCAATACAAGTGGTTACTATTAGGAAATTTTGTTCCAAAACATTTATTTTTTGAGAAGTAATAAAGCACATTTCGATCCTCAAATTGGAAAGATGCCTATTCGTTCAAAAGAAAAGGACAAAAGTCATTTTCAGAAGGAAATAGAGAAATTAATGGCTGACTCGTTTGTCGTTTAATTCAAGAAGACATTCCTTTTTTTCTATTCTTAAACATTTTTTCTAACCAAAAACCTTGGAATATCCTAAGCCACAGAAGATGCCGCTGGCCCCAAGCTTTTGTCCCCTCGAATATCCCCACATATCTTTAACCCTCCTTTTGCTCCATCATCTACAGTTCCTTTATTTTCAAATTTTGGGTTCACATGCATTTCGCTTTCGAGTGGTCGGCAGCCCAAAATTTTACCTTTCCTGGCTTGGCCCCCCGCATGACAATGACTCGGGCTACAGAACGATTCCCTACTCGGTCGGCGATCATTAAATAAGAGAGGGATTCTTGATCAGTTGGATCGAGTTGTCTCTTTTCTCTCGTAAATTGTAGGAATGACAACTATCAAAATAGGCAAGATTTCCCCTCATCGGTGACTTCTCCTTGCATCATGCGCACCGAGCCCCATGTGCTCTGGATGCGTCGAATTTGTTATGCGCTTGAACTTTCATCATTCGAATTCCCTTTTTCAAAGAAACCCAACATTCTTGTATAGCTGACAATAGCTCACTAGATTAAGATAGAATACAAGCATGCTATCCGACTTTTCTTAATCTTAACCTTTTAAATGGCTTGTTTAGAAGATGTGCATGTCAAGTGTAATTACATTTTTAGATTGGGTAGATCTTGTATTTAAATATCATTTCACATAAATCTCTAATTCATGCAAGACAAGTTCAAAATACTATAACACGATTAAATTGTTGATTAGGAGAAAACAAAATCAAGTGCTTTTCATAAAAGAATGTCTAATTCCTTCTTTAAGAAAATATCAATTTTAGGTTGGGTTTCTACTCTGATCCAAACTATTTTTTCTCATAAAAAATCACTAATAGTTAGTACTCAAATTTGACTTCATCAAGTGTCTTCAAATGACCGACCAAAAAAAAAAGTGTCTTCTAATGATGTCATTAAAGATTTGATGTGTCGTTCCGATTGCACACCTCTCTCTCTATCTTTCTCATGTGTCATTCCCCATCGCCTTTATTTTTCCTATATTTTTCTTTTCCCCTTTTGTCCTTCCATCTTCTTCAGCCCCAATTCGACCTCAAAGAATCCCTTAATCGCGAAGAAAAGCTGTCATAGCAAACCAAAACACCGCCCGACCTAAAACCCTAAAAGCAAAACCCGCGCTTTCAAAAGATCTCAAGCTTCTCCCCCAAGAGATCTTTTCGAAAGAAAAAAAACAAAGACAAGCACAAAATCATTCGCGAAGGGAGAGAGAGATGTGCAATCGAATCATTCATCGAATGAAAAGATTCGAGTATCCATTGAAAGTTGATGTTTTTACAATAAAAAAATAAAAAGTTCGAGCTGGAGCCTGACTTATAATTGGTGCATTTTAAAGTTGATCGACCAATGACCTTCTTAGATTTAGTCCGATCTCGAGCTCGCCCAGGTCTGGGTACATCTACAAATATTTACATTTGTCCTAGTAAAAGAAATATAAGTTTGTAACGATAAAAAAAAGATAACAATTAAATACAAAACCGAAGTAAAAATAGTAATAATTTTGATGCATTGGATACGTATAAGCTTAATGCATCATGGCTATTGATTTTGGTGGATGTTAGAAGATTTAAAGGTTATGTTCTTGTATTAGGGGTGCTCGGTTTTTAGTTGGGCTGGTTCCACCCAAGAACCAGAAACAAAACCGATTGATCTAGGTTCAACTCCCGAGTTGGACCGATTTAATTTAAGATTTTGACAATTTCATTTCTCCGCTCTTTAAAAAAATATTATAAAATAAATAAATTAAAATTGCATCAGTCTAGTCTAATCCAATTGGTCTGGATGGTTCGGTTCTGTACCTAGAAACAGGAAACAGAAAATTCTAAAGATTTGGAACCAAACATCAAACCGGTTTGATTCCATCCGGTTCCGTGCACGGTCCCTACACGAAGCACCAAAACAATATCTCTAAAACGTGGACCCTAGTCAACATTAAATAAAAGGAGCCTATAAATGATCACGCATCACCATTCAATTCATTACATCACAACCCCATAAATACACGATTTGAACTCTTCACATACGAATTCAAATACCCCTAAAGCACCAAAGCCGACGCCAACACCAACACCAACACCACCCAAATAAAGGCCAAAAAAAAAACCCAATCGAGAGTCATCACTCTCCCGTCCGCGTACGTTAACCATTTCCCACCCCCATCATCTCGACCTCCTTCTCCACCTCCGCCATCCCCATCACCTCCATCTTCTTCCTCCTCCTCGAGGATGGCTCTCGTCACGGACGATATGAAAACCAAGGCCGAGGTCTACCACGGCGACGAGATCTGCCGCGAGAAGCTGAACCTCCTGCTGGCGGAGATCGGCCTCCCCAACGGCCTCGTCACGGCGTCCCAGGAGATCGAGGAGTACGGCTACGACAAGGGCGCGGGGCTGGTGTGGCTCAAGCACCGCAAGAAGGCCGAGCAGAAGGTGGCCGACAACGTGGTCGTCTCCTACGACACCGTCGTGTCGGCCTACGTCGAGCCCAACCGCATCCGCAAGCTCCGCGGGGTCAAGGCCAAGGAGTTCCTCAACGTCTGGGTGAAGCTGAGCGAGATCCACATCGACGGCGGGGGCGGCAACCCGGCGCCCACGGCCGAGCTCATGATCACGTTCAAGACCCCCGTGGGGCTCTCCCGGTCGTTCCCGGTCTCGGCCTTCGAATAGCGACGACGCCGGAGAGGGCGACAATTGGTTGGACGAAAATCGGGGTACAAAAATTGAACTGTTGATAAATTTGTATAAAACAAGGTACCCAATAACATATTATCTCTTATTCGATTTATTAAAAAGATTTTTGCTGCCTGCTTCTTATCTACTGTATATTATATATTAATTTAGTGAATTGATTAGAAAATGGGGTGGTTAATCGTATTTAGTAAGTAATGGACCATGGAAGAGATTTGGGGGAGATGCTTTTCTTAGTGGGGCGTTTCCTGAAAGATGCTAGCCGAAGAAAGAATATGCTTTTTAATTTAGAATGACACTCCTTTTGTCCGCTTCCTCACGCGACCTTCCGGGAGCACCATCCGACGAGCGTGCCGCCATCATTTCGTGTGGAAATCAGTGAGGACGCTAAGCAAGTCGCTAGATGCGATCGTTTTCGCCATTTATTTTATGGGCGGCTCCACTAGATTCCAATTTTGGGACTGTCAATTCGTCTTGATATATTACAGTGAGCTAATTCGTTCACGTGAATGGTCAACATGGGCATCACTATTTCTTCTTCATCGTACTGTTTCATTTCATGTTTCACGCAAGTTGGGAGATGGCGATAGGTAGTCGAACCAATATGGTTCAGGGTGTCAGGTGAATTTACGTTTCGTGAAATTTGATTTCATTAGTTGTAGATTATACTGATGAGAATTTGCATCGAACGATATCTGGCCAGGGGCGACAGCCCTACTAGCCCTCTTGCTCCGTCGTTGGTTGTAAGCGGCCGGGTCGATAAGATTTTGCCTAACGGTCGGAACCCGCTCTGAGTAGAGTTCCTACTCTGTGACCGAGTTATAGATGCCCGAGAGCAAGGCAGTTTGTTCTTTCGCCCTCACACTCGCATTCCCCAGCTAATACTGAAAAGAAAAAGGAATGCAAAGAAAGGAATCAGATCAACATATAGCCTCGTAAATGCAGTGACATGCCATCCAAAGAGCAAGGCTGAACAAAGGAAGAAGTTTTGATTGACCAAAAGTTAAAGCACTTGTGCATGTGTACATCAGTACACAGATGCATTAAACGTAGGGATATCGGCACAGCTACACTGCATGATCCACAACCAGATGTATACGTGAGCAGTATCCAACTACTTTGATGCATTCCAAGAGCCGACATCAATGACACAGAGGATCACCAAATGTAACATTCAGCTAACCACAATTCACAAGCTCACGAACCTTAGGTGAGCAGTATCCAACTACTTGGGTGAAGTTGCAGCCATACAGAACTTTCTACGAGAACTAGACATATTCACAATCTGTACTGACCTAAGAACCTATACATAATCAACCGATCAATCCTACACCTTCAAAACAGGATCAGAGAACAGAAGAAACGAACCATAGTGGATGGCCATTACAAGATGTGGACAATGGCATCATGTCGGACAAAGCAACGAGTCAGGAGTAAACTTACAATTGAAGCAGAGGCCCAAAGTTACTGCACAGCCGACTGCTTCAAACAGACCTACTACCCTGGAAAAGAAATGAACCAAGAACCACATCTTCAGGTCGTCATTTTCCCAAAAAAAAACACCACAACCAGATGCATTGGGCTACTGGTGCTTATATGCACAACTACAGCAGATGCCTACTCGTACAAGGATGAAACCAAAAAGTTCATAGTCTGATCTACCTATGATCAATTTATTAAAATTTATGTATGGCACATATCAAACGTGGCATGCTCTCTCTTTGTCAACGAAATAAATGTTCAGAGGGGCTGTAGTTCATCATACCCTGGAAGTGATAATCCATCGACCACCAATCCATTCTTGATGAGGTCTAAGATTGTGATGTTCAAATTCCAATTCCTCACTTGATGTAATAAAGTAGACTTTGTACTTCAAGCCCCCAAGAATTTGGGAAATATGACCCACCCACCAGCCATCATTATACCAAGCATCAACCATTTCTTCCTGTGCAAAAGTGTGTACACATTTAATGTCAGGAGGAAAAGGCCTTATATGTGAACTCTCTGCTACTTCTTTGAGGAATTCGGTTTCGTCATCAGTCAGCAAAGTCCGATACTCAACCAAAAACTCGTCTCCAATCGTATCGATGATCACTGCAGGGAACCAACAGCCCATGTAACCATCTTCATCGATTCTCACCTCCACTTTCATTCCCTTACTGAATTTCACTTTTATATTAGCATCGCCAAACTCTGTTTTACCTCTTAAACTTGCTATTCTCAATGCCACCTCAGTAGAATTATCCTGCATTTTGATATTCGAAAGTTAGAACCACGGAAAGAAAGGATGATACTAAGTAAAATCGTATGGCAGAAATCACTGACCAAACAATGAGAGATGCCATACATAACTACTGATGCTGTCATCCATCAATCAAAGAGTTGTTTGCTTATTTTGTCTCTGAGCACATGCAGTCATGTGACAGCTGAAATGCATATATCTTTACTTGATACCAGTCATATATTTAATCCTAGTAAGGTAACCAATATGAAACTGGTTATGCTTTGTTGCAATCACTTCATGACTTAACTTTCTTTTCCAAAGGTAACACTATTTATTCAAATAATGGAGGTTTAGGTGTTAAATATTTTCTCATATCCACCAAACAAATACACCATAATTTATTGTATGCACAAGAAGAAAGCTAGAGTTTCTGTGGATAACATTATGATAAAGCATTTATCGAGCATGATGCTTATTGACAGGTGTGACTTTCTACTGCATGACCCAGAGTCCTTACATATAAGCTTCATAGTTCACTCTTCCAGCAAAAAATATTTGATCACTTCAACATAGGGGAAAGCAAGAAAATTAACTGATAACATGGGATAGCACTGCATTTGCAACGAGTCTCTTTTCAAGAACCCATTAGCTACATGATTGTCCTAGAGAAGCAAGTCAATCTTTTTAAGCAACCGATTAAGTGTTACAATTAATAAAGGAATCTGGTCTTTGAAGTCAAAGAGTTATAAACTCAGATCGGGAGAACATAGTACAACTGCCGTGTGAAATACTCTCCAGTTCATCAGACATCATTGACTGGCACCAATTTGCATCAAAGTAATTGAAATATGGTTTGACTGATTAAGTGTTCCTCTAAACTTGCAAAATCACAAATTTGACACCATCAAGAACTCCTTATGTATAGCATTCTCCATGCAACCAATCAAAATCACAACAAGGGATCGACGATGTTCGGCCAGGAATAAAACAAAAGCATGAACCTGAATGACAGAACACCAAAACAATTCATCACAAAATTAGAAGCAACCGTAGTTCCTACCCGGGAAGCAATGACCCACTTGCCGCCATTCCAGTCCTGGTGAAGCCTCAGATTAGACACATTGAAAATTAGTTCTTCATTGGATGTGCTGAAGTAGACAACATACTGAGAGCCTTTTAGAACTTTGGAAATTACACCGACCCACCATCCGTCATTGTACCAAGCATCAACTTTGTCGAGCTGCTTGAAACGCCTGGCTGGAAGATAAGGAGGGTAGGGCCTGATATACCGTGAATATGCTTCTTCCCTCAAAGGTTTAGTTCCGTCGTCTGTTTTCAAGGTTAAGTATTCGACCAGATACTTGTCATTTCCTATATAGTCGATGACAATTGCGGAAAACCAAGAACCCTCATAACCTTTTTCATCACTGCTGACCTCCACAGTTTTACCCTTTCCAAACTCGGGGGGTGGCAATGATGTACCTTTATTGAGTCCTATCTTGAATTTTATCTTGAGAGGCTTTAACTCCATTGTAGATGATTTCTCCTGCAAGTCAATTTTCAAGAACTACAAATGCGTTAGAAGAAAGATGGCAAAAATATAAAATATCCTCAATGCTAGGTCTAACTGTATATGGAGTCATTCAGCATGTGCCAGCTAATGCTAATGGAGGCCAGAGGTAACGACGCTTCAGAAACATTACCTAACCGAAAGTCAAGAAAATGATATCAGATCGACATGTATCGAAAAGATTACTTCAAATTTATCTACGCCAAAGCCAGGGAACACCTTCGAACTAACTTTGTTGCCACCAAAAATTTTGCCCTCCTTTTCGCAGGCTTCCGGGTACTCCTTCATCTCACAAACTCACACTCATCTAAATTGTAAATGCAAGATAAAAATCCAATCTGGGCATCCACTATCTACTACTCACAGAGAAGCTTGATAGACTATTGTCAAGTGCAGCATAAATAATTTGGCCTCCTAAACCGTTCCAGCCCGCGAAAGCATGAATCTTTACGACATGGCAACAAAAACAGCACACTATTAATTCGATTAACTTATAAAAGAAAAGATTTCACGTTAATCTTAGCTGAACAGAGAACCTACAACGGACATAAACTATTCTCGATCATCAGTCTCTCGACGGACTAAGCAACATCAACAGCAAGAAGAAGAAACGGAAAATAAAAAGAAGCCGCGAGACGTTTCTACCTGCAATTCACCGCCGGCGAAAGGCGGGCTCCAAACCCATCGCCGCTCCACTCCCGGTGACGCCTCAACTCCCTCTGCCCAAACTCCACCGCCTCACTCGCCCCACCCACCGCCACCAGATACCTGGAGTCCTCCCGAATCTCCCTGATCTCGCCGAAATGCCACCCGTCCTCCCGGTAGGCGTCCACCTCCTCCCCCACCCGGAACCGCTCGTGCTTCTCCCGCGGCGGGGCGGGCCTCGCCCGGGCCAGGTCCACGTACTCCCTCAGCCGCCGCCGCTCCCCCTCCGGGCCGCCGCAGCCGTCGCCCGTCAGGGTAAGGTACTCGACGAAGATGAGCTTCTTGGCGCGGGCCGGCGACCGGAGCACGGTGGCGGGGTAGAGGGCGCCGCGGAGGCCGGGGGCGGAGGGGCGGAGGATCTCGACGGCGTCGCCCTTGGCGAAGGAGGAGGGGAGGGGCGGCATTTGCAGGGTCGTGCCCTAGAAGATTCTATCACAGAGAGAGAGAGAGAAGGAGAGAATCTGCGTGCGGAGGAGATGGCGTTGGGGAGGAAGTGAATGCTGACCCAGACGATCGAGAGAGAGAGAGAGAGAGAGCGCGAAATGGCGGTGTTGGGTTTGGGCGGGGAGGTGCTAAAACGGGTAAAATTAGAGAGGAGGTATATAATCTTGCTTGCTTTTTTGGCTATACCAAAGGGGCCCCACTCCCTCTTGCTTTTTTTTGCTTTTCTTTGTTTTGTTTTTTTTTTTTTTTTTTTTTGGTAAGAGTGAGATTATTTTTTCCTCTTTATGTTGAGTTGGGCAATTTTGAAAAAAGAAACTACATAAATGATCGCTGAACTTCATTTTACAGTGCAATGCCAAATCAGAATTTCTAATTTATTAGACGTGGTCCCTGCCTAAATCTTTTATATTGTTGCTACATGAAGATATGTGATGTCGACCCTCAACTGAAAGATAAATGAATCTTGATAAGGGTGATTTGTTGTAGATGTAATGTGAATAGTGTTGTGTAATTGAAAGTGCGGTTGGGAGCATGGAATAGGCACACTTTTTCCATATTTGATGAAAGGTTGGTTGGGTCAAGTATTTTGAGATGGTGACGTTTTGAAAACTCTTTCAGTGTTTCAAGTTAGATAAAATTGACAATGTGAGTTTTTCGTAAAAATTTTTAAACAATCAAAGGTAAGAAGTGGAGGTCACCTAATGTAGAAAACTGGCATTAAGATATTTATTATGACGAGCCATTAATGTTTGTTTTCTATAATGGGCATGAGTGAATTTCTTCAAATTTTCGACACCATGTAAACTATAAATATAGATATCGTATAAGATGTTACATAGAGGCGATCAAGGTTTATGTCCCATCCAAAACCAGCCTTGCCCTACGATGTGGATGTTCCCATGGAAGGAGGACCTCGCCTGGTCCATTCAAGTCAAATTCCAAAGAGAATTGGGTAGATTCGTGAGTTTAAAATCCGGAAACTAATCAGGTTCAATTCAATTTCTAGGTTGAGCCTTAAACTTACTAGTTATACAAAAGAACTGAGTCTATTAGAAATATATATAGCTTTTTTGATAAGTTAGTAAAAAAAGAAAAGAAAAAGAACTCACAAGGACAACATCTGAACTAAAAAAAAAAAGGTATATCTAATTTTCAATACATTCGAAATTAAAAAGAAATGAGGGATAATTTTCCGGTTCTATATGGCTATTGGAAGGTTCAGCTCCAGGTCGATCTTGGGGAAGGCTAGTTTGGAGCAGAACCACGTGGACCACGTTCACCGCTTAAATTATTACACTATTATGTCATATATCATTTTATTTGTGAATTATAAGTGTGAATAGAAACATAAGGAATAAAGGGCTTTAGCTCTTTTGACTTTTCCAAGACTGTTTTTAGAATGATATCTGTAAAGTATTTTGGGAGTTTGCTTCTCATATAGTTAAAGTAAACGTGGATTTGATGGCAGAGAGGATGTAAATCGCAACAGGTGGATTTCATATATATAAATTCCTTGTACCATAAGTTCAAACAATATCGCAAACTCACATAATAGTTTGTCCACGAAGATTCGCCGGGCCTCATACTCCTACATATGTTTGTGTTTTATTTCGGCATGACATGATGTTTATATCCATCATTGCATCTAAATCTCTTTATCTTTTTTTTTTGTCCAACTTCACATGAAACAAAAAAGAAAAAAAGCAAGTAAAATAAACACTCTAATTCCATCTCAATGCAAAAGTAAAAATTACCATCACTTCCTTTCAAAATATATGAAAATCAGACACATTTTATTATTATTATTTTTTAACTCTGTCCCACAGGGAAAATGAAACATAGCAGGATCAAAAGAATAAATTGTTTATCTCTGCCTGCGGAGATCTTGACCGGTCAAGAAAGAAGTGAAGGAGAGCAAGGGCCTCACTGGGCTTGTCCAGAGGCACCAGGTGACCAGCACCTCTTACTGTTACTAGTGCCAATCCCCCCTCATATTCCACTATCCTCCCCGCAACCTGCCCAAAAAAATTTTTTAAACAAAATTATTATTATTACTTTTTGCTCACTAATCCCACTTTTTATGATTATAATTGCGGCATTCTCGAACAAAAAAATTATAATCGCAGTATTAATCAATCATCTTTTTCTTAGAAAAGTATGTGTTTATAGGGAACGAGAAAGCAAAATGATAATAATGTAAAAAATCATTAACTGCTAACCTGATGATCATGGTACCACGAGCGCCAGGGCGATTTAATAGACAGCCCGAGAGCTTCTACGCAGTACCTCGACCCGATCACCGGCACTCTCCCGTCCGCGTCGCCGCTGTCTCCCGAAGCCCAAACCCGAAGTCGATCAATAACATTGATAAATTCTTTCTTGTTCTCTTCATTAGGATTATTCCCGACTCCGTAATCATATATATGATCGCAAGTTATTTAGATGCTGAGTGTCAAATTCCGCAAAATACATTGGTAGCAATGTACTTGTATTGATACGATTCGACTGATAACACGCTCGGGAGAGTTTGATGATATCTTTTGTGTTATTTTATCATGTTAATGACACCATCTACTTTGCAAGGAGGAATTTATCGATGAAATCTTTTTCCTCCGGTTAAATAACCAGAAAATGAGAGAGAAAGCCATGAAGTAAATTGTGATCTTACCTGTACACCCATATCTTGAGCCCACCCTTGATGAGCTTGGTGTAGATTGGCAGTACTGAGAAGACCGAGAAGCTATATGTATTTCCAAAGGATTGACTTGGTGGAAACAAGAAGAACAGATGCGGAAGGAAAAATCAGGGAAAGGCGAATGCATCAGAAAGCGATGAAGATGATGATGGATGAAGATGGACGAAGATGGATGATGATTCAATGCTTATTGAGTCGTCCGCATACGTACTTGCACGCCTTCCAGCTGATGGTGGTGGAGTTGACTGTCCTCACGTGGAGAGAAGATTGAACATCTTGTCTGTTGAGGTACATTTCTACATACTGAGTGAAACATGGGTCATACCCTCCTGGGATTCTCATCCTCCTCGAACCGTATCCATTCACCTGCAACAATCGCGTTTCCAGGCCAGCTATAATCAGGGCTCACATAGACTGAGCGAATGAATCGACTGTATCCAACATGTGGTTGACGAGATGAGTCGACTATGTGCGTTTGTGATTGCGTTGGTTACCTTGGTAAGCGGCTCGAAGCGGCTTTCACTTCTGTGAGACAGAGTAGAAGATGCCGAGGAGGAGTTAAGGAGACATGTCGGGGCGTAGATGTTGAAGATGTCGATCTCTTGCTGGTAGGTCGTGAACACGGTGTTCATGCCCTCGTTGCACTCGTCAGACCAGTCGGAGACTGTGAAATTGCAGGCTCGCTTGCATTTGTGGTAGAGTTGGTCCGAGATCACAGCGTGGCTCCATGCATACTCGAGCAAGGCCTTGTCGTCATAGTAGTCATTCGTTTCTGGATTCCCTACCTGCAACTTGACTAGTTAATTTCGTAATGCTACTCTCAATATCGATTCTTCTTTTTTTCCTGATTATTGATTCATTATATGTCATCAGTAGGCTCACAAGTTAAGACAACCGCGAGACATTAAGACACTGTTGCTTTTATTGGGTGATTGAATATGACTGTAATGCAATTTCTTCTTTGCCATTGTGGATAAGCAGTCACGAAAGAGATTAACAAAATCGAAAATGAAAGTTGAATAACAAAAACGAAATGTCGGGATCGGAATCATCAATTTCTTGGGACAGGGTTCGAGGCTTGTTGAGTAACTCACAATGAAGCCTTTAAGGTTGATTCGTGTGTACTTAGCCGTGTCTTTGTTCCTGTCATAGATCAGCTCAGCTAGCTGAGGAACATAGTGACCTGTGAAAGTGACAAAGAAATGTCTGAACCAAGCTTGGCATATGAGAGAGAGAGAGAGAGAGAGAGAGAGAGAGAGAGAGAGACCTGCATAGCTTTCTCCAGCAAGGAAGATATCATGGGTCTTGAACTGTGGGAACTTTTGAAGCCAATTCACTAAGAAGCTGTATGCATCTTCAGCTGAGAATAATTCAAGCACTCTCCTTCATTAGTCATTAAGTTCATTTCAAGAGCAACAGCTGAACTGAAAGAAAAGTAGATATGTACCAACAAAGGCATCATCCAGCATGGACAGATCAGAAGATGTGTCGGTGTAAGAGAACCCGACTCCAACTGGCGACTCCACGAACAGCAGATTCGCTTCTGCGGCACAAAGTCAACAGCTCATCGAGTTCCTCTATTTTTCTTTGCTTTTTCTATCTCTTTTGTTTTTTATGCTAAGGACAAGTATGACTGGGTTACTTCGTCAAAAAAGAAGGAAAGACCTTGATTCCAAGCATGTTTGTTGTAGAGAAGGCCAGTCCCGTTGGTGTTTACTCTGAGGGGCCCCAATTCAACGGCAGCGCCGTACCCGACCGATGAACAACCAGGCCCTTCACAAATCAATTGCCAAACAGAACAGCAAAAACCATCAACAATCAAGCATTCTTATTTCCATTATCAACTAGTGCAAATATTGCATGTTCTACCTCCATTGAACCAGAGAAGAAGAGGTCTCTGTGAAGGTTGAGACTGGGCCTCAAAGAACCAGTAGAAGAGGGCCCTCCCATGGGCCTCATTTACTGTGATATAGCCTGAGAAGTGAGAGATGGAGGGGGCTGAGGGCTGCCCTGGGAGATTTATGACCCTGTCTGATTCTGAGTCCTGAGATAATACCCCTTCCCCTTCTGGTGGGAGTGCCTGCTTCTGCTGCTGCTGCTGCTCCTCTGTTTCTTGGGGTGTTTTAATGCAGGTGGTGGTCAAGGGGCTGCTCAGGAAGACTAGGAGGTGGATGGACAATAGAATGAGGGTGTTGATTGAGGATAGTGATGCCATCTCTCTTGTTCTCAAGAAAGCTTTGGATGGACCAGGATGTGTCCAAGAGGCCCCCTTTAAATAATTGAGAGAGAGAGAGAGAGACGCATTCCCGTTGTATGTCGATAACATAATGGACTGTCTTTTTGACCAAGGTCATCATCATGTGGAGAAAGTCCAAGAAACATGAAAAATCTCCTGGCTAAGTATTATGTTCTCTTTTGCCCACAAAAAAAATCTCGTATTTTTTTTTTTTTCAAAATCCGATTCCAAGAAGAATTAGGTAGGTTTGCAAGTTCAAAATCTGGGAACCAATCAAGTTCAATTCGATCACCAAATTGAGCCTTGAACCTACAAGTTACACTTAAGAATCAAGTTGATTCGATCGGTTCCTAAGTAGAACTAGTGACTATATACATATAAATATACATATACATATACATATATAGTCAAGCCTATTACCTACTAGAAGAGGAGATTGACATTGACCAATCTTTCCTCTCAAAGGACGCAACTTCAAAAGCAATCAATAACCTATTATCAAATATATATCTTTATCTATGAATTTTTGATAACTAGCAAACCATTACTTGAGAAACCTCATATTAGTTCTATAAAGGCAAGAAGTGCCATATCAAAGTTTCTATAATCTATAAGAAGAAATATTTACACCTCAAACTCAACTAAACCCAACAAATTACATCACTAATATATATACAACTCCCTCAAACTAAATCGAAAATCCAACTTCCAAAAGTCCTTGTTAATAACACTTTTCTACTATCAGTCGCTAATAAGTAATCTAAAAAGATTTGGAAAGAATGAGGTGAGTAATCACAATTCCGTAAGTAATATATATCTTCTAAGTAATTAGAGCATCAATTTTGCACATTTACAAAACAACTAGGGACTCATTTTTCAAATCTAATACATAGAATGCGTACAATACCAAAAATAAGTTGTATCATTTCAACAAAACCTTAAATGTGTCAAAAAATCCACATTTAAATCAACAGCATCTTGTTATACATCAATGGTCCATTCCATTAATCAATATCATTTCAAATCACATGTCAAGGGTCCATTCCATCAACTAATCTTAAATCACTTATCAATGATTTGTTCCATTAACCAAACTCATGCTATCTAACAATGATCATGCATAACGCTTTTTGACAAGGTGACCAAGATTCTTCTTAGTTAAGTTTCCACATATATTGTCGATATCACCAATTGACACACAAGGATATCTTTATATTAGTATGCATACCAAAAACCCTAACTAGATTCACAGCAATATTAAGCACCCAATCCACATTCTCTAATATAGGAATCAAATACAAAATCAATATAACCAGTTAATTTCACAAACAAAATGCAAAATCTTTTTCAACTTCGTTCATCAAATAGAATACTTTCACAAGATATTTCTAAAACCATTTCAGAATTCTTCATAAACCAAATTCACAAATTGAAATGTATAACATTTCGTAACGTTTTTCATAAAACATTTTTTAAATTATTTTAAACCTCATTCCATAAACTAATTTGCAAAATAATACATATATATATATATATATATATGTATAAACTTTTACAACACCTTTCATAACACATTTTTTAAATTATTTCACAATAATTAACTCACAATTTGTTTCCAAAATTGCTTTCCATACCTTTCAAATAGTCGAAAGGTTAGTAAATACCCAATTCATATTTTATGTATCAAAACATGCTTCTTCATAACTTATAATATATCTAATCTATATCACTTTCATGAGTTTACAAATTTAAAGGAGATAACACCACTCACTTGGAAATGTCTCAAAACCAATCAATGAAGGTTACTTAATCCTCAAACTCACGATCTAATTATATAAGTGAGAAACAACGTTAAAATCAAGTAAAAGGCTACCTCAACTAAGCTAACTAACCTTAAACACTAACAAAACGACTCGCGCTCATAAATTGTTCATCCCAAGCGATCACCCAAAGTTGGTTGCAACGTGGAGCTTCCGCAAAAATTGATCATGCCACAATTCTTTTCATTGAACTCCGCTTCAAGTAAACTTAAAGTAGAAAAGTCCTTTTGGAGTACTAGAATATCCATAAATTGGCCGACCTAAAATCAAGTTGAAAAATGACGAAATTCGGCCCAAAAGCTACTAGTCAGTATTGTTCATCATGCATGTCCAACTTCAAAATTTCATTTTGGGTAGATCTTAAGTATGAATCAATTCTGTAAAAACTCACAGCTCTACAAAATCCTAAATTATCAAATATTCTATAATTTCTCAACTTAAAAACTCCAACCTCGGATTTCATAGTTTAAATTTCATTTGATCCAAAATTGAATCCTAATTCCAAAATTATCCCGATTAGGAGAACGAAGGGTGCGAGCACTTACGGAATGTTGCAAACCAAAGTAAATCCAACTCAATGAGGTTCATGGGCATACCCACAAATCCCTCTTCTCCTTCTTCCGTTTCTTTCCATTTCTTTCTTTCTCTTCTCCTTTCTTTTCCCTTTTCTATTCATTCGTGCGTTTTTCTTTTTAAGGATGAAGTCCACTTTCTTTTTCTTTTCTTTTTTTTATTCAACTCTACTTTTGACCAAGTCAAAAGAGATAATAAAAATAAAAGAGAATATTACATACATTTATATATATTAAAAGGTATTGCTTGTATAATAAATTAACAACTCAAAATAAAATATTAAAAATATTCCAAATAAAAATATAAAATATCTTCATTTTCTATTTTTTTTTTATTTTCATAAAAAAAAACTTTAGAAAAAGAAAAACATAAGTGGCCACCGGCCTATCGTTGGTAGGATAGTGACGATGGCCAATGTGGTCCCTAGCTCATAGATGAGGGCTAACGACCCTCGCCTAGCCAACCCTCTCCCAAATCTAGGTGAGAGTCGCCTTGCCCTCGCCCCAACCTAGTGGCCCTCACCCAAATATGAGAAATGGTCGCTGTCCTCTTCCGCTTCTGAGGAGGGCCTACTAGCCCTTGCCTTTGGTCAACTAGGGTCACCGGCTCTTGACCATAGGTGGGTGTGGCTATTCATCCTTTTCTTTAAGTTTTATTTTTTAAAATATTAATATAATTTAATTTAAATTTAACTTGTGCTTTGACTAAAGTATTCTTGATCGGTCGAAATATTTTGTCGACCAACGAGACCAGACTCTCATTTAAAACAATCACATTCACTTCAAGTCCTATTTTGGGATTATATAGTCACTTTAGGCCTTTATTTGAGAAAATAAAAGTATTTCAAGTCTTTATTTGTAATTTTCCTAAAATATAAAGCTCACAAAGACAAAGTCTGAACTAAAAATATGGATATCTATTTTTAAGTATATTTTCATAATTAAAAATAAATGAAGGACAATTATTTAGTTCTGCACGGGAATTGATAGGTTCAGTTCCAGGTCAGCCTTAGAATAGACCAGCTTGTTTATCGATTCCTACTTTGGAGCTGAGCCACGTGGATGATGTTCATCCCTAAATTATTACACTATATAAGCCTATACCATTTCATTCATAGACTTTAAATTCTGAACAGAAATATAGGAAATAGAGTGCTTTTAACTTTTTTAGGCGGTTTCTAGAATGCTTTCCGGAAAGTATTTTGGAGTTTTCTTTGTACATAATAAAGTAAACGTGGATTTGATGTCATATTAGAGATCAGGTGCAATTCATTGCATATATAATAGAATGGCGACATGGAAGCGAAAAAGAAAAAGAGGGGGATAGAGTTTCTCTCACTTTAGAGATAATAGGCTCTGCAAGAGGCTCGCATGACAGGCTATTAGCTTAGTGGTAAAGCATGCCCTTGACAATTGCATTATTGTGCTTAGGCTATGGACTCTTAACCACATAATTAGATTTTCTTTGTTTCACAGAAAATATTCCTGAAATCCATTTTCCAAAAAAAGGACTATACTAAAAATTGAGCATGAAGTAGAAAATATTTTCTATTTTTCAATACTTGATTTGATTTTCTAGGAAAAATTACCAAAATAATTGAAAGTTATTTTTTAATCTATCCAAAAAATAATTTTAATTTATATATTTTTTTATTTTTACTTTTCCGTCCTCCTCCTTCCTCCACCGCCCCGTGCCTTGGCAATCCACCGCCGCTGCCCAATGGCTGCACCGGCCAAGACACAAGTCAACGAGCCCAAGCTCTATCAAGGCCAAAGGGCTCATGGCTCGCCGAATCCAAGCAAGCTCGAGCTTCCCTTGAGGCGGGTCAGGTGAGGCTTGACTGCCAAATGTTGATAAAGGCTCTGGCGACCTTAAGCAAGGCTCGAGCCTTGCCCTCCTTGTCGAATCTGGCCTCGAGCGAGCTTGAGCCTCACCAACTTGTATTGAGACTTGAGATGGCCTAATGGCCGGCAACTAGCGGAGGAAGGAAAAAAAAAAAGAAAAGGAAAGAAAAATAATAAAAATTAATCTAAAACTCCATTTAAAAAAAAAAACATAATAATAAAAAAATGTATTTGGTGAAAGAAGTTATGGAAAAAAAAATTCTATTTTGAAAAAGAAAAAAATATTTTCCTCACTTTTGAATCCATTTTTTCAATAATGGAGAATGTTTTTCTTAACTAGTTTATTTTCCTCAATCTGAATTTTTGAAAATCCGAAAAATATTTTTTTTTTAAATAATTTCCATAAAACAAAAAGAGTCTTAGTTTAATGTAATCGTCAATGTCTGAGCCTGAGATGTGGATCATAGTACACACACCCCATTAAGTTCAAACAATATCATTTTCGATCATTCATCTGTACATTTGGCTCACATATTAGTCTGTCCTTGAGATTCTCCTAGCCTTATACTTAGGTAAGTTTGTGTTTAATTTTGACAGGATGTGAACTTCATTATAAGATTCATTACTGCTTTGATACATTATAAAAAAAAAAATCATGAATAAGGTTTAAATCAAACATTGCATCATAATCTCTTTATTATTTGTCTAACTTCACACACAATAAAAAGAAAAGAAAAATTAGATAAACACTCTAATCCCATCTCAATGCAGAAGTAAAATTACCATCACTTCCATTTTAAATACGTGAAAATTAAAAGAAAAAAAATTATCTCTGCTCCCACAAGGAAAATAAAAAATAGCAACAAAAAATTTATAAAAAAAAAATTATCTCTGCTTGGGGAGGTCTTGACCGGTCAAGAAAGAATGGAAGAGAGCAAGAGCTTCACTGGGCTTGTTGAGAGGCACCAGGTGACCCGCACCCCTCACCGTCAACAGTGTCAATCCTTCTTCATATTCCACCATCCTCCCTCCAACCTGCCAAAAAAATTTAATAATTTTTGCTCACTATTCCCATTTTTTAATTGTGATTGCGATTTTAATTGATCATCTTTTCCTTGGAAAATCATGTGCGTAAAGGAAACAAGAAAGCAAAATGACAATGCAAGAAATAGTGACTTACCTGATGGTCATGGTACCACGAACGCCAAGGAGATTTAATGGACAGCCCGAGAGCTTCGACGCAGTACCTCGTCCCGATCACTGGCACTCTACCGTCTGCATCGCCGCTGTCCCTCGAAACCCAAACCCAAATTCTATCAATAGCGTCGATAAATTCTTTCTTTGGTTTTTTTGGGATTATTCCCAGCTCCGCAAGCATATATATGATCGCAAGTTATTCAGAGAATTTATAGGCGAAATGTTTTCTTTGATGAAATAGCCAAAAATTAGGGGAAACCATGAAGCAAGTTTTAATCAAGATGCAGAGACTCAGAGAGTACCTGTACACCCATATTTTGAGCCCTCCCTTGATGAGTTTGGTGTAGATAGGCAGCACTGAGAACACCGTGTGGTTATACGTGTACAACATGGAATCGCTAGCCAAAAAACAAAAATAAACAATTGATGCATTATTTAAAAAGCAGTACGATGATGATGATGATTTAATGCCCATTGAGTTGTCTATATACTTACTTGCAGACATTCCATTTAAAGTTGGAATTGGCTGCTCTCACATGGAGAGAAGACTGAACATCTTGTCTGTTAAAGTACATTTCTGCGTACTGAGAGTAACATGGATCATACCCTGCTGGGATTCTCATCCTCCTCAAACCATATCCATTCACCTACAAGAATTGAAATTTCAGGCCGACTATGATCAGATTCATAGACCGAGCAGACGAAAGGACGTAAATTGTCCAACTTTCATTCTCCAAACACCCACATGATTCTGATTGACCGTATCTGTCGCATTGGTGGTAAAATGAGTCATATGTGCATGTAACTAAACTTGTTGCGATTGCATTGATTACCTTGTTAAGCGACTCGAAGCTGCTTTTGCTAGTATGAGATGGAGAAGAAGATTTGGAGGAGTTGAGGAGGCATATCGGGGTGTAGATGTTGTAGATGTCGATCTCTTGCCGGTAGGAGGCGAACACGATGTTCATGGCCTTGTTGCACTCGCTAGACCAGTTAGAGACTTTGAAATCACAAACTTGCTTGCATTTATCGTAGAGCTGGTCCGAGATCACAGCATGGCTCCATGCATACTCGAGCAGGCCCTTGTAGTCATAGTAGTCATTCGTTACTGGATTCCCCACCTGCAACGTGATTAGTCAATTTCGTATTTCTCCTTTCAATATTGACGTTCTCTTACGGATTTTTAATTTGGTTTTTGTCATCAATAGCTCTTCTTTCGAAGCAAGGAGCAGAATTCGCTCAGGTTCGGCCTTCGTCGTGTGCATCTGGCACGCAAGTTAAAACGAGTGCAGGACATAAAAGATGCTGTTACTTTTATTGGGTTGATCACGAGTGTAGTGCATATTTTTCTTCATCATGGTTGATAGGAAGTCACAAAAGAGGTCAACAAAATTGAAGTTGAAAGTCACGGAGCATAAACAATCATTAATTTCTCGGGACAGGGTTCGAGGCTTTTTGAGTAACTTACAATGAAGCCTTTGAGGTTGATTGTGTGTATTTAGCTGTGTCTTTATTTCTGTCATAGATTAGCTCAGCTAGCTGAGGAACATAGTGACCTGTGAAGAAAACAAGGAAACGTCTGATTCAAGCTTGGCGTATGAGAGAGAGAGAGAGAGAGAGAGAGAGAGAGAGAGAGAGAGAGAGAGACCTGCATAGCTCTCTCCAGCAAGGAAGAAATCAGAGGTCTTGAACTGTGGGAACTTTTGAAGCCAATTCACCATGAAGCTGTATGCATCCTCAGCTGAGAAAAACTCAAATACTCTCCTTAATCAGTTTCTAAGTTCGTTTCAAAAGCAACACTAGAGCCAAAGGATTGGAACTTTTTCTGTTTACTCCAATTGAATCAATTAACACATTACCGACAAAGGCATCATCTAGAATGGACAGATCAGAGGATGTGTTGGTGTAAGAGAACCCAACTCCAACTGGTGACTCCACAAACAGCAGATTTGCTTCTGCAGCACAAGTCAGCAACTCAAATTAAATTGATTCGCTGTTCTTTGCTTTTCTCTCTCTCTCTCTCTTTTGTTTTCTCTACTGAGACCAATTATGACCGAGTTTCTTTGCCAAAAAGAGGACTTTTCATATCCATTTCTTGAAGGAATGTTGCTTTTTTAGATAAACTAATTCTTGAATGTGACATTGGACTAAACTAAAGGGAAGAAAGACCTTGATTCCAAGCAAATTCGTTGTATATAAGGTCAGTCCCATTGGCGTCCACTCTCAGGGGCCCCAATTCCACAGCAGCACCATACCCAATTGATGAGCAACCAGGACCTTCACAAATTGACTTCCAAAAAGTCAAAAACTAGCAACAGCAAAAAACCCATCAACAATCAGACATTCTTGTTTCGAATGATACCTCCATTGAACCAGAGAACAAGAGGTCTCTGTGAAGATTGATTCTGGGCCTCGAAGAACCAGTAGAAGAGGGCCCTCCCATGGGCTTCATTGACTGTGATGTAGCCTGAGAACTGGGAGATTGAGGGTGTTGAGGGCTGCCCTGGGAGATTTATGACCCTGTCTGATTCTGCTGTGTCCCGAAATTCCTCCCCTGGTGAGAATGTCTGGGGTCGTTGTTCTGTTTCTTGGGGCGATTTAATGCCGGTGGTGATTGAAGGGCTGCTTAGGAAGACTAGGAGGTGGATGGACAAAAGAGAGAGAGTGAGGGCATTAATTGAGGATGGAGATGATGCCATCTCTCTTGTTGCTCCCAAGGAAGCTTAGGATTGACCAGCAGGGTCCCGGAGGCCCTGTTTAAATAATTAAGGGAGAGTGAAAGCGACTGGGAGAGAGACAGGGAGAAGTGATGTATTATCATTCATATGTCAATCACGTGATGGACTTCTGCCAAGTTCACTGTCATGCACAGAAGAATCGAGACGCATGTGGCTTTTACCCCACGGCTCCACCAAGTAGACCAACCTGTGTATGGATGATCAGTGCTTGACTACATCAGAGGGACTTGAATGCATGAGAAGTTACCCAGAAACAAAAAGAATGCAGGTATCCTCAGTAGGTTAACAAGCGTAAGAATCTATCTTGGCTAGAGCATTATCTCCTCTATTTCCCACAAAAAAAAAAAAAAAAGGAGAAAAGAAAGATTATCATCTTACTGTCGATAAACCTAGTATCAAGCCATTGATAATCATTAGCATCTGAAGTGGAATAGAAGAGCTGTAAAGTTCTGCACTCAATCTGATGATAAAGGCCCATAGCTGTGCACTTACCTTGAATTCCAGAGCATCTGCGCACTATAATTCTTATCTCGTGATTTCTTCGACCTTTATCATTTTGTGGCTGGCGAGATTGCATTGATGAAGACCTTCATGGAATTGCGCTGAATGCATCTTTTTCTGACGAATTGACACGAGTATCTTGAGAATCGGATTGGGATGAGCCCAAAAAGATTAAAAGACTCCACTTTCCGGTTTTGTGAAATCAAATGACTGGCTAGAGCATCCCAGCCACAAGTGACCTAATCTTGTTAGGCACAGGAACGCGTGACGGAGCTGGCACAATGGATGGAGTCAAATCATGTAAACCTAGCTTTCAGGAGATCGTGATAGCTTAAAATGTTCAAGGGAACAGATCGTCATCCTCTCAATTTGGCCTCGAAACAATGACATCCCCTACAAACACATCACAACCGCTTGGTATTAATGATCTAGAGAGCCTGAGCTGAGCGAGTAACCAGTAAACATAACAATTCTAGGTAACTTGTTACTAGAGATACTTATGTCCTGGCACCACCTAATATTGCAGCCTACAGAATGTAACTGGAGCCCGTACCTGGAACAAGTTTAGCTTTCGCCCCGAGAAAAGAAGAAATTCAACTTGATCACGGGTAAGAAGAAGCACGACACCAAACTCGCAAGCCACAAAATATAGATTTTCTACTTTATCTTACATTTGAATTTACAGTGATTTACAACAAACTAAAGCGAAATTATTCATGTTCCAGGAATACTTAGAACTCTCACATTGGCGAGTATCATATCATGCAGGCACGGCCAACATGCCTGGCGAGAGGGTCGGAGTATTACTCCTGGAAAACCTACCATGTATTATACATATATACACTTACACTAGGAATTGGACAAATTTTTACTTGGGGCTACCCAATAAAATTACACCAGGTTTCGGGAAATACGAGGAGAATGATAACCCTACTGATGGATCGTCCACTACATCCTCCTCCTGTAACACAAGCTTTTGCCAAGCTTTACCGCACTTTAGGAATATGCATCCTCCAACTATTCCTTCGATGTCTTGAAAAATTCACCTTGCTGTAGAAAAGTAATCAAGAACATTTAGCCAAAAAAGAACCAGAGAATCTTGATAAGTATGATAAATTAAGGGGTCATTGTTGCTCTAATGTCCAACATCAAAGACAGGACGAAGTTTGGAAGTAATAATTGTGAAATTCATCTAAATTTCAAAGGAAGAAATAGCTACCAATAAATACCCACTTCGTTCATTCTCAATCATAGCAGGTTTGCTTCTACTATTCAGCATAATTCCAAAACATAGAGGTCAGCAGCAATAACAAGATTCATCATGCAAAGTAGAAGGTTGTGCGGGCATTTCCTTGAGGCTAATCTAACAAATTTCAGTCCTGCTCTGCAGGCCTTTCCCTTTAAAAGAAAAATAAAAGCAACAACTCTCTCTGACCTTGTGAAGAAATAATAGTTCAGTGTCCAAACATGTAAGAACATGTCATAGCAAAGTGATTGACCATGCAGTCCACAAAGGTTAAGTTCTCAGTTGTTCATGAGAACAGATGGTGAAAGCTTCTATACCATAACTAGTAGCTTCACAGGAGTGCAGCCTATTAGATCAGGCTACGTTTTATGGTAGCCAAAAGACTAGATGGGGCTAGGATTATCATCAAGTTACATATTGTGTACCCAGCAACTGTTTGAAGGAATTCAAGTTTTGCCCTGCCACAACCCCACTTGAAGGACCTTTTGGAGAACCTTATAGTCATAGGGTGTGTTTGGGAGAGCATAACGTGTACTCAAGTTACATACTGTGTACTTAGTTTCTTAAGTTCCTTGTCTGAAGTCTTGCTTTGGTTTGATTGATGATGCAGAAATATGGGAGTTGGAATTTTCCTCGATCCCTTTTGATCTACTCAGGCAAGACTATTCAATGGCAGACACCTTTGATAACTATCTTTGATGTGCCATGACTGGTAAAATTAGATTATTACCAGAACCAGAACATTAGCATATGACAAAGCAAACTCAGTACCTTACATAGAGACTGACAACAAAAATCAGAGACATTAAGGAAGAGGCTGAAGGATTATTTCTTGTTCTTCCTTCTGAGATTTCCTTTTCTTTCTCAGTGGGAAAGAAAGGAATATGCATCTGAACAAGCGGCTGAAGGGGTCCTGAAGACCTTCCATCTCATAATGTCCAAATCTCCAATCCCGGGGGACATAAGGCCGTTGGGTAGGTTTGTCCAGGCCTCCTGTAAGAAGGTAAAACAGAATCACAGTTTGGAAAGAATGGCTGAAAAGGTTTGGCCAAATACTCTCTTGTGGGAACTAGAAGCACTTCCATATCCGTCCATGATTGGTATTTAAGTTCCTATAGATCTCCTTTTCTGCTATAACTTGAAATAAAAAAGAACTAGCTTTTTCTGACCCAAAAAAAGCATTCCTGAAAACCTCTCAAAAGTAGGAAACTACATGAAGCCACCAAACATAAATTAGACATCTAGGTTATCTATCTGTTTCTGGCCAAAAAGAAGTTTTCTGTCTATTAAACTAATATAGCACTGTGGATGCAGATACATAATTTGGTCATACCTGCGTACATCAATCCATGTTTGTCCACTGCTCGATAGAAAGGCCTTGTCTTTTTATCTTTAGCAGCTCTATAGAGTTCGTTCCATGCAAGCATTCGGTCTTCCCTAGTGATTCTACCTGTTGTTACCACCTGAGGCAAATGGAAAATGATCACTGAAAGGTAAAGAAGGAGAAGAGTGGAGAAGAAGGGGGTAGCCTGCCAGGAGTTGAGTAGGGGTATAAACGAACTATCAAAGTAGCAAGCATAGACCTTACTTTAGAAAACAAATGATATGATGGGCGTGGTACCCGAGCAAGACCATTGGCTCGGTCAACTGCTACTAGTCCAAACTTTGGACCATAACCGTCTGCCCACTCCCAGTTATCAGATATAGTCCAGAATAGGTAACCAAGCACACGGACTCCCTACAGATGGAAAGAAGCAGAGCTAACCAAAGTAAAATCGGACAAAGGATAATTCACAGAAAAAGTTGAATTGCAGAGTTGCAGGTCAAACCATGAGCATAGCTGCGTAAATAGCAAGCAGATGTTCCAATAAATATGGCCGGCGTATCAAATCTGTCTCATCAGAAACTCCATTCTCTGTAATGATGAAGGGTATATTTAGATGCTTGTATCTTTCATTGAATTGTAGCAACATGCGATACAAGCCATCAGGATAAACGCCACGTCCAGATTCACTATATTCATCAGTCTCCACTAGTTTCAATCCAGCACCAGAGACCACCTCCTGAGAAGCAAGAATGTGTACACATTATTGCAATGATTTTTTAGTGGTATGAGGATGTCAGATG
This sequence comes from Eucalyptus victrix, assembly GCA_016097545.1. NCBI lineage: Eukaryota > Viridiplantae > Streptophyta > Magnoliopsida > Myrtales > Myrtaceae > Eucalyptus > Eucalyptus victrix. The sequence goes on from CM027842.1 coordinate 50,537,894, forward strand.
TCGAGTAGAGAAAGAACCTGTCCATAATAGTTGATGCCTATAAAATCGAGCTTCTCACATATACTATCCACATATGGGAAGAGAGTCAAAGAATTGGCCAATGAAACAGAGGCAACATCAAACAGGCCATGAGGACGCATAAAAGAGACATTGTGTGCCACTCCAACTGGTGGATTTGACAAGGCTCCGCTGTAAATACCACAAAAGATTGTGAAAAAATAGCATTTATACTAAAAAGGTTATAACAGTAGCCAATGTCAATGAACAAGGTCAAGGCGGCATAAAAACTTTTAGCAGCAATGACTTAGACCATCTAAATGAGACTGACCACATAACAATACACTGGAAGAGTGAGTACATGTATGCATGCACCAGTGCTGTTGACACTTAACACATAATATTGATGTTCCAAAAGAAAATTAAGGATTCAATCGGAGAAGAAACCTTTGTTCGTGGATATAATCATAGGCCTTCATGTGTGCAACAGCCATCCAATGCATAGCCTGTTTAAAAACTCCAGTTGGCAGTGCAGAAGTGGCAGCCTCCAACATATCAGGGTGGCCACCAGGCCAAGCACCAGCGCAGTAGGTAAGCATACAAAATACATGAGGCTCATTAAATGTAACCCAGTAATCCACACAATCTGAAACAGAGTCAACAACAAGCCTGCAATGCAAGATCACTGAAATTAACTTTAAGCATGTGTACATACATATAATTGCTCACAAAGTAATGGTGCAACATAAGATCGGTGCTCATGATGAGACAGCTGCAATATAATACAGGACAGTATCATTTGGACTAGTTCACAGCAGCGAGCCATGCCACAAACAAGCAGAAGCTGAATATATTCCTTTTCTACTGCTTCAACCCATTAGTGAAAACTGTTTTACTCTCAGCACACCCTTGGAAACTGCATCGGTTTAGCTCTGAACATAGAGCTTCTGGACCATGAATCCACAGAGAGGAACAAAATGAAACCACAATTAAAAAAAAAAAAAAAAAAAAATTGAACAAAGGTTTTTGTGAGCTTTGAATACTACAGTCTAGATACAGGTGGCTAATTTGATTTCACCGAACAGTCAGTAAGACTTGATTGCACTGTCGAAAGAGAGACATAGCCTGTAATGTCCGAACCCCACAAAACAATCAGTGGATATGGTAAGGAAGACTAACATTGTAAATTTCATGAACTAATCAACAGTTTTTTCCATCTTCCAGCCTCCATATTCACCTGCCCATGGTGGCAAAGAGTGATGAAAGAGAGTGAGCATCACCTTCATCCCATAAAAGCGAACCCTATTGATAATCCACTTATAGCGCTCTAAAGCTGCATAATTAACCTGAAAAGGAGAATTGCAGCCTATCAATTATGTCCAATGAATAATACTCTTCATTCATAACATCTTCACATTAAAGACAGTTCAGCAAAACACATTTAGGAAAAAGCAATTTCTTTAATCCAAGTTTCAATACCGCAACTTGGACAAATCAAGAATTATCATTAGTTGAGTTTATGAATGGCCAATATCAGACTAACACTATCTTTAAGTCCGTTGACTGGTTCCTCCGGCATGACTCGTGTCCAGTCTATCCCCATTCTGAAAACACTGATCCCAGTATCTTTAGCAAGTCTTAGTTCAGTGTCAGGATCACTCCAAAACCTTAATCTCTCCTCCCTGAAAGTGATTCAAACAATACAAACATCAATTCCATAGAAAATTAATCTACAAGTCACCTTTGTTTTTTATTATTATTATTATTTTTTAATGTTTGCCAGAGACAAAAGATACTATGATGGAAACACGGAGATGATAATATATGTAGATAAAACTCAAGAATATGTCAATAAATCCTATTGAACAGAGAAAAAACACATTTCCCAGACAAATATTAAATGATCAAGTGCCTAGGCTTTCAACACTTGAAAACTTAGGCTTACGGATGTGGAACATTATGCCAGGAAGCAACATTATGATGGTCCGCTTCATCTGGTGTAGCATCTGTTACTTCTTCCTCCACAAACTTTTGGAATCCTCTAATCATGGCTTCCATAGAAACCGTAAGAGGCCTTTTCTTTTTCACTATTTTATTAGCATTTTTGCTAGATGATGAAACTTGCTGAGAACTGCCATCTCCAGCAGCTGAAGCAATGACTGCATCTGCAGTCTGGGGTCCTTGCTGTGACTCCGGCTTGTCAGAGGGGCTCTCTTCTGCAAACTGGAGCCATGCATCATTAAGCTTATCCTCAACATGTGCAGGAGCTGTCGCCAATCCAAAAAAAAACTCCTCCCCCTCTGCAAAAGTTAGAAATTATAAAGTTATTCAGCAAACCAATCCTCCCCCACCCCCCCCCCCAACCCTTCTCTCAATCAACAGTTAGTATTGCGTATGCGTCAATCCATGTAGGGTAAACTCTATTCTCCACTCCCTGATCTAAATCATCACAACACTCGAATCAGCCAACTTCAAATTCTAAATCTCCCACTGTTTAAGAACAGTGGTGTCTAACTAAGGACAGTCATTCATGTTGGCCATGATTCATTAACAATCACATCACACGTGTCACTCATTCGAGATCACAACTTATACACAACATTCTCATCATCCCACTAAATTTTGTGAGCTCACACAGGCTGCACATCAAACTGCATCCATGAAGAGTTCGAGAGTCATAAAATTTCTTATGTCCACAAATTATTAGTGAAGAGATAGCTGAACGGGATGACATTAATTCAGTCTGCAAGTAAAACAGGCCCTACAAGATAGTGCATGTGAAGAGCTAACTTATAAATAAGTGACAGACATATTTTCCCTCAAAGACTCAAAATTTATGACAGCATCCAGGTGACAATATGAGAACCACAATTGAGGGACTATGATCAATTATAAAGGTCGAGGTTCAAATATAGAGAGTGCTCGTGCGTGACTCTCAGTTTTAGCATTTGAGCTTTGACTTTTCTTCTGTACCAACCACGTCGAATCTTCAAAATCACCTTAAATATTTGCTGTGGCTTAACGAAAACTACCAAAATCCAAATTTTATGGGATGCCTAGAGAGGAAATTTCGGTTCAGTTGTAGGCTTAGATGTCTTCGAGGTTCACCAGTGGCAACGTTCCATTTAATTGCCCACCTATCCCGCCAGTTCTCCCCCAACAAGAACATATGCTTCCATAAACTGGGCATATTCCCGTGTCCGTACAAGCAAGTGCCCAAGAGCCAGCAAAGGCTCTTACTTTATCAATGCCGTAGCAGCTTTGCACCAACTACAAAAAAAAAAACTGACCATCTCACATACGAAATCCATCTTCTATTTCAGTAGACGCCTATCAAAGCAGCAAACCATTCCAAATGGAGCAGCGTGCCAACGAACTACGACAGTCGTCAGCAAACGCTTACTACAAGCTCATTGTCATCCGGCACCGTTTCAGAGATTCAAAGCGGAAATCTCAATCCCTCGCCAGAATGTCAACACCGCAACTCCTCCATCGACCTCAACAACCACTACGCACGCACCCGCGCACCGCAACGAGCAACAGCGTTCGCCCGGCGCGCGACTCCAGCTCGCGAGAAATCAATCGATCATCGAGCGAGCGAGGTTGCTCGGAGATACGTACCGGCGCCGGCGTTGAAAACGGCGAGGACGTCGGCGGACTCGTCGATGGGCGACTTGAAGGGGCGCAGGTTCTTCCTGCGGAAGCGGGAGAAGGAGAAGGCGTTGGCCGCGACGGTCACCGTCACCAGGACCCCCGCGACCTTCGTCGCCGACACGAAGATCGCCGCGAACGCCATCGTCGGCCGCCGGAGCTGCCGGAACGCCGAGAAGCTTCAAGAGTGTCCTTCCGTTTTGGATTGGATTAGGAGGCGGAGATGCGGGGATGGTTCGAACGATCCACGTGTCGCGATTTTAACGGTCGTCTCAACGAACTTTGCTTCGCGCTCTGGATTTCCTGATTCCGACAGATGCGTTAACGTGCGAAGTTCGAACATCGATACTTCGTCATTTTCGGACATAAGAAAGATACAATCGAATCATGTCGGTTTTTACGCGCAAGTAGCTAGCCGAGTGGAGCCAACTAGCTAGAACACGTTCCATGAGTTCAAGTCGGCAATCTGACTCGAGCTCGATTGATAATTTGAAATGCGCAATTCGATTAAGCAAGATGTTTTTGTGGTCCAAATTCGATTGAATTTGGAACTTGGAGTAGTTCCGTGCCCGATCCGTGCTCTGTTTTTCCATCCTTTTCTTAGTTTTCTTCACGGCTCTTGCTGCTGCCTTGTCGTCGCCATGGCACGAATGAAATCCTCGCCTCCTATCCCGATGGGGTCCCCTCACGCTAGCCGACGCCAAGGTCGTGCCTCTCATCTCCGCTCCTACCTCGGCGGGCTCTTCCCACAACCCGCTACGCAGGCCCATCTTGCTGTCGCCGGTTCGCCTCACCTCCAATTGGGGCTCTTCCTAGCCACCGCCATGGGCTTGTCCGGCCCCGTCCATCGTTCATTTAGTCGCTGAGAGGTTCTGAGCCCAATATCATGGATCCTACATATTTCTCATGTCGACTTTTCCTATTGATACAAGTGAATTTATTCAAGACAAAAAATTCATTTTCTTGGAACATGTCTCCTGTGACAAAGCTTCATGGCCCAGAACATAGATCAGACTAAAAAGGGGCCAACGGGCAATAACCGAGAATCATACATGAACCAATGGGGCAACCTATGAAGTGGGCCTAAAAACTTGACCCGGCCCATGACAAAGAGTAACAGCCCAACCCGACCCAATATTTCGCATCGGTCCAATTATGATTATTACTTATAAGCCTAGATTGTCACCATGCCAATCCATACACGGTACACGTACATTCAATTAATGCATCGAAACCCTTAATCCTCTCGATAGAGGCTAAACTGTTAAATTTTTATTTTTTGGCCGGGTGCTGGGCTTTTCCCTAGGACTGAGAGGATTCCCAGAGACAATATTCATGAATTAACGAGCTATTTTATTGCTTCCGAGAGTCACCTAGGAAAACTAAAACTAGATTTTCCTAGCTCCCTAGGTAGCCGCTCGTCAATTTGCAAAAAAAGCAATTATAGGCGAAGCATCACATATCTTTCTCGAATTTTCCAATTTTTCTAATTTAAATCCCCCAATTTGAAGTAACCCAAAAGATCGCAATTTAGTGTCGTCATTATAATAATGGAGCAAGAGGGTAAAGTTTCGACAATAAGAAAGAGAAAAAGAGAGATAGAGAGAGAGAGAGAGGTGATTTCCGAAAATCCCTCAGACCGCGAGCCCTGCGCACTCCTAGACGCTTCCCTGGCTCCCGAGGATTAAATTAATTATTTCAGCAATTTTATGTATCATGTTGTCTCTGGGGTCAAATTGCAACGGTTGAAACTTGTTGGGTCACCCATTTTTACCGCGTAATTTCGATTAGCGTATAAAAATCGTGTGAGTCCACTTTAATTGTGTGTCTATTGTTTAGTTGAGCTCGAGCGGAGTTATTAGAGAACGTCATGGTATCTCTCGTCATTTGTTCTGATTTCAAGAAAACGAGAATTTATGTGTGAAAGGCGTGTGTAGAACGCGACAACGGAGATAGGTAGCTACATATTCGTCCGCAGTCAAAACATCATCGTCGAGTACTGCATGTCTAGTAAATTGGATTACCCAACCCAACAATGCGGGTGATAATTATGTAATAGATAGGTCATCAATAGGTTTGCTTTCTTTATTGTTATGGGATCACATTGAATTTCATTTTATTAGGAGAGTAATGATGTAATTTTTGAACTTTGCCCTTTTATTATCAAAAAAGAAAAAAGTCAAAAAGCATGGTAACCCTACCTTAATGTCTGTCCACCAATAAAACATGTCATCGTGACAAATGGAACATGAAAAAAGAAATGTCATGCAGAAGACATGCATTTACAGTAGATGAAGCAAAATTATGGTCGAAGAGGCACTTTGTAATCTCCCGAAGAAATAGCAAAGGCTAAATGTGCAAACCCCCATTTGAGGCGGACGACCGAAGGGGTGTCGGAATCTCCTTTTGAGGGAAGAAATCGAGTTCTCAAAGCAAGAGATAAAAGATCCAATTCTTCATTATTAGAGAGTATCGTGCGCGGACAATCAAGTCATTTAGGACTCCTTTGTTGCAGCCTACCTTCGATTCCAAACCATTCTCCGTACTAGCTTCTTCGACTCGTACGAGGATCATCAGACGATCATGAACGCCAATTTGGACGGCGATGAGCCACTCCTTTCCGACCCCTTAAGTTACCGAGGATCAGCTTTCTGAAATCCACCGACAAGATAACTGCGTCTGCACATTTATCTGCACGTTGGAGAAAAGAGGAGAGACTTCCAGATGAAAAGACGTGTGAAGGACATGCGCGTAGTGGAGTGTTATGCAGAAATTGGGTCTGAGCAATGTTATCGTAAGAGTCGAAGTTGCACATGGACGGGAACGCGCACAGGCTCGCAGACCACAATTTTCCAAAGCCTTTACCGTCTTTCGTTTTTCGCACATTTGGATTCCTTGTACTTTTGACTTCCGAATTTTCAATTTCATGTAATTTCCTCTAATGCGTTTCACTTAAGATGTATTTTGTTTTCATGTGATCTTGATGCCTATGCACTTTACTTTTCACCATGCTTAGCTTCGCGCAGAGTTCTCGCGTACTTTTGTGTTCAATGTGGAGTCGACAAGCGATCCCAGTTGCTCTCAAATCTTATTAAGTTTGGATCGCCTCGGTGCCTACCAATCTTCCCAACGACACCATTAAGAGTCTCATTACACATTTCCCTCAAAACGGTGTTCGGCAAGAACCGGAGCTACTGGGGCTTGTCAGAGTTTCGGCACCATGCAGTGGCATCTATGACCCTCTGGTCATTGTCGGGGGTCCAGTGGTGAGTACGTGAAAGAATTTTCTTCAATTTGGCCGACGTTCTTGAAAATCAAGATTGTGTTCTTCTGGCTTCTCGGCCAATTCCTTTATGTTTGGAGGAGAATTGCACTGTAATTTATGAGGGGTTGTCTTTAAGTCAATGTGCTTATGTTTGACAAAGTAGTTGTTTACTTATGTTAATCCATTGTTTGAACCACGGAAAGAAATCATGAATCTTGATGCCTGGATATTTTGAAGTGCAGGAACTGCCACCGTCGCAAGTGGCTTCGCTTAAAGCACGGAAGCAAAGTCCTGCTTGACTCTCACGGGCAACTTTTCATTGATGAGTAGGAATTTTCACTTAAGCCTAAAGGAAGACGTTAGAGGTGCACAGCAAAAAACCAATACCTATTATCGAATTTTTTATATGGGATTTTTCTCTAAAACAATTTACACATGCATCACAACATTGTTCCCCTCACGTTTAAGCGCAACGCTATATCTGCTCTCATTTTATCTAGGTATTCTTTTGCACCAACATATCTAGCTTGAATCTCCATCAATGCCAACTTCATCACATCAATTTTTCAGATGGGATTTTGCGCTAAGACAACTCACACGTACCTCTTAACAAACATTGTTCCCCCCTTAATTCAGTTGTGCTTCTGCATCAACATAACTTAAATCTCCATCGATGACCAACTTCATTTTTGGTCTCTTTCTCTAAACTGAACCATAAAATCTACCATCGAGCCCATAGTGTCAGTCTCCCTTAATCAAGTTATCCTTCTACATTAACATATCCTGATTTGAATCTTCATCAATGCCCAACTTCATCCTTAGTCTCTTTCTATAAACCGAACCGTGAAATTTGCCATTAGGCCCATGTTGTCCAGACTAAACCATGAATGTCTGCTATGGGGTCTTTCGCCTAAGGAGATCTCCAATAGCCCTTAATCTAGGTATCCTTTTGTATCAGCATATCTTAACTTAAATCTCCATCAACACTCAACTTCATCCCTACTCCCTTTCTCTAAACCGAACCATGAAGTTTGCCATCAGACCCACATTGCTACACCACCATTGGCTTTGATTTTTCTGGGAGGAGGTTTACCAATCGACCATTAGATTTGATATTAATTTGTTGGGAGGATACATTAGAAAGTCGATACCTTTTGCTTGAGAAGATCATCGAGGGAGCTCAAGTCAGAGCCTATAACATATCCAATTGAACTCACCTTGACTCAAAACTTAAACTAATGAGTAATGAGCCAACTAAGATATATTAACTACTCTATACTACACTAATTCTCCGATGTGAGACTTCTTCCACACAATTCACACGTGTATTTTAATAATATCATTGAAGAATGAAGACCAGTGCTTAGGTTTATACTGGGAAAGCCTGTCGAAGGAGTTATTTGGAAACACAGTCGAAATCACAACATAGCCGTTTTCTTCATAATAAAAGAAGCTGATTTATTGTAAACTTGCATTATTCGACCTAGCTTGGTCATGACCAAAGCAAGGCCGAATTGTCATTAGTGCAAACAAAGAAACGAAAAGAAATGCCACGCGGTGCATGTCGGCATGGCGGTTTTGAAATCATGTTTTTTCTGCTCTAGCAAACGAATCGAATATGGGCTTTCTTGGTCCGTTTGCCGCGATGTCGGAATGAGCACTAGGGTTCGGGAATTGCAGGGACACGTCCTCGTTCCAATTCATGGCATGAAATCTTGGCCTCTTGCAGGGAACGACACCAAAAGCTAAAAAGCAAAAAAGGGACTGACGGCATGTCCCTGCTCCTCAGTTAAAATTCGAGAGTTACAACACCGGGCATGGAAGTCTGCAACGTCGTGAAATTTTATATACGAACGAGTGGTTCCTCCTCTCGCTTGTAAAAACACAGAGAGTGGACCACCAGAAGACACATCTCCCCTCCACCCTCCATAAGCCATCAAGAATCTTTGCAGGGAGGGGTCTCTTTTGTTCCCTTTCCTCCTCCTCCCAAGCGGGTCTTGCCAAAATTGCATGATGATGGCTGGGCCGAGGGGGACCCGAGCCGCTTCTAAATTTGCTCAGAGAAGAGAAGCGAACCGAACCGAACCAAACCATGATAGCTAGCTTCCCTATCGCCATGAAATAATGATGCACCAGAAGAAGAAACAAAGGGAGGAAAATATCGAGCCAAAGGACAAAACCAGCCCTGGTGGTATCCATCTTGGAGAGGCCTCTCTCTCTCTCTGTGCTTTCCACCCCAAGATGTGAAAATTATTGGTTTCCTGATTTGGGTATGGTGGCAAACTTTCATGGGAGGTAATGCGAGAGGGACAGTGAAGAATCCTGCAGAAAACATATAACCATTCTCATACTACGGCCAAGGACTCTTGCGCTGCCGATGGATGATGTTTGCATATGTGATTTCCTAGTATTCCGGCGATTCCTTGTCTCGACCTGATCACATCACCACCCTCTCGCCATGATATGATAGACCCATCATGGGTCACATGTCACATCCGGCTTTCCAGCATCTGCTCGCTTGCAGTTCAAGGGCAGCAGCGCACATTTCATGTGGGTTAAAAATGAGATCGATCCTCAACGCAGTTTCAACATAGCTGGAGTATAGTTAATTGTGGAGGACGCTCAGTACAATGAAATTAGACAATATCCACATATAATTCAAAGGAAACTGATTGTGTCAAATGACAAGGTATCGTCTGCAATTGAACAACCCTAACTCATTCATTCTTGCAAATCTCGGGTACGAAAAAATTCTTCCAAGTTTGTCACTTTGAATCCTCCTCAATTACATGAATAAAGAAACGTCAACGTTGAATAAGAGACTTTAATATGGGGGGAACCATGCTTGCTAAAAACCTCAAAAGAAGGCTATTCATATCTTTTTTCAACTAAAAAAAGAAAGTTTTTCGGAGCACCAAATGGCTGTATCCTGAGAGTTCAAAGCCGGCATACCAATGGAAGAGGAGGAGCTAAAACAAGCCATCGCAACTCCGATCCATTGGCCATGAACATCTAGAATATAGTAGATGATATGACGAACAAAATCAATACCTATAAAACAAAACCATGGTCTGCAAATTATCTTGTGGAATTTAACGTACGCGCCACTCAAATCATGTGTTGCTGGTCAATAGGATCTCCCGTACAAGCCACGCACTAGAACTGTGTTAGGGTTTGACATCGAGCAAACGTTGGAGTAGTCAATACGTGTACCAACTTCTTGTCCGTGACCATAGAGCCGGCATGTGCTGAACCAATTCAATTCGTTCGTACAAATTAGACAAGGACTCTTTAACCTCGCTCGGCGATCTAATACGCACGCAATTACGCATGCATGGCCTTCTTTGAACGCTGCTTATAGAGGTTCAGTGAATGTGGTCATTTTGCTTGCTTTTGGACTGCTCATGGATCAGCAAACGTGACCTTACAACACTAAGAAATCCATTTGTTTCGAGGAAAACCTCATAATTCCAGAAGATATTTTCCCTTTATCAGATTAGGGAATTTATTTTCCTAACCATAAACATGAATACCATAAATGGATTCCTCTTGCCGATAATTTTCAACTAATCAAACGGATGAAAATCCAAGAAACTAATTCATCAATAACTCTTTCACTCAAACAAGGCACATCCTAATATGACGGTGTTCGTCACATGCTCGCACGACAACTCTTTTATCTCACCTATACAATATCTAGGGTACCGAATTTATTCGCTTTTGTATATTATTAAATTAACTTCCCTTCTATAAAAATCATGACATTAGGGAGCTTGAAACGACGTCACGCATTTCAATCGAAGATAAAGAACAGAGGCCGAGGAATTGGGGGAGATGAATTTTCATTTCTTTGACCATATTTTTCATCTTTGGAGACCGTGATTGCTCGCATACCCTTGCGATCCCATTCCCCCACAATTTTTTTTTATTTTATTTTTTGGCTTGCTTTTTGCGCATTTATTTATTTATTTTATGTTGGTTACATATGATATGTGCGATAATCTAGACAAAAATATTATATAACTTCTTTGGATTTTGGTAAGTAATTTATGTTTCCATGTCGTATAGATTCTCCTCGTCCTCTATTTGTTGCCGTATTCCGGCATGCACCAAGGAATTTGTCCATTTTGAGCCGAGTCTTACGGAGTATATTCTTTAAAAAAAAAAACAATAACAATAATAATAACAATAATAGTAATCTCGAGTGTCTAGTTTTTTCATTAACCATGCATGTCTTCTACGTATTTCTATGTCTATTTTTCGAGCATTGAATCATTTTGAGGAACCACATGTATTTTGTGGGTAAACCCGCTATACTCCAGCTGGATGGGATTGTCCACTCGGATTTTCTCAATGATTTTTTTTTTTTTTTTTAAGGGTAAAAGGTCGTGAGATCTACCTCCAATTTATTATAGTTGTTTGGCTCAATTTATTTCACGAAAAACGAATAATTTAGGAAATATTTCTTAAAAATAATCATTGCATCTCTTGAAATAACTAATCAGTGAAAAATATTTTCATTGTCAACAAAAACTTATATTTAAACATTTGTATGGACAGTGAAATTTTGTTCATTCATTCATTCATTCATTTTTAGGAGTAACAAAGACAATCATATTGAAAATGATGTTTTTCATATTATTCATTTTTTGCAAAACAAACACTTAGTCTTACACACTTCACATGGGTTCTTTCATGTCCTTTGTAGATGTGAAAAAGAGATTATCCAATAATTAACGGTTGCAATTGGCATTGTTTTACTAAAATGAATCTGCTTTAATTAACTAGACCCCTAGTCAATATTCACCTCCAACAATAATTATATGAATTAACAAAAATATACGAAGTTAGGGTTAATGGCCAATTGAGTTTACCCCCATCAGAAAACCTTTTAGATCCGATCCCGGAATAAAATCATACCATCTAATGGATTGTCATTATAATTTGCTTACTTTTACGTTTTGAAATCGAGGGAATATTCTTAAAAAAGAAATTGAGCAAATGAATCGATAATTAAATTACGTGGAAATAGTCATGATCTTTTTTTTTTCCCGTAACTAAGAAAATGGTTACGACGAATTCATTTCATAGTATATCGAAACATCTTTTTTTTTTATTGTTATTTTTTTTTTTTTTTGGCGGGCAGGGCAATGAAATTCAGGTACGACAAAGGGGTGAAGCTGAAGCTAGCAGGCAGAAGAAGAAAGCCCCCCGCGACCGGTTCCACGTGACGGACAATAACATGCCAGGTGGACAATCGTGCGGTCGTCCTTTCTCGATACCTTTTCACGCGTTGACTCAGAAATTGCCCGGCGACGCCTCAATTATGGGACGGCCGATTCCAGACACTATTTTTTACTTTGTCCTTCCTCTTTTTTTTTAACCCTCTGGTGGATATGTATGGCATGTACCGGGAATAAGACACTATTTTTTACTTTGTCCTTCCTCTTTTTTTTTTTTTTAACCCTCTGGTGGATATGTATGGCATGTACCGGGAATACGTGAGCTCGCTACTGTTTGAACCGTTGAATCATCTGATTCTTACGCGGGCCCTGCATGGTTCAGTGGTTGAGATGAAATAAGCCCATTTCGTCCCGGTATGTCTTAAGAATTTTTTGCCGCTAGAACCGCCGGACAGTACCAAAGAATGCCCTCTAGGGCACTATTCTAGTCCCATTGATTGTTCTCTAGAACCATTAATAGTTCAATTCGAAATAGGTCATTTTTTCAACGACCATGTCATCGCTCAATTTTCATAATGTTTTAATATGCCTTTAGTTTTTTCCCCCCTATTCTGGGGGTTCTCAACCTGTGCCCCTATAGCATTTACCTAACTTGTTTGTAAGACGTTTGAGATTTGAAAATGCGACACGTCCAATTTGATGGGTTTTAGGTGGTGTGGATTAGAGATGTCGATGAATGAAGTTATTTGTGAACCGTCTTCTATTCAAGCTCGACTTGGCTCAATTATTCTCAGTTCGTGTAGCTAGGATAATCAAACCAGGCTCTAAAGCAGAGCTTTTTATATTTGACTAAGTAACTGCGGAGTATGAGTTTACCCAAAACTTAGTCAAGTTGAACTCAAGCTTCTTGCTTCTATTGGAGCTAAAGGTGAGCTCAATTACCGATTTATAGCGGCTCAAATGCAACCTTAAATGACTCTCTCAAATAGGCCATCTCAAGATAACCCGATTTTCCCTTTTCCCTGGATCGAGGGAGGGGGCCGACCGTCGGCGGCGGCAGGGTCGGCCTCCACAGGTGCCCCGGGCAGGGGGCGGGCGGGTCCCCGGGTGGGCAAAAGGTCTTGCCGACGTCATCTCAGAGTCCAGCTTACATTCTTCCTGGGCCTGGATCGGGACCTGTCGCTGTCAGATCCGTTTGGCACAGCCCAATGGATGGCTTTGGCTCTCTCTGCCCTCCGAACGAATCACCGAAGTCTCTCCTCCTTATAACCCTCTACATCTCCAACTCCTTCTCTCCACTCCCAACATCATCCTCTCTCTCTCTCTCTCTCTCTCTCTCTCTCTCTCTCTCTCTCTCTCTGTTGCAGAGTGGAGAGGGAGGAAGACGCTTCGGAAGATGAGACGCAAGCGCGCGTATCTTCAAGGTACGCTTTGCATCATCAGACTACGGTTCCACACCATGGACACCATGGACCCCTCGCGTGTTCATGGCGTGACGCCTGCTTGTGTTCTTCTCTTTTCTTTTCGCCTGCTGAATCAATTACCGCCCGACGCTTTCCGGACAGTCTTCGCCTGTTCTCAATGCCGGATGATCTTGCTTTCACGCATGGAGATGTAAGCCGCATGTGATGCTGCTGAAGCTCGAAAGCAGTCGTTCCTCCACATGCATATGCTTTCTTGATCACGAGTTGCGCCTTTCGTTTATCACAGTGATTGTTTCGAGGAAAAACCACGGGCGCCATGTACCTGATTCGATTCTCTTCGCACTCCAAATTCATCTCCACCAATTTAATATATTGATATTACTTTATCTTTTGTAGGTCAACTTGAAGAGGTCCCCATAGATGGAATCTTTGCTGGATTTCAAGCAAAAGCAGCACCCCGGAGCTCTTTAGCAATGGATGCTTGCTCGTGCTAATTTGGCGCTATCCTATCTGAGCTTTTTCCCCACTACTTCTCTTTTTTCATTTTTACATTTCTATATTCTCGCCCTCCCCGTCCCGTTCCGCCCTTCTTGACCTTGTAAGACCTTTTCTTGACCTTGTAAGACCCCCCTCCGTTCCCGCCCCGTCACTTCTCCTTCCGGCCCCGGGCTCTGAATCGCAAGTGAGCGATGTAGAGTACGGTCGCCTGCCTTCCCCGTTCCCACCCAACTCATCTTCTCCTTCCTTGTCTATCCCTCCTGAGCTACTCCGTCCCGAAATAAACAAGAAGAAGGCTGAACATGCCTATATCTCCTTTCTCCCGAAACAAAGCTTATCCGCCTGACATGCGGACTTAATTGCGGACTTCAGCCTCTGTTAGCCTCTAAAATATGTGAAAAGAAGACTTAGGGAAGGATAAAAAAAGTGTGAAGTATTACCAGGGTCTCTTCTGGTTTTCTATGTTTTCTTAGCAAAGAGAGAATATTAATTGCTGTTGCTGTTATTCTTGAAGGTTTATATGGCGTATATGTATGCCCTTTTCGTTGTTGAGTAAAGGGCAATCGATTGCAAATTTCTTTCCCTCTTTTTTCCCTTTTTTGGTTTTCTTGTATCTGTATGGGAGGCAGAAACATGCGGTTGCCAGGGCATCAGTTTCGTTGTTTTGTACGTTGTTGGGAGAGCCTAAAAATTCAAAAAAAAAAAAGAAGGAAAAGATAAAAACAAAGAAAGAGTGCGTGCAGATCAGAGTAAATATTCTCTCACGTCTCTCTCTGGTGAGAGCTTCTCTTCCTCGTGACCGTTCTTATGTTATGTACTGTATTATTGGAACTCTCTCTCTCTCTCTCTCTCTCTCTCTAAGATCTTTTTTTCTTTTATTTGCATTTTTACTTCTAGCTGCTGCAATGCTATTAATGAGGAGTGGAAGAAAACAAACGGTGAAGGACTCCCATGATCAATGTACCAGAATAAAGAAAGAAAATAAGCTTCCGTTTTTTCCACAGAGAGAGAAAGAGAGAGAGAGAGAGTTTTTGTTTTTAGGGGATTTGCTTCTTGTTTTATACAAGACAAGTGGGTTGGAGGCGAAAGAGGCCTGGATTCTTTTGCAGTTGAAGGTGTTTTAGGTCCACGTTGAAATTTTCCCTTTTTTAGCCTTCTAAGGAACATGGTTCGATCTTGCGAAGTCCATGGCAGTTCGGATCGACTTTTGAGCTGGTCGCTTCTTCTTCCTTTTTTAATCCTTTTGGGCAACCGGTCTTGTGTCCGCGTTTCTTCGAGCAGCTATTGATTTATCACTTGACGGGGTTAAACCATGTAGGTAACATTTCTTTCGCATTGGATGTGATAGCCTTAAGTCCCATGCACACCACGTAACCTGACGGAGTAGACAGATCAACGGACTAGGGGATCGCCTTGAACGTGCATATGTGGTCATTTGATCCCAAGCATCATGCAACATGTTCACCAATTATCGCGAACAACCCATTATGATTAAGCTCATCCCGAGTCTCCTAATTCTTTACACCTCTGAATCAACTACGATTGGCATAAGGGTCTTGTTAACGAGTCGAGCAACGAAAATCGCAATATTTTTCTCAGTTAATTGATTAACAAATTCTCGAGGAGCACTTATTTTAATTAAATCCTCGTACGATGCGCTTTGTTAAGAAGAGAAACAATCTATTTAACAATTCCGATCAGAATTGAATTACCATAGAACAATTGTTAAGACGGCATAAGTTCATTTTCTCAGCGTGCAAAAAGGGTTAGAACTTCTGCCATGTATTTCACAAACACCTTAAAACCGCAGCGTCACTTTTAAGAAGCCGCCGCTCTCAGCTGAAGGTGTAGGAATTTCCAAAAACATATATTGTCATACACACAATTTACAATGTCTGAGAACGCGGATATAGTACAGTGTCAAGATGTCTACAATATAATCAAAGGAATAACAAATAGAGTTTTACTCTATATCTTAGTTCAGCATCGACTACAGTGCGAGCTTGCGTGTGCCACGATTGACAAAAAATTGAAATGGATCGGACCCAGCTTAAATGCGCTGGTAAAGTATTCTTTCTTTGTAACGAGTAAATGAAACCCTACTTTCTAAGCATGCAATCCCACATGTTTGTCGGTTCATATGGCAAATCACCTTTCGGTTCGATTTAGATTCTCCCATACAATTGGACCGGCATGACGCATTCATAATCTTGTGAGTTAGCCAGCTAGTATTGGCAACATTAGGGGAAAAAATATTCTTAATTGACTTTGTACAAGTAAAAAAGTCTCTTTTTTTTTTTTGTCAACAAAATAATGAAGCTAGGCATAGTTGGCCCTCAAAGATTCCTAGCCTTAGCATTGGGAACTTGTCAGCATCACCTTCAATCAAAAATAAAAATAAAAAAGAGGGGGAAAGAGGGAATTTAATGAATAGGGGTTACCGACCTATTTCATCACTTATGTCAATTCACTTCCACAGGTATGGCCCATGGAGAGAAAAAAAATTTCATGCTGACATCTGTGGTGTGATGTTGATGTTAGTTCCATTTGAACATGAATTGAATAACTCTAGCTAGGGCTAAGGGAAAAAAAAAAAATCTATGCGTGATTGGACATTTGTAGGGCCGCGAACTCAACTCAATGTGCTTTGCAATTGCTCATCTTCAAGGTTGCACCGAACAACGCATCCCGTGAGCACATTCATTGATTTAAAAATGAGAAAGGAGGAGTTGTGCAAATCAGCTTGGAAACATCATCATATGCGAGAATCGATTGAGAGATTTCATTGCCTTACCTCGCTATTGCGAGTAATTTAAGTAGGAATGGTCGGCCGAGACGGAAATAATCACGTGATTGCATAGCACCTCTCATGTAATTAGTACATGTTGCTTTGGGAAAAAGCTAGCCATATATGATGATAAGTAATCGATCGAGCATGTGATTTAGGTCACATGCTGGAGTCAAAGCACTTGTGCAATGAGTGCATGATGGGAAGGAATGGTGCTGGTTCCTGTTTAGGGGGTTTGCTTTTGGAGTTCCGCGTACGAAAAGGAGGCAAAGCCGAGAAATTTCAAGCACAAAATGATGGTGGCCACTAGTGGTGGGGGTGTTAGAAAAGTGAAGTGTCTTTTACCCTCGTTTCTCACTTGGCTAGTTTAGTACTCTCCTTTCTCTCTCTAGCATTATTGGGAATTCGTCGAGTTATATAGATTAGATTCATTCGGACATATATAGGTTCTCGAAAAAATGAGAGGGAACATCTTCTTTCGACATAGGACTAATCTAGAGTGATGTTTCACTTTGTCGAGCTAGAATTCGATGTGAATGGCTAGGAAGGAGAATAGAACTATTAATTGCGATCCACACCTTGCGGCAAATCACGTGTTCGAATCACAGGGTAAAGATTCGAACCCCTGTCACCTCCAAGATAGAAAAGTCATCCAACTCCAATTGGGCCATTTCGCCCTCTACTATGATATGTATTGCAAGGTATTCATCTACGGACAAATCATAAGGCCGGTTAACCAGCCATAGAAGAAAGCGTGGCACATCGTGATCGACACCCAGGTGTTTTCTCTTATACACCGCTTTAGTATTTGTAGAGATACTGTCAGAAAATTGTTGTGAGTGACTTGTTCCCGTTAAAATTTGATTTGATCATCCTCAAGAATAATCTACTACACTATCCTATAAAATGGCTTCGTATGGTTTGACAATTTTTCAAGTAATGACAATTTATAATGTTCAGATCGCACAATAGCAGTCCGATACATTCACATAAGGAAATTGCCGCGAGAGAACTCAAATCCGAACCTATAGCATATCAAATTAGACCTCACTTCATTTTAAAACTTTAACAAAGGAGTTATGAGCTAGTTATAACTATTAATTGTTTCACATTACACCAATTATACAATGTGGGATTTTTCTAATGCAACTCACACATACATCTCCCCCTCACATGTAAACGAAATGTCAAATCTACCCCTTAATTTAGGTATCTTTTTGCATTAAAATATCTCAATTTGAATCTCCACTTGTTGCCTTGTGAGGGGCACAACAACAACAATGGCCACTTTCATCCCTAGCTTTTTCTTCTTCAGATTGAACCGTGAAGATTGCCATCTGGAACTCATTACACCATAAACCCCACATTCACCCTAGTCATCTTTGTAGATTGAACCATGAAGGCTACACATAAATCATGTCGGTCAAGAGATTCATTCATTGAGATATTTACCAAAGATCAATACACATTAGGAGTGTGTCATCTATCTACCACTAATTCTGATAATATTTGTTGGAAGAAAGTAGTAGAGCCACGGTATCTTTATTTGGGAGATTGTCAAGAAGGATCTCAAGTCCAAACCTGTTAATATATCTTTTTTTTTTTTGGTAATCTAGGGAATCCCGTCAGCCGTTCGTCACCTTACAGTTAAACCTACATTCACTCAAAAATTTAAACCAATGATTATACGCCAACTAAGAGTATTACTTACTCCACATTTCACCAATTTTTGATGTTAGACTTATCTAACACCAATTACATGTGCATCTCAATCAATAAGTTTTAAAGGTTATGTGTGTGTGTGTGTGTATACACGTATATACACACACATACATACATACATGTAAGTTTTTGGATTGAAATTTATTTTGATATGACTTTAGATGGAAATTCCAATTTCCTCATACTCATCTAATTAGTCATTTTGAATATTCCTAGATTTTGAATCTTATTTATATTCTTCATTTACTTCTGATTTCTATTGTTTGTTTGATTGTTTGTTTGTTTATTTGTTTTGCATATGAGAAGAGTATACAAATTTATGATATGGATACTTTAAATTTATTACTTAAAGAAGCCAATTTATCATTTGAATACATCCTCGATGGTTCGGATTTGCTCTCTTATCCCTTTTTCCTTTTGTGTTCTTTTCTTTATCATTCCCTTTTTCTCCTTTCTTCACTTTGCCCCTCCTTAATCCCAACTCCTACATTCATAGTTAAGCCCCTTCTCCATCGCTGGCCACTATCACTGTTGAAATTCATTTGAGTCGTGGAGTGATCCACCACACTCGCCCCTCAAACCTCTCTCTCTCTCTCTCTCTCTCTCTCTCTCTCTCTCTCTCTCTCGCGTACAGTGACGTCATTGTAGTTCCAACCTGGAATCGAAAGTTGCTTGTTGCCACTAGCATAGCGATCGTGCCCCCTCTATCTTTGTGGAGAGAGAGATCAATCATTAGATACCAAAAATCATATGTTGCTTGTTGCCACTATCACTACGGTTGCATCTGATATATCTTTGTGGAGAAGATCGGATATTGAGTTCGGATTTTAGAGACAAGTTCCTCCAAATCTAGGGCATCACTCTTTTTTGGGTAAATGCATCATAAGCAATTACCTCTAATCGCCAAGGATCTACATCCCCAGATTTTATGTAAACAATCAAACTTGACCAACCATTTCCTAGATGAAAATAAATTAATCGACAGTAATTCATTTTTTCTTGTGGCCCACCCTCTCTCTCTCTCTCTCTCTCTCTCTCAATGGGGTATGTGGGAGCCAAGGGAAATGTGACCACAAAACAGCTAGAATTCAGGTTACCCTCATGATTTCCCCCTCTTCACATATTCCCAAAAGGGCTCCCCCTGCGTTAGGCATCTCCAACATCTGGCCCCATCCCCTCGATCCCCTCTTTCCTTCTTTTGGGTAACATCCTAACATGGCTCCTTCATTAGGTCCTCCCTTACTTTTCCTGAGAATCATAACTCTCAAGACCTTCCCAAAGTAGGAGTACGTCCCCCCCTCAATAATGGAGGATGGAATTCCCCCTTCCCTTTTTCTTCCGATCCTTAAAGATGGAGAAAGATGAAAGGAAACGGTTCAATACTCGATCTCAACCCGACCTGCCACGCCGAGACACTCAACGCTCGGCCTCGAAGTTGACTGAGTTTGACTTTTCAATCTGAGATCGGGCTTGATTTAAACTTGGTATGGTTATACAGAGTTGATGATGATGTTAGATCAAGTGGAGCTCGAATTTGAACTCATGGGTGCTCAATGAGTGAAGGGAATGGAAGATCCATACGTGCTTTCATCTTCCAAGAAGTGCAAATAATGGCCTTACGACTATGGCTTAAGTCGCCATTATCTTGCTCTTTTTCTCGAGAGTGAAACGACTCTATTACCCTGCCAAATCAGTATCCGAAATCTTGAATTTCCAAACTACGTTGAAAACTTACTGCAAATTGCACCGTCAAGCACCTTCGTCAATGTAGTCGCTCCCCATCCTTTCCATTTTGCTACCGATCCTAAAACTTCACTCTTGTCCTAACATCGTAAATTATCGGGATAATTATACAAAAAGTCATACATTTATGGTACAGGTGTCATTACAAAACTTAACTTTTTAATTTGGTCAATTTTATTTTAAAAGTTTTGACAATTTGTCAATATAGTCATTATAGCAAATTTTGACTGACAATAATTTACATAGATGTCAATCGTCCTACATAGCACAGTTGGAGAATGGGAGGATGATTGGCGCTGACGTAAATATCTTTTGCAATTTTTCAGAATCTTTTATTTTTTTTCTCTTTCATTTTTCTCTTTTTTTCCTATTTTCCTCAACTGGCTTATGGTCACAAGCAAGGGTTGCCTTTGCCAACCATCACTTATCATCAGCCATAGCCAAGGCCTTAGTGACTAGCAAAGGAAAATGGGGGGAAAAAGATGAAAAATTCATATTTTTTTAAAAAAGAAAATTATCCACATTAGTACCGGTCATACCGTGTAAAGTGGTTAATACTGATTGGACCACCACGTTAGTGATTTTTTACCAAAATTGATTGAAAAAGCTACACTTACTAGATTGAAAATTTTAATATTAAATTTAACGTTGATACAATATGTTTATAACTTTTTTGGTAATTTTTCGGTAAGCCATCTCATGACCAAGGAAAATGAAAAAATAAAATAAAATCAAAACAACTTGATCACGGCATTTTCATTTCATGAATTGGATATTTTATGACTCGACCGCCGTACAAGCACGGGACAATATTAAATCAACTTCCTCTCACTAAACCAAGAGGAAAACAACAGGAAAAACCAATCAATAGGTATTCACACACGCATCACAATCAGTGGATATAACCTAAGTGCTTCACTTGTAATTCCGTACGGGCGAAGTCGTCCGGTATAATATATATTAAGAAAGTGAAGTGGGGTGCCCACTTTTTTTCTGTAAGGACATCTAGAATCGTATTAAATAAATTATAAACCTATAATTAAACTCCCCAATCCTACCAGATTCATGAAAACCACAAGCTCTAGGAACATTGTTTTCAATCTTCGGTTGTGGTCTAGGATCCCTCTTCCTTAGCTTAGTCTAATCCATTGCCATCACATCCGAAATACTTTTCAAGCTGACAAGACGCCTGAAAGCTCATCCTTACTGGCCTCCAATCATCCCTAAGATCCTCATCCTTAGCTTAGTCTAATCCATCCAATTCCATCAGATTAAACGACGTGGATACCAGAACTTATCTTTGATAGCATGGGATTGTTCTGCTGTTCATGAATTCAGAGTCATGCGGGGGTCGAAACCCTAGCTTTCTGTAAGCTATGTTTACAACCGAGCCTCCGGTCATATAGGTGAAGAGATCTTAAAACTGCATGTGAAAATCAGTTATTAATTGACATCGGACAAAATAAAAACTTTGAGATATCTAACTGTCATTGATTCCACGAGATCTCAACTCTATGTGGAGCACAAATACTCCAATGTTAGGGTAATTTAGAGTGAATATGCAAATCACTTAAATTAATGAAAGCTAGTGGATAATCATAGTATTGAGAAAATGTTTGTGCCTATAATTTTTCCATGAGATAAGAGGGTAAATTTAAGAACTTTGCCTAATCTATTGGCAGCATGGAGAGAGAAAAAGGGCATGATCATCTTTGAAATCTATTGGATCTTTATAACCACTTACACATGCAGAGGCTCGGTTACCCGAAAGCCCATGGAACACACCATGCAATGTCCGTGAAATGGTTAGGTCCTGACCATTACATGTGGCATTGACTCAAAGCAGTTTGCATGTAGTTGATGAGATTTAAATATAGGCATTCAGTTCTCAAGATAGAAATGCCTTAATTGTGCCAAGCCTGACAATAACATAGAAATGATTAGATGCGAACACCTGTCAAGGGCCACAATCATACAAAATTCAGGGACTAGAATGCAACAAATGGTTGAACTTCGGGGATTATGGGTGTCTTTTATTCTTAAATAAGACTTTGAAACGCAGTGGTAAACTTTGGGCCAAACAAAAGGGACTAAACATGCCTGATGGCCAGGCCTACATATTTGGGCTTACAAAGTAAAATACTAGGCAAGTCTCTGAGCTAAAGAATTTTGGAATGGACTGATCATATGTCGAAGGCAAAAGAGAGCATCTTCTCCTGCAAACAGATTCAGTGACCGCGCACATACGAATGGGACTTTACCAACATTTTTATATTAAAGTCTCTACGCACTATCAATCAATTATAAAATATAACTAATAAAATGGTGCAGTCAACAATCTGGCAAAAAGAACACGTGAAAATTGACTTTTGATAATGAATAGAGTCGAGCTTGGATTTCATTAATTTTTCGTAATGAGATTAATGTGAAAAAGGTTCGAGACGGTTATTTTCTTATCAGCCCCCCACCATGTCGTTCTCGGGACCAGCGCACTGCGAGGACGGTGTTACAAATTCTTAAAAATCTCAAGACCATTGTTAAGAAAGTCAAGGAATTCAACCACTAAGACGGCTGGCTTAGCTATCCATTCTTCTTGTTCGAAAACGCGCAATTCCCATTGAGGCTTCATTGAGGCCACGGCCAAGAGTTGTATGGATCAATGCTGTTGTATGGGCCTTGGCCCAACTGTTTTGGTTTGATTCGCAACTCTTCTAATTACCTTCCAAAATTTCAAAGCTTGGGTATGTGGCTCCTCCATTTCCACGTTCTTCTTCATTTCTTCTAAGGGTCATGTGAGAATATAAGGCCATTTAACTCAACTCTAACTGCTCAACCCCACAAGTTCAACGGCAGGTTTTGTGCATACTAACCTTCGAGAACCCCGGCCGCCCTTTGGAGGACACCTTAGTCGACGCGCGTGTATTTGTAATTATTAATGACGGATCAACTCGATTGATTTTTAGAATTTCGACCCCACTTCCAATCATGACTTTCTCATGGACGAATTATTCAATACCGTCGGAACACTTGTACGCAACTTGCCATATTTAATTCGTGAGAGAATTGAAGCTCCTATTTCTTCCCATCTCTTCCTTTTTCCCGTTTCTTTTTTTTTTTTTTTTTTTTATCTTCGCGGTGGTCGATTAGAGTTTGGACAACAAGTTCAAGTCGAAAACGCTGACTTTGAAATCCTCCGTCTCCGACATCGGCGCAGGAAGTGTCTCACCCCGTGCTGGAGTTAACGAGTTCTCACCATTACAACGTGCGACAAGAATTTCAAACAAGGAAGTGATTAAATTAGAATTGATTGACCCGTGTTTTGTGCATTTTGCGTGTTGCTTATTAAAAATTGCGTACTGCAGCCCAGGCAAGCACTAAGGTGCTAATTCCCCCATTAATTGTTTATTAGCAAGCATCATTAATATATCCGACGCCCGTCTCTTTTCTCTGAATAAAAGTATTGCCATTGCTACATAAAAATAATTAAATCCGCATGAGGAATAAGAATCGTCAGCAAGAGAGCACTGATAATCCATAGAAAAGACAAATCCCTTATGAGACACCCGATTTGGATTGCTTATCAATAACGTTTTTTTGTGAAACCAGATTTAGCGAACTCAAAAACGTTAATTACTTATAAGTTATCAACATAAAAAAAAATGAAAATGAAAACATATAACGGATGGGGCTTCTTAGGACGTATTCGGAGAAAATGCTTTCCATTTTTCCTCAACATACAACAAGTTAAAAAATCGGAATTAACCTTGCATGTCGACAGGTCCCTGGCTTCTGAAGTCTTGAAATAATGAAAAAAAAAAAAAAAGTTGCACCATCAAAGTAACGTGTTGTAGTGCCACATGAATTGGATAGTGTGGAATAAGCACACTCTTTTTCGTGGGGCGCAAGAAGTGGAATAAGTACACCTTATAAAGACTTTTGAGTCATTGAGACGTTTCTCTATGTGATTTTTTTTTTTTTTTTTGGGTAAAGTTCTCTATGTGATCTTCTTATTTTATTGTCTCTCAAAACTGCTATTTTCAACTCGAGCAATATAAAAAGAAAAAAAAAAGTCCTCGCCTGTACCACCGTGTTGGTTGATCTAGTGGCATAGGGCATATTCTCAAGTGGTTTGCGGCTCCTCGGGTCAGGTGTGAATCCTTTAATCGCTCTACAGCCACCCTAAGTAATCTTGATTTATCTACAACATGGGCTCGGTCGGGCCATCATATAGGGTGACTCTACTTTCACTAATACTGTGGTAGAGCGGTGGTGAAGAGCTGGTTCAAAATGAGTGGCTAATGATCCAAATTGAATATTCCGTCATGAGCATGGAACTCCTATGATAACACCCGGTAGGATCATATACACCAATTGGCCCTTGACATCTCTTCATTCATCTTAAAAACAAAAAATCCTCACACATGGTTGAAATGGCAATCCATGTATAACTTTATATGTTTGCAGTTACTTTCATTGTCTTGTTGATAAATGAATATTTCCTCTCCCATTGGTTGATTGTGTTTATCTACACACGCATCATAATCAGTGGATATTTGAGATTTGATTATTAGTTTTGGGTATCAAATTTATGCTCGAATCTTCTCCCATTGAGGGAGCTAAATGGTCAAGGTCAAACTTAATGGTTGATTAAGGAATCGGTACTTTTGAACGGATAGAGTAATTTAACACAATCTTGTCTTCATCAGATTGCCGATCCTTCCACTTCCAGTGCTTTAAGCGAGTTAAGAATCTTTGCTGCCTTATGTTGTAAATATGACGGTCAAATAAAACATGCATATTTATATACATAGAAAATGTGGGGCATGTCGTGTTTGACAAGTAGTGTCTAGTGTCCTAAGTAAAGATGAGTTATTTAAAAAACAGTAAGCTGTTCAAAAAGTTCGTCTCTTTGACAGTGAATTAAAACGACAACCGCTCTCGCATGTGTTAGAAAAAAAAGAAGAATCTACGACAAAGTGGAAGTGTATCATAAACCAAATAGAAATGCTTATGTGATTGTCCTTTGTTAATTGTAAGAATAATGGTCTGTTTAGAATCACAAAAAAAATAAAAATAAATAACAAATCGAAAAATATTGTGGAGTCTATTATTTAAAAACTCGTGGCTTACAATAAACCGTTATTCTAACAGTAATCTAAAAATTATTATGCTAACAAAACCCTAAACCAAGAGACTATTTTTACCGGAATCGTACTCATCTCATGCCCTAAACATACCATCCAAGGAAACAACGGCGTGTTGTTTTACAGAAAACCAGTCAAACTTAAAAGGATTCCCTTTGAATTTCATCTTGAAACAAAGGGTGCTTTAGATAAAACTGATCAACATGTCTGACGGCTCACACATGCGTGCGCTCACACAAATTGAGCGCAAACATTTCACTTTCCATAAATCGAATAATGCGAAGGCGATGATACCAAATTAATTTCGTAGACAACAACAAGTGGAATAACGAGATAAGGACAAGATCTAAATGTTTGACTCGTACTATGATGTTAGGTCAGACAGCCATTCTACTATAGTCTCCAGGAAAAGGATCCACAATGCACATCCTAGAGAATTTCTTAACGAGCCAGTTTTGGTGAATATATGATATCTCCACGAGGGATCTCCTCTAAATCATGTGTTTCTCCAACTTTAGATTCAGGCCAAAAAGGTGAAGCTAGGATCGCAACTCCATTCCTCAAACTCCAAAGCTTGCATATAGAAGGAGATAACTAAAGTTATCCACACATTAAAGATGTAAGCTCAGCCAAATGAATCATAAACACCAAGTTCATCACGCGATCACTCAATGCATAAGTGGAAGCTCCATCATGCCAACTTCCCGCGAGTGTTACGGCCTGGTAATACCTTCTATACATTTAGGGCATGATTGCCCTAAGACGAAAGAAACTCACGAAAGCGACCAACACCCACACCTCAAAAACTTTTCCTCAACTTGTAGTGTTGAAAGGACTTGAGAGGAAGGGAAGAGAAAAAGGAAAGCTTTGCACAATTCATCCCATTACGAGCATTTCACTTTCGGCGCAAAGCTTCACGCAAGTGATCGGTGAGCTCAAAATCGAAGATGACAGATGTACAGGGATGGGGAGGAAGAACTTGGACTTTTCGACACGTCAATCACCTGAAAATGTAATGGCACGTTATGAGAATGATGGCATGACCATCCTCAAAGAAATTATATCCCATACTCATCCTGTCAAATCCAACCAACTGTTTATACATAAATTACACGGCTCACATTGGATTCCATAAACTAG
The DNA here is from genome assembly GCA_016097545.1 of Eucalyptus victrix. Classification (NCBI taxonomy): domain Eukaryota; kingdom Viridiplantae; phylum Streptophyta; class Magnoliopsida; order Myrtales; family Myrtaceae; genus Eucalyptus; species Eucalyptus victrix. The sequence continues at coordinate 50,564,449 of CM027842.1, forward strand.
GTACTTCTTTATGCATCTGTTATATGGTGATTGATTCTGTTCATTGTATCACTCACGGAACTGATTTTATATAATATTCTCTAATGCCGCAGATAATTGTCGTGTTTCTTTTCGCGTGACTTACTGTTTTTGTCCTTTGGGTGTACATATGTTTGATGTGATGATTGCACATGTGTTGGTGTTGTGTGGAAAAATCATGCTTGTGAGGTCGTCGTCTCGGCCTCTGTTTGTGAAAGGGTTGCCCTAGCTGTGGAGGTTTTTTTCTGAATATGGCAACGTGCGGTTCATCCATTTGTGTGATGATCAATTTGAAAAAGAAAGACCGAAGAGCTTTATAGGAGATCAGATGATGATTGAAAAGATGGGATTCTATCGATTTCGTAGATATCGAACATGGGGAGCGCTGACTTTTTAGGATGAATCACACCTCGGTACTCTGTACACTTGCACTATCAACGTACAGAAACCATAGCATACGCTTCAGTAAGTAGATATCGGCAGAACCCATGATAGAGGCTTCAGATAATCGTATAATCGAAGTAATAGAGTTCGGGTTTGGCTCATGTAGCCTTGTACTTTAATTATTTACCATCGATGCTATGATCAATGACGAAGACGTTGTTCGTCCCATTATCTTGTTTCTTAGGATGCATTTATTTTGTCAAAAGTGACAAATTTAGAAAATGTTTTTGGGACAATACAAAAAAAATAAATCATAAACCTTTTAATTGTACCGATTTACTCATAACCATTTTTACATTTTGTCGATTGAATCTATTCAATCAATTTTATTAGGAAATTGCTAACGTGTAGGCCAATTATTCTATGAGGCATAACCAGCATTGATGTGGACATATTTATAATAATTTAATTTTTTGAATTTTTAAATAATTTTTCAAAAATTTTAATAATATATTTTTAAAATTTATTTTATTTTATTATTTTTTTTTTTTTTACTAAGGGCTGGTAAGGTTTGCCGGCTAACCCTTACCAACTTTAGCCATGGGCCGCAATGCCTCGTTGATCATTAGGTGAGGATCGTAAGCTATGGCCAACAAGGGCATGGCCCTCAGCCAATGCCTTCGCTATGGCTTGGGAGGGCCACAATGGCCTCACCGGCCATAGAGGGTGTGCGGGCCCTCACTTGATTTGGCCATGGTTGTAAATTGCAATGCCTAGATTAGCAACAGCATTGCAGCCCTCGCCTAAATCTAGCCCTCAACTATGGCTAACAAGGGTTGGCTAGCAATTCTAGCCGGCCATTAGTACCTCCAAAAAAAAGTAAAGAAAGAAAAGGAAAAAAAATCATAAAAATTTATGAAAATAAATAATTACTAAAATCTTATTAAAGATGTCCTAAGTTAGTGTCAATCGTAATATATAAGATGACTAGTTTTAACATTAGCGATTTACAATTAAAATTGATTGAATGAACTCAATTAGTAAAAGGTAAAAAAATTTATAACTAAGTTTGACACAATTATAAGATTTATCATTGAATTGACACAAGTACAATATGTTTAAGACTTTTTAAGTAACTTTCCCAAATCTTTTCCTAAAAACAATCGGTTATATCATTTACAGAAATGAATGAACAAAAAATATTTTCTTCATCCACAACAATATTTAGATGTAAAATGTTATCAATAATTAAAACAATTTTTTATCGAGTATTTATTTCAATCAAAATAAGCTATCTATTTTGATAAAATATTTTATAAACCTTTCATTTTCCATGAATCCAATGGAGTCTTAATGCAAATTTTAAGAAACACATTATATTATATGAAATGACAAATGAAGCTCCTATATTTCATGATCTTATTTTATCTCCACGCATTTTATGTAAAATTTTTGCATGGATGACTAACCGTGACATATATAAAAGTATAATCTACAGATTGATGGCTTTCACTTCTATTAAAGATCATATCAATAGTTCATAACTTATGAGTCATGCTTTATTTTTAAGTGTTGGCATCACACGGCCAAATTAGGCTTTCATCTTCTTCTTTTTTTACTTCATAAGACAAATACTTGATATTGGGACATGTCTATATTTGGAAAAGGAAACTCAATGTGAATCCTCGCATGGTTCAAGTTCAATGTCCCGTTGCTCTTTTCCTACTTTTAAAAGGCTTCCTTTAGTAATTTACCTTTTAGTTTCATCTTCAAGAACACTGTGTTTGAATTTCAACTTGGAATTACACAAATATGAAAAAACTATCAATTATTATCAGCTATAGGTTAAGTGCTCTTCAAGATCGAATGATTGATGCAAGAAAAACCCTTGCAAAATAAAAAGAAGGCCTATTTAAATCAAGGGGAACTATAAAAAAAAAAATCCTAAACTTATTGCATTTATACTAATTCAGTTATGAACTTTTCAATTATATTAATTTAGTTCTAAACATTTTTCATATTTTGTCATTAAAGTCGATATGGGGAAATTGATAACATGGTCATTGACAATCCTATATGACAAGACTAGTGTTGATATTAACATTTTTTTTTTATAAACTTTTAGATAATTTTAATTATTTTTTTCTTTTTTTTTTTTTTAATTTCTTCTTCTTCTTTTTAGGCTTGAGGACTAGCAAGGGTCATCGACTATAAGCAAGGGCCAAACGCGCTTGCTGACACTAGGTGAGGGTGTCATGGCCCTCACAAAGTCTAAGCAAGGTCCTACGTGGTATGTTAGTGTTGGTCACATCACAAAGAATCACCAACAACCATGTAATCTTTTTCCAGTAAAAATTAGTTGACTACTTAATTAGCAAAACATGAAAAATTTATAACTAAATGGCCATAATTAAAATATATAAATTCAATAAGTTCGGGACTTTTTTTGTAATTTTTCCTTCAAATAATGACAAAAGGATCATAGTTCTCTTTTGGATGTCCACTAAAATCGTTTTGATGGATGGATTGATTTTTGTCTGTTCATGGATATACCTAAATAGAATTCAGGTTTGTTGGTGGTGGACATAAAATCACATCATCTTAATCGAATCATTTGATTAATGAAGCTCTATCACGACCCCTTCCGGGCTATTGAAACCCTACTTTGATCCCATTAGACCCCCAAAAAAAAAAAAAAACCCTACTTGGATCCTTGATGCCCTTTCCATCAAAGGAAGAAAAGGGTGATGACAATCACATCACAAGCTCTTTCCAAGTTGTCTTGTCACTTCAACTACTGAGCATTTTGTCAACAAGTTAACTTTGTTTGACCAATCGACGAACCCCACCAATGGAAAAGTCATTCTATGAGGCAGGGCGCGCGAGATTTTTCCAAATTCTATCATTGATTGATTCATTTGGGACGGACTTAAAAAGATTAATCATGTTTCAATTCAAGGCGCGAGTGAAGGAGGAAGAGAATCGGTATAGGCATGTGTAGGTATTTAGGGTCTACTAGTCCCCAACCAAATGCATTGTAAGAGAAGAAGGTCCAAAAGCAAGTACCTTTCTATCACCAACCAAATAGTGCTGACAATAACCCTCCACTATCAGAGGGAAAGAAAGAATTCTTTCCTTGACGCGTTACCTTAGATCAAATCACACATCTCTCTAGACTCTCTAACCCTAATCGCGTGTCCATCTTTCAACCATAAACATCGCCCTGTTTGTTTTCATTTTTGAAAGTACAGCGGATACGGTTTGCTCGATTTGTCGGTGACTAAGATCCTACCGACGTATTTGTGGTACGTTTCCACGGGAAAGACTGCGAGATTATCGTCTAAACCTAATTACTCTGTTGCTACAGCGGCACATCCTTGGACGAAGCTATGCATTAAGCTCAAACCGGAGGTCATATGGAATCAAGATCGAGGCTCTTAAAACGAGACACGACGGTGCTTTAGGGACCCTTCAATGATGGGAAGACGAGACATTGGCAATAGCCCACGTGGAACTTCGCGTATGGCCTCGTGCCTTGACCAAGAAGGGAAGTCTCTTAAGTCGTCGTTCTTCTTTCGTTCCTTCTCTTTTTCTTTTCGGTCCACTTCAAGGTGGGCCGACAGATGAAAAATTGAAGATTTGCGTTTGGATAGTTTGACGAGAAAAGCGTGGAGAGATTAAATCGAAGTGCTTCTTTCCTGGGTTGAAAGAGAGTGCGAATGGAGTCCAGTTGTACATTCCTTTCGTATCTTGGAGATAAATACAGATGCATCGACCCCATCTTTGTTATCAAGTAGAAAGAGGTTGCGTATCCTAATTAGTAACCGGCGATCTAACTTCGAGAAACCCTAGAAAAGCAGGAAAACAGTCAATCATTCACCTCATATATATATATATATATATATATATTAACGAAATCCTCTTTGCAAAAAAGTTGAACTTTCTTCTTTCTTTTTTGTCTATTCCTTTCTAAAACACACCATAAAAGGGGACACAAACACACGTTTCTTTCAATTAATCCTTCCCGAAATATGTACTTTTAATTTTGAATTTATTGACAGACATTAGCCATATTTATTTTGTGTTCAGTTTAGATGAGGGTGATGTTCAATTTTGTAACTCATCACTTTGCTACAATCATTAAGTGTACAAGAGTATAATCGTAAATTTAGGTCATGATAATGAGAAAAATGATATGTGGGATAATGAAACATCAAGAAAAATAATGTTAGGATGTCAAACTCAAAAACTTAACTTTATAAGTAGAAGGAAATCGCATTAATTTAACAAATATATAATTCTTGTAAACGAAACAATATGTGATATTTTAAAAAATGCAAAAAAAAAAAAAAAAAAAGATAAGGAAGTCAAGGAAAAATTAATTAAAAAGTTCAGAGGCCAATTCACTTATAAACCTTTCAATTGTGCCTATTTAGTTATAAGCTTTTTTTACAACTTCTCAATTCTTCTACCTGATTTGAGGCATATGACATAGACAACAGCTGTCTTGCGTGGCATAACTGGCACTAATAAACCCATTTTCAAATATATCAAAATTTTGTGAATTTTTTATTCTTTTATTCTTTTTTTTCCAACTCTAGATTGGCGAGGGTGTTGGGCCATTACCCAGATCCAAGCAAGGGGTTCGTAGCCTTTCGCCTATGGCTAGTGAGGGTCGGCCAGTGTCCTTGCGGCCCAAAGTTGGAAAAGAAGAAGAAGAAGAAGAAAGAAAGAAAGAAAGAAAAGACAAGGAAAAATGAAAGAAGAAAAAAAAATGAAAAATCATAAAAAAAAATAAACCTCATAAAAATTATCTACGTTAGGGTCGGTTGTACCACATAGGAGAGCCATTGTTTACATTAGTGATTTCAGCCAAAATTAGTTGAAATGACTATATTAACAAATTGTCATAAGGCTAAGCATTAAATTGGCCATTATTGAAATATTTTGAATTGAATTTACCCCTACCATAATATGTTTGGACTTTTCTGGCAACTTTTCAACAAGGGCAAGAGCCAAGAGCTTCAATTTTCAAAGACAGCACCACCAAATCGATGAAAATAAGAATACAAAAATACGGGTACGATGACTAAGCTATGGTATGGTTTTTCAAAACTTAAAAGGAAAATAAAGAAAGGAAGGAAATATGCCGGTGATAAGGGGCATCAGTTAGAAACGAAAGGCAAAGTCATAGGCGGAATTGTTAGACAAATGGGACATGTTTCAATGGTTTCGGCTGTCAGTGCTTCGGTCCAGGAAGCCTCCCCGATTGGGCGGCCCAATTTCGCCTTTTACAAGAAAAATTAGAAAATATATTGAGTTGTGTTCATCTGCTTTTAGTAGGGAGACGTGGCAGCTTCCCAACACGACGACCCCCCTTTCGGGGGACCACTTCGGTGGCTTCTCTACCAGGCACGCGGCCTACAAAGATTCCCGCCGCCGTAACCATTTCCCCCTCTCTCTCTCTCTCTCTATCTCCACCATTTTATCACGTTTCAGTACGTCAATTTTGAACAGCGACGACTATGTTTGTGGCTTTAGATCTTCAAGAAAGATGATCTTGCGTTGAGTGATTTCTTGGCTTAGCATCTTTTATGTAATTGACGTCGGGGTTGACATATAGAATCTTGCCGACTTAGAAATATGCATCAGATGAAATCTGTGGGCGAGTTTGGAATCGGAGTTAATCTCTCTCTCTCTAACCTCGAAATTCTCAAAACTTTCACTAGTAAATTATTAAGATGCACATGATGAATCATGTTAGGAGAATTTCACATCATATACCTTGACATAGTATGAAACAATTAATAGCCTCGTTTGCTTGTATCTCATGGGCTTAAACTTTTGAATAAAATTAGATCTAATTGATTGATGGGGTTCAAGTTTAGGCTCTCCCTTAACGATCTCCTCAATAAACATCTTAGGGTTTTTGTTGTTCCCTTTTTAATAAATGGTACCGAAGTCAATGATTGATTGGTGAACTCCCAATTTATTCAATCTCTAATGAGTATCTCAAAAAAGAAATGTCATGACCAATGAAGGGCAAAGTTCATTATTCAATTTGGCAAAAGAGACTAAGGATGAAAGACAGTGTCAATGCTGTCCTCACACACAAGGGCATAGATTCAAGTTGAAATGCCTCGACATAGAAGGATTGTGGAGACACACATATTAGTTGGAACAATTAATAGTTTTAGTTTATCGATAACTCATTGGTTCAAGCCTTTTTAGTAAAAGTGGGTCTAATTGAATATATTGATAAATATGGACTAGAGCTCCTTAATGGTAATCTCCCTAAGCAAAGTTATTTGATTTTTGCAACATCGACCAAACATACACACATGGGCATGCACTCAATTTCATGGTTTTTGCTTATAGACTTTCAGCAAGATAGAAATGGAGCAAAATTCTCCAACAATCATGCATCATCCCCTCGTAATAGGCTTTACTAGTATAACAATTTTTGAGTTATTATAAGAATAACAGCTTACTATGAATCACAAATTCCTTAAGGAGTATATCTCATAACAATTTATAATTATTTATTATTTGGGTTTTTATGATCCATAACATATTCTCATTCTCACCGTAAATTAAAACTATCACCTATTTATTTATCCCACATAATTAACCATATTCACCCACTTCTCATTATGTGATAAAATTCCGCGAACCACAAATTCTTGGAAGAATTGACCACACAATAATTTATAATTATTTATTACTTGATTTTGTGTCCAAAATAAATTGTTATTTCACATTAAATTAAAAACACCCAATCATTTCTCCTTAAATTCTATCTAACAAATGGGGTACAACCACCATATGATTGTACAAAATCTCTCAAAAGCAAAAACAAGCAAGGGAGGGAGGGAGAGGAAATAGAGATGATGTTTCGTTTAGACTATTACTCTCATAGTAAATTAAAAAAAGTCAATCAATTATTTCTCTCTAAATTCCATCTAGACAAATGGGGTACAACCGGCATCTGACCATAAGAAATCTCTCAAAAGCAAAACCAAGCAAGAGAGAGAGAGAGGGAGAGGAAATAGAGATGATGTTTCATTCAAATTGTTATTTTCATAGTAATTTCGAGACCGTTACTCAATCATTTCTTTCTAAATTCCGTCTAGACATATGGGGTACAACTATCATTTGACCATTCGAAATCTCTCAAAAGCAAAACCAAGCAAGAGAAAAAGGGAGAGGAAATAGAGATGATGTTTCATTCAGACTGTTATTCTCATAGTATATTCAAAACCGCCGTCTAATCATTTCTCTCTAAATTCTATCTAGACAAAATGGGGTACACCCATCACTTGAACGTACGAAATCTCTCAAAAGCGAAACCGAGAGAGAGAGAGAGAGGAAACAGAGATGATGTATCGTTTAAACAAACTTGAAAAAGGCAAAAATCCCCGCCAAGGGGGCTTCACTTGGTTCCCGAGAGGACTGATCAAGCGACGCCACGTCCCCAATCGCATTGCCCCTCGAACCCTTTTCTTGGGGGCAAATCTAGAAACATGGGACTTCTTCCTCCTCCGTTCAGGCCCCATGGACATCCGTTTTTTGTCAAAAAGCTTTGCGATTAAGATAATGGCTTTCGACTTTGCTTCTCTTTTCTCCCCAAGCTTTTTCCTCCCCTGCTCAACAGCCCTTTTGGAGGTAAAAAGACGGTGGAGCCAATAATGCACACCCCCCCTCGCTTGCATTAAACAAGCCTCATCTTTCTCTTTTGATTAGCTTCCAGCCCATGACCTCCCACTATCGAGACAATCAAATCAAGATGGAACGAGAACGAGATCGAATGAGGATAATGAAAGATGCTTTCGTCATTTAATTAATTAAGATGCGTCTTTCGTACTGGCGAATCACCTTAAAGATTTACTAAGTTCAATAGATAAAGTTCCATCTCGTCAATAATTAATGTTCGATATGGACAAAGGAAGAAAAAAATAGATTAAGCGAGAATAAGCTCGAGTTACAAGTTCGGCCCCCAATCAAAGAAAAAATCAAACAAAGAAAATACGACCAAGAAAAATCCGAAATTAGGACTCCCCTACGGAAATTAACCGGAACCGCTACTACGATTTTTTCATTTCTCGCTCGGCAAAAGTTATATTTTTCATGCTGAGCGAGATCGATTCCCCTATTTTCTTCACAAATTTCCCTGTTTACAATCGAATTTCGCTTTCGAGCCTCCTAATATATAATTTTTTCTTTTTTTATAATTTCTTTCCTTCTTCTTCTCAGAAGTTATTGTTGATGATGGAAGCTGCGTGCGGCTGCTGCTGCTGTTGTGAGTACCAATCATCCGCCAAATTCCACAAGTTGTCCGACGTGCCCGCATCGTCCAACCACTGATTGTTGTTCTGATCCATGCACGCCTGGAAGTCCATTCCATAGTTGTTGAAGTATGCACAAGGACTAGTAAGAGACGATTCCTGGTAGCATCCTTGGCCATTATTGTTAGGCTGGTAGTAATCCGGGTTCGGGTTGTCGCCGGCCGGGATAGGGTAGTACTCGGTCAGGTCGGTCAGGTCCGAGACGGGTGAGACCTGCGCACCGAATGAGTCGGAAGACGCCGTCGTGCAGGAGTTCTCCGGGGTGCTGTAGCTGGGCGCCGCATTCACTCGCCCACCCCTGAAGTCGCCGCCCATGCCCGCCAGGGCCGGCGGGAAAGCCATGCCGCCGATGTTGGATGCTGCGGTGGTGGCCATTGTGGGGGGGCCTGCCATGGCGGCGGCGGCGGTGACAGTAGAGGTCGAGACAGAGGCGGAGGCGGCTTGGATCCTCTCGACCAGCCTCGGCATCCAGAGGTATTTCATGGCGTCCTTGAACTGCTTGCTGTTGACGTCACATTTGAGCTGCTTCGCGTGCTTCTGCACCCGGGTTCGCCAGTAGTTCTTGATCTCGTTGTCGGTCCTGCCCGGCAAGTGTTGCGCGATCTTCGACCATCTGTAGATAATCACCCGGAAAAGAAAACCGTCAATAATTCATCTAGACGGGAAATGAACATGACTCCATATTTTGGGGGGCATAGAGATACGCACCGATTGCCCCAGCGAGAATGGAGCTCAAGGATCAGGAGCTGCTCTTCGAGGGATATGTTCCCGCGCCGAACGTCGGGGCGGAGGTAATTCAGCCACCGCAGCCGGCAACTCTTTCCGGTCCGTTTCAAACCTGTTGAATCCGTCGTCGCAAACACGAGCATTGATTAGAATGAATAGAGCCGAGTTCTTTTTTTCTGGGTAAAAGTAGCCATCAAGGTACAGCAAAGGGAATGGACAGCAAAGCATCCCTATCGACCTCCCGTGCGCATGCTTTTTCGATTTACGCAACCTTTTACATCCAACTTAAAGCGGGCGGGTTTCAAAAAGAAACCACCGGCCATACGACGACATACTTCCCATGATGTTCTTTGATTCTTTTAAGGAATACGCAACCCGCACATCTCCTCCAGTCTCGAACGAAAAAAGACGATAAAGAAGAGGAAGAAAGAAAAAGAGGCGAGCTGTATTTTTCACATGTGGGGTTTCTCTATCAAGAAAACGTGTCCCGCTTGGCTTTCCACTTGACTCCAAGTCCAACGCATTTCACGTTTGGCTTCTTGGACAGATGGACGGCTCAAGCCGAGTTGAAAGAGAGAAGCGAGCTTCGCTTTCGATCCGAGAATGACCCCGGTTCATCGATCCACAAACCAACTAACTTCACGATCCTATACAGTAATCACCTTCCATAACATGCACCAGAAAATCTCGAGAGTTCTTGAATACTGATCCGTAATTTACCTGCGCTGCGGGCGAGGGAGTTCCAGCGTCCTTCGCCGTGGTTGGCAATGTAATTGACGAGGGTGAGGTCCTCCTCCACCGTCCACGGACCTCGCCGCAAGTCCTCCATCATCGCCTGCTGATCGTCCTCCTGGCTGTCGCTGTCGCCGCCGCCGCCGCCGTGGCCGCCGTGGTGGGCGCCTCTGATCATCCCCCTCGCGTCCATCCTCACCGTCCTCCTCTCGGCCGCCGCTAGCCCCGTCCTCGATATCCTTCCGCCTCCCTCGCCTCGTGGGGACTGACCGACTGGTTGATTGATGGCGGAGAAAAGCTGGAAGAACGAGGAGAGAGATAACTTCGGCCTTTGCGATGAGAGAGAGAAGAGAGAGAGAGAGAGAAGGAGAGAGAGAGAGAGGAAGAGAGATTGATGGGATTAGTACAGGGAGGACAGAGAAGGTGGGGCTTTTATAGAGGAAAAGAACCGGCGTTGGGCCAATAAAGAAGGACGGAAAAAGAAGAAAGAAAATAATGGAGAATAATTTTTTTTAAATTTTTTTTAAATTTAATGTAGTGAACGTGTGAAAAATGCAAAGCCGCAGCAGGGGAAAAAGGAGCTGTCGTTTGAGTGAGTGTTTAAATTAACACTTTAAAATAAGAGAGGGGCTTTTAATTTAATCTTAATTGTGGTGGGATCGAGGCAGCTTGTTTGACTCTTTGACTTTTCCGACCTATCTTCGAATTCCATGTGATGGAAGGCAAGAGAGAGAGAGATAGAGAGAGAGAGAGAGAGAGGGCTTGAAAGTGTTTTCCGTCCTTCTCGAAACAATTTGCTACTCCATTTTACTTTTTCTTTTTCTTTTTCTTTTTTTTGGTTTTTAATTTACTTTTGTTCATCCCACTTGGATTGTCCTTACGATCGGTCCAAAACATGAATAGGCTGTAATTGGATTTTCTCTTTCTTGAGTGATATTTTTATGATATCGTGAATGATATTTTTCTTCTCTTGATTTTGAAATGATTTCTTATTAGGTGAACTTGATTTTTGCTCGTGCGTAATTGTGGTAAATTTTGCTTCACATCATCGATATTTAGGGGATGAAAAAGTTCTAAAATTATTATGTGAGTGACTAGGGAGTGAAAAGAGGTTGCATCCTAAGATCATGGTTTGGTAATATCATAAGCAAAACCATGAATTGCTTCTTTTTAATGCGTTTTGACCTATTAAAATGTATCGACATGATAATATCTATATGAGCGAACAAATATAAGTAAAGAGAAAAGATCGAAACGCGAAATTCTGTTTATTTCATTCCTTTTTCTTCTTCAGTGAAGGCTAGAGTATGAGCTAGAGCCTCCGTGCACAAAATAATGGCACTAAGTGTCGCCCTTTGGGCCGTCCCTAAGCTAGCATCTTAATGGGACTCGTTAAGTCAACTTAATTAGGTAAATTACACAAATTCCACTTAAATTTGAAATAAGCTAAAAATAAACGAGTGCCGATTATTATTCGATTTGATTTGTAAGCCTAGCTCATTTTTATGATTTTACATGACAAATGTTAGAATGTCGAATCTAAAAACTTAAGTCAATGGTTCAAGGAAGATCATACGTATATAAAGAGTGGTAAAAACTTTGCAGACAAATCATGTGAGGTGCTTTGACATCCTCTCTCACATGCACATTGGATTATAAATAACACTTGGAATTGGATGAATTGGAGGGCCACGCATGCGAAATAAACCAAGATAGGATCCGACTCTAGTACCATGCCAGAATGTTCAACTTAGAAACTCAAGTCAATAAGAGGATGTTGATGAATACTTGAGCAACAAAGTTGAGACCAATTGTTGTCGTTTGTGAGAGTGCACGGTATGTATTTAGAGTGCTAACATTTTCTTATTTATCATATCTTGAATATCTTATGTAGTAGACTGTTTTTTTGCTCATTTAGCATGAGCAATTAGAGGCGCTTCTTTCTAACTTCTCTTCACACATGTTTGCTCCTCACCAATTGATGACTTATTTAATTGTCATCGATCGAGATCACAAATATTATTTGATGTTGATTTATTTCTTTCAGAAAGTATAAAATATTTGTGTGATTCCATGAGTCACACCAGACTATTCTATTTGACATCATGCTTTTACCTTTTTTTTTCAGTGTAGATTCATTGAATACGGTCTCTATAACCTCTTTCAATTTATTGAATCATATTTCGTAACTGTGTACACACAATGCACATAAGTAGCATCAAAAAGTACATTGAGTTTTTCCTTTTTTCTCTTTCCAACAACTCCTTTTATCTTTTTCAGGTCAAGAAACGGCACATTGATTTAGTGAAACTCAACCCCACCTCTTACCGAACAAAAAAAAAAAAAACCCCACCTCCAAAATGGCTAAGGCCACGGGCATTAGGGTGGCTTTGTGTCATTTAGTTGATCTTTCAATTGCCAAAGGACTTTTTAGTGCGCCCATACTTTATTTATAGCATTTGCCTAGTTGAAGTAATTGTCCCATGCTTAGTGTTGTTGCCACTCTACCACCCCCGTTAGATTTGCAGCATACCTATGAGCTTGTGTATGTAAAAAAATAAAAAGAGAAAAGTTTTTATAAAAAAAAAAATCTTCCTTATGCTTCCAATTTTTTTATTCCGGAGTAACTTAAATTAATTTTTCAAAGAAAAGTGATGACAAACTAATCTTTTAAAAGTTTATCCGACTTATGACGATACCCGAAATGAAAGTCATCACAAATGTATATCTAAGAACCATATAAATTCTTTTCCTTCCTAAGATAGATCGAACTTGACATAGATCCTCGCAACAAAGAATTTACTCTATAAATATAAATTCTTGGTTTCTTTTTTCTCCCAATGTATATTTAAGAACGAGATAAATTCTCTTGTTTTTACTAATAGAGATTGAAACTCTACATCCATCCTCACAACTAAGAATTCTCTCAATAAAAATAAATTCTTGGTATTTTTTTCCTTCTCTAGTCTCCACTTCTTTTTAATGTAATTATTTTCGAATAGGAACGTGGAGGCTCGAGACTATTAAGAAGCTGAAAAGCCAAATTATGTATTTATATGTGCAAAACTTTTAAATAGCGGTTCCTGTCCTGAGGCTCGTTTTATTCCTTGCTATACTATCGAGATGGACCACGTAGGTATTAGATGGCCGTCGGCTTCCTTTAATTGCGGCTGAGTGTGCAGATGTGATGGTAACTTTTTTTTGTGCTTTGTGGCACGAGAGCTGTCCTGGCGCGGGGAATGTCGGCCGAGCCATCGAGCCGCCCGTGTTTATGTCTTTGAGATCCTTCGAGGGGAGGGGGAGAAGGAAGGGGTCGCTTTTGTAAGTGTACGGGACTAAGGATAGTCATGTCTCAGGGGTCGTGATATTCGCTAGGGTTCTTGTTTTTTTAAGCTGCGAAGACGTGGAATAAAGAGAGATGTGTAGGATCTTTCTTTGATCTGATTGAACAAGAGGTCTGTTAGGCTCAATTTGGATTAAGAGACAATCGATCATGTTTGGTGCTCGTGATGGGAGATGGGAGTGCTGTGGCCCGTGCCCATAGTAACCATTAGGGGTGAGCATAGTTCTAGGGTAGAACTTGGAACCTGAGAATCGGACCGATAAGAATTTGTAAATTTTAGGTTCCAAGGTATGCATGATAGGTTCCAGGTTCTAAAAAATGAAAAACCCATTTCAATGGATAGATTTTAGATTTTTAGTTGGAGAAACCTGAAACTTGGAACTTGAAATCTGTAACATAGAACCTAAAACAAATTTTAATATTTTTTCTTTATCCATGTTTCTATGCGATCTTCTGATAGTCCATTCTATTTGATGATGAATGTATAATCTGGAAATACCAGTCCAATTTCCATTTTATAGTTAAGATTTTAACTTTTTAATGTTCATATTTTCCATATGTCTAAATATAAGTTATGATTGGTGAAATTGTAATCTTTCAAATAATAACATAAGTGGGACCTGGGTAGACCTTGGAACCTATGACAGGATATATTCCAAGTTCTAGGGTATGCAAGGTAGATTTTAGGTTAAAAAAAATGAGAAATCTGTTTCAATAAGTAGGTTCCAAGTTCAAGATAGAACTTGTACGAAACTTAGAACCAATCACCTTTACTTTTGTCTAATTGAATTCATTGCCAAGAAATCCTTTTCTTCTATTGATAGTTTTGCTTATTTTGTATTCTCTTTGATAAATGACAAGCTTATTTATTATTATTGCGTTCATTTTCATTTTGTTTAACTAAAAAATAAAACCGTTGGACCTTGGAACTGACCTTGAAACCTATGATAGGGTACAGGGTCGGCTCTAGGTTCCAGGTTCAAATGGGTAGGTTCTAGATTCCAAAAAATGAGAAACATGTACCCGATGGTAGGTTTTATGTTCTATCAGGTTTTAGGTGGAACTGGAATCACTCATCCCTAGTTACCATCCTATCTATTGTTGGATTCTCACCGTGTGGGAATTTGACACCTATTGAAGGAAGAAACCTAGCTTCTCCATGTGTGTAGGTGCAAGCACGCTTTATCCTCCCCCTTTGCTGAATTCCTTGGTTTGGAGGTAGATGATGGTTTTTGAGTTTGCAAAGCCGTTATAGCCGCTTTTGACCCTAATTGATCTCAGACCGATGCCCGTTTAAGGCATTAACCTTGGACCAACATTGATTAAGGGAAGTTGAGACCTAGATCTCATATGTAAGCTTGGCTTGAGCTTCCCCCAAGTTGAGATCTAAGGCTCAATCTCAACTATCGAGCCTCAAATCTCAACTCGTTGACGACGAGAAGGTGCAAAGCCACTGGTGTGAGGTGGCGTGCAATGGCAGTGGGGATGTGGCCTTGTCCTTTCCAGAGGCTTGGCTAAGGAGAGAGAGGATTTTTCGGGTGAGGTATTTGGTGGATATGTGACGCAAATCTACCAGTCAATAATAAGATGTAGCGAGAGATGAGCATAAGGGGTGGGAATTGGACCTCCACACCCATGTACAAGATTCTATCAAGGCAACGTTGGGGTTTTGCCCCCATCTTTCCAAAGGAGCAAGTTGAAAGACCCCCCCCCCCAAAAAAAAAAAAAAAAAAAAAAGACTTCCATCAAGTTTGTCAGGGGGTTATAATAATAAATCAAAATTTTGTCGAGTAAGTAGAGACAACTAAAACTCAACTTGAATCTAACGTAAAAAATTGGATCGCAGAAAAATTGCTCCATATTTGAAAGTAGTAAAACAAATCTAAAATTGCTTTTGAACATAAATTATTCATGATGAATATCACATTAAACCCTTCATAAAAAGTAAATTGCGCTACTAGATTTTCTGTAATATCACACCATGTGTGGATAATTTATACTTAGATCATGACAAATTGTATTGGAAACATCACATTTTATGGTATGTCGTACATAATTACGACGAAGCATGGTAATTTCGTACAATTATAGCATTCCATCATAGAGAATTGGCTTTTTTACGTGGACCAATGAAAGCTCGTGATACAAGGAAATTCTCGCATTGGAGAACATGTGCTGCGACAATCGCACATTTGTCGCATGTAAGACCCAATCGATGTACTCTCTTGTATGAAAATGGAGCAGCTTTTTCAACAAATTCAACGAAGGAACTATTATTTTTTTCTGCGGCGATTAATTAAATAAACCTTTATTTTATAATCTAATGGCCCTTTCAAGCACTCTCTTTAATAGCTATGAGTTAAAAGGTGTTTTTACTTGATAAGTGACCGTAAAATAGTCATGTAAACTGACATTTATTCGCAAATTTTTCCATTGTATCCTGTTTGTGGATTTATTTATTTATTGGATATTAGCTGTTGTTTTTTGATCATATGAATTAGTTCCTACTTTTATAGAGAAAATTGAGTGCATATTTATTGATTCTTAAGATATTATTAGAGCATGACGAAACTCATGTTCAAACTCCCACCCCCACCCCTTCTCTCTCTCTCCTTATTTTTAACGAGTTTACATAATCAATGACCATCATCGACCCCTCCCTTTGCCCGTTGTTTTTCCCATGTGGCGAGTGATATTTTTGGCCAATTTTTGCACGCCGAGCTAACCACATGTTTTGGGTCATTTAATTAGAGAAGGACCCCATCCACGTTAGGGTAAGGGAAACCCTAAGGATTTACTTACTTACAGTTATAGGCTGACCCCAAGTAATTATGTCGAAGTCAAGAGGACCTCACACTTATCGAGGTGCAAGACTCTAGATGGCTTACTCGATCGATTATTGTTTCTTATTACACTTGGTTTTAGGATAAGTTCTCCTAGTAGGTCCAACCCAATTACTTTATATTATATGAATTAAATTTCTTAATTCTTGAGTGTAAAATAATACTATGGTCTCAATGATTAATAACTAATTTTTATGTACGATAACGGAGCCGAGGAAGGAGACTTCCTATTTACATGCCACCCTTATTGAATGGACGTCGTCATTTATCAATTGGTTCTCTTTGATAGAACAATTAAATATTAACCAATGTCTTCATCTAACAGCTTGATGAGTAGCTAATATTACAAATTATATAAATTATGATGGATTTGTCTCGCAAATGAGCTATTTTATTCCATAAAGTATATATCGAACGATATGTTAATTGGTTAAAAAATGTTAATGTCCAGCAAGGTGATGGTTCAAATTATCAAAGGGGTATGTTTCCATGACGAAATAGTCATCCCACTAACTGAAATTTTGTCCGCAAGCAGGTAAAAGAAGTCAATTATAGAGTGAGCAAGCGAATATAATAAACAAAAGCTGACACGTACCAAGTATAAAAAAAAAAAATTAAATCAGTTATATTTCAGTTCACGTAAGTCGTAGCAATATCCCCATTTCAATGGGGAAATTAATCAACATTCTAAATCACTGTGCAAGTGTTCTTTGCTTTCCCTAGCACATGATATTTCCTTTGGCCATCACAATCATCAGCTAGAAAAATGTTGTTGCGTTTGCAACCTAACCCGTCATCCAATCCAAAATTTAAATTTATAAGTGAAAAGAGATCGCATGTATATAAAGAGCATATAGATCAAGTAGATAAATCATACGAAATACTAACAGAATATAACAAGATCAATGCTAGTTGTGTGTGCCCAATTAGTCCCTTTTTTTACTTTGTACCACAATATTTTTTATGAGAACTCATTGTCAATCGCAAATATTCAATGCAATAAAAAAGTACTGAATCCACCAGAAAAGTTGAAGAATGCAATTCATCTGTGGCGTGTGAGAAGGGTTAATTAAAATGATTAGGGCAAATAAACCAGAGGTTAATATGATTAAAGTGGACTTCCAGAAAGATTCTGATGGTTCCCTTGCATCCTCCCCAGAAGCAAACTGCTAAGAACAAAACAAAACAAAACAATAAATAAACACATGAATAACAAAATAAATAAAATAACAAAGCCATTCTCTCTTCTATCTACCTGTCTGACGCGTGCCTACTAGGGTTAAGTCAAGTTTCATTTTCTTGTTAGCCCTAGCTTCCTAGAGAATATTTTCTGTAGTCATTAAAATAGAATTTATAGGAATCTAAGTTGTTGGATCCGGAGATTTTTTGGACATGACCCTTTGAAATCAGAAGTCATACCATATGTAGTTGGTAATGTTTTACCGCAAACTCGGACACAAAAAATAGAAATGAAAAACAAGAAAGACAGTCTTAAAGACCAAGATGATTACCTGAGGTTTAAATTTTATTTTACCGGGCTTTTTCCATTATCTACGAATTCAAGAAAGCTAGTATCGTGCTTTCTTTATGTCCCTCAGAAAGATCTTGAATTTCACTGGAAATGAAATTGGGTTTCTCTAGTTACTTAAGAAACACTCCATCGAATTAAAGTCCAAATTCAAGAACCGCAACATGAGAGGGAGAGAGAGACAGAAAGAGAGAGGAGAGATCTCTCTCTCCCCCGTCGTGTCCTAAGATCTTGAAACCTCAGAGTCCAATGTTGCAGAATCCCGTTGCATCATTAGTGGAATATGTCAAATGGTCCCCCAAAGATTAGAAAGTTTTAACCAAAGCACTTCGAGGATTCAACTTAAGTGGGATAATCATGAGGAGGGAACGATGCTGACACGCCCCCCATCCATCGCTTCGCTTCTTGGGTCCTCTTGTCAAACTGCAAAGCCGTTTTTTCAGGGCAAAAATGGAGTTTGGAGTTGACACTTCCACTT
This sequence comes from Eucalyptus victrix, assembly GCA_016097545.1. Classification (NCBI taxonomy): domain Eukaryota; kingdom Viridiplantae; phylum Streptophyta; class Magnoliopsida; order Myrtales; family Myrtaceae; genus Eucalyptus; species Eucalyptus victrix. The sequence goes on from CM027842.1 coordinate 50,582,846, forward strand.
AGACGGTGAGATCTCTCTAGAGAGAGAGAGAGAGAGAGAGAGAGAGAGAGAGAGAGGAATTTATAAATAGAGGGTAGGATTATTCTCTTGGAAATTCCATAGCCTGAAGCGTCTTTGACCGAAACATATATGGGTTAGACCCAAAAGCCAAATTCCCTTTTTTTTTCTTTATTCGGGGGAATTCACCATTCTTTGACCTCTAAACAGTTCGGGAACGCGGGGGCACATTATATTTTTCCCCTAACAAAGTATGTGTTAGGTATTGGAGATGGATGACCGTTTGACGAGGATGCGCTTCGCTGCTGTAGTAGAATAATGTAGCGAAAGAGGGGACGTGGGAATGATTCTTTGAATGGTGATATGATATAATAATGGGGGAAGTATATCAGGTTGAAGGTCGAATAAACCAGGAGTCTAGAAAACGAGACAGCACACAGATGAAGCTTGCATGAAGCCTAATTTGGTCTCGTATAAGGACATTCTACGCACTCTCTCTTCATTGCAAATTGGGTTTGATTAACGAGGAGGGGGTGGCTTTGAATTTGCTTTAGGTATAGCTTAAGTTAGCGGTTGAAACAGTAGTATCTATTTCATTCTTGTATTTTTTTTTTTTTTTTGTGTGTTTTTCCTCAATCCGAGGACTACATGATAGTGGAATCCGGAGTGGATGAGTTAAGTCCATGTTTGTGGAAATTCGATTAGAATCTAAGATGTATAGAAAACAAGAAATGGACATCATGGTGGATGAAAAAGAGAAGGCGAAAGTTCAAGTACAAGCCATCATAAAGCCGATTCTGTTATCCTTTATAGTTGGATTTTTTTTTAATGAGATAAAGGATACATATCTTAAAAGATAAATCTCTTTTTTGGATGGATTTGGATTCTCTATTTTGTTGAATGTTGCTAAATGTTTGTGTTGAGATGCACGTGCAAATTATATTAAAAAGTCTCGAATTAAAGAATTGGCTTGGTGTGGAGTAATTACTACATTTTTATTGATCTATAGTAAAAGTAAATCTGACTGAATATATTAATGAGCTCTATCATGACAATCTCCTTATTTTTGTTGCGCACTTCCAATTATTTGACCTCATTCGTGTAGTAACCAACTTGATTTTTTGAAAGAGAGCAAAAACAATTTGGAGTGCGTGAGGACATTTGAAATAAGTGGAGACAAGTGGAGCAACAGCTGTGTGTTTGAATTGCAAGGTTTAGACATTCGAAGGAGGATTAGGGTGTGGCCTAACGTCTGACTCTAACACAATCTGAACAAGTTAAAGCACTGGGGATGTCCGACCCAGCTCTGATTAAGTTTGTGTTTTTAACCTAATGTGCTCACAAGGTCAAACCAAATTGGAGAGAGAGTTATGGGAGCCATCAAAAAAGAGAGTTTGTGAGGAGAACAGTATTTTCTTTTCAGTTAATTATTGTAGGCATTTGAGCGTAATTGGATCCCAAGAAACACTCGAGTGAATGTGCTATTCAATCAATTTTACTCTCTACATCTTGATTATTGTAGAACTGTCTCATTTCACATTTTCTTGCTCTACCCATGAATTATCTAGTAATAGGTCATACACAACGAGATCTACATATAGAGTAACATGAACAAATTATATAAAGATTAACGGGGTAGCCACCCCCTCTTAGTCCCTTTTTGCAAGAGTGTAGGGCATTAGATTTCGGTTTGGAAATAAGGACTTCACGCTTAATGGATAACCATTTTCTACAAATGAAGTTTTTCTCTCGTGTTGAAGGTGATTGGAGTTGCACCAACGGAAACCATAAATTTCATGAACAATAGAAGAGTATTTGATTAGATATTATTCTTCTTTTCACTTTTTAGAATATGATCGGAAGTCTTCCTTCAATTTCATACTATTCAGTAGTATTGATCATGATACTAGAAAATTTCTTTCCCTTTTTTTTTTTTTCTACCAATGGGGTTATGAACGAGTCGTGCACAAAACACTGTCCACATTCCTTGACGCTAAGTACACCCTTGAAGAGTGGGGGATTTCATGACATTTTTATTAATCGGATATCTTGTGTTTCTAATATTTAATAGTTGACACGTTGAACTATACACATTAAAAAAAGTCAGGTTTGGATTTGGATTGATCCTAACCGAATGATTATAAACTGCTCAAGCATAATTCAAATCGATTCTAACTAGATGATTATGAACTACCTAGCCATGCCTCTTGGCTATGTAATCCTTTGTGTCAATCCTCTGCGCACCACTCTTCCTTTTTCTTTTTTTCTTTTTTCGGTTATATATAGGAATCCCAATGACAGCTACTTTAGGTTAGTGTAGCGGTTAAATATCACCTTAGAAAACTTGTAGAAATTGATTACTCTATCCAAGTTGGGTCAAAATATCCTAAGGTCGTCGTTCATTCAATGTAAACATGTCAAATTCACTCAATTTTTCTTATTAATCACATCCAACATGTCTCCCGAATGAAATATAACTGACGCACTTATCGTTTGATAAATTCATTATCGTTTGATTTAAGATAGCTCCCCACCATTTTCGTTATTTCTTCTTCTGGCAGATTCAAGTTTCAGCCATTGCTAGGTCAGCATCTGGATATATAAGAAGGCCCTCGCGTAATCTATTTAAACCTAGGTCGACGTAGCCATCTTCGAGTCAAAAAAGGGCTGAGCAAAATTATAATATCATCCCCTCGCTTGAGCTATTATATTTACATTCCATTGCGATCGGATCTAGATGGTATACCCCAAACCAGGGAATTCAGCTAAATAAAACGTTGGATTAGTCAAGCAATAATCACCTTCTTTAATTCATACTGCATACTCTATCAGGATTTTTATATTCACTCACGTGTCTCCTGTTCTTTTTTTTTTTTTTTTTTTTTTTAATTTTCGTAGCGAAATAAAGAATGCAAGATTGCTCAAAGGCGATAGAGCTACAGTGCGTGGCAGAGCCGATAATGGATTGCGTGATCTTCTAATCAAGATGCGATTATATTTTATTCAGTCTTTGCTTTCATTTCTCTCGTGGGGGAATTGAGATGGTCATTAGGGTTACATATATTTTTTTTTTTAATGGAGGGTGTAGTAATAAAATATAGGTGAAAGATACGGCCTATGCTAATCTCAGCTAATGAGTAGGAAGGAGGAGGAGATGAGGAGGAGGAGGAAGAAGCCAAAAGCATTTTCTACGGAAAGGTGGCAAAAGCGATCAAAGGAAAGAGACGACCCACCCCATTGTCTCGTCCATCAGACGCACGCCTCGAAAGAAAGCTAAATTGATTGAAATGAAAATTTTAATTTTATTCAATTGGTGTCTTTATGTTCCCCACCATTTGTCTTCGCCAATCTTATATTTTAATGTGCGTGACCATATTGGTTTCTAACTCCACATTGGAAGCATTTGCATGTGAAGATAAGGGTTTGTCCTTTTGGTCCTTGAAACTGTGGTTCTTGTTTTCATTTTAGTCCCCGGAGTATGATTTTCTCCAAGGGGGGCCCCTTCATCAAGTCTCCATTTCATTTTTAATGTGTCCACTTTGGTTCCTTATACTTTTCGTCGAGTATCATTTTTGACTGCATATGCTTTGAGATGAGGGTGTCATTCATTTATTCCAAGATGCAATAAAATTTCGATAGTTAAATTGTAGAAGTACATCTAACTCTTATAGAAATTGAAAAAAAAAAGACTCCAAGAAACAGCTTTTTTTTTTTATAAAACAATTTGGAGTTGTTTTGACTTCTAACTTTTTATTACAATCCTTGGAATTTTATAGCTCTCATAATATAACTTTTATTTGATGTGAAATATCACTGAACACACAAAAACCGACATGTCTAATCCTATGCAAACTTTTCTTCTCTTTTCAAAAATTAAAATACAAACTCCAACATTAGCATAGTCAGTTAAATGTCAGGTGATTTTCAACTCAGAAATTGAAGATCACACGTTCAAACCTCCAAAGCTAGATGCAAACTGCTCTATATTAAGACTCATGGCATAAGCGAAAAGCATAGACTAGATTGGTTTGTAGGGATTTACAAGATATAGAATGGGTTTCCACCTTATCAAGTCTTTGTGCCCGTGTTCTTGAATTATTAAGAAAATAACAACAAAACATTCCACAACAATACCTCACCCTTCAAAGACCATATGCAGTACATGGATCCAAATGGATGTTACAGCTATAAGCACGGCTGCCCTTTTACTTTTTGGGGAGGAGCGTGTGTTCTTGATTCTTGAACCGCGGGGGCAAGCATTCATGAACCATGATAAGTCCTTCGGTAGATTAATGATTTGAGTTGATGGTTCGTGGGGCGGGGCGATCGCTCTGTTTCCTGTGGTCCCCCTGTTCTTTTTCAGCATCTTTTCTGCATCAGGTTTCACACCCAACGCCAACCACACGTTGTTCAGGTGAGACGGAGGAGATCAGGTACGGCGGCGTGCGCGGGGCAGGCGGCGATGCCTGCCAGTTCCGGTGCTCCGGCACGTGTCCAATCCAGCAGCCACCCAATCAAGTGATTCGACATGGTACTAGAAATCCCACTGGGGAAGGTGAAGATGGAACTCCTTTTGCTTTTTGCCATTCTTGATTGGCATGCTTCAGTTCATTCTATTGTCGTCTTGGGAGAATTTTTCTCAACTAACTCGAGAAAAACTTACCTTGGTCGAAACTATATAATATCTTTGCCCATCAACTCTACATTAAGACATTCTAAATTAGATTTCAATTTAGCGTGATTGATTAAGGTCAGATCATTGTGAAGAACTAAATCTTTGCCACTTACATGGTCTTGATAAGGATGCATCGCCTGTCACTAAATTGAAAACATAGACTTAAGTTGGCCTGTGACAATTGACTTAAATAACTGAAGTAGTGTTGAGAAGGATTATTTTTCCCTAGCTATTTTATTTTGAAAATATATTTCATTCATACGTGACATAGTCACTTTATTTACATTTTAAAACTCCATTGGTCTTGTATTTACTTGTAATTAATGGACCTCAAACGCCATAATATTCTACAAAAACTAAAAGATAAATAAAAATACATATAAAGACAACCCATACAAGCAACTTTCTTTCTTCACCAGGTTACCCTTTGTTTGCTTCAAACTACTTTCAGAAACTAAAGAATCGAGTAGACTCGCGAATCATTCTCATTCATAGGAAGCGATGAGTAAATGTCCAATGTAATATGTGATAATAACCTTCTATATCGACTTAAACAATCCTAATGCTACCTAAAGAAAATGTTTACTCTTAGAACGAATTGTTTGTTGAGACATTTGGAATTACAACCTCAACCATACGGAATCGTTGTTTCTTAGTTAACTCCACCGTCCTTCCAATACCTAAATAAAACCCTACTTTCCGTTGAACCTTAATGTAGATCCAGGTCTACCGAACTAGATATCTTCCTTAAGTTCGTATTTTGGTTAAATGAACCGAACATTTAGTTAGTGTTATTAGGAGTCCAAAAGCGCCAGTATTTTATGTTATCTCAAATTGAGCAGGCACCGAAAGCCATTCAATGGTATACACATCAATTTTCCATCCGATCCATTTGAATAATGCTTCTAATTCGAACTAATTTTCTCGGTCAAAGATAGAGACATAAAACACAGTGTTAAAAATGAAGTTGGTGATCGTTTTGTGGGTGACATTGACCAGATGACATCAATGGTGACGCGACAATGATGGACTTGTTCTAGCATAGTTTCGAGGAAAATGACCTGGTGACGTGGTTGTGCAATTGGAGCTTGAATTTTATTTGTTAGAAAATGACCAAGAATTTAATTTTTTTTTGTCCAAGAGACAGACACCCTAGTCCAGATTCAATGGTGCCTCCATGTTTGTAAATTGACACATCTTTTGAACGCCTTTTTCTATTGTCTTAAAATTAATAATTTTCTCAATTCGTTTTTTGGATTTATTCGATTGCTTGTGGATTGTTACTCGTGAACAGTCGGTCTTTCCCCCTTCATTATGCCGTGATTACCACCTCTTCCGTTCTGGCTAAGTCGTCTGCTTTCGCTTTCCAACTTAAGTAGACATGTAGTGCTTGTCATGCATGCTATTTTTGTCACATAATGTAATGCAAAAGCATTATTTTATGGGGATTTACAAACCATATCATGTTGGAAAACCCCCTCACTAAGTCCACGAACTTAATTATATTCTCGTTGAATCCTATTCGTCTAGAGAAAACTTGTGGTGTCCTTCTCTATTGTGGACTTCGTGGTCTTGTCTCGGATATTTTAAAGATTTAATCAAGAATGGACGGAAAAACATGGATCGTCAATTAGTCTCAACAACCGAAATTTCAACAAAGAGATCGATTAAGAATGCCGACGACGCGTTTGTTGATGTCGCGTTAGTCCGGGTTTGTTTGCTAATTGGGACATGCTTGGGCAAAAATGGTGATATCGAGGGAATTTTGACTTTGTTAATACTTTAGCATTGAAACGAGGGTGTCGTGTTTGATGTCGAGAATAGCGATTCGTCGTATGATGTGATATACCTATTTTGTGAACTAGGGACTCGGAAACTTGTTATCAAAGGTTCGAAAGCTCTCAAAGCCAGAGAATTAGTAGTTATAAGAAGTGATCGCAAATCTTCACATAAAAAGAGTAAATAATAAGGAGAATATTAATGAAAATTACACCGAGCACCTATCGATAAGTGGGGTGGCCACCGTTGCTAGCCCTTGGGCTCATTTTGATAATTCAATTTTATCTTTCATTAAAATGTGCTCAAAGGTAGGTGATCCTCTCTGTTGCCGACAAGGGCTTGGGAGAGGGCTTGCGACATCCTCACCGGCCACAATGAGGGCTTGTTAGCCCTCATCAGATCCGACCATGGTCATAATGCTCTTGCCGGCCCTTAGGTGAGGACACAGACCTTATGAATAAAAAAGAAAGAAATAAAATCAAATATAAAATTTGGGCAAATTTTTTAAAAATATAAAATTATAGTTCACATTAACTGTGGCTGTACTACATAGGACAATCGAAACTAGCAACACTATCACATCAACATATTTCCTCTCAAAACTATTTAGAATGACTATTTTAACAATTTGTTGAAAATTTAAGACTAAATTGACAAATCCTCAAAATGTCAAGGATTTCATTGACAAAATTAAAAGGTGTAAGAATGAATTGGGCAATTGTCAAAATATTTAGGACTAAATTGATATAGTGGAAAATTTTAGGATAAAATTCATCACCATAAAATAGAATTAGGAATTTTTGGATAATTTTACTATAAAAAAAAATCACACACAACAATCCAATCAGTTTCTTACTTCCGCTAATCGCTGCGCACTCATTATGTCAGCTTTAGGTAGACAATTCAAAGCATAAGCACGAGGCCAAGTTTCTAGATACACTTCGACATGAAATGGTGGATCAATATAGTACAACGGGAAAAAAATAATTCAATGTCTTTCATCATTTTCACGAGGACCGTCCGACATCTTACTACCAAATTCAATTACACGATCGATTCATTATTCAGTCTTTTGTTTTATCAAAGTAGCAAGAGAGAGAGAGAGAGAGAGAGAGAGAGAGAGAAACACGTGCACATGCACGTTGACATGCAAAGCAACAAATTATTCATCGTCATTGATGAGCCCTCGCTTGTCCTCAAAGCGATTTGAATAAATTCTACATATATGTCATATCTATAGAAAAATAGTTAGCTTTTGAGTTGCAATCTGAACACATAGATGCATGGCGATTAAGGCTGCTTCTGGAGTTTGTTTTTTTTTTTTTTAATCTTTTTTTAATCGGATACATACATAAGAATTTAGCCATACTCCTGAACCCTTATGTTCAACATAGGAACAAAGGTCGCAACAGCCTCTTTCTCGTGTGCAAAATCAGGACGACAGCCTCGACCATGCTTGGAAACATTCTACAAGTTTAAGCATTGTTTAATGATGACACGATGGAAAGGTGCTGAATTCAATTAATCAAGTCTTTCGATGTCCAAACGCATGATTAATTGAACTTAGCAAAGGGGAAGCAGACAAGGACGCGACAGCCTATTCCCTTCCGTTCGTGCAACATCCAGGCGACAACCTCGACCATGCCTGGGAACATTCCATAGTTTTTTAAGTACCGAAGGCTGTCGAATGATGACACGATAGAAAGATGCCAAGTTCATTTAATCATGAGTCCGTGTCTGAACTCGGTAACCCCTCAGGCAAGCCCCCCATTAGCAAAAGCACTTTCTAATTGATACTTTCTTGTCGCTCTTGCTCTCATTTCCTCTCGCTTTGAGAGACAACCGGTTTGGCTAAAGCCCAGCACCATTGCACATAAAAGTGGAGACAACCTCATACGTGTACCTTCCTTTTCGAGAGTATTATATTCGACCCATGCTCGGGTTATAACTTTATATTAAGCGAAAAGAAAGGAAGGGTTAGTGAGCGAATTAATCTACGGAGACAATCCAAAATGTGAATGCTGCTAGCCATCATAAGCTTGAAAAGAAACGAGACGGAGGGTTAAATTTATAGTTCTTTTGCATCATGATCGACATGCACAGCACGGAGCAAGTGAAAAGATGGATGTCTCTCTAGCAACTAAAGCCATGTTGCTTCTTTCTTCTTTTGTTTTTCCAAAGTAGGGATCGGAAAAAGTTTCAAAACCTATGCGTGTCTATAAAGTGGAGATGACCCTTCGTGCGCTTGGTTTTCGGGTTGTCAACAAAGGAGCGCTCTCATCATTTCCATGTTCTTGTTGCGACGATTGTTTTTTCTTCCTCGATCAAAACCATTTCCAACCGCGTTAGGTTGTTGGACGACTTGAGGTCCGTTTGTTTGAAGGATAAATGGTTCTGAAAAATGGTATCCTGACTTTCCAGTGTTTAGATGACAGAAAAGTAATTGATCTACGGAAAACGTGATCCATGGACTGAAACCAAGAAACTTAGATTGGTTGGGGAAAAAAATTTGCTAGCAAAAAGGGAATCACTTTCCCTAAATAAAAAAAAAAACATTTTTCTTGAAAATGATTTCTATGGAAAAATTATTTTTCTTTGTCGGTAAAGTTTTCAGTTAGATAAATGCACTTTAAGTGTCTCAATATCACAAACGAGAGTTCTTGGGGAATGAAAATCCAAAATAATGTATTGGGTAATCAAGTGACTAGACCATCTTCTGTAATGAAGCAACTTTTTGATGCACGGTCAAGAGATTGTTATTCGAAAGGATAGCCATTGATGATCAATGGCTGATAGAGGTAATAAGCTTTTGGCTTGGTTCAATTCCTAGTTTTTGGGACCTGGAATCGGACTGGACTAAATCAATTGATCTAGTCAAGTCCAGTGGAATCGATCACTTAGAAAAAAAAATTAAAAATACTAGAGTTGTTACTATTTTAGGATTTATTATTATTTAAAAAAATTAAAAAATATTTTCTTTTAAAAAAAAGAGTTGATTTGGTCTAGTCCATTTCTCCCTTAGAACTGAGGACCAGATGGGGAACTGGACTGGATCAAAAATCACTATTTCCAATTTTTATGGAAGCAGGAATTGGACTGATGCTCAAGGAAATTGGACCAAGCTGGCCCATCTGGGCAGTTCTCAATTTAATTAGTCCAATATGCTCACCCCTAATAACTGAGATTCAATATTGGTGATCCAATGGCATTGGAACGATGCCATTGGAAGTCATAGTAAACTAACATGTATCGGGAATGACCAACTAAGGAGAGTGACAACAAGAAGTCACTTGCTCTCTATGGCGACACCAGTGGTGACAATGCTCAATTAGCCGGGGGCAACGGCGGGCGGTGGGGGTAATTCACTAGCACTAACGCGTGTAGCAGCCTTCAGTACATTACTTGCCGCGGGCACGGCTTCGGCATGAAAATGACTTCACCTTCCAAAACCAACGTAAGTCAATGCACATGTAAGTCACAAACGACTAACACATCGTAATCAAGAAAAAACGTTTCCCAATTTGGTTCATCACTTCTTCTATGCGCCCATCACAGAAATTTTGACCAGGAGGGGGGAGCAGAAACATCATCTTTCCAAACCGTTACCGCTAGAGTCAAAAGGATCCAAACACTAGGGTGAGAAAACACGGGATTGATGTTGGTCATTCGCCATTTCCTACAAATCAAGTATATCCCCACGAGCAAGTTTTCGAAGGACGAGGTCGGCTGAAGGTCGACTTAGCAATGATATAAACAAGCACAATGCCCTAAAGAATTTACCATTATATCGATTAATCCAATATCCCTTTTAGGGGTTTAGGCCAAACGAGAGTCGTTAAGTTTCGCTCGATCGGCACGTGTGCATATCGGTCGGTCCACATAAGCTAGCTAGTGTCGTTGACCGACCAACGTGCCCGAATCCACGACAACCGACTCAAATCTTTGCAATCCTCTACTCCACAAAAGAGAGAAAATAAGGAGGAAGGAAGAGAGAAAGAGAGAGGAATAAGCCTTATCCCTTTGACCCTTCTAGTGATTCGAAAGTCAGTCAAAGTCCAAGGGGCACGTTGCGAAATCTTTGTGGAATTTGAAGAGTGTGTCCGAAGTGGAGGATGAACCTCGAATCGTGAATCGGGTCGAGAAGCATATTGCCGATCGGGGGCTGAATCGGATTGGAAATTTTAGAATCCTGGGGGGTAGCTAACTGGATTGGAAATTGGGCAAATAGAAAAACGGGTTGTGGTTTTGCCGGAAGACCTAATTGTTGTTGACCTTTCGGAGTTTCGAGTGAGTTACGTAGAAAATACATGGGAATGACGATGTTTTGTAACCTGTGCTTTCGTAGCGTGAGATGCAAGAAACTATCATTGATGTGTTGATTATGTGAGACTCCTATAAAGCTATGTAGGAGAAAAACCTATCATCCCTAGTTTGAACATTTTGGAAAAACTCAACGCATGCGCAAAATGAAATTATTGGTCAAATTCTATTGTTTTTCATGGTTCATCATACGGGAGAACTTCAATACTAGTCATAGTAGATGAGTTTTGCGAGGTCGACGAAATATTGGACTGATGTGGGACAATCATAAATATCGAAAGTGAATGAAAAGATTTAAGATATCGATGGTGTGGAGAGCAGCTGTCGATCCTTAGAAACTTAGCAACTTAAGTACGACCCGACATTAAAGTCAAGACGAGATGAGCTTCGAAACCGGGACATTTGGTCATATCACGTGCTTGGCCTCTTGTGCTGGAAGTGACACTCGGAGCTTGGGTTTCTGGCGATTAGCATCAGGCACTATATCGATAGCGCTGAGGCGTTCGGGGCTAGAAGGAGGCAAGCAAATGAAGGGATATGCATTTATTGTAGGGGCAGGTGGCTTGCTCGGCCCAGCCCCAAGTCTGAGAGGCAAATCGGTTGGTTGGGCCAGTGGCCTTACACGAGAAAGTCCGTCCAACCCCACTCCGGGCCTAATGGGCCCAACCCAAACATTCATTTGTCATCGGGCTTGCTCTGCCGCGCAGCCCAGCTCACCGTTAAGATTTCGACCCCCCCAAAAAAAAAAGTATTCGGTAATTTGGGCTCCAGAAAAGCCGATTTCATTGGGCCCAAATTCTCGGGCCCTCCGTCACCGTAGCGGTTGGGCTATTCGGCCCGTTCTGTTTTTGAGCGGGCCTGAGGCCCGGAAAGAGAGACGAAAGCGTAGAACCGCCGGCTCTTCGACCGGCCTGCGAACTTCATCGTCGTTCTCGATCCGTCGTCTCGAGATCAAAGTGCAGAGGCTCTCTACGTTTGTCGCCGCCATTGAAACCGGAGATCGGTTTCTCGCCGCCGTCCGGAGCTACGAGGCGAAGCGCTGATTTGAAGGAGGGTAGGAGGTAGAGAGAGAGAGAGAGAGAGGGAGGGAGAGATGGTGAAGGTGCGGATGAACACGGCCGACGTGGCGGCGGAGGTGAAGTGCCTGCGCCGCCTGATCGGCATGCGTTGCTCCAACGTCTACGATCTCTCGCCCAAGGTCCTTCCTCCTCGGCTCCATTTCCCATTTTCGCCTTCGCTCCCTCTGTTTCGATTCGTTTCGTTCCGCTGGCCGATTGTCGGTTCTAGGGAAAAGAAAAAAAAAAAAAAAAAACTCGGTAGTCCTGCGCTCGGGGGAATGCGATGGTTTGATTTTGCGTGGGGCCTGGATGCTCCAGGCTCCGGCATCGTCGGTATTGCTTGATATGTTTGGAGGAATTCGATTGCTTGTGTGTGAATTTCTCTTGCATGTGCTTACTCCAGCTTATGAATAGCTGCGGAGTGGACCTTTCTTGCGTATCCTAATTTGCATTGTTGCCATGGATTGAGAATTTTGGGAAGATTTTGCTTTCGAGTGATGTAGTTTCTACTTTCCTTGCTATTGTGTTCTTTTAGTTGACCAAATGGAAAAGATTAAATGAATTTTCTTATTTGGTGTTGTTTGTGGGAATTGGTCGACAGACGTATGTGTTCAAGCTTATGAACAGCAGTGGAGTGACGGAATCGGGAGAAAGTGAAAAAGTTCTGTTGTTGATGGAGAGTGGCGTCCGTTTGCACACCACCGATTATGTGAGGTAATCTTGCATATTACGGGTCATCTTTTTGCAATATGGTTGCATGAGACCTGGCAATACATGAATATACTGTGGAAGTTGATCTTATCTTTGAATTGTAACAATGCTACATTGGCCGTGTATTACTGTAGGGGTAACTGCTAGAAACATGTTCACGTTTTACCCAATGACCACTTAGATTCCTCTACCTTGAAAATACCAAATACAAACGTGAATTACCTTTGGAGACTTCTTTGCACCTTCACATCAATTATTCTTGTCTATATTTACAAAAATGTCATTTTCTTTCCAAAAGTGCCAATCTCCAAATCCTAAATAACCACTCCCATCCAAACCTTAAGCAATATGCTAAAATGAGTTCATGAGGAGGGGCGATTTGGTATTTTCAATGTTGGGTTATGCTTAGAGGTATGTGAAGGATAATTGGTGAAAATGGAGGCTTGTAAGCAGGCATTGGGTAAGTGAAGTATGTGTTTGGTATTTTTTTCTTATTTTTGTTGAGTCTTTCTAGGCTTCGAGTCAACATTACACTTTAACTTATGACTTATGAGTGGCAGTTTTCTTAGAGGAAGTTAGAGCTAGTGCACAACCATTGTATGGACTATGGTGTGCATTACAGTTTGTGGCTTTGTACTCCCCTTTAAAGAAAGCTGATATGATGAGGAAAGCGTGAAGCTTGCAAATCCAATGCGTGGCTGGCAAGTTGGAGGATTGTTAAAACCCAAGGCATATAAAGAAGGGAAACCCATTAATTGGTGAAAGGTAGTGTAAGGAAGTGAACTCAGTACCTTTAGCTCCGATAGAAAGTTGAAGTTGGGTGCTTAACTGTACTTCTAAAAGTTTAAGCTGACAGAGTTTGATGCATCTTTCACTTTATAGCTTGACAAAGGATATGGGGGTCTGGGGCTACCTCCATGTAGTGAGCTAAGAAAAATGAACATGAAAACCTTGTCAGCTGATCAGCTAAAGAAAAACTAATTATGGTATCGATAGTAACTGCAACTACTTAATGGTGAATTATTGCACTAAGAATGTTATGAATTTGCTTTAGGGATAAGAGTAACACGCCTTCTGGGTTTACCCTCAAGTTGAGGAAACACATACGCACAAGAAGGCTAGAGGATGTGAGGCAGCTTGGTTATGACAGGGTATACTCTTGTAGATCCTTTGATTTCATCGCTTACATTTAGGTGGAATTATATTGGTTAGTTGCTCGTTTTAATCATTCATACCTTGTTTCAGATAGTACTCTTTCAATTTGGCCTGGGTGTGAATGCATACTATGTTATACTGGAGCTTTATGCCCAAGGAAATATTATCCTGGTGGATTCAGAGTTTACGGTTATGACGCTTCTTCGATCGCACAGGTATATGCTTTGTTATTGAATGCAAGGTCCATACTTTTAGGAAGAGACAAATTTAATGTTCTCACTTATCAGACTTGCTTGTTTTTGCCTCACGAGTAGATGTGCATCTTCTGTCTTTGTGGAAAGAAGGGTTTTTGATAATCTGAGGCTGATTAGTGAGCTGACTAGTAGGCTAGGTATACTCTCATTTTGCTTTCTTTGACTTCTTGTGGAAAGTGGGCACTGTATAAGCAATCATCCCCTCCCCTGTTGGTGTGGGCGGCTTGCTCAATTAGGGGATGTGTTGGCTTCATGTGAATGGCGACAACCTATTGATGAAGAGAGGAAATCCTGTACCTGAAGTGCCCATTTCAGTAAAGCACATTATCTAACAATTGATCGCAATGCATCTTCCTCTCATCTCCTTATTGGATATTTTGGTAGCTACAGACATACTTAATGAATTCAGACAATTTTAGCTGTCACGGTTTCTACATTTTTCTCAAAATATTCTGTCAACTGTTGTTGCCGTGTTGTCTGAATTCTATCAAAACCATAGGGCCTTTGTTATAATAATAAAATAAAATAAAATAAAAAATAATAATAATACATGGAAGCTTGTTGGTAAGATATAGCATATCATGGCTCATGAGCTACCTAAATGTATCATCGACTGTATTCTTTTAGGTCCTGCATGGTCTTGTTATTGACAGTTATAAACATTCCATGTTCCCCACTCTGAGGGCAGTGCATTGACCATTTCCATGCTAGCAAATCTAGTTGAACTTACCTGATGGATTTTATTCATGATTTATTACTTGGACTGGTAGATAAATAACAAGCTTTCTAATAAACAGAGATGATGATAAAGGGGTTGCAATAATGTCACGCCATCGATATCCTACAGAAATTTGTCGGGTATTTGAGAGAACTACTCCTCAAAAGTTGCTGGCTGCCCTTAAACCGTCCGAAGAACAGAATGATGATAAGCCTCTGAATAACGGAGGGGGAAAAGATGCATCTGAAATATCGACTGAAAAGAAAGGAGGTCGAAAGGGCGTGAAGTCATCCGAGTCTGGAAAAAATACCAATGATGGTAATCGTGGCAGACAAGCCACTTTGAAAGTAGTTCTCGGGGAGGCCCTAGGGTATGGGCCCGCACTTTCTGAGCATATTGTATTAGACTCTGGTCTGGCCCCCAGTATGAAGTTTCCTAAAGAAGATGAGTTAGATGATGAGAATGTCCAAAGATTGATCAAAGCTGTTGGGAAATTTGAGGATTGGCTGCAGGATGTGATCTCTGGAGATACAATTCCCGAAGGATACATTTTGCTGCAGAATAAGAATCAGAAGAAGGAGCTTCAAGCTCCTTCCGAAACTGGAAGCCAGGTACTGTTTTTGTTTCTTAAAATTGCAATTTTAGTCTATCTTGCTTCTCACCACATATCCAGTCAAATTTCTAACTGCACAAAAACTATTACTGACTGATATTTTTACAGATCTACGATGAGTTCTGTCCCATTTTGTTGAACCAATTCAAATCTAGGGACCATATCAAATTTCAGACTTTTGATGCAGCTTTGGATGAGTTTTATAGTAAAATTGAGAGTCAACGGGTAGAACAACAACAAAAGGCAAAAGAGGGCTCTGCAGTTCAAAAACTTAATAAAATACGCTTGGATCAGGTATCGATCTCTTTTATTTAACTTCTAGTTTCTCTGAGCATTCTAATTGCTGAGTCCCTTCTAATTCATTTGTCTATTTGTAATTTTCCCTGTGGAAGTGGAGGTTTCGATAATGGTGGTATAGCTACTTCCTAAATGTTCTTACTTGCACATATATATTTGTGTTGATGTATCATACAGACATGTCTTGTCCTCCATTATTCTGACTGTCATGTTGATTATTAATGATTGCTAGTTCTTGCTGCTCATAATATTCTTTGCTTTTGCTGTTGTTTCCATTGTTAAACCTTTTTCTGTTGTGCGTCCATGCCGGAGTTATTTTCTCATGTTCACTATGTGAAGAGAATGGGTTTCAGTTGCAGGATTAGTTTCTTATCTTGACAAGAAACTTGCTAGCATACAGGTTTACCTTTATGCCTTATGTGGTAACTTTTGGTTTTCTCCTTTACTTTTTGACATAGGAAAATCGTGTGCACACACTGAAAAAAGAAGTTGAT
This sequence comes from Eucalyptus victrix, assembly GCA_016097545.1. Lineage (NCBI taxonomy): Eukaryota > Viridiplantae > Streptophyta > Magnoliopsida > Myrtales > Myrtaceae > Eucalyptus > Eucalyptus victrix. Next base: position 50,598,917 of record CM027842.1, read on the forward strand.
CGCTGTGTTAAAATGGCTGAATTGATAGAATACAACTTAGAAGATGTTGATGCAGCCATATTAGCTGTCCGAGTGGCTCTTGCCAAAGGTATGAATTGGGAGGATCTTGCTCGCATGGTGAAAGAAGAGAAGAAGTCGGGTAACCCTGTGGCTGGTCTTATTGACAAACTCTATCTGGAAAGAAATTGCATGACGTTGCTGTTAAGCAACAACCTTGATGAGATGGATGATGAAGAAAAGACACTCCCTGCGGATAAGGTATTTGTTGAAATTGGGCTTTAATCGCATTGAAGGGAAATATATTATCATTGTTCAGACCTAGGCCTCCATCACTTGATCTAGCTAAGGTTATTCAGTTTCTCGATGATAATCTTTGCAAAGAGATAAAGAGATATTAAATCATTTGATGATGTTTGGCAGAAAAATTCTCTAGCTTATGAGTCTTGTTATACATGAAACTGTGGGTGATTTCCCGGTGAAAGTTTCAGTCACTCAATTCTGAGGGTACTTCCATCCTGGTCCTTAAAATTTTATTATTTTCAGTCAAGTCATTGGATTATTTAGAACTTTCAATTGGGTCACTGCACTTTTGAAGTACGTGGGTAGCTCATCAACTTTCTGTTGATAATGTAACAGAAAGGTGACATGGCACTTTGTCTCCATGTCACATGGCATGCCACATAAATATTCCTGTTGCTTCTTATGGATGGTTGACTGAGCCAAGTGCTTCCAGAATTTATTCAACTTGTTGAAAGTTTTGAAAGTTCAATTGCCTGATTGAACCAGCACCAAAATTGAGTGACTTGATTCACCTTGTAATTACTGTTTCTTGTACTTGCTGAAGACAGTCTTTGTTCCTTTTTTCCTTTTCTGTGAGGGCCCTTTTTTTTTAAAAAAAAAAAAATCCTTCCATCTTGCATGTTTTGGAAAGAACATCATGTACAGCTTTTTGGCACAATTTTTGGTTTAATCACCCTACCGCTTTTTATAGGTTGAAGTCGATTTAGCATTATCTGCGCATGCCAATGCCCGTCGATGGTATGAACAAAAGAAAAAGCAGGAAACCAAGCAAGAAAAGACCATTACGGCACATGAAAAAGCTTTCAAAGCAGCTGAGAGAAAGACGCGTCTCCAGCTTTCTCAGGTACACACTTCCTTGTTTCATTAATGCTCCACTTGATTCTGGGCAACATCTACCAAATCTGAGAGGTTTGATGGGGTATTAGCCATCAGGTGATCTGAGTTTATAGCTATCACCAAAGAACTTATTGAAAAGAGAATATTATGCTAAAATAGGCAGAACCTTTTACATTTACTTGAGGTGGTAGAAACCAACTTATTGGGACTGTTTGTACTAGGATAGAGATGCGATTTTATGGTTCAACATGATGCTTTTAAAGGTGTACCCCGGACCAAATCATTGAGAAAGACCAGAATGTTAGACAATGTATGCTGAATAAGCAGCTGCTACCCCTTGATCAGTTTAGTTTTTTGAAGTGGAAAAGGGATTGAAAAAACTATTTTACATGACACAGGCACTGAGGTCACATTCGCTTTTTCCTAATTTGCAGTTTAGAGTATGATAGACTTGTCTGGCCACTATGATTCACATGAGTAAACTTTTTCAAGCTATGGATTTTTACAGGTGTTTATTCATGTTGTTCTTGAAATGAAGGATGATCGAACTACTGTGTACATTAATTTTCTAGCATCATAATGTTCAACGATATATTTTAATGTCAAAATTTGTCCTTTTGGACTTCAGTCTCTGATGCCTTTCCCTAAATAATCCAGGAAAAGACAGTTGCAACAATTACTCATATGCGCAAAGTCCATTGGTTCGAGAAATTTAATTGGTTCATCAGCAGTGAGAATTATTTGATTATCAGTGGCCGTGATGCTCAACAGAATGAGATGATCGTCAAGCGTTATATGTCAAAAGGAGATCTGTAAGTTATTATTGCGGAATTTTTTTTTTCTTTCTGATACTCATGACTATCTGTTTGTCATTTTAATTGCCATTGATGGGATTATTATTGAATTCCCAACGTGTATCTTCATTTGGCTGCATTCCCTGCACGTATCAGGTGCAATTTAAGTGAGTTCATGTGATCTTATCCTGGATCGTACTGACTGGAAGCAACAAAATACCACATTTCTTATAACACTATCTAGCCATGTGCCTGTTAAAGTATGTACTAAAATTATAGGAAGTGAGTAAATGAAATGTGATAATGATGCATCCGTTTCCTCCTGGGATCTATGAATCTTCAACTTTTGGCTAAAGGCATTAGCTTTTATGAACTAACTAGATTTTTGTTCTTGTTCAACTATTAAAGAATTGAATTCTTATTGAAGCTTGTTAGTTGCTGCTTATCATCTCAATTCAACTCTTGAACAGCTATGTACATGCCGAGCTTCATGGAGCATCTAGCACAGTGATAAAGAACCACAGGCCAGAGCAATCTATACCCCCTCTTACTTTAAATCAAGCTGGATGTTTCACGGTAATTGTCTTCCTCATGGTCAGATTATATTTATGCTCTTTGTTAGTGTTCAGTGATCATCTTCCTCACAGTCGGATTATGCATATGCTTTCTATTAATGTGAGGCTGTGCAAAGGTGAATGGTATCACTGAAAATGATCAATTGCTACTTTTGGTGCTCGTTTTAGGTTTGTCACAGCCAGGCATGGGATTCAAAGATTATCACCAGTGCTTGGTGGGTCTATCCCCACCAAGTTAGTAAAACTGCTCCCACTGGTGAATATCTTACTGTGGGAAGTTTCATGATTCGTGGAAAGAAGAACTTTCTCCCCCCTCACCCTCTTGTGATGGGTTTTGGGTTGTTGTTTCGGTTGGATGAGAGCTCTTTGGGTTCACATTTGAATGAAAGGAGAGTGAGAGGTGATGAGGAGGGCACTGATGATGTAGAAGAAAATGGGTCTGTTCAAGAACCTGATACTGACTCTGAAAAGGAAGTGACAGAGGAGAAAATCACTACAGAGTTGGAAAGAGTTCCTGATTCCACAACAGAAAGTTTTGAACATGCATCAGAATCCACAGCTAAAGATAACTCGACACACAATGCCTCTGCAATCTCCTCTTCTAGAGGTAGCGACCAAGATGACTTCCATGTTGCGCAGAATGGGGCCCTGAATGGTGGTGATGGAAACAACATAGCTGATGGTTTAGTAAATGGTGCTGCTTCAATGAACCCACGATTGGATGATCTCATTGATAAAGCACTTGGACTTGGATCTGCTTCCCAGGCTAGTATGAATTATAGGCTTCAAGCTTCTCAATCAGATTCATTGGGAGAACGCAATCAGGAAGAGAAAAAAGTTCCAACTGGAGATAAACCTCGTACTTCAAAAGCTGAAAGAAGAAAACTCAAGAAAGGTATGGAGAGTAATGTTTCTGCAGAAACACTCGTGGATGAGGAAGTCAATAAATCAAAGGAAAGTATTTCTGCTGATCATTCTGAAAAACAAGTTCAAAGTGTGAAATCTGGTGGGGGGAAAATCAGCCGTGGTCAGAGGAGTAAACTCAAAAAGATGAAAGAGAAGTATGCTGATCAGGATGAGGAAGAAAGAAGTATTCGCATGGCATTATTGGCTGTAAGTTATATATTCTGCAACATGATTTACACTAGCCAAGTTACAAAATATTTCCTCGTCAATGTCTCCTGTTCATTTTTCTTTTCATTGATTTGGTCTTTTGACGTCTCTTTGCTGAAGTAGCTTCTTCAACAAGCCAATAATTGTAGCTTGTTTTCTTATTACTTTTCATGTAATTTACAAATTTAATGAATTGATGGGAAGCATTTATATAACCTCTGAGAAAAATAACAAGTATCTGTGCATTACTTAATCATACATAACCGACTAATTTCCAGGAAAGAAAGTTGAATCAGCAGCACTGTCAATCTATAGCATCGGTGCTAAAACACCCTCGTTATCAGAACTCATGGCAAAACATCTTACTCTTTCCTCATCTACTGACCTAGTAAAACCAAACTTGAGGGCAGCATGCTCCCACCCAACTCGCATGCACACAGTCTGATGGAACAGGCAAACTTGGAGAGGCTTTGACATACATCTCTAACTGAGACATGGTGGTGGAAGATACACCGTGTGAAATGCATTCGACAGCATGGTATAGAAATTGTCACACTGTTTCACCTTGAAGGTCCCTTAATATGAACATTTTCATTAATTAATTCTGTGTCAAAATTGCATTCCACTTGAATGTTTTGTCGTATTGTGCATATGGACCTAGTTGCTCTCTGATTGTTTATTAGATGAATGTGGACCCTGTCATCTTCTCTATAGTTTCTAATGATGTCTCTTTTAAAATTTTATAGTCTGCTGGAAAGGCGCAAAAGAATGATGTTGAATCACAGAAGGGAAATGCAGCTCCACAGAAGGGGAAACAACCTGTTAGTGGTATGTACACAGGTTTTAATTGAATTCTTAATGAACATCATTTTTTCTGATAGTGATCTTTTCTATGTCAGTGGTTTCAAATTGCTAGGGAGATGAGTAGTGATTGGATAAGTATCATCATCAGATAAGGTTGTAGCATGTAGGCTACTTGGATGTTAAACATCTTGAGAGAATGTTAAGAGCTCGATTAGCTAGAAATTTAAAGTGATGAAAATAGGGGACTGTACCTTGTCTGTCCTTAGTTCATTTATCAAGGAGACAGCAATCTCTCTCCTTCCTAAACTTCTATTTTTGGGATTTTAATCTCCTTTTTTATATCCTTACTATTATATTGTATTTTTGCTCTTAGGAGAGTCCGAGTTCAAATAAGATCTTGTTATCTTTCCCCATGATATGCAGGTCCAGAAGATGTGCAAAAAATATGTTATAAATGCAAAAAGGTAGGTCACCTTTCCCGTGACTGTCCAGAGCATCCAGATGATGCTTCACGAAGTCATGTGAATGTTGAAGTTGAAGTTCGAGGGTCACTTGCCCTCAGGAGATACTCTCTCTGATATGGACAGAGTAACCATGGAGGAGGAGGATATACATGAAATTGGTGAAGAAGAGAAAGGCAAATTAAACGATGTGGACTACTTGACTGGGAATCCACTACCTAGCGATATTCTCTTGTATGCAGTCCCCGTCTGCGGGCCATACAATGCAGTTCAATCCTACAAATACCACGTAAAGATTGTCCCTGGAACTGCAAAGAAGGGAAAAGGTACTTGCGCTTGAGTATCATATTATTGGAATTACTATCTCCCGTTCTCCTCTCCATGCCTGCGTTTATGCTTTTTGAATGCGACTAGTTCACCAAGAATTTTGGTTATTGCAGCTACAAAAACAGCAATGAACTTGTTTGGCCATATGCCTGAGGCGACAACTAGGGAGAAGGAATTGATGAAGGCTTGTACAGAGCCTGAGTTGGTTGCTTCAATTGTTGGCAATGTGAAGATTACTGCCGCGGGTCTTACTCAGCTAAAGCAAAAGCAAAAGAAGGCCAAGAAGAGTGGAAAACAATAAAGGTAGCGAGCAAATAGGAGTATGTGGTCTAACGATAGTCGCTCTGTAAGGTTTGAAGATGGAGATACTGTTTTTCTTGTGATAGAAAGTTATTCTTTTTCGTCTTTTTAGAACTTTTTCTATTCTGGAATTTTGAGAGGTGTAAAGGAGTACCGTGTACATAAGCTACAGGTCCATGCTGCGAAAATATATTGGACTAACGAATCATGAAATGTTGGCAACTTTTCAGAGATGATGAGGTAAACTGATGTGGACCTATAAAAGGCATAGGCTGACATGCGCTCCAACGTTTGGCTGCTTGGAATGGTTTTCTGCTAGCATTTTGGAAGGCCACATGAATCATAAAAGGTGCTTGCTTTACTACAATGCGTGGCAAGCTAGGTAACACCGATACTAGCATGTGACATAACACATCATGTTGTTTTCCAAAAAAAAGAGAGAATTTCAACATGTTGGATGTATATATCAAATGTGTATTTTTATATATACATTATAAATTATCATTTTTATAATTATTTTAATCAAATTAACTTCATTTTAATTTTTAAATAAACAAATAATAAAAAGAGCCGAGAGTGAATTTATACAAAAACATTAATTCATCATTTGTTAGTATTATTTATTGTTTTAATTGGATAAATTCAACTCAATTTCAATATTTCATAAAATTTTGTGGGAAAAAATAAGTAATCCACATTCTGGATTCACATATCAGAGCATGTTAGAAGAGGAGAAAAAACAAACTTGGAGGGTGAATTATGCATAACGAAAAGTGAGCTAATAGAAAAGAAGATTATATTTTTTTTTCTCTCCATTTATTATTTTTATTATCTTTCATTTTTTATATATTTATATTTTGACTTCTTATTTATTGAAATTTTTAAGATTGATCATGTGCCTATTAGAATCATGTGTCGGAATTTTGATCTCACGTGTTAAAATCATGTGTTAAAATTCCAAATTCACATGTTGGAATTTCAAACTTGCGTGTCCGACATGTGTAGGAGTATTCAACTTGACACCAAAATTGTTGAAAAGTGCCAATGCTTCTTAGGTGGTAAAAATATTAGTGCTAAAATTTTTGTACAACGCTTACTTAGTGTTAAAACTTTTTTTTTCGCCCATTTGAGTGTCACATTAGAGTAAAATCAATTATTTGAGCATCAATTTCGGCAAATCATCTTACATTGGAATTTTTTAATTTTTTAATATTTTATGAATTTTTATTTTTATTTTTGTTTTTGCTTTTTTCTCTTTAGGGCTGGGAAGCAAAACCCTTGCCCTCGACTGCAAAGGCCTTGGGCAAGGCCATCGAGGCCTCACCGGCCACTAGTGAGGTCATAATGCCCTCACCAACTCTATGCAATGTCACTGACGAGACCACAATGTCCTCACCCTGGGCCTTTGCAACAAGGGTGAGGCCTAGCCACAAAGGCCCTGCAAGGGCCCTGAGGGTTTCATGGCTGGCAAGGGTCACGGGTGACCCTTGTCGTTATCTGTCAAAATCACGTCAAACAATTGACATTCACGTTGAATTTTTCAGTAAGACAAATCAAAATTGATATTCAAATGATAATTTTTCCAAATTTATGACACTCAGAGCAAAAAAAATTTAGCACTCAAAAATGCTCTGTACAAAAAGTTATGACACTCCCACCGTTCTTACCCCTACGATGCTGTTGTGCATATGATGGATAAACCCTGTCTAGACTCTTACCGTCTACAGCCCATAAATGCTACCTTTCCTCTGTCCGATGTTGCATCCATATTGAGAATCAATATAGTAATTTAATTGTCTTTAACAAAATATACGTGATGTGTCGTGCATTTGCCGTATATACATTTTGCTTAGATCAGTGTTTTTCTTCTCATTTTGTTTTACTGGATCGTTTCCAAAGTTTTACAAAGCCAAATGCTCTGTGACATCCGTCTCGGTTTAAAGGAAACACGGAAGAGCTCGAATCTGGCAACACAGAGGATGGTCGAATCAATAATTTCTTTTTCTCGCTTCTTTGCACGGCACACGTGCCGATATTTGTGCATCCTGCAACAGTTTCTCTACAAGAGACGACTTAACTGGAAACATTACACTACGGCGATATCAATCACGGTTCATTGAGCTGCGGGAACATCGCTCAAGTCCAGGCCTTCTGCTGGCAAATCGGAAGAAAGCGGACCCAAGATCCCGTCAGAACTCAGAGTCAATCCGCTCTGCAGTATCAAGAAAAGAACTGTTATTTTTCATCACATGAATCTGTAAAAGCTATGACTAAATGTGCGCTGCTCACAGTAGCAGACCCTGACAACTCGTGAAATAATGACAAAGCATAGTATACATCATTCTCAATGTCCAGGACAAAGTATGCAATCAGGAGTATGAAAATGGTATATTCAAATGTGTGTCAAAAGTAGAATGTCCATGCTATGGAGCTCTTTGTGGATCCTTGCAAGGAAAACAGCTAAAATTGGTAACGCCTTTACAACAACCAAGACGCAAAGGAATGGAAAGATCATGCTTCAATTAGCGAGAAAATTTTTTATGTTGCTCGTGTGAGTTATTTCTCTCCTGTTTAGTACCAAAGGGCAAAACTCATGTCAAAACAAGCGTCTTATGTAGCACTTTCATTTGTTCCAATAGCCAATTATTGGTCTTTATAAAAGCCCGGAATTGGCTGGAAGATAGAGTCAATTAGGGACCAGCCCAACTAAGCAAAGGGAATTACCTCAGGCTGGAACCTAAGCATATCTGCACGAGCCATCGCTTCTGCTTGAGCAATTCTCTGCCTGAATGTCTGTGCCATCTCCTCCGCCTATTACATTGAGGCCCATTCCAAGATAAGTATGTCATGAGGCAGCAACATATGATTCGCATTTGTAACCAAAAAAGAAAAGAAAAGAAAGCGATCCAAAATTTTCTAGTCAGAGATCTTGGCAGTCTTAAGCAATAGGTTTCATCCATGTCTTTTATGTTTCAACATTCTTCACCAAAGGCTTAATCATTCCCAAGCGCTATAAATGTCCTTTCACTAATCAAGTAAGATCCACATTCCACCCTCAAGTCACCAGATAAAACAAAGTTGAACTGGCATAAAGCATCGAAAAATTCTGTATTTGAGACCAATACCTTCTCAAAAACAAGCTTTGGGTTGCGAATCATGTCACCAGGAGTAGGTTCTAACTTCTTGGTTGAAAGACTCACTCTGCCTCTCTCGCGGTCATGGCTCAAAATCATAACCTACACCAGGTGAGTTAATTAGAGGTTTATCTACTAATCAAAAGTGAAATTTCCAGCAAACTAACTATACAAACTAATTAGGCATATAACCTTGAGAGTATCTCCAGGTTGAAGAACAGTAGCTATGTCGGAGACACGGTCATGGCTGATCTGACTGACATGGAGGAGTCCGTTGATACCGCCAATATCGATGAACGCACCATAAGGCTTCAGACTTTGAACTGTTCCTATAACCACTGATCCAATGCCTAACTGGGCCTGGCTATCTGCCATTGCCTTGCGGTTACTGAGGACAAGTCTAGACTGCTCCTCATCAACTTCCACAAACTTCAGTGGGAGTTCCTTCTCAATAAGCTCTTCTGCAATTGTTTTCTGATGCATATCCAAAAAAATTGAATAAATTAATTACAATACCAGTTCAGACAGAAAAAATTCATCGACAAAATTCGATCAATGGTTTGGAACTAAGAAATAGATAGCATCATGAACTAATAAAACAGACATCAGACAGTAACATGAAGGCCTGATAACAGTATGATTCACAAGAAAACAATTCAACAAAAAATTTGGGGAAGCCACGTCAAAAATGAGAGAGCTTACGGTTGATATTTGAGAGAAAGGAACAAATCCTCGCAAGCCCTCCACCACGGCAACCACTCCACCTTTGTTTGCACCAACAACCTGATATACAAAAAGACCTTAAATTAACCAATTGTTTAATTGGAAAAAAGTAATAGGAAATCGCTGAACACATGAAAGAGGAAGAGTAGACTGTTACAAGACCTCCTGGGTCATAGCAAGGACAGAAAATAGTTTCAGGGTCAGGATAATTATGAAAAGAATTTGGATATTAGCAAGACAAAGGAGTGAGTAGGGGGTGCAATTTTGCACCCTCACCTTCAGTGACATGCCAATAGAACTCAATGAACAAAGCAAATAGTGCATTTGACAGCTTGGAATACCAGCAGGATGGTAACACTAAAAGCAACAGTGCAAACCTTGCCCTTAACCACGACATCCTCAGCCTGAAGCTGCCTACATCTTTCCCAAGCAAGATCATACTGTATTGTTCTTAAGCTCAAGATCAAGCTATCATCAGCTTCATTTTCACCGATAATTACGAACTCCTCTTTCATGCCAGGAACTATACCAGCTTCTTCAACATGCTTTATCCTGTGAATGCATGCCTCTTGGACAGGCAATAAGGCTGAAGATTTTGCAGTAATATCAACAAGTGCCCCATTGCCATCTGTACAGAAAACCGTTCCCTTCACCTGAAAAAGATGCGCACGGTATCAAAACACATGCTGATGCACACTCATGTAAATTGAAATAAATAAAACCACGTGAAAAGGGCAAATCTTGGACAATTAATGCAGCTAATAAGTAAGGATGGCAAAACCATTCCAATATTCAACGCTTTAAGGAAGTTACAGCATTTGTCAGTCCAGGCCAGGAAACGGTGGTCGAACATTTCATTCACTCTTAGACACCTATTTCAATGAGGAACCTATCTCTGCCTACGTGCAGAAGCTGTCCTCACTTCAGGTAATTTTCCAGGAAATGCTCCCCACTCGACAAGCAAGAGGTACAAAGAGCAGACACAATTGGAAGTAAGCTTATCATTCTCTGTGAAGACCCTTATTTATGAACCAGCAAAACTTCGTAAAATCAATCCACATAACAACCCCATCACCATATCCGTCGACAGCAAACTCACGCCTTTCTCTCGACCCGACATTCAGATTGCAAGCTCTCACCAATCGGTCCCTTCTACCCTTCACTTTTTCTCCAACAAAGGTCGCACATTTCCCACATCAAACACGACTTCACATCCACCCAACAAAGACCCATCTCTCCACACACGCGTTAAATCACGAAGAAAGCAGGAACCCACCGACCTTGGTCCCGAGCTCGGAGTTGAAGTCGTACTTATCGAGGGCGGTGTGAAAGTCCTCGAGCGTGAAGGCGACGCCCTCCATGGGAGCCGTGCGGCACCGCTCGTAGGCGTCGTCGAAGAGGTGCTTGAGCTCGTTCCTGTCGCGGGTCCGGGCATTGGAGATGGCCACCGCGGATACGACGGTCTTGGAAGGGCCGGGTCGGGCCGGAGCCTGCCGGTGGTGGTGAGGAGGGGCGAAGGGGTTGGAGAGGCGGGAGCGGGACAGCGGCGGGGAACGGAGGCCGGTGAATTGCTGCGCCAAAGACGCCATTTTTGCGGCTTCCCCCCTGCTCGGTCGCCTGCTGCAACTGCGTGTCTCGCGCCTTCTGGGTTGGATTGGGTAAGAGAGATTCTTGTCGGATTAGATAAGGTGAGAGGCGAAGGCGACGCGGCAGTGGCAAATGGCGATGGCCACAGAAGGGTGGTGTTCTGTTCTGCCGATGAACCGAACCAATATCAAACGGTTCGGTTTTATCGGTTGTTCGGTTCAGTTTTTGTGTCGATTTGTTGGTTTGCTTTCGATTTAATTGGTTTAGAAACCCAGAGGTGAGAATGGCCCCAGAAAACATAGATTAACCTAACCCAATCCAGCTCAGCCAGTTCTCATTTGGTTCTCAAGTGGACAAGACCGATCTCCGATCCTGGAGTCACTAGAACCTATATTATGTAAGTTCATCCATAATCTTGAGGGCTTTATGGATTGTCCAACCCACAGGATCAATCAATCCTCAGTCCAGTCCCAAAAATTAGAGATTGGCATTGTGTAGATTGGTTCTTGGCTCAAATGCTAGATCAACCCAATTCCGGCCATGCTCGTTCCTAAAAAAATGGATTAATCAAATCAAACCGATAACATATATTAGAACTCTGTTTGTTTCGTAAATACTGAATAATTTGAAATGATCATTCTCATCATTGGAAATAATTAGATAACGAAAATTATTTTCATTATCCGTAAAAGTTTATGTCGAAATATTTTGCAAATGATAAATACATTTTTCGTTTATTCATTTATTATAAACGGTACGAGTGAAATTTTTAAGAAAAATATTTCTTAATTTATTCTTTTTTATGGAACAAATAAAACTTAAAATGTTTTTCTCCTATAGCAAGCTAAAAGCCTATTAAGATGACTATTTCTCTGGGGATCATGGATCAAGCAAGAACAAGTCTTTTTGTTTGTTTTATCATTTAGACATTGAGCTATGCTTCTATTCACTTTTTCCGTTAACAAAAATTTAAGCTATGATGTTATAGATAATTTTGTTTTTGTTTTCAGTGGTCGTAATTGAATGTGCATTTTAAGTTTTTGATGATTATATTAGCTATTATTGTACTTTCACTTGTGTGTCGACTCGATATTAACAATTCCATATCAGACCAAATCAAAGTTATTAATTTGGTTTGATTTATGATTTAATTGGTTTGTTTTGGATCTAGGTCAAGGTTTTCAATGTTTATATTTGTTTGGGTTGAAAATGTTCCTAAATTGACCCCAAATCAACCGCGAACATCTCTCACACTCTATCAATGCACATTTTTGCAACACTAACTAGTCAAGTATGTTGGGTAGGAAGTATGAAATAAAGTATGATATCTTCTTCTAAAGAGATTGTCAAAAGGAGCTTAAGTCTGGACCCGTTAATATATTTAATTAAATACACATCTTCACTTAAAAACTTAAATCAATGAATTATAGGCAACTAGAATATATATATTGACTATTTCACACCATATGAATTCTCAACTCACGCATGTATTCTAACAATTCTCCATTTGTGTGTAAGCTCCAATATTAGGTTTGTCCCACCTTAATTCAGGTATCCTTCTATATTAATTTATATCAACTTGAATCTCCAACGTACTAAACCGCGGCATCCACTAGTTGAGTCTCCAACGCATTGGACGATGAAGTCTGCCATTGAGTATCCTTCTACATTAACTTATTTCAACTTACTTAAATCTCCAACACTAACTTCATCTTTGTCTCTTTTTTCTAATTGAATTAGAAATCTACATCATAATGCCTATCTGCCCTGCAACCAACACATATTGGGAGTGGGCCACCAAGGCCCTAAAAGTAATACACATTAAGACTGGCCCACTAAACCATTGTTACACCATAATGCCCATCAGCCCAAAAACCAATACACACTGGGTATGTGCCCCCAATTAACCATTGACTCTAATACTTTAACACCTTATTTTAGGAAGATCACTAAAAGGGAGCCTAAGGTTGGGCTCATTAATATATCTAATTCTATATTCACTCAAAAACCTAAGTTAATGAGTTATAAGTCAATTAAGATATATTAATCGCTCCACATTATATCAATTCTAAGATGTGATACTTTTGTGTATTCTAATATGTTGGATGTTATGACGGATTTGTGATGGTGTTGGAAACCAACCGGAGTTTTGATGGGTTTTTTTCTTTGTTGCCTCAATACACTAGCTTTTTTGTTTACTTTTTCATTATTGAAACAACCTTAATTCGGATTTGGTTATTTGTGGTCGTTCTAATCCACCTTACAGGTTATTCGATTTGTATAATTTGTTAGATCACATTATATGGGATCTTAACTATAACAGTTACATACATGTTACTAAAAATGTTAATGCACATAAATTGTTCTTTTGCGGGATAGATGATTCAACATGAAAATTCGGTGCTTCATTGACATAAGAAAAGATACATAGAAAATCATTGAAAAGGGAAACAAAATCTAAATTCAATTAATGTCAGATAACACTGATTAAATTAAAAAGATATTACTGACTTTTTTTTTTTAAAATTCAATCTCAAATTTTTACAGGAAAAAGAAAACTTATTTGATAACCCATGCATTTACCGAGATAAAAATAAAAAAAAACATAACTTAATCTATCACGATTGTTATTATGAATTAATCTAACAAATACCTCATATTCCAAATATGAATTTAACCCTTCTCGTCTTATTTGAACTTATTTTTTAAACCAATTAAAATCATTATTTTCTCTCTTTGCACATTTAAATGAAATTATTTTTTTTCCATGTGCTTTTTCTTTTTTTTTTTTTTTTGGTTCTTAATTACAGTTAAATCCCAAAAAAAAAAAAAAAGAGAAAAATACTTTTGAAGGAGACTCGTCGAGTCATCTATTTCACGGCAGAAAAGCTTCTTTTAGCTGCTGGCGATGTTTAATGTCCGGAGCTCGATCGATGCTTGTCGTCTCCAATGTCTGCAACCATCAGCCCCGACGCCTCAGGCTCAGGTAGACTCTCTCCTCCACGAGAAGAGCTCAAATGGGTTCATCTTCATCTCCCTCGATTATCATGTTGTCTGCGCCAATTTGCTTTCTTTTCTCGCGCTGAGAAGATTCCTCCTTTACCCGCAAATCTCTGTAGTTTCTACCGATCAAGTTCGAGTTTTTAGGAGGTCGGTTGGCTCTTCTCGTTTGAGATTGATGGAGGGCAACGCTGTGGCTTAGAGCTTTAGGGGTTTTGATTCTTTTCTCTCTACCTCCTTCGATTCGCTATCAAGATTCGAGCTTTCTTCGGGGAGGGGAAAAAAGGGCAGGTTTTGCTTCGAATTTTCGGCGGCTTAGAAGGCTTTCTGTATCATTGGGACACTTCTTGCTATTTACTTCGCATCATATTCTAGATTAGCAGGAAATAGGGAGGAGCTATCTTGACGTGCATTACTCTGATTCTCTGATGTGTTTTTGAAGAGCTTGATGTTGCGAAATTATGAAATTTCTGCGTGGTTTGTTATTGTGGGATAGGGAAGTCTCTTTTCTCTATGTTTTGGTGATTGGTTGTGCTCCAACTTTCAGATAAAGTGAGAGAAAAGGAGGGGACAGGGATGGAGGCAGTGAAAGAAGGGGGTGTTCTTGCAAGCTCAGGACCTGAGCCCTCAGAAACTGGTGAGCCCGTGTGCTTTTTCTTCGGTTTCGTTGTATGTACTTATCTGTTAAGCGCCATGGAGCATGAGCTGAAGAGCACTGAGGCTAAGATTTTCTTATGAATCGGCTAGATGTGAAAGCTAGAGTTGATGCTATGTGGGAGCAAATGAACAAAGGGACCTCTAAGCAGATACTCCAATCCGTTTGCAGAAAGCCCAGTTCAACTGTGAATAACAATAAGCGCAAGACGTCCACTGTGAGAATATTTCTTACTCTGTTATGGTTTGAGTGAATGTAATAGTTAGCATATAACCTTTGGCTTTACTTTGTAGAATTGGATGAATTATCTAGGCTTGGCTCCTAATAAGGCAGAATCATTGTCACAAGAGAAACCCCAGGAAAGGCCTAATCTAGTCCAGAATGGAAGTAATGATGAGGCTAAGAGGCTTGCTGCCGCTGCTCTCTCAGCAGTAAGGGAGGCAGCAGCAGCTGCTGCTTCAGGGAGGGGTAAAGTTGAGGTAAGTTCATTTCACACTGAGGAGGAAGAACCTGCATATGCCTTTTCAATCTTTTTGTACCTGCTTTTCAGCCTAGTATTCTGTTAATTCAGTTTGAGAAGTAGTTGAACGGTCATTATTTGCTCCCACTGTTAAGATTGGATGTGGTGGAATAGTGAAATAGGTAGATTTTTTCCCCTCCAAATGATCTGTTCCTTACACAAATGGCTTGTGTCTGATTCTTATCTAGATCACTGAAATTCGGGACTTTGCTGGTCAAGATATAGAAGTTAAGAAGCTTGTGGATGCTGATTCAAGAGAGGCATCCGACAAGGCCAAGGCTGCTGCGCCTTCTGCTGTTGATGCTGTTCTTGAACAAATAAAGAAGAAACCGAAGCTGAGTGTGCTTGACAAAACGAAGAAGGACTGGGGAGAGTTTAAAGGAGAGAACCAGGGAATGGAAGACGAGCTTGATGCCTACAAGAAAAGCTCGAATCAGTACCTGGACAGAGTTTCCTTCTTGCAACGAGCAGACTACCGTGAGTTTGAGAGGGAAAGAGATGCGCGTCTTGCCTTGCAAGCCAGGAGGAAGCCAGATATGCGGGATGAGTCATGAAAATGGAACAGAGTTGATCATACATGCTGGCGCATCTTGTGGAGGAGTGTGGCCACTGCTCCAGAAGTGTGAAATTCGCTGAAAGGGGACATGAAGGCCAGCCATAAGTGAAGTTGTTATGAGGAGAGGTTCTCTCTTTTCCTAGAGAAACTGGTTTATTGTGGGAGATTTTTGGTCAATTCTCAGTTTCACCGTTCCTCTTTTCATCTGTGGGGGAATGAATTAGGGAAGAGCCTGTTTTCTGGTTAATGGGGGAACATTGCTTCGTGGTAATGAATTTAACGGATGAATCTATAGTGTGACATTGTTTGATGTAATGTTATGATGCTAGTAGAGCAGGACACAACCAATGCCAACGGTCATGGATTATTGTTTCCAATTCCAAAGATCTGTATTAGCTTTTTGGACGAGAAAGCATAGCCTCAGTGATGGGTTTGAATTGCGCCTGGTTAGAGTCGAATCATCTTCCCCTCTCAATTAAATTTCTAAAGCTTGATTGCATGAATGGCGATCGGATCACTATAATGAAGTTAGAAGAGCAACTTAGGAGAATAAAGCTTCCTTAATATGAAGATGCGAAGTGGAATTTAGGCCTCACTGAGACGGGCTTTAATAGGATTTCTCGGGTTTTAGTAGGAGTTTTCCTGATAGACCAATGCCGCCCCAGTAAACCGACCGGCAAGGAATGGCCAGACTCCAACCTAAACTAGAAATTGAAATTATGACCCAAAAAAAAAAAAAAAAAAACCTAGGAATTGAAATGGAACATAAGAATGCTGGATGTTGGGATGCATCTCCAACAGTTTGCATGCAATACTGGGCAACTGGAAGACCCAAGTTTTTAAATCGTCCATAACGGGAAGCTCCCACGTGATTTTCAATCTTTCAAGCAGGAAAAAAATCACATCTGTATGGCCAAACCAGCATCCTAACTTACAAACAACAAAAAACTTTAATCCTGGGGATGGCCCCATTCCTCCATAGATCCTGCTAAAGTGTTTATGAACATTGATAGCAAAAACGCTACAAGGTCATTCTGTTATTGCAGACAGAGTATGACAGCAAACTTCTCTTTAGACACTCGGACTCTTCCAAATAATGTAAGACAAGAAGAAACCGGAAGTTTTCAGCCAGAGATTTCAAAATCGAAAAATGCAGTGAATGTAAATCCAGAAATCTACATGTGAATGGGCTTGTCATAAGTTGCCATAGCAGCTTCCTTCAATGCCTCACTCATCGTCGGATGTGCGTGGCACACACGTGCAATGTCCTCACTGGAAGCATCATATGCCAAGGCTAACACTGCCTCATGAATGAGTTCGCCAGCATTTGGTGCCATGATATGAACTCCCAATATCTTGTCTGTCTCCTTGTCAGCCAGAATCTTGACAATCCCTTCTGCATCATCAATCGCCTTGGCCCTGCTATTAGCCAAGAAAGGGAATTTCCCCACACGGTATTCAACACCAAGTGCCTTGACCTGCTCCTCAGTCTTTCCAACAGATGCAACCTCAGGATGTGTGTATACAACACCAGGGACCTTGTCATAGTCCACATGACCAACTTTACCAGCAATGAACTCTACACAAGCAACTCCATCCTCTTCAGCTTTGTGAGCCAGCATTGGGCCTGGAATTACATCTCCAATTGCATAGACACCGGGCACATTTGTAGCAAATCGGTCATTGACTGGTATCCTTCCAACCTTGTCGGTCTCCACTCCTATCTTTTCTAGCCCAAGACCTGCTGTAAATGGAGCTCTGCCAGCAGAAACAAGAACAACATCAGCTTCAAGGATTGTCTGTGCACCACCGGCTGCTGGCTCAAGGGTCAACTTTACAATGTCTCCAGATGTGTCAACTCCGACAACTTTGGTCTTGAGCATGAACTTCATCTTCTGTTTCTCGAGGGAACGTTGAAATTGCTTGCGGATTTCCCCATCCATAGAAGGCACTATATCTGGCGCAAACTCAACTACTGTCACCTCTGATCCCAGTCGGCCCCACACTGAACCCATCTCTAGGCCTATGTAACCTGCTCCAATCACCACCAGTCTTTTTGGAATTTCTGACAGAGCTAAGGCCCCAGTTGAAGAGACTATCCTCTTTTCATCAATGGTTATCCCCGGTAAAGATTTCACATCAGAGCCAGTGGCAACTATTATGTTCTTGCCCTTTACAACAGTATTGCCACCATCGATGGTGTCTACTGAGACCTCTGAGGGGGAGACGAACTTTCCATACCCTTTAACATAGGTCACCTTATTTTTCTTGAACAGACCTTCAATACCTTTGGTCAAACCGGAAACTGCTTTGTCCTTTTGGGCCATCATGGCAGGTAAATCAACCTCAACAGACGGGAATTTCACACCATGGCTGGCGAAAGAATGCTTTGCTTCATGATACATGTGCGAGGAATGAAGCAGTGCCTGGTCATAGTGAGGGAAACAACAAAGGGAAAATGGAGTTGGAAAACATTCTGTCATTGCTAAAGCATTGTCCACATGCAAAGTAAAGAGAAGTCTAAACCTAACCACCAAGACAAGACTTCAAGTGCCCATAAATGAAGGTTTAATTCATATCAACTGAAATATATTAATGTAGAATCTAACCAAACAAAGATGCCAGGATACATATCTTGAAGATGTGCGTGAAAGCAAAACGGATGCACTAACATATGCATTACGGAAAATCGATGGCAGATAAAGAACGGCAATAATCTAATGCTATATGAGCATATAAACAGCTTAATAGTAATAAAAAAAAAAAGTTGAAGGCTCACAAATTTACCCAAAAAAGGTGCTTTTCAAATGAAGAAGCTTGTTTGTCGACCATAAAAGAAAAGGTGTTCTAAAGCATACAAATTGAAGGGCAGCAAAGAACTCCGATTTGCTAGCAATCAAATAAGAACGCTATGAATTCTTCCGAGTGGTGTAGGTGTCCACAAACAACACCCGTCTTAAACAGTAGAACGAGGTTTCCCATTTGTTTTTTCTTGTGACACCACACTCCCACCTCGACACTCAAGCCCAAATAAACAACAGACTATATCCTCGCGTCGCTTGAGAATCAGGATTACAGAGATTACTCTCCTTGTTTAACTCTCCTCGACAATCGAAAGCCCTCAGGTAATAATCTCTATATCAGCGGACTTCCGTTAGCTCCACCACAATTCATTCCAAACTCTAAATCTACACAAGCAGACATATTCAACTCACATAAAACTCACAACAAAATAAAAAACAGCTCTTGAGAAGAAAAAGGAAGAAACTTCCCTCCTCAAACCTACAGAATTCGCTTCTTCCAATCCAAACAAGTAGGAACAAACGACGAGACAAAACCACAAGATCCAACCGCAACCTCCAAAATCGGACGCAGGCACATCACCACCACCACCACCTCCACAAAAGACACGACCGCAAGCACCGGAAATCCAAAACCCCAAGAAAAATCACCTTGGAAGGAATACAGCCGACGTTGAGGCAGGTCCCGCCGAGGGCGCCGCGCTTCTCGATGCAGGTGGTCTTGAGCCCGAGCTGGGCCGCCTTGATGGCCGCCACGTAGCCGCCGGGGCCGCCGCCGATGACGACGACGTCGTTGTCGTCGGATCCCCCGGAGGCGAAGCCCCGGGAGAAGGGGGTCAGGGAGCCGGAGTACCGGAGCGCCGCCGGGGAGGCGCAGGTGAACAAGTGCGACGCCTTCCTCCTCGCGATGCTCGCCATCGCCATTTGCTCGCGGGAAGGGAGGGGAGCGCCGGAGACCGGTCGCCGGAATCGGAGGTCGTCGGGAGGATCGGACGGTCGAGATCGCGCGGGAGGAGGAGGAGGAGGAGGAGCTTCGACGGAAGAGAGAGAGAGAGAGAGAAATGAGAAGTTTTTGACAGCGTTTATCGTGAGGAAAAGAATTAAAGAGGGAGGCGCCGTCGTCGGGTGCGGCGGCGGCGCGCGGTAAGCTCTCGTGGTCGAGCGGCCCGCGCCGTTGGATCAGCGTCGGGGGGGATTTAGGGGGACGGCGGCGATGTCGTCGCGGGAGTGGTTGGTTGGGTGGCGTCTCTTTGGTGCGCGCGTGCCGCGTTAGACTGACGGGGGAGAAATGGAAAGGACGGTCGAGATTTATGGCTCCTCCTCGTCGGCCAATCGGAACCGTACATCTTGTTGCCCTCGATTCCCGTTGACAAAATGTTTTAATATTTGTTTAGAGGATGTTTGATTACCTCTAATTTTATTTTCATTTATAAAGAATTTAAAAATTTACACATTATTTATTTGAAATTCATTTTTTTTATGCATAATAATAAATAGTTATTTAACATCATTCTCATAAATGGATTTGAATATGTTCTAAAATTATTTTGTCTAAACTTTAAAAAGTAAACTTTGGGGTATTTTTAAGGGTGAGGAAGAAAAATTTTCTCTTTAATTAGGTGCAGGTATTGATACGTTAAAATAGAAAATGTATCTAAGTTGAGCCCTAAGTTATCAGATTATCATTGAAAGTTCCTGTCAAAAGCTTGCTTTCTGCTTGTTAGACATGTGTTTCGCATAGTTTTTCAAACTAATGCATCTAACTATTATCCTGGTTTTAGACGACACTATGTGGAGAGCAATTATTATGTCTAAGACCTGGTTTTACTATTTCCATATGTTTCTCGTACAATCCCCTCCCCCCTTTTTGCTATAATAAGCCATGGCACGCTATCAGCGTTAATGAATAGAAATGGGAATAGTAATTCCATCCTGTATAGTGAATGTAAATTAATTAATGTCAGCAACATCGATTATAATTTGGAAAAAAAAAACATTAAACTTTCCAACAGGAATATTAATATTTTAAAAATAAGTGAGTGGAATGTTAATGCAATATGTCATATAATATGTACATATTCAAGGGTTGCGAAAAGAAAAGTGAGAATATATACGGAAGTAATATACAATTTCATGAATTTTAGAGCATTGCGTATTAAAATCTAGATGAATTCACATGCTTTTGGTAATTTTATAAATCTATCGCTTACAAGACCAACTTTGAGTGAATGATAATGCACCTTTCATTCGACCTTTGCTTTCGAGTAATTTAAAAGATAGTAGGATCAATTTCATTTGGAAACAGAAGTAATCAAGATAATACAGAGACAACCATAATCAATATTCTGATTTCTGCTTTCAAGATTAGTGTATGTTGGGTCTTGTTTCTAAAATACTCGATTCTAGCTATGTCAATATAGTGTTTTCGAGTGGAAAATTACTTTTTCACTTTCAAAAGCATTCAAACCGTCCATTTAAATGAATCAAACGATTCTTAATATGAAGACGGGGGCGTCATGCTGTGTGCTTGTAAAATCAAAGCAGCACATAAATAACATTGTAGAGAGTCATTTCATAAATGATACAAAAGATTGAACTTCTCGTACTAAGAAACTGCCTAGAAGTTTGTATTATTATGTGAGTTTCAGCGTGAGTGGAGTAATTTCTCGAAATACAATCGGTTCAATTGATTAGAATGAGTTTAAAACTATAACTTCTTGCAGCGTCTACAATGATAAAAGTGAATGACCGTTGTTGGTGTGTTTTGAGGCTAAAACTAGCGTAAAGCCAATAGAACCTAACATAACACAGCAGAATATTGCTCCTTGCCCTGTACAATGCGATATGTATACAGCTCAAGCTTTTGCACAGTGATCCTACAAATCTTCTCAGCGTGATTAAAGACTTAGAGGTGCAGAGATTTTCAAAGGATCAGAAGAACACTTCCCTCTACCTCTTGCCTATCAATCTCACGCTTTTTAATTGATGAATTCTCGGTATCCCACGGTTCTAACTCACTCTCGAATCCAGGGGGACATATCAACATCAGTAGATAAGGTTATGTGTCGACTCCCAAGCCATGAATAACTATCGAATTTGGCATTTCTTTTGTTTTGCTTATCTACTGGTACAGTTCTCTCAGAGGATGAATCTGATCCTAAAAGATAGAGCTTTTCACATATTTCCCCAGGCAAGGCAGGATGATCTGGGCCGGTGAGGAGGAGATTGGGAATGGTGTCCTCACAAGCCCTACCACTTGATCTAGAGTTCGGTGGAGGAGAATAATCATGAAATGATGTAATTCCAAAGGGCTTGGATTGGATGTGGGTATGAAGCTGGAGGACTCTCCACCTCAAACCCGGGAAAAAGACAACTTCCAAGTCTCTGGCCACAAAGCCCTCTTGAGTTGAAATCTCGTCTATCCAATCTTAAAACCAGCAGTGAACATAAAGACAGCCACAAGAGTCGGATCAAATCGTGTGAATGGCTCACGCGCTTCGAAACAATTCAAACCCATGAATTCGTGCTTTACATTCTCATTCACACACGAACAAACAGAAGACAGCACGATAGTTATAGCCGGGTTTGCGCTTTACATTCTTATTCACACACGAATTCACAAGGAAAACATAGAAGGTCTTTCCGTAATTCGGCCCGTCAGTGTCACCAAGAGCTGCAAATCTTGAATAAAATGGAGCATGGACGACTCATCCATGGAGTGTTCCTCGATCGATTTAACATATCTCACAAAAGTCCTTACAAATGACGGGACAAATGAGGCGGTGCGAGCACATCTCTGAACCGGCAAACGTTCCTAACAATACACTCCAGCAACACTACAAAACTGCTGGCTGTTTTTTTCTAAATCATCTGGAACAGCCATAAACAGATAAGGATCATGCTCCACCAAGGTGTAACACAGAAAAATAATGGTATTTACAAAATATGCACTCAATTTCCTTCGAGCAAGCTCTTCAACTTGTTCCTCGCCTCCTCAGAGAGACTGCAGCATCTAAATCTTCGCCTCTGGGATGGGAATGACTCAGGCCGATCTAGGGAGCTGAGGCATATCACTATCACTGTGAGATTGTCGCTAGTATTCAGGCGCAATGCTTCCATGACAAGTTCTCTGGCACACTGATGAGGGTCACTGTGCCGTCTAAGCCCCTGCCTGACTAGACTAACTGCATACTGACTCGTCATCACATCCCATATTCCGTCACACCCAATTATCAAAAACTCATCATCCTCTGTCAAGATAACTTGTTTAACATCAGGATCAGCAATTAGTGGTTTAGCAGACCCCACTGGAAGCTTCAAGTCCCAATCCCCAAGAGCACGGGTAACAGATAGGCAGCCATTTAGATATCCATCATTGATCCAACCACCCAGTTCCTCCACACGTATTCGCTCAGGTAAAAAGGAGGGCCTATGATCTTGGGACATCTCAACGGCAACCCCTTTCCTACACAAAACAGCTCTACAATCACCGACATTGGCTACCAACAAATGTCTTCCAAGTATCAAAGCAGTCAGTGCTGTTGTTCCACATGAGTTGCTCACGCTGCAATCACCTTTCAAGGCCAGGTCTGCTAGAAGAAAAGCTTTACGATGATAACTCTCCAGCTCTTTCAAGAAGATATCATCAATTGCAGATGTCTCAGGTAAAACAGTATCTTCAAAGAATAACTTCATTGCATTCCTCTTGACGTATGCAGCTGCCTCAGGGCCCCCATGGCCATCAAAAACTGCATAGAAGGCACTCGGTGTGCAACATTCAGAACCCAAATGGGCAGACAAATCATCGACCCTGATGTGTTCGTCTTCCATGGAAGGTCGAGAGCCCATGTTATCGTAGCTGCCAGACCGAATCCTTGGAACGAACTTAACAACATCAGACACAACAGCAGCATCGTTCACAGTCTGAAGACAGTTGACAACCTGCAGAACAAAGAATTAGATAAGCAACAAATTTAAGGTCATCATGAACAACTTCAATCAAACAAGAGACCAGCAAATAGAGTTGAATAGACTCAAACTTGCAGACTCAGAAAACAATTAGCAGAATCTCCATATTCAGATCCACAAGTGTTACTAGCTATCAAACTTCTTCACATGTCACGCTTGGACTCTTGAATTGGTCTTGTTCTGTCACAATTATGAAAATTCTAGATGAAACCCATGAAGAGAAAATGCACCCAAACTCCTCCAAAAGTAAAGCACATCCAAAGCATGAGCTAGACGCCAACAACATCATAAAAGGCCTCAGTTCATCAATCATATGATGCCTAAATTTCAAAGAGAAGCTGATTATTTAGAAGAGGAACATCAAACCTACATGTACAACACCACAAAATTCAAAGATATAATCTCTGATATCGCACAGCTAATAAACTCCATATGAAGCATGAAAACGCCAATCATCCTCCCGAATCATGTTAAATCCCCACCGTCAAGTAAATCCAAATTTAAACATATTAGCCTACACTACATGAGCCAAACTTCCTAACAAAGAAAAGATGCCACAATCAGATCCCAGAGCCAAAATTCTCTAAAGTAGAAATCCCAAAAACAACAACAACCCTGTATCCAAATCATCTGATATCTAGTAACTGCCGACAGCAGCTAATCCACCGCAAACAGACGACTTCATCCCCCTCGCAAAGCACGCAGAGTCAATTAAAAATCAGGCCCTAAAATCTGAAAGTAACTCCCGAACTCGACGAACCATCCGATCCGGATCGAGCTCACCGGAGTCCGGCTCCGACAAACCCCCTCCCCCTCCCCCAATCACAGAAACCCAGAAAACGACCACAAAGACTGCCAGAGCCGTTAAAAAAACTCGCGAAAAATCCAAACGGCTTAAGAATCACGGGCGTTACCGATTCGATGCTGGAGACGTCGGCGGGGACCGACCCGCCGGCGAAGGCGACGGCGCCGGCGCCGGCGTCGCGGAACACGGCGGGGCGCTGGACGTCCAGGACCTGCTGCAAGGTCGGCGGACAGATAACATCAGCCTCCGTAACCATCGTCTCACTCACCATCATCTATCTGCTTCAAACAAGCAGCCCCTCCCTCTCTAAATCTCTCGACCAGCTCACGATCGGAAAACGGAAAAAATTCTAGGGTTCTGATCGGAAAAGCTCCTCGACTTCGACTACGACTTCTTCTTCTTCTTCTTCTTCCTACTGGTCGCCGAACGCGTTCTAGGGTTTTCTGATTTTTCTCGGGCTCTCCGAAAAGAATGCTCGCGGCAAGGGTCGAGGCGAGGGGGAGATTTATAGGAGAGACGGCCGGGGCGGGCGGTGACCAGCTGGCCCCGCGAAGGCGCGTCGGGGCGCAGGACGCGTGGCCGGTTGAGTCTGTGGCGAACACGGAACCAGAACGGACAACAACGTAATCGAAAGCGGAGTCTTTGCGTGATATAATAATAATAATATTTATTTTTTCTACGGGGGAAGCGAAAGTTTGACCTTTCTTTATGGCGGTTCGTCGTGCCGGGGCGGATTTACGGATTTGCCCTTGTGGCGGCTGTCGAAAGACGCGCCCACTTGCAGTACGGCGGGTCGTTTCGGGGAACGGCGGGCGCCCGGGTTTTTTCCGATCGCCGTTTTTTTTCAGCGGCGCCGGTCGGGCCGGGTCTCGTGAGGACCCGGCTGCGGTATTCGGGTCTCTTTGCCTCGTTTGCTAAGCAAAGAGAAGCGTACATCCTAAGCAACTACTGACCTTAAAAAGAAAGGTTAATCTGTGTCCACAATAAAAAGTTTACAATTCAAATTCAAAGTGGAGTTCTGACGAAGCATCCAAATCCAGAAATTTTGATTTAGTGAATGGGTTGCTTCGTAAGTTCCGATTCACATGTAAAAAGTGGGTGCACTCTCCTCTGCCGTGCTAAGAAACCGAGCTTTTTTAGGAGGAGAAGAGAGGCGGGGGGCCCTAGAGCTTGACTTGCAGAAAAAAACACAATTGAGTTCGATAGTTTGAATTATGATATGCTATGCCATAAGTGTGCACGGAAAAATGAGAATAATTAATCCGGTTCCCGATTCTTGATATGGAATTAAATTATTGAACTAATATGTTTTTTTATCCGTAAAGAGTTGAAAAAAGGAAATTGTCAAAAACCCTAAATTAAACCAATCGATTCCTAACCTTATCAATTTGTTCTAGGTGAAACTAACCCGATCCGAGAACCAATCACTCCTATATAATTATACCCCAGCTTGCGTCCTTGTTTTCTTCTTTCTTCTTTTTTTTTTCCTAGGTATAATGTACGGCCTCATGGAAACGGGAAGTTTATCCCAAAGGTGTGAACGCCATGGAGAAGCGTACATCCTAAGCCACTACCGACCCTAAAAAGAAAGGTCAATCCGTCTCCACCGTAGAAAGTTAACAATTCAAATTCAAGTGGAGTTCTACCGACCCTAAAAAGAAATCCAGAAATTTCGATTTAGTGAATGGGTCGGCTTCGTGAGTTTCGATTCGCATAATTCTTCGGTCGATGGTGGCCCTCTCGATGTGAAAATTGGGTGCGCTCTCCTTACCCGTGCCAAGAGATCGAGAGCTTTTACCAGGAGAAAAGAGGCCGGCGGCAAGAGCTTGATTTGCAGACTGTTTTTCCAAGTTCTTATTCTTAAATCAAACCGAATTACAGAAAAAAACATAGTAAAGTTTGATAGTTTGAACTATTATATGCTATGCTATAAGTGTGCACCGAAAATGAGAATAATCAGCCATGTTCTTGATTCTTGATATGGAATTGAACCATTCGGATCAGGCTGAATTGATATGTTTGTTCTTATCCATAAAGAGTAAAAAAAGGAAATTGTCAAAAACTCTAAACCGAACAAATCCGGTTCCTAACCTTATCAATCCCTTCTAGGTGAAGCCAACCCAATCCAAGAACCAATAACTCCTACATAATTATACCCCAGCTTGCGTCCTTGTTTTCTTCTTTCTTCTTTTTTTTTTCCTAGGTATAATGTACGGCCTCATGGAAACAGGAAGTTTATCCCAAAGGTGTGAACGCCATAGAGAAATTTCGTAGGTACCCCATTTTGGGTTTCTTAATTATTGAAGCAATGATGTTTATCTTCTCCAACGCTACTTTATCTTTTTGTTTTCTAGGGGGTCAATGCCATCACCAACTCAAGTTGCTAACCATCCAGAAAGTCTCCTTCCCTATCCATGATTTTTTTATATACGTTCCAATAATGTCGCGGATTAGGAAGGGCGATAATCATGGCGCGAGTTGAAATAATATAAGCCAACTTCGGGCACGTTTATCAAATGGCGTGTTTTCTTGATTAGGTAGAGCCCGCAGCACGGCATCGATCGAATCGATGCGAATCTTCTGAAGGAGATGTGATCTTAATCGCTTCGTCCGCGGCCGAATTAATTCGAGTTGAATTCGGTAACCACGTAATTAATGGATTCATTGAAAGGGGGTTTCTCGACTTCTCTTGAAATACACGAGAAAAATTTGCAAAGATTACGAAACGTGTTCTCCACGTGGTTCACGAGAAGTGTCCGTCGACCCCCCGACGCGTTTGACTTTTCAGACGAACGAGATTATCGAAAACTGGACTTGAATACACCGACCGACATTACTTTTGTTTTCTTTTGTTTTTGTGTTTTCCCATTTCCTTGCTCCGCAAAAAGGCCAAGATTTTCATGGAATGCTGGCGTCAAGCCCGCGCAAAAGTTGAATAAATATCCAAAAAGCAGTATGAAATGGAGGATTACCTTGGACAAGAAAAGGAAGAGTGCGCATAGTTTGGTTTTTTTTTTTAACAGCAAACGTCGATGGTTGACAGTCGATGCTGATCACTATAGAAAAGGACATGAATCTTGCGCTCGTCTTATGATAAGAACAACGGGCATTTAGATGAACAGGCCCGAGCGATGTGTGACGTCAAAAGTTTCGCTCATTGTCCGTCGGTATGTGCAAAAAAAATGTCCCTAATGTTTGCATTTCTAGGACTGGGTTATTGCGGTGAGAAATTAGATGACTTGTGTCTTACGGCCTCAGCCTAATTTTTGTGAGTGGGAGATGATCAGTGTTCCCTCCAGCCAGAGGCAAAAGGAAGGAAAAGATTGACGTGTAAAGGAGGAATTGCCACGGGAGAGGGAGGGCCTTTTGCTTTCACCAGCTTGCTTGAAGGGAAGCAAAGAGGGAAGCTTTTGCAGCTCTAGTAAAGAAAGCAGAACGATGAGGATGCTAAGTAACTTAGTTTTCAGGGCGAAGGTTTCGGGGCGTCGTTGGCCCTTTGCAACGTGTCGTCTAGGATGGTCAGTGACTCGATGGGTGTTGTAGTAGCACGATTCCTATTTTTGTCTTTTGCCCCCATTGTTTGCGGTCCCCTCCCACGTCAAATTTGACGAGTACATTGGAACAAACACATATAATGGCACGTCGAGTCATTGATTGAATGGACCTAAAATCATTGTACGAACTCTCTTTCGAGTACCTCGAATGAATAAACGTTGTAAAAGTGTTTATCATGTTGGGTAACGATAGTGACTGCATCACTATGTGCGATTAGAAATGAACACTTTGTGGTCCTTGAGGATTTGCTTCGAGCATCGAATAGTTTTCTTGCAAAAAACACTGTTCCTTCTTTGAGTGTGGTGTCTGTCCGACGTGGTCCACACTCCACATGCAAAAAAGCAGAGAGCGGACGAAAGGAAATGAAAAAAAGCGCACTTCCCCACCTCCCGTTGCATGTCGATTGAAGTGGACACGCTGGCCTCCACATGTTTCGAAGATTTCTAGGCCACATACGTGTTCAATTCGCATTGTTTATGGTACACTCTTCAAGAGATGCGAATGACCTAACTTGGGCAAGTCTCTGATTGAGCCATTTGCCAATGAAATGACTGCCTGAAGATGATCCCGTCGCATTCCATTCCACATCTTCTGAGTGTCCAAATGGAACCGAGCACCACTTTGCACTTGGTACGAGTGGGGCATGGTCTGTCCTATCAAACGGAAGAATGAATGTGATAGATATATGGAAGGACCTCTTGGTAGCTTTCGCCAGCTGCTTGAAAATGAAGAAGCTTTTGAGCTAAAGGTGGAGGAAGCAAGCGGTGGGAAGGAAACACATGGAACATGGGACACACCTTGATGACCCCTTACAAAAATCAGACGTGGGTTAGTGCCTTCTTCTATGCTTTTGCGCTGGGCAGATGGCAAGAAGAACTCTGTGATGATTCATTACATGAATGAAAGAACCAACAAATAGGGAGTTTTCAGACCATCCAACCACAAAGTTTAATGAAATTTCGTGAGTCATTACTCCATTTTGGCATTTGAGGAAGAACCGTGGCATTGGGACTCGTGTGGAAACACTCCCTTGCTGCTGGAAAAACGGCGATTCTGTCGAGAGACTTTCTGGGTTCTTTCATACAAGACTGAGGGCACTTTTTACATGCGAGATGAACTTCATTCGCAACAGTTGGGCTGGTGCTCTTTCTGCAGCTTCTCCCAGAGGCACAGCAGCTTCCTTGGGCCTTGATAATGGGCAAGAATGTAATCAGAGTCGCATCCAGCATTATAGAATCTGTCGTCACTTATGTAGTGCACTTCCTTGCCGCTGTTCTTGAAGTGCTCTATCCATATGCCCATCGCAACATCTTCTAGCTTAAACCACTGAAAATTGGAAAAAAGAGCACATAAAATGAGTCGGTCTCAGCTAAAATGAAGAATAGACTATATTCCTGGCTCGTTTAGCCACAAGGTTCCTGTCTTTAATCTCTCTATATGACACAATCGAACAGCTTAGACTTACCTTAAGATCTCCCACTCGGTGGCCCTGAACAATAAACTTTGCAATGTCTTGAGAGATTATATAACCTGGACCGTGAGCCCATGGAGGATACTTATCATGTGGCCACTCCTACATTAAGGACCAGGAGAATGTCTTAACAAGTAAAGCAAGTATTATGTTTTCTAGGGGAAGATGGATATGGATAAAGGCCATACCTTCTTACTGACATACCATTTGCTGTCCTTTTCTCTATGGGGAGATGAGTCAGAAGATATGAGACCATATAAGAGACCATTAGATGGTTTTCCCTTGAGAATTGACAGTACCTCATCAATCCTCACAAAAGCGTCATCATCTGCTTTCATGATGTACTTGGCAGGGACGATTTTCGTCTGCATAATCCATATATGATAACTCATAAGATATTTTCAACGATAAACAAGCAACACCAGGATTTCAAATTATGAAATATAAAAGCAAGACCCCCCCGGGTTCCTGGGGAATCTTTTCCGCGTACGTTATCCAACTTATGATGGGGAATTTCAATTAGTAAATTTTGTAGCTTTACATAAAATTTCTTCTGGTCCAGTAGTCAGACTTTTTAGGAATTATCCTTTGACAATCAGGTCTATGCACAGAAAAGAGCATGTAGAAGATCCCACATCCCTTTGACATAAATTAGCCCTATACCCCACGCATACCCACTTTCACCTGATAACAGCTTTCAGTTAATTTGTTTTCTTAACACTCTGGCTACCGTGAAGAATGGTTTTAGCAAGGGTCAGAGGTGTTTGTTGAAAGCTTTTCATGTAGGCTGATTGTTTATCAACTATAAAGCAAATGAAGATGGAATCATGCACCCCCATGCTGATGAGATGTTTTTGGCATTACCATCATATTTGATAAGTATCCGCACCTGATTCTCCATGTGAAAACGTAATGGACATTTCTTGTGAAAATATATATCAAGTCATTTTACATACCCCCATAATGCAGATTGCAACTGTCTTGTAACTGATAAGGCTGTAATAATCTACAAAAGGCATGAATTGGATGTCCTCATATGCTTGAGCTTCTTTCCACAGCTCAACATTTACTTGCATGTTTTGGTGCTGCAGTTAAATGGCACATACCAGGTGATCAGTATGAATAATCACAGCACTGCTGGTTGTGAGAAAAGATGCTAACAAAGTATTGCTCCGTTGCTATGGTGATCATGATACTTCGGAAATGTAAGTGCCTTCAGAGATGCTTAAATAGGCTTCAACACATATGTATGTACCCCAAAGATGTGTGTTTGGGCTAGAAAATCTATTCTACAGACTAAGCAGGTAAACAGGCTTAAAGAAAGCACTGTGAAGAGCAGACCTCTTACTGAACCAGATCCACTTTATTTTTTGGCTGAAATACCTGATATCCACTTGACAACAGTGGCCCAAATCACATTAAAATCAAGGAACACAAGAAAGAAAAGAAACATCATTTGGTAATTTCAGGATGGATTTGATATTTGACTATTACTTAGCGTGTGCTTACCTTTTCAATAATGAACAGTACGCAATAATGTGCAAATATCATCGAGACACTCATGACACATTAAAGGGCTATATTCGATAGAAACAGCTATTACTCCAGAGAGTTATCCCAAGATTCAGTAGAAGGAACATAGGAGGCAAGTCTTAATCACTTACAAGGCCAATGAAAAATCGAACAGCTACATCCCCAGAGCGTATGGCTTCATATTGCATCCAAGACCTCCTTATAGCCATTCGTCTCTCAAAATTATTCCCAGTTGAGAAAACTCCAATCAACATCACAAGTCTTTTCCGGGTAATTAATGGAGCTTTGAGATGCTCAGCATCAACAACCAGCTCATGATCCTCAGATACAGGCAAACCTTCAGCTATTGTTGATAACACATCCAAATCACCAACCACTTCAACACGATTAACTGACCATGGTTCAAGTTTCTGCATTAGGAAAAATCTCACATAGCAATTGAAGTGACTACAACAGCACCAGTCCGTAATTAGAGAAGAAGTAACTAACTGCATACTTTACCTCCCTGAAAGCAAATGATGTTTCATGCCTTCCATTAACTGTCATATGGAAACCCTCCAGACCAACCCATAGCGTGGCAGTGAATAAACTCCCTTCTGCAAATGGAAAATTGGCACTTGCATGGACACTCCCAGATACATTGGTCAAACTTTCACTGCCTCTTGCATTTGAACTTTCTGCCACAGTACCTCTAATCAATTGTTCATTGCAAAGAGCAAGTCCATCCAGCATAAAACCTGCTATGACATGTCAGACAAAGGTAACTGTGGTAAATCTAAGAGAGAAGACAAGGCATATTAATGGAGAAAAGAAGAAGACAGATCAATGTAAGAGATAGGTTTAGAAATTCAGCCAGCAAAATGTAGAGTATCCATCTCTAGAAAAGCCCATTTATTCCATTCCTACTCCATGTTTTAACTATTCCATCAGATGAGTTCGATGAGATGCATCATTGCTGGGGATATTCAACTACATGCACAACAGTCTAATGCAGCAATCGGAGTAAGTGGATAACCACTAAGGGCTATCTTTGGAGTCAACAATTCTATCACCCACTCATGAGTACATAAACCAAGGACCATGTAATCTCTCTTCATCATCTCCATTCAATCTCAAATTACTAAAAGTCGCATCACAACTAAAGCCTTCTGGCAAGAGAGAGAGGTATTAAACATAGATGCATGAATCAACTTATAATTAGAAAGAAAACTAGAGAAAGAAATTAAAGGTCAATATAAAAAACCTTTCAAGCTGTTAACAGATCCATGAGCAGGACATCTCTCCTCTTTACCCCATCCAAATTCATCAGTCCAGGTATTTTGCATGACAAATGGTTCCTCTGTCATATTCTCTCCAGGCAAACTCACATTATAATGCAAGATGATAGGCGCATCAGCCTCTTGAGAAATTCGTGATCCTATTAGATCAACATGAAAGCTTCCCTGGCCACCATGAGGAATGGCAACCAGTGTAACTGAGGAATCCTCAATTAGCCCACACGGCAGCTCAAGGAAAGTTACATTGCTTGAATTCGTCTTCCTAAATCTACTCACAAACGGTGGGCAATTTCTATCTTCACTGATGTTGACAACACTAGCCTGGGAGGCTTCTTTGTTATGCAGAATAGCAGAGAAATCCTTCCACACGATGGAGGCCTCATGTATTCCTTTAGCTGTTTCTGGAAGTGCATCTGACCTGGAAAGCAGCTTCCGCATCTGAGCCCACACAAGAAGGTACTTATGCTGTTCGACTGAAATATTTCTCAAGCCATATAGGTCATCTAGTCCTTTAAAATTAACAAGAGTGGGCTTCTCCGATGGTCTGATTTTAAGCGCTGTCGCCTTATTTTGAAAGGATGGCGGAGAACCATCGTCTTTCACTCGAGATTTATCGCTAGGATGGTTTCTAAAGAAATCATACGCAGACTGCTTCTGCCGCTTGATCACCTTGTTTCCCACCAGGCTGTAACGGAGTATCAAGATGGTAGCAAGAGCTACAATCAACATGCCCCCTGACCATTTCTTCATTTCTCAACAAAGCATAAGCAAAAACACTAAGTCCGGTTCACACTCCACTAATTAACCCTCCCGTTCATTTGTATTAAGCAAATCAACAGCAGGAAAGATTGCAACACACAAGCTCGACTCCTTCCATCTCGCCTCTCCTCTCCCAGCGTTCTCTGTCCAAGACAAATGATATGGTGATGCCAAGAATGTCAACAAATAAATAAAAAAACTTCGACTTTACGAGGGAATAGCAAAACTAGACTAAGCTCGGCAGCTGGCAAGATATCACAAGGACCCTTAATCGTTCATTCGGGGCTGATCAGCCACGCACCCGCATCGACATCGAAGAAAGATCACCTCACTAGAAGCCGACACACTCCAAATTCCGCCGTCATTCGGCGTGAAATCTCCGCATACCGGCTTTCAAACCGACACTGGTTTCGCATCAGTTACTAACACGACATCACCCGATCTCCATCCAAGCGAAAACCCAACCCAACCATTCCCGCTCAAAAAAAAAAAAAAAAAAAGAGAAAGAAAGAGTCAATCCAGACAACAGCCGAGCCAGAATCACCTACCGCCAATCGGGTCTCAAAGGCGGCGACTCCTTCCACGAAAAGAAACCATTTTGACCGCCATTGTCGGCTTCGCGGAGCCGGAGACCGGAACCGCCAGCTTGGGACCGAGCTAGTCCAAGCGAAGCCACGGCGCGTCGAGAGCGCCGCCACGGATACGAGCTCCCCGAGGCCGGAGAGGTGCTCGAGCCTCGCCGGCGGCGGACGACGGCGGAAAACGACGGCGGAGGAGGGCCGAGGAGATAGCGGAAGCGTGCGGGATCTCCTGTCGGAGCGAGCATGAAGTAGGAGGAGGGAACCGGTTGCTGCTGCTGCTGCTGCTGCTGCTGATGCTACTACAGTGAGGGTGTAATTATAAGGTGCGGCGAGTTCTACGGTAAGCTGGTGGGGACAGCACGTGCCGGGACTTGAGGTGCCACGTCGGTCGGAAAAACACATGACTGCGGTAATGACTCTTCCCGGCGATTTGTTTACTTGCCTTTTTTGATTATGGCTACTCTAGCCTCGCCGGTTGGAAAATTATTCTAACAGATTAGGGGTATTTTCATCCAAACATAAGTTAATTTTAATTAAATTAGATAAAAATATTTTTAAAAAAATAGAAAAAAATAAAAGGAAAAATACAATCGGGAGGATGGTCATTGCCCCACTACTATGGTGATGGCCGATGGTGATGTCAGTGGTTGGGAAAGGACTAGTGATTCTTACCGACCAGAGGTGAGGGTCCACAAGCCCTCGATGGAAGTGGGAGAGGGTGGTGACTCTCTCCTAGATTAAGGTGAGGGTCACTTGCGCTCACCTCAACTTTTTGGCCTTCACCCATCGCCTCCAAACCTTGCCCCAAGTTTGGGGGCATTGGGCAAGGGCATGCGACCCTTGCTTAGATTTGGGAGAGGGTCGTCATCCTCTCTTACTTCTAGCAAGGACCTACTCTCTTACTTCTAGGAAGGACCTACTGGCCCTCCCCTTGGTCGGCAAGTCACCAGTTGTTGTCTAGGCATTGGCAACCTCACTAGCCTTCACTTCCACCCTGTTGCCAATGAGGTGGTCGTGTTTTTTTTTTTTTTAAAATCTTTTCATTATTTTTTTTATGAAAATAGAAAAAAAAAAGAAGAAAGACAAATTAAAAATTTTAGAAGACAAAATTGCCCTTCATAGTCGATGAGTTTAAGTCTTTCTTAGAGATTAGTATAAGCAATTCAGACCATTATTTAAAATAAGGTTCACTTCATGCTTTTATTTAAGAAAATAATGGTATTTCATGGTTATATTTGAAAATTTCCCTCAAATTTTATGTGTGATGTGGCAATTTTTTTTTTTTTTTTTAAATTCAAGTCGAACGTGGACGAATCCCTTGGGAAACTGCCATGCTCCTTCCTTTCTTCATCTTCAACTTCCTTCGTTCATCTTCATCTTCAACTTCTTCGGCGATCTTCATCTTTGACCCCACAAATTTACATTTTTTTTCCTTCTCCAGTCATTTTCTTAATCACCATCTAATTTAGGGCGACCAATGAACACTGAAACAATATTGAAAAAGGCTTTCTATATATGAAGATTCGACGCATGCTTTGCGAATCTACAATCGAAAATGACAAAGCTTCGACAAGTCTAGTGCATTATCTCTATATGGTTGTCGTGTGATCCTCATTGGGGACTTTCAATAAACGAAATTCGGCTTCGAAGAAGCCTAATTGCGACGACCTTAAAATTCGTTTTTTAAAAGAAGAGTGAGCAAAAAGTCATAGAAAAAAAGAAGAAATCAAGAACAAAATGTTGATTGCTCAAAAAATTCAAAAGGTAAATTGCCCCAATTTGAGGAATTAAGATTAGGTTCACACCACATTTTGCCCAAGTTCATTATTTTGGGGCAAATATGGACACGTTTGGTAACGATTCCGTTCCCGAGAACATATTCTGACCATAAATGATTATTTTGAATTTTGTTCTTTTAAGTATTTTAAGTCGTTTGATAATTATCCAAAATTTCTGATTCTGAAATAGAATTGTGTTTGGTATTGTGCTCATTAATTCTGTTCCAAATTCAATTTCTTTTAATTTTTAAATAATTTCTTTTTCTATTTCTTTTTTCCTTTTCTTTTTTTTCCTTTATCTCTCATGTTCTTCTTCTTCTAGTGGCCAGCAATTTTACTGGAGCGTCGCTGGTCCTCAGTGAGGCCGGCCCTCGTCGATTGAGCCTCGCCAACAATTGGGCAGGGCTCGCCCAACCTCGCCGAGGCTCGATCTCATCGATGACCAAGATGACCTTGCCGGGGCTAGGCGAGGCTCACCTGGCCATCGCTGGGGATGGGCGAGGCCAAGCCTCACTGTTTGCAAAGCTTGCCTAGCCCTAGCGAGGCTCGCTAGTGGCTATGTGGGCCTCACCTAGCCCTCCAGCAAGCTCATAGGTGGCTAGGTGGCCCTTCGGCAAACTCACAAGTGGCTAGGCGGGCCTCCTAGTGAGCTCGTCGGACCGGTTGCTAGCGACCAGCGACGCTTGAGTAATGGGCGGTGAACAAAGAACCATGGGATGGTGGTCGATGAAGAAGAAGAAAAGAGAAGAAGAAGAATTGGTTTTGATTATTAAATTTGTTCCTAAAACAAGAATCAACTTTTTTTTTTTATTCTTGATTTTTTCCAAATTTACTTACGGGAACAAAAAAATAGAAATTTGTTCTTGAGAACAAAAATTTTACCAAACGCGATTCTGTTTCCAAATTGATCCCGGAAATAAAAAATCAAAAATAAGGCATTGTTTGAATGATTACCAAACAGTGCCTAGGAGGCCAAATGGCATCATTTAGGTTTAATAATGCTAACTTCATTTTGCTGGAAGTTTTGTCGGGTGTATATTAAAAAATTGTAATGTCGGATTTTCTACCTAGCTGTTGTGAGAAAGTGATCATTGGAAAAATTTTAGTACTAGAAGGGATGTTGTGAGAAAGTGATGTTACCTCTAGTCCATTTCTCACGGAGAAATGAGGCATTTAAGAGCAATTATATGTATTTTGAATGAGAATTTACGTTGGTTGAAAAAGATGAGAGTCGAAAACTATATAATATATTTTAGTAAATTTATTAAACTAATTGAATAACTTATTGTATGATTCTACAAAATAATATCAGAGATTACTTATTTAGTAATTACATTGGAATTTTATTTCAATTTAAAGTTTTTCTAAATCTTGAAAAGATACTACACAAGCGACAAAGCTAAGAGGACTTACTCATTACTTTTTTTTTTTACAATGTTTAAAAATAAATGGCAAAGAATCATAGAAGGTTCCCTAACACGTAATTATCAAATAAGTTCATAATTACATTAGCGAATTGTCAAAAGTTTAAAACTAACTCAACCAAATTAAATGATTTAATATTGAATTAATATCCATATAATAAATTTAAGACTTCTATGGTGAGAGGGTCTAAAGCAAGAGTCGTGATATGGCCAGGTGGTGCAATGCCAGTCTGCAATTACAAGCTTTAGCTTCTTTATTTAAAACAGTAACTTCTCTCACAAGGAAAACCATTTTAAGGCGCCAATGTACACTCGACAAACACGTCATTGCTTTTGTTACGTAATACACGAATAATTGATCATATAATGTATGGATGATGTTGCACAAAAAATGGTCAGAGTCAACGTAACACAAATGAGTTCAAAGACTTTAAGGTGAAATGTGCGAAAAATAATTTTTCGGATTTTCCGGGCGTTTGTTTCACGAAAAATGAACTCCTTGCATAAAGGAAAAAAGTCTTCTAAATTAAGGGAAAATATTTTACACTTCTAAAAATATTTTTCGCTGTTCGGTGATGGCCAAAGATTGGCCATTGGTAAGGCTTCGACGCTCGTGCTCGCCAATCTAGGGAGCGATGAGCCTTGCTGGTGGCTAGTCCCGGGCCATCACCTAACAACAAAAAATATTTTTTAAAATCCATTTTAAAAAAATAAATGAAAAAAAGTAAATGCAAAAACAGATTTTCCTTATCAAACAACAAAAATTATTCACTTCATTTTTAGGTTTCATTCGAACAACAGAAAATAATTACATTTTTCTGAAAAATGACTTTCTGAAAAATATTTTTCAAGATTGCTATATTTTTCGCGAAACAAACTAACTCTAAATATATATAGACTATATCATTCGTGTCTCTGTTACAACACGGCGAAACTAAATGGTTCGAATGAAATCCGATGATAAAAAAGAATAAGAATTTTTAGGCTGTACACCTCATTTTCTTGGGATTGTAGTTCAATCGGTCAGAGCACCGCCCTGTCAAGGCGGAAGCTGCGGGTTCGAGCCCCGTCAGTCCCGACGGAATCCAATCCAATAAAAAATACATTAATTCATCTCTCCATTTTTTTGTGAAAAGGGGTACAAATAGCCGAATTTCATTCCCAACGGGGATTCCTCTGATTTTCTTTTTTCATTTATATTTGAATTTGATTTAAATCTTTCAAAAATTGAAATGCGCCTGGAAATAAAGCATATAATAATGGACAAGGAACACGGGTCGTCACAAATAAAGGGAACGTTGAACTATTGTAATTAAATTTCTGAAAGTCTCATCGGCTCTACTATTGAGTGAGAGGTCAACGTATCGATATCTCCATCCAGCCAATGTCGCAAAATAAGGGAACCTTGAACTATGTGATTAGCAACTTATTAGTATTACTAGTAATAGTCATAGGTAATTAGCAATACTTTTTGCATATCTAAGTCCCTTTCGATATATCTCTATATCAAAGTATGCAGGCTTCTGCCAGTTTCAGGGAGTCGAAAGGATATAAGAAAGTCAAGGAGTCATTGAGTAAGGAGGAGATTATTAAATACACAGAGATTTTCTTTTTCTGCAGAAACCTTTACAGTGAGGCTAATTTACCTAAAAGATCACTACATTGAGAAGCACTATATGTTTATAAGTGAGCGCATAATCCGATTGGGGATAAAGCGATTGATCTCTTACAATTCTTTCTCTTCTCCTCCCCCCCCTTCTTCAAAACAAACTAGCCATGTGATTTTTTGTGCCCAACGAAAGGGCTTGAAACAATTGTGCATTTACATGTATGACTACTTATATGTACTAGAAAACGGGCTATACAGGTTCTCATGCCATCTCTTACCTTTCTGTCTCGAAGAGCTTGAAGATGTAGATCTTCATTTCCATGTAGGAGAAGGCCTTTCTGCATTTTTATGCCGCTTGCAGCATCTGAAGAACATAATGCAATTGAGTCAGCCAGCATATACACAATTCATCTTCTAAAATTTTGGTGTGCAACACCTGCCACTTTCAAATAGTGAAACAAAAGTAGATTACTGGCGAGTGGAGAAACCCCCTTTGCCGATAAAATGGAGAGAGATCATTCACGCAGAGAGCAAACACTAATACTATTGATTCGTTAGCATTCTTCCCACAATGCAGTGACTATGCACGTAGACAGAGCATACAAAGTGTTTATGCAAGCAGGAAGATCAGTTATAACTCCCAGCGAGGGAAGAGACCCCCTTGCCCCTAAAATGGAGAGAGATCAATTGCACGGAGCACAAACACTAATACTACTGATTTGTTAGCTTCCCACAAAATGCATAACTATGCAAGCAGACAGAGCATGCCAAGTGTTTATGCAAGCAGGAAGATCAGTTATAACTCTCTCTCCCCATTCACGTTTGGCTGTTGTCAAAAAGAATTAATCAACATTCCACAGGTCGCAAATTCAGGTAATTAAAAAAAAAAAAAAAAAAAAACTCGTCCAAAACTTTACTACAAGGCTCCATTAAGATGGTACTCACTGGTGGTCAATGAACTTCAGTGGAATTTGCAATGAAACCACCAAATTTTGATTTCAACCACCCCAAGTTACTACACTTACATTTCTTGCAATTGATGCACTTTGACTGGAATTTGGCCAAATTCTGGAAGAAATGCTGCCACGATAAACACTTTGCAATGACGTGGCATCCCAAACATTGGTCATGTGTCCACCATGTCAATGACACACCAGAAAATTGGCCGGATTGCAATCATAAGTGCATCAATGGTGAATAGATTAAAGTTTAGCATATTGGGTGAATGAAATTGAAGTTCAGCGATCTCATTGCAAAATTCACTAAAGTTCAGTGCCTACATCACTTCTAAAACTTCATATATTTATGAGATAAGTTCTTAAGCCAAGAAAATAAAAGAGAAGGCATACCATTTGGTGCACTATGGAACAAAATCTTATCAAATAATCTCAATTCACTGGCTTGATGTTGGGAGAGGCTATATCCACACCTCCTCTGGGCTGAACTTTTAACTGATACTGCTGCCAAAAGTAGAATTCAGAGTAGACTGCTTCCAAAAGTAGAATTTAGAGGTACCGACACAGGAACCTGTTGGGGAGACCACATGCTATTTGATTCCTTTGGATTGATTTCACTGTCATTGCCATCACTGATAGGGGAATATGGTTTTTTGACTTTGTTTTTCAGCATTTCCTGCAACTTGTTGCAAACAATGCCAATTCATTCAAGGATGCCTTAGCATCTTCAACAACAACAGAAACAGCAAATACATAATCCTTATCCCATTCAGTCTAACACATCAAGATGATTTTTTTTAATGCACATATTGAAATCAAGTAGGGTAAAGCAGCATTATTGAAAACAGGAAGTTTCAAATGTTATATTAGAAAGAAAAGCAGTCATTTAGAAAATTAAAGGAGCCTAAAGCCTGCCTAAACAACTGAGGCAATTCCAATGCCATAAATGCATGTAAAGCATCGTAAATTCTAGACAAACACACATGAACAAGTGCAAACCTTTGATTTACTCGGTCCATAAGTACTCATTGCTCTCTCAACCGAAGAGTATATTTTTTGAGCTTGATGGGCATCATCGCGACTGCATTTTATAACACGGACCTGCTCCTTAAATTCTGGTGACCTAGTTTTCAGATAAAGAACCAGCTGCGAAAATGGAGCTTTGGGTTGGTCTTTCTTTCCATGAGTTAATTCCATTGTCACCAGGTCATCCCAGAGCACATCCCACAAGACAGAACATGGATCTCTAGCAGGGTTGTATTTTCTCTGAGCAATGATGTTTGATGGTTGCTGATATAGAACACAAAGGCAATGTCATTTCACTATAGACCTTTCAGGGTGGTACATAGGCATGGGAAAGCACTATCTGCCATCACGATATGCATCAACTTACTTGCAACAATATGACTCGCCGATGAGTGACCATAAGAATTTTTCCCTTTGGAAGCAAAAAATGATCTTCATATGCATCTGATAATGCAAACTTTCCACGTACTTTGAAAAGATCAACCTGGCCAAAGAATGAACCACATTCTGCCAGCTGCAAGATAACCTTCACAATGGGCGAAAATTAATTAGAGATCTGACCATCAAAAATATATCGGGAAGTACATGGCTCTCTTCAACATGAACTAACCATAAAGATAAATAGATTACACAACCATAGTCTGATAATTGCTATTTCTTCTCTAATGCGAACAATTTAACCAGATAAATTATGCCCTTACTGAAAATGATTGCAAGCTTCCAAGCCTTTGAAAGATGGAACTACCAGTAAGTTCAACTCTTGGACTCCTAAGAGATGGCTTATGCCACAAATCTGCAACTTATTAGCTCTATTATTCAAACTTTGTCCATTATTGGGGAATGTTTTCATCTTTCTTAAGAAGGTCATCTAGATTATTAAGCAGAAAATTCTGGCATTCCTGTGGAGAACCGGTAATTCTCATGCTAAAAGGGCTGAAGTGAATTTAGATATATCTGTTTGTCTACGGAGGAGAACTTGGCCTTAAAAATATAAAACAGCAGAAATAAAGCTTGTATTATGAGTTGTATTCAGCTAATCTTTACTCAGTCTGGTTCCATGCAGTTTGCTTGGTTGAGAATGTACAAGCTGAAGGACAGGCCTTTTTGGACTTCAACTGTCTTATCCAGCACTTTGCTTGTTTGGAGGAAATTTCTGAAGCTTAGAGATGCTGCTCAACCTTATATCAAGTACATCACTGTAGACAGGGGATAATTTTGCTTTATGGCATCATGATAGGCATCCTCCAGGCCCCATGCTAAAGCATTTTGCTAGCAGGATTTTGTATCATTCTGTTCTACATTTTCAGTCTAAAGATGGTCTCCTTTGGTGCAAATTCAAGCTCTCCTATGTGGCTCTGTTGTGCCAAAGTCCTCTGGACATTGTTTATATCCAGTGAATATACAGTAGGGAGTGGTTGAAACTCTCCAAGGCCTGTATAAAGGAATAGTTTGAAGTTGGCCATGCATAATAGATTAGCTACCAAGGATAGACAACTAAACATGGAAGATAGATACTATTTTCTGGTTGGCTGTCCTATCTCCTCCAAAGTATAGCCTGCTGGAAATGTTAAACTACTTGGGCTACTTCTACTTTCAAGGCAATGCCTTTTCCTCAACTATTATTCAAGCTTTCTTGGAATGCATTCTTTTACTGTATTTGGGTTCCAAGAAACTCTTGTTTTAAATAGCTCTTCTTTTGCTGCTCCTTTTTGTTTCTTTGTTACACGGTAAAAGTGCAACACTGAAAGGCACCAAGGGATGCCAACTGATTCGTACAATCATCTATGGTATAAGGAGTCTAGGTAAACAATAGCATTTACATCAAAACACATGCTACATCTGATCCAGAACTTCAAAAGCAAAAAGTCAAGAAGCCATAATTTTAACAAAATGAACCAACATTATGGAAGACGCTCCAAATGGAAGCCTAATCAAGCTCTTAGCTCTTTTTCCACATTCTGCACTAGCCCACAGAAAAACCAAAACTGACATGCCAAATTCCAAAGCTTCATAATCTGGTTTTGTTGAAAATTAAAAGGAGAATCTCTTTGGATAGACGTAGAACTCAGCGTCAAAAATTGGGATCTTGTTGAATGGTAAAATAGATACCATGGGTCTACTTGGGCATTTAGCAAGTTTTGCTCCTCAACTTTTGTTTTGTCAATAAATTTTATCTGCTGCAACACTAAAAAAAGTTCAAACAAGGAATACCTGTCCCTCAGCTTTAAACTCATCGTAAGGTCGAAGCAAATTATCGCCACTGATCACACGAGGTAACCTCTGGCGAAGAAGTTGCTCTTCAGAAGTAACAGCAGAAATTATCTTCATTCTCATGGCATTTGCACCTTCAGTTGTTTTTGACAAAAGATCCAGAACCCCACTCACGGGTTGGGCTGCTGCACCAATTAGTCCCTTCCCCACTCCTTGAACAAACCCCTCAACGCCAGAGCTTTTTGCTCCTTCGAGAGGCTTTGTCAGTATGCCAGTGACTCCTCTGAATAGTCCTTTTGCCAGTGCTCCACCTCCCTCTCTAATAACATCACTTATGTCATCTACACCCTTGTTTTCCTGCAAAGATCGCATTGAAGAGAAAATTGAGACAGTTATTGAGAAGTGTGACCAAAAGTTGAAATGCTAAGCCAGTAAATAGTGACATGATGAAGACACAAGAAAATAACAAAACTGGTATAGCCCGCAAGATGTTATTCAGAAAGGCCTCCAACCGGAGATATAATACATAGGGAGGTTGGAGAGTGCGCTTTGGGTCAGTCTTCCACCTTTCGAAAGAAAAAGTATATATTCCAACTTGGTAACCGCTTCTCAAATTTTTAAATAACAGTCTGCCAAATACGCTTCATTGAAAATAATGCCCCAAGGGAGTCCTAAGTGAATGATCGTGACTGATAAAAAAAATCAAAAAGGAAAAAGTAGATGATTGGGATAGATCCTAACTGACAACCCAAAACAGTAGAAAGCAAAGCACCATTCAGTCCTTCAGCCAGTAGGATAAGCTCATTCTACTCAAGTTATCTTAAACCAGGACACTGCTTCAAAACATAAGAGGATATTTCTTATAGACAATGTAACTGCTAAATGTCATCTTCACAAACATGATAGTCCGCGACGATGATACTAATGCATCTGGAAGGTATATTTCCATGGTGGTCCATGTGAATG
The DNA here is from genome assembly GCA_016097545.1 of Eucalyptus victrix. Taxonomy (NCBI): domain Eukaryota; kingdom Viridiplantae; phylum Streptophyta; class Magnoliopsida; order Myrtales; family Myrtaceae; genus Eucalyptus; species Eucalyptus victrix. The sequence continues at coordinate 50,642,323 of CM027842.1, forward strand.
ACATTGTTATCTCAAAAGATGATGTAAATGGTGTTAATCAGTTGAAACATGGTTGTCAGATTCGAGTCTTGCAATAGTGGTCCTGGTCTACTAAAAGTGCTATGCTATTGTACCAAAAGCAAAGGCAACTGAGCTCACATCGGCCTGAAAACCCTGATTACAATATATCCTGCGCCACCTTTCCAAATTTTATTTCATTTTTTTCCTCCAACCCATTTTCAGTTCCTTTTTATTGCCTAATTCCCTTTTGTTTTAGCATTTTAGGCCAACTCTAATTAATTGAAATTAATATTCAGGAATTAGAAAAAGAAAAGGGGGTGCTCCTGGTGGAACCGTCCTACAACTGACCAGTACTTAAACTGCCAGTTCAGTTTCCCAGTTCTCGATCAGGACCTCCAGTACTCGATCATCCCTACTTCATCCTGTGCCATGCTTCAAAGATGCACACTACCCGTAACCTAGCCATTGACAATTCTCCTGAGCTGCTGCCACAATACCCTTAGGTCTACATCATCCTCAAATGACCCAAAAAAAAAAAAAAAAAGACACAAGATTAGCTAGAAAACACTCAGAAAGAAATCCCTAGGTTCAACAATTGGCAAGAATGTTTACACAAATGACACTAAACAGCTCCAAATGTTGGAAGAGGCTCTCGCATATACAACTTTCTCCTGCATCATCCTCTCCACATGATGGCAGAACAGTGGTAATAGCCAGTGTGTCACATGTATAACTTGAGTGATGTTGTGTTTTAGAGGCCATGGCCAACCATGCTGACTGCAAACTTCTCTGAACCTCCACCTCACCAGACTTGGAGGTGGAGTACCAATGCGTAGACTTAATGGTCTCCACACTAGTCTCCTATATCATTATAACAAATTGGCCTGAAGCCAGACGATCCTAGATCATGATGCTGCATTCCCACCCATTTGAGACTTAAGTTTCACATATTTCAATATTTCCTAACAGACTTTAGTTACACGTGCAGATTCATACATCCTTGGGTAGTGAAATGATACCAAAGTTAACAGACTAAGTGAATAACATATACCTGTCTTTGGCGACTCTGTATGAACTTTTTGTCCATTGACAAGGCAGCTACACCTTTGCTCATATGTCCAAGGGCGCTGCTTGCATTACCCAATATATCCATACCAGAGAGAAGTTGCAGGGGTTGGCTGAGAAGATCCTTCCTTATGTTTAAGATGGCACTGCTAATCATAGAACTCTGCCTCATGGACACATTTTCACGAAATCTTTGATTTATTTTCACCTGAGACATGATTCAGTTTGTTATAATCGGACGTAACTCCACATATATTATGCAGCAGAGAATACACTAGGAAAAAAACTAATATTCTTTTCCTTAGTTGGATAAAACCTAGGACCATGAGTGACCCCACAGATCTCATGAACTAGACAAGAACGACAGTTATTTTGGGTAAGCTGCCTGAACAAAAGGATTGATGTGGGAAATCAAACCTATACCATGCAAATTTATGGAACTTAAAGTTTATCTTTACTAGTCATAAGCATGACTGTTTCTCTGATAGCTCACCCAAAGTATCCTTTTTGACGCTCAAACAAGATTATACCCTGATACTGATACAGCCAAGGAGTTGTCTCTAACAGATGCCATAAAGAAGAATTTAAGTGCACTGCTGGAAAATCAGAGATCTCACGCAGCCAACATACTAGTCAATCACATTGAGAACCATATAAAAGTGACATAAAGAAGAATGGTGCACAATAAAACAGAAGATATGATGGGTTGTCCCTAATATGCATTGTCACAATGTGAGACACGTTTCCTCTTATTGTTCCTTCCTTTCAGGAATTTAAGGTGAGATGATTATTTATGATTTGTATGAATATTAGATTCGGACATAACTAAAGAAAATTAGTACAAAGAGAATACAAATATGAAAAGACTAACAGGCATATTCTCGGTGTTCCCCAGTGCAGTCATTAAGGATGACCAAAACCCCAGTACACCCTTTGGCCGTTGACTCGGTGACATGGCCATTGATACTTTGAATCGAACTTCGGACAAACTGAGAACCCTGCCATTTCAGATAACTCAGCAAGTTTCAGGCAACTTTAAACAGAGGAAAGATATCATTAAAATATCACATAAGCTTGCTGCATACCCAATTTGAATGATAGGATCAACTGAAACAGCAGTTGTTTTAGTCTCATATAGCCTACCAAGGTTGACCTGCTGGATCATCTCATGAAGGCGCCAAATTATCGGTTCGTGAATGTTTATAAGAAAAGCAGAATTTTCAGGCCCCTAATATGAGAAAAGGGAAGCAGTCAGATGATGTGTCACTAGTAAAGCTCAAAAAAGTCACAAGCATCAAACAACCAAACACGAAACAGTTACACTCACCTGGACTCCAATAAAAGGATATGTAAATAAATCAAGAGATCCATTAGATTGCATGGTTATGGACAGTTTCAAGACATAATCAGTTTCCTCCACGACTCTCTGTGGTCTAAAGAGAACTGGCATTGGAGTTAAAGGAAGTTGATTATCCACTTGCAATCCACGCATTCGTAGTTTGCACCTGTGACAGAAAAATTAGCTGCTCATCAGAAGAAGCAGCAAACATGGCAGTACTGTCAACAACAAAGACACATGACTTGGCAATGGCAATGCCATTACTGCCTGCTTCAACTGAAGAGAGGACAATATATATAACCTACCCAATCCAGCTTCAGGTGCTACCAACACAAAACCCAGAATAGCAACTAGTTAACTTAGGGCGTGTCAGGAGTGACTTCTACACTCATTTTGACCTTAATTTTTAAACCTAAACACCTGAAAACTATCAAGATCTAAAACACATAGACCTACACAGAATTTTTAGCTTGAATAATATTTAAAATTTTGGCAGGAAGCATAAAAGCTACCTTTTGCTATTTATAAATTTAAACAAACAGACCCTTAGCAGTTGCAATGAACATTCTTCTTCCTCCAAAAAGAATATTCAACCAAGGGTTGTTTATCAAAAGAGCGTTGCGACTTTCACATTGCTAATCTTCTATGGTCCTGTCATGGGTAAAAGGTCTGTTCATGACCTCTATCTTCTAATTTTCCCCTCATAAAAGTAACCTCGCATTGTCTGATCTTAAGACAGGAAAATCTCTCTTACCAAAGAAGTGGAATAAAATTTTCAAAAGATTTATCACCGCAAGTCTCACGTGTCGAACTCTGCATCACAGACTCAGGTTCAGAAGCACTTCCATCAGACCCTATTTTCCTCTTCATATCAAGTAAGTCACTTCATCAAATTTGGCTCAAGCAGAGAAGAAGATAACATGTCATTTTTGCTACTAAGTCACACATATTTAATTAGTACCAAGGTGGAAAAGGAAGGTCAAGGCCAGCAGTGCAGACATCCACATGTACAGGAGCAGAAAAACCTACCTACTGATTCCAGAGCCCAACCCAGTTGAATAGGCAAGCAAAAGATTCTGGATGGACAGATATAATATCTCTTCAGGAGTATGGTCAACAATGGATAGCCCAAAGTCAGCAATTTCAACAATAACATGAAATTCATCCTCAGGAATTGACGGCACTTGTTGGCCTTTCTCATCTCTAGAAACATGTGGCATTGGCAATGAAATGCCTTTACTCATAATTGTGGAAGAACCATTGTCTGGCATCCAGTCAGTGATCCTCACAATATTGACTTTTTCCTCTTTCAGAACAGTAACTCGTATAGCTGTGACAGGCCCATCAGCCACATGGATGGGCTGGTAATCACCAATCTCATCAATATTGTACTTCTCAGATGCCATTTCATTAGCCCCACCTACCAAGATTTCCAACAAGCGTCTTCTACCAAGATCTTCCCACAGAAAAGAAGCAGCAGAGTTTGGAAGAAGACACTGCCAAGATTTGCTGCCACCTTCTACTTGGTGGAAGTGAATAGGCAAAAACATTGAGCGGTTTTCAATCCTGGAATTAGAGATTAAAAAATGTTAACAATACAAGAGGAGAAAAGAATAGCCCTATTGAGGTGATGAGAAAGCAGAGGTTTGTACTCTGATAATGCACAAGAGAAGTTTCTGACAGAAAAGCAGGAAAAAGGAAAATAATAGCAGGTCAAAAATTTCATCCTAAGCAGCATATTAACATAATAGACCTTGAAATTTCCACTTTAAGTTCCTAGATATGATACATAAGAAGACTTTCAGTGAATATTTCAGAGAAATTCAAAAGTGCAGCAAAAGAACGAAATTGATAATAGTCTCACAAAACACACATTGCAAATGCATGTCTACTTTCCCAGATGTTCCAGGCTTTACAGGCAAACAAATGAGGAGGACGACAGCTAATTCTGGTAAGAAATTTAAGAAGAGAAGATCACCTGTAAGGACTGGACAATGAATTCAGACGAAACAGAACTTCATATCGGGAGTTCTTTGTTCCACTTCTTACTTCAACTCTTAGCTGCATTAGATCATTTCCACTTTCTTTTAACAAGAAAATACGCATCACACCTTCACTTGAAACACTGAATGGTGTGCTCCATTTGTACCCATCCACTCGCAACTGTAGCAAAATCAATATTCTCTAATGAGAAAAGTACGAAACAATGACCATATAAGAGAAGATGCCCTATCATATGAGATACCTTAATTAATTCAACTTCAGCAGAAGATTGCCACTTAAAGGTTTTTGGAGGATCAGTTGGATGCAGCCACTCCACTGATTGTGACTGTGAATCACACTGCTGCATGCAGATGCTGTAACCAACCCTGTTGATGAACACAGTGTGTGGCTGAAAATGAACAACCTGCAGAAAAGTCAATACAGACTTCCTCAGAGTTTGTTAGAAAGCACAACTTGGAAGGCCGTAAGAGCCTCTATCAACTTTAAGAATTTTTAATACGTTTACTAGCGAGACCCAATTTTTCGTTTCCATAAAATAGATCACCTGCTGGTAGCCAGCTAAATTAAATGATCTATCACCACAGCTAACTAAATTCATTTAGGGCTAGATGCAAGATTATCACGTTCCCTATGCTGAAGTCCCTTTCTCCAATAAGCTGGGCAGATAGCTAGAAGACAAGCCTCCTTTTGACTATAGTTGGGCCGAATCTATACATTACCAATGAGAGACTTGACCTCAGAAAATACATTGAGAAACATTAAAGAACAAGCTAGGTGAACTAAACTGATTCCAGCCAAAAGAAAACCCAATGAGGAAGATTTATTGGCAATGAATTTCGTGATGAGGCTCAAACAAAGTAAACATTAGTAGATCCCAACCTTAGTTCTGTCCGAGGTCATATTCAGCTGAGCAGAAATCTTGTAATAAGCACCGTCCGAGCAATATGCGTTCACCTCAACTCTTTCCTGCAACAGTAGATTTATTAACTTAAAATAACTAAAAATTCCTTTGCCCTACACTCCATGCAGGAGAAGGAACAAAGCTACTACACAGACAGGCTTCAGGGAAGCCAAGGGAACTTATAGAAAAACATAGATCACAGATACAATGTGCACAAGATGATCCTTTAAATTTTAACCGACCTTTTTTCCAACTCAAGAAGAGAAATTCCAGGACTGTAAGTTTCAGAAGGACGAACAGCAACAGCAATACCAAGCCTGGGTGAGAGATATGAATCTTTTTGAGATGGAAATGGTAATCCACTGCGAGTCCCATAATCTTGTGGAGAAAGCATACTAGGCATAGGACTGCTATCCTCGATGACTTCTAACACTCGAATATTCTTCTTTAGGCTGGAATATCTCCTATCAAATGAATGTGAGGGACTTCGTAGGACTGTTCTTGCAGATTTAACTGCTCTAGAGAGCGAAAGGGAATCTGCCTCGGCATTCTCCATATATTCCATTTCCACAATCCGATAGGCCAAAGGAAGACAGGTGTCGTTAGTGATCCAATATGGAACGAAAAATCTTAACGTCTTTTGTGCCGCAATATTTCCTCCCATGTCATGTTCAATGCTCACACGTATCCTCCTGCAAATAAGACAAGATATGTTACTATGTACAATTACACTTGAGCAAAACAAGGCTGATCAACAAGGCAAAAATAGGGCAAATGTAGCTAAATGTGTTCGGATTGAGCTTAATTATCCTTGCAACATAGACAAAATTATCTTGTCATGCAAGTATCAACCCCCTTAATCCATTTACACAATAAAACTAAAATAGATTAATTCGTCCTTTTGTGTGTTCATACGATATGTCTAGACATTTAATATAGAATTATATCAGTTGTATATAATCATAAAAAACAACTGTTAAATGTGTCATACATCTAATGCCATATAGCCTGTTTAATTATTTTTCTTGTTTACACAAATATATCTGATTAAATTGTCTTATTTTGCAATAACACAATTATAGCATATAAAGATGAACTGTGAGTCCTTGCTACATGAGAGGAAAAGTAAACTCAATGATCAAAATAATCTTATCAACTTAAAGAATAGAAGTCACGTCCAGCTTGGCACTCCACAGGTTACTTCTTGCGGTAGTAGACTAGAAAGGACTAATAGCACCCACGCAAACACTGTGGCTAGCTTGAAGTTGCCACCCAAAAGTTCATTCAGGGAGGAAGATGTGCAAAGGAGCTCCTTATTTAGATATCAGTATCGATACTTATTGAGTACTTAATGATATCATCTCGTAATGCAGTGCACAATGTCTGTTTTGAAGAATGACAGAAAGAATTTACATGGTAGCTGCAATGGGCTAGTCATAATTTTATAAGTGCAGGTGATTTACCCAAAGAATGAGCATCAAATAATCTAAATAAACAAATTATCGACTTTCTTTTTTCTTGGCCAACAACTAACAACTTTCTTGACTGTAAGTTTTTGAAGCTGTTTGGTTGTACAGTTTGACCTTTCCCCAATATATCTCTTACTTTCACCAAAAAAAATAAAAATAAATAACAACTTTCTTTCAATAAGACTTTCATTGTGACTAAACACGCATAATAAGATCAAACAATCTTGTTTATGAGAAGGGGAAAACCTTTTACTCTGCTGGTGAGCCATCCAAAATGATGAAATGCGGTTATTAGATGATACATCCAATATAGGAATGGCATCCTGCAACATGATATTAATGCTTAACTGTCAGATCATTGCAAGGAAGGAGAAAACATTAGATAAGTTCAAAAGTGCACTTCACCTTCTCTGAAACCCAACCGCCTTGAGCAAACATAGAAAGATATAACGGTTTCTGGATATCTGCATAGTATATGTGTGCATCTTTGCGTGAAGAGACAACACCACGATGTCGCTCGACAAAGGTCCCTTCTTTTGTTTTCTCCCAAACAGTGAACTCTGCTGAACATGGAAGCCGATTTTCCAACTTCAAAGGCGAGTTGACACAGATTCTCCAATCATATACAGGTGCATTCAGCTCAGTGTGAAGAACATTGGCATCAGTGCTAACACTAAGCCAAAATTGTTCACTCCCATTGCTAGGACAACAAAACAGTATATCCTTCTTCTCCAGTCTATTCAACTTAAGGATGAAATTCTGAGATTTATCTCCCTGCCTGGTTGTACTCTGTTTGGAGAGGATTTCTTGATCATAGGTTGGCTGTTCCTTACCATTGGTGTAGCCTGAACCAATGGCAACAGCACGGCCCCAAGAGTAGGGACTCTGAGGCTGGTTAAAACATGGGCGAACTTGTAAACATTGGTCAGAATCTTTCACTGTACTTCTCCAAGGTACAACAGATGAACATCCAGGCTTTACGGCAATGACATCACTATTCAGATGATCTAGGACTTGTGGTACAAACTGCTGCCTGGTACGAGTCCAACGCCTCCGCCGCACAACATCAGAAGGAGATTTCATCTTTGAAGTAGGAGGCCATTTTAAATATGAAAAGTCAGGTCCATATGCCCAACCATCACTGTCAACGCTCTGGGATTTATCAATTGTCCAAGTAGATATCCACTTGCATCCAGGTGGAAGGGGCGGTTCAAAGAAAACCTTCGATGCAAAATAATCGGATGTTAAAGATCTACTCCTTTCTCATTCAGGAATATAAATTAACATGAGAAAAGAACTCATAACACTTATTTCTGGCTAACCTTGGATGTATATGAAAAGTCTCTGGTGCTCCAGCGTCCTGGATCAGTATTTTGTGAGCTGCCCCAACCAGATGTTGGATGATAACGTTGGTTTTCAAAAACCTCTTCAACCACAGTGTTGCTGGTACTGGACAAATTACTGCTACCTTGAATTGAAGACAAAGAGCACACAACAATCTCCAGTTTGACATCAGAATCATTCATGACTGCAACAAGGCTCCTGAGAACTGCATGCTTCTTCCCATTTTTCATAACAACTTCTAAGGCAATAAAGTCATCCTCAAGTGATTTTGGGACCACTGACAGTGGAAGTAATGAACGTATACATTCCCATGCACCTTTTGGGTCAGCACCTACCCAGAAGCCTACATCATTGTCAGATCCACCCTCATTTTCTGCATCCTCTGTAAGTTTGCCACCAGTTTTTCTCTCAAAATAAGAAGTGGAAACTAATAGGACTCCACGCTCTTGGATGTTTTCAATGTTCTTATCCTGAACCTATTCAAGCAAACACATCACAAAATTTTAAAAAGATAGGTAACTAGTAAAAACAGCAATTAGAAACTGGGCTGAAAGAACAAACCCGTCCTTTGAGTGGATAGGTCACAACATTGCCGACGTCAAATGGCGGATGCAGCAACCTTGCTGAAGCGATCTTCTTCAAGACGTTCACACCATGTCCAACAGAAAATGAGAATGCTCCAACAACTTCACCTGTTACCACATCAGAAGTTTCAGTGTGAAACAGAGGAGCACTTTACTCAAACTGAATGGGTGCAGAGTCTTAGTCTTGCTACATTTCTGTAACAGCTATTTTACAAGGCATGTTAAGAAGAAATGACTGCAACACAGGTTCTTAGAAGACCCAACCAAAAAGCTTCTATTAGATGGATGGAGGCTACATGTATATAAGACAGAAATAAACCACATTGATAAGCAACGTCGGATATTTGAGCCTCTCTCACACGTGGGCTAAGAACAGCATGTGGAACTAACGAATGAGGAATAAGACAAACAATAACCTCAGTCCCAATGAAATTAGATGGGGCATTAGGAATGGTGTTTAGCTCTGATACCATGTAAAAATGTCTGATCCAAAAGCTTAAAGGAAACTGTATGTATACATAATGCCTGGACAAACCCTAAAGATAAGTGATGTGAGATACCTAACGTAGGTATTAGACCAAGGAGTTTTATAACGTCCACTGCCGGCATAACAGATAATTTATACACTCACCAATAGATGGTTGACATACGAAATAATTCAGTAAGAGAACTAACAAAAAACACACATGTTGTGAACATGTAATTATTTTTTATATTAACAGTGGACTTAACAACAATTCTAAGACTAAAACCAAAAATCCCTGATTCTATGATTAGATTAAAAAATGGTTTCTGCAATATGGATGAACAATGAAAAAGATGAAATTATCCATGCATCCAGGGAAAAGTTTCAAGTGGCGTGCACTATGACACCCGTTAAAATATATCCCACACTTTATTGATACAGGGTTATAGTGGGCCCTATATTCATAATGGTCCCCGTCTAAATAGCTTAAGCTTTTAGATTGGACTTTGTAACATGGTATTGGATGGTATTGGGGCATTCAAGTATTGTCTGCTTCTCTTGACTTCTCCCTCATCCCATTTAACATGTTCAGACATGATTTTACTTTGGCAGAAGCTAGTTCAATCATTTCAGGGTATTGCATCATCCTCTGAACAACTCGGCATTCAGATTATAACTGTAATATTGAATGGCCATCACTACTTTGTATCACTTAGGTGATGGTGTAGCTCTAGCTGCCAGAAGTAGATCTATATGTTGACTGTTCTCCCGACCATCAATAGCAAGAAGTTTCAGGAATGGGTAACAAATAATTATGTTGTGACTAGTCTCTAGCTATCAGTAGTAAGTCAAAATTGTTTCTATGTCAATTGATCTCTCATTTCATGTGAAGTTCTTGCTTGTCATATTTCCCATTTATCAAATCCACATGCCATTCTTCATCTGGTTTGCATGGAGTATCAAAGTACATTCCACATATTGCACAGATGGAGTTACAATAGATTTCATATACATGGTAATCTCTTTCCACTTAATAGGTTAAGCTCATGAGTTGAACTTTCTAACAAGTTATACAAGAAAGCCCCAAGAAACGCACAAAAAGAAAAGACCAACTTTTGAGTGATGAAATCTTTAGTGAAACTAAAATGACTGGAAAACACCAAGGGAGAAAAGGTGATGAATAAAAGGACCCACATTGAAGCTATGCAAAAAGCAGAAATTAAAAGAAATATCATAGAAAATAAAAGAGCCTGAGTATCATTACAGACAACCTAAAGATTACTCTACACCTTTTCCAGCCAATACAAAGGAAAATAGTACCTTTTCCAGCTTTTGCAGCAAGATTGGTCACTTCCACTTCAAGCTTAGCCAAACCCTGAAATTGATGGATGTAAAGTTGCTATTTAGGCAAACTCTGTATGTTGATCCAAATCATGCATAAAAAAACAAGACAAATGTACAAGCTATGCAGCATGGTGGCCGGCTCTCATCTCAAACATCTACTATATTATGCTGAACAGAATTGTCTTTATGAAATTGGATCACCTATCATTCCAGGATGCATCTAGAGTTTTACAGTAGTTAAACCCTGTTGAAACTAGCTATCTATTTCACAGTTTGACGAATGTCAACACACGGATCAAGACTGAGTCCATACTAAGAACTGCCCAGTGACATCATACACCCCCAACACTTTTTGGATAGATGTTCCACAATGGTGAAGAACAATCGATAACCAGGCTGAGATGACTCTTGAAACATGATCATATCAAAAGAGAATGGGGAGTCCATGTAACATTTTAAACAACGCAATGATAAATTGACATATCACTTCTCAAAGAAAAACTATTCAACCTCCTAACTATTTGTCCTAATAACCTTAATAAGTGAGGTCAGAACAACAATAAGTTGGATGAATTTAAGACTATCTATGAAAAATAAGAAATGGTTTAAAACTGCATACTGATTACTTAGCATTTAAGAAAGTACTAGAGACTTTTGAAAATTTACTCTGTTTTCTGCAGATGTTGCTGCAATCTTATTACTAGTAACAAATGACAAAAAAAAAAAAAAAAAAAAAAAAAAGAAAAAGGAACATGCTCTTCACTAAACAATGGATGCATAGTAACAGACTAATTGTCAAATCCATATGCGCATCACCCAACTTGCAGAAAAAGGAAAAATAATCACAAGAAGACTAAATCTAGGATTCAAGGTGCTCAATTTAAAATGGCAACAAAAGCGAAAAAAAGAAGATACAAAGAGATTGCAAAGACAAATTTCTCTGTCACCTGATCATCCCAATGGATCCCTAAATTCCACAAAAGTAATGATTTAAAGATGAGCTAGATTAGTCCAGTTAACTTGTCATAATATTAGATTTCCATTAGATAGCCTATTTCATATGCCTAATTTGGTGATAGGAATGAGAAGTCATCTCGTTTCCACTACATCATCATGCTACTCAGTTACAAGCATCTTAGCATCTGTAATTCTGCCCATTTCCTCAAATCCATGAGGAAAAATAACGACAGGTTCCACCTTGCTAAGAAAATTGTATTTACTTCCATAACACAATGGCTTTCTAAACAAAAACGAGGTTTCATTTGGGTAGCTACCAAATCATACAGTCAGGCTTCATTACTAATAATTTCAGGAAGATATTTTCCAATGACATGTTTGTGTTTCACACTATGCAACCATAGTAGGACATACAGCACATGAGTTTTACCTTCCTGGGCACTTCAAATATAAAAACTTCATTCCACTTTGCAAGACCTTCGTCACCGGAAATTAGAGGCTTTACACATCTTGTCCTTGCACTCTGAGGAAATAACTTTTGTTGATCCGTTGCTTGGTGATCGATCACGAGACGCAATGCACAAAAGAAATTGTGGCTGTTACCATCATCAAGAATTGGGAGACCCTAGAAAAATGCAGTGTGATCTTTCAAAACCCAAAATAGTGAAACAGGATAAATTTTCCTAAAATCCAAATGAAAGTACAAGTGATATGTAGAACCTTAGCTTCAAGAATCTGTACAGCAACGTAGTTGCGAGCTTCCCTGAATTCATCTGCAACCATCAACCTGTCTGAAAATCTGGAAGGGGGAATCCAAACAGAAGCGGATTTGCCATGGCGTAGCACATCGACTGCAGTCATATTATCTTCCTCCTTTTTCAAATAAATGTCGCACCCAAGCTTATTTTCCACTACAACAGTCTGGGAATCATCTTCATCCAATGCAGAAAATGTCAACTCTTCTCCGCTCCTACGATGTCTACCAGCTTCCTGTTGATATTAAGCAGTAAAGAATTAGCAACTTTTTTGCCAGAACTTAAATTGACAACAGAACTTCATATAATAAGAAAAGGATTTTGTCAAAAGGTGCCCATAGGGCACTAATTAAGCACCAATATAAGGATTTTACAATTTCCACCGCACTGACTTTTTCGTGATGCGTTGGAAATAGATGCTTTTTTCATTAAGTATGTTTAAATAGTGCCCCTGGGGCACCTGTCAACCTGTTCAAAATAAACGAAGGTATTTGAAATGAAATGACCTCATTCAGCTTGGCTGACTTCTGCTCCATTTCTAACATTCTTCTCCAGGAAACAATTGTTTCCACTAATCTCTCGAGATTAGCTGCAGTGACATTTATATTTAGCATAGTGGTAGCAGCAACACGAACTCTCTTGCCAATTCTTGACGGCTTGTGGTCATTAGTGGAGTATGTTTCAAACCTTCAAAGGGAAAGTATTACATGCAAGAATACAATAAATCTGGACTTTATAAAACAATATCAAGGATGACTGACGGGGCAAGTTGCTAAAGCATTACTTGAATATGCCATCAAAGGGCTCCACAAGCGGCTCCCATGCTTCAACCTGGGTATTGAAGGTTGAAGCAGCAATGGAAGAAATAAGTACTGCATTCATTGCCTCTAGTTGTCCATGAGTGGCAAGCTTGATATTGGTGATTGACACATCAAACAAAGGAGTCATCTGGAAATATCGAATTTTATCATGGCATGAAGAGCATGCTGCAAAGGATAACAATTATGGTTTCTATGACTGACGTATCCAATTTAGATGTACATACCATTCCACACAAGCTGTCCAAGACAGTTAGGGAGAAGCGTCTCAGCCTCATGTCTGCAGTGATATTTTCACGTGTCTTTGGCTTAACAGAATCACATATTGTGTAAGCCAATCTGCTTGAAGGTTTCTTCAAATCGGGGCGTGCAAGGAAAGTGCAAGCCTGCAAAGACAGAGCAACCAGAAATTTTTAGTCTATATGAGGTAGAGTAGAATTTCAACAAGATTGAACTAGCTAAATTCTATTCCCAAAAATTAGATTTATCAAGTACACTAATGCTTCAACCTGATTTTCAACTTTCCAGATACTCCAGCACAGAGATGCCTTGGAACTTGACGATCTTGAAATGGGCACTTCATAAATATTGGCTTGGTTGACAAGATCCATCCTAGGGCAGCAAAATGATTCTAGGCTTGGTGGTTCATCTATTCGGGAGACTACACATCCCAGAGAAACATAACCAGGAGGTGCAATTGGGTACCAAAAGAAGATATCATCCAAGCCTTTTACAGTAATTTGGGCAACCTTAGTAAACTGCACAGGCTTTGCAGCAATTCCAGGACTATCAGCCCTAAAGATAATGCCGATTGCTGGTGGTTCTAATCTGGAATAGAAAAACAAAAAGAGAAGGAATTCCATTTTGATCAATAAGATTTTCAATTTAAAGCAACAACACAATTATTATGATGATTACGGAATTAATTTGCACAGTAAGGGATCATAAAAAATGAAAATATCAACTCAATTTCATAAATCAACTGAAATATGCAAGACATGTCTTGCCATCACCACTTTGTTATTTGCCTATTTGGCAAATACCAAAGAAATACATTTTAGTAGACAGACAAAAACTAACAAAATTTATTTAAGTTGACAAAACAGGGTTCCTTCAAATTATGTTTGGTGTAACTTTCACTTCCTATGTTTTGACTTGTCTTTTTCTTGTACAGTTTCAAGTTTGACTTTATATAACATCAAATACCTGAATGCTTTCAAAGCATATGACTACTAATATATGGAGTAATTTGATTTTGTCATAATATGCTTTAAAATTAACACTATATCTATTTCATTTAAAAAATCTTGGAAGTAGAGCAAAAGGTAATTTAGAAAAGCCAGGACAAATAGAACCAAACAATCTTAAAAAAGCAGCGAGTGACTTTTGAGGTCCCGACAAACCCCATTATTAAAGCACTGAAGCAAATCATCAACTGGCTGAATCATTTATGCAAAAAATGTCACATGAAAGTAGCCTAACCCTTCCGTTATGCAGTCACCCAATGCAGCATAACTTGGACGTGGTATAGGTCGCCATATTGAAACTGGTCGACGGACATCATTCCCCTTGTCCCACCAAATTCTCTCGAAATGAGGGGTGGACATATAGCAATTAGTTGATTTTGAAATCGTTCTAAGAACATCCCATCCAGATGAGCTGCTTGCAGTCTGGCCCCTCACTTCTTGACTTTCATTGTCAAAGTCTGTTTCTGGATCTAAGGCAGAATCTGTCGACGAAACATGATGCGGAATTGATCTCCATAGAATATGACTCAGGTCAAGGCCACAGTGTTTTGGAGGGGGTTCAGTTAATGCATGTGCATAAAACGATCCGATGACATTATCCAAACGCCACAGGCTAAAACCAGAAAGAAATGAAGGATTTGATGCAGTGGTATACATGCACTCTGAATACATTGCAGAAGTCACAAGGTCTGAACGCAGGCAGTAAACAATATGATTTGGGGGCGGTTTGTTTCCCGGATGTGCCACACAACCCAACGCTGTATACCCCGGTGGCGCAACAGGCATCCATATAGAACAGTCATTATCTCCATGTCCATGTTCTTCCTTTACTTCAAATCCTTGAAAGTGGGAGAACGTTCCAATGAGGTTATAGCTCACAGGCTTTCTTACACGCCCATAAGTATTGCTGACAGCCATTACAGCTTGTGACGGAGGAATTGGCCTGAAGATACATGATTCAGTGATTATAATAAACAGCATAAAACATGAAATTAGGCACCATTATCCAAATTGGTCAACATCCATTGGCATCAATGCGGACAAAAACGGGAGAAGAAAAGGAAATTGTGAATTGAAACATGTTAAAGGAGAGATCTCAGCAAGAGTGGCATGTGACACTTCAATCAGATCGTAAGTCGCCAAATAACCACGAGTTCTTGTTGAATGAAAATTAAACAATATATTAACAGAATAAGCTTATATCTGGATAAATAATGAGAAGTGACATCAGAATTCCATAAGTAGGACGTATAACTTGAGCTATACAATTTTAGCTTGCAGTCAGGATCCCACATGCTTCAAGCATATGTGGGAATATCGAACATGTAGCTGTTCAAGGATTGGCCAACTGCTCTACAGGGGTTCAAGAACTGCCTTTTACCAACCTATGCATTTCTATTATCCCTATCTCCTCTATGATGAGAAAACTTTTTCAGAGTTGCCTGCCAAAGAACCACATGCTAACGCATCCTTTTGTTTAAATACAAACTTCCAAAGAAAAGTATGAGTACAGCTAGTGGAAGCATATCTAATGCTGTGATACAGAAACAAAAAGCCAAATATTTTATAAAAGAACCAAAACAAAAGAAAAGCTAACAAGAGACGCCACTAAACCTCAGCATCAGACTCTATGAAATGTCACCTCAATGCCAAATCAGCCATGGACCCATCCATTTACCATGTTGTATAGAGGGCATAGGCCCCAAAGCAAAAATAGACAATAATAAAAATGACTGTATGAAATTCAAATTTTCAAGATAGAAGTTACTTCTTATCAAATCAACACTTTAGATAATAATCAAAGGTTCCTTATTATGCAGATTTTTCATTGTCAATGTAATAGCTAGTTTCTGTTAAATTCTGAATTTTCAATTGTATTCACACAAGACGGAAGTAACAATTGAGGTGGTACTAAAATGAAGTATTATATTACAGCAAGCAATTCAGTTCCACCAAGTTCATTTCTTAAAACTTAAACAAAGAAAAAGTTCATGCAAAGAAGAGCAGCAAATGGCATTGATACATCATGAGGGAAGATGCTTATTTTCAAGGCGAAAAGAAGATTTGAGTAAGATCTTAACAAGCAGAACATAAAAAGACAAAGAAACATATTGATGAAGGCATGAGGACTGTAGTAATTTAATGCATCACTGTAGTAAAAATAGAAATAAACAAAATACTAGTGCCAGATGAATCTGGATTATGAACAGGCAATTATAGTCAAAGATAAAGCAACAGATTATGTCAATACCATAGTCACATTGCTCATAGAGTAGACCTACCTAAGAATATACAATGGCAGTGGCCAGAATGAGTTTCAAATTGCTATTAGATGGGGCCATTAAGGGGTTACTTTTTAAGCAAAACATAGAATCATAGAGATAATAAACTTGCATATGTTCCAGTGGCAGTTTACATTTTATAGAGTAACTGAGCTAACATTCTTCAAAGCAGCAATTGTGCAGTTACCAAACAATTACAAGTATTAGAAAGACAGTCACATGATTCCTTAGGCATAGGAAACTTTTCCATCAAAAGAAGAAGAAAGTAACCCAACATGATGGAAAAGAAATGGTTGCAAGGTCACCAACATCCTTGTCCATAACTTTTACCTTGATGTTACACAATCTCCTAAGACAACATAATTGGATGGAGCTTGAGGCCTCCAGAAAGCAAGGTTGTTAGATGGACCATTTTCTGCAGACATATACAGCACAGCAAGGATTAGAGAAAATAAAAGACGTTGACTACAAGATAGAAACATGTCCCATCAGCATAAAATATAACTAAGTCCCCATTAAGAAATCTAAAGCTTGTTGAGGCAGATATACTTGTATAACAAACAGTCGCTCATTAAGAGATACCTTTAGGGGAGACCCATAGCCGATCAAAATTGGTACAAGGAGCAAGAGGGATTGTGTTTCCTAACTGCAGAGCCACAGCTACCTGACTTTGAAGATTAAGAATTAGAGAAATTGCACTCAGTGAAAGATGGAGACATATATCAGTCGATAGCAGAGATATATTTGTTTTCTCTTTAACAGAGGTATATCCTCCTGAAACATCAGTCGTATCCAGAATAACAAGACCAGAACCGGCCTCGACCATGAGATCCTTCACCAATGCACGAATCCAGGTATCATTGTCTTTTGCTGCATACCTGTTGGGCATGGGCAAGAATTTCATCAGATGAATTTTATACCTTTGTCTTTGCTAGAAAGTTCTGTACTTCAAAAGGTACAAATTAAGAGCCACTGAAATTCAGAAAATAATTAACTGCAACACATGGAGTTGTACTGATTTAAAACACTTGAAAGTGCATCAAGTCTAAGTGTATCCTCAACAAAATTCTAAATTTTCTCCCGTTAATGCTTAAAAGAACCTCATTTTGTAAACTCAAGAAACGAACAAGTATGTAGCACAGAGAGGGAGAGAGAGAGAGAGAGAGAGAGAGCAATGTGGGATTAGCAGAGGAAAAATAGGAATATCAATGTATAGATAGTTGTGATAAGAAGAGAAAAGTCAGGGATCTGAACCTGTTCAAAAAGGTTACTGACTCGTATGGCAAATGTCAAAAGAGAGTAATTATTAATGGAGAATCAAAGAAATACTCACATGAAGCTAAGATCCAACTTTGCTCGTAGCAACTTTTCGCCAGAAGAATCATCTAGGAAGGATTTTGTACTATCATAAAAAGTGAACTCAGGAGAAATGACCTATAACAGAAAATAATCCTTGTGATCAGGAGAAAAGAATTTGGACTGTTCTAACAGAAAGACTCACTCAAATTAGAATTTCATAAATATCATATTTTGCACAAACATATGGAGCTTATGAACTTTTAGTTTTTACCGGACTTGACAGCCTGTTCTTTTCAATCAATAATGCTGCCAAGGCGAAAGGATCTTTCTTAACAGGGAAAATGACACAAATGGTACCTAAGCTTTAGTCCAATATGCAATGTGGTCCATGGAACTTTTGTTCAATGTTGTTCTGAACAATTAATAAATGTTCAATCTAGTTCTTAGACTATATGAAAATGTTCGATGTCATCCTTTTGTTAATTCAAGCGAATGGAAACTGCTGAAGTGACTCTCAATCCATTAAGTTTGAATGGTGTAGATAAGAAAAAGAAATGCTACGAGTGGATTATCGAAATAAGATACTCATCTCAAATCAGGATATAATAATCCATGTCATCAATAACGATGGCCGTATTAAAACTCTAATTTTTTTCCCCTTATCTAAAGTAGATGGATAAAAATATGGATATGTTGACTTGTCATTTTTAAAGATCCCACTCAACATAAAAACATTAAAGTCATCAAATAACCTCTAATTCATCGTATGAACAAACAGAAGGACTACATTGAACATTTATAAATAGTTCAAGGACTGCATTAAACGAATTAAAGATTTAGGGACAATATTGCATATTGGGTCAAAGTGCAGGAACCATTTGTATTGGTTCCCTTCTTAAGATTCACACCCACACCATATAGATAAGTCAAAAGATCTCCCCCCCCCCCCCAAAAAAAAAAAAAAAACAACAACAAAAAAAGAAAATAAATCCAAAGAAAAATGAAAAATTCATGGTATTTGTTGTTCATATTAATAGCAACATCAATTGTATTAATAATAAATAAGCAAGGGGACAAAGGAAAGGGAACCTATAACTGGACCATTAAACACCAAATGACACACATCGACTTTCAAGAACAAACAAAAAAAAAGCATTTATACCTGGCCTTCAAAAGTGAGACTTTGCATATTACTTGATTCATTTTGAGACAGCAAATGAGCATTTGACATGTCCAGGGTCTCAGGTTCATAGTCCAAACTCTTGTTATCATCATTAAGAGCAGATTTTTCCAGCAATGAAATGTCAACACCATCTTCAAAGGACACAGAATAACTGCTGTCGTTACCCAAGAATGTGTACTTCCGCAACAGGGAGCCATTCTGATGGATGAATTCATAAAATTAAAAATATTACAGTGAGAGCGGCACTTTGACAAATGAAAGCAAGCATTGACAGTTGGAATATCTAAATATCTATGACATGCAGCACTTACTGTGTCCTTATCCATTCAGAAATTCAGCGGAAAAAGAACATGAGAAAGTGCAATGAGTAGCTACAGATAACTTCCACGGAAATTCCACAGATAAATTTGGAAGCAAACACATTATAAAAAAATCCAATGGTATTGGATCGCACTGACAAGAAACAGGAGTTTCTAAATTGTAGCAACAAATCATTCCCAAGTCAGTAGACAAGTAGAGTGCATAAATTCCAAGTGAAAGAATCCACTATGACTCGTCAGATACATAAGATAGTCACCCCTTTTCACGCGTCAAAGAAAGATACCTAGCGGTCATCCAAATGCTGGTGAAGACAACTCCATTGTAAAACTAAACTACTAATACGTGATGTGGGAAAGAAAGCATAAGAAAGAAGAATTTGTCTGCATGCGCTTGTGTACACACAAAAGATTTTGTTACAAACTCTTACATGCATTTGGGACCTTGAGCAAACCATCCATAGTGCATAATAAGCAAAGAAAGAGTAGACAATCCCACATTGATTTGACTAAGAATGAAAGCTACGAAATTGCTTCTATCCCCTCAAAAGTTGGTCCTTCTGGAGGTAACGGTGGAGTGAAGTCATGTGCATGTTGGATCCTGTATTTCACATCCATGTTGGCATATACACGTGCAAAAATTTGCACAGCAAAAAAAAAACCAATGATTCCTATTGGTTCCGCTAAAAGTGTTCAAGAGCTATTTATAGGCACCCATCCCTTCATAAGCTATAGGCCCTTTTGGGCATAATGCTGGACAAAATAAAAGTTAGCTCCAAACCTTCTGTTTTCATCCATGCCAGCTTACATGTGGTCAAACACTGTGCAAGTTAAAAGCCAGAGAACTGTATGGTAACGAGCTCATACCTCAATTTTGACATTGACAAACCGCAACTTCTTACCACGTCCAATGATAATAATTGGGTCAGTTCTCACCATGCGAAGTTTCCTTGAATCTGCTTTTTCACTCAAATGGATAATCCTTCCACAACCATCATATACAAACTCATCAACCTCTAAAGTATCTGCTACTAGTTGCCTCTCAGGAGACAGGTACACCACATCTTCATGCTGTTTGTATGTAGGTTGAGAGAGTATAATATTATTGCTCCTACTTATAGGATCATTCCTAGGATCCATGGTTTCCTCCCTCCCAGTAATAGCTCCTAGAGCTGGCACAAAAAACTCACCCACGGCAAGAAGGAAATCTGGGACAACAAGGACCCTGGGTTGCTGAACTCGAACAACAACAGATTGGGAAGATGTCCTTGATCTATAGTCCATCAAAAACATCGTAGGACTTGGAATTGCAAGCTCCGAACCAGCTTCAGCACTTGTCTTTCCAGGAATAACCTTATTTGATGAATAGGAAATGTCTCCAGCAGAAGGTAGTCTAGAAGAATCACTTGAAGATCCAAGCATCAACCGCATTTCAGACTTTGTTTCAGGGCGACTGTCAAGAATGGAGAATTTGGGAATGGTAACATAGAGGTCTGTTTCTGATAATGAAGTCATCCGATATGACACCCATAGACCTTCAAGCTAGAGGCAAACAAAAAATACATCAATCTCCTCTATAAGAATCACAATAACAGCATAAGAAACATGTACACCAGAAACAGGGAAAAGAATTGCTATAATATGCAAGTCAATGAGACTGGCCACATCACACTGATTATGACAGACTTGTGTCAAATATAAATTTAAGTGAAAGAAGCTTCTTGAAATGAAAACACTTGCATAATAGCTGCACTTACAGAAATATTTGCAAGAGGTGACCCTTCATCAATGCCGTTGCACAACTCTAACAAAGCACAGTCCACTTCAACTGCAATTACAGTGACTGTACGTGACAGCAAAATTTGACCATTCGTGTTGACTTTATCAGCCAGTAATCGCATTGTATCTCTAGAACCAGATGAACCGACACGAAAACTTGGAGGGATCCTTGGTGCTTCACATAAATTCATGTAGACAGAATCTCGAATAACATTATATTCCTTATCAGACATCACAGCATGCAACAAGCCCACCTGCTCAAGAAATTGCCAAAAAATAACCACTCAAAGAATTCGATATGAATCGCTAACTGGGATTGATAAGGAAGCAAGATGAACAGAAAATGAAGTTCACATCACGTTACAAAATATATTTGTCAACTAAACCTAAAAAAGTACAATAACAGCCCTAGACAATTGAATCACATAACAACATAGTTACTAGCTCACAACTGAATATAAAAAGAGGCAATCAAGAAGACCTACATTCAATGATAGAAGCTTCTGCTTTCTGACCATGTTGATGTATGCAGAACAGATAGGCCCATAAAAGAACTCTAAGAATTGCAGGGAAAACTGAGGTGTAATATTTTTAATTCTTGGGTAGCAAATTAACATCCCCTTAGGTAATTGAGACAATCATTGCATTGAACCTAAATTACTTATCCTCCTCTACTTTAGGACTCCAAAAAACTTCAACCAGGAAACTATGAAAAACTGCCATAGGCATACTTTATGTAAGAGTGACAATACCTTCACTTCCAAAGAAAATGTTGGAATTTTTCTGAAAACATCCCTCAAGCTACGGCGCACGTAAACATCAATTCCATGACCTTCCCTAATCATTGGCTTACCAACAGAACCATCGATCCCAACAGCCATGTTTACTCCCAAAATCTGAGATGTGCATTCAAGTTGTGAATGCTTTAGAATTGATAGCTTACATGGTCAGCAAAAATAACTAGAAGAGGAAAGGGAGCAATGGATCTACCTTAGCCTGAAGAAGGTCAACATGGACAGCTGAAGGATCCTTCTCAGGGCATCCATGCCATCTAATATCATTTGTCACCTGCAGCTGGCCCAGGTCAAGTTGGATGAAGCTGCAAAAGAATTGTACATATGAAGCCTTGT
Organism: Eucalyptus victrix; assembly: GCA_016097545.1. Classification (NCBI taxonomy): domain Eukaryota; kingdom Viridiplantae; phylum Streptophyta; class Magnoliopsida; order Myrtales; family Myrtaceae; genus Eucalyptus; species Eucalyptus victrix. The sequence goes on from CM027842.1 coordinate 50,664,606, forward strand.
CTATTGCAACATATTATACACGCATCAAATTATGAAAACAAAAAGTGGCAGTTTTTCACATCACGAGGATTTTTGGTAGTTTAAAAAGAAAAAGATAAGAAAAGTAGGATATAATGAAACAGTAAACAATCAGACAACAGCACACCATGCTATATCCCTACAAAAAAATTATTGAAATTACATAGATAGTTGCATCGGCCCAAACAGCTACTTCACAAAGACCCATTTGGCTATCACCTTGAGGACCCTTGGCTTCTAAATCCTTTTTTGTTAGAAATTCTAGTCAGAATTACATCCTTTGCTCTGGCATAGAACACTCAGCAACACAAACTACAACAAGTGTCATCCCACCACCCCTAAACTTTTCAATGCATTATACTAAACCATTTTCTAGGCACATTGGTTCGATTTAACAATACAGAATGGCAACTCCTACCCATAAAAGACTATTTTAGCATTTTCACCCCCATAAACCTCTTAAATGGTCAAGGAATTCTGCCAATCAAATATGTCAAATTTATACCTGCAATAGTTTGAGAAACTAAATACGATGATGCCATAGCATTATAACTTATATAAATTGGGGAAGAAATTGCAACATCCTCAATTCCATCTTATTTAGTATCTCCATATCCAAATTGAAGGAAAACATAGGAGGAACCGGGCCATTTTCAATCTTCTGAATCTATGATACTTCCAAACATGAATTGCTGTAGCATGTACAGATGATTCAAGATCTGTCCACTTCCATAATTTAAAGAAAATCTTTAAGCAAGGTGGAAATTGAAAAGTGTAAGGAAGCAGACAAAAGACTTTAGAGATCCAACGAAATAACAAGTAGCCTTTCTATTGCTTTAATCAACTTAAATCTGCTTATAACATGCTTTAAACACCTAAGAGCTTCCATTACTCCAAGTTTTCATGATCATACAAACATGTTAAATTTCAACCAGCATTTGCCAATTGTCAGGTCAAATGAAATTCTTCAACAAAAAAAATACACATATATTTACTTACTCTTTGCTTAGTGAATTTTTTGGCACAACAATTATAGGAGTGTCGAGTGAGAGATCTAGCTTCAGTGCAGTTGAACCATCGATCTCATATTTCTGAATCAACCATTCAAAGCCTCCAACTTTATCAACAAGTTTGATGGCCTCTTCAGTATGTGGATTGGCAAGCTCCATAAAATATGCTGTTACCTGCAAATGCACTCCTTGCAGCTTATGACAAGCATTACAAAATCGAGGTGGATAAGAACTCCTAAAAAGCAAGCAATAATGGAACTTGCAGGACGCACGCAAGGAAAAAATTGAAACCCATCGCTTAGTCATCTTATCAGCTTGATAAATCAAGTCGATTAACAGTTAAATCAAATTATTAGCAGCATCTTCATACATACCTCCTGAACAAACCTGTATAGAAAAACAATCCGAACTGCCGAAAGTCTGCCTCGCAGACTATAATCGTATCCTTCATAGTCATCATCTTCAGCACTATAAGAATTAAATTTAAGCTGCAAAAGATAAACGTAAGAATTACAACTAATGGATAAAAGCAAGAAGGAAAAAATCAGAAACCAGACACAGCATCACCAGCAAACCACTGGTAACATCATACCTTGATTAAGGACTCAGTGCCTGGGTTACGTATATCACAAAGCCACTTCCAAGTGTGATCTGCTCCAAGTGACAAATCACAGAGTCTAAAATTTCCTAAAGTGCCTTCGATGGAAAGAGAACTTGGATAAACCTGGAAAGAGTTATAAGAAGGTCAAAAGTCTACAAGTACAAGTAAAGAACTCAAAGCATAAGTATATGCTCAAACAAAGACAAAGGCAAAAATTGATCTTGAAAAGAACCTACATTACCTTGATATCTAATAGAAAGCTTTCTTGTACAAGCATTGCAAGCTGAGTACCATCCTCATTATTGAGTAACAAGCAGACACTGTCAACTTTCATGTGGAGATTAAATACAACACGACTTTTACCATAGCCCAATAGCCCTTTAACGCGCCCGCTATCTTCAAACTTATCCTCATTAACCAAAGGTTCATCCTTTGAAGTCTCTACCATGTTCATGTCACTGCGTCCAGTGCTTACAGAGCTCAGATCCAAACCAAAACTAATTAAAGAAACCAGGGTGGGTCGGTTGCAAAAGAATTCCAATTTGGACATGCTCACGGCCATCTGAAAATGCACAATGACATTAGAGGTGAAAAAAGCTCATCACATGTGAATAATGATTTTTGCAAAAACATAGAATCCTCTCCATTCTGTGTCCATCTCTCTCCAGCTCTCATCCTTTGTTACATACCTGAGTATCTATGCCATCATAATCTGGTGAAGCAGAACTTCTGGTTGAAAAGGTTACAGAGACAAAATCTGAACTTTCCATGCCTTGTGCCTCATAGAAGACATCATCAGAAAATCCCATTCCTCTCCCCAAGCCATTTTCATTCATCAAGGCATCAGAGGAACCAATTCCTGTACTGTCTATGACGTCCCCCATCCTTGCAGACTGATTCATAGCCATACTATGTGGATGGATGCTTGAGTCTGACAGGGATATGAAATCTGGCAAAGCATCCTTGAAGACGTCATCTTCCTCAGATTGCACAGAGGATATGTTTTTGCCATGGTAATCACTTACACCAGCTGACACAGTTGTATTATCATTCTCCACCACAGAATACGCCAAATATTGTGGACTAGTTGAATTACAACTTTGGAGCTCGTCTTTAATTTTAAGAGAGTGAAGCTTAGATTTCACTGTCAGGTCACAATCACAAATAATCACATGTACCTAAAAGACAATGGCATTTATCATCATAACAGTCCAAATAGAAAAATTACAGACATAACTGGATCATCAACAAGGAATGACATGCCAAGAGGCTGCAAAACAGGGAAAAATCAAAACCTGACATCACATAGAGAATGGCAGAGACTAGGCCAACAGACAAACTTCATTGAAGGATCATGGTTTATGATTCATCAGATGCTTTTTTGTCTCACGTCAACAAACAGAGCCAGAACTCTTTGTTCATTTTCTCATGACACAAAGCAGCATTTCCAGAATTTGACCTAAGTTTACTCTCTAAGTTAATCGAAATTAGGTTACTACCCATTGCAATTGCTTCCGCACCATCTAATTCATGGACCTTAATCTGCATTTCTTCTTATCATATATTATCATATAATCAAACCAGTAAACTAGGTATGCCATTGTCTTTTAGCTCAAAGGCTAAATCTACCCGTAAACAAAGACAAGCACAATGAGATGCAGACAATACGATAACACTCAACTATGCATTCTAACTAGAGACTGATGCATTCCATCTTTAACCGCATGAGTGTCCAAGAGCTTTATCTTTTATTGCATATAAGTAAGAAAGGCCATGCCCATCACCAAGACCGTGGATCGTCTCTCTTCGCAACCCATCCAATAGGGCATCCTTCAAAAGATGGGACCAAATGTAGTGCGCTACAAATATTAGACTATTATCATCCTGATCCAGGCATGGGATTGCACCAGATACGTGGAAGAGAGATTTCCAAGGTGCAGTTTCATATGGCATATTCATGTTTCAATACAAAAAAATTATTTCATTAAATTTAAAAAACAACTTGAAGTAACCCCAGGGAAAAAAAAAATTCTAAGGTTGCCTGGATAACAACACGAGACCCTTGTCAGATATCTCCTAAGATTAAAACGGAAGAACAGTTCAGATGTCATCCACTGTTCAACTCAAGTTATAATTCACCTGAGAAAAAATAACCAAAATAAAGAGGAAAAGAAAAAAACAAAAGGCTTTTCGTGGATCCTCGAATTGACTACTCTGTTTTAGGATTAAAAACCTCCTTTCATGAAGCTTAAGAAGCCCGTTCTTTTCCATTGTACTAGTGAAAATACATTCATCACAAGGGTACCAAGGCTGTACACTCTTCACAAGAATATCACCACGATAAACTGACCAAAAACTCTATAACTGTGTATGTCTACACGAGACTCATAGGGATGCTCTCTGTTGAGTACTGTTAGAGTATGTCACGTCGCTTGTCTACGGAGTTTCAATGGGCCTCATATTCATGTAGTTTCACTCCACCTGCTTAAGCTTTGGGGTTGGAGTCTTGGAAATGCTAACATGGTTTCAGAGTTAGGTTCCACCCAAGATTTATTTTGCGTGAGGCTCCCCATTCGTCAATTCCACATGGCATTCTCAAGCTGGTTTGCACATGAGATGTGTTGAGTATCCTGAATCACTTGTCCTTGGGTTTTCAATAGGCCTTATGTTCATGTAGTCCCCCTACAACTTTTGACTTAAAAATTTTTTGGACCAAGTTCAGCCCCAAGTATTTTGCATGAAAGGCTTCCCATTTGTCAATTACACATGCAATTCAGTCTGGTTTTCACATGACAGGTGTTAAAATATCTCACATCATTTGTCTAAGGAGTTTACATGGACCTTATATTCATGTAGTATGTCTTCATCTATCAGCTTAAACTTTTAGGTTGAACATTCTGATAGGTGTCATTTCCTTCATAAGATACACATTAAATGCACCCATTCCTATATAAGAACCATAATGATGTTCCTCTTCACAAAAAAATTATAAATTGAAAATCAAGGTCCTTTAGTCTACTCTATACATGGATCTCAAGATTGTTTATAGCACTTCATAAAATCTGTGAAGTATTAGATCTTTATTGCAAAAAGTACATCTTTTTGGTCTTATTTTACCCTATTGAGTTTTGGCCAGCTACACCACCAAAGATTGTTTATTTTTTAATTCAAGTTTTGGCTGATTCAGAACACGTGATGGAGAAAGGCTTTCTTGTCATTGATGAAGCATAAAATATTTTAATGCTCAATCCAAACCAGGATGTTCAACATATATCAGTGACAACAGTGACTGAAAGAACAAAATAAACAAGAGCTACACAAACCTTCCCACCACCAGCAAGAACTTCAATAATAGATGTCTCTTCAAGATTGATATCACCAGCTCCCGCAGTCTGAAAAATTGGGAAAATCTTAGCATCATTACATTATCTTAAGCTGATACGAACAACAGTCAGTCCCAAGTAAATCTGTTTTGCATCAAAGAAGTGGAACAAGGATGGGAAAACAAAATAAAACAGATCTTACCTTGCCATAAATAAATAGCTTGGTTTCCAGCAATGAGCCATTAATGACTATGTCAGCAGTTTTGGAATTTGATAAACGGGCAACATCTGATTCAGCACCCTTGTCACTAGTTCCCCCAAAAACATCGACCAACGGAGGAGCCTATACACACATTTCCAGAAAAAAGAAGAATCATCAGCAACATGCACCTAATGGTCAAGCAAAATGAAAGATACACGAATCATTGAATATTCTGTATCATACAGAAGCTTGGTATGTAGCTTGTATAAGTCCCTTCAACCAAGCTGCCTTGTGCTCCTCGTCTTGAAGCTCCAAAATCCAAGTGCTAGACAATTCTAGCGCCTGGAAAATTTATTGTCACAGTTTATACAAAAGAAATGAGATTTGACATATGTGAGTGAGAGGGGGAGAGAGGGGGCAGTGGTAACATGCTCATGAATTGCAATGTTTTATGTATTAAAATAAAAATAAAAATAAAAACTAAAACTAAAACTATCTACACATAGGCTGAATAGGCCTTGCAAACCTGTGGCCCTAGCAGTCATATCATTCTCCCCTTGCGGTTTTGTCTGTCAATCTATTGTAAACATTCAATTAGATCATTTTACAAACCTCAAGAATTACAAAGAGATTGGGTAATAACTGACTTTTCTTGGTGCTAAAATATTTTACTGGTTAGAATTTTTATTGAGTAAAAGCATTACGGTCTTTATTCTTTTCAAACACCAAGCCTGCAAAATCGTTTTTCACTTAACCAGTGGCTAAAAGCTACTAAAAGCCCACTACATTGTTTGGATGAGATCAGTTGACTAAATTTGAGTTTTCCACTAACTAATGAAAAGTCACGAAAAAAAAAATTGGGGCAACCTTAAATGCTAAATGTTTTGACAATTTTTTTTTTTTTTTTTTTTTTGTTTTTAGTACAGAAAAAGAAATAACTCAAGCCTAAAGGTCAAGAGCCAAAAGACAGACCAAACATCCACTTGGATTGATGACTTGAAAGTTTAAAATCATTGACACGGTTGGGAACTTGAAGGTCTTGAGTTTTCATTTGGAGTTGCAGTTATCTTATTTTAACAGCTTCAATTAACATATGGACACCTAGAAAATCGATAAATAGTTGTTTGGTCAAAAACAGTGGCCTGAAGACTGCACAAAATGCTGAAGAGCAAAGTCGGGAATCAAGTGAACTTGAAAAGGTTGCCCACAACCCGATCCAAGCATTGGACCTGGCTTGGATCGGAAGCCTGGACCAAACTGCCTCAAGACACAACCATCCTGTTTGATTGAGTCCTCCAGAGGTCTATGAGTAGGGTTTTCCTTAGCTTTTCTATAAATTTGACTCCTCTTTTAGTGATTGTGTAATCTTCAATATATTGTTCATTAACAACTAAATCATAATACTCCTTTCTCTGTGGACGTAGGCCAGATTAGTCAAACCATGTAAACCTTTTGTGTGATTACTTATTTCATGTGGCTCTCATCATTGCATATCAAAGTTTGCTGATATAATTGTCAGTAGTTATCATATCAATTTGGCCTACTAGTAACTTTGGTCAATGACCCATTCGTTGACTACCAATTTTCAACAGCATGTTTGCCAGCATTGCCATGAAAAAGAAGGACCACAGATCTCCATACACAAGTTTTATCCCTACTAGCAATTGAATAACCCATTACATTGAGAATGTTTGACCAAACCACAAGCATGACACACATAAAAGTTATCCATTAGCTAAAAGGAGAAATGGCATACTGTAACATCATGGTTGTATTTAAAGGCAAATTTACAAAACAAAGTATCTCAAGATATAAAGACCTAGATTCAGGGTGGACAATTGACACTTTAAAAAACCATCAGGACTTACCTTTAGAGAGTCCACGCCCCTAAAACTCACAGCAATACAAAATGGAGAACCGCCAATGTTTGTTGGGGGGACTTCATGAATTTGTCTACCAGCCATACTGCATCATCGCAACAGTACCAATTCAATCAAAAGATTAGAGGTCATGATACATGTCACATTGGTGTTAACAAAACTGCCACAGACAAGTTCTTCACAAAGAAGGCCGCATTCTAGAAAGAAACAAAGAAAAGGTCCTAGACTGGGATGGCAGAGTGGTCAAAGGACAAAAGAACACAATTTAGCTATTAAATGATGCAACATCAGATAAGAAGACCAGACCTTAAGCATCGCTGATAGCTCTGAGACTTTTCAGACTCTAAAAGGTAAAGGTAGAATCCAGATAGTACAAGAAAACAGGGCTGCCATGTGGCCATGGAGTTGCCAATTCCCTACAATCAAAAGGAATTATGATTAAGAATGTAACAACTATAACTCAAACATATGACCAGCTCCTTTGAAGATATCCAGACATACCCTCCACACTAATATTCTAGCATCACTTGCGAGATCTATAGGAGTCCAGGGCGCAAGTTCAGCTTCAAAACTATCAATTCTTGGCTGTCCCATGATTCCCTTGGGGCCAAATAGAATATTTAACAATTCCATGAGTCTGCAATAGCGTGCTGGTGAAAAGTGGATGCCAAGATTTGGTACTTGGACAGAGACACGTGTTGATGGGTAACTTGGGTGAGGCACCTTAATCTGCTCAGAGCCAGGTCCACATGAATTCAGCACAGCTTCAGTTGTCAAAGAAAAGCCAAATCCTAACTTCTAACATAAATTTAGTAAAGTCAGAAACCCAACAAAGAACAAGAGAATTTATTTACCTGATCAACTATTACTGCCACACCACACCTATCAATGAGAGAACAGAAATTATCACAGTCATCATGTCTGGGGGACGCAACTGGTTGATTGCTGGAAGTTGGTACAACCAGAGGGCAGTTCTGGCTGTCAAAATAACAATCCGTGAAAAAGGCTGCAATATCTCTTCCAGATATATAAAACCGTGAATATAAATTCTTCCTCTGTTCCTCCAGCTGGTTATCCTGCTTTTATCAGGAAATGTGATTTAATCAACCATACATTACCAAGAGAACTCCAGCAATTGAAGAGAACATGGAAAATCGCTATAGGCTAACTATTGCATCAAGGAAAAGCTTGTTTCACACAAAATGAGACCACTTATATATAAGCACGTCATTGTATGTAGCTGTAGAACATCTCTAGTAAATGCTCAGTCACTATAAGTGCACGGAGAAGCTAAAGAGAGCATACCGATGTCCGCAGCGTGAAATTACCAAAATCCAAAAGCAAATGGCTATCACACTTGGAAGATTCAGATCTCCTTATAGGAACTCTAACTTTAGGTGCATCCAGATCAATGTCAAGAGCGAATCTGCAGTCAAAAGTACATTAATCAGATGTAGAAAGTGTTTTTACTTTCCCTCGCACAATGAAGGAACACATTAGTTTGGTAAAATAGACATTTAGTGAAGATAAGTAAAAAGTACCAGTACCCAACTAAATTTATGTCTTAATTAACTTCAAGCAAAAGAAAATAATTCCATTTCATGCATATACTATAATAAGTACTTGTTAAAATAATATAAACAAGACAAGGAAAAACAGTTAAGGCAGTGGCATTAGCGCAAGACATTCAAGATCATTTTCCTGTCTGCCAGAATTGTTGTTCCTCTCCCTCAAGGTTGGAGCCATTTGTGGGAGAGAAGCTCAAGCTCAAAAGAAATTTGATTGAATGCAGGAAACTGACAAAGTTAAAAGCTAAGGGACTAGTCATTGAATACACATTGTTGTGAATAAATTAAACAGTATTATTCATGTGGGTATAACGGACATGTCATTCTCTTCTCAATTCTCTCTCTTCTCAAGAACTCCCTCTACACATTGACATGTATCAAAGCACTAAACTATTGCTTGCTTCTAGTAACGCCTTTCTCACATCATTATCTCTTCAATTTTTTCATTTCCCCTAAGAATCCTAAAGTAGTATATCCTCAACAACATGTGAATCAACGCCCCTCTCCCTCTATGGCGACAAGGATCATTCCACTAAAGCCTTGTTCTTTTCATGCTTCCCAGAGGTCTGGAAAGCTGCGATCAATAGGATTTTGTTAGAAAATCCAATCCAAAAGCTTAAACTTATAGGTGGAGGGATACCATATGAATATAAAGAACATTTAGAATCCGTTGTCTAGCGATGTGGGACAATATTTCAACACCCACTCTCATGTGCAAGTCAGATCACGAGCTCCACATGGAATTTTGACTACACACATTCATGTGGAATTGTTTTACCATGCACCTTCACGTAAGGAATAAGCTCCGATACCATGTTAGAAAGTCCAAACCAAAAGCTTAAGCTTATAGGTGGAGGGATACCACATGAATATAAGGATCATTTAGAATCCGTTATCAAGCAATGTGGGACAATATTTCAACAGATTTCCTAATCATCCCTTCCCAAAAGGAAGAACAAGATGTTCTTTTTCCTTTCCACAAGTATTCCTTTGAAAACCAAAAAGAACAATGTTTTCAAGAGAGAAATTAGAAAAATTCTGTCCACCATTAAATGTTATTTGAGCCTTCCATTTCAAAGAATCTTCATGACATGTCATAACAACCTTTAGAGGATTTAATAACTTCTAAAAAAATGAATTTATAGTTTTTTAACTAAAGAGAAAACTCTATCTTATCTATGGTAAGTTAATGTGCTAACGAACTAAAGCAAGACTAAACTCAAACAATGAACCAGGGAATTCAACAAAGCTTAATGACCGGATCAATTAGCCAAAAGAATAGAATTGAGAAAGTCGAACCCAAAAACTTAAGCTAGTAAGCAGAAGAAAATTAAATGTATATAGATTGACAAACCCATAGACAAGCAATGTATGATACTGTACATGATTTTCACAGTATAAGCTGGGTTGAAAATGGCATGTGGAATTGACAAAGGGGGAGCCACACAAGGCACTGAATCAACCAGTATGGTAATTCAGTCTCTTCCTGAACGCTTGTCAGCAGCACTTCTTAAGGCTGCTTACATTTTTCAAGACATCTCACAGAAAGATAATTTCCTCTTATGTTCACTATAATTGGCATTAATATGTAAAATTATAAGCATGATGCTTCTTGAGGCGACTTAGAGAGGTCTACCAAATGAGCTTTAAAGTAATCATTGTATTGATAAAAATTGTTCTAGTACATAAAGAGGGCTTTAAATGGCAAAGTGACAGTGAGCCTCAGTTACAAACCTTTGCTTATTCTTTTGAGCAGAAAGTCATGAATCTTGCTGATTACTAATTATCTTTCAGAGTCAGAGAATGTACTATAATTAAGACTGTAACCTCTTTATGCTTTTCTAGCTCCATGATGCTGGTTCATTAAAAAAGAGCTTCTTATCCAAATTTTTTGTATTCTGTTTTTCCTTGTAACTAGCTTGTACACAGGCTGCCCCTCCAACTACCCATTCAAAGTATTTACATCTTTACTCAGTGAAAAGATGACGCTTCCATTAAAGGAGTACCAAGGGGCAGGGCACAAACCCTCATAAAAAATAGACCTGCAAACCCATTAATGATCACTTAATAGCTTCTTTCAAAAGAGGAACCCTGCTCAAAGAAATTCGTCAGGAAGAGAGAGTTCTTAAAATGCTTTCCTTTGCTTAAGAGTAAAACCAAATTTCTTTAGAAACTACAGAGGAGAGAACCCATAAACCACCATTCTCTAAGGTATATTGAGGAAACACCTAAACTTTCATACATTCACAGTTGTAAAGGGGGAAAAGTGGAATCTGAGAGATTCTATAACTTGCGCAACAATGAAGAAGCTATCCTTCAACACTGTTGACAAATTTTTGAACTTTAAAACCCTCATTTTCTATAACCACCTTATTATGACATTTGTTCCAAGACAAGAAAAGAAAAAGAAAAGAGTACACGTGCATATATCAGGCAAAAGTAAGATGCAGATTATGCACAAGCATTGACAGTTGATTGGGATGAAATTCTCCATCCTTCCAAGAATGCAATCAGAATCAGAAAAACAACAGCTATGCAACTGACAGCATGCTCAAATGCAGCAACAGTTACACAGCAATCCTTCTGCCGATGATCATAAAAAGCAGAGCCTTGCTAAATTACATGCTAAGGACTTGACATTTTCACATCTGTTTTGTCTTCATAATCAGACTTGTCAGAGCAGAGAGGATTTTGGGAAAGAATGGAACTTTAGAGAAACGTCAATTATAAAGCTCATGGAGCACTTGGACAAGGGCTTAGACCAACACATCAAGTTTCTCTTGCAGAGCTATTTGGATGGTCACAGCCTCCCTTAGTGTAGGATTGTTTTCCTGCAAGCTGCTCAGGGAAAAATAGAACTATTGACCACCTCCTAAAAGAAGAGAGGGGGTCTTGCTGATTTGCTTCCAGTGTCGGGTCAAGCAAACTGTGCTTATCTCTTGTCATGCAAGAAGGCTTCAGAATTTCCTCTTGTCGATTATTTGACCAAGTTAGGCAGTTTCTAGCTTGAGCTGAAATAATTAGGAGATTTGAAAGGTGTAGGTAGTATTACATGGAGAGCATCTTTTCACCTGTAATCTCTCTCTTAATAGCTTGGATTCCATCAGGAGAGGAGCAGGGGACCTGTGGAATGGACAATACTGAACTACATCCTTGCTCTTCTGAAGTATAGGTATCCATTTTAAGGTTTTAGGAGGCTGGACAAGAATTTCACTCTTATAATTTATCATAAAGGCAAAAGAAGATTTTATATAAGAAAGGTACCTAGTGGGAACCATACAGTACCACCTGTACAAAAGATCCAGAGAGTCTACAAATTCTAACAAATTATGCATATTCTAACATGCTTTTCTGTAACCCAAAAACTCCCGAACTGTAATCAAATATTGTCAGAGCGATAGCAGCAAGAATCGATCTTTTCTCTTTGTTGTTTGAAAACCAATTCCTTTTCAAATGCACGGTTCATCCCTAACTGCAGAAGCGTTTCTAGCTTCAGTCTCGAAATTTATCGAGCATTTCTTAGCATTTAGCTGTAAATGGATAGCCCCTCACTGCCTGTCAAATAAGGTGGTCTCTAATTATTCATACCACGACACAGTTTCTGGTTTCTGTCAATAACACTGTGCTGTCTTTTAGCATACTTCAAGCTTTCTATGATCATGAGAATTGCAGTACATTCACTGGAACTTCACTATTAAAAGAAAGAGAAGGGCCAGAGAAGCATTCATTTTGGTATTTATCTGAAGTTTCTGCATTAACCAAGTTTGTACCAAGCTTTAAGACTAAAGTGGTTGGGGAAGGACAGCACGAAAATTCCTAAGGCAAGAGCCATGACTTGTGAAATGATATTAGAAAAATGAAGGGACCTGCTTTGTTCTTCCAAGACCATCTGAAATTGCTCTTGTGCTCTCCGAGTCACCTTCTCAATCTTCATCTGGCGTTGAAAGAGTTTAATGTTAGTTTTACCAAACCTAGAGAGCCATAATTAGGTATTTAACATGATTACCTGCAAAGCAGCTGCTGTTTCCAGTGCAACAGTGGGACTGACTGCACTACTTCTCTTTACAAACTCTAAAAATCGATTGTAACTGTCCAGCAAAACCTGACAAGACATCAGTATGTCAGAAGCTTAGTGAGGGGGTAGACGAGCAGGAGAGAAAATCAGAAAAAAAATCAGGAAATGGAAATGTAGCAGCACCTAATTGGAAACCTTCAAACACTAGAAAAATGATTAAAAATCTGCAGTAAATTCTGGTTCATCAGGTAAAAGTTCTCCCAAAAAAAAAAAAAAATAAAAACTCTACCCATTCACAAATAACCCAGAGGACAAGCATGAAAACCACAAAGCCCATCCACATTACAACTCCAACCCAACCAGCATCATCTACTTTGAAATTGTCTCTGTTTCCTTCTCTTAACATTAAGGCCATGGGGTAGACTGTAGAAAATGTCATCCTAAGCTCTGTTTCATCACGTAAAATTTCTATTAAAAAAGAAATCTCTACTCGGTAGCAAATGATCCAGGGGACGAGCATGAGGACCATGAAGCCCATCCACATCATAACTCCAACCCAACCAGTGTCATCCTACTTTGAAATTGTCTCTGCTTCCTTCTCTTAACATCAAGTCCATGTGGTTGCCCATACAATTTGTCCAATAGAGTTACTCTATACTATCCAACTCCAGCATTTGGTCCATTCTCCTAGGTCTATACAGATCAATCCACAAGCAGAGCCCGAATAATTTAAGGCCAAAGAGGCCAAACAGCCTAAATTGCAAAGAGTGAATTTCCTTTTTGTGCTCATCAGCCATCACCACATTGCTGCTGACTGTCAACATTTTTTCACTATCCCTCTCTTTCTCCCGCCCCAGCTAAGCCGTCTATATCCTCCCTATGGGTTATTTGCAATAGCCCATGAGTTACATAAAAGTATTTTGTGTCGACTAGCATCCTTGCACTACTCATATTGGTACATTGAAATTTCCTAGTGATGTGGGAAAACCTGTATGTGAAACTTGCAGAATTAGCCTATATAGACTTGCAAAAATTACTTGGCCTGTTGATCACATGGATTGTTATAACTAGCAAAAATTGATAATACAGCTGTATTTCACATAATTACCGTCACATGGCATGGAGAAATTGTAGCTGAGAGCCGCCAGTCTACATCCTCCCCAACTGGTGAGCTCACGAAGGTAGCCGCTAATGCATTAACTTTCTGCTCACTAATAACACTCTGCAAGTAACTTCAAATTATGCATAAGAACATCCCTAAATTGAGCTCATGGCATAAAAAATAAAAAATCAAAATGTTTGGCACAAAGGTCAAACCAAATACAGGTTCCACTTATGATTAAGAATAGAATTTGCAAGCATTGATCACAGAGAAGTCATTATATAAAAAGACAAATGCATAATGGAAAAATCACCTCCTACTTTATTTCAATCACACTTTGTACACTCTACTCTAAAATTGCACCTAGTGATTTGACAATTGATTGCACAAGGCCATCTGTTACCAAATTGTCAACAAATTCATCTACAGTGTCCACACACGTAACTATCAACCTGAAGATTATCAGAATGATTTGATCCAGTTAACATGGTGAGGTTCATAATGATAATGCCACAAATTGTACAATCGAAGCTATATGGTGCAAAATGTGAGCAAAACAAAAAATTAATGTTGCCTTTTAAAAGTGGCCAGCAGCACAAAAATGGAATTTCCATATTTTAACATAAAATATGCAAAAACATAGTGAAGCCATCATTGATAGTCAAGAAAAAGCATCTATCAATAGCATTTTTCTAGAGGTACAGCAAGGATTTTAGGGCTAAGGGCATGAAAATGTAATGATAGACAAACATGGACCTGTGCCAGCGAACCCTCAGGCGCAGAGAGACCATAGAACTTCAACGACACATCGCAGTGCGTGCTACGATGTCTTAACTTAGTCAAAACATTAAGTTGCTCAAATCTACCACAGATTATTTCAATCTCATTTCTGTTGATGACCCTTGCTGCAGCCTGGCCAACAGACACAGAAGCTAGAAACCGAATCATATTCTGCATGTCCTTTGTAGAGTGTAAAGTCAACTCCTCATCCTGCTGGTAACTAAGTAAATTGTTTATCGCCTGCCATTCTTCCTTAGTCAATCTTCCCTCAGCTACATGCAATCCCTCAGGAGCATCTTTCTCCAAGTCATCTTCAGAGCTCGAACGCCTACCATAGAAACAATGATGAGAACCTGGGATGCACAGTTGAAGTAGTTGCAGTGATAACACAAACATATTAGGCGACCACAAGTAGGGCACCCACTTTATTGTGTGGCACGGCATATAGTACATGTTAAGAATTTTTGTGTTGTGGAATATGAGCACTTCACTTACATAAACTCTTCACCAAGCATAAAAGGATACCCATACGGTTAAATTAAAACAATGAACAGAGGAGAAGATAAACATTGAGAAGATACTATTCAAGGCATTAGTTTTTCTCCATTAGGACACAAATGTAAGATATTGACTTGTCTACTCGAGTATCAGATAAACTTTTAGTAGAAGATTTACTCCATTTTCAACTGCATTAGAATTATTATCAGCACAAATGTGTCACTGCCACATTACACATAAATGAAATGGTGATTAACAGAAAGCTCTAATAAAAAACTTTAGTCATGCATCTCACCATACAAAACTATACAAAGATTTAAGGGTCATCCGCCCCTGGAAACTTGCACCTACAAAGATTTACTTAAAAGGTCCAAAGCTGTAAATCAGTGCCATTTAAATTGCCAAAGCTGTTAGTTGTTACTGCTCCCAAGAGGAAAAATAAATACTGTATAATCATACCATCTCAATGAAAACCAACTCCTTTTTTGGAGCCTTCGTTGTTCAGCTGCTTCCTTGATCTGACAGATTCAACCTTAGCATGTGCCAGCAACCTAACAATATGTAGAGCGGAAATATGAACATGATGATCAAAATACAAATCGAGTCCAACAAAACTCACACAGTAAAAGCAGGCCTTATTGTTGAAAAAAACATTAAATTCTCAAGATTTGCAGTTTAGTTAGGGACTAGGACTATTGACCCTAAATTAACACTTTCTTATAAGCTCTAAGTAGAGCAGTCTAAATGGATTATAGGTCCACTTCTTTGCCAATATATGATGGGTAGAGTCATTATATGGGTCATAAAATGGGTTTAAAAAGGCAAAGCCCAAAATAAATATGGGTGTCAATGGGTTCATAGTTTGCCCAGACCCAACCCCCGTGAACTCTAACTCTCTCTGCACTCTCCCTCACACTTGCTCATTAACATATATGATTTTTTCTTATCTCATTTTTATATTTCCATTGAAGGAAAAAGAAAACGCTCAGAATGCACTAACAACAGATTCTTTATTTCATTTTCATCTCAAAAATGTGTAGATGAACAAAGGAATCCACAGCAAATGACAAGAGATGGCAATTTCAATCAACTTTCCCATTAATGTTTGAATCAACAAGTTTTGAATTAGCCAAGAACTATTTTTAAATTGACCATACTCATACACTTCCACAAAGCTCAAGGAGATACATGATGGACACCCAATGCAACTTTGATGTTCACGATACTGATTCACCACTTTTTTGCCCAAGTTTTGAATCATCAATTTTTGCAATTATTTTAGAATTTTCAGATATTTTTTCCTTCTCTTTTCTTTCCTTTTTCCTTTTTTCCCTATTTTTGACAATTTTTTTTTTATGTTTTTGACTTCATTTACTTACAATTTTTCATTGGGATAATTTACTGTTTTATTTGATATGAAATTTTAATCCAAGTAACATATACACATGAAGAGCTTAAAGTGGGTTTAACGCGTAGGTACAGATTTCATAAGTTGGATTGCATATGGATGTGTTTTGGTAATATGGGCCAAGTAAGATAGGATATGGTCACTAAATTTGTATTAAATTTAAATGGTTGAATTCGGGTCAGATCATTTTCAACCTGATGCGACCCAACCCACCTATTTGACAGCCCTAGCACTTAGGCACAGGTTAACCTGTTAAAGAGTGAGAAAAATGGTGTTTGCTTCTATAAACAATCAAATGGGCCAAAATTTACGCTTTTCCTCATGGAGAATCTCCTTTCATCTTAATGTCCTTTAAACTTCAGAGTGATTTTGATCTCATCACATTTCCTAATGAGAACTTAACTTTCTTTTTTTCCTTTTTTTCTCCTTATGTTATGAAGCACTTTGGTCCTATTTTTTATCAGTATAAACAAAAAGTTCATTGAGAAAGGCTCCAAGGAAGTGTCTCTCCAAGGAAGTCTTGTACATCATTTACATCACCATGAGGATTAAAAAAATTAAGATACTCTAAAACGGCTGTATTTTACCAACAAGTATCACTTCACAATTTTCGGGGCAAAAAAGCAGTTTCTGTTGCTAGTGAAACTGACTGGATCTAGAAAACAAAGTGACAACAGTTCCATACCTCCACAAGAGAATCACTTTCGAATCCAGATCTTTCTCAATTTCTCTCATTTCTGTACGATTAACTTCTGATGCCTGTTGCAATACAGCTGCATATAACTGAACATAGCGCCTACGTAGCTGGCAATGGTGCCGAATGCGGTCCCATGAGAATCGATAGCTATAACAACAGAATGCAAGTCAGCTTGAAGTTCCTACAACTAATGATGCAAGATATCAAAATCTCAGATAAGCTGCAAGATATCCATGATGCAAAGTAGAGATAATTTATCTTTTCAAAAAACATGCATAATCCAAGAAATGGATGCTAGTAAAACCATATCCTAGGCATCTTTACCACATCTTCTTTTGCTGCAGGCTTGCCTGAGCAGCATAACGCCACCAGAGATGGGGACCCTCTGAAACTGTTACCATCGGCCTTAGATGTGAAACTTCCACATGAATCTTGTACCTTGAAACAACTTCCATAAGTTTGATCCAGTCATGATATTGTCCCTAACAAAGAGAGTACAGGATGATATTAATTCTCATTGTCTATGGCAAATACGATATGAGTAAATGCACATGAAAGAAAAACTGCAGCAAACTCGAGGGGAAAATAAAAAGTGAGAATACCAACATGAGCACAGCCTAGGTCCTAAATCTACCTAGATTGCAAAAGGTCATCACAAGCCCAAAAAAGGCTGGAGTTCCTCTTGCAATCAACATCTCCATTTATGCTTCTTGGGCAGAGTAAAAGAAGTAAGGGAGATTAGTAACCTCTCAAGTAAACTATTCTGAGCAGAAGGCACTTGAACCAGATCTAAAAACTTGGTTACTTCTCATCTAGTGAATTACAGAGCAGCTCAAAGCAAAATGAAAAGGAGGATAAATACCTCTGTAACCGTCAAGGTGACATCATTCAGGGCAAGCGAAGCCTTCTCAAATGGGACCTCAGGATCATTCCTCTCTTGCTTTCCAAGACGATGATATTTAAGGACTCCATTGATAGGTGAGACCAAAAAATTTCGACCCATAGCCCATTGAGACACCGTATCATGGCCAGCAACTGGTTCATTAATACCATCCTCGAATATCTAATTAAAAGGTATGTTAGTGGATGTCATTCTTTATCCACGTTACCAACTGCAAAGAGATAGCCAATATCTTCAAAAGAATTGGGACAAACCTCTATCCATTCATCAGGAGTTAGGTCTTCCCATCTTTTATCTATCTTCCATGGAACAGTGTTGCAATCATGATACATGGCAAGCCTCTCAAGTTGTAATGACTATACAAAAGGCATGATATGTTAACCTCAATTATTTGGTGTATACTATATAACATAATTCGAATAAATATATAAACATATAAATAATAACCTTAAGGCCAACATATAAATAATAACCTTAAGGCCCTTTCCTGGGGGATAGTGTTTGAATATAGGAAGGAAAGATTTATGGTCGAAACAAATCAAAAGTTCTCTAGCAGCATAAGAATATCAGTCTTTTTGGATTTCACATAGGCAAGAACTCTTCATCAGAAAGATGACAAATACAAATGAGACGTGACCAAAGTACTTGCATGAGAACCATAAAGAGGTGTCAATATCCTCGAAGGAGTAATGAAAGGTGTTGAAATCACCCCAATCTACATACTTTAGAACACAGACACATCATTATTGAAGTAGACTGTTTTGAATGCGCACACGTTTCTGGTTAATCTTTCAGAATTACTCCAGCAGTGGATGTAAACACTTTTTCCAGAACCAAGCAGTCAAAAACTCTACCTCAGCACAGCAGGACTGTTGGCTCATAAAAGATTTACAACCAGTGAAAAAAAGATCATTATTGCCCCATGTGTCCACATCTTGAAGACACCTAAGACCCAAAGCTAGAAGTATAAATAACTATTTGAAGCTAATTAGTTGACAACATGACAACAAATAATAATAATAATAATAAGTGAACCCATTACAGCCAAGGTTGGTATACAGTGGCAGAATGGATGGGAAGCCAGAGAGTATGACTGAAAGGACCTACTTAAATATGCCTATTTAATGGAGAAAAGCTGGAAATAGGCAGACACAATCTGCGGGGTTGGAATGCAAAAGAATTTCAATATCATCAAGTGAAAGGAAAGAGGCATCCAGGCCAGTGGACATGAAGATTCTGTCAATGGTACCTCATGGCTTTTTGTAGTGCTATATCCCCTTTTACATTGTAACAACAGGTTCACTTGATTTCCAGATTTAAGTCCCCAATCTCTCACTGTAATGGCTCTTTTTTCTTTTTTTTTGGGTGAAAGTAAGTAATTAAAATAATGGGGAAGGTCAATATGCACAACCAAATGGCTCCAAAAACTTACACTCAAATGAACATGCTCATCTAAGTGGAAGGGAGCCGAGAAGAAAAAGCCAAAAGGCACCAAACCAAGCAGAGAACCAGGAGCCAAGCGGCAAAAAACGCCCAGCAACATGACCTAGCTACCAACAAGACACCTAGCCAAACGGACTAGAAACAGGGGAAGAGAAGATAATAGGATCCAACTCCCATGAGCACTGCATCTGCCTGTTTCTAGCGGAGTCCTCCACATTCCTGTAGGTAATAGCCTTATCCTCACTGTAATGGCTATTTTTATTGGTACTTTTCAAGAATATTTGGCATTGGACAAGACGATGTATGACACTAGCAATTGTATTCCTAAAGGAACAATGCTCCTAAAAACCTAACCATTCAGAGAAAAGATCGCACAAGTATCATAAATTAGAAGTCTTATCTTCATATATACAGGCTCCAAAATAACCCACCTATTTGTTTGACCATTACATGTGAGATATTGGCAATTCAGCTGCTTTTGGAGAGTTATACATTTAATCTTGAATAATGATACCATGGAAACATAGATGAAATGCAACATATCACACTGGTTAGAGAAGCGGGAAGAGTTGACCTTCCGCAGTTTATCCAAAGCTCCACTGGCATCAAAAGTTTCGTTCCCCTGCTCATCCATTGTAACAGCAGCAAGCTTGGCCAAAGTAACACCCATAGAAAATGGGTTTCTGGGATTACTGCAAGCGCCAGCTTCTTAGGTAAAGCCACAGAAATTGAAATTGGACAAAAGAAGTAACACATGGTATTATTAGGTCATCAAAAAGTTAAAATGATTAATATCCAATTAAAATCCCCTTTGAGATGGTTGGTGCTTAGGTTTTGAATGATTAGCTCAGCTTTTAACCCTGACTGATGAAATTCTTTACCGAGCAGAACATTAAAAGCAGAGGACGGAAAGGCCTCCCCTAACAGGCTTAATGAAAAGTTCTAAGAATAGTTAGAGCTCAGATTACCAACCTAACAGAGTCTTCATATCTAATATGTACATTGCTAATTGATATCTTAAGATTTCCGATAATTGTAGTAATAAGAGAACCCAGCCATGAATTCCCAGGAGGTGTCTGCCAAAAGAAGAAGGTGTCAGCCGTCGGTCATTGCAAGGTTAGTGAGACATAAGAAGATAAGCAAAAATCAACGGGAAAAACATCCATCAGCCTCATACTATTACTCATGAGTAAGTGCAGCTCCAATTATGAGCATCTCATTAGAGTGATAGATAATTTAACAAACAAGCATATAAACAGATAAGCAACCTAATTAAGCAACAACTTTTGTTAATCTGCCAAAGCCACAGAAATTCAGCTACATTGAATCTAAAACTCTCTTTTTTCAGTCTAATGCATTAGCATAATGGTAGGCACATGTTCGCACCAGGCAAACTAAGTTCTAGATCCTATTGCCTCCCAAAAGTCAACATCATGAAATAAGTCCAAAAGGAGAAAAAGATTGTATAAGGAGAAGCCTTTTGTCTCTTCAAAGGGCAGCCAAAATATTCACAAGCATCTTCATACTTTCAAATTTACGGATCCCAACACTAAGTACTCTGGTGTGGAACACCATGACACAAGGAAGAATGCTCAAAAATCATTCCAGTGCTTTAACCAACAAAAGTACTATGAAGTTGCAACCCCATCTTAACATTACAGTCTCTTCACCTGCAATTCAACCAGCTTAAGTATCATTTGTAAAGGAATCGGGCCTAGACAGATTCAATCCATGACCTGTTTGAGGCTCTATTGATGAATGGTCTATATATCCCTATTCAGACAATGGATAGGATCTCTATAAAACATAATTTTCAGTTCAATTTTCCCTATAATCATCTATCTGGAGAACATAATTGACATCTCATTGTTAATTACTTTCATACCATAGTTTAAATTGCCTAATCAAGCAGAAGGACATGAATCTTCATTATCTTCCATGTCACATAAATAAACCAAAAAAAAAATAACTGGTCCTTTCATTTAATGCCACAACTTAAGCTCATCTCGGCCTTCCAAACAATTGCCAAACTGCAAACAGTTCTGTCTACAAATAGTTTATTTCTAGATATGCACCAAGTTATCTCGTTTCATTACATTACATTCTATTTTTCTTGTGCAGTCTTCCAACTGAGCCTTTTTTTCTAAGTGAAAATTTTTTTACCATATCTCTATACACGTCCAACATATTATACACTAAACATAAAACCAAAAGGCAGCTGTTAGAAGAAACTGTTTTATCAATAAAAAGTGATGGTACAGAAAAGACAGCAAAAAGTCTAAAAAAGCATCGACAAACCTTTCTTTAAACACTTGAGATAGATAACACATTAACTTCTGGTTAAGTCTTACATATGTTAGGATTCTGTTATAATAAAAAATTACAGGATGTTACAGCTCAAGCCACTAATTTAAACCACCATATTCCTGATTCTGCTTTTGTTTTTCAAGTCACCGAAATCTTGCTCTGCAGTGGTCTACTTGATGGGTAATGTCCTTATTAACATGTTAAAATGACAGAAAATAAAAGAGATTGCAGATTCATTTGACAACATGGCTCCATTTACAAAGAAAAAGAATGCTAGTTGATGTAAAAGGAATACTAAGTCAGCAGATGAGAAACCAGGTAGGCTCACACACAAAAGGACTTCAATTTTGGGTGGACTTGTCTTTTGTGTGGCTAAGCCAATTTTGGGTCAGACGTATCAGTGCAGCCGAGCCACATAAGAACAGTCAATGAGCTAAAGAAAGATTTATAATTCATAATCCAAATCTTCAAGGCTTCCTGAATCTTTTCTAAGGATGATTAGGGGCACAGCAACTCTTCATTCAGGGTGCACTGGCACATCAAAAGAAACTCAGCAAAATAGATATGAAAATCATCTCTAGGTTCTCCTATGGATATTCAATGTGAAAAATGCAGGCATCCTGTGCATTTACATTCCTAAACAGCAATACAATCACTCCCAAGTATTGTGATAAACATACATGTGCATTGAACAACAAATAAGAAAAGAATAGATGGAATAATGAAATCACAAATTAACAAGTAGCCATTCAATGAAAGAAAAGACAATAACAAACTACTCAGTGATACCTTTCTTAACAGCTATATCTAGAAATCAGATCATGGTCAGCTCCGAAGAAAATGCACATGAGCATATTTCAAACGAAATGACAGTGATAGATGTCCATTTGAAGATCATAAGTATTCTACAAGTACATAGAGTAATTTCTTCTTTGAAGGATAACTCAGGACATCATGGTACTTGATACATGCAAAAATGGAAGTATGCCAGACATGTTAACCTTGTCAGAGATGTTAATTACAGGAGACAATAGGTCATGGAGCTGCTATAAAAAACAAAAGCACTATCAAATAGACCCAAGGTCCTCTTCAAACATACATTTCCAACTTTCGGCTTTGATATTGCTTCAACAGTTGCTGATTCTGCTTCCTGCATTGAGCCACAAATCGAAGTTAGCAGGACGATGGAACCATTGAATCCACGCTACCTCTCTAAAATTATGCACAATCAAGCATCACATGTTGGCACTTGTACCATGTACTCTTCAAAGAGATGATTCATTGACAATGGTGTCAACTTGCACACGAGTAACAAGATAATCAGCCAAGCTTAAATGTGTTCCAGTTCAAAAAGCTCTTTTGCTGCAGTCTAAGCACGGATTGGTCAAGATTACTTTAACATCAAGGCCAATCAATTGAGAATGTTACAAAAGTCAAGGAGTCAAGGGGAAGTTGGACTATAAGGGAACACATGGTAATGCATAAGAAGATTAAGAGAGTGCAGTTTCAATCATAGAGCAAACATAGATATTATCTGGGAGCAGTCTTAATGTTGTGAGGACAAGAGTGTACAGTTTCAATAGTGATGAATCAAATATATGAAGGCCTAATTACTCCAATCATGTTAAAAGTACGTAAATAAATACTCAGAAATCTAGATGAGACAGTAAATAGTTCAGTTTATCAAACTACGGCAAAAAATCACAATACAACTCTTGCACAAAACGAAAATCTGGTGCAACTAATCAGCCATTGGACACCAACCCCCCCCCTTAAAAAAAAAAAAAAAAAAAAAAAAAAAAAAGTTCCTAGAAGCTCCAACCACAATCAACCACTTTTTTCAACTGGTGTTACAAATAAATATCATGTGAGATTAATCTATAATGAGAAAAAAATACTAAAAGTTCACACAAAAAGGAATTTATGCATCAAGAAAGAGTTGACAGTCAAACACAGAATGCTCCAATGCACAAGAAAATCACAAACCCAAAAGTAAAAAGCAACAACATCATGATGATCAAAAGAAAATGACACCAAATAAATGTGGAAGCAGTGATCATGCACGCATCCAACATACACACCTCAATCTGTTGAAGTTTGGCCTCAAAGAGTTTATCCTTGTCCTCCTCCTACAGCAGACAATATATATTCTTTTATAATGAGTATGAGGGGAGCGTAAACCGATGTGATTATTATTAAGGATACTGTTAACAGTATACTTTACCTCCAATAATTCAATTTTCAAGACATCGCATGCGCATGACACAAGGACAATTAGTAGATTGGAAATTGTTGAGCTTCCTTAATTAGTTGATTAACAAGAGCCCCAAAGACCATTAACAAAACCCTATTATTAATAATGATCCATATGTCCCTTTGCAGCCAAGGATTAGAAGAACATACCTTGAGAGTATGCTGATCAGATGCAGGATCGGCAAGAATGAATACACGGTCTATCAAAACAATAACTGGCTCTTTCCCAAGACTCTTCCAGGGAACCTATGCTCGACACAAGGATAAGAAAATTTAAAATACCTGACATTAGCACAGATAACTAAAACAATGGACTAGTCAGAGAAATCAAAAGCATTACTGGTATATGCAACTCTTCCCTACATGAAAAGCACTCCTTACACAGCCTTGCACATTCTGACCACAGTCTATATAGTAAACATCAAAACCATCCGTAGGACATGCTTCAGATCAACAACCAAAATAATTCCAGTCTAATGTGTACTTTTGACTATAGTCCTTATGTTAGCATTTCAAAACATGCAACACATCTCCGCATATCGCAAAAACATGTCTCAGCATGTGCAAGAGTCAAAAAATTTCTATAAGTTTTTCAGCTTGCAGTAGTTCACAAGTTTTCCCATTCATTATGTTCTGAATCAACACAAAAGCCTAACATTTTCATAAGGCAATGCTCATTCAACACTATGGTCACACAACAGCTCAAAAATTTTGTTTAATAAATTTTTTTTCCAGTATAGTAGGCTGAAGAAGGCAACACATTATTATAGGCACATTTGACATCAAACAAGTCTGTGAGTTTAGCCAATATCTTAATAAATAGAGCTCTATGTAGGAGAAAAGAGACTCCTTCCCCAAATTCCCAAAGCTAAATCCAAATTACTGCGGATATT
Source organism: Eucalyptus victrix (assembly GCA_016097545.1). NCBI lineage: Eukaryota > Viridiplantae > Streptophyta > Magnoliopsida > Myrtales > Myrtaceae > Eucalyptus > Eucalyptus victrix. Next base: position 50,689,505 of record CM027842.1, read on the forward strand.
ATGTGATTAGTTCATATCCAAAGTAGAAAATTCAACCAAGCAAGTCACCCCTCCCCCTCGAGACCAATTCTTGCATGAATTGCTAAAGATCCAATTAGTCCAAAAAAGAGGGGAGGGATTAGTCATAAATCTTTTGATTCTATCTCTAATCTCCTTCACCCCTTCACATGTCAATAACTAGAATGAAAAAAAGGGAATGTCAACACTTGGCCCCTTTATGGCAGATATTAGTGCACAGACTCCTTTTTTCTATATTTTCAGAGAAAGAGAATTAGTATATGATCTATTCAAAGCTGCCACTTGATGCCATTCATTTGATGAGAAATAAAAAGCAATATCGATCCAGACAAAATTGATGAAAGGGAAGAGATCAAAGTGAATGGAAACCTCAAATTATGGCAAGCTCAGATCTAGAGTGTGAGCATGAGAAAAATCCCTCATAATAACAACGAAGGCAAGAAAAGGCCTACCAGCATTTTCTTTTTCATCCGCAAGCAGTGACAGAAGGAAGGGGAAAAGCAGGGCCCAACACCCCCCTAACCCCCAAAAAAAGTTTTCATTAATTACATAGATTTATGCAGAAAAAATTAATCATAAGTTAATCCCACTGCCCCAAAAAAAAAAAAAAAAAAAAGAAGATTTAGTAATCCCTACTATATGAAAAAATAATCACATATTAAGTTTCAAACTCAAAACTGTTTTTAAAGGAATTCCATCAATCAAAATTCATGTCAATTAACTTGAGGTGAATTGCAATTATATGTTGTATTCAATGGGCAAATGAGTAATTTAGTTATCTAATAAAAGATGCTATTTCATCCAAAAAATAAAAAACAGAAATCCTTAAATTTTTTGCCTCTAAATAATTTATTTTTACTGAATACACAAAGTGTCCATGCTTCTTTTTCTAGTGTTAAAGGGAATAAAATAATAGTAGCTAGAAGAACTGTTTTATTACATCAAATCTGCATAGAATTGATTTGCAAGTTAGGACAAAATATCTATATTTTATTTGAAAGATGCAAATCAAATCAAAGGAATACAAATTGCATTTGTCATGTCCTTGTAAAGAATTATCTGAAATTACATCGTCTCAGATTATATCTGGCATCTTTTTCTTTTAATAATTCTTCTTGTAAGAAATTTTGATTATTTATTAACATTATTATAGATACGCTTTAATATGCATAGTAACCTATATTGTTTATTTTAGTCAAAAAAATTCTTTTAAATAAATTATAATAGTTTACATAATTGTAATAAAAGTCATCAAGAAAAAATAATATTTCTCTTCTCCTTCTAGTTCAAAAATTTACAAATTTTCATACTTGACTTCTCTTTTAAAACTTATTAATAACAAACATATATTCTACCAAGTATAAGTTTATTCAAAGTTCTCATGTAAAAAGAAGTTTTTTACTCCATAGTTTGTCAATGATTGCCCCCCCCTAAAAAAAAATAAAAAATAAAAAATAAATCCCAGCTTGGTCACTACTCCAAGAACAATAATGGCATTTGCATACCCTTTAGATTCATCCATATGTTGAGTTTCCTTAAATTTTACAGAGTATGTCCCGTTACCAACAAAACTTGTTCCCACTTTGCCCTCCTTTCAACTGAAGAGGCAAGAAGAAATCATCTTGATACTATTTCAACTCAGACAAGTATAACAACAAAGCCTCTAGGTGGAAACAAATAGGCTGGAAAAGCATGTTAATAATCATTGCAGGTCCTTATAAACCAAGTGCTCAGCTTCATGCCCACCCCCCCCCAAAAAAAAAAAAAAAAAAAAAAAAAAAAAACCGCTGCAGAATTCATCATAGATCCTAAAATGCATGATAGAAAAATAACAAGACAATGAGCAAACTATTAGCCATCACCTCCCACCAAGTTAAAAAATGATGAAGAGAATGAACCCTTCACAAGTTCCAAGAGTCCGCATAATCAAGAATGATACCGTCTGCTAATTTCGTGACTTGCATCCATAGCAAATCCATCGACGGTCTCCTGATACTAGGCATAAAGCTCCATGAGGAACCAGCTATCTTCATTGATGAAGACAACGAGCCTCAATCATAGCAAGCAGCCTTGACCAGGTTTCAGAATAAATGACATGATACAACACTGAGACTGGTCAACTGACGTTGGTGAAGATAGCAAAACAACAACATTTAAAGCCTCAAAAGCTAGCACAAAAGCTAAATATCATCTATTTCTTGACATAACTCAAAAAACATAGGCAAGTCACAGCAGAATGCAACCAAGAGAGCACAATGGCTGACAGTAATAATTACCTTAAGCGTTATAGTGCCAATAAAACCAGCTTTCACTGTCACTGGAAGCTTGAGTGAGTTTAGCGCTTCTGCCTTCAATTTCAAATCTTTGAGCACAACATCTCCTATAAACCAAAAAAGCTTTAAGTGCTTCTGATAAAGCTTCCAAAAGTTTGCAATATTAATCTATCCTAAAGCTTGAAGGTACAGACCTTTCCAGACACTAATTCTTAAAGCCTCAGCTGAAAGCCCGTGAACATATTCCCCCAGATATCTTCGAAGCAAATGTAAAACCTGTAACGACATATTTCCATTATGACACCCATAGACGGTGCTACAATTCCATAACCGCTTAATAACACAGGAGACTACACTGCAAAAAGTGGGAGACTTGAAACGGGGAGAAAAGAAATTGTTTAGCAATAGACAAGATATACAATCCTGCTTGGGGAAAACAAGTATGTGCGTTCTTAAAACTGAGGCAAGACAACAGCTATAATCTTACAAAATTTGAATTAACATTACAACAGAGAGAGACAAACTCCAAGCTCAGTCGTGGACAGGAACAATGCAACATTTCACATCCATCACCGGCCTTCTCTCAAACAAGCCACTAAATTTCCCCAGTCACTAGCTTTTAACAAGCTCATCAGTTCCCGCAACCAGATCACGCTTCCATTCTCGCCAGAGATCATTTTTTCCATTAATAAACAGTACCAAAAAATAAAAATAAAAAAACCTCAAAATGCAGCCGAACACACGAGCTCAGCAACGATCACTCCGCGGCCGCCTCATTCAGAAACCTTACACTCGAGAATGGCTTCGGAAACTCAAGTGATCAAGTCAAACAAAGACTCGATCGAGCACAGTGCCGCGATCCAGAGCTCGTCAATCATCACTAAACCCGCAGGGGAGGAAGGGAGGACTGGCGAAGTATTAGAACGAAGCGGGGAGAGAATCTTACGTGAGCTTCGAACATGGCGGAAGATCGAGCTTGTCACCGGCGGGGTGACGAAACCGACGAGAGGCTACGCTCCGATCGTGCCGCCCATCGGGCGGGCGGGGCCGGCCGGCCGGCGCGGCGGGGGCGGCGATCGCCGATGGCGGGGCGGGGGCGGAGCCGGACGGAGTCGATCGGATTGCGAACGAAACCCTTCGCGCGCGTCGAAGGAAACTGCACAGAGAGAGAGAGAGACAGAGAGAGAGAGAGAGGAACTACGGACGTGAGGCGGTTGGGACGAGACGGTATGGAGAATGGCGTCGAATGGCGTCGAGTGGCGTGTTTTCTCTCGGCGTTGAGCTTACGTCACGGGTGCCGCCTTCGCTCTTTGCACCATTTTTCTCTACTGCGCTTGACGCGTCCACGAGGGGGCAGGGGGCAGGAATAACGCGATTTCCACATTTCGATTTTGAAGGGGCCCATTTATTCCACAAAGAATAAATAAATCATTAGAAAATTATTTTTAAAAAATAATTAATATCACGAAAATCACAAATTATGCCAGCTCTGCCACCATACCCCCAGGTCTAGAATCATACCATTGACCTCAATTTCCCTAATTTGAAGATGCGCTATTTTTTTTTTTTGTGACCGGAAACCACCACCCACATAAACTCCTAGGAAGTAAATCCTGGGGAGACACTGGGGAGACACGTAGGAAACCACCACCCACGTACCCCGGGTATATCCAATGACCCCACCTGCCTCCCTACAACTTACGTTGCAGGGGCTTTGATCCTAGGCTTCCTCGGTGGACGTCACCAGGATCTACCAACGGAGCCACCACTGTGGGTGGTAAGATACGCTATTCATCTCGATTGATAATGACAAAACCTCTTGTATCATGTTCCTAGATAGATCTCTTGGAATCAATTAGTTAAGTTAGGGCATATTTTGTAACATTTTTGTTTAAAAATTGTTCCAAGGAACAGAAATAGAAAAAAGTATTTTTGTTCCGGGAACAACTTTTGAATAAAAAAAAACGCGTTTAGTAAACTTGTTCATAGAATAAAAAATAAATAGAAACACGTTTGATAAATTTGTGTTCTTTTTTTGTTTCTTTTAATTTTTAAAATTTTATTTTATTTTTCTTTCTTTTTTTTTTTTTTTTTTTTCTTTTAGCCGGTTGCCGACCTCGGCCATGGCCGGCGACCGACCGACGAGGGCCGGCGGCCTCGCCCAGCCACGACGAGGCTCACCGGGGGCCGGTGAGGTCGTCGACCCTCGACGGCCATGGTTGAGGCCCGCGACGGTCAAAGAAAAAGAAAAAGATAAGAAGAAAAAAAGATAAGAAAAAGAAAGAAGAGAGAAAATTTGTGCTTAAAAATTGTTCGGGAAACAAAAAAACACGTTTTTCTTATTTCTTGTTTATGTTTTAAATATATTCCTGGAAACAAAAAAATAAATTTGAAACAAAAACGTAAACAAACGCGTTTTTGGTCTTTTTTTGTTCCTTGGAACAAAAAAACATAAATTTTGTGTATAAACAGAAACAAAGAACATTAACAAACACGCCCTTACTCCCCGAATATGTGGGTAACTAACTATGAAAAGATCCACCAAAACTCCAAGCCCATCTATTCCATAGAATCTCAGTTCACCAAGAAGAAAGATGGCACGATTATCATCAAATTTATCAAGGAAAAGAAAGAGTTCACATCTTTTATTTTTCCTACTATTTTCATGATGCAGCCCTTTGCAACCCATATTTCAAATGACAAAGGCTATCCAAATCTAAAATCTATGATTGAATCTTTTAACCAAAGGGACCTCCTATTCATTATTATGAAGAAAGATCCTCGAATAGGACACTATTTCTGAGATCTAGATTGTCAATACTCGCTCTACACAAATCCTTTGAATGACGAAGAAGATGATAGGCTATCTAGAATAAAGAAATGGTCAAAAAATAAACTTTGCTAGAAATATCTTGACAGAGAACCCATTGTCAGAGCTCTTGGTGAAGATGTACAAAAGTATCAATTTATGGTCTCATAATAGACCACCTCAATCATACCCTCATCAAAAAATCCCTGAAATATGTGAACCTCCTCCACCTCCTCAATCACCACGTAGAAAGAAACCCTCGCCTCAAATGCTAGTTGTTTCACCCTTCTATAAACCCATTTATAAATAGGTTAAAAAGAATTCATTTCCTCTTGAGATACCCAAAACACCTTAGTCCCTATGTTCCCTAAAACTAGAACTACCATTTGTCCTTCGATATGTGTGCATGTTCCTGTTCTCAGATTTTCCACCTTTGGCAAGGTCAAATTCTAATGCCTCATTCCCGGCACTAGATGAATTTACAAATGTTAATAATCAATTTCGTCATATCCCTAAGGTCCCAAATCCTACAAATATTGATAACCATGGCAAGCAAAAGAAAGTTACAACTGCAGGAAGCTATCTTGAATTAGTAGTCAGAAAATGCCTTAGTCCAAAATAATGTTCTCAAGACAATTAACACCAAGCTTTCAACTGTCCAAGCTCGCCTTAATCATGTCAACCAATAGGTTGATCAAATGGTTTTGGTCACAAATAAATAGTTTGAGACATTCCAAAAAAACTTTGACAAATGGAATATGGAAGATATGCCTCTTATCAATATTTGGAAGATCAAACAATTGAAATGAAAAAATTGAGAGGACAAATTAAGCTCCTGTTGCATGGAAAATTTATTCATCCTCCAAATCCATTTTCCAGCCTTAGCAAACAATTCCAAAGGATGTGGGCCCTTCTAAGGCTACATCAATTGCTTCAATTATTGACGAAACCCCAAGGCAAGATCAAAGAGATATTGGCCCTGTTTGGTTAGACTTTTCAAAGGGGATTTGGGCCCCGAAAGCCCAAAAAAAAAATTTGTGTTTAGCAAAACTTTTGAATGCTCTTTTGCAAAATGTGGACATTCCAAATTTTGAAAGCTCAATGCTGGTTTAGGGCTACTTTAAGCATTGGCATTTCCAAAATGGCAAGAGTCATTGTTCATTTTTCTTCCCCACCCATCTTCTTTGCCGTTTGTTTCAAAAAGTGCTATATGAACACCTAGGGGGTGAATAGTGTGAAAACAGATTTTACAAAATATAGTGAAAACCTTTACTTTTAACCTGAGTCTAAATAATAACAGACTTTTGAAACTGAGTCTAAAGAGTAGTAGATTTTGAGCGAGATCTAACTTTAGCAGTTAAATAGAATTACGAACAAAACAAAGAGATTCGGGGAAGAGAATAAGAACACGAGGTTTAATGTGGTTCGATTTAATCTAAGCCTACGTCCACTCTCCACGCTAACAGACTACTTGGCTAGATTCCACTATGCAATCAACAAGAGATTACAACTTTGAGTGCAAACACTTAGTAGTAAATCACACTATCTCACTAAGTCATTCTTTTGGTATTTCTCTCACGATCACAAATGTTTAAGCTCACAAGAGACAAGTATATGATCGAAGATCACTTAGACTTTGGAATTATAAATTCTACGCTCAATCTCTTACTTGCTCATCGATCCTTCATCTCCTTAAATACTCCTCCACTTTTAAACTAGTTGTTTGATAGTATCTTGAAGATCGTCTTTCAATCTATCCGTTGAACAGCTCTGTATCTAGAAGATTTGGTAGCCGTTAAGTGACAAAAGTAGAATCCTAAATTAATTCCGATCGTCCATACAAATAGAATCTTGGTTTTCATAAGTAAAGCTTTTTCATATAGAAGGTTCTTGTCTTCAAGATCCAATTGTCAATCAATTAGATTGAGTTAATCAAATCAATCTTGATATGAAATCCAAACCAAATCACTAGTTGTTGTATGATTTGGCTTATATTACATTCTGTCAAATCTTGATATAAAAGTCTTAATGCAATAGATTTTATAATCTGAGTCTAAGTGTAATACACTTTACAATCTAGGTCTAAACATATTCTACTTCCGAATAGTTTTAGATTTAAGGTGTGAACATAGTCCGAATAAGTTCAGTTTCAACATAGAGTCTGTTTTCTGATTCTTCATTTACGTTCAGTTTGGAATTTGTCAAAGTAAGCAGACTTCTAATGTAAAACAGACTTTGACATTAAAGTCTGGCGATCTTCAAACTTTGACACAGAAGTCTGGAAATCTTTAGAATATACATGTGTTTCGTTCAGTCTTATAGTTCTTCCAAGTATAGATTTTGATAATATTATTTACATGTTTTATCATTTGCATAGTCTATTACTTAACCATTAAACATGTTAGTAGCATTTGATTTATTTTGTCATCTTCAAAACATCATAAATGATTTCCCTAACAGTTTCTTCTTCCCCCACTTGAGAGTTGGTCAAGCTTCGCGATGGGCGGCGCTCAGCCACAAGCAAGCCGCCAGGAAGCCTCTCCTAACATCGGGCGACGCATTGAGTCATTGGACCTCATGCGGCATCGCCTAAGGCCACGCGACCTCAGGTGACACCCTGGGTCACGCGACTAAGGGCGTTGCCTAAGGTCAGAGCGACCCAGGCGGCTAGGTGGCGCCACCTAAGGCATCACCGAGGCGACCTCAAGCGAGCTGCTCCCCACCACTAGCCGCTCCCCCACGATCACCAGTTGCATCTCCTCCTCCCTTTTCTTTTCTTTTCTTTCTTTCTTTTTTTTTTTTTCATCTCAAAGTTGCTTTGCAAATATACATTTCCAAACACACTTGCCTTCCCTCAATGCCCATTCACTCAAGGATATTTGGGGAAATGGCTTTGCATTTCCCCAAAGTTGAACCAAATGGGCCAATTGTTACCCTTCAAATCATATAAGAGAAATGGAAAAGCAAAGAAAGATTAGCGAAGAAAAGAAGCCAGCTCCTGAACTTTTTGCATAATCTCCCTCTACTCATATGGTCTCAAATCTACTTGAGACTTTCCTACAAGACCAAGGGAGTAAAGTATGCCAATCATTGCTTCATTTGATTCTACTAAGCAAATTCTGAATCAACCTTAGAATCGAATTCCCTCTCTTTTGAAACTACTTCAACCTCTAAGCTACAAATACCAAAATCCCATATACATGCTATTTTTATAGCTGGCCCCTCTAAAGCAGAGAAGGAATCGAATTCATCCCAGCCAAAAGTAGTACACCTCCATGACTCAAATCCTGAGCACAAGTCTTCAACTTCAAAATACTACTTCATGCTCGATAACATTCCATATTCTAAATGGCCAGATTGCAGGAATTTCATGCTTGGCCCAACACCAAGCACTTTCTCTTAAACACCAACACAACATACTAACCGAGTTTATAAGCAAATTCACTCGAAGCCTAATAGATTAGTAAAGATCTATTTTTTTTATCAGGATCAAATGACATTTTTGCTCCAGACAAATTTTTATCAAGTGATCTAAGTTATCCACCAATTCTGTATTGGTAAACCAGATGATCTCTTTGAGTTTAAAAGAAGAGATTTTTTTGAAATGAGATGCTGCTCTCCACGAAGAAAACATCTCAATAGGCATTTCCAAGAAATGCTTAAATTATTCTATGCTCTTGGAGTTGATCACATCCTAAAACATGTATTTTTGGCATCCATTGCAAAGGAGATTAGCCAAATGATGGAAAAATTCATTCAAAATAAATAGCAAATTATCGCCAATGTTCCCTTTTTGAGGACTCCAGCAAAAGGTATATCTTGCTCTTGATGATCTTTGCATTTGAAGAAAAGCTTTAAGAAGTTATCTCAAGAGTAATAAAGAACTTGACCGAGCTTGTCGAAAACCTAAGTTAAGAATCAAGTGTTCAAAAAAAGACTCCTATGATGATTTTTCCTATGGAGATCGATGCAAAAAATGAAGGCATTTCAAAAGATTTTCCTTAGTACATGCAAATAAGAGGTGCAAATGACAATTCTTATGAAAGAGATGCTCTTAACGGAGCTCTTTTGGAAGGCGTAGAAAATCTTATAGGTGTTAAATTTACAAAAGAAACGCCATTATGCTAAGAATTATCCAAAAGCTAAAGGAAGAAATTCCTATCTAATCTAAAAATAGAGAAGCAAACCAAATTATCACTCCAGGATGATGTTAAATTGGTCTTTTCCCTAGAAGATGGACCAACCAAGCACACTATGCGTGTTATCAAGACATGTCACAATCTAGTGACACTAAAAGCTCATCAAAAGAGCTAAAAGATGAGGTATTCTTTTTCTCCAAACCCCTCACAATTCAAGATCTTTGTTCATACACTCCTTCTATTCTCCCTTATTTTTTTGTAAAAATATACCCATCCAAATATAAAGCCTATTCCTCTTATGGCCCTTGTTGACACTAGAAGACCGTGCTTTTATTTTTTTACACAAAGATACCTCCAAAAAAATACTAGACACCATATACCTAGTATTTTAATTTTGCTTATAAAGATACATTTACTGCAAGAGTACAAAGCAAACCCATCACCATATAGTTTTTCCCCAATGTTCAATCACCACTAAAATCCTTGGTTCAAGCTCCCCAAATAAAGATATCATTATTGGTTGATATGTCCTTACACAAATTCATAAACTCATAATTGTGCTTAATGAACTATGGTTCAGAGGGCAGTTTCAAGAATTTGAAGACATCCAAAGATTCTTCACAATTCAAATGAGCATTTTAGATCCAATTTTACAAACCCTTCTTAGAGCATATGCATATTCTCATTCAAACTTTGTCCAAAAATGCTCTAATCATTTGTAGAAAAATCCTTTTAAAAAAAATAGTGATGTCAAAATCACCAAAGTCAATCACTCGGAATGAATCCAGAACATTTGCTTTTAGCCCCAAAAAGAATGTTCGGATTTGCTTCATTAAGGATTAATCGAGCCCTCAGACTCTTAATGGGCTTGGAAAGCATTTTATATCAATAAATGAGCAAAGCAAAATAGAGGAAAGATAATGCTGGTTATCAATTATTAATTCCTCAATCAATTCTTACAAGATAATAAATTTCCTCTATCATATCAGAATTTTTTATCCTCCAACCTCACCCAAGCTAAAGTGTATTCCAAGTTTGATTTTAAAGTTAGATTTTGGCAATTGGAAATCTATCCTAAAGATAGGTATAAAACTGGATTTTTCATCCCAAATCAATATTTTCAATAGACAATACTTGCTTTTGGCTTCAAAATAGCTCATTCGTTTTTTCAGAAGGCTATGTGTAGGATTTTCCAGCCCATCCTGGCTAATGCTCAAATTTACATTAAGGATATCCTCCTCTACAATCTAGATGATTCTCACTGCAAATTATTAGCCTAATTTGCAGACTTTGTGCTAAAACATTGTATCATGCTTGTTTATCGAAACAAACACCAACAGTGCTCTTCAAAATGATTTCATAATCAATGAGCAGTTTAATGATCTAAAAATATTTCAATGCTTCAAAACAATTTCAGAGGTCAAATTAAATATTTGTAACTGTTAAAAAGTCAATGCCCAACATAAAAACTTGTAACGGTTACAAATAAATATTTGGAATAATGCTCTGTAACAGTTACAGAGTTAATGCCTTAATTAGTGTATGAAATAGTATTAGAACTTATGTTTTGGATCAGAAATAGAGTTAATGCTTTAAAACTGTTTTAGAATTAATTTGGCCGAAACTTTTAACAAACATAAGTTCTTATACTATTTCAAACACTAATTAAGGTGTTAACTTTATAATATTACAGAGCATTACTCTAGACATATATTTGTAATCATTACAAGTCTTTATTTTTGGTATTGACTTTGTAATTGTTATAAATATTTAATTTGACTATTACATCTAAAATTGTTTTAGAGCATTAATTGGTCATTAATCTGAATCGTTTCAGATCATTAATCTGAAACAGTTTCAGATTATTAAACTGCTCATTGATTCCGAAACTGTTTCAGAGAGCATTGTTAGTGTTTGTTTCGATAAACAAGCATATGTGTATAAGTAAATTAATATCAAAGTTTGATTGCAATAGAAGTAAAAATACTTATACACATGTTTCCAAAGCATTTTCGTGCATTTTAATAAATAAATAAATAAAATGGAAGAGATACAGGGGCTAATCACATTAATATTGTACCGTGCTCCAAAATTTGGTTATGATGTTTTTCAAATTCTGAGCAACAACGTCGAATGTTCTCACAACAGTGGTTCTGACGTTTTTCAAACTCTGACTATGAACGCTTGATCTTTTGGTAATATCGATTATGATGTTCATGGAATTTTGACCACAAACATATGATGTCTTCTAGTACTATTGATTTAGAGGTTCTTTAAATCCAGAACGTCCGATCTCTTTATAACATAGATTCTTCAAATCTAGCCCAACAAGTGTCGAGCATCTCGTTCAAACACACCACCAATTCTCATGTTGAATAGAAGAGATAAATTGAGAGATCTCATAACTATAAACTATGAAGCACGGACACGTTGCCGAGCCTTCCGAGTCGTGTCCGACATGTGTCGACGTGTCCGACACGCTCGGACACGCTCGGACACGTTCGGACACGCGGTCAACGCGTGTCGAGAAATCCGACACGTGGTCAACTTTTCTCGACACGCTTCGACACGCGTGTCCGAGAGAGATTGTTGAAGAAGACGATGGTGGGTAGAGAGGTGACGTCGAGGAAGAGGCCGAGGAAGTGGAGGTGAGACCGCGACGGCGAGAGGAAGAGCATAAACTGAGCGATGGAGGGCCGGCGGCGAGGGCCTCGCCGCGAGGCTACAGTTTGCAGCTGCTGCGAAGGAGGAAGGGCGGAGGCGACAGCGATGTGGCGACCCAAAGAGTTGAGAAGATCGTGAGGAAGAACCTAAGGTGGCGGGGAGAAGGTGGTGGCGTGGGGGAGGGGGGGAGAGAGAATGGGAAGAACGGGGATGGAGGGGATTGTGATGGGGGCACAGCCTCAGGGAGCAGATGGTGGCGTGGGGGAAAGGGAGGGGGAGGGGGAGGGGAGAGGAGAGAGGAGAGAAGGGGAAGAAACCGAGGGGATGGGGGCGATTGATGGGGGCGCAGGGAGCAGGTGGTAGCGTAGGGGAGAGAGAGAGAGAGAAGGGGAAGAGATTGGGGGGCCGGGGGTGATTGATGGGGGCGCAGGAGCAAGTGGGCGTAGGGGGAAGGTGAGGGGGAGAAAGAGAGTGGGGGCAGATCGCAGAAATCGAAGGGGAGGATTTTGGGGGTGGTGGCGTGGGAAAAGAGGGGGAGAGAGAAACGAGGAGAGAGGATTTGAGAGGATTTGAGGGGGAATAATTTTTGTTAAAATAAAAAATATATTTTTAAATATGCACACGTATGAATATGTTTTTTAAATTTTTTTATGAATAAATAGTGTAAATTTATTATAAGTTCTTATTTATTTATTTGTGAATTTGAATTAAATTAATTAAAAATAAAAAAATTTATTTAATATATAACGTGTCGGAATTCTCTACTTTTTAAGAAATGACGTATCGCGTGTCGTGTCGTGTCGTGTCGCGTGTCGCGTGTCGCGTGTCCGTGCTACATAGACTATAAATATGTTGGCAATTGTTCTCATGTGTGAATGATTATGTTAAACACTATCAACACTCTCAATTATTGATTGTCGATCATCAATCATTTTGTGATCTGGTCTCCATATTACCTTTTATAACTAGTGCAGATCACATTTAAATTGGCTCATTAACTCTAAAAACATTTTAGAATTAATTCGTCCATAATTTTTGACAGACGTAAGTTTTGATACCGTTTCAAACACTAATTAAGGCATTAACTCTGTAACTATTACAAAGCATTATTCTAGACAGTTATTTGTAACCATATAAGTCTTTATTTTGGGTATTGATTTTGTAACTATTACAAATATTTAATTTGACCGTTATATCTAAAACTATTTCAGAACATTAATTGGTCATTAATTTGAAACAATTCCAGATCATCCATTGATTTAGAAACTGTTTAAGCCCATTAATGTGACCGTTAAATTTATTTGATTTAGTCATTAAGTCTAAAACTGTTTCAGATAATTGATTTGACTATTGATTCTAAATTCACTTCAAATCATTAATGATGTCATTGATTATGAACTCGCTTTAGATCATTCATGCATCTATTAATTTTGAGCTCACTTCAAATTATTAATTCAATAATTGAATTTGAAAATGCTTTGGATTTTGATTCAGCCGTAAAGTATGAAATTTGTTGAAGCCCCTTTATTAGATCTTTTATCTTTTAGCTCAACTCAATATGATTAGCTCAACTTGCAAACATATATGCAACATTCTTTCTCTCATTCAAACATCATTCTAATTGATTATAGTGTGTGACATCTTAAGTTCATCATTAAGCTGGCAGTAGGATTTGTACTAACACATTAGCACAATCAAGAAAACCGATTGTCCTTATCAATTTTCTAATCCTACAAATCATGAGTGACATCTAACAACATATTATGACTATCCAAATAATCTAAAATGTTTCAAGAACATAATGAACCCGTCAGCTTTAGCAATCATGATCCTTCTATCTCACCATGTCCTAATCAAACAAAGGCAATGGAATTATTGGTCAAGACACCAATTCGATCATATGTCCAAATCTAATTGATATGTATTCTTTGAGACATGAACCATTTGTTCTCGATTACAACCTTGGCCAAGGATTTCAATACATTGTCACGATTGAATTGCATAAGACATCAATCTTATATATCTATATATAACAAGAAGACATATTTCATATTGCTCGCACATGTGCCTTTGTATGTGAATAAACTATAACTAGCAAGTTCAGAGACAGTTCAACAAAGCGTCGGTATGTGCACTTGTGAATCACAACCATCCAACATACAAGTCAACATTGTACCTTAGGTCTAAGGATCTTACACAAAGCCAAAATATGAATGATTAGTCATTGACCCTTCCATGTTATCAATTGTTATACGCATGTCACGTTTAGTGAACCTGTCCAAGACAAGCACCTATGTTCTAGCTTAGATATCTAATGACTTATGACTTATCATTCCCTCGGGTATCCAATACTAAATGGTGAAACTTGAGAATATACCGGTCTCAACAAGATCATCAATATACTCTTAATGATCCATCGACCGGGAACTATTTAAAGATTCAGCATTGCTGTAAACTTGCCACACATATTCTTAACCTATTAAGAGTAAGTTCAATCCTAATTGATGTTATGGATTTTTATGAGACGATGAATGAGTACTTCTTTGCTATTAAATAATCACCAACATGTCATTATTACATGATTACTTTAAGGCATATAGCTAATAGTCAGTCCATCAGTAGAAAGGCTTAGCATGCATAAATAATCAGCCATTGTCGGCCAAACTGAGTATGTAAAGTTCTAACGTGTTTTTTTTTTTTTTTTTATGCCTATATAAGGTAGCGTATGTAACCATTAAGGGGCAAAACGCACCCTCTCTAGAAATAAAATTGTGTGGTTTGTTATGAATCCCTAAAACCTTTTTTCCCTCTTTCTTTTTGCCTAGTATGATTCTTTAAAACTAGAAATGTTCTAATCAATCCTAGTAGTATGCTCTACACTTGCCATGATATGGAACCTGTGCATCAGAATTATGCTTCTTTAAAATTTTCTAAGATATTAGTCAAAAAATGGAGAAGAATTTGGTAGCTAAAAGACAATCCCTATTCTAAGGTTGAGGAAGGGTCATGCGTGTGGAATAGCATATTTGCTACAAATTCTGTTTTTGTTTTCCTTGACTCCTATCATAGGCAATTTTTTTTTTTATAAAAAAAACCCTTACTTTCAACCAAAAAAATACTAGTGCCGCATAAATATCTGGATGAAACTAAAATAGACATGAAATTTAAGTTTTTCGTGACACAGAAAAAAGTTTTAGATACTTATATTATAGTAGATAAGTTTATGGTTTTTGTTAACGCAAAAAGCAATGAGTATAATTTGGGGTTTCTTTTGTAATATCTATCTTTTTCAAAAAATAATTGATTGTGTCACTTGAAAATGATTATTTTATACAAAAAAATTCTTATTGATAATAATTTATGTTAATATATTTTCATGGATAATAAAAATATCTTTCATTTATCTACTTTTGTAACTAAAACAAGTGACCACTTTTAAGAAAATATTTTTAAATCATTTATTTTTTCACGAAACAAACAAACCATGAGCCTTATTCCTTTTCTTTTTCTTCTTACCTTTAAGTTTATGTAAAAAAAAAAGGATAGCACTAATTTGGCATTTTCTATTTATAGAAAGAAAAAGAGCAAAAGGAGCAAGGCGTTTTGCAATTTCAGGCCAGATATTTTCTTGCTTCTCTTATTTAATTACTTTCTATTTATCTTCCTCTTCTTTTGTCTTTTTTTGTTTGGATTTAGTTCACGCATCATTAGTGACGTGCATTATGCCTTCAGTTAAGGACGGTATTCTATAAACTTTTCCCAAAAGGTTGTCGGACTTTTAATTTTATTTGTTCAATTGATTTTTGTTTCGTGTCAGTACTCCGGTTAATTGAAATGGACAGAAATTCCAATGTTGACTCAAAACTCAGACCGTTTGTTCATTTCATGTTAATTTTTATGTGGCATGGAGAAAACTTGGAAACTCGAAATGGAGAAACAACCAGAGTATTCAAGTGAAATTGGGAAAAAAATTATATTTGAATTAAAAGGATTAATTTAGAAAAAATAGTTAAAAAAGAAAGTAAACTAATGGTACAAAATAATCATTGCCAGTCTTGATGCTCATCACCCTTATAAGAAATTTGAGCGAATATGACAAATCTCACCACAACCGATAAGGATTTACCAACCTTCATCACTCATGACACCATGAGTCACGATTCTCGCCAAAATCTAGCATGGGGCCTCTGTACGTAGGTTGCCCCTTTCTTTCTCTCTCCTCCATCTTCCTCCATGCCCCTAAAGATACAAAAAGTGACGGCTAAACAGGTTGCAAAGCTTCATGATATTAGGTAATTCTAGATGTCACATCTGTTACTCTAAGCCTTACTAAATACACATAGACTAAGAAAATTGACATGTGTTTGTGGGGAATTAGTCAAATAAAAAATTTGGAAACCTATACCGCCCTTTTTTTTTAATGTAGAAACCCGATTGGTTCTTATACACACTTCAAATAAAAAAAACCCAAGGCAATTGAGTGAGACGGAGGAGATGATCGATCTCCTCTTCCAAGTCTAATTGTTCACAAAAGGAGCCCTCGAAGTGCATATAAACACACTTTAACCATACTTGAACAAGAATGTTATGTTGTTGAAAAAAATTACACTAAAAATTTTAAGATCAATTTACTAAAATTGATTTACAAGGTGATACGGCAAATTCATGTTATGTGTTTGAATATAATATGCTCGTGGCTAGATCAAAATCAATTCTGTAAATAAATCCATTGTTATTGTTTGTCCCGATAAAAACATAATTATACAAAATTTTCCCCAAAAAACAGAGAAGTGATTACTAAGAAATTTTGGCAAATGAAGGAGACAGCTTCTATTCCGATCAATTTTTCAATGTGAAGAGCAAGACAAAACTTCTCAGAGAAGGCTCTGGAAAATTCCGGTTTTGCCCTTTTTGATTGGTAAGTAATTGGGCTCGTCCTGAACATATCTGGACAGAAACGACAATCTGTGCCCAAGGAGAAAAGGCCTATTGGACTCGGTGGCGAGGCCCATGTTTTTTGAGATCTCATGGGCCTGGAACTGAACCATTTGGGCCACAGTCGGTTCGGGGTCGGTCGGGTCAGATGAGAACCCGACCCTTGGCTCCCGAAACTGCGATGTTTCTACATTTGAGAATTACGGCTGGGAATTTTCCAATTTCATTTCCTCAGTGGAAAAATTCAAAGTGATAATTTTCTATTTTTCATTCTTCGAATCTTGCAAAGATGTACTCGTCACATTGCTTTGATTCACACGATTAGTCTTCTTTTATGTAATCATGGCCCAGAATCAATTAAGCATAACTGAATAATAGAACAATTGTATGAATCTAGCATTTAGCTCGACTCATGGATTCATCTTTCACTTGGTGGAAGATACTCAAGCTTGGAGATGATACAAGGCCCCTTATATTAGGCATATCATTAAGGATGGCACTTACATACACAAATTTCAGCACAGTAGGTAAAGAGGACATGCCGTTGCTATTGATTGCCAATATATCCCAATATAAGCAAGAATGAATCAATGATTTGAAAAATCATTCTAATTTCGATCCATTAATTCTCAAGAAAAGACATACATGCTTCCATGTTTTCGCAACGCTGAGTGTCACCCATAAAGTAAGTCTATCCAATTATATGCATAAAGACTATAGATTTGGGCTTTAAGACAATGGGCTTTTGCCCGTGCTTAACTTATAGAGGTTATGGAAAATTTAGAAGAGGTATAAAGGTTGTTCCGCCAAATTGATGAAATACCTTTTAAAGTATGGATGGATCAATATTGATCAACAAAAGAGTTCTCTATTAATTTTGAATAGGAAAGTAATGGTAAGGAATTTGAAAGTACGAACACTGAGATAAATTGCAAAAAAGAAAATTTGTAAGAAACTAAAGATAAAAATGACTTTACATAAGAACATTGAGTTATGCAATTGATTTGAGGGTCCTTACAAAGAGTGCATTTGATGTATTTAGAACCCACAATTTACAATCACACAAATGGTTACCGAATGTAAATCCACGAATAACTTTATAATTATCTTTGTAATTACAAGTTACACTATATCTACTATATTGATGGTTACATTGACACTACTAACTTGACATTTACATCAACTAAATTAAGTCTTCTTGTCTACTGGCTGCACTACATCAAATAATTGTTCTCAACAGCGCAATTTTCTGCTCATCTTGTACCTCTATGAGGTTTCTATTGAGCAAACATTCTACTATAATATTTGGACTCCGTTCGCCTCCTCCTCCTAAAAGAATTGAGTGATTTATTGAATATTCGATTATTTTGAATTTGATACTAAGTATCATCATATGCCCTCTTGTCATCATCATATTTGATTTTTCCGTCTATTGCCTTCTTAATTGTTTTCCCAAAAGCGATATACTTAATTGTGTTATGGCTCTATGAATGTTGTCCCCTACAATATTTTTTTGTTCCCTGAATTTTCTTTACTTTGAATTACTCAGCCTTTGATTAATTTGATTGGATCATCTTTTTCAAAAGTAAGTCGAAGATTTCATCCGATTTATTAATATCGAACAAGTAAATTTGAGTATCCTTAACCTTAGTCGTTTTTTTTTTCTTTTTATGATTTGGGCAGGCTTTTAGGAGAGAACAAGTATAAGGCTTGTCGAGCACCATTTTTACTACAACTATCTTAATATTTCAATCTTGGTCTCATTCATCCTCCAATATATCCAATAAATTCACATTTTGTGTAATGTCTTCATGTGGCATTTATCCTTTTCTCTAAGTAGTTGCTCATGCTTACATACTTACATCTTTCACTCAGAATAAAATGGCAAAGCTTGGCCTTCAAATCTCTCTTATATTAAATTTTAATCCATTAAAAGCTAAATTTTGTGATTCTTTCTTCGAGGGTGAAATGAGGCATCTATTTCTAGCCTTATTGAATCAACTAATAAAATGTTCGACTTACTCATTGTTATACTAATAGAATCCGGCCAATTGTCTTTCAATCTCAGTCCAGTTACCAACAGAATTAGGTAGTAAATAGCGACCAAGTGAAAGTAATTTTGGATAAAGATGAAAGAGATAACTAAAGTCTTAAAAACTCATTTGTTGCTTCACTACGCTACAAGGCTTGCAGAAAATCACTTGAGATGAGCGTGAAAATCTTTCGACCAAGGGAGGAGCACTAGCTTATACGACTTGATTCGATTTCTCCCTCCTTTTTCTTCATGTTGGTGGATGGAGTGCTTGGAATCAATCGGCAATTGGTATGGATACAGCTTGAATGAAAAATATCTAGTGAAAATGTTAAGCATGATGTTTGAAAAAATTTTCGTAGAAGTAGACTTATCTAATCCGCTGAAAGCAGGAACCATTTTGGATATCGACAAGAAATGGCTGTGGGTCGAATTTAAATACGAGAGATTACCCCATTACTACTATTCCTGTGGAAGGATAAGCCATTACGCACAAGATTGTCCTGAAATTCCTTACGCAGAATCCCCATGGGCAGTTGACAAAATAGGGTCCTACGGACCATGGCTGAAAGCAGAAGTCAGTGATCATAGTCCTTATTGGGAGACTTTTTATGGAAATATTGAAGAAGACATTATTGTAGAAGAAACCATACCTGTAGAACATTCACCAAGTAGAGAGCAGGCACTAATCATAAGAGAGAAAGACCCAGAAATGCGTCTTGAAGCCTGCAGCAAAAAAAGAGCTGAAAGTTTTGTGGAGCCGGAGAGAATGGAACTCCCTGTTACAAATCAGAACGTCAATAAAGATTATGGAAAATAGATCATCTGCTCAGATACTCTCGCACAGAATCCTCTTAAAATAGGAAAGAGCAGCAAGAATAACATGAAAGTGCAGAAAGCTAAGAAGCAAAAGTGCTTACCTGAACCTATACCTATCCTTATTGATGATTCAGGCATGACAGAGACTCAAGTGAAGTTTCTTAATGATAGAACAGATTGGGCTTTGGTGGCTAGCCTTAATAAGCCACCAAAGACGACATGAAAATCATTAGCTGGAATTGTCAGGGGCTGGGCAATCCCCTGACAATCCAAGAGCTAAGAGCATTAATTGCTCTTGAAAGGCCCGGTATAGTCTTTCTAATGGAGACTAAAAACAAAGCAACGATGGTGGAAAGCATATGCAGGAAACTCCAATTTCAGCACTTATTTCTCGAAAATCCAACAGGTATAGTAGGGGGATTGGCGCTAATGTGGAATGAGGAAGTAACATTGAAAGTGCAAAGCAGTTCAAATCACTTTATTGATGTTAAGTGTATTGATTCAGCCAGAAAATTAAGCATGTAGATAACGTTTATTCATGCGTCCACAAATTTTGGTGAAAGGATACAATTATGGCAGCAATTGAAGACATTGAAGCCTCACAGCTCAAATCCATGGATATGCATGGGGGATTTTAACGAAATTTTATATGTATGGGAGAAGGCAGGAAAAAGGGAAGCAGACAATCAAATAATAGCAGCTTTCAGAAATATGTTTAATGAGTTATCTCTAATGGACATGGAAAGCCAAGGCTATGCATTTACGTTGGCAAATAACAGAGAATGGGAGGATCTTGTTAAAAAACGACTAGACAGAGTGTTATGTACCTTGGAATGGCGAGTAATATTCCATGAGGCAGACGTTCATGCACTTCCAGCAATTGGCTCGGACCACAGTCCTCTGGTTCTGAGGCTACACCCTGCACAAAGGAAGATAAGAAGAGAATT
Source organism: Eucalyptus victrix (assembly GCA_016097545.1). NCBI lineage: Eukaryota > Viridiplantae > Streptophyta > Magnoliopsida > Myrtales > Myrtaceae > Eucalyptus > Eucalyptus victrix. The sequence goes on from CM027842.1 coordinate 50,710,141, forward strand.
TAAAATGGAGGCCTTCTGGTTGGAGAATGAAGAATATCATGAAGTTATTAACCACGCATGGACTTTCACAGCCTTTCCACAGACCACTTTTTCAGCCAAACTTCAGGAGACAGCCAAAAAACTGACACAATGGAGTCAAAAACAGTTTGCACATGCACCTAGAAGGATAAAAGAGTTAACTCAGGCCCTAACAGCAATAACCAATCAACCACAACAAAATTCAAGTAGACAGGAAGTGAAGAACATTATCCATCAGATCGATACACTAAGAAACAGGAAAAACAATATTGGGGACTGAGATCGAGAATCAAATGGTTGCAGTGGGGAGACAAAAATACGAGCTTCTTTCGTGCAACAACAGTTCAAAAGAGGCGTAGGAATCATATCACAATGTTGCAAGTGGAAGATAGTAGATGGTGTAGGGATCCAAGAGAAATCAGACATCATGTCTATGACTATTACAGCAATGTATACAAAACAACAGGGGAAAGAAATTATCAGCCGGTCTTAAACCAATGCAAATCTCCTATTGATGATCATATAAATGCATCCCTGGTTGCTAATCCCACGATGGAGGAAATAAAAACAGCAGTTTTTCAGTTGGGAGCTATGAAAGCGCCAGGTCCTGATGGGTTCAACGGCCTATTTTATCAAAACAGTTGGGAAATTATTCAGACTGACCTGTTCCAATTGGTGCAGGATTTCTTCAACACAGGAGTTTTGGATCCTCATTTAAATCAAACCTATTTTGCCTTGATCCCCAAAGTGAAAAATCCTGAGACAATTAGCCAGTTTAGACCCATCAGTCTTTGCAACTTCAGTTATAAAATTATCTCAAAACTACTTGCAAATAGATTGAAGCAGTGGCTGCCAGAGATAATCGAACCTGAACAAAGTGCCTTCGTTAAGGGGCGTCAGATACAGGATAACATCTTGATTGTGCAGGAAGTGCTACACCAGCTGCACATCACCAAAAGACAGAAAAAACATCAAGCAATACTTAAACTAGATATGCAAAAAGCATATGACAGGATTGAATGGGATTTTGTTCGGGATTGCATGCTAAAAATGGGCTTTTCTAAGAAATGGGTGACTCTAATAATGCAATGCATCACCACAGTAACCTTCAGCGTCAAGCTTAATGGAGAACCTACCTCGTTTTTCAGTCCATCCAGAGGCCTAAGGCAAGGAGATCCCCTATCACCATATTTGTTCATCCTAATCACAAATGTATTATCGTGGTTAATGGAGAAAGCAGTAGAGGAAGGCAGCATACAAGGCATACAGCTTAACAGGTCTTGTCCTAAGCTCTCTCACCTTATGTTTGCAGATGATGTTATATTCTTCTTGGATGGCACTCTAAAGGAATGTTAGAACCTATCATTAACAATTAATCAGTACTGTTATGCAACGGGGCAAGCGGTTAACCTAAATAAGTTAGGAGTTTCTTTTAGTAAGAACTGTCCCATACCACTTAAAAGAAACATGGCTCACGAGCTGAGAGTGCCTGTGATTGACAAGACAGGCAAATACTTAGGTATCCCTACAGAATGGGGACAATCTAAGAAAGAATTATTTGCTTGGATATTAACCAAAGTAAACTCCAAGTTGGAAGGCTGGAAGGAGAAATTACTCACCAAAGCAAGAAAGGAAGTCTTGATCAAGAGTGTGGTGCAGGCTACACCAACATACGCCATGTCGATCTTCAAACTGCCAGTCTCCATCTGCAGAGCAATTGAAAGGTGAATAGCTTCATTCTGGTGGCAGAAAGGAGATACAAAACAGGGAATCCATTGGAAGAATTGGGCTGCTATGAAGAAAAGAAAGGATGAAGGAGGGATGGGATTCAAAGACTTAATTACCTTCAATTGTGCGATGCTGGGTAAACAAGTCTGGAGGTTGCATATGTCCCAGGATGCACTATGGAGTAAAGTTCTGAAGAGTATATACTTCCCTCATGGGGACATCTGGAATGCACAGAAGGGCCGACGATCATCTTGGGGCTGGAAAAGTATGCTGGTGGGGCGCGATTCTATTAAACCAGATATTAAATGGTTAGTCGGGGATGGCAAATTAATCAAAATCAGGGAGGATAAATGGTTATCACAGGAGTTAAATGGCCGAACAGTAAATCCAGCAGAACCAATTAGGGTGGAAGGATTGATAAATGAAGAATCCCGAACATGGAAGCAAACCCTTATTCATCAGTATTTTGAGGAGAAAATAGCAAATGAGATTCTAGCTATTCCCTTGAGTATAGATCCCAAACCCGACAGCAGAATATGGACAGGTAACAACACAGGGGAATTCACGGTCAAAAGCGGCTATAATAGAACACAGGCATGGAATACCAAACAAAACTCACAGAAAGCCTCTTGTTCTTACCAAACCCCACGATCCTTCTGGACACAGATTTGGAGCCTCTCCGTTCCACCGAAAATTCAAACCTTCCTATGGAGCATTTGTCAAAATGCCGTTCCCACTAGAGAGAACCTCTACAAAAAAAAAAGATCAGTCCAGACCCTCTCTGTCAGATGTGTCATACGGAAATCGAAACAACCGAACATGTTTTTCTATTGTGCAGATGGACTAAAGAGATCTGGAGAGATAAACGACTACAGGGCATGAATATGATGAAACAAATCCGAAGAATCGATCAATGGCTTCTGACAGCATTCGAATCAAGAAGGACCTCACCTGAGTGTGAGTTCATCGCATGGGTGCTATGGCAGATCTAGAAAGCTCGGAACGCACGGATCTTCCGAGATAAAACTCCAAACTCAGTGGAAGTAATCGACCTCGCCAATACCCAAAATCAAGCCTTCAGTAGAGGAACGAAGCAAAACCTAAACCGAACTAAAAATCGGCACTTACCAGAGAAATGGACACCACCCGGAGATTGTGAGTTGAAATTGAACGTGGATGCTTCATGGGTACCAGGAGAATTTCTCTGTTCCGTAGCCGGCATCGTCAGAAATAAAGAGGGATCAGTCGTCGATGGATTTGCAGTGGAGGCTAGGGTTTCTTCAGCAGAACAAGCAGAAGCCGAAGCTCTTTTACACGGCCTCCGCTTTATCTCGAATTGGCCGACGTCTCACGTGCAGGAGCTTCCACGTCAAACAGTTCGCTTCTTTTGCGAAAGTGATAGTTCAGTGGTCGTGGACTATGTTCTGGGCCGGGCTGAGATACCATGGAACTTGCGCAGTATTATACAACGATGCCAATAGGAGCTTCGAATGGGCCGCCATGTCTCCGTATCTTACTGTCCCCGGGAGGTAAATCAAGCCGCCGATTGGCTGGTACGCGCACATCGCTTAAAGCAACTTCCTTTAGATTGGGTGCATAGACCCCCTCTATCCTTCTGGAATATTTTAATTTCCGAATGTAACGCCCCGTCGTATTCCAAGACTTCTTAAGCTAATATATCGGTAGCTTTTTCGACCAAAAAAAAAATTGGTGAGTTCCAGTTATAGATATCAAACATACATTCAAAGGTAGTTAAATACAAAGATGGTTATATTGATGTTTCTAACCTTCCAATCCGAAGAGGAGTGGATCAATTACACTCTTGGGAGAACAATGATTCTAAATTAGATATAGTTTGGGTAGACCAGAAATAATTTTTTTTTTTAATTTTTAGTACACTGGGGAATAAATTAAACGGTAAGTCGATCTAATCATGATTTTATCCACAATTTGCGATAAAGTAATTTGCCTTCATCTCACAAACTTTATATCTCTAGGGCCAGCACCAGATAACACCTCTGGTTTGCACTTCAATGAGCAAAAAATCAAATTCATGAAGAAATAGCCAACTTCAATCACTTTAGAAGGAAAGTAGTACAATTTCCAACAGTTTTGGTTAAGAATTTTAATCATAAAATAACTATCATCCAATAGTGGTCCAAGGGTTTTGTTGTAACGTGAATTTACGTAACATGAAAAAATATCGCACGTTATTTCTTTGACGGTTTCAACCTTAATGACAAATTGACATTTTGATCTAATATTCTGCTAATAAACTGGTAATTAGTTGTGTTAAAAAGTTAAACACAAATAATCAGTTCATAAATTTCCCTTCTTTTACGGTGGAACGAAGGCAATGACCGAAGGTTTAGTCTTTCATTTTTGTCTTATGCAACGCAATAAATAACAAATAGTGTTGTGACCACTTCAATGAGAATATTCTGCTTCAATAAATAAAAATCATGTAATTATTTGTGAGAGGGACAAATTCAATCCACTTAAGACAAGACACGTCCATAAAAATGTATGTCTACACTATTTCTGTCATAATAATGAGAGATAGAGAGAGACCTTCATGTAATATTTCGAGTTATATTTCGTATTAATTAACGAAATTGCATATCTCATGGACAGACAAATAACATCCAGACTATAGAAGTCATCGCCTAAATTTATGTTCAAAAAATTGTGCACAAATTTCACATCTCCAGCATTGTAATGTAGGTCAAACAATAGAAAATCTAATCTAAAAGATCATTAAAATATGTTTAGAAAGATAGGAAAGAGCTGATTTCATAAACAGAAAGTTGGCGGAGAAACCTATAAGAAGAACCTCTTTTATATAAGACCAAGCAAACTGAGCTTCAATGAAAAAAAAAATTGAGGGGAAGAAATAGAGGTAGAGACCCAAATCATGAAGACAATGCAACGCAAAGTGAAACTCCTCATTATTGCGCGATTGTGCAATTGCAATATCGTGAAGTGTACTGAGACAACAGAAATTTATCTATTATGCAGTGAAAGGAAGTTTGGCCTTCTGGATTAGTATGCCGTTGATGAAAGTTTTGTCCTAATTGATTTGTGTTATAATCCACCGATCAATAGTTACAACTATTATACTAGCTCCAATGACTGTCATGGCCATGGTGTGTGCAACGGGGCGTTGACACCATCTAATTGTTGTGATTGCTTGAATGAAGCAGCACATCGTATGACCAACGAATGCAACCACAGCCGAGGAGCTCAAATTCAACTTATAGATTACAGGATTAGATACGAGGATTACCCATTTAGTGAGTAAATCATGTGCTTCATGTCCGTCTTGACGATAAACCCTAACTATTGAGTGTATGCTTCACATATGCTACATTGTATCCTATGTTCAAGTTCCAAGTATCATACTGTGTACTGTCATGCTAACGTAAAGTCTTCTCTTCTGAGACTTCTGTATGCCTATAGAGAAGTCTTCTCTTCTTCTTCTTTTTCCCAATTGACAGAGGGTGTATAACCATTTAACTTACTAATACTCATGAATGCTTTACAATTATACCTTGAATAGATATGATTCAACATCGAATATGTCGCATTGGGATATAGAGCTTCACTCAATCCAATTATTGGATTGATAAATTAGAAAGTTCGATTGTGCCAAGGAGTCGAGAGAGGACCGACACCAGAAGATGAGGATAGGTCCGAAGACTGAGTTTGCAGGGACGAAATGTGCTCAGCCAAAGTTGGACTACGGCCGCCCATTATTGGTGGTGTCTGACAGAGATCCCAGACTAACTTGTCTCTGGCATGATGATTGGCATTTGTGTGAGCAGAACCGTGCACGGCTCTTCTTTGCCTTCTGAAGCAAAAGCAGCTGCTGTTGTTTAGGGTTGTAACTGGTGCTGGCCACAGGCAAGGTCTGATGATTTGGTGGAGATACAGGCCAGTCTTTGTGGGGTTATCAAGCCTAATCCCTCTTAGTTCTGATAAGTTACTTGAAAGTTCAACTGTGTCAAAGAGACATTTCAGTGGGTAGTGCTTGGAAAGCCCTTAGACCCGAGGGTGTAAACGTGCTCTGGGGTAGATTGACTTGGTGCAGCCCAGTATCCAAAAGCACTGCTTCACGTCATGGTGAACTACGCACGATAGACCTGCTTCTACAAACAGATTGATCAAATGGCGTGTGCAAGTATCTCATGCTTTTTGTCGGCACATGGGCCGTCTTGCAATCGAACCTTGTCTCTCGAAGGCCCCGTGATTGGTACTCCAAGGTGGCTTTGGCCGTTCCTGTTTCCAACCGGAATTCATTTCCGAGCTTGCTGCTTAGGCTTTCACGGAATGCACATCTGCATCACGTCAGGATTTGTCGTAGATGTGTGCCAACCTAATTGTACAGAGGAATAAAGCTGCTATTAAGGGAGGTTGCTTAGTATTTTAATGTCGACAGCCATAGAAGTCTTTGCTGTAATTGGGATTCGACAGACTGGTGTACGGTTCCTTGCGCCTGTGGCAGGCTGCTCACCTGCTCCTGTTATTTTGCAATGAATTCTGATCTACTAGGAAAAAAAAATTGGCTTGGATGTATTCAGATTCCGTAACAGGATGAAGCCCTTCTTAACTTATCTAGGCTCAATTTAAGTTTGCACTTTGGAAATTTGGCCTTCATTTAGGAAAATGATTTAAGGAATCATTTTTAAAATATAACTAAATATAAGCGCTCACATTTGAAACTTTACACTTGAACATGGAAATTAAAAGCGACTTCTCGACATCCGGGATTAGGTCTCCAGAACCCGAGCCTAAGTCCATTGAGGCTAGGCCCTTGACCACAATCCCTATGCCTAGATTGATAACATGCGTGCCTAGGTCTATCGAGGCCAAAGCTAAGACTTTAGCACCCTTGCCAAGGCCAAGGAAGGGGCTTGCAACCCTTGTGGCCCTTGCCTGTCCTCGATGAGGGTATCGTGGCCAAGCGAGGGCATTGCAACTTTTGCTGGCCAACAAGTGAGGGTGTCAACCCTCACCTTGGTCTAGATAAGGATCCGATGCTCTTGCCTGTGGCCAATGAGGTGTAAATAATAAAAAAAAAAACAAAGAAAAGAAAAATAAACATAGTATAGAGCGACAAATAAATGTAGACAATAAAGAACAAATTGTGTATATTGTCATAGTAAAGAGTGACTTATTTTCCCTGTTTTTCTTTCTTTCTTTTTGGTTATGCAAAGCAATAGATAACAAATTGTATCTATCACAACAACTTATTGTGATTACTTCGATGAGAAGATTCTACTTCAATACATGGAAAATAATTAGCAAGACATTATCATAGTAAAGAGCGAAGATCCACTTAATACAATACACATTTTTAAGAATGTATGCCTACAAATTTGTCTCTCATATTGTGTGTGAGAGAGAGAGAGAGAGTGACAAACCTCCATGTAATGTTCCGTGTTATCTTCCATATTAATTACCGAAATTGTATATCTATAGATCAGACCATAATAAATCATTGCCTAAAATTATGTTCAATCAAGTGCACACGAATTTTCGCATTTTCCAGCATTGTAACTCGACATGTTAGTTCACTACATTATCAGTAGGATGAGTCCGTTTAACGATATTTTTTTGCCTACAAGCCAATAATAGCTTATGCACAATAGTTTTTTAATTATTTGATTTCGCCATTAAAGGTTATTTCCTTTTGAGCAACTTGGAGATTTATAAATGTTTCTAAAAAAAAAAAAAAAAAAGCAAGTTAAACGAAATATAATCTAATCTAAATGATTATTAAAATATGCTCAGAAAGATCCGAAAGAACCTCCCACCAGATCCATAAACAAAAAGTTGGTTATAGACCACGCTAATTGAGCTTAAAAGTGGAGAGCCAAATCATGAACACAACACAATGTATGGTGGAACTCCTCGTCATAGGGCTATTTTGCCTTTGCAATACTGTGAAATGTGATCCTAATACAACGGTGGTTTACAGAAGTGATGTCCAAAATGTTTTGCTTTAGTATACATCGATCTTAGGTTACAATGTCTATATTAAATTTGACAACTGTTACGACCATTCCGTGTGCAATAGAGTAGTGACACAAGACAACCCGATTGCTCCTATTGCATCCTCAAAGCTGAAAATCATATGACCTACATATGCGGGAAAAGCTGGGGTGCTCAAATTCAACTTGGAGGTTGCAGGATAAGATTTGAAGATCACCCATTTCAAGAGTTAATTGTACGCTTCGTCCTTGTCTTGATAATAAACCCTAACTATAAAGCATATCTTCACATATGCTAGGTTGTACTCTATGTCGTATACTATGTTCAATTTGCAAGCGGACAATGGCGACAGCTTATTGTATAATCACGTGCTTACGAAAAAGACCTAATAAAATGTCCAAGTTAAATGAATTGCACGAGTCTTGTCATTCCTTGGCATGTGAAAACATCAGGTCTAACTATTTGGTTTTGGCAGAAAGGCTCTAGAGAATTTTCTTCTTCTTTTTTGACAGAACATTGCTTTCATTTATCACGAAAATGCTGCACATGGGTAGACTTTTAGCAAATACCATATTTGGCTATCGAAGTAGAAGCAATTTAACCCAATCCATGCCCTCACATCGGCGCCTCACACAACTGCCAATCACCCTATACGGAGTCACGATTCATAAAATTTCATGTTTCATATTGATCGATCACGATTCATCATGTGTGGAGCAATCAAGGTTCTGATTCTCCACAAATTAAAAATGCACCACGTAACGCAAAGATCACAGCTGTAAAGCTAAGTTTTACAAGAACAAAATCAAATCTTAAATAATGAAATAACCACTTTAATTAATCCTCAAATTGCCTCTCTTTTTAACGTTGGATGCGTTGTCATCTAATAGTATGCTGTTTGAGGAAACCCCAAATCGTGCGTTTAAGGCTCTTAATCCCACCACCTCTCGATTCGCCACCGTCGCCCGTGACACGCAGAAACTGCCAACCCGTGAATCGCCCCCCTCCACGTGGCGATCTGGGCTTGGCTCTTCGAGTTTATAGTGACGTCGACCTGTGGCCTGCATGTGAATCGATTAGTATTTTGGAATTATTAAAGGAGGGGGCGTGTGGGTTTTTGTAGGCTTGGGAAATTTTGCTTGATTCGTATTGGAAAACTCATTGGAAAATCAAGTCACTCGAATCACTTATTCGTGCATGTGAATTTTTAGAATTGGAACTTTAGAAAGACCCCAAAAAAAGAAGAAAAGGAAAAGAGTTATATTCAAGTACCAACCTTATCCCAATTAATTCGTGCAATTCAAAATTTTAAAATATTGATTGACTAACGACAACTTATATAGATCTTCCAAATCATAAAATCATATGAAGGTACTCCGAAATCAATGATAAACACTCGAGTTTCATATTTATTGTGGTTTGGTATGATTAAGTTCGTTAGAACTATTTGGATATTTAACGCTTCGTATTGTTATATTGATTAAATTGATGTGGCTATAAAAATTAATAAAAAAGTTTGGATTAGGTAAATCACTTACCCAAAAGCAATGTCTGCACGCATATCTATGCAACATGGAATAGTATGCTTGTGTCCCCCAGCCTTTTGATATAGAAAAGATGTCCCTTTACCCTCATCCTCCTCCGAAATAGCTGTTGACAAATATCAACAAAGTCGATATGCTTTTCAAACGTGCCCGGACCTCGATGGATGGGAAGTTTCATGTTACACGGACATATATCGAGAGAAAGCTAAGCCCGACACAACATGGAATCACACGAACTAGCTCAAATAGACTCGGATCCTTGTCAGCTTTCAATAAAACGTACTTTATGACAACATTTTGGCATTTTTACAAGAACATATAATAATACGAACGCGGAAATCATCACCTTCGGTAGAGGCGGTCTCTAATGTTGTCTTAAATACAAAAATAAACACTTCGAACATAATAATAGTACTAATAGGAATACTAATTAGTGTCGCTAAACTGCCAAGTCATTAGGTGAGTTTGAGGAGGCTTGGCCAGGTCAGGGAATCCCCACCTAAGATATATTTAATCCAAACAGCAGGCGCAGACAAAATCCGACGTGTCGTGCCCGAACACCACAAGCACAAGCCATCAGATCTCGCATCCGCCACAGAAAAAGCGCACCCTTTACTCTCAATCACAAAACCCTTTTCTTCCCCTTTTCCTTTTCCTATTTTATTATATTATATTATTTTATAATTTTTTTTCTCTTTCTTTTTGGCCAAACTCCAATCACAACCTGAAAATCCTCTCTGCATTCCCGCCCGTGATAGCGTCCACGTGAAATGGGAGCGTACGTCAACGTTATGCATGCACACACAGACTCCACATCCTTCCCTCTCTTTTCCAATTCCATTCCAAATCCTAATCATCCCCTAAAAGGCAGCTCACAAGATGACTCGAATTTGCATCGAATGACAATCACTGGCATGCCCCTATCATCTAAGCTGGACCAGAGCATACATAAGATTCAAGACGGGCTTCCCGAACGGGTGATCCAGAACGGCCGATGCATCCCGTTAAACGTGTCTCGGTCTAGTGACGAAAGGGGGGTGGATTTGGACGTGTGTTTGGGCATCCTTAGCATGCACGATAAGCAAGTCTTAACATTCGTTGATGGAGGCCGACGGGCGGGAATAAGGATGGTTTGGGGAGAGACCCGTGAGTGATTTAATTCCGTTGTCGGGGACCCTTCGACTTCCATGGCCACAAAGGAGGGAGGGGAGCTACACAACAATCGAGAGTCACGAGACGCCCTTTTGCCTTTTACATCAAAGCCGCATTCATTAGATCCCCCCACCTTCTCCGCCTCCTCTCACCCTCCAAATTCTTTAATCGCTTCCACACTACTTTCCACCAAGCCGATTCTTTCATCTTCCGCTGACGCCACGGGGCGAGCGGCGGTCTCCAGCACGACCGTGGAACTGGTTGGAATGGGCCCGATTGATAGGCCACCAAGTCGGTTTTGAGTAGAGCCAGTTTCGGGGTTTCCTGTTTCCAAAAACTTGGAGCTGGTTTGGTTTTCTGGCCACGCCCTTAGAACTGTTGGTTTGGTTCAAGAGCCGTCGAATCCAATCGCTACCAAGGGAGAGGAGCCAATTCTTCTTGAAGATTTCATTCTTTTGTGTATTAAGATCTCTAGAAATCATTAATTTTAGAATTTTGCTAGCATGACGGTCTTTGAGTCACTATAATAATATGTTGCGAGTAATAAATTATTGAAGGAAGTGGACCTTATGATAATTTCTAATTATTTATTATTCATTTTTTGTGGCTCAAAACAAGTGGTTAATATCATCATAGTAAATTAAGGACAATCATATAAGCATATCTCTTAGATTTAATACAAAACTCCTTAGATTAATCATTTAACTATTGACTATCAGACATTCCTTTAATATTAAGATATCTCTCTTGACCACAAGCATGAATAGCCTTTTGCCAAAAAGCAATTCACAAGATGCATAACATGTCATGTGGCGTATTGATCGAATAAACCGTTCTTTCATGATTGCTCTGAAGGTGCTGCGCAACATAGCGGGGTCAGCAATTTGGCCCGCATAGATTTGTTAAGTAGAAACCAAAGTGTGCATACAAACAATGCATGATTGCTAAAATGTCAATTCTTCATATTACCATACGAAAAAAGAAAGAAATCTATTCCTAGAGGGTTTTGTGGTGTAATTTGGGGGCAGTAACATCCACACCTTTTGATTTGATCAGTTAAGTGCACTTACATCATTGGCAAATCTCTTCCCAAATTGGGGAAGAACACTTATGTGCTAGAAATTATGCTAAATCCCCTAGTCAAGACGGTCGAGTCAGGTAACAACATTATCTCGTCCTAAAATTAGCAATAGGATATAATCTGAACTCTTTTTGCTATATCATATCATCCATCATGTGTTAAAAAAGGCATGAGATCCCCACGAATTTCCTTAAAAAAGTTATTGTGATTTCAAATTCTAATTGATTTTATCTATCACGTTATTCGTACAGAAACCGGGCATTTTGTCCTTCAAGGAAACGAGGGCGGTTTGGCGTCAAAATGGTGCATGGCAGAGATATTCCCATGTGCTGGAAAGCCTTTCCGGAGTACAAGAAAAGTTCCCCCCAAGAGGAAAAGAGTTTGGTTTTCTCTGCACGGCCATCGAGACGACGAGGGCCTCAAAGCAGATCACAGGCTTGAAACTGTTTGAAGATGCACTTCCCGAATCTCAGCAGAGAAGAAAAACAATTTCAAAATGAGAAACGGGAGAGATCTCTGGACCACAAAACAGAGAGCAGAAGAATGGGAAATTGTTTACTTTTATTATTACATGAAACCCAAGAAGGAAAGAGCGAGAGAGAGACATAAAAAATTTAATGAAGCCCTCGCCTAAGGACCAAACACGCCCCGCCAAAAACTTGCCACAGAAAAACCAGCCTCCAGAAAGGAAAAGAAAAGGGAAGAAAATCCCCTCCAACGGGCTACCAGCACCAACTGCCTTTCCTTAGAGAGGGAGATGCTCGGATCAACCAGAATTTGACACGTGTCGGCACCGCCCCACGAGACTCCTTGCCTCTCCAGTAACATCTCTGGCTGAGCTGAGTATAAATGCAGAGGCCATGCTGCCAGGCCTCTTCAGCTGAGGCCCCTAATTCATATACCCCCTCTTACTCATTTAGCTGCTTCTCTTCGTCCCTTCCCCTGTTTGTAAGCAGGCACTCTTCTTGTAAGTTTTTGCATCTTCAGGGAGGGCTCAAGAACGCCAGCTCCTAGCATTGAATCCTGAGGCTGAGAGATTCACCGGCACCGAGCGAAGAGCATTTTCGCCTGGTCAATTCAGTTTAGTTCCTCTAGAAGAATTCACTTACCATGAAGATAGTTCAGGAAGTGGTGCTCATCTGGATTGTCCTGGCTTTGTTCCTCCAAAATGCCTGCAATGTGGAAGGAAGATACCACTACCACAAGAGCCACAAGAAGAAGGGCTCAAGTTCAACCCCACCAGTGCCTCCCCTGAGTCCCAGGACCCTGCCCCTCCATCCCCTGCCTACTCACCTGTGCCCGCTGTACCATCCCCCCTGGGCCCCGACCCATCCAACTCCAGCTCGAGAGGCATCTACGACGTGACCGCCTTTGGAGCGGTTGGGGACGGGTTGTCTGACGACACCCCTGCCTTCACGGCGGCCTGGAAGGCGGCTTGCGCGGTGGAGTCAGGTGTTGTCCTCGCTCCCTCGGGCCACACGTTCATGATCACTTCCACGATCTTCTCGGGGCCGTGCAAGCCAGGGCTCGTGTTCCAAGTAAGATTGGCAAAGTGTTAACTTCCTCTCCAGTTATATCCTCAAAGATTTCTGATATGACTCCAGCACAATTTCTGTGGCACTTGTTGGAACTCTTCTGGTTTTGGCCAACACTAGTTAAAATCGTTTGGAATGTGACAAATTTGTTCTTTCAAGAATGAATATTAAGTCATTATACAACATAGTAATATCACAAATCATCGGACAACTGACAGCCGGAAAAAAAAAAAAAAAGTAGCACCCTTCCCTTTTCATAGCTCATGGCATGTATTCTTAAGCCACATATTATATGAACATTTCTGTTATTAATATGAAGTCTCAAATCTTTGCACAGGTAGATGGGGTCTTGATGCCGCCAAATGGACCGGATTCTTGGCCGAAAAAAGATAGCAAGAACCAATGGCTTGTCTTCTATCGGCTCGATGGCATGACTCTGACCGGGACAGGAACCATCGAAGGCAACGGCGAGCCGTGGTGGGATCTTCCTTGCAAGCCCCACAGGGTAACTGGACTCTACACCATGTCTCATCGTTGTTTCAGCATCTGCATGAGCAAATTTTTCTGCAACCCAACATTTTCACTTTTCAAGTTGGATTGAAAACAAAAACTCGTCTCTAAATCTATTCATTTTGTCATTGGAATTTCAGGGTCCGAGTGGGCAAACAGCATCGGGACCGTGCGAGAGCCCCACTGTAAGTAAATTCATCCATGACTCCAATTATTCAGATATATCAAACGCTATCGTCTTTCCTATTTGGAGTGCTGACCAGTATTTATATGGTTCATTTCAGATGATACGATTCTTCATGAGCTCTAATTTGGCAGTCAACGGGTTACAAATCCAGAACAGCCCTCAATTCCACATGAAGTTCGATGGCTGTGAAGGAGTGCACATCGAAAAGCTGTCGATATCTTCCCCAAAACTTAGCCCCAACACGGATGGTATCCACTTAGGGAACACTAAATCCGTGGGGATATACAACAGCAAGATCTCAAATGGTACTCTAATCAAATGAAATGTCTCATTTATCCGAAGATTACGCTTGTTCATCGCTTCCTTTATTGATTCCTCATAATGTGACATTAACAGGTGACGATTGCATCTCCATCGGAACCGGATGTTCAGATGTCAACATCGAGGGTGTTACTTGCGGGCCAAGTCACGGGATCAGGTACCCCTTCTTTTTTATCACGATGATTCCCCTCCAAACAAGTAAAATCATCTGAGGTCTACTAAAGAAATGTGAAGAAGTAAAATTAACTTTAACTTGATTTCTATGATCCTGAGTTAAGCCAAACATAGCTACTCATTTGCGTTATCTGATGACAGCATCGGGAGCTTGGGAGTGCATAACTCGCAGGCGTGCGTCTCGAACATAACAGTCCGAAACGTGATGATGAGGGAGTCTGACAACGGGCTCCGCATCAAGACATGGCAGGGCGGGAGCGGGTCGGTCACGGGCATCTCCTTCGAGAACATCCAGATGGAGGACGTGCGCAACTGCATCATCGTGGACCAGTACTACTGCCTCTCCAAGGCCTGCCTGAACGAAACCTCGGCCGTGCACGTGAACGACCTCTCCTACCGCAACATCAAGGGCACCTACAACGTAATCAGCCCACCAATCCACTTTGCGTGCAGCGACACCGTGCCGTGCACCAACATCACCATGTCGGAGGTCGAGCTGCTGCCGCATGAGGGTGAGCTGGTCGACGACCCGTTCTGCTGGAACGCTTACGGGGTCCAGGAGACTGTGACCATCCCTCCCATCGACTGCCTGCGAGATGGGATGCCTCAGACCGTGGCAGAGAGCCCTGCTTATAGCTGCTAGGGAAGTACTGATAAGGCAATACAGCACTATGAATTTCACTGGTGACAGATGAAATTTGCCACATTTGTATAGAGGGACATCAGCAGCTAATCATCTGGATTTGGCTATTGATTGGATCTTTCCTTTCCCCATTAGGCTCCATCCCCACTAGGGTTGATCCCTTTTTGTGTGATGAGGTGTGGTAGTGTTCCTGGGCCTCTTTCCTTTTTCACCTTTTGAAATTGGGGGGTTTTTGTCTCTTTTTCCCACATTGTAATATGCTGGATTTCTGCTTTGCTATACATATCTTTATAGAGGTGTGACGATTCATAACATCACCAGATTCGGACCCTTGAATTCCGTTGTCCGTAGTAGCCCCAATTTACCCTGCGTCACATGCCCACGCAACGAATAGAGACCAGGTGTGCATAGAACAATGCATGATTGCTAAAATCATATTCATGTGCTTATTTTTAATAGGGTTAACTTGGAATAAGGACAGAATCATTTTTTCAAAAGATGACCCCAAGTGAATTTTATCTCTAGTAAGTGTCTAAAGTGACTAAACTAGTCTCAGATGAGAAGGTTCTTTGTCTGAAGTGACTGAATTTATCTCCTTGCCGCATCCATCAAATGTCCACCAACCAAAGTTCCATGTATATTCTTCTCAAGTTTTCATTCCGTCTCTCTCCCTCGCTTTTTATCTGCCATTGCTGGCTCCCTTTTCCTTCGTTCTTTTCCCTCGCCGCTATCCTCGCTCGGTGGATTCCCTCTGTTTTTCTTTTCTTAACTCGGCTCTGTTTTCTTTCGCTGTCAGGCAACGGCCTTCCATGTGGGATCGCAGTTATAAGCTGGAATTGCACACTGGTCTCATAGAACTGGGAAAGAAATGAAAGGGATTTTGGTGTCTGTGGCGAATCTCTGACAAAATGGGGGAAGAAGGATCTTATGTGCTATGCGTCACCAGCAAAGAAAACTATGCCAAATCCTCTAGTCAAGGTATCTTTCTCTGTTTTCTTTTTGTTCACTAGTCACGAACATCTGTCGAGTTGTGCAACACCGTCCTGTCGTTCTAAAAATTAGAAAAAGAAAATCGTCTAGACTCAATTTATCAGATCATATCATCAATTGCGGGTTGGAAAACCATGAGATCTTGACGAATTTCCATGAAGGGTGCAGTGTAGATATCCCCACGTGCCTGAGAAGCCTTTCTTTAGTACAAGAAAATTGCCCAGAAGACAAGAATCTGGTTTGCCTGCAAGCCTTTTGAGAGAACAAGGGCCTCAAATCAGCTCACAGGTTTGGAACTGTTTGAGATGCACCTCTCCAAATCTTATCAGAACAAGAAGCAATTGCAATAGAGGTGGAAAAAAGCAGACTAATGTGACAAACAGAGAGGTCTGTGGACCACGGTACATAGAATAAAGCAGAGGAAAATGTAATTATGACCAGCACCATTACTATAATAAAAAGCCAAGACCAAAAGGGAGAGAGATACACGCACTCAAAGTAAGATGATGCCTCCACTCAAGAATATCAGACACAATGCCTAAAATTTGCCACAGAAAAACCAACTTCCAAGAGAAAAAAGCCCCTCCAAAAGACCACCAACACCAACTCCTTTTCCTTAGAGATGGCGATGCTTGGATCAACCAGAACTCGACACCTGTCGGCATCTCCCCAGAGATCCATTGTCTCTCAAGGAAGATTTCCGGTGAGTATATATATATTCGGAGGCCATGATGCCTCAGAATGGTCCTTTGCCAAGCAACTTCCCTTGAGGCCCCTAATTAATATACTCCCTCTCATTCATTTTGCTGCTTCTCTTTGTCCTCCATCATTTGTTCAAAGCAAGCACTTTGGTCTCTTGAAATTTTGTGTCTTCGAGAGGGGTTATAAAAAACCCACTCCTAGCATTGAATCCTGAGGATCAGATATTCATTGTCACAGAGCAAAGATCATTTTCTTCTGGTCAATTTGATTAAATTCCTCTGGAAATATTCACTTACCATGAAGAAAGTTCAAGAATTGGTGCTCATTTGGATTTTCCTGGCTTTGTTCCTCCAAAACGC
Source organism: Eucalyptus victrix (assembly GCA_016097545.1). NCBI lineage: Eukaryota > Viridiplantae > Streptophyta > Magnoliopsida > Myrtales > Myrtaceae > Eucalyptus > Eucalyptus victrix. The sequence goes on from CM027842.1 coordinate 50,727,079, forward strand.
CAGCAATGTGGAAGGAAGATATCACTACCACAAGGGCCATAAGAAGAATCCTCACGAGGGCTCGAGTTCAACCCCACCAATGCCTCCCCCTCCATCCCCCACCTACTTGTCTGCGCCGACCGTGCCTAGCCCTGAGCCGTGCAACTCCAGCTCCAGAGGCATCTTCGACGTGACCGCATTCGGGGCGGTTGGAAATGGGTTGGCTGATGACACCCCCGCCTTCAAGGCAGCATGGAAGGCAGCATGCGCAGTGGAGTCGGGTGTCGTCCTTGCTCCCTCAGGCTACACATTCGCAATCACTTCCACGAACTTCTCGGGCCCATGCGAACCGGGGCTCGTGTTCCAAGTAAGGATTGGCTTCGTCTCCATTTATACCCGCAAAGATCGCTACTATGACTCCAGTACATTTTCCTGAAGCACTTGTTAGTACTCTTCCTTTTTTGGGCCAACACTTGTTAAACCATTTGGAACGAGACAAATTTATTCTGTCAAGAATGAATGCAAGTCATTGTACAGCATAGTGATTTGACAAATTATTAGATAACTTACAGCCAGAAAAAAGTATCGCACTTTTCCCTTTTCAAAGCTCTTGGCATGTTTCTTTAAGACGCACATTTTATGAACATTTCCGTTGCTAATGTAAGCTTTCAAATGTCTAAACAGGTAGATGGGGTCTTGCTGCAGCCAAATGGGCCGGATCGTTGGCCGAAAGCAGATAGCAAGAAGCAATGGCTCAGGTTCTACCAGCTCAACAACATGACTCTGACGGGGAAGGGAACTATTGAAGGCAACGGCGAGCCGTGGTGGGATCTTCCTTGCAAGCCCCACAGGGTGATTGAACTCAACATGTCAAATTATTGTATCAGCATCTGTATAACCATACTTTTCTGCAACCCAATATTTTCACCTTTCAAGTCGGGTAAAAGCAAAAACTTGTCTCTAAATCTATACTTTCTTGTGATCGAAATTTCAGGGTCCAAATGGGACAACGTTGCCGGGACCATGCGACAGCCCTGTTGTAAGTAAACTAATCCATGACTCCAACTATTCAGATGCAGCTATACTATTGTCTTTTCTATTTAGAGTGCTGACCAGCATTTATATGGTTCATTTTCAGATGATAGTATTCTTCATGAGCGCAAATTTGGCAGTCAACAGATTACGAATCCAGAACAGCCCTCAATTCCACATGAGGTTTGACGGCTGCCTAGGAGTGTTGGTCAAAAAGCTGTCCATATATTCCCCAAAACTTAGCCCCAACACAGACGGCATCCACATAGGGTACACAAGATCTGTGGGGATATACAACAGCAAGATCTCAAATGGTACTCAAATCAAATGTAACTGTCTCTTTTTATCTCAAGATTACACTTGTCCATTGCTTCATTTATCAGCTCCTTGCGGTGGATGATATAAACAGGTGATGATTGCATCTCCATCGGAACCGGATCTTCGAATGTCCACATCGAGGGTGTTACTTGCGGGCCGAGTCACGGGATCAGGTACCCTTTCTTTTACTCCCCTCCAAACAAGCTAGATTATCTGATGTGTCTACCAACTAAATGTGAAGAAAAATAGCTTGCTTGCTTTAAGAACCGGACCTGATTTTCACAGCAAAGGAACTAGTACGTGTCTTCCTTAACAACTAACAAGCAACGAGTCATATCAGGAAGAAGATTTAAGGTTAGGAACTTTAGATTGAGAGCTTGACAAGTAACTTTAACTTGATTGGGTTCTTTTCGTTTGCAACCCCACAATGCCCTATTTTTTCTCTGGGAGACACAGATAAAAGTAGCTTGACACAGGTAAAAGTAGCTTTCTTTTGTAACAATCACTTTGCGTGGATGATATAAATAATTAGGACATTGAACAAGGAAGAAGGATAGCTTTTTATAGGAGCTTCTTGGAAACACTCTGGCTTTACACTTCTTAAGGCCGGCTTTACACTTCCTAAGGCTACAATCATAGAAAGGACAACAAGAAATGTAGAAAAAGAACTGGAGACATGCTCCTAAATTAACAAATTTTCCACGATACCAAGCTAAGCCGAACTGAGTTACTCATTCGCGTTATTTGGTGATAGCATCGGGAGCTTGGGAGCGAATAACTCGCAGGCGTGGGTCTCGAATGTAACAGTCCGCAACGCGGTGATCAGGGATTCCGACAATGGGCTCCGCATCAAGACGTGGCAGGGGGGGAGCGGGTCGGTCACGGACATCTCCTACGAGAACATCCGGATGCAGAACGTCCTCAACTCCATCATCGTGGACCAGTACTACTGCAGCAACAAGGTTTGCCGGAACCAGAGCTCGGCCGTGTACGTGTCCGGCCTCTCCTACCGCAACATCAAAGGCACCTACAACATGATCAAACCACCAATCCGCTTCGCGTGCAGCAACGCAGTGGGGTGCACCAACATCAGAATATCGGAGGTCAAGCTGCTGCCTCATGTGGGCGACCTCGTCGATGAGCCGTTCTGCTGGAATGCCTTCGGCGTCCAGGAGACCCCGACCATCCCTCCCGTTGATTGCCTACAAAATTGGTAGCCTCAGGCTGTGGCAGGGAGCTCTGCTTATGGTCGCTAGGGAAGGACAAACAAGACATCATAGCATTATAAATTTCACTAGTGACATAAGAAAATTGCCATATCTGTATAGAGGCACGTCAGGAGCCAATTATCTGCATTTGGGTCTTGATTAGATCTTGCCTTTTCCCCATCAGGCTCCATCCCTACTGGGGCTTATCCCCTAATCGTGTGACGAGGTGTGTTAGTATTACTGGGTCTCTTTCCTTTTGCACCTTTTGACTGGGGGTTTCTGTCTTTTCTCCTACATTGTAATATGTTGGATTTCTACTTTATCATACATATTTTTATAGTGTTGTGACAATTCATACCATCACCAGATTTGGACCCTTGAATTCCGTTGTCCATAGTAGCCCATTTACACTCTGGTGTTGCATTCCCAGGCAACGTGAGGAAGCCAGCAAAGGCCACCAAAATGGGTCTGCCAGCTCTCGACCAAGAATTTATGCACGAAAGCTGGCATTTTCTAGCTAGTGACTCCAATGTTCATTTTTTTTTCTAAGATCCACATAATATAATGGTCGTGTCAAAAGTAGATTTCTAATCACACAAAAAGATTAGTAGCCATGCCCACCATGTATAGACCACGATGATGACGCTTGTCGCTAACTAAAACGAAATTAAGTTTATGCAAATTCCCTGCCTCCCACGAGGAATCGATTATTGTCAATCGAACCAAGAGGTAACCAAATTTAGGTATGCTAGTGTTGACTTTGCATTGAACCCAGAGTCGCAAGCGCACATCCAAGAATTTTAGGTGCCTTATTCTCCACATATATTTATTCACACACACCTAATCGCCCAAGATGGCTCGAGCAAACTAGCCCTCGTTGCTACTTGGGCTAGGGTGATGCTTCCTAAAACATCATGAATTTCTTGAAAGGAGAAAGGAATCTAAACTCGACATGGCACAACACGACTCAACTCGATATCGATACCTTCTCGTCCATTTTCAGTGAAAAGTACTTCGTAATCGTAAACACATTTTTGTTATCAAACGCAACGATCCGAATGTAACACTGAAAACATGAGTTGTCGGCCCGATCTAGGCTTTTATGCAGCAGTCTCGGGCCGACCTGGCCAGGCCCGTTTGCACCGCACGAGCACACCACGTCACCATCTTGCTACGAACTCTCTCAGTTCAGGGTCTTCCTGGTCTTCCTCGTCCGAAATCCCTGTTCCTGCTACTGCTGCTTAACCAGGTACCCTCTTCCTCGTCCTCCTTCCTTCCTTCTTGTTCATCGATATATGGCTATTGAAATATGCTAGCTTGAGCCTTGATTACGATACCATGAAGTTGATGCACGCACGGTTCTGGAAAAAACCCTGTGATCTTTCCGAAAGTTTTGATTCTGCCCACTCCCCTTTGGATTCTTGCGCAAAAGATTGTTGATTGCGATTTTGGGTTTCGTTCCCTTCTTCTGTATCCCTTGTAATCTTTGGAAGCTGCGGTTTTCGTTTGCATCAGGTGGAGAGAGAGAGAATCGAGATGCCGTCTCTGCAGACAGCTTTGCCTCCGGAACTCGCGGACAATGTCTTAAGGGTCGGTGTGTTTTTCTCTTTCGTGTGTTTCTCATTTGCTATTGTTAAGAAATTACATCATTTGAGGTTGGTTAATTGGTTGTTTCATTGTTTGCCCTATTGGTCGTTGCAGCTTTATCGCGAGTGCCTTCGAAGAGCGAAATACATAGGGCATCAGGTACACCCTCCTTTCTTCATTAGACTTTTTTGGTTATATAGCTTTTAGCTAATATATGCTGAAGCGAATGGCCTGTTGGCTTAGCGTTTCCATTTTGAAATTGGATTCTTTGGAATCGAGTGAATTGATGAATTATTGTGTAAGCAATGATGGTAGCTTTAATTTCGTTACGCTCTTATGGTACATTGCTTAAAACTTGTTGGATGGCTTTTGTTTGAATGATAATGTGTTTAAGAGGGACATTGTCTTTGTATTTCCGTTTTATATGCTTGCAGTATTTGAATAAGTTGAAGTTATTTCTTTACAAGCGAATTCTACCATGAATTGGAATTACCCTGTTTGACTAAAAAATTTTCTCCCTCTGAAGTTAATCTGATTAGGTGCAGTAGGCAGACTAAAGTTTTTTATGGCCATATATAGTGGCAGCAAACAGATGTCTTGGCAAATTTGAGCTTATATGTGTAATTTGGCATGTTGAGCCAGATGCTTCCCCCAGACCGTACAAGTTACAGCTGCAATATAAGTAGCAGAAATTCATTTTTTTTACATACTATGGTCTCAACCCCTTCAATGTCTTTATTTGAGTTGGAAGGACTGTACTTTCTCGTTGAACATATTCCTCTTGATGGACACCATTTACTCTCGAGTAATTTTAATGCTATCTGATGTTCTAAATTGACTTGGAGAAGACTTTCCCATGAGATGGAATTTACCCAAAAAAAAAGAATGGCAATGTGGCGTTGCTGCATAAACAGTGGTCAAGCTTTTAGTTGCGAGTCTTTCTGACCTAAGTGGCAAGATCATGATATGGAAGTTGGAAAATTTCAATTGTCTTGCACATTTGTGTCTTAATTTTGTCATTGGTTCGTTAAATTTAAGGTTTCTGAACTAATGATGTTTAATTGAAATGTCTGTTGAAATTTGAAAGCAGTTTAAGCGGGAAGTAATGTATATAACTTGAGCCCACTTCTTCCATGTATATACTTTTCATATTTCGTGCAACTGAGGAACTGACTTTTTTTCTCTTCACTTACATTTGTGCAGCAACACAATACTCAGCTTCTTGTCAACTTGGTGAGGCAGCAATTTAGAAGGAACATGCATGAGACAGATCCTGAGAAAATCCAGAAACTAAAGGATGAGTGAGTTTTACAATGCCTATTTGGTAGCATTAACAGTCTTGTTTTGGTTTTTCTTCTTTCAAAGAAAAGGAAATTGTTTAGGATTTATGTGGAAAGGATTCGACTGCTATATGATGAAATTCTTTATGCATGTTATCTCCGTAATGTTGCAGAGACCTGGATTAGGCCGTATGAATTTTGTAAGATTCTATTTTATTTGGTGGGATCCAGTGTCAGAATGCAGAAGGACCATTCTCAAAAATTTGCAGATGAACAAAACGTAAAACTTTTTGTTATCTTGACTGAAGAAGCATTTCCGAGGTTCTGATTAATCTTTCTTTTTTTTTTTTTTCTTTTTTTACTTTTCAGTGCGGCAAGGGGGCTGATAAACCATATACTGTATGAATCAGAGAAGATGACGGGTCGCAAATTCAGCAAAGGCTCGTAATGTCATTGTTTATCATATGTTTCAAAGGATATGTTAATGAGGTTTCGACTGTCTATGAAGTAAATTTTGCTTCATTAGCCAGAAGACACCTCTTCTTGTATTCCCCATTGTTGCATTGGATGGTGATGGTAACATAAAACTGCAAGCAATTTGCACTGCAGAAACGGACATGGGTCAGTGGGTTGCTTTTGGAGGGCTACCAATGGATATGGTCACAATATGTGATAATGTCACAACTTGGAAAGGAAATGCATTTGACTGCAGGATCAATTTTCACGGCAATGAGCAATTTATGGTTGTTTCCAGCCCCGGAAAAAAAAGAAAAAAAAAAGTGTGATATTGTAGTTGTTGCTTATATCTGAAGAACCGTCTTATGATGAAAGTAATAGTCTCGCTAGGGAAGTGGAGTGTTTGTTGAACAAAGTTCGAAAAAGCTGGAAGTTCATGCACCCTTTCACTTTCCAGGCTAATTCAGTCTATTATCAGTTATTTCTTCTGCTAGATTGAGTGAAATTGTGTGGCCGACCAAAAAGAGTTGCTTAGATTCAACTTCTGCAAAGGGAGTACTTTTTTCACTTCACCAGTGACACTGCAGTACAAAGTGATTAAGATTCTGCATGCCAATCTATATGAGTGACCCCATTAAGATGCTACATAGATCAAGTGACATGGACCCCTTGTGCTGCTTCGTATAGACGGAGGGTGCATGGGAAGAAACATGGCCACTACTTTTACTTTCATTCACTATGATATCTATGATTCAAACTCCAAATCATTCCCTCTTGGTCCTCTCACTGCAATGAGGACTTTCTTGTTAGCCTCGGATGGTGGAACTTCTGGATCAACGGGACATTTGCATTCCCTGGCCCTCTTGAGAAAATCAGGACATGGGTGCTTGATTCAGAGGCCTTCTCCGTCAAATATTCTCCTACCGGTCACTCTCATCATTTTCTCTGTGTGGTCTCCACTAGATATTTCACTGCATTATGAACTTGGGGCTCTGAGGGCAAGAGCATAACATGTGCTTTCGACGTGGGTGATTTCATTTCTTCGACTTCTTAGCAATCGTTACCGACAATGCCCGCCATTTCATCTGTCGCGTTCTTTCTCTCCACTGCAACAGCAAAACGTCACCGTAACTCTTCCCATTGTTACGACATCAACCTATTTATTCACCATCCTCATTCATCCCATTATGTGTTGGTGTTTGGTGAAGGGGTTGCCTTCTCTCAACAGTTTCTCTCGAGGTCTGAAAAAGAATTGCAGAAATAAAGGACACTGATATTTCATCATTAACACCGATCCCCGGTTACAGATTTCCAGCAGAAGTGAATATTGACGCCAAGATATGTTACAATTACTATTGACGAAGAGGAGAAATCTAATTAAATAGAGCTACAAAATATGTTATGGCAGGCTGCATAGTAGCTTCTTTTTATGATCTACTACTACTTATTGTATTGATAATCCATGTAATACCTAGCCAGTTTTCCCTAAATTTGATGGTCTGGTCCTTGGACTGGAAGGACTTCTTCCACTGAGCTGAGGACTTTGATCCCCTCGCAGTTCACTGATGCGTGGGCTGTAAATCCGAGGGCTCTGGATGCCTTTTAACTCTCTAGATGGTGTTGCGCAGGAGCTAGTTGCCTTAGAACTGCCTGTGCGCCTGATCTCGCCCCTGCTTCGAGTAATCATACTGTCTAAAACCTCTCCATCATCAGCAAATGATGTGGCCCTGCTCATCCTTCGTTCCTGATATGACAAAGGCACATCAAATGTCCAAGAATTAAAAGCTATCTTGATTCTCGACTGGTTCAGGATATAGAGAACATTGCAAGACCGTTTAAAGTGCTTGAACTGCAGAGAACTTCCCTCAGAGGCACGTGATGTGCTTAAGTGGAAGATCTAAATTTGACATTATTAGGCAACGAAGTATAAATAGTACCGTACCGGTGAAAGATGGAATGATACGGCAGGCGCCTCTACATATTCTGCAGCATCTAAATCTTGAAGGTGGGCCACTTTGAAGAACTTGGGCAAAATGTATTGTCTCACTGGAACTAAAGCCATGATCATCAGTGGGAAAAGTACCCCAGCGAGTGGAACCCACGTAATCCCAAAACAGACAAGCAAATACGAGGTCTGGAATAATGTGAAAACCACAATTGTCTTGAAGGGTACGGTTTCCACAAAAGTAGCATGATACTCCTCCAGCACTCTGAAGAAAACGATTTAGAAGTGAGAGCAGATAAATATGTGCAGTTCGAAAAATTTGCAGTGAAAAAGATTTAATCTGAGAGGAATATCTGAGAAATAGCTACTTGTATCGTCGGCTTGGAGCAGTGAAAAGCAGTAAGATCCTCTCCCAGAACTGGTTACCAGGAAGGTTTTCAATGGCCATGAAGGCAAAATAGCCCCACAGCACTGAGGTTGGGATCTTCTTCAGCAGAGGCATGGCTGCAACACATCCACCAACCATTGCAGCTTGAAGCAAGTTACTGAGCCTTTGTTCTTTCACCTCCACTGGCAATAAATCATTGATTTCTTTATCAACATCAAACACAGTTTCATCAACGGGGGCATCCATGCGCCCCATGCTGGAAGCCATTTGAATTGTTGAGGCCTTCAAATCCTTCAGCCCCTATTTTACAGTAGAGTGATCATTTGTGAAATAAATATCAAGATTTTCATTCACAAGTCTTCTACTAGGAAGTACTCTGATGCTAGCAAGAAGGGTTAAGCTCTTTTCTTTCAGTAGATTGGACACTTAGATACAGGTAGAGGTTGGATTAGGTTCAATCTAAAAGAAATGGTGTTGCATCATCTTACCAGAGTAGATGGTGCCTGGTAAAAAAGTGGGGTCTGCATTTGTTGGTAGGCTTCCTGCATACTTCCGTAGACTTGCCCCATACTTGCATTCTTACCCATGCATTTACGGGCAGTTGATACAAGCCGATTCCGAAGTAACTGCATAGCATAAACATATTGCAAAGAGCCTGACATTAAATAACTTCAATGCCAATCAACTAACCATAATAGCATAATCAAAAATGGATCTGGGTACATGACCACTACTTCCACAGCAGAAGCTGTAAATGGGAGGTACCTGATGCTTAAGTGTAGCTAAACTTTTCGTATGCATGGGGGACTGTGGTATGACACCATTTGATGGAGGGATCCCCAGAAGACCGCATAGTATTGTCTGTCATGCAATTAAGCAAAGAAGGTAAGAACTTTGGTAGAAAGCAATGATATAGCAAGTCAATCTTCATACCAGAAACCCCAGAAGAAGTAGATCGTAGTGGAAAGAAGATGGTTTTCTCAAGTTAAATTCCTTCTGCTGAGCAAGTTGGGAAGCTACGCTGTGGTCAAAATAATAAAGCACCGCAATCATTGTTGCTGGAATAAAAGCTCCTATGATATAGAGCACAGGTACTTTTACCATGTCCTGTCAGTCATTACATGAAAAAATGTATCACCTAATCGATAGAGTCCAAATAGGATAACAATAATAATCAGCTAAACATAAGTAGAATATCTAGTTACTCATACCTTTATAACAGTCCAATTCTCATACGCACCAGGAGACCACGGATTTGGACTGAAGAGGCGCCTTGGTATTCCTTTGGGAATACTTCCAGCTGGTGCATATGAAATTGCTGTCCAGACCAGAACCATCAATGGCACGCCATAATCCGCAATGAAGCCTCGAAGCGACCCTGTAGCGGGTTGAGCAAAACTTACAACCTTGATTAACTTAAAGTGTGTTAACTAGAAAGATATGCATTTGAAGACTAATTTTCAGAGTGCACTAACTAGAATAGAATCCATGTAAATCATGACCGGTTTTTAAGTCCCGTTATAACATGAATTGGATTGATAGAAAAGCAGAATTTCCATTTTAATATATTTCATAAGTAAAAGATAGGCCATAAGATAAGGTAAATGATTGCACGCAGAATAAACGAATTTTAAACTGTGTATGTAGTCTGCACAGCACAGAATGGAACATTAGTTTCACATGAGACCTTTGAGGTTTCAGAAACTTGCCAGATCCATATTTCCAAGATCTTGCTTTTCTGCTTCTTAATGCTGTAAGCAGAAGCCCAAATGACAAGACCAAAGCAAACATGCCATTTGCAAATCTCCATGGGGGTTGGAATTCAGCAAGACTGGGATTTTCTCTTTCAGGTAAGCGAAATTCTTCGACCAGCCCCTGAAAAGTGACAAAATGCCAAATTGATGTCCAGCTTGGCAAGATGCATAGGGTGAAATTCCAGGGACTTCATGAATAGCACGCAGCACTCATAATATGTTGGAATAAGCAGATTGAAACTTTACTTCTTTTTGGCCAGAATCAAATCTTCATCATCATTGAAAGCTTAAAGACAGAACAATCTGATGGATATTTGACTCACCTTGATAGCTTGCTGCATAAAAAGCATCGCTATAAGAAGGCCAAATAATTCACCAGCGAGACGAGTAAACCTATTTATGATTGAACAAGCTCCAAGGACAGCTAGTAGAAACAGTAAGATTGCAGTCCACACGCATACCCTGCAAGTTTAAAAGCTGAACTAAGTTATGTATCGCAATGAAAAAGGTAATTATAAGAATAAATGATGCCTGGCAGAGTTTAAGAGCGGATATTATTTTTACAGGAAAGAGCAGAACACGGTACCATCCAGTCCACGCTAGAAAGAGCTTTGGTCCCAATTCCGGTCTGTCTTTAGCAAAGTTAAATAAGAAGGTATACATAATTACAGTTGGCTCTGCCACTCCAAGAATTAACAATGGCTGGCCTCCAACAACAGAGTGTATTATCCCGCACAATGCCGTAGAAGCTAATGTTTGAACAGCCGTCAAAACTCCATCTGTAGATTGAAGGAACTCTATTAAATATTCCGAAGCATAGGCATGTAGATATCCACATAGAACAGTGGCCCAGCAGCAGCAGCAAAATCAACGCAATTAAGTATTTTTTGCTGAAGTACTGAATAAGATGAAGGACTACCCAAATCTTGCACAGCCCTTAATAAAATATTTTGCTACACAATTTTACCTGTGCTCCTTTCCAATTGTTCTCCAAATGAGATAACTGGAATTGCTGAGGCAAAAAATATGTAAGTGGTGGGAGCCAATATCCTGGGGCATTACAGTATCTGGCATCAGTTGGTCTCAACTTCACTACTCGGTACTTTGATGTTCATAAAGGGTGATAAAAGAGCAAAAGTACCTGAAGCCTGCCCTGAGTCCACCAGTCCAATCTTGCTTGTAGCATAAAAATCTCCCTTGAAGATCATTCTTTATCCCGCGAAACGGTACAAAGGTCTCTTCCATCTTCTTTTCGCCTTCTACTTTAGTCAGGAAAACAGAGTACCCTCTTGCTCGGAAAGAAGCAGCTCCTACAGTGGCTCAGTCATTCCGAGGCAAGGCTCTAACTGAAAGATTAGCACTATCAGCATCAGCATGGCAGTCTTGGGGACATCTGACCTCAATGTATTGCAATCGAAATGACATCATGCATACAATACACAAATGACATATGGAAGACCAGGCTTAGAACCTCACACTGTAAAATGGGAATTTCCAAATAACACAGGTTTTGCAGGATTGAGCTCCAGAAAGGAATACCCTTTTAGCTGCATCTGAAAACCATAAAATAGAACAAGGTGTACACAGAGAAAGGTCTTGAGGCTGTGCTCCAAATTTATAGGCCCATAAAGGTACGAACTTTGAGAAGAGAGCTACATCTACGGTGCTGATGGTAATGTGGGTCAAAAGGATATCAAGCAACATCACTGTCATGCATGCTCAACTACAGAAACAAACAAAATGCAATGCACTAGCTTTACTAAAGGAGAATGAAATTAGGTGAGCTTTCAACGAGTCCCGAATCAAGAAAGGATAAATGCAGATGAAAGTAGAAACAGAGAATTCAATAAGTGGGAGAAATATGTGGAGCACTTGCTGGCTGAAATGACCTGGAAATGTTAAAAAGACGACTCTTTACTTTTCTGGTGTTGAGATTGCTGTAGATGAGAGAGAGAAAGAGAGAGATGGGAGAAGGATGAATCTGCCAGTGCCAGTACAGGGCAAGCTGGCACTGAGCGAAGCACCTTAGTAGCTTCACTACCCTCTAGAGCACACGAGTAGCTCCTGACTCTTCCCCCCAAAAACCCAAAAAAAATTAATAATAATAATAATGCGTAAAAAGAAGTTATGTGCATTGCTTACTACACCTGATGAATGGGCAGAGAGCTCACCCGCGATGAATGTGACTTGTATAAGAAAGAGACGATAACACGGATGGTCCATAAATTTTAACTCAATCTCTAATACGATCTCTAGATTTTAGCTAAATGCACAATATAGACCCTAAACTCTTAATTTGATCAGAATGATATATGAATTTTTGGTACATATTTAATATAGTCTTGAATTATATGAAAATGGACAATATAAAAATATTTAATAAACATTTTCATATAGTTCATAAACTAAATAGAATATGTATAAAAAATTTAAGGATCACATCGAACAATTTAAAAATTCAAGGACTACATTGCGCACTTAATTAAATTTCTGAGTTTATATTGCACATTAAACTAGAATTCAATAATCATTTATATTGGTATCCCTTTGTATTGAAATTAATCTACGATGTCATGGTCAAGTGACTCTTCGAGGTCAAGGATGTGTTCACTATGTGCAGTGTTTGGATTATGACAGCCAAGAAGTTTGACAGACCTTATAGTCGTTGTCTTCACAAAGATGGATTAGTAGGAATCCACTCAGACACCCTCTTTCTTTTCATTTTGTGTCACCTAAGTTTTCTGCTATAAACATGAAAAAGATGTTCAAAGGGTTAGAAAAAAAATCTAAGCCCCCGAGATTACGGGCCTTGACCACCAAGATCAATGCAGCAAAAGTCGAGTCAAGTTGTCGTATGGTATATTCTTTATTTATTTTTGTTGCTCGAAAGCTTGGGGAATAGGAGGGCGCGGATGTCGTGGAATATAATTAAAAGAAAAGCAGATAAAACTTAGAAGGATTCGGTGAATTCATCCGGGGAAGAATGTCTTCTCTACCGTGTGAACATGGAAGCGGGGGAAAAGGAAAATATAGACTTCATCGCGGGAAACCGATTAATAGATCTTGTTAGAATAAAATCACAAAAGGAAAAAAAGAAGAAGAAGGAGGAGGATTTCACCTGCAAGGAAAATATAGACTCCATCGTGGGAATCCGATTAATGGATCTAGTCAGAATAAAATCACAAAAGATTAAAAAAAGAAGAAGAAGAAGGATTTCACCTGCATTTTTCAAAATAATCAAATTTTTCAAGTGTCCTGCCCAACGCAACCAACCCTAAAGATCCGATAAGTATGCTATGCAATGTGGGGGTCGAGTATGATTCCTTGTTGTTGAGTAGATATGAAAATAATTTGTGTTAAAGATCCAATAAGTTTATTCAATTCTTTCAACAATCACGAGAGGCTGCTAGCAGTTCACCCAAAAACTTAATGCGATGGGTTCAAAGAGGACTTTGAAGTACTAGTTTAGGAAGGCAAGATAAAAGTACTTTGGGAGAGATATTACCTTTGATGGGATAACACTAGTGATATCATATTACTGTATTTGGAATCACCCCAAAGGACAAACCGCACCACCTTACATTCATTTCAACCATGGAGATTAGTGTCGATACCTTTCATCATGACTCCAATTCACCCCAAAACAAGAATAGTAGAAAAGAAGAAAAGTGGGCAAAGGACATAAGCCCACACCCACCAGAAGCTACTTGCAATTGGTACAATGGGAAGACATCATGGAAGATGATGATCAATCTTGTCCTGGTAACAAAAGTAAGCAGTACTAAAAGATTTTCGTCCTTGATAAAGCAAAGGCCAAGATAACTTTCTTAGTTAAGCAGCAAACTATCAAATGATCATAGGGATGATGGGTTTCCATTTATGATCGTCAATTCGATTGGACGCCAAGTTTGTGCTCTTCACAATGGCAAAGCAAGGACAACATTCCCCATGTAAGTCCTAACTCTTAGTCGGCTTATTTGCTGCCAAAAAATAAAAACACAACAGCAATATGTCCCCCATCACATTGCATGGACAATGATTTCTTGAATTGTATGTGATCTTGCACGCTTGTTTCCAACAATTTTTGGCTAACTTTTCCTACTCAGTAGATGAGGAAAACAATTTTCGACATAAGACAGCAATAATTCATCATGTTCAGTCGGAGAAACTGGAAAGAAAGAGTTCGATATTAACGGAAGGATGAAGATCCTCTGCAACCTCAGGCCTCAGTTATCCTCAACCATTGATCGATTGGTTGATAAAATTAATCCGCACAAAATATAGTCTGAGAGTTACATGACCAATGATTCTTGCGGATTGTAAAGAGAAAGGGAAGCTCGTGTGCTACCACTTTTCTCAAGCAGATGGAGTATTAATGTGGATTTGCTGAATGGTGAATTGATATGATTCAATGAATCGGGTCATTCAGGGATGAAGCTGGGGACATTGTTTTATAAGAGTATATACCCCATTTAGAGTCTAGTTTATTCCAAAGCGATGATTGAACTGGTTACTAGGTTAGGTCAAAAGATGATTAGAGTGAGCTCTCTTGTCCTTGTCGCTTTGTTTGAGGAAAATGCAATCTCTCGTCATTTTGTCTCGCAAACAAACATGTTACATGTCATTCTAAATCACAGAGAGAGAGAGAGTCATTGGAAACCACCGAATAATTGGTGTAACATCGTCCAAAGAGATCTACAGTCAATAATTTTAGTTGGCAGTCCATGTCAAAAAAGAAGGAAAGTTGGAGGGGAATGGGATAAACTTCGCCTAGACTGCTCTATCGCATGTTCAATAATGATCAATAATAGTGATTAATCCAGTCGGGGACCCAAGTCCACGCAAGAATTGCCTGGGGACTTCATATAGGCAGTTAGCCTCTTGTCAATTATAAAAACAGAAAACCTGGAGGAAAAGAGGAAGAAGGCCCCATCTAGCCTCACAGAAATTCCCAACACTGAACCCATCCGACCAGCTCTACCACAACAAGCACACAACATCGACGCCAAGATGACTCGAGTATGATGATATGATCTCGTTCTACAATTGGTCAAGTTTGACGATGTTAGCAGTAAAAACAAATCATCTGATAAACATTAGCAAATTGAGCTGCATATTGTTGATGAGTAGTTCAGCCTAATCTTCCACATTGGTTGAAAAGTATAAAAGTCAGGCATCTGAAAACTACGACAACATAGGTAATCACAATTTGGGGGAGCGAAATCTACACTGACTAGTAAATCTAGATCACCTCTTTCTTTCCATCATACTCCTTATCCGTTGCAGAATACGGACGAACTCGTAAAACAATGAAAAGTCGAAACCTGGTAAATTCTCACCATCCATAGATGCCTTCTGACCAGTAGAGAGAATGCATGGGTTCTGACAAATGAGGAGGTCAAAACCTCCAAACTTAGCAAACAAGTTCTCGAGCTTGCTAGTGGTCAGCCTCTGTATGTCGTCAATCTGCATCAATTCCCCAGTTTGCTGACTACTACCCCACCATCGCCTTTGAATTCTGCGTCTTGTTTCCGAGGTCTCTATGCAGACTACACCTTTCAAACGGATACCAAGCCGATGCAAAGCTACTTCAACTCCACCAATTCCACTGAACAGGGATAGCACGGTCAGTCCATCAGGGAACATTGACTTTAATACGGATAGATGATACCCTAACACATCTGTCTGTAAACAGTGCCTAAGGGATTCTAATCTCTCATTTAAGTTAATGTCATCGAAGTGAGTATGATTTGGTGGGTAGCCAAGAATGGATTCCAAATGCTGAGGCTCTACGGGTGCCAGTTTGTATTGACCAACCCAAATAAGGTTTCGGGCTCGACAATGATGAAGGATGTCCCTTTGCTGTTCAGATGAAAGCAAACCTTGCGAATCTGTCAGAACTCTACCAAGTCTATCACACAAAGACGACAGGCCACTTGTTTCGGGATTAATGCAGCTCAACTGTTTCCGTGTATCCCATGACGGCCACCATCTTTTTGTATGTGGTATTGCATCCTCGATAGTCATTGGCGGCCGGGGTAGTACATGAAATCTATTTTCTGTTGGAAGGTTGTGCACGTAGCCTTCCTTCCTAGTCAATGCAGAAAAGTACTGACTATTCACAAATTCAGGCTCAAGCGCATACAAGAACTGAGAAATTTTTGCCCAAGACTCCTGAGAAAGGTTAACGACACTCCCATAAAAGAAATATGGAGGTTTGGCTACTACTTGATCAAGACCTTTGGAAGGATTCGATCCGAATGATTTCTTTGTGACTATTTCAGGGCCACTAGTGCCAACTTTTCCTTCCAACCACGTAGATCTGAGGCAAGAGCTAGAATCATCAATAGACTCTTGCTTTGGCCTTTTCCCCTTACGAATGCCCTCAAAGTCAAATCCCCTAACGTTAGATACAACATCTGGAAAGTCATCAAAATTCTCTTCTTTCGGCCTCTTTCCTTGAAGACCATCCCTGTTGGCACAACTAGACTGTGATGAGGCCTCTGCACCAAAATCCTCGGTTTTTACAGTTGTGAGACCATATGAGTTGCTTCTCACATGATTCTTCATCTCTATACCATAATATGCTTCATCGTTCGTGATATGCCTGTAATTTTCACAGCCAGAAGAAGAATGCTGCCCCAAACAAACAAGACAGTGAACTCAAATATCAGAACAGATCATTAACACAAGTTTCCGTTGCATGTCAGGGACCAATTAACGTTCAGAATCCAAGAATCAACATATTGTCCTCCCTTCGAAGACGCAACTCTAAACATGCTCTGAATTGTAAAAGCAAGAAATACAAATCCAAATTAAGAAAGTTGTGATCTACTTAACTATATGATGACCATTTAGAAAATGCAACCTTCCTTTTCGTTCGTCCAAACAAGAGGTAAACTTAAACAAAATAAAATGATCATGAGAGAATCAAATCACCTTATCTTTCTGAACAAACTTTCCAGTAAGTGGACCAGCAAGAATGGACTCAGCAAGTTCATCAATTGAAACTTCCGTACCTGAGAGGAGGATTTCTCAATGGTTAGCATGCATATGGGTTGACATGGGACAGCCCATTGAAAAATTCACTTTGATTGATACATTGACATTCAACAAGATAAGCATGCTAGCTGGCTAATGACAAAAACATTAACCTCCTGAATATTGCATCTGGTGTTATTTAAAAGGAAAGAAGATAAGTGTTGAAACATTTCGCTCCCACAAGGACCAGACAAAATAGTTATCCAACCTTGGATTGGAAGACTAAAGCCGAGCGTCAGCGAATAGCTTCTGGGGGAAAAGACACAGAATTGTGCTAGAAGTGCCCATGATTCTGGATGCTTCACACTACAAGAGTCCAGGGAGAGAACCTATAGGCTGATATGATGTGCCCAAGAAAGGGACATCCAAATTTTGGTCCAGCATAAAATTCAGATTCAGGCCAGATCTTTAAGAAGCCCACCCCATGGATCCCAATTGCCATCATGAGTTACAGTTCTTTCAATTTCCACCTATACTAAACTCACATGTCAAAGCATTGAGAAAGCTTCTTCTTCAGAGTTTCTTTTTTTAACAAATTAAACATGTTTATCTTCGCCTTGCTTTTTACTTTAGTACTTTCACAAATGTCATTCACAAACTGCTTACCAAATCTCTCAAATGCAGATGACACTTCGTTCTCAGAGAAACCCATTTCAAGCAACCTGAGTGTCTTATCCATAATCCTGAACAATTTATCTTCATTACTCTCCTGTGTAAGACATTATTAAAGCAGCACCAATCAATGCCGACGGAAAAAAATAAAATAAAAATAAACTGTACCATGTCAAACATGTCGAATGTAATAAAGACACCTAGATCTGCAGCTTCAAATCTCTAAATTCCAACTTGTCGTTTCCACAAAGTTCAATAAAAACGTGATGCCATCATAATCCCAATTGATTTGGTTCAAAGTTGGGCCATTATGATACAAAATATGATAATACTCAGCAGCATATATCTATTGAATATATGACTAACAGGGCCAAGCATGGCACTAAAAAGTGCAAAATAACACAAATAGATGATGCAAAATGATGTTGAACTGTTTGCTGTTTAGGGAAGAGGACTCAACATGGCTTTAAAGGGAAGAGAAGATTACTTGCAGAGGTCCTCATTGCACCAATCATATTCAGTAACCTTTGCCATAAGCATCACATTAATGTGTTAATGACTCTATGGCAAAAGAACGATGAAACCTAATTTCCTACTGTTGAAACAACTTTTCCTCCCACAAATTTATGTCAGAAATGTTCATAAAACTTATTTCAAGCACTTATCTTCAAACTTCTCCTTATGAGACATAAGATGTGGATTTATCAACCCAGGGAAAACCAGGAGTACTAGAGATGATGACAACGGTGTCAAGATTTGAACTTTGACCCAAAGTCAATTATCATGTTGAACAACCATTTTTTCCAAAACCCTGAGCTGTTAGGCAACATGATATATATGCTGTATATCTTAGCAAATACACTGCAATTGGGCATTTAATCTTGTATAAAACCTTAACCTCAATATTGTCTTCATTGTTATTAGTTCTATCAGTTGTGTCCTTCCGAAACTTTTCACTTATTTGGGCAGCAACAATGAAATCCACCATCTCATCAACGGTTGCATTTTCACCTATCAAAACCAAGAAAGAAGTTACCTAAACAAGAAAATAACATAGGACCAGGAAATATAAGAAAACAAGAGCCATTGCTTCCTACAGAAACAGTCCAATTGTCAGACAAGTTGCATACAAGAACATCTATAAGCAGAAAATGCTCGAGGATGTCATATATATGAAACTTACCTTTAACTTCTGTGAAATGGTAAATAAATATGATTGAAAGAGAAAAAGAGCTCGTCAAATTAGCATCACATCACCAGAGAACTAATTTAAGTGCTGCAAACAAGCATTTTATTGATGAACCATCAAGAAAGTGCCACAAATTTCAAAGATTCAAGAGTTAGATGGTGCTTAATGCAAACGAAAAGGAAGAGTAAAGTCCATCTTTAAAATTGAGTCCCAGAAAACATAGCTTTGTACCATAGAATTCCGTGTATGTATACACTAGCAACATCTTCCCTTCTGACTCAGGTTAAAAATCGCTTGTAATCTCCATGGCAGAGGATACCAAATTCCTGTCTTCCAGAAAAAGGCATTATCTTTTAACAATTTAGACCACAAAATCCGTGCTGTCATTGGATCTCCAAACCTTATTTGCAGTAATTTTTTTGTATGAGTGTAAGCTTCAGACATGGTGGGTATGCACCGTGCATACAGGTGCACTGCACATGCACCTGGGTGTGCTTGTGTGTGGGTACACAGGACATAGATAAAGATACAGGCACAACTAAAATTAAATAAAAGGTCCACTCAAAAATAGGTATTGCAGTGGTTTTATTTCTCCTTGACAAGGACTTCTATTAAACCCATAGGTGCATTAATATTGCACAATGGGAAAGTGCGACGTAAGGCCTAACGTTTTTCCCAGCAGTTAATTGACCCATAAATGTCCAATTTTGGTCAATTCAGTCCTGTAAGTTTAATAATGGTCAATTTCTCCAGGAATGAACATTTTCCAAAAACATTGAGGAGTAAACTAACCAGAATTAGATGCTTAGGGCTCAATTGACCAACTAAAAGTGTTTAGCACTTATTTGCACTTATTCCATTGCACAATATTTATTGCTAATGCACTGACATCAACCTGAAAAGTGATTACTCCATTTTCACATGAAGACAGCAACATCATGACGTAGAATAAACAGCACAAGAAATAAAACATAAAGCGACCACAAGAGTTTCAGGAAATTTTACTCACCAAGCCTAGAAAATGCAAAATCAATATCCTTCACTGAGAAATGCATCATTTGCAAGGATGCCCTTTTTTCATCATAGACTCCTCCGACAAAGACAGATTCCTGCATGAAAGCGATAACAAAGTTAAAGCAAATTCTATTTAGTTTTAATACCATGAATAGAGGCTCATAACCATCATCACCATACCGGATCATAACAATATTGGAGGGCTAGCTAAAGTACCAAGTCCACAGCAGACTTAACATTGTATCACTCAACCATGACATTAGTAAGGAAAAAAATCAGAAGAATCCACTCCAGATGAAAATTTGAAAATTTTGCTGTAACACGTATTAAAACGATAGATAGAGGCCAATTATTACTGCATGGTTTACCTCTTTTGGTTCAATAACCGTTGAAAATTCTGGATGACTGGTAGCATCATCAATATCACTGAACAAGCTATCCAGCGAATCTGAAGATTCAGACTTCGATTTCTGATTACCCTGGTTAAGACAAAGCATGTCAACTTCAATAGAGGCTGTAACATCTATAACATTCTAGACCAAATGATGAACATCATTTCGCATAACAGTACTTCCTTAATCCCATTTACATCACCTTGCTGATGGAACAAGTGAATGGCGACTGGAAATTGATCTCTGACTAAAAAGAAGGGACTAATTTCCAGAGGTCCCCAAATAATGTATAGTTGACTCATAATTGACTTTGGGTGGTGCAACTACAATAGAGTTTCTTGTGCTTTTGAGTCAAGCACCATAATCTACTAGGACAGAGTCTAAATCCCATAGATAAACATTCAACGGGACATGAATGGATGGCCAGGCCAGACTATTGGTCCACAACATGAGCCCAGCATGCCCATTTCTGTGGAAAAGTTCAAGGTCTAAAAGGAATTAGATTAAGAATGCCGTATCCTTCATCCATTCTTCTTCAAAGCTTCTAGAAGGACCAGCACTAGCGGATCCTAGAGATTTTCAGAAGCTTGTCAGCTCTTCTGCCACCGGGCATCAAGGAAAGATGGCAAAAATGCATGTGCACATTTGTACACAAACGCATATATAATCAATCTTCCACAAGATTTTTTCAACTCACAAGTGGCAACCTCAGCATATATTTTTGCACTCGTCATCAGAAAGACAAATCTTAAATACTCATTTCTAGCATTTTTTTTCTGCTACATCTTACAATTGAAGCTCATATTTATTGAAGAAAAACTCCCTCCATAATGATAACTAGATAGCAATGTGAAAGTTTCAAGTTGTAATCAATGATTGATATATCCTGCTTCAAGCACTTCACAAATCCCAACACAGAATTTAAGCAATTAAAAGAATTCAATAGAGTTACCAATAGTCACCCTTGCAGTTTGGTCACAACATTTGAATTTCACCACTCATTCTCCGGGAAAAAAAAGTCATGAGTAGATTGACTTAACCCTTTTATAAATATTTGGTAAGGACTTATTTTTAGTTACTAGAAGAGGAAGTGTTCACAGAGTAATTTAGCGGACTTGTTCAAGAGGAAAGCTAATAAGGTAAAATACGAGAGAGCAGTATAAAGACGCAAACATTTTCCAAAGCTTGATTTGGTAAGTGTTCTAACTAGAAAGCATAGATTGATAGTATGCAAATAATTAAATAATTTCACTGTATTCATATGCAAAAAACAAAACAACAGACAGACAAAAAAACAATCAAGTTTTAAGCCATTGAGCATTTAGCTAATGCTTTAGAAACTTCTCAAAGTAAAGAAAAAAATTCGAATTACTCTTTGCTACACAAAGAACAGCACATCATTGAGATGTACATTATTTCACTTACCGAATATCCTATGAGAGTCTCCAGTATCAAGTCAACAGACTGGTCCCCCAGATTCTCACCTGAATTACAGAGAAGATGCTCAAGCATCATAATGTCAGCGTAAGTATTCATAGCACAAATGTGGCATGGTCTTTAATACATAAAATATCACAAAGAAAGACATAAGAACTGTTCCCAAGGCAAAAGCCTGTAGCATAGCTACAGTATTTAAATCTTTTTTTCTAATTTTTTGGATAAATCGTAAGGTCAATCCTTTACCATTGCTCACAGGTACCAAGAACTTTCAAACAGGATTACACATGAAATTTATAGTTATGTCTGACCATATACATACCCCTTTCTCTAATTACTTTGTCAACAAGAGAAGGTTTAAAGCCCATTCCGATGAAAAGCGATCTCAAATTGCTTCCAGATGAACTTGCACCATCATTCTGTCACCATAAGTAGAGAGAAATCGTCAATCCCAGTACAGCAAGGCTAGCAGATAACGAAGAAGTTGAAAACGTAAGAAGATCTGGTAAACAATACAGTGGATAAAATAGAAACTGAAGAACTATAATATTGTTTATTGATAGAAATTGACCTCAGTGTAGTCCTAGTGCTAGAAATTCCAACCCAAAAGCTTTAGCTTATAAGTGGAAAGAGACCGCATGAATATAAAGAACATTTAGGATCCGTTGTCAAGCGATGTGGGACAATATTTCAACACACCAGTGTAAAGGATAACTAGCTCTGATACCATGTTAGAAATTCCAACTCAAAAGCTTAACTTATAGGTGGAGAGAGACCACATGAATACAAAGAGCATTTAGGACCCGTTGTAAAGTGATGTGGGACAATATTTCAACACCTAGTATAGAAGGGGCTAGGAGGAAAGAGAGAAGAAGGCCATTTATGGTTTTAGGCCTTTAACCCTGACAATCCCTTGGGGAAGGAGCTGCATTAGCAGCAACCAGAAAATTTGACATGGTCACAATCAAATAGAAGTTTCACATTCCATCGTACTTATATTTTTCATTTAGGAATCAACAAAAGTATGCTACTGCAGTGCATTTCCTTGACAAAAAATTTCAGCTCAGTTCAGGGGAACTTTAATGCTGGAGATATGTACCAAAACAGAGTGAACTTTAATGCTGGAGATATATACCAAAATAGAATCCTAGAAATGCTTAGAAGAATAAAGATGAACAGCAGCAAAATGGCAAATGAAACAGGTGTAGGGTGAAACACACTCGTAACATCAAGGCCGTACCCCCGTATGCCTCGGATAGATGGTCTGTGGCGGTAACTCCACATCCAAAACCTCAGGCTTCGGCTCTACATCTCTGTTTGCTTCACGATCAAAGGTACTATCCACATAATCAGGTAAGTTGCCCTACAAAAAGTCAATAAGCATATACACCATGAGCAAAATTCAACCCTACCATTCTCGTCGGACCATACAGTAAACAACTATGATACCGACCATTTTGAAGTATTCCAGCAGAGGGGCAACCTAGACAAAAAAGACACTCTTAATCACCACGAGCCACCGACTCCGAGCCTCCTTGAACCCCCTATCAGTGCGACCACAAAATCAGCTTCTTTACGACACGAAGCAGAATCAGGAATTGAAACAGAGTCATGACCCACCATTTAGCTCTGAAACGTCAATGCGGCATGCTCGAGAACCCGAAATTTTCACTTGTTTGAATTGCCAATGAAAACTAAACCCTCCAGCTGCAGGCAAATACCGCGAAAGTAAATACCACATGCTAAATTCGACAAATTCATCACGCAGGACTCTCACGAAAAGCATTCGCTCCGACGCATGAAATTCACGACAGAACAACGATGCACTCCACCAACAAGACGATCAGAACACCCAAAAAAACAAATGCAGACTACAGCTCATTTCCGAGCTGATCGAGCGAAAGAAGAGACTAACCGGCCGCACCGAAGCACGAAGAACCGGGAGGAAACGGACGATTGGACAAAGGAAAAAGGAACCGCGCGCCTACAGAATGCGGATGAAAAGGAGCATGCCCGCCCGGCCGGCCCGGCGATTTTCACCGGAGAGCTCCGCGCGGAAGGCCGGCGGCGGCGGCGGCGGAGGCGCGCGATCGCGGCGGGGCGGCCCCGTCGCGGCGTCCGGCGTGCGGAGGGGCGGCGGGCTCGAGCCGAGCGGCCGGAGCGAGGCGAGGCGAGGCGAGGCGAGAGAGCGGAGCTTTTCGAAACGAAACGAGCGTCCCCGCAGGGAAACCCGTCAGCAGGAAAAAAAAAAAAAAAAAACGCTTTACTGGTTCGGCCTACTATAATACCATTCACCTCGAAATTCCTAAAATGCCCCTACTGGAGTAGGCGGCAGCGGATGGACCCATGACTGTTCAAATCCCCAAATTTTCAAGAATTACGATGGAACCAAATATAAATTTCGATTTCTACAAATTTAAGATTAAAAGTTAAAATAAAGTAAAATAGAATTTATCAAAAATAAAAATAAAATTCTATTGTGGTCATATCACCACTTCGGGCAAATTCCGTTTTGCCTCGATGGCGTCCTTCAAGTTCAATATTACATATGTTGGTAGTACACTACTTTTTACTGTATACGATCTGTAGCTCTACTTGCGACGATGTCCGTAACGTGTTTATACGTGTCTCCAGTAACTTACCTTTCCAAGCAGTAGTAATCCGCTCCACCTTACCTGTCGCCCGACACTCCGACACGTGTCCAACACGCTCCGACACGCGGTCAACGGGTGTCGAAAAATCCGACATGTGGTCAACTCTTTCCGACACGCTCCAACACGCAAGTCCAAAATTCCGACATGCGATTCCGACACGCACGGGGTCAATTTTAAAATTTTCTAATACTGGAGGGGTCAAAATATAAATATACACAAAAAAAATAATACAAAAAGTAATAAAATTGCTATAAATATACACACACGGGGTCAATTTTTTTTTTTTTTTCAGTTTTATTTTTTTAGAATTTTTTTAAGTCTTTTACTATGAAAGAAGTAATAAAAAATGATATATATGCTAAATAAATAAATTTAAAAATATCATTTCAGCATTTTTATTTAAACAATGTTTTTTTCCTCTAAGTTTTGTGTATTATTGTAACAAATTAAAATAATGAATGATATTATTTAATATTTTTGTGTAAATTAATTCTAGGCTATTTTTATTATTATTTATGTGTCATGTGTCACGTGTCCATGTCGGTGCTACATAGGTAATCCGTCCGTGAAGTCCATGCCACGAATATGTTGACTTTCGATATTGATGGATAAATAATAAGATTGTTGGAAATGATGACGATTATAATTAGTCGTCCTGCAACAATCTTAAAAATGGCGGAGTTAGAGATTATCCTTCTTAGCATTTAATAATTTACCTTAAAATTTCGTAAGGTTGAATGAATATATTTTTTCCTATCCAATTAATTAATTCCATGATCGTGACGTCCCTACACAATTTCCAGACCTAAGCTCCCCATCAATTAATAATTACCATCAAACCATATCTTTCTTAATCAATAATAACATAGACAATCTTATGGTTAGTACTTTCTCCTCAAATGTCGGCAAGTCCCCATCTTTTCAAACAGGCCCATTTAGTTCAACATTTGTAATGTTGGACTCGACCAAAGAAGACCCAACATTCTAGATCACATGCTTGCAAATTGCCGGACTCGACCAAAAAAGGCCCATTTAGTTCAACATTTATAATGGATTTTGAGACTTTAAAGTCCCTTGATCAAATGTAAACGCGTTTAGTTCAAGTTTTTGCTCAACTTTAAGAAATTACAATTACATCTTCAAAGAGCTCTAAGGGCCTTTAGTACAAAACAAGTCTTTAGGTGCTTTGGGAAGTTACATTTTTTTAATACAAGCGTTGACCTCAAATACTACAAAGCAAGTCCCAATGTACTTTGGAAAGTTGCATTTTCGAAATGCAAGTCTTGATCTCAATTACTATTCATCTTTTCCAAAGGCCGCCACATGGGGAGGTCAACAACCACTAGCCAAGGGGTCACACGCACCAACGACCGCCACCTAAGGGTCACCCAACCCCGACGACTGTTGCCAGACCTTAGGCAACACTGACCTAAGCAATTGATGACTTGAATCACGTGACCCAGGTGGCCCCTGAGATTGCACAATCTAGCTAGTCAATGACTAGACTTAAAAAAAAAATTACAAAAATCTTTTTTTTTTAATTTAGTAAAAATCCTTTACGAATGTAATTTTTATCAAATGACATTTTATCCAGAGTTTTTTCTAAATACACTTTAAAATTACAATTTATCAAACGCTATTTATATTTTGAAAAACTCCTTTAACCCAAAAATATTTACATTTTCCCAAAACATTCTCTCAAAGTCAAACCAAACAGGGCTACCTTTTATCTCTAACTTCCGCTCCAAAATCTGGTGAATGAAAACAAATAATCTAAAATAAGAACAATTATTAAAAATTTGAAATGATCCTACACATCATGTTTCACTATTTTAAAAGGTCTTCAAGAGTTCCGTCACCAATATCTTGGAAATTTTAGATGACTTTCGAGCATGTCATGATAAATGAAAGCTGGAGCCCGCACCATCCTCTCGATCAAGATCCTATTTCCGGTCCTACCGTTGTTGCAAAGGTAAATGCCTTTGAACACAACTATTTGATAAATTTTTATTAAAGAATGATGAAAGAGAAAAAAGAAATAATAATGAAAATAATATAAAAAAGAGGAAAAATAAAATAAATAATAAATAATAAATTCCACCGTCACCTGATCCATTTTGTCGTTATCGTCCAACAATTCTCATAGAAATGCACAGAAGCATTCTCGACATCTTAATGTACAGACATTCAACAAAACTCCTCATTTCCATTGGCTTGAGGACACCTTGTTGGCCTGGGCCGTTGACTAACCAGTTCGCAACATCAGTTCAGCAATTATCCAGTCAGACTTGCTTCCATATATAGAGAGAGACAGAGACAGAGAGAAGTGACAGAATGCTAAAGAAAGGACCTTGAAAGATGATCAGCACTGAATAAGCTGCTTCAGAAAAGCTATTACATCAATTCAAAACAACTGGTAGATCCGAACAGTGGGAAGAAAAGAAAATCTGTTGTATCTTTTGATATATTGTTAGAAAGAAGCTAAAAGAAGCAAAGGGATTCGTCACCCACGACTCTGAAACAATTCTGAAGCAATGAAATGGGCGCTGAAAGAACGACGATGCCAATCTAAAATGGACATTTCAATAATCAGCAATGATCAGCAATAATCATTATATTGAATGCATCGGGGCTCATGACAATGGCAACCATGTAGGCATGCTCCCAGAGGGTAAAATATTTCAAATCGTGAAAATCTTTGTGTGATCATTTTCGTGGACCGCTTTTAGAAGCACCTTCTCTTTCTGCCTGGAGTGCTCTAGGATCAAGTGGAATTGTCCCCACAGTTAAAGAACTTGGAGATTCGTTGAATCCATTAACCTTAACAGGCATTGAACCAACAGTGACAACTTCTGTTTGCGCAATTTCAACTTTGCCCGCTCCAGTGGTACTGCCCACAGAAACCTGATCGGCCTGCTTTGCATTGATGGTGAGTGAACCAATCGTCAGGCTAGAGACTCCATCGTCTTTGTGTTCCTGTAATTTCTGCTCATCAGATCTTCCATTAGTATCACTTCCACCAGCAACATTGGTATTTAGAAAGACTTGTTCAGTATCCAACATAGGATTCTTCCTTGTACTGTTTAGATCTTTCGGCTCAATAACTTTCCCTTCACGTAGGGGCTCGTTGACGTTATTATACAATCTCTGTGGAGGTTCTAGGGTAGGTATGGCTAACGTAGCACGAAAACTCACATACATCCTAGCTCTCTCTTCCTGCATAATTTTCTGCCGATCTTCATAGTACATAAAGTCATCCAGAAGAGATGTCTTCGAGCCATTATTCTTAAATATTTTAAGCATCTCCAGACCCTGCTTATGCATAATCTGCACAAAATTCGTATCAAGAATGAGCACCATGTTTTGTTGACAATATCTGACACAGAACTATGGAAAAGAACCTCTAAGAAAATATGGGATCTACAAGCAAAAGAGTTACGTGAGTGCATATGGCCAGTGGAATGTAGACAAGCAAGTACACCTACAAAAAATGCCCTCACCATATATTAAATACCTCCAAACATATATTTTAGCACATTAGTTTGCAATTGCTTTTATATTAACTGGAATCATTATATGATGATGGAACTTAGCTATGAACAAGAAAATTCATCAAACATCGAGAGAAAGAGATGAAACGGTTTAATAGAGGAACAACAAGAAATTACACTACAACCTGTGTAACCTGTTATTTGACAACAAGAAAAGGGGCCACTGACTAGCAGTAAATTGTAAATAAGATATACGGCCAGAAGAAGCCTAATACCTCTTGCGTATCCCTGCTATTAGTGACTGGCTTGTTCTCATTGTTCTCTAAGATGATATGCCTAAAGGCTGTATTTTGAACATCTTTAATGATGTGCCACTTGACAGGAAAGCTGCCAGTCCATTTATCTTGTTGCCAAAAGTCCATATTTTTATGAAAATCCACTTGTCCGACCATCTCTGCAACACCACAGAATTGACCGCTGGCATTAACCTGCAAAAGGACTCTAATCAGCACTACGAACTAACAAGTCAGGCTGGGGCTTGAGACATTCTGGCAGAAATCTTCAGCAAAATCCAAAAAGAAAATAAAAACTAACAAGTATTAAGACACCTTTGACATTTGGAAAAAGAAAAGAAAACTGGGAAATTCTTCACAACATGTAACTCACCGAGAAAAATAAGAAGATAGGACAGTTTGTAGTTTTCTCTGCAGCTATCTTCTGTGCATCTTCATAAGCACTCTGCAGCTTCTTGTTTCCATGAGGAGTGGATGACCAAACATTATACTTTATGCTCTTGTGCACATCATCCTCACTATATGACTTTATCACAAAGAACTTGGCATCCTCATAGTCAACACAGAAATCATCTTTATTATACTGGTCAGCATCAATAATGATGATCCCTTGTGCATTAATATCTCCTGCCTTGGTTGTGTATGCTCTCACAGCCAGCTGACTTATAGATCTGTTGGTTCGAGGACCCCTATTTTGTTCACCCTGAGCATCTAACGGGCCACTAGCATTTTCCTGCCCTCTGCCAAGATGTAATCTTGGTCGAGGTTTTTCCACCGCACCCCATCCATAAGCATTCGAACCATAGTCAGGAAAACCAACCTTTAGCTGGTTACGGTGAGATGGAACCTTGCCACTAAAGTTATTATCTACATGCTGAATGGTGCTGGATGTGGTTCTACCCTGCACAAAGAGATGAAAATTTAGACTAGAAAAGACACTAGCAATGCAGGAACATCCTGCATGGTGGTTATCTCAAATTAGAAGTCCATCAACAGCAAGAAATGGTACTTACCTGAAATACTCGTGATGAAGCAGAATTTGAAACACCCACAGAAGAAACGCTTCCATAGGTGACAGCTGGTTTTCCTTGACCAACATTCTCTCTCGAAGCTTCCGAAGGCCGGTTCAGAGAATTCACTGGATTGGAAGAATTTTTAGTGGAGTTCCTACTGAAGGTTGTTGATGTAGAGGCAACGTTATTTTTTAAACCTCTTGTATCAGGTCTAGAGATAGTCCCAGCCCCAGGGTTCGACAAGGCTTCAGGAGAATTGACATCCGGTTGAACAAGAATGGGAATATAGGCAGGTGAAGAAGCAGAATTATGATAAGGGGATAAAGGGGATAAAGGGTAGTACGGTTGTGGCCCCACAAATGGGCCTTCAACACCTATCATAGCACCAGGTATGTAAGGGTTGTATGGGTTGTATGGAGACTCTGTGTATCCATAGCTAGGTGAATAATATACATAAGGCAAACTTTCAGATTGCACACCCTGCAGCAGCCCAAGCTCAAGTAAGCATATTGAATGAAAAGATAAAATTCTAGCTTTATTTCTTACTTTCCCTGACTAGAAACAGAGTGAACGAGCACAGTAGGAAGGAGGGAAGAACTTACAGTGTATTGGACATCAGGACCATCTATACCAAAAACTCTATTATGGTCCTCCCAATCATTTGGTGTTCCAAAGCCTGGACATTCAGAGCCAAAGCAGTTCACACATTAGCAACCATCAAAAGCAACGGCAATTGGCATATAACAAACAGATGGATTTCTGTGTCACCTGTACAATAATAACCATAGTTGGCAGTAGGATAATACATGCCATGATCAACAACGAACTCAGGGGCTCCTTCATTATACATTGTTTCTACTCGTTCAAAATGTGGATTGGCAATCAGCTGATTTGTTTCAGTATTTTGAATCTGGATGAAAGAAATAAGAATAAGCATTATGCGAATGCACAAGAATCCTAATAATACTTTTAGAGATGAAGGAGTGCATACTATGATAAATAGTATAAACTTTTTATTTGACATTGAATGACAGTGGCGAAATAAAGCTGTCGAGTTCAAGTACCATATAAGTTTCTGCATTCCCATGTTCATTGATATTGTGCATATCCATCCCAGAACTGCCACCTGCTTAGCAGAAGACAGGATAAAGAATAAGCACACATTAACCGCCAACAACTTGAGCAGCAAAGAAACGGAATCTAAAAATGTCATTTTTAAACAGGCTCGATCACACAACAACAACGAAGGCTACTAGGAGTAGCTAAGTCACACGAACTACTACCAAGTCAAACAAGCATCAACAACCGGAACAAATTCCCTGAACAAATTCCTGGAGAAAAATGAATGAGTTCCACCAAGACAGTTATACTCCATGCCCCGAAAGGAAATCCAGCACGAAGAGAGACCAGAAAACTGAATAAGCATCTTGAATTGAAAAAGCTCATTCCTTCTCAACAAAGCATCAAAGTATTCCCACTAGAATCAGAGCCAGAGGGTCCAGACTTGCGAGCTAATACCAAGATTAGCATCAAGAATTTTGCAGAATTTCAGGATGCAGAAGTAGCCCCATGTGAAATGCCCATTTGTTTTTAAAGCCGCAAAAAAGAAAGCCTTCGAATTACACACCATATATCCCCCCATTAAGGGAAAAGAACACAAAGACCAATAGAGGATCAAAGTGAAGAAAAGACAGACCACGTCACAAAGACAACCAACAGAATTCCACCGGCCTACTTTCCCTACGCAGTTCAGACTCCTACACTGGTCCCCGAGAATTCGGCCCGAAACCGAGACCAAAAAACACACAAATCCATTACAATTCGCATCCTTTACAATCGCCGCACGCCTCAACATCACTCGCAGCACACTGCGCGAACAATACTTCTCCACCGATCTCTCAGCACTCCAACAGAGAGTTCCCATAAAAAACCTCAGAAAAAGCCCACGAAAGCAGCTCAAGAGAACGCGGAACCATGCGCGTAGCCCCCTACGCGAGCACACCGCAGATCCCCCTCAAACCCCGCCCGACACGAATTCGATTCGAATTCAAACCGCCCGCAATAGCCGACAATACCCCGCGCGCGCGCGCGCGCGAGCGACGACGAGAGAGGAGGAGGAGGAGGAGGAGGAGGACTCACCGGAGAGCGCGGGGGAGAAGGGCGGTCGGTGGAGGCGGAATCAGGCCGCGGCGCTCGACCTAGGAGCTCCCCGGAGGGCCGGAGGCGATGGGGGAATCGGCGACGATTCGGAGCTCCGGCGACATCTTCCCGACCCGAATGTTTTCCCCCGCCCCGGAAACGAAGGGGAACGAAGCGAGCGGAAGAAGGAAGGAAGGGGGCGAGAAACCCTAGAGAATCACCATGAACGCGAGCGCGCAGAAGAGAGAGAAAGAGAGAGGAGAGAGAAACGGGAAGGAGAGCGAGAGAAAGAGAGAGAAAGAGATGCCTGCGATGAGTATTTTGGTGCGGGGAGAAGAAGAGGGGTTGAATGTGTGCGGGGAGCACCTCCTTTTTTCCCATATTTTGTTTTTTTTTTTTAAAAAAAGAATTCTTTAATTCCGTTTTCTTTTTCCTCGCTTTAATTTAAAAAATTCGAGCATTTTCTTGGAAATCTGTGGCGTCGTAGGGTAGGCCGCGACGCACTCGATCCCCGCCGTTCGATCGGGAAAAGGAGGGAAGGGGCGCCGGAAGATTCCGATGGCGGCTCTGCGAAATGCCGCGAATGCCCTCGGCCGCTCGCCGGAACGGCAACGTCGCCTCTTTCCCTCTCCTCTCTTTTCCCTTTTTGCCTTTAATTAAAAAAATATTTTCTTTAATTCCATTTTTTCGGCCTTTGATTAAAAAAGAATTCGAGAATTTTCGTGGAAATTTGTGGCGTCGTTTTGAGCAATCGAAGAGAGGCCACGACGGAGGGTGGCGTCGCGGCTCTGCCAAATGCCGCGAATACCCTCGGCCGCGCGCCGGAATTGCAGTGTTGCCACTGGAGGTAGAGGGGGGCGGGGGAAGGAGACTTGCGGAAGGGAGGGTGGTATCCCCTGCTACGCGGAGAGAGACAGAGGGTGGGGGGAGAGTTTCCACGCAGGTTCCTTCTCACTCCTACGCTTATCCTCCGGGCTGTGTGGTTGCTCCGCGTTGACCGCCACGTGTCCGTCGACCGACACTGGCGAGTCCATTCGAGGAGAAAAAAAGAGAATTTGGAATTCGGGAGATTTCTTTTTCTCCCTTTTTTCTTTTTTTTTAAAAATTTTTGGGGCCGAAAAAATGGGAAATTGGAGGGAAATTGGAGGGAGGTGGGGCGACGTGGAGGAACCCGAATCCAACGCTGAGGAAATGGATTTTCCACGGGAAGAGACAGGAAACTTTTTCTTGTTCGGACAAGCGCATGCGGAGAGGGGGCTACGTCAAATTGTCAATGGCCTCCTGTCCTTTTTTATTTATTTATTTTGAAGGCATTTTGCCTTTTTCTTTTTCTTTCTCCTCTTTCTTTTACTTAGTTGGGTAATATGAAAAGACCATCCTGATACTACGCCATCGTAGCTCGCAGTAAATTTCGCACGCAGACGAAAGGAATTTTACAGGAACCTTACCGAGATCTTTCTTGATTGGTTAAACATCACATCGATGAGGATCGTACTTACTAAGAGCCATTGCAAAGAAAAGGAAGTAGACCGAATATGACACGAGAGAAAAGAAAAGAAGAGGATCGTTATAGTACATGATAACACACACATATATATAATATATATACCCTTTTCTATATTTAGAAATACATAAAAATTGGCGATATAAATGAAGGGAAAAAATTGTTTGTTAATATACAAGTCCCTCCTAATCCTTTTAATATGGGCAGATTTGGGGGATTAAATTACATGTGAAAATGACTTTTATCGATCCTTCTTAATTTATTCTAAATCCCTTCTAATCTCTTTCCCACGCCCAAGTATTTTCTTACAATTATTTCTCATTCAATCCCAAATCCTGCCTACCAAAACCGTGGGCATTGAATGAGCTCTTTCCTTAGCGCCTAAGGCATTGGAAGAGTCTTCGGGCTTTATTATTATTGCTTTGTCCCGGATAGAAAGATTGACAGGATTTCAACATGGCCAACCCTTAATTTTTTGCAAATCTAAACCGGGCCCATTTTTGAGAAATCCAAGATGTTAAAAATCTGAAAAATTTGTCTAAGAAGGTCTAAACTTATTGTACTTTTGCCCATTCAATATAAATCACAGGAATTTTGTCAATTGAATCCTAAATATTTTCATACTTTGTTAGTTGAGTTCGTCCAACCAATTTTGACAAAAAATCACAGATATAAACACCAAACATTTTACATGGACAAATTAATATTTTAATTTTTAGTATTTTAAAAAATATATTATTTATTCATCCTTTTTCCTTTACTTCCTTTCTTATTATTTTTTTTTGTGCTAGCAAGGATTGCCAGTGAGCCTCGCCAACACACACACAAAAAAAAGCAATGAAAAAAAAAAAATAAAAAATTATTAAAATATTATTAAAAAATATCCATGTTAATATTAATCGTATCACATAAAGAATCAATGCTCACGGTAGTGGATGAGATAAGTGTTATACTGTTTGTTGAATGAACCAATAAGAATGAAGGGATTTCTCAAGCAAGCAGTAGCATTCATCAAGCTTGAATGCCTATGGAATTGACAAAATTAAAAATTTAAAAATTAAATTGGCAAAATAGAATAAGTCGATGACTTGACGACTTTTTGTACAGTCTTCTCCAAAGTCATTTTCGAACTCTTCCGGCAAATTCACCGCGACAGCGACAACTCAAGCAGGTCCAGAGCTAAAACCGATTCCTTTTCTGTACATTTCCGATGTGGAATTCCAGCCCCCGTGCGTTACGGCGAAAATCATGACGCGCCGATGTGCACAAAGTGGGAACCAGCTCTGGCATAGGAAAAAAGGCGTGCAAAAATTTGGGGGCGTCCAATTGGAATCGCTTTGCCTTTTTCCTTTCCCACCCTTTGCATTGTCCCGTGTCATTTGTCCTATACTTTCTCGCCCCAAAGGAAATTCCTTTCCCATTATGGATCGGTAACATTTAGAGTTTTCCTTTCCAACTCGAATTATTCCGCAGGTGTTCTTCCAAGTTGCTCTCTCTCTATCGGGTGCTTAGAGTGGCTCGCAAGGAGGGATTGGAATTCTACCGAACGCGTGTCATTCGAGATTTTTCTGGATAAAGATCTCTATCAGACGACGGCACATGTCACCGACACGCATTGGACCCGTGGACCCGATCGGACAACCCTCTTCGATAGGACACTTGACGAGCAATTCGTTGATGGTGTGATGGTCCTTTAGAACCACGAGACCGACGGACTATGTTCCTTTTTTGTTGACCCGATGGATCCTGAAGAACCTCCTTCCATAGGACTCTATTCCGATTAGCTAATTAGAGGTGGTTGATTCTGCTCTCTACTTGGATGTAAATCAACTCAGCCGCAATAAGGATTGCACGATGGCTAATTCACTGGTTTGCTTCTCCGCCGGCTGAGTTGGCCTTTATGTGCCTTGGTCAAGAACCTAGGTAAGCTTCAAAGTCACACGTTTAGCTAGAGCTCCACTATAATTCTCCTAATACACTTATCGAAGGCCTAATCGTGTGACAAAACTCGGAAATTTTGAAATTTTTATCTCCATGCACGAGTCGGATTTGACTTTGTGAATCTTAGTCTGATGGGGCGAGCCAACTCGTGCAGTGACTGTATCGATCTTCAAATGCCTAGCCTACCAAAAGTTCCATGTAAAAAGTTGTAATCTTATCATTATCCCTTCAATAATAATTAATCTAGCACGCTAGAACAGCCTTTCTCGTGGCACCAAAGTGGAAGCGATAAAGCTATGCACGACTTTTGAATTTTATCTTATAAAATCTGAATGAATGATGGGCCGGGCAATTAAAGGCCTGATTGATTCCGATGCAATAAAGCTTATTTTTTTGTCACGTTTTTTTTCACATAAAAGTGATCTTTGAGAGACCACGTTGCTCCTCATGACGATGATCTTATTCGATGGTGCACGTGGTTGTCTAAACTTTTGTGAGGGCGTCATAGCTTTTATACTGCTACTAGTTTGAGGCCTTTGAACGCCCGTGAATCATATTTGAAGAATTTCACATTAGGAGATTCGACGTGATGTGAATCATTTAATAGATCGTATTTAGTCAATAACTAATTCAAAAGTCTTTGAGCGAAAGTGAATTTGACTAAATTTTGTTTTGGAGTGAAAGAGTTGTTTTCAATTAGTCCTCAATTGGACCACTTTTTTTTTTTTTTTAAATCTTTTTATTTGGAATCCTATTCTAACTGTTTTAGCTTCTATTGAATCAAGAAATGGATTTGGTTATCAATCCTTTTTTATTTGATACAAGGCAACCTATTAATATATATGGCATCGTCATAATGAACCCAAGTATTTGGGAAAAGATGGAATGTTTTGATAAAAGAATGAGAGATCCTTTTCGAGCAACCCATCATAGTAGGAAAGTCCTACATTTTTAAATCAATTCATCAAGTTGATGATAAAATAATGTGTGATACGCTAGAAATTATGCACGTATTACTCAACTACCTAAGTTCGTTCTCAACCATAAACAAAGTATTTATTTATAATAGAAAGGCGCTTCCCCAACCCCACTTGTGTGGTAGAGAGTAGCATTCGCAACAAATGAGGGAGAGCAATTTGGGAGAAGTAGTCGACTATTCACTGACTGATCGTAGGATGAAATATTGTTAATAATCGCAATTTTCCATATCAAAATTGTCATCATATAAGGTAAATTTTAAGTTCTCATGTGTGGATACAAAAGACTATGATTAGCTTGCAGATGAGGAGAAAATCGTCGAGTTGCACCATGGGATGATGCTAAGGAAGTCCCGCGTCAAAGCCAAGCTGCACTTAACATATTTTAATCAACCCATAACGCATTAACTTGGAAAGTGTTTAGATAGACTTTTACTTGTTACATTTTGCTTATTTTAAATTTGACAATGGACCTACTTCAAAACTTCATTTGTTTTATGAAAAAATGAATTATACGAAAAATATTTTCCTAGAAATGATCTCTTAAAATAATTAATCAGTGACAAATTTTCTCACTATCGATAATACATTTATGTGTAAACATTTTAGTGGATAATAAAAATGATTTTCCATTCTTATTTTCATAAGCAATACCGATAATCATTTTTAAAATAATTTTTTCCAAGTAATTTATTTTTTAGCGAAATAAACACAAAATAACATTCCGTTTGTTTTTTTTTAAAAGCACCAACCAATCGGCCCAATATTTAGCGACAGTGAGTTTCGAGTTGTGCTCTCGCTTTTAATTCCCCACCATACATCGGACTTCTGCTGCACATCGCAACAAAGATATGCCGAAAGCTGGGGCCGTCGCATCCGATGAAATTATTATTATAAGCTTGGTATTGAGAAATTAAAAGTACATCCGGTAGTTAATTTTATTTTTGACTCTCCAAATCCCGGGGCATGCACCTCGACTCCATTAACTTCTGAATAGTTCGAGACTTCACGATATATATATCGACGAGTTCATAGCATACATACTTTTTCATGAGTTTTAAAATTCAATAATTTTTTCCACATTTTGACCGTTCTGAAATTTTAAAGAAACAAAAGTATGATATAGCAAATATCAAGGAAAAAATCCCAAATAAGGGCAAGAAAAATAAAGAGATGAAGTTTATATTTTTTCATATAAAGAGTTGAAGTATTTTAATTTTTTAAAATAAAGGCTTGAAATAAATATTGTTTAAAAAAATGGCTGAAAATGGACATATTGATTTCAAATAAGAGCATGAACTTACTGTTTGGTGAAGAACAATTTCATCTTTTAAATTTTTTAAAATTTTCTGTTTTTTTTTTTTTTCTTTTTTTCTTTCCAAACTATAAAAAGAAAAAAAAAAATCAGAACACACACGGGGAGAGAAGGCTCCCTCCAATCTATGACCGGTGCCTTATCACAAGGGAGGCGGCAATGATGACTAGCAGGGCCGCCAATGCTTGCGTAAGGGTCGAGAACCCTCGCTAGAGACGGGAGAGGGTCACCGCCCCCTTCCCTCCCAAATTCGGGCGAGGGTTGCTGGCCTTTGTGTAGGCCTGGCAACCTTCACCCAGCACCCCTGACTTGGGTGGCAAGGTCCGGGGGTGTTGACTGAGGGTTGCCATCCTCCCCCATCTCTAGTCAGCGAGGATTGCCAGCCTTAGCCTAGGCGTTAGTGACCACGACCATTGCCGCTACTCCTCTGGCGATGGAACGATGGCCTTGCTTTTGTTTTTGCTTCTTCTTTTTATTTTTTATTTTAAATAATCTAATTTAAAGGGCATTTGGAGGAGGTTGATCACCATCGACTCGTCTTCTCATTGATAGAAAGAAATCAAGAAGTCCTCCTTAAAGGGCAGGTGCCCACCCCGCTTGTTTGGACTTCGCACGGTGACTTCCTCGAGCAGTCTTCGTTGTTGCTATATTACAGATGAAAAAGTTAAATGAACTTTCCTGCATTCGAGTGTAGTAGAGAAGTTTGATCCTGACTCGATTGATTTCTACTTAGCGGCGGTCTCTGCCTCAATATAAAAGGTTATTTAAGATGTAGCCGTTGAGAGGAACTGCAGAGTGCAGAGCGTCGATGGTTTGTAATCTCAACAACCATTTTTTGTCGCGAGGTTTTATTTTTATGGAATGCTGGGATGGCATCCCGGAGCAAGACTCCATATGAAATAACATGTGGGTAAAGAATCCTCAGTATTTTAACAATGCGCTCATATCATTTAGTAAACAAATTTCAGCGCACTTTCTTAGTACATATTGCCTTTCTCAGGCGCATATATGCTCTCAGATGAGGACTTGCCACCATTATGTATGTCCATCTGCTTTGACTGCGGTGGAAATTGCACAATGGTATTGTTTATTTAGTCATATTCTTAAATATTAAACTTCCTCACTCCCAATGTCATGAAACATTAGTCAATTTTACTGGGCGACATGTTAACACAAGAACTACAAGGCCCTGCCACTCAGTTCATAGGACTCAGATTCGAACATGACCTCCCATACATATATATATATATATAAACATATTTCAACCAGTACTGCAATAAAACATTGAAAATAAAACGTCATCGAGAACATTGAAACTACTGATATATATGAACCTAAGGATGTTTTATCATGGACATGGGTGGTGCCGAGGTGGAAATTTTCATCATGGACATGGGCGGTGCCAAGGTGGACCCACTTGATGCCGAGGCGGCCGAGGTGGACTCACTTGATGCCGAGGCGGCCATGGGTGGTGCTGGTGCCGAGACATAAGCTGGCGATGTTGTGCCGGACATCCACACGGCGGTTTGAAGAGCAAAGGCGGACATTGGCGGTGGCGGTGGGGAAGTCAGCGTGGACATTAGAAAAGCAAAGGTCGGCGTCGGTTTCGATGCCGGTGGTGGTTTCCGAACCTTGTTGAGATCAAAGGGCCTCCAAATTTGTGTTCCTACGCAAAAGCTTCCATCAGAAGGAAGTTCTGAAGGCAAAGAATCAGAGCAAGCGCGTCAGACAAAAGCACGAGATGGACTACAACAAGGCTAAGGGTGCATGACTCTCAGTATTTATGGGAAGGAGGATTGATTAATCGATTGATCGATAGTGAAATTGCAGAGAGTTGACAAGGCATCACCCACCCCACGCCCCAAGAAAATGTCAAACTTTTTTCTTAAATAACTTCATCATCGGAGCAACAATTCGGTTCCGTTACGCTAGCTACAGACAGATACTCTCTACTAACAATGGATGGGATGGATGGATGAAGGGATCACCCAAGATGTTAAATCAACAACAAATGTGCCCAACATCTCATCAAAACCACCATCCTCGTTCTTCGACACTCCAAAAAAGGAATTTAAAATTATAAAAACATAAATGGATCCTTCATTAGAGAGAGAGGGGCCTGATTTGAAATAAGGGCGTCCGCCATGACATTCTGGCCCGTACCCACGTCTCGCCGTAGATGCAGACGAGCACGCTGCCGCATGCGCTTGACCTCGGCGATTTCGTGGTGGCACTGCGGAAGGGAGGTGAGTTTGGCGAGGATGGCCTCCTTGCCCTTGATCTCCCGAACGTCGTAGTTCAGCACCGACTCTTCCCGGTTCAAGTTCACCAAACCCGCCCGGTTCGTGTTGAACGTCCTGTAGTAGTTCACCATGAACCGCTTCGCCTCCTCCGCCCGACCTATGTCTTCTGGCTCGATCCATCTTTACATCTCTTCTCTCCTTCCTTCTCGTTCTGTGTAAGATTCAGAGAGAAATCGATTGGGCGCTGACCCGGTTTCTTCGAGAGCCCCTATATAAAGTTCTTTGACCAAAAAATAAAAATAAAGAGGGATGACCCTTTTATATATTTTTTCATTATTGTCCATGAACCTGAATTAATAAAAAGATAACATTGAATTTTTTCATATACTTCAAGTATTAGATTGAACATGTATCAAAAGTTTAGAGAATATACTAAACAAAATAAAAGTTTCGGGACAACATGCACATTAGGCTAGATTTCATGGGATATATTGAATAAATTCTAACTTCATTGACCACTTCAAAGTTCAAAAGCCATTTGTATAATTATCCCAATTAGCTGTGAGAGAGACACGATGATCAATTGCTATATTTATGGTTCATTCTAAATCTTAAAGTGTATTCGTTTTACCGAAAACTTATAATGAATGAATATATTTTCCCTTGGGAACATTTTCAAGGAAAATGCTTAATTTTTATTTGTTTGGTGATTTACGAAGTTTCTTTCTTACTATAAGGGAAAGTAATTTTCCCTTGATCTGAGCTTATTATTTTAAGTTTATGGAAAACGTTTTGCACAAATCGATTAGTTTTCAATCATTCAAACACAAGAAAGTTCGAAAATAATATTTCCAAAACAATTTCCCTTCAAATATAATATTTCTCATGTAATTTTCACGTCGACAACCGGCATTAAGCAAGAGGAAAATGACAAGCACAAAGCACATAGACTATTACGCGCAATCACGATCTATATGAATATAGATTGTGGCGACAAACAAGTTAAATCGAAGTCGTATCCCCGGAAAAGAAGTACGGCGAATCATCACGACTTTTGGTTTGGTTCATCCACTTCATCGCCACAAAACATGACCCGTCGCATATGTGGAGCCACGTGTCGGATTCTAAATAGTCTTACCCTACGCCTACGTGGAGGGTAAGACCCACCAAATATTTTCTCGGAAACATGAGCAATGCAAAAGAAAGAGATCCGAAAGCGGGGCCGCAATTGCCACATGTCGATCGGATTTTAAAATTATAAAAATATAAATGGATCCTTCATCCGAGAGAGAGAGACCTGATTTGAAATAAGGGCGTTCGCCATGACATTCTGGCCCCCTACCCACGTCTCGACGTAGACGCAAACGAGCACGCTGCTGGATGCGCAGTAGGGCATGCACTTGAACTCACACAGTAAAATGGGAATTTCCAAGTAACACGGGCTTTGCAGGATTGAGCACCATAAAGGAAGACTGAAATTTACTATGAAATAGAACCATGTGGACACAGAGAAAGATCTTGAGGCTGAGCTCCAAATATATAGGCCCATAAAGGTACGAACTTTGATGCATGATGTTATAGGATCGATGCATGTACACGGTGTAAACCAAAAGGATACCCCTAGACCCTTATTGGTACACGGGGTATGGAAGTTTGATACATGATTTATGTGGCGGTGGGCTCTTAGCTGACTAAGGTGGTGTGATT
Source organism: Eucalyptus victrix (assembly GCA_016097545.1). NCBI lineage: Eukaryota > Viridiplantae > Streptophyta > Magnoliopsida > Myrtales > Myrtaceae > Eucalyptus > Eucalyptus victrix. The sequence goes on from CM027842.1 coordinate 50,767,988, forward strand.
CTCTCATGGTGTTAGTATTAGTTTGATAATTAATTTATGGTGCCATCATGAATTGATTGATGGCATAAAACATATGCTTAAATGAATCATGATTCCATACTTAAAAATTCTCGTATAGAAGAATTTAACCTTTTTTCACAATGAAATCATGAAAATTACTGGTGTACTTAAGAGAAAAAGGAACTTGCTAAATTTGCTCGTTTAGTTTCATCCATTCAATACATTGGCAATAACTTTATCTTCTTCTTCTACTGATAATAATAAAGTAAAAGAAAGGAACAATTGATTGAGAATAACTAAAATTATTAATTTCTAATCATGCACGAATTTTTAGTTAAAAAAAATCATGCACGAATTTTATAATATTTGGGTATATTGGGCAAGGTAATTCACAAAATTTAATTGTGGTCGATGCTTTTCTATTCGATGAAAATTAAGGATTGCCTTCCTTTACTTATCCGGATAAGTGACTTTTTTGCCTATTTGAATTAATTGAATCTACAAGTCCCTCACCAATATCATTATGTATAAATACATAGAAATCTGCCGACCCAATAAATAATCACAAATCGGAAAAATTCAAGATTTCACGTTCCCGCCTTCACCTAGTTGTAGGGACGCGCGCGCTGCTTTCCTTCTCGCCACCGCTGTGTCTCGACCTCCATCGCCGCCCTCCTCTTCCCCGATCGCCACCCGACTAGACCGCCGTACGATTCTTGGGTTTTTGGCAGCGGATTGTGGCTCGCCTCCGGCCACCCTCTCTCGCTTTCCGCCCTCCTCTTCCCCGATCGCCACCCGACTAGACCGTTGTACGATTCTTGGGTTTTTGGCGGCGGATTGTGGCTCGACTCCGGCCTGTTTCAGACCCTCTCTCGCTTTCCGCCCTCCTCTTCCCCGATCGCCACCCGACTAGACCGCTGTCCGATTCTTGGGTTTTTGGCGGCGGATTGTGGCTCGACTCCGGCCTGTTTCAGACCCTCTCTCGCTTTCCGCCCTCCTCTTCTCCGATCGCCACCCGACTAGACCGCTGTCTGATTCTTGGGTTTTTGGCGGCGGATTGTGGCTCGACTCCAGCTTGTTTCAGACCCTCTCTCGCTTTCCGCCCTCCTCTTCTCCGATCGCCACCCGACTAGACCGTTGTTCGATTCTTGGGCTTTTAGCAGCGGATTGTGGCTCGACTCCGGCCTGTTTTAGACCCTCTCTCGCTCTCCAGTCGCTCTCCCGTCGAGAGCTGCCATGGAATCTGCAAACTTGGCCGCCTTCTTTGGTGGCCAATTTTACTTTTCTTTCGACTCTAGTCGTCTGTATGTGCCCCTTTATTACGGGGACACGTCAACCGCGGTTTATGATGGTCACGTTGCCTCTAGCCTCCAATCTATACAAGCTCTATTTTCTTTGGAATATTTTGCGGACTGTTAAAATATAAATATGCGCGGAAGCATGGTATAGTTTATATTTGATAGAGGATGGACAAGGGACAAGGATAGGATATTTTGAAGGATAAAAAACGTGGGATATGGGAAATAGTTTCATTAGTTGGATAAACTAATTTTACAATAGTTGAAGGAAGTGTTGGTGGAGGAGCTTCAAGATATGGAGTACTATCTCAGGCTCCTCTTACTCTCTTACATTTGTTGAACTTACATGCCTATTTATAGAGACTAAATACAACATTCTAGAATAATGGAGAATGTTATCCACTTAGACTTATTCTAGGAAATTCTAGATTGTAGTTTTCTAGAGACTTCTCTTACATGTTGGACATTTCTTTTTTCTTCTAGAAAATGTTTTCTTCTTTCTTCTAGAAAATTCATCTAGGGAATTCTAGAGAATTCTAGAAGTTTAGCAACTCTAGGAAATTCTAGAAAATGGATCACAATTTCCAACACGGACATCTCTCATCTGATCACCCATATGTCATCGTCAACGGACTCAATTACAGATCGACATTATTTCACCTTCGCTGGTGTCATCCGCATCGGCGAAGAGTTCAGAGACTTTGAGGAGGTATGCTATCTTTCTTTCTTTCTTGGTTAATTTAAGGGATAATACCCTAAAAAACCCCAAACTGGTACACTTGTGACAAATTTACCCCAAACTATTTTTTTGACCACCAAAAACCCAAAACTGGTATACTTTTGACAAATTTATCCCAAACTGGTACACTTGTGACAAATTTACCCTATGTTAGTTTGCGTTAAATTTTATTCTCAAATTATTAAGTTAAATGACACGTGATGCGAGTTAACCAAGTATATCAATTTAGGATTTTACGTTCCGTTTGTCACAGTTTACAATTTTTATAATTTTTTTGTGGTATTAATCCAATTTAGCATAGGGTATATTTGTCACAAATTTACAAGTTTAGGGTTTTTTGCAGTCGAATAAATTAGTTTGGGGTAAATTTGTCATAAGTCGGGGTAAATTTGTCACAAGTTTACCGGTTTAGGGTTTTTCATGGTCAAAAAAATAGTTTGGGGTAAATTTGTCACAAGTATACCAGTTTGGGGTTTTTTAAGGTATTATCCCTTAATTTAATACTAATTTTTGCGATTTGAAGATGAAAATGTCGATTCTGCTTGGTGTGGCTCAAATGAATCTTGGAATTATATTGAGCTTTTTTAATGCCAAATTCTTTGGCAATTGCGTGAATATCTGGTAATTGTAGTCTTTGATATTTGCAAGCTTCAAACTTGATATCTTTTTAAAATCTCTTAAGTTATTTTAGCTCTGATATATATTTCTTTTTAGATGCATAAGGACCCCTAATGATGTGAGCCTCGATGTTTAGAGAAATATTTTCCACTCTGAATGTGGCATAACTACTGGATTTATATGAGGTGTGTAAACTGCTTCAAATTGCTGTTAGATTGCAAAGATAATGATTGCAACTGGAAAGCGTTTGGCGGCAACCAAAGTATCTGCCGCAATGGTTGAAGAACCTAAGAAGGAAGCCCGAACTTTTAAGGTTGGTTCTAGCTCTCTCCCGGTTGACGTCTCAAGGACAAGCTTATTAACATAATGTGATCTGTCACTGGTTCTTCACATTTTTGAAAATGCAGTTTGGAAAACTTCAAGTAGAAGTTACATCAGATAAAGCCAACATTGGGGCTGCTATCGGTTTTTCAATTGGGTAACTGATGCTTTTTGTCACGATTGATTTTTTTGCCTAGTTATATTAGATTGAAGAGTATTAAATTGAAAACTACTGTTTAAAATGCAGAATTCTTTAATGGCAACTAGCTCAAGGCGTTCAAAGCATCCCCGAGAGCTCTTTGCAGTATGCAAATGATAATGCTTTGCTGCTGGCCAAGGTTTCTGAGAACACCATCTTCAACCTTGTGTGGATGTCCTTTTGTACTACATTTACTGAACGCTGATACATGGAATCCTTTGAATGCAGTCTCTAAGGGGTGCTCTACTTGCGACGGGCTATTCATCAGCTATCTTGTCCACAATCGCATCCTTTAGCGTTCTTGTGCTTGCAAGACAGCTTAAAACTGAGAACAAGTGACGTTGTCCTAGTTTTGTCTACGTTTTGCTTGTAGATGACCATTGACTTGAGGAAGAGCTGAACATGACTGAAAATGTATAACTATCGTCGGTATGAATCCATGGGTTATGGATACGTACTGATAGAATATATCATTATGTACATAAACTTTTTGGGCATGAAGAATGCTTCTTGGCATGTTCCTTGTTTTGACCCATAATTGGGGAAGCTGATTTGATTTATTGCATCTTGAAGCAGATGTTGCCCTGCTCTCCTACCTCTTCCCTTCTACTGTTCCACTTTGATTATAAACTTCCAAAATTGGTAATGGAAGAAAAAGCGCCAGCAAAGTATGTGTCATTTCATATTTGCTTTCAGCTTTAAAGAAAATGCAAGGAGAGAGGGCATTAAGGTACAAAGTAGTCAATTTAAGAGGTGCTGATGTTACACTGAGAATGAACAGGGAGGGAGAGCTGGTGTGGCCACCAAGTGTGATATTCTTGACCTTTACCTCTTGATAGTTTAACGGTGATGTATAATAACCTGGCTGAAACTATGCAAGCGAAAGTCTCGAAGTAGTACCAAATGTTAACCACCGACGAAGGGTTCCAAATTACATATCACCTCGGATTTGTTTACCAGTCAATGTGGGGCTTGATTCGTATCAATTAACCACCAATCATTTACTCCTTTTGCTTTTGGGTTGGGCCATAATAATGGTAGATCTCTATTTTACATTGGTACCTTACTGCTTAAAAGTCCAAAACAACTTGAGCACTGAAAATTAGGACGCATGACCGTAATTGCTATTTGATGTAGGCTCCGTTTGGGAACAGCTTTCCCAAGGATCCTTGAGGGGCTAAAGGCCTTTAGGCCAAACATTGAGTGTTTGGCAAATTTTTTTGACTTGCCTTTGCCAAAGGCAAAGCCTTGCCAAGGCTGAAAGCCCAAGGCAGATTGGGGGCTGCCTTGGGCATTCTCAGCATGCTAGCTTTGAGAATAATATCCTTGTCACCAATTTGAAACTTAAAAAAATCAATGGTCATCAAGTTCAAACCATACATAAAAGTCGCCGTCTAGATATTCTAAATGGCAAATTGGGAGCACTCATTGCTCACTGACTACACCAGTGTTGGCACATCTCTCACGGGTTGACCTTTCTGTAAGGTGAGGCCAAACTTGTCGTCCACGTTCATCTCTTCAGGCTCCATCCCACCTTCAAGCTTCCAATTGAAGCAATTAAGGAGCGAACCGAACATGATAGGCAACATCCGCAAGGCCAATGGCAAGCCTGGACATACACGCCGACCTCCGCCAAGTGGAATCAACTCAGAACTTCGTCTTTTCACGTCAATTTCCAATCCGAGAAACCTCTCTGGCGTTACTGCATTCGGGTCCTCCCACAACGTACCATCTCTCCCAATGGCCCATATATTGACAAAGACTTGTGCGCCTTCTGGAATGGCGACACCGTTAATTTCTAATTCCGTCCCAGATTTCCGAGGGAGCAACGGAATTGTTGGGTGCAAGCGAAAAGTTTCCTTGACGATGGCCTGTAAATAGGGTAAGCTAGTGACGTCTGACTCATCGACGAGATTGCCCTTGCCGATGACTTGATAAAGCTCTGCTTGGGCTCTTGATAGTTTCTCCGGATTGTGTAGTAGCTCGGCCATTGCCCATTCTAACGTGCCCGAAGTTGTATCAGTGCCTGCAACAAACGAATCCTATGTTCAATGAATAAATCCAAGCTCAAAATCGCTTGGTTGAATAATAGCTGAGCTGCATATTGAGCATGTAATAATATAGAGATTCCTACCACCAAAACTATTGGTACAAGCAAGAAGAGCCATATATAGAGAAGCAAAGCTAAAATACACCGTGAATTTAAAGATTAAAAAACACGAAATGATTATACCATAAGGGCTAAATTCTATGCATGAGATACAATGAATTATTAAATATCTACTCACATATACGATGGCTTTCTAAACCTTTCAGTTGGTGTGATTTAAGTATAAACCTTTAGAGGAAAATGCAATTCAATTTTAGAATTGTTTGAGAAAGTGCAATTTAAGAGGTTCACATCCAAAGATGCTGCAAGCAACGGGAGAGTATGCACATTTATTTTGTTTCTCGTGCTCTTTTAACTTGTAAAACTGCTAAAGTGCATGCTTTCATAGGATTCCATTAGATATAGAATCTTCGTAAGTCTTCGAAAATTGTCTATGTTCAAGGATTTCTTATATCACTCGGCTAAAATGATTTTTACTAGTAGATTTTGGACTCTAGTGTCTGAGAAGACACTTCATCTTCAGTAAAATCATAAGAAGTGTACTAGTCAACACGATTAAGTGACAGAAGTGTAGATATTTTGTGGAACTCACACACAGATGCATTTTTATGTGAACTGATGGACCTCTTGTTGAGAAAAAAAGAATACATTTATGCTTTATTTGTATTGCAAAAAGTGATTATTTTGGAAAAATATTTTCTTACAAAAAATCACTTATATAATTTAAAATTTTAGTTAATGAAAAATGTTTTTTATTGTCGACAACAAATTATGTCCAAATATTTTGGTGGATAATGATGATAATAATTCTCATTCATTTATTTTTGTAAGCAACGCAAGTGATCATTCTTAGAAAAATGTTTTACAAATCATTCATTTTCCGCGAAACAAACGGAGTCTTGACGATGAACAATTTTGGTTTCTGTCGGTAAATTAGTCATGAGAAAGCTGAGTTTAAGAGGTGATTAGAGGTCATCTGATGCATTCTCCTATTCGAACTTGTGTCTTAAATTTGGCACACGTATAATGACGTTTCCATATTCCTTGAGATGGCAAGCATGTTTAACTGGTGCATGCACCATTTGCTTTAATTTTCTGTCAATTGGGGATGTGAGTCTCGAGGACTGAAGGATAAAAAGGGGCATGCATGTGAATAGTTGCTAATTCTCAACCTCTGAAGTTGGAATGAGAGACTTGAACTAAGACCATACTTGCCGCAAAGCATCCTGTTGCACCATTGCTTATTAGTGGCTCGGAAAATTCATTTACGTCAATTTCTCTCTCTGGCCCATAGAAGGGTTGTTTGCTGCTAAGCATAGTTTTCAAATGTCCACTGGAAACTGAATAACTGGAAAACTGTTAGATGTATACACTATATAGTTTGATTGTTGTGATGCGATCCGCTTTAAGATCTGGTTGAACAGTTGATTCTTTAAAGTGGTGATCCGATGACTGTTGTTTCTTTTGCAGGCGGAGAAGAAGAATCCGGCTGCTCTGCAAGAACAAGTAATTATATCTATTTTTTTCATACCTATTTGGGATAAAGGAGGCTGAATATTGAGACGAAGCTGATATAGGTGCACGTTTTGCAGGTTTTTGTGAGAAAAGTGATTGAATTACATGATAGGTACCTAGCATATTTCTACAATTGTTTTGAGAGCCACGCTGTTTTTCACAGGTATGATGCTGTTGCTGCTGGTTCTGCTTCTGGGAATTTCTATTTATGCTTAATCTCAAGTTCTCTGCTGTTCTGTAGGCTTGAAAGGAGGCTTCTGAGGTCTTCTTCAGTAAGGAGCCGGTGGAAGCTCAACTGCAGAGCTGCTGGCCACTTTTTATGACAACATACTAAAGAAAGATGGTGGTGAGAAGTTGACTGATGAAGTTATTGAGGAAACGCTTAAGGTATTATTTTGCACTTACACACTAATGGGCTAATCACATCACATTCTACCGTTCTTGATTCCTTTTTCTTTGGTCATTGCACACGTGGTAAAGCTGGTTGCCGATATCAGTGATAAAGATCTATTTGCTGAGTTCTACAGGTGATTATTTATCCAGCTCTTGCTATTACCTGCCTGCAATCAGAAGTCCTCTGTGGGCAAACCATATTGACGGAATCTATTGGTTATTAACTCTGGCAGGAAAAAGCTTGCGAGGCGACTTCTTTTTTATTAGAGTGCTAATGATGATCATGAGAGAAGTATTTTGACCAAGCTAAACCTACATAATGCGGCAGTCAATTCACCTCAAAGATGGAGGGAATGGTTGGTTGCCCTAATTGTCACTGCTGACTAACTGACTTCCGCAATATTTTATGCTAGGCCAACTATTTTCCACAATTTGCTGAATTATTTTTCTTTCAGATGAGAGATTTGACATTGGCAAGGGAAAACAAAACCAGTTTTGAAGAGTATCTCAGCAACAATCCTAATGCAAATCCTGGGATTGACTTGACAGTTACCGTTGTGACGGCTGGCTTCTGGCCGAGCTACAAATCTCCTGATTTGAAACTTCCAGCAGAGATGGTATGCGTGTCATCCTTTTCATCTTTCGCTGTTTCTTCAAGGAAGAGTTCTGTATGCTGCGCATATGTGTATCCCCTTCTCTATTTGTCGCACTACATTTAACAATTTGCTTTTTGCTAGAGTTGCTAATATCACTGGTCGTTTTTGTGTCATCTTAGGTAAGGTAAGTTGAAGTTCTCAAGGAATTCTAACAGACAAAAACGAAGGGAGAAAACTAACGTGGATATACTCCTTGGGTACATGTGACATGGTCGGAAATTTTGAACCAAGAACCGCGGGGCTGATTGTCACGACTTATCAGGTCTCTTGAATATAATTGTTCCATCTTTTTCCACCCTTCTCTTTTCCTTTTGTTTCCCCCTCCACAGTCGCCAGGATAGATAGAAGGGGTCACCTGCCACAAAAGGACACACACGAATAGGCATCTGCTTTGCTGCTTTTTAACACCTCAAAGAGATTAAGTTATTCAGAGATCATGAACCAGTTAAATCTGAGCAACAGCAACGTTGTTAGACTTCTGCACTCATTGTCATGTGCCAAGTACAAAATTCTCAATAAAGAGCCACACACAAAGACAATATCATTGACCGATCACTTCGAATTTAATGCCATGTTCACTGACAAATTGAGAAGGATCAAGGTATATATTGTTGCTCCTTTTTGTAGGATTCTTTTGAGGACGACAAATCGAAGATTCTTATGATACTATGTGCAAGCCCAGACCCAAAGGAGATACACAAGACAATTTCCACGCTAGAGTATGGAGCCAAAGCAAAATGTATTGTCCGTGGCCCACATACACCAGTCAAGGACAAACTTGAAGCTGAAGATTCTTCGGCTGCAGAAATGTTGGGTTCGGGGATTGCAGCAATGGACCAGTTCATCTGCAAGCTGCAAATGGAGAACAAGCTCCGACAAAAAGAGCGCAATGAAGCACACAAAGAGCTCCTCAAGAAGGAACAGGAGGTTGCATCCCTGAGAACGAAACTCCAGCTAGTGGAAGGGAAAGTATCTGGCGCAAGCGACGAGGAGATCAACAAGAAGGTGAATGAGCGGATACATGTTCTTAAAACTGAGCTGGAAAAGAAATTAACTGAATGTCAGAGAATGGCTGATGAGTTTGTAGAATTGGAGAGGAGGAGAATGGAGGAGAGGATACTGCAACAGCAAGAGGAACTTGAAATGCTGAGAAGACGGTTAGAGGAAATAGAGTCTCGGTTGAGGAACGGAAATGGCAATGAGAATGGGCCTACGGATGGGGAATGGAGTGGCTTTGCTAAGAGGCTGCTGGGAACAATTGGGGATGAGGACCCTGGAATGGTGAAATTGATGGATTTGGACATGGGTGATCAAGACTGTTATGCACGAGAAGTGAAATATGTAGACAACAGAGTCAACCGGTTTGACAGAAGCAGTAACCTCTCGGACCTTCCCAATTATTCAAATACAAGCACTTCGAATGAGGTAGCTGCATATGATGTTTATGGGCCAATTTTCAGCGATAGAGTCTGCTTGAGCACAGTTTTCAAGGAAGAAGAAGAAGTCGAAGAGGAAGAAGGACATGGATGGAGAAGTAGAGAAAGAAGTGATAGAGGAAAAGAGGGTGTGCTCGATTACTGTTCCCCAAGCACTTTCAAGTGATACAGTGGAACCATTGAACGAGAAAGATGTGGCCTCTTCGAGACGGTTAAGGATTCAAAATATTGCTAAGATTGCCAGAAGTCGTTAAGTAAGTCCTGCTAAGATGCCAAGCGCTAAAGAAAGAAGTCCAGTAAAATAGCTGGATTGACGTTTTGAAGAAGGTTTAGAACTTCATTATACCAATTGAATAGTTTAACACTTAATTTATATATGAAGTTTAGGACTTGTAGTGTCATTTTTCCTCAAAAATATATATCCTTTTTACCAGCAATTTAAGTATTTGGTATATTAGTCAATCAAACACCTACTTTAATATTAGTGATGGGAACTGAGCCAGTAGAAGATAAATAGTTACTTAAAAGTATAGATAGAAATTGCCATATGTACCAACATTAAGTGCTAAATTTAAAAGATCTCCGTCTCCTCATTCTTATCTTCACATAGATCAATTAGGGTATCCAATACATTGTCCTTCCTAGCATAATCCGATGCTGCCCTCATCTGCAGCCTTTTCTGTATAAATCCTTCGAACAGATCCCACATTTGCCCAATATACATCTTCATTCGACGCCTTGTGGGTCAATCTTCTTTAGCACCAGAAAATACTCTACAATGTTAGGTTTTCCAGCCTCGAGTGTGATACGGGAAATGACCTTCTTGCTGGAAAAATATTAGAATATATAAAATAATAATAACTATTGGAAATACATTGCAAAAGATTAGGAAAAAAAAAAGAAGAACAAATGCTGAGGCATGCAAGTACTGTCCCTAAGGATAATTTCGTCCTTTAGAGTACGAAACTTGATGCATAAGGTTTAAGCAATTATTCTACCAAAATACAATAGATCTTATTTTATACTTTGCACTAAATATTAGAAGAAAACAGAACAACTTATGTATATAACCCAGCAAAATGAAAATGAAAGATATGAGAACATATTGTATCATCAAAAATTGTGGTTTAAAGCTTAATTTATATTTAAATAAGAGAAAGAGAGAGCTATTAGGAAATTGTCATAAATCAGTTAGTCATTAAAAGAATGGCCGTTATAAAATAATGAAAAGTTTATGAAATAATAAATCATAAGTTATAAAGCCCTTAGACGATCATTATATGGCCGTTAGAAAGCCATTAGAAAAATGATGACTTTAAATACGGTTATAATTTCTAATAAATATTTCAAAACTATTGAAATTTCCAACAATCACACACATATTTCAAAAAGTTTTGAAAAGACGGAATAGAACAATGCTGGGTTATTGAAGAGTAATGCATCGGAACTAATGCTTGTTAGGCTATAAAGTAGCCATAGAAAGAATGAAATATAATTCATGGAATAGTAGGTAAAGTTTGAAACTTCTATGAATTAAGAATTTCTTTTTGTGAATTATAATTTTCACCAATCACATTACACTCTCACAAGGTTTGTTGTCTAACAAAGCTTATTATTTTTGCTATTGTTCATCATTGTTAATTTTCTTCGGTTGGCTTGTCTCATTCTCCTCGATGTATAGTCGAGGACTAACCAAAATCTATTTTATTTATATGAAGCATATAGCTTATGACATCAATAAACTGAAAAATAGTTAAGATTTGACTTCTTAGTGCATTTGCTTCTTTTAGCCATAACTTTAAAGAGCTTTGAAACTGCGACTATGGTTGGTTCTTTAGGGGATAGTTTTGAAAATCGATGGCCTTAAAGAGATGGTTTGGATAGAAAGTACAAAGCTTGAACCTACTTCAATTTTGTATAAGTTTGTATAAGGATTAAGCGGATTGCTCGAAAGAGGAAATAGCTAGTTATGTAAGTTCCAGGGACTTTGACGCGAGATTGGATAGCGTGTTCAATTGTTTGAACCGGGCTTTTTTCTCGGGACAATTTTGAACCAGTTCATTCGCAAATTTTTGAACTTTAGTCTTATTAAGCAGCAAAACATATCCGACGACTATATAACATGAAAATTCTACTTGATGGCCAAAGGGTGACTTGAAATTTTTTTTTTTTTGTAAATATATTTGCAAAATGTTTCCTTCTCTTTAAGTCGTTTTTAAATTGTACCAGGATTCAAATGATGATGATGAGCATGAAGGAACTCAAGAAGAATTTCTGGAAAGATAAGCCAAAGCTGCGATTGATCTTGAAGACGGTAATGCCATTGGAGAGGGAGATGTCGAAAATGAAGACCTTGAGCCTGATTTGGGTAAAGTTCCTTGTTCTACTTGTAAGCTGTGCGGAAAAAATCGTGGTTTTAGTTACAAACTTATCTGCTTGAAAGATTTCACCACCTGATTGTCTAATAAGTCACTTACAATGGACACTATGATACATTAGAAATCGATGAGATGTAACTTCCCTGCTTTGATCATAATCACAAGCTTCAGGAGTCTCCTGCGGTCGTTAGATAGCCGTAAATTAGAATCTTCGTACTGCTCTCGATGGCTGCTTTTTTGAGGCCTTCCTTTTGGAGGTACTATCAGCTTCAAGGTTTGTGAGTTAGCTTGTCTGGGACACAGAATAGGTATGAAGGGTTTGCCAAAGGGCCTGATGGACTTTTTAATCCCATGACATCTGTCCTTAACATCTTCCTATAACTAGTTAATTATTAGCAGGGAAGTGGCATGCGAGGCAGCCAAGTGCAGGCGTATTAGTTCTTGGCCCCCCTTAGGTTAGCATAGAATTCAGATTGCACTCGGGGAAACTGCCTCAGAACTTTTTTGGGAAATCCCAGTACAGTTTTTGTTGCATGATGTGATGTCTCTCGTGCAGATGTTTCGAGTTTTCAGTGAAATGAGTTTTCTATTGGAGAATTGTGTCCACGAGGTTAATCCGAGGGATGATTTGTATGCTATGTGGGGTGTTTTTCTTTTTGCCTGTTTAGCAATTTCCATGGTGCATGTCGGAGGGATGATTTGTATGCTATGTGGGGTGTTTTTCTTTTTGCCCGTTTAGCAATTTTCATGCTCTGGGTTAACTCTGATAATCTTGCTAATCGATTTGTGTCTGTATGATACAAAATAGGCCATCTGGAGGAGGTCGATCACCATCGACTCGTCTTCTCATTGATAGAAAGAAATCAAGAAGTCCTCCTTGAAGGGCAGGTGCCACCTCCGCTCGTTTGGACTTCACACGGTGACTTCCCCGAGCAGTTTTCGTTGTTTCTGTAGTACAGATGAAAAAGTTAAATGAACTTTCCTGCATTCCAGTGCAGTAGAGAAGTTTGATCCCGACTCGATTGATTTCTACTTAGTGACGGTCTCTGCCTCAAGATAAAAGGTTATTTAAGATAGCCGTTGAGAGGAACTGTAGAGGGCAGAGTGTTGATAGTTTGTAATCTCAACAACCATCTTTTGTCACAAGGTTTGATTTTCATCGAATGGTGGGATGGCATCCTGGAGCAAGACTCCATATGGGCAGAAGTCCACCACAAGTGCCATAACTTGGCACGCCGGGACACTTAGGTGCCATAATTTCAAAACGGTACACTTAAGTGCCACTTTTTTTTTTTTTTCGAGTGGGACACTTAAGTGCCACCTCCGGCGACCCTTGCCGAAATCCTACGTGGCAATATTTTATTACTATTTTTTGCGTATGTGGCTCGCCGGAGAGCTAAGTCGGCCCTCACTCACTAGAAACGACGTCGTCTGCATAATAAAAGCCCCAAATCTTCCAAAAACGACGTCGTCTCCCCAAATGCCCCAAATCTAAAACCCTAAATCGGCCAAAATCCCTATTGAAGTGCTCGAATTGAAGTCTCGAACCCTAATTTTCATTTGCCCAAAATTCCTTCGTCGAATCTTGGAAATGGAGAGCAGGACTCGCAGTAGCGCCTCAATTTCCTCTCACCGAAGCAAAGGAGAAGGCCAGCGTTTCTGTTTTTGTGGGTTACCGAGTCCCAGGAGAACATCGTGGACTCAAATCAATCCTGGGAGAAGATTTTATGGATGCGCCCGATATAAAGAAGCGTCGAAGTGCAAATACTTCAAATGGATCGATGAGAAGTTCTGTGACCGAGCCACAAAGGTGATATTGGATCTACTTCATAAAAGACAGCAATCTCCATCTCGTGTTCGTGGACGACTTGGACGATGTTGACTCAATGCAAGCTCAAGTGTCTTCGTTAAACTTTTGAAGAATGAAGTCTCAATGCACGCTCAAGCATCTTCAACTAAACCTTTCAAGAATGAAGTTCCAATGAAGAAAATTGAACGAAAGTATTACCAAGCGTGTATTATGGTGTTGTTTTGCTGTCTATTGTACTTTATGATGAAATGTAAAGTACTTAAAAATGAGAAAAAGTTTCTCCAACTGCCATAGTTAAAAATGGTGTTGTTGTGGAACAAGATCATTGTTGCTTTGTTGTTGTTTGTGTTGTCGTATGGACTTGCCATAAGTTTACCATCATCTTCTCTATTTTGATGCAGAATCATCTTCTCTGTTTTGATGCAGAGCAATATATACACAAGACAAACATGAATGATTACCCGAGTGCCATAAGTTGTATTTAGTAATCACGTAAGTGCTAGTCGCGATGAAAAAATGATCACTTAAGTGTCAAGTTATTGTTAAAGTGATCGGTTAAGTGTCACTTGTAGTTAAAAGTGAACAGTTAAGTGCCAAGTTTTTTTAGAATAGGATCAGTTAAGTGTCAATTTTTTTGTGGGTTTTCTGTAAAAATTGCACCAGCCACCAGCACCGGCGACACCACCAACCATCACCACTAGCCACACTACACACTAGGCGCTCCAGCCACCACAATGCTGGTGGTGTTGCTGCACAAGATACTAGTGCAAGCTGAGCCTTGCACTAGTTTTCACCAGTACACATGGTGTAAGATCTGCAAACTGCACACTTGTACCAGGTGTAGGTGTAGCTGCTTAAGCCTATAACCCCCACCACAAACCAATAATCACCAGGCATCACCACCAGCCACACCAGCACCCCAGCCACCACATTAGCACCCCAAGAACAAACTGACTACCACCAAACATCACCATCCACCATCACCAGATACACCAACACTCCAGCTATCACCACAGAACACCAACAGCAGCAGCAACAAGTAAAAGCGGAATCCATGATAAACAACAACATAAATTGACAAGCAACACAAGATTATTTCATTGATATTTCATCAAGTCTGAGTCTGACAACATCAATGAATGACAAACTAAAGAAAAGTTTCAAAACAAAAGATAACCATCCAGAGACTTTCTACATGCACGACAACATCATCGTTTACATAACTGTTTTTACTCCTAAGCTCCACAAATATCACATCTCATCTCATCAATCAATATGCACGACACCCCCTGTTCGTCCTCCTTTCGATGGGCCTTTCACTTGATTCATAATTCTGGCACTCTTTCTAACTGGACGTGCAACTTCTTCTTCAACCTTCTCAGTATCCACTGACTTAGATGGAGCTGCAAATGTCCTAGGCCGAATTGAATCAAAAGGAGCTGGAGCTGGAGCTGGGTTCTTTCTCTTATTTTTTGTTGGCACAGTTGATGTTGATGTTTTCTTTTTTGTTGGTGCAGCCGTTGATTCTTGAGTTGGGCCCGAGATAAGAACTTGAACTTCTCCGGGCTACAAAAAAACAATAAATTGTTAGCAAAAGTCTACAGCATAAATTAAATTAAATGCAGCCAATAAAACTTACATTGAGAATAACTGTTCCAATACGCTCATCTGTATAAAGGCCATAGCCATATCATCTTAACCTCTTCCCAAGTGCCCCTCTTGTTTGAATAGGGGTGTCACTTTCAAGAACTTGTGATTTGTTGCCCTTTTTTTCCTGCTTTCTTGGGCCCTTTAACTACAGTCGGGGCTTCTTCGACCAATTCTTCAACTGGGCGTCTTCTAGATGGCCTTTGTGTAGCTGCCCCTTCACCTGGCCTTGTTCTAGTTGTTCTTCTGTGTAGTCTTTCAACTTCAGTGACACCTCCTTCTGTTAGGCCTTCTGGTGGTACTGGTGGTGGTACTTGTGGTGCCCCTTGCAGTGATTCTTCTGGTGGCTCCTGTGATGATCCTTGAGGTGGCTCCTGTGATGGTCCTTCGTTGGCGCTGAGTTCCAACTTGCTTTCTTCGAACCTGAGAAAGAGGCCAAAATATACCATAAATATAATATCGAGACATATAATAATAAAAATCGAATACAAATTGGTTGAATTTAGCACTGGGTATTTCTTTCGCTGCTGAAGAACAATCGACTGCACTGGCTGTGATGCTGCTTGGGCTAATCCTTCAGCTGGCCGTGATGCTGCTTGGGCTAATCCTTCAGCTGGCCGTGATGCTGCTTGGGCCAATCCTTCACCTGGCTGTGTTCTACCTTGCCTTCTTCGAACAGGCTGTTCAGTTTCATGACTTACTGAGATTCTTCTTGTGACCTAACAAACACATTACATACAAGGCCAAATAGGATATTATGTACATTTTTATGATGAACGACAAGAAAGCAACATAAACATAAAATAAATTTCATGACTTACCGGGGTTCTACTTGTTGACTGAAGAACAGTCGACTCACTTGGCCCCCTTTGTATGCATTTCTCCAACCGTCTCTTCACTAGGCCCTTCACCTTGCCTCAACCGTTGTTGCTTCCTCAATTGATAACCTTTAATATTGTGGCCTGTTAGGCGACAATAAGAGCACGTGATCTTTGCACCCTACCTGCTCATTCTTTGCTGACCCGAGACCTCTCCCTCCGCCATTCTTCGTCTTCGTTTTGTCCTTCCAATTGTCTTCTTCAGTGACAAAGGTTGAGGTGCTTCATGATCCGCGGGCTCCCAAAACTTGCTACTTCTAATTGGCTGCATCATGAACGATAGGAAGCAAGATATTTTGATTTATGGTACCGATCATCGATGTAATCATATGTATTGTCGCCCTTCAATTTGGATGGCACATATGGCATGTGCACATGGAATTCCACTTATTTGCCATGCTCTACATGAACACTTCCTACTTCCTAGATTGACAACATACTTATCTCGCACCCTTCATTATCTCATATCCGTCATCTCCATTCCAAATGGGATGACAATGCGTACTTGCAGCCAAGTTCTCATCCAATTTCTTCACAATCCTAGGACCATATTGTCTTGTCCACTTTGCAGCCTCATCTCTTTGTTTCGCAGCCGAGTCATAACGAGTACTCGTATATCTTCAAGCATTGAGATGACGGTTTGCATCGGCATCTATTATCTTCGAATTAAATACTTCACAAATGTTGTTGTCGACGTTATCGCACTTGAACTCCTCTTGAAGAATGCCCGCACCAATGCTTCGGTTCTAGTTGAAATAGAGTAGCACAACCTTCCTTTGTCAACTGAAGTAGTCCTTCTTTGGCTATTCTAAAGTCAGCCATGTTTGCACTCTTTGCTAATTGCCAAAATTGCAATTGCAGCTTATCCCCTTTATACTTCTTTGCCCAATTTCCGTATATGTACCGCGCACACATTCGATATTCAGCATGGGGCAACAACTCGGCTACTGCCGGAACCAATCCCTGCAATAATTCAAAGTAAGAAATACTAGAGCAAATTACATGTTCATATTACAAAGCAAAGCAAACTATTGACTAAATTTTTCAAAAACAAGCATTACCTTCGTTGGTCGCTCGTGAATGCCCACCCTTCCCCGTTTGTTATCTCCAAGTCAGCCATCAGATTTTTCAAGAACCAGGACCAATTGTCCTTGTTCTTAATCTTTACAATAGCCCAAGCTAGTGGGAATATTTGGTTATTCGCATCTCTTCCAATCGCTGCCAATAATTCTCCCTTGCACAAGCCCTTCAAGAAACAGCCATCCAATCCTATAATCCGTCTACAACCAGCTAAAAATCCTCGTCTGCATGCATCAAAGCACACATAGAACTTATCGAACTTGGTCGCATGATCAGGAAGCGGTCTCTTAATCACCTCTACATACACTCTACTTGTAGGGTTTTGCAGCCTACACTCCCAAGCATACTCCCACACCTGCCCATATTCCTTAGCATACTGACCAATAAGTACTTTTATCACCTTTTGCTTTGCTCTTTTGCACTGATTCCTAGATACATTGATGCCTACACGCTCCTTCACCAACATCCTAAAGTTAGCAAGTTTCAAGTTGAGCATCACCTTGATCACATCGAAGAAGTGCTTGGACAACCATGCACTTGTTACCCTTTTGTTTTGAAAATTAATGGAACAAGTGTGTTCCTCTTGGTAGGCTCTAATCTGAAAAGACCCACTCTTCTTAATAAACGCACCGTAAATCTTCCATGGACAGTTTTGCTGCGAACACCTAACTCTTACAAATTTCTTGGTATTTCTAATGAAATCAATATTTTTTTGTGCAGCAATGAAAGAACTCAGTATAGCTTCCCTAAATTGTATCGCATCATGGAATTTCATACCTACTGACAAAGTAGGAGACGCAACAGATGGATCATAGGAAGGAAACTTACTTTTCCTTCTACACACAGCTCGTTGATCTTCTTCAACTTCGTCCGGGAAGTTGCGGTGTCGATGCTTTCTTCATAATCTGTCTCCGAGGGACACGGCCAGCAACACCAACATCCGCAGGGCCTTCGTCTCTGTTTGGATGAACAGTTACATGCAAAGTTACAAATCTATCTGACAAAAAGTCCCTTTTTTTTTTTCCTTGACTATGTAAGCTCCTCATCGTCGGCGTCACTTAAGATTAACAAATTTTCAGCTTCAGCCGCCAACCCTTCATCGTCATCATCATCATCACCGTCACTGGATTCAGCTACTTCCCAATCTAATTCAGTGATGGTGACATCACCCATGTCACAATCGCTCTGGTGAATAGCATCTGCGCCCCTCTCCTCCCCATCATGTCCATCATGACCTACTTCATCTCCTCCTTCTCCTACTTGGGTGGTATCTCTGTCATCATCTTCGTCGTCACTATTGTTTTCAACAAACACTTTCACCTCTTCGCTATGAAGATAATGATATAAAACATCCCTAAAACCATTATCATCTTCCAAAACTCTCAAACCATCTCTCAAGCCTTTCCCAGGAACACAGTACAGTAACTTTTGTACTCTACAAGGCAAAAATGTCACTATATCCCTAACAAATCCAATATAAGATGTCTTCTTTATATCTACAAAGATAGTACCCTCATTCCCTCCCTCATACTCCCACTCATCCTCTCCAATCACAAAATCTCCACCGTAGTAAACGATGACAGCAACATAGTCTTTATGTGCCATTTCTGCAACAAAAAAGGACAAATATACAATTAACTTTTGGGACCACATTTACAAAGAACAGACAATTGTAAGTGGAGGTCCCTACACTCTTTATTAAAGAAAAGAAAAGAAAAGAAGAAGAGAGAGGGAAGATGCGGTCAGACGACAGCTGCAGCTTGAAAACAAGAGGCCTCAGGACAAGGACAAATAAAAATAAAGATGGGACCCGACAACTGCTTTGATTATGCCGTCGCATTTCTTTAAAATATGGAGAGATTCCTCAGCATGGGTCCTCAACAATGCAATTTATTAAAAAAATATCCAGAAGTCCCCATCCCCACAACCTTCGATTCGAACATGTGCAAAGTCCAATACTCTGAACCCTAACAATCACCAATCATCACACATTTCACATCCGACCACTACAAATTACTTTCGCACATCACAATTCAACACCCTGAATGAATCACACATCACAGTGGATGAGGCGACGTCGAGCCCTACACTGAGCCCTAATTTTCCCCCCGCCGAGCCCTACACCGAGCCTATATTTCAATGCCGCTCCTAAACTGTCAATTCGAACCCCCCAATAGGATTGTAACACTACATCTCAGCCATAAATCTCACATCAAGCCTGACCTTTCCCAGCCGACCCCCAAATTTGAAGTTCGAGCCCTAATAAACGAGTCGGAGTCCTAATTTCACCACAGGGGAGAGGAAGAAGAGAAAAAACCTGAGCAAATCGACGACGGCGAGCGATGACGACGCTCGATGACGGCGAGCGACGACAGCGAGCGATCACCTGCGAACGGCGAGCTGTGAACGGCGATGGATGGAGAGGACGTCAGACCTAGTGTGAACTGACGAAATGTTAAAATCCAAATAAACCAAACGACGTCGCTTAACACTAACGAAAAACGACGTCGTTTAGTTTAGCCAAATGCACAGTGGATGGGGCGATGTCGTTTTCCTCCTCCACGTGTGCTTTTTTTTTTAAAAAAAATTACCACATCAGTTAAGTAAGTCGCCGGAAAATGCCACGTCTGCATTTTGACCGGTTTTTGGCCGGATTGGCACTTAAGTGTCCCATTTTACTCCGATGATAGCACTTAAGTGTACCATTTTAAAGTTATGGCACTTAAGTATCCCGACGTGCCAAGTTATGACACTTAAGTGTCTCGGCGTGCCAAGTTATGACACTCCAGGTGTCCCACACTCCTCCATATGAAATAACATTTGGGTAAAGAATCCTCAGTGTTTTAACAATGTGCTCATATCATTTAGTAAACAAATTGCGGTGCACTTTCTTAGTACATATTGCCTTTCTCAAGCGCATATATGCTCTCGGATGAGGACTTTCCTGTGCCACCATTATGTATGTACATCTGGCTTTAACTGTGGTGGAATGGTATTGTTTCTGTAGTCATTTTATTAAATATTAAACTTCCTCACTCCCAATATCATGAAACATTTAGTCAATTTTACCGGGCGACATGTTAACACATGTTAACACGAGAACTACAAGGCCTTGCCACTGAGTTCATAGGACTCGGATTCAAACATGAATCCAATATATATATATAAACATGTTTCAAGCAATAAAACATTGAAAATAAAACGTCGCCAAGAACATTGAAACTACTGATATATATATATGAACCTACGGATGTTTTATGAGGGACATGGGCGGTGCCGAGGTGGAAATTTTCATCCTGGACATGGGCAGTGCCAAGGCGGACTCACTTGATGCCGAGGTGGAAATTTTCATCCTGGACATGGGCAGTGCCAAGGCGGACCCACTTGATGCCGAGGCGGACGAGGGGGACTCACTTGATGTCGAGGCGGCCATGGGCGGTGCTAGTGCCGAGACATAAGCTGGCGATGTCGTGCAGGACATCCGCACGGCAGTCTGAACAATAAAGGGGGACATTGGCAGTGGCGGTGGCGGTTGGGAAGTCATCGTGGACATTAGAAAAGCAAAGGTTGGTGTCGGTTTCGATGCCAGTGGTGGTGTCCGAACCTTGTTGAGATGAAAGGGGCTCCACATTTGTGTTCCTACGCAAAAGCTTCCTTCTGGTGCTGGCATCAGAAGGAACATCTGAAGGCAAAGAATCAGAGCAAGAGCGTCAGACAAAAGCACGAGATGGACTACTACAAGGGTAAGGGTGCACGACTCTCAGTACTTATGGGAAGGAGGATTGATTAATCGATTGATCGATTGATCGATGCAGAAACTGCAGAGAGTTGACTAGGCATCACCCACCCAAGAAAATCCATCGGAGCAACAATTCGGTTCCGTTGCGCTAGCTACAGATAGACAGATACTCTTTGCTAACAATGGATGGGATGGATGGATGAAGGGATCGCCCAAGATGTTAAATCAACAACAAATATGCCCAACATCTCATCAAAACCACCATCCTTGTTCTTCGACACTCCAAAAAAGAATTTAAAATTATAAAAATATAAATAGATCCTTCATCCGAGAGAGAGACCTGATTTGAAATAAGGGCGTCCGCCATGCCATTCTGACCCCCTACCCACGTCTCGCCGTAGACGGAGACGAGCACGCTGCCGGTCTGGTAGGGCATGCACTTGAACTCGGCAATTTCGTGGTAGCACGGCGGAAGGGAGGTTTGGCAAGGATGGCCTCCTTGCCCTTGATCTCCCGGCCGTCGAAGTTCAGCACCGACTCTTCCGGGTACAGGTTCACCAAGCCCGCCCGATTCGTGTCGAACGTCCTGTAATAGTTCACCATGAACCGCTTCGCCTCCTCCGCCCGACCCATGTCTTCTGGCTTGACCCTCCACATCTCTTCCTCTTCCTCTTCCTCTTCCTCTTCCTCCTTCTCGCTCTGTGCTCGATTCAGAGAGAAATCCCTAGCGCCGCTTCTTCTTCGAGAGTTCCCTTCCCTTTATATATTTTGGAATCGGTTGGGTCCACCTACCGACCCGGTTTCTTGTCGTGGCCCATGTAATCCCAAAAGCCCCTATATAAAGTCATCGTGGCCTTTGACCAAAAAAATAAAAATAAAAAATTTCATCGTGGCCCGCCTTCCGGCCAATCCCGTCGCTCTCTCGCTTTCCCATCGCTCTCCCGTGGCTCTCATCGCTCTCCCGTCGTTCTCGCCGTCATGAAATCTGCTAACGTGGCCGCCTTCTTCGGTGGTCAATTTTACTTTTCGTTTGACTCGAGTATGTGCCGCTCTATTATGGGGCCACGTCAACCACGGTTGACGATGGTCACATTGCCTCTAGCCTCCCAAATATAGAAGCTCTTTTCTTTGGGGGATTTTGATGAACGGCCTCTGCAGCTTGAGGAGGGTGGAGCTGGATTCTGCCGTTCTGGGCAGGGTCTTGAAGCTCGGGTTCGAGGCCAACTCGGTGATGCTGAACACGCTGATCAACGGCCTGTGCAAGGGCGGAGGGTTAGATCGGACGGTGAGGCTGGCGGACGGAATTGGAGACTATGGGTTGAAGCCCAGCGCGTATACGACGTATGCGGCCATTCTGAAAGGCGCGTTGGGGAAGGAGGATAGAGGTCTGGCGATGGAGTTGCTGAGAAAGTGGGAAAGGCAGAATTGCAGGCTGAATGTGGTCGCGTACACTACCGTGATCGATCTTCTCTGTAAGGACGGGTTGGTATCGGAGGCCTTGAGCCTCTGGAAGGATATGGTCAGAAAATCACCGAGCAGTTTAGTGCATCTAAATTTTGGGAGGCCTCAGCTATCTTGTCCACAATTGCATCCTTCGGTGTTCTTGTGCTTGCAAGACAGCTTAAATCTGAGAACAAGTGACGTTGTCCTAGTTTTGTCTACGTTTAGCTTGGAGATGACCATTGACTTGAGGAAGAGCTGAACATGACTGAAAATGTATAACTATCGTCGGTATGAATCCATGGGTTATGGATACGTACTGATAGAATATATCATTATGCACATAAACTTTTCGGGCATGAAGAATGCTTCTTGGCATGTTCCCTGTTGCCCCATAATTGGGGAAGCTGATTTGATTTATAGCATCTTGAAGCAGATGTTGCCCTGTTCTCCTACCTCTTCCCTTCTACTGTTCCACTTTGATTATATAAACTTCCAAAATTGGTAATGGAAGAAAAAGCACCAGCAAAGTATGTGTCATTTCATATTTGCTTTCAGCTTTAAAGAAAATGCAATGAGAGAGGGCATTAAGTTACAAAGTCCTCAATTTAAGAGGTGCTGATGTTACACTGAGAATGAACAGGGAGGGAGAGATGGTTTGGCCACCAAGTGTGATAGTTTAATAGTGATGTATAATAACCTGGCTGAAACTATGCAAGTGAAAGTCTCCAAGAAGTACCAAATGTTAACCACCGACGAAGGGTTCCAAATTATAGATCGCCTCGGATATTTTTACCAGTCAATGTGGGGCTTGATTGGTATCAATTAACCACCAATCATTTACTCCTTTTGCTTTTGGGCTGGGCCATGACAATGGTAGATCTCTATTTTACTTTGGTACCTTACTGCTTGAAAGTCCGAAACAACTTGAAGCATTACCGTAATTGCTATTTGATGTAATATCCTTGGACAAGAACTTAGCTCTTGGGGAGTGTGATTTTTGCCTTTTACATTGAATTCAAAATTGTTGATTTGACTTGATTGTCGACGACTTTTATCACATTTCTGTGATTAGTTTAGTGCTATTACTTTATACATTTGAGACATTTGAGTACCTTAGCAGTACGTTTTGCAGTTGAAGGATCCATCAGTAGGTCAGCTAAACCATTGTATTCAAATCTTATCATGTATCAACTAAGTCGATGACGAAAGTATTAGCCATTCTCTTATTGTGGATATTCTTGCCAATGCCATTGTGATGGGACAATTTGATAGGTGGTTTCAACTCATGTCTCTTCTGTGAGTATTTCTGGATAGAATGTCGGAAGCAATTTGTAAGTATGGCATCTATCTGTATAAACATTTTTAGGCCAGGCTTACTATTCTCCGTGTCATATCAGTCACATACTAATGTTCTGGATACATGGTATATAATCTTCAATGCCGGCTAATAGCACGTTGTAGAATCCATTAAATTGTCACTCTTTTCTACTTGCCGATATAGGACATAGACGTACTTGTTTTCTAATTGACATTATGGAGATTACATCAAAAACTCTGCCCGGCATCCAAGATCAGAATCTGATGAGGAGTACCTCCTGTTTCAGTGTGGCTGATTATTTGGGTAATCGAGTTTACGGTTTTCTCTCTCCTTTGTTGCTGTCTCTGGACAGGAGATTTCATTTAATGGATTCTCATCATGATCAATCCTACAATTGAATAAAGTTTACGAGTAGGGATGTGGTCGCCATCTGATAGGGCACGTGCTTGGTGTATTCTTTGTTCAACATCGTGGTTGTTCTAGCCCTCTTGCATAATTTTTAATGGAGGAAAAACTAGACCCTTGAAATAAATTTGGCATTAGCGAATGTAGCTTCCTGAGAATTCACCCTCTTGATTTTTATTTTTTATTTTTTCTGACCTTAGTGCTATCGTACTAATTAAATGGTCTTCGCTTAACCGATGAAGTTGGCTTGGAAAAATTAGAGTTGACAAATGCATTATCTGCGACCCACGTCCAATTTCCTTTTCTTTCTTTGTTTTTGGCTGATGCATGGGATGATGAGCTCATCAATATTAATCTGGAAACATTCTTTGAGACAAAGTTTTCTGTGGTTTTTGCAGGCTCTTTGTACTTGTTGTTGGAATTTGTGATCCAATTCTAGAAACTTCATGAAAGATTTGAGCTAGAAAAGTCAAGAAGGCAAAGAAAAATGTAGAAGCATATGTGTAGAACTCTCTAGAAGAAGAGAGGATAAATTACAGTCTAGAACTCTCTAGATTAAGTCTAAGTGGACAACATTCCACATAAATCTAGAATGTTGTATTTAGACCCTATAAATAAGAAAGAAGGGGGAGCGTAGCAAACCAACAAGTGTAAGAGAGTGTGAGGAGCATGGGATAATACTCCATGCTCCTCACCAACACTTCCAACACTTCTTTGTAAAATCATTTTATCCAACTAATGAAATTATTTCCCATATCCCATGTTCTTTGTCCTTCAATTATCCTAGTCTATCCCTTATCCATCATCTATAAACTACACCATACACTTGCACACAACATCACTAACCAAAAACTATGATCAATACCAAAACCATACTTCCGCGCACATTTAAATTTTAACATATTTTGCTTGTCTGATTCCATTCAAGGAGTGATTGTGTCTCTGCTCCGCTGCATGTTTCTTTGACATAGATGCCGGAATATCTGGCTTGAGCTGTACATACATATTATAATGCTGGGTTTCTCTACCGTCGTGACTTATGAGAATGGAATATATATGGTTGCAAGATTCCACCAATGCTATGAACTGGTCAAAGGACTTGGAGTTTTTTAAGTTCATTATACTGTCACAGGCGATTTAGTTGGTCATCCAACTCGAGGTTTTGTGGTTCAGGTTTTGGTGCAAGCTTGCTGTTCTACAATCCCTGCCGGTCGAATTTTTCTGCTGACAGCTGCATCTTCAAGATTCATGAATGATCCGAGATTCCAAGTCTCGCAAGCAAGCTGTTGTTGGAACTGGACTGACCGTCTTTAAAAAATGCCATAAGCAAGAAATTGCTTTTCCTTCTTGTTTGCATCTGTCAATCTTGGCAAGTGGGAACTAAAGAACGCTCCCATCGGCCATCATATGTATTGATACCATGTGCTGCTCTAGTCCTAGAGCTTCAGAAGATGGTAATTCTTCATCCATGTGCATTTAGTCAGCTTTTGACTGTTTAGGTCAGTCTGTAACCTCGTGATCTTGTTGTCATCATGTTTACCCATTTTTCTCTTCCAGCAGACAGATTATACGAGAAAAGAAAGAACCAAGCTAAAAACAAAGAGCATGCCCTGTCGAATACACTCTTTCCCTTTCTGTTGATACATCATCTGTCCTTTGAGAGCTGCCCCAAAACACTAGCTTTTCGCAGCATCGCGAGATTGTCTACCACGTCAAAAATTAATAACGAAAGGGATCTGCTTTAGTCGTCATCTTTTCTCCTTTTTTTTAATGACTCGGATTAGATATGCAGCATTTTGACGTTGACTTTGAAATATATAAGGTAGGAAAAATTGTAAGAACACGCAAGCCACGGATTGGTCACTACTCTCATTTCTTTCTCCTCTCTCTCTCTTTTATTTTCCCACTTGCAAATTCTAACCGTATCACCTCAGATAACAGTGAATTTTTTAATACAATGCCGTAATTCGAGATCTATAGCAGGAGAGAGTAGCCGTCGACATGATTTGAACTCTATTTCACTGAAATCATATAGCCATCAAATTGGTCAGCGATCGTTTTGATGTTATTCAAGAGCATAAAAGCTACAACTTGTGGTCGAATGTGATGGCTTTTCTCATTACTCTGGCTCTTGGAGGACGTACATGCCTATTTTCCAGCTAGAGAGCATCAATTTTGATGGATGGATTTGTTAGCTGCGTTCACTCCTATGTGGAGGAAGTCGATGAGTTGCAAGCCCAAAAAGGGCTTGAGCCCATATAATAAGTTATATGAGGAAATAGGGTTTCTCACTATTTATATAAAAAGAGGTAGCAGAGAAAAGGAAACGACAAGAGAAAAAGAGAAAGCAGAAAATCGGGGTTTGGGGCAATATCGATTTACATCAAGCTGGCGTTGGAGGTCGATTCGTGGTCCGATTGAGCTGAAATTTTGTCAGCATGTTTGTGGCGCAATTTTATCGAATCTGAACGGTTTGATTTTCGTTTGAAGCTCCATACATCAGGTTTTTCGTGGATTGATCAAAACCTGTGTTTTTGGTCGATTTATCCTTGATCTCTTGTGAAGTTCATGTGTATTGCCAAGAATTACATTCTTGAGGTGTTTGCTGCTATGTACCTCTAGTATTTACTAGAGAAGAACAATTTTATTGATAGTGAAGATTTTCAGGTGGACTCCGGTCCCGTGGTTTTTTATCTCCTCACATTGAGGAGGTTTTCCACGTAAAAAAATCGTCTTGTGTTCGCGTGCTTGGTTATTTTACTCTACTATATCGATTCCTATTAGGTTTACACAAGAGGGGAGATTATTTTATTCCGCTGCGTTGATTCGATATTGTTCGAATTATTACCGTTCTCCCATCGAGTGGTATCGAGCATCGGGTTATTGCTTGATTTTTCTGCCTTGTGTTAAACAATGGAAATGAATATGAGTAGAATGGTTACCTTTGAATGGTTCGAATTATCATATCTCGGAAAGGGAAGATGGAAGATCTTTTATATGTGAAAGATTTTTATTTGCCTGTATTTCTTTGAGGAGAAACCGAGAGAATAAAGCGACGTTGAATGGTCTATATTTCATCGTCAAGTGTGTGGTTATATCGGGCAGTGGGTAGATGATAATGTTTTGAACCATATTATTGAGGAAACACATGCACGCAGTTTATGGGATAAGCTCGAACAGTTATATGCTCGAAAGACTCGGGAATAATAAATTTTTTGATAAAACAGATGATGGCTCGAGATATCATGATGGTACTCGTTTGGTGATCATTTAAATTCTTTTCAAGGAATTATAAATCAGTTGGCTGCGATGGGAATCAAGTTTGATGATGAGATACAAGCACTATGGTTGCTTGGTACTTTGCCGGACTCATGGGAGACGTTCCGAACATCTTTGTCTAACTGCGCCCGGATGGTACGATTACCATGGATTTAGCCAAGAGTAGTATTTTGAATGAAGAGATGAGAAGGAAGACACATGGATCATCCTCTTCACATTCGATGCCTTGGTTGTTGAGAAAAGGGGAGAAGTGAGTCTCGAGGTCCGAGAAATAGAGATAAAAGTCGAGACAAAAGCAAAGGTAAGTATAATAAATTTGCTAATGTTGAGTGCCATTATTGCCATCAGAAAGGACATATTCAGAGGTTTTGTCGCCAGTTAAAAAGGGAGAAACAAAAGGAGAAAGGTAAAGAGAAGATAAGTGATAATGACAGTGATGACAATCGTGTCGCTGCACTTAAAGAAGACTTTCTCACTATTTTTGATGGTGATGTGGTGAATTTTGTTTCTCATGAGACCAGTTGGATAATTGATAGTGGTGCATCTGTTCATGCTACATCTCGTAGGGATTTCTTTACATCATACAGGTCAGGTGACTTCGGATCTGTGAAGATGGGAAACAATGGACTAGCTCAAGCTGTAGGCATCGGTGATGTGTTCCTAGAAACCAGCAATGGCACGAGGTTAGTATTGAATAATGTTAAACATATACGATATCCGCTTGAATTTGATTTCCACGAGGCAAGTTGGATGATGAGGGGTATTGCAGCACCTTCGTAATGGTCAATGGAAGCTCACTAAAGGTTCTCTTGTTGTGGCTAGAGGTGAAAAATATTCTTCGTTATACATTATGCGAGGCAAAATTGTCTACGAGACAAAATTAATGCAGTAGATAGCGAAGATGCAGGCGAGTTATGGCATAAGAGGCTCGGTCACATCGGTGAGAAGGGTTTGTCAATATTGGCCAAGAAGAAGCTCCTTTCGGGATTGAAAAGTTCAACGCTAAAGAAGTGTGCTCTTTGTTTAGCGGGAAAACAAAACGAGTTGCATTTAAAAGCTCCTATCCTTCAAGAAAGTCGGGTATCTTGGATTTAGTGCATTCGATGTTTGCGGTCCTATGAAAACAAAATCACTTGGTGGCTCTCTTTATTTTGTTACCTTCATAGATGATTTTTCAAGGAAAATTTGGATTTATACCTTGAAAACTAAAAATCAAGTGTTAGATGCTTTTAAGCAATTTCGGGCTTCGGTTGAGAGACAATTTGGAAAGAAATTGAAATGCATCGAACCGATAACGGGGAGAGTATATTGGACCTTTTGATGAATATTGCAGACAACAAGGTATTCGACATCAAAAGACACCTCCCAAGACGCCTCGGTTAAATGGCTTAGCTGAGAGAATGAACAGAACATTGGTTGAAAGGGTAAGATGCTTACTTTCACAGTCAAAGCTATCTGGATCCTTTTGGGGTGAGGCTTTAAGTACAGTTGTGCATGTATTAAATCTTACTCCATGCTTTCCTTTAGAGTTTGATGTTCCGAATAGAGTTTGGACAGGCAAAGAAGTTTCTTATGATTATTTGCGTGTATTTGGGTGCAAAGCATTTGTGCATGTTCCCAAAGATGAGAGGTCTAAACTTGATGTGAAAACACGACAGTGCATATTTATTGGTTATGGACAGGATATGCTTGGCTACAAATTTTATGATCCACTTGGAAAGAAGATTGCAAGAAGCAGAGACGTTGTGTTTATGGAAGATCAAACAATAGAGGATATTGAGAAAGCGGAGATGATTTCAGCACCACAGGTTGATGAAAAGCAGCAGGAAGTCAATGTTCCAAATAACGAACATGTTCCTGAACATGTTGAGATAGATAATACTATTCCTGAACCAGAGGCTCAATTAGATGTTCCACTGGATGTTCCAGTCCGGAGATCCGTTAGAGACCGACGACCTTCCACCAGGTATTCTGAAGATGAGTATGTATTATTGAGTGATGCAGGTGAACCGGAGTGTTATGCAGAAGCAATAGAAGATGAGTACAAAAACAATTGGTTCGATGCTATGCAAGATGAGATGCAGTCACTTTATGATAATCATACTTTTGAGTTGGTGAAGTTACCTAAAGGTAAAAGAGCTTTGAAGAACAAGTGGGTATATAGGTTGAAGCAAGATGAACATACTTTACAACCACGGTACAAAGCTAGATTGGTTGTTAAGGGATTCGGTCAGAAAAAGGGTATTGATTTTGATGATATATTTTCTCCGGTAGTAAAAATGTCTTCTATCCGTGTGGTACTAGGCTTGGCAGCTAGCCTAGATTTAGAAATTGAGCAAATGGATGTTAAAACAGCCTTCCTACATGGTGACTTGGAGGAAGAGATATACATGGAACAACCTGAGGGTTTCAAAGTGAAAGGGAAAGAGGATTATGTGTGCAAATTGAAGAAAAGTCTCTATGGCCTAAAACAAGTACCGAGACAGTGGTATAAGAAATTTGCGTCGTTATGATGAACGGGGCTATAAGAAGACTTCCTCGGATAATTTGTGTGTTTGTCCAAAAATTTTCTGATGGTGACTTTATTATTCTCTTGCTTTATGTTGATGATATGCGATTGTTGGCGGGAATGCTTTAAGAATTGAGTTATTGAAGAAACAATTGAGCAAGTCTTTTGCCATGAAAGACTTGGGCTCGGCGAAGCAGATTCTTGGCATTAGAATTACCCGAGAGAGATGCTAAGAAGTTATTTTTATCGCAAGAGAAATATATTGAGAAGATCCTTCAAGAAATTTTACATGGACAAGGCTAAAGTGGTTAGTACTCCTCTTGCTGCCCACTTTAAGTTAAATATAATGCAAAGTCCTACGGCGATAAAGAAAAGAAAGATATGGAAAGTGTTCCATATGCTTCAGCTGTAGGAAACTTAATGTATGCGATGGTATGTACACGCCCGGACTTGGCGCATGCGTTGGTGTTGTTAGTCGCTATTTGTCAAATCCAGGTAGAGAGCACTGGAATGCAGTGAAGTGGATTATAAGGTATCTTCGGGGAACTTCAAATTTGAAACTCAGTTTCGGGACCGGGAAACTTGAGTTAGTTGGATACACAGATTCCGACTTGGCGGGAGATATTGATACTCGTAAATCTACTTGGTTATTTGATTTCTTTGCGGGTGGAGCTGTGTTATGGAAGTCAAGATTGCAGAAGTGTGTTGCACTTTCTACAACCGAAGCTGAATTTATTGCAGTGACTGAAGCTAGTAAAGAGATGCTATGGATGAAGAAGTTCTTAGAAGAACTTGGGTTCAAGCAAAAGAGGTATGTGCTATTTTGTGATAATCAAAGCGCAATTCATCTTGGTAAGAATTCATCTTTTCATTCTAGATCGAAACATATTGATGTTAGATATCATTGGATAAGGGATGTTCTAGATGAAAAGTTGTTGGAACTTGAGAAAATTCATACGGATCATAATGGCTCCGATATGATGACGAAGACTCTACCAAGAGAGAAGCTTGAACATTGCCGTTTGATAGCAGGGATGGTGAATCCCTCCACATTGTCGTGAGGGGAGATTTGTTAGCTGCGTTCACTCCTATGTGGAGGAAGTCCAATGAGTTGCAAGCCCAAAAAGGGCTTGAGCCCATATAATAAGTTATATGAGGAAATAGGGTTTCTCACTATTTATATAAAAAGAGGTAGCAGCAGAAAAGGAAACAGTAACAAGAGAAAAAGAGAAAGCAGAAAATCTGGGGTTTGGGGCAATATCTGATTTACATCAAGCTGGCGTTGGAGGTCGATTCGTGGTCCGATTGAGCTGAAATTTTGTCAGCATGTTTGTGGCGCAATTTTATCGAATCTGAACGGTTTGATTTTCGTTTGAAGCTCCATACATCAGGTTTTTCGTGGATTGATCAAAACCTGTGTTTTTGGTCAGATTTA
This sequence comes from Eucalyptus victrix, assembly GCA_016097545.1. Classification (NCBI taxonomy): domain Eukaryota; kingdom Viridiplantae; phylum Streptophyta; class Magnoliopsida; order Myrtales; family Myrtaceae; genus Eucalyptus; species Eucalyptus victrix. The sequence continues at coordinate 50,799,194 of CM027842.1, forward strand.
TCCTTGATCTCTTGTGAAGTTCATGTGTATTGCCAAGAATTACATTCTTGAGGTGTTTGCTGCTATGTACCTCTAGTATTTACTAGAGAAGAACAATTTTATTGATAGTGAAGATTTTCAGGTGGACTCCGGTCCCGTGGTTTTTTATCTCCTCACATTGAGGAGGTTTTCCACGTAAAAAAAATCGTCTTGTGTTCGCGTGCTTGGTTATTTTACTCTACTATATCGATTCCTATTAGGTTTACACAAGAGGGGAGATTATTTTATTCCGCTGCGTTGATTCGATATTGTTCGAATTATTACCGTTCTCCCATCAGGATATAGGTAAAATAGGTGACATATACATACACACATATATATAATATAGGGCTATTGAATTCATTCTTGCAATGTTGTCACTTGCAACAAATGACTCAAAAACTAAATTGAGCTACCGTTACTATCGTTAATCGTCATCTCGTCTTGGCCTTTGTCCGTTTCCCGAGCACTACAAGGAAAAACTAGAAACAAAGTTGGATGGCAAAGGGCTTTTCCTTCCCCTAAAGGCCTAGAGGACCATCCCTGATGAGCATCGACAACATCGAGATCACTTTCAAGGACAGATTTAGCATGCTTGGAGGTTGTTATCAGCAGTAGTGTATAGTTGGAGAAAATGACACAAATAATCTCTCGCCTTTAATCTAATGTGTAATGTGGTTTCTAAATTCTAAAGTTGTTCAATGTGATCATTGAATTTTAGTTCAATGTCTATTATCATTCATGAATTTTTAATTTATTTGATGTGATTTATGAACTTTTGATATATATTTAATCTAATCATTCGACTATATGAAAATATTCATTATTGTCCATGAACCTGAATTAATAAAAAGATAACATTGAATTTTTTCATATAGTTCAAGTATTAGATTGAACATGTATCAAAAGTTTAGGGAATATACTAAACAAAATAAAAGTTTCGGGACAAAATGCACATTAGGCTAGATTTCATGGGATATATTGAATAAATTCAAACTTCATTGACCACTTCAAAGTTCAAAAGCCATTTGTATAATTATCCCAATTAGCTGTGAGAGAGACACAATGATCAATTGCTATATTTATGGTTCATTCTAAATCTTAAAGTGTATTTGTTTTACCGAAAACTTATCATGAATGAATATATTTTCCCCTTGGGAACATTTTCAAGGAAAATGCTTAATTCTTATTTGTTTGGTGATTTACGAAAAGTGGTTTCTTTCTTACTATTAGGGAAAGTAATTTTCCCCTGATCTGAGCTTATTTTTTTAAGTTTATGGAAAACGTTATGCACAAATCGATTAGCATAAGGGTTTGACCAAAATATCATTTTAAGTTACCCTTCAGAAAACCGTGCATGATCCAAAATATCCTTGTCACCAATTTGAAACTTAAAAAAATCAATGGTCATCGAGTTCAAACCATACATAAAAGTCGCCGTCTAGATATTCCAAATGGCAAATTGGGAGCACTCATTGCTCACTGACTACACCAATGTTGGCACAGCTCTCAGAGGTTGACCTTTCTGTAAGGTGAGGCCAAACTTGTCGTCCACGTTCATCTCTTCTGGCTCCATCCCACCTTCAAGCTTCCAATTGAAGCAATTAAGGAGCGAACCGAAGATGATAGGCAACATCCGCAAGGCTAATGGCAAGCCTGGACATACACGCCGACCTCCGCCAAGTGGAATCAACTCAGAACTTCGTCTTTTCACGTCAATTTCCAATCCGAGAAACCTCTCTGGCGTTACTGCATTCGGGTCCTCCCACAACGTACCATCTCTCCCAATGGCCCATATATTGACAAAGACTTGTGCGCCTTCTGGAATGGCGACACCGTTAATTTCTAATTCCGTCCCAGATTTCCGAGGGAGCAACGGAATTGTTGGGTGAAAGCGAAAAGTTTCCTTGACGATGGCCTGTAAATAGGGTAAGCTAGTGATGTCTGCCTCATCGACGAGATTGCCCTTGCCGATGACTTGATGGAGCTCTGCTTGGGCTCTTGATAGTTTCTCCGGATTGTGTAGTAGCTCGGCCATTGCCCATTCTAACGTGCCCGAAGTTGTATCAGTGCCTGCAACAAACGAATCCTATGTTCAATGAATAAATCCAAGCTCAAAATCGCTTGGTTGAATAATAGCTGAGCTTCATATTGAGCATGTAATAATATAGAGATTCAAGAGCCATAAATAGAGAAGCAAAGCTAAAATACACCGTGAATTTAAAGATTAAAAAACACGAAATGATTATACCATAAGGACTAAATTCTATGCATGAGATACAATCAATTATTAAATATCTAATCACATATACGATGGCTTCCTAAACCTTTCAGTTGATGCGTTTTAAGTATAAACCTTTATAGGAAAATGCAATTCAATTTTAGAATTGTTTGAGAAAGTGCAATTTAAGAATTTCACACATCCAACTTTTAATACTGTTCAGCAAAATAGCTGGATTGATGTTTTGAAGAAGGTTTAAAACATCATTATGCCAATTGAATAGTTTAACACTTAATTTTTATATGAAGTTTAGGACTTGTGGTGCCATTTTTCCTTGAAAACATATATCCTTTTTACCAGCAATTTAAGTATTTGATATATTAGTCAATCAAACGCCTACTTTAATATTAGTGATGGGAACTGAGCCAGTAAAAGATAAATAGTTACTTAAAAGTATAGATAGAAATTGTCATATGTACCAACATTAAGTGCTAAATTAAAAAGATCTCCATGTCCTCATTCTTATCTTCACATATATCAATTAGGGTATCCAATACATTGTCCTTCCTAGCATAATCCAATGCTACCGTCATCTGCAGCCTTTTCTGTATCAATGGGATTGATTCAATCCTTCGAACAGATCCAACATTTGCCCAAAATACATCTTCATTCGACGCCTTGTGGGTCAATCTTCTTTAGCACCAAAAATTAATTCGCAATGTTAGGTTTTCCGACCTCGAGTGTGATAGAAATGACCTTCTTGTTGGATAAATATTAGAATATATAAAATAATAATAACTATTGGAAATACATTGCAAAAGATTAGGAAAAAAAAAAAAAGAACAAATGCTGAGGCATGCAAGCATGGTTCCTAAGGATAGTTCCGTCCTTCAGAGTCCGAAACTTGGTGCATAAGGCTTCAATGGCTATTCTACCAAGATACAGCAGATCTTCTTCTATACTCTGCACTAAATATTAGAAGAAAACATAACAACTTATGTGTATAACTTAGCAAAAAGAAAAGGAAAGATATAAGAACATATTTTATCATTAAAAATTGTGGTTTGAAGCTTAATTTATATTTAAGTAAGAGAAAGAGAGAGCTTTTAGGAAATCGTCATAAATCGGTTGGTCATTAAAAGAATGGCCGTTATAAAATAATGAAAATTTTATGAAATAATAAATCATAAGTTATAAAGCCGTTAGATTACCATTATATGGCCGTTAGAAAGCCGTTACAAAAATGATGACTTTAAATATAGTTATAATTTCTGATAAATATTTCAAAACTGCTGAAATATCCAACAATCACACGCATATTTCAAAAAGTTTTGAAAAAACCAAATAGAACAATGCTGGGTTATTGGAGAGTAATGCATCGAAACTAGTGCTTGTTAGGCTATGAAGCAGCCCTAGAAAGAATGAAATATAATTCATGGAATAATAGGTAAAGTTTGAAACTTTTATGAACTAAGAATTTCTTTCTATGAATTATAATTTTCACCAATCACATTACACTCCTACAAGGTTTGTTGTCTAACACGGTTTTGCGCTAATAGGCCATGTGTATGCTTGGTTTATTCATAAGTGCTCTAGAGATTGTCACCAATAATTCCCATAAGAGTGACCCCACTCCACACTTATATAGGTAATTCCATCAAGTATATTATGCAGTTTAATATGCCTTTAATAATGGCTAAGGAATTTCATTAAGAGCTTAGCTCAACCTATTTTTCATTGTAGTTTTGCACTATTTTCACCTTAGGAGGGATAATAGTTTCTAATAGTGCACTAGATCAACAAATGACTTATTATTACCTATATGAACCTAATTCATAGGATCACTAATCACATAGGTTGAGTCACCCTCACTATTGATTTTCTTCGATTGGCTTGTCTCATTCTCCTTGATGTATAGTATGAGGATTGACCAAAATCTATTTTTGACTTCATATAATTAATGAACATAATTCCATCATTAAGTAGCAGTTTTACCATGCCAATAAACTCGGTGGAAAAATAATAAATAGTTATGCCATGTATCATTGGAGTTCTACTACAGTTGGTCATGGTTGGCCTAGAACAGTAAAAAAAGTGAGATTGTAAAGGTTCATTAGGTGTATACTTCAAAGTTTGACTGCTAAAGTAGTAACATCGCGAAGCACTGCGTATAACTTATTTTTAGCTTCCATTGCCATTGTTCTCGACTCCCTGTTATTTATATGAAGCATATAGCTCATGATTGAGTTAAGATTTGACTTCTTAGTGCATTTGCTTCTTTTAGCCATAACTTTAAAGAGGAAAACTACGACTATGGTTGGTTCTTTAGGGGATAGTTTTGAGAACTGATGGCCTTAAAGAGATGGTTTGGATAGAAAGTACAAAGCTTGAACCTACTTCCAGCTAGGTGACATGTCTTGTATAAGTTTTACGGATTAAGTTGCTCGAAAGAGGAAATAGCTAGTTATGTAAGTTCCAGGGACTTTGACGCGAGATTGGATAGCATGTTCAATTGTTTGAACCGGGCTTTCTTCTCGGGACAATTTTGAACCAGTACATTCACAAATTTTTGAACTTCAGTCTTATTAAGCAGCAAAACATATCCGAGGACTATATAACATGAAAATTATACTTGATGGCCAAAGGGTGACTTGAGAATTTTCCTTTTGTAAATATATTTGCAAAATGTTTCCTTCTCTATGAGTCATTTTTAAATTGTACCGGGATTCAAATGATGATGATGATGATGAGCATGAAGAAACTCAAGAAGAATTTTTGGAAAGATATGCCAAAGCTGCGATTGATCTTGAAGATGGTAATGCCATTGGAGAGGGAGATGTTGAAAATGAAGACCTTGAGCCTGATTTGGGTAAAGTTCCTTGTTCTACTTGTAAGCTGCCGAAAAATAATCGTGGTTTTAGTTACAAACTTATCTGATTGAAAGATTTCACCACCTGATTATTGTCTAAGTCACTCACAATGGACACTATCATACATTATAAATCGATGAGATGTAGCTTCCCTGCTTTGATCATAATCACAAGCCTCAGGAGTCTCCTGCGGTCGTTAGATAGCCGTAAATTAGAAATGGCTGCTTTTTTTAGGCCTTCCTTTTGGAGGTACCATCAGCTTCAAGGTTTGTGAGTTAGCTTGTTTGGGACACAGAATAGGTATGAAGGGTTTGCCAAAGGGCCTGATGGACTTTTTAATCCCATGACATATGTCCTTAACATCTTCCTATAACTAGTTAATTATTAGCAGGGAAGTGGCATGCGAGGCAGCCAAGTGCAGGCGTAATGGTTCTTGGCCCCCTTTAGGTTTGCATAGAATTCAGATTGCACTCGGGGAAACTGCCTCAGAACTTTTTTGGGAATTCCCAGTACGGATTTTGTTGCATGATGTGATGTCTCTTTGTGCAGATGTTTCGATATTTTCAGTGAAATGAGTTTTCTATTGGAGAATTGGATCCACAAGGTTAATCCGAGGGATGATTTGTATGCTATGTCGGGTGTTTTTCTTTTTTCCTGTTTAGCAATTTTCATGCTCAGGGTAAACTCTGATCATCTTGCTAATCGATTTGTGTCTGTATGATACAAAATAGGCCATCTGGAGGAGGTCGATCACCATCGACTCGTCTTCTCATTGATAGAAAGAAATCAAGAAGTCCTCCTTGAAGGGCAGGTGCCACCTCTGCTCGTTTGGACTTCGCACGGTGCCTTCCCCGAGCAGTTTTCGTTGTTGCTGTAGTACATATGAAAAAGTTAAATGAACTTTCTTGCATTCGAGTGGAGTAAAGAAGTTTGATCCTGACTCGATTGATTTCTACTTAGCGGCGGTCTCTGCCTCGAGATAAAAGATTATTTAAGATATAGCCATTGAGAGGAACTGTAGAGTGCAGAGTGTCAATGGTTTGTAATCTCAACGACCATGTTTTGTCACAAGGTTTGATTTTTATCGAATGGTGGGATGGCATCCTGGAGCAAGACTCCATATGAAATAACATGTGGGTAAAGAATCATCAGTGTTTTAACAATGCGCTCATATCATTTAGTAAACAAATTTCAGCGCACTTTCTTAGTACATATTACCTTTCTCAAGCGCATATATGCTCTAACTGTACCACCATTATATATGTCCATCTGGCTTTAACTGTGGTGGAATGGTATTATTTATGTAGTCATTTTCTTAAATATTAAACTTCCTCACTCCTAATGTCATGAAACATCTGTTGGAAAAAGTATTAGAATACATAAAATAATAATAATAACTGTTAATACATTACAAAGGATTAGAAAATAGAAAAACAAATGTCTCGAGGCGTGCAAACACTGTCCTTAAGGATAATTCCGCCCCTCGGAGTACGAAACTCGGTGCGTAAGGCTTCAGCGGCTATCCTCCCAAGATACAACAGACCTTCTTCTATACTCCGCACTGAATATTAGAAGGAAACAGAACAACTTTTGTGTATAACCCAGCAAAAGGAAAAGGAAAGATGTGAGAACATATCGTATCTACTATGATTGCGGTTTGAAGTTTAATTTATATTTAAACAAGACAAAGATAGAGCCGTTAGGAGATCGTCATAAATCAATTAGTAATTAAAAAGATGACCGTTATAAAATTATGAAGAGTTTATGAAGTAATAAATCAAAAGTTATAAAGCCGTTAGACGACCGTTATACAACCATTATAAAGCCGTTATATGACCGTTGAAATAGCCGTTACAAAAATGATAACTTTTATGACGATCATAATTTCTAATAAATATTTCAAAACTACTGAAATATCCAACAATCCCCCACATATTTCAGAAAGTTTTGACAAGAAAATAGAATAATGCTGGGTTATTGGAGAGTAATGCATCGGAATTGGTGCTTATTAGGCTATGAACCAACCCTAGAAAGAATGAAATATAACTCACGAAATTATTGGTGAAGTTTGAAACTTCTATGAACCAAGAATTTCTTTTTGTGAATTATAATTTTCACCAATCACATTACACTCCCACAAACTTTGTTGTTCAACGCGGTTTTGCGCTAATAGGCCATGCGCGTGCTTGGTTTATTCATAAGTGTTTTAGAGATTTTCGCCAAAAAATCTCATAGGAGCGGCCCCACTCCACACTTATATAGGTGATTCCATCAAGTGTATTCTGCAGTTTAATACACCACCAATAATGGCTATGGAATTTCATTAAGAGCTTAGCTCAACCTCTTTTTCCTTGCAATTTTGCACTATTTTCACCTTAGGATGGACAATAATTTTTAATAGTGCACTAGATCAACAAATGACTTGTTATTACCCATATGAACCTAATTCATGGGATCGCCAATCACATAGGTTGGGTTACTGTCATTGTTGATTTTCTTCAATTGGCTTGTCCATTCCCCTCGATGTATAGTCAAAGGATTGGCCAAAATCCATTTTTGAATTCATATAATTAATGGACATAATTCCATCATTGAATAGCTGCTTTACCACGGCATCCCCCAATCGGATGTGTCAATTTTTACCATATCTATGCATGACTATTGCCTCTTGGCAATCATGATGTATAAACACAAAATGAGTCATTTTCCCAAAGGAATATCTGCTAAGAGTCTCTCAACTACTCAGCCTCATGAGTTTGACAAAAAGTTTCTCTTTGTCTCAAGAACTTGAATAGTTCACAATTTACCAAAGAATAGTAAATATTTTCTTCTCCTTCACCCATTGGAGCTTAGGAGGGTAAGGCATTTTGTTTACACATATATGCCCGGTAGCACTTGAGTCTACCACCCATAATTTTGATTAGCCACAATATTGGCATGGGAATGACCACATCAATTACTTCAACAAATCATCTACTTCAACCAAGTCGACTCTTGGTTTAGCAGGATTGCTATTTCCCCCACAATTTCATCCGATTACTTTCCACTGGGCGAACACATATTTGTTAGTGGATTTTATCTCATATGAATCCAAGATCCAGTTAACATCACCATATCCTTATAATACAGTGGAAAATCCACTATATAAAATGCCTTAATTATATCACTGTGAGGCATCCCATACAGTAGGGAACATGTAGCTTTTAGCCATGTCTTCATATCAGATTGTCAAACTATAAATCAATCTTGGAGGCATCCCTAACAATGAGAATATCAATACGAAGAGCAAGACAACCAATGGCTAGAGCCCATATCATTAAAAAAAAATATTCACCATGTCATAACAAGTAATATAGTTAACATCACATCAAACATACAAATGTGCATGTTCATGTTCTTGTAATAAAGCAAAATAATGCCAGTCACATACGTTATCTCCAAATTCATGTATTATTTTCTTAGTAGACAATAAGAAATTTATAACACGTATGCTATTGGGAAAAATCCTAAACTTCTCATTACACTCGGATCTCAAAGAAGCGAAACAATCTCAAAAGTTTCAGATCAAATGCCACAAGACGTGCAATGCACATTATATCTTAGAAATCCAAACATGCATGGCCCAATCAGCCCCACATTCATAGGATCGTACAATCAATCAAACAATTCAAAGATGAAAACAAAGCATCGTTAACCAAACCGGAGTATTTCCCTTCGAGGATAAAATCAAGATTTACCAAAATTTACCTGATAAGTTGGCTAGAAACACAATGTCACAAGCATTCTCAAAGACTACCTCCAAATTAAATACCACGTAAATCCAACATCAAATGGATTGATCATACTAAAAGTGAAATTCCAAACACTAACTAATGAATTCATCGGCGAAAAATATGAAGTCATTGAGTGCCCCAAACTCCATTCCTAGATGCATGCTTACCAAATAATAATTACAAACTTGAGAGAGAAAACACTAACAAACATCCGCCTTCCTCTCGGAAAGACATAGATGATGAAGTTTCAAAGAACAATTTTACCTAGCACTTGATAACCTTACCAAAATGATCAAAAGCTCTTTTTCGTTAATGCTCAGCAATGTCGCACAGTAAACCATCCACGAATATGCAAAACTTGTCTTTCACCATCTCCAAATCCTTGTTCAATTCCAAGGTTGGTGGAAGCACCAGCAATTCCAACTTTGAAAGCTTTAAGGCAATTATCCTTAAGATTGTTGGAAAAAGTATTAGAATACATAAAATAATAATAATAACTGTTAATACATTACAAAGGATTAGAAAATAGAAAAACAAATGTCTGAGGCGTGCAAACACTGTCCTTAAGGATAATTCCGCCCCTCGGAGTACGAAACTCGGTGCGTAAGGCTTCAGCGGCTATCCTCCCAAGATACAACAGACCTTCTTCTATACTCCGCACTGAATATTAGAAGGAAACAGAACAACTTTTGTGTATAACCCAGCAAAAGGAAAAGGAAAGATGTGAGAACATATCGTATCTACTACGATTGCGGTTTGAAGTTTAATTTATATTTAAACAAGACAAAGATAGAGCCGTTAGGAGATCGTCATAAATCAATTAGTAATTAAAAAGATGACCGTTATAAAATTATGAAGAGTTTATGAAGTAATAAATCAAAAGTTATAAAGCCGTTAGACGACCGTTATACAACCATTATAAAGCCGTTATATGACCGTTGAAATAGCCGTTACAAAAATGATAACTTTTATGACGATCATAATTTCTAATAAATATTTCAAAACTACTGAAATATCCAACAACATCTAGTCAAGACGAGAACTACAAAGCCTTGCCACTGAGTTCATAGGACTTGGATTCAAACATGAACTCCATACATATATATATAAACATGTTTCAACTAATAAAACACAAGGGTAAGGGTGCACGACTCTCAGTATTTATGGGAAGGAGGATTGATTAATCGACTGATCGATTGATCTATACAGAAATTGCAGAGAGTTGACTAGGCATCACCCACCCAAAAAAATCCATCGACGCAACAATTCGGTTCTGTTACGCTAGATACTCTCTGCTAACAATGGATGGGATGGATGGGCGAAGGGATCACCCAAGACGTTAAATCAACAACAAATATGCCCAACATCTCATCAAAACCACCATCCTTGTTCTTTGACACTCCAAAAAAGGAATTTAAAATTATAAATCCTTCATCAGAGAGAGAGAGGCCTCATCTGAAATAAGGGCGTCCGCCATGACATTCTGGCCCCCTACCCACGTCTCGACGTAGACGCAGACGAGCACGCTGCTGGATGCGCGGTAGGGCATGCACTTGAACTCACACTGTAAAATGGGAATTTCCAAGTAACACGGGCTTTGCAGGATTGAGCTCCATAAAGGAAGACTGAAATTTACTATGAAATAGAACCATGTGGACACAGAGAAAGATCTTGAGGCTGAGCTCCAAATATATAGGCCCATAAAGGTATGAACTTTGATACATGATGTTATAGGATCGATGCATGTACACGGTGTAAACCAAAAGGATACCCCTAGACCCTAATTGATACACGGGGAATGGAACTTTGACACATGATTTATGTGGCCGTGGGCTTTAGCTAACTAAGGTGGTGTGATTCTCTCATGGTGTTAGTATTAGTTTGATAATTAATTTACGGTGCCATCATGAATTGATTGATGGCATAAAACATATGCTTAAATGAATCATGATTCCATACTTCAAAATTCTCGTACAGAAGAATTTAACTTTTTTTCACAATGAAATCATGAAAATTACTGGTGTACTTAAGAGAAAAAGGAAATTGCTAAATTTGCTCGTTCAGTTTCATCCACTCAATACATTGGCAATAACTTTATCTTCTTCTCTGCTGATAATAATAAAGTAAAAGAATGGAACAATTGATTGAGAATAACTAAAATTATTAATTTCTAATCATGCACGAATTTTTAGTTAAAAAAAAATCATGCACGAATTTTATAATATTTGGGTATATTGGGCAAGGTAATTCGCAAAATTTAATTGTGGTCGATGCTTTTCTATTAGATGAAAATTAAGGATTGCCTTCCTTTACTTATCCGGATAAGTGACTTTTTTGCCTATTTGAATTAATTGAATCTACAAGTCCCTCACCAATATCATAATGTATAAATACATCAGAAATCTGCCGACCCAATAAATAATCACAAATCGGAAAAATTCAAGATTTCACGTTCCCGCCTTCGCCTCGTTGCAGGGACGTGCGCGCTGCTTTCCTTCTTGCCGCCGCTGTGTCTCGACCTCCATCGCCGCCCTCCTCTTCCCCGATCGCCACCCGACTAGACCGCTGTACGATTCTTGGATTTTTGGCGGCGGATTGTGGCTCGACTCCGGCCACCCTCTCTCGCTTTCCGCCCTCCTCTTCCCCAATCGCCACTCGACTAGACCGCTGTCCGATTCTTGGGTTTTTGGCGGCGGATTGTGGCTCGACTCCGGCCTGTTTCAGACCCTCTCTCGCTCTCCAGTCGCTCTCCCGTCGAGAGCCGCCATGGAATCTGCAAACTTGGCCGCCTTCTTTGGTGGCCAATTTTACTTTTCTTTCGACTCTAGTCATCTGTATGTGCCGCTTTATTATGGGGCCACGTCAACCGCGGTTTATGATGGTCACGTTGTCTCTGGCCTCCAATCTATACAAGCTCTATTCTCTTTGGAATATTTTGCCGACATCTCTCATCTGATTACTCGTATGTCATCGTCAACGGACTCAATTACAGATCGACATTGTTTCACCTTCGCCGGTGTCGTCCGCATCGGCGAAGAGTTCAGAGACTTTGAGGAGATATGCTATCTTTATTTCTTTCTTGGTTTATTTAATACTAATTTTGCGATTTGAAGATGAAAATGTCGATTCTGCTTGGTGTGGCTCAAATGAAGCTTGGAATTATATTGAGCTTTTTAATCCCAAATTCTTTGGCAATTGCGTGAATATCTGGTAATTGTAGTCTTTGATATTTGCAAGCTTCAAACTTGATATCTTTTTAAAATCTTTTAAGTTATTTTAGCTCTGATATATATTTCTTTTTAGATGTTTTTCTCTCCTCTTTATTTCTTTGTTGTATTAATTTGATATGGAGGAGGGACTGCTATCTTTTTCTTTTCTTGGGTTAATTTAATGCTAATTTTTTTCCCTTTAGATGTTTATTACGGAGGGGCTGCTAATCCCTCCTGGACGGATCATCTACAGCAACTTCCGTTCATCTCCACGGCAACTTCCGTTCATCTCCACGGCAAGACCCACCCATTACCGTATCCCATGCCGGTGCCGCCAGTGCAAGAGCTGGCTGGATTATACCCAAACGCCCCGGTATATCCAATGCCAATGACATTCCCACCACCATTTCCTAACCAGCCATTCCCTCACGAGGGCGCACAACTGGGGCCATTCCCTCAGCAGCCTGTGCAACCGGCAGGGAATCCATTCCCACTAGCCGGCGAGGCGGTCGAGAGTCAAGGCAGCCACCAACCAGCGAACCCAGACGCATGACAGGAACATATTTTTGTATTCATCAGCCAGAAGATAGCTCTTTTTGTATTCCCACTGTTGCAATGGATAGTGATGGTAGCGTAAAACTGCAAGCAATAAGCATTGCAGAATAGGACATGGGTCAATGGGTCGCTTTTGGAGGTCCACCAACGGATATGGTCACAATTTGTGATAATGTCATCTCTCAAAACAGAATTGCATTTGACTGCACGATCTATTTTCACAGAGCAATTTATGGTTGTTTCTAGCCCAAAAAAAAAAAAAAAGAGTGATGTTCTAGTTGTTGCCCATATCCGAAGAACTGTCTTACGATGAAAGTAATAGTCCTGCCAGGGAAATGCAGTGTCTCGTCTAACGAAGTTCGAAAAAGCCGGAGGTTCATGCTCCCTTTCACTCTCCAGGCTAATTCAGTCTATTATTAGATACAGGTATAGGTTGAATTAGGTTCAATCTAAAAGTAACGGTTTTGCATCATCTCACCAGAGCAGAAGGTGCCTGGTAAACAAGTGGGGTCTGCATTTGTTGATAGGCTTCCTGCATACTTCCATAGACTTGCCCCAGACTTGCATTGTTACCCATGCATTTACGAGCAGTCGATGCAAGCCCATTCCGAAGTAACTGCATGGCATAAACATATTGCAAAAAGCCAGACACTAAATAACTTTTATGCCAATCAACTAACCATAATAGCATAACCAAAATGGATCTGGGGCCATGACCACTACTACAGCAGAAGCTGTAAATGGGAGGTACCTGATGCTTTAGTGTAGCTAAAGTTTTCATATGCATGGGGGACTGTGGCATGACACCATTTGATGGAGGGATCCCCAGAAGACCGCATAGTATTGTCTGTCATGCAATTAAGCAAAGAAGGTAAGACTTTGGCGGAATTATCAGAGGTAGAAAGCGATGACATAGAAAGTCAATCTTCATACCAGAAACCCCAGAAGAAGTAGATCATAGTGGAAAGAAGATAGCTTGCTCAAGTTAAATTCTTTCTGCTGAGCAAGTTGGGAAGCTACGCTGTGGTCGAAATAATAAAGCACCGCGGAATAAAAGCTCCTATGATATAGAGCACAGGTACTTTTACCATTTCTGTCAATTACTACATGAAAAAATGTATCACCTAAGTGATAAGAGTCCAAATAGAATAACAATAATAGTGAGCTAAACATAAGTAGAATATCTGGTTACTCGTACCTTTATAACAGTCCAATTCTCATACGCACCAGGAGACCATGGATTCGGACTGAAGAGGCGCCTCGGTATTCCTTTGGGGATACTTCCAGCCGGTGCATATGAAATTGCTGTCCAGACCAGAACCATCAATGGCACGCCATAATCCACAATGAAGCCTCGAAGCAACAATGAAACTACTGATATATATATATATATATATATATATATATATATATATATATATATATATATATATATATATATATATGAACCTAAGGATGTTTTATCAGGGACATTGGCGGTGCCGAGGTAGAAATATTCATCCTGGACATGGGCAGTGCCAAGGCGGACCCACTCGGCACACTCAATACCGAGGTGGACTCACTTGATGTCGAGGCCGCCATTGGCGGCGCTGGCGCCGAGACATAAGCTGGCGATGTCGTGCGGGACATCCGCACGGCAGTTTGAAGAGCAAAGCGGACATTGGCGTTGGCGGTGGGGAAGTCAGCGTGGACATTAGAAAAGCAAAGGTCGGTGTCAGTTTCGATGCCGGTGGTGGTGTCCGAACCTTGTTGAGATCAAAGGGCCTCCAAATTTGTGTTCCTACGCAAAAGCTTCCTTCTGGTGCTGGCATCAGAAGGAACGTCTGAAGGCAAAGAATCAGAGCAAGAGCGTCAGACAAAAGCACGAGATGGACTACTACAAGGGCAAGGGTGCACGACTCTCAATATTTATGGGAAGGAGGATTGATCGATAGAGAAATTGCAGAGAGTTGACAAAGCAATCACCCACCCCACCCCACCCCACCAAGAAAATTCTTAGGTTCCGTTACGCTAGCTACAGACAGACAGATACTCTCGGCTAACAATGGATGGGATGGATGGACGAAGGGATCACCCAAGATGTTAAATCAACAACAAATACGCCCAACATCTCATCAAAACCACCATCCTTGTTCTTCGACACTCCAAAAAAGGAATTTAAAATTATAAAAATATAAATGGATCCTTCATCAGAGAGAGAGAGGCCTGATCTGAAATAAGGGCGTCCGCCATGACATTCTGGCCCTCTACCCACGTCTCGCCGTAGACAGAGACGAGCACGCTGCCGGTCCAGTAGGCATGCACTTGAACTCGGCGATTTCGTGGTGGCACTGAAGGAAGGGAGGTGAGTTTGGCGAGGATGGCCTCCTTGCCCTTGATCTCCCGGCCGTCGAAGTTCAGCACCGACTCTTCCCGCTACAGGTTCACCAAGCCCGCCCGGTTCGTGTCGAACGTCCTATAGTAGTTCACCATGAACCGCTTGGCCTCCTCTGCCCGACCCATGTCTTCTGGCTTGATCCTCCACAACTCTTCCTCCTCCTGTGCGCTATTCAGAGAGAAATCCCTAGCGCCGATTCTTTTTCAAGAGTTCCCTTCCCCTTATTTATTTTGGAATACACCGACCCGGTTTCTTGTCGGGTCGGTCGGGTTTTTCACGTCGGGTACTTTGATGGCACGCGAAATCCAAAAAAGAAAGTAAGATGAAATTGAGGAGATTTTGAAGGGAGAGTAATTAATTTACTTACTCGAAATAGGAGATTTTGAAAACAGAATAATTAATGGACATAATCGACTTAGGAAAAACTACTTAAAAAGAGTACGCGTTTGTATCTACCAGCTCTCAACCAAAAACTTATGCACAAAAGCCGACTTTCACTAGTTAGTGATTCCAATTTTGATGGTACGCCAAATCCAAAATAGGAAGTAAGATCAAATTGAGAAGATTTTGAAGAGAGAGTAATTAATGAACTTACTCGAATTAGGAGATTTTGAAAATAGAATAATTAATGGACATAATCGAATTAGGAAAAACTAGTAGGCGTTTCTTACGCATTTGCGTCTGCCAGCTCTCAATCAAGAACTTATGCACAAAAGCTGACTTTCACAAGCTAGTGATTCCAATGTTCTTTTACTGGCAGCTATGCGGATTTCTTACTCATCATGTCACACAAATTCCGAAAAGGAAGTAGATCAAATTGAGGAGATTTTGAAGTTGTTGCGGGTTTACATCCCTGCAAAAGGGAAATTACCAAGAGAGAGAGGTTGTTTAGTTTGCTCTTAGAGGTCACCCTATTTTATCAAGAAGGAGAGGTGTTACCGCTCTCTAGATTGATCTCGCTCTCGCTTTCTCGTCGCTCTCTCGTCACTCTCACCGCCATGGAATCTGCTAACCTGACCGCCTTCTTCTGCTGTCAATTTTATTTTTTGTTTGACTCGAGTCGCTAGTATGTGCCGCTCAATTATGGGCCTGCGTCAACCGCTGTTTATGATGATCACATTGCCTCTGGCCCCACACAAATACAAGTTCTTTTCTCTTCGGAATATGTTGCTGACGTCTGTCATCTCATCACTCCTATGTCATCGTCTATCGATTCAATTACAGGTTGACGTTGTTTCACCTTCGACACCGGCCTTGAGTTCAAAGACTTTGAGGAGGTTCGTCGGTTTCTCTCTTCTTTTTCTTTCTTTGTTGGGTTAATTTGATGCTAATTTTCCCTTTTAGATGTTTATTGTGGAGGGGCTGCTAATCCCTCCTTGGAATGGACAGATTATCTATAGCAACTTCCGTTCAACCCTGCGGCAAGAGCCATTACCATATCCGATGCCGCTGCCGCCAGTGCAAGAGCTGGCCGAATTATACCCAAACGCCCCGGTATACCCTATGCCAATGGCATTCCCACAGCCATCCCCTAACCAGGCACAGCCGTTCCCTCACGAGGGCGCACAACCAGGGCCATTCCCTCAGCAGCAGCCTGTGCAACCGGCAGAGAACCCATTCCCACATGCGGCTGACCTGCCCGCGGACGAGCAACTTCTGGCATTCCTCGTGAAACCGGAGCCATTCCCTCAGGAGGACCCACAGAACCTGCCATTCCCACAAGCCAGCGATCCGGCGGCAGACGAGCAAATGCAGGTAATGGAGGCGGTTGAGAGTCAAGGCAGCAACGCATGAGGGAATATATTTTAGACTACGTTTACATTCCATATCGTTTCAGTCTGTATACATTCTCTCATGTCAGCTGCTGATATGAGTGTCTGATGATTCCGTTTTATTGCACTACTGCTCTTTTCGTTGTTCAACAGCACGTTAAAAATAGTAATTATGATTATGCTCTATGATCTGAGCAACTCTTTCCATCAATTTCTACACAATCATCAAAGAGAAAATGCTTGATAATTACGTGACTGCGGAGAAACACTGTTCCCGCATTACAAGGGAAAGAAAAGAAGGATTTGACCGACGGTTAGGCAAACCTTTGAGCATTCTATTTATAATTTATAAAGTAGATCAAATTGAGGAGATTTTGAAGAGAGAATAATTAATGAACTTACTCGAATTAGGAAAAACTACTTAAAAAGAGTACATGTTTACACGTTTGCATCTGCTAGCTCTCAACCAAGAACTTATGCACAAAAGCTGACTTTTGCTAACTAGTGACTCCAATTTTTTTTTTTTTTTTGGATCTACACGATATAATAATTATGTTGAAAGTAGATTTCCCATCACACGAGAGGATTAGTAGCTATGCCCACTACGCATAAACCACGATGGCGATGCTTGTGGCTAACTAAAACAAAATTAAGTATGTGCAAATTCCTTACTTCTCAGGAGGAAGCAATTGTTGTTGATCAGATAATCAATTTCAAGTATGTCAGAGTTGACTTTGCATTGGACTCAGAGTCCCGAGCGCACATCCGACACTTTTAGGTGCCCCAGTCTCCGTATATATTTATTCACACACGCGTCTAATCACCCAAGCCAAAAAGATTACGACTTGGGCAAGCCTACTCTCGTTGTTATTTGGGCTAGAGGTGAAGCTTCCTAAAACAACATGAATTTGATGAAAGAAATCTAAATTCAACTCGATATCAATACCTTCTCAGTCCATTTTCAGTGAAAACTACTTTGTAAACACATAGTTTTTGTACCATACGTAATGACACGAATGTAACACTGCAAGACATGTATCATCGGCCCGATTGAGGGCCTATTTGGTTCGGCTTTGGGGAAATACCATTGGGAGAATGCAAATACCTTAAAGGGGTTTGTGGAAATGTTACACCGTTTGGTAAATTGTAGCATTGAAAGGCAACTTAGCATAAATACCGTTTGGTAAAATTCACTTTGTAATTGACTTTTGTTATTTTTTATATTTTATTTAAGTCAAAAAATCAAATTCCGATGGGCGGCCAACCCCCGGACGGCTAGATCTGGCCGTTCGGACCTCAAGCGGCGTCGCCTGGCTCGCGCTGGGTCGCAAGTCCCGCCACCCCGAGCGGTGGTCACCGAGGACGCAAGACCCCCACGCGGCAATGGCGGTTGCCGGAGAAGAAGATGAAGAAGATGAACGGAGAAGACGGGAGAAGACGAAGAAGATGAACGGAGAAGACGAAGAAGACAAACGGAGAGGAGAAGAAGATGAACAGTGAACGAGCATTTTCGAAATGCCAAATGCTTAAAGCTAGTCCTCCCTAGCATTGGACTTTCAGCATTGGGGATGCTGACATTTGGCTAAGTAGCTTTCTAAAATGGTTGCCAAACACCAAATATATTCCCCAAGAGGCTTTGAGGGCCCAAAACCCCTTGGGAAAGCTGAATCAAACAGGCCCTAAGGCTTTTATGCAGCAGTCTTAGGCTGACCTGGCTAGGCCCATCGGCACCGCTTGAACGCCATTTCCACTGCATGACTATCTTCATACGAACTCTCTCAATCCAGAGTCTTCCTAGTCTTCCTAGTCTTCCTTCTCCAGAATTCCAGTTCCTGCTGCTGCTTAACCAGGTACACTCTTCATCCTCCTCTCTGCTTCCTTCTTGTTCATTGATATGTGGCTATAGAAATATGCTAGCTTGAGCATTGATTCCGATACCATGACGTTGATCCGCGTCCGGTCTGGAAAAATCTTTTGCGATCTTTCCGAAAGTTTTGTTTTCGTCCATGGACTCCTGTGCAAAAGATTGTTGACTGCGGTTTTGAGTTTCGTTCCCTTCTCCTGTTTCCCTTGTAATCTTTGGAAGCTGTGGTTTTCGTTGGCATCAGGTGGAGAGAGAGAATCGAGATGCCGTCTCTGCGGACAGCTTTGCCTCCGGAGCTCACGGACAATGTCATAAGGGTCGGTGTGTTTTTCTCTTTCGTGTGTTTCTATTTGTTATTGTTGAGAAATTACACCATTTGAGATTGGTTTCCTTTATTTTAATCCAATTATACTATGATGATGTTTTTATTCGGGGGGAGTAATTGCTTGTATTGGTTGTTTCATTGGTTGCCCCACTGGTCATTGCAGCATTATCGCGAGTGCCTTCGAAGAGCGAAATACATAGGGCATCAGGTACACCCTCCTTTCTTCATTAGACTTTTTGGGTTATGTAGCTTTTAGCTAATAAATGCTGAAGTGAATGGCCTGTTGGATTAGCGTTAATATTTTGAAATTGAACTCTTTGGAATCGAGCGAATTGATGAATTGCTGTGTAAGCAATGATGGTAGCTTCAATTTTGTTATGCTCTTATGGTACATTGCTTAAAACTTGTTGGATGGCTTTTGTCTGAACGATAATGTGTTTAAGAGGGACACTGTGTTTTATATTTCCATTTTATCTGCTTGCATTATTCAAATAATATGAAGTTATGGTTTTACAAGCGAATTCTACCATGAGTCGGAATAACTGAAATTAGATCATACCCTGTTTGACTAAAAATTTGCCTCCTCTCGAGGTTAATTGCTTAGGTGGGGAAGGCGGCGAAAGTTTTTTATGGCCATATATAGTGGCAGCAAACAGATGTCTCAGCAAATTTGAGCTTATATGTGCAATTTGGCATGTTGGACCAGATGCTTCCCTTGGACTGTACAAGTTACGACCGCAACACAATTAGTAGAAATTCATATTTTTTATACTGTGGCCTCCACTCCTTCTCCGTCTTTATTTGAGTTGGAAGGACTATACTTTCTCATGGGAATCAGGCCTAGGGGGATTTCCTAATTTCGGTTAAATTTCCTCTAGAGGTTTATCATTATCCCATTTTACATTTGGGATTGACTCCGATAAACGGGACAGTTTAAGGACCTATCCGGGTCCAACCGGCTACCTTCATTTTCCTTAACCACGCCCAGGCAACCTTGGGGAAGGCTTCACGGGAATTAGGCCTGGGGGGATTTCTCAATTGGTTAAATTTCTCCCAGAGGTTTATCATTACCCCATTTACGTTTGGGGTTGACTCCGATAAACGGGACAGTTTAAGGACTTATCCGGGTCCAAAACATATTCCTCTTGATGGACACCTCTTACCATCGAGTGGTTTTTATGCTATCTGATGTTCTAAATTGATTTGGAGAAGACTTTCCCATGAGATGGAATTTACCCAAAATAAAAGAATGGGAACATGGCGTTGCTATGTAGACGCAGCTCAAGCTTTTGGTTGCGAGTCTTTCTGGCCTAAGTGGCAAGATCATGATATGGAAGTCAGAAAATTTCAATCCTCTCGCACATTTACGTCTTAAATTTGTCAATAATTCATTAAATTTATGGTTTCTGAACTAATGATGTTTAATTGTAATTTTTGCTGAAATTTGAAAGTTTTTTTTTTTTTTTTGCCGAAGGAAAATGATTTCATTACTAGCCCATAAAAGGGGCACCATTAGATGAAAAGTCTAGACATAAAATAGAAATTAGAGGCTGAGGTGGAAATGAGATCCAATTAGTAGGGAGAGAGTTTGCTCGGTGGGCTTTTGCGACCCAATCCACGGCTTTGTTGGATTTCCCCGGTTCTTAAAGGACCGAAACTCCACTGAGTTGGGCTTATATTCTTTTGCAATCCGCTACTATAGCTTGGGCCGGCCAAGGTGGTTCAGCCCGGCCCAATAGGCACTCCACCAAAGACAAGTTATCAACTGAGATATGCACATGCAGATCACTTCCATCGAAGACTTAGAGTTGGAGTTCCATTCGTGCAGCAACTTTACTTTCCTTTACCCATGAAAAAGCCTCACGCATAGCTAGGGCTTCAGCCATCGAAGCCGTCGGAGCATGGATGCTTTTGGCAAATCCGGCAACGAGAAGGTCGGCGGCATTTCTGCAAACTCCAGCTACTGCTCCCGCCATCGACGATCTGCACTAGGATGGATCAATGTTCATCTTTAGCTCCTGCGGACTGAGTGAGGTCCATTTTTTCAGTGTTTCTGGATCTACTTACTGTTTACCTCTTCGACTTTGCCCCTTAGCTTCCCATTTCGTGTATAGCTTGGCTGCTGTTCGGGCTTCATCCTGGGTATCGAGCTGATCGAGCATCCTTCCTTGGAAAACCGCTAAGTTGCGGGCCTTCCAAATCTGCCATAATAGACTGGTGAAGAGGGTCTTCTCATATGCATCAACTCTTGAGGTCAAATTTTCGAATACCCATTTGTCAATGCTAGTGATTCTTGCTGGAGATGTGTCAGCTTGGAAACCCAGTCCTAACCATAACGTTTTTGTCCAGCCGCATAAGAGGAATAGGTGCTCAGTTGTCTCAGGCACTTCGCCACAGATCTGACAAGTTGGATCAGGTATCATTTGCCTTTTGTGCAAGTTTTCTTTTGTTAGAAGAGAGTTATTGCATATCTGCCATAGTAGAAACCGAATTTTTTGTGTAATCGGGAGTTTCCATATCTCATTCTAGAGCGCTTTTGGAGTCTGGTAGGAGGAAGATGGGTTGTGTTTGGAGGATAGATCAACTCTGCTTTGTAGTCGGTTGTAGCTACTCTTCACAGTATAGGAACCCGAATTGTTAGCTGTCCATACAAGCTTATCTGAACAGGGATGCAAGCTAAGAGGCTGAGCAAGAATTTCTTTCATCACATTTTCATCAAACAATTCATTTATTCTATTTATATCCTTTGCTCCTTGATCGATTAATTCAGCCACCATTTTAGGATCATCCCTATTGGCTGGGTCTATAAGTTTTCCAGAGGGGAGCCAGACATCTTCTCTTAGTCTTATTGACTTGCCATCACCAACTTTCCATTTATTGTTGGTTCGATTGTGTCTCTCCTCACCAATAAGCTTTGCCATCCCCACAAAGGTCGAATACCTTTCTTTGCCGTCCAAATATTATCTCTAGGGTAATATATACTTTTAAGAACTTGACACCATAAGGCGTTAGGTTGTTGGACAGTTCTCCAAGCTTGCTTCCCCAATATAGCTTTGTTGAAGTCCACCAAATCTTTAAAGCCAAGGCCACCATAGTCCTTCCTCATTTTCAAGTCTTCCCATTTCTTCCAATGAACTCCTCTTCTAG
The DNA here is from genome assembly GCA_016097545.1 of Eucalyptus victrix. NCBI lineage: Eukaryota > Viridiplantae > Streptophyta > Magnoliopsida > Myrtales > Myrtaceae > Eucalyptus > Eucalyptus victrix. The sequence continues at coordinate 50,821,325 of CM027842.1, forward strand.
CAACATTCTGCTTCCACCAAAAGGAGGCTATTCGCTTCTCAATAGTGTGACAAATAGAAATTGGAATTTTGAAAATAAACATAGCATATTGGGGTAAGCTTGAATAACTGTTTTAATGAGAACCTCTTTGCCTACCTTCGATATCAACCTCTCTTTCCATCCTTCAAGTCTCCTTTGAACTCTAGCAAGTATCCAAGAAAACACTTGTTTTTTAGTTTGGCCCCAATTTGATGGAATTCCCATATATTTCCCTAAATTTTCAGAGATAGGGACTCTCAATTCAACATCTAAATTCCTTTTAAGGTTCTAAGGGCAATCTCTCCCAAAGAAAAGTGCTGATATGTTAAGGTTTATGACTTGACCTGTCACAAAACAATATTGGTTGAGGATATTTGCAACATTCTGAGCTTCTAGTATCATTCCATCTATGAAAAATATTGCATCATCAGCAAAGAGGAGATGTGAGAGGGTTGGGCATGTAGGATTTAGGCAAATACTATTGATGCTTCCATCTTGTACAGCCTTTCTCATAAGAGCCGATAGGGAGTTAGTCATAATTATGAATAGATAGGGGGAGAGGGGATCCCCTTGTCGAATACCTCTAGTAGGTCTAAATTTAGCTGAAGGTTCACAATTAATTAATATGCTGAAAGACACCGATGAAATACAATGTTTAATCCATTTGACCCATTTCTCATGAAAGCCCAACCTCAACATATACATAGAAAATCACATTCAATTCTATCATATGCTTTTTGCATATCTAATTTTAGAATGCCTTAGAATTTGCACTTCCTTCTTCTCACCCTTAGTTGATGAATCACCTCTTGCACAATGTAAATATTATCTTGGATATGGCGATTGCTTATAAAAGCTGTTTGTTCCTCAAATACTATATTTGGCAACCAAAGTTTCAGCCTATTAGCCATCACCTTTGCAATAATTTTATAATTGAAATTACAAAGGCTTATAGGTCTGAATTGAATGATGTTTTCTAGGTTTATTACTTTAGGGATGAGAATTATATAAGTTCTATTAAGCTTTGAATCAAACGTACCTTGGCTGAAAAAGGATCACACCATGCTGAATATGTCATCACTGATAATAGGCCAATGTTTTTGATAAAATAAACCATTTAATCCATTCAATTCTGGTGCCTTTGTTGGCCCTAGTTGAAATACAACACCTGTCACTTCTTCTTTTGTTACTGGTTTAATCAGTTCTACATTCACATCATTAATCATCACTACACATTGCTCTAATACAGGCTGATAGTTCCGGGCTCCCACTGAGGTAAATAATAATTGATAGAAGCTGCATATGTGATGGCTAAGAACTGAGGATCTCTATACCAGGTTTGATCATCAATTCTCAGCATGGAAATTTTATTTCGTTATCTTCTTTGAACTGTAGTTACATGGAAGTGCTTGGTGTTTTGATCCCCCCATTTCAACCAATCAATTCTAGACTTCATGCACCAATACATCTCTTCTTGCCTCCACAGCTCTTCAATTTTCCGAACAATGTTGTTGATTTCCTCTCTATTTTGCCCCTCATTCATCATATTTGTTAACTCCACCGGTTGGAATTTGAGGGGGTTGATATGTTTTTTGGCGTTTTGAAACCTCTTTATACTGCACTTGAGTAACTCAGCAACAACCAGCCTTAATTTGATTGTAAGGCTGCTTTCTGTTGTTCTATTTGCTCTCCAAACTCGCCGAATCACCTCCTCACACTCTGGATCTTCTAACCAAATAGGTTCAAATCTAAAAATGTTCTTACTTTTCTTATCCCTTTGGTGTAGGGACAAAATAATAGGGCTATGATCCAAAACAACTGCTAGTAGGGCGAAGGCCATCGCATTTGGGTATAGTACTCTCCATTCCATGTTGCAAAGTGCCATGTCTAACCTCTTTTTAACTAATGTGTTGCCCTCTTTGTTGTTTAACTAGGTGTAAGCACAGCCTTTGCTTTCGATATCCATCAAAGAATAGTCATCAATAAACCCCCGGAAGACTGCCATTCTATAACAGTCCGCCTCTCTACACCTTACCTTCTCCCAATAGTATAACATATTATTGAAATCACCTATGCATACACATGGAAGTGGATTGTGGTAGTTGATGTCTTTTACATCCCGTCATAGCCTTAGTCTTTCTTGATAATTTGTAGATGCATGCACAATGGACATCCGCATTAGGTCTCCTCTAGTAAGGTCCATGCATTTAATATTAATAAGCTCCGTAGAATTTCCCTCCACTTCCACCTTAACCTCCTCATCCCACATTATTGCCAAGCCTTCTACTATTCTAACTGGCTCAATAGTGAACAAAGATTTAATTCGAGTCATTTTCCTCACTCTCTCTATAACAATATTTTTGTTTTTTTTTTTTTTGTCTCCATGAGGAAAATCAGGTTGGGCCTCTCTTGAGCCATTAGGGGCACGCATGACAATCATTCTCGTTCGGAAATAGTTTCGGGGAACAAAAATAGATTTTTCTATTTTTATTTTTAGAAGAGTTTCTAAGCAAAAATAACCATTTGATAACGATACAAAATTTCTACTCTAAAAATAGAAATTCATTTGATAATAACACAAAATTTCTTCCTTTCGGATGACGACGGCGACGACCGATGACCTTTAATATAAAAAATAAAAATGATTTAGTAACAAAAAAATAAATAATAAAATAAAATAAAATAAATCATTAAAAAATAAAATTAAAATATCATTTTATTTTAAAATTAAAATATCCTTAAAATAAATTTATTTTATTTATTCTATTTTATTTTATTTTACGAATAAATTTATTTTAAAATGAATAAAAATTAAAATTAAAAATAAATTTATTTGGCAAAACACTCAAGGCAAATAAAAATAAATTTAATAAATTTATTTTTATTTATCATAAATAATTTATTTATTTTTAATAAATTTATTTTAATTTTTAAATGAATAAAATGAATATATTAATTTTTAATTATTTTTATCTTTCATAAAATGAGGAGAGGCGAAGGAGGAGGAGGAGGAGGAGGAGGCAGAGACGTAGAGGAGATGAGGGAGGACTCACCGAAATTAGGGTTTAGTGGGAGAAATTATTTTTGATTTCTCTTCCAAATCAACTTCTGGAATAGAAATCTATTTTAGAATTAAATAAAAAAACTGAACAGGTTTATCAAACATGTTTCTATTACGTAAATAAGTTTGGAATAGAAAAATTAATTCTAGAATATAAATTTTGGTTATCATGCACCCCCTAGGGCTCTAAGGTGCTGAACTGTCAAGGGGTTGCCCAACTCTTGATAGTTCCAGCTCACTATCTTCATCTATCCTTTGGTGGCTTATTAGGACTAGCCACCATGACCCATGTACTCACCCCTTCTCAAGACTGAATTGGGGTATTCAGAAGTTGGTTCTCATCCACTGCAAACTCCTGTTGAGTTTTCTTCTCATAGGGACTAATCCACTTTTGTTTTTTCACCACAGGAGTTTTATATATTGCCTTGCCTTTCTTGGTTTTCTAAGATTGAATCTCCTTCCCTGTCAAAGTAAGGTGTAGCAATATCTGTTGTTCTGAGTTTTGCCCCCTATTTTTACTTATTTGCTCTATTTCTCCATGCTGGACAGGAACAATTGCCATTGCATTTGATTCATCTTCAGTTGTTCTCAATAGAGTTTCAGTCGCCACTACTTGGGTTTCCATCACCACTTCTTCATCTGAGGTAGAGAGTTCAATTTTACCATAGAAAGTCTTCCAATACGAGTTGACTTCACGGACTTCCGCCTTTAGCCACGAGCCAAACCAACTTGGTTGATCTTGTGCGAGTCCAATTTCTTCATAAGGTATTTCCGTACAATAGTTGGCATAATGCCCGATACAATCGCAAGAGTAGTAGAAATGAGGAAGCCTTTCATACTTATAGTCAATCCACCATTTTTTGTCTCCATAGGTAATCACAGATCCTGTTTTGAGCGAGCTGGACAAGTTGAGCAGCACTTGGGCTTTTCCATATTTCTGGGAGATGTTGCTTCTTGCTTCTATTTTTATCTCCTCAACTTTCCCCAGTCAAGATGCTAAAAGGCGAATAGCATCTTCCACGATTCGAGCATGTGGAAGGCCGATAAAATGTACCCAAAAAGCATAGTGCATGAATTCATAACAGTGCTCAAGTATGTTTGGGTCACCTTCTCTAAGTACTAAGAGGTTGCTTGCAAAGGACCACGGCCCCGATTCTAAAATCCTTCGTTTCTCTTCACTTGATTGGAATATGAATGAGAAAAAGCCTGTTTCAATTTGCTCGCATTTAACAGAATCTGCTTTCTTTTCATAGTAGTAGTAAAAGCTTGGAAATTGACATTAGGCTTTGAAAACAGCTTACCATAAAGAGTTACTTCACTTTCCTTTTTTCCTTCTTTTGGTATATCATCCCCTAAATCCGTGATATCCTCTTTAGACCATAGATCTCCCATGCATCTACAAAGTGCTGTCAATCGTACCTGATTGTTTGCCTTCTCATTCATTTTCTACTCACAATTCTATGTTGGCCAGGGTGCTGCGGATATTTGAATATGGAATGAAGGGAGCTCTGATGATGGAGGGCGAAACAAGGGTTTGTGTTGCTGCAAGGAATGGGGATTCGCTTGGAGTGGAGGGAGAATCGAGAATGGAGAGGTAATGATCGGGAGGAGAAAACCTTAGCTACAGAAGCCTGAGATGCGACTGAAGAACCTGGGTCTGGAGAAGAAACAAAGAAGCCCCTGCGAAAACTGCACTTTCATCATCAGTGGGACGCCATGGAGCTGGAAAATCTAGAACAAAGAAGCCCCATCGAAAACTGCACTTTCTTCATCAATGGGACGCCATGGAGCTGGAAAAAACTGGAATGTGGGGGCTAATCGGGTGGAAAATACTTGGAATCCGTCATGATTTACAGATTTAGGGTTACGGTTTTTGGGAATTTGTTGGGTAGAAACAGCAATCACCAAGAGGGATAGAAAGAAAAACTCAACCTAGGTTGAGAGAAGAACTTGGAGTCTAATTTGAAAGTAGTTTAAGCGGGTGTATTGTATATAATTCGAGCCCACTTCTTCCGTGTATACACTTTTTGTATTTCGTGTGGCTGAGGAATTGAAACTTTTTTCTCTTCACTTACATTTGTGCAGCAACACATTACTCAGCTTTTTGTTGAGTTGGTGAGGCAGTAATTTAGAAGGAACGTGCATGAGACAGATCCTGAGAAAATCCAAAAACTAAAGGATGAGTGAGTTTGAAAATGCCTATTGGTAGCATTAACAGTCTTGTTTCTGTTTTTCTTCTTTCAAAGAAAAGGAAATTGTTTAGGATTTATGTGGAAAGGATTCAACCGATATATGACGAAATTCTTAATCCATGTTATCTTCATAATTTTGCAGAGACCCGGATTAGGCCGTATGAGCTTTGTTAGAGTCTATTTTATTTGGTGGGATCCAGCGTTAGACTGCAGAAGGACCTTCCTAAAATATTTGCAGATGAACAAAACGTGGAACTTTTTGGTATCTTGACTGAAGAAGCGTTTCCGAGGTTCTAACTAATCCTTTTATTATTTTCAGTGCAGCAAGGGGGCTGATAAACTATATACCGTATGAATTAGAGAAGATGACTGGTCGCAAATTCAGCAAAGGTTCATAATGTCATTGTTTATTATGTGTTTCAAAGGATTTGTTGACGAGGTTTGGACTGTCTATGAAGTAAATTTAGCTTCATCAGCCAGAAGATAGCTCTTTTTGTATTCCCCATTGTTTCAATGGATAGTGATGGTAACGTAAAACTGCAAGCAATGTGCATTGCAGGACATGGGTCAATGGGTCGCTTTTGGAGGTCTGCCAACGGATATGATCACAATTTGTGATAATGTCACCTCTCAAAATAGAATTGCATTTGACTGCACGATCTATTTTCACAGCAATGAGCAATTTATGGTTGTTTCTAGCCAAAAAAAAAAAAAGTGATGTTCTAGTTGCTGCCCATATCCGAAGAACTGTCTTATATGAAAGTAATAGTCCTGCCAGGGAAATGCAGTGTTTCATTGAACGAAGTTCGAAAAAGCCGGAGGTTCATGCTCCCTTTCACTCTCCACGCTAATTCAGTCTATTATTAGTTCTTTCTTCTGCTAGATTGAGCGAAATTGTGTGGCCGACCAACAAGAGTTGCCTAGATTCATCTTCTGCAAAGGGAGTACTTTTTTCACTTCACCATGACACTGCAGTACAGTGATTATGATTCTACAAGGCAATTCTAGATGAGTGACCCCGTTAAGATGCTATATAGATCAAGTGACATGGACCCCTTGTGTTGCTTCTGATAGATAGAGGGTGCATGGGAAGAAGCGTGGCCGCTACTTTTTACTTTCTTTTACTATGACATATATGATTCAAACTCCAAATCATTCCCTCTTGGTCCTCTCACTGCAATGAAGACTTTCTTGTCAGCCTCGGACGGTGGAACTTCTGGATCAACTATACATTTACATTCCCTGTCCCTCCCAAGAAAATCATGACATCGGTGCTTGATTCAGAGGCCTTCTCCACCAAATAATTCTTTCTTACGGCTTACTCTCATCATCTTATCTATGTGGTCTCCACGTGACATTTCACTGCATTATGAACTTGGGGCTCTGAGAGCAAGAGCATGGCAAGTGCTTTCGACTTGGGTGACTTCATTTCTTTGACTTGTTGGCGATCGTTACCGACAGTACCTGTCATTTCATCTATCGTTTGCTCTCTCTCCACTACAACAGCAAAAACATCACCATAAGTACTCCCATTGTTACGAATGAGTGCATTGTATAGGACATTAACCTATTTATTCACCATCCTCATTCATCCTATTATGTGTTAGGATTCGGAGAAGGGGTTGCCTTCCCTCAAAAGTTTCTCTCAATATCTGAAAAAGAATTGCCGAAGTAAAGGAAACTGATATTTTATAATTAACACCGATTTTGGTTACAGATTTCTAGCAGAAGTGAACATTGACGCCAAGATATGTTACAATTACTATTGACGAAGAAGAGAAATCTATTTAGATAGAGCAAAGAAATATGCTATGGTAGGCTACATAGTAGCTTCTTTTTATGATCTAGTACTACTAAGTGATTGATAATTCATGTAATCCCTAGCAAGTTTTTCCTAAATTTGATGGTCTGGTCCTTGACTAATGCGTGGGCTCTAAATGCGAGGGCTCTGAACGCCTTGTAACTCTCTAGATGGCATTGGGGAGGAGCTAGTCGCCTTAGGACTGCCTGTGCGCCTGATCTCACCCCTGCTTTGAGTAATCATACCGTCCAAAACCTCTCCATCGTTAGCAAATGACCTGGCCCAACTGAACCGTCCTTTTTGTCCAAGAATTAGGGTCCGCGTGGCAACATTTCTATTCCGGAGAATTATTTTATTTCAGAAATGATTTTTTTTTTCTATTTCTACTCTGGAAACAATTTATGAGTAAAATAAGGTGTTTGGTAATTATAAAAAATTTATATTCTTGAAATAGAAAAAGAATATAAATGTGTTTGGTAAAAATTTATAAAGTTTTGTATTTTTTTGTTTTTTCTTCTTACTCACGAATCATCGACCACCGCTTGCCACTGCACGATTGCCGCACGACCGCCAACCGTCGCCGTCGACCGCCGTCGTAGGATTGCCACCCACAGCCCATCGGCCACCGGAGGGGGCAGCGACCAATGGGCTGTGGGCAACGGTCGACGGCGACAATCAATGGTCGTGCGGCAGCAAGCGGCGGTCATGTGGCAGTCACGTGGCAGTTGGCGACGACAGGCTGCTAGTAGACGGTGGCAATCGTCGACCGGTGGGTTGTGGGCAGCGGCAGTGGGCTACAGGCGATGGTGACTGTCACAGGCAGTCGGCTGCCGAAAGTGGCTGTGATCAACAGGAGTTGGCCGACGGTTGGTAGGCGACCAGCAGTGGCCGTAACAAGGAAAAGAAACAAAAGAAAATATAAAAGAAAAAAAAATTACTTCTAGAAATTGTTCTCAGGAACAACTAGCTATTTTTTTTTCTTGATTCTCAACTGGTTTAGGATATGGGAACATTGCAAGACCGTTTAAACTGCTTGGACTGCAGAAAACTTCTCTCAGAGGCACCTGATGTACTCGAGTGGAAGATCTAATTTGACATAATTAGGCAAAGAATTATAAATATCACTGTACCGGCGAAAGATGGAATGATACGGCAGCGGCGTCTACATACTCTGTAGCATCTAATTCTTGAAGGTTGGCCACTTTGAAGAGCTTGGGCAAAATGTATTGTCTCACTGGAACTAAAAGCATGATTGGGAAAAATACCCCCAGCAAGCGGAATCCACGTAATCCCAAACAGACGAGCAAATATGAGGTCTGGAATAATGTGAAAACCACAATTGTCTTGAAGGGTACAGTTTCCACGAAGATAGCGTGATACTCCTCCAGCACTCTGAAGAAAACAATTTAGAAGTGAGTAGATAAATATATGCAGTTGGAAAAATATGCAGTGGAAAAGATTTAAGTAGATGACACACACACACACACACACCACACACGCACACGCACACACGCACCCACACGCGCACGCGCACACACACACACATAATATAGGGCTATTGAATTCATTCTTGCAATGTTGTCACATGCAACAGACGACTCGGAAGCTGAATTGAGCTACCATTACTATCGTTAATCGTCATCTTGTCTTTGCCTTTGTCCGTTTCCCGAGCACTACAAGGAAAAATTAGAAACAAATAGGGATGGCAATGGGCTTTTCCTTCCCCTAAAGTCCTAGAGGACTGTCCCTAATGAGCATCGACGATGGTCATTGACGACAGTGAGATCACTTTCAAGGATAGGTTTAGCATGCTTGGAGGTTGTTATCTACAGTAGTGTATAGTTGGAGAAAATGACACAAATTATCTCTGGACTTTGATCTAATGTGTAATGTGGTTTATAAATTCTAAAGTTGTTCTATGTGATCATTGAATTTTAGTTCAACGTCTACTATCGTTCATGGACTTTTAATTTGTTTGATGTGATTTATGAACTTTTGATAAATATTTAATTTAATCATTCGACTATATGAAAATGTTCATTATTGTCCATGAACTTGAATTAATAAAAAGATAACATTGAATTTTTTCTCATATAATTCAAATATTAGATTGAACATGTATCAAAAGTTTAGGGAATATACTTAACAATATAAAAATTTGGGGACAACATGCACATTAGGCGAAATTTCATGGGCTATATTGAATAAATTCAAACTTTATCGACCACTTCAAAGTTCAAAAGCCATTTGTATAATTATCCCAATTAGTTGTGAAAGAGACACGATGATCAATTGTTATATTTATGGTTCATTCTAAATCTTAGAGTGTATTTGTTTTACCAAAAACTTACAATGTGAAAATTATATTGAAAATAAGGGTTTTCCTACTCTCTCTCTCTCTCTCTCTCTCTCTCTCTCTCTCTCTTTTGGGCGGTGAAATTGATAAGAATGTTGTGATTCTTGGTTGTGCATTCTTCTTGCTTTTGGATTATTTCTTGGAATTTTGTGGACGTGAAATTAAAGGTTGTGCTCAAATTGTACGACCAAGAAGGAGAGATGTTGGTATGCGCGTGCGTGGGCACGCATGAATCTCGAAGAGGACCATCCAAAAGATTCTAAAACATAAGAGTCGCGTTCTCATCGAGGTAGATCTTCATTGGATCAATACATCAACGTGTCCTTGAAACTCAAGACCCTTTCGATGCCGCATATCCAAAAGATCATGTCGCATTGGATAAGATCGATTTTTCTTAGATGTTCTTGTGATGAACACCCCCTTTCGACTAACGTGATGTAATGCGGAAATAGTTCTTGCTGTGAAGAGTTGCGGCAAAAGAATGCTCCAAGTGACAAAAGTTGACATAAGTAGACACTTAAGTATCAAAAGTTATGAAAATGGCACTTAAATGCCACTTTTTATGAAAAATGAAATACTTGACTACCACATCCGGCGAATTTCGCCGGAAATCTTATATGGCAATTTTTTATTAATTTTTTCGCTTACGTGACTCGTCGAAAGGCTGACTCAGATAACCACACACAAAACGATGTCATTTTGGTATAATTTAAATTTTAATATAATAATTAAATTAGATTAATTTTTAAAAAATTAATTAATTATTTATTTATTTAAAAAAGGGGGGACCCTCGCTGCCGTCTGCCTCCCTCCTCCTCCTCCCTTTTTTTAAAATTAATTAATTAATTATTATATTAATTATTTACCACGTCATCACCAAAACGATGTTTTTTTAACACTGTTTAGCCACATCAGCATGCAAAATGACGTTATTTTGCACGTAGCTCGCCGGAAATTTGTTACATCAATGTTTTGGCCAGATTGTCTCGCTTGTGGCACTTAAGGGGGTGCATGATAAAAATTATTTCTGTTGAAATGATTTTTCTGCTCCAAACCAATTTAAATTAAACTTGTTTGATAACGCTTTGTCAAATTTTCTATTTCTGGAATAGATTTTATTCCGAAATCAATTTCTCGATTTCTCCCAACCCTAATTTCACTCTTTTCTCCCTCGTACGCCTCTTCTCTCGCCCAAAATAAAAATAAATATATTCATTTAAAAATAAAAATAAAATTATTAAAATAAATAAATTATTTTTATTTATCATTTTATTTTTAGTTTACTAAAAATAAATTTATTAAATTTATTTATGATAAATAAATAAATATTTTTGTTAAAAGTAAAATTATTTTTTATTTGCCTTGAGTGTTTTGCCAAATAAAATTATTTTTATTTTTTATTTTTATTCATTTTAAAATAAATTTATTCGTAAAATAAAATAAAATAGAATAAATAAAATAAATTTATTTTATATTTTAATTTTAAAATAAAATGATATTTTTATTTTATTTTTTTATGATTTATTTTATTTTATTTTATTTTATTCATTATTTTTTTGTTACTAAATATTTTTTATTTTTATTTTTTATATTAAAGGTCGTCGGTCGTCGCCGCCTTCCGGAAAGGAAGAAATTTTGTGTCGTTATCAAACGAATTTCTATTTTTAGAGTAGAAATTTTGTGTCGTTATCAAACGGTTATTTTTGCTTAGAAACTCTTCTAAATATAGAAATAGAAAAATCTATTTACGCTCAAAAACTATTTCCTAATGCACCACAATGGTTGTCATGCGCGCCCTAAGTAATCCATTTTGCTCCGATTTTAGCAGTGTCACTTTCGTAACTTTTGACACTGAAATGTCCATTTGTGCCAACTTTGGAGTCCAGGTGTCAAAGAGTTGCTGGAGGCAATAAAGTGAAATCTCAATGGGGAGGACCTCGTTGGTCTACCTTGAGCTACCCATTTATGTTAGAGCGTCGCTTAATCCTTTTCACTTGGTGCCTAATGTTTCTCTTTCAAATGCTTGATCGATCATTCATTTTTTTTTTCAATTTACATGGTATTACATAACTTGCACTGTATTTATATAGAGAATCATTTATTTTTATTTTTTTAAAATTTTCTCATGAATCTTTAGACTACAAAAGGATTTTTTTTTTCTAGTAATCCCGTGTTCCCAATCGAGATGATCAGGTGTGTGAGCCTATATTGGGTGTACTAGTACTTGTACATCGGTTCCGAGACTCTTGCCTTCGAGTTACTTCTTTGGATGAACCTTTCTCTTGTACGTTGGCTGGTCGTTAATTTGTGCTTAGCAGTGTATGCTTCGGAATTGGCTCGTCTGCTCCCGAAAGGCTCCGACCAGTTTCTAGGGCTTTCTTAGCCGCTCAATGATGCACCATTTACGGAAGTTCAGTTCGATATTTGAAGCGCCTACGTTCCTGCGGTATTTGTGTATATGAATCTTCTGTTGTGTATGTCATCTATAATGCTTCTGATTAAAATAGGACTTTTCCTTACTTGTAACAGTGCTATGTGTAGGTGTGTATTGCTATCGATTTATAAAATCTGTCACTTACCTACCAAAATACCATTCTCTAAATATTTTATATAATGCTATTGGCTTTTCTTTCGCCCCTTTTTTCTACTATTTCTAGAGATTGAATCCAACTATATATATATACCCCCTATGTTTGTAACTTTTGGGAATTTACATTAGGAGTAGAACATTTTTTTCTTATGGAATGTCCCAAAAATCATTTTGGGGCAAGGGGGAGGGGGGATGGCAGCCGTTGGCGGGAACGCATAGGGCAGAAAACTGGGTTGGGACCCAGGTTGGGGAACCGAGTAGGGATTCGTCTCTACACCCCGTGGAATGGATTTGGGTCCGAGACTTGGTCCTGTCCAGCCCGGTCCACCACTCAAGTGGTTCTCCTACAAAGATGGTGTTGGCTCATGCCCTTCGCGACAAGTTCCGGAGCTGCCTGGAACATTTTCCTCTCCAGGTAGGCCTTGTTGGGCCTGGGCCCACGTGTGGCTAGACCTGTAGGTGGGGATTGGAACACACCCTTGCTCGCGGTTTGCGCGGTTTGCCTTGTGTGCACCGCGAGCGGATCAGAGCGAGAGGGAACGAGTGTTGTGTGATTTCGCCTTTGGTTCCCACAGCCTCTTTCCCTTGTAAACACAACAGCGAACGCGTTTCTTCTGTTCCTGCTTAATGATCCCCAGTTCCACCGCTTGACCTTTTCTCCCGTCGCTCAAGATTCACTCCCTTTTGTCTAGGGTCCCTTTTTGCTTTTACTTTCTTCCACCGACTCATTCCTCTTCAGCTCCAGAGTGGACTCCTCTTGTGCTCGACCGAATTCCCCCCCCCCCCCCCACCTCCTCTCCGTCTCTTTTGATTCGTATCCTGGCCGCATTGCTCACATTTTCAAAACTCGAGCTTTTTGCTTTCCAAACCTTACTCTCTGGTCATGACTGGGTTTTGATCTAATCTTGATAAACTCAATCTTGAGTTTGAATTTGACTTAAAGCTTCAATGAAAGACTAATGAAAAATGCGTTAAGATGTATTATCTAATCTTGAAATTCAGTTCACTCGATCAATCTTAGTCAACCTTGGTCAAATTCAATCTTGGTCCAAATGAGCATCAATCCTGGAAATGTTATCCTTTTTGCCCCTTCGACATGCTCAATGCAAATGAATAAGAACCTAAAGGTGATGCATATACAAACCATGCAATACTAATGTTTTTATTTAGAGGTTGGGATACGAATTATGCAATATTGATATTTTTGTTTAGAGGTTAGGATCGATTCCTAATTTTCTTAAATAGTTAATATGATAGTCAAAATTTTGCTGTCAACATTAATGGCTCATGGATATTAAATTAATCACCAAATGTCTGTCATGTTAGAAAGTTCATCAAGACTAATTGACTAATTAGTGAGACAAACTATGAATGATTGAATGTCTTCAATTAAAGAGTTCATAGAAAATCGGTTTCACTTATTTAAAGACCTAAAAATTATCTGCCTCCTCATTTTATATTTTTAGAAGACTATTTTTTCACTAAGATGATGACCATCTCTAACATTGCCACATTCGTTATTATTGCGGAACAACAAACAACAAAAGATGCACAAATCGAAGCACAAAATAGGAAAGGCAGAAAGTAAAATCAAAATCACACGACACGCAAGATATACGTATACAGGAAAATCATAAGGATTGAGAGGCGTTTTGCTATCTTGAACAGTAAGTACAAAAGTACAATCCAAAAGGTCAAAAAAAAAAAAACACTTGACAAGCCACAAAATTTAAAAATCTAACAAGAAAATAAGCAGAACAAAGAAGAGAGAGAATGTGGAGGCTAGGTCAAAGATGCGTTGTACAACACATCCCTTTTATAGTCACCCTTCAGAAAACCTTAAAATAAATGTGCATTATTCAAAATATCCTTGTCACCAATTTGAAACTAAAAAAATATCAACGGTCATCAAGTTCAAACCATACATAAAAGTGTTCCAAATGGCAATTTGGGAGCACTCATTGCTCACTAACTACACCAATGTTGGCACAGCTCTCAGAGATTGACCTTTCTGTAAGGTGACGCCAAACTTGTCGTCCATGTTCATCTCTTCAGGCTCCATCCCACCTTCAAGCCTCCAATTGAAGCAATGAAGGAGCGAACCTAACATGGGTCCAATGATATGCAACATTCGCAAGGCCAATGGCAAGCCTGGACATATATGCCGCCCTCCGCCAAATGGAATCAACTCAGAACTTCGTCCTTTCACGTCGGTTTCCAATCCGAAAACCTCTCTGGCATAAATGCATTCGGGTCCTCCCACAACATACCATCTCTCCCAATGGCCCATATATTGACAAAGACTTGTGCGCCTTCTGGAATGGCGACACCGTTAATTTCTAATTCCGTCCCAGATTTCCGAGGGAGCAACGGAATTTGTTGGGTGCAAGCGAAAAGTTTCCTTGACGATGGCCTGTAAATAGGGTAAGCTAGTGATGTCTAACTCATCGACGAGATTGCCCTTGCCAATGACTCGATGGAGCTCTGCTTGGGCTCTTGATAGTTTCTCCGGATTGTGGGGTAGCTCGGCCATTGCCCATTCTAACGTGCCAGAAGTTGTATCAGTGCCTGCAACAAACAAATACTATGTTCAATGAATAAATCCAAGCTCAAAACCGCTTGGTTGAATAACAGCTGAGCTGCATATTGAGCATGTAATAATATAGAGATTACTACCCCTAAAACTATTGGTACAAGCGAGAAGAGCCATATATAGAGAAGCAAAGCTAAAATACATCGTGAATTTAAAGATTAAAAAACACAAAATGATTATACCATAAGTGCTATATTCTACAATCAATTATTAAATATCTACTCACATATACGATGGTTTTCTAAACCTTTCAGTTGGTGCGATTTAAGTATAAACCTTTATAGCAAAATGCAATTCAATTTTAGAACTGTTTGAGCAAGTGCAATTTAAAAATTTCACATCCAACTTTTAATACTGTTCAGCAAAATAGCTGGATTGACGTTTTGAAGAAGGTTTAGAACTTCATTATACCAATTGAATAGTTTAACACTTAATTTATATATGAAGTTTAGGACTTGTAGTGTCATTTTTCCTCGAAAATATATATCTGATTTACCAGCAATTTAAGTATTTGATATATTAGTCAATCAAACACCTACTTTAATATTAGTGATGGGAACTGAGCCAGTAAAAGATAAATAGTTACTTAAAAGTATAGATAGAAATTGCCATATGTACCAACATTAAGTGCTAAATTTAAAGATCTCCATGTCCTCATTCTTATCTTCACATATATCAATTAGGGTATCCAATACATCGTCCTTCCTAGCATAATCCGATGCTGCCCTCATCTGCAGCCTTTTCTGTATCAATCCTTCGAACAGATCCAATATTTTCCCAAAATACATCTTCATTCGACACCTTGTGGGTCAATCTTCTTTAGCACCAGAAAATACTCTACAATGTTAGGTTTTCCGGCCTCGAGTGTGATACGGGAAATGACCTTCTTGCTGGAAAAATATTAGAATACACAAAATAATAATAACTATTGGAAATACATTGCAAAAGATTAGGAAAAAAAAAAAAAAGAACAAATGCTGAGGCATGCAAGCACTATCCCAAAGGATAATTCCGTCCCTCAAAGTACTAAACTTGGTGCATAAGGCTTCAGTAGCTATTCTACCAAAATACAATAGATCTTCTTCTGTACTCTGCACTAAATATTAAAAGAAAACAGAACAACTTATGTGTATAACCCAGCAAAAAGAAAAGGAAAGATATGAGAACATATTGTATCATCAAAAATTGTGGTTTGAAGCTTAATTTATATTTAAATAAGAGAAAGAGAGAGCCATTAGGAAATCGTCATAAATCAGTTGGTCATTAAAAGAATGGCGTTATAAAATAATGAAAAGCTTATGAAATAATAAATCATAAGTTATAAAACCATTAGACGACCATTATATGACCGTTAGAAAGCCGTTACAAAAATGATGACTTTAAATACGATTATAATTTCTAATAAATATTTCAAAACTGCTGAAATATCCAACAATCACACACATATTTCAAAAAGTTTTGAAAAGACGAAATAGAACAATGCTAGATTATTGGAGAGTAATGCATCGGAACTGGTGCTTGTTAGGCTATGAAGCAGCCATAGAAAGAATGAAATATAATTCATGGAATAGTAGGTAAAGTTTGAAACTTCTATGAACTAAGAATTTCTTTTTGTGAATTATAATTTTCACCAATCACATTACACTCTCACAAGGTTTGTTGTCTAACACGGTTTTGCGCTAATAGGCCATGCATATGTTTGGTTTATTCATAAGTGCTCTAGAGATTATTGCCAATAATTCTCATAAGAGCAGCCCTACTCCATACTTATATAGGTAATTCCATCAAGTGTATTCTGTAGTTTAATACGCCTTCAATAATGGCTATGTAATTTCATTAAGAGCTTAGCTCAACCTATTTTTCATTGCAATTTTGCACTATTTTCACCTTAGGAGGGATAATAGTTTCTAATAGTGCACTAGATCAACAAATGACTTATTCTTACCTATATGAACCTAATTCATAAGATCACCAATCACATAGGTTGGGTCACCATCACTGTTGATTTTCTTCGGTTGGCTTGTCTCATTCTCCTCTATATATAGTCTAAGGATGGACCAAAATCTATTTTTGACTTCATATAATTAATGGACATAATTCCATCATTAAGTAGCAGCTTTACCACGTCATTAACTCGGTGGAAAAATAATAAATAGTTATGCCATGTATCATTGGAGTTCTGCTACAGTTGGTCATGGTTGGCCCAGAACAGTAAAAAAAATGAGATTATAAAGGTTCATTAGGTGTATACTTCAAAGTTTGACTGCTAAAGTAGTAACATCGTGAAGCACCGCGTATAATTTATTTTTAGCTTTGATTGCCATTGTTCTCGACTCCCTGTTATTTATATGAAGCATATAGCTTGTGACTGAGTTAAGATTTGACTTCTTAGTGCATTTGCTTCTTTTAGCCATAACTTTAAAGAGGAAAACTGCGACTATGGTTGGTTCTTTAGGGGATAGTTTTGAAAACTGATGGCCTTAAAGAGATGGTTTGGATAGAAAGTACAAAGCTTGAACCTACTTCCAGCTAGGTGACATGTCTTGTATAAGTTTTACGGATTAAGCTGCTCGAAAGAGGAAATAGCTAGTTATGTAAGTTCCGGGGACTTTGACGCGAGATTGGATAGCGTGTTCAATTGTTTGAACCGGGCTTTTTTCTCGGGACAATTTTGAACCAGTTCATTCACAAATTTTTGAACTTCAGTCTTATTAAGCAGCAAAACATATCCGAGGGCTATATAACATGAAAATTCTACTTGATGGCCAAAGGGTGACTTGAGAATTTTTTTTTGTAAATATATTTGCAAAATGTTTCCTTCTCTTTAAGTCGTTTTTAAATTGTACCAAGATTCAAATGATGATGATGAGCATGAAGAAACTCAAGAAGAATTTCTGGAAAGATAAGCCAAAGCTGCGATTGATCTTGAAGACGGTAATGCCATTGGAGAGGGAGATGTCGAAAATGAAGACCTTGAGCCTGATTTGGGTAAAGTTCCTTGTTCTACTTGTAAGCTGTGCGGATCATAATTTCTAATAAATATTTCAAAACTACTAAAATATCCCACACTACTTGTAAGCTGTGCGGAAAAAATCGTGGTTTTAGTTACAAACTTATTTGCTTGAAAGATTTCACCACCTGATTGTCTGATAAGTCACTTACAATGGACACTATCATACATTAGAAATCGATGAGATGTAACTTCCCTGCTTTGATCATAATCACAAGCTTCAGGAGTCTCCTGCGGTCGTTAGATAGCCGTAAATTAGAATCTTCGTATTGCTGTCGATGGCTGCTTTTTTGAGGCCTTCCTTTTGGAGGTACTATCAGCTTCAAGGTTTGTGAGTTAGCTTGTTTGGGACACAGAATAGGTATGAAGGGTTTGCCAAAGGGCCTGATGGACTTTTTAATCCCATGACATCTGTCCTTAACATCTTCCTATAACTAGTTAATTATTAGCAGGGAAGTGGCATGCGAGGCAGCCAAGTGCAGGCGTATTAGTTCTTGGCCCCCCTTAGGTTTGCATGGAATTCAGATTGCACTCGGGGAAACTGCCTCAGAATTTTTTTGGGAAATCCCAGTACGGTTTTTGTTGCATGATGTGATGTCTCTTGTGCGGATGTTTCGAGTTTTTCAGTGAAATGAGTTTTCTATTGGAGAATTGTGTCCACAAGGTCAATCCAAGGGATGATTTGTATGCTATGTGGGGTGTTTTTCTTTTTGCCTGTCTAGCAATTTTCATGCTCAGGGTAAACTCTGATAATCTTGCTAATCGATTTGTGTCTGTATGATACAAAATAGGCCATCTGGAGGAGGTCGATCACCATCGACTCGTCTTCTCATTGATAGAAAGAAATCAAGAAGTCCTCCTTAAAGGGCAGGTGCCACCTCCGCTCGTTTGGACTTCGCACGGTGCCTTCCCCGAGCAGTTTTCGTTGTTTCTGTAGTACAGATGAAAAAGTCAAATGAACGTTCCTGCATTCGAGTGCAGTAGAGAAGGTTGATCCCGACTCGATTGATTTCTACTTGGTGGCAGTCTCTGCCTCGAGATAAAAGATTATTTAAGATATAGCCGCTGAGAGGAACTGTAGAGTGCAGAGTGTCAATGGTTTGTAATCTCAACAACCATCTTTTGTCACAAGGTTTGATTTTTATCAAATGCTGGGATGGCATCCCGGAGCAAGACTCCATATGAAATAACATTTGGGTAAAGAATCCTCAGTGTTTTAACAATGCGCTCATATCATTTAGTAAACAAATTTCAGCGCACTTTCTTAGTACATATTGCCTTTCTCAAGCGCATATATGCTCTTGGATGAGGACTTCCCTGTGCCACCATTATGTATGTACATCTAGCTTTAACTGTGGTGGAATGGTATTGTTTATGTAGTCATTTTCTTAAATATTAAACTTCCTCACTCCCAATGTCATGAAACATTTAGTCAATTTTACCGGGCGACATGTTAACACGAGAACTACAAGGCCTTACCACTGAGTTCATAGGACTCGGATTCAAACATGAATCCAATATATATATAAACATGTTTCAAGCAATAAAACATTGAAAATAAAACGTCGCCAAGAACATTGAAACTATTGATATATATATGAACCTACGGATGTTTTATGAGGGACATGGGTGGTGCCGAGGTGGAAATTTTCATCCTGGACATGGGCAGTGCCAAGGCGGACCCACTTGATGCCGAGGCGGATGAGGTGGACTCACTTGATGTCGAGGCGGCCATGGGCGGTGCTAGTGCCGAGACATAGGCTGGCGATGTCGTGCCGGACATCCGCACGGCGGTGTGAAGAACAAAGGCAGACATTGGCGTTGGCGGTGGGGAAGTCAGCGTGGACATTAGAAAAGCAAAGGTCGGTGTCGGTTTCGATGCCGGTGGTGGTGTCCGAACCTTGTTGAGATCAAAGGGCCTCCAAATTTGTGTTCCTACGCAAAAGCTTCCTTCTGGTGCTGGCATCAGAAGGAACGTCTGAAGGCAAAGAATCAGAGCAAGAGCGTCAGACAAATGCACGAGATGGACTACTACAAGGGTAAGGGTGCACGACTCTCAGTATTTATGGGAAGGAGGACTGATTAATCGATTGATCGATTGATTGATAGAGAAATTGCAGAGAGTTGACAAGGCATCACCCACCCCACCCCATCAAGAAAATTCATCGGAGCAACAATTCGGTTCTGTTACGCTAGCTACAGACAGACAGATACTCTCTGCTAACAATGGATGGGATGGATGGACGAAGGGATCACCCAAGATGTTAAATCAACAACAAATATGCCCAACATCTCATCAAAACCACCATCCTTGTTCTTCGACACTCCAAAAAAGAATTTAAAATTATAAAAATATAAATGGATCCTTCATCCGAGAGAGAGACCTGATTTGAAATAAGGGCGTCCACCATGACATTCTGACCCCCTACCCACGTCTCGCCGTAGACGGAGACGAGCACGCTGCCGGTCCGGTAGGGCATGCACTTGAACTCGGCGATTTCGTGGTGGCACTGCGGAAGGGAGGTGAGTTTGGCGAGGATGGCCTCCTTGCCCTTGATCTCCCGGCCGTCGAAGTTCAGCACCGACTCTTCCCGGTACAGGTTCACCAAGCCCGCCCGATTCGTGTCAAACGTCCTGTAGTAGTTCACCATGAACCGCTTCACCTCCTCTGCCCGACCCATGTCTTCTGGCTTGATCCTCCACATCTCTCCCTCCTCCTCCTTCTCATTCTGTGCGCGATTCAGACATAAATCCTAGCGCCCTTCTTCTTCGAGAGTTTCCTTTCCTTTATTTATTTTGGAATCGGTCGGATCCATCTATTGACCCGATTTCTTGTCGGGGGGTCGGGTTTTCACAAAGACCCGACCCGACGATTCCCCGTAAACGAAGAAAACTAATCCCAATAGCCCATTTGTCCGAGGGTCAAGCAAACCTTTGATGGCACGCGAAATCCAAAAAGGAAGTAGATCAAATTGAAGAGATTTTGAAGAGAGAATAATAAATAAACTTAATCAAATTAGGAGATTTTGAAGAAAGAATAATTAATGGATTTACTCAAATTAGGAAAAACGATTTTTCTCATGCATACTCAGCATTAGATCGAGGAGATTTTGAAGAAAGAATAATTAATGGACTAAATCGAATTAGGAAAAAACTTGCTGTGGCTTAATCCTCCTTCTTCTCCTTCTCGTTTGTCGCTCCCCCGTTGCTCTCTCTTTCTCGCCGCCGTCTTCTAGCATGATCGTCGCTCTCGCTTTCTCATTGACATGGAATTTGCTAAACCTGGTTTGCTAATCCACCGTTTCTTCCATGGTCAATTTTATTTTTCATTTGACTCAAGTCGCCTGTATGTGTCGCTCTATTATGGGCCTGCGTCAACTGCTGATTACGATGATCACATTGCCTCTGGCCTCCCAAATATACAAGTTTTTATCTCTTTGGAATGTCTTGCCGACGTTTGTCATCTCATCACTCATATGTCATCGTATGTTGATTCAATTATAGGTGGACGTTGTTTCACCTTTGCCAGGTGTCATCCACATCGACCTCTGAGTTCAGAGACTTTGAAGAGGTTCATCGGTTTCTCTCTTCTTTTTCTTTCTTTGTTGGGTTAATTTGATACTAATTCTTCTGTTTTAGATGTTTATTGTGGAGGAGCTGCTAATCCCTCCTTGGAATGGATGGATTATCTACAGCACTTTCCATTCAGCCCCAGCAAGAGCGGCATCCGATGCCACTACCGCCAGTGCAAGGTCTAGCCGAATTATACCCAAACCCATTCCCATAGCCATTCCCTCACGAGGCATGCGAACCCATTCCTCATTCGTATGGGTCTGCTAGTTCGTGGCATTCCTCATCCGTATGGGTTCCTCATCTGCTGGTTTGTGGCATTCCTCATCCATGAGTTCGCTGGTTCATTGCTACCTTGACTCTCGACCGCCTCTATTCCCTACATTTGCTTGTCCACCGTTGGATCACCGCCAAATCGCCACCTTCTGGGAATGGCATCAGGTTCTGTGGGCGAGCATCAGGTTCTGTGGTCAATGGCATCAGGTTCTGTGGTCAGACCTTCGCTGGTGTCATCCGCATCGGCCTCGAGTTTAGAAACTTTGAAGAGGTTCGTCGGTTTCTCTCTTCTCATCTTTTTTTGTTGGGTTAATTTGATACTAATTCTTCCCTTTTAGAGGTTTATCATGGAGGGGCTGGTAATCCCTCCTGGATGGACGAATTATCTACAGCAACTTCCGTTCAGCTCCGTTCAGCCCGTGGCAAAAGCCGTTACCGTACCCGATGCTCTTGCCGCCGGTGCAAGAGACGGAACATATTTTATTTTAGACTACATTTGCATTCTCACATGTCCACATTGTTTCAGTCTGTATACATTCTCCCATGTCCATATCCTTATGTCTCGGGCCGATCGATTGAAATCGAGACTGTGCGGCGACTCAAAAGTTCCTAGAGAGAAGCTTTGGAAAGAAAAGGAAAAGCTCTATAAAGAAAGGAGTTTTGTATTACTGAAATGGTTGGATGGATACAAATGAGAGAGATGGCACCCTTCTTATACTTGAGGCCCTCATATTACATCCATTGATCGAGTTTTCATCCAGCGAATGAGATTGTGTGGCCAAACCTACCAACTACCGACAAATGGCAGGAGAATTCTAGACTTTGGTTCAATTACTGTATTGCCCGCCCTTGGAAGGCTCCCAAAGTCTTCTTGTTAGGAATCCTAACGATCGCAAGAGGTCCTTCTCGGCACAGCCCTTTAGCTACAGAAACCTGCCGTGACATTTAGCTACTTATTTGAGTGTAGAGTTTCAATCTGTATAGCTTCAATCTCTCTAATGATTCCATTTTATTGTAGTACTGTTCTTTTTAGTTGTTCAACACATTAAAAATAGTGGATTATGATTATGCTCTATGATCTGACCAACTCTTTCCATCAATTTCTACACAATCACCTACTGAAAGTGAAAATGCTTGATAATTACGTGACTGCGGAAAAACACAGTACCGCATTCCAAGGGAAAGAAAAGAAGGATTTGACCGACAGTCAAGTAAACCTTTGATGGCATTGCATTTATAATTCATCTTTGTCACGCGAAATCTAAAAGGAAGTAAATCAAATTGAGGAGATTTTGAAAGAGAATAATTAATGGATTTATTCTGCTATTGCATTCTGCCAGCTATCAACTAAGAACTTATGCACAAAAGCTTGCTTTTGCTAACTAGTGACTCCGATGTATTTTTTTTTTTTTTATCCACATGATATAATGATCATGTTGAAAGTAGATTTCTCATCACATGAGAGGACTAGTAGCTATGCCCACCATGCATAAACCACGATGGCGATGCTTGTGGCTAGCCAAAACAAAATTAAGTTTGTGTAAATTCTTCCCTCTCGAGGAGGAAGCAATTGTTGTTGATCATATAATCAAATTCAAGTATTTCAGAGTTGACTTTGCATTGGACTCAAAGTCCCGAGTGCACATCCGACACTTTTAGGTGCCCCAGACTCCATATGTATTTATTCACACACACGTCTAATCACCCAAGCCAAAAAGATTACGACTTGGGCAAGTCTACTCTCGTTGTTATTTGGGCTAGGGGCGAAGCTTCCTAAAACAACATGAATTTGTTGAAAGAACACTAAATTCGACACGACTCAACTTGATATCAATACCGTCTCGTCCATTTTCAGTGAAAAATACTTTGTAAACACGTATTTTTTGTACCATACTTAATGACACGAATGTAACACTGCAAGACATGTATCATCGACCCGATTGAGGCTTTTATGCAGCAGTCTCGGGCCGACCTGGCCAGGCCCGTCGGCACCGCTTGATCGCCATTTCCACTGCATCACCATCTTCATACGAACTCTTCCAGTTCAGAGTCTTCCTAGTCTTCCTTCTCCAGAATTCCAGTTCTTGCTGCTGCTTAACCAGGTACGCTCTTCATCCTCCTCTCTGCTTCCTTCTTGTTCATCGATATGTGGCTATAGAAATATGCTAGCTTGAGCATTGATTCCGATACCATGACGTTGATCCGCGGCCGTAGGCTTAGTTGAAATTGCACGTCACAGCCAGCTTTATCAAAGCTGTGCAACGATACCGTTTCAAACCCCCAAAGTTTACACCTTTTCGTAAAACTAAAGGAGATGCCCATGCTTGTTGATCATTATTGTGGGGAGATTATATGCCCTTGTTTTAATATCTGGATCGGTTTGAGCTTTTCATGATGGATTTTTTTGTTTTGTTTTTTTTTTTTTTTTGGTACATGTTGAAGCTGAATGATGCGGCTTTTGACCTTTCAAATGGGCCGGTTGTTGATGAGGTTTGTTGTTAAGCTCCAATTCCTACCTTTTGTGATTCATTTGTTTCAGTTGTACGGTTTCACTGATTGAGTGGAGTTCAGATTTTCTCAATTGTCCTTGGGAACTTGAAGAAGCTCGAAGGGAGATGGATTATATCTGACATCTGTATGCCGATTGCTTTAATACAAAAGTTAACAAGTTTTATGTTTTTTATTTCCCTTTTTCCAATGGCCAGTGTGGCGAAGAACTTGGAGATATATTGTTAAATTGGTTGAAATCGTGGGAACAAGCAGATACATTGACATCTAGGACTTTGGCGAGCAAACTGCCTCTGCTAGAGAGAGCTCTTTGGCTGATAATGCTAAATCAGGCATGAAGAAAACACTGGCTTATTCATGCTTAATACATGCTTAAGGGTCTGTCATGAGCCTCATGATCATGCATTTGGTGATTTAGCATTGGGGAGGCGCTTATCATCTGCTGGAAGGAGGTTCCAGTCCATGGGACCGTATGGTCAAGGCGAACTTGCTAAGGTATCTTGCAGAACTGGTGAACTCTCAGCATAGTAAAAGTTGGTATACTATTGCTATGTGAGCTTAAATGTAAACAACAGGAATGGTGGGTTAAAAAGAGCAATTTTACTCTGCCAAAGAAGCAGAAAATGCACACTTGAAATTCAGACTGCCCTACCCTATTTTAATCTGTAAATTTGTTGCGTGTCGGTGTTAAACACTTATAAAACTAAATTAGTTAGGAACGAGAATTTCCTATACTTTTGAATGAGTATTTGAACCCAGTCATTGCATGAACTCCTTTTTCCTTGTTTTCTCAAACTACATTTTTTTTCTTTTTTATCATTGACTTATTATGAAAGAACTGGAAGCACTCAAGAAAAAACCTTGACCGATCATGCATAAGGACCCCTAATGATGTGAGCCTCGATGTTTGGAGAAATCTTTTCCACTCTGAATGTGGCATAACTACTGGATTTATATGAGGTGTGTAAACTGTTTCAAATTGTTGTTAGATTGCAAAGATAATGATTGCAACGGGAAAGCGTTTGGCTGCAACCCAAGTATCTGCCGCAATGGTTGAAGAACCTAAGAAGGAAGCCCGAACTTTTAAGGTTGGTTCTAGCTCTCTCCTGGTTGAGGTCTCAAGGACAAGCTTATTAACATAATGTGATCTGTCACTGGTTCTTCACATTTTTGAAAATGCAGTTTGGAGAACTTCAAGTAGAAGTTACATCAGATAAAGCCAACATTGGGGCTGCTATCGGTTTTTCAATTGGGTAACTGATGCTTTTTGTCACGGTTGATTTTTTTTGCCTAGTTATATTAGATTGAAGAGTATTAAATTGAAAACTACCATTTAAAATGCAGAATTCTTTCATGGCAACTAGCTCAAGGCGTTCAAAGCATCCCCGAGAGCTCTTTGCAGTATGCAAATGATAATGCTTTGCTGCTGGCCAAGGTTTCTGAGAACACCATCTTCAACCTTGTGTGGATGTCCTTTTGTATTACATTTACTGAATGCTGATACATGGAATCCTTTGAATGCAGTCTCTAAGGGGTGCTCTACTTGCGACGGGCTATTCATCAGCTATCTTGTCCACAATCACATCCTTTGGTGTTCTTGTGCTTGCAAGACAGCTTAAATCTGAGAACAAGTGACGTTGTCCTAGTTTTGTCTACGTTTTGCTTGTAGATGACCATTGACTTGAGGAAGAGCTGAACATGACTGAAAATGTATTACTATTGTCGGTATGAATCCATGGATTATGGATACGTACTGATAGAATATATCATTATGTACATAAACTTTTTGGGCATGAAGAATGCTTCTTGGCATGTTCCTTGTTGCCCCATAATTGGGGAAGCTGATTTGATTTATTGCATCTTGAAGCAGATGTTGCCCTGTTCTCCTACCTCTTCCCTTCTACTGTTCCACTTTGATTATAAACTTCCAAAATTGGTAATGGAAGAAAAAGCACCAGCAAAGTATGTGTCATTTCATATTTGCTTTCAGCTTTAAAGAAAATGCAATGAGAGAGGGCATTAAGTTACAAAGTAGTCAATTTAAGAGGTGCTGATGTTACACTGAGAATGAACAGGGAGGGAGAGATGGTGTGGCCACCAAGTGTGATATTCTTGACCTTTACCTCTTGATAGTTTAACAGTGATGTATAATAACCTGGCTGAAACTATGCAAGTGAAAGTCTCGAAGTAGTACCAAATGTTAACCACCGACGAAGGGTTCCAAATTACATATCACCTCGGATTTTTTTACCAGTCAATGTGGGGCTTGATTCGTATCAATTAACCACCAATCATTTACTCCTTTTGCTTTTTGGGTTGGGCCATAACAATGGTAGATCTCTATTTTACTTTGGTACCTTACTGCTTAAAAGTCCAAAACAACTTGAGCACTGAAAGTTAGGATGCATGACCGTAATTGCTATTTGATGTAATATCCTTGGACAAAAGCTTAGCTCTTGGGGAGTGTGATTTTTGCCTTTTACATTGAATTCAAAATTGTTGATTTAACTTGATTGTTGACGACTTTTATCACATTTCTGTGATTAGTTTAGTGCTATTGCTTTTCACATTTGAGACATTTGAGTACCTTAGCAGTACGTTTTCCAGTTGAAGGATCCAGCAGTAGGTCTGCCGAACCATTGTATTCAAATCTTTTCATATATCAACTAAGTTGATGAGGAAGGTATTAGCCATTCTCTTATTGTGGATATTCTTGCCAATGCCATTGTGAGGGGACAATTTGATAGGTGGTTTCAACTCATGTCTCTTCTGTAAGTATTTGTGGTCAGAATGTCGGAAGCAATTTGTAAGTATGGCATCTATCTGTATAAGCATTTTTAGGCCAGGCTTGCTATTCTCCGTGTTATATCAGTCACATACTAATGTTCTGGATACATGGTATATAATCTTCAATGCCGGCTAATAGTACATTGTAGAATCCATTAAATTGTCACTCTTTTCTACTTGCCGATATAAGACATAGACGTACTTGTTTTCTGGTTGACCTTATGGAGATTACGTCAAATACTCTGCCCGGCATCCAAGATCAGAATCTGATGAGTACCTCCTGTTTCAGTGTGGCTAATTATTTGGGTAATCGAGTTTACGGTTTTCTCTCTCTTTTGTTGCTGTCATTGGATAGGAGATTTCATCTAATGGATTCTCATCATGATCAATCCTCCAATTGAATAAAGTTTACGAGTAGGGATGTTGCCGCCATCTGATAGGGCAGGTGTTTGGTGTGTTCTTTGTTCAAAATCGTGGTTGTTCTAGCCCTCTTGCATAATTTTTAATGGAGCAAAAACTAGACCCTTGAAAAAAATTTGGCATTAGCAATTGTAGCTTCCTTGAGAATCCACCCTCTTGGTTTTTATTTTTTATTTTTTCTGACCTTAGTGCTATCGTACTAATTAAATGGCCTTTGCTTACCTGATGAAGTTGGCTTGGAAAATTAGAGTTGACAAATGCATTATCTGCGACCCACGTCCAATTTCCTTTTCTTTCTTTGTTTTTGGCTGATGCATGCGATGATGAGCTCATCAATATTAATCTGGAAACATTCTTTAAGATAAAGTTTTCTGTGGTTTTTGCAGACTCTTTGTACTTTGCTTGTCTGATTCCATTCAAGGAGTGATTGTGTCTCTGCTCCGCTGCATGTTTCTTTGACATAGACGCCGGGAATATCTGGCTTGAGCTGTACATACATATTATAATGCTGGGTTTCTCTACTGTTGTGAGTTATGAGAATGGAATATATAAATATATTGTTGCAAGATTCCACCAATGCTATGAACTGGTCAAAGGACTAGGAGTTTTTTAAGTTCATTATTCTGTCACAGGCGATTTAGTTGGTCATCCAACTCGAAGTTTTGTGGTTTCAGGTTTTGGCGCAAGATTGCTGTTTTACAATCCCTGCCGGTCGAATTTTTCTGCTGACGGCTGCATCTTCAAGATTCATGAATGTTCCGAGATTCCAAGTCTCGCAAGCAAGCTATTGTTGGAACTGGTCTGACTGTCTTTAAAAAATGCCGTAAGCAAGAAATTGCTTTTCCTTCTTGTTTGCATCCGTCAATCTTGGCAAGTGGGAAATAAAGAACGCTCCCATCAGCCATCATATGTATTGATACCATGTGCTGCTCTAGTCCTAGAGCTTCAGAAGATGGTAATTCTTCATCCATGTGCGTTTAGTCAACTTTTGACTGTTTAGGTTAGTCTGTTACCTCGTGATCTTGTTGTCATCATGTTTACCCATTTTTTCTCTTCCGGCAGACAGATTATACGAGAAAAGAAGGAACCTAGCTAAAAACAAAGAGCATGCCCTATGAATAGACCATTTCCCTTTCTGTCGATACATCATCTGTCCTTTGAGAGCTGCCCCAAAACACTAGCTTTTCGCAGCATCGCGAGATTGTCTACCACGTCAAAAATTAATAACAAAAGGGATCTGCTTTAGTCGTCATCTTTTCTTCTTAATGACTCGGATTAGATATGCGGCATTTTGACGTTGACTTTGAAATATATAAGGTAGAACAAATTGTAAGAACACGCAAGCCACGGATTGGTTGCTACTCTCATTTCTTTCTCCTCTCTCTCTCTCTCTCTCTCTCTTTTATTTCCCCACTTGCAAATTCTAACCTTATCACCTCAAATAACGGTTAATTTTTTTTAATACACTTAGCTCGCAGCTAATTTCATTAACTAGTCTTGGCATAATTCGAGATCTATAGCAAGAGAGAGTGGCCGTCAACATGGTTTGAACTCTATTTCACTGAAACCATATAGCCATCAAATCGGTCAGCAATCGTATTGAAGTTATTCAAGAGTATAAAAGCTACAACTCTGGGTCGAATGTGATGGCTTTTCTCATTACTCTTGCTCATGCCTATTTTCCAGCTAGAGAGCATCAATTTTGATGGATGGATATTCGTAAAATAGGATATATATATATATATATATATATATATATATATATATATATATTATAGGGTATTTATATTATAGAGCTATTGAATTCATTTTGCAATGTTGTCAAAACAGACTTGAAAAGCTGAATTGAGCTACCATTACACACATATATATAAAATAACTAATACGGCAATAAAACATTGAAAATAAAAAATCACCAAGAACATTGAAACTACTGATATATATATATGAATCTAAGGATGTTTTATCAGGGACATTGGCGGTGCCGAGGTAGAAATTTTCATCCTGGACATGGGCAGTGCCAAGGCGGACCCACTCGGCACACTCGATACCGAGGTGGACTCACTTGATGTCGAGGCCGCCATGGGCGGTGCTGGCGCCGAGACATAAGCTGGCGATGTCGTGCCGGACATCCGCACGGCGGTTTGAAGAGCAAAGACGGACATTGGCGTTGGCGGTGGGGAAGTCAGCGTGGACATTAGAAAAGCAAAGGTCGGTGTCGGTTTCGATGCCGGTGGTGGTGTCCGAACCTTGTTGAGATCAAAGGGCCTCCAAATTTGTGTTCCTACGCAAAAGCTTCCTTCTGGTGCTGGCATCAGAAGGAACGTCTGAAGGCAAAGAATCAGAGCAAGAGCGTCAGACAAAAGCACGAGATGGACTACTACAAGGGCAAGGGTGCACGACTCTCAATATTTATGGGAAGGAGGATTGATTAATCGATTGATCGATAGAGAAATTACAGAGAGTTGACAAAGCATCACCCACCCCACCCCACCCCGCCCCACCCCACCAATGGACTAGCTACAGACAGATAGATACTCACCTAAGATGGATGGGATGGATTAAGGGATCACCCAAGATGTTAAATCAACAACAAATATGCCCAACATCTCATCAAAACCACCATCCTTGTTCTTCGACACTCCAAAAAAGGAATTTAAAATTATAAAAATATAAATGGATCCTTCATCAGAGAGAGAGAGGCCTGATCTGAAATAAGGGCGTCCGCCATGACATTCTGGCCCCCTACCCACGTCTCGCCGTAGACGGAGACGAGCACGCTGCCGGTCCGGTAGGGCATGCACTTGAACTCGGCGATTTCGTGGTGGCACTGCGGAAGGGAGGTGAGTTTGGCGAGGATGGCCTCCTTGCCCTTGATCTCCCGGCCGTCGAAGTTCAGCACCGACTCTTCCCGGTACAGGTTCACCAAGCCCGCCCGGTTCGTGTCGAACGTCCTGTAGTAGTTCACCATGAACCGCTTCGCCTCCTCTGCCCGACCCATGTCTTCTGGCTTGATCCTCCACATCTCTTCCTCCTCCTGTGCGCGATTCAGAGAGAAATCCCTAGCGCCGTTTCTTTTTCAAGAGTTCCCTTCCCCTTATTTATTTTGGAATACACCGACCCGATTTCTTGTCGGGTCGGTCGGGTTTTTCACGTCGGGTCCTTTGATGGCACGCGAAATCCAAAAAAGGAAGTAAAATCAAATTGAGGAGATTTTGAAGGGAGAGTAATTAATTTACTTACTCGGAGATTTTGAAGACAGAATAATTAATGGACATAATCGACTTAGAAAAAACTACTTAAAAAGAGTACGCGTTTGCGTCTGCCAGCTCTCAACCAAGAACTTATGCACGAAAGTTGACTTTCACTAGCTAGTGATTCCAATTTTGATGGCACGCGAAATCCAAAAAATGAAGTAAGATCAAATTGAGGAGATTTTGAAGAGAGAGTAATTAATGAACTTACTCGAATAGGAGATTTTGAAGACAGAATAATTAATGGACATAATCGAATTAGGAAAAACTACTAGGCGTTTCTTACGCATTTGCGTTTGCCAGCTCTCAATCAAGAACTTATGCACAAAAGCTGACTTTCACTAGCTAGTGATTCCAATGTTCTTTTACTGGCGGCTATGTGGATTCCTTACTCATCATGTCACGCGAACGGAAGTAGATCAAATTGAGGAGATTTTGAAGAGAGAATAATTAATGGACTTATTTAAATTAGGAAAAACTACCTAAAAGAGTATTTACGTTAGTAAAAACAATTTAAAGAGAGTACACGTTTGTTGCGGGTTTACGTCCTGCAAAAGGGAAATTAGAGGTGTTGTTTAGTTTGCTCTTAGAGGTCACCTATTTTATCAAGAAGGAGAGGTGTTGTCGTTCTCTGGATTGATCTCGCTCTCGCTTTCTCGTCGCTCTCTTGTCACTTTTGCCGCCATGGAATCTCCTAACCTGGCCGCCTTCTTCGGCGGTCAATTTTATTTTTCGTTTGACTCGAGTCGCCAGTATGTGCCGCTCTATTATGGGCCTGCATCAACCGCTGTTTACGATGATCACATTGCCTCTAGCCCCGCACAAATACAAGTTCTTTTCTCTTCAGAATATCTTGCCGACGTCTGTCATCTCATCACTCGTATGTCATCTTCTGTCGATTCAATTACAGGTCGATGTTGTTTCACCTTCGCCGGTGTCATCCGCATCGGCCTTGAGTTCAGAGACTTTGAGGAGGTTCGTCGGTTTCTCTCTTCTTTTTCTTTCTTTGTTGGGTTAATTTGATACTAATTCTTCCCTTTTAGATGTTTATTGTGGAGGGGCTGCTAATCCCTCCTCGGAATGGACGGATTATCTATAGTAACTTTCGTTCAACCCCGCGGCAAGAGCCGTTACCATATCCGATGCCGCTGCCACCAGTGCAAGAGCTGGCCGAATTATACCCAAATGCCCCGGTATACCCTATGCCAATGGCATTTAACCAGGCACAGCCGTTCCCTCACGAGGCCGCACAACCGGGGCCATTCCCTCAGCAGCAGCCTGTGCAACCGGCAGGGAACCCATTCCCACATGCGGCTGACCCGGCAGCGGACAAGCAACTTCTGGCATTCCTCGTGCAACCAGAGCCATTCCCTCAGGAGGACCCACAGAACCTGCCATTCCCACAAGCCAGCAATCCGGTGGCGGACGAGCAAATGCAGGGAATGGAGGCGGTCGAGAGTCAAGGCAGCAACGCATGAGGGAATATATTTTAGACTACGTTTGCATTCCATATCGTTTCAGTCTGTATACATTCTCTCATGTCAGCTGCTGATATGAGTGTAGAGTTTCAGTCTGTATAGCTTCAGTTTCTCTGATGATTCCGTTTTATTGCACTACTGCTCTTTTCGTTGTTCAACAGCACGTTAAAAATAGTAATTATGATTATGCTCTATGATCTGACCAACTCTTTCCATCAATTTCTACACAATCATCTACTGAAAGAGAAAATGCTTGATAATTATGTGACTGCGGAGAAACACTGTCCCCGCATTACAAGGGAAAGAAAAGAAGGATTTGACCGACGGTCAAGCAAACCTTTGAGCATTGTATTTATAATTTATAAAGTAGATCAAATTGAGGAGATTTTGAAGAGAGAATAATTAATGAACTTACTCGAATTAGGAAAAACTACTTAAAAAGAGTACGTGTTTACGCGTTTGCGTCTGCTAGCTCTCAACCAAGAACTTATGCACGAAAAGCTGACTTTTGCTAACTAGTGACTCCAATTTTTTTTTTTGGATCAACACGATATAATGATTATGTTGAAAGTAGATTTCCCATCACACAAGAGGATTAGTAGCTATGCCCACTACGCATAAACCACGATGGCGATGCTTGTGGCTAACTAAAACAAAATTAAGTATGTGCAAATTCCTTACTTCTCAGGAGGAAGCAATTGTTGTTGATCAGAGAATCAATTTCAAGTATGTCAGAGTTGACTTTGCATTGGACTCAGAGTCCCGAGCGCACATCCGACACTTTTAGGTGCCCCAGTCTCCATATATATTTATTCACACACGCGTCTAATCACCCAAGCCAAAAAGATTACGACTTGGTCAAGCCTACTCTCGTTGTTATTTGGGCTAGGGGTGAAGCTTCCTAAAACAACATGAATTTGATGAAAGAAATCTAAATTCAACTCGATATCAATACCTTCTCAGTCCATTTTCAGTGAAAACTACTTTGTAAACACATAGTTTTTGTACCATACGTAATGACACAAATGTAACACTGCAAGACATGTATCATCGGCCTGATTGAGGGCCTATTTGGTTCGGCTTTGGGGAAATACCATTGGGAGAATGCAAATACCTTTGAGGTAAAGGGGTTTGCGGAAATGTTACACCGTTTGGTAAATTGTAGCATTGAAAGGCAACTTAGCATAAATACCGTTTGGTAAAATTCACTTTGTAATTGACTTTTGCTATTTTTTATATTTTATTTAAGTCAGAAAATCAAATTCCGACGGGCGGCCAACCGCTGGCCAACCGCTGGACAGCTGTATCTAGCCGCCTGGGTCGTAGGACCTGCCACCCCGAGCGATGGTCACCAGGGACGCGGGACCCCACGCGGTGGTGGCGGTTGCCGGAGAATAAGATGAAGAAGACGAACAGAG
The DNA here is from genome assembly GCA_016097545.1 of Eucalyptus victrix. Taxonomy (NCBI): domain Eukaryota; kingdom Viridiplantae; phylum Streptophyta; class Magnoliopsida; order Myrtales; family Myrtaceae; genus Eucalyptus; species Eucalyptus victrix. The sequence goes on from CM027842.1 coordinate 50,854,657, forward strand.
AAGACGGAAGAAGATGAAGAAGACGAACGGAGAAGACGAAGAAGACAAACGGAGAGGAGAAGAAGATGAACAGTGAACAGGCATTTCCGAAATGCCAAATGCTTAAAGCTGGTCCTCCCTAGCATTGGGCTTTCAGCATTGGGGATGCTAACATTTGGCTAAGTAGCTTTCGAAAATAGTTGCCAAATACCAAATATTTTCCCCACCCAAAGCCCTTAACCAAACAGGCCCTGAGGCTTTTATCCAGCAGTCTCGGGCCGACCTGGCCAGGCCCGTCGGCACCGCTTGAACGCCATTTCCACTGCATCACCATCTTCATACGAACTCTCTCAATTCAGAGTCTTCCTAGTCTTCCTTCTCCAGAATTCCAGTTCCTGCTGCTGCTTAACCAGGTACACTCTTCATCCTCCTCTCTGCTTCCTTCTTGTTCATCGATATGTGGCTATAGAAATATGCTAGCTTGAGCATTGATTCCGATACCATGACGTTGATCCACATCCGGTTCTGGAAAAATCTTTTGCATCTTTCCGAAAGTTTTGTTTTCGTCCATGGACTCCTGCGCAAAAGATTGTTGACTGCGGTTTTGAGTTTCGTTCCCTTCTCCTGTTTCCCTTGTAATCTTTGGAAGCTGTGATTTTCGTTGGCATCAGGTGGAGAGAGAGAATCGAGATGCCGTCTCTGCAGACAGCTTTGCCTCCGGAACTCGCGGACAATGTCATAAGGGTCGGTGTGTTTTTCTCTTTCGTGTGTTTCTATTTGTTATTGTTGAGAAATTACACCATTTGAGATTAGTTTCCTTTATTTTAATCCAATTATACTATGATGATGTTTTTATTCGGGGGGAGTAATTGCTTGTATTGGTTGTTTCATTGGTCGCCCCATTGGTCATTGCAGCTTTATCGCGAGTGCCTTCGAAGAGCGAAATACATAGGGCATCAGGTACACCCTCCTTTCTTCATTATTGGGTTATGTAGTTTTTAGCTAATAAATGCTGAAGTGAAAGGCCTGTCGGATTAGCGTTAATATTTTGAAATTGAACTCTTTGGAATCGAGCGAATTGATGAATTGCTGTGTAAGCAATGATGGTAGCTTCAATTTTGTTATGCTCTTATGGTACATTGCTTAAAACTTGTTGGATGGCTTTTGTCTGAACGATAATGTGTTTAAGAGGGACATTGTGTTTTATATTTCCATTTTATCTGCTTGCATTATTCAAATAATATGAAGTTATGGTTTTACAAGCGAATTCTACCATGAATCGGAATAACTGAAATTAGATCATACCCTGTTTGACTAAAAATTTGCCTCCCTCTGAGGTTAATCTGCTTAGGTGGGGAAGGCAGGCTAAAGTTTTTTATGGCCATATATAGTGGCAGCAAACAGATGTCTCAGCAAATTTGAGCTTATATGTGCAATTTGGCAAGTTGGACCAGATGCTTCCCTTGGACTGTACAAGTTACGACCGCAACACAATTAGTAGAAATTCATATTTTTTATACTGTGGTCTCCACTCCTTCTCCGTCTTTATTTGAGTTGGAAGGACTTTACTTTCTCATTAAACATATTCCTCTTGATGGACACCTCTTACCATCGAGTGGTTTTTATGCTATCTGATGTTCTAAATTGACTTGGAGAAGACTTTCCCATGAGATGGAATTTACCCAAAAAAAAAAAAAATGGATGAATGATTTGAAGCATGAGATGGAATTTACCCAAAATTGCTGTATAGACACAGCTCAAGCTTTTGGTTGCGAGTCTTTCTGGCCTAAGTGGCAAGATCATGATATGGAAGTCGGAAAATTTCAATCCTTTGGCACATTTACGTCTTAAATTTGTCGATAATTCATTAAATTTATGGTTTTTGAACTAATGATGTTTAATTGTAATTTTTGCTGAAATTTGAAAAAAAAAATTCTTTGCTGAAGAAAAATGATTTCATTACTAGCCCATAAAAGGGGCACCATTAGATGAAGAGTCTAGACATAAAATAGAAATTAGAGGCTGAGGTGGAAATGAGACCCAATTAGTAGGAGAGAGTTTGCTCGGTGGGCTTTTGCGACCCAATCCGTGGCTTTGTTGGATTCCCTCGGTTCGTAAAGGACCGAAACTCCATTGAGTTGGGCTAATATTCTTTTGCAATCCGCTACTATAGCTTGGGCCGACCAAGGTGGTTCAGCCCGTCCCAATAGGCACTCCACCAAAGACAAGTTATCAACTGAGATATGCACGTGCAGATCACTTCCATTGAAGACTTGGAGTTGGAGTTCCATTCATGCAACAGCTTTACTTTACTTTCCTTTACCCACGACAAAGCCTCACGCACAGCTAGGGCTTCAGCCACCGAAGCCGTCGAAGCATGGATGCTTTTGGTGAATCCGGCGACGAGAAGGCAGGCGGCATTTCTGCAAACTCCCGCTATTGCTCCCACCATCGACAATCTGCACCAAGGATGCATCAATGTTCATCTTCAGCTCTTGTGGACCGGATGAGGTCCATTTCTTCGATGTTTTTGGATCTACTTGCTGTCTACCTCTTCGACTTTACCCCTTAGCTTCCCATTTCATGTAGAGCTCGGCTACTGTTCGGGCTTCATCCTGGGTATTGAGCTGATCGGGCGTCCTTCCTTGGAAAACCGCTGAGTTGTGGGCCTTCCAGATCTGCCATAATAGATTAGTGAAGAGGGTCTTCTTGTATGCATCAACTCTTGAGGTCAGATTTTCGAATACCCATTTGTCAATGCGAGTGATTCTTGCTGGAGATGTGTCAGCTTGAAAACTCGGTCTTGACCATAACGTTTTTGTCTAGCCACATAGGAGGAATAGGTGCTCAGTTGTTTCAGGCGCTTCGCCACAGATCTGACAGGTTGGATTAGGTATCATTTGCCTTTTGTGCAAGTTTTCTTTTGTTGGGAGAGAGTTGATGCATATCTGCCATAGTAGGAACCGAATTTTTTGTGTAATCGGGAGTTTCCATAAATATAGGAACCCGAATTGTTAGCTGTCCATGCAAGCTTATCTGAATAGTGATGCAGACTAAGAGGCTAAGCAAGAATTTCTTTCATCAGATTTTCATCAAATAGTTCATTTATTCTATTTACATCCTAGGCCTTTGCTCCTTGATCAATTAATTCAGCCACCATTTTAGGATCATCCCTATTGACTGGGTCTATAAGTTTTCTAGAGGGGAGCCAGACATCTTCTCTTAGTCTTATTGACTTGCCATCACCAACCTCCCATTTAGTTGTTGGTTTGAGTGTGTCTCTCCCCACCAATAAGCTTTGCCATCCCCACGAAGGCCGAATACCTTTCTTTGCTATCCAAATATCACCTCTAGGGTAATATATACTTTTAAGAACTTGACACCATAAGGCATTACATTGTTGGACAGTTCTCCAAGCTTGCTTTCCCAGTATAGCTTTGTTGAAGTTCACCAAATCTTTAAAGCCAAGGCCACCATAGTCCTTCCTCATTTTCAGGTCTTCCCATTTCTTCCAATGAACTCATCTTCTAGCAACATTCTGCTTCCACCAAAAGGAGGCTATTCGCTTCTTAATAGTGCGATAAATAGAAATTGGAATTTTGAAAATAAACATGGCATATTGGGGTAAAGCTTGAATAACTATTTTAATGAGAACCTCTTTGCCTGCCTTCGATATCAACCTTTCTTTCCATGCTTCAAGTTTCCTTTGAACTCTAACAAGTATCCAATAAAACACTTGTTTTTTAGTTTGGCCCCAATTTGATGGAATTCCCAGATATTTCCCTAAATTTTCAGAGATAGGGACTCTCAATTTAGTAGCTAAATTCCTTTTAAGGTTCTAAGGGCAATCTCTCCCTAAGAAAAGTTCTAATTTGTTAAGGTTTATGGCTTAACCTTTGTCACAAAACAGTATTGGTTGAGGATATTTGCAACATTTTGAGCTTCTAGTATTGTTCCATCTATGAAAAATATTGTATCATCAGCAAAGAGGAGATGTGAGAGGGTTGGACATGTAGGATTTAGGCGAATACTCTTGATGCTTCCATCTTGTACAGCCTTTCTCATAAGAGCCAATAGGGAGTTAGCCATAATTATGAATAGATAGGGGGAGAGGGGATCCCCTTGCCGGATACCTCTAGTGGGTCTAAATTCAGTTGAAGGTTCACCATTAATTAATATGCTGAAAGACACCAATGAAATACAGTGTTTAATCAATTTGACCCATTTCTCATGAAAGCCCAACCTCAACATATACATAAAAAATCACATTCAACTCTATCATATGCTTTTTGCATATCTAATTTTAGAATGCCTTAGAATTTGCGCTTCCTTCTTCTCACCCTTAGTTGATGAATCACCTCTTGCACAATGTAGATATTATCTTGGATCTGCCAATTGCTTATAAAAGCTGTTTGTCCCTCAGATACCATATTTGGCAGCCAAAGTTTTAGCCTATTAGCCATCACCTTTGCAATAATTTTATAATTGAAATTACAAAGGCTTATAGGTCTGAATTGGATGATGTTTTCTAAGTTTATTAATTTAGGGATGAGAGTTATATGGGTTCTATTAAGCTTTGAATCAAATGTACCTTGGCTAAAAAAGGATCGTACCATGCTGAATATGTCATCACTGATGATAGGCCAATGTTTTTGATAAAATAAACCATTTAATCCATCCGGTCCTGGTGCCTTTATTGGCCCTCGTTGAAATACAGCAGCTGCCACTTCTTCTTTTGTTATTGGTTTAATCAATTCTACATTCACATCATTAATCATCATTGCACATTGCTCTAATACAGGCCGATAGTTCCGGGGTCCCACTGAGGTAAATAATGATTGATAGAAGCTGCATATATGATGGCTAAGAATCTTAGGATCTCTGCACCAGGTTTGATCATCAATTTTCAGCATGGAAATTTTATTTTGTTATCTTCTTTGAACTGTAGTTGCATGAAAGTACTTGGTGTTTTGATCCCCCCATTTCAACCAATCAATTCTAGACTTCATGCACCAATACATCTCTTCTTGCCTCCACAGCTCTTCGATTATCCAGACAATGTTGTTGATTTCCTCTTTATTTTGCCCCTCATTCGTCATATTTGTTAACTCCACCGTCGAAATTTGAGGGGGTTGATATGTTTTTAGCGTTTTGAAACCTCTTTCTACTCCACTTGAGTAACTCAACAGCAACCAGCCTTAATTTGATTGTAAGGCTGCTTTCTGTTGTTCTATTTGCTCTCCAAACTCGCTAAATCACCTCCTCACGCTCTGGATCTTCTAACCAAATAGGTTCAAATTTAAAAATGTTATTACTTTTCTTATCCCTTTGGTGTAGGGACAGAATAATAGGGCTATGATTCGAAACAATCGCTAGTAGGGCGAAGGCCATCGCATTTGGGGATAGTACTCTCTATTCCGTGTTGCAAAGTCTAACCTCTTTTTAACTAATGTGTTGCCCTCTTTGTTGTTTGACCATGTGTAAGCACAACCTTTGCTTTCGATATCCATCAAAGAACAGTCACCAATAAACCCTCGGAAGGCTGCCATTCTATAGCGGTCCGCCTCTCTACACCTTACCTTCTCCCAATAGTATAATATATTATTGAAATCACCTATGCATACACATGGAAGTGGATTGTGGTAGTTGATGTCTTTTACATCCCGCCATAGCCTCAGTCTTTCTTGATAATTTGTAGATGCATGCACAAAGGATATCCGCATTAGGTCTCCTCTAGTAAGGTTCATGCATTTAATATTAATAAGCTCCCTAGAATTTCCCTCCACTTCCACCTTAACCTCCTCATCCCACATTATTGCCAAGCCTCCTACTATTCCAACTGGTTCAATAGTGAACAAAGATTTAAAAACTGAGTCATTTTCCCCACTATAACAGTATTTTTGTTTTTTGTCTCCATGAGAAAAATCAGGTTGGGCCTATCTTGAGCCACTAGGGCTCTAAGGTGCTGGACTGTCAAGGGGTTGTCCAGCCCTTGATAGTTCCAGCTCACTATCTTCATCTATCCTTTGGTGGCTTATTAGGGCTAGCCATCATGGCCCATGTACTCACCCTTTCTCAAGACTGAATTGGGTTATCTAGAAATTGGTTATCATCCATTGCAAACTCCTGTAGAGTTTTCTTCTCATAGGGATTGATCCGCTTTGTTTTTTTGCCACGGGAGTTTTATCTATTGCCTTGCCTTTCTTGGTTTTCTGAGATTGTATCTCCTTCCCTGTCAAAGTAGGGTGTAGCAATATCTGATGTTCTAAGTTTTGCCCCCTATTTTTACTTATTTGCTCTGTTTCTCCATGCTGAACAGGAACAATTGCCATTGCATTTGATTCATCTTCAGCTGTTCTCAATAGAGTTTCAATCACCACTGCTTGGGTTTCCATCACCACTTCTTCATCTGAGGTAGAGAGTTCAAATTTACCATAAAAAGTCTTCCAATACGGGTTGACTTCACGGACTTCCGCCTTAAGCCACGACCCAAACCAACCTGGTTGATCTTGTGCGAGTCCAATTTCTTCATAAGGTATTTCAGTACAATAGTTGGCATAATGCCCGATACGACCGCAAGAGTAGCAGAAATGAGGAATCCTTTCATACTTATAGTCAATTCACCATTTTTTGTCTCCATAGGTAATCACAGATCCTATTTTGAGTGAGCTGGACAAGTTGAGCAGCACTCGGGCTTTTCCATATTTCCGGGAGATGTTACATGTTGCTTCTATTTTTATCTCCTCAACTTTCCCCAGTCTGGATGCTAAAAGGCGAATAGCATCTTCGGTGATTCGGGCACGTGGAAGGCCGATAAAATGTACCCAAAAAGCATAGTACATGAATTCATAAATGTTTGGGTAAGTACTAAGAGGTTGCTTGCAAAGGACCATGGCCCCGATTCTAAAATCCTTTGTTTCTCTTCACTGGATTGGAATATGAATGAGAAAAAGCCTGTCTCAATTTGCTCGCATTTAACAAAATCTGCTTTCCATGCTCTTTTCATAGTAGTAGTAAAAGCCTGGAAATTAACATTAGGCTTTGAAAACAGCTTATCATAAAGAGTTACTTCACTTTCCTTTTTTCCTTCTTTTGGTATATCATCCCCTAAATTCGTGATATCCTCTTTAGACCATAGATCTCCCATGTATCTACAAAGTGCTGCCAATTGTGGCTGATTGTTTTCCTTCTCATCCATTCTCTACTCACAGTTCTGTGTTGGCCAGAGTGCTGCGGATATTTGAATATGGAATGAAGAGAGCTCTGATGATGGAGGGCGAAACAAGGGTTTGTGTTGCTGCAAGGAATGGGGGATTCGCTTGGAGCGGAGGGAGAATCAGGAATGGAGAGGTAATCATCGAGAGGAGAAAACCTTAGCTACAGAAGCCTGAGATGCGACTGAAGAACCTGGTCTGGAGAAGAAACAAAGAAGCCCCTGCGAAAACTGCACTTTCATCATCAGTGGAACGCCATGGAGCTGGAAAAAACTGGAATGTGGGGGGCTAATCGGGTGGAAAATACTTGGAATATGTCATGATTTACAGATGTAGGGTTAGGGTTTTTGGAGATTTGTTGGGTAGAAACAGCTATCACCAAGAGGGATAGAAAGAAAAACTCAACCCAGGTTGAGAGAAAAACTTGGAGTCTAATTTGAAAGTAGTTTAAGCGGGGTGTATTGTATATAATTTGAGCCCACTTCTTCGATGTATACACTTTTTGTATTTCGTGCGGCTGAGCAACTGAAACTTTTTTCTCTTCACTTACATTTGTGCAACAACACATTACTCAGCTTCTTGTCGAGTTGGTGAGGCAGCAATTTAGAAGGAACGTGCATGAGACAGATCCTGAGAAAATCCAAAAACTAAAGGATGAGTGAGTTTGAAAATGCCTATTGGTAGCATTAACAGTCTTGTTTCTGTTTTTCTTCTTTCAAAGAAAAGGAAATTGTTTAGGATTTATGTGGAAAGGATTCAACCGATAAATGATGAAATTCTTAACGCATGTTATCTTCATAATTTTGCAGAGACCCGGATTAGGCCGTATGAGCTTTGTTAGAGTCTATTTTATTTGATGGGATCCAGCGTTAGACTGCAGAAGGACCTTCCTAAAATATTTGCAGATGAACAAAACGTGGAACTTTTTGGTATCTTGACTGAAGAAGCGTTTCCAAGGTTCTAACTAATCCTTTTATTATTTTGAGTGCGGCAAGGGGGCTGATAAACCATAGACTTTATGAAACAGAGAAGATGACTGGTCACAAATTCAGCAAAGGCTCATAATGTCATTGTTTATTATGTGTTTCAAAGGATTTGTTGATGAGGATTCGACTGTCTATGAAGTAAATTTAGCTTCATCAGCCAGAAGATAGCTCTTTTTGTATTCCCCATTGTTTCAATGGATAGTGATGGTAACGTAAAACTGCAAGCAATGTGCATTGCAGAACAAGACATGGGTCAATGGGTCGCTTTTGGAGGTCTGCCAACGGATATGGTCACCATTTGTGATAATGTCACCTCTCAAAATAGAATTGCATTTGACTGCATGATCTATTTTGACAGCAATGAGCAATTTATGGTTGTTTCTAGCCTAAAAAAAAAAAGTGATGTTCTAGTTGTTGCCCATATCCAAAGAATTGTCTTATATGAAAGTAATAGTCCTGCCAGGGAAATGCAATGTTTCGCCAAACGAAGTTCGAAAAAGCTGGAGGTTCATGTAGTACTTTAGCTGGTATGTCTATGATGGAGTGCGATTGAAACACACTATTTCGTCTTGATGCATTACGATGGAAAGACACTAATGAAGGGGTACGAAGGGAGACATATAAAAGCCTCCCGAACACAACCGTTGGAATGGTTGGAAAACATACGCACCAAGTTTCTCTCCTTTTCCATCAAAGAAGAAGGCATTCCATTTCAGTTTTACAAGAACAATTTGCATTTATGCCGTGGAAATCGGGTGTTTTCCTTGTGATTGCATCCAGACTAACATGAGAAAGTGTTATTCGTGTTTCATCGGCAATTCAACGTTCGTTCCGGGGCCATTTGCTGTTTGCGCATCAAAATCAGGTAAGTCGTCTTCCGCCGACTTGAATTCCAACAGTTCATACTCCCTTTCACTCTCCAAGCTAATTCAGTCTATTATTAGTTCTTTCTTCTGCTAGATTGAGTGAAATTGTGTGGCCGACCAACAAGAGTTGCCTAGATTCATCTTCTGCAAAGGGAGTACTTTTTTTAACTTCACCATGACACTGCAGTACAGTGATTATGATTCTACAAGGCAATTCTAGATGACTGACCCCATTAAGATGCTATATAGATCAAGTGACATGGACCCCTTGTGTTGCTTTTTATAGATAGAGGGTGCATAGGAAGAAGCATGGCCGCTACTTTTTACTTTCTTTTACTATGACATATATGACTCAAACTCCAAATCATTCCCTCTTGGTCCTCTCACTGCAATGAAGACTTTCTTGTCAGCCTCGGACGGCGGAACTTCTAGATCAACTATACATTTACATTCCCTGTCCCTCCCAAGAAAATCATGACATCGGTGCTTGATTCAGAGGCCTTCTCCACCAAATAATTCTTTCTTACCGCTTACTCTCATCATCTTATCTGTGTGGTCTCCACGTGACATTTCACTGCATTATGAACTTGGGGATCTGAGAGCAAGAGCATGGCAAGTGCTTTCGACTTGGGTGACTTCATTTCTTTGACTTATTAGCGATCGTTACCGACAGTACCCGTCATTTCATCTATCGTTTGCTCTCTCTCCACTACAACAGCAAAAACATCGCCATAAGTACTCCCATTGTTACGAATGAGTGCATTGTATCATGTAACAGGACATTAACCTATTTATTCACCATCCTCATTCATCCTATTATGTGTTAGGATTCGAAGAAGGGGTTGCCTTCCCTCGAAAGTTTCTCTCAATATCTGAAAAAGAATTGCCGAAATAAAGGAAACTGATATTTTATAATTAACACCGATCCCGGTTACAGATTTCCAGCAGAAGTGAACATTGATGCCAAGATATGTTACAATTACTATTGACGAAGAAGAGAAATCTATTTAGATAGAGCTAAGAAATATGCTATGGTAGGCTACATAGTAGCTTCTTTTTATGATCTAGTACTACTAAGTGATTTGATAATTCATGTAATCCCTAGCAAGTTTTTCCCAAATTTGATGGTCTGGTCCTTGACTAATGCGTGGGCTGTAAATCCGAGGGCTCTGAACGCCGTGTAACTCTCTAGATGGCATTGGGCAGGAGCTAGTCACCTTAGGACTGCCTGTGCGCCTGATCTCACCCCTGCTTCGAGTAATCATACCGTCCAAAACCTCTCCATCGTTAGCAAATGACATGGCCCAACTCATCCGTCCTTTTTGTCCGAGAATTAGGGTGTGCGTGGCAACGTTTTTATTCCGGGGAATTATTTTTTTTCAGAAATAATTTTTTTTATTTTTACTCCGGAAACATTTTCTAAGTAAAATAAGGTGTTTGATAATTATACAAAATTTATATTATTAGAATAGAAAAAAGAATAGAAATGCGTTTGATAAAAAATTATAAATTTTTGTATTTATTTGTTTTTTCTTCTTACTCACGGATTGTTGACCGCCGCTTGCCACCGCACAACCGCCGCACGACCACCAACCGTCGCCGTCAACCGCTACCGCAGGATTGCCACCCACCGGCCACGGGAGGGGGTAGCGGCCGATGGGCTGTGGGCGACGATCGACAGTGACAATCGGTGGTCGTGCGGCAGCAAGTGGCAATCGTGCGGCAATCATGTGGCAGTTGGCAACGGCAAGCTACTAGCAGACGGTGGCAGTCATTGACCACTGGGCTGTGGGCGGTGGCTAGTGGACTACAGGCGACGGCGACCGTCACAAGCAGTCACCGGCAGTCGGCTACCGAAAGTGGCCGTGAGCGGTAGGAGTTGGCAATGGCCAAGCAATGGCCGCAACAAGGAAAAGAAACAAAAGAAAATATAAAAAAAAATTATTTATAGAAATTGTTCCGGGAACAATAAGCTATTTTATTTTATTTTTTTTGTTTCTTGTTTTTGTTTTTGCTCCAAATCTATTCCCCGCCACTTTTCTATTTCGAGGAATAGAAAAATAAGTTGGCATTACCAAACAAATTTATATTCTTATTCGGAAAACAAAAGAACAGAAATCAAGAGAAATAGAAACGTTACCATGCAGGCTCTTAGAGGCTATCTTGATTTTCGACTGGTTTAGGATATGGGGAACATTGCAAGACCGTTTAAACTGCTTGGACTGCAGAAAACTTCTCTCAGAGGCACCTGATGTACTCGAGTGGAAGATCTAATTTGACATAATTAGGCAAAGAAGTATAAATAGCACTGTACCGGCGAAAGATGGAATGATACGGCAGCGGCGTCTACATACTCTGCAGCATCTAAATCTTGAAGGTTGGCCACTTTGAAGAGCTTGGGCAAAATGTATTGTCTCACTGGAACTAAAAGCATGATCATTAGTGGGAAAAGTACCCCAGCAAGCGGAATCCACGTAATCCCAAAACAGACGAGCAAATACGAGGTCTGGAATAATGTGAAAGCCACAATTGTCTTGAAGGGTACAGTTTCCACGAAGATAGCGTGATACTCCTCCAGCACTCTGAAGAAAACAATTTAGAAGTGAGTAGATAAATATATGCAGTTGGAAAAAGATTTAAGTAGATGACACACACACACATATATATAGGGCTATTGAATTCATTCTTGCAATGTTGTCACGTGCAACAGACGACTCGGAAGCTGAATTGAGCTATCATCGACTCGGAAGCTGAATTGAGCTATCATTACTATCGTTAATCGTCATCTCGTCTTGGCCTTTGTCCATTTCCCAAGCACTACAAGGAAAAATTAGAAACAAATAGGGATGGCAACGGGCTTTTCCTTCCCCTAAAGTCCTAGAGGACTATCCCTGATGAGCATCGACGAAGGTCATTGACGACGGTGAGATCACTTTCAAGGATAGGTTTAGCATGCTTGGAGGTTGTTATCTGCAGTAACGTATAGTTGGAGAAAATGACACAACTTATCTCTGGACTTTAATCTAATGTGTAATGTGGTTTATAAATTCTAAAATTGTTCTATGTGATCATTGAATTTTAGTTCAACATCTACTATCGTTTATGGACTTTTAATTTGTTTGATGTGATTTATGAACTTTTGATATCTATTTAATCTAGTCATTCGACTATATGGAAATGTTCATTATTGTCCATCAACTTGAATTAATAAAAATATAACATTGAATTTTTTTCATATAATTCAAATATTAATTGAACATGTATCAAAAGTTTAGGAATATACTAAACAATATAAAAATTTGGGGACAACATGCACATTAGGCTAAATTTCATGGGCTATATTGAATAAATTCAAACTTTATTGCCCACTTCAAAGTTCAAAAGCCATTTGTATAATTATCCCAATTGGCTGTGAAAGAGACACAATGATCAATTGTTATATTTATGGTTCATTCTAAATCTTAGAGTGTATTTGTTTTACCGAAATCTTACGATGTGAAAATTATATTGAAAATAAGGGTTTTCCTACTCTCTCTCTCTCTCTCTCTCTCTCTCTCTCTCTCTCTCTCTTTTTGGAGGTGAAATTGATAAGAATGTTGTGATTCTTGGTTGTGCATTCTTCTTGCTTTTGGATTATTTCTTGGAATTTTGTGGACGTGAAATTAAAGGTTGTGCTCAAATTGTACGACCAAGAAGGAGAGATGTCGGTATGCGCGTGTGTGGGCACGCACAAATCTCGAAGAGAACCATGAAAAGATTCTAAAACATAAGAGTCGCGTTCTCATCGAAGTAGATCTTCATTGGATCAATACATCAGCGAGTCCTTTAACCTCAAGCCCAATTCTATATCGCTTATCCAAAAGATCATGTCGCATTGGATAAGATCGATTTTTTTTAGATGTTCCTGTGATGAACACCCCCTCTCGACTAACGTGATGTAATGCGAAAATAGTTCTCGCTATGAAGAATTGCGGCAAAAGAATGCTCCAAATATCAAAAGTTGGCATATATGGACACTTAAGTGCCAAAAGCTAAGAAAGTGACATTCAAATGCCACTTTTTATGAAAAATAAGACACTTCAGTGTCACATCCGGCGAATTTCGCCGGAAATCTTATGCGGCAACTTTTTATTAATTTTTCCGCTTACGTGACTCGTTAAAAGGTCGACTTAGCAAACCCCACACAAAAACGATGTCATTTTGATATAATTCAAATTTTAATATAATAATTAATTAAGTTAAATTTTATTTATTTATTTATTTATTTATTAAAAAAAAGGGGGGACTCTCGTCGCCAACTGCCTCCCTCCTCCTCTTCCCCACTTTTTTTTTAAAAATTAATTAATTACTTTTTCAAAAAGTTAATTTAATTAATTATTATATTGATTTTATCATGTCACCAACAAAATGATGTCGTTTTGATATTGTTTAGCCACATCAACATGTAGAACAACGTCGTTTTGCACGCAGCTTGCCGAATAATCGTCACATTAACGTTTTGGCCAGATTTTCTCGCCGGTGGCACTTAAGTAATTCATTTTGCTCAGATTTTAGAACTTAAGTGTCACTTTCATAACTTTTCGTACTTAAATGTCCCTTTGTGCCAACTTTTAACACTCCAGAAGTCCAGGTGTCGAAGAGTTGCTAGAGGCAATGAAGTGAAATCTCAATGGGGGGGGACCTGGTTGGTCTAACTTGAGCTACCCATTTATGTTAGAGCGTCGCTTAATCCTTTTCACCCGGTGCCTAATGTTTCTCTTTCAAATGCTTGACCGATCATTCATTTTTTTTTTTTTCAATTTACATGGTATACATAACTTGCACTATATTTATATAGAGAATCATTTATTTATTTATTTTTATTTTCTCATGAATCTTTAGACTACAAAGGGATTTTTTTTTTCTAGTAATCCCGCATTCCCAATCCGGATGATCAGGTCTATGAGCCTGTATTGGGTGTACTAGTACTTGTACATCAATTCCGAGACTCTTGCCTTCGAGCTACTTCTTTGGATGAACCTTTCTCTTATACCTTGGTTGGTCGTTAATCTGTGCTTAGCAGTGTATGCTTCGAAATTGGCTTGTATGCTCTCAAAAGGCTTCGACCAGTTTCTAGGGCTTTCTCGCCGCTCAATGACACATCATTTATGGAAGTCCAGTTCAATATTTGAAGCGCCTACATTCCTGCGGTATTTGCGCGTATGAATCTTCTGTTGTGTATGTCATCTCAATGTTTCTAATTAAAATAGGACTTTTCTTTACTTGTAACAATGCTATGTGTAGGTGTGTATCGCTAAGTCTGTCACTTACCGACAAAAATACCATTCTCTAAATATTTTATATAATGCCATTGGCTTTTCTTTCGCCCCTTTCTTCTATGATTTTTAGGGATTGAATCCAACTATCTATATATATATATATCAAACCCCCTATGTTTGTAACTTTTGGGAATTTACATTAGGAGTAGAACATTATTTTTCTTATGGAATGTCCCAAAAATCATTTTGGGGCGAGGGGGAGTGGGGGGATGGCAGCCATTGATGGGAACGCATAGGGCAGAAAACTAGATTGGGACCCAGGTTGGGGAACCGAGTAGGGATTCGTCTCTACCCCGTGGAATGGATTTGGGTCCGAGACCTGGTCCTGTCCAGCCCAGTCCACCACTCAAGTGATTCTCCTACAAAGATGGTGTTGGCCCATGCCTTTCGGGACAAGTTCCGGAGCTGCCTGGAACATTTTCCTCTCCAGGTAGGCCTTGTTGGGCCTGGGCCCACGTGTGGCTAGACCTGTAGGTGGGGATTGGAACACACCCTTGCTCGCGGTTTGCCTTGTGTGCACCGCGAGCAGATCAGAGCGAGAGGGAACGAGTGTTATGTGATTTCGCCTTTGGTTCCCGCAGCCTCTTCTGTTCCTGCTTAATGATCCCCAATTCCACCGCTTGACCTTTTCTCCCGTCGCTCAAGATTCACTCCCTTCTGTCTAGGGTCCCTTTTTGCCTTTACTTTCTTCCACCGACTCATTCCTCTTCAGCTCCAAAGTGGACTCACATTTTCAAAACTCGATCTTTTTGCTTTCCAAACCTTACTCTCTGGTCATGGCTGGGTTTTGATCTAATGTTGATAAACCCAATCTTGAGTTTGAAATTAACTTAAAGCTTCAATGAAAGACTAATAAAAAATGCGTTAAGATGTATTATCTAATCTTGAAATTCAGTTCACTCGATCAATCTTAGTCAACCTTGATCAAATTTAATCTTGATCTAAATAAGCATCAATCCTCGAAATGTGCAAATGAATAAGAACCAATTATGTATATTCAAATGTAATATCAATATGAATTATGCAATATTAATATTTTTGTTTAGAGGTTAGGATTGATCTCTAATTTTCTTAAATAGTTAATATGATAGCCAAAATTTTGTTATCAACATTAATGGCTCAAGGACATTAAATTAGAAAGTTCTTTGAAATGAAATATTGGATTTATTTTAAAAATGATTTGTAGGCATTCAATACTCGCTCGGTCTCTACCACGGTAAGAGCTGAGTGAAAGAAGAAGGGAAGAAAGCGAAGCCGAATCGGAGAGCCCCCTCGCCTCTCTCCGAAGCTCGCGGCGAGATCCTCCGACCGCCGCCACCGCCGCCACCGTCCTCCTCCGATGGCCGCCGTGTACAGCCTCTTCATCATCAACAAATCCGGCGGCTTGATCTTCTACAAGGTAACCCCTCCCCCTCCTCCTCCTTCTCCTACTCCGATGAACCTGCTCGCGTCTCGACGATCGATTGAACCGGTCGATCCGACGTCGATCGCTGAAGGTCGGCGCTTTCGTTGTCTGCGGTGTCAGGATTACGGATCTTCGGGGAGGATGGACACGAACGACAGCCTGAGGGTGGCGAGCCTGTGGCACTCGATGCACGCCATCTCCCAGCAGCTGTCCCCGACCGTCGGCTGCTCCGGGATCGAGCTACTCGAGGCCGACACGTTCGATCTCCACTGCTTCCAGTCCCTTACTGGTGAGGATCCTGAGTTCGCGAGATCCTCTGTCTTTTTTTTTTTTAGGTTGGCGCTCGTTTTTTGGTGTGTTTTGGTTATGTCGTTGGTTGATCTAGTGAGGGGGAATCTATGTAGTTGTCCGTTAATTGAAGGATCTTTCTGCATAAGATGGAAGAACAAGTTGGCGAACCTCGTCTGCTTGTTTGAAGGATTGCTGGTTGTTGTAGTTCCAATAGGGAGGTAGAGGGTTTGTTCAGTGTCCAGACTTGAACCGGTAATTATTTGATCTCGCGACATTGTGATTTTGTGGATGCACTTTTATTCAGAGAGATTTGAGTACGACTCAGTCGCGATATGCAGATCTGCCATTGCGAGATCTTCTTCTGGTTGTCTTATTGTTGTCCTCTTTGGATCATTTTGTTAAGCCTGCAAGGTTCGTTGTACAGACATTTGCTTGTCATTGTGTGTGCGCTGAAGATAAGCAGAAATGGGAGAAAGACGGTGGGACATCGCTTTATAAGAAAATGCATCGGATTCTACATCGATGTAGTTGGGCACCCATTATTGTCAACTGATTGTGATTCAATTTTTTTCCCAATTGACTTTTGTGCTGTTTTAGAATATTCAATGAACACGATCAAATCGTAGATGAGAAGTTGTTGCTTTGATAGGAGCAAGTTTTATAATAAGCTGGCTTTTTTGGAGCACATCATCACTGGTTATCTGTTGCAGTTGTCGGTTTTATTTTCAACCTTTGCAATCAGATATGGTAGAAAAGGGCACATTCCAGATTCTTTTAACGATGTTGGCAACTTAGAATGTTGGGGACTACACTTGTCTAGTAACTTAATTGTATCTTAAGCTTGAGGAGTTGTCTAAACTTGATAGGCCTTGCAAAGAGGTAGATCTATACTATTTCTGTTACCTTCATTAAGCATTATCAGTTGGTAGCATTATTTCTACCCTTTTGGGATGGGTTGCTTGGGCCAAGCACAATATGGACCTTGCAGTTGCCATTGAGATTGAATTTTTGCGTGTAAACGTTTGTGCATTTGAAAGCAAAAAATGGCATCTGGTTTTAGTTATTGAACTCTCACATTGGTCTCTACCACAGTTTATGAGCTCCCACTTTTTCCACTGAAGTTAATACCGTAAGAATGTTCGCCATTCAGGATATGGGTTTTTCTTAAGATCCTTTGATGCTTGCGACAAAAAGGAAAACCCTGCAACTTTTTAAATCTTAGATGCTAATCTGCTGAGGAGATGTTTGGTTGTCTTCTGAACAGTCAAATGGTGGGCAATATATGTATTTCCATATCCATCGCTTAGGCTTGTTCCATCAGCTTTAGGATAGATTAGAGTGGGGCTAATCTATCCCCTTTTGTTCCTTTCTATTAAGAATTGCTGATGGCCAATTAGTGCCCTCCTTGCTCCTTATGGTATATAGGTATTAACAGTGCAAGCTAAGGTGTTCTCTCTGGTGACTGGCCAAAAAGAGGTGTCTTTTGTGGTGCAAACCTGTAAATTATCTGATACAAGTACTGCTTTTGTTTTGCTTGTGCAGGGACAAAATTTTTTGTGGTCTGTGAGCCCGGGACTCAGCATATGGAGGCTCTGTTAAAAGTCATCTATGAGCTGTACACAGACTATGTTTTGAAGAATCCCTTTTATGAGATGGAGATGCCAATTCGGTGTGAGCTCTTTGATCTCAACCTGTCACAGGCAGTGCAGAAAGATCGCGTGGCATTGCTGGGAAGATAGTGTGCTTAATTTTTTTCTTTCTTGACCAAAAGATAGCGAGCTTAGTTCATAACTGATCTCATTCGCCTTGAATGAAATTATTTCCGAAGCATTGTGGTTGGCTTGATGAGAAGCATGCATTCTGCTCAGCGAGAAATCTTTCTAACCGATTACCTCGGCGAGTATGAGTAATGATTTTCCTTTGTTGAGAGACTCGAGACAAGGCCAAGTGTGGGCCATTGTAAATTGTTGGCTTCTTTCAAAAGCTTACATTTTTTTTAATTGAAGTTTTTGTCCCTGAGTACAGATTGACAGGGAATATAATCCCTTTTAAACATAGAATAGTTATTAACTCCTTACAATTTGGAAAAAGAGAGACAGAACTCAAGGGATAAGAAAGTTCGGAGGTTGACAACAGCATGTCTAGGCTTCCCCTTCTTACAGAAGAAAGCAATAGAATTCTAAATCTTCTGCGGCAATAGGACTGATCTCCTCTGGCTGGTGTGGGTTTTTGTTTTTCCTAGTCCCATGATGTACCAATCCAATTCATTTGCACCGAGACTACTCTTGTTTCGTTGAAAATATTAGCAATATGACAAAAAAATGGAGATTTCCTTGTTAGTCATTTCTATCTCATACAAAAAAAGTAGATAAAAATTATTTTCATTATTAACTACAATTCATGTCTAAATATCTATTGTTACGAGGAATATATTTTCCATAGCAATATAAAAGATGCAAATTAGGAAAATCCTTTTTAAATTATCGATGGTCGTTGTCTTTAACCTCCCAACTCCATGAGTCCAGTAGTTCCTACCCTGACAATTGCCTTTCAAGTGTTAACTCAAGGGCGTTAGAAGTTCCAGCACAAGAAATGAATATATTCTTACTCCGCATTGCCCACTCGGATTCTGTCATTTGAAGAGTTAGCATATGACTTTTTCAGAGTAAGCATATGGTTCCATAGCCACTGCAGATGAATCTTCCATGGTTCGGCGGAAATTAGAAATTGGCACCATGAACATCTGATTTTTCCGCTAGCTTAACGCTGATTCCTGCGATTGTGTCTATGCTCAGGAAAAGAAAGCACAATTGAGCCCATTGTTAGAACACTGAAGACTCTTACCCGAAGTGTTATTTCATATGGTGTCCTGCGCCAAAATACCACAGCATTCAATAAAAATAAAACCTTGTGACAAAAAATTGATGTTGAGATTACAAACCAATGACACTCTACAGTTCCTGTCAACAGCTATTTTTTTAAATAATCTTTTTCCTCGAGGCAAAGACTGCCACCAAATAGAAATCAATCGAGTCGGGATCAAACTTCTCTTCTGCACTTTAGTGCAGGAACGTTAATTTAACTTTTTCATCTGTACTGCAAAAACAAGGAAAACTGCTCGGGGAAGGCACAGTGCAAAGTCGAAATGAGCTCAGGTGGCAACACCTGCCCTTTCAGGAGAACTTCTCGATGTCTTTCTATCAATGAGAAGACGAGTCGCTGGTGATCAACCTCCTCCAGATGGCCTATTTTGTACCATACAGACACAAATAGATTAGCAAGATTATCCCAAAGTTCATCCTGAGCATGAAAATTGTTTAAACAGGTAAAAAAAAAGCACCCACATAGCATACAAATCATCCCTCAGGTTAACCCTGCAGACACAATTCTCCAACAGAAAATTCATTTCACTGAAAAAAATTGAAATTGCACAGGAGACATCACATCATGCAACAAAAACCCTACTGGGATTTCCCAAAAAAATTCTGAGGCAGTTTCTTCGAGTGCAATCTGAATTCTATGCAAACCTAAGGGGGGCCAAGAACTAATATGCCTGCACTTGGCTGCCACGCGTACCACTTGCTTGCTAGTTAAATAGTTTCAGGAAGATGTTGGAGACAGATGTCATGGGATTAAAAAGTCCACTAGGCCTTTAGGCAAACCCTTCATACCGATTATCTGTCCCAAACAAGTTAACTCACAAACCTTGAAGCCGATAGTACCTCCAAAAGAAGGCCTCAAAAAAGCAGCCATCAAGAGCAATACAAAGATTCTACTTCACGGCTATCTAACAACCGCAGGAGACTTCTGAAGTTTGTG
Organism: Eucalyptus victrix; assembly: GCA_016097545.1. Lineage (NCBI taxonomy): Eukaryota > Viridiplantae > Streptophyta > Magnoliopsida > Myrtales > Myrtaceae > Eucalyptus > Eucalyptus victrix. Next base: position 50,874,535 of record CM027842.1, read on the forward strand.
ATTATGATGAAAGCATTTGAGTTACATCTCATCGATTTCTAATGTATGATAGTGTCCATTGCAAGTGACTTAGACAATCAGGTTGCAAAACATTCCAAGCAGATTAAGTTTGTAACTAAAACCATGATTTTTTTCGCACAGCTCACAAGTAGAACACAGAACTTTACCCAAATCAGGCTCAAGGTCTTCATTTTCAACATCTCCCTCTTCAATGGCACTACCCTCTTCAAGATCAATCGCAGCTTTGGCATATCTTTCCAGAAATTCTTCTTGAGTTTCTTCATGCTCATCATCGTCATCTGAATCCTGGTACAATTCAAAACAACTTAAAGGGAAGGAAACATTTTCCGAATATATTTACAAAAAAAAAATTCTCAGGTTACCCTATAGCCATCAAGTAGAATTTTCATGTTACATGGTTCTCTGATATGTTTTGCTGCTTAATAAAACTGAAGTACTAAAATTTGTGAATCGAATTGTCCCGAGAAAAAAGCTCGGTTAAACAATTGAAAACAATTGAACACGCTATCCAATCTTGCATCAAAGTCCCTGGAACTTACATAACTAGTTATTTCCTCTTTCGAGCAGCTTAAACCATAAAACTTATACAAGACATGTCATCCAGCTGGAAGTAGGTTCAAGCTTTGTACTTTCTCTCCAAACCATCTCCGTAAGACCATCTGTTTTCAAAACTATCTCCTAGAGCCAGAGAGCTCAAATGTCTCGAGAGGATAATCTTATCTTGAAGGATCTGTAGATACTGGATGCATTGTTAAGAACCAATACTCCTATGCTTTGGACTTAAGAACCACCATGCTAATGTTTTTTACTTTTCATTGGTAAGAAGAGAACTGGTAAAAGAGCTAACCTCACAATCAGTTTCCTCTGCATCTTCATCACCACTTTCTTCTTGTACTTCTTCTTCTTCCTCCTCCTCTGCATTATCCTCCACTTCTTTCAATTTTGCTGTTGCCTCCAGCAGTGAAGTGAAGCATTCACGACCTAAACCGGATGAAAAATTTCCCAGTTCTAATAACCTCTCAATCACCTTCACCAATGCCATTACTGCACAATACCCAAAAGTCTGAATGACTTAATCATTTCAACTTAGATAATGGCTGTATCTACAAAACAGAACTGAAAGACCAAAAAGAATTTTACACAAGATTTTTTATTAAAACAATTCAAGGACTACACTCCATAGTGAATACCATGCTATCCATGGGCTTGCGTGTATGGGATAACTTTCTTATAGATATGACTGATTTTATAAATTTATGAGCAAGATTTAAAAGAGGAACTTCATACACTTTACATACCCATTGTTTAGGTTTTTCATTTGACGTGATTTTCATAAAAAATTTCGCTCGTTTTCTAATTTAACCTAATGTATCACTTGACATCTTATTTATATATAATACTCGTTATTTTCACCCTTTCGTCAATATCTTTATGTAAGCTTTATCCTATAAAAATATTTACTTCATTTCTATTTTCTCTCTCATCAATCAAGCCATTTAATTAAAAGTTAGAGTTGAATTAGCATTTTATACTTTCTAAGAGTTAAGAGTAAAAAAGTCCGTTTATTTAAAGTCCTCCCAATAATGAAGTGCATTAAGTAGTGATACAATTTTGAATTATATCTAATCAAGTATAGCTAACCAAGGTTGGCCCAAAAGAAATATCATCAAGGCGAATGTACCAAAATCTTAAGGATGAAAAAGAATCAATTATCTCTTAGACTTCTGCCCAAGGATTCAGGTGTGCTACTGACCACATAACTTAATCTCGGAATCTCCTGATAGACAGATCGTACAAGAAGGGGAGGCAACTGAACATAATGCTGATACCCAGGCTGCAAAGCCACCATCTTGACTCCTTGTCAATATCTCCTCCACATTATTAGGACAATACAAATAGCATGATGCAATAACAAGTAACAAAGACTTCCACAGTGGAGAGGGCTGCTTGCATTGAATTCTGTAGAAACTAGAAGATGCTGCCTGGCAAAATGCGATCACTAATGACTGCTTTACACTTTCAGTTTCAGGTGAATAGCTTGGGGCATGAAGTAGCATATGAATGCAGGAACATGCTCTGCACATTGCAGATGGATATTGTGTGATGGCCTCACTTATAAAAGCTCCAATACCTTCAATAATAGATAGTGAAGGAACAGGTGGGGCAGGAGGCGATGGTACACGTCTTGACAAGAAATCAGCCAGCTCATATTCAGTAGAAAGTCTGACAGCTTCCTTGATGCAGTCAAAAACTGATAAATCCTCTGATTCTTCCCAGGCATGCCAGTCTGCTATGAGATGAGCCCAAACTAATAATAGTTCTGATACTTTCAGTTCTAGAACTGAGTTGTTTTCAGTAACAGATAGCATAATGGACCGAAGTAATGTTGATGCATGATCTATGCAGGAGGGAGGCGCAGATGTTTCACTTTCCTGAAATAACAGAGGGGAAAGGCCAAGTGTCAGGGCAGTTCTACTATACTAAAAAAGTTGCCATACTGCGCTAAGTTTAACCAACAAACTAAAGAGCTGTGTAGAAGCATACAGGAAGAATTAGAGTAAAAAATTCTACAATAAGCTCCTCCCAGAAATGACTTATGCAGACAGAACGCACAAGAAAGGAGTTCTATTTTGCTAATGAATCATCTATATTACGAAGTGCCGCATGCAATGGTACACCTAGTACAATGGAAAGAAGCTAAATATCATTGTGAGAAACCATATCGAAATTGACTTGAAATGATAAACTAGTAAGCAAAATCAAGTTTTCCAGGGGAACAATACACATAACCGTCTGATAAAAACATATCAAGGTTGCTGGAGACTAACCAACAGATTTTTTGGCTTGAGCCAAGCCTCTTGCAAAAGAACTGAGAAAGCTCTACCAATTACAGCTCGCCCAGATGCGCACTTTTCAGAGGATTCATGCTCATTGGCTTCTTCACTTATAAAACTCTCCCAACATTGAGCCATCACTGCCAAAGTCGCAAAGCCTTTTTCAGCTACCTATAGAGCAAAACAGTAACTTTATCATAAAAATCAATTACAACCAATTAAGGCCAATAGTTGCAAAGCACGCACATATTAATATCAGTCCCAAACACTCATTTAAAATAAATCCAGGAAAATGCTGTTCTACATTTTAGGACCCAAAGGAACTCCAACTCTATAGCATCAGAACAAAAGGGACTGCACGGTAACATGCAAAGACAAGCACCATCAGGTGCAATATTGGCTGGAGCACAAGTGATTATAATGGCAGCATGGTAAGTTTTAAACATAATGCAGGTTGCAAACAACATACAAGTAAATACACCCTACATCATTGAACTCATATATGCCTTGTAGAGTTAAAAGTTAATGCGGTTCCAAACTAGTTCATTTATGATTGGTTAAGTCTATCAGCTGCAAAGCCATCAAAGTGCATTTAGAACAAGAAGGCATAACAGTAATTCAAAGGCCAGAGACACAAATGGAAGAGAAATGAACAAGAATAGCAAATAGATGGTCAGTCTGCAAAATGCAAACATACTTGGGGCCATGGCTCCGTACTAGGAGGTAAAAACTTTGAGATGGTGCCAGCAAGAGGTAAAACTAAGTCTGGGATATGAACCATGACACTTTCATTTCCAGCCTCCATTAAAGAGTTCAGAAGCTCAAATAAAATACAGCTTTCCTCGTCTTCATTACTGATCCTATTAATCACAACTTGAAGAAGTGGCAACCATTCAGGTGGTGGGTAATCATTCTGCCAGGAAAAAATGAAGCCAGATTAATACATCATTCTCAATAATCAAATTTAAACATTTGGCCATACAAAAGTTACTGGGGCCCCACTTCAAATAGTTTAGCCATTGCCCCTGCAGCTGCAACACGGACAGGATAGCAAGAAATATCCGTTGTATCCATCATGGATAATGCCTTTAGCAAATGGGAATATATTTCTGAGCTCATATCCTGAAAGCAAATGTACAACTTAGAAGAATAAGTGCTTTTATTCAATAAGCGCTCAATAAGAATAAAAGCATTACTGAGCAGTGAGCACTGCACTGGCTGACCAATCTGAATTCTACTCAATGCGTCAAACAAAACAAATTCTCTTGCGCAGATAGCATTCCTAAGGGTTATTCTTACTTCAGGTAGACAAGAAGAAAGCTCTCCAACAACCCAGTTTGCAGCTGCCACCAAGTATGGAACCTTTTCTAATATCATGTATACTGGTAGAACTCGTGAACGAAGAAGAGTTGCTGTATATCCAGGTTGTTTATCCCTTAAAAACTGTATTTGCAGCATGAAAACACAGAGATTTCAGTTTATACTCATAAAAAATGTCAAATTGCACCACACAACTGTTTGTTCCTTACATCTTCCAGTCCACCATAAGCCGTCAACACCGCAAAGTAACTGCACAACCACATTGAATAAAGGAGAACATTTAGGATTCCCAAGACTGTACATTCATATTTAAAGGTACCCAAATAATAAACTAAATACAAATAGTGATGATCAACCAGTTTAAAGATATAAAGCATAGAGAATGGAAATCAAAATATACATTCTTTCAAAAGGTGAGAAATTCACACCCATGAAACATATTCTTTGAATATTCCTATAAGGAAATATGCAATGCTTTCAGTACCGGTAGGTCATCTCGCATGTATGTCCAGCTTTGATAGCACCTATTATTAACTGCAGATAGCCTTCTAGAAAAACTTATCATGCTGTAAATTTCTTTTGGACATGCAAAAAACAGGAAAGCATTTCAAGAAATAATCTAGTCAGTGAACATTTGATGTAAAGATGACCAAGAAGAGGAGGATAGGTCCACAAAAATCTTATTACAAATGTGAGATTTTGTTGTGAGATTTTGTGAGACCACGGCCAATTGTTCTAAAAGCTTAAGATGTTAAATGAATGCATGGTTTATTATTTAAATATTCCCCTCCATGCTTAATCTAGTCTTTTTTTGCTTAATACTAAGCATGAAAATATTCAATTGAGGAGGCAAATAGGGGCCTGAAAGATCCAAACTCAAGACCTCCTAGCTCTGATACTATGGAGATTTTGTGGAACTATAAACAACTGTTCTAAAAGATTAAGCTATTAGATTAAGGCATGGTTTATTATTTAAATATTCTAACAATAAAGTAGAGACAGAGAGAGGGAGCGTGAGTTTACAAAATAATTGGATTGAGGAAAAAGCCTATCCCTAAGCATTCTTTAGCCATTGAAAATAGTAAACAGGACCAAAGTATTTACAACCTGTACTGCTTTACTTATAATATTATGCACTCTCTCTTTAAGGACAGAAACAGAAGAAAAATCAGTGAAAAAAGTTGCTAATCAGATAGTGCCCAATAAGATAATTTCCAACAAGTTTTACCACTCTAGATCCTTGGATGTACATACAGGATATTAATTCCATCTACTCACTTATTTAAGATCGTAGATTGGGATGCATTATCATCAGTAGGAACAGGAAACTTGGACAAAAAGGGAAGAACCAATAACTCCCCCACAGAAGACTGCTGACCATTTCTCTTGTTCTTTTCGCCTTTTTTACGCTTTGAAGAAGTCGATTTGGAACTCCCGATTGGAGGTCCCTGCAGTTTAAAAAAAAACGATAAAGTTAATTACACGAGCAACTTCTGCATGATCAACGTAAGAGAACCAAGCATCAACCTTTGATATTGACATGACACCAAGTAAATTTATTGCACTCTTTCTGGCTGTGAACAAATCCTCCCTCCATCCAGAAAAATCTTCCTATGTACAGATTAGAAGCTGTGAGAAAAAGCTACTCACATATAAAGTGACAAACATATTTGATTAGCAACCATACAAGTTCAGATGGAAGGTTCTTCCTTATGTACTCATCTGCATCTTCTTCCCACTCTAATATGTCCTATTGCAAATAGAGATAGTTGGGGTAAATTAGCTACGGAAGTAAAATAAGGAGAGAATCTGTATCACCTACATTTCGAACAGAATAGCAGAGATTAGAAACCTTACCTTTTCATTCATAGCCAATGCTGGCATAATTGCAGAGTCCAATAGAAAAGAGAAGTGTGGTGAAACAATCTTCCAACCCTAGTTAAAATAAAAAATAGAGAGAGAACAAGATATATTTGTCAGCATAGATCAAGGTGCAAAATCCTTTAGGCTATTTGAATATGTTGACATGAAGTGATTAAAACTAATTTGATGACCATCCAGCAAAAACTTATAACTAATGTTTTCAAGAACATTTTAAAAAATACCCTAAGTGAAACAAATTATTACAGGATATATCCACCATTTAAAACTAACATACGTATAACTGACTACGATGTGTGTGCTTGCATACACAAACATGTGTACGTTAGTGTGCCCAGTGAAGACTTAGAACACAATCTGCAGAATGCATATTTTGGCAACAAGTTTTTCTGAAGAAACTTAAGAGATTATTCCAGGTAACAACTAGTTCATTAGCTATCATTGGAACTGGAAACTTACTGGTCCAGTCTCCAGAACACGTGAAATGACATCAAAGGCAAGTGAAAGAATCCTCTCAGTCTGAAAATCTAGTTTCTGTATTCAAGATAGAACATGTTATCAGCTGTCCCATCAATGAAAAAGCAAGCAAATACCAAGTGCTAAACCCATAACTCTAGATAGAAAAATGAAGCTTAGATACATATGCAGGTGAAATCAAGCTTGATGAGCTGAAGTTTGAAAAGGCCCAGGAGAAAATGAGGAGCACTTTTCCAGTTGCTCATGGTACTCACTCCCATTTCATCATTGCCTTAAGGGGTTCTAAGCAGAAACCTGCCTTACAGATTGAATCTTAACAACCTCCTTAGGTTCTGGCCTTGATTGCACTTGTTCTTTCACATTTATAAGAAACAATCTGGTGAGACAGAAGCGGCTAGGCATAGGAAAAGGGAATTCTATCTATAATGGGAAACTTTTTATCCATGCAGTCACATATCTAGTGCCAAGGTTAGTCTTAGGGGGCGGAGATTGATGGCCAAGCAAAAGAAATTGAAAATTCTAGAAGACTACTTACACTGATATTACTGCTGTACTTGACAATATTTAAAGCACAGTTGACAATGTCAGGCATCAACCTGGAAAAAATTGGCAGATGCATACCATAAAAACCCAACCCAAAAGTCTTCTGCTCGACAAAAAATACTAAGTAACTTACTTATCAGAGTGTTTTCTGTGTCGAGTTATCAGCGCACAGAAAATGAGCAAACTTCTCTTCCCAGCTTTTAACCTCTGCATGTACTCATTTCCTGAGGGCGCTACAGAATCGAAAGTCAAAGAATCCAAAATCTCAATTAAATCACGACAAAATGAAGCCACGTGAGGAGCTAAAGCAGACGGCATATGTGACCTCACCTGTACAGGCAAAAGACAAGCTTAATAAATAAATAAATAAACCAACATATGAAAGGAAATGTACTAAAAAAGTCCAGCTGTCTAGATTTCCAGATAGAAAGAAACAATGTGACAGGTGTTTCAGTCGGCAGAAAAGGTTCTGCTGTCTCAGCTATTGCATTTTTCTTCTTCACTAGAAATTTGCTTCCCCATAGCTCTTGCCTTGCATCCAGCTACTTTCGTGTTCATCATGTCCCTCTTTCATTCATATTTTATAGAGACAAAATAAACTATCACCATAAGTCCAGCTTCTTATGTGTTCATCATGTCCCATTTCAATCATAGTTTATAGAGACAAAATAAACTAGCAACTAACCAGGAATCTGAGGGATACAGTGGTCTGAACCTAGGTTACCATGTTTAGTTAATGATTAGTATGAGAAAACAATGAATTGGTCATCATAAAGCAATCTTTGCCTCTGAACGCTTTTGATATCCCTAAAACTTCAGTTGTTAAAGTGTATGCTGCAGTAACAAATAGGGAAGACCATCAAGACATGAAAAGCATAACTTACAGCAAAATGGACGCATTTGCATATGATAAGTATAATCTTCTCGGTACTTATATCAGTCATGTTATGGGCTGCTTTGACCTATTTCAACAACAATAAATCATTATAGTGCATTTCAATGATATAAGAGGAATTAGTAGAGAAAGTAAAGAACTGACCTTTCCAACAAGACTATGGAAAACAACTAGCAGTGGTACAAGAATATCTTCCGCAATCAATTCTAGTTGTGGTGGCACCGGCTCCGCGACAACCTTTGGGTTCAAAAAGTACTAGCAAAAAGAAAATTTTATATTTACTTTAACAGATATTGAGAACTCATTATAAATACTATAAAACTTCCGCAGTATTGCATTTCAATGTTATTTTGCAAGATGACTCTTTTACCAACTGGTTTTTTGGTTAAAGGAACAGCGTATATAAATGGAGCAAAACAGATTCTACAATTGAAATGGCCAAAACATCACAGTTGAAGATGGATTAGTATTGGCAAAAAATACAAACAAATATCTTATAAGAGAGAAGTGGGCACCATACATCAATTGTCAAGGCAGAAATCAGGTTGAATCAAAGCAGCAACACAAACTAAGCCTTAATCCACCAAAAGCAATCAGCTTTATGAATCCATTATGTCATTCACTCTGTTAGAAAATCCAATCTAAAAGCTTAAGCCATACCAATTGATATGGACCTTAGGAGAAGCACACCCCAATAGCTAGTTGTTGAGGTGGGCAAGCCCAAGGCCACTTAACCACACATTAAAGTCCTACAACACTGAGGTGGGACCCAAGTCCCATAACCTGCAATGTGGAGGCACCAGCCTTTTGCTAGTCCCAAGCCAACACTGCAATTTGGGCATCACCACCCATGCCACTCAATTGGAACTAGGAGGGATGCTGGGCGGCTCTGATCCTATGTTAGAAAATCTATCTAAAAGCTTAAGTCACTAGGTAAAGGGAGACGACATGTATATAAGGCTTATATAAACTCCTGTAGACGCATCACTACTCAATTCTTTAGTAAGTCTTTACGAAGTCTTCAGTAAGTGCTAGGTACCCTATACCTTTCCTTTCATTTCCATCCACGCATTTATGCTTTCTGCTGCTACTTCTAACGTGCACGCCCACTTACCCCCATTGTTGTGTAATACTCTAAGTCCCATGTAGAATGAAATAGGGATTATTAATTAATGCACAACTAGCAGTTTATCCCCAAATTGTCATCACCTTTAGTGCTCATTATGAAAGCATGGTTTATTCAAATTGAGTCAAGTCATTATGTGAGAATACAAAGGCTTTATTTGAATGTGAAAAAGCCATCTCAAACATGCTTCTCTCACCTTATCTCAATTGGAGCAACACTTACTTTGCCAGAGATCATTTATCATTCTGCTTTTTCTTGTGTACTCGCACATCCAATAGAACATTCTTATCTCTACTCCACTAGTTTTGTACAAGTGTTGGTGTTTAACTACCCAGCTTTCTGTGCCACTGGGGATTATTGGCCTATATATCGTCCTATGTAATTTTCTCTTAAGTGGAATTGGACTTGTATATGAAACACTAAACACACTTTTCCACTTCATCCTAAACTTTTGTAACTCATGGGTAAGATCTTCATTGATTTTAACATACTTTTGCAAAATTGATCCACGATATGAAAACCAAAGCTGTTAATTTAAACTTCCACTCCTACTAAACTTAGACAATATATTATGACTTTTATTAACTTAGTCGAAAACCCTTAGGATCAATTTTTCCCTTGAAATTTCGAGTTTCTCGTTCACACTCCTGCCTTTGATTTATCTACTAACAGAACTATCCATTAAAAAACATACATGAAGATGTATCATCTCGAATATGTCTGTCAACTGATCCATTATCAGAGCAAAATGATGAGAACTTTGAGTTGAGATGATCTCCAAAGGGATAATCAATGTGTAAAACCCAGGAAACAGGAGTAAATAATCTTACCACTATTCCAGTGTAATTTAAAACTATGTAAGAAAGCTCTCAAAAAAGGATAACTTGAAACAATAAAAAGCCATAATTTGTCGCTTTATCTTATAGATATATTTAAGGGCATGTTTGCTTGCAAAAACTACTGTCAATTTTTTGCTTTCTTGCCAAATTTTAAATTATTGTCTAAGGTTCAAAAAATTATGAATAGAATTATATAGTTATCTATGTGTCGATTTTTTATATTGTGAAAGTTTCAGGCGTTTTGGGTTAAATAAAAAAGTCAAAATGTGTGCAATGCAAAATTTAGTTTGAGCAACAAATATATAGTATAAGTCAATCCAGATATGCCCCAACTGTGCATGAGGATGAGGAAATTGATTGGTACCTGAAAAGGCCTGATGAGTGCATGAAGGATCGTGAGCGCATTGACAGTCCTCCACTTGCAATTTGCATTGTTACTAATTTGGTCGCTGTTTTGAATTGCCAAGCGTAATTCAGGCACCAGTTCAGGCCACGAATTTTGCTTCACAAACTCGACTTCAGCAACAAACTTGAACTGCCAAAGGAGGATAATTCTCACGTGACTAATCACAAGCGGAACTAATTAGATGCACAATTGAGTATTGGTAAGAACTAATTAGGACATTTCTCATACCACTTCCACCAAAACCTTCAAAATATCCGGTTCTACTTGAAGCAAAGCTTGCATCAGCTGATCCTTAAACTCCTTACCACCTTCTAAAGATGGATTTTCACTGATATTTCGTCTCATGTAGTTCTTGAGGTAAGTGGCAGCCGCAACTCTAAGACCTTGATTTTCACCGCCTATCCATCAAAACAAGATAATCATTTGCAACCGATGCTTAACATAAGATCCGGCATACACCGTGCACAGAAGCGGGATAGAAACATTCAAATGCGGAATCAAACTGAAGTTCGCACGAGTAGTAACTGTTGATACAGAACGCAAAACTATAGAACTCCATATCTCTAGTAAGCGCGATGGCCGATATTTCAATGCGACCGATGATGTAGGAAATGAATTCGGCGAGCTTTTTTACCGGTGGCGAGGGCGAGGAGGTGGAAAGGGAAGCGAGGCAGGGAGGACGCGAGGCGATCGAGCGCCGCGGTGGCCGCGCGGACGTCGCCGCCGCCGCCGCCGCCGCCGCCGCCGCCGAGGGTGGCGCTCAGGAGCTGAGCCAACTGCTGGACCTCCATCGCGCCTCTTCGCGGAGGAGCTGCGCCGCCGCGGCTCCGGTGATCGCCGAAACCCTAGCGCGAGGCCCCGACGGGGGAAGCGCGGCGGCGGAGATTGGAATTGGGCGGGAAAAAAATGGCGGTGGGGGCGAATGTGAAATGATGATGGAGCTGACTGAGGGAGCAGGACTGATGGTGAAATTTGGGGACAATAATGAGTAAGGCGAAATTATAAGTGAAAATAAAAATAAATAAATAAATAAAATGTCGGAAATAAGAAAAATGGATATGCCGGGGCATTGAACCCCCGCGCCCCATCAGTCGCATGTAAAGTGAACCACTTTACGCTTGAGCTTAGATTCCTGACACGATGCGCTATTTTTTTTAACGAGCGATATATTATATTTAATTTTGAGATTGAGTGTAACGAAAGTTTTATAACTTATTCCAAAAATATAATAGTTGATAATTTTTAATTTTATATAATTAGGCCCCGAAACCTACTTACTTCATACAATCAAGTATCCTAATAAAGTTACGAAAATTGCCAACATAGCCTTCTTTGAATTATTTTTGGAGTAGAGATGGAGAGCGGATGCTGCAAAAGCACAGAATGGTGGACCGAGGGCGTGGTCGGGGATCAAAATGCAGAAATCCGGTAGGGCAACGCCAATAAGACCCTTCTTGATAAAAAAAAAAATTATGTTTCTCAAAACAACTATTTTTTTTTTTGTTCTAGAGCAAAAAAAAATGGAAACCTATTTAGTAAAATTTTTGTCCCCGCAAATAAAAAATCAAGTATTTTTGTTCCCGATAATGGATTTTGAATAAAAATAAGAAGTAAAAAAATGTAACTTCTTGTTCTCAAAAACAATTCCTAATAATCAAAATAACAAAAACAAAAAAATTATTTTTTCTTCTATTTTCTTCTTCTTCCTTTTGGCCAGTTGCTAGCCTTGGCCATGGTTGGCAGCAGTGACCGATCAAATGAGGGCCAACAACCTCGCTAGAGCATTGTCAACCCCTAGCAATGCCAAGCCACGGCGAGGTTAGGCCTTGTTAGGCCACCTCAAGGTTAGCGGTGTAGCAAAGCGAAGTCTTGCTAATGATTGGGCAAGCTTGGCCTCGTTAGATTTGGCGAGCTTGGCCTCACCCAGCTAAGGCAGTGCGAGGTCAAGGCTCACCTGGAGCCATCGGTGAGCTCACAGACCTCACCCTATTGGTCGTCGGCCAAAAAAAAAAAAAAATAAATATATATATATAATAAAATTACTAAAAAATTAAGAATCCTACCAAATGTTTTTATATTCCAAGAATACAAATTTTATGAAGTTACAAAATGCGTTTTTTTGCTCATAAATTATTTTCGATAATAATTATAAAAAATAATTTATAATCAAAGATTATTTTTCATAACATAAATATTATCAAACGCGCCCTAATTTGTAACATTAAGCTGAGGGACCTGTAAGCCATGACGAAGGCTCGCTCAAAGAAGTGGCCGGAAGAAACCATGATAGTATCGCCCATGAGGGGCCCTAGAATAAGGCAAAGGAACTCTTTTGTCATGACTTCTCAGGGAGGTCCCGTAGGCCGTTGCTTGTGGGCGGCAACCTCTCTCAAGGAGTAGGTGCCGATGCGACTCCGTTGAACATCCTTGACTCTAGACTCGGTTATTGATCTCCCTCGTTGGTTTTTCTTTTTTTTTGGGGGTTTTGTTTCTACATTTTCTATTTTCGTGTTTACTCAGGTTTTTCTTTATTTAATTTTTTTTTAGGATTTTGCTAACATGGCAACCATTTAACAACAAATCAACACTCAATAGCTCCGAAAATAAAAAATTAAAAAGGAAAATTCCAAATAAATACCTAAAATGCCATTATTTTCTTATATAACAGTCTAAAGTGGATATTGTGTCAAATAAAGATTCGAAGTGGCTATATTAATCTCAAATGAGAGTATTAAAAGGTTATGATAGTTTCAAAAAAGATCTAACCTTAATGATCATCGGCTGGTTAAATTTTCCAATCAACTAAGGACATTTTTGTCAAAAGATTTAATTTTATTATTATTATTTTTTTTTTCCAGCAATAGCAAAAAAGAAAGAAATAACTAAAAAAAAAGTTAACATTTGAAAATGCTCTTGACCAACAACCCTTATTTGAAATTAATATAGGCACTTCATGCCATTATTTAAAACAAAATTCATTCCGGACTCTTATTTGAGAAAATAAGGATATTTCAAACTTTTATTTGAAAAGCAATGACACTTTAAACTCTTATATAAAATTTTCTCATATTAAAAATAATATCATTATTTTTTGTCATTTAAATAGGATGGAGCCAACGAAGGAATTTGATTACATGAACTAACTTATTTTTAGGATTTAATTACATGAATTCTCGATGAGTTTGAAGAATTTTGATTGCATTTATATATTTTCCAAAGCCCCTTTGACAAAAATTTGCTGCTCTGCTATAGTTTTAAAAGGGGACGACAATTCCCACCGCACCGGAGAAGACAGTGAGAAATGTCAAAATAATTTGTTCTCACGCCACGGTTGCCCGAAAGATAAACTTTAGACACTGCACCGGGCCACAAATAGTCTCGTGCTATACAAGGATAATGTCTATATGAAATAGATAATACCATAATTATATCGATATTTTATGACCTCTTCCATCACTTAGGGCCTAATTTTGAACCCCTTGTTTGCACTATCAAATCGAGTAAATCAGATCGAAAATGGTAACCTATTCTAGCCTTTTTTCATGCAATGCAAATTTTGTGATTCATATATGATCCAATCCATATTACTAAAAAAATTATATGTTTAAATTAATTTAGAAAATTCTGTACTCAATTCGAGGTAAGAACATCAAATTAGCAAGCGTGAGATCAAATGAAGATAAGAGAGATTAGAACTGTACTGTTTATAAGTAAATTAAGAACCTAATTAATACTCATATTATTTTGGATTCATCATTTTAAACTCATTTATTATCTATTTACTTATCCACTACATCAAATATAGATTAAGAAATTGGTATAGAATCCATTTACATGGTTCTAATTGAAACCTTCGATTTGAAATTGAAGAACGCAAAGCACGACAATTGTATCTTGGCTTTAGTTTGACCTACGTTTCAGGATATTTGAAAATAAAGTGCGCCCATTGAACGATATCATTGGTAAGTCCCGCGATTGGTCCTTCTTTGCTAGGGGCCCCGATAGAGAGGGACAAAAATCATAAATCGGATTTGCAAGGGCCCATTGGTGATATCGTTTGAATTCGAAATCCCCACCTCCATTGGATCCTCAACCTCAATTCCTTCTTCTCACCTTTTTAGTGATACAGATTTGGATCTTTCAATATGATTAATTTTCTTGTGATATGCGATAGCTGTGTGTACATTTGCACTTATTTTGTTCCAAACTTTTTTCACTTTGGCATAAGGATCGAGGCATTTTACATATCGTTTTGATATTAGGAAACAACTTACACACTTTCATGAATCAAGATGAATAGGGTTGTGGAATTGGACTGGTTCTATCTTGAATTATTTCAAATCGGCCTAAAAACCAGCCCGATTCTAGGCTCTCAATTATGAGTTTTTTGAACCATGGTCTAATTCTTGATTTCAAGTGAAAAGCCACTTGGGAATTTGACTGAATTTACAACCAGTTTCATAATTTTTTTTCTCCTAGTATATTTTTCTCCATCTCTCTCTCCATTTTCTCCAACTTCATTCAAACACTTTGCAATGCTCTCTCTCTAGCTCGCAAGTCATCCCCTCCTCACTCGCTTGTGGCCTGCCCTTGCCTATTCAAGCCTCGTCACCCTTACTTGTTCTCGGGTCACTTTTGCTCACTTGCCTTTATTCATCTTTTACTTTAAATCGTTTTAGTGTTCATATTATTTTGCTATAAAAAATGAAACAAGAAAAATGGATAAATTTTGGAATCGAATGGTAAAAAAACACTATAAGTTTTAGGCCCGGATAATCCGCACGGTTAAACTTTAATGCGACATCTTGGAAAAAGAAAAACTTTGATGCAACATTCTCCATCGTCATATCAACTTTAATCAACTTTTAGTGCCCATTACTGCTTACGCTCCAAATGACATGATAATTACCAAACTTTTGGAGAAGTTATTATCGTGATTTTGAAATTTCATTTACCAATGCACGCGTGCAGTCATTAACGCGGTGCAAAATTTCACAGACCTTTTTGTAATTTCAAAGTCACGACCTATTGTCATTTAAAAAAAAAAAATTAGCAGCACAAATTGAAACTCACGTACTCAAAGATAATCTCAAACGTAGAAAAGGGGGAAATTTTTTCATATTGGAAAAATATTATTAAGAAAGATGTAATATAATCCGGCTATTTGGAATGAAATGAAATCCAATGCTAAACATATGTTTAGGCGTGATGTAGGAGCACAACTCAATCGTGATAAAAATGAGATTAAATTTGCAAAGGAACAACGAGAAAATTTTCAAAAGTTGTACACTTATCATGAAACTATTTTTTCCATAACATTTCAGAGATAGCTTCTTATAAATGTAAAGGAATATAAAAGGTTTTGTCATAAAAGAGAAATTTCATTTTTTACCACAAAAAAAAAAACCAAAATAACTCATGATTCATAATTGATCACACTATCGTTTTGACAGGGCTGCTAGTAGCCATCACATAACTCTAGCATCATTTTCATACCACTAGCATTAATGTTGGCCCTAGATGTTCTAATATGATTAAGAAAAAGGAAAAGTAAATGCGATGGTTAAAAGGTTCATTGTCACATATTAAAGAGGATTACAATGTCACAATTTGAATTTTGAATTTTGATGCAAGCCAATCTCCATCAACTAAATAATAAAAGAACGAATTTTGAACTTTACCTTCCTTCAGTAGAATTTATAACATCTTTCCCATGGTCCTCGTTGGGATAACGGTTTAAATTCTCCTGCTCACCAGAAATTTCAAAATTTACGCGTATTTCCGACCCCTTCCCCTCATTCCGTAACAAAAGCATGAGAATTCCGAAACAGACAAAACTACAGCGAATTGCAATTTTGCAATTTTTTTTATCTCCATTAAACAAAAATTGTTAAATTTAAAATTCGTTTATCCGAAGAAACGCAACGCCCCCACATTTCCGTTTTGGCCCCCCCTTCCCATGGACACGCCAGCGACAATTCAAATGGAAAAAAGAGCGGGCCTTTTTTTATTTTTCTATTTAATTATTGTATCATTATTATTTCATCGATTATCTCTCTCCGCTGTATTTCATTTCGACTTCGAGCACCGTTCCGGGCGCGCTTTCGCTTCAGCTCCAATCTCACTCCGTCTCCCTCGTTTCGACATTCTCATCGCCGGACGATCGATCCGCCGCCGCCGCCGCCGCCGGAGCTCCGAGCTCTCTCGAACGGCCTCCTCCGCCGCTACCGGAGCAAATCCAGCCCGAACATGCGCGCGCTTTCGTTCCCTTGCGAACTCGCCGCGTCCCGAACGGAGCTCCGCCCGTAGATCGATCTCCATCGCCGTCGCCACCGCGTCCCGAAGCTCGTCGCACGATGTCGAAGGACGCATGCAGCTCCCGGCTCAGCTCGAGGAGGAGCTCGCAGCTCGAGGCGAGCGAGAACGAGTT
Source organism: Eucalyptus victrix (assembly GCA_016097545.1). Classification (NCBI taxonomy): domain Eukaryota; kingdom Viridiplantae; phylum Streptophyta; class Magnoliopsida; order Myrtales; family Myrtaceae; genus Eucalyptus; species Eucalyptus victrix. The sequence continues at coordinate 50,891,307 of CM027842.1, forward strand.
CGACGCCCCGCCGAGCTCGGCGCACTTCCCGCCGCCCAGGACGCCCCTTAACGCGATCCAGGACCCGTCCCAGCGACACGGCGGGGTCCAGGGGTCGGACTTGGACGTTAGGGAGAAGAGCGAATCGATCGGAGCTGGTAGGCCGTCGGACAGGAAAGCCGAAGCGTGGCACTTGACTCCGAGGGCCGCTCGCGGAGGAAAGCTGCATTCGGAGCCTAGCTCGGCGCAGAGCACGCCCGCGAGGGCTACTGGCTCGAGATCCTCGCTCGGTGGAGCGATGGGGGGCTGTACTGGGCCTAGAGGTAATGATTTAGCTGGACATAGGAGAATGAGCTTGTACTCGGGGGCTTCCAGAGGGTTCCAGCTTGCAAATGCAGAAACTCGGCTGGAAGTTCCGCATTTCGAGCTCGAGGAAAATTCGTCCTTCTGGACTGAAAATAACGTGCAGGTTCGTTAACAATTGGTCTTCTCTCTTATTTGGCCATAAAGTACCCTGACGATTCAACATTCACAGCAAGTCTTCTTTGAGTTTAAGGATATGTAGTCACTAATTAGTTAATCTAGATGTAAAATTTTCAATCAGATTCTGTCTATTTATGGTTTCATTTGAAGTCACTCAATACATTTTGCCGTCAAGAACCGACAGCAAGTTTATGCGGCATCACAGCATGCCGCAGGACAAATAGATAAATCGTCATTTTAGCAGCGCCATGTCAACTTTCTCCATGGAGGGAGCCCAATTCAGATTATTTCGAAACATAGTGACATTATTAAAAAATTTGGGAGCAAAACAACTTCTAGAAATTGGCCTAAAATATTGAATAACTACCTTTGCAACTAACCCAGTTGTTTCCTATTACAAACAAATTTTACTTTTGAACTCAATTCTTTTTTTTCTTTTTTTTTTTTGGGTCATTAAGCTGTAGGATAGATTTAGCTAGTCTGCACCACTCTTAGATATTATTAAATAATTTAGCTCATCATCAAGAGAGTGCTGCTGAGTATGTGGAGTGTGGATCCAGGTTTTGATAAGGATTCGACCATTGAGTAACTTGGAGAAGGTTTCTCAAGGGTATGGAAGGTGCATCAGACAGGAGAGTGCAAAGACTTTGGTGTGGCTTGGTTATCCTGAAACTAGATTCACCTTTGATCATATCGCGTGCGAGACAATATCGCAGGTACGATCTATATTTTAATATAAGGAGGACGCATCATTCTGTTTATTGACTTCATGACTAATTATTTCGAATCTATCAAAGAAGACGGTAAGACTGGAAAGGCCAAAATTCCAATCCTAGCCCTTGTTTATGGTTTTTTGTTATGACACATCATACTGACAAACAAAGATATATTTTTGTGGGAAACTTCTTGTAGGAAAAATTGTTCAGAGCTGCAGGACTGCCCATGGTGGAGAATTGCTTATCTGGCTATAATAGCTGTATGTTCGCTTATGGGCAGGTAATTGATGTTTGGTCTTGCTAGCTCTGATATCATATAATGATAGAAGGTGAACCCTCTACTTCTTGCAGACAGGTAGTGGCAAGACATATACCATGATGGGTGATATCTATGAAGTTGAAGGGAAGCTAAATGAAGGTTGTGGGATAACTCCTCGTATATTCGAATATTTATTTGCAAGGATTAGAGTGGTATGTACTTTTGCTTTGGTTTTTGTGCAGCTAGTTCATTAATAAGTACTTATCTCATGTCTCTCCACTCCCTGCCGACCTTCTGCTTTCTTCCTATCTCCTGCAAATGTAGTAGCCTGACATCTTTACATTCTTCAGGATGAAGAAAGTAGGAAAGAAGAGAAGTTAACTTACAGCTGTAAATGCTCCTTTGTGGAGATATACAATGAGCAGATAACAGACCTCTTGGAGCCTTCATCCACAAATTTACAAGTATTTCATAATCCTTTTCTTGTGTTATTTAATTAGATAGCTGTCCTGTAGTGCATGTCAATCTGATTGTCTTGTTGTAGCTCAGAGAAGACATGAAGAAAGGGGTCTATGTAGAAAACCTAAAAGAATATAAAGTGGGAACTGTCAGGGATATTGTGAAGCTTCTTTCACAGGTTGATACTTTATGACGACAGTTTATGTTCTGTTTGGACTGACTTCCACATTCAGTAACGCATGATTATGATCAATTTCTTTTGCATAGGGTGCTGCAAACAGAAAAATGGCTGCGACTTGCATGAATAGCGAGAGCAGTAGGTCACACAGTGTTTTCACGTGCATCATTGAAAGCCATTGGGAGAAAGATTCAATGACACATTTTAGATTTGCAAGGTTGAACTTAGTGGATTTAGCTGGTTCTGAGAGGTAGCTATTGTTTCACACGACTGATACTCTTTCCAGTTTGTGCTTCCACCGCTATGCTGGTTTAACTTCCTCAAATGTGCAGGCAGAAAAGCTCGGCTGCAGAAGGCGACCGTTTGAAAGAAGCGGCAAACATAAATAAGTCCTTATCAACTCTTGGGTAATTATTTCAAGGGCTTGTTACAATCCTTAATGTTTTTGAAACTCATGTTTATTTCCGCGAATGCTTTACCAGGTTTAAAATGTCATGAAACATAAATTTTAATGATATTTTCAGTTTACCGAACGGAGGGAATTTTTGTCATATCCAATTTCTTCTGGAAATTCTCTATTTCTGAAAATGTAGTGAAAAAGGAGTCCATGCGTTGCTATTAGTCATAAAGGGGCCAGGCCATAACATATTAGCTGCTACTAGGAGATGATAACCAATACAATAGAAGCAAAATAACTCTCCTCTGTACTATTTCTCTCCTTTCCTCAATTTCCCATTCATGAAACACCCCTTATGGTGTGGGTCATATACCAAATTACAACTCTTCCCAAGATTCTTTGGCACATATTCCTTCTCTGATCATGGTTTGTGAATAGAGTAGAAGCCATGATTTTTCTTTTGATGGGAAGATTATAGTTGGTTTATACTTTTCTTAGGAAAGGTCCAACTTAACAGTACAAATGACTTCTTCTGGAAGGTAATCTGCATAATTTTGAGGTTTGGTTCACATAAGGCACTGGTACATTGATTTATTTGCACCTGCATACTACCCAAGTCCTCCATGAAGGGTAAAAATATTTGGAATGTGCTGGAAAGCCTGGAAGTGCACCCCTAAATAGTAGCATTGAGATGTCCTTCACTTCATGTGTTTTTGGTCCCAGATATTTGCAACATGATACAATGTTAAGCGAAGTAGGTCTGCCTTTGGCTTCCAACTTAGTGCAAACAGTACGGAATGCTATGTTTGGTATAAGACTCTTGGCATCATCATATTCTGAGAAGTCATCATGTTTTTTAATGTATAACGTATACTGTACATCTCAATCTTGAGATTCCGACTCTGAGATTGTTCTCAAAGATTTTTGTTTGTTCTGCAGTTTAACTATCTTAGAGCATTTCTTCTTACTTCTTAGGTTGGTGATTATGTCTCTGGTGGATTTAGCCCATGGGAAGCATAGACATGTTCCCTACAGAGATTCTAGGCTAACATTTTTACTTCAGGTTACATTCAAAAGCTGATCCTGTTTAAGTATGTCCGCTTTTTTTAACGTTACTTTTACATTAAAGAATATATGCTGTAGATATTTTCTTTTGCAGGATTCGCTCGGTGGGAACTCTAAAACAATGATCATAGCAAATGTCAGCCCATCCACATGGTTTGTCTTGAACAACTAGTCCCGCTTAAAGAATGTCTTGCACAAGCCAACCAATTTCCTTTGTGTAACTTTCATTTTCATGACAGTTCTGCAAATGAAACGTTAAGCACTCTGAAGTTTGCTCAGCGTACGAAACTCATTCAGAACAATGTGAGTGTAGTAGTCAGTAGATTTATTTTTGCCTTATGAATTTGGAGTTCTTATCTTCCAGAAAACTTGATACAAAATGACGTACAATCGCATTATAGGATTCATGTAGCTGATCCCATCTTGAGGGATAAGGCTTTGTTGTTATATAAATTTGGAGTTTCTTAACGTATCTTTTTCCATGATTCAGGCAGAAGTGAATGAAGATGCTTCAGGTGACATAAGTGCACTCCAGAGGCAAATCCAACAGTTGAAGGTATATATTTGTGGATTACTCTCTCCTTTTTGCTGATTTCACAACACATCTTTACTTGCAAAAAAGTAAGGATTTACTGTATGAAAACAGGGTCAGTTGTCTTTTCTGATGAAACATCAGAATCCATCAAGATGTCTGTCAAATGGGTATCAATGTCTTGAGGATTCTAGATTAAACGGCTTGGCTAAGCAGCATGACTCTTTAGAAGAAAGAACATCTGATAATTATAAGATGAACTTCACTGGTAGTAAAAAGGTAAGCTTCATACTTGCAATGGGGACTTGCTTTCCTAATTGAAGAGATGAATTATTCACTACTGTTAATGCAGGATGTGAAGTGCTCAGTGGCCACTTTGCTTGGTTCCTTGAGGAGGGAAAGGATGTTAGAGAAGGAAGTAAAAAAGTTAAAAGATGAAATTGAACACTTGAAATGCCTGGTATGTTTTATTTGGCAAGTGGTCTATACTGGTCTGATACTTGAAATCCTCTGTATGAAGAGCCATGTTGCTTGGATGCACCTTGAGAATGCTGATAGAAGGTTCACAGTTCTGCTAGTTTAATTAACAGAAGCGCATATTTGCAGGCACATGAAAGGGAAGAGAAGGCCAGGCACAATGATATGACTCTAAAATTTCGAGAGGAGAAAATCAGAAGACTCGAGTTACTTGTGGATGACAAAGTTACCGCAGAGAAGTACCATGTGGAGGAAAACAAGGCTTTACTGGAAGAGAATAATATGCTCCGAGAAAGAATTGACCAAAATCCTGAATTAAAACAATTTGCTGTGGAGAATAATAGGCTCATGGAGCAACTTCAGTTGTAATGTCCCTGAAACTAAATGAAAGAATAGACAGATCTTTGAGCATATCAGTGACTCATTTGATGCTATTGTATGGGCCAGGTATCAAGACCTTTATGGACCAAGGGAGCGGGACATATTGCTGGCGGAAGTTTCAGATCTGCGCAGTCAGGTTCGAAACTATCCGCCTTTTATTTCCTGTGTTTTCCTCTGGTCTACACAATTGGTTGGTAGTATGCAGTTCATAATGGCATCTTTGGCTGGTCAGCTGTTGGAGATGCTAGAAGAGAATTCAACTGTGTATGCACAAAAGGAACACTGGGTATGCAATTTCCATTATTCATTTGGTTCTGCTCATTAGACTTTGTATACTCAGCAGTTATAGCTATACAGGATCTGAAGGACTTTGAAGACTGCTGTAAAATGAATGCAAGGCTAATGAGGTAACTTGCTCAGTCATACTCTTTTCAAGGGTAACTGCAGACATTCTAGCAGTCTTCCCATCACCTCCATGGATGATGGCAATGTTCTAGCGCAGTTTCATCCTTTGCCGTTCTTTTGCCTTACCGACTTAGCCATTAGGGATTAGATAGTAGATTCCCACTTCAGTATTTTTCTTAGTGCGCTTACGCATCTGGAGCTCAATAGATGACTTGCTTTGATTTTGGCAGTGATGTCTTTCATTTTATTTCATTCTTATTTATCATCATAATGTGATCTTTAAAGTGTGAGGAGATGCAGAGGATCTAACTTGTACTAACTCTTTCATAACATAAAGGATGTTTCGGAAGCCATCATTTTGCAAAGATGCCAGTGGTGATCTTTTCTTTCTCCTGTATCCATTGTTTTTGCCTGCAGGGAAGTTGAGGAATTACCAACAGAACTGCAAAAATACTTGTGCAGCAGTCAAGTCACGTGTGATTCTGCAAAGGTTGTTGAATGTTAAGGAGGGAAGTAGTCTTAGGGTGGTCAAAATCTATTTGCCATTCGTAATGTGGTTTTTACCTTTTATCTTGACAGTTATCGGATCAGTCTTCGAAGGATCCTGAAGAAGTAACATCAGCAGATAAATATTCATTACTGGTGAGTTCCTTGTTCTTAGCTTGTACCATTGGTATTCTAATTTAGCCAAACTTGCCCGATAAAATCTTAAATGGAACTTCTCTGAGGACAGTGACAAAAATTTTATGCATGCCTTTGGACCTAAGCATATCTGTCATTTTGTGATGACATTACCCTGGATTAGCAAAATGAGACCTACCTTCGGCTATAATTAAAATTTTACACTGGGATAACTTTTGTTGGACCTGGTCAAGTGCTTTCAGAATCTCACCATTCACCGTGTCCATCATGTGCTGTGCAATAAGATTTATTTGTTCTCTCTTCATCAGCATTTCAGACTAAAACATATGGAATACTGAGATGGTAAAAATCCGGACATGTTATTGAGCACAATTAGCAAGATGGACATTTTGTCTATGATGCTTTTATACCTCTCTCTCTCTCCCCCTCTCTCTCTGAACTTATGATCTTGTTGCCACTCTCACAGGAAGAAATGATATCCATCAGCAGTGACTCAGGCAACAGAATGATAAACAGGGCAGATGAGGGGTCCTGGGGAACATAACAGGCCAAAGTGCTGGCAGTGCATTAGATGTGCACTACAGTAACCTTCAGGAGTTATCAAATGCTAGGATGTTAATTGAATCTATGGAGTCTGAACAGGTCCATTTAATTGAAAAGCTGCAGCATATGGAGGAGGAAAATCATCGGTTTAGAACTATTTTAGAAAAGACAAACAAGGTAGACAGCTCTCTGCTTGGGCCTGGAAGTCAATCTCGGGAACTAGCTGCATTTGGAAAGAAAGCTATGGATGTAAGTCAAGACGTTAGAATGAATTCTACGCAAGTGAAGTGGGAAAGAACTATGCTAGACCTTCAGTCAGCCAACTATGAAGGAGAGCAGGCATCCCAATTGTTTGGCAGGAATCAAGCTGAAATAGTAATGGAACAAGTTGAGATGGAAACCGCAAGGACAATCCTTCAGTTACAAGATGAGGTTGCTTCCCTTCAGCTGGAGCTTCATGAGAAACTAAGTTACTTGACTCACGAAAATGCAACGCTAAGAGAAACTATAGCGGCTAAGGAGGAGGAAGTAGTGTTAGTCACTGCAGATTGGGAAAAGGCTATATTAGAACTAACGAACTTTCTTTTAGATGGCACTAGATCCCTCAAGGATGCATCTGGCTCGATACAAAGGATTGCTGGTTCATTTCCTGAAGGTGAAGTTTTGATCAGTGAACAAGTTGAGAGGGCTGCACAAGCTTGCATTGAGAAGGAAGAAACAGTTCTGTTGCTTCAAGAGAGCTTGGAGAATGCACAGAAGATTGTACAGGAAATGGAGCTGAAGTTAAGTTCCTTGAAAGGGGCAACAATGAGTCTAAGTGGATCTCAGCATACAGCAGATGATGAAAGCACCATTGAAGCAGCTGCATTGAATCTGAAGTTGGATGAGAAGACATATATGATTAAGACTCTCAAGAGAAACTTGAAACATAAGGACGATCAGATATCTGAAGCAGAAAAACGTGTAAATGTTGCCCTTCTGATTATAAAATGGCTCTCTGATTGTCATGATGTTAAGCAGAGAGACAACATCGAAAAAGATATTCGAGCGGCTAATAACATTGAGAAGGATGGTCATAAGTTACCTGATGTGAAGGCTGATGCAGATGCTCTGATATTGGAAAATGCTATGGCTCAAGTTGAGTTAGCTAGACTTGGAGTACTGGAGTCAAAATATGCTATTGATTCATCTTATGCAGGAGCAGAGATGTTCATGTTTTCCCTTCAGTCCGAAATTCAAGAGTCATTTGATGAATACAAGGAGTTTGTGCATGATATAAAGAGAAATAATTTTGATTTCAAATTGCAACTAAAAGAGCTGGGAAAGAATGCAGTCAAATCATTGTCTCATAAAGAACCAAGTCTAAAGATTGAAGACCCATGTCACATGCTGCACAAGTTGAAAGATGAACTAGCAGAAACAAATATCAGATTGAATGGCATAAAAAGTTGGGTTGACAGGAACTTAAACCTTTGTAGCTGGTCTCTGACAAATGAAGATGTGACCGAGCTGGATGAGTTGAGTTCTGATTCTTCGACTTCAAGTTCTCATTTTTCTGCTGAAAGTTTAGCTTCAGACAATGATATGGGTGCGTCTCCAAGCACATGTTTGTACAAGCGTACTGAGGTGGCACCTAACCAGCCAACAAATTCTGACTTCCATGAGGCTTTGCAATTTGATAATACCAAGATGGGAGCGATTATGGGGCCCTTAAAGAGCAAAGTTCGCAGAGATAAGATGATTTTGTGCCCAAGGAAGGAATTAGAGACTACATTAGATGCTTTCAACAAACAATATGCCCTTCTTATGACGCTGTTTGATGCCATTGACTCAGGAGCTTGCCTTTATGGAAAAGGTAAAGTATAATGAACGTAGTTCACTGTATGCTCATTATTATATTATCAGAAGGATGATGGAATTGTAAAGAGACTCATAAGCTCATGTTAAATGGCAGGTACTGAACATCAATTTGAGTGCCCTAAATTGAAGCGGAAACATGAAGGGGATTTTTGTAATTCAGAGGTACAGCAATCTTGAACTCCTAAATTAAGCTTAATTCGCAAACATTAGGTGTTACTTCAAGTGAACCACTGATTCTCATTGCAAATTTTAATAAGATCCCATACCATAGAAGCAGTTTATGACTTGCTAAGGTTTTATTTTTTGCTACATGTGGTACAGGGGGTTGCTGGCGAGAAGTTTCATGACGCTGGCAGTTTCTTTGTCAGATTTGAGCAAGCAAATGCGACCATGAAAGAAGCTGACTTGATGCTGAACGAGTTGTTAAAAGCAAATGAAAGTGCGAAGAATTTGGCTGAGATTTGGAGGCAAACTAGTGAGGCTTTGATGGTGGAGAGAGAAAATTTGATTCAAGAAATTCAGCAACTGAAGTCATCAATACGATTGATTGAAGGAGAAAATCAATCACTCAGTGGGCATATTAATTCTGCTTTTGGAGAGACAGCAAAATCTCTCTCTTTACTTGAAGAGCAGTTCCTGCAGATGCAAAAACACGTGGAGGATATGTTCAAGGCCCTAGAATGTGATGTCCTATCCATGGGACAGGATTTGTCTTCCTTCATTTGCAACTCAAGTTCTTCAATGGAAGATATAGCTTCAGAGATAATGCAGAGAGGATTTGCAGTATCTGTGCTATGGCATTGTTATTTGGGAGAGCTTATAGACAGAAATGGTATACCAAGGTCAGAGTTGGGATTTCAGCTGTTCAAACAGCAAGAATACCCGAGGATGATGGAAGATCTAAAAACAGCTTATTTTGCTAGTCGAGATAATCACATAAGCACTGGTGATGACGGCCTGCAGGGAATTGATCGACATGCAGTTGTGAAAAAGTTAAATGATGGGGAGGTATATCTACCTTATGATTGCCTGAAACATGAAAATTCAGTGCTGAAAAGTGAACTGGAGAGGAAAGAAGTTATCTTACAGGGTTTGTTATTTGATTTAAGCATGTTGCAAGAAGCTGCTTCTCACAGCAAGGACGTAAAGGACGAGACAAAACTGGTACAGGATTCATTGAGCAAAGTCCAAAATGAGTTGGATAACAAAATGAGTCAACTCAACAACATGACCGTTGAGCACAAAAAGCTTGAAAGATATCTGGCTGATACTGAGAAGGCCCTTAAAGAGAAAATTTCAGAGATTGAGCAGGCCAAAGATATTATAGATGCTTTGTCAGAACAAAATGATGATTTAAGGACTCTTTTGAAAGATCTTTATGTAACAAAGTCCAAAGCTGAGGAACAACTGGATGAACAGAGAGAGGTGGTAAAAGGTCTGGAAGAAGAAATTCTTCATTTGACTACAACAATGGAAAGAAAAGTACTTTCTTCAGTTGAAAGTATTCAGGACGATCTGAAGTTGGTCGCAAGAGAGCGGGACCAGCTGCACGAAGAAGTTGGCTCCCTGACTAGTAAGCTTGAATTGGCCTACTCTCTAGCTGATGAAAATGAAGCTATTGCTATTGAAGCGCGTCAGGTATGCATTTGAGACACCTTGTCTGCTTGCAGCTTAGGCATAAATAGTGGTGATTGAGAATTTTCTTCTGCAGGAGTCAGAATCAAGTAAGTCGCTAGCTGAACAAAAGGAGGAGGAGATAAAAATTCTAGAACATTCTGTTGAGGAGCTTGAGCATACAATAAATGTACTGGAGAGGAAGGTGACAAATCTGCTATCTGTCATCTTCTGAAAAAATTTCTGTACAATGTACAGTGGAATATTTGGAATTGTTTTTTGGTCTTGCAGAGGATAACTTCCCTTGCATGCTAAGCATCTTTTCTACTGATGAAACCTCTCAACTTGCAAATGACTTATAATCTTGGTTGCTTCTACTATCAGTAGTTTCTTATTCTTGTCTCTCTTTTCCCTGACTTAGGTATATGAAATGGATCAAGATGTAGAAAAGCATAGATTAATCCGAGATTCATTGGAAAAGGAACTCCAAGGTTTGAGAAAGAGACTGGCTGCAGTTGAAAGTTTCACAGAGTATCAGGATCTAGCGAGCGCAAATGGTTGCTCTTCTGAAGATCATCTTCCTAGGTCTGCTTTGGCTTTCTGATCTCTGCCTCTGAATTTTACTTTACCCTATTTCTGTTGCTAACCGCTAATGATGCAGGAATGAATATCCAATGTTACTGGAACTTCATGAGGCACATAGGCAGATACAATTTCTAGAAGAGGAAAGAGTGGAACTAGAGAGAGAGGTGATTGTCTGATCCTTTCTTAACCACTCTGGATCTTTATTTGTGCTTCATCTCTAATTTACATGTGATTTCCTCTGCCTTAAACCATGGCATTCTTTTGTGGTTTGAAGATCAAACAATGCAAAGAGTACATCTCTGAACTTATACTGCATGCTGAAGCACAGGCATCTCAATATCAACAAAAGGTATGACAACTGGCATACATGTTGGCAGTCACCCATTGCTAACGCTTTTGCATTACTCCCCCTCGTGGATGGTTGTTGAGAAGTCATTAACAGCAGCTCAAAAGCTGCGATGTCCTTTGAAGCAATTTCCATGCGTATTCAAACAATGCTGAGCTATTTACAATCCAATTTTGGTTTTTCGGTAAGATCCATCATGTTTTAACTTCTGACATTCTTTATATGTCTCAACATTATTTAAACAGTACAAGACACTGGAGAACATGGTTCAAGAAATAAAGACTGATTTGTCAAGCTCAGCATCAACAGCACAACCACTTGAAAAGCATGAGAAAAGCTCATCAAGGCCAAGAGGCTCCAGCTCCCCATTCAGATGCATTTCAAGTCTAATTCAGCAAACAAACCTTGAGAAGGATCAGGAGCTTTCGGTCGCAAAGCTACAGATCCAGGAGTTGGAGGCACTTGCAGCTAGCCAGCAGCAGGAGGTTAAGTAGTTTCCATCTCCCCTATAGCCTAATGAATGTATTTGGATAAGAATCCCATGCGTCTCTCCTAATTCTGTAATTTAATACAATCCTATGTATCATATGTTGTTCTTAATTTAGTGACATGAGGTCACAAGTTCTAATGGTCTCCCTCCCCAGGATTTTATTTTTATTTCATGCTAGTGATACTTCATTTATATCATTAACAGAGCTCCACTAAGATTCAAGTCTCTGCAGTTTTGATCCATATTACGTAATACACATTTATAAACTCAGCCTATGATATATCAGGTATGTGTACTCAACTCTAGGCTGGCTGCAGCTGAAAGCATGACTCATGATATCATTCGGGATTTACTTGGTGTTAAATTAGATATGACAAGCTATGCTGTAAGTTTTTTTTTTTCTTCTCTATATGGAACTTACTGGGGATTTCACCAATACCACCACTCTAACCTATGACTTTTTTTGCAGAACTTGATAGAGCAGCACCAGGTGCAAAAATTAATTGAAGTAGCCAATAAGCAGATGTCAGATTTCCATGCAAAGGTTATAAATATACCTTTTGCATTTATTGTTCTCTTCATTTGATCACTCTAAAAGATGTGTTACTACTGTCTACGTTGTTTAGGAGCAAGAAGTTCTAAAGTTAAGGAAGCAGATTGACAATCTGGTGAAGGAAAGAGAAAGGTCAGTCTATTTTCCTTTGGTAATTCTGAAAATATGCAGTACGAAATTTCTTAGCTAATGCATCCGGTCCTTTTGTCTTTGCATACTTTGTCTACAAGATGGACATTTTAGAAATGTTTTGCCGTGTCTTGCTCTTTCTTCTTCTTTTGCTTTTTATATCCTACACTTGTCTCAAGGTTTATCCTGTTTCTCTAGTTGCGTGATGGAAGTAAGCCGCAGAGAAGCAGATTTGTTCACCACACAGATGACTTTGGAGCAACTTCAACAGCGGGATCAGTTACTTTCAGCACAGAATGAAATGTTGAAGGTCTGTTGCCTCTAGCAGGGGGCATTGTTATTAGCCAAAACATTATTCCATATTGAAGTTCTCTTTTCCCTTCACAGATGGACAAAACTAATCTAAATAGGAAAGTGGCAGAACTGGATGAGATGGTAAAAACACTTCTTTCTGCAGAGGTTAACCAAAACCCACTTCAGCACAAGTCGAAATTTAAGGTGCGTGTCCTTACATTTTTGCAACACCTGACAATCAAACCAAACGCTAGTTCTATTCGATCACCGAACTTTCCTGCCCATTTATTAGGAGAATGGTTCTTTAGTCGTTAGCACTGGCGCTTCTTGTAAGAGGCCAGTACATTCTGAAAGGCCAATTTCACGTCGGAATGATGAGCTTTCTCAGTATCAACTGTCACGTGGCATCCATTTTATAGGGCAAAAAAGCTGTGAACATGGCTCGGATAGGGTGAACAGGTAAAGACATCATTCAAAGTGCTGCACTGGCTTTTTGCCGCCCTCATTTTGATCTAGCCGACAAATGCATCTTAACAGGAAGCAGAGGGTAAATGCTGATGGCCCAGAAGCCCCCACCTAAATGTGCAATGGCCAATCCTTCTGTATAAGAACGTAGGCCTAGGCACATGTCTGTACATTCTGGAGATCTCTCTTTCAAACCTGATCCTGTGAAGCAAGCGAAAATTGGTTGTGTATTTATCAAAAGGTAAGCGCCTTAGATAAAATGATTGTTTTCTCTACAATATATGGAATGAACCCGTGAACATAGCTGAAGAAATTGGAACTTTCCGTGAGCTTTTGTAAATGGTAGATAGCGCACAGGCTGATACACGATTACACATTACACTGTACTTTGCATCTGGAATTTATACATTAAAATGGGAAGATGAACAAGACACTTAATTTTGGATTCATACATTTGATCAAAAAGGAGTACTTGCACAAGCATCAATTTGAGTATATCTGTAAGTCTTAACAACTTAAAACGACATTTTGAATGACATTTTGCTGATTGAATCTTTTGGTTCTTGGCAGATTGGTTGTGCTGCCAAGAGTGTAGATTCTTTATGCTCTGGCATGGATTCTTCTTTATCATTCGGATGCCTCATTGCTTGACTTCTTCGGGGCACACACACGTACCTGTTGTTTTCTGATGGGTGGATTTTTGGAAAATTCCTAATATTTAAGAGCTTTAAGCCCGATCCCACGATTTAGTATGTGTAATTGTGGAAATAAGCTGTCGTGTAATTGTGTGACAGAAGAAGAGGATTCTGATTTTCATTGTGAAGTCCGATCGATCGTGGATCTGAAACGTACTGCCAAGGGGGCATCCGTTTGAGGCTCGTGATCGATTTTCAAGGTACAGTATTGTTGGGTGTAAATTGATTTCATCGGTTTGTCATAGCTGCCTGTGGTCAACATGCAAATCTTATCACAATCCCCACACTATAATAGCAGAGGCAAGTATTTCATTGAAAACTCATTCGATGCTTGTATCAACTTATTTTTAAACTCATATGATTACCGAACCCCAAAAAAAAAAAAACTACATAAGTGGTAAATGGGTTAGTTGTATTAAGTATATGGCTTATAAATGGATTTAAATATAATATAATTATTAAATAGGTCATAAATAAGTTATAAATGAGTTTATAATTTATTAAGATTTAACTTATTTCTATGATTCTCTTTAGTCTTGTGCCTTTGCTCGTAAATTGAGCAAAATATGCTAGTGTTTTAGTAAAATGGATCAGGTCGATATTGGTCATTGGGTTTGGAAATTGATCAAAACAGATTAAATAAGTTTATTTAGGTCAGATTCAAATTTGAGCCGACCTGATCCCTTGTTTAATGGGTCTATCCATCATTTTGAAGCTGAAGAGATTATTGCCCCATTTTCTTAACCTTAATTAATGGTCGCTGTTGCCAGCAGTATTGAAAAGGGTAAGACTCACAGAACCTTCAAGCTAGATGTCTAGACATGCTTATAGATGAAGCCATAATCGATTGGACAAATTTTGAGATGATCAGCAAGGGTAGGCATCATGACCGTGCCGACAAAGGTCGGCCCGAGTAGAGCTCATTGAGGAAGTATTCAATCAGGAACCGAGTGAAGAAATGTCCGCGTCAGATTCGAGACGCCCTGTCTATCTAAATCATCACCGAAGGCCAGCACCCCAAGACCACGAGACTCTCAAACCAAAGCAAAAGCCAAAATAAGAAGTCTATGTTTGTATTAATCATAATACAAACATGTCCATACTTTTGGGGGCTCTACATGTGATGTTTCTGTTACAAAGCACAAAGAAAAGAATGGTCGAGTGACTCCATTACCCTTACACAAGAGCCCCTTCACGCACCTAGGTGCACGGTAGAGTTCACCTGCACGAACAACAGGCACAAAACGAGAAGGCTATGAATGATATAAGTTATAACCATACTTGAGAAGGATGGCTTCACGTGGCACGTCATGTGAGGTAAAGTCATCTTGCTTGCATGGGAGCTAAACCATTGCTGCGTAGCTGATTGAGATCATCTTAACCGACCTTAGTACAAACATAGATGTAGTGAACGTCGGGATTTCTGCCCAACAGTGTTTCTGCGGAGCTTCCTTCATTGTCCAAGGGAAGGGGGTTAGTTAGCTCCCATAGATGGTCAGATTTTCCAACAAGCTTTTCTGCAGGCATGTTAGAATCAATCTTTAGACGTACTGACATCATTCATGTCAAGAACACGGAAAACGCTTTGCATGATGGAATTGATAACAAGGGTGACAAAGTCAATCACCTGACGCAGGCAAAAAACTATGCGTAATCCATCAAGTGCAGCTTAGAGCATACTATGGGGTTTGCACACAATGCAAGTAGTAACACGTTAATCCTTGTTTCATGCAATCAACAGGCAAGTGAAGAATTGGACAACCTTATCACTTTGTTCAGAATTTCCGGGTAGTGTCATACCCAATAGAATGATTGGTTCTAGGATGGGTAGTTTCAAGATTAAAAACTTAAGACCCACTACTAAATTCAGTTTCTGGTATTTGAAACTGAAAACTGAGTTGGTTCCACTAGCAACTCTCCCAGAATTGATCCAGCCAATTTCAGGGTAGACCTGAAATCTGCTCTGCCATTTTATTTTTTTTCTCAATTCTAAACAAATTTAAGTAATGTCATTATTAATTTAGGAAAAAATGTCATGTTAATGACCTTTGGCATGGTGGTTAAATCATTGATGTCAAACATGGGAAGTTTGATCCCCGTGTCTATTTTTAAAACTGACTCACTTTGGAACCAATCACAATGGACAGTTTATGATACAAAATTGGGGATGGAACCGGTCAATGCCATTTCACCTGTCTTTTAAACCTGCGCAGTGCCCTTGTGAGATGGCATAGACTCGATTGACAAGGCCAGTTTGGCTTGGTTCCCGAGTTTAACCAGCTCGATTGCTAGCCCATAGTGTCAGTGTTAAGAGAAAAGGCCAATATTAATGCTTTGAGAATCTGTATGTAGTATTTCCCTAAACAGAGAAGACTCCCTTGAATTCTAAGTAAGTGATAGCAAGAGCAGCTTTTGACTGACCTATCACGTGAAGTTTTATTGTCCACGAGCCCATCTCTTTCAACAAATTCAACCGATACGTTGGAGCTCCATATGTAATCTGCAGCATCCATGAGAGTAATTATCAGCATATAGTTCGCATGCAATCATACTACTGGAAAGAAAATGAGAGACTATGAAAGGAAGCCTAAAGGATAAAAGTGAAATCTTCAGTAAGGGAGGTGCTTACTAGAATATAGACGCCCTTATCCTTGAGGACCCTATAGTTTGTCATCGACTGCTTCAATAATGGTGAAGAAATCAAGAAAAACACTGAACACAAGCAAAACAGTTGAGAGTATTTGTTTACTAAGTTCAGCATACCTCCCAACTTCCTCGAGCATCTTGGCAGCGTTTTGCCGAGAATTATGCCCACACTGCACAAGAAACATCAGTCAGTAATCAGCTTTAACACATTAAAGAAATTCACGTGCTGCACTCACCAGTAAGGAGTCTAGTGTACCTGGCACACCACAAGAAACAAAATCAGCAGATCATTTGACTAAACTCATCACTGGTACAATCAATGGAAAGATCATATCAAAGGAAGTAATCAACGGGGTACCTTTATCAATCACGGCGTTGAAGGAATGTGAATCAAAGCCGTTCATCTCTCGAACATCCATTGTCATATCTACTATGTGGTGAAGGAAAATTTAGGTAAATTGTAGGTGAAACAAGCAGTTACACTCTCCTTTATCCTCCAACGGACAAGATCCGCCATTTCCTTCAATTTCACCTTCTAATCCTGGTTACACACTATTTCTAGTGGGGGAAACAACTAACGAGTTTCAAAAGGTACAAGATGCATTCAATCTACTAAAAAAGTAATGTTGTGGACAAAAAAGAAGAAGAGTATATCATAAATTAGAAAGCTGCCATGAAAGATACATTTTAGCTGAGGCCGGTTAGAGTACTTCTTCTGCATAGCTTCAATCACAACTGACGATATATCAATATTCACCACGTCCTCATAGCCATCATCCACCATACCCTCACTAAATTCTGCAGGCACAATGTAAATCACCAAGTAAAACTATGACCCAAGTGGAATGCATCGATCGATTCATGCTTTTCGCCGTAACTATCATGCTGTGCCAAATCGAAGTGAAGTATCCATATCCGTCCGACTTACACACTGATATTGCTAATTATACGCGTCACATTTCTCAAACACAATCGCATTTCATGAAATGTCTATCAAGCGGCTTACAGCACATGAAATCGCAGCCGGCATGACACAAGTATACGAACAATTATGCATAGATCGAAACATAAACATAAATCCGAAGTATCAACACCATGTCCCCAGCTCGATTAACCTCCTATAGAAACAAACGCATTCCTCGGCGCGTCACGCGTCCTCACGCCATCTAAATCGCTCGCGAAACAAATCCAGCACCTCCAGAAAAACCAGACGCCGCGCGAACGACATCATTCCACAGGTTCCTCATCAAACGTCTGTCTAGCATCGAAACAACACTTCCTACGAGAGATCCGCGATGCGATTGGGGCCGCGCGCGCGCGAAGGATATCATTCCAAAGGTTCCGTATCAAACGTCCGACTAGAATCGAAACAACATTCACTACGAGAGATCCGCGATGCGATTGGGGCATCGCGCGGGAGTTTCTTTACCTGAGTTACCGCATCCTACGACGAGGACGCGATCTTCGCGAGGGACGTAGAGATTGACGAGAGGCGCCAGGGCGCTGTACTTCTGGTACCAATCGAACGCGCCGGAATCGCTCTCGTACCGCCTGTCCCAGTACCACGGCTCGCCGTACGCCTGCGTGGCCGCCGCCGCCGCCGCCGTCGTCCTCATCGGTGCTCGAGAGATGATGGTGCGAAGATCGCGAGGTTTCTACTAATGGTAGTTTCTGCGAACGGCGGAGGGCTTGTTTGGAAATTCGAGACCGTTGGAGGGGTATTGTGGTCAATGCGCCTTGCGAGCACGTCGCGATCCCCCGCGTGCGCGCAAGTTCTGGAATCTACTGCCGGAAATTATTGATCATTTTTTTACACTTTTTTATTTAATTCAAATCTGGCAATTCGCACACTTTCACCTTTTTCGAAATTCTTAAGATTTGATAATTTTCACATATCACGTTGATTTTATAAAATTCGATAACATCATAAGCTTTTGTGAAAAAACAAAGAGGAATATTTTACAGTTTTATTCTGAATCCAAGCAAACAATATTGAGAAAAGTAGAACTTGTATATATTCGGAGGATCATAAAACTTTGGTAGTGTGCGAGTTGTATCGTCGAACATTTACTAATTCTCGGACTGATCAATAATTATGAATCCTAATTTTACAGGTTAATCCCTTTCGCATGAATGCATAAGAAGGGACTGACATTTTAAGAAATTATATAATGAAACAAGTCAATTTATTCAAAACGTTAAAATAACAAATCAACTTTATTGACTACCATATTTCTTTTGTATTTTTTGTCATATTAACTTATTGCTTTTTTGGATCGTTATTGCAATAAGGAAATTGACATAAATAATTCAACAATCATCCTCCTCAACTTTTTCTGATCTCAATTTTTGATTATTTTTATAATCTCAAAATTACGGAATTTGAATTACTCAATGATTCTGGAATAACAGTGCAATCGACTTGAGCACCTAATTTGAAGCTTCTAGAAAATGTTGGGCGTCGAAAATTAGACTTGGATCAGATGCAAATCCTCCAGATAAGGGAGAGAGAGAAATTTTTCAAATGCCATGTAAAAGATTCATAATGGACAAAACCATAAGAACGTCCAATTGGAAAAAAAAAAGAAAAGAAAATTGGTAAAAAAAAGCGAAGCACGAAAAGAGATTCTCGGAAAAGCCCATCTCCCTCTTTCGAAATCCGAGCGTCCGCCTCCCCCCTCCGCCTCCGCCGCCGTGCAAAGTCGCGCTCGCGCTTCGTCCTCCGCCGCGCTCGGCGGACTCCGTCGTGACAGGTGCGTCGCCGCCTCGCCAATTTTCTCAGGGCTTCTCTTCGGGCCTCGTCGGGTCTTCCCTTACCGACGTCCCGGTTTCTAGTTTCGCCCCTCAGTTCTGTGCGTAGTCAAAGCAGCTTGACGTTTGCGCGTACCGCACGGATGATCATTTCGCTACGCTTCTCTAGTCGCGTGTGTTTCTCTTTTGTGGTTCGGCGGTCTGTTTCGGCGATCTGCGGAGGCGATTTCGTGTTCTTCTTGTCAATACGGGGTGCTGGCTCCCTGGGTTTGCACGCCAAGCGTTTGTTTTAATGTTCGATAGAAATTCCGTGTCTTATCCTCTTTTCTCTCGTTGTTTATGACTCGGTTCTAGCTCGTGTTTTCTTTGACTAATCAATTGACGTTTCAAGAGATGACGATCTGGAAGATAACCCACCTGCCCGGAGATTATTCAAGACGCGTAGAGATTGCTTCTTAGTTCGCGTCTATGAGGAAACTAGTCACGTTTGCTCTAAAAGATAGAAAAAATGCACTTGGATGGGTCACGGAAACATGATAACCCAGCTGCCCAGAGATGCAAGACACGTTTGCTCTGAAAGATCACAAAGATGCAGTTCGATTGTATGGTCACGGTCTAAAGTTGAAAGATTGACGGATGATGATGATACTTAGACCAAATTGTGTTTGAAAATGCTAACAAAAGGGTTGTCACTTTTTTAGAGGACGAGCTATTAGAGAGTTGCAATTGCTAGAAGTTTATGAGAAAGAGAAGTGAAATTTGGTTTCTATTGATTAGCTTTGTTGTTATATATGCTATTTCCATAAATAACAGCGATGGCTTGGGTTGGATACGAGTTGTTAAAGTTTTGTTGTGTAAAAATGGGTTGAGTTGAGTCAGTCTAATTTTCCATTTGCTCATATCCTACCCGACCTACCCATCTGACAGATTTATCACTAAGTAATACCAATAAATATATTTCCACAAGGTACGTAACGTTTTTCGCTCCCTGTTTTCATTAGGGATTTTCTGGGTCAAGCATAGAAGAACCTTACCAAGGGAGAGTTCTTGCTGGGGTCTTGTAGATTAAATCATTGCGAGCACTGATCTCCATATTCTCTTTCATAATGGCTCATGATGATTTGGGCATTGATGGATTGAATTTAAGAGACTCCTGCAACTCGGTCCCCGTCTCCGAGGATGCTCAACAAGGTGTTTCTGAGAATGATGGTGGTATTCAGATCACGTGCTTCAGTGAAGTTGTCAACGATTCAACTCTTCATTTTCAAATAATCCGTCTCGAAAAGCAGGTTTGTTGAGAAACTCTCTCTCCTAATGTTGCTCATTTTGCTTTACAGTGCTGTTGAGTGAGATGATAAAGCTACATATGGTGATTTTGTTGGAGGTTTAAACTGCATATTTTTGGTTCAGCTTTTCATTTAGATGTTCTTTGGAATTTGTGGACTTAACATAGCCCAATCAATTTGCTTGTGGATTGGCAAAACTTCCAAGCATTCAATGTGCTAGACTTAGTTATTGGTATGGTAATATAGAAAATCTGGCCCAAGGAATTACTGGGAAAATGTGATTTTACAATCTTTGTACTAGGGTACGTCTACCACAGGGTGCTTGGTAAAATAATGAGATGAATGCGTTGTTCTTGTTTGATACTTCAGTAGTGCTCACTTATCATTCCATTGAATGCAATGTATTGGGAGTTTCTTAAGACTTCAAGTTTGCAACGTGCATAGTTCAGGCAATTTGTCTAACTCAATGCGTGAGACTCTTATTCTTCTACTGGGATTAGAAAGTATAAAAGCAAACTTATAATATCTCCATTTATGATCCGAATTTTTGTTGCGGTGTACTTGCTGATCGAACGAATTTGAGGTTGATATAATAATCGGCTTCAACAACTCTGATGTTGTTTGCTAGTAGCATTTTATTGGAGCTCTCTGTTCATATGACATCTCATTCTGATCAAAGAGAAAAAAGAAGGTCCATCTTGTATTTGCTACACTAGAAAAGGAAGTTTAAGGTTTTCTGTCAGAAGCATGCCTATGAAGGCTTAATTTTTCTTCATCTACAGCAGTTGATGGTGATAATGCAGAACTAGCAACTTCATTTAAGTTGATAATAACATTCATGAACTTTGTTTCCAATAGGATTTGCTACTAGTTCTAGCTGTTTCTCATTGCTCTCATTCATTGACCATTATGCCTTTGTCATGACTGTAGATCTATGCATGGATAGGTTGTAACTCTTCGAAGCTTGGACGTCTCTATGCAGCTGCACCTACACGACCTGTAAGTTGCGGTGTACAGTTGTTGAATATATTTACAACCCCTCTCGTGGACTGATGATTCCTCTGATTGCACAGGCCAACCTTGTTAGTGTGACTTCTATACTTGGCGGAGCTTCTGATAATACAGGATCCGGCATTGCTAGAAGATTAGGTAACAAATTCACCTATGATTTTTGTGACTGATCCTTTGCTCCGTTGGGTAACATTTTTTGCTTTTCAGTCGTAAAGACAGGTGTCAACATCATCCTCGCTTGCAATATCCCAAAGAATAACCCCACGCTTGAGGTTGACACTCTCTCTCTCTCTCTGGGGTGTCCGCTTGATTATCCCGCTCCTGCCCATTCTTGCTGCTGGATTGGTGCTTTCCATCTGTGCTCTTTTACATCGACATAAATTTCCTTCCGTTTGGGTTTCAGGCAGATGCTGAGAGACTCTTAATGCAGAAGCTAGTCAGCCTGGGATACAGAACGCCTAAGCCTGACGGGTCGTCTGTATGATGATGGATTTTCTTACTGTTGCTCATTCAATTTAATTTGGGATCGCTCCGTAAGTTAAGTCTTTCTATTTTTATCTTTTGTCTGGGTCTCTGGGGAAGTGCACATTCCAGCTTTCGTTGCTTGGTTATGGATGTGATTTAAATTACAAATTCTTCCTCATGATTGGAGCGGTAGGACAAACTGTATTTACACTTGTCCGTTTCCAAGGTTTTCCCTGCGTTGTTGGGCCTCAATAGTGAGAATACTCATCATATGTAATCTTCTTGTCTTGCGGTCTCTTCTATTTTAGATTTCCACGATACTGTGTTCTTTGAAGAATTTACTCTAGTAGATCATATGCTGGAGGCAAATGATAGGTGTGTAAAAGCATGACGAGAGAGTTTTCCTCTTTGAGAAGGTAGAACCATTAATTAGTCGAAGCGCAGAGGAACTATGCAGCGCTTTCATCTTATTGAATCAAATAATGTTCAAATTTACATAATTTACAATGTCAAAGTGCTAAGAGAATCAACAAGTTATTCCAGGTAAGGGGTCCCCAGCATTCACTAAAAGGAAGGGGACTTGCACGGAGACATATTTACAGCTTAGCCAAAGGTCTTCTCGGTGCTATAGCACATGTACAGAAAGCCATCATCATCCTTGGAAGACTGATAGATGCTGTCCAGCCGACTTGCTGTAGAAATGAAAGATAATTAACCCCTTAGCAGTTTTATCCCGATGCACTAGATGGAAAAGGATTGGAATGCACGTCGTGCGTGGCTAGACATTACCTGTTGGAGGCAAGGTGTTCTTGACAAATACAAATAGAGCTTTCCCTGAGGTCAATTGCAGCCTGCTACTTAAAATGTGGATGAACTGACCTACGGACATGTCGCGAGGGACAAGAAATCTACGCAATAGAACAAGTTAAAAAGGATAGTAAGACAAGGTTGCCATCTTGCTGTGTATCAGACATGAGAAGATACGTCGATTCTCTGTCAAGCAGAAACTTAATCTAAAGCATAAACTTAATGTTCTTGTATGAGAATTTGCCAATGCACGGTTCACCTTTACCAGAAAAGCATCCAATTCAGAAACACAAGGGAAGACTTATCGTGTAGATGAAATGCTAATGCTTTTCTTTACAAGTACTCAACAGACTTTGACTTGAGATCCGGAATGTTAAACAAGGCTCGACCGTTTATCTACGGTAAGGAAGCAAAGTCAAGCAAGGATAATTACTTTTTCTTATCCATTTCCGGCAGATCGGTCCTCGAGTATCTTTCTATGATTACCTGCAAGAAGAACCAGAAGTAACCCTGATAAGCTGCAAGGGACATAGAGCTTCCCCGGAAAAAGAAAAGCACGGCAATCGCAGTGGTCGCATATCGCCACAAGCACAAGTATATTTCTTTCTAGGTTGGACATGAAACTATGATGGTTTGATTCCTACAAACTAACAGTCAGGCAGCCGGAACGATGACAAGGAGCGACATGATCCGCAGGATGCGGTTCGGCTCATTCGTCTCTGCCCCTCTTAAAGCTAATTAAGTAGTGGCCGTTCCTACAGCACGAAGCCCCGCATTTCTGCGCGACCGAGTCGCTGCGGACTTCCACCAAGCTCATCATCCATAGATCAATTGCACAGAAAAATTCACAGCCACATTCCAAATCAATTACACATTAGACTTGACTCCAGATGTAAAATCCCTCTCAAACAGTTCCAAACATCTCAGTCGGAGCCAAAGAACGCCTTTTTCAAAAAGTATTCAAGCGACCGGGCTTAATTGTCTCCCTTCCCCGGTCAAATCAATTAGCGGTTGCGAAACGCGTTGACTTCCCAACAACAGAAAACGATCGCCAAACGGCCAGAAAAGAAAGACAAGCGCGGAGACATCTTCGAGCATTCCAAACGGTCACAACCGGAACAGATCGCGATTACGAAACGACAACACGCTGGCTTGCAGCCGAAGGCAATTCATCTTAAGAGCAAATCGATTCAGAAAAAAACTTACAGGGATCCGGTCGGGATACTTGTCGACGATGCTCTTCGATTCTTCCAAGCGCTTATCTAATCCGCCCCGAGAAATCGGGAGAGAGGGAAAAAAAAAACCAACAAAAACAAAAAAACACGAACTCGATCAGAACCGCAAGATTGGCCATAAAAATCGCGGATCGAAGTAAATTCGCCACGGAGAAAATCAACAAAACACGAAGAAAGGGCGAAGACGAACCGAAGGAGAACTCATCCTTGAATGTCTTGGCAATCCCCATACGACCGGAGCGAGCGAGCTAGAGAGAGAGAGAGAGAGAGAGAGATGCAGGGAGAAGACAGAGAAGCAGAGGAGAGGAGGAGAAGAAGATGAAGATTATAAGGAGGAGGAGGCGAAGGAGACGTGCGACGACAGAGAACGGGACAGAAATCGGTTGCGGGAGAAGGACAGCTCGAACGGCCGGGAGACGCGCGGTTCCTGCGACGTCGAAACGACAAATCCCACCTTCCCCCCCGGCCCGGGCCCGAAACGACGTCGGGGCTCCACGTTTCGTGTTGACCGTGCATGGCCTCGAACGCGATGATGATGATAATGATGATGAGCTGGAACCAGGGGAGGGGGGAATATGTAGGGGGAAGATTCCCGCCGTCGGTGCGGGGAAGCTGGGCCCCCCTTCTCGGGCCCCAATTCCTTTTGGGCCTCGGTTGGGGCCGCTCGGATAAGGGAGTGGAGCCCAAACCGATTCGATTCGGTATTTAATGGGCCCGGATCACGTGTTTGCGTTCGAGTCTTACTCGATGCGCATTTGCGGGGGCGGTTTTGTGTGCACCCATCGAGGCTACTCGAGTTGAATGTTGAGATGTGATTCATACTTCTCATAAATGGCACGGGAGTCCCACTAGCGTCTGAGTCAAAGTTGAATGTTGAAGTGTGGTTCATACTTTCCATCAATAACATAGGCTAGGGGTCGCCCTGGCGGAGGGTAGTGAGGAGAGTGTCTCTGAGCAGCTAAGGGGTTTTTTTATAACTTGAGTCCATATTTTATAGGTAATTTGGGCTTGGATTCATGAATAGTTGTTGGGCATATTCCTTTTTATTTTCTTTGGGTAATTGAGGGATGTGATAGAGGTGTGATGAATTCTCTATTGGATGTAGGCCTAGATTAAAGGTAAATGAGGATAAAATCTCGGGTCTTCAATTTTCATTTTCGCTTTTGCTTTCTATTTTCTTGTAATTGTCCCCCGAATTTTAATGAAAAGTAGAGTGATCGGTTCTCGATCTAATCTAGTTCCAAAGTGAAACCAAGAATTGGATTGGAAGAACCGCTTCCCAATTTTGGGAACTAGGAACCGGACTTTTTGGTCCTATGAAGATTTTGGTATAAATTTAATTTATATATGTGTTTAAGAAATAAAATAATATATTTTATGATTTATTGCTAAATATATTTAAGAAAACATAATTGGTTCGATCCGATCTCGATTCTTCCTGGAATTGGGAATGGAATGGACTGAAAATCACTAGTTCCATTTTTATGGAATCGGGAATTAGACCGATGCCTTCAAGAATCGGACCAAATTGGCCAATTTGGGTGGTTCTCGGTTTGAATGGTTCGATATGCTTATCCCTAACGAAAAGTTCGGATACCTCCGGTTATTCGAAAAGAATGCGCGGTGAAAAGGCGGGTCGAGTCACCTCCGGATTAAGGGCGGAGATCCGTGTCGTGTCGTCGTGGTTCCAAATAGATAGAACCGCATCGATCCGACCATATGGAGTGCACGTCTCTCTTTCTCTCTCGTTCATTTGGGAACGGGTAGATAAGTTGGTGACAGAGAAAGAGAGACACGTGCCCAATTGGCCGTGCGTGTAGGCTTTGATTCTTCTACGCGCGATGGCATATTTATATTCGATTCCTTACGCTAGGATTGTAGTTGGCGTCTCGCACGATTAAGCGAGATTAGCGAGACAAGTATGCTGATGAATTCGGCGTTTCATCATCGAAAGTGGGTCTCATCTATTTCTAGCAACTAAAACTTCATATCACGTGGCTAGGAGTCAGGATCCAGGGGACCGATTCACAAAAAAATTGTGGCTGAAAAATTGTCGGCCGCGCCGACCAAGCGGAGATCCGGACGGCCACCGCGCTTGGTCACAAGTGGTTCCTAAGATGGGAGGCCGGCGACCTGCCAAAATTGCGGGGTTGCTAGAAGCTCGGGCGGCCGAATAAGAACTTCTGTCGACTAGTTATCTTGGTGGCAAGAGACCATTCTCTTGTTCGTCAAATACACGAAAACATCAAAGGATCTCAAACTTTAGCTAGCCTAATGAAGTGTCGGGTCCTTTTGAAATCATCGAAACATATCATGCCGTGTCAATTCCTAGTTTATTATTTTATTATTATTATTATTATTATTATTATTATTATTATTATTAAATGGTCGAAACACATACTGTGCATATTTGTAAAACCATATCAAAATTCATTTATCTCTACAAAATAAAAATGAACTATATCGCTTTAACATAATCATATGCCTTTAAAAAAAGATTCGTTAAATTAATAATATCATAATAAACATTAGTGGTCTAGTCAATTGATAAATGTTAACAATTCACATATTAATGATATATTTCATTGATCTATTTCATACCAAATTACATGTCGATGGTCCATCTATTGATCAAGCTTTTTCTTAATATTACCATGGTCACGACATAACATTGGGCGATAAGGCAACCGAGATTCTTCCTTGTCAATATAATTTTCACTTACTATCAGGCAGTGGTTAGACCGAAAATGATAGGTATATCCACAAGCCTCTCAATAGCCTCACAATGATATTGAGTACCAATACAAAATCATAACAGTATCCTTTACAATTCACAAGCAAATTCGGAATAAATTTACAAACGAAATACATTTCTCAAACCAATATAAAACCTTTCACAACTCCGCTCATTGCTCGAAATACTTTTTGTATAACATTTTTTATATTATTTGTGAACTCATTTTGTAAATCAAAATTAATTTCACAAACCATTTCATAATCTATTTCATAAATTAAGTTCACAATTCAACATATTATTCTTTCACAACACATGCCTCAAAACAATCGTCAAACCATTCACAAGTACTAAATCATCATAAACGTTCGATCCCGATTTTATCCAATATACATGCTTATTCATAACTCATAATATATCAAATCTTTATTGCTTTTAAGACATGAATTTAAAAATTCATAGTAGAGAGAGCACCACTCATCATGCCCACAATGTAACTAGACCCGGTGGCGAAATCGTAATCTTATTAATTAAACGAGAATTGATGTTCAAAATTGAATATAACT
Organism: Eucalyptus victrix; assembly: GCA_016097545.1. NCBI lineage: Eukaryota > Viridiplantae > Streptophyta > Magnoliopsida > Myrtales > Myrtaceae > Eucalyptus > Eucalyptus victrix. The sequence goes on from CM027842.1 coordinate 50,918,355, forward strand.
CTAAATCAATTATGAATTGACTAAACTATACTTAAATGCTAACAAACAACTCATACATACTAACAAATCACTCATTTGAAGCAATTATTCAAGCGGGGTTTATAACTTGCTCATGAAATCCTAAATTTCTTATTTCGACCGAACAGTTGCTTGAAATGAATTCCAACAAACCCACACTTCCACAACTCCGTGGTCCATGACCTCCATGAAATCCCAAAGTTCGGCAACCCAATAGTTGGCCTTTGTGGCTCAAATTTGACAAAATTCTGAATATATAACCTAACTCTAAAGCCACCACCATCGGAAGAATGAGGGGATGTGAATACTTACCGGATATGGCGATACAAAGTGGAATTGGCTTGGCGAGATGTTCTTGGCGAATACAAGTAAAGTCCCAATTTTTACTTTTTCTTTTTCTTTTTTTTTTCCTTTTAAGGTGGGTCCCACCACCATTTCGATCCTATTGACATGAGTTTATAAATTCATAATAAAGATAACACCACTTATCATGCTCACAACGTAAATATACTCGGCGACAATATTGTAATCCTAACAATTAAACGAGAATTGATGTTCAAAACCGAGTATAACTTTACCTTGATTATATATTGACTAAATTATGCTTAAATGCTAACAAGACAACTTATACATACTGACAAATTGCTCATCCGAAATAATTATTCAAGCACAACCTAGAACTTGTGCATGAAATCTTAACTTTCTCGCTCTGATTAAACCGTTGCTTGAAATGAATTCTAGGAAAACCACTCTTCCACCCACACTTCCGCAACTTCATGGTCCACGATCTCCATGAAAGCCCAAAGCTCCGCAACCCAACAGTCGGCCTTCGTGGCTCAAATTTGACAAAACTTTGAATGTATAACCTAACTCTGAAACCCACTCTTGTCAGAGGACACGAACACTTGTCCTACATCACGATACAAAGTAGAATCGACTTGGGGGGACGTTCGTGGTGAGTACAAGTACAGCACCTCTTTTTTCTTTTTTCCTTTTAAGGTGGGTCCCACCACCTTTCGATTCGGTCGGAAATCCTGAGCATCACAAGTTCCACTAGCGTCGGTCCTCGACACAAGATGCCCGGTGGGTCTTACTCTTCTTCCACATGGTCGAGAACATGGGAGGATCGCCTCGATCGTCCCTGGATCTACGGGGTCCCGGGGGACACTGCCCCTTCGATGAAGCAAGCGCCATGTGATGGGATCCCCCAACAAAAAAACTGAAAAAGCTTGTTCCTTAAGACACGAGAGAATCCACGCCCCCACCACCACCCCTAGTACCGTGTCTTCTTGTAGCTGCGTCCGTATGCAGCAGATGCAATCGCCAGATCCACCGACACTCCCAACCGAGTGAGAGATGGTTCGATCGAGGTCCCCAGAAAATGAAGGCTTTCTTGGTCCCGCAAGTTTTCCAAGGAGCTTTGAGCCCCCAAAGCCTATTAGGGAAAATATTTTGTGTTTGATAGATAATTTTCAAAACTCATTGATCAAATATTGGCATTCCCAACACTAAAAGCCTAATGCAGGTCCGAACCTGCTTTGAACATTAGGCATTTTGGAAATGCAAGTTCTGTCATTGTTCATCTTCTTTCCCATTTGTCTTCGTCTTTCCCCCGCCTGAGAGACGAGCTTCTCCGGCAGCCACCACTGCCGCTTGGGGGTCGCATGTCCCTAGTGACCACCGCTTGGGGTGGTGCAACCTACGACCCAGGTGGTGTCGCCTGGCTTGCGCGCGCTAGGCAACGTCGCTTGAGCGAGGACCTATGCGACGTCGCTTGGGTTTGCGCAAGACCGTAGGCTGCTAGATTTGGCCGTTTGGAGGCCAGATTTGGCGGTCTTAAGGCCATATTTGGCCGTTCGGCAGTTAGCTGGCCGTCGAATATGATTTTCAGACTTAAAAAAAAAAAAAAATAGCAAAAGCCAATTACAAGTGTGAGTTTTGTCAAATGGTGTGTATGCTAAATTACTTTTTAATGCTATTTGACATTACAATTTACCAAACTGTGTAGCATTTTAGAAAACCCCTTTACCTAAAAAATATTTGTATTTTTCCAAAGTTGAACCAAACAGCCCCTTATAGGTTAACGAGCGTTGAAAAAGTTCAAATACATCTTTTTTCGCGATTTCACTATGGCTGAGCCACGTATCCTGATGAGGTTATTCTGATCTCGATGGATGACCTCGATCAATGCAACTCCTCATTGAGTGCGAGTGTTGATGGTCTTAAATCCCACGATGTATAATTGGAGTTCCAAAAAGAAAATTTGACGTTTAATTGCTCCTACCTCTATGACATAGATTTTTTTCACGAATGTCATGTCTAGTGGGCATAAATTTTGGGGTCTTTCTTGGATCTTTACATTATGAAGGTACTTTATGAAAACCCAAAATTATTGTAATGATTTAGGTTTCGTTTGATTTATCGAAAATGAATAATTTAAAATTTTCTTTTTAAAAGAATCCCTTGTATCTCTTACATTTGCAATAAGTTTAGCACCGACTTATGACAATAGGGATCTAGTCAATCAAATTCGTGTACACAAACTCGCTCTATCTATCCAATGTTGCATTAAGGTTTTGTCTTTTCCATTAACTAAACTTATGTGAGAGTTAATCGTATTTTATTTTTTTACTCAATATAAACGCATGCTAATTATTGCGCTAAGCCATTTTTTTACAATGGACTTATATGCACCGATGGAGAGCAATATGCTACTATATCAGGCAATAATTTGAGCTTCAAATTCTATACGCGTGAATTAATTTCATCAGCAAAAAGAGGAATAGATCTCCATGAGTATCAGTAACCATCATCTTATGCCCCCAAAAGTAGAAAACCAAACATTCAATAATTACTTTCAGCTAAATGCTGCAGGGAGAAAGTAGGAAAAAAACATCATTACTGTAAGTAAATTCCTTTGTTGGCTAAATAATTACTTTGGAGTTTGAAATAGTTATTAATGTCATCCTTATTTCACATCACGCTTAAGAGGAAAAATCATAACTTATTTGCCCATTTCTTGATTTACATAGTGTTCTCAAATTAGCAGTGAAGACCAAGCAACATTCCATTGATTCATTCTTATTTTTGTTTTATTTCGATTTTTAGAATCCTTTATTCAATTATAAATTACTACATAAATAAAATGTGAAATTTCTAGGTAGTCTATTTCCCTTTAAGGGTTGTGATTCATAAAGGAGTTACTTGTCTATGTTGGTACGACATCGCTTTACATAGAAAAGGACACGAGCTACATCTAAGTTCAACTTGAAGATAAAAGCCCTATTTCATTTTTAGATGGTGAAGTAAGATCAAGCTCGAGAGCTTATTATTCTAAGTTGGAATAAGTTGATAGTATTTTAGTCTTTTTTAGGCCATTTTTTCGATACTAGGATTATATAAATTCTCGACCAATGAAATATCATAACTAATTTTTTATTTATTTTAATTCTTTGGCTGAACATAATGTCTTGATTTGACACGTAAACCGAAGTGACACTATTGAAATGAACTTCACGTGCACTTTACTTAGACATCGCCACATGACTAGTAAAAGCAACAGCGAAAGCTCAGAATTAGAGATTACTAATTCCAGCAGTTATCATAAAATATTTTTCCACCTAGAATAGTTTTGCGATAACATGCAAATCGCTTATTTTATGACAAATCCATGCCCGGAAAATGACCCAAGAGAACAAACGGGGGATCCAAAAAATAACTAAAAAGTACTATATATCCTCTGCTTTTAAATTTTCCTTATCCTCATTCTCAAGGAAAAAACAAAATTCTTAAAAACTTTCCATTCTAATTTTCGATCGCCATCATTTCCCAAGTAAAGCTAAATATCCTCTGAGGCTGCGTTTATCAACACCTTGTCAACGTCCTTGGGGCCTTAAAAGCTTCTGTTATAAATGCAAAGGCATTTAGTACAAGTTTGGAGATACTTTGAGTTTTGAGTATTTTCATAATACGAATACAATTTTTTCTTCCAACTTTGCCCTCACTAAACTTTCATAATTTGGAAATATTCCTATCTTACATGACATTACCGATGAGAATTCTGTTACTGGCAGGCTATTTGTAACCTTAAATTCAGACTTAGTTGATGCGAATTGGGTTGCACAAATCCAACAAATCTTCGCTCAGAGACCTCAATAGCATTGGATCTAGATTGTTGGTAGCTAGATTTGGCCTTGTTGCATGCTGGTCGCTTAGTCCCTCAAGATATTGAGTTTTTTTTTTTTTTTTTTTTTGAAAAGATCAAAAGTGCTTTACAAAGTGTGTGTGTTTTTTTTTTTTAAAAAAATACCATTTAAATCAAAAATTTTTTTCTCAATGTACTTGTAATTTACTAAATACCACTTATATTTCGAAAAATATTTTAATCCAAAGACTTTTGCATTTTTCCAAAAAAAAATCTTCCCGAAGCTGAACCCAACGCATATCGAGATATTTAGGCAAATTTTGCAATAAGAAACAAAGAAAAGGCCAAAAGAAAATCTGAAAAAAATGGTTAATACTCGAAAAATCCCAAAATGGTACACGCGTGATAAATTTACCCCAAAATTAATTTTTCAACTACAAAAAACTAAACCGATACACCTTTAACAAATTTTACCAAAAAACTTGTGATAACTTTAGACTTGTGATAACTTTAATTTTACTATTAAATTATTGAATTGAATGATACATAACAATTGACTGATGTATTAATTTGTGATTTTACTCTCCGTTGGTCATTGTTATACAATTTTGTGATTTTTTGTGATATTAATTAAATTTAATCACAAATATATTAGTTTAGGGTTTTTGGTAGTCAAATAAATTAATTTGAGGTAAATTTATATAAATGTACTAGTTTAGGATTTTTTATGGTTAGTTGGGACAAATTTATTAAAGGCATATTAGTTCAGGATTGGTCAAAAATTTAATTTTGGATAAATTTACCAAATATGTATTAATTTGGGATTTTTAACCAAAAAATAAGTATCCTTTGAGACAGCAGTCGACAGCCTGGGCGGGGGTATGACACGTCCTTCCACCGGCTACTCCCGGTAAAACGCGTCATTGTCCCGCGGACTGACCGCCCACCGACTGCCTCCTTCCGTCCAACCCCCGAATACCAACCCCCACGCCAACGGCCGAGATCGAATCTCCGTCCCTTCCCAGGCCATCCTCGCCCGTCCGATCCCCTAAATGAATCTGACCGAAATCACGCGTCGCGGGGGTCACTTCCCTACACTCCACCAGCTATAAATATCCTCTGCTCTCGCCTCTTCGTCCTCGCCAACTTCTCCGATCGCGAAATCCGAAACCGCCCTTCTCTTTCCGGCGCTGAGATCTCCGTCCGTCCGTCCGTCGAGCCCCATAGGTAAGCGAATCGCGTCTTCCTTCTCCATCTCTAGTCGTTTCGTGCGGTGCGATTCGGTCGGTAAGCGAGTCAGTCTGGTGCGGTCGCGGTCAAATTTGACGTCCTTCCGCTTCGGGGGGCTCGGCAGATCTGCGAGTTTTTCTCGGGTCGCTCTGCATGTCGGATCCGACGCCGTTTCGCCAGCCGTTGCGTTTGAATTGCGTTGAGCGTTGGCGGTTTGATTCTGTCCGTGCGAAACGGTGTGGGGGTCAGAAGTCAAGGGTCTTTTGAATTGTTTTAAGTTTTAGATCCGGGCTAGATCGGCGCGGAGCGGCGTGCAGGAGTGTCGATTCGAAGGATTTCTCAGTTGTCGAGCCGCCGAGGGCGCTGGATCTGGCTCTTCATCTCCGCGATTCCAGCGTCCTGTTTCGGTTTCGATTTGGGTCGGTTGGCATTCTAGAATTTCTCTTGGGTTCTTCCATTGGGTCGTTCGTTTCTTTGGGAAAATCCGTTTTCTGGTATCGTTAGCACGTTTTTGCGTCGTTTCTTGATCGGATCTAAGAGATTCGAGAACCCTCACTGTTAAGGCTGTTTTGAAAGATGTACTGATTGTGGGGGTTACCCATCTGGCTTGCAGCTTGAAAGCAATGGAGACTTTCCTATTCACCTCCGAGTCCGTCAACGAGGGGCACCCGGACAAGCTCTGCGACCAGATCTCCGACGCCGTCCTCGACGCCTGCCTGGCGCAGGACGCCGACAGCAAGGTGGCTTGCGAGACCTGCACCAAGACCAACATGGTCATGGTGTTTGGGGAGATCACCACCAAGGCCAATGTCGACTATGAGAAGATCGTGCGCGACACATGCAGGGGCATCGGATTCGTGTCCGATGATGTTGGCCTCGATGCCGATAACTGCAAGGTGCTCGTGAACATCGAGCAGCAGAGTCCTGATATTGCGCAGGGCGTGCACGGCCATCTCACCAAGCGGCCGGAGGAGATTGGTGCTGGTGATCAGGGGCATATGTTCGGTTATGCCACTGATGAGACGCCCGAGCTGATGCCTCTGAGCCACGTGCTTGCTACCAAGCTCGGCGCCCGCCTCACCGAGGTCCGCAAGAACGGCACTTGCCCATGGTTGAGGCCCGATGGGAAGACCCAAGTCACTGTCGAGTACTACAATGAGAATGGGGCCATGGTCCCTGTTCGCGTCCACACCGTCCTCATCTCCACTCAGCATGACGAGACTGTCACGAACGACGAGATTGCTGCCGATCTCAAGGAGCACGTCATCAAGCCCGTGGTCCCTGAGAAGTATCTGGATGAGAAGACCATCTTCCACCTGAACCCATCAGGCCGTTTCGTGATCGGTGGACCCCATGGCGATGCCGGTCTCACGGGCCGCAAGATCATCATCGACACTTATGGTGGATGGGGTGCTCACGGTGGTGGTGCTTTCTCCGGGAAAGACCCAACCAAGGTGGACCGCAGCGGTGCCTACATTGTTAGGCAGGCTGCCAAGAGCATTGTTGCCAGTGGGCTCGCGAGGAGGTGCATCGTTCAGGTGTCCTACGCCATCGGCGTCCCAGAGCCCTTGTCCGTCTTTGTTGACACCTACGGTACCGGGAAGATCCCCGACAAGGAGATCCTGAAGATCGTGAAGGAGAACTTCGACTTCAGGCCGGGCATGATCTCCATCAACCTGGACCTCAAGAGGGGCGGCAACGGCAGGTTCTTGAAGACTGCCGCCTATGGACATTTCGGAAGGGACGATGCGGACTTCACCTGGGAAGTGGTGAAGCCCCTCAAGTGGGAAAAGCCCCAAGCTTGAATCGGCATTTTCTCTACCAGCTAATACCGTTCGCTGTCTGCGCTTGTTTTTGCTTTTCGTTTCGATTTTTTTGGTTTTCCAGATTTGGATTTCCGTGGTTTTTTCGCTTCAGTCCAAGACGTCGATTTCCTAGATATGTTAGGTCATATATTCTTTAGCAGAGAAGCATAAATTGTTGATTCAGATCTATAGTGCTGTAAGAGATTTAACCTCGCCGAGGTGATTATCGGGCTGTGATGATGATGTCTAGAGGAAATCGTGGTAGGGGAAGAACACAAAGATGCAACGGTATTTTGTTTGTTTTTACCAAATATTATAAGATTCAAAGGAATTTCTTGCTTTTGGCTGTGTAAATTTCATGCATTTTGATTTTGGATCTTTTAGTGGTACGGTCGGATCTTGCCATGGCCTATAGGGTGTGCAAAAAATTTGAGAATCGTCTGCAATCGATTGTCGAGGAACTAGAACTGATGGGTACTAGTTTTTGTGTTTCAGCTGTAGATGGTTTTAGGTATAGAACTTCGTCAAGGAACCATAACTGATGGGTATTAGTTTTTGTGTTTCATGTGTAGATGGTTTTAGGTATAGAACTTCCCACCCGACTGGATTGATAATAAATATAATATATATTTAATTTTAATATGAAAATGAAAAATCTTAAATTTTTAGGCTACTTATTAATTTTTATGTTAGATAACTGTCTGCATTGCCTACTTAATAACAAATTTGATGAGTGTATTCTCTTGCTTACACAATTCCTAACATATTAATATTATTGGTTCATTAGCTCTAATTCGGAGTGTCTTTGATATTATTGGTTCATTAGCTCTAATTCGGAGTGTCTTTGATGAGATGGATTTGTTGTGTAATTCTTTATTGCATATTATAGTGTTATCGCGTGATGGGATCGGTTCTATAAACTCATTCGAGAATCGGATCGGATCGAATTGGTAGTCCAATTTGCAGATAGATCCATATAATTAACGGATGGTTCTCAATTTTAATTTTTCAGAATTGATCTTTAATAGGTGGTTTCAAGTCTAGGATGAGAATTGTTCATCCGGTCCAGATTCATCCCTAGTTGACGTGGCTGGTTGGTCCTTTTGTTTTTCGGCTCGTGAGACACGAGCCGCACCGGGACGCGGGACACGAAATAACGAGAGAAACGACGGAGAAATAGGTGGGGGGAATGGATGCTAAAGGTCTCATCCGAGGAGGGAACGAGAGCGCTCGACGGTGGAATTTGTTTCTCGGGTCTTTCGGACACGACCGTTCGGCACATGCGTCTGCTGCACGCTGAAAACATGGAAAGATCAGCATCAGCGGTCAGCGTCGCGCGAGCTGTGGTGTCTCCGAAGTTCAATGGTCTTGGCCCAAAAGAGAATTTGGTCGCTGCGACCATATTTTGCACGCGGAATGTAACGAGATGAGACTCGTGGAAGCATTGAAAAAACAAGGAAATGGAGGAGCAAAATTCTCGAGAAAGATAGCTAAGGAACTGCAGAAGTTGAAACTTGAAGGACCAAAGGTCCGTGCAAATCCGAGAGCATGTGCAAATCGTCTGCTTGATTTTGGGCTTAGAGCCTGACGTCACTGGACGCTGCGGATTGTGCTGTGGGGCTGTGCTCGTTAGGGCCGTTGTCAGCTTTGCTTTTCGACTGCAATTACGCCTTGCGTATGCACTGAGGATAGGGAGACTTCAACCAGTTTCAATGTTCTTGGCCCACAAGAAAAATAAAAAAGGCCAGAGCTCATTGACAAATGAATCTTGATTCCTTCCGGTTCATCGGGCTTCGATGTATGCGTGCGCCCGTGAAAATGTTGTGCTTGTCTTAACCGATTAGCTTACAGGTACGCTAGTATTTTAGAGTTTGTTGGCGCCGTCTCATGAGCTAGTGTTTCGAACTTACAACCGCGATGCGCTCCGATTCTTCTGAAGTTCAAGGTGCTAGTTTTATGCATTGATCAGTATGATAAGCTGATATGTCAAAACCATGGCAACTCTAAACTAAAACAAGGCCTCTCCCTTGCGTTACTCCACCACTTTCTATTGTTATCTCAATTCCTCCACTTATTTTCATGCTAGACATGTAATATTTTTCGTTTACTTTTTAGGTCTAAATAAAACCGTTTTGGGAAAATGTTAGAGAATGCCCATTAGGATTAGAGTACCTTGTTGAGGCTCATCAAGGTGCATTTAAACCATCAAAGTGTCCTCTTTAAGTAATTCTTCTTCTCATATTGTGTACTATTGTAATTTTCAAAATGTCTTGAAAAGTATCTCTTTTCTTTGTTGATTGGCTTAAACTAGTGTAACAGAACACTTGTAAATAAAGCCCTTATCTTTATTTTAACTTCCACTTATTGCCTATTCGATTCGCATCTCGTTTTGCAACTCGCCGCTCTCGTGGATGGTCTTCTAGGCACTTTAGAGCACGCTTGTCCTGTTCGGCACATCGGATGTAGTCCGATCCGTGAGCTGGTCAGGTCGAGTCTCTTCTCCCGGCATTATAATGGGCAGAAAATAGAAAATGCTTTCGTAGGAAGCTTGTGTGGGAGGGACTTAAAAAGGGGCTCGAGCTAGCACGAAGCTTTAGGATTTTACGAAAATCACACCATCACTTTGCGGCACGAACACTGGGTGCACGAGCTGAATTTATTGCATCGTTGCTTTTTTTATCGACAAAGATGAGCGAGACCGATCAACACTCAGCCCGTTCGATTGGGTGCTCCTAGTCTCTACCAACAAAGTCTGTCCACTCGTTCGGCAACCAACAATATCTTACACGACTCTTTTTCTTCAAAAGGCAAATCAAAACATGAAGAGAAAAAAATTTGGTTCCATGAGGGTCACGTTACATAGTGTGTCGCATTTCTTTGTTCAATGACTAGATCTGTACTTTTAGATACAAATCTTTTTAATTTAGCCTATTTAATCCTAAACTTTTTGATAATTTGTCAATATAATTATTTCGATGAATTTTGCTAAAATCACTGATGTGGATCTGCTTTATCATCTTATGTGACAAGATCGGTATTGATGTTGACAATTTTTCTAATTTTTATTTTTTTTAAATTATTTATATATTATTTTTTTTTTATTGTGGCCAGTAAGGGTCATGAATCTCATTTAGATCTAGGCTAGGGCCTTCACGCCCTCATTAGCTACAAGGCCACAATGAAAAAAAAAAAAGAAAAAAAGGAAAAGAAAAAAAAAAAAAATTTCATTTTAAAAAAAATTTCAAAAATTATCAATGTCAACAAATCGATCATGCAGGAGAGTTGACATACGTCCACTTTAATAATCATCAGTGAAAATTGGATAGAAGTTCTATATTGATAAATTGTCAAAGTTTAGGACTAAATTGACTAAATTAAAATATTTAAATTGAATTGGTATATGTATAATAAATTTGGATTTTTTTGATAATTTTTATTATAAAATTTCTCATTTTTTGGCTTGTGTCTAGATGAATGTTCCTTGCAATTGCCTTGCGATAAATTCCAAATCCGATTTTCATTTAATTTGTAATTTTTTCACTTTCTCCCTCCTTTTCCTTGTATAACTTTGAATTGTCCCATAATTAGCGCGCCACCTCAAAAGGTCCTATGATTGTCTTTTGGGGTCGGTAAAAGGTCCTATAATTTAAACGGGCAAGTATTGCATAAACTAAATTTATTAGATCAAGGTAATTATATATTAAAAAAATTGTGGCCCATAAAAGAACACGTTTCCATACAATTCTTATATTTTGATCGGTTCTGTTCATCCGAATTTTTTATGCAAAGAGTTTAGGACTACATGTTGATTGGTCCTCTTAAGCCCATCTTTTTATGGTTTGTTTCGTTTGGACTCTAGTGGTATCTACCAACAACTCTCCACTCATTCGGCAACTAACAATCTTCCACAACTCTTCTCCAAACGTAAATCAAAACATGAACAGAAAAAGTATGGTTCCACGAGGATCACCTTACACGGTGCATCGCATTTCTTTGTTCACTGACCAGATCAATGGTTTAAGTTCGGAAAAATTGTCCAAAAAAGTCATAAATTTATTGTACGGTAACCAATTCAATCATTAACCTTTCAATTGTACCAAATTAGTCATTATATCTTTTGATGATTTGTTACTTTAGTTCTAAAATTTTTATTGATTTGCTAATCTGACCAATTATACTAAGAAATCGCTAACGTAATGATCTAGTCAAGGTTGATTGTCTTAGGTGGCACAATAACCGATGATGATGTGGACAATTTTTATAATTTTTTTAATATCATGCATTTTTTTCTTTTTCTATTTTTGCTTTCTCATTTTCCCCCCACCGGCCATTGTTGATGCCGGCCTCAGTCGAGGGTGGCCCTCGCCTGGGCTAACGAGGGCAACCCTCGCCCTTGCTGAATCTAGTGAGAGTTGGCCTCAGCAACCCAAGTGAAAGTAATTCTCATTAGGCAAGGAGGTGAGGGTCGCCCTTGCCCAAGGTTGGTGACCTCCGTTGACTATTGATGAGGTTTGGCAATGGCTAGTGGAGGGAAAAAGAACAAAGAAAAAAATGAAAAGAAAAGGAAAAAAAAAGAAAAAAATTGTCTATGTTAACGTTGGCTATGTCAAGTAAGATGGCTAACGCTAATTGACTGCCATGTCAATGATTTTTAATTAAAATTGGCCAAAAAGACTAAATTGACAAATCATTAAAATGTTGAAGACTAAATTTAAAAACCATCAAAAAATTTATGATTAAATTGACACAATTAAAATGTTTGGATAAAATTGATAAAATCAAAAGATTTAAGATTGATTAGTTGTCATACAATAGATTTATGATTTTTTGGACAATTTTTCATTTTTAGTTCTAAACTTTTCAATTTTACTAATTTAGTTATAAACCTTTTGACAATTTGCCAATATAATCATTTTGATTAATTTTGTTTGGAAATTGTTGATATAGATATTGGTCGTATTATGTAGCACGACCGGTGTTGATGTATAAACTTTTTGTAATTTTAAAGAGTTTATGATTTTTTATATATTATTATATTTTTCATTATGGGTGAGGGCCTTTGCATCCTTACCAGCTCCAAGGCCACAATTAAGAAAAAATAAAGAATAAATAAATATATAAAAAATTGTAATAGTTGTCAATATTCACTAGAATCAAGAGAGGGTGATGACCCTTTCATAGACCTAGGTGAGGGTTCATGACTATAGCTTAGATTGACCCTTGTCCAAATTTGAGGAGGGTTTCTGTCCTCTTTTTGACCCTTGCCTCTAGTTGGCGAGGGTTGTCGGTGACCTTGTTGACCATCGCTATCGCCCCATTGACGATTGGGCTGCGAATGGCTTGTGGATTTTTTTTTTTTTACATAAGTTTTACTTTTTTTTTTTAATAGCTTTTTTGAGTTTTTTTTAATGGAAAAATGGAAAAAAAGGAAAAAAATTAATAGATGAAAATGTGCTGGAGGTTAGCCCTTCTTTTGAGACATATATGCCATTTTCAGATCCTCATTTGAAATAAGATTCACTTTTGACTCTTATTTAAGAAAATGAGGGTACACCATGCCCTTATTCGAAACAAGGTGTACTTCAAGTTCTTATTTGAGAAAATGAGGACACTTTAAACTCTTATTTGAAATTTTCCGTAAACTAAATTTACAAGCTCAAGGCAAAGGCATCTTTGGAAATCCGTGGGTCTCGTAAAAGACCATATTTTTCCATACAATTCTTGTATTTTGATTGGTTCTATTCACCCCATTGTTTATGCATTGAGTTTATACAAATTTTTCTTAGCTTACACCAAATATAAAGTTAATGGTTGCAACTAATGAATAAGCAGCTGGTGGTATAGCGATTTTTCTCTTCAAAACACGCTAATAATTTAGTGGAGAAATAAAGAGCATCTCCATTCCTTTAGAATAAAAAGGGCGAGTGTAAGAATTCACTATAGATCATGTCCTTCAAGTCACACGTTACGCTCTACCACATCATTGCAATCAAAGTTTTACCATATCATCCATCTAGTTTGGTATCTTTTATGTGAAGTCTATGGGGCTTTCTTAAAACTTGGACATGGTATATATGATATCAATTTATCAGGAATGATTTGCGACACAGAATCTTATCTACAATCTATATAGAATTCTCCTGTCGAATCACCGTCCTTGGCCGAGCCGCCCCGTGTAATCTAATGACATAAGCCCTTTTGACTAAATTATTGACACAAGCCCTTTCGACTAAATTATGCACTCACTCTTTTGTAATTCACACTGATGCATCTAATGTCCCAAACAAAAGCAATGTGAACTCAACACAGAGGCCATCGTGATCAGAAAAAAAGTTGGTGGTGGGGAAGATGGATTTGGGGGGTGGGGGAATTTACAATGCCTTATCAGCAGTAGGATAGAGAAAGACGTGGAGAAAGCTTAAAAGTGACTTGCATGGTCGCGCACTAGGAAATGCTGGAATTTGGATCCTTCCCTTTTCACTTTGCTTTTCCTCCACGGTATATCCTCAGGAGTCTTCCCAAATAAGTCAAAATTCTTATTTTTCTTTGTGCAGTAGTAGGTTGGCATATCTCATAAAATGGAAAAAGCTTAAAAGTGACTTGCATGATCGCGCACTAGGAAATGCTGGAATTTGGATCCTTCCCTTTTCACTTTGCTTTTCCTCCACGGTATATCCTCAGGAGTCTTCCCAAATAAGTCAAAATTCTCATTTTTTTCTGTGCAGCAGTAGGTTGGCATATCTCATAAAATGGAAAAAGAAACCGTTTCTTAATCAGAGAGTAATCGAGATGCGTAGAGGATAGACAATATAACGTGAAAGCTACTTTTATTTATTAAAAAAAAGATCAATTACTTCGTAAATATTTTTAGAAAAAGTGTGTATTGAAAAAATGCGTCTGCCGGGAGTCGAACCCGGGTCTATTGCTTGGAAGGCAATTATCCTAACCGTTGGACTACAAACGCTTAGTTGCCCCTTTAGCTAAGAGATACAATATAAACTCATATTTTGAAGTCTTTTGTGACGCAATTTCGACCCGAGAAAAACAGGAGTTAAAAACGAAACAACATGCAATCATCAAATGTACAAATAGGAAGCTCAACTTCTCCGTTTATTCATCTATAGTTAGAGAACTTTAGTCAAAACTCAACTTTGGCAATATATTGCTGCAGTTTAATCGGTTTTCTCCATATAAATCAGAGAAAAGGACGTCTGACGAAGCATTTGTCGATGCAATAACATTGGTGTTACACTAAATCCAAATCATGGCCTGAAGATACGTTTGTGGACATCTTACATTTTGAGTCGGACAAAAAGAGAAAAGAGGAGAAAAAGATAAAGTGATGGACGTGACTTGCCCTCTCTAGTAAAGTGGGAATGCATTTTATATATATATGTCATGCACATGTTGACCGGTGTATGAATTTTTTTTTTCCCTTCTTCTATGTTCTAATCTTTTCACAAGAATATAACCATACATATATACACCGATGTAAGCCACCCTAGAACCTCTTACAAATCAGGAGATCTCCTACAAATCACTACAAATCAGGAGATCTCTTACAAATCAGAAGATACCTTAAATAGAAAAACTTTCCTATTGGGGTCCTAATTGACAGCTCATGTTAATAGCACAAGCGATCCGCATACGTGCAGGGATGCTTGTGAATGTGCATATTATTGAGAAAGACATATGAATATAGAAAACAGAAAAGGAAATGACGAGGACGATGCCTGTGAATATGCATATTATTGAGAAAGACATATGAACATAGGAAACAGAAAGGAAATAACGAAGACGATGCCTGTAAATGTGCATATCATTGAAAAAGACGTGGGAACGTAGGAAACAGAAAAGGAAATGACGAGGACGAGCACTTGAGCTCGAACAGTCAATATTTTGTACGCAGACTGCAGTGCAAACGCACTTGTATAAATAGTTCCCAGGGGCAAGAAGAGAGGCTGAGGATCTAGCTCAGTGAAGGCTTTTGCCATAGACAAGCTCCCTAGCTCGCGCTTCCCCGTGATCAAAACCCATCCATCGTTTCGTCATGGAATCGTTTGCGCCCGTTGCTTCGGATGTAGGTGATAATGATGGAGTAGATACGATAATGGAGGAGGACGAGGAACTACGAAATCGGTGGGCTGCCATCGAGCGGTTGCCTACGATCCGGCTCCTGAGGACATCACTCTTTGACAGCAAGAATGAAAGCACTGGCACTAGGAATGGAGAAGAAGGGAGGGAGAAGAAGGTGGTTGACGTTACCACGCTCAGCTCCCTCGAACGTCATCTGTTCATCGAGAGGCTCATACAGCACATCGAGACTGATAATCTACGCTTGTTACAGAAACTGAGGGAAAGGATAGACAGGTATTGTTCGCTAACTTGGAATTTTTTCGGATATGGCGCAACTCTTTGTGGCTGATCTGGCGCCTGGTCTTGTCTTTAGTATGTTCACTCATCCTATTTACAGAAGCTCCTATAAGAAAAAGAATAGTGAATTTTTAGTTGGGACAAATTGACTAAATTTTAATCATTTGTTGGCAATTTTCTCAGCAAAGAATTGCAAACTTTGCCTTCCTTTGAATGACTTCCAAGCAGCCTTCTTTGATTCATCATTTGAGCCATGTACCTGCTAGAATTATGAATTTTCATCTTCATTCATACATTCTAATCACCAAGTTTTCTCCATCTGTATACCGAAACTTCTTTCAGTTTGCATCTTGTGGTCACAATCAGTTTATGTTCCAGTCTCGCCTTTGACAATCAACCAAGGCATGTGTATGCTTAAGTATATGCGTCTAGGATCAGCAACTCCATTAATGTTTCTTTTCCAGAGTGAATGTGAAATTACCTACTGTGGAAGTGAGGTACAACCATGTCTCGGTGGAAGCAGACTGCGAGATCGTGCGAGGAAAGCCGCTTCCTACACTGTGGAACTCTCTCTCAAGCTTGTTATTGGTGAGTAGGTATCTGCACTTCTAATTTCTTTACCGCTCTCATTTGCCTCCTTATGACAAAATCAGTATCGCAATAAAGTTCTTCAGAACGAGAATCTAATGAAGGATATTTCGGAACAGATTCCTGCAAGGACAGTACCATGCAAATCTCAGGCTTCCAAGATGAGAATTCTCAAAGATGTCAGTGGAATCATCAAACCGTCAAGGTTATAAGCACATCCGCTATTCTTATAGTGCGATACCAGAATCGGTAGCTTAAAGAACTATCTCCAGATATCCACTTCCTGAGAAGTTTATCATCCCAAACGCCATTCGACACAAAGGATAAAACCCAAGCTGTAGAATTGATTACGAAAGAGTTGCACGTATATTGTCATCGGTCCTAAAGTCATGAATGGAATGATCCTTATCATATAACTTGACTAGAACTTGACTAGAACATATTTTAAATTCCTTGAATAGAACTTGACTGCAAGGGAATAGATTCTTTCCTCATATCTTTTTCTTTTCATAAAGTTAAAGTGAAAAGGTAGCCAAAAATCTTGCTAGGGTTCAGGTGGACAAGTACTAAAGTGCCTCTGTATGCAGGTTGACTCTTCTACTTGGCCCTCCAGGAAGCGGGAAGACTACTCTGTTAAAAGCTCTGGCTGGAAAGTTGGATCAGTCACTTAAGGTCAATATCTCCGAATCATAGTTGGCTATCATGCCTCAGCAGCCCCAAAAATGAATGTTCATAGAACATGTGAATAAAATTGATAGTGCAAACAATCTGGTGGTCTACATGGAGCAAAGTAGCTATTATAATTAGACTAATCAAATTTGGATTTTCCAGTCATTCTCTATGCGAGATATTCTCTCCAAATTTGGAATGAAATGTATAAGCAACGAGATAAATCTTTGAATAAGGAATTCTCTTAATAGTTAATACTGTGGTCCATCATTACATTAGTTTCCCTACATTTCCTCTTAGGTTACCGGAGCAATCACTTACAACGGCTACAATCTAGACGAGTTTGTCCCTCAGAAGACGTCTGCTTACATAAGCCAACTTGATCAGCACATACCTGAAATGACGGTGAGGGAAACCATTGACTTCTCAGCACGCTGCCAAGGTGTCGGAAACAGAGCAGGTAATGATCCTTTTGTTTTCCTGTGCCTCATTTGAGTGCTGGTCTTGCACTAATCTCACTTATGTTTAACGTTGACACTCATTGTTCAAAGAAATAATGGCGGAAGTCAGCAGGAGAGAGAGAGAAGCAGGAATCATCCCTGATCCCGACATTGACACTTATATGAAGGTAGTCATGAGATGGTTCAGGTTTTCCTTTCTCCATTGTCTTCGGTCCTATTTCTAGAAAATTTTCTTCTGATGATATGTTAAAAGGACAATTCAATTCGAAACAGGCAATTTCTGTGGCAGGACAAGAGAGAAATCTTCAGACAGACTATATCTTAAAGGTACATACTCAAACGCACTAAGGTATTTGTCTTTTTTTCCCACCACTTGCTAATAGCAAAAAGAAGCAACTAAAAACAGAAAGCTAAAGGCAGCCGGTGGAATGCAGTGCTTCCGTTCTCTAGCCGGCACTAAAGTATTCAATTAGAAAAAAATGGAAGAAAAGGAAGAAACACTGAATCATCACTGAGGCAAAATATTCAGGATATGTATGAAAACTGAGTGTTCCCACTTTCTTTTGGCTACTCTTTTAGTTAAATCAATGCTTATGTTAATTTTTAAGTTACAGCTTCCAAGAGGCAAGAACCAATTCAATCACGAATCATGGTGAAAGCTACTCATGAGCAGGGAAAATATAAGATGCCTTAACCCAAGTGGATGTTGTCTAATTTAATGCTTATTTTACTGCCTATCAGATACTTGGGTTGGATATATGTGCTGATATAATGGTTGGAGATGCACTGAGGAGGGGCATTTCAGGTGGCCAAAAGAGAAGGCTGACAACAGGTAACACAGAAAAGCGAATTTACATATAATAGGAAAGTAGCAATTAAGCCTGTACACTAACTGAAGTAAAACCAGTGATCTATACAAGGGAGAGACAGATTGCAATCTGAAATTTAGAATCTCTTTTGAAGCTTTTCTTGGTTTCCTTCTTTCTGGCAGGAGAAATGATTGTTGGTCCAATGAAGACTCTTTTCATGGACGAAATCTCGACGGGATTGGACAGCTCCACAACCTTCCAAATAGTATCCTGTCTTCGGCACTTGGTGCAGCTCACAGATGCAACAGCATTTGTCTCACTCCTTCAGCCACAGCCTGAAACCTTTGATCTGTTTGATGACATAGTATTGATGTCTGAAGGAAAGATTGTGTATCATGGCCCTCGAACCTATGCACTTAAATTTTTTGAGGAATGTGGCTTCAAGTGCCCAGAGAGAAAGGGTGTAGCAGATTTCCTCCAAGAGGTGCAATAACTACAGAAATTCCTACAATTTACTCTCTTATAAAACTTTCCAGTTGCTTGAGGTTGGAATTAGCAATTTTTTATGCAGGTTATATCTAGGAAGGATCAAGCACAGTACTGGTCTAGCACTGACATTCCTTATAGCTACATATCGGTGGATCATTTCTCCGATAAGTTTAAGTTGAGTCACATAGGGGAAAGATCAGACCGTGAACTCTCAGTTCCTTGTCAGAAAACTCAATCTGATGACGGTGCTTTATCCTTCAGCACCTACTCACTAAGCAAAAGGGAATTGTTTAAAGCCTGCATGGCCAGAGAGTGGCTTCTGATGAAACGGAACCGGTTTGTGTACATCTTCAAAACAGTGCAGGTGATCACCTACTTTTCAGGGATGTTCCTACCTTTATACTGGTCTCTTGCATTTCACAATTCTAACACTCCCCTTCTCATACAGCTTGTGATTACAGCATTCCTAGCAATGACAGTTTTCATTCGTACCGAAATGGACATGGACTTGACCCATGCAAATTACATCATGGGTGCTTTATTTTATGCACTGATCAGGCTCATGACAAATGGAGTCGCAGAGCTGCCTCTAACCCTAGCTAGACTTCCAGTATTCTACAAGCAAAGTTCGTTTTACCTTTATCCAGCGTGGGCCTACTCTGTCCCTGCATCAATCCTGAAGATCCCCCTTTCGTTGCTTGATTCGGCACTTTGGACTGCAATGACTTACTATGTCATAGGATACAGCCCCGAAGTGGAAAGGTCAGCATACAATGTGACAACATAGAACAGAAAAAGAGAAAAAGGCTTCCTAAACATTCTATATTCATCAGAATTGAATGAATTATTCACTGCTCCAATCACTTTCCCCAGGTTTTTCCGACATTTT
Organism: Eucalyptus victrix; assembly: GCA_016097545.1. NCBI lineage: Eukaryota > Viridiplantae > Streptophyta > Magnoliopsida > Myrtales > Myrtaceae > Eucalyptus > Eucalyptus victrix. The sequence goes on from CM027842.1 coordinate 50,937,830, forward strand.
CTCCTGCTATTTGCTTTGCATCTAGCATCCACATCCATGTGCCGGGCGATTGCTGCGGTGTTTCGCACTGTAGTAGTTGCAACAACATTCGGTTCCTTAATGCTACTACTGATGTTTTTGTTTGGAGGCTTCATTATACCCCGCCGTAAGTGGACTTAACATAAATCTTGTTGGTTGATTTTCATGATAAATTAACCAACGTGGCTTAGTAAAGTTTTGGTCACCTGCAGCGTCCTTACCACTGTGGCTGAGGTGGGGATTCTGGGCTTCTCCGATGACGTATGGAGAAATCGGTCTCTCGCTGAATGAGTTTCTTGCTCCGCGCTGGAACAGGGTAAGTTTCGGATTCCTTAATTCCCCAAAGTTGTATGCAGTGAATAGACAATCTCTACATCTTTCTACTCTTTTTACCTTTCTTTGGGGCTAAAGTTTTCGAAGGGAAACACAAGCATTGGAAGGGACGTTTTGATCATCCACGGCCTGAACTTCAATGGTTACTTCTACTGGATAGCGGTGGGGGCATTGTTTGGCTTCACTTTTCTTTTCGATCTTGGCTTTATCTTAGCCCTCACATACTTCAGAGGTCAGTTCTTTTGACACTTGTAGCGACATCATGTACACCTACATTAGTTTCCACAATCATTGTTAAATTTGAAAAATTATGCACAATAAGACGAACAGATTCTTGCAGCTCCCAAGGTGTCTCGAGCAATAATTTCGCACAAAAAGATCTTGTCAAGACATGCAAAGGAAGTTGATAAGAAGAATATTCCAATGGACATTGATGCTGAAACTACTCTGGATAGGAGGATAGGTGAGGAAACAGATTTTGAATTGAAGAAGTTCTTACCTTTGATCTAACATTACGAAGAATGCATAGCTGCTGCATCATAAGATATTGGTTTTACTTTTTTTTTTCCCAGGAAGGACGATCCTCCCATTTGAGCCACTCTCAATGGCATTCAAGGATGTGCACTACTATGTCAATACACCTCCAGTAAGCACACACGAATTTCTTACATATCTTTCTGATAAATTATTACGCTAAGATCAAGTTTATTTTATTCTTTCAATCAGGAAATGAGAGCGAATGGATTTAAAGAGAAAAAGCTCCAGCTGCTCTGTGGCATTACAGGAGCATTTAGGCCTGGAGTCTTGACAACCTTAATGGGCGTAAGCGGTGCTGGGAAAACCACTCTCATGGATGTGCTTTGTGGAAGAAAAACTGGAGGCACGATTGAGGGGGATATAAGAGTTGGAGGGTTCCCTAAAAATCAAAGGACTTTTGCCAGAATTTCTGGGTACTGTGAACAGTTTGATATACATTCTCCTCAGATTACTGTCGGAGAATCAGTGAAGTACTCAGCTTGGTTGAGGCTGCCTCCAGAGATTGATTCAGAAACGAAGGCGGTATATCATCCTTATACTTGCTAAAGTCACTACTGGACGTTTATTTCTGTTGAAGGGTCACATCCAACAAGAGAACATTTAGACAGAGGGAAAGTCACTAATCAGTGTAGTAAAAGAAAAATCCTATCCTGCCATATGATTGAGCTAGCCGAAAGTTAAAATTCACCTGTATAAGATAAGGCGGTCTTAGTTCATTTTTCTATGCAGGCGTTTGTGGAAGAAGTCCTTCAAACGATTGAGCTCACTGAAATTAAAGATTCCTTGGTTGGCATCCCGGGACAAAGTGGCCTATCAACCGAGCAGAGGAAGAGGCTGACTATTGCTGTAGAGCTAGTTTCCAATCCATCCATTATATTCATGGATGAGCCAACGTCTGGTCTAGATGCCAGAGCTGCAGCAGTTGTGATGCGTATGGTGAAAAATGTTGTTGCCACAGGTAGAACAATGGTCTGTACTATCCACCAGCCAAGTATTGATGTTTTTGAAGCTTTTGATGAGGTGAGTCTACTCTCGAAAAAAAAAAAAGATGAAGAAAGAATGTGGGCTTATGCGATCTGCTTGATAGGCTTAAATAGAAATAAGCTGCATAACAGTTTTTGGTAGAGAAGTTACTCAGATGAACAATTTCGGTTTTCTGTGAGTTCATTTTGTCATATATTACAGTGTCAATATTCTACTCCTGCAGTTGATTCTGATGAAAGTGGGAGGACGAATTATCTACTCGGGAAAGCTGGGTCATCATTCAAGTGAACTGATAGAATACTTTCAGGTGTGCCTACAATTTGCTACATTGCAATTCCCTTCAAGTGCATTTTGTTCTTTCATGAGAAAGAAGACTTTCATTACCAATTTTGTCTGTCAAGAGATATCTAACTCAATGGAGCAAAATTTGTGCATTCATCTGGTACTCCAAAATAACACGTGCAAATGAGATCTTACTTCTAGCGAGGAAGACCAAACTCATTTTCCACTCTGGTTTTCTTTGAGTCAACATCTGTAGGGAATTTCTGGCGTGCCAAAAATAAGTCACAACTACAATCCGGCGACATGGATGTTAGAAGTTACTTCCACATCAGTTGAAGCTCAGAACGGCATAGATTTTGCTGACATATACAGGAATTCTACTCATTACAAGTCAGTAAAATGAACTGCTTACGCAAAGCAGCATCTTATGCAAGTATTATTGATGTAGTTAAACAATGTTTTAATTGCTGAATCACTAATTTGTTTATAGGGACACTGTTGAGCTGGTTCAGCAACTGAGTGAACCACTTCCAGGTTCAAGAGACCTTCAGTTCTCGACCCGCTATCCTCAAAATGGACTTGTCCAACTCGTGGCATGTCTATGGAAGCAACACTTGTCGTATTGGAGAAGCTCTGAATACAACTTAGTGCGCCTCCTGTTTATGGTTGTAGCATCGCTTCTATTTGGAGCTTTGTTTTGGCAGAAAGGGCAGCACATGTAAGTCGTTTGCATGGTAGTCTATAATATACATGACATAAGTGCATATTTCACATCAACTTAGCAAACACGTGATCTCGCAAACCGATCATGCACACCTCTGTATCTGTCCAAAACGTGCTTGCTTCTGTTTCTGTACTTGCAAGTTGCAATCCTTAGCAGGTTTTATCTTGCAGTTTCTTTTGTCGTGGTACATAGCTCTTGACTCAAAAGTGTTTGTGTTCTATCCTGTAGAGAGACTGAGCAGGACTTGTTCAATATCTTTGGCTCCATGTTTATCGCCATCATATTTCTGGGCGTAAATAATTGTTCAACGGTGCTACCACATGTGGCAACGGAGCGGACTGTTCTGTACCGGGAGACATTTGCTGGAATGTATTCTTCTAGTGCTTATTCCCTTGCTCAGGTTCGATGAGAAAAAGTAACTTGCACTCAATTTTTCTCTGATTCAATTGACTAGCAATTTGACAGATCAACCTTTTAATTGGTTTAATAGGTGATGATCGAAGTTCCTTACATATTTCTACAAACGGTTTTGTACGTGGCCATCACATATCCTATGATAGGGTATGATGGGTCTGCCTACAAGGTCTTGTGGTACTTCTACACTACATTCTGCACATTCTCGTACTTTGTTTACCTTGGAATGCTCCTGGTCGCAGTGAGTTCAAATCTTCAAGTTGCTTCCATATTGGCATCTGCAATGTACACCATACTAAATCTTTTCTCTGGCTTCCTCATGCCGGGACCGGTAAACCTCTCCAACCTAACCGTTACATATCCAAATTTCAAGCTACCGTCTGCAATGCAATTTGTCTGCCATTATTCTTGCAACATAATTTGATTCTTGTTTCTGCAGAAAATACCAAAGTGGTGGATTTGGTGCTACTGGACTTGCCCTACGTCATGGTCATTGAGTGGCTACTTAACTTCACAGTATGGAGATATTGAGAAGGAGATAATCATATTCGGCGAAAAAAAACCTATCAGTTCCTTCCTAGAAGAATATTACGGGTTTCAAAGCAACCAATTAGGCCTTATAGCTGTTGCTCTTATTGCTTTTCCAATTGCTTATGCATCTCTATTTGCATACTGCATTGGCAGGCTAAAGTTTCAGAAGCGCTGATATCAGGGATCTCGACTGTTAGTTCTCTCTTGTATGCAACAGCAAATGCTTGGAACTAGCTCGTATATTATCAAAAGTTGTTTACAGTAATACGTGTAATGTAAAAAACGGTTAGATGCGCCAAATTCTGTTGTTGCCCAATAGTCTCCATGTCAGTCACTATTGGATTCTGCAAAAGCTTTTCCCAATCAGCATCTGATCAACGAGGTGATCTGGAGTGGAAGTCTTTTGAGGAATGCATCCACTACGTGCCCTTTTTTCAATCACATGTTGATCTTACACGTTAATGCACCCACATATCTCTTCAAATTTGAGTATTCAATGATACAATGCCTGCAAGTTTTTTCGCACACCTTCTTCCAGTCGTTTCTTCAGGTCTTCCAGTTTCGTCTCCATTTCATTCACCTCTTCCTGTTTAAGTGCAGTCATTCCTTCCAGTTCAGCATATCTAAGGTTTCTTTCTTTCCTTCCCTCTGGCTCCGCCTGAAAATGGTGGACAACACTTTATCAGCAAGTTTTTGTTGGCTTTTGCTACATGCGGGACTCGACCTTGGGTCTTGAACCCCAACCCCCCACACACAAAACTATTCCAGAGTCTCAGTTTTTTCCCAGCCACATCTGGCATCACATGTAAAATTTGTCTTGGTTCAAAAGTTAGTGTGAGATTAGGGAAATTTTTCCCTGTGAATACCCTATTCTGGATGATGCCATAAAAATGGAACACAAATAGTAAGAAAAGGAGGAGGAAGAAAGAGCTTTGTCAAGTAGGCTTACCACGGAGATATCACATTCCATGTGAGTGAGGAAAGAGCTTTGTCAGGCAGGCTTACCACGGAGATCACGCATTCAACGTGAGCAATTAAGTTGCATTCTATGCAGTAGTAGACTCCAAGCTCTGGATTCCTTCTTTGCTCACAGAAGTCAAAAAAGTACTCGCTGGAAATATTTTCAACTAGTGAATCATGCAGTGTTAGCTAATGGATGTGATAGTCATGCTTATAGGTTTGCAGCATTGGAACACAATGAAATTCTTGATTTGCTCTGCCAGTTCTGGGCTGGTCCAGTCCAGTTCTGGGCAGTTCCCAGTTCTTTTGCACACCCCCAACCAGAATTGCAAAGCATTGCCTTACAGTAGAAGGTAAAGTCAGTCAGAACTACCATAAGCTTTGTCAAACATATTCAAGGCAAACCAACTATAGTTGGGGAATGTGAAGCTGATAAGAAGGCGGTAGGGACCAACCTTTAAAAGCTGAAGATTGGTTGGTCTGGGACCAAGCTTATTTTGCATTGAATCGTGATGGCAGATTTGCAGCAAAGTGGTGGTATTGAAAAGCTAAAAAACCACATTATAGTACGCTGTCAAGCATGGGACCTCAATGATTACCTGCAAAAATTTCAAGAACAAAATAGATTTTCTCAGAAGTACAGCATTCTTACACTTGCAAAGGAAATCAAGAATTTCATTGTTCAAAGTCTTTCTTGGTACTTCAAATAGGGATAGAATTTACAAACGAAATGTTTGTTAGTATCCATGCCATTTTTAAATATTCTGGATTGCGATAATACCAAAATGAAAGGTCTATTGATATTTCGGCAGTACAAATTCAGTACAGCAATTTCACCAAGAAAATCTAACCTGTGCAAGTGAGTAGAACCATGGACGAGTACATTCCAGCAGATCTTTCCTGATACGAGACCGCCTGGCCTATTGCCACAAATGCTAGAACGGTCGAGCAGTTGTTAATGCCTAAGAAGATGACTGCTTCGAACATGGAGCCAAGCATGATGAGCAGGTCCTGCTGATTATTTCTGCCAACATCAGAACAGAGATTCCACGTATAAATTTGTTAGCAGACAGAACCTTTTCCACATCCCATCGTGCTTGTCCAGTGAACTGCCCGAGAGGAGGATAAAACAGGTCTTTTGCTTGATGCATTAAGTTGCAAAATCTTAGTATTCACGAGCTTAATACGATCGTCATAATTCAGGGAGAAGGCTAGCGGAAACTATGTTTTAGAGATTTTTCCTATTTAATATAAAGTAAGAATTTCCTCCATTCCGGTGTAGATAAGACTCAAGAACCTTCTCCTCGACCTTTGGTTTGTACTGGCGATTAGTGCTATAGCCAGTTCCATTGGCAAACCCCTTCATGTGGATCAACAAACCGAGGGCACGAGGATGATTTCCTTTGCCAAAGTGTGCGTGGAGATGCTAATTGCGTGGATTGATGGGGTCTCTAGGTCCATATGTGGATCAACAAACCGAGGGCACAAGGATGATTTCCTTTGCCAGAGTGTGCGTGGAGATCCAGGCTAATTAGCCGAGAGTTTCGACCGTTGAAGCGAATATTGATGGGGTCTCTAGGTCCATTGCTGTGGATTATGAATGGAGGTCTCTTGAATGCTCCAAGTGTGGGGTCTTTGATCATAAATGTGATGCTAGGTTGCACGGACACGTTCAGAGGGCCTCCGAGTCATGTCCGACACGTGTTGGAGCGTGTCGGACACGTCGACACGCTCGGACACGCGTTGACCGCGTGTCGGATTTGTCGACACGTGATCAACTTTTGTCGACACATTTCGACACGCGTGTCCGAGGGTGGAGGCGAGGGCGAGGGAGCAGAGATGAGATGAGGCCGCGAGCGAAGGCGGAGCCCGTGACGGCGAGAGACGGTGAGAGAAAGAGTAGAGACTGAGGCGAGGGCCGTGAGGAAGAACTTCACGAGGGAGGCGCGCATGGGGGAGGGCGGCGTTGTCGAGTGGGGGGGCGGCGGCCGTGGCAAGGGGGAGGAGGAGGAGGAGTTTGCGGCGGTGTGCAGCCTCTTGGCGCACAAGGACCGTGTGTTCCATCCCTGGCGAGGAGAGATCGGGAGGAAGAGAAGAGGAAAAGCGTTGTGCGGCGAGGAGAAGGAGAAGAAGAAGGCCTCGCTAGGGTTTCAAAAAGAAAAATAAAAGAATAAAAAGGGGACTTGGCGTGTTGGAGGGAGAGGGAAGTGACAGGAGAGAAGGGGAAGTGACGAGGGCGCTGATAGCTTGTCAGATGGACTTGTCAGGTGGAGGGAAAAAAGTGAAAAAAGAATTGGGGGTGGGGAAAGACTCGAAAGAGACGAGGGAAAGAAGTGGTTTGGGCGCCCGCCACGGGGGGGGAGTTAGAGGGAGGGGGTTGGGTCCTTTTTATTTAATCAAAAAGGTTATTAAATGAAATAAAAAAATAATTTCGAAAAATAAAAATATTGTATTTTTGAATTATTAGTGTAAATCTATTGTAGGTTCTTTTTAGAATTAAATTTGAATCAAATTAATTAAAAAATAAAAATATTTATTTAATATATAACGTGTCCCAACGTGTCGGAATTTTCTATTTTTGAGAAATGACGTGTCGACGTGTCGTGTCGTGTCGTGTCGCGTGTCGCGTGTCCGTGTCGGTGCAACTTAGATGTGATGCTGCCCCTTCCTCGGCTCAGCCTCTTCCTGCTCCTTTGTACGCTGCTTGCCCCCTTGACTTGTCTTCGGGGGCTCTTGTAGCCCCAGAGCATGGATGGAAGCAAGTAAAGAGCAAGAAGAAAAAGGCTCACTCACCTTTGGAGGGGATCTCATCTAGTCCGGTTAGCCCGAGTGAAGGAGAGAGGTCTTTGAAGCTCAGGTCCGAGGCTGTGGAGAAGAGGCTGCTTGATACATATTCACACAAGCCCCCTAAAGGGCCTACGACTACTTCGGAGCAAGTTGAAACTGTTCCAACTACTTCAAAGGAAGTTATCACCCCTTCGGAGCTGGTAGACACCACGGTGTCTTGCCCGGACGAGGTTGTAGGGGGCTCGGACATCTCTTTTTCGGAGGATGACCTCTCCCATTGCCCTACACCGAAGGCATCTGTAGAGGATAAGAGGCTTGCTGAGACGCCGGATCCTCCTCCTTCGACTATACAGGACAAGTTGTTTGCTCTTGCTCTAGATCTTCCACCTTCGATGATCCGAATAGCTCCGACTTCTACTCGGTGAAGTTCCTCTAAAAAGAGGTAATGCCATTGCCCTCTCTTTTTTAATATATATGTATATAGGTTGTTGGAACATTAGGGGGCTTGTTGCCCCTCTTAAGCAAGCGGAAGTGAGGAATTTTATCTTGACAAACCGGTTGTCTTTGATTGGAGTAGTGGAGACTAAAGTTCCCCACAATCTCTTCAATGCCATTTCTAAGAATTTGATATCGAATTGGTGCTGGCGGGCTAATTTTGAATACTCCAATTGGGGTAGGATTTGGATTGGTTGGGATCCTACTATGGTTTTCTTCGAAGTTCTATCGATCTTGGATAAGATGATTCATGGGAAGCTTCGCTGGTTGGAGACTGGAGTGGCTTGCTATGTCTCTTTCATTTATGCCGAGCATTCTTTTTTTACTCATCAACCTCTTTGGGAGATTTGGTGGCTAGAAGCTGTTCTTTGCATAACATGCCTTGGCTTGTTTTAGGAGATTTTAATGCTATAAAGGATCCCTCAGACAGATTGGGTGGTTTGGACCTTTGGTTGCCGTGCTTCGATGAATTTGGACAGTGTTTAGATTAGGCGGAGCTAGAGGACCTTCATTTTGTGGGGTTTTGATACACTTGGTCAACTTTTTCAAGTCCCTCTTACAAGATGAGGAAGATCGATAGAGTCTTGGTAAACTCTTATTGGAGCTAGGTTTTTTCCTTTTTGGAGGCGTCCTTCCTTGCGCTTGGGATTTTTGACCACTCACTTATGGTGGTTAAGGTGAAGAACCCGATCCTTTGGAAAAGGCCTTTTAAGTTTTTTGACTTCTGGATGCAGCACTCGGACTTTGACTCAATTGTGAAGTAACTTTGGGAGAATTCGAGTTATGGAGTGCCTATGTTTAGGCTGGTGCATAAACTGAAGGCCTTGAAAGGTCGGCTCAAGCAGTTGAATAGAGATTCCTTGCCAACATCTTCGAAAGGACTTCTGAAGTGAGGAAAGCTTTAAAGCAAACTCAAGTTGGCCTCCTTAATGATCCCACCAGCATGGTCCTCACGGACCTGGTGAGGGTTCAATGGCATGCCTTAGTGGAGCTTAGCTCTCAAGAAGAGTCGTTCTTTAGGCAGAAGGCTCGAATAAGATGGCTCAAGGAAGGTGATTGGAACATAAAGTTCTTTCACCATTACGTCATTAAGAGACAACTAAGAAACATAATTCTCTCTATGATGGATTTCTCAGGTAACCAAATCACTGAGCCTCAGCTGATCCAACAACATTTTATGGATCATTTTTGTGATCTTCTTTTGCCACGGATGGAGCTGGATACCCCTTAGGTGTTGGAGATTCGGGAGGTTATCCGCTCTCAGCTGAATGATGACTAGATCACCTTTCTTGTTCGTTCCGTGGCTAATCTTGAGATTCGAGATACTCTTTTTTCCCTTGCTAAGGGAAAGGCTCTAGGTTCGGATGGCTTCATGGTTGAGTTCTTCAAGGAGAATTGGGATACGGTGGGTCAATTGGTCATGGAAGCCGTGAAGGACCTTTTCACCTTGGGGAGGCTCCTCAAGAAAATCAATAACACCATTTTGGTCATGGTTCCGAACTGTTGATGACTACAAGCCTATTGCTTGTTGCAACACGGTATACAAGATTATTACCAAAGTGTTGGTAAATAGAGTTGCCACCGTGCTAAAAGATCTTGTTAGTCCATCTCAGAGTGCCTTCGTCAAGGGACGGCGAATTAGGGATAATATTCTCTTGGCACAGGAACTTTTTCAAGGTTTCATGATATCATGGACTAGCGATTTTTTTAGAGTGTTCTCCTTGCTTTTCGATTTCCTGATTGGCTGGTTCACCTCATCATGACCTATGTGAAGACTTCTCGGTTTTCCATTGCATTGAATGGGGAGCTTTCTTCCCTAGTGGGCGTGGCTTGCGACAGGGAGATCCCATCTCTCCCTACTTATTCACGTTGGTTATGGAGATGCTCTTTGGGATTCTTGGGAGGTGCTCATTACAGCCGGATTTTAGATCTACTGGGGATGTAGGTCTACTTGCCTCTCACACTTGTTCTTTGTGGATGATGTTTTCCTATTTTGTAAGGGTCACTTGCCATCCGTGAAGTTTCTCAGGGAAGGTCTCCATCTATTTTCTTCTTGGAGCGGACTTCTCCCAAACCCAAGGAAAAGTGAGGTGTTCCTCTCGGGAGGCTTGCCGGCCCTAAGAAATCAAATCCTCTGGAGCTTGGCTTTGTTGAGGGTAACCTTCCAGTCTGATATCTTAGGGTTCCAATCATCATGTCGAGGCTCTGGAAGGCAAATTGTGTTGATCTTGTGAGGCGCATCACCTCCAAGGTGCAATCTTGGACTCATCCGTTTCTTCCTTTTGCTGGCCGTCTTCAACTAATTAGGTTAGTCCTTCATGCCACTCAGGCCTTTTGGGCAAGTGTCTTTATTTTTCCTGTAGCTGTGCCAAACCAGATAGAGCGTATTCTCAAACAATTTCTTTGGAAGGGACCTGAATTGGGCAGAGGGGTGTCAAAGTCTCCTGGGAAGATGTTTGTCTTCCTAAAGTGGAGAGAGGTTTTGGTATCGGAGATTGTGAGAGTGCAATAAGGCGGTTATACTCAAACATATTTGGAATTTATTTTTAGATAAGAAGTCGTTATGGTATGCGTGAGTCCACTCGACCTTCTTAAAAATCAGGAACTTATGGGTTGTTAAAAAGTTGACCAACTGCTCTTGGGTGTGGAAAAAATTCTACAACTCAGGACAAAATTCCAGCTTCGCTTCCATTAGAGGATAGGCAATGGATTATCAGCGTCGCTTTGGTTCGATAATTGGCATCCCAGGGGTCCTTTGAATTTATTTTTCACAGACTCCCTCATCTATAGCTCTAATCTCTCTAGGCAAGCTTTGGTTGCTAATCTCTTCTTTGAGGATGGACGGGCTATCAGATCAGAGATTGAGTCTTGGGGTTCACCACTTCCTTCCTTGTCTGAAGCCCAAGATTGGTTCTGTTGGAGGGAGGACTCGATGGACTTGTTCTTGGTGGCCTTGGCTTGGGAGGCCATAAGGCGGAAGAATGCTAGAGTTAATTGGCATTGTTTCATTTGGAGTAATGCCATCCTGCCTCGATACCAACTGAACTTGTGGCTCATCACCAAGTGGAGGTTGCCTACACAGTCTATTCTCATGTCTTATGGTAGGATTGATGCCGCTTCCTACCTTTTTTGTAGCGAGGTGCCTGATTCTATCAATCATCTCTTTTTTGGATGTCGCATTACTTCGAGTATTGCCTTCTTTTGGGCTACTAGATGGGACCAATAGGACTTGGGAGGAGACTCTCAATTGGACCATTAACTTGCTTGCCGGCAAGGATTTTTATAAGTGTGTTGCCCGGTTTTCTTTTGGGGCGCTTTGTCACATCACTTGGAGGAACAGAAACAATATTCTTTTTAGGGAGACCCTTTTATCTATTTCGGCCATGAAGAAGCATCTCCTCAAGGTCGTCAAGGATAAGGCCCTTACCTTTAAGAATGTTGAGAACTCTCCCAAGAACAAGCGAATGCAACGCTCGTGGGATGTGAATCCCTTTATCTTCACTACCATTGACCATAGTCTGACTAGATAGGCTTCTCGTTGGTTGCTAGGTTGCTTTTGCTAGGTGTTGTTTGCCGTTGGCTTTTTGTTGGTCGTTTTGTTGCTTTTTCTGTGGCTTCCTTTCACTCATAATGAACGTGTTCATTTTGAGTGTAAGTTTTTGGAGCCGTGTTGCTTGTATAATTTGACCTTCCCTAATATATTGTTTACTTTTATCAAAAAAGAAAAAGAAATGAATTTCTTCTATTTTTATCTTATATATGTGCTTCTGTGACTTACCTGATCTGTCTGTTATATAAGGCTTTTAAATTTATACAGATTAAAGATGAATTCTTCTTTAGAAAAACATATGACATAATGGCTCATGAATTGACTACTTTAGGACTGCACAAGGTCTTGGCTTGGACAGGCCAAAACCCAAAGCATTGCTCTTAGTGCAAGCCTATTTTACCTATTTTGTTCTATGTATCAACCAACGCCACACAGTCAAACCTCACAATCAAACAGCATCATGATAAACGACAATTTGGTCACTAAACCGCTTTATTCAGCAGCTTTCTTCCCCAATCTATTAATGTTACAAACGGGAGATTAGAAAGATAAATACCAAGGAATAGCCGTGCTTGTCAAGAAGACGACGACTTACAGCTTGTTGTCTTCAAAAAGTGCATACGAGGTACACAAGAAGCGAGGATTTTCACTTCAATGGCCATGTTAATGAAGACATAGACGTAGACGAATCATCAAGAATAAAGGAAACCCATATTTTTCCAAACTGATTGATGATTCTGTATACTAAACTTTTGTCAGTAAGCAAATCGAACTACAGGCACTAGTATTACAAATTAGGATGTTGTCTCATGGGGAAGATAACTCGCCGAGATCGTGTTGCTCCATGTATTCCTGGGCACATGGGGGGAAGGATAAAATATACACCGAAAGAAATCGAGGTGAACCCATCAGCTCCACCCATATTTGAGTTCTTCCCACCGGAAGGGACTTAAACAGCCGTGCACCTCAGGCAAGCTCTTGAACAACAGCGCAGCACATACACACACAGCAGCAATGGCCACCAGTGAGACCATTGCTGGTCGGGCCACAAGGGATGTTCTTGTGGGTCTGCATGGGACCTTCTGTTCGCATAATTTGCAGTGCACTCTTAACAGTCCATGTTCTGTCTTATTACTCTCCATGCTGAAAGGTTTAGCTGATCTTGGCCCTTCTAATGGTTTCAGCTTGGGGTTGGTGGGAACATCAAGTATTACGTGTGCTCTCTCAGATTTTCCAGCAGATTTTCTCTGGACTAGATGTATATAGGAGTAGTGACCTTGTAGGCAAGCATAATCATTAGGGGTGAAACCCGAATCATCACGAGCATTCTTCCATGCTTCAATACCAACCTGAACCAGAGTAGACAGCAAAACTCTGTCATTTGGGCCACAATGTGAAAACATCAAATGTCTATAAATTGTAAATCAGGCCCTATAAGTGATTCAACCCACATGTTCCTCAATCAAATTTCAACACGAACTTCTTGTAATAGGACACGCTCAAAACTATGTGGACATAGACCTTCAACTTTTGAAATGACACTAAATTGAGGTTGAAAGGGTAGATGAAGCAAGACACTATCCATAAGACAGCAAATGAGTTAGAAGGAACAGTTGATGTATTGTTGAGAAATGAGCCAAAACCACAAGGCATGACACAGAAAGTGGTGACTTGTGCACAATGAAGAAGCTATGCCATGATATTTTAATTTCAAAATACCAACCAAATGAAAAGCATACATAGAAAGGGACTAGGAGATACCAATAATGGATCATTTGTTAGGGCATCCAAGACGAGTTCAAATCCCTTGCTACTGGCTGCAATATGAAGAGGAGTCAAACCAGCAGGACCAACAGCATTTGCTTTGAATAAAAAGTTCCTGCAGTTCTCTGGAATCTGTTGCACTTGCTCCAACCCTGCCTTATCTGAGTCTTCATGCGGAATGTACCTCAATAGGAACTCTACCATCATCCGACAATTTCTCTGCACAGCCCTGTGGAGGAGATTCATATCCAACATAGCCAGATCTATGGAAGGATGCTCACCGGCATCAACTACTCCATTGAAACAAATTCCTAGCAGTTTCTTTACCACAGCACACCAGTCATGCTCCATTGCAAACTCCATTAGCCACTTGAATCTTCTAAAAGGGAAAAGACCCAGTGTGTGATTCAAGTCACCAAGCCTATGCTTTGCATGACTTCGGTGCAGAAGCCAACCAATTTCATTTATAAAATCGAGGGCTTTGCTCCTGGCTTCAGCCATTTCAGATTCCTGCTTGATGTCAAGTGGGGTTTCAAGTGCCTCAATTTCACTCTCAAGCATACGGATCTCAGAGCACACTTCCTCCTCCGCAACAATAAATGGAAAGAAACTGCAGCTAAGACCATGGTCTTCAACCTGTCAATATGGAATACTCATGTAAGACAACTTACTAGTAGTTCAAACTTGCATGATTTTCATATCCATATATCAGAGTAAAAGTTATCTTTATGTCTTTCACAACACGATTCTTAAAGGTGAAATAGGGGCAGAGTTGAAAAGGTTCTCTTCTACAGTCTTATGTTGATAATAAAGGAGAAAGTGTCAGAACTGAAGCATGTATACCATCTATGATAGCATTTATCTGAGGATGAAACCATGGAGGGGATACTCATATGGGAGCCAAAAGGCCCAATCTGAGCACATCGACTTGGGATATACACATTGATATTAGAATTTGCTAGCTTTATGAGACCAGAAATATTGTACAATGACTCCTCATAGCAAAATTCATCAAAGCTCCACACCACACGCCTCAAACTCTGACAAGTAAACAGTTCATGGATGGCTTGAAAGAATGAGAGCATGAGATGCTTAGCAAAGGAAAAATGCAATGTGAAGAAGTATTTAAAAAAAAAAAAAAACAGTGATGAAACCTCAATAAACCCTCTCCCACAAGTTTTTGGGACAGAACAACGGAAGCTGAGGAACTGGATTTCATCATCCTCATCCTCATTAATCATTTCAGCTTCTTCTGTGAGGCCACAAAAGCTTTTCTGAGCAAGATATTTCCCTTCTAGGGCACAGAATAACCTGCCAAAAACTTAGGAAAATAAGTTCTCATGCATTAGCAGAATATATCCACAAATTTGATATCAATAAACGTTGTTTAGAATCTTATTACCAAGCAGCATACAGTAGGGTACAAGAAGCAGAAAAATAATGTGTGCAAAAGGCAAAAAAGGTACTTTGAAGTGGGCTTGAAAAGGTTGAAGCCTTTGACCACAAACTCAGCACTCTGCATTACTGACACAGCAATGGGTTTGATGCTTAAGATCTTGCCACTGTTATGACCCAAAGGCAGGGGGGTCCCTAAAACGATTTCACCTGCAGCACAACTAACAAAATTTGAGATTCTTTTGGCCCTTGGATTTTCAATTTATTATCAGGACTGTTAAAGAAAGGGTAAGAAGAAGAATGATATGAGAACTCAAAGGGCTCGATCAGAGATTCCAGATGAGTACGCACAAAATCCACTGACAAACAGTCACATTAAGATAGAGAAAGAGAAGCTATTGTGTAAACTTAATCTATTAGGCTAAGCCAATCACTTATGAAGAAACAATTGGATTCACACTATGTCCCAAAAACGAAAAAAAACACACATGCATAGGTCCCAAGAATTTCCTCAACTGTGATCTTATCTACCACATCATGTATAGAGCGAGTCTTTTCAATATATTTTGAGAGAGAGAGAGAGAGAGAGAGAGAGAGAGAGACCGTTGTAGACAAATGACACAGAATCTTGCACCCGTGTATAAATCCACCCTGTTTGCCAAAATGAATCATTGGATACATCCAGAAGCTTTCTTAATGTGGAGCCCAGATTCGAGTGAAGCTTCATAAAAAATGGTAGCGTGATTAAGTTTAATCATCCCTTTCTCATGAAAGCAGATGAGATGGATCTTAATTTTGCATCACAACAAAAGCATACCTCCCTCCACATGGTCTTTTCAAGACAAAGATAAATGGTCAATATGATACATCCAGGCCTAATATAGCTTTCCATGTCGGTAGGACTGTGAGACAACCAGTTGAGGATCTGGAAGTTCCAGGATAAATTTTACATAATCATGCCACCAATTTTAGGGTACCATACAAAAAGGAATAAAATAGACAGAAGAACTTAAGAGGTATGGAAAAACCTGTGTTCGCATTGCAAGAGGAAAATCATTGGGATCTTTTCCAAACAGTTTGAAGACGATGCGATCTGTCCGACACTGAAATTTTGCAATAAACAATGAGCCCAAACATTGCATGTTTCCATTTAGATCATTCCTATTTAAATTTAACCAGAAAAGGGTGAGCCAAACAAGAATTCATGAGACCTAATGCATGTCTTCAAAGCAATATTAGGCCCTTGGAGCAATGCAAGATGGTAATCTGCACTGCAGAAGCAAAAGTCCTTATTGCTTTTCCTTTTTTCAGGGATGTGCAGGCTCATGTAGTTAGTTGATTCAAGCATTTCTTATTTTTGTTACTTGAACAAAATATGGATATTAACAACAAGATCTATGAAAATATTTTCAAGAAGAGGGTGAGACAAACTGACTCAGGGCGCAGAGCCAACAAATGTATTGTCCAATTCGCCAGTGTTATAAGAAAGGAGAAAATTTACCTGAGCCTCTCCACTAGAGCTAGATGGAGAATCTGTAGATGTTGAGTTTGACGTTGAACTAATATGAGGTGGACTTGATTTGTTGGCTCCTTGCCGTGAATGTTCTGAAGCATCACACGTTTGTGCATTCACTGGAAATCCTTGTGTATCCTCATAAGAACTATTTAAGTCAATGTTCCTCATTCTGATTCTCTGAGATGTGTCATTTGATTCATTCACACAAGCAACACGATCATCTCTTGCTAGACACTGGCCTGTGGACTTGAAAACAGTTGGAGGTTGTTGACTTCCATCCCCAGTACTATCTGTACCTGTTCCTTGCGGCATCAAATCAGGCGCAGATTGTAACACCTGATGTCCAACGGACCTCACAGGGTCTTGAAAATTAGTCTCAGTATGCATCACAGAAGCTTTTGCATTTTCAGGGTCATCCCGGATTACATCCGGGACCTTATCTGGAGAACTGGCTGATGCACCTTTGGACTCCTGTAGTAAATTGGATAACCTCTGTCCATCAATTGTACTGGCAAGGTTCCTCAACAGGTGAGACAGCAGGTCCTGATCCTTTGTTGGATCCAAGCTACTTGCTGCAAGTCAGAGGAGACAAGACTGTCAGATCTATGGAATGAAATTAGCACAAGAATGAAATAGATAAATAGTCTCAAGTTATGCGCAAATCATATAGTCCATCGTTGTATGAGGTACAGATCTGTATTTAATGTGAATTAATTGTTGTGATTTCAGCAGTAAATCATAAATAGCTGGTTAAGTTTTATAATTATTCTTCAACACCTGTAGTGTGGAGAAGTGAAACCATGAAATGACAAGGAAGAGTTGACAGTTATTGTCCATTTCTAGCACTTGTATCAAAAAGCACCATCCTCACACTAAACGACAGTTACAGGCCAACAGCACAAAGAAGACATTGTAAATTTTGAACAAAATCAATGCTGGCAAAGACATATAGAAGATGATAATTTAGAGTATGGCATAAGAGAACAAATCAGGCATGCTAAGATGTTCTTATCCCAAAGAAGTCCTCAATGAATTCAGACAAGGAAAGGATACTTTATCTATAAAACAGATGGATTACCAATGTTCAGACAACCACCAGTCATGACAAGGATACAGATATTAAAGGATGGAACTACTAAAACTGACATGTAGGAAACGATGGAAAACAGTCCAATTCCGAATACAAATATTAATGTTCTTAATCTCCTTGAAGATGTCATCTGCAAGTAATCTTCATAAAGCTGGATGATGCTGTTAGCATATCCCCCATTACCACATGCACATAAATTCTAAATCGAACACGAGATTTTTTCACCCCAAACAGAACCATGTATGTGCCCCACTGGAAGTAACATTTGACACCTTACCGAAAACTTTAGCAACCAGACATTGTCAAAGATGCCTTCGAGCAGAATGCTGATCAAATTGGAGCAGCAGCCAGCACATCAATTTAATCAGGCCATTGGGTACTAATCCTCAAGATAAGTATTTAACAGGGCATTTACCATTTCCTTTTTTGGGATCCCTAAGCTAAGCCGCATATATGAAGTAGATGGAGGGGAGGTTGACTACTGACATCAACATCAGCCCAATCAGATTCAACAAGAATTTTCCATGCATCTGAGTGTTCTTCTCTAGAACTGGTTCGAGTAAATTGCAAAAAGAAAATCATATTATAAGTGCTTACAGTGCATATTGGAGAGTATCCTAAGTAGACTAACCAAAAGATAATGGCTACCCCTTTCATCACCGAGGGAGCCGCCACTAGCGACTGTCTCAGGATGTGTCTTCCTCCTCCTCCTATTATGTCCTGCCAAACGCCTACGACAACTTCTCTTCCCCTCATCAAACTCTTGAAGAACATGAAACCTGACCACAAGTACAAGAAAGTTGCATCGCATCTAATCAGGAAGAAAATTTTCAGGCAAAGTAACCTATCAGAATGAAAGCTATTAGTTGCAAACTCAAAATGAATGCAATAGACTTGGTCTTTTAATTGGCTATGAGGCTGACAATTGTCACTGCTATCAGCTCTGAAATCCTTTCAATCTATTTCAATTAAATAGGCTGCCATCAGACCAAACTAACCTGCTAAAATGTTGACAAAACCGCTGCATAACATTTCCCACCAGTGCTTCGCTAGCTTTAGAATGCATTTCACAAACCTTGTGCCTTCGGTGGTAATCTTTTGCACTGCTAAGATCCACCCTGCAACCCACCACCTGACATGCTGGACCATTTGGAACGGGCCCTACAGATTTAATCTTCTTCCCACCCTTTATACTCGAATCTATAATAGGATACCCTTGCCCACCAATATTCAGATTAAGACCTTCTGCTTCATCATCCAACTCTTCATCCTCGACCACCACAACTCTTCTTCGCTTCTCAGCTTCCCTTTTTCCCAATTCATTCTGTACATCCTCCAGAACAGATGACGAACACATGTTATTAAAATCAGCAGTAGCCAGATTATCAGGCCTGACGGGAAAAAGTTGCCTACTTCTGCATTCTGATTCCATGGGATTCAAAGGACTTGCCATGAAAAGGTCGCCGTCCCATCTCCATTCATTGGGATCCCACTCCATACTCTTTTTCCCAACAGAGTTCAAATCCGATGCCATAAGACCAAAATGTGCTTTTTCTTTGCGCCTAGCTTCCATCTCATGAAAACTACAGTGTCTAAATTCAATCCGACCTTCAATCTGACCAGATTCTAAGTCCACCAGACCGAAACCACCCAAATAAACAAGGCTTTGTCAACTACACATCAAGAGCTGCATTTCAAGTAAAAATCTGTCAACTAAGTATCCACCACCAACTTCAATCCCCATGAAGCATCCCTGATCATCCTCTCAATGCCCCAGAAAACCCAAAAGAAAGGAAAAGAAAAGAAAAAAAAAAGGAGAAAGAAAATGATCAAGGAGCCAACATTCAACGCAAAAGAGAGCTACCCATTTCTCCAAAGCCCCTCAATTGCCCAACCACACCCTCGAATTCATCAATGCCCCCAACAATTCCAAAACCCTTTTGGGATTCTTGGAAAAAAAAGTCCCACTCTCTATCCCAGCATCAGCCTCCTCCAGCTCAACACCCGGAGACGAAATCCTCACACAAAGACCCCCCAAAAGGAAGAGTTTTTAGAGAGAGATACTCAATTCAGTCAACGGCGAGAGGAGCTGGCGACTTGCTAATGTGGAGATCGCCGGAGAGGGCGGCTGGAGACGGAACTGTTGCTCTCAAGAACTCACAAGGAAAGACAGTTGGAGACGAGGATGGTAGAGAAGATGTTGAGAAAAAGGAGCGATTTTTAATATTTTGTTGTTGTTTTTTAATAGTTGGTGGAGAAGGAAGGAGAGGAGTCGTACATGCAATTGACATTGTTAATTTCCTCGACGCCGTGTGAGAGGATTCCAGTTCTACCTGGTTCAGGTAGCAGTTGCAATCATCCTCGTTTCATTTCCCGCACGTATGGATTTTTCATTTTTATTTTTCATTTTTCTTCCCTGAAAGAAATAAAAGAATACTTCTTGCTATTAATTATTACTATTATTATTATTGTTGTTATTGTTATTATTATATTCTCGTCCATTTTCCATCTTAGGTAATGGGAGCATCCAAATGTTCGATTTGACCAATCTCCATGGCTGGCACGCATCACTTATGAAAATCAAGTCAGGCTATAACCTAAAGTCGTGAGATAGCCTTTCTACTTTTTCATTTTCTGAGTATTTTTAATAGTGTTGAAGCGCCCTAGTTTCTTAATTATATATGGAAAAGGAGGAATCTCGTTGTGGAAGGTTGGATGGCTACATAATCAAATGGATATAGTAGATAGCCCTAAAATATGTGTAAATTGGATGGATACTTAGCGAAGAGAAAGTAGTAGATACTTTTAGGTTTCATGTGCCTTTTATACAAGGGCGAATGGGGAATATCGCAATGGCCTCGCGAGAATATTCAATTGAGGCCTTCTGGTTGATTAGGTCCTTGTACAGTGAATCGGGGAATGAAGGATTATGAGGGCCTTTCTTTAAGGTTCAATTTATTTAGTTGCCGATTATGTGATCAAGACGTTGTGATATATAGTACTGGATTACTAGACTGTCATGTAAAAAAATCAGATGAAAATTGGTGAAGAAGACCCAGATAGCATTTTCTTGCAAATCATTAGAACTATCCATTTCTTCAAAGGAAAATTGTTACTAGGTTATTTTCGACATCTCGGTGTTTGAATGAAAAGAAATTAAAACTAATTGATTCACGGAAAATATTTTTTTATAGATTGAAGATAATAAGTTTAGATTGGAGGAAATGGAAAATGACTTCCCCTTTTCCTTACAGAACAAATAAAAAACTAAACTACAGAACAAATGAAAACTAACTCTTTTTTTGAAAATGAATTCCACGAAACTATTTTTCTTTATCATGAAAATTTCAATGAAACGAATGGATAAGTGCACTTGACGAAACCATAGGAGCAGCCAAATACTGTTAGGTTTAAAATTATATAGACTTGAAAACGGAGCTACATATATAGTCTATATTTCAAGTATCTTGACTTTACCCACGGATTTGGTAAAGTGATGTCAAACGACCGGTTCCGCTGTCTAGAGTCTAGACCATCATTTGGTGGTGCGACTAGGGGATGCTCATCCTCCTGTCGTGGTCATATTTGGTGAATCATATTCCGTGAGTTCTTACCTCATTTCGACTTTCCCGATTGACAACTTTATATTTTGGAGTAAAAATTAATGTTATTCTGAGGGCTATATGATACGTGGGCTGTCAAAAAGGAGAAAAAAAAAAATAATCCGCCAATTGTGCAAGAATTATTCTCTTGGCATTTTTCTTCATGTGAAGAAGGTCCTTGCGTAAATATTTTTAATTTATTTTTGAATAATTTCGGACATTGACCGGTAATGCTATGAGCGTGAGTCTCTTGATCACTAGGCTGTGCTTGCCCAATCCGAGACATTATTATGCTAGGCACAGGTACGCGGGTTCTTATGTGTTAGTCTCTCTCCCATCATTAAAAACACGACTTCTCGACCGACTTGTATGTGTATGTGTTCAACATGTTGCGGTGTTCATCCTGAGTCAGGATCGAACTTTCCATGAAATTCATAGTTACGTCACTTATAACTTTCTTGCACATAGCATGAGATTTTCTTGTGCTGGTCCAAGCACCATCCTAAATTATATTTATATTATCATTTTATATGAAGAAGAGATTCAGGGAGAAAAATATTTGAATTTGACTATTCACTAAAAATTGTGAAAATGTGATAAAGGCTTAGGGTAACTAAGACATTTGATACGTTCAAAACACGACATACAACTACCGATATTTAAAAATTGATTGGACATGGCTGCACTTCGCCATCCCGCAGGGGCCTACCCACATGCCACTCTTTATAGCAAAAGTGAACTGACAGTGTTTGTACACTCCACAATGGCCACGGTTTTGGACTCTTCAATCTCGAGCAAGTCCTATATGTCGGTGCCTTTGCCTCTCGGTCGATTATCCAACTCGGTACATTGATGTTCAAGATGGCCATACATTGTTTGGTCGGATTTATAATAGGAAAAAGTGCCAAAAAAGTTATAAACATTTTTGTATTTATGTCGCTAATTTACCCTAAATATTTTTTTTTTACGTTGTCATAAATTTTTTACTTTCTGGTCATTAAATTGGTCGGATTTTATTGATTGATGGACGGCTATTGACATGACCTAGCCATCGATGCCTTTGCCTCTGCATCGATTATCCAACTCAGTACATTGATGTTCAAGATGGCCATATGTTGTTTGGTGGGATTGATAATGTGAAGAGCATAAGGGCTTCCGAACTTGCGAATGTTGATTCGTGAGATGTTTGTGAATTGTGATTTGTACAGAACTGATGATGCAGTATTCAGAGGCTTATTGGACAGGCTTTTAGTTGTCGTTGTAGCCGTCGGTCAACGGCTAGAAGATGTAATATTGGTCAAGGTTATATTTTAATTTTTAAATAGTAAAAAAATATGAATTATGATGTAAAATTATGATCAAGCTATCAAATGAAAGTGCAAGTGCATTTTCAAATTTGAAAAACGAAATTACATGTATAAGTGCCCTAATGACGATTGAAGCCAAGCGTACCCAGGGGAATGTCTAATTGATTTGGCGTTGACATTGTCCCTCACAATAATTCGAAAATGATAAAAGTGTCCGCATCATCCTCTTCTTTAAGCACATGTGACTAGAATCAATATGTACAAAAAATGATAATTATGTCCAGAGATATCTTTTTTTTGTTTTTTTTTTTTTCATGCCAATGAAGAGAGACGACGCTTCCACTATGAGTGGTGAAGTATATCGTTGACATATCCATCTCCTCGTAATGCCTTGTTGTAATGAGAAAGTAAAAATGGAAATTGCAAATAGTTTTAAAGACTAGGAGCATTAGGAAATGATATGGGACCAATCTATAGAGGGAATTAATAGCCTTTAAAAGTGTTCGTGCTCTCGCATTAGTCATGACAACATATTCCAATTTTACACCAACAAAATAATTTATGCTCGTGCGATGCACAGACATACTACTATTTCCGTGTGAAACGAGAATCGGTGCTCCTCATTTTGCATCTTTTGATAAACCATTGCTTCCACGACCTGTTTGTTCCTTGATTCCTCAGCAACTTTTCAAACGTTGGTGTCCCATCTCATTTGGCATTTATATGGACATGACGTGCTACGAAGACAAGTTCTTCTTTTGAGGCCGAAAGTATCACATTGCAGGTAGAAAAGAACAAGGGTTGTCAATTCTTCTACTGAACCACCGAAAGCTCCATTTCCATATCATTAAAATCCGGCTATCAAAATATCCGTACGATCAGATGGAAAATCACCTCGGAATGTCTAAATCTTGATGCTCATTACTTAATGGCTTCTGTACGCACGTCTCCGTATTTCCCAACCCGCTTGCTAAGATCCAACATAGTTTTGAAGACGAGAAACCCATATTATGTATTTAGATTTTGAGGTTTAGGAAATATCTCACTGACCTAATGAACTAAGTGAAACACGAGTCAAGATCTTAATAGATGGTTCGCGTGAAATTATTTGTAGTCGATGATGCGAAGAACGAAACATGTGCCGTGCACATAATCGATAAACCAGGTTCAACATCATGGGGTTTTCTTTTTGACAAAGTTGCTAGGCCCACATCCTTTTTCCCTGGGGATTGAAATTCCCTCAGGAAAAATTTGATGGGGGACCCCAACACCAAAGGGTAGGCAGGGTCATGTGAACGGAGCAATGTGGATGGAGCCCCAGTTGCAGAGTGGGGACCAACTCCATTTTCGTACTATGATTCTCATTCCCATTCCTTCGTTTTCCATGAATCGGATCTACTTTGGAACATTACTACTTCTGTTGAGCTCCGAATACGAGGCTCGACGTCCATTTCGGTGAACATGATTGGGAAATTTGTCACTTGAGATTATCAAGACAAGAACCACAAGGAAATTGAACTCTGTTTGAGAACGATCAACCTCGTAATTTAGATGGTCCTTTTGACCAAACCAAGGTGTAAATTTTGAGAAACTTATAATGTAAGGATTGATATAATGCATGCTCGAGATTAGTGAATGATGAGAATCAAACTGGATGTACCTGCATTGGCAAGAAAGAAAAGGAACATGTCATGTGTCATGCATGGTTAGGATATCACATGATTCATTGATTGATGGATAAAATCCACATAATTCATTGTAGGTGCACTAATAGCCCATTAATTTTACATTGAGTGACATGGATCTAAGACTTGAGATGCATAAAATCCTGGTAGCCACTACGATCACGTTTTCCAAAATGAGCTAATATGCATTATCCGTTACATCATACTTTATAGTATAGCTTTACAAATATCAATGTCCTATAGTTTGCGGACCAACAACGGGTTTTATGAAAAAAAAAAAATTCTAATACCTTAGTACATAAAAGTCTTTGGGTATGAGATCTAGCAGTGATAATGCTTAAATGATGTTTGCATATTACTCAGATCAAAATATAACCAAATCTAGCTACTGAACACTCACTCTCCACCTCCTCCATGGCTGGCTCCACCAACCAAAGCTAGGTTTTCCCTTCGTACTATTCTTGTCTCTAGGAGAAAAGCAGTAAGCACCTTGTCTTTCTCGAGTGAGAGGTGGGGACAAACATCGGAGCCCAGTTTTTCACAAATAGCATGGTTGCTGGAATTGAAGTGAGCTTATCGAGAGGGGTGTGTGATTCGAGACACGGCCCTCAGTGATGGACTCTCTAGTTGGCTAATCTCATTTTGCTCCGGGGTTGTATGAGGCAATCCGCGTCGCTAGCATTTTCTTGTACAACTTGCCTCGTCTTTAAATCCGTAACGACCTGCCGGGCGGTGCCGAGCGGCCTAAGCGAAACCTGCCCATTTGTGGCCGATAGCTCGGAAATTCTACTGGCCAGAGGCCGACTATCGCCGAGCACAGTTATTTTTTGCAAACTTAGTTGTCGGACCTATCTTCATCTTTGGTGTTGATCTTTGCTCGAATCGTAGGCAAAAACTAAAGACATATTCTGACCATCAAGATTGAATGTTCTGACTGACCAATTCTAACGAGTAAGGTCCGAGTGCAGCTCTTAATCCCAATGCAACAGCTTTAATGTTGAATTACATATACTCAAGGTATAATGCCAAAGCATTCATGAGTATTAGTGAGTTAAATGGTCATATATCTTAACATTATTGAAGGAAAAAGAGGATACTGGAGACTTCTCCGTTGGTATATAAAAGTCTCTCACGAGCAATTCTTGATATTAAGTGAAAACAAACACTTTGAAAAAAGAAAATTCTCCGGATATAATTTTCTTTATCCTTTCAACCAAACACAACTAGCTAGATTTTATTGTTTTACAAGGTAGTGACTACTAAGACTTGTGTAAAGGATACAACTGTTGTCCACTTGCAATTTTACGAAAGCTTCCATCAGGGAGATACTAAGACTAGTCTACTAGGATAAAGGATACAAGTGGGTTCCCATCTGTAGAGAGTGGCCGGGAGAGCCCAATGGGACCCTACGTGTCTCTTCCCCCTAATTTGAGCATGAAGGAGAGTTTGAACTTTATATGTAAGATATATCCTTTATGGATATATACATTTGTAGTTGGCTTTCAAATCTAATCTTGCCGTCCTTAAGTTGAACCTGAGCACTCGGCTCTAACCGCATTCCTCGTGCACAATAGCTGTAGCTCCCTGCATTCACACGCTGCAATCGGATTGTGACAATGCCTCGTTGCACATTCCATGGCAGATAATTGTTGGAGCTAGGTAATAATTGTAACATTTTGATTGGTGTACTATCGCACAAGTCTTCTAATGCCTTTATTAGTGGCATAGTCATCCACAGGACTGTATGTCCTTCCATCATAGTTTATAAACCTTTCTCGTATCAAAATCACATTTCATAATTTAACTAGTACAAAATAACCCTACAATGAGGAGTTCCATCGTATGCCGCAATTTCATGATTTGACTCTTTACCATTACTTTTCTCCTCAATTTTTCTTCATTAAAGCCTAGTTTACGTGCTCCATATAAAAAAAAGGTTCTTCTTATCGGTTTCTCCACCAATTTTTTGTTTATGAAGTTGGTGGAAGGCTCTTTTGGATCTTATTAAGCATGTTTTAATGATCCTTTTAGATTAGGTAATATCTCAGTCAACCTGCATGTTTGCGAACAATACGATGACGTCCTCACTTACCATGATTATGTCTTGTTTATTGTCGTCCTTGTGTTGGAGCACAATCTTCTCATCAAAGTCGTCGCAATAGGTCACCTTGTTCTTCGGCCTGCGTTGCAATAAGTCGTTGAATTGAATATAAACAATTTGTTTTGGGTGTTGCTATTTCCACTTCCATTTTGGCTGAGACATTCCGATTTTTTAGTTAATTGACCGAAATACCATTCCCTTTCTTCAATGTATTTTTTCTTTTCAGGCTAATCAACAAGACTTGCTTTATTTTTATTATCTCTCTCATCAATTTCACAAGAGTAATGCCTCATTACAGCCCAAAAAGTTAATCATCTTATCTCACATCCTCTTATCACTATGCCTAGAGAAGGTTGTTGATTTTAATTTGTCGTCTCATATTTTTTATACAAAAGCTATATAGACGATTAACAATTTCTATTTTATGACAATTTATGAATTTACAATCAATTCCTTATTTTTATTCATAATAGTTTGATTGAATCTATTTTTGTGAAGTGGAAAATTTAACCGATCTTGACCTCTTAGGTTTTTAAAGTCAAGATCGCTTATTTTGTGATTTCTTTTGAGCTTTTTGTATTTTAATTTAAATTGCAAGATGAGGGTACAAAAATTCACACGCTTTCTTCACTTTCAAACTCACATCAAATTATTCCGGAGGAAAGCTTCAGGCGTATTTTAAAAATTTGATCCACCATTAATATTTATAACTTTCTTAATGTTAGAAGCGGAATAGTAAGAATCTCTCTCTCTCTCTCTCTCTCTCTCTCTCTCTCTCTCTCTCTCTCTCGCCTTTTTGTGCTTATCTTTTGTTAATCTTCAAATATAATCTAGATATAAACATGTTTAACATTGCTCCAAACAAATTAAACTTTTCCATCTTGATCAATTCTTTTTTTCTATTTTTGATCAAGATCGACTAGATAAGTAGATTGAAGTTTAATTTTCAACTTCGAAATATAGTTCACTCACACTATTTGATAAAAAAAAGACAATAATCTTTTATGTAGCTTTTGTTATTGAGAGAGAGAGAGAGAGAGAGAGAGAGAGAGAGAGAGAGAGAGAGAGAGAGAGAGAGAGAGAGAGAGAGAGGAAAATAGGTTTATGACTCAATTGCAAAAAAATGATTAGGATGGGATTGATATAATTATAATAAATATAGGAATTTATTGATAATTCTCCCTGACCCGAGGATCACCATTTGCTATTTCTTCAATTGTGCTCGCCTACGGTGATGTTGGTTGCCAGGAGATGTAAGGCCACCAAAGAGGAGCAATCGGTGTTGCACATCGTGGATGAGGGGCCACATGAGGAAGGCCTAAAGATGAAGGGAGCCGTCAAGCGTTGAGATGGAATCGCCGGAACGACGTAGGAAGAGAGAGAGAGAGAGAGAGAGAGAGAGAGAGAGAGAGAGAGAGAGAGACACCGGTGTTACATTTGTCTTTGACTCGTTCCTCTTTGAAATCACCACCCCAACTCTTACTACATTTTACCTTTAAAGTGAAAACTTGGTTGTCGTACCAAGAGCATCTTTATCTCAAGATTGCCATATATAATTCCTAAAATCCAGAGCTTATCTTGAAGTCAACCGGCCTCGAGGGAGGTATGGCAGCGCACGCGGGTCCACGGAGGAGGCGTCCAATGAAGAGTGAATCTATGCATGCGTCGGTCAGCAGTAGAATCATAGAAAAGCCATGTGATCGTCACATCCAATGCATCACCTAAATGAAATGTGAATGTAAACTATGCAGATGCTATATTTGTTTGGGGGTCCGGTTTCATCCGCAATTTTCTTATGCAATAAATGAGTCGCCAAAATTTAGGTGCCAAGGTATCAGCTTAACCTTTGGCTTATTACCAAGCACAGACTGCCCATCCAAACTCTTTTATTGTCCCATGGTAGAATTGAGAGAGGATCCTGCACGTTTTGCAATGGTATGCCTGATTCCATAGATCACCTATTTTTTTTTTTTTATTGTTCTGTCACGGCTGCTATTGCTTTCTTTTGGGCGGCTAGATGCAATTTGCCTTGGCGAAATAGATCTCGGGAGAAAACCTATGTTGGGCCACATCTTTCTTGATGGGCAATGACTTCTTTAAATGCATTGCTCGCTTTTCCTTTGGTGCCCTTTGCCATATTATTTGGAAAAACATAAATAGCCTCCTCTTCAGGGATCAACCTCTTACCGTTCCGACTTTGAAGATCCATCTTCTTAAGGTGGTACAAGATAGGGCTAGCACTTTTAGGAATGTTGATGATAACTTCAAGAACAGAAGGTTGCAGAGGAGTTGGGGCATCCATCCCATTATCTTCACGGGGGACCCTTAAATGACCCATGTTTTCTGCTGACGCTTGAGGGAGCTGATGATGTTGCACTGGAGCTGAGGTCTTTTCTCCTTCTTTGCTGAGGTGTTGTATCTAATAGCTGGCTGTTCATGTCATGCTTGTTTTGGTTGTTTGGTGTTGGGTGCTGCATTTGTGGCTTTTACATCATGGCATCCTTTCACTCATAATGATATTCTCATCTTGAGTGTAAGTTTTTGGTGCTGTGTTCTTTTTGTACGGTTGGCATTTCCTCAATATTTATTATCTTTTACCAAAAAAAAAAAATTAGGTGCCTAACGCCCATATTCTGAATGATTAAGTTATTTCCTAGACAAAAAAGTTGTTGTACAAGCGATTAGGAAAAGGCCTAACTAATAAGGTGTCTACTTTAAGTTCAATAAATTGCACAAACCATATTATACGTGAGAGCATGCAAATTTGAAATTAGCATATCGTTCCTTATTTTGAGTGGTTGGAATTAATTATGTTCTAAAGAAGTTCTTCTCCAAATGCTGTTTTTCTTCATTCGATAGAACGTACTTCTCAAAAGGGGCTTTCCATATGCCCGAAGTTTATACTATTGAAATGCATTGGATTATCAAATTTCATACGTGGACCCACGACACCTAAAAATGCTAAAATTTTCTTCCAGACATGGTTTGATTGGAGGATTACAAGTTTAAAACATCATATATACATGCAAACTTAGTTAAATATAATATAGGGAAGTCCATATTTCTCAACGACCAATAAGGAGAGTGGTTGAAAGAACGAAGAAATCGGAATTTTTGTATATTTTATTCTGATCTCTCTTGTACAAAGCTATATATAAATTAGATACAAAAGATAATATTGCTGACTAGAAACGTTATCACCCTCCCGCAAGCGAAGCATTGTCAACAATGTGAAGCTTGGACCGTAAAAGACGAACCCTTGCTGATGACAGTTCTTTGGTGAAGATGTCCGCGATTTGATCACTGGTGTTGATGTAACGGATGTCAAGTAACTGGCGACCCACCAATTCACGAACATAATGATAATCTATTTCAATGTGTTTAGTGCGACTATGAAAAACTGGATTCCGAGTTAAAGCAATGGCAGAGATATTGTCGCACCACAATACGGGAGCACGTGGGAGTGAG
The DNA here is from genome assembly GCA_016097545.1 of Eucalyptus victrix. NCBI lineage: Eukaryota > Viridiplantae > Streptophyta > Magnoliopsida > Myrtales > Myrtaceae > Eucalyptus > Eucalyptus victrix. Next base: position 50,967,373 of record CM027842.1, read on the forward strand.
ATTCGTAATTCTCGGAGAAGAGATAGGAGCCATTGAATTTCAGCAGCTGTTTGAGCAAGACAACGATATTCGGCCTCTATAGAAGAACGTGCAACAGTAGGTTGCTTCTTTGCACTCTAAGAAACGGGGTTGGCCCCGAGAAATAAACAATACCCACTGGTAGAGCGACGATCATCAGGACTGCTAGCCCAGTCAGCGTCACAATAGGCATGTAAAGAAATAGGACCAGGTTGAATCTGCATGCCAAAAGAGATTGTGCCTTTTAAATAGCGAAGGATACGCTTTACAGCACGCCAATGGTGTTCTTCGGGTGCTTTGAGAAATTGACAAGCCTGATTAACAGCATAGCTAACGTCAGGACGACTAAGAGTAACATATTGAAGTGCTCCAACAACACTCCTATATAGTGTAGGATCTCGAGACAGTGGTCACTACTTGAATGACCGAGTTTATTCGAGGTAGCGGGGGCTAGAAATGGCTTGCAGTCCAAAGATATTGGTGCGAGATAAGAGGTCACGAATATACTTTGCCTGATGAAGGAAGATATGACGGGGGTTTCGTTGAACAAGATGAATGCCCAAGAAATAAGTCAAGGGGCCTAAGTCCTTCATCTTGAATGAGTGACGAAGTTCCTCAACGATAGCGTAAATAGCCTTGGAATCATTTCCGTTAAAATAATGTCATCAACATAAGATAAGAGATATATAATAGTAGAGCCATGATTGTAAATGAAGAGGGACGGATCCGAGATAGTGGTTGAAAAACCAATGTCTTCTAGCCTTCATCTATCAGCTTAAGCTTTTAGAACAGTTGGCAGTGGTTCCACAAAATCCTTCATGGTATCAGAGCTGCATCTCGCGTAATTCGCTTTACGATCCTCAAATCTCCTTCTCCTCTCATTCTTCATCGACTTTCTTCTTCCCAAAGAAAATGTCGAGTGCTCGTCTTCATCTATGGCATCTCCCTCACTCGTCATCTCAAACATATCCAACTTGATACCCATCAAATTGAACAGCTCGAACTATCTTCTTTGGCATTCTCTTTTCGAACCAATTCTCAAAGGTCACAACCTCATGTCTTACATTGATGGAACCTCCCAAGCGCCTGCTTCAACTGATGAAAATTACAAGACATGGATCGAAAAAGATCAGATGCTACTCTCCTGGATCAACGCTACTCGTCGAATCCGCACTTCCATATGTAGTTGGCGCTACATCTGCAAAAGCTACGTGGGATGTCCTCGCTCGTCGCTATGCCTCTCTCACTCCTGCTCATGTAATGTCTCTAAAAAGACAATTACATCACCTCAAGAAGGGCAACCTCACCATGCAGGAATATCTCCAACAATTCAAAACTTTAGCTGATAAACTCGCAATTTGCGGATCTCCAGTAAGTGATGATGATCTCCTAATTTGCATTCTCGGTGGATTGCCTGTTGCTTACGGCTCTTTTGCATCCTCTATTCATGTTCGTGCTCATCAAACTTCCATCACTATTGAAGATTTACACAATCTCCTACTCTCTGAAGAATTGAGCATCACTGATGATTCATTATCCAAAACTACTACTGCCTTCGTTGCAAACCGGCAACCTCGAACTCTTTCTCCTGGACAGCACTCATTCACACTTCGTCTCAATAGGGGTGGTACTGGTTATAGAGGATGCAGCAGGGGTCATTCCAATCAAGTCGGACTTCTCCCTACTCCATCATTTCGACCTCAAGGTCATCAACTGAACACTGGTCGGTTGATCTGTCAGATCTGCAACAAACATGGTCATAGTGCCATTGACTGCTATCATCGCATGAACTATGCATATCATGGTCGCAATCCTCCTGAAAAACTTGCTGCCATGGCTATTGCACCATCTACTGACGATGGCACTTGGTATACCGATACTGGCGCCAGCCATCATATTACAGTAGATCTGGGTAATCTCTCCATCTCCGCTCCCTATAGTGGTTCTGATGAAGTTCAGGTTGGAAATGGCCAAGATTTGTCTATTACTCATGTTGGTTCCACTTCTCTCTCACATCCTGCTTCCTCCATGAATTTAACTAATATACTTCGTTGTCCTCTAGCATCTGCCAATTTAATTTCAGTTAGTCGTTTTGCTAAAGACAATAATTGTTATTTTCTATTTGATGATTCTCAGTTCTTTGTGAAGGACAACTGCCAACTGTTCTAAAAGCTTAAGCTGATTGATGAAGGCGTGGTTTATTATTTAAATATTCTAACACTCCCCTCATGAGAGATTTTGTGGGACCACGGCCAACTGTTCTAAAAGCTTAAGCTGATAGATGAAGGCGTGGTTTATTATTTAAATATTCTAACACTCCCCCTCACGCTTAGTCTGGTCTTTTTGCCTAGTACTAAGAATGGAAATTTAATTAGGGAGACAAATAGGGGCCTGGAATATTTGAACTCAGGACCTCCTAGCTCTGATACCATGAAAAAATCGGAATTTTTGTATATTTTATTCTGATCTCTCTTGTACAAAGCTATATATAAAGATATTACGAGAGCCCTAAATTAGGGATGATTGAGGATGCTTAAGGCAAATACGGGAACAATATCAACAATATCTTAAATTAGATACAAAAGATAATATTGCTGACTAGAAACGTTATCAAGAACCACGCTTCAAAATTAGATGTAGTTAGGGTAGATAAGAAATAATCCTTTTCTTTTCTATTTTGTACACCGGGAATAATTTAAACAAGGTCAAAAAGAAGTTGTCATAATCAATGATTTTTTCCCGTAATTTGTAATGAAATAATTTTATGTTTCTAGAGCGAGCACCAAGTAACCCCTGGGATTGCGATCTACCGAGAAAAAAGTCAAATGCACAAAGAAATAGCCAACCTCGATCACTTTAGTGGGAGAATAGTACCATTTCAATAATTTTGGTCAAACATCATGATCACATAATAATTATCATCTATTAAATGGTCCACTGATCCTATTGGAATGTGAATTTGCATTACATGAAATGGGTGAGGCTTGAGCTCGTTTGTGGCTGGTTGCCGAGTCCATCGCCATGGCTGAAAGAAAAATAAAAAATAATTATAAATTAGATTTTTCGGTAGAAAAATTAAATCATATTTTCCCTAGTACATGGTGGAAATATTTTCTAATTCATTATTAGGTTTCAACCGAATACTGAAAAGTATTATCATTTTCCTTGGTGATCTTGCCGTTGGTGGTAGAGGCCTTCTCCATGATGCGGCCAATGTTGGCAAATGGGAGGAAGCTGGTCCTGCTAGCAGACGTCTGAGCGAGGGCTGTGCTCGCCGCTCTTGTGGCCGCCGCCATCGGGACATGTCGGAGCCTCAGCCATCGTTCCTCCCCAGATCGAGTGGCTGAAACGATCGGCAAGTGTCGTGAGAAAGTTCCTTTGATCGCCTACTCTTGCTCCTCTTCTTTTTCTTTGGTGATCATGTCTCCTTTGTTTTAATTTAGAAAAGATTTCCTTAACGACATCCATCTCTCATCCGTCCCCCTTGGCATCTCATCTTCTCTGCAAGTCTCCCCCTTGTCCTGTGGGAGAATTTTAAAAAAAGTCCTAAACCTATTATAATTGTGCTAACTCAATTCCAAACCTTTTGTAATTGTGTCAATTCATTCCATCCGCCCAAATTTGGAGAACCAAGTGCTAATGTGGACACCGGTTGTTTGACCGACGCCGACGTGACAATTTTTAAAATAATATATTTATTTTTTCGAATTTTTTTTTATTAATTTGATTAGTTTTCTTTCTTTCTTTTTCTTTTTTCTCTTCTTCTTCCTTTTGCTTCTTCTCCTTGCAATGGCTAATGAGGCTCCAGTGGGGCTCACCGGCCACTGAGCAAGGGCTGTGAAGTTCTCATTGGCCGCTGGTGAGGGTTGCAGCCCTCGCCTAGCCTCACCCACCCTCACCACGGGCCTCGCCTAGAATTGGGCCAGGCCTGGGGGTTGCCGGTGAGGTGGCTTTGCCCAAATTTGGGCAAGGCCAGCCTCGTCATCACCTTGCCGTCGGTGAAGGTGACTTCACCCATGGGTGTCGAGGCCATGGTGGGCCTAGGCCATTGCCATCCACAAATGAACCATTGCTCTGTATTTTGGTCGCTTGCGAAGCATCATGAGGGAAGAGCAGCGAAGTTGGGGGGTGAGGGGAAGGAAAGAACAAACAATGGTGAACACGGAGGCATTGCTATAGAAAGACGAGAAGCCCAGCATTGCTAAAGAAAGACGAGAAGGCTCGGGGTCAATTTGAGGCTCAGTTTGAGGCTCAGTATTGGGAGGATTGTCCAGAACAAGATCGATCGGCTCAAGGAGACAGATTGTGGCGTGCCTTACAAGCTTTTCTTCTAAGTCTGGACATTCACTAGAGACACCTCGATATAGTTACAGGGGACCAGATTGTGAGGCCGACTTCACTTGTAGCAAGGCCATGACAAAGCTAGTCTCGCCCAAATCTGGATGAAGTCACCTTGCCCGCGACCTCCAGGCCTCGCCTAGACCTAGGTCAGGTCACTAGCAAGGGTGGGTGAGGTTGGGTGATGGCGGCAACCCTCGTCGGCGACCGGCTAGGGCTTTGTGGCCCTCGCCCAATGGCGTGAGCCCCACCGGAGCCTCGTCGGCCACCGCGGGGAGAAGAAGCCAAAGGAACAAGACGAGAAAAAAAAAAGGAAAAAAAATAAAATTCAAAAAATTCAAAAAATAGAATATCATTAAAAGATTACCACGTTAGCATCAATCAGATAATCAGTTAGATAATCAGTGCCTACCATTGTCTATGTCAGCTTCGGTTGGCCAAATTTGATCAAATGGACTGAATTGACACAATTATAAAATGTTTAGGATTAAATTAGCCAAAAAAAATGTTTAGAACTGAATTAGCACAATTATAATGAGTTTAGAACTTTTTAAATAATTCTCCCTTTTAACTTGTTCTTGCAATTTCTAGCTCTTCTCACCATTGCAACTTTTTTGCTCTATTTTTCTTTTTGTGCATGCGCTGTGGTGTAACATTTTGCTTGGTTTCGGTGGTTGATGGGTTGAAAATTTTCAATCCAATTTCCCCAATCTTGACATATTTCCCTGACCCGGTTCACAGAGATAGAGAGAGAAACGCAAAAGAAGTATGCGAATGGGATCGACACTCATTCTTCCAATGGCACGGGCAATGGAAATACATAGACATGGAAAAGGGAAGATAGAGAAGAAAATCAAGAAGCAGGGATGGGAAAGAAAGAAATTTGGAAGAAAGAAGAGGGATCAGTCGCCTGTTTATACTTTCAGAGATTGCACTTTTTGCACTTTTTTTTTTTTTCCGGACAAAAGTGCTTTGTTCTAGTCACCCGAAAAATCATATTCCTGAGCATTTGATCGGCCAGCGAAGTCAAGCCCTTATTGAGATTGACTTGGGCATTTCAGATATTTACTTAAAGTAAGTTTCACTTTGGACCTATTTTTGAGAAAATAGTCTCACTTCAGTCATTTATTTATAAATTTATCTTATATTACCTGTTATTTGAAAAAGAAAAGAAAAGAAAAGAAAGGTATATTGAAGACTTCTCCGCAGGCAAATAAAAGTCTCACCGTGAGCCGTGCCTCATGTTAAATAAAAGCAACTTTTGACAAATGAGAGGATTTAGTTAGATACTCCGCATGTATAAGGAACCATAAGATAAGTTCCCTCTATTTATCCTCACCCCCAACTATATTTATACCTTGTTGTGTGTATCTATACGTGGACAGAGATAGCTCTCGAGTGGCTATAGCTTTATTTATGTTGCGGAAAGAAAATCGTGGAATCCACACAATCGCGTGATCAATTGAGAAATAAGCAGCTAATAGAGAAAAATAATGAACGAGAATTTAAGTGGTTCGGTTTGAGGGTGGTATATGCCTGTTTACTATATGAAGAGCCAGTGATGAGTCAAATGTTAATGATCGATATTACAATCTTAAATCTGTCACACCTAAGCTCGAGATTACACCCCTGTTACCCAACATACATTTCACTCAATCTCTCAAGAGTCTTCCCTAGAATAGCAATACTTGTAGAGTGAAACCCTAAACACGCCCTACCGTGTTATAATTGTCTTGACCCTCTTGAGGCATACCCAAGGGAGTTTGATGGATTGCCAAGCAGACACAAATGACCCCTCTTGTGTGAGATGGTGTTTGTACTTAGCATGAGTTCTCTCAAACCCTACTGATAGTAACTTCGTTGCTGATTTCAAATATTAAATTTGTTTTCGTTTTAAGAGTTGTCATTAATCTATTATGTATTGGAGTCTTACTTCTGGGAAGTATATTTTTTTCGCTTTTATATGAAAAGACTATTTATGCAATCTTTTCAATTTTATTCTCTAACTTGCATCTGCACGTGAATGCCAAAATGTTCAAGCAATAAATAACGGAATGGAAAAGAACGTGAGCCGTATCTAAACCCCATGGGCAGTGGGTGAAAAGTTAAAATTCGCCCTCAATCAATTGCCCTTTTGCAGGAAAACTCCAAAAGAATGTCCGTGCATATATTTTTCCTAAAATAAACTAATGTATAAAAGAAAATAAAGTAAGCACACGAACCAATGTTATTCGGGAATCCAGTATATTTCCTAAGATGGACTTCTCACTATAAAAGTAAAATTTAATCTAATGTAGTGTAAAATGTTCCCCATATGCCATCCTAAACCGAAAATGCAAGAATAGAAAAATCCTTTGTTTTGTATAATGCTTCCTAGAATGTGCTAAACACAAAGGGGGAAGAATATTCATAATTAACCTAACATTTCCCTAAATGTGGATTTGGCCACGAGTCCGCATTCAGAGTAATGACCAGGATGTGTTACAGAAGCGAAGCCTGAATGACAACAAAATCTCCTCAAAGTCTTCTGTGGACTCTCCATACGCAGCATCATTGCTTCTCTGTCCATATGGTGTCATTGCAGTAATCTTGACATCTAATTCACTGTGTAAGATTTTCTCCAACCTTCCTTAAAGATAGATATTTCATGCTGAAGGAAAGAACTAATGCCACACACTGGATTATTTCAGTAAATTGCATACTTCTTTGTTTCCGGGAGCAGAAATGGAAAAAATTATTTCTGAACAAGGATTATTTTTGGACCGCATCCTAAGGTTCATTCGTATTGAGGGTACATTTCACGATACTGCAAGTGCAAAATAGCCCTATAACAAGTAGTTTCATCGTCTCCTACAATATGTTCATGATTTGGCTCTCTATCTCTACTTTTCCTCCTCAATTTTTCCTCATTTAAGCTTGGTTTGCGAAGCTCATATAAAAGTGCTTCTTCTTACGGGTTTTGTCCGATGAATTTTTGTTTATGAATTCAGTGAAAGGCTCTGTGATCTTACTAAGCATGTCCTAATCATCCTTTTAGATTAGATAATATTTCAGTTTACCTGCATCTTTGAGAGAAATGTTTATACCTCTCTGAGTTACTTAAGGGCAAAAGCCTTTTATGGTTAAATCAAATTATTTAAAAAATCTTGTGCAAAAGTTATTATTGGCTCGGAGGCCCAAACAATTATCAGCTCTCTCTCTCTCTCTCATTGTGAGAGACAAATTTGCAGACATCCTGTCTGATCTGATCAAATATGTCCTGTATTGAATCTGTCGCTCTAACAAACGAGAATATGTTGACGTCCTCGCTTACCATGATTATGTCTTGCCGATTATTGTCCTTATTTTGAAGCAGAATATTCTCATCGAAGTCGTTTCAATAAGCCATTTTTTCCTTCGGCCAACGTTAAAATGAGTCGTTGAATATACATAATTTTTGTTTACTGCCCTGCAGAACCCAAAGAAAATAAATCCTTCGATCATTGGCCTTGTTCTCCTGTGAAAGAAAGACAATTTGTAGCCAGAGAATAGTTTAAACAACACGTCGATCTAATTGTAGAAAAGGCGCTCTCCATCATGTGGAGAATAAAATCTAGAGAGAGAGAGAGAGAGAGAGAGAGAGAGAGAGCCAATGGGGGGTTTGTGACTAAATACGATAATGTCCATGTTTTTAATTGGTGGGGTACAATTTAAAGACATCACATATACATTTAAACTTAGCTAAAGATAATTATGGTGATGTGAATGTTTCTAATCTACCAATCTGAGAGACCCAGGGGGGGGGGGTTCCTGACTAAATATGGTAATGTCCATGATTTGATTGGTGGGGTACAAATTATAGACATCACACATACATTTAAACTTAGTTAACTATACATATGGTGATGCGCATGCTTCTAATCTACCAATATTAATAGTGGTCGAACAATCGCACCCTTCAGAGAACAATGCTTCAAAATCAGATGTAGTTAGGGTAGACAAGAAATAATATATATTTTTTCTTTCTTAGTAGCCAGAGAACAATTTAAATGACAAGCCGATCTAATCGATGATTTTGTATGCAATTTGTGATAAAGTAAAGTGCCTGCATCTCAAAAACTTTATGTTTCTCGGGCCAGCGCCTGATAACAGCTGGGATTTTGCAATTCAACAAGCAAAGAGTCAAATGCACGAAGAAATAGCCAACCTCAATCACTTTAAAAGGAAATTAGTATTTCAACGATTCATGGCCAAGAATTCATCATCACATGATAATTGCTATAAATTGGTGTTCTAAGGACCTTGCCGTATTGTGAATTTGCGTAACATGAAAATAGATGACCCGTTATTTTCTTGACGGTCTCAACATTAACGACAAGTTGATGCTTTCATCTAATAATTTGATAATAAAGTAGTAAACAGTGATATTACATCCACCCTATGGTGGCCAAGTTGGTGGAATCGAACGTTGGCCACACGCAAGGCCGGGGTTCGATTCCCCAACTCGTCACGGTGTGCGATTTAAGTGGGGGTGTTGTGGATGGTGGGTCCCCGTGCTAGTGCCTCCAGGTTTATGTCACCGACTGTACGGCGGTTCCTAGGTATTAAAAAAAAAATAAGATTACATGTGTTAAAAGGAAAAAAAAAATCAGTTCACAAATTTCCTTTCTTTTACGATGGAGCAAGGGTAATTATTGAAGATTTTTTTTTTTGTTTTTTGTTTTTGGGTTAAGTAGGGCAATAAAAACCAAACTGCGCCCATCACGGCTTATTGCAACACCGGCCGAAAAAGAACGAATTATTGCGATGACTTCAATGACAATGCTCAGCTTCAACACAAGGACAATAATTAACAAGACATAATCGTCGTAAGTGAGGAGAGCGACAAATTCAATCCACTAAATACAATACCTTTTGATATGAGTGTCCGTCTACTAATTTGTCTCTCATGATGAGAGAGAGAGAGAGAGAGAGAGAGAGGCCTACAGATATGCTTAGAAAGGTCCGAATTCGTAAACAAAAACTAGGCGGAAAAACCTATAAGAAGCACATCTTTTATATGGACCATGCAAGCCGAGCTTCATTGAAAACAAAACATTAAGGAGAAAAAGCAAAGTTAGAGAGCCAAATTAGGAACACCATGCAACAAATGGTGAAACTCCTCGTCATAGGGCTATTCTCCACTTGCAATTTTGTGAAATGTACTCCCGATACAAGAGAGGTTGATCACATTTGCAATGGAGAAAAGTGTTGGTCTTTTGATGAGTTTGTCGTTGATAGAGCTCGTGTCCTAGATTATTTGAGTGATGGTACGCCAACCAACAATTACAATTATTATACCGAGTCCTCCTCTTGTTATGGCCATGGTGTGTGCAATGGGGCACTGACACAATCTGATTGCTCCGATTGTATCCTGGCGGCCGAAAATGCTCTGATTGACAAATGCGACTACAGCGTAGGTGCTCAAATTCAACTTAAAGATTGCAGGGTTCGATATGAAGCATACCCATTTAGTGATTAAGTTATATGCTTCGTGTCCGTCCTGATGATAAACCCTAACTGTAAAGAATATACTTGTATCCTGTGTTGTACAATATGTTCAAGTTGCAAATGGACAATAGTTGTATCGTATGGTGTACTCATTTGCTTAAGAAATGGTCTTGTAAAATGTCTTAAGTTAAATAAATTCCACAAGTCCTTTTATTCATTGGCTTGTGACTCATCAAATCTAGCTATTTGTATTTGGTAGAAAAGGCTTAGGAAGACTATATTTAGAGAATTATCTTCTTCTTCTTCTTCTTCTTCTTCTTCTTCTTTTTTAATTTTCTTTGAAAAAAGAATGTCGCTTTCATTTAACACGAAGTGCTGCTCACGGAGACTTCTATATGCCTACGAAGAAGTCTACGATTTTCCCACCTCCCTTTTCTTAATTAACAAATAATATATGACCATTCAACTTACTAATACTCTTTGAATGCTCTCCAATTATACCTTGAGTCGATGTGATTCAACATTGAATCTATTGCATTGGGATCATGAGCTTTGCTCAACCCAACTCATTAGGATCGATAAATTAGAACATTCAATCATGGTAGTTTGAATCTATTGAGAATGTCTCGAGTTTTGGCCAATGATTCGCAACAATCGAAACCAGAAGATGAGGATCGGTTCAAATATTGAGTTTGCGAGAACGAACTGTGCTTAGCATTAGTTGGACTAGGGCCGCCCATCATTTTGTGGTGTGTGTGTGTGACAAAGATTTTTTATTCCACTTACATACACATCAGCATAGTGGTAAAAAAGGACATGATTGCCGGTATTACCTTAAAGCGAGAATAAATCAGTGATTTGAAAAATAACTATAAATTTGATTAATTAGTTCTTAGGAAATGACATACATGCTTCCTTGTTTTTACGACACTAACTAATCATGTGCATTTTGTCACTTATAAAATGAGCCTATCCAATAATAGTTATGCGCAAAGATTTAATATTTGTGCTTTAAGGCAATAGGCTTTTGCCCCCGCATAACTTGCAGAAATAATGGAAATTTTCAAGAGGGATATGTTTCACCGAATTGATGAAATGTCTTTCAAATTATGAATGAATCTATATGAATCGATAAAGGTTGCGAATGATCCCTCGTTGATTTAGACAGGAAAGTAAATGATCAGGAATTTAAAAGTATGAATAATGACAAAATTTTTTCCTAGTAGTCTACAAATAAATGGTAGGAAACTAAAGATAGGGATAAAGATAAAGATAAATTTGCAGAAAAATGTTGAGTTATATAATTGATTTGGGAGGACCTTGCAAAGAATACACCTGGGTATCTAAAACCTACAATCGATGGTTATGCAAATGGTCACTGAATGTAAATCCTTAAATAACTTTCTAATCTTATTTGTGGTTACAAGAAATTATACTATATCCACTATCTTGACGGTTGCATCAACTCCACTATATTGAGAACTGTTATTTGAGTTTTGATTCTTTAGTTTCTGGCTACGTCATCAATCGTTGTAACATATAGGATGAATGAGATGTTTAGACTACACATATAAAGAATCAGATGCTAATTGATTAGGAAGACTTGATTGCATATTCTTATAAATGTTTAGGAATAAAGTGCATTTCACACAAATACTTCAGGACTTTCGGTATAAGTCATTCGAGAAATATCTAAAGAGTAGACCGTTATTGATTTGGGTTAAAGACATAGAATTGAAACCGGAGTTACCATGGCAAGTATTTTGACTTTGCAAAAGGATTTCGTCATAGTTAGTTCGAACGTCCTGTTCTTGGGGTCTACACGATCATCGGTGACTTCAGCATGCCCAATCTGGTTTGTAGTCTTGTTTGTCGAATCATGCTTCGGAGTTTTACCTCATTTCAACATTTCGTATTGACAACTTTATTTTGTAAAACGAATTATAGTATCGTGTAAACTATGAAACGTGGGTTGTCAGATAAATCCTCAGAGACTACTAAGGCTAGACGACAATAAAGGGGAGAAAATATAATTTTAATTCGTCTCTCACTTAGTCCCTCTCCAAGATTTCTTTTTAGGATCAACGCGATTGCAAATCGTGCGGAGAGGCCGATGGGAGATGTGTGCTCAGGGATTCTAAGTCGGGCTCGAAGCTTGTATGCACGCCCAAACACGGTAATGTCATATGGACCTGTAGCATATTTTCTCTCGTTTCTTTTTCTGTTTAAAGTCTAATTTTGGTAATCTAACTTCAAATCGGGTCCTGATCACATAATTGTTGTGATCAAGTTCCGGCAAAAGCCCGCAAAGAAACTCGACGTATTCCTATAGGACAAGAATATCCCGACTTTTCAAACGATCGAAAATTACTTACGTAGTTCCTCCATTGGAGCACGAGTGCTCCCCGTTAAATTTTCCATCTTAGAGAACTGAAGTGGCATATGACACAGCCAATAGCAACGTTATGGAGATAAAAGCTAGAAGAGAAAAGAGCCATATTGATCTCTTGAAACGTATATGAAGCAGAGTAGACCCAATTACAAGGAATTTAGACCCAATTAAAAGGAATTAGGAACAACGAATTTTTAGAGTTGGAAAATGGTAGGATAGAAAAGAAAAAACAAAAAGAACACACAAAAACTATAAAAAAAATAGAAAAATAATAAAAACTTGCAAAAATTGTTTATGCGAGTGCCGCCAATACCACGTAGGATGGCCGATGTTCACCTTAATGATTTTCTGTCAAAATTGGTCGGATAGATTTAATGAACACAAATTGAAAAAAAAAGGTTTAGGAGTAAATTAGTAAAAAAGATTCAGGACTAAATTGATACAAATAGGTTTAGAATTTTTTTGGTAATTTTGACATACTATTACACAAATCATCTATAAGAAGACCTCTGTAAATGGCGTACTGATCCAACGGACCATACATCCTCCCACTGAATATTTTATAAGTTTCATTCATATTAGAAGTGCATTTCACTGTATTATAAGTGCAAATAGCCCTATTCCGAGGAGCTCATCGTCTCTAGCAATGTGTTCATGATTCGGCTTTCTATCTTTACCTTTTTTCCTCAATTTTTTCCTCATTTAACCTCGGTTCGTGTAGTCTATATAAAGTGGTTCTTCTTATGGGTTTCTCGGTAAGTTTCTGTTTATGACTTCAGTGAATACTCTTCCTGATCTTCCTAAGCATGTCTTAATCATCTTTTCAGATTAGATTATATTTCAGTTAACCGGCATTTTTGAGAGAAACATTTATACCCTCCGACTTACTCAAGGACGAAAAGCCTTTTATGGTTATATCCAATTATTTGCAAAATCTTTTGCACAAGCTAATTCTGACTCGGAAGCGAAACAATTATTAGGCAGACTCATTACTATTAATAACGCGCTCAATTAACAGTTTCAGTTACAATGCAGAAAAATGTGAAAAATTGTGAGCATTTGCGAGACATCTCTCTCTCTCTCTCTCTCTCTCTCTCTCATATATTATGAGAGACAAATTTGCGGACATCCGCTCTGATCCATATGTGCTGTATTGAATCTGTTGCTCTCGCAAACAGATTTATGTCGACGTCCTCACTTACCATGATTATGTCTTGCTGATTACCGTCCTCATATTGAAGCAGAATCTTCTCATCGAAGTCGTTCAAATAAGCCGTTTTGTCCTTTGGCCAGCGTCACAATAAGACGTTGAAAATGCACAAATTTTCATTTACTGCCCTGCAGAACCCAAAGAAAATAAAACCTTCGATCATTGGCCTTCTCATGTAAAAGAAAGAATTTGTAGCCAGAGAATAATTTAAACGACATGTCCATCTAATCGTAGCAAAGGTGCTCTCAATAATGTGGAGAAAAGAATCTAGAGAGAGACCCAATGGGGTGTTTGACTATATGTGGTAATGTCCATGGTTCTAATTGGTTAGGTACAATTTATAGACATCACATATACATTCAAACTTAATTAAGGAGTGCCGAACACCAAGAGTGCCAAAACTTGGCACAGAGAAACACTTAGGGCGCAAGATGACAACCATTCGTTCTTAAATAGTTACGGAACGTAAATAGATTTTTCTATTTCTATTTCTAGAAGAGTTTCTAAGCAAAAATAACCGTTTGATAACGACACAAAATTTCTACTCTAAAAATAGAAATTCGTTTGATAACGACACAAAATTTCTTCCTTCCTCGACGGACGGCGGCGGCGATGACCGACGACCTTTAATATAAAAAATAAAAATAAAAATGATTTAGTAACAAAAAAATAATGAATAAAATAAATAAAATAAAATAAATCATAAAAAAGTAAAAATATCATTTTATTTTAAAATTAAAATATAAAAATAAATTTATTTTATTTATTCTATTTTATTTTATTTTACGAATAAATTTATTTTAAAATGAATAAAAATAAAAAAATAAAAATAATTTTATTTGGCAAAACACTCAAGGCAAATAAAAAATAATTTTACTTTTAATAAAAATATTTATTTATTTATCATAAATAAATTTAATAAATTTATTTTTAGTAAACTAAAAATACAATGATAAATAAAAATAATTTATTTATTTTAATAAATTTATTTTTATTTTTAAATGAATATATTTATTTTTATTTTGGGCACTGAGAAGAGGCGTACAAGGGAGAAAAGAGTAAAATTAGGGTTGGGAGAAATCAGAAATTGATTTCGGAGAAATCGAGAAATAGAAAATTTCTACTTTCGATTTCTCCTCCATTTCTATTTTCGGAATAGAAATCTATTCCAGAAATAGAAAATTTGATAAGCGTTATCAAACAATTTTCTGCTTTAAATTGTTCGAAGAGAAAAATCATTTTCGGAAATAAATAATTTTTATCATGCACCCCCTTAAGTGCCAAAAGTTAAAGTGATATTTAAGTGCCAAAATTGGAACAAAATGAATCACTTTAGTATCAACGGTGAGAAATCCGGCTAAAATATTGATATGACGATTTTTCAACTAGATAAATGCAAAACGACACCATTTTGCACGCCGATGTGACTAGACAAGTGCAAAAATGATGTTGTTTTGCTATTGACGTAGATAGATAATTAATATAAACATTAATTAATTAAATTTAAAACTAAATTATTTATTTAGAGAGAGAGAGAGAGAGAGAGAGAGAGAGAGAGAGAGATTGCAAGTGGTGACAGCTGAGCCCTTGTCGTCGCCTCCCTACCATCGTCAAGAAGGGCCGGGGTGGTCGGCCCTTAGGTAGGGCCCAACGACCCCAACCGACCCTTCCCCCACTGTTGTCGGCCTTTCTTGGTAAGGACAAGGAGGTAGCGACAAGAGCTCATCCCTTGCCTTTAATCTCCTCTTCTTCCTCCCTTTAAAAAAAAAATTAAATATATATTAAATTATTATTTAAATAAAAATATTTTAATTTAATATATTAAAAAAGAAAACAAAACGACGTAGTTTTGATTTTTCGTTGCTAACTTAGCTTTTTGGCGTGCCACATAGGCTAGTTATATTATTAAAAAATTATCACATAGGATTTCCAACCACCTTTGTTGGATTTGCCACTCATATGTCCCATTTTTGAAAAAAAAAATGGCACTTAAGTATCACTTTTGTAACTTTTGATACTTAAATGTCCATCAAGTTTTGGCACTCAAAGTGTACTTTTATCCTTAGTTAAGTATAACTATAGGGATGTCTATGTTTCTAATTTGCAAATATGAGTAGTGGTCAAACAATTACACTCTTGAGAGAACAATGCTTCAAAATCAACTTTATGTTTCTTGGGTCAGCGCCTGATAACACCTGGGATTTTGCAATTCAACGAGCAAAGTGTCAAATGCACGAAGAAATAGCCAACCTCAATCACTTTAAAAGGAAAGTAGCATAATTTCAATGATTTTGGTTAAGAATTCATCATCGCATGATAATTGTCATAAATTGGTGTTCTAAGGACCTCGTTGTATTGTGAATTTGAGTATTAGAGGAAAAATTATTCAAAAAGTCCTAAACTTATTACATTTTTGCCAATCATAAACATTTTAATTTTGTCAATCTAGTTTTAAACATTTTCACTTCTTGCCAATTGAGTCCATTTGGCTAACTTTGGTGGGAATTTGCTAATGTGGACACTGGTGATGCCATGTGATATGATCGACACTGACGTAAATAATTTTTAATAATATTTTAATATTTAAAAAAATCTATTTCTTTCTTTTCTACTTTCTTCTACCTTTTGTCGGTGGCCAACCACTGGCCAGAGGCAATGGTTGACCACCAACCATGCCTGAGTTGACTAGCCTTGCCTACCTTAAGCAAGGCATGGCCGGGCAAGACTCAACGAAGGTTGGCCTTACCCAAGCCAAATTTGGCAAGTCTAGCTCTAGCTTGGGCTAGGGCAACGTCAGGCGAAGCCAATACTTGCTTGGGCTAGTGCGAGCCCCAGCGATGACTCCCCTCGCCAGATCTGGCAAGGCAGGTTGGCCCCTACTTAGGCCAAGGTGGCCTCGCCTAGTTTGGGCGAGGGTTCCCCTTGCCAGGGCTCGCCTTGGCCTGGCTGGGCCTCGCTTGTGGCAAGGAGGCTAGCTTGACAACCATGACTGATGGTTGGTCATTGGTAAAAGGAAGAAGAAAGTGAAAAAAAAAAATTAGTGTAAAAAATTTCAAAAAATATTAAAATATTATTAAAAATTGTTCACATTAACACCGATCGCACCACGTGGCACCGCCAACATTCAAATCAACATATTCCGATCAAAATTAGTCAAATGAACTCAAATAGCAAGAAGTGAAAAGATTTAGGACTAAATTGACAAAATTGAAAAATTTATGATTTGATTAATAAAAGTGCAACGGGTTTAGGAATTTTTTTAAAAATTTCCCTAAAAATAGATTACCCGTTGTTTCTTTGATTGTCTCAACCTTAGTGACAAGTTAATATTTTGATCTAAAAATCTGATTATAAAGTTGTAGATGATGATATCACATGTGTTAAAAGGAAAATATTACTTCAAACATTTTCTTTCTTTTATGGTAGAACAAGGGCAATGACCGAAGGTTTTGTTTTGTTTTATTATTATTTTAATTTTTAATTTTTTTTGGGTTGTGTAGGGCAATTAAAAACAAATTGCGTACATCACGGCTTACTGTAACACTGGCCAAAATAGAACGACTTATTGTGGTGACTTCAATATAATATACTATGCTTCAATACAAGGACAATAATGAACATGACATAATCATGGTAATTGAGGTGCGCGAACAATTCAATCGACTAAATACGAGACATATCCATAATGAGAGAGAGAGAGAGAGAGAGAGAGAGAGAGAGAGGCCTACAGATATGCTCAGAAAGGTCCGAATTCGTAAACAAAAACTAGGCGGAGAAACCTATATGAAGCACATCTTTTATATAGACCATGCAAGCCGAGCTTCAATGAAAACAAAACATTAAGGAGAAAAAGAAAAGTTAGAGAGCCAAATCAAGAACACCATGCAACAAATGGTGAAACTCCTCGTCATAGGGCTATTCTTCACTTGCAATATCTTGAAATGTACTTCTGATACAACAGAGGTTTATCACATATGCAATGCAAAGAAGTGTTGGTCTTTTGACGAGTTTGTCGTAGACAGAGCTGGTGTCCTAGATTATTTGCGTGATGGTAAACCAATCAAAAATTACAATTATTACGCTGAGTCCTTCTCTTGTTATGGCCATGGTGTGTGCAATGGGGCGTTGACCCATTTTGGTTGCACAGATTGCATCTTGGCAGCTGAAAATGATTTGATTGACAAATGCAGTTACAGCGTGGGTGCTCGAATTCAACTTAAAGATTGCGGGGTTCGATATGAAGAATACAAATTTAGCGAGTAAGTTATATGCTACGTGTACGTCTTGACGATAAACCCCAATTTTTTTAAGAATATAGTCCACATGCTAAGTTGTATCCTATGTTGTACAATATGTTGATAAATCCCGATTTTTCAAGAATATATTACACATATGCTAAGTTGTATCCTATGTTGTACAATATGTTCAAGTTGCAAGCAGACTATAGTCATATAGTATGATGTACTCTTTTGCTTATAAAATGGTCCAGTAAAATTTCTTTAAGTTAAATAAATTGCGCAAGTCTTGTCATTCATTGGCTTGTGAATAATCAAATCTAGCTACTTGTATTTGGTAGAAAAGAATCTAGAAAACTATATTCATAGAACTATCTTTTTTCTTTTTTAAAGAGAACGTTGCTTTCATTTGACGTGAAGTGCTGCTCATGGAGACTTCTATATGCCTAAGGATAAGTTTACAAATCATTTATGACCATTCAACTTACTAATACCCTTTGAACGCTTTCTAATTATATATTGAGATGAGATTCAACATTGAATCTGTCGAATTGGGACAAGAGCTTCACTCAACCCAACTCATTAGGATTGAAAAATTAGAATATTCGATCTTGATAGTTTGAATCCATTGAGAATGTCTCGAGTTTTGGCCCATGATTTGAGCAGCGACCGAAACCAGAAGGTGGGTATAGGTCCAACTATTGATTTACGAGAACGAGCTGTGCTTAGCCTCCGTTGGACTATGGCCTCCGATCATTTTGTGGTGTCTTTGTGACAAAGATTTTTTTAATCCCCTTATATACACGTATTCAGCATAGTGGTGAAAGAGGACATGTCGTTATCGTCGATTGCCGATATTACCCCCATATAAGCGAGAATGAATCAACTATCGGAAAAATTACCGTGGATTTGATTCATTAGGTCTCAGGAAATCAAATACATGCTTCCATGTTTTCGCAACACTGACTAATCATGTGTACCGTATCAGTTATAAAATGAGCTTATCCAATAATAGTTAGTGCGCAAAAATTTAAATATTTGTGCTTTAAGGCAATAGGCTTTTGCCCTTGCTTAACTTGCCGAAATTATGGAAATTTTTAAGAGGAATAAAGATGTTTCACCGAATTGATGAAATGTCTTTTAAATATGGATGAATTGATGAAGGTTAGGAATGATCCCTTGTTGATATGGACAGGAATGTAAATGATGTGGAATTTAAAAGTGCGTATACGGAAAACAACTTTTACCAGTGATGTAGAGCGCTACAAGTAAATTACAGGCAACTAAAGATAATAATAGATTTGCAAAAGAATGTTGAGTTATGTAATTGATTTGGGAAGACCTTACAAAGAGTACCTTAGGTATCTATAACCCACAATCAATGGTTATGCAGATGGTCATTAAATTTAAATCCACGAATAACTTTCTAATCCTATATGCGATTACAAGAAGCTAAACTATATCCAATATCTTGATGGTGTATTGACTCCACTATATTGAGAGCTATTGTTTGAGTTTTGATTCTTTAATTGCTGGCTACATCATCAAGTCATTGTCACATATAGGACCAACGAGATGATTGGACTCACATGTGAAGAATCAGATGCTAATTGATCAGGAAGACTTAGATTTCATTTTTTTGCAAATGTTTAGAAGTATATTGCTTCAATTAAAATGTTTAGGACCAAAGTGCATTATGTACAAATAATTTAGGACTTTTGGAATATTTTGTTCAAGAAATATCTAAAGAGTAGACAATTAGTGCTTTGGTTTAATACATTGAATTGAAAATGGAGCTACCATTGCAAGTATTTTCAACATTTCGTATTGACAACTTTTTCTTTCTTTTTGGTAAAACAAATAATAGTATCATGGAAACCATGATACGTGGGTTGTCAAATAAATCCTCAAGAGGTGCAAGCATTACTCCCTTGGAAATTGCTGCTCGCACGATTACTAAGGCTTGACAACAATAAAGGGAAGCAACTCTAATTTTAGTTCATCTCTCACTTAGTCCCTCCCCCAAGATATTTCTTTTTTCTTGTTGAGATAGCTAGTGTAATTAAGGTCTTGTTCTAAACTATTTGCTGACATGTTAATATTTATATTTAAAAAAAATTATCATATGTTTTTTTTTTGGCCAATTCCGAAAATAAGGACTCTGAGCCCAGACCGAATATGGGCTGCGACTGGTCTCACAAAACTGAGCTCATAGACACAATTCGAGAGTCTTTTCCCATTCAAACTTTGCCAAGCCCAGGACCCACAACGAGCCCACTCTTTCACCACCATTAAATCACACCACCCAGTAAACTTCAACAGTACACTACCACCGGACCATCGTCGTAAACTGCCGTCACTAGCCACCATGGAACAGCAAATTTCTTCCCTTATCACTATGAAAATAAATGCTAGGATATGAACTAATGGAATGTAAACGAGAGAGTAATGACAAAACTTATCTCTGGCCATTTTCGAGCTCCATCTTAAGTCCATTCCGTTTTTCACAAGCAAGCGGACATTAAGTTACCATCACTATGAATGCAGCAACCACCGAGAAGCACATACAAGAAACAATGTTCAGATAACATTCAAAATAGTCCAGAATCAGAATGAGTTCTACACTAACTTGGTTTAGACATTTTAACAAATATGTGGTGGGCAACTTCCTGGAGTTATTAGTGTATTGAAAACTAATTGGAAATCAGACACCAAACCAAAACCGACGTGCAAACATGTAAACAACCAGTAGTTTAACATTAGATTTTGGTCTCTTTTCGTTCAAGCCTCTCTACCAAAAACGGTAGCTAGAATTGAGGTTTTCCATGAGCCGGTGAAAAACAAGACTTGTATAATTAATTTAACTTAAAGACATTCCAAAGGACCATTTCATAAGCACGCGAGTACAACAAAGGATACAACCGTAGTCTGCTTGCAACTTGAACACAAAATAGAATATAGGAGATATATGCTTTATAGTTATGGTTTATTACTGAGACGGGCATGAATTTGAGCACCTGGCTCCGACCGCATTCCGTGTATACATGAGCTTTAGCTTCCTCCATGCAAGCACTGCAACCAGGTTGTGTCAATGCACCGTTGCATGCTCCATGGCTGTAACAATTGTTGCTGCTATTATAGTAATTGTGACCTTGGGTTGGTGTACTATTACTTAAATCATCTATAGCAGTACCTTCGTCAACGGCATAGTGATCCAGCAGCCCGTAAAAGAAAGAAAATTTGTGAACTAATTTTTATCCTTTGTACAAATGCAATAAGATCCTAGGACCATTAATTAATGATAATTATTCCCGGTGTGCTAAAAGGGGGAAAAAAGAGAGATTGTTTCTCGTTTACCCTAACTACATTTAATTTTAAAGCATTGTTCTCTGAAAAGTGTGGTTATCAGACCACTTTTTTGAGTAATATTGCCCTATTCATATTTAACTAAGTATGATTGTTTGTATGATGTCCATAACTTGTATCCTTCCAGAGAAGAATGGTTGGAAGAAAATTAAAGTTTAGCCTTTCTAGGTATCTCGGGTCCATGTGCAAAATTTGGGAATTCGCAATATTTCAACAATGTAAACTTTTCACAGGGCATATGCAAAGCCTCCTTTGAGCGGCACTTTATATCGGATGAAGAACAAAAGCTTTTGCAAATGAGTTTCTTTAGAACATAGTTTCTTCCAATTGCTTGAAACAAGGAACAATATGCCAATTTGAAATTTGCATAAGATTACGAATAACAAAGTTTTTGCAATTTGATTGAACTTAAGTAGATATTTCATTAGCTTGGCCTTTTCATAATCACTTGTGCAACAAGATTTTTCTCTGAGAAACAAGTCAACGCAATCTACGTGTACCTGAAAAACAAAGTAGCCTTTTCTTTTGGGGTCAGAAAAGTAGCTTATGGAGAACGGGTAATCTGATTGGAGGTGATGTTTTTTGGAGATGATGGAGAAATTTAACTATTCAGAAAATGAGTAATCTTCAAATTTAATTCTATACCTTGAAGCTGGACTTGAGCCTACTACTTTGGCCCGTTCTAATAAGTAGATTAGAGCTTTAGCTTTCCCTATACAAATGTCACAGTCGGGATGTGTGGATGCTTCGTTTCATACTCCGTAGCCATGACAATTCTCATAATCGGTGTGACAATTGCAACTGTGGAAGGAAGTACCATTGTATAAACCATCGAGGGCGGCAATTTTCTTGATGATATAGGTAGAGTCCAACCTCCTTCCATTGCATGTTCTATACACCACTCTCGGATTGAAACCGCATTTCTCGACATTGAAAGTATAAAGTATCCCCATGACTATGAGTCTCACGAGATTTTGTGAGGTATTCATGGTTTGGTTCTCTATCTTTTCGCTTTTCTCCAGATACTTTCTTCTTTGAAGCTCCAATAGATAGTTTAAAAAGGTTCTTATGGGTTTGTCCACCAATTTTCATTCATAAACTCTCTCAAGTTATCGGAGGAAAAAAACCTATCACCTTGAAGGAAAATTACTAAATCTTTTGCGCATGACTCATTTTATAAGTGACAAGTGCACCTGATCAATTGGTGTCGTGAAAACACGGAAGCATGAATGGTTTTTTCTTTCTACTAATGGATCTAACAATAATTTTACAAATCGTCCGTACATTCGTCCTTGTATTGGGCAATCATCAATCAACAGTAAACGACATGTCCTCTCTTATCACTAAGCTGAATCTGTGTGAGCGGGATAATAAAACTCTTAAACGCAACACGTAATAAAAAGATGAAACTGTAGGTGTCCTCGCTTTACCTTTATGTCTTGTGCTTTTTCTTATCCTCGTATTAGTGAGCAGAATCTTCCGTTCATTATTATTTGAAAAAGAAATTTCCTTTGACAATTTTTACAAGAAGCCAATATAGTTAAGGATGGAGCTCGGAAGAGTATATAAAGGTCTCAAGAATTGCGGAGGAAGGTAGCGGAAATTAGAAACGTCTTATTTCTCCGTCTTTGAACACTCTCTTGCTCTCAATTGTTAAGTTCTGCTTCCTCTCTTATTTGTAGTCTCTAAGGGCTCCTGCCTTTGAAGGGAAATGTCAGGTGTTCGAAGCCCAGGGAGGTTAATAGACCATTAGGTGTATTCCGTGTGGCGCCCTGGTGATGGGTCCTGGGCTAGTGTCACCTGGTGGTTTACGTGGCGGCTATCGGTTAAAGCGGTTCCTCCGGCACAAAATAAAAAAATAAAAATAATAATAAGGAGAGTTTACAGTAATAAAGGTACTTGTGTATTGTAGAGTTATCTACAAAAGTTCCCGGTAGAAGCAATACCTTTTAAAACTATTGAGATTACTAGTAGATTCTAGCTGGATTAGTCGCTACTAGGCCAGAAGAGCAAAGTAGGTAAAGGAATTGACCAAATCACTACACTTCTATTTGCAAATTCTTCCAACTCTTCGACTCTTTCATAATTTGTTCTATATATATATATATTATGCCGAGGATCCAGCCTAGCTCAACTTACGGGAGCACAGCATCAACTATATCTCGGGGGAGACTAGCCTAGCAATCCACCAACTAGGGCACCCTGCTTAAGTCATGGAATTGCTCTGGAAGTTGTGGCTGGCTCTGGAAGTCGAACCCTTGACTTGGTGGTCAGGAGGCCAAGCCTCAACCAGCACAGCCATGCGTGGGTGGGTTATTAGATATATTTGTCTCTAGAAAATTGATTTCTTTTGATGAAAAATAATTTACTTAAATCTTTAGCGGAAGTTCTTAATAGACCAATTTACCCTTCTTCTTGGTCTCCTTTTAGCCACTTCATCCATTATGGCCAAGCACAATTCCTTTTTTAAAGGTAAGCCTATAGACCTATCCTCATCTTCGGGGATCGATCCTTGTTCCAATTGAGGCCAAAACTTGAACACTCTTAATAGTTTCAAACTATTATGATCATCTATTTGGTTTCATCAAGCCTAATGAGTTGGATGAGTGAAGCTCTTCCCTAAACAACAAATTCATTGTGGAATCACATCTAACTCAAGGTACAACCACAAAGCATTCACGAGTACCAATGAGTGGAATGGTCATATATCATATGTTATTGAGAAAAAAAGAGAGAATATTTGAGACTTTTCTACAGGCGTATAGAAGTCTCTCATGAGCAGCACTTGATATTAAATGAAAAGCAACATTTTAAGAAAAAAGAAAACTCTCTTGATGTACTTGCCTCGAGCTTTTCTACCAAAACGGAAACCGCTAGATTTGATTTTTCACAAGCCTGTGAATAACAAGACTTATGCAATTTATATAACTTAAACATTTTACTAGACCTTTTCGTAAGCACATGAGTACAACGTAGGATATAACTGTGGTCCGCTTGCAACTTGAACACAGAATGGCATATGAGACATGTATGCTCTATTGTTGCAACTTATTAATGAGACAGACGTGAAGCATACAACTTACTCGCTAAACTCGTGATCTTCATATCTCATTCTGCATTCCTTAAGTTGAACTTGAGCACCTATACTCACATCGCATACGCTGTCGAGATGATCTGAAGCTTCATTCAAGCACAGGAAGCAATCAGAATGCGTCGATGCCCCGTTACACGCTGCATGGCCGTAGCAATTGTTGCGCTGGCTGTAATAATTGTAACCATGGGTTGGCGTAGTCTCCATCAGATCGATCATAACATTACTTTTGTATTCGGCATAGTTATCAAGCAGACCGTACGTCCTTCCATTGCATATAAGATAGATCTCTGATGTATCAGGAGTACATCTCACAATATTGCCAGAGAAAAACAGCTCTACGATGAGGAGTGACGCCATATGTGGCAATGCGTTCATGATTTGACTCTCTACCTTTACTTTTTCTCCTTATTTTTATGATAGACGCTTGATTTGCGTGGTCTATATAAGAGGGATTCTTCTCATAGGTTTCTCCACCAAGTTTTTGTCTATGAATCTGGTGGAAGGCTCCTTTGGATCTTACGAAGTGTGGACCTGCATTCTCGACAAAAACGTTAATAACTCTCTACGTTACTCGTGGGCAAAAGCTTTTTAAAAATATATCAGACAGACTCATCCTATTATAAACGTGGCGAAATAACATGTCCAGTTATGATGCTGAAAATAATGAAAAATTGCATGCATTTATTTAATAATAAATTTAGTTGATGATTTTTATTCTCTGGATGTTATTTGTGTCTTCATGGATATGCACTTTCGACCATCAATATAAAAAATAACTCAAAATATTACATGGAGGTCCCCCCCCCCCAATTTTTTTTTCTTTTTTGTTATCCTTGTTTTAAAGCATGCAAAACATACGATTTGTCATTCGTTCCCATGTAAAACAAAAACTTAGTGCCTTGGTTCCATTGTTGGAAAAAAAATTGTGAAATTAAGCATATACGATTCCATCGATGACTCCAAACATGCATTTTGATCAAACCCCCTTGGATAGATCATTTCCTCCCATTTTCCTATTATACTTAGACCGATGTAAATGGATAATGCCGTATCTAACTTGGGATTATGTATGTTATGTAAATTAGGGATGGATAGGGTTGGATCAGATCTTTCGCTTTGACGGAAGCTTTTGGACCTAGCGAAAAGGACTTTAAGATGGACGAATCTAATGAGCCCCATCTATCACATAAATTTTGACATGTTTCAACATATCGCCAAGTTATTTTACTCGACTGGAGCTAATTGCCAATAATGATCGACAGTTAAAATATAGGTTGATTTCGATTTTCAGTTGTCATTTGAACTTTCACCGATAAGTCAATTTTCTTTGCAAATTAACTTTGTGCATACTATAACTGATGGGAAATTTGAAGTTAACTCGCAACGATAAGTAAAGTGTATCTTTTTTAATTTCAATTAACATAAATTAGAATGATAAAGAAAAATGTCATAACTAATAACACTTGAATTTTTTACTTTCATATTAAGTCTGTCAAACGGGTGGATTTGGTCGGGTAAAAATGGTCTAGCCCAAATTGATCAATTTAACCTTTTTTGACCAATTTCCATATAATACAAACCTAGTTACCCGTACTCAACCTAGTACCTAAAGGTGTGCAAAACAGACTGTTTGAATTGGGAACTGCCTGGACTGGACTAAACTGGTTGATTTGGTCTAGTTCTGGGTTTCTAAAAGTGGAATCGATGTTCGGGTGGTCTAATTCCTAGTTCCAAGGGGGAATAGGGCTGGATCAGAATGACTACATATATTTTTTTTTTCTTTATTTCTTAAAAAAAATAGTAAAATGTGAACTAAACACTATCTCGTCCAATGCTACCACAAGCTATGGCACAATGACTCTTCACTCATCATCACTTTTGTCCATGTCTTAAGATTTGCCACTTTCTCTTCTTGTGCACAGACACTCTTTAATGGGTTTGTTGTACAATAAAATATATAGATCTAGTCTCTTCCCCCTTCTATTAGTGTAATTGGGTCATTGTATTTTATAAATCTACTCTTTTTTTTTTTCTGTTTATCGTGGAAGATATATGAGCACATAGGGAGGGTCCTTTTACTCAAATCTTTTTCTAAAAAAGTAGTGAGGAACACAAATAGATAGCATCAAGTAGTGGGGAAAAAAAGTGACCGGTTCTCAATTCTAAGTGGACCAAGAACCAATTATCCCCACCTGTACTTGACTCGATATTGTTAAAACACTTTTGAATTTAACATAACCTAAGCAAAGACATACCAAAATTAAGGTGCGAGCGTGGAGTGAGTGAATGCGAGATTGAGTGAAGGCAAGAGAGTCATATTATGGGTTTTATCATTCTAAACCCATTTACTGAATATAGTTAACCTATATAACAACTTAGTCTATCAAATATGGGTTAAAAATGAGTCTATGAACCATTTTGATGGCCTATTTCGTACATATGGATAGGGGTGATCGGGTCCAGGGTGGGTAGGTTCCAGACCCGGACCGTACCCGACTCACCCTGTTTTTCCGGTCCGGTTTCGGGGTTAATTATGTTTATATTGGAACCTGTTTTGCAACCACCCATCTATATGATTTCGAATTTTATTTTAATACATGAGAAAAGAATATAATTTTTTTAATTTATATCGAAATATTAAGCGTAATTAATAAGTAAATTTCTACCTCATTTTATATGTATTAACCAAACTGGTTTACCCGAGATTAGGTCACGATAGTTTGGCGACTCCACTGGAGTTTTATTTTGGGATCACTCGGCGGGGTTCTTCTTCGTTCCTTGGAAAAAAGTGTTAGATGTATGCCCTAAAGCTGCTATGTAACAGTTACATATTAGGGATTTCAATTGTACATATAAGGATTATTATTATTATTATTATTATTATTATTATTATTATTATTATTATTATTATTATTAAGGGAATTGATTAATTATTAATTAATTAATTGATTCATTAAAGTGGAAATGGTCAGCAATTTTTTGCTGACCACTTCACACGAAAAACGTGCACATGCATGCACGAAATCGTGCATACACGGTCACCGGTTGCTGACCGTTCCATTCATGCACGATCGTGCATGAGAATGAGGATCAGCAACGGTTGTTGATCCCACGATCGGCAACCGTTGATCGGCAACCGTTGCTGATTCGTGTATAAATATTAAAAAAGAAAGGCTAAAAAAGGTTGCAACATAGAGAGATTTTCTGTGGGCGTGTGTCTTGTTTTTTTAGAGACATCCGAGTGATGCTTTGCTGAAAATAGAGAGCAAAGTGTGTGCGTGTTCTTGTGTCTTTGAGGCGCAAGAAAGAAAAGCGTTATCTCGTTCGAGCCGTGACTATTATACATCAAGAATACGACGGATTCTTTCCACGTGATTGCTAGCACGATCGAACTGGTGGATATCCGATAGTTCTCTCTTCTGTTCGACATTTGTTGTTGGTGTGTCTGAACTAAAGGTCCGACGCTTGTGGGACTCGAACTGTAGAACATCCGAACCGACTTGTTTCAAAGCGCGCTTCGAGAGGTATTTCGTTTAACTCCCTTTTATGTTTAGATTTTTTATTAAAACGCACGAACAACGCCTTAGGAGAATCATGTATAAAATATATCTTTGTTTCCGCCGCGTACTTTATGTCAATTTTTGTTATACATGATTCATGAAACCCCAACAGTGGTATCAGAGCCAACCTTAGGCGTTTTTCGTGTGTTTAATTGATTTGTAGTTCAAATATATTTTTGCGTTCTAATGGCCAATTTATTTTTATTAAGAGAATTGGTTCTCTTGCTCAAATGTGGCCTATAGAAGTTGGTTGATTTATGTGATAAATTTAATCAACTAAGCAAAAATTAGAACTAAATCAATTTTGAATCAAAAATCCATAACTTGTTATACTTCGTGTTTATATTCTAAAAATGATATGCAGAATCTTATGCATGCCTTCCAGAGCTTTAAATTTTGAATTTATGGCTTGTAAGGAAGGGTGGTGATCATGGAAAAATCCCTAAATGTTGTAATTGTTGTATGGATAAATGTATGATTATTACATGTATTCTTTTTGGGGATGTAATTATTAAATGGAGGCTGCGTCCTTCTTTTTATATTTATTTTTACGAAATGTAATTTAAGTATAGTGTAGTATTTCAATTATTGATGTAAATACTACAAGAGAGGAGGAGCCATTGGAGGAGCCATTAAACCGGTGAGCTCTCTGGGCCCGATCTTTGAAGAGTTCAAAGATTGAAGAAAAAGTGAAGAACGGGTCCATATTATTAAAATATTAAAATGGCTAAATGGGCTCTTTGGCTCGAGACCCATTGAACCATAATTCCATGATTACCACATAAGATAGATATTATGTGATATCTATTTATTTATTGTGTTTATGATATCGTGCATGTTAAACCGGTCATTGTGCAAAGTGAGACAGTTAATAACGACCCAAATCTCCTTACAAAGAATATTAAGTCGAAACGGGTTTTGGACTCTTGGCCTTCCATTGTCGTGGTTTGATTCAATATTATAGTGGTTAATTGACCGGTTATGGATACATAGGGGTTAATTACCATTTATAATATTGGACCACTCCATTATGTATATGATGCTGTGGGGTTGGAGCCAAAATGATTTTTAATAACTGTCATGTGAGGGAATCATTTGTGTTTTCAATACTTGCATGAGACGATGGGCTAGACTTAACTATGATCATGATGCCAATAACTGTTAGATGAGGCTTTTATGGCCTAGAGGCCGAAGTTATGATTGGGACTCGCATATGATGCGTTGAACAAGCTGGTTCACTCACTAAGTTCATAGGACACCAATAACTGTTAGGTGAGGTGGACTTTGGGCTAATGGGACTCCAATCCCCACTAGTAATCTTTACCCAATGAAGATTACCGCTTCCCATCTTAAAGAGTATGGGATTCGAATATAAATTTAGTGAGAGGATCTATTTCATTTAAAGACCAAAATGAAATAGTTATTATGAAAAGTACAATGGCTAACAATTTATTTTCTGCAACAGATATATTATTACTCTGAAAATAGTGACCACAAACCCACTCACTTCTATACTTGACAAGAATTGTTTGATTGGACCCAATTTCACTGACTGGGTGAGGAATTTGAGAATTGTTCTCAATTCAGAAAAAAATTGGGTATATGCTTGATGAAAAGATGCCAACCTCCTTTCCTGAGGGTGGGACCCACGAGGAGTGTGTCACTTATGATAAGTGGCATGACGATGACTTAAAAGTTAGGTCATATATGCTTGTTTCTATGAATAATGAATTACAGAAGAAGTATGAATCTATGGAAGATGCTGGGTCGATCATTTTGCACTTAAAGGAATACTTTGATGAGAATGGTCGAACCTCTAAATATGAGATATCTAAGGCATTATACCGTATGAGGAAGGCTGAAGGATCATCTGTTAATGATCATGCTTTGAAAATGATCTGGCACATTGAAGAGTTGGCTAGGCTGAATCTCGTTATGGACAATGAGTTAGCTGTGGATTTGATCCTCCAATCTTTACCCAATTCCTTCTTTGGTTTTGTCCAAAACTTCCACATACATAAGATGGAGAAAACTCTTGCCGAGTTACATAGCATGCTGGTAGTTTATGAGAAGGAAATGCATAATACGAGGCCAAATGTAGTGGCTATGGCTAAGGCTTCTTCTTCAAAGGGTAAGACTGTTTTAAAGAAGAATAAATGGAAGAGGCCTGCCAAACCTGTTGTGCAACCAAAACCCATGATTGATAAAGAGAAATGTCATTACTGTGATGTCAAAGGGCACTGGAGGAGGAACTGTAAGAGGTACCTCGCAAGCTTGAAGGTCAAGCCCAAGAACCGACCCTATGAAGGTATGGTCTCTATGCTTATTGAAACTAATCTTATGGTTAGTGCTGAATCCAGCTCATGGGTTCTAGATTCTGCTGCAACTTCACATATTTGTATGTCTTTGCAGAATTTGGAAATAAGTAGGATGCTAGGGCGAAATGAGATTGTCCTGACGTTTGCCAATGGAGCAAGAGTTGCTGCATTAGCTATGGAGCAAGAGTTGCTGCATTAACTATAGGGACTTTTCGTTTATGTTTGTCTTCTGGACATGTAATGGTTTTAAAGAACTGTTTGCATTATAAGAATGCTGTTAGGAACATCATCTCTATACCTCGTTTGGGTAAAGAGAATTATGAATTTTCTTTTGCTGATGATGTATGTTCTATTTATCATAATAGAATATGTGTTGGTTCTAGCTTATTAACCAACAATCTTTATACCATTACAATGCCCGATAATGCGATTATCAATGTCAATAAGCAAAATAGAATTGATATAAATGCCATAATTAATAAACGCCCTAGAGACGGTCCAAATAAAAAGTATGTTTGGTATCTCCGATTAGGTCATATTGGAGAAGACAGAATTAACAAGTTGAGTAATGATGGATACATTGATCCTTCAAATTTTGAGTCATACTCGACTTGTGAGGCATGTCTTCTAGGAAAAATGACCAAAGCACCTTTTGTGGGACAAAGTGCGCGAGCTGCTGACATATTAGAATTAATACATACAGATGTATGTGGACCAATTAATGAAACTGCTAAAGGTGGTTATAATTACTTCATTACCTTCACCGATGATCATCACGGTATGGTTATTTATACCTCATGAAGTATAAATCTGAATCCTTTGAAAAGTTCAAGGAATTCAAGGCTGAAGTTGAGAAACAAACAGGAAAATGTATTAAGGCTCTTCGATCAGATCGATGAGGTGAATACCTTAGTACTGAATTCCTGGACTTTCTTAAAGAGAATGGTATTTTATCACAATGGACACCTTCTGGAACTCCATAACATAATGATGTATCTAAACGAAGAAATCATACTTTATTAGATATGGTACGATCTATGATGAGTTACACCGATTTGCCAATATCCCTTTGGGGATATGCCCTTGAGACTGCTATATATATACTGAATAGAGTGCCGTCCAAATATGTTCCAACTACGCCCTATGAGATATGGCATAGTAGGAAACCTACTCTTAATCATATTAAGATTTGGGGTTGTCCAGCTTTCGTGAAAAAGCTGAAAATGGAAAAATTGGAGGCAAGATCTGAACAAAGTCACTTCATTGGATATCCAAAGGAAACTCTTGGATATTATTTCTATTTTCATTCAGACCAAAGAATTTTGGTATGCAAGCATGCTTCTTTTTTGGAGAATCAGTTTATCCAAGAAAGTAGTGCTGGGCGGAAAATAATCTTACAAGAAGAAAATAATGAAGTACCAAACAA
The DNA here is from genome assembly GCA_016097545.1 of Eucalyptus victrix. Lineage (NCBI taxonomy): Eukaryota > Viridiplantae > Streptophyta > Magnoliopsida > Myrtales > Myrtaceae > Eucalyptus > Eucalyptus victrix. The sequence continues at coordinate 50,998,799 of CM027842.1, forward strand.
TCGAGTTCAAATACCAATCTCTAATTCAGTGGGAGCTTCTAATACACAACCTCTTAGGAGAAGTGCGAGAACGTCTTGCCCACCTGCTCGTTATAGACACTCGGTTAATCATATTGAACCATTATTCATTGTGAATGATAATGATCAACCCGGTGATCCTAAAACCTATGAGGAGGCGATGTTGGACATCGATTCTGGTAAATGGCTAGAAGCCATGAAATCCGAAATGGATTCAATGTATTCTAATGAAGTATGGACCTTGACTGACCTGCCTGATGGTATTGTACCAATTGGCTGTAAATGGATCTTCAAGAGGTAGATGAATGTTGAAGGTCAAATTGGAATTTACAAAGCACGGCTGGTGGCGAAAGGATATTGTCAAAAAGAATGAATTGATTATGACGAAACTTTCTCACCTGTGACCATGCTAAAATCCATTCGGATTATGTTGGCTATAGCTGCACACCTTGATTATGAGATATTCCAGATGGATGTCAAAACGGCTTTTCTAAATGGTTTTCTCGATGAGGACATCTATATGGAACAGCCACAGGGTTTCGAATCCAATAGTTAAAAACAGAAGGTGTGTAAGCTTAAGAGATCCATTTATGGACTCAAACAAGCCTCCAGAAGTTGGAACATCCGTTTTGATGAGGTAGTCAAATCGTTTGGCTTCATCAAAAATCCGGACGAATATTGTGTATATAAGAAGATCAGTGAGAGTGCAATTGCATTTCTGGTTTTATATATTGATGATATACTTTTGATTGGAAATGATGTACCAATGATATCATCGATAAAACTATTCTTGTCACAGAAATTCTCCATGAAAGATTTAGGAGAGGCAACCTACATTTTAGGTATCAAGATCTATAGAGATATATCAAGACGATTGATTGGCCTCTCACAATCTACGTACATAAACAAAGTGTTAACACGGTTTAACATGCAATGTTCCAAGAGAGGATTATTGCCTTTTAGGCAAGGGATCTGTCTTTCTAAGGAGATGTGTCCCAACACTCCTGAAGAAAGAGAGCGGATGGCAAAGATACCATATGCATCCGCTATTGGAAGCATAATGTATGCTATGCTATGTACTAGACCTGATATTGCGCATGCTGTATTACCGGCGAGATATCGGTCGATCCCTGAAGAAGAGCACTGGATAGCGGTCAAGAATATTCTTAAGTACTTGCGAAGAACTAAAGATTTATTCTTGATATATGGAGAAGGAGAATTTAAAGTTGTAACTTATATTGATTCTAATTTTCAATCGGATCCTAATGATTATAAATCTACGTCTGGGTTTGTCTTTACATTCAATAGTGGTGCAGTTAGTTGGAAAAGTTCTAAACAAAGTATAACTGCTGATTCCACCACTGAGGCAGAGTATGTAGCTGCTTCTGAAGCAGCAAAGGAAGCCGCTTGGATGAAAAAGTTTATTTCTGAACTTGGAGTCGTTCCTTCAATTGAGCAACCTATCACATTGTTTTGTGATAACAATGGGGTGATAGCTCAAGCTAAGGAATCAAAGTCTCACCAAAAATCCAAGCACATTGAGAGACGCTTCCATCTCATCAGAGAAATTGTTAGGAGAGGTGATATCGCCTTGCAGAAAATTGCCTCAGCAGAAAACGTGGCAGATCCCTTCACTAAGGCCTTACCTCAGTCTTCTTTTGAAAGACATATTGACAAAATGGGTTTGAGGTACCAGACAAGTTGGCTTTAGTGCAACTGGGAAATTGTTGGATGTATGCCCTAAAGCTACTATGTAATGGTTACATATTAGGGATTTCAGTTGTACTTTCATTATTATTATTTAATAAATGGCAATGACGTATTCATTCATTTGTCCAATTATTTTATATTGATGAATGATTCCATAAGATCAGTTACAACTAGACCTATTCTTGAGACGTCAAGAATATATGTAACGGGTTTATAGTTAGACTGAATCTTTAAATCGTTCGGTCGATGGATTATTAAGTGGATATTAATAATCCGTTGAGACCGGTGTGTTCTTAACTTCGCCATTAAGTATTGGATACTTAAGGGAATGATAAGTCACATGTCATTGGGTATTATGATGCCTGAGTTAGAACACAGGTGTTTGTATTAGACAAATTCACTGAACGTGACGCATATGGAACGATTAGCGACATGGAAGCTTTTAGCGTGGTTAATGTCTAATTGTTCATGCTTTGGTCTTGTGTAAATAATTCTTAGACCTGAGGCACAGTGTTAACTTGTGTATTGAACAACTATGGTTCACGGGTGCACATAATGCCAGGTCGTTGATCCGTCTTTATACCTGATGGTCATAGTTTGTTCATATATGAAGTTACACGTGTGCGCAATATGGAATCTGTCTCCTTGTTATATGCAAGGTATGATAATGATGTCCTATGCGATCTAATTGTGACACTGCATTGAAATCCTCGGCCGGGGTTGTAACCGAGAATAAATTGTTTATGTCTCGAATAAAATGCATGTCAATTAGATTTATGCATATGATCAAATTAATGACTTGACAAATATTCCATGGTCTTTGTTTGATCGGGACATAGTAAGACAGAGGGATTGAATTACACTGTAGCAAAAGCTGACAGGTTCATTATGTTCTTAAAGTATTCACACTATCTAGGTAGCCATGACATATTGCTAGATGTCAATCGTGGCTTGTAGGACCTAAAAGATTAATCGGGACAATTAATTCTTTTGGAAGTACTAATGAGTTAGTACAAGTCTTACTACCAGCTTAGTGATAAACCTAGGAATGTCACACACCATAAACAATTAGAATGACGTGGAACAAGAGAGTAATATTATTGCAAATGTGTTTGCAATTACTGCAATCGAATTGAGTCGATTTGAAATTAAATTAAATGAGATTTAATTTAATTTGTATTATAGTCACGAGCCTACTAGCATATGATGCACACGCATGCCCAAAGTGGATCCCCAAGTGGCTAAATGGGTTTGAGGTACCAAACAAGTTGGCTGTAGTGCAAGTGGGAGATTGTTAGATGTATGCCCTAAAGCTGCTATGTAATAGTTACATATTAGGGATTTCAATTGTACATATAAGAATTATGTTGTTATTATTATTATTATTATTATTATTATTATTATTATTATTATTATTATTATTATTATTATTATTATTATTTTTAAGGGAATTGATTAATTATTAATTAATTAATTGATTCATTAAAGTGGAAATGGTCTGCAATTTTTTGCTGACCACTTCACACGAAAACGTGCACATGCATGCACGAATTCGTGCATGGATGGTCAGCGGTTGCTGACCGTTCCATTTATGCACGATCGTGCTCGATCGTGCATGAGAATGAGGATCAGCAATGGTTGCTGATCCCACGATCGGCAATCGTTGTTGATTCGTGTAAAAATATTAAAAAAGAAAGGCTAAAAAAGGTTGCAACATAGAGAGATTTTCTGTGGGCGTGTGTTTTGTTTTTTTAGAGACATCCGAGTGATGCTTTGCTGAAAATAGAGAGCAAAGTGTGTGCGTGTTTTTGTGTCTTTGAGGCGCAAGAAAGAAGAGCATTATCTCGTTCGAGCCGTGACTATTATACATCAAGAATACGACAGATTCTTTTCACGTGATTGCTAGCACGATCGAAGTGGTGGATATCTGAAAGTTCTCTCTTCTGTTCGACGTTTGTTGTTGATGTGTCTGAACTAGAGATCCGACGCTTGTGGGACTCGAACTGTAGAACATCCGAACCGACTTGTTTCAAAGTGCTCTTCGAGAGGTATTTCGTTTAACTCCCTTTTATGTTTAGATTTTTGATTAAAACGCACGAACAACGCCTTAGGAGAATCATGTATAAAATATATATTTGTTTCCGCTGCGTACTTTATGTCAATTTTTCTTATACATGATTCGTGAAACCCCAACAAAAAGAAACACAAAAAAAAAAGGGGAAGAAAAGCTTGAAAGTCAAGGTCAATGTCAGGAGGCAGATGAGACGAGGGTAGCGTAGAGAGGGACGTGAGGGAGACGTGACAAGCCAGCAGGGAGAAAAGAAAAAGGAAAAAAAAGAAGAAACAGAACAGTGCACTGTTCATCTTCTTCACGGGCTCCCTCTACACGCCATAGCCGCCGACCACTGCGCCTGCGTCGCCGCGGCCGCACCACCGCGCCACCGCCAGAGCCCCCTCACCCACGAGCTCGCACCGCCAATCGTCGCCCCTGCTGTGGCCACGACGACCTAACACCTCTGACCGCCCGAAGCTCCGTCGCCGTCGCCCTTGCCCCTATGAAGCCACCACTGCACCAGCACTGCCGCTTGGCTCCTCGCGACACCAGCAACCAGTGAAGCCGCAAGGTCGACAAGAAGGCGTATAACCCGGTTCTCAAACCGGTTCCCGAACCAGTCCGGATGATCCGGTTCCCGGGTGGGTAATCCCTCGGAACCGGTTCCCGGACCGGTTTCAACGGAACCGGTTCCCAACCCTGTTTTCCGGGTGGGCCGGTCCGGGAACCGGATTTACCCGGTCCGGTTGCACACCCTTACATATGGAACTTATATAGATCATAACTAATAAGACTTACAATGTTATGACTTTCTTGTATATGGAACATGTGTAGATCATCGCTCTTAACTTCTTAATGGTACCATTTTTCCATCGGTGGAAAGGCTATACACGTTGTCGAAAAATTTGGGTTTGAGTAAACTCTCGGGCTCGGTGTTGTTTCCGTTTTGGTTTTGCATAAGTTTGGACCGAATCGGATTTGGGTCCGCCATAGATTCAGTTTTCTATAGTCTCGAATTGGGTCGGATTCGGATGGTTAAATAATTTGGATTCAGTTTATTTTAGATATTATAAGAAAATGGGCCTCACGAGACAGTCCAAACCCGTCGGTCGATGCTTGCTGCTGAAATGTCTGGGCAGAAGGTTTTAGGCCATCAGAAAAATGTTACACCATATTATATCTCTACACTTATGTGTTGCCAGCATAGCTCTTGAATGACTATTGCAGGGTCGAAATTCTTTTATAATATGGTGCATTCAAACATTTCAACTTGACTAATTCAATTGCACGCGTACTGTTCTTCTTCGTGCATTGGGTAAAAGCTCCATGCACATGGTGCGGACATTACCTCCGAAGTTATTATGTGCAGAAGACGCAATGATCTGAATAATGGATCTACCAAACGCTCAATCCTTTGTAGAGTTAACAGAGGAAGCCTCTTTTTGCAACACTTAACACCAGAAGATGAAAGCCAAAAAATTTAAACAAGCCAAAAATGGATCTACCAAACGCTCAAACCTCAGGAAAGTACACTTATAATAGAAGATTTGTTATTTTAGTGATCTGGTGAATACATACCAAACACTATGCAATTTTTTTTAATCCACTTGCTGCTAGAACGCAAAGTAGCATAGCGGAACTATTAGATTGATGGCCCTATCAAGAAATTAATTATTCCGTAAAATGGTAATTTTATACCTTATTCTACAATCTTTAAGGTGGAGTTGAGCCCCATGGCTCGCATTCTTTGACGATACGAACGTTAGCTGTCTCCATGAAGTGATAGCAGTCAGATTCCATCAATGCCCCCACGACAAATGTCCCCATCACAATAATTGTTATACCCCTAGGTTAGTAAAATTATCAAAAAAGTCCTAAAACTATCATAATTATATCAATTCAGTTTTAAATATTTTTCACTTTACTCTAAATTGGATTCTAATCATTTTGCATTTATACTAATTCAGTTTATCCGACCAATTTTAATTACGAACTGCTAACATGGACGCCAATTATCCCACGTGGAATGGCCGGCAGCTGGCATGAACATGGACAACAAAGACTTGGACAACTCAAAGCATTAATTACCTTCATGGCAAATAAACAAGAACAAAGATTGACAACTCTCAAACTTTTAACAAAACTAGTTTAATGAAAGAGAACAAGGCCCACAAATTCACCTTGTACCCTTGAAGATGAAAATAGAAGCTTCAACAAAACAAGTAAGGAAATCTTTGATTTTACTCGAAAGGTCGGAAAGTGAAAATTGAAGAGGAAACTTGGAGATTCGAAGTTAGGGATGTGGGGATGCTTCTCTTTTGAGGTTGAAGGCGTTTGAAAATTCAATTATACGGCCTTGAAGGGGGGTGAATTTGGAAGATTATACAACGGTTACAAAGTGATAAGAATAATTAACCAAGGTTAAAAACAATGACCACTGGCCTTGGTGGCTCCGCTGGATAAGACCTTGAACCTTGGGAGAAAGGTGTAAGGGTCGAAATCCAGTGGAAGCATCGGGGTCTCAAGCGTGATGTCGGGGTGGTGGGTCCTCCGCTAGCATCACTCCAGGGTTTACCTGGCGGCTATGTACCGCTGTAAGGCGACGAACGGCTGACGGGGTTCCCTGGATTACCAAAAAAAAAAAAAAACAATGACGACTTGAGGTTAAAATTGTGTAGTGAAAAAGAGAGGAGATGTGGTTAAGTGAAAATATTACATATGACCACGTTAGGTTTGAAAGAAATGGAGATATTTGATAAGTAACTAAGATATCTCAATAAGATATCTCAATACATAAATAAGGAAAAAAGTGTTTGTCATAAACATTAATAATATAGACAGTGAAAGATTATGGACACTACGTAAATCTCAACCCAGTAAATTTCCAACCTGAAAATAATCGGATACACATTTTTGGAGTATATCAGTCTCCAATAATACTTACTATGACGATATATGTTTCATTGCCACTCCAAATAATCAACCCATGCACAAGTACTTATTAGTTTAATCTTAATGGGTCTACTATGGCGATAATCTTCCGTGCATTACAATATTAATAATTTAACTAAAATTCAAATTGGACTTCTATTATAATTATATCCTACATATTATTGACTTAGGTAGAAAATTCCAGATGTCACACTAGACCCATGCATGATGCACTTAGTCCATACACCAGTCAGGCTGGCCAAGCGACCAACCCGTCTTGGCCGATAGCCCAAAAATAATGGGTGGCCTTCGTTTTACTATGTTTGAGCACAATCCATTCTTGCAAACTCAGTCTTTGAACCTTTTCATGATTGATTATTCGAATCGATCAATCCTAATGAGTTGGTTTGAGTGAAGGCCTTGATCCCAATATAACATATTCAATATGGAATAACATCTATTCAAGTTATGACTCATAACTGCAAAGTGTTCCCAAGTATTTGCAAGCTAAACGGTCATATATCATCCTCTTACTTAAAAAAGAGAATTCTTGAGATTATTCATAGGCATATAGATGTCTCTCGTGAGCGACACTTGATTTTAAATGAAAAACAGCATTCTTTGAGAAAAGAAAACTCCCTTGACATAATTTTCTCGAGCCTTTCCACCAAACAAAATTTGCTAGATTTGATGTTTTAACAAGCCGGTGGATAGCAAGACTTTTGCAATTTATTTAACTTAGACATTTTACTCGACCATTTCGTAAGCATGCCATTACAACAGAGAATACGAATGTCATTCTCTTGAAGCTACACAACATAACATATGTAATAAATGCTTTATAGTTATGGGTTATTATCGAGACCGGCATGAAGCATATAATTTACTCGCTAAATGGGTAATCTTCAAATCTAATTCTACAATCCTTCAATTGAACTTGAGCACCCAGGCTTCGACCGCATTCGCTGTACACATGGCCTTTAGCTTCCTCCAGGCACGCACCACAATCAGGTTGTGTTAATGCCCCGTTGCACGCTCCATGACCGTAACAGCCGCCATAGCTAGTATAATAATCATAACCTTTGAGTGGTGTACTATGACACAAATCATCTATAACTTCCCTTTTGTGATCGGCATAGGTACCATCAAAAATATCAAACTTCCTTCCACTACATATTTTGCAAACCTCTGTTGTATCAGCACATTTCACGATACTGCAAGTACATAATAGCCCCATAACGAGGAGTATCACCGAATGCTGCAATGCGCTCATGATCTGGCTCTTTCCCTTTATTTCTTCTCCTCGATTTTTCTTAATCGAAGCTCGGTTCGCGGGGTCTATATAAAAGGGGCTCTTCTCATAGGTTTCTCCACCAACTTTATATATGAGTTAACATGTCTACTTACAATGTTGGAAGACGTGAAAAGTTATGTCCATTTGCTTTGAGCATAAATTTAGGCTGTGATTTCGTTACTCTCGATGTTCTCTCTCTCTCTCTCTCTCTCTCTCTCTCTCTCTCTCTCTCTGTGGTATTATGAGAGAGAAATTCCCAGACGTCCTCGCTTTCCATGATTGTCTGTCTTGCTCGTCATTGTTAAATGTTGTCCTTGTATTGAAGCAGAATCTTCTGTCGTCGACTTCGTTACAATAGTCTTTCTTTTTCCTTGTCCAGCTTTACAATAAGTCGTTGAATATACCCAATTTGCAAATTTTTGTCGCGCCCTCGTTCTGCTGTAAAAGAAAGAAAATTTGGGAACTGGTCTTCCTCCTATGCACATATAGTACCGTCATCTACGACTTTGTGAGCACATTATTAGATCAAAATCCCTCTCTCTCGCGCACGCACGCACGCACGCAGGGAAGTCTCCTTTAGGCATCTATAATAAGCTCCCTTCGTTCCTCATATTAAGTTGCGTTATATTTTATTACAATTATTCTACGTTTATTCCTCTTAAAAAGTTCCGTAACCTCTCTAAGTTATTCGTGCGCAAAAGCATATTTAATCTTTGTGGATAAGCAACATTGGACAGACTCATTTTAGAGTTCACAAACCAAATTATCATCAATTTTTTGAATCGTTGTTTCATTCTCACATATATTGGGCAATATCAGCAATCATTATAACAGTTGGAAAAATTGTCCAAAAAAGTCCTAAACTTATCATGCAATGTCAAATTCAGTCTTAAACTTTTCAATTGTGCTAATTTAGTCATGAACATTTTGAAGTTTCACTAATTTAATGATAAGCTTTTAAACAAATCATCAATGTAGTTCTTCTGATTTATTTGCCGAAAAGTCACTATCTAATGGTCATGTCAGTGCCGGTCATCATATATGGCACAACAAGTGCAGATGTGGATGATTTTTCAACTTAAAATTTTTTTTATGAATTTTTGCTGATTTTTCTTTTTTTTTTCTCTTTTTGCATAGGCCTAGCAAGGCCACCGAGCACTGGCTGAGGGTCCACAACCATTGTCAAGCACTAGCTAGGGACTGGTGACCCTTGTTGGCCAATGGGCGAGGGTTGCAAAGCCCTCACCAATCTAGTGAGGGCATCACAAGCTATTCCCCAAGACCTTACAGGTCAAAGTGAGGGCGGGTGAGGGCTACAATGCCCTCGTCGTGGCCTACAAGGGCCAAGGGGAGGGCTCATGACCCTCGCCAAATCTAGCGAGGGCTTTGTGGCCTTCGCTGAGGGGCCGGTGGCCTTGCTAGCACATTGAAGAAAAAAAGAGAAAATTAAAAATTGTCTACATTGGTGTTGATGGTACCACATAGGACAACCAACTCAAACTAGACAAAACTGGCTAGGATGACTACATTGATTATACATTAAAATATGGTACAATTGAAAGATTTATGACTTAATTAATAAATTCTCAAATGGTTTATGATTAAATTGGTACAGTTGAAAAGTTCAAGATTGAATTAGCTATAGCACAATAATTTATATGATTAAAAATATCAATTTTTTATTTTTTATTTTCCTTTCTACTTTTTTCTTTTTCTTTTTAAATTTTTCCTTGTATTTTTTTCCATCTTCTTCTTCTTCATTTGAACGCAGACCATGGCGATGGCCATTGATAAGCCAAAGAGGAGCTTGAGCTCGCTCGATGCTAACAAGCTCGAGCCTATGGTAAGGCTCCTACTCCTTGGCCTTGCACCTTGTCAAATTAGCAAGTCAGAGGCTTACGCTCATCGATTAGGTGAGCCTCGAGCTCTATGCTCACACTCATTGATCTGGCAAGCGACAAGCTTGAGCTTGTTGATTTAGTGAGCATTGAGCCTGAGCTCACCAGAGGTCGGTAAGCCTCAAGGCTTTCCCATGGTAGGTTGCTTGTTGTTGTTGTGGCCCACAACCGCGAGAAAGAAGGAAAACAAAAAAGAAAAAGAAATAAAAAAATTGAATTTTTTTAAATAAAAAAAAAAAGAAGAAGAAGTGGGAGCTAGTAAGGGTGTGAGACAAGAGAGGGTGAATGAGGAAAATCTTTATTTGAAAAGATGAAAACATTTTTCTCTATTTTAAAAGATTTTTTTCCATTGATGGAAATTGTTTTCCCGATAAGTTCATTTTCTATGAAACGAATGCTGGAAAATCAAGAATGTATTTTCCTAAATTGTTTTTCTCAAAATGAATGAAGTCTTGGAACCAAATACATATGAAACACTATGCAATTTATTTAATCCACTTGCCGCTAGAACGCTAAGTAGCATAGTGGAACAACTAGCTTGATGGCCTTATCAATGTGCCAAATCTTTTCTTTTTTTCTTTTCTTCTTCTTCTTCTTCTTCTTCTTCTTCTTCTTCTTCTTCTTCTTCAAGCTTTGGCCAGTCACCGATCATCGACAACTAGCTAGATGAGGCCGGCAACCTCGCCAGCCCTCAGCGATGCCGCATCTTGTCAGTAGCTAGGCGAGACTTGATTGAGCCTTGGCTGGATAAGCGGCCTCGCCTAGATCTAGCAAGGTTGAGCTCGACCTCGCTGGGCCACCGCAAGGTTAGCCTCACCTTGGCCAAGCGATGCCGATCTCATGGTGGCCCAACGAGATTGAGCCCATCGAGCAATTGGGTGAGCTCAACTTCACCAAATCTAGGCGAGATCAAGCCTTGCGTAGCCATGGTTCAATCGAGCCTTGCCTAGCCAGACAAGGCTTGCTATTGGCTGAGTGAGCCTCTAGTGAGCTCGTCGGACCTCACCCAACTGGTCGCAGACAACCAGCGGCAGTGGCAGAAGAAGAGAGAAGGAAGAAGAACAAGAAAAAAAGAAAAAAAAAATGGATTGATTTAATTCTAGAATTATTCCCAAAAATTTTTAAAAAATCGGTTTTTTTTTTTTTAATTTCTCGATTCTACTCCAAATTTCTTCTTGGGAACAAATTTGTTCTGGGAAACAAAAAATTTATCAAACAGATTTATGTTTCAAATTTACTCTTGGAAATAAAATAATAGAAATTTCTACGATTTGGCAAGTTGCCAAATGCATCCTTACTAGCTCTTGCTTTTTCAATTTGGGATTGCTCATTTCTTTTCTCTCTTTTCTGGCTGGAACAGAAATTCACTTTGTGCTTTTAATTGCAACGCCTTCATGATCTTGCTCCCAATATTCACATTCCTCTCCTTGCTTCCTTCTTCATTGGAGCTTGAACGAATTTTATATATAAAGGATGTAGCTAGATGAAATGCGCCAAAACTTTTGTTCATTCATTATAGGATAAAGTTATAGTCTCTCTCTCTCTCTGAACAGAGAGATTCTCTATCTCTATTATCTGCTTATAAAGCTTTTAAAAATGAATCTCTTTAGAACAAAATTTCTTCCAACCATTCGAAACAAGGAGCGATACGTTAATTTGAAATTTGTCACCAATAATAAAGTTTGTAAGTAGACATTTTATTTGCTAGGTCTTTTCTTGTTCACTTGTACAACCAGTGAACAATTTAACAAAGAAAATGCTCCGGATCACATCTCCTTCAAACCTCTAGAAAGTACAATTAAAAACACATAATTTGATATTTTGGTAGAGCTCGTGAATACATACCAAATATTATGCATTTTATTTAACTTAGACATTTTAATCGAACTTTTTGCTAAGACCTTGGGTTCTCGCTCTGAGTAAACAACTTGCTGCAGTCCACTTGCCTCCAGAAAACATAGTAGCCTGACGGAACCATAAGCATCGTGGGCTTATCGAAACTTAATTATTCAGTAAATGCATAAGCTTCAGATCTTAATCTACAGTCCTTGAGTTGGAGTTGAACCCCAGGACTCGTCCCACATTCATCCTCGATAGAGTTCACGGCTGTCACCATGCATTGATAGCAGTCGGAATGCGTCAGTGTTCCATTGCATGCTCCATGGCCATGACAAATGCCGTCAACACTATAACAATTATATCCTTGAGTCGGTGTACAATTGATCAAATCTTCTACGACTTTCTATATTGACATTTGGTAAGTACCAACCAAGATATCTTATGTCCTCCCACTGCATATTTTGTACACCAGTGCGGTAATCGGATCGAATTTCCTGATATCGCAAGAATATAATAGCCCGATAACCATGAGTATCACAATGTGTGGGAACGTGTTCATGATACGGATCTCTACCTTCACTTTTCTCCTCTTATTTTTCTTCATTGGAACCCCTTGTGGATGGTCCTCATACAAGCGATTCTTGTTATAGATCTCTTCAGCAACTTCAGTGACGGGAAGGCAATTCCGGCAACCCCTAGAATCTGTTGACGTACTCTCTCTTGTCTGCCGTCAGCAACGATGCTTTGGAAACTCTCTCTACGTGCGGGCAAGGCAAATTTCTTGGGTAATGTCCGCGACTCTCTAAGGATAGAAAGGCGAAGGACGCATCCTCTCGCGCTCCCAAATGGCGAGTATCCCTCTACCGTATGGGTAGTTCCCATCTTCTTCTTCAACCCAGATAATCCATCAACCTGAATACAGTGAAAATCGCACATCATCATACACAATCACCCACCGCTTTGAACCCCAATCCTCCAACACCGAGATGTCCCGAAACAATACTCCCCCAAAATCAAAACCCTAATACCCATATATCCCAATCCCTACCCCTTCATTTCTTGTCAAAAATCCTCTGTGCTTTGAAACCCACTCATCCGATTTCGCTTAAACCTCACTCGGAGCCCACCTTTGTTGACTTTCCACTCTGAGCTCCCTTCAATCGATCTCCCTGCCGATTCCCCAGTGGTGAGTTAGTAGCGCGAAGCCCCTCATATCTGGAGATAGAACATGGCAGGCCACAATGAAGAAGAGCGGAGGGTCGCAGCACTCTGCAAAAGCCTTGGAAACCTGTGGTTGGAAGAAGATGTTGTTGAGATTATAGGTGATATCCCTGAAGAAAAACTATCTGAATGCCGGAAAACTTTATTTGGGAAATTTTATACTAAACCGAATGCAAACTTTACAGCTTTCTTTAATACAATGAAGAAAGTATGGAAAGTCGATGACGTTACCTGTGCAATACTTGAACCGGGCTATTATTCCTTCAATTTCCAATCCGAAGCTAAGAAAAAAAGAGTGTTAGATATGGGGCCATGGTCTTTCTCTAGTAACTTACTAGTATTGAAGCAATGCAATCCTTACACTCCTGAGTTATGCTATGATTTTACATACTGTGATTTTTGGGTGAATTTCTATGGCCTTCCATATGGAAGAGTGACTTATGATGTCATTAGGAACATTGCAGCAAAATTGGGAGAAGTGATCGAGGTTAAAATAGAAACAAAAGGAAATAGCAACTATAAATTTGGGAAGGCAAGAGTCAAATTGAACTTGGAAATGCCTCTGAAGACAGGTGTATTACTCAATCTGGAGAGAAAGAGACTGTGGATAGAATTTAAGTATGAACGCCTTCCGCACTGTTGCTATACATGTGGAAAGATCGGGCATTATGTCACTTTTTGCAGCGAAATTCCCTATGAGCAAACAGGATTGGCAGCGAACTTACCGGGAAGTTATGGACATTGGCTAGGAGCGGAGGCTCGCGAACTCAGACCGTATGGGAAGATATTCTATTGCAAACAAGAGATAATACTGGATGAAGTTGAGTATGTTCCCGAGACACTAGTCCATGCAGCTCCTAAGTCTGAACAGCACCAGCAAGAACAGAATCCAGATCAACATACAGAACAGGAGAACAGACAACAACATCAGCATATAGAGTTATTAATCAGGGAGGAAAGAGGACCACAAAAGAGAGGAAGTAGTTGCATTGATGATGAGTCTACTATGGTATTATACGAGGAACAACTCAAGGAGGCGGAGATGGATATGGAAGAAGGAGATGGAGATGGATATGGAAGAGACACTACCAGGGGAAAATGGGCTGATCAAATCCAAATCCAGAAATTCCAAGTCAACAAATGGTAAAAAAGGCAAGCGTTTTTGCCCATATGGTGCCCAATATTCAAAAACTCATAATATTGACAATAAACGGTTGGTGGAAACTCCAATTCATGTGACGGATAATCAGTGGGCTTTGGTGGCTAGCCCTAATAAGCCACCGGTTTATCCATGAAACTAGTAAGCTGGAATTGTCAAGGGTTGGGCACACCCTTGACAATTCAGGCTCTGAGAGTCCTAGTGACCAAGGAAAGGCCCAGTGTTATCTTTTTAATGGAGACAAAAAATCAAGAACAAAAAGTGCAATGCATACGGAGAAGGCTGAGATACCAAAACAGTTTCATGGTAGATCCGGAAGGATATGCAGGGGGTTTAGCTCTCTTCTGGGATGAACAGGTAGAGTTACATATAGACTCTTGGTTGAAAAACTATATTAATGTCCAGTGCTACTTAAGGAAACACAGCAACGGATGCATATCACCTTTGTACATGCTCCCAATGAATTCCAAGAAAGAGTGGTGCTATGGTAGACCCTATACAGAATTAGTATCAGATACCACTTACCTTAGCTTTGCTTGGGGGACTTCAACGAAATACTGTACCATTGGGAGAAAGTGGGTAAAAAGAGGGCTGAAACTTATAGGCTCACCGCATTTAGGGACTTTCTGCTCCAATGCTCTCTAATGGACTTGGAGAGCAAGGGCTGCGCCTTCACCTAGAAAAACAACAGAACAGGGTAGCACTTAGTTAAGAAACGACTTGATAGAACGTTATGTGATATAGAATGGAGGATAGCACATCCTAATGCTGATTGGTTAGCACTACCAGCCATTGGGTCGGACCATAGTCCGCTCTTGCTCTCATTTAACTAGAGAATGAAGAGGAAAAAGAGGGCTTTTAAATATGAGGCATTCCGGTCAGAAAATGAGGAATGTGCGCAACTTGTTAACAAAACATGGGCTGAATTGGAATCCCAAAATTTGAACATGGCGGAGAAGCTACAAAAAGTGGCACAAAAACTCAAGAGTTGGAGTAAGAAAAGCCTCTGCAATGCAAAAAATAGAATCAATGAGCTGAAGAATGATTTACAAAGGTTGACAAACGATCCTCATACAGACAAAGAAAGCGAGACATCAAGAAGCATAACTCAGGAAATCGAAAAACTATGGAGACGAGAGGAGATGTATTAGGGCATGCGCTCTAGAATTACATGGTTAAAATGAGGAGATAGAAACACAAAATTCTTTCACGCGACCACGATTCAGAGGAGAGCTAGAAACAGAATTACCTTGCTCAAAAATGTTGATGATGAATGGGTGAAGGAGGATCAGCCCTTGAAGGAAACAATAGGATCATACTTTAGTGATTTATACAAATCGGTGGGACATCGCAACCTACAACCTGTCATTCAACAAATTCCAACTTTAGTTGATGGGAACATGAATCAAAAATTAGTAAAACCAGTCACTATGGAGGAAATCACAGCAGCAATGCAACAGCTAGGGGCATCCAAGGCTCCTGGACCAGATGGGCTGAACGGATTATTCTACTGTAGTCATTGGACACACATAAGAAAAGACATATTTAGTGAGGTGTAGAATTTTTTTGAGACAGGTTACCTAAACCCTGATATAAATAAAACCCAAATCACCCTCATTCCCAAAATCCCCAACCTTGAAAAGCTTGAACAGTTTCGACCAATTAGCCTATGCAACTTTGTTTACAAAATAATATCCAAAGTGATGACAAATAGATTAAAACCAATGCTACCAAGTATCATAGCAGAAGAGCAGAGTGCTTTCGTGGGGGGAAGACAGATTCAAGACAATATTCTCATTGTGCAAGAAGTACTCCATAAGTTGCAAACTCAGGAGAGGAAACATAAATTCCAAGCGGTGCTAAAGGTAAATATGCAAAAGGCCTACGACCAAATAGAATGGGACTTTCTTCGAGAATGTTTATATAAGATGGGTTTTTGCGAGAAGTGGGTGCAATGGGTGATGCAATGCATGTCAACTGTCTCATTCAACATCAATTTTACTGGCGAGCCTCAGCTTTTCTTCGAGCCTACACGAGGAATCCGCTAAGGTGATCCTCTATCCCCTTACCTATTTATCCTAGCAGCTAATGCCCTCTCCCATTTGATGAAAAAAGCAATAGAAGATGGCACAATTCGGGGAATTCAACTCAATAGTGGCCGCCCTATCCTATCTCATTTGCTGTTTGCGGATGATTCCATCTTTTTCCTTCATGATTCTATAGTGGAATGTCAAAATTTGGCGGAAATATTACACCAGTACTGCTTCGCATCAGGACAGGCCGTTAATCTAAGAAAGAATATGGCAGCAGTGTTGAGGGTCCCCGAGATAGACAAAACAAGGAAGTACCTAGGTATTCCTTCGAATTGGGGAGGCTCCAAGAAAGACGTTTTCACCTGGATTTTGGCTCGAGTGAATAAGAAACTAGAAAGTTGGAAGGAAAATTTACTGTACAAAGCAGGGAAAGAGATTTTAATTAAATCAGTGGTGCAAGCTATTCCACAATACGCCATGTCTATCTTCAAAATCTCAGTATCCATATGCAAAGCAATTGAGAAGAAAATCGCAAATTTTTGGTGGAAGAATGGAAAGAAATCTGCTGGGATTCATTGGAAGAAATGGGAGACTTTAAAACTTAGAAAAGATGAAGGAGGTCTTGGTTTTAAAGATTTAATAGTTTTCAATGAGGCTATGCTAGGAAAGCAAGCTTGGTGTATTGCACAGCAACCTAACTCCCTTTTGAGCAGACTAATGAAGGGTTTATATTACCCAAGTTGTGAATTCTGGAAAGCTGGAAATGGCTCAAGACCCTCATGGGGATGGCGAAGCATAATAGTGGGAAGGGACTCTATATGTCCAAATGTCATGTGGTCCATTGGGAATGGTCAGAAAATCTTGGTGCGGGACGATAAATGGCTGAGAAGTAGACCAATTGGCAGCCCGGCTACGAGAGATGAGCTTGAGAAAGTGGAGGGACTCATGGAGCAGGGGAAGCGTGCATGGAATGAAACACTAATTCGACTGCTGTTTGATGAACAAAGGGTGAATGAAATCCTTGCTACTCATATTGGTTTACCCACAACAGAAGATAAAATTATATGGATACAAGGTAAAATAGGGTTATACTCAGTAAAGAGTGGCTATCTCACTACAAGGGGTCAAGCAGCAAAATCACTTCAAAAGACAGCAACTTCATCCTATCAGACAAAGCCAGCATTATGGAAACACATCTGGCACTCTGGAACTCTACCAAAAGTCAAGCAATTTCTATGGAACGCATGCCAAAACGCATTACCTACAATGGGCAATCTCAACCGAAGGAAGATAGTACCTGCACCACTTTGCCCCGTGTGTCATCATGAAGCTGAGACAATAGAACACACCTTGTTGTTATGCCCTTGGACAACGCAAATATGGAATGACGACCTGCTGCAAATAAAGATAAACAGGTTCGGATTAACCAGATTTGATGAATGGCTGCATACCCAGAAAGAAGATCCTCAAGGCACACCAAAGTTTAACGAAATTGCGACTACCTTGTGGTGTATCTGGCAAGATCGAAATCAACTCATCTTCGAGAACAAACCCCTTCATCCTAAACAGACCCTACAAAGAGCAGCTGCATTACAAACCAATTTCGACACTTGGAACAAAAGGGTAGAAAAGGAAAAACAGCGAGAGACTCACCTGATTCGGTGGCAACCCCTGCCAGATGGCTCACTCCGCGTTAACATCGATGCCTCCTTTACTCGACACGAAGTAGGGACACCGGGTCTTGGAGGAGCAAACGTGAGACGGAAAGAAAACAGAGGACAAACAGCAAACAGAGCAACCATCGCGTGTCTTTGCAAGGACTTGTGGGGACGATTAATTGATGGATTTTCGAAGCTGGTGGAGGCCGATTCGGCGGAACAAGTGGAAGCCATCTCTCTGTTGGAAACCCTAAAATTTCTATCTCACCGCATGAACGAAAGTCTTCAAGTCCACTCAGACTGTCAGGAGCTCGTGCGGGGAGTTCTCTTCGCAGAAGACTTCAGTTGGAAGCTCCAGTCGACCGTGGACTGAATCATGGAAGCATTAAAAGTATTTCAGGGCCTTTCCTTGACCCATTGCAATAGAGAGGCCAACAAGCCCGCGGACTGGATTGCAAAAGCCCAACGCGAGAATATCCTTCCGAGCAACTGGGTAATTTATCCTCTGACAGCCTTATTAGATTTATTATGTGCTGATTTTCTGGATGTAAGCGCTCCAAACTTTCCTAAGTAAATGAAATCAAACGTACTTTAGTCCAAAAAAAAAAAGTCCGTGACTCTCTCTCTCTCTCTCTCTCTCTCTCTCTCTCTCTCTCTCTCGTTTTTTGTTTTTGTTTTGGAGCATGCAGAACAATACAATATCATCAATGACTTCAAATAAGAATTAAATTACCAAATCCATATCCATGCATAGACCTAGAACATCTCCAATAGAAATAAAAGTAAAGCACCTTATTGCGTCAGTGATTAACATTGCATTATGATCAAGCCCATTTGGATAGGTCATCTCCTCATATTCCCCAATATTCTCATATCAAAAAATTATCCAAAAAATCCTAAACTTATTATACAGCAACTCTTCAATCTTAAATCTTTGGACAACTTGTCAATTTTATCATAAACATTTTGCTAACTTGCTAATTTAATTATAAGCTTTTCAATTGTGCCAATTAATTCTAAACATTTTGATAATTTATCAATTTAATCTTAAAATTTTAACGAATTGCTAATGTAATAGTTTAGTAAGTGTTAACAATCCGACATGGAACAATTGATGCTAATATAGACAATTTTTTACATTTTTTTTAAAGTTCCTTAGTTTTTTATACACTTTTGAAAAACATTACTTTATTTCTTTTTCTTTTCTTTCTTTTTTTTCTTTACGTGTTCCTCTAGTTGGTCACTAGGCTACATCGACAACTAGCAACCAACTAGCCTCTCCAACTAAGAAGCTTGACCTAAATTTTGACAATTTGATAATGTAGTCATTTCAATCAATTTAATAGGAAATTGATGACGTGAACGTCGATTATTATACATAGCAAGGCCGGCACTTATATGAACAATTTTTTACAATTTCTTCTTTTTTTTTTTCAACTCTAGGCCATGATAGAGGTGACTGGCACAAGCACAGTCTCCACCGACATTCGACCCCATAGTGGCGGTCATCATCAATATAGGGATCACTTGGAGGAGGGGGGCAACGATTGCGATGACTGTTCGAAATAAGGTTTCCTTTTTAAAGTTATGCATTCGAGTTTATTGTCATATATCGATATACTCTATTCAGTTCCTATCAGCCTTCATCCAATGTTTTCCTTAAATCACGAGCTTTTCACAGCAAAGGCAGGTCCAATAAGTCAGGTGCTTGTCGTGACAAAGGAAATTTTGAACTTTCAAAGCACTTTCGGCGGCCAAGATAGGACAGAGACCATCCTTATAACTAGTGTTTAGTGACGTAGATAGGATGGAATCAGCTAAATAAATTTTGGTTAAAAAGATGGTGAATTACGTGTGGGATAGAAATTCTCCCCCTCTTTGATTGAACCGGAAACGAAATGCATTTTCTAAGAAAAAGGAAAAAGGAAAAGGAAAGCAATAATTGAATTTTTTATTTTCCTTTGTGTCCCCATTGTGTCTTATCATACCAAACTGGCATGAACCTACATAAAATAAAACGGATTTGTGCAAGTCCTCTCTTTATTTTGTTGGCCAAGGTTGACATCATCTCTTACTAATATATTATTGGCTTCCATGTACCAAAAATTGAAATGGAATGAATCCGTCTCTCTCACGCGTGATATGATAACGTCATCTCTGACCATATCATATGTGTTTTGCATTTTATCCTCATAATAAAGAATACCCCTCTCCAACTGTCACATATGTATGAACATATTCACATTTTCAGATTCACTTTCTTTCCTTTGCTTTTTCCTTGACTGAAGATCCGGGGGGTTGGTCTACATTTTTTAAGGAGGTCCTTCTCACAGTTTGCTCCACCAACTCTTGCTTAGGAGTTTAGGCAAAAATAGGGCTCTATTCCTGTTATCTTGGCTTTTAATAACTATGTAATTGCATCCCATTACAAGATGACATCATCTCTTACCACAACTTATGTTGTAATCCTTGTAATGAAGTAAGCAATCTCTTCTCAAAAGTGGCAGGCACAAATTCTTTGATGGCCTCCATTACCACGGGGTCATGTTAATCCTTGTAATAAGGAGAATCTCCTTCTAAAATTTGTCCCAAGAAACCGATCAACATATGCGTAAGCCAGCAAAAGAAAACAAACCATACAAATAACCCAATAAACTGAACCATATCAATTCGGTTCGGTTCATCAGCTTTTTGGTTTGTTTAACACCCAGCTGTAATACTCTTCATTTCCTCCAAATCGTCATAAAAAGTTCTGTTTCTCAATCTGATGTATGTATGGGACTAGCAAGACAAGGATATGATGGAAAAATCAGAAGACAGAGGAAGAACCCCATCTATACAACAACATCAATGGCAAAGACATCCTACAATCATGCCATTTTCATTCCTGAAAAGAGAAAAGAAAAAAAAAAAAGATTGCCCAATACCACAATCATATATTGCAAATTCAAACCACAAATTCCTAAAATCTCAATCAAGTGCTTCTGCTCTCAGCTCCTCAATCTCGGTTTTTGCTGTAAAGCAGAAACGAATCTGCAAATGCAGAGAGAATGCCATCAGCTAAACTCAGAGATCGAGAACCCCTCCATCCAAGCATAGTGTCTTGATTAGCCCCTCTCTCTGTGCCCAGCATTCCTTTGAGCGTCTGACCTTAAATCTGAAGCGTCGCTCTGATCCATTTCAGCACTGGATCTCCGAGGCTCTGTCTCTGCAGCTCCAGTCTGACTCCTCCGACGCCTCCGATCCTGAACTTGCCAACAAATCACCCTTAAGCAAAAGCTATATAACTTTAATTAGAGACAGATGTGTTAAGGTAGCTTGATTTGCAATTACACATGAACCACAAGGGCGTGTGTTCAAGAATGATCCATCAGTCAGATTATCTTTTTCCCCTGCAGAGCAACTCAATTCTGCAACGAGCCACTGAACAATGTCTCCCAGACCAAAGTTTTGATTAAGGGTTAAGGTAAGTCCTCCAAAGACACTCGCCCTTGCATGTTTAACAAACTGTGGACTTTAAATAAACTTAACTGTCTTACCAAATTCCGAGAAAACCACCTCAACTAAGTAATATGCATGCTTTGGCCCAAAAAATAAGAAGTATTATACGAGCAATTTTAGAGCACTCAATGGTGTCATCCAATATGGGGTCATACTCACTAAAAACTCAGGCAATTTTCTTTGACATCCTATTTTCAAGAAATCAAGGAATCATTCATACTTGCTAAAAACTCACTGGCGTTTTTCTTTGACATCCTATTTTCAAGAAATCAAGAATCATTCATCTTGCTAAAAATTCACTGGCGTTTTTCTTTGACATCGTATTTTCAAGAAATCAAGACTCAAATGAGACTTCAGAAGTTAAGAGTCCAACCTCTCGGGGTATCGGGTACTCCTCTGACTCTAGCATCCGGACAACCTGACTCATTTTTGGCCTTTTCTCGGCATCAGGATCAACACATCTCAGAGCAGTCAGAAGGGCTCGTTTAAGGGCACTTGTTGATGGCTTTGTCTCAATGTTCGGGTCCACCACCTCTTCAGAACGCCTGCTTCCGACCATCATCTTGAGCCAGTCAACCAAATTCACCTGAAAAGGACCAAAAAGGATCGAGTCAGAAAATAGTGACATCTATTTAACCTAATAAAAGGTTCTGCTGCAGAGAGAACCTGCAGATAGTTTGGTCTGATCATACAAATAAGACTAGTCTTTCTAGTTAAGGGAAACTATACAAATGTGCTTTCAGGACTCGTCGTTAGAATTGGGAACAGATTATTTTTGCATACCTCGGGTGCAGGTCGCCCATAATCTACAGGATCTCGTCCAGTAATTGCTTCCAGAAGGAGCACTCCAAAGCTGTAAACATCACTTTTCTCGTTCAATAGCCCAGAGTTGGCATATTCTGGTGCTACATACCTGGAAATGTTTCAAAGTGGATGGAGAAATAAGCACGAATCGTCCACCAGGAAATTGAGAGGGATTTGGCCATCAAAATCATATAATGAAAAAACAACTAACCCAAATGTTCCCATGACTCTAGTTGTGATGTGACTCTTTCCAGCACCAAGCAGTTTCGCCAGGCCAAAATCGGATATCTTTGCATTAAAATCATCATCAATCAGTATGTTGCTTGACTTGATGTCCCGATGTACTACCTTTGGCTCAATTGCCTCATGTAAGTAAGCCAATCTGCAACATTTAATTACGATTCAGAACTGAAACAACAAAAAACCCAAAAAATGCAAATCTGTCATGCGTTAGTGATGCTAATGGCTTACGCCTTGGCAGTGCCCAGGAGAATCTTCATGCGAGCTTCCCAGGTAAGATACCCATGGTGACGCATGGCTCCATGAAGCCATTGCTCTAGGTTTCCATTGTTGACATACTCGTACACCAACAACCTACAGCTCATCAAAGAAAAATAAACAGATGAGCGAACACAAATGACCCATACTGATTCCCCTGCTCCATCTTGTACAAATTAACAGAATCTTAATTGTTGCCAAAATCAGGCCCTAGAGCAAGACAAATAGTCTAACTTACAAATTCGTTATATTAATGCATGAGCCAGCACGCATAAGAAAAATCATACCCTGCAACTAGGGTCATCAACAACAACAGAGCTTTACCCACTATAAGATAGAATGCGCATTCTCCCAATATGCTCTAGTTTGAGTTGTCGTCAACAAGAACAGAGCCTTTACCCACTAACTAGGGTCAGCTATGTGGATCCACTCGTGTCATTGAACTATAGAGTTGTTAGATTTTGAGACCTTTTGAAAATGCTGTGAAATCAATATGACTAAGACAGATCCAGAAATCTATGTGCAATACCTGTGAATTCCTTCAATGCAGTACCCAAGGAGTCGAACCAAGTGTTTGTGCCGCACATGACCAATGGCCTCAACTTCTACTCTGAATTCTTTTTCGGCTTGCCCCCTTCAAAAAAATCATCGTATTAGAAAAGCAAGACATAGTTCATTTAATACCTATAAAAGACACAGCTAACATCCAACGTACAGATTGTTGAGGAGCTTCTTGATTGCCACAGGTGTCCCATTAACCAGGCGACCACGATAAACAACTCCATATCCACCCTCTCCAATGACATTTTCCTTGTTAAACCGACCACTAGCTACTTCCAGCTCTCTTAAAGTAAACCAATGGCCCCAATCAAGGTGGGAGAACTCCGGCAGATCAGAGAGAGGTGAAGGTGTAGTTATTGGATGTGAGGAAGGCTGGTAAGCAGCAACTTTCCCATGGATTCCCTCCGACTGAGAGTTGATACCATCCTTCTCAATGTTAGTAAAAGAGCCTGATTGACTGCAGGTATCTCCATTCTTTGAAAGGGCCAATGCCTTCTCAGAGTCCTTATCGCTGTACTTATCATTGAGCACATGAATAATGCCTTCATGGGAAATAAAATTATTTGCTGAAGCTTCATCAATGCTAATCTCCTTTATCTCCTTCGAGACCTTAGGAATTTGGGTAAGAGGCAGAAGGTTTTTAGCCCCTCTGGATTTTTTGCGAAGGCTAAGGCACAGCGACAACACCATGATTATTAAGACGAAGACTCCAAAAAGGATTGCTACCAATTCCCACACCTTGAGACCAAAAACAGATGTTTTCTTCGAGAGTTCCTCGTTAAGATTCGTGGGCATAACTCTCTAGTGCCTGTTAGATAGAGAGATAGAACACAAGACTAATTACTGAGAGTCCACATAAAGATCTTGATTAGCACAAGATTATATAGTCTATGATCTCACAAACATTTTAACCTCTTACCAGACTTTGCATATTCCCAGAAGCTATAGCAAGATTGCAGATATGAAAATACATGATTTTCAAGCCTTTGCTAACTCGATATCCACGAAAAATTTACATGGGGAGTTGTCTTAAAATTACCTCCTTATAGTACTAATTCTCACATTGCCGACACCGACGGATTGGTATCAAGTAGAAACAGCAGAAAGAGAGAGAGAGAGAGAGAGAGAGTTGAACTTCGCAAATCCGGGAAACACAAAATTTGAAATTTGTGTACTCAGCAAACGTAAATAGCAAATTGACTAGCAGACAAACACCAAACGAGACTCCAGATACACGATAAACAGGATTGCTCACGAATGTCAACCTTCTCGAATAAGTACCTGTTCCCGGAACTGCTCCGCAATGCCTTGTCAACACAGCCCACCGCCAGCAACGTATCAAATTCAAACCCTAACCAACTTGGAAAGCTAAACAAAGCAACTTATGCAAGTTTCAAGACGAGCCCAAATGTCAATGAAACCAAGGGATCTCCTTCACATTTCCTATCTGGGTTCCCTCTATTGGCCAAATGGGTGTCCAAGTCTCAGCTCAACACCCATGCTTTTCTCATGAATCTCGTCAGGCTGTCCTCACTCTCTCTATGAGACCCAGAGGGAAAAAAAAAGCAAGAAAAGCAGCAATCTGTTCTTGCCTGTGCAGGGGTATTAAAGGCAACAAAACAAAATGAGAGCCAAAAAGGCACAGGATTTTAGGATTTGAGGTAGGGGGGAGGGGTTATCTCAGGGGAAGAAAGAGTGGAGTTATCAGTGGTAGGTGATTGAGAAAGAAGAAAATGCCTCGCACTCGTCGCGTTTACATATAACAGCAACCCTGCAACGTTTTTTTCAAAGCCAAGGGCATGTCAAAATGGAAACTTTCTTCGCAACTTCTCTCTTTCCTCCCTTTCAATATTCTCTCCCTGCTGCTGCGGGGCTCCTATCCCTTTCCCTTTCTTTAATTCTCAATTTTTGGTATTGGAGGTGACAGATAATCAGACACTTTGATTAGTTTAGC
Source organism: Eucalyptus victrix (assembly GCA_016097545.1). Taxonomy (NCBI): domain Eukaryota; kingdom Viridiplantae; phylum Streptophyta; class Magnoliopsida; order Myrtales; family Myrtaceae; genus Eucalyptus; species Eucalyptus victrix. The sequence continues at coordinate 51,023,931 of CM027842.1, forward strand.
TCTAAAAAGAAAGACTATTTGCTTGCTGGGCGTGGGGCCCTGGTCCTTTGAATCACTATTATTATATGATAAAAACCCAATTGATTTCTCCAAAATCTAATCTTTCCACTCATATCCAGGGTGACTCTCAGAGAGAGAGACACAGAGAGAGAGAGACTTAAAGAAACCAGGGGGTTTGGTTATGACTACAAGGACAAACAACCGGTGTGCTCGCAGAAATGTCAAAGGGTGATTTAGTGGAAAGGATGGGAGGTCTAATTTTGTAGGATGGGACATCAAATTTACCTTTGCAAGTTTCCCACAAGTTTATTATTACTATTAGTATAGTCTCCCTTCATTCTCTTTGTCAACTTTGTGAATTTTTGGTTGAAGAAAAAAAAAAGGAACATTCTCTATCTCTAGCAACAGACAATGGTTTGTCGTATTTGTACTCTTGACACCCAGAAGCAATTCTCTCGTAGTAGGTTCAAACTACGTTTAACCAATCTTGCTTAAGAAGAAAGTCTTTTTATATAAGTAATTAGAGAAAGAAAGCGTAAGTCGATATCGTGTCTCGATTTTACTTTTTTTCTTTTTGGAGAAAATAATCACAAGGCATAAAAAAGAATGCCACTTCTTATGAATATTAAAACTGTAAACCAAATATTAATATTCTAATTGGATGGCGAAGCATTTAAAAATGACCAAAGATTATACTTTGGTAATCCCATTTTTCCCTTAATTTTTTACCAATGCATCAATAGCTCTAAATCTTTATAATATAATTTCTACATGAAAAATAAAGAACATATAAGCAAATGAGGAATGAATGACTAAGGAGGTAAGTAAAACTGTGCTTTCAGTGGTCATCGTCTTTATTATACTTTTCTCTCTATTTCAGAAGCCACGTCGATAGCTCATTTATTTCGTTTGTCTATTTATTATTTTATTTATTTTTGCACATTTTCAGTGTTTTCTTGCTTCAAAGCAAGGTCCCTTGTTGTTTGATGATGGTGAAATTACTATTACTTTTTATTTTTTCGTTGACAGTGATATTACTGTTACTTTGAAGTTACGAAATAAAGAAAAGATGGAATAATCAAACATACAAAGGCCTTGAATATGCATGCCAGTTCATTCGGGTCACATGCTCAATTGATCATTTTCAACATAAAAATGCTAGAAATTTTCTCATGGAGGATTAAATTAACGTTGAAAATTAATTTGGCTCAGCTATAAATACCAGAAAACTGATTAGATTTTTATTAACGCAGGAGGTGTCAACGTAAGAAGAGGATAATATGCACTTTTATATCATTACATCAAGCTATCTCATTTATCATACCCGAAAAAAAAAATGTAATAAAAAGTAAACTTGCCATTTCAATCTATGTGGATCAATCAAGTTTATGTACTACATATTTATAATCGATCTTTATTCAAGACTTGTTCTATTTAATTTTCTAAATATGTTCGAACATATATATCCGCATTAAGCTATGTGCATGTGATAGAAAAGTTTCGTGTAGCCAAGCATTTTGTCTCTCTCTAATTTGCCCTAGGAATTATTGCTTAATTACCAGTAATTGCAGGTTTTTTTTCTTCCCATAGAGCATCTATATATAACAAATGAGTAAGGTAAGAGGTTGAAAAGTCAAGTGAGAGAACATAATTGCAGGCTTTTTTTCTTCCCGGTTCTTCTTTTAACTTTCTTCTCTTTCTTTTTTCCGCCGACACTTATTTTCATTCTTTTTTTTTTTTTTGGGCCCTGCAAAGTGACCAGCTAAAATATTGGACTTCTGCTTATTTAAGACAAATTCCTCCTTTGACGGTCAAAAAAATGGAAAAAAAAAATGAAAATTTAGGAACATTTGAGAGGCCCCATAGCAAAAGTAAACAGTACCAGACAAATGGCTCTTTTGTTGGAAAATAGCCAAGCTTAACTAACGCGCTTTCTATAAAGTTAAAGTGGATGGTATTACAGCCTTTCAATAAATGGACTAATCACATTGAATCCAACCGGATTTCAGAAAGTTTTGAGATGTGAGGCTTTTTATCTATTTTAGCATATTCATCTTCAAATCTCTATGGTCTCACATCGACATGATACAACATAGGAGAAGGAACGAAAATCTCAATTTATTTTCTGGAATAATCGGCACATCTACAACCTGTATAGAAAAATCTTTACACATGATTCATTGAATGAATCACATGTGTGTTTGGAGTTCATTTTGTGATCGAATTCTTCCATATATCAACAAGCCAATCGGAAGTGCATAAATTATTTCTCGCATCGGCAATGGTCATAATAAAAATCCAAACTCGTTTAGTGTACTTCAAAATGAAAAACAAGTTGCAAAAATAGTAATAAATTTAATGTTCTCGTGGAAAGTGTATGGAGAATTCAAATGACATCGAAAACCGTTTTATGTTGTAAATGTTGAAATGAGGTTTAGGAAAACAAAAAAAAAGTTTGATAATTACACATAATAGTTTGTTGTTCTACACATGCAAAACTTCGATTATATATGATTTAACTGACTCAATTATAGTAGAAATTCCAAAAATAATATATGTTTGGGTTGAAAAAAAAAAAGGGACTACTAAACACACATTACCAAATGGAAGATTCATAAAGCTTAAGCTAAGATCTTAATTTTATAAAAGTAAAGGCAGAAAATGGCTCCAAACAACAGCATTTAGATAGGAAATTCAGGTCAAATTAATTGACGGAAAAAAGGAAAAAATTGCACTAAAAAAGTGGTCAGCTAGAGGTTCTCCTTCTCCACTTTGACACGCTTTGAGTTCACCGCAGTTATCTTTATCATTCAAAATTAGGGTTTCGGAGCATGCATGCGTACAAAAGTAGCTCTTACTCAATATAATATCTCGTGATTACAATGACTATCCACCAGCATATCTGATGAAATGCCATACACATTGCTTTCATGGTTTTTAATGAAGCTTTTATCATCATCATCATTTTTATAATAATTAACTCAATGATGAAAGCGACGTTCGCTTTTCATACTCCTCCCCCTTGGTATTTAATCAAAGCCTGATTCCATTTTGTTCACTTTAATTCATACTAAATGCATCTCATCAGCTGCGTGCATGGAAAGGAAAGAATACTCAAGAGATGATGGGGGAAATGTCGCTTCTTTGATTAAGAAATCTTGAACAACGTGAAGCACATTGGCGTGAGACCCTTATGAATTCAGACATTAGAAACGCTTGCCATACACATGCACCCCTGAAAAATAAATAAGTAGTCGAAAGCTCAGAATATGAATAGCCTCAAGACGGGATTGGAAAGCTCTTCGACGATCATATGTTTGGGGATTAGGTCAGGCGTGCCATACTAACCCAAGGGACATTTTTAATCACCGAAGCGATTTTGCAGAACAGTCCGACGAAGTGCCGTGTCTTCACCTCGCTTGTTGGCTTCATCGATAAATTTCCACGTGCTATGTTGAATCTATAATTCTTAAACCCGTCTTTACTTTTGCCTACGTATCCGAGAAATCGGTACTAAAATCTTCAAGACAAAGGGCAGAAAGTTAAATAAACCCCAAGTGCTAGTACCGATTAGGTCTAGTAATAAACAAATCTTTTAGGTTGCTTCTATCCATCTGATTTGCATCTGACCAGAGGCATGCTTCCAAGAAAGACAGGATCCTCCCCGGATTCTCCAATTCTTTTTTCTTATATGTATTTTTCGTGAAAAAGGAAATTGTTATATATATATTTAAATCGACATAAATGGATACATGCTTCCAAGTTCGAAGAACTAGAAGGACAAGAGTCAACCTCAAAAGAGCACCAACCGGGCAAAATCATCGTGTGATACCCAAATTGAAAAATTCGACAATAAAATACTTCACGCCTGCCTTGGCTCTCCTCCAGGGGGACCTGAACGACCCTTTTCTTCTAGGGCAAAATGTAGCAATCAGACCCCAGTTCCCCGAATTACAAATTCGAAATAGTAATCAATCATTTGAGGTCCCTTCCCAAATAAATCAAGAAAAAATCTTCTCCTTGTCTTCTCAATGAATTCAAAGAAAGCGGCAGCTCCTGACTCGTGGATTATGTGGGTGCACGAATAATTCTAAAGGGGCTCTAATGGAAACAAATTGGACCCACCAAATATAAAAATGTCAATAAAATTTCGATAACATAAAGATGCGAGAATAAGAATTTTTGCAGTATGGTACGAGCAAGAATCTCTGGTGTTGGGAGTTAGGTCGAGGGAAGCCTCCGGGGAAGGAACCGCCGATCTCCTCCTACTCCGACGGGCAGTTGAGACGTCAAGAATGTTCACAGGCCTGTGTGCGCATCGATTAGTGAATGGAAATGTCTACACGTATGATGACTATATTGTATGGTTTATTTTAATTATGCAATATAGTGGTTGAGGAAGCAATGTGTTTTGCGGTAGTTAGGGGGTGATATCAAGCCGTCTAATTAGAATGATATTATGCGATACATAATGATTAGCCACGTTTCAAATCACTTTTATTTCTTTTCCTGGACCGTCTCCTTGGGAGACAAAGAAAAAATAAAAAGAAAAAGAGCTAATCATTCTGGCATAACAAACCTAATTGTCTCCACCTAATCCTCTTGGTGCCATTAACAAAGTGAGATTAGAGGCAGGACATACATGTCATGTTTCTCTTGTCAGGACTCAGGACCACATAACCTACGAGTGTGAAAGTTCCTGGATGTTCAGAGGAAAGTTATTTAAATTAAGGAGAAAATAAGAAGTGCTGATGAATACGAAAATAGATAATATATCTATGTTACAAAAAAAAAAAAAAAAAAGCAATCGAATTCCATAATAAATGGAGAAGAGAATAAGTTAAACAATAGTTTCACTTCAATGTGGCCTACTCTAAAGAGAGAATGATGGGAATTTCATTGTAAATCAAGCAATATAATGAAAGTTATAAACATACTTGAGTTGAACAATCTCATGGTGTGTAGCTTCACACGGTTTCTCACAAAACAATGACTCAGTCTTGTAGATGAGTGCACAAAATCTAATCGGCTTCACCACTATCGAATTGGTTGAAGATATCACGAGCAAATCACACTCTTCATACCTTACATGGTTACATCACTTACAATACAAATAACACTCACAAGGCAATTTAGACCAAACCCTTATATAAAACTACCTATATAACAAAACATGAAACCAATTTCTTTTTGAGCGACTCCACCATTGCCTAATATGATAAAGGTCAACATTGGACTTTCCACTTTTATGCGAAGGCTTCGACTCCATATTCATAATTTTTCGAATAGGGAGGTCATTTGGGTCAGGACTTGTGTTTGGGTCTAGTCGGTTTGATTGACGAATTCAAATTCAAGATATAATTTCAATATTACGCATGCACCAATCACAACATTAGTAGACCATAAATACAAACAATGCAAAATGATCTTTTTTTAATAAGTGAATATGCAAAACCAAGAGTTGCAACGCAATCGTCGAATCAACAATAAAAATTTTAGCCGGCCAGCTACGACTTTTTTAAAAATAAGAATTGTTTGAGCTTAAACCAGTATAAAGCCTGCATTTAATCGGGGAAGACTTAAACATGGGCCCATCTTGTGATTTTTTGGGCCTTCAGAATGTAGACGGCCCAATGACAAAAGCAAGTCCGCCGAACAGATGTGAATTTATTCCAATAAACTGTGTGCTACCGCCAAGGTGATTGACCTAGTGATAAAATAGATCGCCTATTACACAGGAGGTCTCAAGTTCGATATATATCATGAGCGAAACGATTCATTTTGCATTAGCCAGTCATAACATATTTTATGTGGAAAGACTAACCGACTGAAGGCATCTTGGTAGGGTTGCGGTGATGAGCTCATTAATCTCAAAACTACAGTTTATGGGTGGTGCAGAGCAATTATGGTTCAATTCGTATATTTCATAATGGTGTATGTGACCTTTACAACAATAACCAGAGGGGGTCGCTTCCCTCCCTATCCTTAATATGATATAAATATATAAGCATCCGAGAGAACGTCTATATCTCTGCCACCTCCTAGGTTAGCGTAATTGGTTGAGGGTGTCTGGTTTTTGGTTTAGAAGCATAAGGTTATTTGTTCAAATCAAATTAATTGCATGTAAATTATTTTGGGTTATTATTAGATTTGTCAAACAGGTAATCTTACATCTTAAAAATACTACTTAAATGAGTTTAAAAATTGAGAGCATAAAATAAATGGGTCTTAAATAAGTTGGACTTAAAACCCATTCAACCTAAGGATCACACTTCTTTAGCCTTCTTTTATATTTTTTTTATTAAAATCGAAATTATAATTTTTTTATCTCCTTTTTCTTTTTCTATTTTCCTTCCTTTCTTTTTTCTTTCTTCTTCCATTTTCCTTAGCCGGTGGTCGACACGGCGACAATCGACAACTGGCTAAGTGAGGCTCGAGCTTGCCAGTCTCAAGGTCAAGACTTGAGTTCATTGGTGTCAAGTGAGCCTGAGCTCGCCGATCTCTCGAGGCCTCGGTCTCACATTTGGTGAGGCTTGAGTTCACCGGCGTCAGGTGAGCTCCCGCTCATCTATGGCTGATCACCAATCGAAGGAGAAGCAAAAAGAAAAAAGAAAAGAGAAAAGAGAGATTATTGAAAAATTAAAAAAATTAAAATTATAAATTCGATTTTATGAAAATAAAAATATTAAAAGGAGTCACGGAGGAAAATATTTACTAATTTATTTTCAAATTTCGAGCAAAAACCAAAAAATTCTATTTTTTTTCCTTTGAAAAAAAAAATGCTTCTTGAAAATATTTTCCAAGAAATTAATGAGGGCTTATTTAAAAAAAATCATAAAAATGATCCACTAGATTTGAATTGTATGAAAATATTTTAGCAATACCATTTTTAAAAAAAAAAAAAAATATATATATATATATATATATATATCTATATATAAGAAATAAGCTTTTTAGGTTTAGTTAAATGGGTCGATATGGGTAAAAATTTTGCATTATAACAAATGGGTCGATTTGGGTCGGACCATTTATGACCCAAACCCGACTCAATCCAACCCGACCTAACTCGATCCACTCATTTAACAGATTTAGTCATTACCACTAGTGCAGACCAAATGCCTAGGCTTAACCGATTTATAAAACTTGTAGAGAGTTTTACCTCTATATTATTGCCTATCGTTTATTAAGGCAAAAAAATGGGAAAAAGCCACTAAAAATCCCAAATTTTGTTTTTGTGATACAAAAAACCTCAAACTTATATTTGCGTAACACATTTATCCAAAACTACAGGGCATTTTCATTTTTTACATTTTAATTTTTTTTTTCTTTTTCCTTCTTCTCTCTTCCCTCCATTGGTCATGGCAAAGTGAAGCCGGCCTCAGATGAGGGCTGCCCTCGACAAAGTCGGGCAAGAGTCGCCCTTGCTTGACACCAGGCGAGGCCGACCTTCACCAAATCCAGGGAGGGCAACCCTTGCCTGACGCAGGCGAGGGCAGGTAAGGGCCGCCCTTGCCAATGTCGAGCAAGGACATTCCTTGCTCGATCCAGCCTAGGCTTTGGGTAGCCCTCGCCTGGCTTCAAGAAAGGGTTGCCCTTGTCGGATTTGGCGAGAGCTATCCTCGCCTAACGCTGTCATGGGCCGCACTCACCAACCTAAGAGAGGGCAACCCTTGCCCGACGCTAACAAGGGTGACCCTAACCTAAGTCCGACTTCCTTCCGTCGAGAAGCTGCCATGGTCGATGGAAGGAAGAGAGAAGAAGAAAAAAAGAAGGAAGAAAAGAAAAGGAAAAAAATTAAAAAATAAAAGACGAAAATACCCGTCTACCATAGAGTTTGAGTTAAATATGTCACAATTCACAAAATTTGGGAATTTTTGTGTCATAAAAAAAAGTTTAGGGTAAATTTGTTACTCTTTAAAAAGTTTGAGGTTTTCTATGGCTTTTGTGCAAAAAAAATTTCTGGCAATATGGAAAACATCTATATTACTAGAAAGCCTTATCTATAGGATTAGTCTTATATACCACGCTAGTGATTTTGCATGTTAAATGTATTAATTTTAATGAAGGATGTATTTTCTTCATCAAATGGAGTTTTAAGAGTTTTTTCCAAGAAAAGTGAAAGTTCAAAGGAATATCTCTTGACAATAAAGACATGAATCGGACCAGTGAGAATGCAATTTAAACAAATATATATTAAGAGGAATTTTTTAAAATAAATAAATATTATAGACGTTACGTCTATTTAGTAATATCAAAAGTAATGAGTAGTAACTTTTGCAAATTAAATGTATTTTCACTAAGGGTATCTTTTCTTTAAAAAATGATAACTTAAGAGTTTTTTTTAACAAAAGTGAATTTCTAGAGAAAAATCTCTTGACAATACGTAGCAGATTGACCTAGTAAATTGAAATATCCATAAACACTACATCTATTCAATAATATCCAAAGTAATAACTGCTATAATTAACTCTACAGGAATGAGAAGTAATTATAGCTACAATTTTACGTAAAAATGAGTATCGTACATTGTGTATACATGATATGTAATTTAAGGTATCTACAAAAAACATCTACTCATATATTTCAATAGAATAAAATGTAGAGAAAAATAAATTTGGTTGCTTGCAATATGATATACCGTAGAGAGTAAATTTACTTCGATTCCATGAAAGACAACGGGTGGTTACATACAATATTAGAGTTAATGGTACTTAAGGATAGTAGTTACTCAAAAAAGAAAGACAAAACGGTTGAGTTGAATTTAATATAAATAAGTTCCTAATAATTCAAATTTTGTAAAATATGAGTAGGAGGTGTTTGGTGAGTGTAGAGTGAGATGTATATGTAAAATGAACACATAATATTAACTTAAATGTTAAATGATATGTATTATTTTCAAGTGATATTTTTCGTGCAATTTCATGATTATCATCACAATTATAAGCCCCGAACTACAATCCTCATATAAATTGAATATGCAAGAGTGGAGGTTTTTTTTTTTTGGTTAGGTAAGATATATATTGACTTTTAATCAAGAAAGCTATATAACAAAAGAGTATCAGCACGAACAAAACTTGCACTCACAAAGATAAACAAGTCAAACCGAGTGGAAGGGCGCCGAGAAGAAAAGGAAAAGAGGGGGGAGCCAAGCAGCAGCAACCCTCAAAACGAAATTTCAAAGAAAAAGAAAAAAAGAAGTATGGAATGCATGGACAACTATACTAGTGTATATAAGGAAAAACACTAGGCTGCAAGTCCAGAACTTTTTATTTGATTAGTCATGTCTGAAGACAAGCTTGTCAAAGCAATAAAAAAACCACAGCCCTAGAGCCACACAATACCAATTTCTTTCCCTCAACAGGAGACCGAGGAGAAGAATCAAAGCCCCATCCTCTCTGAAGCCGCTTGTTCCTCGGAGCAGGATCGACATTATTTCTTTCCCTAGGAAAAAAAAAAAAAGGTATCGAGTCACATAATAAATGGTATTTCTTCTTTGTATTCGTTTTAGCTAAAAATAGCTGCAAGCATGCAGGAGTCGGACTAGTACATGGTGCCTCGAGTGGATCAAATCTCAAGGATTTGAGTTACATCACACATAACTGGCCAGATCACAAAGAAGAAAACTCACGAACCTTCAACTCAAGAGATAAAAAATATTCGTACTTTTCAAATGACATTGGAAAATTCATGAACTTTAATTTGAGAGAGAAACTACCCATTCAGAAATTTTCCGTCCGTGCAAGTGAATGCGACATGACACAGCCAACCACACCGCAAAAAGGACAAGTCGGCTTATGACAAGAGACACCCTGAGCACATCAACAAAAGCAAAACGGCCCTGTTTCTTTGAAACATCGTCGTTTCTAATTTCTCTTAATTGCGACTCATATAGCATACTTTTTAAAATATTACCGCAATTCTTTTCTTTAATAAGTTTGTTCTTTCTTTGTTAATTATTTCATGTGCTACTTCAAACAGAAAATTTACAGTGGGTTAAATTGTCTCTTGAGTAAAAATTGGTAATTTTTTTTAATTGTTTGTACGGTCAAAGTTTTTTTCCTACAAGCAAAAGAGTTTTTTTTGGGGGGGGTGTTGTGGGGATTTGAAATAAATAATTCTCTCATTTTGATTTACTGTGGTTCTTATTTTTCTCTGTAAGGATACAGAAATTTGTCAATATTTGCACGGTTCAACACTGCTCAATTGAGGAAGCTTCAGGTGTCTCCCTCTTTTCTTTAACTTCTTTTATAAATTCCAATAGACATTGTTAGATATGACTGTGAATAAATTCTCTATTGTGATCTTATGGTACTTATTGACTGTTTACTTATAAAAAAAAAAAAAAAAAAAGCAGAGAGAGGCATTTATGTATTTACTTACCCAATTTGGATATGCGGTCCAAAAAGTTATCATGATCCTACTATACATTTCTAAAAGGATAAAATATTATCTCCAATTTGGATGAAGAAGTCATACAAGCCAATCTAGGATTTGACTTTTTCGGGGTTCTCATATAAAAGTTTGTATGAAACTACAAAAATTATAGTACTTATTTGCTTTCACTTTAACCGAGGGTGTATTGTGGATCTTTGGTAGTGGTTAAAATTGCATCTTGTCACAACTAGGAGCCTGAGAGCTCCATTAGGGGCGCCCTGCCTGGTCAGGTAGCTCTGATGGGCTAACGTGACCGTGTTATTTTATATTAATGTGCTGGTACCCACACACTCTAGCCCCGCAATTAGGGAGGATGCTTTTCTTCCCCCTAGGAAATCTCCCTTAATTTTATGTCTTAGAGTTCAAACGTAATATTTTAATGTCACACTAAGGATGACTTCTTACAGGGAGGTCCCCGACTACTATATTTCTCAAGGCGTGATTGCTACCTCTACCCCTATAGTTTTTAGGTCCCTGGAGTATTGGGACTTGAGTGTCGGCTCACTCTTGGCTCCTCCTTTCTGGGAGCAGAGAGCCCCATCAATGGCTCGGGGGTAGTTTTAACTTTTACCACTTTGCCAGGGGAGTCCTACGGGAAGGTCCCCACCATCAAATTTTTTTAGGCATGGGAACTACCTCTACCCCTATCATCTTTACATCCCTGGAGTCTTGGAACCTAACTCTTGATTGACTCCCGGCTCCTCCTTTTCAGGAGTAGCGAACTGAAGTGGACATTTTTGGATACAACTCCTGGGAATGAATTCTCTATTGTCATCTTATGATACTTATTGACTATTTACTTTCTTTCTTTTTTTTACAAAGGAGGCATTTATTTATGTACTTACACAATTTGGATATGTGGTCCAAAAAGTCGTCATTATCCGCCTGTACATTTTCTAAATTTACATAGGGAAAAAGAGAGGAAAAGGATAAGACATTATTGGCCATTTGGATGCAGAAGTTGGGCAAAGCCAAGAATTTCCTTGATTGATTAAACATGATATGTCGAGCTACGAAGCCAATCCGGAGTTTAACTTTTCGGGGTCCACGTATGAAAATTTGTATGAAACTACTTAAATTACAATATCTATTTGCTAAAAATTACACCAAACATCAAGCGCCATGGAGCATAATGCCCTCCGCTAGTCCTCTCAATCCGTCGTTGTTCGATTGAATATATGTATAGGTATTAACATCATTTTTGTTAATTGATTATCCCTTTCATTTTGTCAGAGAAACAACTTTAAGAATTTTGATGATGCCAAAATTATCCTTAGAATAATATCTACTATAATAAGTGCAGACGTTCACGATGATTATTAAGAAATATTTGATATTTATGATATATTCGTTGGAAGATTATCGCAAGATGTCCTTATACAGTATGACTGTAAACAACATCAACTAGCTGAGATGATCGGTTCATGATGATTTTTATGTCACTTATGGGGATATCATGTCATTAACGATGTTGGAACCATCTGAGAATGTCTGTTGAAATATTAAATATAGCCATTAGTAGTTGGAGAACCGGAAATCATCGAAGAATGGGAAATTTTGTCAAAATTGTCAGAGCAATCAATGATGTGACCATAGCAGTAGAACCCACTTCAAGAAAGTTTGTTGAAGTTCACTGGAAAGGACTATTATATGGGCAGTCTAGCTTAAACAGCAACTAACGAAGAATCCTAATGGCTACTTTCTTCTCAAGATAATCTCTAATGGAAAGATTGAAAATATTAATATGAAAGAGATCGTATGAGTTTAAAAGGGTTGAACAAAAAATCTAGAACAAGCTTTAAAGTGTTCATCATTGTATTCCGAGCAAATTGTGTTTCATTCTTTGAGCTTCCTAAAGTAGTGTTCTTGCTACATTGAATCTCAATAAGATTAAGTACACAAGCTTAATAGTAGCATTTGAGTTTTGGTAGTAGTGTGATATATCTTACAAAAGGATCAGTGTTTAGTGGTTGTAACTTATCTTGGTGAATATTAGTGCAATCCTAGCCCAACTTGTGGCTGTTAACAATGGATGCAGCCTTGGTGATTAAGCCAAATCACTATATATTACTTTGTGTTATCTTAACTTCCACTCTTATCTGATTATTTTCATATTAGCATCACTTAATATTCTCAATATCAACTTTTCTTGATTTCCAAGTATGGGCTGCTAATTACCGCAAAATCTTCAAAACAACCTATTCACCCTCTCTAAGTTACATAGTTAATTTCAACACATTTAAAAAAAAAATAGAATCATACAAAAGAAATATGGACTCCGACCCGGTCTGAAGATTAATTTAGGAGTTGATTTGGCAAAATCTGATCTACCATGGAACGCTCTTCTCCGTCAAGCCTCGTGAATTGATATCTGAAAAGACATTCAGATGGACACCGCAAAAGGCAACCGAAACATCAGAACAAAAAGAAAAGAAATGGGCTATGCTTTGGACTAGGGTGACGGTGATGAAGATGATAGTGACGGGAGGATCTTGAGTATTTGACAACTTTGATCGTTTGCAGTTAGAACGTCGCTATACGCATCATGTGAACTAGCAAAATCCACGCAAATGCCGGGGATTTTTGTCAAATCCACGATTGCATCATCCGACTCCTTGAAGGGGTGACCAGCTTGGTGCCACTCAATCCTTCAAGAAGACAGCTAAAACAGCATTATCACGTAGAAACATCATATCCATCGATAGCCAAAGAACTTTGTGTAAAATAGCGTCTACATAGATTAAATGCATTTGAATGTCAGAGGGTCCCAGCCTGGGGCAACTCAAGAACATGTATGGTTTCTGTCTAGGCTATTATGGCAGTTGATGATTTGAGATGGAGTTTTGAGCGGATTCTGGCTCATGGTATTAGATCCACATTTACGGTCCGGAGAAAAACAAACTATCACATATGATCTTGCGACTTTGCAATCCGTTTCTCATAGAAGAGATTGGTTTTCGATGGTTCCCGGTCTGTTCCCACTTTGAAACTGGAAATTGGGGACCAAACCAAAGGCTCTTGAAACAGGACTGATTCAATCCAATTTCTAAGCGATCCAGTGAAATACATCGGTTCAAATAAAAGAATGCCTCGAATTCCATGAAAAGTGAAGGAGACTTTAAAAAAGGAAAGATTAGAGTAGGTGTGAGAATCATGAGGCAAAAGAAAAAGATCAAAAGAGAAGAAGAGACATACATAAAATAAATAAATAAATAACAATCAATTAAAAATAATAATATTAAATTATGGTGGTCTGAATCGATTTCAATGATGGAATTAGGAATCGAATTGCCTTAATACTAATTTCATTTTTAGAAATGAGACCAATACTTTGAAGACTTGGATCCAATCAATCAATTGGTTCGATCCAGACAATTGCCGGTTCAATCGGCAGACTTACTCACCCTTGGGATCTCTGTCCACTCGAACTCAATAGGATTTATTTTTTGCTGTTCCTGTCAGCGCAGCAGCAAGCACGTGGTACGGTCAGCCAGGTTAATGGTTCTTACTTGGTCTGCGCTCTCTCTTGCGGCTTTGGGTAACGCAACCTCTTGATCCATCGACTCCCACCACCAAAACCTCCTCTGATCCATCGGCCCAACCCAGCCTCTGATCTGACCAATCTCAAGAGCCTTCGCTTCCTACTCCCAGCTCACAGACCCCCATCTTCACAAACAAAAGGCTCTTCCTTTCCTGCTCACTTCGGATTGGATCTCTTCGCTACTAATACAAATCTGGCGGTCAGTCTTGGCCAGCAACGAAAGGATCGATTTTGATTGAGGTAATGCGTCTGTTCGTGCATGTCTGAACGTGGGTCGATCTTGTCCTGCTGGGTTTTTGGCTGCTCTGCTTTGCAGATCTAGTTAGTGTTGATTATGTCTCTTTCTTGTTAGGTGGGCGTGGCTTTTCTTTGCCTTTGAGGTTTGATTTATTTAGTTAGAATGTGGGGTTGTCGGTGTCGTTGTTTGGGTATGGTGAATGATTCCCCTCTTTCTGCTCCTTCTCGTTGTGTGCTAACGTTCAATGGTGCTTGTTTCGGATCGGACTTGTGGGCGCCCCATTTCGAGGAAGTGGTTGTTTTTGGTACTCTGTTTTAAGTTGAATGTCCTGACGATACGACGTTGAATTTTTCATGCCATTTCTTTGGCAGCTCAGAGATTTTGGGAACTTTAAGCATAGCTCCATTTGACCGAAATCCGATTTCATTTGGGTTTTCCGGTTCCAAGTGGTTGGGGAGATCAATTTCCATCTGGGTTTTTATATCTGCTGCCGGAATATTGTTTTCCTTTTCTCTGGGGTCGTGATCGGTTTATGAGTGGGACAGTCATTTTCCAGAAGATGTTGTAGAAGCTGGATTAGCTGGGCTGCAAGATAAGAATGGGCAAGATGATCAACAAACCGCTGGTCCTGACGTACCTTTACCTATTTATCTACATTTTACTTTCATCTGGAGTTATACTTTACAACAAGGTAATGCGCGTTCACTGCTTAAATTCCTTGCGTTTGTATCATATTGCAACTGGTCATGTCCATTTTCAAAAGCCGAGACTGGATCTTCTGATAGCGTTATGTCCAAATTTTCATTAAGTTGTCTTTGGAGGTTGCTCTGTCGATCTCATTTATTGTGCCATTTGCCTTGAGGCTGTCTTATGATCTAGGTCATATCTTTGCCTGCCACTCCTTATGATCTCATGGAATAGTGCATAGCTCTGTGAAATGTTGCAAGGTCAAACCATCAGCAGCCTGAATCAGCTGTTCTTTGTCATTGATTTAACTTGTACCTCTATTGGAATGTAAGACTAATGTAGATTGACAAAACTTCTTTAGTGACTACTTTGAAAATTTTTGCAGTGGGTACTTTCTCCTAAGTACTTCAATTTCCCATTTCCAATTACACTGACCATGATTCATATGGGATTTTCTGGAGCAGTAGCCTTTCTTCTTATTCGTGTTTTCAAGGTAAGCATTCTTGTACAACACTTCAACCTTTACTTTCGACCATATCTTTGGAGTCTTTGAATTAACACACCTCTTTCTTGTAGTTTGCTTCTTAGTCTGTCTATGCTAATGTGCATGTAAACAATCTAAATTGCAGGTTGTAGCTCCAGTTAAGATGACCTTTGAAATGTAAGTGGTTCATATGATCATCTTTTTCTTGTCTCTGGAGTTGCAACGGTGAAGACCATTGCACTTTCCTAACTCCTGTATCCTTAATAACACTTCTATTTGTGCAGATATGCAACATGTGTCGTACCAATCAGTGCATTCTTTGCTTCCAGTCTCTGGTGAGCACTCATTTAATATTTCAAGGGCAGTAATATTAGATCCCATTGTGGATAACTTGATCCTCTCGCATAAATATATCTACCTGGCTCATCATTTTTGTGTAGATCTGTTTATTTCATAGGTCTAGCTATTTGCATTGATTGGATAATGTCGGGTACATGGTTTCCTGGGTTCTGATACATCACTCATGAGTTCCACAATATCAGTACCATCTTTTCCTTGTGACATTTTCTACTACATTACATACACCTCCATGGTCAATTGCCATAACTATGCAGAGAAGGGATTTTATGGTTATGGGTAGATCATTTCAATGTCAAAAGAGTTGTCACGTGTCATGCCCAAATTAGGTTCATTGACATTTAAACCAATCCTTACATGGTTCATGCAATATATGTTCTACAGGTTTGGCAACACTGCTTACTTGCACATTTCTGTGGCCTTCATCCAGATGCTGAAAGCTCTAAGTATGTTGAAGAAATCCTTGTTCTTTTGTATATCTTCAACTGCTCATTGTATCGAATCATCTCTTACTCGTTAAATATTGGATATTGCAGTGCCAGTGGCAACCTTTATCACGGCAGTTATGTGTGGCACTGATAAATTAAGATGTGATGTATTCTTGAACATGCTCGTGGTGAGCATCGGGGTTGTGATTTCCTCGTATGGGGAAATCCATTTTAATATTGTTGGTACAGCTTACCAGGTTACAGGAATATTTGCTGAGGCTCTTAGGCTGGTTTTGACCCAAGTCCTGCTGCAAAAGAAGGGGTTAACTCTAAATCCCATCACTAGCCTGTATTATATTGCTCCGTGCAGGTACTGCATTTCGATGTCAATGCACTGGTTACTTTGAATGCGTTTATTATTAAGCGTCTAGGTTGGATTTTAATTTAGTGAAAGAAAAGGCGAAAGATGGATGACTCTTTTAGTAGTTGCTGTCCCTTGTAATGCGAATGCCAAATGTTTGAGAATGTGCTTTAGTAGATTGTAGAATCTTGTCATTGAGAGTTCTGTTTCCTGAATTTGCAGCATCAGTATGATGACTTGACAGCATAGATCCCGTGATATGTGAAACGATAGAGCATGCTTGATAATGTTATCTTATTTCGGTGCATTTAGAGTATCATTAACAAGAGTCCTGTTTTCATCAGTTCATATCAAGAGTGCTAACCTTTTCCCTATTTTTAACATGCAGTTTTGTGTTTCTGTTTGTGCCTTGGTATTTACTTGAGATGCAAGAGATGGAAGTTTCACAGATCCAGTTCAACTTTTGGATCTTTTTCTCTAATGCCATCTGTGCTTTGGCTCTCAACTTTTCCATTTTCCTGGTTATTGGTCGAACTGGTGCGGTTACCATGCGCGTAGCTGGTGTATTGAAAGACTGGATACTGATAGCACTTTCCTCTGTTATATTTCCTGAGTCGACAATAACTGGGCTCAATATAATAGGCTATGCAATAGGTGATCTGTCTTTCTAACTCGATTTTTCTAATGCATCTTTTATGTCATATTCTACGATTAATGGAAGTGTTCCCTTTTCCTTTGCAGCTCTTTGTGGTGTTGTTATGTATAATTACATTAAGATTAAAGATGTTCGTGCATCTCAAACTCAACCAGATGGTATTCCAGAAAGAATTACAAAGGTCAGTTTCTTGCACAGGGATATTATCTGATGTATCTCTTGGGGGAATATGCCGGAAGCACTGTATATATTTGGTTCAAAGTAAAAGATTGAAACTAAAATTGTTGATCTTGAAACCACAAGGAGTAGTAAGATGCACTATTATCATAAGGCTCTCTGTTTCATGGCTTTTGAACTTATGTGCTCAAATCTTCGCACTTTGTACTTAGGCACTCTGAAGTTCTTTTTCACCCTTCTTCACCCCCAGCCCCACTGCCCGTCTTGATATGGAGAAATATAAGTTCCTAATATGCCACTATAGCAACATTTGGAATCGATATGTTTGTTGGTGGGTGTCTTTCGATATACTTGGCGAATGGCAGCGATCTGTTATTTCTATACACTACTTTGAGGTTTACACAATGGATGTTCAGTAGAAACTTCTTATGATCCTGATAAATCTATGATAGCCAGCTCTACAATCATCTGATCAGTGGGCAAGTACTCCGCTCTAGCCTTTAGATGCCAAGGAACTAGCATGCTACCCTGGCAAACACTCATCCAAGTCCAGACTATAGTTGTGAATTTGTGAGCGCTGTGCTTATCTAAATTCACTCTGAGGTCCTCGTTCATTGTACAATCCACAAAGTTCAGGAATGATTGATATATTCTTTTTAGCATTAAGCTTTTTGTAGAGCTGTTGCAAGACCGTTTATTTCTGGCCATTATTGTTCTCACTTGTACGAGTCTAATTCATTTTATCGATTCAGGAGTGGAAGCTCGAGAAGAAGTCATCTGACCCTTTTCTGCCTAGCAAGGGGAGTGACAACAATGGTGGAAGGAACGGAGGCAATAGTCCCACAGCCGACCCTACCGTGGATGAAGAAACGCCTCTTGTCCCATCGTCAAGATTTTATTACACAGGACGGACACAATTTAAACAGCCATTCTAACTGAGTTGGCATCCTCATAATTAAGAAGCTTTATATTCATCCTAAGAAACGAGAAGATCAAGATGGTGCGTCCAGATGCATCCTGCATCGGGCTTCCTACGGACAGGAGCATTCTTTCAGAAACCACTGTGGAAGTTGGTGCATCAATTCAAATTGCAGATCGGACACCTCCACGAGGTGCAATGCATAGGAGCACAGGAACTGCAGTTGTACGCCAATGATATGCTGGCCATATTGTCCCTGCCCTTGAATCAATTGGCTCATATTCCTTTGCTAAAAGGTGATTACGTACTGTAGTTTTGAATCCAGATTATATTGAACCTGTGGTTCTTCGGCAATGTCAAGTTATTTCAATGCGATAACCAAATGCAGGAATGGTTTTATCTCATCCTTTTTATGGTACTCACATGCCACTCACAGTATAATTCATGCAGAGAAGGAGGGACGGAGGGCTTTGTTACAATTTCATCTAGAGGTTTAGACCACTCCACCCTGGAAGATTGGTATCATTTAGTTAGCCAACAGAACCTAGGATAAAAGCAACAGTTGCGCTAAATTGGAATATAGCTCGGTGGAGCTGTTTAATTATCCGGGCGTCAAACAGGAAATCCGTAAATTGTACGCTATCTTCACACTGATCGACCAGGATCCGTCCAAATCCAGAAGGAAAAGGAAATTTTAAACACGCATGCATTATATTCTCAAAAGGGCATTTAGCCGAATACATGTACATGGCAATGATGGTGTAATGTGTAATTTCCGCCGGTCTACAATGGTCTCAGGACATAAGCAAAAGAACCATGCCATACAAACTCTGCAAAGAAAACCAAAAAAAGAAGCGGCAACGATAGAGAAAGGCCTCGCAAATGATTTACACATACAAAGAGAATCGCAGGCAAAATAACGCATGTCAGGCAAGAATGGAAATTTTAGAAGGAAAAACAATATACATGCCCACAAACAGCTTCGGCAGATTCCTTTCACCGTGACGGGATTTGCAGCAACTTTTACCCTCAATATGAGGAATTTACTGAGCATCTCCGAAATCCCCCAGAGACAACAACCTTCTTGCCGGAGCAGGTGGTGCCAGTCCAGGAATGTCCCTGATGTTCTTGTTGCTTGGGTTCACAACCTATATATTGAAAATTACCAAAAAAAAGTTAAACCTCCACAGACATCACAATGAGATTTTGCACACAAGGCTATAGCGAAAGGCAAAGAAATCACTTCATTAAGATGTTAATCTGATCAAGTGATGAATGGATTAACTGAACAATATACCTTCACCACAATAATTGCTATCACGCCGATGACAATAAGTAAAAGGAAAAGCATAATACATTTGTCTGTCGCCACCTGTAGAAAAGAAGATAGAACTCAACAAAAGTCCCAACAGAAAGGAGACAAGTAACTTACAAGCAAATAAAGGAAAGAAAAACAGATGAACCTGTCTGCCGATTTCCTTCACAAGTTGGGAAGCCTTTTTAATAGAAAACTGGATTGTGTCAAGCTCATTTACAATTCTGCCCATTTGCTCGGTCTGGAGAAAGTTAGATCATCATGTAAATGACCCAAAATATGATAACAAAATAATTCAGGCGCTTTTTTCCCAATTGTAAGTTCGAAAAGAAGACCTACTTGGCCCTTTAGGGTGACAGCAGTCTGTGTTCCCACTTCGACAGTTTGCTCAACAACCTAGGAATCAATTCTTTATGAGAATAATGATATTTATGTAAGAAAAGGAGCAAAAATTCATCAAGATAATTACTCACCTTTTTTGAGCGCTCAATGACCTGATCAGTCTCATCCATTTGCTTCATTCCAGCATCCATAAGTTGTTGGTTTGACATGGCTGCATGGCATAAAAAGTTGATCAGGAAAAAAAAAAATAATAAGACCAAGTTTCACATAATGAATCCAAGAAAGAATTATCAAGAGAACATATTGATTCAAATAAGTAAGTGTTCCATCATCTAACTCCACTGATATCTAAACAAAAATTCCAATAGGAAAAATTCGTAAATGCCATGTTCTGACAACTGTGAAACAATCTTCCAGTTCAAAAAACTGAGTCGAAGTGTTGCAACCTACTAGTTTTAAGTGTCTATATCTGACAAGGAGAAAGCAGACGTCAACACTGAACTTTGCTTATATAAGGTTAGATGCTGTGATGTCTAACTCTATTGATGGTCATTATACTGTTGGACTGCTAGATGATATAATGTCACCTATCTGACAGGTTTGTCGCATCCCTGAGGTGACAGGAAACTAACAGGAACCATTATCAGCTCATAAGAAAACAATACTGAAAACAAAGAAAATGGACATTGATATAACATAAAACATCAAGGCCCAAACCTTTCATTGAGACTTAATTTTACAAGAAAGTGGATAAAAGAACTGCATGAACTAAAACTTTATTGCTTGCTGAAAGATGGCGTATGAAAATATTGCCCAGAGCTGCTACCAACAGCAGTAATCATTTGGAAAGAAGTCCAAACTGACCTGATGCCACTTGGACATTTTCATCAGCAGTTGGTTCACTTACTCCAGCTCCCATATCAAAAAGTTCAAGTTTCTTATTACCAAGAGTACTCATATACCTGCAATTACACGACAGAGATTCAATTCACCAAGAACAACATAAAGTAAGAACCCATATATAAATTTATAATGCCAAAAAAATGATCAACAAACAAGTAGTGCATTTTATCAACTGACTGGGGCCGTTGAACTTACAAAAGAATAGCTATTCACCTAATGGCACCAAATATATAAATCACAAGCCAAAAGAATAAGAAAACAGAAAACTTACGTTTTTCTCAATGCTACATATGAGTTTAGCTCTTTGATCTGTAAAAGGGGAAAAGCACATTGAAAAAAAGTTCGACAGAATTAAGAAAATAGGAAGAAGAATATATGACACAAATATTACCATGGAGAAATACCGATGTGCATGAACATCTAGATGGTACAGCTTAAAATTTCACTTGTAAGTTTTACAAAAGGAATTGGGAACTGACCAAAGATTGCTTCTCATCATTGAGTTGCCTATTTACTTCTGGTGGATTTCTGCCCTCCTCATCCTTAATTTCTCGATCGAACTCTTTGATTAATCTGTATAAATATCCAAGATGTTACCCTTTGCGATCTGCAATACTGGATATTGATGGAAATAATGCATGGCAGATCCAAAAAAAATATAGAGATTGAAGACTCTTGTCTCTCTCTTTTTTCCCCCTTTCCTGAATGATTCTTTTACACATTCCTCTCCCTCGAAAATATGACACATTGAGATAGGAAACCGTATTTATAGCATAGATTCAAAATGTGTGCTAATCTCGTGTAATTAATATGGATTTAATTAATTCACCTTATTTATTTTAGAGCCAATTGTGAAAACAAAACTCTTTAATGAAGCAAATGGTCCAAAGCTTACACTTCTTTTGATGGCTACACTGTACATGATAACCAAACAAAGGTATTGAAGCAGTCTCATACCTTTTACACTCCCTCATCTTCCCAGTGAGTTCCTCCAATTGTTTGCTTTGTCGGTTGGAATCTTTGACCTTATCAATCTTCTGGAAGCCATTTCTGCATACACCCAAAAAAAAAAAAATAAAATAAAATAAAATAAAGAGAATTGATGTATATATCAAGTGTTTGCAATAATCACAAGTCTCATCTTCGAAAGACAGAGTTAAAAAGGCAACTGACTCTTCAAATTATGATTACCCAGAAACCACAACTGCGCTAGATAGATAACAATATAGCAGTTATGAAAGAAGAGCCCTCAATAATGGTTATGAAACACATGTATTGCAAGATAACCAATAGGTTCAAGGCAGAAAACTGCAGTAGCTCCATTAATACCCATTTAGACCTTTTTCTTTGGCCCAAAGGCCCATTTTAACTTGAAAAAGACGAACTTATATCGATAAGACTGATGAATGCATCAATGCAATTTACATCATGCAGTCATTTTCTTCATCATCTAATCGAGAGAAGTACATGGTCATTGTTTTTTCCTCGTGTTTGACAAGAAAATGGCTATATCAGCCGCCCACATTCCTCTTCCCTCCATTCACCCCTCCATTCATGTGCATTGCCAAAAGCAAAGAATCATTCTCTAAATTGTGGTATATATTTCTCTTGTAAGAAAAAACAATTCATAACTTTGGACTTGTTGAGGTACTTTTATCAAATCCTTCACTAAAAAGAGAAAATGTTACCCTCTCTATTTCCTATACAATAATTTTCTCCTTTTTCTCCACCAACCAAATCAACAAGTATTGAATGACACTGCTTCCCTAAAAACTGATTTTTCCCTTGATGATTGATAAATTTGAAATGTCACATATATTTCCTCAACTTAGAAAAAGATCTCAAGTCCTGACATCATATCATATGCACTAAAGAGAAATTATGACCAAAGGACACCGCTTTTTGTCTCTCTTTATCCTCCATATTGCCAACATCCTAATTGAAGAAATCCATCACTTTTCCCTGAAGCACCTCCTAGCATTCTTCCACACTCCAAATCCTTATTTGCCTAACAGATATTTAAAATGCAGATTGACATTCATTTACACCCGCTAAACTGATCACCATCTCCACTGCTCCAAAGGCAGTAACAATCATACAACATCACCCTTCATTGTCGCATAACACACCGTCCATGCCTCTAGTAGAATTAAAGATAAGCACAGTCGACATCCACTGTTCCTTTTGTATCAGTGATGGGCAATAACCTACTAAAGGATAATTCATCACTCGTAGTCACACCAAAGAATGCGCAATAGTCCAATGCAGCTCCAGATACATTTCATTACTGCATTACCAAGGCCCCATCTACAAGCTCAATTCCTGATCCTTTACTTCCCCAGAGCGACAATAGACAATTTTCACCAGCCCACACGAATTCCGCCCCTTATAAAATCCACCCACACGCATGCAACTCGTCTCCATTCATTCGCACGCCTACACCACCGCACTCCGCACCAATCGATTGGAAAAAAAACAAAAGAGACCCGTAATCCCACTCCCAAAAATCCACAGATCCGCCCAGTCAGGCACCAACACACGCCTGACCAACAGGCACGAATCAATTCCCAGATTCCACGCCACCGCGCGAGCAAAAAATGCAGCTGGGAAAAGCGGGGGGAGGAGGAAAGAGAAAAAGAGAAGACACTCACGCGAGGGCCCGGAAGTTGTCCTTGATCTCGCCATGGATCTGCTCCATCTGAGGGCTCATCTGCAACTCGCCCGCCATCTCCGTCGCCGACGAAGCCCCAAGAAAACCCTAGGTTCCCGAATCCGCCGCGCAATGGCCTCACCGCATCCAAACGGAAAATCCGGCCGCCCCGCCGCCGCCGCGCACCAACCGGAACGGGAAAAGCACCGTCGGCGAAACCCTAAATGCGCGGCGCCCCGCAGCTCTCGCGGGTGTGAATTCGCGCGAGGGAGAGAGGAGAAAAATCGAGTCTTTGAGGAGAGGAAGGGGAAGGGAGATTGGGAGGAAGGTGTTGGAAATGGCGGAATTCGATTTGGGATTTTTTTTTTTTTTTTTTTTTTTTTACAGGTCGGGACCAAGGAGAAAGGGTTGGAGAGAGAGAGCGAGAGCGAGAAAGACAGCAGATGGAATTTCCTTGTTTTTTTTTTTTCCTTTTTTTTTTTTTTTTGAATTTTATTCGGGGAAGTTCTTGTTGAGATTAAACAAACAATATCGCCGTAACTGAGTGAGCTCCCCCCAACAGCTCTTTTGTCTTGGCGTGAGCTGCCTAGGAGGCAACCCAACCAAATTGGGAAAATGTGGATCGTGCTTTCCCGTGGCTAGCCAGCCTAGCCTAGCTGGGCCGGGCCGGGCCGAGCCACCCGGGATCGGGGCCCGACCCGACATCCCCACAAGGTGGCATAGCATAGGCACCAACTTGGGCACGGGATGGGCACAACATGGCACCGTGCACTACTATTAGAGTTGCGAGCTAACTCAAATCTAGACAATTATCTTAATTTGCCCCCACTAATAACATGCCACGGTGGTCACCTCGTCCTCACACAATATGATGATTATCAAAGCAAGAGAGTTGATCGAGTAGGGCCCTAAAAGTAAAGCTTCGCCGGTTCCTATATCACATGTAATATTTTATGCAATGACCAAGATGTTAGGTCTTAACTAGCTCTACTAATCAATCGTTGTCTTACGACACAAAACAAGATAATTATCAACACGCATCTTCTTGACGCCGCAACAATCTCTTAAGTCAAACTCCCGAACATTAGATTGACGTGAACCTCTACGTTCAATCAAAGTCAGGTCATTCGCATAAGAGATTAGAATACTCACAAGATTTGAATCCAAACCATTTGAATACAAAAAATCTATACAACAATGCCAAAAGTAGTAGGTGGAACACAAATGGAAAAATAATTTGTTGGTGGTGAGTGAGGGGAGACGAAGATGGGCTTTGAGTGAGTAAAGCCCATCAATCAAATGGAAATGTATTTATTTTATTTTGATTTTTTTTTTGCCATTTTTCGAACTTATAAAAGAAGGCAAGAAATGAGGTGGCATGCGCTGGCGTGGGGCTGGGGCAGGACACTCCCAAAAAGGCAAGGAGAGAGCGCCAACCAGCGAATTTGTGCGTTTCCGCTGTCGGAATCCCAGGACCCTCCCAAGTCAAATGATTATCTTCGTTCGAAGCCCACTCCATTTCCCCCTCGTTTCCGCTCTCCGAATTCTTTCTTTTGGATGAAATTAGACGTCATCGTGGATTCGATTTCTTACCAGAAAGTCATTGACTTTTAACCAACTTTGTTAACCGGAGGACATAAAAGAACTGGAGAAAGAAACGATGCTATAAATATCATGGCTTCGTGGACGGCATAATATTATTTTTCTTTTCCACATCGATGAGAAGATGATTACTAGGTGTTTCTGGCAAGGAGTTCTCGTGATTTGTCCCTTGTGACCTTTTCTTCTTTCTCTAAATGAAATTTAATTCCTACACAATTGATAAATTTATAGAAATAGAGTTATTTTACCTATTTTGTATAACAAATAATGCAAATTTGTAAGAAAATATTTGGATTTTCTTCTATGTATTCAAGTTTTCCTTATTTATGCTGCATAACGAGACATGGATAAAATAAGGAAAAAAAATGGCAAAAAGAATGAAAGGTTGGATTACTTGATTTAAGAATTGAAATAGGAAGCGTTAGAAGTTGGATGCAAATTATGAATTATGTGATTTGTTCCCTAATTTTATGCGAAAGTGTTAGACGGTGGATACCAAATCAGGGATTTTATGATTTATTTTCTAATTTTATGCGAAAAAATAAGCAATTGCCTTGTTATTGGAGTCTTGGATTTCCTTGTTTATGCAGCATAACAAGACATTGAGAAAATAAGGAAAAATGGCAAAAAGAAGAAAAGGAAGAATTCCATGATTTAGGAATCCAAATTAAGAAGCATCGAAATTGGATGCAAATGAGGAATTTTGTGATTTATTCCCTAATTTTATGCGAAAGCATTAGAAGATGGATACCAAATCATGGATTCTATAATGTATTCCCTAATTTTACAAAAAAAAAAAAAAAAAAAGCAATTGCCTTTTGATTTATGCAGCACAACGAGACATGGGGAAAATAAGGAAAAATGGAAAAAAAGAAGGGAAGGAAAGAAGCATTAAAAATAAGATGCAAATTAGGAATTTTTTTATTTATTCCCTAATTCATGTGAAAGTATTATAATGTGGATACCAATGATTTTATAATTTATTCCCTAATTTTATGCAAAAAATAAGCAATTATCTTGTAATAAAAGTCTTGGATGTATCCTATAAATAGGATAACATTGAGAGCTTAGAGAGACAACTAGGTTCTTATTTTAGATCGTTTTTCATTGTTCTAGGAGTTTTTTCTAGTATTTTGAAGAGAAAACAGAAAGTGGTGACAGAGTTCTTATTATTGGATTAAAGATGTTTGGTTTCATTTATATTTTTGTTTCTTCTTCTATTATGTTCTAATTTTTTTTTTTGTCCACGCATAAATTTCTTTTTGTTAGGGCTATGATGTATCCTGATCATGACGATATGAATTTCATGCTTTTTATGTTTTGAACGTGATTTCATTCATATGAGTTATATATTATTGTGCTTAATGTTTTTAAATAACTACCCACCATATGAATGATCTGATGTGCATACGATTGGGAAGTGACAATATGCAATTGTTCCTTATAATATATAACAATGAATTAAATATTGATAAAAATAGACAATGTTATTTGTATAACTTTTGGTGATAAAATGGTCCACAGTATTTATTATAAACTGGAAATGTTCACAAATTTTAATGTACTTATGTTTATGTAAATTTACATAGAGATTTGGTAGATTGATAAACTGCATAAGTTCGCTATACTTAAAAATAGGATAGTAAATAGATTAGGAAATTCCATTATCACATATTTGATATCATTTTTGCATATGTAATGATCTAAAATTCATATCTAGTGATTATGGTAAAATCAAATACTTGAACATATCTATTTGATTGATAAATTGCATTTAGTTCCGGAGTTTTGCTTTTAAGATTGTGAATTTTAATATTTCTCAATTCTATTTTGATCTGTCGAGATAAATTTTAAAATTAGTCCGCTTTTAATTAATTGGTTTATTAATTATCAATCTATGTGGGGTAGTATTATTTTTTTCATTATTATATTACTTGTTCAATATGTTCATTTGCATTTAGAATTTTACAAACAAGTTTTTGACATTGTTGCCAGGGATTATTTGTTTAATACAAATTAATATCAATACAATAATTCTAATTTTAATCTAGCTTTTATTTTGTTTTCTCCATAGTGTAAATTGGTGCATGACGCATAGCCAACAAGGGAAATTTGCTGAGTTCGATCGAGAAATTAAACTTACATTTAAAAGGCAACTAAAAGAATGGAGAAATCATGTTAAAAAGACAGAGCAAGTTCATGAGGATGAAAATCCTTGTAGACTCGTGAGAGATTATGCCATACCAACAATTTAGGGCATCACATCAAACATAGGGAAACCTACAATTCAAGCAAACAAATTTGAGATCAAACCATCACTCAAGTGCTTTAACAAATCAATGCAATTTAGTGGGCTTTCAAGCGATGATTTAAATATAATAAAGTTACTAATGATGCTATTAGATTAAATTAATTTCCCTTTCCCTTAAAGACAATGACAAGGTTTGGCTCTATTATCTTCTTGCATAATCAATTATTATATGGAAGGATACAGTTCAAAAATTTCTTAGTAAGTTCTTTCAACTTGTAAAGTTTGCAAAAATGTGTAATGATATTACTAATTTTATGCATATAGATACATTGTATGAAGCATATGAAATATTCAAGGATTTTCTTAAGAGATGCTTACATCATAGATTACCCGTATAGATGTAAATACAAAATTTTTAGAATGAGTTTAATACAAATTTCCATTCTATGATCGATGTAATGCAAGAGGGAACTTTTAATAATAAAACACCAGGAAAAGGCTAGAACCTATTAAAAGAAATGACATCCAATAGTTATCAGTGGCCTATTGAGAGGCTACTAGTGCAAAAAGCTAGCGGAGTTCATGAGGTAGATGCTTTCGTTGCAATTCTCATATAAATTGGAGCACTCAACAAAAAGCTAGATAACATAAGTGTTTTGCCGTTAAAATTTAGAATATGGTATGCAATTTTTATGGTGGAGGACATGTTAGCACAAAGTATCGGATAGGTAATACTTTTTCACAATCTAGTGAAAATGTTAACTTTGTTGGAAATTTTAACAGGCCATAAAATAATCCTTACTTGAACACATATAATCTGAGATGGTGTAATCATCCAAATTTTTTACAAAATAATTAGAATATGATGAGATCACCACTGGGATTCAAACAATCAGAAAAAACAAAATCCAATCTCCTAGATATGGTCATCAAACTTCCTAACA
The DNA here is from genome assembly GCA_016097545.1 of Eucalyptus victrix. Taxonomy (NCBI): domain Eukaryota; kingdom Viridiplantae; phylum Streptophyta; class Magnoliopsida; order Myrtales; family Myrtaceae; genus Eucalyptus; species Eucalyptus victrix. Next base: position 51,052,219 of record CM027842.1, read on the forward strand.
CACTCAGGACTTTATTAAGAGCACAAATGTAAGATTTCAGAGCCAAGAGACTTCAAAAAAAAAAAAAAATCTAAAGATGCAAGTAGGTAAATTAGCAAACATGGTATAAGGGAGACAACAAAGTTCTTCGCCTAACAACATAGAGAAAAATTCCATTGGAAATGTAAAAGCTATAACCTTGAGAAGTGCTAAACAGGTGAGAGAAGAAGATGCCGAACAGGAGATTTCCAAAGATAAAGAAGATGGGCTCAATGAATAACCAAAGGAGGCAAATAAGAGCAAACTTTTTTCAAATAATCTCAAGTCATATGTGTCACAAAATTCCATTCCCTTAGCGACTTTAGTAGCATAAAATAGATAGACAATTCTCTAAATTTATTAATGTAACTCAAAAAATTGTATATTAACATTTCTTTTGTAGATGCCTTAGCACAAGTGTTTAGTTATGCAAAAATTTTTATAGAGATTTTAACAAACAAAAGGAAGTTGAAGGATTATGAAACTATACAGTTGAATAAGGAGTGTTGAGCCATTGTACAAAACAAATTACTTTCAAAGTTGAAAGATCTAGGGAGTTTACAATTCCTTGCACTATTGGAGATTTTTACTTTGAAAATGCATCATGTGATTTATGTGCAAGTATTAATTTGATGTCTTTTTCAATTTTCAAGAAATTAGGAATAGGTAAGATAAAAGCAACCATAGTGTTGCTTTAACTGACTGATCGATCAATTAAATATCCAAGATGTATTATGGAAAATGCATTGGTAAAGATTGATGAGTTTATTTTTCTTGCATATTTCATAGTTCTTGACATGGAGAAAGATTTTGAGACACTACTTATTTTATGTCAACCTTTTCTACCAACAAGAAGAGTTCTTATTGATATACGGTATTTTTAAAGTAATGAAATATCCCTCGATAATAATTTTATTTTAGAGTTGAGATAATTGATAAGTTGGTGAATAAGGTTTTTCAATAAAATATTTTTAAAGACTCACTTGAAGTATGTTTGGTTCGACCAATGGACAAAGAAATCGAGAATGGGGAGATAAATGAGTACGCAAATTTCATAAAAGCATATCTACCATATTCAAGGCAAAAGACAACAAAAATATGAGAAGTTGGTATAACACACAACAAAGCCTAAACCATCAATTGAAGAGCCTCTAATCCTTGAACTCAAACCCTTACTCTCTCATTTGAAATATGCTTGTTTAGATGGAATTTTTTCTTTGCCAATAATTATATCTTCTTCTTTGATAGATTTGATGGAGGAGAAATTACTCAAAATGTTGAGAGAGCATAATGGCATAAAATTGGATGGAAAATAGCTAACATCAAAGGAATTAGCTCTTAACTTTACATGCACAAAAATTTGATGGAGGAACAATACAAACCCATTATCCGAAAATGCAAGAAGTAATGAAAGCCGAGGTAACTAAGCGACTTGATAAATGGATCATCTACTATTTCTAATAGTTCCTAGGTAAGTCCTCTTCAAGTTGTGCTAAAGAAATGAAATATGACTACTCAAAAAAATGATAACAATGAATTGGTTCCAACTGAGATAATTATTGGGTGGTGTGCATGTATGGATTGCAGAAAATTGAGTGATGCCACTAGAAAAGATTATTTTCCTTTACCATTTATTGATCAAATATTGAAAAGACTTGCGGGATATGAGTTTCATTGCTTTCTTAGTTAACATTCAAGGTATTATCAAATTCCTATTGCACTAGAAGATTAAGAGAACACTACTTTTGCTTGTCCCCGTGGTATCTTTGTGTTTAGAAGAATGCCTTTTAGTCTTTCTAATGCACCATTTACTTTTTAGATATGCAAGATGGCATTCTTCTTCTTCTTTTTTGGCTGATTGAGATTTTCATGAATGATTTTTCCATTTTTCTTATTTAAATAATTTGGCTTTAGTTTTACAAACATGTAAGGAGACTAACTTTATTTTAAATTGGGAAAAGTGTCATTTTATGGTGCAAAAATGAATTGTATTCAGACATAAAATCTTTAGAAATGGAATAGAATTCGATTGAGCAACTATGGAGGTCATTGCAAAATTGCCTCCATCAATGTCTGTGAAACTTGTCTGAAGATTTTTGGGGCATGCGGGATTCTACAAGCGATTTAGAAAAGATTTTTCAAAAATTGCTAAACCCCTTTCTAATATTTTGGTAAAAGATGCTCCATTGAATTTTTTTGATGAATATGTATGGGCTTTTAACACTTTAAAGAAAAATATAGTGTTTAGCACTAGAATGGAACTTACCTTTTGAGTTGATGTGTGATACTAGTGATTCTATAATGGGAGCTGTTTTAGGATAAAGGAAGAACGAAGTTTTTCAAATTATTTACTATGTCGGTTGAACATTGTCAAGTGTACAATTAAATTATTCTATAAGAAAAGGAATTTTTGGCGGTAATTTTTGCTTTTGATAAATTTCGTTCTTTTTTAATTGACTCAAAAGTTAAAGTTCATTCCAATCACTTTACTCTTAAGTATCTCCTTGAAAAAAAAAAAAAAAAAAAAAGAATCAAAACCCCGTTTAATCAAGTGGATTCTATTGGTGCAAGAGTTTGATTTAGAAATCAAAGATAAAAAGGGGATTGAAAATCTAGTTGTAGATCACTTGTCAAGAAAGGAAGACATAAGACCTATTTTGGAAGAGTTCCTTGATGAGAAATTTTTTTTCCATCAAATCCATAAAAATTTCCTAGTACGCCGACTTTGCGAATTTTCTGGTAAGCAATGTTTTTCCTCTTGAAATATCATATCAACAAAAGAAGAAAATCCTTTTCTGACATTAAAATATATTTTTGGGAATAATCTTTTTTATTTAAAGTATGTGCAAAATTAGTCATAAAGAGATGTATTCCAAACAAAGACCATCATTGCTTCTTCTCCGAGAAAAGAAGTTCATGACTCATGGGCCTTCTACCTCCATGTGGCATTGCTCTGTCAAGCTTTTGCCCATTGCAGAAAATTAGAGGGCAAGTATTTTTTTTATCATTGTCATGACGGAGAGGCAAGTGATCATTTTCATGTTACCAAAACTGTAGTTAAGATTTTACAATCTAAATCTTATTGACCTGCATTTTTAAAGATGCATACTCCTATGTAGTTTCATGTGATCGGTATCAAAGAACTAGAAATATTTCTAGGAAAAATGAAATGCCTTTAAACAACATTATTGTATGTGATTATTTGATGTTTGGGGTATTGATATCGTGGGACCCTTTACACATTTTTATGAGAATGGTCACAGATTTTGATGCACTTATGTTTATTTAAATTCTCATAGATATGGTGGATTGATAAACTGGATTGATAAACTAAGTACCTTTGTTATGCTAGGAGATAGGATTGTAAATAGATTAAGAAATTTTGTTATTATAGGTTTGATATCATTCTTGTATGCATAATAATTTAAAATTCAAATCTAATGGTTATGGTGAAATCGGATACTCTAATACATTTATTTGATCGATTAATTACGTTTAGTTTCGAAATTTTTCTTTTAAGATTATCAATTTTAATTTATTCTCAATTTTATTTTGATTAGTCAGTAAATTTCACAATAAGTCCATTTTTAATATTTAATCAGTTTATTAATCATTAATTTCTGTGAGATGATATCTTTTTACATCATTATATTATTTGTTCGACATGATTGTTTGCATTTAGAATTTTTTGAATTGCAACTTTCTTGACAAAAACTGAACTTGACAAAAATGATCTCTCTCTCTCTCTCTTTCATTCTTCTTGCTTTATTGAATGAAACAAAAGAGCAAATCGAAAACTTCAAGCTTGTGAAGAATTATATAAGCCATGCAAGCACAAACACAAGTTAAGCCCACCCCAAGATGGATTGAGCTCAATTTTTAGTCATGCATGTTCATGTGTAGGTACATGAAAGTGAGACTGGGCACAAGTTGCTTGACAAGCTCGTTGAGCCAAGACTTGGTGATTGGAGGGATGGTCGCGAAGAGGGCGGCCTCCTCATGGACCATTTCCTCGACCATGGGTGCCTAGCCCACCGTCTGTCGACCATGGCGAACGGAGTGAGGCCTCTTTCGACCCCTTTCTTCAAAAGCATTGTGGGTAGGTGGAGCGTGCGAGCACACTCGGGTGAGACGTCACGGTCATAACATTCGCCTTCATCTTAGCTTTGTTGATAAGATCTTGAGCCGCTTGTCCTTCTCCTAGTCTCCATCACAAATTTTGGCGCCTAATTTTGCCCTAGTTTCTAGGTTGAAGAACACAACAATTTTAGCCCCAATTCACTCTAATTCATTAATTCGGGGGCAAAAAACATGCATAAACGACATTGTTTATCATTAATATTGTTGGTTTTACTTTGCTAGTGAGTCACATCGAATAATGTTCATTAAAATAATGTTGCATTAAATTTTTCAATTACACAAATTGCCGATGATATTAAAGTGATCGACTTTTTACAAACATAGATCAAGAAAAAAAATTACCATTAAAATGAGCGTCATATGAAAATTACGACATTTGCGGTTTCCTGTCATAATAAATAAGTGAATGATGCCGCAAACTTAAGTTCACTCATTTTAGTTAAAGAGGAAGAAGGTGACATTGAAGTAGAATGTGTCCATCGAAATGATAGAAATCTTAAAGTCGACTTTTGCTTTGTAAACGGTACCCATTGCTTAAGACAGGGAGATGGAGAAATATTAATATTTACTTAATTTCTTTTCTCAATATATATATATGGAGAAATAACTAATTTTAACTTACCTTTTTTGAATATATATTATTATTATTGAGGCTCCTGAAGTCTTTTGTTTAACGCAAAATACCTGAAATAATTCAAAATATATATAGATATTGATATGTAGATATAGAATTTTTTGATATCTGTCTTTTGAAATTTGAACTGCATTTTCTTTTCATTCGCAAAAATTTAAGACAAAATAATAAATATGTTATATCCGCAAAAATAGGCTGTAAGATGCTATTTCCACTAGTCTTTGAAATTACTACTAATTGTTAAGAGAACAAGGGATGTTCGCAATCTTTCTCATTTCATCTTGATTTCACTATTTGTCTCCTTTCATCCACAATGAGTTTTCATTTCATTGCAATATCGCTGTAGTTACCGATTCCTTTCTAGAACACATGATTAAAACCCAAGACACTTTGTATAGAATATATTCTATCCTTTTGCATCAACGTGCTCCTTAATTATCTAAATATTCAATATCATGTTGGGAAAATATGGCTTTGAGTTGGGTAGAACAATGAGGTTAGATCTTTAGAGTGATCAAATCGAACTTTGATGCGTGATATCACTTTCTTTAAGGATTTACCGACAAATATCTTCCAAGATACAATAAAGTCTAAAAAATGAGAATACTATATAGCAATTATAGTATTTTTCTAAAGTCTCTCTGGGAAACAATTGAAAGAATGGCAGTAGTTATCATAAATAATACTCGAAAAGATAAAAAAATGATCACTCTCGTTCTTTCGAAAATTAACATGTATATATATATAAAACACTCTTAAAACACAGGCAACTCTTTGTGAAAAATTGTAAAAATGAACAAACTTTTCTTTTTGAAAATTGCCTAATTAAACAAAGGTGTCCATTCAGAAGAAGTTGAAAAAAGAACAAATGTAACCCTTCGGGAAAAGTTGCAAATTGAAAGAGTATCTTTTCCAAAGTCTTGAAAAGACACAAACAAAAATTCGAAATAATAATAATTATTATTATTTTTAAAAAATTAAATTTCGATTTTTTTTAAAAATAATTTCCGAAAATTCTCAAAACAAAACAACCCTTGAATTGATTAAAATTAATAACATAACCATAAGAAAAAATGAATAAATAACAAATGGGTTAGTGCTAATTAAACCGCGCAATTATTCATGCACCCGTACACGGGTATGGTGGGGCCTAGCCTACACCCAATCATCTCTTTAGGGACATTAAAGAAACCCCACATTTATTAATCTATTTCCTCCCACTTTTCTTATGTGGGACAAGAAAACATGCACTTACTTTGTTTTACGAACAAACTTCCAACTTATCATACTTTGCAAAGTGTCTATTCACATCTCATCAATACTTTATTCCCCTTCTTAATCAATTTCTAGCTATAGAAGAGACTTATGTCTACCTGAAAAAGATTGTCTACCTATAAAAAGAAACCTACTTCCACACTTGGCATACTCTAGAATGTCGCTTCACGCATACAAACTACTTTAAACAAACTTAATGCGCCCGACTCATCCTTAATTGAGCAATCTTTCTTCTAGAGTAGACTTTACTTTTCATTCAAACTGCTTTAAACAAACTTAATGCGCCCGACTCATCCTTAATCGAGCAATCTTTCTTCTAAAGCAGACTTTACTCTTCATTCAAACTGCTTTAAACAAACTTAATGTGTCAGACTCATCCTTAATCGAGCAATCTTTCTTCTAGAGCAGACTTTACTTTTCATTCAAACTGCTTTAAACAAACTTAAGGTGTCCGACTCATCCTTAATCAAGCAATCTTTCTTCTAGAGTAGACAGACTTTACTCTTCATTCAAATTGCTTTAAACAAATTTAATGCGCTCGACTCATCCTTAATCGATCAATCGCTTCATTCAAATTGCTTCAAACAAACTTATTGCACCCGACTCATCCTTAATCAAGGGGAGCAATCTTTCTTCTAGAGCACATAGACTTTACTCTTCATTGGATTATGCCATCTCCAAAACCTAAAGAAACATTCTTGTGTCCGCCACACTTCCTCAAGATAACAGCCCTCGAGATCGTTCTTGTGATCTTTTGCTTTTCTTTAAGAAAACGGGATTTTCCAACCAAAAATAAGAATGAGATGGGTCATTCTTTCAAAAGTTTCATTCATTTCATGTCTCATTAGTATCTTTTTCCACCCCTTTTAACCCTTTATCTCTCTATAATAGAAACGTACATGCACACTTTAACTTGCTTAAAAATATTGCTTCACGCATGGGGTCACTGCAAACAAACTTTTCTTGCTCGCCTCATCCTCAATCGAGGCGAGCCATCTTTTTTCTCGTTCGCACGTAAGCATATTCCTCATTAAAAAAAAAAATGCAACCATTAATACCTTAAGGCAATATTCGTTTTTCGGTTACGCTTCCTCAAAAATCATTTCCCATGATCTTTTGCTCTTCTTTCAAGAAAACAGGATTATCCGACCAAGAAAAGGAAAGAAAAAGATGGGATCCCGAAATTCGAAAGCAAATTCCTCATGGAAACACCCCGACCTGACGCCAACAGTGAGCACTCCAGCATTGCAATTGGCCCAAGTGTCATGACCTTCGTGGGAGAAGAATAAGAGAAGGTGACTGTGCCGGGAATCAGAGGCCATACAAAAGCTTGGGGAGGAACGTTAGGTGGAGCTTTAGTTGGGAATCCCTCTCGGAATCCTGTAAGTGTCTCAGCCACAGAGCAGAAAAGCCATGGGACCACGCGTGGCTCAAGTTGAGGCTTGCGTAGGTCTCAGGGTGGGGTTCCATCTTATAATCAGAAATCGCCTATTGAGGATTGGTTCGATCAATGGGGACCAGGAATTGCCCTGTTGATTTTATGGACTCACTCAAAAACTGTACCGATTCCTGGATGGATTCATAGTAGTGGACTCACCGGATCCATGTGCTGAGGGTCCTCCCTTCCATGACCAAAGCATCTCACATCTTAACCCTAGCAAAACCAAAAGCTTTACCACTTTCTTAGGAAATGGCTGATTCCAAGCCCTTTTAATACCCGTTCGGTGGATGCATGAAAGTGAATGCTCAATGAATCTTTCCCTTTGCCAAGTCGATAAGATAGCCTCCAAATTGGGGCCATGGTCTTATGATTCGAATTTTCAGCTTGATGGAATATTTTTTATCTTGGTAATTTCATTATCTTAGACGATCAAGGAACGATTTTTTGTGATCTTATCATAGTTTCCGATGTGGATGGTTGAATGTACTCGACGACATATGATCAATCAATCATAGCTCTAGATCAAAGAGGTCCAAAAAAGCGGGCGAGAAATGCGAGCATATAGACTCCCTAATTAAAATCAATCTGGGTGAAATGGTTGCCACGGGATATAATATCCGTACTCTCATGATCACAAAGGATTGATATTACTTTACGCAATGTGGTTGATTTCATCCGTTCGGGTAACCATGTATTAAGAAAATATACTTCATTGACTTAGCAGCTCGGAAGACGTCCGCCCAAGGGATTCCTCATGTGATTCACAAACCCCTTGAAAGAAAACGAGAAGCACACGTCCATCTTCAAAACCAAGGAAACACCCTGCAGACCCTCGTCATAAATGGACAAAAGGATGGTGCCTTCATCCTTGACTTTCGTTGCCTTTTTTCTCTTCTCTTGTAAGGAATGAACTAAGGAATTGCCGCGATTCGAGCACGCATCGGGAAATATGCACGATGCTCTTGGAGAACTCGGATGTACTCGTGATAAACATCGCCAGGACTACTTAGGTTGTCCTCTTCGGCCCGCAATCAGTAGGAAAAACTGCCAGCCGTTGCTGTCCACGTATTGCGCATGAGAAAGATAAGGTAATCGCTAGCGACGGCACAACCTCGTTGGTCATTGCTAGGACGTCCTAGATTTCGTGGCCAAAAGGACCCAAAGCTACCTAACGTAGTTGGCACCATTAGGGACGACTCGGTACGTAGGGAAAATTTCCACCTTGGACATGGGTTATTCCATGCGTGAATAGACTGCCTATCGATGGACACTTGAACCGAGAAGATAAGAAGATAATTGTATTAATGTCTACTGGCACGAGAAGATTATTTTATGAGACGGTTATGCAATGCGATGACGGCATGTGGTAGAACGATCTTAATCAAATACGAGATGCGTGACCTACTTGACAAAAGTAGAATAACATTTGTAACAAAAGCATTATTGTTGGTTAACCTAACCGTCACGTGAAATAACTTTTCCTATTGACACGAGGGGTTGAAAATAGACTCAAGGCCTATGATGAAGCCTCGAGATTACCCCTGAAGAAAATAGGATGTGAAGACAAATTAGACGACTTAACACGTTGTCGTATTGATTGGAAAAAAATGATGAACATATGGAGGATTAAAAGCGCTGCTCTAAAGTAGGGAAGGGTATTGGGGATCATAAGGAGACAAAATTTTACTATATCATGCGAATGGTGGTCGATTTCAGGCTTTTTAACTCGAACAAGTTGCTCTTTAACTAGACATTAAAGAACGAAATGGCATCGTCCAATATAAAAAAGAAATGGCATGGTCTAATGAAATAATAGATCTAATCGATCTTTTCGAGCCAAGCATCTTCTAATTATTTGTTTAAACAAAAATGGGATTCCGACTTTGGATCTTTCCATTCGTTCTGTCCTTTGTTTCCAAATGCGGGGGTCTCTCTCTCTCTCTCTCCAGCCAAAGCAAAGCTGTGGGCGGCAGCACGAAAGCACCTTGGTTTTCTTCGACTTGAATAGTCTCATTTATCGAATTTTATATTGTTATTGTTCCGATAACATCGCCATATCAGCTCATTGACCAAAACCCAGTTCATTAAGGCAGATTTACTTGTAAGAAATGAATGATTTTGAATATATCTTTTTAAAAATGATCATTTATACTGCACACATAAATTGATGAATAAAAATATTTTCATTTATCCACGAAACTTAAATTGTTCACCGACCTATTACTTTTAATAATATAAGTGGCCATCTTTGTTGGAAGATACGAGACGTTGATTCGGGAGAATATGTTCAAGAAATACTGAAGATTTATTTTGATTGTAATTGATTATTTGAATCAATCTAGGATTGGATTCAATACTCGTAAATTAGAGAAATATAATCATTCTTTTTTTATTGCTTGTTTTCGTATTATATAGTGGTGATTCCTCTGTACATTAAACAACATATCAATGAACACAAAAAATTTTCCCACGTCTCCTTTCTTTTCTTGTTGCTTCACCTCCAAATTTGTCAATTTTCGGGAGAATAATTTTCTAAATCATTTATTTTTCTATAAAACAAATGAAATTTAAAAATTGAATTTATTCGTGACTGAAATGAAAATTAGTAAATCACCTTGAGTTGAATGGATAAATACATTGAAAATTTTAAAACATCGAGTTTTAAAATTTTCGAAATATGTTATCAAATTGATCTAATCAAGTCTTTTTCTCAATTGTACTTTTATGAAAATTGACTAACTTTAGAATTTTTAGTAATGCTTATCCATTTTGGTGTGGAAGGGAGGAGGGAAAGACGAAGTTGCCCCCACACGTGCCGAGCCCTCCCAGCCACATCATCATCAAATCCTCTCTCTCTTCCCCTCCCTTCAAAAAGCCTCAAAAACGGGAAGACGAAAGAAAGACGAAGAAGACGAAGAAGCCGAAGAAGAAGAGGAAACCCACACAACATCGTTAGCTTCTCCACGACGGAAAAAGCTCGCGCCTTTCCTCTCCATTTCCGTCCATTCCCCCGTTCGGCTCCTACCCATTTTTCCTCCCCCCCTATAAATGCCTCGAAAGTGCTGTCTTTTTCTCGTGGGGCCTCGTTCTTGATCCCTCTTTCTATGTCAGTTTCGCCCCGTCCGGTTCCCCCGCCTCCGCCGCCGCCGCGTCTCGCCTCCGCTCGGTCTTGGTGGGGCCATGGCGGCCAAGAAGCTGTGCGAGGCCTACTCCAAGAGCCTGCTCGACGAGGCGCACCGGTGGGGCGGCCTGAAGCAGACCGGGGTCAGCCTCAAGTACATGATGGAGTTCGGGTCCCGGCCCAGCGAGCGCAACCTGCTCATCTCCGCCCAGTTCCTCCACAAGGAGCTCCCCATCAGGATCGCCCGCCGGGCCATCGAGCTCGAGAACCTGCCGTACGGATTGTCTGAGAAACCCGCCGTCTTGAAGGTAAAAAAGAGAGCCGGAGAAGAGAGAGGGGGGGTGTTCGTGTCTTTTTTCGGGGGAAATGAGGTCGTGGTTGTGTTTATTGTTTGTTTAGTGGTGATGGGTCGGAGAGTTCTTGGCTCGATTCTTTGTGATTTAACCGTATCCGCTTATATATATTTTTAGAGATGGGATTTGGTTCTTCTGGTTAAAAAGGGGTGAAGGGTGTTCTGATGATGCATGCACTTTACTTTGCGTTTTTTGTGATTATTTTAATGGGGGTTGACTGAAACCTATGAACTTTCGCTTATTTACCAGTGATCATGCATCTCTCTTGAAAATATCGAGTGGCGATTCGCTGACACGGGCCTATGAGGTTTGCTTGATCAGTTTGGCGACGGAATTGGTAATTTGCAGCATAGAATGTGTTCATACCGGATGCTGTATTGGCTTCTGAGGGTGAATCTTGCTTATTTGGGTATCACGGGGACTTCTTGGTTTTGTAGGACAGCTTTCCCTTTCCTTCCTTTTTTACCCTCTTGTGCTGCAATTGTCATTCCATGTCTAAGCTAGACTTTTGAACAAGTATTGCTGGTCTGGTAGTCCGATCGGCTAGGCCTATGAAAGCAATATGGAGTGGTATATCATCTATTCACACTTGTATTTCACTCTTCAGGTTCGGGATTGGTACTTGGATTCTTTCCGCGACGTCAGGGCCTTCCCTGAAATCAAGGATGCGAGTGACGAGAGGGATTTCACGCAAATGATAAAGGCAGTAAAGGTTAGACATAATAATGTCGTCCCAATGATGGCATTAGGAGTTCAACAGCTGAAGAAAGACATGAAACAGAAGGTTGTTACTGAGGATCTCGATGAGATCCATCAATTTCTTGACCGTTTTTACATGTCAAGAATTGGCATTCGAATGCTTATTGGTGAGACTTAGTTTCTTCTATTTTGCGCTTTATTGACTGATGTGATGAAACACTTTGTAGTTCTTATTTTTGACGGTCGTCTTAATGTTTTCTGCAATTGATATTAAATGATGATGCTCTTAGGTGGTGGCCAAAGAGCATTTAATTAAAAGGAATGATGATGCTCTTATGCGCTTAAATTGTGAATGAATTTCAGGTCAGCATGTGGAGTTGCATAATCCCAATCCTCCTCCTCATTGTGTGGGATATATCCACACGAGAATGTCCCCAGTTGAGGTTGCACGTAATGCTAGTGAGGATGCTCGTTCTATTTGTTTGCGTGAGTATGGCTGTGCTCCGCAAATTAATATATATGGGGATCCCAGCTTTACATTCCCGTGAGTCACAATCTAACCACGTCAATTTCATTTCTCTCTCTCTCTACGCATGCGCCCAAGCATGTACCTCCCCCTCCCTCCCGAAATCTTTATTTCCCCATGTATGTTTTAGTGCAGGTGCTTGTGTATGCTGAGAGCCTGGTACATTTTTCTATTTTCTTGATCGATGATGTAGTCTCACCATTGATCTGAGTGGATGCATCTACATATCTTGCTTCCATGTGCTATTCTTTAGCTATTCTTGTTGCTTTTTTGCAGGTATGTTCCGACACACTTGCATCTAATGGTATTTGAGTTGGTTAAGAACTCTTTGCGTGCTGTCCAAGAACGATTCGTGGATTCAGATAAAGTTGCACCTCCTATTCGAATTATTGTTGCTGATGGAATTGAAGACGTTACAATCAAGGTACAGTCCTATTGTTTGAATTCGATTCGTATAAGTTTCTCGAGTTCGCGGAATTTCATGTCATGAGTGGAAGTGTGCCCCTCAGCACTCATGTCATGGGAAAATGTAGAAGCATAACAAAAGCGTTTTCTGCAGATAGGCATTTGATATTGATAGGCCATTGGTTTCTTTTTGTACATGATTATAGGTCTCAGATGAGGGGGGTGGCATCCCAAGAAGTGGTCTTCCCAAAATCTTCACGTATCTGTATAGTACTGCAAAAAACCCCCTGGATGAGAACTCAGATCTTGGAATAGCTGATAATGTGACTATGGCCGGTTATGGGTATGGGCTTCCAATCAGCCGTCTGTATGCTCGGTACTTTGGTGGTGATCTGCAAATTATTTCTATGGAAGGATATGGTGAGTTTATCTTTTTTAATTCTCCATTGTTTAACTCTGTCATTTCTATCTTTACACAAATGGTTCCACAAGTCATATGGAAACATGTAGACCTTCAGGTCTCAAAAGGATGATATGTGCCTTTTGTCATTACATTCCATTCATGGCACTTGCATTGGTCAATTTTTGGCCATAATTAGTTGCATTCTTTGAGTGTATTGCTCGGTAATTAATAGCATTAGTTTCTACATTTGTTGGCACACAAATGTGTTAAGTTCTTAGCATTTTCATTTAAGAGGGGGCAAAAAGAGTATATAGGTGCACATTGCAACTCTGTAGAGATGAAGTCTATTTGCATTCACTTTGCTGAAGATTTTGCAGCAGAATTTTCTAATGAGAATGCATGTTCCGGACTTAAGCTGGTCGAGATCAGCTCTCTAGGCTTGTTACTGTTAAGTAAATTCTATAAAAAGTTTCTCCAAATTTGTAAGCCCAGACACGCATTATTTGGATGAAGCAATTGCTGAGTCAGGGGAATTAACGCTGATGATGTCCTTACAAACTAACTAGCTTTATGGGAACTGTAAACTGCCAAAATATTGATTTCACATGGTATGAAACAGTATGCTTTTCATAATATGATCGAATTTGAATGTTTTACGGCTGCTGTTACATGGATAAAATTCCAGCCGTGGTATCATTTTGTCACAACCGGCAAAGTTTGATCTACACTTCTTCACTCAACTCTGTAAATTTGTTTCTGCAGGGACTGATGCATACCTCCATTTATCTCGCCTCGGAGATTCGCAAGAACCGCTCCCGTGAGAAAAACTAAAGCATGAACTCCTGGTTCATGAGAACAGACCTCTGGGAAATGCCCACAGTGGTTCGTCTTAAAAAGCAAGAAGTAGCTGCAATTTTCCAATTACAGATAACGGGTAGCTTTCCTGTATATTCTTCCGCTTTTCAGCATGTCAATGCCGGCATTAACCTGCAATCCAATGTTCGCCGTTTTAGGCCATTCCGTGCAGATTCTGATTTTACTCTGAATGTTGAGCATTCACATAAACGTGCACCACAAGGGGAAAAAGTGGAAATTAGTAGTCGATCATGTAGCTCTAACCTGCGTGTCCCATTATTAAACTCATCTCACTCATGATATTGACTCGAATCTTTCAAGAGAAGTCAACTATGTTGCACTGTGTCTTGAGTAAGGACTGGAAAATCACTCGGGAGTCTGGAGGGATTTCAGGGCTAAAAGAATTGGTGAGGATGACGGCGACTTTCTGCTTTATATCTTCAAATCGGCGAAGAATATTTTTATTCGTCGAATTCATTTATACTTTCTAATGCATACTTTCTCTTTTTTTTTTTTGGGTCGTAGCTAATGCATACATTCAGTCCCCTGTATTTGTCACGAAGGTTGTCATGACCATGTCAACCATGTCAATTATGTCAACTTCTGCATACGTGATGCGTGCCTCTGTTTCTTTCCATCCACGAGCATGTGCAATCTTTACAAGAGCACTTGCTGGAGCGAAGAGTGGTCAGATTCGGATTCGGTTTTTATTTCCCACGATGATTACGCCATCGAAAACCTTCGAGTCGAACTTAGTTATGCATTGAATAGTCTTCTGCATATTTGCGAATTCTCAGAGATGCGGATGTCTATAATCGGTTTCGCGTCTGAAAACCTGATGAGATTTTCTTGTGGATTCTGCAAGCCCCAACGATTGCCCCAGGCCCTTCGACATCTGAACCGACGAGCATCTCATCTGCATCTCCGATGCCTACTTCCATGTTTAGGAGAACTGTTGATCAATGGCTGAATATCGTATATACATTGGACAAGTATACGTCCTTCCCTTTCTGTTACTTTAACAGAGTTCAAGTGATGACGCCGACGCCGTGTGATTAGCTGAGCAATCTTCACAAGTTGATCTTGGGTTTTAAAGGCGTAAATCAAGATCATCTTCGAAAGATAAAAGCATATATGATAACTAGTTAATTCTCTAGTGGATGTCATACCTAACGAGTGGCTTATCGGTTTGAGAAATTCTTCATTATGTTGATAGATTCGATGCATCGCATTTTCCAAACCACATATTCCGCAACAAAGATATTCAATACCCATTCTTTATAATCGTTGCGACCAACGTAAATCTACAATGTTGATATGTTACATATATAATGTATATGCAGTAATCTTCCCGCCCATTTTTTAAACTTTCAATTGAAGATCAGGATGAGTTTGCACGATTTATCATCTCACCCTCAAGACTTTGCGGATGCCCATAATATTGCAGATGACTTGACGTTCAAAGAATTTGTAGGGAACTTCATGGTTCTTGAAAACCCCTCACACACAGCAATTTGGTGCGTGGGAATGTCAACTTCTCTTTGAATTCTATAATTAGCCAAGGCAAAAATGTGCTTTGGAAGATGTTGGAAAGGAGAGAATATGACGGAACTCCCTCCTCCCTCCATTGAAACTTGCCTCAGTTTGGACATCTTTTGCCCAAACCGCAAGAAGCAGTGTCTAAACTTAAACATTCCAATGTCAACCACTGAAACCAAAAGCCACTCAAATCTCTAGTTTTTCGATGACACCATATATAAAACATCATCAATTTTCTCTTAACCTCTTAGTCCCTCTCCTTCTGTTCTCTATCCTGAGAAAACAAAGAAAAAAAAAACCAAGAGGACAAAAAAATCTTTCACACGCAACATCCCTAATACAAAACAGAAACAGATAAAGGAATAGTCAAAATGAAAGCAACCAAGATAGTTGCGGCAACAGTCTCTGTTCTGCTCGTCGTGGGCGTGTGCATCGGCGTGCTAGTAAGCGTGAAAGGTAAAGGCGGGTCGGGAAATGGGGACCAGGTTTCGTCGAATTCCAAGTCCGTGGCCGCCATTTGCGCACCGACAGATTATAAGCGGGCCTGTGTCAGCAGCGTCAGTGCGGTGGCCAAGAACGAAAGTGCCTCGCCGAAGGAGCTGATTCAGGCCGCCATTGCAGCCACTCTCGAGGAGGTTAAAGCAGCACTTAATAAGTCGGGATCGATCGGGAAATCGGCCACAAACTCCTCTCAGAAGATGGCTATTGAAGATTGCCAGGACTTGCTGAAATTCGCTGTCGACGAGCTCCAATCCTCGTTCTCCATGGTGGGAGACAGCGACTTGCACACCGTGAATGATCGGGTCTCGGAGCTTCAAAACTGGTTGAGCGCCGTGATATCGTATCAGCAGACATGTTTGGACGGTGTCACGCAACCGGATTTGCAGAAGCAGATGTCCAATGGAATGCTAAATGCCACAGAGCTAACAAGCAATGCCTTGGCAATTGTTTCGGAAATCTCCAGGATCTTGACCACCTTCAACATTCCTTTTAATAACACTGCAAGCTCACGCCGACTTCTCGAGGAGCCTGATGCTGAGGACGCCGACGGACACCCTTCTTGGTGGTCTGGTGAAGATCGGAAGCTAATGGCGAGACAGGCAAAGGGCCAAGTGACACCCAATGCGGTGGTGGCAAAGGATGGGAGCGGACATTATAGTACTATCGCCGCTGCACTTGCGGCATATCCCAAGAACAACAAAGGCAGATATGTCATATATGTGAAGGCCGGTGTATACAACGAGTATATCACGGTTACTAAGGATCAGGTCAATATTCTAATGTATGGAGACGGGCCGAGGAAGACGATGGTCACCGGGAAGAAATGCAATCGCGACGGCGTGTCCACCTTCAGAAGTGCTTCTTTCTGTAAGTTCCCGACCTCCGTATTGAACATACTTGCTGGAAACAATCGCGACCATGTGTACTGATGAGGACTTCTATCTTGCAGCCGTAATTGGAAACGGGTTCATAGGTAAGTCGATGGGGTTCCAGAACACGGCTGGCCCTGAGGGCCACCAGGCTGTGGCGCTCCGAGTCCAATCGGACATGGCGGCCTTCTTCAACTGCAGAATGGACGGGTACCAAGACACCTTATACGTGCAAGCGCACCGCCAGTTTTACCGCAATTGCGTCGTATCAGGCACTGTGGACTTCATATTTGGAGATGCAGCGGCGGTGATCCAAAACAGCCTGATCGTCGTGAGGAAGCCCATGGACAACCAGCAGAACACAGTGACGGCACACGGAAGGACAGACAAGCACGAGACCACCGGCCTCGTGATCCAGAACTGCCGCATTGTGCCCGAACAGAAGCTCTACCCTGTGAGGTTACAGATTCCGTCTTACTTGGGTAGGCCTTGGAAGCAGTACTCGCGGACGGTCATCATGGAGTCGACCATAGGGGACCTGATCCAGCCAGCGGGGTACATGCCCTGGAGCGGGAACTTCGCGCTCGACACTCTGTACTACGCCGAGTATGCAAACCGGGGCCCCGGTGCAGCGACCAACAAGAGAGTGAAATGGAAGGGCTTCCACGTGATAAAGAACCGGAACGAGGCCTTGCAGTTCACGGCCTCACCGTTCATACAAGGGAACCAGTGGCTCAAGCCGACCGGCATGCCTTATCTGCTCGGATTCAAAGGAAACTAAAGGGCATTTGTCACAGCAAGCGTTGCAGCAGAAGCAATAGCACAAGAGATAGATTTAGGAATTGGAGGAGACTCGTAACTATTCAAAAACTACAGGGACGAGAGGCTGGTTTCGATTGCCATCCCACCGTAGCCCAGATTCTGTGCAGCTCTAAGTTATAAGCCTAGTTCCACTCTGTTTTGTGTCCCTTTTCCTATGAAAGCTGAGTCAAATTGGTGAAGCTGAATATAGTTTTACAGTGGTCTTTTTCATTTTGATCTTAATGATAGCAACAGATAAAACATTGCTTTGTCCCTACCGTTCTCAGTTTAAGCTACCTGTCATTTTTATCTAATCAAAGATCACCGATTCAACTCTAACTGAAAGAAGACGCCAATGGATTCCTATGGATGGCGAGACATCATAAGACCAGATGGTCACGCATCAAAAGAGATTCAAAATGCACACCCGAAGAAACAACTCCGTCGAGCAGATGAAAATGCATTTCTCAAATTGAACGATTCAGCCTGATGGATTGAGTACTATGAAGCAAACCTCATCTGACATGAAACATTGAGATTGAACTAGCCAGGCGGTTGAATCAACTCCCAGCAGAAAATTTGGAAGCCATACTAGACTACCATCAACCCAGGGTAATAAAATCAAGCAATCATTAATAAGACTCTCAAAGCAGAATTAGATTTCCCAAGAACAGTACAGAAGAAACATCGACTTTAGCCGAGAAGCTGAATTGCACTCGTTTGCTACATATTCAACAAGACTTTCGTTCAGCCAGACCGTCTACAAGTACACAATCGATTGCTTTGTTTTCTCCTAATGCAAAAAAAGAAGTTAATTTCACCATCTGAGTATCCACGTAATAAGTCAGCAGCCCCAGAAAAAAAAAGACCTGGTGAAAGCCATAATTCCTCATTTTTTCACTCCTTTATTTCGAAATGAGAAGACCAGTGCTAAATATAGACACAATAATCCCAGCAATAAAAAGAAGAAAAACCTCACATTCTCTGAAGCTGCCCTTCCAGGGATGAACGGGATATAATCGATTCGCAAGAACGATTCTATTACCAGAAAGTGATGCCTGGTACCACTGACCTAAACAGCTCAGGTACAAGAGTTGTCTATCCTGACAAAAATGCTGATCCATCCGTTAGAGGATATAAAAATCGCAATTGAATCAATCTGCCACCATGAATGGGTCGACTTCTCCAAGATCGGCAATCAGAGGTTCCAAGCTTGTTGCGTCTTCATCCTCTGGGGTAAAATATGTTGGGAAAGGAAGGGTCGATATGTCTGGTTTCTTGTACACAGCATCCTTTATAAACACAAAATTTCCCTCTGCACCTGGGACCTGTTAAAGGAATGCAAGACAACCTAATTTAGCACAAACCTACAAAGAAAAATCCATATGACAATTTTGCCAAACTAAGATTGGGAAAGAGAGATGAAAGGGAACATACTTGGCCTCTCACCCACATCAAGTTCCTTGCGGGATCTACTCTGTAGACAAACACGTTTTTTACAGTTCGTCGCTTTCCACCCATTCGACCAGCCATTTTCTTGCCTTTGAAAACCTGTTAAAGATGCAAACAAGCTTTACACCAAGCAAAAAATGACCAGCAAATGCTTAAAATAAAGAGATTGATCTACCAAACCACTGGTGAAACAGAACAACAAAATCCTAATACATACCCACAGGCAAGCGAGACAAAGGATTTAGTTGGTTTAATTCTTCAAATAACTAAAGTAGCAAGAAGTCAAGATGTTGAAACAATTCCACTGGTAAAGACCTCATATCCTGTAAAGACTCACAACTTGCTGCATTCCAAAATTTGCATCATCCTTTCATTAAACCCATGTCTTTATCAGTTTCAACCAGCAACAAGCACTAGAAAAGCAACTGTATAGCCTTTTAAGTTGATGAATGTATTGTAATTGATTCAAGTTATCGTTATTGCAAGAGTAGATACTACATTCTCCATGCTATTCAGTTCTAACCTCTCCATAGGAAGATTGAAAAGAAAAAAAAAAAGGTTGTGGCTACACGGTATATGCCTCTCAAGCCTCAAGTTTCTCGTCCCCACAGAAAAGGTTGGCACACTGGAATTTCTTAGATTTAGAAACCACAAATCTGCAAAGCTTTCCACTTAGTTGGCAAATCATTAATTGACTGATGGATCTGGGGCAAATGCTGGGCAAAACCAAGGTCCACCATGGCCTTGATCACGTGAGCCCCCCTGATCAACAGCTGTGATCATTTTGGGTCGATGGACCAGGGTCCAGGCAAGAAAAAATGTCTTAACATGCAACTTCTAGTTTCCCATTCCCATTCACAGTACAACTGTTCCAGATCATGCATCTGTTCTCTACATGCCATTTTAAGCAACTTATACCAGGACCATCGAAACCTAAAGGAACTTATGATTCTGCAATTGATGGTGTATAGCCCATTAGTGGATCTTAAAACCCATTAGAAATAAATGCAATAACCAAAGAATAAGCAAGTGAACACTGCTGTAAAGATAGTCCATGCCCAAAGGGGTGAAAGAGGAACGGCAACAAGGCTTCCAGCATAAAACACAATAGAATCTTTAAAATTCTGCTAGAGATACCTTCCCGGGAGCATCTCTCTGACCAGTAGAACCAAGACTTCGATGTGACAGTGATGCACCATGAGAAGCTGGCATTCCTTTAAATCCCCATCTTTTCATCCCACCCTGGATTTACAACATTAGGAACAATAATACGAGAGCTGTTAACAGTGGATCTCATTCCCATGATGGAACTCACAAGAATTTCAAAACAGTTTTGTTAACATATGGCAAGTAGGGGGAAAAACACAATGAGTTGTTGTACCATGGAGAAAATCATTCTCCATTTCAACAGTCCTCATCTCATGTCAATAGACAGACAAAAATATTGGAATTCATATATGAACTCCAGCCAATCTAAATACACATGCCTCCCTATTTACAAATTTTAGTCTAACTCTTAACAATATAAAAATAAAGAGGTTTGACAACTACAGACAGAAAATCTAACATTAATGGTTCAGATTTGGTAAATAGAAATGAACCAATCGTCAAAACTCTATGGAGAAAAAGAGCTATAAGCCAATGACTAAGTTTTCCTAGGTAACCTAATAAAGAAACAAGAAATCAATGAAAATCTGAGCTAATGAGATGAAAATGAGAGCCAAAGGCCTTACCTGAAATCCTTTGCCCATCGTAATTCCTTGGATATCCACATGTTGTCCTGGGACAAAATGGCGAACGCCAAGTGATGTACCAACAGGTAGGAGTGCATCTTCTGTCACTGGAAACTCTCTCAATTTCCTCTTCATTGGAACTCCTTGAGATCTAAAATGACCCACTTCTGGTTTCGTCAAATGCTTTTCTTTCTTCTGCCCGCAACCAATCTGACTAACACAGGAAGAATACACCACTTTACAATTAGTAAACAAACTATGAAAGCTCTACAGGCAAGCATCAGCTTCAGCCACAATTTTTAGCTGCTAATCACTTTTTTTTTTGAGAAGCTAATCACTATTTGAAACAAAGGACAGCAAATATATACACAGTGCCATTTTGGCTACCAGTTTAAACACCAGCAAAACAAGTAACAGGAAGAGTAGCTGGAAATGCAAGAATAGTCGTTCCCCTCAATCATCCTCCCTTTTTGCCAGATCAAAAAAGTGTTTCCACTGTCAATAAGACATTCGATTCTACTCTCCAGTAAGACCTACGGCTTTCACCGGTACCAGTTTTAATAAGACACTAATTGACTCAGACATCGCAAATCCACGAGAATACTGTCACTAGGGAGGCCAGGACATTAGGACTTGGTATCCATTATGAAATTTTTATTGCTTCACCACCATAATCGAGCTTAAAATGAATATCTCCCCAATCAAAATCATCAGAAGAGCACACTTTTCTGACCAAGTCACGAAATTTTCAACAGAAGCACACAGAAAAACAGCACTCACGTCAACCGAACCGTTCTCAATGAAGAACTCAACCAATGAGAGACCCACGAAAGCTTTGACCTTTCCAAGAGTATCCCACTACCCACATTTCTTCTCAAGCTTTCCATATCAATACCGCACACTCACCTCCGTAACATCACGTCAAATTCACGAAAACCAAACTAATCCCGAAGAATGCCTTCACGAGAGAACTCGCACCTGGAGAGCAAAGAAGCCTTCTTTCTCGACAGTCTTCACCTGGCAGACGATGTTGTCGTCGACCCAGAGCACGGACAAGGGGACCCTCGCGCCCCATTTGTCCCACCGCGCCGTCATCCCGCACTTCACCGCTATGATCCCCGTCCGCCTCGAGGTGGGACCCATCACGCCCGGGGCCGCCTCGATCACGCGGCCCGAATCCGGGGTGAGCAGAGCCGCCTCCGCGCTGAACCTCCTGACCCAGTTCTCACCGCAAGGAGACGAGGAGGAGGAGGAGGAGGAGGTGGTCGGGTGGAGGATGGAGAGAGCTCGGAAGCGAGAAATGAGGCCTCTCGAGAGGGCCGACATGGCCGTGGGAGTTACTACGACTGCGAAGGCGCCGAGAAGTTATGGGCGCCGACTGCGAGCGGTGAGTGCCGACATGGAAGAGCTTGCGTACGCAAGAGAGAGAGAGAAGCAGAAGAAGAAAGAAGAAAAAGGTGAGAGTTTTGCAGTAGGGTTTTAGGTGGGAGAGATGTCTGAGCTGTCTGGGCTGGGCTTTAGGCCCGTTTGGACCCTTTTGGCAAGAACACAACCCAACTAGAGGGTGGGCGTGACAATCTTGAATCTGATAAACAGACTTATGGAAAGTTATTTAGTTCCAGATTTTAAAATATAAAGGGTAAGTTTTCAGAATCTAAAAATTGGGAAAGTTAATTTTAGGTCGGTAGAATATGTAACTTGAAATCTATAGACTAGAACTTAAAATGAATTTTTGTGCATTTATTAATTTATGTATTCTTAAAATCGTACGATATTTCATGCCATTCAACTATTAGTTTATAATTTGAAATTATTAGTCGAACTTTCATTTTATCACTAGCTTTTACTCTATTAATGTTTCAACGGTCAGTGAATTATAGTCGTAAGTAGTTATAATTTATTGCAATTATTCAATTGGTAATACAGTTAGGACCTCATAGAACTTGGAATCAACCTAGAAACCAAGAAAGAATAAAGATTCTAGATTATACGGGATAAGTTTTGAGTTAAAAAAATATGAAGAATTTATTTCAAAGAATAAATTCTAAATTCCAAATGAAATCTGAACTGCCCACTGCTCACTCCTAGTTCCTGTTTCGTTCTTAATTCTTGCGCACTCGACATCATCGAAGATTAACGGGGAAAAAGATCAGAACTTGATGATAAAAAAGTCACCTTGAAAAAACGAGCAAAGCACAGCCGCAGAAGCCTGCTGCGCCATGGAGCTCCACTGCCTTCCTCCCCAGGACCTCCGCCTCGCCAAGCTCGCTCCTCCGTCCCCCCGCCGGACACCCATCTCCCCCTCGTCCCCCGGACGGCCCGTCCCTGCTCCTCCGCCGCCGTCGTCCTCCCGCCGCCGTGGGCCAACGACGCCCCCGGCTGCCGCGGGAGGAGCCCGCGCCGTCTCGTCGGCGCCGGCGCCGGCGGAGAACGCGGCGGCCGCCGTGGTGCTGGAGCACGCCGGGGGGAAGATGGTGGTGGAGCTGGTGGGGGCGTTCAACGAGCTGACGGAGCGGATGAGGAGCGGGGTGTCGCTGTCCACGAGGTCCTCCCGCATTCTGTTCAAGGCCCTCAAGCTCGCCATCCCCATGCTGCAGAGGTCCCCGCCCGGCGCCGACGGCCGGCCTCCTCTCTCTAGGGCCCTCAGCGTCGCCGTCATTCTCGCCGATCTTCAGGTTCTTGGAAAACTTCTCCTCGTGGGTTTGTGTTGCGATGGGCGTGTTTCAGCTTGGTGTCCTTTACTTTTAGCTTCCGTCAGTGCATTTGTGATAGTTCATTGATTCGTAGTTATCGAGATTATGCATTGCGACTGCACGCGCGCAATCTATGCAGCATTGCAGTGGTGGGCGATGCAGAAATTTGATTTGTTTGAGGGGTTGGGGGTTTGGTTTATAAGTAATGAAGGAGAAATTGTGCAGTAGCCTAGTTCCGGGGAAGCGAAATTTGAAGTTTTACACGCGATCTCATACACTTAGTAGACATTCTTTCAAATTGCACCAAAGCCGAGTGGCCGAGGGGGCGACCGGCCCTGCAATGAGTTGAGTGAGCCTCATTTTCAAGTTGCTGTGTGTTTTTGCACACTCAATCATGCTGGTGGCTTACCTATTTCTCTTCAGGTGTAGTCTCCCTGTTGGAGGTTTTTCTGGCCTCATAGGAGTGAGTCGAGAGAGTTTTTTGTTATCTCTAGTTTTGTAGTGTTAGATTGCCCTGTCAGGACTCATGTTTGAGAAAAGATAAGAGTTCTCCTGCAAGCTAGTGAATCTGCGATGTGACGATGCATCAAATGGCTACTACGTATCGATACCTTGCTATATTTGAATGCCATCCATTCAAATTGGCATTTTTTTTACTTCTTGTCTAAGAATGTTTCGCTTGGCTTTCAACCTTCCTTCTGCATATTCTTCCCGAGATGAAATTTTAAAGCAGCTTTGTTTTTTCTACTCCCTATCATGTACAATTTACAATGATAGATGGATGCGGAGGTAATATCAGCTGGCATCCTCCGAGAAGTTCTCGAGGCAGGAGCAGTGTCCATCCATGAAGTGAGAGACCGGATTGGCAGGGGGACGGCTCATCTGCTGCATGAGAGCTTGCGAGTCAAGAGCTTCCCATCAAAAGTTGATGTGTTGGACGACGAAAGTGCTGCTGCCCTGAGGAAATTCTGCCTCACATTCTACGACACAAGAGCCGTGGTTCTCGACCTGGCTCTGAAACTCGATATGATGAGGCATTTAAATTACCTGCCCAGATATCAACAGCAAATGGTCTCTCTCGAGGTTATGAAAGTGCACGCGCCATTAGCACATGCGTTGAGGACGGAATTCTTATCTCTGGAGTTAGAGGATCTCTCATTCCGGTACCTGTTCCCTTACTCGTACCTCTATGTCGACAGGTGGTTAAGAAGCCACGAAACTGGAAGCAAGCCCTTGATAGAAATATACAAAGAGGAGCTGCTTCAGTCTTTACAGGATGATTCCATTCTGGCTGATATGGTGGACGAGATTTTGGTTCTAGGTCGATATAAGAGCCGCTTCAGCACTATGAAGAAGCTCCTGCGAGATGGGAGGAAGCCAGAGGAAGTGAATGATATTCTGGGTTTGCGAATCATACTGAAGCCAAAGTCAGGACTAGATACGACTGAGATAGGCGAAAAAGCGTGCTATAGAACACGAGAAATTGTCCAGAGTTTGTGGAAAGAGATGCCACACAGATCGAAAGACTACATTTCGAGGCCCAAACTGAATGGCTATCAAAGCTTACACATGGCTGTCGATGTGAGCAAGAATGGCCAAGCTCGACCGTTGATGGAGATACAGATACGAACTACGGAGATGGATATGTTGGCAGCTGGTGGAACAGCATCTCACTCTTTGTATAAAAGCGGACTCACCGATCCTGAGGAGGTTGTATTCTACTCTCGTGTGCATTTCTGGTTCTTCATGTTGGTAAACAATGTCGTGAGAAGTGCCTCGACTCAAAAATGAGTCTCTCTCTTTGATGCTCAGGCAAAACGGCTAAAGGCGATAATGTTGGCCGCGGCGGAGCTTGCTGCTCTGCGTCTTCAGGACCTCCCATCACTGAATCACAAGGAAATGGAGATCGACCGAAGAGATCGTGTCTTCCGCCTTCTTGACAAGAATGGAGATGGTAGGATCAGCATAGAAGAGCTCATGGAAGTGATGGAAGAGCTCGGGGCCCCTGGGGATGATGCGCGAGAGATGATGCAGCTCCTCGATGCCAACAGCGATGGCTCCCTGAGCTCCGACGAGTTCGACTCCTTCCAAAAGCAGGTACCACCATTTTTCTTCTCCTGTCCACGGCTTCACTTGCGCTTTCTACTGTAAGCACACGCCTCAGTAACTAAACAGCAAGCATATCAAGATGGGATTCTTTGTTTTCTCATTATACGATTCACCAATGACTGATCATATCAACTACACTTCGCCAAATCCAATGACTATGATCATGTCTCAAAAAATCTTTCAATCCGTTCTCTGTACCTGCGTACTTCATTGTTGCAGCCAAACGCAACCGGCCTGGTTTCCGACTTCCTTTGACCCCACTTTCCATTCTTTCATTCGTGCTAATCATCCTCGCTTGCGATGCATTCTCGTCTTAGAATGTCAAGGCTCAGCAGATCAAGACGTTGTAGTTTTACACCCCGGGTCCTTGGTTTGATGTCTCTATGCGTGCACAGGTTGAACTAATGAGGAATCTGGAGGACAGGGACGACGAATACAAGGCAATGTTGAACGAGAAGCTTCACTTGGACGTCATCGCCGGACTGATCCCGGCCACCACTGAAGAACCCCGGCAATAGTTCAAAGCTGGTAACCACTCTTCTCTTGTAGATAGATACTAGAGATACGTACTTGTACTTGTCCACAACCACATAGCACAAAAGGGCGTGCTTCTGTATATACGAGTGACATCTGCGGATGTAGATTGTCAACCCATTTGTACAACCATTCTAATTCACATTGATTATATAAGCATGTGGCTGATTTAGCACCATCTTCATTCCTCGTTTTGTTCAGGCATGATTCATGCATTTTGAGAATTGCACTAAACCAGAAGGTCAAGCATTTTAGGAAGACATTCTGTTCTACCAAAATCATTGCATTTTGAAGAGGTTTTCGTATTATTGAACATCAGAAAGTATACAAGAAAACATCCTTGGTAAACACATCAAACCTGCACACGCCAAACTAAAGGAGCCCTTAAAACTCTCAATAAAAAAAAGAACCCAAAATATCATCACAGAAGCTGCCAGATCCATCTCTCTCAAAGCTCCTCCGCGTCGCGGCCTTTGCCGGCCAAATTGTCCTTGATTTCATGGGACTTGTGCTTCGCAGCTTCGAGCGTCTCGCCGGCTTTGGCCTTGACTGCTTCATAGCCTTCCTTGGCCTTCTCTTTGCCCCAGCTCAAGTGCTCCTCAGCCTCCTCTCGCTTCCTCTTCCCCTCCTCTGATGCCCTTTTCGCAGTCTCTGCAGCCTTCTCCCCGCTTGTTCTGCTGTTTCAGATGCCTTCTGCTTCGCTTGCTCTGTTGTCTCGGCTGCCTTCTGCTTCGCTTGCTCTGTTGTCTCAGCTGCCTTCTGCTTTGCCTGCTCACTTTTCTGTGCCGCCTTCTGCTTCGACTCTTCTGCCTTGCCTGCTGCCTTCTCCTTCGACTCTTTTGCCTTCTCTGCCGCTGTTTTGGTGGCGGACTCAGCCTTTTCCTTTGCTTCTTGGGTTGTGGCAGTTGCCGTGTTCTTAATGTGCTCAGCCTTTTCCTTGGCCGCATCCTTAACTTGCTCAGCCTTCTCGGCAGCCACGTCCTTGACTTGCTCAGCCTTCTTGGCAGCCGCGTCCTTCAGCTCGCTTGACTTCTCAGCCGTGGCTCTCTTGGCTTCCTCGGCCTTCTCGGATGCTGTGTTCTTCACGTTGCTGGCCTTCTCTGCTGCATAGTGACCAGCTCCTATTCATCATAAATGCGACATCAACACCGTTAAACAACGATTTGCATGAATTCGGAAAGTAAAGTTCACAAACGCAACAGCAATCATCGTACTAACCAGAGGCCATGTCCTGGACCTTGTCTTTGGCGGTCTTAGCAGTATCAGCAGCCTTATCGGAGGTTCTTCTCGCAGTGCTCTCTGTTGTCTCGTCCTGCTTGAACCCTAGTCCTTCTGAGATCTTCTCCTTCGCCCACTCGGCCCACGACTCCGAGGCCTCCTTCGCCTCTTTCCCGGCATCTGCTGCCTTCTCGCCTGCTTGCCCCGTCTTCACCTTGAATTCCTCAAAGTCCTCGCCTTCTTCCTTCTTTGAGGGCATGTGCCCGACCCCGGAGCCACCACACCCGGGGGCGAGAACCGCCAATGCCATCGCAACGGCCATCACAAAGAACCAAAAGGGTCTCCTTGAAGCCATGAATGTACGCCACAAAACCACCACCGAGTTCACAGGTTTACGCAAGTTTTCTTCTAGTTTTGGAGACGTTTGCAGAGGAAGAGAATTTTGGGTGCAGGGGGATTTTAAAGTGTTTACAAAAGGCGGTAAAACATAGTGGGGACATGGCACGCGACAGGTGTCTAGCCACTTGGCGAGTGGGGGATGCTGTAGGATGCCACGTGTCGGCAGTTTCCAAGTGTCAGCTCCATGCTCTAGTTTGCTGTCTCGGTTGGTCAAACGAGGGACAGAGTGAAGCAGTTTCTAGTGCTTCCCCGCAGGGTGCATAATCCTAGGCACAAAAAGTTGCTGTATAGACAAGATTATTATTAAGAATTTATCGTTATATTCGCTTTCGGTGCCGACATTACACTTCTTTGATTTCACCTTTTCACGTCGTTATACGTTCGTCTGTAAATCATTCGTTAAATACTGGGTCTTCCCACAATTGTATATACGTATATACAAAGGGAAGTTGAAATCTCTATAGTTACGTTCCTAGTAACCTTACTAATCGAATTCTATCGCCGGATGAAAAGGTCAAATAGGATGCTTTGGATAGTACACCAAGTTGAGTGATCATCTCATAATAATCGTGTGATTATTAAGAGATTCGATTATAATTACTTACTTTCAAAAAGGAAAATTATACTCATGATCCTTAAATTTTAGTGTCTGGTACAATACGTCGTCTTGAATTTATAATTTATTTAATATGATCAATGGCTTTGGTTCAATGCATGACGTACTTTTAACTTATTTCAATGTGTATGTGTTCGATTTAGAGTATGAACTAGATAATTCAGTAACTAGATTGAATATTTACAAAAAATTTATGTACTATATCTAACAAATTAAAAACTCTAGGACATAGCACATAGGCCAATGTCCAGGATCATTTATGTAGTTATTGCCCCTCAAAACTATGCTCAACTTAGCCCATAAGTTCAAAGATCGAGAGAGGCTTCAAGGACTCCAACTCTCTCCCTTAACCATCTCTAGGTAGTCTCCAAATCGAAATATGAACCGATTTGGATAGGTTCAGTTTCATCAATAACATTACAAACTTGTTGCCTGAGCTTAAGATTAAAGTCAAGAGATCCAAAGTTATAAACCCAGAAAAAAATAACAATGACCTGAATACAGTGAAGAGGAAGCAAAGAGGAGAAACAAGAATGGAATCAGTTGATCCTTCTTTCCGACATAAATCTTAATACCGCCATGGAAAAAAAAGAGATCCTTCAAAGCAAATGCATGTCTTAGACAGGCATGAGCAAGCTTAAGTTATTTCTGAGTGCAGTGAAAACAATGGGTCGAATTCAATAAGATAATAAGCTATTTCTCTGCCTACCTGCAAGAAGAACTATCAAAAAACCTGTAACTGACCAGAAGCTCCAAGGACTCCTAGATTCGTAAGTGTTGAGCTATCTAATAATCAAAAGCAAAATTCAGATACAGCATTTACATCTTTCTTTCTTGAAATGTGGTTCACCAGCCACCAAGTATCGCGACTTTGTGCTTCCCATCTCCTCATCAATAAGTCCTATGTTCAGTGGATAACCCCGATCCTGTTTCAGACCACATGTAAAGCTCAATTAGCATTAAAACAATTCTTCACATTAGCCTGGCGGATAATATGATACTTGGAGTAAGATTAAAGAGTAACCCAAAGAGTAACCCTGTAGAGGAAAATATTTTCTTACTTTTTCCTTGCATTATGGACTAGGAAAAGGCCTTGCACGTCTTTTTATTGTGGCCAAGACCTTTGCACTTGCTGCACTGGAGTTGGCGTTTAACCAAGTCTACTGATTCAAACTGCTTCATCTTTGGTCGGCCAGGTGGCCGTTTCGTAGGAGGTGGAGTCACGGTGACAACTGCCTCAGCTGATTCACTCAAACTCGGCTTATCTACATTTGGGACAGGATTAATTGACTCGGCATAGGTAAGGTGGTAAGTTTCAGCCATGAAGTATCTGGAGCAGTAGTCATAAGGGCTTCTGTTGATGCAGTTAAAGACGGCAATAGCATGGCAACAGGGCAAACCTGTAAGTTGCCATCCTTTACAGCTGCAGTCCCAATGATCGATATCGACAATATCAACAGAATCTCCACGAACTTCGAAGACGCTACCTTCCGTGAGTAACACCTCAAGTGAATGCGTTAATGAAGCTTCCATTTGGAGCTTCTCCTCCATAGACGGGGTTAACTTTGACCCCCACTGACTGGATTCAACTCGGCGTGCATATATGGATTCCATCATCCTTCCTCGCAAAGTATCAATCATTTGTGTGATCGGCAGTTCGTGTGCCTCTGATACCCAGCTATAGAACTCTTGCCCAAAGTTTGAAGTCATCTGGTTATACCTTGCTCCTGCGAAGAATGCATTCGCCCAATGCTCTGGCTCACTCTGTACAACCCAATCGTAAGCATCGGGAGAAATACCCCTTATGTTCTCAACTGCACGCTGAAAGCCATCGAGCCTTGGCGCATGAGCCGCAGCAT
Organism: Eucalyptus victrix; assembly: GCA_016097545.1. Taxonomy (NCBI): domain Eukaryota; kingdom Viridiplantae; phylum Streptophyta; class Magnoliopsida; order Myrtales; family Myrtaceae; genus Eucalyptus; species Eucalyptus victrix. The sequence goes on from CM027842.1 coordinate 51,082,412, forward strand.
AAAAATCGTTAATCATAAATCGCCTTGCTTCATGAGAAAACTGCCCCTTCAAATCCTTGTTAAGTTTTTCAATGAGATGGCGCAGACAGTAGCTGTGGTAACAGTTGTCAAATATCTCAGCCAGAGATTTCTTTAATCCATTCTGAAAATCTGCAACAAAAGTGATCTGCTGAGAGGTGGAAATTGCCGATTTCAGCTCTTGCAAAAACCAATGCCAGTTATCCTCAGTTTCATCATCTACCACAGCAATAGCTACAGGAAAAATCCCGTCATCCCCATCAATAGATGTAGCAGACAAGAGCATTCCCTGATACTTTGAGTTAAGAACTGTGCTATCAAGAAACAGGAGAGGGCGACAACCCTGTTGGAAGCCGGATATCGAGGCATGAAATGAGACAAATAGACGGTGAAAGCTCGAGTCCTCCTTGGTCGTAAAGGTAGCGAAGCTGCCTGGATTCGTTTCCTTTATCTTATCACAGAAAAAAGGCAAAAGTTTATAAGCCTCTTTATAGGAGCCCTGAAGCTGCTCCCTCGCAATTTCTTTTGCACGCCATGCTTGAGAATAATTCAATTGAATACCATACTCCCTCTGGATATCATCAGCAATGTCTTTTGGCCTATAATTTGGAGAAACTTTCAACTTTTCCCTTATAATGCTCCCAACCCAACCTCTTGTTGCCCGATACCCAGCTTTAACAGTAGCTCCTTCACATGTATGCTCCGCATTCATTTTCTTGATGCAAACCAACTGAGTTGTAGCTAGCCTAGACGCATATATCCGCCATGGACAACCCTCAGATTTGCACTTTACACTAACACGGTGACTGTCATTCTTCTTATATCTGTAAGCAAAGCCGTGTGCGATCGAGTATTTATGCAAGGCTTCTCTGAACTCACTGAAGCTATTAAACCTTTGATCCACGCCCGTGATGGTATTCTCCCACTGCATCGCCGCTCTGCGATGCTTTTCATCGCTGGAACTTGCGGGAATGCTGCACAAAGGGTGCCCGTCGCACAAGTCCAAGTCGAGACGGTCACTCGTGTTGGTCGTATCGTAGGCTGCATCGACGGGCACGACCAGAGGAACCACCTGTTCCGACACCGTGGTCCTGCTCGACCTGCATAGTCAAGTGCCCCGAGCATCTCAGCACAAGAGCTTTCAACACATACAGCAATCATTCTCATCGCGGGCTTCAATTCACACGGGCAACACGACAATGTTCAGTTCGATCGCCACAACTCATTCGGAAAAATTAAGATTGCCGGACCGATAACAACCCGGCCGGCCGAACAGATATCGAGCAAAAACAAAACAGGACCCCAGTAATCATCACTACCTACTAGCAGGCATGTTGGACAGGTTCCGAGCCGCATCGTCCTCTGACATGACGAACACGTCGACGGTGCCGGAATCGCCGAGGAAGCTCACCATCCGCTGCAAATCCTTGTCTTTCGAGATCGTGATCAGCGTCTTCTTGTTGCCCGGGAGGAAGTACTTGATCGCCATCGCCTCGGCGCCGCAGCCGAACATCTCGGCGACCTCCGCCCGGAAGTCGTCCAGCCGCGTCTCCTGGTCGATGTCGATCGCGTACGCCTCGCCCCCGGCGTAGGTCAGCGCCCCGTCCCTGTCGGCCACGAACTCGCCGCCCGACTGGCATATCGCGATCACCTTCTTCGCCGCCATGGCCGGCCGCGAGGCGCGCCAATCCAACAACGGCAGGGGCGGGAGGGGAATCGGGAAAAACCCGGGGGCGCGGGGCGGGGATTCGCCGGAGCCGCTCGTCAGCCGGCGATCTCCGGCGATTCTTCCGGGCAGCCGTAGGCGAAGTTCTCCATCGGCGATCGCACTGAAGGAGGAGGCGAAGGCGATTCCGAAACCCTAAGAAGCTGAAAGGGCGAGGAAGGCGGAGAACGCACGTCACGGTTTTGGACTGGTTTGTAGTTTGGAAGATGCATTATGGGTAAATAACATAAATAGCAAAGAAGTTTTGGCCCAAAACGTAAGTAATGTCAGCTTTAAATTTTAAATTTATTTAATGTGATCTTTGAACTTTAATTTTGTACTTTTAATATATATTCAGTTTATTCCTTAAACTCGTAAAAATATTCAATATTATCCATAAACTTAATATATATAAAAATAACTTCGAACATTTTTCATTAGTAGTATGTGACTTAATCGGTTATATTCATGAATTGGATTGGATCGTTTGAAAAATAGGTTCGGAAATCGAGTATCGAGGAACCGACTCGGTAATAGGTTCCAAGTTTTTGAAATGGATTGTAATGTCACATTTGGTAACATTTTTTGTTTTGGAAAATAATTTCTAAGTAAACGAACCATTTAGTAAATACACAAAATTTATATTCTCGGAATAAAAAAAAGAATATATTTGATAAAACCCAAAATTTCTTTTGTAATGTAGAATTTAACTTAATTTTTTAACAATTGATGGATTTTTTAATTTGATGGGCCAAACTAGACTTGTTCACCTATGTTGGGTCAAACCCGGCCCACAAGGAAATAGTCCATAAGAGGAAGGGAATAGTTAATTTGTAAGTGAAAATAACTACAATATATAAATGAAAAATGAAGAACGTTGAAATCGGTTTTGACATAATACGTTCTTTTTTTTTTTTTTTAGACAATAATGTACTTCCTTTTGAAAAACGAAACTCCAAGGTTTTAATTAATTCCTTTGAAATTGCACCAAATACTTACTCTGTGGCAAACAAGATATATCCATTTTCATGATATGTCTTTTGATCAATATTACATGTTTTTTAGGCCCGTTTTTACGTTTATTTTTTGTATTTGATTGTTTGAGTATCGATTCATTTTTCAAGAATCCATTTCCAACAATAATTTTTTTTAGATTTTTCTTTTTTCTCTCTCTTTGTCTTGCTCCTCCTTTAGCGGTCGGGAGGGGGGGGGGTAGTCGGCGGAGGCGAGAGGCAACGAAAGTGAAGGTGGGGTGGCGAAGGGTGGGGGAAGAAGGATAAAAGAAAAAAGAAAAAAAGAAAATGACTTATTTCTAGAAATTGTTCTCAAAAATAATAAATTATTTTTTCTACTTTTTGTTTCTGCTTCAAATATATTTCCCGGCTACTTTTTTTATTCCGGGGAATAGAAAAATATTTGACGTTATAAAAAAAAAATTATGTTCTTTTTATACTCTAGGAAACAAAAGAACAAAAAAATCAAAGAGTATAAATATTACCATGCAGGCCCTAACTAGTATGGAAATAGGTTCTAAGTGAATGCCTATCCAAGAGCCGGATCGAATTGCCAAGCTAAAAAGCCAAAACTCATAAATTCTAGCTTGAGCACTCCTTCATTCTTTGTCTTTTCTCGGAACTCCTTGTTAGTTTTTCTTCTTCCCCTAAATTTTTAAGGATGAATGAGGAAATAAATGTATGTGACCACATATTCATCCCCTAAATTGTTATGTTTTATATTACATGCTTAAACATTTTTTTTTTATCATTTATAATTGTACGTGACCACATATTCATCTTATAGATTGTTGTTTTTGGCGAATTAGGATTTATATTGTCCATCTTTTACTTTGAATCATTTTGTCACTCATAATCTTAAAAAAAAAGTAACAAAAAAATTGATTAGGTTTTTGGGTAGACTCTAGAACCAAATCGAAAAAACAATGTAGGTTCCGAAATTCGGTCCTAGGCAAATAAGGTAGGTTCTAGAGTGCAAAAGTTGAAAATTGATTATAATATGATAGGTTTCAAGTTCTTATCGTGGAATATACCCACCCCGAAACTAATCATCCCTAATTTTTATACTATTTGGGAACTAAATTGAACATGTACTGAAAGTTTGGTGATCGCATTGCATATTAGATTAAAGTTCGTGGACCACATTATATAAATTTAAAAATTAATGGATCACATTATATGTTAGGCTAGAATTTAAAGATTATTCATATCATTAAGCGTGGCCAAGCTTTTCTTTGACTTTTGACTCAAAGTTTAAGAATTGTCTTTTATCAAGGGAAACAACACAAATACAATATGATAAAATGGTATAGATAAATAAAAAGTTTATGTAATTTTTTACCAACAAATTTATATCGTTCAACAATGTGGCAAAGATTCTATATGAACAACAAGCATTGATCTTTTCATTATCAATATCATTCCATCTTTGATTATATTTTCTAATTTGAATGTCCCTGTTTTATAAATATCTATTGTAAAAATTGAACAACGATCTCAACGAGTGGAAAAACCCTTTCTAGCAGGGTGATATTTACTCTTTGTTTTCGCCAAATAATTCCATCGGAAGGGGAAAAAAATGAAAAAGCTAATTTCTCACGTAATAATTGAGCAATTTTGGAAAAAAAAAAGGTGAGGAATGTTTTCCTCAAATTTTTTGAATACAACTCAGCGGGATTAACTTAAAAAGGGTCGTATTTTTCACACTCAATTTAAGAGAATTTCTTTAAATTAGGTTCTTGATTGATGAATTACATATATGGAAATTATATAACATACTATCTTGCTCGACTTTCAATGCTAACAATATTCATAATTTATAACCCATCAATTAAAAAGTTCCTTTGATCAAGAATGGAGAAAACTTTAACCCATATAATTCATATAAGAAAGTTACCTCATTTATTATCACTTGAGTTACATCGGTTTAAAAACTATCGTGAGATTAGGGAGATGTCGTCAACATTTTTATTTCTTGAGAACATATAAAATACAAAAAAAAAAAAAAAAAAGGAAAAAGCTTGTCATGAGATTTGAATAAAAAGTTGGGTAAGTTTTATTATAATTTATTGAATAAAAGTCTAGACCAGATACAAGCATCTATTCTTTATAACAGTTCTAATATCCTTCTCCCTAAATGAAGACGGCCAAAGTTGCAAAAGAGGAGGCTATTTCCACCCATTGTCTGGACCAGGTACATTAATCAAACCAATTACTGTCATTCTTCAGCACATACACACTCATACTACGGCTGGCAATGTTTTCACCGAATCCAACTTCATAATAATGCTACAACAACATGTTCGATCGATCGAGAGCCCATTGATTGGCCAATGCTTTTGAGAATGAGTGTTGTGCGGGAGCGACTGCATCAAAAGAATGCGAAACGCAAACCATGTCAGCACGAGTCTGAGCAGGAAAAGGGAAAATGAGAGAAGCTGAGGGCGATTACAGTACCTGTTCCTGCGAGCTGAAGCACATGAAGGGTGTGTAGTGCAGGAAATTCGACACTCTCGATTGTGTATATATCAGCATACTTGCATTTGTCAATGTTGAGAGCCAAACGAAGACATTCATGAGACTCTTTAATTGCTCATGATTGTGGGATTGGAATGCATTTCTGAGGGGGAAAGAAGAAAGTACTTCTCAATCTGTTTCATCAAGTGGCTTTTATCCCATAGACCTGCTCGCGATAGAAAGCCCCACCTAATGACAAAGTCAAGAACGAGGCGAATTACTTCCTGTAACGTTGTTACTGAGATTAAATTGGAGTTTCTACTCAAGAGTCCACCACAACCCATATTTTGGCTCGGCCCAAGGGTTCGGCCCGGGTCCCTATTTACCAGAATTAGAACTTTATTTTAAAATTATATAGCTTGGAAGCTAGCATCGATTAGGTTGTTAAATTTTAGCGCTAGATTTAATTTAGTTTCATTTTAGTTAGTATATTATAGTTTTATAGATTTTAGTAAATTCCTTTGATATTTATTAATTTTTGGTAGGTCAAACTTTTAAGCAAGAAATTGAACTCAATTTGAAATTAACGGATTATGTAATGTGTAAATTTCTTGTTTGACACTACATATAATTTACTTTCATAAGCTTTACCTTTATCACACTAGCTGTGGTTATCTACTTTTTTTTTTAATTGCACACTAATGCATGTGTCATAGGATTAGCGTTCCCTTGCCCGTGCCGCCTTAGGAGTTTCTCTCAAGTCAACCTTACTCCCACTCACTCACAAGGATCCTCACAAGGATTGTAAAGAGAAAAACTCTTTAGAGAGAGAACTCTAGATTTTCAATTACTCGTAAATGAAATGATTTACAAGGAGAGGGAAGACCCCTTTATATACAAGTACAAAACAAACCATATTCGTAGATCTTCCTTGGATCTAACGGTGGAGATTGCATCTTCTCAACTACCAGCTATCCACATTTATTACATAACGGTACGATTACTTTACCGCCCGCCCCTAGAAGTATTCTAGAAGACTCGATAAAACCCTAGTAGACAAGACTCGATAAAACCCTAGTAGATAGGATAAACTGAGGGTCGGATGTGTCACACCCATCCCGTAAGAACCTCTTAGACATGCTTTCTTTCGGGCCGTGACACATGAATATCATTTAGCAACATAGGATCATAAAATGAATAAGGATAAAGTGAAGTTAGTTAACAAATTAATCAAGTTAAGATACCAAAATGGCACCATCTAGACAATTCGTGTAATCAAATCCCTAAATAACCGGAATAAATTAATGAGGACTCTTCTTCCAATAGACTTCTTTTTAAGGATCAATCGAATTAAATTGAATCTATTAACATGCATCGGATAAGGAATTGAGAGAACCCAAATCGATTGCAGACCATCCCCAACTCTATATTATCTTAAGGCCCATTTTCCCTAGACCCCTTTGGAGAGTTGCATCAAGGTAACATTTACCTTTCGTTTTCACCGAATAATTGGAAAATGAAAAAGCTGCGTCAATTTGAAAACTATCACGACTTTATGATGGAGAAATCGTCAACAATTCTATTTTTCGGGAACATCGAAAAAGAAGAAGAATAAGATTATCATGAGATATGATTAAAAAGTTGGGTAACTTATATTATAATTGATTGAATAAAAGTTCAAACTAGATACAAACACTTCTTTATAGATCTTACTTTTTTTTCTCCTAATTTTCTTTTTTCTTTTCTATACAAATCTTACTTTCAATTCACTCAGACTTTTACCCATCTTTTTATAGTACATGAGAATCAAACTCATACCTGAAACTATACGTCCTCACTCTCAGCGGAGGGGAGGGGAATCGAACCCCTCACAATCTCTCTTCTCATGTAAAAAGAGTGGCCACTAAGACAACCACGATAGGTTTTTTTTTTCCCTAATCGAAACGGTCAAAATTGCACAACAGGAGACAATTTTCACTCATTGGCAGTATCGTACAAGGCAATTCACACCGATTACTATTATTCTCAAGCACATACACACCTCTGCGCCAGTCGGAGTCTCCCCTGACTTAGAGGGGGTACTTCGGCTGCTAATGATAAGGTTATCACGGATCCAACGTCATCATAATGCTACAATGACATATTCGATCTTAGTTATCGACCGAGAGACCATTGACCGGCCAATGTTTTTGAAAATAAGAGTCATGTGCGAGCGACTGCATCAAAAAAACGTGAGCGTGAACCGTGTCAGCACAAAGTCCGAGCAGAAAAAAGGGAAATGAGAGAGCCAAGGCAATAATGGTACCTGTTCCTGCGAGCGGAAGTACATGAAGGGCGTGTAGTGTAGAAAATTCGAAACTCTTGATGTGTATATATCAGCATACCTGCATTTGTTAATGTTGAGCCAAACGAAAATTCATGAGACTCTTGATTGCTCCTATATATCATTGTGGGTTTGGAATGCATTTGAAAGGGGCAAAAAGAAGGTACTTCTCAATTTGTCTCATCAAGTGGCTCTTATCCCATAGACCTGCTCGCGACAGATAGCCCCACCTAATGACAAGAAAGAGCGAGTTACTTCTGTAACGTATCAAATGTGATGGGAGAGCACAAACAAAAGAGTTCACTACTTAAACATATAATGGTTAAATTAGAGTTTCTGCAACTTAAGTTCATCAAGCGTCAGCACCTTTTATTGAAAAGCTCGCCATCCGTCTCTAATAATGGTGCTATTTTATTGTCTAGTCTTTGCATGACAATCAGTAACTTCTGCATGCTTTCAGTGAGTTCCTGATCGTCCATGCTTGTTGCAGGTATTGTCTGGATATTCAGAGAAAAGGAGATCAACGATGTGCAACAATGCAAGACATCGCCCAAATAACTTCCAGATACTAGGCCAAAAACAAGAAGATAGAGATGTCAAATGGAACTATTACAGAGGTTATAAGAAAATAGCATTTAAGGGCTTAATAGTTGCTTATCAAAAAAATAAAAATAAAGGCTTGATAGCTTACTTACCTGCGCTGGACGCCCTTTATTGCGCCTCTGCGAAGCAAGCCGAAGCTGGTTAAAGAGATCCCCAACGACCTCTTTTTGGTTTATGAGATCTATCAACGTTGCTCTGTGATCTTGGCTTCGAATTAAAGCACTATACTGTAGTGTGAAAAGCTTTGTTAGAGAAAACAAAAGTTGAGAATATGCAAGCATTGCACCATAGCCATGGAAAACTCCTATACAAGACCGAAAACATTTCCAAATATTATGATTTATGACTACTATATGAGACTATAAATTCCCCATTAGCTGAAACTTTCTTTGACCCTAAGGAATGTTGCTGCATTTCTATGCCTGACTGCAAAGGAACGACCAATAAGGAAAAATCATGAATTCCTACAAATATCTATGTTTGGTTATATATGCATATTAAGTAAAATAAAGTAGACTGTTACCAACCTCCTCCTCCAATTCTCGACAGATTAATGCTGTTCTCCATCGTAAATGAACTTTGGACTGACTGACATCTGTGTATATATGGTCACCCACATATAATATTTCATCACCATGTATATTGAGAGAATTCTCTACCATTTGAGCACTTCCCCCAGAATACAAGCCCCCTGAATCAGTTGGACCATATAAGTCGAGAGAACTCAAGCTGTCACATGTCAAATAGAATACTAAACCATCCTCAGATAAGAGGTCAAAATAGCTTTCTCTGGCTGACTTCTGACAAAATAGCACTCTTTACGAAAAGCATTCCTTATACTTGACGCACGTTTAAAAAAAAAAAAAAAAAAGACCCAACTGAAGAAACAGTCATTCAGGTGAAATTTTACCTTTGTAACTGCATCAGATGGGATAAACGTCAAAATTAACTAGCAATGCAGTAATTTTGCCCGACTTCTTGAAGATGATCAAGGCATCCTACCTATCATCTGCTACTAGGAAAAGAAACTTAACCCTCTTAAAAATGCTCTCTGCTAACAACGCCCTCCATGCTAGGAAACATTTGCCATCTCGATTCTGGCAAGGGTCACTCATGCTGGACTTCTTATAAGCAACAGCATGAAATGACCTCATTTATTTCAACTTCCATCTGTCCCCAAACCTTTCTAGATTTCTTTTTTCTAGCATATACAAGCACTTTTGTGGTAACTGAAGACAACGAGGGTAGTAATGAAAGACGCCTCACTGCTGAACATGGGCATTTCGTTGACAACACATGGCATGAGTCGAAAAAGATGGAGATAGATCACCTGTACAAGCCTTGAAACAAGGACGCATCAGACCCTCACCAGTGACCACTTCGTACATTGGATGTGACATCTGGAAAAACTCAGGCTTCCTCGCTGATACAATAACCTGCAATATGAGAAAAAGATGTTGCATAGTGTACACTTGATTGTGTGGAGGTTGTTCTGAAAAGCCAGCATATTTCGTTTAATCACTAGACGTGAACTATATCCAGGAATGAGGGAGAGCTGCTGGTAAAATTTTCAAAATCACCACAAACGAACTTTCACTTTCCATACTTACCAAAAAAAAGAAAAAACTCTCACTTTCCATTATGTGCATTTAAAACAAACTCTTGACCAGAGCTTATTTCTTGAGAGCTTTAATGATGTAATGCAGCCAGAGCAAATAGTAAGTAATCAGAAATGGATCCACTTACAATGTCGAATAGATCACGCCAGTCCATATCATTAGGGAGAAATCTGTTAAAGGAATGCTTCATCATTTTGTCTGTGTAATGATAATCTGAGTTGGTGATAAGCAGAAGTTTTTTACCCGCCTGATGCAAGAAAGATGACAGTAAAATGAGAGTATATTATCTCCACCTACTTTCTTGGGGCCCAGTAACAAGCCATACCTCCTTTTGATCCAACAGGGCTAGAGGTAGCTCTGGATCAGGCTCCACAAACAGTTCAGGCTTAGACATTATCTCACTCTGCATAAATGCTAGTTATAGTCAGTTTCTGTAACACCATAAGAAGTACATCGATAGCTTTGTGTGTATATAGAAACATAGACACACACCCCCATGCGCACACACATGCAGTCATTACCTTCAGCTGACCTTCCACATGAGCCCTGAAAAGAGCCTTTCCAACAGCCTGAGGACAATATCACGAGTCAATAAGAGATGTGATGAAAATTCACCATTGTTGAGAACTACACAGAGGGACATTGCCTTGAAAAGCCCTTTATAGTCGAGCAGACCAACTTCTGCTGCTACAGATCCATCATCCAATCTGTCAACCATCTGGTAGCACCCAAAGATATGTTAACAAGTGTTTCGTATTGGGAAAGAAGTCTGCCTCTTAAATTAGGCAAGGAATCAAGAGTTATTCAGTACTATAATACTGAAAAGGTGGAGGAGGGGACCAGAAGCGAAGTATTGAAAATGGACAAGCTATCAAGAGTTCAACATAATGAGAGAAGCAGAAACAGTGAGATTACTGGGAATATGCTCTGACCAGAAAAAAGGGAAATGCAGTTCAGCCAACAACACAAATTCTACCCTAAGAAAGGACAAATACAAAGGAAATAGGACAATCAGTGCGCTGAAGAAGTTTTCTGGCTGAAGATAGATGGCTTTTTTGTAAGATTCAAACACAAGAATAGACAATATGATGATTATTGCAGACATTACTTGCATATAAGCCACAGCTTCAGAGACGGAGAAAAGCGTATTGAGGAACTCCCATCGACTTTCTTTCCGCAAATCCACCAGTTCCCTCCCGTAAATCTCACTTCAATGAGTCAATGCGAATATATGTCAGAAGTACTATTCAAATTACAGCAGAAGAGAGATTCAAAACTCATAGAGCCAACTTGAAATCCAAGTTAGGAGGATTGCTATTTGTGACATAATCATAAGGCACACCTATAGCTGAATCTAGATAATCTGCTTTAACGAGCCATGTTTAGTTTTGTTAGTTCCCTGCAGTTCTCAATAGATTTTGGAGACATAATAGCTCATTGACTTTGCTCATATGGCAGATATGATCATTTGACTCGTATTCTCCAAGATAAGTTGTCACTTGACAAAGAAAGGCAACCATCCTGCTGATTTTAAAATTTGTAAATAGATTTTATAGTGTAAATCCTACCTCATAGCTCGAGTAGATAACATCCGTGTGCCGTGCATGGCCCTCTTCACGTGACCAAACCGATCAGCCTTAACCAAATTACCACGTTCTTTGTCTATGACCAGACCTCTGATTACCTGATGACGGGAGTTCATCAAAAAAACTTAGTTCCAGCAGATGGCTGTGAACTGAAGATCTAACATCACCAAGGAAGATCCTCACCAAGTCCGGGTCGAATGAAAGTCCATCAACAGGAAAACCCATGTTCTTCAAATTCTCCATGCAGTAATCATAAGCACGCCCTTCCCATGCCTATCAGAATATGATGTAGTAAGAAACTATCCAACAGGTAAAACTTGAGAAATAGAATAATAGACTATGTATAAGGATTCAACACTTGCAAAAACTTTCATGACAGACAACTAATTACAAAAGTCAAATTAAGTGATTAGTATGTTCTATATTATAAGTTGGCTTAAGGATCTCTACGACTAGTAACATCATTAGATAAGACTACTTTCAGGACATGCTTCTGTTAAATCACATAGACTACAGATTTTAACAATCTCTCCCAGTCACTTTCGATATGTATAGGGGAATAGAAATTACCATCACGTTGTAGTGCATCAAAGTATAGTCCATGTCGTAGCCAATGGCACTTATAGATCGAAGATTCAATGTACGGGTACAGAATATGCCACGAGGAGAATATCTACATGCAAAAGGACTCTGCACATTACAAGAATTTGTAGCATAAGCCTCAGCAATAACTATCCCCCAGGCCACAGGCCTATGGAACATCCTTTGCAATAAATCAAGCCCACAGAAACAGATCCATGTGAGGCAGCTCACAATTCACACCACATTGTTTGATATAAATAGAAAGCCAGAAATCAAATTAGAACACAATTGCATTAGGTGGCAGGAAAACAACATCTCAGATGTCATAATGAGGAAATCCACTTTAGCTGGGGTTGGCAATTGTTTCCATGTCACGAGCATAACATGTCAAGATACACAACTCTGCACATTTGTCGTGAATATAGCACATTTACCCAATGTCAAACAATGGAAATTAAAATACCAATATGAAATATTCACTGGACATGTTAAAAATAAAACACCATTGTGCAAAAGGTGTAACAATTTTCATATTTGGATTCTGCATGAGAGGCTGAATGTGAATCATTGACATTGATAGGTTTTTGTGTCAGATGATTGCTTGCTCTTAGAATTTGAAACCACTCTCCATTTTTTTTAACACCCCTGTATCGCTTATATGCTAGAAACATAGGAAGTGGACTCATGTCAAACATAAAATCTGAGACCACGAGCCAACGAGAGAGACGCAGGCATATGGTCCAAATGGGTCGTGTCACATGTTCCAGCATTAACTTCAAGTAGATAAAGAAGTGAAATTGATACTTGATAAAGACAAGAACTTGACATGAGAGAGAGAGAGAGAGAGAGAGAGAGAGAGAGAGAGAGCGAGACTAACAGGAATGCCCAAATTTCTTAAGAGATCCTCAGCTTCATCAGCTTCCATCTTGGCCACTTCCTCAATCGGGCCTTCTAACGTGACCTGACCATCGATTCCTGCACGCAAAACCCAACTGAAATCACGCTATCCCGATCAACACCCACCTTCTGAAGCACCATCACTAGGCAACAGTCCCAAGATAAAGCACAAAAGCAAGAACCCAGAATTCCAATCCCCAAAACACCCCGACACGACCACACCAGTTCCATCATCGTCCCCAAGCAAACCCCAGAAGCCAACCAAGAAAACCCACCGAAAGCCTCGAGATGCTCCATCTTCACGTTCAAATCGCCCCTGGTGCTCATCCCGAGGTAATCCACGTCGCTCTTGCTCGACGGCGTCGCGTAGAACACCTCCCCCCGCCCCCGCCGCCGCCGCCGCCCTTCTCGCTCACGCTCCTGCTGCACCGACACCTGAGCAGGTTCACGCCGCCGCCGACGCCGCCCCGAGCGAAGCCGGGTCTCGGCGCGAGGAGGGCGCCACGGTTCTTGATGAAGCAAGAAGCAGCGGCCATGGAGGCCGGGTTCTCTCGCCACAGAGAGAACCCGAGGGAGAGCTCGGACGGGGGTGGCGCGGCTTGCATTTTCTTGAAGATGGGTCGCGGCGAAAAGCCAGGAGGAAGCGAGCAGAGAGAGAGAGCGAGGCAAGAAGGAGCGCGACGAACGGACAGTGCGTGCGTGCGTGCGTGCGGGAGATGGAGAATCTTTGGATAAATATCTGAGCTTTCAGATGTCGTTCTTGGGGGATGACTTTAGCTTAATTGTCGGGCACTTACCCACGCGCCCGTGATCATGAAAAAGTTGAGATCTTTGCCTCTCATCTCCTTCAAGATTCTCGAACCCAAAAATCACGAAAGAATCTTGATCATTATCTGAAGATGACAAAAAGATAAAACATATAGAAAATTGAATGTTCATTCACTTTTTCACGTGTCAAAGATAAAAACACGAATTTCAATGGAGAATGAATAGATTTGTGACAAGAATTCTTAGCTCCGGCACATCCACGGGCTTGCGATGGTTGACTTACTTATTTTGGAAGTTGACTTCAACGAAGAAGGATGTGACAACTGTGATAACTTTTGTATGACACTTAGAGATGAATCCAGGTGCTAAGTCTAGGGCTGAGTAGTTTTTTTTTTTTTTTTTTTTTTTTCATCTGAAATACCTTTCTTGGTAAGATCTTTCTGAAAAATTTTCACGTAACATTAATATATCATAAATTAATGGGTTAATATCCGAAAAAAACCGAAAGCTACATTTATAACAAATTTATCTTAAGCTTTTTTTTTTTTTTTTTTTTTTTTTGGGTGAAGTTAAGAGATGTATAGATTGTACCTAAAAAGAATACAAGGTGGAGGCCTGGCACCAACAAAAGACGGACACTCAAGAAGACAAAAGTCTAATGCGAGTGTAGGGGTACCATGGTTCCAAAAGAGAAACCAACAAAAGCGAAAAGCAAGAACAAAAGACTAACAAACAAACGCTAGAGAACCTCCATCAATCAAAGATAGATGGATGTAAATCCCAACTCCGTTGAAGTCTTCTGTTCTTGGGAATGTCCAGGACATGCTTAAAAGTCGTCGCTTTATCTTTAATAGCCTTCTGGAGGTGCATCTTCATCGCCGGAAGGAAGAGGGTCTGGTTGCGAAATAAAATGTTATTCCGCTCTCTCCAAATGATGTAACACAAGGCTCCAAAGCTAAAGCGAGCCAAAGTCTGATAAAAGCTATTATCCGTAAAGCACTTGGAAGCCCAAGCAAGATTCTCCATCCACGGTTTGTTACGCCAAGCACGATTGAATTTCGCCGCCCAAAAAGAAGCAAGATTACCCGTAACATGGCAAGCAAAAAACAAGTGATCTATAGAATCTGGTCTACACAAGCAAAAAGGGCAATTTGTAGCCATAATTCTACCATAAGAGATAAGCAAGACCTGAGTCGGCAACCGATTTCGAGTAATGAGCCAAAGATGTGTTTGATATCGAGGAGGCATAGAGGAGCTCCAAATAAAGGAGGACCAAGAGACCATATCACCCTTAGGCCGAATTAACTCCCACATAGAGGCAGTAGAGAAACGACCGGATGGGTGATGAAGCCACTAAAATTGATCTTCTTCCTGATTGAGCACCGGGAGGGGATCCCACCAATTGGCCAAAATATTAATAACATACCATCCCATTGGAGTGGCAAAGCCATCCACAATAGAAGCCTGCCGTGAGATACCCGAACGGTAAATGTCTTGGTCAGAGAACACATTGTTCAACGGACCCTTAGGATGCCACGGATCGAACCAAAAAGAGATCGAACATCCATTCCCAATAGTCCACTTGAAGTGCTGTTGGAAATGCTTGCGAAGGTCCAAAATCTTTTTCCAAGCCCACGAACAAAGAGTAGGACGAGGGACAACCCAAAAATTCTTTTGCTTTAAGAAGGTGGAATGAATCCATTTGCACCAAAGGGATTCCTTATCAGAAAAGAGAATCCAAATGTGCTTGAGCATTGAAGCTATATTACTCTCACGTAAGGTACGAATACCAAGGCCTCCTTCTTTTTTCAGAAGACAAACATCACTCCAAAAAACTTTAGCACCCCCCGGTCCCATCATTGGACCTTTCCATAAGAATTGCCGAAAAACTTGTTCAATACGATTAAGGACCGAGCAAGGTAAAAAGAAGACATGAGCCCAAAAAGCTTGGATAGAGTGAAGCACTGACCTTATGAGTTGCAACCGCCCCGCAAAGGAGAGGAATCTGTGAGTCCATGATTGAATTCGAGCAGTAATTGCATTCACAAGAGAGACGCAATCCGCCTTCCCCAATCTTGAAGAGATGACAGGTACTCCAAGGTAACGGAAAGGAAGGGAGCCCAATTGGTAGCCCAGCTTGTTCAAAATATCATCACGAAGAGCAAGAGAGCCCCCAGAGAGGAAGACTTCACTTTTCCTTAAGTTCGGTGTGAGCCCACTCCAACTAGAAAAATTATCAATCCCTTCCTTTAGTAGCTCAATAGAAGCCAAGCTAGCTTCAGCGAAGAGAAGTACATCATCCGCAAAAAATAGATGGGAGAGCCTAGTGGACTTACATCGCCAGAAAAATCCAAAAGCCGGTTGTCTAGTTTGTTTGTCCAATAAACCGGTAAAGACTTCCATAACAAGCGTAAAGATGTAAGGAGACATTGGGTCACCTTTTCGAATGCCCTTACTACTCGAAAAGAATCCATGGAGTTCCCCATTCAGGGAAATAGAGAACTTGGGGGACCGAATACAAACCATAATGCGGGCAATGAACTCGGGAGGGAAGCCAAAGGCATGTAGAGTTAATTCAATAAAATCCCAATCAACTGTATCATAGGCCTTCTTGAAATCAACCTTAATAATACACTTAGGCCGGTAGGCCTCATGATGGAAGCCACAAAAAAGTTCCTGAGCTAGCAAAATATTGTCACTAATATGTCTGCCTTTAACAAAAGCATTTTGGGGCAAGCTAATGATAGAAGGCAGCACATGAGAGAGCCGTTTGGCAATTAATTTGGTGATACACTTGTATATAGAGTTGCAACAGGCTATAGGTCGAAAGTCATTGACATTGGAGGCATTAGGGATCTTGGGGATCAAGGCTAGAATAGTAGTATTAATTTCCCGCAATAACTTACCCGTCGCAAAGAAATCTTTAACCGCCAAAATTACCGAGGAACCAACAATTTCCCAAGAATGCTTAAAAAACTCTACATTAAAGCCATCTGGACCAGGGGCTTTACCCACTGCAAGCGAGAATAAGGTATCCCTAATCTCAATATCAGAGATAGGGCTAGAGATAAAACGCACCTGATCTTCATCTAAGGTGCATCTCAAGACCGCCCTGATCTCTTCCATGGTTGGCCGAACATCGAGAGGAGAAGCCGTCAAAAGCTCTCGGAAATGGTCAACAAATAAGCGCTGAATTTCAGTAGGGTTCGAGATGATATTGTCCCCATTCGTCAGCGAGATAATCCTGTTATGAAGGTGTCTCCTATTCACCGAATGATGAAAAAATTTGGTATTGAGATCCCCTTCTTTTAACCACCGCACCCTACACTTTTGTCTGTAGAAAGATTCTTCTTGAAGGCGCAACACAGAAAAGGTTTGGAGCTGAAGCTTCTCAACTTCCGCAAGTTGTAGATTATTGGGATCGATTTGAAGAGCATCCTAGGTGTTGCGTAAATCATGTCTTGCCTCAACCGTTCGTGAAGAAATGTCCGAAAAGGACTCTTTATTGAGTTGTTTCAACCTGCATTTGAGTAGTCACAACTTAGAGCACAAAACATACATTAACGTCCCCGTAAACGGTGAGTCCCAGACTTGAGAGACCAAGCTAAGGAAGTTCGGGTGAGTAATCCAAAAGTTGAAAAACTTAAAGGGTTTGTTTGACTTAGGCGTAGGCATAATTTTAACAACCATCGGAGTGTGGTCTGAAACACCAGGGGCCAAAAAGGAAGCTTCAGAGTAAGAGAACTCAGAATTCCAGTAGGGATTCACAAGCACTCTATCAATTTTCCGTTGCTTACGATTAGGGCCCATAGAAGTAGCCCAAGTAAACCTATGCCCTGTATACCTGAGATCATCAAGTCCTGCTTGAATGATACAATCTCGAAGTTCGTCAAAGGCTGGAATCCATGCATTAGAACTTCCCACTCTATCTGAAGGATCTCAAATAGCATTAAAATCTCCTGCTATAATCCAGGCAGTGTCCGCAAGAATAGAACTGGAATGAATTATATCATCCCATAAAGGGCGTCTTGAGACAAACGTATGCTCAGCGTAAACCCAAACTGGAATGAATTATATCTTAAGCTTTTTTTTTTTTTTTTACTATGAAAAACCCAAAACTGGTATAACGTAATAAATTTACTTCGACCGACTATAAAAAATCAAAAACCGGTACATTTTTATGATAAATTTACCAAAAACTAATTTATTCGACTGCAAAAAATCCACAAAATGATAAATTTGTAACAAATATACCATTTGCTAAATTGGATTAATACCATAAAAAAATCACAAAAATTGTAAACTGTGACAAATAGAGCATAAAATCTTAAATTGGTATACTAGTCAATCGTCACGTGTCATTTAACTTAATAATTTGAGAATAAAATTTAATAAAGATTAACAAATGGTAAATTTGTTACAAGTGTACCAATTTGGGATTTTTCAGGGTATTAACCCTAAATTAATTGACGTGACTTGTTAAAGAAGTGAAATTTTAAAATCCATAAAAAGAAAGATATTGACCCTTGTTCTTGCCTCCAAATTCGTGAAACGGCCCTAAAATAAGGCCTGGAAGCAAACCCTCCACTGAATTTACTTTTGTAAGACTGATGGTAATTATTGTATGAAGGTGAGATAGAGCCCTAGAAGAAGCTGAGTCTAGATCATCATCCAAGTCCATCTTTAAATCCGAGTCACTCTTGTTCTTCATCTTCGAATTCGAGTCACGGCGTGGGCGATGTCAATGAATCAATCGGTCGGGCTTGGTGGCTCTATCGAGGGTTGCGGTTGATTCCCCTCGCGACAATGGCGACCGACACCACCACCATCACCTCCGCCGGTCTTGCAACTCCCCGAGTCATTTTGTCTGAACAAGGTACCGTGTCTGCTGTGTGCACGGTGCACAGAAGCTGTTCTTGAATGTGATATGGATGAAATGGGTGTCTTGTCTTGTCTGTGTGGAAAAACAGAAACCTTGAGATTTTCAGACTCGAAAAGTGATTCCCGAGGAGAAAAGATGAGGTCTCTCCACCTTTTCATTCGTTTATTACCAATTCTGAATGCCTTTGTTCGTTCATTAATTTCACAAAAAATAAATAATTTAATTTTTTATAAAAATAATTATTCAATTAAAAAATGTTATATTATTAACAGCAATTTATGTTTGGACATTTTCATGGGTGATGAATTTTTTCTTATATTCATTAATTTTTTAAGTGATATAAATAATTATATTTAAGAAAATATTTTTAAAATTATTCATTTTTGGGCAAAACAAACGTACACTGAAATCTAAAGAGCAAGCGGGCATTCAATGATTGAGAGCATAGCGAGAATTTCTCCTCCTCCTCTTCTTCTTCCTGACGATGGAATTAGAGAAAGATACTGTAACAAAAGAGGGTCAAAGTAGTTTCCATCTGGATAAATCTAAGACTAACAAGCCATGTTAGAGTTAAAATTTAATTTGAGAGTTTGTTTGTTTGACGAGAAACATTTTCCTCATTTTTCTATGTCTAATTTATTTAGAAAATGAGTTAACAAAAAATATTTTCTTGGTTAAGCAAAATGGTTTTCCTATCAAAATTTAAATTTATGAAAATGATTTTCTATTTGAAAAGAATAAGAGAATATTTTTCAAAATATAACTAAATATCGGTATTTGATCCAAACTCTATGCTTGGATGAACCTCAATATTGGTTCTCGAGTTTCAAAGTTTAGGACTAGGTCTCCATTGGCCAAGCTTAGGTCCATTGAGGTAGGGGCCCGAGACCTAGTGCTTGGGCTTGGGCCCTTGGCACCCATCCCCAAGTCCATCAAAGTCGAGCCAAACCCCCGGTGCTTGTACTTGATGCTTCGGTGCCCAAACTCAAGTCCGTAAAAGGTTGTGTTTGGGTCCCCAACGCTCGATCCAAGCGAGCTTGGGCTTGCCCAAGGTTGGTGAGCTTGCAGCTTGTTGGGCTCTAACGAGGTGAAGCTTGCTTATGGCTGTCACTAAGGCCTGATGACCGGCAATGGGAGAAGGAAAAATAAAAGAGAGAAAGAAAATTAAAAAAAAAATCATTTTTTTGTCTGAGATAAAGTTATCGGATTGAAATCATTTTTCAAATAAAATCTAACTACTAGAAAACCTTTTCGGTCACAAAATAGGTTGACACCTAGGGCGCGTTTGGTTGTGTTTCTGTTTAAAAATTGTTCCAGGGAACAGAAATAGAAAAAAGTATTTCTGTTCCGGGGAACAATTTTTGAACAAAAATACGCGTTTGGTAAACTTGTTCGGGAATAAAAAATAAACGAAACATGTTTGGTAAATTTGGATAATTTTTTTATTTCTTTTATTTTTTCTATTTTTTCTTATTTTTCCTTTTTTTTTTTTTCTTCTTTTGGCCGGTCGCCGCCAAGGCCTTGGCCGGCGACCGGCCGGCGAGGGCCGAGCTCGCCCTGGGCCGGCGGGCGAGGCCGAGGCTCGTCGGCCGCCGGGCGAGCTCGGCCTCGCCGGGCCCGGGCGAGCTCGAGGCCGGATCCGGGCGAGATCGAGCTCGCCCCAGCCGGCGCGAGGTCGCCTCGCCTTGATCCGGCGAGGCCGAGCTCGCCGCCGGGCCGGCTCGCGGCGGTGGCCGGCGAGGCCGAGGCTCGCCGGCCGGGCGAGCTCGGCCTCGCCGGATCGGGCGAGATCGAGCTCGCCCGGCCGGCGCGAGGTCGGCCTCGCCATGGCCGGGCGAGCTTGAGCTCGCCAGATCCGGCGAGGCCGACCCTCGCCCGGCCTACGGCGAGCCTCGGCCTCGCCGGGGACGGCGGCGTCGCCCTCGCCGGGGCCGGCGAGCCGCCGGGGCCAACGAGCCTCGCCGTGGCCGGGCGAGGCCGCCGGCCCTCGTCGGCCGGTCGCCGGCCGTGGCCGAGGCCGGCGACCGGCCTCGGCCATGAAAGAAGAATAAGAAAATAAAAGAAAAAAAAAGTGTTTCGATTTGTGTTCCAAAAACAAGAAACAAGTTTTTTTTTGTTTTTTTGCTTTTTTTTGTTTCTGGGAACAAAAGAATAAAAAAGGAACGTAAACGCACACAAACGCGTTTGTTCCTTTTTGTTCCCGGGAACAAAAAAACAGAAATTTTTGTTCCTGGGAACAGAAATAGGGTGCAGCCATGCAGGGCCTTAGCCATCACCCAACTTAAAAAGAAAGGAAGGAGTCTAGGATCCTCGCTGACCCACCAAACAAAACAAAACTAACTATTTTCTTGAAAAATGATTTTTTGGTATCACAAATCTTTTCCTGAATAGACACATCCTAAAACACTGAGTATGATGAATCATTGAAATACGCACTCATTGAAAGATTTGACATCAATTTGGTAGTCAACTGGTAAAAAGAAAAAGAAAAAGTGATGACACTTAAAGTGAGAATTATATGAAAGTTTTGAGACTTATGGTATCTTTGTCCTATTAAAGAGATACACAAGCCAGCTGCCTCGTTTCACCATTTCATTTAAAGAGATGAATCTAGGATTTCATTAGACATAAAAAGAATAAGAGTATTCCTTTTAATTATCCGATTTTTTTTATTTTATTTTATGGAATTGCGAGCCCTTCATCGTTAGGAAGAGAAATGGGACAAAATGAAGAAAGCCAATCAATCTGAAACATGAAGAACAATAGTACAAATGAAGATATATTGTGTAAAAACAAAAAAATTAATAATACATAATTATTTTTAAACATTTCCTGCTTTAATTTATTGAAAAAAAGAAGAAGAAACAAATCCGCTTAGTGTAAAAGAACAAGATAAAGATTAAGAAATGAAACTTTAACACGTACATGCAATTTTGACTACTTTTTCAAAATAAATTTACCCTGATGTGAACATCTTTACCAATATCAGCCCTTAACTTACCACAAAATATATCTTTCTGCCTCATTTAGAGTGCTGAATATCTTCAAGAAATGAAGCTTTTTACAAAATTCACATGAATACCATGAGTAATCCTTTTTGTAGGGGGAGAAAAATGTAATTTTTGAAACACATTTACTAGAAAGTGAATACTTTTACAAATACTTTTACCAATATCAACACTGAATTTACCGCGAAATATATCTTTTTTTTTTTTTATCCAATAGGATCAACAAAAATGAACTTTAGTTTTTTACCAAAATTCATGTAAATACCGCGAAATATATCTTTTTTTTTTATCACATATAGGATCATCTACAAAAATGAACTTTAGTTTTTTTACCAAAATTCACATAAATACCGTGAGTAATCCTTTTTGTTAGTGGGAAATGGTAATTTTGCGCAGTTAAACATTGGTTGTTGCACTTAACAGATTTTTAACCCAAATGAATATCATCATTTTTTAGACAGATTTACCTCAGAAAATTTAGATACAACTAGGTGAGACGTTTTACTATAGATATAGCATTTTACAACACATATGCATTTACCTTGTGTGGTATAAATTTTACCATAAAAAGGAGGCTTTCTGTCACGCCATCACCCATCTGAAATCATACTTTGAATATTATTCACCATGTAATAAGCCTATTATCACATTCTTAACTTTATAAAGTGAAAAACAGTCAGTGATACTGTTTTTACTTTTAAATAACTTCTCCAAACAGACAATTAAATTTCTCAATAAAATTAATGTTTGGAGCACTAGAGCAGACAAGCTATTCACCATGTTTAAATTAATATAAAGCCACTTTTGTCTTTTTTTCAATAACTTTTAGTAAAGTTAAAAGGGAATAAAAGAAAATAAAAAAAAAAAAGCTTAGGCATCTCAAGTAGTGTGTGGAATCAATATGAGCCGCACAATAAGATCCATGTCCCAGGAAGGTAGACATAGGATGCATCATGTTTTCTATAGAGCCAAATACGTACATACACCATACTTTTTAGCTCATTCCATGTTAAAAATGTGGGGAAAGCCTATATTTTTGGATGATGAAAGCATTTCTTTGTTCTCTCCTTGATGGTTTGTCACTCTCCAATGCTCCAATCTTGTCTTGCATGAGGAGGCATTTCTTGTGGTGGACTTGCATAGTTTTGATCAATCGATCTTATAAATTGCATCCTTATCGGCATCATTGTTGCAAGTCAGCTTGAGGTTGTCAATTTGTGCCCAGTGCGTTAGCACTTGACAGCTTCATTATCTGCATTAATTCCCTTCTTATTCATGCAGTTGCTGTCCACATTATGTCTGTGTCATGTTCCAAAATTTACATCTTTGGCTTGCATATGACTTAGAGGTTTGTTTTGTAAGTAATCTTTGTTTTGGCTTTCTGCTGTTATTGGCTCCGCCCTCGCTGATGAGCATAAAGTCGAATTCTTGGTGAATTTGATGACAGATATCTCAGCATGTGGATCGTGTGTCCAGTTCATTTGGTTCTCAGGACATGGTAGATATTTAACGTATAGTTTTCTGCTCAATCTTTTTGTCCAAATTCGATTAGAAAAGGTATCATATATCTGTGTTTCTGTTTGAATATATCACCTTTGTCGCAAACTTTGGTCCTGCTGAATAGAAGATGTAAGCTCACTTTCGTAAATGTGTGAGAAGGAAAGATGTATTTCAATCGTCTCTAGGCAAGTTTTGAGTACTCATTGGTTGAAAGTTGTTTTTTGATCTCGCTATCAATTTGACAAACCACTCCTTGAATTTCCTTTCTAATATCTGTTTCGCAGGCAAAAGAGTGAGAACCAATCACGTAGACGACAAGTTCATGGAAGAAAGTGATCATATGGGCAGAGAAATGAGCTCAAGGCAGACTTCAACATCAAGAAACCACTTACCAGAAGGAGAGCAAGTGATGAAGGACACAGCTAAAATGCTACCATATCATAAGTTGTTTTCTTTTGCCGACTCCTTGGATTACTTGCTCATGTTTCTTGATGCAATTGCTGCCATCGGAAATGGCATTATGCACGCCACTTACGACTGTTCTATTTGGAGATCTAATTGATTCTGTTGGGAAAATTTTGACATCTCAATCGCCAAATTCATTAAGGTATGCTTAATCTCATGAATAGGAAACTAGCCAATTTTCCAAAGGAACTCATCTTGTATCTTTAGCGGTCTGGAGATATTCTTTTCAGGTTCCTGATATCAGATTTAATGGCACGAGTCTGCTATATGGCAATTATGTAGAGCTTGAGTTCAGTTTTCTCCAACGTGATATACAAAATCAGGTGATCATCGATTTTGTTCTTCAGGTTTGCTTAAAGATCATGTATTTGGCTCTGGGTCTGGCTTTGCATCATTTCAGAGGTTGCTTGCTGGATGATCAAAGCAGAAGACAGGCCACACATAAGGAATTCATACCTGAGAACAGTTCTGAGACAGGAAATCACTTTCTTTGACGAGGAAACCAGCACTGGAGAGATAATAGTGAAAATGTGGAGCAACACCTTTCTCATTCAAGATGCCATGGGCGAGAAGGTACTCGATGTTGTGTGTGCAACATTGATCATGTCAATTCTTTTTATGATTTCTATTGGTTTGACATCACGGTTTGTCTTTTGTTCAGGTAGGAAATTTCATACAGCTCATAGCGACATTCCTAGGAGGCTTCTTGGTAGCTTTTACAAAGGGATGGCTATCCACTCTTGCCATGCTATCTGCCATCCCACCTCTTGTCGCCATCATGGTGAAGCTTGTAGGCAAACTAGTGCACCATTCACAAGGTGCTTATTCGGTTGCAGCGACCATTGTTGCTTAATCAGAACTGTAAGCAATGATGAAATTGATAAAGTATGACACCAATATAGTTTTTCCCCCTTCAATGTGTGACACATTAGTTCTGTCGTCACAGGTTGCATCTTTTTCAGGCGAGAAATGAGCCATAAAGAAGTATAACAAGTCACTGATCAAGGCATACTGGTCTGGAGTACAAGAGGGCTTGGTGGTGGGGTTGGACTTTGGCATGCTTATGTTTACTGTGTTCTGCAGTTATTCATTTGCTGTGTGGTTCAGCAGGAAAATGATAACTCAAAAAGGATACACAGGCGGGCGTGTCATTAACGTAGTCTTTGCCGTGTTGGTTGGATCCTTGTAAGTTGTGATGTCCTCTTTTGTGTTTATTATTTGACGGTCTTGCCCATTTGAAACAAGCTAACAAGATTTTCAACATTTTATTTGGAGCTCTCAAAAGATCTCTAGGCCAAGCATCTCCTTGTTTGAGCACATTTGCCGCTGGACAAGCTGCTGCATTTGAGATGTTCAAGGCAATGAAAAGGAAGCTGGAGATTGATGCTTTTGACAAGAGGGGAAAAAGGCTGGAAGAAATGTCTGGACATATAGAACTAAAAGATGTTTACTTCAGCTATCCGACAAGACCAAATGAACATGTGTTGAATGCTTTGTCCCTGGTGATACCTGGTGGTTCCACTGCAGCTTTGGTTGGGCATAGTGGGAGTGGGAAATCAAACGTTGTCAGTTTGATCGAGAGATTTTATGATCCACGGGAGGGTGAAATTCTCATTGATGGCGTAAACATCACAGAGCTCCAACTCAGATGGATTAGGGGGAAAATTGGTCTTGTCAGCCAGGAACCTGTGTTATTTTAATTCAAGTATCCAACCAGACCTGAACTCCTAGTATTCAAAGACTTCTGCTTGTTCATCCATTCTGGTCAGGTACAGCAAATACAAGTTAGGTCATTTTTCTCTGTTTTTTTCACTATAGATACGCTTCATCTGATGCAGAGGCTCATATGCTCGAACACTCGCTAAGAAATAATTTCATGTGTCTCATCTCATGTACTAGACAGTTGCTTTGGTTGGAGAAAGCGGGAGTGGAAAATCGACAGTAATATCTCTGCTTCAGAGATTTTATGACCCTGATTCTGGTCGAATAACCTTGGATGAAGCCGATATATGTGAGCTAAACTTGGAGTGGTTAAGGGGTCAGATGGGTCTGGTGAGCCAAGAGCCTGTCCTGTTTAATGACACCATCCGTGCTAACGTCGCATATGGTAAAGGAGGCAATGCAACGGAGGCGGAGATTGTAGCGGCAGCAGAGTTGGCCAATGCTCATAAAGGCTTGAATCTGTCAACATACTTCTAAGATTTCAAGAGTCTTCATCTGGGTTGTTAGTTATTACTGACCATGACATTGTAAACATACACAGGGTTACGATACAACAGTGGGCGAAAGAGGCTTTCAGTTGTCTGGCGGGCAAAAGTAATGGGTGGCGATCGCAAGAGCCATTGTGAAAGACCCGAGAATCTTACTCCTCGATGAGGCCACGAGTGCCCTCGACATCGAATCTGAGCAGGTGGTCTAGGACGTGTTGGATAGAGTCATGGCGAGCCGGACCACATTGGTGGTGGCTCATCGGTTATCAACGATCCACCATGCAAATGTCATCGTGGTGCTGAAAGACAATGCAATTGTCGAGAAACGGAGCCATGAGACCCGGATCAACATGAGAAACGGAATCTATGCTACCATGATAGCACTACAGGATACAGTTGCTTCAGTCAAATGAGGCTAGTGACTCAATTTAGCCGTCTTTTTCATTACAACTGAAGTCTTGAGTCTGCATCTTGTATATAACCCCCAGTCATTGATGAACATCAGCGTCTGATGAAGATGTTAAGGAAGTCTCTGAGAAAAAAGTTTCTGGTCCTCAAGTTCGATGCCGTTGGAGAAGTGGGAACAAGATGGAGACTAAAGTTGGGCCTTTAACATCAGAAAATGCCCCCTCACCAACCGAGACCATGTCCTTCAATTGAATGCATTTGTTTGGAACAAGAAATTGGTAATTTTAGCTTCACTCCTTGACAATTTATAGTCAAACCAAACTTGCTTTTCTTGCAAGCCCAATTCAAGCTTCCACTTTTTTTTCTTTTTCTTGGCTTCCCCATAATTTACTCAAAGCTCTCAACGACAACATTTTATTGATGGGTGACTCCTCTATTTGGTTTGTATTTGATTTGGGTAATTGATGGGGACTTCCACATGCCCTCAAACATGTTATTTCTTATACGGTCCACTCATGACGTGTCCCTGCCAACTGTCACCGGTGGCAAATTGGTTTTTTTAGGGCAATTTAAGAATCCATCTTTTTCTTTCTCCAGTTTATTTTTCCAGTAGGTTTCTTCACTTCTTGCGTAAAGCAAGAAGCCTAAACCCACTTTTATGACGAGCATTATTCATAGCGAAACCTTCTCATTGAGAAAGAAGCATGACAGAGATGGAAACAAAGGAATTGCAGGTGGGATATAGCAAAATATGATTAACAATGCATGCCTATGGTTTAACTCTTTAAAATGGGCTGAACTTTCACTTTTGATTTCGGTCTAAGGACATTATTAAGAGTGGGATTCTAATATATTCACGTTAGATCTAGTGACAAATTTCTCATTCCGGTAAGATTTAAGTCAAAATTAAGCTGATTCAGCTTAGATTTAGGGAGTAACTTGAGAGATTTGAAAGTATTTGTGGGGGCCAAAAGAAACTTTGACACTTGAAAGAATAGAGTTTCATTTCACAGGTTGTTTTTCCTTTTGGATGCCATAAGGATCTAGCTTTAAGATTATGTCTGCTGGTTCAAAGGAGTGCGGTTAACGCTCCAATTTGTCTAATCATAGATTGATTGCGGGGGTTACATCCCAAATCACATCATCCATAAGTTCATGAAAATTGAATAATTGAGTGGACCCTTTGGATGGATCAATCGATGTATAAGAGAAGTATATCATCTCTAATTTACCGAAGACTGATTATTTCTTTTTCATCTTTCAAGCAACAA
Source organism: Eucalyptus victrix (assembly GCA_016097545.1). Lineage (NCBI taxonomy): Eukaryota > Viridiplantae > Streptophyta > Magnoliopsida > Myrtales > Myrtaceae > Eucalyptus > Eucalyptus victrix. Next base: position 51,109,727 of record CM027842.1, read on the forward strand.
AGCGAAGGATGCAAAAATGATGTCTTCATCGAACCGTTTCAATACATCTGTTCTTGCTTTCAAAAGAATTGTATGGTCTAAATAGATATTCCCTTGATTGAAGAAGTTTCGGTGTCCCCCATCAACCGTTTAGTGAGTTGTCACATCCTCTACAGATGGCAAGAGCTGGAACAAGATTAATTACACTATAATCACGTGGGCTCATTCCATTAGAACCCAAATGGTCCTAAGTACCATGAAATTAACGCAAAATCTGGAAACGAAAGTTGCACAAATGAGGACCATTCTTTTCTCCATCTTAAATCACAATCACCTCAACGAACTTCGCTTCGTTTGATGTGAAACTACAACCAACAAGAAGAAACCAACCAATTCCACTATGCACAAGACCTCCAGGGTTATATTCATCAAGGGTTGTAATCCTACAGCTCCATTGTCCCACTTCTTCCCCCCACCTTTTCAGCTCATATATATATGTAGATCCAAAACTTTTAGTCCATTTCAAGAACTCCAAGGTAATCACTCCTTGATTGCTTTGTTGATACCGAATATCAATATCGATATAGATACGCATCTAACGTGGGCGTGAAACTATGTATGCACGCATCGCGATCTGCTACCTATTGCAGGTTCTTCTTTGGGTGAAGGAGAGGATAAGAGTTCAGCACAGACTCCGTTCGATTGCCGGTATGTATTTTTCAGAGCAAGGTTCTAAGCATCTTTCATGCTGATACAGTTGTTCTTTCAGATAAATTAAAAGCAGACAAAAGTTAGTAGAAAAGATAAACCAAAGTTTTATCTTGTTGCTTCTATTTAGCTCATCTTGGTTCCTCTCCTTTCCTCTGTGATGAAACTTTAGTAGGGTTCTGTTATCTTACTAAAATGAGAAGTAACTGTTGAAGCGATATATTGAGATAATTACTTTAAATGCAGAAGATGGTAGAGTTGATCATTGGATGGATCTGAGACACGAGTAGAACTAGGCTTGCTCATCAACTAACAAACTTTAACATATTTCCACTTTAAGTGGGCCATCTAGCTTGGGCCCTGCTAGACCGAGCTAGACTTGTAATTAGAAGATCGTTGAGGAATGTCTTTAGGTTGTTGTAATGTGGGGAGATCTTAAGTCGCCAAATTTGTACATGCGGATTGGACGCACGACACAAGTTCGATTTCTCGTATCATCAAATATAATGACTTGCACGTTTGTGCTGCCAATTTACTGTCAATCCACATCGAGGCATGGAATTTCTCTCATTCCACTCCACTGTAGCCAGGCGAATCATATGGTAAGTGGTTCCGAGGGTCTTGCCAAGTGAGTTGTCTTTATTGCAACTCGAACTCGTGACCATGTTTTCAGAGGAATTCAGCACCCGGCATTTTACCAATCGCCACAATTGGTAAAGTAAGCGGCTGAATGAGGTATCAAAAACTCTTCGATCATTTCGACTTGACAATCCCTTCTTCCAAGTATACCGTGCAATCATCGGAGCGCACACCTTCCGAGCTACCTTTTCAAAAGTTTGTTCACGAGGCATGGTACTACAGTGCCTGGAGACACCCTATTTTATCACAGGAGGAGGACGCACTTGGAGTTTCTCATTTGTCATTTTCGAACGTAGTAGGATCCCTGCGCGAATTGCAGTCGTAAAGGGCAGTGAAGAAAAATGGGTTTAGACTATAAAGTAAGTACTCCTGATGTACCTTAGAATTTGTCAGCTCCTGCCAGTTTTTCAAGAACCAATGTCTCTAGGGCAAACTCTTGCAGTCACATGCAGCTTCCTTCCCCCACGCTCCTGATAGTAAAGCAGTGGGTTCCTGCTCCGTTCACGGGTCATCCCCCTCTCTCTCCCTCTCTCTCTCTCTCTCTCTATGAATGCTCCTTTGATCAGTCAACATCATCCTCATCAACAGTGGAGACGACAGGGTTGTCGCCTTCTACTATTCTTTATCAAGCAAAGAGCCAATCAATCTTTCCCCTCACACGTTACAAAACGTTTGGAGCGCAAAAGAAGATTGACGTGCACGGAGACGCTGATCCATCGCTCGAATGATGTCCCGAGCAAGCATGCCCGCATGCGACGAAGGGGGACACCTGCAATGCTGCAACATCACGCATCAGCTCTTGCAATTTCCTATCAGAGATGGGGGTTTTGCTTGTAGGACTGACCTAACTAAATTGAGATTACGAATGAGGGGGGCTTTCATATGTGCACTGAAATGTGAGTTCACGTTCCAGGCATCGGTCTAGACGAGAGCAATTAGGTGTTCTATGAAAGTGGTGGTGGATCGAGTCTAATGTGCTATGGATTTTATGTTGGTGAGAAATTTATCTGTACGTGTTGGTTACCAAAATATAGGCTGAGGAGTCAGTCCTTCCTCCTTTTTATTTTGTTCTTATTTTATACTATTAGACTTCGAATTTTTCCAAGAAGATTTCATGTAAAACCCGAGCATATGTTTTAAATATTCTACATACAACTACAAATGGAAAAAAATCAGAATATATTATAAAAAAAATTGACAATTAATCAACCAATCTCGAACCTTATAAATTCGAGTTTTAAATCATTTTCAAGTATTTCATAGATCTCTTGCCTTTTCTTTTCACGACAATGAAAGCTGTATTCGCATGCTATTTATTATTTACTCAATTTTGTTTTTGCTATATATCTTTATAAGTAAGCGTGCGCTGTTTTTTCAGTGGAAAAGAAAATGAATATTTTTTGGGATTGGCAGTTATAGTGAACTTCTTGGCAAGATATTCTAGCAGAATCTCTTGAGATTGGGAACAAGAAAAGGTATTTTTTACTACAAAGCATCTCCAGTTTGTTGCGAGGATTTCTATGTAGATGTAAGAGAATTTATTTATTTATTTTGAATTCGAATCTTTGTGTGAACAAGGTTGAGAGACAAGACAAAATTCTCCTAATCCCATCACTATTCTGTTTTTGTTGATTATTATTAAATAGTTTTCACATTCCAAAAGTTTCGTATAAGTGCTTCTTTTCTACCATATAAGTTGGTCTAATAATTAGCGTGGACGATAAGACAAATAAAACATTATGTTAAGAAGTTTAAACCTAAAGTTCATGCGACATTACAGAAAATTATGAATGTGAAATGGTTAACAAGGGACCCTCATGTTTTTTCTTCATCAATTGTCATTCTTTATATGGCAATTCCTTTTCTTAATTCCTAATTATTGCAAAAAATTGATACATTCCATGGTTTTTTTTTTTCTGGTCGAAATCCATTCCTTGGCTTATACATAAAATGATGTCATTATTCTCTTCTAACGCATGGGTTTGGTATGTGTGCAAAATTTAATCAAGGGCTCACCCTAATGTCATCCTTATAGATAACCAATGTAGAAAAAAATGTAAAACCATTCAATCGCATGTTTCTTGCATGGCAGGTCCTTGATTAAATCCACCAAATGGGACTCTTATAAATGTTCCATAACTTATAATCAAGTAAAATTAAAAAAAGTTTATTCCAATGTAAATTGGCCCTTTCTCACCAACCCCATTATATATAAAGTAGACTTAAATGAGAATGAGTGGAGTTCCTACTACATCCATTAAATTCCAATTTACTTGACTTAGAACCAACTACATGTTTTTGGAGTAATCATCAATCAATCAAACACCATAAGGAATACCCTCTTTAGTGGAAATTATACTATTGCAATGATTAGACCACACGCCATAAAAATAAAGAACATTTTCTTCACCTAATTTAAGGCCCTCAGATTTTTTTTAGCGGGCCTCGTACTGTCGACTAAAATTAGCAAAAAGGACAAAAAAAAAAAAAAAAGAAACTTGGTCTCATTGTACTGCTTTTTGTCTGCTTTGTATTAAGGGCCCATCTCAATCATTTGCCGTCCGACCACCTCATGATGGGCAATGGATTAGTTTAAATTTCTCGGTGAATTCTCTAATGCTGCCGAAAGTAAAGGAATAGGTTATAGATTGCTTCCAAATTAATGGTCCAAGATGATAACTATATTTGAATTCTAAATGACATGCTCATTATTCATGTGAAGTCTCCTGGAGGTGTCAATTAGAAAAATAGATGGACTTGAAATTTTATTAATTGTATGAATCATATTAGGAGTAGTCTCATTATATAAAATCTCAAAACGGTATATTCGTATCATATTTATTTCGAACTAATTTTCTTATAATAAAAAATTTCATATTGAGGTATGCCTGGTTAGGGATTTTTTTTGTGGTACTTGGCACACAAATTCTATGGTTGTTTTTCTTTGCTTCTTGAGATTTTGACCCCTTGCTTAAATTTTCTACATCCACCAAAAAAAAAAAAAAGGTCAAGAATTCTAATAATCCAAAATGAATTGGTATTTGTGAAGTGGCATGTACTTTATGGGTTGACATTGTTTAATTGTAAATACCCACTTTTTTTTTTTTTTTTTTTCGGGTGTTGGGGGGGGGGGGGGGGTCAAAGTAAATACCTACTACAGAGGGGCATTATTGTGGGATACAAGGGGACACCAACTAAAGAAAAAAACATGAAAAAACATCAACAGTTAGCACAGCAAAACTCAGGTTTTTGTACTTCCTGTCTCCATACATTCATTGAAGTGCTAAAAAAGCTGATCTGCACAAAATTTCCCCATCACAACTCTAGGGGATCTTCCCCTTTCTAGGTATCCCCCAGAGGCTCAGTAGCTTGGGTTCAAATACAGCTACTTTGCCCACCACCCGTTTGCTACATTGCTTGCTTCTCTGGGAGGTGACCACCAAGAAAAGATTTAGCAATAATGGCTTCCCGTTGTCTGGACGGGGAGGGTCAATGAGCAGGGGAGAGAAGGAACAAATTGGGTCATTTTGTTCTCTTGTGGGTTTCTTCTGTGGATATTTCTTGTGGGTTATTTCCTGAATCATGATGAGACGAGATGGTCAATCGAGAACACTGACCCCGTGAAGCAAGGCTGACCCATCTCCCCCGCGGGTCTCACATAATCCTGTTCCCATTAAACTTCCATCCACGACAACCAAAAGAGCTTGTCCCTCTGTTTTTTTTGCTTTTTGCAGGTTTTTTCTTGGGTCAAGTTGCGAGCTTGGGAGCCATGAAGCAAGAAACACCGCCAAGAACGACGCCAGCAGCGAGAGCTGAAGGCAGAACTGGCGGCAATTACTCGACTTCGCATTCCGCAACCACCACACCTTCGCGTTTCAGAGCCACCCCGAAGGTTAAGGAGCCGTTGAAGCTGGCGGGTGATGTTCTGAGAGACAGAGCAAGGTCAGTGCCTCCAGATGTGAAGAACGATTCGATGGCCCAAAGGTCTCTTTCGCTCAGAACCCCCAAATCTGGAGACATTGCTGCGGGATCTCAACAGGGTAGGGAGCTCGAGGAGGCGAAAACCGGGGGTCGACCTGGGCTGGCCCGCGCGGTTGTCGAGCAGTTCGCTCGGCCACGGCGGCTGCGGCTGGGTGCGAGTTCTGTCACTAGCACTAGCAGGAGAAATGAGGATGGAGCGATGGATGGGAATAAGAAGAAGTGCGAGGAATTGCAAGAAAAGTTCGAATTGACTGAGAATTTGGTCAAGAGTTTGCAGAGTGAGGTGTTGGCTTTAAAGGCAGAACTGGAAAAAGCACTGAGCTTGAATGTGGAGTTGGATTCAAAGAACAGGAAGCTTACAGAGGAACTTGCTGCTGCTGAGGACAAAGTAGCAACTCTCAGCAGCTTTGATCAGGTGAGAGTCTAAGACCGAATTTTGGCATGATATTGTGGTTTGGTTTATAGTTTGAAGTAAAAACGTGTTTGAATCACCTACTCTCTCTCTCTCTCTCTCTCTCTCTCTCTCTGTCTCTCTCTCTCTCTCTCTCTCTGTCTCTCTCTCTCTGCGCCCTTCTTATCATTTCAATCTGGAGTGCATGCTCCAATTCTGTTGTGGAAATAAGATAATCCTTTGATGGTTGCATGATATAATTCAGTCTCTGTAGGCAAATCCACCCCTTCATAAATTTAAGGATTGAAAGTTTTTCCAAACTTGAAACATGAGCTTGTGCTCCTTCTGGTTATAGACTGGTAGTTGTTTGTAAGTTCTTCATTTCCCAGCTTTGTTGAATGGCGTTTGTTTGTTCCATGTCTTGTTGTTCAGAGGGAGTCAACTAAGGATTTCCAGAGTCCCAAATTCAAAGACATTCAGAAACTGATTGCCAATAAGTTGGATAATTCAAAAGAAAAGAAGGAAGCATTCGGTGAGGCTGTCTTTAAGACAACGCTACCTACAGTGCCAGCGAGTTCAATACCAAGAGGCACCAACAATAATGTAAAGCCTCCCCCTTGCCCGTCCCTGCCGCCTCCACCTCCGCCACCTCTTCCCTTATCTCGGCCCCGGGCCAGAGGATCTGCAACCCCTAAAACTCCTGCAGTCGTAGAATTTTATCACTTACTGACAAAGCCAGAAGAGAAGAAGGATGAACCAAGATCAAAGGATTCCAATAAACCAGCGGTTACCAGTGCACATAGTAGTATAGTTGGAGAAATTCAAAACCGTTCTGCTCATCTTTTAGCTGTAAGCTTCCAGATAATTTTGAATTGAGATTTGTAAAATAACTTTGTGATTTTGTCCTCTGACTGTAGTTAGGATGATATTGACTCAGCTTGATTTTACAGATCAAAGCAGATATTGAAACCAAAGGGGAGTTCATTAATGGTCTCATCCAGAAAATCCAAGCTGCTGATTTCTCAGATATTGAAGAGGTCCTAAACTTTGTGGATTGGCTTGATAATGAACTTTCTTCCCTGGTGAGTTTAGGTGCATATTTAAACTCTTTTGTGAAATCTCAATTTGGATGGGGCTTGAAAGAGACTTACATTATAAATGTTGGGACCACAAAGTCCCATGTAGATAGGTAGGATATACTCCCATTTTTGCTAGGCTTCTCCTCAGAATTGAGTTTTTTTTTTTTTTTGGCCGTCTATCACCCAATTCGATGAATGAATCCTCTTGCTTAAATGATGAGATCATGAGAATGGACGACCCCATGTTCGAGAGAGATTTTAATGGCTGGGAGTTGCATGAGTTGAAGGTGAGAATTAGTTACCTGAGTTGTAGGAGAGGAAAATATCTTGAACTTGGACATACACTAGCAATACCATGTATCCCTCAGATAGTAGAGAGCCATTGCTTTTGAGCTTGATTAGCATTGTCAGCCAGCTGCCAGAGCTGAATATCCTTCTTGGTCTCCCATGCATCATGTGCTGTTTATGGTGGAAAAATTTACAGTCAAATGTGTTAAAGGTGCCTTTCTTGCTGATTTGTGTCGTGGTCCATGTTGAATGGGCTGTTGTGGAAATTGATGACCTTACACCTAGCTCTACCTATGTGATATCTTTGATGCTGTAACATTACCACCTTTATAGCTGACAAACTAAGACCAATCATGTATAATCTGCCAGCTTTAATGTTGTCGTTTGATTGACAGGCTGATGAGCGGGCTGTGTTGAAACATTTCAACTGGCCCGAGAAGAAAGCTGATGCCATGAGAGAAGCTGCAGTTGAATACCGAACTCTTAAGTTGCTCGAGAGTGAGATTTCATCATATGAGGATGATATAGATGTTCCTTGTGCAAGTGCATTGAAGAAGATGGCTGGCTTACTAGACAAGTGAGTTTACACTTCATGTTTGTCATGCATTAGTGGTCCAAGGTGGGAGCAGGATCAATTATCCAGAGTTCTGTTTCACCCCTTTCATGTCATTGTGCCAGGTCCGAGAGAGGGATTCAGAAGCTCGTCAAACTGCGAAGTTCGGCTGTGAGGTCATACCAGAATTGGAAAATTCCAACTGATTGGATGCTCGATTCAGGAATGGTGTCCAAAGTACGGTACATTTGTCCTCTTTTTAAGTTCACCATGGATTCTAATGAAATGTCATGATGCTGACGGCCCTTGACTGACTCAAATGTCGAAGTTGAAAGCAGAAACATGTAGAACTTGCATGTTTTACCCGAAAAGCCGAGAGCCCAACTTTTTGCAGATGTTGTGTGGTGACGGACTTCACTTAGACATTATATAGTGATTTCTTTCTGCTGCTGCGAGTGTCCCAAAAGTATAAATTTACAGTTCTTCCTGCTGATGCTTAAGTTCTGCTTGGTTTGGTTCTAAAATTTACACTGGTTATGTGGTTACGATGTTGGGCCAATCTTCGGTTTGGTGTTTTGTTCTGCAGATAAAACAGGTTTCGATGAGGCTGGCTACCATGTACATGAAGAGAGTGACAATGGAGTTTGAATCCATGCGGAACTCGGACAGGGAATCGAGCCAAGAAGCTCTATTGCTCCAGGGTGTTCATTTTGCGTACAGGGCCCATCAGGTAACCGAAATGAACTTCTCAGATGGCTCGACTCTTAAATCATCTCTTCTTTTATACTTTAATTCACGGCTTTGGAACCCAATCAAATCAGAGAATCTCGAACTGTGTAGTTAGCGTCTGTAGTTTGCGTCGTGAACGGCACCAGTCTGTTAATTGCTCGCGTATGCTGCTGGTACAGTTTGCAGGAGGGCTCGATTCGGAGACATTGTGTGCTTTTGAAGAGATTAGACACCGCATCCCCGGACACTTCCAAGGGTCTCAACATCTGCTGCCTGGCATAACCTCATCTTGAGGACCCGTGTAGTGTTGAGCGGTTCGATTTACGCATCGCATCACTGGCATCCGAGCGAACGGGCGGCGCAAGATTCATTTTCAGCATGTCCCCTGTAGATACTCGGGAAGACCATCGGAACATCTCAGTACAAAACACCGTCTCTGTAGAAGCCGTCAAGGCCTCGGTAGTTCTTATGAAAAGGTGTAGTTCATATGCGCGACGAAGTGCAGCGCGAGTTAGGAGCTCGAGAAATGTAATCCTTCTTTTTGTTTTCCTTCTTGTTCGAGCTTGATAAATGTAATGGAGACACTAAATTCCTGCAGTTTTTTCTCGTGAGACGCATCGACGACTACTTGCAAAAGTTCAATAGTGATGCACTTCCAATGTTAGGGAAAAGTATTAAAAAAACCCTAAACCTTTTACATTTATGCCAATTTAGTCCTAAACCTTTTTTTTTATACCAATTAAGTCTTAAATATTTTTACGTTATACCAATTTAGTCTTTTCCGGTCAATTTTGGTTAGATTTTGCTAAATGGATGCTTGCCAGCTGACGTGGTCTGATTGGCGTTGACGCCGATAACTTTTAATAATATTTTAATGATTTTTTTTTCCTTCTCCTCTTCTTCCTCTAACCGATCGCCGAACCTCGGCGACCGGCCAAAGGTGACGGTAGACGAGGTCGAGGTCAACCTCGTCGGCCACCTCGCCAATGGTCGTGAGGGCAGCCTTGTGCCAGGTGGGCGAGGGCACCCTCACCAGATCTGGTAACGTCGAGCCTCGCCCGGATCTGGCCTTGCTAGCCATGGGTGAGCCTCGCTGCCCCACACGAGGCCACCCTTGCGGCCACTGGCAAGGTGGCCGGCGAGGTTGAGTCGCCTTTGGCCGGTTGTTAAGGTTTGGCGACTGGCTAGAGGAAGGAGGAGAAGAAAAAAAGAAAAAAAAAGAAAATATTAAAATATTATTAAAAGTTATTAATGTTCGCATAGATTAGGCCACATTAGCCGACTAGCATTTATTAGCAAAATCCGATCAAAATTGGCCGGAAATGATTGAATTGACATAACATAAAAATGTTTAGAACTTAATTAGCATAAAAAAAGGTTTATGATTAAATTGACACAAATACAGAGGTTTAGAACTTTTTCAACACTTTTCCATCTAATGTTGCATCTTAATAACAACTTATGTACGTATGAAACACTTGTTGCACAGCAAAGAAAGATGCAAAGGAAGCAATTGGCAATGAGATCTAGCAACCTTTTTTCTAGCAAGTTAAAAGATCTTTTGAATCAATCCAAAGATCATTTCGATTTCATTAGTAATGAGAAAACACAAAACATCACATAATGATCAATCAAAGAGAAATTCAATAGCTAAAAAGGAAGATCGATTGTCTTGGGATCCTTTCTTACATTTACCGGATCGCTTTCCGAATATTCCTCGGTGCCATTTATGGAACGTGAAAAGAAGATCAAGGACCATCCACTTCCCAAAGAAGTCAAAGAATTTCTCGGTGATCGTGTTAAGAACCATTTTTTTTTTTTTTCTCCGGATGAACAGAACTTGGGTAGTTTCTTCTGGCCTTTCGAAATAGTTAATATATTCAAGTTAATTATTAACTTAATTGAATAATCGGCAACCTAAAAATCCAAGTGGGAACTGCATTGATCAGATTTTCACACATGCCAGCGAGGAAACCGGCAGTTGCCAACTTGCCATCCGCAAGTCAAACCCGTTGACTCGGGGTTCCGACCGAGCTCGCTCACCTCCTCACCTAGACTTCCAAGGGCGTAATGGTAACACCACACCCTGCTGGAGAGATGTACGGAAATGTTGGCGCCGACGTGGCGCTACTCGGGCCGTCCGATCTCCCGTCCGATCCATATCGACCGTCGCCTCCCCCGGAAGAGCGCGCGGAAAACCGAAAACAGACACGTTGCCATTGCCCCCCCGCGTCCACGTCATCGGCGTCCCCTCTCCACCACTCAAAGCGCGCCACGTGGAGAGCAGGAAATTCTCGCTCACCTCGTCCTCGTCGTCCTCGTCATCGTCGTCCTCTTCATGTCGATTTCATGACTCTTGCTTGATTTCATCGACGGCGTTTCTACGTTTTTTCCTGCGTCAGTGTCGGAAGCTGAAACCGGCGTTCTAATGGAGTCGCTCTCCTCCGCCGCCGCCGCCGCCGCCTCGCGGCGGTTCCCTCGCTTCTCCGGCGCCGGGATCGATCCCCGCCGCGGGAATCCGATCGGCGAGGTTAGGGTTTGCGGCGGCACGGGTCGCGAGGGGTGCGCCGGATCGAGGGCGCCTCGCGGCGCTTTGAGGTCCGAGTTTGGGGACGATGGACACGTGCGGTATTACGGCGGGGAGCCGAGGATTGGTTGGAACAGGGAGGGGAGGAAGGAAGGCGGGAAGGCGGAGATCAAGAAGAGGCTGAAGATGTCGAGGGGATTGAGGAAGGAGGAGGATTTTTCTGAGTTTTGTCGGATGGAGCGTCGCGGCGGCGGCGAGGTTGTCGAAGGTCGGGAGAAGCCGATCTCGGTAGGTTCGTTTGGTTTTAAAGTCTTATCTTTTGGGGAATTTTGCTGCAATTGATTGGTAATTTAACTGTGTTGTGAGGTGATTTGTAGTTTGATTCTATGGTTGATCCTACGGGAGGTGGAAAGATCCTTGTTTTAGTGATCTGCTTTCACTTAATCCGATTCAGGGTTGATATCTATGCATGAAATCTGCCATATCCTGGTCTTTCTATTGCCCTGTATGAATTCATGATCTTCCCTTGCAAATTGCCTTTCCATGAAGAAATTTTTTTGAGTAAGCTTTTATTAGTTGAAGGGTGATTGATTCTGAAATTTGTGCTTTAATCCAACTGGAGTGTTTCTCGCTTGGATTTGGTTGGTGTTGTTGGGTTTTCTGTCGAATCATGGTGGTCGTCGTCATGCAGGAAGCGGCAGAGGTTCTGTTGAAACAACTTGAACAGCTGAAGGCGGAGGAAAAGGAGCTGAAGAGAAAGATAAAAGAACAAAAGGCCAAGCTTAAGGCAGAGCGAAAGAAAGTTATGATGGATTCAGAGTCGTCATCCTGCTCCTCCTCCTCGGAATCAAGTGACAGTGAGTGCGGGGAGGTGATTGACATGGGCCACCTAAGGACAGAAGTTCTTGCGAAAGAAGAGGGTAACAATGCCGGAACTCTTGAGTTGCCAAATGGGGTTCTGTACCGCCAGGCGATAACTAGCGGTCCTAGCGATGTTGCAGCCAGTGGTGTGGTGGTGACAGAGAGGATCGAAGTGTGCATGGGTAAGAAGTGCAGGAACTCAGGAGGACCGGCGTTGTTGGAGGCATTCAAGAATGCGGTTGGTGTCGTTGAAGGTGCCGTTGTTGAATGCAAGTGCCTGGGCAAGTGCAGGGACGGCCCTAATGTGAGGGTCTCGAATAGCTTGGGTGAGAATCCAGCTCCTGAAGCGGATGATTCCGTCAGGATTCCGGCGAATCCTTTACTTATCGGGGTCAGCTTGGAAGATGTCGATGCTATAGTGGCTAAATATTTAGGGAAGGACGGAGACATGGGGTTGAACGTGGCGTAGTCGCTGTGCTGGATGATCTGCTATATAGGCACTGGCATTCCAGGTACAATTCAGTAAATATGTATTCTATCTCAAGCATAGAGTGTCTGTTTCTGTTGTTAAGGTCTCTCGCTCTGTTTCTTCAGGCATTCACCGAGTGCTGGAGTCCCTCTATAATGTTTTCTTTGGAAGGATTTGTACCAGTCCTAATTTCCTTCATTTGACGTATATAAAATGGTGGACAGCATTCATATGGATTACTGAGGAAAATATGATCACCCTATGAGATCTGTAGTCTTTTCACTGTGGGTTCTTTGCTCAAAATTATTTCATCATATATCCAAGTTCTAATTTGATCAGGACATGCCTGGAAAGAATTGTTGATGTTTTGGTCGCTTTATCTGCTTAAAGATGTTTGGTATACACAAGTGATCTTAAATTCATTGGAATGGCAATAAAATGGTAGGTCATCCTTCACTCACCACCGGTTTCAATCATCACTGGCATGCAGTTCCGGCGACATCTGAAATTATCCTTTGTTCTCAATGCCAGTCCTAGTTGCATACATGATCGCCACGAGGGTAAAAGATCAAGCAACCAATGTCTCACGATGTAAAAAGATCTTGAAAGTGCAAGCACCTTGAAATAGGGATCGCACTGCTCATCCGTTGCCATGAGAAAACACAACAATAACTGATGCAGTCGTGAAAGCTTTCGCCACTTAATCTTTACCAGGATCTCAACAAAGTCTGACTTGAATACACTATATGTTAATTGAGCCTCCACAGTACCACAATATGATATGCGTGGAGATTCAATACTTACACAATCTGTAGAAAACCTAAATAACAATTCTTGTCACCCAACACAAATCTCATTGGATGCTAAAAGCTTTCGGGAACTGCCCAATATGCAGAAGTACAAGTAAATCAGAACAACATCAGCTTGCTAAAAATGGCCAGTACAAAAAGATATTGGCCAGCTGACCTCGTACTCCAACTTGACATTTGTGAGGGTAGCTGCCACTTCCACGGCAGCAAATACCCAGAAGGATTTGTATCTGATCTTCCTCTTAATGACTCACCTCCTTCACAGAAAGGTTGAGATTGAAAACAGCTAGCTTGGAACTCTTTGGACGCCAGCAGCTCCGGCTGAAACATTCGCAAACTCCTGAATTATGCTCCACCATTTGACTCAGCGACAGGCTGCTCCTGTTATGATGGGCTCACCCGACCTTATTTGCTTATCCATATCCTTGATCTACCACTGAAATTTTGAGCCGCTGGATCTTATGCTCCTAAAATGTTCTTTTACTGGCCAAAATTAAACCTGGCATGGAACTTCATTTTAACGACCGATATGAGAGGGATAGAAGATTGCATGGTACCAACCCTGAGGCTTCAACTCTATCTTTGTGACACCCCAGCAGCTCATGACCAAATGTCGAGCATTCTTCTTACATCACAAATCAAAGGCATGATGCCTCCTTTGCTCCAAGGATGCCTCTCTAGAGCCCTTTAGCATTCATTCATCCTCTTGAAGCAGCCATGGTCACCTCTGACACACAAGCATAGTACAGTTCATTCTCTAATTCTCGCTCACATCTAAACCCTCCCATATGCAAGTACATCCACTATTTTCGCCTTCCAATGAACAGGTTGTCGAGCCTAAGCATGGTTATAGCTGCACAAAAGAGGCAGCTCAGATCTAGCAATTTTCCAGTTAGTAAAAATTCGTTAACAAACTTGAGTGCTTCCATCCAAAAAGTAAGGCAAGACAGAGAAAAAGATAGAAAATATGAATATCCAGCAAATTGTTGCTCTTCTAGTGCAAACTCCTTGCACACACAATTTGCTAATGGGTTGTTTTGTGTTATCCATTTCTGCAAAGCACGCATGTCCAGTCATACCTTTAAGGGGGCATTAGCTTTCAATGCCTGGGAAATTTCAGGTTGGGCTGATGTTCAGAGGGGTCACCACTATTGCAACGCTTCACGAACGAGTCGAGTGTTGTCTGCTTGCCAGGGCTATTAAATTTTTGCTGCTTCCCAGGGCTATTAAATGTATGCTGTTTGCCAGGGCTATTAAATGTATGCTGTTTGCCAGGGCTATTAAACGTTTTTTGCTTTGCAGGGCTGTTTCTAGTTGGTTGGCTGGCTGAGACTTCCAATGTATTTTCATGGCCATCAAGCACCTAATTCAGAAAGCAGAGTAAGGGATGAAACTCTTCCAATAGTATCAGTCTCACCCAAAGAAAGAGAGAAATACTATCAGGAGCACTAAAAAAGAGAGGGCATAGATGTGAGCAGTTGTTTCGGGAGGATAGGTAGGAAGCATTAATAACAGCAATAAAAAATAAAGAAGCGTGATAATTTACAGCCGACTAGTGACGGCAATTTACCTGACCCAAATTTTCCAACTTGCTCTGGACAACATCCCTGAAAAGAAAGTTTTGACAAAGATGATTATTTAAAAGTATCACAAAATTGGCCGGAGTCAATGTGCTCACAATTTTTCCACACTCAATACTCCACATTACCATAGAAGCCTCGATGATACTAACAAAAAAGGAATAGTACCATATTATGTCATCAACAGTGTCATTTGCCAGCAGGTAATATATATTAACTGAAGATACCTGAAACAAAACAAACAAGCTTGTCAAGAAACCCATAAGGACAGTTTTAGCAATTTAAAAGACGATGACTCAAACATAATACTTGTGAACTGGACAAAACTAAACATATTGATGACCAATTAAAAGATGCTACAAGCCATAGCGGGAGTGAATACTCTTTCATGAGCAACTGGTGGTTTTTTAACTACAAAGCCGAATCAAACGTGGTTTACTGATTGAATTTTAGGGCTATAAAGCAAGCTTTCAGTCAACATAAATAGAAAGCGATGAACTAGTATTGCTGACAGCTGCAGACTTTGGACAAGTTTGGTCTTTCACCTTAATTACAGTGCTTTTACCTGACCAATCCTGTGAGCACGATCTTCAGCTTGGATCAGATCACCCGGCGTCCACGATAGCTCTGCAAATATAACAGTGCTTGCAGCTGTTAAGGTCAGACCAACACCTCCAGCTCTGATTGATAGCTGCAAAATGAATCAAACTTCAGGCTTCATCGATTAAATGAAGGAGAATCAAGAGGAAACAAGGGTAACAGTTTACACATCTGACGTGAAAGAACTTGTCATGGAAAATTATGAACTTGAACAAGTAAAAGATAAAGCAACTGTCATACCACTGCTGCCTTTATTGCATCTTTCTCTTGGAAATCAGTAACCAAAGCTTGCCTTGCCACTGCAGGTGTACTGCCATCAATCCGTATGGAACCAACTTTCTTCTTCTGTAAAATTATCAAAACTTGTAAATGAAAGATCAATCTATTAAATACTAAAAGTCAGTCTTACAAGAAGATATTCATGTATCGCGTCCATCATTGGCTGGTGATGCGCAAAAATGAGAAACTTGCAGCCCGCCTGCTGAGAATAAGCAGGTTAGTATGTTCTGCCTCCAAAATGCAAAATGCAATTGCAGCTTGCAAGAATCTTCAGCACTACTAGAGCAAGGAGGTAAAGCTATCTATAACCTCATGTAAATCAACTAGCACTTAATGTTCAGCATGCCTAATAGCAGCACTACTGTAGAAAACTTCCACCCAGAATAAGAAAGTTTGTCAGCTAAAGAATCAAATCATTCGTTTGAAAATAATTGAAGGCAGAGATTCACTTCATCAGACTCCCACATCAATTGTTAAGAAAAAAATCATGATCATTCCTATTAAAGCAAGAGACCTTTCGAAAGAAAGTGACGTCTTGGCATTTCTTTTTATTTGAAGTCCTAAAATGGTGATATATAATGGTGACAGACGTTCAAATAGCGGAAAACAATATCAAACAATGCCAAGGGAAATTCTTTTCCTTCTCTAAGAGTCAAAAAATGCTAGTGCTAGTCTAGATCACACCAAAAATGAGAAGATACTAATTTCCAACATGTTAAGCCTAGGTAAGTATACATGATATTAAATTCAGACATGACGTGCTAAGATTTTCAAAGTAAAAGAAATGTAGCATTGAAGGACATGCAAGTATGGATAGTCTAAGTATGATCACTACATTGCAATTCAAACAGCAAGTGATTATGACACTAATCAACGAGATAAAACAAAAGCTTAACGGTCACAAATTCTTAAATCCAAAATACTAACGGTTACTTATTGGAATTCAAATGGACTAGGAAATAGGTCAGTCAATTACCTCAACAACCGTTTCTAAGTAGTCTAAAACAGCTGGGATTTTGGCTTCAGCAGAATCGGTGTATATCTGCAGACAATCAGTGCATTAGAGAGTAATATTCTCTTTTCCTCCATATTCATCCTGGGTCAGGGTGCAGGGTTGGTGTTCATAAAAACTTCTAATAAGCTGAGAAGGATAACCTTGATGGAAATGACTTCACCACAAAATATACTCAGTTTTTACATCTCATGCATATGGACCTGTATACCTTGTTAATCAGGTTCTTCTCAGAAAATTTGAGTGATTCGGCCTCTTCTTTTGATGTGCAGGCCTTGATTCTTTCTTTTATCCCCTTTAACTACAAAACAGAAATCAATTGGCTACTATCTTTCGTCACACTAGAATGTCATTGGGATCTTGCAAGAAACAATGGAGACAACATAATAGTAATTAGCTGGAAATGTGATATGAACAACAGCTGTCACCAACCATATACTGCAACCGTTCACAAGTCCAAAAAAGAGCCAAAGCCAGAAATATTCATTTTTGGGTAGTTAATGAGGCTCTATCTCTAAGTCCATAGAAGAAAAAAAATGTAAAAACTGATTACATAGCTTGACAAAATCATAAAGTTCATATATTGTATACTAAAAGCACACATGAAGTGCAAATGGACTCCTCATGCCATGCAACACTTCTCAATAATTGAAGAAGTGACCAGATGAAGGCCATGTTCTCAAAAACAAATAGTGCCAGCTTTTCCTCTTTAAAAATTGGGATCATCTTAATGGCACTTTTGCTCATTCCATGATGTGAACAACAGCAAGCACAACAAACTAGACCTTATCCCACTAAGTGCGTGCCAATGTGCTGTGCATCAATATTTTTTCTTATTGACTCCACGTTCTTCAAAGTCTTGCCCCACCCTTTCTAACCTGCTTCACTATCCCTTGATCATATGTCCTCATTGGACCTGAAGGTCTTAGTTTTAACATGACCAAACCATCTCGAACAAGCTTCTCTCATCTCATGCTCATCTGGAGCAACAACTAATTTTTACTGAACTGATTCATTTCTAATTGTGTCTTTTCTTGTGCACCGCCACATTCCTCACAGCATCCTCATATCTATCACACTCATTTGGTGCAAACGTTGATGTTCAATTGCTCAACTCCATGCTTTAAATAATTGTTGGTCTGAAAGCTTCAGAAGCTTATAAATATTGAAAGCACACAAACTAGTTTAATCCATGAAACAATGGCATTAGTACATGGAAGTCCTTCATGCAGAAAAGCTCCTCCCAAGTCCAATCAAATTATCAAATGCATAGACTCAGATGATTGTCAAGGATATGAAATGAAACTCCCAAGGTAATAAAAATATTTATTTGTGTAAACAAGATACAAGCTCAAGCTCCAAAACTACAATTCAACTTACATTGTAGCCACAGATTTTCTCATTATTTTTGTTAATAACTGTAGATGGCCTGATTTATCAAATGAGAACCAAAGTTCTCATAGAAATAATTCACGACCAGAAATTTTGAGAGAAAAACTCATAATCCACCCTGAAAACCTAAAATTCCACTTCAAAATATCACCACCTCACACTACAATTGTAATTGACGTCGCTGGATTAAGTTTCTTATGCTTAGGCACACAAAGAAATTAACTAAGGTAATTCAACACATTTATTCAAAATTTATGCCATAAAGTAAAGAAAACATTCTCATGTCCTCTCAAATCAATATCATTACCTCATGAAACAAAGCATTGATCCTTTTCATGTCCTTATCAGCCAAATCAAGGAAAACCTGAAACAAAGGCCAAATATGAAGAGAGTGTACTGGAGATTGATATTATCAGGATTAAGCAAAAGCTCCCCCACTGACGAAAGATAAAAGCAAATAAAGCCATATGGATTACAAATAGCATGGCTTTCATTCTCAGATGGGTCTTCACACTCATCTGAGTTAGTCAAATTTTGCCCGCGGAAGTATCTAAATGGACGACTCAGTGAGTGTAGATTGCCCATTACAAGTTGAAGAAATTGCTCAAATTTGAAGGCCACTGACCTGACTGGCTACATCAGAGCAATAACTCAATTGCTACTTGGAGTTTTCAGAAAGCTAATCATTAAGGAGATAAGACTTTTCTTTAGGCTTTGTTTAAAGAAGGTTCTCATTTCCCCACACTGATAGAAATGAAGAACTTAATCCTAGAACATAACAAACATTGATTAATATGTATGTTACTTAAATAATGCATGTAGGAGATCTGATATACAGGAATGAATAAGAGTGGAGGATATAAAAAGTTACCTGTTGCCTGCGTTTAACTGGGAGCTGCGTAAGGACTTCCCTTTTAAGCCTTCGGATCATAACAGTTGCCTTCATCAGATTGTGCAATTCTTCATGGTTACTGGCACCTTGATAAACACCAAAAAATCCCTGAAAAGATTCTCTTTGTTAAAGAAGTAATCTCCAACAATTATAACTTCAAAGCAAAATTATTGGGCAATGTCAAACATCACATACACCCTTGCAATATCTTTGACCATATTCATGAACATTTTTGTAAACATCTGGATAGAGGGCCTCCAGCTGCAACACATAAACAGGTTAAGTAGACACATACCATTGATACATAACTCTAGTTTGTAAAAACTTTACCAGCTACAACTTTACACACTTCAAGTACCTGTTTGTGAAGCTCAATTGGTCTAGACAAGGCAGGAGTTCCACTTAGCAACATTGCATATTGAGCCTTCTGCGAAGTTATTATTGAAGTTGTGAGAGACAGAGAGAGAGAGAGAGAGAGAGAGAGAGAGAGAGAGAGAGTATGTTTGCTGTATTCACATTATTAATCGTCAATCAAAAAATAATCAAGGAGAAAACACAATTCTACAAAACATTGTGCACTTCTAATAAACCAGTATACCACATATTAGCTGGAAAAAGATGAGGCAACCTTTTGAACAACAAGCAAGCATCAAGCTAACGATGTGTGCCATTTCCAATACAATAATTGGCAGAGGAAAACAATAAAACCTAACAAACCACTTTACCCTTGAAAACTGAAAATGAAGTCAGATGATTCCATGTCCAAGTTGTCAAAAGAAAGTAAATTTTGTGCAATTAATTTTTATGAATGATGGAGGTCTTCCAGAAGCTTCCTTGATGAAAAATATGCATTAGATGGGCAAACCAACCTATAAATAGCATATGGGCATTTGAACTCACCGATGACATACTAATATAGAATATAACTGCTTTGTAGAGCACTGGAGTCCGGACAGGCAGACACCATCCGATGTAGCATGAAAAGCAAAATGAATGTATATTAACATGCACCGTATTGTGCATTCCTATTGTCTGCCTTGTGAAATGCACATCTAAACTTTTGTCCAGCAAGTAAATAGTGCAGATGGTAAAGTAATTGATCCAAATTTGAAATATGCCTCAAGCACGCTCAGCTATTGAAATTGATAAAACCTTTATGACAGGAAGGGTAGCAGCCGTCCTCTTAGCTTGTGCATTTTTCAGGAAATGTGATTCATCTGCAATCACAAGCTGTATGAAAACATCAACTTTAAAGCATGCACAGAGACGCCAAAGAAAAGGCTGAATATTAGAGCCAAAAAAGAATTAACTAACAGAGGCAGAAAATCAAGGATCAGCTTGAAAACTCTACGTTAACCTAATAGGATGGCCATCCTCATCCGATTTACCAGTTTCCATATGTCTAAACAAAAGGCAGAACATGAAGCATCAGCTTAAAGACTCCCACACAGCCATGCTCATTCACTATGACTTATTTATCCTGATTAAGACAAATTATGAAACTATCTAAGGTATATTAAACAGATGGTCAGAAAGTAAGACTGATATGTGAGCATTACCTTGAAATCTGATGACATTAGCACATTCTGTAGCTTTGGGACAACATCATAAGAAATTATGTTAAAAAGGCCATCAAGATGTACACTGCTCTTGGTGTTTGAGGCCACTATCCTAAATCCGCTTCTGTTTGACCCTTTACATTGAGATAAAAGAACCTAACAGATAATCACCATTAGCAATGAAAGAAGAGACGAGGAAGGATATATAGATTAAAGATGACAACCATCAGATGAAAGTCCTAGAAACCAAGGTCATATATATATCTTGTTAACATGTCCAGCAATGGTAGCATCAGAGACATAAGGTCAAAGAGGGCGGCAGCCGAAGTAAGTAATATAGACAAATAATATAATAACATACAAGTATGTCTGACGAAGGTATATTTAGCCATTGCTGAATCATCTGTCCAAGGAAAAGAGTAAAAACATTCAGGCCTAAACTGCCATCTTTGTAAAATAATAGTTAAAAAGATTGAAAGCAAACACTCACTGTAGCCCAATGCAAACGCAAGGAAGATGGTGTGAGCACAAG
This sequence comes from Eucalyptus victrix, assembly GCA_016097545.1. Classification (NCBI taxonomy): domain Eukaryota; kingdom Viridiplantae; phylum Streptophyta; class Magnoliopsida; order Myrtales; family Myrtaceae; genus Eucalyptus; species Eucalyptus victrix. The sequence goes on from CM027842.1 coordinate 51,130,586, forward strand.
AACAGGCCATGAATCACGAACGCACGTAGCAACAGCAATTGCCTGCACAAACAAAAGGATAAAATGTGCAAACTCAAACAAGACAAGTCATTAATCTATGGCTTTGTTAAGAATCGTACTTCCAAATTTGAGAATTCAGACAGTAGATCCAAAAACATCTGTAAAAGTCACATTAATTTCTTCTCTCTTTTGTTGCAAAAGAGATCCATGCAAAGAATACAGTTGCAAGACAGATTCTAACATAAATAGATTGTATACACCAAACTTCAAGATTCTTCAGTACAGAAAACAAAGAGTAGGAAAACAAAACAAACTCCTCATGATTATGAAATACTAGTGTTGTTTTAAAATAGCATCAAGCATTTAAATGCAGAAATCAAACATGACGCATCCAAAGAACTGACAATTTATTATCTTTCCCAAATGAACTACTAAGAAAACAATTCTGCTGGAAAGAGAGACAGCCATGGTTTTAAACTACAGATAAATAATTTAAAGAGATAAAAAATGTATCACTTGTAAAGTCTTTCCCAGTCCCATTTCATCGGCTATCAGTACGCGAATTCCATGCTGCAAGACAAACCTGACAAAAAAATTTACAGTAGGCAATATTAGATAAATAACCAAATTGAAAACTCGATATTGAATGTTTTAAGTTACAGAACATGTCATAACATTTTCTAACAAAATAAAACACCATAGTATGTACGTACCTAACGCCATCCCGCTGAAATGGAAGAAGCTTTGATTCAACATCACTAGGCATACTGCCATATCGGTCTGGGAACATAAAAATTATCAATGACTTCATACAACAAAGATGGGAATTAACACCAAACCAACCCCCCCCCCCCCCCTTCCCCCAAAAAAAAAAATGTATGATGATTAAGACTTCAAATAAAGCCCAAAGTACACTCTTCCATTAATCTCACTATCTAACTTTGACACTTATGCATTTGTTTCAATGATAGTAATGCACTCAACTAACAATCACTTCAAAATATAGTTAGATCACGCATTTTAATACAAAGAAGTCGAGTTCAATCATTGAATATAGTAGACATTTCAGATGCATCAACTCTTCACCTTGTAGATCTGGGAGAGCAGATGCAGCAGCAATAGCTCGGCATACCAAGGGATCCAAGTTCACTATCTGCCAAAACAAGGAGATACATTGTCAGTTGAAAGGTAACATGAACTGAATGATGGCCATATAAATCAATATTCATAAATTGCGGTATAGGGCATTTCCATTGACAACTTGTATAGTCAACACCAACCATTGCCAGTTATGAAGTGTAAATTTAGCAGCACGTCTAAACCTTAAAAGACCTTGCAAGATGATAAACTCAACATGCATTTCTATCTATACTAAGCATGAATATACTCATACAGCACACAATAAACTTATTTTAGTAAAGAATGACGGCAAGTTATGAGTTACTACCTCAATTCTACAGCCACGTTCTTCAGCAAGGACTTTTTCAGCTGATGGCAAAGAAGACAGTGGGAACATCCAAATTCTGCAGTTCGATAACACCACCTGTGAGTATGCTATGTGGCTGGAAACTAAAAGCAAGTACACAAGCCACGCAACCATGTTGAATGTTTCACCCGCGAGCGTGCTTATAGTGGGAGAGAGAGATACCTTTCTTTTGCATTCCAACTGGCTTTAGGGATCTTGCGGAAAGCGGCAACTATAACCTGGTGGCAGCCAAATTTAATGGAGAAACAACATAAAAAAAAAAAAACTCTCTTTCAGTGCTCAAATGAAAAAGACTCTCTCGCTGCAAACGATGTCGGAAAACACCAACAAACCTGGTCATATTGGAACTTTGCAGCAACCTTCCCACTGGAATGAAGATAAAACTTAACAGACGACTTCGACAGCAGCTCCTTCCCAAGTTCATCTAAACAAACAGTTCACAGCGAAGTCGGAAAATCAACATCAGACCGCTGCTTCCTCCAAAACCAGACAAATCATTTTAGCCAAAACAGAACAAAACAAAAATCAGGCCTCATCCCCACAACTCGGGAGCAAATAATTTACCAGCACATGCTCTAGACGGGGCCGGTAAGTCTTCAACCTGCACAACAACGACCGAGTCAAACCGCTGCTTCCCGGGCAATCGTACCCAAGAAAACGTCACGACAAACAAATCCACTCGCGAAAAAAAAAGAAGAAAAAAAAAACACGAAGCCAGCGAGCGGGAAAACCTTGTACGGCCAAGAATCGGGAACGACCCGGGTGCTGTTCCAAGCGGCGCTGCTCGGGGCGGGAACGGGGGATCGGGGCTGGCTCCCGGGGAAGTCGCGGGGGCGGGAGAGCCGCTGGAGCGCGTCGCGCTCGAGGGAATCCAAGTCCTCGGCGCTCAAATCCCAGTCGTCGTCGTCCATCCCCGGGGCTCAAATTTCGCGCCTTTTTCCTCGCTTCCGGCCTTGCCCAGGTAAACCCTTCGATGGAGCCTGCAGAGATGGCTCTTCTCGCTTCTGGGTTCTTGGAAGAGGAACGATCCTGCGGAAAAGTAAAGTGCTTTGCAGTCGCTAGTTGGCACTGGACTAGCCGTTTCAGTAACAGAGAGAGAGAGAGAGAGAGAGAGAGAGAGAGAGGTGCTGTCAAACTAAGGAATCAAGAATGAGTAAAGAAACCCATTTAGGAAGTCACGAACATATAAACCGGAAAAGAATGCCACGGTGTTTCCTCGATCTATTGATCAATATACTCGGCCAATGTATTATTGTTTTTGCAACTTTTGGGGAGATGATGATGATCTTTGATTATGAATTGGAGAGAAGTGATCTGGATAGTCGGTGCTTTAAAAAAAGTTACCATTCACTTGTCATGATTTCGAATGTGCGATCTTATCTATAATAATCTTTTTGTTAGTTTAAAGGGATCATTTTGGGGGATCTAATTTTTGATCAGGTTCAGGGTGAATACCCAGTTCCCCTTTTTTTTTTTATTGGATGGTGACCCATCACGTTTCCATTGGAACTTATTTTGTAATCTTCTAATGTCCTATACAATTTCAAATTTTACATTATTACGCAAGAAAATAACGTAATCCTCCTAATTTATATTGAAACATTAAGCATTATAATAAATAAATACATCAACTTTTTGACTAAACAAAAAATTAAGGATCCACATGACTAATTATCATAAATAAAATCATAAGGCAAAACGAAAATCATAATATTACATAAATATTAGCAACATATATGGGTCTAGTATTATTCTTATTCCCATAACTATCGCATAAAGCTGTTCATTTATGCAAACATAACTCCTCATAGAAAAGAGAAATTATACAAGTCAATTCATGTGATACATGAGAATTTGGCGGCAACGAACGCCATCTGTCCGTCGGATGGTGCGAGAGGGAGTCAGTGAGGGAGGGAAGCGAGTGAGGAAGAAGAATGATGAGGGTTGAATGTCGTGCATGTCTGAGAGAGCCAAAAAGAAAAATGGTGTGTGATTGCAGGAGTAAAAATAGAAATCAAAGGGGTGAATCCTAAACTAGTTTTGTGCTGGCTGGTGGCCTAATTCCCTTAAAAAGTACTAACCCTAATTCGGGTCTCAATTATGATCCAAATTTATTTTTTGTCTCATAAATAAAAATATGAAATTTAGGGCCTGCCTCAATTCTAGCCCATGAAAAAGCACCAGCATTAGGTCGAATCCCAATTTTGGCCAACTTTTGTTGTCTCCTAAAAAACATTAATACCCAAATTTGACCTATATCAAGTTTTCATCCAATGATGCAAGATTCAATGTGTCATTCCACATGTACTTGGTAGATTCTTGATGGAAACTCAACAAGATTCAAATTTTGGGCTGCCAAAGTTGGTGTATTTTCATGAGACAAAAATAAAGTCCGAGAAAGAACTGAGACATGAGCTATAGTTGGTATTCTTTTATAATTTAAAAAGAAAAGAGTTTGGGTTAGGATTAAGACTCTAGATAAATTTGGCGATTTGACGCTTTTTTTTATGAGACAAAAAAATTCGGGCCAGAATTAAAACTTGAGTTAAAGTGCCTTTCAGAGGGTTTCAGCAGCTGGTCCGTATTAATTCAATGCATGGACAAGGAGGAACCTTCCTGGTGACGTTCCTCAGAAGGGCAAAACAAAGAAACTTGACCGCTTAGCACCGCTTAGCAGATGTGTTCCAGGGATTCCAAAAATTTATGGGGATCCTTTTTACATATAAGCAGTGCATACCGTCATCGCTTGCTTCTGCTTCTGTAACGCCCAAGAAAGTTCTCGGCTTGTTTTCTGAAGTACTGTCTGGTTTTGAATCTCTACCCATCCTGCTTCGGCATCAAACATCAAGCTCGATCAGGTACACTTCCTAAGCACCCTAGATGTTTCGTAGAATTTAGTTTTGTAAAGCACATTACGTGTCCTTCGCTGCTGTCAAGCGAGGGGGTTTGTATAATTCCGTTCGCTGATGGCTGTTGAGTATGCCGGTTGAGTTGCCAAAGCCTATGGTTCATCTTGTTCATTGGAATTTGTAGTTCAGCGAAATAAATCTGTTTTAGGTTGGACTCTGGGAGCATGGCGGCAAAGTTACTGTTCCTAGTCCTCTGTCTCTGGTGCCCGGGAATGATTTCCTCGAGCGGCTTAGTAAGAATAGCCTTGAAGAAGCAACCACCCGATCTCTTCAGCACGAGTGCAGCTAGCAATAACAGCAGAGCCGGAAAATACGTCAAAGCGCATCAGGGTCATGCGGCTTCAGATGATTTTCCTTTGAAGACTTCCTTAGATGCTCGGTATTTTGGAGAGATTGGAATCGGCTCGCCTCCTCAAAACTTTCGCGTCATCTTTGACACCGGCAGTTCCAACCTTTGGATACCTTCATCAAACTGTATCTTCTTCTCTGTGAGTATAAACTTCTTTTAAGGAATTTCTTTTCGCTTTCCCTTCACTGTGGTTGCTTAAAAGGATAATTTTTCAATGCAGATGGCTGGCTTTCTGCATTCTAGATACAACGGTAGCCAGTCCAGTACATACAGACCAAATGGTAATGATCTCGAGCAAACAGTTCTTATAATTTCAATAGCTGGTCATTTATTGTTGGTCGCATTCAATGATATGCTTCTCGATTGAGGCGCTTATCTTGCATCTCTCCCTTTGATTTTTCATCTTTAGGAAAACATTGCAAGATCCCGTATGGATCTGGATTCATTTGGGGTTATTTCAGTGAAGATATCGTGCGCAGTTGGGAAACTTCAAGTGAAAAATCAAGTAGGAGTTTGTCTGAACAAAACTATTGAACTTGTCTTGCTGAATCTTTACGCATCAAATTGTAATTTTCTGCGAGTCTGCCATTATTCAGGTCTTCATGGAAGCTGTGACTGAATGGAGTCTTACTCTCACGTTGGCAAAATTCGATGGGATACTCGGGCTTGGCTTTCGAGAAATATCAGCCGCAAACGCTTTGCCAATTTGGTAGACACCAAGTTCGCTATGTCCACTATGATATCTTCATATAAGATAAAAATTGCAGGATTTTGTTCTCTGGAGGCGCATTCTCATCTTTTGATGCTCTGGATTTTGGACTTAGGTACAACATGGTGCAGCAAGGTCTAGTTAGCCAAAAGGTCTTCTCTTTCTGGCTGAATCGAGGTTCAAAGTCTGATAAGGGCGGAGAAATTGTTTTCGGAGGTGTCGATCCAAAACACTTCAAGGGCAATCACACTTATGTTCAGGTCACTCAAAGGGGTTACTGGCAGGTGACACTCTCATTCCATCAAACTCCGTCTCGACGCTGATGTTACTGCTCGCTTTGAAGCATAACAGTGTATACTCTTGCTGTTTCCAGATTTCACTTGAAGATTTTCTCATTGGAAACCAGTCTACAGGTAATAATCCACTGTCGATTGGACACCAGTTCATCATACTGACGTGTGAAAGTCCAATTTTTTTTCTCAATGTCTAAAGTACATGAGGAAAGAATCGACTGAATCGCGAGTTCAAGTTTCAGGGGTCTGCAGTGGTGGTTGCGCTGCCATCGTGGATTCAGGCACATCGTTCATTGCTGGACCGAAGGTACAGAGCCTCTTGTCTCTAAGAATATCACTAGTGCTTCGGGCGATGTTAGCTGAAAAATATTTGAAAATCCTGTGGAACAACTGTTACAACCATAATTTGATCCTCCACTCCAGGCAATTCTGGCCAAAATCAATGAAGCAATCGGTGCGAAAGGACTTGTGAGCATGGAGTGCAAGCAAGTGGTGTTTCAGTACGGGGATCAGATGTGGAATCTACTGATATCTGGTGTATGTCTCGATTCAGTCTCTCACCGTGCAAATAGTTATAGCATATAGGCAAAATTACATTTGCCATAAATCTGATTTCCATCTCCGGCAGCTGGAACCCGAGAAGGTCTGCTCGAGCATTGGTCTGTGTTCTAATAACCACTCATGGCACGGCAGGTATGGATCTTTCTTTCCTTCTATCAAGCAACATTTTTCTTTCTGTGCTGAAATGCAAACTCGGGCTAATTGCAGTGAAATGATCAAAGAGGTAGTCGAAAGCGAAAGCGCCAGCGAATCAAAAGACGGTGACAACTTCTTCTGCGCAGCTTGCAAGACGGCAGCTCTGTGGATCCATACCAAGCTAGTACAGAACGGCACAAAAGAAAGGATATTCGAATACATCGACAAGGTGCGAACAAGTTCCTCACTAGGCTTCTCATATCGACTTTCTCGGTCTTGTATAAGCTAATCGATCGCTCACAAGTTTGCTCGCGCTCAAGTTGTGCGAGAGCTTGCCAAATATGATGGGACAAGTAGCTGTCGACTGCGATAACATTCTGAGGATGCCACCCGTTTCCTTCATCATCGGAAACAAATCTTTCGAATTGAATCCCAGACAGGTAAAGGACTCAAGGAGTCATCGAACTAGCCTTCTCCTTGCCTCCCGTTAGCTTCGAACTTCTCAATACTCTTTAGAGTCTCCAACCACCTCGACCGCGTGTTCTTCAGCGGTCTCGTCCTCTGTCCTTCGGGGATTTCATTCTCCCTTCTGCCGTTTGATTTGCAGTACATAAGGAAAGTCCAACGAGGAGGTTCGGCCATCTGCGTCAGCGGGTTCGTGCCCTTAGAAGTCCCTCCGCCTCAGGGCCCCCTCTGGTACATGTCTGTCGACATCGTCCTTGGCGCGACGAACTATTTCGTGGCATGTAACGTGGTGTCCTAACGTTCTGCAGGGTGCTGGGAGAGATCTTCATGGAAGCATACCACACCGTGTTCGACTTCGGCAATCGCCGCATAGGATTCGCGGATGCGGCACAGTATTAGCAGGGCATCACCTCGCGCATCGGCACTAGATTGTACGTCAAGTAATGGAGAAGCTATTGGAGGTGTGTAGAGAGCGGCGTTTGATAGTATTTGGCTCGTGAAGAGAGCGAAAAGAGAAGGGAAAATAGGCAAAAAAGAAAAAGAAAAATTAGGAGAGTGCACCAGCCGGGAATCGAACCCGGGTCTGTACCGTGGCAGGGTACTATTCTACCACTAGACCACTGGTGCATGTTGATGTTTATTGTGGCTCAACATTAGTAGATAAATATATTATAAATTAATCAAATCCCCATTCACAATGTCCATTTAAGATAGAAATAATAGAATCGAATTGATATCTGTACAATAAGTTTATAACTTATTGAATAGTTTCTCTGGACTGAAGTTATGACCTTAGGCATTATTTACTCTCATGTGAATTTTTTTAAGTGAAAAATGTCAAAATTGATTGCTTCTATGTTTTATTTTACTACAGTGATGGAGTATCAAATTACTATTATATTAATTCATTTTTTTTTCTGTATCTTCTTTCAAGTGCAGGATAATCTTTTTAATTGATCTTTGATCTTAGCACTTCCATTAGTCGCTAAATATCATATGATTTATGGCTTATTTTTTGTACTCTTATTTAGCATGAGCTTTTGGAAGTCTCTCATAGCAAGGTGAATGACTTTCTTCACCATCGTTCACAGCTGTTTTGCAATCATCAATGTCATCAAAAAAAGAGAGAGAGAAAATAATCCTTTTGCAAGCACACCCTCAATCAAGGCAAGGGATTGATACTGCATGAAGTGCCTTGCTATATGTTTGTGTTGATTATATTATATCAGGTGGACCTAAGCATGTCCTTGAAAGTTTTCACCCGGGCCCTCATTCGAATCTTAGAATTCTTAAGATGTAAAACAAGTGAAAGGCATTGTTGGGTATAGGGCAATACAAATATATGGCACCAATGCATTCATGAAGCCCACCATCCTTGTATATTAAATGGGCAGGCCGCGGAGGCCTCTGTAGAAGCCATGGCCTGTCTTCTGTGGTGAGGTTACCTTGTGATCAATAATCAAGGATTCACAAGAGACCCTAATTAGATGTTTATATGTATTTGTCTTGGTTAATATTAGATCAGGTGTAGTGGATTACAAATGGGTTCACATGGATGATGATGATGATGATGATGCTGACCAGAAAACAAAGTCTTATGTCATTTTCTTCATCTGCCATCTTTAGGGATTTGCATATCGAGTATAATATGCTTGTGTCCGCTTGTGCCTTTAACCATATTGTTAAATACATAACCCATCAAAATAAATTGTTTAATGCATGAAGAAGATTTATCGATTATTCCCATCGCAGCAAGGATTCCGCAAGATTTGTGGCAAGAGATGATGCAATCTTGTAGGAGAATACAATTTCATAGTCACTAAACGCCAAAACAACAATAATAGAACCCTATTTTCATTGTCATAGGGGTACTCCTTCAATCATTGGTGGTTATAGATTTCATTACCAAGAAGCAGGTGTCTCGCAACACAATTGAGGGTCAACCCGTCTGTCCAATGAATATACGTTTAAGGATGCCAAGACCCACAAGAAGTTCAGATGGTGTAGTTTAAGGATTCGCAATAATTGTGGCAAGAGGTGATGTCATCTTGTAGGAGGATGCAATTTCATAGTTACTAAACGCCAAAACAACAAGAATAGAACCCTATTTTCACCTAAGACCACGTGCAACGACTGGTAGAGAAAACCATGAGAAGAACCTTCTTCATATGCGTTAGACGACGACGACCCGTTCGACCTTTCCTCCAAAGAGAAAGCAAAGAGAGAGCAAGCAAGATCATGAGCGCCTCACATCACCTTACGAGAATCATCCTTGTTGGGAATAACAGATTCCCTAAAATCGATCCGATACTCAATCGAACCCGTAAAATGAACACGAAAGATGAGCCCATGAGTCGCATGTATCACCAATCAAAGATACACTACGGAATTGAGCGTACCTTATTTTTCACAGATTAAACACTAATATTGAAGTTTAAGGAAAAATCCTAATCCCGTTCTACCGAGAAGCATATTGTTATTATGAGGGGGAGAAAAAATTCTAAAGACGTGCATTCTATTTTTTGAGCATTGTTACTGAAAGTGATGTATTCCCTCTTTATCTAAAATGTTACTTCAAACAACATAACTCTTTGTATCTAAACAAAGCAACGTTTCACATCATAACCGTTCATCCCTCCATGGGTCCATCATGGGCGGACAGGTTCTTAAGCCCATCAATACATAAAAAACCCATCAATCCTCATCGGGCTACTACTCCATTGCGATTGTGATGTTGCGAGATCCGACCCCAACGAGTTGCTCGTGTACAGCATATGCAGCGGGCATACGTACAGTCACTCTTTTAACTATGACAATTTTATAGATGTGGTTCTCGAGGAATTGTGGCACGACACCGCAACCCACGGGTACAACTACTACGCCAGCTCTCACGGCATCTACGGCCACGGCGCATGCAACGGGCCATTGTCGCCCTCGGACTGCTCGGAGTGCAATCTTGATGCCAATGATAACCTTAGAGTTAGATGTGACCGGAGTCTCGGTGCGCAGTTCCAATTTGTAGATTGCAGAGTTAGGTACGAGACTAACCAATTTACTGAATAGTCAAGCTTTATGCCGACAATGATGTTGGAACCAATCAACATTCCGGCTGCAAAGCTGACTAATGCAAATCATTTCCATTTTCTACAATAGAGAAAGTCTATGTCCTCTTGCAAACGTCTTATGAAAGGTGGTCCATGTTTGATAATTGCGCCACGCTTGTCATATACGGGCTTTTTGGTATATCGAATTAGCACATGAAAAGACGCGTCAATCGGTATTCATTGTTTCGAAAAGACACGAAGTTGTAAAATTCCGAAGTGAAGGATGAAATAGCATGATGAGCTCTTATTCTAAAGTTTTCCTAACATCCGTTACCTTTCCTCTTTTCACGGCTTGAAATTCTACCTAAACTTTGTACTACGAAATATCTTGCTATATCTCATGAATCAGGTATGAAGCAAGCTGGAAACCGGTTAGATAGATCAAATATTCAATTGTTTACACTTACTTATGATGTGGGCAAATCTACTTACGTTAATGTTGACAATACTTTGATACATGTGTGCACGTATGGTCAATAAAAGCATGGGCTCATTTTAAAACACTATTATCATTAAACCCCCATTAAACCCCCAAGTCGTACAGTCTATTCATATCATTAAATGTGCGCAAATTCTTTTTGGATTAAAGACATTCAAATAGGCCAAAGTCCTATACTTAATCGGCTGATGGGGTTTGCAAAATGTTTCATGAGTCTTCACAAAGTTGGGCCTCTACGTTCATGTCCACAATTTGTGCTCAAACTTGGAGGGAATCGACATTGGAGTGGTGAAACTCCGACTTACCATGGAAATGGCCGTTGGCAATTTACAACCGCTCTAATGTGGGTTTTCACTTTCAAAATTGGGGTGAAAAACACTCTACATAGAGGTCTAGGTTTCTTCAGTTATCTAGAACAAGTTTTTCATGCATCGAGATAAAAGTTAAGTGCCATTTACTCCAAAAAATTTCAACTCTTCGAATATAACAAGTGTGAAATTTTCATTTTTCTCAACATGTTAAGCTCCCAAAAAACGTTTTCTTAGACCCTCCTCCGTCAATGATATGATTTTTAGTAGAAGAGTCTTGAAGGAAAATTTCTTTTGCTTCTTTGACGTTCTAAACTCTACGAAGAATCTAAGCTTTTTTTTGAAGAATTTGCTCTAAAGCTTAATTTTGGGGAAGGCTACGCCGCCATCAAAGTCAATAATATTTAAGGTGACGCCTACAAAGTAATATACCAAGTCGTCAATGCTGTCTTATATGAAAAAGAACAAAACAAGAACGAAAAAAAAAAAAAAAAAAAAAGGGAATGTGGAAAATTGATTTCACATGTGACAGTTGGGATGGGATATTGTTTACATGAGGATAATAAAAACATATATGCTAAGGTAAGAGATTACGTCATTATACCATGAGTGAGACAGACAGGTTCATTCCATTTCAACCTTTTGGTACAAAGAAGAATACAAGAAATAAATTAGTAAGAGGTGATGTCTACATTGGCCGACATAATGAAGAAATGACTTGCACAAATCCGGTTTTACGTGAGGTTCATTCATACCAGCCTTGTTATAATGAGATTCGGGTCAAACTACGAGAGGTATAAAAGATAAAATGGGCACACATATACAATCTCATCTGCTAATTAAGAGAATAAGACTATGCTTAGTAAAAAGCCAAAAAGCAGCCTTCCACACCTAACCCAAACTGAATATTAGAGGAGAAACCTATAAGAAGAAGCTCTTTCTTATTAACATGAGAATTCATTCATGGGTCCTTTTAGAACAGATAAATTTCCTTCGATTATACACACATCATCCACAGGCAGCAATTCGACGCCGATGCGCCATACATTTACACAATCCTCGCAATGGGTCTGAGAAAACGGGGCATCGAAAAGAAGGAATATATAGTGAACGATATAGGGTCAAGAGGCATCGTCATGGGCGATAATGGCGCTAGTACTAGAGCTGATGTTGGTGCAGCCATTCGTGTTGCTGTTGAGCATTCCTGGATGAGTTGCGCCTGCGCCTACCATCGAAGAAATGGCAATTGCTAGTTTGGAACCAAAACTGGGGTCGCTAGCGATGGTTGCTCCAACGTTACCCATCAATGAAGAAGGGTACTGATTGTTTAGTAGCAAGTGATGCGCTTGTGGTGGTGGCAACATCTGCATCTGCGGATGCCCTAGGAATCCTGGGTAGCCATTGGAAGGAGGGATGTTTTGCTTTTGGCAATTGGGTGTTGATGAAAGGGCTCTTTGGCTGTGCAGAGAGTGGTTATTGACGAGAGGAGCTTGGGCTAAGTCAAGTGTGATTGTGGGGTAATTAGGGGATGAGGAAGAAAGAGAAGCCATGGTGGAGGAGTTGCTGTAGAGGAAGTGATGTGGGAACAAGAAGTTGTTGGAGCTGGAGAGGAAGCTAGGGTTGCTGTTGCCATTGGGGGCGGCTTCGGTTGTAGTTGAGCCGGAAAGGAGCATCGAGGCGGCAGCGGAGGTGGTTTTGGCAAGGACAGCAGCCGCTGAAGGAAGTGGGTGGCTGTGCTTCCCTTCGTATGTCGTTATGAGGATGGTCTTATCTCGGACACATCTTTGGATCTGTGTCAAATAGAATAATTCAATATGATAAATGGAGAAATTAAGAAGCAAAATACAGTACCTTTTTTTTTTTTTTTTGGGTGTCATGTCATAGCAACTAGCAAATGTAAGTCCGGCTCATTTTACTTAATAAAATTGATAGCATAAAATAGAATCTTGAAACTTATAGAGAATCTCACAAAAAGTAAATATCATCGTGCACTTTGTAAACTGTGATTGGTTCTGTCTATCGCGTCATAAATAAAACGGAGTTTCACAGCATCATTTTTTATGCACTTAATTCCCTTATATCATCTGAAAATTCAGCCATTCAAGGAAAGCAAAATCAAATTTGAAGGAGAAGAAACTGAAGAAGTGGACGAAATCAAAATGAAGACGATGAGCAGATGAGGCCAAACCTTATCGACAAGTCAGGCACCTCTAGAAGTCAATTTTCTTGGTCATCGAAGTGTAACTACGCATAGTATTATTCTATGCTTGACGTGCAACATGTGTTTATCTATCAGAATCAGGAGAATTCAACATGTGGGGTAGGAGGTTAAATGCTCAGAGTTTGGCCGAGAAAGTTACACGAAAATCCTTCAAATTCAATAAATAGAATGCAATAGTACCGGGACCATCTATCGAGCGAAAAGAGAAAGAAAGTTCCTCAGAACTTGTTCCCGACAACCTTCAATTCTCAGAAAACGCAAGTCAGTTTCCTTAAAGGTTTCCATCCTTCTTTTCATGAAATGTCTTCATGATTATGGCGTAGTCTGTTACTTTATCCCTAACTGGAACTTTACGGCCAGCTCATTCAAAGTCAACATGCAGAAGGCCATCTTTTTCCTTGGCGTGATATTAGGGTTCAAAAAATAGGTCCAGAAAAGGAATAAGAACTCCATTTTTGTTAATTCTGGTATATTCTTCGTCCATCTGTCCATATTTAGATTTTGGAATATACCTGCTTACGAACTGGGCATCCGATGGCCATCGTGCAGCGATAATAGGCTCGGGGACAAGGGTTTCCTTTCGCGAGTTTTTGACCATACTTCCTCCATTGACACCCATCGCTTATCTGCAACAAAAAATTACTGAGCTCGTTGATCATCATTTTGATATACTAGTTACGCAAAGGGAGTTCTCTCTCTAAAGTTCCTCAAAACTTCTCTCGAAAACCTTCAATTTTTGTTGAATCCTTATGTTTGAAGATTATCATGTATGATTTTTGAGGATATATAAATAACTCATGCATCAGCATTGACCACGGCTGACATATGGAAGATTTGATTGAAGGATGCAATCAAGATAGTTAGAGCTAGGCGATCGATCAGAAGGACTCGAGAAGAAAATGAAGGGAGAAGAAGAAATCTAACCATAGGTGCATCAGATCGCGCCCTTATGGAAACCCTCGCCTTTCTATAAGAACCCTGCTGACCCAAAACTTGGTCTTGATGATTATCAGGATCTTCTTCATCCTCTCTTACTATGTTCTTGCCTCTTTCCACATTTGGACTTTCTAGGGTTGTCATAGACTGATTTGTTTGACCATCATCAGAGCTGGTCTCGTTCGTCGATGACAATGCTCTTTTCATCCCTATGTGGTTCTCCATGCTCTGACCATCACATTGTTGATCGGTTATGCCGGCTTCCACAGATGGCTCCGATCTCTCTCTCAGATTATCACCATAAGGTGACACTCCGGCATTAGCAAGCCCCTCATCCTTGAACTGATGGGCAAACAACAGACAGAAAAACCATTTTCGTTCTTTTACTTTCCTGAATCTATTGATTTGTGATGAAGAGAAGTCAAGAATATAGAGGCAAACAGTAGACCGCAGCAATTCAAGTAGAGCGAAACTAATAAATTATTCTGCTTATATATACATGGTTTAAAAATTGGAAGAAAATTCTGTAAATGTTTATATGATCTCTTACTTTCCCCCAGAATTTCAATTCTGATTTCCAAGCAAACGTACAATAATTGTGCTGCTAATTACAGTTAAGATTTTTATTACCTTGTGAATGATTGATGCCTTTGCTTGCATAACTAGAAGAAGCTGGGCATAAACGGCAGTGTACTTTTTGGAGATCAACTCCAGCATGCTCCTTAGCTCTTGATTCTCACCCTTTAATTCCTCAAGTTTGTCCCTCAAAGATCTCAGCTATTGATCATATACATGAACACATCCATACAAACCAATTCGTTAATTACATGATCAAAAGAAAAGTTTTGTACAATCAACACCCATGTGTATCTCATGTCAAACCCATATGAGATAGACAAATTCATTTTGCACCCAGAAAAACCCAGAAGTTCTTATTTAGAGAGAGAGAGAGAGAGAGAGAGAGAGAGAGAGAGAGAGAGAGAGAGAGAGAGAGAGCAATTGTGACTTACTTGGCTAGTGGCCTTGGTCTCTTCTTGATGATTCTCTCTCCACAAAACACCGGTCCTTAGGGTGAGAAAATCCATTGCACCACCCTGCACAAAAGCCCCAACCTTGAGCAAATACTGAATAATCTGTATTAAAATCCATCATGATCTTCAAACTGAATAACCTTCATCTGGAGTCTTCCCTGAGCGCTAGATATTACAGCCTATCACACAGTCTAACATACATAGCATTAGAGGATGAGAACGAGAATTTGCGATTACATCATCGAGAGGATGGAGCTTCGCTGAATCTGGAACGCTGGCTCTGCAGTCGTTGCCATCGCTCCGGAGCCGGTCGCTGGAGAAGAAGTCGAGCTCCATGGTGGCAGGCCTTCCGTCTGGGGAACTGAGCTGTTTATCTTCTTGTGCGAGCTGATGATCCATGAGGTTGCTTTGAGAGTATGGTATCATTTCATCTCACTAAATGCTTCATCAAGAAGACAAAAAAGATCATTATATAAAAGCAAAAAGAAGTCTGTCTTTCTTTGACGTGGGACGGAGTGTGTACATGTGGACTCACCTCAAAAGTCTTGATGTTGAATATAAACCCCCACGAATGCAAATACAATACGGTAAGTCACCTGTGGATCCACAGCATTGAAAAGAAAAATTTAGAAAGATTGAAATCTAAAAGAAAAGAGGAGAGCGCGCGCGAGAAGAGCGGCTCTAACCATACGGCCGTGATGGAGATGGTGGCACGGGTCAATCGGCGTTTCGACATAGAGTCCGACTTTCCTCAAATACTATACTGATCCCGTGAGATTATGTCGATTAAATATGATAAATTTCACATATTATATCGTAAGGAGGTGATTAAGTAACTTCTTAAAATATATTTCTTGGGGGGTAGGGGTGAAGACTAAGGAGATTAAGTGTAAGTTCTTCCAATTGCAGAAAAAAACAGGCAGACTCGAGCGTTGGTTGGCCGTATTTGTCGCGGATGAGCAAATGACGGCGTGGTGATGCCGTGTACAGCTACATTTTTTTAAGGGCCCCCGAAACGCCTGTCGTTTTTGGAAGAATTGACATGGTAGTTGCCTTGAGGATCGATTTTCAATTGGATGACACTTGCACGTGTGGGTCTCTCTCTCTCTTAATTTCAACTCTCCCCTTTCTTGTGACGAAAAAAGTATGTTTCTTCATGTCTGATGCACCGGGATGATGCGATAAATCCGACCGAGCATACTTCAATGACGTGCAGAAAAACCGCACCGCCCCATCTGAACCGTGTCATGGCAGCTCGGTTCTGATCGGCGGGACGCCACGTGGACGTGGATCCACGGTATAAATTATTGTATCTGTGTCTTGTTCTATGGCCATGGCTGGATATTTTCTCGGCTGCGTCTATAAACAAAACCCTAAGCAATGTCCTCAGTCTCTATGCCGTATTTCAGTGGAACAAGTTAGGTGGACTAGGCTAGTCTCTCCCAAGTCTTCTATATGAAAATCTATTTTCTCAACACGTTCAGACAATTTGTCCAATGAACGACCATGCGAGGGGAGCAAAAATTCAGCAAAAGAACAAAAGATGTGATTCCTAGAGAGCTCCATTCAAGCTTGAAAGGCATGTTCTAACCACTTCTTTTACGGATGGAGGAAGCTAGACTGAAAATTGCAATATAGTAATGACTTGGGCGAACACATTAGTTTCTTGGTAAGTATACATGCGTGCACAAGTTGCCTATATTTAATATATTGAAAGAGAAAGGTGCACGTAGTCACAATTTGTATCTATAGCTGATTCAAGTGTTGACTAGCTTCTATAACTTATTCGTTACCGTTTCATGCACAGTTGTCATGTTAATTTAGGGAGGCTTTTTCCGGCATGAAGAGGAATGGGACATCTCGAGCTAAGGGAGAATTACCCTCTCCATCCTAATTCAATCTTCCTAATTTGCCACCAATTTTCTTGTGAAATGACTAACTAGATGGTCTAGTTATTTGTTAATAGTTCTACATGGCACACTGTCATGTTATCGATTTTTTACAATAATTAGCCAAAAGGGCTATATTTGGATTTCATGTAAGGATTTAGGAAATTGACGAAATTGAAATAAGATTGAATTTACATCCACATCATAAGTTTATGACCAATTGCATAACTTCCCCGGCTGAAGTTATGACCTTAGGCATTCTTTGCTATAGAAGCATGTGTGATTTTTTTTAAGTGAACACGTCAAAATTGATTATTCTTATGTTTTATTTTACTATAGCGAACAAAATATCAAATTGTCATTACATTAACTATTTTTGCTACTTTTTCTCTTAACTGCAGGATAATCTTTCTAATTGATCCTAGCACTTCCATTTTAGTCCCTAAATATCATGTGATTTATGGCTTCATTTTTAACTCTTATTTAGCATGAGCTTTTGGAAGTCTCTTATAGCTAGGTGAATGACTGAAGTCACCATCGTTCACAGCTGTTCTGGAGTCATCATTGTTGTCGAAAAAGAGAGAAAATAATTCTCTTGCAAGCACACCCCAATTGAGGCAAGGGATTGTTACTTCATGAAGTACCTTACTACATGTTTGTGTTGATTATATTATATCGGATGGACCTAAGCACGTCCTTAAAAGTTTTCATCCGGGTTCTCACCCAAATCTCAAGATTACCCAGATGTAAAACAACTAGAAGGCATTGTCGGGTATAGAGCAAGACAAATATATTGTACCAATGCGTCTATGAAGCTTGCCATCCCCATATATCAAACGGACATGCCGTGGAGGCCTCTGTAGAAGTTACAGCTCCTCTTTGTGGTGAGATTACCCCATAACCAATAATAAGGATCCACAAGAGACCCCTAATTAGATGTTACTTTACTATATATTTGTCTTGGTTAATAGTAGATCAGGTGTAGTGGACTACAGATGGGTTCACATGGATGATGATGATGCTGACCAGAAAACAAAGTCTTCCGTCATTTTCTTAATCCGCCATCTTTAGGGATTTGCATATCAAGAGTATCATATGCAAGTGTCCGCTTGTGCCTTTAACCATATTGTTAAATACGTGACCCATCAAAAGAAATTGTTTAATACATGAAGAAGATTTGAGCTATCTTAAGCATTTAACGCACTATGATATCTTATTCAGTTGTAATCTTAAAGATATAAATGCAAGTTCAGTGATCATTATTTCAGTGTTCTCCTCTCATATTTCAAAAAATAAAATCAAATAGAATAAAGCAACACAATCAGCATTGTTTGCATAAAAAAAGAAGATATTTTGCTGAACTGAATCTGGGAATATAAAGTCCTTAAGTGGCCATTTGAGATCAATATAGGTCAGCAGAAGCTGAACAGGAAAGAAAGAACTAGGGTTCTTGGAGAGTAGTGGCATTGAGCGTGTTCTAACTTCTATGCCTTTATATAATGTGAGAATACAAGGGATTATCCTCTGAAATCAATTTGATATTTTCTCATCTACAGTTTGATCAACTTCATTAATTGCAGCAGACACTAGGGTAACATCAGGAAAGACCAACCTACAAGATGTCTGTCCTTTAAGACTATTTGAGGCCCCTCTATGTCAATAACTAACTTTCACGTGAAAATTAAAATAATAAAGATGAAGATTGTCTTCCTTAATCAAAGGGTTTGTGCAAGAAGACATGAACATCGCCTAATCATTTTTGTTTTTACAGGTGGGCATCTTCCTTTCAGACTTTAAGCAAAGGTTTCCCATTAAGGGTTTCTATTACAGCTGAATCAGACGGATGATGCAAATGGACCCAGCGAAAAGGATGCCATTGCCAAAGTCTATAAGCCAACTCGAAAGGTTAATCATGTGGAGTCTCGTTTCAGTCCAAACGCATCATTCTGATGTTTTCGCAAAGACTTTAACAAGACCTAGTCTCGGCTGGAAAAGACGAACGAAAAGAAAAAGGAAAAAGCACAGAACAATGAAAGAGTCCAAAACCATTTTGTCCTTCCTCTCTCTCCCTCTCTCTTTCGCTTCCTTCAAAAGAGCTGCTGCTTTTCCCCAAGTCTATACCAAACCCAGAAGACACTCCAGTGACACCAAGATTCCAGCCTGGGGTCGCCCCTTGACCAGACAACATGTGTTTCGGTGGTCGATTCCTAGGGAGACTTTTTGACATGTGAAGGTGGGGGCACCGAAAAGAATCGAATGGCTGTACACATGCAATTGCGACGTAGGTGGTATGTCCGTTCGCAGTATATGTTGCAGAGAGTTGTAACTTAGGAAGCTGATCAACCCCCCCGTCCTGCACCACCAAACTTCAACTTATTCGTGAAGTTTGATGTGTTCACAAGCAGGCTGGAACAATAATGTTAAGCTTTGATTCTTTTTGTCGTCGATAGCTACGTTCCTGACGGTTGATATTGGGAAAAAGCACCAAAAAGTTGTAAAACTATTGCATATGCAATAAATTTACAACTTTGTTTTGATACTTTTCCCGTTAAAATTGCATCCTACGACCTACCATCGTCCGACTTCTGACTTTCGAAATTGTGTCGGCAAAAGCTGTGTGCTGAATTCTGAACGGGTGTAGTGTAGAACCTATGGACCTTTTACTAGTGCGTGAAGGTAAAAAGACTTGACTACACCCAGCTTCACCTGAAGACAATAAGTGCGTTTTCTTTAGTCTCTGATTAGGTTCTTATGACTATGTCACATGTCAAGGTCGGGGCAAGAATACACTCGAAAGTCAAGACAGGATAGAAAAAGGAAGCACAATCTTTCATGTGAATTGCTCGGGAAAGTGGTAAAAGAAAGCGGGCGCGAGTCATGAGCTAGCGGATGGTCAAGGTCTGATAATGCCTGCTCATCTTACATGAAACTTCCATTCGTGAACTCCCGACCATCACGAAGAAAGTCAGTCCGAGGTTTCTCGAAGACGTAGTGCGTTGTGGCGATATTCTCGCGCTGGTCGAATTCGACTCCAGAGTAAGAAATGAGGAAATTCAAATGTGATAAAGGCGAGAACAGGTCGATTGCCGTAATCTTCACGTGTCGCCGTGAGAGCCTTCATGAGTTCTCGATAAAGAAACGGTTTTTCTCAGGTGCCGTAGTAAACGGGGGTAGAAAACAAGAAGTTGTGATGAGATTGTGGGAGAGAGGAACCCTCTTTTGTCCCATCTTGCTCGAATCCATTCCCCAACCAAGAACGATGATCAAGACATGGGTTTGGTAATTTGCGTGATGTTTGTTACCACAAGACAGCGAGAAACAAACATCGTCTAAAATGACAAGTTGTTGATTTAACATAGACGAGAGAAGTTCCAGTTTTAGTCTGGATTTTACTTGAAATCCGGAATCCATTTGTCAAAACATATTCCTTAATTTTTAAAACTCAAAACCTACTTTGCATATATAGAAACCTGAAATCTATCCTAGCATAGATTTTAAAGTCCTATTGAAGGGTTGATTCCAAAACTTATCCAGTTTCCACCTATACTCTTAATTGATCACCTCCTCTAATGATCATCATTTGCTATAATCCATTGATCACAATTTATGTTTAAACATGTGTAGATGATAAAATATTAACAAATTAAAATATCTTTGTTATAGATATCGCCAAAAATGGAAAAATTACATAGGCAACATTGGATGCCACATAATGCCGCATGATCGTGCGAATACAAAACAAGAAAAATACAAAGACTTGTTAAGAGTTCTAGGTTCCCAACATAAAACTTAAAGCCTACTTGTCTACATCAAAACCTACCTATCTACATAGATTTCTCGATTTTTGAAACCTAAAATCTACTCTATGTATGCTATAATCTAAAATAGGTCCAATTTCCACCAATCCAGGCCCAATTCCCAATCAGTCTAGGTCCTAGGTTCGTACTTCTATCATAGAATCATGCTCACCTGGTTCATCTTCATCCCTCCTCCTTTTTCCCATGCTTATGCTCACGGTGAAATGAAAATTCCAGGTTCTTAATCAGCAATCTAAAATCAAGCTAATCAAGATGTAAGCGGTTTACAGGCATTGTGAATCGACAGGTTAGTTGATTTATGTAGCAGAAATCCGCCGGCTCATGTAAATTTCAAACAGCCTGAGCCAGAATGGGAGTAAACATGATCGAGTTGCCAGCCGGGAGCTGAATTCAGCCTTCTGCTTTGTATGTTTGGAGAAGAAGATAATATTGGGAAGCACACACGGAGTTTCGACAGTGAAATGGAAGGTTTTTCTCCAGTCGATGACAAGAGAAGGAACCAGGAATAGATGCGTTCATCGTCGCATCTAGATAAATTTGTATCAGCCCTACCAAGAGAACTCTTGAAGATGATCTACATCAATCCTCGCAATTGCATTATCACGGGGAAAATATCACTAGCACCTATGATAAAGTATTCCTTTGATTGTCCTAATTGTATCGCATGTTTCAAGGGATGCTGACTAATGAAATCAGCAAGTTAGCATAACGATCGTAACATCAGTTGACAGTAAAAATGGGCATGCAAAACAGTCTACCCCACCACATCATCAGAAATAACCCATTTGCAAACCGGGAACGTATCTCTTTCTCTACCCACTTCTCACATTCAACAGTGCGCAAAAAAAAAGAACCAACTAATAGATTCAATCATGATCATTGCTATTATTAATTTGACCAGTTTGAAAGCACATAACAGATTGAAGTGTTGCGACGTCATGTCGTAGCTTTGATATGAACAGTTCTAAAATTAATTGCAGGTGAATAAAGCCAACCAGTTACTGCACGGTTAATGATTTAACTTTTGAAAGGAATGGAGAAATCGAAGAATCAATACATTCGGAACTTCTCCTTCGTCTTCTCGAAGACCTGCTCGGCAATTTTGGCCCCTTTCCCATCGGCCCTCTTGATCTCCAACTGAGCTTTCTGGTAGAAGCCAGTACCCCTCAAAGCATCGGCAATAAAGTCGTCGAAGCCGATAGCAATAGCAGCCTCAGCCTTAGCTCCATAGACCAACCTCTGTGTCAACAAGCAAGTGCTTTAATGTCATGTCCGAGACGATTGGTATTAGAAAGCAAGGGATAATAGGAATGCTCTGACTCTGAGAGAGAGAGAGAGAGAGAGAGAGAGAGAGAGAGAGAGAGAGAGAGAGACCTTGGCTCTGGAAAGGTGGATGGCACCGAAGCACATGGGACAAGGCTCACAAGAGGCGTATACTTCGCAATCTGAAAGCTCAATCCTGCCTAGCTTTTTGCATGCCTAGAAGAGATGGGAACAGAAATTCTTGAGAATCTAGTGAAATGATCATTGAGCAGGATAGCTTATGCAGGTTATAAAATGAGGAGCAAAGTGAAATGCTCAGTGAAAGAGCTTGTGGTTGGGGTTTACACACAGCATCTCAGTATGAGTCAAAAAGACTATCTGCACCACAACCCCTGTATTTCTGTGCGACAAAAAAGGTTAAAAGGCAACATTCTGATGCTTTATTGCTTTAAACAAATTATATGTGCTACGCAGGAAGAAGAATACACGTAATAATTGAGGAAGAATACAAAATGCCAGGTTCTTCCTCTGTTCAGCTAACTGTAGATGTCTAATAGCATTGACTCAAAGCAAAGTTTTAAAAGTAACCTAACCATTAAAATGGGAACCCAGAGTAACATGATCTTAAATTTAGTAGCTCGAGATACTGGTCCTATGATAATGCCAAAAGAAACTTCCAACCAAAAAAAGAAAAAAAAAGAACAAATGGTTGTGCCCTTGCCCTTTAAGCAAGAGATAGTAGTAATGAGATAAAGGTTCAACGAGAGATGCTATCCATGAGACAATGGCTTGAAAGAAGAAGCATTACTGTGTTTGCATCCAGGCAAAAATCAACTAGCACCTTAAAAAAGAAGCTTTATGAAAAAAACTATTTACGTGTGTGTGCGTGCGTGTTTATCCCTAGAAGGCTAGCATATTCTCCAGAATAGCAATTTTCAGAATCAGACTCAACAAACAGATAAAGTAGACTCAGAAATGCACTTTATTCTTAAAAGCAGCTCCATGTTTTAATCTCCGTGTGATACTTTATAATGAGATCCTTTATCCCTTATCTCTGGAGGATAATGACTAGTTAACAGTCTAAGGTTGGAGTCACCTATGCGGGGTCTACCCAATTCCTCAGGTACATATGCATCACAAAGCAATATGTTTCTTTATCCACCTTTCTTTTCTCTCTATATACGATTGTTCTTGCTCCTCCACAACTTATTTTCTTGGGGAGAAAAACCATTAATCTGAATGATTATATGAAGAAGAAGGTCCGCAATTGAAGCTAAATTCACAAGAATTACACTGCTGAATATTCACCTCTCTTATGGCAGTCACTTCTGCATGAGCAGTTGGATCTGTGTTCTTTAGAACCATGTTGTGACAACTTACAATAACTTCATCATTATGAACAACAACAGCACCAAAAGGGCCTCCATCCCCACAATCTACCCCCTTGTACGCTTCCTCAACTGCTTTTGTTAAGAACTTGTGATCTCTATCCTGCACAGCTGTTTCAGCATGCAACCAGAACTTAAAGACAGCACATTTTGCGAAGGAGTTGAACAATTAGAAAACAAAAACATGCTGCAAATTTGTCCAAAACATAACCAACATAGTTGGAGAGAAAAACATCGATATTCTCGATCTCAATCAATCAGAAATATGTCTATTAGTTCCACTGACAATTCAAATGGAGTCACAGCCGCAACAGAAAAGCAGATCATGTGATTTCTTAATGCATCTCGCACGTAATTTCTTGATAAGAGACATCCATTTTAACAACTGCAGAAGTTACGGAATTTTACCTTGTTGATGACCAGGAAATGCAGCAGCTACGGAAATAGTCCCATCCTTAGTCTCGACAACTGTAAAGAAGGAAGCATCAGCAAATTAAGAAGACATGATAGACATGACATGAGTGTCATCCATATGTAGATCCTCTTATCTGAAACTAAATTTGATTGGCTTATCAAAGAGCACCTTCTCTATGACACATGCAATACTGGAAAAAATCACACCTTGCCCCACAAGCCTGATGGCATATACAGCAGTAGAGAGAGAAAGAAAGAGAAAGAGAGGAAAAGCTTGCAAAGGCATCAATCAAGCAAAGAAAAAGCACGGAACACGAAACCATGTAGAGAAGCAACCTCCTGAAGCCAAAGCCGTCTCTTCTTCAAAGAACTGTTGCTGAATTATTACCTAACTCTCCCACATGAAAGCTAATGAAGCGATTCGAAAATAAATAAATAACACAAATCCCACTGAAAGAGGAGAATCACCAAACCAGTACAGCACAACATGATATCAGCAAAAACAGGGAAAAGAAAAAGCAGGAAACTTTCACATCCAAATCGCTTAAAGATTAGATGACGCAATCAAAGATCAAAGATTGAAACGAAACAGCAAGCGAGAATGGACAGAGAAACCAAAAGGGTGTTCACCATTAGCCTCCTCCAACTCCATGGTGATGCAGAAGATCCCAGAAAGATCGGATAACAGAATCGGGAGAGGACAGGGACGGGAGGGGATGGGACAAACTGGTATGTACCCTTGATTCTTGATGCGTTTTGGGTGTCAAGAGCCTGGGTTTTTAGCAGAGAAGAAAAGGAAATGTGGATCTCACAGAGAGAGAGAGAGAGAGAGAGAGAGAGAGAGAAAGAGAGAAGGAAGGTGGAAAAGGAAAGAGCTTTTCGTCTGGGTTATGGCCAGGGAGAGAGGGGAGGAGGGAGGGAGGACCTACAAGGTGTAATTAAGATGAAAGAGCGAAATGTGAACGGTGGGCATTGAGAGCAAGCAATGGACAAAAAGAAGATGATGATGGAGGCCAAAAGAAATTTGCTTTCTGCTCTTGCTTGGAAGGGTGAACTACACTTGTGGTGGCTTTTGCTGGGAAGTTCCACATGGGAATGGCCTCTCTCTCTCCCCCTCTCTCTCTCTCTCTCAAGATTATTTCCTTTTATTTATTCAGGCGAGAAATAAAAAAAATATTTCTATTTTTAAATGAGTTTTTTCAAAAAAATTACGAATTTGATAGTGACGGAAATTTTTTGTTTTAAAAATAGAAATTTATTTAATAATGATACAAATTTTTTCCTTCCCAAACGGTAGCAGATGGTGGCCAGTAAAACTGACAGAGGAGGATGACCAACGATAGACGGTGAACGGTGGTAGGTGGACGGCTAACTATTAGCAAGGATGAAAGAGTTTATTTCTTATTTTTGTTTTAGAAATAAAAAGTAGAAAACTTCCAAAAATAAATAAATGAAATTGCGTGATGAATTTTTATTCTAAAATTAAGTATGAATTAGAAAAATAATTATAGAACAGAATTAGAATAGCTGTTATGTGCGTTATTAGATTCTTTTCCGCTTTTTTCATAAAGTTGGTCAATGAAGGATAAGATTATACCTAAGCCTCTCAAGCTTACAAAATCCTGTCAATGATAATGCACGTTTCATAGAAGATAGCCATACTATATCAACCTTTGCTATGTATAATACACTAATAAAGTTATGAATTTGCCTTCCGAAAAGAATACCAATATTTTCGTCATCAAATTCAGTTTTAAGACTAATATGGCAAGGAAAAAAACAATGAAAATAAAGTAATTAAATTGACTAGCGAATGCGGAAAGGACTTAAATTTTTCACTATGGACCCACCCACAAGCAAAAAGGACCACTAACTTTGGACAGCCTACGATGAGAAAATTTGCGATAATTGGACATGTTGCAGCACAACACATTCAATTTCATGAAAAGGGAGGTGCATGACCGACAACTCCACCAACTTCGGTTAAATTTAGACTTCCTTTATTTCTCGAAAAATGAATGATTTGAATGATATTTTCCTAAAAATAATCGCGTCGTTTGGAATAATTAAACTAAGGCTTTGTTCATAAATGATAAAATATTTTGTATTCGTTTATTTTTATAAACAATATATACGATCAATTTTAAGAAAATACTTTTGAAACTATTAATATTTTCGCGAACCAAACGGAGCTTCAATTTAATGTTAATAATTCATTCTGAGTGTCTGTCGATAGAAAAAAAAAAAAAAGGTAATGCGCGTGCACCATGTTTTTCATTTGATTAAAAAAACTACTTTTGTGGACATGACGATGTGCTAACCGGACAGGGAATCTTCCTATAAATTAACATGGGGTCTTGGTCTCCTGGAAAATGGCCCGTTGCATTGGCGGTCCATCGTGGCAACGTGGCTCCTCATCGTTATCATTTTGTCCAATTTGGACTCATTCCACACGAAAACGTTTTTCACAGGGGGGACAAAAGGCATCGCATGGAATAATTCTTTTGGGAGACTTTAAAGTTTTGAGCTAATTTGACAAGACAAATCGCACGCATGATGAGATGAATCTTGTGTTAGATGTCTAGACCTAAGAAAGTATTTTTGTA
Organism: Eucalyptus victrix; assembly: GCA_016097545.1. Lineage (NCBI taxonomy): Eukaryota > Viridiplantae > Streptophyta > Magnoliopsida > Myrtales > Myrtaceae > Eucalyptus > Eucalyptus victrix. The sequence goes on from CM027842.1 coordinate 51,156,910, forward strand.
TATTCCTTTAAGCTTTTGAGAATCAATTGTTTAGAAGGGAAATCTTGATTCCGTTTCACGGGGATAATTTCCAAATGTGTGATGCAATAGAAGAATTTTCCTTATATAGACCTTATATAGAGTTACCAAACTAGGTAGCGATATGTTAGCATGCCCTCCACCAAAACGAATGAGAACTTATCTCAAGTCATTGTCATTGAGCCACTATCGTATTTATGTCAAGTGGATCATGATACTTGTTACAAGAAAAAGGAATTGTTGCTGCCACCTAGACCCCACCTACCCTAGGTATCCCCTTCCCTTGATAGGAAATTTTGTCCATTCCTATTCTACACTAGTAAATGTAGAAATGACAGACTGAGTTTGCTCAATTTAAATGTTAATTTTGATGTTTTTTTTTCCTTTTTTGCTCCATGGTTATCATGAAAAAAATCTGAAGAAAGAAGTTAAAAAAAAAATCCTAAATTATGCTAATCATGAAACATTTAATTTAAATTTTCTTTTGTCATATCAAAAACCTTAAATTTATATGCTATTGACATATTTATTCCTTGTTAGGGGTTTGTCAAAAATTTGATGTGGCATTATTAATGTTTTTTAGGGACAAGGGCACGTTAGAGCTCGTCACTTGGCCAATGCTCGGCCAATCTTGTCCATCACTGTCCAGTCCACTGTCGCCTGGACCCTTAGCAGCATTCATCGACCCTTGCTTGACCACCTGCCGGATTTGGCCATGGCAGCCGCAAGCCTCGGAGCTGAAGCCTTGGTCTGAAGGTCTGCGAGATGAAGGAAAGTATATCCTTATCCCTTTTTCTTGAACAGGTTCTACAATCTTTTCTGTCCTAAAGAGGCCTGTTGAGGGCTAGGAGATTTCATGCTCTGAAATGCTTTGACCAGGAGTCGCAATAATTTCAGGTTCTCCAATAGGATCCTTTCGATAAGAGACCGCACTTTCCTTCTGCATTTCCATCTCTTTCCTAATGGCTTTCCTAGAGGCCTTTTGTTGAGGGTTAGGAGATTTTGTGCTTTGAAATGCTTTGACCAGTGGTTACAATAATTTCAGGTTCTCCAATGGAATCCTTTCGATCGGAGACCAAACTTTCCTTCTGCATTTCCATCTCATTTCTGATGGCTTTCCTAAAAGAAGAGGAAGAAGGGTGACTTAAATCTTGTGGATTGCACACCTTCCCACCTAAATCTTGAACTAGTCGTGGATGAGTCACAAATGTCCAAAGGTAGCTTCGAAAGGTAAACCTTCCTACATGTGACTGACCCTCAGGGCAAGCTTCGAGCTCGGGCCACTGGTGATGGCGAGCTTCAAAACCAAATTCGATCTTGAAGATTGCCGCCATCATGCCCAAATTTGGCAAGTGGTCAAGTGAGGGGCCAACCAATGCCGTCGGAGGTCCAGGCGGCAATGGGCAGTGATGGAAGAGTGCCAAAGAGCTTAAGCTGAGCAATTGCAAGCTTTAAGACCATGACCAGGAAATTTCTTTTTTGTTTTCAGTTTTTATTTTTGTTTTCAATTTTTTTTTCTTGATGTGGCTACATCAGCACACTTATCCTTGAAAAACATTAATAATGTCACGTTGAATTCATATCAGAATTTTAACATTGATTTTTAACGAAACCTAATGGAAAGTTTGCGTATCACTAGATTTATAGTTTGGAGTTGTTGGTAGTCTTTTCCTAATATGTTAATAGGCAATTCCTTGACTTGCCCGTCTTACAATCAACCCACCCTTCATTTTCCATCTCACTACGTTCACGCCACGAGAGTTTTGACCCCATTATTTTCGGAAAATTCGTCGCTACGCTTTAGGAATTTATTAATGAAAATTGTCGGTTGAAGATAAGGGCGGTGATCCTATTGTCCTTCTCGATTCGCATTGGGATGGAAAATGTCTGCCTTCCTTCTATATTCAATACTCAAGACATGGCTGCAAGTGCCGCCAATTCAAAGACGATGGCGTTAAGGTAAGTATATATGTTCATGTCTCAATTCTCAAGAACAAATTTCATCACGTCAAGTTTGTGGTGGGATTTCATTTGATGAGGGATTCGACCGTGTGTATGTTCTATGGAATGATTAAATTTTTATTTTATTTTATTTTGCAAGACATGACTATTTTTAGGTTTGCAAGACAAGTGGCAAAGCCAATTATATTCGCCATGGTGAATCGTGTGTGACCGTCTGCCTATAATCTTAATGAGATATTATGTGGTTGTTTGCTCTGACTTTTTGTTCTTTTGCAAAGCTCATCTTAGGAGTCTCAATGCGTGCACATCTAAATGCGGTCCAAGTTGGGGTGAGAATGATTCCAGGTAAGCAAAGATAGATTTTAAATTCCAAAAATTAAGGAACTTGTTTTGATGGGAAAGTTCCAAATTCTAGATTGGTGGAATTTAAAATTTTTTGTATTTTTCTTGGTTTATATCTTTTACATGATCTTATGGTATTTTATGGTGTTCAATAATGAGTATATAATATGGAATTAATAATCTAAGCTTCCATTTCATGATCAAGATTTCACTTTGTTAACATTTCATATTCTTCATATGTTAAATATAAGTTGTGATCAGTGGATTGTAGAAGTAAGTGATAGTTATTACAGGTGATGATTTATTGCAATTGTTCAATTAATAATACAAGTGCATTCTAGGTAAACTCTAGAATTGATCTTGAAACATATGACAAGATAGGTTATGGGTTTCATGGAATGCTAGGTAGATTCCATATTACAAAAATGAGGAATATATTTCAATGGATAGATTTTAGGTTCTAAGTAAAACCTATATGGAACTTACAATCGTTCAACCCTAGGTTCAAGGGTATTGAACATAAACGTAGAGGGAAAACTACAATTTCAATCGTAAATTTATTATACGAAATTCAAGTAGTTCTATATCTTTCAATTATTTCATTGTATTTTTTTAAATCTTTCAATTATTTCGATGTAATTATAAATCTTTACATGAAATTTCATTCCAACCCTTCCGATCAATATTCACTTTAAGTTGCTGACGTGGAAATCCAATTATGATCGGTCTTCCTAATGTCATAGCCAGTGATCTAACATTATATTGCGCTGTTTTTTTTTTTTTACCTTTTCTTTTCATTTTCTTTCCTTCTTTTCTACACAACCTCACCATGTTCGGCCAAAGCTCCGGCGTCGCTGCCCGCTGTCGCTTGGACGTCCGGCAGTGTTGGTCGACCCTTGCTCGCAAGTGATGACAAGATTTGCCCGGTGGTCACTGACCAACGGATTTGTGAACATCACCAAACCAAAGAATGCAAGCCTCAGTTGTCTAGTCTTGGGCTCGAGCTCCATGTTGCGGTCGGCTAAAAGAAGGACGAAAAAGAACCTGAAAATTGACCAAGTTACTCAAAATTACGTCTTGTCAAGTAAAATTTATTCACGTTAAATCGTTGACTTGCCATGTATAATGGGCGGCGATAACTATAAAGTTATGTGAACAATTTTAGCCGAGAATGAATCGACACGATGATTTTGAAATTTTATGCAAAGTTTTGATGGCGAAATAATCGAAAGATTTAGGAGTAGAAATTTTGGAAAATTGACAATTTTCCAAAATATCCATCGGGCCTGATGAGCTAAAAGGCTCTTCCAACCCGACTCGAGCCCGCTCGTTGATCAGGCGAATGCTTGTTTCTTGTTCTCTCATCATCTCCCTCGATGTGGCAGGCATCCTCTTCATTCGTCGCCAAAACCATTCCGCCGTCGTCGTCGTCGTCGGCGGCAGCGAGGCCGCGCTCTTTTCCGGCGCCGGGTGCCCGGAGGAATGCCAATTCGACGGCCTCTATCTCCACCGAGGACGTTGCGGGTGCCGCACCTCCTTTTCCAGCCCCAATTCAAACGCCGAAGTCCGATACCATCTCCGGTCGCCAGTACCGCTCTCTGGTTTCTTCGCCCTCCACGCCCGTTCGCGCCCTGAAAGATTTGAGCTTGCGACCTTCTCCTGAACTGGGTCTTCTCTCTCTCTCGTTCGTGCTCTCCATGGTAAATCTTAATCAAACGAACCTAGATTTTGCCAACTCTTTGGAACTTTAGTCGGGCTTCCGCGACTTGGGTCTCTCGGTTTTTCACGTTTGCTTTCGTGTTAGGCGATCGGTTCGGTTATCTCTTTGGCGATCGTGTCCATCCCGACCATGAGCGTAAGTGCACGGTACCTGTTTGATAAAATGCTCGTGAGAGCAGGAGAGGGTTGCTGTGTTTGCGGAAACGAATCTGAATAACTAAGTGGTGGGATTTGAAACAGGCGTGTCGGAAATTGGCGACCTCCATGAATGACCTGTCCAAAGCGGCGTCCGAGGAGGTGCCGGGGACTCTGACTTCCCTGAAGCTCTCGGGCCTTGAGATCAGTGAATTGACCCAGCAGCTCAGCAATCTCAGGTATATGCCATTTCCTGTTTCCGTTGTATTCAGAACAGAGAAGATTGAGGGATGACCTGGGCAATTACGGTAACTTGTTTCTCATTTGTGTGCTTTGAAGGCAAAAGATCTCTGGCAGTAATGGGAAGAGAGAGAGGGGCGGTAAGCCTAGCTCTTCCCGGAGGAGGAATTACCCATTTGTTTGACTGATGAGTTCAGGTTGGCTGCTCGATTCATGCTTGTGTTTGTAAAGTATACAGCAATGTGAGTTTGATGTGTGTAAATGACCTCAAAAGTCATCCCCTTAACTTAGATGGGCTACAAGTGCAATGAACTTGGCTTGCTTCTGCATTAAGTCCTCTTTGTCGAGAAGTTGGACTCCTAGCAAATAGTTAATCAAGTGTTCATATATGATCCAGTTTTGGTGAACGCCGCCGCATTCAGAAGTGGATTCTTTTTCATAGATTTTGTGTTCGTGTTGGGGAATTCTTTCCTCAATCCACAAAAAGAAGTTTGTCAGAATGATCCTCAGTTTTGTGATTCCTAGTGACATGAGAACATTGTATATCATGCTATTGAATAATCTACGATCACTCGTGAGTTGATTTTCGAAGCTTGTGGGCACTAGCATGCATCGTGGTTGGTTTTAATTTACCACGCCAGAAGTACTTGCTTAGTACCTTAGTAGGACTGCACTTTACTTACTATGTATCCCAAACGACCAATTAACATTTGAACTAAGCTTTTCTGCTATATCATCCATTTTGCTGGTTGGTTCAGTAGATTAAGATCCATACCGCAGCCTAACATGTAGCTGTGTGACAACAACGTTTTGTCTGCATTTCACTTTTTACTCAGTCAGCAAAGAACACTGGCCATAGAAATGGAGTACAAATCATGTGGGGCTTGGCCTTGTAGCGGGGCAAACAACCTCCACCAAACACGATGATGTTTAGCCCCAACAATTCCTAGCCCTGTCAGTTGAGTGTTCGATATTTTTGCTGAGACATGTGGTTTTGTTATTTGCACATCCATAATTGTTTGATTCAAAGGGCTCATACTTTTGGTTTGATCCCCACGGTGAGCTGCCGATCGTACGTTGGTAGTCAGAGTTTCGCGTACTTCTTGAGATTCTTGTCTGCGTCCTTCAAGTGCTCGGGGACGGGCATGTTGCTGAGGAGAGTAACCCGAGACGACGACACCAAGGATTTGCTCTCGGAGTTTTGTGGGTTCACCTTCCATAGTTGCACCTCCCACACCTGCTCCAACACATTCATCAGTGCCCGTGATTTTAATCCGAATCATGCGAAACTGGACTATCTTAAGAGTACAACTTTTTAACGCGAACTCGGCATATGGGAGCCAACATGTGTTAAGCCCTTAGTTTGTGCGGGCTTTATACTATTTAGTGGTTGATATCGAATGTGCTCACGTGTGAAACAGCGGAGAAAAGAATCGACTAGGCAAAACACAACACCACATCCATTGCTCAAAACCGTTACCTAACTCAGTTTAAGATATTGCTCTGTTTTCAGTCCCAACTAGCAAATGGTTAGCGTCGGTCCACTTTTGTTAAGAGCAAAGACTGTACTCATCTAGTCGGGACGCGCCTAGCCCGGCAACCGTTTGTCGATCCACCCATATACGTATGCAGCCTATGCAATCTTGATATCGCCATAATTGATCACAGTTCAATACGTATAGATGGCAGAAGCTATTGTCCAATTTGCAGTATGTAGACCTTGCCGTGTATGGCAACATTTGTATATGGTCAAACATGAATTGCTACTAAACACCCAAAATCCTCTCGAGATTTATCAGTTCAGCTGGTGAATTAGCGAGAGAGGAGGGGAAGGGAGGGGGGGACTGACCTGAATGGTCTTGCCGAGGCTGATGGGGGTGGCCTCGGCACGGACGAGGTCGCCGACCACCGCGCTCTTGACGTGGTTGATGCTCAGGTGAATCCCGGCCACCCTCTTGAAGCCGGACGCGATGTGGGCACCGACGCTCGCCATCCCCTCCGCGATCATCGCCGACACCCCTCCATGCAACACCTTGAACGGCTGCTCTTTCCCATCCCGGGACACCCCCGCCCGACCAAGACGATGAAAGGAAAGGTCAGAGTTTTAGACCATGCGCGGTCCGCGAGCTGAATTCGATTGTCCGAAAAGACTATATTCCCCCACGAAAAGAAGAAGAGGAGGAGAAGCAAGGGTAACCTGACAGCTCTTGGGGGACACGAGGATTTTGCCGGTGACCCTGTTGGCGGATATGTCCTCGAACTCGAACCCGACCGCGTCGAGGGGCGCGTCCACCTCCGCCGTCTTGGCCTTATCCATGGGGATCGCTCCGCACGCCAAACAGAGCCGCCGCTTCTTCTTGGGGACGATCAAATTCGAGCTCCACCACCTCCGTCTCGGCAGGCGAAAGAACCGGAAAAGGGTCAACGATGAAGATGGGTTCTGCGAGTCCTGGAGAGCACCGGCATGTGTGGTGGTGGCCTCAGTTTTGGGATGGAATTGGATGGGCAGGAGTGGTCCCAAGTCCAGGAGAGAGAGAGGAAGAGATGGACTGGTGGTGCTGGTTCTGGTGGGTAGGTGGGAGAGGGCGAGTGGATGAAGAAGGGGCCCGACCCTTTTTTCTTTACCAGTTTTTTCGTGGCCGCGGCCCGCATCTCGTTGTTATCTCCAACACCTGCCTCCCACCACCTACTACCTCGGCCGATCAATAGGAGGAAAAAGATGAGACGGCTCTGTCCATCATCCATCCGCGAGGAAGACAAATTCCTGCCCCGACAACATAGGAGGCCAAATATAAATCTGCAGAACTTTGGCCCTGAGGACGGTTCCAGAGCATGAATTTTCACCATTTTTTTTTACTCCTTGTCACATGAGTTTTTGCTCCGTCTGCCCCCGGACCGGAGACGGGTGAGTCTCGGCTGTTCAATAGATCTCGGCGTGAAACGATGGTTGCGGTCTATTGCTTTTCGATCCGACTGTGAAAAGCCTAAGAGGCTCAACATCTCTTGCGGAATAGAGAATAAAATCGCCAGCCTGCTTAAGAATTTGTAGAGTACTAACTTTTCTTCGTGAAAATCATTTGCATCGGTACGATATGGTCAGGTAAGTCTCGTAATTTTCTTCTTTTTCTAATTTTTTTAAAGATTTATAGATATATAGGTCATCTCTAATATGGGGTCGATAAGAATATTTGGGATTAATGGTCACGTGATGATTGTGAATATTTTTTTGCATTATTTATTGACTCGAGTTTTAATCTCCTTCTCAATTTTTTTTTTTTTTTAAAATATAACTTTGAACACACATCTCTGAATTGTCAAAAACATCACGTGATGATTGTGTTAGTAAATTTTTTGTTCCCAGAACAAATTTGTCCCGGAACAATTTTATTTGAGCATTTTTAGAGTTGCATTATTTATTGTACTTTCACCTCGAGTTTTGAGTTGCCTCCTCCTCATCTCCTTCTCAATTTTTTTTTTTTTAAAATATAACTTTGAACACACATCATATCCAAGACCGACGAAGGCCGACCTCGCCGAGGCGGCGGCCCGGTGAGAGCGAATCGTCTGGCCGTGATCGCCGATCCGGCGACCGCCAAATGAAGAAGAAGAAGAATAGGAAAAAAGGGGAAAAAAAAAAAAAAAATAAAAAAAGGAAAAAAGAAAAGAAAAAAGTAAAAAAGTAAAGAAATTATTTAAAATTTATTTAAAAATCAAGATAAATTATTTAAAATTTATTTAAAAATCAAAAGAATTTAATTTGGAACATAATCAATTTGTCACATTGGATTTTTGTTAACTCGGTTCGATCATTTCCGAACATAATCATTACCAAACCTAACCTGGACCACGATTTGAGGGACTAAATCCGCCCGATTAAAAGAGCATAAGCACTAAAATTGAACGACGGAAAAAATTTAATAAGGTCTAGCTTTGAAACCGCCCTTCATCATCTTAAAAAACGCTAAGCCAGTTATTCGTAACAAAGTCCACTCGCTGCGGGTATTACGGAAGCGAGACAGTACCGTTTTGAATTATTCTTGCAGGTCTATTTATAATTAGGCCCCTTGGGTTTGTCTTTTCTTGTAATTGAGGCCTCTTTTGTCGGGTGCATTAAATTATATTCCATTATCGTGCGTGTGTGAGGGACGGTCAACCTAAATACGTGGTTGACACGATTAGGGCCGGTGCCTCACCTACCTCACCATCCAAATCCCACGTGCTCGAGTTGTTGAGCATCTTTATCAATCGACAACCTTTGATTAAAAATTATCAGCTCATATATTGTATCAATTAGCATCAATGATTCAATAGCTCCCTCATCAAAGTATCAACTTATCTTTACCTTGTGTCCAATCCGCCACAAAGCAGGAGGCTTTCGCCTCCGCATTTGGGGTGCCTCACTTGTCAGGTAACCCTGATGGGCTGATAAGATCACGTCATTTATTTTAATATATATGTATACACCCAATATCTCCCAAATTCTGTTTTTTTTTTAATATTTGTCTTTCCTAGAAGTACGGAATACCTTTTAAGTGTTGTACATCATAAAAGTCTCGAAGTCTGGATGCAATCATAATAAAGCCCTTTAAGGATTTGCTCACATCCACTCTTACGGAGAGATCCCTATCCACTATATTCATCGAGGCGTGAGAGCTGTCTCTATCCTCTGAATTTTATGTCAGGGGAAACCTCCAATAGAGGCCAACAACAATTAGCTGAGTTACCCCCACAATTGGAGCGAGCCCCATCACTTTGAAAAGTATCTACTCATCTACCTGATGTATAACCTACCAAAACCTCTCTTGCCCCCTCACGACATCCACATGTTGGGAAAATGACAAGTTCAATTTTAAATATATTGCACGGATACCAATTTAGTTTTAATTTTTTTCTTTTTTATCTTTGTCAATGTAGTCCTGAATGTATGCACGAAATTCCAACATAGTCATTTTGGCCGATATCGTTTGGAAATCACTGATGTGACAGTCCACATAGAACATTATTTTGAGTAAAGCCATACATGTTAGTGTGCTGCTCAGAACAGCTGGCGATGACTAGACATCACATTAGTAATTTTTGGCATCATTTGGCCGAAAGAACTACATTGGAATTTGCGTAGGATTTAATGCTACATTCTTAAAATTAAAAAGTTTAAAACTAAATTACCATCCATATATAATAGGTTAGAAACTGACTTGGTAATTACTCACCCACACCAGTGTCTCCATGCTAGTTAAAAATAACTGAAAATTTGATAAATTCTCAAAATGTTACCTTAAATAAACTTCCTAGAAATCAACCGTTTTCACTTTTAACGAATTGCTTGCTGTGTTTACAAGAGTTCCTCAAAGGACACAAACTCGGTTTTTATTTAGTCATTGGAAACGCAATTGAATAACAAATAATAGCAAAATGCGATACGTATTACGACTTCAATAACCATTGGCAAAACGAAATTTACCCAGATAGTATTTGATAAATCAAGATTGTCCAATATAATTCCCAAAAAAAAAAAAAAAACAAATTGTCAAGGAGAAGGAAAAGTCCTTGTCATTCCAACCGCCTACCTAATTTCATTCACGACCGAATTAAGCGCAACAAGACAAGCATTATCATTTTCAACAGTGCGCTCGAAGATCGCGTACTAAACCTAAGTTGGGAATAATTCACCCCAAATAATTATTTTCTTAGCATTTTACATCTGCGTCATAATCGCGTATAATCGATATCGGCTCATGCATAACTCTTTGGTTCAAAGGAACTAAGATAATACAAATATATCCGGCCTGAACTTAGCAGTTAGAGCTTAGCGTACTTCTTATATTTCTTTTCTGCGCCCTTCAAATGCTCGGGGACGGGCTTGCTGCAGATGAGAGTAACCCTAGATGACGACACCATTGATTCGCTCTCGGGGACGTCCGGGCTCACCTTCCATAGTCGCACCTCCCATACCTGCTCCAACACCAATTCATCAAGACCAGACCGATGATGATAGATCGGACTATCTCGGCGGAACCGGTTTTAATCGCACTCGATGCGTGCGAGCCGACTTGTTCTCGGCCCCTAGATAATGTGTGCATCACACCATTTGATGGTCGATATCAAATTGGGCTCGTACGTTGTGCAAGAATGTCTATTTTGACGGCGGAGAAAAGAATCGATCAAGGCAAAGTACAACATCGGTTGCTCGAAGCTGTTGTTAATTTATTTCGAGACATCGACTCCCCAACTTGTGTTCAGAGCAATGGCTGTACTCACCAAAGAACCAGTACCTAACCCATGTTGACCCTACGGAAAAATACCCCAATTGTTTGGTCGATCTACCCCATGCGTTGGCAGCATTTGCAGTTTTGATCTCATGACAGTCGATCATAATTCAATAAGTAGAAAGCAAAAGGTACCTTCCGAGCAAAAGGCAAATCTTTCCAAAGAAAAATAACACAAATAATCCTTGAACTTATCCTTGAACTTTTAATTAATTTAATATTGCCCATGTGGTACATGTTAAATTTAGTTCTTAAACTATATGAAAATATTTAGTACCGTCCTTCCATTAATTCTAGTTAGTGAAATTTGCTGATTTGGCTTCCAATTCGATACATTTATACATTTATACAGTAGATAAAAAGAAAAGTTACATGTGGGTCATTTACGTAAGATATTCAACTCAAATTAGAATATAACAATCATTTTAATTTGTTTAATTTGATCAATTTGACATTAAAAAAAAAAAAAAAAGATCATCCATGTTATTGCGATATCCTACATCAAAGAATTGATAGGGAGCGGAACAGTTAATATATCCTAATTAGTTCAGAATTTATTGGCTTAAATTATCGAGAGAAGGTGTGCTCAACTAGTTATATTGATAAGTTCAAATTGGATGGCATGGGCTTTTATGTCTTGACTCCTAATTTGAGCCGGAGGTCAAGAAAAAGCTGCAACCAATAGAATTTTCCTAATCCTCCCTTCTCAAGAGGAAGAACGTGAAATGCTTTTTCCTTTTCGTAGGGACTGGGAGATTCAATCTAGCCATGAGAAGAATGCTTAGATGATAAATAACTCACTTCTTAGTCTTTGACCCCCTCAATCACTATGAATGCCCCCCGATCAATACAATAGAATGTGTTTATTTATTTATCTCTTGACTCGAAATGGGAGCAAATATCCTGACTCCTAATTTGAGTTAAATATCTTACATGTAACGCTTTTTTTTGTCCATCGTTTAAATTTGCCAAATTGAAAGCCAATGGAAGGATTACATTTAATATTTTCATATAGTCTAGAGATTAGATTGGACATTTATTAAAATTTTAAGAACCACATTGAACAAAATTAAAATTTCAAGGTTGACATTGCATATGAGAAAATTCCCAAGAAAGTCATTAATCTATTGCATTTAAGCTAATTCAGTCGCAAACCTCTTAATTTGGTTAATTGAGTCATAAACCTTTTTGACAATTTCCAAATGAAGTTCATCTGACCAATTTTGGTTGGAAATTGCTAGCATGGGTACTAGCCATTCTATTGGCATGGGCAGTGTTGATGTGAATAATTTTTAATATTTTTTTTTGAATTTTTTCTTTTTTTTTCTTTCCCTTTTCTTTCCTAGTGGTCGATTCACGATAAGTGATGGCTAACAAGGGTTAGCCTTGCCTGTGCAATGGCCGGCTTGGCTAGATCTATTTGGGGGGAAGGGGCGGGGAAGGGGCTCACCTAGGCCAAGGCGGCCTTGCTAGGCCTCATCCTTGCTAGATGGTTGGCCATCGGCCAAACTAGAAAAAAGAAGAGGGAAAGAAAAAAAAATTCAGAGAATTTATTTTAAAAAATGTAGAAATTGTCTACACTAACATTAGCCGTATCACATGGCCGACATTTACGTTAGTAATTTTTTACCAAAATTGGCTGGATGGGCTTCATTAGCAAATCGTCAGAATGTTTAGAACTTAATTGGCTAAATTAAAAGATCTAAGACTGAATTTACACAAGTATAATAGTTTTAGGACCTTCTTGGTAATTTTCCCACTATACAATGGGGTAAATTTTAGGAATCATTTGCTTAATTTTCTTTAATTCTAATGAACATGATAGATTACGGGAATTCTCTATTCTCACGCACTCAAAATTTGGTCTTGAAAAGACATGTTTGACAAATCATAGCTTATTTTCGTAGCTAACAAGGGGAAATTGTCTAAAAGTCATAAACCTACTACATTTTGGCTAATTCAATTCTAAATCTTTCAATTTTATCAATTGGATCTTAAACTTTTCAATGATTTGCCAATTAAGTTTATCGGGTCAATTTTGGTCGAAAATAGGTAATGCGGAAAATTTTTGTAATTTTTTGTTTTTATTTTTCTCTGCCTTTCTATTTTTTATTTTTCGGGTGCTGGCTAGGGGTGTGCAACCGGACCAGGTATATCCGGGAACCTGGACCAGCTCACTCGGAAAACAGGATCAGGAACCGGTTCCCATAAACCAATCCAAGAACCAGGTCCAATTGATTACCCACCCAGAAATTGGTTTTCGGACTGGTTTTGGAACTGATTTGGGAACCGGTTTTGTAAGTATAGATCCAAAGCTCTATTTTTTTTTTCTCTTATTTCTATTAACTCCCGCAATCACACGGTGTTTTTCCTTTTGGCTCTCTCAAATACACATGACACTCTTCCTTCATCATTCATCTTCCTCACTTGCTTCCCTCCCTCATCGGCTCCCTCTCGCACCGTTCGACGAACGGACGGTATTCATCGTTGCCAAATTCTTGTGTACTACATGGATTGGCTTGCCTAATTTCTCTTTTGTAGAAAGAGCTATACTTGCATAAATGAGTAGTTTCATGTAATAGTTGTGCGAATAAGATTAATATTAGACCCATGTTTTGTGCTAATTATTTGCCTTATGATTTTTATATTATAAAGCCCTGTAGATCCATAATTTTTTGTTTAGTCAAAAAGTTAATGTTAAGAGGATTACGTTATTTTTTCACGTATTAATATAAAATTCGAAGTCGTATAGGATATTGAGAGATTGCAAAACAGGTTCCAATGGAAACAAGTTGACCGTGGAACTAAACCGGAAAAATAAGGTGGGTCGGGTACAAGATCCAACACAAACAGGGTTGGATACATGATCCAAAAACAGAGAACCGATTATAATAGGTTGAGTACATGATCCAAGTTTAGACTCTATCCACCTTAGACCTGATCACCCTTAGAGTCGGCAAAGGTCATTAGCAGCCCTCATTGGCCACAAAGGTCTCCCCAAACTAAGTGAGGACCATCTTGCCCACACCTAGCAAGGGATGAAAGTGACTCTCATTGACATAGAAAAAAGAGGCAAAAAAGAGGGAAAGGAGAAATAACAAATAAAATATCGTAAAATTAATAGAAAAAAATTTAAAAAGAAATTAAAAAGTTATAACAATTATCCATGTTAATACTAGTGGTGCCGCGTAAAACGGATGTTTATGTCAGCAATTTTTAGCTAGAAGTAATCGGATGTGCTTAATTGATAAATTGATAAATAGTTTAAGACTCAGTTGGTAAAAATGAAATGTTTTGAATTAAATTGATTAAAATATAATAAATTTATAGACAAAATCTCTACTGACACGACGACTCATGAACTTAACAGGCCTCTCAATTTGCACACGACACGCTTCCTAACCGAAGATTCTTGTCTACCAACTCGCAGGCCAATTCAACTCTGGACAAACCAGTCATTAATTACTAGCCAGTTGCCTTGCACGGGCACATCTGAATACGGTCAGACATGGATCGCGGCTAGACACCCAAATCCTCTAAAGATTCATGATTTTAGCGGTGAATTAATACCGAGACGCGAGAGAGGACGGAGGGAGCTGACCTGAATGGTCTTGCCGAGGTTGACAGGGGTGGCCTCGGCCCGGACGAGGTCGCCGATCACCGCGCTCTTCACGTGGTTGATGCTCAGATGAATCCCGGCTACCTGCCTGTAGCCAGACGCGACGAAGGCCCCGATGCTCGCCAGCGACTCCGCTATCATCGCCGACACCCCGCCGTGCAACACCTTGAACGGCTGCCCCCCGCCCCACCGACAACGTCGAAAGAAAAGACGAAAAGAATTTCAGATTTTTTATTTGATACCCAGCCCGTCGGAGAATTCAACTTCCCAAAAGCTGTTCGAGAAAAGAAGGAAGTGTTACCTGACAGCACTTGTGGGAGACGAGGATCTTGCCGGTGACCCTGCTGGCGGATATGTCTTCGAGCTCGAATCCGACCACATGGAGGGGCGAGTCTAGCTCCTCCGTCTTGGATCGAGGAGAAGAAGAAGAAGAAGAACGATCCATGTTAAAACAATATAAAATTGATTGATGAAGAATTGAGCAGGCAGGTTGCTGGATGAGAAAGTTGATTGTTAGTGCTCTTCTTTTAAGAAGAGTTTGATTTACGGTGGGTTGTAATGAAGACAAAGGGAAATCCGCATGGTTTATGGTGCGCTATGGGGTAAAGTTTCTTCGGGCAGGCTCTGTAATTGCTTTCCCAAGAAGAAAAGGAGCCCCTGTTGAATTTCGTCAATGTAGGTTTCAATATTTGTCAAAAGAAGCTACTCGAAGACTCGATGTTGACTAATTTAACACGCTTTTTTTGTTGACGTTTGGGTTGCGATGGGTTGCTTGGGCTGTCCGTCTTTATCATAAAATGCATCGTAGGCTTTCCACTAATCGTGTAGGGACGTGAGGGTGAGGGTTGTATGTCTATCGAGGTTAACAGGAAGCATTTCACGAACAATTTCTCCTCTCCAATTTCGTGCGCCCTTGTTTCAAAATTCCGAAGTTGGCATTATTATTCTTCCGGTTCCGACCATTCAGGCTTTTGTGTCTCCAGATCACACTCTTTTACGGGGTTATGGGATAGATTCACCATGCTAAACCAATTGAAGCTCCAGGTCTTAAACAGTAGGATAATACCAGAAGTGGGTAAAGATGGAGAGATAGAGAGAGAAAGTGTGTGTGTGTGTGATTCTGGTTTGGGGGCCTCGCATGGGGATGGTATTTGGTAGGCCCGAGAAGCATAGAGTCAAGAGAGAGAGTGAGAAGGCGAGGGGATGGGAAAGCGAAAGGCCAACTGTACTCACCATTTCCTGGCTGCATTTCATCTCCAAGCGTCACCACCTACCTGACCAACTAGAGAAAAAAGATATCGTCTCTTTCTTCCGTGAAAAATCTGACATTTAAAAAATAATATATCTTTCAAGATGTAATTTCGATTTTTTTTTTCAATATTTGACTAATATATGAAAATGAATTATAAATTATTTTGTCATTTGAAAAGGAAAATTTGCATTTTATTTTCCTAATAAACATGCACTATTCGGGCGCTAATAATTGTTAACATGAGCTGTCAATTAGGGTCTCAATAGGAGAGTTTTTTTTTTTTTTTTTTTTTTTTATTTAAGGTCCTTATATATATATGTATGTATGTATGTATGTATGTATGTATGTATGTATGTATTTTCTGATTTGTAGGAAATCTCCTGATTTGTAGTGATTTATAGGAGATCTCCAGATTTGTAGAAGATTTTAGGGTGGTTACGTCAGTGTATATATGTGTGGTTATATTCTTGTAAAAAGACTAGAACATAGAAGAGAAAAATTGTTTACTGTTCAACATGGTATCAGAGCAAATGATCTAGGGACTCTGTGTTCTGATCACAATCCGAATTCCTTGCTGTGGCGTAGCTGCGCGGTGGTTTTGTGCGGATTGCCACACTAACTACACCATTTATCGGGATTCATGGCGGATGACAAGCCACCCATCGAGATAGTTCCTCCGGCTTTAGCGGAAGGTATTGTAGTCCCGCATTAGGCTCCGGGAGGGACTTCCACTATTGATGCAGTCCTTGAAACCTTGACGTCCAAGTTGACACAAATCTTGACTCACCATCAAGCCTCACCTTCTCATGCTAAAAACTTTGCCCCATCAATTGTAGTCAAGTTGGATGGCCATAATTATGGCCTTTGGTCCCAATTTTCGGAAGTGGAAGACTGACGAAAGTACAATTAAAGGATGGCTCATCAATTCCATGGACCTAGCATTGATTGGGAATTTTATCCGTTTCCCAACAGTAAAGGCGGTATGGGATTCGGTGGCTATTACGTTCTTTGATGGTACTAATGTCTCTATGATCTAAAGTGACGTTTGTCTTGACTGAAGCAGACAGGCAACCCGATTGAAAAGTATTATAATGATCTTTAGGGTTTATTGCGGGAGGTTGATTTTCAACGGCCTAATCCCATGACTTGTCCTCATGATATCGAGCGCTACAACGCTCTTGTGCAAGAAGACCATGTATATCTTTTCCTTGACGGGCTTGATGATCGCCTTGACAAAGTTAGGGCTGATGTTTTGCAGATGCATCCCTTCCCGACGGTGGAGCAAGTGTATGCTAGGGTGCGACAAGAGGATGTATGCCAAGCTGTTATGTTATCTTCAATTGAACCATCTAGCACCGCGGCAGCCCTAGTGTCGCATGGTGGAAATGTTATCTTACATTTTATCAAGGCCAACAATGAGTCCAAAACTCTCCAAATGGTCCCTCCTAATACTGCGTTTGGTGGAGGGAAGACTAACAAAGGTTTGAGGGCTAAACCACAACATCCAGGAGGCTGTACTCATTGTGGTAATACTAAACATACAAAAGATACCTGTTTTAAATTGCACAGTTATTCGGATTGGTGGAAGGAGTTGCAAAACAAGAAAAAGACAAAAAATGCTATAGGACGGGGGCAGACATCATTGGCTACCGGGACCTCACCCCTTTCCTTGGTATCGCAGGTAGGCACTACCAATACTTCCGATGCGGCTCCTGAAGGTAACACTGGGTGTGCACTTGTTAGTAATTATATGTGTGGCGGAGAGGGGTGGATTGTTGATTCTGGGGCAACGGATCACATGACACCCAATCATAACGATATTATATGCTACACCACTCCGAGGAGACAGAGTATCTATAATGCGAATGACACTAGTTATCTTGTCACTAGGGCTAGCAATGTTGATCTTACACCTTTTTTATTATTGTCTCACACTTTATTAGTGCCCTCTCTGTCTAACCATTTACTTTCTGTTAGCCAACTCACTGATGCTCTGAAGTGTTGTGTTCTTATGTATCCATCTTTTTGCTTATTTCAGGATATCCTCACAAATGAGATTATCGGTTGTGGTACTAAAAGGGGGGGGTTGTACTATGTTGATGACTTTCATGTAGGCCGAGCACATCACACAAGTAGTGGGTCTACTAATAAAGAGAAAGCGATTTTGTTATGGCATCGTCATTTAGGACACCCGTCTTTTGGGTATTTAAAACATTTATTTCCAGACTCATTTCATAATTTGTCAAATACTGAATTCCAATGTGAGACATGTATTTTGGCAAAAAGTCATCGTGTCTCTTTTCCTTTGAGTTTTAATAAGAGCATCAGGCCATTTTTTTTGGTTCATTCGGATGTGTGGGGCGCTTCACCGCTTACTAATCTATCTGGGATTCATTGTTTTGTAACATTTGTGGATGATTGTATTCGGATGTCTTGGGTTTATTTAATGAAGCATAAAGATGAAGTGGCAGTAATATTCCATATGTTTCATCGGATGATTGCAACGTAGTTTGGGACTCAAATTCAAGTCCTTCGTAGCGACAATGGTGGGGAATAAATTAACTAGTATCTTGCAACGTACTTTTAGGACCACGGGCTTATACACGAAACGTCTTGCACAAGGACACCCCAACAGAATGGTATCACTGAGAGGAAGAACCGCCATATCCTTGAGATGGCACGGGCACTCCTCATAGGTGGTTAGGTTCCATCTCGTTTTTGGGATACCGCCGTGGTTATAGCGGTACATTTGATGAATAGAATGCCCTCTCGTGTGTTGAACTTTCAAACCCCACTTCGAGCACTTGCATCCTATGTTCCTTTTCCTTCCATCATAACACTACCTCCCAAAGTGTTTGGGTGTGTGGCATACATCCATCTCCACAAGAACCAACGGACAAAACTCGATCCGTGTGCGGTGAAGTGTGTTTTCATCGGTTATGGCATTCATTAGAAAGGATACTGTTGTTACAATCTAGCTACCAAGAAAACCCACATCACAATGGACATCACCTTCGTCGAGTCTGAATTATTTTTTCCCACACCCAATTATACCTTTCGGGGGAGGCTTCTAGTGAAAGGACAAATTGGTGGGAAGGTGGTGTGATGGCGGGGTTGCGGCTGATTTTGCTTTAAAAAAAAAAATGACCTTGCAGTGCCAACACCTAGTGACACAAGGACTGGTAACACACAAGCTAAGGTGCAAGTTGACAAGTGGGTTCACATGCTGTAGCAGGCAACATTGGCCAGCATTAGTGTGGTCACGGATCATGGTGGGACAACGGAAAATGAGTAGCAGCACAATAAGTAATTTGATCATAAGGTTGATTTGGTGCAAGAGACACACAAACAATCTCAAGAACAGTTCCCTCTACTTCAAAATAGCCCCTCTTTAGTACCTGACAATTCTCCTGAGGATACTCTTGAGGTAAGTTCTCTTATCACACAAAATTTGTCTGTTGATACTGATGTAGCTGTTTGTTATAAATTGCCCGATAGACATAATTGTGGCAAGGCTCCTAATAGGTACTCACCAAATGTGGAAGAACGAAGGTCAAAGTATCCAATCACCAATTATGTTTCAACAAAGCAGTTGTCAGGACCTTTAAAGGCATTTGTCTCAAATGTCTTTGCAAGTAGAGTTCCTAGTGGAGTACATGAGACATTGAGGGATCCCAAGTGGGTTCAAGTAATGCAAGAAGAGATGGAGGCTTTACACAAAAATAAGACTTGGAGACTTGTTGAGTTACCGAAGGGAAAGAAGGCAGTAGGATGTAAATGGGTCTTCACCATCAAATATAAAGCAGATACAAGGCACGTTTGGTAGCAAGGGGATATACCTAAACCTATGGCGTGGACTACCAGGAAACATTCTCTCTAGTTGCAAAAATGAACACTATGCGGGTATTATTATCACTTGTAGCAAATTTGGACTAGCCCTTACATCAATTTGATGTAAAGAATGCGTTCTTACATGGAGATTTGAAAGAAGAGATCTATATGGAAATCCCACTAGGATATGCGTGTGCTAATAAATCGGAAGTGGTATGTAAACTCGAGCAGTTGTTGTACGGATTAAAGCAATCACCATGGGCTTGGTTTGCTCGCTTTAGCTTTGCAATGAAAAGGTATGGGTACACTCAAAGTAATTCGGACCATACGTTGTTCTTGAAACGGCAGCATGACAAAGTGACAGTATTGATTATATACGTAGATGACATGATCATCACAGGGGATGACCTTGAGGAGATCACAGAACTTCAAAGGAAACTGGCAAATGAGTTTGAGATAAAGAACTTGGGGGGCTGGAAATATTTTTTGGGTATTGAAGTGGCCAGATCAAAGGATGGTATATTCTTATCTCAACGAAAGTATGTGATGGACTTGTTGGCTAAGGTGGGGATGTTGGATTGCAAACCTGCTGATACCCCTATAGTACAAAATCATAAATTTGGAGTTTTCCCTAATCAAGTATCGACCAATAAGGACCAATATCAAAGGTTGGTAGGGAGATTAATTTATCTATTGCACACTCGGCCTAACATTGCATATGCTGTAGGAGTTGTAAGTCAATTTATGCATGCTCCTAGTGAAGATCATATGAATGCTGTAGTTCGTATTTTACGCTACTTGAAGTCAGCACCAAGGAAAGGACTTTTCTTTGTGAAGAATAATCACCATGAGGTGGAAGGATTTACAGATGCTGATTGGGCTGGCAATGCCTCGGATAGGAGATCAACATCAGGCTACTTCACATTTGTGGGAGGAAACTTGGTTACATGGAGGAGCAAGAAACAAAAAGTAGTAGCTTTGTCAAGTGCTAAAGCTGAGTTTTAAGGGATGGCTAAAGGACTATTTAAGCTTTTGTTGCTAAAGAAGTTGTTGACAAAACTTGATTTTCCACCTAAGTCAGGAATGCAATTGTTTTGTGATAATAAGGCCGCGATTTAGATTTTCCACAACCCAGTTCAACATGACCGCACTAAACATGTTGAAATTGATAGGCATTTTATCAAGCAAAATCTGGATGATAGGGTGGTGAGTTTTTCATTAATCAAATTTGAAGACTAGTTGGTAGACGTACTTAAAAAAGTTGTATCGAGTCGAGCTTTCCATAGCTCATTGTCAAGCTGGGTATCAAAGATATTTTCTCACCAGCTTGAGGGGGAGTGTTAATATGAGATGTCAATTAGAGCCTCAATAGGAGAGTTTTTCTATTTAAGGTCCTTATATATATGTATCTTCTGATTTGTAGAAGATCTCCTAATTTGTAGTGATTTATAGGAGATCTCCAGATTTATAGGAGATTCTAGGGTGGTTACGTCGGTGTATATATGGGTGGTTATATTCTTGTAAAAAGACTAGAACATAGAAGAGAAAAATTGTTTACTATTCAATAGTGACTTGAACACGAGCAGCAAAGGGAATTGGACATGGGTATTGAGATCTTGGACACAACCTATGTGAATCCAAGCTCGGCTTCAATGGACCTAGGCCTAGGCACCAGTGACCCAAGCATGGCATGTGCATCGGTCCTAAGTTCATAGACGTTGAGTCCTAGACCTAGTGCCCAAACCTAGTTCTCAAAGCCTGAGCATCGTCCATAAAAATTGAGCATGAGTCCACACCATGTCCAGGTCCCCAGCAAATGGGCTTGTGTCTTTCAAGATATTACTCAAGTCCATGAAGTTCAGGCCTAGGACCTCGAGAGTCGTCCATGCTTGGGCTCGATGGACCAAGGGACATGGGCCTAAACTAAGGTCCAAACTTTGGTGCTAGGGATCCAAGCACAAGCACTAAGGTCTCAAGCCCAACCTCCATAAACTTGGGCCTTGCCCCAACGGACCCGATCCAAGCACCAGAGACACAGGTAGAAGCATTGGGGTCCTAGCCGTAGCTTCCATGGATCTAGGCTCAAGCACTAGGAATCCATATATGACCACTAGGGTCCTGAGCCTTGCCTTGGTTGATTAAGGCATAGACTCCACTAACCTAGGCCTAGGGTACCGAGAATCTTGGGCATGGCCAGCGAAGTCTCAAGCCCTTAGACATCAAGGATCCAAGCATGCGCATTGAAGTCTCAGGCCTAGTCTCAATAGAATCGATTGTGACCTTTAGACTCAAGCCTAACCTTTAGACTCAAGCTTGCTATCAAGGACTCGGGAATGGATGCTGGGGTTCTTGTTTCTAAAGGGAGAATTTTTAGTTTAAGTGTTGCTGATTAGTTATATTTTGAAAAATGATTTTTGAATTTTTAAAGAGAAAATATTTTCTTGAATTTAAGTATAGGTTTTTTATTGACCTATTCTTTTTAACAATCCAAATGGCGAACAATGAAGAAAATATTTTTTCGAAAAAAAAAAAAGAAGGCAAAATAAATAGAGCCTAAAAGTCTGCTCATTATGAAAAGGAAAATTTGCCCAAACATAATGGACAGACATTGTTCGATGTTTGGAACATAAAACTTATCCACTCAGTAACCAATAATCCTAATATGAGGGTGCTAAAAAGCTGAGTTACTTGAAAGCTCAAATTGGTCCGATTGCTATCTACAAGCCCAATAATGTGTGGAGATGAGATTTGGATTACTCAATAAGATGTCACCTGGGTTCAGCACGGGATTAACCAGGTTGATTCACTGAGACATTCTTGATTATGGTGTTTCGAAAGACTTAGGGATAGACTTGAAGAGAGATTGAAGACAGTGTGGCTTAGGATCGTGTGACTTGGGGTTTTTAAGGTAGATGAAATAACCTGATTTATAGATAAAAAAGAAAACTATTTTTGACAGTTTTATTTTGAAAAACCAAGAAAATTGCAATATCATCTATAAAAACTATCACAAATTGATCCAAGAACGGTTGGACTTTTGCCTTTCCCAAGACTAGTATTCAGTTGAAAATGTGGTCCTGCGAATCTTTTCAGGAAGATTGGCATGTAAATCATTCGAAACAAGGCAAGGTTTTTCGTTCCCCACGTGCGTGTGAAAAATCATGAGGATATCACATTAGCTGACATTGAGATCATGTTTGCTGCAGAAGGTCACTCTGTGGAAAAAGGTGCATGCGATTAAAAGGAAAATTATTTACAAATTTTAGTACTTAAAAGACCATATAGAACATGGATTTCCACAGTTTTGACTTTTGTCATGTGAATTTCTCTCTCCAACCGAGACCAGAGAAGAATGGGATCTCGGATTGAAATGTAACGAATCTCAACCGCTAAAGAGTAATTCATTTGTTTTCGATTCAATGGTGAAAAGTGCCGGAGGTACAATGTCCCCTATGGACCATGGATCACCCACTTAAGACTTTGTGAGATAGATACTTTTCTCTGTACGGCGTTCACTTCACTGTTAAAAAATTACTTTTTTTTTTTCGATTCGACCTTATTCCTACTTTTAACTTTCACTCTCAAATTTTTATTTTGTCTCCTTATAAAGCGTGGGAGTTGAAACCACACTTAAAACTAAATTGTCCTTACCCCTAACTCTCCCTGAAAATGTGTGAATTCAAACCCCCACCTTTCATTTTTATGTTTGAATGGTGGCCACTAAAGTTACTCCAAAGGGGTTTTTTTAGATCACCTAAGTGCGACTTTTGAAAAAAAAAAATCACTTAATTACCAACTCCCACACTTAAAACTAAATCGTCCTTACCCCTAACTCCCCCTAAAAATGTGTGGATTCAAACCCCCACCTCCCATTTTCATGTTTAAATGGTGGCCACTAGAGTTACTCTAGTGGTTTTTTTAGATCACTTTAAGTGCCACTTTTTGAAAAAAAAAAAATCACTTAATTACCAACTCTATTTTGAGTTGCCACAAATCCAACATGACAATATTCTAATTTTTTTTTTTTTTGATTCACATGGCTCTGGTATAATGAGTTGACAAATATTAACCCAAACAATGTCATTTAGAACATACTTACCCCAAATTCAAACTCTTCAAATCTTAATCTCAAAATTGGTGAATTGGGGAAAACTTTAGCTTCTTTTTTTTTTTTCTTTTCAAACCCTAATAACAGAGGATTTGGTGCAAAATTAGTCGCTGAAACTCTTGATGATGAGAGAAAACAAGGAGCCCTCATGAAGCTTCGGATTCTGTGAACGAAAAATACTGAAAAACAAGTTTGCATCAATAGAACAATGATGGCCGCATCGAGGGATACGACAGCGAGGCAGACGACAAAAGTAGAGGAGGAGGAGGAGGAGATGATCACCCTTCCAGATGCCCATGGCAGAGAGGCACGAGGCGAGCGAAACCTCCCACAATCTCACTTTTATTCTTAAAAAAAAAATAAAAATGGAGCTAAAAACTGGAAAACAACCTCCTTAACTCACATTTTCCCCTTTCTGCTGATTTAACCCTTGATATTGCACTGCACTAAAGCAAAATCCTTATCTAGATATATTGTTTTTGTTTGTCGGATGGCTGCTTTTTGCTCGGCAGAAAATCATGTGATTTCTGTGTTGTCCATGGAAGGAGTTCCGTAATAGCATTGGAATCGAGAGAGAAGAGAGAAACGAGAACTAGAGTGAAAGAATGAGATTAAGACTCCAAACGATGCCGTATAGTCAAGAAGGGCCAAATCACCATCCAAAGTTTTTTTTTTTGGTAAAGGTAAGAAATAAATCACCGTCCAAGTTGGAATTCATTTTTCATAAAAAAAAAAAAATCATTGAAATTTTATCAAAAATGCCACGTCAAATGAATTGCCGGAATGTTTTACCAGAGGCATTTAAATAATTGTTTTTTCTCTAATTTGACACCTAAGTAAATCGGCGAAAACTTTTGGTATTAAAAGAAGCGCCGTATGTAACTGTTGATACTTTTAGTGTTCTTCATTTCCTTTATATCTATTTCCTTTATATAAACTATTTGTATTGTTATAAATTTAGGTGAAAAAAAAACTCCTATTTGTATTGTTATAATATATTTAGGTGAATTTCATAACTCCTTCTTTGGACTTATAGATACATAATGTGGGACAGGGACCCCTTCCTTGCGCACGTCCGGGGACCGAGGTGTGGACGCACCGCCATCCCTCCTCCCCGCGCACCGCCGCTCGGGCCGTCACACTCTCTCCTCCTTGGGAGTACAGCGAGCGGGCCGTCACACTCTCCCCTCCTTGGGAGCACAGCGCCCTCGCTGTCGTCACACTCTCCCCTCCTTGGGAGCACAGCGCCCTCGCTGTGGCTCCACACGCGGTCGGGAGTCGGCTCTGATACCATTTGTAACGACCCGGGCCCCATTATGTGGACCCGCTGGGTCCCACACGCGTGGAGTTGGGCCGATACCAGGTGTAACGACCGAGCCCCACTATGTGATACCATTTGTACACGGTCCTTTTTGGCCACGTCGTGATATGGGTCATAAACGGTTTTAAAACGCGTCACACAGGTTAAGGAGCCCAAGCCATTATAAACTAGCTTTGGACTCTCTCCCTAAGCGATGTGGGACAAGAGGGAGAGGACCCCTTTCTTGTGCACGTCCAGGACCGAGGCGCGGACGCACTGCCATCCCTCCTCCCCGCACACCGCCGCTTGGGTCGTCACACTCTCCCCCACTTAGCAGAACAGGGGCCACGAAGTCGGCTCTGATATCATTTGTAACGTCCCGAGCCCTACTGTGTGATATTGTCCGCTTTGGACACTGAGTCTTCACGGCTTTAAAATGCGTCGCACATATTAAGGGATCCAAGCCATTATAAATTGGCCCAAGACTCTCTTCCATTTATCAGGACTTATAGATACATATAAATTATCTATTGATATGTAGTCGATCAAAAAAAAAAAAAATCAATTGATGTTATTGCTCCGAACACATCACACAATAAATGTGTAATGTAATATGTCTTTTGATATAAAATATTCATTAGCCGTACTTTGATCTCGAGTTAAGGAGAAAGTTTTGAATTAATACTCGATCGCCCCGTGCCCATCTCCGCCTGCACTATTTTCTTTTTATTTTGCATATTTTTGAAACTATGGTCATTAGCCACAACTGTAAATGCCGGCGTTCACAGCCGAATTGAATTTCCACGTCACGTGTCAACTGGACCAATCAACTCGACAGACTAAATCTATACGATTTGAAAGGGGATAAGCACTAAATTGAGCACCAAAACGGCAAGAAGGTCTAATTTTGACACTGCCCCTCAACAACTTTTGAAAGGCTAAGCGTTCTATTTGCCAAAAAAAGCCCATTCATTGTGGGTATTTGCGAACGAGTCCATATTCTTCGAATTATGTATGCAGGGCCTACTTTGCAATTAGGCCCCCTAAGTTTGTTTTTTTTTTTAGGTGAGGCCTCTACTAGTCGCGTGGATTAAATAATAGTCCATAATGTGTGCGAGTATTGGTCACCTAAATATGTGATTGACACGAAGAAGTTGGCCCCTCACCAACCACCAGACGATCCAATGCCCACGTGCTCGAGTTGTTGAAACTTGAATCTATCTTGAAAACCGATTACCTTCGTTTTATCATCCCATTGAACCTACTAGCACCAATCGCACCCCGGAAGAATCTCTACCAAACTATCTCATCAACCTACTCAAACCCCTCTTGTTAGGGTAGGCTTTGTTAGGGTGTGTTTGAGTCTACTTGTGCTCAATGACGATGTATTTGTATAAAAAGTGTTTTCATGAAATGTAAATAGTATTTGGTAAAGACTTGTGACTTATATATTGTGGAGCAATTTTTGGCAATTGACGTGGCGGTCCATCACCAAGGTCGCGTCACCTTAGGGGAGCTTGATTTGGAAATTAGATTATCACAAGGCATCGACGACCCCTAATGAATGTTGACTAAAGGCTGGCAAGCTAGATCTGGAGCAATTGAAAGAGACGATGAACAATATTTGGAGTGAGAAAAGACATGAATACCAAAATAGAAATGAGGCCAACATTGGAAGAGGAAAATTCCTTAAGTTCTTTGAAATATCATTATCAAAATTTTGAAAATCAAAACCGGTCCCATTTGTGAAGCTGTATTGGGGTTCCGGCATTTGTGAAGATCAAAACTTTGGCCAAAAGATTGTCACGGCCGAAAACTTATGGGATTGTGCTTTGGAAGCCCAAAACACTTATGAAAATGCTCTCGTAAAGGCTAGTGAAGAAATAATTGAAACTTGGATTAATTCTCATTATGTTTCCTTAAATCAATACATGTTCTCAGCCACGCTCATCCTGGAAACCAACCGTTTCAAATTTTCTCTCATTGCGTCTACAAGAGTTCCTAAAACGATAGAATCTTGGATTTTATTAAATCATTGGAAACCCAATCGAATAATAATTATAAGAAAAATCTGAAAATTTTCATGACTTCAATAGCGATGTATGCTGACAAAATTTAAGATTGACCGTTATATTTTAAAAATTCCACACTTATCAATGCCATGATAAAGTTAATTGTGAAAATATCTCTTTACATTATTGATGAGAAGGAAATTTATATAATTCAAAATCCTATATTTGGTACCTACTAAAAACAAGATAAAATTGATATAAGAATGATATAATCCGGATTGAATTATCCTATGGAAGATGTTGAATAAAGCTATACGCGATTTCTAATATCCCTAATATAAAAGTTATTTTTGTTGAATAGCAAACTTCTTAAATTACTAAAATTAAATTAGTATTTGAATATTAATAATATATGAGTTCTAATATAAAAAAATTCTTAATAACAAAAAAATAACAACAATTTCATTTTTATTTATAGATTCGAATTTCTTTCTATCTTATAATATAAATTCAGTAAATATGCTATCTATGTTTATTATATATTTTAGGTATAATATTTTCAGTATATTAGTATAATTTACTATTTAATTAAATTTTATTAGAGTGATGGAAAGGTAGAGAAATAAAAAAAGAAAGAAAGAAAAGATTTACAAAACAGAGAAAGATAATAATAAAAAAAGCAAATGAAATGAAGTAGGCATGAGTATGTACCGTCTTCATTAGTGCAATTTTTTGGTTTATTTACATTGATATGTTGTTTATACCAAATAATAGACATAATATGATGTAAAAATATCTAACTTTATTATAACGATCCATTATACATGTATTGGATATAGCAGAATCCTTAAATTTTGTATCATATCCTATCCAATCAATCATGGATAGAAATTAAGATGGTCAAACATAAGCTAATTTTAGGTGGTTATCCTAATTGCCAGAGACAACCTACTTTCACTCACAATTGAATTGGGTGCAACAAGGCAAAAGTTTACATTTTATAATATCACGTGCCAAATCTGAGTTGGGAATATTTGGCCCCAAGCAATACACTCATCAGCAGTTTACAATTGCATGGTATATGCCTAAAATCGTGTTGTACAAGAAACCATGGGAAGTGATGTGACTCATAGAATTAGGAACAAAAAAACTGCCAAAAGCTATTGGGCTTGGGCTACATAAAAGTTAGGCCCATGAAATTAAATTTCTTGGGCGGTCCCACTGACAGGAAATTTATCACCCACTAGAACCGTTGTCTCAAAAGCAGTAATATAATAGACGAAACTCCTATAGCCATGTTAAATCCCGTGTTCTCAGCCGCATGCTAAATGCCTGATGACCAGAAAAAAAAAGGAAAGATTCTTCATTTAATGATCGTCACGCGACATTTTAGTTCTCACTCACTCTATATAACTCGAGCCATGACAGCCTCTGCAGTTCAGGCTTTCAGTACAAGGGCACAAATTTGGCAAAGTATTGCTCTCTTTTTGATATGGGATTGATTCCTAGAGGAGGCAAGAAACATGGGAAAGGGACTAGGAGCAGCAGCAAGTGTTCATCATGCTTCTCTTTCCTGAAGATTTTCAGAACCTGCGGATCCTTCTGGCACTGGTCAGAGAGTGACGATGAGACCGAGGATGGAGGCGCTAGGACTGATGAGTTCGGGTGGCCGGTCGTCGTGGAGCCCAGTATTAATCGGAAATCTTCCGAGTTCATCAAGAAGTTTCATGAGACTCGTGAACCCTGAAACAGCAGTACTTTACTACTCCACAAATCGGAAGTTTGTGTCTAGGCCTCTCTCTGTGTGGCTGTGTCTTTCATGTCGTTCTCTGTTGTTGTTATGTTGTGAGCTTGGAGGAGACGATGATGAGCAAAAAACCAATAAGAGCTTCCATCTCTTTATTTGTGGTTTATTTTGCTGATGTATTTTCTTATATTGCCCTAATCCTATATTTGTTCTTCTTTATACATTGCATGAATGACCTTCTAAGGCCATATAAGACTCGAATTCTACATGTGCCGCAGTTTGGTGTATTGAGACTTTTGATAGTAATGACAGGACAGAACTGCGGGGAACCGAAGTCCTGTAGCAATGAAAGAGTTCATAATTATGTATTGCCTTTAGTTACCATCAACCCTCAAACAACAGCACTTGCAGCTTGAAGAATTTTCTTTAAACCCCCCAAGACCTACAATAGAGAGAGGAAGAGTGGGGAAATAGGGGCCGTGCCGCAATGGAAGGTGGACGCCGGTGACGGCAGTGGTTGCCGATAGTGGTGGTGGACACCAGTGCCAGTGTGGGGATAGGGCGGTGGTAACTGGAGGCCAGAAAGATGGTTAGGTTTAGTGTTTAGTGGTGTTTTCATAATTAAGCGATGGGCATGTACGTACGCACGCCACACATCTGAAAGTGCATAAGCTGGACACAGGAAGGTAGGGAGGAACCGAGCCCCATACTTAAATTACTCCTCTAGGGGACAAGGTCCATTGAACTCCGGTTATTGCAATAAAGGCTGCAAACAACTTACGGTGTATTTGGTTCAACTTTGAAGGAATGTCTTTAAAAAAATGTAAAGGCCTTTTGAGCTAAAGGGGTTTCCAAAATTCCAATAACGTTTGATAAAATGTATTTTACAAACATATTGGAAAGCCACTTTGACATAAATGTTATTTGATAAAAACTAACCTTTGTAAAGGATTTTTGATAATTTTTTTTTTAATAAAAAATCTCAAACTATTTGTTAACAGAACTCAGTTGTTGCCGGTGAGGGTGAGGGTGGCTTGTTGGCTGCTCATCGATGGCATGCTAGTGGCACATTGGCCACTCGTCAATGGCAGAGGCAAAGTTAGGGTTTTTGATAATATTTCCGAAACTATGAAAGTTGAGCAAGAACAAAATTAGAAGAAGAAAGAAGTCTATTTGGATTTCGAAAATGCAGCTCCAAAGTACCTTCAAACCTACCTTTAAAGGCGTCTAGAAAGATTTGGAGATGAAATCACATCTCCCCAAAGCATCTTGAAAATTTTTCCCAGCATTTGAATTTGTCCGAGGAGTTTTGGGTCCCAAAGAGCTTTGCAAATTCCAGACCAAACACAACTTTAGTCTAGAAGGATCATCTTGAATTCTTTAATGCCCATATAAGACTCACGACATTGCCGGATTCCATTTCCGTTTGACACAATGGACTAGGAATCGGGCTACAAGAAATTAACGTCAACGTAAATGGTTTGCCTTTGCTTGGATTGGAAATAGACTTAACCCGATACGCTAAAGTTAGCTCAGGCTACCACCTAATCGTTAAATCCCTGAAAAATGATCGTCTTCATTCCGATGAGGCGTTAAATGAATATGTCGATATCTGATTATTAATTTCAGGATCATTCTTTAAGGTTTTCTCTTGCAAAATATGAGTCAAACCATGATTAGTATTTTGCAGGAATTCCTATTTTGTTTATACATTATGCTCCATATATGTACTATGATTACACAATCTTATGAGGTTGCACTTGGTAAGATCATTACATTTAATCCTGATAAAAACAAGGTAATGAGAATGACATGATCTGCTTTTGTCAGATCAAATGTGGACGGAATCCTCCTTTTGAATTAGGAATCATCAGGGAAACAAAACATAGCGCGCCAGCCTAATTCGTGTTGAAAAACAACACCAATCTTCCTTTACCAAATCATCCGTATACGACCGTAATTGGTCGACCGGCCTAACAAAGCCGCGTATAGTTATTTCCTAAGAAAGGTCTTTATACGCAAAGTGAAGCAATACATATAAACATATACCATAAAGATATGTGAACCCAACGTTACAATATTTAATCAATTAAAATATGTTTTGAGGGACAAGCTAAAGGCAAAAAGAGATCATGCATGCATATAGAAAAGTACTTGTAGAAGGAAATTTCCATGCAAAATCCAATAACTTTTAACTTAAAAATTGATTTCTTAGAGATACCTAAAAGTTAGACAGCTTGAAGGCACTGCTGGGGTTGGAGGGACGTGGGGACTCTCCCCGGAAAAATCCAGGTCCTCTACCAGCCAATTTTCTTGCCCTAAAAGTCTAAAGGGGAAGAGAAAAAGAAAGGAAAAGAAAAGAAAGTATCCTAAAAGCTTTCGTTTATTATGTAGTTTGGTATTCCCTCTTTCAGCTTCTTAAGCACTAGCTTTCCTTCCCGAAGGAACTCTCGGGCAGAAACAATCTGGTTAGCCTTCATCATGATTCATGACTAAGCATTTCTTTAATTAAAAAAAAATATTATTCTCCCTCGACGCCAGTATGGACCAAATGTAGCGTACACGATTAGCATTTGTCAAAAAGAAAATAGTTACAGTTTTTATTCTAGATACCATCGATTACATGCTTTTTATTATTAATGAATAATGGCAAACAAAATTAGATTTCGCATTATCATACATTCGTGTATGTGGACATGTACTATCAATGTGGCACCATACCAACAAAACAAAAATAGTTCAAAAAAGATAAGAGAGGGAGGGGTAGGGCATCAGTTCCACCACAAAATATTGTGACTAGCAAGAGGCCAGTGACTCTTGTCATCCTTCCCCTTGTCTTTACCCTCGATCTTCATTTGCTCTCTCTAAATAAGGGCTTGATGATCCTCACCAAAGCTTGAACAAGGTTGTCGGACCCTAGACAAATCAAGATAATTTTTTCTTCTATCGGAATAATAAACATTTCAATTTCAACTCATCACATAAAACAGTTTTACTATGTCTAAGGGCAGGAGGCTCTGAAAATGCCAAGGGAGGATGCATTAGCCAGCCAGTTCAATTCGACGAGAAAAAATCGATAGAGTTCGAGAATTTGATTGCATCAAAAATCGAAAGCGTCCAATTAGAGGTAAAAAAGGGACTAAATGAGAGGGGGCTTTTAAACTCCATGGTTAAATGACTAGATTTATCTAGGCCTACGAATTGGACTAGGTCAAAGTCCAATGTGTACAAGCTAACCATTACTTGGTGGCTACGCAGGACAGGTAAAAAGGTGGTCTAACACAGAAAGAAAATCATTTGTTTAGCTGATAGTTATTATACTAATGAAAGTACTCAGCATCCATTGACCAGTTCCAGAAATCGAACTCCTGCTGTTAACCCCCGGGATTCCCACAAACCAAGAGGCTCACCGATCTGAACTCTGACACCTAGCAGTTACGGACATTCGTTAAAAAAAATGATATAAATCTTCTTTAAATTTCATAAAGAATGCTTTATATTTGTACATGGCCCTTCTCTTTGATCCTCACTGTCCTAGCTTTTGTGTTCTCTTTAGTGAGATTTCGACATAATTTAACTAAATATCCCCTTTCACAGCTGTTCACAGAAAGATCTTTTCTGCAGGTTTTATGCGAGAGAGAGCGAGGAAGGGTCAGGAAAGGGAAGGACCGTGGAGTACAATAAAGCCCTAGTTCCGTAGGGCATTGCTTTTTGGGGAGATTCCTCTGGGGCAGCCGGTAGTATAATCAACAAAAGATAAAGTAGAGGGTTGGCAGGCACTACAGCACCTTGGAAACCACCGTTAATGGGTCAAAATTCAAAGCAGAGGACAACAACACTTATGCTTCTTCACAGTTTCGCGACCATTATATTATAAGAAATTAAGATGAGATGTTCCAGCTTTCTTACCCGCGTCATTTCGATCGATCTCGGCCGTCCATTCCATCCAACAACCTCCTTAAGCAACCTCCCCCCCACCCCCACAAAAAGAAAAGCCCGCGTCTATAAATTGGAAGACCCGCAGTTGATGTGACTTCAGAACTTGAACATCAACACCAGCTTGTGTCTGTTCATTAGATCAAGAAATCGTTTGGGTTCGAGAGCGTGACGTTTTTGTAGAGAAGAGAGGCAGATATACTGAGATGGGTCATAGGAAGTCGTCGTTCTTCTCCATGTTCAACATCTTCAAGTCGTGCTGCTCCAATGGTAGTGACTACATGTCCGACGATGGTGGCTATGGGAGGAAGATACGCCCCAGCGATGAGGACCGAGGGTACTGGGTCGCTGAGCCCGGGATCGACGGCAAAGCAACGGACTTCATCGCCCGGTTCTACGCCAGCCATGTCTCAGACCCCGAGAGGCAGACTTTTGCAGTTTGATGGCTATTGCTCTCTCTCACTCAGCATCTCGCCCCATTCCATGCGTCTCTCTTGTAGATGAAGCTCATCCAATCCTTTCCACGATTTTTTGATATTTCTTTCGAGAATAATGCTCTCTCTGATGTCCTGTAACTCACCATGAGTGCCCCCGATTTGTAAGTTCATTGAAATGAAAAGAATAAATGTGACAGTGTAGCTTCTCCTTCTGAAAAATCCTTATCTTCTTCAGTTTGTGGCATTTGCAAGTTGACATGCCTCTGTCGATCTCAAATACCGTCACGCTCGGTGCATAATCTCGCAGCTGTTTTAACTGATCAATAGATGGTATTAGTCTAAATGACAAACCGTGCACGATATTTAGTCCAGCCTGAATCAGGAACTCAGGTGCAAGTTCGCGAATTTTCATCAAGACTCTCGATCCAAGAGCTTTGCATCAAGAAATGCAATTCCAGAAATGGGAAATCCTTAATCATGCAATGTTTCCTTTACGATTACAACTAGCATTCTGAGTCCTCATATATCACTAAAAATTTTCGCAGCAATTGCACCTGTAGTTGAGATATGAAAGTGATTTTTGTGGTCGCTTCTGAGTGGTATTCTTTTCAGAGCCATGAGTAGAGGAAGAGGCCTGAACATAGTCATTTTAAACGGCTAACAGCTATCATCAAGTCCTTCAAGTAATCTGAAGACTTCATTAGCATCTAATACGGGTTTCTCAATAAAAAAAAAAAACTGATCAGAAAAACATTTAAAGTTGCGACAATTAACAAGTAAAAGACTTATTTTCTTTCCCGGTGTGTTGAAGTCATCCAAGGAAGTCAAGTTCACGAGTCACTGAACCTTTGCTTGAAATGATCCGTGAGAGCTTTCCATATATTTCTGCTACTGTTCGAAGGCTAACAGCATCTCCAAAAACCTCTTCTGAGAATGGGCTGGGATCCAAGATTTTTTTGAGTTTATTAGTATGCACTATCTCGTCTGTAAGGCAACCAAGTAAAACTTCAAGTTTCAATCAGAGACTATACTTGTGTCTTCCAAAGTAAAAAAGTTATTTTCATTGAGTTTCAATGTAACAAAGTTTGCGACATTGACATTCAAAGGATATGTGAATTTCGGGTTTGAAGAAGAAGACAACATGGTTATATTGATTTTTCTTTTTATATCTAAACAGAAAAAGATTATGTATCCTTGCGTATAAACAGAGAATCGAGTCAAATAAGCACAAGCATTTCGTTGATACTTCTTATAATATAAATAGAGAGATATCACCTCCTATACTAATAGTAGAAATTAATATGAAGATAATACTTCAAACTACATGAAACCTAAATAAAAAATAAATTGAGGAAAAAAAAATGATTGGGCAAGTGCCTCTCCTCGCTGATTTGTGAAAGATCCAGTGTTTTAACTGATTTTTTTCGCAATTTGGTTTGTTCCTCCAATAAATTAGCCTGGAGTTTACCTTTGAAAACGACACTGCTTGACTTGCAGAACATATAATTGTGCATCGTACACAATGATCAGTTGTTCTCATCTTTCCTTTTAAGACTTTGGGTCATTTCTAGGTTCCCTCTTTTCTTTGTTCTCCTTTTTGGCTTTATGTTCCATCCCAATGTTCTGCAAAACATGGAAAGAAAGAATTTCTCTGGAGTGCATGTGCATGTGAGTATCACTGAGTTTCGTGATGAAGACTGTCTGAAATGAATTGCTCAAGTCTAAATGATTCAGGCTTACATTATTACAGCCAGAGAAAATCTGAGCCTATCACTTCTTGTCTTGTACTTGCAGCATTTCAGATGAGATGCTTGAAGATCCTTTATTTGATGCTTCTAAAAACAACATAGAAAAATGTCAGGACATATGCATAGTTTCACATCATTATAGATGAAGCCGAACCTCTTAGCCAAATGATAAGTGAGAATATAGCTAAAGTTATCATAATGCAGGATTTTTCAATTTTTTTCCCTGAAAAGACTGTTAGATTTTTAAAGATCAATAGCTTTTTGAAGTGCTAGATTGGTTTATAATTGTAATATCTAGAATTTGATGACTAAAGGTCAATATTAACTCGATAGCTTGATTTTTTAGCACAAATTATGCAGCAGCAAAAGCACTGATGAGCAAAAGAAGAAAAACTAATCTGGCCTCGAGACTTGGGGCTTCACACAATGTCAGAGAAAGCAATACTGTGTTACATTTTCATATCCAATTGGCATTAGTACAGGAAGCTACCTGAAGGAAACATGGATGCCCCGCCACAAATCTACAGAGTTCCGCCTAACCAGAAGTCACTTTGAGATAGATGCAATTGTTTAATAGGACGTCGCATATTAGTAATGGCAAGATACCCATCTTGGGTAGAAAAAACAGTCTGGTCTTTTTCACTGCTTATAGTTTACTGAATCATCCCAGCACACATGACATATCCTACCAATAATGTCAATCTATGGTGAGAGAACGGAAAAGTGAGCTAATTCTTGCACACTATCTCTGTGATGTAAAAGGTTCAAGGCAAAATATTCATTTTGCTGTATGATAATACTGGAAAGTGAGTTGTCAAGCGAAAGAAGAAAGGTTTGGCTTGGCTTGTAAATGGGAAGGAACCCAATGCTCCCTGGGGTCCAGCTCAAAGGCCTACAAGCCCAGGCCAAAGCATCGCAAAGCAAAGAGCTCACCCTCAAAGTGGCTCACGATGACCACTATGAGAATGAAAAGGATTGGTGTTGGTGAAGAGTGCTTGTTAGTGACTGCTTAAGAATTAAGTACACACCCACATGCTGAATCGTCAATTTTTAATTCATCCACTCCAGGTTGTCTTCTGGATTCGATGTTAAGTAAAAATCATCGTGATTGTGCCAGGCATTACCTTTTTCTCAGGGTTCTGTTTCTTAATGCTTTCTCTTTTTTCTGAAGAAGGTGAAAATGTATCGTGAACCTGTTGCTTTTTGTGAGATTCCTCTGTTTAGGTTCTTCCTTCGAAGATGCTTCCTTAGAACAGTAGGTTTCCTCGAGGCTTTATTTGCTTTCCTATTTGACTGTCTGAATTACCAACAGTTGCTGATTGACAAATTAGAATATGAAGCCCCAGTGGCTGGCGCAGCTGGATGAGCAACGGGCTCGGGCGTGTTTCATCATGACATGAGTTTGATCCCCTCCGTCCGCCACGGGGTGTTAGCCATTCCTTGTGCGTGGGCTTCAGGGTGTTCATGGACCCTGGCTTAGTCGGGCAAAGCCTGGATACCTCCTGTAATAAATACAAAAAAAAACTAGAATCCGATTTTTCTCCAGTTTTACAGCTTGGTCCCTTTGTGTCCCATGACTGTGAATTCCAAGAATGTTACGCCTCCACCATACTGTTTTCTCAGACAAAAAGTGCCAGTTGCGAGCCCCTATGTTGAGCCGAAGCCTGAACTAGTGAGCTCATATGGGAGTGATGATGAGGTGCAATGCGGACCATGAACATAATGCATTGCACTGAGTTGCTGCAAGGTCCTTTCTTTATTTTTTGATACAACTCAGTTTCAAATTCTTTGCTTAGTTCAAGATTGTTTATCTGACATCTGAATTCAGTTCATGGATGAACTTATTTGGCTAATTACAGCACCAAACTTTTCTTTTGGAGGGATAAGAAGAACCAACAGCCATTCATTTCATTCCTGAACTTTTCCATGTATGATCAGCATCATGGCTGGATGCTTGAGACAATTTCTCAAAGATTCTCTCACTTATCAAACCCATATAAGAAAGGAGGGCCTTCAAAACTTTCTATATTCGAAAGAATCCGGTCAAGTCTTGCCTTTACATCGCCTTCCATGTCCCTTGATTCAATTTAATTATGTAGTTTTCTATTAATCCGATCCTTCCTTTCACTACTTTCCTGAAGATCTCATCACGCTTTAGCACAAAACAAACCATGCCTGCACCATTAGAACTCTTCACTTTTGATGACTAGGAGTCCCTTTAGGGGGTGGGTGATGCTAACAGAGATTGTGAAAGATCATGTAGCCTTTTGGGGGCCTGAATATTTTTTGAAGATTATTGAATTGAGCCACCAATAATATGATCAAGGAAGCTAGTGCAGTGTATATGAGCTTTTTGAAGCAGGGCTAGGAAAGATAGCATTAGTTGTCTCACACTGACATAGGATTCTTTCTCATTTACAAGGTCTTCAATATATGGACCTCTTAAAAAGCTCTTCTATTTTAAATGACGAAGGAAATTCCCTCACATCAGATAGACGTCAGGTCAATTAACACTCTGTTTACTTCATGGACTGGATAAGACGGGAGTCACGGCTTAAGTGAGTCGTCTAGCCGTGAAATTGAATCTGTGTTGCATGCCTAATTCAGAATGGCAAGTTACTTAACCATTGAGTCCGTAGTAATAAACTAAGCAGGCAATGCTTGTTGATTGGTACCTGGGAAAGGTCCACAATGGTAAAAGCAACAACCTACTATTCCCCTGTCCTTGAGAATTCAGCTGGGACTTTAGTAGGTGAGATGCTTTATCTTATACAGTGTTGTCTTAACTTCTTCAGTGGCTAGAATAGGAGCGTGCACTCGGGTCTGGACCATGTGCCGCAAACATAAGATTCGCAAGTTCCGAGGGGACAAGGTGCATCTAAATTAGGTGGTTTGAGGACCTTCCAACTCTTAACCGCACAATTCAAGATCGAATTCTAGTCAGGTAACCAAAGGGTCTGTGGCAGGATTCACAAGAGCTGTAGATGTTCTTCATGACTAATTTTTATTTTCCTTCTCAACTTTCACTGAAGTCCAAATCCTAGGACTGAAAATGCAGTTTCTGTTTCAGCCCTTAAAACACAAGCAGATTTTACAAATGCAAAACCCAGTATCAAGCAAAAAAAAAAAAACAAAAAGAAAGAGAAAGAAAAGCCCATAAATACATGCCTCCAAAGATCATATCTGAATTTGAATGATCTCATAAGAAATCATTCAGTATCTGCACTGTACTTGCTGAGAGTCCATCGTGGCACAGCAGAAATTGCTGTTTTCTGGCTGAAAGGATGGACCAGGAGTAGATTCCAGGAATAAAGTCCTGATGAACGATGATGGGTGAGACCCAAATAAGCCCACTGGGCCATAAACTCATGATAAGAGTATGATCCACATTATGGGGCTGTTTGCCTTGCCCCTTGTTGACTGAGCAGTTGGCTAAACTGGTCCCCCTCCACTCCAATCTTCAGTTTCAACTGAATGATGGTAGCCCATGCTGCGTCTGTTTAGCATCTAGAAAATAACTAGTTAAACAGTCCGTTACATCACTCGGGACCGTGTTAAAAACATGTTTGATCGGGGGATTGCGCGTGAAGTGTGCTAGATACATACATATACTAAGCCTGCCCGGCATTCTTCCACAAATAGGAAACGAACGAGAGGAACTCAAGTTAATCAGAGATGGCTTGTTCAGTGCAGGAACTCGAGGATCGACTCCTTGCCAGAGCTTCAACTGGATAGAAAAACTCAACCGGATGGCTGGACAAATCATATGTACAGGCCATCGAGATCGTATCGATGACATTAGCTTAATCTATGACGAGTTTGAGCTCGAAACTCACGTATACTTTCGACTAAATTTGCAAATAAATGTTAGAAAAAGGTGATCATAGGAAGCTGAGATTGTATGACTTGGCGGAGGAAATGTGGGGAGCCTAGGGCTTCGGCCTTGTGCTTTATTCTCAGTCAATCCCACTTTTATTGCCCTTGACCTTCCTCAGATCTTGAGCTCCTCACGATTCACCATACAAACAGTAAATGCCCAGATCCGAAATAGGTAAAATTAAGATGGATTTTTAGGGTTTATATCATTTTTCCGAAATAGCAAAATGTCCTTTGTTTGAAAGTAGGTTAGATAATCCTACCGCCATCCTACCGCCTTTGAAAAATAACTCACGAAATAATAATGATAATATTTACAGACCGAAATTGTTAATGCGTTTAATAAATGAAGGATCAACAATAAAAAAAAAAAAAAACTCCAAGCTTAGAGGTCTATGAATATATGTTTCTTTTAATGTTGGTCCACCCGAAGCTTAGGAAATATCATTACCGCCACTAGGATTAAAAATTTAAAATGACTTAGAATCCGAAGCCATGTGATCTTTGCAAATATCATTATCGGATTCCGTGAACTTTACTTCCTTTGTGAAATGAACATTCAAGATTCGTTTGGACGTCCTAAAGTAGAATCCATGTCACGTTAAACCAAGGCAATACTTGCATATACAATTAGGTTGTGATTCATTATTTTTGCATTAAAAAATGTGTGTTGGTGATCGGTGAATAATTAATCATTGTTTAGCAGTGACCGAGGTTAACCCACGATACTACCGTTGCACGAATCTATCTTTCTCTGCCTGCGTGGATTCTTCTCGATGCTGTTCTACTTCTATGTCCGTCTTTACTTTTGTAATTCTAATTTGATTTGTGAATCACGGTTTCTTTCTTTGTCAATAATAATAATAATACGTTCTTTTTTCGCTTTAATGTGTCCTCAATTATTAGTGTTAGAAATATTACTAAATAATGCATACAAGAAACAACTTCCTAAGTTAAGGTGCACAAGAGCATGTGTCTTGATTAAGGGAGCTTTCCATTGAATAACATGTTATGTTGCTTCTTGAAAATTTTGCTTCAAACGAAAAATTAAACGTTGCACGAGCGGCTTGTATATATTGTAGTGCAAGGAACATTGTTCATATAGTCTAAGTTTCCTTATGAATTGATTAAATTTGGTTTAAACCCTAAGTCAGAAATAATCAAATTGGAGGCAATGTCAACATATGTGAATGCCAAACAGAAGGAACACAAGGAGGGGCCACTTCCTCTACTTTACGAGACAAGAATCACAATTTTCGCAGGCAAAATGTCGAACGGAAGCATCCAATAATAATTATTTTAAGGTGTGATAGGACTTTATTTTTTTTTCTTTTCGAAAAATAACAAGCAGAATCATTTTAAGGATATAGAAACTAGTTTTGAGGGCCCTCAACCATCATCATCCGTATCTCCTTTTTACACTTGCAAGCGCACTCCAAGTTATGCCTTATTTTTCACAATGAATAAATAAAATAGAAGGACAACATTGACAATAGGTAGTGATTGATAAAAAAATCAGTATAAAAAATGAGGAAAATAAGTTAATAACTATGGTTTAGTCCTCTAAATTGTAACTCTTTTACAATTTCGTCGTTTAAAGTTTTGTTTAGCAATAAATTCCTCTTATTCTCTCGGTTATTTTAGTTGAGTCCTTCCATTATAAATCATCATAAACACACTCAAATTACTTATTCGCCATCCAATTTAACTTGCGATACATGCGCACAAGCATACAAGCACAAAGAGGTAATGATGGTAATCGAGACAAGAAAAATTGTCTAAAAAGTCCTAAATTTATAACACTTTTGTCAAATCAATCCTAAACATGTTAATTGTGTTAATTGAATCATAAATATTTTTTAACTTTATGCCAATAGAGTCATCCAATCAATTTTGATTAAAATTGCTAGTGTAAATGCTTGCCATCTTACATGGCACGATTGGCATTAACATGGACATATTTCAATAATTTTTTGATTTTTTTAGCAATTTCCTATCAAAATTAATTGGATTGACTTAGTTAGCAAACTATGAAAATATTTAGAATTCAATGGCACAATTACAAAGTATAGGATTGAATAAGTATATGATTGAATTGACAAAAGTACAACAAGTTTATAACTTTTTGGACAATTTTCCTCCGAAACAAGTTTGTTTTTCTTAAATTCAGGTTAAAAGAATTTCACCTAAAACATTTCGCACCACCTCAAAAATTAGAACTTCAGTTTAATGTATTGGCGGATATGTCTCTTTTATTTTTACCGGTCATTTGGCTCAGTCTCCCTCCCTCG
The DNA here is from genome assembly GCA_016097545.1 of Eucalyptus victrix. Taxonomy (NCBI): domain Eukaryota; kingdom Viridiplantae; phylum Streptophyta; class Magnoliopsida; order Myrtales; family Myrtaceae; genus Eucalyptus; species Eucalyptus victrix. The sequence goes on from CM027842.1 coordinate 51,197,749, forward strand.
AATAAGAATCTCTGGTGGTCTCCACCCTGTCAAGCTGAAGTGGACGTTGAACATTAGGAAAGGGAGATATGTCGGCCTCACCAAGGGTGTCATGGCTGGTCATGCCATGTAGATTGGCCGACGTTTAAGTTAGTGATTTTTAATCAAAATTAATGAGATAAACTTAATTGATAAGACGTGTAAAATTTTATGATTTAATGAGACAATTAAAAAGCTTATGACTGAATTGGTGAATATATAATAAGTTTAAGGCTTTTTAGTTAATTTTCCGTTGGAACAAGTTTGCTTTTACATTCGAGCAAAAAAAAAAAAAAAAATTTGACCTAAAGATAATTTGTACCATCTCAAAATTCAGAATTTTAGTTTAATTATAGGGTTAATACTATAAAAAAAATTCAAATTAGTATACATGTAATAAATTTATCTCTAATATTTTTTCTTAAATTTTATCGTTCAATTGTTAAATCAGATGACACATGGCCGTGGGCAAATGTACTAATTTGGTGTGTCATCAATTGTTTGTTACAAATATATCGGTTTATTAATTTAATTTAAGGGAAACTAATGGATAATAAATTTATCATAAGTGTATTAATTTTGTGTTTTTTATAGTAAAAAAATTAATTTGCTGGTAAATTTATCACAAAGATATCGATTTAACGTTTTTCATTTTATTAACCCTTATTGGATATGTCCTTATTTTTAAATTTATTGTTACCGGTCATTTGACCCGGTCTCCCTCGAATAGGAATCTCTGGTGGTCTCCACTCTGTCAAACGGACGATGAACATCAGGAAAGAAAAGAGACGTCGGATGCATCGAAACAAAATTAAGAAAAGAGGGTCTCTCAGAGAATAATCCTAATCCTAATGCAAACCCTAAAAAATTAAAACAGCAAGTGGGTTCTTATTTTAATCCAATTTAAACCTGTGAAAAATAATTTTCTATTTATTCTTTCGAAGCTAGTGACATGTTAAAATTTTTTTTAAAAAAAATAGAAAAGGTGGAATATCCGCGCAAACTAACAAACCAAACCGACCAATCGATTCAACTCCCCCTACAGCCTGCAAATTTGACTACATGTGAAACCTATAGTCATAAATTATAATTTATCGTGTTCATATTTTGTATGGTCATTTAAATATTACGAATTATTCTCTAAGAAACGTGAACCATAATCATTTATCACTGACCCTATGTCAGATTTTTATTTTTCTTCTCTAGACCCGAAATGGATTTATAATTATTATTATTTTTGTATTACAAAAGATCGGATAAGGGGAGATGCACTGTTTTTCCCCATGTCGATTAAAGCTCACTTCTTTCGATGTGTTCAAAGTTAGACAATTTCGCATTTTGAGGACGGCCCACAAGAAAAAAAGCAAACGAATAAATATTTATTAATTTATCAATAAAGGAAGAAAAAGAAAAAGGAAAATCCTGAAGCAAGAAACAGACTAATTTATTATTATTTAGTATTTATCTAAGAAAAGAACCTGTAAATTGTCGAATTAAGACGCTAAATCGAAATTGTTAATTTATCGTCATGGGCGGCTTTGAGAAGCAAGCGACGGTTTATCGTCAACCTCATGATTAAAAATCACCGGCAGCCATTTTTAATTTTTCTTCTCGAGCTTAGTGCAGATGCATTTATTTATTTTATTTTTATTGTTTTTGTGTATTTTACAAAACTTATTTAAATATGATTTCCCGCTCTTGAAGCGAAGTTTCCCTTGGTTATTATTTTATAGGGCTTTTCATAATTATGTTCTTAAACGAAATATCCTGCTTCCTCCCTTTTCCTGGGGGCCAACGTATATTCGCCCCCCTTATTGAAAATGCCCGTTTGAGGCAGTCTTCATTTCTCCAGTAAATCATGTGCGCAACCACATGCCCCATGTAAATTATTGATTCAAAATCTGAAGTTATATATATGTGGCATTATTGTAAAGACCATGCATATAAGTCATCGGTCGATCTTATCCTTTCATTAGGTCTCTGTGCATCTAGTTGCACAATTATTTATTTATTTATTTATGAAAACAGACACGGTCAAGCCAGGACGTACGAGTCGAGACGCATATGAAGTTGCCAGGCTCATGCCAGTTGTGCTATCGGTCAAGCGTGAAGTGAATTAGCTATTGGGGCTTCTACAACATAAATGTGGTTCCCCCAACAAGATTTTTGTGCTCAGGATAGTAACCTTCCTAGTGTAATTTCGGTCCAGCATAGACTTTTCATGTCATGGGTCCTTTATAATAATTGCAAGCTAGAATTGGTTAACTTCGGCTAACAAATCTCAATTATACTAGTCAAGAAATTGTACATTTAATCACAGTAGAAGGAAAAAAGTACAGTTTAACTTTCACGCATGAGACAAATTATTGGTTGAAAAGTCAATTTCATCAAGGAGCACGTGAAACTTGAAAGAGAGGTTTACCGAGGACAAAAGTTGGGTTGTGAAGATATTTTCATTACTTCATTTATCTGCAAACTTAATTTATGTGTGCAGTTTCAACTCTTGACAATCATTTGAAATGGGAAAGGAGCTGTCTAGTTACCACAATACCTCATCTTTTGACTTTGAGAAATTTGTCGAATGTCGTTCATATGAGTGTTATTCTCAATACATAGTGATTAATTTGACATTGATTAGGATGGTGTGTTTATAAATAATCACGAATTTTCAGTTGATCAAATTGTATTTATCAACTACATGAGTATTTACCCTTGGTACATAGTAATTGACTTGGCATTAATTGAGATGTCACGTACATAAGTACTCACGACTTTTCAAATGGTTGATTGCATTTATTTGGCATGATATAAGTTTTTTTGTTGATTTCAAACACACTTTTAGTTTCTGTTAAAAAGATTTTATTTCTCTACAAAACAACATAGTTTTTCAGTCTACTTAAATACAAGAAAACAATTGTTCTCCAATTATTTTGATTCAAATGGCTCGCCATATATTTTTTTAATGGCAATGAGATAATTCTAAGTTAGATTAGGCGCGTATCAAGAAAACATTCGTATTCATGAGAAAGTATATGAATGATGAAAACATTAGTTTTGCTAATTGGTTCCTTGTCTACACTCCACATGACAAGTGGTGGAGTCACTCCACAACTTTACCCCCAAAGATGCAATCGGTATCACAATTTAACATGTTGAAAACTAGAAATAACCTCCATTTTTACTTCTCCAATTGAATTTTCAATGACTTAGAATGACATACTCCATGTATCTTCCTTTCTTTTTGCTTCAATTTATCAGAAAACTTCACATTGAAGACGAAGATAGAAGGAGGGATTCACGGGTAGGCGCTCTGTGTGGGAGCGTGCACCATGTGCCATCTGCGGTTGACCCTACTTTTGTTATATTATAAAGAAGAAAAAGAAAAAGAAGAAAGAATTTGAAAAGCTAGTGATCATTGATTAGCTCGTCTCACGGATCTTGTCTCTCTCTCTCTCTTCCTCTCTCTCTCTCTCTCTCTCTTCTGCTCTAGATTTCACTTGTGCTGTGGCTCTTATATAAACTCCTCCATGACCTAGCCTTGAGACTTCAGTCTTCGGGACTTGCCACGAAATTTACCAGACAGAGAACCCAAGAGAGCACGGCACGGCAACAGCAGCAGCAGCAGCAACGAGCTCAGAGACACCAAAAATGTCTTCTTGGAAGAAAACCATCACATCCCCCTTTCGGAAAGCCTGCACTTTCTTCAACCAGAGCCCCTCCCGTGACAAGAAGTCCCACCAAGGTCTGCATATTTTTGCCACCATCTCAACCCTCATCTCATCTAAATCCTTCCACACACCCTGGAAATGAGAATGATGGTGCGGTTTCATACGATTCGTGTACTGATGCATTTCCCTTGGCGTTTTGTTTGTCTTGCAGAGCATGAGAAGCGAGTGAACATGATGAACTTGCAGGGCGAAGTGATGGCCTGCGCTTATGAGGATGTCCAGGTGATGTGGTCGATCCTCGATAAGTCCAAGGCCATTACATGCGACTGAAGAAAGGACTTCAAAAGAAATGCTCCAACCTTTGCACCCCTCTTGAGCTTGCCAATTTGTGTTGTAGATATGATGACCAGTTGGTGGAAATTAGCTCCTGATGGGATGGTGCCCAAGAAAAGGAGGAGAAGAAAACCCAGAAAAAAAAAAAAAAAAAAGCAGAGAGAGAGAGAGAGTTTGTCATTATTAGGGTAGGTTTTGAGAGACCCCCTCCATTGTAATTTTGATGATGTGGGGTTTCGCATGAAGAAGTTTAGGAGCGTTTAGGAGTTTGATTAAGTCTGTAATTTTGGTTTAATCTTTCCTTTTTTTTCCCCTGTCGAGTCAGGTTGTCATTATCTCCATAGGGAATCCCCATGATTAATGATAATGTCATGGCGAGATTTAATGAAAGGTCTCATTTTTCTATCGTGTTCCATCATACATCATCCTTCTTCCTTCACTTCCCCTCTATTTTAATTTTTTTGGGGGGATTATTACTTGCTTAATTTTGATATTAGAACTTAGAAATCCTCAATGCTTTTGGATAACAACGCTTTGTTCTTCTTTTTTTCTTCCCCCTATTTTAACTGCACCGACCACGTGTTTCGCCCTTTGCCTTTATAATTATCCACCGCCAGGTCCACCACCACGCACCGACCGCAAACACCACCAACAATTGTTCCAATCGAAGTGAAAATTCCGTACTTGGTGTCTTGTCTTAGATGTGGAAGAAGAAAGAGTCGTGAGATATTTATGAAAAGCTGGAATTCTGTGGAAAGAGCCATGAGATTTTTATGAAAAAGCAGGAATTTCTGTGGACTATATTCGTTTGAAACAGGATGCGTTAGGTCCCACATACACTTCACCTAAATTCCTTGGCTATTAACACACCTTACGCAAGTTTCATGCGCATAGCGACTTTATTTGAAACTTGTACCTCTAACAAAAAGGGGGCAACAACTTTTATGATTGTTCAAAATTGCCTCCCGACATTTCAATAGTTGCATTTCACTCCAGAAACCTTAGAATTCAATTGCATTGTATCCCCAGGCATTGGTTCCAATCGAATTTTTTCTTGGAATGTCGACGCGTGATAACACATGAGTAACTTCCGAGAGCAAATTAGTCATATAAGTATACGCATTTCAAGTAAGAGAGGTGAGAATTTGACCGGAGTTAATATTGTATGTCCATTCATATATGGTTTTGAAATATACTTTTGCATAGTCCATATATTTTCTCTCACATATATATAGATGACATATCATTAATTTGTCTTCCATAACTAATTAGATGTAGCACATGCTTAAATATGTGACAAAAATTTGATTGGAGTCAACATCGGGGAACAAATTGTCACCAATTTCAAAGGTCAGGGGTAAATTGCAAAACTTGGAACATCAGGAGACAGTTTGCCGCAATGCCAAAAAGCTTAGAGGGCAAAATGTAATTCTTCTAATAAAGGTCCTTTTCCAGCATGAGATTATTTGGGAGGACTCAAGATCGAAGGTCATTGCACTCATGTTGCATTTGGTTGGATCATGTATATGCACATCGTGTGCCTAACCGGGAATCTGATGACAACCAATGAATGGAGTTTATGTGATCACATGATGTCGGCAATGACGTTAGTTTTTGAATTTTCATGTATTATCGTGAACTTTTAATTCATGAATGATTTATTGCGCATGATGCCACACAACCCAAATGTGTGTATGGCCAAGAGTTAATTGGAAAAGGAGATCAGCATGAGAGGACCACTAAGTGTGCTTTTCATCAAGAATTTGGTTAGGAAAAAGCGGTTCACAATCAATCACATTCCTCAGACTTTTGTCGTTTGCTTCCGTTTCTAATTTGATCATATCGCCTTCCTCCTTTCGGATAAGATCTTCTCGTATATACAAATATTTATTTATTTGACTGCCTTTCATTTTGTCTAGGTTCGGGGGATTTCATCATGGCTAAGAATAAAATCTATTTACCATTCTACCTGAAAGTGAAAGAAAGATTCCTCCCCCGAAATGCGTATGACATCCCTTCCATATCTCAAGGATAACGAAGAAACAAAATTATGATAAAAAATACTATCCGACATATTATTCGGTTGCTATAGTAAGGTCTTGAGGCAAATTGTGCTATAAAATAGACTCTTCACAATTCATTGTAGCTTCCAAAACATTTTACTCACTCTTCTAGTTATCGATAGTAATAAATCAAGCATTTTCTCTCCTTAGTTGAGCCTCAATCCTTCATATGGCTATATTTGATTTGCTATTGTAAATCCGAGGCATTCCACGGGATCTTGGGCTTGTCAAACTATTTAATTTATGATTTTGTTGTTGTTCCTATACTTTTTTTCCTAGGTATAGAGGGCAAGAAAAAGAGAGAAGGACATTTGAGAATCCCCCGGAAGCATGTCTCCAGTGACAAGTTCCTAGAGAGGGGCATGATCCAATCTTAAAGCATGGAAGGGCATTTTCACTCTCTTTGTATCCTTGTTTAGGAAAAGTTGCATTGTCTAGGAAGCAATACAAAGCCACAAGCTCCGGATTGAAATGGATGCAATGGTGGTCGTTCAGGTAATGGAAAATGATTTAGCGAGCCGAATTCGGGAGAACCACCTTCAGTTTTAAGTACTACCACTGGGAAGCATATTGTTGCGTGGATGATTCTGCAACCAGCTTTTGTTCCGGTAATGTTAGGAAGGAATTCTGTCGACAACAGTGGTGGCGATACTACTTCCATCAACTTCTCTTTTGGCAGGTTGATTTCTAGTGATGGATTTTCTCATCGGGTTTATTAAACATAAACAAGTAAAAAAAATAATGAAAAAACAGACTTAATCGCCGATCGGAATTGTAAAACACAGGACTTGTCACTTTCTAGGAAATTTAAGATATGACTTTATGATGCTACCAAGGCTAGAACACAATGGTTGAAAAACAATAGACCTGTCACTTGTCTAGGAAACTTGACAAACATATGACTCTATGATGCTACCAAGGCTTGAACACTCTCAGCTGCACAACAAAATAACAAAAATGATTCTATTTATTTATTCTTTCTTTCTTTCTTTCTTTCTTTTTTTCTTTAATTTTTTTAATTCATGTGATCCATTTCACAGAGCAGAGCAGCAAATTGACCACTCAGGGGCTATATGCTGAAGGAATACAATCTCAGAAGAACACCCTCAGCTACCAGAATTTATTGCAAGCAACTCATAAACAATCCAAACAATTTGTATAATCCAATGAAGCATATCACACAAATCACTCACCCACATAAAAATACCAACCAATCAAACAAATATTAATAACATCTATAATCTCTCTCTGTTTCCCTTTCTCAAATTGAGAAACCCAAAACCGATAGTCACTACCTATGTGATGCAAGCCTTAAAGAATGGAAAAAAACAGACTCTCCATTCCATCAGACAAATGTGAATTGGTCATTACCCTCTATTTACATTGCTAGTAATATGCAGGGTAAGACCTTGATGCAACTATGAAATAACACTACAGCAGAGAAAAGCTGACCAAACAATGTTGCAAGTTTTTCTCATCTTTTGTCCTTTGATTGCTCTCACTTGACTTGCCCTTCGCGCATGGCCTCTACCGTCAGAGTCTTTGTGCTTGGGAATTTCCCGACGGTGACTTTCTTTACCTTCATGCCTAATTGCTTCACCTTCGACATTATGTTACCCGAATGTTTTTTTGCCAAGGCCTCTTGTGCAGGCAGGACCCTTGATGCTTTGGTGTTGTCGCCATCCATTGCAGGCTTGTCGGTTGGATTAGGCGTGGGTTTTGCATCTTCAACGTCACCTTTCGCAACGCCATTCTTGGCCTCCTCCTCTGCCTTGACTTCTTTGGCTTCCTGTGCTTCGACTGGAGCCAGCGTCTCTTGCAAAAAAATAAAATAAAAGGTGCTTTAATTGGAAAGTAATCAGAACTTGTATGGGTCGATTTGACTCATTCCCACGCAACATCTCCCACCATCATCCAATCTTCTCGTGTGTCTTCATAGTTCAAAAACATAGAGACTTTTGGCATGGAGTTTCCTCCTTTGGTTCTTGAAAGATGGCATTAAAGCTTAAACCAAAATGTGCGTGTCCTTTTTTCTTTTTCCACAGACATCACGACAAAAGAGCACCATACAAAGCCTGGTTACTTTTCCAATTGATGCAGGTTGCCACAATCCAAGAACCTAGCCTAGAAATTCAGAACGCCGTCCGTGGAGCTGAAGAACTGTGAGGCTGAGGTTTTCGAAAGGCCCGCAAGGCTGAGGGGGAAATTTCTTACGAAAGAGATAGGTACCCATTCATCCTGAAGGCAAGCACTTCTCATCATCCGTCATTGTCATCGAATGGCATCGACAATGCCTACAAGTACATCATCATGGGAGGTGGCACTGCCGGGTGTCCCCCTGGCGGTCACCCTCTCTCAGAACCTCAGTGTCCTGTTGCCTGAAAGAGGGGGCGTCCCGTTTGCAAAATCATCAATCGGTTGAAAATTTCCTTCTGGACTCGACAATAGAATTCCCCCTTATCTATGACTTTCTCTTCGAAATCTGGAGAACGAAAACAAATCATCTGTAATAAAAAATTTTGGTATGATTCTACTTGTCACTATTTCATTATTTCAAAAGGCTTTCTACAGTTTTGTCGTTAATATCTTGGACATTTTAGAAGTTTTTCAAGCACTTCATGATAAATGAAAAGTGGAGTTTGCACAATCCTCTCGATCGATATCCTATTTCCATTCCCACCATTGCTGCAGCTTGATCCGGCACATTCATGAGCAACAGTAAGACACAATTGTGGACGCGCACATTGCCATTGTCTCGCACAACTTCCATCATCTTTGCTGATTTCAACCTGATCCATTTGTCATTATCGTCTGACAGTCTTCATACAAATGCAGAGAAGCATCCTCAATATCTTAATGTAAGGACATAACTTAATATACGAAACTCCACATTTCCCTTGGCTTGAGGTCACCTTGTTCGCCTGTGGCGTTGACTAAGATCGACTCGTAACATCAGCTCTCAGCAATCGTAGTCAGCTTTGCTTTCTCACAGAGAGAGAGAGAGAGAGAGAGAGGGAGAGAGAGATGGGAACTAGATCAATATCCATTTCTCTTTCTATCTATCTATCGATAGAAAGATTGCCTATGCCTACCCTTGATTGGCTATGCAGTGATTCACTAGATAAGTAAGCATATATACCTATGGCTGGAAAGATAGCGAGAGCTATTCTCAACTCAGTTTCTCAAAGGCCCCACCTCATCGTAACCCTTAAACATGGAATTAGCGGGGTTGAGCTTCTCTTGCATAAGTACAACAAACATAGGACAGCCAAGGACAATGACCCTTCCCCAAGCAAGCCTGACGCCTAAGTTGGACCTTCTCTTTCTGCTGTAGTCACCACGAACCGGAAAAATGAATATTTTTTACTCTAAAGAAGGCAGATAGCAACATGACAAATTTAACCAATCGACCCGGGGAAGCCCAAGTTGTCTGAGCTTGAGAGCGAAGGAGGAAAACCCGGGACGAAACATAGCAGACATCATCCAACCGACACTAGTGCTATATTCAATCTAGTGTTATTTTTGGTCAGTACCACATCCATGAATGTTTGCATGAACATTTTTTGTCTTTACAAGAAATTCCTTGTACTCAAAATGTGGTTGATACCACGCTGACATATGTGATGACTTGACACGAAACAATGGGATCGAGGCGAGAAAAAGAAACACTGAAGCGTTGGTCTTGTATGTGGATATTTACTTACGTATCACTTCATAACATCTTTCTTGCACTATGAAAAGTCTTGAGCCACGCACCTGTAATCAAACTCATCACATGTGCTTCGCATAGTGGTCCATAGGCTCTATGCTTGAACGATATTTGTACGACGAGCCTACGTGGAGCTTGTGGAACATCTCTCGTAAGAGTTGCTCTAGTGACGATCTTTGGAGTGTTTTTCAACTGATTCATCTCTTGATAACCTCTTCCTAAATTCTCACGAACAAGTAAATGTTACTAACAAGCCTCTGCATGTGGTCCATTCGTGTGGTCCATTATTTTTTTTTTGTGCAAAATTCCTTAAATACCCCCAAGAGAAGGTGATAGTGAGTCGAACACCCCCCCTGATAATTTTGTCTTTTCGACTCCAATGATTATTGCTGTTTGGGGCAGATTCCATTTCATCAATGGGTCCTCCAAGGTCGATCTCTATTTAGATGGCAATTTAATTTCATGGTTTGTAGTTTATCTACGATGACCGTAATTACACTCCCTCAAAATTTTTACCATGTCAATTGCTTACATGATCATCGAAACTAATTGAAAAGCATCCATGAGCTAATCACAATCTATGATTTCATTGATCATAGCGGAAATCATTAGGGGAAAAAATTTGAAGAGGAATTAAATGCGTCCTATATCTTGTTATTGGGAACAAAGGTCCAAACTAGATCTTGCAAGGCAGACATATGCTCTGGAATTCCTCCTCTTGCAAGTAATTGACAAGCAAAGTGATTTAGCATGATAAGAGCCATTGCCCCAATAGGAGGGCATTTTGCATTCTGATGTTGAAAGTCCAAAAATCATCCCAAAAAAAAAAAAAGAAAAAAAAGAGAGAGCAAAGGCACCACAAATAATTCAGTTTTGTAAACCTAATATTAACAGTATTAATAAATACTATTAATAATGATGATGAGGATGTTAATCATAATATTCTCTTGGAAAGGGCAAAGGTGGACCAACTTCCTCAATCAACACAGATTCTATCAAATCCTTACCTTGTGTGATGTTGGGATATTCAATTTTAACCTCCATTAACTCTATAAGAACTTTATATGAGGATTCACCGCTAATCTTTTGGGATTGACTAAAAACCAAGTGAAGCATGTGAATATAATTCACTTCTTATGAAACTAGAGTTATAGGATTGAGATTTGATTACACTAGTCATCTAACTAATGCCCTTTTGGTACTTAAACTTTATCATTTGTCAACTAAGGTTTCCATATAGTGTTTTTACCAATTATGGGTCTCCGAGTTTTTACTTGCTAAGGGCGTATTTGATAACCATTTTTTCCTAAGAATATTTTTTTATCAAAAATAGTTTTTTATTTTAAATTCTGCTCTCGAGCACAATTTTTAAACAAAAAAACGAGTTTGGTAACTACATGAAATTTTTATTCTTAGGATAGGAATGTATTTAATAGAATTCTTAATTTTTTAATTTCTTTTAATCTTTAATACTTTTACTTTATTGTTCTCTTTTTTTTTTTTTCTTTTCCTTTTATTTATTCTAATTCCTCCTTCTCCGTGGCCAGTTGCCAATCATCGTCGTTGGTGATCAACTGGGCGAGGTCCAACGAGCTTGCCGGAGGCTTGCCCAACCATGGTGAGCCTCACCCTCTCAAAATTTAGGCGAGCCAGAGCTTTGCCGATGGTCAGACTACGCCAAGCATCGCCATGGCCAAGCTTGCTAGACCTCACCCAGTTAGTTGCCGGCCACCGCCAGAGGCAATGGCGGTGATCGACAGTGGCCAGTGACTAGCTAGAACTAGAAGGAGGAGGAGGAGGAGGAGAAAAAAAAAGAAAGAAAAAAAAAAACCAAAGTTAGGCTTGATTCTTGAAATTGTTCCGGGGAATAAGAAATAATTTTTTTCTACTTCATGATTATGTTCCAAATTTATTCCCGAGAATTAAAAAAAAATAGATTTTTGTTCCCGAGAACAAAAATTTTACTAAACGTATTTCTATTCTTTTTTCGTTCCGGAAAACAAAATAATAGAAAAAGTTGTTCTGAGGATAGATATCAAACAAGGTCTAAGTGTCCATGCAATATTTTTATGTTTATTATGACCCTAAAATGAAACCTAACCACTCAACTATGAAGATGAATCACAACACAACAAACAATATAAAGTCAATCACAACAAACACATAAGAAATGGTAATGAAAAACAAGTAAAAGATATAATTTAGTATGGTAACTGGATACATACAAGTAAAAAATATTACATGGCCTTATTATTAGGCCCCAAGACAACAACTTCCATAAGCTTAATTTAAATCAAATCCTAAAGAAACTAATTTTCCATTATCTAAACTAGAGAAGATCATGAACTATCCTAAATCATGTGTATTATCTAAATGATATTAGACTAATTCTAATACTAAAATCTAACACCCTAATCAAGGCCTACACTTCTAACTAATTTTCCTTTTTTTATTTTTATATTTACTTGTCAATTAGGTTTCCATGCAGTCTTTTTACGTTTCGAGCACCAATTGGGCTCTCAAGTCAAACCCACTTGATAAAATTCAAATTCAGCCCAACTAAAATTTAACCCAAACCTATTTAACTTAAATCAATTTCATGGTTTGTAGCTTATCTATGATAATTGTAATTACAATCCCCCAAAATTTTTACCATGTCAATTGCTTACATGATCATCGAAACTAATTGAAAAGCATCGATGAGCTAATCACAGTCTATGATTTCATGGATCGTAGCAGAAATCATTAGGGGAAAAAATTTGAAGAGGAACTGGATGCGTCCTATATCTTGTTATTGGGAACAAAGGTCCAAACTAGACCTTGCAAGGCAGACATATGCTCTGGAATTCCTCCTCTTGCAAGTAATGGACAAGCAAAGTGATTTAACATGACAAGAGCCATTGTCCGAATAGGAGGGCATTTTGCATTTTGATGTTGAAAGTCCAAAAATCATAAATAAAAAAAAAAGGTGCAAAGGCACAACAAATAATTCAGTTTTCTAAACCTAATATTAAAAGTATTAATAAACACTATTAATAATGATGATGAGGATGTGAATAATAATATTCTCTTGGAAAGGGCAAAGGTGGACCAACGCCCTCAATCATGGATTCTATCGAATCCTTACCTTGCATGATGTTGGGATATTTCATTTTAACCTCTATTAACTCTATGAGAATTTTCTATGAGGATTCATTGCTAATCTTTTGGGGTTGGCTAAAAACCAATTGAAGCACGTGGATAGAATTCACTTCCTATGAAACTAGAGTAATAGGATTGAGAATTGATTACATTAGTCATCTAACTAATGCCCTTTTGGTACCTAAACTTGATCATTTATCAACTAAAGTTTACATACAGTGTTTTTACCAATTATAAGTCCCTAAGTTGTTGTTCACTAAGGGTGTGTCTAATAGAACAATTTTTTTTATCGAAATGGTTTTTTTTTTTTTTTTAATTATATTCTCGAGAACAATTTTTAAACAAAAGAAATGCCTTTGATAACTACACGAAATTTCTATTATCATGATAGATGTATTTGGTAGGATTCTTAATTTTTTTTATTTCTTTTAATTTTTAATACTTTTAATATATTTTTCTTTTTTATTTTTATTTTTTTTATTTTTATTTTCCCTTGATTTCTTTTTCCTCATTCTTCGTGGCTAGTTGCCAATCACTGTGGTTGATGGTTAGCTAGGTGAGGTTTGGCGAGCTTGTTGAAGGCTTGCTCAGCCATGGTAAGCCTTGGCCTCTTCAAATCTGGGCAAGGTAGAGCTTTGCCGATGGTTAGGTGAGGCCAAGCCTCGCTGGACCTCGCTTAGTCAGTTGCTAGCCATTGCCAGTGGCAATGACGGTGGCTAGTGGTGGCCAATGACCAACTGGAACTAGAAGGAAGAAGAAGAAGAAGAAGAAGAAGAAGAAGAAGAGAGAAGGAGAAAAGAAAGAAGAAAACTAAAGTCAGGCTTGATTTTTTAAATTGTTCTAGGGTACAAGAAATAACTTTTATCTACTTCTTAATTCTGTTTCAAATTTATTCTCAGAAATAGAAAAATAAATTCTTGTTCACAAAAACAAAAATTTTACCAAACAAATTTATGTTCTTTTTTCGTTCAGGAGAACAAAAGAATAGAAACAATTGAAACAGTTTTCTGAGGATAGTTATTAAATAGGACCTAAGTGTCCATGCAATATTTTTATGTTTATTATGACTCTTAAATGAAACCTAACCACCCAACTATGAAAATGAATCACAACACAACAAACAATATAAAGTCAAACACAACAAACACATAAGAAATGGTAATGAAGAACAAGTAAAAGATATAATTTAGTATGGTAATTAGATACATGCAGGTAAAAAATATTACATGGTCTTGTTATTAGGCCCCAGGACAACAACTTCCATAAGATTAATTTAAATCAAATCCTAAAGAAACTGATTTTCCATTATCTAAACTAGAGAAGATCATGAACTATCCTAAACCATATGTACTATCTAAATGATATTAGACTAATTCTAATACTAAAATCTAACACCCTAATCAAGGCCTACACTTCTAACTAATTTTCCTTTATTTTTATTTTTATATTTATTTGTCTATTAGGCTTCCATGCAGTCTTTTTACGTTTCGAGCACCAATTGGGCTCTCAAGTCAAACCCACTTGATAAAATTCAAATTCAGCCCAACTAAAATTTAACCCAAACTTATTTAACTTAAATCAATACTCGTTCAGATCTATAATAAGCCCATATCTCTCAAAATCTATACTAAGCCCATCTTCTATTAAAATTGCATCCTTTTTTTTTTTTTTTTTTTGTCGTATTTCCTCTGTCGCCGTTAGTCATTCATCTTCTCTCTACTAGACTGCAGAATCGCCATTCTTGCTCTGCAACTTCTCGAAGTTCAAATTCCCACCTTAAGACCAACACACCATAACTTCCAATCAGCGAACCTATAAACTCTACGGTCAATCATCCTCAGCTATCACTGCCGTATATCTCTATCATTATGAGCATTACCATAACCCACCGGTTACATGAATCAATGATTAGCACGCCAATTTGTGACTCCAATGACCGTTTCTCGCCAACAACCTGCCATTACCATGAACGTACATGTAACACAAGAAAAAATAGAAATGGATTATAAGGACACTTAATTAACATTTTTGGATGGGTCCTCAGCAAATATCACAAGTCATCAACGAATAAGACGAGTCCGGTAAACATGCATGACCAGAAGCAAAAATCTCAAAATTTATATTGGCGATACTTGAGTTTATGGCAAACTCATCCCTATATTTGTTCGGTTTCAGATGTGATTCGGCTACATCTAGCAATCAACGAGTGAAATGTGCGTTCGAGAATGAACTAAATAACTCTTGGGTTTAACTTAAGCACTTTCATCGAACCGAGTGCAAGCATTTCACTCCCACGTCCAAATGGAACATCGGAACAGCAAATTCTCGACCAAATCACGACAGCGACGACGTTACGAGTGCGGATTCTCGAGTGAACTTCTAGAATATCATTTTCACTTGCTGTTTATGATGGTATATCCAATACTGAGCTGATTATTATTACTATTTTTCAATCCAAAGTGTTTCATTAACGAAATTCTAGTTCACATCAATGAAACATAGCTCTAGTTCTAATCGCTTCCCAAGCAGTTATCAGTGTCGCTTTCAATTCCATTTTGGCTTGCTGTTTCGAATCCTATCTGGCCGAGGAGAAGTTCTGATCACAAGTGCTGATTATTATTATTATTATTTGGGTTCTTGCGGCTTTCCATCATCCCAAAACCTACTTACAGTAAATGGATGATTTAACAGCTGCTGTGCTTTCAGGATCCTGCGCAAATGAAAGATCTTTGAGTAAGGGATGTGACTAGGCCCAGTTTTCTGTCTGTCTATCAGGCCTGCCTTGGCTTATACGACCCACTCGTATTCTTACCTAAAAATGGGAGCAAAGTATCTTTGGACAAGCCTCGTGATCATGATCATCACTCATTTTCAAAAATTCAATTTCCAAATGCGACGCCAAATGCAGTGTTGTTGAGTTTCCATGTCCAATCAATTTGTCAGATGATGGGAACTTTCCCGTAGATCAGGCGTACAGCTGATCTTGTGCATTCACACAACTCATGCATAGTGAACTGTCCATTGACCACGGAAGATCTAAACGTCTACTCTTCTTAGGGTGAGTTTGGTTCAAATTTGAAAATAGATTTGGTTGCAATACAAATGCTGAAAACTAAAGCTTATTGAAAAAGTGGAAATTGCATTAGTAAAAACTCCTTTGCAAAACAACTTTGGGCGAAGTAGTATTTGATAAAATAAAATAAAGAAATCTTTTGCAAAGGGCTTTCATTGTAATTTTTTTTAGGAAAGAAGTCACTAAAAATTTACCTCAAACTTTACTAATCGTGATATATTTATCCAAAACTTTTTTTTCGTGACACAAAAAACCTTGAACTTATATTTGTATGACACATTTTCTTTGAACTATAGGATATTTTCGTTTTTTACTTTCTTTTTCTTTTTCCTTTTTCTTCCTCTTCTTCTCTCTTCTTTCTGCCGGTCATGGCATAGGGAAGTCGGACTCAAGCAAAGGCTGCCCTAGCCGGCGTTGGGTGAGGACGGCCCTCTATTGGGTCGAGCGAGGGGTGCCCTCGTCACTAGCTAGCCTAGGTGAGGATGACCCTCACTCGACGCAAGCAAGGGTGGCCCTCGCTAGATCTAGCAAGGGCACCCCTTGCCGAACTTGGGTGGCCCTCACTGGTGTCAGGCAAGGGTTGTCCTTGCCAGATTTGGCGAGGGTTGTCCTCGCTTAGGTTGGCAAGGGTAACACCTAGGCAAGGGCCGCCCTCACCTGAATCCAACTTCCCTCCACCATGACCGACGGAGTGAAGAAGGAAGAAGAAAAAAGGAAAAAAAAAAACGAAAATGTCTTTAATGTGGTAAATTTGTCATTTTAAGCAAAGTTTGAGGTTTTTAGTGGCTTTTTTTCCCCCTTTTTTTTATTATTAAAGAGAAATCAAACCTTTCGCTTGCTCCAATGAAGGGTTCAATTTGTTGATAAGGGTTGCCTATCGCCTAGGGTCTACCTAGGGTCACATGGCCCTAGGTGACTATTACCTAGGTGTTTGCGATTGCATAACCTCAAGTGGCCATTACGTGGGTCACATGACCTCATTAGCCCTTTGTTGGTCAAATTTGATTTTATCAGCCCTCACCTTGTACCCTCGCAAAGAAGATGAATATTGGCAACAATGGGCAAAATTGAAAAATAGAAGAATTGGTGATGATAGTTTTGAAAGATAATTTTTTTAACCTAGTTTTAGTATTCTACAAATGCTACTTCTGAAGGTTTGTCAAACATATCGGCATTTCTTCAATAGGTTTTGAAGGCCAAAAGGCCCGTTGGGAAAGATGAACCAAATGCACTCTTAATAGTGCAAGAGAGGATGGTTATGATCAAGCTGCTGGAAAACGACCATGGAATGGAGATAAAACTCAATTGTTTTACTATGTTCGGAAAATGTAATATGCGAGTGCGAACTGATGAAGCATTTATGGTGAAATTTTTTTAGGTTAATTGCTGATGTAAGGGAAAAAAAAAAAGGAATGAGCAACACCATATGCGTGCATTCAAGTTGATTACACATAGAGAAGAAAAACAGCGTGTCCGTTGCATGAAAAGAAAAATACTGAAAATTTAAAATTAAAGAAATTTAAAAACATTTGATCCATTTTAAGTATCTCATAGAAAGAAAGATGAAAGAATGATGGAGCTCTTGATAATTACTATGAATTCAAATTACGAAGTAAGAGATTCGTTAGTTACTTATCTTCCATCTTAATTATCATAAATTACAATTTCATCCATTCACAATTGCGAATGATCGTAAGTACTTTGGGTACATTTGGTTTAACATTTGTGAAGCCCTTTTGCAACCTTAAAGCCTCTTGGACAAATGCAAATGCCATTTGGTAAAAAAATTTTGGGTGCTTTAGGTGATGCAATTACATCTCCAAAGCTCTCTATAAACCTTTAGCTCAAGGCTAATTAGGAGGTACTCTGGAATGCTGCATTTTCACACTGCAAATATACACTTTTTTTTGCCTTCTCTCAACTTTATAATTTTGGAAATGTCCTAAAAACCCTAAATTTGTCTTAGCCATCAACAAGCAATTGGCAAGCAGCTAGCATCCCATTAGCAAGTGATTGTCGTGCCATCGGCGAGCAACCACCATGTTATCAATGGGCGGGTGGCCAATGTGCCATCAACTAGCAGCCAATGAGCCACCACCACCCTCATTTGAGGTCGCATGACCTAGGCATCGTTTGAGGTGGCCACACCCTAGTTGGCCATCGCTTGGGGTTGCGCAATCTTAGGTGAGGATGGTCGGCAGCCAAATTGAGTTATGCCGGCAAATAACTTGAGATTTTTTATAAAAGAAAAGTAGCAAAATTCTTTTACAAAGTCTAGTTTTTAACAAATGGCATTCATGCCAAATTTGCTTTTTAATTTGCTTTTAAGATACACTTTATCAAACACTACTGCATTTCAAAAAACTCTTTTAACTTAAAAACTTTTGCATTTTCCCAAAAATATTCCCCAAACCAAACACACCCTTTAGATATATATATATATACACACATATGGTTCTTATTTTTTAAATTCTTATTGATTCGAGGACCTCTTAAGTTTACTTATTAACCGTAAGATTTATCCATCCAATGATGCTCATGTAAAAGGTGAAGTTTAATTAGGACCTCCAATTCAAAAAAGTTACTTCCAGAGTAGTAATACGTGAGCGAAAGTAACTCCTGTTGTGAACACGAGGCGCTAGAGGACCACGTGAATTAAAGAGAAAAACGAAAGTAAAAGCACAACGAAAGGGTGGATAAGTGAAAAAGAAGAAAAGAATGAAAGTTCAAGAACAAAGTACCCAGCAATCAAAAGCACTCGAAATCTCCAGATGTCCTTCAAATTCTTTCCACATTTTTACTGTTGTCTGTCAATGTGTAGTGTAATGATTTTCACCAAAGTTGCAAAAACTGTAAACTGACTCAGCAGTTTTAGGACTGTCATAATAACCCATGTCGTCGTCATCATCATCAATTTGACATGAGACTGTACATCTCTATGATTGGTATTCTCTCTTCAGTGAGAAGATAATCTGGAAAATGGAAAAATTATCCTGAATGCTAACATCTGTCGGTTCTCGTTATCTTCAATCTCTTGACAGTGGTCATGAACATTCTGTGGAAGCCATAAATGTACAAACTGTGAGGAATTCTTGCTGTAACGTGCAAGAAAGGGTGATTAAATTGAAAAAGTAATCATAACTTGTAACTTACTCCCACGGAACATCTCCGACCATCATCCAATCTCCTTCTCTGTCTTCATAGGTCAAAACATGGAGACTTTTCGCATGATCAGCTCTATCTCCGTTAGGACCTGCACTTTTCGGTTTAAGCTTAATGTCATCTTTCAAGAACCGAAGGAAGAAACTCATTTTCAGATTCACAGATTGATATAAATTAAAGATGAAAACCCATTTCTCGTTTCTTTCTGATAATGTAGACACTTACAAGTAATTGAGGTTGTGAACATGTGAGCAAGAGTTGATATGAGATCATCATAATTGTGAAGAGTTAGCAGGTCAAGCTTTCTTCCAATTGGGACACCTTCCATGTACACCTTGACAAACAAGGAAGTCCTCGTCCTATCGCCGTTGTCATTATTATGTACATTATGAACATTGGTATCAGCTTTGCCTGCTACAGCAAGTGTGGTTCTCAGGAGGGACTTGATGGGTGGCCAGTCTTGTCTTTGTTCCCTGAAATCAAAATTACGTTAGAAAATGATGTCCTATTCAATTTCAAAAGATCCTATTGTTGATTTTCTTATAATGCATTTCAAACATAAGCTAAAACTTTGGTGAACTACGACTTTCATTGTCTGCTAATTTCCAGAAACCAAAAGAGAAGGAATCTTTATATAAATTTCCAACTACACCTTTGGCATCTGATTCTCTCTCTTCTTATATGCTAATAACATGTGATAAAAGAAAACCAGGAAATTCGAAAAAAAAAAAAAGGAAATTCAAAAAAAAAAATTAAAAACTGAAAAGTAATCTGAAATCTGTTATGCGGATGATGGAAAGCAACAATTTGGAAGACGACAACGATGATCAATTTGACAAACAAATCAAATCATACCTCTGCTTCGAAACCGAAGGGTCAATCCAATTGTCTTTCTGGGCATCAGGAGAGACTATACTGAGTCCAAGCCTCAGATCAGTGTTGAGATCACCTCTCCTTGTTCTTCCTGTTCTCGTTGACGATGAGCACCCGCTGTTGCAGCTGGAATACCGGCATACTGAAGAAGCAAAGGAGAGAGAGGTTCGTGGATGGTTCTTGTGCTTGCTGTTATCAACTAAAGAGGGTGAAGACGACGACGAAGACGAGGAAGGTGAGGAATCTTTAGCTGAAGCTCTTCCCATTCTTTCTTTCTTTCTTTCTTTTTTTCTTTTTCGGTGGGAAGTTCTTGTTGAGGAATGAACAAAAGAAAGCTTGAAGCAACAGGAAACCAAATGTGAGAAGGCCGCCACCTTCGGCCTATTTATAAACCATGCACTCAAAGTCACCAATATGGGCGTGTATAAATGTCGATGTGTGGGGCACGTTTGTCAGAGAGAGAGAGAGAGAGAGAGAGAGAGAGAGAAAGAGAGGGACGTTTGGTTGGGTGTAGTGATGGTGGCAGACATGTCCATGGGGACATGTAGGTGGCTTTTCTTTATTAGGTTGATTCTGGGACATTGAGTGTTAGTACTTCTCTTTGAGTTTGGCCTCCTGGTTTTAGACTATGATTAAGACTATTAGGACTAGCAAAGAATAGTGAGTTTATTGCTATTTTAGGGCTCAGTTCAGAGTACTGAGCCAACTTTAATGCCTTACCTTACCAATGCTGATGTGATTTTCTTCTTGTGGGAAATTGTTTTGCAGGAATCTGGCGCTAGATTTGGTCAGCACCACATACATGGATGTTTACACCTACCCTTTTCTCCTTACAATAAATTCCTTATACTCAAAACATGTAATGACTCGACACGAAACGTTTGAATCGAAATGAGAAAAAGAAAGTCTCAAGTCATGAGATTTAGACACATCTCCAATCGAACTTGTTACACGCACTCCACACGCTGGTCCATATGCTTTATGCTTGAACAACATCTATATGATGAGCCTATGTGAAGCTTGTGGAACATCTTTTAAAAGAATTGCTTGCGTGACGATCTTTGGAGTATGTTTTAACTAATTCATCACTTAATTACCTCTTTCTTGCAACATGAAATTTGAGGAATTGCAAGACAAGATAATTTAATTGACATGCATCAACAATTGTACGTATACCATGAACTTATTGCCTACAATAGAAAATGCTGATTCAAATTTAACAATCTTCCTAAATTCTCATGAACAAAATGAAATGTTACTAACAAACTTATATAACTATAATTGAATCTGGCCAAGGTCTTGTCTGCAATTAGCAATACCTAATTGCGCGAATTGAGTGGACTTATTTGCTAATTTGACAATTTTGTTCTAAAACAAGCCTAATTTACTTGTCCCTTCGCTTGTGGACAACTAAAACAGATCAAAAGCGAAAGATGAGATAAAACTTATGTCTTTCCCGACTAAGATTAAAGTCTCAGGGAATTATTACAGTGCTTGACCCCAAGAAGCTAACTTTAGCACAATTGGTGCAAATCAACTTTTGTCCCCGCCCCTATCTGACCCCAACTCTCTTAATGTTGCAAAATATTATTCTCTGTCTAGTCTTATAGGGCAATTAAATTGGGAGGATGAGTACTCAGGCCAAATTTGCATTGATGACAAATTTGATTGCAGTAGTGAGTCACATTGAGAAATCAATTAATTTTAATAACAGATGAGTTAATCAGGCAATATTTTAAAAGACAGGTTTATGTAATTGCTTTATGTAATTGCTTTTAGGCATTGTCATGAAGAAAAGTATCACTTCCTTTCATGCAAAAAGGAAAAGTAACGGGACCTCTTCTATTTCATGAAGTCTCATCAAACATTCAGTATACATTTCTTTACGAGACGGGTTTCTACGAGACTTCAGCATCATGCAAATAACAAGAAAGGGCGTCATCATGGATGAAGTTTTCCCATTACATCGCTATCAGGCAATGGTGATCCGAAACACACGTTGCAAATTAGTATCATTACTCTTCTAGAAGAAAAGATGATTGTTCTATCTCGTATCATACAACGTTGTTGTACACTGGGTTTCCTTGATTTAGTGCCTAAGTTGGTGAATTGAGCGAGGAGCGGTGTCACACACTAAAGTGGCAATGTCACTGTCAATGACCCCTCCCGCTCTTTTGATGGGGAAACAACTTTCCCCGATTTCCGTTTAGCTTTAAATCCTCTCTCTCTCTCTCTCTCTCTCTTTCTCTCTCTCTCCAAATGAATGTGAATTCATGTCAAAGATTACTTCCTCTTTTTCTATGATAAAACCAGACATTTTATTTCGTGAAAAATATGATAAAATCACATGAAAAGTAATCAATGTCCTTTTGTTTGTCGAGAAGAGAATTCCCAATAAAGTTGTGAGCATATATATATAATCCACGACAGTGAATATTAATTACTCTCTCATGGTTGTAATAATTACATGTCTTAATATCGTCAAACACACTGTTGAATAATTTAGTGACAACCTACCGGCCACATTTCTTTAGAATATTGGTTGGTCTGATCTTGAAGAACAAATACATTTATTAAATAGACTTATACCATCAAGAGACATTGTTATCAAAGTAAATATATGAGTGTTACGTAATTGCTTTCTAGTAAAATTACGTTCTGTCATTATCTTTGACTATACAACCATTTATTTCGAACATAAATTTCAAGAATGCAAGTTGTCAAATGGCTTAAAAAACAATTCAAAAGTAGGTGGAGACAAAGAGAAGCTTAAAGACGTCACCCATGCCAAGGCCGGCTGGGCAGTTTCTCTCTTCTCCTCTCTTGTCCCACGCTTACTTAATTCAAACTCCTCTTGCTTCCCATCATGAGTTGATTAATTAAGTTAATTGCAAAAAATAACAAATTCTTTTATTTTCTTCACTAAATAACGATCAATCGATATGTAGGCATTTCCTTGAATTAAGTTGGCCGTCGTGGTCTACTCATATTTTACAAAGGATTTAATTTAGGCCTAATGCGAGAATGAATTTTATAGTCGGGTTTTCCGTTAATGTAGTATTAATGATAATGGTGATTTACAGAAGTAAATTATTTGGCGTCCGTGCACGGTTGCTCTGAAGCGTGATGAGGAATTATTGCTCGTTTTCTTTGACCACCTTTAATACAACCGTATGATATAGATATAAATATAAATATATAAATTTATATATTAGACATATATAAATCCTCATAAGAAAAGATTGGACAAGGCATAATGCTTGTCTTTTGAACTGGGCTCCTTTTTCTTTTTTCTTTTAAATCACGTGAGACATGGATCCAACTGTCATTGTCCCTCACAATCATTATCCATCATATCTGAAGTAAATTGCAAAATTATGGATTATTGAATAACCGAAGGACGGTCGAATCTGGTTCTTTCTACTACGCGTTCTTTCACTTTTCTGCTCTTTCTATTATTATTATTATTATTATTATTATTATTATTATTATTATTGCTTTGCAATGAATCAGATACATGTCGCCACGCTTGCGGTGGCAGCTTCGATCGAGCATAAATTAAAAATGCTTTTTCTATTCAGATCACTTTTTCTTTTCGGCTCCATCGAGCAAAAACTATATAATATGTTAAATATCATGTAAAGAGATCTAGTCCGAGCAATTTTTTTTTTTTATGTTAAAAAATGGGTTAAAAAAATATATTAATTCGTGTCAGTTTTGAGTGCAGAGTTTGTGTTTTTCAGTCGCCTTCCCATGTTGCGTTAGTTTACTTGGGATGAGTTTACCAAGTTGGAAAAAAAAATGTGAATACCCTTGAATATCTTGAAATGACTGACCTAGCTTCCAACTGGACTAGAAATGTATATGTCATCTGAGACAAGAAAGCTTAATGACAACTCTGAAAAAAGAATATTGCAAGGTGAATCGTATTCGGGAACCAACCGAATTATCTAGATTGATGTCTTCTAAGTCAACTTTTGTTTACACCTATATATATATATATATTAAAAATTGCACCCTGTAAAGCTGCCCAATTAATTAAAAAAACAAGTTTACACAATTTAATTGATCAAGCAATGTTGACTTGAAAATAGTTGGAGAAATATCAAAAAAGTTTCACGCCTAATAGATGGATGTTAATGCAGATATAAGTATTTTAATTTGGTCAAATTAGTTTTAAATATTATGGCAATTTGCCCATCTAGTCTTTTCAAGTAATTTTGACCAAAAATCATTAATGTGGAATCTGGCCATCTTTATGTAAAGTAACGAACACTGACATGAACAAGTTTGCAATTTTTAAATTTTTTATGAAATTTTATTTTTTTTCTTTGTGGTTGACGAGAACAAGGGCAAAAGAAAAGAAAAAAGAGAGAATAAAAATACTATTTATAATTCAAAAACTTTTACAAAAAATTGTAAAAATTGTCTACCTTAATACTAGCCATGCCACATACTACGGTAGACATTCACATAAGTGATTTCCATCCAAAATTAACTAAATTAAAAGATTTTGATTTGGATTAATTTATGTAAAATAGATTTAAGAATATTTTGATAATTATCCCGAGAATGGGTGGCACAACAATCTAAAATATAGGAATTGCACCATGAAGGGGCATTTGAGTAAGTAATCTTTTTTGCAAAAAAAAAACAAAAGAAGAAGAAGAAAGAAAGTATTTCCCTTTAATTTTTTGGAGTTCGCCTGGAGAGAAAGGATGGAGGGGGAGGGGGGATTGGTTGTTTAGGACAGGAAAAGGGGCAAGAGATGGACATGAACATTGAGACTTTGGACGGCCGAAAAAGAAGTAATGTTGTCTACAGAGGGTTCAGTGTCTATGATAAATAAATTTAAACCCCATTTGGCTTTTGGTCTAATATATGAAATCCTTTTGAGAGAGACACGGAGAGAGAACATGACGCCAACTTTAAGAGACATGCAATCAACCAAAATTCTTAGCCCGATGCGTGCAATCCCACCACTCCTTAATTTTCATAACCTAAATTCATGATCACACCACTGAACATGGCCTCCTTATCATGAACTTCATATGTATATTAATATTTATAGAATTTGTGTGATTTCTCTCTCTTTTTCTAATCAAAACCTACGGCCTCAATGTTGTAAACCAATATATATTTTGCATTTTGCATTTTGCATTTTGCTCATGTTCCTGAGGACCACCCCTTTTTTTAACCCTACGTAATTGTTCCCAGGGACCACTGGGTCATGCAATGATAGTATTCATATATTGTAGACGACATTCTTTTTTTACATGACACAATGCTACATTTGTGTTTTCTAGTGATCCCCAGAGAATGGACGATGAAGCAGTTGCGCTGTATCAGATAAGAAAAAAAAAAGTTTGAAAATGGTGGGGGGCAATTGATGTAGAAAGAAGAGAACACTTTTACTAATGTTCCTGTAATTAATTCCAACCTTCTAAATTTTCCCACTTTTTAGGTCATTGTGTAGTCTAGGGTTTGGAAAGAGAAAAAGTAAAAGGCATCTGGGATTTTTCTTGTGAATAATGTCGTTTCTTTATAAGGTCACCTCATTCATGAATGTGGAAATACTTCCCAGCATAACTTGGATGACGATAAGTATAAGTTTCCCGTGTCACTTACAATGACTAGCAATAGGAATGAGATTCAAGTGTTAGTCCTCCACGTCAAGAAAGAGCAGTGGAGCATCAACCAGAGAGAGACAAATTAGGGAGGCTTGTTTTTCAAGAAAAAAGATTAAGGAGAGAACAGATGAAAAAGAAAATTAGGGTTAATATCAATTTTGTAGCAAAGGGGAATGGGAAAAGAAAAGGCTGTTCCCCAAATGTTGCTTCACGGGGCCATCTTTCTCTTGCTCCAATGCCTTTGTCAAGGCAACGCTCACTTTGTGTACAGTTCAAGCATCCTCCAAGCAAGCTCTCTCTCTCTCTCTCTCTCTCTCTCTCTCTCTCTCATATGCAACTCTGGAAGAAGGAACATTAGATGTGGGCATGTCAAATTAAAGGTTGGCCTTTGGATGCGGAGCCCCATTAGAGACCTCCTTTTGTCTGCGGAGCCACATTAGGACCAACTTTTGCCAACAACATATCTAAAATCACTTTGCTCCAGAACTCTAGGTAAGCCTACAGAATTTTGGGAACCCAACAAAGCCCACTAGGTCGATCTTTTCTCCCTTTGCTTTATTCTCCGCTTTGAGTTGTCTCTGCCTGTTCTTGCTTCTCTTTAATCCGCAACTTCGGAAAAAAAAAAAAAAAAGGGAGGAAAAGCGGCAGTCTTTCTCACTTTCATATTCCATCTGGATCTCTAGCTTGTTAAGCTATTTAATTCATGATTTTGTTATTGTTCCTCCTTTCCAATCCATTTTTCTAGGTATGGGGGTAAGAAAAAGAGAGGGGGACATTTGAGCACCCCCCAAGAAGCATGTCTCCAGTGACAAGTTTCTAGAGAGGGCATGATCCAATCTTAGTGCTTGGAAGGGCTTTTTCATTCTCTCTGTGTCTTTGTTTAGGAAAAGTGGCATAGTCTAGAAAGCAACACAAAGCGCTCGTGCTAGCCACGGTCTTTCTAGGCTCCTTATTGAAATGGATGCTACGGGGGTTGTTCAGGTAATGGAAAATAATTTGGTAAGCCGTATTCTGGAGTATTACTGGGAAGCAAATTGCTGCGCGGACCGTTTTGCAACCAGCCTTTGTTCTGGATAACTTTAGGAAGGACTTTGTTAACAACACTGGTGGTGGTAATACTTTTATTAACTTCTTCTTTCAGCAACCTCTGTGTTGCCCGAGTTTTACCATCCTCTTTGTGGAGTCAACCACTAATAGCCCAAATTCTGTGTCTCATCATAGTTGATTTCGAGTGATATAGGTACCGTCCGGTTTATTAAAGATAAATAAGAAAACGAATAAATAAACAGCCCTAAATCACTAATCAGAATTGAAAAACATAAGACATTCCACTTGTCTAAGAAACTTAAGATATGACTTAAAGATGCCACCAAGGCTAGAACACTCTCAGCTGCACAACAAAATGCAAAAAGTGAATCAATAAATTTGCCTCATTTCTTGTCCTTTAAATTCATGATCCATGTCACAGAGCAGAGCAGCAAACTGACCAGTTAAGGACTATTTGCTGAAGGAATACAGTCTCAGAATCATACCCTCAGCTATCACAAAAGTGTATAATTTATTGCAAGCAACTCACAAAGAATCCATACAAATTGTCTAATCCAATTAAGCATATCACACAAATCACTCACCACAAATAAAACCAACCAATCCAACAAATAGTAATAACATCTATAATCTCTCTCTTTCTCTCTCAAATTGAGAAACCCAAAACCAGTAATTACTACCTATGTGACACAAACCTAAAAGAAGGGAAAAGAACAGACTCTCACTTCCATCAAACAAATGTGAATTGGTCATTACCCTCTATTTACATTGCTAGTAATATGCAGGGTAAGATCTTGATGCAACTATGAAATAATATAACAGCAGAGAAAAGCTGACCAAACAATGTTGCAAGTTTTTCTTATCTTTTGTCCTTTGATTGCTCTCACTTGACTTTCTCTTCACCCTTGGCCTCTGTTGTCAGTGCCTTTGAGCTTGGGGATTTGCCGACGATGGCTTTCTTTACCTTAACACCTAATTGCTTCACCTTCGACATTATGTTACCCGAATGCTTTTTCGCTGAGACCTCTTGTGCAGGCAGGTCCCTTGATGCTTTGGTGTCATCGCCGTCCTTTGCAGGCTCGTCGGTCAGAGGAGGCGTGGGTTTTGCATCTTCAACATCACCTTTTGCCACGCCATTCTCAGTTTCCTCCTCTGCCTTGACCTCTTTGGCTTCCTCTGCTTCGACTGGAGCCAGTGTCTCTTCCTTCTCCAACTCAGCAGTGCCTGTCAAATTTTCCTCTGCTACGGCAGTGCCTGTCAAATTTTCCTCAGCTACGGCAGTGCCTGTCAAATTTTGCTCAGCTACTGCACTCAAAGTTTCCACTTCAGTCACCTCATCTTTTCTGGTTTGTTTGTCTTTCTCCTCAAGTTTCTCGATCTTTTCTTCATCCTTTTCCCCCTCAACTTTGGGTTCCACCTTTGCGACACCATCCACTACAGGTGCACTTTGTTGACCATTCACAGCTGCGGGAACTTCCTTCTCAACCACAGCTTGAGCTTCCTCAGTGGCAGTCAAATTGGTTTCTGTAACAGTGGGTGCCTCTTCAATCTTTTCTTCATTGGAGGACGTGACACCATCAAACTCATCCATCACTGACCTCAGATCTCTTGCTACCTTAACCTCCGTCTTCTCTGCGGGCTTTACTTCCTCAGCGCTCTCCAGCACATTCTCCACAACATTGGCAACTTCTTGGGGTTTATCCTCTACTTCTTTGGTCAATTCTGGCTTATCCTCTACCTTGGTTTCTGCTTCTGCTACCCCTCTCAGCTCAGCCACATTGCTGGCTTTTGCTTCAGTCAGCTCACTGGTTTCAGTGGCGGATATTTTCGGCTTGTCAACCGCCTTCTCTTTGACTGGTTCAACAACTGATTCTTCTTTTGGTTCGCCTAAGACAGCTTCAGTTGCTCCTTTTTCCAGTTCTTTGGCATCAGCTTCCTCCTTGACTTTCTCCTCAGGTTCTTTTCCTACTTCTTCACTCGCAGGCTTCTCCTTTACTTCGTCTTCAACCACTTCGGCCATCGCTTTCTCCTCTATCTTGCTTTCAACTTCTTTGCTAGCCAGTTTTTCCTCGGATTTACTGTCAACTGCATCCACCACAACTGCTTTGTCCTCTGCCTTATCTTCGATTTCTTCAGTTGCAGATTCCTCCTTCGATTCAACTTTAACTTCTTCAACCACTACTTCTTCTGGTTTAACTGCCTGAGGCTCAAATTCTTTAACTGCTTCAACTTCTTTCTCCTTTGGTTCAGCTGCAACAACGGCCTCGACTTCTTTCTCCTTTGATTCACCTGCAACATCAGACTCGGCTTCTTTCTCCTTTGTTTCAGTCGCAATGGCTGCCTCGACTTCTTTCTCCTTTGGTTCAGTCGCAACCGCTGCCTCGACTTCTTTCTCCTTTGGTTCATCTGCAACAGTCGCCTCGACTTCATTCTCCTTTGGTTGAGCTGCAACAGTCGCCTCGACTTCTTTCTCCTTGGGTTCATCTGCAACAATTGCCTTGACTTCTTTCTCCTTGGGTTCATCTGCAACAGCCGCCTCGACTTCTTTATCCTTTGGTTCATCTGCAACAGCCACCTTGACTTCTTTCTCCTTTGGTTCATCTGCAACAGCTGCCTCGACTTCTTTATCCTTTGGTTCATCTGCAACAGCCACCTTGACTTCTTTCTCCTTTGGTTCATCTGCAACAGCTGCTTTGGTTCATCTGCAACAGCCACCTTGACTTCTTTC
This sequence comes from Eucalyptus victrix, assembly GCA_016097545.1. Lineage (NCBI taxonomy): Eukaryota > Viridiplantae > Streptophyta > Magnoliopsida > Myrtales > Myrtaceae > Eucalyptus > Eucalyptus victrix. The sequence continues at coordinate 51,227,194 of CM027842.1, forward strand.
TCCTTTGGTTCATCTGCAACAGCTGCCTCGACTCCTTTCTCCTTTGGTTCAACTACAACAGATGCCTCTACTTCTTTCTCATTTGGTTCATCTGCAACAACCGCCTCGACTTCTTTCTCCTTTTGTTCGTGTCCAACAACTTCAACTGGTGTCTCTGCTTGAGGCACATCAGTTACAATTGTATCCTCTGGTTGGATACCAACAGTCTTGGTTGCTGAATCTGAAGGGTTCAGCGCCACAGAAACTTCTTCCGCCTTCAAGCCAGCGTCAGAAGGTGCCTCCGAAACAATTTCACCTTCAACTGCTGCGGGAGGTTTAATCTGCTCCTCGGGCGTTGGTTCTTCTGCTTTAGGGACCGGGATATCTGGACTCTCGGGTTCAATGTCTTTGGTGATCTGTTCTTTTGTTTCCTCCTCTTTAATTATCTTGTTCTCTTCATTTTCCTTCTTCTCAACCGTCTGAAAAAAATCAACAAACATATCAGGAGTGCCTTATATGATATAGGACATCAAAAGAATCCATCAGAAAAGAAATTAAGCGGGAATTTAAAAGTGAGAAATTCCAGGTAGGGTAATCTAAATTCTTATCAGCAGCGATTTGAAGCATTTCAGTCTGAGCTAATGATATATGTATATTAACAAAGTCCCTAAACTATTTGTGGTTAGGCATCAAAAAGGGCAAACTGATCAATCCACATCAAGCGAGGTAACATAACAGGATGCCCGAAATTTATGAACTTTATCAGTGACAAAGCCATCGACAGGAAAGACAATGATAAAATGATATGTTGGATTTATATCAGTACAATTAAACGACTACTAGTACGGAGAACCCTTTAAGACATTGTTATGGGTTTAGAAAGAGAAGCTAGGCAAGCTGAAACAGAGATACTTAAGTCTTTACAAGCTTACTACTCAGGAGAAATGAAATTAAGGAAGGATCTAGAAAATGGTCGAAAGAGGTAGAATTTATCTTCCACTGGAAACTCTGAAATTCACTTAATCCAAGTTGTAGTTGGTCTAAAAAAAAAAAAAAAAAAATTCAGAGATTTGCAAAAGGAAAACTGAAACAAATAAACTTCTTTCATTCTGGGTCTGCACAACACAACTTTTCTAGACTTCATTTGGGGGGGGGGGGGGGGGGGGGGGGGACCTTTAAATGGTTTTTTCAAAAGAAATACAAGTTTACTAGATAGTGAGAGGAAAAAATGATCGGGATGAGAGAATTCAAAATAAATCATAGTCTAAATTAATCCTTCCTAGAGATTTTTTGTACTAAACATGTTTCAGAACTTGGAAGTCCTCAGTTTGAAGCATGAAAAAAGCACATGCAATCAGAACATCCAACAGATGGACTAAAACACCCATCTACTTCTCTGAATAACAAGCATAAGACTTTGTTCTTAAGTGTTTGATTATCTTTACGAAACTTACAAGGACATGAATCAAATCGAACTTCTATCCATGACGGGGAAAAAGAAAAGATCAAGACACTTCACATAACCCAAGCTGCAAAAGAAACAGAGGAAAGACATAGAGGAACAGAGGTTTCTGTAGAGACTTACTTCATCAGTAGTATGATGATCAGATGCAACAGTCTCAGAAGCCATGGATGGATGAAATGAGTGCTCAAAGAAGGAGGAGAAAAATGAAAAATTTCTTTCCCTTCTCTTCTTCCGGCTGGCTTTTGGATTCAAAAGAGAAGCGAAGAGTGCCAAAAGGAAATGATTGATGCTGAAAAGTAAAGAAGGAAAGCCAGAGAGCCCCACTCAAACTTGGAATTGGCAATTCAAAAAAAGAAAATGAAAAAAGGAAAAAGGAAAAAAGGAAAAGACAGGGTGGTCTTAGTGAGCTGGATGATTATATAGGGAGGTGTCTGTATTGCTGCATCTGTATGCATTTGTTATTATTATTATTCCAAGAAGACAACTCACTCGACCCCTAATTATTTTTTCTTTTTTCCGGAAATGCTGTATCTGCATGTAGCTATCCAAATTGTACTTGGGATTTCTTGCTCCTTTTGTCAGAACCCATAAATACAATGAAAATTATTCCATGTATTTTACCAATAGTGATAGAGTCGAATTTGACCACGCAACGTTTATATGACGTCAATCTATCATTTTTTGAGTAAGATGAAGATTGTGGTACAAAAATCAATTACAAACAAGACTTATGTTTAGTCATTTGAAAAAATTCTGAAATCCTAAATCGTTTTGCATTATAATTTTCTCTATCCATCGTATCTTATCATAATAGTGAACAAATTTGTCTGACTAAAGTATCTAGTTGTCAGGCCAAATTCCCATATCGTGTTAGCCTTTTTCAGGTCTTGATTCCTAGAATTGCAAACAGGCCGCCCTGTTTCTTTTCCGCCTCCTGTCCACTTTCGGGTTCGGGTTGTACCACTCGGATGGTGGGATGGGATCCACGAAATTTCCTAGGATACCGCGAGGCGTAAAAGAGAGATGTTTTTGCTTGTACCTTATCTTCGTTGCCCTCGCTAGTTAACAAATGAAAAAAAGAAGCGTGTATTGCTTAAGCACCCAAAGAATGTACTTATCTTCTCTCTCTCTCTCTGCTTCCCTTTCTTTTTGAACTTTTGGGATTGAAGAAAAGCATTGGAGGAAATATGGGAAAAGCAGATTCCACTACTGCATAGAAAAATCATATTCCTAGCGCCACCCTTTATGAGAAAGGATCAGGATTGATTACATGTGGGAAGTTGGCATTATGAGCTTGCCCTTGGACTTTACAGCAAACGGCCCAGCTCATTATGCACCATGTTGAGGACACTAACGGTGAGATTCCCCTAGTGTATCAGACAGACAATAGTGACAAAATAGGGTGAACATGAATTACGACCCAAGTTGATGAAAATAGTTAAAAATCTTAATCCGAATTTTAAAAGAGCTAATCATGGGTTACCGATTTTGAAATCACAAATTCAAAGAACTAGATCTCAGGCATCCGTCAGGCGGTGATGGCGGTGACGACTGGCACAAGTTGGACTGCATATGTGATGATGACTGCTAACTAATTTTAATGAAAGAAGATACGGAATATATTCATCAACTTCCTAGAGACCCAAAGAAAGAATGTCAAAAACGGGACTGCAAAGGAGATGATTGGAGGGAATTTCTGCAACTGTTGTCCTCGGTTGAATTTTCAATGCGTTACCGAAATGATTCGTCCGGCAGGATCCTAACTAAACGACTGTTGCCCTTTGTCCCACCAATCCTTTGCGTTCCAGAAATGAGGTTAGTATAAAATGCGGATATACTCCTTTGCTGGCAGTCTTCAAGGACTGAGAGGATTTTTCGATGGAGTTGCACTGGAACTGATGCTGATATGTTGGAAAGGGAAGGAACCCACGCGGTGCCTGACCCGGACGCATGTGAATATCCAGAACATTCAAACAGACTTTTAAAATCGAAAAAGATTTGCAAAAATTGAGGGACAAAAATAGATGAAAAAAGAATACTTTCCGTCCTCACTCTATGCCTCTAGAAATGACCTGTAGTGCTTTATGTGAAAAACAACAGATGATTCTCCCGGAGTTTCTGGTGATTTCACATCCAGCTATCTCATTTAAGTCATTGATGTATATACAGTTCAAGTGTCAATTTAATTTTCTTGCCTTGAAAAAGAAAGAAGAAATTGAACACAATCTCATGATAATGATAATCCACAAGATTACTTATCATGATAATCCATCCACATGATCCTCCTATGGGCTATTAATTTGTTATGGCGGTTTTCCCACACACCTAACATTCGTTTTCGAGGTCTTTTTAGGTCCTCATATTAGGGAGGGGGTATTGAAAACGAAGCTAGTAGTAAACAGTCATAGTCATGGTGCAGGACTTTCCAGATCAAGGCAAATAGGAATGAATAGCATGAAGTGATTTCTGGTCCAATGACAACATAACATATAAATCAAGTGGGGAAATGTCACATATCAAGCCAGTTCACGGGTGTCCCTGACACAGACATTTCGTTCTAAGATTAAAATTTCGCAAGCTCACGAACATTGCAGAGCCACATCTTTGGGATCAATATCTCAATAGAGGGTCCAAACACAAACGTCTTTTGCAGCTCCCTCTCAAGGCTAAGAGGCTAACCACGTTGTCTACTTCTTCACAATAGGCTAAAGTCAGATCATATAAGTTCAGAAACTTCGTACGACGCGTTGCTCTCAGCTCATCTTGGTTTGATATAACGCTGCTTCTTTGGATCCAAGAATGGCAAGAGCAAGAGCAAGACATTCAAGTAGGCTTTCAAGCCCGCTACTTGAGGCCATGCCGGGCCGGGCCGGTTGGCCACTGTCTGGCTTGTTTCTGGAGGTAACAGTGAGATCATGTCGGGCTGTGATTGTCTTTTATGTAAGTCAATATTTCACATTTGGGTCTAGCTTGTAGATCAAAGGTGAAAGATGAGAGAACCTATACAACATACGGACAGCTAAAGAGCAAGAATGACACTCTAGTCAGGTTAGAAACCAGGCATTGTTAGGAAAAAAGGCGGATAAAATAGGAAATTAATATCGGCCGTTCAATGGGGATTCATGCTGAGGTGCTGATTTTTCAAGAGGGTAACTTTGGGATGTTAAGTTATGCAATAGATTTAGAGGATCCTAATTCATTAAATAATGTGAGGATGTTAATCTTATCTCAAAAAGCTAAATTTGGCCTTCAGTGTATCAGATCTAAAAGCTGGACTATGACATGTTTGTGTAATGGATCAGAGAATAAGGGAAGATCTCTTTCAGAGGCCATTTCTAGCCTTTTCTTCCCTCATTCGTAAAAAGGACCGGATTTACATAATCAATAAGTGCTCTTTAATCAGCCTACTCGGTCTTGCCCAAATTGGTACTCATTCAATAGGCTCAATTGCTACTTAGCAGAGTTTTGTTGTACCTATAAGGCTCTCCGATCCATACCATATGAAAAGAACTAACCGAAAATTTGTCTATATCGAAATCACTTAATAATAGTAAATACAGAAGAGAGCTACATAGAGAAGCTTAAGTTGCCATGTGACTTTTCCCCCCCTTTCGAATTGTTCGATTCTCAATTAAATCGACAGACTTTGGGTACAAAAGAAAAAATGAATGCTCTAAAATCGAACAAGAACCGATAATTTGCTTGTTGAAATGCTCCGAGCACGCTGGGACCTCGATTATTTACGGGCATCACCATCAAACAAAAGCCCTCATTGAAGAATCGAAAGACATTCCTCTCGGGGAGAAAAAGATCTGCATACTGGATTACATTAGGAATCAGTCTTGTCATATGGACTACTACCCGCGGCTGTCTGCGGATTATTGCATCGTCCCCGAAATTGAGTAATGTGTAGATGCCACGGGCATCAAGCCAGGGCAAGCAATACGAGATGCGGTCTTTAGTCTCATCTGCATATTGCATAAAGATGGACTGCTTCCCCAAGTTCAAGCCAGATATTCCGGCTAATTCTCTCTCCTTTCCCAACTTGCAAAATATTTTTGGGATATGAATGCATAAGTCCTAAAGCTTATTGTGAAAATGTAATTGAATCTTAAAACTTTAAAAAAGTACAACTAAGGGCCTGTTTGGCAACTTGCCTAACTTGCGAGTCCCGATTTTTTGTTCCCAGAATCAGTTTGGGACGAGAATCGCGTTTGGTAAATTTTTTGTTCCCGGGAACAAATTTGTCCCGGGAACAATTTTGGACAAGATTTGAGAATCTAAAAAAAATTGATTCTACGTCCGAGAATCAGAAAAAGAATCAACATGGTAAAACCTTGTTCTTCTCTTTCAACATCTCGGTTGCCATTCGCCATCGCCCGCCGCCGCCCACCGCCGTCCGCCGCCGCCCGCCGCCGCTGCCGGTCCGTTGCCGATCGCCAGTCCGCCGCCGGTTGCCGATCCGGCGAGGTCATCGGAGGCTCGCCAGGCCAGGGCGAGGTCCGGCGAGCTCGCCGGAGGCAAGCCCAGCCACCGGCGAGGCTCGGCCTCGCCCAGCAACGGCGAGGCCGACCTGGCCACCGGTGGGGCTGGGCAAGCCTCGCCGGTGGCCAGGCGAGCCTCGCCGGTGGCCAGGCAAGCCTCGCCGGTAGCTGGGCGAGGCTCGGCCTCGCCAAATCGGGCGAGGTCGAGCCTCGCCTGGCCATCGGTGAGGCTTGCCCGGCTCCCCCCGGTGGCCAAAGCCGGCCTTGTCGAGGCCGGGCGAGGCCGGCTGGCCACCGGTGGGGCTCGGCCTCGCCTGATTTGGCGAGGCCGAGCCTCGGCGGGGCTAGGCGAGCCTCGCCCAGTTGTCGGCGAGGCTCGGCCGATGAAGGCCGACCTCAGCGGCCGACCTCGCTGAGGGCCGGCGGCGCTCCGGTGAGCGTCGCTGACCCTCGTCGGCCAGTCGCGGTCCGGCGACCGGCCAAATGAAGAAGAAGAAGAATAGGAAAAAAGGGGAAAAAAAAAAAAGAAAAAAAGGAAAAAGAAAAGAAAAAAGTAAAAAAGTAAAGAAATTATTTAAATTTTATTTAAAAATAAAAATAAATTATTTAAAAATCAAAAGAAATTAATTTGGAACAGAATCAATTAATACGGTACCAAACGCAATTCTATTCCAGAATAAAAAATTTTGAATAGTTACCGAACGCGCTTTTTTTAAAAGGGTTATCGGTTCCCGGTTCGGTCCGGTTCCACCTTGGAACCGGAACCGGACCGGGAGCACCGGTTCCCAAAATTGCGAACCGTGGACCGGACCGTTTGGTCCTAGGACCGGGAACCGGACCGACCATCGGTTCCGATCCGGTCCGGTCCAACAAAATCAGCTCTACTTTTTTGCACTAAAGAGTGACCACGCTCCGGACCGATCAATCCAATTCGGTTCTCGAGCAATTCAACAAAACTAATCACACATGTTTCCACGTGCAAAATATTCAAATGTGATTCACACTTCGTGTGTTTCACACTTAGGGCCTGTTTGGCAACTTGCTCAACAGTGCCAGATTCTGATTTTTTGTTCCCAGAATCAGTTTGGGACGAGAATCGCGTTTGGTAAATTTTTTGTTCCCGGGAACAATTTTGGACAAGATTTGAACAATTTTGGACAAGATTTAACCATGAAAGCCATGAATAATTTGGCTAAAAGTTATGCTTGGCTTAGATTTTATAGACAATCTCTACTCTTTAAATGTTTAGTCAATGTGGAACTCTTGGAGGCTTGAAGTGCCTTGTGGGTCTCTTGGAACCTTAGTCCACATCAAGTAGAAGATGAAATTGATAGAAAATGAGAAAGAAAATTGACAAAAACTGAGAAGGAATTGGAGGAATTTTCTGTATTGTGTATTGCTGTGTTTGTACATGTATTACACACCTATTAATAATACAAGAAAAGAGTACGATAGGAAAGAATATACAAAATATGTTGTTTCCTATACTATTGTCCTAATATCGAATCTCATGGATTCATAGAATCAATTAACCGTATTTAGATAATTAGAATAAAAAACAAATCATATTTCCAACAGAAACTAACAACGAGATTTTTTTCTATAAATAAAAGAGTAATAAAAATAGTTTTAATGGTCTCTTGGCCACATAAGATGATGCTACCTTAAATTGCAATTTTAGTTGCAATAAGTTATCATGTTTATATATTTTATTAATTCTATGTATATAAATTATATATAAAAAAATTTATTTCGGTCGGTCGGTCCGGTTCGGTCCGGTTCCCACCTTGGAACCAAGGGAACAGACCGACCGGCCACCGGTTCCAAGATTAGGAACCGGAACCAGACATCGGCCGACCGTGGGAACCGCCCAAAACCGGCCGGTTCTCGGTTCGGGCGGTTCCCATTGCACACCCCTACTTTTTTACTCGAATCGGTTCGGGAACGAGAATAAAAAAGAATCGGTTCGATCGAATCGGCTCAGGAACCGAATCGTTACCAAACGCGTCCTAAGTCTTAAAACTTGTCAAATTCGTACAATTGAGTCTTTCTATTAATATCATCAATTTCTCTAAAGGAAAATGCTAGTGTAGCATTTTTAAATTAATTTCTCTCTCCCACATGACATTTTTATTACTTTTTCTTTTAAACCTCATTCAAATAATTTCTAAAAACTATAAAAAGCTAAGATAATTGAAACAGAAAAAACAAAATTGGAAAAAAGGACAAGGACTAGTGTTGGATGCTGCCGCCACTACCCATTGCCAAAAGGGTTGGCTAGGGTCATCAACCTTAAGCAGCGGTGGCGACAACGGGGGCAACAGGGAGGAAGGGGGTCAAGCGAGGCCTCGCTAGCCCAAGCAAGGGCCGACAACACTTGCCTAGACTGGGTTGAGCGTGCCTAGATATGGGCAAGTCAACCCTCCCTAGGGGCTATTGACCATCGCCCACCCTAGGTGAGGCCTCACTAGGGCTAGCAAGGTTTGCCCAAATCTAAGCGACGCCTCTTCGACCCTCGCCTGAGGACAACGTAGCTCGCCCAAATTTGGGCAAACATCAATCCTCAACTGTGGCCAATGAGCCTTGGGGTCCTCGAGGGAGGCCTCACCAGTTGGGTGAGCCTCGCTCGAGCCTAGCAAGGTTCACTATCCCTCGCTTGGGGCTGGCGAGTGGTGAGGCCTCACCCAAGGCTCGCTAGCCACCCCTGACAAGGGCTGCCAACTTTCATTGGCCACTCTAGCAATGGGTGACGATGGTGATAGCCGCCGATGAGTCCTTACCTTTTTTTTCATCTTTTTTTTTTTTGTTTTTTCAAATTTGTTTTTCTTAATTATTTTTGCTTTATGTGATTTTTAAATATTATTTAAATGAGATTTAAAGAAACAAGTAACAAAAATGCCACGTAAGAGAGAGAAATTAGTTTTAAAATGCCACTTCAACATTTTTTGTTAAATGAATCGACGATATTATCGGAAGTACTCGATTGCACAAATTTAATAAATTTTAGGACCTAATTGTACTTTTACAATAAATTTTATATCCCAATAGTTTTGTAGGCCACAACCAAACACAGTGTTGGAGAATCTTTTAGGAGATCTACCATCCTTAAAGATGAAGGTGTCTAATCCTATTTATCCCTTATTATATTCAGATCCAACATACCTCACATGCAAATATTGTCCACACATAGCTTAGGAATATAGAGGGGATGATCACAAGGTAAGGATCGATATGATTGCGATTCACTTTTGCTGAAGTTTCCTGGCCTTATATCGAAGCATCGGGTACATCCTTCGCATTTCATCCAGGTATATGGACTACCTATATCCACCATTAAGGTCGGAGCATAGAGACGTGTGCCAACTGACAAGGTGGTCGTGGTGTATTTTGGCCATGCTCAGCCGAATCCTTCCAATTTATTAAATTGGAAGAAGCCATCGACTCAAGTCGGCATATATGGGCAAGATATATTTCGGAGATCCTTTCATATCTTTCTTTGAAATTGAGGCTTTTTGGGAAGAGCGCGTTGTCAAATCTGTCTATAGGGATGGGCATGATGCTGAAGCCATAGGATCCAGAGGACTGGGTGGCAACGAGAAAGCGAATGAGGAAATTCAGCAGAATTTGACGTGATGTTGTCATTATCCTTAGAGGTTTTTTGTGGAAGTGTTTGCATGTGCTTTCGAATGGATTTTATAAAGGTCCCTCTTGTTGCAGTAATCTTGCCTTTCTCCCTCGTAATAAATCATATCGAGACAAAATTTAATGCAGAAGCTCACGGGGACCTAGTAGAGATGTGTCGGATTTTCCCCTAGATATACAAAGTAAATGAAAAAGGTTCATGATATACATGCATTTAATTTTTTTTTTTCAAAGTATAACCGAAAACTTAGCTAACCCGCAACTTCTTAAAAACTATTCTGAAACATGGAACATAATTGACAATTTCATAGATTCTAGGTACCTAACATTGACATTAATACACCCATCCATGGATAATGCAATTAGTGTGAGTTTTTTTTATCATCGCTGAGGTCGAGAGTTTGAACTCTTTCATTGCATTTCTATGACTTAAGTGAGGCTCTCAAGGGTGGATTACTGGATGAACCCCTGAGATTTTATGTCTAAATAGAGGCTTGCAAAAACATTGACGTTAATATTTATTGATTTAAAAGATGTGGCATTCTTGTCAAGAAAAAAGCAGGATAACATACATTTTTGTGTCGACAATAACACAAAGTCATAAAACACAACAACCTTGAACAACTAAAGTACAAACGAGCATGACTTGTTCCTATTGTTATGCACAACATATATATTTCTTACACCTGGTAATTATTCAAGCACTATACAGCTCAAACATTTACCTTCTCTAACTGCACCTACTATTAATGTAATTGAGAAGTAATTGATACTTTATGATGTGGGAGGTGATAATCTTCAAGTTGGGTTATTATTCTTTGTTTTAGAATTTGAATTTTTAGGTAGTTTTATGGAGACTTTATTTGTGTTGGAAGTTTGTTTGTAAAACAAACTAAGTGTATATTTCCTTATCCCATATAAGAAAAGTGGAAGGAAGTTGGCCAATTAATAAGTGTAGGGTTTCTTTAACATATCTAAAGAAATGATTGGGTGTGGGCTAGACTCCACCATACCCACGTGCGGGTGCGTGGATAATTATGCTATAATTCTTCCTTTAATTAGCACTAACCCCTTTGTTATTTTTTGTTATTTCTTCTTATGGTTATCTTATTAACTTTAATCAATTCAAAGGTTGTTTTTGTTTATTGAGAATTTTCAAAAATTATCTAAAAAAATAGAAATCTTATTTATTAAAAAAAGTATTATTATTTTTTTAATTATTCCAAATTTTTGTTTGTGTATTTTCAAGACAACCCTTGAAAAAGATATTCATTCAGTTTGTAACCTTTCTTGAAGGGTTGCCTTTGTTCATTTTTTTCAACTTCTTCTGAATAGACGCTTTTGTTCATCTGGGCAATTTTTTGAAATGATACATTTGTTTACTTTGCATTCAGAAGAGGGTATGTGATCATTTTATCTTTTCGAGCCTTCTTTCTAAAAAAAAAACTACTACCATTTTTTCAATTGTTTCCTAGGAAGACTTTAGAGAAATATTAGAATTGTTATATAGTATTCTCATTTTTGAGATTTTGTTGTATCCTTGAGGATATTTCTTTGGTGACCATTAACAACTATATGAGACAAATAAATTCTTAAAGAAAGTAATATCATGTCTCAAAGTCCGACTTGATTACTCTAAAGATTCGACTTTATTGTTCTACCCAATTCAAAGCCATATTTTCCTAAAAATTTGTTATTTGACTAGATTCTAAATTAATATACTCAGAGATTTTCTTTACTTTTTCTGATACTTTTCTCATTAACCACTACTAGGAAATCTGCAGAACTTTTAGTTCATATTGGTATTATACTATTCTGTCTATAATTCAGGACATTAACTCAGAAATAAAATCGAAAGCTTTTCTCCTTGCGCTCCGAGCAAGTCGCAAGTATTTACTTGTGTGGCGAGTTGCGATTTCTGTTATTATACGTTTTTGCACCGCTGCAATTTCCAATCGATGTAATTGTTTTTCTATCTTACGCACATAATCCTATGGACAAGCAATTGGGTTACCCATTAAATTGCATCGTTATACCGTCACTATTCCATTTCCAGTATTAAATTGGGAGCGTACCAACGTGAGTCGATGATCTTGGACGTGATTTTACAATACAAGTCATAAATAACATGACTCTGAAGAAACTTTAGTCTGGCAGTCCACTTGATCTTGTATTCGAGAACTAGTAGTTCGCCCTGTTAATCCTCCATGGCCTAGATAACTCAATTTTCTCCCATGAACTAAGCTTTTTAAGAAATAAACTTAATGAAAAGTTGTCTTTATTGGATCCATATCACTAGCAAATCTAGAAGAGAAGTACACATAGAGGACCATGTACGTTGCTGTGTTTACTTTATTTCCTTGCCTGATCCGTTTGATTATCAATTGGACCGACAGATTTCGGGTCCAAAATAGACCATTAATGCCGTAAAATCGAGCAAGAATCGGAAATTCGCCTGTTGAAGTGCTTCAAGTCTGCTGGGTCCTGGGTCTCGTATGGGCATCATCATCAAGCAGAAGCTTGCATTAAGGAACTGAAAAACATTTCTCGCGGGGAGAAAAAGATTAGCTCTTTCGAAATGATATTTCCGATGAGGCATGCTGTAGCACAAATCTAGTTGACCCGGTCGAGGAGGGAGATAATGCCAAATATATTCCCTACGGAAATAATTCGATTATTTCCTCAATTAATTTACCACAGGCAGCTCAAACAAGAGCTGCATGAGGAATTCCTGAGTCCAAAATATCCGCCTGTGTGGTTCGGTCTCATCCGAAAAACTGAAGGCTCTATAGCTAGGCGCTTCCTGTTGACACTAATATCGATTGTTGTAACCGCATACCAAGTTATGTTAGGAATCAATCTTGTCGTCATGATCCCAGGTTGTCTTCCCATTTGCGCGTCATCCTCGAAATGGAGATATGTGAAAGCACCGTGGTTCTTAGTCTCATTAACATATTGCATAAAAATAGACCGTGGTCCTAATCCCAAGCCAAATATCCTTGCTATCTATTGTTGTGTTGTCTGCTCTTTTCCCAACCCAACTTGCAATTGTCTAGGCCGCAACCAAACACAGTGTGGGAAAATCTTTTAGGTGATCCCCTATCATTAAAGATGAAGGTGTCTGATCCGACCTGCCCCTTACTATAGCAATCACCAATTCTAGGTCCAAAATACGTTTGGTCATACATGCAAATGTTGTTTTCACATAGATGAGAAACACAAAGGGGATCGATACAAGGTAAGAGCCAGTATGATTTTCGATTGGCTCTTATTGAAATTACCTTGCCTATTAAAGAAGCAACGGCTGCATCCTTTGCATTGCATCCATGTATCCACAGTACCCGTATCCACCACCAAGTTCAGAAAATATGGACGTGTCCCAACTCACAGGGTGGTTAACTAATAATTGAGACTGCCTTTAACAACCGAAGGTTAGCGCATAGGGTTTTCGTTTCATTGACTCATTTCGATCCATTGAACTTGTGAAAACCATGGATTCGAGTTGGTACACATGAGCTCGAGATATCTCAAAGATTCTTTGGTATCTTTTTTTTAGGGTGAGATTCTTAGAAAAGAGTTTTGTGTCAAATTGGTCTGTTGGGATGAGTTTGATACGGAAACCATAGGTCTCAAAAGGCCTGGAGGTGATGAGAAACCCAATGAAGAAAGCCCGTAGAGTTAGAAGTGACATTGCCATTGTTCCTGAGTTTTTTTGGTTGTGGTGTTCGCATGTGCTTCGGAATTGATCTTATAAGAACCCTTCCGTGGTGCTATAATTCTTCCTTTCTTCCTCCAAATAAATTAAGTTGACCAGAAATTACGTGTAACGGCTCATTTATAAATGGTAGAGATATATGGGATTTCCCCCGAATTGATACACTCCAAGAATAAAGACAATTACATTAATTAAGATCTCATTTTTCAAAGGTCAACTCATCTTGGACCGAAGAAAAAAAAAGTATCTGTTTTTTTCTTCTTAGAGTGATAAAACAAAATCACATTGCATAACTAAAATACAAACAAGTATCCTTTTCTTTTCTTCATAAAAAAAAAATATAAAACTCTGCAAGTTATATCGTAACAAATCCTTCCTAGCCTTCCACTGAATTCTAAATAGATCTTTATATCTCTTCCTTTTCAAAGGCCTCTCATAATTAAAAATTAATAGAAAAAAAAATTAAATCTTGACATCAACACAATTTATTAGGACATTGAAGGATTTTCATGTAGGAAATAAACATATCAGTTTGAATCTTATCAATTGCATGCATACTACTTTGGGTCACGTCTTCCTACATAGCTTAAAAGTTTGGACTTAACCAGTTCATCAGACTTGTAAGGTGATTCATTGGCTTCCAACTAACTGGATCTCCCAAGCCTTGCTCCTAAATTATCCAAAAGAAAATTACTTGAATAAAAAGGGAAAATGATATTAGAAATACTAAAAGTTATGTACGACGCTCTCTTTAATATCAAAAGTTTTCGCTAACTCATTTAAGTATCAAATTAGAGAAAAAAACAATCAATTAGGTTCCTTTGGGAAGGAATTCTGGCTAAATTGGTCACGTGCCCTTTATAATTAGAATCTTTTACTAACTTGTCATATTTTACAAAGAAAAGAAAATCTAATCCAAGTGGACGTCCAAAATGATGTCGCACAATCCTGCATGACTTGATCAAGCAAAATGATGTTGCACCACCTCTTGGCAAATTGACATCACACCGGAAGGATCAAAATAGAGCTGGGATCATCGTTGTTTAGGCCTATGAACTCCTTCTCATCGTTCACTTACCATGGCTTGTCGTCATCACTCGCATGCCATCTCTGTAACTCTCACTCGTTCAATTTGTCATCTTCTCTACCTAGCTTAATTGGCAGGAACAATTAGGGCTCAGATGGCAAAATTAGAGCTCAGAGTAAGGTTCTTGGTGCAACCGTGGGGACAACAGTACTAAATAAGGAATCGCAAAATAGTGAAATTGTGATCATGGGGACCTCAAATTGTTTAATCAATTCAGTGTTAGCTTTCTTACATTCCTTCCACTAAATGACAATTGCTAAGTACCCTTTAATCAATTAGTCATGATCGCGGGGACTTTCATGTGAAGTTGTTGTCATTTCTGCATTGTGCTCCCAAAAGTTAATTTATTTTCATCCTTGGGTGCAACGTCAACATGAGAGGCAATCTTGCAACCATCATTGTTTGCCACAGTGGGGAATCTGTTATTGGCGCCAAGAAGTAGGTTTATGCTGATGGAAACAAAAGTATTGTCTTCTTTGATGTAAGAAGACCATCGAATATTGATCTGAAAGAAATTTTTGGAATTAAAGTGGATATCATATACAACTTTTGGCACTTCTAGTGTTATTCTCCCTAAATAAAAAGACAATATGAGTTGAGAAAAATTGAGTTTAACAGTACATATATAGGTTCCAAACTAAATTGATTCTTGGTTAGTGTTTCCATTCGAGCCTTAATTACAAAAAGTTGCGTAATGCATGTTTGTTTGATTACAATGGGTAGTATTAGGGAAGATGAAATCACATAATTAGAGTACTACTGTCATTCTTAAATTGCCTTGTCGAATGACATATCATTCGTAAATACTCGATTAGGCATGTTCCATTTCTTTCCAATTTACTTCAACTTCTCATCCCAAATTTTGGGAGTACATAACGGGTAGGATTGCAAGATAGCTTGCACTCCCTCGTACTCTCAGAAAGCCTCTTAACATGGCATATCATTCACCATTCTCATACAGCACCAGATCCTAGTAGTCTTTTGTTCATCACGAAAACATGAGCAGTCCAAAAAATGCAGCAGTTCCCTCTATTCTGATGTGCTCTCTGCTTCTTTCTCTTGGGTCACAGAGAAATCTTGAGTCCTGGAAACAAGGCTCATACTGGTAGAGAACGATTCATCATTGGTGGCACCATTGTTATTAGGCCCAGCTCTGAGAAGCATCTCCTCATCCCCAGGCACATTGTTCTTGTACTCGTACCAATTGGCCCAGAACAAGTAATTCACAAAGTTGACCACACTTAGGATGGCCAGGAACCAATAGAACCGCTCTGCGTGGTTCGCGTTCAAGTCCCTCCCATGTAGCCATCCTCCCTTGCGCTTGCCCTTGCCCAACCTCTCGGTCACCGTGTCGATGAGCCCGATGAACGCCGAGCTCAGGTAGTACCCGATCGACAGAGAGAGCCAGGAGAAGGAGGTCGAGAGCGACCTCATGCCCAGGGGGGCCTCTCTGTAGAAGAACTCCATCAGGCCCACCAGCGTGAACATGTCGGCGATCCCGAAGATTGCGTAGTGGAAGGAGAGCCAGAAGAGGCTGATTTTGTAGTTATGTCGGAGGAGCTCCTGCTTCCTCTTGATCTCCACGAGCCCGGCGATGCCCATCGAGATGGCCGAGAGGACAAGCCCGACCCCGACCCTCTGGAGGTGAGTGATCCCATTCGGGTGGCCCGTGAACCTCCGGATGAAGGGGACAAAGGCGAACTCGTAGACGGGGATGAGAACGGACATGAAGAGTAGAGGGATGACCGGGATCGAGGCCGGAGGGACTTGGAAGTGGCCCAGGTTTTTGTCCATGAGGGTGCCTTGTTGGACCGAGAGGGTCTGTAATTGGGCCAAGCATGTGTTCATGAGAATGGTGCTCAGGAGGATTGGCATCATCCTGGTCAGGATCTTGACTTCCTCCACTTGGGTCACTGTGCACACCTTCCATTTTGCCGGGTCTATGCCCTTAGGGAGGATTGCTGCTTTGTCTAAAAACCTGATCATTCACAAATTTTACACATACTAATGTAAGAAAGAGCAATTAATCATGAAACAATAACATCGATCTTAGAGGTTTTTGTGACCAGATTAGAACAATATAATTTATGTCGTGCCGTTGTGTCATTGTCTGTGACTTCTCTCATTGTGTATCAATATTCATGTAGATTCGTATCCAATCGAGTCCATGCTCGTATCATGGGTTGGGGCGTTAGAGAGGACGAACCCGAATTGAGAGGTGTGGGGGATGAGCTCTCCTCTCCTGGCGGACCTACGATCTCGCACTTCGTACAGCTCGTCCGCGGTTTGTGGCACCTCCGCCCTCCAGTTCTTCACCGCGACCACCAAAACCTGCGCAAGGGTTTCAACAGTTTCCAAAGAAACATCGTTTCTACGCTGCAATCTTGTCGTCTTTTTTCACACACCAGGAAACATAAACCATCCTATACGTGTGTTCGATTGGAAAGGTGAGGCATTGGCATACCCTTAGGTAGCAACCAGCTTAAATGTTTTACACCAAAGTTATGCAGTGGATCTAGCCGATGACGGTCTAGAAAAATATAAATATGCTGGATCACTCAACTCCCGTGCAACTTGATAAATTTAGTAAATCAAAATTCAAATTCACGAGGGAATTCGAGCAATGCCTTGCCTTTGACTTATCCAATGACGCCCTTATTCTTTGATTAGCCCACTTGACACTAGAAGTACAGGAGCGCACGCTCAGAGAGAGAGAGAGAGAGAGAGAGAGAGGCCTACCTGAAGGACCCTCAAGAGCGGGCTCTCTCCGGGCACACGGACCCTGTAAAACCTCTTCCCCGAGGCCAGGAACACGAGCCCGAAAAAGGCGCAACAGAGTGAGACCGCAAACCCGAGATCCCATCTCTCCTCCGTGCTCAAATACACCACGAAGGTCACTCCGAGGGTGGCTCCGATGGTGATGCTGAGCAAGAACCAGTTGAAGAAACTGGCAATGTCCTTCCTTTCCTTCGGATTGCGGTGGTCGAACTGGTCTGCCCCAAGGGCAGGGATCGAGCCTCTTATGCCTCCTCCTCCGAGGCCCAGAAGGCATATTGACATGTACATCAAGAGAGCCTTCGAGCCATGAACGCACGTGGATTCCGCACATGGTGCGGGTTGGAGGTTCTTGTAGTGGGATTGGATGATCACCAACAGATATCCCTGGAAAAAATTGGAATTCGATGACCTAGGAAAGAAAAATACTTTCATGCAGTACAAAGTTCAACTTAACATTCTCAATAGTTCCTATACAGTAAGTTAATCGACCGAAACTCAGCTAGACTTGATCTGAGCAGATTAAGTGGGACTCGCTCATCGAAATGGGTTTGTTTGTTCTGGTTTTCTTGAGATAAATTCAAACAGCTGCACTCAATTTAGGTAAGTCTCGGGCCTTACTTCTCGTTAACTGAGATTGTGTTGAGTATGTACGGGCGTGGAAAAGTTACCATCAGCTCAATCGCACCGAAGACGAGGGCGGTGTTGAGACGAGTCATGTAGGTGTCGGAGATGAACCCTCCGACAAGGGTCAGCAAGAACGTGGTGCCAAGATAGTTGGTCGTGGTGGTGGAGGATCCAGAGAGGTCGAACTTCATGACGAACATGAAGTACAAAACCAGGCTTGCCATGCTAGCCACGAAGCCTATGTTGTCCAGGAACATCATGGCTGCAACAAATCAATGTTTGAGAGTTGTGTTACCTGCGACGCATTGCAGACTTGAACATTCAATGATCATCACTTGCAAATTAACTTACCAAATATGAAATAGGTGGCCTTGAATCCACCATGCCCTGAATTCTTCATGGGTTGGTAAGCCAGTTCCTTGGCCCCTGCCAACTCTTCATCCGACCCCTGCACATATTGTTGCAACATAACCAAAATGAGGAATGCCGACAGGACTTCCAATTATTTTTATAATTGGACCTAACAATTTTGGTTGCTTATGCGAATTATTTTGGCCACTAAATCGGCCTGACTCTCTTTAACCTTATCTTTGCTCAACCCATCATCTAGACCTGCGAGGTATCCTACATGATTTAGTGATCGTGATGAAATGAGCGCACAAGCATGCGGTTCACCCAAATATGGCTCACCAAGGTAGCACACACAATGATTTTGACATGATTTTGCAATTCGATATGATCAGTAATGCGTCATTGAATTGCAAAGTAGAAATCTGTTGTCTCGTCCCTCTAATGCATATAATAAAGGTAGATTACCATGATCCAAGAATATACTTGAAGTAAGCTTTGCTAACGAGGTGAGAATTGGCATAGGAGTGAGATATCAAATGAAGGGCCCTTTATATATAATGATGGAAATGTGGGTGGACCATTAAACAATGAGGAAAAGAGAAACCACGGACTAAAGACAAATAAGGCCGATTGAATTGGCCTAATTGACACAAGGGACACTAAAATCCATTGCCAATCAACATCTTGTAGGCATCGAAATAGTGTCACGATGATGGGACGTGATTTTTTTATGACATGGTGATGTGAAATGATAAGGTCATCACCCTAAACGATAAGTGAAAAATGATAGTTCAAAGAAGACTTGATTGAGAAATTTCGCTCTTTTGTGGGGTATGAGATTCTAAGCTGCCCAAAACAAAAAGATTCGATGATACTTAATTTGTTAATTTTGTAGTATAGTTAATTGCAATGTCGTTTTTGACAAAAAAAAAAAAATTGCAATGTCGTCACGTACACTTGCCAAAAGGCCTCGTGGGGGAAGGTGGCGGACTCCCCAATACACGACGGACATAACGAAATGGAGAAAGAGAAAAAAAAGTGCGTTTTTATTTGTTCCAATAGAGCCTTGCTAGAAAAAAACATTGAACTTAGGATGTCGAGATCTAACAACTCGTGCTATTTCAGAAGTCAACGAGGAAAAAGAGCTTTTCCCAGGAGGGACGTGGCAGCCTACCTACCGCAAGCGACGAAGCTTTTTCTCCCCGAGGCTTTGTGCATCGATTGGCGGAGAGCCATAGGCTTGAGACGGAGGAAGATTAGCAGACCAACCCACGATGCGCCCGGCCGTTCCCTTTCGATAGAACATGATGTTCTGTTGTGTCGCTGAGGAATCGAATCGAACCAGAATGACAGAACATATATGTTTTGATCGAGCCATATGGATTTCGATCGTATAGCCAAGATTTGTTCGAGAAAATCTGGAACAACCAACACTGATGCTAGCTCTGTGATCGAGAGAATTTGTCAAGCTATAAAGACTCGATCCGACAAGAGCAAGGAGTGATCACTAAGGTTAGAGGATTTAGACGAAGAACAGCTCCTAACAGATTTCTAAGATGGCAAAGGAGGCAGAAGTGAACTAAACTCTATGCCGAATATAGGGAAAGCGATTCTAAGCGCGCACAAACTGGAATTAACTCAAGAAGATGCATTTTAATGTAACGGCAAACTTTGCTTTGTAACTTCAAAGTTAAGAGAGTCCGAGTTAAAGCATTATCGGAATGGCTAACCTTATGGGAAAGTGTCAACCTGTACATTAAAAGACAAAAGCATAAGACTCAATGATGATTCAAAGAGAATGATACCTTGAGTGAATTAATCCAAGGATGTCATAATATGGTACTAGAAGGGAACCCTCTCTAGCAGGTCTATAGTTCGGGATGAACCATGCGGAAGCTAGGGGGCTTGTAATGACTTGGCCCAATGAAGGCGAGGAATGGTCGTTGGGGTAAAGGGCTTAGACTTGGAGTGGCTTCTGGCAAGCTTCTAAGATAACGAAGGAGATAAAATTAAACCATATTGTGCACCGAACAAGGGAAAGTAATTATGATGTGTGTGTGTGTGTGTGAAAACTGCAATTAACCCATAGATGCGCATTTTAATATAATGGCAATTTTTTCTTTGAAACTCTAAAATTAAGCCAGCCCAAGTTAGAGCATTACTAGAATAAGTAACCTCATGGGAAAGTGTCTGCCTGTATGTCAAAAAATAAAATCATGAGTCTCAATATGAGACGAGCCAAAGCAGACAATATCTTAAGTAAGTTAATCCAATGATATCACTATAATAGGTCTATGATATAGCATTAGAGTGGGACCCTCTCCAGTAGGTCGGTGGTTTGAGGACGAACCACACGAAAGCTAGTGAGCCTGTAATGACCCAATCCAACAAAGACAAAGAATGATTGTCCAGGTTAGAGAGCTTGGATAATGAGTGACTCCTAGTGGGCTTTTAAGATGGTGAATGGGACAAGAATAAACTGAACTGTGCACCAAATAAGAGGAAAGCGATTCTAAAAGATGTGTGTGTGTGTGTGTGAAAATTAGAATTAATTCACAAGGACACATTTTGACATAACGGTAAGTTTTGCTTTGGAACTCCAAAGTTAAATGAGCTTAAGCTAAAGCACTATTAGGATAGAAGACCTCCTAAAAAAGTGATTGTTTGTACGCCAAATGATAAAACCGTGAAACTCGGTATGAGACGAGTCAAAGTGGATAATACCTCAACTAAGTTAATCCAAGGATATCACACAAACACTCCAAAACCTACAAATGAGCGCAAGAGAATTTATTGTGAGATTCCTAAATTAGGACACGCCAACAAATTACCGCCACTTGAATATTCCATGTCCAAGGCACGTCGGCAATTGTTGTATGATAAAGACATTAGGACGGATATGCATGGAACGACTTGATTCGGAGCGAAACCCCAACCTTTGCCAAATGGACGGTAGGGAAATTGGGGGATCATCTAATTTCCCCCCCCCTCCTTTTTTTTCAGGTGTGAAAGGTAGAAAAGGATCTAAAACAAGAATTGTTCGCCAATCCCAAGCCATGGAAAAGGGAAAGGAAGAAAGCATCTCCTCCTTGTCGCCAATTCAATTCCTTCATTCACTCTCTCCCTGCGGTTGCTAAGTCGCAAACGACGTTTCTTGAGTAAGGAGAAGAGTTTCCTGGGGTAGACTTTTTAATCCAAAAGACTCAGTCTTCCTTATGATTTAAAGGGCCATTTCAAGGTAGAAAAAACCATCGCCTCGACAGTTGTAGATCGGTTCTTACAAACTTTTGGATCTTTAGCTTATAATTTGCTCGTACAAATTAATCTGTAAGCGATAGCTGACATTCTTCAAGCAGTTGAAATTCACTCGAATAGCCTATCCTTCCATCCTTGGCTCCAGGGGCCATTGCCAAACTCCCCATCGTGGGCAAGTAGTTGACCCCGAACGAAGCAAGAGCAGGTTGGGAATCATCTAAGTAAAAGAAAAGTAAGAAAGTTGGTAATGAGCAAGTAATCGACCTTAACTCCATCAGAAAGCGATTGGTTTCTTTCTCTCATGACTTCTTAATTTTACTTCTACTCCAATCAGCCGGTATTCAAGAAAGATCAAATCTTCAAAAGAAATCTTTCTTCTCCATCAGGTAATAGGTCGGATATGTCTTTGGAACGTTTTGAAGCCGAAGATAATTTTCTTCTGGAAAATATTCACGAGGGTGGATTGCTTCTCCACCGGATCTAACCCGTCATGTCAGTATAGAAATGTCATGGAGGAATAGGTAGGAGGAAACTCTATTTCGGTGGACGTATTTCGGCACGAGGTCAATGATCATGGGACGTAAAACTAAAGCTGACGAAGAGAGTATCATAAATGACTAATGGGACGTGAGAATGAAGCTAATCTCTGCGTCGATAGGAGGCTACACGTCCCTGAAACAGAGCACTATTAAAACCAAAAGGAGACTCGATCACAGCAAGAGACCATCCTAACTCAATTCCAACCCAGAAAAAAGGAGAGACGAGAGAGATTTCATTCTGCTAGCTAATCGTCATCATGGTCGAACTGAAGGGTTGTTCTTGGGGGTCCGTCGGTATGTTCATGGCTTCACCACATTCCGACTTTGCGAAATCTGCAGTTTTCACTTGAATATTCTCTCTTGCTTCTTGTTTTTTTCCCTTCTCTTTACTTGTTCCTGACAAGAAATTCATTCTGATGCCTTATATCATCGTATATTCTCTTCTGATTCATCTACATTCTATGTGTTTTTGCTTTTTCATTTTACGGCCATATCCTGATCGCAAGATTGCAACCACTGATATATACAGTTGCTGGTCTTAAGATTCTTCCCCTGAATGATGGATTGAATCTATGAATCAAACAGATCTAGTGTAGAACCACAGCATACCTGACTTACATTATCAGCATTATATGATTGTGATGCTTAGTTATGTTTTGTTTGTTTACTTTCAATGCAGAATCAAAGGAGTTATCAACTGGAAGCCATGCACCCTTCTTCACTACTGGCATCAGTCCTTTCACCAGATCAGGTTGCCAGTCTTCTGGCAGTCTTGGCGAATTGAGCAGTCCCTTCAGTACTAACAGCATCGTCATTGCCGCCACCACCGCTTCGGGAACCAGCTCTTTCAGTAACCCATTCAGCAGACCTCCAGTTATGCTGGCAAGCATGATGCCTGCACATAATTCCTCTACAGCCCAATTTGGAACCCCTTTTCCCTCTCCACAGAGCAAATCCATCTCGAGCACAGCATTAAGCAACACCATGTTCAGCAGTTGTCCTCTGTTCAGCAAATCCCCAGCGTCCAGTGGCAGCTGCAGTCGTCCTCTGTTCAGCAAATCCCCAGCATCAGGTGGCAGCTCAATATTTCTTCATAACAATCACTTTTCTCATCCACCTGCATACAGCTTCTCAACACCACCTGTAAGCAATTCTATTGCTGGCTGTGCAGCATTACCTGAGCCTGAGGCAATGCACAATGTTTTTAATTTCTCAAATGCCACATCCACTTGTAAGTCTCAACCCAACCCATTTTGGAACTCCCCCTTCAAGAGCAGCACCGAAGGAGATGGGGAAAAGATCAGCAAACCAGCTTTTCCCTTTGGTAAGTCCCCATTCTGAACTGAGTTTGGAAGATCCTGTCTGAGTTTTATTCTCTCTCCAATTAAACCAAATGCTCATGCATTGGAACAGGATGGCAGCCCAGCAGCAGCGAGAAAACAACAGTGTCCGACTATGCCCCAACGCTGGCTGCAGAAGATCAGATGGATGGAGGTGGTCTCCAAAGATACATGTCTGTGTCCACCATGCCTTCCAATAAAGACAGGAGTCATGAAGAATTAAGATGGGAAAGCCATGAATCAAAAGGTACAACGTGGCCCCTGCATTGTTACAATGCTGGGACCTGTGACTTTGCATATCTAGCTAACCAACGGACTGAGGGCCATGTGAGCCAAGATTTCGGGCAAACATACAACAAATCACATGCAATTATTGGAGTCCAAGTTTCTCAATTAAGTTAGTTTAAAGACAAATCTCAAGACAAACCTCAACTACATTGTTAACCATGCATTTTGGCTTCATGCCTTCGTGAGTCAATACAGGAAGTAAAAATTGAAATTACACTCTGCCTCCAAATTAGTCTACACACCCAAGAAATTAGCTTAGATACTATAAAATGTATCACCAAGATCAGAGCAAGAAACAATTCAATCATCAGTGATCCTAAGTCAGTTTCACCCAATGCTTGAACTAAAGAATTTCCCTTTTGGGTCTAATGTCACGTCATAGTTTACCAGTTTATAGTGCTGACTAAACTCTTTGCTTTCCCATGCAGAATCAAAGCAGGAGTCATCTTTTGAAGGGTTTGCTCCATCTGCTGCGCCTGCTATCAGCAACCTGTTTGCTCCAAGCACTGCCACCAAACCATCTGTCAGCAGCAGCTTCATCCCCCCATTTTCCCAACCTTCATGGTTCACGCCAAGTGCAGTGAAGCTGGCTTTCCAGTTCTCAATGGCCTCATCTGGTGGTCCATCAAGCAACACCACATACAGCGTCACCAATCCCAACCTTGGAGGCAGCTCAATCTGTCAATGTAATGCCTCCACTAAACCACCCGCATTTAGTTTCCCAAACACTGCTGCTGCCGTCACCAACTACCATTTTGGACCTCCGAGAAATTCTGCTCCTGGCAATGAGGGTACTAATGTTGCTACGGATTCTGGTACCAAAAAACCCAGTGATGACTTCATACCTCCCACACCTTTTGGCCGTCCGAGCACCCTATCCACCCAAAAGACTCAATCATCAAAATTTCCCTTCAAAAGCAAAACTGAGGGAGATGGAGAAAGATGAGACCTAACCCAACAATTTGCAGCAGCTTTCAGCAAATTGAAGCCTCCACATATGCCCCAATGCCAGCTCCAATAGAATGTCCGCACACAAAATCCACGTCTGCATCTGCTGCACCTGACAACAAGCACAAGGATCCTGAAGAATTAAGATGCCAATGCCACAAATCCAAGGTACCACAATTTCTCTTGCAGCTTCTAAATCTTCACAAGTTCCCTCTAACTATGCAATGTACTCGTCTCTTTATATATGCATATCCTTTGAC
Organism: Eucalyptus victrix; assembly: GCA_016097545.1. Lineage (NCBI taxonomy): Eukaryota > Viridiplantae > Streptophyta > Magnoliopsida > Myrtales > Myrtaceae > Eucalyptus > Eucalyptus victrix. Next base: position 51,251,949 of record CM027842.1, read on the forward strand.
ACACAGAGAAAGTTGGAGAACAGGTTGATCCAGTCAGTGTGATGACTTCATATGATCCTCACTCATTTTATCCAGTGATGATGCTTCCGGTGATTCCCACCTTTACCCACAGTTTTGGTGCCGTCCCTTGGGATATGATTTCTGGACCCCACACAAGCTTTTATGCTCAAACACTTCTTGGAAGGAATGTTCCTGTTCTTGTTCCGTCTAACTCGATGGGGCTAAAATGCTTCCCTACCACAGTTTTTGGGGGAAACTATTTTCCATCCTTCAACATATAGGCCATGACAGCAGCATCTGATTCTCTTAGCGAGATGTTCCATTGCCTATAAGCAAGCTTGATAACTTGGAAACATAAGTACATCCTTTCTTTTTTTTTTTTTTTTTTTGGGCCTTTTATTTGCCTTTGCTCTTTTTTGTATTTTCTGGTGGCAAGGATTGCATGGCCGTAGTGGGATAAGAGTTGGTTTTTTTTTTCCTCAAGACAAGGATTCAATGATCCCAAAGTCAGTCACATATCTACATACTCATTTTACATTCATCTAGCTTGACAAAGTCATTTGGTGCAAAAATTTGGTTATCTAATCAACAAACTTGTTTTTACTAAGAAGAATCTGAAGTCCATTTTTATTTTTCAACACAAAGGATAACAAGAAAGTACATGAGACAATTGGCATTAGATAAGCTGCCGAATCCTCTAAAGATATGACAAGGTTGTTCCAGTGAGCAGAGAGCTAAACCCAATTAAGAGATTCCTGAAGAATTTCAATTTGCTTTCACTACATTTAAAAAACACAAAAGAAGTATCAAGTCGCATAGAGCATTGGCAAGGCCTTGAGCTAAGCTCTCCAGACTATCATAACTAAGACGCAGAGCTTTCTTTAAGGGAAGCACATCCAAGAATCGAGCCTGATGCAGTCAGACACATTGGTCTTTTCTCACACCACTTTAAAGGGGATTTGGAAGGGTCACAAACTCTCACCAAACCTAGTTTTACAACCTCAAATCTCCCAGCACCCGAGTCTTCCCTCTTAAGAACCTTCCCACCCATTACATACAGTTCACGCCCAAGACCAGCAAAACCATAATCAAAGACTTCTAATGGTTGTGAGTAGTCGGGAAGGAAAACAGAAGGAACTTCCCCCATATTGTACCATTCTCCCTTGGCAGTATCCCATGTCTTAAATAAGCCCTCACCCAAATCTACAATAGTGTATACACCATCATTTTCAATGACCTGTTCAGCTGCTTGCATTGCCCTAGAGAAAGGCCAATTATCCTCTACTGTGTTCCACAATCTAGTTAATGGACAGAAAACTTCAGATGAATTTTGGTCCAAAAATCTTGGATCACTGAGAACATGAAATTTTCCATTGTATGAAAAGCCTATGCAATCCATTTGGGGATTGGGCATTGGTGGTAGTTCTTCCCATCTGCAATGTTCACACTTGAAAAACTTAGGTTGTTTCAAAAATAAAAGTTAAACAATATATTTCTTGGAACAATTTAAGAACAAGCTTCAAACTACTATATCAGAGTGAAGGAAGGAAAAGGGAAAAGCTAAACAAGTAGCTGAGCATAATTCAGTACCAAAGTGGACATGGAGAACCATGTACTTTTGCCACTTTAGGTGCTAAGGGTATATTGGACAACAGAAAGAAAGTACAAAGTGCAAGACTTGTGGTATGATACTGTGGCAGTAAACTTACCTGTTTGACAATGGATTGTAACATTCAGCAAGAGTGAGGCCTCTCCAGCACTGAAGATTGTGGCCCCCAGCTACATACACCTTTCCAGAGATGACGCAACACGCAAAGTGTGAACGTGGCGTTTGCATACTTGACACCGCAGTCCATTTTTTTCTGAAAGGATCAAACTGGTAGACCTCATTAGTTATGATAGGCTTTGATGAGGAAACCCTGGATCACTCAGTTCATAAACCCCACCAATGACAAGAAATCTGTCACCAACACAAACACATGAAAAGCCAGTGTGCTCCCAGTTGGGATGCGTTCTTGGCATCTTTGGTATGGGATGCCATCTATCAGCTTCGGGATCATAAGCAATCCACTGGTTCTCGGAGTCCTAAGTGAGAATGAATAACCAATCCCCGGACCAGCCTTCCCTAGCCTTGAAGTTGGCGTATTCTGTGCCTCGCATAACTTCTCTCCACTTCTTCGAGACTCTTTCTAGGAGCCCATGGAACCCATGAGACACTCTGGCCAAACATCTCAAGGCCAGATCATCTGGCAATCCTGGAATTATAGGTTCATGCGGCGATTCCCTAGGACACAACATTCAGAAAAAAAGGAAAATTAGAGGTAGACTATAAGACTGAAAAAGGGGACTTCTAGTCATAGCAAAACAGCCAAGTGAACGATCAGTGTTGTTTCTTTCCACCCCAAACTAACAACTGGGTATCGTCCTTCAGGAGCAAGATAAGAACTTTGAGCATCTAAATCGACCGAATCTTCCATAATTTCTCCTAACGTCAATCCAGCTCAATCAAAATCAGTCAAAGCCAAGCTCGAGTATCTTTGCACCATCATATACCTTGAACTCATACAACCCTTACACAGGAAGCAGAGTCTTAGAGACAGAGAGCCACGACCCTCAATCGAATGCGCTGCAAACGTCGCAAGAGCAGATGAAATTGGAGATTTGCGAAGACACTCACATCGATTTTTGCACCTTGCTGCAGAGGTTCGTTCAACTCGAACACCTGCGAACCCAACAAACCAATCCTCCGAAAGACGGGCTCGAACGATGCCGTTGCTGATCACCCTCTTGCAAAGCCGAGACCGGAAGTACCCTCGAAGGAAAGCGGACCGACCGATCCGATGCGTCGAGATTCGGAGACGAGATGGAAGAGCGAAGGCAACGGTGGTGATGGTGGGGATGATGCGGCGTCGCTGTCGGAAGTTCTCTCGAGCGAGCAACCGGACAACCGAGAAATGTAATTCCGGACACCATCATCTGGTTCGGCTTTGCTGGACGCGACCGCCGGGCCGGGCCGGGCCGGGGCCGCACATGCTCGGGCTCTGCATGACGGGCCCTATCTAAAACTCCAACGCCAGCTTCTTGCTTTCTTGATTCAAGCCCGGGGAGTTACAAGCTCAGTTGTAAAATCCTGAGCAGTATGAATGGCTGCATCTCCTCTTCAGTTTTCATCTCTATCAATGGTGGGCTGGAAATGGGTGTGAATATGATTCCAGAATGGAACCAACAATTTGAGAGCCAAGCCGATAGGATACTTATTTCAAAAATTGAGAAATCTGTTTCAACATATAGCTATCAAGTTTCATATGGAACTTAAAAGAAATTTAGAACGAAATTTAGGACTGCTAATCCCTAACTGAAAACTTATTTCCTAAGTGCAAAAGGTTTAAGACAAGGAGATCCCCTCTCTTTTTCCCCTTTGGTTTTTGTTAGGATTATTGAAGTTGTCAAGTAGAAGTACCATCCTAAGTTCTCTAAAATTAAGCTTAACCCATTTGTGCTTCGCCAATGATGTTTTATGTTGATGGATGGAAGCCTCAATGCTATACAAGAGATTTCAAGTATTTTTCAAGCATTTTCTCTAATGTTAGGACTAAAGATGAGTCCCGCTAAAATTGAGAAATGTGCTTTAGGTGTTTGTGATGAATTGTTGAATGAGATGATCCCGAGAACCAAGAAGTAGTTTTAAGCTTGGTACTCTTCTAAGGAAGTATTCAGGTCTTCCTTTAATACCTAGTAGGCCATCAGAAAAGGGATTGCAAGCCATTCATCAACTGAATTTTGAGTAGGACTAAAAGCTGGAGCTCTAGGAGACTGTCCTTCGCTTGTAAGTTACAACTAGTTGGTCTGTCTTATACAACATTGCAGTTTCACGCTATTGTGGTGTTTTTGTTTTACCAAGAAGGGTATATTCTAGTTGTGGTTTGGTTCTAAATGAAAACAAAAAGTGCAACAGTACAATGGCTAAATGTTTGGAGCCTGCATGGTAACATTTTTATTCTTGATTTTTTTTTCTTCTTTTGTTCTTTTAGAATAAAAAAAAAAATAGAAATCTATGTGATAACATCAGTTAATTTTTTATCCCTTAGAGTAAAAAATAGCTAGGGAATAAATTTGGAACATAATAAAAAATAGAAAAAAAAGTAGCTTATTTTTCCTAAGAATAATTTTTAGAAATAAGTCAATTTCTTTTTTTTTTTTTTTCTTCTTGTTCCTCTTCTAATGGAGACTCACTGCCACCAAATGCTGGCGCTGTTGCCGCCAGCTAAAGAAGGAGAAAGAAGAGAAAAAAAAGAAGAAAAATATAAAAAATTATTAAAATTTAAAGAAATTATATGGAAGGGAAAAAAAAATTATTCATACCAAACCCCTGCGGTTTGTGTTAAAGCCTGTCTTGAAACCATTGTTCCTGGAATGTGCTGAGCTAAGGAGGTTTGGAGCAAAATTTTATGCTAAGTGCGGGAGTTCCTCGAGTTGTGTTTCGGCTGGGATTTGAAGTTGCAGAAGGAATTGTAGCACTCGGAAAGGCAGATCCATCTCAAAAGTGCGATCTTTAAAGTGATTGATGGGTTGCAATATATGTATGGCTCAAAAGATGTGGAGATCCATCGGACTTGGAAGTTGATATAGAGTACGGGTGATCGGTTTTCGAATGGGCAAGACAAACTGAGATTTACATAAATCAGAAAATCCAATCAAATTGCTGCATGATAGCATAGAAACTATGCAGATTAGGCAACTGGAAGAGTCAATAGGCACACCGGGATTCACCAGATGGAAATGTTGTTTCAAGCCAAATTCAAGCAGGCAGCGGTTGCTCCATACCTGTTTCAGAAAAGAGATGTCCGCGTCGGTGACCTCGGGCTTCTCCACAAACAAATTCCCCATAAAATCAAATCAAACTTACGCCATCAAATGCTTATCGATGAAGTCGAGATTGTTTCCAGCGAATAGACTACCGTACAAGAGGAAACGATGAGGACGGGGGAACCACCCTAGGAATATGGAGGGACCCTCTCCTTTTGTTAGACTTTGCTAAGCAGAGGAACAAAACTGTCCGATCGATTTGTCAACTGTTCCAAGATGTCTTTCCGTTCAATTTGACAATATCATCCTTGAATTTTTAATTTGTTCAATTTGTTTTAACTTAACATACAATATCATCCTTGAATTTTTAATTTGTTCAATTTGTTCAATATGATTACTTTTAGATAAATAATCATTCTATTCCCTAAATTATCACATCCCTGAATCCAATCTAGACTAAATTGAGAACTTGATTAGTCTCTACTCATTTCCATTGCTATATACTCCGCATATTCATCCATAGGTCAAATCGGAGCTAGTATTGCAATGCATCTCGTAATCTACGCAATACCTCTAACATCCAAAAGAGTACCTATGCACATAGATCTGGGATTTATGAGGGCGACTCATGTTCGAGGTGTCCCAATAATATATTAATGATTTCCGAAAAGGTCCGGGTTTCGCTTATATTTCAATCGATACTGGTACTTACATTTGTATTCAGGCACGGTTTGAACCCGAAAGAAACCAAATTGTCGCATCTTTGACAATTGTATTTCAACCTATCTGCCATGCCATGGTGTGTGTAGCAAAACATTCTAAGATTCCACATTGACTTATGGTCCACTCAGATATGTGCATGCTGGCTTTCCGAATCTCTTGCTGTCCAAGCTTAAATCAAAATCATTCCAGCAACAATGGAACCCCCAACAAGATTATGCCGAGAAGCAACTTCTTTGGTTAGCTCACTTGTAAGGAGAGTATAGATAAGGCTCGAGATCAAGTACCATCTAGGATGCCGTCCACAGCATCCCTAATGTGGAAAGCCAGCTCCTCATTTGCAGCACTGATTAAAGTGCTCGTGCTCCTAATTTCAAGTAAAGCTTCACTAGGAGCGTTGATGCGCAAGATACGAGCATCACTCGACCCGTCTGTGACACTGTCTTCTTGTAGAGATCCGCCAATACCCATCTCTGATAAACGGCCCAGGAGCCTTTGCAAATCTAGAGTCCCCCAAAGCAATGGGGGCTTCTCACTTTTTGAGCAGGATAGCTCGTCGCTTGTTAGAATCTGCCTTCTGGCATCACTCATGACAAGGTTTCCTTTCAATCTTGTGATACTCAAATTTTGGTCTTTCAAATTTTTCCAATGTAATTGAGAGATCAAGTCTGCTGTGATTTCTAGTTCTGAATCTTCCTTCAGGATAGGCAGTTTTAATGTCTCATTCACAGAGTAGTGAAGGACTGAGTATGAGTTTGCGACTGGTGACATGATCTGCTGCCCAAAATCTTCAGGTAACTATATACAACAGAAAGTGCAAGAACAGAGAAGTCATCAATCTGCAGTAGGATCATCAGAAAGAGAATAGATGGAAGGTTAGGTGATGTTACCACAACAAACTTCGGTTGCAATACGTGGATTAAAGGTCGAACCTTCTTCAACCTACAAGTGAGGCCGATCCATGAGATAAAATGTTCAAGCACAATAGATATTGATAGTTAATGGACATGCACAAATGCAGAGCAATTGGACTGGTGGAGTAGTTCAGTCTCAAGGAGAAACGGCAAAATAGCTAATGCATGGTCCTTACACTATTCCTGAAAGAAATGAACATCGGAGGACCTTCATCTTCATCTCCTTCGGATCAAAAGGCAAGAGAGCTATATCACTATCCATGCCCTCCTGCAAATGGAACAGAAGGTTCTGCTTGATGAATGGTTTTATTCACTGAAAAATAGGAAAGAGATGAGCACTTTTTGTTGTTAGATGAGTGAGAATATATTAGCACCTCCCAGACGAGCAATGATTTTTCATCCCCATGCCAGCGTCTGAGCAAATGAACAGCTGGGCCAAGCCGCAAACTCCAGTGAGGACAAAATACAATGCACGGCTCTTGCCAATGAAGCCTGCACACATTCTAACGGCTATCAGAGGATATAGTTAGGTGACAAGTCGCACGGTCAAAAGAAAATGTTGCCATACAATAGCTTAGGCGAGTAAATGGCAGGATACACTTGCAGCCTTTCTCCATTCAAAAGCTCAACATGTGCAAATAATGGCTCGCCAGAGAACAACTGTCAAGAATATAAAATCAACCAATAATCTGCTTTTAGTAAGGGTGTAATTGATCAGTTGGAGACTTCCTACATATATAAATCATATGCCCCCAGTTACATACCTTTTCTTGCCTCTGTTTGCACACCCACTCTGGTATTATGTTGGTATATGCCAATAACTCTTCTGCTACTGATGAGATAACAAATATGGGAACCTATGGAGAGAACAAATGGCATTACAAGGACTTTATTATTATTATTATTGTTTTTATTATTATTATAAGACAGAACTCTGAAGAACCACTTCTCCAAAAATATTGATTGCCTTTTTCATTCTGGAATATCTCATTCAGAAGTACATTGGATATAGACTTCGCATGCAGTAGTGAGAGTGACCAGAACTCTATTTTGCAAAAGCAATTGCAAAAAATAAACTCCTGAGAATAAAACTGCATGATCACCTAGGAGATAAATAACACTACCAGGTTGACCACGGCCAATAATTTTTATCCAGCAAAACAATAGGAGGATTATGTTTGTTGCTCTCTCTGGTTCTGAAGCACAAGATCGCATTGCTGTTTGAAAGTGCAAAAGGAGTTCCCACATCTTTACATCATAAAACCCATCACACAAGCAAGACAACCAGACTGAATATGCAATCTGCAGAATCAGTAACTCTCCTCGAGTTAGGTTGGTTTACATTTAAAATGTGGCGACTGCCAATCTAACTAACTAATACACCACCAAATCCTAACTGGATGAAGACATGCTCAGGGCATCCAATGTGGGCAAAGTGCCAAATATAAAGTGATTATAGCTTGTTCAAGGTTTTAGCAGAAGGATTAAATATAGCATACTAATTGATCACCTGACTTTGTTGAAATTGCAACTAAAGGAAACAACATAAGCATATAGTTCGGTCTAGGTGATTTTCATCATCCCTCCCCCTCCCCCCCCCCTCCCGGCCCCTCTTCAAAAAAAAAAAAAAAAAAAAAAAAAATTGGTCCTGGTGATTTTCTTGTGCAGGAACATAAATGGTTCAAGCTTTTTGATCGCCATCATTAAGTTCAATTCAAGTGAAATTCGAACTTCATGCTTGAAGCATCAGCTTTATCTGATATCCACTGAAGTAAGAGAAGACTGATGTTACAGTATGAATTTTAAATGCAAACCCATGGAATACCTCACAACGTGATGATTCCATGCAAATAGATATCTGCTCCAAGAGTTGTAGGATGATTCCAAGTCGTCCTATAGGAATGAGTACTGAACCACCAGCTTTAACAGCATCAACTGTACAGGAGGATATAAACTTCAATTTGTCCATTTCCTCTGAGGTCTCATCAGCATGAAGTAAGACCTCCTCCAAATCACTGGTTTCATCAAAGTAAACTCACAGCTTAATTTCATAGATGCCAAGTGTCAAAGTCTACCATATTGAAAAAAATGAAGAGATGGAAATCAAATGGCACTACACTATACAATGATGCATTTGGCCATAGTATTCACAACCCAAGAGGAGATATACTCAATAAAATAGGTTACCTCCAAGTTGAAGAATCCTCAGGAACAGCGTAATTACTCCCCTTGTTAGCAGTTTCCAGGACATCCAAAGATGAAAAATCTGAATATATTAGCACATCGCATGATCGAAGAGCATTATAATTGAACTCCAAAGCATGACCAGGAACAAATTCAGAGCTCGAGACAAATCCTATCATTCCATCTGGATATCTTATTGTCCAATTACAAGCTCCTATTTCCAACCCAGAGCTGATGGGTTTGATATTTATTGTACCATTGTAGCATGCCACCTCCGCATATTTGAGTCTTTGAAGCTTCTTAACACAATCCTCTATGTCAGCTGCACTGAGAGGCATGCTTCATCACCATCTCTTAAAAGGTAATCAAACAAACCGAAATGCAGTCTCTAGGAAGAAAAGTAAGATGTAATATGCAATGAGCGTGGTTATAACTTGGAAGATGCAAAGATACCAATACTTCATAATCTTCAATGGCTGAAGATTCTGACTACAAGATGTGAGGCTCTGCACATTCATTTTAGAGATGCATGACCTATCAAGAAAGTCATCTAACAAGAAAAGGCATTTTAAGCCTTAGCTGCAAGACAGAACTCCCAACATCAAAATATAATCCGCATCTCAGGAGATTGTAGCATCTTATAAAGGCACACCAAGCTGATTGCCCTTTAAAAAGTTTGGGCTCTATCGTGACTAAGGGAGGGGCTAAGTAGAAGAACCAGTATCCTGAGTTTCGCAAATATTTACAATGAGGATCTAAGCCACGATAAACTATCAAGCCACATCTTGTATGCAATGTTGCTACAGCACAGAACTAAAACTTGAAGGCTGTTCCTTACCTATACATTGGCATCCATCCACCAAGTTCAATCCCATCAGTGCCCAATACTATCTCCTTCAATGAAGAAGGAAGTGATTCCAGCTCCTCCCACTTCATCCAGTGAGGGCTACTGAATTCTTGAGTTCCATAAAACTGCCTGAATTCCTCATGCATTGAAACAAGGTCCTCCATCATAAGTTTCCCAAGTTTCGCTGCTGCCTCGGTTACATATACCTAAGGTAAAAGCACGAATTTTTAAGCAAGTTACAATCTTTTAACGCACAAGCCCAAGACCAAGCAATAATTAAACTGACACTTAACCATGTATATAAAAATCACTTCAAATTCAATTGACGACAGGAAAATTACCTTTGCTGAGAAGCCCTTTGCTCGCGTAAGAAATGGCAACCCGAGCATCCCAGCGGGGCTCGAGATCAACACCACATCAATGAACGAGGGATTCCACAAGTGCAGGTTAGCCACGGTTTTGTACCACGGTTCAGAACGAATCAAAGCCTCTGCATTCATGGGTTTCTCGGTATTCTTCCTCTCTGCATTCCCGGATTCACAGCCATCGGATTCATCGACCAGACGTTCCGAATCTTCTTCATCTCGCATGGCAGAGAACCCGGGAGGTATAGGGGCGAAAGCAGCGAGAGCGGACAGGTCCAGGGGACAATCAATCAAGATCCTAAACCCGCAGACACTCAGCGTGTGACATGGGGGAAAGTAGAACCCTTTACCTCTGCTCAAGCACGTCTGCACAAGAGCGTACACGTCGAATTCAAATTAAACCAAATGCGAGCGCCGGATGCGTCGACCGACGAAAGAAAAGTGTGTCGCAATACCCAGTCCAAAGAGAGACTTACCAACTTCATGAAGCCGGCCAGACCAATGTGGAGAATTCAACAGGTGATTCACGCAAAGAAGGGAGACCGGCAAAGCTCCTCAACGTCCCACTCGATTTCCCACTGTCATCGACCCTTACGATCGGGGCCTCGCCAAAAGTTATCACCTTTGTTTTGTTTCGCGAAGAATGAATGATACAAAAAAAATCAAGAGCGGACAGTCTTGCAACAGAGACCCAAGATAACGAGAACAGGAGCTGTACGGCGAAACCAGAGGCGGCGGGACCCGCGAAGAAGATCGAGGCGAAACGGGAGCGGTATCTCGAGCGCGAAGAGGGGGCGGCGGCGGCGGACGGCGACCGGACGGCGGAGAAGCAAGGCCGTGGAGCTGGTGGCGCGAGAGAGGGAGGATTGAGAGCGAGAGAGAGGGGGGCAATAGAGACGGAACTCGAGCGCGGCCGCTTGGGCGTCGGACGGCCGCCGGCCGGCGAGACCACGGCGGCGGGCCGGTGGCTGCGCGAGAGAGGGAGGACTTGGACTGAGAGCGCGTGCGCGAGGACGGGAGAGAAGATCGAGAGAAGGGGAGAGAAGGAGAGAGGGAATGAGAATTTAAAACCTCATTTAAGGGTTTGCTTTGCTTCAAAATAAATATATAAAATGGTTAATACCCTCAAAAAAATCCTAAAATACCTATAATAAATATACTCTAAACTAATTTGTGATTAATCATAAATTGATATACCTTTGATAAATTTATCCCAAACTTACACTTGTGACAAATTTATCTTATATTAGTTTATATTAAATTTTACTATCAAATTATTAAGCTGAATGACATATGATAGTTGAGTGAAATATTAATTTGTGATTTTACTCTCTGCTTATCACGATTATACAATATTTGTGATTTTTGGTGCTATTAATCTTATTTAACGAATGATATATTTGTAAAAAATGTACCAGTTTATAGTTTTTGGCTATTCAATACATTAGTTTGATGTAAATTTATCACAAATTATACCAATTTATGATTTTATATAGTTAGTTAAGATAAATTTGTCATAGATATACTAATTTTGGGTTTTTCATGATCAAAAAATTAGTTTTTGGTAAAATTATCATACATGTACTAATTTGAAGTTTTTCATAATATTAAATATTAACTATATATATATATATATATATATATAAAAGAAATCCGAGGTGTAAAAAAAAAAAAACTAAAGCTAAAAAAAAAGGCCAAAATAAAATTAAAAAAAAAAGTTTAGAGAAAAAAATCTAATTGGGTAATTGCCAATTCAAATGTTATATATAAAATTGAAATCATTTTCTAAATGAAATCCAAATATCGAAAATTATTTTTAATCACATATCACTAGACAAAGAAGTTAACAATTTTCCTAGAATATTAATTTTTCCTTTAACATGAGGTTTTTCTTCAGATGAAGGTACTCGGAGTTTTTTCGTTTTTGGTCATAACTCTTAGTTCATTGTCTATGTGATGAAGTCATTTCTTCATCAACACACTTATTTGTGTTCATGTTAAAATCTCTAATATCATATAATGTTCAAAAATGGAAAATGCAAACCTCCACAGGTACTTCACTACAAACTTCAAAAGGACAATCATCCATAAAACACATGATGGAAACCTCAATAAATTATGGTAAAATTACCAAAATCGCAGTGAGTAGCGAGTCAAGAACGCACCAGATACGTCCATTGACAGGAGGAGATGCCCAAGAACACCAGTTAAAAGAGACTTACCAACTTTAAAAGCCAAACCAAGGTGAAGACTTTTACAGTATAGTTCACAGAAAAAAATTGGCAATTAGAACAAGGAGATTTCGCACGGACTCGGCGCTCTTGTCCTCGGATCGGAGAAGAAATGAAGGAGAGTGGAGGTTTTTGGGTCTTTGGGTTTTTGCGTTCTCTCCTTTTTGTGTTTTCTGGTGGCTAAGGATCGCTTGGCTGTAGTGGGATGAGGGTTGGGGTATATTTCTTTAAGACAAGGATTCAATGATTCCAAAGTCATTCACATACCTACATACTTATTTTGCATGCATGTAGCTTGACAAAGTCATTTGGTGCAAAAATTTGGTTGTCTATGCAACAAACTTCTCGTTGCTTAGAAGAATCAGAAGTCCATTTTAGTTTCAATGCAAAGGAAAACAAGAAGGTAAATGAAACAATTGGCATTTGATAAGATGTCGAATCCTCTAAAGACATGAACATGGTTGTTCCAGGGAATAGAGAGCTAAACCCAATGAAGTGACTCCTGAAGGATTTCAATTTGTTTTCACCATATTTACAGATACAACAGAGAAGTATAAAGTCGCATAAAAAAGCATTGGCAAGGCCTTGATCTAAGCTCTCCAGACTATCACAACTAAGAAACAGAGCTTTCTTCAAGGGAAGCACATCCAAGAATCGAGCCTGATGCAGTCAGACACATTGGTCTCGTCTCACGCCAGTTCAACGGGGACTCGGAAGGGTCACAAACTCTCACCAAACCTAGTTTTACAATATCAAATCTCCCAGCTCCCGAGTGTCGCGACCTCTTTTTTTTCGGCGCCCGCGATCGGGTACGAGCGCCTAAGGAGGCTAATGGCTCGGCTGAAATTAGTTAAGCCCGGACTCTCCCAAGTCCACCAATTCACGACTTTAATAGTTTGAGCTTTTTAACCTATAAATCAATTTTTTAAAATGGAGTCGCCACTAATCGATTTGGGGTGGGTTGATTAGAAACCCAAGTGAAGTATCGGGAGAAATACTTACTCGCGCAACAAGAGAAATTAGGATCGGGGACTTGATTACACTAGTTAATCACTAATGCCCTTTCGGTACCTAATCTTGTTTAAACCTGAGGTTTTTTGGATGTTCGAGGGATTTTCCACGCATTTTGGAGAAAAACATTTTTTGGGTCTTTTTCTATTTTTTTGACATGAAAGGGATTTTTTTGATTTTTTTTGGTATTTTTGGGAAAATACAAGTCTTTTTGGCTTTTTCTGAATTTTTTGGCTTTTTCATGAATTTTTGGCTTTTTTATGAATTTTTTTTTTTGGAAAATATGAAATATTTTTGATTTTTTGATTTTTCGGAAAATAAAATATTTTTTAAATATTTTTAAATATTTTTGGAAAATAAATTATTTTTCATTTAAAATATCATATTATATTATAATGTAAAAAAACGAACCGGGTCGGATCCCTGGGTTGGGTCCGACCCGGGTCATCCACGCGGGCCGCGGGCCCGGCTCGGATTTTTTCAATTTTTTTGTTTTTTTTTTTTTAAAATAAAATATTTTTGATTTATTTTTTATTAAAATATTATTTTATATTAAATAATATAAAAACTGACCCGGGTCGGATCCGCGGGTTGGGTCCGACCCGGGCGGTCCGAATGAGGACGGCCCGCAACGCGGGCCCGACTCGGATTTTTTTCGCCCTTTTTTCTTTTTGTTTTTATTTTTTAAAACGGCCCGATGGCCCGTCGTTTTGGGAGGGATCCAGCCCGGCCCGATGACCCGGCAAAACCCCACCCGGATCCGGCCCGAATTCCATCGAGGACCCGGTTCCCGCGAGGAACCCTACCCGACCCGGATCCGACCCCACGACCCGCTTTCCAGCCGCCCCAAATCGCACAAAACCCTACTCGGTTCTTGGCCTGGGTCCGACCCGACGACCCGGGGGCGTGACCGAAAAATCAGGAACCCTAGGGTTCCCGATTCGCGGCGCCGGTGAAGGGCGGCCGCCGCATCGTCGACGACGGCTACGCGGAGGACGGCGGTGGGCTTCGAGCGAGAAATGGGTATGGCGTGGGCGGGATCCATCGTCACCGCTCTCGGCGTTGGCACGGCACGGCGGCACGGCTTATGGCGATGACGGCTGCCCTTGAACCTAGACGGCGTCGGGACAGTGTTGCGGCGGTGACGACGGACTAGCACGACCGGGGAAACTTCGATTTTGCACTGGTTCTTCGAGCTTCGAAGGAGTGGTGCTCGTGGGGGGGAGGACGGCGGCAAGCGGCGTCGGGATCTCGTGGTGTCGGCGCCGCGGAAGGGCTCGGTCGCCCAAGATCCGCCACGCAGCTCTCGGCCGGACCCTCCTCGGGCGTGATCTTCTCTCACTCGGGCCGATCCGAGCCTCCACCGGCCGGATCGACCTTCTCGAAGTCGCTCGCCGCCGGCCTTCCCGAAGTCTCTCGGTGGAGGGTGGGCCGAGCTCGCGACTCGAGTTCTCTCGGAGCTCGCTCGTTGATTCCTCCCGAAGTCTCTCGGTGGGGAAGATCTCGGAACTCGCTCCGGTTTGCCATCGTCGGGAGAAGCCTATTTATAGGCGAGGAGGTCCGGTCGACGGAGGAGCTCGGCCGCGGTTTTTGGCTTGCCGACCGGAACCTCCGGCTGAACCGGCGTCTCATCTCAGCCTTGAAGTCGCGCATTGAAGGCGCATGTGCGTCGTCCTCTCCTTCGGCGGCCTACCTCCGCTCCTCTTTACCATAGGCTGCCCTTGAGCGCATCTTTGGCCAGCACGCGTGATGCACAGAGGTACGAGAGAAGATGAAGGAAGGAGAAGGAAGAAGAAAGAAGAAGAAGGAGAGAAAGGGGGGGGGGGGTAGGTCGTACGAACCCACGTGAAGAAAAAGGGGGGCTGCTCGCTTTTTTTCTTTTTGTTTTCTTTTGCTTTTCTTTTGCTGTTTTGTTATTTGTTTTGTTTGTTTTTGGTTTTTTTTTTTTGTTTATTATTATTATTTACTATCCAAAAAAGGCAAATAAATGTAAAAAAAACCTAATTAATTAAAAAAAACGAAATTTAGGTGTCAACAATTTTGCCCCTCTTTGAAGGTGAGTTCGTAGAGGTTGCATTCAAAGACAACCGATGCCTAAATTTTATCCATGCACGCGTAGTAGATTATATTTTATTTGGGACTTATTATTCTATGCGGAAAAAGAGCAATATAACTTTACATATACTAAGACAGATAAGAAGATACCTGTAGTTACTTACCGAGAGTGAGTGAGATAGGGTGTGAACCCCGAGTTTTGGCAAGTATCAAGGCATCATCTTACCTGTTTGCATGAGGAGATTGCTTCTCCAGGACCCGAACCATTCTTCGGTCGCCTATTGGAGCAATAAGTGATTTGTCTAGGACCCGAACCTTTCTTCGGTCGCCTTGACGGGGAATTGCCTTCCCAGGACCCGAACCTTTCTTCGGTCGCCTGCTAGAGCAATAAGTTGGTTTGTCTAGGACCCGGACCTTTCTTCGGTCGCCTTGACGGGGAATTGCTTTTCCAGGACCCGAACCTTTCTTCGGTCGCCTGTTTAAAACAATCAATGGTTTGTCTAGGACCCGAACCTTTCTTCGGTCGCCTTGACGGGAGATTGCTTCTCCAGGACCCGAACCTTTCTTCGGTCGCCTGTTGGAGTAATCAGTGGTTTGTCTCGGACCCGAACCATTCTTCGGTCGCCGTGACGGGAAATTGCTTCTCCAGGACCCGAACCATTCTTCGGTTGCCTGTTAAAACAATCGATGGTTTGTCTAGGACCCGAACCTTTCTTCGGTCGCCTTGACGGGAGATTGCTCCTCCAGGACCCGAACCATTCTTCGGTCGCCTGTTAAAACAATCCATGATTTGTCTAGGACCCGAACCTTTCTTCGGTCGCCTTGACGGGAGATGCACCGACCTTTCTCAAGGCATCTCATTTGTGGGTGCCTGATTTGTATCGAGGACACCAGTTGGTACCCGACCTTTCTCGGGAGATGCGCCGACCTTTCTCAGAGCATCTGTTTTGTTGGGGTGTCTGATTTTTGTCAAAGACACTGGTTGGAACCCGACCTTTCTCGGGAGGATGCACCGACCTTTCTCAGGGCATCGATTTGCGGGGTGTCTGACTTTTGTCGAAGACACCAATTGGAACCCGACCTTTCTCGGGAGGATGCACCGACCTTTCTCAGGGCATCGATTTGTTGGGGGTGCCTGGACATTCACAAGCATTGAAAGAGTACCTGGATATTCACAAGTACTAACTCGGAGGATATTTGGGCCTTTGTAGGCGTCAAAGGGGTACTTGGATGATCGCAAGTACAAACTCTTGGAGGGTGCCTGGATTTTCGCAGACGTTGAAGGAGTACCTAATTGCTTGCAGGTGTCGAACGAGTACTTTGATAATTACAAGTACAAACTCTTGAAGGATACCTGGCGTTCGCAGGTATCGAAGGAGTACCTGGGATATTCATGAAGGTCCCTCACCTTTTGATAATTGGGAATATCGAGGACGTACCTCGCAGATTCGTGAAGGTCTCCCACCTCCTAGCAATTGGGAATATTGAGGACGTGCCTCGCATATTCATGAAGGTCTCCCACCTCCTGGTAAAGGGGAATATCGAGGACGTACCTGGGATATTCGTGAAGGTCTCTCACCTTCTGGTAATGGGAATATCGAGGACGTACCTTGGATATTCATGAAGGTCTCTCACCTCCTGGTAATGGGGAATATCGAGGGCGTACCTGGGATATTCATGAAGGTCTCTCACCTCCTGGTAATTGGGAATATCGAGGGCGTACCTGAGATATTCGTGAAGGTCTCCCACCTCCTGGTAAATGGGGAATATCGAGGACGTGCCCCGCATATTCATGAAGGTCTCTCACCTCCTGGTAATTGGGGATATCGGGGATGTGCCTCGTATATTCATGAAGGTCTCTCACCTCCTGGTAATTGGGAATATCGAGGGCGTACCTGAGATATTCGTGAAGGTCTCCCACCTCCTGGTAAATAGGGAATATCGAGGACATGCCCCGCATATTCATGAAGGTCTCTCACCTCCTGGTAATTAGGAATATTGAGGACGTGCCTGAGATATTCGTGAAGGTCTCTCACCTCCTTGGATATTCGTGAAGGTCTCTCACCTCCTGGATGGCCACAGGCACTTAAAAGGGGTGGAACACCTGGACAACGGTGAGTACTTGATGATATGGGGATACCTAGACAGCAGTAGGTATTCCAAGGGATACATGGTCAGTCACAAGTATCAATTCTCTGGGGACAACTCGAATAGGTCGAATGTCAGGAAAGGGAAGTATCCGAACGGTGGTCGGTACTCAAAGACAATAGGATGCTAAGACAGCTGCAAGCATTCAACGATAAAGGGATACTTGGCCAGTCACAAGTATCAATACTCTGGGGACAACTCGAATAGGTCGAGTGTCAAGAAGAGGGAGTATCCGAACAGTGGCCAGTACTCAAAGACAATGGGGATACCTAGACAGCAGTAGGCACCCAAACTCGAGGGACGGCTCAAATAAGTTGAGTGTCAATAAGAGAGTACCTAGACAGAGGTAGGTACTTTAAGACAGATGGGGATAAGGATATGCTTATCTGGCAATATCTCTGATCTCTGAGAGTATGTCTGCAATTTGCACAATATGCACACATGATTGTATATGCTGTAAATTCATGAGTTTAAAACGAGATTCATGCATGATAATTTTGTCAGTTTTGCATCATTCGAATTCCACTGGGGAAGATTTTGAAAGACAACATTTATTCGGAATATAGATGCTTTGAGCATGCCAAATGAGGGACTTTCAGTCTGAAAGGACTTTCCGCTCACTCTCATGGAAAAGGCTATCCTGACCATTGATGCAGGATTTATAAGGACCACACTATCTCACTGTCATCATGTCAGCAGGGGTCCGAGTATTCTCGCAAATAGTATGACTTTACCAATGTGAGAGGTCTTTGTTGAAACTGTGATGAAGTCTTGGTCAGTGGCTCATCAGAGGGGACCATCACGGTCGAAGCCGATGGACGAAAATGTTGCACGATCATCTCCGGGTTTACAAGTCAAGAACCCTGCAAAAAGAGATAGAGTAATCTTGCTCGTACTTCTTCAAGCGATGCTTATGCACATATGAAATCCTACGTTAATTGAAGTGCCCCTAGTCTGAAGAGACTTTTTACAATGGGATGCAATGTAGGCTTGACTCATGTGTAAAAAGGTAAGAGCTAGTGATCGTCTTGGCATTTGTCACCAGTCTTCCTTGTTAGATGGAGGTTCTATGGACCACAACAACTTTTCTTGGCTGCATTTTTGACTGGGGGGCATTGGCCTTACTTTTACCAGGCACACTGCTTTTTCATGTCCCTATTTTTATTCCAGTTCTTCATTTATGGGCATTGACCTTGCTTTTACCAGGTACACTGCTTTTTTATGCCCATGTTTTTTTCATTCTTGTCGTTGGAGTAACTGGCCTAGGCAAGCTCAATCGAAGCACCGTTATTAGACTCTTGAGTCTTCATCTTCAGTAGGCACTCGGGCTATCTTTGCTTAAAATGACAAGATAACTTCGTTTTGCCTCCATGTGAGGGTGAAATTACGAGACTCAATTGGGTTGTACAATGAATACAAGTGCATAGAGAAAGAATTGCTCTTCGTCATTCTAGGGCACTTAAATTAACATGAGTGTTCATATGCAATAAGGACACCCGAAGATTGATGCAAGTGCGAGCAAGAAAATTTCTATCTCTCTTCTCACCTTGTGATGCTTACTTGCTTTCGACTTGCCCCAGTGTGGGGTGGTTCTTTGACGGGAGCATAGCAGAAATTTGTCAGTGTATGGGGCTCAATGGGGTGAGCGATGGAATGCCTCTCACTATTTTGGTTATCGTACCATTCGCGAGAGAACTCTTTACCCTGCAGCCATGGAATCTTCTGCACTCATCTCACAAGTGTATAGATGGGGGGACTGTGTGTAGGATATAGCTTGCCTGTCATCATTCTGACGCGCCTCATTCAGCATGCTCAATCAATCTTGTATTCTTCACTTAGCTGTCTATTCTAATAATCCTCAGTGGAATCAGTGACTTAGACAGACAAAATCATCATGCAAAATCCATGCAGCATTTTAAATGTGATGGAGTTTGTACTCTCAAAACAAATGAATGGTTTTGACTCAAAAAAGACCCTATTGACAACTTTAGGGGTTAACATAATGGTGTTTCCAAATATGTTAGATTTTGAACATCAAAAGGGTTATTCGCAAATGGGTGTCACTGGTTGTCCCTATTGATTAGGGATATGACACATGAATGATCAGCCAATGATTGGGAATCTGATCGGGCATCTCTGCTTTTGCCTCCGCAGAAGAGAAGATGTACAAGTAGATCAATTAGTCTCGGCCAAAATCAAAATATGAGTTGAGGTATGAAGATTTTTTCTGTCATTTGCTTTGGTGATTATTCGGGACACCATTTCGCTTTAGGAGAGCTTATCGAGTTTGACATGTCTTTCTTTGATTTGTTATCGCATTTTTACGGTCAAGTGATCCTGCAACAGATAAAAGGGATCATGTTAGTCAGAGGCTCTTTCAAGAGTTGAATAACTTGGAAGCGATACAACATTACCCTTCACTGGATTGGATGGACCTGAAGTGCAAGTGGGACACGAAGTCCTACGTCTTTTGCTTCATTAGGTCAATTATTCTCTGAAATGGCTCTTGGATGAAGTCCTACGTCTTTTGCTGCGGGTCATTTCCAGGTCACTTGGCCAATATTGACCATCAAGTTTGGTTTTTGATTAATTTGCAAGTGCAAGAGAAGCAAAATTACCCTTTTTATTGGATTGCAAGTGGGACACGAAGTCCTATGTCTTTTGCTTCGTTTTTTTAATTTTGCAAGGGAAGCAAAAATTTTTATTATTTTTTTACCAAGCGGCTAACCGCCGCGTCGGGGATTCGAACCCCGACTTCGGACCTTTTGCTTCTTCCCGGATACCACTCGGCTAGAGGCGCCGACGGTGTTCATAGGGCGCCGCTTTTTTATTTAACCGAACTTGGTTCCGGACGACACGTCCTTTTATACCAAGTTAGGTAAATTGATATGGGTCATTTGATTTGTCCAAATTAACCATTAAGCTTGTTTCTTGAATCCTATGCTTCTGTCAATAGGAGAAAATATGTCAAAAGTGAGTTAGACACGAGGAGTATTGGAAACGATACCAAATTACTCTTCTCTAAAGTTTGTATTTTTGACTCCTAGGGATATTTGAATGTCGATGACGGCCTTTTCGTCTTGGCACAATTTGACATTTCTTTCGATTGGCCTTCCTCACTCATGGCCATGTATGTATGATTGATGGTTTGTCGATTTATCTTCAACACCTTCCTTCGTGGAATTTTTCTTTTGTCTTTGACTATATGACCATTGGCCATTGAGCAAAGTCATGTACTTCAAGCTTCTATGGAATCTAAGATGGACAATCAAAACCTCCAATTCTCTTATGGCAATTACTTCTTGGGAGAATATGCGTTTGGAGTGAAGCTTCTAAATTCCAAAGTCATTGTCCGGGGTGTGGGGCTATAGATCGCCTTGATTGTCTAGATTTTTCCCTGTTGAGTAATCACTTAAAAGGAAGAGGAGGAACTCCTTCCTTATGTTGAAGTTGATACTTGTAACATCTAGCCGTTTGGGCGCGTCGTGCGACAAGATAGTTCTTTGGCTCGGGATGAAGCTAGGCGGGGAGTGAGGCATGTCATGGAGATCTCAACTCTATGGCTATTACATCTCATCTTTTGGTAAATAGAAGAGAGAAGACATCATTTCCAAATTATATTCGAGGATAAGACTTACCCTCTTTTGGTGTAGGATGATTCTTTCTATTTGCCCCTATTTTCTTGGCGGGGTGTCTTTGAATTTGGTGAGTTCACCGATGCGCTTGCTTCAAATGCCCCATGTCACACTAAGTCAAAGGGGATGGGAATGATCTTTCGAGACATGAAGTGAATGAGTCGAAAGACAAACATGGTTAAATTTATCATCTTGTTTTAACAAAAACTTTCAAGTGATGAAATATTTTTTATTTTCAAAATACGTCTTTGGGGGAGAAAAAGCATGAGGAAGCCCGGCCCTCGGTATTCTCCTTGGATGATATTTTCTTTTCATGGTTGGATAACATCACTGGGCGGTTTGGAGTACCGCCTCATGCTCTTAAAACAAAATATTAGAACTATACAATAGAGTACTTGGAATGGAAAATACAACAGTAGCACACCAGACAAGATAAGAAACATGAAATTATAAAAACAAGTAAAACCCATGAAAACTCTTATGTAAAGGAGTGGCTTTGATAGTGTTGGTTCTGAAATCAAGCGCCTTTGAGTTCCTCGCTTCCAGTAGACTCGAAGTATTCGCATGAGAGGACTACTTCATTGAAGCTATGGAAGTGCAACCCATGTAACCAACAACGATGCTTGCGAGGTAAAGCCCCTATGAACAGCTTTATCATTTCTTCTTCGGCCAACTGAGGGTAAGTTTGCATCATGAAAGCCTCCCACCTCCTTGCATATGCTCGGAAATCCTCCATTGGTCTTCTTCTGAAGTGAACCAAGTTCTGACAAGGCGCTTCGGCTCCAATCCGGCTTTGATATCGATGCGGGAATGTGGAAGACAGCTCATTCCAATCCCTCATGAGGCTGATATCGTTGTGATGAACCATTGCAATGCAGATCCCGTAAGACTTTCTTGGAAGGCTGGGTTGTGAATGACATTGGGCCATAGTAATGACTCATTTCGACATGGAGGTACCGCAAGTGGGCCATGGGGCAAGTCATGCCGTTATACTTGCGGAAATTGGGTATCCACATTTCTATGGGGGTCATGATCTTATGAGCGTAAGACGGGCTTGATGTATCTTGGTTAGGCCACTTTGATTTTCCCACCTTTGCATATTCGTTGTAGTGGTGAATTTTTGTTTCGGGGAAGTTGGATTCTACCGAGATTACCCCATTGCTTTCTTCTTGGTCAAAATTTCCAAATGAGGATAAAGTATTGAAGCTATCCTCATGGTTAGAGGACGAGCTTAGTACTTCATTAGGATCATAGCGGATAAAGACGTATGCTTCTTCTTCGACGGGCCTTCATCCCGGATGAGAGTAGGAAACAGTTATACGATGAATCGTCGGTTTCATTGTTGAAATAACGTCATTTGGAAGTCTTTGGGATTGTATTCTAGGGCCGGGAAGTCTTCGGGATTGTTCTCTAGAGGATGGTGGCCCTCAAAGTTGTATTCTTGGGAATGTTCAAAGCTTTGGTGCGATGGCTCGTCGGTAGATCTTTGAATCTATCTGCTTGGGCTTTCTTTTCTTGGCTTCGGTCCAGACCTTTTGAGTAAGGCCCTTCGTTTTGCTAACTTGATTCTGTCAAGGGAAGTGAGAGACATTAGAGTTTCACTGTCTGATTCACTTTCCAGGTTGATAGGGGTTGGTATTTTTTGGACCATAGCTCTTGGAGTAAGCTTGGGGAGTTGTCCAGTTGTGCCCCACTTTTGAACAGACTCTGTGTCTTTGACCTCGTACAAAGGCTCCTTGCCTTTCCTAGTGGGAAATTTTCTAGTAACAGGATGTTGCTCAACTGCCCATTTATCATGCAAGGCTTCATTGACATGTTCCTCTCTTATCTCAGCGGCTAACAGCTCCTCATGCTCCGCGATCATTGGCTCTTCGTAGGGCAAGGTGATGTCAGGGGCGATGTCAACATTATACTCTTGGTGAAAAACATGAATTAGTTCCCTCCAGGTTTTAAGGGGACTAATCTTCCTAACAATGTACCATCGCAAGGCGGGGCGATTAAGTTCGATTGGTATGATTGAATCATCCTTCGAACCAGGTAAGCTTGCAAGTAGGTCTACGGACGGGAGGTATCAAGCATACCTTTCGCATTCGGGTGCTTTGAATTTTTCGGGGATCTCAATGCCGGCGTAATTGGACAGGTCCATGGGGCTCGCTCCGCAAATTTGGTTTAACTTTTTCATGATCCTTTCAAATTGTCCATAGTATCGGCTATTTTCTAGCAAATTTGCGGGCATCATGACGATGTTTGAGGCAACTACGAGTTGGGCTCGGCTTGAGTGGATTTCATTTGTCTCGAGAGTTGTTGAAGGACAATGGACATCTGTCCTACGCCGTCTTCAATGTTAATGAGACGATTTTGTACATCATTCTGATCGGGTCTTATTGCATGGGGCCAATCACGGGCGATTGGTGGCCGGTGATTCATAATTACTTGCCGTTTGCGAAAACAATGAATGAGTATGAAAGTAAACAAAAATTGACCCATGGCAATGTTCTAACTGCTTTTTATTCATCAAAAGAGGATTTTATAGACCGCAGACTCCTGACATCTAGAACTTGGAATTGAAATGACAGAATAAAATACTAGATATTAAACAAAAGTCCCTAAACAATGGGACAAAATTTTCACACTATTAACACTAAGGAGCACATGATTGCCAATTTATATGCGACGGGGAGTCTTGCGTTTGCACAAATGCTTGCTTTCTTGGACCGGCTCTGAGGTGTGTATCCAGTCCATTCCCAAATCCCTCATCATGAGCTCTGCTTGCTCGTGCGGGCTGCTCTCTCTGATTGAGTGAGGGACTAATGGCTTCCATCTTGTCGGGATGTGATGATTGTGGATGTAGGACATGGAGGCGTGGTGAGTTTTTCTTCTCCCTCAAGCCCTTCGGGTATCACGATCCTTTTACGATGGCACTTGTCCCAAGCTTCTTCATAAATGTCAACCATGTATTCAAAATTTTGATGAGTGAAGAGAAGTGGAGGGACCATCTTCTTGAAAGATGGCGGGATCTCCGAAGGGCTCCATATTGTCGTGCCACCCTTTGTGGGAAATAGGGAAAAGCACCGGTGAGACCGAGCAACGGAATTGGATGGCGGCGCATGAAAGCAAAGCGGGCCTCTTTTCATAGAACCAACCAGCACACCATTGGAATGCCTCGGGAGCGGGTTTCTTAGGAAATTTATCCAATTTAAACAGCTTTGATTGGGAATGTATGGTCCCAAAACCATAAATTTTTGTAATGGATTTTCAAAAGCATTTGTTTCAAGACGATCGCATGAAGTCTCGAAATTCGCTTAAGTGAGAAAAGAACCAGACTTGTAAAATTTCAGGAGAGGCTCGCATGATTTTCTCCGAGTTGTCTTTAAAACGATTAAAAGACAAGAATGTTTCAGTTAAAATCATGTTGACATAATTCCCCCCCTTAAGATTTGATCAACTATCCATGCCATCTTGGGAGTTATGGCATTTCTTTGATGGGGGAAAATGATGAGCCCGAAAAAGCCCAAGAGGAAAATCTCACTCTTTTGGATCATAGGTTGATTTTGAAAACAGGCATTCATAAATTCTAATGGGCATGTACTATGGTTGTTTTCAAGAATTTGTCTCATGACATGGATTTCAGTTCCTAAAAGTCGCGCTAACCCTTGCCATGGGAGGCGCCTATTGATGGCTTGATAAGCTTTTTCTCAAGAGGCATTCCAAGTGATGATGCTTTGTACTCTTCTAGGGTTGGGGTTAGCTCAAACCCACCAAACATAAAAGTAAGTGTCTTCAAGCACCAAAAATGTGCCATGGCTTGTATGACTTCAGGACGAACCGTGATTTGGATCAACGATAGGAGATGACCAATTTTGGCCTTCACGCGCTCTTGGGCAACCGATCCAATTGACCCCACCATCTGAAGAGCTCCGCCTTGGGAGCAGGAATGAACTGGATATCGTCTTTCCCCATCACATATAAACCGGGACTTGAAAAGTTTATCCTAAATTGCCATGGGCCAATAAAAAGACCGAGTGAAAGTAAAGAAATCACTTTGCTTTTAAAGAAAAATGGCAAGGACAAAGACATGCACATGGGATGTGCGGCTCGATTTCTAACTCGAAGGCTTGATGAAATTAAAAAGGTATCCGCCCATCGCAGTCTCGCGTTAGCAAAGCATACCCTCCTAATCTCGGCTAAGAAATTCGGGAAAAGAAAGGCAACCTCTACATCGCAGTCTCGCGTTCGAGGTCGTATCTTTCTTAACACCATCCTAGAAATCCTATGGCGGCCCAGGTCCGGCGGCCGGGTTGTGTGTGCCATGTGTAGTGTTTAAAATAGTAAAGCATGCACAACAGTTTATAATCACAAAACATTTTATTTTAAACAAAATTAAAAAAAACTTTAAGCTATTACCCCGCACAAAAAAAAAAAAAACCCAAGTCAGAAAGCGTTTAAACAAAGATAAAATGGCCTAAGTCCTCAAAGTCCCCAGCGGAGTCGCCAAGCTGTCGCGACCTCTTTTTTTTCGGCGCCCGCGATCGGGTACGAGCGCCTAAGGAGGCTAATGGCTCGGCTGAAATTAGTTAAGCCCGGACTCTCCCAAGTCCACCAATTCACGACTTTAATAGTTTGAGTTTTTTAACCTATAAATCAATTTTTTAAAATGGAGTCGCCACTAATCGATTTGGAGTGGGTTGATTAGAAACCCAAGCGAAGTATCGGGAGAAATACTTCACTCCGCGCAACAAGAGAAATTAGGATCGGGGACTTGATTACACTAATTAATCACTAATGCCCTTTCGGTACCTAATCTTGTTTAAACCCTGAGGTTTTTTGGATGTTCGAGGGATTTTCCACGCATTTTGGAGAAAAACATTTTTTGGGTCTTTTTCTTTTTTTTTGACATGAAAGGGATTTTTTTGATTTTTTTTGGTATTTTTGGGAAAATACAAGTCTTTTTGGCTTTTTCTGAATTTTTTGGCTTTTTCATGAATTTTTGGCTTTTTTATGAATTTTTTTTTTGGAAAATATGAAATATTTTTGATTTTTTGATTTTTCGGAAAATAAAATATTTTTTAAATATTTTTAAATATTTTTGGAAAATAAATTATTTTTATTTAAAATATCATATTATATTATAATGTAAAAAAACGAACCGGGTCGGATCCCTGGGTTGGGTCCGACCCGGGTCATCCATTCGGGCCCGACTCGGATTTTTTCAATTTTTTTGTTTTTTAAAAATAAAATATTTTTGATTTATTTTTTATTAAAATATTATTTTATATTAAATAATATAAAAACTGACCCGGGTCGGATCCGCGGGTTGGGTCCGACCCGGCCGCCGGTCCGAATGAGGACGGGCCCGCAACGCGGGCCCGACTCGATTTTTTTTCGCCCTTTTTCTTTTTGTTTTTATTTTTTAAAACGGCCCGATGGCCCGTCGTTTTGGGAGGGATCCAGCCCGGCCCGATGACCCGGCAAAACCCCACCCGGATCCGGCCCGAATTCCATCGAGGACCCGGTTCCGCGAGGAACCCTACCCGACCCGGATCCGACCCCACGACCCGCTTTCCGCCCGCCCTAAAACGCACAAAACCCTACCCGGCTCTCGGCCGGGTCCGACCCGACGACGACCCGGGCGTGACCGAAAAAATCAGGAACCCTAGGGTTCCCGATTCGCGGCGCCGGTGAAGGGCGGCCGCCGCATCGTCGACGACGGCTACGCGGAGGACGGCGGTGGGCTTCGAGCGAGAAATGGGTATGGCGTGGGCGGGATCCATCGTCACCGCTCTCGGCGTTGGCACGGCACGGCGGCACGGCTTATGGCGATGACGGCTGCCCTTGAACCTAGACGGCGTCGGGACAGTGTTGCGGCGGTGACGACGGACTAGCACGACCGGGGAAACTTCGATTTTGCACTGGTTCTTCGAGCTTCGAAGGAGTGGTGCTCGTGGGGGGAGGACAGAAGAAGCGGCGTCGGGATCTCGTGGTGTCGGCGCCGCGGAAGGGCTCGGTCGCCCCGGATCCGCCACGCAGCTCTCGGCCGGACCCTCCTCGGGCGTGATCTTCTCTCACTCGGGCCGGATCCGAGCCTCCACCGGCCGGATCCGACCTTCTCGAAGTCGCTCGCCGCCGGCCTTCCCGAAGTCTCTCGGTGGAGGGTGGGCTGAGCTCGCGACTCGAGTTCTCTCGAGCTCGCTCGTTGATTCCTCCCCGAAGTCTCTCGGTGGGAAGATCTCGGAACTCGCTCTGGTTTGCCATCGTCGGGAGAAGCCTATTTATAGGCGAGGAGGTCCGGTCGACGGAGGAGCTCGGCCGCTGGTTTTTGGCTTGCCGACCGGAACCTCCCGGCTGAACCGGCGTCTCATCTCAGCCTTGAAGTCGCGCATTGAAGGCGCATGTGCGTCGTCCTCTCCTTCGGCGGCCTACCTCCGCTCCTCTTTACCATAGGCTGCCCTTGAGCGCATCTTTGGCCAGCACGCGTGATGCACAGAGGTACAGAGAAGATGAAGGAAGGAGAAGGAAGAAGAAAGAAGAAGAAGGAGAGAAAGGGGGGGTAGGTCGTACGAACCCACGTGAAGAAAAGGGGGCTGCTGGGCTTTTTTCTTTTTGTTTTCTTTTGCTTTTCTTTTGCTGTTTTGTTATTTGTTTTGTTTGTTTTTGGTTTTTTTTTTTGTTTATTATTATTATTTACTATCCAAAAAAGGCAAATAAATGTAAAAAAAACCTAATTAATTAAAAAAAACGAAATTTAGGTGTCAACACCGAGTCTTCCCACTTGAGAACCTTCCCACCCAATACATACAGTTCATGCCCAAGACCAGCAAAACCATAATCAAAGACTTCTAGTGGTCGCGAGTGGTTGGGAAGGAAAACAGAAGGAACTTTCCCCACATTGTACCATTCTCCTTTGGCAGCATCCCTCGTCTTAATTAAGCTCTCACCCCAATCTACAATTGTGTATACACGATCATTTTCAATGACCTGCACAGCTACTTGCATTGCCCTAGAAAAAGGCCAATGATCCTCTACTGTGTTCCACAATCCAGTTAATGGACAGAAAACTTCTGATGGATTTTGGTCCAAAAGTCCTACTTGATCATTGAGAACATGAAATTTGCCGTTGTATGACAAGCCTATGCAATCCGTTTGGGGATTGGGCATTGGTGGTAGTTCTTCCCATCTGCAATGTCCACGCTTGAAAAACTTAGATTGTCTCAAAAAGAAGAGTTAAACAAGATATTTCTTGGAACAATTTAAGAACAAACTCCAACCTACGATATCGGAAGAATGAAAGGAAAAGGAAAAGCTAAACAAGTAGGTGAGCATATTTCAGAACCAAAGTGGACGTGGAGAACTGTGTACTTTTGCCACTTTCGGTGCCAAGGGTATAAGACAATAGAAAGGAAGTAAAAGGTGCAAGACTTGTAGTATAAATACTGTGGCAGCAAACATACTTGTTTGACAATGGATCGTAACATTCAGCAAGAGCGAGGCCTCTTGGGCACGAAAGATTGCGACCCCCCGCGACATACACCTTTCCAGAGATGACACAACATGCAAAGTGTGAACGTGGCGTTTGCATACTTGACACTGCAGTCCATTCTTTTCTGAAAGGGTTGAACTGGTAGACCTCATTGGTTATGATAGGCTTCTGATGAGGGAACCCTGGATCACTCGATGCATAAGCCCCACCAATGACAAGAAATCTGCCACCAACACAAACACAGGAAAAGCCAGTGTGCTTCCAGTCGGGATGCGTTCTTGGCATCTTTGGTATGGGATGCCATCTATCAGCTTCCGGATCATAAGCAATCCACTGGTTCTCGGAGCCCTCCGTGAGAACGAATAACCAATCCCCGGACCAGCCTTCCCTAGCCTTGAAGTTGGCATATTCCGTGCCTCGCGTAACTTCTCTCCACTTCTTCGAGACTGTTTCTAGCAGCCCCTGGAACCCATGAGACACTCTGGCCAAGCATCTCAAGGCCAGATCATCTGGCAACCCTGGAATTATAGGTTCATGCGGAGAATCCCTAGAACACAACATTCAGAAGAAAGGGAAATTAGAGGCAGACCAGAAGAATGAAAATAGGGACTTCTAGTCATAGCAAAATAGCCAAACTAACAACAGGGTAATTCTAATAAAAACCCAAACTAACAACCGGGTATCGTCCTTCCCGAGCAAGCACCTTACGAAAGATCAAAACTTTGACCACCTACATCGATCGAATCTTCCATAACTACGCATAATGTAAATCCAGCTCAATCAAACTCAGTCAAAGCCAAGCTCCAGTATCTTCCCACCATCATATACCTTGAACTCATACAATCATACAATCCTTACGCAGGAAGCAGGGTCTAAGAATTAGAGCGCCATGACCCACAATCGAATGCACTGCAATCGTTGCAAGAGCAAATGAATTGAAGATTCGCGAAGACACTCACATCGATTTTGCACCCCGCCAGGGTTCGTTCAACTCGAACACCCGCGAACCCAACAAAACCAATCTGCGAACGACGGGCTCGAACGATGCAATTGCTGGAACCGAAAGAAAGCGGGCCGACGGAACCGATGCGTCGAGACTCGGAGACGAGACGGAAGAGCGGAAGGGAAAATTACGACGGCGAGAGAGGAGGAGTGTCGACGGCGATCGAGGTCGCCGAGGGAGGAGGAGGAGGAGCCTCGCCGCTCGATTCGATGGAGGAAGGTTGAAGACGAGAAATGCCGTTCCGACATTATCATCTGTTTCGGGTTTGGTAAGGTTACGGTGCCCCGACCACGAGCCAGACGCGACAGCCGGGCCGGGTCGGGTCGTTCCGGGGCGGGCCGGGGCCCTTTTGTGGTCGGGCTCTGTATGATGGGCCCTTTCTGAAACTTGGAACTCCTTCTTTCTTGCTTCTTGATGCAGGCCCTGGAGATGAAAGCTCATTTGTAGAGTCACTGATCAGTGAGCTTTTGGGGAAGGGAGCTATAAATGCCGCGTCTCTTCTTCAGTTTTCCATCTCTGCCCATGGTCGGCTGGAAATAAACGTGAACATGGCTCTAGGATGGAGCCGAGAACTTAGAAACCGGACCTGTGGGAACCGGTTCGATTCCTAATTTCAAAAATTGGGGAACTTATTATGATGGGTGAGTTCCAAGTTTTAAATGGAATTTGGACAAATCCTGGAACATAACTTATCCCTAACTAAAAACTTATTTCGTGGGTGCAAAAGGTTTTAGACAAGGAGACCCTCTCACTCCTTGGTTTTTGTGATGATTATTGAAGTTGTTAGGTAGAAATGCCATCATGATTTCTCCAAAATTAAGCTATTCTCTCTCTCCTTGGTTTTTGTGATGATTATTGAAGTTGTCAAGTAGAAATGCCATCCCGATTTCTCCGAAATTAAGCTTAACCCATTTGTGTTTGCCAATGATGTTTTATATCGATGGATGGAAGCCTAGAACTACGGAAGAGATCTCTAATGTGTTTTGGACATTTTCTCTAATGTCTGGACTGAGGATAAGTCCTGCTAAAATTGAGAAGTGTGCCCTAGGTATTTGTGATGAATTGTTGAGTGAGATGACCCTGAGAACTGAGAAGTGGTTTTAAACTCAGTACTCTTTCAAGGAAGTATTCAAGTCTTTCTTGAATATCTGTTAGGCTATCTGAAAATGATTGCAACATTCATTGACTGAATTTTGAGTAGAATTAAAAGCTGGAGCTCGAGGAGATTGTCCTTTGCTTGCAAGTTACAATGTGTTGGTTCTGTCTTATATAGCATTGTAGTTTCATGCTGATGTGGTGTGTTTGATTTGCCAATGAAGGGTATTAAGGCTGTGGACCGTCGTTGCTTTATTGCGTTTTTGTGGTCGAGTCCTGAGATCAAGATGAAAAAAATGCGAAAGTAAGGTGGCTAGATGTTTGCTTGCCAAGGGAGGGAGGTTTGGGAATAAAGCAGATTCCCCAATGGAACAAAGTTATCATCTTGAAGGTAAATATGGCTGTTGCTCATGGGTTACTTTGAATCTTTGGTGTTTGGTTAAGAGGTAAACTCACCTAGGTAAGGGAGCTTGCGCTCCTATGAGGACCTCCGCAGCCCACCCATTTGACATGCAAGGATGTCAAGCTTCATGAATACGTTCATTATTTTAACATGTCGGTATCCACATACCCCTCTATCCCAATTCCCATTATATCTTTATCTTCCCTAAGAGAAGGGAATAGCCCCTAATTATTTTACATCACGATTATCCAAGGTTCAGACTAGGACCAATACAAAGCCTTTTAGGGACTTGCTTAAGATGTTGGTCTTTTGGGGGTTTGCTTGTGTTTGAAAAAGAGAGGAGTTTTTGCAAATTCTTTCCTCCGGTCCTTCCCCGTATATACTTGGCGGAAGCTTCCTAAACTCAGGGCAGAGATAAAAGCCCCTTGCTCGATATGCTGTTTGTGATGGTGAAGACAATCTTCTTATGGTTTGATCCACTGCATCCTATCCTAGGTAGCTGGAAAGGTTTTCTGCTGGAGTGGTTTATGGTTCAGGGCTTTCATTGCAAACCAAAGTGGCAAATGAAATTAATAATGGAAACTGGGTATGGCCAACTGCAGAATGAGATGAATTAGCCTTAACTCCTTAACTCCAATCTGCTCTATGTGGGGGTTGTATGTCCTCATCCACGCTTGGGAATCGCAAGTGTACAAAAGAATTCGGTCCATAACACCTTAAGGTTGACGTAAAGTATAATTGATCAGATTTTCGGACAGGGTAGGTTCTCAGCCTAGAATTGAAAATCGATACTGTGACTTTCAATTCCAATTTTTTTGGAGTTGGGAATTGAATTTATGTTTCCCATTTTTTGTTTTGTGCAAAAAAAAAAAAACAAACAAACAAATCAACTTTTTTAATAAAACATAAAAGTCGCAATATTTCACAACAAAAATATGCTAAGCAAAGCTTTTGAGGATAGGGCAATTTTCAAAGCTTAGCTCAATTCCTTGCATAATTCCACAAACCAAGAGAAGGCTCGATCGAGAGTTGAGTTAGGATCTATTTGGTAACCAGCCAAATAGTGCTAATTTATATTCTTTTGTTCCTAGGAATAGATTTAGAATAGAATCGCGTTTGGAAAAATTTTTGTTTCGGGAACAAATTTATTCCCAAGAACAAATTTGTAGTAGAATCAATAATTAAAAAAAAAAGAAGTTGATTCTTGTTGTGGGAACAATTCTAGACTCAAGCACTTATTTTCTCCTTATATTTTTATTTTCTTTTGTTTTTCTTCCCTTTTTCTTCTTCTTTATATGCTACCACCGCTGTGGTTGCCGTCTGCTGTCGTCCGTCGGCCATCGTCGCCGATCGCCGGCAATCGGTCCAGCGAGCTCACCGAAAGCAAGCCCAACCATAGCGAGGCTCGACCTCGTCAGATCTGGCTAGGGTGGGCCTCGCCGGTGGCCAGGCGAGCCTCACCTGGGCCTCCCCCAGCCACCGGTAAGGCTCGCCTAATCGGGCGAGGCTCGACCAGCCTCGACAAGGCTTGGCCGAGCTCGCCCAGCGCTAACAAGGCCAGCGACGCTCCGGTGAGGTTATTGGCCCTCATCTGGCTGGTTGTCGATCATCCCAAGACCGGCGACCGGCGACTTGAAGATGAAGAAGAAGAGAAAGAAAGGAAAAGAAGAAAAAATGAAAAAAAATGAAAAAAGTAATAAAATTATTTAAAAATTAAAATAAAATAATTTGGAGTAGAAATTTTGAACACGGTACCAAATGCAATTCTATTCCAGAAATTGAAATTTTAGACAGTTACCAAATGGCTTAAAATGCTTAGAAATTGTTTACGGGAACAGAAACGTTACCAAACGCGCCCTTAAGGTATGTTTGTTAACTGATTCTATTATTTTATCCTAAAAAACAAGACAAGAACATAAATTAGTTTGGTAAATTTTTTATTCTTTATTCTCGTGAATTGATTTGGAACAAAATTAAGAAGTAAAAAAAAAATTGCTTATTTGTTTCCAAAAATAATTTCAAGATCAAGCCCAACATTTTATTTTTTGCTATTTTCTTTTCTTTTTTTCTTCTTTTCTCCTTCTCTCTTCTTCTTCCTCCTAGTCGGTCATTGGCCATTGCCGGCCATTGCCGCTTGCCAGCCACAACGAGCCATAAAGAAGGAGGAAGAAGAAGAGAAAAGGAAAAAGAAAAAAGAAAAAGAAAGAGAAAAACAAGAAAAATATACTAAAAGTATTAAAAAATTTTAAAAAATTGAAGAGTCTAGGAATAAAAATTTTGGGCAATTACAAAGGGTCTTCAAATGTTGAGAAATTTTCCCAGAACAAAATAAAAAAGAATTATCTTTGAGTGGAAATCATTCCTGTGAAACATATCCTTAGTTGAGAAATGCTCATGCTTGTGCCACGGAAACAATAAATCTAGCACTTGATGCCAAATTGGGGATAAAAAGGTTAATACATCCAATCGGCCCAACCTACCATCCTAAAGAATATCAACTTGTCCAAAAAAAAAAAAAATCGGTCTCTTAGAATGTACATGATAAAATTTCCGTTTCTTTATCTCTTTATTTTTCTATTCTCCGGAACAAGTTTGGAACATAAATCTGTTTGGCAACACCGTTTCATTTTTCTATTTATGGAATAAATTTATACTTTTGAAATAGACTAGGAGCAAAAATCATACGTTAAAATTTTAGCTTTTCTATTTCTAGAACAAAACTGAGAAATGAAAACTTTTCTCATTGTTTCACTCTTATTGTCACTTGCTGCTCACCCGCCACTCGTGGTATGCCGAACCCTTGACACCGACCATCAAATGCCCATTGCCTACCGCTCGTCATGGGTCATCGAATGCTAGCTGCCCACCGTCGGATGCCGACCACCCAACGTGGGTCGCGAGACATTGGACGCTTGTCATAGGACGCCAGACGCCTATTGCCAGTTAATGAATGTTGGCCATCGGACACTAGTTGCCGAACACCCCTCGCCGATCGCTCGATGTTGGATGCTGATTGACCATTGCCAGACACTCGATGCTCACCACCAGTCGCCCAATGCCCAACGCAAAACACCGGCCGACCACTGAACAACATCCGCCACTCCCTTAGAAATAGAAATTTTATTCTATTATCAAATGAATTTTTGATTCCAAAACAAAAATTTTGAGTTGTTATTAAATACGTTTCTTTGCTTAGAAACTCGTTTGGGAACAAAAATTGATTCTGTTTTAGAAATTTTGTTATGTGCACCTTTAGGTAGAGAAAGTGAAATGGACGTATGGTGAAATAGTAAATCCTATAAACACACAATACCGCATATAGTGTACCACAAGGACTGTTCCTGTTCTTCTTGCTCTCCAACACTATCACTAAACTGGGGGTAAACGACTAGCCTATCAATTTAGTGACGGTGCCGTAAGGCATGCTAGCATTGCAGTGGGCCTTTCACTCATTCTCACTCATTCCAGACGGAAGAGGCTACTATAACTGCCTATCTAACTACTTCATCTTTCTTCTCTGTAGGCCTCATTCGAAGGTAACAACAACTAATGAAGAGAAGCATCACAAATATGGCGATTAAGTCGATAATTGCAACCATGGTACCTAATCAGATAATTTTTTTTTCAGCATATTTAAAACTATTAAAATATCTAAATAATAAACCCTACTATCATCTAATAATTTAAATTTTTAGAATAGTTACTCAAGGTCTTAAAAAATTCTCACATCTATCAGGGCAGGAGGTCATGGAGTATGCATGAGGGGGAGCATTAAAATATTTAAATAATAACTTACGTCATCATCTATTATCTTAAGCTTTTAGAACCGTTGACAGTAGTTCCTGAAAATCTTATAATTTGCTTGGTTTATTACTAAATATTCTAACAAAACCAACCCTTCAATTGCAATTTTGGAAACCATTAGGGGTTGCCCTAGTGGCCACTCTTCTCACTTTGGAAGGAAGAGGTGAAGAGTTCAATTTCCCACCTTCTCAAGAGTCGGGAATAGGGATGTGTGAGTGAGGGAGTAGAGTTTCACAACTTGCGGATAGTACATAGCACACAATGACTTGTCAAATAGATATAGGATAGGACTAGAGAAAAAAAAAATTGTAATCCTAAAGGAGTGAATGCTTGGCATACCTAATAGGGAATGTAAGGATTTCTAAAGTATTGATTACCTATAAAAAGGGAAAATTAAATTAGGAAAACTTCAAACTTATGTTCAATAGCTTGTTAAGAAGTTCCTCGATTGCGTTTATTAACAAGATTCATTAGCTATTACTCTACTCAAATAATTGATGAAGCTTTACATATGCTTTTGAGCCTGATACTTAAAATTTCATTCAAGTTCTCATACTTTTCCTTTGCAATGCACAAATTGATCAGAAAAAAGATGAGTTAGCGAGGGATTTTGAAAAAATATCAAAACAAATGAAAAAATCATGAAATAATAGGCAAAGGTTTGATGAGAAAATACAATCGAGTCTGAAAATTTTCAAAAAGTGCAATAAATGGAATGACTTAAATGGACTAATTTGACAAGTTTTAAAACATGATGGCAAAGGTTTTAAAACTTAATTGCACCTTCATGATAAATTTTAGGACTTAATTGTACTTTTTGAAAATTTTAGAACTCAATCACACTTTCATTACAAGTTTTAAGACTTCTAATGCTTTGATCCCTTTTTTTTAAAGAAAGAGGAAAAGTCGAGATAAAGAAAATAAAAAGAGGGCCAAGTGTTCTCAGCGGTGGAGAAGGGAGAGTAGTGGTATTTTCGTGCAAAAAAAGAAAGAAAGAGGTATAGAGTGTGCCATATATGAGGTTGATTTGATATAAATTAGTTGAGTTTTGAGGAAGATATTGATTCTGAACAGGCTTAATCTCTATTGAATTGTTGTCGTCTCTCCCCAAAAAAGTAGTGTCAAGGCTAGTGTTGATGGAGGAAACTAGTAGTACTATATTTTAGTTAAATGTCTTAAACAATTCTACTTGGAAGTCTCAAATTGAAGATATATTTGCAATTATCGTCCTTCAACCTAAAGGACGGAAAATATGGGGAATGATATGGCCATCCTTCCACCCAAAAGATGTAGTCTCAAACCATACAAAAATCAACTCCCATAAGTCTTCATAAAGTGCTTTTGCTCTACTAGCCGTTAACCAAGGAAATTTAAAAGTTTGGGAAGGAAAGGAGTGAGTAATCACCGTTTGGTAAGTAGTGCGTATTTCTTCTAAGCAGATTGAACATTTACTATGCATGTTTAAGACATAAAACATAACTTGTTATATTGAATTTCACAATATAACAAACTTATAAGAAGAAAATGAGTTATATACACTTCAACATAGCTATATTTATCGCAGAAATATCCAGTTCACAATAATATCAAAACAAATATCAATGGTCCTATCCATTGATTAATCTCATCAAATCACATGCCAATGGTCCATTTCATTGGCCAATCTTGTGCTTCGATATCAACCATGGTCATGCATAACGTCTCATGACAAAGCGACCAAACTCTTCATTTGGTAAGGTCTTCACCTATCTTGTTAGTGGTTGTGTGACGTCTAGAAATTTCCATATTCGATAATAGTATTTTGGACTAATTTTCATGACTGGATTGCTAGGAGTCTGAGGCGATAGAATTTGGTGAATAGATTTTAATGTGTACATAAGTGGTGTGGAGAAATGATATTTAATTTACCACAAGCCCATCCATGAAGAAAGATGTCGCTTACGCCGCCATTCACCGGGGGTATAATTCGGTAAGTGACATGCCATTGATTGACAAAGGCATAGTCCTCCTGGTGGATTGGTCCGATTCAAGCCCTTTCATTTGGACGAAGAAGGCCGGATGTTGGGGTGATGGTGGTGTAATGGAATTGCTACTGAGCAAGAGAACTACGGTTGTCATGGTGGGTCTAATAGCTGGATCTTCCTGAATACATAGCAAGCAAATATGCAGGCATCGAAGCACTTGATCTCTTGAATTTGAATCCACAATAGCTGGGTCCAACACTTTCAAGGGTGTGCCGTCTCTCCATCGATTCCATGCCTACAAGAATAATTCCAAAAATCTTCACAAAATTGCGGCATTAATTCAATGACTCATCATGCAAGACATTGGAAATCTTGCAAAAAAAAAAAAAAAAAAAAAACCGTATATGACCAAGAAACAAGATAATTGAGACAAGTGTTTATGTAGGCCAAAGGACTAAGTTTTATAGGATTTCAACTTCACTTAGGGAAAATTACTAATATGCAATGTAAAAAATTGTCTCGATAGCATGGTGAAACTTACATAACCAGCAAGATATTCATCTTGGTATAAGTTATTCTTCTTGTCGCAAATGATCTCTAGAAGTAGTATGCCAAAACTATAAACATCCGATTTCACCGATAACTCTCCATGCATTGCATATTCTGGAGACATGTAACCACTGCAAATTTGAACATTAGCCATATGTATATAGCATATTCAGATGTAGATCATTGAGCATCCATAAATAGATAAAATGAGTAAGTCCGGCATCCAATTACAAAGTCATCTATTCAAAAACTAAGACTTACAAAGTCCCCACAATTTTATTTGTGCTAGCCTGAGTTTGATCGACCCCAAAAATCCTTGCCATGCCAAAATCTGAAATCTTTGGGTTGATTTCATTGTCTAACAAGATATTGCTACATTTTAGGTCACGATGGATAATTCGGAGACGAGAATCTTCATGTAGATAGAGCATTCCTCGAGCGATCCCAAATATTATTTTATAACGTAATGGCCAATCCAATTGTCTCCTTTTTTGGGGATCTGCATTGTTGTACCCCAAATTCATTAATGTGCTAGCATGAGGAATCTCTTCAAAAACTCAAGGTGAAGTTGATCACATGATACTAAAATATAATTATTCTCATGCATCTAATGTAGCTTAAAGGAAAAAGTATAGTCAGTTGAAAGAACTAAACCTCTTAATTTCAAGTTGTACATGGTGCAAAAAAGAAGGTTAAATTGCAACATACCAAATAAGAAGTAATCAAGGCTTTTATTTGGCACAAACTCATAGACTAGTAGCTTTTCCTCTCCCTCCAAGCAAAATCCAAGCAATCGTACAAGGTTTATGTGTTGGAGCTTTGCAACTAATAGAATTTCATTCTTAAATTCTCCATCACCCTGTTTTGACCTTTGAGATAGCCTCTTCACCGCAACTTGTTGTCCATTGGGAAGTCTACCCTGAAGTGTTTTGCATGTATTGTTAATTCCTCATAACAACTTAAAAACCAACATAAAAAAGCTTCAAGTGTTTCTTTTTCTTTGACATCATTACGTTCAATTCACATGTAAAGCATTCTTGATTTTCTAATAGATATGTCATAAATACCTGGAAAACTTCACCAAATCCACCTTCCCCCAACTTGTTTTCATGAGAGAAATAATTTGTCGCAGCTTGTATTGTAGCCAAGTCAAATTGCAATGACTCCACAACGGTAAGCTCCTTTGCACCTATATTACTTAGCAACTCAATTTAATTATCACACTACATCAACAGTGGCTCTTAGTGGCATTTATTGGGATGCTAGTGCTTGGGAACATTATCACAATGAAGGCACCAAATTAGACTGGCATGGTTGTGTTCCCCTACCCCAAAGCAATCTTTCCTCTCTCTTGATAGGTCATGAAGTAAAACAAAATTCATCAATACTACAAGAAACAAAGTAATGAGATGAATCTTGTATCATGATAACTTCTTTATATTGAGGGCGGTTTTAGGTTTGTTATTTGCGGTGCAAATGCTACTTATGCTTGGAGAGAATTATTAAAGATTAGGAGTATTTTAATGCCTTATTATGTGGTTTGTAATGGTAAAACTATATCACTCTGGCATGACTCTAGTCTTCTCTTTGCTACTTTGAATGACATTCTTTCCTCTACTTTAGCTGGGGAGATTGTTAGGGATTGAGGCACACTATTTGGCTTTGACCTTAGGTGGATTTGTATTTTAGTTGGCTATACAAGATAAGTTGCCTATATTCTCCTTAAGGCCAAACTCTCTCTCTCTCTCTCTTTTTTTTTTTTTTTGGTCTTGAAAGTACTGAGATTAGATCCCATATGTTCTTTGGGTGCAATTTTCTCTGAGCAAGGCTGGAAGAGTGCCCTTTAGCTTTGTTTTCTTCCTAGAGATATTGGTGGTTGGGAGTTTGAATCATCCTGATGCACCATGCTATGAAAGGGAGAGATTTTCATAGGTCCTTGGTTAAACTTTTGTGGAATCACTGCATCTATTTCATCTAGAAGGCCAAAAATGAATTGTTATATGTCCATACTGCTCCTTCTCTTGATGGCATTATACATGCTTATGGAGTCAAGTATAGTTTTGAAGGTTGAAAGAACATGAAGAACCAGATCTTTCTATTATCTAATATTGTCGTTGATCTTTCCATTACATATGCTACATTTATATTAAATGGACTCTTGATTTGTATGATTAATAATCATAGTCCCCACAAAAAATAAAGAAGTTTCATAATATGCTCAATTTATATAACATAGATAGTTAAAGGCAAATAGTCAATTTACCGTTTTTTCCTTTGATGACTTCAAACATCTTCTTTCCTTTTCTTCGAAGAACGCAACAAATGAGAGAAAGAAGTACCATGACACTTCCAAGAGGTATAGTAACGGCAATGATTATCACAGTAAATTTATTGCTTTTTCCTGCACACGTGCCATCACGAGTATGAGACAATTGACAAAATAAACTAAAAGATTTTTAGATCAAAGCGTTTTTAGGAATGTGAAATATAAAAGAGAAGATATTAGAGAAGAATTTTTACATGGAACACCATTTTGAAATTCGGAAGGGGAAAAACTAGGGTATTGTAAAATGTAATTTCCCCAATATCAGTATTGGTATCAAGTATCAAGTTAAAATAATGGAAAAATTGCCCCAATAAATAGTAGGATTCTAGAGCATATAAGATATAAGGGAAATTACATACATTTGCTTCAACACTAATAACTCCTCTTGGAATGCTATAGTGTAATTCATAAAGAAGCCTACATCTTAAATACTCTTTAAAAAGAAGATCCATTTCTTATGCATGAAAAGAATTGGATTCACCATATGAGACCTACTCAAAATAGGAATATGAATTTTTTTTGCTACTCTCCAATAGCCTCTCATGGGCTCCTCAATCACTACAAAGATCTTACAAGTTTAAGCCGCGCTTGAATTTTGCCATAGTCATGGGCTTTATTAGAGTCGATTGTACTTTAACTAATCCATAATGATCTGTAGACATAACCATCTATACCATAGATAAAGCAAAACAATTATTTCATCAATATATGTCAGGAGATTGAACACGCACCTTGTCTAACTCAGCTACAGTAACAATTAACTCTACAAGCTTCACCTCATTACAAGCATAATCTGTGTTGATTATTGCGCTAGTACGTACTACTTTTGGGAGTTTTTGATTGCAATTCCACATTGAGCTAAACATCTCCAAATCCTTATAAACATTACCATGATCTCTCCCGCATAAGTATTTTTGTGATCCGTCAAATGTTAATCCTTTATTGATAGCAAATGCATTTAATTATGGCACCACAATCGATAGCTCCATGCACCTTGTGTATAGCTTAGGAATATGCATTTTCTTACTCTCTCATCGAACTTATTATTAATACTAGAACATAATGTGGACAACGAAATATGATAAGAACAAAATAATCAGCAATGTGACTTGACAACACTTTCTCAAGAGTGCAACATCGAATCGCAGATGATGGGTATCCATTCACCAAGTACTTCCTATACTGAGCGCATCTGCGAAGAATTTCCTAATTATACCAACACTAGATAACATTTTATAAGTTATCTAGTAACGTTCTGCTCATCAACTCTGTAACTTGTTGTGGTTCACTAGCAATAGTGCAGTATCTCACTATGACCTTTCATTGTGGAATTTGTTTAAAAGCTCATAGTAGAATTCCATGCTACTTTAGTTAGCACATACTTAATTATTATACCATCTTCTATTCTTTCAAAGCTCTCAATTGCCTAATCCTGATAATAGTATCAAGTTTGTTCCTTAGCATAAACACCTAGGTCTTCCTCAAGTAGTCTACCCATGATTGTTAGCATTAATCTTGCACTCTTGATAAAATGAAGCCGCAACACCTTGTAAACATTCAAGTGAATTAACTCTATAATCTAGGTGGTTTTCTTACAATTATATTGAACAACACTTTCCACTATTTACTCAAGTCACAACACCTGCATACATTTAATTTCTCGACAACATTATAACAAAGCAGATTCTTTTTACTCAAAACCTTCATGCTTCTCTCGCTAATGTGCCTTAAGCGTATATGAGACAATTTAAACTTTCAATCAAATTGATCAAACTCTGACCCAAAAGAAAATACATATGCATAAGACATCTTTGCGATGATGTCATACCTCGAGGCTCATATAGGCCTAACTATCACAAAGGCACTAAGAGCAACTTCAGAACTCCATTTTCTAAAGGATACTAACATCCAACTGAATTCAGAGCATCCAAGGAAATTAGGTTTTTCTTCAATTCTAAAACATGCCTCACTCCAATCAATATCCTCATGATAGATTCATGCATTCTAATTGTAATATTGCCAACATCACCCTAAACATTATTTCCTAATTGCAATTTACCATTTTCTATGCATTGATAAGTGGTAAACCAATTGCCATTTGGTATAGCATGAAACTAACAATCAATATCCATAATCAATTTGTGAAATGATGGATCTTTAGTGATAGATAAGACAAAATCATCCCCATTAGAGACATTATCAACAA
Source organism: Eucalyptus victrix (assembly GCA_016097545.1). Lineage (NCBI taxonomy): Eukaryota > Viridiplantae > Streptophyta > Magnoliopsida > Myrtales > Myrtaceae > Eucalyptus > Eucalyptus victrix. The sequence goes on from CM027842.1 coordinate 51,293,692, forward strand.
TTTCAATAATATCATTAAAAAACTCAACCCTAAATCTCTCACTCTTTTCATTTTATAACTTAAGGTAGTATCTTTTAAGGTATCCCCTCTTGACACATTTTCAACAAATAGCACCACCAATCCTACACTAACTATGTATGTTCAAATTCACGTTACCCTTGCTAACACGTGCACTATTTCTTCCCCCACTTTCACCTACTAAAACAGGAGGCACAAGTTCACAAGATTTTCTTTTGCATGGGTCTTCACTTAAAATCAAAGTATCAATCTCATAAAACATCAAGCTTCTTAACCTAAAGGAATTATTGACAACAATAATTATAGAATCCCAATTATCAGGTATTGAGGATAATATAATCAATGCACATATGCACATAGCTCATCATCAAAGTCAATCTCAACCAAACTAAATTAACTAATAACCACCTTGAATTCATTGAATAACTTAATAATTGACTAACAGTCACATTGAATTTATTGATATGCTTCACAACTAACACATATTCACCCATCTTTGAGTGAGAGTAATGTTGCATCCAGTAGACCTTCTCGATCGTAGAGGGTTTTTCGTACATGCTGGATGATGCATTCATCAGTCTCAGAGTGGTCTATTTTCTTTCACCATATTAAACATGGCATTCCCAGCCAATGTGAATCAAATAACACCTAATGCCTATTTAGCTGGCATTGTTCAATCAACTTCCTTAATAGACTCAAGCTTTTTCCTAGATAAGGGTAAGTGCGGATTCCTTTGGTACAAATACTTCTCAATCTGCATCTTTTAGAAACCAAAATCATTTCCATTAAATCCATTGATTTTCACCTTTCCTTTTGCTATTGCCATTGATTCACTTTACCTTGGTCAATCTTGACTCATATACCAATTGTTGCAAAAAAAAAAAACAAGTAATTTACCAATAAAGTAAAGAAATAAGAGAATAAATTGAACACCAAATTTACATAATTTGGTCAATAGGACAAATTCTACAAGGAGAGCAGCACAATATTCGACTATAATTCTAGCATACAATGGAGATTACAACCACACTCTAGTCCCTCAAACACTAAGCGCTTTTCCATCACCAATCATACCCAATAATTCAGATAGTGCTTAACTCTCACAATTTCTAGTGAAACAATCTTTCAATCTCACAAAAAAAACTCGCAAATCTTACCACCTGATTTATTAGCCGGAACACTAAGAGCTCCTCTTTGATTGGCTCTAAATGTAATTTACCAAAATCTTGGATGCTTTTCACAGGAAAAAAGCCCACTTCTTATGTATAGAAAATAATTGGATCCAGCATAGAGAACCTACTCAAACTAGGAAACTTATTTTAACCTAGGATAACCTTCTTGCACTAAGTTTTCTTCATGGACTCAAACTTGTTACATATTTTTAGTATGACCATCGTGTTCAAATTCAAAACATCCTTTCGAACTATCAATCTATTGATTTAAATTCGAGACATAATTTAATTTACTCCCTCCCTCCCTCTAGCCATCCATGATAAATCTCTCGTTAGTATTGGTTGGTTCAAAAAAGGCAGAGCCAACTCTAGCCCCGCTTACCAACCAAAAAAAAAAAAAAAAAAAACTCTAGGCCTACTTAGCTCTGCCTCCATCATGACAATAGGGCCATTGTCGATCAACTCTATCTTTGTTCACAGAGGCCCCCACTGTCCATACACCTAAATCTAACAAGAAACAAGTTCAAAATAACTCTTAAGAAAAAAAACGAGTGCATTATTTCACAATAGAGAACATGTTCTTATCAATAATAATCTCGAAACTATGTCGAGGCACATGATAAGTACCACCGCATGTGTAATTACAAATAAATCTATGTTCACCAGTTTTCCAACTTTTGGAACCTTAAATTTGCCTTAAAAACTCATGTCGGTTTTTCAAGTTCGATAAGCTGTTCCTCTTCATACCCCCTTGTAGAATCAAAATTCTACTCATATTTAATGCCTTTAAAGAAAAGGTCATTAATTCTACTTATATAAGGTGTGTTTGGCTGACTGTCTCTAATTTTTCATTTCTTTTCATATTCTTGCAGTCAAGATAATCAAAGAATTTGTTGGTAGGGTTAATTATTGGTCTTTCAGCTATCACACTGAGTTTTGATTCATTTGTTTGCTTCTCTCATCAAAACATTGCCATGGAATAATGAAAGGATAGACTAGTTTCAATAAATGGCCTTTAGGCATATGTTCCCCGGCAAATCAATTTAGCAAACTGTGAATTATGGCAAAAATTAATAATGTATTGTAAATGCTTGTTCCAATATTTAAGGATAATTTCTAGAGGGGTGTGATTATTTCCAACCCCTATACTACTGAATCCATCCTAATTTCACTAAACAGATAAAATTGCTCTTTAACCTGAATTGGTACACCCCAAATTTATTCATATTCCTTCTTTTTTCAATTTTTTTTTCTATTTCTTTCTAGGAAACATAAAGTCGGTATTATCATGCATTATCAAATAAATTTTAGGCTCATATTGCATATTTCGGCTTTTAATTTTTGATAAGTGGGTATTATAAAAAAATTGAACATGAACAACTTTTTTTTAACACGGTAAAATGTTCATACATTTTTGCTTATGTCAGGCAAATCACCAATAAATTATTTATCTTCGATTGTCTTGTATACACATATAACGAGATGATTAGATGAAATACAAAAAAAGTTCTCACTAGAGAATTGCCAAAATAAATTCACAATTACATTTCTTAATGCAAATATTTAAAAGATGAAGTTTAATTAAATTAGACCATTGCTAAAATAAGAAAAAAGATTTAAAATGACAATTAAATTTTAGTCATTTTAGATTGACAAAAATTAACATTGATGGAGTGTTCACAAAAAGAATAACAAGACGTTTCGACGTTACTATTATTATATATTGGGATATTCCTCTTTTTATATGCTATGCATAATAGTATATCATCAATAGAAAAAATAAAATAATTAATATTTTATATATTAAATAGAGACTTGATTTTTTTTTTATACAAGTCAAACTATAAATAAAAAAAAATGCACCGCAAAACGGAGTTGTTGAGGTAAAAGTGAGGAAGAATGAGTAGGTTGCTATAAGAGCAATAATGGAGAAGAGGCTAGTTTTTTATTCTTTAACTATCAATAAGTTTAAATTTGAAGGAAATCCACAGTAGAAAAGTGACTAAATCGAAGAAAATTGCGTAAATACGAAAACCAATAAGAGTGATATTTGATTTTTTTTTTCGTCGGAGAGCGATACTTGAGCATAAACGCTGAGAAAATCGAGGAAGAAGAAAGGAGAGATGGCGAAGCAAGACTTCATGTTTTGATTGATTATAAGAGTGGAAAATTTAACAAAAAAAGTTCGCACGGTCAAAGTAAGTATAATTACTATTATGTCTCGTAATTACAATTATTTTCAAAATATAATTTTCATGGTTGTGTGCCTTTTAGCCGTACACAGTAGGCCTGCTCGAAATGCTCATCCAAGTGTCACAAGCATCAAGCTTGTCAAACACGACACCCAAACATTATCAGAAAGATAAATCATAGTAATTGATATTACTTTCTTTTTTTGTCCAATATATTACTTATTTAGACAGGGGGAACAAAAGTTTGGTCAAAATAAGTGGGATTGCCGGCTCGATTGAGCATTTTATCGGGTTGGGTTTGTAGTGGAGGCCATCCCTAATAACACAACCTCGGGTAGAATAAGGAAACCAAAAGCAATTCATGGAGAACAAATCCCAGTGACAGGCATATCAACAGTACTGACATTGAAAGCACATTAAGGGTGTGTATGGTAACGCTTCTTGGCTGGGGAACAATTTCTTTTCAGAAATAGTTATTTTTTATTTATATTATGAGGAACAATTTTTGAGTAAAATAAGGTATTTGGTAACTACACAAAATTTCTACTTTTGAAATAGAAAAAGAATAAAAATATATTTTGTATTAAATAATTTCTTTTTTATATTTATTCGTTTTTTATTCTTACTCATGAATCATTGACTATTGACCGCTGGCCACCACATAGCCCATTGGCCACTGGAGCCACCGCCTGCTGCCCGCTGCCACTGCTACATGACCGCCTGCCGCCGATCGTCATTGCCACCGCACCGCCCATCAATGGCGGCCGATGGGCCGTGCGGCAGCAGTTAGCGGTGATGGTCGGCGGTTGGCAATCGTGTAGCGGCAGTGGTGGCGGGGCGATGGCGGCAATGGCAAGACCGACGTCAACGATCGGTGGCGGGTGACTGGTGGCGGCAGTCGGCAGTGGCTCCGAACAGTTGGAAGTGGTCACGACAAGAGAGAGAAACAAAAGAAAAATAAAAAAGAAAATTGACTTATTTCTAGAAATTGTTCTTGGGAACATAAGTAACTTTTTTTTTTTATTGGTAAAGAAGTACGGCCCGCGGTGGCGAGTTTTGTAGCGAAGGATTTGCGTCCCACTTTTTTCAAACTCCTCCTCTTCATGAAGGGGAGAGAGCCCAAACCATCAAAGTAACTTTTTTTCTCATTTTCTTCTGGGCTACTTTTAGGGGGTGCATGACAAATTGCAATTTCTGTTCCAGAAATAATTTTTTTATTCCATACTTGTTTCTGGAATAGAAATCCATTTGATAAACCTATTCCATTTTTCTATTTCTGAAATAGATTTTTGTCCCAGAAATATGTTTGGAATAGAATTCGGAGAAGTATAAATTTTCTACTTCTCTATTTCTAGAATAGAAATGAGAAATAAAAATTATTCTCATCGTTCGTCAACCGATCCTTCATCGGTTGCCGTCAACCACCGTCCATCGATTGTCCCCACCGCCGCCGCCGTCGGTCGCCACCGTCGCTGTTGCTGTGGTCCGCCGGCCGTTGGTTGCCGCCGTTGCTTTGCCGATCCATAGTTGATTGCCATGCCGTCGCCACGGGTTGCCAGCCGCCGCCAACGCCATCGCCGGCCACCGGTCGCCGCCGCCGGTCCACCACCATCCAAAAAGAAAAAAATTTTTGTGTCGTTATCAAATGAATTTCTATTTTTAGAGTAGAAATTTATGTCGTTATCAAATAGTTATTTTTTCTTAGAAACTCTTCTAGAAATAGAAATAAAAAAATCTATTTCTCTTCCAAAACCTAGTTCTAGAACAAAATGGTTATCATTCACCCCCTTATATTATGGGGAATAGAAAAACAAGTAGGCATCATCAAACGAATTTTTGTTCTTTTTTTTATTCCAAGGAACAAAAGAATAAAAATCAAGAGGAACAAAAATGTTACCATGCAGGCCCTAACACCATCATCAAATCCAACCAAAATTAATAGCTATGCCTTAAAACGCCGCATATGATTGAAGAGAACACTGGCAACAACCAAGCTGACAAATCAATTCGTCTTCAACCTTGAAACTTCACCAGACCTTGAATACATCACTATGGTTTACAGCTCAAACCCACAGTGACCCACTTCATCAAAAATCAGCTAAAAAACAGGCCATCAATCCATTTTGACATCTCTACGCGTAACTCATCACTCAATTTTTATTTTTATTTTTAAAAAAGGACCAGACTACACTAAGACCAGAAAATGTGCGAGCCACAAAATTTACAATAGGTAAATATGCCAAAAGCAGAATTTATTCAAAATTTACATCACCGATCAAATTAAGAGGACAGTGAAGGAGAATGAAACTCAGGAAAGACCCTAGAATACATCCCAAAACTTGATTTATCACAGATATGTATCAACCATAGACAGAACTTCTCAAATTATTTTTGTTAAAAAAAAGTTGAATCTGAGAATTTAAACTATTAAGCAGAATAACCAGTTTACCAAAAAATTAAATAGATCAGATATTTCTTTTATAGAGAAAGACAAATAATAAAATCAAACACTTACCTTTAGGTCTGATCTCGGGAGAGGGAGCGGGAGCGACAGAAGTGGGAGCAGGTTCGAGATCATAAAATGGGTACTCCTCGAACCTGACGCTGCAGCTTAAAGTGAAGCTCCTCCCACCTTTCCTCCCCTTAGGGAGGTTCGAGATCATCGCCCGAAGGCACGAGTTGCAGTCCAACGCCGTCAAGTCCGGCGTGCACTGCGCGAGGGTGTACAGCCTCCGCAAGCTCGTCACAATCACCTCCTCGACTGCGAATTTCTTCCCCGTGCCGTTGGAAGCCCTTGTGGCGATTTTATCCAAGGTCTTTGCCAGGACTTGCGCGAACGCGGTTGGATCGGTGATGTTCCCAGAGTGCTGCACCATGAGAGCAGGCCTCAGATCCATGGCCGAGAAGAAGGAGCTGTTGTCGTACCGCAACATGCACTCGTCATACCAGACGACGGAGAGTCGCTGGTTCGGGCATCTTCGGAGGATACGCTGTTTTGCAGTGGCCACGCAGTCGTTGCACGTGGAGTTGCTGACATCGCCACGGCAGAGAAAGAGCCCATAGGCTCGGTCGGGAGGGGTCTGGCCGGCGGTGGCGTTGGCAAAGCCGTAGGTGCTGTTGGTGGCGGCAGAGGAGAGGGAAGAGAGGAGGGTGTTGAGGTTGGACTCGTAAGTGGAGTTGGGAGTGAAGAGACTATTGCGTGGGCAAAAAAAATTGAGATAAGAGGCGGCAGCTGCAGTACCGAAATTCTGGACGAAGACGAAGAAGAAGGAGGAGGAAGAGAGGGAGAGGGAGAGGGAGAGGGAGAGGGAGATGGTGTAGCAAGAATTCATGATTTGCTAGAGTTGGTGGATTGATTGGGCTTGCGGCAGGAGAACGGGCAGAAGATCGTAGGAAGAAGGAGAATCAATTTTGATGAACATCAATTCTTAGGATAAGTAACTGCAGCATGAACAGTACCAAGTCCATAGAGCTGTCGTTTCATGTGTTAGGATTAAGCATAATGAAATAGAGGGTAAGTGTGAGAGAAATCAAGACACAAGATTTATCATGATTCACCTTTAAACTGAGACTATATCTTCCACGACAACTCTCAATTATAAAGAAAAAAGATATATATATATATATATATATTCAGTAACTATTTATAAGTCCAAACCCAAACAACCAATAAAATATAAACCCCAAACTTTAAAAATCCTCTAGGGTCAGCCCTCTACTACCTCTGTCAAGACAGCCCGAATCCCTGCTCATCTTTTTATGATGAAAAGTATTAATTATATTCCACCGTCATGTTCTTAAATTAATACAAATAGTCACCATCGCATATAAAAATGAGCTCATGAGTTTTGAACACTTTAAATTTGAAATATTACTCCTCACGACATATTTAGGAGTTCTAGAACATATGAATTGATATCTAAAATCGTGAAAGGCTGTTACATCATCCAGTTTTTTGCTCGGGGAAGTGGGCTTTTTGACAGTTCAAGACAAACCGGTGTGCGGTCGTGGACCAAAGTCAATTGCGTGATTAGCGTTCAGATTTGGCTCCGCGTGGAGACACGAAGAGGAAATGTCAAAACATGTATGCCAGTGATGTCGTTGGAGAGAGATGGAGAGATTGAGAGAGATGGGATGAAAGGGATTTTGGTGGTGCATATAGTTTTGAATTTTTCTTCAAAATTACGTTAATAATAGTAATAATTTTTGAAATTTGAAAATTGATTCGCATAATTTGATGCGACTGCGAATGGAAAAATCCAACCCTTCCGAAACGTTTCACTTGAGTTATGCCTATTTATTTAGGAGAGAAAATGGAATTGAATAGGTAACACTCTCACCTAATTTATTCAAGATATTGCCCTAATTAATCTATCATATGCTAACTCTCATGATTTTGTCTCTAGAAGGACACTAAACTTGATTGCATTTTTAATTAGGCATGTTTAATATTGTAGTTTCCTTCTAACCAAACAAAAAAAAAAATCGTTGTTTCCAATGCTAAACTTTTTCATTTATTCAAAAGGCACCACTTACAAATATTATCCATAAACACTGTTTACCTCCTCCATTTATTTTTACCTTCATTTGCCACTCTAGAAGTCTAGTAAAGAAATTAATATGTAAATATAATATATGTATATTTCATTACGTAACGGGTGCGCTCACAAAGGAATTATCAAATTTGACGTTGAAATTCATTTATATACACACACATATATGTATGTATGTATGTATGTATAGACACGTTAAGTTTACTGAACAATTTTGTTCACGAGTGTTGACATTGATGATCATAGATTGAATTTGACGCAATTCTAGTAACGTTGCCGTGGGTTACCGAAAGTTGAATGATGTTGAGTGAGTTTGGAATGTTTCATCCTCATTCTCAAGTGGAGACTTGGAAAGATAAGTCAAGGATGAGGATGTAGACGAAACTGGAGGTTAGCAAGAGAGGGATGGAAGGAGGGAGAGAGAGCGAGAGAGATATGGAAGACATTTATGCTACTTACAAATAACATAGTCAATTTACATAAGTTTTCATCAACGTAAATAAGGATGCTCGAAGAAAATGAATTCTCTACATTGAGTTCCATGTCATCAGAAATTACTATATTAAATTATGGAAAAAATATATTGGAAGTCTTGAAACTTGTCATGAAAATACAAATGAGTCGTAAAATTTTCAAAAAATGCAATCAAGTCCTAAAATTTATTGTGAATATACAACTTTAAAAAAAGTGGAATCAACGGAAGGATTATGTTGGACAAATATGACAAGTTTCAAAACTTGATCACACTTTTTGAAAGTTTTAAGACTCAATTACAATTTCATGACAAGTTTTAAGACTTAATTACACTTTTTAAAAGTTTTAGAACTTAATTGCACTTTCATAATAAGTTTTAAGACTTCAAATACACTTACTTTTAAATTATTTAGAGTTGATTTGCAAACAAGGACAAATTGGACTTCGATCCACTTAAAATATTTTGTTGAGTTGTTGAGTATTTGACTAGCGATTTTGTTAATAATTTAGTATTTTCACCCTTCTCCATCATATACAAGTTTTTCAATTGATAATATATTTAATTAATATTGGCATAATCAAGTGCAATATGTAGATAGTTTAATATTTTGTCCAGTCAAAAGTCTTAAACCCTTTTTTCCATTACATAGATAAATAGATGGATGAGCCCCATTTATATCTCATGACCTCAGTTATTTTTTGATAAATCCATAAATATTTAGTAATTGATAAGGAGATCAGCGATTTTTGCATTGAAAAATACTAACATTATTGGATTTAATCTCTATACTCAGAATGAAAGGCAAATATGGGTTAAATGTGGAAACTTACATAGCTAGCTAGATAAAAGGACTTCTCTAACTATTAAATGAAATCTACCTAAATTTTTATAAGATAATGACAAATATTAACTAATATTAGAATCTAATTTGCCAGGAGGATGATGGTCCACACTTGCCCTTTGCAAATGCGTGCATGGGGAAGACTAGATCAAAAAATAGACCCATCGTACAAGCAACAACAACTAAAGTTGATTTTCCACCGTGAATGGTGTTTATATGATGTCGAAGGTGCCTGGTCAAATTAAAGTATTCTAGAAAATGGTTGTGAGAAATTTTATGGCTATATATTGAGGGCCGGCATTAGTTGTAGTTAATGTTTGGTAAAACTTAATGATTCCACATATACATGGTGAATTACAAGAGAGGATGCTGATGAGATTTGTTTGGTATGTGGAGTTGGGAACAAAGAGGGCGGTGTTTGGGTAGTAATGCCATAAATAAGTTGGTGCAGCTTCAGCAATGTGAGTGTGAATGTTGAGAAAATTGAAGAAGAAAAGAAGATGATGAGCGGGAGGTGAATGGTAAAGCGAGAATTCATGTTTTGATGATTGGGTGGCTAAGAAGAGACATTCGGAAAATATTTATATAGGCGTGTGTCTAATTAAAACTTTGGCTATTTTTATAAACCACAAGTCTACACACAATTCAACTAAATATACATGAGGCAATTATTATTGGAGGAACAAAGGAAATTTACAAGAGTCTCTTTTTGGGTGGTCCTTTTTCCCTTGTTGGGCCCCTATTGCAACCCCCTAGTGGTTACCTCTACAAGACTTTGATTATACAAGCCACTTAGGTTGCTCGCACCATAAGTTAGTCAAGTAAACTAACTTGTAGTTTTTCCTTGTTTTGCTCGCAAGAGAAGAGTTGCAAAGCAAATTGGGGCTGAGGATATGTCATTTAACGTGTGTAGGGTGATGGTCCCCTATTGGGCCCCTATTGCAACCCCCTAGTGGTTGACTTTAGAAGACTTTGATTATACAAGCCATTTAGGTTGCTTGTACCATAAGTTAGTCAAGTCAACTGACTTGGAGTTTTTCCTTCTTTTGTCCGCAAGAGCAGACTTGCAGGGCAAATTGAAGTCAACACGTTGGATCTCATTTCATGTGTGTTGGGTGATGGGCTAGGTATGCCTCAAAGGCCCATCACATATTTGGAAAAAAAAAAAAAGGAGATTAGTACACTCAAAATCTTAACTTATAATGAAAATTCAATCGATTTCTAAAAATTTCAAAATCTTCAATTAGTAGAAGGACTTAAATGGACCAATTTGACAAGTTTTAGTATGCGATTGCACTTTTGAAAGTTTTATAACACAATTACATTTCTATGACAAGTTTTAAGACTTAATTACAATTTTTGAAAATTTTAGGATTCAATTTCACTCTCATTATAATTTTTAAGATTTCTAATGCTCCTATCCTTTATTTTTATTTTTTTAAAAAAAAAAGAAGAAAAATCTAAAGAAAGAAAAGAAAAAGAAAGCCAAACGTTATTGATGGTGGAGAAGAGAGAGTAGTGGCATTTTCTTGCAAAAAAAGAAAGAAATAGTAGAGAGTGTGTAGTATCTAAGGTTGATTTGATATAAGTTGGTTGAGTTTTGAGGAAGATATTGATTCTCAATAGATTTCATTTCTATTGAATAGTTGTCGTCTCTTTAGCAGCACAATGTTTTAGTTAAATATCTCAAACAATTCTACTTGGAAAACTCAAATTGAAGATATATTTGCAATTATCATCCTTCTCGAAGGATAATGAGAATGAGGATGACACGGCTGTCATTTCACTAGACAAGGAGATAGTGCTCTTGCTATACTGGTCGCTAAACAAGGAATTTGAAAAGCTTGGGAAGGAAAAAGGTGAGTAACAACTGCTTAGTGAGTTATGGTATCTCTTCTAAGTAGATTCAACATACTTTATGTATGTTTAAGACACAAAAACATAACTCCTACCAAATTTCAGGATATAACAAACTTATAAGAAGAAAATGAGTTATATACAATTCAATATAGCTAATATTAACCCATTGGCGGGCAACTGCACTGGTAAGGGCCTTGTTCCTCATCATCGAGGTCGCAGGTTTGAACCTCTGCGTTGCTAATGCGTCTTAAGTGGGAAACCATCGTGACGTCTTGAATTTCGACCCCATCCCGATAAAATGAAATGGGCATTTCATCAATGTGCTTATGATCGTTTTACTCTAAGATGGGTCCCTCATGAGTTAACCGATCTATCAAGTGAAGCCGTTAAGGGATATAAATGCAACGGACTTGAGAATTTGATAAAAAATAAACTACTTGACCATGATAATCGGCAATGGTCAATACGACACTGTTATAAGCGATTAGGGATTGGATATAGGTCAATTCGATAGAAGCACACAATTGAATGGTGGGTGATTCCACCTGATTACAAAATTCATGTCGAACGGCACTAACCCAAATTCCTATCAATTTGATACCCGGCACCCGCAATTGAAACTTTGAAATTTTTACGACAATCGAGAGTCAACGATGAGTTGGAGATGCACAAACGTGAATCAAAATTATTGACCACGAGTCAAACGCGATAAAATCCTTAAAAGCTACCCGATAGGTTTGGTCGAGCTAAAATTGTGTCCGGTCGATTTTAACCACGAAATTGAATTCAGTTTTAGGAATTGAACGTTCGAGTGTGTCACGATTCATTTGTAGGATCTCGTCTCATCTTTCGGAGAAATTCCGTCGAGCCCGAAATTTTGCGGAAAAATCGATTTTGGACAAATCGGAAAAGAGTTGCAAATTTGGATGGCTGAAGATTTGGGGTTTTTCTACCCTAAATTGGTTTATTTTGGGCAAATGAAAGCTAATTCTCATTGGTGGAGTGCTTGACTATGGGCATGATGTGGACATCACAACAATGAAATTGATATTTTTCCCATGACTTTGTTGTCTCTAATCCTCCCTCCCCCTCTCTACCGTTCATTTCCTTTCCCCCTTGCGTACGTGAACCCCTCCCCTTTTCCCTCTCACGCACGTCTCTCCCCTCACAGTTGTAGCCGACCACTAAAGGTGTCAAAATGGGTCATTGACCCTCATAGTGTACGCCAGAAGACCGTTGAACAGCAAGTAGGTTGTGCCCAAGGAGCTGTAAACAACTGGAACGTGTGAATGATTGAGATATATGCGTCGGATTATGGGACAAAATTGTGTGGCATTGAATGGAACGAGTCATAACGATTTGACCCTATAATCGGGACCCTTATGATTGAGTGAGACATTCTAATTAATGTGTGCATCTATTATATGCATTGAGTATATGAACTGTGTTGACATGCAGGGAGGTGCTGAGGTGAGGTAAGCCTTCTTTGATGTGTGCTTAGGCTACCTCTAGTTGAATTGTCTTCCTAATTGGGGTTTAGGGTGTAGACTCGCTAAGGCATCGTCTCACCTCGTTGTGGTTTACAATTTTCAAGTCCTTAGTGTGGAGAATCCGAAGCCCGAGGCTGAACGGTTTGGAGTGTAGGTGGCCAAGGGTTTTCTTTATGGACATAGACTTGTGTATAGACTTGATGTGTTTATAAATGGTGTTTTGTTTAAATTGGTTGTCCTTTTCTATCACATGTTTGATTATTGTCTAAGGTTTATTAGTTTGCTTCCGTATGTGCATAAAACGAATGGGTCGACAACGCGTCTTGGGAACATCAATAAATTTTTAAGTTGACTACCGAGGGATGTGCACGTGCTTGGGGTTCGGGGCGTGATAGCCATGGTGGTGGGGTCCTGTGCTAGCCTCCCTCTATGTATAGTCAGTGGTCTCCGTTGAGCCGATTGAGCCGGTAGCGGCCGTGAGTACCCATAAGGTGTGCCAAGCCAAATCTTGGATATCAAAATAAAAATTAAAAATATAGCTAATATTAATATCAAAAATTTCCGTTTTACAATAATATCAAAATAAATATCAATAATCCAATCATTGATCAATCTTGTCAAAATCGCACGCCAATAGTCCATTCCATTGGCCAATTTTAACGCCTCATGACAAGGCGACCAAGCTCACCTCTAGGCAAGGATTCCACTTATATTGCCAATAGTTGGTTTACAAGAATATCCTAAATTAGTATGCATACACACAAGTCTCTCAATGAGCTTACAGTGATATTGAGTATAAATACCAACTAATAACAAGATCCTCCACAATCCATAAAGCCAAATTTAGAGACCATTTCATAAATCACAATATGCTTCCCAACAATTTCATAATTCATTTCATTAACCACTTAACAAATCAGTATATAACATTTCACAACACATTTTTTTAAATAATTTACAAACCATTCACAAATACCCAAAAGTAGTAAATACTCAATCCATATTTTCATGCAACAAACATGCTCTTTAATAACTCATAATATATTGAATCTCTATAACTTTCAAGAAATGAGTTTACATATTCATTGAAAAGATAGCATGTGGCATCCAAAAATTCTATGACAAGCCATAAGGTGTGTTAAAGTCTTTAATTAGGTGATAAAAATTTCCATGGCTTATGCTTTAGCCATTAGTCTTTTAATTAGATGATTTGTGCATATGATTGTGGAAATTTAAATTTGATAGATTAATAATCTATGCTTGGCCATAAGATTTATAAATTAAATTTCAATGGACAAGATGTCCCAAGACTTTGGCCAAGATTGAAAATGGAAATTTAAAAATATTTATAGAAGGAATTCAAAAAAAAAAAAAGGGAAAAAAAAGGTCAAAATTCGATTGGGCCTTAAGCCCAAGAGTGGAACTTTAATGGACCAAGTTAGCCGGCCCATTAAAGCCCACAAGTGAGCCGTTGACCGGCCCATTAGAGGCCCAAGAAGTGGCCGGATGGCCCAAGCCCAAGAGGCCCAAGCTCAATTCAAAATCCGATGTGACAAGTGGCAAAGGGGAAGGCCATGCATTGGCCATGGTTGAGGCAAAACAATCATTACAAATGATGAGCTCTAGGGGGGTATAAGAAGGAAGAGAGAGAGGGTGACCGGCCATTTTGTTTGCCCAAGGAGAGAGAGAGAGGGAGGTGTGCGAGAGAGAGAGAGAGTTGTGCGAGAGAGGAGGAGCGGCCGAGAGAGAAAGGAGGAGGGAACCGCCGTGTGCCGCCGTGTTCGCCGCCGTACGTCGTCGTTCGTCCATCCTAGAGGCAAGTGGAGTCCTCTAGCTTCTCTTGCATGCTTGTATGTTGTTTGCATGTTAGATTTTGGGTGTTTTTAGTGAGAAAAACCGAGGTAAGGTTGGCTTGTTCTTAAGTCGCGTGACTGTTCTTGCTCGGATTGCGTGAGTCAGTAACTTGTTTGAGCTTGCATGTGTTTTTGGAGTCTGATTTTCACTTTGATTTCTTCATGAAAGTTGTAGGGAACATCTTAAACTACAACATAATCAAATTTGAAGTGAAAAGAACAAGTATAGCTTGGTAAATTGACTAGATCTTGAAGACAATGATTCTGGTGATGTATTCCGAGACACCCGAGACTTAAAGGACTAAAATGAGGACCATAATCTGGTTATTTGATCTAGATCTCTTCATAAAACTTGTAAAGGACACCTTTACACATAACATATTTAAATTTCAGAGAAAAAGAAAGAGAATAGGTGGGTGAAATCTTAGTATTTTGGAGATGGAGGCACTGGACGATGCGGTAATGGATCCAAAAGCTTCGTGAGGTTGAATAAAATAATATATAAGGAATCTGGCTTGGAGTTCTTCATCAAAGTTGTACGAAAATGTCTTGGCTATAATCCAGTAAAATTTTATAATTTTTGGAGGCCATATGGATATTTTAATTGAATTTATTCGGAAACCGTGCATTCTGGTTTCATCCGAGAAGCATAGGATGTTTTGGGAAAATTATGAGGTTTTGTAAAAATTCAATTTGGCCATGAATTTTGCAAGTAATTATCATCCTATGGGTTTGTTTAACAATTTATTGAATAAAAAGGAATTATTTCATTGGCCATAGATTCCATTTAATTAATTCATGTTGCATGTGTAATAAAGCTTTGATATGTCTATGATATTGAATTGAGATGCACATGTGATAAAGCCTTGATATGTCTATGATATTGAATTGAGATGCACATGTGATAAAGCCTTGATATGTCTATGATATTGAATTGAGATGCACATGTGAATAAGGTCTTGGCATATGTATGGCAATTGAATCAATGCATGTGTGAATGTCACGCCTAGTATGATTTGTTTGATATCATGCCATGTGCCATATTAAAATGTGAATAAAATACTGGTAAACATGGATGATGGTAAATGAGGAGATGGTTGTGATGGCGGATGATGCTCGGAATGTATAGAGATACATTGCCGAAATTCCCTGGGAGATTCAGGATGCTCGGAATGTGGGGGGCCGGAAGCCCTGTCGGAGGTTTTTGCCAGAAGGGAATACCTTGCGATGCCTGGATTGGGGTGCGAGATGCCTGGCTAGAAGGGTAAAGGCCGGAAGCCCTATCGAAGGTTTCTGCCCGGAGGGAATGCCTCATGATGCTAGTTGAGATGTGAGATGCCCGGAATGTGGGGGGCCGGATGCCCGGTGGCCTAGGAGGCTGAATGCCGGGGAACCTCGGAGGTCTTTGCCCGAGGGGATGATGAAATTGATGATTTGAGAAATGGGTGATGTGGTGATCAATTGAAAAGTAAAAAGTGAAAATTAAACCATGATATGATATGCATGATGATATGCATGATGGTGATGATGACGATGATATGCATGATGATATGCATGATGAGGATGATGATGACGATATGCATGATGATATGCATGATGATGATAATGATATGTGATGTGAAATAACGATGATCACCCATGATGATATCATATGCATGATGATATGCATGATGATGATGATGATGATGATGATGGTGACGATATGCATGATGATCATGATATGATATGCATGATGATATACATGATGATGATGATGATATGGCATGCATGATAATATGCATGGTGATGATAATGATGATGGTATAAGATATGACATGTGTAATGTGATAATGTCATGATGATGATGACATGTATGATGCGATGATTATACACATGTATGTGTTATAAATTGATATGATAGTGCATGATAGTATGCGCATGGCTTCAGGGTAAGTTACGCTTGCAATGCATGTATGATTTGCCTAATGCATTGAGTTGTTATTGGATTTCCCTATCTGCTGAGTGGTTGTACTCACCCCTTTTGAGGATAACATTTCAGATTAGCCAGTATGCTGCTTCCTGCCGTCACGCGAGGTACATTTTATGGGTTACTGTCCGACGTTGAGGTAGAGTGTGAGGAGTTCGGCTGTCCTTTCGTGCCTGGACTCACCTACATATGCGTACGCTGTCTTGTCATGTACAACATAGGCCTGGCTGGGGGCCAAGTCATTCAGGAGTTTGTTTTTGTTCACGTTCGCCGCGATGGGGTGATGGGAGGGATGCTGCCACCGCCTGACGCACAGGACTGGGTGTGAGACCTGAGCGTGACGAGTAGGGCTGTGTTTTTTTTTTTTTTTTGGAGTTAGTTAGCCGACACTTATGATGGGCGGATTGTACACGTGTGATGTAGAGGGTCGAGGGTTCTTTTTGAGGTTTTAGGCTGGACATGGCTAAGTCCTAGCTTTTCCTTTTTGATGTACCGACCCGAGAGTAGTCCCATCTTGAAAATATATGTAAATAAAGTGTCGTGGCATGTTTATAAAAATCCTGATGTTTAGTGGTGTGTATTTGTATCATGGCTGGTAGGGGGAGAGACGTGATATTTAATTTGCTTCCGCTAATGAGTCGCACTGGGACCGTTTTGTTTTAAAAAAAAATGTGTGTCTATAAATTATGACGCATTTTCTAAGGAGAAAGGTAATAAGGAGTAACATTGGCGCTGGTGACGACCTGCGAAGGGTTCGGGGTGTTACATAGCACCACTCACCTAAAATGCCCAAAAACCAATCAATGCATAGCTAAACAAGTTGACAATCTTGCAATCTTATCAATTAAATGAGAATTGATGTCAAAACCAAGTAAAACACTACAATAACTACGAATTGGCTAAACTACACTTAATTGCCAAATAACTCTTATGCGACAACAAATAGCTTACTCAAAGCAATTATTCAAACCTAGGCATAACATGGAACTCATACGTGAAACCCTAAAATTATCACTTCAATCAAACGGTTTTACCCTAATGACTTCCTCAAATTCCACGGCTCTACGACCACATAATCCGTCATTTTCATAAAATCCCATAGCTCAACACCTCAAAAATCAAACAATGCGGCTCAAATTTGATCTAACTCCAAAAACTACTTCGATTGGATGAACGAAGGGAGCAAGCACTTATTAGGCATTGCGATACGTAATTGATCCAATTTGGTGAGATGCTCATGGCGTGTGTGCAAAATCCCTATTTCCATTTCTTTCTCTTTTTTCTTTTCCGTTTCTTTTCTTTCTCTTTGCCCTTTTTTCTTTCTTTCCCTACGTTTGTCATGCAAAGCTTTCGGCCTTAAAATTCGGTCTACTGCTTGGCTGGGGTTTTCTTTTACTCTTTTTTTTCCTTGCTTTTTCACCTTTGACTTTTTGACTTCGAAAAAGCCATAGTTTACAATTATTGTTGGAGAAATTTAATTAAAGCATAAGTGTAAAAGAATATTTGTATGAGTGATTTGGTCCACTCCTAATTTAAGGATTATAACTACTTATTCTCACAGATGAATGACGTATGTAGCCACTTATGCAAAATATTTTTTATATGGAGTTTAGCTATATCTTGAGTAATTTTTATCCCGCTAGACTAGGTCCATAGTATTCGATCTAATAAAAAGGAGAGTTGGCACTGAGGAAGACAAGCAATACAAACACAAATGTACCCTCAGGTCGGTGTTGTATTAGGGAGGGTTGCCTATGATGGTCTGATAGTCCATCCGCCTCATATATAAGCATACATGAATTTGAAGAGGTGCAAGTAGGCTTTTTTTGTAACTTCCTATTATCTCATTCAAATTACTTCCCATATTGAATATCTTCCAAAATAGAGGGTGTTTTCATCTGAAGAATAAGCATAAGATATAACTTATTGCATGAAGGCTTCCATTGTTTCTTTGAGAAGGTAATTGGCATTTGTGTTGTGCTACATAATATTTTCTTTGTGATCATATTCAGACCATTGTGGTGTTGTCAATTCATCCATTAAGTGCTGGTGATTCATCCCATATTTCTAGATAAAATCTCATTGTTCTACTAGAGGTAAATAAGTAGCCTATAATTTCGATAAAAAAAAAAAGTAGCTGATAATAAGTATATGAAATTTGGAAAATTTTATAAGCCAAGTTTGATTGTAGTGAGAGAAATTTGAAACGCCAGCCATAAACTCAAAACTTTATGGTGATTCAATGAGTTTCGTTTTCGTATGTTAGTAAATTCTTGTGGTGCTTGAAACAAGCTTTCCAATCGTATATCAAACATAAAATTTCATGTTGTGTAGAGAGAGAAATAATGGTTTGAGGTTTGATGGCATTTTGTAAATGACTAGTGGCCGGAGGTAGGGGAAGCCCTGTCATTAGTCAATCCCACGCGAGGCAGCTTTTTATGGTCGGAGAGTGTAGTTGACTCTCTGACTTTCTAACTTTCGAACGAGATGCCGTTTTTACCAATGTGTTCATATTTGTAAAATGTATTTTTCTATGTTTTTTTATTCTATTTTTGTGCTCCAAAAAATAATTATTTATAATTTTTTCTTTGAATAAAGTTTAAAAATCATAGAAAACATTTTCTAGTCATATTTTCGAAAGAAATTTAAGTGCTAGACAAAAATAATTTATATTAAATGTGGTTGCTGCCTAGTGGGAGCAAGTGAATGTTCTTAAATGTCATACTCTCACAAACATGAAAATGCTATTAGTTTACAAAAACTCAATTATTGTAAAAATATTTGCATTGTCATTTTTATTTAAGATTAAATGACATGTTTAGATGTTCTAGTGTTATTTTTTCTATGTAAATATTGTTGCAATGAACTTTGTTATTTTATTACTATTGGATATGATTGTGACAGCCCGATTTTTTTATTCTATTTTTAATTGAATAAGTTGGGTTGTTCATCGATGTGCCTATAGTTCTTTTCCCTGAGCTGATCACTCACGGGATAACTAGTTTACCAGGTGAAACCATTAAGGAATCTAAACATAATAGACTTGAGAATTCGACCAGAAATTGACTGCTAGACCGTGCTAATTTGCAAAGGTCAATGCGGCACGATCAAAATCGAAAAGAGACCGGAGATAAGTCGATTCGATAGAGGTATACGATTAGTGTGTGGGTGATTCCACTTGATTACAAAATTTATGTTGAACGACGCTAGACCGATTTTTCTGTCATTTTTGTACCATGTGCTCGTATTTGAAATCTTGAGATTTTCACAACAATCGAGAGTCGCCGAAGAGTCAAAGATGCACAATGTGACTCGAAAATAATTGATCACGGGTCAATTGCACTAAAAATTCCTGAACGCTATCCAGTAGATTAGATCATGCTAAAATCACTCTTAGTTGAAATTAATTGCAAATTTAAACCCGAATTCATAAATTGAAAGTTCTGCCATGTTATGATTCATTTTGGACCGGGAAAAATAGAGGACCGTTTTTTGTTGCATTTTTTGCTGTCAAGTTGGATGAATTGATAAGGAAAAATCATAAGAGGGACGATGGCACCTTGACTAGTTTTATGGGGGCCAACTTGGGTCCAATTGGAGGGAAATTGTCCAAATTAGTAGCCAAGAGGGTGCAACAACTTTTGGACCATTTCGATGGCTTGTTAGGGAAGATTTGTAGAAGAAATGGCTGAGGATTGAAGGCTTAAGGTGGTGGGGCATAGCTGATGAGTAATTTGGATATTTAGCTTGATATTTGAGGCAATTAGGACCCCTCCTCTTTAGCAGCTGGCTTCTTTTTCCTCCTTGGACTGCCTTTATCCATTGTTGAGGCATTTGAGAGCTTGAGAGAACCAGAGAATAGCCAGCAGGCTCCCCCTTCACCGTCGACCGTTGCCCGAAGCTGCTGAACCCATCACGCGCCCGCATGCCGCCCACAAGCCGTTTGCTTGCCCTTGCTCGCGTTTGCTCATCCTCGCACCCAGCCAACGTCCTATGCGTGCCCTAGTTGCCGTCGAGACCTCTTGGCCACCGTCCAGCCAGCCAGAACCACTGCTTGGCCCCGTAACAACCGTCCATCGTCCGTATGACCGTTTTAGCCCAAGCCGAGCCTTGATCCAACTTTCTCGGCCTAAGAGCAAAAGCCGAAGCTCAACCCCTAGTTGAGGCTTCTAGGCCCATTTTAAGGCCCATCTGGGACTCCATTGGTGTCGCCGTAGGCTTGTTTATCGCTCACCACCGCGTTGCCATGGACTCACCGGCCCGCTAAACCAATGAGTTTACTTGTTAAACTCTGGTTATGGAGTTAATGATGCTTAGTGGATAATTAGTTTAGGTTAATTATGGATTATGTGGTTAGTTAGTTTATATTAGTGATTTAATCGCTTAATTATGCATGTCAAGTGGTTAGAATAGATTGATTAAGGGCCGAATAGATTGTACTATTTATCTAGATAGGTTCAGAAATTTTCTAGACCTGATTAAGTGGTTAGATTAGCATTTCTGATGTAAGTTAGTATTTATTGCATTTAAATTGCATTGTAATTTATTTAATTATCTATTATTTTCCGAAAATTATACCGGGATAGCCAGTGACCGGAATTTCGTGCTGATTATAGTGGTGTGCTTAGTTTATGCAATTGAGTGTTAATTTGTGCAAATTGAGTAGTGATTGGAATTTTAGTTATTTATTCCAAAATTGTGAAATTTTGATATTTAATTAGAAAATCCTGGGTGTCGGGTTTTGACACCGAAAGTAGTTTTAAAGACTATATCAAACAATGGGCTTTTAAAGGAATGATATCAGTTTTTCTAGTTCAAATTGACCATATACCCATATATGATTATTTTTACCGTGTGTTTTTAATAGGAAGAAAATGAGCCAAGTACATTTTTTTAATTGGGACATTTTAGTGCAAAGCACGATGGCTTGGCTGGAATTGGATGGGTGCATGAATGGTTATGAGAACTTGTACTCAATGTGAGGCGAGTGGACATCCCCCCTATATGGGATGCCTTTGTCAAAAGATGCCGATTACAGTAGATTCTGGACCGGTGCTCCTTCGGGATTGCCGTGCTCAATGGGGTGAGACGTTGCCATGCTTAATGGGGTGAGACAATGCCTGGTTATGCCAGAAGACCGCCGAACGTCGAGTAGGCAGTGCCCATTAAGCTGTGATAAAATTGGAATGCATGATTGAGTGAAATTGACATGCTGGATTATGGGACAAAATTGTGTGGCACGAAATAAGACGTGTCATAACGATTTGGCCTTATAATCAGGACCCTGTAGTGGTTTGAGAGATGAGATGCGGCATTCCAATTGATTGAGTATTATTATTGTATATGGTTGAGTATATGAACTATGCTGATATGTAGGGAAGAACTGAGGCGAGGTAAGTCTCTGTGGTTGTGTGGTTAGACCGCCTCTAGGCGTATTTTCTTCCTAGTCAGGGTTTAGGGGATGAACTTGCTAAGACGTTGTCTCACTCCGTTGTGAGCTTAATTATTTTCAAGTTGTCAAATGGAGGAGCGCCAAGTGTAGTATGGGGTCCTATAGACGATGGATTTTAAGTTTACCTACATCCCCATTCTCGGGACCACCCTGACTTAGGAGCTAGTTGAGTCTGTGGTATGGGTTAACGAGGGACTACCTCAAATAGTAGCTCACCAATTCATAGCATGGTTCATCGGCTTTCGACCAAGGGGTCGGAAGGGTCCCTTGTTGGATTTCGACGGGCCTCCTGTTGGGACTGGGCAGTGGGAGGCAGCTCACCTGATGGATATCGACACGCCTGATATTGTCGTGGTGGACCCTGAGCCTCCTGAGCCCATGGACGAAGAGTCTAGTGCTTAGATAGCCTAATAGCTCTTCTTTTTGAGTTAGCCCCTTTTTTTGTTATAGACTCTTCTATGTATAAACTCAATTGTTTATAAAAGCGTGTTTTGATTGTGAATTTGTATCATACTTTTCTATCATATGTTGTTTACTGTTAGGGGTTTTTAATTTGCTTTCACATGTGGAAATAAATGAATGGATCGGCGACGCGTCCTAGGACATCGCAATTTTATCGACCACCGAAGAATGTGCATGCACTCAAGGTTCAGGGCATGACAATGATTATTGCATGATGTCATTAAATACATACCTTTCAAGTTTTATCATCATTTTTAGTGGAAGTTCGCAGGTTGATAGAATTTAAAGAAATTCTCAGTTAGGACTTAAATTTTGTGCAAATTGAACAAAGATAGTAAGACAATTGTAACATGAAAGATGATTGGGAACAAAGTGAACTTGTAATTCATTGCTTTTTTTTTTTGTCAAATTATCATTAATTTGGCTTGTTTATATTGTAAAATATATGTGTATTCACGTAAAAAATGTGTTTGTATTAATTATGTGTTTATTGTGTCAATGTGTAGCTGTCATTGATTATAACTTTGGTATCTAGACCATTGTGATTGACCTCAATAAGGATACAAAATTGAACGATGATAATTTTGACATTTAGCATCAAAATGTTCATTACATGAAAAGAAAGAAGTTTTGGAGACTCTCAATTACACCATGGTTGAACCTAAGCAAGGAACTTCTGCTCACCACATAAGAGATCATGAAATTTATCAAGCTTGGAGAAAGAAAAATAGCATTGCTCGCATCATGTTATTGAGTGATGTACAGGATGATCTCATGTATAAGTTTGAATGTTTCAATAACGCTGAAGAAATTTGACATGTCTTAAAAGATAAGTTCAGGGGTACATTTCCCACTAAATTAAAGAGGCTTATTATCAAGTTTGACACCTATCAAAATAGCCAAAATCAAACTTTGGTGCAGCATCTTCAGGAAATGTCGAATATAATATGAGAACTAAAGACGGCATGTCATAACCTAGTTGATGAATAGCAAGTTCAAGCTGTTAAGAGCTAAGTAGCATTGACACTAACATGCAATATGCAATATAACACAACACAATATACCGACACGTCATTTTCAAAAAATAGAAAATTTTGACATGTTGTGACACATAATATTATTAAATGTATATAAATTTTTATGTAGACATGACAAATTATCATTTTTATGATTATTTCAATCAAATTAATTTGATTCAAATTCACAAACAAATAAATAAATAAAAAAAGAACATGGAATGAATTTGCACTAAAAACATTAATCCACAATTTGTTAATGTCATTCATTGTTTTAGTTTGACAAATTCAAATAATCAATAATACTTGGTATTTAAAAAAAATCCATATTCCACTATTAAATTTAACATTTAGCAATAAGTAAAAAAAAATAATCATCCACATTTCACCATGAAATACAACAAGAAGTGTTTCCCCCTTTATTAGTTTTATTATATTTATTTTTTTTTACATATTTACATTTTGAACCCTCATTTATTAAAAATTATTAAAATGGACTATGTGCGTGTTAGAATCACGTTTTAGAGCATGCCAAGTGAGTTGACCGCGTGTTGGAGTATGTTGGACACGTGTTGAAGTTTCCAACATGACATGATATGGAAAATTAACATGACATATAAGGTTAATATCATAACTTTTGATGATATGGAGTTAGAGGATGATTGGCTAAAGGCTGCTAGATTTTCTACACATGCTTATGCTATTGAAACTAGTTCACACAAAACTTTGGGCTTCAGATGGAATCATTGATTCTGCAGGAATCTTTAAAATTGATATTTTGATCTTTAAGGCTTAAGATCAACTTATCGGTTTTATTTGCGAGATTACAAGTTGATTGGATATTATTTCCTTATTCGCATTGATTGGATGATATGTGATTTTGAGTGATTTAGTGCTTGCTTTGATTGCTTTATTTTTGCTGAAAATACAAAAATTGTGCATCATGTATAATAGAATTAGTTTTGTAGTTAGATTTGCATGATATAATAGTTTTGCCACCCTTTTTTTCAGGATGCATGTTTAGATAATACATCTTTGCATTGAATTGCTTTTTGAGATATCTATCTAGGTTAAGATAGGATTCAGATTAGTCTATTTCCTAACTTAAAATAGATAATATCTCCTCTTAGTTAGATTTTTATTATTAGTAATTTTTAATTACGAATTTTATAGAAAATACAAAAATATCATGGGCATGTCATATAGAATTAGGATCATGAAATGTATGTCATTTAGTGATTGTCGCTAGATCCATTTAATTAGAAATTGCCCGTCATTAGAATTAGGTCATTTGGGTTAAATTGCATCGCACATAGATTAGATTTCATTAAATAGGAGAAAATCCTAAAATAAAAATTAAGTGATTGCGTGTTAATTAGAAATCATATCTAGGATTGTTGATGTGAATTCTGATATAACATTACAGATGCTTTGTTGTTGCTACTAGGTAAGTCCCGCAATTTACTCATTGCTTTCTTAGGTGTTAAATTGGTAGTTTGCGCACCGCATGATCACCTGACATGTTATGGAAGTAAATTAAAATTAATTCAAGCTACTTGCAAAACATTTTTTTTTCAAAATAAAAGAAAAAATGTGCCGAAAAAGCGTTAGAGAAATCTAACGTAATCAAGTCCCAAAACTCACAATCTCTGGTTTGTAGGAGTAAGGTATATCTCCCGTTACTTTACATGGGTTTCTAATCGACCCACGAAAAATAGATTAGTGGCGACTCCTAGCTAATAATCTTTTACATGCTAAATATTTGAACTTAAATCTCGAATTGGTATGAGCTTGGGAGAGTCCGAGCTAAGTTTAGGCTTAGTAGTCCATTAGCCAAACCCTAGGTGGTGCACCCGAAGTTAGGTTGCGACACTTTGTAAGCCTAGTATTTTCCTAAAACAAAACCCTTGGCTTAGCGGTTTTGTCTTGTGCATCAAATTGGATGGATAGAACCAACTTAGTTCCCGCAAGGATCATTGCTTCACATAATAACAATTTTTGTCTTTAAAAGAGAATCGAAGAAATCGAAGAAATAAAGATTCAACAATGCTTGAATCAGTGTTACTAACTCTGTATAAATAAAATAAAAAATTGGATATATTTTTAAACGAACCCGTACATAATTTTCTACGGGGAGACCATGACCATGTAAAAGAAGGTAACGTGAGAGATCATGTCACTCTCACTCCTGCATTCCTTTATTCAGAATGACGCTGAGCGGGATCCGTTGCTCGGAGATGCAAAGCTGGCTACGGGAAATGCACATCTGTTGAATGAAGATCGACTTCTTTCGTCTTTCAGATTATTTTCTATTCGAATAATTTGACAGAAGTGAAATTGTTCCTTTTTGAAGCCGTGACAGGCTGGGTGATGCTGATTCTGGTAATTGACTTTTAACTTTAGCCACGTAATTGATGATAATCTTCTTTTATCAGCCCAGACAAGATATATAGGCACCATTGAATGACTGTGTAATGCATATGAATGAACACGATCAAAAGAGTACTGACCAAAGCAAAAAAAAAAAAAATGATCACGATCAAAAGAGTTATTTTGAGTTAATAACATAATCACGTCGCACGAAGATAAGGAAACGAGTTTTGATGTTCATTTCCACTCAATTGATTAGTGAAAAATCTGCCTAAAAATAAACTCCATTTATTTTAGGGTGATGCTATTTCTACCCCTAAATGACTAAATCCACCCAATTTGCACTGAAAAGATAAACTGTCATCAATTTTTCATTTGCAGTTATAGGAAATGGCCCCACTCATTTTTTCTATTTTCTTTTTAATTTTTATTTAGTATAGTTACCATAATTAAGCATTTCACAAATTTCGTTTTTTAGCATATTAAAGAAAAGTAAATTCTCATATATTCATATAACGTTTTACATGTAAAATTATCTTACTAATAGGAAGGAAAAAAGATATTTTTTGATATAGAATGAAATTGAAAAGTCTCTCATTCATTATTGATCTTATAACAAACTCTCTATTTTTTGTTTATCTTATATCAAAAGCTCACTTTCTTAGTAAATTTTTTATTAATTTCATTAGTCTAAAATATATGTCAAGTCTCTATTTTGACTATATCAAAAAATTTATATTTTTCTTACTTAATTGGCGAGATATTTTTATACAGAGCATGTAATACATTAGAGGAATATCTAGGAGTATACCAAAAATAATATGCACAATGAGGTATCTTGATATTTCTTTTTTTAAAGATTAATGTATGACATTAACTTTCATCAATCCAAAATAATGAATTTTCATTTTCATTTTCCAAAAAAAATTCTTACTTTATGCAATGTTTTGATTTAATTAAATTAAATCTACTTAAAAATTTATCCATAATTTTAATCGACAACATAGGAAAGAAGTGAACTTTCTTTTTTGGGAAATTCAATTTTTGACAAAACAAATTTTTACGGAATCAATATCTTACAATAAAAAGAAAAAGACATCATGCCTTTAATATATATAAAAATCTACAATAAACAAAACTAAACATATGAAATTCACAACTAATGGTAGAAAGAAAAGGAAAGTAAATAAATTTAGGACCATTGATTTGAATTGCAATTAAATGTAGAGGGTAATTTTGTGTTTTAGGTGAAATTTATGTGGATTTAGTCATATAGAGGTGGAAATAGTGCCGTCCTTATTTTAATAATTTATAATGTTTTGTTTTCTAAATGATTGGGGGATATTTTGGTTCAAGGCTTGTAGTGCCAGCCATAGGCAAGCTTGAACTTGTCAACCTCGGGCGAGCGTTGAACTGGCGGAAGTTGGTGACCCACGAGTTGCCGGCCTTGGGTAAGCTCAATCTCGCCAAGATCAAGTTAGCCGCAACCTCACTTGTGTGACATCCCAATCTGCCACATCGCCAATTCCTATTCTGTCTTTACTTTAAGTTATCACGCAAGCGGAAGTCTTTTCTAAAGGTTAGCATTTATAACATGAATTATGTGTCATTGAAAACATCAATAGTAAAGGGCATCATGCTTTCATTACTTATATACTCATATTTACATCAGGCGACAGAATGTACATCAAATGAGAGGACCTAACTGGAAGAACTCCAAAAAATGTCTATCGCCTTAACCCGGCTATACACCTCGCTATCCTCCATCCATCCATCCAACCCAACTACACGATCCTATGCCCCAAAAAGTTACAGACGTGTCAAACAAACAAGCATGAATCCTCCTCCACGCTCCGACCTACAACCAACTCCTGCTCCTCTACAGCATTCCCACTACCTACACCAGGTACTATCCGCTGACCGTCCATCAACACAAATATGGCAACAAAACGGTAAGAAATCAGGTTAGGCTGTCCTATGTCCACTAATAATACAGTTGTGTACCGAACAAACATTGTGCTTGGAAAATCCAAGTTAGTGAACTTATGGTGCGCGCCCCTAACACCACGAGTGCTCCATAGTGGGAGATGGGGGATGCAAGGATCGGCGGCATAGCTATTAATCTAAAAAATAACAATAGGAGTGAGTTAACGCTTAGCAAGAGAAACAGTAAACTCATAAATCGCTCGTTCTAATTGACTCTTGATTCCTAGGACACAATTGATATCCAAGTAAGCAAACACACAAGTATGAGCACACGACATACCTCAAGCCATTTACAGTCACATGAGTAGTGCCGGCATGCATTTATGCAACACGCATCATGTTCAATCACATGGGTCACACTACCGTGCAATGGATTCACCACACTTCTCATTTGTCATGCACAATATCATTCGGGTCCAAGCCCGTTTCACTGCTCTACCAATACATGTAGGCGGCTTTAGCAATGACCTTCCGTTCACTAATTGGGCATTCACGGTTCCCATACCCAGGCATCCCTACTCCAGGACATCTTGATTGTTAGTTAGGGCATTCACCTCTAACATCCACTTCAAGCCATCATTGGGCTCTTGAGTTGAGCGTCAAGACTTCCGGAGTTTGTCACCAGCCCAGGCATCCCTACTTACAACCAGGGCATCTTGGTTGTTAGCTAAGGCATTCACCTCTGACATCCACTCCGTGACATCATTAGGCATCCAAGGTCCATCAGCCTTGGGCATTACATATATCAATCCATCTCTTGTATCATAGGCATATCGCACTAATGCAATGACATGGCAATCATACACTATACAATGTACCCCATGTGATACATGTGACACCGAAATGACCACTAAGTCATCACAAACAATTCACTGACTCACAGCACACTAAAAAAAGAATCCTCACATTTTTAGCTTAAATTCCATTAAAAAAAATGGTTTTATATTAAAGCCAAATATATTCCATTGGGTAGCCAAATGAATGCAGTTACTATCATCAGTAGACCACAATTTGAGATTCCATAGTATTCCCATAGAAATTTAATAAAACTCAGACCAAAGGCAGAACTGACCAGAATTGCACCGCCGCGGAAATTGAAATCAAAATCATGATAAATGAACTCGAAAAATTCTAAAATTTTAACTTGTTATAGAGAATACCTTAACAAACATTTTTCATAAAGGAAACTAAGTCCAACACAATTTGTATAAAGAGCAGCAAGTTGCAAAAAGTAACGAAGAATTTGGTTCATTGGAATAGAGCGACCGATCTTCAAGATACACTCATCTCGCAATCTTAAACATGTCAAAAACATCTAGAAATGTGGATGTTATAAATCAGAATGTTGGAAGACAATCAGGTCATTGTTCCTACTACATTGGCCTGATCAGACATTGTAAATGAGTAGACCTTCGTACCAACCATATCACCTCAGAAAAAATATATCAAGATGTATTGTATAACTTTCATGTGGAAAGTCGCCTCAAATTCAAATCACAACAAACTCCATAAAACTAACAAACAGAGAAGGTCTAGTGGTTCCCAGTTCAGGAAATCCAATCCACAGTACACGATTTCATGTAATTCTTGGACCGCATGGATCCCACGAATTCATAGGGCAACCATCAAACCATACAGAGCACATGCAACATATATCTTCAATCATAGATCATAGAAAAACTCCTACAAGCTAGCCACAAGTACCAAAACCACATGGAGCACAATCTGAACCTCAAAACCAGTATGCATGTCATTATTTCCTTCAAAACACACTTCCACAGCATCTCAACAGCTCTATTTCATCATCACAGCACACATGCAAAGCCACAAAAACAAACAAACATGGGGAACAACAACAAATATTCCTATTCTACAAAACCATGTCCCAAGAAGATCGAAGGGATTAGGAGAATGCTGCTTCTCCTTGCCTTGATGATCCTAGCACTTCGGTCTCCTTCTCCTAGGCTCGCCGTCAGCTTGAGAGTCTTGAGGTTGCTGGTTAACTTCGATGAGAAGGAGGGAACGAGAGAGAGAGAGAGAGAGAGAGAGAGAGAGAGAGAGAGAGAGAGACGGTGAGAGGGAGAGAGAGGTGCTTGGCGAGAGAGTGTAAAGAAATGAGAGGAAGAAAAATGAATAAGAAGTAGGGGCTTACTTAGAGGAAATGATGAGGAGGAAGATCTAGGCTTGTTCAAGACTTTTCTTGCATGAAATCTTAGTGGCCAAGGAGAATAGTCTTCATCATGACCCTAATTTAGGCTATTTTAAGCATATTTAGGAATTTTAGCCATTTTTGCATGGCTTGTAGTTGGCTAGGGGGCGGCAATATTGAATTAAATTAGTCAGTGTGTCCTAATTTCATGTAAATAAGACCTAGGTGGCTAGCCATATTAATTCATGCACATTAGAGATTAAATTAGGTACTATAGTAAGACTTAGGTCATACAATAATCATACAAGGCATAATTAAATTGTCTTGGGCCCTAAGTTCATCCATTAGATTAAATCATCTATACTAATAAGATTCATCACGAATAATTAATTAGTTGGACAAAATTCGGTGCATCATAGCTTGGATCTAGTGAACCCTGAGCTCAATGGCCTCGACCAACCCGGGCTTGCCTAGATCAATTGAGCCTCAAGCTTGCTGACCTAAGTCATGGCCGGTCGCTAGGGCGTTGGTTGTCGCTGAGGCACAAGATTGATGGAGGATAAAGGAGAAAGGAAAAGAAAGAAAAGAAAAAAGAAAAAAAGAAAAAGAAAATTAATAATTTTTATTTTATAAATAAAAATAATTCAAATATATATTTTAAATTATTTTTTAAACAAATGTTTTATTAACCAAGGACCCAAAGACTAGGAAAATATTTGGGATAATTTTTTTCTGGCTCATTCAAAGGGGAAATCATTTTTCGAACTTAAGCTTTTGTAGGAAAACCTTTTTTCCATTGACTTATTTTTTTAATCAAACCAGACACCAAAAAATGTGGAAAATGTATTCCCGAAAAATAATTTTCTGGAAATAAACACACCGTACAAGAATAAATTTCAACCAAAAGATTCTAATATAGTAAGATTCAAGCATGGAAATCATAAATCAAGCTAGGGACGAGCTATAATTATTAGGGGAAACCCCTCATCATTTTGAAAGGCCAAAGGCATTCAAATATTACAAACTTAACCAATAATATGATGCTTGAACAAGTGATGTACCAACACTTAATAGAGTCAATACAACAACAATAGCTATATCACAATAGAAGCCTCCAATTGATATTCAATATAACTTTTACATGTCTAGTATAGAAGAGTGAACTCATTCATTCTTCGAGAATAACTAGACTGGGAGTATATGGCAAGGTATCCTCGACAGAATGGTATTTGGCATTCTTAAGGAGGATGGGATTTTGAACTTCATCTAATGATAAGAGCCACAAAAGGCAAGGATTTGGAAGCGTGGCTCCTCAAGGTATCCTTCTTAGTAACCATGTATTGTATTTGGATGAAGTGTAACTGTAGATATTGTGACATCCTAAATTTCAAGTTCTGTTTTCAATTGAATGAATCGGACTTTTCATCGATGCGCCTATAATTCTATTTTTTGAGCTGATCATTCACGAGATAACTAGTCTATCTGATGAAGCCGTTAAGAGATTTTAACACAATAAACTTGAGAATTGACTAGAAATTGACTAATCGACCATGCTAGTCTACAAGGGTCATTACGGCAAAGTTAAAAATCAATTAGAGACCGGAGATAGATCTACTCGATTGAGCCATGTGATTAAGTATGGGTGATTTCACCTAATTGCAAAATTCTCATCGATTGGCACTAGACTGATTTTTTTTGTCATTTTGGTATCCTATGTCCGCATTTGAAACTTCGAGATTTTCATGACAACCAAAAGTCGCCAATGTGTCAAAAATGTACAATGTGGCTCGAAAATAATCAACCACGAGTCAATTGCAGTAAAAATTTCTAAAAGTTACCCGGTAGGTTAGGTCATGCTAAAATCACGCCAGATTAAAATTAACCGTGAATTTGAACCCGATAAATTCTGTCATGTCACGATTTATTTTAGAACCGTCAACTCATCTTCTGAAGATTTTTCTACAAACCGAGATTTTTGGCAAAAATTCAAAGTAGGGCTGTTTTTGACCGGAAAAATCCGAGGGCCGTTTTTTATCGTGTTTTTGGGATTCAAGTTGGTTCAATTGGCGATGAAAAATGTGAATTGAAGTGTGGGCACCTTGGTGGAACTTATGGGGATCGATTTAGGTCCAATTGGAGAGAAATTGAACTCAATTTGAGGGAAATGTGTTCAAATTCGTAGGCCATGGTCCCCTCAACCTTTTGGACTAGTTGAGGGTTGTTCTAGGGGGATTTTTGTGCTGCAAATTGGCTGAGGAAGACAGCCAATGTTGGTGGGGCATTGCCAAGGGACAAAGAGATAGAATGGAGGCTAAGAGGGACCCTCCAACTTTCTGTTGTCCCCTTCTTCTTCAGCGGAGCTACTTTCCCAATTGTAGGCCATTTTGAGCTCCCAAAAACTAGAGGAAACTAGCCAAGTTCCCCCCTACCGTCACAAAACTGCCCGCCGAGCTCCCTACCGTCATTGCTCGTTGCTCGCACGCTGTCGCGCCCTCACGCGAGCCCACACGTCCCGCACACTCGTCTCGCTCCAATTACGACTCCATCTGTGTCCTTGAGCCTCCTTAGTCACCATAGGGCTCAACTGAAGCCCTGTTGACACCGTGCAGCCACCGTCCACTGCTGCAGCTTCGTCCACTCGTCCCATGCCGTTGCCAACTTGTTTAATCGCTCGGCCCAGCTATTTCGGTTCTTGGATAGAATCGAAATCCAACAAGGGTTTGTGGGCTTCAAGGCCCGTTTTAGGCCTCTTCTAGGCCTTGTCGAGTGTTGCCGCTAGAAGGTTTGTCACCCGTCTCACGTTGCCGTCATCATGGACTCATCAGATCGCTAAACCGGTGAGTTTACTTGCTAAACTCTGCTTAGGGAGTTAAGGATCCTTAAAAGTTAATTAGTTTAAGCTAAGTATAGTTTATGGGGTTAGTTAGAATGGATTAGCAATTTAATTATTTATTTGTGCATGTTAGGTAGTTAGATCGGCTTAATTAGAGACTAGATAAGTCGTATTATTTATCTAGATTGGTTCTGAAATTTTCCGGGCTCGTTTCAGTTTTTAATTAAGCATTTCCAGCTTAAGTTTCTATTTTTGGTAATTAATTGCATTTATTTAATTAATTTGGGTATTTATTTAATTATTTATTATTTTCCGGAAATTATATCGGGATAGCCCGTGACCGGAATTTCATGATGATTGCAATAGTGTTCTTAGTTTATTTAATTGAATGCTAATTTGTGCAAATTTAGTGGAAATTGTAACTATGGATATTTATTCCAAAATTATGGAATTTCGGTATTTTAATTAGAAAATACCGAGCATCAGTTTTTAATGCCGAAAATGTCTTTGTGGACTATATAAATAGTTGGATTTTCTAAAAGAAAGATATTGTACATCAGCTTATGAGAGCATTATTGCACGTCAGCTTGTGAGAGCAGTATATTATATCAGCCTATATGAGCTTGATATGTCAACTTGTGAGAGCAGTATACCTTATCAGTTTGTGTAAGCAATGATCATTTATTAGCTTGTGGGAGCAACGATCTGTATATTAGCTTGTGCGAGCTACTATGTATCTATATCAGCTTGTGAGATATTACCATCTATATTTCAGCTTGTGTGAGCAATTATTGAATCGATTGATTAATAAATGGTAATGATTGATAGATGGTACTGAATTGATAGATAATATTGATTGATAGATAGTATTGATTGATAGATGATACATATCATATCAATTGTGTCGAATTGAATTGATTGACTGAGTGGATCGATGGATTGATGATTTGATTTGAATTGAATTGAATGGTTGAGTATATGAATTGTACTGACTTGCAAGAAGGAACCGAGGCAAGGTAAGTTATCTGTCTTGTGTGTGCATAGACTGCCTTTAAGCGTATTTCCTTCATAGTCGGAGTTTAGGGAGTGAACTTGCTGAGATATTGTCTCACTCCATCGTAGGCTTAACATTTTCAGGTCCTCAGATGGCTGCTCCTCTAGAGCATTTTGGCTAGCCCAAGAGGGTCACCGAGCAAGTCACTAAAATTCCTCTTCCCGGGGGCCAAGGAGCCTCATTCTATGAGCTTGTGAGGACCATTGTCTGGGTTGATGCGGGTCTACCTCGGAGGGTACCCCATCAATTTAGAGCATGGTATTGCCACAAACACAATGGACCTAGAGAAGATCCCCTACAGGATTCTGAGATCCCTGTGTTGATGTTAGAAATCACTTTTGGCGAGGGAACAACTGACCCTCCTGGTGGTGCAGTGGTAGACCCAAGTTCTCAAGAGAGCTCAGGGTTTTCAGCTAGAGACTCGAATGCCTAGAGGACTTGTAGACTCTATGCTTTTGTAGACTTCTGTCTATAGACTAATATTGTAAATAAACTAGTCAGCTGTGTATAAAGGTGGGTTGTGGTTGTGAAATTGTGGTCCTACTTTTCTATCCCATCTTTCTACAGTTTCGGGATTTATTTATATGCTTCCACATGCGCATTAAAATAAATGAGTTGGGGACGTCGCAATTTAAATTGACCACTTAGGGATGGACACGTGTTTAAGGATCAAGGTGTGACAGTTGTTTCCAAAATAAGTTGATTTAGAGGCATCTTCTTTTGGCTAGGATACGTAAAATTGTAAGAGGTAAGGCTTCACTTTTCTAAATTGTAGACCTCCATGGTAAATATTTTGTTGGCAACTATGTGGAGACTTTGTACCTCCCTATTCTCGCATCATTAGTTGTGTTTGTAATGCCGAGGTATGCTCTAAGCTTATATACTTCATATGATTAACAACATTTACATATTTATAAAAAAGAAAAAGATAGTTTCAATACAACATGTCCACAACATGAGTCGACTTGCTTCCTTGTTTTCCTTTTTAAATCTTCCAAAAAAAATACTGCTCTTTTAGCTCTTGAAACGAGATAACACTACTAGAAAAAAAATTGATAAGCGATGGGCAAAAGCTTACTAGAATGTAAAAGCTAGTCCTAAACTCTTGTTATAAACAACTTGTACATCATCTGACTATGGTTGGTGAGGTTTTCATGAAACCCGCTACCAAAAACATTAAGATGATAAGAAGATTGATAGAGTTAATCTAATTAAACACCATGACAACTGTCGTGACCCGATCTCGCCGCCTTAAATCCCTTACCATCACAAGGAGAGAAAAGGGGGAAATGTTGGATTTAGGGATACTTGATCGCGTGAGTTCCCTCATGGCTCGCATTCCAAAAGACGTTATCACATCGCCTTTCAGATCAAGCCTTTCATGAGTTCTCTTCATGAGATCGCGAGCTCTCCCAATTTCGTACCCTGCGTGATAGCGAAATGTCACGATCCACCTCGAGAGAAGAGGTTGGGTGTGGATATTGGATTTAAGGGTATCTTTACTATAGTAGCCTTCTCGAAAGTACGTGTCGCCCATAAGGATGCCATCACTTCATCCTTTGAAGTACTTCCATATCGAGTATGCTAAACTATGGTGAGTTTCATCGAAAGTCATATCCTGCGTGACAAGTTTATTTATACGGTTTAGTTGTTTATGACAACCTAAAAATAAGACGGGAGTCACCACTATTCTCATTTTAAGGGTTGACTAGAAAACTTAATCGAGGGTCAGGAGTGTTTCCTCGATTGTTACGCAACCAAATATCTAGGTTCGCTAACTTAGGTTACACTAATATTTCTATTAGTGCCATTTTGATACCTAAACAGTATGTTGTATTTTCTTAATATGTCCATGTGTTTCTTCTTACATTTTCGGGACATGCATTTCTTCTTACATTTTCGAGATTGTTAGTCCTAAACTAAGCGATCATGCGTGATTAGTCATTTTCATACTATTGTATTTCTAGAAAACAAGAAAAGAAAGCAATCAATGAAATCGAAATTACAAAATAGTAAGTAAACAATCAAGGAAAGTAGTAAATCTACCATGCAATTCTGAAAAATATTTTAAAAAAAAAAGAAAAAAAAGAAACACAGTTGGAAAAAAGATAAGAGGAAGAGAGAAAACCCGCAACTTGCCCGGCTTTATACAACAAAGAGAACCCGAGACATATTTTGGGGGAAATGAATAATACATGATAATGGTCGGAATGGACATCAACCTCCACCGTCTTCACACTCTCTCCATTTTCAGGGTTTTAAGCTAAACCTAATCTAAAAACCTATAACTAGCTGCATACAATGGAAAGAAACAATCATACACATCAAAACAATAAAAAATAAAAAATAAAACACGACATCATGTCAAGACCAATCATTTAAAGAAAGTTTAATACGAAAGTTGAATTTTGGAGTCTCGGGGTCAATCTTTAGCTTCCATGAGAGGGTCCCACTAAGACACCTACCCAATCCATTTTTGTGACGTATAGCAATTATTGACCAATTTTGTTATCGCATGACCAATAATGTTTATAAGTCTCATAACCAAGTGATCCCAAGGTTTTCACTCAATATTATGCATCGACCCTACCATTCATCTGAAAGTCACATGCATTGCAAAAATTTAAACATGCATGTAGGTCTTTTGGACCTTATTTCTCAACTAATCCAACAGATGAGTGAGCCGTCGGCCGATTACTTATTCAATCACAAACACATACATTTCTAATGGATAGTATGACTAAACGTGTGATGGGTATATGTGATATTTCAAAAAACACATTTCGAAATCATCCAAGAAAAGTTTTGAGACAAAGTGATGTCTCAGTTATGAAAAGTACTCAATTGCCAAAGCTAGCTTGGGGCTTATATAAATGCACTCATAAGTATTACAGACATTTTAAATACAATTCAAACCGTAAATTTCACAATGTCAAATCAAGATTTTAAAAAGATTTGAAAATATTTAGAATTAAAGAATACCTAGGCTATGGAACATATTCAATTGCCAAGGCTATTCCGGGGCTCACATAAATGCACTCACAAGCGTCACAAACATTTTGAATATGATCCAAACCATAATTTTTCCTTAAGCCAAATCAAGTTTTATAGAAAAACTTCTTAGAAATTGTTTTTAAGAAACATCACATGTACCAAAGTATTTTTTAAAAGATGCAATTTGAAAATGTCAATTGTTAACAACAAAAATCAAAGCATTTAAAACAACTTCCATGAAGATAGCATGGCCTAATTTCATGCACAAACTAACCTAAAAGGTATAACTAAACAATCACAATTATATTTATATTAGGAAATTTCAAACAAGTATGTAACGACAACAAAATTGAGTAATACCCATTGACAATCTAACTATGGAAAAATTTCATAATATGTACGACATGATAATGAAAAAATTTCACAAAGAAAGCTTTCCTAAACAAGCTACACATAATTTTACAATAATCAGACAACGAGCAGCAATATGTTAGAAATTTGTCAAATCAGCAAGACACTTAGCCAATATTGCAATGATTCGTCCTATCAAAACAAGTCTAAAAATCACTAAATTTTCACACAGCGTAGTCAATATATCGACGAACAAGTTTTGTTCAGAGGCCAAGTGAAAAATCCTAATAGAGAAAATGGAATAAAATTATCTAAAGTCTGTCCAAATAGGGGTTAGAACAAGGGTCTGAATTTGATCCCATATCCAGATTTTAATCTAGTTTTGAAAAAAAAAGAAAAATGGTCCAAACAATGAGAGATTAACATGAAATCAATGGCATTAGAAACTTCTAAGTGTGCTTTTCGACTTCCTAGAAGGGCTCAAGTTCCAACTAAGTCAATTAGGTATTCTAAGATCAAGATTTCAAAAGGTGTGCAAGTTGGTAACTAAAAATCAGAACACAAACATATATTAATAAATCTCAAAATCATTTAAGTAATGCACAAATAGCATGAAAAGATCACATGTGACTTAGAATTAGACGCGACAAATAATTTGGGTAATCATCTAACTCTAAGTCAGTATGAGAAGATGTCATACAATTCAGTGACAAAACAAGATGACACAAATTTAACATGCAAAATGGCATTCAAATGCAATGACACGAATATTTACTCAAACCTTGTAATATGTAGTTTAAGTGCCAAGAAGACATTATCTCAAAATTTAGTTTCTAAGTATCTCAAACAAGCATGGTAAGCTGCATATATGGCAAGATTTCATTTTTAGTATTGATTTCACAGAACGCGCACAATTTCAGCCATCTCAAGACGTGCAAAAATCTTACAAAAAATTATATATACAAAACATGCAATGATGAACGTTTCTTGTTAAGGATTCAAAACCTAAATGTGATCGCACGTATCACATAAAAAATGACAAAACAGAAATGCATATTTAAACTATGTACTATTGTAGCACATTTTAACCTTAACTCATGCAATTGACTCACTTGCCAACGTCAAGAATTTGTAAAGCATGCATCAATTGAATATATGTATCATGTATTTCAACTCTCATGAAGGATTTGAGATAAAATAGGTATATTTGTGAACTCAATTTAATTAAAACAGAATTCAGACCAATGTAGGACAAATTGTCCTATGTTCAGATCTAATCAATTTTGATCTAATTAAACTCATCCAAAAATCATGTAAAAATTACAAAATATTCTCCACACAATTACAAGAAACTTTCATGAAGGAAAGTTCTTCTAGAACTTAACACAAAAATAACAAAATTAGATATTAATACGGAATAGACGGACCTAGGCTCAAATCTGAGTAAATCTAATCTAGTTAAGCACATTCAAAAAATCATAAAAAAATTATAAGATATTCTCCACACAATTATAGCAACTTTCATGAAGGAAAGTTCTTTCATAACTCAACAAAAATCAACACAAAAATGACAAAATCAAATATCAATACGAAACAAATTGACCTAAGCTTAGATCTCGAGTAAATCTAACCTAGTTAAGCACATACAAAAATCTTGAAAAAAATTACAGGATGTGCATAAAAGGATTTGGAATAAAACTCATGAAAGCAAGATTATCTAAAAATCATCACAGAAGCCTACACAAAAATAATAGTCTCATTTCGGAGCAAAAAATAGAACTTAAAATCCAATTGAACTACAACGAAATCACTCATCTTTGAAGATATTTTTTAGAGTTAAACGACGCTCAATTGGGGCGTGAGACCTACCTTTTCAAAACTCGGGATGTCTATTATCTAATCTTAAGAGGACTCGAGTTGAAACGAGGTAATTTCGGACCTCGTTTTGGCCAAAACAGTAGGTTAGTCCTAGGATAACGAAATTGCAAATTTAGGCTTATCAACTATAATCATTCAAGTTCTTCATACAAAAGCATTCAATTGCAGAAAAACATCATCCAAATCCATCATCTCGCATCTAATCATCATCTATTTACCTAACATTGAATACTAGTCTCGGCTGGTTAATCCGACCTTGCTTCATGGGATTTGAGACCGAGAAATTACATTTTATCTCAATTTAGTAGAATTTGATCAAAATCAATCAATTTTTTTGCCAAAATTTCGATCAAACCTCTACAAATCATCAAGGACTAGATCCAGACAACAAGTAATAGCTTCGAAAGGTGGCCTAAATAGCTTGGAGCGAGATAAAACAAAACTAGTCCAAAACTAGACCGGTTTGGGCACCGCCGAAGTAGATTAGGTCACCAGTGCTCTTTCGGTGACTAATTGACAAGGACTAGACCTCAATCCGGTGACTGAGAAGCTTGGGGACATATCAGTGAGATCTAGAGCAGGAATGCTGCCGGCGGGGGCTTGAATCGACAACAATGGCTCACTAGAGAGAGAAATTGTCGAACCGGCAGAGAGAGAGAGAGAGAGATTTGATTTTGTTGGCGCCAAAACATAGAGAGAGAGAGAGAGAGAGACTAAGGAGAGAGAAAAATTCGTGCAAAATGAAGCCCCTCCCTAGAAAATGGAGAAATTTTTTATTTATTTAAACTCCAAATTAAGCGATTTCAGCCATCGATTTGATCTGACGGTCAAAATTTCGATCTAACAGTCAAAAATCAATTCGAAGGCTCTATCATGATCTCAAGGTGTTGGGTAATTATTCAAACGGATTTGATTTGCAAAAACCCGAGCTAAAATCGATAATTGCATCAAAAAGTTTTATTATGGGTTAATTTGCAATTTGATGAAATTCGAGGGTCAATTTATAAAATTTCGAGAAATTGAAGGTGTAGAAGTGAAATTGACATTAAGAGGGTTCTAGAATTGGTCGTCGAAGGTCAGGAACTAGCTAGAAAGGGCCTGAACTAGCCAATCCCACTAGTGGTAGGTCAGATCGGTCAGATTGGTTTTGGTTTGGTTCGGCCGGATTTTAACTAGTTTGTTTCGGTTGAGGCTGTTTTGTCCACTTAAGACCCTTGTGAGTCTAAATTTATGCAATTTGGTCCCTAAATGACCAAACTGAAAGGAATTTTATCATTTTTATCATTTTTAAGAGGAAATTGGCCAATTAAGATACAATTAAACTAATCAAACCTTATGAGTGTGATATAGAGGTCTTTTACTAACGTAATTGAATAATTATCATGAAAAACAACGAATCGAAACCATTAGTGCTTTAAATTGGGCCTAAATGGCTAAAATGGTAAAATTTGCAATTTAATGGGCAAAATGGTAAATTAACTAAAATTGAACTTAATTAGTGTCACAATTGCCCTATCTAATGAGCTACCCATATGTAAGATCACTTATTGTATTCAAATTGACCTTGAATTGCAGCGCTCAAGCTTAGGTCAAAAATGGATCTAAGCCTAATATTAAAATTGGACCTAGATTCATGAAATTAAACCATAGCCATTAATGAGTCAATTTGAATTTTGTCGATTGAAGCTTAATTACTTGATTTTCTAATTCCTGTGAGGATAAAATTCTTCAAATTGATAAGTTCTTGTGTGAATTTCATAAAATCGATTTCGAATATGGACTTATCTTAAGGAAATGAGTAAGAAACAATATTTCGTTTGTAAGTTATGAATGATCGATTTTCATCCCCTAATAAGAGCTCAAAATGACAATTCGTATTTTGACTTGATAAATCACAAAATTGAATGCTTAAGCAGATTTCAGATAGTCTATAAATTAAATATCAAGGAATGAACTACACCTAATTATGACTAGAATAAAAGTAATTTTATTTTTGATCGATTTAGAACCTAAAACTGAAAAATTCAGAAATCAATGTTCTTAATCAAATTTTGTGAAATTTTCGACACGAAGTCAAATTGACATTATAATAAATGTATTTATACATCTTTTTTTACTTTTTTTCATTTATTTTTTTGTCAAATGTTTGATAAAAAATCAATCATTTAGTTGACTTTTCCTAAAATGTTGATTTTTTGGTCAAATCTTTGTATTTTCAAAAAATTGATTTGACAAAAGTGAAATTAAAGTTAAATTGAATATTTTTGGGTAAAAAATCAATTTTTTACTCGAGGTTGACTTTTTGTGAATTTTCGGGTTTTTCTTGAAAATGAGTTAGAAATTGCTTAAAAACGATGATGCAAAAGAAAGAAATGAAAAATGACACTTTTTGGTTGAGAGATGAAATTTTGTTGCGATGGGAAACCCAAATCTTGATTTTTATTTTTACTAAAACGTCGACTAAAAATCATGTGTCAACAACAATTAACTAAAAAATCACCTCGATTGATCAAAGATTTAAGAAGACACAATTGCAACAAATTTATTATTGATATCGCAATAGAAAGTGCAACCACAAAGCAAATAGATCATCTTTGCCTCGAGCTATACTATTGTCAACGAATCGAACATATTGCTTTCATTTCTTCAAGTATGATCACCGAATAGCAAAGAAGGGTTTTTGAACAAAGGATAGCCCACAAGGGTGGAGGTGAGTTAGACAATCGGTTTCAAGGGAGGGTTTCAATTCTTTGGACCCTAATGACCTAATATGCTAAATTATGGACCTCACAATAATAGTGGACAACTTGGATTTTACAAGCGATGGGCCCGGTGAGATTTGCAATCTGAGTTAAAGGGCTTGCAAATCCTGCCCTAGTTGATCAGCGCCCTAGAGAAAAGCTTAACAAAGATGGTGCACCTACAACATGCGGGTATAGTTTTAACAACACTGAAGCCCAACTAATTTCGCAAGTGAAGAAATGTGCAGTCTGGTGGGTTAGTTAATGAACACTTCAAATTGATTATTTTATCTTAGACAAGAGTAGTATCAAGCCTTATTGAAGCACTATAATGTACAAATGTGCCAATTTATAGTGGATTGATGTATGATTTAGCCTCAAGTAGTAACATTATCTTAGAAGAATCATAAGAACTATGATGGATAACATTTGTAGAGCCATCTTTAAAATGCACATGACCCCTTTTTAGCAAATAATAGTTTATTCTATAAATAAATAGATTTTTGATTATGGTTCACAAAAAATCACAATGGAAGGCTAAGCAATCTCACTGTGAGACCATCCAAGAGGAAAGATTTCACTTACATCGCCATTCATCGGGGGTATAATTCAGTAAGCGACAAGTTATTGTTTGATAAAGGCTTAGTCCTACTAGTGGATTAGTTCGATTCAAGCCCTTTCATTGGGATGCCCAATCCCCTTGATTTGCTTCGGACAAAGAAAGCTGGATGTCGAGGTGATGGCGGGGTGATGGAATTGCTGCTGAGCATGAGAACTACGGTTGCCATGGTGGGTCTAATAGCCGGATCTTCCTGAATGCATAATAAGCAAATGTGTAGGCATCGAAGCACTTGATCCCTTGAATTTGAATCCACAATAGTCGGTTCCAACACTTTCAAGGGTGTGCCATCTCTCCATCGATTCCATGCCTGCATGAATAATTACAAAAAAAAATCTTCACAAAATTGCGGCATTAATTTAATGACTCATCAAGTAAGACATCTGATTCTTGCACAAAACCATGTCTAACTAAGGAATAGAACCATAAGTGTTTCTATCGGCTAAAAGACTAAGTTTTTACAAAGGAATTTCAATTTCACTTGACCAAAATTACAAAAAGTGAGTTGCCGCAGTAGCATAGCAAAACTTACATATCTAGCAAGATATTCACCCTCATCGAATTGGTGGTAGAAGCCATTCTTCTTGCCACAAATGATCTCTAGAAGTAGTATACCGAAACTATAAACATCGGATTTCACGGAGAACCGTCCATGCATGGCATATTCAGGAGACATGTAACCACTGCAAAACCAAACATTAGCCAAATGTATATTGCAAATTTAGATGCAGATAAATGAGCATTTTTAAATAGATAAAATGAGCAAGTCTAGCATCCAATTACAAAGTTATCTATTCAAAACCTAAGACTTACAAAGTCCCCACGATTTTATCTGTGTTGGCCTGTGTTTGATCAACTCCAAAAATCCTTGCCATGCCAAAATCTGAAATCTTTGGGTTCATTTCACTGTCTAACAAGATGTTGCTACATTTTAGATCACGATGGATGATCCGGAGACGAGATTCTTCATGTAGATAGAGCATTCCTCGAGCGATCCCATATACTATTTTATAACGTAATGGCCAATTCAATTGATCGCTTTTTTGAGGATCTGCATTGTTGCACCAAAACTCATTATGTGCTAGCAAGTGGCACCAATTCAAAAACTCAAGGCGGATATATTTTCTCTTATTGATCAAAGGTAGCTTAACAAAAGACTATAAACAGTTGAAAGAACATAATATCTCTTAATTTCAAGTTTTCCATAGCTAGTGAAGGTTGGAACATTTCATTTCAAGCAAAGTACATAAGATAGTTAAACTACAACATACCAAATAAGAAGTAATCAAGGCTTTTATTTGGCACAAACTCGTAGGCAAGTAGCTTTTCATCTCCCTCCAAGCAAAATCCGAGTAGTCGTACAAGGTTTTTGTGTTGAAGCTTCGCAACTAATAAAACTTCATTTTTGAATTCTTCATCACCCTGTCTTGAACTTTGAGATAGCCTCTTCACCGCGATTTGTTGTCC
Source organism: Eucalyptus victrix (assembly GCA_016097545.1). Taxonomy (NCBI): domain Eukaryota; kingdom Viridiplantae; phylum Streptophyta; class Magnoliopsida; order Myrtales; family Myrtaceae; genus Eucalyptus; species Eucalyptus victrix. The sequence goes on from CM027842.1 coordinate 51,337,484, forward strand.
ATTAGGAAGTTTACCCTAAAGTGTTTTGAATTTATCATTTAATTCCTTATCACAACTTCTTAAACAACTAACAAACAAAATCTTTACATGTTTCCTTTTTTCTTTGGCACCATTATGTTCAATTCATATGTAAAGCATTCTTGATTGTTTCTAACTAATATGTAATACATACCTGGAAAACTTCACCAAATCCACCTTCACCCAACTTGCATTCAAGAGAAAAATCATTTGTTGCAGCTTGTATTGTAGACAAGTCAAATTGCAAGGACTCCACGGTGGTAAGTTCATTTGCATCTGCATTACCAAAAAATGCAGTCCTTAGGAACATTTTCACAATAAAGAGCACCGAATTAGACTGGCATGGATGTCCCATTACCCCAATGAAATATTTTCCCTCTTGGTTGGTCATGTAGAAATAATTAAAATATCATCAATAATGAAGGTAATGCTAGGTATGTTAAGTGAGTGCAGATGCTACCTATGCTCTGAGGGAATTGCTAAACATTAGGAGTTTTTTGAGGGCTTGTTATGTGGTTGGTCATGTAGAATTTATATCCCTCTGGCATGACTTATGGCATCCTAATGGGATCTTGCTGGATGTATGCCCAAGGAGAGTAGTTTATGATTTGCTCTTCTTTGAACTGCAAAAGCAGCTTATATTATTTGTGCTTCGAATGGAGAAGGTCCACTTCGAGGTCCGAAGACTTGGTATCAATCTAGGCAGCTGTTTGTGTAATTTGTCCAAAGTCTTCTTTACAAGACCAAGGTACCTACACTGCTGCTTCTTGTGACATTCTTACATCTTCTTCAGCTTGGGAGATTTGTGTGGAAAAGAGGCACAAGAGTTGAATGGTATCAGCTAATTTGATTTTCATCTAATTTGCTAAGGTTAAGATTCATATTTTGGTTGGCAATACAAGATAAGCTGCCTATATTTCAAGGAATTGACATGTAGTCTTCTAATCAAGGCCAAACTCTCTATTTTTTATGCCATGAAAGCACTGTGATTAGATCCCATTTGTTATTTGGATGCAGCTTCTCTAAGCAAGTGGGGTGGAGTGCCCTTCAACTTTATTTCCCTAATGTAGCAGGCTATGCAAGGGAGAGATTCTCATTGGTATTTGGTGAAATTTTTGTAGAATTGCTGTATTTATTTCATCTAGAAGGCCAAAAATGAGCTGTTACATCTCCAAAGTATTCCTCTTATTGATGGCATTATGATTGCTTTTTAAGTCAAGTATAGTTTTGAAGGTTGAAAGAGCATGAAGAATTGGATTTCTATCCTTGATCTTTTCTATTATATATGCTAGAGATATATATCAAACACACTCTTAATTTGTATGATTACTATATCTGATTCCTTAAAAAAAATTAAGGAAATTTCATAATTTTCTCATATATATAACGTTGATAGTTTGCAAAAAAAAAAAAAAAAAGTAAATAGTTGATTTACCGCCTTTTACTTTGAAGACTTCATGCATCCTCTTTCCCTTTCTTCGAAGCAAACAACAAGTCAGAAAGAGAAGTACCATAAAACCTCCAACAGAAATGGTAATGGCAATGGTAATCATGGTAGATTTGTTGCTTTTTCCTGCACACATACCATTATGTATATGAGATAATTGCCAATCTAATTTAAAAACATTTTAGATGAAAACATGTTTAATATTTATACATTCTAACACTTCACTTCACTTCACTAGGTTGGAATTAGACCTAAGACTAGCGCATGAAGATTGGCAATTTACCATGCAAGAAGGCGCCTTAAAATACGGGCCATGAGAAACATAATGAGTACGCTTAAAGGGCAAATATTTAGAAGAAATTAGCTGTAATCCATAACTGTCCATCTCTCAAAATTCAATTCTTTTCCTTATTCCCATGTGGGGATAAATTCAATACTAAAAATGCACTCGCCTTCGTAAGGATCTTGTGCATCAAAAATTGAGGTTAGAAGACCTTTATGCAGAATAAGGGTTTAGCTGGATGCGAAAAATGGGTCTCGATAAGGCAAGGTCTAGGAAGAGCGCATCAAGAGAACTAAATACTTGCATTTGCTAAGTTATTGTTTTGAACATAGCCCCTTTCATGATATAAAATAACATAGTCATAAACCTTTGCACAAAATTCAAATATAGTTTTTCCAACCAATTATCGCCATAAATCACTAATTGGACAGTTCATGTGATACATCGTTTAGAATAAAGTTGTCCACGTTAGTGTGCCATGTAGGATGGCCCAACGATGACTAGTCGTCATGTTAGCAATTAGTTGAAAAGACTACATTAACAAAATTGGAATATCTAGATCTAATTCAGCATCTGATATTAATTGGCAATTATCCTCCCCATTTGAGTGCACCATTTGTTTGTAGGAGATTAACCATTAATTGATTAAAAGCAACATTTAACCCATTGTTATGTAAAGTCTAATCTAGTGAGTGGACGTAGAACTGCTCAAAAAGGTAAAATGAACTTAAGTAAAATTCAGAAAACAGAAAAAAAAAAAAAAAAAAAAAAAGCCACGTGAAAATTTTACATCACCAGTCAAATTGAGAGGACAGAGAGAGAGAGAACGAGACTCAGGGAAGCCCCTAGAATCCATCCCAAAACTTGACTAATCACAGGTATGTATGTATTGACAGCACTTCACATTTTGTTAAAAAAAAGTTGAATCTGAGAATTTAAACTATCGAGTAGAATAACCAGTTTACCAAAAAATTAAATACATCAGATATTTCTTGTGGAGACGAAGAGAAATAATAAAATCAAACACTTACCTTTAGGTCTCTCAGGAGCAGGAGGAGGCGGAAGCTGGGAAGGAGGCACCGGGACCATGGCCGAGGTATTATAAAACGGGAACAGCTCGAACCTGACGCCGCAGATCAGAGTGAAACTCCTCCCACCTTGCTTATCCTGGGGGAGGTTCAAGAGCCTCTCCTGAAGGCACCTGTTGCAGTCGGACGTCGTCAAGTCTGGCGTGCACTGCGCGAGGGTGTACAGTTTCTGCAAGCTCGTCAAATTCGCCTCCTCGACCGCGAATTTCTTCCCCGACCCGCCGTTGGAAGCCCTTTTGGCGATTGTATCCATGGTCTGTCCCAGGACTTGTGCGAACCGGGTCGGATCAGTGATGTTCGAAGTGTTGGCCGTCTGGTAACTAGGCTTCATTTCCAAGGCCGAGAAGAAAGACCTGTTGTCGTACCTCAACATGCACTCGTCGTACCAGATCGTGGCGACTCGCTGGTTGCGGCATCTTCGGAGGACAACAAGCTTTCCAGTGGCCACACAGTCACTGCACGTTGAGATGCTGACATCGCCACGGCAGAGAAAGAGCCCATGGGCTTGGTCGGGAGGGTTCTGGCCAGCAGTGGCGGTGGCAAAGCCGTTGGTGCTGGTGGTGGCGTTGGATGAGAGGGAAGAGAGGACGGTGTTGAGGTTGGACTCGTAGGTGGAATTGGGAGTGAAGAAACTAATGCGTACGCAAAAAAGATCTAGAAAAGTGGGGGCAGCTTCAGTACTGAAATTCTGGACGAAGACGAAGAAGAAGAAAGAGGAGAAGGAGAGGGAGAGGAAGATGGTGAAGCAAGAACTCATGATTTGCCAGGCTGATGAATTGATTGGGCTTGCGCACCAGTACGGGCAGAAGATTGTAGGAAGAAGAAGAGCATATGGAAAATCAATAATGATGAACATCAATTCTTAGGATAAGTAATTGCAGCATGAACAGTACCAGGTCCAGAAAACCGTTATTTTCATGCATTAGAATTCAGGGCAACGAAATAGAGAGTAAATGCGAGAAAGAAAAATCAAGACATAAGATTTACTCTGATTCACTTTTAAAGTAAGGCTACATCCTGTAAAGGATTCCATTATAAATAATATCTGCACATCTTTGTTACAACTCTTGACTATAAGAGAAATATTATATATACTTAGTACTTATTTATAGACTTAAACCCAAACAACCAATAAAATATGAGCCACAAATTCTGAAAATCCTTTGGTGTCGGCACCCTACTACCCTTGCCAAGGTGGCCCCCTAGATCCCTGCCCGTGCACGACAGAGCAAGAACCCGTGCTTTCCTATTGATAGGGAGTATCAATCACACCACACCATCATACTCTTAAATTAATACAATGGGCACCATTACAAATCGAAATTCGAGCACATAGTTTTGAGCATTATAAATTCGAAATACTATTCCTCATGAGAACATATAAATTGATATCTAAAATCGTGAAAGGCTGTTATATTATATAATTTTTTGCTCTGTCATATGGGGTTTTCGACAATTCAATACTAACCGGTCTGCGGTCGTTGACCAAGTCAAGATGTTACAGCGACAGGAGGTGGGGTTAGTTCGGTGGGCAGTGGAATGAATGGACGGTGAGGATGGAAGACAGCATTTGCCTCGCACGAAAGTCAATTGCGTTGTAGCGTTCTGATTTGGCTCTACGTGGAGACGGGACGAGGAAAAGTCAAAACATGTATACCAATGATGTCCTTGGAGATGGAGATGGAGAGAGAGAGAGAGAGAGAGAGAGATGGGATGAGAGGGATTTTGGTGGTGCTTATAGATTTGAATTTTCCATCAAAATTACGGTAATAATAGCAATAATTTCGAAATTTGAAATTTGATTCGTATAATTTGATGCGACTGTCAAGGAAAAAGTCCAACCCCTCCAAAACGTTTCAAATGAGTGACGCATATTTATTTGGGAGACAAAATGCAATCAATTTGTAATACTCATCCAATTCACTCAAGATGTTACCCTAATTAATCTATCGTGCAGTAACTCTCACGGTCTTGTCTCTAGATGGCCGCTAAACTTGATTTGTTATCAATTAGGCACGTTTAACATTGTAGTTTCCTTCTGACCAAAAACAATATCTTAGATTCCAGCGCTAAATAGTATCATTTTTTCAAAAGGCACCTCTTACAGATATTAATCATATAAACTATCACCTCGTCAGTGGGCAAGTCCATTTATTCCCACCTCAATTGTCATTATACAAGTCTAGCGAAGAAATTATCACGTAAACATAATATACATATAGTTCATTCCGCAAGAGTGAACTCACAAGAGAGCTATTGGATCCGACATTCGAATATATATATATATATATATATATATATATACACGTGCTAAGTTCATTGTTCAAATGAGTGTGACTCGCGTCATAGATTAAATTTGATGCAATTCTAGTAATGTTGCCGTGGGTTCACGAAAGCTGAATGATGTTGAGTGAGTTTGGACTGTTTCGTCCTCATTCTCAAGTGGAGACTTGGAAAGATAAGTCAAGGATGAGGATGTAGACAAAACTGGAGGTTAGCAAGAGAGGGATGGAGGGAGGAGAGCGAGAGAGATATGGAAGACATTTATGCTACTTACAAATAACATAGTTAATTTACATAAGTTTTCATCAACGTAAATAAGGATGCTTGAAGAAAATGAATTCTCTACATTGAGTTCCATATCATCAGAAATTGCTACATTAAATTATAGGATAAGTGCATTGGAAGTTGTAAAACTTATTATGAAAATGCAATTGAGTCCTAAAATTTATTATAAAAATGCAATTGAGTTCTAAAATTTTCAGAAAGTATAATCAAATCATAAAACATGTCGTGAAAGTGCAAATGACTCACACAACTTTCAAAAAATTGCAATCAAGTTATAAAACTTTCATGAACGATTTTATATGACAAATTTGACAAGTTGTAGGATCTGATTATATTTTTTGAAGATTTTAGGACTCGATTACACTTTCGTAATAAGTTTTAGAACTTAATTATACTTTTATAACAAGTCTTAGGACTTCCAATATACTTACTACTTAAATTATTTAGAATTAATTTGCAAACAAGGACGGATTGGACTTCAATCCACTCAAAATATTTTGCTGAGTTGTTGGGTATTTGACTACCAATTTTGAAAGTTATTTAGTATTTTTGCCCTTCTCCATCATATACAAGTTTCTCAATTGACATTATATTTAAGTAACATTGGCATAATCAAAGTGCAATGTATAGATGGTTTAATATTTTGTCTAGTCAAAAGTCTAAAACCCCCTTTTTTCACTACAATAGATAAATAGATCGATAAGCCCTGTTTTTATCTCATGACCTCAGTTATTTTTTTGATAAATCCATAAATATTTAGTCATTCTAAGGAGATTAGCGATTTTTGCATTGAAAAATCCTAACATCGTTGGATTTAATCTCTGTACTTAGATTGAAAGGTGATTATGGGCTAAATTAGGAGATTCGCATAGATAGCTAGATAAAAAAACATCTCTAATACACCAACTATCAAATGAAATCTACCTAAAGTTTTATAAGACAATGACAAATATTCACTAAAAAATTATAATTCAAAACCTCATTTGCCAGGAGGATGATGGTCCGCATTTGCCGTTTGCAAGTGCATGTAAGGGGAAGACTAGATCAAAAGATGGACCGACCATACAAGCAACAATAACTAAAGTTGATCTTCCAATGTGAATGGTGTTTATATGATGTAGAAGGCACTTGGTCAAATAAAGGTTTTCTAGAAAAAAGTTGTAAGAAATTTTCTAGTTATATATTGGGGCCGGCATGAGTTGTAGTTATTGTTTGGTAAAACTTAAGAAGAAGGGAGAATTCATATATTGATGATTGGCAAAGAAGAGATATTCAGAAGATAATTATATGGGGGTGTGTCTAGTTAGAACTTTGGCTATTTTTATAAATCACAAGTCTACACGCAATTCAGCTAAATATACATTATGCAGTTATTATTGGAGGAACAAAGGAAATTTACAAGACTTTCTTTTTTTCGCAGATCCTTCTTGTTCCCCTATTGGGCCCCCATTGCAACCCCTTGGTGGTAATTCTACAAAACTTTGATTATACAAGCCACTTAGCTTGCTCATACCATAAGTCAGTCAAGCCAATTGACTTGTGAATTTTTTCTTACTTTGATGGCAAGAGAGCAAATTGACATCAAGGACACACTGGATCCCATTGAGCATGTGCAAGGTGATGGTCCCCTATTGGGCCCCTATTGTAACCTCCTAGTGGTTGTTGACTGTTGTATTTTAGCTAGTACATCCATGATGGGGTGCGATTGGACCGCACCATTTGGATTTGATATGCTACGATGAAGGGTGTGATGGGGTCATATAAAAGACCCCTGAAGATAACCATTAGAGGGGTTGGACAAACGTACATTCAGAAAATTTTCTTCTTTTTTCTCCCATTTCTATCAAGGCGTTCAATTTTCTTCTTTACGAGAACGATTTGCATTTACGCCGTGGAAATCGGGTGCTTTCCTCATGATCGCATCCAGACCAACGTGAGATAATTTTGTTCGTTATTCATCCACAATTCAACGTTCGTTCCAGGGTTAATTGCTGTCTTCTGCTGACTTGAATTCCAACATTGGTATTAGAGCCAGATTGTAGTTTCTGCCTTGTTTCCAATTCACCATTTGATATCGAGATTAAGAGTATGATATCTACATTGGTTGAATGTTTATTAATCGAAATTGATATGTGAATCGTCGAAAAATCGAACCAAAGCGAAGAACGGGTTCAGGGTCGTGTGCATCCGTGCGATTTTTGCCAATTTTCGAAATATTTTTTTGGCCAAAATCAACTTTTGAATATACAGGATGAAAGTACTCGTCGAGACGAGTCCGACGGTGGTTCAAGCACAACCGGAGGAGGTCGGACGCACCCACACACGCGGCCAAAAGCCACTACGTGTGGGCGCCATGTGCTTGACACGCTGGGCATGCCAGCGAACCGGCGTGTGACGTCACGCGCTAGTGTCAACAAACTGATGCGTGAGCGTCATGCGCACGTCGGCGAAGTGATGCGTGCTGACGTCACGGATGACGTTAGCCATGACATCATCAAACGGTCGGTAACCGCTTGGATGACGTCATTAATGACGTCAGCATCGGCGAAAGTTGGTCGGCCGGCGACCTGACCCGACCCGAGATCCGACCCGAGGTTGACCCGACCCGACCCGACCGTTGATTGGTCAACCGGTCCAGCGGTCAAACCAGTTGGACTGGTCACCAGTCGAACCGGTCGGACTGGTCACCAGTAGAACCGGTCGGACTAGTCGGACCGGCCAGGAGCCATTTGGCTCGCTAGCGCGTGTGCCACACGTGCCGTGCACTCAGGCGGCGCGTGTGGGCGCGTGCGAGCTTCGATTGGAGTGTGGTCGGTTGCGTTTGGTTTGTATTAATGTCCTCTTTACTGTGGTATAATTATTTTATACTTTTGAATTTTATAAATGTATGAAAATGTGTAGGAAACCCTAAGTATACGTATTTTTTGCAGTTTAATGCAGTTTATTCATTTGTAACTTGTATTTTCTTGTATTTTAAGAATTACAGTAGCTAGCTTGTGTGCAAATGATATCATATATACTCTGTAAAGCTTGGTTCAATGATATCATGTATATATTTTAATATACTTGCAATTTTCTAATTGCTAGAACATTCGAACAATGGTAAGAAATCCATTATATGTTGAATTGCGATTATGATTATAGTTGAAGCATGATTGTTGTTTAGCATGATTGTTGTTTATACGTTGGTTATTATCATGCTATGTTTTTTTGTTAAGAAAAATATAGAAATTACATAAGGTCATGTAATCATTTTTCCTAGTGATAGTTTGTAGGCTTGTAAAATTTGAAAGAGTTTTCATGTAGAGCTTAAAATTTGTGTAAATTAAACTAATTAATGATGATAGAACAATTGTACATAGAAGTTGATTGGGAACATAATGAATTTTTGCCTGTGTCTTTTGTTGAATTATCATTAATTTAGTTTGTTTTTGCTGCAAATTAAATATATGTGTTACTTTATAAAGTGTGCTAGTATTGATTCTGCATTTATTATGTCAATGTGTTATAGCAATTAATTATGGTTTCGGTATCCAAGACCATTGTGGTTGACTTCAATAAGGCTGAGAAGCTGAATGGTGACAATTATGATATTTAGCACTAAAAGATTCAGTACATCCTTAAGGAGCAAGAGGTTTTGGAAACCATCGACCATACCATGAATGAACCTGAGCATGGAACTTCAGCTCAACACAAGAGAGACCTAGAAGCTTATCAAGCTTGGGGAAAAAGTAGCATTACTCGCATCACGTTGCTGAGCTGTATGCAAGATGATCTCATATGTGATTTTGAAAGTTATGATAAATCTCAAACTATGTGGGTTGCCTTGAATGATAAGTTTGGGGGTACATCTACCACTAAGCTGAGGAGACTCACCATCAAGTTTGACACATTCCGAAAACGCCTAAATGTAACGATGAGGCAGCATCTTCTAAAGATGTCAAACATGATTCGTGAGTTGAGGATAATAGGTCACTTCCTTACTGATGAACAGTAAGTTCAAGCTGTTATAAGGTCTCTTCCTAACAATTGAGAGCATATAAAGATCAATATGATGCATAATGAGAACATCGTCACTTTTAATAATATTGCGCGTCATTTGGAATTAGAGGATGAGTGTCTAGAGGCTGCAAGATTCTCTACCCATGCTTATGTTGCTGAATCGAGTTCACATAAGGCTTCGGGCTTCAAGCGCAAAAGGAATTCTCAATTCAACAACAAAAGGAAGAAGACTGATCAGGCATCTGAGAGGGCTAAGACCTTCCGACGCAAGAAGCGTGGTGAGAAGAAGGATGAGGCCAAGATAGAGTGCTACAATTGTGGCAAGATGAGTCACTTTGCTCGTGAATGCACTAAGTCAAAAAAGGTACCATATTACTCAATTACTTTGAGTAATGCTTTCATTTCTAGTACTGTAATACTTGCAGAATCTCATCTAATGTGGACTGTAGACTCATGAGCAACAGACCACGTAACTAGAGACCGAGAAGTTTTTGTGGAATATCGTCGGATACCGCCTAAAAGAAGATGGATATATGTTGGGAATAACTCAAGAGTTGAAGTAAAGGGTATTGGCACATGTAAATTAATCTTACGTGATGGTCGAAACCTATTCCTGCATGATGTCCTTTATGCTCCAGATATTTGACGAAACTTGGTCTCTATAGTTGTTTTTCTTAGCTTATATTATGTATTGAATTTCCATGGTGATTGTATTAACATTTTGTATGGAACAGTTTATTATGGTTCAGATCATGTATCGAATGGTTTTATGGTATTAGACATTGACTATGATCAGCACAATGTTAATGTTGATAGTTGTTTTCCTTTAATTGCATCTTCTAATAACGTTGAAATTGATGCAAGTATTTAGCATGCTAGATTAGGTCAAATTGTATTGCAAAGAATGCAAAGATTAGCTAGAGAATGCCTTTTAGGGTCACTCACTAATATTAATCTATCCATATGTGAACATTGTCTAGCGAGAAAAGCAACTAAAAAACCATTCAGTAATGGGACTAAAGCTGAATTTCCATTGCATCTCATACATTCTGACATTTGTAGTCCTTTGAATGTGAGACGAGGCATGGAGTCTCATATTTCATCACTTTCATAGATGACTTCACACGTTTCGGTTATGTCTTTCTGATCTCCTATAAGTTACAAGCATTAAACTGCTTTAGACAATATATAGCGATGATAGAGAATCAGTTGAACAAAATAATAAAGACATTGAGAACCGATCGTGGGCGTGAGTATCTATTGAAGCAATTCAAGACTCTTTGTGATGAAAAAAGAATTGTACAACAATTGACTATTCCTAGTACTCTACAACAAAATGGGGTAGCTGAGAGAATGAATAGAACCCTATTGAAAATGGTTAAGTCTATGATGGCGCAAGCAAATTTACCTATCTCCTATTGGGGAGATGTGTTATTGATTGCTGCCTATATACTTAACCGAATGCCCTCAAAATAGGTCACTTCCACCCCTTATGAATTATGGACTAGTAGGAAACCAAACTTGAATAGTCTACGTCCATAGGGATGTGTAGCTTATGTTCATGATTCTTCCAATAAATATGCCAAATTATGTCATAGAGGGAAGAAATGTATCTTTATAAGATATTATAAACACTCCAAAGGATACGTGTTCATAGGTGAACAAGCTAATGGAAGTGTGACCGAAATGGAGTTACGAGATGTCACGTTCTTAGAGAACGATTTTCCTAGTAGATGTGAGATTGATAAGGACTTCCAATTATATGAGATGGAAAATCCCGATAACACACCCACTAATGTTATAGAGGGAAATGAAGATTTATCTCAATACACAAGACCAAGTAGGAGTATTGCATTGCCTAATGAATTTAATTCAAGAGAAATTCAATTGCATAAAAGTAATCGTAAAAGTATTCCCCGTCGTCGTTTTGAGATTGGAGGGGTAGCATTTATGATTGCTCAAAAAGACGATGCCGAACCTAATACTGTTCAAAAGGCTCTCTCATCCTCTAATAAGGAAGAATGGATAAAAGCTTTGGAAGATGAGATGGATTTTATGAGGGCAAATCATGTCTAGGACTTGGTTGATCTACCACCCAATCGTAAGGCCATTGGAAACAAATGGGTCTTCAAGATTAAGCGTAGGGCGGATGGATCCATTGAAAAGTATAAGACTCGCCTTGTGGTAAAAAGTTATACTCAATAAGAGGGTATAGACTATGAGGAAACTTTTTCACCAATTGTAACGTTTGCCTCAATACACCTTATTCTAGCCATCGTTGCACATTTGGACCTTGAATTACATCAGATGGATGTAAAGACGGCATTTCTCAATGGAGACCTAGATGAAGAAATCTATATGAAACAACAAATAGGTTTCGTAGCTAAAGGTCAAGAGCATAAAATTTGTAAGCTTCATCACTCAATATATGGCATTAAGCAATCATCTAGACAGTGGTATCTTTGTTTTTATCGAGCCATAACCACTTTTGGTTTCACGATGATCGAGGAAGATCACTGCGTATATGTCAAGTGGTCCGAAGATAAATTTGTGATTTTATCATTTTATGTGAACAATATTCTATTGGTTGGAAATGACAAGGTTTTGGTTATCACTATAAAAGAATGGTTGTCCTTTAATTTTGAAATGAAGGACATGGGGAAAACTGCTTATATATTAGGAGTTAAGATCAAAAGAAATCGATTAAGGAAACTTCTTACTTTATCACAAAAGTTTTATATTATGAAGATTCTTGAGTGTTTCAATGTGCAGCATTGTAATCCCATTAATACTCCTATCATGCAAGGTGAAGGTCTAAGTACTGAGATGTGTCCCAAGACTCCAGAAGAAATTAAAGGGATGGAAAATGTTCTTTAAGCTAGTGCGATCGGAAGTTTGATGTATGCTATGATATGTACTCGACTCGACATATTTTATGCATGGAATTGGTGAGCCGATATCAATCAAATCCCGGTCAAGTACACTGGAAAGCAATGAAGAGGATCCTGAGATACTTGAAGGGCACCATGGACTATCGACTTTGTTACCAAGGGAATGATTTACACCTATTAGGCTATTCAGATGCCAATTGGGGTGGATACCTAGATGAGTGTAAATCGACTTCTGGATATGCGTTCTTGCTCAATGGATGTGCGATTTCTTAGAATAGTAAGAAACAGACATGCAAGGCCTTATCTATGATGGAGACAGAATTTATTACATGTTCTACCACAGTGCAAGAAGCAGTATGTCCAATACGTTTCTTAGAAAATTTAGCCACTGTCACTAAGGTTCCAAGACTGGTGATAATTTATTGCAATAGTCAAGCAGTTATTACCTATATGAAGGTTCCTAAGTATCATGGAAGGACAAAGCACATTGACATAAAGAACAACTTCATAAGAAATATAATAGCGTGGAAAGAAGTGATCCTACAATATATTTCAACCAATAGAATGGTTGCTAATCCATTTTCAAAAGTTATTCCTAGAGACATATTCCCAACCCATAAAATATTACTAGGATTGCATAAAATGTGATATCTATTATTGTAGAGGATTATTGGTTTATGTATTTGTGGACAGATGTATTGTACTTGTTTGTTTATTTGTAATTTGATGTTTTATCAATAAGTACAAATTCATTATGAGACTAGCACAAACACACATGTATTATTGAAAAGTATGTCAGCAGGTAATGATTGGCTCACTCACACGAGCAATCGCCTCAAGTGCTTTAGATAGCACGTTGAGATGAGACGTTATGTACAAATAAATGCTAAAGAGCAAGTCTTGTACATAAAATATGTCACCTTGATTTGAGTCAAGATGAGGTCTGTGATTTGTTTATAACATGACTGAATATGATATTCTCATAATCATGTATGCCCGAAAGATGCCGGATGTGAGTACTTAATTGGGCGCTATAGAAAGCGAGCTGATATAGCACTTGTGCTAAACATGAGTACATGAGAAGCACGTAACTATGTTTAGGCTAAGATTCATATAGTGGATATATTTAGTAAATGACATACGCTCTTATAGAAAAAATAATCCACTATAGCATGTAATTCATACTACATATGCATTGTACGACCAATAAGGGAATATGAGTAAAATTATCCTTATTTACTCATCGTGTGAGCCCTTGAGGTAATTTATAATTTACTTTAATTTTGTGCCTTATGTTACTTCTGACTATGTTCTCAAAGTGAAAGATCAATGTTGCTACTTTAGCATGTTACGGGCGGTCATGAATAAATATGGCCTATGGGACGTGTCTAGGAAGCAGTTATTCTGAAATGGAGAGAGACATGAGTGCAAAGGAAAACTATTGTTGTTTTACATCTATCACATGTATTTACTGGTCGATCAATTATATCGCCCTTTGTGGTTGCGGATATAATTGTAAATTCATGGTGTTTTGAGAATAGTCAAGTATAGCCTTTAAGGGGTATACTTAGATTGATGTAACAAAATATGTTTAGGGCATTGTGAGACATCGATTGTTTGTTTGTTTTCGGGGTTGTAGCCATTATGCCATCCCTAATAGGTGCATAATTTGAGCTCTCAAGTGCAGGTGTACTTACTAGTCGCACGGCTTATTTGCTAATATGAATTGTTTTGTAAAGTTGATAAATGTTGAATGCCTTATATTCTTGATAGAGCGATATCAATCCCATCATGTCTGAGTGGGAGATGTTATACTTTAGCTAGTACGTCCATGATGGGGTGCAATTGGACCGCACCATTTAGACTTGATATGCTACGATGAAGGGTATGATGGGGTCATATAAAAGACCCCTGAAGACAACCGTTGGAGGGGTTGGACAAACGTACGTTCAGAAAATTTTCTTCTTTTCTCTCCCCTTTCTATCAAGGCGTTCCATTTTCTTCTTTACGAGAACGATTTGCATTTACACCATGAAAATCGGATGCTTTCCTCGTGATCGCATCTAGACCAACGTGAGATAATTTTGTTTGTGATTCATCCGCAATTCAACGTTCGTTCCGGGGTTAATTGCTATTTGTGCATCGGAATCGGGTAAGTTGTCTTCCGCCGACTTGAATTCTAACATTGACTCTACAAGACTTTTGATTATACAAGAAATGTTGCTCGTATCATAAGTTAGTCAAGTCAACTGAATTGGAGTTTTTCCTCATTTTGTTCACAAGAGAAGACTTGTAGAGCAAATTGAAGTCAAGGACACGTTGGATCTCATTTAACATGTGCATGGTGATGGGCTAGGTTTGCCTCATAGGCCCATCACATCTTTGAAAAAGAAGAGATTAGTGCACTCAAAATCCTAAAACTTATCACGAAAATACAATTGAGTCTCAAAAATTTTCAGAAAATGCAATCAATACAATGATTTAAATGGACTAATTTGACAAGTTTTAAGACATGATAACAATTTTAAAAGTTTTAAAACTTAATTGCACTTTCATAATAAATTTTAGGACTTAATTCCACATGGGCATATTCCCACTTAGATGTCTAATGAACTTACCGAGAGTTTCGACCTTTAAAAAGCAATAACTTATCTGAATAGAATTTCATATTGTCCTGCTTCCGAATTCAACTTCCATCCTCTGGTAATAATGTCACCTAGGGTGTGGATCCACCGTGGAGGCTTCCTTTATTGATGTCAATGATGACCCATGAAACAGAGAGATTGGGACATTACAAGTACCATAATTTTTATATAACGCTCACTTGAGTATCATTATTTCTAAACAACATTCACTTGAGTAACATAACTTTCTATGAATAACTTGAATGGCATAATTTTTTTGAAAACATTTACCTAAGTGCCAAAAATTCAACGTGTTATAACACTTGTGGTGAACATTTTAAAAAAAAAAAATTATGTCACTCAGATGACCAATCTAAAAGTCATATGGTACTCAAGTGATTGGAAAAAAATTAATGGCACTCAAGTGAGTACATAAGCTATAGTAATCAATGATTAAAAAAAAAAAAACAACTATGCCACTTAAGTTAACGCTATATAAAAGTTATGGTACTCGTGATACTCTTTTCCCCATGGATAGATATAGTTGACATTTCCCTACCACTGGCATTTGTTAAATATGCAGGTCATGTTATTATTGGGAGGGTCATGCTATGGCTTCAGAGCATTAATACCATTGATGCCACAGTAGGTCGTCTCACTACGTTCTCTTGAACACATAATAATGCAACGTGAATGCATCTTAAACATTTTGCTTCTCAAGCTGCCATTTAACATCACATCTATAAGGCGAAAAAGTGTTCCCTATCTCCAATTTTTCTATGCCTGCAGTGCACAATCACAAGAGCAAGCGAACATTTTTTTGTTTTTTTGTAATATCGCATGGGCACAGAGTAGTATTAGAGATTTTGTTTCACTAAATTGTTGGGTGAACAAGTAAAATAAAATTTGTTGGATGAAATTCGCAATTTTGTACTCACATAGCCAAGTGGGTGCTGCAAATTCCCCAAAGTGCTGAAGTATGAATTCTTCTTGCCACTCATCTCTAATACCGCTATGCCGAAACTAAACACATCAGTCTTCGTAGATATCTCTCCATGCTTCACATATTTGGGAGCCATATAGCCACTACAACACATAAAACAAATAGATCCAAGAATCATCAATTGGGTAATTGAAATTGGTTTACGATTTCATTGTATACTTTCTTAGAAATGTTGAAATAGATAAAGGAGATTTACATAAGTCTATTTAAAACTTACAAAGTGTGAGATTTTGTAGGATTACAACCGACTATTCTAAAAAATCTAAGCGATTAAATGGAAGCGCAGTTTGATGTTTAAATATTCTATCACTCTTCCTCATGCTTAATCTAGTATTTTTGCGTAGTATTAAACATGAACATAATTGATTGGGAAGGCAAATGGTGTTCTAAAATATTCGAACTCAAGACCTTTTGCTTAGATGCCATGTGATGTTTTATGGGACTCTAAAATTTTAAGCCGTTAGATGAAGGCTTGGTTTAATATTTAAATTAATTATCACAAAGTTCCTATGATCCGTGTAGTATTTTCTCTGCCTTGGTCCATATCAAATAGTCTTGCCATGCCAAAATTGGATATCTTAGGATTCATGTTGTCATCCAGAAGAATATTGCCGCGCTTCAAATCATGGTGTACGATCCTAGCACACGAATCCTCATACAGACAAAGAAGTCCTCAAGCGATTCGACTTATCATACTAAAGCACCTCTCCTAACTTAACAACATACGTTTGATTAACTCTGTAAAAATAGAGACTTTTAGGTTCTTAATTGTTCTACATATAATACATAGCACTGGCAACGTACACATCACTAGCAAAATTATTAATGATGTTAGAGATATAAATATATTTAGGATATATGTAGGAGATTTCGTGTATTTCCCTTAATTGATTCTAATTAATATTAAACTACGTTAGATAGTTGTCTTGTAAAGTCTATTAATAGGCCCGTGTACTTTTCATTTATTAAGGCCCAGTTCATTACATTTTTCTACCATACACGCTTGTCAACTTGAAATCAAAGCCATCATAATCTGAGAAGTGTAACCCTCGAGTCTGTTTCTAACAATGTGCATAGGCCATGTTTCTCTGCCGTGGCGTCACACGATGCAGCCCGCCAACCGTATACATTGCATTGCTCCTTGTCGTTATCACGACACCAGCTATATAGGGCATGTCGCCTCTGTTTCTCCGCCAAGCCCACAGCTTTACTTGCCATTCGAGAATCTTTCGCTGCTTGTTTTGGGCAACAAACACCACCACCCGACTCATTGCCCTCAGAAGTATCAGATCCTAAACTTTCACAGCAAAAGAACGCTTAAATCCGCCACACGCGCCCTGTGCCAGAGCTCTGGCGAGATTTGCTGACGTCACGGTCACGGTACTGCTTACGTCATCAAGTCGCGTCACCTGCCAACCACTGGTCACATCATCCGCCACGACATCATTGACCATTGACCTGTACGATCATCCCTGTCCGACCGGTTCGATCAAATCGGCCCATCCGATTTCACCAAACTGGTCCGATCAGTTCTTGGGAGATATTCTGACTAGTTCGGGCACTTTTGAACCGGTTGCTGGCCATCTCATATTGGTTTTCTAGGTATATGGACGTCTTGAGTCTGTTTTTGGCTTTATTTGCTTCATATTGACTTTCCACGTATTAATTTCTTCACAGTTTGTCTAATCTATTATATTGAAACAGGTAAAACGCATATTATGGAAAAAAAAAATTGAAGTTTCTATGTCCATTTGCCGTCAAGTACGACCAAAACAACATAAAGTGACGGCTACTTGACCTTGAAATCAAGGTTCGCATGCACGTTTATCTACCAATGCTGCTACCATAGCAACTCCTTTAGTTGATTCTGCTAATACAGTGTCATTTGAAATTTGGCATTCTCTATTAGGTCATGTCTCTTCTTCTAGATTACGATCCTTGATTTCAAGTGGTCATATGGGTACTATTGATAATAAACATTTTGATTGTCTACCCTATGATTAGGGAAAACATCATGCCTTGCCATTTGATTTCGGTGAATCTATCTTTCATGCTCCATTTGATCTTATTCACTCTGATTTTTGGGGACCATCTCCAACTCCCAATATAGGAGGCTCTTGCTATTTGTTATCTTTTTGGATGATCATTTTCATTTTACAGGACTTTATTTATAAAAAAATCGATACAAATTGACTTATATTTATTGTGATTTTGTTGCTATGATAAGAACACAATTTTCTCAAGATATCACAGTTTTTTGTATCAATAATGCAATGGAATTTAGAGGCTCCAGATTTCGTATAATTCCCTCCAATAATTATATTATTATTCATCATCCTTATGCATGAACTTCCCAAAAAATGGATCGAGCATAACGTATATAGAGGCATATTTTAAATATTACATGCACTCTTGTAGTCTTTGCTTCTTGTTCGAAATAGTTTAGGGGAGAGGCTTGTCATATAGCTATATACACCATCCGTCATACTTTGTCACCTATAATAGGTAATATTTCTCCTTATGAGCACTTGTATGGTAGTGTCCTCATTATAGTCTTCTTCAAGTCTTTGGTAGTACTTGTTCTGTACATCTCCGTCACGTCTTTTGGTGGTATTTAATGGCATAGCAAGAAACAGTCCACCGCCATTTGCTCCAGTACAAAAGAAGAATATCAAGCTCTTGTTGATACAACATCAAGGTTACTATAGTTCTGTCGGCTGCTATAAGATATGGAAATGTATAAACATAGCGATATTGTCATTCATTGTGACAACCGAAGTGCTATTTAAACAGCACGTAATGATATTTTTATCAAGCTCTTGTTGATACAACATCAAGGTTACTATGGTCACGTTGGCTACTATAAGATATGGAAATGCGTAAACATAGAGATATTGTCATTCACTGCGACAACCGGAGTGCTATTCAAATAGCACATAATGATGTTTTTCACAAACACACAAAGCACATTGAAATAGACTATCATTTCATTTGATATCATGTTCTTCATGGCGTTGCTAGACTTATCTCTACTTCATCCACTAAATAGACTGCTGATATCTTCACCAAAACACATCCATCTAGGCATTTTCTATATCTTTTCTCCAAACTCAAATTGATCTCTTACAAATCACCTTGAGTTTTAGGAGGAGTGTCAGGGATGTAGACATATTTAGGATATATTTGGGAGATTTCATCTATTTCCCTTGATTGATTCTGGTTGATATTGTACTAGGTTGGATAGTTATCTCATAAGGCTGATAAATAGACTTGTGTACTTTTCATTTGTTGAGGATCAAAACATTACAGTTTTCTATTATCACAATTCTCAACTAGTGAAATGGAAGCGAGATATTTGAACATCCAAGTTTGTACCAGCAATGAATCATTCATGTCATGCACTGGGTGCGAACTCAAGGATAAAAAGTCTTTCCCCTTCTTCCAATAAATACTTATGGGGCTTAATCGGATTTTTATGCTGAAGCCTGGCTATCAGAGTGACCTCATTCTTGAACTGTTGTTGACCTTGATTAGAACACTCCTCAAGCCTCTTCACAGCAATGTATTGTCCATTTTCAAGTTTGCCCTACAATCAAATTTGCATTGGGAAAAAATAACGTTTATCTCCAGGTAATGATTAAATCCCCAAATAAACGTTTATTTCCAGCTACCCGATACACTTTTTCAAATCCCCCTTCTCCAAGTTTATTGGCTTTTGAAGAGGAATTTGTGGCAGCCCTGATCTAGCTTATTTTGAACTGAAAGCTTTCAGAGGTTTCAACCTTGTCTTTTGCTGAAGAAATGCAGAGCAATAAACATGAGATCTCGAGAATCCGATCAGAAAATAAAAGCCAAATGTTTCTTGTTCTTAAAATGCCATTTAGCTATCTCAATCATTTTACAAAAATGTAGGATTGGTTTTGAATTTGCACCGTCTGTTGGAACTATATATATATATAATCCTTATGCTAAGCTTGCTAAGAAGTCATTCACTAACAACTCATTTGCAGAACACAGAACAACCGACAAATCCACTAAACAGATGAGACCTTCCATTGATTACTTCTTCTCCTTATAATATAGCAAAACATAGAGACAGTGACCCTCACAAAAAGGAATTATCGAAACCACCACAGCACTGACAATGCGCTACAACTTCAACATATTACCTGCCTATATCAAAGCCATGCTTTTAATCCAATTTGAAATTGAAACTCGTAATTGCTAACATTTCATATTCAAATGATTATTTTTATAGCTTGGACGTCCGAACATTTGGCTTGACCAATCCCCATTGATGCATACAAACTAGCCATTTAATGCATATCGGATAAGGCTTTATCCCATGTAGTAGGCGCAGACTTTGAATGAGATTTGTAATTCATGAATTTTAAATTACCAATAACTGTAAAATTGAACCAACCATTGGCGACTTGGGCATTAGCAGGCGGAGGAGCAGGAGGGTCGGTCTCGGCAGCTGCAGTCAGCGGCTGCGGAGATGGCAGTGGATTGCTCGGATTGGACTTGAGAATCAAGTACAAATCCCATCAGAAAATGCAGCTCGGCTTGTAAACAGACCCGCTTAGTCTTCCATAGCCACATCCTTGTAATTATCAATAAATTCCCACAAGCAACTCTGGCAATTAACCTGAGACAAGTCCAGGTTGCACTGCAACAGTGCAAACACAGTCTGGAAGTTTGGCAACACTATGGTCCCTGCTGCAAACTTGAGCGTTAACATCTCCGTCAAAGCCCTTGCCACCGGTGCCTCCATCAAGTTCCTCTATATCCGATCAAACTGATCCTGATCCATTGTGATGTCCATGAGGCGATAAACATCGGAAATGTCTGCTTCACGCATACATTGGACTAAAGAGTAAGGAATGAAGCATGGAGGATTAAATGCCTCCTTTGAGTACACAGATTTCTGGTTCGGACACTTGATCATTAAACCTTCAGCAGTAGTGCTTATGCACTCGATGCAAGTGTTGTCTAAACAGTCGCCTCTGCAGAAATTGAGCACACAAATGTTGTCCGAGCTGTTCCCTAGGTTCCAGGGGCAGTGTTAAAATATGTTTTGAGCTTGAGCCTCTCGAATAAATATAGTCTCAAGTTAAATCGAGTAATTTTGGAGAATCTTTTGACTTTGTTTGTTCATGCATTAATTACTATGCACATGCCTCCGAATGTGGCCAGAAGACAGCGTGCAGCCGCAAGAGGGAAAGCCCAAAATTGCTGCTTTTATTTAATGCAAATAGAAGCTGTCACGGCCCGATCCTCCGAGCGCGCGCACATCCCACTGCGGTCGATAGAAATGCGACTTCCCAGGACATGTCGCCGACCCATTCAATTTTATTATACATGCGGAAGCGAAACAAATCCCTGACAACATTTAACTTGGGATAGAAAAGCAGGCAATCAATCACAACCAAACAAGCTTTCTTATAAACACATAGGTTTATATACAATAATGGATTGTCTACAAAATAGACAGGCTCAACAACTAAGGAACTGTCCTATGACCAACTTGTCATACACGTTCGTCGATTCTTCGGCCTCCACCTTCCGAACTCCAGGACTTCCGGTCCTCCACGACCATCATCTAGGGACCTGAAATATTATCCCACAACCGGGATGAGACTACGTCTCAATAAGTCCTACCCTCTAAAACTCAATTAGGAAGAAAATACGCCTCAGGGCGCTCTAGCCACACAAATAGGATAGAGGACTTACCTCGCCTCAGTTCCTTCCTGCACATCAGTTTAATCAATAAATATTGACAACCACATCATCCAAACAATTCAATTACTTGGATCGATTCAACGATCAATCGACTTAGTCGATTACATGTCATCGAAATCATCACACGGTCATTCTGACTATTCATTCTCGACTCTCAATCACGGCCTTACAGGCAAGTCTATATGTAGTGGTATCACGGCCCCACTCGGCAATGTTATATGTAGTGGCATCACGGCCCCACTCGGCAATATTTTATTTAGTGGCATCACGGCCCCACTCGGCATAATTTAGATTTAGTGGCTTTCTAGGTTCAACTCACAACCTCTCACGGTCATTTTCCCATCAAAACCAACACTAATCAACTTTGGGATAAATCCCCACATAAACATCCATTCAATCAATCGATACAAACTGGACCTACCAACCAATTACGGTGCCAAAAGCCAACACCGGGTATTTTCAAGTTAAATACCAAAACTTCATCAATATCACTCAATTCCACACTTTTGGAATAATTAACCATAACCATCAATCACTCAATTTCTCAATTTAAGCTTACAATTAACACAAACCAACCGCACTGCTGCGATCAGCGCGAAATTTAACGACCGGCCATCCCGACATAATTTTCGAAATTATTAAATAATTAAATTTAATTCCGAAATTAAATAATTAAATATTATATTATAATAATATAATTTAATAAAATAATATTTATAAATTCGAAATAATTAATTAATTAAAAATAATTAATTATGGCTTAAACAAGATTACACTAATTTAATCATACAATTAGCCCTAATTAAACATCCATTAAGCTAATCATACAACTAATCTAATTTACATTAAAATAATCTAATCTAACCACCTAAACCTAATTAGACTAATCTAAACACCCCTTAAGCGTCATTAACTCACTAAGCAAGAATTAGAGGATAAACTCACCGGTTTTGTGCGCCGGTGAGTTCACGGCGACCACGATGCCAAGGCGGTCGATAAACCCCAAAGCGGCGACACCAACAGAGGCTGGGAAGACACCTAAAACGGGCCTCGAAGTCTCCAAAACCTTGCTGTCTTCTGCTTCTGTTCTTGGCTGAACTGCAGAGAAGAAACCAGCAGCTTCAATGGCGAAAACGGGCCGATCGGAGCTCCGGCAAGCGGGTGGTTGGCAACCGGTGGCTCCCGGGGGTCTTGGGGGTTTTGCTGGAGGTTGAGATGGGCGGAGGAAGGACCGGAATGGGAGAAAAATGGCCGAAAACGCGAAACAGTGCAGGCTGCAGGCGGACCGACGGACCGGCGACCGGTTCCTTCCCGGCGGCGCCCAGGCCGCAAGGCGGCTCCGTTCGGGACGAAATTAGGCTCGTTGGAACGGTGTGTTTCTCCTGGTCACGGTGATATGTGGATTGTTGGCTGATTCATCCGGGAAGACCACTTTTGACTCGATTATTTGACGAAGGGTCAGCTGGAGCAGAAACTGAAGGAGAGGGAAAACGAGGAGAGAGAGAGCTCCGTTCGAGGGAGGCCGAATGGGGGAGAGAGAGAGTGATGGGAGGGCTGTCAAAGCCTCCATAAAACCTGCCCCAAGTCCCCATGCCCATGATGGCCTCATCTTCTCTCTCTTCTCTAGCCTTTTCTCCCTACAACTAGGGGTAATTTGGTCATTTCCACCTTGCACAAATTACACATCTGACCTTGGGCTGAAATTGGTGGATGGGCCTAAGAAATGGGCTTGGCCATGAATAGGAGTGGGCTTGGAAATTGGTTGGGCTTGATTGGGCTCAAAGTTGGACCATGGGCTTTGAAAGAGAAATAGTTGGTTTGGTCCAATGGGTTCACTTGCTTGACTTAGGGCCATTTGGTGGCTGTCCCACCTTTGGGCCTAGGGCCCACACTGGCTTGGCCCGGCCCACGACCTCACGGGCTTGCTTCCTCGGTCCGAAAATCCCTTTTTCCAATTGCTCGCCTTAACGGCTCGCGACCGTCTGAAGTAGCTTCATCCCAAAGTCCGTCCCGACATTCCCGATAATTCGAAGTCCAATCATAAGTTCGTTGCCATGTCAATTTCGCCAAATGCCATTTCGGTTACAACTCGATCGACGGGTGGTTGTGAGGATTCACGCGTGACCGACTCGTGCCAAATCACGTTCAAGACATCTCGACGCATGGACGTCCTTGATCGCATGAAATTACGGAGGATAGATTCTTATTTCAAAGTACACGACATCGAGGATTGACATGGGGTCGTTCGTGGATTCGATAACGTAAACGGAAAACGGAATCACCCGTCGTTCCATTATGTTTTGTCGGTATCTCGATCAATCGACTTTTAGTCATCCTTAGAATCGGACTCCCTCATGCCAAGTCTCGATGCAACCTATCTACTTAGGTGAGGGATCATCCTCACGCAAGTCTCACGGTCAAGTCGTTTTCCCGAAGTCGAGTCCTTTAGTCGCACGAGTTCTCCGTCGGATGCCGCAGCCTTTCCCCTCAAGGTCTGAAAAAAAGTATCTAGGGAGTGATCAATTCCGAAGATAATTACAAGATCTTCATAGCGTGTTTCGTAACCACAATTATGCCAATGGAGATCAACCAACAATGCATTGACGAAATTCACCTTCACTCATCCCTCGAGGGCTCGAATCGCCAAGGTTCAGGATGTCACAAAGATCGGAGGCTCACCGGCTGGGGACTTAGCGGCAAGGCCAGGGCGAGGTGGAGCAAGGGTCGCGACCCTCGCCTCCACCCTGGCAATGGCCGCCATGGCCTCGCCAGCCGCGGGTGAGGCTGGCCTCAAGAAGAAGAGCCCGGTGGTAAAAGAAAAGAAAAAAAAAAAGGAAAAAAAAAGAAAAAAGGAAAAATAATAATAATAAATAATAATAAATTCGAAAAAAATCATAAAAATTGCCACGTCGCCGTCCGGTCATCACCGACGTCCACATCAGTGCCTGCCGGCTAAAATTGGCCGGATGGACTGAATTGGTACCAATATTAAAAGATTTAGGACTGAATTGGTCCAATTGAAAAGTTTAGGACTGAATTGGTACCAATGCAAAAGGTTTAGGACTTTTTTGGTACTTTTCCCCAAGGGGTAGTGATGGTTAAAGGAGGAATTTCCTTGGTAAAAGAAAAAACATTAGAAGGTCTTGGATTGCTAGAAAAGGAACGAGACATGCGGTAGCATCCCCACCAGCGACCCTTGCTGGTCACAAGGTGAGGACTAGTAAGCCCTCCTCTAGCTGCTGGTGAGGATCGTGGCCATTGCTAGATCCAGGCAAGGGTCCCTCACCTGTGGCCAACAAGGCGGTGAAGGACCTAGGCAAGGGTCTTCACAACATCACCATCACTGCCACGAGGGCCCTAGCTAATGAGGCTGCAAAGGACCATCGCAAACTCATCAGCCATAGGTGAGGCAACTCTTGTCTAGATCTGGCGAGGGTCACCCTCATTAGCCAAAATAAAAGGAAAAATAAAATAAAAGAATAAATAAAAATTCAATTTTTTAAAAAATTGTAAAAAAATGTCTATATTAGCGCCCTCATAAGACGATGGCATCTATGTCAACAATTTTCCGGCCAAAATTGTGGAGATGGATTCAATTGGAGAAATGCAAAAAAAAAAAAAAAAGGATTAACTTGATTTAATTGAAGGATTTATAACCAAATAGACATTAACAAAATATGTTTAGGGCTTTCTTAGTATTTTTCCCTATGTGCCAGATCTTGAGAGGCTTGCCTGATGAGACTATGGTACAACAAATATGCAATAAAAACCAACAGAGGTGATGATTGCAATTACTATGTATGCAGACTTCTTCTAGATTTACGTATTAATACAGCGGATTCTGGATAACTACTATAGCCATAACAGCATCTCTAGTTCTAAGGCTACTTGAAGCATGCTTGTGATAGGCTACTTTTGAAATGTTATGGAATTGTAGCCCATCAACTTAAGGATTGCAAAATGAGATATGAGGAGTACTCATTTCGTGAAACCCTAAATGCCCATATTTTTTGGGTATAAGTGCATTGTTTATTCTTTATTACTTGTATTTCCCTATGGTTTGGAAATACAAAAACTAGCCTACATATAAATGACCACATATGAGTTGTGTAGAGCTTGGTTCAATAATAGCATACATATGGTTTGACGTGCCTACAATTTCCAAGTTATGAGCAAACTCAAACAATTACTAGAGATCTTTGTTTTTTCAATACATTTTGAATTCCACCTATGATTACACTTGATATATGAATGGTTCGTATGTTGATTCACATCAAGTTATACTTTTTGATATTTAATATAAAAAAAATGTGATAATTACATGAAGCCATGTAATCATTTTTCAAGTTTCGCAGGTTGGTAGAATTCGAAGGAATTCTCACCTAAAAATTAAAATTTGCGCAAATTGAACAAATTAATGATAGTATGACAATTGTACATTGAAGTTATTTGGGAATGTGGTAAACTTTTATTTCAGTGTCTTTTGTTGAATTGTCATTAATTTAGTTTATCTTTACTACAAATTAAATGTGTGTCAATGTGAAAAATACTAGTATTGATTATGCATTTATTATGTCAATGTATAGTAGTAATCAATCATGGCCTTGGCATTCAAAACCACTATAGCTGACCTTAATAAGAGCGAGAAATTGAATAGTAACAATTATGATATTTGGCAACTAAAGATTTAGTTTCCTTGAGGAGCAAAAGGTTTTGGAAACCTTCAACCACATCATGGATAAAATTGAGCATGGAACTTTTGCTCAACCTAGAAGAGATCAAGAAGCTTATAGAGTTTGGAAAAAGAAAAATAGCATTGCTCGCATCATATTGCTAAGTTATTGCAAGAGATATCACGTGTGAGTTTAAAAGTTATGACAAAGCTCAAACAATCCAAACTACCTTAAAAGATATGTTTGGGGTTACATCTGTTACTAAATTAAAGAGACTCACCATCAAGTTTGACACATACTAAGAATGCCAAAATCAAATTATGAGGCAACATCTTCGGGAGATATCAAACATGATATGTGAGCTAAAGACAACAAAACATACCCTTACTAATAAACAACAAGTTTAGATTATTACAATATCTCTTCCTTAGAGTTGAGAGCATATGAAAATCAACATGATGCATAATGAAAATTTGTCACTTTTGATGGTATAGTTTGTTATTTGGAATTAGAGGATGAGTACCTAAAAGCCGCGAGTTCTTCTATACATGCTTATGTTGCTAAATCTAGTTCACGCAAAGTTTCAGGCTTCAAGTGAAAGAGGAACTATAAATTCAATAACAAAGAGAATGAGACTGTAGGCACCCAAGAGAGCTAAGCTCCTTCGATGCTAGAAGCGTGGTGGGAAGTAGGAAAAGGCTAAGACAAAGTGTTATAATTGTGGCAAACTAGGCCACTTTGCTTGTGAATACACTGAGCCGAACATTACTCCATTATTTTAATTGATGCTTATGTTTCCAACACTATAATGCTTGTGGAATCACATCTTATGTGGATTGTAGATTTAAGAGTAATAGACGACATAACTAAAGACCAAAGAGCATATGTGGAGTATCATTAAATACAGCCTGGAAAAATATGGATATATGTTAGAAATAATTTCTCTACCGTTAGCATATGTAAATTGATCTTACGTGATAGCTAAAACATATTTCTACATAATGTCCTGGCAACCATTTAGTGAATTGTTTTATGGTATTAGATATTGACTATGATATATTCAATGTTAATGTCGATGGTTGTTTTTTTTTTTTTAATTACATCTTCTAATAATGTAGATATTGATGCAAGTGTTTGGCATGTTAGTGTCACGCCCCGATTAGCTACGACCGCATGACAACCCACACTCGACATATTCTTTCCTTTTGGTCATTTGCTTGCAATGTCCTAGGAGGCATCCTTGACCCATTTGTAAAAATGATAAAATGCACGAGCAGAAGCATAAACAAATCTCTAATCAATCATTAAATAGGGAAAGTCCAAGCATACTCATATATATATATATATGTGTGTGTGTGTGTGTGTGTGTGTGTGTGTGTGTGTGTGTGTATGTATCAGAAGGTCAACATCAAATATAAGCCATATTCACAAGATTGATCACACTAACTTAAGCCTATCCAAGCTTCGCCACATCCAATTAGCCCCAACACGTAGCCATGACCTTCATCAAAATGGGGTTTGGGGTAAACCTAGCACTTCTAGTACTATGAGAGCGGCTAAAAAAGTGTTATTAACCCCACTATCACCTAACTAGCTAAGGGCTTCATAATCCAAGGCTCAGGCTCGACGACCATATCGAGGTTAAGCCGGGTCGGACACCTCCCCATTGGGAACGTCCACGTCCATGGTATCCCAATTGATGTCTCCCCCTGAACCTCTGGCCTTGGTGGACCGTCCAAACCATGGATGGGACCATGGCTCTCATCTCCTACCCAGAAGTACCACGCCATGAAACAGTGAGCCACTAGATTAGGTAGTCCTTCGTTGACCCTGATGGTCATGATATAATGCATGTAACGTGCATTAGTCTCTCATATCGAATACTCAGTCACCTCCTGTCTATGCTCTATGGGGAATCCAAATCGAATCTGGTGCCAACCATTCTTTAGGCTTGTAAATATTCAACAAACAATAGTGAGATAAACTCAATGAGTGAACCTAGACCTCGCGTAGAGAAGCCATTTACCTTGAAAACGCCCCAAACATGCAATTATCTATTGATGGTAAAAACATACTAAGCTTCTCTCGCTTTATTCTATTTATCCACGTGAAAGCAAATTTACTTAATCAAGGCCATTAATATAACACATAGACAAATCCCATAACAAATTTTCACACTCCTAAGTCATTCATACGAATACGCAATATAGTTAAAACATGCGCTCATGCCATGCAATGATCCAGACCTGATCACATACAAATCTCATATACTTTTCACACAAATATGTCCAGATTATTACGGCCACTTAAGGCCCAAGGCCAACCCGAAGGTTCGCAATCATTCGACGTAACTGGATATCGTCTTGCCTCATTGAGAACAGCATCAAGCTGCGTAAACACATCAAGACGACATTTTTGTAAAGAACTTCATTCCGAAATCCATCCACGAGTAGCATCTCATTGACTTGGAGGCATCTGAACTGATTTAGGCATCGTCCCGCGTAAAACGCATTAGGATTGGTTCACACCCATGTAAAATACATCAGGGTCTTTAGGTAATCACACAGCCACATCATCACACAATTTATTTCATATCATTATTGTTAATCAATGTGATACTCATATGATATACAACGACCTTTGTCATATGCCATCATGTCATACATGTGTCTCATATTATTTCACATAAATGCACCATCCAATTCACAAGTCCAATGTCATATAGGGCATTCATTAAAGCATAATAAAGTCATCATAATATGTCAAAATCATTTATCACGTGTCATTAAAAACCATCAAATAACTCATCTTTCAATTAATCTAACATACCACAGTGCCATAACGTATTTTAGTAACATGCTTAGTCACAACATCACTTCATATAACATACATCACTACATACTAGTATATCATCCTATTATGTCATATTATAACAACATATCATACTTCACGTAACATGACCTGATAACTTATCACCCTAAACATGATTACTTATTAGTAAAAACTTAACCTATCATCCAAAATTTGATAACTTATTATTTAAGCTTGATAACCTATCATCCTATACATGATAGCTTATTGTCAAATTCTTGATAGCTAATCATCTAGAACTTGATAACTTATTGCTCTAAACTCGATAACTTATCATTTAAAGCTCGATAACTTATCAAGACCACTTATCGAAATGCAATGATCACTTATCACATGACACTCACTTATCACATTAATAAAACACCATTTAGCCATATTCAAGCCCTAAATTACTTTCTAAGTGCAACAATAACCCTAATCAAGGGCTAGAAAGCCACTCACACCTAAGTCCTAACTTCAACAAGTGTTGAGGGAGGAGTGGCAAGATCGGACATTGGTTGTGGGCTGTTGTTCATGCCTACACAGCACACATAGGAGGCTGGACAGTGGCTAGATGGCGGTACGTTGGTCAGCAAGTGGCAAGTTGATGGTGGCATGGCCTCCAAGCCTCACTAGGGACCAAACTATGGAGGAAACAAGGGAGAGAGTGTTGCTGTGAGGGTTGGAAAGCGGCCTCCTCGGCTTCAAAGCTTGGCTACAGCGATGGAAACGGAGTGTAGAGGGGCGGTTTGGCGTCAGGGTGTGAGGGTGTGAGGGACAATTATGATGAGGGGAAAACGAGGAAAATACGAGAACAAGCTTGAAAGGGAATGAAAATGGAGATGGTGGTTTCAACTAAGGCTAAGGAGAGAGAGAGAATGAGCTTGAAATAATCAAGTGAGCAAAATGAGAGAAAATGAGAGAGAGAGAGAGAGAGCGGCAAGGGAGGAAAAAGGAAAGGAGAGAGAGTGGGACATCCAATCTTCATAAATGCCCAACTCATCTCAACCTTCAAGGACTCTCTTCCACCAAGCAAATGGATGTGCTATTGATGAGGAAAATCCAAGCATTAATGGAGGGTTTTAGCACTTGAGTGAGTGGGTTTAGAGTAGGCTAGCTAGGCTAGGTTGGTATGGCTTCAAGCTCCTTCATTTGCCGCCCAAATATGCATGTGCCACCCCCTTTATGCCATTTTCCAACTTTGCCCTTTTGTCTCTAGTTGAATTGAAGGGTATTTTGGTCATTTTCACCAAAATTGTGCACTATTCATGCACTATTCACGTACTTGGAAGCAATTAATGTCAAAATTATGTAATGATGGCTTGATAGACTTGGAGAGCCCATGGCCCTCCCATTGGGCCACCTACCACATGGATGTGTGGCCCCTGAGCCTTTACAATAAGTGTGGGGCCATTTAGGCCTAGCTCCATGGGCTTGGGCCCATTGGGTTGCCCAATTTGGGCTTGGGCCTACTTTGGTCCTCTCTTGTGGCCTATTTTCAATTCTCTGAATTTTTTATTTTTTTACTTTATTTTATTTTTTATTCTTTTCCTCTTCTTCCTCCTTTGGCTTCTTTTCTTTGTATTGGCCGACGGGGCTCCAGTGAGGCTCATCATCCACTGGGTGCGGGCCGCAACCCCTTCACAGCCCTCGCCCAGCCCCTCCTACCCTTACCGGTGGCCTCGCCCAGATTTTAGCCAGGCAGCTTCGCCAAGAATTGGACGAGGGCGAGGCTACTGGCGAGGGCTTCTTGGGCCTCTTTGTAGTGGCTGGTGAGCCTCACCAAAGTCTCACCGGCCACTACAAAGAAAGAAGCCAAAGGAAGAGTGAGAGAAAAAAAAATCGAAAAAATAAATATTATCAAAAAATTGTTATGTCAATGCCAACGGGCCAAATTTGTCCAAATGGACTTAATAGGCACAATTAAAAAAGATTTAGAACTGAATTGACAAAAAAAAAAAAAATTAGAACCCAAATCGGCACAATTGTACTAGGTTAATGACGTTTTGGCAATTTCCCCATTTTTCATGTCTTACAATCATAGCTTTACAATTTTCTTGTTTCTCAATTGAAAGTTTCAATCTTTTCTTTGTATTTTTTTTTTTAAATTGAAAACAACAATAATTACCACTTTCTTCTTCTACCGGTAGCCAGACTTTCGTTTGACGTGATGTCTACCTTCACTACCGTAAGACTCCCTAATTCTCTATCTATATTTCTCTTTTCGATAGAGAGGGAATACGGGAATGACATTGCGAGGTCTCCCACTCTAGAGCGGATCTCTCGCCTATTTCTTCCTCAACTCTCCTTTTGTGTTTTCTGGTGGCAAGGATTGCATGGCTTTAGTGGGATACAATGATTCCAAAGTCAATCACATATCTACATACTTATTTTACATGCATCTAGCTTGACAAAGTGATTTGGTGCAAAAATTTGGTTGTCTATGCAACAAACTTGCTTTTGCTTAGAAGAATCTGAAGTCCATTTTTAGTTTCAATGCCAAGGAAAACAAGAAAGTAAATGAAACAATTGGCATTAGACAAGATGTCGAATCCTCTAAAGATATGACCAAGGCTGTTCTAGGGGGTAGAGAACTAAACGCAATTAAATGATTCCTGAAGAATTTCAATTTCACTATATTTATAAAAACACCAAGGAACTATCAAGTCACACTACAGAGAATTGGCAAGGCCTTGATCTAGGCTCTCCAAACTATCCTAACTAAGAAACGGAGCTTTCTTTAAGGGAAGCACTACCTAGAATCGAGCCTAATGCAGTCAGACACATCGATCTCGTCTTCAGCCACTTCAAAGGGAACTTGGAAGCGTCACAAACTCTCACCAAACCTAGTTTTACAATATCACGTCTCCCAGCTCCCGAGTTTTCCCTCTTGAAAACCTTCCCACCCAATACATACAGTTCATGGCCAAGACCAGCAAAACCATAATCAAAGACTTCTAATGGGCTCTGCATGACGGGACCATGCAAAACTTTGAAAAGCATTCTTCTTGCTTCTTGATACAAGCCCTGGAGATGCAAGCTCAGTTCCAAAGTCCTAATCAGTGAGCCTTTTGTGGATGGTAGCTATAAATTTTGCATATGCTCTCCAATTTTCCATATCTACCTATGGTGGGCCGGAAATAGATGTGAACGTGATTCCAGAGTAGAATTGAAAATTTGAGAATTTGAATCAATCTAATGATAGATTTGAAGACATAAATGATAAGTTTCAGATTTTATTAATCCGTTACACTCGGAGAATTCAATCCATGATACTTGGAGGTTGACGTAAAGTATGAGTGATCGGTTTTCAAATAGAACGAACTCTCGATCAGAAAATCGATACCGTGACTCCTAGTCTCAACTTTTTTCGGAATCGAGAGTCAAATCGATCAGTTTTCCAAGAGTCACTTTTTGTCCCGTGCCAAAAAAGAATAAATTTCCAAACTTTTTAATAAAACATAAAAGCCGCATCACAACAAAAATTAATGCCGGTCCACGTCGCCGTTTCTCCTCGATTACAATGTCCTAAACCGATCTGGTCGGGCCGGGCCGGGCCGGTTCGATCCGATTAAGGTTCCCTTCTCAATTCTTCCTTTTCGGCGCCCTGCCGTGATCCTCCCCACGGAAGCAGCAGCACGAGCAGAGAGAGAGAGAGAGAGAGAGAGAGGAAGGAATAAAAGCAAAGAAGCAGAAAGCACGAGAAGAAACCTCTCGAATCCTCTCTCCTCTCTTTCTTCCTCCCGAAGCAATCCGACCGATTCCCAAGCCAAAACCCATCACCGCGCCCCCCTTCCGTCCCCAAAATCCTCAAGACACTTTCAGAGAAGAAGCAGAAGAAGGAGAAGAAGAAGAAGAAGAAGAAGGGAAGAAGGCGATGGAGGGGAGCGGGGGAGGGAGGTCGCGGGGGATGATCCCGATCCTGGCGCTCCACGCCCTGAGCGAGTACTACCGGCTCGAGCGGAAGCCACCCGTCACCGCCGGCCTCCTCGCCGCCAACACCCTCGCCTACCTGCGGCCCGGCCCCCTCGACGCCCTCCTCCCCACCATCGACCGCGTCTGGTTCAACCCTCACCTCATCCTCAAGGTGGGTCGAGTCGCCGTGTTATAGAATTGAGCGTTTGTGTTCCTCTTTGGGTGCGCAATGCTGGCTGACCTCGATCGTGCTGTGTCGTCGCGAATGCGAATTAGTTCGTGTTTTGGAATCATATTGACCTGCTGCGAGAGCCGCCTCTTGCGGTTCCGAGATCAAAATTTGATTTTGATCGGCTTGACTGCGAGTTCGTTCGTGTTTCGGACTTGAATTGACCTGTGGCGAGAGCCGCCTCTAGGGGTTCCGAGATCAAAATTTGACTTTGATTGGCTTGACTGCGGATTAGGAGGTACTGTCTTGTATCCAACGTTTCTCATTTCTCAGTGGAGCGAGTTCAATCTGTGGTTGTTTTGTTAGTTCCACGAAGCTTGGAGTTTCTAAGAATTTTCCTGGGGAAGTAAGTAAATCATCTCGCACGTAGGTCGTAAGCCCTTCGTAGTTTTCGTGAATTAGGAAGTTTTTGCATAGGAGTCATGGGAAAAATTCTTGGAGAGTTACGGTGAGGTTATGAGCAGGGGATCGGGCACTGGGGACCATGAAAGGCCCCCTCTGTGCTCTTTACAAGGAAGCCTTGCTCTGATGTTGCCTGCTCAAGTGCAGGGTACATATTCTTGTTTTGATATTGCCTCCTATCCAACTGTAAGGTTCTTGGTGTACCTTAGGAGCTGGCATAACTCCTGCCGTTGATGATTAACGCGGATGCATTTCGCATCCACACTGGTCATTTCATCTCCTTCGATATGTCCTTCTTGTTCTCATGTGGTGGCATGTTTTCCTAGAGAATATTCGAAAGTGTATGAATAGGGTTAGCAAGTCCTTCATGTCTCCTTGTCTTTTTCTGCTTTCTGTTCAGTAGCTTAGCATAAGCTAGTAAAGACATGGCATGCCAGACGTGATAATCTAATGATCTTTCGCAATAAAACCAGGGGATCTCTACATTTGCTTGTGTATTCTTTTATTGTAAGCGCATGCAGTCTTTATCTGAATTCAGAATTGTAATTTTGGTTCTCTTTTTGTGCACAGTACAAGGACCCAAAGCGCTTCTTTTTGTCAGCATTTTACCATGTAAATGAGTCTCACCTGGTATACAACATGCTGTCATTATTATGGAAGGGAATCCAGTTGGAAAGTTCCATGGGAAGTGCTGAATTTGCATCCATGGTTGCCACATTATTAGCAATGTCCCAAGGAATAACTCTGATGCTCGCGAAATCCCTTTTCATTTTCTTCGATTATGAAAAGCCTTATTACTCAGAATATGCAGTTGGATTTTCTGGTGTTCTCTTTGCCATGAAAGTTATCTTGAATTCACAGTCCGAGAACTACACATATGTGCATGGGCTGGTAGTACCTG
Source organism: Eucalyptus victrix (assembly GCA_016097545.1). Lineage (NCBI taxonomy): Eukaryota > Viridiplantae > Streptophyta > Magnoliopsida > Myrtales > Myrtaceae > Eucalyptus > Eucalyptus victrix. The sequence continues at coordinate 51,372,120 of CM027842.1, forward strand.
CACGCTACGCAGCATGGGCTGAATTGGTTCTGATTCAAATGTTTGTGCCGGGTGTTTCGTTTCTTGGACATCTCGGTGGGATACTCGCTGGCATTCTTTATCTGCATCTAAAGAGTATGTCCTCAGCTCCTGATCCACTGACAATGGTTATGAGAGGCGTCAGTGGAGTGCTGAGTTGGCCTTGGAGGTTCATGCGGTCCTTGTTTGGATTCCGCCGTCGTCGGATTTCCGGTAGAGGAACAGTGGGTAGGAATCAAAGAGGATGGACTGAGCCTGGAGTTTGGAGATGCAGCGCTTGTACCTACGATAATTCCACCCAGTTAGACGAATGTGAGATGTGTGGGACAAGTCGGAGTATCCGCAGGTCCCGTTCGCCGCCATCTTCCAGGTATTCTGAGCATATTCCTCTGGACGAATTGCGCCGTCGGAGAGTGGAAAGGTTTGGGAGATGACACTGTCACTTGTAAAGGGCGGATGGCCGGTAAGTTTTGTGAAAGGAGGTCGTAGGATCCGACGTATGATACGCTATTGCTGGCACTGTAGAGCTCGGTGGTCGGTCGCACATGTGTTGCCTCGGCGGGTTACATTCTTTGAATTAAATCCGACGGGGTGCATGTGCAGTTGATTTTCCGTGTTGTGCACTTCCAAATGATGATAATGACGTACTTCTAGTTACAAAGGAACCTTCAATTGTTTGCAAGTTTCAAGATGAGATTTGCTTCTTTTTTTCTGATAATTGCATTTGGGTGGAGCTTGGCCAAAGCTGACTTCCCTCAAAATGCCTGACCAGCCCAGTCTCGCCCACAATCCCAATCTGGGCTGGCCAGCGTGGTTTTTTAATGCTGAATGGGCCGACTCAGTCCGACCGACCATTGTGCCTGGAAAATTCACGAGGTCATAAGCATTAGCCTCAACTCGGGTGCACCCATTATTAGTCAAGCGTAGAGGCGAATGTCGTTGAATTGAATATGTTGAGATGAACGCGTGTCGCCGATGGGTCCAAAAAGTATTAACTCGTTCATTAATGAAATTGTTTGCACTTTGTTGGGTAATTCAAAGTTTGTAAGCGGATTGATGTTGAGGAAAAGGAATCGAATGGAAGGGGAGGCAGTGAATGGAAATTGTAATGATTGTCCTCTAGTCTGGATGTAGTATATTGAAGGGAAGTAACGTGAAGGGCAATGAAGCTAGTAATGGACTAAAGTAGGTGTGTCTCGGATTTTCTTTTCGAGTCAAGTGAAGGGCTTACTTTTATTTCGCTTACGTAAGATGGTTTGATTTTCTATTTGTAATCTTGCGTTCAAGTGGAGAATACTTATAGCAATAAAATATTGAGGCTACATTTGATAGCCAAAATAAAAGTCATGATATCATAATATTTATTTATAAGATAGATAAAATCTGGATAAAATTATCCTACGAAGGAGATGAGATCAAAGAGGATAGGATTTATTATATTGATAGTATAAAAACTATTTTTCTTAAATGCTAATTTTTTTAATAATAACTAAAATATAAATAAAATTTGAATTCTAATTTAGAAAAGAAAATTCAAAATAACAAAAATAAATCGTTTTTATATATTCTTATTTTATTTGAATCTCTTTCTATATATTTTGAATCTATATTATTATATATTTTAGGTGCAATGGTATGGTTTATTATTTGATAAAAAATTTATTGTGGAATAATAGAAGGGAATAAAAAATAATAAAAAGAGATGGAAAAAACATAAGTAAATAAAAATGAAATAGAAGAACATAGATTTTAAATGAACAAGTTCAAACTCTTTCTAATTCTCGAAGAATGAGGGGCAATGAAATTTCTTTAAAAAACCTACCCTCTTCATCTCCTTCTCCCTTGTAGATTCCGACTCTTCTGTAGTTTTTAGTTCACACTAAAGCTTTGTGGAAACGGTGAGAGAGTAAAAACTTATCTTTTTCAAGACTCTTTGGTTCATCTAAAAAAATTCACAAAAATAACAAGAAAGTTGAAACTCCTCTTTTGAAACTTTGTGGTTCATGTTGAATCATATTTTTTGTAATCGCAAAAGTAAAAGATTGTATTTTCTCTCTCTTATTAAATTTGGCAATAAACTTTGAGAGATTTTTACAATCTCTATTCGTGCATTTTCATATTCATTTAACTGGTAGTTGAAATTGATATGTTGTAAATACAATTAGTTTATAATAAGATATGAAAATATACAACTCTATTATTACAATTCACCGTACAATACATAAGATATAGTAAAATTCTTGGATTTCATATCCAAATCCTTGTCCAGCTATATATCTTAATGTCCAAATGGAACATGAAGGTATCAAATCAACACACGTGGATAAAAAATGGTTATTACTTATTTTCTAATACAAAGGAGAATTTAGAGGGGAAATTATTAAGAAAGTTCCAAACCTATTATATGTAACCTTTCAATTTAGTCGATTTAATTTTAAATCTTTTGACAATTTATTAGTGTGGTCCATCAAATCAAATTTTGATAAAAAAATCATTGACGCGGACATTAAGAATCTTATGAAGACGCGGACATTAAGAATCTTATGAAGATATGACTAACGCTAATGCGAACAATTTTTGAATTTTTTTAAAGCATTAATTTTTTCTTTCCCTTTCCTTTTTGCCAATGGCTAGCAAGGGTTGCCATTGTCACGCCTTGCCTAGACGAGGGCGAGGGCAACGCCACCTTAGCTTGTACAAGCATAAGGGCCACCCTTGCCAGGGGCTTGGCAACACTTGCCCTCGCCTAGGTGAGGCTCGATGAGTCTAGCCCGCGGATGTGAATAATGGCTGACCGGCCACTCGGTAAAAAAAAAAAAAAAATGAAAAAAAATTCAAAAAAATGGAAAATTTGTTCATGTCAACATCGGCCATGTCCAGGGTGGTTGGTATCCGTGTTAGCGATTTTTGACAAATATTGATCAAATAGACAACATCAGCATATCCTCAAAAAATTTGGGACTCAAGTAAAAATTGACTAAATTGAAAGGTTTATGATTGAATTGGTATAAATGCAATAGGTATATGACTTTCATATAATTTTCTCAAACTAAGAAAAGATTAGTGTGAGAGATTAACCCGAAATTGTTAGGGAGGTGTGGCAATCCTAACAACATCAATCATAAGGTACAACAAAATGCATTTAGGAAGCCTAACCCTTTGTTCGAAATTCTTGGTGGGTGCTCACACATTGCGGAACACGCGATTGACCAAATCTATCAGACCAAGTACTCACCCTCGTGATCTCGCGATAACGTGCCAGAAGTATCCACTAGAATGATAACCATAAAAAAGGAACTCAAAGAAAAGAAGAGAACAGCACGCGGCCACGCGAATTAGCAAAAACTTCCGCGCCCGAAGAAGAGGGTGCGGATTTTTCAACAATGGCTCCTCAAAAGGAGTCTTTTGTCCTCTTCTTCTTCTTTGTTTTCCTCCCTACTTTCCGCCAGAAATTCATCCCGCTTGGGTGCTGTACCCGCACCGAACAACAATCGTCTGTCTCGTATCCTAGAAACAGAAGCATTTCACGAGTTGCGCTTGTGTCCGGTTGGTATTTTGCATGTCTCAGAGCGTCAAAAGAGCAGCAGTGAAATCGAACTCGGCTGGAATAGGAATGCCTTTGGGAATAGGGCAATTCTCAGAGCTTAGTTCAATTCCTTGCATAGTTCCACCCCGACCCAAGGGAAGGCTCGATTGAAAGTTCGAGTTCGTTACTAGCTGGCTGACACTAAGCCGAACCATCACAAACCCGACTACAATTCCTAATGTGCGCTCGTGATTGTGCCACGAAAACAAGAAATTGAACACTCAATGAGCAATTGAGGATAAACGGTCAATTAAGAAGTACCGAGACTTTTCGAGAGCTTTCATATCGTGTTGAATACTTCAATACGTGTCCGACAATCTTCAAAACTTTCTAACATTCGGTCAACATGTATAGAAAAATCTAACACCTGGTTAACTCTCCCGATATTCCCGACACGTGAATTTGAAATTCCGATACATGATTCTAACACGAGTGAGGTCAATTTTAAAAAATTTAAATAAATGAAAGGTTAAAATGTAAATATGTAAATAAATAAACAATAATAAAGATAATAAATGGGGAAAGAAAAAAAACTCACTATTTCTTCTTTTCCAACTCTCACTTCTTATGACACACAATTAATCCCTCAAGTTTATTTTTTCTCCTCTTCCGACATACTTTGACACACAAATCAAAAATATGGATTTTTTTTCCTCCAAATTTTATAAATTATTGAAGGGGAGTTGAATTTGTCAAATTAAAGCAATGAATAATATTAATAAATGGTTTTCGCCAAAAAAAATAATATTAATAAATGGTGAATTAATGTTTTTAATGTAAATTTATTGTAGGTTTTTTTATTATTTATTTATGTATTTATGAATTTGAATCAAATTAATTTGATTAAAATAATCATAAAAATAATAATTTATTATGTATATATATAAAAATGTATATTTAATATATAACATATCTCCGAAATTTTTTATTTTTTTTTTATAAATGATGTGTGATGTGTCGGTATTAGTATAGGTGCCATTTAGGCCGTCAATATATCCGCTCGGCCTGACCTACCGCTGTAAAGAATATCAACTTTACCCTGAGGAGAAGTCGGACACTAGGCAGAGAAAGTGAAATCCGAGCCCAACCTGCCGCCCTAAAGAATATCACCTTACCCCGAGGAGAAGTCGGACACTGGGCAGAGAAAGTGACCCGGATGTCACGATGAAATAGTAAAATCTTGTAGACACACGACGGGGCATGCGGCGCAATTCAAGGGCCATCTTGTATGTGCATTAATTAGGGCTGGTGAGGACACGAAATCGAGACAACCTCAGAAAATGTCAAAACCTCCCGCATTGCACGTGCAGTGGAGAACGCCAGGTACCAGAGTTCCCATTGTCCGAGAAATCGAGTACCCATTAAGGGTTAGCTAAAGGACTAGGAGTACAAGTCCTGCAGGCTTTCCTCTCTTTCCTTCCTTTTCCTATTCTTTTGGTCTAACGTAGGGATCTATGATTCTATGGCAGCTCTTTCGCACCGTTGAACATTTTCCGTGATGGAACCGTTCATTGACTATCCATCAAGTATAATAATTAATAAGATAAAACTAGGAAATCATGAAAATTTTCATCGTGAGCTTTTAGGACAAGCGAATAGCCAATTCAACTTTTAACTTGGGGATTGTCTCCTAAACTCATATCTTCCTTTTCTGGGTGTCTAAAATTTTTTACTGAATTAATTCTCATGAATATACATAAGAGGAGTCATTGTGAGATGCATCGGGTAGGGCGAGTAGGGTTTGTGAAGTGACAAGTGTGACCTAAATTATTTTGAGACGATAGATATCGTAATATGAATACGAGATCTATAATATTTAATTTAAGTCACATCATTCTATAGAGTAAGTTAATGGAAAATTTTCAATACAACCAAACTATACATGTATATAAAGTTCGAAAGGTAGGAGGACATGTAAATGCTAACTAGGTGGAGATTATTTATCCAAGCTGGTGCTCCACATGATGTCTCGATAAATTTCAGGCGGTAGATTAAATCTCATTAGGCACCAAACGAAATAACATGCAAGGAAGAGGTTCCGCGCCCGCACTTAACTTCTGCTAGAACAGTAGCCGGGATATTTTCTTTTTTCCGGGTATTCGAATCCTTTAACACGGACAACCCCTCTCTTTGTAGAGATCAACTCATTTCAATATGATTTTCTTTCTCTTTCGCTTTGTTCAAAATACACGTACTCAGGAAACTTGAAGGGATCGGATTGTGCGAAGATGTAATTTTCATGACAACGTTGTATTTGGCAGGCTGCCAACAATGGGCAAATAGCAGCCGAACATGTAACTTTCCCGACGTCGGACACCCAAACTCCGTTTCTCATTTGGGACAAACTGAGAGGCAAGAACCACCACGAACCTTGAACGACACTGGCCTAACTATTAAAACCCTGACTTTTGAGCCTATATAAGCATCTCCACGATCATCGATTCAAACTCAAGTTCGTCGTAAGCGTTAAACACCTTGTTTTAAGGCTTCGAAGAGCTTCAGCAATCACCCACCTCGAAAGGAAGAAAGAAAAAAGAGCAAAAGATCTATATCTGTAGTTCTCTAAATACTTCTGTCCAAGATCGTATGGCATTCTCGAATGAAGAGGAGCTGGCTTTCATTTTTGGTCTCTTAGGTACACAACTTCACTCGTGATGAGCAGCACTCTTATCGATCTTCATTAGGTTAAATTGAGATTTAGGGAAGCATTTCACGTCACCGATTGCACGGCACAGGTCCATGTACACAGATGATCTGGGTAACTGATATTTCATGTGTTTTGTCTTGCATTATTTTGCCGATCCTACGACAAAAACTTTTGTTGTCCCTTCAAAAAATAAAATAAGTCCATTGTAATATAGTTTGAGTTTATGGTGAGCATGGTCTCATGTGGGTGATCCGACGGATATGATTGAATTCAAAACATGGGAATCATGTTCAACATCTCTTTTTATTATTCTGAGTTCTACAAACGATCCTAACATTTCTCTTGTCTCCTTTTCTCTCAAATCTATGTAGGCAACATCATCTCTTTTTTGGTGTTCTTGGCACCAATGTAAGACCTCCTCCAACTCTTGATTTGGGTCCCTTCTATCATCTGACCATTATAACGTATCTGAGCAAAAAATTGGGAATTTTTCCTATATTTTTGTTTTTGGCAGCCCGACATTTTACACAATCTACAAGAAGAAGTCGTCGCATGGGTATCAGTCAATACCGTACGTGGTGGCGCTTTCGAGCGCATCATTGCTCCTGTACTATGGAGTCCTCAAGACTAATGCCACTATGATCATCAGCATCAATGCCATTGGCATCGTCATTGAACTCACCTATCTTATTCTCTTCTTGGTCTACGCCTCCACCAAAGAGAAGGTCTCTCTCTCTCTCTCTCTCTCTCTCTCTCTCTCTCTCTCTCTCTCTCTCTCTCTCACTCTCACTGATTTTGTGCTTTAAATTTTAGCAAACTATTGTCCCTTTGTTATCCTACCCAGGTCCTGTTCATTAGCTTATTTTGAGCAGGCAAATTAGGACAGGCTTTCAAAGCTGGATTTAGAGGGGAATACTATTGTCTCAGATCGTCTCTCTTGTTTTTACATACAAGATTGAGATTGTCTTAATGATTATTCACGTGTCATGGCACGAAGTTTGTGTTTTCATGTAATCGTCGAATAACTAGAGCTTTCTAGCATCCCCACATGTTAGCCCTCCTTGAAAATATAGGCATTTCGTACATTTAAGAAGACACGCAAGAAGAGAAAAAGGAAAACAATTCCTAGGAAATTTATGCGACAAGGAATAAAAATGAAAAACTTCCATATATTTACAACTTTTCCCGAACCAAAGCCGAAATCTGAAGGAAATTTATGTAAATCACCAATCTGCGCAGATGTACGTGGCGAAGGTGCTGCTGGTGTTCAATGTAGGAGGTTTCGGAGTGATGATGGCACTGACCATCTTTCTTCTCAAGGGTCGGCAGCGCGTCGATGCCGTCGGATGGATCTGCGCAGTCTTCAATCTCGCCGTGTTCGCCGCGCCTCTGAGCATCATGGTAGTCCTTCATTTTATTCAATAATTTTAGAGATGCAGCACTCCGCACCTGCTATAACTACAAAACCAGTCCAAAACAAGAGTCATTCAATTTTGAGCGTGTAATGTTGTGTTCTTTGCAGAGGAGGGTGATAAAGACCAAAAGTGTGGAGTTCATGCCATTCACTCTGTCCTTCTTCCTCACCCTCTGTGCCACCGCCTGGTTCTTCTATGGACTCTTCGTCAAGGACATGTTCATTGCTGTAAGTACCATTTAGCTCTCTCAACCGTTCAACTCTAATGCTTTTCATTGTACAAGCAACTTTACAGCGATTTCTTGTACAAGTTGCGATGCACAGAGACCTGACTTTGATTTACAAACTCACACGGATGCACTAGTAAACGTTGCACCACGAATGTGAATCTTTTTCTGCACGATCATCGTTCCCGACATTTCTAGCAAACAAGCTAAGTCGAAATCTTGTATTTCTTACTTCGACCTTTCCCGATTAAACATAGACGAATAAACAATGAATAGTCTAAACCTGGACTCAGAAAAATGATAAATCTAGAATCCAACTTGTTCATTATTTAATGATTTTCGCCATCTATCATCGGAGCTCATACTTTCTTATTTATCTTTAAACACATCTCTCCCTCTCATTTGCCTTTTGCCGACGTTGAAATTAATATGGGGTTCCAATTGGGTGTTTCAGCTACCAAATACACTGGGATTCTTGTTTGGCATCGCTCAAATGATCCTCTACGTGATATACAAAGACTGGAACAAGAAATTGGCGGAGACAAATAAGGGGAGCAATCAACAAGAAGTGTCTCTAGACATGGAGAAGATGGCTTCCATCTCCAGTGCCCAGCAGCACCCAACTTCACAGCACCAACCACAAGTCACAGCTGGCAAACCGGTTGAATCAAGCAACGTTTGATGAATCTCCATCTCTCTCTAATAAGTCATTAGACAGCAAATAATCACCAGATAGTGGGGTTGTTAGAAACTATGGAGTGTGTCATTCTGTTGTATTTTATGTGTCTTTATTGCACTAAGGGCGTTACTTTCACTGTGTACGAGAGACAAGATAGATGGGCAGGAATGACGGGCATCGTATGGGTTATATTTTCATCGTAGGAATAAGATATCATCTGGAATTAGTACTCGTGACTTCTAGTGTATTGAACAAATAATTGAATCATTAGATTTTACGAAAATAATCATTTTGTCGACACATTTTCCTTTTTAGATCTACCTTATCTCTTCAATTGGATGCTTCAAGTAGAAGTATGCCTTTAGAGACATATATTCTGATTAGAGACAGTTGATATACTTTAAGGATATCACTTCATCTCCAATGATGAAGATTTCACAAGACATCCGGCCTTGAGGATGATTTGAAGACCTACGTCGAAGAGAGGGATCAAATCGATCTCTTATACTTCCTGAGCAGCTTATCTAAATTACGATGTCCGAATACACAAATCTTTTTAAGTGCAATAAAGGAAATGCTATGCATTTGGCCAAAGAAAGATTTTCTTTGCATACTTGAGTATCAAAAGAACAGCAAAGAGGAATAACTCCGGTTACTAGTCTCATGAATATGCAAGTAGTGAATGGAGCTATCACCTTCATTTTTAGAGCAATGGAGATGGAAAATGAGCTCGAAGAAAACAATCTATGCATGGCATTATTCCCGGTGGGCATAAGAGGATAAACATTCTATGGAGACTGTTCGATCTTCAACCAGCAAAATAGACCATCTTCGTTGATGTTGATGTTCTATGCATTTTTTGAGAAGGGTTTTCTACGTAAAAATTCGCTTGTTTTCTTCTCTATTTTTTTCCTCAAAGATTCATAGTCCTAACAGTCCTCACTTAAAATCAAAGCGCAAACCTCATCATATATCAAACTTCTTGACCCAAAAGAAATTCTAACAGAAATAACGGCAATATTCCAACTTGTAATCAGGATAAAAGAATCAAAGTGCATACCTCATCACCACAGTCAATCTTAGTCTAACTCAATTGATTAATGATCACAATAAATTCATTGATAAGTTAAGGAATCAACACACTTTCGCCCTTCTTTAAGTAAATCAAATGTTCCATCAAACTTGCATTGATGTTCTCTCTCACGATGTTAATTTTCATCATCAAAGTCAATCTCTTTGAATGTGTGATGATGTAATTTTCATGACATGACTGTATTTGGCATGCTGCCAGCAATGGCAAATAGCAACCAAGCACGTAATTTTCTTGACGGCAGACACTCAAATTCTGTCTCTCATGGGCTACTAATAAAGAATCCCCACGAACCTTAAAAAGACACTGGCCTAACACTCTTGCACCTATATAAGCATGCCCATGAACAAACATTTAAACTCAAGTTCTTCTTAGTGTTAAACAATTCGTTGTAAGGCCGCCAAGAGTTTTCATCAAACACCACCCCCACAAATAAAAGGGAGGAAACTTTCACTTGGAGTATTTTTTACATCTCTCTAAATACTTCTCTCCAAGTACTTAATTCTTTTTTCTTTCCATTTATGCCTATTGGTTTTCCAAAAGTACCCTTTCGAAGTCCTAGAGAGGAAGATGCCTCTTAGGTTGATGTGTAGAGGGAATTGTCAGATATATTGAGTCCCATATGGCATTCTTGAATGCGCATGCGCAACAGCTGGCTTTCATATTTGGTCTCTTAGGTACACAAAGATATGTTCAACATGAATTCCATTCGTGATACCCCGCATGGTTGTCGATCTTTATTAGGTTAAAAGAGAGTTAAAGAAACGTTTCACAAATAATATCGACTGCTTGATACACGTTCCATGTGTGTAAATGATTAGGGTAATTGATATTTTATATGTCTTGTCTTGTATGATGATACAAATCCTATGAAATTATCTTTTGTCTAGCCAAAAAAGTAAAATGACTCCATTGTAATATAGTTGATTATATGGTGATTATGGTCTCATGTGGGTAGACATGATCCGGCCAATATGAACATTTCCAAAATATGGGAATCATTTCTAACATCTAATCGAGTTCTATGAACAATTCTAACAATTCTCTTGTCTCCCTTTCCTGATGAATCTACATAGGCAATATCCCATCCTATTTGGTGTTCTTGTCACCAATCTAACACCTCCAATCCTTCGTTTCGGTCCCTTCTATCATTTGACCATTTTAAGTATCTTCGTATGAATTTGGGAATCTTCTCTATATTTTTGTTTTTTGTTTTTTTTGGCAGCTCGACATTTGACACAATCCACAAGAAGTCGTCGGATGGGTATCAGTCGATATAGTATGTGGTGGCGCTTTTGAGTGCGTCATTGTGTGTGTGCTATGGAGTCCTCAAGACTAATGCCACTATGATCATCAGCATCAATGCCATTGACATCGCCATTGAACACACCTATCTTCTTCTCTTCTTGATATATGCCTCCACCAAAGAGAAGGTCTCTCTTACTGCTTTTGTGCTTTAGACACTAGCAAACTAGTGTCCCTTTGTCATCTTACCCAGGCGTTCATTAGCTTGCGAATTTTGAGTGCTTAAGCAAATTATGACAGGCTCTCAAAGCTGGATTTAAAGGGAAATTTCTTGTGCAAATTTGTTCTCTCTTTTGTTTTTACAAGCAAGGTTGAGATTGTCTTTATTCACACCTCTTTGGCGCGAAGTTTGTGTTTTCACTTACTCGCCGGATAACTAAATCTTGGCAGCGTGTTAATGCCGTCGGATGGATCTGCGCGACCTTGAATCTCGCCGTTCTCACCCGCCTTTGAGCATCATGGTACTCCATTTTAATCGGGTACTGTAGAGAGGAAGTGCTTTGCATATGCTATGACAACAAAACCCGTCCGACACGAGATTTTCAAATTCGAGTATGTAATTTTGTGTTCTGTGCAGATGAGGGTGATAAAGACCGAAAAGTGTTGGAGTTCATGCCATTCACTCTGTCCTTCTTCCTCACTCTCTGTGCCACCACCTGGTTCTTCTTTGGACTCTTCGTCAAAGACATGTTCATTGCTGTAAGTACCATTTAGCTCTCCCAATCGTTCTAACTCTAATGTTTTTCATTGTACATGCAACTTTGTAGTGATTTATTGTACTATGCCCGATTCACACAGACCTGACTTAAATTTGCTAACTCACATGGATGCACCAATAAATCTTGCTACTTTCCTGCATGGAAATCGTTCCTGAGATTTCTCATACGCATGTTAAGTTGAATTCTAGTACCGCGCCCATTCAAGCAATAGACAAGTCAGCAAGAGGCCTCCCTCCCCCTCTCTGAAATGTCAATAGACATGAAGAAGGTGGCTTCAATCCACAGTGCAATGCCCTGCCCAACTTCATAGTACCAACCAAAGTTGAACCAAACAACAATGTTGATTGAATCCATGTCTCTCTAGCAAGTCATAAGCAAGAAACTAATCACCCAGACAGTTGAGGTCTTAGAAACTAATGGAGTGTGACAGTCTTGTGCAACACATTATTGAATTAAGGGGTTAATGTTACTTTGCATAGATACCTACGTAATGGCAGCAAAGGGGAGCTGGGATTCATATGAGTGACATTTTCATTAAAGTAGTGAAATATCACCCATAAATTGTACTCAAAACTTTCATTGTATTCGACAAATTATTGAAGCATTGGATCTGAAAATATAATCTTCCTGTAGACACATTTTCCTTTCTAGATCTCCCCTATCCCTTCGATCAGATGCTTCAAGTAGATGGATGCCTTTACAGACCATATATTCTGACCACAGACAGTTGATATACTTTTACAATATCACTTCTTCTCCAATGATGAGGAGATCTCAAGTCATCTGACTTTGAGGATGATCTGAAGAACCAAGGTCACAGAAAGTGATTGGACCGATTTCTTATACTTCCCGAGTAGCTTGTCTTAACTACAATGTCTGAATATACTAACCTTTTTAAGCCCATAACTTAAAAGAAATGCTATGCATAAAGCCAAAGGATAGTTTTCTATGCATACTTGAGTATCAAAAGAATGGCAACCAGGAATAACTCCAGCTACTACCGTCATGAAAATGCAAGCAGTGAATGGAGCTATCACCTTCATCTTTAGAGCAATGGACATGCAAAATAAGGTTGAAGAAAACAATCTGCACTTGGCATTATTCCCACTGAGCATGACAGGAGAGACATTCTATGGAGCCTGCTGTATCTTCAACCAACAAAACAGACCATCTTTACTGATGTTGATTTTCTATACACTTCATGGATAATTAGGAAGCTTATAGTTCTACCCTATCAATTCCAGTCTCATCCTCACTCTCTGGGCTGAACTCACCTCGAGAAATCATATTGATGAATGTTTTTGTTGCCTGACCAACAGCACGAGATGTTTTCTCTGCAGCCCCTGCAACAACAGGTTGTAACGAGATAATTGGCAGGCTAGCTCTCTCTTGAATCATTGCTGCATTAAGCATTTGGTGAACATAAATCAGACATTCCGAAAACAAGAAATCACAAAGTTATTTTAGGAGGTCTTTTTTTTTTTTTTTGGGGGGGTGGGGGGTGTTCAAATAAAGAGGAAGGGTTAAGACATACAGATGGTCTGTTCTCGAGCAACGGAACCGATCTGTCTAATTCCAGCTTCTGCAGCCTGCACAGCTTGAGCTGATTTGTTCACTCCATCAGCTATCTCCTGGCTAAAAAGAGGACAAAGGAAAAGGAAAAATCACCCACAATTGACCTATGTCATGTCAATAACGAAAAACAGCTAATGAGAGGAGAAGAATTACATGTTTCAAATGTTCATCTACATGAACCTATAATCAAGAATGCTGATCTCAAAAGAACACTTCGCACTGATCATTCATCAGGCAGGACACACATTCACTCAATTCTATCAAAGCATGACTTAACTTAACATTCAGCATAAAACATCTTGATTATTGAACTATTATCATACACGAATTTAGCTCTCTATTCATTCTTCTGCTTGAAGCACTTCAAATGTCATTTTCTTTCTGTTTTAATAAGGATGCCTCAGCATGAACTTCACCACAAAAGTCCAGACGAAGTTTGAGAACTCAACAACATCGCTTGATATGCATGTGACAGTATAATGAGAAGCTAAATGCATGGGATTCCCTTAATTGTTGATGAAATTAGTTTGAATGCACCATATGGTGTATGGATTAGCTACTTATACCAACACAACTTTAGCTCAAATAAGAGCACATATCACCTCAAATCGCTCAACTCCAGTGTAAGATCACTGATCTCCATGCCTGAGAGCCTAATAGCAGCCATCGTGCTTGGTAGCTCCTCCCGTGCTGTATCCGCCAGTTTGGAAAGAGATGTTGCAGCTCTTCCCATGGCCTATGAAGGTATGATAACAAAAAATTGCAAAAATTATGCAAGATTTAAACATAGACCGGATACCTTCTATCTAGATTCTTCAGTGCATCCAAATCAATTACTATATAACGTTTTATTTTTCATCCATTAAACAACTTCAAGAAAATCATCAGTCCAGACCATTCCCAAGAATCCATTCCACGCATGCTTTAAGAATTCAGTGGTCAAATTTAGATCAAAGCACAACAATCCATACACAAGCCGAGCCAAACATAACCACATATAAGCGGCACATAATCTTGATCGCAATCAGCCTATCTTACATATAACGTTGGAACAGCGGCGACGACAAGGCTCGTGAACGCAACAGAAGTCTGCACGAATCAGATACCAAACTTCAGCTAAGGAACACGCCACAGGGGCGCAATAAATTTCAAAACTTTCGGCCGAAAAAGCACAAAATAAAATGACCCAGAAACGGAAAAGAAGAAAGAAGAACAATTAACAGTGCAGGCGATGAAGGCCAAGAGGAAGAAAGCCTGATCGCTCAAGCTCAGCTTGGCAACAGGCGACGAAGGAACGATCTTGGGGCTCCCAACTTGCACGTTCCATTCGCTCGGCGACTCCTCGATACTGGGTTGGCGCGAATCGGAGACGAAACCCGTCGCCTTGGCGGCGGCGGCGGCGGCTGGCCGGGCAGAACCGAATCGGCTTCGAGAGCGGAGGGCGAGGGGGAGATAGGGCTTGATCTTGAACCGAGAGGCCGAAAAGAGGAACTGGGGTTTCCCGATTGAATTGGACAGAGGGTAATTGGTGAAGCAAGATGGAGACTGAGCCGTGAGGATTTGGGATTGCATTTGGGGAATCCTCAGAATCTGGAACTGCATAAGAGGAATGGGGAATGTTGGGTTGCAGGGGAAAAAGTAAAAGAACAGTCTTGAAAAAATGGAAGATTTTATATTTTTGAGCTTATGATTTATTTCATGGGATGCCCCCCACCCAAGGAAAAAATTTTATTGTGACTCTTTGTTGGTGTTGTAATATCAGTCACCAGGAAAAGAACTAGAGACATGAGCATTCAACATGGACTTGTGAGCTGTTTTTTTTTTTTTTTTTTTTTTTTTTTTTTTTTGCCCCTCATTCTCGTTTTGTGTCCTCAGTCCTGTCTCACTCCTACTCAGCTTTTCATTATCCAAAACCTTTGGAGGGGTCCTGGGCTTTCCTGCTCTGTTGGGGAGGCCAAAGAGAGAGAATTATGAAAAAGGATGCAATTTTAAAATTCTTGTTAAGAACTGCTTCTTATGTTGTGCTAAGTTTTGATGTCTTGCTAAATTTTGGTGGGGACAGCTGGATTATGAATCTAGGGTGCACTGGAAGAGCTGATAGAGACTCAATGTGGCAAAATCTTGAGGGTGGTTTGGGGTTAAGTTTGTCTCAGTTCATTTAGGCCCTCCTTGCCAAGTTAGCTTGGAGTATAAAGCAGAGTCCATCTAAATTTTGGGTCCAGGTTTTGAAGGGCTTGTATTTCCCAAATTGCAGCTTTATGGAGGTTAGAAAGGAAGGGAGATGTCTCGGGGTTGGAGCAGCATTCTTGAAAGGAGAGATCTCATAAAAGAAGGGGCTTTATGGCAGATATTTGATGGCAACTCTTTTAAAGGTTTGATAGGCAGATGCTTAAAGAACAGCTTTTATCGTGATATGCATCATACAGATCTTGACCAAGTTGATAGAAGTCTCACAGTTGATTCATTGCTTGACAGTGGTCTTGAAAATTGGAACCTGGATCCTATTAGAGATCACTTGAGTAGGGAAGAACAAGACCTGGTTTTACAAAATTAGATTCACTGGGGCAAAATTCAAGACGGAATGATCTAACCCTGGAAAAGAAATGGTGAGATCTATCAAGTCAACTTATTGTGTTGCCATGCAGAGGAAAAATGAACTAAAGCCCCTCCAAAGCCCTCCCGTTCTAACACCACTGACAGCAGTGTTTGGAGAACTTTTTGGAGCAAAGACTGCCCACCTAAAGTCAAACTCTTCTTGTAGAGGTTGTGCTTTGGGGCTGTAGCTTCTGCATAAAATTTACATAAGAGAAGGATTGAGCTGTTTTCTGATTGTGTTTTCTGTCACGAAGTGGAATCCATGGAGCACATGATTCTGTCTTGTAATTGGTGATGCAATTGGTTTGGGAGCTTGGGGCTACGAGTGGAAAAAGAATCAGTTTATGCTTTTGGTCAATGGCTAGCTCCCATCATTAATGATTAATTCTTATCAAAAGCCGGTACAATTTAGTTGCTGAGAAATTTCTCAGGAAGGTGGCTTTCTGCTATTGTTATTTGTGGAAGGGAAGGAACGAGACTATTTGTAAGTGGAAGAATCCTAACCATTTGTGTCATTTTCCTGATCAAATGGGGAATCTTGCAAGCTAATGAGTGTGTGCATGCAAATTTGAACAATAGAAGGCAATCGACTGCCCCTGGTGAGAGTCATACTGCAACGAAATGGTGTAAACCTAAAGGTGATAAGATTAAAGTAAACTGTGATGAATCTTTTCAAGCTAAGAATGAAGTTGTAATATATGGGTTCTTTAATAAAATAAAAGGAAAAGAAAGAGTTGAAAAGTCAAAGAAGGGAGGCTGAAGAGAATCGTAGAACCTTCGACTGGGCTTTAAAAAGAGAGAAAGAGGGAGAGAAAGAGAAGAGCACGGGCAGAAACAGGGGAAGACGCAAAACAGGGGAGAAGAGAGAAAGAAGAGAAAGGAAAAAGGGAAAAAGGGGAAAATTTTGGCGCGCTCGTGACCCGGACGTCTCATCAAACCGACTCAAGTGTATTTTGCAAGGCCGGTAAGAAATTGAAGCCTTTAATCACTTGCTTAAAGCAATTGCCGCAATTAGGGCTCGAAATTCGGATTTCATGGGTATTTGTGTGGCGAAGCCCAATTTTTGAGTCGTTAAGCTGTAAATTTTTTAGAAATGGTACTTTGGGATGTTGTGAAGCTATAGCATCTTTCGGATCGTGATTTGAGCTTGCGGTTTGTTCGGAACGGAATTTTGAAGTTGGAGGCGCAATCTGGTACTGTAGCGAACAGTGGCTTCGAGTCTCTTTTTTTGTTATTTCCGGTACTGTTTTGGGGCGGCTGAGTTGGGGTTGTTGTTGTACGTTAAGAGAGCTTTCTAAAGACTATAAGACGGCTTGAATCGGAATTTTGTGGGGAAAGTTATGGCGTGACGAAGTTGGCGTATGGGCGCGCCTAGCTGAAAATGATGGGTTTATGCTAAATTGTGAACTTTTGGGGCGCATAGGTGTCGTTTATCGACCAATAGGCCTAGTATGGACAAGTCGTTATAAGAATATCATTTTTCTTACTCGGCTTTTTAATATTTTCCCGTTAATTGTTAGGAATCCGAATGCATCGGTTCGTGTGAGCGTCGTAGTTGATTTTTGGCTTTTCCCAAGTGAGTGACACTATTTCTTCTTTGTATTTTAAACTCACGTTTTGAGAAACATGGTGGATTAAATGCTCTATGAGTTGATAAAAAGCATGTTTTGTTGCATAAAACAGGATCGAGCTATTACTGACATTTTTGTTGTTCGAAAGGAATTATATTTTGAAGTTGATTTGAATGGTTGTGTGAAAAAGGGATTTGTGAAAATATTTGTGAAAGAATCTTGAAATGTTGTAGAAAATGTTTTGATATTTATATATATCAAAT
The DNA here is from genome assembly GCA_016097545.1 of Eucalyptus victrix. NCBI lineage: Eukaryota > Viridiplantae > Streptophyta > Magnoliopsida > Myrtales > Myrtaceae > Eucalyptus > Eucalyptus victrix. Next base: position 51,389,809 of record CM027842.1, read on the forward strand.
TTGGACTTGTGGTATGATTCTCTTTCTGATGTTGGATTACTTGATATTGTAATTGGTGGTTGGTGCTCAATGTCTCTGTGGACCCTGAGGGGTGTGGGTATGCGCATACTATTCTAGGATATCCTGTGGGCCGAGCCACCGGCTAATAATATGTGGAGACCTTGCCGAGGGGGAATCTTGGTCGTTTTGTCACGGGCGTTACGCGTGACCATGGTTAGACATTTGAGCAATGAATTGGTCGATGGAGTGGACCATTGACGTGTGATTTGAGTTTGGTCGATGGAATGGACCATCGATGTGATTTGATGAGATTAATCAATGGAATAGACCATTGATGCATGTTTTACGAGATTGACTAATGGACTCGACCATTGGTGTTTTTGGTATTCGAGTTATGATTTGATATTATGATAAAGTGGGTTATATTTGTATTTTAAAATGTGCATAGTGATTTCTCGATCCGCTTAGAAGAAATGTGTTACTCATCGAGCCGTGGTAGCTCACTCCTCTCATCTAATTGTTTTTCAGGTTCTTCAAAACGAGTCACGAATAGGCGTGAGCGTTCGTTCGGGGAGGAGGACTTTTTGGTGGAAATTTTGGGTATGGCTTATGCATAGTGTAGAAGGTTTATGTTTTGATGTTTGTGGATTATAGATATACTCGATATTGTAACCAAGTGCCCTTTTTGTCAAATATATATATGTGGATGTATATATGTTGATATCGGGTTGAAAGTTTGGTTACGTTGAGGCTGCGTCCTTTGGAAAAAGGACGGCCGTGTCATGCCCTTCTTCTTGTGAATCGGGGTGTGACATTTGTTGGTATCAGAGCTTAGGTTTTGATTTGTTTGGGTAGATGTGGGACGATGTTAGATTGTGCGATAGATTTTTTTTAACGCATTCGCCTTTTAGATATTAAGTTGTAGCTCCATTCTTGGATTCAGGTGATCATGCGTGACTCGGAGACACTTGCTTCGCTTCGTAGAAATAGTAAAGGCAAGCAAGTTGTAGCCCCTGATGCTAGAGACACGCCTCAAGCTTCTCGAGGTGCGTCTCTAAGGAGGAGACGGGAGGATCGGCGTGATGAAAGTCCTAACTCGGATGAAGTCAGGGAAGTTAACCAACGGTCGTTTCCCGAGTGACTTTGAGCAAGCCATGATTCATTGGTATCGTCAAGCAAAGGAATTGAGTGGAGATGGAGCAAGCGGCTCATACACCTTTGCGCAATTCAGAAAGGCGAAACCACCCACTTATGATGGGAAAGCTGATCCTCTTGCAGCTGAGCAGTGGACCAAAAAGATTGAAGGGATCTTTGAAGCTGAAGGTGTTCCCGAAGATAAGAAGGTTATTTTTGCTTCTCGATACTTAGAAGGCGAGGCAGAGCATTGGTGGGAGGGAATGAGGCCAGCTCTTGGAGATAGGGGTGGTGTTATAGCTTGGGTGGACTTTAAACAAGCTTTCAATGCCCAATTCTTCCCAAAGTGTCATTTCGAGACAAAAATGAAGAGTGATTTTATACACATATCTCAAGGCGACTCCACGGTTTTGGAGTATGCAGCCCGCTTTAATCGATGAGTAGATTTGCTGAGCAATATGTGTCTAATGAGCAAGATAAAGCCGATCACTTTCGAGGGGGCTCCGGTATGAAATTGGTTCGGCACTCACACCTCTAGCATTGACATCTTATAAAGACGTGCTGGAACGAGCGATCAGAGTGGAACAAAAGATTCTGGAGCGAGATGTGCAAGGCATACCTCAGCATAAGAAGTTGAGATTCACTGACTATCGGGATAGCGGCGCTGGTGGCAGCGGAAAGAGGAAAGCTTTTAATCAGCCAGGAAAGCCTAGAATTCAGAATAATCCAGGCCCTTGTACTACATGTGGGAAACGACATAGCGGTCTTTGTTACCGCAAGAGAGGAGCATGTTTCACTTGTGGAAAAATGGGACATATGGCACGTGATTGTCCAACACAAAAGAATGCCCCGGAGATAGTAGAGTATGTTTTGTATGTGGACAACTTGGACATCAAGCCTATAATTGTTCTATGAGGAAGACCGCACCTCCATTTGATAAGCCACAAGAAGGCCAGCAAAGGCAAAGGATGACTGGGAAAATTTTTACGATGACGGGGAGAGGATGCGGCGGCTTCTAATACAGTTGTTGCGGGTAATATTTCTATTGCCTCACAACTTGCTTATGCATTGTTTGATCCCGGTGCCACGCATTCCTTTACTTCCATTAACTTTGCAAGGAAACTTGATATGTTGCTCGAGCTTCTAAATTATGAATTGTGTATTGATACTCCCACTGGTGATTTCTTGATTGCTAATCGTGTGTTCAAGAATTGTTTGTTGCAAATTGATGATGTACCATTGCTTGTGGATTTGGTGGAGTTAGATATACGAGATTTCGATGTTATTCTAGGGATGGATTGGTTATCAAAATATCATGCCACTGTCGATTGTTATTCAAAGAAAGTTATTTTTCGACCTCCAAATCAACCAGAATTCTCTTTTTCGGGAAGTTATGAAGGCACTTTTCCAAGGTTAATTTCAGCTATGCGAGCAAGAAAGCTTTTGAGAAAGGGTTGTTACGGTTATTTAGCTTGTGTAAAAGATACAAGTACGGAGCCGGCAAAGCTAGAAAATGTTCATGTTGTCAGAGAATTTCCTGATGTATTTCCTGAAGATTTACCTGGCTTGCCTCCTGATAGAGAGATAGAGTTTTGCATTGATTTAATGCCTAGTACAACACCCATCTCTAAGACCCCATATCGGATGGCACCTTCGAATTGAGGGAATTGAAGACTCAACCGCAAGAACTTTTGGATAAGGGTTTTATCGGCCTAGTGTATCGCCTTGGGGAGCTCTGTTCTATTTGTGAAGAAGAAAGATGGTAGTATGCGACTTTGCATAGATTATCGAGAACTTAACAAGGTGACGATCAAAAATAAATATCCTTTACCTCGGATAGATGATTTATTTGATCAACTTCAAGGGGCTCAAGTATTTTCTAAAATCGACCTCCGTTCGGGGTATCATCGTTGAAGATAAAAGTTGATGATGTGCCAAAGACTGCTTTTAACAAGGTATGGGCATTATGAATTCCTTGTCATGCCTTTTGGGTTAACGAATGCACTGCGGCTTTCATGGATTTGATGAACGGGGTATTCAGGCAATTTCTTGACAGATTTATTGTGGTATTCATCGATGATATTTTGGTGTATTCGAGGAGTTTGGGAGAACATGAACAACACTTGAGAGTTGTTTTACAAACTTTGCGTGAAAAGAAGTTGTATGCTAAATTTAGTAAGTGTGCCTTCTGGCTTGATCATATAGAATTCTTGGGTCATGTAATATCAAAGGATGGTATCTCAGTTGATCCAAAGAAAGTTGAAGCAGTTGTCCAATGGAAGCGCCCTACCAGTGTCACGGAGGTGAGAAGTTTTCTTGGGCTAGCAGGTTATTACAGAAGATTTATAGAAGGGTTTTCTAAAATTGCCAGTCCACTTACTCGCTTAACTCAGAAGGGAGTTAAATTTGTATGGTCAGATCAATGTGAGCGCAGTTTCCAAGAGTTGAAGAGGCGATTAGTGTCAGCTCCTATATTGACTTTGCCTTCAGGAATTGGTGGCTTTACAATTTATTGCGATGCATCTAAGGAAGGTTTAGGTTGTGTTCTTATGCAAGATGGTAAAGTTGTGGCATATGCCTCTAGACAGTTGAAGGCTCATGAGAAGAACTATCCTACTCACGATCTAGAGTTGGCGGCGGTTGTGTTTGCATTAAAAATATGGCGGCACTACTTGTACGGTGAAAAATGTGAAGTCTTTACTGATCACAAGAGTTTGAAATATATTTTTACTCAAAAAGAACTTAACATGAGGCAGAGGAGATGGCTAGAACTTTTAAAGGATTATGATTTATCCATCAATTACCATCCAGGTAAAGCTAACGTGGTAGCCGATGCCTTGAGTCGCAAATCCTCTGGAAATATGGCAGCATTGCTCACTTCTCAAAAGTCTATTCTTGAAGATATGAGAAAGCTGGACCTGGAGGTTTTGGTCCATCAGCTTGATGCTCAATTAGCTAATCTTCGAGTACAACCGACATTGATTGACAGAATTAAGGCTAAACAAAATGAAGATCCTCAATTGGAGAAGATCAAAGAAGGCGTAGAAGCTGGGAAACAAGATGACTTTAGTATCCATGTAGATGGGTCATTGAGGTTTCGTGGTCGATTATGTGTTCCCAATGATTCAGAATTGAAAAAGGAGATATTACAAGAAGCTCATAGCACTAGATTCTCCATTCATCCGGGGAGCACCAAGATGTATAGGGATTTGAGAGGAAATTTTTGGTGGATCAATATGAAGAAAGATATTGTGAAGTTTGTCAACCAATGTCTAATTTGCCAGCAAGTGAAAGTTGAGCATCAGAAACCAGGTGGCCAGCTACACCCACTTGAAGTACCTAAATGGAAGTGGGAGCATATTACCATGGATTTCATCGTCGGCTTACCGAGGACGCCTAGTGGTAAGAATGCCATATGGGTGATTGTTGATCGATTGACTAAATCTGCACACTTTTTATCTTATCGATTCGGTCTTTCACTTGAAGACATGGCAAAGCGATACGTCAATGAGATAGTGAGACTTCATGGAGTTCCAATGAGTATTGTTTCCGATAGAGATCCCAGGTTTGTGTCCAACTTTTGGAAGAGTTTACAAGGGGCGTTAGGTACTCAACTCAACTTTAGCACAGCTTTTCATCCACAAACGGATGGCCGTCGAAAGAACTATTCGGACATTAGAGGATATGCTGCGATCTTGCGTTATTGACTTTGGTGGTTCGTGGGATGAACATTTACACTTGGCAGAGTTTTCATATAATAACAGCTATCATTCTAGTATTAAAATGGCGCCTTTTGAAGCTTTATATGGGCGTAAATGTAGAACTCCCGTTTGCTGGGATGATGTTGGTGATAAAAGATTAACCGGCCCTGAATTCATACAACAATCAGAAGAGAAAATCAGACTCATTCGAGAGCGTTTGAAAACAGCACAAAGCCGTCAGAAAAGTTATGCAGACCTTAAGAGGCGTAAAGTAGAATTTAATGTAGGAGACCATGTATTCTTGAAGGTTTCTCCTATGAAGGGCGTCATGAGATTTGGCACGCGTGGTAAATTAAGCTCAAGGTACGTGGGACCATTTTTGATATTAGAAAAGATTGGTGAAGTTGCTTATAAGCTAGCTTTACCTCCAGCATTATCCGGAGTCCATAATGTGTTTCATGTATCCTTATTACGGAAATATGTGCCAAATCCTGATCATGTATTGGATTTTACACCATTGAAGTTGAGAGAAAACTTAACGTACGAAGAGCAGCCCATCCGTATTATCGATAAAAAGGATCAAGTGTTGCGACGACGCACTATTCCTTATGTAAAGATCCAATGGCAAAATCACACGGAGAGAGAGGCCACTTGGGAACTCGAGGAAGAGGCAAGGCGCAAATACCCTTACTTATTTCATGAATGAGGTGCTTGTAAATTTCGAGGACGAAATTTTTTTTTAGGAGGGGAGAATGTAATATATGGGTTCTTTAATAAAATAAAAGGAAAAGAAAGAGTTGAAAAGTCAAAGAAGGGAGGCTGAAGAGAATCGTAGAACCTTCGACTGGTCTTTAAAAAGAGAGAAAGAGGGAGAGAAAGAGAAGAGCACGGGCAGAAACAGGGGAAGACGCAAAACAGGGGAGAAGAGAGAAAGAAGAGAAAGGAAAAAGGGAAAAAGGGGAAAATTTTGGCGCGCTCGTGACCCGGACGTCTCATCAAACCGACTCAAGTGTATTTTGCAAGGCCGGTAAGAAATTGAAGCCTTTAATCACTTGCTTAAAGCAATTGCCGCAATTAGGGCTCGAAATTCGGATTTCATGGGTATTTGTGTGGCGAAGCCCATTTTTTTGAGTCGTTAAGCTGTAAATTTTTTAGAAATGGTACTTTGGGATGTTGTGAAGCTATAGCATCTTTCGGATCGTGATTTGAGCTTGCGGTTTGTTCGGAACGGATTTTTGAAGTTGGAGGCGCAATCTGGTACTGTAGCGAACAGTGGCTTCGAGTCTCTTTTTTTGTTATTTCCGGTACTGTTTTGGGGCGGCTGAGTTGGGGTTGTTGTTGTGCGTTAAGAGAGCTTTCTAAAGACTATAAGACGGCTTGAATCGGAATTTTGTGGGGAAAGTTATGGCGTGACGAAGTTGGCGTATGGGCCGCGCCTAGCTGAAAATGATGGGTTTATGCTAAATTGTGAACTTTTGGGGCGCATAGGTGTCGTTTATCGACCAATAGGCCTAGTATGGACAAGTCGTTATAAGAATATCATTTTTCTTACTCGGCTTTTTAATATTTTCCCGTTAATTGTTAGGAATCCGAATGCATCGGTTCGTGTGAGCGTCGTAGTTGATTTTTGGCTTTTCCCAGGTGAGTGACACTATTTCTTCTTTGTATTTTAAACTCACGTTTTGAGAAACATGGTGGATTAAATGCTCTATGAGTTGATAAAAAGCATGTTTTGTTGCATAAAACAGATCGAGCTATTATCGACATTTTTGTTGTTCGAAAGGAATTATATTTTGAAGTTGATTTGAATGGTTGTGTGAAAAAGGGATTTGTGAAAATATTTGTGAAAGAATCTTGAAATGTTGTAGAAAATGTTTTGATATTTATATATATCAAATTTGGACTTGTGGTATGATTCTCTTTCGATGTTGGATTACTTGATATTGTAATTGGTGGTTGGTGCTCAATGTCTCTGTGGACCCTGAGGGGTGTGGGTATGCGCATACTATTCTAGGATATCCTTGTGGGCCGAGCCACCGGCTAATAATATGTGGAGACCTTGCCGAGGGGGGAATCTTGGTCGTTTTGTCACGGGCGTTACGCGTGACCATGGTTAGACATTTGAGCAATGAATTGGTTGATGGAGTGGACCATTGACGTGTGATTTGAGTTTGGTCGATGGAATGGACCATCGATGTGATTTGATGAGATTAATCAATGGAATAGACCATTGATGCATGTTTTACGAGATTGACTAATGGACTCGACCATTGGTGTTTTTGGTATTCGAGTTATGATTTGATATTATGATAAAGTGGGTTATATTTGTATTTTAAAATGTGCATAGTGATTTCTCGATCCGCTTAGAAGAAATGTGTTACTCACTGAGCCGTGGTAGCTCACTCCTCTCATCTAATTGTTTTTCAGGTTCTTCAGTGAGTCACGAATAGGCGTGAGCGTTCGTTCGGGGAGGAGGAGGACTTTTTGGTGGAAATTTTGGGTATGGCTTATGCATAGTGTAGAAGGTTTATGTTTTGATGTTTGTGGATTATAGATATACTCTGATATTGTAACCAAGTGCCCTTTTTGTCAAATATATATATGTGGATGTATATATGTTGATATCGGGTTGAAAGTTTGGTTACGTTGAGGCTGCGTCCTTTGGAAAAAGGACGGCCGTGTCATGCCCTTCTTCTTGTGAATCGGGGTGTGACAGAAGTGGTTGCTATTGGCGTTCTCTCAAGATATTTTTTAGGCAAATTCTGGGAATACTGGAATAAAAAGATGCTCTAGCTGTCTGGTTTGGCATTTAGTTTGAACAGGAGCAACATTGGGAGAAAGTGTGCATTGAGATGGATTTTGAGGTGGTTTTTAGAGACATCATTGATCAAAATAGAGCTAAGTATTAGTATCTACTTGTGAGTGAGTTGTATTAGAGAAATCTCATATCAGAGAATTGATTGGTGTAGAGTAATTAATCTATCATAATTGACCCATAATTCATTGACTTAAACTTTTAAGTGAAGGTGATCCAATTTAATATATTAATAGGTTCAGACTTGGACTCCTTCTCAACGATCTCTATGCATTCCTAATACTAAGAAGTCTTTGAAATTCAATCTAATTTGTAGAGATGCTAAATCAAAGCACCCATCAGACAGATTCTTTCCTTTAGCTAGGGGATGTGTTTATAGAGGGACTTAACTCCCCCATGAAATGTAATTTCTAATGTTTTATAAGTAACGAAGCATCTCTTGTCCTGACCAAAAACAAGACACTGACCTCTGACTTCAAATGGCCCAAGAGGCTTGGAGTTGGCTAAGTTGTCATATGCCTGACACCCTTTTATGCAAAAGTGAAGGGAAAAACAAAACATCGACCCTTTTATGCTTGGGTTTTAAAGTGTTGGATTGAAGATGATGACTGGTTTTATCTTACGAAAACTAATTAAAAGAATAATAAATTTCAATATATTGATTGTATCTTAATGCTTTGAATATTAAAATATTTCAAATTAAGTGTGCTTAATAAGTGTCTCGAGATACTCGTTAACAAGACCCTTGTTTTATTTTTAGTTGGAGAGATAAGCGTAACAATTTCAGTTTGAAAAGAAATATGACTGGCCGCATCTACCAAGTAATTAATCTGCACCGGAGAAAAACCTCAAATCCTCTCTCTCTCTCTCTCTCTCTCTCTCTCTCTCTCTCTCAATGCCCCATCCTTGAAAAACCAGGCTCACGGGCAACAACGAAGCTAAAGGCATCAGGCTTCAACAACTTGACAAACCACTATCATAGCCAATGACGAAACTAGGGGCATCAACCTTCAACACGATTCAGTCTCTCTCCCTCTCTCGCCCCCCTTGGAAGTGGCGATGATTGCCTTCGAGCTCCTTGTCGTCTGTACCGCTCAAGCTTAAGCATCTCACAAGCATTATCCAAGCTCCTTGCTGTGGCTATCGATGGATTGAGATTGAGTTGGTGATGACAAGATAGTAGGCCTCAACCTTCGGCGATCTCGTCGTCATTCATACAGAGACACAGCATGGGTGGTCCTAGACTTGGAAGAACACTACCTTCTTCCGAGCATGAGACATTGTGAGAAACTTTGGGCATTCTACTTGTCAGTTGATACAAAAATTAGAGAATGCAACCCATTCGAATGCTACTCCTTTAGTGGCCGGAACTCATTTGCATGTGTGAAAGATCAACTTAATCTTCCCTCTACCAGCCTTGAAGTTAGTGTAACAGAAGAAAAGAAGAATTTTCAAGTTAGTATAACAGAAGTAAAGAAAGATTGCGCTCAAATCCCTAACTCATAACTAAATTATTTGAAACTTTGGTTAAAACTGAAGTGTGAAAACAGATTTACAAGCTAATATGACAGACTTTTGTCGAGTGCTTGAATACACCCATTTTATTGTTGATAGATTTTCTAAATCAGTCTTGTTATCCTAACATTACTCTTTTTCATTTGATCTTGCAAGCATGTTTAGAGAGAGAGAGAGAGAGAGAGAGAGAGAGAGAGAGAGAGAGAGAGAGAGAGAGAGAGAGAGAGATTAGCTTGATTGCACATTTCCAAACCATATATGAAACGTAGCTATCAAGAACCAAAACAAACCCAAACTGGTTATTAATAATGCCGACATTTAAAACCTTTCGCCAATTTTCAGTCCCAAATCTCCCATCAAATGGTCCCCCGCATAATATCGATTGCAAAGGCAATTTGGCAAGCAGGACAAGAAACGAAAGTCACCGTTTGCCCCCTCTTAGATTCATCATCATTTCTGCCCACGGGTATTGAAGGAAGGGCCATCAGTGACCAGTACAGCATCACGTGGATATTCAGTGCATTTGACCCATCTGGGCAAGACAATGTATGTCATCCATGAAAGAGAGAGAACTAAATGTGGTCATTATGGACCAAAATCAATCATTCAAGCCACTCCCAATTGAATGACATTTCACTGCTCCAACAAAAGGAATGAAAAAGGCTTATGAATCGACTCGTTCAACACTAAAAAGTAACAAGCAAAACCAGGTCTTACTGAAAGAGCGCGTAAAACCGTGATACTAATTGATAACTAATTTCTAGAATTTGTTACCGATGAGTCCCCAGATTAGCTAGATTTGTTCAAATATGCATGTACCAGAAATCCTGGGGCTCATAATTTGTCGATTTCATGCTGTTCATTCATCATTCGGGTGGCACTATTTGGTGCCAGCCGATCGATAAGGCTTGTTGGAATGCAGATTAATTTGGACAATGATGAAAATCAAGAATTGTTTGCGTCCGGTGTCCTCGTAAGAGGATTAATTGAACCATCTCAGTGGCATCAGAACTACCATGACAAAAAGAAATCTGTACTGCTTTTTTTGGATGTTTAACCGCACTATAAGTGGAAAGAATGCTGGGACTTGCCCTTTGGGCAATTTCTTCTTGTCTTTATCTCCAAGTCCAAACGATGATCACGAACAAGAAAGGAAATCTTGAACTAGCTCTATGCGTCATTGTTGTTTGGCGACACATTACAATTGCTTTATGTGATCAAGGTTCCCACAAGGATGATGTCTCCTGATATCATAAAATTTTGTTCAGAAATATGCTGCAAGATATGCTTGCTATGCGTTAACGTAACTTCTGTTCACATATTATCGGAGAAAACACTGTCATAGTACAGATTTCTCAGTTAAATGCAGTGAATAAGTGAAGGACATTCTGTGGCCTGTACCATACTTTGATTATGAGCATTCTGTGTCGGTTGAATAATGTCTTGAGCTTGAGTTCATTGTTGAATTGCTTGCAATCTGACTATCCCTAAATGACAGGAATCAATTTAGAGAGAATGCACATTGCAGCAGATTAGGTGCATAATGTTGTTGTAATCTCTTTGGATCGTACTAGTGAGTTCCCGATATTTGTGCTATCTGTGGCCATTAGCCGCATCGACCGAAAAATGTGATCCTTATGTGTTCTCTTTACTCTTCCCAGGGTGCTATTGCCAGCATCTTCGTGTAAAAATATCAAGTAATTTAATCAATGCAGCGTTGGCATTGAAGAACTTTGAAAAGGAAGGACCACAGGGTTGATGTGAACTTGTGCTTGTGTGATCAGTCCAGCTGAGTAAAGCTGCCTGATCTTAAACTCATGTAAAGCCATAGAACACATAGAAAGCAGATGGGCCAGTGACCAAATGGCTATAGAATCAATCTAAACTGTATATCTATTTTGGCATTGTAAACCAAGTACAGAACGGCACATGCCAATTCACTTGTCGGTATATAATATCCATTGAAGTCTCTGGTTTAAGGGTGTGAGAGAGATGGGTGGTGTGGCATGGACTGAGGAAGAAGACCATTTGCTCAAGAGGTGTATAGAGCAATACGGTGAAGGGAAGTGGCATAGAGTCCCTCAATTAGCCGGTAATAATGGCAAATCTTTGGTCTATACCGTGCTATGCTTGAATGCACAATCACTGTAATAGTAGGTTGAATTCAGCTGTGACTATTGTTTGGAATGCCTTTCTTGTGAATAATTTTGTTTTACTCTGGTACCTATCTTTTGAGCTACATGGTTTCTTTTCTTTCCTTAAAATGTGTTGAATTGAAAGAACATTTTAAAGTAGATTTGCAGAAAAATTTGCCCTTCTTTGCAACCATTCATATGATATTGAGATTATTCTTTTTAGGTTTCTGAGAAATAGTACCAGTCTCAATTCACAGTCAAGAAGGGATATTCCTAAAAAAGTCTTGATTTGGTGTAAAAATTAGGTTGGGGAAGGTCCAAGAACAGTCCAAAGTTGAATTTTGATGGAGGCATGTAGGTTGAACCTATATGGCTATATTATTCTGGTCTGACCCTGTGCAGGAATCTCAAAATCATCAAGCTACGGTCAAGTCAATATCGTAAAACCATATTGATCTGTAACATGTTTATATTGCAATCTATTATGATAATGAGAGAGGCCGCTTATTGGTCATAAGGAGACTCCAAACTCTCATATTTGCACCACAAGAAAGTAGCTTTATTCATGCATTATCCAGGAAGGATGTCTTAGAATGTTGCAGATTTCGTTGGGAATCAAACTGCAGGTATCTTTCATTCGTTGCTAAGAACAGTATGCTTTCACATGAAGACTTCATGTTAAACCTCCACAAATACATCCGGAAATTATGGCTGATGTTCTAGTTGCAATTAGAAGAAGTGAGCACTGAATTTACTAGCTTCTGCTTTAATGGCTATTGTTTAAGGACTGAACCGGTGCCGCAAGAGCTGTCGACTGAGATGGTTAAACTACCTCCGGCCAAACATCAAGAGAGGTAGTTTCACCGAGGAGGAAGTGGATCTCATCATCAAGCTCCACAGTCTCCTGGGCAACAGGCAAGCAACAGAGATATATTTCTAATCAATTCAAAAACTGTTCTCTGAATGGGAACATCATAATTCAGGACGGCTATATGCCAATATGTTATATAGGTTTTTCATGTGCACATTTTAGTATGCTTTTGCTTTCATCTCATTTTCGTTATAGCATGTTGCATTAGAGCTTGTAATTAATGTTTATCGAGCATGAAATCTGTGCTATTTTCCCACGAGATGCTCACATGTACAAGCAGCCTTTAGGGTATGTATGAGCCACGCAGGCTGAAACAAGACTCAAAAAGTATAAGCTGAAAATCAGTAAGAATGTGGATATAAAAGGACTTCGACTAGATTTTTTATTAACCATCACAATAGAACAAGAGTTTAGTGTTGTCATCAGTCAGAGAAATGGTTTTAAGTTTTCAGGTGGTCGCTGATTGCGGGTAGGCTTCCCGGGAGGACCGCCAATGATGTGAAGAACTACTGGAACTGTCACCTTAGCAAGAAGCTGGATCCCCAGCAGATCAGCAACCATGAAGACAACGACCTGAACACGAAGGACGACATCAAAATCCTCTGTCCCAGCCAGCCGAGGGACTTCGCCACATCATCAGGAGGCTGGACACAGCCAACAACAGTTGCTCTTAAAGCTCCAAGCTCAGCGCATGCCCCAATGCCAGAAGAAATTGGCACTTCACCATCACCACCACCAAAGTTGTATGCTGATCAGGGTGGACTCAACAATAGTAATCCTCCATTCTTTGAAGAGGATGGGCATGTTCTTGGAGATGGCATGGACTTGCAGTTTGATGGGTCGGCTGGGTTGATGGAAAGCAGCAACCAGTGGGATTGGGATGACTTGATTTCTGACTTGGATCTTTGGGGGTGAATCTTTTGTAACATCGCAGCAAAATTTGACTATGGTGAGAATTAGCATGAAATTTGTGTAACGATCACAAGCTTATATGAGTGATCTTACTTATTAGTGAGTCTTTAGGTAAGACGGATTGTAAATTAAAATAACTTGGTATCGTTTAGTTTTAAAAAATGCACTTAATTTCCCTCTTGATTAGAAATCAAAACTTGAGAACTATTTTCCATTTTCTATTTTCTTGAAAATATGTTTGACAGATGGTGATGAGAATATTATTTAACTCAACTTTCTTGTCATATACATTACAATTATACTGAAATTGAGTTATGATATTATTATCCTAATTATTGGTTATAAGCGGTTCCAATGTTCATTCAACACTCAAGACTATTTCATTTGCTTGATAAATATATATTCCGTGAGTTTTGTTCTTTAGCATGTGAGTAATTATGAGTTTCTTTTTTGTCAAACTTTCATAGCGAGGTCGGCCGAAGATGTCATTTTGTGAGATTTGTCAGTGTGGCTGGCCGGTTTGACTTCTCAGTCACTCAAAAAGTTGCACTCTGTTTTATCGGAAAAACTCAGAAAAAAATTGAAACAATTCCCAAGGAACACCGCAAGAACTGCGAGTCGTATCTGTTGGCAGGTGGCATTGGCCATTGCCATTGCACATGGCCCCATGCGTTTTGGACAAAGTCAATTGCACATCTCTCCATGTGAGGAATCCCCAATCTGATTGGCTTGACCCTCTCTTCCTTCGCATTCCCAAACATCTTCGAGTCATGCACCCATTAATTTGTGCTTTTTTTGCTATTTGAATGTAGTTAGCGAGTATCTCGAGTTGCTTCTTAAGTATATTTTACTCAAAGCAATTTTATTTTCAATATATTGATGGGTACAATCAATGTATCGTAGACTTTAAATTTTTCTTAATTGGGTCAATTAACCGGCATTTCTTGAACGGCACTCATTGACAAAATCTCTCATGGATAATAAGGTCAATGGAGTTCATGTACTTAGCTAAAACTCATCATATCTCATGCTTAAATATGTATTTAACATGTTAATGTATCATATAGCTGCGGTAGTAACAATTATGCCATCAAATTGGAAGTTTGTGTTAGTTGAAGCACTAACATTTATAGCTGATTGATTTTCTATAAAGGCTATGTCGATGTTTGGAAAAGTTAGAACCGACCTTCGTATCTTATAATCATATCAAATTCATGTTAATCGATTTGGCATGCCATGAGAACATTTTCAATATCCATTTTACGCAATTTCTCTAAAAGGGCATTTTTTTCCAAGAAAGATGTGATCCCTAACATCTTCAATTGGATCTATTCGTATTTCATCATAAGAAGCAACATGAGTGGAAAGATTGAGGAGCAAACTTCCTCAAACAAGTAGACCTTTCTAATACAAATTTGTTGCATATAGCCCTCTATGTGTAATCTCAATAGGAAAATTGAGTTTAGATTAAATTGAGTTGGATAAGACTTGTATCAAGCCAAACGAGAGTGCATCGAACTTAGATGTGCGGCCCTCTCTTTAGTTAGTTCATTTTGGCTGTCTCAACTCGACCAGCTTAAGACAGGTTTTGAGATCCACGATAATCTTGAGAGTAAAAAAGAAAACAAAAAACGAGACCTAATTTTCAGGAAAGATCAACAGGATCAGCAACAAAAATTGTCAGGTTTCTATTTCACACATCGATTGAATGGCAACGAGATTAGGACACCTTTTTAGGGGGGGGTCAAAAGCTGCACTCAAATCTAAGCAAGTCCGTGTTTCTACTGTTTGAGGATCGAAAACCTGTAGAACTCTGGTCACCTCCATCTGCTGTCTGCGCCGTGAACTCAGGGAAAAAGAACTCCCCATGCACATGCGCGCTCTCTCTCTCTCTCTCAGAGGACATGGATGTCTGGTCTGGTCTGGTCTTCAAGTTAAAGAGCTACTGGAACTCTTTTGGGAGATTTCTCTTTCCTGTTTTGAGCAGTACAGCCTAGAGTTTCACCCTCTTTTTACATCTATCCTTCTATCTACCTACCGCTCACCCTACAGACCTTGGGACTAGGGCCTCAACCTCAAGCAAGAAAGCCTTTCTTAATCCATAGTTAATTCAGACCCCCCCAAAAAGAAAAAGGAGAAGAGAGAAAATCCAATGCAGAGTTAAAAAGAGAGATCAAACCCCACAACTTTCTCTGGGCTCTCTCTTGCACCCAAAAGGTTCAACCTTTTCCCCATCCGAAGCTCAGAAAATTCCAACCTTTTCTTGGCTGCTACTGCTTCTTCTTCTTCTTCTTCTTCTTCTGCTGCTGCTGCTGCTGTGAAACAACCACCACCGATGGATGTGAGGGCCCATTCTTCACAACCCTTGAACTTTCTGTTGTTGCTCTTGAAACATTCTTGCACTGTCACACAGTCTCTCACATTCTTTTTGCTTTTGCTGTTTTTGTGCTTTTTGGGTATATTCTATTCCAGGAGTTCTACTGTAGGAAGAGTGGGCAGATACCAGCATTTGGTGACTGGGACCATGCAAATGAACTGCCGATAACGCGGTACTTCGAGTGCGCAAGGCAAGCGGGCTTACTCCGATTCAGCTCTTCTTCCGGAGAATCTGATCGCGCTCGCAGGAGCGGCGATTTATATGCGGTCGCCTCTGCTGCTGCTGACGACGGGCACAGGTTCTCTCGCTCCATGGCACCTCATAAAAAGGTTCAGACTTCGACCTCTCTTTCTGTTTCAGGCCATTGATCCAACATGAGATCTTTCTTCTTGTCTTTTTTGTGTCGAGAAGCTACACCGCGCGTCTGAACTGCGTGCGAATATCTGTTGCAGGTGAGAACGAGAGAGAACCGAAACGTGCAACTGAAGGAGCAGAGAAAGACAGGGAGAGTCATTTGCGAGATTAATGAACCTCCGAGGAAGCAACGCCTCATGCCACAGTCACAACACAGTGCCCACCATCTTCATCATCGTCATCTTGAGTTGCCCATGAAGTTGAAGCCTTCAAAATCGAGAGCTGTTGATGAAGATCTCTACAAGATCCCTCCTCATCTCCTCCACACTACCAAGAGGGTTAGTTCCGATTCTTATCATAGGAGAAAAAAATGTAAATTTTTTTTTGTGTGGAAATCCTGGTAAACGTTGACATCTTGACCATCTCTTCCATGGTAAATTTCAGCCCAAATTATTGCAATCTTGATAAAGTTGTATGTTGGGTTTAGACAGATGTCTTTTTTTGAATGTGACATTAATGCCGAAATGTCTGTTTCCCTTTTGCTTTCTTCTGCAGAAAAAGGTGCTGGGATTTTTCTCAAGGTGTCTGGTCCCGGCTTGTACTGCCTAGAGCTTTGACAATGGATGACTTTCAAGATTCTCTGTCCAATAGACTCGCTATGCATTTGTTAGGTTGGCAGCTCTAGCAGCACTAAGGCTGAAACTCGGGCCGATTTCATTCTGCCCAAAAACGAAAGCGCAACTTTTGTATGATTTGAAATAGCTAGTCAAGACCATGAGTGATATCAATGTAGAATTCTCAGTTTGGATCTTAAACAGTGCTCTTTCTTGTCCATCTTTTCCTCTCTTTTTTCATGGGATAAAAAGGAGAATTTTGCCCAGGTGTGTCTTTGACTTTTTGTTTCTTCCTCTTCATTTCTGAGGATGTAACTAGAGTACATAGGTATAAGCTTTTCATTACAGAAGGGTTGGTTGGGTTGACTGAATTGAAAGGAGAAAGGTATAAGCAGTCTTCTAATAAGTAGAATAGTTATTAATACTGCTGGTCAACATTTAAATGATCAAGGATTAACATGATCCCCACATCCCATGAAGCACTAAACAACAATGGCACTTGACGCCACATTCAAGCCACTCCAAGCGTTGAGTTTGACACTACTGCCACTCCTCTTCACCTATCTAATGGGAAATGCGAAGCCTAGATTCTTTCTTCGCCAGGGCTTAAGAAACATCGATTCCCCAAACCCTTCCATGGACCTATAGCTAGAGTCAAATTTACCTCAATGGATGGAACTTTGGTCATATAATAATTCAGCCTCAAACTTAGAAGCTCAACAGTCCTCTGCTAATGACGATTGACCCCACAAGAGGATTCTTTCCTTAATGTTCAGGCAAACTTGCACTTAATATCTCAAGCACCAGTCCTATGTCAAAATCTGTTGTATAAAGAAAGGAGCATCATCAGTCAGAGAAAGGAAATTGGGATTTCGTGCTTAAGTCTTGGTATCGATGCCCATTTGTCACTCGTTTGATGAAATATCAAACCTAGAGTGTGCTAATAGGGACAAGTGCCGAATGTTCCTGTTACACGAGATCAGGCATGTCACTGGGTAATAAAAGTGGCTAAACTGAAAATTTTGTAGATAAATGCACGTGTAGCATGAATTTTAAGTCACTATGAAAATGGTATGAAAAAAGTCGTACTAGAGTAAGACAATAACACTCCTTCAAGGTTGATGCTGACTGAGAACAGAAAGTGTGTAACAAACTGAATCACAAATAAGCTCTACCAAGGATTGTCAAGCATTTGGAACAGAGTTTTCCTCCCTTTCTAATAACAAAACAAAGCAGAAGTAGGACCATACTGAGAGTCAGCGGCATAAACAAAGATGGATCTGTGAATTAGAAATACAAGTCCCCTATATTCATAGGAAAAAATGGGATGATTTCAAATTGTTCAAGTGGGCTGGGGACCATCTTCACTAGTGCATGCTCTCGAAATCCTCCTTTATACCACGAAGCTCCATCCTTTCCCCTAGAAGCAGAGGGTAACCTTGAAAAGTGGGAGAACACCTAGCAAAATTGTCCAACGAGTCCAACACCGACACGTAAGGATTTGCCTAGCTGATCTACATTAGCATTTTCTGATTGAATTGAGAAGAAATCGAGGATGTGGTTCACTTTTTTCTTATGTAACAATACTAGAGTCGAACAGAGAACTTCACCATTAATTAAACCTCTGTAAAATCCATGCACATTCCATATATATAAATGAAACCGTTCTCAATGTATTTGCTCCACCAAACTCCCTTGATGGGCTAAAATTCCTCTAACCTTTTTTACTTTTCATGATAGGTTGGCTAAGCTAAGGAACTGTATAGAATTCCTGTAATGAATCTGGAAAAATTTGGTTTTGAAGTTGCCTGGAAAAGAAAGGTATTCACAAAAGGTGACTGTACATGAGCTGAGTGAAAAACTAGTCATTCTCTGACGCTACTTGCATGATTTTCTTGACAATGAAAGTAGCCTTGCTTTGAGCACTCGCAGATGAAACAGTTTGTACATTGAAGAAGAAGCATCGATGATAGATACAATGTTCTCTTCTCCGATGACATTGATCAAAGGACTGATTGCTCCTTCTCCAATCAGATGCCTCTTCGAATCGAGGGTCGATAGTTCAGACAGAGCTGACGGCAGCAATACTTCTTGTTTAAGCTGTCCTGGAGTTCAGCGACCCAACGAGGAACGATATAACAAATGGATTGTCCTCCTTTAGCTCCTTGTTACTCTTGTGGACTTAGAGATTCAAAACCATGGCAGTCAATCCTCTCCAAGACCAGGATATTATCCGCCACCTTGTTCAGGGGAAGTGGGTTTAACAATTTTTAGAGGGCCCTTGCTGATTCCCCAAAAGACTGACGAACTGAGGCTTGTCTGTTGGTCAGCTCTCAGAGCTCTTTAGCAGCCACTTTCTGATCATCCAGGGTGGAGGACATTTTGTCGAGGATTCAGAAAGAACTTTTTCACAGTCACCGGCTGTCTTCCCCTCATCCTCGATCAAGTTTGGTAGCTTAACTCCCTGCTCCTTGCAACATTTTACAATTAATCTCCAGGCCATACGATTTGGAGCAAGTCTAGCATTGCAAAGGTGTTGCAGGGTTTGAGGGCATCTCCTATGGCCCTATTCAGCCAGTCCTGAGTAGGAAGGCGATCAAATGTCTGGAAACGGCAAAAGTAAAAAAAAAAAAAAAAAAAAGGAACAAAATGTGAGCCTGGTAATCACTCAAACAGGCCTGATGTGGCTAAGAACCCTAGGGTTGAGGAGAAAAAGGTTGGATAAAGGATTATCTCTAATTCTATATCTTAATTAATCAATGCTGAACTTATTTATTCGTAGATCAGAAAACCCTTCATCATCTAAATACAATACCTTAGCAGAGAAGCTATCTCAAGAAAATATTTGCCAATTACACGGGTCATAGAAAAGGAGATACGCAACTTCTAAGAGAAACCAGCTCTCTCCTGACTCTCTCCCGCAATTCTCCTCATTGAGAAGGTTCACGTGAGAGAACAAAACCAAACAAGAGCCCCATATAATCTCTATCGAATATACGAAGAGTGCTTCTTTAGTTTAACTTATCAACCGCCATAAAGCAAATGGGCAGCCACATAGTCCCAGATTGTCCAAGCAGGGTTTCCTAAATTACGGTAATCCCACAAGACATGGGAATGAAGTCAAATTTAAGATCAGAACTGATAATGGATGACCATGACAACCCACAATTCAGATAGCTACCACATAACAGAGCACTCAAACCCTCCTCCACTGAAAATAATGATCCTTGAGCAACTTTCAGTCACTTAGAACAAACACAAGGAAAAAAATTCCATTCTGTAACTGGGTCCACCATCACTTTGTTTGAAATGGGGGGTAACTCTTTTTCTTCTCAAACTTCTTCAACGTCAATTCTGTCAAAAGTTCCAGAGTTTTGATAGCTTCATGGTGCTCTCTAACTTACAATCGTCTTCTGTAGTGATCATCTCCACTAGCCTTGAGACTTCGCTCTTCAACTCTTGAGGGCTCTTCATTGAACCTCCGTCTAAGTCCTCTATTTCTGCCATCTTCTGTCACTCACTCTAAGTGACACCATACAAACAACAGACAAAAAATGGATTGAACTCCACCGACTTTGCGATAACTCAAAATGGGTCTGTCAGAAAAGAAGGGAAGAGTGAAGAAAGGATTCAACTTCAACTTTCTGTAATGTGACAGGTTTTGAATCGGCTCCTTTCTCGTAATTTGGCATTTTCCAGTTGAGAACCAGTTTCTAATGATTTGGCATTTTTTTTTTTCTTTTTCCGTTTTTTCAAGAAAAGAAACTACACGTAAAAATGCTGACGTCACCCTGGCTGTTCTTTGTTAACTGAAATTGTCAGACTGGATGAGACTTGAGGATGTTCTGTGGGCAGTTGTTCGCGTCATTGTTGATTTTGCCAAAACAGAGCTCAAAACTGAAAAAAAAAATTAGTATAATTAGTTCTGCTTGATGCCGTGGACAGTAAAAAATTATAGATAAATCAATTGATTACAAAAAGTTGAAGGACGACTGCTGAATGTTGCTTTCGTTTTCATGGATTTCTGCCTGTTACACTAGATCAGGCTTGCCATAAGGTTCTGTCGACTGGTCAAACTAAAGACATACGTAAGTGCACATGTGTAGCCTAAATCTTATTTCACTATGAAAGTCTGTCAATGTCAGGTGTAAATAAAGTAGAACTAGATTAAGACAATAACAATCCTTGAAGGTTGGTGTTGACTGGCACCAGAAAGTATGTAACACACTGAAGTATGCTCTCAAAAGCTTCTTTTTTACCTAGAAGCTCCATTCTTTCTCCTAGCATCAGATGGTAACGGTGAAAAGTATGAAACAACCTAGCAAATTGTCCAGGGAGTTAAATATTGGCATACAAGAATCTGCCTAGCTGATCCACACTAGCATTTTCTGATTGAATTGAGAAGAAATCGAGAATGGGGTCTACTATTTTCCTATGTAACAACACTAGAGTTGAACAGAAAGAACTTGCACTATCAATTAAGTCTCTGTCCAATCCATGTGCATTCAATGTCAAAAATGAAGCTGTTCTCGATGTATTTGCTCAACCAAAGTCCCTCACAAGGGGAAAAAATTCCTATGAACCGTATACAATCCATGTAACAAATCTGGCAAAAATTGGTTCTGAAGCTGCCACGAAGAGGATGGTATTAACAAAAGGTGACTGTACATGAGCTGACTATAGAGCTAATCACTCTGTGATGCTACTTCCATGATTTTCTTGACAATGGAAGCAGCCTTCCTCTGAGCCCTCGCAGTTGCCGTACTGCTTGCACTTAGTGCCAAGAGCAGACCACTGGCATCCTCGTTGTTCCTAATTTGCTTTACAGTGTTTGGATCATAAGAACAGATCTTGTCCAGAATAGCCACACAATTCTCCTTGCATTGTCCAGGTCTGTCTTCCCTAATACCTTGAGCAAGAGAGGAACAGCATCAAAGTTTATCAACTCGTCAACAGCATCTAGGTCGCGAGACAATACCGCAAGAAGACCCATCATTTCATCCACACAGATCCGTTTCACTATCCTCTGAAGTATCACACTGGGGGCTCGTGCCTGAGTGGCATGCTTTATGTTCTCAGCAAGATGAAACAGTTTGTACAGAGCAGAAGAGGCGTTGACGATAGCTACATTGTTCCCTTCTCCAATGACATTGATCAGAGGACCGATTGCTCCTGCTTCTCCAATCAAACGCCAATTCGATTTGAGGATCGATAATTCAGACAGAGCTGCGGCAGCAATACTTCTTGTTCGAGGTGTCCTGGAGTTCAGTGACCCAACGAGGAATGATATGACAAATGGATTGTCCTCCATTAGCTCCTTGTTGCGATCGATGATTGAGAGATTCAAAACTATGGCAGTCAAATCCTCTTCGAGATCAGGACTATCTGCTGCCTTGTTCGGGGAAAGTGGGTTTAGCAACTTTTGGAAGGCCCCCGCAGATTCCCCAAAAAAGGCACGAACTGAGGCTTGTCTGTTGGTCAGATCTCGTAATTCTTTGGCAGCCACTTTCTGGTCATCAGGGAGGGGGACAATCTGTCAAGGAGTGATTCAAAATAATCTCTGTCGCAGTCACCAGCTATCTTCCCTTCATCTTCCATCAAGTTTGGTAACTTAATTCCTTGCTCCTTGCAACATTTTACAATTAATCTCCGGACCAAAAGATTTGGAGTAAGTCTAGTGTCGCGAAGAATTGCAGGGTTAGAGGGCATCTCCTGTGGCCCTTATTCAGCCAGTCCTCAATAGGAAGGCGATCGAATGTCTGGAGAAAGGAAATCAAACAAAGAAAAATGAGACGAGAAGAAACTGTGACTAAGAATCCTAGGGTTGAGGAGAAAAAAGGTCGGATAAAGGCCAAAAAGAACCGGCGATATCACTAATTCCATATCCCAATTAATCAATGCTTCACTTATTTATTCCCTAGAATCAGTGAACTCCTTACCAGTACAAAATACAATACCTTCGCAGAGAAGGTATCTCAATAAAAAAGATTGCTGATTACACGGGTCATAGAGTGGTGGAGATATGCTACTCCAAAGAGAAACCGGCTCTCTCCTGCGATCCTTCTCATTGAGATAGTTCACATGAGAGAGCGAAACCAGACAACTGCCCGGTATTCATTATCGGTATTGAATATGAAAAGAATGCCACTCTAGTCTTACTTATCAACTGCTACAGAGCGAATTGGCAGCCGCATATTCCCGGATTGTCCAAGCAAAGTTTCCTAATTGTGTTATTCCCACAAGACAACTGATAATGGATGACTATGACAATCCATAATTCTAATGGCTACCCCACAACAGAGCACTCAAGCCCTCCTCCATTGAAAACAATGATCTCTGAGCAACTGTAAAACCGCTGTAAACATCACTTAAAGCTAAACCCAACTCACAGCCACAAGAGACAGAAGAGCCAAAAAGAAGGAAAGAAGAACAAGCACAAGAAAATGACCAAGAACAAGCACAAGAAAATGATAATGGATGACCATGACAATCCATAATTCAAATGTCTACCCCACGACAGAGCACTCAAGCCCCCTCCATTGAAAACAATGATCCCTGAGCAACTGTAAAACCACAATAAACATCACTTAAAGCTAAACCCAACTCACAGCCACTAGAGACAGAAGAGCCAAAAAGAAGGAAAGAAGAACAAGCACAAGAAAATGACCAAGAACAAGCACAAGAAAATGACCAAGAACAAACACAAGAAAATGACTCAAACCTGTCCATTCTCCAAAACAACTGGGTCCACCATCACACTCTTCGAAATGGGACAGAGGAACTCTTCAGGGATTCCCTGCTGGACGCGAGGCCTCTTCCCCAGCGTCTTCCACTTCGAGTCCGCGTAGAGTTGCAGAGCCCTGATAGCTTCGTCGACCGTCTCTAACTTACACTCGTCTTCTTTAGCGATCATCTCGAAAAGCCTGGACACTTCGCTCTTCAACTCCTGAGGGCTCTTCGTCGAGCCTCCTCCTCCATCCGGGTCCCCTGTTTCCGCCATCCTGCATCACTCGCTCGAACCGACACCCCTCCCGCAAAGAACAGAGCAAGAAAATGGATGGAACTCGAGAATCTTGCGGAAACTCAATCTGGGTACGTGAGGAAAGGAGGGAAGAGCCAGGAAAGGATTGAACTTTGTGCTATATGTGATCGGTTTTGAGTGAGTTCCTTTCTGGTAATCTGGCAGTTTCAGTTGAGAATCCGTTTTGACGTGCTCGTGTTGACCGTGATATGGAAATGGAGCATCAGAAATGCTGACGTCACTGGGGGGCTGCTTCTTCAAACTGAAATTTCTCTGATTGGATGTCGAGATGTTCTGTCGGCGGTATTTTACACGTGGATTGCTGGTTTCGCCAAAACAGAGGTCAAAACTGAAAATTTGGAAGGATTAGGTTTGAAAATTATACAGATTAATTAAAAGTCAAAGAGCAGGGCTCCACAATTACAAAGATTATACAATTAGTGGAGAAAAAGAAATTTTATAATTAGTGGACATAAAGTTCGGTATTCAATTTTTTAAAAGTATGATTAAGGTAATTTCATATATGATTTTCGTATCTAGAAATTGAATTCTAAGAAAATAGTTTGAAAATGTTATATCCTTGTCAAGTTACTCTATAATAAATTATATGATAGAGCATTAAAAAAACCAATACCATGCGAGGGTCTTTTCAATAATCTACATCTCATAATAAACTTCGGATGTTATCAATATAACCCCTCCAAAAATCATTCTATTAAACATTTGGTATTGCTCTTATGTATCAGTTTTAACCTTAGAGTTAATCGATTAGCAAACATACATAAGCCTAAGCCAAAATTCAAGTGATCCTTGGTCATAATTGTAAAAAGTTGTTGATTCAATGCAAATATATTTGGCATATGATCAAGGCATAATATGAGAATACCAATTATTATGTTTAAAAAATGTTTGTTTAGAAAAATAGATAAACACAATGATTATTAGGAAAAGAAAGTGAATATTTATAACGATGTTGAAATATTGATGTGAACCATATAAAGTATAATTTATATTTTTATTGATGAAGATACCTAAATTGTTATTCTTAATAAAAGATAAACCTAAAGAAAGGATTGAGTTAATTGTGATATAGAACGGATAATTATAGAAATGGTCATTTAATTTTGGTCAGATGTCTAATGTAGTTTATGAAATTTTAATTTATTCGATGTGGTTCTTAAATTTTTGGTAGATGTTCAATCTAGTCCCTAGATTATATAAAAACATCCATTGTTATCCTTTCATTAATTCAAGTTATGGACAACATTGAATGTTAAAAAAAATTCATACATCCAATGCATAATTGGCTAAGTTGGGATGACTACATTAAAAATTGAAAGACTACATTGCATATTTGGTCATGTCATTTTTCCAAAATAGAATGAAGAAAACAATGAAAGGAGGGATGTAGTGGGCACATATATCCACCTCAAAACCCTCTCTTCATCTATTTTTATAGAAGATAAAAAGACATCTTCTCTTTGGGTTTTATTTCAATTCCCCTGCACTCTACTGATCGATTAGTATTACATTACTATCGATGATAATATCATGCAAGCCTAATTGATAACTCGCAAACTCCGATCATGCGCAACATTCAAATATGTTGACGATGAAATCATGAGCCTACCCTCTCACGAATATGTTTGTTCTGTTCAAAGTGTTAAGTCATAAGCCATGGATGGAAGATTCGATTGCTAAGGGATGCATTTTTGTCATCAGATGCAATTTGAAGCCACTTCAGTTTTGAATACCATTCATTCTCCACCAATGAGTTCTTTTGAACAACTTGCCCAATGATATAAAATACAGAGGATTCACTGTACTATCGCTAAGTCCTCACATGCAACCAAGTACAAAACTGCCTACTAAACAGATCACCCGTTTGATCACAACTTCAGGCACAAGTCCAACCAGCAAGAACCAATTGGCAGAACATTCCAATGCTTGAGGGCCGACCAGACAGGCACTGGGGGGGAGTAATCAGGGTGGAAACTTGTGGTGCTGCTCAGCAAATTACAGCCCTAGAATACCAAATATTGCGGACACCTGATACTCGAGTCCATCCAAGGCTGCATGATCCGCCAGTAGCTACTGAGTTTTTGCATATAAACAATAACATCCAACTCGATTCAAAATGGATCTGCTCGAGTGCACAAAATCGAGTTCCTCTAAAAGTAAGTGATTACAATGAGAATCAAGTCTTATCACATACCTTAAGCAAAATCAAACACATGGAGTGCTCTCAAGAAATTGATTTATTTCAGCAAGATGTAAGTAGTCAAGATCTTCTTTGAGAGGATCTACCTACTTTCTAGGGGTTTCCATACTTTTCACCCGTATCCTCATTGTAGAAAATCATTTTTCCTAGAGTATCTGATGGCTGCTGTTCAATTTGTCCAAATTTTAAACAAGTTTCTCCCCTTATCCTCAATTCTAAGATCAAATTGAAATCAGAAAATAAATGAGCCACTTCAACTTCTGTGCATCACCTGTCAAAGAAACTTAGCAGCTGCACCACATGGCATTTGTGAGTTGTACATAAATTTTCGAGGTAGATGATGACAACAACCTGCAGAAACCATCAGCTTATCCCATCCATCAAATTTGAACTTCAATTGATTGGAAACAGCAGAAAGACTTTTCTGCATAAACTTCTGCTCCCCAGGAGGGTTCAACAGTAGCTGACCACAGCTTCATTCAACCCCTCTATAAAATCTGCTGAAAAAGAAAGACTCCAACTCACATTTGCATGACACACACAATTACTTGCATGAACTGAGACATTAATTATCATGGCAAGTTGGTAAAAATCTAATTGAAACAATGATCAAGTTGTTGGAAACGTCAGGAAATTTTCTAATCTATGCAAGTTGGTCAGAAATCAATGAAAGAGTAGTCAAAGTATGACAATCATTAACATGATCTTTCACCCAAGATATTATCCAAAAGAAAAGAAAGGATAAATAGAAACCAATGATAGAATATCGAAGAAACAGCAATGACAATTGAGGATACAAAGGAGGATACAGAGGTAGATCTAATTCTTGGAAGCCTGACAACTTCATACTGCAAATTAAATGCACATAAACTAAGTCAAAAAACCAAGAGTTTAAAAATTCAGTCCCAGATCCTACTAGAGGACTTGAATAACATACCTGACAAGGAGAGAACCTCGTAAAAATTCCTTAAAAAGGTTATTTTCCGTTGGCCTTTCACTATTAACCTTATCCTAGCAGCTACTTCATTTACGAGCACTAAAGTCTACTCTTCAGATTAGTCATCAGACTTGGAAGGATCATATCTATCCTCAAAACCATGATGCGGGAAGTCTGAATTATGTCTTCCATGAGTCTCTTGCCGCCTTCTATCTCTGGAGTCTCGATTCCAGTCATTCCCCCCTACATCACTTCTAGAAGATGATCTGTCCTTGCCTTGGTTGTATCTACCAGAGTATGAACTTTTGATCTCTTGATGTTTTTTTCTAGTCAGCTCTGCATCTTCTCTTTCTATCCTATGATTAGTATGCCTATGCGGAAGACTTTGAGTGCTCCTTTCTGGACTTCGGGAATAATAGTGTCTATCACGCTTGTATGCTCCAGTACTCTTACGTTGATCTTCATGAGAATACCTTCCTCTAGACTTTCCATGTTCGGAATAAGTATCCTCATTGACATTAGAAGTAGATGTAACTTCATGATTGGTCCTTAATCCTCTCTGAGGATAAACAGGGTACCCTTCAGTTTCATAACACAACTCAAAGGTGCCATTTGCTGGAATTGCATCTGATGAAGGTACTTCATTTGAGTGAACCTCAATGGGAGCACCTTTCTCGAAGCATCCAATACCTCCAGCTTGCTTAATTTCCTCCATATATTCCTCTATTATATCTTTCATCACCTTCAGAGTCGAAATACAACAAATTCAGCCATTAGTATGGATGTTCTCACAAAAGGGGAAAGCTTTTTAGGAGAAAGCAAAAGGGAAAATCCAAAATAAATTTCACAAGTACTAATATCATGGATAACTCTCAGATTCTCAAATATAGCTCCTGTACCATCCAAATACAAATAACTTAAACTTAGCAGAGATTTTGCTCTTCCAACAGACAGCATGCCTACCTCAGAAATATTGCGCTTCGACTTCTTGCCACGATATGACATCCTTCTGCGCTTGTAATCCCTTTCTTCAGCCAATAGCTCCTCTCTGGTCTTTGCCTTGCCCGTATCCTTAATCATACAAGAACATAATTATGATAAGGAAGGCAGGGGTGGTGAGGTGAATGAACCAAATTTTTAAAGCTACAAGCCATTGCACAGCTTTGCCTGTTCTTTCTGAAAACAATGGAAATTTACTTTACCTGATTAGATGAGCACTGCCGAGGAAGCCCATCGTGGTCTATGATAGGTTTGTAATCAGGACGTTTTTCTCGCTCCTCATTGGCTTTCTTGGTTATAT
Source organism: Eucalyptus victrix (assembly GCA_016097545.1). NCBI lineage: Eukaryota > Viridiplantae > Streptophyta > Magnoliopsida > Myrtales > Myrtaceae > Eucalyptus > Eucalyptus victrix. Next base: position 51,417,716 of record CM027842.1, read on the forward strand.
CATCATGCTCAATCATTCTACACATGAAAGAGAAGTCCTCAAAGGATAATCCAAGGAGAATACTAAACAATAAATCAAAAAGTCTGTTAAGCAGAAATGATGGTTACAATACAGACTAAATCATTGACCAACAGTAATGACACTGGCACATTTTGGGAGGAAGCATGGCTAATGGAAAGCATAAATACGGAGGAAGACATTTGATAATAAATCTAATTTCTAACTTGCAGGACTTGTGAAAACAAAGGCCAGGTCATATCATCAAGTTGCCATACTAATGATCAAAGCAACAGAAGTTCTTTTATAAGCATTTAAGTTATCATCACTGAATAACTCAATCCAGAGAGCTAATTTTATGGCACGTCAAGCCTGGTTTTATTTACTATGTCCATTAACTCCATAGGAATTACCTGCTGAAAGTAAAAGAATAATGAAAGCCTCAATATAAACAGAAAATGAGAGCATCAACGCACCGCTGATATCTAGAAGGCTGTTGAGAATGCCGTAGCGCCTTAATTTTTACTTCAAGTAAGAATCTCTCATGCAATGCTGCAACAGCAGCAGCTACCTGGGACACAAAAATCACCTTCTTATTGATGTTTCCAACTGCTGTTCCCTTTACTCCATCCACTTCAATATCAAGCTGCTTCCTGATACTGCCAGCATCTCTTTCATGTTTGTTTTCATTTTTATCAGTGGATTCATCCTCCTGCTCCGGATAGTCCAGTAGCAGATGCGACACAGCATCCAATAAGCACTTCCTAAGCATGTCAATAGCAAAGAACTTTGCATTCACCTTGCCGTACAAAACAGAAAGCCGAGATGCCAACCACATCATAACCTGGATCAAATTGGGACACTTAAACTCACTTGAACTCCCTTTATTCCCTTTCAAATCCCTTCTCTTCAGCAAACTAACACCTTCCCTTACAATCGCCTTCAAACACAGAGTACACAGCATAATAATATGATCCCCCAAGGCCACATCAATAACCACACCACATCGCAGAGAATTAACAATAACCCATCTCCTCAAATCACTCTCTTTAACCAACCCTACCCCCGAAATCACCCTAAGCACATTGTACGAATACCCATTCGGATAATCACTCCATGCCTCGATTTCTCTCTGAACGCTCCACAAATCTGAGGGCAGAACACCAACGCACAAATTCTCAACTTCTTCAACACCCACATCACCATCAGCACTAAAATTACCGCACTCAATCGACAGGACACCAGGCAACGTAAACGTCCTCCTACTATCACTATCCTCGATAGGAAAAGCAACCGCACCGGGACAATCCTCGTAGAAAAAGTTAGACCCGAAGTCGCCATAACCGTCCAACGCGAGGCAGAGCTCGCTGCGGGACCGCCGACTGCTCCAGCGAAGCGGGGGTTGTCCTCCGAGGGCCCCAAGGTTTTCGGGTAGCTAAGGGATTGCAGGGAGGAGTCCAAATCGAGAGGGGCGAGGCAGCGGAGGTAGTGGCGGAAGAGGGATTCGGGGGGCATGCGGTGGTGAGGGTTGAAAGGGCAAGAGACGAGGTCGGGGCCCGCTTGCGGCTTCGGGGGGAGCAGGGCGGAGAGGGAGTCTAGGGTTTGGGCCGAGGCGGCGATGAGGCGGTCGAGGGACGCGAGCGCGGCGGCGAGCGACCGAGGCGGCGGCGGCGGCGGAGGAGGACGAGGCGCGGGGATCTGGGGAGGTGGGATCTGCTGGGGATGAGGAGGGAAGAAGGCGGCGTTCGGGTTAGGGGGAGGGAAGGGGAGGAAAGGGAGGCTCGGAGGTGGATTCATGGCGTCCCCCGTGCGTTGCAGAGGCGAAGTGTTTGATGAAATTACTGAGAGAAGGAGAGGGTTTTGGCGAAATGGCGGGAGGCCATCTGGGGAGCGAACACGGGCTTAATGGAAAATATGGGTTGGGCCGACGCAGAGGAAGATGGTGGAGCGGGAGTCAAATCGAAAGATCCGACCCGATCTAAAAAAAAAACGGGTCGAGAATTTTTGGCTTCGGGTTGAACAACGTTATGTAGACGTGACTCGGGGTGAACATAGGTTTAGGGTATAATCGAAAACCTAAAATTTGAAATAAGTCTCTGCGTTTTTCTTCTTATTTCATATATTCACGCAATCTTGTTGCTAGAGGCGAGCATAATTCTAGGACGGAATCAGGAACCGAAGAATGAGACTAGCGAGTCCAGTTCGATTCCCAATTATATGGAGGGATGGGTAGGTTCTCGATTCCACTTTGTTTGGTTCTCAATTCCTATAGGGATCGAAACTGAGAAGTGGAATCGGACTAGTGGAACCGGAACTCGAGGGAACCCGAACTCTAAAGCAACCATGCATTTGGTATTGAACTTCCAAAATTGTTGTCCACCGATCTTTCTTTGACATTAAAGATTTCGATGTTTAACTTGATGGGTCTTTTAATTCCCCCTCTCTTATCTATTGCCTCTATGGATTACATGACTTAATAGATGAGGAAATCTGCTTTCAGTTTTTAGGCATTACCGTTAATAATCTTATTTATGTGGCTGTTAAAAGATCGGGAAGAAGGATGAGAGATCTCACTTTTGAATGAAATCAAGATAGGGTTTATTATGCAGTATGGTATGCCCATATCTTTGTGCTTAATGTGTTCTCGTAGACCATGAGACCTGTGGAAGCTGCAATCGCTTCTTTGATGTTGTTATGTTTGAGCAATTGCCTCTTCAAGATAGTGATTCAAGACCAATCGATGCATTGAAAACTGTAAAATTTTCTTAATACTATTCGATAAGTGCATATGAACACTCTTTCTTAGGCAATTGATAATAAAATCCTTGTTTATTTTTATTGTTGCGTTTGTTTTTGTTTTGCTTAACAAAAAATGAAAAAAAAAAAAGAATCTGTTAGACCCTAGAACTTGTAAGATAGTAAATTTAGTTTCTAAAAAATGGTTTCTATGGTAGATTCTAGGTTCCATCTAGAACTTGGAACCACTCATCTCAACTTGTGGTACTCCATGGCGTTCAATAATAAGTATATAATCTGAAATCACTAATCGACATTTCATTTTTGGCATTATTCATAACTAAAACTTTTACTTTGTTAATATTTCGTAATTTTCATATATCTAAATATGAATTGTGATAAGTAGATTATAGCAAATGTATCAATAGATGTGATAATTTACTGTAATCATTCAATTAAAAGTACGTGTAGAATCTGGATAGACTCTAAAACTTGTGATAAGATAAGTTCTAGGTTCTTAAGCACGTAGGGCAGGTTCGAGGTTCTAAAAATTTGGGAACCTATATCAACAGGTAAGTTCTAGATGGAGCTTGGACAAAAACCACTCACCCGTAGACGTGACCCCATGCGGATCAATCATCACATGTGGAGAATCGTTAAAGAATATCCGATGAGATGCTACTTTTTCCATTGCATGAGATACTAGTAGTTTAAGAGGTTGTTAGCGCACGTTAACGTTGTCTGGTCAAAAGAGTTAGGACATGGGGGAGGTAGGAAACTCTCCACTATCAAATAGGTTTCATAGACCATTCTAGGTTTCCTCACAATCAACCAATTCCAACAGCTTCCAGTCATTACCTGGTGAGAATCGTCAGAGGAAATCCAATGAGATGCAACGCTTCCACTGCAGTCCACATGCGATGCTGATATTTTAAGAGGTTGTTAGCGTATGTTAAGGTGGTCTGTCAAAAGAGTTAGGAAATGGGGAACATGGCAAACTTTCCACTCTCATGCATTTTGTAAAATGGATGTTCAGTACCATGATCATTAACTTAAGTAAGTGCTTCAAATGAGCTTCATAAACTACTCTTGATTTCCTTACAGTAAACCAACTTCAACTGCTCCACACTTTTTGGTACAGCGGTTCATCTTCTCCTATCCTAATCTAATATTCGGTCCTTCGGGTTTTGCATTTGTACTTTCAAGCAGATTGGACAGCTTCTCTCGGACTACTCGGCACTTTCCTTGTTGCTGACCCTCCAGAGGATTTAAACAGTTTGATTGAACAGTACAAAGTCTCAGGAACTGTTTTCCCACGTCGATCATTGCTTACAATTCGGTTTTAAGTAGATAAGAGCTCAAGAAATGGGTTTGTCAGCAATTTAAAACGCCCAAGCAAGTTCGAAATTTTTTTCCTAATACTGCAACATCAATATTGCCATGAATTGCCTCGAGCAAGACCAGACTTATTTCTTCGTTTACCAACTAGTCATGCATAACACTTGCCTGGTGATGGTGTTACTAATCATGATCGTTATACATCCGTCTCATAATGCCATGGTACTTGGCTGTGAAGTAAAATCCTTCACCATGGGGCCGATCATCGAATAACTAGGACTCTCATGGCTTATAGTACCCCAGATCTCATCTTGAGAGTTTATTGTCACTTTTACTTTTTTTTCAGCATTGGACAAGGATGAATTTGTTACTTGTCAGTACTAGTATGCTGAAGCATCTTGATCATCAGCGACTCGGTTGGAACGACTGCAAATCAAGTGTGGTAGAGTGACAGATCTTTAAAACTATAAAAGATCAGATTGCATTGACAAATGAAGCAAAAACTGTTGGTCTGTCATTTTTGCATTTGGAGATTGAGGTGATGTGAGTTAAGGACAAGAAAATTAATTGAGTTTTGCGTATAGCTATTGGAAAAACTGCACTGACTCGAATTTGAATGGACAATGGCCTAATCAATGTTTCCGTACTTTGTGTAGAAAACTATGAGATGTGCATGAGGTCTGGCATCTATAAATAGGCATCATTTTGCAGCAAGTGTCCGCATCCATTAGAGCACCTGAGAGTAGAAAAAAGAAGAAGAGAAAAAAAAAACAACATGACGATGAGCATTCGACTTTCCGCCAGTTTCGCACTCTTGGCTCTGGTGCTGTCCCTCGCCGACGCCTATGACCCAAGTCCCCTGCAGGACATCTGTGTGGGAGTCGCAGAACCCCACAATGCTTGTAAGCTTGTCTTCCCCTTGCTTGGCAGAACAGTCCGAGTTATTACATTTTGCTTTAGATTTCAGAGTAGTCCTCCTTTAAGTCTGACACTCTTAATGGGTGCGCTGGGGAAGCTCGTTAGGCATTACGATCAATTTTTTTGAACCGGACAATGAGTTTTCACACCAAACAGGACAATTAACCTAACAAAAAGATAACATTTCTCATTCTTGGTTCAACCTTATTGTATCCTAGGATGTGTCTCAAAGGTACATGTCAACAACAATTTAACAGAAACTCCTCCCTATGCAGTGTTTGTGAATGGAAAGTTCTGCAAGAACCCCAGTCTTGCCACAGCAGACGACTTCCTCTTTTCTGGCCTCCAAGTTCCTAGAAGCACGGCCAATCCCGTGGGCTCCACGGTCACCCCAGTGTTTGCGGCCCAGCTACCAGGACTCAACACTCTCGGCATTTCCATGGTTCGTATCGACTTTGGAATAGGTGGTTTAAATCCTCCGCACACTCACCCTCGTGGCACCGAGATTTTGCTCGTCCTGGAGGGCACCCTCTATGTAGGCTTTGTCACATCCAACCAACTGAACAATACTTTCTTTGAGAAAGTCCTCCACCCTGGAGATGTTTTCGTTTTCCCGATTGGGATGATTCACTTCCAGCTCAATGTTGGAAAGACCAACGCAGTCGCGATTGCCGGTCTAAGCAGCCAAAACCCAGGAGTCATCACTGTAGCCAATGCATTGTTCAATGCAAAGCCACCTATTTCCCCGAGGTTCTGGCCAAGGGGTTCCAGGTGGATGAGAAGCTTGTTGAGACACTTCAGAAGAAGTTATGGTACTACAATTAGCCAGAGAAATGCATCGGATAGTGTCCGTCATCTCCGTGTGCATGATTAAACAAACTACTACTTTAAGTCTTCTGATGAAGTTCCCAGTTCAAGTATGAAGAAAGCTTCCTTCTGTCACAACTTGTATTGATGTCAGTATAATAAGACTGTTGTTTTCTGCACCATCTACTACTTTAAGGTTTTTGTGATGAACCTATTTCATGAAACCAAGACAGAAAAAGACAGTGAGCTCGACACTAGACTCTACCATGTCAGAGGATTACAGTGCTGAATGCTTTACATGCACCAACTGCAAATAACCATCGCCAGTTCTGCTAAGGCCGCATAACTAATTAATAATGAACAATCAGCAGAAATGAAACTTCAGTAGTTTCAGGAATCATGATGCTGCGTTGATTTTATTGGGAATGAAGCCTCAAAGCATTCCTGTTTTATGAGAAACTGTCATAATGGAAGATATGGGTTGGGTTCCATATGGGTTGGGCCGACGCCGAGGAAGATGGCAGATCAAGAGTCAAATCGAAAGATCTGACCCGATCTTAAAAAGACGGGTCGAAATTTTTTGGCTTTGGGTTGAACAACATTATATGGACGTGACTGGGGGTGAACATAGGTTTAGGGTATAATCGAAAACCTAAAATTTGAAATGAGTCTTTGTGTTTTTCTTATTCCATATATTTGCGCAATCTTGCAGCTAGGGGTGAGTACAATTCTTGGACAAAACTAGGAATCAAAGAACTAGACTGGCGGGTCTAGTTCGGTTCCCAATTTTATGAAGGGATGGTTAGGTTCTCAATTCCACTTTGGTCGGTTCTCAATTCCTATAGGAATCGGAATCGGAACCGGAAATGAGAACTGGAATCAAAATTGGAATTGGAATCAGACTAGTAACTCGAGAATTGGGAACCCGAACTCTAAAGCAGCCATGCATTTGGTATTAAACTTCCAAAATTGTTGTCCAATGATCTTTCTTTGACATTAAAGATTTCGATGTTTAACTTGATGGTTCTTTTAATTCCCCCCTCTCTTATCTTTTGCCTCTATGGATTACATGACTTAATAGATGAGGAAATATGCTTTCAGTTTTTAGGCATTACCGTTAATAATCTTATTAATGTGGCAGTTAAAAGATTGGGAAGAAGGATGGGAGATCTCACTTTTGAATGAAATCAAGATAGGGTTTATTCTGCAGTATGCTATGCCCATATCTTCCTGCTTAATGTGTTCTCGTAGGCCATGAGGCCTGGAAGTTGCAATCGCTTCTTTGATGTTGTTATGTTTGAGCAATTGCTTCATTGAAAACCGTAAAATTTTCTTAATACTATTTGATAAGTGCAAATGAACACTCTTTCTTAGGCAATCGATAATAAAATCCTTGTTTATTTTTATTGTTGCATTTGTTTTTGTTTTGCTTAACCAAAAATGGAAAAAATAAGGAGAATTTGTTAGATCTTGGAACTTGTAATATAGTAGATTTTAGGTTTCAAAAAATGAAGATCTTATACCCGATGATAGGTTATAGGTTTTGTCTAGAACCTGGAACCACTCATCTCTACTTGTGGTATTCCGTGACATTCAATAATAAGTGTGTAATATGAAACTACTAATCTAACTTTTCATTTCTGGCATTATCCATAATTAGAACTTTTACTTTGTTAATATTTCGTAATTTTCATGTGTCTAAATATGAATTGTGATAAGCAAATTGCAACAAATATATCAATAGATATGATAATTCACTACAATCGTTAAATTAAAAGTACGTGTAGAATTTGGATAGACCCTAAAACCTGTGATATGATAAGTTCTAGGACTACGTTTGATCGTTTGGATTTCTAATAAAGATATGATATGATTAGATATGATATGCTATGAACTCTAGGAGATTTTCATATATCTTATCAACTATTTGGTGATTATAATAATAAAGTCGGATATATTTATATCATATCATGTATATTATTTAGTATAGATGACATATTAGTAAAAATGAACCAAAAATTTTCTGAATGTAGATGGTAAATGTGACAGCCTGAATTTTCAGAATTTGTTTTCGATCAAATAAATTGGGCCTTTTGTCGACGCGCCAATAGTGCTATTTTTTGAGTCGATCACTCACAAGATAACTGGTCTATCTGAGGAAGCAAGTAAGGAATCTAAATGCAATGGATTTGAGAATTTGATCAGGAATCGATTGTTTGATCATGTTGGTCTGCAAGGCTCATTACGACACTATCAGAAATCGATTAGAGATCGGAAATAGATCGATTTGACTGAGACATATGATCAGAGTGTGAGTGATTCCACCTGATTTCAAAATACTCGTCAATCGGCACTAGACCGATCTTTCTATCGTTTTGGTACCCAGTGCCCGTATTCACGACAATCGAGAGTCACCAATGTGTTGGAGATGTATATTGTGACTTGAGATAAATCAATCACGGGTCAATTGCATTAAAAATTCCTGAAAATTACCCAGTAGACTAGGTCACGCTAAAAACACGTCGAATTGAAATTAATCGTAAATTTGAACCTGATTTCAGAAATTGAAAGTTTTGTGGTGTCACGATCTATTTTAGGAACGTCGACTCATCCTCCGAAGAATTTTCAGAGATTCCGAGATTTTTACGGAAAACCGTTTCGACGTTGCGGAAAATTAGCGAAAATTCAGATGGGCCAAATTAAAGGAAATTTGTAACTCCAAGCCGAGCCTTTGAGTGTTGGTGACTTACATAAAATTGTACAGGATTTTTCTTTATCAAAATTGGATCTCAATTTGGGAAATTGAGTGAAGGAATTTAAACTAAAGTTGTGAAATTCGGTTTTGGGCAAGGGGTGGAATTTTTGGCTTTAATTTGGATATTTTTGTGGGAAATTAGAGCAAGAAAGTAATTTGGATAAGAGGATAATCTTGTGAGCCTTTGGGGGACCAATTCATGATTAAGATTGAATTATTGCTTTGACTTTTGTGCCTCTTTCTCAATCTCCTTCAACACACCACCAGCTGCTCATTCCGTTCAACTCCCCCTTCGTGCGACGCCCTCTGCTTCTGCCTCACTTTCATTCTTCTTCATTCCCTTCGACAAACCTGCATCTACAACTCACCGAACGACTCCAGCTTGCTCCTTTGAAGTCAACACCAGCAAATTAATTGACCCCAACTGCACGTGGCCATTTCCACCGAACCGAAGCTTTCATTTTTCCCCTGCATCCGCCCATCTCTTGCCCACGCGTCCAGCAGCATGTGAGTCCAGCCCACCGAAGACCCAAGGCTCCCGTTTCTCCACCTTCATTTGTTTCCATAGCCCACCGATTCTCTTTATGTTGCCACGAAGACACCAGCTTCCTCGTGTCTTCAATTTGCCCGGTCAACTCCAGCATCGAAGACTCAAGCTGCCAGCCGTCCATCCCCGCTTCGTCAGCCGCGTTGCCTCTCGCCTTCAGCCCGCGAAATCCAGCCCATTGAAGCCCACCGTCCGCGAGCAGTCCAGCAAATTCCAGCGTCTCCAGCCATGTGAGATCGGCCCATCTTCATTTCTTCAGCCCAACTTAAGCTCAGTCCACTCAAGTCTCAGCCCATCTTCAGTTAAATCCAAGCCTGCAGCAAGCCCGCTTAGTTCAGTTCATTAAAGCCAGCAAAGCAGGCCCAAACCACGGCTCAACTCAAGCCCAGACCAGTCCGCATTTTGAAGCCCGCTTCAGCCAACTTCGGCCCACTTGAAGCCAGTCCACTTTCAGCAGCCCAAGCCCACAAATTCAGCCTGCTTCAAGTCCGACCCAATTCAAAAACAAATCTCAGATTAGGCTGAGATTTGTTGGGTCAATTCCAGGCTCGGTCCAAGTTCGTTGACGCGCCGAAAATTTGGATTTCGGCCACCGTTGCATCGTTGTCGCGATGAACCAATTTCCGCAATAAACCGATGAGTTTATAAACTGAACTCTTCTTAGTAGGCTAATGATGTTTAATGAGTGTTTAGATTTAATTAATTATGAATTAGGTGGTTAGTTAGATTAATTTAGTGATTTAATTATGCAATTATGCATGTTAGGTGGTTAGATTAGATTAAGTGAGGCCTAGATAAATTATATTATTTATCCAGAAGGGTTCGGGAATTTTCGGGCCCGTATCAGTATTTAATTTAGTGATTTTGTATTTTTAGAATTTAAATTGATTTATTTAATTAATTTTCGAAATTAATTAATTATTAATTATTTTTCGGAAATTAGATCGGGATAGCTAGTGATCAAGAATTTCATGCTGATTGCAATGGTGTGGTTAATTTTACAATTGGGTGTTAAATTGCGCAAAATGAGCGTTGATTAGAAATTTGAGTGTTTAATTCCATAATTTATGAATTTCCAATATTTATTCAGAAAATCTCCAGTGCTGGGTTTTAAACACCAAAAATGGTTTTATATATTATATAAAACAGTGGGATTTTAAATTGAAAGATATTAATTTTTCTGGTTCGAGTTGACCGTGTACCCACACACGACTATTTTCTAGTGTATTTCTAATACGAAGAAAAATGCTAGGTTCACCATTTAAATTGAGGCATGTGAGTGCAATGCACGGTGCCTTAGGTCATAATTGAGTGATCGTGTGTTGGTTAAGAGAAATCGTTCCAGGCTGTTAAGTTGGATGTTACCCCTTTATGGGACTCCCTAGATAACGGGAAACCGGTTGCAATAAATTCTGGACCCTATGCTCCTTTGAGATAGCCATTTGATAGAGAGACGTGCCTTCCTCAATGGGGTGAGACGATGCTTGGCAATGCTAGAAGACCGCCGAACATAGAGTATGCCGTGCTATATACCGAGATCAAAACTAGTAACGCATGATGAATTGAGTTGAATGTGTTGGATTATGAGACGAAATTATGTGGCACGGAATGGGACGTGTCATAACGATTTGGCCCTATAATAAGGACCCCTGTACTAATTTGAGAATTGAGTGTGGCGTTCCAGTTGTTGGAGCTTGTTTGTTGCTCATGTCTTTATGATTGTCTATAATATAAACTATACTAACCTGTAGGGTGGATTTAATGCGATGTAAGTCATCTATGCTAAGTGCGTGATTGTGTGGTTAGGACGCCTCTGAGCATATTACCTTACTAATCGGGGTTTAGAGCATGGACTTGCTGAGACATTGTCTCATTGGTTATTGTATAACCATTTTCAGGGCCTTAGAAGGTGGTTGTGGAGGAACAAAGCCTCAGAATCTATGGAGGTGGAGTTAGAAGGATTGTCGTTTGTGTCCGACTAGTATGTCATAGGACAATACATTTGTTTTTGAGAGCCGACTTTCTTGTAAACTTTTGACCATACTCTAATCCGTTGTTTATAAAATCATGTTTGTTTTGAATCTGTTTCTTGCTTTTTTATTCCGAGATGGTTATTATCAAGGGATTTATTATTTGCTTCCGCATGTGCAATAAAACAAAATGATCGGCGACTCGTCCTAGAAAGTCGCAAAATCTTATTGACTAGAGAGGGATGGGCACGTGCTCGAGAATCGGGGCATGACAATAAAAATCTCTCACGATATTCTTGCTATCTTTATTTTATTTGGTTTTTTATTTTATTTTCCCCTCTTTTATTATTTAATTTATTTTTTATTTTTCCCCTCACATCATTCTCTAATAAAATTTTATTAAATAGTAGATTGTACTAATATAATCAAAATACTAAAATACGTAAAATATATAATAAATATATAAATATATATTGAAATTAATTTATAAAAATAATTAAATTCGGATATAAAAATAATAAATTAAAATAGCAAAATTATTTTTTGTTGTTTTGTATTTCTTGTATTTGAATTCAAATTCAAATATTATTTATATTGAGATATAATTCCAATTTTGTTAATTTAAGAAGTTTGTCGAGAAAAATAACTTTCCTATTATGAAATCTAGAAATCCAATTCACCTTTATCTCACTTCCCCTATGTGATAATATTATCTGGTATATATCCTTCTTATATCCCCTTTATCATGTCTTGAGTAGGCATCAAACATAAGATATGATACATTTTATCCTATCTCGAATTTGATCCTGATTGCCAAACGCATCCAGATTCTTAAAATTAAGGAATCTGTATCAACAAGTAAGTTCCATATGGAACCTGGACAAAAACCACTCACCCATAGACGTGACCTCAAGCGGATCAATTATTACATGTGGAGAATCGTTAAAGAATATCCGATGAGATGCTACTTTAACCATTACATGAGATGCTAATAGTTTGAGGTTGTTAGCGTATGTTAAGGCTGTCGGGTCATAAGTGTTAGGATATTGGGGAGGTAGCAAACCCTCCACTCTCAAATAAGCTTTGTAGACCATTCTAGGTTTCCTCACAGTCAACCAATTCCAACTGCTCCCAGTCATCACCCGGTGAGAATCGTCAGAGAAAATCCAATGAGATGCAACTCTTCCACTGCAGTCCACATGCGATGCTGATATTTTACGAGGTCGTTAGCGTATGTTAAGGTGGTCGTTCAAAAGTATTAGGAAATGGGGAACATGGCAAACTTTCCACTCTCAAGCATTTTGTAAAATGGATGTTCAGTACCATGATCATTAACTTAAGTAAGTACTTCAAATGAGCTTCATAAACAACTCTTAATTTCCTTACGGTTAACCAACTTCAACTGCTTCGCTCTTTTTGGTACAACGGTTCATCTCCTCCTATCCTAATCTAACATGCGGTCCTTCGGTTTTGTATTTGCACTTTCGAGCACATTGAACAGCTTCTCTCGGACTACTCGGCACTTTCCTTGTTGCTGACCCTCCAGAGGATTTAGATAGTTTGATTTTTGATTTTTTATTTTTGGTAAAAAGTAAGAGGTATATAGACTTTTGCACAAAAAGCTATACTGCTGTACAGTAAGGGAGCTCCAGCACCAGCTTACACTTAGAAAGACAGGAAATCCAAACGAGTGGAAGGGGCCAGGGGGGAGAAAAGGGGAGGGAAGAGCTGCGAGAGAGATACAATGCAAATAAAAACAACAGCAAAAGAAGGCCAAAACAACGGCCAACAAAGGAGACGAGGGGGAAGAGCACACAGCACTGTGGCCTGCACAAGGAAAAGACACAGAGGAAAAGAGCAGGAGGGACACCAAGATGGGAACACAAGCCGTATCATCAGGAAAGACTCAGGAGAGTTCCATCAGAAGCATCAACCAGCAATAGCGAGTTGGGCAGCAATGTAGCAAAGGACAGCTTCACCAACCATCAGGCTGAGGAACAAAGGGGGGGAGCCAATAGTAAGCATAATCAATCAAAGATGGAGGGGTGGATGCCCCAGCTAAGTCTCAGGAATTGTTTGATTGAATTTTCCACGTCGATCATTGCTTACGGTTTTAAGTAGATAAGAGCCCAAGAAGTGGGTTTGTCAGGAATTTAAAACGCCCAAACAGGTTCAAAATTTTTTCCTAAGAATGCAACATCGATATTGCCATGAATTGCCTTGAGCGCAGGACCAGACTCGTTTCTTTGTTTACCAACGAGTCATGCACAACACTTGCCTGGTGATGGAGTTACTAATCATGATCGTTATACATCCATCTCGTAATGCCACAGTACTTGGCTGTGACGTAAAATCCTTCACCATGGGTTTGAAACTCTCATAGCTTATAATACCCCAGATCTCATCTGGAGAGTTTATTGTCACTTTTACTTTAATTTCAGAATTGGAAGAGGATGAATTTGTTACTTGTCAGTACTAGTACGCTGAAGCTTCTTTATCATCAGCGACTCGGTATTGGAACGGCTGCAAACCAAGTGCGGTAGAGTGACAGAGATCTTTAAAACTACAAAAGATCAGATTGCATTGACATATGAAGGAGAAACAGTTAGTCTGTCATTTTCGCATTTGGAGATTGAGGTGACGTGAGTTAAGGATGAGAAAATTAATTGAGTTTTGTGTGTAGCTAATGGAAAAACTGCACTGACTCGAATTTGAATTGACAATGGCTCAACCAATGTTTCCGTGCTTTGTGGAAAAATTATGTTAGAGGTTTGTTTGTTAAAACAAACAGAGTGTTTTCTTTGTCCCACGTAGGAAAAGTGGAGAAGGAATGGGCTAATTTAAAAGTGCGGGTTTTTTTTTATGTACTTAAAGAATGATTGGGTGGGGCTAGACCCCACTATACCGCGTGCGGGTGCGCGAATAATTGCGCAATTATTTGGCGCATTTAGCACTTGGCGCGCCCGCGGTTTAATTAACACTAATCCTTTTGTTATTTATTCTAATTTTTATTTCTTTGTTATTAATTTTTAGTAAACTCAAAGGTTGTCTTTTATTTTGAGAATTTCGGAAATAAAATATATAACATGAAAATTCGAAATTCAATTTAAAAAAATTAATTAATTATAATTATTTTGAATTTTGTTTGTGTCTTTTCAAGACAACCTTTGGAAAATTACTTATTCGGTTTTAATTTTTTCCGAAGGGTTGCAATTGTTCGTTTTTGATTTCTTTCAAAGAGTCGCATTTGTTTATCGAACAATTTTCTAAAGACGTGTTTGTTCGCAATTTTCACGAAGAGTTGCAAGACTGTTTCATATATATATACTTGTCATTTTTGGAAAGAAAATGTGTAGTCATTTTCGAGTCTTCTTTTTGAAAAACAGCAGCTGATCTTTCAATTGTTTTCCTAGAGAGACAAATACTAGAATTGCTATATAGCATTCTCATTCGAGACTTTGTTGTATCCTGGAGGATTTTTGCCGGTGATCATTAGCAACGTTGTGGGGCAAATAAATCCTTAAAGAAAGTGATATCACGCCTCAAAGTCCGAGTTGTTTTACTCGATCCGATTTCATTGTTCAACCCATTTCGAAGCCATATATTTCCAACAAATTATGAGATGTGTATGAGGTCTGGCATCTATAAATAGGCATCATTTTGCAGCAAGTGCTCGCATCCATTAGAGCACCCGAGAGTAGAAAAAAGAAGAAGAGAAAAAAAAAACATGATGAAGAGCGTTCGACTTTCCACCAGTTTCGCACTCTTGGCTCTGGTGCTGTCCCTCGCCGCCGCCTATGACCCAAGTCCCCTGCAGGACATCTGTGTGGCAGTCCCAGAACCCCACAATGCTTGTAAGCTTGTCTTCCCCTTGCTTGGTAGAACAGTCCGAGTTAATACATTTTGCTTTAGATTTCAGAGTAGTCCTCCTTTAAGACTGACACTCTTAATGGGTGCGCTGGGGAAGCTTGTCAGGCATTACGATCAATTTTTTTGAACAAGACGTTGAGTACACTAATTTCCAAAACAAGACAATTAACCTAACAAAAAGATAACAGTTCTCATTCTTGGTGCGACCTTATCGTACCCTAGGATGTGCCTCAAAGGTATATGTCAGCAACAATTTCCTCTTAACAGAAACTCCTCCCTATGCAGTGTTTGTGAATGGAAAGTTCTGCAAGAACCCCAGTCTTACCACAGCAGACGACTTCTTCTTTTCCGGCCTCCAAGTTCCTGGAAGCACGGCCAATCCCGTGGGCTCCAACGTCACCCAAGTGTTCGTGGACCAGCTACCAGGACTCAACACTCTTGGCATTTCCATGGTTCGTATCGACTTTGGAATAGGTGGTTTAAATCCTCCGCACACTCACCCTCGTGGCACCGAGATTTTGCTTGTCCTGGAGGGCACCCTCTATGTAGGCTTTGTCACGTCCAACCAACTGAACAATACTTTCTTTGAGAAAGTCCTCCACCCTGGAGATGTTTTTGTTTTCCCCATCGGGATGATTCACTTCCAGCTCAATATTGGAAAGATCAATGCAGTCGCGATTGCCGGTCTAAGCAGCCAAAACCCAGGAGTCATCACTATAGCCAATGCATTGTTCAACGCAAAGCCACCTATTTCCCCCGAGGTTCTGGCCAAGGGGTTCCAGGTGGATGAGAAGCTTGTTGAGACACTTCAGAAGAAGTTCTGGTCCTACAATTAGCCAGAGAAATGCATCTGATGGTGTCTGTCATCTCTGTGTACTTGATTAAACAAACTACTACTTTTTAAGTCTCCTGATGAAGTTCCCAGTTCAAGTATGAAGAAAGCTTCCTTCTGTCACAACTTGCATTGATGTCAGTATAATAAGACTGTTGTTTTCCGCAACATCTACTACTTTGAGGTTTTTGTGATGAACTTATTGTTGGATATATTATTAATATAGTCCAAAATAATATGTTCACATACAAGCCCAATAGGTAAAAGCAGTTATTTGGGTCCATATGGGCCGAAGCCCAATAACGTGCATATAAAAACTTTAGGGTTTCCCTACGGAGAGTGCAATTTGAGCGGGAAGCTCCAAACTGGCGTCTCTTGGTGTAATACTTCAAGCAACTACTTCTTCTCTCTCAAACCTATTACCTCCAACAATCTTGAAGTATTACGTTCGTGTGTCGGATTTGAGCGAGTAAAGTGTGTTCTTGAAGATTTCGTCAAGACGAACTCGTGGCTGTAATTTACTTTCGATTTCGACGGTGATATTGGCCGGGATCTGAGTTTGAAGATTCGGGTGACCGAAATCTTTGATTCAAAAACCCAAAAAATTATAGCCAATTTAAGAGGATGAAACCACTTGGGCTTTGATCTACTCGTCGCTACGAACGTTTTGAGTGGTCACTCGCGTCAATCGGAGGTCAGATGGAGAAGTTATGGTACCCGGAAGTTTCCATCTGAATTTCTAGCGAATTTTGGGGATGAAATTTCTAGCGAATTTCGGGGGCAAAATTTTTCAGCGAGTTTCAGCAACAAGGGCAGTCCATCTTAAGGTTTTTGGGCGCTGAAGCAAATTCCATCTCTACAGAGCGGTTTGATCAAGGTTAGGGGAGTTATTCAACTTTGTTTCGAGGACTTCAAGGTGCACTCTTTCTAACACTTTGCTTTGATTAAAATGGCAAAGCGTAGTTCTATGATATTATAAAGTTGCAAATGTTAAGGCTGGAAATTACATGTTCAATTTGGCCGTGACATATTCATCTACTACACGAAGATGTGAATTTGATGGAACAAAGATTTTTGTGATTACTTGAACTCTCTAAATCCTAATTTGGCTATGACTTATAGTGAGTATAAGACGGCGAAAGAGATATGGGATCACTTGAACGCTCAGTTCCAAAAACAAGAGGGGTTATCTAAAACTCTCCTAGCGGAGAAATTCTTTAACTTTAAATTCACTATGAATTCAAGCATCACCTCTCAGTTAATTGAATTTGAGAACATGAGGAACAAGCTGAAAGATGATAATTCTGATATGTCCGATAATCTCTTTGTTGGTCTTGTGTTGAGCAAGCGCTAACCGAATGGAGTTCTTTCAAGGCGAAATGCACGGCCGAAGGTACGAGATGGGGACTGGATGAATTAAAGAGGTATATTCACATTGAGGATCAAAATATCACTAGGAAGAGTTTGGAACAAGTGGGACAACAAAAGTCAGTTGCCAACTTAGTTTCACACTCCAATAAACCTCGAGAAAAAGTCCAAGTCACCAAAAGGTGAATCCTCTTTACTGAGTTAGAGGCCAAAAAGACTATCTTCAAAAAGAAGAAGAAGGGCAAGTGCCATAACTGTGGAAAGTGGGGTCCGGGCAGCAGAGTGTAAGTTGCCAAAGAAGCCAAAGAACGACACACCACATAATGAGGCCAATATGCTAATTAGAGGATCGAGCCTCGAGCCTTTATTGGAATGATGAAGAATGGAAAGGCCAGCATCTCTTCCGAGTGGTGGTTGGACGGTGGCGCTACTTGTATGCTACAAATGACAAGAATTTACTCACTGAGGTCACAGAAGTGAAAGACACTGTGGAAAATTGCAATGGTGGTGAGGCAAAGGTGACTCATGCTGGAACTGCAAATTTGGTGCTTTCTTCAGGTAAATTACTAACTCTAAAACATGTTAGAGTAGTACCTTTACTTAAGAAGAATTTGATATCTATGAGTTTACTTGATAAAGCTGGTATGTCTTTTTCAACTATGAATGGTAGAGTAACTTTATCTGTTAACTCATATTATTTTGGTTGTGCATTCATGGTTAATGGTATGTATAGGTTGAGTTTAAATGCTGATAGCATAAACCATGTGAATTCTACTTTGATCGATCCAAAGTTGCTACACAATAGACTTGGACATGTGAATTACAGGAAAATGCAACATTTAGCTAAAATTCATAACATTCCATTAGATACTTCTATTCGATTTGATAAGTGTGAAGTGTGTGCACGAGGCTAAAATTACTAGAAAACCCTTTAAATTGATTTCTAAAAGCACACAACTTCTTGAGCTAATACATTCGACATTTGTGATTTTAGAAATTACATTACTAAAGGTGGTCGGAAGTATCTAATAACATTCATAGACGATTTTTCCAGATATTGTCATGTCTATTTGTTGAAATCGAAAGATGAGGCTTTTGAAAAATTTAAGATTTTCAAGTCTAGAGTAGAAAATCAACTCAACTTGAAAATTAAGAGGTTTAGGAGTGATAGAGGAGGAGAATATACTATGTCAAGGTTCAAGGAATTTTGTGCTTCAGAAGGTATAATATTTGAAACCACTGCTCCTTATTCACCCCAATCAAATGGTGTTGCAGAGCGTAAGAATAGAACGTTAACTGAAATGTTAAACTCTATGTTACTTACAGCTTGCATGCCTTCCTCCTACTGGGGAGAAGCAGTTCTAACTGCTAATTACATCTTGAACAGGTTGCCGCACTCTAAGTTGTCCATGACACCTTATGAGATATGGCATAAGCGCCCTTGTAGATATGATACTCTTAAGACTTGGGGCTGTATTGCTTATGTAAGTATACCAGATCCTAAAAAACCTAAGGTGGGATCTAGAACTATTACTTGTGTATATCTAGGTAGTGCAGAAGATAGCGCTGCAAATAGGTTTTTAGATCTATCTACTAACACAGTGATAGAATCTAGAGATGTAGTGTTCTTTGAAAACAAGTTTATCAAAGATCAAGGCTTGAATGTTTATGGATCTACAGATATGATTTTAGAATCTCCTGTAGAATCTGAAGCAGGCCCTTCTGACACTAATTCCACACAGTTGGCTATTGAACCAATTCCAGTTAGAGTATCTACAAGAGAGAGAATTCCCAAAAGTTTTGGTGAAGACTTTGTTGCTTACCATCTTGAGGATGATCCATTCTCCTATCAAGAAGCAATGAGATCTAGGGAATCTCTACTGTGGGCAGAAGCCATAGATGATGAAATGAGCTCTCTGCTGCAGAATCACACTTGGCAGCTAGTAAATTTGCCAAAAGGGGCTAAAGCTATAGGCTGTAAATGGGTGTTGAAGAAGAAATTGAATAGTGATGGATCAATAGCCAGATACAAAGCACGCTTAGTAGCTAAAGGCTATAAACAACGAGTGGAATAGACTATTTTGATGTCTATTCACCGTGTGTCATCTATCAACTATAAGAATTCTTCTTGCTTTGGCATCTATTGAACACTTTGTAGTGCATCAAATGGATGTAAAAACAGCTTTCTTAAATGGGGATTTAAATGAGGAAATTTACATGGAACAACCGAGAAGGATATGTTATGAAAGGTCTTGAGGACAAAGTTTGTAAATTAAATAAATCTCTATATGGTCTTAAACAAGCACCTAAGATGTGGCATCTTAAATTTGATGAAGTGGTAAAGAGTTATGGCTTTCAGTCTAGTTATTCAGATAAATGCCTTTACCATCGTTCTATGTCAAATAAGATAGTCATCATTTGCTTGTATGTTGATGACATGTTAATTCTTGGTTCCGATCATTCTGTAGTGAGTGACGTGAAAGCTACTTTAGCTAAAGAATTTGACATGAAAGATCTTGGTATTGCTAATACCATTCTTGGTATGAAAGTAAGCTTTGAACGGCAAGTCATCTCCCTTAGCCAGACTCATTATATTGAGCAGCTACTTTCTACTTGGGGATACGATAAGTGTAAACCGAGTGAGACACCATGTGATTATAATAATAGACTGAGTCCTAATGAAGGGACCAGCGTGGATCAATTAAAGTACTCGAAATTGATTGGTAGTCTCATGTATGCTATGAGTTGCACTAGACCAGACATAGCCTTTACAGTTGGTATGCTGAGTCGTTTTACTAGTAATCCTAGTAAAGAGCATTGGGATGCCCTTAATAGGCTAATGAGATACCTTAAAGGTACTAAAGATTATGCGCTTTATTATTCTGGTTATCCTCCAATTGTGGATGGATATTCTGATGCCTCATGGTGCTCAGATATTAGAAATAGTAAGTCCACTAGTGGGTATGTATTCACTTTAGGTGGAGCTGCTATTACTTGGAAATCCAAACGACAGACTTGTATTGCATTGTCGTCTATGGAATCGGAACTTTTTGCTTTAGCCTCGGCCGGTGAAGAGGCGAGTGGATAAAGAATCTGATTATGGATATTCCTTTGACTCGGCTAAAGATTAATTCTTTAAGCCTATTTTGTGATAATCGAGCATTTTGTCAAGTCGTCAATAATACTCTCTTTAATTCAAAGAGAAGACATGTGAGACTGAGACATGCGTTGTTGAATTATCTGAGAGAACAAGGGGTTATCACCTTGATCGATGTGAGATCAAAGGATAACATAGCCGATACTCTCACCAAAGGTATGCCTAAAGATCGATTATTCAAAACAGTGGGGGAACTGGGGTTAAAGACTATATAGGCAAGTCTTAACTACCATTTACTTACCTGTGTTTTGAATTATCAAATATTTCTTTATTGGCTACAATGATAAGCACAGTTTATATGTTTCATCGATGTTCACAGTTGCTGACTATTTGAAGAGGGTGAGTTGTCTCATTCCAAATTTGATGAAGATGACTCTAACCTAATTCAAATGTTCTATCTGAAAAAAAAATTGTGTCATTCCAAACTTGATGATACAATTCAACTAGATTGGACTATCCTTTTTGGTTAAATGATCTCATTCCAAACTTGATGCTAGATTATTTGACTTTAAGGAATCAGTAATTGTGACATTCCAAATTGAAACATAGAAACAATTGTTTACATAAGAAGCCTATTTGTCTTGTTCTTAATTGAAACTTGATATTACATGACTAGGTTGTTGTAAGTGACTTGACTATTGGTCTTGTTCTTTGAAACTAGACAATAGTTATTCTCCTACAAATAAACTTAAGTTGATGGCTCTTTGTAAATCACATTGTTTAGGTCTTGTTCATAATTTATGAAAGCGGCTTGATGCTTATGACATGATATTATGATGCTTTATGACATCAATATATGTTCTTCTCCGCCTGATGGAATGGTGCTAAGTTTTTATTCAATTGATTGAATTCATGATAATATGAAATTCATATTTGATATTCTATAGAGGATGGCAGAGATGGAGGAGAGCTTAATGTGAGGACTTGACAGTTTACCTGCTATTGCCTATTTTGATGAAGTCCATTTACTTGAGACTTGCATTTTGCTATTTCTATTTTGTGGACATTATTATGCTTGTTTCTTATATTTGTAAGGCCTTAGACTATTTTGACTGGCCTACTTATACTTGATTAATATGCATATATTGGTTGTGAACTGAATCTGAGATTTATTTTGGGATTTGGATTTTTAATCTCATAACAGATTCATGATAAGAATGATTCACTTATTTAGTTTGCACATGATGATTTAGTTTAATACTTTATTGCTGGAATACTCTTTGACCGATCCGAGTTGATTGTCTTGGATTGAATGTGGATGATTCATGTTTGTTTGAACATTACACTGACCAACTTATTGGATTGTGCTGTATGGTGAACATAGGAGGAGATTGTTGGATATATTATTAATATAGTCCAAAATAATATGTTCACATACAAGCCCAATAGGTAAAAGCATGGTTATTTGGGTCCATATGGGCCGAAGCCCAATAACGTGCATATAAAAACTCTAGGGTTTCCTACGCTGGAGGTAACACTGTTGAGCGTTCCAAACTTGACGTCTCTTGGTGTAATACTTCAAGCAACTACTTCTTCTCTCTCAAACCTATTACCTCCAACACTTATTTCATGGAACCAAGACAGAAAAAGACAGTGATCTCGACACTAGACTCTACCATGTCAGAGGATTACAAACTGAATGCTTTACATGCACGAACTGCAATTAGCCATCGCCAGTTCTGCTAAGGCTGCATAACTAATTAATAATGAACAATCAGCAAAAATGAAACTTCAGTAGTTTCAGGAATTATGATGCCGCGTTGAGTTTATTGGGAATGAAGCCTCAAAGCATTCCTGTTTTATGAGAAACTGTCATTGCTATTTGCTTGCAGCATGTACTAATTTGAGATATTTGATCAACCACTTTGTGTCTCCTTCTTTTTTTTCTTCCGAGTTCTGTTGTACATGTTAGATGGGATTCTCAAATTGCATTT
This sequence comes from Eucalyptus victrix, assembly GCA_016097545.1. Taxonomy (NCBI): domain Eukaryota; kingdom Viridiplantae; phylum Streptophyta; class Magnoliopsida; order Myrtales; family Myrtaceae; genus Eucalyptus; species Eucalyptus victrix. Next base: position 51,439,945 of record CM027842.1, read on the forward strand.
CCTTTCAATTTTGCTTGCCATTGATTATGTCCTTTTGCTACTTACATAATCTATGAACGAGAGCGAGTCTTAGTAAGTGATAAAGTAATTGATAAAAGAAAGGAAAAACAGAAACTGACAGCTGTGATGTAGATGTAGGTTTCCTCATACGTACATTAGCAAGTTTCTTAAAGTCCCCGTGATTGTACTAAAGTCATTACTGAATCTCCTAATTAATTGGTTAATCTTATAATATTATGTTAGGTAAAAAGATAAGTTGAAACACGGATGCTGGTAAGGTTTCTCTATCATTAGCAGCTCCTTATGGTATGGTTTCTCTATCATTAGTAGCTCCTTAAGCTACTGTAAAGTATGGTTATGAAATTGAAAAAGAATGACAATCAATTTGCCATCCATCAAACGAGGTGGAGAGCAATACGGTTAAACAATGCATGAAAATCTCCTGTTACTTTGACTTAACAGAACCGTGGAAGGCCCAACGGCACAATCGAGTTGCAAATCTAAACTTCCAATTCGGCATTATCATTAATCCAAAAAGAGATGCAACTTCATTTTTCATTATTGCTGAAATGATCAGAACCATAATGGTATATCCATAAAATAAATTGTGTGCATGGATGCTGGCCCTTGATAGTAATTAGTAATGGATGATTATTAAGGTCGTTGGTCGAGTGTCAGGAAATGGGAAAACCTTAAAATTCTCTACTTCAATCAGTTTTCCAAGGTATCAATAACATATGTGACTACAAGTACTTCAAACAGAAATAGAGAAGAATACTGACAATAGTTTTAATACAATCAGCCAATGCTAACTAATCCAATCTTTTTGGTGCAATCATTCCTCTTCTTCTAGTTGAAGCACATCAAACATTCTTTCTCAGCCCACTCAGCATATTATTTGTTGTCAACAGATGCCATATTAAGGTTCAACCACTCCTGATTTCATTTTATTAATTCGTTCAGTACCTGCTATCAAATAGGCAATTTCAGCTCCTAGACTGAACTCTGAAGTTTTAGAAGGCAAAAAGTTCCATGAATGAGACTAGCTTCATTAACTGCATAATTCTTATCCTGAAAATGCTTGTTTCACTCAGACGATCCTCCATTTCTGTCCTTTTTCATTAGGATCTCCATTTCATGCTGATGCTATAAAGCAAGTATAGTGTCAGTACTAAAATGACCCAATTCAAGAGTGCAAAGAGTACAGAGGGGACCACACACATGCATTAGATGAAAAAGAGAACGTTGAGCGATTTAAAAGGGACAAAATGTTACTGCTGGAAAAAGGATTTGGTTGCGCTACATCAGCATGTTATCATCTCCATGAGAGCAGGAGATAGATATGATGTTTGCATAAGGAAGAGCATATCATTTGATTTTTATATGTAGCTGTTGAACAATTGCACTATCTAGAATATAAAGGGAAACAGTTAACCACCAAATATCTATCGTTGTCAGTCTTTTCTGCTTCGTGTTCAGTTGGAGAATGCACATAGACTCCAAATTCTAACTTAGCACAACAATAGACGGTTCAATAGTACAAGTCAGTTGGAGACCCGAAACTGATCAGTACAGCTTTGTTGCAAGCCCAGGTCATTGTGATAATAGAAACTTGGTTTTGTAAATGTAATGTCGTCCAACATAACTGTCAGATGATCACAATGCGTATATCCATGAAATGATTGTTTCCAAAGTTAAATAGCGACATTTAGTTATCGACTGGTCAAGTGTCCGGAAATTGAAATGTTATATGACTCCTACTTTATCCAGTATTGCAAGGCATCAGTACTACTAGTACTTCAATTAATCATAAAAGACCCAATACTAATTTCCGTACAATCAACTACTTCTAACTACTCCAATCTTCTGGTGCAACAACTTATCTTCTTCTACATCACGCACAATATTTTTCTCAAGCTGATTGACAATTTTTCCTCAGTCTCCTTCAGCATATTCTATGATGCCATATTAGGGTTATGGCCAGCCTAATTTTCATCATTTTGAAGTCCTTAACTAATGCAGTGGACGCTGCCAAATGGGCAATCCTGGTTTCCCCTTCAAATCCATTGTTATTCATGTGCTCCGCTTACATATGTAGACCAGACTCTGAAATCCTAGGAGATTGCACAAATCTCATCTTTAAAAGTAATTGTTACATTGACGGAAACTGAACTCCATTTCATGCAAAAACTATATAACTAGTATAGCATCGAGATTGAAATAACCTGATTTGAGTGAGCTAGAGTAAAGTAGAGGACAACAACGTATGAAAGAGATGAAAGAGAGATGACTGAGTGTGTATATGACAGAAATTTACCGCTAGAAAATAGATCATATAGCACTCCAATAGCCCTGTAGCATAACTCACACGAATTCTCTTGCTTTGAGAGCTGGGCACCTGGAGTGTCAAAACTTGGTACGAAAGACATTTTAAGTGCTAAAAGTTATGACACTTAAGTGTCACTTTAAAAAAAAAAATGGAACACTTGAATGCTAAGTCCGCCAAAGGTCACCGGAAATTCTACGTAACAATTTTTTAATAATATAATTCATCCACGTGGCATGCTAGAGAGTTGAGTGAGCAATGAAGAACCAAAATGATGTTGTTTTTTTTAAATAAAAATTATAATATAAATATTAATTAAAATAAAATATATTTATTTTATAAAAATAAAATAGTAGAAAAGAAAAAGAAAAAGAAAAAGGAGGAGAGGCAGAAAGCGAGGGCTCAACCTCCAATCTTGTCTTCTTCCTTTTTTTTTAAATATTTAATTAATATATAAATAAATTTAATTTAATTAATATTTATAATAATTATCTAGCCATGTAGCAAAATAACGTCGTTTTTATACTTATCTAGCCATGTCAGTATGCAAAATGATGTCGTTTTGTATTTGTCTTGTTAGAAAATTATCACGTCAGCATTTTTGCCGGATTTTTTTGCCATTGGCACTTAACTGATTTATTTTGCTCCGATTTTGGAACTAAGTGTTAATTTCGTAACTTTTGACACTTAAGTATTTCCTCTTGTTAAGTTTTGACACTTCATGTCTTTTTTTTTGCCCGTTTACTTTTGAAGACAGAGGCCAAAGTGACCCGTTGTTTTAAAAAAGAGTAACAAACAGATTATTGCGTAGCTGTTGGATTTTAGTACTGTTTGGAATATAGAATGAAAATGACCAACCAATCATAGCTGTCAAAACTTTCTCTGCTTTCAGACACTCCATCCATAAATAGGCTTAGTTTTTTGCCTAGTTTCCTCACCCCTCTAAGCACTTGTGTCAAAAATAAAAAAGAAAACCAGATAAAAATGACTGAGCAGTGTCAGATTTTTGGCGGGCGTGGCACTCTTGGCTCTAGCATTGTCCATAGCCGATGCCGAGGACCCTAGTCCCGTCTAGGATACCTGCGGAGCAGTCAAAGAACCAAACAATGCTTGTACGCTTGTCTTTCCCTTGCTCAATCGAACTTAATGGACTTACTAAGGCAACATACCCTATAATATGACATTACCACATATATTACTGCGTTTTCTCCTTATGAAATGATTAAGACGCCAGGTTTCGCATGCAACAGGACAATTAAGGTGCAAGAGAAATTATCATTATATTTTTCTGCAACAATTGATGATATACCTCTGACCGTTCTGAGGCAATTGTCAACCATTCCCTGTTAACAACGAGTTTTCTCCCTGCAGTGTTTGTGAATGGAAAGGTCTGCAAAGAACCCAAATCTAGCAACAGGGGAGGATTTTCTCTTTTCTGGCGTCCAAGTTCCCAGAAGCACCGCCAATCCCTTGGGCTCCAGTGTCACCCCGGTAACTGTTGACCAGATAGCAGGACTCAGAACTCTTGGCATTTCCATGGTTCGTATCGACTTTGGAATAGGCGGTTTGAATCCTCCCCACACTCACCCACGTGGTACTAAGATTTTACTAGTCTTGGAGGGTACGCTCTATGTGGGCTTCGTCACGTCCAACCAGTTGAGCAATACTCTCTTTGCAAAAGTTCTTAACCCGGGAGATGTTTTTGTCTTCCCCATTGGGATGATTCACTTCCGGCTCAATGTTGGGAAGACCAATGCAGTCGCGATCGCTGCTTTAAGCAGCCAGAACCCATGAGATATCACTATAGCCAATGCATTGTTTAATGCAAAGCCGCCTATCTCGCCTGAAGTTCTAGCCAAGGGGCTCCAGGTGGATGAGAAGTTTGTTGAGAAACTCCAGAAGAAGTTCTGGTACTACAATTAACCTGAGAAATGCATCTATTATCTCCCAGATTTGTGTCCCTGATCAAACAATTTTTTTGACTTTCACGATAAAGTTTCTTGTTCACGTATAAAGAAAAGTTTCCTGCTGTAACCGTGATGTATGGATTTCAGTGTAACAAGATTGTTATGATCGATAAATCCTCCACTTGAATTTGTTATTTTTGTGTTTGATTTCATTTCCAAAAAACCGGCCAAAGACAGTGAGCTTGGTACTTGCCTTGAGAGTTTCTTGTATGATGATACACTTGACAGGAGGGGAGAGAAGGGAAACAGAGTTAATATCTAATTACGCTTAAATGTTTAGCAGCATTAAACTATCTTCAATTTGAAAAGGACTACTTCGTGCTAGAACAGTTTAATCGAATTGACACTAAAGGCGGTAAGCCTACTGGCAAGATGCTTCTCGATATGATAGCGGGTCAACTTCATCAAGCCGGAAATAAATTGTCAAACTGAAAGATTAGCTTCTAACATGTCTCGTTCTTTCCGTATACTTCCAATTAGGCTATTCAAACTTTTGGCAAAAGACCAGAAAACAGGGCAAGAATCTGGACCATACACGATAACATCAATGGCAAAAGACATTTCTCGTGATCTCATGGATAACAAAACTGGGGGAAGCTTTTCTAAAACTTTTTTTTAGGCACTTGTAAAACATGGGTTTTAGTATTTATTACTGAGACAACACATTGGAGGAGGAAATGTGGATAAGGTGTAGTATCTTGAAGGATCGGATACTCAATTATCATCAAGTATGGGTGATTTTGGTATCTGATTCTTCAATCTTGAAGTTGGATCTGAGCCCCGAAACTTTGAGGGCATTCTCTATTGATATGGTCATGAGTGGTTCTCAGGCACTCGCCGCAGTCGTCCTGTAATATTGCTCCGTTGCAGGCTCCATGGCCCTAGCAATTAGTAATAAATGTGATAGTCATAGGCGCGTGTCGGTGTATCATTGAATAAACCTTCTACAACGAGACCTCTAGCAGTGACATAGTACCCCATGCTACATACCTCTCTGGATTGCATAATTTATAAACCTTAATCGTATTAGTAGTACATTTGACCAAATTCCAAGCACATAGCAGCCCTATGAGAACGTGATTGACCACATGTTGCGATGTGTTCATGATATATAGCTCTCTATCTTCACTTTCCTCAATTTTTCCCCCCTTCATTTGAAGTTCTAGTGAAATTTCTAGATATTTAGAAGAGGTGGTTCTTATAGAGTGTTCCACCGACTTTTGGTTGGAAGCTGGGGGCAAAAGTTCTTTCGGCTGTTACAAAGTTAATTTAGTTATTGTCATTAAGTTGGATATTCAACACATCATCCATGAAGCTACAATTTGCAGAAGATTGTAATAATTCATGGAACCAAAGCAGGAGAAGACAGTGAGCTCGACACCTGACTCTGTCATGTCAGAGGATTTCCAATCTGAATGCTTTACAAGCACGAACTTCTAGTAACCATTGCTAGTTTTGCTAAGGCGGCATACCTAACTAATAATGAACAATCAGTAACAACAAAACTTGAGAAGTTTCAGGGATCATGATGTTGCGTTGAGTTTATTTGGGAATGAAGTCTCGGAGGATTTTTTTTTTTCTAAGAAACTGTCCTTGCTATTTGCTTACAGTGTGTTCTAGTTTGAGTGATTTGATCCACGACTTCGTGTGCCTTTTTTCTTCCAGGTTCTGTTGTACATGTCAGTTGGGATTCTTAAATTCCATTTCCTTAAGATTTTGCTCACCATTGATTATTGTCCTTTTCCTATTTACTTAATCTATGAACAAGAGGAGGTCCAAAAGAAATGTAAAAAAAAGAAAACGACAGCCATGCTGTAGTTTCCTCGTACATAAATTAGCAAGTTTCCTGAAGTCCCAGTGATCGTAATGAAGATATCAGTGAATGAATCTGCTAATTGATTTGTTAATCTCCTTATATTATGTTAGGTACAAAGATAAGTTAAATCACAGATGCTGGTAAGGTTCCTTCTGCATTAGTAACTGATTAAGCTACTGTAAACCATGGTCATAAAGTTGAAAAAAAAAAAAAAAACTATCAATTTGTCATCCATCAAATGAGTTGGAGACGAACATAGTTGAACAATGGACGGAAATCTTATGTTAATTTCACTTGATAGAATCACAGAACGTTTGATAGTACAAGCGAATTGGAGACTTAGGGTGCGTTTGGTAACGATTATGTTCCCGGGAACTGATTCTGACCAGAAATGATTATTTTTGATTATGTTCCCAGGAACTGATTCTTACCATAAATGATTATTTTTATTATGTTCCCAAGAACTGATTCTGAGTAAAAAAAACGCGTTTGGTAATTGTCCAAAATTTTTGATTCTGGAATAGAATTGCGTTTGATACCGTATTCATTGATTATATTCCAAATCAATTTCTTTTAATTTTTAAATAATTTTTTTACTTTTTTTCCCCTTTTTTTCTTCTTCTTCTTCTTCTTCTTCTTCTTCTTCTTCTTCTTCTTCTTCTTCTTCTTCATGTGGCTGGTCGCCGGACTAGTGACCGGTTAGACGAGGGCCGGCGATGCTCACTAGAGTGTTGCCGGTTGAGCCGCGCCGGTAGCTAGGTGAGGCTCGGCCTCGCCAGATCTGGCGAGGCTTGTGGCATCCCAAAATTTTATGGCAACCTCTGGATGCATTACGACCTATGAAAAGGTGATGGAAGTGTTATTGATTTATGTTATGGCCTCTAGACCAAAGAATTTTAATAGATTAATGCCGAGTATTTTAATGGAGAATTATTTGGGTAGAAATACATCTTATGTTAATGGATGATCAAGGTTGGTGCTATAGGACAATTTGATAAAGAAGACTTTGTTCTTGACTATGCACTTTATAGATTTGATTTTATGGATTAATGTCACAAAGTCTTTTGGCCATTTTATTATGCAATTAGGTATTTATTTAAATGAGAATTAAGATGTATTATTAAAAATAAACTTGGGCCATTTAAGTTTGGACTTTAGGCCCAAGAGTGTTGGCCTAAAGTGGGCCAAGAGGCCTGGCCCAATGAGCCCATGAAGTAGTCGACCAAGGCTGGCCCAAGCCCAGCCAAATGAAGGCCCATCATGTGCATGGTAAAAATGCCAAGTGGCAAGAAAAGCTTGCAAAGTGTTGCCCCTTTGTAACCAAGTGTCCCTCCATGCAAGGGCTTTAATTTAACTAAAAGGAAAAGGGGGAGGGGGATTTTGACCGGGAGAGAGAGAGAGAGAGAGAGAGTTACCGTCCGAAAGAGGGAGAGCGAGCGTGCGAGAGATGAAGAGGAAGAAGGAGGAGTTCATCGCCACCGTTCATTTGCCGCCTCGCCCCGCCATTGTCTTGCTGTGTTTTCTTTGGATTAGAGGCAAGTGAAGTCCTAAATCCTACCCTTTGCATTGCTGTGTGTATGTGTAGTAGATGGTAAGTCTTGGTTGCAGTAGATGGGATGAGATTTCGGAGCTTTGAAGAGAGATTCGTTGGTCATGCATGCTGTTTCTGGAAACACCAGTCTGACCGTCCGTGAGATTGTGTGTTGCATGTGACTTTTTAGTTGGAATCTTGTTTCTATTTCTTCATGAAAGTTGTAGATAACACCTTGAAAAACAACATACTAAAATTTGAGGCAAAACGAACAAGTATTGGTTAGTGAAACGATTTTTCTTTGGAGAAGTTAGATCTGGAATCCGTTGTGCTGACCTTTGGAGATTTCGTGGTCTGTAAAGTAACTTTTTAGTGAAAATATCACTTTGATCTCTTAATGAAAGTTGTAGTATACTTCTTGAGGTAGAACATATCAAAATTTTAGAGGAAACAAACAAAAATAGGTCGGTGAAATCGTTGTCTTTTGAAGAGACTGGATCTGGGAAAAACGTTACTTCAACACAATGTGATTTTGTGATTTTTATAAAATCATACAGTTAAAATTTGTTCATATGTTCTTAATGAAAGTTGTATGTAATATTTTTAGGAATAACATATTAAAAATTTAGAAGAAATGAACATATGTAGGTTGGTGAAATGGGCTTCTTTTGAAAGATGATAATCTGGGTAAAGATGACACCGAGATCAGAGGAAATAATCATCTATATCTATTAACCTAGAACGATTTGGGTTTTGATGTCTTCATGAGATATTTACCTCTAGGACTCATCTATAACATGTCAAAATTTCAGGATTTTTGGAGTTCATTTGGGTATTCGATTTGAATTTCTTCAGAAACTGTGCAAGCCGAAATATTGAAGTTTAATAATCTGTGATGTATGGATCATACCGTGATGTGTGAGATTCTTTTGGTATGGAGTTATTCATGAGATATCTGCCTTTAGATCTCGTCTATGATGTATCAAATGGAATTTTAATTGGAGGAATGCGTTATGATTTATCCGAAAAATTGATGTGTTTTCAAAAATAAATGAATTTATCCATGTGATGTAATAATTTGAGTGGTTGATTTTGCTGCATATATGATGATATATGGCATGTTATATGGCATGAAATATTGGTTGAGACCCTTGATATTATTGCATCAAATGCCATGTTGAGATTGAGACACATGTGTGAATATAAATTGAGATGATGACAAGACCGTCGGAGGTGTGAGCCAACGATGTCCCGGGAGTCGGGATGCCCAAAGGTTCGAATGAGTTGATGCCCTTTGAATGCTTGGTTGTATTACGAATACATGCCTAGAGGTTTTCCCGGGAGTGTCGGGATGCTCGGTTGTATTATGATACATGCCCGGAGGGTGAGGGGTTGTATTATGATGCATGCCCGGAGGGTAAGGGTAACAATTTTCATGGCGAGTCTCAGAGATTCCTCGTGATGCCAGGTGGGATGCGAGATGCCCGGAGGTGTGTACAGGATGCCTGGAGGTATGTGCTGGAGGCTTCTCGCGATGCCAGGTTGGGTGCGAGCGATAAATTGAGGGATGCAAACATTGGTCCCTGGAAGAAAAATGAGGAGATCCTTGTGAAAGATAAATATTGAAATTGAATCATGTGCATGGGTGTATGCATATGGCATAATGCATGATTTGCTTATGAAAGTGAATTGATGCTATTTGATATTGAGAATGCGATCATGAAGGCTTGAATGGATCTCATGGGGGTGTATACATGATAGCATGGATGATATGAATCATGCGCATGGATGTGTACATATGGTATGGTGATATATGCATGGCTATTTAATGATGAGTGCATGGTGGGATATGCACGTTGCATAATGATGTATGCGTGGCTATTTAATGATGCGTGCATGGTGGAATATGCACGTTGCATAATGATGTATGCATGGCTGCTTGATGATATAAATACAAGTGCATGGTGAATTATGCATGCCGTATGGTGATATATGCATGGCTGTAAGGTGAGGTATGCTTGAATGCATGAATGATATGTGTTTTATTCATGATACCTTGATTGTTCTGTTTGATGCATTGTGTAATTTTGTGGATCTTTACTGCTGAGTGGTTGTACTCATCCCTTTTACGGACTAACATTTTAGACTAGATAAGATACATTTACTGCCCCTACCATCGGTAGATGGATCGAGTGGTTGGATAGGATTGCGAGGAGGAGGAGGGAAAATGAAGGAACTTTTGGACGCCGACACTGATCGATGGACTTTAACTATATGACTGTTAGAGGAGATGTCGGTTATCTTTTGAAGTATAGCCGAGTATAGAAGACTATGGCATTTTGATGTACTGATAAATGATGTCCATCTAATTTAAGTAAATAAAAGTGTTTGGCTTTTACTTATAAATGTTTAGTTGGTGTGCATCATTTTCTGAATATAGGGAAGGGAGTTGTTGGATGTGCTTCCGTATATGAACTGCACAAGGGACCAATCTAAAAGATGTAAACCCCCATGATTGTATGGACCTGCTGCAATTGAAATGGTATCAGAGTGACATGTAATTAATGAAAGTGAAAGGTAAGTGAATTGTGGTGACCTTAACGGATCGGGGGCCGTCGAGGGGTGCCACAAGGCTAGCCTCGCTAGGGCTGGGTGAGGCCGGCCTAGCCACCAACGGGGTTGGGTGAGCCTTGCCGGTGGCCAGGTGAGCCTCGGCGGGGCTGGGCGAGGCCCGCTTAGCCACCGGCGAGGCTTAGCCTCGCCCGATCTGGCAAGGCCGAGCCTTGGCGGGGTTGGGTGAGCCTTACCCAACTGCCGGTGAGGCTCGCCTAGCCCCGCCAATGGCTAGGCCGGCCTAGCCATCGGCGAGCTCGTTGGACCTCGCCTTGGCTTGGTGAGCCTCCGACGAGCTTGCCGGACCGGTGGACGGCGGTGGTGGGCAGCAGTGGACAGCGGCGGGCGGTGGTGGACGATAGTCGCAGGATGACGGAAGGGAAGAAGGAGACTTTCATTGTTTTGATTCTAAGATGGAGAATCACATTTTTTTTTATTCTCAATTCTTGTCCAAAACTGTTCCCGGAAACAAATTTGTTTCTGGGAACATAAATATTATCAAACGTGATTTTCGTCCTAAATTGATTTTGAGAACAAAAAATCAGAATCAGACATTGTTTGGATGATTATCAAACAGTGCCTTAAACCACCAATTTGGCATTTTCATTTATCCTAAAATAGATGCAACGACATTTTATATTATTGCTGGACAATGATTAGGATCATAAGGGTATATCCACCAAATAAATTGTTTGCATGATTCTGGCACTTGATAGTGATATCTCGTATGGATGATTATTAAGGTTGTTAGTCAAGTGTTAGGTAATGGGAAAACCTTAAAATTCTCTACTTTTAATCAATTTTCCATGTTACGAACAATATATATGACCAAACCACCGGAAAGGTATCCGTACGGGAAGTACTTCAAACAGAAAAAGACAAAAAAGCTGCACACTAGTTTTCAGTTCAATCAACCAATTGTAACCACTGCAATCTTTTTGGTGCAACCACTCCTCTTCTCCTAGTTGAAGCTAATTGATTGTTCTCTCTCAGTCTACTCAGCATATTCCTTTGTTGTCAACAGATGCAATATTAAGGTTCTACCAGTCCTGATTTCATAATTATGGTCTACTCAGCATATTTCATCGTTTTACGTGGCCTTTAACAGGCCTCCGATAAATTAGTGGGTCTCATCAAATAGGAAGAAATTTTTTTCATAATTACTTGAGTCAAACTAAGTTGCAATTAGTAAGATTTGAGAGAGCCTGAACCAAGTGTGAGTGTCATTTCACAAGAGAAATCATCCATGCTTTTTTAATAGGGTTAATATTATCAAAAACTCCAAATTGGTATACTTATGATAAATTTATTCAAAGTTATTTTTTTGAGCAAGAAAAATATCAAATTAGTACACTTATGACATATTTGTCTCAAATGATCACATAAATTCTTAAATTGATATATTTATGATAAATTTACTTCAAATTAATTTGTTCGATTGTCAAAAACCAACTGTTACATTTGTGACAAATGAACCTTTTGTTAAATTAGATTAATACAAAAAAAAATCATAAAAATAAAAATCCAAAACCGGTACACTAATCAATTATTATGTGTCATCCAATTTAGAAATTTGATAGTAAAATTTAACAGAAATTAATAAATGATATATTTGTAATAAGTGTATAAGTTTAGAGTAAATTTATCAAAAATATATCAATTTATAATTTATAATAGTAAAAAAAATTAGTTTATGGTAAATTTGTTATAGGTGTACCGGTTTGGGTTTTTTCAGGGTATTAACCATTTGTTTTAACTCATCTTGAGGAATTGTGTTTAATGTTTCCCTTCAAGAGGATCACGGCAACTTATAGCACTACTCAACAAGCATTGTCGTCTTTTGACAATTCTTCATTGCATGCTCCCTGGCCGTATCAACAACCGTGTTGAGTGTAGTAATTGTAACCGTTATGTGATGCATGAAGGAATAGATCGTCCACGACAATCCACAGGTCGTTGTAATATGGGTCGGTCTCACTGCTGAGTGTCCTTGCACTGCACGTTTTGTACACCAAGCTATCATTATAACCACTTGACATCATTGCAAGAACAAAGTAACCAAAAAACAAGGAGCAGTTTCACAATATGCTGAGATAATGTATGCATGGTTGGCCCCTCTACCCCTTTCCTTTCCTCCTTAATGGTTCTTTGATGTTTAACTAGTCGTGTGTGTGTGTGTGTGTATTAGCGAAACTTCCTCTTACAGGTTTCTCCACCAATTCGTCCTTACTCGGGGGGTAAAACCTTGAGAAAGTCAAAATAAATGAATTATTAAAATCCTTTCCTCTTGTTTGATATCCTTCTCCCGTGAATTATTAGTTTCACACCACACTTCAAATTCAAGGCTATATCATTTCACTACGATTTTCTTGAACTATAACAAAATGCTATGCCTTGACCAAGCACTCTTTGCAACGCCCATTAGAATTAAAATTTAGAAAAGCGCATTAAAAACGATTAGAGTGCCCATCCCTCAAGCATTTCTTTTGAATTCTATTACATTTGGCGAGGGAGTGCAGGAGACTGCAATGACCCGATACAACGAGGGGATAGTATAACCGTGTGCTTATCATTGTAGCCAATAAAGAAAGATTTGATAATTCAAAACACAGGTAAGTAAATGGTAGTTAAGACTTGCCTATATAGTCTTTAACCCCAATTCCCCCACTGTTTTGAATAATCGATCTTTAGGCATACCTTTGGTGAGAGTGTTGGCTATGTTATCCTTCGATCTCACATCGATCAAGGTGATAATTCAACAACGCATGTCTCAGTCTCACATGTCTTCTCTTTGAATTAAAGAGAGTATTCTCGACGACTTGGACAGCTGCTTGATTATCACAAAATAGGCTTAAAGAATTAATCTTTAGCCGAGTCAAAGGAATATCCATAATCAGATTCTTTATCCACTCTGCCTCTTCACCGGCTGAGGCTAAAGCAAAAAGTTCCGATTCCATAGACGACAATGCAATACAAGTCTGTCGTTTGGATTTCCGAGTAATAGCAGCTCCACCCAAAGTGAATACATACCCACTAGTGGACTTACTATTTCCAATATCTGAGTACCATGAGGCATCAGAATATCCATCCACAATTGGAGGATAACCAGAATAATAAAGCGCATAATCTTTAGTACCTTTAAGGTATCTCATTAGCCTATTAAGGGCATCCCAATGCTCTTTACTAGGATTACTAGTAAAACGACTCAGCATACCAACTGTAAAGGCTATGTCGGGTCTAGTGCAACTCATAGCATACATGAGACTACCAATCAGTTTCGAGTACTTTAACTGATCCACGCTGGTCCCTTCATTAGGACTCAATCTATTATTATAATCACATGGTGTCTCACTCGGTTTACACTTATCGCATCCCCAAGTAGAAAGTAGCTGCTCAATATAATGAGTCTGGCTAAGGGAGATGACTTGCCGTTCAAAGCTTACTTTCATACCAAGAATGGTATTAGCAATACCAAGATCTTTCATGTCAAATTCTTTAGCTAAAGTAGCTTTCACGTCACTCACTACAGAATGATCGGAACCAAGAATTAACATGTCATCAACATACAAGCAAATGATGACTATCTTATTTGACATAGAACAATGGTAAAGGCATTTATCTGAATAACTAGATTGAAAGCCATAACTCTTTACCACTTCATCAAATTTAAGATGCCACATCTTAGGTGCTTGTTTAAGACCATATAGAGATTTATTTAATTTACAAACTTTGTCCTCAAGACCTTTCATAACATATCCTTCCGGTTGTTCCATGTAAATTTCCTCATTTAAATCCCCATTTAAGAAAGCTGTTTTTACATCCATTTGATGCACTACAAAGTGTTCAATAGATGCCAAAGCAAGAAGAATTCTTATAGTTGATAGATGACACAGTGAATAGACATCAAAATAGTCTATTCCACTGTTTTTATATTTATTTAGCTACTAAGCGTGCTTTGTATCCGGCTATTGATCCATCACTATTCAGTTTCTTCTTCAACACCCATTTACAGCCTATAGCTTTAGCCTCTTTTGGCAAATTTACTAGCTGCCAAGTGTGATTCTCAGAAAGGAGCTCATTTCATCATCTATGGCTTCGCCTACAGTAGAGATTCCCTAGATCTCATTGCTTCCCGATAGGAGAATGGATCATCCTCAAGATGGTAAGCAACAAAGTCTTCACCAAAACTTTTGGGAATTCTCTCTCTTGTAGATACTCTTAACTGGAATTGATTCAATAGCCAACTGTGTGGAATTAGTGTCGAGAAGGGCTCGCTTCGCATTCTACAGAGATTCTGAAATCATATCTCGTAGATCCAGAAACATTCAAGCCTTGATCTCCTCGATAAACTTGTTTTTCAAAGAACACTGCATCTCTAGATTCTATCACTTGTGTTAGTAGATAGATCTAAAAACCTATTTGCGGCGTTATCTTACGCACTACCTAGATATACACAAGTAATAGTTCTAGATCCCACCTTAGGTTTTTTAGGATCCGTATACTTACATAAGCAATACAGCCCTAAGTCTTAAGAGTATCATATCTACAAGGGCGCTTATGCCATATCTCATAAGGTGTCATGGACAACTTAGAGTGCGGCAACTTTGTTCAAGATGTGATTAGCAGTTAGGAACTGCTTCTCCCCGATAGGAGGAAGGCATGCCAGTTGTAAGTAACATAGAGTTTAACATTTCGGTTAAGGTTCTATTCTTACGCCCCGCAACACCATTTGATTGGGGTGAATAAGGAGCGAGTAGTTTCAAGTATTATACCTTCGAAGCACAAAATTCCTTGAACCTTGACATAGTATATTCTCCTCCTCTATCACTCCTAAACCTCTTAATTTTCAAGTTGAGTTGATTTTCTACTCTAGACTTGAAAATCTTAAATTTTTCAAAAGCCTCATCTTTCGATTTCAACAAATAGACATGACAATATCTAGAAAAATCGTTACATGAATGTTATTAGATACTTCCGACCACCTTTAGTAATGTAATTTCTAAAATCACAAATGTCGAATGTATTAGCTCAAGAAGTTGTGTGCTTTTAGAAATCAATTTAAAGGGTTTTCTAGTAATTTTAGCCTGTGCACACACTTCGCACTTATCAAATCGAATAGAAGTATCTAATGGAATATTATGAGTTTTAGCTAAATGTTGCATTTTCCTATAATTCACATGTCCAAGTCTATTGTGTAGCAACTTTGAATCAATCAAAGTAAAATTCACATGGTTTATGCTATCAGCATTTAAACTCAACCTATACATACCATTAACCATGAATGCACAACTAAAATAATATGAGTTAACAGATAAAGTTACTCTACCATTCATAGTTGAAAAAGACATATCAGCTTTATCAAGTAAACTCATAGATATTAAATTCTTCTTAAGTAAATGTACTACTCTAACATATTTCAGAGTTAGTAATTTACTTGAAGAAAGCACAAAATTTGCAGTTCCAGCATGAGTCACCTTTGCCTCACCACCATTGCAATTTTCCATAGTGTCTTTCACTTCTGTGACCTCAGTGAGTAAATTCTTGTCATTTGTAGCATGACAAGTAGCACCACTGTCCAACCACCACTTAGAAGAGATGCTGGCCTTTCCATTCTTCATCATTCCAATAAAGGCTCGAGGCTCAGATCCTCTAATTAGCATATTGGCCTCATTATGTGGTGTGTCGTTATTTGGCTTCCTTGGCAACTTACACTTTGCTGCCCAAGGGGACCCCACTTTCCACGCTTATGGCACTTGCCCTTCTTCTTCTTTTTGAAGATAGTCTTTTTGGCCTCTAACAGTAAAGAGGATTCACCTTTTTGGTGACTTGGACTTTTTCTCGAGGTTTATTGAAGTGTGAAACTAAGTTGGCAACTGACTTTTGTTGTCCCACTTGATCCAAATTCTTCCTAGTGATATTTTGATCCTCAATGTGAATATACCTCTTTAATTCATCTAGTCCCATCTGTACCTTCAGTCTGTGCATTTCAGTCTTGAAAGAACTCCATTCAGTTGGTAGTTTGCTCAACACAAGACCAACAAAGAGATTTGAATCCCATAGCGGCTCCTATGATGACACCTCTAGCAGTGACATAAGTATCCCACGGTCGATACTTACAAGAATGTATAAATAATAAACCTCGGTCGTACCGGGAGGACAATATGTGGTAATGTGTTGATGATATGTGGCCCTCTATCTTCACTTTTCTCCTTAATTTCTTTGTTCCCTTCATTTGGGATTAAAGGGAAATGTCTATATATAGAAGAGGTTCTCCTTAAAGGTGCAAAGGAAGATCGGCAATCCATATGATATGTAGGATGACGACTCTGGTGAACGTCATATTTTTAAAACTATGTTTTGTTTAACTCTACTAATTCAACTTGTACATAACGTGGAATGGACATCCCTGTTTTCACTCGTAAGTATCCCATGCACATCATGCAAGACAGATTTTGTGACGTCAACCCTTAACATAATTGTTTCTTGTCATCCTTGTATTATGGAAGAAGCATCCGTTTGTTGTTCCTAATATTCCAAAATTAAGATTATCGTTGCAAATAAAGAATTGAATTTCTCTATTATAACAGTTTGTTTTTTTTTTTAAATAATTAGTCACACATTACACTTCAAAATTTGAAGCAGTATTAATTTACTACGATTTTTCGAACAATGAACAATTGCCTTGACTAGGCACTCTTTCTGACGGCCCATTAAAAATTGGAAATTAAAAAGAGAGCATTAAGGACGATTAGTATGCCCATCCCTAAAGTATTTCTTTTGAATTCTATCACATTTGGCGAGGAAGTACATGATACATATACCTGTGTAGAGGGGGAGTGATTCCTAGAACAAGAGGGCTCAATCAAAGTGTGGCTCCTAGCAAATTTTCAGAATGACGATAGAGGTAAGAATAAGGAGGTTCAGCCATCGTGGTTGAGCTCGATGAGGCTCAAACAACTATGGCCAAGCTCCAAGAAAATCTAGTGGTTATCACAGCGAGCTCAATGAAATTCAAGTGGCCATGGCTGTGCTTGGCCAAGCTCAAGCGACCATGAGAGAACTCAATGAAGCTCAAGCTGCTTCAGCCACTAGCTTAATGAAGTTGCATTGGCGGTGGCTACGAGCTCGAAGAAGCTCCAGCTGCAATTGCGGTAAGCTCTCTATCTCTCTCTCTCTCTCTCTCTCTCTCTCTCTCTAACTTTCTATGGCTGATGTGGCGATGTCACATAAAATTTTATTACAAATCATAAATGAATGAGTGCATTTCGACTTCCGATTTAACAATTCGATCATCTATGTCAGCCAATTTCTATTGATAACAAATAAAGTATGACCAAAGAATTAATGGTGTCACATTTTAAAAAATAGTTAATACTAGGGGTGTGCATGGTTCGGGTGGGCGGTTCTTGACCTAGAATCAGGAACTGCCTGCTAAGAACCGGTTCTAAAAAATTGGAACCGAGAACCGCCTACTAGTTGCATGGATCCATCTGGGAACTAGACCACCGGTTCGATTTGGTTCCCGAGTGGATCTATAGAACTGGTCCAACCTCTGCGCCTTCCCCTTTTCACCCTCCCCACATCTACTTATTTTGGCTCTCCCATTTTGGCCTGTTTTCATTAAAAGAAACCCACCCCAGAGGCTACCTAGCCCACGTGAACAAATCCAACCTAGGTGGAAACCCTACCCGATCGAGGACCCGGATTTGCCCGACTTCGACCCGTCTCCCCCCTTGCCGACCCGGCTTTCTGGAGTTCACGAGATCTGATGATTCGTGGTGCTGATGAGGGACGGTTGGGGAGGTCGTTGGTGACGATGATGGTGACAATGGGTTTGCCTGCGAACTACGTAACGGGGGCGACGTCGGGGGAACCATCTAGAGGTGCGGCACGGTGGCGAGATTGGTTGCAAGCGTCGGGCCTAGCAAGATGCAGGGGACGGCGGTGACTGGATTTGGGAGCTGTGCTCTCCCGATTTAGTTCTAAATTTAAGAGTTTGAACTTTCTAAATCTAGTTCTAAATTTAGGAGTTCTTCTTTACCAATTTAAATTTGGGAGTTTAATAATGTTTTTAGGGATTCGACACCCTTGTGCTTTGTCCATGTACAAGTCATCTGCCTCGAGTTTCATCGATAGAAAATTTCCTCTTCCAAAGGTTAGATCAATGTTTATTCAACCTATTTTGGTTGTCTCCATATGGCGATGGTATAGAGAAAGTTGAACCTTGGCATGCACCACCAATTGGCACCTAGGCATGCACCACCAATTAGTAATGCCATAGTTACGTTAGAGAAGGAATTTTCGGTGTGTGCTCATCATTGACAATGATATGAGATCTAGTGATTGGCCGCTAATTATTTTGCTCAATAGATTTGTTCTTTTCAAACGAGTGTGACATTCTTAATTTTCAATCTTGTTTTCAACTGAATAAACTAGGCCTTTCGTCGATGTGCCTATAGTGCTATTCTATGAGCTGATCACTCATGAGATAACTAGACTATTTGGAAAAACCATTAAGGAATTTTAATGCAATAAACTTGAGAATTCGACTAGGAATTGACTGCTAGACCGTGTTAATCTGCAAGGGTCATTATGGTACAATCGAAAATCTAACTGAGATAGGTGATTCTACATGATTGCAAAATTTTCGTCGATCGGTACTAGACTGATTTTCTGTCGTTTTGGGCACCTTATGTCCGTATTTGAAACATCGAGATTTTCACGACAATCGAGAGTCGCCAATGTGTCAAAGATGTACATTGTGGCTCGAAATAATCTACCATAGGTCAATTGCACTAAAAATTCCTAAAAGCTACACGATAGGTTAGGTCACGTTGAAATCGCGTCGGATTGAAATTAATCACAAATTTAAATCCGATTTCAGAAATTGAAAGTTATGTCATGTCACAACTTATTTTAGGAACGTTTACTCATCCTTCAAAGAATTTTGGAGATTTCGAGATTTTAACGGAAATTTGATTAAGACGTTTCAGAAAACAAACAAAAATTTGGATTGGCCGAATTGAAGGGATTTTTGACTTGCAAACTGTTGATACCTAAATTTTGGTGATATGATTATTTATTTAATTACATAGAAAATTAGGGGTTAATTTTATCCTTGAAAAAATTTAATTGCATAGCATATAGATTTAGGTGCATTTATTTTTAATTTGCATTTTTTGTTTGCATTTTATTGGACCGGTGGCGGATGGGTTCAAATTAGTTGGACCAAGCCCACGAAGCGAGCAAGTTGGGCCAAGCCCATGGTTTTTGATCGGAAATTATCTTATGGGAAAATAAAAATTTTGAAATTTTTCCGGGATATGAATTTTTTTGGATAGGGCAGATGTGTGAAAAAATATTGCGATTTGTCTTTGCAAGATTTGGATTTAAAGAAAAATTCCATTGGATCCTTATTAATATGGGATAAATTGGCGAAAAAATATTGTGGATGTAGATTCGAAGGGGAAATTGAAAACCTGTTTCCCTACCCTATAAAAGGCCATTTGCGTGATAAGTCTAGGGCTTCTTGGGGGAGAGGGGGGGAAGATGTGAAAAGTTAAAAGAAAAGGTAGAGAGAGAATATAAAGACAGAAGGGGAAGCATAAAGGCAGAAATAGCAGAAAAATGGAGTGATTTGACCCTTACTGTTCATTGTCTTCCCAAGTTCGCTGCTTAGCATCTACAACCAACCGGCTGGCTCTTCCTCAACCGCGTTGTGCTCGCCTCGCTGTTCAACCCCCGTAGCGAAGTTGTGCCTCACCACGACCTAGCCGTGCCATTAGTTACTGCCACTTCGCCGGTCGTCCCCGATCGCCCGGCATAGATCCGACGATCCGACGCCCCTACTGTCGTGCCTCCCATTGCCCGAAGCTTCACCACTACAACCTGTGAGATCTCGCACCGCTGCTCCACACCTCTATCGGTAACTATGCCTCCATGAGTTTTTCCCTACCGATCCGTTGTAGCCCGACGTCGCTTTCTCTCCTACCTGATGAGACTTGCGACTAGTCGGAAATATATTAGCCGATGAATTAGTAGCATAACATCGCCGATCAAGCCCTCCGCCCGAAAGATAAAATGAGCCGCTACCCTTGATTCGAGAATCGCTGTTGTCCTCAAAATTCTATGTGCCATAAGCTATTGCTTGAGCGATCCCCTGTTTTGTTGCAGGTCTACCTTCGTCGGACCTTGCCGAAGCTCCGACGACCATGCCCAGCACACTCACTGGAGCCCTTGGGTGACCTATCACCATGGCCAGTCGCCCTTTGGAGACCCACGAACCGTGCTTGGGGAAGGAAAATAGGAAAAAAAAAAGAAGGAAAATTAAATAGTTTTTTATTATTTATTTACTTATTGTTTTTTTATTTTTAGTGAAATCGTTCCCTTTAAATATGTGATTGAGATTCCAACATGGAATAGCCCCTTTAAATTAGGGATTATAGTCCGATTTTCACGCCTGAAATCCAACTCATAATCCCTCACAAAAATCGACAATTCGATCTCACGCTCGAGATTCGATTCGCAATTTAATATTAAAATTGGCCGACCCAATCTCATGTGTGAGATATGGTTCACTAATTTTTGGATATCAATCCTATCCTGTTTGATTTGCCGTGGTGTTGGTTGAATTAATTTTTTTTTCGTAAAAAGAAAAAATCCAAAAAAAAGTTTGAATTAGGATTAGGTTTGTTGTTATTTTATTTTATTATCTTGCATATTTAGAATAAGGAATTTATTTTGAGTCATGAAAAAGAAAAAAAAAAAGAAAGTGCATTCATTTAGGATGTTAGTTTTTTTTATTTGAATTGCATGTTTAATTTTAATTTCGAATTTCATAAAAGGAAGGAAAAAAAATTATAATTAGGGCATTCTTTGCACGTCATGGCATATTAGAATAAATTGCATGTTTTATTTTATGTTTAGATTGATTTTTGCATCTTAGGTTAGAGCTTGCTAGGTTAAGATAATATCTTAGTTTAAATTAGGATTTAGTTTGATCTGATTCTTAATATAAGCTAGATAGAATCTTAATCTAGATAGTTATGTTTTGCATTTTCCTTAATTTCGAATTTCATGAAATTTGTCTTAGGATAAATTAGTTGCAATTTCTAGGATAGATTGCATTTTTTAGAATAAAAAATCATATGCACGTCATATAGAATTAGGTTCATGAAATGCACGTCATTTAGTAGTTGTTGCTAGGTTCATTTAATTAGAAATTGCCCGTCATTAGGATTAGGTTATTTTGGTTAATTTAGATTGCATATTTAATTATCGCATGTCCATTAAGAAAACACAAAAAAATTACTTTATTCATGTCATATAGTTTAGGTCATATTGCCATGCCATATCATCTCATGTTAGATTAGTAGCACGCATTGCATAAAGCATGATTCTTGTTAAATAAGTGAAAACAAAAATTGAGTGGTTGCGTGTTAATTAGAAATCATATCTAGGATTGTCGATGTGAATTCTAATATAACATTGTAGATGCTTTCGTTGCTATGAGGTAAGTCCTGCAATTTATTCATTGCTTTTCTTGGATGTTAAATTGGTGATTTGCACACCCGCATGGTCACCTCACATGTTAGAGAAATATAATTAAAATCAATCCAAATTGCCTGCAAAAAACAAATTTCAAAATAAAAGAGAAATGTACCAAAAGGGTGTTAGAGAAATCTAACGTAACAAAGTCCCCGAACTCACAATCTCTAGTTCGTAGGAGTAAAGTAAATCTCCAGTTACTTTACTTGGGTTTCTAATCGATCCACAAAAAAAAATAGATTAGTGGCGACTCCTAGTTAAAAAATCATTTGCATGTTATGAATTTAAACTTAAGTCGCGAATTGGTATGGGCTTGGGAGAGCCCGAGTTAAGTCTAGACTTAACAATCCATTAGCCAAACCCTAGGTGGTGCACCCGAAAATTTGGTCGTGACACAAACCGAGCTACTTGATGAAAGGGAATTGTAGAAATTATGTAGACTTTTTCTTCATCAAAATTGGAGATCAAATTGAAGAATTTGGGTGGAAATTAAAGCTCAAATTGAAGAATTCGGAGCTAGGCTTGGGCAGCAATTTTTGGCATCAAATTAAGTTATTTTGGGTGTTTATTTTACAAGAAAGTGTTATTGGACCAAGGGATAAGATTGAGGATTTTTGGGGGACCAAGAATTTAATTTTTTGGATAGGTTTATTGACTTTTCTCTCTCTTTCTCTTCGAGGCTTCCTCTGCATGCCGACCCCTCCCCCTTCGCATCTTCGGTCTTTCGTCTCTCTTACGCCAAACAACCGAATCTCTCTCTCTTTCTGCTTCTGGTTTGTTTTCTTTCATTCCCTTGAAGCTCGAAATTCTCCATACCACCGAGAATTCCTTCAATTCTTCACACTTGCAGCTGCCACGTTCGCTCTCTCCATTGTGTAGCTCCTCTACGGCGTGTCTTCATCGGTCAACAAACTAGCGCCTCCTCCACCAGCGTTGATTTCATTGACCACCAGCACCGCTCAAAGACAGTGTGCAGCCCCTACAGCCGCTGTCCCCCTTTGTCCACCAGCCGTTGTTCCCCCCCCTTCGTGTCCCTCTTGCAGCAGAACAGGTCAACTCCTCCCTAGCAGAAGCCTCCTTGTTGACCTCGGCAGCGAAGCCGAAGTCTGCCGTCCGCGAGACAGTAGGTTAATTATGCTTAGAGGGTAATTAGATTAAGTTAATTAAGGTTTAGGTGGTTAATTAGATTAGATTAGTGATTTAATTATCCAATTTTGCATGTTATGTGGTTAGATTAGATTAATTAAGGCCTGGATAGATTGCATTAATTATCTAGATTGGTTTGGGAATTTTCCGAGCTCATCTTGGTATTTAATTAGGCAATTTTGGCCTAAGTTAGCTATTTTGGTATTTAATTGAATTATTTAATTAATTTTGATAATTATTTAATTATTAAATATTTTTTGGAAATTAGATTGGGATAGCCTGTGATTGGAATTTCGTGTTGATTGCAATGATGTGTCGGTTTATGCAATTGGATGTTAAATTGTGCAAATTGAGTGCTGATTAGATTTTGGTAAATTATTCCAAAAATTGTAAATTTCAATATTTATTCAGAAAATCTTGGGTGTCAGGTTTTAACACCGAAAATAGGTTTATATACTATATAAAATAGTGGGATTTTAATTGGAGGATATGAATTTTTCGGGTTCGATTTGACTGTGTACCCACACACGACTATTTTTACCGGGTGTTTTTAATATGAAGAAAATAGGTTAGGATTACTATTTTAATGGAGATATTTGAGTGCAAGGCACGATGTCCTCAACCCGTCTCGAGCTTTTAAGCTGGACCTTACCCTATATGGGATATCCATTCTTTGGATCGCAGGTCGCAATATATTCTGGACCTACGCCTCTTCGGGGAGGCCGTTTATTAAGATATAGATGTCATTGTGCTCAATGATGGTGAGACGACGCTTGGCTACGCCAGAAGGACACTGAACTTATGAGTAGGTGACTCGGGTCGCAGTAGATTCTGGACCTACGCTCTTTCGGGGAAGCCGTCTATTAAGATATAGACGTTCTTGTGCTCAATGGCGATGAGATGATGCCTGGCTATGCCGATAGATACCGAACTTATGAGTAGGTGGTACCCTTAAGAGACAAATTTAACAATTGGGACGCTTGTGATTAATTGAGTTGATGGGATGTTTCAATTGTTGTGTGCATTAATTATATGCAATTGAGATATGAACTGTGCTGACGTGCAAGAAGGAACTGAGGCAAGGTAAGTTCCCTGTTCTCATTGTGTGATTGTGTGGCTAAAGCGTCCTGAGGCGTATTTTCTTCCTAATAAGGGTTTAAGGGGTGGACTTACTGAGACATTATCTCACTGGTTATTGTATAACCATTTTCACGTCCTTAGATAGTGGTCGTGGAGGACTAAAGCCCTGGAGTTTGTGGAGGTGGAGTCTAAAGGATCGACGTTTGTGTTCTACTAATATGTTGTAGGATAGCTTCTTTTGAGAGTCAATCATTTTGTAGGCTTTTACCTAGACTCTTTTTGTATATAAACCTAGTTGTTTATAAAAGTGTGTTTTTGTGAAATGTGCCCAGCTTTCCTATTCCATGTTGTTTATTGTCAAGGGTTATTGTTTTGCTTCCACATGTGCATTAAAAATGAAAGGGTCGGCGACTAGTCTTGGGAAGTCGCAATTGTGTCGATTGTAGTGGGATATGCTCGCGCTCGAGGGTTGGGCCGTGACAACGAGTGTGTGGTTAACCTTGCCACTTTGTTGATCTCATTATTTTCTAGATTTGGCTTTATTTTGTAGTGTTTTGGCCTTTTCTCTACTTTGATTTGCTTTACCATGAAAGTTAATGTACTTCTTATATATCTTTTTGAGCCATGAACATAATTTTTTCCTACCAAAAAAAAGAGGTAATGCTTCCTAAGTAAAGAATTAGTTAATTTTAGTTGGTGTCAATGGATCTTAACTCACTATTTATTATGCTAGGCAGTTTATAAATTTCGAACTTATAATAAAAAATTTAAGTTGCGCAATTGTTTGTATTATTTCAGCTTTGTCCCTAATGTAGAAATTTAGCACTTTTATTAATCTAAGTAGGTACTTTCAAGTTTCTATCCGCCATTCTGTGTATCTTTCTTTTTTTTTTTTTTCACATTTTGATTACTTCTTTATATCATGCCAATTTAGTCATATGTCTTTGAATAGACATGAATTTTGAAAAATTTGTATTCAGGTAACATGTAAATGATCATGCACAATGTTAATGGATTGCTTGTGCCATTGTAAGTGTCATCGAAAAAAAAATTCATTTACTATGGATCTTTGTGAAAAGTTTGATGATTCACAACACTTTAGCAACATAATAATTTGATACAGAAGTGTGAATAATCGGCTCGAGCAATGATATCCCGAAATTTGACCCTATTTCAAAATATACAAAATTGTTATTTTATCGATGCATTTATAGTTACTTTACTCTGAACTGATCACTCATGAATTAACTAATCTATTAGGTGATGTCGTAAATGGTTAAAAAGCGAAAGACTAGAAAATTTGATTAGAAATCGACCGTTTGACCATAAGGATTGACAAGGGTCAATACTATACTATTATTAATCAATTAGCGAACATATATAAGTTGATTCGACGGAAGTACATAGTCGATTCGCGGGTGATTCCGCACGATTACGATATTCGCGCCGAACGATGATAAATCACTTTTCTATTGATATTGTATTCATGGTACATAATTGAATCCTCGCGATTACATTACAACCGAGAGTCATCCGTGATTCGAAGATACACAAACGTGGATTGAAAATTATCAACCACGAGTCAAACGCGTGAGAACTCCTAAAAGTCATCCAATAGATTAGGTCGTATTAAAGTCACGTTCAATCGATTTTAACCATGAAATTTAATTCGATTTCGGATATCGAACTTTCGAGAGTTTCGAGAATTAATTATTGGACGTTGTCTCATCGTTTGTCGAATTATCGATGAGTCCAATTTTTTTTTTGAAAAAAAGGAATTATTGGACAAAAAAAGAAAAAGAAATTCGGATTAAGAGGCACAATTGGAATTTTTGGACCAAAAAGATTGTTTATAAGAAATTAGAATTAAGAAGATATTTTGGGGACAAAATGCTTGGCATAGAGGGTTTTAGGGGCAAGTGGGGTGAAGGGTATGATGAGTTTTTGGGGAAAATATCTTAAAAATCCATTTGTTTTTCTTTTGGGTTAATACCTTGAAAAACCCTAAACTGGTACTCCTATAACAAATTTATTCCAAACTATTTTTTTGACTACAAAAAACCCAAAACTTGTATACCCTTGACAAATTTACTCCAAACTGGTATACTTGTGACAAATTTACCATATATTAGTTTTCATTAAATTTACTGTCAAGTTATTAAGTTAAATGACATGTGATAGTTGATTGGTATATCAATTTAGGATTTTACACTCCGTTTGTCACAGTTTATAATTTTTGTAATTTTTTTGTGGTATTAAGGAGGGTATATTTGTCACAAATTTACCAGTTTGGGATTTTTTGTGGTCAAATAAATTAGTTTGGGGTAAATTTGTTATAAATTTACAAGTTTAGGTTTTTTTTTTTTATTATCGGTTGGGGTAAATTTGTCACAGGTGTACCGGTTTGGGATTTTTCATGATCAAAAAAATAGTTTGGGGTAAATTTATCATAAGTGTACCGGTTTTGGGTTTTTTAGGGTATTAGGCCTTTTCTTTTTCTCTCTCTCTCTCTCTCTCTCTCTCTCACATGCACCCCTTCCATTTCTTTTGCTTCTGCCAATTCTTCCCCCCTGCCCACTTCCCATTCCTCTCTCTCCCCCACGTTTTCTTCCCCCTCCCCCAACTTCTTCTTCTTTTGCTTGCTGCTACTTCACCACCACCACACCACCACACCACCGCCCATTTCCCCTTATCCCATCTCCACCACCACGCCATCATCACCACCACCACTTTTGGCCGCACCACCGTTATTGATGTAAGCCACCGCCCACATCCCTCACACGTTCGTCGTGCCATCACAACGTCCCTTACGGCCGATTCACCACCATCTCCGAGCACCCACCATCGGACCACCACCAAAACCTCAAGCAAGCTAGCCGTGTGCTTCAAGAGCTGCCACCACGCCGTCGAGCCTCCGTTCGAGCTGCAGGCATCATGTTCTCAACACTATCGCGCCGTCGTCACCGCTAGCTTGTTGTCACCAAAAATCCGTGAGTTAACTTCCTAATCGTGGATTAGGGTGTTAATTACATTTAGGAGGTGGTTAGTTTAATATTAATGGCGGTTAGTATTAGTTAATCTTAGTTTATTCTTAATTGTGGTTAAGGATGGTTTCGATTAAATTTAATTGCGATTAGTTTAAATAATTTCGATTAGGTTAATTAATCGTGGTTAGATTAATTAATTGAGTTTAGTTTTATAAATTGTGATTAGTGTAATTAATGAAAAATTAGCCAATAAGTAGAATTTTATGCTAATTTTCCTTGATAAGATTGTGCGTAATTTCAGTTGTTTGCACATATGATGTTGTGCTATTGATTGCCAAATTGTAAATTTTATTTATTATTTTCAAAAAGGGTTTTTGGGCAAGA
The DNA here is from genome assembly GCA_016097545.1 of Eucalyptus victrix. Classification (NCBI taxonomy): domain Eukaryota; kingdom Viridiplantae; phylum Streptophyta; class Magnoliopsida; order Myrtales; family Myrtaceae; genus Eucalyptus; species Eucalyptus victrix. The sequence continues at coordinate 51,467,342 of CM027842.1, forward strand.
AAATAGAAAAATATGAGGTGTTGGGTTTGGACGCCAAATTTTATGTGCTAAATAAAACCATGGGGTTTTAAAATAGAAGTGTGCAAAGTTTGATAGGTTGATTTCAAATACGCGACCACATACGAATATTTTATTGGAATTTTTAAATATGAAAAATTGCCTACGTTTATTATTTGAAAACAAAATATTGTGTTCTTGGCTAATTAACGATAATAAAAATTGGCTTGATTGATGTTGTGCTTGAGTGGTCATTTAATCGAACCTGTCACCCAACGGGAGTTTGGGGGTGATGCCTGATTTTTATCGGATGCCCGACGAGGGTCCAGATGCCAAGTCATGGTTTAGACCAGACCAATGCTCCTATATGGAATGTCGTCTAGGCGAGGGTTCTAGATGATGTCGTGCCCAATGGGGCGGGACGATACCTGGTTATGCCGGAAGATTGTTGACTCTCATGTTGGCCGTGGCCCGATGGGTCGTAATAATTGAAACACATGTGTTGGCAATGCGCATGAAATTTTTAGAATGTGTTCTAATTATTATTTATGCATGTTGCACTTTTATTGCCATGTGAGATGCACTATTATGCAAGGGAGTGCCGAGACGAGGTAAGTTTATATGTGGTGCGTGTTTAGGCTGTCCCCGAGGTGAATCGGCTTCCTTATTGAGGTTTAGGTTGTTAACTCACTGAGATTTTATCTCACCCCATTGTTGTTAACTATTTTCAAGACCGTAGCATGGAGAATTGCTAGGTGCAGTTGTGGTGGGCGTGAGATGCGACACCTTTTTGGCTGGCCCTACCGTTAGTGAAGTTTAGGTTACCCTAATCCTTGAAAGTTTTTGAGAGGGTTGATAGGAAGTGGCCGTAGAAAGGTTTGTAATTATTAAACTTCCTAGGGGTATCGGTGGATAAATAAATATGTTGTTTTCGGCAATATTTGCTGTGTTTTACTATCCTTATTGTTTGTTTATTGAATGGGTGTTTATTTTAATTGCTTCTGCATGCGTTTAATTGAAAGATAAAAAGAATGGGTTGGCGATGCGTCCTGGGACGTTGCAATTTATTTGACCGCCGAGGGATGTTGCACTCTCGGGATTCGGGGCGTAACATCCCCGTTTAAGTGGTATTAAAGCTTGGTCAAGGTTTGGAGTGATAAGGTGCGATGGGTTTTGGGATAGTTAGCTAGGAGAAATATTTTCCTTATGCTTATGCTTGTGACTGATTGATTGTTTTGTGCGGTTCGCTTAAATTTCTAATTCCTTATTGGAATTGGAAAGCAAGTTTCTATAAGTACCCTACAAGATGAGCGATCTTGAGCCAAGAGCCCCTTAGAGAGGGGCTATAGTAGCTTTGACAAGTGCTAGAGGAAGGGCACCGAGACGAGCTGGTGCTAGAGGGAGAGCACCGGCGCAAGCTAGCGTTAAAGGGAGGGCACCAGTTGATCCTAGGGTTGATGGGATCTTGTAAGCCCTAGAGACATTAGGGAACATGGTCGGGCAGCAAGCTCAAAATCAAGCCACCGCTGCCGCCACCGCCACTGATGTCATCAATGTTGTTGTTGCTGTTGTTGCACCTGCTGAAGTCTCACCTGAAAATGGGAATGGCGAGCGGCCTATGTATAAGCTGGTGGAGTAGTTTCTGAGGTTGAAGCCTTCAAAGTTTACTGGAGCAGGTGACCCCAAGGCTGCAACTCTTTGGATCCGAGAGTTGGAGAAGGCTTTTGCATTACCGAGGTGCTTAGAGGAGGACAAGGTGACCTGGCCATATATTAGCTGCAGGGTAATATGAGCACGTGATGGGAGGCCACTGAAGGAAGAGTGTTTCCCGAGGGTATGATCCAAGAGTGGGACGCCTTCGTTGAAGTATTCTATGGGAAATATTTCTTAGATTGTGCTTGAGAACAGAAGATGGCTAAGTTTTGGTGCCTCCGCCAGAACTAGATGATTGTAGATTAGCATGACGCGAAGTTTGCCAAGTTGTCGAAGTACGCACCGAGGTCGATTGAGGACCTGGTGGACAAAGCCAGAACATTCAAAGATGACCTAAAGCCGGAGATTAGGGACCCACTGGTGCCGTTGAATCTCAAGGACTATGACGAATTGTATGAGAGGGCTTAACTGATTGAGAGGAATCTGAATTAGCGGGTTGCCGCATCTGGGTCGTGGTTGTGCCCAACAAAGATAACAATCGGTTTGGGAATAGGCCAATGATGGGAGGAAAGTATTCCATTCCTCCCAACTGAAAGGGTGGAATTGGAAAGTAGGCACCCAACTCGAATGGCGTGTGATGATTCTATGGAAGGACACATGGATTAGCCCTGTGTCTTGCTAGAATGGGAGCTATGTATGTGGCCAGCGTGGTCATCAAGTGAAGAACTGCCCATGCAGACCCATAAGAGTGCAGGCACCACTGTTGTAGATAGCGCATACAGGAGGGTGTGTGTCGCAAAACGCACATCGGGGCATTTTAAACAGGTCTCCGGTGCAAGGAATGGTATATGCTGTTAGGCGAAAGGAGGTGAAGAACTCGTAGAATGTGGTTACATGTATGGTCTCATTGAACGACTATGCTGCTTATGCTTTATTTGATCTTGGAGCCACACATTCATTTATTGCTGAGCAGTTTGTTAAGTTAGTGGAGTTAAGTCTAAAACCGTTGGAAGTAGTCATTAGTATATCCACCCCTTTAAATGATAAAGTGTTGTCTGCGATAAGGTGTCTTGGTTGCAAGTTAATGATTGGTGATTGAGAGGAAAGAATAGATTTGATTGTGCTGGCGATGTTTGATTTTGATGTGATTATTGGTATGGATTGGCGCATCAAGCAACGAGCTGCCATGAATTGTTATCGTAAAGCAATTCAATTTAACCCGTTAGCGAGTGAAAGTTTCGAGTTTGTTGGAAATCGAGGAGGACCTTCAATTACTTTAATTTCTGTCACTTGAGGCAACCCGATTGTTGGATGTGAGTTGCCAAGATTATTTGACAACCGTGGTTGATACGTCAGTTGAGGAGCCAAGGATGGAGGACATCGCCATAGTGCGAGAATTTTCTGATGTTTTTCCTGAGGAGTTGCTTGGTTTGCCCCTAGAAAGGGAGATAGAGTTCGTGATTTAGTTGGCCCCTGGGACAGAGCCAATTTCTAAGGCTCCTTACCGTATGGCGCTATCAGAGTTAAATGAGCTAAATGTGCAAATGTAGGAGTTGTTGGACAAATGATTTATTTGTCCTAATGCATTGCCTTGGGGAGCGCTAGTTCTATTTGTAAGGAAGAATGATGGTTCGTTGTGTTTTTACATCGACTATTGGCAACTCAATCAAGTGATGATCAAGAACAAGTATTCGTTACCAAGGATTGGTGACTTGTTTGGTCAGCTACAAGGAGTTTTGATATTTTCCAAGATTGAACTGAGGACATGTTACCATTAGTTGAGGATTAAGAAGGAGGATATACCGAAGACGGCTTTTTGTATGCGTTATGGCCATTATGAATTCATCATAATGCCGTTTAGTCTGACCAATGCCCCAGCTGTTTTCATGGATTTGATGAGTTGAGTATTCAAGGAGTACCTAGACCAGTTCGTGATTGTGTTTATCGACGACATCTTGGTGTATTCGAAAAATTCAGAGGAGCATGAATAGCACTAAAGGATGGTGCTTTAGACGCTGCGAGAACACGAGTTGTACGCCAAGTTTAGTAAGTGTGAGTTTTGGCTAACTCGTGTAGCTTTCTTAAGTCACGTGATTTCTGACGAAGGAATTTCCGTGGACCCGACCAAGATTGAAGCTATTATGAACTAGCCAAGACCAACATTGGTGACTGAGATCCGAAGTTTCTTGGGATTGGCAAGTTATTATAGATAGTTCGTGGAAAGATTCTCTGCGATAGCCATGCCTATGACGTGATTGCTAAAGAAGGAAGAAAAGTTTGAGTGGACGGAAAAGTGCGAGTGTAGTTTCTAAGAGCTTAAGCAAAAGCTAACTGCTGCACCCATGTTGACAATTCTGTCTAGGCCTGGAGGATATGAGATTTATAGCGATGCGTCATTTAAAGGATTGTGTTGCGTTTTGCAACATAGGAGGGTCGTTGCATACGTGTCGCGTCAGCTGAGACCTCATGAGTTGAATTACTTGACGCATGATTTGGAATTGGCAGTGATCATCTTTGCTCGGAAGATTTGGAGGCATTACTTATGTGGAGAAAAGTTCCAGATTTTTACAGACCATCAAAGCCTGAAGTATTTGTTCTCTTAGAAGGAGTTGAACATGAGGCAGTGTCATTGGATGGAGCTTCTTAAGGATTATGATTGCGACATCTTGTATCATCTTGGAAAGGCCAATAAGGTCGCGGATGCGTTAAGTCGGAAGTCATCGATTGCGCAGATGATAGTTTAGGAGTGGTTCTACTTGAAGGAGTTCGAGATTCGGATTTCAAGTTTGAGGTATGCCACCTTTAAAGTGTTACGCCTTGATCCTCGAGCATGTGCCTATTCCTTGGTGGTCGATTAAATTGTAATGTCTTAGGACGCGTCACTGACCCATTCATTTTAGTGCGCATGTGAAAGTGAACAATACTAGTCTATTCATAAGAGTCTACAAAAGGTAAAGGAGCTACAGGTCCTCTAAGCATTTGAATCCTCAAATGAATACTCCAAGGTTTTTGGCTTTAGGGAACTCGGGTCTACCACTGAACCACTAGGAGGGTCAATCGTACCCTTGCCAAAAGCGATCTCTAGCACCGACATAGGAATCTTAGACTCCGGTAGGGGACCTTCTCTAGGTTCATCTCACCTGTAACGATATCACCATCTAAATTAATGGGGTACCTTCCGGGATAGACCCACGTCAACCCAGACAATGGATCTCATGAATTTGTAAACCTAGTTTCCTTGGCTCCTCGGAAGGGGAATCTGAGAGATCTGTTCGGTGACCTTCTTCGACTAGCCAAAATGCTCAGGAGGAACCTCCATTTAAGGACCTGAAAATGTTATTTCACGGCAAGGTGAGACGATGTTTCAACAAGTTCACCCCCTAAATTCCGACTAGAAAGGAAATACACCTAAAGGCTATCTATGCATACACACAAGATGGAAGACTTACATTTGCCTTAGTTTCTTTCTGTAAGTCAGTACAGTTCATGATCTCAACTAATCCACTCAATTCAAACAATCAATCAGCTCAATTCCAAACCAATAGTACTATCTATTAATTCAATATGACCAATGCTCACACAAGCTAAAGTAATTATTCCATGCTCTCACAAGTTGTAATATATGGTCATAGCTCTCACAAGTTGATATAGATTGATAGTAGCTAGCACAAGCTGATAATATAGATCGTGCTCTCACAAGTTGATATAACGATCTTAGCTCTCACAAGCTGATAAGGTATACTGCTCTCATAAGCTGATGTATCAAAGCCCACAGGTGATATAGTATACTGCTCTTACAAGCTGACATGCAAAGGGGCCCAAAAGCGGAAACAAATGTATACTACTATCACAAGTTGACGTATCAAAGCCTATAGGCTGATATAGTATATTGCTCTCATAAGCTGACGTGCAAAGGGTTTGAAAAGCTAATGATAAATATGCTCGCACAAGTTGACATGCATATATGCTCTCACAAGCTGATAAATTGCCAAGTTAAAAGTACCCGATAAAAATAATTGTGTGTGGGTACACGGTCGGCTTGAGCTAAAAACACAATATTTTTCTTTTAGAAAATCCCATTATTTAATATAGTCCATAAGCACATTTTTTGTGTTATAGACCGACGCCTGATATTTTTTAATTAAATACCGCAATTACCCAATTTTGGAACAAATACCCAAAATTATAATTCTCATTCAATTTACACAAATCAACACTCAATTAAATAAATCAATCATGCCATTGGAATTAGCACGAAATTCCGTCATAGGCTATCCCAGTATAATCTCCGTAAAATAATAAATAATTAAATAAATACCAAAATAAATTTAATAAATACATTTAAATACCATAAATGCAAACTTAGGCCGGAAAAGCCTAATTAAATACCAAAACGGGCCCGGAAAAATTTCAAACCTATCTAGATAAATAATACAACCTATCTACTTGCTAATTAAGCCGATCTAACCACCTAACATGCAATAACGAGTAATTAAATTGCTAATCCATTCTAACTAACCACCTAAACCATACTTAGCCTAAACTAATCAGCCATTAAGCATAATTAACTTACTAAGCAGAGTTTAGTGAGTAAACTCACTAGTTTTGAAATTCGATGAGTCCACAACGACGGTAAGGTGGAGATGGGCAACAAACTCCAAAGCGGCGGCACACTACGAGGCTTGGAAGCGGTCCAAAAAGGGCCTCAAAGCTCACGGGTGGCTTGCTGGCTTCAGTTCTTTCGTCGGGCCATGAGGTTGCTTGGATGGCTAGCTTGGGCCGAAATGATGAGGGTGGCTAGTGGATGGTTGCAGTGGGGCTTGGCGGAGGTGGAGGCGGACGGCGACGGAGCGACAACGACGGGGCTTCGGTTGAGCTTGACGGGCTCGGGGGACAGCTTGGGGTCGCGGTTGTAGTGGAATGACGCACAAATTGGCGTGTGGGACGGGCATGGCTTGCGCGGGGCTCGCGAGCGGCGCGATGGCAAGCAGTGACGATTTGGGCGGCTTGGCGATGGCGGGGGGGGCTTGGGGCTCGGTTTTTTGCAACTTTTGGGAGCTCAAGGTGGCTGGAAATGGAGAAAGTAGGATGCATCTGATTATTTTTTAATTGTGCCGTAATGATTTTTGCAGATGAGCACGGTCGAGCAGTTGGTTTTCGGTCGAATTCTCAAATCTATTGTATTAAAATCCCTTAATGGCTTCCCCAAATAGTCTAGTTATCTCATGAGTGATCAGCTCAGAGAATAACACTATAAGCACATCGATGAAAGGCCCGATTCATTAATTGAAAACAGAACTTGAATTTTAGGATGTAACATAAAGTCTCATGGCTACCGTCAGAATTGAATCGGAAGTGCAGGTGAAGATTAAGACGTTGCAATCGACAGACCTTACAATCCAAAAAGTTATGGAGAAGGATACAAAAAAGAGGAAAGTTGATTTCCAAGTTACGGAGGATGGATTATTGAAGTTTTATGGTGATGTGGAGCTTAAGGAGGAAATTTTGTCAGAAGCCCATCATAGTAGTTATAGCATTCATCCGGGCAGCATAAAGATATATCGGGATCTATGCTAGTCTTATTGGTGGAATGGTATGAAGGTAGATATCACCAAGCATGTTGCCAAGTGTTTGATGTGCCAACAAGTGAAGGTATAGTATTGCAAACTTGGTGGACATTTGCAACCCCCGAAGATTCTTGAGTGGAAATGGGAACATATCACAATGGATTTTGTGATGGGATTGCTGAGGAGTCAATGAGGTAACAATTCCATTTGGGTTGTGGTTGATAGGTTGACGAAGTGTCTTCACTTCATCGTTGTACAAAAGGATTTTGTATTAGATAGATTGTGACACCCCGAACCCTTCGTAGGTCGTCATTAGCGCCGATGTTACTCCTTATTACCTTTCTCTCCTTTAGAAGATGCATCGTAATTCATAGACACACTTTTTTTTTTAACAAAATGGTCCCAGCATGACTCATTAGCGGAAGCAAATTGAATATCGCGTCTCTCCCCCTACCAACCATGATACAAATACACACCACTAAACATTTGGATTTTATAAACAAGCGACGACACTTTATTTACATATTCTTTTAGGATGGGACTTCTTTTCGGGTCAATACATAACAAGGAAAAGCTAGGACTCTGCTATGTCCAGCCAAAAACCTCAAAAAGATCCTCGACCCTCTACATCACACGTGTACAATCCCCCATCATGTGTGTCGGCTAACTAACTCCAAAAAGGATCCAGCTCCTACTCGTCGCGCACGGTCTCATACCCAACCCGATGCATCAGGCGGTGGCGGTGGTAACATCCCTCGCATCGCTCCATCCCGACGAACATGTACGGATATAAACTCCTGAATAACAAGGCCCCCAGCCAGGCCCACATCGTACATCACTAGACAATGTACTCGAATAAAAGTCAGTCCGGGAACAGAGGGACAATCTATCTCAGCACACTCAACCTCTACATCGGATGGTATTCCGTAAAATGTACCCCGCATGACGGCAGGAATCGGTATATTGGCTAATCTGAAATGTTATCCCCAAAAGGGGTGAGTACAACCACTCAGCAGTTAAGGAACCCAATAACAACTCAATACATCAAGCCAATCATACATGCATTGCAGGCGTTACTTACCTTGAAGCCATGCGCATACTATCATGCATCATCATATGATACATGTCATCATCATCATGACATCATCACATTACACATGTTATCATACCATATCACCATATATCATTATCATCATCATCATCATCATCATGCATATCATCATGCATATTATCATATATCATCCTCACCATCATCATCATGCATATCATCGTGCATATCATTATCATTACCATTCATATATTGTCATGCATAATGTTATGCATATATCATCATGCATCATGTCACACATATATCACCATGCATGATTTAGTTCCAATTTCATCTTGGACCGCCACGTTTCTCATTCCTGGGACCAATGTTTGCGTCCCACATGTATCCAAGATACAATTACAGATTATCTGGCTCCCCCACTCTTCGGGCATCTCGTACCTCAACTGGCATCACGAGGACCCTCCGGGCATGCATCATGATACAACCGGGCATCCAACATAAACCTCCGGGCATGTATCATGACACAACCGGGCAACTGGCCGCACCCTTCAGGCCAGGCATCTCGCACCCAATCCGGCATCGCGAGGTATCCCTCGGCATAATTTCCATGCCGAGCTTCCGGCTCCCCCACTCTCTGGGCATCTCGATACCACTCGGTCTCCCGAGGACCCTTTGGTATTCGGCTATTCATGACTACAGGGCAACCGACCGTACCCTTCTAGCCAGGCATCTCGACACTCCCGGGGCATCGTCGGCTCACCTTTGACGGCTTCCTCATTTATCTCAATTCACATCATTATGATTCAATTTATCATGGCATGTGAGGTGATGACAAATTAAGATCATACTCATCATTGAATTCATGTATGCATTACAATTCCATGTCATACATATATATACCAAGACTTTATCACAAATGCATCTCGATTCAATGTCATACACATACCAAGTCTTTATCATACATGCAACTCAATTCAATATCATACACATACCAAGACTTTATCACACATGCAACATGAGTTACTTAAATGGAATTTATGACCAATAAAATAATTCATTTTATTTGTTTATTTATTTACTTATTATTTTTATTATTACTATAAATTCCCAAAATTATCAAAATTCCAGAAATTATTAAACAAATCCATAGGATGGTAATTATTTGCAGAATTCATGGCCAAATTGGATTTTTACAAAATCTCATAATTTTCCCAAGACATCCTATGCTTCTCGGATGAAACCAGAATGCACGGTTTCCGAATAAATTCAATTAAAATATTGATATGGCCTCCAAAAATTATAAAATTTTACTGGATTATAGCCAAGAAATTTTCGTACAACTTTCATGAAGAACTCCAAGCCAGATTACTTATAGATTATTTTATTCAACCTCACGAAGCTTCTGGACCCGTTACCGCATCGTCCAGTGCCTCCATCTCCGAAATATGAAGTTTTAACCTGCCTATTCTCTTTCTTTTTCTCTGAAATTCGGATATGTTATGTGTCAAGATGTCCTTTACAAGTTTCATGAAGAGATCTAGGTCAAATAACCAGATTATAGTTATCATTTAGGTCCTTGAAGTCTCGGGTGTCTCGGAACACATCACCAGAATCATCGTCTTCAAGATCTAGTCGATTAACCAAGCTATACTTGTTATTTTCATCTCAAATTTGAGTATGTAGTATTTTAAGATGTTCCTTACAACGTTCATGAAGAAACCGAAGTAAGATTCTCAACAAAAACCAACATGCAACCATGAATCCAGCAAAAGGTCAGTGAAAACTCTCCAGATCTGAGGTCTCCGTAAGATGAGACTTTAACCCCACAAATCTCCATCATTTTCCACGAAAGTTTAGTATGCTATAGTACAAGATGTTAGCTACAACTTTTGTGAAGACATCGAAGCCAAAATCGGACTCCAAACACACATGCAAGCTCAAACAAGTTACTGACTCACACGATCCGAGCAAGAACAGTCACACCACTCACACACAACTCATCCATGCTTCGATTTTTCCCATCTAACAACCAAACGTTCAACATGCAAACAACATACAAGCATGCAAGAGAAGCTAGAGGACTCCCACTTGCCTCTAGGATGGACGAACGACGGCGTACGGCGGCAAACACGGCGGCACACGGCGGTTCCCTCCTCCTCTCTCTCTCGGCCGCTCCTCCTCTCTCGCACAACTCTCTCTCTCTCTCTCGCACACCTCTCTCTCTCTCTTTCTCCTTGGGCGAGCAAAATGGCCGGTCACCCTCTCTCTCTTCCTTCTTATACCCCCAAATTCTCATGATTACTTGCCTATAAACCAACCAATGCATGGCCTTCCCTTTTTGCCACTTGTCTTCTTGAATTTTGAATTTGATTTGGGCTTCTTGGGCTTGGGCTTTTGGGCCATCCGGCTACTTCTTCTTGGGCCTCTTCTTGGCAGGTCGACAGCCCACTTGTGGGTCTAATTGGGCCGACTAACTTGGCCCATTACAAGCTTAGGCCAATGGGCCTAAGGCCCATCTTAAAAATTGACTTTTCCTCTTTTTTTTTTTTTGAAATTCCTTTCTATAAATATTTTTAAATTTCAATTTTTCATCTTGGCCAAAGTCTTATAACATTTTATTTATTGAAATTTAATTTATAAAGTACATGGCCAAGCATAGATTATTAATATATCAAATTTAAATTCCCACAAGCACATGCACAAATCATCTATTTAAAAAGACTAATAGTTAAAGCATAAGCCATGAGAAATTTATGACATAATTAGAGACTCTAACACACCTTATGGCTTGGCTTTGAATTTTGGGATGCCACATAGATATGCTGAATTGTACGTGTGACAGATAGTTCGTCTTCATGAAGTGCTAGTGATGATCATATCAGATCGAGACCCAAAATTTATGGTAGCTTTTTGGAAAAGTTTACAAATTGCATTGGAAACAAAGCTACGGTACACCATGGCCTATCATTGCCTTCAAACACAAAGTACATAGCATAATAATATGATCCCCCATGGCCACATCAATAACCACACCAAATCGTGGAGAATTAGCAATAACCCATCTCCTCACCCTAAGCACATTGTACAAATACCCATTCGGATAATTACTCCATACCTCGATTTCTCTCTGAATGCTCCACAACTCTGAGGGTAGAACACCAATGCACAAATTCTCAACTTCTTCAATACCCATGTCACCATTAGCACCAAAATTACCACATTCGATTGATAGGACACTAGGCAAAATAAATGTCCCCCTATTATCCCTATCCTCGATAGGAAAAACAACGGCATTGGGACAAGCCTCATAGAAAAAGTCAGACTTGAAATTGCCATAACCGTTCAATGTGAGGCAGAGCTCGTTGTTGGGATTGCCGACTGCTCCGGCTAAGTGGGAGTTGTCCTTTGAGGACCCCAAGGAATTTAGGTAGCCAAGGGATTATAGAGAGGAATCCAAATCGAGAGGGACAGGGCAGCGGAGGTAGCGGTTGTAGAGGGATTCGGGAGGCATGCGGTGGCAAGGGTTGAAAGGGAAAGAGACGAGGTTGAAGCCCGCTTGTTGCTTCAGGGGGAGCAAGGTGAAGAGGGAGTCTAGGGTTTGAGCCGAATCGGCGATGAGGCGGTCGAGGGACGTGAGTGTAGCAGTGAGCGATAGAGGAGGAGGCGCAAGGATCTGGGGAGGTGGGATCTGCTGGGGATGAGGAGGGAAGGAGGTGGCGTTCGGGTTAGGGGGAGGGAAGGGGAGGAAAGGGAGGCTCAGAGGTGGATTCATGGTGTCCCCTGTGCGTTGCAGAGGCAAAGTGTTTGGTGAAATTACTGAGAGAAGGAGAGGGTTTTGGCGAAATGGCGGGAGGCCATTTGGGGTGTGAACGCGGGCTTGATGGAAAGTATGGGTTGGGTTCCATATGGGTTGGGCCGACACAGAGGAAGATGGTGGATTAGGAGTCAAATCAATCCTGATCCACCATCTAAAAAAAAGGTTGAAATTTTTTGGCTTTCGGTTGAACAACATTATATAGACATGACTCATGGTGAACATAGGTTTAGGGTATAATCGAAAACCTAAAATTTGAAATAAGTCTTTGCACTTTTCTTATTCCATATATATGTGGAATCTTGCAGCCAAGGGTGAGCACAATTCTAGGACAAAACCAGGAACCGAAGAATTGGACTAGCGAGTCTAGTTTGGTTCCCAATTTTATGAAGGGATGGGTGGGTTCTTGATTCCACTTTGTTTGGTTCTCAATTCCTATAGGAATCGGAATTGGAACCGGAACTAAGAACTAGAATCGGAATCGGAATCGGAATCGGACTAGTAACTTGGGAACTAGGAATCCGAACTCTAAAGTAGCCATGCATTTGGTATTGAACTTCCAAAATTGTTGTCCAACGATCTTTCTTTGACATTAAAGATTTCGATGTTTAACTTGATGGGTCTTTTAATTCCCCCCTCTATTATCTATTGCCTCTATGGATTACATGACTTAGTAGATGAGGAAATATGCTTTCAGTTTTTAGGCATTATCGTTAATAATCTTATTAATGTGGCAGTTAAAAGATTGGGAAGAAGGATGAGAGATCTCACTTTTGAATGAAATCAAGATAGGGTTTATTCTGTAGTATGCTATGCCCATATCTTTGTGCTTAATGTACTCTCATAGGCCGTGAGGCCTGTGGAAGTTGCAATCGCTTCTTTGATGTTGTTATGTTTGAGCAATTGCTTCATTGAAAACCGTAAAATTTTCTTAATAGTATTCGATAAGTGCATATGACCACTCTTTCTTAGGCAATCGATAATAAAATCCTTGTTGTTTTTTATTGTTGCATTTGTTTTTGTTTTGCTTAACCAAAAATGGAAAAAAGAAGAAGAATCTGTTAAACCTTGAAACTTGTAACATGGTAGGTTTTAGGTTTCAAAAAATAAAGATCCTATACCCAATAGTAGGTTCTAGGTTTTGTCTAGAACCTAGAACCACTCATCTCTACCCGTGGTATTCCGTGACGTTCAATAATAAGTGTAATTTGAAACTACTAATCTAACCTTTCATTTATGGCATTATCCATAATTTGAACTTTTACTTTGTTAATATTTCGCAATTTTCATGTGTCTAAATATGAATTGTGATAATCAGATTGCAACATATATATCAATAGATGTGATAAGTCATTGCAATTGTTCAATTAAAAGTATGTGTAGAATCTGGATAGACCCTAAAACCTGTGATAGGATAAATTTTATAGCTACGTTTGATCGTTTGAATTTCTAATTAGGATATGATATGATTGGATATGATATGATATGAACTCTAGGGGATTTTGATATATCCTATCAACTGTTTGGTAATTATGGTAATAAAGTCGAATATATTCATATCATATTATATCATATACATTTTTTTTGGTATAAATGACACATTAGTAAAAATTAACAAAATTTTTTATGAACATAGATGGTAAAAATCTCTCACGATATTATTGCTAACTTTATTTTATTTGGTTTTTTATTTTATTTTCCCCCTCTTTTATTATTTAATTTCTTTTTTATTTTTCCCTCACATCATTCTCTAATAAAATTTTATTAAATAGTAGACTGTACTAATATAATCAAAACACTAAAATATGTAAAATATATGATAAATATATATTTATATATTGAAATTAATTTATAAAAAATAATTAAATTCGAAATATAAATAAAAATAAGATTAAATTAAATAGCGAAATAGGTTTTTTGTTGTTTTGTATTTCTTATATTTGAATTCAAATTCAAATATTATTTATATTGAGATATAATTCCAATTTTGTTAATTTATGAACTCTGTTGAGAAAAATAATTTTTCTATTATGAATGCTAGAAATCCAATTCACCTTTATCTCACCTCCTCGATGGGATGATTTTATCTGGTCTATGTCTCTCTTATATCTCTTTTATCCTGTCTTGAGTAGGCATAAAACACAGGATATGATAAATTTATCCTATCTCGAATTTTATCCTGATTGCCAAACGCAGTCTAGGTTCTTGGGCATATAGGGCAGGTTCAGGGGAACCTGTGTCAACAAGTAAGTTCAAGATGAAACCTGGACAAAAACCACTCCCCGTAGATGTGACCTCATGCGGATCAATCATTGCATGTGGAGAATCGTTAAAGAATATCCGATGAGATGCTACTTTTACCATTACATGAGATGCTAATAGTTTGAGGTTGTTAGCGCATGTTAAGGTTGTTAGCGCATGTTAAGGTTGTCGGGTCATAGACCATTCTAGGTTTCCTCACAGTCAACCGATTCCAACTGCTCCCAGTCATCACCCGGTGAGAATCGTCAGAGGAAATCCAATGAGATGCAACTCTTCCACTGCAGTCCACATGCGATGCTGATATTTTATGTGGTTGTTAGCGTATGTTAAGGTGGTAGTTCAAAAGTATTAGGAAATGAGTGGGGAACATGGCAAACTTTCCACTCTCAAGCATTTTGTAAAATGGATGTTCAGTACCATGATCATTAACTTAAGTAAGTACTTCAAATGAGCTTCATAAACAACTCTTGATTTCCTTACAGTCAACCAACTTCAACTGCTCCGCTCTTTTTGGTACAGCGGTTCATCTCCTCCTATCCTAATCTAACATGCGGTCCTTCGGTTTTGTATTTGTACTTTCAAGCACATTGAACAGCTTCTCTCGGACTGCTCGGCACTTTCCTTGTTGCTGACCCTCCAGAGGATTTAGACAGTTTGATTGAACAGTACAAAGTCTCAGGAATTGTTTTTCCACGTCGATCTTTGCTTACAATACGGTTTTAAGTAGATAAGAGCTCAAGAAGTGGGTTTGTCAGGAATTTAAAACGCCCAAACAAGTTCAAATTTTTTTTCCTAAGAATGCAACATCGATATTGCCATGAATTGCCTTGAGCGCAGGACCTGACTCGTTTCTTTGTTTACCGACGAGTCATGACAACACTTGCCTGGTGATGGAGTTACTAATCATGATCGTTATACATCCATCTCGTAATGCCACAGTACTTGGCTGTGACGTAAAATCCTTCACCATGGGTTTGAAACTCTCATAGCTTATTATACCCCAGATCTCATCTGGAGAGTTTATTGTCACTTTTACTTTAATTTCAGAATTGGAAAAGGATGAATTTGTTACTTGTCAGTACTAGTACGCCGAAGCTTCTTTATCATCAAGGACTCGGTCTTGGAACGGCTGCAAACCAAATGCGGTAGAGTGACAGAGATCTTTAAAACTATAAAAGATCAGATTGCATTGACATATGAGTCTGTCATTTTCGCATTTGGAGATTGAGGTGACCTGAGTTAAGGACGAGAAAATTAATTGAGTTTTGTGTGTAGCTATTGGAAAAACTGCACTGACTCGAATTTGAATTGACAATGGCCCAACCAATGTTTCCATGCTTTGTGGAGAAAATTATGAGATGTGCATTGTTGGGGAGAACTCAGGTCCAACAATTCACCATGGCCAAATGCAATTCAATATCAATTTCTCCTCAAAACTAAATCAACTAAAAATCTCGTAACCCCAGCAACAACTAGCAATGTATAGCCTCATAATATGCAAGTATAATAACGAAATGATAAGTAGATAAAATAAATAACGACACCAAGGATTTAACGTGGAAAACCCTATGTAGGAAAAATCATGGACCGCCCAAAAACATTCACTAATCACCAAGAATAGCAGGATACACAAAGTATTCTTCTCTAGTCACACACTAGAGGCTCAATATCAACATTACAATAATTTTTTTTATCACCACATAGATAGATAAATAAGTTTGGAGTAAGAAAACCTTGACCACAACTGGAGAATTCGGAGACGATTCTCGACAAACAAAAACCATCAACTTGTAGCCATTGGTCTCACGAACAATATATTGAAATTTCAGCCAATTTTGTCAATATATTGGCCTTCGAATCGGAGCTGCAAAGTTGTAGCCTTCTTCCTTCTCTTCTCTCTTGCTTCTGTAGTTTTTTTTTTTTATTTATTGTTTTCTCTCTCCTCTTCACTTTTGGACGCACACCTGCACAACCCCATTTCCACTTCTTTTTGGTCATTTTTTTTTTAAATTTAATGCTATCTAGGCCTCACATGAAGGTGACCCAGCCAACAAATCTACCCCTCTACCTCATGTGGGAAGGTTCGTCATGCCCGCTTTTCTTCTACAAGCGTCAAGCTTCACCACAGGCAATGCCTTGGTCATTATGTCGGACTTATTGTTGTCGGTATGAACTTTCTCAAGTAGGAATAGCTTCTCTTCTAACTTTTCTCCAATCCAATGATACTTCACATCAACATGCTTCGATCTTGAATGCAACACCGGATTCTTGCTAATATGGATGGCACTCATACTATCGCAATATATAACGAACTTCTCTTGCTTCAAGCTCAACTATTGTAGGAATTTTTGCATCTACAAAAGTTCTTTACCTCCTCCGGTAATAGCAATATACTCCACTTTAGTTGTAGACAAAGTAGTACATTTTTGCAATCTTGATTGCCATGAAATAGCTCCAATTGCAAAGATTATTATATAACCCGATGTGGATTTTCGAGAATCAACATTACTAGCATAGTCCGCATCTGAGTAGCTACTCAACTTAGGCTTCACATTTCAATAACACAAACAAAGTGTAGAAGTATTTCTAAGATATCTCAAAATCCATTTAACAACGATCCAATGTTCCTTATTTGGATTAGAAAGAAATCTATTTACAACACCAACTGCATGAGCAATATCGGGTCTTGTACAAACCATGGCGTACATCAAATTGCCCATGGCCGATGCATAAGGAATTTTCATCATTTCTACCTTCTCTTTCTCACTTGAATGACATTCATCACTACTCAACTTGAAATGGCTTGCAAGTGGAGTACTCATCGATTTACATGTGCTCATATTGAATCTTTCAAGCACATTTTCAATATACTTCTTTTGAGATAATCACAGTTTCTTATTCTTCCTGTCAGTAATTCTCATGCCTAAGATTTGCTTAGCCGGGCCTAAGTCTTTCATTGCAAAAGCTTTACTCAACTCTTTTTTCAAGCTGTTGATTTTCTTGGCAACATGCCCAACAATCAACATATCATCCACATAAAGTAGGAGAATAAGAAAATCATTATCTGAGAATATTTTCATAAAGACGCAAGAATTGGAGTTTATCTTACCGTATCCTTGTTCTTCCATGAATAATTCAAATTTTAAAATCAGGTTTAAATTCATGGTTAATTTTAATCTAACGCAATTTTAGCGTGACCTAACATACTAAGTAGCTTTTAGAAATTTTTAGTGCAATTGACCTGTGGTCGATTATTTTCGAGCCACATTGTACATTTTCGACACATTGGTGACTTTTGATTATTGTGGAAATTTCAAGATTTTAAATATGGGCATAAGGTACATAAACGATAGAAAAATCAGTTTAGTGCCGTTTGACATAAATTTTGCAATTAGGTGGAATCACCCACATACTAATCACGTACCTTTATCAAATCAACTTATCTCCGGTTTCTAATTGATTTTGACAATATTGTAATGACCCTTGCAGATTAACATGGTCGAGCAATCACTTATTGGTCAAATTCTCAAGTCTATTGTGTTTAGATTCCTTAACGGCTTCACTTGATATACTAGTTATCTCGTGAGTGGCTAACTCAGAGAAAAGAACTATAGGTGCGTCGATGAAAAACCCGACTTATTTAATTGAAAACAAAATCTGAAAATCAAGATGTTACACAATATCAACATTACAATCATCTTTTTTTTACTACATAGGTAAATAAATAAGTTTGGAGCAAGAAAACCTTAACCGTGATTGGAGAATTCGGAGATGGTTCTTGACGAAAAAAAAACCATCAACTTGTAGCTCTCGGTCTCACGAACAACATACTGAAATTTGAGTCGATTCTGTCAATATATTGACCTTCGAATCGGAGTCGCAAAGTTGTAGCCTTCTTCCTTTTTTTCTCTTCTCCTTTGCTTTTGCAGTTTTTTTTTTTTTGTCTTGTTTTCTCTCTCCTCTTCACCTTTGGACGCACACTCCACGACCCCACTTCCACTTCTTTTTGTTATTTTCTTTTCTTTTTGTTTTTTTAATGCTAGGTGAGCCCCACATGAAGGTGGACCCAGCCAACATGCATGAGGTCTGGCATCTATAAATAGGCATCATTTTGCAGCAAGTGTTCGCATCCATTAGAGCACCCGAGAGCAGAAAAAAGAAGAGAAAAAAAACATGATGAAGAGTGTTCGACTTTCCACCAGTTTCGCACTCTTGGCTCTGGTGCTGTCCCTCGCCGACGCCTATGACCCAAGTCCCCTGCAGGACATCTGTGTGGCAGTCCCAGAACCCGACAATGCGTGTAAGCTTGTCTTCCCCTTGCTTGGTAGAACAGTTCGAGTTAATACATTTTGCTTTAGATTTCAGAGTAGTCCTCCTTTAAGACTGACACTCTTAATGGGTGCGCTGGGGAAGCTCGTCAGGCATTACGATCGATTTTTTTGAACAAGACGTAAAGTACACTGATTTCCAAAACAAGACAATTAACCTAAAGAAAAGATAACAGTTCTCATTCTTGGTGTGACCTTATCGTTACCTAGGATGTGCCTCAAAGGTATATGTCAGCAACAATTTCCTCTTAACAGAAACTCCTCCCTATGCAGTGTTTGTGAATGGAAAGTTCTGCAAGAACCCCAGTCTTACCACAGCAGACGACTTCTTCTTGTCCGGCCTCCAAGTTCCTAGAAGCACGGCCAATCAAGTGGGCTCCAACGTCACCCAAGTGACCGTGGACATGATACCAGGACTCAACACTCTCGGCATTTCCCTGGCTCGTATCGACTATGGAATAGGTGGTTTAAATCCTCCGCACACTCACCCTCGTGGCACCGAGCTTTTGCTCGTCCTGGAGGGCAACCTCTATGTAGGCTTTGTCACGTCCAACCAACTGAACAATACTTTCTTTGAGAAAGTCCTCCACCCTGGAGATGCTTTTGTTTTCCCCATTGGGATGATTCACTTCCAGCTCAATATTGGAAAGACCAACGCAGTCGCGATTTCCAGTCTAAGCAGCCAAAACCCAGGAGTCATCACTATAGCCAATGCATTGTTCAACGCAAAGCCACCTATTTCCCCCGAGGTTCTGGCCAAGGGGTTCCAGGTGGATGAGAAGCTTGTTGAGACACTTCAGAAGAAGTTCTGGTCTTACAATTAGCCAGAGAAATGCATCTGACGGTGTCTGTCATCTCTGTGTACTTGATTAAACAAACTACTACTTTAAGTCTTCTGATGAAGTTTCCAGTTCAAGTATGAAGGAAGCTTCCTTCTGTCACAACTTGTATTGATGTCAGTGTAATAAGACTGTTGTTTTCTGCAACATCTACTACTTTAAGGTTTTGTGATGAACTTATTTCATGGAACCAAGACAGGAAAAGACAGTGAGCTCAACACTAGACTCTACCATGTCAGAGGATTACAAACTGAATGCTTTACCTGCACGAACTACAAATAACCACCGCCAGTTCTTCTAAGGCCACATAACTAACTAATAATGAACAATCAGCAAAACTGAAACTTCAATAGTTTCAGGAATCATGATGCTGCATTGAGTTTATTGGGAATGAAGCCTCAAAGCATTTGTGTTTTATGAGAAACTGTCATTGCTATTTGCTTGCAGCATGTACTAATTTGAGATATTTGATCCACCACTGTGTCTCTTTCTTTTTTTTTCTTCAGAGTTCTGTTGTACATGTTAGATGGGGTTCTCAAATTGCATTTCCTTTCAATTTTGCTCGCCATTGATTATGTCCTTTTGCTACTTACATAATCTATGAACGAGAGGAAGTCTTAGAAAGTGATAAAGTAATTAGTAAAAGAAATGACAAACAGAAACTGACAGCTACGGTGTAGGTTTCCTCATACGTACATTAGCAAGTTTCTTGAAGTCCCCGTGATTGTACTAAAGTCATTAGTGAATCTCCTAATATTATGTTGGGTAAAAAGATAAGTTGAAACGCGGATGCTGATAAGGTTTCCCTATCATTAGTAGCTCCTTATGGTATGGTTTCTCTATCATTAGTAGCTCCTTAAACTACTGTAAAGTATGGTTATGAAATTGAAAAAGAATAACAATCAATTTGCCATCCATCAAACGAGGTGGAGACCAATACAGATAAACAATGCATGAAAATCTCCTGTTATTTTAACTTAACAGAACCTTGGAAGGCCTGACAGCACAAGTGAGTTGCAAATCTAAACTTCCAATTTGGCATTATTGTTAATACAAAAAGAGATGCAACTTCATTTTTCGTTATTGCTGAAATGATCAGAACCATAATGGTATATCCATTAAAAAATTGTTTGCATGGATGCTGGCCCTTGAAAACAGAAATAGAGAAAAATACTGACAATAGTTTTAATACAATCAGCCAATGCTAACTAATCCAATATTTTTGGTGCGATCATTCCTCTTCTTCTAGTTGAAGCACATCAACCATTCTTTCTCAGCCTACTCAGCATATTCCTTGTTGTCAACAGATGCCGTATTAAGGTTCAACCATTCCTGATTTCATTTTATTAATTCGTTCAGTACCTGCTATCAAATAGGCAATTTCAGCTCCTAGACTGAACTCTGAAATTTTAGAAGGCAAAAAGTTACATGAATGAGACTAGCTTCATTAATGATAACACTGCATAATTCTTATCTTGAAAATGCTTGTTTCACTCAGATGATCCACCATTTCTGTCCTTTTTCATTAGGAACTCCATTTCATGCTGATGCTATAAAGCAAGTATAGCGTCAGCACTAAAATGACCCAATTCAAGAGTGCAAAGAGTACAGAGGGGACCACAAATATGCATCAGATGAAAAAGAGAATGTTGAGCGATTTAAAAGGGACAAAATGTTACTGCTGGAAAAAGGATTCGGTTGCGTTACATCAGCATGCTATCATCAGCATAAGAGCAAGAGATAGATATGATATTTGCATAAGGAAGAGCAAATCAATTGATTTTTATGTGTAGCTGTTTAACAATTGCACTATCTAGAATATAAAGGGAAACAGCTAACCACCAAATGTCTATCATTGTCAGTCTTTTCTGCTTCGTGTTCAGGTGGAGAACGCACATAGACTCCAAATTCTAACTTAGCACAACAATAGATGGCCCCATAGTACAGGTAAGTTGGAGACCCAAAACTGATCAGTACAGCTTTGCTGCAAACCCTGGTCATTGTGATAATAGAAACTTGATTTCGTAAATGCAAAGTCGTCCCAATAACTGTCAGATGATCACAATGCGTATATCCATGAAATGGATTTTTTTCCTAAGTTAAATAATGACATTTAGTTATGGACTGGTCATGTGTCAGGAAATTGAAAATGTTATATGATTCCTACTTTATCCGGTATTGCAAGGCATCAGTACTCCTAGTACTTCAATAAATCATAAAAGAACCAATACTGTTTTCACAACCAACCAATTCTTAGTGTTCCGGTCTTCTGGTGTAACAATCCATCTTCTTCTACATCATGCACAATATTTTTCTCGGCTGATTGATATTTTTTCCTCAGTCTACTTCAGCATATTCTTGATACCATATTAGGGTTCTGGCCAGAATCTAATTTTTTCATCATTTTGAAGTCATTAACTAATGCAAGTATAGCATCGGACGCTAATAGAGGACAACAAATATGCAATCCTGGTTTCCCTTGCAAATCCATTGTTATACATGTGCTCCGCTTACATATGTAGACCAGAATCTGAAATTTTAGGAGATTGCACAAATCTCATCTTTAAAAGTAATTGTTACATTGACTGAAACTGAACTCCATTTTATGCAAAAACCATATAACAAGTATAGCATCAGGATTGAAATAACCTGATTTGAGTGAGCTAATAGAGGACAGCAACGTATGCATGAGATGAAAAAGAGATTACTAAGTGTCTATATGACAGAAGGTTACCACTAGAAAAAGATCATATAGCACTACAACAGCCCTGTAGCATAACCGTAAGAAGTGGTAACATGTATTCTTTTGGCTTTAAATATAGAGACAAAAGTGACCAGTTTTTTGAAAAAGAGCAACTAACAGATTATTGCGTAGCTGTTGGATTTTCGTACTGTTTGGAATATAGAAAGAAAATGGCTAACCGATCATACGTGTTACAACTTTCTCTGCTTTCAGGTACGCCATCTATAAATATTATTTTCAATTTCCTTAAGATTTTGCTCACCATTGATTATTGTCCTTTTCCTATTTACTTAATCTATGAACAAGAAAAAGGTTTAAAAGAAATGTAAAAAAAGAAAACGACAGCTATGCTGTAGTTTCCTTGTCACACCCTGGTTCTCCGAGCACGTGCCTATTCCTCCTTGGTCGATTAATAGCGACGTCCCAGGTTGCATTGCTGACTCATTCATTTTAATATGTATGCGGAAGCAGATAAATAATTCCCAGACAACAATTCAATGGGATAGAATAGTAGGGCCTCAATTTTTCAAACCAAAACAAACCTTTTATAAATAACCAGGTTTATTTACAAGACCAGACTATTTACAAAAAGGTCGGCTCATTCCAAAAGGAACGGTCTTATGATCTACTAGTCAGATCCGTTGCCGATTCTGGTCTATCCACCTTTCCAAACTTCAGGGCTTCCGGTTCTCCACCAACATCATCTAAGGACTTGAAAATAGTTATACAATAACTAGTGAGACAATGTTTCAATAAGTTCTACCCCCTAAGACCCAATTAGGAAGCAAATATGCCATAAGGGCTGCCTAAGTACAATCACAAGTTAAAGGACTTATCTTAGCCTCCACTTCTTCCTGCAAGTTAAATCAATTTATATAATCATTGAATCACGCCATCACGTCAATTCAGAATTCAAATTAAATTATTGATCAATTGATCTAGTTGATTACATGTCATCGGATCATCCCATGGTCAATTCAATCAATACTATATGTAAAGTCTGACTATATCGGGGCTGCTCACTTTAAGCTGATAAATAGATAATATAGTTCGCACTAAGTTGATAGGGTTAAGATATACTGCTCTTACTAAACTGACATATCACCCGCAGGCTAATATAGTATACCAGTATATTGCTCTCGTTAAGCTAACATATTGCTCGCAGATTGATATAGTATACCTCTAATGCTCACTCTAAGTTGATAAAGTATACTGCTCTCGCTAAACTGATATATCAAAGCCTGTAGGATGATATAGTATATTGTCTTGACCATTCAATCAATTCACCAATTTTTATCATCTCTGATAAAAATAGCCGTAGTGGGTACACGGTCGACCTTTATCAAAATACTATATTTTCATTTTAGAAAATCCCGCCAGTTTCAACAGCCCATAAATATATTTTTGGCATTGTAAACCAACGCATGATAATTTTCCAATTAATTACCCAAATTAATTAATTTAGGAATAAAATCCTAAAATCATAATTAATTCAATTCAACACAAATCAACTCTCAAATAAATAAATGGACTGTACCATAATAATCAACATAAAATTCCAATCACCAACTATCCCGATCTAATTTTTAGAAATAAATAAATAATTAAATAATTACGAAAATGTTAAATAAATAGAAATAAATCCAACTTAGGCTCGTAATGCCTAATTGGACGCCGAAACGGACCCGAAAAATTTCCGAGACTCGTTCAATAAATAATAACATGAGTCTATTTGCTAATGTCACTAACCATTTGCCTAACATGCATTGATAATGCACTAATTTAATTACCCTACTATAATCTATTCACCTAATCACACTTAATTAAATCTAAACAATCCCTAAGAATTATTAGACTACTAAGTAGGGATTAGTGAGCAAAACTCACTTGTTAAAAGTGAAGAATGGATCACCGCGACAATGGTGCGACGGTGGCCGAAACTCGGGTTTGTAGCGGCATCAATGGAAGCTCGGATTGGGCCCAAAAGCCTTGCAAGCCCACAGAAATTTCTAGGCTTAGACTTGTGCTTGGGCTGCTTCGCGGGCCTCAAGATTGGGCCGATCTCTCTTGGGCTTCGAATTGCTGGGCTGGGCTTCAAGTGAATTGGGAATGGGCTGAAGATGGGCCCAGCTGTTGGGCTGTATTGCTGCTGAAGGTTAGGCCGAACCACTGCAGTGAAGGTGGGCTTCCAAATCTGACTGAGATTGGACTTGTGTGGGCTGAAAATTTGTTGGAGATGGGCTGGCTTCTTGAGTTGTTGGCACGAAGAAGCTGGGCCCGTGATGTTCGTTGGCTTCGCTGGGGTCTTCGAGTTGAAGACTGACCAAGCTTGGGGAATGGCGTGAGCTGGCAGCGGGTTGGTCGAACTTGGGAAGATCAAGGAAGGCACGGGATATGGAGCTGCTTCGGGCTTCGTTGGTTTGATCAAAGAAGACACGGCGAAGAAAATGGAGGGCAGCTGGCGTTTGACGGAAAGGGACATGCAGGAGTCAGAGCCCAAGATGGGGGTAGCTGCTTGGCGTGCTAAAGAAGCTAGAGATGAGGGCCTCATAGTCAAGCAACCCAATCCTTTAACTTAATTGCATGTCCCCTATTTCTTTCCAACCAATTAACCCACAAATTACTCAATTTTGGTGCCAAAAAATCCAGCCACAAACAAGCCTCCGAATTTCCTCAACTTCAGGTTCAATTCTTCCCGAAATTCTCCAATTCAATGTCCAATTTTGTTGAAGGAAAATCCCATACATTCTGCAAATCCTTGACACTCAAATGCTCGGCTTGGAAGTCAAATTCCCTTCAATTGAGCCCATCAAATTTCCGTTAAATTTTTGCAACGTCCGAATCCATTTTATGTAAAAATCTCGGAATTTCCGAAAATCTTTCGGAGGATGAGTCGATGTTCCTAAAATAGATCGTGACATGACAGAACTTTTAATTTTTGAAATTGGGTTCAAATTTGTGGTTAATTTCAATTAGATGTGGTTTTAGCGTGACCTAACCTATTTAGGTAGCTTTTAGAAATTTTTGTTACAATTGAACCGTGGTCGATTTTCTTCGAGCCACACATACCTCTTTGACACATTACCGACTCTCGGTTGTCGTGAAAACCTATAGATTTCAAATATGGACACAGGGCGCTAAAATGACAAAAAAATTGGTTTAGTGTTGATCTACGAGAATTTTGCAAATTAGTAGAACCATCCACGTTTAACCACACATCTCAATCGAACCGACTTATCTCCAATCTCTGATAGGTTTTCGATCGTGCCGTAATGACCTTTGCAGATCAACACGGTCGAGTAGCAGCCAGTTCCTGATCGAATTCTTAAGTCTATTGGATTAAAATCCTTTTACAGTTTCATCTACGAGGAATCTTAGAGAAAATCACTATAGTCGCATTGATGAAATGCCCGACTTATCCGATTGAAATCATAACCTAAATTTTCAGGATGTCACATTCCTTGTACATAAATTACCAAGTTATCCTGAAGTCCTCATGATCGTAATGAAGTTATCAGTGAATGAATCTCCTAATTTGATTTGTTAATGTCCTTATACTATGGTAGGTACTATGATAAGTTAAATCACAGATGCTGGTAAGGTTTCTTCTACATTAGTAACTGATTAAGCTACCATAAAGCATGGTTGTAAAGTTGAAAAAAAAAAATAAAAACTATCAATTTGTCATCCATCACATGAGTCGGAGACGAATATGGTTGAATGATGGACGAAAATCTTCTGTTAATTTCACTTGACAAAATCTTGGAATGCCCGACAATACAAGTGAATTGGAGACATAAACTACCAATTCGGGATTTTCATTTATCCTAACATAGATGCAACTTCCTTTTGCATTATTGCTGGACAATGAGCAAGATCAGAAGGGTATATCCACCAAATAAATTGTTTGCATGATGCTTGCACTTGATAGTGATATCTCGTATGGATGATTGTTATGGCTGTTAGTCAAGTGTTAGGAAATGGGAAAACCTTAAAATTTTCTACTTTAATCAATTTTCCATGTTATCAACACTACATATGACCAAACAACCGAATAGGTATAAGTACCGGAAGTACTTCAAACATAAAAAGAGAAAAAAAGAAGAAGCTAGATGTGGCACCCCTCGATGGCCCCCAATCCATTAGGGTCGCCACATAATGACACTCATCTTACTACATACTAGTAAGGTAACCTTTAAATTTTAGTGAAATCATGGTTCATAGGGGTTGATCAGTAGAATACTTTTCCATTTTTTTTAAAGGTCCCAGCGCAGTTCAACAATGGAAGCATAAACAAGTCTCACCATCTCTTCCTCTAATAACAATAATGCAATGCACACCAACTACACACCAGAAGAAAAGATAAAGCCGATTCACTTTTATTTATATTTTCATGATGGACATTTCAGGTCGATACAACAAAAAGGCCAAGATTTTTAACTATACTTGGCTATACCCAAAAGAGAACTCGACCCCATACGAAACATGTACATCCCTCCATTGACAAGTGTCGGCTATCCCCAAAAAGAAAATGTCAGCTCCCACCAGTCCTAGGTGCCATCACACCCAACTTGGTGCATCGGGCAGCGGCGGTGGTAACATCCCTAGTATCACCCCATTGCGTCGAACGTGAATGGACAAAAACTCTTGGATGATAGGGCCATCATTTGAACTCATGTCATACATCACCAATACTCAAAACTTAGACATACTCCAGACCAAGTATACTAATACAGGAATGCTTGGTGCACTCCACCTCGACGTCAGTAGGTATGCCATAGAAGGTACCACGCACAACTGGTGAAAGAGGCATATTTCTAATCTGAAATGTTAATCTCCAAAAGGGGTGAGTACAACCACTCAGTAGTAAAGATCTGCCAAACTACACAATGCATCAAACAGAACAATCAAGGTATCATGAATAAAATACATATCATTCATGCATTCAAGCATACCTTACCTTGCAACCATGCATTTATCATCATGCAACGTGCATATACCACTATGCACTTATCATCAAGCAGTCATGCATATATCATCATGGCATAAGTACACATCCACGTGCATGATATAGTCTCAATATTTATCTTTCTAGGGACCAGTATTTGCATCCCTCAATTTATCGCTCGTATCCAACCTGGCATCACAAGGAACCTCCGACACACACCTTCGGGCATCCGGTACACACATTCCGGGCATCTTGCTCCCCAACTAGCATCACGAGGTATCCCCCTCAGCACATACCTCCAAGGCTTCCGACACACACCTCCAGGCATTCCAAAACTCCCGAGGACATTTGGTACACACACTCCAGGCATTGGGCACACACACTCCAGGCATCTCAAAACTCCCGAGGCATCGTTGGCTCACACCTTCGACAGTCTTGTTATTATCTCAATTTATATTTACATACGAATCTCAATTTCGACATGGCATTTGATGCATCAATATCAAGAGTCTCAACCAGCTTTTTGATGCCGCATAACATGCCATATGTCATCACATATGCAGAAAAATCAACCGCTCAAAGCATTGCATCACATGAAAAAAATTCATTTATTTTTGAAAACACATCAATTTTTAGATAAAATAGAATACACTCCTTTAGTTGAAACTCTAGGAAAATTAGTGAATGGTATAAATAAATTCTGAAAACTTGATACATTATAGACGAGACCTAAAGGAAGATATCTCATGAAAAACACCATACCAAAAGAATCTCACACAAAACAGTATGGTCCATGCATCACAGTCTTCAAAATTTTAACACTTCAACTTGCACAGTTTCGGAAGTAATTTAAATTAAATATACAAATGAACTCCAAAAATTCTGAAATTTTGATATGTTATAGAAAAGTCCTAAGGGTAAATATCTCGTGAAGAAATTGAACCCCGAATCATTCTAGATTAACAGATATAGACAATTAATCCCCCCTGTTCTCGGTGTCGTTTTTTTTCCAGATTATCTTCTTTCAAAGGAAACTCGTTTCACCGATATACATATGTCTGTTTCTTCTAAATTTTCAGTATGTTATACCACAGACTATTATATACAACTTTAATTAAGGACACATGATCAAATTTTAACTGTATGATTTTATAAAAATCACAGAATCATACTAGGTTGAGGTAGCATTTTCCCAGATCTAGTTTCTTCAATGGACAACGATTTCACCAACCTATTTTTGTTTATTTTCTCTAAATTTTTGATATGTTTTACCTCAAGAAGTACACTACAACTTTCATTAATAACTCAAAGTGATATTTTTGCAAGAAAGCTACTTTAAAGTCCATGAAATCACTAAAGGTCAGCACAACAAATTCCAGATCTAGTCTCTCCAAAGGAAAATCGTTTCACCAGGAAATCCTTGTCCGTTTTGTCTCAAATTTTAGTATGTTATTCCTCAAGATGTTCTCTACAACTTTCATGAGAGATTGAAATGAGATTCCAACTAAAAAGTCGCATGCAGCTCACAAACTCGTGAAGGGTCGGACTGATTTTTCTAGAAAACAGCATGCTAGGCCAACGAATTTCTCCCCATAGCTTCAACCTTTCATCACATCTACCACACCCAAAATTCACCATCTTCTACACACACATCACAACAAGCAAAGGGTAGGTTTTAGGACTCTACTTGCCTCTAATCCAAGCAGAAACAACTACAAAGATGGCGGGCAAGGCGGCAAACGAACGGCGGGACTCGGTGCACGCACGGCAGCAAACGGACCTCCTCCTACCCTCTCGCATGCACGGTCTCTTTCTGTCTTCCTTTCTTCCTTTCCTTTCTCTCTTTCTCTCCTCTTTCTCTCATGCGACACCCCTCTCTCTCTCTCCCTTTCCTCGCTTAATCCACCCCCCTCATCCTCTCTAATTTCTTCCCTCTCATGATTAACAATCATGGATCTTGCATGCCGGCGCCACTTGCAATTGCCATGTAAGATGGGCTTTACCGGCTGGGCTTGGGCTAGCTTGGTTGACGGCAGCTCCTCCTCCTCCTTTGGGCTTCGCGGGCCAGGCCCATATGGCCGAATGGTGGGTGATCGTGGGCTGGGTTTTGGCCTAAGAGTTTTGGCCCACTCTTCTCTAATTTAATCATCACTTAATCTTTCATCATATAAATACTTAATTTCCCTTATTCACTTGGCCATAAAACTTGAAATCATAAATCAATAAATCCCAACTTATAAAACACATGGCCCTTAATAGAATTTTCTTTCCTATCAAATTAATTATCCACTAAAAGCTTGACCATAAATCTTATTGCAAATCATGGATCAAATGGCTACAATACAACTTGATGGTACTTCCATCACTTATTCATAGGCCTTAATGTATCTGGAGGTTGCCATGAATTTTTGGGATGCCACACTAGACACTAGTCTCAATACAATCAACCAATTCTAACTAGGGGTTAGCGGTTCCCGGTTCCTTATAGGTTCCAAGCGGAACCTGGAACCTACCCTCGGGTATAGGTTCCTCATTTTTTGGAACTTGGAACCTACCCGTCAGAACCAAAAACCTTGAACCTACCCTGTCACAGGTTCCGGGGTTGGTTCCAGGTTCCAATAGGTTCCAACAGGTTTTTTTTTTCTTTTTTAGTTAAAAAAAATGGAAATGAATGCCGCAATAATAAACAAACTTCTCATTCATAACACAAACAACAAATAGCATTTTAAAAGCAATAATAAACATACTATTTTTACACTCACAAACAATCCAATAGTTCGAGCACATGATGGATGAAATGTGCTCTGATAGTGACCATAATTGCTTGTATATATCATCTTCTGGCGCCACCTCTCCAGGATTATGAGCACCAACGGCCAAATTGTTTTTCTTCACTTCACCAGCCATGATTGGATTAGCAATACCACTTCTGGAGCTTCCAAGACCCTCACCTACTCAATTAGCTAGGTGCACCCATTAGCCTCTTCCCCTCCAATCATAAGCGATAACGAATGCAATTAAGAAGTTAGACACTATAAGATGAATTCCTCATTCACCACCATTGTTGGCTTTAAGGTCACAAGACAAGGAGTTTCCCCATACTCGAGCCACTTAGGAGCTATAAATGGTACTTAACAAATCGACACATTCATATGCATAGAGAAGATGAAAACTTCAGTACATCATGCACACATGAATGATTAAGCTGCTTGAGCGAAACATTTATCCTAACAAAAGGATCTAGCTACATCAAAACTGCCTTATCTTCTGGATGGAATGAAACCAAGAGCCATAGGGAATAGAAAAAAAAGACCTTTCCACCCCATTTTTGACAAAAGCTTATGGCCAACATTATCAGCCTGAATCCTAGCCCTTTCAGCAGCCTCTCTAGCAGCCTTTGGGCAGAGGCATCATTACATGAAGCCAAAAACCTTTCAAGCTCTTCTGGAGGAATGAAGTCGCCCATGTGATGAACTTTCTTGGCGGGTCCTATGAAACAAAACACAAATATGTCATCTCAACTAAGATGCATATAGCAAGACACAAGAAAATAGAAATAACGCCCGCTTGCAAGGAATTGAAAAGCTAACCTTGAAGAGAAGGAGGTGGAGGCATTTCGTCCTTCGATTGTCTAGGTTGTCTCCTCCTCTCCTGGGCAGCCTTTTTCATGTAAAATTCCATCATTGCCACAGGATTTGCACTTGCTGTGGAACTTGACTCACCTGTGTTCAACAAAACTTGATCAAACAACATGTTTAATCGTGCTCACTTAAAAATGCCAAGAAAGCATGGACCGTAAAATGTCTCTGTAGCATGTTGCAATTGAACCACAAAGTACTCACATAGATATTCAAATAATAACACCACTCACTAGTCAATGAATTTTGAGTTGTTTCAAGTAAAATAACATCATTAGATTCGAAGAATTTACTTTACTCCTACGAACCAGAGATTTGTGAGTTCGGGGACTTGGTTACGTTAGATTTCTCTAACGCCCTTTCGGTACCTTTCTCTTTTATTTTGAAAAATGTTTGGCAAGCAGTTTGAATCAATTTTAATTTACTTTCCTAACATGTGAGGTGATCACACAGGTGCGTAAACCACCAATTTAACACCCAAGAAAGCAAATAAATAAAATGCAGGACTTACCTTATAGCAACGAAAGCATCTGCATTGTTACATTAGAATTCACATCAACAACCCTAGATATGATTTCTAATTAACATGCAATTTATTTTTTTCTTTTTTGTTTTCACTTAATTAATGAGAATCATGCTTTATGCAATGCATGTCACTAATTTAACATGAAATGATATGACATGGCAACATGACTTAGCTATATGACCCAAGCGATATGACATAAATAAGCATGTAGCCTATCCTGAAGCATGAGATGGATTTATTCTAAAAAATAATGTTTTGTATTTTCCATGAGATTCGAAATTAAAGAAATGCAACACTTAAATATGCAATCTAAATTAATCTAATGACCTAATTCTAATGACGGGCAATTTTTAATTAAATGCATCTAACAAAAGTCACTAAATGACGTGCATTGTATGAAACTAATTCTATATGACGTGCACATAATTTTTATTTTCCTAATAAGCATGCAATCTATTTAGGAGAAATTATCTAAACCTATAATATGCAATCTTAACATGCAATGACGTGCAAAGAATGCCCTAATTCTACATGACATATGCATAATGACTTTTTTTTGTGTTTTTCCTTTTCTCTTTTTTTTTTAATTTCGAAATTAATAATTACCAAATAATTAAACATGCAATTTAAACTAGCGAAATAGAAATCTAACATCCTAAATTTATGTTTTTGGTATTTTCATTTAAGAAATTCGAAATAAATAAATTTCCTATTCTAGACATGCAAAATAACCTAAAACAAGTAATATCCTAACATGCGTCTAATCTAACTCAAATACTTTTTTTTTTAATCTCCTACGGGAACAAACAAATAAAGGCATCAAGGATAGCACGGCAACAAATCAAGCAAGATATCATCCATGTCCATTTAATTTTGGGAAATAAATTGACGAATCGTATCTCACACATGAGATTGGATTGGCCAATTTTTAACAAAATCATGAATCGTATCTCGAGCGTGAGATCGGATTGGTGATTTTTCCGTGCGATTGCGGGTCGTATTTCGAGCATGAAATCGGACCGTCAATCATATGCACGTTGCGAAATTAGGAAGATTTCCTAATTTAGAAGGCTACTCGAGATTTCACATCTTAGCATATCGGAAATTTCCATCATGGGCATCAATGAATATATCAAATAAGGAAACGGAATTTTCGAGAATCAAAATAGATAAGATTTTTACCTAATTCGAATATTGGCTTCTGAATTCCGATCCTCAAACGGCTACTCATGACCCGATGTGGTGGTGCTTAGCGGGGTTCACGGGATGGCTATCCGCCAAGGGGCTTTGTGTGCGGCTGCTTGATGATTGCTCGATTCAACGATATGCATGTAAACCTCGAGAAGCAATCTTTTCAGAGGAAGTCTCTCTTTCAATCTGGTCCCCTCAATTGCATGGATGTATCGATTGTGCGGCCCTCATCTTTGTTGACTATTGACCTCTGAATATGAAGACTTTCTCACATGTAATGGCCGAAGATCATCACTTGCAGGACTTGAGTCTGTGTTTAATCTATGGTGGGCAGATGGTTTGCCCGAGTGGACTCAACCTTTCGAGTATGTCCTTTGTTCCCAGCTCTCCATATCTCTTGGTTCTGCTAAAAAACCTGCAAAACAGAATATTTATCTAACTTGGTTCGGTGAGGACGCTGCAAGTCTCGATGGTGCTTTATGTCATCATGGTGGAGGGTACTGAGCAGCAATTCGTTAGCACGGCAACGGCGGTGGCTCACGAGTTCACGATAGACATCGGGGTCAGCGAACTTGGCATAGTAGGACTCCATGGATGGGAACCTCGGCGCAACAGCTTTTTGGTCTGGTTCGAATTTGTTGCTGGCCGGGTAGTCACGCGAGGGCAAGGTAGGGCGTCGGTCTTCGCCGAGGGACTTTCTGGATCTTCTTTGGTCTTCAAATTAAACCATACAATTGAGCCTCTTCCTTCCTTTTTAATATTCCTTCCCCGATCAAAATTGCACCCGCTGTACTTTCTGCCACCACTACACTTGCATAGATTTTCTCTCCCAAGTGTTGCTCTTTTGTCGGTGTCACTAGGCACAGTATCTGCCAGGAAAGTGTTAGTGGTTGTGGACGATCAGCAAGGTGGAAATCCGGTGCACCGAGCCTGGAAAGGACTGGCTCTGGCTTATGGAGACTTTGGACTGGACACCATCAGTGGTGTGGCTTCGCCGTGACGAGGTGGCAGCGAGCGTCGGGTGGTTGCTGTGGTGATCTTGGTACAACCGACAAATGAATCCCGTGAAAACGTCCGTGAGGTCTTGGCCAAGAAGGGACTCCGCCAAGACTCCTCCCTCTCTCGTGTGTTTACCCTTTGTGTTTTTTATTAATTTCTCAAAAGAACGAACGGAAAGCCCCCCAAAATCCGAAGAGAAGCCCCACTCACGTTTTTCTCCCGACGGCTGTATATTCAATGTGTGGCCCCTTTTCAAACCCTACTCATTTAATCTATTTATAAGCCACGGTTAGGGTTTTAATTTTTCCAAATCCGTATCCACGAAAATTCCTTTTTCCAAATGCAATATTTGCTTTTGATACGATTTAGGATTGCAAAAGGATTCTTCCAAAGTTTGAAATCTCACACAAATCAATTCGTAAAATCTTTCTGAGGATACGGGCTTGGGCCGATTTACTCCCTTCGTGCGCTTAGTCCAATTCACCAAATTAATATTCAGAACCATCAATTTGAACCCATTTGTCACCGGCCCAATGTAAATGCAAATTAAGAAATAAATGCACCTAAAACTATATGCTATGCAATTAACTATTTTTTTAGGGGTAAATTAACCCCTAATTTTTTAATGTAATAAATGACCAACAACCTGAAATCAATTTGATTTAAAGACAATGATTACATCTAACAAGTTTTTAGAATGTGATACAAGGCACCACATTGCATAATTATAACGTAAGCGAAGCAATCAATGGTTTCAAGTACATTTAGCTTTTCGAGATCTTTGCTCCATTTTACTTTATTCTCTTACATACAAACATCGATGATCATATTTGTCACTTATCTAGAAGGAAGTATATAAGTAAATTAAGCCAAAATCAGATGAGATGGCAAGTGAAACGAATGTGTAATCACCATTTCTATCCGAAGCAACTCCAAAACCATCTGTAGCTTCATACAATGCTGAAGCAGGAGTTTGGTAATTTGAGCGGTTGACCTGGCTGTTGATCCTTTGGGAGGCAGCATTCGATCTTGACTCTGGTATACCTACTCCGCCTACAAAAGGTAAACAGGAGATTAAAACAACTAAATAAATTTACAGCAAAGAATTCTAAATAACCAACAAAAACAAGAATGAGATAGAAAAGAACTCAGTTAGATTCTGGATGACTTGCGAAGGAATATTCAACCATTTATAGAATGGAAGATGCACTGATAGCAAATAATGTAAGCTGCAAATATAGGAATGCAAAGGCACAGCCAAAATGAGTAGTATCAATTTGACACATGAAATCTAAAATGCAAAGAAACCACCTCATAACTTTTAGGAAAGATCTTCCAAGCACACGTGGTGCAATGATCACTGTCCCTGTTTTGCACATATATATCAAATCGTTGAAAATTATTTGGCCATGCAAAGCTACAAAAAAATAAAGTTTTCCCTAATAAACTGGGTCTGAATTTGAATTCCCAGCTACTCATTATATAATGGATCCCGAGATCGTCGTCTTTGGATTTACAATGAACTATTAGAGTTGTTCCGGCTAGCAAACTATTTCAAATTATAACATGCGTTCTACCCTAAACATCTTCCACACAACTTATGAGCAACAAAGAACAAACAAATATGAGTTTCAAAATGACAAAGAGAGAACACTCACAAGAAGAGGTAAGCGTAGAGGTCAGCGGTGGTGAGGGTGAGCGGCGGTGGTCGAGGGTGAGCGACGGTGGCGTCAAGGGCGAGCGGCGAGCTACAACAACATTGCTCGGGGAAAGCTCGGAGCTAAGCGAGGGTGCTGTGGGTCACGAGCTTTGGGGCACGGTGAAGGCAGAGTTGCGGCATCTTGGGCTTCGGGGCACAGCAAAGGTAGAGCGGCGGCGTCGCGGGCTTTGGGGCATGGCAAAGAGAGAGCAGCGGTGTCGTGAGTTTCGGGGCACGGTGAAGGCAGAACAATGGCATCACGGGCTATATGCAAGGCGTGGTGAAGGTAGCGGGGGGGAGTAGGAGCAATGTCGGTGCGAGCTGCAGGCGAGGCGAGGCGGGGATGCTACTTGGTGGCGTCGAGTAGAGGGCGAAGAGAGAATATAGGGTAGAGTGTTGTGAGATAGTGAGACTAAGTGTTGTGAGAGTAATTTGGGGCGCGGCGAAGGTAGAGTAGCGGCGGTCGCGGCTCAACCCACGGCCAAGGGGGGAAGAGCTCGGTTCGGGCGGAGGTGGTGACGGTTTGGAGCAACGACGGCCCGGACGGCCGAGCGAGTGGCGGCAAGAGGTGGTGATGGTGGCTTGGGGACAGCGGCGGTGCCTCACGGTGACGTGGATGGCGAGATAGCTCGTCGGGTTCAATAGTGAGACGGCTTGTCAGACGAGCAGTGGGTGGTGGGGGTTTGGTGGCCAAGAGGTGGTGGTGAGTAGGGCGTGGGGGCGGCAGTGTGGTGGTGGGTGAAGCAGCAGCCGGCGAGAGGAAGGAAGAAGAAGAAGAAGAAGAAAAAGGGGGGTTTTTGGCCGAGAGAAGGGGAAAGAGGAGAGAGAGAGAGAGGAAAAGAAAAAAGTTGGAGGACAGGGAAGTGACGTGAGGAGGAAAAAGGGGAGAAGAGAGAGAGAGAGAGAAAGAAAGGGAAAGGGGGGAAGATTGAACAAAAGGGCGTTAGGGTTTTTTTTTTTTTTTTTTTTTTTTTTTTTTTACCTTCCTCTAGTTCCGGTTCCTATGGGAACCGGACCGGAACCGGGAACCGCTGGTTCCCAGAAAAAGAGAACCGGGAACCGGAACCGGCCCCCTTAGAACCGGGAACCGGAGTGAAACCTCCGGTTCGGTTCTCCGGTTCTCGGTTTTACCCGGGAACCATGCTCACCCCTAATTCTAACCACTCCAATCTTTTTGGTGCAACTATTCCTCTTCTCCTAGTGGAAGCTAATTGATTATTCTCTCTCAATCTACTCAGCATATTCCTTTGTTGTCAACATATGCAATATTAAGGTTCCACCAGTCCTAATTTCATCATTATTAGTCTACTTAGAATATTTCATCGTTTTACTTGGCCTATAACTGGCCTCCGATAAATGAGTGGGTCTCATCAAATAGGAAGAACAAATTTTCATGAGTAGCTGAGTCAAACTAAGTTGTGATTAGTAAGATTTGAGAGAGCCCGAACCAAGTATGAGTGTCATTTCACAAGAGAAATCATCGATTCTTTTTTAATAGGGTTAATACTCTGAAAACTTCAAAACTTGTACATTTATGACAAATTTACTCTAAACTATTTTTTTTTAGTACAAAAAACTTCAAATTAGTATATCTGTGATAATTTACCCAAAATAATCACAAAAAACTTAAAACTTATATATTTGTGATACATTTACTTGTAAACTAATTTGTTCGATCATAAAAAACTATATGTTATATTTGTGACAAATGAATCTTTTGTTAAATTGGATTAATACCACAAAAAATTACAAAAATAAAAATTCCAAATCGGTATACCGGTCAATTATCATGTGTTATCAGATGTAGCAATTTAATAGAAAAATTTAATAGAAATTAATAGATGATATATTTATCACACATGTATTAATTTGTGGTAAATTTGTCAAAAATGTACTAGTTTGAATTTTTAGTGATCATCTATCTTTTGATAGTTCTTCGTTGCATGCTCCCTGGCTGTAGCGACAACCGTGTTAAGTGTAGTAATTGTAATCGTTATGTGATGTATGGAGGAATAGATCGTCCACAACAATCCACAAGTCTACGCAATATGGGTCGTTCTCACTCCTGAATGTCCTTGCACTGCATATTTTGTAAATCAAGCTATCATTATAACCGCACTTGACATCATTGGAAGAACAGAGTAACCAAAAAACAAGGAGCAGTTTCACAATTGCTGAGATAATATATTCATCGTTGGTCACTCTACACCGTTCCTTTCCTCCGTAATGGTTCTTTGAGGTTCAAGCAGTCGTGTGTATATAAGCGAAACTTCCTCTTACAGGTTTCTCCACCAACTCGTCCTTACTCGGGGGCCAAAACCTTGAGAATGTCAAAATAAATGAATTATTAAAATCCTTTCCTCTCGTTTAATATCCTTCTCCCTGGAGCAATCTACAGAATCAATGTTAATGGCAGGACGAATTGGTCGACAACATCTCTCTTTGCTACCGCCACTTCCATGTTTTCATTAGATCAGACCTCGTAGTTATCCACTGGAGTCATATTCTGCTCGAACTCATTAGGCGGCTTTGTTGGAAATATATCTTGAAGATTCCAATTCCTTGGATTAGTTTTGGTAAATAGGAAAATAGGAAAATAGAGATTCATTTATTATTTTTTCCTGTTTTATTCTTTTGTCTCTTACATTATAAATATACCAATGTAATGTAAATATACATGATGAATATACAGAGAAAAAGCTTTTCTCAAATCTCCATTACACATTCTGTCATGGTATCAGAGCCGACCCTCCTGGCCTAAAGCTTCCGCATATTCTTTGAATTGCCATCGTTCCTTTTCTGGCTTGTTGTTGCATAATCTTTACCTGCGAAACGACCCAGCAAAACGATTAGGAATTCAATATTTTTGGTGCCATGACGAAAAATGTTGAGAATTCCTCAACAGAGGAGACACCTACCTCAGATCCGGTTATTTCTCTTGGCGGCGACCAAGTCTCTGTTCATCCATCAGAAGAAACTTTTTCTGCACAATTAATTCCAGCGTCGGGCCAGACCTCCGGCCCAATCCAGTGGCCTCCAACCTTTCCTCAAGCATATGGACAGATGTGGAATCAGTATCCTCAGTACCCGTTTGGCCCGTTGCCAGGACAGGTATGGACTCAGCACCCTTTTGGGCCTTCGCAGCCCGTAACAGGTCCTACAGAGACATCGGGCCAGACGAACTCAGCTCAGGAATCCGGATCCGTCCAGGGTCAGGGATCCGGATCTCTCCCGGGTTCGAATCCCTACCCGGGATTTCAACCCGGATTCACACCACCGGGTCAGGGATCCGGATCTATCCCGGGTTCGAATCCCTACCCGGGATTTCAACCCGGATATGCGCCACCGGGTCAAGGAACCAGATCTATCCCGGGTCATGGGACGAATCCCTACCCTGGATTTCAACCCGGATATGCGCCGTTGTTTTTTCCGGTTGGCGGCGGCGGTCGGCTTGAATCCGGCGACCCTCTGTACACGTCACCGGCCGATGGACCCGAATTGAAGCTCCTCGGGATGCAACTTACCGGAGCAGAAAACTACGCGGCCTGGGCAAGGGATCTCCGGCGTGCTCTTGTCACCAAAGACAAGGACGGCTTCCTCGACGGAGCCATTCCTTTTCCGATCGATGAGCGTCTCCAACGGCAGTGGCGCAAGTGCAACCAACTGGTTCGCACATGGCTCGGAAACTGCCTCGCACCAGAAATTGCAGCCGGACTCCCACCAACCGAAGACTCCCGAACCCTCTGGGACAGCATCCGCGAGATGTATGGACGCCTCGACCGAGCGAAGCTGTTCACCATCACCCAAGCTCTATCGGAGTTGAAGCAGGGGAACCTCTCGGTTACCTCCTGCTTCAACCGCCTCTCCGCTCTATGGAATGAGCTTGAGGCCGCCAAAGAGCGACTCGAAGGTCCCGAAGAAACCCTCCAACAGTACCGGAAAATTAAAGAGAGGGAGAAAACGACGAGATTCTTACTAATTTTAAACGAATCCTTCTCGGCTTTCCGATCGCAAATCCTCGCGATGGACCCTCCACCTCCGCTCGGTCGCATTTACCAGTTGGCCGTCCAAGAGGAGCATCATCGGATGGCCGCCGCTGGACACGCTCGGCTAGGCGAAGGCTTGAGCTTGGCCTTTCTTCCTTCCGGCGACACAACCCTCGGCGGAACCTCCACAGATCTGGAGAGGAAAATCGTTGCTGCGGCTACGGGGAGAAGAACCGGAGGAAACCCTAAAACATTTCGATCTGACGGCTCAGATCCAAGATCTGGAATGGATGGCTGGGATCGCCGATCCAAGATGGACGGCTCAGATCGGCGCGCTGGATCGGACGGCTGGGATCTCAACGCTAGAATGGACGGACGAGATCGACGCGGTGGATCGGACGGCCATCATCTATCCGCAGCTTCAACAGAATCGGACGGCTGGGATCATGCCACGTCAGCAAGAAAGGTCAGTGGGCAGAATTCCAGATTTAAAAATAAATATTGTAGCTACTGTAAACGTCCACATCATACCATTGAGACCTGTTGGAAGCTACATGGAAAGCCTAATGACAAAAAGAGAGAATCCATTATTTCCCAAGTTTTTGCACAAAAGACAGATGGATCACCTCACCAGATGATCACTCAAGAGCAATATCAGAATATTGTACAAATGCTGGATCAACTCAAGACTAGCGATAGAAGTGCAGGATTCTCAGGTACTTTCCTATACAACAAGAATTCGTTTTTGGTTGATGTATGGATTATCGATTCAGGTGCTAGTGACCACATAGTATGCAACAAATTTTTTTTTTCTCACACATACAAAATGCCAGAATCTCCTATCACGGTGCGTCTTCCAAATAGGAACATCACAAATGTTACCCAAACCGACACCGTTCACCTTGGTCAAAATTTAATCCTGACAAATGTTTTATATATTCCAGAATTTGAATTCAATCTTTTGTCTGTCTCAAAAGTATGTGAGGATAACTCTTGCCATGCCACATTCAATTCCGACAATTGTCTTTTTCAGGACCATTCGACTGGCAAAGTGATGGCCTTGGGTAGTGTGGTAGATGGACTCTATTTCTGGAACAATTCCCCGGGAGATTTAGAATTATTAAATAAGCATGTTTCTTGTAATGCTATCAGTTCAAATAAAAATCTCCTTTCTCATCAACGATTGGGTCACGGTGCTTCTTTTCCTCATCCAAAATGTCCAATATGTCCTTTAGCTAAACAATCTCGAGCACCTTTTCCGAAAAGTACATCTCGTGCAACAGATTCCTTCTCTTTACTTCATATGGACATTTGGGGACCTTATCATACTCTTCACTGTGATGGATCTCGATTCTTTCTTACAATTGTTGATGATTACACTCGAGCCACATGGGTTTATCTTATGCAATCGAAAAGCCAAACTTTTGGTCATCTATCAAACTTTATTTCCCTAATTAAAAATCAGTTTGATAAATCTGTACAAAAAATTCGTACAGATAATGGGCGTGAGTTTTTCACTTCTGATTGCAAAATTTTTTTATCTTCCCATGGTATACTTCATGAAAGTTCCTGCACTTACACTCCGCAATAAAATGGACTTGTTGAGCGCAAACATAGGCATCTGTTAGAGGTTGCTCATGCTCTAAAATATCAAGCTTCCATTCCAGAAGAATTTTGGGGAGATTGTGTGGTCACAGCAGCTTATTTGATCAATCGCATGCCAACTCGAATTCTTAATGGTAGGACCCCTTTTGAGATGCTTTATAACAAACAGCCTGATAACAATCATCTTAAAGTATTTGGTTGTTTATGCTATACAACAAATGTGGGTTATCGAGATAAAATGGGCCCTCGAGCCACTCGGTGCATCTTTATGGGATATTCTTCTCTTCAGAAAGGATATCGAGTTATGGAGATCTCTACAAGGAATTTTTTCATTAGCAGGGATGTTGTATTTCATGAAGACATATTTCCATTTAAGGAAAAGGTTTCTTCATCACAGTCCTCTCTACCATCAGGACACGACAGACTATTTTTGCCTGATGATTCTTTGTCCTCAGCACCAGGATGTCTTATTGCACTAGGACCACCCATATCTTCAGGACCATCTTTGCCTGCATCAATGGAATTATCACCTCCAGAAGCAACTTCGCCAGGATTATCTGAGGACATTTCCCAATCTCCTATAAGAACAGCTGCTTCACCAATTCTTTCTGAACAATCAGATCCTCCAGCACAAATCCTTGAGCCGCC
Organism: Eucalyptus victrix; assembly: GCA_016097545.1. Lineage (NCBI taxonomy): Eukaryota > Viridiplantae > Streptophyta > Magnoliopsida > Myrtales > Myrtaceae > Eucalyptus > Eucalyptus victrix. The sequence goes on from CM027842.1 coordinate 51,508,836, forward strand.
TCGACGATCTGGAAGGAACACTCGTCCACCTACATGGACAAAGGATTACATATGTTCTGCAAGAAGTTCTTCAGGTACACAATATCCCATTGGCTCATATGTATCATTTAATCGTTTATCGCCAGGACATATGTGTTGTATAAGTCGCATATCTGAAGAACGAGAACCATTCTCCTTCGCTGAGGCAGCACGAGACCCTAGATGGCAACATGCGATGGAATCCGAACTTACTGCTTTGATGGAGAATCACACATGGGATATTGTTCCTTTGCCGCCAAGACGGAAACCGATTGGCTGCAAATGGGTTTACAAGATCAAATTCACAGCAGATGGTTCTATTGAGCGTTATAAGGCTCGATTAGTTGCTAAGGGATTCACTCAAAAAGAAGGTTTTGATTACCATGAGACCTTTTCTCTAGTAGCCAAAGAAGTCACTGTACGTTCCTTCTTATCCGTTGCAGCCATACGAAATTGGTCTCTTCATCAGATGGATGTGCATAATGCTTTTCTCCACGGTGATCTCGATGAAGAAATCTACATGGATATGCCTCAAGGATTATGCAGACAGGGGGAGTCTCGGGTATGTCGTCTTCGCAAATCCTTATATGGATTAAAACAGGCATCTAGACAATGGTATGCCAAATTCACTGCTGCACTAACCAATGCAGGTTTTGAGCATTCTAAGTATGATTATGCCTTGTTTACACGTACTACAGAAGCATCATCAATTTATCTGTTGATATATGTTGATGACATACTTGTCATGGGAAATAATGATTCTGATGTTGTCAAGTTCAAAAAATATTTACGCTCCACCTTTCACATCAAAGATTTGGGACCGCCAAAATATTTTCTTGGCATCGAGATTGCTCGGTCCAATGAAGGAATTTGCCTCAGTCAAAGGAAATTCATCTTGGAGATTGTTTCTGAAGCAGGTCTATCAGGATGTAAACCAACAGTCATTCCAGTTGAACAGAATGTCAAGTTGACGACTCATGAATATGACATAAGTTCTCCTTCAAACATTGAGGACTCAGTGCTCAAAGATCCTTTAGAATACCAGCGACTTGTCGGAAAGTTGATATATCTTACAATGATAAGACCTGACATATCATATGCCGTACAAATACTCAGCCAGTTTATGCATATGCCAAAGCAATCACATATGGATGCGGCATTGAAAGTTGTGAAGTATCTAAAGGGATGTCCAGGCCTTGGTATACTTCTATCTCGTGACTGCAATATGAAGATGACAGCTTTTTGCGATACAGATTATGCCACCTGCCCAATGACTAGGAGATCTATTACTGGTTTCTGCATAAAGCTGGGAAAATCATTAATTTCTTGGAAGACAAAGAAGCAGTCAACTGTCTCACTATCATCCGCAGAGTCAGAGTATCGAGCCATGGCAAAGGCCACCTGTGAAATAGTCTGGATACGAGGACTACTCCTGGATCTCGGAATACAAGTTAGTGGACCGACTGAATTGTTTTGTGATAATGATGCTGCACTCAAATTGGCGGCAAATCCAGTCTTTCATGAAAGAACAAAACACATAGAAGTAGATTGTCACTTCACTCGGGATAGGATCAAAGATGGAGTCCTGGTGACAAAAGGAATCGGAACAACGGAGCAACCTGCAGACGTCTTTACTAAAGCGTTATGTCGGAAACAGCATAGATATTTATTGAGCAAGCTTGGTATCCTTGACATCTACAGGCCACCAGCTTGAGGGGGAGTGTTGGAAATATATCTTGAAGATTCCAATTCCTTGGATTAGTTTTGGTAAATAGGAAAATAGGAAAATAGAGATTCATTTATTATTTTTTCCTGTTTTATTCTTTTGTCTCTTACATTATAAATATACCAATGTAATGTAAATATACATGATGAATATACAGAGAAAAAGCTTTTCTCAAATCTCCATTACACATTCTGTCAGGCTCTGTATCCCTTTCCTTGAGCAACTGCTCAAATTTAGATACTCTTGTCGCCAACTGGAACAAGCCGGAAAAGCCAGGATCTTCAAATCGTTCTCTAATGTTGAACTTCAGAACGTCAAAGGCCAGATTATGATATCTTTCTCGGAGAGCCGCGTCAGATAATCCCCAACTTTCGATCAGTACATAGGTGCAAAGGCTCTTAGGAAGTTAGTTGACTTAATCCTATTATAATTTTCAGCATTAAAGAATGAATAACTAAAGTCTCGTGTAAACCGATGCGTCATATATAATGTGCCACACGCCCGGTCAATCACAATGTACAGATGTGGGGACTTGTACTTTTAATTTTCACAATCAAAAGTAGTAATGTTTTGAACTTGCATGACATCGATTATTCCCATATTCCAAAATTAATAATCTTGTCACAAATAAAGAATTGAGTTTGTCAGTTATAACAAATTTAAAATTTTTAAAATAATTAATTTCGAATAAAGAATTGAGTTTGTCACAAATTCAAGGCTGTATCATTTCACTACGATTTTCTCGACCTATAACAAAATGCTATGCCTTGACCATGCACTCTTTGCAACGCCCATTAGAATTAAAATTTAGAAAAGCGCATTAAAGACGATCAGAGTGCCCATCCCTCAAGCATTTCTTTTGAATTCTATTACATTTGGCAAGGGAGTGCAGGAGACTGCAATGACCCGATACAACGAGGGATAGTGAATCCCATAGCGGCTCCTATGATGACACCTCTAGCAGTGACATAAGTATCCCACGGTCGATACTTACTCAAGAATGCATAAATAATAAACCTCGGTCGTACCAGGAGGACAATATGTGGTAATGTGTTGAGATATGTGGCCCTCTATCTTCACTTTTCTCCTGAATTTCTTTGTTCCCTTCATTTGAGATTAAAGGGAAATGTCTATATATATAAGAGGTTCTCCTTAAAGGTGCAAAGGAAGATCGGCAATCCATTTGATATGTAGGATGACGACTCTGGTGAACGTCATCTTTTTTAAAACTATGTTTTGTTTAACTCTACTAATTCAACTTGTACATAACGTGGAATGGACATCCCTGTTTTCACTCGTAAGTATCCCATGCACATCATGCAAGACAGATTTTGTGACGTCATCCCATACCATAATTGTTTCTTGTCATCCTTGTATTAGAGAAGAAGCATCCGTTTGTTGTTCCTAATATTCCAAAATTAAGATTATCGGTGCAAATAAAGAATTGAATTTGTCTATTATAACAGTTTGGTTTTTAAAAATAATTAGTCACACATTACACTTCAAATTTGAAGCAGTATTAATTTACTACGATTTTTCGAACAATGAACAATTGCCTTGACCAGGCACTCTTTCTGACGGCCCACTAAAAATTGGAAATTAAAAAGAGAGCATTAAGGACGATTAGTATGCCCATCCCTAAAGTATTTCTTTTGAATTCTATCACATTTGGCGAGGAAGTACATGATACATATACCTGTGTAGAGGAGGAGTGATTCCTAGAACAAGAGGGATCAAGCAAAGTGTGGCTCCTAGCAAATTTTCAGAATGACAAAAGAGGTAAGAATAAGGAGGTTCAGCCATCGTGGTTGAGCTCGATGAAGCTCAAACAACTATGGCCAAGCTCCAAGAAAATCTAGGGGTTATCACAGCGAGGTCAATGAAATTCAAGTGGCCATGGCTGTGCTTGACCAAGCTCGAGCGACCATGAGAGAACTCAATGAAGCTCAAGCAGCTTCAGCCACTAGCTTAATGAAGTTGGATTGGCCGTGGCTACGAGCTCGAAGAAGCTCCAGCTGCAATTGCGGTAAGCTCTCTCTCTCTCTCTCTCTCTCTCTCTAAGTTTCTATGGCTGATGTGGCAATGTCACATAAAATTTTATTACGAATCATAAATGAATGAGTGCATTTCGACTTCCGATTTAACAATTCAATCATCTATGTAAGCCAATTTCTATTGATAACAAATAAAGTATGACCAAAATATTAATGGCGCCACATTTTAATTTTTTTTTTTTTGGGCAAAGACACATTTTAAAAAATTGTTAATATTATGGAAAATCCTAAACTGGTACATCCATGACAAATTTGTCATAAACTAATTTTTTGACCATCAAAACTCCCATACTAGTACACCAATGACAAATTTACCATTAATTAGTTTTTGTTTTATTTTGCAATCAAATTATTGAGTTAGATGATATGTGATAGTTTGATGAGTGTATTAGTTTGGGGTTTTACTCTTTGTTTATTACACATGTACCAATTTATAATTTTTTTCGTGGAATTTAACGAAATAAATGATAAATTTGTCATAAATATACTAATTTTGGGTAAATTTGCCATAAGTATATTGATTTGGGGCTTTTTATAATTAAAAAAATTAGTTAAGGGTAAATTTATTATAAGCTTGGGGGTTTTTTGTAATATTACCTATTTAAAAAAAAAGTACATGACAGTTTTGAAAAGGAAAAAAATGTAGATGAATGGTCTTGATTGTCCGGGGGGAAGGTAGAGGGAACAATTGTACAATTTGTTTTAGTTTCAAGATAAAGTTTTATGCTCAAGCATGAAGACTAGTTTCCTCATGTGACAGTGATGTACGGATTTCACAGAAATAAGAATTCGATGTTTACTAACCCCTCTATTTGAATTTGTAATTTTTGTGATTAAATTCATTTCCTAAGAATTTGCCGTGACCAGTAAGCCTGGGACTTGCCTTGAGAATGTTTTAAGACACATATCAAGAGATTTTATAAAAATCATTACTGACTACTCTAAAAGTTTAAGCTATTAAAGAAATGTGTGATTTATTATATAAATATACTATCACTTCTTGTCAAGCTTAGTCTTTTTGCCTAATACAAAATATGAAAATATTTCATTCGGAAAGCAAATATGGGACCTGAAATGTCACCCTGATCCTCTAAGCATGTGCCCATCCTTCGGTAGTTGATTAAATTATGACGTCCTAGGATGCACCACCGGCCCAATTCAATTTTTAATGCACATGCGAAAGTGAATAAATAAATCTATAGACAACACCAAGATGGAATAGAAAAGTAGGGCCACAATTTTTAAAATCATAACACCTTTATACAACACAAACTAGGTCATTTACAAGCTATTCTATATTCACAAAAGTCTACAAAGGTCGATCCTCAAAACGAGTTGTCTTGTAACTAGCTAGCCGGACTCGTTTGCCAATTCTTCAGTTTCTACAGGAGTTGGGCGCGGCGTTGGGTTCTCCACCACGCCATCGGGAGGGTCAGTTGGATCCTCGACCAAAACAACATTAATTACCACAACGGGGATATCAAAAGTCCTAAGGGGACCTAGCCTGACACCATTGGGTGCTAGTGAAACCACACTATGAATCGATGATGGAACACATAATGTGGATGCTCTTCGATCTAGACAGTGGTCACTACAAGCTCATAGATCCAAAAACTTCCGGGATCAAGATAACTGTAAACCGCTCAGTGACTCTCATCGGCTGACCATAATGCTCAGGGGGATTCACCATCTAAGAACCTGAAAAGTTAAGCCCACGACAAGGTGAGACAATGTCTCAGCAAGTTCACCCCCTAAACTCCGACTAGGAAGGAAATACGCCTAAAGGCTACCTATGCACATATAAAACAGAGGACTTACCTTTGCCTTAGTTCCTTCTTGCAAGTCGGTATGATTCAAATACTCAACCAGTCACTTCAATTCAAATCAAATCATTGACCAATCAATCCATTTGATTCCATGCCAACAATACCATCCATAGAATTCGATCGACTCAAACATTGCTCACTTTAAGCTGATAATAGATGGTATAGCTTACCAAAACTGATAGATATATAAAAATACTGCTCATCAAAGCTGCTATATATCTATATTACTTACCAAAGCTATGTGATACATAATATGCTCACCAAAGCTATTAGAGTATACTGCTCACCATAAGCTGATATATCAAAGTTCGCAGGCTGATATAGTATACTGTTCTCATCCACTGAAAATTTACTGTCTTTATAGTACTCGGTAAAAATAATCGTGTGTGGGTACACGATTGGCTTGAGCCAAAAACATAATATCTTTTTTTATTTTATTTTATAGAAAATCACATTAATTATAACAATCTATAAACACATTTTTGCCATTGTAAACTGATGCCCGGTATTTTCTAATTAAATACCAAAAATACTCAATTTTGGGATAAATACTCAAAATTACAAATCATACTCAATTTGTACAAATCAACACTCAATTAAATAAACTAATCACACCATTGCAATTAGTATGAAATTCCGTGTGCACCCTTAAACCACTTAAGATACATCTCTTAGTAAGATCATCGTATTTCATAGACACACTCCTAATTTTTTTTTGAACATTAGATATACAATGATCATGATACAATGCACATCACTAAGTACCATAGAAAAAATAAAGTCATGACACTTTTATTTACATACTTTTATGATGGATTTTTTTTTCTCGGGTCGGTCCATCAAAAGAAAGGCCAAGACTTCTCACTACACTCAGCCATAACCCAAAAAGAAACAACTCGACCCTCTATGATAATTGTGCAAATCCCTCCATCAACTAGAATCGGCTATTGCCCAAAAAGTTGCAGCTCCTACTTCTCACGCATGGGCCCTCACACCCATCCTGGTGCATCAGGCGGTGGCAGTGGCAACATCCCCCTAAACACTCCATCTCGGCGGACATGAACTGACAAAAACTCCTAAATGATAGGGCCCTTAGCTAGGCCTACATCTTACATAACCAACACTCGCACTCGCGTAAATGTCAGTCCAGGGATGGTGATGCAGTCGATCTCCGTACACTCTACCTCTACATCCGATGGGAGGCCATAGAAGGTGCCCCGCGTGATGGTAGGGAGTGGCATCTTTCTAATTTGAAATATTGGTCCCTGAAGGGGTGAGTATAGCCACTAGCAGGTAAAAGATCCAATTAACCACCGAATGCATCATACAATACAATCAAAACAATCATAATATAGTACATGCCATTCATGCATCCAAGCATAACTTACCTTGCAGCCATGCATATGTTACCATACCATATGTACCTACATCCTCATTTACTCATCACTATCATGTCACACACATAACATCATGTCATAGGTGATCATTATCATGTCACACATATCATCATGCCATAGGTGATCATTATCATGTCACACATATCATCATGCCATAGGTGATCATAATCATATCATGCACATATCATCATGCCATAGGTGATCATCATCATATCATGCACATATCATCATGCCATAGGTGATCATCATCATATCACACACATATCATCATGCCATAGGTGATCATCATCATATGTCACACATATCATCATGCCATAGGTGATCATCATCATATCATATATGCATGATTCAATTTCCACATTTATCTTTCAATTCAATCACCACATCTCTTTCCCGGGATTAATAATTGCATCCCACATTTTATCAATCGCACCCTAACCTGGCATCGCGAGAAAAACCTCTAGCACACACCACTAGGCATTCGGCATTCCCACATTCCGGGCATCTCGCATCCCAACTGGCATCATGAGGCATCCCCCAAGGCACAAACCTCCGAGGCTTCCGGCACCCAACCATTCTGGGCATCTTGAAACTCCTGAGGACATCCGGGCATGTACAATCCGGGCATCCGGCACCCCCCATCCTGGGCATCCTGACACTCCTAGGGCATTATCATCTGCCTCCAACAGTTTCCTCATTTATCACAATTTCATGTTCACCAATTTATGTCTTAAAATCAGCATGGCACATGATGTAATGGCAAACAAGATCACTTTCATTATTTTAATTCCTATATGCATTTCCAATCATCATCATACATGCAGAAAGATAAACCACTAATGACAATACAATCCATGGGGTCCATACAACTTAGAATTGTCCATATATCATGCCTTTTTGAAATTTACTAAATTCCAGCTTGCACAATTTTGGAAAACTTTTAAATTAAATATCCATATGATCCTCAAAAATCACACAATTTGAGCATGTAATAGACAATACATAAAGGTAACACTTTCATGAAGAACACATGCCCAAAAGTGCTGCACACAAAAAGGTATAGCACACACATTCAACATGCAAAATTCGGACAAAGTCAGATTGCGCAGTTTTTGAAATATTTCGATTAAAATACCCAAATGACCTCCAAAAATTATGAAATTTTACCAGGTTATAAGAAAGACCCTGAGGTATATTTTTCATGAATACATTTAGGCCAGATTCGCTCTAGATAATTAACTATAGACGGTCGAAGCTCCTGTTTCTAGTACCAAACAGTCCAGTTTAGCTATCTCCGAAATATCAATGTTTTGCCTACTTATCTTTCTTCGTTTCCTCTGAAATTTTGATATGTTTTGCCTCAAGAGGTCCCCTACAACTTTTATTAAGGGATATAAGTGAGATTCTCAAAGAATTGTCATCATATAGGTCTAAGAAATCTCGGGTGTCCAGTACCGTATTTCCAGATTTACCGTCTTCAAAAGAAAATCGTTTCACTAGGCTACACTTGCTCATTTGACCTAAAATTTGAGTATGTTAGTCTTTATGATGTTATATACAACTTTCATGAAGAAGTCGAAGTGAGGTTATTGGTAAAAAGCAACATGCAACTCACAAAACCACCAAGAGGTTGACAAAGCAGTTCCAGATCTAGCGTCTTCGTAGGAGAAGGGTTTCATCCCTTAAAAATCAGCCTTTTTGTCTCAAATTTTAGTATGTTATACGTTGAGATATTGTCTACAACTTTCCTTAAGGAATCAAAGTCAAAATCCAACTCGAAACATGCATGCAAGCCTCTACAAAATTCTGAGTCAGGCCATATACACGAAAACAGCAAGCTATTTCAAAAACAAAACACATTAGCTTCGGTTTCTCACTCCTAAACACCCAAGATTCAACACCAAAATCAAGCAAATGAGGCACACGGTCGGTGACGGATGGACGGACGACGAGCAGGCGAGCGGCTCCTTCTTCCTCTCTCGGTTCCTCTCTTTCTCTCGCAACTCTTCTCCTTCTCACCTTGGACGAAGCCCTCTCTCTCCCTCTCTTTCTCACTTTAACTGGCCACTATCCCCCTAATGGTCTTCCCTTCCATCATTAGCAATGATTGCTAATTGCATGATCTACACTTGGCAACTAGGAGGAGACACATGGTCTTCTTCATGCAAGATGGGCCTCCATCTCTCGGTGGGGCTTGGGCCAGCAAATGGGCCGGCAACAGCTCCTCTTCTTGGGCTTCACGGCTAGGTCCAAATGGCCGAAAATAAGGTGAGGTCATGGGTTGGTTTTAAGCAATTTCTTTGGCCCCTATCTCATCCTATTAATTTGCCTATTCCTTAATTATATAATCTCCTAATTGAAATTCATAAATCACAAAACTCTGTGACCTATCTTAATAAATTCCAAATCCATAATCCTTCATGGCCAAAATAGAAATCTTTATAAAATAATTATTCACCATAGGCTTGGCCAAAGTCTTAGTGCAAGACATTAATTTGAGCACCCCTAATGACTAGCAAGGAATTTTGGGATGCCACATTATGGTCATCGGTTATCTTGGTATAATTTTCCGAAAAATAATAAATAATTAAATAAATACAAAAAATAATTAAATAAATACAAATAAATGCCATAAATGCAAACTTAGGCTGGAAAAGCCTAATTAAATACCAAAATGGGCCCATAAAATTTTTGAACCAATCTAGATAAATAATACAACCTATCTAGTTGCTAATTAAACCATTCTAACCACCTAACATGTATAAACGAGTAATTAAATCACTAATTCGTTCTAACTAACCACCTAAACCATACTTGTCTAAACTAATCAACCCTTAAGCATAATTAATTCCATAAGTGGAAATTAGTGAGTAAACTCATCGGTTTTGAAATCCGATGAGTTCACGGTGATGGCAAGGCAAAGATGGGCAACAAACTCCAAAGTGGTAACACCCTACAAGGCCCGGAAGCTGTCCAAAGCGAGCTTTGAAGTCCACGGTTGGATTGGGCTATTCGGTTCTGGTCGGTGGGTCGAGAGGTTGAGCTAGGTGGTGGCTTAGGTTGGAATGGCGAAGATGGGCTGGTGAGCAACTACAGCGGCTAGGTGGAGGCAAATGGCGGCCGGACGGAGGCTTAGGTGGCTGGATGGTGGCTCAACAGGCATGGGGGAGGCTTGGGAATGGGTTGGACTCATGGTTGGAGGAGTTGGGTTGTGGGACAAGTAGCCAGGCGTGGTTGGTGCTTGCAGGGCGCAATGGCGATCGGTGGCGATCCAACGGGGCTGGTGACGGTTTGCGATGGTAGGGAAGGAAGGCTGGCAATTTCTCTAGTTTTGGGAGCTTCAAAAGTTGATCAACAATGGAGAAAGCAAGTTGAAATAGAGATGAAGAGGCCAGCTGCCCTTGGAGGGTCCCTTCACGCCCCTAAAGTCTTTTATCTCATCCTCATTTCCCTTGGCAAGCCCCCACCCCAATTGGCAGACTTCCTCAGCCAAATTGTGTGCATCAAAACTCCCTAGAATAAGTCCTAAGTGATCCAAAAGTTGAGGGACTAAGGGACCTATGAAATTGCAACCTTTTTCCCCAAAATTGGACCAAGTCCTCTTCGATTGGATCCAATTTGACCCCTCATAAATTCCACCAATGTGTTCATGACCAAATTGATATTTTTCCTAATCAATAGAACCAACTTGAATCCTAAATATGCAATAAAAAATGGTCCCTTGAATTTTCGGTCGAAAATGGCCCTAAATTGAATTTCCGCAAAAAATCTCGGTTTGCAGAAAAATCTTCAAAGGGTGAGTCGACGGTCCTAAAATAACTCATGATTTGACAGAACTTTCAATTTTTAAATTAGATTTAAATTCGTGGTTAATTTCAATTTGATGCGATTTTAGTGTCACATAGCCCACCCGGTAGCTTTCCGGAATTTTTAGTATAATTGACTCATGATCGATTTATTTCGAGTCACAATGTATATCTTTGACACCTCGGCAACCCTCTGTTGTTGTGAAAATCTCTAAGTTTCAAATACGGACACAAGGTACCTAAAATGACAGAAAAATCGATTTAGTGTTGATCGACTAGAATTTTGCAATTAGGTGTAATCACCCACACTTTGATCACGTATCTCAGCTGAATTGACCTATCCCTAATCTCTAGTTGATTTTGACAATGCCGTAATGACCCTTGCAGGTTAGCACGGTCGAGCAGTTGATTTCTGGTCAAATTTTTAAGTCTATTGCATTTATATTCCTTAATGGCTTCACTTGATAAGCTAGTTATCTCATGAGCGGCCAACTTTGAGAAAAGAACTATAGGCGTGTTGATGAAAAGCCCAACTTATCCAATCGAAATTAGAACCTAAAAATCAGAATGTCACATGAAAAATTCCGAATTCAAGACCTCTTGCTCTAATATTTTGTGGGATTACCATTTTAGCAATATTACATATCTCTCAGGATTATGCATATATCTCATTTGATTGTGCATATTCTTGATTGATTATATTTGAAAATATATTTATTTATTACCATAAATATTCATCTAATAAGCCTATAAGTAGACTCATGTATTCTTCTTCAACATAGATTGAAACACACATGAAATTCCATATTTCTCTCCTTCAAATTATTATTCTCTACTCACATGATAGGAGGAGAGAGAAGGGAAACAAATTTAACATGGAAGCTATGTTTTAATACCACAAAAAACATCAAACTTATACATTAGTTATATTTACCCAAAACTTATTTTTATGTAATGAAAAATAGCACCACATTCACCCCAAATTGGTATATCCATGCCACATTTACCCAAGCTTGTCGTAAATTTGGGATATTAATGGGTAAATGTGGCGCATATGTACTAGTTCGGAATGAATGTAGAATGGGTGTATTGGTTTGGGATGACAGATGTACTAATTTGTAATTTTTTCAAACAAAAAAGTTATATGTAGCATGGGTATACTAGTCCGAGAGTTTTTCTAACACAAAAATTATATATGGCAACATGTATCAATTAAGAGTTTTTGGTGGTATTAAGTCTAAAAAAAATTAGGCTTGAATGTTCAGTATCATTAAACTATCTTCAAGTGGAAAAGGACTACTTTATCCTAGACCAGTTCAATCAAACTGAAATTCCTTTTGCAAGCAAGAAGGCAATTAGACTACTTGCTAGGTGCTTCTTGCATATGATACCCGATCAACTTCTTCAAACGAGATATGTATTGCCTGATAGATTTTCTATTAACATGTCTTTTCCTTACGATATTACTCCCATTAGGCTATTTAAATTTATGGCACAACACCAGAAAATAGCTTAGCTATGCACGATAACACCAATGGCAAGAGACATTTCTTCTAATCTTATGGATAACAAAATCATGGCGCACTTGTAAAAACATGGGTTTTAGTATTAATCGATGAGACAACACAATGGTGTAGGATATGTGGTTAAGGTCTAGTATCTTGAAGGATTATATACTCAATTGTCATAGAGTGGTGACTTTCGTATCTGATTCTACAATCCTAAAGTTGGATTTGAGCCTAGAACTCTGAGATTATTCCTTGTCGATATGGTCCTGAGAGGTGCTCAAGAACTTGCCACAATAGTCCAGTAATAATGTTCGTCGTAGGAAGCGTTGCCATAGTAATTGTTAGGAGCACATTTGGCCAAATTGCAAGCACAAAGTAGACTTTATGTGATAGCCTGATTTTCAGGTTTTGTTTTCAATTGAATAAGTTGGGCTTTTCATCAACACACCTCTAGTTCTTTATCTTGAGTTGATCACTCATGGGATAACTAGTTTATTAGGTGAAGCCATTAAGGAATCTAAACATAATAAACTTGAGAATTCTACTATGACTCAACTGCTCGACCGTGCTAATTTGCAAGGGTCATTACGGCAAAGCCATGTGATTAAGTGTGGGTGATTCCACATAATTGCAAAATTCTTGTTGAACAACACTAGACCGATTTTTCTGTCATTTTGAGCCTATGTTCGTATTTGAAATCTCGAGATTTTCACGACAACCAAGAGTCGCCAATGCATTAAAGATGTACAATGTGGCTCGAAAATAATCAACCATGGGTCAATTGCACTAAAAATTCCTAAAAACTACTTGGTAGGTTAGGTCAAGCCAAAATCGTGTCCTATTGAAATTAACCGCAAATTTAAATCCGATTTTAGAAATTGAAAGTTTTGTTATGTCATGATTCATTTTAGGAACATTGACTTATCCTTCAAAGATTTTTATGCAAAACCGGGATTTTCGGCGAAAAATCAAAGTAAGATTATTTTGGATCGGGAAAATCAGAGGACCGTTTTTGAGTGTATTGTTGGCCGTCAAGTTGGTTCAATTGACGAGGAAAAATGTGAATTCAAGTGTGGGCACTATCACACCCCGATCCTCGAGCACATGTTCATCCCTCGGTGATCAATTTAAAATGTGGCATTCCAGGATGCGTTGCCAACCCATTTATTTTAATGCACATGTGGAAGCGTATAAATAAATCCCCAAACAACAAAAAGATGGGATAGAAAAACATGATCACAATTTCACAACCACAACACACTTTTATACACAGCTGAATAGTTTAATTACAATACTAGTTTATATACAAAAGTCTACTCAAGCATAAGGTCTACAAGTCCTTTAGGCATTTGAATCCCCGGTTGAAAACCCCGAGCTTTCCTAGGAACTTGGGTCCACCATTACACCACTAGGAGAGTTAGCTGTATCCTTGTCAAAAGCGATCTCTAACACCGACACAAGGATCTTAGAATCTTGTAGGGGACCTTCTCTGGGTCCATTTTGCCCGCGACGATACCACGCTCTGAATTGATGGGGTACCCTTTGTCACACCCCAAACCCCATGCACGCAACAACCCATTCCTTGGTCGATATAAAGCGATGTCCCAGGACTTATCGCCGACTTTCATTTTAATTTCACATGTGAAAATGTATAATAAAATCCCCAGATAACAAAAATATAGGATAGAAAAGCAGGATACCATTTTCACCAAAACACTTTTCATAAACAAACTAGTTTATACACAGAGGCCAACTCTAAGGTCTATGTACAAGAGATCTATCTCCAAGAAGAACTACTGAGCCATCCATGCTCTTGACCTTTTCGCCTCAAACTTCGGGTTTTTCATACTAGGGACCCAAAAATGGTTATACAATAATCAGTGAGATTAAAATCTCAGTGAGGTCCTCCCCTAAGCCCCTGATTAGAACCAACTCAACTTGAGGTATCTCTCCGAAACCACCCAACAAACATACCCCAACTAACAACCAACAGTCAAAAAATCAATTCACATGCAACCTTACTCGGTATGCAATACCTTGCATGTTGAATCTCAACACAATACACGCAATGCACATGGCCATTATATGATACGGTTCATCAATCACACACGAGTTGCGTCACAAGCGACTCACCTGGCCATTGCCACACCCTACACGTTATTGATTCATGCGTGCGTGCATGCCATAAACGTTTTGGCCATTTAGTGCTCAACTCATGTAGAACCAGAACTAATGATGCTATGATTCTCATACGTTCTTGCCCTTTAGTACGTCACCTATCCCTCATCAATCGATCACATGGGTCCCGATTATAAGGTAAAATTGTTATGACATGTCCTATACCGCACCACACAATTTTACCCTATAATAAGGCCCAACCAACTCAACAATCACATGTGCTCTAGTTATTAATGACCTACCAGCTATAGTTAACTTTCCAGTTAGCAATCATTTGACTTCCGCCAGGCTACCGATAAAAATCGAGCTTTTTCTCGCCCTGTTGGGCACGGCTTGGTCTTAAACTTCCATTTAGACGGTATCCCAAAAAGGGACATTGGTCCAGAATCTACTGCGATTGGCTTCCAATTTCTGTCAAGTATCATCCCCAAACTTCCGTTGAGTGATGGTTCAACTTAGCGATCATGCAAACATACCTCCTCAAATCCTTCTCTCATAAAAGCAATCAATCTCCAATGTCCCTCGGACAATCCATTATTCCCTTTTTGTGAAAATCACTCAATTCATGCGGATGCCTATGCATTTATATACTCAAATCATCTCATAAGATCAAAACACATGAAATTATACACTTTTTTATTTTCGGATGGAACAGTGCTCATAAACAGTACCGCGTGAACATTAACTCATGAACAATAACTCATGGACAGTAAAATTCCAAAATTTAATAACTAATAAATTAAATCCAAAAATCAGTAAAAACATTAATTAAAGTAAACAACCAATCAATTAGAGCCAAACCTGTTTAATTAATCACATAAGCCACATTAAGCAAATAAAGTGAGATTAAGCTAAACTATTCCTAATCATCTATTTAACCACCTATCTTAGGATTAATATAGCTTATTTAAATCTCTTAAACTAGAATCAACACTAATTAAACTATCCCTACACAAGTTTAGGCACTAATTGACGGATTATGAGCTAAACTCACCCGTTAAATGGGCCGAAGACATGGACGTGACAGCGACGGTGGAGGCTACACTCGGGAACCTCAACCATGACGATCCAAGGTGGTCCCGAGGCTAGAACAACAACCACAAACTCGGGCTCCCATTGAAACACTGAAAATTAGATTGCCGGAGGAGAAACAAAGCTAAATGGGCTTGGCCGAAGCTTCGGTGAAGGGTTGGCCTATGACTAGTGGCACTTGGGGGTCGAGAGGGACCTATTGGTGGCTAGGGTAGGTGGAGGCTGGGTCGAAATGGGAGGAAAATGGCTAAAATGGGTGAAATAGGCGAAACAGGTGAAGAAGTGTAGGTTGCTAGGCGGATCAATAGACCGACGAGCGGTTTCTTCCCGTCGATAGCTCCATTTGGCAAGCTACCAGGTCCTTTTGAACGATTTGGGCCTTTTGAGCATGATGGTGGGTGGCACGAAGGATGATTCTCATGGGGAGGCAACAATCAACTTAGCTTTTCACAAGAAGGTCAGCTGGAGCAGAAATAGGCAAAGATGGAAAACAAGGGAGAAAGGGGTATGAATTTGCTTGAGGCTAAAGAGGGAAGAGAGAGAGATGTGAGGGCTGGTTTCTCTAGTTCTCTCAAGCTTTCCAAAGCTTCAAAGTGGAGCTTCAAGGAGGAAGAAGGGGTTACTGAAGATTGGAGGGGGACCACTTGCCTCAAAAGTCTTCCCTTCTATCCAATTTGTGCTCAAGCACTTGGCCCACCACCTTGGCTGTCTTCCTTAGCCATTTTGCAGCCACCAAAGCTTCCTTTAGAAGCCTCATTGATGTCTCAAATGTTGCACACCATGGGGGCTATGAATTTTGGAACACTTGCCATCCCATTTCATTTAATTCCTCTTCCAATTTCACTTCAATCCTTCTCCATTTGAGTTCAATTTGACCCCCATAAATTCAGCCAAGATGCCATTGCCATCTCATAATTTTTTCTTGTCAATTGAACCAACTTGATAGCCAACGGTGTGCTAAAAAGCCGTCATCCAATTTTCCTGGTCCAAAATGGCCCCACTTTGAAATTTCGTCGAAATCTTGAGTTTGCAGAAAAATCTTTGGAGGATGAGTCGATGTTCCTAAAAGGAATCGTGACATGACAGAACTTTAAATCGGGTTTAAATAGGTAGTTAATTTCAATCTGGTGCGATTTTAATGTGACCTAGCTTATTGGGTAGCTTTTAGGAATTTTTGGTGCAATTGACCCATGGTCAATTATTTTCGAGCCACATTGTGCATTTTCGACTCATTGGCGACTCTCAGTTATCGTGAAAATCTCGAGAACTTACAAAAAAATCGATCTAGTGCCATTCGACGAAAATTTAGCAATTATGTGAAATCACCCATACTCTAATCACATACCTCAGTCGAATCGACCCATCTCCAATCTCTAATCAATTTTGATAGTGTCATATTGGCCATTGCAGATTAGCACAGTCGAGCAATCAATTTCTAGTCGAATTTTCAAGTCTATTGCATTAGAATCTTTTAACGACTTCATCAGATAGACTAGTTATTTCATGAGTAATAAGTTCAGAGAATATAATTATAGACGTGTCGATGAAAAGCCTAGCTTATTTAATCGAAAACAGAACCCGAAAATCAGGATGTCACACCCTCCGAGGTAAACCCGCATCAACCCAGATAATGGTCCTCATAAGCTCATAGACATAGACCTAGGTTCCTTCGCCCCCAGGAAGAGGAATCTCAGAGACTTGTTCAATAACCCTCTTGGGCTGGCCAAATGCTCTGGAGGAGCCGCCATCTAAGGACCTGAAAATGTTGAGCCTACGATAGGGTGAGAAAATGTCTCAGTGAGTTCATCCCCTAAATTCCAACTAGAAATAAAATACGCCTAAAGGCAGCCTATACACACACAAGACAGATGATTTACCTTGCATCAGTTCCTTCATGCAAGTCAATACGATTCATATACTCAACCGATCAACTCAATTCAAATCATCGATCCATCGATCCACTTAGGCAATCAACTTAATTCGACACCATCGATATGATTTGTACCATCCATCAATCAATACTATCTATCAATCAATACCATCTATCAATTTACTTCATTGATACAAGTTGAAATAAATGGTAATAGCTCTCACAAGCTGATATAGATAGATAGAAGCTCACATAAGCTTATATTGATAGATAGTAGCTCGCACAAGCTGATATATGGATCGTTGCTCTCACAAGTTGATAAACGATCATTGCTCACACAAGCTAATAAATTACAATTTCACGATATAATATCTTTTGACATGCAATAATTCAATATTTTCTTTTAGAAAATCCCACTATTTATATAATGCATAAACACATTTTCGGTGTTGTGAACTAACACTCGGTATTTCCAAATTAAAATATCGAAATTTCATAATTTTGGAATAAATACCCAAAATTACAATTTCACTCAATTTGCACAAATTACACTCAATTAAATAAACCAAGCACACCATTGCAACTAGCACAAAATTCTGGTCACTTGGTTATCTCGATATAATTTTCAAAAAATAATAAATAATTAAATAAATAAAAAAATAATTAAATAAATGCAATTAAATGCCAAAAATATAAACTTAGGTCGGAAATGCCTAATTAAATATCAAAATGGGCCTAAAAAATTTGCAAACCTATCTATATAAATAGTACAACTTATCTAGTATTTAATTAAGCCATTCTAACCACCTAATATGCACAAACGAGTAATTAAATCGCTAATCCGTTCTAACTAACCACCTAAATCATACTTAGCCTAAACTAATCAATCCCTTAAGCATCATTAACTCATTAAGCAGAGTTTAGTGAGTAAACTCACCGGTTTAGCGATTTGATGAGTCCACAATGATGGCAACGCGGAGATGAGCGACAAACCTCATGGCGGCAAAGCCAAGCGAGTTTCGGAAAAGGTTCAAAATAGGCCTTGAAGCCCAAAGACCCTTGCTGGTCTTCGACTCTGGTTGTTGGGTCAAAAGAGTGAATCGGGTGATGGGTTGAGCTAGAAACGGCAAGGACGAGCAGCGGTGGCTGAAGTGGGTGATGGCGGCTACTCCGGCAAGCCAGGGGCTTCGACGGTGACTAGAGACGGCTCGGGGGATGGTGAAGAGGCTCTGAACGAGTGGTTGGGTGCGGCAGGGGCAGAGCGATGCGCGCGGGCAAGCAAGCGCAAATAGGTGGCGTGCAATGGCTTCGGTGGCTTCAGGCAGCCATGCAATGGCTAGGGGTAAGGCTGCTTGGTTTTCTCTAGTTTTTGGAGTTTCAAAATACTCTGAAAATGGATAAAGCAAGCTCTGAAGAAGAAGAAGACAACTAAAGGGATATGAGGGTCGCAATAGGCACAAATATCTCTTATTTGATCATTGCATGGCCCCCCACTTGTTTTAGCTCTATCCTTAGCCAATTTGTAGCCCACAATCTTCCCTAGCAAGCCAATGAAGTGGACCAAATGTTGTGGTGACCATGGCCTACGAATTTGCACACAAATTCCCTAAAATTGAACCAATTCCTCTCCAATTGGACCTAATTTGGAGTCCATAAATACCACTAAGGTGCCCACACTTCAATTGACATTTTTCCTCACCAATTGAACTAACTTGAATCCCAAAAATGTGATAAAAAATGGCCCTCTGATTTTTCCTGTAAAAAAGGCCCTATTTTGAATTTTCGTCAAAAATCTCGGTTTGCAGAAAAACCTTTGGAGGATAAGTCGATGTTCCTAAAATAAATTGTGACATAACAAAACTAATCAGGTTCAAATTTGCGGTTAATTTCAATTTGGCATGATTTTAGCATGACTTAGCCTACTGTATAGCTTTTAGAAATTTTTAATGCAATTGACCCATGATCGATTATTTTCGAGCTACATTGTACATCTTCGATACATTGGCAACTCTCGATTGTTGTGAAAATCTTAAGATTTCAAATACAAACATTGAGTATCAAAACGACATAAAAATCGGTTTAGTGCCGATCGACGAGAAATTTGCAATCATGTGGAATCACCCACACTTTGATCACACATTTTAGTTGAATCAATCTATCTTTGATCTTTGGTCGATTTTTAACTGTGCCGTAATGATCATTGCAAACTAGTACGGTCAAGCAGTCGATTTCTGGTTGAATTCTTAAATTTATTGCGTTAAAATCCCTTAACGGTTTCACTAGATAGACTAATTATTTTGTGAGTGATTAGCTCAAAGAAAAGAACTATAGGTGCATTGATGAAAAACCTGATTCATTCAATTGAAAATAAAACTAGAAATTCAAGATGTTACAAGCACCTTGGTTGATTTTATGGGCACCAAATTGAGTCCAATTGAAGAGAAATTGAAATGGAATTGAAGAGGGAAAGCGGCAAATTCGTAGGCTAAGGGGGAGACAACATTTTGGACCATTTAGGGAAGCTTCAAAGGGAAATTTGGTGTTGCAAAATTGGCTGAGGATAGGGCTGAAGTTGTGGGGGCATGAACTTGAGTAGAAAGGAGATTTTTAGGCATTTTGGGACCCTCCAACCTTCAGCAGTCTTCTTCTTCTTCAATAGCCCCACCTTTATCCATTGTTGTCCAAATTTGAGCTTAGAAAACTAGAGAGAAACCAGAGAGAGCCCCTTGCCCGTCGACCACTACCTGGAGTCACTGGAACCACTGTCGCTCGCACCATCTTGTTGCTCGAGTCCCGCGAGCTGTTCGCCTCTGCTGTCGATCGCTGCAACCACGGTCACCCATCCCTTGCCATTTCAGCCCCAATCAATTGCTCAAGTAGCCTCCATCCCCTAAGAAGAAGCTATAGCCAACAAGGGTTCTTGGTCTTCAAGGCTTGTTTTTAGGCCCGTCCGAACCCGCTTGGTGTCGCCACAGGCTTGTTTATCATCCACCTTTGCATCGTCGTCGCTGTGAACTCATCGGATCGCTAAACTTGTGAGTTTACTTGCTAAACTCTTCTTAGGGAGTTAATGATACTTAATGGGTGATTAGTTTAAGCTAATTAAGGTTTAGGTGGTTAGTTAGATTGGATTAGTGATTTAATTGCTTATTTATGCATGTGAGGTGGTTAAAGAGGTTATGTTATTTATCTAGATAGGTTTGAAAATTTTCTAGGCCTGTTTAGGTGGTTAGATTAGCATTTTCGGCCTAAGTTTACATTTATTGGATTTATTGGTATTTATTTAATTATTTAATATTTTCTGAAAAATTATACATGGATAGCCGATGACAGGAATTTTGTGCTTATTGTAATGGTGTGCTTAGTTTATACGATTGAGTGTTAAATTGTGCAAATTGAGTGGTGATTGGAATTTTGACTATTTATTCCAAAATTGTGAAATTTTGATATTTAATTAAAAATCCGGGTGTCAGGTTTTGATATTGAAAATGGTTTTAAAGACTATATCAGCCTATGTAAGCAATATTCTGTATCAGCTTGTGCGAGCAATATTCTATATCAGCTTGTGTGAGTAATAATCTATATTAGCTTGCATGAGCAATAATTTATATAAGCTTGTGAAAGCAATAATCCTTGGCTACACTAGAAGATCGATGTGCGTCAGTAGATCATGCTCGTGTGAGCAATAATTTATATAAGCTAGTGAAAGCAATAATCCTTGGCTACACTGGAAGATTGATGTGCATTGGTAGGTCATGCTCGTGTGAGCAATAATTGAATTGAAAATTGTGATTGATTGAAATTGAAGCGCCGGATTATGGGGCAAAATCGTGTGGCTCAGTATGAGACGTGTCATAATGATTTTGTCTTATAATTAGGACCCCTGGATCGATTGTATTGATTGTATCAAAGGCATTGATTGATCGATCGATTGTATGGATTGAATTGAGTTGATTGATTGATTGACTGATTGATTAAGTGAATTTTACTAACATGCAGAAGAGAACTGAGGCGAGGTAAGTCATATGTCTTGTGTGTATAGATTGTCTTTTGGTGCATTTCATTCCTAGTCGAAGTTTAGGGGGTGAACTTGCTAAGAGGTTGTCTCATCCCATTGTGAGCTCAATTTTTTATAGGTCCTTAGATGGCAGCCATGCCGGCTCGTTATGGTCAACCTTTACCGAGTTAGTTACTGATTTCCCTGTTCTCGAAGGCCACGGGGTCTGGGTCTATGAGCTCGTAGTGACCACCATCTAAGTTGATAAAGGCCTACTTGAGAGGGTACCTTATCGATTTAGAGCATGGTATTGTCGCGGGCTCAATGGATTCAGAGTTGGTTCCCTCCAGGGTTTTGAGGTCCCAACTACGGTAGTAGATGCCGCTTTTGGCAAGGGTACAACTGGCCATCTTGATGGTGCTATGGTGGACCCACTGCCCCAGGAGCTTGCGGAGTCCGAAGGATCGGTGAACATGTCCGGCTAGTGGACCGTAGGATCGTTTCCTTTCTTAGGGTTGACCTTTTTGGTAGATAGACTTTTGTATATAAATCGGGGTGTTTATAAAAGTATTTTGGTTGTGAAATTATTTCATGTTTTTTATCATGTGTTGGTTGCTATTAGGGGTTATTGTTTCGCTTCCGCGTGTGCAATAAAATGAATGAGTCGGCGACGCGTCCTGGGACATTGCAATTTCATCGACCACCGAGGGATGTGAGCATGCTTGAGAATTCGGGGCGTGACACTTTAGCCCTATGAGAATGAGATTGACAATATGTGGTGATGTGCTCATGATGTATGGCTCTCTATCTTCGCTATCCTCCTCAAAATTTTTTTTTTTTTGCTCCCTTCATTTGATGTACAAGTGAAATGTCATTATAGAGAAGAGGTTCGTCTTTTAGGTTTCTCCACCAACTTTTTGTTGAGAGCTAGGTTCAAAGTTTTTCTTGGGCTTTTAGAAAGTCAATTTAGTTAATGTTATTGAGTTGGATTTTCAGCATTAGAGAATGAACTATTAAAAAACTTGTGCAGACCGTAGCTTCAAAAACTTAAGATTATAGTCAGAAACAGAGAATTGAATTTGTCTGTCACAACAATTAAAAATTTTAAAATAATTAGTTACACACTACACTTCAAGTTCAATGCGGCACTACGATTTTCTTGAACTATCAATAAATGTCTTGACCGGGAACCCTTTGCAACGGCCCATCATCAGCCCTTGTATCGCTTGCTATCCTCAGCAGAGAATTATCTTAAATCAAATCACATCAAATCCGATTCCTCCAAACGAAACTCCGCAATTGATACATGCATACATGCATTCATACATATACGTGTATGCATAACAAATACAAGTAAAAGATAGGGTGAAAGCAAGTAACTCATGCAAAGAGACTCGCCATCATTCAAGTTATTACGATTTAGATTGCTTTATTCTTATGGATAGTGGCGTATTGAAATGCATACATTGTAGATAGGGTGTAATTTCACTTTGGGCCTCAAACTTGATCATTCAGTAAATGGATAATCTTCAAATCTCATTCCAAAGTATTGAAGCTGGACTTGAGCTCCACTGCTTGAGCCACAATTTTCATCGAGGGTATTATGAGCTTTTGTCAGGCAAACTTGACAATCGTCTTCTGACAATGCTCCATTGCATGCTCCATGGCCGTAGCAGGAACCATGTTGACTGTAGTAATTGTAACCGTTATTTGATGTTTGCTCTCCTCGATCAACCAAAACAATTCATAGGTCGTTGTAATATGGGTCGATCTCACTGCTGTGTGTCCTGTGACTGCATACTTCGTGCACCAATTTATCATTAAAACCGCACTCACCAACATTGCAAGAACAAAGCAACAAAAAGGAAAGAAGTTTCACAAGAGTTTGGGATGATGTATTCTTGATTGGGCACTCTACTTATCATTAACGTTCAAATGGTTGTGTGTATATAAGAGAATCTTTCCCTCGCAGGTTTCTCCACCAACTTTTCCTCGCTCAAGGGCAAAAGCCTTGAGAACGCCAAAACAAATTATTTATTGTGATCTTTTCCTCTCGTTTAATATTATTTCCCTGGATCAATCTACAAAAACAATGTTAAAGGCTGGACGAATTGGTCGACAACATCTCTTTTTATGTTTTCATCTGATCAGACCTCGTAGTTATCGATTAGACATTTCCTAAAGTTTAATTGGGAGATAAGTGCAAAGTTTCTTTTTGTCCTTTAGGAAGTTAATTTAGTTAAACCTATTTTAATTTTCGGCATTGAAGAATGGATTATAAAAAGTCTTGTGCAAACCGTAGCGTCATATATGATGTGCAACAAACCGGGTCAATCACAACGTAAATCATTGTAAGGAATTTCGGCAAATCAATATGATATGTAGGACCACGAATCTGGTGACATCATCTTTTAAAAATGTGTTTTGTTTAATTCTACTAATTAATCTTGTAAATAAGGTGGAATGAACATCTCTCTTCAACTCGCACATACTCAGAAACAAATTATGCAAGACAATTTTATGACGTCATCCCTGACCTTAATTGTTTCTTTGTACCCTCGTATTAAAAGTATTAAAAGAGAGGCATACGTTTTTTTCATTTTTTTTGTAAAAAAAAGAGAGGCATATGTTAGTTATTCCCATATTCCAAAATTAATATTCTTATCGCAAACAAGGAATTGAGTTTGTCAGTTATTAAGAAGTGCCTTGATCAGGCACTCTTTGTAAATTGTAACGCCCATTAAAATTTAAAATATATAAAAAAGAGCATTAAGGGTGATCATTATGCCCATCCCTAAAGCATTCTTTTGAATTCTATTACATTTGCCGAGGGAGGGCGGGAGACAAATACCCGCGTAACGACAAGATACAATGAGGGGGGAGTGAATCCCAGAGCAGCTCCAATGACGACACCTCTACTAATGGCATAAGTACTTTTTCGAAATGCATAAATGATAAACCTCCGTGACAGTAGTAGCGCAGATGACCAAATTGCAAGCACAAAGTAGCCATTGAGAACGAGATTGACAATATGTGGTAGCACCAATGTAATAACTCAATACAATGAGGAGAGAGTGATTTGTAGGATGAAGCAGGATGAAGCACTTTTGTTTCATCACCTTCTTTAGCTGACCAAAATGCTCAGGAAGAGCTGCCATTTATGGACTTGAAATGTTATCCCACAAGGGGGTGAGACAATGTCTCAGCAAGTTCAACTCCCTAAAACGCGACTAGGAAGAAAATACGCCCCACGAGCTACCTAAACTAAACCACCAATTAGAGGACTTACCTTGACCTTAGTTCCTTCATGCAAGTCAATATAATTCAACCACTCCATTCATTTTGTCACGCCCGATCCTCGGGCACGCAAACATCTTTCTACTTTGTCGATTTTATAATGCGATATCCTAGGATTATGTATCGCCGACCTTTTATTTTTTTATTTATACATGCGAAAGCGGTTATAAATCTACAGACAATAAAATAATGTGATAGAAAAGTAGACTATATTTTCCACACTGAAATTCTCAACCACACTTTTATACATTACCATAACTCATAGTATATTTCACAATACCATGTATGACTTTCTAAGCTCACACTTATCTACACATATATAGGGATCACAAAAGGGATGGGATTTCAATCCTTCATCCAGGTCATACTTGGGATCGTCTTGATCCTCCTCCGATTCCACTTCATTGAGCTCGTTTTCTTCCAGTTCTTCATCTTCTTCTTCAGGCTCATCCTCGGCTTTAGATGCTGGCTCATCTTCAGGTACCTCCTCTGCTACACCCCAAATGTCGGCCTCTTCCGGTCTTTCCACCTCCTGTTCTTCGATCTCACCACCCTCGTCATTCCAGTTGTCATCATTAATTGAGTACACATAAGTGTGGGCCTCAGCCTCAAGTGTCGGGTCTTGAACATTCACAACCGACCCATCCGCATGGTCTGCTGTACCCTCCCTAAATGCTTCTTCCATAACGTACATTGGCACGTCGTTCTTTGGAATGGGTCCCTCTCTTCACCCATCAAAGTACTCATGGTACCATGACCTATAATGATGGGGCCTTAGGGTGTTTTCTTCTACGTTAATGCATACGATTGACTTGACCAAGACATACTCTAATCCTTCTAGGTGAGGGTGAATGTGGAAATGGATTTCTAGCTTAGTCAACTCTTGAGGGATACCAAAATGCATGGCGGGACGAGGAGGTGGACGAGGAGGTGGAGGTGCTGCCATCTACGGGCTTGAAATGGTTATATAATAACCATTGAGACTACGTCTCAACAAGCTTTATCCCACTAAAACTCGATTAGGAAACCAATACACCATAAGGTTGCCTAAACACAACACGAGTCAGGAGACTTACCTTGGCATCCATCCCAACCTGCAAGTTAGTACAATTCATAATAGGCACCTACTTACTCAAAACAAATCGAACTAGTTGATTACATGTCACCAATATCATTTCTCATGGTGGAATATCTAGAAGTCGGGCCATGTGCATCCTCCAAGACGACATATCAAGTCTCTGAGCCACGTCCAATTTCCAGGATGACACACTCAAACATTGGGCCCACGTGCATTCTCTAAGGCAACCTCTTTGCCAAAGTGATGCATCAAGTCACCGAGCCACGTCCCCCTTTTCACGATGCCTTACTCAAACATTGGACCCACGTGCATTCTTTAAGGCACTATTTTGCCAAAGTGACCCATCAGATCACCGAGCCATGTGCCCTTTTAAATGCCATACTTAATCTCTAGTCCACTATCGATACTAACAACCGATACCCGATTATTCCTCAACCAAATAATAAAAAAAAAAAATCAACCCAATAGGAATATATCCTAAAATTTCATAATTAAATCAATTCAATACGATTTGAAGCTCAATTAAATAAACGGACCGCACCATAACGATCAACATGAAATTTCGGTCATCGACCATCCCGGTTGAATTTCTGGAAAAATAAATATATAAATAAATAAATAATTTCAAAAATTATTAATTAAGTACTAGAAATCCAATTTAGGCCCATATTGCCTAATTAAAGCCCGATAAGGTTTGGGAAAAATCCCGAGATGCATTCAATAAATAGTAGACTATATTTACTTGCTAATTGTACATTCAAAATGTCTAATATGCATATCATTTAATTAATAATTAGTAATCTACTCTAATCTAACCACATAATCTTACTTAATTAGCACTAATCAACCCTTAAGCATAATTAGTCCACTAAGCAAGGATTAGTGAGATTACTCACAAGAATTTAGCGCAAATCGGTTCAAACCGACAAGGATGACATGAGGTTCGTTTCTTCCGAAAGCAAGTCTAGGGTTTGGGGCCCGGAAATGCCCCAAAAGCGGGCTAAAAGAGGTTGGAAATCCACTAACCAACTACTGATCTTGGTTGTCCGAGGCTGGTTCGATGGCTGAGATGGCGAGGCAAGGCCGGCGGAGGGTGAGGGGCTCTTCGATGAGGCCTAACGGTGGCCAGAGGTGCTCGGGCATCGGCTTGAGGTGGCCGAATGAGGCTGGACAGAGGCGGCTGGAGGCTGGGGTCTCATGGCGGGGATGGCAGGCGTTGGTGGGATGGACGGTAGTGAGCGGTGTGCACGTGAGGTGGCCCCGGCTTCGGTGCATGGCGTTCAGGCGGCTGGCAGCAACTCCTTCCGGCGACGCTGGTTGCTACTTCTGCTTTTGTTTTGCTGGTTCGCATGGTGAGGGGGAGAGAGAGTGTCAAGAGAGTGAGAAGAAGAGATAAGAGAAAGAGAGAGAGAGAGAGAGAGAGAGAGAGAGAGAGAGAGAGAGTGTTTGCAAAGTCAAAGAAAAAGAAAAAAGGGGAGGAAGCCAAGTTGGAACTGGTAGAGGCAGTCGGAGGGGGGGATTCGCACGAGGGATGAGAGAGAGAGAGAGAGAGAGAGAGAGAGAGAGAGAAACTTGGGGCCAAAAAGGGGGGAAAAGTGTTTGGCCAAAAGGGAATTATTTAATTATTTTTTTTGGAAATTAAAATCGAAATAGCTAGTGACCGGAATTTTACGCTGATTGCAGTTGTGTGATCTATTTATTTATTTGGTGCAAATTGAATGTGTTTGGTGATTATGGATATTTATCTCATAAATTGATAATTTTGGTAATTAGGAAAATTATCAGTTGTCGGTCTACAGCGCCAAAAATCTATTTTAGGACTGCTGGAAATGGTGGGATGTTCAAAAGTTAAAATATTGTATTTTGGGTAAGACCGACCATGTACCCACACACGAGTATTTTTGTTGACTATGATAAAAGTGGTAAATTGAATAGATGGTTAGGATGGTATACTATATCAGCCTACGGGTGATATGTCAGTTTAGATTGTGAGTAGTATACTATTTATCAGCTTAATTTGCAAGCTATACTTTTTATTTATCAGCTTAGAGGAAGTAGTCCTAATTTGATCAGATGTATTAGATAGTATTGATTTGGCCGATCGGAGGGAGGTTGTGATGACATATAATCAACTCAGTCGATTGATCGATAGTTCGATCCGATTGATTGAATTGATTGGTTGATGTGATTTGTGTATCTTTGAGATAGACTAACTTGTAGGAAGAGACTTAGGCCAAGGTAAGTCCTTTAACCTATGTTTATGCTTAAGCAGCCCTTGGGGCGTATTTTCTTCCTAATCAGATCTTACGGGGTAAAACTCACTGAGACATTGTCTCACTGGATTATCGTATAACCATTTTTAGGTCCTTAGATGGTGTTGGTGGAGGACTAGAAGCCCCGGTGTTTGAGAAGGTGGAGACCGAAGAATCGACCAACGTGTCTGACTAGTGGGTCATAGGACAATTCTCTTTTGTTGAACCGATATTTTGTAAATAGACATGTTTGTTTATAAAAGGCTTGTTTTGGTTTGAAAATTTATGGCCCTACTTTTCTATCCTATATTATTGTTGTCTAGGGATATTTATCTGCTTCCGCATGTGCATTAAAATGAATGGGTCGGCGATGCATCCTGAAACATCACCATTAATCGACCAGAGAGATGGGCATGCACTCGGAGGATCGGGTGTGACACAAATGTCTCAACAATGGATAAAGGAGGAGGCAATGAAGAAGATGGTTGCTGAAGATGAGGAAGGGCCACCAAAATATCCAAAGCCCTCAAGTGGCTGCTCCACCATGCATGGCCATCCTCCTCAATCATTATCTACACCAATGCTTCCTCAAGAAGTCTCCTAAACAACCCAAAATGTTGTTCCCCCTCGGCCTACGAATTTTGGACCACTTGCTATTATCACATTTCATTCAATTCCCCTTCAATTCTCCTCCAATTGGACCCAATTCTGTCCCCATAAATTCAGCCAAGATGCCATTGCCCATCTCGATGATTTTTCCTCGTCAATTGAACTAACTTAAATCCCTAAAATGCGACCAAAAATGGCCCTCTAATTTTCTCGTTCCAAAATAACTTTACTTTGAACTTTCGCTGAAATCTCGGGTTTGCAGAAAAAATCTTCAGAGGATGAGTTGACATTCCTAAAATGAATCGTGACATAACATAACTTTCAATTTCTGAAATCGGGTTTAAATTCACGCTTAATTTCAACCGGGCGCAATTTTAACGTAACCTAACTTACCGAGTAGCTTTCAAGAATTTTTAGTGCAATTGACCCATGGTCAATTATTTTCGATCCACATTGTGCATCTTTGACTCATTGGTGACTTTCGGTTGTCGTGAAAATCTCGAGGTTTCAAATGTGGACACATGGTACAAAAATGACAGAAAAATTAGTCTAGTGTTATTCGACAAGAATTTTGGCAATTAGGTAGAATCACCCATACTATAATCACATATTTTAGTTGAACCAACTTATCTCCGATCTCTAATCGATTTTGATAGTGCTCTATTGACCCTTGCAAATTAACACGGTCGAGTAGCTGATTTCTAGTCGAATTCTTAAGTCCATTGTGTTAAAATCCCTTAACGGTTTCACTTGATAGACTAGTTATCTCGTGAGTAATCAGTTTAGAGAAAAAAACTGTAGGCACGTCGATGAAAAGCCCAACTCATTGAATTGAAAACAGAATCAGAAATTCGGAATGTCACACTCATCATTGACAATGATATGAGATCTAGTGATTGGCCGCTAATTATTTTGCTCAATAGATTTGTTCTTTTCGAACAAGTGTGTGCTTAACCTTGCCACTTTGTTGATCTCATTATTTTCTAGATTTAGCTTTATTTTGTAGTGTTTTGGCCTTTTCTCTGCTTTGATTTGCTT
Organism: Eucalyptus victrix; assembly: GCA_016097545.1. Classification (NCBI taxonomy): domain Eukaryota; kingdom Viridiplantae; phylum Streptophyta; class Magnoliopsida; order Myrtales; family Myrtaceae; genus Eucalyptus; species Eucalyptus victrix. The sequence continues at coordinate 51,538,522 of CM027842.1, forward strand.
TACCATGAAAGTTAATGTGCTTCTTATGTATCTTTTTGAGCCATGAATATAATTTTTTCTGACCAAAAAAAAGAGGAAATGCTTCCTAAGTAAAGAATTAGTTAATTTTAGTTGGTGTTAATGGATCTTAACTCACTATTTATTATGCTAGGCATTTTATAAATTTCAAACTTATGATAAAAAAGTTAAGTTGCACGATTGTTCGTATTATTTTAGCTTTGTCCCTAATGTAGAAATTTAGCACTTTTATTAATCTAAGTAGGTACTTTCAAGTTTTTGTTCACCATTTTGTTTATCTTTCTGTTTTTTCACATTTTGATTACTTCTTTATATCATTCCAATTTAGTCATATAACTTTGAATAGACCTGAATTTTGAAAAATTTGTATTCAGGTAACATGTAAATGATCATGCACAATCTTAATGGATTGCTTGTGCCATTGTAAGTGTCACAAAAAGAAATTCATTTACAGTGGATCCTTGTGCAAAGTTTGATGATTCACAACACTTTAGCAACATAATAGTTTGATACAAAAGTGTGAATAATTGGCTTGAGTAGTGATATCCCAAAATTTGACCCTATTTCAAAATATACAAAATGGTTATTTCATTGATATACTTATAGTTACTTTACTCTAAACCAATCACTCATTAGTTAACTAATTTATTAGGTGAGGCCGTAAAGGGTTAAAAACGCGAAAGACTAGAAAATTTGATCAGAAATTGACTACTCGATCATAAGGATCTACAAGGGCCAATACTACACTGTTATTAATCAATTAACAAACAGATATAAGTTGATTTGATGAAAGTACATAGTCGATTTGTGAGTGATTCCGCACAATTACGATATTCACATCGAACGATGATAAACCATTTTTCTATTGATATTGTATTCATGGTACATAATTGAATCCTTGCGATTACATGACAACTGAGGGTCGTCCATGATTCGAAGATACACAAACGTGAATTGAAAATTATCAACTACGGGTCAAACGTACGAGAACCCTTAAAAGTCATCCAATTGATTAGATTGTATTAAAGTTGCAATCAATCGATTTTAACTATAAAATTTAATTCTATTTCGAATATCGAACTTTCAAGAGTTTCGAGATTTAATTATTGGATGTCGTCTCATCATTTGTCGAGTTATCGACGAGCCTAAAATTTTTTCGGAAAAAGGAATTATTGGACAAGAAAATAAAAGAAGAAGAAGAAGAAATTCGGATTAAGAGGCAAAATTGGAATTTTTGGAACAAAAATATTGTTTTTAAGAAATTAGAATTAAGAAGATATTTTGGGGACAAAATGCTTGGCATATAGGGTTTTAGGGGCAAGTGGGGAGAAGGGTATGATGAGTTTTTGGGGAAAATATCTTTAAAATCCATTTGTTTTTCTTTTGGGTTAATACTCTAAAAAACCCCAAACTAAATCTTAACAAATTTATCCCAAACTATTTTTTCAAAAACCAAAAACCGAAAACAGTATACCTTTGACAAATTTACCTTCTATTATTTTTCGTTAAATTTTACTATCAAGTTATTAAGTTAAATAACACGTGACATTTGACCGGTATACCAATTTGGGATTTTACACTTTGTTTGTCACAGTTAACAATTTTTGTGATTTTTTTGTGGTATTAATCCAATTTAGTGGAGGGTATATTTGTCACAAATTTGCCAGTTTAGGATTTTTTGCGGTCAAATAAATTAGTTTGAGGTAAATTTGTCATAAATTTACTAGTTTAGAGTTTTTTTATTATCTTTCAAGGTAAATTTGTAATAGGTGTACTAGTTTGGGATTTTTCATGATTAAAAAAATAATTTGGGGTAAATTTATCATAGATGTACTTGTTTATGGTTTTAGGGTATTAACCTTTTTTTTTCTCTCTCCTCTCTCTCTCTCTCTCTCTCTCTCTCTCTCTTTCTCACATACACCCCCTCCATTTCTTTTGCTTTTGTTGATTCTTCCCCCTTTGCCCACTTCCCATTCCTATTCCTCTCTATCCCCCACATTTTCTTCCCCCTTCCCTCTCCATTTCTTCCCCTCTCCACCAACTTCTTCTTTTTTTGGCTTGCTGTCACTTCACCGCCACCACACCACTGCCCATTTCCCCTCATCCAATCTCCACCACCACTTTTGGCCACACCACCATCACCGACATAAGCCACCACCCGCATCCCTCATGTGTTCGCTATGCTGTCATGATGTCCTTTATAGCCGAGTCACCACCATCTCCAAGCACCCACCACCGGACCACCACTAAAACCTCAAGCAAGCTAGCCATATGCTTCAAGAGTTGCCGTTGCATTGTTGAGCCTTTATTCGAGCCACAAACATCATGTTCTCAATGCTGTCATGCCACCGTTGCCTCGAGCTCGTTGTCGCCGAAAATCAGTGAGTTAACTTCCTAATTGTGGATTAGGGTGTTAATTAAATTTGCGGTTAAAATGGTTTCGATTAAATTTAATTGTGATTGGTTTAAATAATTTTGATTAGGTTAATTAATCATGGTTAGATTAACTAATTGAGTTTAGTTTTATTAATTGTGATTTATTTAATTAATCGCGATTAGTATAATCAATGACATATTAGCCGTTAAGTACAATTTTATGCTCATTTTCCTGGATGAGATTTTGCATAATGCCATGTGCCGATCCTCGGGCACACACACATCCTTCTACTTGGTCGATTTTATAATGCAATATCCCAGAACTATACCCTTTCTTTTATTAAGCACATACATAAGTAGTTATAAATCTTTAGACAATAAATCGATGGGATAGAAAAGTAAAGCCATATTTTTCATATTAAAATTCACATTTATACTTTTATACGGAGCATAACTCAAAGTATTTCACAAACTATTAATGACTTTCTAAGTTCACTCTATTGACATATAAACACTAATCACAAAAGGAGATGAGACCTTGGTCCTCATCCGGGTGATATTCCAAATCATTCTGATCGTCTTCTGACTCATCTTCACTAAGCTCATTTCCTTCGAGCTCTTCATCTTTTCCTAACTCATCGTCATCTTCTAGCTCCTCCTCCTCAGGCTCATCTACGGGCCTGAAATGTTGTCCCACAACCGGGATGAGACTACGTCTCAGCAAGTTCTACCCCACCAAGGCCCGATTAGTAAACCATTATAGTATAGGCTCCCTAAACATGCATAGGTTAGATAACTTACCTTGACCTCATATCCCACTTGCAAGTCAGTACAATTCATAATAGGCACCCACTTACTTAAACAAATCGAACCAATCGATTACATGTCACCCAAATCATTCCCCACAATGGAATATCTAGAAGTTAGGCCACGTGCATTCTCTAAGGCGACCTCTTTGCCAAAGTGATACATCAAGTCACCAAGCCACGTGCCCTTTTAGATGCCATTTTCGAATACTAGACCCATGTGCATTCTCTAAGGTACTAATTCACCAAAGTGACGCACCAGATCACTAAGCCACGTGTCCTTTTAGATGCCATTCCCAAACGTCGAGCCCACATGCATTCTCTAAAGCACTAGTTCGCCAAAGTAACGCATCAGATCACCAAGCCACGTGTCCTTTTTAGATGCCAATACTTAATCACCAAGCCAACATACCCCTCTCCAAGTGATTTACTTTCTATCATGATTCCACTATGAAACAATGCCTTTCTTTATAGCTTGCCAATCCACTATCTATACCCAATTATTTCTCAATCAAGTAATCAAAACAACTCGATAGGGACATATCCAAAAATTCACAATTTAAATCAATTCCATACAAATTAAAGCTCAAATAAATAAAAGGACTACACCATGACGATCAACACGAACTTCCGGTCACCGGCTATTCCGGTTGAATTTTCGGAAAAAAAATAAATAAATTAATAATTTCAAAAGTTAAGAATTAATTATTAAAAATCCAATTTAGGCTAGTATTGCCTAATTGAAGCCTGATAAGGGTTGGGAAAAATCCCAAGATGCATTCAATAATTAGTAGACTATGTCTACTTGCTAAAGGCATAATCAAAATGTCTAATATGCATCACAATTGTCTAATAATAAGAAATCTACTCTAATCTAATAACCTAATTGCACTTAATTAAATCTAATAAACTCCTAAGAATAATTAGCAAACTAAGCAAGGATTAGTGAGATTACTCACGGAATTAAGCGCAAAATGTATCAATCCGACGAGGATGACATGAGGAACGATAAACCCCAAAATGGCCTCGGGCCTCGGGTTCGGGGCCTAGAAATGGCCCAAAATGGCCCACGAATGTGTTGGAGACCCACTCGGTGGGTTGCTGGTTTGGCTGCAAAATAGAGGGGAAATGAGATGGTTGGGGGCGGAGAAGGGTTGGGATGGCAGGTGGCGGTTCGACAAGGCTGCACGGTGGCTCCGGCGGGTTGAACAGCGGCCGGAGGTGGCCGAACAGGAGCAGAACGGAGCTGGGGTCGCACGGTGGGGATGCGTGGATGGTGGAGAGGGTAGGCCGTCGCACGGCTGCATGCATGCGTGCGCGAGGAAGGACAACCAGCGAGCGGCAGAGCGTGGGCGGCAACGACGGGCTACTCCGATCCCAGGCAAGCTGGTTCCATTTATACTCTTTTGGTTTGTTCGAATGGTGAGGAGAGAGAGAGAGAGAGAGAGAGAGAGAGAGAGTATAGAGAGAGAGAGAGGGGGGCAGTCAGTGGAGGTTCTTACACGTGGGAAAAGAGAGAGAGAGAGAGAGTCGACTAAGTGGGGTAGGGGAAAGAAAAAGGAAAGAAAAGGAAAATGGGTAATTAGCCAAAATTGGAAAAAGAAGAGGGAAATGGAAATAAAACTAAACAAAAGTATTTCATATAATAGAAAATTCCCATCCCATTTTCTTTTGAATAAGCTCTATGATTTCCAAAGAAATTTCAAATTAGAACACTTAGTCTCCAATTGTGTTTCTGCATCCAAATTCCCTCTTGATTTTCTCCAAATTAACTCTCACAAAAAATTAATTGATGTCTCAAATATCAAATTGATTATTTTCCTCCTCCAAGGATCCCTCAACCTTCTCAATTTCACAATCAGAATTAATCCCCGGCTTCAACTAAATGAAAATGGCCATAACCTGACTTTTTCCTAAAAAGTCTCAATTGTCAGAAAAATCTTCTGAGACTAAGTCGTGGATCATAGAATTTATTGTGACATGACAGAACCTTCAATTTCTAAAATCGGACTTGAATCGGCGGTTAATTTCCATTTGGCACGTTTTTAGTGTGACCTAGATTACCTGGTGGTTTTCAGAACTTTTTTAAGGCAAATGACCCCTGTTCGATTTTCTTCGAACCACTATGAACCCATTGACTCAATGGTGACTCTCGATTGTCATGAAAATCTCAAGGATTCAATTACGGACTTAGGGTATCAAAACGACAATAAAATCAAATTAGTGTTGGTCGACAAGAATTTTCCAATTTAGTGGAGTCACCCACAATCGTCCACACATCTCAGTCGAACAAACCTATCTTTGATCTTAAATCAATTTTTAATTGTGCCATAATGGCCTCTAAAGATGAGCATGGTTGAAAAGCCGATTCCTAATTGAATTCTCAAGTTTATTGCTTTAAAATTTCTTAATTACTTATCAAGATAGTCTAGGTATCTCAAGAGTGATCGGCTCTAAGAATAGCCCTATAAGCGCATCAATGAAATGCCCGATTAATTCAGTAGAAACCAGTTTGAGAAATTTAGGATGTCACAACTCTTTCCCTCTTATAAAAATTTCGTCCTCGAAATTTAAACCTTACAAGACTAGATCAAAAAGGTGGGGGTACAATTCTCTCATTGACTCCTCAATCTCCCACGTCGCTCCTTCTATACCGTGGTGTTGCCAGACCACTTTGACCAACGGAATGGTCTTTGTATGCAGAACTTGCTCTTTATGATCGATGATTTGGACCAGGCTTTCAATGTATGACACATGGTCATCCACGTCCAATTCCTCAAAATTGAGCACGTGAGTTGGGTCAGGCTCGTACTTCTTTAACATCGACACGTGAAAGACGTCATGCACTTGTGCCAGTCTTGAGGGCAATGCAAGACAATACGCTAGGTTCCTGATTCTTTCAAGAATCTCAAATGAACCTACGTACTTCGGACTCAGTTTGCCTTTCTTACCAAAGTGCGAAATTCCCCTCATTGATGACACTTTCAGAAAAACATGATCACCAACTCGGAATTCCAAAAACCTTCAACACTTATCTGCATAACTTTTCTGCCTGCTCTGCGCTGTTTTTAATCTGCCTCTGATCACTGCCACAGCATCTATTGATTGTTGAACCAACTCTAGGCCTGTTATCTTCCTTTCCCCAACTTCATCCCAACACATTGGTGTTTTGCATGCTCTGCCATACAATGCTTCGAATGGAGCCATCTGAATGATCTGCTGATAACTATTGTTGTAGGCAAACTCCACCAAGTGAAGTTGATCTTCCCAACTTCCTTTGAAGTCTATTACACAAGCTCTCAGCATATCCTTGAGGGTCTGAATTGTCCTCTCAGACTGGCCATCCGTTTAAGGATGATAGGTCGTATTGTACTGAAGCTTTGTACCTAAAGCACTTTGCAAGATCTTCCAAAAAGCAACAGTAAATCTCAGGTCTCTATTTGATGTTATTGTAACCGGCACTCCATGCATACGAACCACCTGATACACATATAGGTCTGCGTGTCTATCCAGACTCAGCTCCTTTTGAACTATAATGAAGTGAACCGACTTTGTCAGCTTGTCAACCACTACCCAAATTGAATCATTTCCTCTTTGACTCCTTGGTAGTCCAGTCACGAAATCCATCATAATATGCTCCCATTTCCATTATGGGATCACAAGAGGTTGCAAAAGTCCTCCCGGCTTGCAATGCTGGGTCTTTACTTGCTGACAAGTAAAACACTTAGCGACATGCTTGGTAATGTTCACCTTCATACCTGACCACCAATAGTGTTGACGCAGATTTTGATATATCTTGGTACTTCCAGGATTAACGCTGTAACTACTATGATGTGCTTTAAATAAAATTTCTTCTCTAAGGTCTAAATCGTTAGGTACAACCAACCATCCATGGAACCTCAGTACCCCATCATCAGAAACCTGAAAATCAACCTTTCTTTTATCGGTGTCCTCTTGAAGTATTTTCTGTACATCTGGATCTGTTAACTGGAGTAGCTTGATTCTGACCTGAACATTCGGTTCAATTCTGAGGGCGGCCATAAGACTTGAGAGGTGGCCTACCTCAAATTTGAACACCAAATCTCACACTATTTCGATTAGGTTCCACTCCTTAATCAATATGTTAGCAACTAAAGACTTTTGACTCAAAGCATTGGCAACCTTATTCGCCTTTCAAGGTGATATAGAATATCATAGTCGTAGTCCTTCAGTAATTTCATCCATCAATGCTATCTCATGTTTAACTCCTTTTGAGAGAACAAATACTTGGGACTTTGATGGTCCGTGAAGATCTGAAACTTTTCTCCGCACAAATAGTGCCTCCAAATCTTCAATACAAATATGATGGCTGCGAGTTCTAAGTCATGCGTCGGATAATTCAATTCATGAGGTCTCAACTGCTGGGAAGCGTATGCAACAACTCTGCCATGCTGCATTAGTACGCAACCCAATCCCCTGAATGATGCATCACTATAGATCTCAAATCCTCCTGGACCAAATGGAATCGTTAGCACATGTCTGGTAGTCAGCTTTTCCTTAAGCTCTTGGAAACTATGCTCGCCCATACAAATTTCTCTTCATTCTTTAGGAGCTTTGTCAGAGGTGACGCTAACAATGAGAACCCTTCCACAAATCATCTGTAATAATCTGCTAATCTTAGAAAACTTATGATCTCTATCATTGTCGTTGGTCTCGGCCACTTAGTCACAGCTTCTATCTTGCTCGGGTCGATGGAGATTCCTTCTCCAAAAATCACATGACCTAATAACGCAACACGAGTCAACCAAAACTCACATTTGCTAAACTTAGCATTTAACTGATGTGTCCTTAAAGTTTCGAGCACTAATCTTAAATGATTCTCATGCTCTTCATCACTTTTCGAGTAGACCAAGATATCATCAATGAACACGATCACAAATTGATCCATGTATTCCTTGAACACTCTGTTCATCAAATCTATGAAGGCAGCTGAAGCATTTGTCAGCCCAAACGACATCACTGTGAACTTATAATGACCATATTGGGTACGAAATGCCAACTAAGGAATATCCTCCTTCTTAATCCTCAGCTAATGATATCTTGTCCTCAAGTTGATCTTCGAGAAAATCGGTGCTCCTTGCAATTGATCAAACAAGTCATCTATTCTTGGCAATGGATGCTTGTTCTTGATAGTTACCTGATTGAGTTGTCGATAGTCGATGCACAGAATCAACGAACCATCTTTCTTTTTAACAAATAGAACCGGTGCTCCCCAAGGTGATGTACTAGAATGAATAAATCCCGTATCCAGTAATTCTTGTATCTGCACCTCTAGTTCCTTCAACTCTGATAATGCCATCCGGTAAGGTGCCTTTGAGATCGGTTCTGTCCCCGGTGCTAGTTCAATTACAAATTCAATTTCTCTTTCTGGCGGTAACCCTGGCAATTCCTTTGGAAAGACATTGGCAAACTCCTGTACCACTTAAATGTCTTCCATTTTCAGTTCCTCAACAGTCGTGTTCATGATAGTTGCCAGATATCCTCGGCAACCCTCATCTAACAAACGAGCTGCTTCTGGTGACGAGATTAAGGAAATCGAGGATCCTCTTAGATTCCCGATAAATTCAAAACTCTTACCCCCTAACGGCTCAAATTGAATCGCCTTGCGATAGCAGTCCATTTTAGTTCGTTGATTGGTGAGCCAGTCCATGCCAATAATCAAATCAAAATCATACATGGCTAGGACTAACAAGTCAATTTTCCCCACTCGCTCACCAATTTCTTACTTGCATCCCAAACATCCCAAAGCAGCAATAACTTTATCTTTCAAATGTGTAGATATGCAAATTGCCGACTCCAATGATACAGGACTCAATCGTAGCATCTAACATATTGTTCGGCAATGAAGAAATAGGCTGCTCCCAAATCAAACAAAGCATAAGCAGGTTGGTGGTTGAGCAAGACCATACCTGTAATCACGTCAGGTGCAGCTTGACCTTGCATAATTGCATACACGATGCCCTAGACTAGAGGTCTCTGTGTTCCTCCCTACGGTGCATTTTGAGGGGCATACCCTTTGATCTGTCTCATCGGTGGCGGCGGCGGCAACTGAGGTTGTCCTCTTTGCTTCCTCGGACAATTCCTGGCCATGTGGCCCTGTTGTCCCGTGTCTTCTCCCACAAAAGTGACACGCATCATTTCTAGTAGGTCCTGACCTATTAAATCCACCCTTCTTGTTAGGCGGGCCTTGGAATCTATTTCCAAGCATTGGCATCTTTCTTTGGCGGATGTTGTCTTTATGAAAGCTAAACCTCGATCCAGATGAGGCAGCTCTATCGCTATAATCCTTTTCAATCTTCTAAGCTCTCTAGTATATATTGTTGTAAGTCCTTAGATTCATAAGAACTAAGGCGCTCCTCATGTCCAGTTTGAATCCATCTCTGAACCTTCTCGCTTGGTTCACAGGGTTCTCGATGAACTCGGGGGCATATCATGAAAGTTCAACGAACTTCATCACATACTCATCGATGGTTTGGGAACCCTGGCAAAGACGTTGGAATTCTGCCATCTTCACCTCTCTAGCAATCTCATAGAAGTACTTGTCGTTGAAGGCTTTCAGGGAAAGTATTTCACTTGGACAATGCCTTCTAAGAAGATAGTTTCATGGGTAGTCATCCACCAAGTATTTGTCTCGTTGCACATCAACAATGCAAATGCTTTCTCAAGTTTCAAAACCCATGAAGTGGCAGCTTTGGGATCTCTTATCCCTGTGAATTGAGGTGGGTGCAATTTCAAGAACTACTCCACTAGTTTATGGATTGGTCTTGTAGCAACCACAATCCCCGGTGGACTTTTAACATTCACAACGGTTGGAACAAAGGCAGGTTTAATTGCAGGTGTAGTAGCAAGGGCAAGTCTAGTGGCGATTGCAACAATGGCGGTTGCGGCGGCCTGAGCCGCGGCTTCAATAGTAATGGATTGTTGATCTATCCTTGTACTCATTGCTTCCAATACATGCATGATCCCATCAAATCTAAGATCACCAAGGGCTTCTACCCCTAGCACCAATAGGAGGTGGTGCTTCACCACTAGCACTAGCCACAGCTGGTGCTCTACCTCGGCCGCCTTGAGCATTGTCTCTTGTTGGCATTCTAGCCCAAGTCACTGATGATAAGGTCCTATGCCTAGGAGTTCTCGGCTCTTGATCGCTCATGGTGTCGCTTTAATCTATTGACACCTATTTCCAATTCAACACCGAATTAGAAACGGAGCGATTCAAACAATAAGCAATTCTAGCATCCAGCTAGCACAAACATCCACCAGCATGAATTTAAAGACTTTTCTTACCAACTATCCCATAGTCAACGCTCCTTATCACTCCAATCTTGAACTTCGCTTTGATACCACAAAAATGTGTTGTCACACCCCAATCCTCGGGCACGCACACATCCTTATACTTGGTCAATTTTACAATGCAATATCCTAGGACTATGTATCGCCGACCCTTTCTTTTATTAAGCACATGCGAAAGTAGTTATAAATCCCCAGATAGTAAATCGATTGGATAGAAAAGCGAGGTCATATTTTTCATATTGAAATTCACAACCATACTTTTATATAGAGCATAACTCAAAGTATTTCACAAACTATTCACAACTTTCTAAGTTCACTCTATTCACATATAAACACTTATCACAAAAGGAGATGGGACCTCAGTCCTCATCCGGGTCATATTTAGGATCATCCTGATCCTCTTCTAACTCATCTTCTTTAAGCTCATTTCCTTCAAGCTCTTCATCTTTTCCTAGTTCATTGTCATCTTCTGGCTCCTCCTCCTCGAGGCTCATCTACGGGCCTAAAATGTTGTCCCACAACCGGGATGAGACTACATCTTAGCAAGTTCTACCCCATCAAGGCCTGATTGTAAATCATTATACTATAGGCTTCCTAAACACGCATAGGTTAGAGGACTTACCTTGGCCTCAAATTCTAGTTGCAAGTTAGTACAATTCATAATAGGCACCCACTTACTTAAACAAATTGAACTAGTCAATTACATGTCACCTAAATCATTCCCCACGATGGAATATCTAGAAGTCAAGCCATGTGCATTCTTCAGGATGACATACCAAGTCTCCGAGCCACATGCCTAAAAATTTAGGCCCACATGCATTCTCTAAGGTGACCTCTTCACCAAAGTGGTACATCAAGTCACCAAGCCACATGCCCTTTTAAATGCCATTCTCAAATACTGGACCCACGTGCATTCTCTAAGGTACTAGTTCACCAAAGTGACACATCAAATCACCGAGCCACATGTCCTTTTAGATGCCATTCCTGAACGTTGGGCCCACGTGCATTCTCTAAAGCACTAATTCGCCAAAGTAACGCATCAGATCATCGAGCCATGTGCCCTTTTTAGATGCCAATAGTTAATCACCAAGCCAACGTACCCTTCTCTAGGTGATTTACTTTCTATCGTGATTCCGCTACGAAAGAACACATTTCTTTATAGCTTGCCAATCCACTATCGATACCCAATTATTTCTCAATCAAGTAATCAAAACAACTCGATAGGGACATATAAAAAAATTCACAATTTAAATCAATTCCATACAAATTGAAGCTCAATTAAATAAATGGACTGCACAACAACAATTAGCATGAAATTCTGGTCACCGACCATTCTGGTTGAATTTTCGGAAAAATAAATAAATTAATTAATTTCAAAAATTAATAATTAATAATTAAAAATCCAATTTAGGCTAGTATTGCCTAATTGGAGCCCGATAAGGGTCGGGAAAAATCCCAAGATGCATTCAATAATTAGTAGACTATGTCTACTTGCTAAAGGCACAATCAAAATGTCTAATATGCATCACAATTGTCTAATAATCACTAATCTACTCTAATCTAACCTCCTAATTGCACTTAATTAAATCTAATCAACACCTATGCATAATTAGCAAACTAAGCAGGAATTAGTGTGATTACTCACTAGAATTAAGTGCAAAACATATCCGACGTGGATGACACGAAGAACGATAAACCCCAAAGCGGGCCTCGGGTTCGGGGCCCAGACGGCCCAAAATGGCCCACGAACGTGTTGCAAACCCACTTGGTGGGTTTCTGGTTTGGCTGCAAAATAGAGGGGAAATGAGATGGTTGGGGGCAAAGAAGGGTCGGGAAGGTAGGTGGTGGTCCGGCAAGGCTACACGGTGGCTTCGGCCGGGCTAAACAGACCTGGAGGTGGCCGGACCGGAGTAGAACAAGAGTTGGGGTCACATGGTGGGGATGCCTGGACGGTGGAGAGGGTAGGCGGTTGTGCGGTTGCACGCGTGCGTGCACGAGGAAGGAGGACCAACAAGTGGTAGAGCATGGGCGATGACAACAAGCTACTCCGATCCCTGGCGAGCTGCTTCCATTTCTACTCTTCTGGTTTGTTCGAACGGTGGTGAGAGAGGAGAGAGAGAGAGAGAGAGAGAAGATAAGTTTGAAAAGTCAAAAGTAAAAAGAAAAATCAAAGTTGGAACCAGCAAGGAGGGGGGCGGTTGGTGGAGGTTCTTACATGTGGGAAAAGAGAGAGAGAGTCGGCCAAGTGGGGTAGGGGGAAAGAAAGGGAAATAAAAGGAACATGGGTATTTAGCCAAAATTGGAAAAAGAAAAGGGAAATGGGAAGAAAACTAAACAAAAGAATTTCCTATAATAGAAAATTCTCATCCCATTTTCTTTTGAATAAACTCTATGATTTCCAAAGAAATTTCAAATTAGAATACTTGGTCTCCAATTGCGTTTCTACATCCAAATTCCCTTTTATTTTCTCCAAATTAACTCTCACAAAAAATCAATTGATGTCTCAAATATCAAATTGATTATTTTCCTCCTCCAAGGACCCCTCAAGCTTTTCAATTTCACAATCAGAATTAATCCCCGGTTTCAACTGAATGAAAATGGCCCTAACCTAACTTTTTCCCAAAAAGTCTTAGTTTTCATAAAAATCTTCTAAGATTGAGTTGTGGATCATAAAATTTATTGTAACATGACAGAACCTTCAATTTCTGAAATTGAACTTGAATCAGCGGTTAATTTTCATTTGGCGCGTTTTTTATGTGACCTAGGCTATCGGGTGGTTTTCAGAACTTTTTTAAGGCAAATGACCCATGGTCAATTTTCTTCGAACCACTATGAACCCGTTCGAATCAATGGTGACTCTTGATTATCGTAAAAATCTCGAGGATTCCATTACGGACATAAGGTACCAAAACAACATTAAAATCAAATTAGTATTGGTTGACAAGAATTTTCCAATTTAGTGGAGTCACCCATGATCGGCCACACATCTCAATCAAACAGATCTATCTCTGATCTTAAATCGATTTTTAACTATGCTATAATGGCCTCTAAAGATTTGCACGATTGAGAAGCCAATTCTTGATCAAATTCTCAAGTTTATTGCTTTAAAATTTCTTAATTACTTAGCCAGACAGTCTAGTTATCTCAAGAGTCATTGGCTCTGAGAATAGCCCTATAAACGCGTCAACGAAATGCCCAATTAATTATGTAGAAACCAGGTTGAGAAATTCAGGATGTCACACATAATTTCAGTTGTTTGCATGTATGATGCGGTGCTATTGATTGCCCAATTGTAAATTTTATTTCTTATTTTCAAAAAGGGTTTTTGGGCAAGAAAATAGAAAAATATGAGGTGTCGGGTTGGACGCCAAATTTTACGTGCTAAGTAAAACCATGGGATTTTAAAATAGAAGTGTGCAAAGTTTGATGGGTTGATTTCAAATACGTGACCACGTACGAATATTTACTAGGATTTTTAAATATGAAAAATTGCCTAAGTTTATTATTTGAAAACGAAATATTGTGTTCTTAGCTAATTAACGACAATAAAAATTGGCTTGATTGATGGTGTGCTTGTGTGGTCATTTAATCAAATTTGTCACCCAACGAGAGTTTGGGGGAGATGCTTGAGTTTTATCGGATGCCCGATGGGGGTTCGGATGTCGAGTCACTATTGAGACCGGACTGATGCTCCTTTATAGAATGCTGTTTAGGTGAGGGTTCTAGATGATGCCGTGCCTAATGGGGCAGGACGATGCCCGGTTATGCCGAAAGACCACCGACTCTTGTGTTGACCGTGGCCTGAGGGGTCGTAATAGTTGGAACACGTGTGTTGGCAATGTGCATGAAATTTTAAAAATGTGTTATGATTATTATTTATGCGTGTTGCACTATTTTTGCCATGTGAGATGCGCTATTATGCAGGGGTGTGCTGAGGCGAGGTAAGTTTATATGTGGTGCCTGTTTAGGCTATCCCCAAGGTGAATTGGCTTCCTAATTGAGGTTTAGGTTGTTAACATGCTGAGATTTTATCTCACCCAATTGTTGTTAACTATTTTCAAGACCGTAGCATGGAGAACTGTCAGGTGCAGTAGTGGTGGGCGTCAGATGCGACACCTTTTTGGCTGGCCCTACCATTAGTGAAGTTTAGGTTACCCTAATCCTTGAAGGTTTTTGAGATGATCGATAAGAAGTGGCAGTAGAAAGGCTTGTAATTATTAAACTTCCTAGGAATAACAGTTGATAAATAAATATGTCGTTTTCGGCAATATTTGATGTGTTTTAATATCCCTGTTGTTTGTTTATTGACTAGGTGTTTATTTTAACTATTTCCGCATGTGTCTAATCGAAAGATAAAAAAAAATGGGTCGACGATGCATCCTGGGCTGTCACAATTTATTCAACCATCGAGGGATGTAGCGCGCTCAGGATTCGGGAGGTAACATCCCCGTTTAAGTGGTATTAAAGCTTGGTCAAGGTCTAGAGTGATAAGGTGCGATGGGTTTTGGGATAGTTAGCTAGGAAAAATATTTTCCTTATGCTTATGCTTGTGATTGATTGTTTGTTTTGTGCAGGTTGCTTAGATTTCTAATTCCTTATTGGAATTGGAAAGCAGGTTTCTGTAAGGACCCTACAAGATGAGTGATCCTGAGCAAAGAGCCCCTTGGAGAAGGGCTATGGTAGCTTTGACTAGTGCCAGAGGAAGGGCACCGAGACAAGCTGGTGCTAGAGGGAGAACACCGGCGTAAGCTGGCACTAGAGGGAGGGCATCGGTTGATCCTAGGGTTGATGGGATCTTGCAAGCCCTAGAGACATTGGGGAACGTGGTCAAGCAGCAAGCTCAAAATCAAGTTGTTGCTGCTACCGCCACCACTGATGCCGTCAATGCTACTACTGCGCACTTAGAAATGGGAATGGCAAACGGCCTATGTACAAGTTGGTGGATTAGTTTATGAGGTTGAAGCCTCCAAAGTTTACTGAAGTAGGTGACCTCAAGGCTGCAACTCTTTGAATCCAAGTGTTATAAGGCTTTTGCACTACTGAGGTGCTTAAAGGAGGACAAGGTGACCCTAGCCGTATATCAGCTACAAGGTAACGCGAGCACGTGGTGGGAGGCCACTGAAGGAAAAGTGTTTCTTAAGGGTATGATCCAGGAGTGGGACGCCTTCGTTGAAGTGTTCTACTTGAAATATTTCTTAGATTGTGCTTGAGAACATAAGATGGTTGAGTTCTAGCACCTCCGCTAGAACTAGATGATGGTAGATCAGTATGAGGCAAAGTTCGCCGAGCTGTCAAAGTATGCATCGAGGTTGATTGAGGACTGGTGGATAGAGCCAAAAGGTTTAGAGATGACATGAAGCCGAAGATGAGGGACCCGTTGGTGCCGCTGAATCACAAGGACTATGAAGAACTGTATGAGAGGGCTTAGTTGATTGAGAGGAATCTGAATGAGCACGCAGCCACATCTAGGTCACGGTTTGTGCCCAACAAAGAGGCCAATGACGGGAGGAAAGTATTCCACTCCTTCCAACCAAATGGGTGGAATTGGAAATTTGGCACCCAACTCGAATGGTGTGTGCTGATTTTGTTGAAGGACACATGGATCAACCCTGTGTCCTACTAGAACGGGAGCTATGTATGTGGCTAGTGCAGTCATCAGGTGAAGAATTGCCCACATAGACCCATAAGAGTGCAGGCATCACTATTGTAGATGGCACAAGTAGGAGGGAGTGTGTCATAAAATGCACATCGGGGCATTTTGAGCAGGGCTTTGGTGCAAGGAATGGTGTATGCTATCACTCGAAGGGAGGCGGAGAACTCGCAGAACGTGGTTATAGGTATGGTCTCGTTAAATGACCATGTTGCTTATACTTTATTTGATCCTAGAGCCACACAATCATTTATTGCTAAGTAGTTTGTTAAGTTAGTGGGGTTAAATCCAAAACCATTGGAAATAGTCTTTGGTATATCTGCCCCTTTAAAGGATAATGTGTTGTCTGCGATAGGGAGTCTTGGTTGCAAGTTAATGATTGGTGATCGAGAGGAAAGAATAGATTTGATTGTGCTGGTGATGGTTGATTTTGATGTGATTATTGGTATGGATTGGCTCATCAAGCAACGAGCTACCATGAACTGTTATCGTAAAGCGATTCAATTTAACCCGTTAGCGTGTGAAAGTTTCGAGTTTGTTGGACGAGGAGGACCCCTAATTATTTTAATTTAGTCACTTGAGGCAACTCGATTGTTGGATGTGGATTGCCAAGGTTATTTGGTAACCGTGGTTGATATGTCAATTAAGGAGCCAAGGATGGAGGACATCGTCATAGTGCGGGAATTTTCTAATGTTTTTCCTTCAAATTTGCCTGGTTTGCCCTTAGATAGGGAGATAGAGTTTGCGATTCAGTTGGCCCGTGGGACGGAGCCAATTTCTAAGGCTCCTTACCATATGGCGTTATCAGAGTTAAATGATTTAAAGGTGTAAATGCAAGAGTTGTTGGACAAATGATTTATTTGTCCTAGTGCATCGCCTTGGAGAGTGCCAGTTCTATTTGTAAGGAAGAATGATGGTTCGTTGTGTTTTTGCATTGACCATTGGCAACTCAATCAAGTGACGATCAAAAACAAGTATTCATTACCAAGGATCGATTACTTGTTTGATCAGCTACAGGGAGCTTCGATATTTTCCAAAATTGAACTGAGGACAGGTTACCATCAGTTGAGGATTAAGAAGGAGGATATACCGAGAAGACAGCTTTTCGTACGGGTTATGGCCATTATGAGTTCACTGCAATGGCATTTAGCTTGACCAAAGCCTTAACTGCTTTCATGGATTTGATGAATTGAGTATTCAAGGAGTACCTAGACCAGTTTGTGATTGTGTTTATTGACAACATCTTGGTGTATTCAGAAAGGCCAGAGGAACATGAACAACACTTAAGGACGGTACCTTAGACGTTGCGGGAACACAAGCTGTACACCAAGTTTAGTAAGTGTGAGTTTTGGCTAACTCATGTAGCTTTCTTAGGTCACGTGATTTCTGACGAAGGAATTTCCATGGACCCGACCAAGATTTAAGCTATTATGAATTGGTTGAGACCAACATTGGTGATTGAGATCTAAAGTTTCTTGGGATTGGCAAGTTATTATAGACGATTTGTGGAAAGATTCTTTGTGATAGCCATGCCTCTGACGCGATTGCTAAAGAAGGAAGAAAAGTTCTAATGGACAAAAAAGTGTGAGTGTAGTTTCCAAAAGCTTAAGCAAAAGTTAACTACCGCACCCATGTTGACAATTCTGTCTGGTCCTGAAGGATATGAGATTTATAGCGATGCGTCACATAAAGGATTGTGCTGCATTTTAATGCAATGTGGGAGAGTCGTTGCATACGCATTGCGTCAGCTAATGCCTCATGAGTTTAATTACTTGACGCATGATTTGGTATTGGTAGCGATCATTTTTGCCAAGAAGATTTGGAGGCATTACTTATGCGGAGAAAAGTTCTAGATTTTTACAAACCATCAAAGCTTGAAGTATTTGTTTTCTTAGAAGGAGTTGAACATGAGGTAGCATCATTGGATGGAGCTTTTTAAGGATTATGACTGCGACATCTTCTATCATCCTCGAAAGGCCAATAAGGTTGTGGATGTTAAGTCGAAAGTAATTGATTGTGTAGATGATGATTCACGAGTGGTTCTACTCGAAGGAGTTCAAGATTCAGATTTCAAGTTTGAAGTATGCCACCTTTAAAGTCTCATGGCTAGCCTCAGAATTGAACCGGAAGTGCAAGTGAAGATTGAGATGTTGTAGTTGATAGACCCTGAAATCCAAAAAGTTATGGAGAAGGATACAGAAAAGAGGAAAGTTGATTTCCAAGTTACGGAGGATGGATTATTGAAGTTTCGTGGCAATGTGGAGCTTAAGGAGGAAATTTTGTCGGAAGCCCATCATAGCAGTTGTAGCATTCATCTAGAAAATACAAAGATATATCAGGATCTACGTTAATACTATTGGTTGAATGGTATGAAGGTAGATATCGCTAAGCATGTTGCCAAGTGTTTAATGAGCCAAGAAGTGAAGGCATAATATTGCAAACCTGGTGGACATTTGCAACCCCTGGAGATTCCTTAGTGGAAATGGAAACATATCATAATGGATTCTATGATGGAATTGCTGAGGAGTCAGCGAGGTAACAATTCCATCTAGGTTGTGGTTGATAGGTTGATGAAGTCTGTTCATTTCATTGCCGTATGAAAGGATTTTGATTAGATAGATATGCTGAATTGTATGTGTGACAAATAGTTTGTCTTCATGAAGTGCTAGTGATGATCACATCAGATCGAGACCCAAAGTTTATGGTAGCTTTTTGGAAAAGTTTAAAAATTGCATTGGGAATGAAACTATAGAACATCATGGCCTATCAATGCCTTCAAACACAGAGTACACATCATAATAATATGATCCCCCTTGGCCACATCAATAACCACACCAAATCATAGAGAATTAACACTAAACCATCTCCTCAAATCACTCTCTTTAACCAACCCCACCCCCGAAATCACCCTAAGCACATTGCACGAATACCCATTCGGATAATTACTCCATGCCTCGATTTCTCTCTAAACGCTCCACAACTCTAAGAGCAAAACACCAACACACAAATTCTCAACTTCTTCACTACCCATGTCACCATCAGCACTAAATTTACCGCATTCAATTGACAGGACACTAGGCAATGTAAACGTCCTCCTACTATCACTATCCTTGATAGGAAAATCAACGGCACCAGGACAATCCTCATATAAAAAGTCAAACTTGGAATTCCCATAACCGTCCAATGCGAGGCAGAGCTTATTGCTGGGACCGCCGACTACTCTAGCGAAGTGGGAGTTGTCCTCCGAGGACCCTAAGGTATTCAGGTAGCTAAGGGATTGCAGAGAGGAATCCAAATTGAGAGGGACGGGCAGCGGAGGTAGTGGTGAAGAGGGATTCGGGAGGCATGTAGTGGCGAGGGTTGAAAGGGCAAGAGATGGGGTTAGAGCCCGCTTGTTGCTTTAGGGGGAGCAGGGTGGAGAGGGAGTCTAGGGTTTGAGCTGAAGCGGCAATGAGGCAGTCGAGGGACACGAGTGCGATAGCGAGTGATAGAGGCGGCGAAGGAGGAGGCGCGAGGATTTATGGAGGTGGGATTTGTTGGGGATGAGGAGGGAAGGAGGTGGCGTTCGGGTTAGGAGGAGGGAAGGGGAGGAAAGGGAGGCTCAAAGGTGGATTCATGGCGTCCCCTATGCATTGCAAAGGCAAAGTGTTTGATGAAATTACTGAGAGAAGGAGAGGGTTTTGGAGAAATGGTGGGAGGCCATTTGGGGTGCGGACGCGGGCTTAATAAAAAGTATGGGTCGGGTTCCATATGGGTTGGGCCGACACAGAGGAAGATGGCGGATCAGGAGTCAAATCAATCTTGATCCACCATCTAAAACAAAATGGGTGAAATTTTTTGGATTTGGGTTGAACAACATTATATAGACGTAAAAAAAAAAAACATTATATAGACGTGACTCGTGGTGAACATAGGTTTAGGGTATAATCAAAAACCTAAAATTTGAAATAATTCTTTCTGTTTTTCTTATTCCATATATTTATGCAATCTTGTAGCTAGGGGTGAGCACAATTCTTGGACAAAACTAGAAACCGAAAAACTAGACTAGCGGGTCTAGTTCGATTCCCAATTTTATGAAGGGATGGATAGGTTCTCGATTCCACTTTGTTCGGCTCTCAATTCATATAGGAATCGGAATTGGAACCGAAACTGAGAACTGGAATTAAATCGAATCGAAATCGGAATCGGAATTTGACTAGTAACCCAGGAACTAGGAGTCTGAACTCTAAAGCAGCCATGCATTTGGTATTGAACTTCCAAAATTGTTGTCCAACGATCTTTCTTTGACATTAAAGATTTCGATGTTTAACTTGATGGGTCTTTTAATTCCCCCCCTCTCTTATCTATTGCCTCTATGGATTACATGACTTAGTAGATGAGGAAATATGCTTTGGGTTTTTAGGCATTACCGTTAATAATCTTATTAATGTGGCAGTTAAAAGACAGGAAGAAGGATGAGAGATCTCACTTTTGAATGAAATCAAGAGAGGGTTTATTCTGCAATATGCTATGCCATATCTTTGTGCTTAATGTGCTCTTGTAGGCCATGAGGCCTGTGGAAGTTGCAATCACTTCTTTGATGTTGTTATGTTTGAGCAATTGCTTCATTGAAAACCATAAAATTTTCTTAATACTATTTGATAAGTGCATATGAACACTCTTTCTTAGGCAATCAATAATAAAATCCTTGTTTATTTTTATTGTTACATTTGTTTTTGTTTTGCTTAACCAAAAAATGGAAAAAAAAAAAAAAAGAAGAAGAATCTGTTAGACCTTGGAACTTGTAACATGGTAGGTATTAGATTTCAAAAAATAAAGATCTTGTACCTGATAGGAGGTTCTAGGTTTTGTCTAGAACCTGGAACCACTCATCTTACCTACGGTATTTCGTGACATTCAATAATAAATGTGTAATTTGAAACTACTAATCTAACCTTTCATTTATGGCATTATTCATAATCAGAACTTTTACTTTGTTAATATTTCGCAATTTTCATGTGTCTAAATATGAATTGTGATAATCAAATTGCAACAAATATATCAGTAGAGGTGATAATTCACTACAATCGTTTAATTAAAAGTACGTGTAGAATCTGGATAGACCATAAAACCTATTATAGGATCAGTTCTAGAGTTACGTTTGATAGTTTGGATTTCTAGTCGGGATAAGATATGATTGGATATAATATGATATGAACTCTAAGGGATTTTGATATATCCTATTAACTGTTTGATGATTATAGTAATAAAGTCGGATATATTCATATCATATCATACACATTATTTTGTATAAATGACACATTAGTAAAAATGAACAAAAAATTTAATTAACATAGATGGTAAAAATCTCTCATGATATTCTTGCTAACTTTATTTTATTTGGTTTTTTATTTTATTTTTCCCCTATTTTATTATTTAATTTCTTTTTTATTTTTCCCCTCACATCATTCTTTAATAAAATTTTATTAAATAGTAGATTGTGCTAATATAATCAAAACACTAAAACATGTAAAATATATAATAAATATATATTTATATATTGAAATTAATTTATAAAAAATAATTAAATTTGAATATATAAATAAAAATAAGATTAAATTTAAATAAAAAAATCATTTTTTTTTATTTTGTATTTCTTATATTTGAATTCAAATTCAAATATTATTTATGTTGAGATATAATTCTAATTTTGTTAATTTATGAACTCCGTCGAGAAAAATAATTTTCCTAATATAAATACTAAAAATCTAATTTATTTTTATCTCACCTCCCTTATGGAATAATTTTAACTGGTCTATATCCCTCTTATATCCCCATTTATCATTTCTTGAGTAGGCACCAAACACAGGAAATGATAAATTTTATACTATCTCAAATTTTATTTTGATTACCAAACACAGCTTAAGTTTTGGGCATGTACCTAAACCTGTGTCAACAAATAAGTTCCAAAGAAACCTGGACAAAAACCACTCCCCCGTAGACGTGACCTCATGCGGATCAATCATTACATGTGGAGAATCGTTAAAGAATATCCGATGAGATGCTACTTTTACCATTACATGAGATGCCATGTTAAGGTTGTCAGCGCATGTTAAGGTTGTCGGGTCATAGACCATTCTAGGTTTCCTCACGGTCAACCAATTCCAACTACTCCCAGTCATCACCCGGTGAGAATCGTCAGAGGAAATCCAATGAGATGCAACTCTTCCACTGCAGTCCACATGCGATGCCAATATTTTATGTGGTTGTTAGCGTATGTTAAGGTGGTCGTTTAAAAGTATTAGGAAATAAATGGGGAACATGGCGAACTTTCCGCTCTCAAGCAATTTGTAAAATGGATATTCAGTACCATGATCATTAACTTAAGTAAGTATTTCAAATGAGCTTCATAAACAACTCTTGATTTCCTTACAGTCAACCAACTTCAACTGCTCCGCTCTTTTTGGTACAGCGGTTCATCTCCTCCTATCCTAATCTAACATGCGGTCCTTCGGTTTTGTATTTGTACTTTCAAGCACATTGAACAGCTTCTCTCGGACTGCTCGGCACTTTCCTTGTTGCTGACCCTCCAGAGGATTTAGACAGTTTGATTGAACAGTACAAAGTCTCAGGAATTGTTTTCCACGTTGATCATTGCTCACAATACGGTTTTAGGTAGATAAGAGCTCAAGAAGTGGGTTTGTCAGGAATTTAAAACGCCCAAACAAGTTCAAAATTTTTTCCTTAGAATGCAACATCGATATTGCCATGAATTGCCTTGAGCGCAGGACCAGACTCGTTTCTTTGTTTACCAACGAGTCATGCACAACACTTGCCTGGTGATGGAGTTACTAATCATGATCGTTATACATCCATCTCGTAATGCCACGGTACTTGGCTGTGACGTAAAATCCTTCACCATGGGTTTGAAACTCTCATAGCTTATAATACCCCAGATCTCATCTGGAGAGTTTATTGTCACGTTTACTTTAATTCAGAATTGGAAAAGGATGAATTTGTTACTTGTCAGTACTAGTACGCTGAAGCAACTTTATCATCAACGGCTCGGTATTGGAACGGCTGCAAACCAAGTGCGGTAAAGTGACAGAGATCTTTAAAACTATCAAAGATCAGATTGCATTGACATATGAAGGAGAAACAGATCCGTCATTTTTGCATTCGGAGATTGAGGTGATGTGAGTTAAGAACGAGAAAATTAATTGAGTTTTGTGTGTAGCTATTGGAAAAATTGCACTGACTCGAATTTGAATGGACAATGGCCTAACCAATGTTTCCGTGCTTTGTGGAGAAAATTATGAGATGTGCATGAGGTCTGGCATCTATAAATAGGCATCATTTTGCAGCAAGTGTTCGCATCCATTAGAGCACCCGAGAGTAGAAAAAAAAGAAAAAAAAAAAAAAAAAACACGATGAAGAGTGTTCGACTTTCCACCAGTTTCGCACTCTTGGCTCTGGTGCTGTCCCTCGCCGACGCCTATGACCCAAGTCCCCTGCAGGACATCTGTGTGGCAGTCCCAGAACCCGACAATGCTTGTAAGCTTGTCTTCCCCTTGGTTGGTAGAACATTTCGAGTTAATACATTTTGCTTTAGATTTCAGAGTAGTCCTCCTTTAAGACTGACATTCTTAATGGGTGCGCTGGGGAAGCTCGTCAGGCATTACGATCAATTTTTTTGAACAAGACGTTGAGTACACTATTTTCCAAAACAAGACAATTAACCTAACAAAAAGATAACAGTTCTCATTCTTGGTGCGACTTTATCGTTACCTATGATGTGCCTCAAAGGTATATGTCAGCAACAATTTCCTCTTAACAGAAACTCCTCCCTATGCAGTGTTTGTGAATGGAAAGTTCTGCAAGAACCCCAGTCTTACCACAGCAGACGACTTCTTCTTGTCCGGCCTCCAAGTTCCTAGAAGCACGGCCAATCAAGTGGGCTCCAACGTCACCCAAGTGACCGTGGACATGATACCAGGACTCAACACTCTCGGCATTTCCCTGGCTCGTATCGACTATGGAATAGGTGGTTTAAATCCTCCACACATTCACCCTCGTGGCACCGAGCTTTTGCTCGTCCTGGAGGGCACCCTCTATTTAGGCTTTGTCACGTCCAACCAACTGAACAATACTTTCTTTACGAAAGTCGTCCACCCTGGAGATGTTTTTGTTTTCCCCATTGGGATGATTCACTTCCAGCTCAACATTGGAAAGACCAATGCAGTTGCGATTTCCAGTCTAAGCAGCCAAAACCCAGGAGTCATCACTGTAGCCAATGCATTGTTCAACGCAAAGCCACCTATTTCCCCCGAGGTTCTGGCCAAGGGGTTCCAGTTGGATGAGAAGCTTGTTGAGACACTTCAGAAGAAGTTCTGGTCTTACAATTAGCCAGAGAAATGCATCTGACGGTGTCTGTCATCTCTGTGTACTTGATTAAACAAACTACTACTTTAAGTTTTCTGATGAAGTTCCCAGTTCAAGTATGAAGGAAGCTTCCTTCTGTCACAACTTGTATTGATGTCAGTGTAATAAGACTGTTGTTTTCTGCAACATCTACTACTCTGAGGTTTTCTTGATGAACTTATTTCATGGAACCAAGACAGAAAAAGACAGTGAGCTTGACACTAGACTCTACCATGTCAGAGGATTACAAACTGAATGCTTTACCTGCACAAACTGCAAATAACCACCGCCAGTTCTTCTAAGGCCGCATAACTAACTAATAATGAACAATCAGCAAAACTGAAACTTCAGTAGTTTCAGGAATCATGATGCCGCATTGAGTTTATTGGGAATGAAGCCTCAAAGCATTTGTGTTTTATGAGAAACTGTCATTGCTATTTGCTTGCAGCATGTACTAATTTGAGATATTTGATCCACCACTTCGTGTCTCTTTCTTTTTCTTCTTCCGAGTTCTGTTGTACATGTTAGATGGGGTTCTCAAATTGCATTTCCTTTCAATTTTGCTCGCCATTGATTATGTCCTTTTGCTACTTGCATAATCTATGAACGAGAGGAAGTCTTAGTAAGTGATAAAGTAATTAATAAAAGAAATGACAAACAGAAACTGACAGCTACGATGTAGGTTGATACGTACGTTAGCAAGTTTCTTGAAGTCCCCGTGATTGTACTAGAGTCATTAGTGAATCTCCTAATATTATGTTAGGTAAAAAGATAAGTTGAAACGCGGATGTTGATAAGGTTTCCCTATCATTAGTAGCTCCTTAAGCTACTGTAAAGTATGGTTATGAAATTGAAAATGAATGGCAATCAATTTGCCATCCATCAAACGAGGTGGAGACCAATACGGTTAAACAATGCATGAAAATCTCCTGTTATTTTGACTTGACAGAACCGTGGAGGACCTGACAGCACAAGCGAGGTGCAAATCTAAACTTCCAATTCGGCATTATCGTTAATCCAACAATTCGGCATTCGTGCAAATCTAAACTTCATTTTTCATTATTGCTGAAATGATCAGAACCTTAATGGTATATCCATAAAAAAATTGTTTGCATGGATGCTGGCCCTTCATAGTAGTTAGTAATGAATGATAATTAAGGTCGCTGGTCAAGTGTCAGGAAATGGGAAAACCTTAAAATTCTCTATTTCAATCAGTTTTCCAAGGTATCAATAACCTATATTGTGACATCTTAATTTTCCACTTCTGTTTTCAATTGAATAAGTCGGGCTTTTCATCGACACGTCTATAGTTCTATTTTCTGAGCTGATCACTCATGAGATAACTAGATTATCAGGTGAAGCCGTTAAGGGATTTTAATACAATAGACTTGAGAATTCAACCAAAAAACGACTACTTGACCGTGCTAATCTACAAGGGTCATTACGGCACCGTCAAAATCGATCAAAGACCGAAGATATGTCGATTCGATGGAGACATGTGATTAGTGTATGAGTGATTCCATCTAATTGTAAAATTCTCGTCGAACGGCACTAGATCAATTTTTTTGTCTTTTCTGTACTTTGTGTCCGCATTTGAAACTTTGAGATTATCACGATAACCAAGAGTCCCCAATGAGTCGAAGATGTACATTGTGGTGATCACGGGTCAGTTGCATAAAAAATTTCTGAAAGCTACCCAGTAAGTTAGGTTATGCTAAAATCACGCCAGATTGAAATTAACCGCTAATTTGAATCTGATTTTAGAAATTGAAAATTCTGTTATGACACAATTCATTTTAAAAACGTTGACTCATCTTTCGAAGATTTTTCTACAAATTGGGATTTTTGGGAAAAATTCAAAATAAGGCCGTTTTCGACCAGAAAAATCAGAGGACCATTTTTGGCAGTGTTTTTGGGATTTAAGTTGGTTTAATTGATGAGGAAAAATCCTAAAAGGAACAATGGCATCTTGGTTGGATTTATGGGCTTCGAATTCAGTTAATTTGAAGAAGAATTGATAGAGAATTGAATCCAAATTGAGAGGACCACGCACAAATTCATAGCCCCCATGGTGTGCAACTTTTGGACCACTTGGAAGGCTTGTTTGGGAAGCCAAGGAGTTGTAAATGGCTGAGGATTACAACCAAGACAAGTAGGGACCAAGCAATGATCAAGAAGAGGATAAGTGTGGCCAAGGGGGCCCTCATCCATCTTCAGCTATCTTCTTCTTCTCCAAGGACTTGCTTTCTCCATTTTAGTCCCTTTTCAAGCTCTAAAGAACTAGAGAAATCGGCAGCTCCCTCCCATTGCACGTTCAACCGCCGCTGTGCCCTGTCCGAGCAGCCGAAGCCACCGAACCGCCTGTCATGCCACCCGCACACCAGCCCACACCTTCTGCTTGCCCACGCATCTGTGGCCATCATCCCTGTCCTGGCTGTTGTCTTGAGCTCCTATCCAGCTGTCATGGTCGCAGTTCAGGCCACCGGAGCCATTGTCTGCCTCCACCCGGTTCACTGCAGCACCTTATCATCCCGTCTCGCCATTTCAGTCGTCCAAGCAACTTGATTCCACCCCTACAGTTCCAGATCAGTAATTGAAGAGCTCAACCCAGCTGAGACTTCGGGAGACTTTTTTGAGCCTTTCCTGGCTTTGGATGGTGTCACCGCTAGGAGGTTTATCGTCTGCCTTGGGATTGCCGTTGCCGTGGACTCATGGGATCATTAAACCGATGAGTTTACTCACTAAACTCTACTTAGGGAGTTAATTGTTCTTAAATGTTGATTAGTTTAGGCTAATTAGGGATTAAGTGGTTAGTTAGATTAGATTAGTGATTTAGTTGCTTATTTATGCATGTTAGGTGGTTAGATTAGATTAATTATGAGCTAGATAGATTGTATTATTTATCTAGATAGGTTTGGAAATTTTCTAGCCATGTTTTGGTGATTAGATTAGCATTTCTGGCCTAAGTTAGTATTTTTGGTATTTAAATTGCATTATTTAATTATTTTTAGTATTTATTTAATTAATTAATATTTTTCAAAAATTATACCGGGATAGCTAATGATCAGAATTTCGTACTAATTGCAATGGTGTGCTTAGTTTATGCAATTGAATACAATTAAATGGTGATTTTGATTTTTGAGTTATTATTTCAAACCGGAGGGCTAGATCTAGCCATCGGGAAGCCTCGCCTAAGGTCGCACAACCTCAGGCGAGGTGGCCTAAGGTTGCTCGACCTCAGGTGAGGTGGCTTGAGGTTGTGGCGGTGTCGCTTGGGTCACTTGACCTCAGGCAGCACTGTCGGAGGCTACGCGACCTTGGGTGATGCTGCCTAAGGCCACCGGGCGTCACTTGGGTCGCGTGACCTAGGCTCACCTAAGGTCAGCACGACCCCCCCAACTGCCACCGCCACCACCGCCACCGTCACCACCAGCCACCTCCCCACCGCCACCAACACCACTTTAGAGCCACATTCCCCCACGATTTTCCCCTCTCCACCCAACTACATCTCTTCCCTTTCTTTTTTTCTTCTCTTTTTTTTTTTCATTTTTCTTTTCAACCTAAAGCTACTTTGCAAAATATACACATTTTTTAGTGTCCAAACACACTAGCATTCACAAAATGCCCATTCGGTCAAAGATACTTGGGGAAATGGTGCATTTCCCCAAAGTTGAACCAAATGGGCCCTTTGTGACCTAGAATGCTTCCACAATTTCAAGAATGATAAAATCTCCAGATCTGAAGTCTAAAAAATGTAACATCCTCAATTCATAAGCGCAGAAGGAACTCTATCAAGAAAATGAATGTGGGATAACGAAATTGCAACGATGTCTATCAAAGGTGAAATTCTGCCGATATCGAGGAATTTGATCCTTGAGAAAAAAATTTCTTTGAAAATAACATATTGGTAGGCCAAATTCAGGTGCCAACAAATGAATAGAAACTTTCTTTTAAAATTATATTTATAAGTTGATGCTTGCTAAGAAGTTGAAAAGTCTTTTCCTCATTCTTCTCTTTCATCGTCTTCTTCAACCTTCAACCATGGGGAGGGTTTGAGCTTGTCTCACCCTCCCCTCCATTTGTTTTGATTTTATTCGAGTCTTTTTTTTTTGTACTTTTTCCTCTTTTTTCTCTCCCAATCTAGATTTGGGGTTGTGCTCTCCTGATTTAGTTTTAAATTTGAGAGTTTGAACTTTCTGAGTCTAGTTCTAAATTTAGGAGTTATTCTCTCCCGATTTAAATCTGGGAGTTTAATAATGTTTTTAGGGATTCGATTTAAATCTGGGAGTTCTTCTCTCCCGATTTATGAGGTGATGCTTGCTAAGAAGTTGAAAAGTCTTTTCCTCTCTCTTCTCTTGCATCATCTTCTTCAGCCTTCAACCATGGGGAGGGTTTGAGCTAGTCTCACCCTCCCCTCCATTTGTTTTGATTTTATTTGAATCTTTTTTTTTTGTGGTACTTTTTCCTCTTTTTTCTCTCCCAATCTAGATTTAGGAGCTGTGCTCTCCTGATTTAGTTCTAAACTTGAGAGTTTGAACTTTCCGAGTTTAGTTCTAAATTTAGGAGTTCTTCTCTCCCGATTTAAATCTGAGAGTTTAATAATGTTTTTAGGGATTCAACACCCTCGTGCTTTGTCTATGCACAAGTCATATGCCTCTAGTTTCAGCGATAGAAAATGTTCTCTTCCAAAGGTTAGATCAATGTTTATTCAATCTATTTTGGTTGTCTCCATATGATGATGGTATAGAGAAAGTCTAACCTTGGCATGCACCACCAATTGGCACATAGGCATGCACTGCCAATTGGTAATGCCATAGGTACTAGAGAAGGAATTTTCGGTGTATGCTCATTGTCATGCCCCAAACCTTGAGCGCGCGCACATACCTCGATGATCGATAACATTGCGATGTCCCAATATGCGTCACCGACCCTTTCTTTTAATTGCACATGTGAAAGTGTATAATAAAATTCCCATACAACAGAAATATGGGATAGAAAAGCAGGATACCATTTTCACCAAAACACTTTTCATAAACAAACTAGTTTATACACATAGGCCAACTCTAAGGTCTATGTACAAGAGATCTATCTCCAAAAAGAACTACTAAGCCATCTATGCTCCTGACCTTTCCGCCTCAAGCTCCGAGTTCTTTACACTAGGAACCTGAAAAGATAAGCCCATGATGGGGTGAGACAATGTCTCAACAAGTTCACCCCCTAAACTCTAATTAGTACACCAACTCTATTTAGGGTATCTCTCTAGGATCACCCCACAAACAAAACCACGACTAATAACAAACAATCAAATAGTTGGTTTGCATGCAATCTTACTTGGTATGCCATACTCTACACATTGAATCTCAGCACAATACATGCAGTGCACATGGCCATTAAATGATACAGTTCATCAATCACATACAGTGCACTCATGAGTGTTCCAGTTATTAATGACCTCTCGACCATGACCAACTTTCCAGTTAGGGATCACCCGACTCCTACCGAGCTATCGATAAAAATCGAGCTTCATCCCGCCCCGTCAGGTACGGCAACGTCTAGAACTTTCGCCTAGATGGTATCCCAAAGAGGGACATCGGTTTAGAATCTATTGCGATCGGCTTCCGACTCCCACCGGGCATCGCCCCTAAACTCCTGTTGGGTGACGGTTTAACTTTTGATCACACAAATATACCACCATAACTCACTACGCATCGCCCTCAAACTCCTGTTGGGTGACGGATTCCACTTCTTGATCACACAAGCACATCACTAAGACTCCCTTTTTATCTATGAGCATTTAGCCAATGTACACACGCGTGCATATACACTTTCAAATCATTTTCTCCTAAGGGCGGTCCATTTTCAACATCTCTTGGACAAAACATATTTTCTTTTTTAGAACTCGATTCATGTGGATGTCCAACTACACACTCAATTCACCTCATAAAATCAAAACACATGAAATAAGGCAATTTTTCACTCTCGGATGAACAATGCACGTGAATAGTAACTCGTGAATAGTACATCATGAATAGTGAAATTCCAGAATTCAATAATTAATAATTTAAATTCATAAATCATTAAAAAAATTAATTAAAGTAAACAACCAATCAATTAGAGGTAAACATGCTTAATTAACCACATAAGCCACATTAAGCAAATAAAGCAAGATAAAGCTAAACTATTCCTAACCATCCATCTAACCACCTATCTTAGGATCAATATAATTTAATTAAATTTCCTAAACTAAGATTAACACTAATTAAACCAACCCTAAGCAAGTTTAGGCATTAATTGATGGATTAGGAGCTAAACTCACTTATTAAGCGGGTCGGAGACATGGACGCAGCGACGACGACGGAGGAGTCGCGCGGGGACCTCAACCACGATGATCCAAAGTGGTCCTGGGACTGAAACAACAACAAACATTGCCTCCCGCTGAAACTTTGGAAACCGAATAGCAGAGGAGGAAAAGGAGTTGGACGAGTTGATTGGAGCTTCGGCAAGGGGTTGGCCAATGACCGACGGCACTTGGGGGTCAAGGGGGACCTGCTGGTGGCTGGGTTGGGTGGAGCTTGGGTGAAAAGGGAGAAAAATGGTTGAAATCGAGAAACAGTGCAGGCGGGCAGGCTAACCAACAAACTGGCAAGCAACAGCTTCTGGCTAGCCAGTAACTCCATCCAGCAAGTGGCCGAGTTGGTCCGTACGGTTTGGGTGTCCTGAGCAAGATGGTGGGTGGTACGAGAGCTGATTAACATGGGAAGCCAACAATTAACTCAACATTTCACAAGAAGGTTAGTTGGAGCAGAAACTGGAAGAAGAGGAAAATAGGGAAGAAAGGGCTACAATTCCTTGGGGCTAAAGAGGGGAGAGAGAATTATGCGAGGGCTAGTTTCTTTAATTCTCTCAAGTTCTTAAATTGTGACATCCTGGATTTTACAGTTCTGCTTTCAATTAAATTAGTCGGACCTTTCATTGACGTGCCTATAGTGTTAATCTCGGAGCTAATTACTCCTGAGATAACTAGACTATCTAGGGAAGTCATTAAGGAATTTTAATGCAATGACTTAAGGATTCAACCAAGCATCGATTTCTCGACCGTGCTCATCTTAGAGATTATTATGGCTCAGTTAAAAATCACTTAGAGGTTAGAGATAGGTCGGTTTGATTGAGATGTGTGGCTAAACATGAGTGATTCCACTAAATGGCAAGATTCTCATCAACCTAAATTGATTTTTCTATTGATTTGGTACTCTGTATCTATATTTGAATCATTGAGATTTTCACGACAACTAAGAGTCGCCAATGTGTCGAAGAGGTTCATTGTGGCTCGAAGAAAATAGACCACGGGTCATTTGTACTAAAAATTTCTAAAAACTACCCAATCGCCTATTTCATGCTAAAAACGCGTCAGAGTGAAATTAACCATGAATTTGAATTAGATTTCAAAAATTGAAAGTTCTATCATGTGACAAGTCATTTTAGGAACATCGTGTCAGTCTCCAATGATTTTTCCACAAATTGAGATTTTTGGTGAAAAGGTTGAGTGGGGCCGTTTTTGTACATAAAATTCAAAGGACCGTTTTTTATCGTGAAATTGGTAAGCAAGTGGGATCAATTGGTGAGAAAAAATACCAATTTGATCGAAGACTCAACGGTTGGATTTTCAGAGGTCGAATTGAATTGATTCAAGAATGATTGAAGTCCAATGTATGCCATCTCCCTTGCAAATTCGTATGCCCCATCATCCTCAACCTTTGGACCACCTAAAGGCTTCTAGAAGGGGCAAATTGGTCTTGGAAATGAGTTGGAAGGCCAGCTGGGCTAGAAGACTAATCAAAGGGGTACAAAGGGATGAGGATAAGCCATTGGTGGCTCCTCCAACTGAAGCCGATCCCCTTCCCTCCTCCAAGCCCATCGAGCAGCTTCTTATCTCCTTGTTCTTGCTGTTCGCAACCCCTAAAGTGTAGAAAAACCGCAGCTCCTCCTTTCCTAGCCGCCGAATAGCCATCCGTCCGCCAAGATTGCCACAATGCTGCCACTCGCTTGCACATGCCTCTTCATCTCTGCCATGACCAGCTGCTCATTTTTTTGCCTGTACGCCATCCTATGACACCTTTGGACCATTGTCGCAAGCTGCTTACCACCGTGTACCGGTCCCGCCGTCTCGTCGCCAATCAACCCCGCCTAGCCCGCGAAAGCCCCACTAGTCTACCGCCAACCTTGTCTCGCTAACCAGCCCTTGCTTCCTTCTCTCTTGGTCCAGCATATAATAGGTTCAAGTGGGTCTTCTCAGGACTATTCAGCCTATTTTGAGGTCATTCCGGACCTTGGTTGGCAAGCCCGCTTTAGAGTTTCTTGTCCCCCGCAGCGTCCCCGTTGATTTGATCCGAGTAGATCATTTAACAAGTGAGTTTAACTCACTAATCCCTACTTAGTAGATTAATGACGCTTGAGGGTTGTTTAGTTTAGACTAAGTATGGATTAAGTTGATAGTTAGATTAGATTAGTAATTTAATTGATTGTTGTTGCATGTTAGGTGATTAAAGTAATGTAATTAGAAACTAGACAAGCTCTAGTATTTAACTAGAGTGGTTTGGAAATTTTTTGAATCCGTCTCGACTTCCAATTAGGCTTTTCGGGCCTAAGTTCTATGTAATGGTATTTATTTATTTAATTATTTATTTTCTGAAAATTAAATCGGGATATTCGGTGATCGGAATTTTATACTGATTGCAGTGCTATGATCTGTTTATTTATTTGGCTGTTATTTGGTGCAAATTGAAAGTGTTTGATGATTGTGGATATTTATCATAGAAATTGATAATTTTGGTAATTAATGGGAAAATTATCGGGTGTCGGTCTACAGCGCCAAAAATTTATTTTGGGACTGCTGGAAATGGTGGGATGTTCAAAAGTGAAAATACTGTATTTTGGTTAAGACCGATCGTGTACCCACACACAAGTATTTTTATTGAGTATGATAAAAGTTGTAAATTGAATAGATGGTCAGGGTGGTATACTATATCAGCCTATAAGCAATATGTTGGCTTAGATTGCAAGTAGTATACTATTTATCAGCTTAATTTGCGAGCTCTACTATTCATTTATGAGCTTAGAATGAGTAGTCTTGATTTGATCGGACGTATTAGATTGTATTGATTTGGTTGACCAGAGGGAGGTCATGATGACATGTAATCAATTGAGTCAATTAATCGATAGTTTGATCTGATTGATTGAATTGATTGGTTGATGTGATTTGTGTATCTTTGAGATAGACTGACTTGCAGGAAGAGACTGAGGCCAAGGTAAGTCATTTGACCTCTATTTGTGTTTAGGTAGCCCTTGGGGCGTATTTTCTTCCTAATCAGGTCTTAGGGGATAGAACTTGCTGAGACATTTTCTCACTAGTTATTGTATAACCATTTTTAGGTCCTTATATGGTGTTGGTGGAGGACCGAAGCCCCGGAGTCCGAGAAGGTGGAGACCAAAGAATTGGTGAACGTGTCTGATTAGTGGGTCATAGGACAGTTCCCTTTTGTTGAATCAATATTTTTGTAAATAGACATATTTGTTTATAAAATGTTTGTTTTGGTTTGAAAATTTATGGGCCTACTTCCCAATCCCATATTGTTGTTGTTTAGGAATATTTATCTGCTTTTGAATGTGCATTAAAATGAATGGGTCGGCAATGCATCTTAAGACGTCGCTATTAATTGATCGTAGAAGCATGGGCATGCGCTCGGAGGATCGAGGTGTGACACAAATACCTCAACAATGGATAAAGGAGGAGGCAAGGAAGAAGATGGTTGCTAAAGATGAGGAGGGGCCGCCAAAATATCCAAAGCCCTCAAATGACTGCCCCTTCATGCATGGCTGTCCTCCTCGGCCATTATCCACACCAATGCTTCCTCAAGAAGTCTCACAAACAGCCCAAAATGTTGTTACCCCCCTTGGCCTATGAATTTTGGACCACTTGCCATTATCACATTTCATTCAATTCCCCTTTAATTCTCTTCCAATTGGACCCAATTCGGTTCCCATAAATTCAGTGAAGATGCCATTGCCCATCTCATGATTTTTGCTCATCAATTGAACCAACTTAAATCCAAAAAATGCGACAAAAAACGGCCTCTAATTTTCTCGGTCCAAAATAACCTTACTTTGAATTTTTACCGAAATCTCAGGTTTGCAGAAAAAATCTTCAAATGATGAGTCGACAATCCTAAAATGAATCGTGACATGACAAAATTTTAAATTTCTGAAATCGGGTTTAAATTTGCACATAATTTCAACCGAGTATGATTTTAGCGTGACCTAATCTACCGGGTAGCTTTCAGGAATTTTTAGTATAATTGACTCATGGTCGATTATTTTTTATCCACATTGTGCATCTTCGAATCATTTGTGACTCTTGGTTGTCGTGAAAATCTCGAACTTTTCAAATGCGGACACGGGGTACAAAAATGACAGAAAAATTGGTATAGTGCCGTTCGACAGGAATTTTGCAATAACGTGGAATCACCTATACTATAATCACATGCCTTAGTCTAACCGATCTATCTCCGATCTTTGATCAATTTTGATAGTGCTATATTGACCCTTGTAAATTAACACAGTTGAGCAGACAATTTTTGAATGAATTCTCAAGTCCATTGTGTTAAAATCCCTTAACGGCTTTACTTGATAGACTAGTTATCTCGTGAGTGATTAGTTCAGAGAAAAAAACTATAGGCGCATCGATAAAAAGCCCAATTCATTCAATTGAAAACAGAATCAGAAACTTGGAATGTCACACTCATCATTGATGATGATATGAGATCTAGTGATTGGCCGCTAATTATTTTGTTCGATAGATTTGTTCTTTTCGAATGAGTGTGTGCCTAACCTTGCCACTTTGTTGATCTTATTATTTTCCAGATTTGGCTTTATTTTGTAATGTTTTGGCCTTTTCTCTACTTCGATTTGCTTTACCATGAAAGTTAATGTACTTCTTATATATCTTTTTGAGCCATGAATATAATTTTTTCCGACCAAAAAAAAAAAAGAGGTTACGCTTCCTAAGTAAAGAATTAGTTAATTTTAGTTGGTGTTAATGGATCTTAACTCACTATTTATTATGCTAGGCATTTTATAAATTTTGAACTTACGATAAAAAAGTTAAGTTGCACAGTTGTTTGTATTATTTTAGCTTTGTCCCTAACGTAGAAATTTAGCACTTTTATTAATCTAAGTAGGTACTTTCAAGTTTTTGTCCGCCATTTTGTGTATCTTTCTGTTTTTTCACATTTTGATTACTTCTTTATATCATTCCAATTTAGTCATATGTCTTTGAATAGACCTGAATTTTGAAAAGCTTGTATTCAGGTAACATGTAAATGATCATGCACAATGTTAATGGATTGCTTGTGCCATCGTAAGTGTCATTGAAAAAAAAAATTCATTTACTATGGATCCTTGTGCAAATTTTGATGATTCACAACACTTTAGCAAAATAATAATTTGATACAAAAGTGTGAATAATCGGCTCGAGCAATGATATCCCGAAATTTGACCCTATTTCAAAATATACAAAATGGTTATTTTGTTGATGCACTTATAGTTACTTTACTCTGAACTAATCACTCGGGAGTTAACTAATCTATTATATGATGCCGTAAATGATTAAAAAAGCGAAAGACTAGAAAATTTGATCAGAAATTGACTACTTGACCGTAAGGATCGACAAGGGTCAACACTACACTATTATTAATCAATTAGCGAACATATATAAGTTGATTTGATGGAAGTAAGTAGTTGATTCATGGGTGATTCTGCACAATTACGATATTCGCATTGAACAATGATAAACCATTTTTCTAGTGATATTGTATTCATGGTACATAATTGAATCATCACGATCACATGACAACCAAGGGTCATCCGTGATTCGAAGATACACAAACGTGAATTGAAAATTATAGACAATGGGCCAAACGCGCGAAAACCTCTCAAAGTCATCCAATAGATTAAATCATATTAAAGTCACATTCAATCGATTTTAACCATGAAATTTAATTTGATTTCGGATATCAAACTTTCGAGAGTTTCAAGATATAATTATTGGATGTCATCTCATCATTTGTTGACTTTTCGACAAGTCCAAAAATTTATCGGAAAAAAGGAATTATTGGACAAAAAAAAAAAGAAGAAGAAATTCGGATTAAGAGGCAAAATTGATTTTTTGGACCAAAAAAAAGAAATTATAATTAAGAAGATATTTTGGGGACAAAATGCTTGGCATAGAGGGTTTTAGGGGCAACTAGGGTGAAGGGTATGATGAGTTTTTGGGGAAAATATCTTAAAAATCCATTTGTTTTTCTTTTGGGTTAATACTTTGAAAAACCCCAAACTAGTAAACTTGTAACAAATTTATCCGAAACTATTTTTTGACTACCAAAAACCCAAAACTATATACTTTTGACAATTTTACCAAAAATTGGTATACTTGTGACAAATTTACCCTCTGTTAGTTTTTGTTAAATTTTATTGTCAAGTTATTAAGTTAAATAACACGTGACATTTGACTGGTATATCAATTTGGGATTTTACACTCCGTTTGTCACAATTTACAATTTTTGTGATTTTTTTGTGGTATTAATCTAATTTAGCGGAGGGTATATTTGTCACAAATTTACTAGTTTTGGGTTTTTTGTAGTCAAATAAATTAGTTTGGGGTAAATTTGTCATAAATTTACTAGTTTATGGTTTTTTTTAAATTATTTGTTAGGGTAAATTTATCATAGATATATTAGTTTGGGATTTTTTTATGATCAAAAGAATTATTTTGGGACAAATTTGTCATAGGTGTATTACTTTGGGGTTTTTAGGGTATTAACCCTTTTCTTTTTCCTCTCTCTCTCTCTCTCTCTCTCTCTCTCTCTCTCTCTCTCGCATGCACCCCTCCATTTCTTTTGATTCTGTCGATTCTTCCCCCCTACCCACTTCCCATTCCTCTCTCTCCCCCACGTTTTCTTCCCCCTTCCCTCTCCATTTCTTCCCCTCTCCTCCAACTTCTTCATCTTTTGCTTGCCACCACTTCACCACCACCCATTTCCCCTCATCCCATCTCCACCACCATGCCACCATCACCATCACCACTTTTGGCCACACCACTGTCACCAACGTAAGCCACCACCCACATCCCTCATGTGTTCATTGTGCCATCATGACTTCCCTTACGGCCAAGTCACCATCATCTCCGAGCACCCACCACGGGACCACCACCAAAACCTCAAGCAAGCTAGCCATGTGCTTCAAGAGCTACCGCCATGTCGTCGAGCCTTCATTCGAGCCATGGGCATCATGTTCTCAACATTGTTGTGCCGCCGTTGCTATGAGCTCGTTGTCACCGAAAATCAGTGAGTTAACTTCCTAATTGTGGATTAGGGTGTTAATTACATTTAAGGGGTGATTAGTTTAATATTAATGGCCATTAGTATTAGTTAATCTTAGTTTATTATTAATTGCAGTTAAAAATGGTTTTGATTAAATTTAATTGCGATTGGTTTAAATAATTTCGATTAAGTTAATTAATCGTGGTTAGATTAATTAATTGAGTTTAGTTTTATTAATCATGATTTATTTAATTAATCGCAATTAGTGTAATTAATGACATATTAGCTGTTAAGTAGAATTTTATACTCGTTTCCTGGATAAGATTGTGCGTAATTTTGGTTGTTTACACGTATGATGTTGTGCTATTGATTGCCCAATTGTAAATTTTATTTATTATTTTCAAAAATGGGCTTTTGGGCAAGAAAATAGAAAAATATGAGGTGTCGGGTTTGGACGCCAAATTTTACGTGCTAAATAAAACCATGGGGTTTTAAAATAGAAGTGTGCAAAGTTTGATGTGTTGATTTCAAATGCGTGACCACATATTAATATTTTTTACTAGGATTTTTAAATATGAAAAATTGCCTAAATTTATTATTTGAAAACGAAATATTGTGTTCTTGGCTAATTAATGACAATAAAAATTGGCTTGATTGATGGTGTGCTTGAGTAGTCATTTAATCGAACTTGTCACCCAACGGGAGTTTGAGGCAAAGCCTGAATTTTATCGGATGCCCGATGGGGGTTCGGATGCCAAGTCACGGTTGAGACCGGACCAATACTCCTTTATAGAGTGCCGTCTAGGCGAGGGTTCTAGATGATGCTATGCCCAATTGGGCAGGACGATGCCTGGTTATGCCAAAAGACCGCCAACTCTTGTGTTGGCTGTGGCCCGAGGGGTCGTAATAATTGGAACACGTGTGTTGGCAATGTGCATGAAATTTTTGAATGTGTTTTGATTATTATTTATGCATGTTGCACTATTTTTGCCATGTGAGATGCGCTATTATGTAGGGGTGTGCTAAGGCGAGGTAAGTTTATATGTGGTGCGTGTTTAGGTTGTCCCCGAGGTGAATTGGCTTCCTAATTGAGGTTTAGGTTGTTAACTCGCTAAGATTTTATCTCACCCAATTGTTGTTAACTATTTTCAAGACCGTAGCGTGGAGAACTGTCAGGTGCGATTGTGATGGGCATGAGATGCAACACCTTTTTGGCTGGCCCTGCCATTAGTGAAGTTTAGGTTACCCTAATCCTTGAAGGTTTTTGAGAGGGTCGATAAGAAGTGGCCGTAGAAAGGCTTGTAATTATTAAACTTCTTAGGGATAATAGTGGATAAATAAATATGTTGTTTTCGGCGATATTTGCCGTGTTTTAACATCCCTATTGTTTGTTTATTGATTGGGTGTTTATTTTAACTGCTTCCGTATGTGTTTAATCGAAAGATAAAAAGAATGGGTTGATGATACATCTTGGGATGTCGCAATTTATTCAACCACCGAGGGATGTGGTGCACTTAGGATTCGGGGCGTAACATCCCCGTTTAAGTGGTATTAAAGTTTGGTCAAGGTCTAGAGTGATAAGATGCGATGGGTTTTAGGATAGTTAGCTAGGAAAAACATTTTTCTTATGCTTATGCTTGTGATTGATTATTTGTTTTGTGTGGGTTGCTTAGATTTCTAATTCCTTATTGGAATTGGAAAGCAGGTTTCTATAAGGACCCAGCAAGATGGGCGATCCTAAGCAAAGAGCCCCTTGGAGAAGGGTTATGGCAGCTTTGACAAGTGCTAGAGGAAGGGCACTGAGATGAGCTAGTGCTAGAGGGAGAGCACTGGCGTAAGCTTGTGCTAGATGGAGGGCACCAATTGATCCTAAGGTTGACGGGATCTTGCAAGCCCTAGAGACATTGGGGAATGTGGTCGGGTAGCAAGCTCAAAATCAAGTTACTGTTGCCGCCGCCACCACTAATGCCATCAATGCTATTGCTGCCACACCAAGAAATGGGAATGGTGAACAGCCTATTTACAAGCTAGTGGAGCAGTTTTGAGGCTAAAGCCTCCAAAGTTTACTGAAGTAGGTGACCCCGAGGTTGCAACTCTTTGGATCCGAGAGTTAGAGAAGGTTTTGCACTATTAAGGTGCTTAGAGGAGGATAATGTGACCCTGGCCGTATATTAGTTGTAAGGTAACACAAGCACGTGGTGGGAGGCGACTAAAGGAAGAGTGTTTCCCGAGGGTATGATCTAGGAGTGGGACACCTTCATCAAAGTGTTCTACAGGAAATATTTCTTAGACCATGCTTAAGAACAGAAGATGACTAAGTTCCAGCGCCTTCGCTAGAACTAGATGATTGTAGATCAATACGAGGCGAAGTTCACCGAGCTGTCAATGTACGCACCAAGGTTGATTGAGGACCCGGTGGACAAAGCCAAAAGGTTCAGAGATGACTTGAAGCCTGAGATTAGGGACCCGCTGGTGCCGCTGAATCTCAAGGACTATGATGAACTATATGAGATATCTTAGCAGATCGAGACAAATCTGAATGAGCAGGCAGCTGCATCTAGGTCACGTTTTGTGTGCAACAGAGATAATAATCGGTTGGGAAGAGGCCAATGACAGGAGGAAAGTATTCCATTCCTCCTAATCGAAAGGGTAGAATTGGAATTTAGGCACCCAACTCGAATGGCGTGTGTTGATTATGTGGAAGGACACATGGATCAACCCTATGTCTTGCTAGAATGGGAGTTATGTATGTGGCCAGCGCAGTCATTAGGTGAAGAATTGCCCATGTAGACCCATAAGAGTGCAGGCACCACTGCTATAGATAGTGTAGGCAGGAGGGAGTTTGTCACAAAACGCACATTAGGGCATTTTGAGCAAGGCTTCAGTGCAAGGAATGGCGTATGCTATCACCCGGAGGGAGTTGGAGAACTTGTAGAACATGGTTACAGGTATGGTCTTGTTAAACGACCATGCTGCTTATACTTTATTTGATCTTTGAGCCACACAATCATTTATTGTTGAGCAGTTTGTTATGTTAGTGGGGTTAAGTCCAAAACCATTGGAAGTAGTCATTAGTATATCCACCCTTTTAAAGGATAAAGTGTTGTCTGCGATAGGGTGTCTTGGTTGCAAGTTAATGATTGGTGATCGAGAGGAAATAATAAATTTGATTGTGCTGGTGATGTTCAATTTTGATGTGATTATTGGCTCATCAAGCAATGAGCTGCTATGAACTATTATCGTAAGGCGATTCAGTTTAACCTGTCAGCGGATGAAAGTTTCGAGTTTGTTGGAACAAGGAGGACCCCCAATTACTTTAATTTTGGCACTTGAGGCAACCTGGTTGATGGATGTGGGTTGCCAAGGTTATTTTGTAACCATGGTTGATACGTTAGTTGAGGAGCCATGGATGGAGATTATCGCTATAGTGCAGGAATTTTCTAACGTTTTTCCTAAGGAGTTGCCTGGTTTGCCCTCAGAAAGGGAGATAGAGTTCATGACTCAGTTGGCCCGTGGGACGGAGCCAATTTCTAAGGCTCCTTACCGTATGGCGCTATTAGAATTAATTTAAAGGTGCAAATACAGGTGTTGTTGGACAAAGGATTTATTCATCCTAGTGTATCGCCTTGGGAAGTGCCAATTCTATTTGTAAGGAAGAATGATGGTTCATTGTGTTTTTACATCGACTATCGGCAACATAATCAAGTGATGATCAGAACAAGTATTCGTTACCAAGGATCGATGACTTGTTTGATTAGCTGCAGGGAGCTTCAATATTTTCCAAGATTGAACTGAGGACAAGTTACCATGAATTGAGGATTAAGAAGGAGGATATACTAAAGACGGCTTTTCGTACACATTATGGCCATTATGAGTTCACCATAATGCCGTTTAATCTGACCAATGCCCCAGTTGCTTTCATGGATTTGATGAATTGAGTATTCAAGGAGTACCTCGACTAGTTCACGACTGTGTTTATCAACAACATCTTGGTGTATTTGAAAATTGTAGAGGAGCATGAACAACACTTAAAGACGGTGCTTCAGATGCTGCGGGAACACGAGTTGTACATCAAGTTTAGTAAGCATGAGTTTTGGTTAACTTGTGTAGCTTTCTTACGTCACGCGATTTTTTACAAAGGAATTTCCATAGACTCGACCAAGATTGAAGCTGTTATGAACTAGTTGAGACCAACATTGGTGACTGAGACCCAAAGTTTCTTGGGATTGGTAGGTTATTATAGATGATTCATGGAAAGATTATCTGCGATAGCCATGCCTCTAACGCGATTGCTAAAGAAGGAAGAAAAGTTTGAATGGATGGAAAAGTGTGAGTGTAGTTTCCAAGAGCTTAAGCAAAAGCTAACTACCGCACCCATATTGACAATTCTCTCTAGTCCTAAAGAATATGAGATTTATAGCAATGCGTCGTATAAAGGATTGCGCTACATTTTAATGCAATAGCTAAGGCTATTGGAGAAAACTTGTTTCCATCAATTTAGTCTGAAGACTTGTAAACTCAAGTGTTAAAAGTATGACGAACTCTAGACTTTATTGTCAAAGTCTGAAAACTCAAGACTCGAAAACTCAAGATTTAAGTCTACCCTCACTGATAGTCTCTAGACTGACGAAGGAAAGTTTTATCCGATGAAGAAGACTTGTCCAAATGCGAGTATATCTTTAAGGATTTGATTCGTACGGTTGAAGAAGATTTCATGGCTAGAGATAGCATCTCATGATCAATTATTCTTATTGATATGAATTCGGATAATTAGATCTATTGATTGGCAAAATATACTTGGAAGGTTTTACTTATGGAAACCTAGATCTTGATTGTATGGGTGAGCAGGATTGGTGGGCTATTATCACATTCCTTAAATAACTCGAGATCTCCCTAATTGATTCTGTCCAACGGGTAAATTGGAAGAACTCCTTTAGAAGGCGCCAACGGTTATGAAGGCATGAAGGAGTATATAAAAAAGACACTCAAATTATTCGAGTGTGTGTGTGAAAGAAACATTCCAAAGTCTAAAGCTCTTAGTTCTTTGCTATTTCATTTGTCGAGCTTAAATTGTACTCAAAAGAGAGATTAATACTTGTGAGACCTTGAAGAAGTGTAGTAGAGTCTCTATACTGTAGAATCAAGGACGTGAGACTTTAAAATCTCTTTTGGTTCTTAGTATAATTTAGCTAGTGGGTTGTCAGTGCGGGAGAGTGGATGTAGGATTATTCTAAGCCGAACCACTATAAACCTTGTGTTTCAATTCTCTTTCCCTAATCTCTTTACTTTAATTTGTATCATTAGATAACTATTTATAGTCTTTTACATCTTTAGTCTATTATTCTCATAAGTTGAATTAGTTTGTTAAGTTTTGCAAAAACTTCTTTGATTACCTATTCACTCCCCTTTAGGTGTTCTTACTAGTCCTATCAGAGGCCTCATGAGTTGAATTACACGATGCATGATTTAGAATTGGCAGCGATCATCTTTGCCTAGAAGATTTGGAGGCATTACTTATGCGGAGAAAAGTTCTAGATTTTTACAGACCATCAAAGCTTGAAGTATTTGTTCTCTCAGAAAGAGCTGAACATGAGGTATTGCGCAGATGATGGTTCAGGAGTGGTTCTACTCAAAGGAGTTCAAGATTCAGATTTCAAGTTTGAGGTATGCCACCTTTAAAGTCTCATGGCTACCGTCATAATTGAATCGGAAGTGCAAGTGAAGTTTGAGACATTGTAGTCGACAGACCCTGAAATCCAAAAAGTTCTAGAGAAGGATACAAAAAAAAAGGAAAGTTGATTTCCAAGTTACGGAGGATGGATTATTGAAGTTTTGTGGCGATGTGGAGCTTAAGGAGGAAATTTTGTTAGAAGCCCATCGTAGCAGTTATAGCATTCATCCGGGCAGCACAAAAATGTATCAAGATCTACGCCAATACTATTGGTGGAATGGTATGAAGGTAGATATAGCCAAGCATGTTGCCAAGTGTTTGATGTGCCAACAAGTGAAGGCATAGTATTGCAAACTTGGTGGACATTTGCAACCCCTGGAGATTCCTGAGTGGAAATGGAAACATATCATAATGGATTTTGTGATGGAATTGCTGAGGAGTCAATGGGTTAAGGATTCCATCTGGCTTGTGGTTGATAGGTTGACGAAGTCTGCTCATTTCATCATCGAAAAAAAGTATTTTGCATTAGATAGATATGTTGAATTGTATGTGTGATGGATAGTTTGTC
Organism: Eucalyptus victrix; assembly: GCA_016097545.1. NCBI lineage: Eukaryota > Viridiplantae > Streptophyta > Magnoliopsida > Myrtales > Myrtaceae > Eucalyptus > Eucalyptus victrix. The sequence goes on from CM027842.1 coordinate 51,582,716, forward strand.
TTTATGAAGTGCTAGTGACGATCACATCATATCAAGACCCAAAGTTTATGGTAGCTTTTTGGAAAAGTTTAAAAATTGCATTGGGAACGAAGCTACAGTACAACATAACCTATCACTGCCTTCAAACACAGAGTACATAGCATAATAATATGATCCCCCTTGGCCACATCAATAACCACACCAAATCACATAGAATTAACAATAAACCATCTCCTCAAATGACTCTCTTTAACCAACCCCCCCCCCCCAAAATCCCCCTAAGCTTATTGTACGAATACCCATTCAGATAATTACTCCATGCCTTGATTTCTCTTTGAACGCTCCACAACTCTAAGGGCAAAACACCAACGCACTAATTCTCAACCTCTTCACTACCCACGTCACCATCATCACCAAAATTACTGCATTCAATTGACAGGACACTTGGCAATGTAAACATCAACCTACTATCACTATCCTCGATAGGAAAAGCGATGGCACTAGGACAATCCTTAAAGAAAAAGTCAGACCTGAAATCGCCATAACCGTCGGATGCGAGGCAGAGCTCGCTATTAGGACATTCGACTACTCCGGCGAAGCGGGAGTTGTCCTCCGAGGACCCCAAGGTATTCGGGTAGCCAAGGGATTATAGAGAGGAATCCAAATCGAGAGGGACAGGCAGCAGAGGTAGTGGCCGAAGAGGGATTCGGGAGGCATGCAGTGGCGAGGGTTGAAAGGGCAAGAGATGAGGTCGAAGCCTGCTTGTTGCTTCAGGGGGAGCAGGGCGGAGAGGGAGTCTAGGGTTTGAATCAAAGTGGCGATGAGGCGGTTGAGGAACGCGAGCATGATGGCAAGCGATGGAGGCAACGAAGGAGGAGGCACAAGGATCTAGGGAGGTGGGATCTGCTGGGGATGAGGAGGGAAGGAGGTGGCGTTCCAGTTAGGGGGAGGGAAGGGGAGAGAAGGGAGGCTTAGAGGTGGATTCATGGCATCCTTTATGTGTTGTAGAGGCAAAGTGTTTGATGAAATTACTAAGAGAAAGAGAGGGTTTTGGCAAAATGGTGGGAGGCCATTTGGGGTGCGAACGTGACCTTAATGGAAAGTATGGGTTGGGTTCCATATGGGTTGGGCCAACACAGAGGAAGATGGTGGGGATTGGGGGTCAAATCGATCCCGATCCACCATCTAAAAAAACGGGTTGAAATTTTTTGGCTCTAGGTTGAACAACATTATATAGACGTGACTTGTGGTGAACATAGGTTTAGGGTATAATCGAAAACCTAAAATTTGAAATAAGTCTCTGCATTTTTCTTATTCCATATACTTACGCAATCCTACAGCTAGGGGTGAGCACAATTCTAGGATAGAACCAGGAACCAAAAAACTGGACTAGCGGGTCTAGTTCGATTCCCAATTTTATGAAGGGATGGGTAGGTTCTCAATTTCACTTTGTTAAGCTCTCAATTCATATAGGAATAGGAATTGGAACCGAAACTGAGAACTAGAATCGAAATCGGAATTGGAATTTGACTAGTAACCCAAGAACTAGGAATCTAAACTCTAAAGCAGCCATGCATTTGGTATTGAACTTCCAAAATTGTTGTCCAACGATCTTTCTATGACATTAAAGATTTCGATGTTTAACTTGATGGGTCTTTTAATTCCCCCTCTCTTATCTATTGCCTCTATGGATTACATGACTTAGTAGACGAGGAAATATGCTTTCAGTTTTTAGGCATTACCATTAATAATCTTATTAATGTGGCAGTTAAAAGATCGGGAAGAAGGATGAGAGATCTCATTATTGTGCTTAATGTGCTCTTGTAGGCCATGAGGCATGTGGAAGTTGCAATCGCTTCTTTGATGTTGTTATGTTTGAGCAATTGCTTCATTGAAAACCGTAAAATTTTCTTAATACTATTCGATAAGTGCATATGAACACTCTTTCTTAGGCAATCGATAATAAAATCCTTGTTTATTTTTATTGTTGCATTTGTTTTTGTTTTGCTTAACCAAAAAATGGAAAAGAAGAAGAAGAAGAATCTATTAGACCTTGGAACTTTAACATGGTAGGTTTTAGGTTTCAAAAAATAAAGATCCTGTACCGGATGGTAGGTTATAGGTTTTGTCTAGAACCTGGAACCACTCATCTCTACTTATGGTATTTCATGATGTTTAATAATAAATGTGTAATATGAAACTACTAATCTAACCTTTCTTTCTAGCATTATTCATATTTAGAACTTTTACTTTGTTAATATTTCGCAATTTTCATGTGTCTAAATATGAATTGTGATAATCAAATTGCAACAAATATATCAATAGAGGTAGTAATTCATTGCAATCGTTCAATTAAAAGTACGTGTAGAATCTGGATAGACCCTAAAACCTGTGATAGGATAAGTTCTAGGGCTACGTTTGATCGTTCAAATTTCTAATCAAGATAAGATATGATTGGATATGACATGATATGAACTCTAGGGGATTTTGATATATCCTATTAACTATTTGGTGATTATAATAATAAAGTCAGATATATTCATATCATACCATATACATTATCTTGTATAAATGACACATTAGTAAAAATGAACAAAAAATTTTATGAACATAGATGGTAAAAATCTCTCACGATATTCTTGCTAACTTTATTTTATTTGGGTTTTTATTTTATTTTTCCCCACATTTATTATTTAATTTCTTTTTTATTTTTCCCCTCACATCATTCTCTAATAAAATTTTATTATATAGTAGACTATGCTAATATAATCAAAACACTAAAATATGTAAAATATATAATAAATATATATTTATATATAGAAATTAATTTATAAAAAATAATTAAATTCGAATATATAAATAAAATAAGATTAAATTAAAATAGGGAATTCTTTTTTTGTTATTTTGTATTTCTTATATTTGAATTCAAATTCAAATATGATTTATATTGAGATATAATTCCAATTTTGTTAATTTATTGATAACTCTATAAAAATAGAGTTATTTTACCTATTTTAGGCAGTAATTAATGCATTATCTGTGAGAAAATATTTGGATTTCCTTCTGATTATTTGAATTTTCCTTGTTTATGCAGAATAATGAGATATGGAGAAGATAAGGAAAAGAATGGCAATTATCGGGAATTCAAATAAAAGCGTGAGAGAAGATGGATATCAAATTAGGAAATTCTTGATTTTGTTCCCTAATGTTATACGCAAGCGTTGGGAGATAGATATCTTGGATATATCCTATAAATGGAGATAAAGAGAGCAGCTAAGGTTTTTTAAAGAGACAGGGAGAGGAGGGGTTAGATCGTTCTCCATTGCTCTGAGAGTTTTTCAAGTATTTTGAAGAGAAGACAAAAGTGGTGACAGAATTCTTGTTCTTTGATTCAAGATGCTTTGGGTTTGATCTATATTTTTATTTTTATTTTTTCTTCTACTATGTTCTAATTTTCTTTTGTTAGGGCTACTATGTAGCATAACCATGATGATGTGAATTTCATGATTTTTATGTTCTACAATTGATTTCATTCATGTGAGTTATATATTATTGCGTTTAATGCTTTTGAGTGACTGGCCACCACTTGAATGATCTGATGTGCATGTTTGAGACTGAGAGGTGATAATATGCAATTGTTCATTATAATATATAACCATGAATTAAATGTGGATAGAAATATACCGCGTTATTTGTGTAGTTTTCGGTGATAAGGTGATCCAAAAAACTTATTGTAAACCGGGAATATTTATAGTTTTTAATAGGGGTGTGCATGGTCCGGGCGGGCGGTTCCCGACCTAGAACCGGGAACCGCCCGCTAAGGACCGGTTCTGAAAAATTGGAACCGGGATCCACCCGTTTGTTGCGTGGATCCACCCGGGAACCGGACTGCCGGTCCGATCCGGTTCCCGGGTGGATCCATGGAACCGGTTTTGACGCGAAATTTTTTGGTTTTCAACAAAAAAATAATTACGTGACATCAAAGAAAACCAAAGAAAGAAAAATCAAATTTAAGTACGTGGAACAAATATTTATTTGTTGTAATTATAAATATATCTCGTAGATAAAAAAAAAATGCGAACAAATGGAATGCAACATTCTCCCATTTCCTACTTACAAATAACCATAGATGGTTAAATTTTCTTTGACCAAAGGTAAAGGTTCCCTAGAGAGTGAGATGAGATGTAGGGTTTCTCTTAGTAATTTTTTTTTTAATATTAAAAAGGTTCCGGTCCGGTCCGGGTGGGCGGATCCGCCCACGGAATCGGGAACCGGACCGGTACCCACCGGTTCCAATTTATTAGAACCGGGAACCGGACCAGTTCCCTCAAGACCCGCCGGTTCCGGGCGGTTCCGGTCCGGTTCCGAGCGGTCCGGGCGGATCCCGGGTATTTTGCACACCCCTAGTTTTTAATGCACTCATGTTTATTTTAATTCACATAGAGATATAATGGATTAATAAGCTGAGTAGGTTTGCTATACCTAGAGATAGGATAGTAAATAGATTAGGAAATTCCGCTATCACATGTTTGATATCGTTCTTATATTCACGACAATATGAAATTCATATCTAGTGGTTATGATGAAATCAGATGCTCTAACAAATTTATCTTATCGATTTACTGCATTTAGTCTACAAATTTCATTTTAATTTATTCTTAATTATAATTTGATTTGTTAGATAAATTTTAGAATTAGTCTATTTTAGTATTTAATTGGTTTATTAATCATCAATCTCCGTTGGACGATACTTTATCTCATCATTATATTACTTGTTCGATACGTGCACTTGCGTTTAGAATTTTACGAACAAGTTTTTGGCGCCGTTCTTTGAGGATCGTTTGTTTAATACTAATTAATATTGATACCAGATAATTCTAAGTTTAATATAGCTTTCGTTTTGTTTTATTTTTCAGGGTGTACATCGGTTTATGACACGTAGCCAACAAGGGGAACTTATTGAACTTGATCCAGAAATCGAGCGTACATTCAAAAGGCGACTAAGAGAACAGAAAAATCACGCTAAGATGGCAGACGGTGATAATGAAAATCCACATAGACTTTTAAGAGATTATGCTGCGCCAACAGTTCAAGGCACCACATCAAGTATCAGAAGACCTGCAATTCAAGCAAAGAACTTTGAGATCAAACCGTCACTCATTCAGATGCTTCAACAATCAGTGCAATTCAGTGGGCTACCAAGCGATGATCCAAACACTTACATCAATGCTTTTCTTGAAATCTGTGACACCATTAAATATAATGGAGTTACAGATGATGCTATTAGATTGAGATTATTTCCATTATCTCTTAGAGATAAAGTTAAAAGTTGGCTTTCTTCTCTTCCTGCAGGATCAATTACTACATGGAATGATATGACTCATAAATTTCTTGGTAAGTTCTTTCCACCTGTAAAGTCTGCGAAGATGCGCAACGATATTACTAATTTTATGCAGATGGATAATGAATCATTATATGAAACATGGGAAAGATTCAAAGAATTTCTTAGGAGATGCCCACATCACGGACTAGCCGTATGGATGCAGGTACAAACTTTTTATAATGGCTCTAGTGCAAATCTTCGTTCTATGATTGATGCAGTTGCAGAGGGGACTTTAAATAATAAAACACCAGAAGAAGCCTACAATTTATTAGAAGAGATGGCGTCCAATAGTTATCAGTGGCCTACTGAGAGATTACCAATGCGAAAAGTTAGCGGAATTCATGAAGTAGATGCTTTTGCTGCAATTGCTGCACAATTTGAAACACTCAACAAAAAGCTTGATAATATGAGTGTTTCAGCCATGAAAATTCACAATTTGACATGTGATTTTTGTGGTGGAGGATATGTTAGCACAGAGTGTTAGGTAAGTAATACTTTCAAACAACCTAGTGAAAATTCTAACTTTGTTGGGAATTTTAACAGGTCGCAGAATAATCCCTACTCCAACACATACAATCCGGGATGGTGCAATCATCCAAATTTTTCATGGAACAATCAGAATGTGACAAGACCATCGGGATTCAAACAATCAGAAGAGACAAAGTCAAATTTGGAAGACATAGTCACCAAACTTGCTAACACAACTCATGACTTCATCAAAAGCACGGATGTGAGATTTCAAAATCAAGAGGCTTCAATCAGAAATCTGGAGATGCAAGTGGGTCTGTTAGCAAGCATGATGTCAGGAAGGCAACAGGGTTCTTTACCGAGCAACACAGAGAAAAATCCGATTGAAAACATAAAGGCTATTACCCTAAGAAGCGGTAAACAAGTAGGAGAAGAAGAGATTGTCAGAGACAAAAAAGAGGTGATCAATAAACAATCAAAGGAGACAAGCAAGAGTAAACTTTTTCCAGATAATCCCAAGCCATATGTGCCGCCAATTCCATTCCCTCAGCGACTCCAACAGCACAAAATTGATAAGCGATTTTCTAAATTTCTTGATGTATTTAAAAAAATTGCACATTAACATTCCTTTTGCACATGCTTTAGCGCAAATGCCTAGTTATGCAAAAATTTTGAAGGAGATTTTGGCAAACAAAAGGAAACTGGAGGATTATGAAACTGTGAAGTTAAACGAGAAGTGTTCAGCCATCCTACAAAACAAATTGCCTCCAAAATTAAAAGATCCAGGGAATTTTACTATTCCTTGCACTATTGGGGATTCTCACTTTGAAAAAGCATTATGTGATTTAGGTGCAAGTATTAATTTGATGCCTTATTCTGTTTTCAAGAAATTAGGATTGGGCGAGGTAGAAACAACCACAGTGTCACTTCAACTAGCTGATCGATCAATTAAATATCCGAGAGGTATTGTGGAAGATGTTTTGGTAAAAGTTGACAAATTTATCTTTCCTGCAGATTTCATAGTTCTTGACATGGAGGAAGATTTTGAGGTACCACTTATCTTAGGTCGACCTTTTCTAGCAACAGGAAGAGCTCTTATTGATGTACAATAGGGGAAGTTGATCCTTAGAGTTCAAGATGATCTTGTTTCATTTAATGTTTTTAAAGCAATGAAATATCCATCTGATGATAATTCTTGTTTTAGAGTTGAGACAATTGACAAGTTGGTGAATAAGATCTTTCAGGAAAATATTTTTGAAGATCCACTTGAAGCATATCTGATTCAACTAAGAGACAAAGATATTCAGAACGAGGAGATAAAGGAGTACGCAAATTTCATGGAGGCAATTCCACCATATTCAAGGCAAAAGGCAATTAAATTTGAAGAGTTGGGACAACACATTACAAAGCCTAAACCATCAATTGAAGAGCCTCCAATTCTTGAACTCAAACCCTTACCTTCTCATTTAAAATATGCTTATTTAGATGGAGTTTCTTCTTTACCAGTAATTATATCTTCTTCTTTGACAGAGTTGATGGAGGAGAAATTGCTTAGAGTATTAAGAGAGCATAAATGTGCAATTGGATGGAGAATAGCTGATATCAAGGGAATTAGTCCTTCAATTTGCATGTACAAAATTTTGATGGAGGAGCAATATAAACCCACTATCCAACCTCAGAGGCATTTGAACCCGAAGATGCAAGAAGTAGTGAAAGCTGAGATAATTAAGCTACTTGATGCAGGTATCATCTATCCTATCTTTGATAGTTCTTGGGTAAGTCCTGTACAAGTTGTACCAAAGAAAGGTGGTATGACTGTTCAGAAAAACGACAACAATGAATTGATTCCAACTAGAACAGTTACTAGGTGGCGTGTGTATGGATTATAGAAAATTGAATGATGCCACTAGAAAAGATCACTTTCCTTTATCATTTATTGATCAGATGTTAGAAAGACTTGTAGGGCATGAATTTTATTGCTTTCTAGATGGATATTCAGGGTATAATCAGCTTCCTATTGCACCAGAAGATCAAGAGAAAACTACTTTTACTTGTCCCTATGGTACTTTTGCTTTTAGAAGAATGCCCTTTGGTCTTTGTAATGCACCAGCTACTTTTCAAAGATGCATGATGGCTATTTTCTCTGATATGGTTGAAAAATATATTGAGATTTTCATGGATGATTTTTCCGTTTTTGGCCTATCATTTGATTCTTGTTTAAATAATTTGGCTTTGGTCTTACAAAGATGTGAGGAGACTAACCTTGTTTTGAATTGGGAGAAGTGTCACTTTATGGTGCAGGAAGGAATAGTGCTCGGGCATAAAATTTCTCGAACGGAATAGAAGTAGATCGAGCCAAAGTGGAAGTCATTGCAAAATTACCTCCGCCAACATCTGTGAAACTTGTCAGAGGATTTTTGGGGCATGCAGGATTTTACAGGAGATTTATAAAAGATTTTTCAAAAATTGCTAAACCTCTTTCTAATTTTTTGGAAAAAGATGCTCTTTTTAATTTTTCCGTTGAATGCATGCAGGCTTTTAACACTTTAAGGGAGAAGTTAATATTAGCACCAATTATGACAGCACCAAATTGGGATTTACCTTTTGAGCTGATGTGTGATGCTAGCGATTTTGCAGTAGGAGCTGTTTTGGGACAAAGGAAGAATAAAATTTTTCAAACCATATATTATGCCAGTCGAACCTTGTCAGGTGCACAATTGAATTATTCAACAACAGAAAAGGAACTTTTGGCAGTAGTATTTGCTTTTGATAAATTTCGTTCTTATTTAATTGGCTCAAAAGTTATAATTTATTCTAACCACTCCGCTCTTAAGTATTTGCTTGAAAAGAAAGAATCAAAACCTAGGTTGATCAGGTGGATTCTATTGCTGCAAGAATTTGATTTGGAAATCAAAGATAAGAAGGGGACTGAAAATCTAATTACAGATCACTTATCAAGAATTCCAAATTCAAAGGAAGAGGTAAGACCAATTTTGGAAGAGTTCCCTGATGAGAAATTTTTTTCCATCAAGTCAATTCCTTGGTATGCTGACTTTGTAAATTATTTGGTAAGTAATGTTCTTCCTCCTGAATTATCATATCAACAGAAGAAAAAAAATTATTTTTTGATGTTAAAAATTATTTTTGGGAAGAACATTTTTTGTTTAAAGTATGTGCAGATCAGGTCATAAGGAGATGTGTTCTAGATGAAGAGAAGGCAAACATTCTACATCATTGTCATGATGGAGAGACAAGTGGCCATTTTGGTGCTACAAAAACTGCAGCTAAGATTTTATAATCTGGATTTTATTGGCCTACACTTTTTAAAGATGCATACTCCTATGTAGCTTCATGTGATAGGTGTCAAAGAACTGGAAATATTTCAAGAAAAAATGAGATGCCTTTAAACAACATTATTGTGTGTGAATTATTTGATATTTGGGGTATTGATTTTATGGGACCCTTTACACATTCTTATGGAAATTTATACATTTTAATGGCTGTGGAGTATGTGTCTAAGTGGGTAGAAGCTGTAGCATTGCCAACAAATAATGCTAAGGTTGTGGTGAAATTTTTGAAGAAAAATATTTTTACCCAATTCAGCACTCCTAAAGCAATCATAAGTGATAAAGGAACACATTTTTACAACAAGCAATTTGAAGCACTTTTGAGTAACTATGGAGTCACAGTAGAGATTTCAAATAGGGAAATCAAGAGAATTTTAGAAAAAACAGTGAATGCCTCTAAGAAAGATTGGTCAATAAAACATGATGATGCACTTTGGGCCTATAGGACAGCGTTCAAAACTCCAATTGGGATGTCTCCTTTTAGGCTAGTGTTTGGAAAGGCTTGTCACTTACCAGTGGAATTAGAGCATAAAGCATATTGGGCATTGAAATTTCTGAATTTTGATATGCAGTCTGTAGGTGAAGAAAGATTATTGCAACTGAATGAATTGGAGGAATTTTGCAATGAGGCCTATGAAAATTCTAAGTTGTACGAGGAGCGTACAAAAAGATGGCATGACAAGCACATATTTAGAAGAGAGTTTAAAATTAGTCAAAAAGTCTTACTCTATAACTCTCGTCTTAAACTTTTTCCAGGAAAGTTGCGGTCTAGATGGTCTGGTCCTTTTACAGTTACACAAGTATTCCCATATGGAACAGTTGAAGTTGCGCATGACACTAAGGGTACATTCAAAGTGAACGGTCAACGTTTGAAGCCCTACTTCGAAGGTGGTTACAACAAGCAGAAGACCACCATTGAACTTCATCCTTCAGAATAGCGACATCTGAGATAGTTTGGCTGAAAACTATAAAGCAAGCGCTTCTTGGGAGGCAACCCAAGCATTTTAATTATGTTTTTATTTATTCTTAAGTTTATGTTTTGCAAAAAAAAAAACAAGATTAATTTTTCTCTGTTTTATCAAGGTTAATTTTTAGAGAGCGCCTTTCAAGAGTTTAATCATCAAGATCATCTATGGACTTATCCTACAACCAGAGAAGTTTTCTTCTTCCTATTCTATTTTTCGCATTGGGGACATTGCTTCATTCAAGTTTGGGGGGCGACAAATTTTTTGGATAATTTTTTTTCATGATTGCATTATTGGTTGTGAATTTCTATGATTTTTAGGAAAATTTAAATTTTATTTAAACTTGCAATTGATGCGTGAGTTAATCTTAATTATGATTATGTTGATCCATTTACTAAGCACTAAAAGTCCTTACTTTTTGAATTATGTGTAAATCTAGAGAACATTCATGTGAAATATGTGATTTTCTTAAATTTCACCCAAATCTTAGAATTTGTTTGATTTTCGCTTGAGGCGAAATCCTAAACTAAATCTAATTGAGAAAATGATATAGGCAGTTTTTGGATCAATTGAGCCTTTCAAGCCAACCCTATTTATTTATCCCTAGTCACCCCGTTGAGCCTTAATTACTACCCAATTTTTCATTGACACCAATATATGTTTAGCCTAGCCATGATCAAATTATATCCTTATTCCATGCCCTATGAACACGTTGATTTTCTTTTGGCCCTATGAACACGTTGATTTTCTTTTGGGATAAAAAAATTATTTGAGCTTGATAGAAATTTGGGAGGAATGATGGAGTAAAAAGAAGAAAAAAAATGATTGCAGTTGTTGTTTGGGGTGTATTGTCAAAAAAAAAATTGCTTTTATGATTCCCTATCTAACTTTCAATTGAGTGAGCCTTTTGGATACTTAATGGGTTAGAAATTTTCATGTTATATTATGAGGGACTTTGGGAGAAACTCCACCATAAAGCAATTCAAAAAAAAAAAAACAAAACAAAGAAGAAAAAAAAAGGGAATAATGATATATGGCGGCAGAAAAATTATCTTGAAGGAGTGAAATTGGACAATGACATTGGCTCTAATTAGATCCTCGAAATCAACGTGTTGATGGGTGATTTGAGCTTAAAATTCCCATTATCTCACATTTAGCCCAACCTTACATTACAACCCGAGAAAAGTCCTATTGATTTTTGGTTGGATAATTAGCTTACATTAGTGGAGAGAGGAATGAAAAGCAAACTTATGAGATTTGGTCATAATTATTGAGAATTTTTTAGAGGTTGCATTTTAATGTGAATTTATTTGGATTGCATATAATTCGAAAAAAATGAGGACTCACACACACACACTTGGATCATATAGTTAGAATTAGTCTTAACTTATAAATCGATTTCAATGTTTGGATGAAATTTATGTTTTTCTTTGAATTGTGAATTTGACAATTATGGAAAGATGTCATGGAGAAGGTTGTTAGGTTGAGTATGTGTCATATATTACTTTTGCTCGAGGACTAGCAAAATGTTAAGTTTGGAGGTTTGATAATTCTATAAAAATAGAGTTATTTTACCTATTTTAGGCAGTAATTAATGCATTATCTGTGAGAAAATATTTGGATTTCCTTCTGATTATTTGAATTTTCCTTGTTTATGCAGAATAATGAGATATGGAGAAGATAAAGAAAAAAATGGCAATTATCGGAATTCAAATAAAAGCAGCGGTAAAAGATGGATATCAAATCAGGAAATTCTTGATTTTGTTCCCTAATGTTATCTACAAGCGTTGGGAGATAGATATCTTGGATATATCCTATAAATAGAGACAGAGAGAGTAGCTAGGGTTTTTTTAGAGAGAGATGGAGAGGAGGGGTTAGATCGTTTTCCATTGTTCTCAGAGTTTTTCAAGTATTTTGAAGAGAAGACAAAAGTGGTGACAGAATTCTTGTTCTTTAATTCAAGATGCTGGGTTTGATCTATATTTTTTTTTCTTCTACTATGTTCTAATTTTCTTTTGTTAGGGCTACGATGTAGCCTAACCATAATGATGTGAATTTCATGATTTTTATGTTCTACAATTGATTTCATTCATGTGAGTTATATATTATTGCGTTTAATGCTTTTGAGTGACTGGCCACCACTTGAATGATCTGATGTACATGTTTGAGATTGAGAGGTGATAATATGCAATTGTTCATTAAAATATATAACCATGAATTAAACGTGGATAGAAATATACCGCGTTATTTGTGTAGCTTTCGGTGATAAGGTGATCCAAAAGACTCATTGTAAACCGGAAATATTCATAGTTTTTAATGCACTCATGTTTATTTTAATTCACATAGAGATATAGTAGATTAATAAACTGAGTAGGTTTGCTATACTTAGAGATAGGATAGTAAATAGATTAGGAAATTCCGCTATCACATGTTTGATATCGTTCTTATATTCACGACAATATGAAATTCATATCTAGTGGTTATGGTGAAATCAGATGCTCTAACATATTTATCTTATTGATTTACTGCATTTAGTCTACAAATTTCGTTTTTAATTTATTCTTAATTATATTTTGATTTGTTAGATAAATTTTAGAATTAGTCTATTTTAATATTTAATTGGTTTATTAATAATCGATCTCCGTGGGACAATAGTTTATCTCATCATTATATTACTTGTTCGATACGTGCACTTGCGTTTAGAATTTTATGAATATTTATGAACTCTGTCGAGAAAAATAATTTTCCTATTATGAATGCTAGAAATCTAATTTACCTTTATCTCATCTCCCCTATAGGATAATTTTAACTAGTCTATGTCCCTCTTATATCCCTATTTATCCTGTCTTGAGTAGACACTAAACATAGGATATGATAAATTTTATCCTATCTCGAATTTTATCCTGATTACCAAATGCAACCTAGGTTCTTGGGCATGTAGGGCAGGTTCTAGGGGAACCTATGTCAACAAATAAGTTCTAGAAGAAATTTGGACAAAAACCACTCCCCCGTATACGTGACCTCATGCGGATCAATCATTACATGTGGAGAATCGTTAAAGAATATCCCATGAGATGCTACTTTTACCATTACATGAGATGCTAATAGTTTGAGGTTGTTAGCGCATGTTAAGGTTGTCGGGTCATAGACCATTCTAGGTTTCCTCATAGTCGACCGATTCCAACTGGTCCCACCCGGTGAGAATCGTCAGAGGAAATCCAATGAGATGCAACTCTTCCACTGCAGTCCACATGCGACGCTGATATTTTATGTGGTTGTTAGCGTATGTTAAGGTGGTCGTTCAAAAAAGGAAATAAATGGGGAACATGGCAATAGTTTGAGGTTGTTAGCGCATGTTAAGGTTGTCGGGTCATAGACCATTCTAGGTTTCCTCACAGTCGACCGATTCCAACTGGTCCCAGTCATCACCCGGTGAGAATCGTCAGAGGAAATCCAATGAGATGTAACTCTTCCACTGCAGTCCACATGCGACGCTGATATTTTATGTGGTTGTTAGCGTATGTTAAGGTGGTCGTTCAAAAGTATTAGGAAATAAATGGGGAACATGGAAAACTTTCAACTCTCAAGCATTTTGTAAAATGGATGTTCAGTACCATGATCATTTAAGTACTTCAAATGAGCTTCATAAACAACTCTTGATTTCCTTACAGTCAACCAACTTCAACTGCTCCGCTCTTTTTGGTACAGCGGTTCATCTCCTCCTATCCTAATCTAACATGCGGTCCTTCGGTTTTGTATTTGTACTTTCAAGCACATTGAACAGCTTCTCTCGGACTGCTCGGCACTTTCCTTGTTGCTGACCCTCCAGAGGATTTAGACAGTTTGATTGAACAGTACAAAGTCTCAGGAATTGTTTTTCCACGTCGATCATTGCTTACAATACGGTTTTAAGTAGATAAGAGCTCAAGAAGTGGGTTTGTCAGGAATTTAAAACGCCCAAACAAGTTCAAAATTTTTTCCTAAGAATGCAACAGCGATATTGCCATGAATTGCCTTGAGCGCAGGACCAGACTCGTTTCTTTGTTTACCAACGAGTCATGCACAACACTTGCCTGGTGATGGAGTTATTAATCATGATCGTTATACATCCATCACGTAATGCCACGGTACTTGGCTGTGACGTAAAATCCTTCACCATTGGTTTGAAACTCTCATAGTTTATAATACCCCAGATCTCATCTGGAGAGTTTATTGTCACGTTTACTTTAATTTCAGAATTGGAAAAGGATGAATTTGTTACTTGTCAGTACTAGTACACTGAAGCTTCTTTATCATCAATGGCTCGGTATTGGAACGGCTGCAAACCAAGTGCGGTAGAGTGACAGAGATCTTTAAAACTATCAAAGTTCAGATTGCATTGACATATGAAGGAGAAACAGTTAGTCTGTCATTTTCGCATTCGGAGATTAAGGTGACATGAGTTAAGGACGAGAAGATTAATTGAGTTTTGTGTGTAGCTATTGGAAAAATTGCTCTGACTCGAATTTGAACGGACAATGGCCTAACCAATGTTTCCGTGCTTTGTGGAGAAAATTATGAGATGTGCATGAGGTCTGGCATCTATAAATAGGCATCATTTTGCAGCAAGTGTTCGCATCCATTAGAGCACCCGAGAGTAGAAAAAAGAACAAGAGAAAAAAAACATGATGAAGAGCGTTCGACTTTCCACCAGTTTCGCACTCTTGGTTCTGGTGCTGTCCCTTGCCGACGCCTATGACCCAAGTCCCCTGCAGGACATCTGTGTGGCAGTCCCAGAACCCCACAATGCTTGTAAGCTTGTCTTCCCCTTGCTTGGTAGAACAGTCCGAGTTAATACATTTTGCTTTAGATTTCAGAGTAGTCCTCCTTTAAGACTGACACTCTTAATGGGTGCGCTGGGGAAGCTCGTCAGGCATTACGATCAATTTTTTTGAACGAGACGTTGAGTACACTAATTTCCAAAACAAGACAATTAACCTAACAAAAAGATAACAGTTTTCATTCTTGGTGCGACCTTATCGTGCCCTAGGATGTGCCTCAAAGGTATATGTCAGCAACAATTTCCTCTTAACAGAAACTCCTCCCTATGCAGTGTTTGTGAATGGAAAGTTCTGCAAGAACCCCAGTCTTACCACAGCAGACGACTTCTTCTTGTCCGGCCTCCAAGTTCCTAGAAGCACGGCCAATCCTGTGGGCTCCAACGTCACCCAAGTGACCGTGGACCTGATACCAGGACTCAACACTCTCGGCATTTCCCTGGCTTGTATCGACTATGGAATAGGTGGTTTAAATCCTCCACACATTCACCCTCGTGGCACCGAACTTTTGCTCGTCCTGGAGGGCACCCTCTATTTAGGCTTTGTCACGTCCAACCAACTGAACAATACTTTCTTTGCGAAAGTTGTCCACCCTGGAGATGTTTTTGTTTTCCCCATTGGGATGATTCACTTCCAGCTCAATATTGGAAAGACCAATGCAGTCGCGATTTCCAGTCTAAGCAGCCAAAACCCAGGAGTCATCACCGTAGCCAATGCATTGTTCAACGCAAAGCCACCTATTTCCCCCGAGGTTCTGGCCAAGGGGTTCCAGGTGGATGAAAAGCTTGTTGAGACACTTCAGAAGAAGTTCTGGTCTAACAATTAGCCAGAGAAATGCATCTGATGGTGTCTGTCATCTCTGTGTACTTGATTAAACAAACTACTACTTTAAGTTTTTTGATGAAGGTCCCAGTTCAAGTATGAAGAAGCTTCCTTCTGTCACAACTTGTATTGATGTCAATGTAATAAGACTGTTGTTTTCGGCAAGATTTAGTACTTTGAGGTTTTCGTGATGAACTTATTTGATGGAACCAAGACAGAAAAAGACAGTGAGCTCGACACCAGACTCTACCAAGTCAGAGGATTACAAGCTGAATGCTTTACATGCACGAACTGCAAATAACCACCGACAATTCTTCTAAGGCCGCATAACTAACTAATAATGAACAATCAGCAAAACTGAAACTTCAGTAGCTAAAATCGCGCCAGATTGAAATTAACTGCAAATTTGAATCCGATTTCAGAAATTGAAAATTCTATCATGTCACGATTCATTTTAAAAACGTCGACTAGTCTTTTGAAGATTTTTCTGAAAATTGGGATTTTTGGCAAAAATTCAAAGTAAGGCCGTTTTCGACTAGATGACCATTTTTGGCCATGTTTTTGGATTCAAGTTGATTCAATTAACGAGGAAAAATCCTAAGAGGGACAATGGCATCTTGGTTGGATTTATGGACTTCAAATTGAGTTAATTTGAAGGAGAATTGATGGGGAATTGAATCCAAATTGACAGGACCATGCACAAATTCGTAGGCCCCCATGGTGTGCAACTTTTGGACCACTTGTGTGGCAACCAAAAATTCATGGCAATGTCTAGAGGCATTACGACTTATGGAAAAGTGAATGGTTGTGTTGTTGAAGTATGTTGTGGCCACTTGACTAAAGAATTATAATAGATTAAGGCCGAACACTTTAATGGAAATATATCTTATGTTCTTGGGTTATCAAAGTTGGTGCTGTAGGATAATTTGATAATGTGAATTTTATTCTTGGCCGTGCGTTTTATAAGTTGGATTTTATTAATTTGTGTTGCAAAATTTTATGGCCAACTAAAATGCAATTAAGTATTTTTATAAGTGGGGAATTTAGTTTAGATCTTTTAAAGGAGAGTGGGCCGAAATACTTAGGCCAAGCCGGCCCAAAAACCCAACCCAGAACCCCACCATTCGACTGGCCCATGAAGCCCAAGAGGGGGTTGCCGTTGACCAAGGGGGAAGGGGGGGAAATCGGTTTGCATGTCTCTCCATTTGTCCCATGAAGAAAGCCAAGTGTCAAAGCATGCAAAGCTAATGATGATTAATCATTGAGGGGAAGAAATTAGTGAGGGGAAGGGGGCGGATTACTCGAGAGATTGAACCAAGAGAGAGAGTGACCGTCCGAGAGAGAGAGAGAGAGAGAGAGAGAGAGAGAGAGAGAGAAATCGAGAGAGGAAGAGCGAGCGAGCGAGAGAAGAAGGGGAAGAGGGAGGCCGTTTGCTGCCGTTCGTCGCCGCCGCCGTCGAGCCGCTGAGTCCCGCCTTACCCCAACGTCTTTGCTTGATGTGTTGTGCTCGGATTAGAGGCAAGTAGAGTCCATAAACCTACCATTAGCTTGCTGTGATGTGTGTTGTGAGGGATGATAAACTTTGGTTGTGGTAGAAGTGAAGAAATTTGAAGCTCTGGGGAAAAATATGGTAGCCTTGCATTTTGTTTTCTAGAAAGGAAGTTTGACCTTTGATGAATTCATGAGCTGCATGCAACTTTTTAGTTGGAATCTCACTTTAACTTCTTGATGAAAGTTGTAAAGAACTTCTTGGAGAGTAACATTGTAGCACCCTTGATTTGCTTGAGGTCGCCACAGGTACTTATTACTCGATCTCCTACAACTTCACAAACTGATAACTTTTAACTAAAGAGATTTTTTTAAATATATATATATAGGTCCCAGCGCAGCTCATCAGCGGAAGCATAAACGAGTCTCACCATCCCTTACTCCAATAACAATAATGCAATGCACACCAGCTATGCTCCAAATGAAAAGACAAAACCGAGTCACTTTTATTTATATTTTCACGATGGACATCTCGAGTCGGTACAGCCAAAAAGCCAAGATTTTTAACTATACTTAGCTATAACTCAAAAGAGAACTCGACCGTACATCGAACATATACACCCCTCCATCAACAAGCGTCGGCTATCCCCCAAAAAGTGTTAGCTCCCACTAGTCATATGTGCCATCACACCCAACTCGATGCATTAGGCAGCGGTGGCAATAGCATCCCTAGCATCACTCCATCGCACTGAATGTGGATAGACAAAAACTCCTGGATAACCGGGCCATCAACAAAACCCACATCGTACATCACCAAGACACGGACTCGGACAAACACTAAACCAGGGGCACCAGCATAGATGTGCTCTATGCACTCCACATCAACATCAGTAAGTATGCCATAGTAGGTACCACGCACGATTGGTGAAAGAGGCATCTTTCTAATATGAAATGTTAATCCCCAAATGGGTGAGTACAACCGCTCAGCAGTAAAGATTCACCAAACTACACAATGCGTCAAATAGAATAATCAAGGTATCAAGAATAAAACACATATCATTCATGCATTCAAGCATCACCTTAACTTATATCATCGAGCATCCATGCATATCATCATGCAACGTGCATAGACCACCATGATTCATATCATCCATGCTATCAAGCATACATCCATGCACATGATTCAATCCTCAATCTTTATCTTTCAATTAGATCACATCATTTTTCTTTCCAGGGACCAATGTTTGCATCCCACAATTTATCATTCGCATCCAACCTGGTATTGCGAGGAACCTCCGACACACACCTCCGGGCATCTCAAAACTCCCAAGGACATCCAGCACATACACTCTGGGCATCTTGAAACTCCCGAGGCATTGTTGGCTCATACCTTCGACGGTCTTGTTATCTCAATTTATATTTACACATGTATTTCGATTTCAACATAGCATTTGATGCATCAAAATCATCAATATCAAGAGTCTCAACCACTTTTTGATGCCATATAACATGCCATATGTCATCACATATGCAGAAAAATCAATTGCTCAAAGCATTACATCACATGGAAAAATTCATTTGTTTTTGAAAACACATCAATTTTCGGATAAAACAGAATGCACTCCTTTGGTTAAAACTCTAGAAAAATTAGTAAATGGTATAAATAAATTCTGAAAACTTGAAACATTATAGACGAGACCTAAAGGTAGATATCTCATGAAAAGCATCATATCAAAAGAATTTCACACAAAACAGTACGGTCCATGCATTACAGTATTCAAAATTTTAACACTTCAGCTTGCACAGTTTCGGAAGTAATTTAAATTAAATATACAAATGAAATCCAAAAATTCTGAAATTTTGATATGTTATAAAAAAAAGTCCTAAATTTAAATATCTTGTGAAGAAATTGAAACCCAGATCGTTCTATATTACTAGATATAGACGATTAATTTCTCCTGTTCTCGGTGTCGTTTTTCCAGATTATCTTCTTTCAAAGGAAACTCATTTCACAGACCTACATATGTCCGTTTCTTCTCAATTTTCAGTATGTTATACCTCAGAATTTTAAATACAATTTTCATTGAGAACACATGATCAAATTTTAACTGGATGATTTTATAAAAATCACAAAATCATACTAGGTCGAGGTAGCATTTTCCCAGATCCAGTTTCTTCAAAGGACAATGATTTCACCGATCTATTTTTATTCATTTCCTCTAAATTTTTGATATGTTTTACCCCAAGAAGTACACTACAAATTTCATTAAGAAATCAAAATGATATTTTTGCAAAAAATCTACTTTACAGTCCACGAAATCACTAAAGGTCAGCACAATACATTCCAGATCTAATTTCTCCAAAGGAAAATCGTTTCACCAGGCAATCCTTGTGCATTTTATCTCAAATTTTAGTATGTTACTTCTTAAGATTCTCTATACAACTTTTATTAAGAGATCAAAGCGAGATTCCAACTAAAAAGTCACATGCAGCTCACAAACTTGTGAAGGGTCGGACTGATTTTTCCATAAAACAGCATGCTAGGCCAACAAATTTCTCCCCAAAGCTTTGAACTTTCATCACATCCACCACAACCAAAGTTCACCATTTTCTACACACACATCACATCAAACAAAGGGTATGTTTTAGGACTCTAGTTGCCCCAAATTCAAGCACAAAACAGCGACAAAAATGGCAGGGCAAGGCGGCGAACGAACGGTGGTGACTAGGCAGCGAACGAACTCCTCATTCTTCCTCTTCTTCTCTCGCATGCTCGCTCTCTTTCTCTTGGACGACCACTCTCTCTCTCTCTTTCTCTTTCTCTCGTGCGACTCCCTCTCTTTCTCTCCCTTTCCTCACTTAATCCGCCCCTCCCCCTCTTCTTTCTTCCCCCTCATGATTAGCTTGTAATCATTTCTTTGCATGTAGGTGACACTTGGTAATTGCCATGCAAGATGGGCTTTATTCGGCTGGGCTTGGGCTAGCTTGGTCGACGGTAGCTCCTCCTCCTCCTTTAGGCTTCGCGGGCCAGGCCTAAATGGCCTATTGGTGGGGCTATGGGTTGGTTTGGTTCTTAATTATCCAGCCCACCATTATTCCAATTAATCCCACCTTAATTTCCTACTTAGATAAATACCTAATCACAAAATAATATGGCCAAAAACTTGCAACATTAAACCATAAGAATCAAATCTATAAGGTCCATGGTCAAGAACCAAAATCCTCCTTATCAAATTGTCCTATAGTACTAACCTCAATTTACCCATGAACACAAGATACATTTCCACTAAAGTACTCAGTCTTAATCTATCACAACATGAATCAATGACACTTCCATCACCTTTCTATAGGTTGTAACGCCTCTAGAAATTGCCATTAAATTTTGGGATGCCACAAACATATCAAAATTTCAGAAGAAATGAACAAGTATAGACTGGTGAAACTATTTTTCTTTGAAGAAGTTAGATCTGGAAATTGTAATGCTAACCTAGTGTGATTCTATGAATTTTATAAAATTCTCCGGTTGAAATTTGATCTCGTGTTCTGAATGAAAGTTGAAGATGACATGTTAAGGAGTAACATACTAAAATTCTAGAGGAAATGGATGAGTTTAAGTTGGTAAAACAATCTTTATCCAAAACGGTTAGAACTGGAATTCGGTGTCGAGGGTTATGGACAGTTATGGTTATTATAGTTTTTAATCTATCACAAATATGATTTCGAGTTCTTCATGAAATATTTACTTATGGAATTTTTATATAACATATAAAAATTTCATAATTTTTGGAGTTGATTTAGGATTTTTACTGAATTTGTGAATGAAATTGTGTATGGCAATATTTCGAAATTATAAAGACTGTGATGTGTGGACTGTACCGAATTGTATGATGTTCTTTTGATATGGTGTTCTTCACGGAATATTTTCCTCTAGATCTTGTATATAACTTGTCGAATTTTTAGAATTTATTAAGGATGTTTACTAATTTTTCAAGAATTATGACCAAAGGAGTGCAATCTGTTTTTACCCGAAATTTTGTTGTACTTTTAAAAATAAATGAAATTGCTCCATGTGATATAATGTCTTGAGTGGTTAATTATGCTGCATATGTGGTGACATATGGCATGTTATATGACATCAAGAGCTGGTTGAAACCTTTGATATTGTTGCATCAAATGCCATGTTGAAATTGAGATACATGTGCGAATATAAATTATGATAATGATGATACCGTCGGAGGTGCAAGCCAACGATGCCTCAGGAGTGTTGGGATGCTCGGAGTGTGGGTGCCTGATGCCCGAAGTGTGTGCGCTGGATGCCCCGGGAGTGTTGGGATGCCTGGAGGTGTGTGCCATGAGGATTTCTCATGGTGCCGGTTGGGGTACAAGGTGCCCAGAGTGTGTGTGCCGGATGCTCGGAGGTGTGTGCCGGAGGCTCCTCACAATGCCAGGTTGGATGCAAGCGATAAATTATGGGATGCAAACATTGGTCCCTAGGAAGAAAAATGATGTGATATAATTGAAAGATAAAAATCGAGAATTGAATCATGCGCATGGATGTGTGCATATGGTATGGGATGAACCTCATGGGAATGAAAGCATGGAGTGCATAGTGGTATATGCATGTTGCATGGTGATATATGCACGGCTGCTTGATGATACATGTATAAGTGCATGGTAGTATATGCACGTTACATGGTGATATATGTATGGCTGCTTGATGATATGAGTACAAGTGCATGGTGGTATATGCATGTTGTATGGTGATATATACATGGTTGTAAGGTGAGGTATGCTTGAATGCATGGATAATATGTGTTTTATTCATGATACCTTGATTGTTTAGTTTGATGCATTGTGCAATTTGGTGGATCTTTACTGCTGAATGGTTGTATTCACCCATTTGAGAATTAATATTTCAGATTAGAAAGATGCCTCTTTCACTAGTTGTGCGTGGTACCTTCTATGGCATACCTACTGACGTTGAGGTGGAGTGCACAGAGCATTCCTGTATTAGTGTACCTGGTCTAGTATATGTCCAAGTCCGTGTCTTGGTGATGTATGACGTGGGTTCTGCTGATGGCCCTGTTATCCAAGAGTTTTTGTTTGTTCACATTCAACGCAATGGGGCGATGCCAGGGATGCTGCCGCTGCCACCGCCCGATGCACCAAGTTAGGTGTGATAGGACGTATGACTGGTGGGAGCTGACACTTTTTGGGATAGTTGATGCTTGTTGATGGAGGGGTGTACATGTTTGATGTAGGGTCGAGTTCTCTTTTGAGTTATAACCAAGTATAGTTAAAAATCTTGGCCTTTTCCTGTACCGACTTGAGATGTCCATCGTTAAAATGTAAATAAAAATGACTCGGCTTTGTCTTTTCATTTGGAGCGTAGGTGGTGTGCATTGCATTATTGTTATTGGAGTAAGGGACGGTGAGACTCATTTATGCTTCCGTTGATGAGCTGCGTTGGGACCTTTACAAAAAAAAAAAAAAAAAAAAAGTGGGAGAAGAATTTTATTGATAAACCCTATGAACTATGATTCCACTTTAATTAAAAAGTTTCAAGGACTGGTATGTAGTAGGATAAGTGATAAGTATCGGTGGAGACCCTAACAGATCGGGGGCTGTTGAGGGGTGTCACATGAATTGGTATCAAAGCAAATGGCTATAGGTGGAGTGATAAAGAGCCTATGGCATCCCAAAAATTCATGGCAACCTCTGGATGCATTACGACCTATGAAAATGTGATGGAAGTGTTTTTGATTTATGTTATGGCTTTTAGACCAAAGAATTTTAATAGATTAATGCCGAGTATTTTAATGGAGAATTATTTGGGTAAGAAATACATCTCATGTTAATGGATGATCAAGGTTGGTGCTATAGGACAATTTGATAAAGAAGACTTTGTCCTTGACTATGTCACTTTATAGATTTGACTTTTAGCCATTTTATTATGCAATTAGGTATTTATTTAAATGAGGATTAAGATGTATTATTAAAAATAGAATTGGGTCATTTAAGTTTGGACTTTAGGCCCAAGAGTGTTGGCCTAAAGTGGGCCAAGAGGCTTGGCCCAAGGAGCCCATGAAGTGGTCGACCAAGGCTGGCCCAAGCCCAGCCAAATGAAGGCCCATCATGTACATGGCAAAAATGCCAAGTGGCAAGAAAAGCTTGCCAAGTGTTGCCCCTTTGTAACCAAGCATCCCTCCATGCAAAAATGGGAGCATGCAAGGGTTTTAATTCAACTAAAAGGAAAAGGGGGAGGGGGATTTCGACCAGAAGAGGGAGAAGAGAAAGAGAGTACCATTCAAAGAAAGAAGAGAGAAAGAAAGGAAGAGAGTTCGTCCATCTGTTCGTCCGCCGTTCGTTGCTGCTTTGCCTCTATTTGCTACTGTTTTGTGCTTGAATCTAAGGCAAGTGAAGTCCTAAAACCTACTCTTTGCATTGCTGTGTGTATGTGTAGTAGATGGTAAGTCTGGGTTGTGGTAGATGAGATGAAATTTCGGAGCTTTGAAAGAGATTTGTTTGCCATGCATGCTGTTTTTGGAAAGACCAGTCTGATTGTCCATGAGATCGTGTGTCGCATGTGACTTTTAGTCAGAATCTTGTTTCAATTTCTTCATGAAAGTTGTAGAGAACACCTTGAAGAACAACATACTAAAGTTTTAGGCAAAAATAACAATAAATGGTTAGTGAAATGATTTTTCTTTGGAGAGACTAGATCTGGAATTCGTTGTGCTGACCTTCCGTGGTTTCGTGGTCTGTAAAGTAACCTTCTTATGAAAATATCACTTTGATCTCTTAATGAAAGTTGTAGAATAGTCCTTAAGGTAGAACATATCAAAATTTCAGAAGAAATGAACAAATATAGGTCAGTGAAATTGTCACCTTTTGAAGAAACTGGATCTGGGAAAAATGCTACTTTGACCCAGCACGATTTCATGATTTTTATAAAATCATAAAGTTAAAATTTGTTAGTGTTTCCTCAAAAAAAGTTTCAGGTAATATTATGATTTTAACATATAAAAAATTTAGAGAAAAACAAAGAGAATAGATAGGTGAAATCGTGGTTTTTTGGAAGTAGTCAGATCTGGAAATTTCGGTATTGAAACAGAAGTTTTATCCGCCTATATTTAATCACTTAGAACGAATTTGACTTTGGTTTCTTCATGAAAAACCTACCTTAGGATCTTAAATACAACATAGTCGAATTTCATGAATTTGGAAGATCATTAGGGTATTTAATCGGAAATATTTCTAAAACCGTGTAATCTGACGCGTTCAGATTTAGTCAGTTTCAATGTATGGGTCATATCATTTTGTATGAAGCTCTTTCGGCAAATTTTTCTTCATGAAGTATCTTTCTTTATGTCTTCCCTGAAACATATTCAAATTCCATAATTTTTGAAGTTTATTTTCCTATTTAACTGAAAATGTTTCGAAAACTGTGCAAGTTGAGTGGTCATGAAAATGGTGCTATGATGTTTGGTCTATACCGCATGATATTAGGGTCTTTTGGTACAGTGTCCTTCATGAAATATCTGCCATTATTTTTTTGACTATCACATGTTCAAATTTTATAATTTTTAAAGGTCATTTGGGTATTTAATGGAAATATTTTCTAAAACTGTGCAAGCTGGATTGTGCAAATTTCAAATGCTGTAATTTATGACTATTTTGTTTTGGATGAGCCCCATAAATTATATTGATTGAGGTGATTGAATCTTGTTGAGCATGTGATGATATTTGGCATTGCATATAGAATCAAATGTTGAATTTGACTTTGTTGCCATTACATCATGTGCCATGTTGATTGTGAGATATAAATTGGTGAATATAAATTATGATGAATGAGGAAATTGTTGGGGTTGAGCCGATAATGCCCTGGGAGTGTCAGGATGCCCGGTGGCCTAGTGGCATAATTCAGGAGGGTCCTCGGGAGTTTTGAGATGCCCGGTGGTATTCGGTACGTAATTCCAAGGGGGATTCCTGGTGGTATGTTAGTACGTAATCCCGAAAGCCTTGGAGGTGTGTGCCCAGGGGCATTCCTCATGATGCTAGTTGGGATGCGAGATGCCTGGAATGTGGGGGGCCGAATGCCCGATTGTATTTTGAATACATGCTCGGAGGTTCCTCACGATGCCTGGTTGGATGCGAGCAATAAATTGTGGGATGCAAACATTGGTCCTTGGAAAGAAAAACTGATGAGATCCTTGTAAAAGATAAGAATTAAAAATGAATCATGTGCATGGGTGTATGTATATGGCATGATGCATGATCTGCTTATGAAAGTAAATTAATGCTATTTGATATTGAAAATGCGATCATGAAGGCATGAATGGATCTCATGGTGATGTATGCTTGATAGCATGGATGATATGAATCATGGTGATATATGCACGATGGCATGGTGAGATACGCATGACTGCATGGTGGTATATGCACATATGGCATGAATATGCATGGCTGCAAGGTAAGTTATGCTTGAATGCATGAATGATATGTGCTTTGTTATGATGCCTTGATTGTTCTGTGTGACGCAATGAGTAGTTTGGTTGATCTTTACTGCTGAGTGGTTGTACTCACCCCTTTTAAGGAATAACATCTTAGACTAGATAAGATACCTCTGCTACCACTGCCATTGGTAGATGGATCGAGTGGTTGGATATGACCGCAAGGAGGAGGATAGCAAAGGAAGGAACTTTTGGACGTGGACATTAATCGATGGACTTTAAGTATACGACTATTGGAGGAGATGTCGGTCATCTTTTGAAGCATAGTCTAGTATAGAAGACTACGGCATTTTGATGTACCAATGAATGATGTCCATCTGGTTTAAGTAAATAAAAGTGTTTGGCTTTTACCTATAAATGTTTAGTAGGTGTGCATCATTTTTGAATATAAGGAAGGGAGTTGATGGATGTGCTTCCGCCATATGAACTGCGCAAGGGACCGATAATAAAAGATGTAAACCCCATATTTGTATGGACCCGCTGCAATTGAAATGGTATCGGAGTGACATGTTATTGGGGAAATTGAAAGGTAAGTGAACTATGGTGACCTTAACGGATCGGGGGCCATCGAGGAGTGCCACAGAGCCTCATTTGGAAATTGAGGAATATGATGACAATGCACAACATAGGATATTAAATGGATGGTTAACTTTGAATAATACATTATGGGTATTCACTCGTAGATCCTTAGTAGTTTATTGTGAGTTGTCTTTAGGTGCCAGGAACATATATATGTTACTTATATAATAGTAGTTGCTTTTGAATGGAGACAGTGAGTCTTAGATTATTCCTTAGGAAAATGCTTGGAAATTGCAGGAAAATCATGGTGCGAGCTGGAAATGCTCATTCATTGAGGACTGAAGCCTCTGCTATAAGGGCTGAACCCTGAATGGAAGACATCTTGTAGGCATTGACCAATATTGGAAATATGATGGAAAGGCAAGTGCAGCAACAACCCGGAGTGGAATGTTGCCCTCAAGGACTAGTGGAATAGTTTCTGAAGTTGAAGCCACCTAAGTTCAGTGGAATGGGAAGTCTAGAGGAGGTGGAACATTGGATTGATGGGATAGAACAGATTTTTCGATTGTTGGACTGCAATGATGCTGAGAAAATATTTTTGGCAGAGTACCAGCTAGAGGGAAATGCAAAGTTTTGGTGGAGAGCTTCGAGGGATACGATCTTTCCACTAGGTACTGATATAAAATGGGATGAGTTTCTTAGAGTTTTTAATATGAAGCATTTCTCTGACTATGCTAAGGATAAGAAAATCATTAAGTTTGTTCAGTTGGAACAAAGGGAGCTGACAATGGATCAGTATCAGGCAAATTTTTTTGAATTGTCTAGGTATGCTCCCAGATTGATTGAGGATCGTGAGGAAAAAGCTAAGAGATTTCTGAAAGGGTTGAGGACTGATATTAGGAAACAATTGGTGCTTTTGAATATAAGTGATTATCATGAAATTTATGAAATGGCACAGTTAGTGGAGCAAGAGCTAGTGAGAGAGCGATCAGAGTCTAAAAGACAGTTGAGCTTTAGTGATATCAGAAGGGGTAAGAGACCCTATCCTGGTCAAGGTCAGACTTGGGAGGCTAAGAAAAAGAGCAATTTCAAAAATTTTGGAAGATCTAGGGATGGCCTAAATATAGGGAAGGCACCCTATCAGCCTGATGTTTGTCGAAAGTGTGATGGGTAGCATAGCCTAGGACCTTGCAATGGACAGCTGAGATGTTATGGTTGTAGACGAGTAGGTCACCTTAAGAAAGATTGCCCATAAGAGAGGTCACAAATGAGTATTGGCTCGGTGCAACAAGCACAACAAAGTGCTATTAGATCAAACCTACCAAGGAATCCTTAGAGGCCACCAGCAAAAGTAAGGGTGTATGCAATCACCCAAGAGGAAATGGAAGCTTTTAGAAATGTGATATCAGGTATGATTTTCATAAATGGCAAGAAGGCATATGCATTGTTTGACATGGGTGCTATGCATTCATTTATATCTGAAAAATATAAGCAATTGAGTGAAATAGATGCTACGCCTCTTGAAATGCCTCTTTGTGTTTTCACGCCTTTAAAGAATATGATATTATCTACGATGATGTGTGCAAAATGTAATATAACAATAGGAGGAAGGGATATGGAAATAGACCTAGTCGTAATGGCTATGTATGATTTTGATATTATCATAGGAATGGATTGGCTTCATGAGTATTGGGCCAAAATGGATTGTTATAAGAAAGTGATCCAATTTGTTTTACCTGACCAGTCTAGTTGTGAATTTTTCGGAGGTCAAACCAACCTATCTATAGCACTTATTTCAGCAATAGAGACCCGTGCATTACTTGACGAAGGATGTCAAGGGTACCTGGCGGTGGCTAATGATTTTACTAGGGAATAACCTAAGTTCGATGAAATTCGAGTAGTTTGTGAATTTCTAGATGCATTTCCTGAGGAGTTGCCTGGTTTTCCCCCGAAACGAGAAATTGAGTTTGAAATTGAACTAATGCCTAGAACAGGACCAATATCGGAAGCCCCATATAGGATGGCCTTAATGGAACTGAAGGAATTAAAGGTGCAACTGCAAGAGTTGCTTGATAAAGGATTCATTAGGCCAAATGCTTCTCCTTGGGGTGCACTAGTCTTGTTTGTGAAAAAGAAGGATGGATCGATGCGTTTATGTATTAACTATAGGCAACTAAATCAAGTGACTATTAAAAATAAATATCATTTGCCTAGAATTGATGATCTATTCGACCAACTACAAGGAAGTTTGGTCTTTTCTAAGTTGACCTAAGATTACCATCAGCTAAGGATTAAGAAAGAAGACATCCCTAATATTGCATTTAGGACTCGATACGGGCATTGCCCATTACAAGTTCCTAGTCATGCCTTTTGGATTGACGAATGCACCAGCCGCATTCATGGATCTAATGAATAGGGTATTTAAGCCTTATTTGGATCAGTTTGTGATTGTCTTCATTGATTATATCCTGGTATATTCTAGAAAACCTAAAGAGCATGAGTAACACTTGAGCATAGTTTTGCAAATTGAGAAATCATAAGTTGTATGCCAAATTCAGCAAGTGTGAATTTTGGCTGGACCGAATAATATTTTTAGGACACGTGGTGTGAGGAGGAGGAATTGCAGTGGACTCAACGAAAGTTGAGATGGTAATAAATTGGTCGAGACCAACAACACCCACTGAAATACGGATTTTCTTAAGACCGGCTGGTTATTATAGAAAATTTATTGAAGGGTTTTCACGACTGGCAAGCCCCTTAACAAAATTAACACGGAAGAATGTAAAGTTTGAATGGAGTGGAGAATGTGAAATGAGCTTTCAGGAACTTAAAAGAAAATTGACCACGGCTCCAATCCTGACTATACCATTTGGGTCTGATGGTTTTACAATACATAGTGATGCATCTCACAAAAGACTGGGATGTGTTTTGATGCAACATGGCAAGGTCAAAAGCCTGTGCATCTAGACAATTGAAACATCATGAACTAAATTACCCAACACATAATTTAGAACTGGCGGTTATAGTGTTTGCTTTGAAGATATGGCGGCACTATTTGTATGGAGAAAAGTTTGAGATCTATACAGATCATAAGAGCCTAAAATATCTATCTTCACAAAAGGAATTGAACATGAGACAAATGAGGTGGATGGAATTGTTGAAGGATTATGATTGTGAAATACAGTACCATCCAAGGAAGGCGAATAAGGTAGCGGATGCACTTAGTCATAAGTCAGCTTTGGAGATGGCCAGTTTAAGAATGGCAGAATGGAACCTATTAAAGTGTGTAGCAGACTTAGAGTTTGAATTGAAAGTGGATCGCCTTACTGGTATGCTTACTGCATTAAGGATTGAGCCTAAAATTATACAAAAAGTTAAGATCCTACAAGAGTCTGACCCGAAAATTATGAAAGTGAAAATGCAGTATCTTTAGGAAAAAGACCAAAATTTCAAGTCTCTAAAGATGGAGTGGTAAGATGCCAAGGACGACTTTGTGTTCCCGACAATGAAGAAGTGAAGAGGGAAATTATGTCGGAGGCACATAGGAGTAATTATAGTATTCATCTAGGTAGTACAAAGATGTATAGGAATTTGCGTTAGCAATTTTGGTGGAATGGCATGAAAGTAGATACAACTAAACACATTTCTCAATGTTCAACATTCCAACAAGTGAAGGCGGAACATTGCAAACCTACAGAACTATTAAGATCGTTAAACATACCAGAATGGAAATGGGAGCATGTAACGATGGACTTTGTGCAAGGACTGCCAAGGACATCAAATGGTCACGATTTGATTTGGGTGATAGTGGATTGCTTGACTAAATTTGCCCATTTCCTAGTTGTCTATATAAACTATTCGATGAATAAGCTTGCTAAGATATATGTAAGCCAGGTAATATGCTTACATGGTATTCCTGTAACGATCACCTTTGATCGAGACTCTAGGTTTACTTCAAATTTTTGGCGAAGTCTCCAAAATACCTTAGGGACAACTTTAATTTAGTACTGCTTTTCATCCTCAAATAGATGGACAAACAAAAAGAGTGATCTAGACTCTAGAAGATATGCTAAGAGACTGTGTTATTGACTTTAGAGGATATTGGAATGAAAATATGCACCTGATAGAGTTCGCCTATAACAATAGTTTTTAGAAAAGTATAGGCATGGCTCCGTATGAAACATTATATGGAAGAAGGTGCAGAACCCCTGTCTGTTGGAATGAAGTAGGTGAAGGAATACTAACAAGACTCGAGCTAGTGCAAGTTACTATAGAAGCGGTCGAGATAATTAGGAAAAGACTTAAGACAGCCCAAAACCGACAAAGAGACTATGTAGATAGGCGTAGAACGCTTTTGGAGTTTAGTGTGGGAGATCATGTATTTCTCAAAGTATCTCCAATGAAAGGAATATCTCAATTTGGAATGAAGGGTAAGTTAAGTCCTAGATTTATTGGACCTTTTGAGATACTTGAAAGAATAGGAGATGTAGCTTATCGTTTAGCGTTGCCTCATAAATTGGGAAATTTACATGATGTGTTTCATGTGTCGATGCTGAGAAAGTACTAGCCGAATCCTGGTCACATACTCGATCATAAAGCCATCAAAGTGGACGAGAAAGTGAGATACATCGAAGAGCCTGTGCAAGTGCTGGATCGAAAGGAGCAAATTCTTAGGACCAAGAAAATCCCATTAGTAAAGATATTATGGCGACATCATGATGTGGAGGAAGCCACATGGGAGAGTGAAAATGAGATGAGGGAAATGTACCCTCACTTGTTTCAAGAGACATAAGTGATGTCTAATTTCGAGGACGAAATTCTCTAAAGATGGGAGAATTGTGGCATCCCAAAATTTCATGGCAATTTCTAGAGGCATTACGACCTATGGAAAAGTGAATGGTTGTGTTGTTGAAGTATGTTGTGGCCACTAGACCGAAGAATTATAATAGATTAAGGCAGAACACTTTAATGGAAAGATATCTTATGTTCTTGGGTTATCAAAGTTGGTGCTATAGGATAATTTGATAATGAGAATTTTATTCTTGGTCGTGCATTTTATAAGTTGGATTTTATTAATTTGTGTTGCAAAATTTTATGGCCAACTAAAATGCAATTAAGTATTTTTATAAGTGGGGAATTTAGGTTAGATCTTTTAAAGGAGAGTGGGCCGAAATTCTTAGGCCAAGCCAGCCCAAAAACCCAGCCCACAACCCCACCATTCGACTGGCCCATGAAGCCCAAGAGAGGGCTGCCGTTGACCAAGGGGGAAGGGGGAAACCGGTTTGCATGTCTCTCCATTTGTCCCATGAAGAAAGCCAAGTGTCAAAGCATGCAAAGCTAATGATGATTAATCATTGAGGGGAAGAAATTAGTGTGGGGAAGGGGGTGGATTACTCAAGAGATTAAATCGAGAGAGAGAGAGAGAGAGAGAGAGAGAGAGAGAAATCGAGAGAGGAAGAGTGAGCGAGCGAGAGAAGAAGGGGAAGAGGGAGGCCGTTCGCTGTCATTCGTCACCATCGTCGAGCCGCTGAGTCCCGCCTTGCCCCACCGTCTTTGCTTGTTGTGTTGTGCTCGGATTAGAGGCAAGTAGAGTCCATAAACATACCCTTTGCTTGCTGTGATATGTGTTGTGAGGGATGATAAACATTGGTTGTGGTAGAAGTGAAGAAATTCGAAGCTATGGGGAAAAATATGGTAGCATTGCATTCTGTTTTCTAGAAAGGCAGTCCGACCTTTGATGAATTTGTGAGCTGCATGTGATTTTTTAGTTGAAATCTCACTTCGACTTCTTGATCAAAGTTGTATAGAACTTCTTGGAGAGTAACATAACAAATTTTCAGAATAAATGAATAAGTATAGACTGGTGAAACTATTTTTCTTTGAAGAAGTTAGATCTGGAAATCGTAATGCTAACCTAGTATAAATTCTATGAATTTTATAAAATTTTCCGGTTGAAATTTGATCTTGTGTTCTGAATGAAAGTTGAATATGACATGTTAAGGAGTAACATACTAAAATTCTAGAGGAAATGGATGAGTTTAAATTGGTGAAAAAATCTTTATTCGAAACAGTTAGAACTGGAATTCGGTGTCTAGGGTTATGGACGGTTATGGTTATTATAGTTTTTAATATATCACAAATATAATTTTGATTTCTTCATAAAATATTTACTTCTGGACTTTTTATATAACATATAAAAATTTCATAATTTTGGAGTTGATTTAAGATTTTTACTGAATTTTTGAATGAAACTATGTATGGCAATATTCCGAAATTATAAAGACTGTGATGTGTGGACCATACCGAATTGTATGATGTTCTTTTGATATGGTGTTCTTAATGTAATATTTTCCTCTAGATCTTGTATATAACATGTCGAATTTTTAGAATTTATTAAAGCCTTTTTCTAATTTTTCAAGAATTATGACCAAAGGAGTGCAATCTGTTTTTTACCCAAAATTTTGCTATACTTTCAAAGATAAATGAAATTGCTCCATGTGATATAATGTCTTGAGTGGTTGATTATGCTGCATATGTGGTGACATATGGCATGTTATATGACATCAAGAGCTGGTTGAGACCTTTGATATTATTGCATCAAATGCCATGTTGAAATTGAGATACATGTATTAATATAAATTATGATAATAATGATACCGTCGAAAGTGTGAGCCGACGATGCCCTGGGAGTGTTGGGATGCCCGGAGGTGTGTGCTAGGGGGATTTCTCGTGGTGCCGGTTGGGGTACGAGATGCCTGGAGTGTGTGTGCCGGATGCTCGGAAGTGTGTGTCGGAGGCTCCTCGTGATGCCAGGTTGGATGCGAGCGATAAATTATGGGATGCAAACATTGGTCCTTAGGAAGAAAAATGATGTGATCTAATTGAAAGATAAAGATTGAGAATTGAATCATGCACATGGGTGTGTGCATATGGCATGGGATGAACCTCATGGGAATGCAAGCATGGAGTGCATAGTGGTATATGCACGTTGCATGGTGATATATGCATGGCTACTTAATGATACATGTATAAGTGTATGGTGGTACATGCACATTGCATGGTGATATATGTATGGCTGCTTGATGATATGAGTACAAGTGCATGGTGGTATATGCATGGCTATAAGGTGAGGTATGCTTGAATGCATGAATGATATGTGTTTTATCCATGATACCTTGATGGTTCTGTTTGACACATTGTATAGTTTGGTGGATCTTTACTACTGAGTTATTGTACTTACCCCTTTGGAGATTAACATTTCATATTAGAAAGATGCCTCTTTCACCAATTGTGGATGGTACCTTCTATGGCATACCTACTGACGTTGAGGTGGAGTGCATAGAGTATTCGTGTATTAGTGTACCTGGTTTGGTGTATGTCCGAGTCCGTGTCTTGGTGATGTACGACGTGGGTTCTGCTGATGGCCTTGTTATCCAAGAGTTTTTTTTTCCTTTCACGTTCGATGCAATAGGGTGATGCTAGGGATGCTGCCATCGCAATTGCCCGATGCACCGAGTTAGATGTGATAGCACGTATGACTGGTGAGAGCTGACACTTTTTGGGATAACCGACGCTTGTTGATGGATGGGTGTACATGTTTGATGTAAGGTCAAGTTCTCTTTTGAGTTATAGCCAAGTATAGTTGAAAATCTTGGCCTTTTGTTGCACCGACCCAAGATGTCCATCGTGAAAATGTAAATAAAAGTGACTCGGCTTTGTCTTTTCATTTGGAGCGTAGTTGGTGTGCATTGTATTATTGTTATTGGAGTAAGGGACGGTGAGACTCGTTTATGCTTCCATTGATGAGCTCGGACCTTTGTCTTTTCAAAATTTAGAATAAGCATAGTTGGTGTGCATTGCATTATTGATTTATGCAATCAACAAGAGATTAAGGCAAACACTTAGTAGTAGATCACACTATCTCACTAAGTCACTCCTTTGGTATTTCTCTCACGATTACAAACGTTTAAGCTCTTCAAAGACAATTGATGAAGATCGTTCAGCCTTTGGAATTATAAATTCTACGCTCCGTCTCTTACTTGCTCATCGGTCCTTCATCTCCTTAAATACTCCTCCACTTCCAAACTAGCTGTTGGACAGCATCCCGGAGAATCGTCTTCCAATATACCCATTGGACAGCTCTGTATCTAGAAGATTTGGTAGCCGTTGAGTGACAAAGGTAAAATCCCAAATTGATTCCGATCGCCCATACAAACGAAATCTTGGTTTCCACAAGTAAAGCTTCTTCGTATATAAAGTTCTTGTCTTCAAGATCCAATCGTCAATCAATTAGATTGAATCAATTAAATCAATCTTGATGTGGAATCCAAACCAGATCACTAGCCGTTATATGATTGGGCTTGAGTTACGATTCATTGAATCTGGATGTAAAGTCTGAGTTTGTAGACTTTATAATATGAGTCTCTAGACTTTACAATCTGAGTCTGTAGACTTTACAATTTGGTTCAGCTTCAGCATAGTCTGTCTTCTGATTCATCATTTACGTTCAGTCTGGAATTAGTCAGAGTGAGCAGACTTCTGATGTAGAACAGACTTTGAGTCTTGAGTCTGGCAGTCTTCAAACTTTGACACAGAATTCAGAATATACTCTGGACATATGTTACGTTCAGTCTTTTGGCCGTCTTCGCACTTTGACAATATCCTTTACATGTTCTATTATCTGCATGGTCTATTACTCAACCATCAAACATGTTAGTAGCCTTTGATTTATTTTGTCATCTTCAAAACATCATAAGGGATTTCCCTAACACCTTTACAAAAAAAAAAAAAAAAAGTGGGAGAAGAATTTTATTGATCAACCCCTATGAACTATGATTCCACTTTAATTAAAAAGTTACAAGGACTTGTATGTAGTAGGATAAGTGATAAGTACCGATGGAGACCCTAATGGATCAGGTGCCATCGAGGGGTGCCACAACTTGGGAGGCTTGTTTGGGAAGCCAAGGAGCTGTAAATGGCTGAGGATTACAGCCAAGGTAAGTGGGGGTCAAGCTATGATCAAGAAGATGATAGGTGTGGCCAAGGGGGACCCTCCTCCATCTTCAGTTGTCTTTTTCTTCTTTAAGGACTTGTTTTCTCCATTTTAGTCCCATTTGAAGCTCCAAAGAACCAAAGAAACTAGCAGCTTCCTCCCATTGCACATTCGACCGCCGCCGTGCCCCGTCCGAGTAGTTAAAGCCACCAAATTGCCCGTCACGCCACCCACACGCTAGCCCACACCTTCTGCTTGCCCACGCATCTATGGCCATCATCCCTATCCTAGCTGTTGTCTCGAGCTCCTGTCCAACCGTCATGGTCGCAGTTCAGGTCACCGGAAACATCGTCTGCCTCCGCCTAGCTCACTGAAACAACTCGTCGTTCCGTCTTGCCATTTCAGCCGTTCAAGCAACTTGGTTCCGCCCCTGCAGTTCCAGATCAATAATCAAAGAGCTTAGCCCAGCTGAGACTTCGGGAGACTTTTTCAAGCCTTTCTTGGCTTTGGATGGTGTTGCCGTTTGGAGGTTTGTCACCCACCTTGGGGTTGCCATCGCCATGGACTCACTGGATCATTAAACCGGTGAGTTTACTCGTTAAACTCAACTTAGGGAGTTAATTGTGCTTAGGGGTTGATTAGTTTAGGCTAATTAGGGATTAAGTGATTAGTTAGATTAGATAAGTAATTTAATTGCTTATTTATGCATGTTAGGTGGTTAGATTAGATTAATTACAAGCTAGATAGATTGTACTATTTATCTAGATAGGTTCGAAATTTTCTAGGCTTTTTAGGTGGTTAGATTAGCATTTCCAGTCTAAGTATTTTTGGTATTTAAATTGCATTATTTAATTATTTTGGGTATTTATTTAATTAACTAATATTTTTCGGAAATTATAGTAGGATAGCTGGTGACCGAAATTCGTACTAATTGCAATGGTGTGCTTAGTTTATGCAATTGAATGCAATTGAATGGTTATTTTGATTTTTGAGTTATTATTTCAAAATTGTGAAATTTTGGTAATTATTTAGAAATTACTGGGTGTTGGGTTTGGACACCAAAAATGATTTTAAAGACTATATCAAATAGTGGGATATAAAAAGGAAGGGTATTAGGTTTTTTGGTTCAAATTGACCGTGTACTCACACACGACTATTTTAATGTGAATTTTATGAAAAAAATAGGCCCGGATCACTATTTTAATTAAAGCATTGAGTGTAATGACAGTATCTTGGGCTGAGATTGAATGGTTGTGTATTGGTTAAAACAACCCATCACGAGCTATTGAGCTAGACGTGTCCCTATATGGGGTGCCCTACCAATGGATGCCGGTTGCAGTAGAGGCTGGACCGATGCTCCTTTATGGAATGCCGTTGACGTAGTGACAAAGCCATGCTCAATGGAGTGAGACGATGCCTGGGTAAGCCAGTAGACCGCTGAACTTCAAGTAGGCCATGCCCATGTGTGACGGTGATTAACAATTGGATTACATGCTAAGTAAATTAACACACCAGATTATGGGAAAAAATTGTGTGGCACGGAATGGGATGTGTCACAACGATTTGGTCCTATAATCAAGTCCCCTATGGTTGTTTGAGATGAAAGTGTTGGCAATCCAGTTGTTTGAGTTTTTATTATTGCATATGACTGAGTAATATGAATTGTACTAACATGTAGAAATGAACTAAGGCGAAGGTGAGTCTCATTGATTGTCGTTGTGTGGTTAGGATGCCCTTGGCATATTTCCTTCCTAATAGGGGTTTAGGGAGTGAATTTACTAAGGCATTGTCTCACCCCATCGTGGGCTCCATATTTTCAAGTCCTTAGATGGTAGTGAGGCCAGATCGTTTTGGGTGGCCGCGGGAGGCCGAGACTCAGCACACAGTACTCCTATCCACGGGAATCCCAACTAGACCCGTGAGCTCATGGTTACTATTATTTGGGTTGATGAGAGCCTATCTCAGTTGGTACCTCATTGATTCAAGGTGTAGTTTTGCCATGGGCCCAATGGTGTTGGAGAGGGCCCCTTAGATGGCTTTGATGGACCTTTCATCGAAGATGAGTATGTGGTGGATCTCGACGCCGTGCATGATGTTGAGATCATAACTGAGATCAAGGCTTATGACTAGGAGCCTGGAGGAGAGGCAACTGAGCCTCTGGAAACCGACACCATTGACGGTGTCGTGATAGACCCAGATCCCAAGTAGATAGGGTCCGAGATATGGTAGCCTAGTAGTCTATTTTTGGGTATACTTTTGTATATAAACTTGATGTTATATAACAATGTTTTGTGAAAATGGTATCGTGCTTTTCTATCCCATCTTTGTGTTGTCTAGGGATTTATTATATGCTTCCACATGTGCAATAAAATGAAATGGGTTGGCGATGTGTCTTGGGACGTCGCAAATTAATCGACCACCAAAGGATGGGCACGCGCTCAAGGATTCAGGCATGACATCCCCACCCGAAGTGGTATCATAACTAGTTGATAGTTGGAGTGATAAGGTCCGATGGTTTATGAGATAGTTAGTAGGAAAGGCCTTTTATTTGTGCTAATACATGTGAGTGATAGCTCTTTGGTAGCTTGTTTAGTGGAGTCATTTAGTTTCAAATTCTGTGTGGAATTGGAAAGCAGGTATCTATAAAGAACTTGCAAGATGAGTGATCAAGAGTAGAGGACTCCTAGGAAGAGGACCATAGCATCTGTGACTCAAGGTAGGATGCCGACAAGAATCGGTACCCGAGGTGGTTGTGGTAGAGCGTAAGCTAAGGCCAGCACAAGTGGAGTAGCACTACCTCTAGTCTATGCTAGTGTAATAGCACCTGGTGATTCGGGAACTGTCAGGATCTTATAGGCGTTAGAAGCCTTAGGGAATTTGATGGGGTAGCAGGCTTAAAATTAAGTCGCCGCAATTATCGTTACTGCTATAGCTACCGCTAGTACCGCTGCCAATGCTACTGTTGCTCCCACCACCGCTGCCACAGCCACTGCCGCACCTGCCAAAATTCCACCTGGGAACATGGTTGTTATGAGGCCTATGCATAAGTTAGTGGAGCAGTTTCTAAAGTTGAACCTGCCAAGGTTCACGGGTGCAAGAGACCCCAAAGCTACAACCCTATGGATCCAGGGTTTGGAGAAGGCCTTTGCACTGCTGATATGCACTAAGGCAGAGAAGATAGTCCTTGCAGCCTATCAACTACAGGGAATTGCGAGTACTTGGTGGAGGGCCACTGGGGCATAGTCTTCCCTGAAAGTGTTCCGAAATGGAAAGCCTTTGTCGAGGTCTTGAATGGCAAGTACTTCTTTGAAAGTGCTAAAGAACTGAAGATGGCAAAATTCTAGCGCCTTCATCAAGGTATGATGATGGTAGATCAGTACAAAGCGAAGTTCATTGAGTTGTCGTAGTACGCCCCCAGACTGATCAAGGATCTGGGAGACCGAGCTAAAAAGTTCAGAGATGGACTTAGATCGGAACTGAGGAGTCCGTTGATACTACTCAACTTGAAGGACTACAACGACATGTATGAACGGATCCAAATGATAGAGAGGGACCATAACGAACAAGCCGTTGCATCTAGGTCGTGGTTTGGTTCGAACAGAGATGGAAATCTGTTTAGGAAGAGGCCGATGACTGGAGGAAGGTATCCCATTCCTTCCAACAAGAATGGTGGGATAGGAAAATCAGCATCAAAATAGAATGGCGTGTGTCGCTTCTGCTGAAGATAACATGGATCAGCCTCGTGCAATTCTAGATCGGGTGCTTGTTATGAGTGTGACCCGCAGGGTCACATAGCTAGAAACTATCCCAGAAGACCGATGGGATTGCTGCAACAGTTGTTGTGATAGCCTGAATTTTCGATTTTGTTTTACATTGAATAAATATGGTCATTCATCGACGTGCCTATAGTACTGTTCTCTAAACTGACTACTCATAAGATAACTAGACTATCTAGGGAAGTCATTAAGGGATTTTAACGCGATAGGCTTGAGAATTCGATCAGAAATAGATTGCTCGACCGTGCTAATCTGCAAGGATCGATTCGAACTGAGATAGGTGATCAAAGTGTGGGTGATTCCACCAAATTGCAAAATTCTCATCGATCAACACTAGACCGATTTTTCTATTGTTTTGGTACATGGTGCCTATATTTGAAATCTTGAAATTTTCACGACAACCGAGAGCTACCAATGGGTCGAAGATGTACCTTATGACTCAAGATAAATCGATCATGGGTCAATTACACCAAAAATTCCTGAAATTTACCTAGTAGGTTAGATAATGCTAAAATTGTCACATTGAAATTAATTGCGAATTTAAACCCGATTTCAAAAATTGAAGGTTCTGTCATATCACGATTTATTTTAGGAACGTGTACTCATCTTCCGAAGAATTTTCGAAGATTTCAAGATTTTTACGGGAAATCGATTCGGACGTTGCAAAAATTAACGGAAATTCGAATGGGCCGAATTGAAGGGAAATTTGAACTTCCAAGCCGAGCTATGCATCGATCGGGAGAAATAATGTTTTTGGGTAAATTTTATCAGAGTGGTGCAACGGAAAATTATGGGTTAAGCTTGTAGAATTTCAATTTGTGGAAATGAAATTTTAAAAAGGAGAATCGCTGACTAGAGTTGTACTTGACTATTTTGCTTGTGTATAACTTTGATGTCGTTTATAAAAAGTTTTGGCTCGATGAGCTTTTGTTGTAATGAACTATTATCGTAAGGTAATGCAGTTTGACCCATTGATGGATGAAAATTTCAAATTTATCAAAGATCGAGTAGGACCCTCGATCCCTTCAATCTCGTCACTTAAGCCAACCCGTTTGTTAGATGGGGTTTGCCAAGGTTGTTTGGCAACTATCTTGGATACGACAGTTGATGAGTAAAAAAGATAGTTAAAGATAGTGCTCTAGACTTTGAGAAATCATGAACTGTATGCCAAGTTCAACAAGTGTGAGTTTTGGTTGACTCGTGTTACTTTTCTAAGTCACGTGATTTCAAGTGAAGAAATCTCCATGGACTTGACCAAGATCGAAGAAGTAATCAGCTAGCCAAGATCGACTACAG
Organism: Eucalyptus victrix; assembly: GCA_016097545.1. Classification (NCBI taxonomy): domain Eukaryota; kingdom Viridiplantae; phylum Streptophyta; class Magnoliopsida; order Myrtales; family Myrtaceae; genus Eucalyptus; species Eucalyptus victrix. The sequence continues at coordinate 51,623,081 of CM027842.1, forward strand.
TGACAGAGATAGAAGCTTTCTAGGTTTAGTAGGGTATTACAAAAGGTTCATACAAGGGTTTTCAATGTTGGCATGGCCGTTCACTCGACTTATGAAGAAGAAAAAGAAGTTTATGTGGACAGACAAAAGCTAATTACCGCACCTGTGCTGACCATACCATTTGGTCCTAGATAATAGAGATCTACAGTGATGCGTCATTCAGAGGACAAGGTTGCGTGCTAATGCAACATGGTAGGATTGTTGCATACACATCCCGTCAATTGAGACCTCATGAATTGAATTACCCAACGCATGACTTATAACTCATAGCAATTATTTTCACTTAGAAGATTCGGAGACACTATTTGTGCGAAGAAAAATTCAAGATCTTCATCGACCATCAAAGTCTCAAGTATATATTCTCTCAGAATGAGTTGAATATGAGACAGCGTTGCTAGATAGAACTTTTGAAAGACTATGATTGTGATATCTTGTATCACCAAGCAAAGGCAAATAAGGTCACGGATGCACTAAGTCGAAAGTCCTCAATTGCACAAATTGTACTCAAGGAATGGACTTTGATCAAGAAGGCCAGAGATTCGGTTTTCAAATTTGAGGTAAGCCACCTTTCAAAACTTATGGCCACCCTCATAATTGAGCCAGAAGTGCAGATTAGAATCAAGCTACTTCAGCCGACAAACCTAGAGGTTCAGAAGATTTTACAGGAGGACACTAAGAAAAGGAAAGCTGACTTTCAGATTTCTAATGATGGAACACTTAGGTTCCGAGGACGATTGGTTGTACCTGACAATGTGGAGCTTAGAAATGATATTTTATTAGAAGCTCATTATAGCAATTACAACATTCATTCTGGTAGTACCAATATATATGAGAATCTGTGTTAACATTATTAGTGGTCTACTATGAAGGCGGACATTGCCAAGCATGTCGCCAAGTGTTTGACATGTCAGCAGGTCAAAGCTCAGTATTACAAGCCGAGAGGATTTCTACAGCCTCTCCAGATCCTAGAGTGGAAGTGGGAGCATATCACAATGAATTTCGTGACCGATCTACCGAGGAGTCAAAGTGGTAATGATTCGATTTGGGTAGTGGTCAACAAATTGACCAAGTCGGCCCACTTCATTACAGTTCAAGAGGACCTCAGTTTGGATAGACATGCAGAGTTGTACGTGTGTCAGGTAGTTCGTTTGCATGGAGTGCCAGTTACGATAACTTCAAATCGAGACTCGAGATTTACTGCCACCTTTTGGAAGAGTTTACAAAGTGCTTTAGGTATCAAACTGCAGTATAGTGCGACATATCATCCTCAAATGGAAGGCTAGTCTAAGAAGACAATTCAAACCCTCAAGGACATGTTGTGAGCTTGTGTACTAGATTTTAAATGAAATTGGGAAGAACAGTTTAATCTGGTGGAATTTGCCTACAATAATAGTTATTAGTAGAACATTCAGATGGCTCCTTTTGAAACATTGCATGGCAAATCATGCAGAACACCAATGTATTGGGATGAAATTGGGGAAAAAAAGATTATGGGCCTAAAGTTGGTTTAGTAGTTAGTGAATGCCGTTGCAGTGATCAAGAACAGATTAAACACTGCTTAGAGCAGGCATAAAAGTTACACGGATAAGTGCCGGAGACCATTAGAATTCCAAATTGGTGATCACATTTTTTCTAAAGATGGCACCAAATGAGGGGTACTTCGTTTTTTGGCAAGAAAGGAAAGCTGAATCTGAGTTATGTAGGTTCATTTGAGATTCTGGAAAAAATTGGGATTCTAGCGTATCGTCTTATGTTACCGCCGAGATTGGCGCAAGGGCATAACGTCTTTCACGTGTCGATGTTGAGGAAGTATCAACCTAACCCAACTTACATGCTAAATTTTGAGGAATTGGACGTGGACAATAGAGTGTCGTACGTTGAAAGCCCGGTTTAGATTGTGGATCACAAGGAGCATGTCCTGCACACCAAGACCATCCTATTGGTCAAAGTGGTCTAGCAACACAACGGCACTGAAGGAGTAACATGGGAAACTGAAAAGTTGACGAGACGACTATACCCCCATTATTTTGTTTAAAGATTGTAATATGTTTAAATTTCGAGGATGAAATTTTTATAAAAGGGGAAGAGTTGTGACAACCTGAATTTTCAATTTTGTTTTCTATTAAATAAATGAGACCATTCATTGAGGAGCCTATATTGCTATTCTCTACTCATGAGATAACTAGACTATCTAGGGAAGTCATTAAGGAATTTTAATGTGATAGGCTTGAGAATTCGACTAGAAATCAACTGCTCAACCGTGCTAGTTTGCAAGGGTCATTACAACACAGTCAAAAATCCATGAGAGACTAGAGATAGGTCGATTCGACTGAGATAGGTGATTAGAGTGTGGGTGATTCCACTAGATTGCAAAATTCTCGTCGACCAACACTACATCGATTTTTCTATCATTTTAGTACCCTACGCTCGTATGTGAAACCTTGAGATTTTCACAATAACCAAGAGCCGCCAATGGGTCAAAGATGTAAATTGTGACTCGAGATAAATCGATCATGGGTCAATTGCACTAAAAATTCTTAAAATCTACCCGGTAGGTTAGGTCACGCTAAAATCGCGTCGAATTGAAATTAACAACGAATTTAAACTTGATTTCAGAAATTGAAGGTTCTATCATATCACGATTTGTTTTAGGAACGTCTACTCATCTTCCGAAGAATTTTCGAAGATTCCAAGATTTTTACGGAAAATTGATTCAGACGTTGCGGAAATTAACAAGAATTTGAACGGGTTGAATTGAAGAGAAATTTGGACTTCTAAGCCGAGCCTTTGGGTGTTGGGAATTTGCTGAAAATTGTACGGGATTTTCTTCATCGAAATTGGACCTCAATTTGGAGAAATCGGAGAGGAGTTGAAGCTCAATTGTTGAAATTCGGAGCTTCATAGAGCGGCTTGAATTTTTAGCACCAAAATTGGATTGTTGGTGGTTTTATCTACAAGAAAGAAATGGGGACAAAGAAGATAAACTTGTGGGCTTTTGGGGGGACCAATTCATGATGAATTTTAGGATATTTTTGCTTGACTTATTTCCCCTCCTTCACCATCTCTATCTCTTCCTCATTTTCCTTTAGTCTTCTATCCTTGCTTTGCTTTCATTTTTCTTCATTTGAGCAAAACCAAAGCAGCTTCATCCCCTCAATCTCTCTCTTTGTTCATTTATCTCAAGCCTACAACCACACCAGTTTGTCTCTTTCCTCCAATCGGTCACCACCGCACGCCACTCCATCACTTTTTGTCCGCCAAAATTCAACCCTAGCATCTCTCCACCCATAAATTCCTTTGCCGTTGAAGCCCACATCTCCTTCGCCCACGAAGACCAAAGCCCACCAAATTTCCTCTCCCGCGGCTTCAATCCACCAAAGCACTGCCAGCTCACCACTGCTCCACCATCTCTTGTTTTCTTCGATCAATCTTCAGCAAGCTTAGCCCAAGTGTTGACTGAAGCTCTCTTCCCATCTTCTCTCCCTCGTGCGAACGCTAGCAAGTTCAGTCGCCCGATCCATGCGCTTGTCTCCACTACTCCATCTTTGATCAGCCAGCCGTGTCTTCGGCCTAGCAGCTCCATTGAGCCCAACCCATGAGCAAGCAGCCCACAATTCAACCTGTCTTCAACCTGTCTTCATTTCAACCCAGCCTAATAGCTTGCGTTTCCAAGCCCGCGCCATTTGAAGTCCGTGAAGTCAGCCCAACTTTGGCCCAGCCTAATTTAGCAATAAGTCTCAGCTTGGGCTAAGATTTGTTGGGCCAATTTCAGGCCCGCTCCAAGCCCGTTGATGCCGCTGCAAACCCGAGTTTCAACCACCATCTCGTCATTGTCACAATGAACCGGTTTTCGCGATAAACGAGTTAAACTCACTAATCTTTGCTTAGTAGATTAATGATACTTAAGGGTTATTTAGTTTAGGTTAAGCTAGATTAGGTGGTTAGTTAGATTATATTAGTGAATTTAATTATTTATCAATGCGTGTTAGGTAGATAGCTAGTGCAATTAAACATAGACAAGTTCTAGTATTTAACTATAGTCGTTAAATAACTTTTCAAGCCCGTCTCAGCTTCCAATTAGGCATTCGGGCCTAATTTTTAATTATTGGCATTTATTTATTATTTTATGTAATTATTTAATTATTTATTTATTTTTCGAAAATTAGACCAAGATGGTCAATAAGTGGAATTTTATGCTGATTGCAGTGGTGCAACATGTTTATTTAATTGAGCTTTAATATGTGCTGATTGTGCGTGAATTGCATTTTTGGAATTTATTCTTAAATTGATTTAATTTCAATAATTGATTGGAAAATTACCGAGCATCAGTATACAACACCAAAAATCTATTTTTGGACTATTGAAAGAAGTGGGAGGATCAAAAAGGAAATTATTATATTTCAACTAAGGTCAATCGTGTACCCACACACAGCTATTTTATCGAGTATAATAAAAGGTGAGAAATAACGTTATACTACGTCGGCTCGATGACTAAATATGTCATCTCGGAGAAAGAATCTATATTATATTGGCTCGGTGACTAGGTGTGTCATCTTGAAGAATGAATGTTGGTTCAGTGACTAGATATGTCTTCTTAGAGAATGAACATTGGCTCAGTGACTGGATATGTCATCTTGGAGAATGAACGTTGGCTCGGTGACTTGATATGTCATCTTAGAAAATGCATAGTATTGATTAGAATGACCGGGGAATGGTCCATTTGACATATAATTGACTAGGTCGAATGATCGATAGGTCAATTTGAGTGAATAATTTGATGTGTTGATGTGACTCGATGAGATTATAAATTGTGTTGAATTGCAGGGAGGAACTGAGGCCAAAATAAGTCCTCTGACGCCTAATTGTGCTTAGGCAGCCCTTAAGGCATATTTTCTTCCCAATCGAGTCTTAGGGGGTAGAATTCGTTGAGACATTATCTCATTGGTTATTATATAACCATTTTCAAGTCCTTAGATAGTGTTGGTGAAGGATCAAAAGCTCGAAGAATCGGCTATCTTTTCCAGCTAGCTAGTTGTAGGACAGTTCTCTTTTTGTTTGGAGCTTATCCTTTTTGTAAACCTTTATGTATAGACTTGTGTGTTTATAAAAAGGTATTTTGTGAAAAATTGGCCCTACTTTTCTATCTCATTATTTTATTATCTGAGGATAATTTATATGCTTCCGCATGTGTATATTAAATGAACTAGGTTGGCGATGGGTCTTGGGATGTTGCTATTAATTGACCAAGAAGGAACGGGTACGTGCTTGGATGATTGGGGCATAACAGTTGCCTCCACTGCTACCGATGGGTCAGAACTGCGAATACGCTCCACCGAATGCACAACAGGGTGGATTGATCAGACCTCCAACTTAAGGAAGGACTTACACTATCATTAGAGGACAGGCTAAGGATGTGCTTGATGTGATTACAAGTATGGTCTTGTTGAATAACCATGCTACTTATGCTTTATTTGACTTTTGAGTTACTCATTCATTTATAGCTGAGCAGTGGTAGGGTTGATTCCTGAGTTGTTGGAGTCAGTGGTTAGCATATCTACACCGTTGAAAGATAAGGTGTTAGTTACAGTGTGTTGTCCTGATTGCAAATTAGTGATTGGTTAGGGAGAGAGGAAGATAAACTTGGTAATCCTAGCTATATATGATTTCGATGTGATAATTGGCATGGGCTGACTTACCATGCAACGAGTTAAGATGGACTGCCATCGTAAAGTGATTCATTTTAACCTGTTAGCAGGTGAAAGTTTCAAGTTTATTGGGAGTTGAGGATGACCCTCAATTACCTTAATCTTGTTGCTTGAAACAATCCGTTTGTTAGATGAGGATTATCAAGGTTACTTGGTGATTGTCGTGAATACTACAGTTGATAAGCTGAAGATTAAGACATTGCTATGGTACAAGAGTTTCTAGATGTGTTTCCAAAAACATTGCCAAGTCTACCGCTAGAAAGAGAGATAGAGTTTGTGATCGAGTTACCGGATGGCGTTGTCTGAGTTGAAAGAACTAAAGGTACAGATGTAGGAATTGTTGGATAAGGGATTCATACATCCCAGTGCATCATCTTAGGGAGCACTAGTTCTATTTGAAGAGAAAATATGGTTTGTTATGCTTATGCATCGACTATCGTCAACTCAATCAGGTGACGATCAAGAACAAATATCCACTGCCGAGGATCGATGACTTGTTTGATCAGCTACAAGAAGCGTCGATATTTTTGAAGATTAATTTGAGGATAGGATATCATCAGCTAAGAATCAGAAAGGAGGACATACCAAAGTCAGCATTTCATACGCAATATGGCCATTATGAGTTCACCGTAATGCCATTTGGTTTGACAAATGCCCTAGCTACTTTTATGGATTTGATGAACCGAGTGTTCAAGGAGTATCTAGATCAGTTCATAATCATTTTCATCGACGACATCCTGGTGTATTTGAGAAGTCTAGAGGAACACAAAAGACAGTTGAAGATAGTACTTTAGATTCCGCGAGATCATGAACTGTACACTAAGTTCAGCAAGCACGAGTTTTGGTTGACTTGTATTACTTTCCTAGGTCACGTGATTTCAGGCAAAGGAATCTTCGTGGACCCGACCAAGATCGAAGTAATGATCAGCTGACCAAAACCGACGACAATGACAGAGATTAGAGGTTTTCTGGGTTTGCTAGAGTATTACAGAAGGTTCATAGAAGGGTTTTTAGCATTAGCGTCATTATTGACTTGACTACTAAAGAATGAGGAGAAGTTTTTGTGGATAGACAAGTGCAAGTGTAATTTCCAAGAGTTTAAATAGAAGCTGACTACCACACCTGTGCTGACCATACCATATGATCCTAGAGGATACAAGATCTACAGTGATGTGTCTTTTAAAGGACTTGGTTGCATGTTAATGCAGCATAGCATAGTTATTGCATACGCGTCCCATTAGTTGAGACCTCATGAGCTGAATTATCCGACACATGACTTAGAACTCACAGCGATTATTTTCACTCTGAAGATTTGGAGACATTATTTGTTTGGAGAAAGGTTACAAATCTTCATAGACCATCAAAGTCTCAAGTACTTATTCTCTCATAAAGAGTTGAATATTAAACAGCATCGCTAGATGGAACTTCTGAAGGACTATGATTTTGATATTCTGTATCACCTTGGGAAGGCAAATAAAGTCGCAGATATGCTGAGTTGGAAGTCTTTAGTTGTACATATGATAGTTAGGGAATGGAGTTTACTCGAGAGAGCTCGAGATTCGATTTTCAAATTTGAAGTAGACCACCTTTCAAATCTTATGGCCACCCTCAAAATTGAACTAGATGTAGATTAGAATCAAGACGCTTCAACCATCAGACCCAGATGTTTAGAAGATCCTGCAAAAGGATACCGAGAAGAGAAAGGCTGATTTTTAGATTTTTGAACACAAAACACTAAGGTTCCGAGGATGATTGTGTGTACCTGACAATGTAGAGCTTAAAGAAGAGATCTTATTAGAAGCTCATCATAGTAGTTACAGCATTCATCTGGGCAATAAAAAAAAATGTATCAAAATCTACATCAACATTATTGGTGGTTTGGTATGAAGGCGGATATTGCCAAGCATGTCACCAAATGTCTGACGTGTCAGCAAGTAAAGGCACATCATTGTAAGCCAGGAGGACTTCTGCAATCTCTTGAGATTCCCGAGTGGAAATGGGAGCACATCATAATGAACTTTGTGATAAGCTTATGAAGGAGTCAAAGGCATAATGATTCCATTTGGGTAGTGGTCGACAAATTGATGAAGTTGGCTCACTTCATCGCAGTATGGAAGGACCTTGATTTGGATAGGCACGCAGAGTTGTACATGAGTCAGATTGTTTGTCTGCATGAAGTGCTAGTGATGATTACATCAAACTAAGACCCTAGGTTTATAGCTACCTTCTAAAAGAGTTTGCAGACTGCTTGAGGAACGAAGTTACAGTACATTACAACCTATCATCCTCAAACAGATGGCCAATTTGAAAGGACGATTCAGACTCTCAAGGACATGTTAAGGGCATGTGTGCTAGATTTCAAAGAAAACTGGGAGAAACAGCTTCATCTTGTCAAGTTTGCCTACAACAACAGCTATCGGCATAGCATTTAGATGGCTCCTTTCAAAGCATTATATGATAGGGAGTGTCGATCGCCAGTGTGTTGGGATGAGGTTAGAGAATGGAAAATCACAGGCCCAGAGTTGATTCAGCAGTCAGTGGATGCAATTGCAGTTATCAGAAACAAATTAAAGACCATTCGGAGTCGCCAAGAAAGCTACGTATATAATCGTCGGAGACTATTGGAATTCCAAGTGGGTGAGCACGTCTTCCTGAAGGTGTCACCAATAAGGGGTACTTTGCGTTTTAGCAAGAAAGGAAAGCTGAGTCCGAGATATGTAGGTCCCTTTGAGATTTTGGAAATGATAGGAACTTTAGCATATTGTCTTGCATTTTCGCCGAGGTTGGTGCAAGTGCACAACGTCTTTCACGTGTCGATGTTGAGAAAGTATGAGCCTGACCCGACCCATGTGCTGAATTTTGAGGAATTAAACGTGGACAATAGGGTGTCATATGTGGAAAGACCGATTCAAATTGTAGATTGAAAGGAAAAGGTTCTGCACACCAACACAATCCCATTAGTGAAAGTGGTTTCGCAACACCACGGCACTGAAGGAGCAACTTAGGAAAGTGAAGATTCGATGAAACGACTGTACCTCTGCCTTTTTGTTTAAAGATTTGTAATGGTTTAAATTTTGAGGACAAAATTTTTATAAGAGGGGGAAAGTTGTGACATCTTGATTTTCCACTTCTGTTTTCAACTGAATCAATCGGGCTTTTCATCAACATGCCTATAGTTTTATTTTCTAAGCTGATCACTCACCAAAATAACTAGATTATCAGGTGAAGTCGTTAAAGGATTTTAATGCAATAGACTTGAGAATTCAATTAGAAAACGACTACTCGACCCTGCTAATCTGCAAGGGTCATTATGGCACCGTCAAAATCAATTAGAGACCAGAGATATGTCAATTCGACGAAAATATGTGATTAATGTGTGGGTAATTCCACCTAATAAATTCTCATTGAACGACACTAGACCAATTTTTCTATCTTTTTTGTACCCTGTATCCGCATTTGAAACCTTGAGATTTTCATGATAACCGAGAGTCGCCAATGAGTCGAAGATGTACATTATGGCTAGAAAATAATCGATCACAAGTCAGTTGCATCAAAAATTCCTAAAAGCTACTCGGTATGCTAGGATTACGCTAAAATCATGCCAAATTGAAATTAACTGCGAATTTGAATCCAATTTCAGAAATTGAAATTTCTATCATGTCACGATTCATTTTAAGAACATCAACTCGTCTTCCGAAGATTTTTCTGCAAATTAGGATTTTTGGCAAAAATTCAAACTATGGCAGTTTTCGATCGGAAAAATCAGAGGACCATTTTTGGCCGCATTTTTGGGATTCAAGTTAGTTCAATTGACAAGGAAAAATCCTAAGAGGGATGATGGTATCTTGGTTGGATTTATGGAATTCGAATTCAGTTAATTTGAAGGAGAATTGGTGGGGAATTGAATCCAAATTGAGAGGACCATGCACAAATTCGTAGCCCCCATGGTGTGCAACTTTTGGACCACTTGGGAGGCTTGTTTGGGAAGCCAAGGAGCTATAAATGGCTGAGGATTATAGCCAAGGCAAGTGAGGGCCAAGCAATGAACAAGAAGAGGATAAGTGTGGCCAAGGGGGACCCTCCTCCATCTTCAGATGTCTTCTTCTTCTCCAAGGAGTTGCTTTATCCATTTTAGTCCATTTTGAAGCTCCAAAGAACTAGAGAAACCGGCAGTTCCCTCTCCTTGCACGTTTGATTGCTGACGTGCCTTGTTCGAGCAGTCGAAGCCATTGAACCACCCGTCATGCCACCTGCACGCTAGGCCGCACCTTTTGCTTGCCTACACATCTGTGGCTGTCGTCCTTGTCTTGGCTATCGTCTCGAGCTCCTATCTAGCCGTCGTGGTCATAGTTCGGGCTGCCGGAGCCACCGTGCCTCCGCCTAGCTCGTTGCAACAACCCGTCATCTCGTCTCACCGTTTCAGTCGTCCAAGCAACTCAATTCCGCCCCTATAGTTCTAGATCAATAACCAAAGAGCTCAACCTACCTAAGACTTCAAGAGGATTTTCCGAGCCTTTCTTGGCCTTGGGTGGTGTCATCGCTTGGAGGTTTGTCGCCCGCCTTGGCGTTGCCATTACTGTGGACTCATTAAATCATTAAATCGGTGAGTTTACTCACTAAACTTTGCTTAGTGAGTTAATTAAGCTTAATGATTGATTAGTTTAGGCTAATTAGGTATTAGGTGGTTAGTTAGAGTAGATTAGTGATTTAATTGCTTATTTTTGCATGTTAGGTGGTTAAATTAGATTAATTAAGAGTTAAATAGATTGTATTATTTATATAGATAGGTTAGGAAATTTTCTACCCATTTGGGTGGTTAGATTAGCTTTTCCTACCTAAGTTAGTATTTTTGGTATTTAAATTGCATTATTTATTTTTTTCTATTTATTTAATTAGTTAATATTTTTCAGAAATTATACTGGGGTCTATGACGGCCCTAGTGCAGGGGTGTGTCTTCTGTCCCACATCACTTAAGGGGGAGTACTAGGGCTAGTTTATAAGGCTTAAGTCCCTCTAATTTGTGTGACGTGTTTTAAAGCCGTAAGGACTCAGTGTCCAAAGCGGACAATATTACACAGTGGGGCCTGGGTTGTTACAAATGGTATCAGAGCCGACTCTTGACCGCATGTCGAGCCACAGCGAGGACGCTGTGCTCCCAAGGGGGGAGAATGTGACTGCCCAAGCGTGGGGGTGCGTCTTTTGTCCCACATCGCTTAAGGGGGAGTCCTGGGGCTAGTTTATAAGGCTTAGGTCTCTCTAATCTGTGTGACGCATTTTAAAGCCATGAGAAATCAGTATCCAAAGCAGACAATATTACACAGTGGGGCTCGGGTCATTACAATTTCGCATTGATTGCAATAGTGTGCTTAGTTTATGCAATTCGATGCAATTGAATGGTGATTTTGATTTTTGAGTTATTATTTCAAAATTGTGAAATTTTGGTAATTATTTAGAAATTACCGGGTGTTGGGTTTGGACACCAAAATGGTTTTAAAGACTATATCAAATAGTAGGATTTAAAAAGGAATGGTATAAGTTTTTCTGGTTCGAATTGATCGTATACCCACACACGACTATTTTATTGTGAGTTTTTAATACAAATAAAATAGGCCCGGATCACTATTTTAATTAGAGCATTGAGTGCAATGACGGTGTCCTAGGCCGAGATTGAATGGCCGTATGTTAGTTAAGAGAACCCGTCCCGAATTGTTGAGCTAGATGTGCCCCTATATAGGATGCCCTACTAATAGATACCGATCGTATTAGAGGCTGGACCGATGCTCCTTTATGGAATGCCATCGACATAATGACGAAGTTGTGCTCAATAGACTAAGACAATGCCTGGCTAAGCCAATAGACCACTGAACTTCAAGTAGGCTATGCCTATGTGTCATCATGATCAACAATTGGAACGCATGCTGAGTGAAATTGACGTGTCGGATTATGGGACAAAATTGTGTGACACGGAATGAGATGTGTCTTAACGATTTGGCCCTATAATCAGGATCCGTGTGGTTGAGTTTTTATTATTGCATATGACTAAGTAATATGAACTATACTAACATACAGGAAGGAATAAGGCGAAGGTGAGTCTCATTGATTGTGGTCGTGTGGTTAGGACATCATGGACGTATTTTCTTCCTAATAGGGGTTTAGGGGTGAACTTGCTAAGACATTATCTCACCCTATTGTGGGCTCCACATTTTCAGGTCCTTAGATGGCAGTGAGTTGAATCGTTTTGGGTGGCTGCGGGAGGCCGAGACTTAGCGCACAATACTCCCTATTCACGGGAATCTCAACTGGACCCGTGAGCTTGTGGTTACTACTATTTGGGTTGATGAGGGCCTACCTCAGTTGGTACCTCATCGATTCAAGGCGTGGTTTTGCCACGGGTCCATTGGTGTTCGAGAGGGCCCCCTCTTTGATGAACCTACCATCGAAGATGAATATGTGGTGGATCATGACTGTCAAGACGAGCTTGTGACATCCTGAAATTTGACCCTGTGCATGACGCTGAGCTTGTGACATCCTGAAATTTGACCCCGTTTCGATAAAGTGAAATGTGCATATCGTCGGCGCGCCTATGGTCCTTTTTCTCTGAGCTGATCACTCACGAGTTAGCTAACCTATTGGGTGAAGCTGTTAAGGGATATAACCGCAGTAAAATCCCTAAAAGCTACCTAATTGGTTAGATTGGACTAAAATCGTGTCCGGTCGATTTTAATCATGAAATTTAATCCGGTTTTACGAATCAAATATTCGGGCGTGTCATAATTCATCTTTTAAGATTCTGTCTCATCGCTCGTCAATTTATTGACGAGTCCAAAATTTCAATAAAGAAATTATCGGAAGAAAATTGAAGCCCAAAAGAAAATAGAAAGGAAAAGGAAAAGAGAAAAGGAAAATTGAAATAAAGAATTATGCATTTCCTTTTTTCTTTTTCCTCTCTCTCCCTCTCTTTTCTTTTCTTCTTTTTCTTTCTTTTCTTTCTCTCTCCTCTCCCCTTTTTCCCTCCCCCTTCGTGCGATTTCCCCCACCGCCCATTCTCTCTCTCTCTTTCTTTGACCGGTCCAACCCTATCCTCTCTCTCTCTCTCTCTCTCTCTCTCTTTCTTCTTCTTCTTCTTCCTTCCTCCGCACGTGCAGCAAGCGAGAACCAGAAGCAGAAAAAGCGAAGATCGCAGCTCGCCCCTCAGCCACTCGCCGCTCATCTCGTCGTTGCACCGCCGCACCGCCACCCGTGCCGCGCCCGCGCGCTCGCCGCCGTCTCGCCGTCCGCGCACGCCCAGGCCACGCGAACCAGCTGCTGTTCACCCCTGTTCCGCACCGACCAGCCACTGTTCGGCCACCTCCGGCCACCGCCTAGCCCCGCCGGACTTCCCCGCGACCCCCGCCCTCCGCCGGCCTCCCCTCGCCGCCCTAACCGCCGAAGCAGCCCCGATCAGCTCCATCCAGCAGACCCACGAAGTGGGTTTCCAGCACTTCGGGCCCGCTTTTGAGCCGTTTCCGGGCCCCAAACCCGAGGCCCGCTTTGGAGTTTGTTGTTCCTCGCGTCGCCGCCGTCGGATTGATCCAATTTGCGCGCGATTTGGTGAGTAATCTCACTAATCTAGGATTAGTTGGCTAATTATGCTTAAGGTTGGTTTAGTTTTAATTAATTATGTTTAGGTTGTTAAATTATAATAAATTAGCAATTATTAGTCATTTGTGATGCAATTTAAATAAACCGATTGCGCAATTAGTAAGTAGACGTGGTCTACTAATTATTGGAAGTGCCTCGGGATTTTTCCCGACCCTTAGTGGGCTTCAATTAGGCTTTTCGGGCCTAAGTGGAATTTTTGGTATTTAAATATTAATTTTCGGAATTAAATTAAATAATTATTTATTTCCCGAAAATTCAACTAAGATGGTCTGGAACCGGAAAATTATGCTGATGATCGTGGCGAAGTCCGTTTATTTAATCGGGCTTTAATTTGAGCTAAATTGAATTTTAATGTTAATTGTTTAATTTTTGAAATTTATTATTTAATTATTTATTTTTCGGAAATTAAGGTTGAGATGGCCAGTGACCGGAATAATGGTGATGACCGTGGTGCAGTCCGTTTATTTAAATTGGCTTTATTTTGAGCTAAATGGAATTTTTAATAATTATTAATTAATTTTCGAAATTAATTAATTAATTAATTATTTTTCGAAAATTAAGACTTTGATGGCCGACGACCGAAATTTTGTGCTGATCATCGTGGCGCAGTTCATTTATTTAATTGAGCTTTATTTTGTGCTGAAGTGAATTAATTGTGGTTACAATATTATTTTCCTGGGTTAATTAATTTGGAAAATTAATTGGAAAATAACCGGGTGTCGGTTGACAGCACCAAAAGTGTTTTGGTGGACGCTAATAATGGTGGGAATTGTGGAATCGAAATCATCATATTTTGGCTAAGGCCAATCGTGTACTAATGCACGATATTTTATTAATGATGATAAAAGATGAAAAGAAATGCTGTGTGAAGAAATGCTGTGTGATGTGGCTCGGCGATTATTACATCGCTTTGGCATGTAGGATGCCATAGAGAATGCACGTAAATTGTTGGATAGTTGATCATGCCTGTGTGGCGATAGTTGATCATGCCTGTGTGGCGATAATTGATCATGCATGTGTGGTGATAGTTGATTGTGCAAGTGTGGCGTAGATTGTGCCTGCGTGGCTGTATTTCTGTGTATCGAGTATCGTGCCCATGTGGCTGAAGGAAAGTGGAATGCCTACGAGTATGCACATAAAAGTATTTATTGTACATCACCTTGGCGAATAGACGCCCGAGAGCATTACTGTAGCTCTGTGATTGAGTGTACTATTGGGGATTATATGGTGTGGAGTGAGATGACCTAGAAATGGTCCAATTGACATGTAATCGACAAGGTCGATTGATCATTGTTTTGATTTGATGTTGTGAATTGATTGACTGAATGGAAATGACCGTGAGTGGTCTTGTTGGCTTGTAATCGACTAGGTCGATTTGATCGATGCTTCGATCGGTGATATGATTGCTTGAGTGCCTATTGTAAATTGTACTGACTTGCAGGTGGGATCTGATGCTAAGGTACGTCTTCTAACCTGTGCGTGTTTAGGCAGTCTTTAGTATAATAGTTTACTAATCGGGCTTAGTGGGGGTAGAACTCGCTGAGACGTAATCTCATCCCAGTTTGGGGAAAACATTTCAGGATCTCGACGAGGAGCTGAGGAGGAGGAATTTGTGAATGAGAACTCGCAGGTGAAATTGAGGAAGATAATGATCTGAGTGAAGAGGAATCAGAGGAGGATCAGGATGATTTTGAGTATGACTTAGACGAGGATTGAAATCCCATCTCTTTGTGAACCCTTTTGTATATGTGTAGATAGAGTGAGACTCTGAAGTTGCGAATAGACTGTGAAGTACTCTGTCTAATGCCATGTATAAAGGTTTGGTTGTAAATTTCAATATGAAAGATATAGCCTGCTTTTCTATCCCATTGTTTTATTGTCTGGAGATTTATAATTGCTTCCGCATGTGCTTAAAGAATGAAAGGGTCGGCGATATATAGTCCTGGGATATCGCATATTAAAATCGACCAAGAGAAGGATGCGTGCGTGCCCAAGGATCGGGGCATGACAGAGCTCATAGCTAAGATCAAGGCTTACGACCAGGAGCCTGGAGGAGAGGTAGCTGAGCCTTTGGAGACCGACACCCCTAACGGTGTCATGATAGACCCGAATCCCAAGTAGATAGGGTTCGAGATAGGGTAGCTTGTTAGTCTATTTTTGGGTAGACTTTTGTATATAAACTTGATGTTTATATAATAGTGTTTTGTGAAAATGGTATCCTGTTTTTCTATCCATCTTTGTGTTGTCTAGGGAATAATTATTTACTTCTGCATGTGCAATAAAATGAAATGAGTCAGCGATGCGTCCAAGGAAGTCGCAAATTAATTGACTATCGAGGGATGGGCACGTGCTCGAGGATCGGGATTGATCGGGACGTGGATCGGGACATGACATATGTGACTACAAGTACTTAAAACAAAAATAGAGAATAATACTGACAATAGTTTAATACAATCAGCCCATGCTAACTAATCCAATCTTTTTGCTGCAATCATTCCTCTTCTTCTAGTTGAAGCACATCAACCGTTCTTTCTCAGCCTGCTCAGCATATTCTTTGTTGTCAACAGATGTCATATTAAGGTTCAACTACTCCTGATTTCATTTTATTAATTCGTTCAGTACCTGCTATCAAATAGGCAATTTCAGCTCCTAGACTGAACTCTGAAATT
Source organism: Eucalyptus victrix (assembly GCA_016097545.1). Classification (NCBI taxonomy): domain Eukaryota; kingdom Viridiplantae; phylum Streptophyta; class Magnoliopsida; order Myrtales; family Myrtaceae; genus Eucalyptus; species Eucalyptus victrix. Next base: position 51,639,135 of record CM027842.1, read on the forward strand.
TTAGCAGGCAAAAAGTTCCATGAATGAGACTAGCTTCATTAATGATAACACTGCATAATTCTTATCTTGAAAATGCTTGTTTCACTCAGATGATCCACCATTTCTGTCCTTTTTCATTAGGAACTCCATTTCATGCTGATGCTATAAAGCAAGTATAGCGTCAGCACTAAAATGACCCAATTCAAGAGTGCAAAGAGTACGGAGGGGACCACACATATGCATCAGATGAAAAAGAGAATGTTGAGCGATTTAAAAGGGACAAAATGTTACTGCTGGAAAAAGGATTCGGTTGCGCTACATCAGCATGAGAGCAAGAGATAGATATGATATTTGCATAAGGAAGAGCAAATCAATTGATTTTTATGTGTAGCTGTTTAACAATTGCACTATCTAGAATATAAAGCTAAACAGCTAACCACCAAATGTCTATCATTGTCAGTCTTTTCTGCTTAGTGTTCAGGTGGAGAACGCACATAGACTTCAAATTCTAACTTAGCACAACAATAGATGGCCCCATAGTAGAGGTAAGTTGGAGACCCAAAACTGATCAGTACAGCTTTGTTGCAAACCCTGGTCATTGTGATAATAGAAACTTGATTTCGTAAATGCAACGTCATCCAACATAACTGTCAGATGATGACAATGCGTATATCCAAGAAATGAATTTTTTCCAAAGTTAAATAATGACATTTAGTTATGGACTGGTCATGTGTCAGGAAATTGAAAATGTTATATGATTCCTACTTTATCCGGTATTGCAAGGCATCAGTACTCCTAGTACTTCAATTAATCATAAAAGACCCAATACTGATTTCACAATCAACCAATTCTTAGTGCTCCGGTCTTTTGGTGCAACAATCCATCTTCTTCTACATCATGCACAATATTTTTCTCAGGCTGATTGATATTTTTTCCTCAGTCTACTTCAGCATATTCTTGATACCATATTAGGGGTTCTGGCCAGCTTAAATTTCATCATTTTGAAGTCATTAACTAATGCAGCGGATGCCGCCAAATATGCAATCCTGGTTTCCCTTGCAAATCCATTGTTATACATGTGCTCCGCTTACATATGTAGACCAGAATCTGAAATTTTAGGAGATTGCACAAATCTCATCTTTAAAAGTAATTGTTACATTGATTGAAACTGAACTCCATTTCATGCAAAAACCATGTAACAAGTATAGCATCAGTATTGAAATAACTGATTTGAGTGAGCTGATAGAGGACAACATCGTATGCATGAGATGAAAAGGAGATTACCGAGTGTCTATATGACAGAAATTTACCACTAAAAAAGGATCATATAGCACTGCAACAGCCCTCTAGCATAACCGTAAGAAGTGGTAACATGTATTCTTTTGGTTTTAAATATGGAGACAAAAGTGACCAGTTCTTTGAAGAAGAGCAACAAACAGATTATTGCGTAGCTGTTAGATTTTCGTACTGTTTGGAATATCGAAAGAAAATGGCTAACCAATCATACGGGTCAAAACTTTCTCTGCTTTCAGGTACGCCATCTATAAATATTAAATTCCATTTCCTTAAGATTTTGCTCACCATTGATTATTGTCATTTTCCTATTTACTTAATCTATGAACAAGAGGAGGTTTAAAAGAAATGTAAAAAAAGAAAACGCCAGCTATGCCTTAGTTTCCTCGTACATAAATTACCGAGTTTCCTGAAGTCCCCGTGATCGTAATGAAGTTTTTAGTGAATGAATCTCCTAATTGATTTGTTAATCTCCTTATACTATGTTAGGTACTAAGATAAGTTAAATCACAGATGCTGGTAAGGTTTCTTCTGCATTAGTAACTGATTAAGCTACCGTAAAGCATGGTCATAAAGTTGAAAACAAATAAAAACTATCAATTTGTCATCCATCAAATGAGTTGAAGACAAATACGGTTGAACAATGGATGAAAATCTTATGTTGATTTCACTTGACAGAATCACGGAATGCCCGATAGTACAAGTGAATTGGAGACATAAACTACCAATTTGGCATTTTCATTTATCCTAAAATAGATGCAACTTCATTTTGCATTATTGCTGGACAATGATCAAGATCAGAACGGTATATCCACCAAATAAATTGTTTGCATGATGCTTGCACTTAATAGTGGTATCTCGTATGGATGATTGTTATGGCTGTTAGTCAAGTGTTAGGAAATGGGAAAATCTTAAAATTCTCTACTTTAATCAATTTTCCATGTTATCAACACTACATATGACCAAACAACCGAAAAGGTACCAGTACCGGAAGTACTTCAAACAGAAAAAAGAGAAAAGGAAAAAGAAAAAGCTAGACACTAGTTTCAATACAATCAACCAATTCTAACCACTCCAATCTTTTTGGTGCAACTATTTCTCTTCTCCTAGTTGAAGCTAATTGATTGTTCTCTCTCAATCTACTCAGCATATTCCTTTGTTGTCAACATATGCAATATTAAGGTTCCACCAGTCCTGATTTCATCATTATCAGTCTACTCAGCATATTTCATAGTTTTCTTGGCCTATAACTGGCCTCCGATAAATTAGTGGGTCCCATCAAATAGGAAGAACAAATTTTCATAAGTAGCCAAGTCAAACTAAGCTGCGATTAGTAAGATTTGAGAGAGCCCAAACCAAGTATGAGTGTCATTTCACAAGAGAAATCATTAGTGTTTTTTTAGTAAGGTTAATACTCTAAAAAAACTCCAAAACTAGTACACTTACGATAAATTTACCCCAAACTATTTTTTTGAGCACAAAAAACTTTAAACTAAAACAATTTTTTTTTTTTTTTTTTTAAAACTAGCATATCCAGGTAAGTCGCGCGTGAGACAAATTTATCGTGACAAATTTATCCAAAATAATCACAAAAAACCTTAAGCTGATATATTTGTGATAAATTTACTATAAATTAATTTTTTGACCATCAAAAACCAACTTTTACATTTGTGACAAATGAATCTTTTGTTAAATTGGATTAATATCACAAAAAATCAGAAAAATAAAAATCTCAAACCGGTATACCGGTCAATTATCATATGTCATTCAATTTAGCAATTTGATAGCTATATTTAATACAAATTAATAGATGATATATTTGTCACAAATATAACAATTTGGGATAAATTTGTTAAAAGTGTAAAGTTTGAAATTTTTTGTGGTCAAAAAAATTAATTTAGAGTAAGTTTGTTATGGATGTACCAGTTTGAGTTTTTTAGGATATTAACCCTTTGGATTAAATCATCTTGAGGAATTGTCTTTAATGTTTCGCCTCTGACAAGCCCAAAATCATGTTTTTAATGGAAACAAAGAATGTACATAAAGTTGTGAATAGCTTACAGCAAAGATTTAAGTTCCCTCACTCTTTTTTGAAGGATCCAGTTGGCTTCTCGGGTGGTCTTGCTGTGTTCTGGACAGACTTATTTGATGTTACTATTGTACAGTCGGATGATCATTTTGTTGATCTCATCATCCTTGACCCTTTGACAGCTACTTCGATGCATATAACGTGCCTGCACGCCTCTTCAACTTATCAGACACGCCAGGAATTTTGGGATACAATTCAAGTAATATCTATGGCAAATCATTTACCTTGGCTATGTGTAGGTGATTTCAATGATTTCCTTTCCCCCTGGGAGAAAATGGGAAAAAGACCAGCCATCACCTCGCAAATGACATTCTTTAGAAATGTAATCAATGACTGTGCTTTACTTGAACTGCACAGTAAAGGGTGTGAATTTACCTGGTCAAATAATCGAGCAGGGGATGCTCTAGTGAAGGAGAAGCTAGATCGTGTTTTTTGTTCAACGGAATGGATGATATCTTACCCTTTTGCAGAAGTGTTTTGCCCTACCACCTATCGGTTTGGATCACTGTCTTATACTGCTGCACACTTGTCCACCATCTGTCAAGCGAGCAAAGACTTTTCATTACGAAGCCTTCTGGAGTCAAGATCAAGAATGTCAAGCGGTAATAAAACAAGCATGGGAGAGAAGCCATACCTCTTTGGCCTCTAAATTGCAGGCAATTGCTGCTCAGTTAACTAGTTGGAGCAAGGCACGGTTTAGCAATGGCCATCAGCGAATCTCTCAATTGCAATATCAACTACGTAGACAATTATGAACAGGACATATTATCAAACTGGAGATAAGAAGCAAGCCACTGCTATTAGAAGTGAAATTCAGAAACTTTGGAATCAAGAGGAGCAGTTCTGGGCTATGCGTTCATGTATTCAATGTTGAAATGGAGAGATAAAAATTCAAAATTCTTTCATGCCTGCACTATGCAAAGGAGACAACGCAACGGAATTGCTATGCTTAAAGATGCTAACCAGAATTGGATCAGGGAACCAGAACAACTCAAGGCTATGACCAGGGGCTTCTTCTCTCAATTATATCACTCTGTGGGCTACCGGGATTTTCGTCCATTCTTAAGCAATGTCCACCTGTGGTAACACTTGAAATGAATCAACAATTGATAAGTAGGGTAACAGAGGAGGAGATTTAGCAAGCTACTTTCCAGCTGGGTGCTTCTAAGGCTCCTGGACCTCATGGCCTTAATGGTCTCTTCTACCAGCAACACTGGAATATCATCAAAACAAGTATCATCAAAACAGTTCGAGATTTCTTTGCTACAAGTTGTATGCCCCCTAGACTAAACAGAACAATAATTGCCCTAGTTCCTAAAGTTCACCATCCATAAAGCATTGACCAATATCGACCCATCAGTCTTTGCAATTTCGCTTATAAGATTATATCGAAAGTACTGGCCAACAGACTTAAGCCTTGGCTACCTAGTTTGATATCAAAAGAATAGGCAGCATTTGTAAGTGACAGGCAGATACAAGACAATATTATGGTGGTGCAAGAAGTGCTTCATCAGTTTAAAGTGAGAACGTGCAAGAAAAGAATCAATCTTATTTTAAAACAGATATGTAGAAGGCTTACGATAGGGTTGAATGGGATTTCTTGGAAGCCTATTTGTAGAAGTTGGGCTTTAATGATAGCTGGGTTACTATGGTTATGGCTTGCATTACTACGGCTTCCTTTAGTATTCATTTTAATGGGGAACAGCTCCCTTACTTTCAGCCTACTAGAGGGCTTCGCCAAGTTGACCCCCTATCCCCATATATTTTCATTATACTTGCTAATGCTCTGTCAACTACTATCAGCCAAGCTGTGGATATGGGCCACCTACAAGGGATTCAATTCAATAGAGCCTGTCCTAAGTTATCCCACTTGTTTTTTGCTGATGACTCGGTATTTTTCCTAAAAGCCACAGTTTATGAATGCCAAAATCTTGCTAATATCCTAAATCAATATTGCCTAGCTACGAGCCAACTCAATAATCGGAACAAATCAGGTTTATTTTTCAGCAAACACTGCACTATCTCCTTACAAACCAATTTAGCAAATGAACTCAGAATACCTGTTGTCAGTAAATATGGTAAGTACCTGGCCATTCCCTCGGATTGGGGTCGTTCCAAACGGGAGATGTTCTCCTGCATCCTGGCAAGAGTCGATGTTAAATTAGCTGGTTGGCAAGAAAAATTCTTATCAAAAAGTGGCAAGGAAATTCTACTGAAATCAGTAATTCAGGCCTTACCTCAGTATGCCATGTCCATCTTTAAGCTTCCTTTGTCGCTCTGCAGAGTAATAGAAGGAAAGATATCAACATTCTGGTGGAATAAACATAACAGTCAATCTGGAATTCATTGGAAACACTGGTCAGAATTGAAGCAGTCAAAAGCATCGGGGGGATGGGATTCAAAGATTTAATTAACTTCAATAAAGCAATGCTTGGTAAGCAAGCTTAGCGTCTTTTCTAGCAACCTAATGCTATCTGGAGTCACCTTTTCAAGGGATTATATTTCAAGTATTCCTCTTTCCAAACTGCCCAATTAGGCTATCGCCCTTCATGGGGGTGGCAGAGTATGTTAAGAGGTCGAGATACTATTACTCCTAAACTTCGTTGGCTACTTGGGGATGGATCACATATTCAAATTAGAGAAGATATCTAGCTACCAATTGGTCAGATAGGAGAGATTAGTAGAGGAGGGAGAACCTGATGTAGTTGCGATCTAATAGACTTACCAAAGTCAGAATGGAAGACCTCTCTTGTTACCACCTTCTATGATGCCCAGGTCAGTGAAGCAATTTTGAATACTCCTCTCAACCCTTCACTCCTGCACGATCAATTGGTGTGGAATGCTACTTCCTCAGGTACCTACACAGTGAAAAGCTATTATCATTATCTCTCTTCAACTCAACAGACCCCAATTACCGTAGCTTCATCCTCTTATAACACCCCTACTCAGTTATGGAGGAAAATCTAGCATATGCGAACTACTCCTAAACTTCGGGTGTTTATCTGGTTAGCCTATAAAAACGCTATTGCTACAAAAGATAATCTCTATCAACGCCATATTTCCCTTAATCCCTACTATGCACTCTATAACCACAACATTCCTGAAACGATTGAACATCTTTCCTTCTTCTGCCCTTGGACACAAGACATCTCGAATCATGAAGAAATTAGGGTCACGATTTCACCTACCTCAGTTCGACGTTTTGATGCCTGGCTTGCAACCCGAGCTACTCTCCCAAGGGCATCTCCAGATTTCGAAGTGATCGCCAGTGTGCTGTGGGAGATCTAGCGACAAAGAAATAACGTTGTCTTTTGGCAGTACCAACTAGATCCGCTCCAAGCCGTGGACAACGCCCTTGCCTAGAGCCGCATCATCAAGCTTTTACACCCCCCTATACAACGAAATAACAACAACCTGGTCAGTTCAGATCAGAGATGGAAACCGCCTGAAAAAGGATGCCTTAAATGTAATGTTGATGGGGCATTTCAAATGGGGTTGGACGATGGATCAATTGCGTGTATTTTTAGAGATAGTAAAGGAGTTCTTACCGATGTGATTTCTAGAACTGTTCCTGCCCAATTGGCCTTCCAAGCTGAAATCTATGCTCTCATATTGGCTCTTCAACGTCTGATCCAGCAGGGGCTTCATCTTCAACCCATAGTGATCGTGTCTGACTGTCTGATGTTGGTGGAGATCGTTCGGCAGAAGCAACGGCCGCCATGGACGGAGCGCCATCTTTTCACGATTCTCAGCGAATTGTTGTTTCAATGCCCTAATCTCTCTCTCCACCATGTTTGCCGTCAAGCAAACCTAGCCACCGATTGGGCTGCTAAAGCCCATCGGGATCAAGGCCCAGTTAGCAACTAGCTTCTTTTCCCTCCATTTATTTTCCAGGACATTCTCTCTTCGAACGCTGTAGCATCTGCTTGTACTACCTTTTAATCTAATATATGTTTCCTTTCGACCAAAAAAAAAAAAATTATAGCACTACTCAACAAGCATTGTTGTCTTTTGACAGTTCTTCATTGCATGCTCCCTGGCCATAGTAACAACCGTGTTGAGGGTAGTAATTGTAACCGTTATGTGATGTATGAAGGAATAGATCGTCCACAACAATCCACAAGTCGTTGCAATATGGGTCGATCTCATTGCTGAGTGTCCTTGCACTGTATTTTATACATCCAGCTACCATTATAACCGCACTTGACATCATTGCAAGAACAAAGTAACCAAAAAACAAGGAGCAGTTTCACAATATGCTGAGATACTGTATTCATGGTTGGCCACTCTACACCTTTCCTTTCCTCCTTAATGGTTCTTTGAGGTTCAAGTAGTCGCTCGTGTGTGTATATATAAGCGAAACTTCCTCTTGCAGGTTTCTCCACCAACTCGTCCTTACTCAAGGGGCAAAACCTTGATAATGTAAAAATAAATGAATTATTAAAATCCTTTCCTCTCGTTTAATATCCTTCTCCTGGAGCAATCTACGGACACAATGTTAACGGCAGGACGAATTGGTCGACAACATCTCTTTTTGCTACCGCCACTTCCATGTTTTCATCATATCAGACCTCGTAATTATCCATTGGAGTCACATTCTGCTCGAACTCGTTAGGTGACTTTATGTCCCTTTCCTTGATCGACTGCTCGTATTTAGATACTCTTGTTGCCAACTGGAGCAGGCCAGCAAAGCCCGGATCTTCAAATTGTTCTCTAATGTTGAACTTCAAAACGTCAAAGGTGAGATTTATGAAATCTTTCTCGGGGAGCACCGTTAGATAATTCCCAACTTTCGATCGGTAGTTAGGTGCAAAGGCTCTTTGTGACTTTTAGAAAGTTAATTGCTTAATCCTATTATAATTTTCAGCATTAAAAAAGAATGAATAACTAAAGTCTCGTGCAAAACGAAGCGTCATATATGTTGTGCAACAAGCCTGGTCAATCACAATGTAGAGATGTGGGGACTTGTACTTTTAATTCTCACAATCAAAAGCAATAATGTTTTGAACTAGCATGACATTGATTATTCCCATATTCAAAAATTAATAATGTCACGCCCCAATCCTCCAAGCACGTGCCCACCCCTCTACGGTCAATTAAATAGTGACATCTTAGGACGCATCGCCGACCCATTCATTTTACATGCACATACGGAAGCGAATAAATAATTTCCAGACAACAACTCAATGGGATAGGAAAGTAGAGCCATAATTTTGAAAACCAACAACACACTTATATATACCTATCGTAACATGTCATACACAAACCAAGTCGATATATATAAGCAAGGTCTACAAAATAGGGGGGTTTGCAAACAACTACTACTCTTCCTCCTGCTCCACATCCTCATCTTCATTAAAGCCTTCAGCTAAGTACACAGGGGACTCAAGTTCTTCATGATACGGGTCTACCAGGTCTACCGCTAAACCTTCTAGAGGATCTGTTGTGCCTTTCCCAAAAGCGACCTCTAGGACATAAAAAGGGACTTCGGACTCCAGTATGGGCCCTTCTCTCTAGCCATTTCGCTCCTAGTGATACCATGATCTGTATCGATGGGACACCTTTTTGGGTAAACCTACATCGACCCAGACCACGGATCTCACCAACTCATATACCCATTCCCTTGGGTCTCCATGAAGTGGGATGAAGCACTTTTGTTTTGTCACCTTCTTTGGTTGACGAAAATGCTCAAGAGGAGCTGCTATCTATGGACCTGAAATGTTATCCTACAACGGAGTGAGACGACGTCTTTGCAAGTTCAATCCCCTAAGACCTGACTAGGAAGAAAATACACCACAAGGCTGCCTAAACACAAGTACAAGCCAAAAGACTTACCTTTGCCTCGGTTCTTTCTTGCAAGTTAGTACAATTTATTGAATCACATCAACAAATAAAACCACCACACCAAATTGACTCATCGATCAATCGACCTAGTTGATTTCATGTCATCAAGACCATCACACGATCATTTCAATTACTCACTCCAACTATTAATCACAGCCCAATGGGCACAACCTATTCCAAGTTCAGCGGTAAATTACAGCCCAATAGACACAGCCATACTTTGGCAATTAATTACGACCCAATGGGCACAGCCATACTTTGGCAATTAATTACAACCCAATGGGCACAGCCATACTTTGGTGATTAATTATGGCCTAATGAGCACAGCCATAGTTTGGTGGTTAATTATTAAAATTAATAAATTTTGGGATAAATACCCAAAATTATAAATACAAAACAAATCACACTCAATTTGCACAAATTAGTAGTCAAATAAATAAATAAATCACCCATTGCAATCAGCATAAAATTCTGGTCACCGGCTATTTCGGTCTAATTTCCGAAAAATAATTAATTAATTAATTAATTAATTAATTAATTAATGAAAAAAAAAAGGATTTAGGCCAAGTAAAGCCTAACTAAAAGTTGAGACAGGCCCGGAAAAATTTCAAGACTCGTTAGATAAATACTAAAGCTTGTCTAGGCTCTAATTACACTACTCTAACCACTTGACATGCAATATTGGTTAATTAAATTGCTAATCTATTCTAACTATCCACGTAATCTATGTTTAACTTAAACTAATCAGTCCTTAAACGTCATTAACTTACTAAGTAAGGATTAGTGAGTTAAATTCACTTGATTAGCGATCCGCTTGTATCAAAACAATGGGGACGCGGAAGGAGCTCAACAAACTCCAAAGCAGGATCGCCAAGCGGGGTCGGAAAGCCACCAAAACGGGCCAAACAGTGGCTGTGAGACCCATTAACTTTGGCTTTTGTTCTGGCCAAGAGAGGCTGGACCGGTTGGCTTGAAGCAGCGAGGATGGACGACGAGGATTGTAGTAGCTTAGATGGGTGTGCAGGCTAGCGGACGGTGGCTCCGGCGACCACGACGGCGATGCACGACGGCCTGGTGACTTCGGACAGCTGTGAGCAGCAGCAGAACGAGCGGTTAGAGGCAAAGGTAGGTAGGATGCTCACGGTGGCATGCGGCCGAGTGAATGGTTGTGAGGGGTAGTTTGGCGGCCTAGTGGGTGGTTGCGATAGCAAGGGGAGGTTGAAGCTCAATTTTCTGGAATTTTTGAAGCTTGAAGGAGCTGGAATGGAGGGTGCTAGTCGACGGCAGCAAGGGGAGAGGGAGGGGGAACCGGTTGGATGGAGGGGGCCACCTTTGGTCTCTCTCTCATCACTTTGTCCCTTTAGGGTGTCCCACCAAGCTTGCTGTTATCCACAGCCAATTTCCCAGCCCTTTGGCTTCCTCTAGAATTCTTGAGTTGGTCCAAAAGTTGGGTCCAAAGGGGGCATGCGAATTTTGGTTTGAATTGGTTCAATTTCTATTCAATTCCTCCTCGAATGAACTCATTTTGGCTTCTATAAATCTCACCGACGTATCATCAATCAAATTGACATTTTTCCTCACCAATAGAACCTCCTTGCATCCCAATTTCGCGATTAAAAATGGTCCTCTGATTTTTCTGATCAAAAACGGCCCTATAACCATTTTTTCTGCTAAAACCTCGATTTGCGGAAAAATCTTTAGAGATTGAGTCAACGTTCCTAAAATGACTCGTGACATGACAGACCTTTAAATTTCTAAAATCGAATTCAAATTCGCGGTTAATTTCAATCTGGCGCGATTTTAGCGTGACCTAGGTTAAGGGGTAGCTTTCATAAATTTTTAGTACAAATGAACTCGTGGTTGATTTTCTTCGAGCCACAATGATGTGACATCTTGATTTTTCAGGTTATGATTTCAATTGGATAAGTTGGGCCTTTCATCAACATGCCTATAATGATTTTCTCTAAGATGGCCACTCGTGAGATAACTAGACTATCTGAGGAAGTCATTAAAAGATTTTAATGCGATAAACTTGAGGATTCGACTAGGAATAGCTAGTCAACCGTGCTCATCTATGGAGATCATTTTGGCACAATAAGATCGATTAGAAATCAGAGATAAGTTGGTTCGATTGAGATATGTGGTTAATCTTGGATGATTACACTAAATTACAAAATTCCTGTCGATCGGCACTAGATTCATTTTTCTATCATTTTGGTACCCTGTGTCCGTATTTGAAACTTCAAGATTGTCATGACCACCGAGAGTCACCATTGTATTGAAGGGGTTCATTGTGGCTCAAAGAAAATTGACCACAGGTCATTTGCACTAAAACTTTTTAAAAGCTACCAAGTAGTCTAGGTCACGCTAAAATCACGACAGATTGAAATTAACCGCGAATTTAAATCCGATTTCAGAAATTTAAAGTTATGCCATGTCACAAGTCATTTTAGGAATGTCGACTCAGTCTCCGAAGATTTTTCTACAAACCGATACTTTTTGGAAAAAAGTTGAGGTAGGATCGTTTTTGTCCAAAAAATTCAAAATATCATTTTTTATCGCGTAATTGGGATGCAAGTGGGTTCAATTGATGAGGAAAAATGCCAATTTGATCGTTAACTCAATAATGGAATTTATAAAGACCGATTTGGGTTGATTCAAGAGCCATTCAAGTCCAAATTGAACCAATTGTCTCCAAATTTCGTAGCAATTAGACCACTTCAAGCTTCTTGAAGAGGGCATTTTTGGCTAAAAATGGGCTGTGGAAGACATCTAGTGGTGGGGACCAAAGGGAGGGAACAAAGGGATAAGAAAGAAGACCAAGTGGTCCCCCCTTCAAGCAACTTGTCTCCTTCATCCTCCCCGCCTTAGCCAACGTCGACCACCACCTTCCTCTCCTCCTTTTCTTGCTGTTTGAAGTTCAACAAAACCCAGAATTGCAGAGGAGAGCAGCCAGCAGCCCAAAGCCGTCAAGCAACCCTCGCCGAAACCACTGCAAGCAACCATGATGCCATTGCTCATTCACGTGTGACCCTCCACCTCCACCATGTCCCGAGCCTTGGTTGTTGCTATCGTTGGTCGTCCAGCATCCCTCAGCCCACGTGAAGCTTAGCCAAAGCCCGTTCAGCTGCCGTGGAGCTCCGCCTCAACCTGCTTGACTTGCTGCAGCCCTTTCTCTTCGTTTCCAGCAAGCCGAACCACCAGTTTAGCCTTTGCAATTCGATAACAAAAGCCGAAGGACCAGCAAGCCGTGAGGCTTCGTGGAGCATTCTCGAGCCCTTCCAAACCTTGCTTGGTGTCACTGTGGGCTATTTTATCGCTCGCCTTTGCGTCCTCGTCATGGTGAACTTATCATCATGCAAATCTGGAGAGTTTGCTCACTAAAACCTACTTAGTAGGTTAATTATGCCTAAGAATTGCTTAGATTAGCTTAAGTAGGAATTAATGATAAGTTAGAATGATTAGATTAGCCTTAGAATGGTTTCTAAACCCTTACTATTTGCCTTTTTTGTAGATCAAAATGGGTTATGAATTTGAGGTTGATGTCTTCTTGAGAAATATTTTAGACATCCTCAGATACAATATATATTTTTCTCAAGATTTTTAGGGACTTAAAAGAAGGAGATATCAGCTCCGTCATTTACAAATAGAACCTTAGTTTTCGATGGAGCTGGTGATCTTTTTGCATTAAACGGGTTTTTATCAACTCCTAGGGTTTGAATTTTAAAATGATTTCTTCAAAAAAAAAGTTATTTTTCATATCTTCTAGTTCAACATATTCAAATTTCAGATTAAATGGACTTGTTTTGGACCTCAAACCAAACTGATTTTGAAAAACAAACTTTTTGGAAACCGACACAGTTTTTGTACTGGATTGAGTGATTTACTTGACCAAATCTAGAATGATCTAGGTTATGTTGTCTTATGAAAAATGTTTATTTATGTGTCTTTTATAACATATTCAAATTTGGGAATTTTCTGAACTCGTTCGATTAAATTTTTGCATTTAAACTTGGAGACGTGCGAGTGGGTCTATTTTACCGGTTAGAGCCAGTTATGAGTTTGTGACAATTCTTGAGACTTTGATTGTTGGAAACTACACATTTGATGATATAGGGTTGGTTTGTAATATGCCTAGAGTTTATACTTGATGATTGTGTGAAAGTTAAGAGAATCCGTCCCGAGCGTGTATTGATGGACGTTAATAGTTAAGAGAATTCATCCCCAGCATGTGTTGGTGGACGTCAATAGTTAAGAGAACTGTCCCCAACATGTGTTGGTGGACATTAATAATTATTAGTCTTTCATCGGCATGTGTTGGTAGTTATTAGTCTTTTCCCGGCGTGTGTCGGTGGATTTTACCTTTCCCGGCGTATGTCGGTAGTTATTAGTATTTCCCGGCATGTGTTGGTAGTTATTAGTCTTTCCAGACATGTGTCGGTAGTTATTAGTCTTCCCCAGTGTGTGTCGGTAACTATTATTCTTCCCTAACGTATGTCGGATAAAACTGCTCGTGTGAGTAGTAATAGTTAATTAATTGGAATGCATGTTGAGTTGAATTGATGGATTGGTGTGTGTCGGCAATTTTTTCTTTGATGTGTTTTGGTAGTTCTTGCTCGTGTGAGCAATGATTTAATTATAATTCTTGCTTTATAGTTCTTGTTTGTGTGAGTAGTGGTTTAATTATAATTCTTGTTTTGATGTGTATTGGTGATTCTTGTCGTGTGAGTAATGATTGGTTTGGACGTTCTAAATTGGTGTGTGAATTTGCTATATGCACATGGTTGTGATAAGAACTGTGTTGACCTGCAAGAAGGATTTGAGACAAGGTAAATCTTTGTGATTGTATAATTGTGTGATTAAGACGTCTTAGGTGTATTACCCTCCTAATTAGGGTTTAGAGCGTGAACTTAATGAGATTTATAACTCACCCTATCGTGGGCTTCATTTTTCAGGACCGTAGGGTGGAAGACCAGGAACCAAGTTGAGGGGATCGGAAGTGTAGGTCAAATATGACCGTTACTTTTTAAGAGTCAATCAATTGAAGTCTTGTAACTTTAGACTTTTGTGTTTGACTCGGTGTGTATTTAAAAGCATGTTTATTTGAAAATTTGTTGTCCTATTTTTCTATCTCGAGATGATTACTGTCAAATGATTTATTATTTACTTCCATATGTGCAATAAAAAGAAATGGTCTGCGACTTGTCTTAGGAAGTCGCAATTTTTTTATTGACCAAAGAGGGATGTGCGCGCACTCGAGGATCGGGGTGTGACATCCTGTTTAAGACATTTTCGACATATTGGCAACTCTCGGTTGTCACGAAAATCTCGAGAATTCAAATACGAACACAAGATACCAAAACAACAAAAAAATCAATCTAGTGTCAATCTACGAGAATTTTGTAATTTAGTGGAATCACCTATGTTTAGCCACACATCTCTATTGAATCAACATATCTATGATCTCTAATAGACTTTTAACTGTGCCATAATGATCTTTACAGATGAGCACGTCGAGTAATCGATTCCTAATCGAATTATCAAGTGTATTGCATTAAAATCCCTTAGTGACTCCCCTAGATTGTCTAATTATCTCAAGAGTGATCAGCTCTAAGAATAGTACTATAGGTAGGTCAATGAAAGGCCCGATTAATTTAATTGAAAGTAGAATTGAAAATTTCAGGATGTCACAAGTAAAGAATTGAGTTCGTCATTTATAACAATTTAAAATTTTTAAAATAATTAGTTTCGCACCTTTCTTCAAATTCCAGGTTGTATCATTTCACTACGATTTTCTTGAACTATAACAAAATGCCTTGATCAAGCACTCTTTGCAACGTCCATTAAAATTAAAATTTAGAAAAGCGCATTAAGGACGATTAGAGTGCCCATCCCTCAAGCATTTCTTTCAAATTCTATTACATTTTGCATTTTTTTTCTTTTCTCTTTTTCTTTTTCTTCTTCTTTTTCATTGGCCAATCGCCCACCATGGTGGTAGCCAGTGACCAACTAAAGGCGAGCTGTAGCCTATCTTGGTCAATTGAGGCCAAGCTCAAGCCTTGCCAAAGCTAGCCACCTGCCTCACTAGAGCCGGCCACTTGAGTGGGGCTCGAGCCTTGCTGGAGGTTGCTAGACATTGGCAAGGCTATGGCAACCTTTGGCAAGGCTTTAGCCTTGCCTAGCTTGCTACATTTGGTAGACTCAAGCTCATCAGCGTCAAGTGAGCTTGGCCTCGCCTAACCATGTAGGGCTCGACCTCATCACAATCGGGCGAGCTCAAGCCTACAAGCTTGTGGTGAGGCTCTAACTCGCCTCTGGCCAGTCGCCGGTCGCCATCGTGGCCGACGACAAGCCAATGAAAAAAAGAAAGAAAAAGAAAAAGAAAGAAAAGGAGAAAAGAAAAGAAAGAGAATAAAAAATAACTCAAGAGTCGAAATAAAAAAATAAATAAATAAACTTATTGAAAGGGATGCATGTAGGGAAAAATATAAAACAAAAACAAAAGTGAAAACTGAAAAACTGAACCGAACCAAATCGGAATTTCGATTTTAGTTTGGATCGAATTTTGGTTCGATTTAATAAATTTCCTTATCAGTTTGGTTTCATTTAGTTTTCCAAAAAAATCAAACCGAACCATTTACACTCCTAGTTGATACTTCTCTATAATGCGTAAATGATAAACCTCGGTCATATAAGGACATTTGACCAAATCGCAAACGTAAAGAAGCAGATTAACAGATATGTGTTAGTGTGTTGATGATGTGTGGCTCTCAATCTTCACCTTCCTCCTAAATTTTTTTGTTCCCTTTTGAGATAGCTAGTATAAGCACCTAGAGAGGGGGGTGAATAGGTGCAAAAATAATTTCTCGAGATACGGAAGCGATTCTAGGCAGACGATAGAAAGTGAGTTCTCTTTCAATTAACAAAATGAAGTACGATCAAAGTAAAGTAAAGAGTAGGGAAGAGAAAATTGAACATAAGATTTATAGTGGTTCGGCTTATTCCAAGCCTACGTCCACTCTTTCGCACTAACAGCCCACCGGCTGGATTTCACTATGAACAAACGAGAAGTTACAGCACAACTTTTCCTTGATTCTACAGTGTAGATGTTCCACCACACTTCCTCAAGATTTCTCACAAATATAGACTCTCTTTTGCGTACAAGATTGCGCTCAAAGGAATTGACTAAACAACAAGGAGTTTCGGACTTTGGAATTCTTCTATCGTGCACACACTCAAACAACTGGAACGTCTTCCTTATATACTCCTTCATGCCATCATACCCATTGGCACTTACCAAAGGAATTCCTCCAATCTACCCGTTGGACGGAATCAATTAAGAAAATCATTCGAGCTATAAAAGGAACATGTCGATAGCCCATCAATCCTGTTCACCCATACAATCAGGATCTCGGTTTCCATAAATAGAACCTTCCAATAATATTTTGCCAATCATCGGATCCTTAATCTTCAAATCAATCATGATCAAACAAAGGATTCCGTTATGTCTTATCCAGCCAAGAGATCTTCTCCAGTCGATAAGGTCATATCATTAATGACACATCCAGTTCTAGATAGCCTTTCTTCAACGGATTAGAAACTATCAATGTGGATAGACTTTGAGTCTTGAGTCTGGCTGTCCAAAGGTCTTTAGACTTTAAATAGCAGAGTCTGGAGATCTTCAGACTAGACTAATGGAAACGTTTTGTTAGCATCAAAACACTTCACGAAGATTTCTCCAACAATCTCCCCCTTTTTTGATGGTGACAAAACTTTCCTGCAGATTTGGATAACTTTGACCTGCAAAATGTTACTCAAACAAATATGGATATCTTAAAATAAATGACTTGATGAATGATAACGCTAGAATCTGCAACCACATAAAATAAGTTAGTCTTGTATGCAATAAAGCCATCCATAAGATATCAATAGTAGTTAATATAAGCAATCAAGTCCAAAGCCAAATTCAGTCCACACATCCAGACAAAAATAAAGTCAAACATAAAAACAATCTTCAAACATCAAACCAATCAAAAGTTGTAAAGTTCAAAGTTTTTCAAATCTTGCATCTCTCCCCCTTTTTGTCAGCATAAAAAAGGTCGAGATGAAAATGGAATAGACTCAAGAATGCTTGGGAACTCAGACAAGCTAGAAATCTCCTATTGACTGAACGATGCCTTCCAGCCTTTCAAGTCTTCCTTTAGTTGTGCAACATCCTCACCCTTAGCATTAGCCTGAATTTGAAGAGAAATGGCTTGGATCTGATCATTCAATGAACCCGAAGAAGCTTGACCTGCATTTTGCAAATTCTGAACTTCGCATCCCAAAGCATATATGTGACCTTGCATTTCCAAGAGAATATCCATAATTCTGCAAAAATCTGCTGAATTATCGGTCTGCATACTGGCTTCGGCATGATTTGATGGAGTAAAGGCAGATGATGGCAGATCAGCATAATCACGCAGATTTGGCGATGAAACATCATGTCCTTTCTCAGGAAATTGAGAGGCATAAATGTCCTCTGGATCTGCTAAAGAGTGATTGACTCCCTCACTAGTAGCAGGATAAGAGGACATTCCTCTTTTCTCTTGATCTCCCCCTGTTTTCATGCCTTCAAGTGGACAAGAGTGTCCCTCAGGTTGTTCTTCTTCTTGATCTCTTTTCTCCTCTTCTTCTTCCTCAACTCTTCCTTTCTCAGCATCTCTTTCTTCTTCTTCCTTCTCCTCTCCTTCTTTCTCTTTTGCTTCTTTCGTCCTCTGTTCTGATTCTTTCTCTGGAACAAAACGACACAAATTCTTGAAAGCCATTGCAGAAATGGTGATGTTTTCCTCATCATCTTCATCTTCAACGATGAGAGCTCTTCTTTTCTTGGATGGAGCAACCATGGGCTCCTTCCCTTTTCTTTTTGCTGCAAAAGAGCTTTGATGATTTTTGACTGGAGTCTTCTCCTTGAATTTCTCCAACACCTTGCTTAGTTCCTTCAAACGCATTTTAGTCACCATTTTCAGTCCTACCACCATATGATCGCACGATCGAGCACAAAGAATTTGCGAATGCTGAATATTCAGATGTCTGAATAACTTCATCACAAGACCTGGATAAGGAAGTTGACCTCTGTCCTTCACCACTGCTCTATACATGTGGAACATAACAGTGTGAGGAAAAAAAAACTTTTCCCAGTGATGATGGCATACATTAGCTTTGCCTTTGAACTTGAAACATCAGTCTTGGAAGTTGATTTCGGTCTGAGGCAATTGATCACAATCTTGTGAAGCAGAATGTTAAACGCACTCATCCTTAAGTAGGAAATCATTTCCTCTATTCTCCTGTCCTTAACAAGTTCTAATGTAGCATGAGTAATAGAAACTTTGATCGGTTGATATTTTCCTCTCTCAACCCCTAACACATCAGCTAGCATATCCATATCCACTACAAAGTCTTAATCTTTGACACTGAAAGAGAATCTACTCACATCCAGGAAACTAATATTTGAATAGAAATAAGCAGTTAATTCAGCATGAGCTTCTGTGGTGTCAAAACAAAACTGCTCAAGTTGAAGAAACTAAAATTTTCTCTTAAGTTGACATTTACAGCATCAAGGAAATCAAAATACACACTCCTAGGGCTTATCACCCCACGTTTCAACAATTTTGAGTATATATCCTTCTGTTCCTTCGATCTAAACAATAATGTAGAAATTTAGCACTTTTATTAATCTAAGTAGGTACTTTCAAGTTTTTGTCCGCCATTTTGTGTATCTTTCTGTTTTTTCACATTTTGATTACTTCTTTATATCATTCCAATTTACTCATATGTCTTTGAATAGACCTGAATTTTGAAAAGTTTGTATTCAGTAACATGTAAATGATCATGCACAATGTTAATGGATTCTTGTGCCATCGTAAGTGTGATTGAAAAAAAAAAATTCATTTACTATGGATCCTTGTGCAAATTTTGATGATTCACAACACTTTAGCAAAATAATAATTTGATACAAAAGTGTGAATAATTAACTCAAGCAACAGTTTATCATCATCATTCCCATCTACAGGATTAAATCCCCAATCACGAGGATCACTTGGGATATTCACAAGGTTTTCTTCTGCCACCCTTTTACCAGTAATTCTCAAACTTTCCATTTTTCGCAAAAAGATATATTTGTTTCTATATCCTTTGTCCTTAAGAAAATCATCGACATAGTTCAATGGAGTACTGGTCCCTTTTAAAGCACGACACAGCTTATAAATAAAGAGGGCCTTTGAACTCTTACAGGATCTGTGTCTTCGATAATTTCTTCCTCTTGTTGATGATCAACACCTTGAGGACTAGATGGAGGAGAATGACGCTGCTGAGAATGTTGTGGGTTATGCTGCTAATTTGGAGACACTTTTTCCTCGGTGAGATCAAAGTGCGTAGGCCCCTCACTCATCCGCTGTGGTCCCCTGCTTGCGATCCTCGAAGACTTTCTTGAAGACGACATCATTCTCACTCTTTGATAAATTCCTTCCTTGACTTTCCCAAGAAAGATGACAACTTTTTCGAAGATTAAACAAGAGAAAAAAACATGAATGGTAGATCGGTGCTTTTTAGGGTTTTGAAGTTAAAACGAAGAGAAACCGACTGTATATAACTTAGTCGAAAGGGTGGAATACAAAACGTCGTAAAGTAAAGTGAAAAGATGCATTTTCAAAAATAATTGCCTTTTTCGAAAAAATGGTCATTTCAAAATAACTCCTTTTTCAAAAGGACACGTTGTAATAGTCATGTCAATTAAATATAGCAATAATCAAACACAGTTGACGATCGTACCTTTTCAAGATGAGATTCGAGAGAGAGAATAACTTACAGTCAAGGTTTTATTTGTCTGAGTCTGAGAGTCTCTAGACTTTGATTTCCTCATACCTCAAAATGTTGAGTCTGGAACGGATGGTTTCAAATTGATTTTTCTCCAAAGGCTTTGTGAATATATCCGCCAGTTGGTTCTTTGAATCAACAAAGTGAATTGAAATTTCTCCATTTTGAACATGATCTCTAATGAAGTGATGTCGTATATCTATATGCTTTGCTCTTGAGTGAAGAATTGGATTTTTGGTGAGATTGATTGCACTGGTGTTATCGCAGTTAATCTCCGTGCATGAATCTTCAATTCCAAAGTCTCTTAGTTATTGTTTTATCCACAGGATTTGTGAACAACAACTTCTGAGAGCTACATACTCTGCTTCTGCTGTAGAGAGAGCTACTGTACTCTGCTTCCTTGAAAACCAAGACACTGTCCTGCCTCCAAGTAGTTCACAGGATACCCGAGGTGCTCTTTCTATCAACTTTGCATCCGGCAAGATCTGCGTCTGAGTATCCAAGAAGAGTAAAGTCTCCACTTTTTGGATACCGAGACCAAAGCTTGAAGTTGATGAAATATATTTGATAATACGTTTTGCAGCATTTAAATAAGATTCTTTAGGGTTTGCTTGGAATCTGGCACAAATACAAACACTAAATAAAATGTCAGATCTAGAAGCTGTAAGATAAAGAAGTGAGCCAATGATACTCCTGTATAACTTCTGATCGACTTTCTTTCCTCCTTCATCTTTGTCTATCTTCAAGGAACTTGAAATTGGTATATCAGCCTTTTTGCAATTGTCCAGTCCAAACTTTTTGACAAGATCTTTAGCATACTTTTCTTGATGAATAAAAGTTCATTCCTTCAATTGCTTTACTTGAAGCTCGAGAAAGAAGGTTAACTCACCCATCATGCTCATTTCAAATTCATCCTGCATAGTCTTAGAGAATTTCTTGCACATGCTTTCATTAGATGATCCAAAAATAATATCATCGACATATATTTGAACAAGCAGAAAACTCTTACTTTCTCTTTTAATAAAAAGAGTAGTGTCTACTTTACCTTTTATAAAACCATTTTGAATTAAAAACTTACTCAGCCTTTCGTACCAAGCTCGAGGTGCTTGTTTTAAGCCATACAAGGCCTTTTTGAGTCTGAATACTGAGTCTGGTTTCCTTAGGTCTTCAAACCCAGATGGTTGTTCCACATAAACTTCCTCATGGATGAATCCATTTAGGAAGGCACTTTTGACATCCATTTGGAATAACCGGAAATTTTTATGACAAGCAAATGCAAGTAATAAACGAATTGCTTCTAACCTTGCTACCAATGCGTAAGTCTCGTCATAGTCTATCCCTTCTTCTTGCGTGTATCTCTTAGCCACGAGTCTTGCCTTGTTTCTTATGACTTTTCCTTTCTCATCCATCTTGTTCCTAAAAACCCATTTAGCTCCAATAATAGATTTACCTTTTGGTTTAGGAGTCAACTCCCAAACATCATTAATTCTGAATTATCTGAGTTCTTTTTGCATAGCTTCAATCCAGCTTTCATCATAAATAAGAGCCACAGCACTAGACTCTTCGTGCCTTTTGGATCTTGTGCGAATTCCTTCATTAATGTCGCCAATAATAAGATTTTTGGGATGACAAAACTGATATTGCTAGTATGAGTACCTAGAGGGGGGTGAATAGGTATATAAAAAAAATTCTCGAAGCTTGCACGATATTTAAACAGTTAAAGATTCAATCGCAAGGCGAGTAAGGGAAAGAGAGAATTGAACGCTCGGTTTATAGTGGTTCGGCTTGATTCAAGCCTACGTCCACTCTTTCACGCGACAGCCGATTGGCTGGATTCCACTATAATCAAAGCAAGTAACAATCAAGGATCTTCGACTCGGAATTTTTCTATCAATCACATTACTTAAAACAACTAGAACGACTTCTTTTTATACTCCTTCATGCCATCATAGCCGTTGGCACTTACCAAAGGAATTCCTCCAATCTACCCGTTGGACGGAATCAATCAAGAAGATCATCCGAGCTATTTAAGGAATCTGATGATAGCCCATCAATCCTGTTCGCCCATACAATCAGGATCTCGGTTTCCATGAATAGAACTTTCCAAGATTATTTCTTCGACCATCGGATCTTCAATCAATCGTAGATAAGGATTAAAGAATCCGAAACGATTATCCAACCAAAGAATCTATTCCAGAGGATAGGATCGAATCCTCAACCATAAACCTCGGCTTTGGATTTCCTTCGTCACTGGATTAAGAAGACTGTCAGTGAGAATAGACTTAAGTCTTGAGTCCTGAGTCTTAAGTTTTGAGTCTTGAGTCTTGAGTCTTGAGTCTTGAGAATACAAAGTCTTCGGACTTTAAACCTGTCCGATCTCCGAACATCCGGACTTTAGATCGAAAGAAACGTTTTGTCGGCTTCAAAATATTCGGAAAGATTTCTCCAACAATCTCCCCCTTTTTGATGGTGACAAAACTTTCTTGAAGATTTGAACAACTTTGACCCGCAAAACATTTCTCAAGCAATATGGCTAACTCATAAAGATTAATAAAACAACCAGACTACGCATCCACGAGAAAATTGGTTAGACTTTCATGAGAAACACCATATAACAACACTTGAATAAATGCAACCAGTCAAGCATCATAATCCACAACCAATTCGATCAAATTCACACCCAAGATCAAGTTCTCAAGTAACACTCAAAAATAAACATAACCACAAAAGTCAAAGTTTTTAAATGGTTCAAATTTTGGTTCTCCCCCTTTTTGTCAACATTGAAAAGGGTGAGAAAGGAGTCATGTCTCGCAGGAATGCGCACGAGCCGGAAATCCCCAATGGACTGGACTACTCCTTCGAGCTTCTTCGGGTCTTCTCGCGAGGATGAGCTACCTCTTCTCCCTTAGCATTGGCTTGAAGTTGCGAAGCGAGGTCTTTGAATTTATCCTCGAGAGACGAAGATTCTTTTCCAGCATTCTTGAGCTTGGATTTCACGGTCGAACATATATCGCTACGCATTTCCGGAAGAATATTCATAATACTTCGAAAATCTGCAGAATCATCCGTACGTAATGCTTGGCATGAACTTTCTCTGATGCAGACGATGGCTCTTCAGTATAGTCTCGCAGATTTGGAATCGTCGTATCACCTTCTTCAGGCAATTGAGAGACCTGAACTTCTTCTGGGTCTTCTGGAGATTGTCTTAGATCTTCACTGACAGCAGCATGAGGTGTGGACCTCTCTTGCTCGCTAACTCCCCCTGTCTCTAGGACATTGAAAGGGGAAGAGTGATGATCATGCTCTTCATTTCCCTTCTCTCCAGAATTATCAGCAGACTTTTCTTTTTCTCCTTCATCTTCTTCTTCAACTTCTTTCCCCTTCTCTCTCTGTTCTTCCTTTTCTCTGTTCTGTTCTCCTTCTTCTCGTTCTGTTTGAAGATCTCGTTTGATGAGACACGAACGTCTTGTTCTTGTCAACGCTTGGATAGCGGGATCTTCATCATCTTCATCTTCTTCTTCTTCCTCCAGAATAAGAGTTCTTTTCCTCTTTTTCGATGAGGCACCAATGGCCTCCTTTCCTTTTCTTCTTGAAGCAGACTGAACTGGAGATTTCACTTTGAATTTCTCCATTGCCTTGGAGAGCTCTTGCAGACGCATCTTCATTAACATTTTCAACCCAACCACCATCTTATCACACGGTCGAACACAGAGAGTATGTGGTAGTTCAATGTTCAGATGTCTGAAGATCTTGGTCACCAGACCAGGATAAGGCAATTGTCCTTTGTCCTTTGACACTGCTCTGTACATATGGAAGAGAATAGTGTGCGGGAGAGAAAACTTCCGTCCTGAGTTGATCGCATACATCAACTTTGCTTCAGAAAGAGACACAGAAGTCTTTGATGTAGACTTCGGTCTGAGACAGTTGATCACAATCTTATGAAGCACAATGTTGATGGCTGTCATCCTGGAATAGGTAATTTTCTTCTCTACGTCCCTATCTTTGACAAGATCCAGAGTAGTACGAGCAGGGGAGACTTTGATTGGAAGATAGCGCCCCCTTTCAACTCCGACTATGTCCGCCAACATATTCACATCTACCATGTAGACTTGATCTCGAACACCGAATGAAATTCTATTTGCATCCAAAAAAGCTAAGATTTGAATAGAAATAAGCGATCGAGTTGATCATACCCGTCCGTAGAGTCGAGCAAAAAGTCTCAAGTTGAAGTAAATTCAACTTTTCTCTTAAGTTCACTTTGATGGTGTCCAGAAGTCAAAATCAACACTTCTAGGGTTTATCACCCCTCTTTTCAACATGAACGAAATACGCTTTTTCCTGATCCTTGGATTTAAACAAATCCATCCGATTTCCTTTCACCATTGCTTTTCCCAACGAACAAAGAGTAGAAACAGAATCGAGAGGAGAGTGCCTTTTAGGGTTTTGAAAATTGGGGGAAGAATAACTGTATATATATATATTCCTCGGATTTGAAAAGAGAAGTTTAAACGGCACAAAGAAAGTGTACGAACACTTCTTTTCAAAATCAATAACTGCCAAAATTAACTTCCTTTAAAAAGACAAGTTTTCAAATTTCACACTCATTATATCTGAATAAAAGAACGTACCTTTTCGAGATAAGATAAACGAGAGTTCGTACCTTTTAGATAGAATAGCAACTTCTGATCTTTTAGCCATGAATGATTGAGTCTCAGGATTTAAAGTCTATGAGATCAGAGTCTTAGAGTTGGTGAGTCTCTAGACTTTAACTTCTTCAAGCTTCAAAATGTTGAGTCTTGAGCGGATAAAATCGAATTGATTTTTCTCCAAAGGCTTTGTAAATATATCTGCTAGTTGACTCTTTGAATCAACGAATTGAATCAAGATTTCTCCATTTTGAATATGATCTCTAATAAAGTGATGACGAATCTCAATATGCTTTGCTCTTGAATGAAGGATTGGATTTTTGGTGAGATTGATCGCGCTGGTGTTGTCACATCTCGATTTCGTGCATGAGTCTTCAATGCCAAAGTCTTGTAGCTGTTGCTTTATCCATAGAATTTGCGAACGCGACTTCCAAGAGCTACATACTCGCTTACGTCGTTGAGAGAGCTACAAGTGCTTTGCTTCCTTGAAAACCAAGACAACGTCCCGTTTCCAAGCAGTTGACAAGTTCCGAAGTGCTCTTTCTATCGACTCGCAACCGGCCAGATCTCGCATCTCGAGTATCCTAGAAGATTAAAGTCTTCCTTCTTTGGATACCAAAGACCGATGCTTGCGAGATGAAGCAACGTATTTGATAATACGTTTCACGGCAATGAGATGTGATTCTCTAGGATCTGATTGAAACCTAGCACGATACAAACACTAAACAAAATATCAGGTCTAGAAGCGTAAGATAAAGAAGTGAACCGATCATGCTCCGTACGACTTTTGATCTACTTTCTTCCCTTCTTCATCCTTGTCTATCTTCGAGAACATGACATTGGTATGTCGGTCTTTTTGCACTTTTCCAATCCAAATCTTTTGACAAGATCATTAGCATATTTTTCTTGGAAGATAAAAGTTCCTTCCTTCAATTGCTTTATTTGAAGGCCAAGAAAGAATGTTAATTCTCCCATCATACTCATTTCAAATTCGTCCTGCATAGACTTAGAAAATTTCTTGCAAAGACTTTCATTAGAGGATCCAAAAATAATGTCATCAACATAAATTTGAACGAGTAAGAAACTTTTGTTTTCCTTTTTGATGAACAGAGTAGTATCTACTTTACCTTTGACAAATCCATTACGTAATAAGAACTTACTTAGTCTGTCGTACCAAGCTCGAGGTGCTTGCTTTAGACCATACGAGCCTTTTTTTAGTCCGAAGACCGAGTCGGCTTCTTTGGGTCTTCAAATCCAGGCGGTTGTTCCACATAAACTTCCTCTTGGATAAATCCATTCGGAAAGCACTTTTGACGTCCATTTGGAATAACCTGAAATTTTTATAACAAGCAAACGCAAGTAATAGACGAATAGCTTCTAACCTTGCAACTGGTGCGTAAGTCTCGTCATAGTCTATTCCTTCTTCTTGCGTGTATCCCTTGGCCACGAGTCTTGCTTTATTGCGTACGACTTTTCCTTCTTCGTTCATCTTGTTCCGAATACCCATTTGGCTCCAATAACGGTTTTACCTTTTGGTTTAGATGTCAATTCCCGAGACATCATTGATGTTGAACTGTGCGAGCTCTTCTTGCATAGCTTCGATCCAGCTTTCATCGGATAAAGCTTCATCTATGCTTTTTGGTTCTATTTCGAGATGAGAGCAACGTAACTAGACTCTTCACGCATTTTTTTGATCTTGTGCGAATTCCTTCATTAATATCGCCAATAATAAGATCTTTGGGATAATTTGGATTTGTGTTTCCGATTCTTGGTTGATTTGCTTGGTTGATGATCTCTTTCTTTATTTGAATCTTCATGAGCTTCTTGATCTTGGACTTCAGTCCGAGATGCTTCTTGAGTTGAAGACTTTGGAAGGTCTAGAGTGAGTTCGATTCTTCATATTGAGTAAAATTTTGGATTCATCTTGCGCTCGAGTCTTGGAATTTGACATTCATTGATTCTTCCACAGACTGGCTTTTCTTGTTATAGACTCTGTAGGCTTTGCTTGATGAAGAATATCCAAGGAAGATGCCTTCATCTGATCTTTCTTCAAACTTACCAACTCGATCATTTGCATTTTTCAAAATAAAGCATTTGCAACCAAATACATGAAAGTATGAAACGATTGGCTTCTTACCTTTGAACAATTCATAAGGGGTTTTCTCAAGAATAGGTCTTAGAAAGATTCTATTTATAATATAGCATGCGGTTGAAAACTTGACTTCAGCCCAAAATCGTGAAGAAATTTTACTTTCAATTAAAAGTGTTCTAGCCATTTCTTGAAGAGATCTATTCTTTCTTTCCACAACTCCATTTTGCTCGGGTATACGGAGAAGAAAACATGTGATTAAAACCAGATTTATCACGGAATTTTGTAAAATCTTGATTTTCAAATTCACTTCCATGATCTGTTCTTATACTTGAAATAGCACATCCTTTTTCATTTTGAACCTTTTTAGCAAACTTCTCAAAGTACGAAAAGGTTTCTGATTTATTTGCAAGAAAATATACCCAGGTAAAGCGAGAGTAATCATCTACAATTACTAGACAATACTTCTTACCTCCAATGCTCTGGGTTCTTGTTGGTCCGAAGAGATCCATATGAAGCAACTGCAGTACATGATTAGTAGATACATGATTTATTTGCTTAAATGAATTTCTTACCTACTTTCCCAGAATGCATGGAGTGCATAGGTCAGACTTTTGGTATGGCAATTTAGGTAGACCTCGAACAAGTTGCTTTGAAGAGATTTTGGCTAATTGCTTCTTGTTGACATGGCCAAGCTTTCTATGCCATAAGATTGCTTCATCTTGAATTGAGATTAGGCATTGTGCTTCATTTGGTTTTACGTCAAGGAGGTAGATGTTTCCATGCCTTCGGCCCATGAAAGACTCAGTAGAGTCTTTACTAAGTCCATAGCAAATTCCTTCTTGAAAGGAGATCTTGAAGCCGGTATCACACAATTGGCTAATGCTGAGAAGGTTATAGTTGAGTCCTTCTACTAGAGAAACATTGCTTATCGTGAGATTTCCAATTCTCACAGTTCCAAATCCCACGATGCTTCCTTTGCCGTTTCCTCCAAATGAAACATTTCCGCCGTTTACTTGAACAACCTTTATGAAGCACTTTGAGTCTCTGTCATGTGTCTTGAGCATCCGCTGTCAAGATACCACTTTATCTTCTTTTTGACAGAGACCTGCATTCAAAAGAGAGTCTCAAGCTTTCTTTGGTACCCAAATTTTCTTGGGTCCTTTGGTGTTAGTAGGATGAGCATTATTAGGCCATACTCTCTTAACAGGCTTCCAAACCATAGGACAGTCTTTTTCAAAATGATCTTGACTGTTACACTTTGAACATCTTAGAGAATTTCGACCAACAGACTTAACAAAGACTTTCTTGAAATGATTTCTGTAAGCCTCTTTTGACGGTCTTTTCTTAATTCTTTCTTTTACTTTTGGAAAATCAATCAAGGGGATTGTTTCATTTGTCATACCTAGACCGAGACTTATTAAAGTAAGGTCTTTGACCGAAAGCACTTTTTCAAGCTTTTCGGATCCTATCGAAAACTTCTTTGAAATATTTGATAAATCTGTTTTTAAGAAAACATTTTCTTTCAAAAGATCATCTTCTTTTTCTTTAAGAGCAGAAACATTTAGGTCTAGACTTTTAACTCTTTCTTCTAAAATAATTTCCTTTTGTTTCAAAATTGAGTTTTCCTTTTTAAGTTCGGAAATTCTTTTGAGAGAAGTCTTGAGACCGAAAAACAGTTCATCAATATATTTAGAGACTTTGACAGGAATTTTAAAATTACTTACCTCAAATTCAGCATGCGAGTCGATCCAGAACTGAAGTACGAGTCTGAATGTGCCATCAAACATATGTTGGCGCATTCATTATCACTCTCTTCACATTCTGTATCACTCTAGGTTTCAGCTTTGAGAGCCTTTCGAAACTTCTCAGCTTTTCCTCTTTTCTTTTTCAGAAGAGGACAGTTGGGTCTGATGTGTCCCTTCTTTTTACATTCGAAGCAAACTACATCTTTGTTTGGTTCCTCATCATCAACAGAGACTTGGTCTGCTGTCTCGAAAACTTTGTTTCCTTGGGATGAACCTTCGCCTTTTCTATTTAGTTTTGAATCTTCTTATCATGAGAGCGAGCTCCTCATCATCCATATCATCTTCGAGAATCTGCATCATCGAATCATCATTTGATTTTAGTGCAATAGATTTCTTACCTCTTGGATCTTCGTCTTCATTAATTCGTTCTACTTCGTAAGACCGAAGAGTTCCAATCGGTTCGTCTACGAGATAATGGCATGATTCTTTGCGTCTCTCTTATTGAAGTCTTTATATGATTCCAATCCTTAGAGAGTCCACGCGAAGCTTGTTCACCTTCATGGGATCAGAAATTTTTTGTCCTTGGTTCTCAAGACCATTGACAATATCGTAAAACGACTAAACATGTCGGTTATGGATTCTCCTGGTTTCATTTTGAAGGATTCATATTGACCAAGAAGAATGTTAATTCTCGGTCTCCTTCACTCGATCTGTCCCTTCATAGGTGATGTGTAACCGTCCCGAGACTTCTTTTGCTTTTTGTGACACAAGAAGATATTCTGTTATATTGAGTTGGTGACAAAGCACAATATAAAGAATAAATTGCTTTAGCATCGAGTGCTTGTCTCTTGTTTATTTCTTCCGAGACATTCCGCTGGCTTCAATAGTATCTTTCCCTCTTTCGGAGATTGATGCGGCGAGGAGTGATTCCTCTTTCCACAACGTCCCATTCCGAGAGGATCCTTTGATCGTAGGAAAGCTTTCATCTTGTTCTTCCAGATGTTGTAATCCTTTCCATCGAAGTAGGGAGGTGCGGTATTGCTTTGCCCCTCCATCAGCCCCGGTGCTAGCATACTAGCCATGGATCTTTTACTCTGAAGTAAAACACTTCAAACAGAGTAAGAACACGGGCTCTGATACCAATTGATATTGCTAGTATGAGTACCTAGAGGGGGGTGAATAGGTATATAAAAAAAATTCTCGAAGCTTGCACGATATTTAAACAGTTAAAGATTCAATCGCAAGACTGAGTAAGGGAAAGAGAGAATTGAACGCTCGGTTTATAGTGGTTCGGCTTGATTCAAGCCTACGTCCACTCTTCTGCACTGACAGCTGATTGGCTGGATTCCACTATAATCAAAGAGCTGTTACAGTGTTGATCTTCCTTGAATTCTAGGTGTAGACGATCTACCACACTCTCTCAAGGTGTCACCAAGTACAAACACTCTCTGTATACAATTTCGCTCGAACAGTCTCAAGTAACAATCAAGGATCTTCAGACTCTGGCATTTTTCTATCAATCACATTACTTAAAACAACTAGAACGACTTCTTTTTATACTCCTTCATGCCATCATAGCCGTTGGCACTTACCAAAGGAATTCCTCCAATCTACCCGTTGGACGGAATCAATCAAGAAGATCATCCGAGCTATTTAAGGAATCTGATGATAGCCCATCAATCCTGTTCGCCCATACAATCAGGATCTCGGTTTCCATGAATAGAACTTTCCAAGATTATTTCTTCGACCATCGGATCTTCAATCAATCGTAGATAAGGATTAAAGAATCCGAAACGATTATCCAACCAAAGAATCTATTCCAGAGGATAGGATCGAATCCTCAACCATAAACCTCGGCTTTGGATTTCCTTCGTCACTGGATTAAGAAGACTGTCAGTGAGAATAGACTTAAGTCTTGAGTCCTGAGTCTTAAGTCTTGAGTCTTGAGTCTTGAGTCTTGAGTCTTGAGTCTTGAGAATACAAAGTCTTCAGACTTTAAACTGTCGATCTCCGAACATCCAGACTTTAGACTGAAAGAAACGTTTTGTCAGCTTCAAAATATTCTGGAAAGATTTCTCCAACAAAAACTTATGCTTCCAGTTGCTACTTGATTTGTCAGGTTGATGATCACTCCTTCATTTGAT
The DNA here is from genome assembly GCA_016097545.1 of Eucalyptus victrix. NCBI lineage: Eukaryota > Viridiplantae > Streptophyta > Magnoliopsida > Myrtales > Myrtaceae > Eucalyptus > Eucalyptus victrix. The sequence continues at coordinate 51,669,821 of CM027842.1, forward strand.
TCTTCAATAATCATTTATTGCTAGTCTTTCAGAGTCTGAGCTGCTTCTTAAAATTTAGACTTCGTAGAGTCTGGAGCAGGTTCAGATTCTTCAAGATGAGTCTGAATGGATTCATTTTGCATAGAATCTTGGAATTTGACATTCATTGATTCTTCCACAGTTTGAGTCTTTTAGTTGTAGACTCTGTACGCTTTGCTTGTGGTTGAATATCCAAGGAAGATTCCTTCATCTGACTTTTCTTCAAACTTACCAACTCGATCATTTGCATTTTTCAATATAAAACATTTTCATCCAAACACATGAAAATATGAAACAATAGACTTCTTTCCTTTGAATAACTCATAGGGGTTTTTTCTAGAATGGGCCTTAGAAAAACTCTATTGATAATATAACATGATATTGAAACTGCTTCAGCCCAAAATCATAAAGAGATATTGCTTTCAATTAAAAGAGTTGTAGCCATTTCTTGAAGAGATCTATTCTTCCTTTCCACAACTCCGTTTTACTCTGGAGTATATGGAGAAGAGAACAAATGCTGAAAACTAGATTCATCACAAAATTTTATAAAATCTTGATTTTCAAATTCACCTCCATGGTCTGTTTTTATACTTGAAATAACATACCCCTTTTCATTTTGAACCTTCTTAGCAAATTTTTCAAAGAAAAAATTTCAGACTTACTTACCAAGAAATATACCCAAATAAATCGTGAGTAGTCATCCACAATTACTAGGCAGTATTTTTACCTCCAATGCTATATGTTCTAGTTGGTCCAAAGAGATCCATATGCAAAAGCTGCAATACACAGTTAGTGGAAACTTGATTTATTGGTTTAAAGGAATTTCTTACCTGTTTTCCTAATATATATGGTGTACATAGATCAGACTTTTGGTATGATAAATTAAGTAGACCACAAACAAGCTTCTTTATTGAGATTTTGGCTATCTGCTTCATGTTAATGTGCCAAAGCTTTATGTGCCATAAGATTGCTTCGTCTTGGATTGAAATTAAGTATTGCGATTCATCTGGTTTCACATCCAAGAGATAAATATTTCCATGTCTTCGACCCATGAATGATTAAGTAGAATCTTTACTAATTCCTGAACATATTCTCTCTTGAAAGTTGATTTTGAAACTGGTATCACACAGCTGACTGACACTGGGCAGATTGTAGTTGAGTCCTTCAACTAAAGAAACATTGCTTATTGTGAAATTTCCAATCTTTACAGTTCCAAATCCCATAATTTTTCCTTTGGTGTTTCCTCCAAATGAGACTTTTCCACCATTTACTCGTACAAGCTTTATGAAACAATTTGAATCTCCTATCATGTGTCTTGAGCATCCACTATCCATATACCATTTTATCTTTTTCTTGATAGTGACCTACATTTAAAAGAGAAACTCAAACTTTCTTTGGTACCCAAATTTTCTTGGGTCTATTGGTGTTAGTATGATATGCGGTTTTTACCCAAACTTTATTGACAGGTTTCCAAACTATAGGACATTCTTTTTTAAAATGATCTGCACTATTGCACTTTGAACATCTGAGAGCATTGCAACCTCTTTTGGTTTTACAAAGATTCTTTTAAAATGATTTTTGTAAGCATCTCTTATAGGTCTTTGTTTGATTCTTTCTTTCACTTTAGGAAAATCAATTAAAAAAATGGTTTCAGCAATTATTCCCAAACCAGATTTATTGAAATAAGGTCTTTGAACAGAAAGTATTTTTTCCAGTTTTTCAGATCCTAAAGAAAATCTTTTGGACATATTTAAGATATCATTTTTCAAGAATGCATTTTCTTTTAAAAGATCATCTTCACTTTCTTTAAGAGAAGAAACATTCTTTTCTAAGCATTTCACTCTTTCTTCCAAAACATTTTCTTGTTGTTTTATAGCAGAATTTTCCTTTTTGAGTTCGGAAATTCTTTTAAGAGAAGTCTTAAGACTAAAACACAATTCATCAATGTATTTTGAAACTTTAATAGGGATTTTGAAGTTACTAACCTCAAATTCACTTTCTAAATCTGAATCTATCTTGGAGTTTGAATCTGAATTTGATTGTGCCATTAGACATATGTTGGTATAATCATCATCACTTTCTTCACACTCTGTATCACTCCAGGTTTATGCTTTGAGAGCCTTTCGATACTTTTCAGTTTTTCCTTTTTTCTTCCTCAGAAGAGGACAGTTGGGTCTAATGTGTCCCTTTTTCTTACATTCAAAGTAGACTACATCTTTGTTTGATTCATCATCTTCAGTAGACTTGGTCTGTTGCTTTTGAAAACTTTGTGACTTTGAATTGAATCTTCTTCCTTTTTTGTTCAGCTTTCTGAATCTTCTTATCATGAGAGCAAGCTCCTCATCATCCATATCGTCTTCAGAATCTGTAGCATCAGAATCATCATTAGATTTTAATGCAATGGATTTCTTACCTTTAGGATCTTCGTCTTCATTGATTCGTTCCACTTCATAAGACTGAAGAGTCCCAACCAACTCATCAACAGATAGAGGCGTGATTCTTTGGGTCTCTCTGATTGAGATCTTTATGTGATTCAATTCCTTAGAGAGTCTACGCAGTAGCTTGTTTACTTTCATGGGATTAGAAATTGGTTGACCTTGATTTTCAAGACCATTCACAATTTCTGTAAAACGACTAAACATATCAGTTATAGATTCTCCTGATTTCATTTTGAAGGCTTCGTATTGATCGAGAAGAATATTGATTCTAGTCTCTTTCACTCGATCGGTTCCTTCATAAGTAATGTGTAATCTATCCCAGATTTCTTTGGTTGTATCACAAGAAGATATTATGTTATATTCAATAGGTGATAAAGCACAATATAAAGAATAAATTGCTTTTGCATCAAGAGCTTGTCTCTTGATTATCTCTTCCTGAGTCATTTCACTAGACTCAACAGTATCTTTTCCTCTTTCTGAGACCAATGCAGCTTTAAGAATGATTCTTTTTTCTACAACGTCCCATTCTAGAGGATCCTTTAATCTTAGGAACGCATTCATCTTGTTTTTCCATATATTGTAATCCTTTCTATCAAAGTAAGGCGGTCTAGTGTTGCTTTGCCCTTCTACCAGCCCTGGAGCCAACATATTAGCCATAGATCTTTAACTCTGAAATAAAACACTTCAAACAAAGTGAGTACACAGGCTCTGATACCAAGTGAGATAAATAGTATAAGCACCTAGAGGGGGTGAATAGGTGCAAAAATAATTTCTCAAGATACGGAAGCGATTCTAGGCAAACGATAGAAAGTGAGTTCTCTTTTGATTAACAAAATGAAGTGCGATCAAAGTAAAGTAAAGAGTAGGGAAGAGAAAATTGAACACAAGGTTTATAGTGGTTCAGCTTATTCCAAGCCTACGTCCACTCTTCCGCACTGATAGCCCACCAGCTGGATTTCACTATGAACAAAAGAAAAGTTACAGCACAGCTTTTCCTTGATTCCACAGTGTAGATGTTCTACCACACTTCCTCAAGGTTTCTCACAAATATAGACTCTCTTTTGCGTACAAGATTTCGCTCAAAGGAATTGACTAAACAACAAGGAGCTTCGGACTTTGGAATTCTTCTATCGTGCACACACTCAAACAACTGGAACGTCTTCCTTATATACTCCTTCATGCCATCATACCCATTGGCACTTACCAAAAGAATTCCTCCAATCTACCCATTGGATGGAATAAATTAGGAAGATCATTCAAGTTATAAAAGAAACATGTCGATAGCCCATCAATCATGTTCGCTCATACAATCAAGATCTCGGTTTCTATAAGTAGAACCTTCCAAGAATATTTTGCCAATCATTGGATCCTTAATCTTCGAATCAATCATGATCAAATAAAGGATTCTATTATGTCTTATCTAGCCAAGAGATATTCTCTAGTCGATAAGGTCATATCCTTAATGAAACATCCAATTTTTAGATAGCCTTTCTTTAACGGATTAGAAACTGTCAATGAGGATAGACTTTGAGTCTTGAGTCTGGTTGTCCGGAGGTCTTCAGACTTTAAATAGTAGAGTCTGGAGATCTTTATACTAAACTGATGGAAACGTTTTGTTAGCATCAAAACACTTCACGAAGATTTCTTCAACACCTTCATCTGACGTTAAAGGGAAATGTCTATATATAGAGGAGGTTCTTCTTAAAGGTGCAAAAGAATTTCGGCAATTCATATGATATGTAGGATGACGACTCTGGTGACGTCATCTTTTTCAACTACGTTTTGTTTAACTCTACTAATTGAACTTGTACATAACGTGGAGTGGACATCCCTGTTTTCACTCGTAAGTATCCCATGCATATCATGCAAGAAAGATTTGGTGACATCATCCCTTACCATAATTGTTTCTTGTCATCCTTGTATTAAAGAAAAAGCATCCGTTTTTTGTTCCTAATGTTCCAAAATTAAGATTATCGCCGCAAATGAAGAATTAAATTTGTCTATTATAACATTTTGATTTTTTAAAATAATTAGTCACACACTACCCTTCAAATTTGAAGCATTATCATTTCACTGCGATTTTCTTGAACTATGAACAAATGCCTTGACTAGGCACTCTTTCTTGACAGACCATCAAAATTTGGAAATTAAAAAGACAGCATTAAGGACGATTTATATGGCCATCCCTAAAGCATTTCTTTTAAAGCTTAAGCAAGGTGTGGCTCCTAACAAATTTTGAGGATGGTGAATGGGACAAGAATAACAAAGTTTCAGCCGCCATGGTCAAGCAGGATGAAGCTCAAGCAATTGTAGCAGAGATCTAGGAAAGTCTGAGTGGCTATGGCAGTGAGCTCAATAAAATTCAAGTGGCCATGGTAGTGCTTAACAAAAGTCGAGCGACTATGAGTGAACTCAAAGAAGCTCAAGCTGCCGCGGCCACTAGCTTGACGAAGCTTGAGTGGCCGTGGCTTCGAGCTTGAAGAAGCTCCAGCTGCCATGGCGGTGAGTGGGGGGAACAACCGTACAAATTGTTTTAGTTTCTTGATAAAGTTTCGTGCTTGGGTATGAAGAATAGTTTCCTCCGGTAACCGTGATGTACGGATTTCGATGAAATAAGAATGCAACGTTTGCTAACAACTCCACTTGAATTTGTAATTTTTGTGATTAGTTTCCTTTCTAAAAAATCGGCCAAAGACAGTGATTTTAGCACTTTCCTCAAGAAATTTTTACGATAAACATTGTGAAATTTTATAGAACTATTGTCGACTATTCTAAAAATTTAATTTATTACAAGAATACATTATTTATATAAATATACTATCACTTTTGCTTATGCTCAGTCCAATTTTTTTCTTGTACTAAGCATGGAAATTTCATTTGGGAGGCAAATAGAGGCCTTGAAAAATATAGACTCAGGACCTTGTCCTATGATCTTATGTGAAATTATGTGGTACCATCATTATATGATTCTTTATATCTCTCGGGATTGTACATGTATCTTATTTGATTGTGTTAGTCCTTGATTGATTAAATTTGGTATTATATATTTATTATAGTCATAAATATTTATCCAATATAGCCCATAAATAGACTCATTTATTCTTCTTCAAAATAGATTTAAACATACACAAAATTCCTAATTTCTCTCTTCCCAATTATTATTCTCAACTCACATAAAAAGAAGAGAGAGAAGGGAAACAAATTTAATATGGATGCTACTTTTTAATACCATCAAAGATGCCAAATTTGTAATCTCGTGCTACATTTGTCCTAAACTAATTTTTGTGTGAATGAAAATTCCTAAACCAATATACCCATGTCACATTCACCCAAACTTGTGGTAAGTCTAGGATTTGGAGAGGTAAATATGACATACATGTACTAGTTTAGAATGAATATGACACAAATATACTAGTTTAAGATGTGGCACGAGCATATCACTTTGGGCTTTTTTCTAATGCTAAAATTATATGTAGCGTGGGTGCACTAGTTCGGGAGTTTTTGTGACACAAAAATTACCTGTGGCCAGATGTACCAATTTAGGTTTTTGTGGTATTAACTCTCAAAGAAATTTAGGCCTAAATGTTCAGTAGCATTAAACTATCTTTAAGTGGAAAAGGACTACTTCATCCTAGAGCAGTTTAATCAAACTGAAATTCCTTTCGCAAGCAAGAAGGCGGTTAGCCTACTTACCAGATGCTTCCTGCATATGATACCCCGTGAACTTCTTCAAAAGAGAAATGTGTCATCTCATAGAAATATTTTCTATAAACATGTCTCTTCCTTACAATATTACTCCCATTAGGCTATTTACATTTTCGGTACAACACCAGAAAACAGCTTAGCTATGCACAGTAACACCAATGTCAAGAGAAATTTCTGCTAATCTCGTGGATAACAAAATCATAAAGCACTTTAAGCACTTGTAAAAGCATGGGTTTTAGTATTTATCGATAAGACAACACAGTGGTGGAGGATATGTGGTTAAGGTCTCGTATCTTGAAGGATTATATACTCAATTATCATCAGAGGTGACTTTTCAATCTGATTCTACAATCCTAAAGTTGGATTTTTGCCCCAGAACTCTAATATCATTACTTGTGGATACAGTCCTGAGCGGGTCTCAGGAACTCGCCACAATCGTCCTGTGATAACGTTAGTTGTAGGCTGCATGGCCATAGTAATTAACAGAATGACCGAAATAATCATAGCCATGGATCGGTGTATCGTCACATAAAGCTTATATAATGACACCTTGTGCAAATCGTAGCTTCCATGCTTAAGATTATAGTTTCGACCTAAAAAAAAAAAAAAACTTAAGATTATAGTCAGAAACAAAGAATTGAATTTGTCTGTTACAACAATTTAAAATTTTAAAATAATTAGTTACACGCTACACTTCAAATTCAGTACGGCACTACGATTTTCTCGAACTATCAACAGCTGTCTTGACCGGGAACTCTTTGTAACAGCCCATTATCAGCCCTTGTATCTCGTTATCCTCAGCAGAGAATTCTTCTTAAATCAAATCACATCAAACCCTATTCGACTTTAAATTCCGACCAACTAAATTTGGCAATTGATACATACATACATATGTATGTATGTATGTATGTATGTATGTATGTATGTATGCATAATAAATACAAGTAAAAGAGAGGATGAGAGCAACTTATGCAAAGAGACTCTCCATCATTCAAGTTATTACGATTTAGATTGCTTTATTCTTATGGATAGTAGCTTATTGAAATACATACATTGTAGCTAGGGCGTAATTTCTCACTGGGCCTCAAATTTGATCATCCAGTAAATGGATAATCTTCGAATTTCATTCTGCAGTCTTGAAGTTGGACTTGAGCTCCACGGCTTAAGCCACAATCTTCATCGAGGGGGTTATGAGCTTTTGTCAGGCAGCCTTGACAATCGTCTTTTGACAATGCTTCGTTGCATGCTCCATGGCCGTAGCAGGAACCGTGTTGACTGTAGTAATTGTAACTGTTATTTGATGTTTGCTCTTCTGGATCAACCAAAACAATCCGTAGGTCGTTGTAATATGGGTCGATCTCACTGCTGTATGTCCTGTGACTGCATACTTCGTGCACCAATTTATCATTAAAATTGCATTCACCAACATTACAAGAACAAAGCAACAAAAAAGAAAGGAGAAGTTTCACAATAGTTTGGGATGATGTATCCATGGTTGGGCACTCTACTTATCATTAACGTTCACTGGTTGTGTGTACACAAGAGAAACTTCCCCTCGTAGGTTTCTTCACCAACTTTTCCTTGCTCAAGGGCAAAAGCCCTGAGAACGAATTGGTCGACAGCATCTCTTTCTACTACCGCCGCTTCTATGTTTTCATCTGATCAGACCTCGTAGTTATCGATCAGACATTTTCTAAATTTTTATTGGGAGATAAGTGCAAAGTTTTTTTTTGTCTTTTAGGAAGTTAATTTAGTTAAACCCATTATAATTTTCAGCATTGAAGAATGGATTATAAAGAGTCTTGTGCAAACCGTAGCGTCCTATATGATGTGCAACAAACCGGGTCAATCACAACGTAAAGATGGGGGGACTTGGTACTTTAATTTTCACAATCGAAGCCACCAATGTTTCCAACTTGCATGCCATCAATTATCCATCAATCATTTTAAGCAATTTCGGCAAATCAATATGATATGTAGGACCACGAATCTGGTGACATCAACTTTCTAACAATGTGTTTTGTTTAATTCTACTAATTAATCTTGTAAATAAGGTGGAATGAACATCTCTCTTCAACTCGCACATACTCACAAACACATTATGCAAGACGATTTTGTGACGTCATCCCCGACCTTAATTGTTTCCTTGTATCCTTGTATAAAATAGAGGCATATGTTTGTTATTCCCACATTCCAAAATTAATATTCTTATCGCAAACAAGGAATTGAGTTTGTCAGTTATTAAGAAGTGCCTTGATCAGGCACTCTTTGTAACGCCCATTAAAATTTAAAATATATAAAAAGGAGCATTAAGGGTGATCATTATGCCCGTCCCTAAAGCATTCTTTTGAATTCTATTACATTTTCCGAGGGAGTGCAGGAGACAAATACCTGCGTAACGACCAGATACAATGAGGGGGGAGTGAATCCCAGAGCAGCTCCAATGAAGACACCTCTAGCAATGACATAAGTACTTTTTCGAAATGCATAAATGATAAACCTCCGTGGTAGTAGTAGCGCAGATGACCAAATTGCTAGTACAAAGTAGCCATTGAGAACGATATTGACAAATATGTGGCAGTACCAACGTAATAACCCAATTAGTTCAAAAATAAAAATAAAAAAACGTAATAACCCAATAAAATGAGGAGAGAGTGATTCGCAGGGCGGCTCTTTTGACGCCGTAAAGCTTCGATGACGACACCTCTAGCCATGACATAAGTATCCCGCAGTTGATACTTTTTCCCAAATGCATAAATGATTGGGCGTCGGTCGTATCAGGAGTACATGTGAAGCAAATTGCGAGCACAAAGTAGCCCCATGAGGATGAGTTTGACAATTTGTGGTAATGTGTTGATGATGCAGATGTCACGGGCCAAAAGATGGACGACCCGAGAGGTTCCCCAAAGTCAACCCCAACTTGTCCATGGACCTCCTGCTCTCCCTCGGATTTCCACCAAGTCTACTATCCGAAGTCTCCAAGGGCGGACAAAACCGTCATTGAGTCATATTCTAGATTTCTATTCCGTTATTTATATCGGTAGACGGTAGTTGACATTATGTCAGTAGTTGAGGTGGTGTGATCTCGTCCGCCGGATGAAAAGTAGATCAATGGATGTAATCCAAGGCCCTCAACTATAAAAAGGGGTGTCCTCTTTCATTTGTAATCATCGAATTCAATCCATTTCAGTATTATCAAAGCTTCCCTTCCTTTAAGAGCTCCTCTCTCTAACTTTCTCTCTCAACGATCCGGGCAAGCGAGTGGGTAGGCGTTCGATCGAGCAAGGCTTGGCTTGGGTGATCTAAAGTTGCCCGAGTCGCCACGCGGTCACGATCCCAATCGATCAGCCCGTGACAAGTGGTATCAGAGAAAAAGAGAGATCCGTTCGAGAGATCAAGGAGCGCCAACTGTTTGAAGGAATGTCGAGCCAAGAAGCTATCATGGATGGAAAGGCCGCACAAGTCAAGGATAACCGCGATCATGGAAAGAAAAGAGACGCCTCGATGGATGTTGTTAGTTGCGTTCGATGAGAAGATCGAGAAGGTCCAGAGCGTCGTGCTTGAACTCATGAAAGGTCTTGACGATGTGCCAGACCGGATCATGAAGGTTGAGAGTTCGCTCTGTGAAGACTTCACGACCGGCCTCAACGAAGCTACCACGCCATTACATGACAAAGACGAAGCCCTTGAAGCATCAATCGATGTGTTGAAGGAGCGCGTCCAAGTGGTCGAGGAAGAAGCTCCGCATAGGGACGAGGTCGAAGCCATGAAGGTCGAGATCCAAGAGCTCAAGACCGAGCTCACCCTGTGCAAACTAAGCATCACCAACGATGCTGTGCCGAACCAAGCAGTGCCCAAAATTGAGGTGCCAAAGCCGAAAGAGTTCAAAGGCGAGCGATCCACCAAGGAGGTGGACAACTTTGTCTAGAGCATGGAGCAATACTTCGGCGCCGACAACATACACTACGAGACGACCAAGGTACGAACCGTTTCCATGTTCCTGTCTGATACGGTGATGCTGTGGTGGCGTAATAGGTGTGATGAGAGTAAACGCGATGCTGATCCCGTGAACACGTGGGACGACTTCGTGAGGGAATTCTGCGACTACTTCTTCCCCGAGTTCACTCAACAAGAAGCCCGAAGCATGCTCCATCGCCTCACGCAAAGAGGCACGATCCGAGAGTACGTGAAGGAGTTCATGAAGCTCAAACTCCAAATTTGCAACTTAAGCAAAGAAGAGGCTTTCGAAGCGTTCATGGATGGACTGAAGCCATGGGCACAACTTGAGCTGAAGCGACGGGACGTGAGTAGTCTTGCGCGTGCGCTGAGCATTGTTGAGTCTCTCGTTGACCTCACCAAGGTTGAGCCGAGGAACAACCGAGCAAGAGAGTAGAGGTCGGATCGACCTAAAGATGACACGAGAAGCACTCCCCAAGGTGCACATGATCAAGACGGCCGAGCCAAGATGTGGGGAGAAAGGACTTCTAAGCCGTCCTTCCAAAGAGGTCAACCGCAAGTGGACTATGCGAGTAAGTTCGATCAATCTCCACCCTCTCATTGCTTTATTTGCAAAGGTCCACACTGGACCCAAAAGTGCCCGAAAAGGGGTCGAATCAATGCCCTCCTTGCCATTGAGGAAGAAAAGGAGGAGTCCAAAGAAGATAAGTGGCAAATCCGAATTGGAGCTGTGAGGATGATCAACTCAGTCCAAGCCCGATCGTCGACCAAGGAAGAGGAAATCGCTCCAAACACGGACATGTTCTTCGTGGTGGTCGAAGTGTGCGGCCGAACGCTTTACGCTTTGGTCGACACCGGCGCGTCCAACATATTCATGTCAACCGAGGTTGCAAAGGCCTTGGGACTTCATGTGGAACCATCCGGGAATTCGTACAAGCCCATCAATTCGGGCAACTTCCATGGCGTAGGAGCAACTCCCAACATGGACGTCAAGATTGGTGGATGGAAGGGCAAGATGGCGTTCGAGGTAATCCCTCTTGACGATTATGATCTCATTCTTGGCATGCAATTCTTCGAAAGCGTGGGAGCCATGATCGACATGAGGACCAAGTGTATGATGATCCTTGACCAAAAATGCCCGTCAATGATCTCCATGATCAAAGGGGTGGTCGACACCAAGACCATCACATCGATCCGACACCTCGACAAGAGCTTGAAGGCCGTCATGCGCATCAACAAGCTGTCCGAGGTGAAGCCAAAGGTCAAGTTGGATCCTACTCCAACACATGCCATGCCTATCCAAGCGCTCTTCCCTAAGGTTGAGTGCGCGCCGCGCACTCCGTCCAAGCCGAAGACCGAGCAGCGTGCAAATTCCGACTTCATCATCGAAGGTTGTGGTCCTTCGTTCATGAGTGTTCGAGCAAACCAAAAGAAGAACAAGAGAGCTCGTGCTAAAGCCCGCAAGGCTGCCTGTCGAGCTGAGAGCGACGAGGACGTCGCTCAATTGAGTGGGGGAGAATATCACGGGCCAAAAGATGGATGACCCGAGAGGTACCCCAGAGTCGACCCCAACTCGCCAATGGACCTCCTACTCTCCCTTGGATTTCCACCAAGTCTGCTACCCGAAGTCTCCAAGGGCAGACAAAACAGTCATTGAGTCATATTCTAGATTTATGTTCCGTTATTTACATCGGTAGATGGTAATTGACATTATGTCGGTAGTTAAGGTGGTGCGATCTCGCCCAACGGATGAAAAGTAGATCAACGGATGTAATCCGAGGCCCTCAACTATAAAAAGGGGTGTCCTCCTTCATTTGTAATCATCGAATCCAATCCATTTCAGTATTATCAAAGCTTTCCCTTCCTTTCAGAGCTCCTCTCTCTAACTTTCTCTCTCAACGATCCAGCTAAGCAAGCGGGTAGGCGTTCAATCAAGCAAGGCTTGGCTTGGGTGATCTAAAGTTGCCTGAGTCGATGCGTGGTCACGATCCCAATCAATCGGCCCGTGACACAAAGCTCTCTATCTTCACTTTGTGTCATGCCCCGATCCTCGGGGACGCCCATCCTTCTACCAAGTTGATTTTAACGGCGATATCCCGGGACTAAGTATTGCCGACCCTTTCCTTTTTATTACGCATGCAAAAACAGTTATAAACCCTCAAACAATAAAACAATGGAATAGAAAAGCATGTCATATTTTTTTGTATTAAAATTCACAACCACACTTTTATTAACAGCATAACTCATAGTATATTTACAATACTATTCATAGCATACTTGTCTCACACCTATCTACACTAAGACAAGGTTCACAAAAGAGATGGGATCTCAATCCACATCCGAGTTGTACTCAAGATCCCTCTCTGGATCATCTTCTGCTTCAAAAATCTTTCTTCTCCTCAGGTTTCACATCAATGATCTCCTCCTTACGTTACTCCTCCTTAGCTCCCCCTTAAGGTCCTGAAATGGTTATTCAATAACCAATGAGATCACGTCTTAGCGAGTTCTACCCCTTAAGACTCAATTAGTAAACCAATATGCTAACCGAGCTGCCTATGCACGCATGGGTCAGAGGACTTACCTTGGCCTCAGATTCCACCTGCATATTAGCACAATTCAATAGGCATCCAAGCAATCACATCACAGATCGATATCTCGATCAATCGATTTAGTTGATTTCATGTCAATCGGACCATTCATTGGTCATTTCAATTCAATAAATCAATTCACGATATCATATCAAAATAATGATCAATTGACCTAGTCAATTGCATGTCATCACAACCCATGCTTGGTCGGCACATTCAATACTATCTATAAGTTTGACTATAGTCCTAGGACAGCTTACTCTAAGCTGATATATATAGATAGTATAGCTCGCACTAAGCTAATTAGGTTAAGGTATACTGCTCTCATTAAGCTGACATATCGACCGAAGGCTGATATAGTATACCGATATACTACTCTCGCTAAGTTGACATATCGCCGGCAGGCTGATATAATATACCCCCGATGCTCACACTAAGTTGATAAAGTGTATTGCTCGCGCTAAGCTGATATATCGCCCACAGGTTGATATAATACACCAATATACTACTCCGGCTAAGCTGACATATCAAAGCCCGTAGAATGATATAATATACTATTCTGATCATTCAATCAATTCCCTCTTTTATCATGCTCGATAAAATGGCCGTGTGTGGGGACGCGGTCGACCTTAGCCAAAATATAATAGTTTCATTTCCATAACTCCCACATTTTCAGTAGTCCACTCAAATATATATATATATTTGGCATTATCAACCGATGCCCAGTCATTTTTCGATTAATAACCGATGATTATCCAATTAAAGAGTAATTTTCACTTTCACAAATAATTCAATTCAACACAAAATAAAGCTCAATTAAATAAACAAATTGTGCCACAACAATCAGCACCAAATTCCGGTCACCGGCCATCCTAGTTGAATTTCCGAGAAATAAATAATTAAATAAATAATTTTCAAAAAATAAATAAATAAACACAATAAATTCAATTTAGCACAATATAAAGCTCAATTAAATAAACGAATTGCACCACGATCATCAGCACAAAATTCCAGTCATTGGCCATCCTAGTTAAATTTCCAGAAAATAAATAATTAAATAATTAATTTCGAAAATTAATAAATAAAAGCAATAAATCCAATTTAGGCCCATAATGTCGAATTGGAAGCCGAGACGAGTCAGGTAAAAATCCCGAGTTGCATTCAATAAATATTATAGGCTCTCTACTTGCTAATGACTAAGTCTAACCACCTAACATGCATCATTAAGTCACTAATTAAATGTTTCTAACCTAATCTAACCACCTAAGTGCACGTAATTAAATCTAACCAACCCCTAAGCATAATTAGCCAACTAAGAAAGCATTAGTGAGTAAAAATCACTTGGTTAAAAGCAGAGACTAGATCACCGCGACGATGGCGCAATGGCGACGTGATAGCGGCCAAAAACCGAACTTTCAGCGCGTCGATGGACACTCGGGCCGGGCTCCAAAGCCTCGCAAGCCCGCAGAAATTTCTGGGCTTGAACTAAACTTGGGCCTGATCTTGGGCTGACTTGCTTCGCAGGCTTGGGCTTCAAGATTGGGCTATTGAATTGGGCCTCAAGTTACTGGGCTGATCTTGCTTTGAAGAAACTGTTGGGCTGATTTTTTGTGGGCCTGACTTTGATTGGGCTTCAAATGGCGGAGGCGTGCTAGCAGCAAGAGGATGGGGACTCGGTGGGCTAGGCTTCTCGGCTGAGGAGAACCAGTGGAATTGGGGCCGTTCGATCGAAGCTGAAGACGCATGGATAAGCAAGCGTCGCTAGCGTCCAAGGAGCTGAAGGCGAAGACGTGTAGCTTCGCTGGTCTTCGAGGGACATTGAAGAAGCTACTGCGGTCACGTTTTGGTGCTGGACAAGTGGAGATGGTGGTCAACGAAGAGAACTCAACTGGTGGACTTGGACGCGAGGAGAGGCAGCTTGATTTCGTGGCTGGACTTCGATGAGTTGTGGGGCTTCTTCAGTCAACTAAATCTTCAATGGTTGACTTGAGGCATGAGCTACGGACGTGGGGTGATGGTGGAAGATGGGATGATGATAGATGGTGATGATATGGTGGTGGAGATGGATGGGTGATGAGGATGAAATGATAGTGGAGACGTGCGTGGCTGCAGGCGTGAAGGAAGTCGTGCGGTAGGGGTTTTCAGTTGTAGAAATAGATGGAAAGAAAACAAGAGCAGTTGCTTCGTTGGCGTAACGGCGTGGGCGCTCGGTTGACGGAGAGAGACAAAGGAGCGGTATACGAAGATGAAGATCGACAGAGGCTTGCTCAACAAGCTGAAAGGGAGAGAAGCCGTTCGAAGGAGGATGAGGTGGCGGTCAAAGCTGCTGGGAAGTCATGGGTGGGGCCAAAAATCTACAAATATCTTATACACTTAATTGCTTGGTCCCCACTCTAAGCCTCCAACCTTATCCTTCATGTCTCCTATTTCTTTCTTGCTTAATTACCACCAAATAATCCAATTTTGGTATCAACATATAGCCCATCAACCATAAATCCGAATTTCACTTAATTTAGCTTTAATTTCATTACTCAATTCCCCAAATTGAGGTCCGATTTCAATGAAGAAAAATCCCGAACAATTTCTTGTAAGTCCCTGGCACTTAAAGGATCGGCTTGGTAACCCAAATTTCTTTTAATTTGGTTCATCCGAATTTCCGCTAATTTTTCCGCGACATCCGAACGATTTTCTGCAAAAATACTGGAATCTCTGAAAATTCTTCAGAGGATGAGTCGATGTTCCTCAAATAGATCGTGACACCACAGAACTTTCAATTTCTGAAATCGGACTCAAATTCGCGGTTAATTATCATTCGGCATGTTTTTAGCGTGACTTAGGTTATCATATAGTTTTTAGAGATTTTTTAGTGCAAATGATCCGTGGTTGATTTTCTCGAGCCACTATGAAATCACTCGACACATTGGCGACTCTTGGTGGTTGTGAAAATCTCAAGGTTTCAATTATGGGCATAGGGTACCCAAAACGACAAAAAATCGGTTTAGTGCTAATCGATGAGAATTTTACAATCAGGTGGAATCACCCATACTCTGATTAGACATCTCATTCAAATTGACCTATCCTTGATCTTTGATCGATTTTGATAATGCCGTAATGACCCTTGCAGACTAATATGGTCGAGCAGTCGACTTCTGATTGAATTCTCAAGTCCATTGCATTAAAATCTCTTAATGACTTCCCCAAATAGTCTAGTTATCTCACTAGTGATCGGCTCTGAGAATAGCACTATAGACACATCGATGAAAAGCCCGGTTTATTTAATTGAAAATAGTACCAAAAATTTAGGATGTCAAACTTTGTTCCTTCATTTTTTTTTTTTTGTGACTAAGGATTCTCTGGAACATGCCTTTGTCGGCTCATGTTGATTCGGGGTCTCACGGCCTCCATGATGGAAGACCTACAGCACCTATACTTTGGAGAGAGCTAGCTCAGCAACCTACCGCCAAGGCCTCCCACTTAAATTGCTAGCAAGGTAGGGTTTCGAACCATCAATCTCCATATGCTGGAATGAGTGAACTTAACCAATTGCACTGCCTACGGATGGGTTGCTCCTTCATTTCTTTGTTTCCTTCATTTTGAAGTTATAGTGAAATGTTTAGGGGTGATCGGCTCCCCATTACCAAAATTGGGAACTAGTGACCACTGCTCCATTCTAATTCTTGTCCGATTCAATGGAACTGGTTACTTCTTTTCCCCCATCATTTGATGCCTTCTATTATGAAGAAATAATAATAATAATAATAATAATAATAATAATAATAATAATAATAATAATAATAATAATAATAATAATAAAACTGGTCACTTTTATATTTTAAGAAATTAAAATAAAGTATATGTTGTTAGTCCAGTTCGATCTCCCCTTGGAATCGGGAATCGATACGGATTGCTCGAGCACCGGTTTTACTTTTAGGAATCAAAAACCGGACTGATACTCTGAAAAATTGAACCCAACGGGCTGGTTTAGACTAGTCAGGGTGGTTCCCTCCATTTTGCACACCCCTAGCAATGCCTACATATAGAAGAGCTTCTTCTTACAAGTGCAAAGGAATATCGACAAATTCAAAATTAGAACGAATGCAGCACAAATGTAATAATTTGGATGGCGAGAAGTACAAAAGGAGATCAAGATGTCGAAGAAAATAAGATTGGTCAAAAGTTCAAAAATCCAAATTTTGAGAGAGCTTTATACTTTTACATTGTCTTCGAATAGCATTCAATTTGTAATCTTTTGAGAGGTGTTGGTTTTGTTTAGTTTGTGCTTAGATGTGAAAAGCGTGTGTATAAGCAACACTTGCTTCGTGGAAAAGCACTCGAGTATAAACAGGTACATGCAACTGTAATCTCTCGGTGATTGCCAATGGAATCCAACCAGTAAGTGGTTAGTGTAGGAGATTAGACATAGACTCACACTAAGCCCAACCGATATAAATTTTGTATGCAAAATTTTCTATCTCTCAACTCAATCTATTATATATGACTAGACACATTTTTTAATTCAGCATTATTTTGTCAAGATATTGGAAATTACCTATTCAACTCCCTCTAGCCAATATTGTTAGCCACTTGAGTTGCATATGTATGTTTGACAAATGGGGATTTGATCTTTGAGACTAAAGGTTGGATCTTCGATTTAATTAGTTACCCCATTTGGCTGTGGTGAATATTTAGTATGTGTAGGGGTGTAGACATTATACGTCAATGGTATAGGAAAATTCATATTATAAATACCAAAAGTAAAATAAAAAATTGCATTGCATTTAGGACAGATTGCATTCATCTAAGTTTCTTAATTTAGAACTCTATATTTTACGAATCATGTAGCATTCAGGAGATTCACGATACGTGGTGATGTGTTCATGATATATGGCTCTCAATCTTCACTGTCCTCCTTAATTTTTTTGTTCCCTTCATTTGAAGTCCTAGTGAAATATCTATATATAGAAGAGGTTCTTCTTACAGGTTTCTCCACCAACTTTTTTTTTTCCTTTTTAAGAGCTAGATACAAAGGTTCTTTCTGGCTTTTAGGAAGTTAATCTAGTTAACTTTGTTGAGTTGGATTTTTCAGCATTAAAGAATGAACTATTGATAATCTTGTGCAAATCGTAGCTTCAAAACTTAAGATTATTGTCGGAAACAAAGAATTGAATTTGTCTGTCACAATATTTAAACTTTTAAAATGATTAGTTACACACACTACACTTCAAATTTTATGGGGTACCATTTCAATACGATTTTCTCGAATTATCAACGAAGGTCTTGACCAGGCTCTCTTTGTCACGGCCCATTATCAGCCCTTTTATCCCGTGTTATCCTCTGCAGAGAATTCTTTCTAACTAAGATCACATCAAATCCTATCCGACTTTTAATTCCGACAAACCAAATGCCGCAGTTGATACATGAACATATATATGCATAACAAGTACATGCCAAAGAGAGGATGAGAGCAAGTAACTTACGCGAAAGAGAGTCGCCATAATTCCAGTTATTGCGACTTTATTCTTATGGATAGTATGCATACGTTGTAGACAGGGTATAATTTCGCACCAAGCCTCGAACATAATCATTCGGTAAATGGATAATCTTCGTATCTCATTCTACAATCTTGAAGCTGGACATGAGCTCCATGGCTTAGGCCACATTCATCATATAGGAAGTCTTTAGCATAATCCATGCAAACATCACAATCAGATTTTGCTAATTCCGGAGCATGCTGCATAGCCATAGCAGGAATGGTGTTCAGCGTAGTAATTGTAACCATTATCAGATGTATGAAGGACCAGATCGTCCAAAACATTCCATAGGTCGTCATAATATGGATCGCTTATACTGCTTTACGTCCTGTGACTGCATATTTTGTACTCCGACCCATTGTTGAAACGGCATTTGACGCCAACGCAAGAACAACGTAACAAAAATGAAAGGAGCAGTTTCACAATATGCTGAGATGATGCACTCATGTTTGGGCACTCTCCACCTTCACTTTTCTCTTTAATGGCTCTTAAGGAGAAGTTTCTCTTATATGTTGTGCATTTATAAGAGAAATATCCTCTCATAAGTTTCCCCACCAACTTTTCCTTACTCAAGGGCAAAAGCCTTGAGACCGTCAAAACAAATTACTTATTCTAATCTTTTCCTTTCGTTTAATTTTATTTTCCCTAGAGCAATCTACAAAGTCGATGTTAAAGGCAGGACGAATTTGGTGGCATAATCTCTTATTGAATGTTCCAGCTTGGATGTCTAATATTCATTTCCCCGGAGCATAACCCAAAATCAATATCAAAGGCCAGACGAATTTGGTGACATCATCTCTTATTACTACAGCTACTTCTATGTTTTCATCTGATCATATTCGGTTCACTGGAGTCATATCCTGCTTGAACTCCTTAGGCGGCTTTTTATCCCTTTCTTTGAGCAACCGCTCATACGTAGATACTCTTGTCGCCAACTGGAACAGGTTGGCAAAGTCCCGATCTTCAAATCGTTGTCTAATGTTGAACTTCAAACCATCGAAGGCGAGATTTATGAAATCTTTCTCAGGGAGTGTCGTCACACATTTCCCCGCTTTTGATAGGGAGATAGGTGCAAAAGGCAGCTTTTGGCTTTTAGGAAGTTGATTTAGTTAATCCTATTGTAATTTTCAGCATTAAAGTATAAATTGTTAAGAGTCTTGTGCAAACCGTAGCGTCATATATGATGTGCAAATCAATCTGAAATGTCGTACGAATCTGATGACGTCCGCTTTTCAGTTAGTTTAAACTTTTAAAATAAATTATTTCACTTTACACTTCAAATTCAATGCGTTATCATTTCACAACGATTAACTATAAAGAAATGCCTTGACCGGGTACTCTTTGTAACGCCCAATAAAAATTAAAATTTAGTAAGAGCATTAGGGATGATCAAGTGGGTGATTTTAGTGTCTGATTCTGCAATCCAAAAGTTGGATCTGACTCCCGAAACTTCTTGTGAAACGGCTGTACGTAGAAGAGGTTATACTTATAGGTTTTTCCACCAATTTTTGGTTGGGAGCTTGGTGCAAAGGTTCTTTCTGGCTTTTTAGGAAGTTAATTTAGTTGATCTTGTTAAGTTGGATTCTTCAGCATTAAAGAATGGAACAATCAATTATTTACCAAAAAAAAAATAGAACAATCAAAATCTTGTGCAGATCGTTGCTTTATGGATGACGTGCAATTTGACATCGATTTTGTCGATTAATTTAAGGAATTTCGGCAATCAATATTGCATGTAGGACGACAAATCTGTGGCGTCATCTTTTACCCCTATGTTTTGGTTTGATTCTACTAATTAATCTTGTAAATGAAGTGGGATGAATATCTCTGTTTTCACTCGTAAGTACTCACATACACATCAAGCAAGACAGATTTCGTGACGTCTTCCCTTACCATTATTGTTTCTTGTTATCCTTGTATTAGAGAAGAAGCATCCGCTAGTTATTCCCATGTTAAAAACTAAGATAATCACCCCAAACAAAGAATTCAAGTTGTCTGTTAAACAAATAGACTACTTAAAAATTTGGGTTGCACACCAGACGTGATGCTATCATTTGCGTGAGGTTTTCTCGATTTGATTCTTAGGTTATTAAATACTTTCTTTTAAGGTAAGGTTAATTTTTTAAGTTTAGTGAAGTTTTTCCAATAATATACTTAGAGTTTAACCGATTGAATTTGTGACCTGGAATGCTCCCGCGATTTCAAGAATGACGGAATCGCCAAACTTGAAGTCTCAAAACTGTAATGTCCTTGGTTCATAAGCGTATAAGGGACTCTACCGAGAAAATGAATGTGGGATAGCGAAAATTGCAACGTTGTTCATCGAAGCTGGAATTCCTTAAATATCGGCGAACTCGATCCTTGAGAAAACATTCTTTGAAAATGATGGATCGCAAGCAAAATTCAGGTGCCCACAAATGTTTAGAAAACTTTCTTTTAACACTATGTTTATGAACTGATACTTGCATTGTAAAGAATTAGTTAACTTCAGTTGGTGTCAATGGATCTTAACTCTCTAGTCTCTATTTATTATGTTAGGAATTTTATATATATTGAACTTAAGATAGAAAAGTTAAAGTTACACAATTGCTTGTATTATTTTAGCTTTGTCCCTAAGGAAAGAACTTCAGCAGTTTTATGATTAAAGGAGGTACTTTAAAGTTTCTGTCAGGCCATTCTATGTATTTTTATGTATTTTTTTTTTCACATTTAGATTACAATATATTTTTTGTATCATTCCAATTTAGTCATATGTCTCTGAACAAACCTGAATTCTGAAATGTTCGTATTCAGATAACATGTAAATGATCATGCCCAATGTTAATGGATCGCTCTTGCCCTCGAATGTGTCATAGAGAAATATGATTTCAGTTATTGTGGGTCCTTGTGCGAAGTTTGATGATTCACAGCACTTCAACAATATGATAATTTGATTTAAAGTGTCAATAATCTGCTTGAGCTTTACTTATTCAAATCTCTCTCTCTCTCTCTCTCTCTCTCTCTCTCTCTCTCTCTCTCTCTCTCTCGATCTATCTATCTCTATCTACACGTGATAGAGGTGATCGGAACAGCATTGGTCTCGTCGACATTCGACCACTTGGAGCAGGGGTGGCGATGTTGACAACGACTCAAAATAGGGTTTCTTATTTTTTTTTTTCAGATATATATATATATATATATATAATTGTTTATTTAAGTACAATTACATCGTCTACCAAGATTTTTATTGTATTTCTTCATATCAGCCCTTATATCGGATCATATACTTAAACCACATTGCACCAAATCCGGTTTCCCTCTAAACACTGACAAACCAAATGTCGCATTTGATAGATGAACTTATAAATACGTAATGAATACCGATAGAAGAGAAAATGAAAGAAACTAACTTATTTAAATAGTAGCTTATACATATAACAACGGAATCGCCCATTATTCAAATAATTGCAATTCAGATTACTAACTTTTATGGATGGTAGCTTATTTGTATGGATACATAGTAGAAAGGGTTCGATCTCACACCGGGCTTCAAACTTTTTTTTTTGGTAAGATAAGAATAAATTGAGCTTTAACCAAAACTATACAAAAGGTCCGGCACCAAAAACCTTGCACTCATAAAGACACACTAGTTGAAATGAGTGGAAGGGTGCCAATAGAAAAAACAATAGCTGCAACAACAAGGTAGCAGGACAGTCAAAGAAAAGGCAAGAACAGCCAAACAAACGGCAAAAGAACCAAAGAACAACAACAAGGAACAGCCCACACCGGGCTTCAAACGTGATCATTCCTGAAATGGATAATCTTCGATTCTCATTCTACAGTCTTGAAGCTGGACTTGAGCTCCACAGCTCCGACCACAGTCACCATAAATATAGTCTCGAGCTGCGGCTAGGCAAGTGGTGCAGTCATCTGCCCCCTCAAATTCGTTGCATACTGCATGGCCGTAGCAGGAACCATGTTGGTAGTAGTAATTTTTACCTTGGCTTGATGTAACTCCCGTTAATTGGTATATGACAGAATGTTTATCTTTGGCGTAGGCGTCCTGCTCGGAAGGGTAGGTCCTTCCACTGCATATTTTGTACACCAATCTAATATCAGGAGTTTGACACTTGACAACATTGCACGAACAAAGTAACCAAAAAAGAAGCAGCAGTTTCACAATATGTTGTAAGAAGGTATTCATGGTTTGGTACTCTCTACACCTTTCACTTTCCTCGTTGATTTTTCTTGAAGTTGAAATGGTTGTATATATGTAAGAGAAACTTCTTCTAGGTTTCTACAACTCGTCCTTATTCAAGGGTGAAAAGCCTAGAGAACGTCAAAAAAATTTATACATTGAAATCTCTTTGTCTAATTCAATTAATTTCTCTAGCTTTGGCGTTTAAATATCCATTTTCCTGGAGCAGATTTCGAGATCAATATTACAGGCAGGACGAATTTGTTGACATCATCTCTTACATTACAACTAATAAAACTGATTTACTCTCTCTCTCTCTCTCTCTCTCTCTCTCTCTCTCTCTCTCTCTCTCTCTCTCTCTCTCTTTCTCATGTGCAAGACGAAATTGTGGACGTTTTATCTTACCGCTGTGTTTTGCGTAATCCTTCCTGTACTAAGGTAAAATGTCTTGTCTGTCCAATTACCAAAGAAAGAAAGAGAAGGGGGGGGGGGGGGGCGGGTTGTCCTACTTCTTAAAACAACTCTTTCATTAGGATCGAGCGTTGATTAATCAAGTCAGCTTCGGGTTTTTCACAGGCCCGAAGGTTCATTTTGGCCTTTGGGATGTTAATTTAGTAAATCTTACTAAGATGGATTTTAAGCATTAAAGAATGGATCAATCAAAATTTTGTGCCGATCTTTCCCTCATGGATGACGTGCAATATGACATCGATTGTCCGTCAATTGATTTAAGGAATTTCGGCAATCAATATTACATGTTGGACGACGAATCTGGAGACGTCATCTCTTACACCTATGTTTCTGTTGGATTCTAGTGATTAATCTTGTAAATAAAGTGGGATGAACATCTCTGTTTTCACTCGCAAGTACTCACATACACATCGAGCAAGACAGATTTCGTGATGTCCGCCCTTATCATAATTGTTTATTGGTATCCTTGTATTAGAGAAGAAACATCCGCTGGTTATGCCAATGTTGCACACAAAGAATTCAATTTTTCTTTTATTACAAATTAAACTTTTAAAATAATTTTGGTTGCACGATAGATGTGATGATACCATTAGCACGAGGTTTTCTCAATTTAATTCTTAGGTTATCATGTTAGATACCTTCTTTCTCTCTTTTTATTATTGTTTAAGGTTCATATCAATTAATTAAGGTAAGGTTAATTTTTTTTTTTTTTAAATCTAGTGAAGTTCTTACAATAATGTACTTAGAGTTTTAACCGGTTGAATTTGTGACCTAGAATGCTCTCGCAATTTAAAGAATGACAAAATCTCCAGATCCGAAGTCTGAAAAAATGTAATGTCCTTGATTCATAAGCGTAGAAGGAACTCTACCGAGAAAATGAATATGGGATAACGAAATTGCAGCATTGTTTATCGAAGGTGAAATTCTGTCGATATCCGGGAATTTGACCCCCTTGAGAAAAAATTTCTTAGAAACTAATTGTCACACCCTGATCTTCGAGTGCGCACCCATCCGTTGCTAGTTGATTTAATAGTGACGTTTTAGGACGTATCGCTAACCCATTCATTTTAATATGCATGTGAAAGCATATAAATAATCCATATACAATAAAGCAATGAGATAGGAAAATAGGGCCATCTTTTTCAAACCTAAAAATCAACTGCACTTATATACATATACAACAACTGAGTTATATATCTAGCACAAACTAACAAGTTTGGTTATACTCAAGCTAGTCCAACAAACAGGGTCTATAGATAGGGATGGGGGTCTCAATCCTCTCCTGGATCCTCCTCCAGGTCCTCTTCCTCTTCAACGATCTCTCCTTCTTCCATGCTCTAGCTAGAGCCCACTGTTGAGTACATCGGAGAGTCAGAATCACCCTCGAGCTTGGGATCCTTCGCATCAACTACCGATCCACCCTTGGGATTTGCTGTCCCCTTCCCAAACGCTACCTCTAAAACATACAAAGATACATCAAATTCCAATACAGGGCCCACTCTTCATCCATCATTGTAATGGCGATATCATGATCGGTATTTGTGGGGCACCTTTTGGGGTTCACCCACATCAACCCAAATGGTGGATTTCACTAGTAAATATTTCAAGCCTTCAAGGTGATGGTGTATCGGAATGTGATAACCAATCTCAGTAATTTCCTCCGATATACCAAAATGTTTGGGAGAAGCTGGAGGTGCTGCCATCTAAAGACTTGAAATGTTGTCCCACAACGAAATGAGACTACATCTCAACAAGTTCTACCCCACTAATAACTGATTAGGAAGCTAATACGCCCTAAGGGTTACCTAAGCACAACACGGGTTAGAAGACTTAGCTTGGTCTCAATTTTCTTTCTACAAGTTGATACCATTTAATAGCTCATTGAATCATATCAACAATTAAATCACTCACTCATATCAAATTATCAATCAATCAACTCAGTCAATTATATGTCACCATGACATTCCCCTGGTCGGTACATTCAATACTATTTATAAAGTCCTATCAAATCAAGACTGTTCACCCAAAGTTGATAAATAGATAGTATAACTTGCCCAAAACTGATAATATACTATATTATATATATGCTCACCCAAAGTTGATAAATTAGGGCCCACATGCCAACATAGTATACTATATATGCTCATCCAAAGCTGATTATATATGCTCGCCCAAAGTTGATAATATATGCTCGTCCAAAGCTAATAATATGGTATATTATATATGCTCATCCAAAGCTGATAAATTTAGGACCCCTTGGCCAAAATAGTATACCACTCCAATCATATAACCAATTTCTCATTTTTATCATACCCGATAAAAATAGCCGTGTATGGGTACACGGTCGGCCTTAGTCAAAATATCATAATTTCACTTCCATAAATTCCACCATTTTATATGGTCCATTAAAATATTTTTTGCACTGTAAACCAACACTCGATTAATTTCCAATCAATTACTAAAATTAAACCAATTTAAGAATAAAAATCCTAAAATCACAATCAGGGAAAATTAGCACAAATTAAAGCTCAAATAAATAAACAGGTTGCACCACAATAACTAGCATAAAATTTCGGTTACTGGCTATCCCAATCTAATTTGGAAAAATAAATAAATAAATACGGAAAATAATAAATAAATGCCAATAAATAGACTTAGGCTTGGAAAAGCCTAATTGAAAGCCGAGACGGGCTTGAAAAATTACCAAACTACTCTAGTTAAATACTAGAGCTTGTCTAGGCTCTAATTGCACTAACTATCCACCTAACATGCATTGGTAATTAATTAAATTCACTAATCTAATCTAACTAGCCACCTAATCCATGCTTAACCTAAACTAATCAACCCTTAAACGTCATTAACCTATTAAGCAAGGATTAGTGAGTTAAACTCACTTGTTCGACGATCCGATCTACTCAAATCATTGGGGACACAACAAGGCTCAACTAACTCCAAAGCAGGCCTAACTTTCGGGGTCTGAAACAATCTCAAAATGGGCCTCACAGTAGCCATGAGACCCACACTTTTCTATTCTGATCTTGGCTGGAAAAGACAAGCTAAAGGCTTGGGTGAAGCAACAACGGACTAGGAAAGACTGGGACTCACGGAGGTCAAAGGGTGATCCAGCAGCGCGGTGCTGGACTGCGCACGAATAGCCAAGGACGGCGGCGAGCTGGGTGCAGCAAGGCAGAGACACGCGCAATGAGGTACGGTGGCGTGTGCGGGGCAACGGCTTCGTGGGTAGGCGCAAGCGGTCCGGGGGCGATCCTAGCTTCGACGATGGTTGCGACGGGCAGCTTCTACTCCTAGAAGTCTCGAACAGTAAGGGGAAGAGGGAGATGGAGGTGTGGACAGTAGATGAAGGAGAGAGAGAGATTGAGGGAACAAAGGGGCCTACCAAGCCTTAGTTTCTCCCAACTTGTCCCCTTGACCATTCCCATCCATAGCTGCATCCCTTGGCCCAAAATCAACCACCATAGTCCCTTTAAAAGCTCAATTGAAGTGGTCCAAAGGTCATGGATGGGGGCATACGAATTTCACTTGATTTTCTTTCAATTGGACACTAATTGATCCTCAATTCAATACAATTTGGCCTCTATAAATTCAATTATTGAGTCAATAATTAAATTGATATTTTTCCTTACCAATTGATCCCTCTTACATCTTAATTGTGTGATTAGAAACGATCTCTAACTTTTTCTAGACAAAAATAACCCTACCTCAACTTTTTTTCAAAAAGTCTTGGTTTGCAAAAAAATCTTCTGAAACTAAGTCAGCATTCCTAAAATGATTTGTGACATGACAGAACTTTCGATTTCTGAAATTGGATTCAAATTTGTGATTAATTTCACTCTGGCACATTTTTAGCGTGACTTAGGCTACCGAATAGTTTTTTGAAATTTTTAGCGCAAATGACTCGTGGTAGATTTTCTTCAAGCCACCATGAACCCACTCGACACATTGACAACTCTCGGTTGTCATGAAAATCTTAGGGATTCAAAGATAGACACAGGGTACTAAAACGATAGAAAAATCAGTCTAGTGCCGATCGATGAGAATTTTCCAAATTAGTGAAGTCACCCACGTTTTGCCACATATCTATCGAGCCGACCTATCTCTGATCCCTAATCTATTTTTAACTATGCTGTAATAACATCTAAAGATGAACACGGTCGAATGGCCGATTCCTAGTCCAATTCTCAAAGTCTATTACACTAAAATTCTTTAATAGCTTCCCCAGATAGTCTAGTTATTTCGAGAGTGATCAGTTCTGAGAATAGGCCTATAGGTGCGTCGATGAAATGCTCGAATAAATTAATTGAAAGCAGAAGTGAAAAATCCATAATGTCACATTAACAGATTCATAGGTGAAATTCAGGTGCCAACAAATGAATAGAGAACTTTTTTTTGAAATTATGTTTATAAGGTAATGCTTGCTAAGAAGCTGAAAAGTCTTTTCTTCTCTCTTCCCTTTTCATTATTTTCTTCAACCTTCAACCATGGGAAGGGTTTGAGCTAAAGTCTCACCCCCCCTCCATCTGTTTTGATTTTCCTCAAGTTTTCCATCTTTTTTTGTACTTTTCCTCTTTTTTTCTCTCTCAATCTCGATCTGGGAGTTGTGCTCTCCCAATTTAGTTCTAAATTTGAGAGTTTGCACTTTCCAAATCTAGTTCTAGATTTAGGAGTTCTCTCCGATTTTAATATGGAGTTTAATAATGTTTTTAGGGATTCGACACCGCATGCTTTGTCCGTGTGCAAGTCCTCTGCCTCCAGTTTCATTGATAGAAAATTTGCTCTTCTAGAGGTTAGATCTGTATTTATTCAACCTATTTTGGTTGTCTTTATGCGTCGATGGTGTAGAGAAAACCGAAACTAGGTGTGCATTGCCAATTAGTAATGCCATAGTTTCTGGAGAATGAATTTTAGTGTGTACTCATCACCAACGATGATATGAGATTTAGTGATTGGCCGCGGATTATTTTGCTTGAAAAATTTGTTCTTTTGGAACGAGTGTGTGCTTAACCCTACAACCCTCCTTGTTTTCTAGATTTGGCTTTATTCTATAGCGTTTTGGCCTTTGCTCTACTTTGATTTGCTTTACCATGAAAGTTATTGTACTTCTTTTCTTTTCAAGCCATGAATATAATTTTTCCGAAAAAGAAAAAAAGGCAATGCTTCCTAAGTAAAGAATAAGTTAATTTTAGTTGGTGTAAATGGATCTTAACTCACTATTTATTATGTTAGGCATTTTATAAATTTCGAACTTACGATAAAAAAAAGAAGTTAACTTACACAATTTTTTGTATTATTTTAGCTTTGTCCCTAAGGAAGAACTTTAGCACTTTTATTAATTTAAGTAGGTACTTTCAAGTTTCTGTCCCGCCATTCTATGTATCTTTCTGTTTTTTCACATTTTGATTACGATATATTCTTTATATCATTCCAATTTAGTCATATGTCTTTGAATAGACCTGAATTTTGAGACATTTGTATTCAGGTAACATGTAAATGATCATGCACAATGTTAATGGATTGCTTGTGCCATCGTATGTGTCATTGAAAAAAAAATGATTTAATTTACTGTGGATCCTTGTGCAAAGTTTGATGATTCACAACACTTTATCAACATAATAATTTGATACAAAAGTGTGAATAATCGGCTCGAGCTTCACTTATTCAAATCTCTCTCTCTCTCTCTCTCTCTCTCTCTCTCTCTCTCTCTCTCTCTCTCTCTCTCTCTCTCTACATGCGATAGTGGTGACCAGCACGGCAAAAGTATCCATCGACATTCGACCACCATGGTGGTCACCTGAAGCAGGGGTAGCGATGTCGACAACGGCTCAAAATAGAGTTTTCTTATATTCCCAGGTATATATTTTAGTTTATTTAAGTACAATCATATCATCTGCCAGGCATTTTATTGTATTTCTCGCTATCAGCCCTCATATCAGATCAAATACTTAAATCACATCACACCAAATCCAGTTCACCTTTAAATACTGACAAACCAAATGCAGCATTTGATAGATGAACTTATAAATACAGGTAAAAGGGAAAATCAAAGCATGTCACTTATTTAAATAGTAGTTTATACATATGACAGGGGACTCGCCCATCATTCAACTTATTGCAACTCAGATTACTTAGCTTTATGGATGGTAGCTTATTTGAATGGACACATAGTGGAAAGAGTTTGATCACGCACCGGGCTTCAAACTTGATCATTCCTGAAATGGATAATCTTCGACTCTCATTCTACAGGCTCCAAGTTGGACTTGAGCTCCAATGCTTGTGCCGCACAATCCATAAATAGCGTCTCGAGCTTCGGCCAGGCAAGTGGTGCAGTCATCTGCCCCCATAGCTTCGTCGCAGTCTGCATGGCCATAACAGGAACCATGTTGGTAGTAGTAATGTTACCTTGGCTTGATGTAACTTCCGTTAATTGGTATATGACAGCATATTTATCTTTGGCGTAGGGGTCCTGCTCGGAAGAGTACGTCCTCGCACTGCATATTTTGTACTTCAGGCTAATATCAGGAGTTTGACACTTGACAACATCACACGAGCAAAGTAACCAAAGTAGAAGCAGCAGTTTCACGATATGTTGGGAGAAGGTATTCATGGTTTGGCACTCTCTAACACCTTCACTTTCCTGCTTGATTTTTCTTGAAGTGGTTGTGCTATATAAGAGAAAACTTCGTATAGGTTTCTCCACCTACTCGTCCTTACTCAAGGGTGAAAAGCCTAGTGAACGTCAAAACCAATTATTCATTGCATTTTTTTTTTCCTCTAATTCAATTAATCTATCTAGCTTGGACGTTCGAATATCCATTTTCCTGGAGCAAATTTCGAGATCAACATTATAGGCAGGACGAATTTGTTGACATCATCTCTTACAACTATTAATTAATCTTGTAAATAAAGTGGGATGGACGTGTCTATTTTTCATTCGTAAGTACTCAAATAGACATTATGCAAGACAGATTTCGTGACGTCATCCCTTACCATGATTGTCTCTTGTTATCCTTGTATTAGAGAAGAAGCATCCATTAGTTATTCCCATACTAAAAGAATTAAATAATCACCACACACCAATAATTCAATTTGTTTGTTACAACAAATTAAGCTTTTAAAATAATTGGTTGCACACTGGTCATGACGATATCATTTATGCAAGATTTTCTCAATTTAATTTTAAGTTTATCATTTTAAGATACTTTGTTTTTCTTCTTTTTATATTGTTTAAGGCTCAGATCAATTCATCAAGGTAAGGTTAACTTTTTAAATCTAGTTAAATTCTTCCAAAATTTGTGGCCGGGAATGCTCCCACAATTTCAAGGGACCCTTGAGCATTGGCGGGCCGGGCTTGGACCGCATAAATGGGCTCTGGGGCTTCCGTCGATTGAAATTTCAGTTGCTGGACCTGAAGTCTTGAATATGTAATGTCCTTGGTTCGTAAGTTTAGATAGAACTCTGCACTATGCTGAGAAAATGAATTTGGGATAACGAAATTGCAACATTGTTTATCAACAGTTGAATTCCGCTGATATTGGCAGATGCAATCCTTGAGAAAAATTTCTTTGAAAATTGATGGATTCAAAAGCGAAATTCAGGTGCCAACAAAGGTTTAGTAAACGTTCTTTTAACACTAAAGTTATAAGGCAATCCTTGCTAAGTAAAGAATTAGTTAACTTTAGTTGGTGTTCATGGATCTTAATTTACTATATATTACAAAAAAAAATTTAAGAAAGAAAATTAAGTCACACAATTGCTGTGTTATTTCAGCTTTGCCATTGTCCCTAAGGAAAGAAGAACGGAACCACCGCAGAGAGGGGGCGCCTAAGGGACCCTTGAGCCTTGGTGGCCCGGGCTTGGACCGCCTTACTGGGCTGCGGGGCTTTCGTCCGTTTTTCCTATTGATGTCACTACCCAATAAACAATGTTTAGCATTGCGCTTAAGCCTTAAACTTGAGGAGCTTGTTTTGCGCAGCTTCACAGCAAGAATGAAAATGACAAGCACATAAAGATCTTTCTAAATCATGCCTCTGTTTGGTCTCTGGTAATGCCAAAATTTGTGTTTGTACTTTCGATGAAGGATGCAACTGGTAAACCAAACTGTCACATGACAATTGCAAGAGGGTGGACGCCAAAAGGAATCACGAGTTCTAGGAAAACTCCCAAAGTGTCCAGTCAGAAAACCCATTTATGTATGTCCACGAAGTACAGCAATAGGGAGTTTGAGGCACAAGGTCCTTTTAGTCAGTTCATTGTGTGGGTAATTTGTACTGATATTAGCTGGTGTCATGGGAGTCAAACTTATGCCTTTTCAATGCAACTGTTAAGTGTTGAGATATTAGTCATGCGCATATTAATACATGTCATTGCACTAGTATATTCACAGCACACTTCAGCAGCTAGCCCCATGGTGCATGTAAGGGCTAGGAGCCAATGAGAGAGAGAGAGAGAGAGAGAGTCTTCAAGAGAATGATCTTTTATTACTCAGTTCTTTATTGGGAAGAAATTTTTAATGGAAGCTATAATGTATGGAGAATATAGGGTAATCTCCGTCTTGCAGGTGTATCCATCTAGTTGTTGTCATACCAAAATTGTGCTTGAAGGTAGTCAACAACCTTCTTATCCACTTGGAAGGCCTTGGTGAGAACATCAGCCGAAATGGGTGGCTTTGATCCAAACACGGCATTAGAAATGGTAATCACTCCTGGGTTCTGGCTGCTCAGAGCAGCAAAGGCCAATGCAGGGGTCTTTCCAATGTTCAGCTGGAAGTGGATGAGACCAATTGGGAACACAAACACATCCCCTTTGTACAACACTTTGGTGAAGAAGGTGTTGTTTAATTGGTTGGATGTGACGAAGCCGACAAGCAGTGTGCCCTCAGTGACAACCAGAATCTCAGTCCCACGAGGGTGAGTGTGGGGAGGATTCAGCCCACCTGGAGCGAAGTCAATACGAGCCATGGAAATGCCCAAAGTATTGAGTCCTGCAAATTGGTCTACGAAAGCAGGTGTGACTTTTGATCCAAGCGGGTTCGCAGTGTTACCAGGATATCTAAACCCCTTAAAGAGGAAATCATCTGCTGTAACTTGTTTTGGGTCCTTGCAAAACTTTCCGTTCACAAATACTGCATAAGAAACAGAAAATTCATGTTATTAGGCTTATCTAAGCAGAGACTCCCTTCGCATAAATACTCGTAGCATCATTAAACAAAAAGAAAGATACGAATAATGCTTGAGTAGAGCTCCAACCTTTTGGGTCATTGATGGCCACACAGAAGTCCTGGAGAGGACTCGGGTCGTAGGCAAAAGTGGTGGCAGTTGCTAGAGCCAAGATGAGAAGGCTAATTGGAAGAAACTTCATTGTGGTGGACAGGGTAGTCTCTGGTCAGGGCTTTGATATCTACCTCTTCTTTTGTTTGCTTGAGATGAGAGTACATGTTTTGCATGGAGACATGACCCCTTTTTATAGATGATGGTGGTGTTGACCCTGTATTTGATTGTCCGTAATAACCAACGCTTCCCAGATTTATAACTATACCAAGTCTCCTATGTGGTAGTTAATTTCTTATTCCAAGATATGAATTATTCCACAACTGCTCCAACAGAAGGCCCCTTTCTTTGACCCATCATCTTTCCCTGATAAGAAAAGGCATGATATCTCATTTGGAAGTGGACTTCTTCAATAATATGTAAATCTTCGGTTTCTTTACTGTTTTGATGTCCTACACGCATTCAAGTTCAGCTGAACTTCCTCAATAATATGTAAATCTTCGGTTTTCTTTACTGTTTTGATGTCCTACGCGTATTCAAGTTCAGCTGGATGGAGCGAGGTCAATTATTCTCTTGATTGCTTCGTATGACCAAATCAATCTGCCAATTGAAAATGATGGAAGAACAATGTTTTCACTTGCATCTCCATCCCTTACCATGAAAACACTTGCCAAGTTGCCGATTTAATTCCTATAGATATTGTGTTTACTTTCTTATACAAAGTACGCAAGGTTTTCACACCTTCTAGTTGATGGTACTTCCATGATAAGATTTATAATCAGAATCTCTTTATCACAATCATTGGATTGGAGAGGTAAAATGCATGGTTTGACTCATTTTCAAATTTGTTGCCGCGAACGTGTTGTAAACCTATATTTCACAAACTCATATGATTCATCCATCTCTACATACTAAATTTTACACCTTATTATAAGGACAACTGGCTTCCAACAAAAGTACAACCTGACAAACTCTTCACTATTCAAACTAGTATCAATACAAATCTCCAAGAAGGTTACCAAGAATATCATCAAGTACATAATTTTTCAATGGTCGTCCTAAAGATGGATTTTTCGAAAACATACAACAAATGAGGTTAATCCATGGAGATCATGTGAAAAATAAATTGTTCGCTTTATTTCGTTTGATAGCCTAGAGTACAGAGAATGTAACCTGAGAGTGTAAAAAGACGAAAAGTAAAGTAGGAATGCTTCATCGAATGACTAATTCTCAATAAGACCGGGTTTAGAAACGAGGTGGTTGAAGTTAGAGAATTGTTCACCAATCACACGGAAGAATAAACAATTGTTATAGACCTAGCACTGTTCCTTGCTTCAGCTGCTTCCTGCAGGTCTGTTGACTGGGACTAAGTCAAATGACTAACTACTATAAATAGATGAGCCGCGTTTCACAACAATCCTCAACAGAACAGAATTTCCGAGACAGACTAATCAGAGCTCGGAAAATATTCCATGATGAAGTTCCTTCTAACATTTGTCCTCTTGGCTTTGGCATCATCTCATGCCTTTGCCTCCGACCCAAGTCCTCTTCAGGACTTCTGTGTAGCCATCGACGACAGCAACTCTGCGGTGCTTGTGAATGGAAAGTTCTGCAAGGATCCAAAGCTTGCCGTAGCAGATGATTTCTCCTTCACAAAGTTCAGATATCCTGGGAACACATCGAATCTGCTCGGATCCAAAGTAACGACTGCATTTGTCGACCAATTCCCAGGACTCAACACTCTTGGCATCGCCATGGCCCGCCTTGACTTTGCTCCGTACGGTCTAAACCCTCCCCACATCCATCCTCGTGGCACCGAGATGCTAGTGGTCGTAGAGGGTACGCTCTACGTGGGTTTTGTCACATCCAACCAATTGAACAATACTCTCTTCACCAAAGTCTTAACCAAAGGAGATGTTTTCGTGTTTCCACAAGGCCTCATACATTTCCAGCTGAATATTGGCCAAGCTAATGCACTGGCCTTTGCTTTCTTGAGCAGCCAGAATCCGGGTCTCATAACCATAGCAAATTCAGTCTTTGGATCGAAGCCACTGATCAATGTTGATGTCCTTACAAAGGCTTTCCAAGTGGACAACAAATTGATCAATTATTTGCAAGCACAGAACTGGTTTGACAACCATTAGGCAGATGTTCACGAGTAATTGTGTTTGTTCATTACATTACAAAGAAGAATTCTTTCCAATAACATGCTGACTTTTGGGTACTGGTAGATTTGTTTGTTATCCGATTTATGATAAGATTTCTCTCTCTCTCTCTCTCTCTCTCTCTCTCTCTCTCTCTCTCTCGTAAATATTTAGAGGGCTCAGATAAAAACTGATTCAATGTCTCTTTCCATATTGCTCGCTCCAGGTCTCTATCTTTCCAAACGAGACATATTACTTGATCACTCCAAACCAATCTCAAATATCAGCTTGTGAATAATTTTGCCTTCATAGCATTGTTTAAGTTTTCACCCATTTAGCTATGTATTTTCATGAATTCTGTTATGTTACGTACGTGAGCAGTTTTTGCTTTGTATTTAGTGGTTGTCTTGATGTTTTTTTTTCTTAAGCACAAGACGTATGCTAGTTTGTGTTCTGTTTTTTCTTTGTGCTTTCTTCTCATTCGAAACTTTGTTTTTCTGTTTCTTGTTTTGTTTTATTTTCATAGCATTGTTGAAGTCATGCAATTTCATGATTCTGATATAGAGCTGCGTCTTATGTAATTTTCTTCCTCACTTTGGGTTTGTATATTTTCTGTAAGGATTAAGAGTTTAAGACTGACCTTGGAATACGGCCACCAAACATTAATTATCTCTTTATTCCATTCATGCCCATAAAATGTTACAATGACCATGAGTGGTATATCTTGAGGATCTTCATTTATTTATCCAAATGATTCCAATGCAATAAAGAAATGTTTCACATTAACCACAGATAGCAGTTTCCCTATTTCACTCGACTTCAACGCAGGAAGAGATGACATGCGCCCAGAGTTCCTTCGAGAGGCAGAGAGTCTATATAGGATGCCTCTGCTAGGCCACTGATAATGCTCAAAACTGGTGCTTGTACTAGGGAGTCGAGATGCTAAAAAGAATAATGAATTAGCCAGTGTCATAAAATTAAATATATGCTTGTTCCCTGTAACATTTAAATGCTAAGGAATAGTGTTATTAAAGTTTTTCTGATGTAATATTCTGGCTTGGCCGAACTCCATAGTTTTATTTTACGTGTTATTGCACGGGTATATTCAGCAAACTCACTCGAGCAGCTTGCCAAGGTTCTGCATGTGGTAACGGTCAAGCAGAACATGGAAACCTTTTAAAGCCAACATTGCATTTTGGGGGGGGGGGGGGGTGGGTGTAGGGCGGGTGCGTGCCAGAGAGAGAGAGAGAGAGAGAGAGAGAGAGATTCTTATGAAGAATGATCATTTATGACTTAAAACGTTCACGATCAGTTACAATAAGAAGAATTCTTTTATTGGGAACCAATTATCAATCTCAGCAATCGTGTATGGAGAATACAGGGGTAGTTCGACATCTTGGAGTTCAATGTGTCAACCTAATTGTTGTCATACCAAAACTGCGCCTGAAGGTAGTTGACAACCTTCTTATCCACTTGGAAGGCCTTGGTGAGAACATCAGCCGAAATGGGTGGCTTCGATCCGAACACTGAATTAGCAATGGTAATCACTCCTGGGTTCTGGCTGCTCAGAGCAGCAAAGGCCAGCGCAGGGGTCTTTCCAATGTTCAGCTGGAAGTGGATGAGACCAATTGGGAACACAAACACATCCCCTTTGTACAACACTTTGGTGAAGAGGGTGTTGTTTAATTGGTTGGATGTGATGAAGCCAACAAGGAGTGTGCCCTCAGTGACAACCAGAATCTCAGACCCGCGAGGGTGAGTGTGGGGAGGATTCAGGCCACCTGGAGCAAAGTCAATACGAGCCATGGAAATGCCCAAAGTGTTAAGTCCTGGAAGTTGGTCAACGGAAGCAGGTGTGACTTTCGATCCGAGCGGGTTCACAGTATTCCCAGGATATCTGAACCCCTTAAAAGGAAATCATCTGCTGTAACTTGTTTTGGGTCCTTGCAAAACTTTCCGTTCACAAATACTGCATAAGAAACAGAATTCATGTTAATAGGCTTATCTAAGCAGAAACTCCTTTCACGGAAATACTTATAGGATCATTACACAGAACAGAAAAATATGAATAATGCGTCAGTGAGTTCCAACCTTTTGGGTCATTGATGGCCACGCAGAAGTCCTGAAGAGGACTCGGGTCATATGCAAAACTGGTGGCAGTTGCTAGAGCTAAGATGAGAAGGCTAATTGGAAGAAACTTCATTGTGGTGGAGGGGGAGTCTCTGGTCAGGGCTTTGATATCTACCTCTTCTCTTGTTTGCTTGAGATGAGAGTACATGTTTTGCATGGACACATGACCCCCTTTTATAGATGACGGTGTTGTTGACCCAGTACATGATTTTCCATGACAAGCAACACTTCCCAGATCTACAGCTATACCAAGTCTCCTATATGGTAGTTAATTTCTTATTCTGAGAGATGAATTGTTCCACAACTGCTGCAACAAAATGCCCCTTTCTTTGACCTACAATCTGATAACCAAGTCTCCTATATGGTAGTTAATTTCTTATTCAACAAATGCAACAAAATGCCCCTTTCTTTGACCTATCCTCTTTCCCTATTAAGAAAAAGCATGATATCTGATATGGAAGTGGACTTCTTCAATAATATGTAAATCTTCGGTTTCCTACTGCTTTACTGTTTTGAAGTCCTATGCGGATTCAGCTGGATGGAGCGAGGGCCAATTCTTCTGGAAGTGCTTCGTATGATCATACCAAACTGTCAAATGAAAATGATGTAGGTACAAGTGTTTTCACATGCATCTCCATCCTTCACCATGAAACACTTGCCAAGCTGCCGATTTACTTCCTACAGACATTATGTTTACTTTGTCATATAAAACATGCAGGGTTTTCACACCATCTGGATGATATAAGATTAATAATCAAAATCTGTTTGAATTGCATCGGAGAGGTAAAATGAATGGTTTGACTCATTTTTAAATTTGCTGCTGTGAAGATGTTGTAGACCTATATTTCACAATACTCAGATGGTCCATCCATATCTACATGCCAAATTTTACACCGTATCATTGGGACAACTGGCTTCCACCAAAAGTATGACCCGACAAATTTTTCACTATTCAAGCTACTATCGATATGATTCCTCAAGAAGATTACCAAGAATATCAAGTATATAACTTTTCAATAGTAGTCCAGAAGATCGATTTTTCCAAAACATCCAACAAATAAGGCCAATCCTTGGAGATCATCTGAAAAATAAATTGTTCTCTTTATGTTGTTAGATAGCCTAGAGTACAGACCAGTTCTCCCTCCAATATAATCACAGCAATCAAATAGGGGCAGTGAGAATGTAAAATTTGAACATGGCATCTAAAGTTAAAAATCTGAGAATGTAAAAAGACCAGAAGTAAAGTGGGAATGCCTCATCGAATGACTAATTCTCAATTAGAACGAGAAGTAAAAGTTATGAATGAGCACTTCCATAGCTGATAATATGCATTGTTTAAGCTGGAGATGAGAAAATCAAATACACTGCTACCTGGTCATAGTGGTTATGGAACGGTTCATTGTTTGGAATTAAGAAAGGGGAAATAAAGATAGAAACATTGAAAACTTGATCTTCTGCAGGGAAACTTGTTGCAAAAATTGTTTACCAGGTCAAGCACTGTCATGTATAAATAGAGACCATGTCATGCAAGGCACCTCACTCCTCCCTCGAGCAATAATACTCTGAGCTAGGAAATAGAACCTGAGATCAGCCCCAACTCCCGCCCACAATGAAGTCCTTTCCAGTTAGCCTTCTCATTTTGGCTTTGGCAACTGCAACTGCCTTTGCTTATGACCCAAGTCCTCTTCAGGACATATGCGTGGCCATCAAGGACCCGAAGTCTGCAGGTTAAACCTCTATTCTAGTGTTATTGACATGCTGTTTTCTTCTTGTCAATGATGCTATAAACAGAACATGCAAAAAGGTTTTGTTTTTTGGGTAGCATGACGACATTGTCATCGACTATAACTAGTACAATAATCATTGCGTATTGAGTGATGCATATTAAGATGAGTTCTGTTTTCTTATGCAGTGTTTGTGAACGGGGAGTTTTGCAAGGACCCTAAGAAAGCCAATGCAGATGACTTCACCTTTATGGGGTTCAGAAAGCCTGGGAATACGGCAAACCCACTTGGATCGAAAGTCACACCTGCAACCGTCAACGAGTTTCCAGGACTCAATACTTTGGGCATATCCGCTGCTCGCATTGACTTCGCTCCTGGAGGTTTAAACCCTCCCCACACTCACCCTCGTGGCACTGAGGTCTTGGTCGTCATCGAGGGCACACTCCTTGTCGGCTTCGTCACATCCAACCAATTGAACAACACTCTCTTCACCAAAGTCTTGTACAAAGGCGATGTGTTTGTTTTCCCAATTGGACTCATTCACTTCCAGTTGAATACTGGAAAGACCCCTGCGCTGGCCTTTGCCGGTTTGAGCAGCCAAAATCCAGGAGTCATTACCATTGCTAACTCCGTCTTTGGAGCAAAGCCACCCATTTCTGCTGATGTTCTCACCAAGGCCTTCCAAGTGGACAAGAAAACTGTCGACTACCTCCAGGCACAGTTTTGGTACGACAACAACTAAATGGAATGGATGACCAGAAAAACACCAACAGAGCATCTGAGCCATTTAACTTACGCAAGCATTCCTAGTTTCCATGAGAGACTTCCAAGAATAAAAACACTGCTTTATGTCAGTGGTCAATGGGTATTTTTACCTCTTGTATGAGTAATTGATCAGTAAAGTATTATTTACTAAGAATCTCCTGTTTCTGGATCCCTGTTTTGACGAAAGTTTCTCATATGGACCGGAGCCAAATGCCAAGCAAAGTCATAGTAGAAACAAAACACAGATTTCGATCAGATGCATATAAGCTCAGTGAAAACAATTGCAACGACTTTGGGCCCTCGGATCAGCCTCAAAACAATCACTAAAGTGATGCTTGTCAAATTATCGAGCACAAAAGGTTATTGCACGCTTTCCATTGCGGGACCTGAACTCTCGTATTAATCAGACATCCATCAAGAACGATCCATCCTTATTCCATTGGCGTCAAATTTTCATGCTCTGATTTTGTGATACTGCGGCACAGTAAGTCCCAATCCACGCTCAGCATGTCATGAAGATCAATGCTTCGTGCTGCCAAGTTGCTGACTTTGTTCCTATTGCCTGGATGTATCGTCGTTCTTGTAGAAAACATGCTGTACTTTCACAGTTCGACATCTGCTACCAATTTGGTGGGAACTCTTACTATTCTTGTATTTCACCGCCCGCTGAATTTCTGACGATTTTCGAAATGATGACTACTATCAATAAAAAGCCCAATCTGAAAAACCATTCACTAAGAAATCGTGCCATGGGCAAAGAATACTCTCTAAAATAACTCTAGATAAAGTAGTTGATTAAAAGAAGAATATCAAAAGTTGGAATTTTCTTTTCTTTTTTTTTTTTTAAAGTGGGAGACTAAGACTTACTATAACCAATTGATGTCCCCTACCGTACTTCATGTGGAGAGGGCGTTCAGTGCAGAATAGAGACTTAACCATAAGATTTCCCATACTTCGCAAGTAGATACGGACAATTATCTCATAAACTTTCAGCATCGAAAACAGTTTGGATGTGAAGCTCGCAGCAGCGATATCTACTATTTTCAACAAATCTCTTATATCTCCATGTTATATTAAGAAGCATTGAATTTGGGGCCACAGCTTGAGAAGTATATATCAATGGTACAAGATTTTAGAGGTGGCTCTCATGGGGCTCACATTACCAAGTGGCACTTAGTTCTTGACCAATTTGTATCAATAACACAAGATTTTAGAGATGGCTCCCACAAGACTTATGTCATGGTATAGCACTTAGTCCTTGGCAACCTCATAACGTAATACAAGGTTTTAAAGGTGGCTCCTACAAAACTCGCATCACCATGTAGAACAGTTCTTGACCAATGCATATGAATAGCATAAGATTCTCAAACCCTATTAGGTTTCACAAACCAAGTTCATAAATCAATTCATATAACCTTTCACAATTTGTTTCATATGCTAGTTCTCCTACCAATCACAAGTATTTAAATCAAACTATTTCAAATGGTCAAAATCATTTCTAACTATTTCGAATACCATAAAGGATAACAAATGTCTGATCAAGTTTTTATGCCACGGATATGCTCTCTAATCTTTACCACTTTCGAAATATGAATCATCAGATATAAAGAAGATATAAGCACCAATCACCACTAACCAAAAGCTTGAATGGAAGCTAGGCTGCCTAGCAAGCTTCAAAGTTCTACGAAAAAGAGAACATAATTTGAATATCAAATTTACACACTAACTAACTTCGACCAAGACTCTATTAGGTAACACTATTTGTGGGCTAAGTCATTCACTATGGATCAACAAAAGACCTCAAGGCAAGCAGTTGCGTGACGAATAATCACTTGCATGATAAATAGCCACCCAAGCTCATGCTACAAACTTTATCGTGTTGTATTTCTCTAACAAACTCCGATTCAAGCTATTAGGGTGTGGTTTATACTCATCATCGACAAGAAGACATGAGATCTCACTCCTCGATGAACGAGTGATGGATCAAGTCAAAAAAGTAGTTTGGGCCTAGGTTCATAAATAGCTACTGAATAGCCTAACGCTTTCTCAACCCTAGAGTTTTCTTGTGCCGCCTATATATATACACTATATTTCTCTTGTAATTGAGTGATATATAGAGATGTGAGAGAAGCTAATTATAGCATAATCATCTGTTGGATGTACCCCTTGAGGATAAACTAGGATAAAGTCTGTGTCTCGATTTCTCTTTCTTACGTTTACACTCTATTTTGTTGTATTTGTGCACCAAATCCTAACACGAGCAAACTTTGAAAGGAAAAAAAAAAAAAAAAAAAAGAACTCTTTTTAAGTATTATAAGATCCTCAGCTTTATCAACTCAAAAGATGACCAAAGAATAGTGAAAACCATTGTAAAAAACAAAAATTTTGAACTGAGTAGCAATGTGCGCATAACTCTAAAAATTGGTTCCAATCGAATTGTAACTTGAAACTAATTTTTGTAAGATCTCACAGCTCCACAACACCATAATTATCATTTCCACATAATTTGCACAGCCAAACGACTCCCGAATCAACACTATAACTCAAAATTAACGTAGACCTGAATTTATGTCCTAACTCCAAAATTTCCCCTGATTAAATGAACCAAGGATTATAATCTTAGGGTGCTACAAAACAAAGGCAAACTTGAGTCATCGTAGCCTCCCGTGCGTGCATGCAAAACCCCATTTCTTCTTCTTTCTCTGGTTCGTGACAAGAGGGAGAAGAGAAGAAACATTTTCAGATTTATCTGGACTGAAGGTGGAATGGGCTGAGGTCTTGGGCCTTTTCTTTTCTTTTGCAAGCCCAAGTATTACATATTATGCAATTCAAAGCAAAATAAACGTTGTGTTGAGAGCATTTTTAATGCTCAGTGGATGAAAACACCCACCTAATAACCCAGTTCAAAAAGCACATTCTAGAGGTTGATAAGACCGTGCCAATAAAATATTTAAACCACAAGACTAATGGCCACAATCACAACGAATCAAAATTGAATGATGCTGCCACACGGTTTTATCGGTGCAGAGGGGAGAAAGAGAGTGCGTGAGTTGTTAGATAATGATCCTGAGAGAAGGATAAAGACGAACTGTTCTCTGAATGGATCAGTGTTTGCGAAGGTCAACAATGGACCTTTGACAACAGCAACAGAGATAGGGTTTAGGAAATCAACCCCTGGGTGAGCGCTTTCAACAACTCTTTCCCTTATTTCTCCAATTGACTAGTCTGCTTCGCTGGGGCCGTAAGTAGATCTCTAAATCCGGTCATGTGTCGTTCCGTTGCTGCTTCGACGAAACCCCGATCAGGTTAAATTTCCTTTGATCCAGCTAAGGAATGCGTGAATCTAAGCTGGGAATGATATTCACAGATAACGTCAGCGTCTTTCTTTTTTATCTCTGTACTTCACTGTTGCAGCCGTCCAGGGTCGACTCAGCAGCGGGATTGTGCGGACCATTTCCTCAGAAAAAGTATCAGATCCTTAAAAGTTGAATAATTCATTTACGAGAAAATGCAGGAATAGGCGTTCATAATACGCCTTCACCATGAAAAGGACTTGCCTAGTTGGTGATTTGCTTCCGATTTTTCAGTGTATTATGCAGGACGTTCACACCATAAAATCACTTGCTGTGCATTTGCGTTGTGATAATATTGACAAGGATAAGCAGAGCAAGCATCCCAATATCAGAGGGGTAAAAGGCCGATTCCAGCCAAAAGTAGGATCTAAAAAACTAGTGAGTACATAATTTTCCGTATGTGGATAATAATCCCCAAGAAGAAAACTCGAGATTACTAGTTATTGAAAATTCGATGTGCCGAAGGTAAGAAACCGGGGAACAAAGACTCACTATGGCTGAATTGAAGTCTTCTAATCTCATTTTTGGGGAAAAGATGCCCACTG
Source organism: Eucalyptus victrix (assembly GCA_016097545.1). Taxonomy (NCBI): domain Eukaryota; kingdom Viridiplantae; phylum Streptophyta; class Magnoliopsida; order Myrtales; family Myrtaceae; genus Eucalyptus; species Eucalyptus victrix. The sequence continues at coordinate 51,712,651 of CM027842.1, forward strand.
AATTATTACATAGCGTCAAGTTAATAAACAAAAATTGCGCTCTAGATTTTTTATTAGGAAAAGAACGCAAGTGTTATAACTTTTATATAGTGTTCATTTAAGTATCATAACTTTTTTTCGCTCATTTAAATGTTATAACTTATATATAGTACTCACTTGAACACTATAACTTCCAATCAATAACTTTAATACTATAACTTTCATAAATATGCATCAAAAGTGTCATGCCATATTGGATAAGCGTTTTTAAAAGTTATGACACTCAATTGAAAACTATAACAATTAAGGAAAAGTTGTCAAAATTATGTGCCCGAGTGGTCAGAAAAAAAGTCGAGGTATTCAAGTAAGCATCATAAAAAATTATCACATTTATAATGTCCATACAAATTTCAATACTCAAAGATATAAGGTAGTCATTCTGTCTTTTGAATTTTCTCTCTCTTAAAATGGTTAGCGTAACATCTATCATGACAATTACGATTAGAAACTTGCCTTCATCTAGCCACCCTTAACAAGTCTCCCACTTCTCTGAGAAAATCTGTGGAGGAGCTTCCAGATTAGAAACAATAAAGGGACATTTGGTAATTTCGAGGGAATTAGCTAAAATTCTTTGTGGTTGATAGCAAAGCCTCTTTTGAATTATAACCTTCCTAAGCTTCATTTTTCAACAGAATTAGGTGACTTATTTAATATCCACCAGCTCAACATGGAAACGGTCACACCCTTGATCCTCAAGTTGGCAATGTCCCATGAGTTCTAGAAGCCATTGGAATAAGACATTGCTCACAAGTTCTAACCTTTAAAACCTTTCTGCTCATTAGGTTACAGAGCAGAAGCAGCTTTGGACAACAGCATCTTACTTCTGACCTCCCATGAACCTTAGGCAAAGTTGCACATAACCATCAGTTAATGGACAAGGCCCTAATTGTACTAAATGTTCATAACATCAGTGATGAGCTTGCATTGTCTATCCAAAGGTACATAATGCAAGGAAACAATCAGGCCCTTGATCCTCAAGTAAGCGATGTCATGTAAGTTCTAGAAGCCATTGGAATTTGGAATAAGATATTGCTCACAAGTTCTATTTTTCGTAAAACTTTTCTGCTCATAAGGTTGTGAAGCAGTCGCAGCTTTGGACAACAGCATCTTAATTCTGACCTCCCATGAACTTGTGTTCCCAAAGGTACTTAATGAATCAAGTTTTGTGCAACAGGAGAGTGAATCACTGCTATGTGGATTGCTACTAAGTTCAGTTGTTTGGGATGTTAAATCAGAGGAAGTCCCCTAATTATTACGGATAGGATGTATCTGCAGCCCAAAAATTTCCATGGTGAAGATGAGTGTGAAAAGAGTGTTTCCTACTCTAGAAAGGGTCAGTTCAATCCACTCTGGGCGCATGAAACTGTGTTAAGAAAACAGTCCTTGTTTAATCATGCTGCTCCAAATTGATGCTGAAGAGCTGAAGAAGTGAAGGAGGAATAATGTAAGGTTGTAAAACTTATGAATGAGCACTTCCATAGCTGATAATATGCATTGTTTAAGCTGGAGAAGAGAAAATCAATTGACTGCCACCCGGTCATAGTGGTTACGGAACGGTTCATTGTTTGGAATTAAGAATGGGGAAATAAAGATAGAAACATTGAAAACTTGGTCTTCTGTTGTTGCAAAAATTGTTTACCAGGTCAAGCACTGTCGTGTATAAATAGAGACCATGTCATGCAAGGCACCTCACTCCTCCCTCGACCAATAATACCCTGAGCTAGGAAATAGAACCTGAGATCAGCCCCCACTCCCGCCCACAATGAAGTCCTTTCCAGTTAGCCTTCTCATTTTGGCTTTGGCAACTGCAACTGCCTTTGCTTATGACCCAAGTCCTCTTCAGGACATATGCGTGGCCATCAAGGACCCGAAGTCTGCAGGTTAAACCTCTATTCCAGTTTTATTGACATGCTGTTTTCTTCTTGTCAGTGATGCTATAAACAGAGCATGCAAAAAGGTTTTGTTTTGGTAGCATGACGACATTGTCATCGACTATAACTAGGACAATAGTCATCGCATATTGAGTGATGCATATTAAGATGAGTTCTGTTTTCTTATGCAGTGTTTGTGAACGGGGAGTTTTGCAAGGACCCTAAGCAAGCCAATGCAGATGACTTCACCTTTATGGGGTTCAGAAAGCCTGGGAATACTGCAAACCCACTTGGATCGAAAGTCACACCTGCAACCGTCAACGAGTTTGCAGGACTCAATACTTTGGGCATATCCGCTGCTCGCATTGACTTCGCTCCTGGAGGTTTAAACCCTCCCCACACTCACCCTCGTGGAACTGAGGTCTTGGTCGTCATCGAGGGTACACTCCTTGTCGGCTTCGTCACATCCAACCAATTGAACAACACTCTCTTCACCAAAGTCTTGTACAAAGGCGATGTGTTTGTTTTCCCAATTGGACTCATTCACTTCCAGTTGAATACTGGAAAGATCCCTGCGCTGGCCTTTGCTGGTTTGAGCAGCCAAAATCCAGGAGTCATTACCATTGCTAACTCCGTCTTTGGAGCAAAGCCACCCATTTCTGCTGATGTTCTCACCAAGGCCTTCCAAGTGGACAAGAAAACTGTGGACTACCTCCAGGCACAGTTTTGGTACGACAACAACTAAATGGAATGGATGACCAGAAAAACACCAACAGAGCATTGAGCCATTTAACTTACGCAAGCATTCCTAGTTTCCATGAGAGACTTCCAAGAATAAAAACACTGCTTAATGTCAGTGGTCAATGGGTATTTTTACCTCTTGATGAGTAATTGATCAGTAAAGTATTATTTACTAAGAATCTCCTGTTTCTGGATCCCTGTTTTGACGAAAGTTTCTCATATGGACCGGAGCCAAATGCCAAGCAAAGTCATAATAGAAACAAAACACAGATTTCGATCAGATGCATATAAGCTCAGTGAAAACAATTGCAACGACTTTGGGCCCTCGGATCAGCCTCAAAACAATCACTAAAGTGATGCTTGTCAAATTATCGAGCACAAAAGGTTATTGCACGCTTTCCATTGCGGGACCTGAACTCTCGTATTAATCAGACATCCATCAAGAACGATCCATCCTTATTCCATTGGCGTCAAATTTTCATGCTCTGATTTTGTGATACTGCGGCACAGTAAGTCCCAATCCACGCTCAGCATGTCATGAAGATCAATGCTTCGTGCTGCCAAGTTGCTAACTTTGTTCCTATTGCCTGGATGTATCGTCGTTCTTGTAGAAAACATGCTGTACTTTCACAGTTCGACATCTGCTACCAATTTAGTGGGAACTCTTCCTATTCTTGTATTTCACCGCCCGCTGAATTTCTGACAATTTTCAAAATGATGGCTACTATCAATAAAAAGCCCAATCTGAAAAACCATTCATTAAGAAATCGTGCCATATGCAAAAAATGCTCTCTAAAATAACTCTAGATAAAGTAGTTGATTAAAAGAAGAATATCGAAAGTTGGGATTTTTTATTTTTATTTTTTAAGTGGGAGACTAAGACTTACTCTAACCAATCGAAGTCCCCTACCGTACTTCATGTGGAGAGGGCGTTCAGTGCAGAATAGAGACTTAACCATAGGACTCCCCATACTTCGCAAGTATATACGGACAATTATCTCATAAACTTTCAGCATCGAAAACGGTTTGGGTGTGAAGCTCGCAGCAGAGATATCCACTCATTTTCAACAAATCTCTTATATCTCCATGTTATATTAAGATGCATTGATGACTTGGGGCCACAGCTCGAGAAATATATATCAATGGTACAAGATTTTTGAGGTGGCTCTCATGGGGCTCACATTACCAAGTGGCACTTAGTCCTTGACCAATTTGTATCAATAATACAAGATTTTAGAGATGGCTCCCACAAAATTTATGTCATGGTATAGCACTTAGTCCTTGGCAACCTCATAACGTAATACAAGGTTTTAAAGGTGGCTCCTACAAAACTCGCATCACCATGTAGAACTTAGTTCTTGACCAATGCATATCAATAGTATAAGATTCTCATTCTCAAACCCTATTAGGTTTCACAAACCAAGTTCATAAATCAATTCATATAACCTTTCACAATTTGTTTCATATGCTAGTTCTCCTACCAATCACAAGTATTTAAATCAAACTATTTCAAATGGTCAAAATCATTTCTAACTATTTCGAATACCATAAAGGATAACAAATGTTTGATCAAGTTTTTATGCCACGGATATGCTCTCTAAATATGAATCATCAAATATAAAGAAGATATAACCACCAATCACCACTAACCAAAAGCCCGAATGGAAGCTAGGCTGCCTAGCAAGCTTCAAAGTTCTACGGAAAAGAGAAAATAATTTGAATATCAAATTTACACACCAAGTAACTTCGACCGAGACTCTATTAGGTAACACTATTTGTGGGCTAAGTCATTCACTATGGGTTGACAAAAGACCTTAAGGTAGGCAGTTGTGTGACGAATAATCACTTGCATGATAAACAGCCACCCAAGCTCGTGCTACCAACTTTATCGTGTTGTATTTCTTTAACAAACTCCGGTTCAAGCTGTTAAGGTGTGGTTTATACTCCTCATCGACAAGAAGACATAGGATCTCACTCCTTGATAAACAAGCAACGGATCAGGTCAAAAAAGTAGTTTGGGCTTGGGTCCATAAATAGCTACTAAAAAGCCTAACGCTTTCTCAACCCTAGAGTTTTCTTGTGCCGCCTATATATATTATATTTCTCTAGTAATTGAGTGATATATAGAGATCTGAGAGAAGCTAATTATAGCATAATTATCTATTGGATGTACCCCTTGAGGGTAAATTAGGATAAAGTTTGTGTCTCGATTTCTCTTTCTTACGTTTAGACTCTATTTTGTTGTATTTGTGCACCAAATCCTAACACGAGCAAACTTTGAAAGAAAAAAAAAATGTTTTTAAGTATTATAAGATCCTTAGTTTTATCAACTCAAAAGATGACCAAAGAATAGTGAAAACCATTGTTAAAAAAAAAAAACAAAAATTGAACTGAGTAGCAGTGTGCGCAAAACTCTAAAAATGCGTTCCAATTGAACTGTAACTTGAAACTAATTTTTGTAAGATCTCACGGCTCCACAACACCATAATTATCATTTCCACATAATTTTCACAGCCAAACGACTCCTGAATTGACATGGTAACTCAAAATTAATATAGACCTGAATTTATGTCCTAACTCCAAAATTTCCCTTGATTAAATGAACCAAGGATTATAATCCTGGGGTGCTACAAAACAAAGGCAAACTTGAGTCATCGTAGCCTCCCGCGCGTGCATGCAAAAGCCCCATTTCTTTTTCTTTCTCTGGTTCGTGACAAGGGGGAGAAGAGAAGGAAATATTTTCAGATTTATCTGGACTGAAGGTGGAATGGACTGAGGTCTTGGGCCTTTTCTTTTCTTTTGCAAGCCCAAGTATTGCATATTATGCAATTCAAAGCAAAATAAACGTTGTATTGAGAGCATTTTTAATGCTCACTGGATGTAAACACCCACCAAATGACCCAATTCAAAAAGCACATTCTAGAGGTTGATAAGACCGTGCCAATAAAATATGTAAACCACAAGACTAATGGCCACAATCCCAACAAATCAAAATTGGATGATGCTGCCACATGGTTTTATCCGTGCAGAGGGGAGAAAAGAGAGTGCATGAGTTGTTAGAGAATGATCCTGAGAGAAGGATAAAGACGAACTGTTCTCTGAATGGATCGGTGTTTGAGAAGGTCAACAATGGACCTTTGACAACAGCAACAGAGATAGGGTTTAGGAAATCAACCCCTGGGTGAGCACTTTCAACAACTCTTTGCCTTATTTCTCCAATTGACTAATCTGCTTCGCTGGGGCCTTTAGTAGATATCTAAATCCGGTGATGTGTCGTTCCGTTGCTGCTTCGACGAAACCCCGATCAGGTTAAATTTCCTCTGTTCCAGCTAAGGAATGCGTGAATCTAAGGTGGGAATGATATTCACAGATAACGTCAGCGTCTTTCTTTTTTATCTCTGTACTTCACTGTTGCAGCCGTCCAGGGTCGACTCAGCAGCGGGATTGTGCGGACCATTTCCTCAGAAAAAGTATCAGATCCTTAAAAGTTGAATAATTCATTTACGAGAAAATGCAGGAATAGGCGTTCCTAATACGCCTTCACGGTGAAAGGACTTTGCCTAGTTGGCGATTTTCTTCCGATTTTTCAATGTATCATGCAGGACGTTCACACCATAAAATCACTTGCTGTGCATTTGCGTTGTGATAATATTGACAAGGATCAGCAGAGCAAGCATCTTAATATCAGAGGGGTAAAAGGCCGATTCCAGCCAAAAGTAGGATCTAAAAAACTAATGAGCATTTAAACTTCCGTACGTGGATAATACTCCCCAGGAAGAAAACTCGAGATTACTAGTTATTGAAAATTTGATGTGCCGAAGGTAAGAAACCGGGGAACAGATGCCCACTGAATTATTACATACAAATTAAAAAACAAAAATTGCGCTCTAGCAATTTTATTAGGAAAGGAACACAAGTGTCATAACTTTTTATATACTGTTTACTTAAATATCATCACTTTTTTTCACTCATTTAAACACTATAATTTCCAATCGATCGCTTTAATACTATAACTTTCATAAATATGCATCACAAGTGTCATGCCATGTTGGATAAGCATTTTTAAAAGTTATGACACTCAATTGAAAGCTAAGACAATTAAGGAAACGTTGTAGAAATTATGTGCCCAAGTGGTCAGAAAAAAAAGTCGAGGTATTCAAGTAAGCGTCATAAAAAATTATCACATTTGTAATGTACATATTTCCCATTTCAATACTCAAAGATGTAAGGTAGTCATATTGTCTTTTGAATTTTCTATCTCTTAAAATGGTTAGCATAAAATGTATCATGACAATTACAATTAGAAACTTTCCTTCATCTAGCCACCCTTAACAAGTCTCCCACTTCTCTGAGAAAATCTGCGGAGGAGGTTCGAGATTAGAAACAATAAAGGGACATTTGGTCATTTCAAGGGAATTAGCTAAAATTTTTGTGCAAAGCCTCTTTTGATAGCTTCATTTTTCAACAGAATTAGGTGACTTATTTAATATCCACCAGCTCAACATGGAAACGGTCACACCCTTGATTTTGGCAATGTTATAAGCCATTGGAATAAGACATTCCTCACAAGTTCTAACCTTTAAAACCTTTCTGCTCATTAGGTTACAGAGCAGAAGCAGCTTTGGACAACAGCATCTTACTTCTGACCTCCCATGAACCTTAGGAAAGTTGCACATAACCATCAGTTAATGGACAAGGCACTAATTGTACTAAATGTTCATAACATCAGTGACGAGCTTGCATTGTCTATCCAAAGGTACATAATGCGAGGAAACAATCAGGCCCTTGATCCTCAAGTAAGCGATGTCATGTAAGTTCTAGAAGCCATTGGAATTTGGAATAAGATATTTTTCACGAGTTCTATTTTTCGTAAAACTTTTCTGCTCATAAGGTTGTAAAGCAGTCGCAGCTTTGGACAACAGCATCTTATTTCTGACCTCCCATGAACTTGTGTTCCCAAAGGTACTTAATGAATCAAGTTTTGTGCAACAGGAGAGTGAATCACTGCTCTGTGGATTGCTACTAAGTTCAGTGTTTGGGATGTTAAATCAGACGAAGTACCCTGATTATTACTGATAGGATATATCTGCAGCCCAAAAATTTATGCTGATGAGCTGAAGAAGTGAAGGAGGAATAATGCAAGGTTGTAAAAGTTATGAATGAGCACTTCCATAGCTGATAATATGCATTGTTTAAGCTGGAGATGAGAAAATCAAATTGACTGCCACCCGGTCATAGTGGTTATGGAACGGTTCATTGTTTGGAATTAAGAAAGGGGAAATAAAGATAGAAACATTGAAAACTCGGTCTTCTGCAGGGAAACTTGTTGCATAAATTGTTTACCAGGTCAAGCACTGTCATGTATAAATAGAGACCATGTCATGCAAGGCAACTCACTCCTCCCTCGAGCAATAATACTCTGAGCTAGGAAATTGAACCTGAGATCAGCCCCAACTCCCGCCCACAATGAAGTCCTTTCCAGTTAGCCTTCTCATTTTGGCTTTGGCAACTGCAACTGCCTTTGCTTATGACCCAAGTCCTCTTCAGGACATATGCGTGGCCATCAACGACCCCAAGTCTGCAGGTTAAACCTCTATTCTAGTGTTATTGACATGCTGTTTTCTTCTTGTCAGCGATGCTATAAACAGAACATGCAAAAAGGTTTTGTTTTGGTAGCATGACGACATTGTCATCGCATATTGAGTGATACACATTAAGATGAGTTCTGTTTTCTTATGCAGTGTTTGTGAACGGGGAGTTTTGCAAGGACCCTAAGCAAGCCAATGCAGATGACTTCACCTTTATGGGGTTCAGAAAGCCTGGGAATACTGCAAACCCACTTGGATCGAAAGTCACACCTGCAACCGTCAACGAGTTTCCAGGACTCAATACTTTGGGCATATCCGCGGCTCGCATTGACTTCGCTCCTGGAGGTTTAAACCCTCCCCACACTCACCCTCGCGGCACTGAGATCTTGGTCGTCATCGAGGGCACACTCCTTGTCGGCTTCGTCACATCCAACCAATTGAACAACACTCTCTTCACCAAAGTCTTGTACAAAGGCGATGTGTTTGTTTTCCCAATTGGACTCATTCACTTCCAGTTGAATACTGGAAAGACCCCTGCGCTGGCCTTTGCCGGTTTGAGCAGCCAAAATCCAGGAGTCATTACCATTGCTAACTCCGTCTTTGGAGCAAAGCCACCCATTTCTGCTGATGTTCTCACCAAGGCCTTCCAAGTGGACAAGAAAACTATTGACTACCTCCAAGCACAGTTTTGGTACGACAACAACTAAATGGAACAGATGACTCAAGATATGCCGACAGAGCATTTTAGCCATAGTACTTATGAGATCACTGCTACTTTCCAAGATTGCTAAGAATAAATGAATAATTTTTCTCAATGTTTATAGGGTTGTTATATACCTTGTTGTATGAATCATTGAGCAATAAAGATCATTTTCTAAGAATCTCTTTCAACCCAACCCACCCCCCCCCCCCCGGGGGCGCTTTCTTCCCTCCCTCCCTCCCTCACTGTTTGAGGATAATTCCTCATTCGAAAGGAGCCAAATCCCAAGCAAAGTCATTTCTCACATGTAATTACGGGGCGAGGATCCATAAAAATTCCATCGACGTCACCTTTTTCAAGCTCTAATTTGGTGGAAGCACAGGAAAGGAAGTCCCAGTCCACACACCGCTTGTCATCAGGATCATTGCTTTGTGCTGCCTAGTTGTCTACTTGTTTCCTACTAACCACGATGTATCGTCACTTTGTAGAAAGCATGCGGTATTATCGCAGTTCAACATCTGCATATCTGTGAAAACTGTCCTATGGCAATTACGTGGGAGCTCTTACGATTCATGTGTTCCACTCGATGCTGAATTTCAGGCCATTTTTGAAAACATGACTAGTTTCAACCAAAAGCCCGATTTGGAAAACCATTCACTAAGAAACTGTGCCACATAGCCAAAGAATACTCCCTAAAATAACTCAAGATAGAGTAGTTGATTAAAAGCAGAATATGGAAACTTAAAAGACGAAAAGAAGTGGGAGACAGAGACTCACTATAACCAAATTGAAGTCGCCTAAGATATTTTATATGGATCAGGTGTTCGAAAAAGAATAGCGAGCACATTAAGTCGTAGAACTTTCCGTTCTTCGCAAGTAGAGAAGGACAATTATCTATTAAACATTCACTACCGAAAACGGATTGGATGTGAAGCTCACTACAGATATGCAAATTAAGTAGTCGCCATCATCTACACATCTTCAACAACTCTCCCATTTCTCCATGTTATATTAAGAAGTGTAAACTGCGTTTAAACCTCGCTGCTCCTCTTGCAATTTCCTATAAGCGAGTCCTCGTTAGCAGAAGTCAAAAAATAACCTCTTTTTTTTTTTCCGAGTATAGTTTTTTTTTTCTTTCAATCATCGTCCGCAGTACATATTCGTTTTGGTAGACTTCTGATTGGTGCTGCGGTTTTTACATCCTTGCAATGGATAAAAAACAGCTCAAAAATGGAAGTACATGATTGAATCGTAATGCAATGCATACGCCCGGCAAAGCGATGAAGTTCCTGCGTATTTCCCTTTTTAAAACGCTTCATGTGATCCAATTTACTTCATCAAGAGGACTGGCTGACGTGTCGTATGCCGGAAAAGTCAAACCAAAATTACAAAAATTTGCAAACTCCCAATGTCTGGTTGTTGTGACTTACATCATTTGAGGATCACTGGAGGAAGGTGAAACCATTAATTTTCAAAGTACTTTTTTAGGAACCAAACGCGAATGGACCTATGGCGTATTCAATGCTTTTTCAAGTGAAAAACTAGTAAGCACTTTTCTTAATTAAAACAAAGCATAGCAGTGTCAAGCAAGATAAACTGGATATGGAATTGTGTTTTTCTAATCGAAATGCCATATCTCTATTCAATTTGACTAGGGTTAGTGTTCCGCCTGATTCCTTGATCTATTCCCAGCATAGTTCTCTCACTTGTACATTAATCAATGCATGCTTGCTAGATAATCCATGCTCCAACGACTTTTGAACTTTCAACAAAAACATAAAAACCAAAGTAAGGATCATGTTAATCCTCAAGTTTGCCGATCTCAACAAGTCCATTCCAGAAACTACGAGACCATCTAGAAATCCATTCAACAGAATAGGAGATAACCTTATTAGCAAAGCCTAGCTATGTGAAACAGCCTTAAGAAATGCTTTAGTCCAGGATGAGCTATGTTTTTGGTCCAACATATAAAAGTGCATTGCAAGCAAGCATATGCTCTAAATATTCTTTTTAGTTTCCTCCAAATAACAAAGTGGATCAAATTTTCTAATTTCACGAGGGAGAACATCAACAAACCTAAACTATTTCTTTCGCAAATGTAAAAGCAAATGCTCGGGAGACACGGAGATTGACCCTTTCAACAACATTTGCAGAGACACTATTGTATCAATCTTTACACAAACGAGTTGAGCTTGAAAAGGCGTCAGATATAAATTATATAAGACAAACAAGGGTGGACTCAATTACTTGGCTCAGTTTTAGGCCCCTAGATCACGTCAAATCACGCTCATTGGTACGTGAATGGTCGTGATAATGTGATGAAGCTCCATCACGCGAACATTCCTTGTCAAGACTTGACCTCCATTGATTTAGTCCCGGGTCGTCGCGTCAATTTATGAAAGTTGCTGTTCATGTCTTTGTCCTAGGAATATAAAATCAAAGTAATGGACACGTGCTTGTAGTTGTTGTGGAATGACCCGTCTATCGCGTCTAAAACCAAACTTGCATAATATCCGAAGATTTTCAATGTTGCCTATCACGCAGAAAGCGCTGTACTTGGTCAACAATCTGCATTTATATATAGAGCACGTGTCGCCATGCCTCGTCAAGTAGATTACCTGGAGAGAGCCTAAAGTCTTTCTACTAATTTATTTAACAGGATTCGCCTTTAACAAAAAGTTAAGCCAACAAATTTAGTATCAACCAAATAAATCAATTGCTCTTCACCGTGATGTGCATCCGACGAAAAACCCAAATCACTTAAACTCTTAATTGTAACCCTTAAAAAATTAGCTTGTTAATACTTATGTGGGACATTAATTATAGTTAATCCTTTAAATGTCCTTGTTTGAGCGATCTAATCCATTGACAATTTTATTATGCAGTGTAGTCTTCGACATAAGATATGGGCTGTAAGTCACCATAATCTAACCATCTTGGCAATCTCGCCCACTTTAATTTTTTAACCAGGTCTTGCATATGTGGGCCTCCTTCAGAAGCCGAACTATTGTGCTTCTATTTATCATCGTTCGCGTCAAAACCCCAAAAAAGAAGAAAGTCCATATTCATGAATTTTTGCAGAAAAAAAAGAATGCTTGGTTTCTAAGTACATCCCATGTACTTTGGTGCTAATTCGTACGTTATTAATCATTACTAACGAGGATATATCAGTAACTGAAAGTCTTCGTGCTGCAGATGCGGAACATTTCTCCTCAAGCAATCGCGATGGCCACCTCAATCTTCTTCTGATTGACGGTGACAATAAAATATGCAAACCAGAAGAGTAATGGTCATAATCACAAAAAAATCAAAATGTGTGATGCTGCCACGTATATTTTATTGGTGCGGGCGGAGAATAGAGAGTGCAGGAGTAGTTGAGTGCGGACCGTTTCTTCAAAAAGAGCAACATAGCCTGAAAAAGTCAAATATTTTATTTACTAGGTGTTCCAAATACATCTTCACCACTAAAAGACTTGCCTAGTTGGTGATTCGCTTCCTGTTCTTCAGTATATCATGCCATTGTTACATAAAGCACCCAGGATGTTCACACTATTTGGTCACCTCCTGTGTACTTGTGTCATGATAACAACATCAAATGGAGCAAGCATCTTGATATAGAGAGGTAAAAGGCATATCAGCCGAAAGTATGATCTGAAAACTAATGAGTATTCAAACTTTTGTATGTAGATACTACTCTCCAAGAAGAAAACTCAAGATTGTTAGTAATAAAAATTTGATATGTGGAAGGTAAGGGCCCGTTTGGCAATGTCCTACTCTTTCTTTTTTCTAATTTTTCGTTCCCCAAAAAAAAAAAAAACAAATTATTTGATAACGTCAACTAGTTTTTATATTTCTTAAAATAGAAAAGTGATCGGGGAATAGATTTGTAATAGAAATAAGAACTAGAAAAAAGCATTTTATTGTTTCCGAAAATAAATTCTAGAAATAAGTTATTTCTTCTTTTTTTTATTTTCTTTTCTTCTTCCTTGTCACCCCCTCGCCCTTGGCCACTGCCCTCGTTGTGACCAACACGACCAACACTAGCCAGCCGCTGCCACGTATTGCCCGACACCCGCCACCCACAACCCGCTGTTCGCGGCAGCAAAGGCAAGCAAGAACCAAAAAAGAAAAAGAGAAAAAAATCTCAAAAATTATTAAAAAATTAAAAGAAATTATACGTTACAAAAAAAAAATGTGGATTGTACCAAACACATTCCTATTCTTTTTCACTATGAGAATGGAAATTTTGTATAATTACTAAATGCGTTCTTTTATTTAGAAATTATTCTGAAGAATATAAATATATAAATAAAGCTATTTTTAAAAAGAAATTTGTTTTCCCAAATAGAAGTGTTATCAAACAGACCTGAGAAACTACGGAAGGAAGACTCGCTATTTACTAACTTAAAAAGTCTCCTAAACTTATTTTGGTGGAGCAGCTGTGCATCGGAATATCATATAACGTAAAATTAATTAAATAAATTTGTGCTTCTAGCAATCTCATTACTCAAAGACATAAGGCAGCGGGACTGTCCTTTCAACTTTCGTCTCTTAAAATGGTTAGCACAAAAATCTATCATGACAATTACGATAGGAAAGTTGCCTTCATCATCTACCCATCTTTAACAACTCTCCCACTTCTCTGAGAAAATCTGTAGAGGAGCTTCGAGGTTAGAAACAATAGAGGGACATTTGGTAATTTCAAGGAATTAGCTAAAATTCTTCGGTGTTGATAGCAAAAGCCTCGTTTGAATTATAACCTTCCGAAGCATCGTTTTTCCAACAGAATTAGGTGACTTAATTAATATCCACTAGCTCAACATGGAAACAATCACACCCTTGATCCTCAAGTAAGCGATGTCATATAAGTTCTAGAAGCCATTGGAATTTGGAATAAGATATTGATTACAAGTTCTCACTTTCGTAAAACCTTTCTGCTCATAAGGTTGTAGAGCAGTCGCAGCTTTGGACAACATCTTATTTCTGACCTCCCATGAACTTGGGTTCCCAAAGGTACTTAATGAATCAAGTTTTGTACAACAGGAGAGTGAATCGTTGCTATGTGGATTGCTACTAAGTTCAGTGTTTGGGATGTTAAATCAGACGAAGTCCCCTAATTATTACTGATAGGATATATCTGCAGCCCAAAAATTTCCATGGTGAAGATGAGTGTGAAAAAAGTTTTTCCTACTCTAGAAAGGGTCAATTCAATCCACTTTGGACGCATGAAACTGTGTTCAGAAAACAGTCCTCGCGTAATCATGCTGCTCCAAATTGATGCTGAAGAGCTGAAGAAGTGAAGGAGGAATAATGCAAGGTTGTAAAAGTTATGAATGAGCACTTCCATAGCTGATAATATGCATTGTTTAAGCTGGAGATGAGAAAATCAAATTGACTGCCACCCGGTCATAGTGGTTACGGAACGGTTCATTGTTTGGAATTAAGAATGGGGAAATAAAGATAGAAACATTGAAAACTTGGTCTTCTGCAGGGAAACTTGTTGCAAAAATTGTTTACCAGGTCAAGCACTGTCGTGTATAAATAGAGACCATGTCATGCAAGGCACCTCACTCCTCCCTCGAGCAATAATAATCTGAGCTAGGAAATAGAACCTGAGATCAGCCCCAACTCCCGCCCACAATGAAGTCCTTTCCAGTTAGCCTTCTCATTTTTGCTTTGGCAACTGCAACTGCCTTTGCTTATGACCCAAGTCCTCTTCAGGACATATGCGTGGCCATCAACGACCCCAAGTCTGCAGGTTAAACCTCTATTCTAGTGTTATTGACATACTGTTTTCTTCTTGTCAACAATGCTATAAACAGAAAATGCAAAAAGGTTTTGTTTTGGTAGCATGACGACATTGTCATCGACTATAACTAGTACAATAGTCATCGCATATTGAGTGATGCATATTAAGATGAGTTCTGTTTTCTTATGCAGTGTTTGTGAACGGGGAGTTTTGCAAGGACCCTAAGCAAGCCAATGCAGATGACTTCACCTTTATGGGGTTCAGAAAGCCTGGGAATACTGCAAACCCACTTGGATCGAAAGTCACACCTGCAACCGTCAACGAGTTTCCGGGACTCAATACTTTGGGCATATCCGCGGCTCGCATTGACTTCGCTCCTGGAGGTTTAAACCCTCCCCACACTCACCCTCGTGGAACTGAGGTCTTGGTCGTCATCGAGGGCACACTCCTTGTCGGCTTCGTCACATCCAACCAATTGAACAACACTCTCTTCACCAAAGTCTTGTACAAAGGCGATGTGTTTGTTTTCCCAATTGGACTCATTCACTTCCAGTTGAATACTGGAAAGACCCCTGCGCTGGCCTTTGCCGGTTTGAGCAGCCAAAATCCAGGAGTCATTACCATTGCTAACTCCGTCTTTGGAGCAAAGCCACCCATTTCTGCTGATGTTCTCACCAAGGCCTTCCAAGTGGACAAGAAAACTGTCGACTACCTCCAGGCACAGTTTTGGTACGACAACAACTAAATGGAATGGATGACCAGAAAAACACCAACAGAGGATTGAGCCATTTAACTTACGCAAGCATTCCTAGTTTCCACGAGAGACTTGCAAGAATAAAAACACTGCTTTATGTCAGTGGTCAATGGGTATTTTTACCTCTTGTATGAGTTATTGATCAGTAGAGTATTATTTACTAAGAATCTCCTGTTTCTCGATCCCTGTTTTGACGAAAGTTTCTCATATGGACCGGAACGAAATGCCAAGCAAAGTCATAATAGAAAGAAAACACAGATTTCGATCAGATGCATATAAGCTCAGTGAAAACAATTGCAACGACTTTGGGCACTCGGATCAGCCTCAAAATGATCATTGAAGTGTTGCTTGTCAAATTATCGAGCACAAAAGGTTATTGCACGCTTTCCATTGCGGGACCTGAACTCTCGTATTGATCAGACATCCATCAAGAACGATCCATCCATATTCCATTGGTGTCAAATTTTCATACTCTGATTTTGTGATACTGCGGCACAGTAAGTCCCATTCCACGCTCAGCATGTCATGAAGACCAATGCTTCGTGCTGTCAAGTTGCTGACTTTGTTCCTATTGCCTGGATGTATCGTCGTTCTTGTAGAAAACATGCTGTACTTTCACAGTTCGACATCTGCTACCAATTTGGTGGGAACTCTTACTATTCTTGTATTTCACCGCCCGCTGAATTTCTGACGATTTTCGAAATGATGACTACTATCAATAAAAATCCCAATCTGAAAAACCATTCACTAAGAAATCGTACTATATGCAAAGAATACTCTCTAAAGTAACTCTAGATAAAGTAGTTGATTAAAAGAAGAATATCAAAAGTTGAAAAAAAAAAAAAAAACTAAGAGACTAAGGATCCGTTCATTTCGCATAAAATATCACCTTTTCGGAAAATATTTTCTAGAAAGTCTTTTTTTTTTCTTTTGGAAAATGATTATATCAACTTTGAGTGGAAAATATTTTTCACCGTTCATTAACTAATTCAATTATTTAGGAAAAATTATCAAAAAATTGAATTTTAATATGTTTAATTGACAAAAAAATAGTTTTATTTTAAAAAAATGAATTTTCAATTTAAAAAATCGAAAATTTTATTATTTATTATTATTTTTTTCCCCTTCCTCCTTCCTTCGCCGCCGCAGCCTAACAATGGCTAGCTGCCCGACGGCTAAGTAAGACGCGGTCGCCAGATCCGGCGAGCTCAAGGCTCAGCCAATCTCACTCGAGCTCGTCGCATCTAGTGGCAAAGCTCGGGCTCGCCTAAATTGGAAGCCCAATATCTACCACAAGATCCGGCAAGCTCGGGTGTGACATCCTGAAATTCGACCCCGTTTCGACAAAGTGAAATTGGCATTTCGTCGACGTGTTTACAGTCCTTTTTCTCTGAGCTGATCACTCACGAGTTAACTAACCTATTGGGTGAAGCTGTTAAGGGATGTATCTGCAGTAAAATCCCTAAAAGCTACTTAATTTGTTGGATTGGACTAAAATCACGCCTGATCGATTTTTAACCACGAAATTGAACTCGATTTCGGGAATCGAATTTTAAGCGCGTCATAATTCTTATTTTAAGGATCCTGTCTCATCGTCCGTCAAATTATTGATGAATCCGAAATTTCAATAAAGAAATTATCGGAGGATTAATTGAAGACCAAGAGAAAATAGAAAGGAAAAGGGGAAGAGAAAAGGAAAATATGAATAATGATATTAAGTATTTTCTTTTTCTCTCTTTTTCTTTCTTTTTTTTCTCTCTTCTCTCTCCTCTCCCCCTCCCCCTTCGTGCGCAGCCCCCATCGAACACCCCCTCTTGCCAATTTCAAATTGGCTTCTTCTCCTCTCTCTCTACTTTGACTAGTCAAAGGCTTCTTCTCTCTCCTCTCTCTTCTCCCCCATCCCCTCGTGACCGAACCCCCTCTTTCTTCTTCTTCTTCTTTCTTCTTCGTGGAAACGGCGAACCAGAAGCTGCAGCTCGCCGTCTGCTCCGTCGCCGCTCGTCCCGCCGCCGCGCGCACGCGCGCCCGCGCGCCCGCGCGCGCGCGTCGCTCGCCGCCGTGCGCCGCGCCCCCGTCCCTCGCGCCCGGGCGTCTCCCCGTGCGTCTCCGGCCCCGCTGCCCGGCCTCCGGCCACCGCCTACCTCCGTCCGGCCACCGCGTAGCCTCCCTGGCGTCCCCTCACCCTCCGCCGGCCTCCCCTCGCCACCCTAGCCGCCGGACAAGCTTTGTTCAGCCAAGAACAGCAGCTGGAAAAATGGGTTTCCAGCCCTGTTCAAGGCCCGTTTTGGGCCGTTTCCGCACCCCGAACCCGAGTCGTGCTTTGGGAAGATTTGTTCCTCACGTCGCCCTAGTCAGATTGATCCGATTTGCGCGCGATTTGGTACTAATCCCGGATTAGTTGGCTAATTATGCTTAAGGTGGGTTTAGTTTTAATTAATTATGTTTAGGTTGTTAGATTAAAATAAATGATCAATTATTAGTCAATTGTGATGCGATTTAGATAAATTGAATGTGTAATTAGCAAGTAGACGTGGTCTACTATTTATTGGAAGTGTCTTGGGATTTTTCCCAACCCTTAGTGGGCTTCAATTTGGCGATTCGGGCCTAAGTGAGATTTTTGGCATTTAAATATTATTTTTCGGAATTAAATTAATTAATTATTTATTTTCCGAAAATTCAACTGGGATGGCTAGTGACCGGAATATTATGCTAATGACTGTGGTGAAGTTCGTTTATTTAATCGGGCTTTATTTTGAGCTAAATTGAATTTTTAATATTAATTATATAATTTTCGAAATTAATTATTTATTTATTTTCCGAAAATTCAACTGAGATAACCCGTGACCGGAATATTATGCTGATGATCGTGGTGAAGTCCGTTTATTTAATTGGGCCTTATTTTGAGCTAAATGGAATTTTTAATATTTATTAATTAATTTTCGAAATTAATTAATTATTTATTTTTTTTCGAAAATTAAGATTGAGATGGCCGACGACCAAAATCTCGTGCTGATTGTCGTGGCGCAGTCCGTTTATTTATTTGAGTTTGAATTTGTACTGAATTGATTTAATTGTGGATTTTTAGGATATGTTCCTAAATTGATTATTTGGGTAAATTGAGTACGAATTAAGGTTGTGGATAATTGCTTTAGAAATGGGATGAATCATCATGAAAGGCACGTGGCTCGGTGAATAGTACATCATCTCGGAGAATGCACGTGGCTCGGTGATTTGGTATATCGTTTCGGAGAATGTACGTGGCTCGATGATTAGTACGTCCCCTTGGAGAATGCACGGGGCTTGATGATTAGATATATCACCTCGGAGAATGCACATGGCTCGATGACGAAGTATGTCGCCTTGGAGAATGCATGTGGCTCGGTGATTAAGTGTGGCATCTTAAAAGAGACACATGGGCTCGGTAATTTGATGCATTACCTCGGAGAATGCATGTGGTCTCAATGAGTACATTTGGCATCTTGAAGAGACACGTGAGCTCGGTGACTTGATGCATCGCCTCGAAGAATGCACGTGGGCTCGCTGATTCAGAATGGCATTTTAAAGGGCACGTGGGCTCAGTAAATTAATGCATTACCTCGGAGAATGCACGTGGCTCGGTAATTGGTTTTATCAATTGAGACTGTATAGCAATAGCTTGAATGACCGGGAAATGGTCAGGCTGATATGTAATCAACTAGGTCGATTGATCATTACTTTGATTTGATGTCGTGGATTGATTGACTGATTGAAAAGGACCGTGAGTGGTCTTATTGGCTTGTAATCGACTAGGTCGATTTGATCGATGCTTCGATCGGTGATATGATTGCTTGTGTGCTTATTATGAGTTGTACTGACTTGCAGGTGGGACATGAGGCCAAGGTACGTCTTCTGCCCTGTGCGTGTATAGGCAGCCTATAGTATAATAGTTTACTAATCAGGCTTAGTGGGGTAGAACTCGCCGAGACATAGTCTCATCCCAGTTTGGGGAAAACATTTCAGGATCCCGACGAGGAGCTGAGGAGGAGGAATTTGTGAAGGAGAACTCGGAGGTAAAATCTGAGGAGAAGAATTTTGGAAGAAGAAGATAATCCTGAGAGGGGCCTTGAGTACGGCCTGAATGGATTAAGATCCTATCTTCTTTTGGGATCTCCATTTTGATGTGAATAATTATGAAGTGGTTGGTGTTTTGTATAAAAGTTTGGTTATAAGTTTCAATATGAAAAATATGGCCATGCTTTTCTATCCCATCGTTTTATTGTCTGGGGATTTTAACTGCTTCCGCATGTGCTTAATAAATGAAAGGGTTGGCGATACATAGTCCTGGGATATTGCATTATAAAATCGACCAGATGTGAAGGATGTGTGCGTGCTCGAGGATCGAGGCGTGACATCGGGCGAGGCCCGAGCCTCGCCCAGCTCGCCGGATTTGGCGAGGCCCGAGCTCCGCCCTAGGCTAGCCATGCTCCACCTCACCTGATTTGGCGAGGCCTAAGTTCGTCAGGCTCGGATGAGCTCGGCTTCCCAAGATCGAGCTAGGCGGAGCCTCACCGGCCTAGGGCAAGGCTCGACTGGCTCGCGGCCGATCGTCGGTCGCCACCGTTGCCAACGATCGGCCAAGGTTGAGGAAGAAGATGAAACGGAAAGAAAGAAAAAAATAAAAATAAAAACTCGATTTTTTAAAAAAGTAAAAAAGAAAAAAAGAAAAAGAAAGCATAAAAATAAAAATGAAAATGTGTTGGTGAAAAAAAGTAAGGTGGAAGAAGTTATGGAAAATGTTTTCCACTTTTGAAAAGTGGAAAACATTTTCCTTGACTTATTCATTTTCCATGAAACGAACACTGGAAAATCCGGAAAATATTTTCCTTAAAGTCATTTTCCATGAAACGAACGGAGCCTAAGACTTACTATAACCAATTGAAGTCCCCTACCGTACTTCAAGTGGAGCGGGTGTTCAGTGCAAAATAGAGACTTAACCATCGGACTTCCCATACTTCGCAAGTAGATACGGACAATTATCTCATAAACTCTCAGCATCGAAAACAGTTTGGATGTGAAGCTCGCATTAGAGATATCGAAAACGGACAATTATTTTTCTTGATAGATTTCTTCGTTTGGAACAAGTGTGTGCTTAACCCTACAATCCTCCTTGTTTTCTAGATTTGGCTTTATTTTGTAGTGGTTTGGCCTTTGCTCTACTTCGATTTGCTTTACCATGAAAGTTAATGTACTTCTTGTATATCATTTCGAGCCACCAATATAATTTTTTCTGACCAAAAAAAAGAAGTTAATGCTTCCTAAGTAAGGAGTTAGTTAATTTTAGTTGGTGTTCATGGATCTTAACTCACTGTTTATTATGATAGGCATTTTATAAATTTCGAACTTACGATAAAAAAGTTAAGTTACACAATTGTTTATATTATTTTAGCTTTGTCCCTAAGGAAGAACTTTAGCACTTTTATTAACCTAAGTAGGTACTTTCAAGTTTAAGTTAAGTTACACAATTGTTTGTATTAATTTAGCTTTGTCCCTAAGGAAGAACTTTAGCACTTTTTTTTTTTTTGGTAAGGTGAACTATAGCACTTTTATTAACCTAAGAAGGTACTTTCAAGTTTCTGTGCCGCCATTCTATGTATCTTTCTGTTTTTTCACATTTTAATTACGATATATTCTTTATATCGTTCCAATTTAGTCATATGTCTTTGAATAGACCTGAATTTTGAAAAAAAATTGTATTCAGGTAACATGTAAATGATCATGCTCAATGTTAATGGATTGTTTGTGCATCGTATGTGATATTGAAAAAAAAATGATTTCATTTATTGTGGATACTTGTGCAAAGTTTGTTGATTCACAACGCTTTAACAGCATAATAATTTGACACAAAAGTGTGAATAATCGGCTTGAGCTTCACTTATTCAAATCTCTCTCTCTACATGCCATAGAGGTGACCAGCACGGCAACAGTATCCATCAACATTCGACCACCATGGTGGTCACCTGAAACAGGGGTAGCGATGTCGACAACGGCTCAAAATAGAGTTTTCTTATATTCCCAGGTATATATTTTAGTCTATTTAAGTAAAATCATATCGTCTGCTAGGCATTTTATTGTATTTCTCCATATCAGCCCTCATATCAGATCAAATACTTATATCACATCACACCAAATCCAGTTCACCTTTAAATACTGACAAACCAAATGCCGCATTTGATAGATGAACTTATAAATACAAGTAAAAGGGAAAATCAAAGCATGTCACTTATTTAAATAGTAGCTTATACATATAACAGGGGACTCGCCCATCATTCAACTTATTGCAATTCAGATTACTTAGCTTTATGGATGGTAGCTTATTTGAATGGATACATAGTGGAAAGAGTTTGATCTCGCACCGGGCTTCAAACTTGATCATTCCTGAAATGGATAATCTTCGACTCTCATCCTACAGGCTCCAAGTTGGACTTGAGCTCCAATGCTTGTGCCGCACAATACATAAATAGAGTCTCGAGCTTCGGCCAGGCAAGTGGTGCAGTCATCTGCCCCCATAGCTTCGTCGCAGTCTGCATGGCCGTAACAGGAACCATGTTGGTAGTAGTAATTGTTACCTTGGCTTGATGTAACTTCCGTTAATTGGTATATGACAGCATATTTATCTTTGGCGTAGGGGTCCTGCTCGGAAGGGTACGTCCTCGCACTGCATATTCTGTACTTCAGTCCAATATCAGGAGTTTGACACTTGACAACATTGCACGAGCAAAGTAACCAAAGCAGAAGCAGCAGTTTCACGATATGCTGTGAGAAGGTATTCATGGTTTGGCACTCTCTAACACCTTTACTTTCCTGCTTGATTTTTCTTGAAGTGGTTCTGTTATATAAGAGAGACTTCACATAGGTTTCTCCACCTACTCGTCCTTACTCAAGGGTGAAAAGCCTAGAGAACGTCAAAACCAATTATTCATTAAAATCTTTTTTCTCTAATTCAGTTAATCTCTCCAGCTTGGACGTTCGAATATCCATTTTCCTGGAGCAAATTTCGAGATCAATATTAAAGGCAGGACGAATTTGTTGACATCATCTCTTAGATATACAATTTTTACTCGCAAATATACATTATGCAAGACAGATTTCATGACGTCATCCCTTACCATGATTGTTTCTTGTTATCCTTGTATTAGAGAAGAAGCATCCATTAGTTATTCCTATACTAAAAGAATTAAATAATCACCACACACCAAGAATTCAATTTGTTTGTTGCAAGAAATTAAACTTTTAAATAATTAGCTGCACACCGGTCGTGACGATATCATTTATGCAAGATTTTCTCAATTTAATTTTAAGGTTATCATTTTAAGATACTTTGTTTTTCTTCTTTTTATATTGTTTAAGGCTCAGATCAATTCATCAAGGTAAGGTTAACTTTTTAAATCTAGTTAAATTCTTCCAAAATTTGTGGCTGGGAATGCTCCCACAATTTCAAGGGACCCTTGAGCATTGGCGGGCTGGGCTTGGACCACATAAATGGGCTCTGGGGCTTCCGTCGGTCGAAATTTAGTTGCTGGACCTGAAGTCTTGAAACTGTAATGTCCTTGGTTCGTAAGTTTAGATAGAACTCTGCACTATGCTGAGAAAATGAATTTGGGATAACGAAATTGCAACATTGTTTATCAACAGTTGAATTCCGCTGATATTGGCAGATTCAATCCTTGAGAAAAATTTCTTTGAAAATTGATGGATTTGAAAGCAAAATTCAGGTGCCAACAAAGGTTTAGTAAACCTTCTTTTAACACTAAAGTTATAAGGTAATCCTTGCTAAGTAAAGAATTAGTTAACTTTAGTTGGTGTTCATGGATCTTAATTTACTATATATTATAAAAAAAATTATGAAAGAAAATCAAGTCACACTATTGCTGTGTTATTTCAGCTTTGCCATTGTCCCTAAGGAAAGAACTTCAACAGTTTTTTTTTCTTTTTTCTTTTTTTTTTTGTAAAAATATCTCAGATACTTTGGGCGCAAGATGACAACTATTCTGTTCCTTAAATAGTTTCGAACAGAAATAGAAGAATTTCTAAGCAAAAAAAAAAATTTTACTCGAAAATAGAAATTCATTTGATAACGACACAAAATTTCTTCCTTTTAGACGGCATGCAGTACGGCGACGACCGACGACCTTTAATATAAAAAATAAAAATAAAAATGATTTAGTAACAAAAAAAAAATGAATAAAATAAAATAAAATAAAATAAAATAATTCATAAAAAATAAAATATAAATATAATTTTATTTTAAAATAAAAATATCCTTAAAAATAAATTTATTTTATTTATTCTATTTTATTTTATTTTACGAATAAATTTATTTTAAAATGATTAAAAATAAAAAATAAAAAATAAAATTTATTTGGCAAAACACTAAAGGCAAATAAAAATAAATTTATTAAATTTATCATAAATAAATTATTTTTATTTATCATTTTATTTTTAGTTTATTAAAATAAATTTATTAAATTTATTAAAAATAATTTATTTATTTTAATAATTTTATTTTTATTTTTAAATGAATAAAATGAATATATTTATTTTTATTTATTTTTATTTTTAATAAAATGAGGAGAGGGAGGAGGAGGAGGAGGCGAGACGTAGAGGAGATGAGGGAGGACTTACCGAAATTAGGGTTTAGTGAGAGAAATTACTTCGATTTTCTCTTCCGTAAATCGAAGTAGAAAATTTTAGCTTCGATTTCTTTTCCAAACCTATTTTTGGAATAAAAATCTATTCCATAAATATAAAAACTGAATAGGTTTATCAAACGGATTTCTCTTCCAGAAACAGGTCTAGAATAGAAAAATTATTTCTGGAACAGAAATTTTGGGTTGTCATGCACCCCCTAGGCAGCCGTGGGAGACACCACCTAGAGTAACCGAGGGTCATCATGGCCTCGCCAACAATCAGCGAAGCCCTAACAGCCTCATCCAGGGCCTTCACAACGAGGGTAGCCATGTCTGGGTGAAGCCCACCTCGCCCTCACCGTGAGGCCCTAGGGGAGGCAATCAGGGCCTCGCCGATTGTTGGCAACATTGCGACAGCCCTCTTCCTCTCTAGGCGGCATCGCTCGCAGCTGCCTAAAGCTAAACGCCACCTAGAGCAGTCTCACCTAAGGCCTTCATAGCCAAGGCAGTGCGGTCGCAAAGGGTCGTCGGTGACCTCGCCAACCCTCAAGGAAAAAATGAAAAAGAAAAGAAAAAATAAAATTTTAAAAAATAATAATAAATATTAAAAACATTAAAATAGTATTTTCCAAAGTGGCCACGTCAGCTTTTCTAATGAGGCAAATTGGAAGTGGCATTCAAGTGATCGATTTTTCAAAAATAATATTCGTATTGCCCCAAATCTAGGTTGTCACATTCTCCGCCCCTTATGGCACAGCAAGGTCTAGGTCGTTACATTCTCCACCCCTCAAGGCACAACGTCCTCGCTATGGTTCCACACGCTGGATCTCTGAGCTTTAATCCTTTAGGCCTCACCACCTTCCACATCATCTGCATCCATATTGCCATTACCTTATAGATGATCTCACTAGCCATTTTGGGCCCTTACGAGTCTCATATCATTCTACGACCTGACCAGCAAGCCAAATTTGGCATCGGCAACCCTCACCTGTGGTTGCGCGAGAAAGGCTAGCCAGCAACAAATTCAAGTGAATCAAATCCAACTCCCTCGGATTTAAAACAACAAAGCAAAGTCTTATAATCCAAGGGAATCCGGATAGAGAGGGGATAAATGTAAGGGCGTAGAAGAAGAAAGGTGTTGCCTATAATTTTAGGGACAACCTTGATGGGCTAAAATCAGTTGATGAGACCATGAACACTAACACACATGGGCCCCATTTGCTTCAAACAATTTCTTCGACTTGGCCGATCTTTTGCAAACAAGCACTGATCAATGCTATCTGTGTGCTTGCGCGTATGCCAGTCTGGCGAAACGAGGCAAAATGCTCATAGTTGTTATTGATGAGGTCACACTTGCTAAAACTATTGTGCTCACGAAGCTCCCAAGCCTTGTTCATGACTTCCTAGGCGATTTTGTGACATTGGATTTTTGCCGGACCTCGAATATGTGACGGTCCGTGACAAATTGACGGAAGTATCATCGGATTGCATCATTGGTACCATTTACGGACACCATTTTATTGTCATCGTTGGATTGAGACATTACTTTTGGTCATGGTCCGATCATAGAATAAATTATAGTCTCGTCGAAAATCTTTCTCACGTTCTAGTGAGACCGAGGCTCATTCCAAATAATATGTCGACAAGATATCTATTACACTAACTTTAGCCATCCCTCCCATTAGACGATCATAATTCTCGACCCTGCCAACCCGAGTGCGCCAATGAAGAGACACCCAAGGATCGGCCATCAGGAGCTGCCCATTTTCTCATGTGCATGAAAAATAGGAGACCTCAAATACTCCATGCACGTTTTTTTTTCTATAGGCAGCTAACAAAAGGAAAAATTGGACATGCGTGGGGCTGTTTTCCATCCAAGCTACCCTACGAATCTGCATGCAATTGACTAAATGAGTTAATTAGTCTAGGGGAACATCCAGGACCATGCACGTTGCTTCATGCATGGGTCAACAAAGGAAAGAATTGACCCATGCAGCTAACGCATGGAAGAAGTTCGAGCAAGGGGGAAGGGACACGTCCCTTGCATGGAGAAGCAAGGTGGCGTGCACCCAAGGAGGAAATCCCAGCTGCTGGACACGTACAATCCAGCTACCGCTCGCCCAATTAGCCACCGAGAATTTACCTTTGTTGACCCCTAAAGTCAACCAACGAAGGAACAAAAGGGCTCGTAAAAGAGAGCAAGAGAGAGAATAACCGAGCAAAACAAGGCAGAGAGAGAGAGAGAGAGAGAGAGAGTGCAGCGAGCGAGAGTGAGAGGAGAAGAAGGAGACTGTTCCCTCCATCCATGCATGCGCGCCGTCGACGCCGCTCACACTTGCTGTTGTCGAGCCGTGTCCGTGATCGCGAGCTTCTCAATTTCTCGCCGTCGACACCGTAGGACTTAAGGCAACTAAAAGTCTACTAGCCTATGTAATGTAGTGCTGTTGTTGTCTGATGAAGTGCAGCTAGATTGAAAAGATTTGAGTTTTGGATGTTGGATGCTAAATTTTAGAATGATTGAAGTAGATTGGGATTAGTGGATTGAGGAAATGCTCGGATTTTCTATGTGTGTTTCGATGCCTTTGAATTTCAATCGAAAACAGATTTTGGTGACTATAAAACTTTGAAAATTTGGCCGTAGATTGTTTTGGAAAAACCTCACGATTTGTATGAGAAATTCTATTTACTGTGGCACCGACCTCAAATATTTTAAGAAAATGTACGGTGCTTTCAAATTTCGAAATCTATATCAATTTTTCTAAACCATTGAAAATCGGGTTGAATTTTGGACTTACTATACGAGTTTTCAAATTTACTGGTCGTTTTGATAAATGATTTGTCGCAAGCCAAGAGTGTGGATACTACTCTTGGATTACTTTTGATGGATTTTGAAAATGCCAAAAGGTGAGTTGTGATTATGGAATTCCGAAAGGAATCCAAAGGATTTCAAATGTTGTTGTTGTTTTGAAAATATTTTGGCATTGAAAATGATTTGGTTGTTAAACCATGGCTGAGATGTGATTGCTGCCGTTGGACCCTCGGGACGACGATGCCCCGGGAGTCGGGTTGCCCATGGGATCATAAGGGTCGATGCCTTTGGATGCCTAGGGACTGCTGAGCCCCAAAGGTTCCCTGGGAGTGTCAAGATGCCCGGATACGAACTCCAGAGGGTAGGGGCAACCATTTACATGGCGAGCCCCAAAGATTCCTCGTGATGCTAGGTGAGGTGCAAGATGCTTAAGAGGTGTGATGTAACACGCTCTGGATGTTGGGGTTTCATAGATCATGTATAAGTAAAATTAACAAAAAAGAACGCAACAGAAACAAAAATATATTTTATACATGATTCTCTAAAGGTATTGTTCATGCGTTTTAATCAAAAATTTGAATATAAAAGGGAGTTAAACAAATTACCTCTCGAAGCGCGCTTTGTACGAATTGGTTAAGATGTTCTACAATTCGAGCCCCACAAACATCAGACCTCTAGTTCAAACACACCAACAACGAACGTCAAACAGAAGAGAGAACTTTCGGATATTCACCACTATGATCGTGCTAGCAATCTCATGGAGACAATTCGCCATATCCTTGATGTTTTTGTCATGGCCCGGATGAGAGAAAATCCTTTTCTTTCTTGTGTCTCAAAGACAACCCTCGAATGCACACCAGGTTTCTCTTTATTTTTTGCAGCCCTTTTTTTTTGTGTGTCACAAAACCACATTTTAAATAAAATAAAATATAAACTGACCAGCAACGGTTGCTAACCGATGGACGATCAGCAACCGTTGCTGATCGTCCACTTATGCACGAACAATCGTGCATGAGCAAACCGCTCATGCACGATCTTGTGCATGATGTTTCAGTGCATGTGCACGAATTCGTGCACATGCATGAAGCAATTTTTTTAATTAGTTATTAATTAATTAATTAATTAAGTAAACGGATAATTAATTAATTAATCAATCACTTTTAAAAATAAAAAGAACATAATCTTTATATGTACAATTGGAATACATTAACATGTATCTAGTTTGGGCATACATGTGCATCATATGTAAATAGGCTCATGACTATAATACAAATTAAATTAAATCCCATTTAATATAATTTCAAATCGACTCAATTCAATTGCAGTAATTGTAAACACATTTACAACAATATTTCTTTCTTGTTCCATGTTATCCTAATTGTTTATGATGTATGACATCCTTGGTTCATCACTAAGCTGGTAGTAAGACTTGTACTAACATATTAGTACTTCCAAAAAAATTAATTGTCCCGATTAATCTTTTAGGTCCTACAAACCATGATTAACATCTAGCAATATGTCATGACTACTCAGATAGTGTGAATATTTTAAGAACATAATGAACTTGTCAGCTTTGGCTATAGTGTAATTCGATCCCTCTGTCTTACTATGTCCTGATCAAACAAAGACCATTGAATATTTGTAAAGTCATTAATTCGATCATATGCACAAATCTAATTGACATGCATTTTATTTGAGACATAAATAATTTATTCTCGATTACAATCCCGACCGAGGATTTCAAAGCAGTGACATAATTAGATCACATAGGACATCATTATTATACCTTGCATTTAACAATGAGACATATTCCATACTGCGCACACGTGCAACTTCGTATATGAACAAACTACGACCATTAGGTATAAAGATGGATCAACGACCCGACATTACGTGCACTTGTGAACCATAGTTGTTCGACACACAAGTTAACATTCTGCCTCAGGTTTAAGGATTATTTACACAAGACCAAAGCATGAACAATTAGACATTGACCACGTTAAATGCTTCCATGTCGCTAATCGTTCCATATGCGTCACGTTCAGTGAACTTGTCTAATACAAACACTTAGTGTTCTTAACTTAGGCATCACAATACCCAATGACTTGTGACTCATCATTTCCTTAAGTATTTAATACTTAATGGTCAAGTTATGAACACCGGTCTCAACAGGATTATTAATATTCACTCAATAATCCATCGACCGGGAACGATTTAAAGATTCAGTCTAACTATGAACCCGTCACATATATTCTTAACGTCTCAAGAATAGGTCTAGTTACAACTGATCTTATGGAATCATTCATAAATATAAAATAATTGGACAAATGAATGAATACGTCATTGCCATTAATTAAATAATAATAATGAAAGTACAACTGAAATCCCTAATATGTTACTATTACATAGTAGCTTTAGGGCATACATCCAACACCGGATGCCCGGTGACTGAAAACTGGAGGCTTTCGTGGTGCCAGGTTGGGTGCAAATGCCCGGAGGGATGCAAACACTGGTCCTCCAGGAGAAAAATCTTTCAAGTTTTAAAACTAATGGTTTTGTTATGTGATGCCTAATTATAGGACAACATTATGTGGCACGGTATGGGACGTGTCATAATAGTTTAGTCTTATAATCGGGACTCATGTGATTGAAATTATGTGCTTTTTGAAATTATGTGCTTTGGTTTGAAACTACATTTGCTATTACTTTGAAAAGTACTATTGATTTGATGCATACTTTTACTTTGGTGTTGTGATCTGTGAATTTTTGCGTGAAATCTGATGATGATGGTTCAGCATAGCATAGTTTAGTAGATCTTTCGTTGCTGGGTGGTTGCACTCATCCCTTTTGGGGACTAACATTTCAAACTAGACAAGATGCCTCTGTTGCTCGTACCTCCGGGCACATTCTTTGGAGTCCCGATCAATTTACAGTGGGAGCGATCGAAGTATCAAGACCTTGAGGTGCGAGGACTAACGTATGTACGGGTGAGAGTGATTATGATGTTCGATACCAGTCTTCCCACCGGCCCTGTGCTCCAGGAGTTTATTGCTGTATTCGTCCGTCGGGATGGACGAACGCTGGGGCTGTTGCCAACGCCACCAACAAACGAACCGACTGGCTGGGTGTGACCGTGAGATGGGGACAGGAGTGGAAGAAATTTTTGGATGCCAACACTAAACGATGGTCTTTATGTTTGTAACTATTGGAAATGTCGATTATCTTTTGAAGTATGGCCGTGTATAGAAAACTAAGCATTTTGGTGTACCGATAAAACGATGTCCATCTAGTTATGTAAATAAAAGTGTCTAGCTTTTATCTATAAACGTGTTTAGTTGGTATGCATCGTTTCTAAATTTAGGAAAGGGAGATGTTGGATACGCTTCCGACATATTTTACACAGGGACCAATGGAAAAGATAAAGACCCCTAGAACTCATGGACTTATCAAAATCCTATGGTATCAGAGTAAACGACTTTCAAGTTAAGAGAAAGGTAGTGATGTATGGTGACCCTAACGGATCGGGGGCTGTCGAGTGGTGCCACAGATTTGGTTTTAGGTAAGGTGGCCCCCATCTTATCAACCAATACCCAAGTTGTGGCCGCCCATATGCATATGAGCAGAGGAAATAGAGGTCTTACGTCTTGTCAACTCTTGTTTGTGTGAAGTGAATCATGTAACCTTCTCTAATGTAGATTTCTATTTTAATCAATAATAAGCATGTGCAATATAAAAGAGAGAACCTTCCTTAAGCCCTTCTCAGAAAAGAACCAATTTTCAATGGCTTCATTTAGATAGATTGTGCTAGAAGTTGTACTTCTTAACTTGATGGAACTAAATTTGGAGGTTTAGCTATTAGCTATGAACAGAATGACTTCTTAGTAACGTTATAGAGCTCGTTGGCACTTAGGCTATGCTACATATGCTATTTGTGTGTGTAAAGTGAAGAGATAGCTCATTAATTAAGGCAGTTTCTCCCTTTTTATTTTATTTTATTTTTGTTATAAAGCCACCAAGATGGACCGATTCAAACTTTTCTTTTTGTCCAACTATTACTATCACGCCTCGAAACCCAAGTGCGGGCACATCTCTCGGTGGTCGACTGAAAATGCGACATTCTAGGACGCGTCGCCGACCCATTCTTTTTTTTTTTTCCAATTAAGCACATGCAGAAGTGAAACAAATAAACACCCGACCAATAAACAAACACAAGGATAGTAAAAACAAGAAACAATTTTCTTACCAACTGTTGACCCTTGGAAGTCTATTAAGTACAAGCCTCTCAGCGACTACTTCCTATTGACCCTCTCAACAACCTTCAAGGATCAAGGTCACCCTAAACTTTGCTAACAGCAGGGCCAGCCAAAAGGTGTCACATCTCGTGCCCACCGCATCCACACTCAGCAGATCTCCACGCTACAGCCTTGAAAAATATTAGCCCACAACGAGGTGAGAGAAAATCTCAACGAGTCAAAACCCTAAACTCTGATTAGGATGCAAATTCACCTCAAACGCGGTCCTAAGCACACACCATACAAAACTTACCTCACTTCGGTGCGTACCTACACGTTAGCTCAACATGTATACCATCATCGGTGCAACAAGCGCAATTAATAACTTGAACACATCAATTTCATCCTGCAAACAATCACATGGGTCCCAATTATAATGCCAAGCCATTATGACACGTCCCGTACTGTGGCCTAATTTTGTCCCATAATCAGGCACAGCTATCACAACCATTCAAGCGTGTTCCAGTTATTACAACTCAACGGCTACAGCCAACTCAACAGTCGGCGGTCATCCGACATAACCGAGTGTCGTCTCGCCCCATCGAGCATGGCATCGTCCCACGTATTCATACGCATCAGGACAGCATTCCACACAGGAGCATCGGCCTGGCCTCCACCGTGACTAGCATCGTCCAAAACCCCTGCCTAGACAGCATTCCATACAGGAGCATCGTCCCGCATAAATGCATCAGAACGAGTTCACTACCTCGCATAAACGCATTAGGGTATTTAGGTGATCACACACCAATACATACTTGGCCAAGAACATCGTGTTTTGTACTCAAATACCTCAATTTCAAATAATGGACTTGACCAATTTTCTTTGTATTAAAAACCATCCCAGTAAAATAATCGTGCATGGTCACGCATTTGAATCGAACTAGTAAGCATGGTACCTTCTCATTTCAAAATTCAACGATTTCATATACTATATAAAATTTTGGTGTCAAAAAGCAGACACCCAGTATTTTTCTATTTAAATACCATAAAATCAAATTTTGCAATAATAATCCATAATGATCACCAAGCACTCAATTGTACATATAATCAATCAATTTCATATATAAACTCAACCACGAGAATCAACATAAAATTATGATAAACGGTTATCTCGTCACAATTTACTTTAATTAAAATTAATTAAATAAATTGTAATTAATTAATTAAATTACAATTAATTAATTAAATTGTGTTTAATTAAACTGAACCACTTAATTAACTTAACCACACCGGCACATCATCAATCAAGTCAACATTTACCTACCATCATATAGCCAAAACATCAAAATCCCCTTTTAAAAATAAACTCAATAACTCTTTTTTTTTTTGTTCAAACTTCCCGAAATAAATTCGTACGGGGTCCCATATTTGAAATTAACCCGCCAAATTTTGCATGCATCTAGTATAAAACCTCCTCATTTTATTGAGCACATAAAATTTGCCGTCCAAACCCGACACCCGACACCTAATTTATTTTCTATTTTCTTTTCCAACCACCCCTTTTTGGAAACAATCTTTAGTAACCCCCTTTTTTGTTCAAAACTTTTAGAAATAAATTTATAGGTGCTCACGTACTCAAAATTAATCCATCAAACTTTGTATGTACTTAGTTTAAAACCTCATTGTTTTACTGAGCCAATAAGTTTTTGTGACATCCGGATTTTTGTCGACCCTCATGTGACATTCCGTGACAGATCGACGGAAGTATCGTCGGACTACGTCATTGGTACCATTTGTGGACGCCGTTTCGTCATCATCGTTGGACCGAGACATTATGTTTAGTAATGGTCCTATCATCGAAATTACCCTTATGTAACCCCACGATTGAAACCCTATTCCACCCGCTTGTATACCCTACTAACCAAAACTCCCGTGCACATTTGTTTCGATGACTCTACACAACCATACCACCCAAGTATTTATGTAACAAGAGAGGAACTTAGACTTTAAATAATGGTCATTCTTTAGTGAGCCAAAGGTGGGGGGATTTTGGCCATGCATGAAGGACGAGCATGCATGCATGAGGAGGGAGATCGCCTACATCCAAGCCACCCCAATCTCTCCCCATTCGGTCGACAATTGAGTCAACTGAATTGTGGGGTGTTGACTGAAGCAGGGCCAGCAACGACCACGTTGCTTCGGAAGTCGACTGCCAGCAAAAGCCCAAGGCATTGCAAGTGGAAGACACATTCCACCCAGCTATCTTCGGTCTTTGACGCCACCGAATCTGCATGCATTGACTGAGTTAGTCAACTAATTGAAGGAACAAAAGGGCGCGGAAACGAGAGCGAGAGAGAGAATGATCGAGCGAAACAAGCCAGAGAGAGTGAGAGAGAGAGAGGGAGAGAGCAGCGAGCGAGAGTGATAGGGAAAGAAGGAGATCGTCCACTTCGCCCGTGCACGCACGCTGCCGACGCCGCTCGCACTTGCTGTTGCCAAGCCATGTCTGTGACCACAGGCTTCTCGATTTCTTGCCGTCGACACCACTGAACCTAAGGCAAGTGAAAGTCTACTAACCTATGTAATGTAATGCTGTTGTTGTCTGAAGTAGTGCAGTTAGATTGAAAAGATTTGAGTGTTGGATGTTGAATTCTGGGATGATTGAAGTGACTTGGATTTAGGAAATTGAGAAATCCGTATGAGTAGTTCAATTAGGAACTTCGGTTGTACATTATACCTTGCGGTGATGAAAGCTTGCGAATTTTGTTTGAAAACCGTTTTGGAAATCTTTCAAATTTGTGTAAAAAATTTATAACTATGATATAGTTTTCAAATGTTTAAAGGAATGTATTGTACTTTCAATTTTTGGAACCTTTTATAGAAAGTATTTTAAACTATTCAAGTTTGGTTTGAAATCTAAATTTATCGATGTGCCGATTCCAAATGTACTTGTGAAAGTGGACTTTAAGGAGAAAATCCAACAGATTCTCCATATTGATGATTTGAAAATATTTTGGCATTGAAATGATTTGGTTACTATACCATGGCTGAGATGTTATCGTTGCCGTTGGGCCCTCAGGTCAACGATGCCCCGGGAGTCGGGATGCCTGGAGGTGAGACATGACATGCTCTGGATGCTCGGTGACTGAAATATGGAACCGGAGGCTTTCACAACGCCAAGTTGGGTGCGAATGCCTGGAAGGACGCAAACACTTATCCTTCGGGAGAAAAATCTTGAGTTTTAAAACTGATTGTTCTGCTAAGTTGCACTTGATTATGGGACAAAATTGTGTGACACGGTATGGGACATGTCATAACAATTTGGCTTTATAATCGGGACCCATGTGATTGAAATGATGTGTTTTGGTTTTGAAATTGCGCTTGCTATTACTTTGAAAAAGTTCTATTGGTTTGATGCATACCTATTCCTTTGGTTATGTGTTTTGTGAATCTTGCCTGAAATCAGATGGTGATGTTTCTGCAAAATATAGTTTAGTAGATCTTTCGTTGCTAGGTGGTTGTACTCATCCCTTGTGGGGACTAACATTTTCAGACTAGACAAGATGTCTTTGCTGCCTGCACCTCCTGGTACATTCTACGGGATCCCTATCAACCTACAGTGGGATCAAACGGAGCATTAGGATCCTAACTGGATAGGACTTACATTTGTTCGCGTGAGGGTGAACGTGATGATTGACACCGATCTTCCTTCCAGTTCTGTATGTCCGGTGTATGTCGTCTTATTCGTCCACAGGAATGGGCGAACTCTTGGTCCGCTGCCACCGCCACCAAAGGACGACAATGACAGGGGATCAAGCGGTGTGGAGTGACCGTGGATGTTGAGGACAGCAGGGGAAGAATTTTTGGATGCCGACACTAAACGATGGACTTTATGCATATAGCTCTTGGAGATGTCGGGTAACTTTTGAAGTATAGCCGAGTATAGAAAACTACGGCATTTTGGTGTACCGACTAACGATGTCCATCTAGTTTATGTAAATAAAAGTGTCCAGCTATTATCTATAAACATGTTTAGTTGGTGTGCATTGTTTCCGAATTTAGGAAAGGGAGTTGTTGGATATGCTCCCGTCATATTTTTGTGCAGGGACCAATGGAAAAGATATAGACCCCCAAACCTCATGGACTTATCG
Organism: Eucalyptus victrix; assembly: GCA_016097545.1. Lineage (NCBI taxonomy): Eukaryota > Viridiplantae > Streptophyta > Magnoliopsida > Myrtales > Myrtaceae > Eucalyptus > Eucalyptus victrix. The sequence goes on from CM027842.1 coordinate 51,747,951, forward strand.
AAATCCTATAGTATCATAGTAACAGACTTTCAGGTTAAGAGAAAGGTAGTGATGTGTGGAGACCCTAACGAATTGGGGGCTGTCGGGGGGTGTCACAGTTTTGGTGTTTGGACCCGACACCTCATTATTTTTTCTAATAAATAGTCCAAAAGGTCACATTTTGCAATAACAATAAACAATCACCATAGCACAACCATTCACATATTATCAAGCATAAGCTTTAAGCATGCCAAAAGTCAACTACATCACCAAATATACCTTATCCAGCAAGCACAACATCACGGATAACCACAAAAACCACTATCGGCCCTAACCAGCAGAAACTGGTCCACTCGCGTCTCCAAGATTAATTTCAGAAATATACCCAAACGGGTTCAGAAAATTTCAAATTTTAATATTTTATAAAGGACACTTAAAAGAAAATTTTTCATGAAGACACCTTGACCTAGATTTTCCTAGAATGAGAGCAGTAAATCGCACAAACCGTTACAAAAACTGTGTCAGTGTCCAGAAATTCTATTTTCTGAAATTAGTTTGGTTTGAGATCTAAAACTTGTCCATTTGATCGGAAATTTTAATATGTTAAACTAAAAGATGTGATGAACAACGTTTGTGAAGAAAATATTTTGAAAATTGAACTCTAAGAGTTGATAAAAATCCTTTGAACACCAACAGGTCACTGTTTCCAGCATAATCCGAGATTCTATTTTGCAAATAACGAAGCTGAAATATTTTTCTTTAAATCCCTAAAATCTTGAGTAAAATATATGTCATAACTGAAGATGTCTAAAACATTTCTCAAGAAGGAAGTAACCTCAAAATCATAGCACATTTCTCCCCAAAAAAATAGCAAATGGTGAGTGCTCATCCATCTTACTGGACCATGCTCTGGGAGCTTGCCTCAAGCCATAGACAGCCTTTCTAAGCAAATAAACTTTCTTCTCCTAGCTTGGTGTGACAAAGCCTTCTGGCTGCTCAACATAAATCTCCTCCTGCAACACTCCATTCAAAAATGCAAATTTCACATCTAACTAATATACCTTTCATCCTTGTTGAGGTACCAAAGCAAAAATCATTCTAATTGTATCATGTCTTGCCACGGGAGCAAAGGTTTTCGGAAAATCAATTCCCCAAACCTGTGCATATCCCTTCACCACCAACCTAGCCTTATGCTTATTCACTGAGCCATTAGGATTAAATTTGGTCCTAAAAACCCATTTTACTCCAATCGCTTTCCTATCTTCAGGCCTCTCCACTAGCTCCCATGTTTGGTTCTTTTCTATCATGGTCAACTCTTCCTTCATTGAATTCATCCACCTCTGATCGCTTTTAGCTTCCTCATAACCTGCAGGTTCCAAAATAGCCACACTACACCTTTGATATATATCTGTCAGAGATCCGGTACGTCTAATTGGAACATCATCCACCAGCTCGTCAGGTTCTAGTGAGACCTCTTTGTGCTTGCCTTATGGCTCATTTGTCCAGTCCCATTTCTCATCTTCCAGGAACTGAACATCCCTGCTAGTGATCACCTTCCCTATCTGTGGTTGATAGATCATGTAAGCTTTTGACACTAAACTGTAGCCAACAAAGATCCCAGATTCAGCTTTCTCTCCCAACTTGTCTATCTTGACTTGTGGAATATGAGAAAAACACAAACATCCAAACACCTTCAAATTTCTTAGAATTGGCTTGATATCAAACCAAGCTTCAAAGGGTGTCTTCATCTCCAATACCCTCGTAGGTAGTCTATTCAGCAGAAAAACTGTTGTGTTTGTTACTTCTCCCAAAACTCTTTTGATAGATTCTTCTCATACAGCAGACACCTAGTCATCTTCATAATGGTTATATTCTTCCTCTCACTAACTCCATTTTGTTGTGGAGAGTAAGGAGCAGTAAGCTAATGCTCAATTCAAGCCTCTTCACATAAAGAGTTCAACCTCTATGAAGTGTATTATGTTCCATTATCAGATCTAATGACCTAAATCTTGCAGCCACTTTGGTTCTCAACCCATTTCTTAAACTTCAGAATTACCTCAGCAACTTCTGACTTTTACTTCAGAAAGTAAATCCAACACATTCTAGTATAATCATTAATGAAAATAATGAAATACCAGCTGTCATTTAGTGAAGGAGTCACTTGTGGACCACATAGATCTGTATGAATCAGCTGCAGCTTCTCTGTAGCTCTCTAAGTGGATTCCTTAAAGGGAAGTCTTGTCTGCTTGCCCAACAAACAAGTTTTGCACCTTGTGATCTGCTCCTCCAGGCTTGGTAACCCAGTTGCCATTTCATTCCTCTGCATGAACAGCACGCACGCCTCTATGATGAAAGTGCCCCAAGCTCTTGTGCCATATTTCTAAATCATTAGCCTGACACTTGAATGCCATCTTATCCTTCTCAAGAGGATTCAAAGAAAAACTCTTCTGTTGCATCTTTATCTTGAACAACTCCTAACCATTTGAGTCAAAGATCAAACTTCTCCTATTCAAATATCACCTTAAATCCCTTTTCTACCAACCGCCCCACACTCAACAAATTTTGATCAAATTTAGGCACATACATCACATCAGAAACTAGCTTAGTTCCAGCACAACTCTCCATTGCTACAGTCCCTTTACCTTTCACTTCTAAGTACTCCCCATTCCCAATCCTCACTCTTGTCTTCAACAAATTTTCAAGGTTTATAAACAGTGTTTCATCACTTGTCATGTGGTTTGTGCAACCATTATCAACAAGCCAACTATCACACGGAGTACTAGAGGAGAAACAAGAGGCAACAAACAGTTGATCTACCTCTTGCTGGACTGCAGCATGTACCTCACCCTGCTACTAATCTCTTTTCTCTTTGTAAAACTTCTCAATGTGTCCAAGCTTATGACACTTTCTGCACCTTACATCTGGCCTCTTCCAACACCTAAAGTGTGGATGATTCTTTTTTCCACAATGTTGACATGAGTAATATCTTCCCCAATTGTTCTTGGAGTTGCCCACACTATTCTCTCTTACAGCAGCTTCTGAACCACTACTGCCATTTCCTTTCTTCCCTTTGCACTTCTTGACTTTTCCTCCTACATTATGTTGTTCTTTGGCTAGCAAAGCTCCTTCTGTACTTCCTTCCAGCCTCATTAACCTCCACTACTCTTGTGCTTGCACAGCACTTAGTAATTCTGCCAACTTGATCTAAGACAAATCCTTGGTATTCTCCAAAGAGGCAATGGTTGCCTCAAACCTTTCGAGCAAGGAGACAAGAATCTTCTGCACTAGCCTATTATCAAAGAGGTCAGTACCTAGAACTCTTGCCTGATTTGCAATGCTTATCAACTTATCAGAATACTCCTTAATTGTCTCAGACTCCTTCATCTACAGTCTCTCGAATTTTGTGATCAGATTTAGTCCCTTCACGCTTCTGATCCTCTCATCTCCTTGATACTTAGCTTTGAGGAAGTCCCAGATAGCTTTAGCTGATCCACAAGCCATAATTCTACTTAAAATGGCAGGTGAGACAGCAGCATATAAACAAGACTTTGCCTTTGCTTTCCTTGTTGTCCTCTCCTTGTGAAACTTGATTTGATTGATGGTTGGATTGTCAAGAAGGGGAGCAACTTCATAATCTTGTTCCACAGCTTCCCAAAAATCACAATCCTCTGGATAGGCTCGCATTCTCACTACCCAAGCTTGATAATTTTCTCCATCAAACGCTAGCGGAGCCATTGCTGAAAAACCACTCGATCCTACCTCCATCTTGCTTTTATGGATGCAGACACACCTCTTAATCAATCTCACAAGTCACTCACAGCCCCTTAAGATCAAGAAGGCTCTGATACCAATGTTGTTTTCGAAAGAACATAGAAGGAGTTGACAGCGAAAGCTATTTTTTTCTTATTTAGAAAACTGACAAATGCTTCAATGCATACTAAAACTTAACCATAAACCCACGTTGCCCACTAACAGCTTGCTTGGTCCACAAAACTAGCGACAAACTACCATTATAGCAAAAAAAAAAAAAAAAAAAAAACGTGCAACTTACTGCTCTTACAAGATAAGATTGACCAAGTAAAACAACCATGAACTAAGTCCTAGAAAATAGGACATCAACAAACTAACTAAACTAAACAAAGAAAGAAAGAAAACAGATAATGCAATCTTCATACATCAACATGAAGAGTCTAAGATGGAGATTTGCTGGAGATGGAGATGGTCGAAGCTAGAACTTCTGAGAAGTATACCGGCGAAGCTGGAAATGGATCAACAACCGAAACAAAGAAATGAAGCACAGCTCAATCAGGTTTCCTCTTTGGCATTTCGTCAAACTCCTGAAAGGCCGAGAAGAGGGGCCAACAATGGGGCTGCCGGAAGGCAGCGGCTGGAACTTGCGACAATGGTGGACTAGTGGAGGAGAGTCCTTATCTCTGAAGCTATGCAATGAAAATTCAGTCGAGCCACATATGAAGATATCTTTTCTTTTCTTTTTTTCTGATGACCCAAGATCTGTCGAGCTCAACTTTTGCTTACGCTAAGCCAACCCATGGCCCGTACAGTGCGCAGTGCACCTCGAACTAAGCGTCAATTGTCACGCCTCGATCCTCGGGCGCGCGTCCATCCCATCTTGTCGATTTAAATAGCGACGTCCCAAGACGTATCGCCGACCCATTCATTTTAATACGCATGCGGAAGCATATTAGAAATCCCCACACAATAAGACAATGGGATAGAAATGTAGGACTAAAAATCTCAAACCTGAAAAACCAACACGCTTATATACATATATAACAACTAATAAGTTAGTTTTTACTCAAACCGCTTCACAACACAAAGTCAGCAGATAGGGGTGGGGTTTCAATCCTCTCCTAGGTCCTCCTCTAGATCCTCCTCCGAGTCCTCCTCTTCTTCGATGATCTCTCGTTCTTCCTCGTTCCAGCTAGAGCCCACGGCTGAGTACACCGGAGAATCAGAATCACCTTCGAGCTTGGGGTCCTTCGCATCTACCACCGATCCACCCTTAGGATCTGCTGTATCCTTCCCGAATGCAACCTCTAACGCATACGGTGGTACCTACAATTTTGGTATTGGACCCACCCTTCGCCCATCAGAATAATGGCAATACCATGCCCGATATTCATGGGGCACCTTTTTGGGTTCACACAAGTCAACCCAGACGGTGGATTTTATCAGCACATACTTGAGTCCCTCAGGATGGTGGTGTATCAGAATGTGGTACCCTATTTCCATGAATTTCTTAGGTTGCCCAAAATGCTCGAGAGGAGCTGGAGGTGCTACCATCTATGAACCTGAAATGTTATCCCACAACGGGGTGAGATGACATCTCAACAAGTTCTACCCCCTAAGACTCGATTAGGAAGCAAATACGCCCTAAGGGCTGCCTAAGCACAACACGGGTCAGAGGACTTACCTTGGCCTTAGCTCCTTCTTGCAAATCAACACAATTCAAATAGACATCCAATCAATCCCACAAATCGAATTATCGATCAATTAACTCTGTCGATTCCATGTCAACCAGATCATTCCCCGGTCATTTCAGTCAATACTATCTAACTTAGGCCCGTAATGCCTAATTGGACACCGAAACGGACCCAAAATTTTTTTGAATCACTCTAGATAAATACTAGAATTCGGCTAGGCCTTAATTGCACTAACTGTCCACCTAACATGCATCGGCAAATAATTAAATTTCACTAATCTAATCTAACTAACCACCTAACCATACTTAACTTAATCTAATCAGCCCTTAAGTGTCGTTAACCTACTAAGCGAGGATTAGTGAGTTAAACTCCTTTGTTTTGCGATTCGATCGGCTCAAATCATCGGGGACACAACGGGGCTCAATTCCCTACAAGGCAAGTCTAGCTTTCGAGGCCGAGAAACGGGCCAAAACGGGCCAAACCTTCTGTTGGAAACCTATTACTTTTGGTCTCTGTTCTTGGCTGGAAAAGAGAGAAAACAAGCTAGTTTTGCGAGGCAAGGGTAGCGATGGACTAGTAGAGGCTTCAGCAGCTCGGACGGGCAGTTCATGGTGGTCGGAGGTGGCTCACGGCGGCCTAAGCTGATTGAGACAACTCCTGGGACATCTAGACAAGCGAACCTAGGCGAAGGCACTCGCAATGAGGCGCGGGCAGCGCGACACGCGGACGAGGGCGGAAACGGCGAACGACAGCAGGCGATGGCATCGTGGGAGGTCCAGCAACGAAGCTATTTTCGCCTAGTCTTCTAGCTTGCTATTGGCGTCTGACATGGATGGGAGGAGGCTGAGGAAGATGCTAGTTGACTACAAGGGGGAGAGGGGGAGACAAGAGGGGACAAGGGGCTTACTTGGTCTTATTTTCTCCTCATTTGTCCCCTTGACCTTATCCCTCTACCAGTTGGCTTTCATGGCCACAATTTAGCCACCAATGCTCCATTCTAGAAGCCCGAGACGGTCCAAATGTCATGGGTGGTGGGGGCACACGAATTTGGCTCGGTTTCTCTTCAATTGGAGCCTGAATCCTCATCGAATTAATCCAATGCAATCTCTAAAAATTCAATTATTGAGTCAATAATCGAATTAGTATTTTTCCTCACTAATTGAACCATCTTACTTACCAAATGCGCGATCAAAAATGTTCCCCGACATTTTCTGGTAAAAAACGGCCCTATGATGACTTTTTCCCAAAAAGTCTTGGTTTGTAGAAAAATCTTCTAAGACTGAGTCGACACTCCTAGAATTAATTGTGACATGACAGAACTTTCAATTTTTGAAATCGGACTCAAAATCGCGGTTAATTTCAATTCGGCGCGATTTTAGCGTGACCTAGGCTACCGGGTAGCTTTGAGAAAATTTTAGTACAAATAACCCGTGGTCGATTTTCTTCGAGGCACAATAAACCCACTCGACACATTGGTGACTCTCGGTCATCGTAAAACTCTTGGGGATCCAAATACGGACACAAGGTACCAAAACGATAGAAAAATCAATCTAGTGCTAGTTGACGAGAATTTTCCAAATTAGTGGAGTCACCCACGTTTAGTCACACATCTCAGTCAAACCGACCTATCTCTGATCTCTAATCGATTTTTAACCGTGCCGTAATGGCCTCTAAAGATGGACACGGTCGAATAGCCAATTCCTGATCAAATTCTCAAGTATATTGCCTTAAAATTCTTTAATGGTTTCCCCAAATAGTCAAGTTATCTCGAGAGTGATTAGCTCTGAGAACAGCCCTATAGGCACGTCAATGAAATGCCCGATTAATTTAATGGAAAACAGGATTGAAAATCTGGGATGTCACAACTCTTCCCCTCTTATAAAAATTTCGTCCTCGAAATTTAAACCATTACAATACTTAAACAAAAAGGTGGAGGTACAACTGTCTCATCGACTCTTCAGTCTCCCATGTTGCTCCTTCAATACCGTGGTGTTGCCAGACCACTTTGACCAACAGGATGGTCTTTGTACGCAGAACTTGCTCTTTTCTGTCCATTATCTGAACCGGGCTTTCAACATATGACACTCGGTCATCCACGTCAAATTCTTCAAAATTAAGCACGTGGGTCAGGTCAGGCTCGTACTTCCTCAACATCAACTCGTGAAATACGTCATGCACTTGCACCAATCTCAGCGGCAACGCAAGACGATACGCTAGGGTCCTGATTCTCTCTAGAATTCCAAATGGACCTACGTACCTTGGACTCAGTTTTTCCTTTCTTTCCAAAGCTCGAAGTTCCCCTCATTGGTGACACTTTAAGAAAAATGTGATCACCAACTTGGAATTCCAATGATCTCCAGCGCCTATCTACGTAACTTTTCTATCTACTCTAAGCGGTCTTCAATCTGCCTCTGATCACTGCAACGGCATCCACTGACTGTTGGACCAACTTTAGGCCTGTAATCTTTCCTTCCCCAACTTCATCCCAACACACTGGTGTCCTGCACGATCTACCATACAACGCTTCAAAAGAAGCCATCTGGATACTCTGCTGATAACTATTGTTGTAGGCAAATTCCACCAGGTGAAGCTGTTCTTCTCAACTTCCTTTGAAATCTAGTACACAAGCTCGCAGTATGTCCTCGAGGGTCTAAATTGTCCTCTTACACTGGCCATTTGTCTGAGGATGATATGCTGTACTATATTGTAGCTTAGTACCTAAAGCACTTTGTAAGCTCTTCCAAAAAGCGGCGGTAAATCTCGAATCTCAATTTGAAGTTATCGTAACCGGCACTCCATCAAACGAACTGCCTGACGCACATACAGGTCTGCGTGTCTATCCAAACTAAGGTCCTTTCGAACTACAATGAAGTGAGTCGACTTTGTCAATCTATTGACTACCATCCAAATCGAATCATTTCCTCTTCGACTCCTCGGTAGTCCGGTCACAAAATCCATCGTGATATGTTCCCATTTCCATTCTAGGATCACGAGAGGTTGCAGAAGTCCTCCCGGTTTACAATGCTAAGCTTTAACCTGCTGACATGTCAAACACTTGGTGACATGCTTGGCGATGTCTACCTTCATACCTGACCACTAATAGTGTTGACACAGATTCCGATACATCTTGGTACTACTAGGAAGAATGCTGTAAGTGCTACAATGTGCTTCAGATAAAATATCCTCTCTAAGCTCCACATCGTTAGGTACAACCAAACGTCCTTGGAACCTCAGTGTTCCTTCATTAGAAACTTGAAAGTCAGCATTTCTTTTCTTAGTATCCTCCTGTAGAATTTTCTGTACATCAGGGTCTATCGATTGGAGTAACTTGATTCTAATCTTGATATCCGGTTTAATTCTGAAGGTGGCCTACCTCAAACTTGAATATCGAATCTCGAGCTCTCTCGATTAGATTCCACTCCTTAATTAGAATATGAGCAACTGAAGACTTTCGACTCAAAGCATCGGTGACCTTGTTCACCTTTTCTGGGTGATATAGAATATCAGAGTCGTAGTCTTTCAGCAATTTCCTCCATTGGTGTTGTCTCATGTTCAGCTCTTTCTGAGAGAACAAGTACTTGAGACTCTGATGGTTCATGAAGATCTGGAATTTTTCTCCGTACAAATAGTGTCTCCAAATCTTCAAGGCGAAAATAATGGACGCGAGTTTTAAGTCATGCGTCGGATAATTCTGTTCAGAGTCCTCAACTAACGGGAGGCATGTGCAACAACTCTGCCATGTTGCATAAGCACACAACCCAATCCTCTAAATGACGCATCACTATAGATCTCGAATCCTCCAGGACCAAATGGAATAGTTAGCATAGGTGCAGTGGTCAACTTTTGCTTCAGCTATTGGAAACTATTCTCGCACTTGTCTATCCACACGAATTTCTCTTCTTTCTTCAGGAGTCTTGTCAGAGGCAATGCTAAAGACGAGGATCCTTCCACGAACCTTCTGTAATAACCTGCCAAACCCAAAAAACTTTGGATTTCTATCACGGTTGTCAGTCTTGGCCAGTTAATCATTGCTTCTATCTTGCTTAGGTCCACAAAAATTCCTTCGCCTGAAATCACGTGACCTAAGAAAGCAACACGAATCAACTAAAACTCGCATTTGCTGAACTTGGCATACAACTGATGGACTCTCAGCATTTGCAGCACTAATCTCATATGACTCTCATGTTCTTCCTCACCCCTTGAATACACCAAAATATCATCGATGAACATGATCACAAACTAATCCGGATACTCCTTGAATACTCGGTTCATCAAATCCATGAAGGCAGCTGGAGCATTCGTCAACCCGAATGGCATCACAGTGAATTCGTAATGACCATACCAAGTATAAAATGCTGACTTAAGAATGTCCTCCTTCCTGATTCTCAACTGATGATATCCTGTCCTTAAGTCGATCTTCGAGAATATCGACACTCCTTGCAATTGATCGAACAACTCATCAATCCTCGAGAGTGGATACTTGTTCTTGATCGTTACCTAATTGAGTTGTCAATAGTCGATGCACAGGCGCAACGAACCATCTTTCTTCTTCACAAATAGAACTGGTACTCCCCAAGGTGATGCACTGGAACGGATAATTCTATTTAGAGTCCTCAACTAACGGGAGGCATGTGCAACAACTCTGCCATGTTGCATAAGCACACAACCCAATCCTCTAAATGACGCATCACTATAGATCTCGAATCCTTCAGGACCAAATGGAATAGTTAGCATAGGTGTAGTGGTCAACTTTTGCTTCAGCTCTTGGAAACTATTCTCGAACTTGTCTGTCCACATGAATTTCTCTTCTTTCTTTAGGAGCTTGTCAAAGGCGACGCTAAAGATGAGAATCCATCCACAAACCTTCTGTAATAACCTGCCAAACCCAAAAAACTTCGGATTTCTATCACGGTTATTGGTCTTGGCTAGTTAATCACTGCTTCTATCTTGCTCAGGTCCACAAAAATTCCTTCGCCTAAAATCATGTGACCTAAGAAAGTAACACGAGTCAACCAAAACTCGCATTTGCTGAACTTGGCATACAACTGATGGACTCTCAGCGTTTGCAGCACTAATCTCATATGACTCTCATGTTCTTCCTCACTCCTTGAATACACCAGAATATCATTGATGAACATGATCACAAACTAATCCGAATACTCCTTGAATACTCGGTTCATCAAATCCATGAAGGCGGCTGGAGCATTCGTCAACCTGAATGGCATCACAGTGAATTCGTAATGACCATACCAAGTATGAAATGCTGACTTAAGAATGTCCTCCTTCTTGATTCTCAGCTAATGATATCATGTCCTTAAGTCGATCTTCGAGAATATCGACACTCCTTGCAATTGATCGAACAAGTCATCAATCCTCGGAAGTGGATACTTGTTCTTGATCGTTAACTGATTGAGTTGTCAATAATCGATGCACAGGCACAACGAATCATCTTTCTTCTTCACAAATAAAATTGGTACTCCCAAAGGTGATGCACTGGGACGAATGAATCCCTTATCCAATAATTCCTGCATCTGCACCTTCAGTTCCTTCAACTCAAATAACGTCATCCGATAAGGAGTCTTAGAGATTGGCTCTGTCCCGGGTGCTAGCTTGATCACAAACTCAATCTCTCTCTCTGGCGGCAGTCCTAGCAATTCCTTAGGGAAAACATCTGGAAATTCTTGCACCACGGCGATGTCTTCCATCTTTAGCTCCTCAACTATCATATCCACAACAGTTGTCAGATAACCTTGACAACCCTCGTCTAACAAACGATTTGCCTCTGGCGACGAGATCAAGGTAATCAAAGGCCCTCCTCGATTCCCAACAAAATCGAAGCTCCCACCCTCTAACGGGTCAAAATGAATCGCTTTGCAATAGCAGTCCATCTTTACCCGTTGCTTGGTGAGCCAGTCCATACTAATTATTAAATTGAAGTCATATATGGTTAAGACTAACAGATTTATTTTCCCCTCTTGCTCACCAATCTCTAACTTACACCCAGAATAACCCAAAGAAGCTATCACTTTATCCTTCAATGCTGTAGATAAGCAAACTGCCAACTCCAATAATATAGGACTTAATCCTAATAACTTAACATATTGTTCGGTAATAAAGGAATGGGTTGCTCCTGGATCGATAAAGCGTAAGTAGGATAGTCGTTCAACGAAACCATTCCTGTGATCACGTCAGGCACAGCCTCTACTTGACCTTGTGTGATGGCATACATTGTGCCTTGAACCGGTGGTCTTAGCTGTCCTCCTTGTGACGCATTTTAGGGCGCTTACCCTCTGATCTGACCCATAAGTGGCGGTGGCGGCAATTGCGGTTGTCCTCTTGGTCACCTAGGACAATCTCTAGCCATGTGGCCCTGTTGGCCACATTCAAAACAAGCGCCCGTCCTTCGAGGGCATTGGTTCGCTCCATGTTGCCTTCCACAAAAGCGACACAAATCATTCCTGCTTGGCCCTAACTTGCCAACTCCACCCTTCCTGTTGGGTGGGATTTGGAATCTACCTCCGGCCATGGACCTCTTCCCATGGTGGATTCCTTCTCTATGAGAGCTAAACCTCAATCTAGACGAGGCAGCTTGCTCATTCAAACCTCTCTCTATCATCTAGGCTCGATGATAGACTTCTCGATATTCTTTCAGATCCAATGGTAGCAGAGGTTGCTTTAGTTCAGAACAAAGACCATTTGTTAATATTTGGGCTTTTTCTTTTGGGTCCTCAATTAATCTCGGCGCGTACTGAGAAAGTTCAGCGAACTTGACCCCATACTAGTCAACAAACATCGATCCTTAATGAAGGCACTAGAACTCCTCCATCTTTTGTTCCCGGGCAGTACCCGAAAAATACTGATCGTTAAATGCTCTGAGGAAGGCCTCCCACACCAAGATCACACCTTCTAGGAATATTGTATCATTGGCAGCTCTCCACCAAATGTTGGCATTACATTGCAATTGGTACGCCGCCAAAACCACTTTCATCTCTTCATTGCACATTAGAAGTGCAAAAGCTTTCTCAAGATCTTGTATCCAGAGCGAAGTAGCTTCTGGGTCTCCGATACCAATGAACCTCGGTGGGTTCAGCTTCAAGAACTACTTGACGAGCTTATGCATCAGTCTCTCTCTCTACACCACCACATTCTCAAGCTGGACCTCGACGGGTGTGGCAACAGGTGCGACAGCGGGTGCGACCTCAGCGGCAGCGGCAACGGCAGCAGTAGTAGCGGCAGTAGCAACAATAGCTTGGTTCTGAGCCTGCTGTCCTAACACGTCTCTCATAGCCTCAAGCGCCTGCATAATCCCCTCGATTCTGAGATCACCAGGGGCTACTACCTCGACACCTACTGGAGGTGGTGCCACTCTACTCGTGCTAGCCTGCGCTGGCGCTTTACCTCTACCGCCTCGAGTACTGACCCTGGTCGGCGTCCTACCCCAAGTTACGGCCCTAATGGTCCTTTTGGTAGGAGTCATTTGCTCTTGATCACTCATGGATCAGCTTTCTCTACTAAAGCATGCTTCCAATTCCACACCGAATTAGAAAAAAAGTGATCCACACCACAGACAATTCTACCAAACAGCTATCACAGACATGCGTCAACATGAATTTGAAGGCCATTCCTACTACTATCCCATGAACCATCACATTTATCACTCAAATACCTAACATTTGCTCTAATACCACCTAAATGGGGATGTCACACCCCGATCCTTGGGCGCGCACCCATCCTGGCTTGGTTGATTTAAATAGCGACGTCACAGGATGCATCACCGACCCATTCATTTTAATACGCATGCGGAAGCATATCAGAAATCCCCGGACAATAAGATGATGAGATAGGAAAGTAGGACTAAAAATCTCAAACCTGAAAAACCAACACGCTTATAAACATATATAACAACTGAGTCATATATATATATATACACCACCCGTTGACACCTAAATTTTGACGATTTAGTTTATTTATTTATTACATAGGAAATTAGGGGTTAAATTTATTAATTGCATAGCATATAGATTTATATTTGCATTTATTTTTTTATTTGCATTTTATCAATTGGACCGGTGGCGGATGAATTCGAATTAGATGGATCAAGCCCACGAAGCGAGCAAAGTTGGCCCAAGCCCGCGTTTTTAATAATTAAAAATTATCTCATGGGAATATAATATTTTAAAATTTTTCCGAGATATGAATTTTTTTTTAGATAGGGCAGATGGTTAAAAAAATATTGCGATTTGGCCTTGAAAGATTTGGATTTAGAAAAAAATCTCATCTTAATCTTGAATCCTTATCAAGTATGGGATGAATTTTATGAAAAAATATTGCGATATTACGATTTATCTTTGTGAGATTTGGATTTCGAGAAAATATTTATCATAATCTTAAATTTTTATCAATAGTGATCGGTTGGTGAAAATGTATCGCGGATGTAGATTTGAAGGGAAAATCGAAAGCTTATCTCTTACCTCCTATAAAAGCAACCGTGTACGATAACCGTAAAAGGGGGCTTCTTTTTTAAAAAAAAAAAAGGAAAAGAAAAAGTGAAGAGAAGTTTTTCTTCGAAGAGGAGAGAGAGAGAGAGGGGGAAAAGGTAAAAAGTAAAAAGGCAGAGGTGAGGGACGCGATCGTTCATCGTCTCCCTCACGCTCGCCGGCTCTGTTTTGCCTTCCACCCGCAGCCAAGAAGCCCGCCGGACGCCCCACCTCCGCCGCACCTCCGAAGCCCGCAACCTGCAGGTCTCTCGCTCGCCATCACCGAGCACCACCGACGCTGCTCCTACTCCGTTCGCCTCTGCTCCTGCCACCGCCGTTCCGCCAGTAACCGTGCACCAGCGCTGCCGCCTCGTCGCTCCACCTCCGAACCTCTGCCCGAGCACCAGATCCCGAGTCCCCGCGACGCCGTTTCTGCTCTGCCTTCAGCCCGAAGCTCCACTGCTGCAACCAGACGTCGTTACTCCTGCTTGATTCGCGATCGGCCGCGACTTGCTGCGTCTGCTGGCCTCGAGACCTCTGCCCACGACGCTCGAGTTTAGCGCCAGGGTCCATCCGCCACGCTCACCGAGCCTCTGCCGCGTCTCCGCCACTGCCCGATCTGCTGACTGACCCGCGACGCCCTTGGACGCCGAGCTTCTTCACGCCCAATCGACGCCGCGACCCGTCTGCTCCCGCGGCCCCGCCAATAGACGCCGCAGCCCGACGACCACCGCGATAAACACCCACGGAGACCCTCTGCAACGCTGCTGCCCCTCGCCAGACCTTCGCCGGAGCCCCGACCGCAACGCCCTTACCGGAGCCGGTGGCCGGCCGCACGGACGTGAAGTTTGAAAGGAAAGAAGAAGAAAAAAGAAAAGGGATTTAGGTAGATTTTTTATTTTATTATTATTGCTTATCCAGTTATAGTTTTTTTATTTTCCTTTATATCTGGTTTTGTTTAGTGGAATTGTTCCGCTTAAATGTTTGATTGACTTTCCAACGTGAAAGTCCCCCTCAAGCTAGGGATTGACAGTCCGATTTTCGCGCCCGAAATCCGACTCGCAATCTCTTATAAAAATCGACAATCCAATCTCAAGCCCGAGATTTGATTCGCGATTTAATTTAAAATTGGCCAACCCGATCTCACGCGCGAGATATGGTTCGTCAATTTTTAGATATCAATCTTATCTTATTTGATTCGCTGTTGGTTGGGTCAGTCTTATTTTCATAAAAGAAAAATCCAAAAAAATGTTGAGTTAAGATTAGGTTTGGTTATTATCTTTTATATTTAAAATAAGAATTTTATTTTAAATCATGGAAAAGAAAACCAAAAGAAAAAGCACATTCATTTAGGATGTTAGTTTTTATCATTATTTGAATTGCATGTGAAAATTTTAATTTCAAAATTAAGGAAAAACATAAAAAAAATCATTGTGCATATTAGATTAGAATTGCATGTTTCATTTTAGATCATCTTTTTTAGATAAATGGCATTTTAGATTTAGATAATGTCTTAGTTTAAATTAGGATTTAATATGACTTAATCCCTAGTTTAAATTAGATAGAATCTTAATCTAGCTATAGATCATTTGAAATTTCATAAAATTTGTCTTAGGATAAATTAGTTGCAATTTCTAAGATAGATTGCAATTTTTTAATAAAAAATGTCATATGCATATGTCATGTAGAATTAGAGCATTCTTTGCACGCCATTGCATGCTAAGATTGCATATTATAGGTTTAGATAATTTCTCCTAAATAGATTGCATGCTTATTAGGAAAATAAAAACCATGTGCACGTCATATAGAATTAGTTTCATACAATGCACGTCATTTAGTGATTTTTGTTAGGTGCATTTAATTAGAAATTGCCCGTCATTAGAATTAAGTCATTAGATTAATTTAGATTGCATATTTAAATGTTGCATTTCTTTAATTTCGAATCTCATAGAAAATACAAAAAAAAAATTATTTAGAATAAATCATCTCATGCTTAGGATAGATTACATGCTTAGTTATGTCATATTGCTTAGGTCATATAGCTAAGTCATGTTGCCATGTCATATCATTTCATGTTAAATTAGTGGCATGCATTGCATATTGCATGATTTTCATTAATTAAGTGAAAACAAGACAAAAAATTGCGTGTTAATTAGAAATCATATTTAGGACTGCTGATGTGAATTCTAAATTAACATTATAGATGCTTTCGTTGCTTTGAGGTAAGTTTTGCATCATTTATTTATTTGCTTTCTTGAGTGTTAAATTGGTGGTATGCGCACATGTATGATCACCTCACATGTTAAGAAGTTTATTTAAAATCAATTCAATTGCCAAACATTTTTGAAAATAAAAAGAATGGTACCGAAAGGGCATTAGAGAAATCTAATGTAATCAAGTCCCCGTACCCTTAGTCTCTGGTTCGTAGGAGTAAAGTAATTCTCCCATTATTTTACTTAGGTGTCTAATCGACTTACCATAAACTGATTAGTGGCGACTCTTAAATAAAATCAATTTGCATGTTAAGAATTCGAACCTAAGTCGCGAATTGGTATGGGCTTGGGAGAGCCCGAGTTAAGTCTAGGCTTAACAATCCATTAGCCAAACCCTAGGTGGTTCACACCCGAAAAATTGGTCGCGACAGCTTGGCGACTCCGCTGGGGACTTAGAGTTGAAATTCTTAGTGGACTTAGGCCAATTTTCTTTTTTGAAAAGATGCTTTTGTTTGGCAGCGAGGATTTCAGGTATGTCCCTAACATTTAGGTGTTAAATGTTCTTGCAGATTGGGAGGTATAAGGGGAAGTGTTTGCTAACCTTTGTTATGCAGGGAGGTGTAGGAATGTATGGTTTACTTTCATATATGAAGTGTTGCTTGATATAAATTGTCATGCATGCCTTGCATTTATCACTACACTTTGCACACACAACTTGCCACCGGACCTGGGCCGCATTGGATCATTTAGGATGGTATTGAGATAGATACCACTTCGACCGCATGCTCGCGGTACGAGTCGCCCATCTCAATCCCGAAGTTTCTTTCATGGTGTCAAGAGTACCCACCTCGGTCCGCATGCCCGCGACCCAGGTCGGCTCTTTGACCAAGCCGGAGTCATGAGGACCTGACATAGTCCACAAGCCCGTGGCTAGTCTGATCATTCTTGTGGCTCCACCTTGATAAGCCTTATAGAGTAGAAATTGAGCCACTTACCATGCGCATGTCTATGTGATTGTCAATCATTGGTAAAGTAAGTTCTCTAATTTTTGCCTTTTGCAATTTACTTACTTTGTCACATTATTTTTGTCGGTCCATGGCATTAGGATTGTCCCAAGCTTTGATTAATATACAATGGGGACACCGGACATTCGGATCATTCTCCCTCCAAAGGAAGAGCTTAGCACTTGGTGGGACAAGTTAGATCAGAATAGCTGTCAATTCGTAGAGTCACATATTAGTCGATTGCTTCCACTGCTGCGTATCAACATCCATGGCGGCCTTGTCCAAGCACTCGCCCACTGTTGGTGCCCCGAGAATTCTACCTTCATCTTCGGCGGTAAGCATGAACTCACTCCCACCTTGGAAGAATATAGCATCGCCATAGGGAAGTCCTTAAAAGCTGAATTGATTAGTCCGCCTATCGGAATAGATCATGTTATGGCCTTATTTGATTTTCTGAGAATTAAAGAAGATGACATAAGAAAGGTTTTAAAGGCCCATCGTAATGCATGTCCTTTATCTTTTCTGAAAGAATGTTTTGAAAAAGGCACCTCATTTCAAATGCGTAGGATTTTCCTCTTAGCTTTCTTCGGGTTTATAGTATTTCCTTACCGCAAGAATGCTATTAACCCTTTGATTGCTCAATTTGTTAGGCAAGTGTTGGAAGGAAAAAATTTTGTAAACACTATTTTAACTGAAACTTTTCTTTCTCTCACTCATTTCAAAAGAGGTGGCGATAAGACTCTCCATTCCTCTCCTGAACTTTTACAAATCTGGTTCATTTCTCATATAAAAGGATTTGGTGGTTCAATGACTATACATGATGTTAGTAATTCTAATCACCCCATTATGAGATTTGAGAACAATCAAAAACATGCACCAGATTACCATTATTCTAGGTGGCTAGCTTTCATGAAAAAACCAACTCCCAAGGGTTTCCTATGGCATGCTAAATGGTTCCAAGTTCGGGTAGAGAGACTCTCGTGTGGAAGAGTTGGCCCAATCCCTCTATTGGGATTCACTGGAGCATTGGAGTACTATCCGACTAGAGTGACTCGTCAGTATCAAGTCGTACAAGAGCTTCCCCTGGCGTTACAAGCGGATCCGCTCCAGGTTAGCTTCGTTGATGGAAGCCGAGGCCATGAAGATTCCATTCTCACCATCAAATCGATGTGGGACATGTGCCGTCCACAAAAACTCAAATGGCCCAAGGAGGAATTGAAAGGCAGGGAAATGAAGTACTATGCCTTGATTAAGTATATCAAACGGCACAAGATTCCTGAAGAGCTGCTTCCAAAGATACCGGAGGCACCGTTGAAGATCACCAATCGAGCTGAGAATAAACGCCTCAAAAGAGTTGCTGAAAAAGCTCAAGAGGAGAATAAACGATTGCGCCGAATGGTGTCCTGAGTGTATATTGATCAAGCCAAATGAAATGCTTGAATCAATCTTGCTATTTTTAGTTTTAGATTAGGAAGTTTGAGTCATTTACTTTCCTAGTTCATTTGTTTAGGACGTTTTGAATTTCTATTTCAATAGGTTTGTCAAAAGCTCCATTGATGAATAAAGTTCTAGAATATTGCCATGGATCGACGTATTTTCATATGAGAATGCTTATTTTTGTTCATTTCTTATATTAGGTTATAACGGATCTATCACGTTCGCCCATCATCACGCGATTAAGAGCTAGAATGGCCGAACAAACCGAAATGCATGATCGTGTCTCCACTGTCGAGACTCAACTCCAACAAGTACTCGCCTCTTTACAACTTGTGACGGATCAACTCCAATTCCTCTAAGCAAATCCAACAGCTGCACCTGCTCTTCCTGAAGTAGTTAACCCGAAGCAAGCAAACAAGGTTCAAACGATTGACGACGACATGCCTGAGCTGGAAGATGACCCAGTCATTGTTGGAAAGGCCAAGCTTGACGGCGTTCCCAAGATAGATCAAGATGAGCATGTTGCGAAGCTGGAAGAGAAAATGAGACAGCTGCAGGAATCACAAAGGTCCCTCCCGTTCGACCTTTCGGTCTATGAGAAAGTCAAAATGCCAAGCAAGTTCAAAATGCTAGAGTTTGAGAAGTATGATGGCACATCTTGCCCAAAATCTCATTTGCAGATGTACCACATGCGCATGGCCCAGCACGTCAAAAATAAGCCTCTCATGATCCAATCATTCCATGCGAGTTTGACTAGACCCGCACTAAACTGGTACGTGATGAAGAATGTGAACCTGCTTGACACCTGGAACGAAGTGGCTGACGCATTCCTCAAACAATACAAGTTCAACATGGACATCGCACCTTCCCGAGAAGACCTGGAGCGGATGGAAAAGAAAAGGAGCGAATCATTTAAAGAATATGCTGTAAGATGGAGAAACCTGGCAGCTCAAATCACTCCTGAGCCTACCAACAAGGAGCTGATGAAGTTGTTTGTGAAGACCCTCCCATCTGAGTTTCGTAAGAAAATGGCCAGTACATACGTCGAAAGCTTCAATCAGCTTATTCCTGTAGGAGAACAAATTGAGATGGGGATAAGAGAAAGGTGGTTTAGTGAGCCATCTAACAAGAGGTTTTCTACCAAGAAGGAGAGAGACCCTGAAGCTGAGATTAATATGGCCTACTCTCAACTGAATCGTGATACTTCCAATCGAGCTCCAGTAATTAAGATTTCCACTGAGCAACAGCGTGGAGGATATCAGTTCTCGGGTCAACGATGTAATGTTAGGAGGCAGCTTACACCTCTTCCTGAACTCCTATCCAAAGTTTTGTCTGTTCTCCAAAAGAATGGATTACTCTCTACTGAGTCGAAGCGACCAAATCCCGAGCGTTATCCTGCATATAATCCCTCCGATAAGTGTGACTATCACATGGGAGAGATTGGCCACTCTACTGATAATTGCTATGTTTTGAAGCATAAGGTCCAAGACCTCTTGGATACAAGGGTGTTCTCTTTCAGCAGTAATCAGAAAAATCCTTAGCCCAACCATGATGAAGGCGCAAATGCTGTCACTGAGTGAAGAAGTTCTTATTTTGTTTAGGATTCTCTGCTTTTTGAAATTTCAATTATCGCTTTCGCTTTTAGGGTTTGGCTTGTTTGCATTTTCCATTCCAATAATGTAATTCATTTGATTCTGTTCAATGAAATTACAATTTTATTTTCAATTTTGAGGACATGATGGAGTATATCAAACCAGTCCAATGACGATATCCGCCCATGAAAGAAACTATTATCCACAAAGAAATCCTGAGGGCTGGACTCTTTCATGCTTCTTCCCAAAAACTTTTTCAAAAACAAAAGCATTTCACTACTAAAAAAAAAAAAAAATCCCAAAACTTGTAGCTGATTAAACCTGTTTGTTTATCTGACTCATTTGCTTCTTGTCTCAGAGCATAATTCTATAACTTGTTATGACAAGGGATATCTGAGAATAACAATGATCATATACTTGACTTGTGATCAACAGGTTTAGAGCGTACTTGCAATGAAAAAAGATTTGGGGCAAGTAAAAGAGAACCATCATTCTTCGGTGGAGGATCCTGGGGGCAAGTTTGCTCCAAATTACAGCCTATATGTGGTCAGGAAGGTACTTTCAAGAGGTGCTGTCCTAGCATAAATGGGTAGACATGAGTTTTCTACTCCAATTAATTCTGATGCTTTCAAGAAGTATTATTTATGATAGAATTTGCCATGTCATGTTGTGAGCTGCAAGCATTTCTATGATGAGTAAATTGCCTTAGTGAATTGAAATGTTCAAATTTGTTGCAAATCTTGTATTTTCCCTCCTTGATGAATTGTGTGAGATGGAGTGAATGTGTCAAATGGGATACTTTGAAATGATGAAAGGCAAACCATATTTCATACACTGTTTCATACACTAACCCCCAGTGAGTTGTGTGAAAAATTCCATGCCCACGAGGAAAAGAGTGATCTCGCAAATGGTACGTCAACCAAGGTGATGAGAGGCAGTTTCTTCTACTACCCGAAACACTACAGGTAAATCCATTGTTCAGCCCTTTGAGCCCACACACATAAAGAGCTTTTTAAATTATCCCTGTCAAGAATTGTCCCATACTAGGACAAGATTTGAAATGAATGATAGGAATTTTCTTACTCACACTTGCATCAATCTTCGAGTATTGCTTTTACAGTATGACTTGTACGATAATTTAAAGTGCCTTAGGACGACGAAGAGCAGTTTTTTCTCTATCCTATACACTTTATCCATTGCATAGCCCCATTGAGCCTATGGATTCATTTCACATTAAACCCAGTTGGTGATCATCCCCCACACTGGGGCAAGGAAAGAAAAATCAAACCACTCAAGTAGCATGATTTACAATGCTAATAAAAATTGGGACTTTGTCCAAAAAAAAAAAAGAGAGTGCAAAAAATGGGGCATGAAAAAGCAGTGTGCCTGGTAAAAGCAAGGCCAATGCAAAAAAAAAAAAATCAAACACTTGATGAAGTGAGCCGTATCCTCAATAAGGTGGTACTAAAAAAAAAAAAACTCAAAATTGAGATGTTGCAATCGATGGAGTCGTGATGTGAAGAAAATCTTCGACGATAGGGAGGAAAATTGTTGGAAATATCAAGATGATCACCAACTTTAACCCCGTAAACACTTTTTGAGCCAAATGATCCTTTCGTTTCTCAACCCATGAACCCAACCTACGTTACGTCCCTTACAAAGTCTCTTCAGATTAGGGCACTTGAATTAACGTAAAAGTTCATATGTTTGGAAGCATCGCTTGAAAAAGTGCGAGTAAGATAATTTCTGCTTCATTTCTCATGTTTCTTGGCTTGTAAACCCCAAGATGATTGTGAAAATATCACTCATTTTTCAATAGCCTCGACTCAAAGAGTCTCCTTTGCTAAGTTATTGACCAAGCCCGCATTACAGTCCCTGTTAAAGACCTCTCAGATTGGTAAGTTCGTACCACTTGCGAGATTACTCGGACCCTTGTTTGGCATGATGACAGTGAGATAGAGTGACTGTTAAAAATCCTGCATCAAAGGTCAGGATGAAATGGCCATTTTAATCAAGGAGTGAAAAGTCCTTTCTGATCGAAGGATCTCTCATTTGACACATCCATGACACTCATGTATTCACATTGGAATATTCTTTTGAAATGTCTCCAATGGAAATTTGAGTGATGCAAATGTCATTATGCATGAACCCCAATTGAATTGATAAAAACTTTAGTAGATTTTGAAGTGTGCATTCCAGAATAGCCGTAATTGCCTATTTATTTGGTAAATGCATTTTTGCTCTAAATCGTGTCTCAAAGACCCAAGAGCTCTTGACATTCAAGCTCCTTTCAAGAAGAGAAACCCTCACGAATATTCAAGGTGCATCCTTGATTTATTTCTATTGAGGGGTGAGAGACTTCCACAAGATATCTGAATTCCAGAAGACATATCCCCAAGAATCAGAGATAGCATCAGGTGAGTATATCTCTACCCATTATAGACACTTGACTCGGTCAAGCTGTCTCTCTATATTGACCTGGCGTGCTTTCGTAGCCCAGAGTCCCTTTCATTGACCCGGCGTGCTTTTGTAGCCCGGTGTCCTTTAAGATTGACCTGGCGTGCTTTCGTAGCCCAGAGTCCCTTTCATTGACCGGGCGTGCTTTTGTAGCCCGGTGTCCTTTAAGATTGACCTGGCGTGCTTTCGTAGCCCAGAATCCCTCTTTATTGACCCGGCGTGCTTTCGTAGCCCGGTGTCCTTTATATTGACATGGCGTGCTTTTGTAGCCCAGAGTCCCTCTTTATTGACCCGGCGTGCTTTCATAGCCCGATGTCCTTTATATTGACTTGGCGTGCTTTCGTAGCCCAGAGTCCCTCTTTATCGACTCGGCGTGCTTTTGTAGCCCGATATCCTTTTATATTGACCTGGCGTGCTGTCATAGCCCAGAGTCCTTTTTGAAAACACCGACACTCGACTGAGTTGTCCCCCAAAGATTTTCCTCCAGATTCAATCCGATTAAGGCGATCGAAGAACGGTTCGGGTCCTGGTCAGTTGACCTCTGTTGCAAGGCTGGGCGACCGAAGAATGGTTCGGGTCCTAGCCAAGCAAATCCTCGTTTAGGCGACCGTAGAATGGTACGGGTCCTAGACAAAACCTATTTCCCTATTCATGCGACCGTAAAATGGTACGGGTCTTGGAAGGTAAATCCCCGTTTAGGCGACCGTAGAATGGTACGGGTCCTAGACACAACCAAACACTGTCATACTGGGCGACCGTAGAATGGTACGAGTCCTAGGAAGCAGTCTCTTTGCAAAACCATGTTACTATTCTGGGCGACCGTAGAATGGTACGAGTCCTGGACATGTAACACCAACTATCTTGAATCACTCTACCCTCCTTGAAGGTAAGTCATTCCAGATAAGTCTTTTATCATCTGCATTAGTATTTCCATGCATCATATAAATTGCATTAAAAAATGGAATTCATTTTCCAACAAAAAAAAAAATCATCCATTGCATACACATAACCAAAATTTAGGTCTCAAATTATCTTTGAAGGCAACCTCTTCGAGCTCACCTTCAAAGAGGGGCAGCTGTTGACACCTAAATTTTGACGATTTAGTTTATTTATTTATTACATAGGAAATTATGGGTTAAATTTATTAATTACATAGCATATAGATTTATATTTGCATTTATTTTGTTATTTGCATTTTATCAATTGGACCGGTGGCGGATGAATTCGAATTAGATGGATCGGGCCCACGAAGCGAGCAAGTTGGCCCAAGCCCGCGTTTTTAATAATTAAAAATTATCTCATGGGAATATAATATTTTAAAATTTTTCCGAGGTATGAATTTTTTTTTAGATAGGACAGATGGTTAAAAAAATATTGCGATTTGGCCTTGAAAGATTTGGATTTAGAAAAAAATCTCATCTTAATCTTGAATCCTTATCAAGTATAGGATGAATTTTATGAAAAAATATTGCGATATTACGACTTATCTTTGCGAGATTTGGATTTCGAGAAAATATTTATCATAATCTTAAATTTTTATCAATAGTGATCGGTTGGTGAAAATGTATCGCGGATGTAGATTTGAAGGGAAAATCGAAAGCTTATCTCTTTTTTTTTTTTTTTTTTTTGGTAATCAAAAATCGAAAGCTTATCTCTTACCTCCTATAAAAGCAACCGTGTACGATAACCAGAAAGGGGGGCTTCTTTTTAAAAAAAAAAAAAAGAAAAGAAAAAGTGAAGAGAAGTTTTTCTTCTGAAGAGGAGAGAGAGAGAGAGAGGGGAAAAGGTAAAAAGTAAAAAGGCAGAGGTGAGGGGACGTTTACTGTTCATCGTCTCCCTCACGCTCGCCGGCTCTGTTTTGCCTTCCACCCGCAGCCAAGAAGCCCGCCGGACGCCCCACCTCCGCCGCACCTCCGAAGCCCGCAACCTGCAGGTCTCTCGCTCGCCATCACCGAGCACCACCG
The DNA here is from genome assembly GCA_016097545.1 of Eucalyptus victrix. Lineage (NCBI taxonomy): Eukaryota > Viridiplantae > Streptophyta > Magnoliopsida > Myrtales > Myrtaceae > Eucalyptus > Eucalyptus victrix. The sequence goes on from CM027842.1 coordinate 51,772,518, forward strand.
ACGCTGCTCCTACTCCATTCGCCTCTGCTCCTGCCACCGCCGTTTCGCCAGTAGCCGTGCACTAGCGCTGCCGCCTCGTCGCTCCACCTCCAAACCTCTGCCCGAGCACCAGATCCCGAGTCCCCGCGACGCCGTTTCTACTCGCGCTTCGCCCGAAGCTCCACCGCCGCAAAACCGGACATCGTTACTCCCGCTTGATTCGCGATCGGCCGCGACTTGCTTGCGTCGCGGGCCTCGAGACCTCTCGCCACGACGACGCCCGAGTTCGGCGCCGTGGTCCGTCCGCCACGCTCACCGAGTCTCTGCGCGTCTCCGCCACTGCCCGATCTGCTGACTGACCCGCGACGCCCTTGGATGCCGAGCTTCTTCACGCCCAATCGACGCCGCGACCCGTCTGCTCCCGCGGCCCCGCCAATCGACGCCGCAGCCCGACGACCACCGCGATAAACACCCACGGAGACCCTTCGCAACGCGTCGCTGCCCCTCGCGGACCTTCGCCGGAGCCCAAATTATGATAATTTTACCCCAAAATTATCTTTATTTACCACAAAAAAATCCTTAAATTAGTACATCCATAATAAATATACCTTAACTAGTTTCTATTAAATTCTACCGTTAAACCGCCGAGATTGATGATATTTATTAGTTTGAGATGTACAAATTCGTGGTAAAACTAATGTGCGATAAATTCGTCGTAAAATGTATTAATTTAGAGTTTTTAGTGATTAGAAAATTAGTTTTAGGAAAATTTATCGAAGTGTACCGGTTAGAGATTTTTCGTGATATTAATCTAAAATTCTAAATTGATACGTGCATGCCGTATTTATTCCGAACTCGCCATTATGTCACGAAAAAATCTCAAACCACAGTGCTTATGCCACATTTACCACAATTTCACTATAAGATTTCGTTAAATTTGCCATCGGTGTATTTTCAGTGACACGAAAAAAATAATTTGAGATAAACGATAAGAATGGTATTAGTAGTTTCGGATAAATTGTTATATATATATACTAATTTGAGATTTCTGATTACATTAGTTCAAATGAGGAAAGACATGCATTTTCTAAACGTTTAAAACCTATTCTTCTAGGCACCATAAATTCCCTGTCCCGTAGAGTGCTCCGTCGATGTCTCGACTTAATCTCAATCAATGAGTCGCACCTCTTTCGTGCGTGTGTCGGCAACTGAAAAAAAAGTTGATCCAGACACCGAGTGGAGCACCGTGCGGATTTAACGCTTCCGTCCTTCTTTTACGGGGATGGTGTTGGGCCGGCCGGTGGGCCTTGAGTTTTTGGGCCTGATGTAAGTTTCTGGTGGGCTCGTTTTATAGGGTCAAGTGTTGTGGGCTTTTCCTCAGACTCTGGAGCTCGTCCATGCTCACGCTCTGGCCGAACTAAATTAAAGGTAATATAGAAGCTAGTCCTCTACCTCCGCGCCGCTTCACTTGTCTTTTCAACCGTGGAAGCATGTAAATGAGGTACGCATCGACGGTCAAGAAATGTCGAGACGTGCGTAGGAATAAAGATGTCAATGGATTTGTAGGACGTCGAGGCACGTCTACTCTGTCCCGACTAGGCAATATCGGGTTGATTTGGCTTCGTCCAGTTCGGTTTCGGTCATCACTTTATTATATCATCCTTTCAATAGCTTGATGGTCTTTGATGATGATGATGATAATAATAAAGTCATTTTGGTAATTTAATGCACTTTTTTTAGAAGTTTGTGCTTAACGCTTTAATGATTGAGGGCGCGTTTGGTAACCATTCTGTTCTCGAAAATAACTTTTACTCGTAAATAATTTTTTTTATTCCGCTCCCGAGAATAATTTCTGAGTTTTTAAAAACGTTTTGTTACTGTTCAAAATGTCTACTCTCAATATAGAAATGCGTTTTGTTGGATTTTAAGATTCTTTTGTTTCTTTTTATTTATTAATGCTTTTATCATTTTTTTTTTCTATGTTTTCTCTTTTCCTTTTTCCTTTTCCTTTTCGAAGCTTACTAGTAAGGGGTGACTGGATTTTCATCATGATTGGAGAATAACTTTTGGAGTAGACGCATGGCCTTTTTGGCGTGTAGAAACAAGTAATTTTTCCGGGATAACTTTGTTTTCCTTCAAATTCGGTACAAGTAATTTGGTCATACACAAACGAAATCATTAAAAGTTCATTGTGAAATAACTCAATGTCAAGTGGATCATCCATTTCCGCAATTTTGATAAGATGGGATCATCCACCTTCCAGATTGAATACCAGTGGGGCTTCTAATCGCAACCCAAGACTTGCTGGTGTAGGGAATTTATTGAGAAATGAAAGGAGTAGCTGAGTTGGTGGTTTTGCTACATTCATAGGAATATGTTTGTCGACACAAGCAAAACGGCCTAGTGGCCGGAACGCAGCTTCACAAAACGACTTGGATTTCATAAGATCATTACTGAGATCGACTTTAAAGCCATTCTTTTCTTATTAGCCTTGAGCACATGATTAATAATGATGGCCCTACTTTGCTTAAAGATATTAGAAGACAATTGCACTCTCACTTTGAGTTTAAAGTGCTGTATAACTTTCAAAAAGGAAATTGTTCTGCTGACTGGTTTGCTAATCTTGAAATCGATAAGTGCTTAGATACTAATTTCTTTTCATTACCCCAACTGCATCGAACAAATGGGGACCTGTTATCAAGACAACATCCTCACTAAATTGACGGCTTTATTACTTTAGTCAACAAACAAATTGGCACCATAAAAATGTCCGAATTGAGAGTGGGTCCATATACCTTGCAAGTCCTCACAGGAAGTAGGCCAGCAGCTTGCATCTAATCAAATAGCTTCTCTGCAGCTTCGGGTCTGCCACCATGGAATAAGGCACCGATCAGAATGTTAAATGTGACGGCATTTGCATTGAACCTGTGAAGAGCTCTATTGACTCATCGAACTTTTTAGCATTGCAGTGTGCATCTATTTCGGTGTTGCAATTATAAACATCGGGCGAGCAGTTTTGTTCACCATCAGTTTGAGCAACTTAGCATAATTGATATGATGTGTGAGGCAACAACCGTCCGTCGATATGTTCATGTAACTACATCAGGCTCTACACCTCCTTGACTCATCCCATCAACGACGCATTTTGCTCTGGTTGCCATCCCTTATATACAAAGTGCCCTGACCTCAGGGGAGAAAGTTCGAACGTCTGGGATTACCCTCCTTTGCACCCTATCGATCAAAAGCCTTCTAGCCTCTACGCGTTTAACGGAACTGCATAGACACTCAACCAACGAGGAATAAATAACAGCATCCGCGACGTAGCCTTCCCGCACCATCCGCTCGAACAAAACCAGAGCTTCTCTCCACCGACCCTGATGAGTCGCGCCGTGAATCAGGTAGCTGTAAGTCAACAAATCAGGCCGGACAACTTTCCTGACCATCTTGATCGACAGGGCAAGAGCTTCTATCCACCGGCCTAAATAGCATAGACCCCCAATCAAGGAATTGTATGGGATGACATCCGGTTCGACACCTCTACCGACCATATCCTCCTTACAGCGAACGTCGATCACGGTATTGTAGGCGACCACATTCAGCCTGCAATTCTGCCTTTCCCACTTTCTCAGCAACTCCATCGCCAGACCTCTATCCTCCTTCCCCAACGCGCCTTTCAGAATGGCCGCCTACGTGTACGCGGCTGGGCCTCAACCCATGGTCTCCCATTTCGTCCGCCAGCCTCACCGCCCGATCCCTCTCTCCGCCCTCGCACTGCCCGTTGATCGGCGTGTTCAGCATCACCGAGTTGACCTCGAACCCGAGCTTCAAGACCCTGCCCAGAACTGCGAAACCCAGCTCCACCCTCCTCAAGCGGCATAGACAGTTCATCAGAATCCCCCAGATGTAGACATTCAAGCCCACCCCGCGAGAACCCATGTCCTCGATCAAAGCGACGGCGGCACAGTAATGCCTCATCCGAACCGCTCCTTCACGGGAGGCAGAGGTCGCATCTCGACGCTCGCGTCGAAGCGGGACACGGCATCGAGAAGCCTCCCGAAACCGCCGCCGGCTCTAGATTCGCCGGTCGCGCAGCTCGCTGATGGATCAGAACAACCAACGGAACGAGCCCTGCTCCAACTAGCGCACAAGCTGCGGAAGCGAAACGAGCGAATGGAGACGGGGCAGAGGGAGATCGCGCTCCTCCCGGAAAACATCGACCCGAGGAATTGGGCGCGGTGAACTTCACGAGCGTCGTCACCTGAACGTCGGCACGCTCCTCTCAGTCCTCGTCACTCCGCTCTCCCGCTCTTCGCCGCCGCCGTCGCCGGCCGTCGCCGACATTTTCACGCGTGAGCTCTGTTCTGAGCTTCCATGGGCCCTTTTCTGCTCTTGAAATTCCTTCATGAATTGGGGCCCGGCCCGGCCCAAGAGAGCTCGAGTTCAAGACCCAAAAGGAAAGAGAAAGAAATAAAATAAGGAAAAAATAGGAAGATATTGAGAGAATAATTGAGGAGTTACTTAGGATCCGTTCGTTTCATGGAAAATATCACATTTCCGGAAAATATTTTCTAAGAAGTCATTTTTCAAAAGAATGACTTGGATATTCAATTGGAACCCGAAATTTGAGTGGAGAATGTTTTTTATTGTTCGTTATCTAATTTGATTTTTTGACAAAAATTACCAAAAGAATTAAATTTTAATATTTTTAATTGACAAAAAATTAATTTTATTTTGTGTATATTTAAAAATTTGAATTTTTAATTATTTTTATTTTTAAAAATCGAATTTTTGTTATTTTTAATTTTTCTTTTCTCCCCTCGTCTTTCCTCCTCCTTCCCGCGCCGCCGCGTGCCTTGACATGGCCGGCTGTCCGGCGGCCGACCAAGACGCGATCGTTAGATCTGGCGAGCTTAGGCTTGGCCGATCCAAGCGAGCCGTGAGCTCGTTGGCTAAAGGATGCGGCTTGCCTGGATTGAGCAAGCCGCAAGCTCGTCGACCCGATCCAAGCGAGCCTGAGCTTCGCCAAGGCCGGCGAACTCGAGCCTCGCCCTTGTCGGATCTGGCCTTGGGTGAGGCTGGAGTTGGCCTATGGCGGGTCACCGGTGGCCGCCACCTTGGTCGGCCAGGGCCAAGGAAGAAGAAAAGGAAAAGAATTAAAAACTCGATTTTTTTATTAAAAAAAGAAGAAGAAGAGGAGGGAAAATAAAGAAAACAAAAAATAATTTGAATTGAAAAATAAAAAAAGGAGGAGAAAGTGAGGGTTTATAGGGATGTGAGATGAGAAAGATCGAGTGAGGAAAATGTTTTCTATTTTTCAAAAGTGGAAAATATTTTCTCCTAATTTATAAGAATTTTTTCCCTTGATGGAAAATATTCTCCCAAGGCAATTCATTTTCTATGAAGCGAACATCGAAAAATTCGGAAAACGTTTTCTCGGAAGTTATTTTCTATGAAACGAACGGGTCTTATTTTTAAATTTTACCAAAGAAAAGAAAATCAACGGTCTTTCTATCGTGCTGTCTTTTCTTTTCTTCTTTTCTTTTTTTAAATCATCCATAGAAAATCATTCAAATCAGCAAACTATAATAATAGGCATTGATTAACCCAGTTAATTTTATTAAGAAGCATGATAGATACAGTAAATCATTTTTAGAATATATTTTTGAGATCATTTATTTTATTCGAAACAATCACGTCCATATTTAAAAATATAAAGAGTCATCTCGGAGATGCCGAATGCAACTTAGCAAAATCCCTTTCGGCGCAATATGCATCTAATTCATTGGATGCCCAATTAACTATGTGACATTTGTCGAGTAAACGGAACCAAAATGCTAATTTTATATCGAACTTCCTCTGGTGATAAATAAATCGGGAATGTCAGCATGAATCGTCCAGACGTAGATACGGGTGATGTATTTTATTTTATTCCTCGGCAGTGCACGCTCGCCATTTGAGTTCATCTTGGCTTCTTGTTGCTTTCAATTCGGCCAGTGTCAGACAAATCTTGGGAGTCAATGTTGGGTAAAGAAGAGTGGCCAACTCCTATTTGGATTCGAATGACCTTTTGATATTAATATTCAAATTATCCTTCTCGCTTAATTAGCAAAAATCGGTATTTGGCAAATTGTAGAAGAAATGGGTCCGAAATCATTTTAATATTTAAATGCGTTGTGTTAAGACGAGTGCTTGTCTATTTAAATACTAAAAGAAACCGTATCTAACTATCCATTGTTTAAATGTCAAAAAAGATGCATGAAAAAAATATAAAAAATAAAGAAAAAATAACCTGTTACGAAACATGCTGGACATCTAAGCGAGTTTCAAGTATTCAAAATAGAAAGTAGGCGATTCCATTGAGTTTTCGATTGCTTCTTAGACTAAGCACATATCTAATTTCGCAGAAAGAGAAAACTAGATTTTTTGGTATGTCTTTGTTTAATTTTCGGCTTCGTACCAACCATAATCTTCCTCTAATTTTTTTAAAAATTAGATTAGGGTTTCAAAATCATTAAAGGATATATAAAAGCTAAGTTATTACGGCCTTTTCCTTTTTCCTTTTTTTTTTTTTTTATAATCATTTTGGCTAGAAGGTACCAAACGCTAAAAACACAATTTATTTATATTAGGGAGAAGGGAGAAAAGTATTGCAACATGCCTTTCTCCGTGAAAAGCAAGAAAAAGACCTCCTTCCTAGTTAGTAAATAAAAAAATCGAAAAAGAGGAAAATGAAATGGAATAAATAATAATAAAAAAAAATTCCAAGCAGTAATGTTTACGCTACAAGAGGCAAGGGGGACCCCACAAATTGCCAAACAACATCGAAACAGATAATCAAAATTATCATTTAATGAATAGTTAATTAATTTAATTTAATTAAGGAAGACAGAGCAAAACCCCATGGCTCTCTCCCCCTTTTCCCTTTTCCCTTTTTTTGGGCCTTTTTAAAAGAAAAAACGTAACCGCCTCGTCGATATTTCTCTGTTCGATCTTTCTCTCCTGGCGTCGTCTCGACTCGGTTTCCTCCGCCGATTTTTTCTGTTCGATCTTTCTCTCCTGGCGTTGTCGTCGACTCGGTTTCCTCCGCCGATTTTTTCTGTTTCTTTTCCTTCCAATGGCGGGTGAAGAGATCCCGGCCGAGACGTATTTTGGAGGAGTCTTTTATGGTATATTCAACCTTCATAGACCAAGTATTGGGGTGTTCTTCGAACCCCAATCAATCTTTCTCTCCTGGCGTTGTCGTCGACTCGGTTTCCTCCGCCGATTTTTTCTGTTTCTTTTCCTTCCAATGGCGGGTGAAGAGATCCCGGCCGAGACGTATTTTGGAGGAGTCTTTTATGGTATATTCAACCTTCATAGACCAAGTATTGGGGTGTTCTTCGAACCCCAATCATCGATGAACTTCGATGGAGAAACTGCGGTAGGAGGCGATGCTATTGCCGCCGTGCTCATGGGTGTTGGGCATTCAAATTTGGTTACGATGCGGATGACAGCATTCTTGGAACCCATTACGGAGGTTCATGTTATCACGTTCTTGGGGCATTGTATCCTCGATGGGCAAATCAGGCTATTCAATCAGGTATTTTCTCTCAATTCTAGATTAGATTCTTAGAATATTTGGTTGCTTATGTCATGACCAGGTGAGTAAAGGTAAGCTCGATGGGTGAGCAAGAAAGTGCACTTTATACATGAACCTGCATTCTTCTTTGTTAAAAGGAAAGAAAAGAAGAAATACATAATTTATCATATGAACTTAAACCTCCTCAAGCTATTATTATCAAGACTTAATTCGAAGGTGCACTATGTTTGTCAACCAAATTTTCAATGATGTCTCTCGTTTCTATATTTAGCCCAAAAGTAACATTGCCATGGGCCTTTACTATTGTGATCGTGAAGCTATGCATGAGGATGTTTTAGGTCTCTGAGCAGATAAATAACAATTTGTCATCTTATAAAACCAGTTATGCACTGATTGTGTGAAATCTACTTGTTGCATCTGAGCTACCTGCATAAACATAATTGAAGTGAAACATGGGAAAAAAAATGGAAGGTAAGAAGCAAAAGAGCATTTAGAATTTACTTACTCGCCGGCCAATAACCAACTATGTGAAGTTGTGAACTAACTCAGCTAATTTTTTTAGCTTTTTATTGGAGTACCAGCAGTGCCCGTGGGGATGCACGTCCGTCATTCCCACTTCACCACTCTGCCGGTTCCGATGGTGCCGGCTCCGGTGGCGCCGGCTCCGGTGGTGCCACCAGATGAGGACTTGCCGGCGGGCGCAAACATACCCGCGGATGATTTCCTGGAAGGAATCCTGGCGAATGGCCTGTGACTGCCGTTCAGAGCTGAACGGTGCTTGTCATATAGACCGCATTGATTTTTTTTTCGCTTATACTGCATAGATTTTTTTTGGGCTATCGGATTGGACTTGCCCACGATTTATTTTAGAATCTTACTTTTTCATGAAGATCTCAGTTGAGATCTCAATGCTCATGTACTCAGATATCTCTTTTCTCTTAGAATGCAAGAATGTTCAGACAATTGTAGTCTGTCAAATTTGTGTTGCACTTCAGATTTGTTGTGGTTGACCTCTCAGCTGGTCCTTGCACATATGGAAAGATTGAAACAGAGGAGGGAAGTGTCAGCTCCAGAACTCTGCCACGTTTACGAAACATTATGTTCCCCAAGGGTTTCAGTGGTGTGAATGACTGTGCTTCCCCTGATGTGTTTGATGGACAACTTGCTAGTCTTATAGCAACAACGGTCGAGCATGAGACCTAATTGGTTTTGCAAATTGCCAAGTTTTTATCTGCATAATATGGACATACCTAGTATTAGATTGAGCTTTGTCATGCACTCATACTTTTGAAGCCTAGAATTATTTCTATGGGTTTACTGTTCGTCTTTTTCTTTACAAAATTCCTCTGCATTTTGTTTATCCAGTTTTGAAACTGTTGATCTCACAACAAGGTTGCTTATACCAATCATCGTTCTTCAGAATCATAATCGGTTTAATATTATTGAAAAAGGCCACAATTACAGCATAGATATTGCGGAAATCAAGGCTGAGGTAAATGGCCTTTTCTTGTTCTTCTCTCTGGGCTAAATTATGCTATCTCTGATGAATATCAATTGTGTGTTGATCCTGTCGTACCGTCTCTAACACTATTATCGGGCTGATTGTGTCTTGACTTATGCCATTGGTGTCATAATCTTATTCACGGTACAAGATGACTCCATTATTTGCAAGAAGTAAAGCGAAAATTTCAAAATTATATGTGTTGAGACCTCATTCTGTGTCATGGTTATTCAGAATTTAGATAATGCTTATGTTTGTTGTTAGCTGTCTTAGAGCAATTGTCTGTACTTCTCTTTTAATTTAGGAAGCTATCCAAGATTTTGCTTCCTCGTTTTAATCAGTGGAGGTTACAGGTTTGATTGCCCTCTGGAATATAGGGCATCCCAGGCTTTTAGGAGGAAGACAGGTTTTGCATAAACACATACAATCTGCTAACATGCTCACCTAAAAGAATAATTTTGAGCTTTGGCTCAATGAATTAGGATAACATCCGTCAACTAAAAGAAATTCCAGTAGATCAGCTCACAAAAATTGGTTCACTTTTCTAAGATTGTGTAAGAATAGAATGATGGAGCCTGTTGGATCCATTTCTTGGTGATAAGGTTGGTCCTCCTTTCAAAATGTGAGACATGTGGCTTCAGGAAACTTGTTAGCGTTTGATCGATTGAAGAAAACGATTAACAACATAACTTAATTGTAATAGGCCGTAGCCATGTTCTCTTGTTTGTTAACCATGTACATGGTTGTTTTTTTGTGAAAGCCATGGCATATTGGTTGGATTCAATCATCTATATCAGTTTGTCTAAATAAGAGTTACTCTAATTATTGCACCCTATTTTGCCTTGCATGTTCCCTAGAGTCGGAAATTTTATTATGTTATTTTTCTGCTGCTTCTAGGTTAAGAAGATGGTTCATGATGGCCAGGAAGTAGTTATTATTGCGGGTTCACATGCTTTACATCGCCATGAGAAGCTTGCCATCGCCGTCTCTAAAGCAATGCGAGGGCATTCATTGCAAGAAACAAAAAAGGATGGACGTTTTCATGTTCATACTAAGACTTATATATATAGGCAATACCTGATAAATACTCATGCCTATTCTTTTTCTTTTGGGCGGGGTTTGAAAAGGTGCAACAATTTGGAATAGTTCCGTAGTCAATGATTGTAGATTGCTTGGCCTGTGCTTACCTTCTCTTGAAGAGCTCCTTCTTCATACGTATATGTGTTTTCACCCCATTGATCCTTTGATCACTCACAATCTATGAAAAGGGTGAGGGATGAAAACAATGTGCCCAAGACCATGTGTAGTGCTGTGGCTAGCAGAGGCCTTAATGTTGTAGGGATTTTGCTAATCATTCTATGAGCCAATGGATTTACTTGGAGATAATATCTGCAGGAAATGGAACGGTCCACTGATGTGCTTGCTGCTGGTTTACTGGAAGTTGCAGATCCATCTCTTTCAAATAAATTTTTTCTCCGCCAGGTTAGTACATACTCGCTATACAATTTAATTATCTCCTGGTGTTATGAGATCAATGGCTAGCATTCTACACATTTCCAGTTTCTCAGAGCACTCAATGTTATAACATTGGAGATTTTGCTTTTCAGTATCTAGTGTGGTAATGTTTCTTTGGTTTTCTTTATGTAGGACTGGGTGAGTAATTCAGATGATTCAAGTGATTCCATACTTAAGCATAAGCCTCTTTGGGCCACTTATGAATCTAAGATTGGAAGGGACAAGAAAAAGGGGCGGAAAAAGAATGAGGGGGATATGCACCGAACATATGGGACCAGAGTGATTCCTGTGTGAGAATGTCACTTTGTTGGAATTCTGTTGCATAGTTCTGTTGCTATTTTATAATGCCATATTCCTAGATCTCATCTGTTTTTTTTCTCTATAAAATTTATAATTGTTACGAATGATGCTATTGCACTGTGCTAAATCCTACATCAAAGTGGCTGAAACAACTTTGTTGTTCTCATATAGGAGGGTGAAGTTTTTATGTAATCCTGCATAATTTTCTTTTGGTAAAGATTATTGTTAGTTCATTCTCTTCCCATAGATTGGTAGTTGTTTGGTTTAGAACTGCACTTAGCATTTGTAAGGGGCTGTTCTGGGAAAGGTGGCTTTGGGTGTCATATTAACTAAAGTCGAATCCTGAAATCAACCAAAAGTAAGAACCTTCATTGCTTGACTTCTCTGGGGTCTTCTGATGGATACTTTTTTTTTTTGGGGGGTGTATCTACCATTTTAAAAAAAAAAATACCTTCCACTAATCTTGTGTCGAAAGCCTAAATTATGAGTCCGAGTCCCTTCTGCATAAGACTCGATGGCAGACAATATACTATTTCCAAAGAACTGTTGAGCTGCACTTAGCATTTGTAAGGGGCTGTTCTGGGAAAGGTGGCTTTGGGTGTCATATTAACTAAAGTCGAATCCTGAAATCAACCAAAAGTAAGAACCTTCATTGCTTGACTTCTCTGGGGTCTTCTGATGGATACTTTTTTTTTTGGGGGGTGTATCTACCATTTTAAAAAAAAAAAATACCTTCCACTAATCTTGTGTCGAAAGCCTAAATTATGAGTCCGAGTCCCTTCTGCATAAGACTCGATGGCAGACAATATACTATTTCCAAAGAACTGTTGAGCTGTTTGAGATTGGTGAATGAAGCTTTCTTGATGTCAAATTAGTTCCAATTTCTGGTTGCCACGTGCTTATTTTGAAATTAAACATGTCAAACTATCTTTGACTACTCATTAATAACCCTTGTTGGATCTCTGAAGACATTCAATATTCATGTGAGATAGAGTCTTGTTGGTTTCTATGTACTGGTGTAGAGACAGCTCCAGTCTGTTAGAGCAATACCTCTGCAATGCAGTTCTCCATGTATTATCTTTAGGTCATACACTATGTACATTTTCTCCCTCTGTCTTCTATAACTATAAAATATAAATACTTTATGACAAAGTGCATGATTTTTGTAAATTTTTATGAACCGTACTATCATTGCCATCCTTGCTGATTTTCTCTGCTCTCCTGCATTTGAGCAAAGAAGATTAAATGGATTGATATTAAAGTTCAATTTGTATTTCTTCTGCCCAGCTTCGTGTTATCACTGGCTGATGTGGATGCAAGTCTTATGATGGAAGATGAGAGTCTTGTGTGGACAAGCCGTGATGTTGTGATAGTACTTCAGCATCCCAATGAAAAGATACCACTTAGGTAAGGAGGCATGGCATTTGCAGGGTTCAAGTTTCAAAGTATTGTTTTTACTGCATCCTTCAGTGTCAAGTCATAGAGTTCTAGCAGTAAGGATTTCTGGAGATGACTTTGGTTGGCTCTCTGTGCCTTTCATGTTTCTACTTTACCATTTATTTCCTCGGTATAGGTATCTCTAGTGTGTTTGCTGTCTCCTTCCGTGGGTGTGAACATAGTCAAGCTCTTAATTTCTTTGTTATTTTGATTACTAGATTTCTTTTGCAAGCATCAATCAACCATCTAACCATATCAAGACCCCTTATTTTATGGGGTTAATATTACAAAAAGCCTCACACTTGTAAACATATGCCACATTTATCCCAAATATATTTTCGTGTCACAAAAAAGTCCAATCCGTGCCACATTTACCTTCTGTTAGCTTCCGTCAAACTTTACTGTTAAATTGTTGCGTTGGAATGGTACTAGGCAATAACTCGGATGACTTGACTTCACGTGGAAATTCATATTTTTCACATTATTTATTATTTAATTCTTATTATTTTCTATTATTTACTTAGAACACTGCAACCTATATACTCAGCTTTGTCGTTTTTTCTTTGTTGCTTCAATTAGCTCCCGTCTGCAAACGGTTTGGGTTTATTCTATCTCCCTCAGAGCACCCTGCTTTGTCTTCGTCTTTGTCTTTGTTGAGAGTGTATGTACCATTTTGACCATCTGAAAAGTTATATGTCCTCTGTACAGTTATGTTTCAGAAATGGAGCGAAGGCATGCTCTTCCTTGTCAGGTTCAGCGCCATGTAATAGCAGGGCTTGCATCTGCTGTTGGTGGGCTTACGGCACCTTATGAGAAGGCTTCTCATGTACACGAAAGAGCAGTTGTTAGTTGGCTCTGGGCGACTGGTTGCCATCCATTTGGCCCATTCTCTAATACTTCCAAAGTCAGTCAAATGCTGAAAGATGTTGCATTGGTGAGGCTCTTCCTGTAAAACACAATAAAGTGAATCTCACTGTTATCTCTTTGCCTGATGATGGATGCTGGAAACAGCTTGAATATCTGGCCCAGCATATCTATTTGTTTCTTGACCTTGATTGGTTGAAGATGTAGGTTAGCTTAGTGACTCTGTCATTAAGAGTCTGTTCAATTTTTTTGACAGAGGAATACAACATATGCACGCGTGGATGCTGCGCTTCGCAAAATTCGTGATACATCAGAGGTGATTTAATCTACATTTTAATCTTGTTATTCATTTACTGTTGTCGATGCTCATCAAGGGCTCATTTTGTACAGGTTGTACAAGGTTTTGCATCGGAATATCTGAGAACCCCGCTTGGTGAGCCAGTCAAGGGGAAAAAGAGCAAATCAAGCACTGAGCTGTGGCTGGAGAAGTTCTACAAAAAGAGCCTTTCCCTCATGAATTAGTTGAAAGATTGGAGAAGTACTTGGATGTAAGTGGCTATCTTCTTAAAATAGTTTTGCTTCAACACAATGTTTTGAAGATATTAAAATGCCCTGACTTCACTTGATGAACAGAGCCTTGAAGAACAGCTTGTAGATCTATCCTCGTTGTTGTATGATCACCGGTTACAAGATGTACATTTAAACAGTTCGGACATTGTTCAAAGCACTATGTTCACATTACAGTAAGTCAATATTCCGTGAAACAAGATAGTTGATTTGCTGTTGCATCCGAAAGACTGAGTAGCATCTGCTTGTTTTTCATTTTTCTAAATCCTATGCCTATATTTGGTGCAGATACGTGGACCGGGTTCTGGCTGGCGAGCGTGAGAAAATGAGATGCTGCAACATTCACTACAAATATCCCATGCAGTCTTCTCAAACTTATGTTTATGGTGGCATTCTTATTGCTGGATTTATTGTCTATTTCGCGGTCATATTTTTCTCTAATCCTGTGCGCTGATTCAAGAGCGGGTTCGAAGAAGATTTGCATCCAGTCTTCTCAGGGCTTCTGTCATGTTGATTGGGATGAAGCGCCTGTCGCCAGACATTAGTTTGAGCTGCAGCGTTTTCACTGATGTAATTAGATGACCACACACGACACAGAATACTTCTTTTTTGTTCCCTGATATGGGAAGGCGGTCAATTAACATAGTGTGGCGGAAGATGAGAGCATCTGGTCGTTTTGCGACATGATAATGTTGATCCTTGCAGCTGACCAAAGCTAAAAAGAGTTGGTTTTTGTTGTATTTGGCTGATGCCATGTTGGAACTAGGATATACAATTGTCCTAGGACCATCTTCTCATCTTTGGTTGGCCTTAAACAACTAGCGTGTACAAAACGAAGAATTAATCACTTCAAATGGACCTTTGGTCATCTCTGTTTGGTCTTCTCTTGTTTTCAATGCGTCTCTGTTGAGCCTCCTTAACGTGACCTTTAAATACTTCGGAGCATTCAAATTGGAAATTTATGCTCATTGATTTTTTGAACTTTTTTCGAGAACTTCTGTAAATAAGATAACTAATGGAATTTTCTGTTCCCTCATTGACGGAAGGAAAAGGTTTTGGTGAAGATGCGGTGGACTTGCTGGTCTAGTCTTAGCACACGATTGTCATGAAATTCTGCCGAGTCATCTTTGTAGACGCTTAGGTGGAGGGATTTGATATGTCAATTGGAACAATCATGTGCAAGAGAACCACTTCTCCATAATGGAGAAGTGACAACGATCCAAGTCATGGCGGGGATACCCTCCGCTCTCAACTGGCAAAAGTCGGCATCGAAAGAACTGGAGAACTGGGCATATTTCGCTGCTGGGTCTGAGGAAAAACAGAAAGGGAGAATTCAAGTCAGCTTCATATAGAACGACCCGTGCATGATCCCACAGCGAGCAAGAAAAATTGTGAGCGAGTTCTGTTGAGAGCGCATCTCATTCCAAATCTTCTTTCTTGGCAAAGCATCTCATTCCTCCCATCACAAAGGTGGCCGAGGTTACACTTAGGCCCACCAAGGACAAGTCCCCATCGCATCTGGAAACGAATTGTCGGGCCTTGGCCAGAGTGGGGCTAGCCACCATGTCACTGCTGGCGTCACAAATTCAGCTAATTGTTTATTCTGGTGAAAAGGCCCCCAAAAAAGAAATTTTAGGTTTGATTTAAATGTTAGGTTTTGCATTAGACCGAATTTTTGGTCAAGTCATTTATGACGAGTGATCGTCTAGAAATAAGTATCTTAGTCCCCAGTGGGTAGGAAGGAGTCAAATAGAAAATGCAATAAATTGAAGTGCGAGGTTGGACGTTTGCTACAACGGGACCACCATACGTGGGATCGTCGGTGGTAAACAAATGCTAACATGGGAGAATATATTCCCTAGTGCTAGAGTCCAGAAGCTTCGATCGACACTCTCTTGTCTTGGACGATTTCACTCCATTTGTCCATGCGTAATCAATGGCACAAAGGCTTCTGTGGTTCTAACCGTATGACCCATCTGATGGTTCACAGGCCCCCGTAGCCAGTGTGTGGCAAAGAAACTACATTGACAAGTTGTCTAAAGATTTAGGGTTAAATTGGCCAAATTAAAAAGGTTTAGAATTGAATTGGCATTATTACAATAGGTTTTAGACAATTTTTCGAATTTTCCTGATACAAACATATCTAAACCTTTTGAATCTTTAGGGATAAACAACTTATTGTAATTGATATTCAAATTTCAGCTTTACTCTTTTATGACACGTGAGATTAGTTTGATGCTTTTATGAACTCGGGATGGAAGGCAAAGTCATTCATTGTCATTAGAGAATATATATAAGCGAAAGAATCAAGGACAAATTTACAAGTGTAAAGTTGTCAATTGATTGGTCGAAGTAAAAGTTTACATGATTTCAGAATGCATTAAGAGATTGCCTCTTGCATCGTGTTATTAGGTTTGTTTCTTATTTGGAACATTGTAGAATTAAAATCATGAATGCCATAAGTAGAGTTGGGAAGCATATTCTTAAGATCGTTCGAGAAGTGGACCAGTCCAGATACGCGAAAATTGTCCTGAAGACCACCTATCCACTATGCAAATGAAAAAAAAAAAGGTTATATGGTTCTATGCTATGTTATAATCCTTCCAAAGTTATCTAGATCTCAATAATGTGGACTAAAGCAATTATGCTATGCATTTGCAAGTTCTCTTTGATGTATTTAACTTCCTTCACCATGTTAGATTTCGAAATGAGCAAGAGAAAATTCTCTTAAGAACTTGCATAACCAGTGTATCCAGCAGTACTTTATGTTCTTAGCCCTCGCCCCTCTTGGCACAATTCGTTCCGTGACGCATGAGTTAGGAAAGAAAATTCTCAAGCCTTAAAATCAACGTGCGTCTCTTTCGTGGCCATTTTTCGTGACAAGTGACAACGATCGTTGCACAAATTTTTTTATCAACGCTCGTGTTCATTGAGTTGCTGACTTGGGGAGGTACGACCGAGGAAGCTGGAGTTGGTTGGCCGATATTCTCAGAAATGCATCGCAAATCATTGCTATTCGGAAAGGAAAAAATACGTGGCTTTTCACCTCATAACATAAATGATACATCTACTTTTAAAACTACATATTTTACATTTTAAACTATATATAAATTTATATAAATTTGCCTTTCATCTTGTCACACCCCATGCACATCCAAACACTACCAACAAATAGAACACAAACCCTAGCCCGTTTCCCAGCTGCCAGAATGCCCGCCACTCGTCATGGGCACTCCCGACGCGGCGGCTAAGCCAATGGACCCAACAGTCATCGACCTTCCCGAACCGTAGCTGCATGGTGTCGCGGCCTCAGATGGAGGCTGTGGACTCCAAGGGTGACCTCCCGTGGTTGCCAATTCTCATCAAGGATATATAGGTTGGAAGATGACAATTCTTGAACGGTGATGGGGGATGTCGGCCAAGCAGTCCGAGGTAGCGATTATGGAGGCTGGCAGCGGCGGCGGCGACAGCAGAGGGCAGCGGCGGACGTGAGTTGAGAGTTTTGGTATCTCAGTGATGTGGGTTGGGTTTAGCAGAGTTGGTGTAGCAAATTTATAATTTTAAGAGCCGAGATATGTTTTTAATATCAAATTGAGAATTCAAGATATGTTTTTTCGTAATTTAAAGAAAAAAGGACTTTTCTTTCGCAGGAACGATTTCCTATTTTGGCAGGCAATCCTTTGGCATGATACACGAGCCGCGCTCAATGAGAGCATCGAAAAAATAGAAAAAATGCGATATTAGTCTGGGGTCACTTATTGACTTGGTTGACTTGGAATAATCTAGAATATACCTTTTGAATATACGAATATAATCAGAAACCAATTTGGCAGAATAATAAAAACTAACCTTAAGTTACAAAGTAGAATATGGTAGCTACATCATTATCTTAGAACCTCCTTTGTTTGATACCAAAAGAAGAATTCTAGCCTCTATATAGTTACTAACTTACAATTCAACATTAAAGGACTTGAATTTTGTTTTTATTTTTTTCGCTGTTTAATTTTTAAAATTTGAAATCCGAAATCCGAAATATTGATATGAAAACCCTCAAGAAAATTATGCATCCACAGCCTAATACCTTAAAAACCTCCGATTTTCACTTTTGTCCCAATTTTACCATTTGTTTCATAAAAAAACCTCCAACTTTAATAAATAAATAAATAATTCAAACTTTAGCTCTTGTCCCAATTTTACCATTCGGTCTAAATTTTACCCAAAAAATTTTACAGTCTCATAAAAAACCAAAAAATTTTACTTAAGTCACAAATTTGCCACCATTAATTCTGCGTCCAAAATTTCTCGTTAACAACCTATAGATGGAAAACTACCAAACACGAGCTGTTTGAGTGCTCTTCGACCTTAAAAAATAGAACATTTCCAGGCTCAGGGGATCCACAGGTACAAAATCAATAAGGGTGATTGTGACAAAAGGTCAATAGAGAGCGGATTTGGGACTTCAAAAAAAAATTATAGTGTGATTGAAATTGGACCTAAAAATTGAGTTTGAAATCTTTTTTCTAATATGAGGTCTGTAATAACCCAAGTCTTTGACTCTCTTTCTAGAGCAAGAGGTGTCAATTTTTGAGGGCTCGAATCCGATTTCTCACTCCCGTTTTTACCAAATTTTTTGGGGCCACCATTCTTTGCACATACATCTTGGGTTTCCACATGTCCTTTCACCCACATGTATCGAATTTGCATGCTTCAGGCCCTTCTTGTGCAGAGGTGTACCAAAGGTATGATATTATCAGTGTCATTCCCCAATACTTGACAGTTGGTAGGTAATCAAGAAACCTTTCCATAGACAAAATTTATATTGCGGTGGTGATATTATGCGTGATGTTGGGCTATGGTCGTTTCGGTATGAGTATTATCCGGCTGTGAAACTCTCGTGTGGAGGCAAATGAAGCCTAGCTGATAAAAAAACAAGTCTTTTATCTTACGCGGGTTTACACATGAAGAGTAAAGATATGGATACTTGATGCGAGTGGTTAACGTAATCTTAAGGCCAGTTCGCAATGAAAACTCCCGTAGATTTGACGATGCAAAGAGCGCCAAACATAGAAATTGTAGGAACATGCAGCAAATCATCATCGGATTCAAGGTACATGGCGAGTTAAAAGCATCCTCATCATTAGATCTAAAGGAACTTTAAGGAAAGCTCCTTCACCGTTGCACTGCATATATACAACGGTATATAATGTGCAAATTAAGCTGAATAACAACACAAATATAGCCTCGATTACATAATTTGATGAAATGAGCGATCAAGGAAAGTCAATATTGCGCCATTGCCCTCGATAACGTATTATCTTGCAAAGACATAGATCTTTGGATATAAAAAGAACACATACTTAGCTTAGCCATACTAAAAAACAAAGAAAAAAATAAAAATAAAAATTCAAAAAGTATTAAAAAATATGATTTAAAAGTTATCCACATCAGCGCTTGGCCAGTGTCCATGTTAGTAATATCCCGCCAAAATTGGCCGGATGGACTCAATTGACAAGGATGAAAAGGTTTAAGATTCAACGATAAAATTGAAAGGTTTACAGGATTGAAATGGCAAAAGTGCAAAATTTTGGATCTTTTAGACAATTTTCCCTTCTCGTTTGTACCAAAGAACATATAATAAACACTTAAAAGTATGCATTTCTTACATTGTGGTTAGTTTTATATATCTCATGTGCCGTTAACTTAAACAAAATCATATATATGAATGGATATTCGTCTATAAATTTACATGGTTTTTCTCAATTCCTACCAACATATGAACATACCTCAATAGAAATCCAACCTCAAATTTAAAATTAAGAAACTATATGTGTCAATCGTATTCTTGGCACGGTGTGGTGAGCCGATTGCAATGCTAGCATCATATGAATCCAATAAATTTTGCATTTGAATTTGGCAAAATACCATTTTTATGTTCACTTGCTTTTCGACTGATATGACATAGGCTAAAAAAAAACTTTCTTCAAGACTAGCATTGTCTTCATCATTTAGGGATTTCATCAAGTGAAATCTTATCTCATTTTCTTTCTCATCCATTGCAGTATCATGATTTTTTGTTGAATAAAAAATTCTTAACCTAATAAACCTCCGCATGCAATAGGACATATGATGTTATTCATCGCTCTTTTTGGTGCCTGATTATCTCTCGTCACAACGTTTACTTAATCTTGAAGTTTCAGAGTAGACATGATTCTATAACCACATAAAACCAAGCTACGGCCAGGTTTCGTTATTTCCATATCTTGTAGAACACAAACCACATAGCGGGTATGGCCTAAGGGCTATGATCACGACATATATGTTGCATCACACATAAATCACACAGGAGAGACGCCATAAGGGAACACAAAAAAGCTGATCATTTCAACTTTCCGGTGGAAATCAACATACGCCTGTCATAAGATCTATGCTTTAAACATGAGGTTCCCCAATTTATTCATTCATCACTATACCTATGATTTACATATAGACTAACCATCCCCACCTCCCAGCCGAACGGTTCAGGGGCGTGTGACCAAATGGTGAGAGCTATCGTTGTCAGAGCTGGCTGGACCGCTTGAGTAGTTGTTGTATCCATCGTTCTTCTCCCGCTGGGGCCCTGTTTTAGCCTCAGTGTTGCCTGTAGCAGTAGCGGTGGTAGGAGTAGAAGAAGTACTAGTGGTGCTCGTGGGATCAGTGGTCTTGCTTGAAGTAGTAGTAGCGGCGGAAGTAGAAGAAAAGGTAGCATCGTTACTGCCAGCAATAGCTTTGCGGCCCATGCTCATGGGCTTTGCATCCGCTTGTAGAGCTGCCATGATCAGCACAAGGACAAGGAAGAGCGCAAATACTGGTTGGATTCAGTTGCTTGACCCTGAAAGGGTGGATTTACAATCACACAATGATCGTCCAACAAAAATCATATGATTTGTTCTTTATGGAGGATTTACAATCACACAATGATCGTCCAACAAAAGTCATATGATTTGTTCTTTATGGAGACGATAAAAAGATCGATTTATGACCTACTGATTCTAATAAGAACCCTTTTCTCAGTTTCCTTTACTAAAGAAAAAAAAGGTAATTAACTTAACTCGAAGCCACTTGAGCATAGTCTTGATAGATGAGGTATAATACAAGAAGAAGATATTTGAAACCTAGAGTTTTGCTGAACATACCAGTTTATGAGATGAGGAAGTGTCTATGATCTGGTGGTCCTTTGCGTGGAATTTATAGGCCAGCGAAGTTCTTCTGTAGCTAGGGTTAGAGAAACGCAGCATGCCCATCGGATAAGAACTGCAAATCAAAGCAGTCGAATCTTTCTTCTAAAAAAGCAGATTTGGAGTGGAGGGATCACGATGCTGCTGCACCACTAGAACAGGTTGAGCCACCAAGGATGTAATCATGATTAAGATTGATAATTGGGGGAACTCGTGGGTCGACATTCAAATGCTTCGTGATTACCGAGGGGCGCGATGTCCCCATTCTAGGGTTCACTTATGGGAGTAATGAGATAAAAGGTGAGATCGTTTAATCGATAATCATCCACAAGTACCAAGAGCATAATGAAACGTTAGTATGTCACCGACAGAAAGAAATTGTATATCAAGAATCTGACTAAAAATCAATAACAATCCTATTCTTGAAAAATACAGATTGAGAAATGCAGCGAGCAACAAATCCAGAACAATTAGAAGAAGGTTTACTTCCTGTGGATGCCATAAACTGGGACCCTAAGATGCTCTAAAAAAATTCATGTGCTTTGCCTTTGAGGGAGTTACGAGGATATACTGGTTCTTCATAGCATGCATAAATACCTAATCAAGCATGCAATATAAACCCACTTCTATCAGCAGCTCATTCAAGGAGGTAAGCAAGAACTTTGCCAGGCTCAGAATTTTTGAAGAAGCATCTGTGATTTTGTGTATTTAGAAATCAAAATTACTTTAACTAGATGGAACTCGAAATGCGCAAGACCAAAGCGCTTTCACAAGCCAATCCCAAAGCATGAACAATCAATTAACCATTTCCAGTTTTTCAGAGGATAAGTTAAGGATTTAGTTCCCCACCTAAACTCTACATAATTCAATTTGAAAGAAACTCAAACTCTTCTCAAGAACTTTGGAATTCTCTCTCAAGTTGACCACAGGAAAAGACTTGCAGGCAATGCACATTACTAATGAATCGAGCCAAGCCACTCCAACATGTACAAGACGATAGCCAATATCAGTCGAGAGGAAAGGCCCATGATTCACACTTTCAGGCCATTCCGCAAGTGTTGGGATCCTCTTACGACTGCCCAGCAGCTTTACGAGGTATTGCTTTCTTCTTAGCTTCGGCTTTGTGTCCGATGTCGCTGCTGGCAAGAGCAGCTTTTACACTCTCGATTGCTTCGGGTGTAAATATCTGCGCATCCTTTTGAAACAATTGCTGCGCCTGTGCATGAAAAAGAAAAACTTTAAAAAGAGATCAAACTTCTATATAGTGTCCACTGGTATACACAATAAAAAAAAGAAAAAAAGACACAAAAAGACACAAAAAAATTGAATTGATAAATTTATGATAATTTTACCCCAAATTATCTTTATTTACCACCAAAAAAAAAATCCTTAAATTAGTACATCCATAATAAATATACCTTAACTAGTTTCTATTAAATTCTACCGTTAAACCGCCGAGATTGATGATATTTATTAGTTTGAGATGTACCGGTCTGTGGTAAAACTAATGTGCGATAAATTCGTCGTAAAATGTATTAATTTAGAGTTTTTAGTGATTAGAAAATTAGTTTTAGGAAAATTTATCAGAAGTGTACCGGTTAGAGATTTTTCGTGATATTAATCTAAAATTCTAAATTGATACGTGCATGCCGTATTTATTCCGAACTCGCCATTATGTCACGAAAAAATCTCAAACCACAGTGCTTATGCCACATTTACCACAATTTCACTATAAGATTTCGTTAAATTTGCCATCGGTGTATTTTCAGTGACACGAAAAAAATAATTTGAGATAAACGATAAGAATGGTATTAGTAGTTTCGGATAAATTGTTATATATATATACTAATTTGAGATTTCTGATTACATTAGTTCAAATGAGGAAAGACATGCATTTTCTAAACGTTTAAAACCTATTCTTCTAGGCACCATAAATTCCCTGTCCCGTAGAGTGCTCCGTCGATGTCTCGACTTAATCTCAATCAATGAGTCGCACCTCTTTCGTGTGTGTGTCGGCAACTGAAAAAAAGGTTGATCCAGACACCGAGTGGAGCACCGTGCGGATTTAACGCTTCCGTCCTTCTTTTACGGGGATGGTGTTGGGCCGGCCGGTGGGCCTTGAGTTTTTGGGCCTGATGTAAGTTTCTGGTGGGCTCGTTTGATAGGGTCAAGTGTTGTGGGCTTTTCCTCAGACTCTGGAGCTCGTCCATGCTCACGCTCTGGCCGAACTAAATTAAAGGTAATATAGAAGCTAGTCCCTCTACCTCCGCGCCGCTTCACTTGTCTTTTCAACCGTGGAAGCATGTAAATGAGGTACGCATCGACGGTCAAGAAATGTCGAGACGTGCGTAGGAATAAAGATGTCAATGGATCGGTAGGACGTCGAGGCACGTCTACTCTGTCCCGACTAGGCAATATCGGGTTGATTTGGCTTCGTCCAGTTCGGTTTCGGTCATCACTTTATTATATCATCCTTTCAATAGCTTGATGGTCTTTGATGATGATGATGATAATAATAAAGTCATTTTGGTAATTTAATGCACTTTTTTTAGAAGTTTGTGCTTAACGCTTTAATGATTGAGGGCGCGTTTGGAACCATTTCGTTCTCGAAAAAAATTATTACAAATAATATTTACTCGTAAATAATTTTTTTTTATTCCGCTCCCGAGAATAATTTCTGAGTTTTTAAAAACGTTTTGTTACTGTTCAAAATGTCTACTCTCAATATAGAAATGCGTTTTGTTGGATTTTAAGATTCTTTTGTTTCTTTTTATTTATTAATGCTTTTATCATTTTTTTTTTCTATGTTTTCTCTTTTCCTTTTTCCTTTTCCTTTTCGAATCTTACTAGTAAGGGGTGACTGGATTTTTCATCATGATTGGAGAATAACTTTTGGAGTAGACGCATGGCCTTTTTGGCGTTGTAGAAACAAGTAATTTTTCCGGGATAACTTTGTTTTCCTTCAAATTCGGTACAAGTAATTTGGTCATACACAAACGAAATCATTAAAAGTTCATTGTGAAATAACTCAATGTCAAGTGGATCATCCATTTCCGCAATTTTGATAAGATGGGATCATCCACCTTCCAGATTGAATACCAAGTGGGGCTTCTAATCGCAACCCAAGACTTGCTGGTGTAGGGAATTTATTGAGAAATGAAAGGAGTAGCTGAGTTGGTGGTTTTGCTACATTCATAGGAATATGTTTGTCGACACAAGCAAAACGGCCTAGTGGCCGGAACGCAGCTTCACAAAACGACTTGGATTTCATAAGATCATTACTGAGATCGACTTTAAAGCCATTCTTTTCTTATTAGCCTTGAGCACATGATTAATAATGATGGCCCTACTTTGCTTAAAGATATTAGAAGACAATTGCACTCTCACTTTGAGTTTAAAGTGCTGTATAACTTTCAAAAAGGAAATTGTTCTCATTGACTGGTTTGCTAATCTTGAAATCGATAAGTGCTTAGATACTAATTTCTTTTCATTACCCCAACCGCATCGAACAAATGGGGACCTGTTATCAAGACAACATCCTCACTAAATTGACGGCTTTATTACTTTAGTCAACAAACAAATTGGCACCATAAAAATGTCCGAATTGAGAGTGGGTCCATATACCTTGCAAGTCCTCACAGAAGTAGGCCAGCAGCTTGCATCTAATCAAATAGCTTCTCTCGCAGCTTCGGGTCCGCCACCATGGAATAAGGCACCGATCGAATGTTAAATGTGACGGCATTTGCATTGAACCCGTGAAGAGCTCTATTGACTCATCGAACTTTTTAGCATTGCAAAGTGTGCATCTATTTCGGTGTTGCAATTATAAACATCGGGCGAGCAGTTTTGTTCACCATCAGTTTGAGCAACTTAGCATAATTGATATGATGTGTGAGGCAACAACCGTCCGTCGATATGTTGAGGGAAAATAAAGAAAACAAAAAATAATTTGAATTGAAAAATAAAAAAAGGAGGAGAAAGTGAGGGTTTATAGGGATGTGAGATGAGAAAGATCGAGTGAGGAAAATGTTTTCTATTTTTCAAAAGTGGAAAATATTTTCTCCTAATTTATAAGAATTTTTTCCCTTGATGGAAAATATTCTCCCAAGGCAATTCATTTTCTATGAAGCGAACATCGAAAAATTCGAAAACGTTTTCTCGGAAGTTATTTTCTATGAAACGAACGGGGTCTTATTTTTAAATTTTACCAAAGAAAAGAAAATCAACGGTCTTTCTATCGTGCTGTCTTTTCTTTTCTTCTTTTCTTTTTTTAAATCATCCATAGAAAATCGTTCAAATCAGCAAACTATAATAATAGGCATTGATTAACCCAGTTAATTTTATTAAGAAGCATGATAGATACAGTAAATCATTTTTAGAATATATTTTTGAGATCATTTATTTTATTCGAAACAATCACGTCCATATTTAAAAATATAAAGAGTCATCTCGGAGATGCCGAATGCAACTTAGCAAAATCCCTTTCGGCGCAATATGCATCAAATTCATTGGATGCCCAATTAACTATGTGACATTTGTCGAGTAAACGGAACCAAAATGCTAATTTTATATCGAACTTCCTCTGGTGATAAATAAATCGGGAATGTCAGCATGAATCGTCCAGACGTTGATACGGGTGATGTATTTTATTTTATTCCTCGGCAGTGCACGCTCGCCATTTGAGTTCATCTTGGCTTCTTGTTGCTTTCAATTCGGCCAGTGTCAGACAAATCTTGGGAGTCAATGTTGGGTAAAGAAGAGTGGCCAACTCCTATTTGGATTCGAATGACCTTTTGATATTAATATTCAAGTTATCCTTCTCGCTTAATTAGCAAAAATCGGTATTTGGCAAATTGTAGAAGAAATGGGGCCGAAATCATTTTAATATTTAAATGCGTTGTGTTAAGACGAGTGCTTGTCTATTTATATACTAAAAGAAACCGTATCTAACTATCCATTGCTTAAATGTCAAAAAAGATGCCTGAAAAAAATATAAAAAATAAAGAAAAAATAACCTGTTACGAAACATGCTGGACATCTAAGCGAGTTTCGAAGTATTCAAAATAGAAAGTAGGCGATTCCATTGAGTTTTCGATTTCTTCTTAGACTAAGCACATATCTAATTTCGCAGAAAGAGAAAACTAGATTTTTTGGTATGTCTTTGTTTAATTTTCGGCTTCGTACCAACCATAATCTTCCTCTAATTTTTTTAAAAATTAGATTAGGGTTTCGAAAATTATTAAAGGATATATAAAAGCTAAGTTATTACGGCCTTTTCCTTTTTCCTTTTTTTTTTTAATCATTTTGGCTAGAAGGTACCAAACGCTAAAAACACAATTTATTTAGAGATATGTTCCGTAGAAGTCCTAAAACTTGTCCAAAAAGTGCAATTGAGTTCTAAAACTTACAAAAAGTTCAATTAAGTCCTAAAACTTGTCAAGTTAGTTCAATTGAGTCCTAAAGTTAACACCGTTAGCATTTTCCGTTAAAAATGCCTACTTGTCATTTTTAATTATTTTTTATTTTCCACATGGATTTTTTTAATGATTTTTATTCACTTTAAAAAAAAATTAAAAACTAAAAAATTAAATTTATTCATTTTATCTAAAAATTAAAAGAAAAGTTATAAAAGTTATTTTTAAAATTGTTTTAAAAAAAGCAGCCCTCTTCTCCCCGCTCCCGCCGCCGCCGCCCATCGCCGGAGGGGCCGAGCGACGGTCGTCGGCCCTAGGCGGGGGTGGCCGGCGAGGGCGAGGGCCGGTGCTTGTCGCCTGCCCTGGGCGAGGCTCGCCTAGATCTGGCGAGCCTCGCCGGCCCCGAGCGAGGGCCGACGAGGCCTCGCCCACGGCGGGCGACGGTTGCTCGGCCCCGGGCGAGGGACGGCGATGATCGCCCGCCTTGGGCGAGGCCTCGTCGGCCCTGGCGAGGGACGGCGACGTCGCCCGCCCGGGCGAGGCCTCGTCGGCCCTCGCGGGGCCGGCGAGGCTCGCCGGATCCGGTCGAGCCTCTCTCCCGGGCGGGCGACGGTCGCCGGCCCCTCCGGCGATGGGCGGCGGCGGAAGTCCACCGCCTTTTTTTTTTTTTTTGAACAATTTTGTTTTTCTAAATAAATTTAGATTTTCCTTTTATTTTTTAATCTAATTTTTAAAGATTTTGAATAAAAAATAATTTAAAAAAGCCATTTGAAAAATAAAAAAAATCATTTAAAATATGACGTCGCGCCATGTCAGCAATTTCTGTTAACTTTCTTAACGGTGTTAACTTTAGGACTTAATTGAACCAACTTGACAAGTTTTAGGACTTGATTGAACTCTTTGTAAGTTTTAGGATTCAATTGCACTTTCTCGGACAAGTTTTAGGACTTCTGCTGAACATATCCCTTTTGTTTATTTGTTGAACTTTCCTACCCTCTGCGTCGAATCTCCACCTCTAGTGTAATGATTTGACAGGACCAAATGATAATTTCCTCATCCGGCTACTGTTGCATACATCTCTTTGAATGAGATTGCTTTCTAGACACTACGATTACTCCATAAATTTAATGTACATATTAATGTGATATAATCTTATAGGATGTGATGAGTTCTTATCCAATTGTTAACTTGAATCCATCACCTTCCCATTTTTCCTTTTTTCCTAATTTTTACCTAATTGAATTTTGCCACCATTCCAAACTACATTAATCATATTTTGCCTCTACATAAGTGAAATCAAATGATGGAACTGAGCTGGACCAATTAGATTGAATTGCCTCAATTTTTGCCACTTGTTGAGGGAATGTTAGAGATAATTAAGGTTTTCTCTAGAAAATTTTTTTATGGTAAAGATATTTTAATAATTCTGTTGATTATATCTTTCAAGATTGTACATTTATTATACGTACATTCCACGTATGTTGCAGATACATTGCATGTAAATTGCACGTATGTTGCTTACTAGATAATAATGTATAAATTTAATGTACATTTTTCAGGAGACAATGACATGCATGGTCCCTTAATTATTTTTTAATGTTTAATATGACCTTGAACTGTTTTTATTTTATTTTATTTTTGTTCCATCTAATCCTCAAGCTTTTAAAATCCAATAATTTTAATCCTTCCGTTAAAAATCCTGACATTTGCTCTTCGACAGGCCATTGCAACAGTTGTTTTCTATTGCTATCAGGCCATATTTTCCTTGGAATCGCCTGCATCAAAGCAATAGAATGTAACGGCATTCACAATCAAGATTAAGGGAATGTCCTACGAGTTCAGTCCTGTCATTGTGAATGTTCGCAGGCTGATGGGGACTTAATATTCTAATTCTCGAGCCTGGACAAGGCCGAGCAATTTAATTCGAGTGATTTTTCTTGTTCATAATAGGCTTCTTGGATTAGTTCCCTTTTTTGTTGGGGGGGGGGGGGGGGTTAAATGCAGCTCATCTCTAAATTAAGAAATCTGCAAACTTGTGATATGATCCATCATCAATTTTTTAACTCATTTCTTGTTCCAGTTGGAGGGATTGTATGTGAAATTGTGACGTTGGATATGAATTGGCTAGATCGATCATTCCGTGGTGTTGAGCTTCGGGGTCGGAGGCAAGATGTGCACCACATCTAGGGTGTACCCGACTATCGCGGTGGTCGACAACACCCGTCTCTTCGCCTTCAACGACGGGACTCATACAATCATGATCGAGACTCTCGAGCACCCCTAGAGCATGAATCAGCCTGTCATTGAGCGAGTGGCTATCGCAGGGAAAACTAAAGATTTCCCCCCTTTATTCGCTTAATTTCTATATAAAAACTTGTCCATTTTCTTATATTCACCATGTTAATCCTTTGAATTCCAACTTTGCGCATACGATTTACAAATAACATGTGTGGAGTTTGACACCCCTCGCTCCGCCAAGACCCATTGAGGCGCCACCATCCGTCGGAAATTGTAATAATAATCAACCGCTGTTGTAGCAGCTCTTGTTAACATCTCATGCTCGGATTTTGTCTTTTGGATGGCACTATAGTTGATGGGGTTTTTACTCTCTCTGAGTTCTCTTGTAAGTGGAATGGAATTGAATGTTGTTACATTCTATTGTTGCCACATGTTGAGGGGACGTTAGAGATAATTATGAATTTTTTTAGAATAATTTTTTATAGTAAAGATATATTGATAATTCTGTTAATTATATGTATCTTTTAAGATTGCAAGTATATTGGATGTACATTGCTTACTAGATACTAAGATTAGTGCATAAATTTAATGTACATTTTTCGGGAGGCAATGATATGTGTGATCTCTTAATTATTTTTTAATGTTTAATAAGATCCTTGAACGGTTTAATAAGAACTTGACACCTCTTGCTCATCCGAGACCAACCGCGGCGCCACTGTCCCTTAGAGATTGTAATAATAATCAACCGCCGTCGTAGCAGCTCTTGTTAGCATCCTCATGCTCGGATTTTAACTTTTGGATGGCACTATAGTTGACAGGGTTTGTATCAGTTCGTTCTTTATTATTCTCGAAAATGACTCCATGTTCAGACACCCAGAATAAATTGGTTATGATGAATCTTATCACATAATGTTTATATCCCGTAGCAATATTCACGAATATCATTCTTCAATCGAGTATCTTTCTTCATCATGATTTTTTTCGACCTCTGCTTGTTTTATACACGGACGCACATATACGTAATACAAGTATAACATAAAAGATGTTATTGTAATTTCGATGAGAAATACTTCACGTAACTCTCATGTCAATGCTATGCAAATTCTGATGATGCACATACTATTGGGAATATCGGATTCCCTAAAACGGATTCGACACTAAATCGAACCCCTAAAACGAATGCGGAAGACGAACCCAGGAAGAACATGTATCACCGATCCTCAAGCACACCATGGAATTTAGTGTACCTTGTTAGCCACAGATTAAACACCAATGCTGAAAATTGAGGAAGAAATTCTGATCCCGTTCGATCAAGGAGCGTGCCGTTGCTATTAGGGGGAGAAAAAAGCGTATACTTCTTTTCTATTTTCTTCTTTTCTCTTTTCCAAGGGAGAGAGAGAAATTGACTTACGTTGCCTAAAGGGGAGAGAGTGTCTTCACGTGCGTTCATCCAAAAGGTATGTGCCTTTTATTCCTTTCCCTCAAAGCGTCTCCTTCAATAGACGCAACCCTTCAACGTAACATCTCATCCAAAAGACGCAACCCCTTAACGCACTCTTTCATCCATGGGCCCTAATTTTGCGGGCCAGGCTTTTAGGCCCAACATGGGCGGATGAGCCAATTGAGGCCTATCACATTAATCAATAAATAAAACCATCATCTCCCACTCGTACATGGTGGGTCGAACAGGATCCTCTTTACCTCTCTTCAACAGTCATACCAGTGAATAATCCGTGCGACTAGCATACTTTGAGAGCTCGTTGCCATACATCTGTTATGAATATATAGCAGCTCATAATGTGCATCACACTCTGAGTAGATTTAGTATGCAGTACCCTAGATCGATTGATCATATTTATATCTCTCTTGATCTCTTTTAAACAATGATATATATATATTGTATTCACAATTATGATTATCCCAAAGACAGTCATAATTAGTTAACCAGTGAATACAAAATTACAATGTGATTCTCCAAATTCGATCTTCCTCTTTCATTCAAACTCTCAATTTCAGTTCAGCTTGCTTTTCTAGAAATGTCCCATTAGATCAAATCAACTCATGACCATTGGCAACATCCTAAGATAGCAAACACTAAATAGAAATCTTGAGAATAAGTAAAAGTCATGAGGGCGTTAAAATTGAGGAACTCTTTTCCTCAAGAGTCTCACACAACATAAAAGTTGAGATCAAACTTTTGCCACTCTTATTGGTCGTTTCATGCATACGTAGTATGAAATACGTATTACGGTATTAACTCCTTTCCCATGGAGCGTATGTCTACACCTTCAATACCGTACAAATGATAGTTCAGACATACCCAATGTCTAACTTGAGTTCACGTATCTACTCATTCACAAAATTCATCAGAACTCACATCTAGTATCATAGACAGATAAAGTAAAATATGTGGGTTATTTTATTTTCGAACATAGTAAATATTATGTTCTCATCTTAACATCCAGTTAAGGCGACAAATATATTTTAAGCTTGAGCTCTCGATTATCACCTAGATAATAGGCTTAAAAACCGTCTCATCTCTATTTATCACATAGTAAATAGAGGCGATTATCCGTGTGAGTGGGCCAATCTTATATTTGTTCGATATACTTTCTCAACTTAAAGTAATGCACTAAGCATTAAGATGCATAAAGATCAAACAAATATTCATAGGCATTAATAATGAAAAAACACCAGTTCATAAATGTGAACAACTCAGGGAAATTACAATATCCAATACATCAAACTCTACGCAATCCTAGAGATTTTACATGACTACAAAACACATTTCTAGGTATTGGCTTTGTTATAGGATCTGCTACCATTCTATGCGTAGATATGTACTGTAAGTTCACATCTTTTCATGCAATCATATCTTTGATAAAGTTATACTTGGTATCTATATGTTTGGTCTTGCCATGATATTTTGGATCTTTGGTGTATGCTTTTGCTGCTTGGCTATCACAGTTAATCAACAATGAATCTGCAGCACTTCCAATAACACCTAAATGATCCAAAAATCTCTTAAGCCAAACACATTCTTGTATTGCTGCTGATAATGCCACGAACTCAGCTTCCATCGTGGACAAGGCTATACACGTTTGTTTCTTACTGCTCCAATATATGACGCCATTATTTAGTAAGAAAACAAAGCCAGAGGTAGATTTCCTTTCATTTAAATCTCCTCCATAATCAACATTAGAATAGCCTTAGAGTCGCAGATCCTTTCCTTGATAACTCAGCGTATAATTAGCAATTCCCTTTAGATTCCTCAGTATTCTCTTAACGGCTTTCCAATGTACTTGACCTGGATTGGATTGGTATCTTCTCATTATTCCAACTGCAAAACATATGTCAGGTCTTGTACACATCATAGCGTACATCAAGCTCCCAACAGCACTAGCATAAGGAACATGTTTCATTTGTTCCTTCTCTTGTGGAGTCCTTGGACACAGTCTATGACTCAATCATTCACCTTTTGCAATAGGAGTATCAATGGGTTTATAATCTTGCATATGAAATCGTTCAAGAACCTTATTTATATATGTTTCTTGCGAAAGAGATAACGACCTCTTCGAACAATCTCTTGAAATCTTAACTCCAAGAATGTATGCAGCTTCACCCATATCTTTCATCTCAAAGTTGGAAGATAACCAACTCCTCATAGTATTTACAACTCCATATTGCTTCCAACAATTAGTATATCATCAACATATAATGATATGATCACAAATTGATCTTTGGATCTTTTGATATATACACAATGATCCTCATCTATCATTGTAAAATCATATGCCATTATGCCATTATGAAAACGTATATATCATTGTCTCGATGACTGCTTAAGGCCGTATATCGATCTCAAAAGTCGACATACCTTTTTTTCTTGGCATTTCATTATGAAACCAGCAGGTTGTTCCATATATATTTCTTCTTCTAATTGTCCATTGAGGAAAGCAGTCTTTACCTCCATTTGATGTAACTCAAGATCCATACTTGCCACTAGTGCCAGAATAATGCGAATCGAGGTAAATCACACTACAGGAGAAAATATTTCTTCATACTTAATTCATTCCTGTTGATTATACCCGTTCGCCACAAGGTGAGCCTTATGCCTTTCTATCGAGCCATCAGTTTTTCGCTTTATTTTGAGAACCCACTTGTTCCCAATAGTTTTGTGTCCTTTTGGAAGATCAACCAGTTCCCAAACTTGATTTGACTTCATTGACTCAATCTCCTCTTCCATTGCATGAATCCATTTTTCCTTACTAGGGCAATTTAGAGCCTCATTAATATTTCTTGGCTCATCCTCATCTTGTGGAGCAACCATAAAAGTTTTCCCTTCGATGTCAAAACGTCGACGGGGAATACTTTTGCGACTTGTTCGCCATATGGGAGATTGTACACTTTGCACATCATTCCCCATCATGCTCTCACTCGGATTAGATAATGACGATATCATCTCATCATGTGGTTGTAATTGAGAGTGAGTAGAATTAGATTCATCACTTCTCATGTTACTTCCACTTGGACGAACTCCATTAAGTTCATTATCTTAATCCAATGTTTTAAATAGGGAGTAATCCTCACCTATTTCGCCCTTCTTAGGAAATTCATTCTCTAAGAATGTGACATCCTATGATTCAAATTCAGTTATACTCCCACTTTCCTGCTCACCTATGAACACATACCCTTTCAAGTGTTCGGAGTATCTTATGAGAATACTCTTATTTCCTCTGGGACCCAATTTCCCAAACTTGTGAGAGGGCTCATGAGTATAGGCAGTACAACCCCATGGCTTAAGAAAATTTAAGTCCGATTTTCTACCTGTCCATAACTCATATAAAGTGGAAGTAACTGATTTGGAAGATACTCGGTTAAGTATATAGGCAGCAGTTAACAACGCATCACTCCAAAAAAATGATAGGTAAGTTAGTATGCACCATCATGGACCTAACCATTTCCAGTAGGGTTCTGTTTCTTCTTTCCATAATACCATTTTGTTGAGGAGTATATAGAATAGACAACTGTCTTTCTATTCCTTTTTCATCACATAATTTTCTGAACTCATTAGATAAATATTCTCAACCTCGATCGGATCTTAATACTTTTATTTTCTTGTCTAATTGATTTTCTACCAAGTTCATAAACCTTTTGAAACAACTTAATGCTTCAGATTTATGAGAAATCAAATAGCCATATCCGAATCGAGTATAATCATCTATAAAAGTGATGAAATAAACAGCTCCATGCATTCCTTTCACATTCATTGGACCACAGACGTCAGAATGGATTAAATGCAGATGAAATTCAGCTCTTTTACCTTTTCCAAATGGTTTCTTTGTCGTTTTCCCTACTAGGCAATGCTCATATATGGGCAAATCGACTTTTTCAATGTTGCCTAATAAGCCATCTTTGGCTAGTCTATTCATACGTTGTTGGCCAATATGACTATGTCTAGCATGCAACACATTCACATCATTATCATATGGAATACAAGACGTGAAAATGGAATAACAAATATTGACATCACCACAGTTAACATTTAGTATAATAAAACCATCCAGAAAATGACCACTACCATAGTAGTTTGTATCCAAATACAAATCTACACCACTATTACGGAAGTTCACACTAAAACCAAGCTTAACCAACACCAAAACAGACACTAAATTTCAACGAATTTCCGGAGCATATAGAACATCATGTAGGAACAAGGTACATCCACCACGCATGTTCAATTGGCAAGTGCCAATCCCTTTAACTTCAGCTCTGGAGTTATTTCCTATATAGATCCACTTAGTTCCAGTTGGTACTCGTCGGAATTCCACGAAGGATCCTCTATCATTCGCTACATGGTCTGTTGCTCCTGAATCTACAGTCCACAAAGGATTGGATTAAGCAAATAATACAGAATTTGACACATAAGCAAAGTTCTCAAATGTACAAGAGGTGTTCACCTTTTTCGGTTCACAACAATTGCGAGCATAGTGACATTTATTGTCACAATTGTAACACCTCAATCTTGACATTTTCTTCACTTGAGGACGTTTTCCTCTCTTGTGTTGGTTAACTCTTGATTTCTTGCAATAAGGACTTGATCATTTGCATTCCCACATATTGAATGAATCAATACGCTTGCGCTTAGAGCTCAAAGCCTTTTCTGAGCTAGAACCAGCATTGCAAATGTCTATTTTCTATTTTTGGCTCAAATGCCGTTAGGCGGTTCTCTACTAGCTCAAGGTGGTGCACGACATCCTCAAGATCTTCCATAACATGGTCAAGAGTTTCTAGTGCTTCTTGCTTTTCTAGCACATATTGAATATTCATATTCAATATTTCACAATTGTTGCCGTTCATATCAGCAATTACGTTTTTAGTTGCTGAAACCATCGATCTGAATACATCAGACATATATGCACGAATAATTAATGCTACCATTTATGCATCAACTTTGCACAGACCCATCATATCAATGAACAATTTCAAGTAAGGTTTCAGAATCAAAAAGTCACTATGTTTCCAATCATCCTCCAAAAATCATAACTTAAAACTATTATTAATATAATTGTTTTATGCAAAATAAATTCTATGAAGTTACAAAAACTTCTATGAACTACCCACAACAGTTAATAATAACAGAAATCAAATAATATTTGACATCCAATAGAATAATAATGTGTGACATCCCGAATTTTAACCTCGTCCCGAATATATGAAATGGGCATTTCGCCGGCGCGCCTATAGTCCTTTTTTTCTGAGCTGATCACTCACGAGTTAACCAATCTATTGGGTGAAGCCGTTAAGGGATATAACCGCGGTAAAATTCCTAAAAGCTACCCGATAGATCGGATCGGACTAAAATCGCGTTCGATCGATTTTAACCACGAAATGGAATTCGGTTTCGAAAATCGAACGTTCGAGCATGTCACGGTTCATTTATAAGACATCGTCTTGTCTTTTGGAGAAATTCCGTCGAGTTTGGGATTTTTACGGAAAATCAATTTGAACGTCGCGGAAAATAGCGAAAATTCGGATGGGCTCAATTGAAGAAAATTTGGACTTCTGAGCCGAGCTACTAGGTGATGGGAATTTGTGGAAATGTTTGGGATTTTTCTTCGACGAAATTGAACTTCGAATTGGTGAAGTTGAGGATGAAATCGAAGCCAAAGTTTAATGAAATTCGGACCTAGAATAAGGCAGCAATTTTTGGACTTCAAGATTTGGATTATTGATGAATTTTATGCAAGACGGTAATAAGAATCATTGAGATAAGTTGAGGGCTAGTTGGGGGACAAAGCCTTCAATTTAGTGGATAAGTGTGATGACTTTTCTTTCTTTTATTTGAGCTTCTTCAGGAAGTGTCGCCGGTCTCTCTCACTTCCCCATCCACTCGCGTTCGCGGAATCCCCCTGACCGACAGCCTCTGCAGGATTATCTTCTTGGGCTTTATTACATTGACTAGAGTCAATGTTTATCCCTCATTCGGCCGACATCCCTTAGCTGTCTTTCCTTTTTTATTTTTATTCTTTTCATTGATTCAAAGGAAGAAGCAGCTTCTTCATTTCTCTTCTCGCGATCACCCCCACCGAACATCCCCCGCAACTCTTGGCCACATGTCCGCTACCCAGCCATCTTTGATCAATCTTCAGCAAGCGAGACCCCTGCTCTTGACTCCATCATTTCATCGACTCATCCACCGCTTCACTTTAGCCCGCCAGCTGCTCCGATTTCATCGGTTTGCTCTCAACCAAAGCTATTCCAGCTTCGACTCTGCCACGCCCGTGACGCCACGCTGCAGCTCTCTTCGTCCGCGCATCTTCAGTTCATCCAGTGAAGCTTGGCCCAGCGAAGCGTGTTCTTCAAGACCCAGCAGAAGGCCTCAACGTTGACCGAAGCAAAACCCCGAGTCCTCAGCTTCTGCCAGCAACGTCCAGCCTTCTTCAGCTCGCCAACCTCCACGAGTCTGCTGTCCACCGAATTCAGCTCATCAAAGTCAGCGCCAAACGGTTAATTGACCGCATGCCCCATGCCAGCGAAGCCATTGTTGACCGTGAAATCTCCACTGGAGAAATCCCCACACGTCCGAGGTCTTGCTGCTTCAGTCTACCCAGCTGCGAGGCTGCCTCTTCGGTCAACAAGCAATTGGCCCCATCGATTCTCCTTCTGCAGCTCTCGTCTTCGGTACCTCCACCGAAGCAAGTCTCGGCAGCCCATCTTCGGGCTCTCTTCGTGGGCCAGCTACGACAACCCATCGAGTCCATGAAGCAGGCCGTGAGATCCAGCAGTCCTCAAGCCCAACAAAGCCAGTAATCTCGACTCATCAGCAGCTTTGTTACTTCCTTGTTCAGTCCAGTTGAAGCCGCAAGCCCAGCGGCCCATCCAGTGTCTTCAGCCCGTAATTTCAGTTTCAGCAGTCAGCCCATCAGTTGAGCAGTTCGGCCCAGCTTGCAGCAAGCCCATTTGAAGTCCAGCCCGCGAAGAAGGCCCATTCGCAGCCAAGCCCAAGCCCAAGAGTGAGCCCAGTCCAGCGCAAGAACAAATCTCAGTTGAGCTGAGATTTGTTGGGCCCAAGTTTAAGGCTCGGTCCAAGCCCGCTGGTGTCGTCGAAAGCTTGATTTCGGCCGCCGTCGCGGTGTTCTGTTCTTCGCAAATCAAGTGAGTAATCTCACTAATCCTTGCTTAGTAGACTAATGATGCTTAAGGGTTGATTAGATTTAATTAAGTGCAATTAGGTGGTTAGATTAGTTTAGATCAATTAAATTAGTGACTTAATGATGCATGTTAGGTGGTTAGACTTAGTCATTAGCAAGTAGAGACGTACTATTATTTATTGAATGCATCTCGGGATTTTTCCCGACCCTTATTGGGCTTCAATTAGGCATTACGGGCCTAAATTGGATTTTTAGTATTTATTTATTAATTTTCGAAATTAATTATTTAATTATTTATTTTTTGGAAATTAGGTAAGGATAGCCGACGACCGAAATTTCGTGCTGATTGTCGTGGTACAGTCCGTTTATTTATTTGAGCTCTACGTGGTGCTAAATTGAATTAATTGTGTAATTTGAGGAATTATTCCCAAATTAATTAAGATTGAGTAATTGAGTTGCGGATGGCCGAGTATGATTGTTTAGCGTTAATAATGCTTTGATGGGCTATTAAGTGGAGAAGTTTGTAAGAGTGAATTGAATATAGTTTTGGCTGAGATCCATCGGGTACGATAATATCGTGTGAAAATTGAGTGAGTTGATGAGTATATGGGGATTTATCCCAAAATTGATCAGTGTCGGTATTCAATTAGAATTTGACTGTGAGAGGTTGTGAGTTGAACCTCGAAAGTCGCCTAAAGTATGGCTGTGCCTACAGGGGCCGAGTTCTGCCATTGAATTTGGAGTCGGTCGCGCCCGTTGGGGCCGTAATCTGCCACCCGATAGGGGTCGCGCCTGATAAGGCCGTAATCTGCCACCCGATATGGGTCGCGCCTGATAAGGCCGTAATCTGCCACCATTAAAGGTAGCGCCTATTGGGCCGTAATTTGCTACCTAAAGATAGGTCGTGTCCTTTAGGACTACAATTTGTTGCCAATAAATTTGGTAGGCTATGCTCGTGAAGTCGTGAGCATGATTTGAGACTGAATAAGGGAAACGACTGGGGAATAGTCGAATTGACATGAAATCGACTAGGTCGATGGATCAAGATATTGATCTGTGATGTAATTACTTGGGTGCCTATTGAACTGTGCTAATATGCAGGTGGAATTTGAGGCCAAGGTAAGTCCTCTAATCCGTGCGTGTATAGGCAGCCCGGATAGCGTATTGGTTTTCTAATCGAGTCTTAGTGGGGTAGAACTTGCTGAGACGTAGTCTTATCCCGGTTGTGGGACAACATTTCAGGCCCGTAGATGAGCCTATGAAGAAGGAACCAGAAGAGGACAATGAGCTGGTAAAAGATGAAAAGCTTGAAGGATGTGAGCTTAGTGAAGAAGAGTCAGAAGAGAATCAGGATGATCCTGAGTACGACCCGAATGAGGATTGAGATCCCATCCTCTTTCGTAAACCTTGTGTTGTGTATATAGAGTGTAACTAGAATGTTATGAATAGTCTTGTAAATAGACTTTGAGTTATGTCATGTATAAAGGTTCGGTTGTGGATTTCAATTTGAAAAATATGGCTTTGCTTTTCTATCCTATTGTATTATTGTCTAGGGATTTATAACTGCTTCCGCATGTGCTTAATAAACGAAAGGGTCGGCGATACTTAGTCCTGAGATATTGCATTATAAAATCGACCAAGTAGAAGGATGTGTGCGTGCCCGAGGATCGGGGCGTGACATAATACTTTCACATAATACAACTATCCACTACACTAAGTAATATATACAGATGAAAATATCAACATAGAAAGAGATATTTACACCTAAAACATCTCAAAACTAATTTAAGAAATAAATAGAGAAAGTCCCTGCTAATCTATCAATCAAAATATTTAAGAAATCTGAAGGCACATTTGCCAACCATGGAAAAATTTTTGGAGAGCTTTCATGTCGCCTCCAAGGCGTATTCACTCTGCGCCATGTGGCGCTCAATCTAAAGGTTGAAGTTTTGGTTAACTCAATCCTATAATACTCTCTTACAAAAGCTACTACTAGCCTCCTATAACCCGGGACCACGTTGACCTCCCATAGGCGATCTAACACTGCTTGCTATTCAGGTGGAAGAGTGTTCATCAAGGCCGGTACCTTCTCAAAATCCGGCATAAGATAACCATTCCAGATGATTTCCTGTATCATCTGATTGACCCTGACCACATGTGATACTAAATCACCGTCATGCCACCGATAATTAGCTAACTCTGTCATCAGCCTTTTAAGTCTTGCTCTTCCTTCGTCCGTTCTCGGGAATACAGGTATCCGTGCATAACGCATCATAGTTCCTGCAACAAATGCATAACTAAAAATGGATCACTTATAATCCATAATGAACATAAGGGAAAATACATAATTTTCCATGATTCATGCAACAAATGCAGAATAAAAAAATGGATTACTTATAACCCACATAGACATAATTGAAAAAGAAACAGATTCTTTTTCCTTTTTTTTTTTTTGGGTCAATGGTCAAAATCAATGGTCAATGGTCAACGGGTCAACGGTCGGAGTCAAAGGGCGGTGGGTCGGGCCGGTTGGACCGGATAGCCCGGTCAGGTCGGTTGGGCAAACCGACCGGCACGTGCCGCGTGCGTGCGCGGGCTGATGTCATGCAGATGTCAGCCGGCGTGTGCAAGGCACGTGCCAAGCTTCCGCACGTGCGTCGCACGCGCCTGCGGGGGACCCCAGTTCGTTCCGGCCGTGCGTGGCGGCGCGTCCGGCGGCGATTTGCCACTCGTTTTTCTTGTCTCGACGAGGCCTTCCATCTAACGCTATTAGAAATCGATTTCGACTTACAAAAACTCAAAAAAAATGGATGAACAGTGCTCGGGTGTCGGGATTTTTCCGCCCCGATCGGTGTCGGCCGATTAATTTCTCGAAAAATCAATAAGAAATCATCCATAAACATGAAAAGGGTCGGGAAAAACATGGAAAATGATCGGGAAACAAGAACAACCTGGCTTTGATACCAATGTTGGGAATATCGGATTCCCTAAAACGGATTCGACACTAAATCGAACCCCTAAAACGAATGCTGAAGACGAACCCAGGAAGAACATGTATTACCGATCCTAAAGCATACCACGGAATCGAGCATACCTTGTTAGCCACAGATTAAACATCAATGCTGAAGATCGAGGAAGAAATTCTAATCCCGTTTGTCGCGACCAATTTTTTCGGATGTGAACCACCTAGGGTTTGGCTAATGGATTGTTAAGCCTAGACTTAACTCGGGCTCTCCCAAGCCCATATCAATTCACGACTTAGGTTTGAATTGTTAACATGCAATTGAATTTTAACTAGGAGTCGTCACTAATCTATTTTTGGTGGGTCGATTAGAAACCCTAGTAAAGTAACGGGATATTTACTTTACTCCTACGAACCAGAGATTAAGGGTACGAGGACTTGGTTACGTTAGATTTTTCTAATGCCCCTTCGGTACCTTTCTTTTTATTTTGAAAAATGTTTGGCAAGCAATTTGGATTGATTTTAAATATATTTCCCTAACATGTGATGTGTTCATGCAGGTGCGCAAATCTCCAATTTAACACCCAAGAAAACAATTAAATGATGCAGAACTTACCTCAAAGCGACGAAAGCATCTGCAGTGTTTATTAAAATCCACATCAACAATCCTAGATATGGTTTCTAATTAACACGCAATTTCTTTCTTTTTGTTTTCACTTATTAAACGAGACTATAATCCATATGCAATGCAATGCTTTTAATCTAATATGAAATGATATGGCATGGAAACATGTCCTAAACATATGAATAAAATTTTTATGATCTCTTAATGAACATGCAATTGTTAAATATGAAATCTAAATTAACCAAAATGACTTAATTCTAATGACGTGCAATGCAATGTAATGACGCATACAAAATTATTTTAATTAAAATGACACGCGACATATAATTTAATATGCGAGCTATATGTCACGCTACATTTATTAAATGACCTAATCTAATGACGGACAATTTCTAATTAGAAATGAACCTAACAATAATCACTAAAATGACATGCATTTCATGAACCTAATTCTATATGACATGCAAATGACATTTTTTATTTTAAAAATGCAATCTATCTTAGAAATTGCAACTAATTTATCCTAAGACAAATTTTATGAAATTTGAAATGATCTAGCTAGATTAAGATTCTATCTAATTTAAACTAGGGATTAAGTCATATTAAATCATAATTTAAACTAAGACATTATCTAAAATGCAATCTATCTAAAAAAGATTATCTAAATTTAAAATGAAACATGCAATTCAATCTAATATGCACAATGATTTTTTTGTGTTTTTCTTTAAGAAATTCGAAATTAAAACTAACACATAATTAAACATGCAATGCAATTCAAATAAAAAACTAACAACCTAAATGATTGCACTTTCTTTTTTTTTTTTTTGGATTTTTTATTTAAAAATTCGAAATAAAATTGCGATTTTAAACCTAAGACTAGAAATATTCTAAAGCAAATCTATTCCTAACTCAAGTATTTTTTGGATTTTTCTTTTACGAAAATAAGATTGACTCAACTAACTTCACGATGGCAAATCAAATAAGATAAGATTGATATCCAAAAATTAGCGAACCATATCTCGTGCATGAGATCGGGTTGGCCAATTTTAAATTAAATTGCGAATCGAATCTCGGGCTTGAGATTGGATTGTCGATTTTATAAGAGATTGCGAGTGGGCGCGAAAATCGGACTGTCAATCCCTAATTTGAGGGGCACTTTCATGTTGGAATCTCAATCAAACATTTAAGAGGAACAATTCCAAGGAAAGTAAAAAAAAAACTATAACTAGATAAGCAATAATAATAATAAAAATCTACCTAATTCCCTTTTCCTTTTTTTGTTTTATTTGTTTTTTGTTTTTCTGTTTTTTCTTCTTTTCCAGGCACCGCTTGTGGATGGGAACCGACGAATCGGCTCGGCAAAGGAGGCTCCGGCCAAGGTGAACTGACGGCGGCAGGCGGTGAAGAGGTGAATCGGCGGTGGGTGAGCGCGCGGAGGTGATTCGGCGGTGGCTTCGCATGGACAGGGCGCGGACGGCGGGAGGTCGAGCAAAGCGCAGCGATGGAGCGACAGGTTCGAGGCCTGCTGGCGTCGAGTGGACCACCGGGTCTGCAGCGGCGATTGGTCACGGACCAACGCGGAGGTGCGGGCTACAGGGGACTCCGGGCCATCGGATGGGCGTATGGTGGCTCAGGCTCCAGATCTGGAGCGGTGCTGCGAGCAGGGGCGTTAGGTCGTGCGGCAGTGGCGTCTGCGGAGCTGTGAGCAAAGATGAAAGGCAGGGGCGCCTTGGCCCGGTGACGCTGCAATAGAGGG
Source organism: Eucalyptus victrix (assembly GCA_016097545.1). Lineage (NCBI taxonomy): Eukaryota > Viridiplantae > Streptophyta > Magnoliopsida > Myrtales > Myrtaceae > Eucalyptus > Eucalyptus victrix. The sequence continues at coordinate 51,815,123 of CM027842.1, forward strand.
CGGAGCGGCCCGAGTGTTGTGGATCGACACGGCGACGGCTTCGTCGGGCTGCCGGTGTCGCGGCTTGCGCGGGCGCAGGGACCTGCGCAGCTTCAGCAGAAGACGGCGAAGGAGATAGGCACTGGAGCAGCAGCAACGAACAGGGCAGGTGACGTCGGGTCGTCGGGGGCAAAGGCGAAGCGGGGCGGGTCGGCAGAGCAGGGGGCTGTCCGTCAGGGCTCCGGTGTTGAACTCGAGCGTGGCCAGTGGAATGTCGGTGGAGCAGATATGACTCGTGGGTCTGGCTAAGGCGGCGTCGCGATTTCAGGGGCGCGGAGCAGCCGTACTCAGAGATGGGGCTTGAGGCCGGTGTGTGGGTCGTCGCAAGTCGCTGCAAATCGGGGGTACTGCGGTGCGGTGGCGAGCGAGCGGGAGCGTCACCGGCGGTGTGGAGCAGCGAATGGACAGAGCAAAGCGTGGAGAAGATGATTGAACAGTAACTGTCCAATCCTCTCCCTTTTTTGCTTTTTCTTTGCTTTTTACTTTTTGTGTTGTTTTCCTTTGAATCCCAAAAAGCCCCCCTTTAACTTTTTCCGTGCACTCCTTATATAAGAAAAACAAAATGCAATCTTTTGTAAATATTTCATCTCTTATGAAGATTGCTTATAACCCCTATGATCACGAAAATCCTTTTCCTTATCTCCCGAATATCTTCTACTGATTTTTAAAGATAAGATTGCAATCCGATTTTCTTAAATTCCAAAAATCCTCATTTCAAACCTTAATTTCAGAAAACGGGCTTGGGCCAATTTGTATTCTTCATGGGCTTAGTCCAGCCTGTTAATTTAAAACCCCAAACCACTAATTCGACCCATCCGCTACCGGTCCAGTAAATGCAAATAAAAAATAAATGCACCTACAACTAAATGCTATGCAATTAATTAATTAATTAATATTTTTTTAGGGTTTAAAATTAATCCCTAATTTCTTAATGCGACAAATGACTAAACGAGTAGCCAAAATTTAGGTGTCAACACCGTTCGATCAAGGAGCGTGCCGTTGCTATTAGGGGGAGAAAAGAGCGTATACTTCTTTTGTATTTTCTTCTTTTCTCTTTTTTGAGGGAGAGAGAGAAACTGACTTACGTTGCCTGAAGGGGAGAGAGTGTCTTCACGTGTGTTCATCCAAAAGGTACGTGCCTTTTATTCCTTTCCCTCAAAGCGTCTTCTCCAATAGACGCAACCCTTCAACGTAACATCTCATCCAAAAGACGCAACCCCTTAACGCACTCTTTTATCCATGGGCCCTAATTTTGCGGGCCAAGCTTTTAGGCCAAACATGGGCGGACGGGCCAACTTAGGCCCATCACATTAATTAATGAATAAAACCATCACATACAAATAACGGGGCGAAGTTTACGAATCAGATTCAATAATTAAAATTCAAAATCGGACTATCCGTAATTATCGCATCAACCTACGTAAGGCGGGATTTGAGAAGGGAAATTAACTGAGGAGGAAAGTAGAAACATGGATTTCATTACTTTAATTAGCTGAAGGCTTACGGCATGATCCGTAAAACTTTACTTGAAGATCAGGTAGAATAATCAAAAAGCACAAAATTTTCATTTATTGTCACAATCTTCTACATCGACCGTAGATGAGACCTTGCAATGTGACCATTCCCTCCCTTGGGATAGAATCCTCCCGGAACGCTCTCGTCCCCGCTCCCATACACGATCCTCAGTATCTCCTCCGGCGTTCGGTCGTACGAGACCGAGTACTTGTCACCTGCAAGCACGTTCCCCTTGATCTTCCCCTCGGCGCCTAGGTGGAGCGGCACGACGAGGCCCTCGTCCTTAAGCCCGTCGTGCCCCAGCTTGTTTCTCAGCTCTGACATCCGGTCCGAGAACTCCGCCATGGTTATCCCGTACGGCTTGACTTCCCAGGCAGCCCGCTCATATAGAAGGGCTCGGATCACTGCATCCTAACCCGATTCCACGCCGAGTAGGCCCGCGACAAGCTGAAAAGCATTCACAAGACGGGCGCAAGGATTCATAGGTTGCTCATTGAAATTTTTATAAAGTAGATAAGTTGTAGAGATCGTTTGCTGTACCCTTTTGGAGACAGAGCCCTGAAGCTTGGGGTTTGCTCCAACATAGCCTGTGAGGCCAACATAAGGGACCAAGTAGGAGGCAAGCAAGAAGTTAATTTCATTGGCATATGGATCAAATGGAGGCTTTAAAGCATGCCCAAATGCGTTGTCCATCACTTTGGCAAATGAAGCCGCAGACAAATTCAGCAGTGGCCTTGGAAACCCCTTCACTGTCGTCTTGATGGCCCTGCATTGATTTAAATAAAAAATGAACAGTGTGATTGGTCATCAGCAACCATGATGATAGGAACTTGTTCTAGATGGGTCAAGTGTGTGGAGAACAATTAGCCTTAGGCATAAAAGAATCCCCAAAATCTAGGTTGGCAAATGAGAATTAGCACCAAAGTTCGTCTCTAACATTTGAAAAGAAAAAAAGAGAATGAGCATCAAAGTAAGGGAAAATAATTAAACGGAAAAGAAAGATATGGGCATGACTTCTCTAATGAAAGGACTCACTTTAAGTGACCAACTTCTTGGAGAGCAAATTGCAAGATGATATCCTTGATGAGAGGACCCAAGTTGGCAGCCCTTGCTCCAATTGGGGACGGACCTCCCATGGTCAAGTTTGGGGCCACCTTGTCCAATCCATACCCCAATGAGGCATACAGGAAGAGCTCTGCCTCAAAGTACTCCAGATTCAGGGGAAACTCCAGTAGATCCACATCTCTTCTCGGGACTTTGTGACGATAATGGGACTCGAGGTCCATGCAGTTTGAGCTCGGGACGAGAAGGAAGAGGAGGAAGAAGAGAGCCATGGAGGCGGTGGCGATAAAGTTGGTGAATGCCATGACCTAAGCTTTGGATGTCTGTTCTGTGTTTGTGTTGTGCGAGTCTCAAATTGGGTAGTGTGCATATATATAAAGTGTACCGGGTCATGCATGTGTGGCGTTGCGTTTAAGGGGAGGAAAAGGTGGATAAGTGCCTAGTCAAAGAACAAAGGATTGCTACGTGGGAGATCACATGAACAATTGGGGTTATGGGAGGGAATTTAGGAAGTTGTCCTGCTTTTTCCTTGTTTTTGGTTTGAATTGGAAATTGTCTCGGCATGGAGATGTGGCTTTTTGCTATTTAGGGTAATTTCTTTTCGGCCCAAAATAAGAAGGGAGAAAAAAATCCTAAGGTTTTCTATCGAGGGTTATTTCTTTTTGGCAAGAAAAAATCCAAGAATCATGAATTCGTTCGGTTTGGTGACTCGGCCGAACTTGGCTCTTAGTCACTCATTTAGGATATAGAGATTTCCTCATGATATTTGGATTGGACAAAGATGTATGTAACACCGGCATGTCATAGATGCCCGTTCGTAACTCTAATTAACATGAATAATTGCAGTCATTATACAATCTTCCACTAACATTGACTTAGAAAAAGAAAACACAACCTACTACGAGGGTAATAACTAATGATAGGACAATTATGGGATTAACATATGGTCCTTATGATGCAAATTATCTTCATAGAGTATCATGAGTCATGGGTGGGCTTGAATTTAATAATTGAAGCGTTAAAAAGATGCCAAATGCATGGCTACGAGTAAATTTAAAATATTTTGTTCTTGCAATGCAGGCCATGACCCTTCATAAATTAGAAATAATTATATACAAATTGATTTATGACGAAATTATCTTCTTGAGGCCAAATGGAGTCGGCAATGAGGAATTTCCCTTTGTACATTTTATTTCTGTTTGGCAATATATCATATCTTTGACCATCTTAGAATTTTTTAATCTTCATACAGGTAACTTAAACAATGACAATAGCTAAACTCGTAGTTAGCATAAAGTTCCGGAGACAGAGAGAAGTCTCTCTCTTATATTTTAAGCCACAAATTCCAGTGTCTAACAAAGAGTAAAAAAATTTATTAAAATAAATTTATAAAACCGGACCTAGAAAAGTCCATCTATAACTGCATTTCCTTAGCTAGCCCTAATGGCCACTCTTCCCACTTGGGAAGGGAGAGATGAGGAGTTTAATTTCCCACCTTCCCAAGGGTAGCCTTGAAAACTTGAGTGAGGAAGCAGAGTTACCATGCGCATTATATACACAATGGCTTGTAAAATAGACATAACATAGGGCCAAACCAAAAAAACAAACCACTTTTCATCATGTTTTCTCCGGATATCGATTTTTTTTTTTTTTTTTTGGAATGAGTGCATTAGAAGTTATAAAATATTTTTCAAAAGTATAATCAAATTCTAAAACTCGTCAAGTTTGTACTATTATGGATCTTCATCAACATTTCACGTCACTCAAATTGGATGGAATTATCAAAGTACTTGATTGCACCATAGGACAAGTTTTTAGATTTAATAGCACTTTTTGAAAGTTTTAATACTCGATTACGCTATGTTCACATATTTTAGACGTTTCGTCCATTTATTTTTTCTAGTGTAAAAGCTAACAAAAACCCCTAAATTATGCCAACTATGACAAATTTACCTTGAAAATTTTTGTGTGACACTAAAAATCTCAAAAGTGTATCCGTACGACACATTTACTGTTCATCAAAGTTTAGTCAATGAGAATCGTAAAATCTGTCTATATGGATACTTGAAATCCCAAAATAAATAGTGTTGACATGGCACCCATGTGACTTAAGCAAAATTAAGACAATGTTATTATGGCTGAAAATTCATCTATTGGAATCTTAATGGTGGGTAAATGTGTTACATAAGTACAAGTTTGGGTCTTTTATGTCACTAAAAAAAGTTAGGATAAATGTGTTGGGGTTTTTTGTGACTTTTTTTTTTCCATTTTTTTCTACTTGAAGTGGCTCTTCTCTTGTTAGTGTTTAATCTCTTTTCCTTCTTATCAATTATTTATTTATTTCTCCATTTACAATAAATTTACTATCGACCCCTCTTGACATCAAGCCCAAAAATAAAGAAGTAAATAACTCATATGAGGTCATGACATGTACACATAACCGATAGGTATGATTGTCAAATGAGTAGATCGAGTCGAAAATGGTTCGATCTAAATTGATTTATTTAACCCGTTTTAACCCATTTATATCTAATACAAATTTAATTACCTATACCCTACTCAGTCTATATTAGGAAAACATTTCCATATTTAATCTAACCAAAGAAATTCCATATCCATCTAACTCGCTTTAAATTCTTTATGTGTATATGTTATTTGGATAAAATTATTGTTTCAACTATAAGATCTTAAAGAATTGAATATAATGTTGTATTGATTCACAGTAAAAAATAAGAGAAAGTTAGTATATGATAGCGAATTAAGAAAATCACAATAACAAATAACCCATAAAATGACTCAACTTATACAGGTTAAGAAATGAATGTCAAATCAAGTTAAACTTCAATGATTATTTATGTCATTTTCCCTATCTTTATTTTTAGCTATGAACCCACTTAAGGAGATTATAGCTTTAGGCATTTAGAGTAAAGGGACCCCTAAAAGAACCCCGACACAGATTACTTTTGTTGTTGATTCTATATCACCTGATCCAGTTATGTTTTCTTGTCTCAAGATCAATCTAAAAGCTCTTGTTTATTTGGCCTGTGATCTCATTGAACGGCATTTTTGTAAGTCCTAAAGATATCTTAATAATGTTGGGAATGGAACTGCAGGAGGATAGTGGAGCATAGTATGTCGTTTGGCCTCTCAATTGCGCCGAGGACGAGCATGAAGACAACAACGATTACCTGGAGCAACATGAGAATGGGTTGGAGCAAGAAGAAGACATTGAGGAAGATGATGAGGTGGATGATGAAGAAGATGGAGTGGCAGAAAGGGGGAGGTAGATGAAGATGGCCGTGGGAAGGCTGAGGATCCACCCACAAAGAGGAAGAGGGCAGTTAGAGAAGTGGAGGAAGAGGATTCTGAGGATAATGATGTAGATGATGAGAGACCTCCCAAGAGATAAGGCCCTGACCTAGTTCCTCGTGTTGGCCCTGAGTCCATTAGGACTTGACACATCCATCCCCACCTCTATCCGGGTCAAATTGTGACAATATCCTGGTGCTATATATAATGGGAGAATTACCAAAAAAATTATAAACATATTGCAATTGTGCCAATTCAGTTCTAAATTTTTTTTGGGTCAATTTAGTCCTAAACCTTTTATAATTGTGCCAATTTAGTCTATCTCGACCAAAATTGGCCGACGCTAACGTGGAATCTAGCCAAGGACGGCTAGCCGGCGAATGCTGATGTGGCAATTTTTAAATATTTTTTCTAATTTTTAAATATATATTTTTTGAACTTTTTATTTCTTTATTTCTATTTTTTCCACCTTCTCCTTCCTTCCCGGCCGGTGAGGTCGGCCTCACCGCCACCGGCGAGGCCGGCCCCCGCCGGCCACCGGTGAGGCTTGCCCCCATCAGCCACCGGGTGAAGGCGAGCCTCGCCCAGCAACGGCAAGGTCGTGGTCGCCACATCTAGCGAGGAGCCTCACTGGCCACCAACGAGGTCGACCCTCGCCTTGGATGGGCGAGGTCGACCCTGGCCTTGGCTGGGCGAGGCCAAACCTTGCCTTGGTGGGCGAGGCCGAGCCTCGCCAGATCTGGCGGGGCCTTGCCCAGCCAAGGCGAGGGTCGACCTTGCTAGTGGTCGGCGAGGCTCCTCGCCTTGGGACAGCAAGGCTCAACTTTGCTAGATGTGACGATGGCGGCCTCGCTGTCGTTGGGTGAGGCTCGCCTTTGCTAGTGGCCAGCGGGGGTGAGCCTCGCTAATGGCTGGTGAGGTTGACCTCATTGACCCTTGCCTCCAGCTGGCGCCAACCGGCTAGAGGAAGAAGAAAGTGAGAAAAAAAAGAAAAAAAGTTCAAAAATTCAAAAAAAAGATTTAAAAATTCAAAATAAAAAATTAAAAAATTAAAAAATTGCCACATCAGCGTTTGATGGCTAGTTTGTCTCACCAAGGCCCACGTCAAGATCGGCCAGCCAATTTTGGCCGGATGTACTTGAGTTGACACAATTGTAAAATTTTTAGGACTAAATTAGCAAAAAAAAAAAAAAAAAAAAAAGCTTAAGATTGAATTGGCACAATTGCAATAGATTTAGGATTTTTTGGTAATTCTCCCATATATAATTTCTAGGATAGATGAAGAAATCTATATAAATTTTTATATCTTTTCATAATTTTTTCTGTCAGTAACATTTCATGTAATCCCTACTTTCGATCCTTCGAAAATTCTGATGATCCACGTACAACTTTTTTTTTTTTTTTTATCGTAATTAGACATTTCATTTAAGTAACACTGAAAAACAACCCGCTTGTACCACGTCCGAAAGCAGTAAATTAAACAAAGCTGGGGGAGGGGAAAGACATCAGCGAAAGACAGGGACCCGCGAGAATGGGCCTTGGCAGCCCAGTCCGCAGGTGTGTTTGTCTCGCGTCTGGTAAACCTAATGAGAAGACGAGAGAAACAGGGGAGTAAGGCGGCCGTTTCCGCTAGCAGCGAGTGGCTCTCCCATGGTGTCTTCTAAGGGTCGTGCACGACGTCGACCACCTGGAGACAGTCCGTCTCGATGATGAGGGGCTCATCAGACTTCCCGATCCGCAGAAGATGGCGCAGCGCTATATTGAAAGCTTGGACTTCGATCTGCAAAGCAGAATTTGCTGTGGCTGCACAGGTGAAACCTTCTGGCATAGAACCAGTATGATCACGATAGATATATGCAGTTGATCCTGAGATATTACCACTTCTGAAGGCTCCATCTATGTTGATTTTTAATGTACCAAGATTAGGGGGTCTCCATAGAGATCCTGGAGCTGAGCGAGGGGGGATGGATCCTGTTATGGTGGACTGCAGATGCTTCGCCAAGTTGGAGGTAGCCTATGCCGCTGCCACAACGAAGACGAGATCTAGCTGCTGGTGATGAAATAGACATCTGTTGCGTTCTTTCCAAACGTGCCATAGGAGAACAGCAATAACCTCCATACCTGGTGAGTTTTGATTTTCCACGAACCTATCAGCTAGCCACTCTTCAATACACTTGATTTGAGTAGGTAGAATTTGTATGCGAATCCGAGGGTGAGACCATACGGTCGAAGTCCACGGATAGAGAAGGAAAAGATGTTCTAGTGTTTCTGGAGTCTGAGTTGCGCACACCCTACAGATAGGGTCTGCACTAATATGTCGGTGAAAGAGATTAACCTTAGATGGGAGGGCATTTTGAGTGATGGACTAGAGGAAGAACCTAATTTTAGGTGGGATGTGGAGTTTCCAAATTTGCTTCCATAGTGTTGAAGGTAGTTGGAAAGAAGAGGATGGTCTGCTGTCCTGAATGTGGATGTCTGTTTGTCGAATTATCTGATAGGTACTCTTCACAGTTAATTGACCATTGGTAGTCTCTGTCCAAATAAGCTTATCTTCTGCATAAGTTGGGCGCACCGGGATGCTGAGAATTTCCTTGATAATGTCTTCATCGAAAAACCGATGAAGCAAATCTTCATTCCATTTGTTCTGATCAGGTAGCAATAAGTCAGCCACCATTCGTGGCTCTTCTCGGGTGACAGGGCCTCCTAAAATTCGTCGGGGCAGCCGATGATCCTCTCTGATGCAGATCTGAGACCCATCCCCTACTGACCATTTCAATTTAGGCAAAATAGAATCCCTTCCTATAAGCAAGCTTTGCCAACCCTATGAGGGGCGGGCGCCTTTTTTAGCACTTGTAAAGTCTTGTGCATGGAAATAAAGGCCTTTGAATAGCCGACTGCATAAAGATAAAGGATTTTGAAGTAGTCTCCACGCTTGTTTGCCGAGCAATGCTCTGTTAGATGCAATAAGGTCCCTAAAACCTAGACCCCCTTGATCCTTCCTTTCCTTTAGTAAATCCCAACCCTTCCAATGGACACCCCGCTTTCGACTATCATTTTGCCACCAAAATCTTGCAATCTTCTATTCAATTGCCCAGCATATAGACACGGGAATTTTAAATATAGACATTGCATATTGAGGAATAGCTTGAACAACACTTTTTATTAAAATTTCTTTTCCCCCTTTCGACATGAGGTGTTCTTTCCACCCATCTAGCTTGGAAGTCACTTTCCCTAGGATCCAGGCAAACATGTCTCTCTTTGAACGACCCCAGTCAGATGGGATTTCAAGGTATTTGCCAGTCTTGTGAAGTACTGGTATCCTAAATTGTTGTGCCAGATTATCCTTGAGACTAGTCGGGCAGTCTTTACTAAGAAAAAGACCGGATTTATTTCTATTAATGACTTGACCAGTAGCAAGACAATATTGATTCAGGATATTGGATAGATTCTGGCATTCTAGAACAGTCCCATCTAAGAAAAAGATTGCATCATTTGCAAAGAAAAGGTGGGAAAGAGTAGGACACCACCTGTTCAACTGTATGCCCTTTAGCTGTCCCATGTCAATCGCTTGATGAATAAGAGTTGATAATAGATTGACCATTAGAATGAAAATATAGGGAGATAGGGGATCACCTTGACGTAAGTCGCGAGTGGGGTGGAAATAGTGAAGTTGGTCGTCATTAAATTTAACACTAATCTTGATAGTGGAGATATACTGCATCACCCACCGGACCCAACTAGAATGAAATCCCAGCTTAATAAGATAGTCATGAAGGAAATCCCACTCCACTCTGTCATAAGCCTTTTGCATGTCAATTTTGAGTAACGCTTGAAATTTCTTTTTTTTGCTTTCTGGTGTTAAGATGATGCAACACCTCTTGTACAATAAGTATGTTGTCCTGTATTTGGCGGCCACCCACAAATGCAGTCTATTATGGGGATATTAGGGCGGGAAGGAAGGGTTTAAGTCTGTTAGCAAGGATTTTGGATATGATTTTGTACGCATAAACTAATAGGTTGAAATTGATCAAGGCGTTCGGGGTTAGGGACTTTGGGGATAAGGGATAGAATTGTTTTGTTTAGGTTAGAGGGCAAGACTCCAGTTTGAAAGAAGGCTTGGATAGATAGAAAAAGATCGTGCTTAATGATATCCCAATGAGATTGGTAGAAAAGGCCATTCAACCCATCGGGGCCTGGGGCTTTTGTTTTACCCAGCTGGAAAGCAGCTCTTTGGACTTCCTCCATCGTTAGTTCAGCAGTCAACCCCTCATTCATCTCCGGTGTAACAATGGACAAGCATTGTTTCAAAATGGGGTCAAGCATTGATTCAGAATGGGGTCATAATTCCGGTACCCTGTCGTCCTGTATAGATTAGAAAAGAACTCTAAAGTCATATCCTTAAGAGCAGCTTCATCACTTACCCATTGTTGTTGATGGTCTTGTAATAAGCTGATTTTATTTCGCTATTGGCGCTGAATAGTTGTAGCATGGAAGAAACGCGTGTTTTGATCTCCCCACTTCAGCCACTGTAATCGAGACCACATTGCCCAATACTGCTCCTCTTGCTGCCATGCACGTTGTAAATCTGCCTTTAACTTGAATGCTTTTTGGAAATCATATCTATCTTGGCTGTGGTTTGTTAGTGCTTGTAATTGCTGTTGTAAATCTGCTTTGTGTGATTGTGCATTTAAAAACTCAGTGCGGCTCCACCTACTTAAAGCAACACTTACTAGTTTGATTTTCTGTGGCAGGTTAATACTTTCACTTGGAGCTGAAGCCCAAGCAGCAGTAACAATGTTGCAGCAGTCCGGGTGATGTAACCAATAGGCCTCAAAGACAAAAGGTTTGCTTGATCGTGGCCTTTTAGCCTCTGTAGATAATACCAGGGGGCTGTGATCAGAACCAACAGCAGGTAACACGAAAACCTCAGCTGCAGGGAAAATGAGATGCCAATCTAGAGTGCAAAGAGCCCTGTCCAACCGTTCTTTCACCAAGTCTCCACCCTGTCGGTTGTTCCTCCATGTAAATGCACAACCTTTACTCCCCAAATCCATTAGGTTGTGTTTGGTCGACCGGATAAAAACCAGGATAGGATATATTTTATCATATCCCGTGTTTGGTAGCTGTCTGGGATAGGATAAGGTCGGATATAGACGGGATATAAACCGGATAAAAAAAATCTGAGGGAGGGGGGTGGGATAAGGTCGGATAGGATTTCTTTTATCCGAAACATAAAACCCTACACTTTTTTTTCTTTTTCCGTCGTTCACCCACAGACGACTCTCTGTTTCCAAAGTGTCGACGTTGAAGCTTCTCCTCAATAGCTCTCCGATTCTCATCCAAATTTTACGAAAGCCTTCTTCCTTCACCTAGGTAAGACCCCCTGTCCGTTGACAATCGCCCACCGGTCGCCCTCCCGATCGATTCCCCCACCAAACGTAGCCTTGATCTACAACGCTTCTTCACTCGGCTTGCTCTCCGCTCGACTTTGCACTTCCTTCGCCCTAGATCTACCTCCGCTCGATTCTCTGTCTCAGTCTCTCTCTCCATCGATGGCTTCTTCTTCATCCCCTTTGCCTGGCGGTTCTCGTCACGAGGATCGCAGCGGTGATTATTGCTGGAGAGGTTGATGACGGAGGCCACTAGAGAGAATTCGATTACTTCAAGCTGATGATGCAATGGCCAAGCACTTTCTGCCGACGGACTCGCCACTACTACTCCTCCCAACGCCTGTTGTCGCCGCAGGTTATTCGTAGTTGTCATTGTTTCGTTAATTCCAGAAGCTTGGCCGTTGATTGTTGGCATGTGTCTTGTGCTCTGGGTATTTGATGTTCGATTGCTTTTTATTGGGGCTCCGTTTGCGCAGTCTACGGCTTGTGCTGTCTGCATGTTTGATTATTATGCTGGTGTGGTGATCGAATTTGAAGTTGTGGGTGAATTTCAGTTATGGCTTCGTGTTGACAGCCTACAAGTTCATTAGTACACGCTGCTAATGATGATTTAAGTTCATGTCACCAACATGATTCATGTACGTCTTTTTGCGGGTTGCGACAAAGAATTGATTTTTGTTTGTCCTGTTTCGAGTAGACACTATGAGATATATCAAATGGTCATTGTTGATTGCGGCGGATCTGTCCCAATTGAATGTGAGAAGAGGGAGTTAACTGATTGGTTATTTGTTGATTGCCTTAGGACTTTCGAGATTGCTTGTTTGTGTGTTAACATGATTGACGTTCTTCCATTATTTCCCTTGGAAGAACAAGTCGATTTAATTAGGCCTATCCCATTTTCCTTCAAAAAGTTGTGTACAAATTGTGACATTTTTTTCACCAGGAAAAAAAAAAATTTGTGACATTTTTTGCAAGTATCTTGGATTTAAGAGAATCGTTCTCTTAGATCGTCAAAGGCTTGTGGTTTTACTGGATTTGCACTAGAATGGGACATTTTCACAGAATAATTTTGAAGTTGCTGTACATTTGGCACATGAGAAAAGATGGCAAAGCCAAGTCATCGTAGAGTTATTGTCATAAGCCCAAGGAGGAGGATTACTTTCATGCAAATCCTCTGGTGTGCCTTTGTGTGCAGCCTAACTGTGATGATTTAGAAGGCCCGAGCATGAGGAACTTCGGTGAAGTGTCTAGTTGATTGCCGACAATGATAAACCATCATCATCTGAACATGTTCCGCACAATGTGTTCATGGACTTGAGATTCAAGTTGATCTCTTCAAAAGTTGCAGTGCACGATGTAGTTGCTTTATTTTTCCTTACAAGGAGATATGAAGATGCTTTTGAATTTGGTGCCCAAGCTACTCCGCTTCCATCATCATGAGTGGCCTTTTGTTTGTCCATGATAAGAGGCTAATAAGAAGCAGCAAGCAAAGAATTCTTGCCTTTCTTTTAGGGCAGCTACAAACATATTTTTTCCATTTTTTCTTGTCCATAATTAATGATTGTAATCTGTTGAGAAGTCAATGAAAACAAGTGTACATTTTGCTCTTCTTGTGATAACACAGATTGAAAGCTTATTTTGGTTCATGTATATTATTTCGGTTGGGTTATCGTTTGAGATGATGACTTGAGAGACATCTACAAATTCATTTTAATTTTAGTTTAGCTACAAAGATCGTTTCTTGTGGCAAAGCAGTTCCATGAACTTGAATACAATGTGGCATCCCAAAATTCAAGACAACCTCTAGATGTATTAAAGCCCATGATTAGGTAATGAAATTACCTATGGTTTATGCTTTAGCCATTGGTTTTCCTTAAGACCAAGTGTTATATATTTGTGTACATGAGTTATTAAAATTAGTATTATAGGATAAATTAATGAGAATAATTTATTCTTAGCTATGCACCTCATAGACTTAATCCCTATAGATGAAATGTTACAAGATTATGGCCATATGAAATTTAAAATTTGAAATCTATAAAAGAGAGAATTAAAGATGAATAATTAAAAGTGAAATTGGGGTTTATTAGGATTGAATTTTAGGCCCAAGGGTATTGGACCTAAAGTGGGCCAAATTGGCTTGGCCCATGAAGCCCAAGGAGAGAGCTGCCGACGGCCACAAGGGGAGAGGCCGGCCCAATTCCTCCATGCCCATTTTGCATGAGTCTTGCCAAGTGGCAAAAAGGAGACTCCATGCATTGGCCATTGTGGGTGGCTCTTAATCATTGCAAATGATTGTGATTAGGGGAAATAAAAGAGAGAGAGAGAGGCCGGTTGAAGGGGGGCTGTCGTCCAAGTGAGAGAGTGAGAGAGGGTCGCCGAGAGAGAGTGAGGAACTGAGAGAGAGAGAGAGAGAGAGAGGGAGAAGCCGCACGAGGAGGGAGGTCCGCTTGTCTGTCCGCTCGTCCGTCGCCGTCCGTGTGCTGTTGTTTGCTCGATTTTGGAGGCAAGTTGGGATCCATATTCTGCTCTTGCATGTGTGTCTTGCATGTGTGATTGTTTGGTGGTAGATCTCGGATGTTTAGGGCATGAGAAACTGAAGCTAGAGTGTGTTGTTCTTGAGAATGCATTCTGTTTTCGTCTACACTGCCTGACCCAGAATGTTGTAGAGGCTTGTATGTGGGTTTTTAGTTGGATTTTGGCTTCAATTTCTTCATGAAAGTTGTAGACAACATCTCAAAGTATAACATACTAAAATTTGAGACAAAATGGCTGAGTGTTAATGGGTGAAACCCATCATCTACGAAAGCGCTAGATCTGAAACGGTTTTGTCGACCTCTTGGTGGTTTTGTGTGCTGCATGTCACTTTATACTAAAAATTTCACTTCTACTTCTTCACAAAAGTTATATAGAACATCCTGATGATTAACATACTAAAATTTGAGGTAAAATGAGCAAGTGTAGCCTAGTGAAACGATTTTCTTTTGAAGACGGCAGATCTGGAAGTATGGTACTGGACTCCCGAGACTTCGTGGACTAAATGGTGACTATCCTTTGAGAATCTCACTTAGAACTCTTAATGAAAGTTGTAGTGGACCTCTTGAGAAAAAACATATCAAAATTTCAGATGAAATGAAGGAGGATAAGTATGCGAAACCTCGATTTTTCGGAGACAGCTAAGCTGGACTGTTCGGTACTAGGAACAGGAGCTTCGACCGTCTATAGTAAATTATCTAGGACGAATTTGGCCTTGATGTCTTCATGAAAAATCTACCTTGGAGTCTCGACTATAACCTGGTAAAATTTCATAATTTTTGGAGGTCATTCGGGTATTTTAATCGAAATATTTCAAGAACTGCGCAATCTGATTTTATCCGAATTTTGCATGCTGTATTGTGTGAGCTATATCTTCTTGTGTGAAGCTCTTTTGGGCATGTATTCTTCATGGAATTGCTACCTTTTTGTCTTGTCTATCACATGTCCTGATTTCATGATTTTTGAAGATCATATGGATATTTAATTTACATGTTTTCTGAAATTGTGCAAGCTGGAATTTTGTTAAATTTCAAAAAGTCATGATGTATGGACCATTCTAAGTTGTATGGACCCCATGGATTGTATCTTGCTGCATGTATGATGATGATTGGAAATGCATATGAGAATCAAATGATGAAAATGATCTTGTTTGCCATCACATCATATGTCATGTTGAAATTGAGTTATAATTGAAAATATAAACTATGATAAGTGAGAAGGCCGTCGGAGGTGTGAGCCGACGATACCCCGAGAGTGTCGGGATGCCTGGCTAGGGAGTGTAAATGCCGGATGCCCGGTGGCCTTAAATGGCTGAATGCCGGAGGGTCCTCGGGAGTTTCGAGATGCCCGAAGTGTGGGGAGCCGGAAGCCTGGAGGTTTGTGCCGGGGGATACCTCGCGATGCCAGTTGGGGTGCGAGATGCCTGGCAGGTATTGTGCCGAATGCCCGGAGGTTTGTGCCGGAGGTTCCTCGCGATGCCAGGATTGGGTGCGAGCGATAAATGTGGGATGCAAACATTGGTCCTGGGAAAAAGAGAAATATGGTGGTCCAAAATGAAAGAATAAAATTTGGAAATTGAAATTGAATCATGCATGGTGTGGCCACATGTATGCATGGATGCATGATGATGATGAGTGCATGGATGCATGATGATGGTGAGTGCATGGATGTATGTGCACCTATGGCATGATGGTATATGTGACATGATGACGGTGAGTGCATGGATGTATGTGCACCTATGGCATGATGGTACATGTGATATGATGATGATGAGTGTATGGATGCATGATGATGGTGAGTGCATGGATGTATGTGCACCTATGGCATGATGGTACATGTGACATGATGATGATAAGTGTATGACATGATGGTGATGATTATATGAGGATGTATGTACATGCGGTATGATGACATGTGCATGGTATCAAGGTAAATTGTGCATGGATGCTTGAATGACATGTATTGTGCTATGATTGTTATGATTGTATTGTGTGATGCATTGAGTGGTTTATTGGGTCCTTTACCTGTTGAGTGGCTATACTCACCCCTTCGGGGACCAACATTTTAAATTAGAAAGATGTCGCTCCCTGCTGTCACGCGGAGCGTCTTTTACGGCATTCCTTCGGATGTAGAGGTCGAGTGTGTGGAGATCGACTATCCCACCATCCCTGGTCTGACGTTTATTCGAGTTCGCGCATTAGTGATGTATGACGTGGGCTTGGCTGAGGGCTCTGTCATTCAGGAGTTCATATCGGTTCACATTTTTCGAGACAGAGTGATGCGAGGGATGTTGCCGCCGCCACCGCCTGACACACCGGGATGGGTGTAACGGCCCGTGCGTGAAGAGTAGGAGCTGCAACTTTTTGGGATGATAGCCGACACTAGTTGATGGGGGATTTTGCATGATCGACATAGTGGGTCGGGTGTCTCTTTTTGGGGTTATGGCTGAGTGTAGTGAAAAGTCTTGGCCTTTCTTTTGTTGTATCGACCTAAGAAAATCCATCATGAAAATATGTAAATAAAAGTGTCGTGGCTTTATCTTTTCATATGGTGTTAGTGGTGTGCAATTGTATCATGGTTGTTGGAGGGAGAATTGGTAGAACTTAATTATGCTTCCGCAAATAAGATGCGTTGGGACCGTTTAAAAAAAAAATGCCTAGGAACGAAGGTACTTCTTTGGTAAGATGTGATGACCTTGGGCACTTCGGGGTGCCACATACAAACAAAAAACTAGGGAAGATATATTGAAATTGAGGTTATTCTAAAAACATTTGATGTTGAAGGGGGTATCAAAAGATTATTTCAAAGGAACGGAAAAGATTATTATGATGCGTTATCATGAAATTCGATGAGAATCTGTTAATTTGAAAAAGATATATTGTTTTGGATGATTTTGTAAATATTAAACCTGCAAATTTGTACTTGTCTAATGTTATTGTTTTTAAAATATCCGAATTTAAATCCGTAGTTTACCAAACGATAAATTAAATAAGATATGAGGACATCCGACTTTAAATCCGTAGTTCACCAAACAGTAGATTGGATAGGATATGAGGATATATGACTTTAAATCCATAGTTCACCAAACAGTTGATGGGATATGAAGAAATCCGTGGATTTCTTATCCTATCCTATCCAGTCCTATCCCGTTTAAAAATCCGGACGACCAAACGTAGCCTTAGTTTACAGTCATGAAGCATTTCTCTGAAATAATGCATACGAAGCGAGTTCACTGACCTCTTACCCTCTTTTTCCCAGTGGTAGAGGATATCGTTAAAATCGCCAACACACAGCCAAGGGAGGTTATTGATATGTGAAAGCTGAGAAAGAGCTCTCCAAAGAAGTTGTCGATCATGAAAATTGACTGGCGCATAAACACACGTGATCTTCATCAAGATTTGCTTGCTATTATCTGAACAAAAGGTATCTATCATATTCTGATTTGCATATTCCACATTGATATTGATATGAGAACTCCAAAACAAGGCCAGACCCTTGGACATGCCTGTAGGATTAATAATATAAGAATTAGGATACTTGAGTCTTCGCTGAATTTTAGTTACCACCTCCTCCTTGTTTTTCGTTTCCATCAAAAAGACCAATTCGGGCTTCTCTTTGACCATAAGGGCCTTGAGAGCTTGAACTGTCAAGGGAGAGCCCAGTCCCTGACAGTTCCAACAGCAGAGCTTCATTTATCAGACGGTGGCTTTTTGGGGTAAGCCACCTTAACCCACTAGCCAACATTGTCAGCAGCCTGAACAGGAGTTTCTAGAAGGGATGCTTCATCTAGCTCTTCAATTGCAGAGGTATGAGTATTGTATGGATTATACCTTTTCAGTTTCTTAGCAGTCTCTAGTCTGGTTGATATTCTGGAATTTTTCTTGTGCTTCAGAGATGATGTCGCCTTATGTTGATCATAGGAACTATGCTGCTGTGTGCGAGCTATAGTCTTGCCGTCAGTTCTGTCAGTTACCATGTTTTGGAGCAGAGAACCAGCATGAGTGTACTGCAGAAGGGGAATTACTGGCGGAGTATGAAGGATAATAGAATCCTATTGCATAGTAGTCGGGTCTTTAAGAGAATCATTAGGTAAGACCACCTGTTTCCCTTTCCACTTAGCTGGCCCAATTTTAGGAGTACTGTTGCTTGTATGCTCAAACGTGAGCTGACCTGGTAATGCAGGAGAGGTGATGGTTGCTGTTCACCTGGTTTGAAGTGCCTCGAGACTGAACTTCTTGGAGGGGCATCACTTCTGATTGCTGGGGGAGGTAATTCAAGGACTTGTGGCTGATGTTGAGCAATGTATGGTGGGCTAGAGTGTTGCAAACCTGACTTGTTTTGAAGTCCCTCTGCTAAAACTTCTGCTAGTGGTAGAGCAGGGAAATCAAGTCGCAAGAAGGGAGGAGTTTCGGGAACAGATTCTTCAGTCGCCACAGGATCAATCTTTTCCCCATAAAAGGTTAGCCAATACGGACTAAACTCTTTAACCTCTGCTTTAAGCCATTGCCCAAATGCCATTTTTTCCTTTCCTTCCATTTTGGCATCTGTAAAAGGGATTTCTGGATAGTGGACAGCATAGTGCCCCAAACGACCACAAGGATAACAAAAGTGAGAGAGCCGTTCATATCTAAAGTCGAGCCATAGAGTTTTGCCGCCTATACGAATTAGTTGTCCCATCTTGAGTGGTTGACTTAGATTCAGTTCGACCCTCACTCTACCTGCTCGGAGTGTGGTGCCCTCCTTAGTATCTATCTTAACCTCCAACACTTGGCCTATACTCTTAACTGCTTTGCTGAGCATAGTTGAAGTACACCATTCCAGTGGAAGTCCCATGACATGGACCCAAATGGCACATTTCGAAAAATCATAGCAAAGTAATGGGGTGGTAGGAATCCAAGGCTGGAAAATGACTAGGTGATTAGAAAATAACCACGGACCGCCCTCTAATACTCGCTCTTTATCACTTTCAGAGTAAAATTTAGCCACATATATACCATTTTCCTGTTGACAGATATCAACTTGGTCTGTGCGCCAAGAGCGCTTCAAAGTACTCTGAAAAGCTGTAAAATTGATGGAGGGATTCGAAAGGATTTTACTGACTAACATTTTCTTGCATGCTTCAATCTGTTCCAGCGAAGGTTGTTCATCCCAGACGTCGATATCATGCTCAGACCAGAGACGGCCCAGTCGATTACAAAGGGCAGCTAGGCGCCAATCCTCTTCTCGTTCCTGGGTGTTCATTGAATGGACCACAAGAAGGAGACAATCGTGGAGGGAGAGGTCGCAAGGGATTGATGCATGCAAAATCAAGGTGCCGAGGAAACAAACCAGATGAAATTCAGTTGGGATGAGGGAAAGACTGTACTAGTGGGCGCGACAAAAGGAGTAAAGAAAAAAAATTGGGTCATCGTTGGAAAACAGGGTGGAAAGCTCTGTGAAGAACGAAGCGGGTCCCTTCCAAACAGCAAATTCAGCGAAAGTAAACCGTGAGACTCAACAGATCGATGCAATCAAGGAAATTGCGATGAAAGGAAGGGGAAAGATATCGCGGGAGACACAGTCATTAGGGTTTGGAATTGAACTACCATGGATGGTAGAGAAAGCTCTTCATGTCGAGAGAAAGCTCTTCATATCGAGAGAAAGCGCACCAAAAAAATTATGATCCACGTACAACTGATTAGGGAAAAATTGATGAATTGGGTGCAATCATTGAAAATCAAAATCGAAGTTGTCCTCACTTATCACATCAACCTAGGTAAGACGGGATTTGAGAAGGGGAATCAACTAAGGAGGAATTTAGAAACATAATATTCATTATTTTAATTTGCTGAAGGCTCCCGGCATGATCAGTACAGAAGTCCATTTGAAGATCGGGAGCACAATCAAAAGTCACAAATTTTTCATTGATTATCACAATCATCTACACCGACCGGAGATAAGACCTAGCAATGCCACCATTCCCTCCTTTGGGATAGAATCCTCCCGGGACTCTCGCATCGCCGCTCCCATACACGATCCTCAGTATCTCCTCCGGCGTTCGGTCGTACGCGACCGAGTATACATCGCCTGCGAGCACGTTCCCCTCGATCTTCCCCTCGGCGCCTAGGGGACGGGGTACGACGAGGCCCTCGTCCTTAAGCCCGTCATGCCCAAGTCTGTCCCTCAGCTCCGAAATCCTATTTGTGAACTCCGCCACGATTATCTCATATGGCTCGACTTTCTTGTGCGCCCGCTCGTATAGAAGGGCTCGGATCACTGCATCCTGACCTGATTTGACGCCGAGAAGGCCCGTGACAAGCTGAAAAGCATTCACAAGACGGGCGCAAGGATTCATAGGTAGCTCACTAGAATTTGACAAAGAAGATTAACATGTAGAGATTGTTCGCTATACCCTTTTGGAGACAGAGCCTTGGAGCTTGGGGTTTGCTCCAACATAGCCTGTGAGGCCAACATAAGGGACCAGATAGGAGGCAAGCAAGAAGTTAAGTTCATTGGCATATGGGTCGAATGGAGGCTTCAAAGCATACCCAAATGCTTTGTCTATCACTTGGGCAAATGAATCCGCAGACAAATTCAGCAGCGGCCTTGGAAACCCCTTCACTGTCTTCTTGATGGCCCTACATTGATTCAAAAAAGAAAAAAGAAAAAAAAAAGGACTCTGTGATTTGGTCATCAGCAAAGGAAAGTCTAGGTCGGCAAATGAGAGTTAGCATCAGTGTTCCTCTCTAACATAAAACAAATGAGAATGACTATCAAAGTTTGCAAAATAAATAACAAAAAAGGTTTGATTTTGCACTCCAAAATCAAACCATATGACATCTCTAAAGAAACTCACTTCAAATGACCGACTTCTTGGTAAGCAAATTGCAAGATGATATCCTTGATGAGAGGACCCAAGTTGGCGGCCCTAGCTCCAACCGGGGATGGACCTCCCAGGGTCAAGTTCGGGGCCACCTTGTCCAATCCATACCCCAACAAGGCATACAAGAAGAGCTCTGCCTCAAAGTACTCCAAATTCAGCGGAAACTCCAGTAGGTCCACATCGCTCTTCGGGACTTCGTGATCGTGATGGGAGTCGAGGTCCGCGCAGTTCGAGCTTGGGATGAGGAGGAGGAGGAGGTAGGAGAGAGCCATCGAGGTGGTGGCCATGAAGTTGGTGAATGCCATGGCCTAAGCTTTGGGTGTTTGTTCTTTTCAGTGTTTGTGTTGTGCGAGTCTCAAATTTGGTTGCGAGCATATATATATAAGGTGTCCCGGGTCACGTATTTGGGCGTTGCGTTGAGGCGAAGAGGGAAAGGTGTCTAAGTGCTTAGTCAAAGAACAAAGGATTTCTGACCAAAAAAAGAAAAAAAGAACGATGGATTGCTTTTTTGTTTGAATTGGAATTTGTCTCTGCATTGGGATGAGGCATCTTTGCTATTCACGCCATTTAGGGTAATATAAGAAGGAAAATCTAAAGCTGCCTTTTGGAAATCGAGGGTTTCTTTTCTAGGAAGAAAAAAAATCTAAGATAATGAATTCATGATATGACTAGGTTCAGTGAATCAGTGAAACTTGGTATTTAGACCCATATTTAAGAAATAGGGATTTCTTCATGAGATTTGGATTGGATAAACATGAATGTACCACCGGCACGTCATACATGCCCGCTCGTAGCTCTCTTCAACGCTGATACTAGTGGTCATTATAATTAATTTTCCACTAACATTGACTTAGGGGAAAAAAAACACAACCTACTACAAGGGTAATAACTAATGATACGATAGTTATGTAATTAACATGTGGTCCTCCTGATTTTGACGAAAAGACAAAAACATATGGTCCTCCTGATGGAAACTAACTTCAGAGAATATCAGGAGTCAATGGTGCGATTATTTTTGCAAATTGAAGTGTTAAAAGAGGCCAAATGGATGGCTAAGAGTAAATTTAATTATTTTTCCTTACAATGCAGGCCATGACCCTTCATAAATTAGAAATAAGTCTATACAAATTGATTTATGACGAAATTATCTGCTTAAGGCCGGGTGGAGCAGGTAACGAGGAATTTCCCTCGACACATTTATTTCTATTTGGCAATATATCATAAATTCGATCATCATAGAATTTTTTTAGTCTTCACATAGTTACGCAATAGAAACGTATACAATGACAATAACTAAACTTGTAGTTAGTAGAAAGTTCTAGAGACAATAAAAAATCTCTCTCTTGTTTGATTAAGCCACAAATTCTAGTGTCTAACAAAAAGAATAAAAACATTTAATAATATGGATTTATCAATTATTTATTTCTTTCTCCATTTACAATAAAGTTACCATCGACCTCTCTTGACATCAAGGCCAAAAATAAAGAAGTAAATAACTCATATGAGGTCATGACAAGTACACATAACCGATAGGTACGATTGTCAAATGAGTAGATCGAGTCGAAAATGATTCGATCTAAATTGATTTATTTAACCCGTTTTAACCCATTTATATATAATACAAATTTAATTACCTATACACTACTCGGTTTATATTAGTAAAACATTTCCATATTTAATCTAACCAAAGGAATTCCATATCCATCTAACTCGCTTTAAATTCTTTATGTGTATATGTTATTTGGATAAAATTATTGTTTCAACTATAAGATGTTAAAGAATTGCATATATCGTTCAATTTTTGTATTGATTCACACTAAAGAATAAGAGAAAGTTAGTATATGATAGCGAATTAATAAAACCACAATAACAAATAACCCATAAAATGACTCGACTTATATATGTTAAGAAATGAATGTCAAGTTGAGTTAAACTTCAAAGATTATTTATGTCATTTTCCCTATCTTTATTTTTAACTATGAACCCACTTAAGGAGATTACTGCTTTAGGCATTTAGAGTAAAGGGATCCCTAAAAGAACCCCGACACAGATTACTTTTGTTGTTGATTCTATATCACCTGATCCAGTTATGTTTTCTTGTCTCAAGATCTATCTGAAAGCTCTTGTTTCTTTGGCTTGTGATCTCATTGAACGGCATCTTTGTAAGTCCTAAAGATATCTTAATAATGTTGGGAATGGAACTGCGGGAGGATAGTGGAGCAGGGTATGTGGTTTGGCCTCTCAATTCAGCGATTACTTGGAGCAACATGAGAACGGGTTGGAGCAAGAAGAAGACATTGAGGAAGATGATAAGGCGGATGATGAAGAAGATGGAGTGGCAGAAGAGGGGGAGGTAGATGAAGATGGCTGTGGGAAGGCTGAGGATCCGCCCACAAAGAGGAAGAGGGCAGTTAGAGACGCGGAGGAGGGGGATTCTGAGGACAGTGATGTAGATGATGAGAGACCTCCCAAGAGATAAGGCCTCGACCTAGTTCCTCGTGTTGGCCCTGAGTCCATTAGGACTTGACACATCCGTCCCCACCTCTATCTGGGTCAAATTGTGACAATATCCTGGTGCTATATATATTGGGAGAATTACCAAAAAAGTCATAACCTATTGCAATTGTGCCAATTCAGTCCAAATCTTTTTTTTTAACCAATTTAGTCATAAATCTTTTACAATTGTGCCAATTCAGTCCATCTGACCAAATTTGCCGGCCGACGCTAACGTGATGCTTTGGCCGAGGGGACAGTTAACCGGCGAATGCTGATGTGGCAATTTTTTTATATTTTTTTGAACTGTTATTTATTTATTTATTTATTTTCCACCTTCTCCTTCCTCCGGCCGGCGAGGTCGGTGGTGAGGTTAGCGTCACTGGCCACTGGCGAAGCTAGCCCCCGCTAGCCACTGGCGAGGCTCACCCCTGCTGGCCATTTCGCAAAGGCAAGCCTCGCCCAATGACGGCAAGGCCGTTGTCGCCACATCTAGCGAGAAGCCTTGTCGGCCACCAATGAGGTCAACCCTCGCCTTGGTTGGGCAAGGCCCCGCTAGATCTGGTGAGGCTTGGCCTCGCCCAGCCAAGGCAAGGGTCGACCTTGCTGGTGGTCGGCGAGGGTTGTCCTCGCCATGGATGGGCGAGGTCGACCCTTGCCTTGGCTGGGCGAGGCCGACCCTCGCCAAGTTTGGCGAGCTTTGCCCAGCCAAGGCGAGGGTTGACCTCGCTGGTGGCTAGCGAGGCTCCTCACCCAGGGACGGCGAGGCTCGACCTCGTCAGATGTGGCGATGACGGCCTCGCCGTCGCTAAGCAAGGCTCGCCTTCGCCAGTGGCATGTGAGGGCAAACCTTGCCAATGGCTGGCAAGGTTGACCTCACTGATCCTTGCCTCTGGCTGGCACCGGCTGGCCGGAGGAAAGAGAAGGTGAGAAAAAAAGAAGAAAAAAAATTTCAAAAATTCAAAAAAATAAAAAAATTCGAATTTTTTTTTTTAAATTGCCACATCAGTGTTATTAATACGTCCATGATGGGGTGCGATGAGAACGCACCGTTTCATCTTGATATGCTATGATGGAAAGACACCCTTTGAAAGGGTGTGAGGGAGTCATATAAAAGACTCCTGAAGACAACCGTTGAGGGGGTTGGGCAAGAATGTACACTCAAAAAATTCCTTCTCCTTTTCTTGTCCCATTTCCATCAAAAAAAAGAAGGCGTTCCATTTCTTCTTTACAAGAACAATTGGCATTTACGTTGTGGAAATTGGATGTTTTCCTCGTGATTACATTCAGACCAACGTGAAGTAATATTATTCGTGATTCATCCACAATTCAACGTTCGTTCCGAGGTAAATTGTTGATTGCGCATCGGATAAAGGTAAGTCGTCTTCCGCCGACTTTCTTCCAACATTGGTATTAGAGCCCGGTCGTGATTTCTGCCTTGTTTTCATCGAATTTTCTCATTTACCACTTGATATCGAGATCAAGAGATTGAATTCTACATTGTTTGGATGTTTATTGCTCGGAAATGCAATATGAATCTTGAAAACGAACCGAAGCAAAGAACGGGTTTGGGGTCGCGTACATCCGTACGGTTTTGGCCATTTTTCAGAATATTTTTTTGGCCAAAATAAATTTTTAAATATACATGGTGAAAGTACTCGTTGAGACGAGTCCAACGGTGGGTCGAGCATTGCTGGAGGATGCCGGATGCGCCCACACATGCGGCTAGAAGCCGCTGCACATGGGCTCCACGCGCCTAGCGTGCTAGGCACATCAGCACGTGAGCATCATGCACGCGTCGGCAAACCAACGGGTGCTTACGTCACTGTGATGTCATCTGTGACGTCATCCAACGGTCGGTAACCGTCATCGATGATGTCACCACCCGTGGCAATTGGCCCGGTCACAACCCAGCAACCGACCCACCCGCGACTTGACCCGACCCGACCAACCTAGTTGACCGGTCGGTCGGACGGTCAAACCGATCAAACCGTAGTCAAATTGGTTGGACCGAGTTGGACCGACCATAGGAGCCTTTGGCTCGTTGGCGCGTGCGCCACACGCACCGCACACTCAGGCAGCGCGTGTGGGCACGTGAGAGCTCCGATTGGAGCGTGATCAGTGACATTTGATTCGTATGAATGTGCTCTACACTGTGGTATATTATTTTTATTTTTTGAGTTTTATAAATGTATAAAAATGTGTAGGAAACCCTAAGTACGCGTATTTTTGGGGTTTAAATGCATAGTTTATTCATTTTTAGCTTGTATTTTCTTATGTTTTAGGAAATACAATAGCTAGCCTATATGAAAATGATATCATATATGCTGTGTAGAGCTTGGTTCGATGGTAGCATGTATATAGTTTAATATACTTGCAATTTTCTAGTTCCAAGAAAATTCGAACAATGGTAGGAAATCCTTGTTTTTCCATTACATGTTGAATTGCGGTTTTGATTGTAGTTGCAGCATGATTATTTTTTTTGTACGTTGGTTCACATCATGCTATGTTTTTGTGTTAATGGAAAAATGTAGAAATTACATGAGGTCATATAATTATTTTTTCTAGTGGGAGTTCGTAGGTTGGTAGAATTCAAAGGAGTTCTCACCTAGAACTTAAAATTTGTGCAAATTAAACTAATTAATGATAATAGAATAATCATACATAGGAGTTGATTGGGAACATAGTGAACTTTTCATTTCTGTGTCTTTTGTTGAATTATCATTAATTTAGTTTGTCTTTGCTGCAAATTAAATATGTGTGTTACTCTGAAAAAAGTGTGCTAGTATTGATTCTGTGTTTATTATGTCAATGTGTTATAGCAATTGATTATGGTTTCGGCATCCAAGACCATTGTGGCTGACCTCAATAAGGGTGAGAAGTTGAATGGTGACAATTATGATATTTGGCATCGAAAGGTTCAGTACATCCTTGAGGAGCAAGAGGTTTTGGAAACCCTCAACCACACCATGGATGAACTTGAGCATGGAACTTTAGCTCAACACAAGAGAGATCTAGAAGCTTATCAAGCTTGGAAAAAGAAAAATAGCATTGCTCGCATCACGTTGCTGAGTTGTATGCAAGATGATCTCATGTGTGAGTTTGAAAGTTATGATAAAGCTCAAGCAATGTGGGTTGCCTTGAAAGATAAGTTTGGGGTACATCTACCACTAAGTTGAGGAGACTCACCATCAAGTTTGACACATATTGAAAGCGCCCAAATGTAACGATGAGGCAGCATCTTCGGGAGATGTCAAACATGATTCGTGAGCTGAAGTCGGCAAGTCACTCCCTTACTGATGAACAACAAGTTCAGGCTGTTATAAGGTCTCTTCTTCCGACAATTGGGAGCATATGAAGATCAATATGATGCATAATGAGAATATTGTCACTTTTGATGATATAGCGCGTCATTTGGAATTAGAGGATGAGCGCCTAGAGGCTGCGAGATCCTCTACCCATGCTTATGTTGCTGAATTGCGTTCACGCAAAGTTTCGGGCTTCAAGTGCAAAATGAATAATCAATTCAACAACAAAGGGAAGAAGATTAATTAAGCACCTAAAAGAGCTAAGACCTTCCGATGCAAGAAGCATGGTGGGAAGAAGGACAAGGCCAAGATGAAGTGCTACAATTGTGGCAAGATGGGTCACTTTGCTCGTGAATGCACTAAGCCAAAAGAGGTACCCTATTACTCCATTACTTTAAGTAATGCTTTTGTTTCTAGCACTGTAATGCTTGCTGAATCTCATCCAATGTGGATTATAGACTTAGGAGCAACAGACCATGTAGCTAGAGACCGAGAAGCATTTGTGGAGTATCGTCGGATACAGCTTGGAAGAAGATGGATATATGTTGGGAATAACTCAAGAATTGAAGTGAAATGGTATCGGCACATGTAAATTAATTTTACGTGGTGGTCGAAACCTATTCCTACATGATGTCCTCTATGCTCTAAATATTCAATGAAACTTGGTCTCCGTAGTTGTTCTTCTTAGCCTAGGTTATGTATTGAATTTTCATGGTGATTGTGTTGACATTTTGTTTGGAACAGTTTATTATGGTTCAGGTCATGTATTGAATGGTTTTATGGTGTTAGACATTGACTATGATCAGTACAATGTTAATGTCGATGGTTGTTTTTCTTTAATTGCATCTTCTAGTAATGTTGAGATTGATGCAAGTACTTGGCATGCTAGATTAGGTCACATTGGATTACAAAGAATGCAAAGATTAGCTAGAGAATGCCTTTTAGGGTCACTCATTAATGTTAATCTACCCGTATGTGAACATTGTCTAGTGGGAAAAGCAACTAGAAAACCATTCGGTAAAGGGACTAGAGTCGAATTTCCATTGCAACTCATACATTCGAATGTGAGAGTGAGGCATGGAGACTCATATTTCATCACTTTTGTAGATGACTTCACGCATTTTGGTTATGTCTTTTTGATCTCCCATAAGCTAGAAGCATTAGATTGCTTTAGACGATATATAATGATGGTAGAGAATCAGTTGAACAAAACAATAAAGGTATTGAGAATCAATCGCGAACGTGAATATCTATTGAAGCAATTCAATGCTCTTTGTGATGAAAAGTGAATTGTATAACAATTGACTATTCCTAATGCTCTACAACAAAATGCGGTATCTAAGAGAAAGAATAGAACCATATTGAAAATAGTTAGGTCTATGATAGCACAAACAAATTTACCTATCTCCTATTGGAGAGATGCGTTATTGATTGTTGCCTATGTACTTAACCGAGTGCCCTCAAAATCGGTCACTTCCACCCCTTATGAATTATGGACTGGTAGGAAACCAAACTTAAGTATTCTACATCCATGGGGATGTGCAGCTTATGTTCATGATTCTTCCCATAAATATGGCAAATTAGGTCATAGAGGGAAGAAATGTATCTTTATAAGATATTCTGAACACTCAAAGGGTACGTGTTCATAGGTGAACAAGTTGATGAAAGTATGACCGAAATGGAGTCACGAGATGTCACGTTCTTGGAGAACGATTTTCCTAGTAGATGTGAGATTAATAAGGACTTCTAATTATATGAGATGGAAGATCTAATAACACACCCACTAATGTTGTAGAGGGAAATGAAGATTTACCTCAACATACAAGACCTAGTGGGAGTGTTGCATCGCTTGACGAATTGAATTCAAGAGAAATTCAATTGCGTAAAAGTAATCGTAAAAGTATTCATCGTCGTCATTTTGAGATTGAAGGGGAAGCATTTATGATTGCTCAGAAAGATGATGCCGAGCCAAAGACTGTTCAAGAGGCTCTCTCATCCTCTGATAAGGAAGAATGGAGAAAAGTTTTGGAAGATGAAATGGAGTCAATGAGGGCAAATCATGTCTCTGGGACTTGGTTGATCTACCACCCAATCGTAAGGCCATTGGAAACAAATGGGTCTTTAAGATTAAGCGAAGGGCGGATGGATCCATTGAAAAGTATAAGACTTGTCTTGTGGCAAAAGGTTATACTCAACAAAGGGTATAGATTATGAGGAAACATTTTCACCAGTTGTAAGGTTTGCCTCAATACGCCTTATCCTAGCCATCGTTGCACATTTGGACCTTGAATTACATCAAATGGATATAAAGACGGCATTTCTCAATGGAGAACTAGATGAGGAAATCTATATGAAGCAACCAATAGGTTTCATAGCTAAAGGTCAAGAGCATAAAGTTTGCAAACTTCATCGCTCAATATATGGCCTTAAGCAATCATCTAGATAGTGGTATCTTTGTTTTCATCGAGTCATAACAACTTTTGTTTCACGATGATCGAAGAAGATCACTGTGTATATGTCAAGCGGTCCGAAGATAAATTTGTGATTTTATCACTTTATGTGGACGATATTCTATTGGCTGGAAATGACAAGGTTTTGGTTATCACCATAAAAGAATGGTTGTCCTCCAATTTTGAAATGAAGGACATGGGAGAAGCTGCTTATATATTAGGAGTTAAGATCGAAAAGAGATCGATCAAGGAAACTCCTTACTTTATCACAAGAGTCTTATATAATGAAGATTCTTGAACGTTTCAATATGCAGCATTGTAATCTCATTGATACCCCTGTCATGCAAGGTGAAGGCCTAAGTACTAAGATGTGTCCTAAGACTCTAGAAGAAATTAAAGTAATGGAAATTGTTCCTTATGCTAGTGCGGTCGGAAGTTTGATGTATGCTATGATGTGTACTCGACCCGACATATGTTATGCCGTGGGATTGGTGAGCCGATATCAATCAAATCCGGTCAAGCACATTGGAAAGTAGTGAAGAGGATCCTGAGATACTTGAAAGGCACCATGGACTATCGACTTTGTTACCAAGGGAATGATTTACGCCTATTAGGCTATTCAGATGCTGATTGGGGTGGAGACCTAGATGAGCGTAAATCGACTTCTAGATATGCATTCTTGCTCAATGGATGTGCAATTTCTTGGAATAGCAAGAAACAGACATGCACGGCCTTATCTACAATGGAGGCAGAATTTATTGCATGCTCTATGCAATGCAAGAAGTAGTATGGCTAAAATGTTTCTTGGAAAATTTAGCCATTGTCACTAAGGTTCCAAGACCGGTGATAGTTTATTGTGATAGTCAAGCAGCCATTGCCTATGTGAAAGATCCCAAGTATCATGGAAGGATGAAGCACATTGACATAAAGAACAACTTCATAAGAGATATAATAGCGCATAAAGAAGTGATCCTACAATACATTTCAACCAATAGAATGGTTGTTGATCCATTTACGAAGGTTGTTCCTAGAGACATATTCTTGACCCACAGGATGTCACTAGGATTACGTAGAATGTGATATGTGTTATTGTAGAGGATCATTGGTTTATGTATATGTGGACATATGTATTGTACTTGTTTGTTTATTAGTGACTTGATGTTTTATCAATAAGTACAAATCCATTATGAGACTAGCACATACACACATATATTATTGAAAAGTATGTCAGCAGGCAATGATTGGCTCACTCACATGAGCAATCACCTCAAGTATTATAGTTAGCACGTTGAGATGAGACGTTATGTACAAATAAATGCTGAAGAGCAAGTTTAGTACATAAAATAATATGTCGCCTTGATTGGAGTCAAGATGAGGTCTGTGATTTGTTTATAATAAGACCAAACATGATAGTCCACAATCATGTATGCTTGAAAGATGCCGGATGCGAGTACTTAATTGGACGCTATAGAAAGCGAGCTGATATAACACTTGAGCTAAACATGAGTATGTGAGAAGCACGTGACTATGTTTAGGCTAAGATCCGTATAGTGGATATATTTAATAAATGACATACGCTCTTATAGAAAGAGAAATCCACTATAGCATGTAATTCATACTACATGTGCATTATACGACCGACAAGGGAATGTGAGTAAAATTATCCCTATTTACTCATTGTGTGAGCCCTTGAGGTAATTTATAATTTACCTCATTTTGTGCCCTATGTTACTTTTGACTATGTTCTCAAAGTGAAAGATCAATGTTGCTACTTTAGCATGTTACCGGTGGTCATGAATAGATATGGCTTTATGGGACGTGTCTAGGAAAGCAGTTGTTCTGAAATGGAGAGAGACATGAGTGCGAAAGAAGACTATTGTTGTTTTACATCTATCACATGTATTTACTGGTTGACCAATTATATCGTCTTATGTGGTTGCGGATATAATTGTAAATACATGGTTTTTTTGAGAATAGTCAAGTATAGCCTTTAAGGGATATGTATACTTGGATTGATGTAACAAAATATGTTTGGGGCACTGTGAGACATCAATTGTTTATTTCTTTTTAGGGTTGTAGCCATTATGTCATCCCTAACAGGTGCATAATTTGAGCTCCCAAGTGCAGGTGTACTCACTGGTCGCACGGCTTACTTGCCAGTATGAATTGTTTTGTAAAGTTGATGAATGTTGAATGCCTTATATTCTTGATAGAGTGCTATCAAGCCCATCATGTCCGAGTGGGAGATGTTGTATTATTTTATTAGTACGTCCATGATGGGGTGCGATTGAGAACGCACCGTTTCGTCTTGATATGCTATGATGGAAAGACACCCTTTGAAAGGGTATGAGGGAGTTGTATAAAAGTTTTCTAAAGATAACCGTTGGTATGGTTGGCAGAACGTACTTTTAGAAATTTCTCTCCTTTTTTCTTGTCCCCTTCCATCAAAAGAAAAAGAAGGTGTTTCATTTCTCCTTTACAAGAACAATTGGCATTTAAGCTGTGAAAATCGGATGTTTTCCTGTGATTGCATTCAGACCAACGTGGAGTATTTTTGTTCGTGATTTGTCCGCAATTCAACTTGACTTAGGGAAAAAAACACAACCTTCTACAAGGGTAATAACTAATGATACGATAATTATGCAATTAACATGTGGTCCTCCTGATTTTGACGAAAAGACAAAAACATATGGTCCTCCTGATGCAAGCAAACTTCAGAGAATATCATGAGTCAAGGGTGCGATTATATACCTCAGAGTACGCTTGGCTGCATCTAAGTGAGGCTCCTTGACTTCTCCATGAATTGACTCACTACTCTCACTGCAAAAGAGATGTCAAGCCGAGTTATGGTAAGGTAAATTAGACTACCTACCAATTGCCTATACATAGTCGAATCTTCTAGCTCTCGACCTTCTTTAGCACATAGCTTTGCGTTCCCATCCAACAAAGTAGATATAGGTTTGCAATCAAGCATTCTGAATTTTTTTAAGAGATCTTGTGCATACTTTTGTTGACATAGGAATAATCCTTCCTTTGTCCTATCAATCTCAAGCCCCATAAAGTGTTTTAGTTCTCCAAGCTCCTTCATCTAGAACCGCACAGAGAGGTTGGCTTTAATTCGACATATCTCATCTTCATCATCTCCAGTAATGATGAGATCATCCACATAAACCAGCACAGCTGCAACCTTTCCATCTTCTGCCTTCGCGAATAGGCTCGAGTCTGCTGGAGCTACATTATAATCATTCTTCAACAAGAATTCTGCAATTTTTCCATACCACGCTCTTGGGGCTTGCTTCAAGCTATACAATGCTTTCTTTAGCTTGCAGACATATTCTGGATGAATTTTGCTCATGAAGCCATCCTATTGCTCCATGTATATCTCTCACTCAAGTTCTCCATGCAGGAAAGAATTCTTCACATCCATCTGCCACACATTCTATGACTTGCTTACTATAAGTACTAAAAGAACTCGAACTATGGTAACCTTTGCCACCGGGCTAAAGGTCTCTTTATAATCAACCCCATATTTTTGCGAAAATCCTCAAGCCACTAGACGTGCTTTATACCTCTCAATTGACCTGTCTGGTCGAGTTTTAAGTTTATAAACCCATTTGCAAGAAATAAGACGTACCTCTTTAGGTTTCGGTACCAAGTCCCATGTCTCATTCTTCTTTAGTGCGAGGATTTCTTCTTCCATGGCCTTCCTCCATTCTGTACTCTTCGAGGCTTCTTCATATGTCGAAGGCTCGACCATGCCATGTTGCACCCCTCGACGACCCCCAATCCGTTAAGGTCACCACAGGTACTTGTCACTCATCCTGCTACATACCGATAAGGTAACTTTTTAATTTAAGTGAAACCATAGTTCATAGGAGTTGATCAATAGAATACTTTTCCATTTTTTTTTTTTGTAAAGGTCCAAGCGCAGTTCATCAACGGAAGCATAAGCGTATCTCACCATTTCTCACTTCAATAACCATAATGCAATGCACACCAACTATGCACCAGAAGAAAAGATAAAGCCAATTCACTTTTATTTATATTTTTACGATGGACATTTCGGGTCGATACAGCAAAAAGGCCAAGATTTTTAACTATACTTGGCTATAACCTAAAAGAGAACTCGACCCTATATGAAACATGTACATCCCTCCATCGACAAGCATTGGCTATCCCCAAAAAGAAAACGTCAGCTCCCACCAGTCATACGTGCCATCACACCCAACCCGATGCATCGGGCGGCGGCGGCGGTAGCATCCCTAGCATCACCCCATTGCGTTGAACATGAACGGACAAAAACTCTTGGATAATAAGGCCATCAGCTGAACCCACGTCGTACATCACCAATACTCGGACTCGGACATACTCCAGACCAAGTATACTAATACAAGAATGCTCGGTGCACTCTACCTCAACGTCAGCAGGTGTGCCATAGAAAGTACCACGCACAACTGGTGAAAGAGGCGTATTTCTAATCTGAAATGTTAATCCCCAAAGTGGGTGAGTACAACCACTCAGCAGTAAAGATCTACCGAATTACACAGTGCATCAAACAGAACAATCAAGGGATCATGAATAAAACACATATCATTCATGCATTCAAGCATACCTCACCTTGCAGCCATGCATATATCATCATGCAACGTGCACATATCATCATGTACTCCAGGCTTGCATTCCCATGAGGTTCATCCCATGCACATGATTCAATTCTCGATCTTTATCTTTCAATAAGATCACATCATCATTTTTTTTTTCTTTCCAGGGACCAATGTTTGCATCCCTTAATTTATCGCTCGCATCTAACCTGGCATCGTGAGGAATCTCCAGCACACACCTCCGGGCATCTAGCACACACACTCCGGGCATCTCATACCCTAACTAGCATCACGAGGTATCCCCCCGGCACACACCTCCAAGGCTTCCGGCACACACCTCCGAGCATCTCGAAACTCCCGAGGACATCCGAAACACACACTCCGGGCATCCCAATACTCCCGGGGCATCGTCGGCTCACACCTCCAACGGTCTTGTTATTATCTCAATTTATATTCACATTTATCTCAATTTTAGCATGGTATTTGATGCAACAATTATCAAAGGTCTCAACCAGCATTTGATGTCATATAACATGCCATATGTCACTACATATGCAGCATAATCAACCACTCAAGACATTCTATCACATGGAACAATTTCATTTATTTTTGAAAATACAGCAAATTTCGGATGAAAAACAGATTGCACTCCTTTGGTCATAATTCTTGAAAAATTAGTAAAAGGCCTTATTAAATTCTAAAAATTTGGCATGTTATATACAAGATCTAGAGGATAGTATTCCGTGAAGAACGCCATATCAAAAGAACATCACACAAATCAATACAATCCACGCATCACAGTCCTTAAAATTTCGGAATATTGCCACACACAGTTTCATTAACAAATTCTGTAAAAATCCTAAATCAGCTCCAAAATTCTGAAATTTTTATATGTTATAGAAAAGGTCTATAAGTAGATATTTCATGTAGAACTCGAAATCATATTTGTGATATATTAAAAACTATAATCACCGAAGCCGTCTCTAACCCTCGGCAAAAATTCCCAAATCTGACCATTTCAAATAAAATCATTTCACCAACCTAAACTCATCCATTTCCTCTAAAATTTTATTATGTTACTCCTTAACATGTAATCTTCAACTTTCATTCTGAACATGAGATCTAATTTCAACCGGAGAATTTTATAAAATTCACAAAAACACACTAAGTCAGCATTACGATTTCCAGATCAGACTTCTTCAAAGAAAAATAGTTTCGCTGGTCTATACTTGTTCATTTCTTCTGAAATTTTGATATGTTACTCTCCAAGAAGTTCTCTACAACTTTCATCCAAGAGTTGAAATAAGATTCCAGCTAAAAAGTCGCATGCAGCTCACAATTTCACCAAAGGTTGGACTGCCTTCCTAGAAAACAGAATGCAAGGCTACCCTATTTCTCCCTAGAGCTTCGAATTTCTTCACTTCTACCACAACCAAAGTTAACCATCCCTTACAACACATATCACAGCAAGCAAAGGGTAGGATTTTGGACTCTACTTGCCTCAAATCCGTGCACAAACAAAGCAACAAATGGCGGGCAAGGCGGCGAACGAACATCGGAAACTAGGCGGCAAACAAACTCCTCCTTCTTCCTCTTCTTCTCTCACACGCTCGCTCTCCCTCTCTCAGACGGTAACTCTCTCTCTCTTTCCCTCTTTCTCTTCGTGCGACACCCCCTCTCTCTCTCTCTCTCTCTCTCTCTCCCTTTCCTCGCTTAATCCGCCCCCCTCTTCCTCTCTAATTTTCTTCCTTTCAATGATTAACAATCATTGATCTTGCATGCCGGTGCCACTTGGCAATTTTCATGCAAGATGGGCTTCATCCGGCTGGGCTTAGGCCAGCCTTGGTCGACGGCAGCTCCTCTCTCCTTTGGGCTTCGCGGGCCAGGCCCAAATGGCCGAATGGTGGGGTCTTGTGGGCTGGTCTTGGCCTAAGAGTTTTGGCCCACTCTTCTCCAACTTTTTTCCCATTTAATCATCACCTAATTTCCATTCATATAAATACTTAATTTCCCTTATTCACTTGGCCATAAAACTTGAAATCATAAATCAATAAATTCCAACTTATAAAACACATGGCCAATAACAGAATTTTCTTTCCTATCAAATAATTATCCATTAAAATCTTGGCCATAAATCTTATTGCAAATCATGGATCAATTGGCTACAATACAACTTGATGGTACTTCCATCACCTATTTAGGCCTTAATGTATCTAGAGATTGCCATGAATTTTGGGATGCCACATGCCAACATCTTCAGTTAATGCTACATTGGCATACTTGGGGTTTGGCTTCCTTTACCTCGTTGATCTCCGAAGTTGAGGCTCCTCCTCTTCAAATTCTTCGACCTAACTTGGTCAAAGTTCTTCTGTCGACCTTGGATGCTTACTAAATGAACTTGTTGATCCTGGTGATTGTGCTTCAACATCTTTTTCGACATTTTTTTCAACAGGTTGATTCTCATCGATTTCTTTCAGCCTTTCTTCGACCTCTTCGTTGAAATGCTGTGAATTTGGCAATTTGACTGCTTGAGGTGACCACCAAGATGACATTTCATCAAACACCACATTCCTTGAAGTATAGCACCTCCCTATTGTAGGGTTGCAGCACTTCCACCCCTTTCGTTGATCATCATATCTCACGAATATGCAGCAGACTACCTTCTTGTCGAATTTGCTGCGAAGATTATCAGGCACAAATGCATAACATACACATTCAAAAACTCTAAAGTGACTTACCATAGGCTTGCGATTCCATAGCTTCTCGTATGGTGACATAAAACCAAGCCTTGCTTGTGGCAGCCTGTTAGTCACGTGAGCCACCGTCTTCATACATTCAGCCTAAAACCTCAGTGGAACATTCTTCGCGTGCAACATGCTCCTGCATGTCTCAGCTAGATGTCGATTCTTTCTTTCAGCAACACCGTTCTGCTACGGCGTATACGGACAAGTATACTGTTGACATATCTTGTACTCTTGCAAATACTTTGTGAACTCGTAAGAAGTGTACTCTCCCCCATTATCGGTGCATAGGCAACGAATTTTTCTACCTACTTCACTTTCAACCTTCTCCTTAAACACCTTAAATTTGATAAATGCCTCAAATTTTTCCTTCATGAAATCAACCTAGATGTACCTGGAGAAGTCGTCGATGAAAGTGATCATATACTTGAATCCGCTAACAGATTGCTACTTCACTAGACCAAACACATCCAAGTGAACGAGCTTGAGAGGCATCCAAGCTTTGAACGACCATTCCTCATACGGAAGTTGATGTGCCTTTCTGTACTAGCACCTGACACAAACCACATTTTCTTGCACTTTCAACTAGGGAAGACCCCTTAACATGTTCTTTTGCATCATCGCCTTCAACTTGTGATAACTTACATGCCCAAGCCGCACATGCCATAAATTGGGTGTATCATTCATTCGGGTTTTTTTTTTTTACATATGCCGTTTGAGTAGACATCACGTAAACGAACTCTAGCCGAAGTCCCTCCATGATTGGTCGACCAGTGGGTTTCAAACTTAGGTAAACCTTGACATCTCGTGGACCAAACACCACATAATTACATGATTCTGTGAGCTGGGACACAGACAATAAATTCTTCTTTATTCCTAGCTCATGGTACCCACTTTTCAATTCAACTTGCTGTGAATTGAACCGAGGAGTTATCATCGTCTCGCCGATATGAGTAATTGGCAACCTTGAGCTGTCTGCAATAATAACAACAGGTCCTCCGGTATAATTACGCATGTTCGACAGTTTGCCTTGATCTCCAGTCATATGACTCAAACACCCTAAATCAACAATCCAGTCGTAATTATAATTAATCAACTTTTCACTTACAGAGATTAATGCCATCGCATCATTTAACTTGATTGTGGAAGAGGCAGCGAACTCATCTGACACCACTATTGCAACAGATGTTTGGAAATCCCATTCCTCATCTTCATCGAAATCATTCCTCTTCGATGATGTTGCGACATTTCCTTCAACTTTCTTTACTCGACAATCTCTGGCAAAGTGGCCCTCCTTGCTGTAGACGTAACATCGTCCACTACGTCTTTTGTCATTACGTCGCTCAGCTCCCCCTGGTCAAAGGCTCGACTCTCCTGGATGCTTTTGCCATCCTTCACGAGCTGGTTGCTTTTGCCATTCGACATGGCTTTTCCTAGACTTGCCATCTTTATTGTTAGCACCGGTTCACCTCTGGCCCTTGAACCCTCTTTTATCACTGAAGATGGCACTTTCTTCTTCCTTAATCGAAATCTTAGACATTTGACTATCTAAATTCTCTTGCTTAGCCAGAATATTCTCCAAATCAGTCAACCTCGGTTGAGTTGCCCATCCACAAGTAGCCATAATAATATTGTTATACTCCGGCTTAAACCCGTGAATAATAATTCTTCTCATTCTTGTTTCTGAGATGGCATTAGCGGGATCCAACTTTGAAATTTCATCACAAATAGACTTAACTTAAAAGAAATACTAACTCACCGTTATATTTTGTTGTGACATCGACAGCAGCTCATTCTCCAACCTTTGTAGCTTGGCATCATTTGACCTTGCGAATAACACTACCAAGTTATCCTATGCCTCCTTGGGAGTCTACACACTCTTAATGTGCAACAATAAATCATCTTCGACAGTTACAACAAGAGCGTAAAGAGCCTTACCCGCTTTGGTCTTCCATCTCCTCTGTTCATCATCATCTTTGGGTGCCATGGTGTTACTACCACCAACAATATCCCACAAATCTTGACCCAGCAAATAAAACTGCATCCGGACACTCCAATTATTGTAATTGGAGTTGTTGAGCTTTTCAATGCCATTCGTCGAATATGAAATATCCGCCATCTGACTTGAAATAATGCCCAACACTACTCCAAGAAATCTTGATCCTCGACTAATCGATCACAGTCCCTAACTGTACATTGGCAGAACTTTGATGTATTCTGGTCCTCGACCGCCTGTGCACAAACAATGGTCCTTGACCACCGTCTTCACGAACTACGCTCTGGAAGACTTGACTCACGGTCCCTGACAACTGTGCTCTTGGTCTCAGATAACCTTGCTCTGATACCAATTATTGAATATCAGAGTTGCATAGCTCTGACAACACTCTCACAAGAGAAGCTCTTAAGGAATGAGATGAATATACTACTTTACTCACAAAAAGTCTTTTCACTCTCTACTATTTGCGTTTATATGTAGGCTTAAAACATGACTTTTGACATACCTTAGATATATGAAAAGACATATCTAAATAAATAGTAATAAAGACACTTTAATATGTGTGTTGAAATGACTTCCGTTAGATGTGAAGCTCACTACAGATATGCAAATTAAGTAGTCACCATCATCTACATATCTTCAACAACTCTCACATTTTTCCATGTTATATCAGAAGGGTAAACTGCCTTTTAACAGCTCTGCTCCTCCTGCAATTTCCTATAAGCGAGTCCTCGTTAGCAGAAGTAACCCTTTTTTTTTTGTTCCATGTACAGGTTTTTTTATTTCGTTTCAATCATCGTCCGCAGTATATATTCGTTGTGGTAGGCTTCTGATTGGGGCTGCGGTTTTCACATACCTAATTGATAAAAAAAAAATAGCTAAAAAATGGAAGTACATGATTGAATCGTAATGCAATGCAAACACCTGGCAACGCGATGAAGTTCCTGCATATTTCCCTTTTGAAAAAGCTTCACGTGATCCAATTTACTTCATCAAGAGGACTGGCTGACGTGTTGTATGCCGGAAAAGTCAAACAAAAATTTGCGAACTCCCGAGGCCTGGTTGTCGTGACTTACATCATATGAGGAAGGCGAAGCACAATCCAAAATTTGAAACCATTGATTTTCAAAGTATTTTTTAGGAACCAAACGCGAATGGACCTACAGCGTATTCGAAGCTTTTTTAAGTGAAAAAATAGCAAGCACTTTTCTTAATTAAATCAAAGCATAACGGTGTCGAGCAAGATGAAATGGATATTGAATTGTGTTTTTCTAATCGAAATGCCATATATCTATTCAATTTGACTAGGGTTAGTGTTCTGCCTGCGTCCTTGATCTATTCCCAGCATAATTCTCTCACTTGTACATTAATCAATGCATGCTTGCTAGATAATCCTTGCTCCAAGGACTTTTGAACTTTCAACAAATACATAAAAACCAAAGTAAAAATCATGTTAATCCTCAAGTTCGCCGGTCTCAACAAGTCCATTCCAGAAACTACAAGATCATCTAGAAATCCATTCAACAGAATAGGAGATGACCTTATTAACAAAGCCTAGCTATGTGAAACAACCTTAAGGGATGAGATATGTTTTTGGTCCAACATATAAAAGTGCATTGCAAGCAAGCATATGCTCTAAATATTCTTTTTGGTTTCCTCCAAATAACACAGTGGATCAAATTTTCTAATTTAACGAGGGAGAACATCAGCAACCCTAAACTATTTCTTTCGCAAATGTAGAAGCAAATGTTCGGGAAACACGGAGATTGACCCTTTCACCGACATTTGCAGAGACACTATTGTATCAGTCTTTACACAAACAAATTGAGCTTAAAAAGGCGTCAGATGCCAATTATATAAGACAAACAAGGGTGGACTCAATTATTTGGCGCAGTTTTAGGCCCCTAGATCACGTCAAATCACACTCATTAGTACATGAATGGTCGTGATAAAGACCCATCACTCGAACATTCCTTGTCAAGACTTGGCCCCCATTGATTTAGTCCCGGGTCGTCCCGTCACTTCATGAAAGTTGCTGTTCATTTCTTTTTCTTAAGAACATAAAATCAAAGTAATGGACACGTGCTTGTAGTTGTTGTGGAATGACCCGTCCATTGCGTCTAAAACCAAACTTGCATAATATCCGAAGATTTTCAATGTTGCCTATCACGCAGAAGGCGCTGTACTGGGTCAACAATCTGCATTTATATATAGAGCACGTGTCGCCATGCCTCGTCAAGTTGTTACCTGGAGAGAGCCTAAAGTCTTTCTACTATTTTATTTAACTGGGCTCACCTTTAACAAAAAGTTAAGCCAACAAATTTAGTGTCAACTAAATAAATCAATTGCTCTTCAGTATGATGCGCATCCGACGTGGAACCCAAATCACTAATACTCTTAATTGTAACCCTTAAAAAATTAGCTTGTTAATATTTTATGTGGGGCATTACTTACAGTTAATCCTTTAAATATCCTTATTTGAGCGATCTAATCCATGCAGTGTAGTCTCTAACGTAAATATATTTGTGCAATTGAGTTATCCCGTCATCTAAGCGTCGTTGAAGTAGCAATATACCAAAATGTGTTTAGATGTGGCCCTACACAAAAGTACCAAAGAGAAGATTTGTAGAGATAGAGAGAGGACTGGAGGCTTCACACGCAGAGGATTGGACACTCCAACCCTGCTCACGAGGGTCCAGCGCTCAGCTGAGCTGCAGCAGAGATCAGGCAACCTCGTCGTCCATAGGCAACGTTGCTGTTGGTGGTCTGGCAGCGGCACGCCAGGCTAGCAAGCCCTAGACACTGCACGGCGAAGGCCCACCAGTGCTCTCTTGGATGGCGGAGGGCTAGCAAGGGGTTCCTGACCTTCTATCATTTAAAAAAAAAAAAACAATACTTTTTAATTTTTTTAAGTAAATTTTTCTTATTCTATCCTTTAGTTGGTTTTGCATGATGAAAGGAAAGATGACAGGCTAATTGAGCCATATAACTTATGAGATCATTCCTAGTTTCCATCAAAGATTGTCAAGAATAAATCAAGAATTCATCTCCAATGGTCAATAAGCATGTTGACACCTAATTTTGGCAACCCTAAAAAAATAAAAAAAATAAAAAATCGCATCAAAACAAATAAAAGGAAAAAAAAAGAGAGGAAAATCAATTTGATTGATTATGTATGGAAGTTGGAAATTTCAAATGTTGGTAAATGCAAAAGCAGTTCCCGATCGAAGATCAAGATTTAAGGAATCTGGTAAATAAAGAGTAAGAATTTTGATAAAATGAAAGGAATTGAAGTAAAATCGAGCTGATCGTGAAATCATGCTCTAATTTACAACTTTGAATTAATGCAACAGAAAATGGAAATTCAAAAATTGCCATAAAAAGCGGACGTCTGGAATCACTATAAAAGAGAGCTACAATTTTTGTGACTAGGGGAGCAGAAAAATTTGAGAGAAAATTTCGTGAAGGGGGAAATTAAAAAAAAAAAAAAGCGTGAGAAAGAACCGGAAATAAGAGAAAGTGCAGAGAAAAGAAAAGAACCTCCCCCACAAGTCCAAGGAATCAAAAAGTGAATCGTTTCTCTTCTTCTCTTCTGACAAGCTGCAGGGAACAGAAGAAAAAGTCAGCAAAGTATAGAGAGAAAAGAGAGAGTAGACGAATGAGGTAAAAGAAAAAGAAAAAAAAAAGAAAAAAAGAAAAGAAAGGGTGGTCATCTTCTTCGGAGAGACCTTGCCCATGACTGACGCTGCAACCTGCTGCTGCCCCTCCGTCCACCGCCAGCGAGTTCCGAAGCCGCAATAGCCCGCGCCTCTGTTAGTGCCATTTTATGCAAATTTTGCAATCATGTGAAATTGTCCATAATTTAATTACGTCATTTCATTGAATCGACCTATATCTGATCACTAATCGATTATAATGTCATTGCTAATTATCATGGTCAAATAGTTGATTTCTGATTAAATTTTCAAGTATGTCGCATTTATATATTTCTTAATGACTTCATCTGATAAATCAGTTAACTCGTGAGTTAAATCAGCTCCGAGAAAAAGGATTATAGACATGTCGACAAAATGTCTATTTCATAAATTCGGGATGAGGTCAAAATTCAGGATATTATAGTTTAAGTCACGCAATTTCATGATTCTGATATAGTGCTGCGTCTTGTGTAATTTTCTTCCTCACTTTGGGTTTGTTTATTTTCCGTAAGGATTAAGAGTTTGTTTAAGATTGACCTTGGAATAGGGCCACCAAATATTAATTATCTCTTTATTCCATTCATGCCCATAAAATATTACAATGACCATTAGTGGTATATCTCGAGGATCTTCATTTGTTTATCCAAATAATTCCAATGCACTAAAGAA
This sequence comes from Eucalyptus victrix, assembly GCA_016097545.1. Classification (NCBI taxonomy): domain Eukaryota; kingdom Viridiplantae; phylum Streptophyta; class Magnoliopsida; order Myrtales; family Myrtaceae; genus Eucalyptus; species Eucalyptus victrix. The sequence continues at coordinate 51,857,788 of CM027842.1, forward strand.
ATGTTTCGCATTGTCCATAGATAGCGGTTTGCCTGTTTCACTCGACTTCAACGCAAGAAGATATGACATGCGCATAGAATTCCTTCGAGAGGAAGAGAGAGTCTATATCGGATGCCAACGATACTGCTCAAAACTGGTGTTTGTAGTACTTAGGGGTCAAGATGCTAAAAAAATCATGAATTAGCCACTGTTATGAAATTAAATATATGACTGTTGCCTATAACAATTAAATGTTAAGACATAAGGAATAGTGTTATTAAGGTTTTTTCGATATAATATTTGTTGACACCTAAATTTTACTATTTTATTTATGACTCAATCGCATACAAAATTAGGAATTAGTATAAAAAAAGATGAGAAAAAGAGAAAAAAAAACAAACAACAAAACAAAAAAAAACAAAAAAAGAAGAAGAAAAAAAGAAGGAAAAAAAACAACAAAACAACAAAAAAAGAAAAAGAAAAAATGCCTAGAGGTCGGGTCGGGCCCGATCTGGCATTGGCCCGGCCCGCTGCCCGCCTCTCTTTCCCCTGCGCGGCCCAGGCCCGTTTCCCTTTTGGCCCGGTCCACGCCAACCTTCGTCCTCCTCCAGCATGTCTCGCACGAGGACCTGCAGAAGAGAGGAAAGCAAAAAGGGGCAGAACACAGAGAACAGGGGCGAGAGAGAAACACAGAGAGAAACCGAGAGGGAGGGAGAGGGAGACGAGGAGGAAGGGAGAGGCAGAACAGGAGAGCTACAGAGGGAGAGATTGGAAGAGCACGAGAGAGTTTTAAGCGAGTGAGAGGGAGAGAACCAGATAGGGTGGGAGCTCGAGAGGGTGGTCGACTGTCGCCAGAGTCCATTCGTCAAGCGCCATCCTTGCAGTGCTTCCCCTGAACCAGGTAGGTCTTGTGCATAGCTTCTTGATTTGTGTCGAGTTGCGTCGCCTTACCGAGGATCTCGCTTCGGGAACATAGTGGGACGGCCAGTCATCGCTCGATTCATTTAGAGTTCACCCTCCCGTCGCCGCTGCCGAAGCTGAGTGGGGATCTCTCATTTTAAACGCCCGTTCCTGCGAAACCCCGCTGCTCCGCCCTTCTTTGGTAGGATAGGACGTTGAGTTTGGTTCCTCCTGTTAGTTACACGCGTGCTGGGCTTCTGGGGGCTAATGTGGTTAATTTCGAATGCCCATTTGATGATTTTTTTTTTTTAAATTTTGATGCTGAGTCCAAGTACAAAAAAGGTTGATATTGTTCCTCCGTTCCATGCCCACCACATGTTCGACGATATGTCTAAGCCGGCCTAGGCGCGTGCATTACCGATTCCCATGTGTTCATGAACGCGGATAAGTACGTTTTGCATGTTATGAACCTTTTGTTGTTTACAAGTTGTCATTTGCATCACCGGGCCATGTCTGGGCACGTCTGCTGTGTTTTATTTGTCTCCCGTTGATTTCCTGGGTGTGGTGGTTGTAAGTGGTGCGCGGCTCAGAAGGGCCGGCAGTGATGTCACGAAGTGATGGTGGCGGCAAGCGACGAGCTCAGCCGCTGCTTTGTTTATAGTGCTCGGCGTGAGAGAATAGGTAGGGCGTTCGGAGATGGAGGCATCGGAAGGAGGGGCCAATTTCGGGCGTGGGAAGAAACCATCGAAGAAGAAGAAGATGGGCAGGAAGAAGAAATTAAAAAAAAAAAAATGTAAAAGCGGAAAAAGACAAAAGGGAAAAGAAGACGTTGGGAGAGGAAAATTTATGGGGAAGAAGGCCAAAAGGGATGAAGTAAAAAAAGAATTAAAAAAAGAATAAAAAAGAAAATTGCAGAAAAAAGTGAAACACAAAAGCTGGCTTCGGGAAAGAGAAGCCGCAGAGAAGAGATGTAGTAAAAAGACGAAATAGGGAAATAACAAAAAAATTAATTAAATATTAATATTAATATAAAAACGAAAAAAAAGGTTTTAAGAAATCGGTTTTGTCTTCTTCTTTTTTTTTTTTTTTTTTTTATCTGGGTTTGTGTCAAGCCGACGGACCGGATTGGGTTTACCGGTCTGGACCCGTTTTTCTGAATATAATAATATTAACTATTAAAAATATATTTAAAAGAACATTAAAAAATTCAAAAAATATTCAAAAAATATTGAAAATTTGAGTATTTTAATTAAAAAAAAAAGAAAAATAAAAAAAATGAAAAAATGTCAGGAAATTCAAATTTTCTTTTGAAAAGTTTTACAAAAGATTTTATGAGTTTTTTTTTTTTTTCTAAAAATAAATGGAAGTTTCTTAACTCTTAAAGTTATGCTAAAAAATTGACTAAGCCTTTAGGGCTTTATCTTAGGGTTTCTTAGGGACAATTGTCCTTGAGTGCACAATGTTGACATGTGGAGTTTGGCTTCTCTTTAGTGTAGTTAGGATTAGCATTTGTCTTCTCTATAGTATTAATTCTTTGCTTTCTCGTGCAATTTATTTAACGTTTTCCTTGGTCACTAATTATTATTTTAATGACCGCGCATCCGCATGATTACCTTACATGTTAGTGGATAGATGTAAAATCAATTCAAACTGTCTGACAAAAATCTTTTCTTTTAAAATAAACAAGATTAGGTATCGAAAGGGTATTAATTGGTCAATTAGTGTAATCAAGTCTCCGACCCTAAATTCTCTAGTTGCGTAAGAAGTGAGGTATACTCACATGTCTCACTTGGTTTCTAACCGACCCCAGTAGGCTAGTTGCAACTCCTTTTGCAAAATTCTTAAAAAATACCCCAACGTCACGTGGGTATGGGCTTGGGAGAGCCCGCGCCTAATCATGAGCCTTAGGTCCGTCCTTTAGGCAATACCCCTAAACCTATTCCCTCCCCCAAGGATAGGTTGCAACAATATTCTAGCTTAGCCAAACTTCATAGTTTTATTTTATGTGTTATTGCGCGGGTATATTTAGCGAACTCGAGCAGCTTGCCAAGGTTTGCATGTGGTAACGGTCAAGCAGAACATGGAAACCTTTTAAAGCCAACATTGCATGGGGGGCGGGCACGAGAGAGAGGGAGAGAGAGAGAGAGATTCTTATGAAGAATGATAATTTATGACTCAAAACGTTCACGATCAGTTACAATAAGAACAATTCTTTTATTGGGAACCAATTATCAATCTCAGCAATCATGTATAACACAAAGAAGAAGAGGTTTTGGGCACTAAATCTAGCATTGCAACACTGTCCGGATCGATGGCTTTTGTGTTTTTAGTGCCATTTGATCAACGCCTCATGTTCTTGTTTCTGAAAGGCCGGGGTCGTTCTTGCTACTAGTTAATTGGAGTAGTTTGCTCAAAAATCTTGTTTGAAGTGTCCATAATTTTTGTTTTATTTGGGTTCAAGTCTCGCTCCTTGTTAAGAATTTTGCCATGATTTGAAACAGAATGGTTCTACTATACTGCCCCAAGGATGGTGACAAGCTACGATTGCAAAAGGAAGTTCCCATTCGAGAGAAACAATAGTTGAAGCAACTTCAATAAATAAATAAATAAATAAATAAATAAATAAATAAATAATTCAATGATCACTTGAGATGGCACAATGGAAGTCGCAAGCTTTTCTTTTTTTACCTTAAAAAAAATGGTGAAATGTAATTAAAGGGCTTGAGAACACTTTAGCTGAAGTGCTCGTCTATGTCTTTTGACCGAGAGGAGGTTTCGTGTGCAATTGTATCTAGGGACTAGGAAGACTTCGTGCTCATTTCCAAATTTCTGCTTTGTTATTCGCCAATCACACGGAAGAATAAACAATTGTTATAGACTAGCACCGTTCCTTGCTTCAGCTGCTTCCTGCAGGCCTGTTGACTGGGACTAAGTCAAATGACTAACTACTATAAATAGATGAGTCGCATTTCACAACAATCCTCAACAGAACAGAATTTCCGAGACAGACTAATCGAAGCTTGGAAATATTCCATGATGAAGTTCCCTCTAACATTTGTCCTCTTGGCTTTGGCATCATCCCATGCCTTTGCCTCCTACCCAAGTCCTCTTCAGGACTTCTGTGTAGCCATCAACGACAGCAACTCTACGGTGCTTGTGAATGGAAAGTTCTGCAAGGACCCAAAGCTTGCCGTAGCAAATGATTTCTCCTTCCCAAAGTTCAGATATCCTAGGAACACAACAAATCCGGTTGGATCCAAAGTAACAACTGCCTTTGGCCTCGTTTGGTTCAGCATTCCCAATGAGCTTTTAGCCCCGAAAGCCCATTAGGAAAAAATTTAGGTGTTTGGTTCAGCATTTGGAGGTGTCCTTGGTCAAATGCTAGCCTTTGAAATCTTTGAAAGCTCAAGCGGTGGGGACTGCTTTGGGCTTTCAATATTTCGGAAATGCAAGTCCATCTCTACTATTCATCCATTGACTTCTTTTTTTTTTTAAACCAATCATCTTCTCCACACCCCCAACCGCCGGTGATCGGTGACGGAGTTTCATCGGATTTTATTTTTATTTTTATAAAAAAATAATAAAAACCCTTTGCAAATGTTGGGTTCACCTTTTTTTTTTTTTTTGTCATTTTTATCTTTTGACAATCAATAGCCCAATTTTTTATATCAATACACTAGAATGATCATTAATTAACGAAGATGATTAATACTACAATAATTAAAAAAAAATTATTCAAAGTTGAAAACAAACCTAAAAGAACCCTAGGCCAAAAGTTGAACTCTGCATCTAATCTATAATCAAATTATTTTAATATAATTTTAAAAAAAATTACTAATATATATCTTTTACATTACTCTCAACATGAAAATGTGAAATGTTATATAGTCATTGTTTCTTTTTTGCAATTTTAAAAATACTAAAACTAAAAAACTTAATTTGGTCACACTAAAGTGCTTTTCAAATATATGTTTACCAAATAGTCTTCCATTTCCCTAAAGTACTTTTCAGTTATAGTTTACCAAATAATCTAGCATTTCGAAAAACCCATTTACCTCAAAGGTATTTGCATTCTTCCAAAGGCATTTCCCCAAAGCCGAACCAAATGGGCCATTTGTCAACCAATTCCCAGGACTCAACACTCTTGGCATCGCCATGACCCGCCTTGACTTTGCTCTACACGATCTAAACCCTCCCCACATCCATCCTCGTGGCACCAAGATGCTAGTGGTCGTGGAGGGTATGCTCTACGTCAGTTTTGTCACATCCAACCAATTGAACAACACTCTCTTCACCAAAGTCTTGACCAAAGGAGATGTTTTCGTGTTTCCACAAGGCTTCATTCATTTCCAGCTAAATATTGGACAAGCTAATGCCCTGGCCTTTGCTTTCTTGAGCAACCAGAATCCGGGTCTCATAACCATTGCAAATACATTCTTTCGATCAAAGCCACTGATCAATGTTGATGTCCTTACAAAGGCTTTCCAAGTGGACAACAAACTGATCAATTATTTGCAAGCATAGAATTGGTTTGATAACCATTAGGCAGGGTAAGTGTACTATCAGTGCCAAAAGTTATGTACGGCGCTCACTTTGATGCCAAGAGTTTCCGTCGAGATCACTTAAGTGCCAAATCGAGAAAAAAAAACGATCACTTTGGTGCTACCGGCGTAGAAATTCCAGCCATATTAATTACGTGGCTTTTATATATATTTTTTTAAAAAAAGTTGTAATAGCTTTTAAATGACGTCGTTTTCCATCATCGTCAAAAAACGACATTGTTTTGCCGTCATATGTGGACATCCTTGCAAAAACAGCGCAATATAGCTCATATGTGGATTGAAATTAGGGTTTCTTTGTCTTATTTGCTCGACCACCGTCGTTCGCCTGCCATTGCTCGGCCACCATCGCTCAGCCACCATCATAGTTGCTCAATCAAGTGAGCAAGGAGAGATTGAGATTGTTGCTCAAGCAAGAAGTGACAGGAAGAATAGGAGACAAGGGCGAAGGAGGATGAGGAAGAAGAGGGGTCGAAGGTGCCGTTGCTGGTGCGTTGCTGCTGGTGCCGTTGTCGGTGCCGCTACTAGTGCGCTACTGCTGCTGCTGCTGGTGCTGGTGCCGTTCACTGTTGGTGTTGCTCTTCGGAGAAGAAGACGACATGCCTTCTCTCTCTCCCTCTCTTTCTCTCTCAATTTGGGGATTTAGGGTTCTAAGTTGGGGGAAAGACACCAAGCGGCGTTGTTTTGTTGTTTGGATGCTGACTTAACTCTCCAACGAGCCACGTCAGTTTCAAAATTAATAAAAAAAGTACCATGTCGAAATTTATTGGCACTTAAGTAATCCAAAGTAAACTTTTGGCAACAAAGTGAGCGCCGTACGCAACTTTTGACACTGATAGTGTAGTTACCCCCATTAGGTAGATGTTCACAAGTAATTGTGTTTGTTCATTACATTACAAAGAAGAATTCTTTCGAATAACATGCTGAACTTTGGGTATCTGATACTTGATAAGATACCACTGTTTGTGATATCTCTCTCTCTCTCTCTCTCTCTCTCTCTCTCTCTCTCTCTCTCGTAAATCTTTCAAGGGCCGTGATGAAAAATTAATTCAAGGTCTCTTTCCATCTTGCTCGTTCCACGTCTCTAACTAACTTTCCAAACGGGATATATAACTTGATCACTGCATACTAATCTCAAGTATCAGCGTATGAATAATTTTGCTTTGATAGCATTGTTTTGTTTTTTTTTTTTTTTTTTTTTTTTTTTTTTGGGTAAAGACTGCTTTGATAGCATTGTTTAACTCAAGTAAATTCATCATTCTGATATAGAAGTACATCTTATGTCATTTTCTGCCTTACTTTGTTTCGTTAATTTTCTATAAGGATTAAGAGTTTGTATAAGATTGATTTTGGAATGGGGTGTCACACCCCGATCCTCGGACCCGCACCCATCCTGGCCTGATTGATTAAATAGCGACGTCCCAGGATGCATCACCGATCCATTCATTTTAATGTGCATGCAAAAGCATATAATTAATCTCCATACAATAAAACAATGTGATAGAAAAGTAGGGCCATAAATCTCGAACCTGAAAAACAACTACACTTATATACATTGCAAACCAATGCATATATATACAATATGAACTATCAAGTCAGGTCCTACTCAAACAAGTTCAGAAAACAAAGTTTGCAGGTAGGGGTGGGGGTTTCCAATCTACTTCGGGTCATCATCATTCTTGATCTCTCCTTCTTCCACGCTCTAGCTAGAGCCCACTGTTGAATACACTAGAGAATCAGGATCATCAAGCTTGTGATCATTCGCGTCCACCACCAATCAATTCTTAGGATTTGCAGTACCCATTCCAAAAGCAACCTTAATCACATACAAATGTATATCAAATTCCGACACAAAGCCCTCCCCTCGTCCATTACTAAAATGACGATACCATGACCTATATTGATGGGGCACATTTTTGGGTAAACCCTCATCAACCAGACTATGGATCTCACCAACACATATTCCAACCCTTTAGGGTGCCCATGTATCGAAATGTGATAACTCTGTTCTGTGAATTTTTTCGGTTGACCGAAATGTTCAAGCGGGGCTACCATCCATGGACCTGAAATGTTATCCCATAACGGGGTGAAATGACGTCTCAATGAGTTCTATCCCATAAGACTTGATTATGAAGAAAATACGCCATGAAAGCTGCCTAAGCACAACATAGGTCAGAGGACTTACCTTGGCCTCGGTCTCTTCCTGTAAGTCAGTTTGATTAATAAATACTGACGAACCATACCATCCAATCAAATCAGATTGAATTATTGATCAATCGACTTAGTCGATTACATGTCATTGTGACCACTTCTTAGTCAACTCAATCAATACTATCTATAATGTCTTATCAAATCAGGACCGATTGTCCAAAGCTGAAAATATAGATAGTATAGCTCGCCCAAAGCTGATAATTTATTTTACTTGCCCAAAGCTGATAATATAGTATACCGCTCGCCTAAAGCTAATATATCGAGACTCATAGGTGGATATGGTATACTAATAACGCTTACCAGAAGCTGACCCTATGGTATATTGCTCACCTAAAGCTGACATATCAGAGCCCATAGGTTGATATAATATATCATACTGATTATCTAATTAGTTCATCATTTTTATCATACCCGATAAAAATAATCATGTGTAGGTACACGGTCGACCTTAACCAAAATATAATATTTTCACTTTAGAACATCCCACCAGTTTCAACAGCCCATAATATATTTTTGGCGCTGTAAACCGATGCTTGGTGATTTTCTGATTAATTACTGAAATTAATTAAATTTAGGAATAAATTCCTAAAATACAAATCACACCAAATCAACACAAATTTGAGCTCAATTAAATAAACAGATGACACCATCACAATCAGCATAAAATTTCGGTCACCGATTATCCTGGTCTAATTTCCAGAAAATAAATAAATAAATAAATAATTACGAAAATTAATTAATAAATGCAATAAATAGCAACTTAGGCCCGTAAAGCCTAATTCAACGCCGAGACGAATCCGGAAAATTTCCGAATCGCTCTAGATAAATACTAGAGCTTGTCTAGGCCCTAATTGCACTAACTATCCACCTAACATGCATCAGTAATTAATTAAATTCACTAATCTAATCTAACTAACCACATAATCCATGCTTAATCTAAACTAATTAACCATTAAGCGTCATTAACCTACTAAATGAGGATTAGTGAGTTAAACTTACTTGATTAACGAACCGCTCAGTTTGAAACAACGGGTACGCCTCAGGGATCAACTATCTCTAAAGCGGGCTTGCCTTTCGGGGTCGTAAACACCTTCAAAACGGGCCCGACAACAGCCTTGAGACCCAATGATTTTGCTTTTGTTCAGGGCTAAGAAAGGGCTGATCTAGTGGTTGAACGGTGAGGCAAGGACCAATGGAGCTGCAGTGGTGCTCGGCGGGCTGAGGCGGGGATGCACGGCGGCGAAACGGTGGCTGGACTGTTCCGGTTGAGCTTCACAAGGCATGAGATAACAACTGGGACGTCGAGATAGGCAGGATGAGGCATCGGAGTCACGCAGCGAGGCAAAGGTGCGTGCGGCACGCAGGCAGGGCGGAAACGGCGAACGATGGCGGCAGCGTGGTGTTCGGCGGTGAGGGCTAGCTTTGGCGGCTTCTCTGCTAGTTGCTAGGGTGTTCGAACAGCACAAAGGAGAGGAAATGGAGGTTGGCCGGCCAGTTGAGGAAGAAAGAGGGAGAGAGGAGACAAGAGGAGGCCACCAAAGCTCTATCCTCATCTAATGGTCCCCTTGACCATTCCTCCACCACCAGCTATCTTCCTAGACTGAAAATCAACCACCAAGGCTCCTTTTTGCACACTTGAAATGGTCCAAAAGCCATAGGTAGTGGGGCACTACGAATTTCATGTGATTTCCCCTCAATTGGACTCTAATCTCTCTTTAAATCATCCCAATTTGGCCCTCAAAAATTCAATTGTCGAGCCCTTAATCGAATTGGTATTTTTTCTCACCAATACAACCCACTTGCTTCCCTATTGCCCGATCAAAAATGGTCCTTGGACTTTTTTTGAACAAAAATGGCCCTATGACGACTTTTTCTCAAAAAGTCTCGATTTACTGAGAAAAATCTTCCGAGATTGAGTTGACGTTTCTAAAATGATTTGTGACATGACAGAACTTTCAATTTCTGAAATCGGATTCAAATTCACGGTTAATTTCAATTCAGCTCAATTTTAGCATGACCTAGGCTACCAGATAGCTTTCAAAATTTTTTAATGCAAACGACTCGTGATCGATTTTCTTCGAGCCACAATGAACCCATTCGACACATTAGCGACTCTCAATTGTCATAAAAATCTCGAGGGTTCAAATACGGATACAGGGTACCAAAATGATAGAAAAATCAGTCTAGTGCCGGTCGACAAGAATTTTCCAATTTAGTGGAGTCACTCACGTTTAGCCACACATCTCAGTCGAATCGACTTATCTCTGATCTCTAATCGATTTTTAACTGTGCCATAATGGCCTTTAAATATGAGCACGGTCGGGTAGTCGATTCCTGGTCGAATTCTCAGGTCTATTGCGTTAAAATTCCTTAATGGCTTCCCTAAATAGTCTAGTTATTTAAGAGTAATCAGTTCTGAGAACAACCCTATAAATGCATCGATGAAAATCTTGATTAATTTAATTGAAATCAGAAGTGGAAAATCCAAAATATCACATGAGGCCTCCCAACATTAATCATCCTTTTTTTTTCAATGTCAATAAATAGTAGTTTGCCTGTTTCACTCCACTTTTTCAGTGCAAAAGAGATGACGCGCTTGGAGTTCCTTCGAGAGATAGGAAGTCTACATAGGATGCCTTTGCTTGGCCTCTGATAATGCCCAAAACTAGTGTTTGTGCTTCGAGAGTCAAGAAGCGTAAAAACTCATGAATTAGCCACTGTCATAGAATTAAACATATTCTCGTAACATTTAAATGTTAAGACAAAATAATAGTGTTATTGAGGTTCTTCTTATGTAATATTCTAGCTTGGCCAAACTTCATATTTTGTCATCACTTGTTATTGCACCAGGATATTTAGCAAACTTAACCCGCTAGCCAAGGTGTGGATGTGGTTGTGGTCAGGCATTGCTCGGAAACCTTTCAATGCTTATATAGCCGCGCGGGGAGGGGGCATGGAGGGAGGGAGGGGGGTAGAGAGAGAGAGAGAGAGAGATATTCTTATTAAGAATCATCTTTTATTACTCAAACATTCATCATCAGTTTCATAGAGAGCAATTCTTTTATTGCAAAGCAATAATCAATCCCAGCAATCATGTATGGAGAATACGGGGTAATCCGACGTCTTGGAGGTCAATGTATCAACTTAATTGTTGTCATACCAAAACTGTGCTTGGAGATAGTCAACAACCTTCTTGTCCACTTGGAAGGCCTTGGTGAGAACATCAGCTGAAATGGGTGGCTTCGATCCAAATACTGCATTAGCAATGGTAATGACTCCTGGGTTCTGGCTGCTCAAAGCAGCAAAGGCCAATGCAGGGGTCTTTCCAATGTTCAACTGGAAGTGGATGAGACCGATTGGGAACACAAACACATCCCCTTTGTACAACACTTTGGTGAAGAAGGTGTTGTTTAATTGGTTGGACGTGACGAATCCGACAAGCAGTGTGCCCTCAGTGACAACCAGAATCTCGGTCCCACGAGGGTGAGTGTGGGGAGGGTTTAGGCCACCTGGAGCAAAGTCAATACGAGCCATGGAAATGCCAAGAGTGTTGAGTCCTGGAAATTGGTCGACGAAAGCAGGTGTGACTTTCGATCCGAGCGGGTTCACGGTATTCCCTGGGTATCTGAACCCCTTGAAGAGAAAATCATCTGCTGTGACTTGTTTTGGATCCTTGCAGAACTTCCCATTCACAAATACTGCACAAAAAAGAGAATTCACGTTATTAGGCTTATCTAAGGATAAACACTCTCCAGGGTAGTTCTTTTAGCATCATTAGAACAGAAATATTCGACCGTCGCTAGAGCAGAGCTCCAACCTTCGGGGTCATTGATGGCCACACAGAAGTCCTGAAGAGGACTTGGGTCAAAGGCAAATGCGGTGGCAGTTGCCAGAGCCAAGATGAGAAGGCTAGTTGGAAGGAACTTCATTGCGGTTGCGGACAGGAGCGTTACAGGCTTGGATATCTTCTTCTTTTCTTTGCTTGAGATGGGAGTGAGATGCCTTGCATGGACACATGGTTCTCTTTTATAGATGAAAATAGTGCTGACCTGGTATTATGTTCCATGATAAGAAACGCCTGACAGGTACCAAGTCTCCGGTGTGCTGGTTAATTTCTTACTCCAGAAAAGAACTTTTCCACAACTGCTACATCGAAGCACCCATTACTTTGACCTGTCCTCTTTTCCGTTAATCTGATATGGAAGTGGTCTTCTCTGATGGAATTTACGTCTTTTTACTTCTGCTTTACTGTTTCGTATGCCCGGTGCAGATTCACGTTCAAAGAGGTATAATTCACGGTTTGACTTGTGTTTCCAACTCCGTTGGGGTGATGCTAACGTGGTCGAAAGCTATGCTGCACGAGCTAATACGATTCATCCATTCCGACCGTTATCACAAAGGACGACTAGCTATTACCAAGAATTATGATTGGCAAAACTCTTCAGTATACAAACTATCATAGATAAGATTCTCCTAGAACTTTACTCAAGATAATTTAAAAAGTACAAAGCAAATCACAATGTCAAGTTAAGAAACTATGGAAACAGAGACTCGTTACAACGAAATTGAGCTCTTCTAGCTTAGTTTCTAAGGAGCAGGTGCCTTTTTCACGCTTAGAAAACGTTTGAGTCGTGAAATTCTTCATAATTTCTGTAGTTTTATTTAAAAAAGAAAAGAAAAATTTTAATTGCTGAAGTTTCAGTATTTAAAAGGTGTTGAACAGAGATATGGGCTGGAAGTCACCATAATATAACCACCTCAGCAAGCTCTCCCACTTCAATTTTTTAACCGGGTCTTACCTATGTGGGCCTCCTTATCATCGTTCGCCTCGAAACCCCCAAAAAAAAGCAAGTCCATATTCATGAATGTTTGCAGAAAGAAAGAATGCTTGGTTTCTAAGTAAATCCCATGTACTTCGGTGCTAATTCGTACGTTAGTAATCGTTACTAACGGGGATATATCAACAACTTGAAAGTCTTCACGCTGCAGATGCGGAACATTTCTCCTCAAACAATCTCGATGGCCACCTCAATCTTCTTCTGATTGACCGTGACAATAAAATATGCAAACCAGAAGAGTAATGGTCAAAAACAAATCAAAATGTGTGATGCTGCCACGTATATTTTATTGGTGCAGGTGGCGAATAGAGAGTGCAGGAGTAGTTAAGTTCAAAACATGATGCGGAGGGAAGTATAAAAATAAATCTGTTCTCTGAATGGTTCAGCGATTGAGAAGTTCTGAAATGGACCACTGACTGGAACACCAGAGATACCGTTTTAAGAAATCAACCACAGTGTGAGCACTCTCGACATCTCTTCCCCTTCTTCTCCAATTGACCAGTCTGCTTTACAGGGGCCATGAGTAAATTTCTTATTCTAGTGACGAATCGTTCGGCAACTGCTTTGACGAAACTCCAATCGGATTGAATTTCCTCCGTTCCAGCTGAGAGATGCATGAATCTGATGTGGCAGCAATCTCCAGGATTGACTCAGCAGCGGGATTGAGGGCGGACCGTTTCTTTAGAAAGAGCAACATATCCTGAAAAGATCAAATAATTCATTTACTAGGTGTTTCAAATATACCTTCACCACTAAAGGTGCATTTGATAACGTTTCTATTTTCAGAAACAATTTCATCAGAAATAATTTTCGTTTTTTAATCATACTCTCAGGAACAATTTCTCCCATGATCCTTTTCGAAGAGGAGAGGAGTTCGAATCCCGCTAGCCGCACGAGATCTTAAGCACGGCATCGGGGTGGTGGATCCTCCGCTAGCGTAAAGATTTACCCGCCGGCTATCGGCTTACGGGGTTCCTAGGTCATAAAAAAAAATAATAATAATTTCTAAGCATTTTAAACCGTTTGGTAACTGTCTAAAATTTCAATTTCCAAAATAGAATTGCGTTTGATACCATCCATAAATTTCTACTTCAAATCATTTTCTTTTAATTTTTAAATAATTTTATTACTTTTTTTTTTTTTTCTTCTTTTATTTCCTTTTTCCTCCTCTTCTTCAAGGGATGCCAATCGCGGACCTTGAAATGACTAGCAACTGGCCAAACAAGGGCCGTCGACCTCACCGGCCCTCGCCGAGGTCGTGCCTTGTTGGCCAAGCCTCACTAGTAGCTGGGCTAGGCTCGGGCGAAGCGACTGCCGAGCCTTTGCTAGGTGAGTGGCCTCGCCCAAATCTAGCGACTCACGCCTCGTCGGCCAAGCCTCACTAGCAGCTAGGCGAGGCTTGGCTGAGCCTTCGCTAGGTGAGCGGCCTCGCCCACATCTGGCGAGGCGGAACTTGCCTAGCCGTCGGTAGGGCTCAACCTCGCTAGATTTGGGCAAGGTTGAGCCTCTCCCAGCCTTGGCTCGGCCAAGCCTCACCCGGTCAGGCGAGGCTCGCCGATGGCCGGGGGAGGCCTAGGCGAGCCTTTGGCGAGATTGCCGGACCTCACCGAACTTGTCATCGGCGACTGGTGGCGGTGGACAACGGTGGCGGCAGCGTTTGAAGCAGAGAAGAGAGGAAAGAAGAACAAGAAGAAAGAAGAGAAAAAGAAAACATAAATTGCTTGATTCTGAAATTGTTGCGAGAATAAAGAATCAGCATTTGGGTATTTTTTTTTTTTTTTTTACTTCTCGGTTCTATTCTAAATTTACTTTTTTGAAACAAAAAAATAGAAATTTGTTCGTGGATATAAAAGTTTTACCAAATGAATTTTTGTTTCAAATTAACTATTGAAAACAAAAAAAGAAATTGTTACTATTTGGCAAGTTGCCAAACGCACCCTAAAAGATTTGCCTAGTTGGTGATTTGCTTCCTATTCTTCAGTATATCATGCCATTGTTACATAGAGCATTGAGGATGTTCACACTATTTGGTCACCTGCTGTATACTTCTGTCATGATAACAAGAGCAAATGGAGCAAGTATCGTAATATCAAAGAGGTAAAAAGCCTACCGGCCGAAAGTATGATATGAAAACTAACGAGTATTTAAACTTATGTATGTAGATATTACTTCCCATGAAGAAAACTCAAGATTTTTAGTAATAAAAATTTGATATGTTGAAGGTAAGGGCCTATTTGGCAATGTCCCTGCTCTTTTGTTTTTCGGGAAAAAAAAAAAAAAGAATAGAAATTCATTTGATAATATGAACTAATTTTTATATTTTTTGAAATAGAAAAGTGGTTAGGAAATAAATTTACAATACAAATAAAAAATAGAAAAAAATAATTTCTTATTCATAGAAATAATTTCTAGAAATAAGTTATTTCTTCTTCTTCTTCTTCTTCTTTTATTTTCTTTTCTTCTTCCTTGTTGCCCCCACCCTTAGCCACCGCCCCATATTGTCCGGCCACCACCGGTCGACCACCATAGCTCGCTGCTCACTGTTGCCGCTCGCTAGCCAACCACCGCCACCACCGCCACCACCGGTTGCTAACCACCATTGGTAGCAGCGGCGGTCGGCAAGCGGGCGGTGGCGGCAAGGAAGAATGTAAAATGAAAAAAAGAAAAAAATTTCAAAAAATTATTAAAAAATTATAGTTTATAAAAGAAATTTTGTGGATTATACCAAACACATTTCTATTCTTTTTTCACTAAGATAATAGAACTTTTGTGGAGTTACCAAACATGTTCTATTACTCAGAAATTGTTTTGGAGAATAGAAATAGAAAAAAATTATTTTTGAAAAGAAATTGTTTTCCGGAACAAAAGCGTCACCAAATGGACCTAAGAAACCGCAGAAGGAAGACTCGCTATTATTGACTTAAAAGTCTCCTAAACTTATTTTTGGGGAGCAGCTGCGCATTGGAATATCATATAGCGTAAAATTAATCAAATAAAATTTCTGCTTCTAGCAATCTTGTTACTCAAAGATATAAGGTAGCGGGACTGTCTTTTCAACTTTTGTCTCTTAAAATGGTTAGCACAAAATCTATCATGACAATTACGATAGGAAAGTCGCCTTCATCATCTACCCATCTTTAACAACTCTCCCACTTCTCTGAGAAAATTTGTAGAGGAGTTTCGAGGTTAGAAACAATAGAGGGACATTTGGTAATTTCAAGGGGAATTAGCTAAAATTCTTCGGTGTTGATAGCAAAAGCCTCTTTTGAATTATAACCTTCCGAAGCTTCGTTTTTCCAACAGAATTAGGTGACTTAATTAATATCCACCAGCTCAACATGGAAACAATCACACCCTTGATCCTCAAGTAAGCGATGTCCTTTAAGTTCTAGAAGCCATTGGAATTTGGAATAAGATATTGCTTACAAGTTCTAACTTTCGTAAAACCTTTCTGCTCATAAGGTTGTAGAGCAGTCGCAGCTTTGGACAACAGCATCTTATTTCTGACCTCCCATGAATCCCAAAGGTACTTAATGAATCAAGTTTTGTGCAACAGAAGAGTGAATCGCTGCTATGTGGATTGCTACTAAGTTCAGTGTTTGGGATGTCAAATCAGACGAAGTCCCCTAATTATTACTAATAGGAAATATCTGCAGCCCAAAAATTTCCATGGTGAAGATGAGTGTGAAAAGAGTCTTTCCTTCTCTAGAAACGATCAATTCAATCCACTTTGGACGCATGAAACTGTGTTCAGAAAACAGTCCGTGTTTAATCATGCTGCTCCAAAGTGATGCTGAAGAGCTGAGTGAAGGAGGAAAAATGCAAGGTTGTAAAAGTTATGAATGAGCACTTCCATAGCTGATAATATGCATTGTTTAAGCTGGAGCTGAGAAAATCAAATTGACTGCCAGGTGGCCATAGTGGTTATGGAACGGTCCATTGTTTGGAATTAAGAAAGGGGAAATAAAGATAGAAACATTGAAAACTTGGTCGTCTGCAGGGAAACTTGTTGCATAAATTGTTTACCAGGTCAAGAACTGTCATCTATAAATAGAGACCATGTCATGCAAGGCACCTCACTCCTCCCTCGAGCAATAATACTCTGAGCTAGGAAATACAACCTGAGATCAACCCCAACTCCCGCCCACAATGAAGTCCTTTCCAGTTAGCCTTCTCATTTTGGCTTTGGTAACTGCAACTGCCTTTGCTTATGACCCAAGTCCTCTTCAGGACATATGCGTGGCCATCAACGACCCCAAGTCTGCAGGTTAAACCTCTATTGTAGTGTTAATGACATGCTGTTTTCTTCTTGTCAGTGATGCTATAAACAGAACATGCAAAAAGGTTTTGTTTTGGTAGCATGACGACATTGTCATCGACTATAACTAGTACAATAGTCATCGCATATTGAGTGATGCATATTAAGATGAGTTCTGTTTTCTTATGCAGTGTTTGTGAACGGGGAGTTTTGCAAGGACCCTAAGGAAGCCAATGCAGATGACTTCACCTTTATGGGGTTCAGAAAGCCTGGGAATACTGCAAACCCACTTGGATCGAAAGTCACACCTGCAACCGTCAACGAGTTTCCGGGACTCAATACTTTGGGCATATCCGCAGCTCGCATTGACTTCGCTCCTGGAGGTTTAAACCCTCCCCACACTCACCCTCGTGGAACTGAGATCTTGGTCGTCATCGAGGGCACACTCCTTGTCGGCTTCGTCACATCCAACCAATTGAACAACACTCTCTTCACCAAAGTCTTGTACAAAGGCGATGTGTTTGTTTTCCCAATTGGGCTCATTCACTTCCAGTTGAATACTGGAAAGACCCCTGCGCTGGCCTTTGCCGGTTTGAGCAGCCAAAATCCAGGAGTCATTACCATTGCTAACTCCGTCTTCGGAGCAAAGCCACCCATTTCTGCTGATGTTCTCACCAAGGCCTTCCAAGTGGACAAGAAAACTGTTGACTACCTCCAGGCACAGTTTTGGTACGACAACAACTAAATGGAACGGATGACCAGAAAAACACCAACAGAGTATTGAGCCATTTAACTTACGCAAGCATTCCTAGTTTCCATGAGAGACTTCCAAGAATAAAAACACTGCTTTATGTCAGTGGTCAATGGGTATTTTTACCTCTTGTATGAGTAATTGATCAGTAAAGTATTATTTACTAAGAATCTCCTGTTTCTTTATCCCTGTTTTGACGAAAGTTTCTCATATGGACCGGAGCCAAATGCCAAGCAAAGTCATAATAGAAACAAAACACAGATTTCGATCAGATGCATATAAGCTCAGTGAAAACAATTGCAACGACTTTGGGCCCTCGGATTAGCCTCAAAATGATCATTAAAGTGTTGCTCGTCAAATTATCGAGCACAAAAGGTTATTGCACGCTTTCCATTGCGGGACCTGAACTCTCGTATTGATCAGACATCCATCAAGAACGATCCATCCATATTCCATTGGCGTCAAATTTTCATGCTCTGATTTTGTGATACTGCGGCACAGTAAATCCCAATCCACGCTCAGCATGTCATGAAGATCAATGCTTCGTGCTGCCAAGTTGCTGACTTTGTTCCTATTGCCCGGATGTATCGTCGTTCTTGTAGAAAACATGCTGTACTTTCACAGTTCGACATCTGCTACGAATTTGGTGGGAACTCTTACTATTCTTGTATTTCACCGCCCGCTGAATTTCTGACGATTTTCGAAATGATGACTACTATCAATAAAAATCCCAATCTGAAAAGCCATTCACTAAGAAATCGTGCCATATGCAAAGAATACTCTCTAAAGTAACTCTAGATAAAGTAGTTGATTAAAAGAAGAATATTAAAAGTTGGAAAAAAAAATTTTAAAAGTAGGAGACTAAGGGTCCATTGGTTTCGCGGAAAATATCACGTTTTCGGAAAATATTTTCTAGAAAGTCATTTTTTTTAAAATGATTATATTTTCCGGTATTCGGCTAAAACCTGAACTTTGAGTGGAAAATATTTTTCACCGTTCGTTAGCTAATTTAATTATTTGTGAAAAATTATCAAAAAATTGAATTTTAATATGTTTAATTGACAAAAAATTAGTTTTATTTTTTAAAAAATAATTTTAAATTGTTTGTATTTTTTAAAAATCGAAAATGTTATTATTTATTACTTTTTCTTTCTTTTTCTTTTCCTTCCTCCTCCCTCCTCCTTCTTCCTCCTACTTCCTCCGTCGCCGCAGGCCTGACGATGGCCGGCTACCCGGCGCCTGACCAAGATGCGGTTGCCAGATTCGGCGAGCTCGAGGCTCGGCCGATCTTGCCTAAGCTCGCTGGATCTAGCAACAAAGCTTAAGCTCACCTAGATCTAGAGCCCAATATCTGCCACCAGATCCGGTGAGCTCAAACGAGGCCCGAGCCCCGCCCAGCTTGCTGGATTTGGCCAGGTCCAAGCTCCACCCTAGGCCAACGATGCTCCACCTCGTTTGATTTGGCGAGGCATGAGCTCGCCAGGCTTGGGCGAGCTCGGCTTAGATTGGGCTAGGCAGAGCCTCGCCAACCTGGGTCAAGGCTCGAGCTGGCTCGTGGCTGATCGCCAGCTGCCACTGTGGTCGGCGACCGGCCAAGGTCGAGGAAGAAGATGGAAAGGAAAGAAAGAAAAAAATAAAAATAAAAACTTGATTTTTTAAAAAATAAAAAAAGAAAAAAAAAGAAAAAGGAAGCATAAAAATAAAATGAAATGTGTTGGTGAAAAGAAGTATGGTGGAAGAAGTTATGGAAAATGTTTTCAACTTTTGAAAAGTGGAAAAAAATTTCCTCACTTTTAAAGATTGCTTTTTTCAATGATGGAACAAATGGAGCCTAAGACTTACTATAACGAATTGAAGTCCCCTATCGTACTTCATGTGGAGTGGGCATTCAGTGCAAAATAGAGACATAACCATCGGATTTCCCATACTTCGCAAGTAGATATGGACAATTATCTCATAACTCTCAGCATCGAAAACGGTTTGGATGTGAAGCTCGCAGTAGAGATATCTACTCATTTTCAACAAATCTCTTATATCTCCATGTTATATTCAAAAGCATTGATGACTTGGGGCCACATCACTTAGTCTTTGAGAAGTATATATCAATGGTACAAGATTTTAAAGGTGGCTCTCACGGGGCTCACATTACCAAGTGGCACTTAGTCCTTGACCAATTTGTATCGATAATACAAGATTTTAGAGATGGCTCCCACAAGACTTGTGTCATGGCATAGCACTTAGTCCTTGGCAACCTTGTAAGGTAATACAAGGTTTTAAAGGTGGCTCCTACAAAACTCGCATCACTATGTAGAACATAGTTCTTGACCAACGCATATCAATAGTATAAGATTCTCAAACCCTATTAGGTTTCACAAACCAAGTTCATAAATCAATTCATATAAAGTATTTAAATCAAACTATTTCAAATGGTCAAAATCATTTCTAACTATTTCGAATACCATAAAGGATAACAAATGTCTGATCCAATTTTTATACCACGGATATGCTCTTTAATCTTTACCACTTTCGAAATATGAATCATCAGATATAAAGGAGATATAAGCACCGATCACCTCTAACCAAAAGCCCAAATCGGAAGCTAGGTTGCCTAGCAAGCTTCAAAATTCTACGAAAAAGAGAACATAATTTGAATATCAAATTTACACACCAACTAACTTCAACCGAGACTCTATTAGGTAACACTCTTTGTGGGCTAAGTCATTCACTATGGGTCGACAAAAGACCTCAAGGCAGGCAGTTGCATGACGAATAATCACTCGCATGATAAACAGCCACTCAAGCTCATGCTACCAACTTTATTGTGTTGTATTTCTCTAATGAACTCCAGTTCAAGCTGTTAGGGTGTGGTTTATACTCCTCATCGACAAGAAGACATGGGATCTCACTCCTTGATGAACGAGCGATGGATAAGGTCAAAAAAGTAGTTTGGGCTTGGGTCCATATGCTTTCTCAACCCTAGAGTTTTCTTGTGCCGCCTATATATATTCTATTTCTCTTGTAATTGAGTGATATATAGAGATGTGAGAGAAGCTAATTATATCATAATCATATGCTAGATGTACCCCTTGAGAGTAAACAAGGATAAAGTCTGTGTCTTGTTTTCTCTTTTTTATGTTTAGACTCTATTTTGTTGAATTTGTGCTCCAATTCCTAACAGAGTAAACTTTATAAGGAAAAAAAAAAACTATTTCTAAGTATTATTAGATCCTAAGCAACTCAAAAGAATAGTGAAAACCATTGTAAAAAACAAAAAATTTGAACTGAGTAGCAATGTGCGCAAAACTCTAAAAATTCGTTCCAATCAAACCGTAACTTGAACCTGATTTTTGTAAGATCTCACAGCTCCACAACACCATAATTATCATTTCCACATAATTTGCACAGCCAAACGACTCCCGAATCGACACTATAACTCAAAATTAACGTAGACCTGAATTTATGTCCTAACTCCAAAATTTCCCCTGATTAAATGAACGTAGGATTATAATCCTAGGGTGCTACAAAACAAAGGTAAACTTGAGTCATCGTAGCCTCCCGTGCGTGCATGCAAAAGCCCCATTTCTTCTTCTTTCTCTGGTTCATGACAAGAGGGAGAAGAGAAGGAAACATTTTCAGATTTATCTGGACTGAAGGTGGAATGGGCTGAGGTCTTGGGCCTTTTCTTTTCTTTTGCAAGCCCAAGTATTACATATTATGCAATTCAAAGCAAAATAAACGTTGTGTTGAGAGCATTTTTAATGCTCAGTCGATGAAAACACCCACCTAATAACCCAATTCAAAAAGCACATTCTAGAGGTTGATAAGACCGTGCCAATAAAATATGTAAACCACAAGACTAATGGCCACAATCACAACAAATCAAAATTGGATGATGCTGCCACATGGTTTTATCGGTGCAGAGGGGAGAAAAGAAAGCGCATGAGTTGTTAGATAATGATCCTGAGAGAAGGATAAAGACGAACTGTTCTCTGAATGGATCGGTGTTTGAGAAGGTCAACAATGGACCTTTGACAACAGCAACAGAGATAGGGTTTAGGAAATCAACCCCTGGGTGAGCGCTTTCAACAACTCTTTCCCTTATTTCTCCAATTGACTAGTCTGCTTCGCTGGTGCCGTAAGTAGATATCTAAATCCGGTGATGTGTCGTTCCGTTGCTGCTTCGGTGAAACCCCGATCAGGTTAAATTTCCTCTGTTCCAGCTAAGAAATGCATGAATCTAAGGTGAGAATGATATTCACAGATAACGTCAGCGTCTTTCTTTTTTACCTCTGTACTTCACTGTTGCAGCCGTCCAGGGGCGACTCAGCAGCGGGATTGTGCGGACCATTTCCTCAGAAAAAAGTATCAGATCCTTAAAAGTTGAATAATTCATTTACGAGAAAATGCAGGAATAGGCGTTCCTAATACGCCTTCACCATGAAAGGACTTGCCTAGTTGGTGATTTGCTTCCGATTTTTCAGTGTATCATGCAGGACGTTCACACCATAAAATCACTTGCTGTGCATTTGCGTTGTGATAATATTGACAAGGATAAGCAGAGCAAGCAACTTAATATCAGAGGGGTAAAAGGCCGATTCCAGCCAAAAGTAGGATCTAGAAAACTAATGAGTATTTAAACTTCCGTATGTGGATAATACTCCCCAAGAAGAAAACACGAGATTACTAGTTATTGAAAATTCAATGTGCGGAAGGTAAGAAACCGGGGAACAAAGACTCACTCTGGCTGAATTAAAAAGTCTTCTAATCTTATTTTTGCGGAGCAGATGCCCACTGGAATATTACATAGAGTCAAATTAATAAACAAAAATTGCGCTTCTGGCAATTTTATTAAGAAAAGAACACAAGTGTCATAATTTTTACGTAGTGTTCACTTAAGTATCATAAATTTTTATTTTCGCTCATTTAAATGCTATAACTTATATACAATATTCACATGAGGACCATAACTTTCCATCGATCACTTAAATACTATAACTTTTATAAATATGCATCACAAGTGTCATGCCACGTTGACTTTTCAACACTTGGATAAGCTTCAACCAAAAAAAAAAAAAAAAACCTTGGATAAGCATTTTTAAAATTTACGACACTCAATTGAAAGCTATGACAATTAAGGAAACGTTTTAGAACTTATGTGCCCAAGTGGTCAAAAAAAAGTTGGAGTATTCAAGTAAGCGTCATACGGAAATTTTGATATTTATAATGTCCTTATTTCCAATTTCAATGCTCAAAGATATAAGGTGATATAACTAGTATGAGTACCTAGAGGGGGGGTGAATAGGTATATAAAAAATTTCTCGAAGCTTGCACGATATTTAAACAGTTAATGATTCAATCGCAAGAGTTAAATATCAATCGAGAGACTGAGTAAGGGAAAGAGAGAATTGAACACTCAGTTTATAGTGGTTCGGCTTGATTCAAGCCTACGTCCACTCTTCGCACCGACGGCCGATTGGCTGGATTCCACTATGATCAAAGAGATGTTACGGTGTTGATCTTCCTTGATTTCTAGGTGTAGATGATCTACCACACTCACTCAAGGCGTCACCAAGTATATACTCTCTCTGTTTACAATTTCGCTCGAACGGTCTCAAATAACAATCAAGGATCTTCGAGACTCTAGAATTTTTCTATCAATCACACACACAAAACAACTAGAACGTCTTCTTTTTATACTCCTTTATGCCATCATAGCCGTTGGCACTTACCAAAGGAATTCCTCCAATCTACCCGTTGGACGGAATCAATCAAGAAGATCATCCGAGCTATTTAAGGAATCGATGATAGCCCATCAATCTGTTCGCCCATACAATCGGGATCTCGGTTTCCATGAATAGAACATTCCAAGATTATTTCGTCGACCAACGGATCTTCAATCGATCTTAGATAAGAATTAAAGAATCCGAAATGATTATCCAACCAAAGAATCTATTCCGAGAGAATAGGATCGAATCCTCAACCATAAACCTCGGCTTTGGATTTCCTTCGTCTTGGATTAGAAAGAGCGTCGGTGAGAATAGACTTAAGTCTTGAGTCTTGAGTCTTAAGTCTTGAGTCTTGAGTCTTGAGTCTTGAGTCTTGGGTCTTGAGTCTTGAGTCTCGAGAGAACAAAGTCTTCAGACTTTAAACTGACGGTCTCCGAACATCCAGACTTAGACTGAAAGAAACGTTTTGTCAGCTTCAAAATATTCTGGAAAGATTTCTCCAACAATCTCCCCCTTTTTGATGGTGACAAAAACTTTCTTGAAGATTTGAACATCTTTGACCTGCAAAACATTTCTCAAGCAATATGGCTAACTCATAAAGATTAATAAAACAACCAGACTCTGCATCCACAGAAAATTGGTTAGTCTTTCATGAGAAACACCATATAACAACACTTGAATAAATGCAACCAGTCAAGCATCACAATCGACAGTCAATTCAGTCAAGTTCACATCCAAGTTCAAGTTCTCAAGTCATACTCAAAAATAAACATAACCACAAAAGTCAAAGTTTAAAAGATGATGTTTGTTCAAATTGGTTTTCTCCCCCTTTTTGTCAGCATTGAAAAGGGTGAGAAAGGAGTCATGTCTGCTTGGGAATGCGCACGATCTGGAAATCCCCAATGGACTGGACTACTCCTTCGAGCTTCTTCAGGTCTTCTCTCAGATGAGCTACCTCTTCTCCCTTTGCATTGGCTTGAAGTTGCAGAGCGAGATCTTTGAGTCTATCCTCCATAGAGATTGAAGATGCTTGTCCAGCGCTCTTCAAAGCTTGGATTTCACAGTCCAGAACATATATCTGGCTACGCATTTCCAGAAGAATATTCATGATGCTACGAAAGTCTACAGAATCATCCGTCTGTGTACTTGCATTGACTCTCTCAGATGATGTGTATGCAGACGATGGCGCTTTTGAATGGTCTGGCAGATTTGGAATCGATGCATCACCTTCTTCGGGCAATTGAGAGACTGAACTTCTTGCAGGTCTTCGGAGATTGTCTTAGATCTTCACGACAGCGGCGGGAGGTGTAGACCTCTCTTGCTCGCTAACTCCCCCTGTCTCTAGAACATCGAAAGGGGAAGAGTGATGATCATGCTCTTCATTTCCCTTTTCTCCAGAATTGTCAGCAGACTTTTCTTTTTCTCCTTCTTCTTCTTCAACTTCTTTCTCCTTCTCTCTCTGTTCTTCTTCTTCTTTCTCCTTCTCTCTCTGTTCTTCTTCTTCTTTCTCCTTCTCTCTCTGTTCTTCTTCTTCTCTGTTCTGCTGAAGATCTGTTTGATGAGACACAGAACGTCTTGTTCTTGTCAGCGCTTGGATAGTGGGATCTTCATCATCTTCATCTTCATCTTCATCCTCAAGGATGAGAGTTCTTCTCTTCTTCTTCGATGGGGCACCCATGGCCTCCTTTCCTTTCCTTTTTGAAGCAGACTGGACTGGAGATTTCACTTTGAATTTCTCCATTGCCTTGGAGAGTTCTTGCAGACGCATCTTCATTAACATTTTCAACACTACCACCATCTTTTCACACGGTCGAACACAAAATGTATGCGGCAGTTCAATGTTTAGATGTCTGAAGATCTTGGTCACCAGACCAGGATAAGGCAATTATCCTTTGTCTTTCGACAATGCTCTGTACATATGGAAGAGAATAGTGTGCGGGAGAGAAAATTTCCGTCCTGAGTTGATCGCATACATCAACTTTGCTTCAGGAAGAGACACAGAAGTCTTTGACGTAGACTTCGGTCTGAGACAGTTAATCACAATCTTATGAAGCACGATGTTGATGGCCTTCATCCTCGAGTAGGTAATTTTCTTCTCTGCGTCCATATCTTTAACAAGATCCAGAGTAGTACGAGCAGGTGAGACTTTGATTGGGAGATAGCGTCCCCGTTCAACTCCAACAATGTCCGCCAACATATTCACATCTACCACGTAGACTTGATCTTGAACACTGAATGAAATTCTATTCGCATCCAAAAAGCTAAGATTTGAATAGAAATAAGCGGTCAGTTGAGCATACCCGTCTGTAGAGTCAGAGCAGAAAGTCTCAAGTTGAAGCAATTTCAACTTTTCTCTTAAGTTCATGTTGATGGAATCCAAGAAGTCAAAATCGACACTTCTAGGGTTTATCACCCCTCTTTTCAACAGCCTGAAATACACTTTCTCCTGATCCTTGGATTTAAACAAATCCATCCGATTTCCTTTCACCATTGCTGCCACACCCATTCTAGGTTTAAATTCAAGGAACATTTTGTCATCATCGTTCCCGTCAATCAGATTTTGTCCTGGCATACGAGGATCACTGGGAATGTTCTCAAGAGCCTCCACTGCCCTTCCTTTAGGAGCAATTCCCAATTCCTCCATTTTCCGTAGAAAAAGATACTCATTCCCATAATTTTTGTCCTTAAGGAAGTCATCTATATACTTTAATGAAGTGCCGGTGATTTTCAACGCACGATAAAGCTTATAGATAACGAGAGGGTTTTTGGACTCTTGCGGGTCGGCATCCTCGATTATCTCTTCTTCCAGATTTGCACCTTGTGGGGCGGGGAGACGATGAATGACGTGGAGGAGAGCGAATCGGACTTTGTCGCTGACTTGGTAAGTCTTCTTCCTCTGTAAGATCGAAATGAATCGGCCCCTTCTCCATTCTTTGTGGTCCCCTGCTTGCTATTCTTGATGATTTCCTTGAAGACGACATCTTCCTTTGACTATTGGAAGATTCCTTCACTTGCTTTTCCCAAGAAAAAATGACCACTTTCTCGACGATGAACAAGGAGTAGAAACAGTATCGGGAGGAGAGTGTCTTTTTAGGGTTTTGAAGATTTGGGCGAAGAAAAAGAAAACTGTATATATATATATGTACCTTGGATTTGAAAAGAGAAGTTTAAATCGGTACAAGGAAGGTGTACGAACATATCGTTTCAAAATCAATAACTACCAAAATTAATTCCTTGAAAAATTTTCGAATTATATCTAAAAGAGAGATCGTACCTTTTTCGAGATTAGATAAAATAACTAAACAAGAATTCGTACAGCAACTTACAGTCTTTAGCCATGAATGATTGAGTCTCAGGATTCAGAGTCTTAGAGTTGGTGAGTCTCTAGACTTTAACTTCTTCAAGCTTCAAAATGTTGAGTCTTGAGCGGATGAGGTCGAATTGATTTTTCTCCAAAGGCTTTGTGAATATATCTGCTAGTTGACTCTTTGAATCAACAAATTGAATCGAGATTTCTCCATTTTGAATATGATCTCTAATGAAGTGATGTCGAATCTCAATATGCTTTGCTCTTGAATGAAGGATTGGATTTTTGGTGAGATTGATTGCTTATTTGGTGTTGTCACATCGATTTACGTGCATGAGTCTTTAATGCCAAAGTCTTGTAGCTGTTGTTTTATCCATAGAATTTGCGAACAGCAGCTTCCAAGAGCTACATACTCGCTTACGTCGTTGAGAGAGCTACGGTGCTTTGCTTCCTTGAGAACCAAGACACGTCCTGTTTCCAAGCGAGTTGACAAGTTCCGAAGTGCTCTTTCTATCGACTCGAATCGCCAGATCGCATCCGAGTATCCTAGAAGATTAAAGTCTCCCCTCTTTGGATACCAAAGACCGATGCTTGAAGATGAAGCAACGTATTTGATGATACGTTTCACGGCAATGAGATGTGATTCTCTAGGATCGATTGAAACCTAGCACGATGCAAACACTTAACAAAATATCAGGTCTAGAAGCAGTAAGATAAAGAAGTGAACCGATCATGCTCCTGTACAGCTTTTGATCTACTTTCTTCCCTTCTTCATCCTTGTCTATCTTCTGAGAGCATGACATTGGTATGTCAGTCTTCTTGCAATTTTCCAATCCAAATCTTTTGACAAGATCATTAGCATATTTTTCTTGGAAGATAAAAGTTCCTTCCTTCAATTGCTTTATTTGAAGACCGAGAAAGAAAGTTAATTCTCCCATCATACTCATTTCAAATTCGTCCTGCATAGACTTAGAAAATTTCTTGCAAAGACTTTCATTAGAAGATCCAAAAATAATGTCATCAACATATATTTGAACGAGTAAGAAACTTTTGTTTTCCTTTTTGATGAACAGAGTAGTATCTACTTTACCTTTGACAAATCCGTTCTGTAATAAGAACTTACTTAGTCTGTCGTACCAAGCTCGAGGTGCTTGCTTTAGACCATACAGAGCCTTTTTCATCCGAAGGCGAGTCGGCTTCTTTGGGTCTTCAAATCCAGCGGTTGTTCCACATAAACTTCCTCTTGGATAAATCCATTTAGGAAGGCACTTTTGACGTCCATACGGAATAACCTGAAATTTTTGTAACAAGCAAACGCAAGTAATAGTCAAATAGCTTCTAACCTTGCAACTGGTGCGTAAGTCTCGTCATAGTCTATTCCTTCTTCTTGCGTGTATCCCTTGGCCACGAGTCTTGCTTTATTGCGTACGACTTTTCCTTCTTCGTTCATCTTGTTCCTGAATACCCATTTTGCTCCAATAACAGTTTTACCTTTCGGTTTAGATGTCAATTCCCAGACATCATTAATATTGAACTGTCTGAGCTCCTCTTGCATAGCTTCGATCCAGCTTTCATCAGATAAAGCTTCTTCTATGCTTTTTGGTTCAATTTCAGAGATGAGAGCAACAGCACTAGACTCTTCACGCCTTTTTGATCAGTGCGGATTCCTTCATTGATTTCGCCAATAATGAGATCTTTGGGATGACTGGATTTGTGTTTCCGATTCTTGGTTGATTTGCTTGGTTGATGATCTCTTTCTTTATTTGAATCTTCAGAGGCTTCTTGATGTTGGACTTCCAGAGTCTGAGATGCTTCTTGAGTTGAAGACTTTGGAAGGTCTAGCGTGAGTTCAGATTCTTCATATTGAGTCTGGCTGGATTCATCTTGCGCTGAGTCTTGGAATTTGACATTCATTGATTCTTCCATAGACTGGCTTTTCTTGTTATAGACTCTGTAGGCTTTGCTTGATGTAGAATATCCAAGGAAGATGCCTTCATCTGATCTTTCTTCAAACTTACCAACTCGATCATTTGCATTTTTCAAAATAAAACATTTGCAACCGAATACATGAAAGTATGAAACAATAGGCTTCTTACCTTTGAACAATTCATAGGGAGTTTTCTCAAGAATAGGTCTTAGAAAGACTCTATTTATAATATAGCATGCGGTTGAAACGACTTCAGCCCAAAATCGTGAAGAAATTTTGCTTTCAATTAAAGAGTTCTAGCCATTTCTTGAAGAGATCTATTCTTTCTTTCCACAACTCCATTTTTTGAGGAGTGTATGGAGAGGAGAATACATGTTTAAAACCAGATTCATCACACAATTTTGTGAAATCTTGATTTTCAAATTCACCTCCATGATCTGTTCTTATACTTGAAATAGCACATCCTATTTCATTTTGAACCTTTTTAGCAAATTTCTCAAAGTATGAAAAGGTTTCTGACTTATTTGCAAGAAAATATACCCAGGTAAAGCGAGAGAAATCGTCTACAATTACTAGACAATACTTCTTACCTCCAATGCTCTGGGTTCTTGTTGGTCCGAAGAGATCCATATGAAGCAACTGCAGTACATGATTAGTAGATACATGATTTGTTTGCTTAAATGAATTTCTTACCTGCTTTCCCAGAATGCATGGAGTGCATAAGTCAGACTTATGGTAAGGCAATTTAGGTAGACCTCGAACAAGCTGCTTAGAAGAGATTTTGGCTAATTGCTTCTTGTTGATATGGCCAAGCTTTCTGTGCCATAGAACTGCTTCATCTTGAATTGAGATTAAGCATTGTTCTTCATTTGGCTTTACATCAAGGAGATAGATGTTTCCATGCCTTTGACCCATGAAAGCGAGTCGAATCTTTGCTAATTCCAGAACATATGCCTTCTTGAAAGGAGATCTTGTAACCGTATCACACACGGCTGGCTAATCGAGTAGATTGTAGTTGAGTCCTTCCACTAGAGAGACATTGCTTATTGTGAGATTTCCAATTTTTACAGTCCCGAATCCCACAATACTTCCTTTGCTATTTCCTCCGAAAGAAACTTTTCCACCATTTACTTGAATAAGCTTAATGAAACAATTTGAGTCTCTGTCATGTGTCTTGAGCATCATTGTCAAGATACCACTTTATCTTCTTTTGTGAGAGACCGCATTCAAAAGAGAGTCTCAAGCTTTCTTTGGTACCCAAACTTTCTTGGGTCCTTTGGTGTTAGTAGGATGAGCATTATTAGGCCATACTCTTTTAACGAGGCTTCCAAACCATAGGACACTCTTTTTCAAAATGATCTGACTGTTACACTTAGAACACCTTAAAGCATTTCGACCTACGAGACTTTACAAACACTCTTTTGAAATGATTTTTATAAGCCTCTTTTGATGGTCTTTTCTTAATTCTTTCTTTTACTTTTGGAAAATCAATCAAGGGGATTGTTTCCATTGTCATACCTAGACCAGACTTATTAAAGTAAGGTCTTTGATTTGAAAGCACTTTTTCAAGCTTTTCGGATCCTATCGAAAACTTCTTTGAAATATTTGATAAGTCTGTTTTTAAGAAAACATTTTCTTTCAAAAGATCATCTTCTTTTTCTTTAAGAGCAGAAACATTTAGGTCTAGACTTTTAACTCTTTCTTCTAAAATAATTTCCTTTTGTTTCAGAAATGAGTTTTCCTTTTTAAGTTCGGAAATTCTTTTGAGAGAAGTCTTGAGGCTAAAAACACGAGTTCATCAATATATTTAGAGACTTTGACAGGAATTTTAAAATTACTTACCTCAAATTCAGTTAAGTCGATCCGAATCTGAGTGCGAGTCCGAATGTGCCATCAAACATATGTTGGCGTATTCATTATCACTCTCTTCACATTCTGTATCACTCCAGGTTTCAGCTTTGAGAGCCTTTCGAAACTTCTCAGCTTTTCCTCTTTTCTTTTTCCGAAGAGGACAGTTGGGTCTGATGTGTCCCTTCTTTTTACATTCGAAGCAAACTACATCTTTGTTTGGTTCCTCATCATCAACCGAGACTTGGTCTGCTGTCTCTCGAAAACTTTGTTTCCTTGGGATGAACCTTCCGCCTTTTCTATTCAGTTTTCTGAATCTTCTTATCATGAGAGCGAGCTCCTCATCATCCATATCATCTTGAGAATCTGCATCATCGGAATCGTCATTTGATTTTAATGCAATAGATTTCTTACCTCTTGGATCTTCGTCTTCATTAATTCGTTCCACTTCGTAAGGCGAAGAGTTCCAATCAGCTCGTCTGAGATAATGGCATGATTCTTTGCGTCTCTCTTATTGAAGTCTTTATATGATTCCAATCCTTAGAGAGTCCACGAGAAGCTTGTTCACCTTCATGGGATCAGAAATTTTTTGTCCTTGGTTCTCAAGACCATTGACAATATCGTAAAACGACTAAACATGTCGGTTATAGATTCTCCTGGTTTCATTTTGAAGGCTTCATATTGACCAAGAAGAATGTTAATTCGGTCTCCTTCACTCGATCTGTCCCTTCATAGGTGATGTGTAATCTATCCCATACTTCTTTTGCTGTAACACAAGAAGATATTCTATTATATTCAGTTGGAGATAAAGCACAATATAAAGAGTAAATTGCTTTTGCATCGAGTGCTTGTCTCTTGTTTATCTCTTCCTGAGACATTCCGCTGGCTTCAATAGTGTCTTTCCCTCTTTCAGAGATTGAAGCAGCAGCAGGAGTGATTCCTCTTTCCACAACGTCCCATTCCAGAGGATCCTTTGATCGAAGGAAAGCTTTCATCTTGTTCTTCCAGATGTTGTAATCCTTTCCATCGAAGTAGGGAGGTCTGGTATTGCTTTGCCCTTCCATCGGCCCGGTGCTAGCATACTAGCCATGGATCTTTTACTCTGAAGTAAAACACTTCAAACAAAGTGAGAACACGGGCTCTGATACCAATTGATATAACTAGTATGAGTACCTAGAGGGGGTGAATAGGTATATAAAAAATTTCTCGAAGCTTGCACGATATTTAAACAGTTAATGATTCAATCGCAAGAGTTAAATATCAATCGAGAGGCGAGTAAGGAAAAGAGAATTGAACACTCAGTTTATAGTGGTTCGGCTTGATTCAAGCCTACGTCCACTCTTCTGCACTGACAGCCGATTGGCTGGATTCCACTATGATCAAAGAGATGTTACAGTGTTGATCTTCCTTGATTTCTAGGTGTAGATGATCTACCACACTCACTCAAGGCGTCACCAAGTATATACTCTCTCTGTTTACAATTTCGCTCGAACAGTCTCAAATAACAATCAAGGATCTTCAGACTCTAGAATTTTTCTATCAATCACACACACAAAACAACTAGAACGTCTTCTTTTTATACTCCTTTATGCCATCATAGCCGTTGGCACTTACCAAAGGAATTCCTCCAATCTACCCGTTGGACGGAATCAATCAAGAAGATCATCCGAGCTATTTAAGGAATCTGATGATAGCCCATCAATCCTGTTCGCCCATACAATCAGGATCTCGGTTTCCATGAATAGAACATTCCAAGATTATTTCGTCGACCAACGGATCTTCAATCGATCTTAGATAAGAATTAAAGAATCCGAAATGATTATCCAATCAAAGAATCTATTCCAGAGAATAGGATCGAATCCTCAACCATAAACCTCGGCTTTGGATTTCCTTCGTCACTGGATTAGAAAGACTGTCAGTGAGAATAGACTTAAGTCTTGAGTCTTGAGTCTTAAGTCTTAAGTCTTGAGTCTTGAGTCTTGAGTCTTGGGTCTTGAGTCTCGAGAGAGCAAAGTCTTCAGACTTTAAACTGACGGTCTCCGAACATCCAGACTTAGACTGAAAGAAACGTTTTGTCAGCTTCAAAATATTCTGGAAAGATTTCTCCAACATAAGGTAATCATATTATCTTCTGAATTTTCTATCTCTTCAAATGGTTACCATAAAATCTATCATGACAATTATGATTAGAAGGTTGCCTTCATCTAGCCACCCGTAACAACTCTACCACTTCTCTAAGAAAATTTGCGGAGGAGCTTCGAGATTAGAAACAATAAAGGGACATTGGGTAATTTCAAGGGAATTAGCTAAAATTCTTTGGGGTTGATAGCAAAGCCTCTTTTGAATTATAACCTTTCTAAGCTTCACTTTTCAACCGAATTAGGTAACTTAGTTGATCTCCACCAGCTCAACATGGAAACAGTCACACCCTTTATCCTCAAGTAGGCAATGTCCCATGAGTTCTAGAAGCCAGAATAAGACATTGCTTACAAGTTCTAACCTTTAAAACATTTCTGCTCATTAGGTTACAGAGCAGTAGCAGCTTTAGACAACGGCATCTTTTTTCTGACCTCCCATGAACCATAGGCAAAGTTGCACATAACCATCTGTTAATGGACAAGGCACTTATTGTACTAAATGTTCATAACATCAGGGATGAGCTTGCATTGTGTATCCAAAGGTACATAATATATCAAGTTTTGTGTGACAGGAGTGAATCACTGCTATGTGTATTGTAACTAAGTTCAGTCTTTGGCATGTTAAATCAGATGAAATCCTATAACTATTGCTGATAGGGAATATCGGCAGCCTCAAAATTTTCTTGGTGAAGATATGTGTGAAAAGGGCTTTTCCTACTCCAGAGAGGGTCAATTCAATCCACTTCAGACGCGGAAACTGTGATCAGAGAACAGTGCTTGTTTGATCATGCTGCTCCAAATTGATGCCTGAAGTGCTGAAGCGGTGAAGGAGGAATAATGCAAGGTTGTAAAAGTTATGAATGAGCACTTCCATAGCTGATAATATGCATTGTTTAAGTATATATGACTAAATCAAATTGACTGCCACCCGATCAGAGTGGTTATGGAACGGTTCATTGTTTGGAATTAAGAAAGGGAAATAAAGATAGAAACATTGAAAACTTGGTCTTCTGCAGGGAAACTTGTTGCATAAATTGTTTACCAGGTCGAGCACTGTCATCTATAAATAGAGAACATGTTAGCATGCGAGGCACCTCACTTCTCCCTTGAGCAATAATACACTGAGCTAGGAAATAGAACCTGAGATCAAAGCCCTAACTCCCGCCCACAATGAAGTTCCTTCCAATTAGCCTTCTCATTTTGGCTTTGGTGGCTGCAACTGCCTTTGCTTATGACCCAAGCCCCCTTCAGGACATATGCGTGGCCATCAACGACCCCAAGTCTGCAGGTTAAACCTCTATTCTAGTGTTATTGACATGCTGTTTTCTTCTTGTCGATGATGCTATAGACAGAACATGCTAAAAGGATTTGTTTTGGTAGCATGACGACATTGTCATCGACTATAACTAGTACAATAGTCATCGCATATTGAGTGATGCATATTAAGATGAGTTCTGTTTTCTTATGCAGTGTTTGTGAACGGGGAGTTTTGCAAGGACCCTAAGCAAGCCAATGCAGATGACTTCACCTTTATGGGGTTCAGAAAGCCTGGGAATACTGCAAACCCACTTGGATCGAAAGTCACACCTGCAACCGTCAACGAGTTTCCAGGACTCAATACTTTGGGCATATCCGCGGCTCGCATTGACTTCGCTCCTGGAGGTTTAAACCCTCCCCACACTCACCCTCGTGGAACTGAGATCTTGGTCGTCATCGAGGGCACACTCCTTGTCGGCTTCGTCACATCCAACCAATTGAACAACACTCTCTTCACCAAAGTCTTGTACAAAGGCGATGTGTTTGTTTTCCCAATTGGACTCATTCACTTCCAGTTGAATACTGGAAAGACCCCTGTGCTGGCCTTTGCCGGTTTGAGCAGCCAAAATCCAGGAGTCATTACCATTGCTAACTCCGTCTTCGGAGCAAAGCCACCCATTTCTGCTGATGTTCTCACCAAGGCCTTCCAAGTGGACAAGAAAACTGTCGACTACCTCCAAGCACAGTTTTGGTACGACAACAACTAAATGGAACAGATGACTCAAGAGATGCCAACAGAGCATTTGAGCCATAGTACTTATGAAATCATTGCTATTTTCCATGAGAGATTGCTAAGAATAAATGAATAATTTATCTCAATGTTTATAGGGTTGTTATATGCCTTGTTGTATGAATCATTGAGCAATAAAGATCATTTACTAAGAATCTCTTTCAACCCCCCCTTCCCTCTCCCTCCCTCCCTTCCTCCCTTACTGTTTTGAGGATAATTTCTCATTCAAAAGGAGCCAAATCCCAAGCAAAGTCATTCCTCACATTTCATTACGGGGAGAGGATCCATAAAAATTCCAATGGTGTCACCTTTTTCATGCTCTAATTAGGTGGAAGCACAGGAAGGGAAGTCCCAGTCCACACACCGCTTGTCATCAGGATCATTGCTTTGTGTTGCCTTGTTGTCTACTTGTTTCCTACTAACCACGATGTATCGTCATTTTGTAGAAAGCATGCGGTATTATCTCAGTTCAACATCTGCATATCTGTGAAAACTGTCCTATTGCAATTACGTGGGAGCTCTCACGATTCATGTGTTCTACTCCATGCTGAATTTCAGGCCATTTTTGAAAACATGACTAGTTTCGACCGAAAGCCCGATTTGGAAAACCATTCAGTAAGAAACTGTGCCACGTAGCCAAAGAATACTCCCTAAAATAACTCAATATAGAGTAGTTGATTAAAAGCAGAATATGGAAATTTAAAAGACGAAAAGAAGTGGGAGACAAAGACTCACTATTACCACATTGCGCATACTCAACAGAAAGAAAATCAGACAAAACAACATCCGGAAATATCAGCACCAGAAATATCAAGAACCTCTACATTTTCGGCTTCTCCAAGAGTTCCCTCTGAACTCTTTGGGATTTGGACAACGCCTCATTTTCAGTACTTGCAAGGAGGCCATTGTAACGCCAATTCTCTCTCCAGCTTTGGTAGTTCCATAAGATCCAAGGTCTGCAATGTACACTCTGCAAGTGCATGAGGTTTAAATAGCTCTTTCGAGCTTGGAACAGTATTCGATTTTCAGTTGTTTCAGATTCTCGAGGCTCTCAGGCCTCATTTTCTGACTGCAAATGGTCTCCAGCCTAGTCGCACCGGAAATATTTTATATGGATCAGGTGTTCGGAAAAGAATAGCGAGCACATTAAGTCATACAACTTTCCGTTCTTCACTAGTAGAGAAGGACAATTATCTAATAAACATTCACTACCGAAAACGGATTGGATGTGAAGCTCACTACAGAGATGCAACTTAAGTAGTCGGCATCATCTACACATCTTCAACAGCTCTCCCATTTCTCCATGTTATATTAAGAAGTGTAAAACTCCGTTTAAACCCCTCTGCTCCTCTTGCAATTTCCTATAAGCGAGTCCTCGTTAGCAGAAGTCAAAAAATAACCTTTTTTTTTTTTCCGAGTATAGGTTTTTTTTTTTTTCTTTCAATCATCGTCCGCAGTACATATTCGTTTTGGTAGGCTTCTGATTGGTGCTGCGGTTTTTACATCCTTGCAATGGATAAAAAACAGTTCAAAAATGGAAGTACATGATTGAATCTTAATGCAATGAATATGCCTGGCAAAGCGATGAAGTTCCTGCGTATTTCCCTTTTAAAAACGCTTCATGTGATCCAATTTACTTCATCAAGAGGACTGGCTGACGTGTCGTATGTCGGAAAAGTCAAACAAAAATTACAAAAATTTGCAAACTCCCAAGGTCTGGTTGTTGTGACTTACATCATTTGAGGAAGGTGAAGCACAATCCAAAAATTGAAATCATTAATTTCAAAGTACTTTTTTAGGAACCAAACATGAATGGACCTATGGCATATTCAAAGCTTTTTCAAGTAAAAAACTAGTAAGTACTTTTCTTAATTAAACCAAAGCATAACGGTGTCAAGCAAGATGAACTGGATATTGAATTGTGTTTTTATAATCGAATTGCCATATCTCTATTCAATTTGACTAGGGTTAGTGTTCCGCCTGAGTCCTTGATCTATTCCCAGCATAGTTCTCTCTCTTGTACATTAATCAATGCATGCTTGCTAGATAATCCTTGCTCCAAGGACTTTTGAACTTTCAACAAAAACATAAAAACCAAAGTAAAGATCATGTTAATCCTCAAGTTCGCCGATCTCAACAAGTCCATTCCATAAACTACGTGACCATCTAGAAATCCATTCAACAGAATAGGAGATAACCTTATTAACAAAGCCTAGCTATGTGAAACAGCCTTATGCTTCAGTCCAGGATGAGATATGTTTTTGGTCCAACATATAAAAATGCATTGCAAGCAAGCATATGCTCTAAATATTCTTTTTAGTTTCCTCCAAATAACAGAGTGGATCAAATTTTCTAATTTAACGAGGGAGAACATCAGCAAACCTAAACTATTTCTTTCGCAAATGTAAAAGCAAATGCTCGGGAGACACGGAGATTGACCCTTTCA
This sequence comes from Eucalyptus victrix, assembly GCA_016097545.1. NCBI lineage: Eukaryota > Viridiplantae > Streptophyta > Magnoliopsida > Myrtales > Myrtaceae > Eucalyptus > Eucalyptus victrix. The sequence continues at coordinate 51,894,723 of CM027842.1, forward strand.
ACAACATTTGCAGAGACACTATTGTATCAATCTTTACACAAACAAGTTGAGCTTGAAAAGGCGTCAGATCTAAATTATATAAGACAAGCAAGGGTGGACTCAATTACTTGGCTCAGTTTTAGGCCCCTAGATCACGTCAAATCACGCTCGTCGGTATATGAACGGTCGTGATAAAGACCCATCACGCGAACATTCCTTGTCAAGACTTGGCCTCCATTGATTTAGTCCCGGGCCGTCGCGTCAATTTATGAAAGTTTCTGTTCATGGACACGTGCTTGTAGTTGTTGTGAATGACCCGTCCATCGCGTCTAAAACCAAACTTGCATAATATCCGAAGATTTTCAATGTTGCCTATCACGCAGAAAGCGCTGTAGTTGGTCAACAATCTGCATTTATATATAGAGCACGTGTCGCCATGCCTCGTCAAGTAGATTACCTGGAGAGAGCCTAAAGTCTTTCTACTAATTTATTTAACAGGACTCACCTTTAACAAAAAGTTAAGCCAACAAATTTAGTATCAACCAAATAAATCAATTCCTCTTCACCGTGATGTGCATCCGACGAAAAACCCAAATCACTTATACTCTTAATTGTAACCCTTAAAAAATTAGCTTGTTAATACTTATGTGGGACATTAATTATAGTTAATCCTTTAAATGTCCTTGTTTGAGCGATCTAATCCATTGACAATTTTATTATGCGGTGTAGTCTTCGACATAAGATATGGGCTGTAAGTCACCATAATCTAACCATCTCGTCAATCTCGCCCACTTTAATTTTTTAACCGGGTCTTGCATATGTGGGCCTCCTTCAGAAGCCGAACTAATGTGCTTCTATTTATCATCGTTCGCGTCAAAACCCCAAAAAAGAAGAAAGTCAATATTCATGAATTTTTGCAGAAAAAAAGAATGCTTGGTTTCTAAGTACATCCCATGTACTTTGGTGCTGATTCGTACGTTATTAATCATTACTAACGGGGATACATCAGCAACTCGAAAATCTTCATGCTGCAGATGTGGAAAATTTCTCCTCAAACAATTTCGATAGCCACCTCAATCTTCTTCTGATCGACCGTGACAATAAAATATGCAAACCAGGACAGTAATGGTCGTAATCACAAAAAGATCAAAATGTGTGATGCTGCCACGTATATTTTATTGGAGCAGGCGGAGAATAGAGAGTGCAGGAGAAGTTGAGTGCGGACCGTTTCTAGCAATCTCATTACTCAGAGACATGAGACATTGGGGAGCAGCTCCGCATTGGAATATCATATAGCGTAAAATTAATTAAATAAATTTGTGCTTCTAGCAATCTCATTACTCAAAGACATAAGACAGCAGGACTGTCTTTTCAACTTTCGTCTCTTAAAATGGTTAGTACAAAATCTATCATGACAATTACGATTGGAAAGTTGCCTTCATCATCTACCCATCTTTAACAATTCTCCTACTTCTCTAAAAATATCTGTAGACGAGTTTCGAGGTTAGAAACAATAGAGGGACATTTGGTAATGTCAAGGAAATTAGCTAAAATTCTTTCGTGTTGATAGCAAAAGCCTCTTTTGAATTATAACCTTCCGAAGCTTCGTTTTTCCAACAGAATTAGGTGACTTAATTAATATCCACCAGCTCAACATGGAAACATTCACACCCTTGATCCTCAAGTAAGCGATGTCATGTAAGTTCCAGAAGCCATTGGAATTTGGAATAAGATATTGCTCACAAGTTCTAACTTTCGTAAAACTTTTCTGCTCATAAGGTTGTGAAGCAGTCGCAGCTTTGGACAACAGTATCTTATTTCTGACCTCCCATGAACTTGTGTTCCCAAAGGTACTTAATGAATCAAGTTTTGTGCAACAGGAGAGTGAATCACTGCTATGTGGATTGCTACTAAGTTCAGTGTTTGGGATGTTAAATCAGACGAAGTCCCCTAATTATTACTGATACGAAATATCTGCATCCCGAAAATTTCCATGGTGAAGATGAGTGTGAACAGAGATTTTCCTACTCTAGAAAGGGTCAATTCAATCCACTTTGGACGCATGAAAGTGTGTTCACAAAACAGTCCCTGTGTAATCATGCTGTTCCAAATTGATGCTGAAGAGCTGAAGAGCTGAAGAAGTGAAGGAGGAATAATGCAAGGTTGTAAAAGTTATGAATGAGCACTTCCATAGCTGATAATATGCATTGTTTAAGCTGGAGATGAGAAAATCAAATTGACTGCCACCCTGTCACAGTGGTTATGGAACGGTTCATTGTTTGGAATTAAGAAAGGGGAAATAAAGATAGAAACATTGAAAACCTGGTCTTCTGCTGGGAAACTTGTTGCAAAAATTGTTTACCAGGTCAAGCACTGTCATGTATAAATAGAGACCATGTCATGCAAGGCACCTCACTCCTCCCTCGAGCAATAATACTCTGAGCTAGGAAATACAACCTGAGATCACCCACAATGAAGTCCTTTCCAGTTAGCCTTCTCATTTTGGCTTTGGCAACTGCAACTGCCTTTGCTTATGACCCAAGTCCTCTTCAGGACATATGCGTGGCCATCAACGACCCCAAGTCTGCAGGTTAAACCTCTATTCTAGTGTTCTTGACATGCTGTTTTCTTCTTGTCAGTGATGCTATAAACAGAACATGCAAAAAGGTTTTGTTTTGGTAGCATGACGACATTGTCATCGACTATAACTAGGACAATAGTCATTGCATTTTGAGTGATGCATACTAAGATGAGTTCTGTTTTCTTATGCAGTGTTTGTGAACGGGGAGTTTTGCAAGGACCCTAAGCAAGCCAATGCAGATGACTTCACCTTTATGGGGTTCAGAAAGCCTGGGAATACTGCAAACCCACTTGGATCGAAAGTCACACCTGCAACCGTCAACGAGTTTGCAGGACTCAATACTTTGGGCATATCGGCGGCTCGCATTGACTTCGCTTCTGGAGGTTTAAACCCTCCCCACACTCACCCTCGTGGAACTGAGGTCTTGGTCGTCATCGAGGGCACACTCCTTGTCGGCTTCGTCACATCCAACCAATTGAACAACACTCTCTTCACCAAAGTCTTGTACAAAGGCGATGTGTTTGTTTTCCCAATTGGACTCATTCACTTCCAGTTGAATACTGGAAAGACCCCTGCGCTGGCCTTTGCCGGTTTGAGCAGCCAAAATCCAGGAGTCATTACCATTGCTAACTCTGTCTTTGGAGCAAAGCCACCCATTTCTGCTGATGTTCTCACCAAGGCCTTCCAAGTGGACAAGAAAACTGTGGACTACCTCCAGGCACAGTTTTGGTACGACAACAACTAAATGGAATGGATGACCAGAAAAACATCAACAGAGCATTTGAGCCATTTAACTTACGCAAGCATTCCTAGTTTCCATGAGAGACTTCCAAGAATAAAAACACTGCTTTATGTCAGTGGTCAATGGGTATTTTTACCTCTTGTATTATTAAATTGATCAGTAAAGTATTATTTACTAAGAATCTCCTGTTTCTGGATCCCTGTTTTGACGAAAGTTTCTCATATGGACCGGAGCCAAATGCCAAGCAAAGTCATAATAGAAACAAAACACAGATTTCGATCAGATGCATATAAGCTCAGTGAAAACAATTGCAATGACTTTGGGCCCTCGGATCAGCCTCAAAATGATCATTAAAGTGTTGCTTGTCAAATTATCGAGCACAAAAGATTATTGCACGCTTTCCATTGGGGGACCTGAACTCTCGTATTGATCAGACATCCATCAAGAACGATCCATCCATATTCCATTGGCGTCAAATTTTCATGCTCTGATTTTGTGATATGGTGGGAATTCTTACTATTCTTGTATTTCACCGCCCGCTGAATGTCTGACGATTTTCGAAATGATAACTACTATCAATAAAAAGCCCAATCTGAAAAACCTTTCACTAAGAAATCGTGCCATGTGCAAAGAATACTCTAAAATAACTCTAGATAAAGTAGTTGATTAAAAGAAGAATATCAAAAGTTGGAATTTTTTTTTTTTAAGTGGGAGACTAAACTTCCTATAACCACTTGAAGTCCCACCGTACTTCATGTGGAGAGGGCGTTCAGTGCAGAATAGATACATAAGACAATTATCTCATAAACTTTCAGCATCGAAAAAGGTTTGGGTGTGAAGCTCGCAGCAGAGATATCTACTCATTTTCAACAAATCTCTTATATCTCCTGTTATATTAAGAAGCATTGATGACTTGGGGCCACAGCTCGAGAAGTATATATCAATGGTACAAGATTTTAGAGGTGGCTCTCATGGGACTCACATTACCAAGTGGCACTTAGTCCTTGACCAATTTGTACCAGTAATACAAGATATTAGAGATGGCTCCCACAAGACTTATGTCACGGTATAGCAGTTAGTCCTTGGCAACCTCGTAACATAATATAAGGTTTTAAAGGTGGCTCCTACAAAACTCGCATCACCATGTAGAACTTAGTTCTTGACCAATGCAAACGCTATTAGGTTTCACAAACCAAGTTCATAAATCAATTCATATAACCTTTCACAATTCGTTTCATATACTAGTTCTCCTACCAATCACAAGTATTTAAATCAAACTATTTCAAATGGTCAAAATCATTTCTAACTATTTTGAATACCATAAAGGATAACAAATGTTTGATCCAATTTCTATGCCATGAATATACTATCTAATCTTTACCACTTTCGAAATATGAATCATCAAATATAAAGAAGATATAAGCACCAATCACCACTAACCAAAAGCCCAAATGGAAGCTAAGCTGCCTAGGAAGCTTCAAAGTTCTACGAAAAAGAGAACATAATTTGAATATCAAATTTACACACTAAATAACTTTGACCGAGACTCTATTAGTTAACACTATTTTTGGGCTGAGTCATTCACTATGGATCAACAAAAGACATCAAGGCAGGCAGCTGCATGACGAATAATCACTTGCATTATAAACAGCCACCCAAGCTCGTGCTACCAACTTTATTATGTTGTATTTCTCTAACAAACTCTTGTTCAAGCTGTTAGAGTGTGGTTTATACTCCTCATCCACAAGAAGACATGGGATCTCACTCCTTGATGAAAGAGTGACGGACTAGGTCAAAAGTGTCATCACGTGCCTATTCCTCACCTTGGTTGATTAATAGCGACGTCCCAGGACGTATCGCCGACCCCTTTCATTTTAATACGCATGCGGAAGCAAATATAAAATCCCAGACAATAAAACAATGGGATAGAAAAGTAGATTATATTTTTTACAACTGAAAAACCACAACCACACTTTTATACAACAAAACCTCATAGTATATTTTACAATGCTATTCACAAAAGTCTGATCTAACACCTATCAGTTCACACATTAGGGTTTGCAAAATAGGGTGGAGGTTTCAATCCTTATCCGGGTCCTATTCTAAATGATCCTCGGAATCCTCCTCCAGTTCCTCATCAGAGTCCTCATCTTCGGGTTCTTTCTCCTCAAGTTCCTCCTGAAATGTTGTCCCACAATCAAGATGAAATTATGTCTCAGCAACTTCTACCCCCTAAGACCCAATTAGTAAACCAATACACTATCGGGGCTGCCTATGCACACACGAGTTAGGGGATTTACCTTGACCTCAGATTCCACCTGCATATTAGCATAATTCAATAGGCACCCAAGCAATCACATCACAAATCGATTATCTCGATCAATTAACCTAGTCGATTACATGTTAGTCGAACCATTCACCGATCATTTCCATTCATAGTATACAACTTCCAATATAATATATTTAGTCATCGAGCCACGTGCATTCCCTCAGGTGCCGTAAATGATGTACTTAACTCATGCCTTTAAATTAATTTCAGCCACACAGGCACGATACCCAACACACATAGAAATACAGCCTAGCAAGCTCGATATTCACCACACAAGCACGTTCTACGCCACACAAGCATGATTAATTATCGCCACATAGGCATGATCAATTATCACCACACAAGCATGTTCTACGTGATATATATTCAACAATTTACATGCATTCTCTTTCAGCGCCGTTTTCGCCATGGTGATGTATTTAATCACCGAGTCACGTGCTACCTAATTCTTCCTTAACTTTAACATACCCGATAACATCATACCCGATTGGTCTTAGCCAAGAGTATATTTAATTCGTTCACATGACTTTCTCCACTTTATAGCCCATCAAAGCATTACTGGTGCTATATACCCATACCCGGCCATCTACCAATCAATTACTCAAATTCCATACAATATAGGAAAGATTCCTAAAATTTCACAATCAATTCAATTCAACACAACGTAGAGCTCAAATAAATAAATGGACTACACCACGACAATCAGCATAAAAATTCCGGTCGTAGGAAAATAAATAAATAATTAATTAATTTCGAAAATTAATAAATAAATACTAAAAATCCAATTTATGCCCGTAATGCCTTATTGGATGCTAGAATGGATTGGGAAAAATCCTGAGATGCAATCAGTAAATACGAGCATGTCTCTACTTGCTAATTACACTAACCAATTGCCTAACATACATTGAGATTAACTAATAATCACTAATTTACTCTAATCTAACCACCTAATCCTATTTAATTAACACTAATCAACCCTTAAGCATCATTAGCAAACTAAGAAATGATTAGTGAGCTAAACTCACTCAATTAACAATCCACTCGGATTGAAATGTCGGGAACATCGCGAGGACGTTTTACTCCAAAGCAGGCCTAAGATCCAAGGCCCGGAACACCTCCAAAGCGGGCCTACAAGCTGCTGCGATACCCACAAAAACTCTCTCTGTTTTGGCTGCAAAAACAGGAGAAAACAAGCTGAAATGGATGGTAATGACCGTGGGACTTCGGTAGCTTGAAAGGGTGGTCTATGGTGGTCGAACGACCTCCAGCAGACTTCCACAACCCCTCACGGCTGCTGGACAGTCCCTCAAACACACGAACAAGGGCTGCTAGATGATGGTAAGCGAGAGGGAGTGGTGGTGCACGTGGCACGCAAGCGGGGCGAAACCGGCGACGACAGCATGAGCGACGTGCAACAGCTTGAGGGGCTACTCCACTTCTTCTTTTCATTTTTGGATTTCGAACAGCAACAAGGAGAAGAGAATGGGCTGGTCAGCTGCCTTGGTGAGGAAGAAAGGCAAGAGGGTGGCCTACCAAGTTTATTTTCCACAAGTTTGTCCCCCTTCAAGCTTGTCCATCAAGCTAAGGTTCTATGGCTGCCATTGAGCCACCAAAACACTCCATACAACCCTTGGAATGGTTCACTTTGGCTAGGGGAAGGGAGAGTTACGAATTTCCAATAAATCTCCCTCAATTGGACACTTGATCCATCTCAAATCAACCTCATTTGGCCCTCATATTTTCAATTGACACCTCAATACTTCAATTGATATTTTTCCTCAACCATAAATCTATCTTGCATCTCAAATGTGCGACCAAAAACAATCATTGGCTTTTTCTACACAAAAACGATCTTGCAACGACTTTTTCCCAAAAAGTCTCGCTTGTCAGAAAAATCTTTTGAGACTAAGTCGACGTTCCTAGAATTTATTGTGATATGACAGAATCTTCAATTTCTGAAATCAAACTTGAATTCATAGTTAATTTCACTCGGGCGTGTTTTTAGCGTGACCTAAGCTACCGAGTAGTTTTTAGAGATTTTTAGTATAAATGACCCGTGGTCGATTTTCTTCGAGCCACAATGAACCTACTCGATACATTAGCGACTCTCGATTGTCTTGAAAATCTCGAGGATTCAAATATGGACACAGGGTACCAAAACAACAGAAAAATCAAACTAATACCGGTCGACGAGAATTTTCCAATTTAGTGGAGTCACCCACGATCAGTCACACATTCCGTCGAACCGACCTATCTCTGATCTCAATTCGATTTTCAACTGTGTCCGTAATAGCCTCTAAAGATAAGTATGGTCGAGAAGCCGATTCCTAGTCAAATTCTCAAGTCTATTGCATTAAAATTCATTAATGGCTTCCACGGATAGTCTAGTTATCTCATGAGTGGCCATCTCAGAAAAAAGTACTATAGGCGCGTCGATGAAATGCCCGATTTATTTAGTAGAAAACAGGACTAAAAATCTGGGATGTCATAAAAAAGAAAAAGAGTAGTTTGGGATTGGGTCCATAAATAGCTATTGAATAGCCTAATGCTTTCTCAACCCTAGAGTTTTCTTGTGCCGCCTATATATATTATATTTCTCTTGTAATTGAGTGATAAATAGAGATGTGAGAGAAGCTAATTATAGCATAATCATCTATTGGATGTACCCCTTGAGGGTAAACTAGGATAAAGTCTGTGTCTCAATTTCTCTTTCTTATATTTAGACTCTATTTTGTTGTATTTGTGCACCAAATCCTAACACGAGCAAACTTTGAAAGAAAAAAAAAACTATTTTTAAATATTATAAGATCCTAAGCTTTATCAACTCAAAAGATGACCGGAGAAGAGTGAAAACCATTGTAAAAAACAAAAATTTTGAATTGAGTAGCAACGTGCACAAAACTCTAAAAATTTGTTCCAATCGAACTATAACTTGAAACTGATTTTTGTAAGATCTTACGGCTCCACAACACCATAATTATCATTTCCATATAATTTTCACAGCCACACAACTCCTAAATCGACACGGTAACTCAAAATTAACATAGACCTAAATTTATGTCCTAACTCCAAAATTTCCCCTTATTAAATGAACCAAGGATTATAATCCTTGGGTGCTACAAAACAAAGGCAAACTTGAGTCATCGTAGCCTCCCGTGCGTGCATGCAAAAGCCCCATTTCTTTTTCTTTCTCTGGTTCGTGACAAGAGGGAGAAGAGAAGGAAACATTTTCAGATTTATCTGGACTGAAGGTGGAATGGGCTGAGGTCTTCGCCCTTTTCTTTTCTTTTGCAAGCCCAGGTATTACATATTATGCAATTCAAAGCAAAATAAACGTTGTATTGAGAACATTTTTAATGCTCAGTGGATGTAAACACCCACCTAATAACCCAATTCAAAAAGCAAATTCTAGAGGTTGATAAGACCGTGCCAATAAAATATGTAAACCACAAGACTAATGGCCACAATCACGACAAATCAAAATTGGATGATGCTACCGACAAAAAAAAAAATGGATGATGCTGCCGCATGGTTTTATCGGTGCAGAGGGGAGAAAAGAGAGTGCATGAGTTGTTAGATAATGATCCTGAGAGAAGGATAAAGACGAACTGTTCTCTGAATGGATCAGTGTTTGAGAAGGTCAACATTGGACCTTTGACAATAGCGACAGAGATAGGGTTTAGGAAATCAACCCCTGGGTGAGCGCTTTCAACAGCTCTTTCCCTTATTTCTCCAATTGACTAGTCTGCTTCGCGGGGGCCATAAGTAGATTTCTAAATCCGGTGATGGGTCGTTCCGTTGCTGCTTCGACGAAACCCCGATCAGGTTAGATTTCCTCTGTTCCAGCTAAGGAATGCATGAATCTAAGGTGGGAATGATATTCACAGATAACGTCAGCGTCTTTCTTTTTTATCTCTGTACTTCACTGTTGCAGCCGTCCAGGGTCGACTCAGCAGCGGGATTGTGCGGACCATTTCCTCAGAAAAAGTATCAGATCCTTAAAAAGTTGAATAATTCATTTACGAGAAAATGCAGGAATAGGCGTTCCTAATACGCCTTCACCATGAAAGGACTTGCCTGGTTGGTGATTTGCTTCCGATTTTTCAGTGTATCACGCAGGACGTTCACACCATAAAGTCCCTTGCTGTGCATTTGCGTTGTGATAATATTGGCAAGGATAAGCAGAGCAAGCATCTTAATATCAGAGAGCTAAAAGGCCGATTCAAGCCAAAAGTAGGATCTAGAAAACTAATGAGTATTTAAACTTCCGTATGTGGATAATACTCCCCAAGAAGAAAACACGAGATTACTAGTTATTGAAAATTCAATGTGCGGAAGGTAAGAAACCAGGGAACAAACACTCACTCTGGCTGAATTAAAGTCTTCTAATCTTATTTTTGGGGAGCAGATGCCCACTGGAATATTACATAGCGTCAAATTAATAAACAAAAATTGCCTCTAGCAATTTTATTAGGAAAAGAACACAAGTGTCATAACTTTTATATAGTGTTCACTTAAGTATCATAACTTCTTTTTTTTCGCTCATTTAAATGCTATAACTTATGTACAGTACTCACATGAGCGCCATAACTTTCAATCGATTACTTTAATACTATAACTTCCATAAATATGCATCGCAAGTGTCATGTCATGTTGACTTTTCAACACTTGGACAAGCTTCAACCGAAGAAAAAAGAAAAGAACCTTGGATAAGCGTTTTTAAAATTTACAACACTCAATTGAAAGCTATGACAATTAAGGAAACGTTTTAGAAATTATGCACCCATGTGGTCAAAAAAAAAAATTGGAGTATTCAAGTAAGCATCATACGAAAATTTTGATATTTATAATGTCCTTATTTCCAATTTCAATACTCAAAGATATAAGGTAATCATATTATCTTTTGAATTTTCTATCTCTTCAAAATGGTTAGTATAAAATCTATCATGACAATTACGATTAGAAGGTTGCCTTCATCTAGCCACCCTTAACAACTCTCCCACTTCTCTAAGAAATTTGCGGAGGAGCTTCGAGATTAGAAACAATAAAGAGAAATTGGATAATTTCAAGGGAATTAGCTAAAATTCTTTGGGGTTGATAGCAAAGCCTCTTTTGAATTATAACCTTCCTAAGCTTCACTTTTCAACCGAATTAGGTAACTTATTTGATATCCACCAGCTCAACATGGAAACAGTCACACCCTTTATCCTCAAGTAGGCAATGTCCCATGAGTTCTAGAAGCCAGAATAAGACATTGCTTGCAAGTTCTAACCTTTAAAACATTTCTGCTCATTAGGTTACAGAGCAGTAGCAGCTTTGGACAACGGCATCTTATTTCTGACCTCCCATGAACCATAGGCAAAGTTGCACATAACCATCTATTAATGGACAAGGCACTTATTGTACTAAATGTTCATAACATCAGTGATGAGCTTGCATTGTGTATCCAAAGGTACATAATATATCAAGTTTTGTGCGACAGAAGAGTGAATCACCGCTATTTGTATTGTAACTAAGTTCAGTGTTTGGCATGTTAAATCAGATGAAATCCTCTAGTTATTGCTGATAGGGAATATCGGCAGCCTCAAAATTTTCATGGTGAAGATATGTGTGAAAAAGGCTTTTCCTACTCCAGAGAGGGTCAATTCAATCCACTTCAGACGCAGAAACTGTGATCAGAGAACAGTCCTTGTTTGATCATGCTGCTCCAAATTGATGCCTGAAGAGCTGAAGCGGTGAAGGAGGAATAATGCAAGGTTGTAAAAGTTATGAATGAGCACTTCCATAGCTGATAATATGCATTGTTTAAGTGGATATGACTAAATCAAATTGACTGCCACCCGGTCATAGTGGTTATGGAACGGTTCATTGTTTGGAATTAAGAAAGGGGAAATAAAGATTGAAACATTGAAAACTTGGTCTTCTGCAGGGAAACTTGTTGCATAAATTGTTTACCAGGTCAAGCACTGTCATCTATAAATAGAGACCATGTTAGCATGCAAGGCACCTCACTCTCCCCTTGAGCAATAATACATTGAGCTAGGAAATAGAACCTGAGTTCAAAGTCCTAACTCCTGCCCACAATGAAGTTCCTTCCAACTAGCCTTCTCATTTTGGCTTTGGTGGCTGCCACTGCCTTTGCTTATGACCCAAGTCCTCTTCAGGACATATGCGTGGCCATCAACGACCCGAAGTCTGCAGGTTGAACCTCTATTCTAGTGTTATTGACATACTGTTTTCTTCTGATCCATGATGCTATAGACAGAACATGCTAAAAGGATTTGTTTTGGTAGTATGACGACATGGCCATCGACTATAACCAGTACAATAGTCATCGCATATTGAGTGATGCATATTAAGATGAGTTCTGTTTTCTTATGCAGTGTTTGTGAACGGGGAGTTTTGCAAGGACCCTAAGCAAGCCAATGCAGATGACTTCACCTTTATGGGGTTCAGAAAGCCTGGGAATACTGCAAACCCACTAGGATCAAAAGTCACACCTGCTACCGTCATGGAGTTTCCAGGACTCAATACTTTGGGCATATCCATGGCTCGCATTGACTTTGCTCACGGCGGTCTAAACCCTCCTCACATTCACCCCCGTGGCACTGAGGTTCTGGTCGTCATCGAGGGCACACTCCTGGTCGGCTTCGTCACATCCAACCAATTGAACAACACTCTCTTCACCAAAGTCTTGTACAAAGGTGATGTGTTTGTTTTCCCCATAGGGCTCATTCACTTCCAATTGAATATTGGGAAGACCCCTGCACTGGCCTTCGCTGCTTTGAGCAGCCAAAACCCAGGAGTCATCACCATTGCTAACTCTGTCTTCGGAGCGAAGCCACCCATTTCTGTTGATGTTCTCACCAAGGCCTTCCAAGTGGACAAGAAAACTGTCGACTACCTCCAAGCACAGTTTTGGTACGACAACAACTAAATGGAACAGATGACTCGAGAAATGCCAACAGAGCATTTGAGCCATAGTACTTATGAAATCATTGCTATTTTCCATGAGAGATTGATAAGAATAAATGAATAATTTATCTCAATGTTTATAGGGTTGTTATATGCCTTGTTGTATGAATCATTGAGCAATAAAGATCATTTACTAAGAATCTCTTTTAACCGTACCCCCCCCCCCCCCCCCCCTCCTCCCCTCTCCCTCTCCCTCTCCCTCCCTCCCTCCCTCCCTTACTGTTTTGAGGATAATTTCTCATTCGAAAGGAGCCAAATCCCAAGCAAAGTCATTCCTCACATTTCATTACGGGGCGAGGATCCATAAAAATTCCGTTGGTATCACCTTTTTCATGCTCTAATTAGGTGGAAGCACAGGAAAGGAAGTCCCATCCACACACCGCTTGTCATCAGGATCATTGCTTTGTGTTGCCTTGTTGTCTACTTGTTTCCTACTAACCACGATGTATCGTCATTTTGTAGAAAGCATGTCTAGTCTTATGACAGTTCAACATCTGCATGTCTTGTGAAAACGATCCTGTTGAAATTACGTGGGAGCTCTTACGATTCATGTGTTCCATTCCATGCTGAATTTCAGGCCATTTTTGAAACCATGACTAGTCTCGACCAAAAGCCCGATTTGGAAAACCATTCACTGTTGCCACATAGCCAAAGAATACTCCCTAAAATAACTCAAGATAAAGTAGTTGATTAAAAGCAGAATACGGAAATTTAAAAGACAAAAGAAGTGGGAGACAAAGACTCACTGTAACCAAATTGAAGTCCCCTACAATATTTTGTATGGATCAGGTGTTCGGAAAAGAATAGCGAGCACATTAAGTCATAGAACTTTCCGTTCTTCGCAAGTAGAGAAGGACAATTATCTAATATACTTTCAGTACCGAAAACGGTTTGGATGTGAAGCTCACTTCAGATATGCAAATTATGTAGTCGCCATCATTTACACATCTTCCACAGCTCTCCCATTTCTCCATGTTATATTAAGAAGTGTAAACTGCCTTTTAACAGCTCTGCTCCTCCTGCAATGTCCTATAAGTGAGTCCTCGTTAGCAGAAGTCAAAAAATAACTTTTTTTTTCTTTTCCTGGTATAGTTTTCTTTTCTTTTCTTTTCAATCATCGTCCGCCGTACATATTCGTTTTGGTAGGCTTCTGATTGGTGCTTCGGTTTTTAAATCCTTGCAATGGATAAAAAAAACAGCTAAAAATGGAAGTACATGATTGAATCGTACTGCAATGCATACACCTGGCAAAGCGATGAAGTTCCTGCGTATTTCCCTTTTAAAAACTTTTCACGTGATCCAATTTACTTCATCAAGAGGACTGGCTGACGTGTCGTATGCCGGAAAAGTCAAACAAAAATTACAAAGATTTGCAAACTCCCAAGGTGATTGTTGTGACTTACATCATTTGAGGAAGGTGAAGCACAATCCAAAAGTTGAAACCATTGATTATCAAAGTACTTTTTTAGGAACCAAACGCGAATGGACCTATGGCGTATTCAAAGATTTTTCAAGTGAAAAACTAGTGAGTGCTTTTCTTAATTAAACCAAAGCAGGGTGAATTGGATATCGAATTGTGTTTTTCTAATCAAAATGACATATCTCTGTTCAATTTGATAAGGTTTAGTGTTCTGCCAGATTCCTTGATCTATTCCCAACATAGTTCTCTCAGTTGTACATTAATCGCATTAATCAATGCATGCTTGCTAGATAATCCTTGCTCCAAGGACTTTTGAACTTTCAACAAAAACATGAAAACCAAAGTAAAGATCATGTTAATCCTCAAGTTCGCCGGTCTCAACAAATCCATTCCAGAAACTACGAGACCATCTAGAAATCCATTCAACAGAATAGGAGATAACCTTATTAACAAAGCCTAGCTATGTGAAACCACCTTAAGAAATGCCTTAGTCCAGGGATGAGATATGTTTTTGGTCCAACATATAAAAGTGCATTGCAAGCAAGCATATGCTCTAAATATTCTTTTTAGTTTCCTCCAAATAACATAATGGATCAAATTTTCTAATTTGACGAGGGAGAACATCAACAACCCTAAACTTTACCAAAAAGAAAACGTCAACAACCCTAAACTATTTCTTGCGCAAATGTAAAAGCAAATGTTCGGGAGACACGGAGATTAGCCCTTTCAACAACATTTGCAGAGACACTATCGTATCAGTCTTTACAAGAACAAGTTGAGCTTGAAAAGGCGTCAGATATCAATTATATAAGACAAACAAGGGTGGACTCGATCATTTGGCTCAGTTTTAGGCCCCTAGATCACGTCAAATCACGCTCATTAGTACATCAATGGTCGTGATAAAGACCCATCACGCGAACATTCCTTGTCAAGACTTGTCCTCCATTGATTTAGTCCCGGGTCGTCGCGTCACTTCATGAAAGTTGCTGTTCATTTCTTTTTTCTTAGGAATATAAAATCAAAGTAATGGACACGTGTTTGTAGTTGTTGTGGAATGACCCGTCCATTGCGTCTAAAACCAAACTTGCATAATATCCGAAGATTTTCAATGTTGCCTATCACACAAAAGGCGCTGTACTTGGTCCACAATCTGCATTTATATAAGAGCACTTGTCATCATGCCTCGTCGAGTAAATTACCTGGAGAGAGCCTAAAGTCTTTCTATTGATTTATATAACTGGACTCACATTTACCAAAAAGTTAAACCAGCAAATTTAGTATCAACTAAATAAATCAATTGCTCTTCATCATGATGCGCTTCCGATGTGGAACCCAAATCACTAGTACTCTTAATTGTAACCCTTAAAAAATTAGGTTGTTAGTACTTTATGTACAGTTGATCCTTTAAATATCCTTATTTGAGGATCTAATCCATTGACAATTTTATTAGGCAATGTAGTCTCTAAGGTGAACATATTTGTGCAATTGAGTTGTCCCGTCATCTAAGTGTTACTCCTATTGCCAAATCGCTGATGTAGCAATAAAAGAAAATATGTTTTGATGTGGCCCCACTCCAGAAAAAAAAAAACACAAAAGTATCAAAGAGAAATTTTGTAGAGAGAGAGAGAGGACTGGACGCTCCACGCGCAGAGGATTGGACGCTCCAACCCTGCTCGCGAGGGTCCAGCGCCCCGGCTGAGCTGCAGCAGAGGTCAGGCAACCTCGTCGTCCATAGGCAACGTTGCTGGTGGTGGTCGGGCGGCAGCACACCGAGCTGGCGAGCCCTAGACAAGGCACAGCGACGGCCTACCAGTGCTCTCTTGGATGGCGGAGGGCTAGCAACACTTTCCCAAAGCAAGGGGTTCCCGACCTTCTATCATTTTTAAAAAAACAATACTTTTTAATATTTTAAGCAATTTTTTTTAATGCATCCTCTAGTTGATTTGCATGATCAGAGGAAAGATGACAGGCTAATTGAGCCATATAACTTATGAGATCATTCCTAGTTTCCCTCAGAGATTGTCAAGAATAAATCAAAAATTTACCTTCAATGGTCATTGAGCAATAACATATCATCTACCAAGGAGCTCTCTCCCTCCTCTCCCTCCTTGATTTGAGGAAAGTTCAATATGGAAAGTTGAAAATAAGTGGGAGACCAAGACTTACTATAACAAAACCGAAGTCCCCTACAGCATTTCTTACGGAGCAGGTGATCGGTGGAGAATAGAGAGCACCTAAGCCATAGAACTTCTCCATACTTCACAAGCAGAGTAGGACAATTATCTCAAGGAATTTTATCCGAAACGGTTCGGATGTGAAGCTCCCAGCAGAGGTACAGGTTAAAAGTCACCATCATCTAGACAGACATCTTCAACAACTCTCCCATTTCTTCAGGTTACATTAAAGTATGATATGGTAAAATGGAATGCTTTTATCAGGATTCAAAAAGTTGTTAATACCCCTTAGTAGTAGATTGATTTGATAAATCAATACATTACTACCCCAAGATTCTCAGTTAACTTCAACGTTTAACAGATTGGGTATTTTGCAAACACAAATGGGCTCCGACAAGGTGACCCGCTTTCTCCCTACTTCTTTGTTCTAGTTAGGGAAATCCTTAATAGAATTATCGCAGGGAAAATTGCTACCTCATCTTTTAAGTTCTATTGGTGTGGCAAATCGCAAATCCTACTTTGCTGATGACCTGTTCTTATTTGCTCATGAGGATGTGTACACCATCCTTTGCCTTGTTGATGCACTTGATGATTTTGCTGCTCTTATAGAACTTAGCTTTAACCTAGACAAATACCATATCTTTTTCTTTATATTGTCTGAGGATGAAAAACTCCTTACATTGGATCACACACCTTTCTCCATGGGCACCCTCCTCATTAGATACCTCGGTGTCCCACTTATTAAACGAAGGCTCACTCATGTAGATTGTAAGGGCCTAACAGAAAAGATATTCCAAAAAATAAATGGGTGAGACATTAATTATATCAACTACATAGGAAGACTTCAATTAGCTAAATTAGTGCTTTTTTCTATTTGCATTTACTGGATGCAAATGTTTCTCCTAAAGCAAACTATCTACGAGATTGAAAAGAAGATTAGGCAATTCTTATGTGCAGGAAATGATTAAACTCATAGATCTCACAAAGTTGCATGGAATGCATTATGCTCACCAAAAAAGGAGGGAGGACTAGGCTTGCTCGATCAAAAACTTTGGAATAAAGTATTCATGGGTTGCATGCTTTGGAGCATCATGATTCTTCCATCCTCATTCCTATGGAGTACTTGGGTTCATCATATTAAATGCAGAGGTACTCCCATTATGCAACTCAACATAAAAGGTAGTATGGCTTAGAGTTGGCGATGTATTCTCAAGTTAAGACTTGCTCTAGCACCTATTATCTCTCACCAAAGATACTGTTGCAAAGAGATATACAATGAATTCAAACAAAAAGGATCTATTGTGGATTGGTACCAATTAATTTGGATCAACAACATTAGCAAGCATAATTTGATCAGGTGGCTGGCTTGTAGAGATAGACTACCAACAACGGTAGCCATATCACGATAGTTGTCTTCAGTAAATACTAAGTGTGACTTTTATGTGACTAGTATAAAAGACATAAACCACTTGTTCTTTAAGTGCACTTGGACAACCGCATTAGAATCCCTAAAAGCCATCCGATGGTTTAGTCATATCAAAATCGCATTAGATCGATGTTAACCATGAAATTTAATTCGATTTTAGGTATTAAACTTTTGAGGATTTCAAGACTAACTTATTGGATAAAGCATGGATGTTGCCTCACTATCTATCGAATCATTGGCAAGTTCGAAATTTTTGGAAAAAGAAATGAATTATCATACTAAAATTGGAAACTAGAAAGGGAATCGGGCCCAAAGCCAAAATTAGAAAGTTTAAACAAAAAGTGTGTGAAATGTCCAAAATGGCCTCGCATTTATGGACTAGAGGACAAAAGAAATAAAGGAAAGGAGGAGAGGATTTTAAGGGATTTTGTTGTATTTTGTACTGATAAAGATTTTGGAAAATCTCTTGGAAAATCTCTCTCTCTCTCTCTCTCCCTCATGTTACTCCCCCTAGACAAACCATCTCCTTCTTCTTCTTTTTCTTTTTCATTTTCCATCTTCATCTTCTTCTTTTTCTTCTTCCATTTTCCTCCATAGCCGCCCCTCCCTTGCCGTGACCACCGCCACTCACCACCACTTTTACTTCCACTCATCCACCATCCTTTGCACAACCCCTCAATCCACCACCACAAGCCGTCGAGCCTCCCAAGTTTCACCGCCCGCTCAAGCCACTAGTTGCCACCGTTCTTCACCGCCGCTTACTCTACCATCCACCATGCCGTTGCCATCCCTCACCTCCACCGCAAACCACCACTAAACCACCCTTGGTAGCCACGGGCTTCAAGAGTCGAACCATTGTCATTCGTTTCCCCGTTCAAGTCGAGAATGGCATATCCTCAATGCCATCACACTATCGTCGCCATGAGCTTGCTGTCGCCGTAAAACGATGAGTAAACTCCTAATCCTTGGTTAGGAAGTTAATTGCATTTAGGGTAAGATTTAATTATGGTTAATTGCGGTTAGTATTAGTTAATTATGGTTAAGTATAGATTAGATTAAGGATAAGGGAGATTTTCTTAATTAAGGATGATTATTTTAAGTAACCATGGTTAGTTTAAGTGATCATGGTAAGGTTAAGTAACCATAATTAGTGTAAAGTAACCGTGGTTGGGTTAATTAACCTTAGTTGGTTTAAAATAACCGTAGTTAGTTTAAATTAACCATGGTTAATTTAATTAATATTGTTTTAGATTAATAAAGCATGGTTAACTTTATTAATCACAGTTAGTTTAATTAATCGTAGTTAGTTTAATTGCAATTAATCTTAATTAATCGTAGTTATATTAATCAATGACAATTAGTCTTAATTGGTTATAATTAGTCTTAATTAAGTGTAGTTAATCCATGTTAGCGCAATTAATGGTGTTTGCTAATTAATCGTGATTAGTGAAAATTAATGACAAATTATGTAGAATTTTATGCTTGATTTATTGGGTGAAATTATGCATAATCATGACTGTCTAAGCTTGTAATGTCATGTTATTGATTGCCCAAATTATGAGTTTTAATACTTCAAATAAGGTTTATTTAAAAAGAAAATAGCAACAAATTTTGAGCTTTAATGTTATTTTCAAAGAAGGTTTATTTGAAAAGAAAATGGCAAATTTTGAGGTGTCATGTTTGGACACTGTGTTTTATATGCTAAATGGGGCGATGGGGTTCTAAAAATGAAGGCATGCAAAATTTGGCGGATTGATTTTAAGTACATGACCACGTATGACTATTTTACTGGAATATTAAATGTAAAGATTTTCCAAGGTTTGTTATTTAACCACGAACTTTATACTAGGTTAATTGACGGTAGATAAACATTGGCTTGAGTATTGACATGCTTGTATGGTCACTTAATTAAACCCTTCACCCAACGGGAGTTTGGAGACAATGCCTGATATATATCGGATGCCCGGTAGGGGTCCGGATGCCGAGTCATGATTGAGGCTGGACTAATACTCCTCTATGGAGTAACAAATTTTGAGTTTAAATGTTATTTTCAAAGAAGGTGTATTTGAAAAGAAAATGGCAAACTTTGAGATGTCGTGTTTAGACGCCGTGTTTTATATGTTAAATGAGGCAATGGGGTTTTAAAAATGAAAGCATACAAAATTTGGCGGGTTGATTCTAAGTACATGACCACATACGATTATTTTACCGGAATTTTAAATGTAAAGATGTTCTAAAGTTTGTTATTTGCACACGAACTCTTTTATACTGGGTTAATTGATGGTAGATAAGAATTGGCTTGAGTATTGACATACTTGTGTTGTCACTTAATTGAATCCCTTGTCCAACGAGAGTTTGGGGACAATGCCCGATATTTATCAAACGCACAATAGAGATCCGGATGTTGAGTCGTGGTTGAAGCCGGACTAATACTCCTCTTTAGAATACCGTCTAGGTGGGGATTCTAGACAATGCCATGCCCAATGAGACGGGACGATACTAGGTTATGCCGCAAGACTGCTAACTCTTATGTTGGACATAGCCCAAGGGATCATAATAATCGAAACACACGTGAATACTTATATTGTACTGCGCTTGATTATGGGGTAAAACTGTGAGGCACAATATGGGACGGGCTGAAACAGGTTTTACCTTATAATCAAGACTTGTGTGGATGCTTGGTGCTTGAGGGTTATGTGTTTTAGTTATTGATTATGCTTATTGCCCTAATAATAACATATGTGATGTGCTAATATGCAAGGGTGTGCCAAGATGAGGTAAAATTGTATGTTGTTACATGTTTAAGCTGCCTCCAAGTTGAATATGCGTCCTAATCGAGGCTTAAGCTATTAACTCGCTGAAATTTATATCTCACTCATTGTTGTTTATTATTTTCAAATCCGTAATAGGGAGAACCATCGTGTGCGGTTTGGGGTCTCGATGGACCAAGACATAGATATGTCTGGCGTCACTTTTGGTTGCCCTCGTCATTAGTGAAGTTTAGGTTATCCCTAACCCCTAAATGTTTTTGAGTTGGTCGATAGGTAGAGGCCGTAAAAAGGCTTGTAATTATTAAACTTCCTAGAGTTAACAGCAAATAATAAAAGCAATATTTTGGAAATGTTGATATGTTTACAATCTCTTAGATTGGTTGATTGAGTGCTTATATCAAATGCTTCCACTAGTGTTTAATTAAAAAATAAAAAGAATGGGTAGCGACACATTCTGGAATATCGCGACTAATCAACTGTTGAGGGATGTTTGCGTGCTCGGGGGTTCGGGGGTGTGACATCCTTCATGATGACAATGACCTTGGTGGCCTAAGGGTGATAGTGGGAAAGGTTTAGGCCTTTGGGAGCAAAGTTGATGTGAGCCATGGTTATGCCTAAAGTATTGAGTTCAAGAAACTTTTTGTCAAATTTGACAAAGTGTAACTATAATCTAAACAAGTTTGAGGTCTTCCATGGAATTCCGAACCCAAAGAAATCATCAAGTAGCTTTTGAGATGAAAGTGTAACACCTAGGTCTCTATTGTACACATATTGTCTACTTTGGACACTAAGTCTTCACGGTTTTGTTCCTTTCAGGACAGCTCATACTACCCCAAGAAAATGCATATGTACAAGTTAGAGAGCCCATTGCCTTATAAGTTAGCCAGACTTCCTCCCTAGGCGATGTGGGACAAGAGAGGAACTCCTTCCTTGCACACATCCGGGGACCGAGGCATGGATGCACCACCATCCCTCCTCCCCGCGCACCGCCACTCAGGCCGTCACACTCTCCTCGCCCGCATATTGCCGAGGCGATCTTAGTCCATCCCTCCGTACTGCCCCGAGTCTAGCTTCTTACAAGTGGTATTAGAGCCGACTCCCAACCGCATGTGGGGCCACAGCGAGGACGTTGTGCTTCTAAGAGATGGAGAGTGTGACAAGCCAAACCCGGGGCAGTACAAAAGGATGGACTAAGATCGTCTTAGCAATACGCGGGCGAGGAGAGTGTGATGGCCCAAGCGACGGGGCGTGAGGAGGAGGGATGGCGGTGCGTCCACGCCTCAGTCCACGGACATGCGCAAGGAAGGAGTTCCTCTCTTGTCCCACATCACCTAGGGATGGAGTCTTGAGCTAGCTTATAAAGCAATGGGCCCTCTAATTGTACATACGCATTTTCTTGGAGTAGTATGAGCTGCCCTGAGAAGAACAAAACCATGAGAACTTACTGTCCAAAACGAACAATATGTGTATAGTGGAGACCCTGGGTCATTACAGAAAGAGTCCCAAGACTGCCTAATACTAGTATCAAAGCCCAATTTATCAACAAGTCTAAATCTAGTAGTCAAATGGGAGATACAATCCATTGCTACTCCAAGCAAGGGACCAAAGTTCGAGGGGAAATTGTTGGGGTTCCTATATCAATTGTGGAAGAGACATGTCATTTAATAAGTGTAAGAGAAAATCTCACCCTTTCAATTAGCTTTTGAGATGAGCAAAGTAAGAGAGGTTCAAGACCATCCAACAATTACAAAATTTATCATTCACAAACACTGCATCGTAACAAAATTGATCATATTGATATGCACATCTTAGTAGCTTCTCTCATTTAGTGTTGCTTTTGCCAACACACTTCAAATCAAGAACAATGGTGCGACTGATCAATTTTCTAACTTGGAATTCAAACTGCCTTATCATTTATTTGACAAAAATCTTTTAATGTTTCATGCGCTAAACATTGTTGTGAGGAGGAAGATATTGTTTAGACTCATTCCATCGGATCAAACAGCTGGACTCGCAATATAAGGACATTGAACACATGGAATGAATCTAAAATATTTTATCGCCAGAAGAGAAGGATGTGGCTAATGCTAAGGAAATACCAAAGAACTAGGTTAATCCTCCCCAGATTACCAAATTTCGTTTCTGTTTTAGGCTGTGAAGTTCTTGATAAAGCAAAAATCAGGACTCGCGAGGATGAACGACGAAAAACTTGTATGCAGGATTCAGACGAAGAAATGGCAAATAAGCAGAGTCCACTATTGCGGTCAGCTCTGCTATGGCCTGGAATCAGCAATACTTTAATGTAACATAAAGAAATGGGAGAGTTGTTGAAGATGTCTATCTAGATGGGGACTTTTTAACTAGTACCTCTGCTGTGAGCTTCACATCCGAACCGTTTTGGATAAAATTTCATGAGATAGTTGTCCTTCTCTGCTTGTAAAGTTTGGAAAGTTCTACGGCTTAGGTGCTCTCTATTCTTCACTGACCACCTGCTCCGTATGAAATATGGTAGGGGACCTCAATTTTGTCATAGTAAGTCTTGGTCTCGCACTTAGTTTGAACTTTCCATATTGAACTTCCTCAAAACAAGTAGAGGGAGGGAGGGAGGGAGTTCCTCAGTAGATGATACGTTATTGCTCAATGACCATTGAGATGAAATATTGATTTATTCTTGACAATCTCATGGACGAGGTTGGCTGAGCACGACGAGGTTGGCTGACCTCTGCTACGGGTCAGGACGCTGGACCCTTGTGAGCAGGGTCTCTCTCCAAATCTTCCCTTTGGTGCTTTGTGTTTTTTATTCTAGCGTGGGGCCACAGTTAGACACATTTTTTAATATCGCTACATCAGCAATTTGCACAAAAAATTGTTAATGGATTAGATATCTCAAACGAGGATATTTAAAGGACAAGACTGTAATTAATGCCCCACATAAAGTACTAATAATCTAATTTTTTAAGGGGTAAAATTAAGAGTATTCGTCAAATGGGTTCGATATTTGTCATGGTGAAGAGCAGTTCAATAATTCAGTTGATACTAAACTTTGTTGTCCTTAGTTTTTGTTAAAGGTGAGTCCGGTTGAATAAGTTTAGTAAGCCTACGTAGGCTCTCTCCATATAATTTACTTGACGAGGCATGTCGACGAGTGCTCTGTATATAAATGGAGATCGTTGACCAAGTAAGCGCCCTCTGCGTGATAGGCAACATGGAATTGACAAATCTTCAGGCATTATACAAATTTTTAAACACAATGGACGAATCATTCCACAACAACTACAAGCACATGTCCATTACTTTGATTTCCTGTTCCTCGGATAAAAAATGAACGGCAACCTCCATGAAATGGCGCGACGACCCAGGACTAAATTAATGAAGGCCAAGCCTTGAAAATGAACGTTCAAGTGATGGATGGGTCTTATTTGACATAACATTTGACGTGATCTAGGGGCCTAAAACCGAGCCAAGTTATCAAGACAACTAATCCATGTTTGTCTTATATAATTGCTATATGACGCCTTTTCAACCACAACATGTTTGATTAAGGACAGACACGATATTGTCTCCGCAAATGATGTTGAAAGGGTCAATATTCATGTCTTAGGAACATTTGCTTTTACATTTGCAAAAGAAATAGTTTTGGGGTTGCTGATGTTCTCCCTTGTTAGATCAGAATATTTGATTATTTGAAGGAAACTACAAAGAATATTCAGAGCATATGCTTGCGTGCAATGCACTTTTATATGTTGGATCCTACCCAGGGCTAAAGCATTTCTTAAGATTGTTTCACATAGCTCGGCTTTGTTAAGAAGATTATCTCATACTCTGTTGAATGGATTTCTAGATGGTTTGGTAGTTTCTGGAATGGACTTGTAGACAGGGTCGGAAGAGCCTGCTTGAGGTCAGCATGACTTTGACTTTGGTTTTTATGTTTTTGTTGAAAGTTCAAAAGTTCTTTGAGCTTGGAATTTCTAGCAAGCATGCATTGATTAATGTACAATGTACAAGAGAGACTATGCTGGGAATAGATCAAGGACTCAGGTAGAACACTTGGACATGATTGTATTGTCCTCAGTTAAAACCCAAGTCAAATTGAACAGAAATATGGCATTTCGGATTAAATAGACATAATTCGATGTACATTTTATCCTTCTCAACATTATTATGTTTTGTTTTAATTAAGAAAAACGCTTACTAGTTTCTCACTTGAAAAAGCTTCAAAGGTCCAATAGCGTTTGTCTCCTGAAAGAGTACTTTGAAAATTAATAGTTTCAATTTTAGGATTGTGCTTCACCTACCTCCATATAATGTAACTCACGACAACCGGACTTTGGGATATTGCAAATTTTCGTTGACTATTCCTGCGTACAACACGTCAGACAGTCCGCTCGATGAAGTAAATCGGATCACTTGAAGCTTTTTGAAAGAGAAATTTGCAGGAACTTCATCGCTTTGCCCGGTGTATGCATTGCATTACGATTCAATCATGTACTTCCATTTTTTAGACGTTTTTTATGCATTGCAAGGATGTAAAAAGTGCAGCACCAATCAGAAGCCAACAAGTCTTGGTTCTGTTAATCAGATCCAAAACGAATATGTACGGGGACGATGATTGAAAAAGAGACAAAATATATATCATGGGAAAAAAAAAAAAAAAAAAGAGGCTATATTTCGACTTCTGCTAACGAGGACTTGCTTATAGGAAATTGCAGAAGAAGGAGCAGAGCTGTTAAAAGGCAGTTTACACTTCTTAATATAACATGGAGAAATAAGAGTGGTTGAAGATGTGTAGATGATGGTGACTTTTTAATTTGCATCTCTGCTGTGAGTTTCACATCCAAACCGTTTCCGATACTGAAGGTTTATTAGATAATTGTCCTTCTCTACTTGCGGAGAATGGAAAGTTCTGTGGCTTAAGAGCTCTCTGTTTTTTCCAAACACCTGATCCATATAAAATCTCGTAAGGGACTTCAATTTAGTGAGTCTTTGTCTTCCACCTCTTTTTGTCTTTTAAATTTCCATATTCTGCTTTTAATCAACTACTTTGTCCTGAGTTATTTTAGGGAGTATTCTTTGCCTATGGCGCAGTTTCTTAAAGCTCTTCTGGGTGAAACTAGTCAAGGTTTCGAAAATGGTCTGAAATTCAGCATGGAATGGAACACATAAATTGTAAGTGCTCCCACGTAATTGCAATATGACAATTTTCACAGATATGCAGATGTTGAACTGTGATAATGCCGCATGTTTTCTGCAAAGGGACGATACATCCTGTTTAACAGAAAAAAGTTGGCAACTAGGCAGCACAAAGCATCGATCCTGATGACAAGCGGCGTGTGGACTGGCACTTCCTTTCCCGTGCATCCGCACAACTGGAGCATGGAAAAGGCAATAGCAATGGAATTCTTATGGACCCTCCAAGCCCCTTAATCAAGTGTATGCAATGACTTTGCTTGGGATCTGGCGCCTTTGGAATGAGAAAATATCCTCAAAAGAGGGAGAGAGAGAGGGAGAAAGAGGGGGGTGAAAGAGATTCTTAGTGAATAATCTTTATTGCTCAATGATTCATACAACGAGGTGTATAACTACCCCATAAACATTGAGATAGATTATTCATTTATTCTTAGCAATCTCGAATGGAAAGTAGCAATGATCTCGTAAGTAATATGGCTCAAATGCTCTATTGGCATTTCTTGAGTCATCTATTCCATTTAGTTGTTGTCGTACCAAAACTGTGCCTGGAGGTACTCAACAGTTTTCTTGTCCACTTGGAAGGCCTTGGTGAGAACATCAACAGAAATTGGTGGCTTCGCTCCGAAGACTGAGTTAGCTATGGTGATGACTCCTGGGTTTTGGCTGCTCAGAGCAGCAAAGGCCAGTGCAGGGGTCTTTCCAGTATTCAACTGGAAGTGAATGAGCCCAATGGGGAAGACAAACACATCACCTTTGTACAAGACTTTGGTGAAGAGAGTGTTGTTCAATTGGTTGGATGTGACGAAACCGACCAGGAGTGTGCCCTCGATGACGACCAGAACCTCAGTGCCACGGGGGTGGGTGTGGGGAGGGTTTAGACCGTCAGGAGCAAAGTCAATGCGAGCCATGGATATGCCCAAAGTATTGAGTCCTGGAAACTCCATGACGGTAGCAGGTGTGACTTTTGATCCAAGTGGGTTTGCAGTATTCCCAGGCTTTCTGAGCCCCATAAAGGTGAAGTCATCTGCATTGGCTTGCTTAGGGTCCTTGCAAAACTCCCCGTTCACAAACACTGCTTAAGAAAACAGAACTCATCTTAATATGCATCACTCAATATGCAATGACTATTGTACTAGTTATAGTCGATGACAATGTCGTCATGCTACCAAAACAAAACCTTTTTGCATGTTCTGTTTATAGCATCACTGACAAGAAGAAAACAGCATGTCAATAACACTACAATAGAGGTTTAACCTGCAGACTTCGGGTCCTTGATGGCCACGCATATGTCCTGAAGAGGACTTGGGTCATAAGCAAAGGCAGTTGCAGTTGCCAAAGCCAAAATGAGAAGGCTAACTGGAAAGGACTTCATTGTGGGCGGGAGTTGGGGCTGATCTCAGCTTCTATTTCCTAGCTCAGAGTATTATTGCTCGAGGGAGGAGTGAGGTGCCTTGCACGACATGGTCTCTATTTATACATGATAGTGCTTGACCTGGTAAACAATTTATGCAACAAGTTTCCCTGCAGAAGACCAAGTTTTCAATGTTTCTATCTTTATTTCCCCTTTCTTAATTCCAAACGATGAATCGTTCCATAACCACTATGACCACGCGGCAGTCAATTTAATTTTCTCATCTCCAGCTTAAACAATGCATATTATCAGCTATGGAAGTGCTCATTCGTAACTTTTACAACCTTGCATTATTCCTTCTTCACCTTTTCAGCTCTTCAGCATCAATTTGGAGCAGCATGATCAAACAAGGACTGTTCTCTAATCACAGTTTCATGCGCCTGAAGTGGATTGAATTGGCCCTTTCTAGAGAAGGAAAATCTCTGTTCACACATATCTTCACCATGAAAATTTTGAGGCTGCCGATATTCCCTATCAGTAATAATTAGAGGATTTCATCTGTTTAACATGCCAAAAACTGAACTTTGTTACAATACACATAGCAGTGATTCACTCTTCTGTCGCACAAAACTTGATACATTAAGTACCTTCAGATACACAATGCGAGCTCATCACTGGATGTTATGAACATTTAGTATAATTAGTGCCGTGTCCATTAATTCATGGTTATGTGCAACTTTGCCTCTTTTGTTGGAAAATGGTTCAGGGGAGGTCAGAAATAAGATGCTGTTGTCCAAAGCTGCTACTGCTCTGTAGCCTAATAAGCACAAAGGTTTTACAAAAGCTAGAACTTGTAAGCAGTGTCTTATTCTAATGGCTTCTAGAACTAATAAGACAGCGCTTGCTTGAGAATCAAGGGTGTGATTGTTTCCGTGTTGAGCTGGTGGATATTAAATAAGTCACCTAATTCTGTTGAAAAATGAAGCTTAGGAAGATTATAATTCAAAAGAGGCTTCTGATATCAGCAACAAAGAACTTCAGCTAATTCCCTTGGAATTACCAAATGTCCCTCTGTTGCTTCTGACCTCGAGGCTCCTCTGCAGATTTTCTCATGGAAGTGGGAGAGTTGTCAAAGGTGGCTGGATGAAGGCAGCTTTATAATCTAAGTTGTCATGATAGGTTTTATGCCAACCATCTTAAGAGATAGAAAATTCAAAAGGCAATCCGACTACCTATATCTTTGAGTAATAAAATCGAAAATAAGAATACCATTAATCTCATAATTTTTGTACAATACTCACTTTGAGTGCCACAATTTTTTTTTACCACTTGAGTATCATAATTTCTGAAAAAGATATACTATTGAATGTCATAACTTCCAATTGATCACTTGTTGAATGTTATAACTTGTTAAAACGGTTACTCGAGTGATGAAAATTCAACTTGGCATGACACTTGTGATGAAAGTTTTTAAAAAATTATAGCACTTAAGTGATTAATAGAAAAGTTATATGGCAATCAAGTGATCAGAAAAAAGGTTATAGCACCGTAAAAAAGTTATGACACCTGTAGTATTCTTTTCCTAAGAATTAATTAATTTTACACTATGCAATATTCCAACGTGCGTCTGCTCCACAAAAATAAGTTTAGAAGACTTTAATTCAGCCATAGTGAGTCTTTGTTGCCCGGTTTTTTACCTTCTACACATCGAATCTTCAATTACTAGTAATCTCGAGTCATCTTCTTGGGGAGTATTGTCCACACAATTTTTCAGATTCTACTTTTGGATGGAATCGGCCTTTTACCTCTCTGATATTAAGATGCTTGCTCTGCTTATCCTTGTTAATATTATCATAACACAAATGCACAGCAAGTGACTTTATGGTGTGAACGTCCTGCATAATACACCGAAAAAAGATTAAGCAATTCACCAACTGGGCAAGTCCTTTCGTGATGAAGGCATATTGGGAACATCTATTCCTGCGTTTTCTCGTAAATCAGTTATTCAACTTTTTAAGGATACGATACTTCTTCTGAGGAAATGGTCCGCACAATCCCGCTGCTGAGTCGACCCTGGACGGCTGCAACACACTGACGTTATCAGTGAATATCATTCCCACTTCAGATTCATGCATTTCTCAGCTGGAACAGAGGAAATTCAACCTGATCGCCCTTTCGTCGAAGCAGTAATGGAACAACGCATCGCCGGATTAAGAAATCTATTGATGGCCCCAGCAAAGTAGACTAGTCAATTGGAGAAAAAAGGGAAAGAGATGTTGAAAGTGCTCATACGATGGTTGAATTTCCTGAACCCTATCTCTGTTGCTGCTGTCAATGGTCTATTGCTGACCTTCTCAAACACTGATCCATATAGAGAAAAATTTATCTTTATCCTCCTCTCAGGATCATTATCTAACAACTCATGCACTCTCTTTTCTCCCATCTACACCTATAAAACTATGTGGCAGCATCATCCAATCTTGATTTGTTGCGATTTTGACCGTTAGTCTCGTGGTTTGCATATTTTATTGGCACTGTCTTATCAACCTCTAGAATGTGCTGTCTGAATTGGGTTATTAGGTGGCTGTTCACATCCACTGTGCATTAACAAAATGCTCTCACTACAACATTTTATTTTGCTTTGGATTGCATATTACGTAATGCTTGGGCTTATAAAAGAAAAAGAAAAGGCCCAACCCTCAGCCCGATCCACCTTCAGCCCAAACAAATCTAAAAATCTTTCCTCCTCTCGTCCCTCTTGTCACGAACCAGAGGAATAAGAAGAAAGGGCGGTTTTTTGCATGCACGCACGGGAGGCCTCGACGACTCAAATTTACCTTTGTTTTGCAGCCATTTCCACAGTTGCTTTAGCAACCTGAAGGTAACGGAACGATACGTCACCGGATTAAGAGTAAGAACAAGGCTGAGCAACAGAAAACAAAGAACGAAGAACTCATAGATTCAGCCATCAAACTTGCATCAAAACGTTTCACAGAGAGAGAGAGAGAGAGAGATGAAGAATGTCTTCTCGTTGCGGACCTTGGAAATGGTGGAGGAATGCGAGGAACCGGGGGAGCGATGGAGCGACTAGTGAATACGATGTGAACATTACATACGTCGAGGGGGATCACATGTTGGGGTGTTTCCGACAGTCAAATGCATGGTAGGCTGGCATTTGCTTTTGGCCGCGGCCGCAAGACAGCGAGGTCTCCAAATTTCAAAGGTCGGGGAGTGAGGATGTCTTCTCTGCTCAGATACTCTCCCGGCCTCGCTCGCTTGTCGTTTAACTCGCAATCTCCACGCCCGATTAGATTTAATTAATCTTTTTACCTCCAATAGGAGTTTGGCGTAGGGAGGGAAGGGGAGAACGAGGGTCTGGACGGAGGGGTGGACGGAGAGGAGAGGGTTAAGGAGGGGGAGGTTCTTGAGAGTGACCACTGAGATTGCTAGTACGAGTACCTAGAGGGGGGTGAAAAGGTATAAAAAAAAATTTCTCGAAGCTTGCACGATATTTAAACAGTTAAAGATTCAATCGCAAGACTGAGTAAGGGAAAGAGAAAATTAAACGCTTGGTTTATAGTGGTTCGGCTTGATTCAAGCCTACGTCCACTCTTCTGCACTGACAGCCGATTGGCTGGATTCCACTATAATCAAAGAGCTGTTACAGTGTTGATCTTCCTTGAATTCTAGGTGTAGACGATCTACCACACTCTCTCAAGGTGTCACCAAGTACAAACACTCTCTGTATACAATTTCGCTCGAACAGTCTCAAGTAACAATCAAGGATCTTCAGACTCTGGAATTTTTCTATCAATCACTCTCTTAAAACAACTAGAACGACTTCTTTTTATACTCCTTCATGCCATCATAGCCGTTGGCACTTACCAAAGGAATTCCTCCAATCTACCCGTTGGACGGAATCAATCAAGAAGATCATCCGAGCTATTTAAGGAATCTGATGATAGCCCATCAATCCTGTTCGTCCATACAATCAGGATCTCGGTTTCCATGAATAGAACTTTCCAAGATTATTTCTTCGACCATCGGATCTTCAATCAATCGTAGATAAGGATTAAATAATCCGAAACGATTATCCAACCAAAGAATCTATTCCAGAGGATAGGATCGAATCCTCAACCATAAACCTCGGCTTCGGATTTCCTTCGTCACTGGATTAAGAAGACTGTCAGTGAGAATAGACTTAAGTCTTGAGTCTTGAGTCTTAAGTCTTGAGTCTTGAGTCTTGAGTCTTGAGTCTTGAGAATACAAAGTCTTCGACTTTAAACCGCCGATCTCCGAACATCCAGACTTTAGATCGAAAGAAACGTTTTGTCGCTTCAAAATATTCTGGAAAGATTTCTCCAACAATCTCCCCTTTTTGATGGTGACAAAACTTTCTTGAAGATTTGAACAACTTTGACCCGCAAAACATTTCTCAAGCAATATGGCTAACTCATAAAGATTAATAAAACAACCAGACTCGCATCCACAGAAAATTGGTTAGACTTTCATGAGAAACACCATATAACAACACTTGAATAAATGCAACCAGTCAAGCATCATAATCCACAACCAATTCAGTCAAATTCACACCCAAGATCAAGTTCTCAAGTAACACTCAAAAATAAACATAACCACAAAAGTCAAAGTTTTTAAATGGTTCAAATTTTGGTTCTCCCCCTTTTTGTCAGCATTGAAAAGGGTGAGAAAGGAGTCATGTCTGCTTGGAAATGCGCACGAGCTGGAAATCCCCAATGGACTGGACTACTCCTTCGAGCTTCTTCAGGTCTTCTCGCAGATGAGCTACCTCTTCTCCCTTAGCATTGGCTTGAAGTTGCAGAGCGAGGTCTTTGAATTTATCCTCCTGAGAGACTGAAGATTCTTTTCCAGCATTCTTCAGAGCTTGGATTTCACAGTCCAGAACATATATCTGGCTACGCATTTCCAGAAGAATATTCATAATACTTCGAAAATCTGCAGAATCATCCGTCTGTAATCGGCATGAACTTTCTCTCGATGCGACGATGGCTCTTCGTATAGTCGCAGATTTGGAATCGTCGTATCACCTTCTTCTTCAGCAATTGAGAGACTGAACTTCTTCCGGGTCTTCGGAGATTGTCTTAGATCTTCACTGACAGCAGCATGAGGTGTAGACCTCTCTTGCTCGCTAACTCCCCCTGTCTCTAGGACATTGAAAGGGGAAGAGTGATGATCATGCTCTTCATTTCCCTTCTCTCCAGAATTGTCAGCAGACTTTTCTTTTTCTCCTTCTTTTTCTTCAACTTCTTTCTCCTTCTCTCTCTGTTCTTCCTTTTCTCTGTTCTGTTCTCCTTCTTCTCTGTTCTGCTGAAGATCTGTTTGATGAGACACAGAACGTCTTGTTCTTGTCAGTGCTTAGATAGCGGGATCTTCATCATCTTCATCTTCTTCTTCTTCTTCCAGAATAAGAGTTCTTTTCCTCTTTTTCGATGAGGCACCAATGGCCTCCTTTCCTTTCCTTCTTGAAGCAGACTGGACTGGAGATTTCACTTTGAATTTCCCATTGCCTTGGAGAGCTCTTGCAGACGCATCTTCATTAACATTTTCAACCCAACCACCATCTTATCACACGGTCGAACACAGAGAGTATGTGGTAGTTCAATGTTCAGATGTCTGAAGATCTTGGTCACCAGACCAGGATAAGGCAATTGTCCTTTGTCCTTTGACACTGCTCTGTACATATGGAAGAGAATAGTGTGTGGGAGAGAAAACTTACGTCCTGAGTTGATCGCATACATCAGCTTTGCTTCAGAAAGAGACACAGAAGTCTTTGATGTAGACTTCGGTCTGAGACAGTTGATCACTATCTTATGAAGCACAATGTTGATGGCTGTCATCCTGGAATAGGTAATTTTCTTCTCTACGTCCCTATCTTTGACAAGATCCAGAGTAGTACGAGCAGGTGAGACTTTGATTGGAAGGTAGCGCCCCCTTTCAACTCCGACTATGTCCGCCAACATATTCACATCTACCATGTAGACTTGATCTCGAACACTGAATGAAATTCTATTTGCATCCAAAAAGCTAAGATTTGAATAGAAATAAGCAGTCAGTTGATCATACCCGTCCGTAGAGTCAGAGCAAAAAGTCTCAAGTTGAAGTAAATTCAACTTTTCTCTTAAGTTCACTTTGATGGTGTCCAGGAAGTCAAAATCAACACTTCTAGGGTTTATCACCCCTCTTTTCAACAGCCTGAAATACGCTTTTTCCTGATCCTTGGATTTAAACAAATCCATCCGATTTCCTTTCACCATTGCTGCCACACCCATTCTAGGTTTAAATTCAAGGAACATTTTGTCATCATCGTTCCCGTCAATCGATTTTGTCCCGGCATACGAGGATCACTCGGGAATGTTCTCAAGAGCCTCCACTTTGCCCTTCCTTTAGGAGCAATTCCTAATTCCTCCATTTTCCGCAGAAAAAGATACTCATTCCCATAATTTTTGTCCTTAAGGAAGTCATCTATATACTTTAATGAAGTGCCGGTGATTTTCAACGCACGATAAAGCTTATAGATAACGGAGGGTTTTTAGACTCTTCTTTTGGGTCAAGCATCCTCGATTATCTCTTCTTCCAGATTTGCACCTTGTGGGGCGGGAGATGCTGAATGACGTGGAGGAGAGCAAATCGGACTTTGTCGCCGACTTGGTAAGTCTTCTTCCTCGTAAGATCGAAGTGAGTCGGTCCCTTCTCCATTCTCCGTGGTCCCCCCGTTTGCAATTCTTGATGATTTCCTCGAAGACGACATCTTCCTTTGTCTATTGGAGGATTCCTTCACTTGCTTTTCCCAAGAAAAATGACCACTTTCTCGACAACGAACAAAGAGTAGAAACAGAATCGAGAGAAGAGTGCCTTTTAGGGTTTTGAAAATTGGGGGAAGAATAACCGTATATATATATATATATATATTCCTCGGATTTGAAAAGAGAAGTTTAAACGGCACAAAGAAAGTGTACGAACACTTCTTTTCAAAATCAATAAGCGCCAAAATTAACTTCCTTTAAAAAGACAAGTTTTCAACTTTCACACTAATTATATCTGAATAAAAGAACATACCTTTTCGAGATAAGATAAACGAGAGTTCGTACCTTTTAGATAGAATAGCAATTTACAGTCTTTTAGCCATGAATGATTGAGTCTCAGGATTTAAAGTCTATGAGATCAGAGTCTTAGAGTTGGTGAGTCTCTAGACTTTAACTTCTTCAAGCTTCAAAATGTTGAGTCTTGAGCGGATAAAATCGAATTGATTTTTCTCCAAAGGCTTTGTAAATATATCGCTAGTTGACTCTTTGAATCAACAAATTGAACCGAGATTTCTCCATTTTGAATATGATCTCTAATAAAGTGATGACGAATCTCAATATGCTTTGCTCTTGAATGAAGGATTGGATTTTTGGTGAGATTGATCGCGTTGGTGTTGTCACATCTCGATTTCGTGCATGAGTCTTCAATGCCAAAGTCTTGTAGCTGTTGTTTTATCCATAGAATTTGCGAACAGCAGCTTCCAAGAGCTACATACTCGCTTCTGTCGTTGAGAGAGCTACGGTGCTTTGCTTCCTTGAAAACCAAGACACC
The DNA here is from genome assembly GCA_016097545.1 of Eucalyptus victrix. Taxonomy (NCBI): domain Eukaryota; kingdom Viridiplantae; phylum Streptophyta; class Magnoliopsida; order Myrtales; family Myrtaceae; genus Eucalyptus; species Eucalyptus victrix. The sequence continues at coordinate 51,929,272 of CM027842.1, forward strand.
GTCCCGTTTCCAGCGAGTTGACAAGTTCCGAAGTGCTCTTTCTATCGACTCGCAACCGCCAGATCCGCATCCGAGTATCCTAGAAGATTAAAGTCTCCCCTCTTTGGATACCAAAGACCGATGCTTGCAGATGAAGCAACGTATTTGATAATACGTTTCACGGCAATGAGATGTGATTCTCTAGGATCGATTGAAACCTAGCACGAGATACAAACACTAAACAAAATATCAGGTCTAGAAGCGTAAGATAAAGAAGTGAACCGATCATGCTCCCGCATGCCTTTTGATCTACTTTCTTCCCTTCTTCATCCTTGTCTATCTTCTGAGAACATGACATTGGTATGTCGGTCTTTTTGCACTTTTCCAATCCAAATCTTTTGACAAGATCATTAGCATATTTTTCTTGGAAGATAAAAGTTCCTTCCTTCAATTGCTTTATTTGAAGACCAAGAAAGAATGTTAATTCTCCCATCATACTCATTTCAAATTCGTCCTGCATAGACTTAGAAAATTTCTTGCAAAGACTTTCATTAGAGGATCCAAAAATAATGTCATCAACATATATTTGAACGAGTAAGAAACTTTTGTTTTCCTTTTTGATGAACAGAGTAGTATCTACTTTACCTTTGACAAATCCGTTCTGTAATAAGAACTTACTTAGTCTGTCGTACCAAGCTCGAGGTGCTTGCTTTAGACCATACAGAGCCTTTTTTAGTCTGAAGACTGAGTCTGGCTTCTTTGGGTCTTGAAATCCAGGCGGTTGTTCCACATAAACTTCCTCTTGGATAAATCCATTCAGGAAAGCACTTTTGACGTCCATTTGGAATAACCTGAAATTTTTATAACAAGCAAACGCAAGTAATAGACGAATAGCTTCTAACCTTGCAACTGGTGCGTAAGTCTCGTCATAGTCTATTCCTTCTTCTTGCGTGTATCCCTTGGCCACGAGTCTTGCTTTATTGCGTACGACTTTTCCTTCTTCGTTCATCTTGTTCCTGAATACCCATTTGGCTCCAATAACGGTTTTACCTTTTGGTTTAGATGTCAATTCCCAGACATCATTGATGTTGAACTGTCTGAGCTCTTCTTGCATAGCTTCGATCCAGCTTTCATCAGATAAAGCTTCTTCTATGCTTTTTGGTTCAATTTCAGAGATGAGAGCAACAGCACTAGACTCTTCACGCCTTTTTGATCTAGTGTGGATTCCTTCATTGATTTCGCCAATAATGAGATCTTTGGGATGACTGGATTTGTGTTTCCAGTTACTGGTTGATTTGCTTGGTTGATGATCTCTTTCTTTATTTGAATCTTCATGAGCTTCTTGATGCTGGACTTCCAGAGTCTGAGATGCTTCTTGAGTTGAAGACTTTGGAAGGTCTAGAGTGAGTTCAGATTCTTCATATTGAGTCTGGCTGGATTCATTTTGCGCTGAGTCTTGGAATTTGACATTCATTGATTCTTCCACAGACTGGCTTTTCTTGTTATAGACTCTGTAGGCTTTGCTTGATGAAGAATATCCAAGGAAGATGCCTTCATCTGATCTTTCTTCAAACTTACCAACTCGATCATTTGCATTTTTCAAAATAAAGCATTTGCAACCAAATACATGAAAGTATGAAACGATTGGCTTCTTACCTTTGAACAATTCATAAGGGGTTTTCTCAAGAATAGGTCTTAGAAAGATTCTATTTATAATATAGCATGCGGTTGAAAACTGACTTCAGCCCAAAATCGTGAAGAAATTTTACTTTCAATTAAAAGTGTTCTGGCCATTTCTTGAAGAGATCTATTCTTTCTTTCCACAACTCCATTTTGCTCTGGAGTATACGGAGAGGAAAACATGTGATTAAAACCAGATTTATCACAGAATTTCGTAAAATCTTGATTTTCAAATTCACTTCCATGATCTGTTCTTATACTTGAAATAGCACATCCTTTTTCATTTTGAACCTTTTTAGCAAACTTCTCAAAGTACGAAAAGGTTTCTGATTTATTTGCAAGAAAATATACCCAGGTAAAGCGAGAGTAATCATCTACAATTACTAGACAATACTTCTTACCTCCAATGCTCTGGGTTCTTGTTGGTCCGAAGAGATCCATATGAAGCAACTGCAGTACATGATTAGTAGATACATGATTTATTTGCTTAAATGAATTCCTTACCTGTTTTCCCAGAATGCATGGAGTGCATAGGTCAGACTTTTGGTATGGCAATTTAGGTAGACCTCGAACAAGTTGCTTTGAAGAGATTTTGGCTAATTGCTTCTTGTTGACATGGCCAAGCTTTCTATGCCATAAGATTGCTTCATCTTGAATTGAGATTAGGCATTGTGCTTCATTTGGTTTTACGTCAAGGAGGTAGATGTTTCCATGCCTTCGGCCCATGAAAGACTCAGTAGAGTCTTTACTAAGTCCATAGCAAATTCCTTCTTGAAAGGAGATCTTGAAGCCGGTATCACACAATTGGCTAATGCTGAGAAGGTTATAGTTGAGTCCTTCTACTAGAGAAACATTGCTTATCGTGAGATTTCCAATTCTCACAGTTCCAAATCCCACGATGCTTCCTTTACCGTTTCCTCCAAATGAAACATTTCCACCGTTTACTTGAACAAGCTTTATGAAGCACTTTGAGTCTCCTGTCATGTGTCTTGAGCATCCACTGTCAAGATACCACTTTATCTTCTTTTTGACAGAGACCTGCATTCAAAATAAAGTCTCAAGCTTTCTTTGGTACCCAAATTTTCTTGGGTCCTTTGGTGTTAGTAGGATGAGCATTATTAGGCCATACTCTCTTAACAGGCTTCCAAACCATAGGACAGTCTTTTTCAAAATGATCTTGACTGTTACACTTTGAACATCTTAGAAAATTTCGACCAACTGACTTAACAAAGATTTTCTTGAAATGATTTCTGTAAGCATCTTTTGACGGTCTTTTCTTAATTCTTTCTTTTACTTTTGGAAAATCAATCAAGGGGATTGTTTCCGCTGTCATACCTAGACCAGACTTATTAAAGTAAGGTCTTTGAACCGAAAGCACTTTTTCAAGCTTTTCGGATCCTATTGAAAACTTCTTTGAAATATTTGATAAGTCTGTTTTTAAGAACACATTTTCTTTCAAAAGATCATCTTCTTTTTCTTTAAGAGCAGAAACATTTAGGTCTAGACTTTTAACTCTTTCTTCTAAAATAATTTCCTTTTGTTTCAGAATTGAGTTTTCCTTTTTAAGTTCAGAAATTCTTTTGAGAGAAGTCTTGAGATCGAAACACAGTTCATCAATATATTTAGAGACTTTGACGGGAATTTTAAAATCACTTACCTCAAATTCACATCGAGTCCGATCCAGACCGAGTCTCGAGTCCGAATGTGCCATCAAACATATGTTGGCGTATTCATTATCACTCTCTTCACATTCTCGTATCACCTGTGTTTCAGCTTTGAGAGCCTTTCGAAACTTCTCAGCTTTTCCTCTTTTCTTTTTCAGAAGAGGACAGTTGGGTCTGATGTGTCCCTTCTTTTTACATTCGAAGCAAACTACATCTTTGTTTGGTTCCTCATCATCAACAGACTTGGTCTGCTGTCTCTGAAAACTTTGTTTCCTTGGGATGAACCTTCTGCCTTTTCTATTTAGTTTTCTGAATCTTCTTATCATGAGAGCGAGCTCCTCATCATCCATATCATCTTCAGAATCTGCATCATCAGAATCATCATTTGATTTTAGTGCAATAGATTTCTTACCTCTTGGATCTTCGTCTTCATTAATTCGTTCCACTTCATAAGACTCGAAGAGTTCCAATCGGATTCGTCTACGAGATAATGGCATGATTCTTTGCGTCTCTCTTATTGAAGTCTTTATATGATTCCAATCCTTAGAGAGTCCACGCAGAAGCTTGTTCACCTTCATGGGATCAGAAATTTTTTGTCCTTGGTTCTCAAGACCATTGACAATATCTCGTAAAACGACTAAACATGTCGTTATAGATTCTCCTGGTTTCATTTTGAAGGATTCATATTGACCAAGAAGAATGTTAATTCTGGTCTCCTTCACTCGACCGTCCCTTCATAGGTGATGTGTAACCTGTCCCAGACTTCTTTTGCTATAACACAAGAAGATATTCTGTTATATTCAGTTGGTGACAAAGCACAATATAAAGAATAAATTGCTTTAGCATCGAGTGCTTGTCTCTTGTTTATTTCTTCTTGAGACATTCCGCTAGCTTCAATAGTGTCTTTCCCTCTTTCAGAGATTGATGCGGCAGCAGGAGTGATTCCTCTTTCCACAACGTCCCATTCCAGAGGATCCTTAGATCGTAGGAAAGCTTTCATCTTGTTCTTCCAGATGTTGTAATCCTTTCCATCGAAGTAGGGAGGTCTGGTATTGCTTTGCCCCTCCATTAGCCCTGGTGCCAACATACTAGCCATGGATCTTTTACTCTGAAGTAAAACACTTCAAACAGAGTAAGAACACGAGCTCTGATACCAATTGAGATTGCTAGTACGAGTACCTAGAGGGGGGTGAATAGGTATAAAAAAAAATTTCTCGAAGCTTGCACGATATTTAAACAGTTAAAGATTCAATCGCAAGACTGAGTAAGGGAAAGAGAAAATTAAATGCTTGGTTTATAGTGGTTCGGCTTGATTCAAGCCTACGTCCACTCTTCGCACCGATGCCCGATTGGCTGGATTCCACTATAATCAAAGAGCTGTTACGGTGTTGATCTTCCTTGAATTCTAGGTGTAGACGATCTACCACACTCTCTCAAGGTGTCACCAAGTACAAACACTCTCTGTATACAATTTCGCTCGAACAGTCTCAAGTAACAATCAAGGATCTTCAGACTCTGGAATTTTTCTATCAATCACTCTCTTAAAACAACTAGAACGACTTCTTTTTATACTCCTTCATGCCATCATAGCCGTTGGCACTTACCAAAGGAATTCCTCCAATCTACCCGTTGGACGGAATCAATCAAGAAGATCATCCGAGCTATTTAAGGAATCTGATGATAGCCCATCAATCTGTTCGCCCATACAATCGGGATCTCGTTTCCATGAATAGAACTTTCCAAGATTATTTCTTCGACCATCGGATCTTCAATCAATCGTAGATAAGGATTAAATAATCCAAACGATTATCCAACCAAAGAATCTATTCCAGAGGATAGGATCGAATCCTCAACCATAAACCTCGGCTTCGGATTTCCTTCGTCACTGGATTAAGAAGACTGTCAGTGAGAATAGACTTAAGTCTTGAGTCTTGAGTCTTAAGTCTTGAGTCTTGAGTCTTGAGTCTTGAGTCTTGAGAATACAAAGTCTTCAGACTTTAAACTGTCGATCTCCGAACATCCAGACTTTAGACTGAAAGAAACGTTTTGTCAGCTTCAAAATATTCTGGAAAGATTTCTCCAACAACCACCACGAGGGAGAGTCTGCGGAGGGAGAGCTAGTGGGCGAGGTTTAGGTGTGGAAGCATGTGGCCCTGCGCTGGGTTGGGAAAAAGGGGCATCTGTCCATATCTCAATTTTATGGAATCAGGAATCAAATCGGCGCCCCTAGGAACTTGCCTAAAACCAATTTTCCAGTCTGGACGGTTCCAAGAAAAGTGTCAAAAAAGTCCTAAACCTTTTGTCTTTGTGCTAATTTAATCCTAAACTTTTTTTTTGTGCCGATTTAGTCCTAAACCTTTTTACGTTGTGCCAATTCAGTCCTTTCTGACTAATTTTGGCCGGATTTTGCTGATTGGATGACAGCCGGTTGACAAGACCTGATTGGTGCTAACGTGGATAACTTTTAATAATATTTTAATATTCTATAATTTTAATAACGATGGCCGGTTGACGTGGCTGGACGGTCCTCAGGGATCCACGCGGCCTCTTCCACAGATTCCTCCTCGAGTGGTGGAACTGCAGACGGCAGGCCCCTCCTTCGCCAGTTCTTCATGGTGGCGTTGGTTTCCCCGACATGGTCCGGTCCACTTTTGTTGTGGGCACCACTGACATGGCGTGCATCCGAAGATGCATACTCTCTCAATGCAACGCCGGGAATCTCTCCCACCCAACCCCATTTGTCTCCTTACGTTCTCACCTGCGCATTCCTTTGGGTCGTTTGGGTGAAAGCCCATTTATTTCTTCAGGCCTACAACAACGATCCAAAACCCACCCATCACGGCCCGGTTTACTTCGGATTCATCGCCGGCGGCCTCACCCGCTTGGGCTATCCCGTACCCGCTTCTTACTTTGGCAACTGTGTTAGGTTTGGTTGGGCCGAGGCTGTGGCCCACGAGCTGGTGGGAGAGAACGGCATCGTCATCGCCACGAATGCGCTAGGGAGCACGGTCAAGAGGTTGGACAAGGACCTTTTCGCAGAGGCGGAGCAGTGGATCTCGGATTGGAGGGCCTTCTCCGAGTCGGAGCTCCATGTGACCATCGCCGGGTTGCCCAAAGTGGACTTGTACGACACGGATTTCGGGTGGGGAAGGCCCAAGAAGATAGAGGATATATCGATCGATAAGAGCAGGGCCATCTCATTGCACGAGAGCAGAGATGTCAAAGGCGGGATAGAAGTGGGGATATCTCTACCCAAGCCCAAAATGGATATCAAAGGCGAGGGCGAGCCCCGCCAGCTCGGCACGAGGAGGCGGCCCCAAGCTGGTGGGGCTCGCCCTGGCTGAGACAATGCTTCCGCGAGAGTCAGATGTTGAAATCCCCGCAGTAGCATCGTCTCCGCTATCGCTGCCTATCCTTCGTTGTCGCAACATCCACCGCCACCCGACAACCTCGCCTTCTTGACCCTCGTCAGATCCGGCGAGGTTGAGCCTCGCCGCCCAGGCCTCAAGGGCAGCCTCGCACCGAGCAGGCAAGCCTCGCCACCCAGAGTGAGGCCGCCCTCACGACCACTGGCGAGGTGGCCGGTCGCCGAGGTCCGGCGACCGGCTGGAGGAAGAAGAGAAGAAGAAAAAAATAAAAGAAAAAAATTCAAAAATATTAAAATATTATTAAAAGTTGTCCACGTCAGCACCAATCAGGCCACGTCAGCCAGCCGGTGTCTAGTAAGCAAAATCCGGCCAATTTTGGCTGAAAAGAACTGAATGGGCACAACATAAAAAGGTTTATGACTAAATAGGCACCAAAAAAGGTTTAGGACTAAATCAGTACAAAGACAAAAGGTTTAGGACTTTTTTGGCACTTTTCCCATACGGTTTCTATTGCATACCCTTAGTGTCAATAAATGTTCATAATCAAAATAAATATAGAACATTAGATGAAATATGCTAAATAATATATATCTCTAAAAGATATTTAATTATCTCTAATATTCTTTCTTTTTTCCTAAAATCGTATTTGACGTTTTAAATTAATCAAAATTACACAATGTCCGATCTTATTTGTCAATATATGGGTAATGTCTTGAACAAATATATAATTACTCATCATTTCCTATATTTGAATTGGTGAATTAATATAAACTCTATATTATGGACATGTTAAAGAGGTGTCTCTTCAATTTGTTCATGTGATGTGACAAAATTATGTTGGATGCTTAAAGTGTTGGATGCTTAAAGAGCCATTCACTTAAATAACAACTTATAAAGTGGCACATCTATATGAAAGTAATTTATCAGATAGATTTTAGTGTCTTCGGTATTGTTCAAATAACTTTTATTGATTGGGTCAAGCTGAACCGATTTAACTAACTTAGACTTTGACAAAAGAGGAATTTATTTTCTATTTAACTCAGATTACTATAACTATAGTTGAAAATTTAGTATATCAAAAAATGTATAATGTTCATTCTTGTTCGCTAAGGTGTGGGTAATATCTTGAAGAAAAATATGATTTACACAAAACTATAATTAGTTTGCGACAGATATATAAATGATCTATCTATTCATTTGTCGAGGATATATATTATGGCAAGACTCGCACATTAAAAATAGGCTTGAGCATCTTTTACCCCACATATGGTTGTAGACATCCTCATCAATTTGGATGGACGATATTACCCTACAAAAATTAGGTTTTCGATTGAAATAACCAAAAAATAACTATTCTTTTTTTCGGTTCGGTTTGGTTTCTAGTTTGGTTCAATTAACTAAGCCGAACTGAAATTCTCAACAAAAATTAAATGCCCAACTTAAAATCTCTCTTCTTTCTCACCCTTAATTCAATATGATATCATAAGCAAGGGAAAAAAAAGGAAAACCGAAAAACAAAACCGAACCAAATCGGGTTTTTAGTTCGGGTTGGACTCGTACCCTATCAATTGTTTTGGTTTGGATTTCTTCAAAACCCAAAACCAAACCGAACTGTTGACATCCTAACAAAAAGTATATTTGGATGTATGCCCTAAAGCTACTATGTAATAGTTACATATTAGGGATTTCAGTTGTACTTTCATTATTATTATTTAATTAATGGCAATGACTTATTCATTCATTTGTCCAATTATTTTATATTTATGAATGATTCCATAAGATCAGTTGCAACTAGACCTATTCTTGAGACGTTAAGAATATATGTGACGGGTTCATAGTTAGACTAAATCTTTAAATTGTTCCCGGTCGATGGATTATTGAGTGGATATTAATAATCTTGTTGAGATCGGTGTGTTCTTAACTTCGCCATTAAGTATTGGATACTTAAGGGAATGATGAGTTACATGTCATTGGGTATTATGATGCCTAAGTTAGAACACAGGTGATTGTATTAGACAAATTCACTGAATGTGACGCATATGGAACGATTAGCGACATGGAAGCTTTTAGCATGGTCAATGTCTAATTGTTCATGCTTTGATCTTGTGTAAATAATCTTTAGACCTGAGGCACAATGTTAACTTGTGTATTGAATAACTATGGTTCACGGGTGCACATAATGCCGGGTCATTGATCCGTCTTTATACCTGATGGTCATAGTTTGTTCATATACGAAGTTACACGTGTGTGCAATATGGAATCTGTCTCCTTGTTACATGCAAGGTATAATAATGATGTCCTATGCGATCTAATTATGACACTGCATTGAAATCCTCGGCCGGGGTTGTAATTGAGAATAAATTGTTTATGTCTCAAATAAAATGCATGTCAATTAGATTTGTGCATATGATCGAATTAATGACTTGACAAATATTCCATGGTCTTTGTTTGATCGGGACATAGTAAGACAGAGGGATTGAATTACACTGTAGCCAAAGCTGATAGGTTCATTATGTTCTTAAGGTATTCACACTATCTGGGTAGTCATGACATATTGCTAGATGTCAATCATGGCTTGTAAGACCCAAAGATTAATCGGGACAATTAATTCTTTTGGGAGTACTAATGTGTTAGTACAAGTCTTACTACTAGCTTAGTGATGAACCTAGGGATGTCACACACCATAAACAATTAGGATAACGTGGAACAAGAGAGAAATAATGTTGCAAATGTGTTTGCAATTACTGCAATCGAATTGAGTCGATTTGAAATTAAATTAAATGAGATTTAATTTAATTTGTATTATAGTCACGAGCCTACTTGCATATGATGTACACGCATGCCCAAAGTGGATATATGTTAATGTACCCCAATTGTACATATAAGGATTATGTCATTTTTTTTTTTTTTAAAAGGAATCGATTAATTAATTTTTTTTGTTTAATTAATTGATTAATTAATTAATGTACAAATGGTTGCAACGCACATGATATGTGCGTTGCCTTTTATTAGTAATAAAAAAAATTATTAAAGCTTTAAAGCTTCGTGCATGTGCACGAAGGTCACGGTTGCTGACCATCATGCAAAGCATGGATGGTCAGCATCATGCTGACCATCATGCACAAAGATCGTGCATGATCGTGATCAGCAACGGTTGCTGATCCCACAATCAGCAACCGTTGCTGATTCGTGAAGGCTTTAAGAAAATAAAATGCCGCAAAAAGGGTGTGGGGAATAAGTGATGCTTTGCTGAAAACAGAGAGCAAATTGTGTGCGGGAATAAGTGATGTTTTGCTGAAAAGAGAGAGCAAATTGTGTGCGTGTTCTTGTGTCTTTGAGACGAAAGAAAAAGAGATTTATCTCGTTTGGGCCATGACTAAATCATCAAGGATATGACGAATTGTTCCACGAGATTGCTAGCACAATCATTGTGGTGTATATTTGAAAATTCTATTTTTCGTTCGACGTCCATTATTGGTGTGTTTGAATTAAAGGTCCGACGCTTGTGGGACTCGAACTGTAGAACATCCGAACCGACTCATTTCAAAGCGCGCTTCGAGAGGTAATTCGTTTAACTCCCTTTTATATTCAGATTTTTTATTAAAACGCACGAACAACGCCTTAGGAGAATCATGTATAAAATATATCTTTGTTTCCGCTGCGTTTATTTTGTTAATTTTTCTTATACATGATTCATGAAACCCCAATAGTGGTATCAAAGCCCACCTTAGGCGTTTTTCATGCGTTTAATTGATTTATAGTTCAAATATATTTTTGCGGTCTAATGGCCAATTTATTTTTGTTAAGAGAATTGGTTCTCTTGCTCTTATGTGGCCTATAGAAGTTGATTAATTTATGTGATAAATTTAATCAACTAAGCAAAAATTTGAACTAAATCAATTTTGAATCAAAAATCCATAATTTGTTATACTTTATGTTTATATTCTGCGAATGGTTCGTGATTGTTAATTTAAAGTTGACAACGCAACTTCCGTTCGGAATCATGCTCGTGAAATTTGTTTCATCGATATTGATTTCTTGACATGGTTTGCGTTGTTCGGCTTTAAATTTGATTAAATGCAGAATTTTATGTATGCCTTCCAGAGCTTTAAATTTTGAATTTATGGCTCGTAAGGAAGGGTGGTGATCATGGAAAAATCCCTAATTATTGTGATTGTTGTATGGATGAATGTATGATGATTACATGTATTCATTTTTGGGGTTGTAATTATTAAATGGAGGCTGCGTCCTTCCTTTTATATTTATTTTTATGAAATGTAATTTTAGTATAGTTTAGTATTTCAATTATTGATGTAAATACTACAAGAGAGGAGGAGCCATTGGAGGAGCCATTAAGCCGGTGAGCTCTATGGGCCCGGTCTTTGAAGAATTCAAAGATTGAAGAAAAAGTGAAGAGCAGGTCTATATTATTAAAACATTAAAATGGCTAAATGGGTCTCTTTGGCTCGAGACCCATTGAACCATAATTCCATGATCACCACGTAGGATAGATGTTTATGTGATATCTATTTATTTATTGTGTTTATGTTATCATGCATGTTAAATTGGTTAATGTGCAAAGTGAGACCATTAATAACGACCAAAATCTCCTTATTAATAATATTAAGTCGAAACGGGTTTCGGACTCGTGGCCTTCCATCGTCGTGGTTTGATCTAATATTATAGTGGTTAACTGACTGGCTATGGATACATAGGGGTTAATTACCATTCATAATATTGGATCACTCCATTATACATATGATGTTGTGGGGTTGGAGCCAAATGATTTCTAATAACTGTCAGGTGAGGGAATCGTTTGTGCCTTCAATACTTGCATGCAATGATGGGTGAGACTTAACTATGATCATGATGCCAATAATTGTTAGGTGAGGCTTTCGTGGTCTAGAGGCCAAAGTTATGATTGGGACACGCATATGATGCGTTAAACAAGTTGGTTTACTGACTAAGTTCATAGAACACCAATAACTGCTAGGTGAGGTGGACTTTGGACTAGTGGGACTCCAATCCCCACTAGTAATCTTTACCCAACAAAGATTACCGCTTCCCATCTTAAGGAGTATGTGATTTGAATATAAATTTAGTGGGAGGATCTATTTCATTTAAAAACCAAAATGAAATAGTTATTATGAAAAGTACAACGGTTAACAATTTATTTTCTGCAACAGATATATTATTACTCTGAAAATGGTGACCACAAACCCACTCGCTTCTATACTTGACAATAATTGTTTGACTGGACCCAATTTCACTGATTGTGTGAGGAATTTGAGAATTGTTCTCAATTCAGAAAAAATTGGGTATGTGCTTAATGAAACGATGCCAACTTCTTTTCCTGATGGTGGGACCCAAGATGAGCGTGTCGCTTATGATAAGTGGCGCGATGATGACTTAAAAGTTAGGTCATATATGCTTGCTTCGATGAATAATGAATTACAGAAGAAGTATGAATCTATGGAAGATGCTAGGTCGATCATTTTGCACTTAAAGGAATACTTTGATGAGAATGGTCGAACCTCTAGATATGAGATATCTAAGGCATTGTACCGTATGAGGATGGCTGAAGGATCATTAGTTAATGATCATGCTTTGAAAATGATCTGGCACATTGAAGAATTGGCTAGGCTGAATCTTGTTATGGACAACGAGTTAGCTGTGGATTTGATCCTCCAATCTTTACCCGATTCCTTCTCTGGTTTTGTCCAAAACTTCCACATGCATAAGATGGAGAAAACTCTCACTGAGTTACATAGCAAGCTGGTAGTTTATGAGAAGGAAATGCACAACACGAGACCAAATGTAGTGGCTATGGCTAAGGCTTCTTCTTCAAAGGGTAAGACCGTTTTAAAGAAAAAGAAATGGAAGAGGTTTACCAAACCTGTTGTGCAACCAAAACCCAAGATTGATAAAGGGAAATGTCATTATTGTGGTGTCAGAGGGCACTGGAGGAGGAACTATAGGAAGTACCTCGCAAGCTTGAAGGTCAAGCCCAAGGACCAACCTTATGAAGGTATGGTGTCTATGCTTATTAAAACTAATCTTATGGTTAGTGCTGAATTCAGCTCATGGGTTCTAGATTCTGCTGCAACTTCACATATTTGTATGTCTTTGCAGAATGTGGAAACAAGCAAGATGCTAGGGCAAAATGAGATTGTCCTAACATTTGCCAATGGAGCAAGAGTTGCTGCATTAGCTATAGGGACTTTTCGTTTATGTTTGCCTTCTGGACATGTAATGGTTTTAAAAAACTGTTTGCATTATAAGAATGCTGTTAGGAACATCATCTCTATACCTCGTTTGGGTAAAGAGAATTATGAATTTTCTTTTGCTGATGATGTATGTTCTATTTATCATAATAGAATATGTGTTGGTTCTGGCTTATTAACCAACAATCTTTATACCATTACAATGTCTCGGTAATGCGATTACTAATGTCAATAAGCAAAATAGAATTGATATAAATGCCATAACTAATAAAAGTCCTAGAGACGGTCCAAATAAAAAGTATGTTTGGCATCTCCGATTCGGTCATATTGGAGAAGACAAAATTAACAAGTTGAGTAATGATGGATACATTGATCCTTCAAATTTTGAGTCATACTCGACTTGTGAAGCATGTCTTTTAGGAAAAATGACCAAAGCGCCTTTTGTGGGACAAAGTGTGCGAGCTGCTGACATATTAGAATTAATACATACAAATGTATGAGGACCAATTAATGAAACTGCTAGAGGTGATTATAATTACTTAATTACCTTCACCGATGATCAGTCACGATATGGTTATTTATACCTCATGAAATATAAATTTGAATCCTTTGAAAAGTTCAAGGAATTCAAGATTGAAGTTGAGAAGCAAATAGGAAAATGTATTAAGGCTCTTCGATCGGATCGAGGAGATGAATACCTTAGTACTGAATTCCTGGACTTCTTAAAGAGAATGACATTTTATCACAATGGACACCTCCTGGAACTCCATAACATAATGGTGTATCTGAACGAAGAAATCGTACTTTATTAGATATGGTACGATCTATGATGAGTTACACCGATTTGCCAATATCCCTTTAGGGATATGCCATTGAGACAGCTGTATATATACTGAATAGAGTGCCGTCTAAATCTGTTCCAACTACACTCTATGAGATATGGCATAGTGGGAAACCTAGTCTTAATCATATTAAGATTTGGGGTTGTCCAGCTTTCGTGAAAAAGCTGAAAATGGAAAAAATTGGAGGCAAGATCTAAACAAGGTTGCTTCATTGGATATCCAAAGGAAACTCTTAGATATTATTTCTATTTTCATTCAGACCAAAGAATTTTGGTATGCAAGCACACTTCTTTTTTGGAGAATCAGTTCGTCCAAGAAAGTGGTGCTGGGCGGAAAATAACCTTACAAGAAGAAAATAATGAAGTATCAAACAACCGAGTTTAGATACCAATCTCTGATTTAATGAGAGCTTCTGATACACAACCTCTTAGGAGAAGTGTGAGAACGTCTCGCCCACCTGCTCGTTATAGACACTCGGTTGATCATATTGAACCATTATTCATTGTGAATGATAGTGATCAACCTGGTGATCCTAAAACCTATGAGGAGGCGATGTCAGACATCAATTCTGGTAAATGGCCTGCCTGATGGTATTATACCAATTGACTGTAAATGGATCTTCAAGAGGAAGATGAATGCTAAAGGTCAAATTGGAACTTACAAAGCATGGCTAGTGGCGAAATGATATCGTCAGAAAGAAGAAATTGATTATGACGAAACTTTCTCACCTGTGGCCATGCTAAAATCCACTTGGATTATGTTGGCTATAGCTGCACACCTTGATTATGAGATATTCCAAATGGATGTCAAAACGGCTTTTCTAAATGGTTTTCTCGATGAGGACATCTATATGGAATAGCCACGGGGTTTTGAATCCAATAGCGAAAAATGAAAGGTGTGTAAGCTTAAGAGATCCATTTATGGACTCAAACAAGCCTCCAGAAGTTGGAATATCTGTTTTGATGAGGTAGTCAAATCATTTGGCTTCATAAAAAATCCGGATGAACCTTTGTGTATACAAGAAGATCAGTGGGAGTGCAATTGCATTTCTAGTTTTGTATGTCGATGATATACTTTTGATTGGAAATGATGTACCAATGATATCATCGATAAAACTATTCTTGTCACAGAAATTCTCCATGAAAGATTTAGGAGAGGCAACCTACATTTTAGGTATTAAGATCTATAGAGATAGATCAAGACGATTGATTGGCCTCTCACAGTCTACGTACATAGACAAAGTGTTAACACGGTTTAACATGCAATGTTCCAAGAGAGGATTATTGCCTTTTAGGCAAGGAATCCGTCTTTCTAAGGAGATGTGTCCCAACACTCCTAAAGAAAGAGACCGAATGGCGAAGATACCATATACATCCGCTATTAGAAGCATAATGTATGCTATGCTATGTACTAGACCTGATATTGCGCATGCTGTAAGTATTACTAGTAGATATCAGTTTGATCCAGGAGAAGAGCACTGGATAGCAGTCAAGAATATTCTTAAGTACTTGCGAATGACTAAAGATTTATTCTTGATATATGGAGAAGGAGAATTTAAAGTTGCAGCTTATACTAATTCCGATTTTCAATCGGATCCTAATGATTATAAGTCTGCGTCTGGGTTTGTCTTTACATTCAATGGTAGTGCAGTTAGTTGGAAAAGTTCCAAACAAAGTATAATTGTCGATTCCACCACTGAGGCAGAGTATGTAGCTGCTTCTCAAACAGAAAAGGAAGCTGCTTGGATGAAGAAGTTTATTTCTGAACTTGGAGTCATTCCTTCAATTGAGCAACCAATCACATTGTTTTGTGACAACAATGGGGCGATAGCTCAAGTTAAGGAACCAAGGTCTCACCAGAAGTCCAAGTACATTGAGAGACGCTTCCATCTCATCAAAGAAATTGTTGGGAGAGGTGATATCGCCTTGCAGAAAATTGCCTTAGCAGAAAACGTGGCAGATCCCTTCACTAAGGCCTTACCTCAGTCTTCTTTTGAAAGACATATTGACAAAATGGGTTTGAGGTACCAGACAAGTTGGCTTTAGTGCAAGTGGGAGATTGTTGGATGTATGCCCTAAAGCTACTATGTAATGGTTACATATTAGGGATTTCAGTTGTACTTTCATTATTATTATTTAATTAATGGCAATGACGTATTCATTCATTTGTCCAATTATTTTATATTTATGAATGATTCCATAAGATCAGTTGCAACTAGACTTATTCTTGAGACGTCAAGAATATATGTGACGGGTTCATAGTTAGACTTAAGAGAATGATGAGTGGTTTTTAATAAGTATGGTACCTAATAATGAAAGTACCTAAAGTTCCCGGTCGATGGATTATTGAGTGGATATTAATAATCCTGTTGAGACCGATGTGTTCTTAACTTCGCCATTAAGTATTGGATACTTAAGAGAATGATGAGTTACATGTCATTGGGTATTATGATGCCTGAGTTAGAACACAGGTGATTATATTAGACAAATTCACTGAACGTGACGCATATGGAACGATTAGCGACATGGAAGCTTTTAGCGTGGTCAATGTCTAATTGTTCATGCTTTGATCTTATGTAAATAATCCTTAGACCTAAGACACAGTGTTAACTTGTGTATTGAATAACTATGGTTCACGGGTGCACATAATGCCGGGTCGTTGATCTGTCTTTATACCTGGTGGTCATACTTTGTTCATATACGAAGTTACACGTGTGCGCAATATGGAATCTGTCTCCTTGTTATAAGCAAGGTATGATAATGATGTCCTATGCTGTGGCATCCCAAGATTCATGACGACCTCTAGTTACATTAAAGTCTATGAATAGGTGATGGAAGTACAGTTAAGTTATTTTATAGCCATTTAATCCATAATTTGCAATAAGATTTATGGCCAAGCTTTTAATGGATAATTATGTGATAAGAAAGAAAATTCTATCATTGGCCATGTGTATTATAAATTAGAATTTATGAATTTGTGACTATAAGTTTTATGGCCTTATTAATTTTGCAAGTTAGGTATTTATTTAAGTGGAAAATGTTAATGGATGATCAAGGTTGGTGCTATAGGACAACTTGATAAAGAAGACTTTGTTCTTGACTATGCACTTTATAGATTTGATTTTATGGATTAATGTCACAAAGTTTTTTGGCCATTTTATTATGCAATTAGGTATTTATTTAAATGAGGATTAAGATGTATTATTAAAAATAAATTTGGGCCATTTAAGTTTGGACTTTAGGCCCAAGAATGTTGAGCCTAAAGTGGGCCAAAAGGCCGGCCCATGAAGCCCATTGGGCTGTCGACGCATGGAGGGGGAGGAAGAGCCGCATGGTCTCCTCCAAGTGTCTTCAACAAGGGGGACACTTGTCTCCTTCTTGGGGACAAGTGTCCCCCATGCAAAATGAGAATGCATGCAAGTATATAAGCAACCAAAAAGAAAGAGAGAGAGGGAGTGGCTGGTTTTGAGAGAGTGAGAGAGAGGGAGAGGGTTGCCGAGAGAGTGAAAAACTGAGAGAGAGGAGGAAGAGTGGTGTGTTCGTCCGTCCGCTCGTTCGTCGCTCGTCACCGTGCGTCCGTCGTCCACTGTCGTGCTCGTTGTAGCTCGGTACAAAGGCAAGTTGGGATCTATATTCTACCGTTGCATGTTGTGTCTTGCTTGTGTGTTTGAATGGTGGTGAATCTCGGATGTTTAGGGTGTGAAAAACCGAAGCCTGAGTGTGTTGTTCTTGAAAATGTGTTCTGTTTTTGAGTGTGCCGCCTGACCCAGAATTTTGTAGAGGCTTGTATGTGGGTTTCGAGTCGGATTTTGGGTTTGACTTCTTCACAAAAGTTGTAGAAAACATCTCAAAGTATAACATACTAAAATTTGAGACAAAATTATTGATTTTTAAGGGATGAAACCCTTCTTCTACGAAAACGCCAGATCTGAAACTGTTTTGTTGACCTCTTGGTGGTTTTGTGGGTTGCATGTCACTTTTTACCGAGAATATCACTTCGTCTTCTTCACAAAAGTTGTATAGAACATCCTGAAGATTAACATACTCAAATTTGAGGTATAACAAGAAAGTTTAGCCTAGTGAAACGATTTTCTTTTGAAGACGGCAGATCTGGAAGTACGGTACTGGACGCCCGAGACTTCGTGGACTATATGGTGACTATCGTTTGCGAATCTCACCTAGATCCCTTAATAAAAGTTGTAGGGGACCTTTTGAGGCAAAACATATCAAAATTTCAGAGGAAATGATGGAAGATAAGTAGGTGAAACCTTGATTTTTCGGAGACAGCTAAACTGCACTGTTCGGTACTAGGAACAGGAGATTCGACCGTCTATATTAAATTATCTAGAGCGAATCTGGCATAGATGTCTTCGTGAAAAATCTACCTTAGGATCTTGGCTATCACCTGGTAAACTTTCATAATTTTTGGAGGTCATTCGGGTATTTTAATCTAAATATTTCAAGAACTGCGCAATATGATTTTATCCGAATTTTGCATGCTGTATTGTGTGAGCTATATCTTCTTGTGTGAAGCTCTTTTGGGCATGTGTTCTTCATGAAATTGTTACCTTTATGTCTTGTCTATTACATGCTCTGATTGTATGATTTTTGAAGATCATATGGATATTTAATTTATATGTTTTCCAAAATTGTGCAAGTTGGAATTTGGTAAATTTCAAAAAGTCATGATGTATGGATTATTCTAAGTTGTATGGACCCCATGGATTGTATTGTCATAAGTGGTTGTATCTTGTTGCATGTATGATGATGATTGGAAATGCAAATAAGAATCAAATGATGAAAATGATCTTGTTTGCCATCACATCATATGCCATGTTGAAATTAAGCTATAATTGAAAATGAGATGTATGGGAATATGCATTGTGGTGATGAGAAGACCGTCGGAGGTGTGAGCCGATGATGCCCCGGGAGTGTCGGGATGCCCGGTGGTATATGGTACGTAATTCCAGGGGAGGCCTGGTGGTATGTCGGTACGTAATTCCGGAGGGTAGGGGTAACCATTTTCATGGCGAGCCCCGGAGATTTCCCCGGGAGTGTCGGGATGTGTGGCCGGTTGCTTGTTCGGCCAAGAGAGGGAGAGAGAGAGAGAGATTTCGCGAGAGAGAGGGAGAGTGGCCGAGAGGGAGGAGAAGCCGAGAGGAGGAGTCGCCGTCCGTCCGCCGTGTGCCGCCGTGATCGCCGCCATGTGCCGTCGTCCGTCCAGTCTAGAGGCAAGTTGGAGTCCTCTTGCTGCTCTTGCATGTGTGTGTGTTACATGTATGTTGAATTTTGGGTGATTAGGAGAGGAAAACCGAAGCTTGGATGACTTGTTTTTGAGTAAGGTTGCTGTTTTCGTTTGAATCCGCTCGAGTCAGAATGTTGTGAGAGCTTGCATGCATGTTTAGAGTTCGATTTTGGCTTTGATCTCTTCATGAAAGTTGTAGCTAACATCTTAAAATACAACATAATAAAATTTGGTGGAAAATGATGGAGATTTAAGGGGTTAAACTCTCATCATACGGAGACCTCAGATCTGGAACGATTTCACTGACCTCTTGATGGATTTGTGGTTGTATGTTGAGTTTTGCTAAGAATCTCTCTTCAATTTCTTCATGAAAGTTGTAGGGGACATCTTAAACTACAACATACTCAAATTTGAAGCAAAATGAACAAGTATAACCTAGTAAATCGACTAGATCTTGAAGACGGTAATTCTGGAGATGTATTACAGGACACTCGAGACTTCATGGACCTAAATGAAGACTATAATCTGGTTATTTGACTTAGATCTCTTCATAAAACTTGTAGAGAACATCTTTATGTAGAACATATCCAAATCTCAAAGGAAATGAAGAAGAACAGGTAGGTGAAAACTCAGTATTTCGGAGAAGCATGTACTGGACGATTCGGTGTTGGATCCAGAAGCTTCGTGTGATTGTAGAAAATAATCTAAAAAGAATCTGACTTGGAAGTCTGCATGAAAAATGTACTTTAATGTCTTTGCTATAACTTGGTAAAAGTTCGTAATTTTTGGAGGTCGTATGGATATTTTAATCGAATTTCTTCGAAGACTGTGCATTCTGATTTCATCCGAAAATTATATGCTGTTTTGTGTGAATTATGGATTTGCGTGGAATTCTATTTGGCCATGTATTTTGCATGAAATCATTATCCTATTATCTTGATTATCACTTGCCTTAATTTTTATGATTTTTGAGAATTATATAGATATTAAATTTAGTATTTTGAAAGTGGCACAAGCTGGAATTTAAATAAATGTAAAAAGGGCATGAGAAATGGATTATTTTAATCGGCACAAATTCCATAAATTTTATTTCATAAATAATTGTACTATGTAGCATGTACGATAAGGTCTTGATGTATGCATGACAATGGATTGAGATACATGTGTGAATTCAATGCTGAATATGACTTGTTTGCCATCACATCATATGCCATGCTAAATTAAGAAATTGGTAAACATGGATAATGTTAAATGAGGAGATTGTTGTGGCAGATGATAATGCCCGGAATGTATAGAGATACATTGCCGGATGGCCCTGGGAGTTTCAGGATGCCCGGAAAGTTAGGGGTGCCGGAAGCCCTGGAGGTTTGTGCCCAGGGGGATGCCTCGCGATGCTAGTAGGGGTGCGGGATGCCCGGCCAGGGAGTGTTAATGCCGGAAGCCTCGTCGGAGGTCTTTGCCCGAGAGGATGCCTCGTGATGCCAGTTGGGATGCGAGATGCCCGGAATGTGGGGGGCCGGATGCCCGGTGGCCTTGAATGGCTGAATGCCGGAGGTTTTTTTTTTTTTTTTTTTTCTCGCATGGGATGCGAGTGTAAAATATGAGATGAAATTGATGATCCGAGGAAGGGTGATGTGGTGATCAAATTGAAAGCTAAAAGTGGAAATTGAACCATGCATGATGATGATGATGTATGATGTGATACGATGATGATCACCCATGGCATGATGATATGCATGATGATGATGATGTATGATGTGATACGATGATGATCACCCATGGCATGATGATATGCATGAAGATGATGATGTATGATGTGATATGAAGATGATCACCCATGGCATGATGATATGCATGATATGATGATGATGTATGATATGGCACGATGACATGCATATATGTTGTGATATGATGATGTCATGATGATGATGACATGTGTATGATATGATGATGATGACATGTGTGATATGATGATGTCATGATGATGATGACATGTGTGATATGATGATGCCACGATGATGATGACATGTGTATGGTATGATGATGTCATGTATATGATGATGATGACATGTGTGTGATATAATAATGTCATGATGACGATGATATGAGTATGACATGATGATACACATGTATGTATTATGATTTGTGGTGATGATGCATGATAGTATATGCATGGCTTCAAGGTAAGTAATGCCTGCAATGCATGTATGACTTGTATGATGTATTGAGTGGTTATTGGATTCCTTTACTTGCTGAGTGGTTGTACTCACCCCTTTTGGGGACCAACATTTCAGATTAGCAACATGTCGCTTCCTGCCATTACGCGGGGTGTGTTTTACGGTCTACCATCCGATGTAGAGGTCGAGTGCGAGGAGTTCGGCTGTCCTTCTATTCCTGGATTGACATATATATGAGTGCGCTGTTTAGTCATGTACGACGTAGGCCTGGCTGGGGGCCCGGTTGTCCAGGAGTTCATCTCCGTCCACGTTCGTCACGATGGTGTGATGAGAGGGATGTCACGACGGTGTGATGAGAGGGATGTTGCCACCGTCATCGCCTGATGCACCGGATTGGGTGTGAGGCCCGTGCGTGACGAGTAGGAGCTGGTTTTTTTTTTTGGGATAGTTAGCCGACACTGATGATGGCGGTTGTGCACGTGAGATGTAGTGGGTCTAGGGTTCTTTTTGGGGTTTTAGGCCGGACGTGGCTGATTCCTGGCTTTTCCTTTTGATGTACCGACCCAAAAGAAGTCCCATCTTGAAAATATATGTAAATAAAGTGTCGTGGCTTGTCTTTTAATCATGATGATTAATGGTGTGTATTTGTATCATGGTTGCTGGAGGGAGAGATGGTGATTTTTTATTTTGCTTCCGCTGATGAGTCGCGCTGGGACCGTTTTATAAAAAAAAAATGTGTCTACTAATTACGACGCCTCTTCTAAGAAGAAAGGTAATAAGGTGTAACATTGGCGCTTGTGGCGACCTACGAAGGGTTCGGGGTGCCACAGGATGCCCGATGGTATATGGTGCGTAATTCGAGGGGAGGCCTGGTGGTATGTCGATACGTAATTCCGGAGGGTAGGGGTAACCATTTTCATGGCGAGCCCCAGAGATTTCCCCGGGAGTGTCGGGATGCCCGGTGGTATACGGTACGTAATTCCAGAGGAGGGGGGATCCTGGTGGTATGTTGGTACGTAATTTCGGAAGCCTCGGAGGTGTGTGCCGAGGGGATACCTCGTGATGCCAGTTGGGGTACGAGATGCCCAGCCAGGGAGTGTAAATGCCAGAAGCCCTGGAGGTTTGTGCACAGGGGGATGTCTCGTGATACTAGTTGGGATGCGAGATGCCCAGAATGTGGGGGGCCGGATGCCCGGTTGTATTTTGAATACATGCCCGGAGGTTCCTTGCGATGCCTGGTTAGATGCGAGCGATAAATTGTGGGATGCAAACATTGGTCCCTGGAAAGAAAAACTGATGAGATCCTTGTGAAAGATAAGAATTGAAAATGAATCATGTGTATGGGTGTATGCATATGGCATGATGCATGATCGGCTTATGAAAATAAATTGATGCTATTTGTTATTGAAAATGCGATCATGAAGGCATGAATGGATTTCATGGTGATGTATGCTTGATAGCATGGATGATATGAATCATGATGGTATGTGCACATATCACATGGATATGCATGAATGCTTGATGATGAGTGCATGGTGATATATGCACATATGGCATGGATATGCATGAATTCTTGATGATGAGTGCATGGTGGTATGTGCACATATGGCATGGTGATATATGCATGGATGCATGATGATGAGTGCATGGATGTATGTACACCAATGGCATGATGATATGTATGACATGATGATGGTAAGTGCATGGATGTATGTGCACCTATGGCATGATGGTACATGTATGATATGATGGTGATGATTACATGAGGATGCGTGTACATGTGGTATGATGACATATGCATGGCTCCAAGGTAAATTATGCATGGATGCTTGAATGATATGTCTTATGCTATGATTATTATGATTGTATTGTGTGATGCATTGAGTGGTTTATTAGGTCCTTTACCTGCTGAGTGGCTGTACTCACCCCTTTTGGGGAATAACATTTTAGACTAGATAAGATACCTCTACTGCCACTGCTACCAGTAGATGGATCAAGTGGTTGGATATGATGGCGAGGAGAAGGATAGCAAAGGAAGGAACTTTTGGACGCCGACACTAATCGATGAACTTTAAGTATACGACTGTTGGAGGAGAAGTCGGTCATCTTTTGAAGTATAGCCAAGTATAGAAAACCATGGCATTTCGATGTACCGACTAAAGATGTCCATCTGCTTTATGTAAATAAAAGTATTCGGCTTTAACTTACCTATAAATGCTTAGTTGGTGTGCATCGTTTTCTGAATATAGGGAAGTGAGTTGTTGGATATGCTTCCATTACATGAATTGCGCAAGGGACCGATCTAAAAGATGTAAACCCCCAGGTTGTATGGACCCGCTACAATTGAAATGGTATCAGAGTGACATAATATAAGGGAAAGTGAAAGGTAAGCGAACTGTGGCTACTCTAACGGATCGGGGGCCGTCGAGGGGTGCCACATATGCGATCTAATTGTGACACTGCATTGAAATCCTCAGCCAATGTTGTAATTGAGAATAAATTATTTATGTCTCAAATTAAATGCATGTCAATTAGATTTGTGCATAAAGGAGTACGTCCAGTCCTCTAAATTCGACCAACATCCTATTCTTGCTATTGAAAAGGAGTACTTTGTTACTCTCCAGATCCCTCTAGAATTTCCCAGACAATGGGTTCAACAGGGATATTCTCAAGTCAATTATGGAGCTGTTCGTCTTGCTCTCACCTTCCATGGTCATAAAGGTTTGCTAGTTGTGGCAAGAATTGCGTTGTTAGATACCAGGTTTTTACAATACCAGCATGCTTGCATCGGTACTGTTCAAACTACTTTAAATGCCGGAACAGTCTTTGTGACTTTGTATCCAAACTTCAACATCGCCCTTTCAGACCCCCAACTACTCTTTTTTCTGAAAGTTCAAGTCCAGCTCACTGGAGCCCCTCAAATTGCTGACTCTGTAGTCGTAACCTTACATTACCAAATGGTTTATCGAGTTTAGAACCACGCTCTTGACCTTAACTTCAATAATGGTAATGAAGATGCATTGTTCATCTCCATGCAGAATGATCAGGCATCATGCATCCATGTTCCGAGGCAGATTCCGAAGGATACGTTGGCTAAACTCCTTCCAGAGACTTGGATCACCAACTACGAAAAGCTACACCAGCATAACAAGCCTTTCCAGTCTACGGACTCAGAGTTCGTACAGAAAAAAGATGGAACTGTTTCCATCAAATTTGGCAAGGAAAAGGAAGAAAGTCCTTCTATCTTCCAGACCCTCTTCATGATTGAACCATGTGTTCCTGAATCTATTTCCGAACCAGACCCAAAAAAGCATGTTAGACACTTCGATGGTGATGGACATCCTGTTCATTACTATAAAGACAATTATGGTAATTGTTTTTGGGATCCTTTTTGCCAATGTTCATACTGTATAAATTCTCCTGACGAGGTAGACCCTCTTGCAAGACCTCCACCTCGACGGAAAAGGCTAAAGGATAAGGTGTACCAAAGGTACTTAGATGGAGATTCCTCCGTTGATACTCTTGGTGAGTGTGACAAATAGCAGTTCATGATTTCTTATGCACCACCTCCACCACCAGAGTCCAGTACTACATCCCAAGCCTCACCAGATCCACCAAAAACACTTCCACCATCTCCTCCTAAGAAAAAGCAAGCTCTCTCTCCATTTTATAAGCCAATCCTCAAATGGGCTAAGAAGCACTCTTACCCCCTTGAAATTCCAAAAGAAACACCATCCACTTCTTCTATTGCCATGTTCCAGGACACTGACTTTCCTCCTCTTGTCAAGGAAAGTTCTAAACTCACATTTCCTGCTTCAGAAGAGTTTATTGATCCACATGGCAGATACCGCTATGTTCCCAAGATTCCTACCCCCACTGATGTGGATGAACATGGACGACAAAGAAAGAATCCCGTCATTGAAGCTGTTCTAAATTGGCAATCGAGACTCGTTAGCACAAAACAATGCCTTCAAGGCAATGGATTCCAAAATTGGAAACGTGCAACAAGATCTCCGAAGGTATGATGAAAGTACCAAAAAGATACTTTTTGAGTTCCAGAAAAGGCTTCACGCCTTGGAATCAGGACAACATCTTGGGTATCATTATCTTGAAAGTCCAAAGCCAGAAATAGAAAAGCTCAAAAGGCAAATCCAACTTCTTGAAGAAGGAAGGTTCAGACCTTTCGATCCATTGGCACCTCCTGTTAGAACTGGGTATTTACCTCCACCACCACAGATGTCTATTTTTGCCGCTATTCCAGAAGATCCCTACAGAAGAGAACCAGATATGGCAGAAATACGAAATCGCCTCAAAGCCCTGCAGAATGAAAAAAGGAAAGAAAAAACACCCCCTACAGAATCAAGTTCAATCGTTATAAGAGAAAGGCCAGATTATATGATGTTATCAAATCCATTAGAATCTTTTCTAAAGGATTTGGGTACTCAGGAACCTGACCCTGTTATTCAACAGCCTGATCCTACCATCCCAGAAAAACAGATTCTGTTCCCAGCTGAAGAAACTTCTCTTGATACTGAAGCAGATTCAGTATCCCTTTCCTCTTCTTCATCCTTCTCAATTCCTACAGTCGATTCCCTCCCCATTGCGCTAGTAACTTCATCAATATTCATGGCTGACCCTCCAGATTATGAAATGGAATCAAACTATTCTGACCCTGAAATTGGTCAGACAAGCAATCCTGCTCAGCATGTGTCCATTGCATCAAAACAATTCTTCACCATTGATGATATTCCTTATCACAAATGGCTTGAAAGGCTTGAAGAATTTTATACTTGGTTGAATACTCAGTCCATCACCAACCATGATATGAATGATGTCCTTTACAACTTCGTTACAAGGTTCACAGGAAGCCTCAAACTCTGGTGGCAATCAATTTCAGAACAAGACCAGATTCATTTTCTGATGTCACCAAATTTCAGCCAAGCCATCACTCTCTTATATCATGTTTTCGTGGGAAAACCCACTGATCTCATAGAGATAAAAAGAAGAGAGTTTTTCGAGAGAAGATGTTGCTCCCTCCAGGAGAAGCATCTTGATAAGCATTATCGAATAATGCTTAAGCTTTTTTACCAAGTCGGTGCAGATCCAAATCTGAAGCATCTTTTCCTTACTTCCATCCCTAAAGAACTATCCCAGATGGTTGAAAGATCTTTCTTTGGAAAACAAAGGAGAATAGAAGATATTCCCTTGGGAGAAATACAGCAAGAAGTTCATTTATGTCTCGAAGAACTATGCTTAAAACGCCAGATGGTCCGTACCTACATCACAGATGAAAAGCGCCTTGAATCAGCTTGTTCTTGCCAAAAGTTAAAAATCAAATGTTCCAAGAAAGACTGTGATGGTACTTGTGGCAAGTATTCCCGGAAGAAAAAACACTACAAGAAGTTTTGGATAAAGAAATCCAAACATGGCTCCAAGCATTTCCGGAAAAAGAAGAAATGGCGATACCTATGCAAAAGGAAGGATCGCACAGGCCACAAAAAATCAAACCGTTGCTACATTTGCAATAAGAAAGGACATTTTGCCAAAAACTGTCCTCAAGCGAGAAAAGGTCAGAATCATCTAATTCATCACATTGAGAATGAAACAGGTATTTCTCTTGAAAATGATGATATTGAATCCTTATTCTCTGCTGATGAAGAACCATTTGAACAAACTCTTTGTGTCATTCCCTCTTACCAAACTTCCAGTGAAACTGAGTCAGACTCAGAATCTGAAGACATTTTTCACATATCTCCCACATCTTCAGAACCAAATCTTGACATATTTTCAAGTCAAACTCACTGTCCCCATTTCCCTATAAAAATCCTCAATTCGAAGTTTGCCAGACCTATTAATGTCATTGCTCTCATTGATACCGGAGCAAGCTGTTCCATCTTAGATACTAAAGTTCTGCCTGAAGAATATTGGACTCCCTATGTCCGATATTTCAACTCCGCCTCTAGAGATACTTTCTCCACAAATGTCAAGACCACTCCTGTAACTGTCCAGTTCTTCCCTCAGTGCTCCATAACTGCAAAAATATTTGGATCAAACCTTCCCAATAAAGATCTGATAATTGGGTGGGATATCATGACTCAAATTTCTCAGCTTCGCATCATTCCTGGAAAATGTCTTAGATATAGAGATCAATTCTCTGAGTTCGTCAATATTCATAGACTCTTTTCCATTCAGATGAGTCTATTAGATCCAATCATGCAAAAGTTGCTGGAATCTTGTTCAGAATCCCATTCGGAATTCACTCAAAAATGTTCTCATCATTTATGGGAAAATCCAGAATTCTTTGTTCGCCTCCCTTTCAAGAAAAAAGAAGACATCAACCCAACAAAGGCGAGTCATATGGGAATGAAGCCAGAACACTTGGCTTTAGCCCAAAGGGAATGCTTAGAATTATTGCAACAAGGCCTTATTGAAATCTCCGATTCTCAATGGGCTTGTGAAGCCTTTTATGTCAATAGGCATGCCGAGCAAAACAGAGGAAAAATGAGACTGGTGATCAACTATCAACCTCTCAATCTTTTTCTCCAAGATGATAAATTCCCTTTACCATCCATAGATTCTCTCTTTAATGGACTAACCAAGGCCCATATCTACTCCAAATTTGACCTCAAAGCCGGATTTTGGCAATTGGGTATCCATCCTGAAGACAAATCCAAAATAGGATTCTGTATCCTGAACCAGCACTTCCAGTGGAAGGTTCTTCCTTTTGGCCTAAAGGTAGCACCATCCCTGTTCCAAAAGGCCATGTGTCGTATTTTCCAACCAATCTTGTCAAGTGCAGCCGTATACATCGACGATATTCTGCTCTACAGTCCTGACGAGTAGTCACACTGTCAACTCCTTGAGCAGTTTGCAGAAATCGTGAAAAAGCATGGTATTATACTTTCTCAAAGGAAAATGAATATTGCCCAGACAGAAATCGAATTTCTTGGTATGCACCTCAACAAAGTTACATACTATCCAGGGCCACATATCGCTCAAGAATTATTGAAGTTTCCTGAAGATAACTTCACGACAAAACAAGTTCAGCAATTTATTGGGATAATCAATTATCTCAGGGTTTTTGTCCCAAACATTGCAAAGCTCCTGATTCCTTTGTAATCTATGCTGAAAAAGAATTCCCCACCTTGGGGAAAAACCCAGACCAAAGTAGTCGTTGAACTTAAGGAGATTATGCAGAATCTCCCACAATTACAAATACCATCAACTGGAAAAAGAATTCTTCAGACTGACGCCAGTGATGAATACTGGGTAGCCATCCTGTTCGAAGAAATTGATGGTAAGAGGCACCTTTGTGCTCACAAAAGTGGAAAGTTTTCTCAAGCCGAAATGCATTACCATTCCACTTTCAAAGAAATCCTAGCAGTAAAAAATGGAATCAAAAAATTTGAGTTTCATCTCATTGGCCATCACTTCTTGGTAGAATTAGACATGGCATCTTTCCCCCAGATGACCAAGTTTAAACAGAAATAGATTCCAAACTCTCAACTACTTCGATGGGCTGAATGGTTCTCAAAATACTCTTTTGAAGCGAAACATATTCCTGGAAAAAAGAATGTGCTTGCTGACTTCTTGTCAAGACCCAAAGCACCAGCTGAAATCAACATGTACATCAAGAGGTCTGCTTTCCATATGCTCAATCATGGCATGAAATATAAGATTGAGAAGATCAAAGATTTGCCAAGCTGGAAATATCCCCAAGAGATTATTCAGCAAATCCAGAACGACAGTCTTGCTGAAAACTTGGAGAACCTCATGTGGCAATGCCACACAGACCTATTCAGATTCAATGGAGGTTCGATTCTTTATCCTTTCGGGTTAAATTTGAATTATCCTTTCATTCATCCTCTTATCTGGAAGGAAGATGACTTCCTTGACCAGCTCAAGACGCTATTATGGTACTTAACCAATAAGTACTTAATAGCTATTGAAATTCCCACCAGAAGATTCATTGCCAATCTCACCAGAATATTCTTACTCGGAAGAAATGTGGAAAAAGAAAGCGATAAGAATCTCTTAGACTTTCTTAATTGGTTCTATCACCCTACATGTTGGAAACAAGATTTGGAAAAAGAACTGAGAACCATGACACCAAATCCTGAGGTCCACACCATCCTGTTTTTCCGACGTCCATGGAATTTTTGTAGAAACAATGGTAGTATTCTCGATGCACCACTCGAAATAGGAACCACATCCTATAAACCTCACTTGAACAGCCGAGAAGCCTGGATTCACAAATCTTACCAAAGATCTGTTAGGTTTTGTGAAAACGAGTACCGAGAACTCTAGAGAATCCTATGTCAAGAAAACAAAACCATTCCTGAAGATGTTTGGAATAATGTACCCACTACGTGGGATCATTATGACCTAGCACCAAAAGCTACGGAAGCACTCAGGCAATACAAACAAGCTGTATCGTCCCAAGAGCATGAAATGACAAGCGAAGATGACATTGTCCAGTCTACTCAAGACCCCTACGCACGCTTTGGAGGTCCTCTATCCCAGAATCCCTGCGAACAGGGATCTTCATCCTCATTCCAAGACATGGACACATCTTTTTATGCACAACCATCCAATTGGCCTCAGCCAAGCATTCCTGCCAACACTACCAGTGAAAATACAAACTTGGCAGAAGAAGAAGCATCCCATTGGGCTCATGAACAAGCATCCTCATCAAGGAGGCTGAATCAAATCCTCTCACCTGAAGATCTTGAAGCCCTTCAACAAAAGTATGAGGCACATCTCCTAGAAGACAGCTCAGATGACTCAGTATGTAGCTACAATGCTTGTGATGGACGAGACCGCTGAGTCCGTACAATTTCACTGTAGCAAAATCACTGTTCACTTTTACTGTAGCACTAGGCTAGGGAAAGTATTGTTCACAGTACAGTTACTGTTCATAGTGTGCGAATAATTCCCTCTCGGAAGTTTCCGGTGCCTCTGTTTGTATCTGGACCCGTGAGCTTGGTCCCTGTGTGCGTCCTTGTGACCTCTTATTGTCTATATAAGGCAAGGAGGGTGTATTGTTTTGGGCAGAGTCCCCTGAAGTAAAGTGTGTGCTTTGTGAAAAACCTCTCCATGGCTTTCTAAATTCCTCTTCTTCTCCAGCCTAGTAGGATCCTCCGAGAAATGCAGCTTGGGTAGATTAGAAACGCTTCCATCCTGGCATCTCTGAGTGTCTCTAGGCTCTGAACTAAAAGGCTGAGTGGTTTTTCTGCTAAAAGGTTGTCCCTGAAGGGCTTGAACGAGAGTTGTTCGCCCACTGTGGGATGCATACCTGCAGGAAATTTACTCTCCTTCCCTGGTTCTAAGTCTAGGTCCATTCATGGTATCAGAGCCATGGTTTCGTTTTTAATATTATCCATTCCATGCGCTTGATAGGTGAATCCAGTGCTGAGAAGATCTCTTCACATTATGACAGAACTAGAAATCCTTGAAGCACCCGTTTCCCTTGCTCATTCCCCTTCATCTTCAACCCCTCCAGAGTTTCGTGTTTCCAATGCTTCTAAGATAGATTATCTTTATGAAGTTTCTCTTAGCGATGAAACCAAAATCTCAGAAACTCAACTTCCTCTTATGAACCCTTACTCTGCTTTTGCTAAAACAATGACTTGACAAATATTCCGTGGTCTTTGTTTGATCGGGACATAGTAAGACAGAGGGATTGAATTACACTGTAACCAAAGCTGACAGGTTCATTATGTTATTAAAGTATTCACACTATCTGGGTAGTCATGATATATTACTAGATGTCAATCATGGCTTGTAAGACCCAAAGATTAATCGGGATAATTAATTCTTTTGGGAGTACTAATGTGTTAGTGCAAGTCTTACTACCAGCTTAGTGATGAACCTAGGGATGTCACACACCATAAACAATTAGGATGACATGGAACAAGAGAGAAATAATGTTGCAAATGTGTTTGCAATTACTGCAATCGAATTGTCAATTTGAAATTAAATTAAATGAGATTTAATTTTATTTGTATT
The DNA here is from genome assembly GCA_016097545.1 of Eucalyptus victrix. Classification (NCBI taxonomy): domain Eukaryota; kingdom Viridiplantae; phylum Streptophyta; class Magnoliopsida; order Myrtales; family Myrtaceae; genus Eucalyptus; species Eucalyptus victrix. The sequence goes on from CM027842.1 coordinate 51,960,458, forward strand.
TTAGTCACGAGCTTACTTGCATATGATGTACACGCATGCCCGAAGTGGATATATGTTAACGTACCCCAATTGTACATATAAGGATTATGTTATTTTTACTTTTAAAAGGAATTGATTAATTAATCCTTTTTTCGTTTAATTAATTGATTAATTAATTAATGTATGAATGGTTGCAACGCACATGATATGTGCGTTGCCTTTTATTAGTAATAAAAAAAAATTATTAAAGCTTTAAAGCTTCGTGCATGTGAACATGGTCAGCGGTTGCTGATCCCACGATCAGCAACCGTTGCTAATTCATGAAGGCTTTAAGAAAATAAAATGCCGCAAAAAGGGTGCGGGGAATAATTGATGCTTTGCTGAAAATAGAGAGCAAATTGTGTGCGGGAATAAGTGATGTTTTGCTGAAAAGAGAGAGCAAATTGTGTGCGTGTTCTTGTGTCTTTGAGACGCAAGAAAGAAGAGCGTTATCTCGTTTGGGCCGTGACTATTATACATCAAGAATACGACAGATTGTTTCCACGTGATTGCTAGCATGATCATTGTGGTGAATATCCGAAAGTTCTTTCTTCCGTTCAACGTTCGTTGTTGGTGTGTCTGAACTAGAGGTCCGACGCTTGTGGGACTCGAACTGTAGAACATCCAAATTGACTCGTTTCAAAGCGCGCTTCGAGAGGTAATTCGTTTAACTCCCTTTTATGCTTAGATTTTTTATTAAAACGCACGAACAACGCCTTAGGAGAATCATGTATAAAATATATCTTTGTTTCCGCTGCGTTCATTTTGTTAATTTTTCTTATACATGATTCATGAAACCCCAACAATTACTCCATGCATCATAATGGCTCCCAAAGAGGCAAGTGGGGCTGTTTTTCCAGATTCGTTGTTAATACAGATTAATCCTAGCTGGAATCAAGTCCAGCTGCAAGTCAGCATGAGAGCTGTGAGAGAGCAGTTGCTGACCGTTAAAGATTTTGCAGGGTTAGACCGTGTGTGATTTTGTAACCACTGTTTGTGATACATCATCGACTATAGGTAGGTTACATAGTTAATGGGCTACATATTATTCTTGAGTAGCAGGTCAAGTCGTTGAGACTGCTCATTGATGTCGATCATGTGTGACCTCTGTCTATCTTTCCCAAATAGGTCTAATGGACGAAAAAGACATCCTCAGTATTAGTTTAACAACTGATGTAATACAACCAATCAATCATGATGCATATATAATATACACCATTTGCCACCTTTTACATTTGAATTTTGAATCTCTTGTTTCATAAATAACTTCTTCTTGCGGAGGCCGAGCCCCTAGACCCCCCTTATAACATTGTCCTTGTTATCAATTTGCGAGAACTTATTTTCTTAATTTATGTTGATATGAAGTCAATCGTATATCAAGAAATATTAAGCACGAAATTTATACCCTGAAACCCTTTCGGAAGAACTTCTACTGTATCCACCACAAAAAAAAAAAAAAAAAAGATTTCTGATTGAGACAATATCCACAATGTGCAGCACAAAACAGAAGGGAACTCATTTATTGCTTAACCTATGGTCAACAGTTCAGCTAGCGATTATTTCCACAGTAGCTGGTGACACTTAATGCTGTGGGAGACCGTGAAAGCCAGGGTGTAATTTGTTTTAAGAAATTGCAAGGTGATGCTTTTTAGATCCAGTAATAGAAACGAGGACCGTGTTTCCAACCAAGATCAATGAGCTGTTTTCAGTTCATGGCAATGAAATAACTTCATGAATGCAACAATATCCACCTGTAAAAGCAATCCGTGTCGTAAGGAATTGTAGGAGGACTTGGTGCCACGCTTAAATTTTATCCTTGTTTGTAATTAACGATGCAAACACCTCAAACTTTCTTTCCATTCCATGTTGGGTTCCAATGCATTGCCATTAAATCTCTTTTCAAAACCCTAAAGAACTTGAGGATTCATTAACCTATCCATTTGTGGAGGCGCTCGAGCTCTGAATCTAAGTAGCAAGTCTGAGTCTCGAGACCTCATATGTGAGATCGTGCACCTCAACCGTAGGAGGCGACCTCCATTAATGGAGATCGACCCTGAGCGAGAGCGAGAAGCATGGCCGCGGCTATTAGGTTAACAGTGTTTGTAATGGCGGTGGTCGAGTTTCGGTTTAAAGCTGATGGCAGCTGAATTTCGATTTGTTGGGGGTGGGGGCCAAATTTCGATTTAAAAGCGATATCTAACATGTAGAAAAAGTGCAAGATTACCCAAATCATTATCCAAAAATAAGTTAGACGACAACTAGTACTACAAATTAACTTTGAGAGACTGCTTAAAGGAGGAAGATGATGTTGATGTTCGTAGTTTCTTAATCACTAAAAAGCAGGTGAACCTGCACAAAGACCCTAGTCCCCCATATTTATCGAGTTGCGTCCCTTTAATTATTAGTACTTTTTGTAAGCCTCTCATTCTTTCTTTAACCCCCCTAAAAAAAAGAAAAATTAAAAATAAACCTCTCAGTTATATGTTGACATTCATTCTTTTTGAATAACAATTCGACTTTAATTATGTAGCCAATCCAAAAATTCAATGTCAAGACATTGACTTTTCAATTTATAAAAGTTGCTTTCATCGTATCTTATGATTGTGCATGATTTCTTGTGTAGGTGAGATTTGAGATATAGTTTGAGACATTTGAAACCGATTCAACTACGTCACTAAATCAACTAACAGCACAGATTATTGCTAGGGCTATACAACGCATGACCCATTTACACAGCACGAGGCAAAATTTGAAGTATATTGATGAGAATGGATAGGCTTTTATCCCTAGTAAATCATTTCATGGTTTTAATATAATGCTAATGTGAGCCCACACATATTGAATGTACATTTGCATATGGAGAAAATTATTAAAAAAAAAATCATAAACCTATTGCATTGTGTCTATTTAATCCTAAACTTTTTTTTTTTTTTTGCCAACCTCAATGGCATTACTTAAGACGGCCGATGTCCAAGTTGGTTTTGGTATGCCAAAATTGGCTAAATAGACTGAATTAACACAAATACAAAATTTTTTGCCTACCTCAATGGCAAGCATGCCGAAAGTGATGAATTAGCCAGCCGCTCCTATCTTTCTATATTTTTTCCGGACAAAAAGCAAGAAGTGGTCCCTGCTGGCGGCACCGCAAGCAACTACTTGTTCCAGAGAACCAACCCTTTTTTCCTTTCTACTACGTCGGACAGGAACTTATAACTATATGAAGGCTGTTTTATTATTGCAGTCACGTAGCCAAGTGAGCATCTCTCTTAAATTGCAAACCCAGAACTCGTTAGTGTCTCGCTCTCTAGCTCTCTCTCTCTCTCTCTCTCTCTCTCTCTCTCTCTCTCTCTCTCTCTCTCTCTCTCTCTCTCTCCCCTCCCCCCCACAATGACCATGGCTAGATTTCTGCATTCATCTCCGACGACCGTCCTTGCCGTGATTGGTTTAGCCAAGGTGATGATGGGAACTTTCCTATGCCCGTCTGCAGAGGCGGCTCGAGCGTTCTTCATGTCTGGTGACTCACTCCTCGACAATGGCAACAACAACTACTTGGTGACCACAGCCCGTGCGGACTCGCCCCCCTACGGCATTGATTACCCGACTGGCCAGCCCACTGGCCGGTTCTCCAACGGGTTCAACATTCCGGACTTCATCAGTAGGGTTTTCGTTTTCACATTTCAGTGCGCATTTTCTGTTTCATTATGATACAAATGAGGTCCGGTTTATCAGCTAAAATGTGAATTACTCAGGTCAAGAATTAGGTTCGGAGTCGACATTGCCATACCTGAGTCCCGAGCTCACAGGACAGAAGTTATTAGTTGGTGCTAATTTCGCTTCTGCTGGAATCGGAATTCTCAATGACACTGGAACGCAATTTGTAAGCATCATCTGTTCTAGCTACCTCTAGAATGGATAATATATATGAACGATGAATCAGCATATAACATAAGAGCTCTTCATCAACTCGATTAAGTCAACAACTGAAGAGTAATACTTAGCCAACTCGCCGTGGCTTGGTTCGGGTCCTTGCAGAACTTTCCATTCACGAATACTGCATAAGAAAAGAATTCATGTTAAAGTTTGGACATCATAAGGCAGAAGCCAAAGACACGGATGATGGAAAAATGGAGGACCAACTGTGATATTATGAAAATTCGACCTTATTTCGATAATATGAAATGGGCTTTTCAGCGACGATCCTATGGTCCTTTTTCTCTGAGCTGATCACTCATGAGTTAATTAATCTATCAGGTGAAGCCGTTAAGGGATATAAGCACGACAGACTTGAGAATTCGATCAGAAATCAACTACTCGACCGTGATAATTGGCAAGGGTCAATACGGCACCGTTATAATTGATTAGTGATCGGATATAGGTCAATTCGATGGAATGGCGTAATTAAATTGTGGGTGATTCCACAGGATTGCAAAATTCGTGTTGAACGACACTAACCCAATTCTCTGTTGATTCTGTATTCGGTACCCGTAATTGAGACCTTGAGATTTTTACGACAACTAAGAGTCGTCGATGAGTTGGAGATGCACAAACATGGATTGAAAATTATTAACCACGGGTCAAACATGATAAAATCCCTAAAAGCTACCCAGTAGGTTGGGTCGCGCTAAAATCACGTCCGGTCAATTTTAACCACGAAATTGAACTCGGTTTCGGGAATCGAACGTTCGAGCGTGTCACGATTTATTTTTAGGACATCGTCTCATCTTTTGAAGAAATTTCGTCGAGCCCGGAATTTTTATGGAAAATCAAAATTCAGCAAAATTAAATCTAGAAATTCGGATGGGTTGCTTTGGTGTGATTTTTGGCCAACAATTTGAATCAGTTTGTGGAGATTTAAAGAGAAATTCGTAGGGGCTGCTCCATTGGGATTTTTGGCCTTCAAATTGAGTTGTTTGGTGAGGATTTGGAAGGAATTTGGGAGGAAATTCGTATGGGCAGCAAGGGAGGCAATTTTGGTCACCTATTTGGCTTGTTTGTGAAGCTTCAGGAGGGAAAAATGCTATTGGAGGCTGCCAAGACTTCAAGGGCAGAAGACTTTAGCGGAAAAACACTTGAGTGCAAGATATTTTGGCTTGGCTTGCCATTGGCCAAGGCTTGGACTTCCTTGGCTCTTGTCCTCCCCCTCTCTCTCCCTTTTTCTTGCTTCTTCTCCCTCCTAGTGTGTGAACCTAGCCGACCTCTGCTGTTGCTGCTGCTTCTCCTTCTTCTTCCTCACTTCTTCTCCATTTTCATCACAACTCCAGCCCCTCACTGTCCCAACCCAGCCACCGAATGACCATCCACCCTCCTCGATCTCGCGCCACCGTCCCACCGTTCGAGTTGCCAGCCATGTCTGCTCGTGCCTCGTCCGTCTAGCAGCTCTGACCGAACCGCTTGTAAGCCGTCGTCACCTGTTGATCCATGCCCGCGCCAGCCCGTGTTTGACCGCTCGTCCATGCGCCCGTCACCAGCCGTCTGCGCCATCTTAGCTCGCCGTCTAGCCCCTCGACCACCTCAAATAGAACCGGCTTCCAACAGCAAGCCGTGAGGCTTGTTGGCCTTTTTCAAGCCTCTTTCGGGCCTCATTTAAAGTCACCGTAGGCACAGGATCTCATCGCCGTCGCGCCATCGTTGCCGTGAACCCATTTTCTCGCTAATCCGATGAGTTAACACCCTAATCTTGGATTAGGAAGTTAATTACATTTAGTTATGTGGACTAGTGTTAATTATGGATTAGTATAATCCTAGTTAGGGTAATTAGTGGTTAGGAGAGTTAGATGCCTAAGCTAGATTAATTTAGGTGGTTAGATAGATTAGTTAGCTAGCCTAATTAGATTAATGTAATTGTCCCAGCTAGATTAGTTAATTAGTTCAATTACATTGGTTAGATTAGCTTATGTAGATTAATTAAGTGGTTTAATTTAAATAATTTACCATTTATTTAATTAATTTATAATTAGCGTAAATTGTACCGGGATAGCTAGTTATTAGAATTTTATGCCGATCGTCATGGTTGAATTGATTTGTGAAATTGATTGCTAAATTATGCAATTGGATGCTTGGTGATGATTTTTGATCATTATTGCAAAAATTGATTTTAATGGACATTTAATTAGAAAAATACCGGGTATTGGGTTTTGACGCAAAAATATTTTATGTACTATATAAAATCGTGGAATTTTTAAATGGGAAAGTATCATGTTTTGTGGATCGATTTGATGGTGTGACCACGCACAATTATTTTCTAGGGTATTTTTAATACAAAGAAAATTGGCCAAGTCCATTATTTGAAAGGTAAGTGTTGACACCTCAATTTTGGTGACCCCTTTAGTCATTTATCGCATTAAAAAATCAGGGATTAATTTTAACCCTAAAAAAAAAAAATCAATTGCATAGCATATAATTTTAGATGCATTTATTTATTATTATTGCATTTGCATTGGGCTAATGACGAATGGGTTCGAATTGGTGGTTTTGAGCTTTAAATTGACAGGCTCGACTAAGCCCATGAAGTAAGCAAATTGGCCCAAGCCCCTTTTTTTAATGATCGAAAATTATCTCGTGAAAAATAGAGATTTTAAATTTTTCCGGGATATGTTGTGGATTTTTTTTTTAAAATATCTTCGGATAGGGCAAGTGTGACAAAAAATATTGCGAGCTCAACTTTGCAGGATTTGAAATTTCAGAAAGATCCTTTTGCAATCCTGAATCGTATCAAAAACAAATATTGCGTTCGGAAAAGAAATCTTCGTGGATATTGATTTGGAAAAACTAAAACCATAATCCGTGGCCTATAAAAAGGTTAAACGCGTAGGGTTTTGGGGGCTTTTTCTCGTTTATTAGTTTTGAAGAAAACAAACACAAAGGAGAAAACTTTTCTTCGTTGGAGAAAAGAAACCAAAAGGGTTTTTCCCTTTTTGCTGAAGAAGGTATAGGAGCTATAGTGAGGGGACAACTACAAGGACGTGCGGCAGTAGAGAGGGAAAAAGGAGAAAAACTACTGTTCATCTTCTTCATTGGATTTCCCTCTGTTGCTGCACTCACGCTGCGCCGACACCATCGAACCGCGCGTTGCTTCAAGCTCCCGTTGCGCCTACCGCGCCTCCACCCAACGCCGGCAACTGAACCGCCAACCACCGTTGCTTCGCCTGCTATCCGTGACCACCCAACGCCGATCCGCATCTGCTCCGCCTCACCTGCAACCTGCAGATCCCGTGTTCGCCGAGCCCCTCGCCACGCCACCGAGACTCCGGTAGCTTGAAGCTCCACCGCTTGCCCCCTGCAACGCTACCGCTACTCCTGCTCCGCCTGCTTGAAGCAGTTGCTTGTGACGCCACTTCTGCTTCGGTTCTGCCCGCACCCCAGCAGATCTCGAGCTGGCTCATCCCTACTTTGTCCGTGAGTTGCCCGAGCCCGCCTAGCTCCGCCTCTAGTCCGACGCTCGGCAGCCACCTCTCTGAGCTTTGCTCGTAGCAGCTACCAGCTGCTTCGCCTCTTTCCTCCCCCGTTCGCCACTGGTCCACCAGCTGCTGCCCAAGCCCCCTCATCGGAGCTTTGACGATCAAGACCTTTGCCCGATGGTGACCCACCACCACAGCCATCGTCCTTGAGCCGTGCTGCGCCGAGCCTCCATCATAGTTCACTTTACCGTTCAGATTTTGGAAAAAAATTTAAATTTAGGTAGAGATTTATTTTATTTTATTAGGTAGATTTATTTTATCTTATTTTATTTTTTATATTTTTTATTTTATTTGAAATATTTTTCGATGCTTAATAGAAATTCTCGACATACCACCTAATTCGTAATCGTACACAATTTTTTTTTTACTCCATCTATAAGGCTTTAGATGGAATAATTAATCAAGCGGGAGTAAAATCGATATCTTGGTTTTTAAGGCTTAAGATCAATTTATTGATTTTATTAATGAAACAATCAGGTTTGATAAGATATCATATTTGAATTCGATCAATGGATAATATATTTGATGACCATGGATGATTTGGTGTTTATCTTTTAATTGCTTTATTTGTCCCAAAAATACAAAAAAAAAAAATGCATTTACATTCCATGCAGATTAGAATTGATTACATGATAGAATAGTTAGATTTTTTTTTTAAATGCATGTTTAGATGGTATCTAGGTTAGATAATATCTTTTGAAATAAATAGCATGATGAGATAATTTTCTAAGTTACGATAGGATTTAGATTAGTCGAATCCTAACTTAAAATAGATAATATCTCACTTTAGTTAGATTTTTTATATTTTAGCAATTCTTATTATGGATTTTTATAAAAAATACAAAAATTCATGCGCATTTCATATAGAATTAGGTTCATGAAAAGCATGTCATTTAGTGATTGTTGCTAGGTTCATTTAATTAGAAATTGCCCATCATTATAATTAGGCCATTTGGTTAATTTAGATTGCACTTTTATTATTGCATTTCTTTAGTTTCAAATTTCATGAATAAAAACAAAAACAAAAATTACTTTACTCATGTCATATAGTTTAGGCTATACTGTTATGTCATATCACTTCATGTTAGATTAGTAACATTGCATTGCATATAGATTAGATTCTCATTACATAAGTGAAAACAAAAATTGAGTGATTGCATGTCATATCTAGGACTGTTGATGTGAATTCTGATCTAACAACATAGATGCTTTCGTTGCTATGAGGTAAGTTCTGCATTTTTTTATTTGCTTTTCTTGAGTATTAAATTGGTGGTTTATGCACCTGCATGATCACCTCACATGTTAGGGAAGTAAATTAAAATTAATTCAAGTTGCATGCAAAACATTTTTTCGAAATAAAAAAAGAAAGGTACCGAAAGGGCATTAGAAAAGTCTAATGTAACCAAGTCCCCGTACCCAAAGTCTCTGGTTCGTAGAAGTAAAATAATTCTCCCATTATTTTACTTAGGTGTCTAATCAACCTACCGTAAACTAATTAGTGGCGACTCCATTTTTCATGCTAAATATTTGAACCTAAGTCGCAAATTGGTATGGGCTTGGGAGAGCCTAAGCTAAGTTAGATTTAGTAGTCCATTAGCCTAAACTTAGGTGGTGCACTAGAAATTTAGGTCATGACAGCTTGGTGACTCCGTTGGAGAACTTGAGTTAAAACTCTTAGTGGACTTAGGCCAATTTTCTCTTCTATTTGAAAAAAAAAATGTTTTTGTTTGGCAGCAAGGATCATAGGTACGTCCCTAATGTTTAAGGTGTTAAATATTCTTGAAGGATGGGAGGTATAAGGGGAAGTGTTTGCTAACCTTTGTTTTGTAGGGAGGCGTAGGAATGTATGGTTTATTTTCATGTTGAAGTGTTGCTTGATATAAACTGTCGTGCATGCCTTGCATTCACACTACACTTTTGCACACACAACCTGCCGCTGGACTTGGGCCGCACTAGGATACTTATGATAGTATTGAGTTGGATACGACTTCGACCACGAGGTCGTGTAGTAGAGGTTGCCCAACTCAATCCCGAAAGCTTTTGTCTTGGTGTCAAAAATGTTTACCTCTACCCACGAGACTGCGTCGCATTGGGGTATCATTTTTTACTAAGCCGGAGTTAGAAGGACTTGACTGAGTACGCGAGGCTGCGACTAGTCATCCTACCCTTTTAGCTCCACCTTGCTTAGCCTTCTTAGTTAGAAATTGAACCCCACATTTCATGTGCTTGTCTATGTGGTTGCTTTAATCGTCTGGTAAAGTAAGTTTTCCACCATTTACTCTTGCAATTTACTTACCTTGTTATGTTTTTGGTCGGTCCATGACATTAGGTTGGTTGAATCCTGGTCTATAAACAATGGGAAGATTCGACATTCAATTCGTGCTTTCATCAAAGGTTGAACTCAAATAATGGTGGGATCATCTAGGTCACGATGGCCAACGCTATGTGGAAAGCAAACTTGGTCGCCTTGTTCCCTTTCTCGACATCGATGTCCAAAGTGGTGTTATGCAATGACTCTCTCATTTCTAGTGCCCTCAAACATCAATGTTCATATTTGGTAAGCATGAGTTGACACTGACTCTCGAAGAATACAGCATCGCCATAGGAAAACTTTTGGAATTGGAATTAATAAACCCACCTCTTGGAGTAGAACTTGAATCAATTATGTTTAACTTTCTTAGGATGGATAAGAATCAGATAAAAAGAGTGTTGAAATATAATTGTCATTCATGTCCATTTTACTTCCTAGATCAGAGTTTTGCTAATGCTAACACTCTTTTAAAAAGCAAGATCTTCCTTCTAGCCTTCTTCAGATTTATTGTTTTTCCTCTTCATAAAGGCGCCATTAATCCTTTTGTCGCATGGGTGGTCAAATAAGTGTGTGCTAGAATTAGTTTTGTCAACACTATTTTAGCTGAAACATTCTTGTTGCTCACCCGATTTAAGGAAGATCAAGATAAAACCTTTTGTGCACCGACCAGCTTTTACAAATTTGGTTCTTTTCTCATATGAGTAGGATCGATATTCGCATGAATATTATTAATGTTACTGATTCCCATCATCCCATTCAGGTATTCAAAAATCATCAAGATCAAACTCCAAATCTTTCTTACTTGAAATGGGTCAGATTGTTGAAAAATCCGAATACCAAGATTTTCCTATGGCATGCTAAATGGTTCCAAGTCTCCAAAGCACGTCTCTCTCATGGCGATGATGAGCCGATCCCGCCATTGGGATCACTGGTGCTACCTCCTATTACCCACTCCGAGTGGCTCGCCAATATCAAGTTGTGCAGGATCTATTACCTCCCCTTAAGCTGGGTTTGTTCCAAGTTCGATTCACTCCCAAGGATGGTGATCACAAAGAAGAGCTTCGTTGTATCGAACAAGCCTGGCTCGCATGTCGCGAACAAAAGTTGAGCTTGCTTGAAGAGGAGCTTGAGGGGAAGGAAAAGACTTACCATGACATGGCTCGATATATTTGTCAGCACAAGATCCCGACTGAGCTTCTCCCAAAAGTGCCAGATGTGACTGCAAAGCCCATTCGGCAAGCGGAGCTTAATCGTCACAAGGAAGATTGAAGAACTTGAGAAGCAAGCCAAGAAGGACGCTAAGGAGAAGAGGCAACTACGTCGGGCGTTGGCTTCCCATTTGTTTATAGATCAGGCCAAATAAAGTGGCTTGAATCTATTTAGTTTTTTTACTTTAGCTTAATGTTTAGGAAGTTGAGTCATTTACTTGATTAGTTTATTTGTTTGGGGCCTTTCAAAGCTTTTTTTTTTTTACATTGTCAATGTCAAACAATCTCATTAATGAATAAAAGCGTTAGACTTTTGTCATGGACTAGCATGGTTTTATATGAGATGCTTATTTTGTTAATTTCTTCAAATTAGGTGATAACGGATCCCTCACGTTTGCCTATAATTACGCAATCAAGAGCTAGACTATCCGACCAAATTGAAATGCGTGATCGTATGTCTGCTATGGAAGACTAACTCCAACAGTTGCTCGCCTCTATGCAACTTATGACAGCTCAAATCCAATCCCTCCGAGTGAATCCGACTATTGCACCTGCTCTTCCTGAGATAGTTATCTTGAAGCAAGCAAGCAAGGCTCAAATGGGTGATGATGACATGCCTGAGCTCAAAGATGACCCATTGTTGGTCACTGCCGAAAAGACAAAGCTTGACAATGTCCCTAAGACGAAGCAAGATGAACGCTTTGCAAAACTCGAGGAGAAAGTGAAGCAATTGCAAGACTCACAGAGTTCACTCCCGTTCAACTTGTCCGTGTATGAGAAGGTCAAGATGCCGAAGAATTTTAAGATGCCAGAGTTCGAGAAATACAATGGTACTTCTTGCCCAAAAGCTCATTTGCAGATGTACCACGTACGCATGGCCCAATATGTCAAGAATGAGCCTATCATGATTCAATCATTCCATGCAAGTTTGACTGGGCTCGCACTGAACTGGTACATAATGAAGAATGTAAACCTTCTCGACATCTGGAATGAAGTGGCTGATGCATTCCTCAAGCAATATAAGTTCAATATGGACATTGCGCCTTCCCGAGAAGATCTTGAGAGGACGGAGAAGAAGAAAAGCGAGTCATTTAAGGAGTATACTGTGAGGTGGCGAAATCTGGTGGCTCAAATCACTCCTGAGCCTACTAACAAGGAGTTGATGAAGTTGTTCGTCAAGATCCTCCCATTTGAGTTCCGTAACCGGATGGCCAGCACATACATTGAGAACTCCAACCAACTTATCCCGATGGGTGAACAAATCGAGATTGGGCTATGAGATGGATGGTTCAACGAACCGACCCATCAAGGCAAAAGGTTCACCGTGAAGAAAGACAAAGAACCAAGCATGGAAGTCAATGTTGCATATGCACAATCTAGCAAGCCTCCAATTGTTTTTTTTTGGTAAAGGCAAGCCTCCAATTGTTCATGTCCCTAAGAATCAATAAGGCAGAGGCCGATCTACCACACCTTGACAATTTGTTAAGAGGCAGTTCACTCCTCTTCCTAGCCCTCTGTCCTAGGTCTTAAAGGTCCTTCAAGAGAAGGGGTTGTTGTCATACAAGCCAAAACGACCCAATGCTGAAAAATTTTCTAACTGCGACCCCTCCAAGAAATGTGAGTACCATACGGGGGAAGTAGGACATTCGATTTATGAATGCATGACCCTGAAGCATAAGGTCCAAAATTTATTAGATATCAAGGCGTTTGCCTTCAATACTGCTTAACCGAATGTCAAAAAGAATCCTCTACATGAGCATGAGGATAGGGTGAATGCCATATTCGAGTTTGACGCTGGTTGAACTAAGAACCCGAAGGTGCACGTGGTGGATGCCTACAATGGACTGGTGAGAGCTGGATATTATCCAAGTTATGAGAACATTCCCCTGTCACTGATGAGAGAAAGGGTTGCCAAAATGGTGGATGACGGCATCATCGTGTATGCTGACCATAATTGCATAGTTTCTATCACTTCTCATATCATTATCGATTGGGAGGAGGAGCAAGCTGCACTCGATGATGATAAGGAAGAAATAGATCAATCACTCGTGGATATGCCCCCACTAGAAGATGCATCCGACGAGGAGATAGTGATTGAGATGCCTCAGCCGTATGAGTATGTCGACAACAAAGCTGTGCCTTGGTCCTATGACCTAGATGTTGACCTCGTTACAAGGTTTGGTCGAACTTATGCTTAAGCTAGTGCTCAACTGCAAAGCTTGTCACTGACGAAGAGGCTAAGGAATTTCTAGCTATGATTAAAGCAAGTAAGTATAACGTGGTCGACCAGTTGCGAAAGATGCCCACTTAAATTTCTTTGCTTGAGCTCCTGCTAACATCCCCCGTGCATCAAAAGTCACTGATGAAGGTGCTGAGTGAAATTTGTGTGCCAGAAACAATTGAGGCAGACAAGTTGGAGGAATTTGTGGGATTGACCCTTCTTAAGGACTTGATTGCTTTTTCTGATGAGGAATTCCTTCTTGAGGGTAAGGGGCATAACAAGGTACTCTACATATATGTCAAGTACAAGGCTTCTCATGTGTCCCGAGTGCTCATTGATTATGGGTCTGCCCTAAACATATGTCCATTGGCCACTCTTCATCGCCTCAAGATAGACCCGTCCAAGATACATGCTGCGAGGACTTCTGTGAGAGCTTCTGATGGCACAAATAAGGAGATGCTTGGGGAGATTCATCTCAATGTGCAAATAGGGCCGGTCATTTTCAACGTCCCCTTTCAAGTGATGGATATCCCTATCGCATTTAATTTTCTACTGAGTCGTCCCTGGATACATACTGCTGGAGTGGTGCCTTCAAGTCTACATTAGAGTGTGAAGTTCATGATCAAAGGGAAGCTGGTCACTGTCTATGGCGAAGAAGATCATCGAATTTACCATGAGACGGCTATCCCTTATGTGGAGCCAAACTTTGAATTCGAATCGAGTTATCACTCATTTGAATTGGTGTCCACCACACATGCTTCTCGAGATTCGTCACCACCCACTCCTAAAGTTTCAAATGCTGCCTTTATGGTGGGAAGGGTGATGGTTGCGAATGGTTTTGTTCCTAGCCATGGTCTTGGAAGAAGGGGTCAAGGTATTCAAAACCCCATTGAATTCCCTCAAAGGTCCCGTTTTGCTGGATTAGGGTACCATGGAAGAGGTGGATGAAGATCTGGAGGGCAAAGACAGGAAAGATAGAACTCGCCACCTGAGCAAGGGCGAGGTAGGAAAAATTTACTACCTCCAAACATTCATGAGACGTTCCCTATTCCTCCAAGAATGATGCAGGATGAAGCAGAGGCGATGAACACCCTAGGGCAGCCAAGCGGTAAATTTGACTATTTGGTGAAGTATTCGGTTCCTCCCAGCTTGTACATTGACCCTCACGATGTAGTCCCAGATGGATGGGATGTCATGGATGATCAGACGCCTCTAAACACAGAGAACTCTGATGACGCCTTAGAAGGAATCACAAGTCTGTTCGATGACCTCTTCATTGGAGCCATTGATGAATGACCTCTGGAAGAAATGGGCCCTGGGCCACAAGAGTAACCTATTTGTCATTTTCGCACATTCCCCTGCGTGGGAATTTTTATTGCTTTCTAGGAATTGTTTTTGATTTCTTCTTTTTCGCTTTCTTTTTAGGACTTAGGAATCACATTTTCCATTCAATAAATGTAATTGATTGATGAATTTTAATGAAATTATAAGTTTTATTTTGAGGGTGTGATGAGGTACACCAAACCAGCCCGGTGATGATATCCAACCGATAAAACAAAAAGAAAAATCCAAGGAGAATTCTAAGGCATGGGCTTCATCATGTTTTCTTGTGTCAAAATGTTTCAAAAAATGCCTTTGCAAAATGATTTCAATTTTTCTAAATAAAAAATAAAATATGATTTACCCTGTTTGTCTTTTTGATCCTTCTACTTCCTGTTTCAGGGACAATCATATAGCATGCAAATGTGTGGAAATGATCTAATCCAATGCAACAAGTGCTGACAATGATGATCCCGAGGACTCAATCGAAGATTCTATTGAGGTGCAGCGTAGCTAGGAACAACATGAAAAGGCCAAGGTTCTTACATTTGAGCGAACCGTCACTATTAATTTAGGTGACATTGAAGAAGCCAAGTGAAAATTAAGGCAAATCTCCCCAAAGACAAGGCCGAGCACCTAATTCAGCTACTGAAGGAATATCAGGATGTCTTTGCATGGTCCTACGCTGACATGCTTGGGTTAGACCCATCAATCGTGGAGCACTGTTTGCTTACTAATCCAGACATGACAACTAAGAAGTAGAGGCTACGGAGAACTAAACCCAAGCTCTCAAAGAAGATAGAGGAAGAAGTGATGAAGCTTCTGAAAGTGGGATTAATTGAAGTCTTGCAATACTCTAAATGGGTGGCTAACATCGTGCTGGTGATGAAGAAAGATGGTCGAGTTTGAGTTTGTGTCGATTATTAGGATTTGAACAAGGCTAGCCCAAAAGATGATTTCCTGCTACCTCACATAGATGTCCTTATGGATAGTACTATCGGATTTGAACTATTTTCGTTTATGAATGGTTTTTCGGAGTACAATCAGATAAGGATGAAGGAGGAAGACAAGGAGAAAACTACATTTATCACCCAGTGGGGGACCTTACATTATAAAGTTATGCCCTTTGGACTCAAGAGTGTAAGGGCAACCTACCAGCAAGCCATGGTAGCATTATTTCATGACATGATGCACCGAGAGATTAAGGTCTATGTTGATGATATGATTGCAAAAACTCGACCTGGAAGAAGCCATGTTGAGACTCTGAAAAAGTTGTTTGAACGACTCCATGAATTCAAGCTTCGTCTAAATCCCGCTAAATGCATGTTCAGAGCAACATCCAGTAAATTACTCGGATTCATTGTGAGCAATAAGGGGATTGAGATTGACCCATCCAAGGCTAAGGCTATATGTGAGTTGCAACCTTCGTCAATAGTGAAAAAAGTCCGGAGCCTTTTGGGAAGGTTGAATTACATTGCTCGGTTCATTTCTCAACTTTCCGAAACTGCCAAGTTGTTCTTCAAGCTCTTGAAGAAGACTGCGCGAGTCAACTGGGATGATGAGTGCCGAGAAGCGTTTGACCAGTTGAAGCAATACTTGATGAATCCACTAGTGCTTGTCCTGCCATTACCGAGGCATCCTTTGATTCTTTAGCTCACCATACATAGTGAATTGTTAGGTGCAATGTTGGCTCGGGAAAGTCCCATCGATAAAAAAGAACGAGCCATTTATTATCTAAGTAAAAAGTTCACCATATTAGAACTGAAATATTCTGATGTTGAAAAGACTTGTGCTGCATTAGTGTGGGTATTGCATAGATTGAGACAGTACACATTGCATTACCAGACGTTTCTCGTGATCGAGAACAATCCTATCAAGTACCTACTTGATTGGCTAGCTTTGGTGGGTAAGTTGGCTAAATGGCAAATTTTGATCTTAGAATTTGATGTGCAGTGTGTGCCACAAAAGTCGGTTAAGGGTCGAGTGATCGCTGGTTTATTGGCTAAGAATCCTAGAGTCTTGAATGACGATCATCGTTCCCTAGACGATCGTGTTTTGAGTGTAAATGAAGACCCATGGACAATGTTCTTTGACGGAGCCGTGAACTTGTCTGGTTCTGGTACTAGGGCAGTTCTGATATCCCCAGACAGACAACACCATTTGGTAGCTACAAAATTAATGTTCCCATGCATTAACAATGTAGCCGAGTATGAAGCTTGCATCCTCAAGCTTCAAGCTGCAATTGAGATGGGAGTGGCCAAGTTAAAAGTGTTTGGGGATTCCGCGCTAATCATACTACAGACCGTAGGTGAATGGAAGACTAAAGATGCCAAGTTGCTCCCGTATCACGAGTATCTAGAAGATCTAGTCAAGGAATTCGATGAAGTTTCATTTGAATACTTATCGAGGTCTCACAATCAATTCGCAGATGCACTTGCAACTTTATCATCTATGTTGCAAGTCACTGACGGATTGGAAGTCGAGCCGTTGAAAATAGAGGTTTTGCCAAAGCCAGCTTATTGTATGATCGTGACTGAAGAATTGGATGGAAAATCATGGTATTATGATATCATGAACTACATTCAAAAGCAGGAATTCCTTGAAGGAAGTGCTCCAGCTGATAGGAAATATATCATTAAAATGGTCTCAAAATTCTTCATCAGTGGTGAGAATTTATCCAAGAGATCTTATGATTCGGTCTTGTTGCGGTGTGTGGGTGTAGCTGAAGCCACTCAAATCATGCAAGAAGTTCACGAAAGAGTATGTGGCCTTCATATGAACGGGCACATGTTAGCTAAGAAGATTATGAGATTAGGCTACTACTAGCTCACATTAGAAGGTGAATGTATTCAACATGTTCGAAGTTGTCACCATTGCCAGATCCATGGTGATAAGATAAATGTTCCTCCAACTGAGCTGCACCAGTTTTCCTAGCCATGGCCTTTCTTAATGTGGGGCATTGATGTGATCGGTCCAATAAATCTTAAGGCTTCCAATGGGCATCGATTCATCTTGGTGGCGATAGACTATTTCTCCAAATGGATTGAAGCTGTGTCATTTGCAAGTGTCACCGCCTGCAATGTTACGAAGTTCATCAAATGAGACATAATTGCTCGCTATGGTGTCCCTGAAGTAATCATCACTGAGAATGGGACAAATTTGAACAACAAACTAGTTGATGAGTTGTTCAGCGAGTTCAGGATCAAGCATTTGGATTCGTCTCCTTATCGCCCTCAAATGAATGGGCCTGTGGAAGCGGCCAATAAGAACATTAAGAAGATCCTGGCCAAGACGGCTGAGAATTATTGAGATTGGCATGACAGGTTACCCTTCGCACTCATGGCGTACCAGACATCGATCCGCACTTCTACTAGGTTGAACCCTCTTGCTTTGGTGTACGGCATGGAGGTAGTTTTGCCCGTGGAAGTGGAAATTCCTTCTCTGTGAGTTTTATCCCAAGTGGGGATGTCTGAGACTGAATGGTTGCAACAAAGAGTTGAACAGTTAAACTTGATTGATAAGAAAAGACTGAAGGCTCTTTGTCATGGCCAAACTTATCAGCAGAGAGTGGCCAGGTCCTTTAACCGGAAGGTACGACCAAGACATTTTGAGGTAAATGATTTAGTCTTAAGGAAGCTGTTGTCAACTTTTTCGGATCCCGGTGGCAAGTTTGCTCCAAATTATAGTGGTCTATATGTGGTGAAAAAGGAACTTCCTGGAAGTGCCTTGATCTTGGCAGAATTTGATGGTCGTGAGTTTTCCACTCTAGTTAATTCTGATGCTGTCAAGAAGTATTACTCATGATTGAATTTTCCATGTCTTGTTTTTCTTGTTTTAAACTGCAAGCATTTTTATGATGAATAAATTGCCTCAATGAGTTGCAAAATCAATGGTCCAAATTTGTTACAAATCTTGCATGTTTTCCGTGATGAATTGTGTGAGATAAATTGAATGTGTCAAATGGGATACTTTGGAATGACGAAAGGCAAGCCTTATTCCATACATTGTTTCATACACTAATCCCTGGTGAGTTGTGTGGAAAAATTCCATGCCCATGAGGAAAAGGGTGATCTTGTAAAGGGTACGTTAACTGAGGTGATGAGAGGCAATTTATTCTTCTACCCGAAACACTACAGGTATACCCATTGTTTAGCCCTTTGAGCCCACACACATGAAGAGTTTTTTAAATTATCCCTGTCAATGGTCATCCCATACTGGGACAAAATTTTAAATGAATGATAGGAATTTTCTTATTCACACTTGTATCAATTTTCGAGTATTGCTTTCGCAGTGTAACTTATACGGTAATTGAAGTGCCTTAGGATGACGAAGAACAATTCTTTCTCTATCATATACACTTTTATCCATTGCATAGCCCATTTGAGCCTATGAATTCGTTTCACATTAAACCCAGTTGGTAATCATCCCCACATTGGGGCAAGGTAAGAAAAAACAAACCACTCAAGTAGCATGGTTTACAATGTGGCTAAAAGATGAAGGTTGTGCGAGTCCAAAGAAAATAAGTGCAAAAAGAGGGGCATGAAAAAGTAGTGTGCCTGGTAAAAGTAAGGCCAATGCCCAAAGAAAAAAAAAAACAAACACTTGATGTAGTGAGTCGTATCCCCAACAAGGCGGTACTAAAAAAATCAAATGCTGTTGCAATCAATGAAGTTTTGACATGAAGAAAATCTTCGACGGTGAAGAAGAAAATTGGTGGAAATGTTAAGATGATCACCAATTTTGACCCCTCTAAACACTTTTTGAGCCTAACAATCCTTTTGTTTCTCACCAATGAACAAAGCCCGCGTTACGTCCTTTGCAAAGTCTTTTCAAATTAGGGCACTTGAATTAACGCAAAAGTTCATATGTTTGAAAGCATCGCTTGAAGAAGTGCGAGTAAGGCAATTTCTACCTCATTCCATATGTTTCTTGACTTGTAAACCCCAAGACAATTGCGAAATGTCATTTTTCAATAGCCTCGACTCAAAGAGTCCCCCTTGTTAAGCCGTTGACCAAGCCCACATTACGGTCCTTGTTAAAGACCTCTTAGATTGGTAAGGTCATACCACTTGCGAGATTGCTCAGACCCTTGTTTGGCACGACAATTGTGAGATAAACTGATTGTCAAGATCCTGCATCAAAGGTCAGGATGAAATAACCCTTTTAATAAGGATGAGTGAAAAGTCCTTGCAAACTGAAAGATCCCTCACTTGACACATCCATGACACTCATGTGTTTAGATTGGAATATTCTTTTGAAGTTTTTTTTAATGGAAATTAGTTGATGCAAGATTAATATAAGTCGTCACACATGAACCTCCCTTGAATTAATGCATGTTTGTGATTACAGATGCATGCTGTCTCTCCTACGACCATGTCTTGTAGGAGACATACCCCCAAGGGTCAGAGATGTTACCGGGTAAGTATATCTCTATCCGTATCTTAAATACTTGTCATTACATAGGTATTCCTCCTCAAGTGCACCGACACTTGACTCGGTCGAGTTGTTCCCCAAAGATTTTTCTCCAAGATTTAGTTTGATTAAGGTGATCGAAGAAAGGTTCGAGTCATGGTCAGATGGTTTATGCTGCAATGCTAGGCGACCAAAGAAAGGTTCGGGTCCTAGCCAAGAAAAATCTCTGTTTAGGCGACTGTAGAATGGTATGAGTCCTAGACAACATCAATTTCTCATTCAGGCGACCGTAGAAAGGTACGGGTCTCGGAAAAGCATTTTTTTTGTCAATGCGACCGAAGAAAGGTTTGGGTCCTAGACAACCAAATACTGCCATACTGGGCGACCATAGAAAGGTACAGGTCCTAGGAAAGCAGTTTTCTTATAAAGTCTTGTTGCTATTCTAGGCAACCATAGAAAGGTACGGGTCCTAGGAAAGCAGTTTTCTTACAAAGTCTTGTTGCTATTCTGGGCGACCGTAGAAAGGTACGGGTCCTAGACATGTAATACCAATTATCTTGAATTACTCTACCCTCCTTGAAGGTAAGATATTCCAGGTAGGTTCCTTTGACATCTCAGTCTGGATTTGGATGTCTTACTTATTTTCATCTAAACATTTCATTCTGGCTGTGAATGTTTTTTTATCTTTCTCATTATACCTCAGTCTGAATCTAGGTATTTCGAGCTCTAAAATTTTGACATCTCGGTCTAGATCTGGATGTCTTAATTCTTTTCGTTGAACACTTCACTCTGGATATGAATGTTTCTCGATTTTTCTCATTATACCTTAGTCTAGATCTAGGTATTTCAAGTACAAAAATCTTGACATCTGAGTCTTGATATGGATGTCTTAATTTTTTTCGTTGAACATTTCACTCTGGATGTGAATGCTTTTCGATCTTTCTCGTGATACCTTAGTCTAGATCTAGGTATTTTGAGTTCCAAGATCTTGACATCTCAGTCTGAATCTAGATGTCTTAATTCTTTCACTCTAGATGTGAATGTTTTTCGAACTTTCTCATTATACCTTAGTCTAGATCTAGGTATTTCGAGTTCAAAAATCTTGACATCTCAACTGGATCTAGATGTCTTAATTCTTTTCATTTAACATTTCAATCTAGATGTGAATGTTTTTCTCGGCCTGGATGTTTTAATTTATTACCTGTTAGACTCTTCAAGGAACTTGAGTGAAAACTGGGTACTTGTGGACTAAATGAGGATTTATCATGTACCTCAAGATGCTCTACCACTCCGACAGCCGAACCACTAACCACCGCCACTCCACCGGCCATCTATGACCGCCTAGCACCGACCCGCATCTGCTCCGCTTCGCTTGCGACCTGCAGATCCCGCATTCGCCAAGCCCCTCGCCGCGCCACCGAGACTCCGGTAGGTTGAAGCTCCACCGCTTGCCCCCTACAGCGCTGCCATTGCTCCTGCCCCGCCCGCTCGAAGCCGTTGCCTATGACACCGCTTCTGCTTCAGTTCTGCCCGCGCCCCAACAAATCTCGAGCTGACTCATCCCTACTCTGTCCGTGAGCCGCCCAAGCCGGCTTAGCTCCGCCTCTAGTCCAACGGTCGGCAGCCACCTCTCCAAGCTTTGCTTGTAGTAGCTGCCAACCGCTCTGCCTCTTTCCTCCCCTATTCGCCGCTAGTCCATCAGCTACCGCTCGAGCCCCCTCGCCGGAGCTCCGACGATTGAGACCTCCGACCGATGGTGACCCACCACCATAGCCACCATCCTTGAGCCGTGTAGCGCCGAGCCTCCATCGTGGTTCACTTTACCATTCGGACTTTTGGAAAAAAATTCAAATTTAGGTAGATTTATTTTATTTTATTAGGTAGAGATTTATTTTATCTTATTTTATTTTTTATATTTTCTTTTCATTATTTGAAATATTTCTCAATGCCTAATTGAAATTCCCGACGTACCACCTAATTTGCAACCGTACACAATTTTTGTTTTACTCAATCTATAAGGCTTTAGATGGAATAATTAATCACGCGGATGTAAAATCGATATCTTGATCTTTAAGGCTTAAGATCAATTTATTGATTTTATTAGCGAAACAATCAGCTTTAATTAGATATCGTTTCTAAATTTGAACAATGGATAATATCTTTGATGACCATGGATGATTTGATGTTTATCTTTTAATTGCTTTATTTGTCCCAAAAATACAAAAAAAATTGCATTTGCATTCCATGTAGATTAGAATTGATTGCATGATAGGATAGTTAGATTTTATTTTATTTTTTTTAGCAATTCTAATTATGAATTTTTATAAAAAATACAAAAAATCATGCGCATGTCATATAGAATTAGGTTCATGAAAAGCATGTCATTTAGTGATTGTTGCTAGGTTCATTTAATTAGAAATTGCCCGTCATTATAATTAGGTTATTTGGTTAATTTAGATTGCACATTTAATTATTGCATTTCTTTAGTTTCGAATTCCATGAATAAAAAAAAAATACTTTACTCATGTCATATAGTTTAGGCTATCTTTGCTATGTCATATCACTTCATGTTAGATTAGTAACATTGCATTGCATATAAATTAGATTATCATTAGATAAGTGAAAATAAAAATTGAGTGATTGCGTGTTAATTAAAAATCATATCTAAGACTGTTGATGTGAATTATGATCTAACAACGCAGATACTTTCGTTATTATGAGGTCAGTTCTGCATTTTTTATTTGCTTTTCTTGAGTGTTAAATTGGTGGTTTGCATACCTACATGACCACCTCACATGTTAGGGAAGTGAAATTAAATTAATTCAAGCTGCCTGCAATACATTTTTTCGAAATAAAAAGAAAAAGGTACCGAAAGGGCATTAGAAAAGTCTAGTATAACCAAGTCTCCGTACCCAAAGTCTCTGGTTCGTAGAAGTAAAATAATTATCTCATTATTTTACTTAGATGTTTAATCAACTTATCGTAAACTGATTAGTGGCAGCTCCCTTTTACATGCTAAATATTTGAACCTAAGTCGCGAATTGGTATGTGCTTGGGAGAGCCTGAGCTAAGTTAGACTAAGTAGTCCATTAGCCTAATCCTAGGTGGTGCACCCAAAATTTAGGTCGCGACAGGAAGTATTTGAGTGCAAAGCCCGATGTTCTTGGCTGAGTTTATTTGGACATGTGTTTGATCGCTATCAGAACTCGCCACCCAATGAAAGTCGGGGAGGTGATGCCTAATTAAGTTCGGATGCCCTTGACAACGGATGCTAGTCACAGTGGAGGCTAAACCGATGCTCCTTTGGGAATGCCGTCTAGATATAAACGTTGCCGTGCCTGACGAAGCAAGACAATGCCCGGTTATGCCGTATGACCACTGACTGATGAGTTGGCCATGGCCGTTGGGTCGTAAATAATTGGAACACGCTTGAGTGATTGATATAGCCGTGCTTGATTGTGGGACAAAGTTGTGTGGCACTGAATATGATATGTCATAATGATTTGGCCTTATAATTAGGACCCTTGTTATTGTTTGTAGAATGATATGATGTGATGTACTAACGTGTAGTGAGGTGCTAAGACAAGGTGAGTTTATGCGTGATGTATGTTTAGGCTACCTCTAGGTGAATTCTCGTCTTAATCGGGGTTTAAGGTGTAAACTTGCTGAGACTTTGTCTCACCCCGTCGTGGTTTAAAATTTTACAGGTCCTTAGATGGAGGTTTGACACGTTCGTTTTGGGTGGCCACGAGAGGCGAAGAACGAGCGTACCCTTCTCCCCATCCATGGGACCCCCTGGACCCGTGAGCTCGTAGTGACCACCATTTGGGTTGATGAAGGCTTACCTTAGTTGGTACCTTATTGCTTCAAAGCATGGTTCCGTAACAGGCCTAATAGGGTTCGGGAGGGCCCATTGGAGGGTTTTGACGGACCTACCGTCGATACTGAGTATGAGGTAGTACTCGACCCCATTGTGGATGCCGATATTTTGGAAGATATTGCGGCGAACCAGGGGCCCGAAGCTGAAGGGCCCAAAGTAGAGGTAGCTAATCCTTTAGACATTGACATCCCTGATGGTGTCGTGGTAGACCTAGATCTCGAGTAGGTAGGATCCAGGGTATGATTGTCTTAGTAGCTTCTTTATGGGTATAGACTTCTGTATATACACTTGTAAGACTGACTCAGCATGTATATAAAATGTTTTGCGAAAATTGGTTATTTTGCTTTTCTATCCCATGTTTGACTGTTGTTTGGAGTTCATTAGTTCGCTTTCGCATGTGCATAAAACGAATTAGTCGGCGACGCGTCCTGGGAACATCGCAATTTAATCGACTGCCGAGGGATGTACGCATCCCCAGGGTTCGGGGCGTGACATCCTTGCCCGAAGTGGTATCAGAGTTGGTCAGTGTCTAGAGTGATAAGGTGCAATGGGTTATGGGATAGTTAGTAGGAAAAACCTTTTCTTTATGCTAATGTTTGTGATTGATTAGTTGATTGGTAGATTATTTTCTGTGGGTCGCTCAGTTTTCTAATTTTGTGTGGATTTGGAAAGCAGGTTCTATCAAGAGTCTGCAATATGAGTGATCAGGAATAGAGGACTCCTAGGAAGAGGGAAGTTACATTCGTGTCTCGAGGTAAGACACTGACTAGGGTCGGTACCCAAGGAAGAGCGCCGGCTCAGGCTAGCAAGAGAAAGAGTACCGCCGCTGGCCGGTATTGATGTAGCAGCACCTGGCGATCCATGAATTGATGGGATCATACAGGCGCTTGAGACCTTGAGTAATTTGATGGGACAACAAGTACAAAATCAAGCTGCTACTACCGCACCTACCGAGGTTCCACCTAGGAATGTAATTGGGGAGCAACCGATGCACAAGCTAGTAGGATAGCTTCTGAAGTTGAACCCGTCAAGGTTCACTGGAGCAGGCGATCCCAAGGTTGCAACCCTCTAGATCCAAGAATTAGAGAAGGCCTTCACACTATTGATGTGCTTGGAGGAAGACAAGGTAGTCCTTGTCTACCAGTTGTAGGGAAATGCAAGCACCTTGTGGAGGGCCACCAGAGGAAGAGTGTTTCCAGAAGACGTGGTTCCGGTGTGGAACGCCTTCATAGAAGTCTTCAATGGAAGTACTTCTCTGACTGTGCTAGGGAGCAGAAGATGGTAAAGTTTCAAAGCCTTCGTTAAGGTCTAATGTTAGTAGACCAGTACGAGGTGAAGTTTGTCGAGCTATCCCAGTACGCACCAAGACTGGTAGAAGATCCAGTGGACAGAGTGAGGAGGTTTAGGGATGGCCTCAGACCAGAGATTAAGGATCCACTCATGCCGTTTAATTTGAAGGGCTATAATGATCTGTAGGAAAGGGCGCAATTGATCGAGAGAAAATTGAATGAACAAGCCGCCATATATGGGTCACGGTTCGGGTCTAACGGGGATGGTAATCGATTTGGGAAGAAGCCGATGACTGGAGGAAGATATCCCATTCCGCCTAATAGGAAGGGTGGGATTAGAAAGTTAGCACCCAACCAGAGTGGTGTGTGTTGTTTCTATGGGAGACGACATGGATTAGCCCCGTGTTTCATAAGAACGGGAGCTTGTTTTGGATATGGCCACATGGCCACCAGGTTAAGGGCTGTCCACGTAGACCAATGGGATCACAGCTGCCGTTATTGCCGATAGGACAAAACCGAGGGAGTGCGTTGCAGAACACACAACAGGGTGTGATGAACAGGCCTCCAGCTCAGGGAAGGGTGTATGTTGTCACCCGACGGGAGGCAAAGGACTCACCAGACGTGGTTACAGGTACGGTCTCGCTGAATGACCATACTGCTTATGCTTTATTTGACCTTGGAGCTACGCATTCATTTATTGTTGAGCAGTACGTTAAGTTGGTAGAGTTGAGTACAGAACCGTTAGGGTCAGTCATTAGTATATCTACCCCGTTAAAGGATAAGGTGTTGTGTATAGTAGGTTGTCCTAGTTGCAAGTTAGTTATTGGTGAGCGGGAAGAAGTGATAGATTTGATTGTCCTAGCCATGTATGATTTTGATGTGATAATTGGCATGGACTGGCTCACCAAGCAATGAGCTACTATAGAGTATTATCATAAAGCGATTCAATTTAACCTGTTAGCGGGTGAAAGTTTCAAGTTTATTGGGAGTTGAGGAGGACCCTCGATTACTTTAATCTCGTCGCTTGAGGCAACTCATTTATCAGAGGTAGGTTGCCAAGGTTACCTAGCAACTGTTGTAAATACGTTAGTTGAGGAATCAAAGATGGAGGACATTGTTGTGGTACAAGATTTTTCTGGTGTGTTTCCTTAAGAATTACCTTGTTTGCCCCCATAAAGGAAGATCGAGTTTGTAATTGAGTTGGCCCCTGGGATGGAGCCAATCTCTAAGGCTCCTTACCGTATGGCGTTGTCAGAATTGAAAGAACTAAGGGTGTAGATGCAGGAGTTGTTGGATAAATGATTTATACGTCTTAGTGCATCACCTTGGGGAGCACCAGTTCTGTTTGTAAGGAAGAAAGATGGTTCGTTGCATCTTTGCATCGACTATCGGTAACTTAATCAGGTGACGATCAAGAACAAGTATCCGTTACCAAGGATTGATGACCTGTTTAACCAGCTGCAGGGAGCATCAATATTCTCCAAGATCGATATGAGGACAGGTTACCATTAGTTGAGGATCAGAAAAGAAGATATACCGAAGATAGCTTTTCGTACGCGTTACGGCCATTACGAATTTACCGTAATGCCGTTTGGTTTAACCAACGCCCCAGCTGCTTTCATGGATCTGATGAATTGAGTATTCAAGAAATATCTGGATCAGTTCGTATTAGTGTTTATCGATGACATCCTAGTTACTCAAGAAGTCCGAAGGAACACGAACGACACTTAAGAACAGTGTTTCAGACTCTGCGAAATCATGGACTGTACGTCAAGTTCAGTAAGTACAAGTTTTGGTTAACTCGTGTGGCTTTCTTAGGTCACGTGATTTCTGGTGAAGGGATTTCTATGGACTCAACCAAGATCGAAGCAGTTATCAACTGGCCAAGACCGACGTCAGTGACAGAGATCAGAAGTTTCTTGAGAATGGCAAGTTATTACAAACGATTCGTTGAAGGATTTTCTGCAATAGCCATGCCGTTGATACGATTGCTAAAGAAATAAGAGAAGTTCATATGGACGGATAAGTGCGAGCATAGTTTCCAAGAACTTAAGTAGAAGATAACTACCACACTAGTGTTGACAATTCCGTATGGTCCTGAAGGATACGAGATCCATAGTGGTGCGTAATACTGAGGACCGGGTTGCGTGTTAATGCAACATGGAAGAGTTGTTGCATACGCATCCCGTCAATTGAGGCCTCATGAGTTGAATTACCCGACGCATGACTTAGAACTCATAGCAATTACCTTCACTCTTAAGATTTGGAGACATTACTTGTGTGGAGAAAGGTTCTAGATCTTTACCGACTACTAGAGTTTAAAGTACTTATTCTCTCAGAAGGAGTTGAATATGAGATAGTATCGTTGGATGGAACTACTCAAAGACTATGATTGCGACATCCTATATCATCCTGGAAAAGCTAACAAGGTTGCGGACGCCTTGAGTTGGAAGTCTTCAATTGTGCAAATGGTGATTCGGGAGTGGATTTTACTCCAAGGAGCTTGAGATTCGGTTTTTAAATTTGAGGTAGGCCACATTTCAAGTCTTATGGCCACCCTTAGAATTGAGCCGGAAGTGCAGATAAGGATCAAGACATTGCAGTTGACAGATCTCGAGATCTAGAAAATCCTGCAAGAAGATATAGAAAAGAGAAAAGCTGACATTCAGATTTATGAAGATGGGATACTAAAGTTTCGTGAAAGGTTGTGTGTATCTGATGATGCAGAGCTTAAGGAGGAGATATTGTTAGAAGCGCATCGTAGCAGTTACAGCATTCATCCAGGCAGTACGAAGATGTATTAGAACCTCTGTCAACACTATTTGTGGACCGGTATGAAGGTGGATATCGCCAGACATGTCGCCAAGTGTCTACGTGCCAGCAGGTGAAAGCACAACATTGCAAGCCTGGAGGACTTTTGCAACCTTTGTAGATTCCCGAATGGAAGTGGGAACACATCATAATGGATTTTGTGATGGGTCTACCAAGGAGTCAAAGAGGTAATGATTCCGTATGGGCTGTAATTGATAGATTGATGAAGTCTGCTCATTTCATCACCATACAAAAGGATTATGCATTGGACAGATATGATGAGTTATACGTGTGCCAGATAGTTCATCTTTATGGAGTTCCGGTGATGATTACATCTGATTGAGACCCGAAGTTCACGACAGCCTTTTGGAAAAGTTTACACAGATTGCCTTGGGAACAAAGCTGCAGTACAGTATAGCCTATCATCCGCAGACAGATGGTCAGTCTAAGAGGACGATCCAAACCCTTGAAAATATGCTGTGAGCTTGCGTGTTAGACTTCAAAGGAAGCTGGGAGGAATAGCTTCATCTAGTGGAGTTCACCTACAACAACAGTTATCAGCAGAGCATTCATATGGCACCTTTTGAAGTGTTGTATGGCAGTGCGTGCAGAACCCCAGTCTGTTGGGATGAAGTTGGATAGCGTAAGATCACCGGTCCTGAGTTGGTTCAGCAGTCAATGGACTCCATCAAAGTTATTCGAGAAAGACTAAAGACTACTTAGAGTCACTAGAAAAGTTATGCAGATAAGCGGCGAAGACCATTGGAATTTCAAGTTGGTCCCTCATTCGATCAGAAATCGACTGCTCGACCGTGATAATCGGTAAAGGTCAATACGGCACCGTTATAATCGATTAGTGATCAAATATAGGTCGATTAAATGGAATGGCATAATTAAATTTTGGGTGATTCTACAAGATTACAAAATTCTCGTTGAAGGCATTAACCCAATTTTATGTCGATTCTCGTATCCAAGCACCCGTAATTGAAACCTTCAGATTTTTACGACAACCGAGAGTTGCCGACGAGCGGAGATGCACAAATGTGGATAAAAAATTATCGATCACGGTTCAAACGCGATAAAATCCCTAAAAGCTACCCAGTAGGTTGGGTTGCGTTAAAATCGCATTCGGTCGATTTTAACCACGAAATTGAACTCAGTTTCGAGAATCGAATGTTTGAGCGTGTCCCGATTTATTTTTAGGACATCGTCTCATCTTTTGAAGAAATTCCGTCGAGCCTAGAATTTTTACGGAAAATCAAAATTCAACAAAATTAAATCAAGAAATTCGGATGGGTTGCTTTGGTGTGATTTTTGGCCACCAATCCGAATTAGTTTATTTAAAGAGAAATTCGTAGGGGCTGCTCCCTTGGGATTTTTAGCCTTCAAATTGAGTTGTTTGGTGAGGATTTGGAAGGAATTTGGGAGGAAATTCGTATGGTAGCAAGTGTGACATCCCGATTTTCTAGTTCTATTCTTAATTGAATGAGTTGGGCTTTTCATCAACGCACCTATAGTTCTTTTCTCTGAGCTTATCACTCATGAGATAACTAGTTTATCTTGTGAAGCCGTTAAGGAATCTAAACGTCATAGACTTGAGAATTTGACCAGAAATCGACTGCTCGACCGTGCTAATCTATAAGGGTCAATATGGTATTATCAAAATCGATCAGAGATCAAAGATAGGTCGGTTCGACTGAGATATATGATTAAACTGATTCTTCTGTCATTTCTGTACCCTGTGCCCGTATTTGAAATCTTGACATTTTCATGACAACTGAGAGTCGCCAGTGAGTCGAAGATGTACAATGTAGCTCGAAAATAATCGACCACGGGTTAATTGCACTAAGAATTCCTAAAAGCTACCCAATAGGTTATGTCACGCTAAAATCGCGCCTGGTTGAAATTAACCGCGAATTGGAATCCGATTTCAGAAATTAAAAGTTCTGTCGTGTCACAATTTATTTTAGGAACGCTGGCTCATCCTCCAAAGATTTTTCTACACACTCGAGTTTTTGGTGAAAAATCAAATTTAGGCGTTTTTGGACTGAGAAAATTAGAGGATTGTTTTTTGTCGCACTTTTGGCCGTCAAGTTGGATTATTAGACAAGGAAAAATGTGGAATGTGATGTGGACACCTTGGCTGAATTTATGGGCTCCAATTTGGGTTGATTGGAAGTGAAATTGAATGAAATTGGAGAGGAAGTGTACAAAATTCGTAGGCCTTGTGGGATGCAACATTTGGGCAACCATCTTGGCTTGCCAAGGAAGATTTGACAGAGAGAAATGGGCTGTGGATATAGCTGAGCATGGTGGGGCATGTGTGATGAGTGAATGGAGATAGTTTTGAAGACTTTGAAGGCATTTTGGGTCGCCCTTGGCAGCTGTTGTCTTCTTCTTCCTCCTTGGGCTTCCTTTCTCCATTAGTGTTATCTTTGAGAGCTCAAAAATCTAGAGAACCAGCTAGCCTTTTTCCCCTGCTCGTCGATCGCCTCCCCTACTGCCGCCGTGCCCATTGCTACTGCCCGAGCCGTCACCGGCCTCCCACTTGCATCTGCTCGTCCCTGCGCCTCCAGCTGTGCGTCCCCTGCTATCCCGAGCCTCTGTCCAGCCATCGAAGTTGTCGTCCCACCTAGCCCGTTCCAGCCAAAGCCGAGTCTTCGACCGCCCCCTTCAGCTTAAGACCAGAAGCTGAAGTCTCAGCCTAGCTAAGACTTCATGGACCATTTTGGGCCTCTTTCGGGCCTCGCTTGGTGTCGCCACAGGTTTGTTTGTCGCTCACCTCCAGATCGTCGTTGCCGTGGACTCACCGACTCGCTAAATCGGTGAGTTTACTCACTAAACCTTGCTTAGGAGGTTAATTATGTTTAAGGGTTAATTATCTTAGCTTAAGATGAGATTAGGTGGTTAGTTAGTTTAGATTAGTGATTTAATCGCTTAATTATGCATGTTAGGTGGTTAGAATAGATTAATTAGGGGCTAAATAGATTGTATTATTTATTTAGATAGGTGCATTAATTTTCTAGGCCTGTTTAGGTGGTTAGATTAGCGTTTCCGGCCTAGGTTAGCATTTTTTGGATTTAATTTGCATTATTTAATTATTTTTGTAACTTATTTAATTATTTAATATTTTCTGAAAATTATTCCAGGATAGCCGATGACTGGAATTTCATGCTAATTGTAGTGGTGTGCTTATTTTATGCAATTGAGTGCAATTGAATGGTGATTTTGATTTTTGAGTTATTCTTTCAAAATCGTGAAATTTTGGTATTTAATTAAAAAATACTAGGTGTTGAGTTTTGACACCAAAAATAGTTTTAAATACTATATCAAATAGCAGGATTTTAAAAGGAAATATATCAATTTTTAAAGTTCGATCAAATCGTGTGCCCACACACGATTATTTTCATCGAGTGTTTTTAATACGAAGAAAACAGGCTAAGGTCATTACCTTAATTGAGACATGTGAGTGCAAAGCACAATGTCCTTGGCCAGAATTGAATGATCATGTGATGGTTAAGAGAACCCGTCCCCGATGTGCGTTGGGTGGACGTTGCCCCTATATGGGATGTCCTAATATTAGATGCCAGATCGCAGCAGAGGCTGGATCAAAGCTCCTTCGGGAATGTCGTCCTCGATGTGTGTTGGGTGGACGTTGCCACGCTCAAGGGATGAGGCGAAGCCTGGTTATGCCAGAAGACCGATGTGCATCGGGTAGATCGTGCTTGTGCGGGCAGTAATCAATTGGAGCACATGATTGATTGAGATAGACACGCCTGATTATGGGACAGAATTGTGTGGCACGGTATGGGACGTGTCATAACGATTTAACCTTATAATCGAGACCCTTGTGTTTGATTGAGATTGTGTAAGTCATTCCAATTGATGTGTGCATCTATTATATGCATTGTGTATATGAACTGTGCTGACGTGCAGGGAGAAACTGAGGCGAGGTGAGTCTCTGTGGTTGTGTGGTTAGGCTGCCCCTAGGCATATTTCCTTTTGAATAGGGGTTTGGGGGTGAACTTGCTGAGGCATTGTCTCACCTTGTCGTGGGCTCATTCTTTTCAGGTCCTTAGATGGCGACCCCTCCAGTACGTTATGGCCAGCCTTGAAGGGTTATTGAGCTGAGTACTAACTTCCCCGTTCCGAGAGTCACTAGGTCTATAAGCTCATAGTGACCACTATTTGGGTCGATGAGGGCCTACCTTAGAGGGTACCTCATCGATTTAGGGCATGGTTTCGCCACGGGCTCAATAGATACAGAGTTGGTTCCCTTCAGGATTTTGAGATCCTGGCCATGGTGGTCGACGCTACTTTGGGCGAGGGTGTAGCTGACCCTCCTGATGGTGCTGTTAAGGACCTAGAACCCCTAGAGGCCTCGGAGATTTCGGTTGGGGATTCGTGTGCCCAGATGGTTTGTTGGCTTCTTCTTTTTGGATTAGGCTTTTGGTTATAGACTAACTTTGTAAATAAATCTAGTGTGTTTATGAAAGCGTGTTTTGGTTGTGAATTTGTTATCTTGTTTTTTTATCCCATGCTGTTTGCTATCAGGGGTTTTTATTTCGCTTCCACATGTGTAATAAAATGAAAGGGTCGGCAACATGTCCTAGGACCGCAATTTTATCGACCGCCGAGAGATGTCCGCGCACTCGAGGTTTGGGGCGTGAAAGCAAGGTAGGCAATTTTGGTCACCTATTTGGCTTGTTTGTGAAGCTTTGGGAGGGAAAAATGCTATTGGAGGCTGCCAAGACTTCAAGGGCAGAAGACTTTAGGGGAAAAACACTTGAGTGCAAGATATTTTGGCTTGGCTTGCCATTGGCCAAGGCTTGGACTTCCTTGGCTCTTGTCCCCCCCCTCTCTCTCTCTCCCTTCTTCTTGCTTCTTCTCCCTCCTTGTGCGTGAGCCTAGCCGACCCCTGCTATTACTGCTGCTTCTCCTTCTTTTCCTCACTTCTTCTCCATTTTCACTCAATTTTCATCACAACTTCAGCCCCTCACTGTCCCAGCCCAACCACTGAACGACTGTCCACCCTCCGCAATCTCGTGCCACCGTCCCACCGTCTGAGCAACCAGCAGCGTCCGCTCGTGCCCCGTCCGTCCAGCAGCTCTGACTGAACCGCCTGCAAGCCGCCGTCGCCTGCCGGTTCGTGCCCACTCCTGCCCGTGTCCGACCGCCTGTCCTCGCGCCCATCACCAATTGTTTGCGCCATCTTAGCTCACCATCTAGCCCCTCGACCACCTCAAATAGAACTGGCTTCTAGCAGTAAGTCATGAGGCTTGTTGGCCTTTTTCAGCCTTGTCTAAGCCTCATTTGGAGTCGCCCTAAGCACGAGATCTAATTGTCGTCATGCCGTCGTCGCCATGAACCCGTTTTCTCGCTAATCCAGAGATTTAACGCCCTAATCTTGGATTAAGAACTTAATTGCACTTAGTTAGGTGGATTAGTGCTAATTAAGGATTAGTATAATCCTAGTTAAGTTAATTATTGGTTAGGAGAGTTAGTTGCCTAAGCTAGATTAATTTAAGTGGTTCGATAGATTAGTTAGCTAGCCTAATTTGATTAATGTAATTGTCCTAGCTAGATTAGTTAATTAGTTCAATTAGATTGTTAGATTAGCTTATGTAGATTAATTAAGTGGTTTAATTTAAATAATTTGCAATTTATTTAATTAATTTATAATTAGCATAAATTGTACCGGGATAGCCGTTTATCGAATTTTACACTGATCATCATGGTTGAATTGATTTGTGAAATTGATTGCTAAATTATGCAATTGGATGCTTGGTGATGATTTTTTTATCATTATTTTATAAATTGATTTTTATGGGTATTTAATTAGAAAAATACCGAGTGTCAGGTTTTGATGCCAAAAATATTTTCTGTACTATATAAAATCATGGAAATTTTAAACGAGTATCACGTTTGTGAATCGATTTGATGGTGTGACAACGCACAATTATTTTACCGGGTATTTTTAATACGAACAAAATTGGCCAAGTCCATTATTTGAAATGGAAGTATTTGAGTGCAAAGCACAATGTTCTTGGCCGAGTTTGGATGTGCATGTGATCGCTATCGGAACTCGTCACCCGATGAAAGTTAGGGAGGCGATGCCTAATTAAGTTCAGATGCCCTTGACAATAGATGTCGGTTGTAGAGGTGACTGGACCGATGCTCCTTTGGGAATACTGTCTAGATGTAGACGTTGCCGTGCTTGACGAAGCGGGACAAAGCCCGGTTATGCCAGATGACCGCCGACTGATGAGTTGGTCGTGGCCGTTGGGTCATAAATAACTGGAACACTCTTGAATGATTGATATAGCCGCGCCTGATTATGGGACAAAATTGTGTGGCACTGAATGGGACGTGTCATAATGATTTGGCCTTATAATCAAGATCCCTGTTATTGTTTGCATAATGATATGAGGTGTTCCAATTATTAAGATACGCTTGCTGCATTTATATATGCACATGTGATGTACTAACGTGGAGGGAGGTGCTGATATAAGGTGAGTTTATGCGTGGTATGTTTAGGCTGCCTCTAGGTGAATTCTCGTCCTAATTGGGGTTTAAGGTGTAGACTCGCTAAGACTTTGTCTCACCCCGTCGTGGTTTAAAATTTTACAGGCTCTTAGATGGAGGTTCAACACGTCTGTTTTGGGTGGCCGTGAGAGGCAAAGACCGAGCGTACCCTTCTCCCCATCCACGGGACCCCTAGACCCATGAGCTCATAGTGACCACCATTTGGGTCGATGAAGGCTTACCTCAGTTGGTACCTCATCGCTTCGAAGCTTGGTTTCGTAATGAGCCTAACGAGGTTCAGGAGGGCCCCTTGGAGGGTTTCGACGGACCTGCCGTCGATACTGAGTATGAGGTAGTACTCGACCCCATCGTGGATGCCAATATTTTGGAAGATATTGCGGCGAACTAGGGGCACGAAGCTGAAGGGCCTGGAGTAGAGGTAGCTAATCCTTTAGACATCAACATCCTTGATGGTATCGTGGTAAAGACCCGAATCCCAAGTAGGTAGGGTCCGGGGTAGGATTGGCTTAGTAGCTTCTTTATGGGTATAGACTTCTGTATATAGACCTGTAAGACTAAGACTGACACAGCATGTATATAAAATGTTTTTGGAAATTGGTTATCCTACTTTTCTATCCCATGTTTGATTGTTGTCTGGAGTTCATTAGTTCTCTTTTTTATGTGCATAAAATGAATGGGTCGCTAACGCATCCTGGAAACGTCGCAATTTAATCGACCGCCGAGGGATGTGCGCATGCCCGGGGTTCGGGGCGTGACACCAACCTCCAAAGATCAGATCATTAGTGGCCACGCATATGTCCTGAAGAGGACTTGGGTCATAAGCAAAAGCAGTGGCAGTCGCCAAAGCCAAGATAAGTAAGCTGATAGGAAGAAACTTCATTGTGGTTGTGAACAGGGGTTAGGGCCTTGATCTCCTTAAGTTCTAATCCTTGCACAGGCTAGTATTGCTTGAGGGAGGAGTGAGGAGTTGCATGGCAACACGATCTCTCTTTATAGATTGAAATGTTTGACCCAGTCTATAGTTTATTCAGCAAGTTTCTCTACAGATGATCAAGTCTTCAAAGGTGTTATCTGTTTTCCCCTTCTCAAGTCCAAGGATGAATTACTCTATAACAACTACGATGACTTGGTGATATGTTTGACTTTGTCTCCTCCTGCTTAAAGAATTCACATAACCTAATATGGAAATGGTTTTAGATGAAGTTTCCATCCTTGTACCTGTTCTTCATTTCTTTTACAACTCTTTAGCATATCTCAAAGAAGGGTACCTAGTAAAGAGCATTTCCTATGCGAGGCCTAATATTTGAAAAAGATTAATTGGTATAGATTGCAAAAAACACTTTCCATAGGCATCTTTCTCTCCACCGACCATGGAGGCAGTTGCACGAGGGACTTCTAAATATGCTTTCTCGGCGATTTGGTCCGGGGGGGAACCCAAAAAGGGCAAAATAGGAGGGCTTAATTTCCTTAAAAACTCTTGACTTTGGGTCGAGTTTCAATTGTATTCCAAACTTATTCTTATCTAAAAAAAATAGCCCAACGATAGGTCTAGTCAGGTCTCGTCTCAATTTTGCTTTTAACTTTTTTTGTCTTAAAAAATCTCCAACTTTAGGTCGAGTCTCATTTCTTCCTTGAACTTTCTCTCATCTTAAAAAAAAAAAATCACCAAATTTAACTCTAGTCCTAAATCTAGCTTTAACCTTTTTTTGTCTAAAAAAATACAAATTTTCAGCCTAGCCTCAAATCTATCCATGTTAACCCTCCGTCCAAAAATCATTATTAGTTGTTTGAAGTGATATTTCCATGTTGGTAATAAATCCATATCAGCAAGGTGATTATCTCCAAAATGAAACCATTATTTGACAAGGAAGTTAGGAAAATTAGAGAAATTTTTTTTGTCTAAAAAAAAAAATCACCAACTTTCAAACTAGTCTCAAATCACCATTAGTTTTTGAGAAAAAACCACCAAAAACCCCAAACTTTACCAATGTGTCAAATTTACTTCAAACTTTTTTTGTGACAAAAAAACTTCAAACTTTGCCAACCGTGACGCATTTATCCCAACTCTATGGCTGAAGGGCATTTTTGTCTTTCACTTTTTAGTTTTTTTTCCTTTTTTTGTTTTTCCTTTTTTTTTTGACCTTTTTTCTTCTTCTCTCTTCCCTCCACTATGGCCGCAAAGGGAAGCTGAACTCAAGCAAGGGCGGCCCTTGTTGGCATCAGGAGAGGGTCACCTGGGCGGGCAAGGGCGGCCCTCCCTTGGGTCCGGTGAGGACAATCCTCACCAGATCCAACAAGGGCAACCCTCGCCCGACGCCAGTGAGGGCGGCCCTCACTTGAGTCCGGCTTCCCTCCCCATGGCCGGTGGAGGGAAGAGAAGAGAAGATAGAAGAAGGAAAAAAAAGAAGAAAAACAAAAACAAAAGAAAGTAAAAGACGGAAATACTGTATATTTTGAGGTAAATGTGTCATAATTAGTAAAATTTGGGATTTTTTGTCACAAAAAAAAAGGGTTAAATTTGTCACACTAAGTAAAGTTTGGAATTTTTATGGCTTTTTCCCTTAATTTTTTGATGTGGTATTTCGACATTGGTAACAAATCCACGTCGGCAAGGTGATGTGGAAATTATTCCAAAATGAAACTATTCTTTGATGTGAATATTCAGGAAATTAGGGACAACTAAAGATGATCTTTGGACTAAGAACTAAGGGGGATAGATTTGGGACTATAGTTAAAGTTAGCAACATTTTTTAGACAAAAGAAAAAGTTCAAGGCAGATTTGAGACTGACCTAAATTTGAGTTTTATGAGACAAAAAATGTTTGAGATGGAATTGGGATTGGACCTAAATTAGCGATTTTTTAAAGAATTAGGCCACCATAGAAGTGTTGCTAGTAATGCCTCCAGACAAATGTTCGGAGAGCTCACTCTGGTAGTTCGGAATAGGAATCTGATTTGTATGGGAATAGGCAGGGAGACAATTTCTGAAGTAAGTACGTGTCACGCCCCGATCCTCAGGCACGCGCACATCCCTTACCTTTGGTCGATTTTAAAATGCGATATTCTAGGACTACGTATCGCCGACCCTTTCATTTTCAATATGCGCATGCGAAAGCAATTATAAATCCCCAGACAATAAAAAATGGGATAGAAAAGCAGGGCCATAATTTTCATACTGAAATTCTCAACTACTCTTTTATACAAGCACCTCATAGTATATAATGCAATAATGTTCACAGGGGTCTGATCTAACATTTATCCACATATAGTCAAGGTCTGACAAAACAGGATGGGATCTCAGTCCTCACCTCTTCGTGTTTGATCAAATCAAGATCCCTTCACACAGCAATGAAGTGAGTCGGCTTCATCCATCTGCTAACCATTATCCCAACTGGAATCATTACCCTCTTAACTTTTTGGGTAAGTCTGTCACATACTGCACTACTACAGTGAATTTCCTAATAAGGTCTTTTCCTCAAGTTCCATACTGTCTGACACCTATCATCATTTACGACACCTCGACATTCCATCTTCCGAAATCTGAACGTCAACCTCTTCCTTATCAGTATCCCCTTGCAGGATCTTCTGATCATCCCGATCTCAAATTTGAAAACCAAATTTCGAACCCTTTTCAAGTAAAGTCTGTACTTTTGCCAGCCTGTGCACAATTGAAGACTCTCGACTCAACGTATTAGTGACTTCTTTATTCCTTCCAAGGTGATACCAGATAGTACTATTCTAGTCCTGCCAATGTTCTGATTTACGACATTGTCTCATGTTCAACTCGCGAGATTACAGTTGACGGAACGCGTGTGCAACAATCCTACTATGTTGCATCAATACGTAATCCAGTCCTCTAAACGACGCGTCACTATAAATTTCGCATCCTCCAGAACCCTAAGGAATGGTCAACACAAGTGTGGTAGCCAACTTCTACCTAAGCTCTTTGGAATTTATCCTCACACGCGCCTAAGGTCACCACAGACTTACCAAAGAAGAACCTTAGTTCCTAGGCATTTTTTTTTTTTACAGTCCCAGCGCATCTTATTTGTGGAAGCATAATCGAGTCTTACTAACTCTCCCTCCCAACAATCATGATACAATGCACACCACTAAACGCCATTAGAAAAGATAAAGCCAAGACACTTTTATTTACATATTTTTATGATGGATTTTCT
Organism: Eucalyptus victrix; assembly: GCA_016097545.1. Lineage (NCBI taxonomy): Eukaryota > Viridiplantae > Streptophyta > Magnoliopsida > Myrtales > Myrtaceae > Eucalyptus > Eucalyptus victrix. The sequence goes on from CM027842.1 coordinate 51,999,108, forward strand.
CGAGTCGGTACAACAAAGGAAGGCCAAGACTCTACACTCAGCCATAACCCCAAAAAGAGACGACTCGACCCTCTAAGAACATGCAAAATCCTCCATCAACTAGTGTCGGCTATTGTCCAAAAAGTTGCAGCTCCTACTCTTCATGCACGGGCCGTCACACCCATCCCGGTGCGCAAGCGGTGGCGGCGGCAACATCCCTTGCATCACTCCATCTCAACGAACGTGAACAGATATGAACTCCTAAATGACAGGGCCCTCAGCTAGGCCCATGTCATACATCACTAATGCATGAACCCGAATAAACGTCAGACTAGGGATGGTGGGACAGTCGATCTCCACACACTCGACCTCTACATTCGAAGGAAGGCCGTAAAAGACACCCCGCGTGACACCAGGGAGCGGCATCTTTCTAATCTGAAATGTTGGTCCCTGAAGGGGTGAGTACAGCCACTCAGCAGATAAAGGACCCAATAAACCACTCAATGCATCACACAACACAATCATAACAATCATAGCACAATACACGTCATTCAAGCATCCATGCACAATTTACCTTGATACCATGCGCATATCATCATACCGCATGTACATGCATCCTTATATAATCATCACCATCATGTCATACACTTACCATCATCATATCACATGTACCATCATGCCATAGGTGCACATACATCCATGCACTCACCATCATCATGCATCCATGCACTCATCATCATCATGTCATACATGTACCATCATGCATAATTCAATTTCAATTTCCCAATTTCATTCTTTCATTTTGGGCCGCCACATTTCTCTTTCCCGGGACTAATGTTTGCATCCCACATTTATCACTCGCACCCAATCCTGGCATCGCGAGAACCCTCCGGCACAAACCTCTGGGCATCCGGCACAATACCTGCCAGGCATCTCGTACCCCAACTGGCATCATGAGGCATCCCCTGGCACAAACCTCCAGGCTTCCGGCTCCCCACGCTCCGGGCATCTCAAAACTCCTGAGGACCCTTCGGGCATGCATCATGATACAACCGGGCATCCAGCACAAACCTCCAGGCATGTATCATGACACAACCGGGCATTTGGCCTTTACCCTTCTAGCCAGGCATCCCGACACTCCCGGGGCATCGTCGGCTCACACCTCCGACGGCCTTCTCATTTATCTTAGTTCACGTTTTCAATTATAGCTCAATTTCAACATGGCATATGATGTGAAGGCAAACAAGATCATTTTCATCATTTGATTCATATATGCATTTCCAATCATCATCATACATGCAGCAAGATACAATCACTCATGACAATTACAATTCATGGGGTCCATACAACTTAGAAAAATCCATACATCATGACTTTTTGAGATTTAGCAAATTCCAGCTTGCACAATTTCGGATAACATATAAATTAAATATCCATATGATCTTCAAAAATCATGAAATCATAACATGTGATAAACAAGACAAAAAGTTAGCAATTCCATTAAGAACACATGCCCAAAAGAGCTTCACACAAGAAGATATAGTTCACACAATAAAGTATGCAAAATTCGGATAAAATCAGATTGCGCAGTTCTTAAAATATTTCGATTAAAATACCAGAATGACCTCCAAAAATTATGAAATTTTACCAGGTCATAGTCGAGACCCTAAGGTAGATTTTTTATGAAGAAATCTAGGCCAGATTCGTCCTAGATAATTTACTATGGCCGGACGAAGATACTGTTCCTAGTACCGAACAGTCCAGTTTAGCTGTCTCCGAAAAATCGAGGTTTCGCCTACTTATCCTCCTTCGTTTCCTCTGAAATTTTGATATGTTGTGCCTAAAGAAGTCCAATACCACTTTCATCAAGGGATATAGGTGATATTCTCAAAGGATAGTCACCATTTAGTCCACGAAGTCTCGGGAGTCCAGTACCATACTTCCAGATCTACTGTCTTCAAGTGAAAATCGTTTCACTAGGCTACACTTGCTCGTCTTACCTCAAATTTGAGTATGTTAATCATTATGATGTTCTCTACAACTTTCGTGAAGAAGTCGAAGTGAAATTCTTAGTAAAAAGTGACATGCAACACACAAAACCACCAAGAGGTCGACGAAACAGTTTCAGATCTAGCCTTTTCATAGAGGATGGGTTTCGCCCCCATAAAACTCAGCCATTTTGTCTCAAATTTTAGTATGTTATAATATGAGATGTTTTCTACAACTTTCATGAAGAAGTAGAAGCCAAAATCCAACTCTAAACCCACATGCAAGCCTCTACAACGTTCGGGGTCAGGCGGCACACACGAAAACAGAATACGTTTTCAAGAACAACACACTCTAGCTTCGGTTTTGCATACCCTAAACATCCGAGATCTACCACCAAACAATCACACATGCAAGACACACATGCAAGAGCAGAATATGGATCCCAAACTTGCCTCCAAAATCAAGCGAACAACGGCACACGGACGGCGACGGACGGGCGGACGGACGGGCGAGCGGCTCCTTCCTCCTCTCTCTCGGTTCCTCTCTCTCTTGCAACCCTCTCTCTCTCTCACTTGGCTTGGGCGACAGCCCCTCCACCGACCACTCTCTCTCCCTTTTATTTCCCCTAAATCCCATCATTAGCAATCATGAGAAGCCACCCACAATGGCCAATGCATGGAGTCTTCTTTTTGCCACTTGGCAAGACTCATGCAAAATGGGCTTGGACGAATTGGGCCGGCCTCTCCCCCTTGTGGCCGACGGCAGCCTCTCCATGGGCTTCATGGGCCGGCCTTTTGGCCCATTAAAAGTCCATACTCTTGGGCCTAAGGCCGAAGCCTAATTAAACCCCAATTTTACTTTTAATGATTCACTTTTAATTCTTTCTTTTATAGATTCCCAATTTTCAATTTCATATGGCCATAATCTTGCAACACTTAATCTATAAGGATTAAATCTATGAGGTGCTTAGCCAAGAATAAATTCTTCTCATTTATTTATCCTATAATACTAATTTTAATAATTCATGGACACAAGGATATAACACTTGGTATTAAGAGAAAATCAATGGCTAAAGCATAAACCATAGGTAATTTCATTACCTAATCATGGGCTTTAATTCATCTAGAGGTTGTCTTGAATTTTGGGATGCCACATTACGTATTGCCGACCCTTTCATTTTCAATATGCACATATGGAAGCAGTTATAAATCCCCAGACAATAAAACAATGAGATAGAAAAGTAGGGCCATAATTTTCGTACTGAAATTCTCAACTACTCTTTTATACAAGCACCTCATAGTATATAATGCAATACTGTTCACAGGGGTTTGATCTAACATTTATCCACATATAGTCAAGGTCTGACAAAACAAGATGGGATCTCAGTCCTCATCCGAGTCGTACTCAGGATCCTCCTCATGGTCATCTTCTTCTCCAAAATCTTCATTCTCATCTGGTTCCACATTAGGGTTCTCCTCTTCAGATTCCTCCTCCTCAGGCTCCTCATCAGGGTCCTGAAATGGTTATTCAATAACCATTAAGACCACGTCTCAGCGAGTTCTACCCCCTAAGACCCAATTAGTAAACTAATACTGCATGAGTCAGAAGACTTACCTTGGCCTCAGATTCCACCTGCATATTAGCACAGATCAAATAGGCATCCAAGCAATCACATCACTGATCGAAGCATCGATCAAATCGACCTAATCGATTACACACCAACAAGACCACTCACGGTCATTCCCATTCAATCAATCAATTCACAACATCAGATCAAAGCAATGATCAATCGACCTAGTCGATTACATGTCATCACGACCCATGCTTGGTCAGCACATTCAATACTATTTATAAGTCCGACCATAGTCTAGGACTGCTCACTCTAAGTTGATATATAGATAGTATAACTCGCACTAAGCTGATAGGGTTAAGGTATACTGCTCTCACTAAGTTGACATATCGCTCGTAGGCTAATATAGTATACTGATATACTACTCTCGCTAAGCTCACATATCAGAGCCCATAGGATGATATAGTATACCCCTGATGCTCACCAGAAGCTGCCAGATCCATAGATCCAATATAATAATATGCTCATCAGAAGCTGCTAGCCATACTTTTATAGTATGCCGAAAATAATATATGCTCACCAGATGTTGCCAGCCATACTTTTATAGTATGCCAAAAATAATATATATGCTCACCAGAAGCTGCCAGCCATACCTTTATAGTATGCCGAAAATAATCATTTAATCAAATCACCATTTTTATCATATACCCATGCGTGGGCACACGGTCGGCCTTAGCCAAAATAATATAATTTCCTTTTCACAAATCCCACCATTATCTGTAATCCACCAAAACACTTTTGGTGCCGTCAACCGACACCCGGTTATTTTCCAATTAATAATCAAAGATTATTTCATTAAAGAATAATTCCCAATTTCACAAATAATTCAATTCAACACAAAATAAAGCTCAATTAAATAAACGAACTGCACCACGACAATCAGCACAAAATTCCGGTGATTGACCATCCTAGTTGAATTTCCAGGAAATAAATAATTAAATAATTACTTTCGAAAATTAAATAAATAAATACAATAAATTCAATTTAGCACAATATAAAGCTCAATTAAATAAACAGACTGCACCACGATCATTAGCATAAAATCCCAGTCACTGATCATCCCAGCTAAATTTCCGAAAAATAAATAATTAAATAATTAATTTCGAAATTGAATATTTAATTTCTAAAAATTCCACTTATGCCCGAATTGCCTAATTAACACCCGATAAGGGTTGGGAAAAATCCCAAGTAGCATTCAATAAATAGTATTACGTGCCTACTCGCTAATTGCACAATTCAATTGACTAACATGCATCACAATTATCTAATAATCACTAATCTACTCTAATATAACCACCTAATTGCACTTAATTAAATATAATCAACCTTTAAGTATAATTAGCAAACTAAGAAGGCATTAGTGAGTAAAACTCACTTGGCAAAGCGAAGATCAAAAACCGCGATGGTGATGCGACGGCGGCCGAATCCCAAAAATTTCGGCGGTGACAACGCACCCTCGGGCTGGGCCATGAAACTTTACAAGCCCGCAGAAACTTCTAGGCTTGGGCCTACTGAAATTCTTGGGCTGAGCTTGATCTGGGCTTGAAGAATTTCACTGGGCTTCGCTGAACTTAACTGGGCTTGGGCTTCAAAGAGCTAGACCAAAATTCGAATGGGCTGAGATTTTTCGTGGGCTTCACATACAAGCTTCAATAGACTAAGAGTGGGCTGCATTCCACGTGGGCTCGGAATTGGGCTGAAAATGCTTGAAGATGAGCTGAAGGCACGGGCCTAACTGCTGGGCCCAAAATCTGCTGGACTGATTCGGTGGGCCTCGCACGGCAAGATGAAGGCCGCGAGTTGGGCAGACCGAGGCAGCAATAGAGGAGAATTTGCAGGGCTTGACTTCGTGCGTTGCTGCAGCTTGCTGGCGATGCTTCGTGGATTGTCTTCGTGCGGCGTTGAAGAAGCTGCTGCGTGTGAGCTGCTTCGGTTGATCTTCGGTGGCAACGAAAGGGGCAGGGGAGCTGACGTGGACTGAGCGAGTGGAGGAAGAACTCGGTGGTGCTGCACAGCTTCGGTCAACAGGGGAAAACAGCTTCGATGGTGTTGGCGACGTAACACCGTGGAGAGAAGAATTGGTGGCTTCGGTGGGGTGAGTCTTCGTTGGTGAGCTGAGGGCTTCTTCGGTTGACCGTTGAAGAAGAACACGGCAGGTGGCAAGGAGGAGGTTTCGGTGGAGGCTGAAGACGCGAAGATGGAGCTTCGGTGAGGAATGGCTGGGTGAGTGGGGCTGTGGGTGTGCGTGAGTGGATAGCAAATGGGAATAATGGGATGATGGGAAGAAAAGGAAATTAAAGATGAAAGCAGAAGCAGGAACCGGTGAAGGAAAGTTGAGGCGTGCGAAGGGAGAGTTCCATTGAGAGGAGAGGCAAAGTCTAACAAAATATCTTAAATTTTCATCATGAATTGGTCCAAATCCCATAAATGCTTGCCCCAAAAGTCTTCATGTATATCCTCTAGGTCCCTAATACTTTCTAGCACATCATTTTCCCAAATAATCAAATTTTTGATGCCAAAAATACAGCCCCCTTGTCCAAAACCGAATTTCACTCAATTAAACTCAATTTCCTTACTCAATTTTCCAAATTGAGGTCCGATTACGATCCAGAAAAATCCAGAATAATTTTCTATAAATCTCCGACACTCACAAGTTCAGTTTAAAAGTCTCAATTTCCATTGAATTAGCCCATCTGAATTTATGCTAATTTTTTGTAATGCCCGAACCAATTTTCCGTAAAGATCTCAAACTCGACGCAATTTTCCAAAAGACAAGACAACGTCCTATAAATGAACCATGACATGCTCGAACATCCGATTCCCGAAACCGAATTCAATGTGGTGGTTAAAATCAACCGAACGCGATTTTAGTCCAATCTGACCTATTGAGTAGCTTTTAGGGATTTTACCGCGGTTATATCCCTTAACGGCTTCACCCAATAGATTGGTTAACTCGTGAGTGATCAGCTCAGAGAAAAAGGACCATCGGCGTGTCAACGAGATGTCTATTTCATATATTCAGGATGGGGTCGAAATTCAGGATGTCACAGTACGGAGCTCGTGGGTTTGGCTGATGTGAAGAGGATGATTGCGATGACGCCCTCAGCCAGAATTGCTATGGCGGGTGACGCGGGAAAGGTTGCCGTGGTGGGTTGGTCGCATTGCGAAGGTGGACCATGTGGCAGTTATGACCGCACGGATGAACTGTGGGATTGAAGTTACAATTAGGATGCTATTAAGTGGGATCGCCGCGGTGATGACCGCGGCCATTGGCGGCAGGGGAAGTTCAAGTAAGACTGTGGGTTGGCTCACTAAAGTGGATCGTTTCTTCGAATACATGACATTCCCGGGGATCGATAGGTGAGGTTGGTGAGGTATATATTCAAGGGCAGAGCTTACTCTCAGTGGCTTAAGTTAAAGGGGGATGGACAGGAAGAAGGCAAAGCGCCCATGAAAAATTGGCCCAAGATGCAAAAGCTATTGAAACGCGGTTTTTGAAGATAGACTGAAAAATATTGTTTCATTTTCAATGTCGAGAATCATGAGATGGGAGTATTCCTTTAATCCAAAGATCCAATTTCCGGTGAAAGGTATATCCTCGTGTGGTGCCAATCCCGGTAAAACAGCATCAACCGATTGAGATCAACAATTGATGACCTAGTTGAAGTCTGGATCAACCATTCATGATTTTCTCAATAACAACCACGAAAGAATTGGATTTGTAAAATTTCCTATTTAGAAGGTTGTTCATGAGAAAGAAATTGAATATTTGCAGTTTTCTTTTGGAAAGTTGGATGATTCGGCGCCGGAAAAAGAATTTCAATATTTTTGCAGCAGCGGAGGATTAATTTAGGAGAAACACCGGGCAATTAGAATAATTGGAAATTTTTGGAAGAAGGGAAAGAAGAAAATTTGTGTCAAAAATTGATTTCACTGTACCAGAAAAATTTGATTTTATCGGTGGTTCCATTTTCCATTGAAGAATTTGATTGGAATGTTTCTTTTTTGAAGTAATGAAACGGATACTCGCATAGAAGATTTTCTAAGGTTATACAGATTCGAAGGGATTTGTTTGTTCGAATAAATTGACCATGAAACTTGAGGTCGAGCTTTTTCCAACATAAGCAATATGGCGCAGGAGGCAATGAAGATATCATTGAATATTGATGTCATTAATTCTTTTGTGCTTTGCTTGATGCGTTTTGATTTAGAAATGTATAGGAGTTTATTTTGTTACTTCAGACATTATGTCGTACCTTAGATGATATTGTTTTATATTAAACTAGTATACTAATTAGGCTTACTTTCCAAGTTTTCTAGGTTAGGGTTATAGGCATATAAAAGGTATCGGACTTTTATGTAATTCAGCTTATCCTTTTGATTTAGTGACATAATCATGAGAGACTTCTCTGAACTTGCACCTTTAAGCGTGTTTGTACGTGCGTTCGTGTTTTGCGAATTTTACTCGTGCTTATCCTTGTTTCAGCTTCGTCAATTTAGGAGATAAAATAACGGATCAATTATTTTCATAATTTTTTTAAGAAATGTTGCTAGCTCAATCTTTGAGAATCTGGAGATTAGAGATAGGCTGCAAGGCCCAGAACAATTGGATCAGGGCATTTAGATTGTTCAAAACCAGAACTTTTCTACAGACACTAATCATAATTCAAGAATTAGTCAAAACCTAAGCAAGGAATCTCTTTCATTTTTGTTTATCTTCGTTCTTAAGGTGAATTATGCTGTTCTAACATAGAAAAACAGTTTTAACTGCTATAACATGGAGATCGGAAGATCAGTGGGGGGCAAATGAGAGTAAAACAGCTGACAAGCCAGAACAAAGGACCAAACCAATACAACTTGTTTGGCACCATGGGGTCGTATATTTGTGTCACGCCCCGAATCCCTGAGCACGCGAACATCCCACAATGGTTGATAAAATTGCAACGTCCCAGAACGTGTCGCTGACCCATTATTTTATTCTTTCAATTAAACGCAAGGGGAAGCATTTGATATAAACAACATCCAGTCAATCATAACAAATATAACAGGGATAACACAGAAAACACCACAACATCAAACCAAACACTTCAATTACAAATTTATTGTTAACCCTAGGAAATTTAGTGATTACAATCCCTTACACCAGCAACTTCCAACCAACCAACAAAAACCAACAGTGGGTTAGGGTTAACCTAAACTTCACTAACGCCAAGCCAATCTCTCATCCAAAGGGACCCCGAACCAAGCATGACGATTCTCCATACTATGAGCCTGAAAAATATTAAATAACAATGAGGTGAGATATAAATATCTCAGCGAGTTAACAACTTAAGTCTCAACTAGGACGCTAATTCATCTTGAAGGCAGCCTAAACATGCAACATTATATTGACGGTAGATCAATAGTAAAGCAACCCTTGCTTTGCCTTAACTATAAATATGGTCTAGCAATCGACCCAAAAGACAAATATTAAAGCCGTCAAATAATTCACAGGTATCCTTACCTTGCCTTGGCACATTCCTGCTTATAACAATTCACATATGCCTCATGCGACTCATATATATAACCATGTCATACATGTGCAAGTCATAACATCACTCTCAGATTATGCATTAGCATTCATGCATTTTGCACACGCGGCGTCTCAAGAATATCATGGCATTTTCAAATTATTACGACCCCATGGGCCACGGCCACAACAAGGGTTGGCGGTCTTCCGGCATGACCGGGCATCATCCCACCTCATTGGGCATGGCAACGTCTAGAACCTCCACCTAGACAGCATTCCATAAAGGAGCATCGATTCGGTCTTAATTGCGACTCAGCATCCGGACCCCTGCCAGGCATCCGATAAACATCGGGCATCGCCCGCAAACTCTCGTTGGGTGATGGGTTCAATTAAGTGACCACTCAAGCACGCCAACACTCAAGCCAATTTTATCTGTCATCAATTAGCCCAGTGTAAAAGAGTTCGTGCTCAACTAACAAATCTCGGAAAATCTTTACACTTAAAATTCCCGATGAAATAATTACATATGGTCATGTACTTAAAATCAATCCGCCAAACTTTGCACGCTTTCATTTTAAAAGCCCATTGCCCCATTTAGCACATAAAACATGGCGTCCAAACATGACGCCTCAAAGTTTGTCATTTTTTTGTAAGTAAAACCTTCTTTGAAAATAGCATTTAAAACTTATGATTTGGGCAATCAACATCATGACATAATAAGCTCAAACAATACGAATTATGCATAAATTCATCCAATAAATCAAGTACAAGACCCATAAAAATCATCACGTATTGCCCTATTGCAATAGCCCATCAACCTTAAATCAATAGCTTTTCGCCTATTTAGCGATAGCTTATCACTTGTTTTCCGATAGCTTATCACCTGGTGATAGGCTATCACCAATAGCTTATCACCAATTTCTCCATAGCCTATCATCCCTTCGGTGATAGCTTATCACCTATTCTTGATAACCTATCATGTCCACTTATCACCTATCTTGATAACCTATCAAGTTCACTTATCACCTATCACAATAACCTATCAAGTCTACTTATCATTTATCGCGATAACCTATCAAGTTCACTTTTCACCTATCGCGATAATCTATCAACTAAACCATACTAACTACCATTAGCCTTAATCTAAACCACCCCTATATGCAATCAACACCCTAATCAAAGATTAGGAAGTTAACTCATGGTTTTATGGCGATGGCGAGCTAACGGCGACGGCGGCGCGATGATAATGAGAATGTGGAGCTCACAGTTCAAATGGCGACACCACGGCGGCGGCAATAGCTTGAGCTCATGGCCAAGGAAGCTTGGTGGCTTGGTGGTGGTCCGGTGGTGATGGTGGCTCGCGGCTTGAGGGACAACGAACGGCAAGGCGGCACAGTATGACGACGTAGGGCAGCAAACTGAGAGAGAAAGAGAGAGGAATGGGTATGAGATGAGAGAGAGGGATGAAGGAAAATTCGTCCAAAGGGAGGGGTAGAGAGAGAAAGTGAGAGAAATGACGGAAAAAGATAAAAGCTTGGGCAAGAAGTTGGCATATTAATACTCCTTGACTTAAAGTCCTAACTGGGGGAGCAAGAACACATCTTGGCCCTCCATTCCAACTTGGGGAGCAAGGGTAGATCTCAACCGCACAATTGCTTAAACTTGGGGAGCAAGAAGCAATCTTGGCCATCCAATAGTCTAATCTTGGGGAGCAAGGGTTGATCTCAACCATGTAATTGCCTAGGCTTGTCCTCCAAGCTTAGGCGTGTGGCCCCTCCCCCTCCAATGTAAAGAACAGTTTCAAGCAACTTTTGAAATAAATTTCATTACCTTATTAAACGGATTCAAAAAATTATGAAAATTTAATATGTTGTATAGAAGACCTTAAATAACATTTTTTTTATGAATGAAACCAAACCTAATTCGTTTTTTTTTTTTTTTTTTTTTTTTAAAGAGCAGCAAATCACCAAAGACAACCCAACGTTTTGTCCATCGGACAGATTCAACGACCACAGAAGAAAATTCATTTCGACATCCAAATATTCATAAAACACTTTAAAATTTTATTTTATTATAGATATAGATGTCCTTTACAACTTTTGTGAAGAAAGAATATTCAGATTCCAAAGGGAAAAGTTTATAAAAATTCAAGAAGACAACCTGGTCACTGTTTTTACTGCACTTGGCAGTTTTCACATGGCAAAAGAATAGGTTTTCGTACCAATCATTTCACCTCAAAAAAATATAAAATTAAAGTATGTTTTACATCAAAATATTTTGAATGACCTTCATGAAGGAAGTTTCTTGAAATTCGAACCACAAGAAGTTCTATAAAATCGAAAAACGGTGAGGGTCCAGGAATTTTGAAAACTGGAATCAAAATAGAATTTAAGAAACCAAATGTGGCAAGTCGTCTTGCAAGACCAAAGTCTTTGTCTCTTGTAATCATGGCTTCTAGAGGGCATTAATGAACCAAGACTTTGAAGGCAAGCCTAAAATTAGGCTTCTGGAGGCTAGGTTACTATTCACGCGAGTTACTATTCACACGCTATTCATTAGGGCTTGGGTTTGGGCTTGACAAACTTGGACTTGGGCTTAACTCATCCAATTTAGGCCTTTAATTTGGGCGTGAGGCCCATTAGGCCTTCGCTTGGCCCGGCTCCCTTTCCGATTTCCAATTCTCGACCTACTAATCCTTGTCCAAAGATTAAGGTTTATCGATAAATTGACAGATAAATGAGGTAACATCTGATAGGTTGATCTTGGAATCCTTGAAAGTTCGATATCCGAAATCGGATTAAAATCCATGGTTGAAATCAATAAAATGCAACTTTAATATGACCTAAATTATCAGGTGGCTTTCAGGGGTTTTCACGCATTTGACCCGTAGTTGATAATTTTCGATCCACGTTTGTGCCTCTTCAAATCATGGATAACCCTCGATTTTCATGTAATCGCAAGGAATCAATTACTCACCCTGAATACAATATCAATAGAAAATCGGTTTACTGTCATTCGCAGCAAGCATCGTAATTGTGCGGAATCACCTGCAATCCACCCGGAATCACCTCTGTCGAATCGATTTATATCCGTTCACTAATTGACTTGTAACAATGTAGTATTGTCCTTTGTCGATCCTTATGGTCGAGCAGTATATCTCTGATTGAATTCTCTAGTCATTCGCGCTTTAATCCTTTGTGGCCTCTCCCAATGGATTAGTTAACTCATGAGTGATCAGTTCATAGTAAACTCTATTATCAATGCATTGATGAAATAAACATTTCATATATCTCGAGAATGGTCGAATTTCATGATATCACAATTTGACTCTGAAGTTATTCATCTATGGTGTGTGTTCTTCTCGATCATGCTATTAATAGCATCGGGAATCTGCTCGTTGGATCATGTAATAAATCCAACTTTAGTACCTCATATTTCATTATATATATATACCTCATCATAGTGCACGTTGAAATGGCATCAATTAGAACTTTCTCTCCATTTCGATTTTACCTCTGGTATATATTCTTTCGCAAAAGTAAAAGCTTTTGCATAGAGAGCATCATGTGTTATATCAAAAGAACCTTCATGCATGTTCATGATCACTATCTTATATTTTCTCTCTTTTGTCTTTTTAATTTTATGTTTTGTCATTCATACTTAACAAATTTTATCCTTGCTACCAATTCTTTATTCCTATAATTACTTTTTATTCATCAGTTTACCCATTTACTATTTTTTCTTGTCATTCATCGTTTCATCAGCTTAAAAAATAATGTCATCATTATCATCCTCGCGTCAACATTAGCAGAGAAAACTGAACTACTCTAATTAGTACACTATAAGCCATGCATCTAACATTCCAAAAAATTTAAAGTTGTTGCATGCTGAAAACAAGACCAAAATCGACCGTAATCAAATACCAAAGTGGTTGTGATCAACCATATTTCTGATTATTCATCGTTTCATTTTCCCATTCGGAAAACACATGTTGAACTCAAACTTATGTGATCCTCATTCTTTTCAATTTAATTTCCAGGAAATTTATCCTGCTTAACTAGGTGCTCCAGCGACACGAGACAATGGTAATCCCCAGCATGAGGATCGACGATGGATGGGACGTGGACAGTGATAATTCCAGATTGATGAGAGAAAAGTTAGCTGTGTTGATTGTGGATGAGAACGCACTAGTGCGTAAAGTACATGAGAAATTTGTGAGCCAGCTCAAAGTAGCAAAAGAAGCCCAGACTGAAACTGCCGCAAATGGAAAAGTTACCTTTCTGGTTCATCTTTTGATATAATTCTCATGGAGATGGATTTGCCCATCATGGATGGCCCTGAAGTAAAAAATTAATTAATTCTTCATTCTATCTTGTATTTGAGACATATATATGAACAATATCAATTGTACATAAAATGTATGATTTCTTCCTCGTATTCGCCTGTGCAGGTGACCAAGGAGCTCCAAGCAATGGGGGTAAAGAGTATGATCGTGGGAATGACTTCTCGGAACTCCAAAGTTGACAAGAAAGCTTTTATGGCGGCGGGTCTGGATGAGTGTCTTGAGAAGCCATTGACTACTAATATGATAAAGTCTCTTTTTGAAATGTGGCACCCGTCGACACGGCCCCCGATCCGCTAAGGTCACCACAGCCTACTCACCTATTACTTGTCCTGATAACATTCTACTCTGATACCATTTAAATTGCAGCGGGTCCACACAACCTGGGGGTTTACCTCTTTTAGATTGGTCCCAGTGCAGTTCATATAACGGAAGCATACTTATCATCTCCCTAACCCGTACACAAACTAAATAATACGATGCAATACACACCAACTACAACCTTTCATATATATATGCATTTTAGGGCCAAATCACTTTTATTTACATATTAAGATGGATTTCACAAGTCAGTACAACAAAAGGGCCAAGACTTTAAGTAAGCTCGGCTAAACCCAAAAAGAACCCAACCATACATCAAACGTGAACATCTATTCATCAGCTAGTGTCGGCCATCCCAAAAAGTGTCAACCTTCACCAGTCACACGCTCCTATCACACCCATCCTGGTGCATCGGTCGGCGGCGGCGGCAGCATCCCCATCATCCTCCCATCTCTATGAACATGGACAGATAGAAATTCTTGTACAACGAAGCCATCAGGTAAGCTCACATCATACATGACCAAAACACGGACGCGGATAAACACCAAACCATGAACACCAATGCAGGGGTGCTCCGAGCACTCGACCTTGACATTAGACGGTAATCCATAGAACGTACCACGCATGACAGGTGGTAGATGCATCTTTTAATATGAAATGTTAGTCCCCAAAGGGGTGAGTACAACCACTCAGCAGTAAAGATCCATTAAATTACACAATGCAACAAGCAAGACAATCAAGATATCACGAGTAAAGCACATATCATCCATGCTATCAAGCATACATCACCATGCAATCGTGCATATATCACCATGCAATCATGCATATCTCACCATGCCATCGTGCATGTACCACCATGCAGTCATGCTTGTATTTCCATAAGGTTCATCCCATGCCATATGCACATACATACTCATGATTCATATCATCCAAACACTCATGTATACATCCCCATGAGATCCATTCAAGCCTTCATGATCGCATTCTCAATGTCAAATAACATCAATTTACTTTCATAAGCAGATCATGCATCATGCCATATACACACACCCATGCGCATGATTCAATTTCCCGTTTTATCTTTCATGAGGATCTCATCATTTTTCATCCAGGGACCAATATTTGCATCCCTCAATTTATCGCTTGCACCCAACTTGGCATTGCGAGGAGCCTCCGGCACAAACCTCCGAGCATTCGGCACAAACCTTCGGGCATCTCGCATCCCAACTAGCATCACGAGGAATCCCCCCGGCACAAACCTCCAGGGCTTCCAGAATTACGTACCGCCATACCACCAGGCATTCCCCCTGGAAATTACGTACCGTATCCTACCGGGCATCTCGAAACTCCCGAGGACCTCCGGGCATGTATCGTAATACAACCTGGCATCCGGCACAAACCTCTAGGCATCCCGACACTCCCGGGGCATCGTCGGCTCACACCTCCGACGGTCTCGTTATTATCACAATTTATGATCACATATATGTCTCATTTTCAACATGGCATTTGATGCAACAATATCAAAGGTCTAAACTAGCTTTTCGATGTCATATGATATGCCAAATGTCACCATATATGCAGTACACATAACACCCACGATATCACATTTCATAAAGAAATTCATTGGTTTTTGAAAATAGAACCAATTTTCAGGTAAAACAGAATGCACCTCTTTAGTAAAAATCCTTGGAAAATCAGTAAAAAATCTCAATAAATTCTGAAAATTTAACATGATGTAAAACAGATCTAGAGGAAGATATTTTTTGAAGAACACCATGTCAAGAAAGTTCCACATCAATCACATAGATCCACACATCACAGCAAAAGAAATTCCAGCACCACTTTTGCAAGGTTTCGGAAATAATGTCGATTAAACCCTTAAATAAACTCAGAAAATTATTAGATTTTAATATGTCATATATGAGATCTAGAGGTAAAATTCTCATGAAGAAATCGAGTCTAATTACTTCTGGATTAAAAGCTATAATTTTTATAACTCGCCTTAACTCTCGGTTCACTGTACAGACGCATCCTCTTCAAAGAAAATCGTTTTCCCCGACCAATACTTGTCCTTTTATTATAAACTTTTAGTATGTTACTACTCCAAATGTTTTCTACAACTCTTATCAATAACACAAGATCAAATTCGGACTGGATAATTTTATAAAATTCACCGAATCGCACTAAGTCAGCACAACAGTTTCCAGATCTAGCTTCCCCAAAGAAAAATGGTTTCACAGACCTATACTTGTTTGTTTCCTCAAAAATTTTGATATGTTATTCTCCAAGAAGTCCTCTACAAATTTCATCAAGAAGTCAAAGTCAGATTCCAACTAGAACATTGCATGCAACTCACGAAAACATCAAAGGTCAGACTGTTTTTCCCAGAAACAGAACACTAGGCTAGTACACAACTCCTATAACTTTGAAATTTCACACTTCATCCACATCCGGAATTCACCATTCATCACACACAAAACACAACAAGCAAATGGTAGGTCAATAGACTCTACTTGCCTCTAATCCAAGCGAAAACACAGCAAGCAAACGGTGGGCTCGACTGCGGGACTCGACAGCACGCATGGTAGCGAACGGCCTCCCTCTTCCTTTCCTTCTTTCTCTCTTCCTCTCTTCCTCTCCTTCTCTCGCACGATAGCTCTCTCTCTCCCTCTTGGTATTCCTCGCTCACTCCGCCCGATCTCTCCCTCTTTTCTTCCCTTTTGCAATGATTTGCAATCATTAGATTGCATGCAAATGCCACTTGGCCAAACCCCTTAGCCACTTGGCATTTTTCCCATGCAAGATGATGGGCTAGATGGGCCGGCCTCTCCTTCCTTTGGTCGACAGCAGCCCCTTCCCTTTGGGCTTCGCAGGCCAGGCCTTAATGGCCGAACGGTGGGGTTCTTAGGCCTATAAATTCAACCCACTCTTCTCTAATTTTTCCCATTTAATCACCACCTAATTACCCATTCATATAAATACATAATTGAAATTTATAAAACCATAAAACTTGCAACATAAATTAATAAATTCCAATTTATAAAACACATGGCCAAGAATAGAATTTTCTTTCCTATCAAATAATTATCTACTAAAGGCTTGGCTTAAATCTTATTGCAAATCATGGATCTAATGGCTACAATATAATTTGATGGTGCTTCCATCACCTATTCATGGATCATGGCACATCTAAGGGTTGACATGAAATTCTAGGATGCCACATGAAACCCTAGAGAAGAAGAAGTAGAGATGTGACCATGGTCAGCTTATAACTAAAGGAAGAATAATGAGTGGTCGTGCAAAAGATAAAGTAATATGGTTTGTGTACTTTATTTGATTAATAGATGGATGACAGAGAATGTTAACATGAGTTTTGTAATCAAGTCATTTGCTGTCATATCTTCTGCTTATTAATCAAGGAGATTGTTAGCCTAGCTTGTGATCAACTGTGGATTTAGTGTTTGCTGTCAGCATATTCTATTCTTTTCTGTAACTATTGCAATTTATATTGATTTTCTGTTTTTGGTTGATTAGTTAAGTACTTATGCTTTATTTTCTTATTGCAAAGTTCCACGGATTTTGGGGACAATTCTTGTGTATAATAGAATAAGTTCATAGTGGAAAAACATAATGCATCCAAATTTTTAACATTTCATAGAAATGCACTCTTTTGTAGCACAAAAGTTGATGAGTTTAGTATTTATTCAACGAAGTGCTCTGCAGCTTACCAAGTCTCTAAATGTTACAACTTTTTCTTCTCCTTCTTAAGTCCAAGAACAGCATTCCCCAACAGCTGTGTTGGTCTGATTTCCTCTTCTCCAGCTTTAAGTAATCATTTAATATGGAAGTGGCATACTCAAATTATTAGAAAAATTTGATTATTTCTTCACCATTTCAACTCTTCAGCATCTATTGTGACATCCTGAAATTTCAGTCTTGTTTTCAATTAAATAAATTAGGCCTTTCATCATCGCGTCTATAGTGCTATTCTCTGAGCTAGTCACTCATGAGATAACTAGATTATCTGGGGAAGTCAATAAGGGATTTTAATGCAATAAACTTGAGAATTCGACCAAGAATCGACTACTCGACCATGCTCATTTGTAGAGATCATTACGGCACAGTTAAAAATCGATCAAAGATCAGAGATAGGTCGTTTCGACTGAGATAGGTGATCAAAGTGTGGGTGCTGCCACCTGATTGTAAAATTCTTGTCGGTCGGCACTAGACCGATTTTTCTGTCATTCTAGTATCCTGTGTCTTTATTTGAAACCTCGAGATTTTCACGACAACCGAGAGTCGCCAATGTGTCAAAGATAAACGTTATAGCTTGAAAATAATCAACCACAAGTCAATTGCACCAAAAATTTCGAAAAGCTACCTAGTAGGCTAGGTTACGCTAAAATCGCGCCAGATTGAAATTAACAACGAATTTGAATCCAATTTTAGAAATTGAAACTTTTGTCATGTCACAAGTCATTTTAGTAACATTGACTCATCTTCTGAAAATTTTTCTGCAAACCGAGATTTTTGATAGAAATTCAAGATAGAGCCGTTTTTTACTAGAAAATTCAGGGGACCATTTTTTATCGCGTTTTTGGGATGCAAGTTGGTTCTATTGGTGAGGAAAAATGTGAATTAAAGTGCAGACATCTTAGTTGGATTTATGAGGGCTAAATTGAATCAATTCAAGAGAGAATTGAAGTGGATTTAGGGAAATTAAGTCCAAAATTCATAGCCCCTTGGTCCCTCAACCTTTGGACCACTTCGATGACTTCCCAATGAAGCTTTGTGGGCTGCAAGTGTGCTGAGGAAGCCAGCAAACCAGTGAGGCCTTGGTCAAGGGGACAAAGAGATAGATTGAACCAAGGTGCCCCCGTCCAAGCTTGTGTTGTCTCCTATCTTCTTCCCTTGGCTGCCTTCTCCATTATTGGCATGCCTTGAGAGCTTAGAGAACTAGAGAAAGGAAGCCAGCAATCCCCATTGCCGTTGAGCAGCCTGCCAAGCCCCAGACTACTGTCGCTGCCATTGCGCACTCAGCTGCGAGCCTGCGTGCACCGCCCGCTGTCCTTGCATCCAGCCGCCTCTCTCGCACCTCCTTATTGTCCCACGAGCTCCCTGGGTCGACGTCAAAGCCCCTTGGACACCATTCAGCCACCGTTCGGCCGCCATTTGCCTCCACCTAGTCACTGCAGCCGCTTGCCAACCCGTCTTCGCCATTCCAGCCCAAGCTACCACCTAGCTCAACCTCTCGGCCCACCGACCAGAATCGAAACCCAGCAAGAAGCCGTGGGCTTCGAGGCCCATTTCCAAGCCCTTCCTGGCCTTAGTTGGTGTCGCCGCTTCGGAGTTTATCACCTGTCTCCGCCTTGCCATCGCCGTGAACTCATCGGATTTCAAAACTGGTGAGTTTACTCAATAATCGGAACTTGTGTGATTGGTTGTGATGAAATGACATGTTCCAGTTGTTGAGTACACTTGATGCGTTTATAAGTGTATATGTGACGCACTAATGTGTAGGGACGCGCCCAAGCGAGGTAAGTTCTAGATGGTGCATGTTTAGGGTCGCCCTTGAGTGAATTTGCTTCCTAATCGGGATTTATGGTGTTGACTCGCTGAGAATTATTCTCACCCTGTCGTAGTTTAAATAATTTCAAGACCCTAGTGTGGAAACCCGAAGCCCAAGGCTGAAGGGTCCGAAGCGTAGGTGGCTTAGTAGTTTCTTTTGTGACAGACTCAGGTGAATAGACCTGTAAGACTGGTTTGGCATGTGTATAAAGTGGTTTGTGATAATTGGCTTGTCTTTCCTCTATTTCATGTGTTTGATTGTTGTCTGGAGTTTATTAGTTTGCTTCCGCATGTGCATAAAATAAAAAGGGTCGGCGACGCATCCTGGAATGTCGCATTTTAATTGATTGCCAAGGGATGTGCGTGTGCCCGGAGTTCAAGGTGTGACACTTATGCACTCAAGTGAAAGATATTTGTGCATGACTCCCTATTGGCCAAAGCTTGGACTTCCTTGGCCCTTGTCCCCCCTTCTTCCTTGTGTGACAACCCCCTAGCAGAATCCCCTACTCTTCTTCTTCCTCACTTCTTCTTCTTCACTTCATCTTCTTTATTTCCATTTCCTTGTTGTAAAACAGAACCAGCCAGCCACTAGCCGCCTGCATCGCCCAGCCAGTCATGCCAAAACCGCCTCAACTGTAGCCCTCGACCCGCCTCACTGCCTCACGCCGTCCCCAATCCCGCGAGTCCAGCCTTGCGATCAGCTCGCCAACCCCGCCTAGCCACCTGTAGCCTGCTCAACCGCTAGTCCCTGTTGCTGCCACCCGTCGCCAGCTAGCCTTGCTTGTCCAGCCGCTTGTCCCCATGCCGTCAGCGGAGCCTAGCCGCATCTCAACCAGCTTCTAGAAAAACCAAAGCTCAGCCTTAGCTGAGACTTGGTTGGTTGTTTTCAGCCTCTTTCGGACCTCCGTTGGAGTCGTCATAGCCGCAGAATCTCATTGTCTTCATGTCGCCATCACTGTGAACCCGTTACCTCATTAATCCGAGGAATTAACACCCTAATCTTGGATTAGGAAGTTAATTGCATTTAGTGGATTAGTTTAGGCTTAAGTATGGATCGGTGGTTAGTTTAGTTAGTGTAACTAGTAGTTAGTTAGTTTAGTTAGTTGAACTAGATAGTTAAGTTAGTTAGGTGGTTAGTTAGGTTATTTAGTTAGTCTAATTAGATTTAGTTAGCCTAGTTAGATTAGCTTAATTAGTTCAATTATGTTAGTTCGAGTTAGCCATTTAAATTAATTAAGTGAATTAGTTCAAATAATTTACAATTTATTTAATTAATTATGATTAGCGTAAATTGTGTCGGGATAGCCGGTTATCAGAATTTTACACCGATAGCCGGTTATCCAAATTAGATTTTTGGTATTTAATTAGAAAAATACCGGGTGTCGGGTTTTGACGCCAAAAATGTTTTAGGTACTATATAAAATCGTGCAATTTTGAAATGGGAGAGTATCACGTTTATGGGTTCAATTTAAATTTGTGACCACGCACAATTATTTTACCAGGTATTTTTAATACGAAAAAAATTAGCCAAGTCCATTATTTGAAATGGAAGTATTTGAGTGCAAAGCACAATGCTCTTGGCCGAGCATGGTTATGCGTGTGGTCATTATTGGAACCCGTCCTGATGTGTTCACGCGAGACGATGCGTGATTAAGTTCAGATGCCCTTAACAACGGATGCCGGTCGCAGTGGAGGCTGGACCGATGCTCCTTTATGAAATGCCATCTAGATGTAGATGTTATGCCCAACGAAGTAGGGCGATGCCTGGTTGTGCCTGATGACCGCCGACTATTGAGTTGGCCGTGGCCGTTAGGTCGTAAATAATTGGGACACGCCTGAGTAATTGAGATAGCCGTGCTTGATTACGGGAGAAAATTGTGTGGCACGAAATGGGACGTATCATAATGATTTGGCCTTCTAATCGGGACCCCTGTGATTGTTTGAAAAAATAAGATGATGTGTTCCAGTTATTGAATTAGTTTCCTATGATATCCTGATTTTTCGACCTTGTTTCGATTAAATGAAATGGGCTTTTCATCGACGCGCCTATAGTCATTTTTTCTCTGAGCTAGTCACTCACAAGATAATTAATCTATCAGGTGAAGCCGTTAATGGATATAAACACGACAGACTTGAGAATTCGATTAGAAATCAACTGCTCGATCGTGCTAATCAGCAAGGGTCAATATGGCACCGTTATAATCGATTAGAGACTGGAGATAGGTCAATTCGACAAAAGCACGTAATCAAATTGTGGGTGATTCCACATGATTGTAAAATTCGTGTCGATCGGCACTAAACCAATTTTTCTGTCGATTTTGGACCCGGTGCCCATAATTGAAACCTTGAGATTTTTACGACAACCGAGAGTTGCCGATAAGTCGAAGATGCACAAACATGGATCGAGAATTATCGACCATGGGTTAAATGTGATAAAATCTCTAAAAGCTACCCGGTAGGTTAGGCCATGCTAAAATCGCGCCCGATTAAAATTAACCATGAAATTGAACTCGGTTTCAGGAATCGAAAGTTTGAGCGTGTCACGATTTATTTTAAGGACATCGTCACATCCTTTGAAGAATTTTCGACGAGTTCAAAATTTTGGCAAAAAATCAAAATTGGCCAATTAAACTCAAGGAAATTCGGATGGTCATTTTAATTGGCAATTTTGACTACCAAAGTAAGTTGGTTTGTGAGGGAGTGAAGGGAAATTGGTTTAGGCTACTGCCATGGCATGTGTGACCATTAATTTGGTGAGAAATTGAATGAAGACCAAGGCAAATTCGTAGGGCTGAAGGGCTGCTGAATTTTGGCCTTCAATTTGGCTTGTTTGAGAAGTTTGGGTGGGAAAATTGGCTGTTGGATATGACTGAAGACTTGTGGGGCTTGCACTTGAGTGTTTAGATATTTAGGCTTGACTTTGAAGGCTTCTTGTTCCCTCTTGTCCCCCTTTCTCCCCCCTTCTCTCTTCCCTCTCTCCTCCTTCCCCCTTGGTCGACTAGCCCCCCTTGCAGAAGCCTTCCTCAACTTCTTCATCTTCTTCCATTTTCCTTGCTGCAAGCCTCTAGAACAAACTAGCCCTTACCCACACGCTGCCTCCTCCTCCGTGATAGAGCCAGCCTAGAGACGCGAGCCCAGTCCGCCCGCGAGCCAATAGCCAACGACACCAGCGCCTCTCTGCCTAACGCCATTCTGCCATTCGCCGAGTCCAGCGTGCATCCATTCCAGCCCCGATGCAGCCTATGATAGTCCTTCGGCTTGCCAGCCCCTGCTTAGCTGCCATCACCACCATCACTCCACATCTGCCACCCCATCTAACCTGCTCGTCCCTTGGTAGCCCCTCAGTTCAACCACCTTAGAATGGAGGCCAGCAACAAACGTGAGACCTATTGGCTATTTTTTAGCCTCGTACGGGCCTTCGTTCGAGTTGTCGTTGACACGGGAATTCACCACTATCGCACCGCCGTCGCCGTGAACCCGTTTATTGGCTAATCCAGTGAGTTAACACCCTAATCTTAGTTAGGTGGATTAGTGTTAATTATGGATTAGTGTAGTTAGTTAGTGTAATTATTTAGTTAGCTAGGTTAGTTAAGTGAATTAGGTGGTTAGATTAACTTATGTAGATTAATTAATTTAATTTAAATATTTTGTAATTTATTTAATTATTTTGCAATTTATTTAATTAATTATTAATTAGCATAAATTATACCGGGATAGCCGGTTGTCAGAATTTCGTGCTGATCATCATGGTTGTATTGGTTTGTGCAATTGATTGTTAATTTATGCAATTGAGTGCTGGGTGATGATTTTTAATTATTATTTCAAAAATATGAATTTTTGGTATTTAATTAGAAAAATACCGGGTGTCGGGTTTTGATGCCAAAAAGTATTTTAAGTACGATATCAAATCATGGGATTTTTAAATGGGAGAATATCATGCTTTATGGTTCGAATTGATTGTGTGATCACGCACAATTATTTTACCGGGTATTTTTAATATGAAGAAAATATGCAAAGTATGTTATTTGAAATTGAGGCATTTGAGTGCAAAGCACAATGTCCTTGGCCGAGATTGAATGTGCGTGTGATTGCTATCGGAAATCGTCACGATGCGTTTACGCCGGATGATACTTCTTTGGGAATGCCCCATGTCAACGGATGCCGATCGCAGTGGAGGCTGGGCTGATGCTCCTTCGGGAATGTCATCTAAATGTAGATGTTGCCGTACCCGATGAAGTGGGACGACGCCCGGTTATGCTAGATGAACGCCAACTGTTGAGTTGCCCGTGGTCGTTGGGTTGTAATTAATTGGAACATGCATGTGTGATTGAAGTAGCCGCGCCTGATTATGGGACGAAATTGTGTGGCACGGAATGGGACGTGTCATAACGATTTGGCCTTATAATGGGAACCTATGTTTAATTGATGAGTGATATGGAGTGTTCTAATTATTGAGTGCATTTACTGTATGCATATGTTATATGACCTGTACTAATGTGTCGGGAGGTGCTAAGATGAGGTAAGTCTTATATGATGTGTGTTTAAGCTACCTCTAGGTGAATTATCCTCCTAATCAAGGTTTAGGATGTAGACTCGCTGAGACTTTGTCTCACCCCGTCGTGGTTTAAAATTTTACAGGTTCTTAGATAGAGGTGCGCCACATTCATTTTGGGTGACCACAAGAGGTAGAGACCAAACATACCATTTTTCCTATCCATGGGTCTCCTTGGATCCGTGAGCTTGTTGTTACCACCATTTGGGTCGATGAGGGCCTACCTCAATTGGTGCCTCATCGATTCAAAGCGTGGTTCCGTCAAAGGCCTAACGGGGTTCGGGAGGGCCCCTTGGAAAGTTTCGATGGGCCTGCCGTCGATGGTGAGTATGAGGAGGAACTCGACCCCGTGTTCAATGCCGATATTTTGGCATATATCGCGGCGAATCTAGGGCTTGAGGTTGAAGAGCCTGGAGTGGAGGTAGTTGATCCTCTAGACATCAACATCCCTGATGGTGTCGTGATGGACCCGGATCCCAAGTAGGTAGGGTCCAGGGTAGGATTAACTCAGTAGGCTCTTTTTGGTTATATACTTCTATATATAGACCTGTAAGACTGACTTAGCGTGTATATAAAGTGTTTTGTGAAAATTTCTTGTCCTACTTTTTTATTCCATGTTTGATTGTTGTTTGGGTATATGTTTATGAGTTCACTTCTGCATGTGTATACAAAGAAAGGGTCGGCGACACATCTTAGGAACGTCGCAATTTGATCGACTGTCGAGGGATGTATGCGCGCCCGGGGTTCAGGGCATGACATTTTCTATTTGCATATGACATATGAGATGTATTAATGTGCAGGGAGGTACTGAGGCGAGGTAAGTCCTATATGGTGCATGTTTAGGATGCCTCTAGGTGAATTCTTGTCCTAATCGGGGTTTAGGTGTAGACTTGCTGAGATTTATCTCACCCCGTCGTGGTTTAAATATTTTCAGGTCCTTAGATGGAGGTATGTCACGTCCGTTTTGGGTGTCCACGAGTGGTGGAGACCGAGACTACCCTTCTCCTTATACAAGGGACCACCTGAACCCATGAGCTTATAGTAACCACTTTTTGGGTCAATGAGGGCCTACCTTACTTAGTACCTCATCGCTTCAAAGCGTGATTCCGTAACGGACCTAACGGAGTTTGGGAGGGTCCTTTAGAGGGTTTTGACGAACCTATCGTTGAAACCGAGTATAAAGAGGTGCTTCACCCTGTGCATGATATCGATATACTGGAGGATATCATGGTGAACTCGGGGCCCAAGGCTGAAGGGTTCGGAGTAGAGGTAGTCGATCCTTTGGAGATTAACATCCTAGATGGTGTCATAGTGGACCCAGATCCCAAGTAGGTAGCTACCGAGGTAGGATTGGCTTAGTAGCTTCTTTTTGGATATAGACTCCTATATATAAACCTGTAGGTTGAACCTAATATGTTTATAAAGCGTGTTTTGTGAAAACGTGTTGGCATATGATTTTACTTTCCCTATGTTATGGTTGTCTGGGTGTTTATTTAATTTGCTTCCACATGTGCATAAAAAGAAAGGGTCAGCGACATGTCCTGGGAATGTCACAATTTAATCAACCACCGAGGGATGCGCGTGTACCTAGAGTTCGAGGCGTGACAATATCCATGCACATTGCATTCACACGTGTTCCAATTATTATGACTATCGAGTCATGACCAACACAAGAGTTGGCGGTCTTTTGGCATGACTAGGCATCGTCCCACCCCATCGGGCAAAGCATCATCACACATACTCATATGCATCAAGATGACATTCTATTAAGAGTATCGGTTCGACCTCAATCGCAACTCGGTATGCGGACCCCTGCTGAGCATCCGATAAAATTAAGCATCATCTTGCATATTCATATGCATCAAAAGAGGACTAATACCCTGCATAATGGTACACATTAGGTTCATTATATGATCACATGAGCACTTAACCACTCAAGCTAATTCCTATCTTCTGAATTAGTCAATGCAAACAGGGTCCGTGCTCAAACCACAAACTTTAGAAGTTTTTACAATTAAAATTACGGTATGATAATTACACGTGGTCACATAGTTAAAATCAAACCATCAATTTTTGCACACCTTCATTTTGAAACCCCATTGCCCCATTTAACATGTAAAATATGGCATTCAAACACGACACCTCAAACTTTGCCATTTTCTTGCCAATAAAAGCCTCTTTTAAAAATGGCATTTGAGGTCTATCAATTGGACATTTAATATCATGGCATAATAAGTTCAAACAATATGAAATATGCATAAGTCCACCCAAAAAATCGAGCATAAAATTATACTTAATGACTAATACATCATTACTTTGCACTAATCACAATTAATTAAGCTAATTACGATTAATTAAGTTGACCACGCTTAATTAAAGTAATCACAATTAATTAAGCTAATTGTCCTTAATTAAGAATAATTTCAATTAGCCTTAATCAAATCAACCCTTAATCGTGATTAATGCTAAACCATAATTAACTAACACTAACCACCATTATCCCTAAACTAAGCCTATCCCTAAACGCAATTAACTTCCTATTCACATATTAGCAGTTAACTCATAGTTTTTCCGGCGGCAATAGGCTCATAACAACGGTGACAAGGGCACGACCTTCATGGCTCGATGAGCTTAAGGCTCATAGCTTGTGCTTGGTTTGGGCGGAAGAGGTCCAATGGTGGTGGCTTGAGGCAATGAGGATAGTGAGTAGTAGCGAGAAGAGCAGTGAGTGACAATGGCGGTGGATGGCGACAAAGTATAGTGGCCAAAGGGGCAAGTAAGGTGGTGGCTTGATGGTGGTTGTGGTTCAATGATGAGGGCTTGAAAACGGTGATGGCTCGGCAGTTGAAAGGTGGATGACGGCGACACAACATGGCAGCAAAAGGTGGTGGAAATGGCGGTGGTGAAGGTGAGTGGCTATGAAGGTGATCAAGGAAAGAAGAAGAAGAAGAAGATGGAGAAGAACAAAAGGGAGCAAAAAATGGAGAAAGAGGGTCAGCCACAAAGGGGGGAAGAAGAAAGAGAGAGAGAGAGAGAGAGAGAGAGAGATT
The DNA here is from genome assembly GCA_016097545.1 of Eucalyptus victrix. Taxonomy (NCBI): domain Eukaryota; kingdom Viridiplantae; phylum Streptophyta; class Magnoliopsida; order Myrtales; family Myrtaceae; genus Eucalyptus; species Eucalyptus victrix. The sequence continues at coordinate 52,026,048 of CM027842.1, forward strand.
TGGAGATTTTCCCAAAATTTCATCATTAAAATCCAACAAAATTCCTTAAAATTCTCCTTAATTAACTCTTCTCCTTTCATTCTCTCATTTTGTCTTTTCATCCATAAATGCAAGTTTCTAGAAGGGGCGTTTTGGTCTTGTCATGACTTTTTGGCCAAAATTTCCGATTTTGCCCTTGAGCCGGTTTACTTGAATGGGCTTGGATTGATCTTGGTGGGCCCAATTAAGCCTTCTTGGCCAAACAACATGGGCATGAGGCCCGTTGGCTCTCGCTTGGCCCAGCTTCTCTTTGGGGTTTCTAATTCTTGACCGATTAGTCCTTATCTAAAAAAACTTGCCAATAAATCACAAATAAATGAGACAATGTCCAATAAGTGGATTTGGAAATCCTTGAAAGTTTGATTCATAAAATCAAATTAAATTTCACAGTTAAAAATCGATCAAATGCAACTTTAGTACACCTAAACTATCGGGTGGCTTTTAGGGGTTTCCAAGTGATTGACCTATGGTCCATAATCTTCAATCCATGTTTGTACCTCTTTAAATCGTGGATTACTCTCGGTTGTCATGTAATTGCGACGGTTCAATTGTGTACCCTAAGCACAAGACCAATTAGGAAATCAGTTTATTGTTGTTCGCAGCGAATATCATAATCGTGCGAAACTACCCGCGAACCAATTACATATTTCTATCAAATCGATTTATATATGTTTGTTAATTGACTTATAACGGCATAGAATTGACTCTTGTCAATCCTTATAATCGAGCGATCGATCCCTGATTGAATTTTCTAGTTTTTCATGTTTTAACTATAACATCCAAGAACGTCACACGATACATGTTTCTTATATTATTACTTTCTTTTAGCATGTGAAAGCGAAATTAAACATTTACAAATATTCTTTTAAAATTAAAGCCTTACAAATATAATCAACATACTTATACTTTTTTTTATTTATGCCATATTTCAGTTCACGCAACTTCATTATATTTCGAGCAAAAGACAGAAGTTTGAGTAGGGGTGGGGCCAGAAGTCTCCATACTATACTTTCCAAATCTGCCTATATAAATGACCAGATTGAGTCACGAGTCAATAACTTTTCCATTTTTTGCATATTTATCATCTAGATTGAAGCCACTCAACGGCCCAACTAACTTTTCGTCAAGGTTCCGGTAGCAGGCAACGAACCAAAAAGAAACTCACTCCGCAAAGCCTCCTACATCAACCCATATCGTAGAAGTATATTTGGTATATATTATTCCAAACTCTGGTTCAGGCACACTTTCATAAAAAACTTGATAATACACAAGAACTCCATTGCGCATAGGTTGAGGGGTGTCCATCCTACATGTCTATTAAATAAAAGGAACGAACCGAAGTTCAACAAATGAAATCTCTAGTTTTAAGTTAGAAAAAATCCTCTTACCATTTCACCTGGTATATAGAAAATAAAAGCGTAATCACCCAATAAGTATAATACAAACATAAATAGACTTTATCTTTCCCATTTTCATTTATCACAGAAGTCGTCAATCAACAAAACGATGCGTATGTACATCGTGTTTCAAACAAACAGCCATTTAAGCAGTGTTTAATTCTGCATAAAACAATACATCTTAGTTATTTATACTTCATCCTCCCGAACACTCTCGAGACATCCCGACACACAGAGTGTCCCGACACACGAGGCATTTTAACTCCGAGGTATCCTACAAACTTCCACCACATGGCATCTCGACACAAAAAGCATCATCAAAGTATTGACGTTTAATGAGTACATCCCAAGTCTGGACATTGAGAAGGTTTTGGATATTAAAATATGGTAAATCAAATAAGCATATTTTGAGTCTAAATATTAAGCAAGTTCTAGACATTCAAACTTAGTAAATCAAATAGGTATATTCTGAATCTAAATATTGAGTAGGTTTTGGACATTAAAATCTGACAAATCAAATGGTGAGTAAGTACATTTTGATCGTAAAGTCTAAATAACCAAAAGGATAAGTTTAGGTTGATAAAAGCTTATAGAACAAAGGAACACATCCAACAATGGACAAAATCAACAAATGAATAGATTCAATAAGAAATAAATTCATATTAAGTAAAGTCTGTCTGAACTAATAAACAAACTCATCAACAAACAAATTCACAAATTAGTAGATTCAGCAAGCGAACAAATTCACAATAGACACATTTTGTCGTAGGATATTTCAGAAGAAACAAGTCAAATGAACATATTATGACTAGTAGAATTCAAGCAAAAAGAAGCAAAACGAACATGCAATGGGTCACCAAGATAAAGATGGCAAAATTGCTAGATTCTAACTACTTAGAATGAGACAGAAAGAAGCAGAACGAACATACAATAGGTCATGAAGATGAAGATGGCAGAACGTCCAGATTCTAACTACCCTAAATGAGGCAAAAAGAAGCAGAACGGACATGCAATGTGTGACATCCTGATTTTCAGGTTCTGTTTTCAATTGGATAAGTTGGGCTTTTCATCGACGCGCCTATAGTTCTTTTCTCTGAGTTGGCCACTCACGAGATAACTAGCCTATCAGGTAAAGCCGTTAAGGGATTTTAACACAATAGACTTGAGAATTCGACCAGGAATCGACTGCTTGACCGTGCTAGTCTGCAAAGGTCATTATGTCATTGTCAAAATTGATCAGATGATAGAGATAGGTCGATTCAACTGAGATATGTGATTAAAATGTGGGTGATTCCACCTAATTGTGAAAATTTCGTTGATCGGCACTAAATCGATTTTTCTATCGTTTTGGGTACCCTGTGCCCATATTTGAAACTTTAAGATTTTCACAACACCCGAGAATCGCTAATGTGTCAAAGATGTAGGTTGTGACTCAAAACAAATCGATCATGGGTCAATTTCACCAAAAATTCTGGAAAGCTACCCGGTAGGCTAAGTCACGTTAAAATCACGCTAGATTGAAATTAACCGCGAATTTGAATCCGATCTCAGAAATTGAAAGTTTTATCATGTCACGATTTATTTTAGGAGCGTTGACTCGTCCTTCGAAGATTTTTTCTACAAATCGAGATTTTAGGCGAAAAATTCAAAATAGGGCCTTTTTGGGAAAATTCAGAGGACCATTTTTTATCACGTTTTTTGGATTTATGGGGGCCAAATTCAGAGGAAAATTCAAAAATGTGAATTGAAGTGTGGGAATCTTAGTTGGATTTATGGGGGCCAAATTAAATCAATTCAAGAAGAAATTAAAGTGGATTTGGGGGAAAATGTTACAAATTCGTAGGTCCCATGGTCCACCACTTTTGGACCACTTCAATGGCTTCCTAGAGAAGCTTCTGGGCTGTAATTACAGGCATTTTTTTTTTATTTTTTTTAAAACGATCGGTCCCAACGCGACTCATAGCGGAAGCAAATTAAACATCACCATCTATCCCCCTACCAATCCATGATACAAATACACACCACTAATCACCATAATTTTATAAACAACTTCGACACCTTGCTTACATATATATTTTCATGATGGGATTTCTTTTGGGTCGGTACTTCAAAAAGGAAAAGCTAGGACTCAGCCACGTCCAGCCTAAAACCTCAAAAAGAAACTCTCAACCCTCAACATCACACGTGCAACAATCCCCATCATAAGTGTCGGCTATCTACATCAAAAAGATCCAGCTCCTACTCATCGCGCGCAGATCTCACACCCAACCCGGTGCATCAGGCGGTGGCGGTGGCAACGTCCCTCGCATCGCTCCATCCCGACGAACGTGCACAGAAATGAACTCCTGAATAACAGGACCCCCAGCCAGGCCCACGTCATACATCACTAGACAACGTACTCGGATAAAAGTCAGTCCGGGAACAGAGGGACAGTCTATCTCAACACACTCGACCTCTACATCGGATGGTATCCCGTAAAATGTACCCCGCGTGACGGCAGGTAGCGGCATATTGGCTAATCTGAAATGTTATCCCCAAAAGGGGTGAGTACAGCCACTCAGCAGATAGGGAAATCCAATAACAACTCAATGCATCATGCAAATTTCACAAGCATTGCAAGGATTACTTACCTTGAAGCCAGGCACACACTATCATGCATCATCATATCACATCACATATCATCATCATCATCATCATCATCATCATCATGCATATCATCATGCATATCATATATCATATCATAGGTGATCATCATATCACATCACATATCATCATCATCATCATCGTGCATATCATCATGCATATCATATATCATATCATAGGTGATCATCATATCACATCACATATCATCATCATCATCATCATGCATATCATCATGCATATCATCATGCATATCATATCATGGGTGATCATCATATCATATCACATATCATCATCATCATCATCATCATGCATATCATCATGCATATCATATCATGGGTGATCATCATATCACATCACATCATCATCATCATCATCATCACATCATCATGCATATCATCATGCATATCATATCATGGGTGATCATCATATCACATCACATCATCATCATCATCACATCATCATGCATATCATCATGCATTAATTTCCATTTTTATCTTTAAATTTGATCACCACATCACCCATTCTCAATTATCATCCCTTCGGGCAAAGACCTCCGACAGGGTTCCCAGCATTCCAGCCATCCCATGGCCACCGGGCTTCCGGCCCCCCACATTCCGGGCATCTCGCATCTCAACTAGCATCACGAGGCATTCCCTTCGGGCAGAAACCTCTGACAGGGCTTCCGATCCCCCACATTCCGGGCATCCTGAATCTCCCAGGGAATTTCCGGCAATGCATCTCTGTACATTCCGGCCTCATCCTCCACCACAACCTCTTACTCACATATCATTTTCCATATTCACCATCCTTTTTAATCTTATTATTACATGGCATATAAGTCACACATGCATCACAATTTATGATCATGCATACACCAATGTCATATAACAATGCATAATAAATTCAATGGAATTCATGGCCAATAAAATAATCCCTTATTATTTTATTATTATTTTATTATTATTTTATTATTTTATTATTTTATTATTTTATTTATTTATTTTCATAAATAAATATTAAATTTAATATCTATGATTTTCCCAAAATCATAATATTCAAACAATCATTAAACAAACCAATAGGATCACAATTTCATACAAAATTCATGGCCACATTGAATTTCACATAATTTCACAATTTCCACAAAATAGCACATGATATTCGGATAATGACCAGAATGCACAGTTTCCAAATAAATTCGATTAAAATACTCATATGGCCTTCAAAAATTACGAAATTTTACAGGGTGATAGCCAAGACATTTTCGTGCATCTTTCATGCAGAACTTTAAGCCAAATTATTTTTAGATTAATTTATACAACCCCACGAAACTTCTGGACCCACTACCGCGTCGTCCAGAATACATATCTCCGAAATTTTAAGATTTCACCCATCTATTCTCTTTTGTTTCTTCTGAAGTTTGAGTATGTTGTGTACCAAGGTGTCCTTTACAAGTTTCATGAAGATATCTAGGTCAAATAACCAAAGTATGGTCACCATTTAAGTCCATGAAGTCTCGGGTGTCTCGGAATACTTCACCAGAACCATCGTTTCCAAGATCTAGCCGATTCACCAAGTTATACTTGTTATTTTTGCTTCAAATTTGAGTATATTGTAGTTTAAGGTGTTACCTACAACTTTCATGAAGTCATCGAAGTCAAATATTCAACAAAAATCAACATGAAAACAAGAATCCAACAAGAAGTCAGTGAAAACTTCACAGATCTAGGGTCTCCGTATAATGGAACTTTAACCCCTCATATCTCCATCATTTTCCACGAAATTTCAGTATGTTATACTACAAGACGTTAGATACAACTTTTATGAAGACAACGAAGCCAAAATCGGATTCCAAACACACATGCAAGCTCAAACAAGCTACTGACTCCTACAAACCGAACAAGAACAGTCACACGGTTTGAAAATAACCAACCCTTACCTCGGTTTTTTGCACAAAACAAACATGCAAGAGAAGTTAAGGACTCCACTTGCCTCTAAGATGAGCAAATGACGGCAAACGGCGGCGGGACACGGCGATTTCCTCCTCGGCTCCGCCTCCTCTCCCTCTCGGTCTCTCCCTTTCTCTCTCTCTCTCTCACCCTCTCTCGGCCGAATGAGCAAAGAACCGGCCACCTTCTCTCTCTTCTCCCCTCTTATACTCCCTAATCTTCATGATTGATAATGATTGCTTTGCCTAAAAACTAACCAATGCATGCTCTTGCCCTTTGCCACTTGTCTCATTGGATTTTAAATTTGATTTTGGGCTTGGGCTTTGGAGTTGGGCCATCCGGCCACTCCTCTTGGGCTGGTCGAATTCTCTTCTTGGGCTCTAATGGGCCGACTAGCTTGGCCCACCAAGCTTTAGGCCAATGGGTCCAAGGCCCATTCGAATTTTAACCCCATTTTCTCTTTTTTTTTTTTTTTTTGAAATTCTTCTTTAAATATTTTTGAATTCCAATTTTCATCTTGGCCAAAGTCTTGGGATATTTTTGCTCATTGAAATTTAAATCATATGGCCAAGCGTAGATTATTAATCTTATTAAATTTAAATTTCCACAATCACAAACACCAATCATCAAATTTAAAAAACTAATGGCTAAAACATAAGCCATGGAAATTTAACACCTAATTAAAGACTTTAACACACCTTATGGCTTGGCTTTGAATTTCTGGGATGCCACAGTCCTGCGTGCCCAGCTCCTCCCCCAAGCCCCCTCAAGCACAATCGAAGCCCCTTGGCCATCGTCTTGGCTGCCGAAGCAGCCATCGTCGCCCTTGCTCGCCGCTACAGCCGTCTACCAGCCCGCCTTGGCTGTTCTGGCTCCGCCCGACGCTCAAGTCACCCCTGAAGGCCCAGCATCCAGAATCGGAAGCCTCAGCCAACCGTGGGCCTTCAAGGCCCATTTCAGACCGTTTCCGGGCCTTGTAAGGTGCCGTCGCTTCGGAGTTTGTCGCCCATCTCTGCCTTGCCGTTATCGTGTACTCGTCGGATTTCAAAACCCTTGAGTTTACTCACTAAACTTTGCTTAGGGATTTAATGATGCCTAAGGGTTGATTACTTTAGGCTAAGTATGGTTTAGGTGGTTAGTTAGAATGGATTAGCGATTTAATTACTCGCTATTGCATATTAGGTGGTTAGATCGGCTTAATTAGCAACTAAATAGGTTGAATTATTTATCTAGATAGGTTCGGAAATTTCTGGGCTCGTTTCGGTATTTAATTAGGCTTTTCCGACCTAAGTTTCTATTTATGGCATCTAATTGTACTTATTTAATTAATTTTGGTATTTATTATATTATTTATTGTTTTCCGGAAATTATACCAAGATAGCCGGTGACCGGAATTTCGTGCTGATTGCAATGTTGTGCTTGGTTTATTTAATTGGATGCTAATTTGTGCTATTTGAGTGATAATTGTAATTTTGGGAATTTATCCCAAAATTGAGTAATTTCGGTATTTAATTATAAAATACTGGGCATCGGTTTACAATGCCAAAAATGTGTTTATGGACTATTATAATTAGTGGGATTTTCTAAAATGGAAAATATTGTATTTTAGCTAAGGCCAACCGTATACCTACGCACAATTATTTCTACCGGGTATTATAAAGATGGTGAATTGTTAGCGGATGAGAACAATATACTATGTCAGCATGCGGGCCTTGATATATCAGCTTCAGTGAGCTATATTAACTAGCTGCTTCGATGAGCATTATTATAGATATCTATCAGCTTCAGCAAGCATATGTTATATCAGTTTCAATGAGCAATATAGATATATAGCAACTTCAGTGAGCATTATTATATATCTATCAGCTTTGGTGAGCTATACCATCTATTATCAGCTTGGGTGAACAGAGTTCGAATCAATCAAATTTTATAGATGGTATTGATGATATGAAATCGAATGGACCGATTGATCAAAGATGTGAATTGAATTGAAGTGATTGGTTAAATATATGAATTGTACTGACTTGCAAGAAGGAACTGAGGCAAAAGTAAGTCATCTGTCTTGTGCGTGCATAAATAGTCTTTGGGCGTATTTCTTTCCTAGTCGAAGTTTAGGGGGTGGACTTCCTGAGACATTGTCTCACCCCGTTATGGCTTCAACATTGTTAGGTTCTTGATGGATAATCCTCTAGAACGTCATGGTTATCCCATGAGGGTTATCGAGCGAGTTTCTAGTTACCTCGATCTTAGAAGTTTTTGGGTCTATGAGCTTGTTGTGACCACTATCTAGGTCGAATAGATTCCATATCATAGGATACCTCGTCAATTCAAAGCGTGATTCCGCTACGGACCCAATGGTTTTGAGGGTGGGTCCCCTTAGGACTTTTGATAACCCTGCTATGGTAATTGATGCTGCTCTGGACAAAGATCCAACTGACCCTCCCAATGGCGTAGTGGAGAACCAATTATCTCGTTCGGACCTGGCGGAGACTGAAGAATTGGCGAATGAATTCGACTAGCTAGTCATAGGACAGCTTTGTATTGAGAATTGATCTTTTGTAAATTTTGTGCATATAGACTAGTATTGTATATGACTTAGTCTGATGTGTATAAAAGTGTGTTGTGGTTTTCAAAATTTGTGGCCCTACTTTTCTATCTTATCTTCGTGTCATCTGGGGATTTAATTATTCACTTCCGCATGCGCATTAAAATGAATGGGTCGGCGACGCGTCCTGGGACGTCGCAATTTAATCGACGACTGAGGGATGGGCACGCGCTCGAGGATTGGGGCGTGACATCCTCATCCGGAGTGATAAGGTGCGATAGGTTTATGGGATAGTTAGTAGGATTAGCCTTTATTTCATGTTGGTGCATGTCTGTGATAGCTGTTTGGTAAATTGTTTGTTGAGATCACTTAGCTTCTAATTCTGTGAGGAATTGGAAAGCAGGTTTCTTTAAAGATTCTGCAAAATGAATGATCGGGAGTAGAGGACTCCTAGAAGGTGTACCTTCGGGCCTACAACCTGGGGTGGTTGAGGTAAAGTGTCGGCTTAGGCCAGCGCATGTGAGAGAGTACTACCGCAAGTCGGTACTATTGTAGCATCACCGAGTGATCCTAGGTTCGACAGGATCGTTCAGGCGCTAGTGACCCTTGGGAACTTGTTGGGTCAACAAGCACAGGATCGAGCCGTCGTCATTGCTTCTATCACTACTACCGCCAATGCCATAACCGTTGTTGTTGCCGCACCTACTGAGGTTCAGCCTAGAATTGTGATCGGGGAGAAAGCTATCGCATCTAAGTCAAGATTCAGTTCCAACAGAGATGACAGACGACTGGGGAAGAGGCCGATGCCATAAGAAGGGTATCCTATTCCACCTAATCGGAAGAACGGGATTGAAAAGTCAACGCCCAACTTGAACGACGTGTGTCGTGTCTGTAAGAAAAGACATGGATCTGCCCTGTGCTATAAAAGGGAAAGGACTTGCTACAAGTGTCGCCAGTACGGCTACCTAATCAAAGATTGTCCGCACAGATTGAAGGGACCACAGCTGCTATCGCCGCCGCTGCCGATAGAACAGAACAAAGGGAATGCGCTTCAGGACATTCAATGGGGTACTTGGAACAGGCCTCCAGTGCATGGAAGGATGCATGCAGTCACCCGACAGGAGGCAAAGGACTCCTTAGACGTGTGCCGAGTTTGTAGGAAAAGACATGGTTTAGCTCCATGTTATACTAGGACCAAAGCTTGTTTTAAATGTGGTCAGCACGGCCACCAGTATAAGGATTGCCCGCACAAGTTCAGGGAAGCACAGGCACCACTACCACAGACAGGACGCCACTAAGATGGCGAAAGAAATAGTAATGAACCGACCATGCATCGATCAGAGGAAGAATATTTTGGGGTGATTTTACTATAGTAGCGCAGCAGAGTTTTGGTTAAGTTTGCAGGACTTCAGTGGTTTGTAATAAAATAGTAGAAAGATGAATTGCTGACCATAGTTGTACTTGACTAGTTTCCTTATGTATAACTTTGACGTCATATAAGAAAAGGTTTGGCTCGAGGAGATTTTTGTTGTAATGTGTTGTTGTTGTAATGTAATACAGCTTGAACCATTAACGAATGAAAGTTTCGAATTTACCGAAAGTTAAGGAGGACCCTCGATCCCTTTCATTTTGTCACTAAGGCAATAGGTTTCTAGATGTAGATTGCCAAATTTATTTGGCAACTGTTGTGGATGCGATAGTTGAGGGACCAAATAAGGAGATCATAGCCGTGGTACGGAAGTTTTCGAAGGTGTTACTTGAAGAATTGCCGGGTCTGCTGCCAGAAAGAGAGATAAAGTTTGTGATCGAGTTAACACCCGGAACAGAACCAACCTCTAATGCTCCTCATCAGATGTTGTTGTCTGAGTTGAAAGAATTGAAGGTGTAGAGGCAGGAATTGTTGGATAAGGGATTCATATGTCCCAGTGCATCACCTAGGGAAGCACCAATTCTATTCATGAAGAAGAAAGATGGTCCGTTGCATCTGTACATCGACTATCGTCAACTCAATTATGTGGCGACCGAGAACAAGTATCCACTCCCGAGGATCGATGACTTGTTTGATCAGCTACAAGGAACGTCGATATTTTCAAAGATCGACTTGAGGATAGGGTATCATCAGTTGAGGATCAGAAAGGAGAATGTACCGAGGTCAATGTTTCGCACTTGATACGACCACTGTGAGTTTACTGTAATGCCGTTTGATTTGACGAACGCTCCAGCTACTTTTATGGATTTGATAAACTCAGTGTGTATGGAATATCTGAACTAGTTTGTGGTCATGTTCATAGACGATATTCTGGTGTATTCAAGAAGTGTTGAGGAGCACGAGAGGCATTTGAGAATGGTATTTCAGACCTTGAGGATGCATGGAGGGTGCGCTAAGTTTAGCAAGTGCGAGTTTTGGTTAATTCATGTTACGTTTTTAGGGCACGTGGTTTCTGGCGAAGGAATCTCTGTGGACCCATCCAAGATCGAAGCAGTTATCAGTTGGCCGAGACTGACGATAGTGTTAAAGATCAGAAGCTTTTTGGGCTTGGCAGATTACTACAGAAGGTTCATGGAAGGATTTTCAGCTTTGACGTCGCCGCTGACTCGACTACTAAAGAAGGAAGAGAAGTTCGTGGGGGCAGACAAGTGCGAGGGTAGTTCCCAAGAGCTTAAGCAGAAGCTGACTACCGCACCTGCGCTGACCATTCCATCTAGTCCTGGAGGAAACGAGATTTATAGTGATGCATCGTTCTAGGTTGCATGTTGATGCAAATGGTGGAATTGTTGCATACACGTCTCATCAGTTGTGACCTCATGAATTGAATTACCCGACGCATGATTTAGAACTCGCAGTAATCATTTTCGCTCTGAAAATTTGGAGACATTATTTGTGTGGAGAAAGATTCTAGATCTTCACTGACCATCAAAGTCTCAAGTATCTATTCTCTCATAAGGAGCTGAATATGAGATAGCGTCGCTGGATGGAACTTCTGAAGGCCTACGATTGTGATATTCTATATCAACCTGGAAAGGCGAATAAGGTCGCCGACGTTTTAAGTCGAAAGTCTTTAGTTGCAAAAATGATGGTTAAGGAATGGGTTTTACTCAAAAGAGCTCGAGATTCGGTATTCAAATTTGAGGTAGGCCAACTTTTGAATCTTATGGCAACTCTCAAAATTGAGCCGAATGTATAGATCAGAATCAAGGCGTTTCAATTGACAGACCCGGATGTTCAAAAGATCCTACAAGAAGATACCGATAAAAGAAAGGACGACTTTCAGATTTCTGAGGATGAAACACTGAGGTTCCGAGGACAATTGTGTGTACCTGACGATACAAAGCCTAAAGAGAAGATCTTATCAAAAGCTTATTGTAGCAGTTACAGCATTCATCCTGGCAGTACAAAGATGTACCCGAATCTCCATCAACTCGATTTTTAGACTGGTATAAAGGCAGATATCGCCGGACGAGTTGCAAGTGTCAAATGTGCTAGCAAGTGAAAGCACAGTATTGCAAGCCGGGAGAATCTTTGCAATCTCTTGAGATTCTCGAGTGGAAATGGGAACACATCACAATGGATGTTGTGACAGGCTTACCAAGGAGTCAGAGGGGTAATGATTCTATTTGGGTAGTGGTCGATAGACTGACGAAGTCGACTCACTTCATCGCAGTGCAAAAAGATCTTGATTTAGACAAACACGCAGAGTTGTACGTACGTTAGATTATTCGTCTGCATGAAGTGCCAGTGACAATTACATCAGACCGAGACCCGAGGTTCACAGCTATCAGCAGAGTATTCAAATGGCTCCTTTTGAAGCATGGTATGGCAGAGCGTCAGTTGGTTAGGATGAAGTCAGAGAACGAAGAATTACAGGCCTAGAATTGGTTCAGTAGTCAATGGATGCAGTTGACATCATCAGGGATAGATTAAAGACCGCTCAGAGCTGCCAGGAAAGCTACGCTGATAAGCGTCGAAAGCCATTGAAATTCCGAGTTGGGGAGCACGTCTTTCTGAAAGTGTCACCAATGAGGGGTACTTCGTGCTTTGGCAAGAAGGGAAAACTGAGTCCGAGGTACGTAGGTCCCTTTGAGATTCTGGAAGGAATCGGGATTCTAGCGTAAAGTCTTGCATTTCCGCCGAGGTTGGCGCAAATGCATGACGTCTTTCACATGTCAATGTTGAGGCCGTATGATCCTAACCCGACCCACGTGCTAAATTTTGAGGAATTAGACGTGGACAACAGAGTGTGGTACATGTAAAGCCTAGTTCAGATTGTGGATCGGAAGGAACAAGTTTTGCGCACCAAGATGGTCCCCTTGGTCAAGGTGGTCTGGTAACACCATGAGACAAAAGGAGCAACCTGCCAAAGTGAAGATACGATGAGACGACTATACACCCACCTTTTTGTTTAAAGATTGGTAATGGTTTAAATTTCGAGAACAAATTTTTTATAAAAGGGGAAAAGTTGTGACATCCTGATTTTCAGGTTCTGTTTTCGATTAGATAAGTTGGGCTTTTCATCGACGCGCCTATAGTTCTTTTCTTTGAGTTGACCCCTCACGAGATAACTAGCTTATCAAGTGAAGCCGTTAAGGGATTTTAACGTAATAGACTTGAGAATTCGACTAGGAATCTATTGCTCGACCATGCTAGTCTCCAAGGGTTATTATGGCATCGTCAAAATCGACTAAGATATGTGATCAAAGTGTGAGTGATTCCACCTTATTGTAAAATTTCCGTCGATCGACAATAGACCAATTTTTCTGTCGTTTTGGCTACCTTGTGCCCGTATTTGAAATCTTGAGATTTTCATGACAACCAAGAGTCACCAATGTGTCGAAGATGTACGTTGTGACTCGAAACAAATCGATCACGGGTCAATTACACCAAAAATTCCGAAAAGCTAGCCGGTAGGCTAGGTTACGCTAAAATTGCACCAGATTGAAATTAACCGCGAATTTGAATCCGATCACAGAAATTGAAAGTTCTATCATGTCACGATTTATTTTAGGAACGTCAACTCGCCCTCCGAAGATTTTTTCTGCAAATCGAGATTTTTGGTGAAAATTGAAAATAGGGCCGTTTTGTCCGGAAAATTCACAGGACCATTTTTTATCACGTTTTTGGGATGCAAGTCGGTTATATTGACGAGAAAAAATGTGAATTAAAGTGTGGGCATCTTAGTTGGATTTATGGGGGCCAAATTGAATCAGTTCAAGAAGAAATTAAAGTGGATTTGGGGGAAAATCTTACAAATTCGTAGGTCCCATGGTCCACCACTTTCGGACCACTTCAATGGCTTCCTAAAGAAGCTTCTGGGCTGCTATTTGGCTGAGGATAGGGTAGATAAGGTGGGGGGCCATCTAATGATCAATTAGATGATATTTTGGGCCAAAGGGACGCTCCACAAGGCAGCTATCTTCTCTTTCCTCTTGCAGTCTGCTTTCTCCATTTTATAGTGAGCTTTGAGCTTGGAGAAACTAGAGAAAACCGAGCAGGTCCCCCCTAGCTATTGCAAACCATTGCCATCCGCTCAGAGCTACCACGCCGCTGTCGCGCCCTCGTCGTGTGCCGTTTGGCCATCCGCTTTCAGCACACCATCCCGCGTGCCAAGCTCATCCCCCTAGCCCCCTCAAGCCCAGTCGAAGCAACGCCGGTCAGAGCAGCCACCGTCGCCGCTGTAGCCGTTCGCCAGCCTGCCTTGACCGTTCCAGCTCAGCCATTCAGCCCAGAATCTAAGACCATAAGCCTTAGCCAAACGTAGGCCTTCAAGGCCCATTTCGGACCATTTTTTAGCCTCTTTAGGTTCCGCCGCTTCGGAGTTTGTCACCCGTCTCCGCCTTCCCGTCGTCATGGACTCATCGAATTTCAAAACCGGTGAGTTTACTCATTGAACTCTCCTTAGGGAGTTAATGATGCTTAAGGGTTGATTAGTTTAGGCTAAGTATGGTTTAGGTGGTTAGTTATAATGGATTAGCGATTTAATTACTCGTTATTGCATGTTAGGTGGTTAGATCGGCTTAATTAGCAACTAGATAGGTTGTATTATTTATCTAGATAGGTTCGAAAATTTTCCGGGCCCGTTTCGGTATTTAATTAGGCTTTTCCGGCCTAAGTTTCTCTTTACGGCATTTAATTGTATTTATTTAATTAATTTTGGTAGTTATTTAATTATTTATTATTTTCCGGAAATTACACCATGATAGTTTGTGACCGGAATTTCATGTTGATTGCAATGGTGTGCTTGGTTTATTTAATTGGATGCTAATTTATGCAATTTGAGTGATAATTGTAATTTTAGGAAATTATCCCAAAATTGAGTAATTTCGGTATTTAATTAGAAAATACCGGGCGTTGGTTTACAATGCCGAAATGTGTTTATGGACTATTATAATTAGTGAGATATTCTAAAAGGAAAAATATTATATTTTGGCTAAGGCCGACCGTATACCGACACACGATTATTTTTACCGGGTATTATAAAGACGGTGAATTGTCAACGGATGAGAACAGTATACTATATCAGCCTACGGGCCTTCATATATCAGCTTCGATGAGTAGTATACTCTAGCAACTTTGGTGAGCATTATATATATCTATCAGCTTTAGTAAGCTATATTAACTAGCAGCTTCGGTGAGCATTATTATAGATATCGATCAGCATTGGCGAGCATCTGTTATATTAGTTTTAGCGAGCAATATAGATATATAGCAGCTTTGGTGAGCATTATTATATATCTAGCAGCTTTAGTGAGCTATACCATCTATTATCAACTTGGGTGAGCAATGGTCGAATCGATCGAATTTTCTAGATGGTATTGATGATATGGAATCGAATGGATTGATGATGTGAATTGACTTGAAGTGATTGGTTGAATATATAAATTGTACTGACTTGCAAGAAAGAACTAAGGCAAAGGTAAGTCCTCTGTCTTGTGCGTGCATAAATAGCCTTTGGGCGTATTTCCTTCCTAGTGAGAGTTTCGGGGTGGATTTGGTGAGACGTTATCTCACCCCGTCGTGGGCTCAACATTTTTAGGTTCTTGATGAATGATCCTCCAGAACATCACGGTCATCCATGAGGGTTATCGAGCGGGTTTCTAATTACCCCGATCCCAGAAGTTTTTGGGTCTATGAGCTTGTTGTGACCACTGTCTGCGTTGAAGAGATTCCACATCATAGGATACCTCATCAATTCAAAGCGTGGTTTTGCTACGAACCCAATGGTTTCAAGGTGGGTCCCCTTAGGACTTTTGATATCCCTACTGTGGTAATTGATGCTGCTCTGGACGAGGATCCAACTGACCCTCCCTATGGCGTAGTGGAGAACCCGCCATCTCGTCTGGACCCAGCAGAGAATCGGTGAATGAGTCCGACTAGCTGGTCATAAGACAGCTTTGTATTGAGGATCGATCTTTTGTAGATTTTGTGCATATAGACTAGTATTGTATATGACTTAGTCTGATGCGTAAAAAAGTGTGTTGTGGTTTTCAAAATTTGTGGCCCTGCTTTTTTGTCCCATCTTCGTGTTGTCTTGGGATTTAATTATTCGCTTCTACATGCGCATTAAAATGAATTGGTCGGTGACGCATCTTGGGACATCGCAATTTAATTGACCACTGAGGGATGGGCACGCGCTCGAGGATCGGGGCATGACACAATGGATTTTTCAAGCCAATATAACAGAATGACCATGTTTTGGCTATGCAAAATTACGTAGGACGAACCAAAACAAACCAAAGCGAAACGGAATGAACTAGCAAGAAATGATCAAAGTCACTTAATAACCACCATACCTACATCAAGACTTCACCTCTCATCCAACCAACCAGATAGAAGTAACTAAGTAGATTTAAGCCAGCTTAATTGTAGAAACTTCACTTACCTCGACATAACCGTAAATCACAAACTACCGATTGGCTTCACCACCTTAATCACTCTTGAATACGAAGTTTTTGCTCTCTAAATTCCTGGATCGAAAAGTGGAAATAACACATGCAGCTTCTATTTTAGTTTTAGAGGAACGAAAATGGGTTCTTGGGCAAGATAGGATGAGTTTTGTTAAAATTAATTAAGATAATTTAATTTTCCCTCATTGCTATGTGTAAAATTACTCGTAAATTTTTAGCTTGATGTGGTACAAATGCAAGGCAAGCTGTTGCACGTAGCCAAGGAAAATGCAAGAAGATAATGAGTCATCTTAAAATAATTATTACTTAATTTAAGTGTAAGAGAAATTAGCCACAAAACCTTACTTTGTATGAACACATGGGCATGCAAAGCTTTGTTTAAATACAAGCGGCACTTCTAATTTTAATTAATAAACTTTGCAAGGGAAGATGTAGCAAGCATAATGTAATCTTCTTCTTCTAGCACAATTAACACAATTATTCACTATTATTATCAATTAACTGAAATTTATGCAATTAATAACCACCGTTAATTGGTAAGACGATAGTAATTTAATTAATACCATCACACGAAATTTATAATTCGATTAAAGTCTCCATGTGCTCGTCCAAATACTAATGCAATTAATACTTAGTTCAAAATCTAAGTATCATTATCATAACATGAATTTTCGAATATTACATAATTATATTACGTGTATTATAGATGTCACAACTCATCCCCCTATAAGAAATTTCGTCCCCAAAATTTACATGATCATTTGAATAGATGTGACTACTCACATCTATCCTCTTCACTTTCCCATATCGCTTCTTCCCTATCATGGTATTACCACAAAACTTTAACTAGGGGAATTGCCTTAGTTCTAAGGACTTGTTCCCTTTGACCCAAAATTTGTACTGGTTTCTCCACATATGCTACTCTCTCATCTACCTTGATCGTCTCAAAATCCAACACATGTGTAGGTTCTGGCTCGTATTTCCTCAATATAGACACATGGAAAACATTATGAACATTGGAAAGTCTAGATGGTAGTGTCAACCGATAGGATAAGCCACCAATCTTTTCAAGAATCTCGAACGGCCCTATAAACCTTGGACTTAGTTTGCCTTTATTTCTAAATCAAGATATCCCTTTCATCGATGACACTTTTATAAATACATGGTCACCAACGTTGAATTCCAATCGCCTTCGGTGTTTGTCAGCATAACTCTTCTATCGAGTTTGTGCGATTTTAAGTCAATCCTGAATCACTTTTACCACGTATGAAGTGATTCGTACTAAGTCTGGTCAAAATGGACATCAACCTTCCACCATCTTCGCTCAGCTCTATCTTCGAGATCATAATCTAATCCTAATCTAAGAACTATACCTAGGTACATACAATGGAAAGAAACAATCATGCACATCAAAACAATCAAAAGCACGATATAAGGTCAAGATCAATCGATCAAGTAGAGCAAGGTTCCAAATCAACCAAATTTAGGCCTTGGGGTTGGCCTTTATAGTTCATGTGTAGGCCCCTTTAAACACCTACCCAACTCATTTTATGACCTATAGCCATTATTGACCATTTGTGTTCTCGCAAAGCCAATAACGTTTACAAGTCCCTAAAAAGGCATTCTAGATGATTTCCCAAGATTTCCCCTCGATACCATGCATCACGCCTAACTTACCTCTAGAATTCACATGCATTAGCATGAATTAAACACACAAGGAAGCTTTTTAAACCTCATTTCTTAATTAATCAATCAAGTGAGTGAACTGTCAGTGGGTCATTTATTATAAAGGCATATGCCAATCACAAGTACAAGCATTTCTCATAAATGACGTGATTATATGATGGGGTATAAGTTGAAAGTGCTAGTATTACCACCTAGAGGGGGTGAATAGGTGTAAAAAAAAATTAAGCTAACAAAAACAGTAGAAGTTATTTTCTTCAAACAAAGTTTGATTGACATTAGACTTCTGATATATATTTAGACTCAAATAAGATATTTTAGAAATTAGTAGAACTTAGAAAAATATTGCAACAAACAAATTAAGAGAGTTAAGGGAAGAGAAAATTGGACACGAGATTTATAGTGGTTCGGCTTAGATCAAGCCTACGTCCACTCTCCCACACTGACAGCCTTTTGGCTGAATTTCACTAATGAATCAACAAAGAATTACAACGATTTGAGTACGATCACTCAATGAAGAGTTTTTTTTTTCTCTCACTATGTCAGTCCTTTTGTATTTTTCTCTCTTAAGTACAATTTGTAAGCACTATTGATGAAGAACAAGTGATTGGAAAGGCTTCAACTTTGGAATTTTAATTCTCACACACACTCTCAAATGGACAGAATGACCTCTTTAAATACTCCTCCACACCTTTCTAACTGTTGGCACTTTCCAGAGGAATTTCTTCCAATTAACTCATTGGACAGAATCAATTAAGAAAATCTTATAGCCGTTTGAAGATTGAGGTGAAAATCCGATGATTCCGGTCACTCATACAATCAGAATCTAGGTTTCCATAAATAGATGCTTCCCAAGAAGGAACTTGTCTTTGAAATTGATTTCATCAATATATTTAGAAAAGGTAAGTGAGATTCTCTGCCAAAAAGCTAGATATATCTTGTATGTACTGAATCTTTATTGAAAGATCAATAATCCTGAGTTTGATTATATCTCAGTTCTTATCTTGAGTTCGATCTGTATCTTTGTCAGAGTGGGAAAGACTTCTGATGTAAAATAAACTTTGATAGCATTCCACGATATAACACAAAAGTCTAATATTTCTCAGAGTAAGAGTACGAATAGGAGAAGGAAAGTTTTGTCAACTTCAAAACCTGATACGAGTTTTCTCAACACGAGTGATATTTCAAAAAATAGATTTGAAATCATCAATAATGGAAAGTAAGGTTTTTGAGACAAAGTGATGTTTTAGCTATCGAATGCATTTAATTGCCAAGGCTAGTCTAAGGCTCGTATAAATGTACTCATAGGCATTGCGAACATTTTAAATATCGCCCAAACCTCGACTATCTCAATGCCAAATCAAAGTTCGAAAAGATTTGAAAAGATATTTAGACAATGGAATACCTAAGCTATGGAATGCATTTAATTACCAAGACTAGTTTGGGGCTCCTATAAATGTACTCACAGACATCGCAAACATTTTAAATATAGTCCAAACCACGACTTTTCCAAAGCCAAATCAAGTGTTCAAAAGATTTTTAAACGTTTGCTTTTTGGAAACATCACATGTACCAAAGAAGTTTTGATGTGCAATAGAAAGGTCAATTCATTTGTTGAAAATCATTTGACAATAAAGGTCAAAGGATTTGAAATGAGTGTCATGAAGATGATATAGCCTAATTTCATGCACAAACTAGCTGAAAAGCTCTAAGTAAGCAATCATAGCAAAGACTCAAAATAGAATGTTTTAGACAAAGCACATTGAATCATCAAAATTGAGTAGCACCATTGATGATCTAACCCTAAAAGAAATTATTTGACATGCATAACATGATATGGAACAACTTTCGTGAAGAAAGTTTCCTACAAGAGCAAAGCATAATTTTATAAAAATCTAAAAATGCACAACCATGCATGAGGAAATTGCCAAATTAGAAGGACACTAGGTCATTGCAATTGAGATTTACCCAAACGAATTAAGTCTAAAAATCATAAAATTTTACCACAATATAGATAAAAGGGTAAGAAACAAACTTTATTAAGGGTCCAACTCAAGAATCTCTACTAAAAAGTTGCCATAAAAATGACAAAAGTCTACCTAATTAGGGGTAAAAACAGGGATCCGAATTTAATCCTAGGTTAGAATTCTAATCTAACATGGTATATGTGGCATCCCAGAAATTCAAAGCCAAGCCATAAGGTGTGTTAAAGTCTCTAATTAGGTGTTAAATTTCCATGGCTTATGTTTTAGCCATTAGTCTTTTAATTTGATGATTTGTGCTTGTGATTGTAGAAATTTAAATTTAATAAGATTAATAATCTATGCTTGGCCATATGATTTAAATTTCAATGAGAAAAAATATCCTAAGACTTTGGCCAAGATTAAAAATTGAAATTTAGCAATATTTATAGAAGGAATTTCAAAAAAAAAAAAAAAGGAAAAAGAGAGTTAAAATTCGAATGGGCCTTGGACCCATTGGCCTAAAGCTTGGTGGGCCAAGCTAGTTGGCCCATTAGAGCCCAAGAAGAGAATTCGACCAGCCCAAGAGGAGTGGCTGGATGGCCCAAATTCAAATTAAAGCCCAATGTGACAAGTGGCAAGGCAATGCCATGTATTGGTGGGTTTGTAGGCAATCTCATGATTGTTAATCATGGGATTAGGGGAGTATAAAAGGGATGAGGAGAGAGAGAGTGGCCGGTTACTTGCTTCATTCGTCCAAAGAGAGGGTGAGAGAGAGAGAGAGAGTTCGAGAGAAAGGGAGAGACCGAGAGGGGAAGGAGGCGGAGCCGAGGGGTGCCGCCGTTCGTTCGCCGTCCGATCGCCGTGTCCCGCCGCCGTTCGCCGTCGTTTGCTCATCTTAGAGGCAAGTGGAGTCCTTAACTTCTCTTGCATGTTTGTTTTGTTGGTTGCATGTTAGATTTTAGGTGTTATTTGTGCGGAAAACCGAGGTAAGGGTTGGTTATTTTCAAACCGTGTGACTGTTCTTGTTCGGTTTGTGGGAGTCAGTAGCTTGTTTGAGCTTGCATGTGTGTTTGGAGTCCGATTTTGGCTTCGATGTCTTCATGGAAGTTGTAGCTAACGTCTTGTAGTATACCATACTGAAATTTCGTGGAAAATGATGGAGATATGAGGGGTTAAAGTTCCATTATACGGAGACCCTAGATCTGTGAAGTTTTCGCTGACCTCTTGCTAGATTCTTGTTTGCATGTTGATTTCTGTTGAATATTTGACTTCGATGTCTTCATGAAAGTTGTAGGTAACACATTAAAATACAACATACTAAAATTTGAAGCAAAAAGAACAAGTATAACTTGGTTAATCTGCTAGATCTTGGAAACGATGGTTCTGGTGAAGTATTCAGAGACACCCGAGACTTCATGGACTTAAATGGTGACAATACTTTGGTTATTTGACCTATATCTCTTCATGAAATTTGTAAAGGACACCTTGGTACATAACATACTCAAATTTCAGAGGAAACTAAAGAGAATAGATGGGTGAAATCTAAAAATTTCGGAGAAGTGTATTCTGAACGACGCGGTAGTGGTTCCAGAAGTTTCGTGGGGTTGTATAAATTAATCTAAAAATAATTTGGCTTAGATTTCTTCATTAAAAGTGCACGAAAATGTGTTGGCTATCACCCTGTAAAATGTCGTAATTTTTGAAGGCCATATGAGTATTTTAATCGAATTTATTTGGAAACTGTGCAATTCTGGTCATTATCCGAATATCATGTGCTATTTTGTGGAAATTGTGAAATTATGAGAAATTCAATTTGGCCATGAATTTTGTATGAAATTGTGATCCTATTGATTTGTTTAATGATTGTTTGAATATTATGATTTTGGGAAAATCATAGATATTAAATTTAATATTTATTTATGAAAATAAATAAAATAATAATAAAATAATAATAAAATAATAAGGGATTATTTTATTGGCCATGAATTTCATTGAATTTGTTATGCATTGTTATATGACATTGGTGTATGTATGATCATAAATTGTGATGCATGTGTGAATCATATGCCATGTAATAACGAGATTAAAAGGATGGTGAATGTGGAAAATGATATGTGAGTAAGAGGTTGTAGTGAGGATGAGGCCGGAATGTACAGAGATGCATTGCCGGAATTCCCTGGGAGATTCAGGATGCCCGGAATGTGGGGGGCCGGAAGCCCTGTCGGAGGTTTCTGCCCGAAGGGAATGCCTCGCGATGCCAGGATGTGGGTGCGAGATGCCTGGCTAGAAGGGTAAAGGCCGGAAGCCCTGTCGGAGGTTTCTGCCCGAAGGGAATGCCTCGTGATTCTAGTTGAGATGCGAGATGCCCGGAATGTGGGGGGTCGGAAGCCCGGTGGCCATGGGACGGTTGGAATGCTGGGAACCCTGTCGGAGGTCTTTGCCCAAAGGGATGATGAAATTGATGATAATTGAGAATGGGTGATGTGGTGATCAAATCTAAAGATAAAAAAAAATGGAAATTAATGTATGATGGTGATATGCATGATGTGATGATGATGATATGTGATGTGATATGATGATCACCTATGATATGATATATGATATGCATGATGATATGCATGATGATATGCATGATGATGATGATATGTGATGTGATATGATTATCACCTATGATATGAAATATGATATGCATGATGATATGCATGATGATATGATGATGATGATGATGATGCGTGATGTGATATGATGATCATCCATAGTATGATATGCATGATGAAATGCATGATGATGATAATGATATATGAGATGCCATGATGATGATATGTATGATATGATGATGCATGAATGCGCATGACATCAAAGGTAAGTAATGCCTGCATCGTATGATGATATGCATGGTGCATTGAGTTGTTATTGGATTTCCCTATCTCTTTGAGTGGTTGTACTCACCCCTTTTGGGGATAACATTTCAGATTAGCAAGTATGCCGCTACCTGCCGTCACGCGGGGTACATTTTACGGGATACCATCGATGTAGAGGTTGAGTGTGTTGAGATAGACTGTCCCTCTGTTCCCGGATCGACTTTTATCCGAGTACGTTGTCTAGTGATGTATGACGTGAGCTGGGCTGGGGGTCCTGTCATTCGGGAGTTCATTTCGTGCACGTTCGTCGGGATGGAGCGATGCGAGGATGTTGCCGCCGCCACCGCCCGATGCACCGGGTTGGGTGTGAGACCTGCGCGCGATGAGTAGGAGCTGGATCTCTTTTTGATGTAGATAATCGACACTTTCGATGGGGGCTCGTATTCGTATGATGTTGAGGGTCGAGAGTTTCTTTTTGAGGTTTTAGGCTGGACGTGGCTGAGTCTTAGCTTTTCCTTTCTGATGTACCGACCCAAAAGAAATCCCATCTTGAAAATATATATGTAAGCAAAGTGTCGAAGTTGTTTATAAAATCCTGATGTTTAGCTGGTGTGTATTTGTATCATGGATTGGTTGGGGGATAGATGGTGATGTTTAATTTGCCTCCGCTATGAGTCGCGCTGGGGCCGCTTAAAAAAAAATGCCTGTGATTAACGGCGCTTGTTTTAAGTACAAGATAGAAAAAGGTAATAAAGTGTAACATCGGCACTGGTGACAACCTGCGAAGGGTTCGGGGTGTCACAGCCGCGCCCCTTTTTGGTATCAGAGTGAATGGTTATAGGTGGAGTGATAAGGAGCCTCATTTGGAAATTGAGGAAACATGATGACAATGCACACCATAGGATCTAAAATGAAATAATTGAATAATGGGTGATGAGTATTCACTCGTAGATCCCCAGTAGCTTATTTTGGATTGCCTTTAGGTACCAGTAACATGTATATGTTACTTATGTAGTGATAGTAATTGCTTTGAGTGGAGGCAGTGAGTCTCAGATTATTCTTGAGGCAACGCTTGGAAATTGCAGGAAAGTCATGGTGCGAGCTGGAAGTGCTTATCCATCGAGGGCTGAAGCCTCTGCTGCAAGGGCTGAACCCCGAATGGAAGATATCCTGAGGCATTAGCCAATATTGGAAATCGATGGAGAGGCGGCGCAAAGCAACGGCCGGAGCGGAACGCCGTACTCAAGGACTAGTGGAGCAGTTTTTAAAGCTGAAGCCACTTAAGTTTAATGGAATAGGAAGTCCTGAGGAGGCAGAGCAATGGATTGATGGAATGGAACGAATTTTCCGGTTGTTGGACTGCACTGATGCTGAGAAAATAGTCTTAGCAGAGTATCAATTAGAGGGAAATGCGAAGTTTTGGTGGAGAGCTTTGAAGGACATAATCTTTCCACCAGGTACCGATGTGAGCTGGGAAGAGTTTGTTAGGGCTTTCCATAGGAAGCATTTTTCTGATTGTGCTAAGGATAGAAAGATTACTGAATTTGTTCAGCTAGAACAAAAGGGGTTGACTGTAGATCAGTATGAGGCTAGATTTACTGAATTGTCTAGATATACTCCTAGATTGATTAAGCATCGGGAGGAGAAGGCCAAGAGATTCCTGAAAGGGCTGAGGACTGACATTAGAAAGCAGCTGGTGCCTTTGAACATAAGAGATTATAATGAGATTTATGAAAGGGCACAGTTAGTGGAGCAAGAGCTGTTGAGGGAGCGGTCGGAGTTTAAGAAACCATTGAATTTTAGTGATGTGAGAAAGGGGAAGAGGCCTTATTCTGGTCAAGGTCAGACCTGGAATGTGAAGAAGAAGGGTAATTTTGGGAATTTTGGAGGGGCAATGAGTGGTCTGAATATAGGGAAAGCACCCTATCAGCCTGGTATTTGCCAGAGGTGTAATGGGAGACATGGCCCAGGACCTTGCACTGGACAGCAGAAATGTTTTGGTTGTGGACAAGTAGGTCATCTTAGGAGGAATTGCCCACAAGAGAGGTCGCAAGTGAGTGTTGGCTCAGTGCGATAGGGATATCAGAATGCTGTTAGGTCAAACCCACAAGGAAATCCTCAGAGACCACCTGCACAAGGAAGGGTGTATGCGATTACCCAGGAGGAAGCGGAAGCTTCCAAGAATGTTATCTCAGGTACGATTCTTATTAATGGTGAAAAGGCATATGCATTGTTTGACACGGGTGCAACGCATTCGTTTGTGTCTGAAAGATATAGATGTTTGAATAAGATAGAAGTTATGCCTCTTGAAACGCCTCTTTGTGTTTCCACACCTTTAAAGGATATGGTATTGTCTACATTGGTGTGTGGAAATTGTAAGATATCAATGGGAGGAAAGGATATGGAAATAGACTTGGTTGTAATGGCTATGTATGATTTTGATGTTATTATAGGAATGGATTGGCTTCGTAAGTATCGGGCTAGAATGGATTGTTATAGAAGAGTGATTCAATTCGTTTTACCTGATCAGTCTAGTTGTGAATTTTTAGGAGGTCAGACCCATTTTCCTGTAGCTCTTATTTCGGCAGTAGAAGCATGTAAGTTACTTGACGAAGGATGTCAAGGGTACCTAGCCATAGTTAAAGATTACGCCAGGAAGGAGCCTAATCTCGAGGAAGTTCGTGTAGTTAACGAATTTCAAGATGTATTTCCTGAGGAATTGCCTGGATTGCCGCCAGAGCGGGAAATTGAATTTGAAATTGAATTAATGCCTGGAACGGGACCAATATCAAAAGCCCCGTATAGAATGGCCTTAGTTGAATTGAAGGAGTTGAAAGTGCAACTGCAAGAATTGCTTGACAAAGGATTCATTAGACCAAGTGCTTCACCTTGGGGTGCACCGGTCTTGTTTGTGAAAAAGAAAGATGGATCGATGCGCTTGTGTATTGACTATAGGCAGTTGAATTAGGTGACCATTAAGAATAAGTATCCTTTGCCTAGAATTGATGACTTGTTTGACCAACTCCAGGGAAGTTCAGTTTTCTCTAAATTTGATTTGAGATCGGGCTACCATCAGTTGAGAATTAAGAAAGAGGATATTCCTAAGACTGCGTTTAGAACTCGTTATGGACACTATGAGTTCCTTGTTATGCCATTTGGATTGACTAACGCCCCGGCTGCATTTATGGATTTGATGAATAGAATATTTCAGCCTTATTTAGACCAGTTTGTGATTGTGTTTATTGATGATATTTTGGTATATTCAAAAGGGCCTAAAGAGCATGAGCAGCATTTGAGAATAGTTTTGCAGACTCTGAGAGAGCATAAGTTGTATGATAAGTTTAGTAAGTGTGAATTCTGGTTGGATCGGATAATATTTTTAGGACATGTGGTGTCAGGAAAAGGAATTGCAGTAGACCCGGCAAAAGTTGAAATGGTAGTAAATTGGCCGAGACCGACGACACCTACTGAAATACGAAGTTTCTTAGGACTGGCTGGTTATTATAGGAGATTCATTGAAGGATTTTCAAGACTGGCAGGACCTTTAACTAAGTTAACCCGAAAGAATGTGAAGTTTGAATGGAATGGAGAATGTGAAAGGAGTTTTCAGGAGCTCAAAAGGAAATTGACTTCAGCTCCAATTCTGACTATACCTACTGGACCTTATGGTTTCATGGTGTATAGTGATGCATCTCACAAAGGACTAGGATGTGTGTTGATGCAGCATGGCAAAGTTGTAGCCTATGCATCCAGACAATTGAAACCCCATGAATTGAATTACCCGACGCATGATTTAGAGCTAGCAACTATAGTGTTTGTCTTAAAGATATGGAGACACTATTTGTATGGGGAAAAGTTTGAGATCTACACGGATCATAAGAGTTTGAAGTATTTGTTCTCACAAAAGGAGTTGAACATGAGACAAAGGAGATGGATGGAGTTGTTGAAGGACTATGATTGTGAGATAAGATATCATCCAGGAAAAGCGAATAGAGTAGCAGATGCTCTTAGTCGAAAGTCGGCCATAGAAATAGCTAGTTTGAGGATGGCAGAATGGGAATTGTTGGAATCTGTGGCAAATTCCGAATTTAAATTGGAAATAGATTGTCTTACTGGTATGCTTAGTGCATTAAGGATTGAGCCAGAGATTATCCAGAAAATTAAAATTCTGCAAGAATCTGACCCGGAGATTTTGAAAGTGAAAGATGTTGTATCTTTAGGGAAAAGATCAAAATTTCAGATCTCTGATGATGGAATAGTGAGATGTCAAGGACGACTTTGTGTTCCCGACGATGAGGAATTAAGGAAGGAAATTATGTCGGAGGCACATAAGAGTAATTATAGTATCCACCCAGGAAGTACAAAGATGTACAGAAATTTACGTTAGCAATTTTGGTGGAATGGTATGAAGGCAGATACGGCTAAGTACGTATCTCGATGTTTGACATGTCAGCAAGTGAAAGCGGAACATTGTAAACCCGCAGGATTTTTGAGACCATTAGATATTCCTGAATGGAAATGGGAACATGTAACGATGGACTTTGTGCAAGGATTGCCAAGGACATCAAGTAGTCATGATTCAATTTGGGTTATAGTGGATCGTTTGACTAAGTCGGCACATTTCTTAGCGATTCGTATGGATTACCCAATGGATAAGTATGCGGACATGTATGTAAGTCAAGTGGTACGCTTACATGGTGTTCCAGTGACCATTACTTCAGATCGAGATTCAAGGTTCACTTCGAATTTTTGGAGGAGTCTTCAAATTGCGTTAGGATCTAAGCTTCAATTTAGTACTGCTTTTCATCCTCAGACAGATGGTCAATTGGAAAGAGTAATTCAGATATTGGAAGATATGTTAAGGGCATGCGTAATTGATTTCAAAGGAAGTTGGGATGAAAGATTGCATTTGGTAGAGTTTGCCTATAATAATAGCTTTCAAAAGAGTATAGGCATGGCACCTTATGAAGCATTATATGGAAGGAGATGTAGGACTCCTATCTGTTGGAGTGAAGTGGGTGAAAGGAAGTTGACAGGACCTGAACTGGTACAAGTTACCACTGAAGCTGTCAATATTATCAGAGAAAGACTTAGAACAGCTCAGAGTAGACAGAAAGACTACGCAGATAGACGTAGAAGGCCTTTGGAATTTAGTGTAGGAGACCATGTATTCCTTAAGGTATCTCCTATGAAAGGAATATCTCGATTCGGGATGAAGGGTAAGCTAAGACCTAGGTTTGTCGGACCTTTTGAAATTCTGGAGAGGATAGGTGACGTAGCTTATCGTTTAGCATTACCTCCTAAGTTAGGAAATCTGCACGATGTGTTTCATGTATCGATGTTGAGGAAGTACCAGCCGGATCCTGGTCACATACTCGATCATGAAGCCATCAAAATGGATGAGAAAGTAAGGTATATTGAGGAGCCTGTGCAGATATTAGATCGAAAGGAGCAAATTCTTAGGACCAAAAAGATCTCATTAGTTAACGTATTATGGCGACATCATGATGTGGAGGAAGCCACATGGGAAGGTGAGGATCAGATAAAGGAAAAGTATCCCTATTTATTTCAAGAAGGCGCGAGTAGTGCTTGAATTTCGAGGACGAAATTCTCTAAGGAGGGGAGAATTGTGGCATCCCAGAAATTCAAAGCCAAGCCGTAAGGTGTGTTAAAGTCTCTAATTAGGTGTTAAATTTCCATGGCTTATGTTTTAGCCATTAGTCTTTTAATTTGATGATTTGTGCTTGTGATTGTGGAAATTTAAATTTAATAAGATTAATAATCTATGCTTGGCCATATGATTTAAATTTCAATGAGCAAAAATATCCTAAGACTTTGGCCAAGATTAAAAATTGAAATTTAGAAATATTTATAGAAGGAATTTCAAAAAAAAAAAAAAAGAGAAAAGAGGGTTAAAATTCGAATGGGCCTTGGACCCATTGGCCTAAAGCTTGGTGGGCCAAGCTAGTCGGCCCATTAGAGCCCAAGAAGAGAATTCGACCAGCCCAAGAGGAGTGGCCGGATGGCCCAAATTCAAATTAAAGCCCAATGTGACAAGTGGCAAGGGAATGCCATGTATTGGTGGGTTTGTAGGCAATCTCATGATTGTTAATCATGGGATTAGGGGAGTATAAAAGGGATGAGGAGAGAGAGAGTGGCCGGTTACTTGCTTCATTCGTCCAAAGAAAGGGTGAGAGAGAGAGAGAGTTCGAGAGAAAGGGAGAGACCGAGAGGGGAAGGAGGCGGAGCCGAGGGGTGCCGCCGTTCGTTCGCCGTCCGATCGCCGTGTCCCGCCGCCGTTCGCCGTCGTTTGCTCATCTTAGAGGCAAGTGGAGTCCTTAACTTCTCTTGCATGTTTGTTTTGTTGGTTGCATGTTAGATTTTAGGTGTTATTTGTGTGGAAAACCGAGGTAAGGGTTGGTTATTTTCAAACCGTGTGACTGTTCTTGTTCAGTTTGTGGGAGTCAGTAGATTGTTTGAGCTTGCATGTGTGTTTGGAGTCCGATTTTGGCTTCAATGTCTTCATCGAAGTTGTAGCTAACGTCTTTTAGTATAACATACTGAAATTTCGTGGAAAATGATGGAGATATGAGGGGTTAAAGTTCCATTATACGGAGACCCTAGATCTGTGAAGTTTTCGCTGACCTCTTGCTAGATTCTTGTTTGCATGTTGATTTCTGTTGAAGATTTGACTTCGATGTCTTCATGCAAGTTGTAGGTAACACCTTAAAC
Source organism: Eucalyptus victrix (assembly GCA_016097545.1). NCBI lineage: Eukaryota > Viridiplantae > Streptophyta > Magnoliopsida > Myrtales > Myrtaceae > Eucalyptus > Eucalyptus victrix. The sequence continues at coordinate 52,055,763 of CM027842.1, forward strand.
TACAACATACTAAAATTTGAAGCAAAAAGAACAAGTATAACTTGGTTAATCGGCTAGATCTTGGAAACGATGGTTCTGGTGAAGTATTCCGAGACACCCGAGACTTCATGGACTTAAATGGTGACCATACTTTGGTTATTTGACCTAGATCTCTTCATTGAATTTGTAAAGGACACCTTGGTACATAACATACTCAAATTTCAGAGGAAACGAAAGAGAATAGATGGGTGAAATCTAAAAATTTCGGAGAAGTATATTCTGGACGACGCGGTAGTGGTTCCAGAAGTTTCGTGGGGTTGTATAAATTAATCTAAAAAGAATTTGGCTTAGAGTTCTTCATGAAAAGTGCACGAAAATGTGTTGGCTATCACCCTGTAAAATTTCGTAATTTTGGAAGGCCATATGAATATTTTAATCGAATTTATTTGGAAACTGTGCAATTCTGGTCATTATCCGAATATCATGTGCTATTTTGTGGAAATTGTGAAATTATGAGAAATTCAATTTGGCCATGAATTTTGTATGAAATTGTGATCCTATTGATTTGTTTAATGATTGTATGAATATTATGATTTTTGGAAAATCATAGATATTAAATTTAATATTTATTTATGAAAATAAATAAATATAATAAAAAAATAATAAAAAAATAATAATGGATTATTTTATTGGCCATGAATTTCATTGAATTTGTTATGCATTGTTATATGACATTGGTGTATGTATGATCATAAATTGTGATGCATGTGTGAATCATATGCCATGTAATAACGAGATTAAAAGGATGGTGAATGTGGAAAATGATATGTGAGTAAGAGGTTGTGGTGGAGGATGAGGCCGGAATGTATAGAGATGCATTGCCGGATTTCCTGGGAGATTCAGGATGCCCGGAATGTGGGGGGCGGAAGCCTTGTCGGAGGTTTTGCCGAAGGGAATGCCTCGCGATGCCTAGGATGTGGGTGCGAGATGCCCGGCTAGAAGGGTAAAGGCCGGACGCCTGTCGGAGGTTTTACGCCCGAAGGGAATGCCTCGTGATGCTAGTTGAGATACGAGATGCCCGGAATGTGGGGGGCCGGAAGCCCAGTGGCCATGGGATGGCTGGAATGCTGGGTACCCTGTCGGAGGTCTTTGCCCGAAGGGATGATGAAATTGATGATAATTGAGAATGGGTGATGTGGTGATCAAATCTAAAGATAAAAAAAAAAAAAATGGAAATTAATGCATGATGGTGATATGCATGATGTGATGATGATGATATGTGATGTGATATGATGATCACCTATGATATGATATATGATATGCATGATGATATGCATGATGATGATGATGATGATGATATGTGATGTGATATGATGATCACCTATGATATGAAATATGATATGTATGATGATATGCATGATGATATGATGATGATGATGATGTGATGTGATATGATGATCACCCATGATATGATATGCATGATGATATGCATGATGATATGATGATGATGATGATGCGTGATGTGATATGATGATCATCCATGGTATGATATGCATGATGAAATGCATGATGATGATAATGATATATGAGATGCCATGATGATGATATGTATGATATGATGATGCATGAATGCGCATGACATCAAAGGTAAGCAATTGCTGCATCGTATGATGATATGCATGGTGCATTGAGTTGTTATTGGATTTTCCTATCTGCTGAGTGGTTGTACTCACCCCTTTTGGGGATAACATTTCAGATTAACAAGTATGCCGCTACCTGCCGTCATGCGGGGTACATTTGACGGGATACCATCCGATGTAGAGGTCGAGTGTGTTGAGATAGACTGTCCCTCTGTTCCCGGACTGACTTTTATCCGAGTACGTTGTCTAGTGATGTATGACGTGGCCTGGCTGGGGGTCCTGTCATTCGGGAGTTCATTTCGTGCACGTTCGTCGGGATGGAGCGATGCGAGGATGTTGCCGCCGCCACCGCCCGATGCACCGGGTTGGGTGTGAGACCTGCGCGCGATGAGTAGGAGCTGGATCTCTTTTTGATGTAGATAATCGACACTTTCAATGGGGGCTTGTATTCGTATGATGTTGAGGGTCGAAAGTTTCTTTTTGAGGTTTTAGGCTGGACGTGGCTGAGTCCTAGCTTTTCCTTTCTGATGTACCGACCCAAAAGAAATCCCATCTTGAAAATATATATGTAAGCAAAGTGTCGAAGTTGTTTATAAAATCCTGATGTTTAGCTGGTGTGTATTTGTATCATGGATTGGTAGGGGGATAGATGGTGATGTTTAATTTGCTTCCACTATGAGTCGCGCTGGGACCGCTTAAAAAAAAAATGCCTGTGATTAACGGCGCTTGTTTTAAGTACAAGATAGAAAAAGGTAATAAAGTGTAACATCGGCGCTGGTGACGACCTGCGAAGGGTTCGGGGTGTCACAGTATAAATGGAAAATGGGTCTATTAATGAGCAAATTACATGAAACTAGGGGCAATTAAAAGGTCTAAGTGTGTTTGACGACTTCCTAAAAGGGCTCGGGTTCAATTATAGTCAACTCAGTGCTCTAAAGTTGAGGTTTGTAAAAGTGTGCGCGTTAGCTATTAAGAAACTAGAATACAAATATGCATTATTAAGTATTAAAATCATTTATGAATTCACAAGTGGCATGAAAATTACACACAACCAAGAATCAGATGCAACAAGTAATTAAGATAAACATCTAACCCTAAGTCTATTGAGAAAACTCCTATTAGATGTCGCGACCTCCTTTTCAGCGCCCTATTTGCGAGCGCCTACAGAGGCTAATGGCTCGTTAAGTCTATTAGGCTTAGCCCGGCCTCTCCCAAGCTCACCAATTCACGACCTATGATCTAAGTTTTTAACCAGTAAGTTAACTTTACATAAGAGTCACAACTAATCAATTTGGGGTGAGTCGATTAGAAACCCAAGTGAAATATTGGAAGAAATATTTCACTACTGCACAACTAGAGAAACTAGGATCAAGGACTTGATTACACTAATTAAACATTAATTTCATTTCGGTACCTAATCTTATTTAAACCCTAAGGCTTTTTAGACTTTCAAGGATTTTTCCATGCATTTATGGAGAAAAACATATTTTTTGGTATGTTTCTATTTTTTTAACATAAAAAGTAATTTTGGATATTTTGATCTTTTTTCAAAATATAAATCATTTTTTGACCTTTTTTTTTATTTTTTTGGGAAAACATAGAATATTGTGGATTTTTCTGAAAATAAATTATTTTTTATTATATTTTGATTTTTTATTATTAAAATATTTTTTAATATTATTATAATATAATATGAGCGACCCGAGTTGGGTCCGAGGCCAGTTCGAAACCAAGGGCCTAGAATGTGCCTAAAATACGGGCCCAAACGTCCCTTTTTAAAAAAACATTATGAGCCCACATCTTCCCAGGCCCGTGTAAGCTCAGCCCATGCATAATGGAATTCAATTGACCTGAATAGGTGAAACCCTACCCGGTCAAGGCCAATTAGGTCAGCCAGACCTGCGCTCTAACTCGGTTCGCGGCCGCGACCTGGTTCGCCCCTTCGTCTCTCTTTCGTGACGCTTGACGGAGATGGCAGCAACGAGCGGTGGTGACTGGCCTGCTTCCTTTGACTCGACTATGGGCATGCCCGGCGGTGACAACGAGAAAAGGTGATTGGCCCGGCATAGGGACGGCGTGAGGAGATCGGGAGCTGCAGTAGCGAGGTAAGCAACAGCGGCCCAGCACGGTAGGGGTCGTGGCTAGTTATCGGGGAGAATATTAGGGGGTATAAACAGTGGTGGCGTGGATCCGAGGTGGGACAGCAGCAAGCGTTGTGGGCGACAACAAGCGGATCGTGACGATGATCAGAGCAGCAAGCTGGGTCGTCGTCGGCTCGGGCGGTGGATCCCAGATAGTAGTGACTTGGGCTTACCATGACAGCATCAGAAGCTGAAGAGTAGCGGCATCGGGCAAAGCATTGCACGCTTATGCCGAGGCTTGATCCCGCGGACCCTCCTCCCTCAAATCTGGTTTTCAGGACCTCCACCCTCCCCAGACCTCGCCCTCCTTCTCCGGCCGAGCTCTCCTCCTTCGATCTCCAGCTTGCTCGCTTTTGGTCCTGCCCTGTTGTCTCTTGAGGGAAGTGCTCGGAGCTTGTTGCCTTCGATCTCTCTCCTCATCATGTGTTTGGCCTCCATCAAAGGCCCTATTTATAGGCAGAGGGGTGCCGGTCGACGGAGCTTCAGCCGACGGTTCTTGGCATCCGATCGGCCTTGGTGCGGCCGAACCAGTGTCTCCTCAGCCACTTACCTACGTGCTCTACTTTGCATTGAAGGCGCGTCCCCATCCATCTGAGCCACTCCACATGCGTCGCCATTCGCCTTTCCATTCGACAACGCATGCATCCGACCTCCTTTGCGCATGAGTTACAGAGGCAGGGGAGGAAGAAGACAATGGAAAGGGGGTCGAGCTAAGGAAAGAAGTGGGGATGGGCCTTGGGCCCGCATAGGAAAAAGAAGAAAAAATGGGGGAGCTGGGCGTGAAGGCCCAACCATCGCGGGCTGCCCCCTCTTTTTTTAATAAATTATCGATCCAAAAAAGTAAAATAAAAATGGAAATAAAGCTTAATGGATAAAAATGAGACCTAATTGATGCAAAAAAAAAAAAATTGTTAGGGTCAACTTGATCCCTAATTTTCTATGCAAATTTAGTCCTAAATACCTAGCCAAAATTTAGGTGTAAATATTAGGCTTTGAAGTTGACAAAACTTTCTTATTCTTGTTCTTATTTTGAAGAATACTAGACTTTTGTGCTATATCATGGAATGTTGTCAAAGTCTATTTTACTCCAGAAGTTTTTCTCACTCTGACGAGATCCAGACTGAAACCAAGTTTAGAACGAAGATATAATTAGATTCAGGATTATTGATCTTTAGACAAGGATTCAGTACGTACGAGATTTATCCTTAATATCTGGCTTTATGGCAAATAATCTCACTTACCTTTTTATAAATATATTGATGGAATCAATCATGAATTGATGAAATCAATCTTGAAGACAAGTTCTTTTTCGGGAAGTATCTACTTATGGAAACCTAGATTCTGATTGTATGGGTGACCAGAATCATCGGATTTTCATCTCAATCTTCAAATGGCTACAAGATTTCCTTAATTGATTATGTCCAACAGATTGATTGAAAGAAATTTCTCTGGAGAATGCCAATGGTTAGAAAGGCGTAGATGAGTATTTAAGGAGGTCATTCAGTCCATTTGGAGTAGTGCATAAAAATTGAAATTCCAAAGTTTGAGACCTTTCCAATCACTTGTGCTTCATCGATAGCACTTACAAATTGTTTTCAAGAGATAAAAACATAAGAAGAGTGACTTAGTGAGAGAAAAAGAAATCCTCCACTGAGTGTCCATAATCAAACCATTGTATTTCTCTATTGATACCTTAGTGAAATTCAGCCAAAAGGTTGTTAGCGTGGGAGAGTGGACGTAAATTTGATTTAAGCCGAATCACTATAAATTTTATGTGGCACCCCTCGATAGCCCCCGATCCGTTAGGGTCGCCACAGTTCGCTTACCTTTCACTTTCCCTATTAACATGTCACTCTGATACCATTTCAATTGCAGCGGGTCCATACAACCTGGGCATCTCGCACCCCACCTGGCATCACGAGGAATCTCCGGGGCTCGCCATGAAAATGGTTACCCCTACCCTCCGGGCATGCATCATGATACAACCCCTCACCCTCCGGGTATGTATCATAGTACGACCGGGCATCCCGACACTCCCGGGGAAAACCTCTGGGCATGTATTCATAATACAACTAGGCATCTAAAGGGCATCGACTCATTCGAACCTTTGGGCATCCCGACTCCCAGGCCATCGTCGGCTCACACCTCCGACGGTATCATCATCACCACGATGCATATTCTCATACATCTCATTTCTCATCTTCAATTATAGTTTAATTTTAACATGGCATGTGATGTGATGGCAATCAAGATCATATTCACCATTGAATTCATACATGCATCTCAATGCATACATCAAGACCTCGTCACACATACTACATGGTGCCACTATTTATAAAATAAAATTCATGGAATTTATTGTCAATAAAATAATCTATTTTATTTTATTTTCTTTTTATTTATTTATTTATTTATTTATTTATTTATTTAAATTCCAACTTTTGTCATTTCCATAAATATTAAATTTAATATCAACAAATTCCCAAAATTATAAAAATTACAGCAAATGTTAAACAAGCCAATAGGATGATAATTTCATACAAAATACATGGCCAAATAGCATTTCACACAATTTCCCAATTTTCACAAAACATCATAGAATTTTCGGATGAAACCAGAATGCACGGTTTCCAAAGAAATTCGATTAAAATATACATACGGCCTCCAAAAATTACGAAATTTTACTGAGTTATAGCCAAGACATTTTCGTACAACTTTCATGAAGAACTCCAAGCGAGATTATTTTTAAATTATTTTATACAGTCTCACGAAGCTTCTGGATCCATTACCGCATCGTCCAGTGCACACATCTCCGAAATACTGAGGTTTCACCTACCTATTCTCTTTCGTTTTCTCTGAAATTTTGGTATGTTATACATCAAGATATCCTTTACAATTTTCATGAAGAGATCTAGGTCAAATAACCAGAATATAGTCATCCTTTAGGTCGTTGAAGTCTCGGGTGTCTCGGAATACATCACCAGAATCATCGTCTTCAAGATCTAATCGATTTACTAGGCTATACTTGTTCGTTTCACTTCAAATTTGAGTATATTGTAGTTTAAGATATCCCCTACAACTTTCATGAAGAAATCAAAGTCAGATTCTCATCACAAACCAACATTCAATCACGAATCCAGCAAGAGGTCAGTAAAAACTCTCCAGATCTGAGGTCTCCGTAGGATGAGACTTTAACCCCTCAAATCTCCATTATTTTCCACTAAATTTTAGTATGTTGTAGTTCAAGATGTTAGCTACAACTCTCATGAAGAAATCGAAGCCATAATCGGACTCTAAACACACATACAAGCTCAAACAAGTTTCTGACTCACACGATTCGAGCAAAAACAGTCACACCATTCACACAAAACTCATCCATGCTTCGGTTTTTCTCATCTAACATCCAAAAATTCGACATGCAAACAACATACAAGCATGCAAGAGAAGCTAGAGGACTCCCACTTGCCTCTAGACCGGTCGGTCAACGGCGTAGGGCGGCGAACACAGCGGTACACGGCGGACGGACGGCGATTCTTCCTCCTCTCTCTCTCGGCCACTCCCCCTCTCTCTCGAAATCTCTCTCTCTCTCTCTCACCCTCTCTCTCGGCCAAATGAGAAAATCCAGCCACCTTCTCTCTCTCTTCCCTCTTATACCCCCAAATCCTCATGATTACTTGCCTACAAACCAGCCAATGCATGGCCTTCTTCCCTAAGCCAATGCATGAAGGCCTCTTGCCACTTGTCTCATTTCATGCATAATGGGCTTGGGCTTTTGGGCTTGGGCCGGCCACTCTTGGGCCTCCTCTTGGGCTGGTCGACAGCCCCCCTTTAGTGGGCCTAATTGGGCCAACTAGCTTGGCCCATCAAAGGCTCAAGCTATTGGGCCTAAGGCCCAACCCAATTAAAATCAATTTTACCCCTTTCTTATTCTTTCTTTTAAGAATTAAATTACTAAATTCCACATGGCCAAAATCCGGTAATATTTTACATATAGGAATTTAATTTATGAGGTGCATAGCCAAGCATAGATTATTAATTTATCCTATAGTCCTAATTTCAAAATTCATAAACATAAGCATAATAACACATAGCCTTAAGAAAACTAATGGCTAACACATAGACCATAGGTAATTTCATTACCTAATTATAGGCTTTAATTTCTCTAGAGGATGACTTGAATTTTAGGATGCCACATTTTATGTTTAATTTTCTCATCCCTTAACTCTTTTGATTTGTTTGTCGCAATTTTTTTTTTTTTCTGAACTTTGCGAATTTCTAATCCATCTTGAATTGAGTTTGAACTTACTTCAGAAGTCTGGTGTCACTTTTAGTTAAACTTTGCTTGCAAAATAACTTATTATGCATTTATTTGCTTAATTTATTTTTCACTTATTCACCCCCCTCTAGGTGGTAATACTAGCATTTTCAATTGGTATCAAAGCTGCAGTGCTTGTCTTATTGAAATGTTTTTACTTATGAGTTAAAGATCTTCTATGGCTAGTATTTTGGCACCAAGGTTGATTGAAGGACAGAGAAATATGAGGCCACCCTACTTTGATGCAAATAGTACAATGTGTGGAAGAATAAAATGAAGGCCTTCATAAGATCTAGAGATCCTCTAGAATGGGATGTTGTGGAAAGAGAAATCAACCCAAAGGCAGCATTAGCTTTAGACAAGGGAAAATAAGTGATAGATAAAGATGGTGAGGATTCCAATCAAGCTGAAATTATCAAAAGACAGGCTCTTGATGCTAAAGCTATTTATTATTTATACTGTGCCTTATCTCCTGCTGAATATAATATAATTTCTTAATGTGAAACAGCTAAAGAAGTATGGGATAGGCTTCATGTCACATATGAAGGAACATATCGTGTAAAGGAGACAAAAATAAACATCTTACTTGGTTAATATGAGTCCTTCAGAATGAAGTCGGGAAAATCTATTGGAGATATGTTCAGTCACTTTTTGAAAATTGTAAATGGAATGGCATAGCAAAGTCAACCAATTTATGCTCCAATAAAGGTGAACAAACTACTGTGAGAACTTTCAAAAGACTGAAACATGTGAAGACTTTAATTAGAGAGACACAAAGGATCATGTCTCTTTCTATTGACGAGCTGATAGGCACTCTTCAATCGTATGAAGTGGAACAGATCAATGATGAAGTGGATCCAAAAGACGATGACATGCATGACAAGGAGCTAGCCTTCTTGATAAAAAAAAAATTTAGAAAACTGAATAAGAAAGGAAGAAGATTGAATTGGAAAAAGCAAGGCAAGCAAAATTCCCAGAAGAGATTGATGGAAGATGTTGAAATAAACAAAGATGTAATATGCTACTGTTCATTGAAGCTCTCAAGCCAGGCGCCCGAGTTACTGTAGCTGCGATTTCTTCATTAGCTAATTCTTGGTTGTTTGACCGTTGGTTGGGGATGTTTCTTGGTGGGCTAGGGCACCTTTTATCTCCCTACAAAACCCCGAAGCTTGGCCTTGGTATGTCCACTCTTTTCGGATCGATTATGGATGAATTCGATTAGGGTTTTTCTCCCGTCTGGGTTCTAGATTTTGAATTGCTATTGTGATGGCCTCGGCTTTTGGCCAGGCCTCTCGTGTTGACGAAGGGCCGGGTTCTCTCGCCCATGTCCCTCAAGTTGTAGGTCGACCTTCTCTTGATGGGCCCTCGCGTAAGGATAAGGGGCGAAGCCCCTTGTTTTCCCCTGATCCGAGACAGACGGATATTCCCATCCCTGTTCGTAACCCTGCTGGTGTTTGCACGAAAAGCAGAGGTAGATCCAGACCGAACTGCCTTAGCCTACGGGCGAGGCAAATCCAACTAGCCGTTCTTGGGCGTCTGTTGCTCAAGTGTTGAGGAAAGGCTACGATTTAGAATTCACCCCTCCTGCTTTTTTGGATGATAAACCGATGATTGAGCTGTCAGACCTTGACCTTCAGGCTACTGACCCCAAACTCCATGATTATTTGATTGGCTATTATCTGGGTAGGAGAATTCCGTTTAAAGTTATTGAGGAAGCTCTTAAAAGGGCTTGGAGCCCGTACCTCATCAAAGTCATGGCAGACAGACAAGGTTTCTTCGTGCTGCATATTCCTGTAATGGATTTTAGGAGGAAGCTCCTCGAAGGTGGCCCGATCACAGTTGCCAAGGTTCCATTTATTCTGCAACAATGGAAGCCTGGTCTTGAACTCAAGAAAGACGCCCATTTAACTGTCCCCATGTGGGTCAAGTTGAGAAACCTTCCTTTCTCCTTTTGGTGTGCCCAAGCTATTGGCGAAGTTGCGAGTGCGGTTGGCAAGCCTTTGTATGTGGATCATCGTACCGAGCAAATGGATATGTTAGCTTTTGCTCATGTGTGTGTTGAAATTACTGCATATCAGCCCTTTTGTGATTCTATACTGCTAGTTCATAATGGAAATTCCCGTATTGTTGCTGTGGAATATGAGTGGCGTCCACAAGCTTGTTCCAAGTGCGGCATCTTTGGCCACAACTGCAATCCCCCAGCCCCTTGCCGAGCATCTAATTCGAGGAGGCCTGCAGCTAAGGCTCCTGTATCAGTTGTTCCTACTCCTGTTCAGCTCCCCCAGGACAGACCTACTTCCCCTGTTTCCCCTGCTTCCCCTGTTTTGGTGGATGCTCCTGCCTCGCATCAGCAACAGGATTTGGAAAGAGTCCAGCAACCTCTCGATGCTTTGGAAGCTGGTGGAGAACTTGCTGCTCCCCATACGGAAGCCGCTGCCTTTTCCCAAGTGTCGCCTTCGATTGCTCTGCCTGTACCTACAAGAAACGATGCTGGTTCCTCCGATTTAGTCACAGTGTGTGAAGTCGTGCCTGCCTTCATTCTTCCCCTCCACTTATTCCTCCCGTGGGTGAGGAATGGCATGAAGTGGTAGGTAAAAATAAAAAAGAAAAAGCTTCCTTCTTCTAAGAAGGCGGCATTTGTCAGTGTGGTAGGCTCTACCGGAGGTGGACAGCAGTTGAATCTGAAGACCGCTTTCGCTAAACTGGTTAAACCACCTATGCTCCCTCATGTTCGGATTTCTAAGGGACTTTTGAAAGCACCTATTAAGGTACATAATAATACTGCCAAGATCTTGGACCGCACCTCCCACTCGGGACATTCTATTGGCTCGGATGAGATTGCTAGTTCTAGTATTCATGCTATCTCGGAGGATGATGATCTACTATCCATCAGTTCCTCACCTCGGGGGACGATGTCTTGTGCGAAGCCAGACTCTATTCAAGACCGGCTGGATCGTTTACTTCCTGAACCTCTTGCTTCAGTTCTTGCTAAGGACACCTTTACTGGCCGCAAATCCTCTATGAAGAGGTAACCGCCTCCTTTCCTTGTGTACATATGTTTTTTGGATTCTGGAATGTTAGAGGTATCCTCAATCCTATTAGGCGTGCTGAGGTAAGGAAGCTTGTCCTCTCTAACAAGCTTTGCTTGATCGGTATTTTTGAGACTAAAGTGCCCGAAAATCTGTTTAATTCCATATCTTCAGCTTATTAAGAGGTTGGAAATGGACGGTGAACTATGAATACGCTCCTCGTGGCAGAATTTGAGTTGGCTGGGACCCAAGTGTAGTTGAGTTTGCTCCTATTTCTTCGAATAAGCAAGCTGTTCATGGTCTTCTTTCCTCTACTTCTTCTAGCATGAGTTGCTGTATTTCTGCGATCTATGGTGATCACACTTTTGTCAGTTGTAGGCCCTTTTGAGATGATCTAATCCATTACAATGAAGTCTTCCAGGACTCGCCTTAGATTGTAGCTGGCGACTTTAATGCCATTAAGGACCCTTCGGATAGGGTGGGGGGTTCGAACGCTTGGATTCCGTCTTTTTACGAGTTTCGTTTATGTTTAGCTCAAACCAAGTTGGTGGACCTTCGATACATTAGCCTCCGTTTTACCTGGTCTACTTCCTCTTGTGCTGCAAGGAAAATGCGCAAGATTGATCGGGTCCTTATTAACAATCTGTGGAACCATTGGTTCTCCTTCTCTCAAGCCTCCTTTCTCAATCCGGGTATTTCTGATCACTCTCCTATGATTGTTAGAGTGCTTGATCTGGTGTCAAGAAGGAAGCCATTTAAATATTTGCATTTTTGGTCCGAACACCTGGATTACTCATCTTGCATCAATCAAGCTTGGAATACGCCAGTCTCGGGAGTGCCGATGTTCCGCCTCGTGTCCAAGCTGAAATTGGTTAAAGCTCGCCTCAAATTACTCAACAAAGAGTCTTTCTCTGACATTTCGATGAGGATGGTTGAAGCTAAAGAAGCCCTTCGCATCACTCAGACTGGTCTTCATGATGATCCTTCTAATTCATCTCTTGCTGACCTGGAAAAAAACGAGCGACGTGCCTTTGTCCAACTGCGGGCCCATGAAGAGTCTTTTTATCGTCAAAAGTCTCGTGTGACTTGGCTGAAAGAGGGTGATCGGAACACTAGATTCTTCCACAATTCGGTTAAGAACAGACAGACCAGAAACCACATCCTCTCGGTTATGGATTCATCTGGTGTCCTCATAGATGATCCAGCCTTTGTGCCTCAAGTGTTTGTGTCCTACTTCTCAAAGCTGCTCTCACCTCAAGTGTGTCTCTCAAAACTGTCTCTTCATGAGATGAAGGAGCTCATCCATCGGCCTCTCTCGGATATTCAATGCAGCTCCATCTCCTGCCCGGTCACAGATTCGGAGATCAAGGATACTCTTTTCTCCCTAGCAAGAGGAAAAGCCTCGGGTCCTGATGGTTTTTCGGTTGAATTTTACAAGACCAACTGGGATCTTGTCGGGCCATTGGTTATTGAAGCTGCTCAGGATTTTTTTGCTTCGGGCTTCCCCCTAAAAGAGGTAAACAGTATTATCCTTACGTTGCTACTGCAGTCACAGATTTTTTTACTAATCCTGTGGCTGCTGTTTTGAATGTTTTTGTGGCATCCCAAAATTTCATGGCAACCTCTAGATGCATTACGACCTATGAAAAGGTGATGGAAGTGTTATTGATTTATGTTATGGCCTTTAGACCAAAGAAGTTTAATAGATTAATGCCAAGTATTTTAATGGAGAATTATTTGGGTAGAAATACATCTTATGTTAATGGATGATCAAGGTTGGTGATATAGGACAACTTGATAAAGAAGACTTTGTTCTTGACTATGCACTTTATAGATTTGATTTTATGGATTAATGTCGCAAAGTCTTTTGGCCATTGTATTATGCAATTAGGTATTTATTTAAATGAGGATTAAGATGTATTATTAAAAATAAACTTGGGCCATTTAAGTTTGGACTTTAGGCCCAAGAGTGTTGGCCTAAAGTGGGCCAAGAGGCCCGGCCCAAGGAGCCCATGAAGTGGTTGACCAAGGCTGGCCCAAGCCCAGCCAAATGAAGGCCCATCATGTGCATGGCAAAAATGCCAAGTGGCAAGAAAAGCTTGCCAAGTGTTGCCCCTTTGTAACCAAGTGTCCCTCCATGCAAAAATGGGAGCATGCAAGGGTTTTAATTCAACTAAAGGGAAAAGGGGGGCGTTATTTCGACCAGAAGAGAGAGAAGAGAGAGAGAGTACCGTCCAAAGAAAGAAGAGACAAAGAGAGGAGAGGAGACGCCGTCGAGCCCGCCTAGTCCCGCCGTCGTTCTTGCTGTGTTTTCCTTTGATTTGAGGGAAGTGAAGTCCTAAAACCTACTCTTTGCATTGCTGTGTGTATGTGTAGTAGATGGTAAGTCTTGGTGGTGGTAGATGGGATGAAATTTCGGAGCTATGGAGAGAGATTCGTCGGCCATGCATGCTGTTTCTGGAAAGACCAGTCCGACCATCCATGAGTTTGTGTGCTGCATGTGACTTTTTAGTCGGAATATTGCTTCAATTTCTTCATAAAAGTTGTAGATAACACCTTGAAGAAGAACATAATAAAATTTTAGGCAAAACGAACAAGAAATGGTCAGTGAAATGATTTTTCTTTGGAGAGACTAGATCTGGAATTCGTCGTGATGACCTTTAGTGGTTTCGTGGTCTGTAAAGTAACCTCCTTGTGAAAATCTCACTTTGATTCCTTAAAAAAAGTTGTAGTGTACTTCTTGAGGTAGAACATATCAAAAATTTAGAGGAAATGAACAAAAATAGGTTGGTGAATTCGTTGTCTTTTGAAGAAACTGGATCTGGGAAAAACGCTGTTTCGACCTAGTATGATTTCGGGATTTTTATAAAATCATACAGTTACAATTTGATCGTGTGTCCTTAATAAAAGTTTTAGGTAATATTCTTAGGAACAACATTGTTAAATTTTAGAGTAAATGGACCAGTAATTACTAAGTAAACGATTTTTTCTTCAAAACGGGTAGATCTGGAAAACGATACCGAGAATAGGAAAAGTAAATCTATTTTATCTTTTAATCCAGAACGAATTGTACAACTATTTCTTCATGAAACTTGTACCCCTAGGTCTTAGATACAGTGTGTCCAAATTTCAGAATTTTCTGAGTTTATTTAAGGGTTTAATCGAAATTGTTTTCAAAACTGTGCATGGATGATGTTAAAATCCTTTTTCGGTGATGCATGGACCTGTACGTATTTTGTGAAGCCTTGTTTGATATGGTGTTCTTCATGAAATGCGTTTTCTTAGATCTTATCTACAATGTGTTAAATTTTCAGAATTAATTTCCATCGTTTACTAATTTTCCAGGATTTGTCATAAACAGCATGCATTCTATTTAAGCTGAAAAACTGTTCTATTTACAGGTTATTGATTTGCTAGATAAATTGTGATATCTTGGATTATCAATCGTGCAATGATGTGGTGACATTTATGCATATCATATGACATCAAAAGATTTATGGATTTTCATGAATTCAATGAAGTTTCTCAAAACCATTGCATCAAATAATACTTTTCCCAATGAATATTATATGATTTAAAAAAAAAAAAAAGCTAATTCCAATCATTGGCATTATTGCATCAAATGTGAAATTGAAAAAAAAAAATGAGATATATGATAATATGCATTGTAATGATGAGAAGGCAGTCGGAGGTGTGAGCCGACGATGCCCCGGGAGTGTCGGGATGCCCGGAATGGTTGGGTGCCGGAAGCCTCGGAGGTTTGTGCCCGGGGGATGCCTCGTGATGCCAGTTGGGATACGAGATGCTCAGAATGTGGGGTTGCCGGATGCCCGGTTGTATTACGATACATGCCCGGATGTCCTCGAGAGTTTCGAGATGCCCGGTGGTATACGAAACATAATTCCAGGGGGAATGCCTGGTGGTATGGCGGTACGTAATTCCAGAAGCCTTGGAGGTGTGTGCACAGGGGGATTCCTCGTGTGGCACCCCGAGCCCTTCGTAGGTCGCCACAAGCGCCAATGTTACACCTTATTACCTTTCTTCTTCAAAGAGGGGTCGTAATTAGTAGACTATGGCATCCCAAAATTCAAGTCATCCTCTAGAGAAATTAAATCCTATAATTAGGTAATGAAATTACCTATGGTCTATGTGTTAGCCATTAGTTTTCTTAAGGCTATGTGTTATTGTGCTTGTGTTTATGAATTTTGAATTTAGGACTATAGGATAAATTAATAATCTATGCTTGGCTATGCACCTCATAAATTAAATTCCTATATGTAATATATTACAAGATTTTGGCCATGTGGAATTTAGTAATTTAATTCTTAAAAGAAAGAAGAAGAAAGGGGTAAAATTGATTTTAATTGGGTTGGGCCTTAGGCCCAATAGCTTGAGCCTTGGATGGGCCAAGCTAGTCGGCCCAATTAGGCCCGCGAAAAGGGGCTGTCGCCGGCCCAAAAGGAGGCCCAAGAGGAGGCCCAAGCCCATCTTGCATGTGTTGTGACAAGTGGCAAGAGGTCTTCATGCATTGGCTTAGGGAAGAAGGCCATGCATTGGCTGGTTTGTAGGCAAGTAATCATGAGGATTTGGGGGTATAAGAGGGAAGAGAGAGAGAGGGTGGCCGGATTTTCTCATTTGGCCGAGAGAGAAGGTGAGAGAGAGAGAGAGAGAGAGAGATTTCGAGAGAGAGGGGGAGCGGCCGAGAGAGAGAGGAGGAGGAACCGCCGTCCGCCCGCCGTGTGCCGCCATGTTCGCCGCCCTACGCCGTCGATCGACCAGTCTAGAGGCAAGTGGGAGTCCTCTAGCTTCTCTTGCATGCTTGTATGTTGTTTGCATGTCGAATTTTTGGATGTTAGATGAGAAAAAAAACCGAAGCATGGATGAGTTGTGTGTGAAGAGTGTGACTGTTCTTGCTCGGATCGTGTGAGTCAGAAACTTGTTTGAGCTTACATGTGTGTTTAGAGTCCGATTTTGACTTTGATTTCTTCATGAAAGTTGTAGCTAACATCTTGAACTACAACATACTGAAATTTCGCCGAAAATGATGGATATTTGAGGGGTTAAAGTCTCATCCTACGGAGACCTCAGATCTGGAGAGTTTTTACTAACCTCTTGCTGGATTCGTGGTTGCATGTTGGTTTGTGATGAGAATCTCACTTCGATTTCTTCATAAAAGTTGTAGGAGACATCTTAAACTACAACATACTCAAATTTTAAGTTAAATGAACAAGTAAAGCCTAGTAAATCGACTAGATCTTGAAGACGATGATTCTGGTGATGTATTCCGAGACACCCGAGACTTCAAGGACCTAAATGATGACTATATTCTCGTTATTTGACCCAGATCTCTTCATGAAACTTCTAAAGGACATCTTGATGTAGAACATATCCAAATTTCAGAGAAAACGAAAGAGAATAGGTAGGTGAAATCTCAATATTTTGGAGATGTGTACACTGGACGATGCGGTAATAGATCCAGAAGCTTCGTGAGACTGTATAAAATAATCTAAAAAGAATCTGGCTTGGAGTTCTTCATGAAAGTTGTACCAAAATGTCTTGTCTATAACTTGGTAAACTTTCATAATTTTTGGAGGCCGTATGGATATTTTAATCAAATTTATTCGGAAACCGTAGCATTCTGGTTTCATCCCAAAATTATATGATGTTTTGTGAAAATTGGGAAATTGTGTGAAATGCTATTTGGCCATGTATTTTGTATGAAATTATCATCCTATTGGCTTATTTAATAGTTGCTGTAATTTTTATAATTTTGGGAATTTGTTGATATTAAATTTATGGAAAGGACAAAAGTTGGAATTTAAATAAATAAATAAATAAATAAATAAAAGAAAAAAATAAAATAAAATATATTATTTTATTGGCCATAAATTCCTTTAAATTTATCTTGTTGCAAGTATGATAAGGTCTTGATGTATGCATGACATTGATTTGACATACATGTATGAATTCCATGCCAAGTATGACTTGTTTGATGTCACGTCATATGCCATGCTAAATTAAGACTGAAATTGGAAAACGTGGATAATGGTAAATGAGAAGGTAGTTGTGGTGGATGATGATGCCCGGAAAGTATAGAGATGCATTGCCGGATGGCCCCGGGAGTGTCGGGATGCCCGGTGGTATACGGTACGTAATTCCAGGGGAGGCCTGGTGGTATGTCGGTACATAATTCCGGAAGCCCTGTCGGAGGTTTCTGCCTGAAGGGAATACCTCGCGATGCTAGGATTGGGTGCGAGATGCCCAGCCAGGGAGTGTAAATGCCGAAAGCCCTGTCGGAGGTTTCTGCCTGAAGGGAATGCCTCGTGATGCTAGTTGGGATGCGAGATGCCCGGAATGTGGGGGGCCGGATGCCCGGTTGCCTGGGAGGCTGAATGCCGGAAGCCTCGGAGGTCTTTGCCCGAGGGGATGATGAAATTGATGATTTGAGAAATGGGTGATGTGGTGATCAAATTGAAAGCAAAAAAAATGGAAATTAAACCATGGCATGATATGCATGATGATATGCATCATGATGATGATGATGATGATGATGATGATGATGATATGTGATGTGAGATAATGATGATCACCCATGGCATGATATGCATGATGATGATGGTGACGATGATGATATGTGATGTGAAATAATGATGATCACCCATGGCATGACATGCATGATATGCATGATGATGATAATGATAATGATATATGACATGATATGATGATGATATATGATATGGCATGATGATATGCATATATGTGTGATATGATGATGTCATGATGATGATGACATGTGTGATATGATGATGTCATGAAGATGATGACATGTGTGATATGATGATGTCATGATGATGATGACATGTGTATGGTATGATGGTGTCATGTATATGATGATGATGACATGTGTGCGATATAATAATGTCATGATGACGATGATATAAGTATGACACGATGATACACATGTATGTGTTATGACTATGGTGATGATGCATGATAGTATATGCATGGCTTCAAGGTAAGTAACGCCTGCAATGCATGTATGATTTGCATGATGCATTGAGTTGTTATTGGATTCCTTTACCTGCTGAGTGATTGTACTCACCCCTTTTGAGGACCAACATTTCAGATTAGTAGATGGTTTGAGCAGTTGGATATGACCGCGAGGAGAAGGATAGCAAAGGAGGGAACTTTTGGACGCCGACACTGATCGATTGGCTTTAAGTATTCAACTGTTGAAGAAGATGTCGGTCATCTTTTGAAGTATAGCCAAGGATAGAAACATTGACATTTCGATGTACTGACTAAAGATGTCCATCTGCTTTATATAAATAAACGTGTTCGGCTTTAACTTATATAAGATGTTTAGTAGGTGTGCATCGTTTTCTGAACATAGGAAAGGGAGTTGTTGGATGTGCTTCCATATTTAAATTGCGCAAGGGACCGATCTGAAAGATGTAAACCCCCAGGTTGTATGGACCCGCTGCAATAGAAATGGTATCGGGGTGATATGTTAATAAGGAAAGTGAATGGTAAGCGAACTGTGGCGACCCTAATCGGGTCGGGGGCCGTCGAGGGGTGCCACATAGACACATTCTTTTTTTTTTCTTATAAAACGGTCCCAACGCGACTCATCAGTGGAAGAAAAATAAAACATCACCATCTCTCCCTCCAGCAACCATGAAACAAATACACAACACTAATCATCATGATTAAAAGACAAGCCACGACACTTTATTTACATATATTTTCAAGATGGAACTTCTTTTGGGTCGATACATCAAAAGGAAAAGCCAGGACTCAGCCACGTCCGGCCTAAAACCCCAAAAAGAACCCTCAACCCACTACATCTCACGTGCACAACCCCCATCATCAGTGTCGGCTAACTATCCCAAAAAAAAACTAGCTCCTACTCGTCACGCACGGGCCTCACACCCAATCCGGTGCATCAGGCGGTGGTGGTGGCAACATCCCTCTCATCACACCATCGTGACGAACGTGGACGGTGATGAACTCCTGGACAACCGGGCCCCCAGCCAGGCCTACGTCGTACATGACTAAACAGCACACTCGTATATATGTCAATCTAAGAACAGAAGGACAGCCGAACTCCTCGCACTACACCTCTACATCGGATGGTAGACCGTAAAACACACCCCGCGTAATGGCAGGAAGCGGCATGCTGCTAATCTGAAATGTTGGTCCCCAAAAGGGGTGAGTACAACCACTCAGCAGGTAAAGGAATCTAATAACCACTCAATGCATCATACAAGTCATACATGCATTGCAGGCATTACTTACCTTGAAGCCATGCATATACTATCATGCATCATCACCACAATCATAACACATACATGTGTATCATCATGTCATACTCATATCATCGTCATCATGACATTATTATATCACACACATGTCATCATTATCATATACATGACACCATCATACCATACACATGTCATCATCATCGTGGCATCATCATATCACACATGTCATCATCATCATATCATACACATGTCATCATCATCATGACATCATCATATCACAACATATATGCATGTCATCGTGCCATATCATATATCATCATCATATCATGCATATCATCATGCCATGGGTGATCATCATCGTATCACATCATACATCATTATCATCATGCATATCATCATGCCATGGGTGATCATCATCGTGTCATATCATATCATGCATGGTTCAATTTCCACTTTTAGCTTTCAATTTGATCACCACATCACCCTTCCTTGGATCATCAATTTCATCTCATATTTTACACTCGCATCCCATGCGAGAAAAAAAAAACCTCCGGCATTCAGCCATTCAAGGCCACCGGGCATTCGGCCCCCCACATTCTGGGCATCTCGCATTCCAAATGGCATCACGAGGCATCCTCTCGGGCAAAGACCTCTGACGAGGCTTCCGGCATTTACACTCCCTGGCCGGGCATCCCACACCCCTACTGGCATCGCGAGGCATCCCCCTGGGCACAAATGTGGCATCCCAAAATTCAGAGCCAAGCCATAAGGTGTGTTAAAGTCTTTAATTAGGAGATAAAAATTTCCATGGCTTATGCTTTAGCCATTAGTCTTTTAATTAGATGATTTGTGCATATGACTGTGAAAATTTAAATTTGATAGATTAATAATCTATGCTTGGCCATAAGATTTATAAATTTAATTTCAATAGACAAGATGTCCCAAGACTTTGGCCAAGATTGAAAATACAAATTTAAAAAAAAAATATTTGTAGAAGAATTTCAAAAAAAAAAAAAAAAGAGGAAAAAGGGTTAATTTTTAGGAATGGGCCTTAGGCCCATTGGCCTAAGCTTAGTGGGCCGAATGGCCAGCCCAAATGGAGGCCCACGGAAGGGCTATCGCCGGCCCATTAAGGCCCAAAGGAAGAGGTGGCCGGCCCATGCATGGACCTTGCCAAGTGGCAAGAAAAGTCCCCATGCATTGGTCCATTTGAGTGGCATGTAATCATTAGCCATGATGAGCTCTAGGGGGTATAAGAAGGGAGAGAGAGAGGGTGACCGGCCATTTTGTTCAGCCAAGGAGAGAGAGAGAGAGAGAGTTGTGCGAGAGAGGAGGAGCGGCCGAGAGAGAAAGGAAGGAGGGAGTCGCCGTCGCCGCCGTGTCCGTCCGCCGTACGCCGTCGTTTGTTCATCCTAGAGGCAAGTGAAGTCCTCTATCTTCTCTTGCATGCTTGTATATGGTTTGCATGTTAGATTTTGGGTGTTTTTAGCGAGAAAAACCGAGGTAAGGTTGGCTTGTTCTTAAGTCGTGTGACTGTTCTTGCTCGGGTTGTGTGAGTCAGTAACTTGTTTGAGCTTGCATGTGTGTTTGGAGTCATATTTTGGCTTTGATGTCTTCATGAAAGTTGTAGCTAACACCTTGTACTATAACATACTGAAATTTTGTGGAAAATGATGGAGATTTGAGGGGTTAAAGTCGTATCTTACGGACACCTCAGATCTGGAGAGTTTTTACTAACCTTTTGCTGGATTCATGGTTGCATGTTGGTTTTCGTTGAGAATCTCACTTCGACTTCTTCATGAAAGTTGTAGGGAACATCCTAAACTACAACATACTCAAATTTGAAGCGAAAAGAACAAGTATATCTTGGTAAATCGACTAGATCTTGAAGACGATGATTCTGGTGATGTATTCCGAGACACCCGAGACTTAATGGACTAAAATGAGGACTATACTCTGGTTACTTGACCTAGATCTCTTCATGAAACTTGTAAAGGACACCTTGATACATAACATATCCAAATTTCAGAGGAAACGAAAGAGAATAGATGGGTGAAATCTTAATATTTCGGAGATGGAGGCACTGGACGATGCGGTAACGGGTCCAGAAGATTCGTGAGGTTGAATAAAATAATATATAAGTAATCTGGCTTGGAGTTCTTCATGAAAGTTGTACGAAAATATCTTGGCTATAATTCAGTAAAATTTTATAATTTTTGGAGGCCATATGGATATTTTAATTTAATTTATTCGGAAACCGTGCATTCTGATTTCATCCGAGAAGCATAGGATGTTTTGGGAAAATTATGAAATTTTATAAAGATTCAATTTGGCCATGAATTTTGCAAGTAATTATCATCCTATGGGTTTGTTTAATAATTTCTTGAATTTTGATGATTTTGGGATTATAGTTATTTAAAAATAATAATAATAAAAATAATAAATAAATAATAAATAAATAAAATGATAAATAAATAAATGAATAAAAGGAATTATTTCATTGGCCATAGATTCCATTCAATTAATTCATGTTGCATGTGTAATAAAGCTTTGATATGTCTATGATATTGAATTGAGATGCACATGTGATAAAGCCTTGATATGTCTATGATATTGAATTGAGATGCACATGTGATAAAGCCTTGATATGTCTATGATATTGAATTGAGATGCACATGTGATAAAGTCTTGACATATGTATGGCAATTGAATCAATGCATGTGTGAATGTCATGCCTAGTATGATTTGTTTGATATCATGCCATGTGCCATGTTAAAATGTGAATAAAATACTGGTAAACATGGATGATGGTAAATGAGGAGATGGTTGTGATGGCAGATGATGCTCGGAATGTATAGAGATACATTGCCGAAATTCCCTGGGAGATTCAGGATGCCCGGAATGTGGGGGGCCCGAAGCCCTGTCGAAAGTCTTTGCCCGAAGGGAATGCCTCGCGATGCCAGGATTGGGGTGCGAGATGCCTGGCTAGAAGGGTAAAGGCCGGAAGCCCTGTCGGAGGTTTCTGCCCGAAGGGAATGCCTCGTGATGCTAGTTGAGATGCAAGATGCCCGGAATGTGGGGGGCCGGATGCCCGGTGGCTTGGGAGGCTGAATGCCGGGGAACCTCGGAGGTCTTTGCCCGAGGGGATGATGAAATTGATTATTTGAGAAATGGGTGATGTGGTGATCAATTGAAAAGTAAAATGTGGAAATTAAACCATGATATGATATGCATGAGGATATGCATGATGGTGATGATGACGATGATATGCATGATGATATGCATGATGATGATAATGATATGTGATGTGAAATAATGATGATCACCCATGATATGATATGCATGATGATATACATGATGATGATAATGATATGTGATGTGAAATAATGATGATCACCCATGATATGATATGCATGATGATATGCAAGATGATGATGATGATATGATATCCATGATGATATGCATGGTGATGATAATGATAATGATATATGACATGACATGTGTAATGTGATGATGTCATGATGATGATGACATGTATGGTACGATGATGATACACATGTATGTGTTATAAATTGATATGATGATGCATGATAGTATGCGCATGGCTTCAAGGTAAGTAACGCCTGCAATGCATGTATGATCTGCCTGATGCATTGGGTTGTTATTGGATTTCCCTATCTGCTGAGTGGTTGTACTCACCCCTTTTGGGGATAACATTTCAGATTAGCAGTATGCCGCTTCCTGCCGTCACGCGGGGTACATTTTACGGGATACCGTCCGATGTAGAGGTCGAGTGTGCTGAGATAGACTGTCCCTCTGTTCCCGGACTGACTTTTATTCGAGTACGCTGTCTAGTGATGTACGATGTGGGCCTGGCTGGGGGCCCTGTTATTCAGGAGTTTATATCCGTACATGTTCGTCAGGATGGAGCGATGCGAGGGATGTTGCCACCGCCACCGCCTGATGCACCGGGTTGGGTATGAGACCGTGTGCGACAAGTAGGAGCTGGATCCTTTTTGGGAGTTAGTTAGCCGACACTGATGATGGGGAATTGTTGCACATGTGACGTAGAGGGTCGAGGGTTCTTTTTGAGGTTTTAGGCTGGACATGGCTGAGTCCTAGCTTTTCCTTTTTGATGTACCGACCCAAGAGTAGTCCCATCTTGAAAGAATATGTAAATAAAGTGTCGTCGCTTGTTTATAAAAATCCTGATGTTTAGTGGTGTGTATTTGTATCATGGTTGGTAGGGGGAGAGACGTGATATTTAATTTGCTTCCACTAATGAGTCGCGCTGGGACCGTTTTGTTTTAAAAAAAAAATGTGTCTATAAATAACGACGCATCTTCTTAGAAAGACAGAAAGGTAATAAGGAGTAACATTGGCGCTGATGACGACCTGCGAAGGGTTCGGGGTGTCATAACAAACCTCCAAGGCTTCCAGCACCCCCAACTTTCTGGGCATCCTGAAACTCCCAGGGCCATCCGGCAATGTATCTCTATACATTCCGGGCATTATCATCCGCCACAACAATCTCCTCATTTAACATTATCCATGTTTACCAATTTCGGTTTTAATTTAGCATGGCATATGATGTGATGGCAAACAAGTCATATTCAGCATTGAATTCACACATGTATCTCAATCCATTGTCATGCATACATCAAGACCTTATCGTACATGCTACATAGTACAATTATTTATGAAATAAAATTTATGGAATTTATGCCGATTAAAATAATCCATTTCTCATGCCCTTTTTACATTTATTTAAATTCCAGCTTGTGCCACTTTCAAAATATTAAATTTAATATCTATATAATTCTCAAAAATCATAAAAATTAAGGCAAGTGATAATCAAGATAATAGGATAATGATTTCATGCAAAATACATGGCCAAATAGAATTCCACACAAATCCATAATTCACACAAAGCAGCATATAATTTTCGGATGAAATCAGAATGCACAGTCTCTGAAGAAATTCGATTAAAATATCCATACGACCTCCAAAAATTACGAAATTTTACCAAGTTATAGCCAAGACATTAAAGTACATTTTTCATGAAGACTTCCAAGTCAGATTCTTCTTATATTATTTTCTACAGTCACACGAAGCTTCTGGATCCAACACCGAATCGTCCAGTACATGCTTCTCCGAAATACTGAGTTTTCACCTAACTGTTCTTCTTCGTTTCCTCTGAGATTTGGATATGTTCTACATCAAGATGTTCTCTACAAGTTTCATGAAAAGATCTAAGTCAAATAACCAGATTATAGTCGTCATTTAGGTCCATGAAGTCTCGGGTGTCCTGTAATACATCTCCAGAATTACCGTCTTCAAGATCTAGTCGATTTACTAGGTTATACCTGTTCATTTTGCTTCAAATTTGAGTATGTTGTATTCTAAGATGTCCCCTACAACTTTCATGAAGAAATATAAGAGATATTCTTAGCACAACTCAACATGCAACCACAAATCCATCAAGAGGTCAGTGAAATCGTTCCAGATCTGAGGTCTCCGTAGGATGAGAGTTTAACCCCTTAAATCTCCATCATTTTCCACAAAATTTTAGTATGTTGTAGTTTAAGATGTTATCTACAACTTTCGTGCAGAGATCAAAGCCAAAATCAAACTCTAAACATGCATCCAAGCTCTCACAACATTCTGACTCGAGCGGATTCAAACGAAAACAGCAACCTTACTCAAAAACAAGTCATCCAAGCTTCGGTTTTCCTCTCCTAATCACCCAAAATTCGACATACATGTAACACACACACATGCAAGAGCAGCAAGAGGACTCCTCGGTGTGGCATCCCAAAAATTCAAAGCCAAGCCATAAGGTGTGTTAAAGTCTTTAATCAGGTGATAAAATTTTCCTATGACTTATGCTTTAGCCATTAGTCTTTTAATTAGATGATTTGTGTATGTGATTGTGAGAATTTAAATTTGATAGATTAATAATCTATGCTTGGCCATGCACTTTATAAATTAAATTTCAATAAATGAAATGTCCATAAGACTTTGGCCATGTGGAAAATTTAAAGTTTAAAATATTTATAGAAGAAATTCAAAAAAAAAAAAAAAGAGAGGAAAGGTCAATTTCTAGGATGGGCCTTAGGCCCATTGGCCTAAGATTTTAATGGGCCAAGTTAGCCGGCCCAATAGAGGCCCAAAAGGGGGTGGTCGACCAGCCAAGGGGAGGCCCAAGAGTGGCCAGATGGCCCAAGCCCAATAAAAGCCCAAGCCCAAAAATCCAATAGGACAAGTGGCACAAGACTCTCATGCATTAGCTTAGGGAAGAAGGCCATGCATTGGCTGGTTTGTAGGCAAGTAAGCATGAGGATTTGGGGGTATAAGAGGGAAGAGAGAGAAGGTGGCTGGATTTCTCATTTGGCCGAGAGAGAGGGTGAGAGAGAGAGAGAGAGAGAGAGAGAGAGATTTCGAGAGAGAGAGGGAGAGTGGCTGAGAGAGAGGAGGAGCCGAGGAGGAGTTGTCGCCGTCCGTCCGCCGTGCTCGCCGCCGTGTGCCGTCGTCTGACCAGTCTAGAGGCAAGTGGGAGTCCTCTAGCTTCTCTTGCATGCTTGTATGTTGTTTGCATGTTATATTTTTGGGTGTTTAAGTGAGAAAAACCGAGGTATGATTGGCTTGTTCTTAAATCGCATGACTGTTCTTGCTCGGACCGTGTGAGTCAAAAACTTGTTTGAGCCTGCATGTGTGTTAGGAGTCCGATTTTGGCTTCTATTTCTTCATGAAAGTTGTAGCTAACATCTTGAAATACAACATACTGAAATTTCGTGGAAAATGATGGAGATTTGAGGGGTTAAACTCTCATCCTACGGAGACTACAGATCTGGAACGATTTCACTGACTTCTTGTTGGATTCGTGGTTGCATGTTGATTTGCGCTAAGAATCTCTTCGATTTCTTCATGAAAGTTGTAGGGGACATCATAAAATACAACATACTCAAATTTGAAGTGAAATGAACAAGTATATCCTAGTAAATCGACTAGATCTTGAAGACGATGATTCTGGTGATGTATTCCGAGACACCCGAGACTTCAAGGACCTAAATGATGACTATATTCTGGTTATTTGACCTAGATCTCTTCATGAAACTTTTAAAGGATATCTTTATGTAGAACATATCCAAATTTCAGAGAAAACGAAAGAGAATAGGTAGGTGAAATCTCAATGTTTCGGAGATGTGTACACTGGACGTTTTCAAAAATGGATCCAGAAGCTTTGTGAGACTGTATAAAATAATCTAAAAATAATCTGGCTTGGAGTTCTTCATGAAAGTTGTACGAAAATGTCTTGGCTATAATCCAGTAAAATTGCACAATTTTTGGAGGCCATATGGATATTTTAATCGAATTACTTCGGAGACTGTGCATTCTGATTTTATCCGAAAAGTATGTGCTGTTTTGTGTGAATTATGAAATTGTGTGAAATTTCTATTGGCCGTGTATTTTGTATGAAATCATTACCCGATTGTCTTATTTATTACTTGCCTTAATTTTATATTTTTGAGATTATATAAATAATTAAATTTAATATTTTTGAAAATTGGAATTTAAATAAATGTAAAAAGGGCATGATAAATGGATTATTTTATTGGCATAAATTCCATGAATTTTATTTATAAATAGTTGCACCATGTAGTATGTGTGATAAGGTCTTGGTGCATGCATGGCAATGATTTGAGATGCATGTATGAATTCAATGATGAGTATGATCTTGATTGCCATCACATCACATGCCATGTTAAAATTAAACTATAATTGAAGATGAGAAATGAGATGTATGAGAATATGTATTGTGGTGATGATGATACTATCGGAGGTGTGAGCCGACGATGCCCCGGGAGTCGGGATGCCCAAAGGTTCGAATGAGTTGATGCCCTTTGGATGCTTGGTTGTATTATGAATACATGCCCAGAGGTTTTCCTCGGGAGTGTCGGCATGCCCGGTTGTATTATGATACATACTCGGAGGGTGAGGGGTTGTATTATTATGCATGCCCGGAGGTTAAGGGTAACCATGTCTATGGTCCCTAGTGATTCCTCGTGATGCCAGGTGGGGTGCGAGATGCCCAGAGGTTCGAATGAGTCGATACCCTTTGGGTGCCCGGTTGTATCTTGAATACATGCTCGGAAGTTCCTCGTGATGCCAGTTGGGATACGAGATGCTCGGAATGTGGGGGGAGGGCGGATGCCTGGTGGCCTGGGGTGGCTGAATGCCGGAAGCCTCGGAGGTCTTTGCTCGAGGGATGATGAAATTGATGATGAGGATATGTGATGTGAAATAATGATGATCACCCATGGCATGACATGCATGATATGTATGATGATGATATATGATATGGCATGATGACATGCATATATGTTGTGATATGATGATGTCATGATGATGATGACATGTGTATAATATGATGATGATGACATGTGTATGGTATGATGGTGTCATGTATATGATGATGATGACATGTGTGTGATATAATAATGTCATGATGACGATGATATGAGTATGACATGATGATACACATGTATGTGTTATGATTGTGGTGATGATGCATGATAGTATATGCATGGCTTCAAGGTAAGTAATGCCTACAATGCATGTATGACTTGTATGATACATTGAGTGGTTATTGGATTCCTTTACCTGTTGAGTGGTTGTACTCACCCATTTTGGGGACCAACATTTCAGATTAGTAGATGGTTTGAGTGGTTGGATATGACCGCGAGGGGAAGGATAGAAAAGGAGGGAACCTTGGGACGCCGACACTGGTTGATGGACCTTAAGCATACAATTGTGGGAGGAGATGTCGATCATCTTTTGAAGTATAGCAAAGTATAGAAACATTGGCATTTCGATGTACTGACTAAAGATGTCCATCTATTTTATGTAAATAAACGTGTTCGGCTTTAACTTATATAAGATGTTTAGTAGGTGTGCATCATTTTCTGAATATAGAGAAGGGAGTTGTTGGATGTGCTTCCGCATATAAATTGCGCAAGGGACCGATCGAAAAAAAAAAAAGTAAACCCCCAAGTTGTATGGACCCGCTACAATTGAAATGGTATCAGAGTGATATGTTAATAAGGAAAGTGAATGGTAAGCGAACTGTGGCGACTCTAATCGGATCGGGGGCCGTCGAGGGGTGTCACATCCTGTTTTGGTATCAGAGCGAATGGTTATAAGTGGAGTGATAAGGAGCCTCATTTGAAAATTGAGGAACATGATGACAATGCACTCCACAGGATGTAAAGCGAAATAATTGAATAATGGGTGATGAGAACTCACTCGTAGATCCCTAGTAGTTTACTTTGGATTGCCTTTAGGTACTAGTAACATGTATATGTTACTTATGTAGTAGTAGTAACTACTTTGAATGGAGGCAGTGAGTCTCAGATTATTCCTAAGGCAATGCTTGGAAATTGCAGGAAAGTCATGGTACGAGCTGGAAGTGCTCATCCATCGAGGGCTGAAGCCTCTGTTGCAAGGGCTGAACCCCGAATGGAAGACATCCTGCAGGCATTGGCCAATATTGGAAATCTGATGGATAAACAAGCGCAGCAACAACTCGGAGCAGAACGCCGTACTCAAGGACTAGTGGAACAGTTTCTAAAGCTGAAGCCACTTAAGTTCAATGGAATGGGAAGTCCTGAGGAGGTGGAGCAATGGATTGATGGGATGGAACGAATTTTCCGGCTGTTGGACTGCACTGATGTTGAGAAAATAGTTTTAGCAGAGTACCAGTTGGAGGGATATGCAAAGTTCTGGTGGAGAGCCTCGAAGGATACAATCTTTCCACCAGGTATTGATGTGAATTGGGATGAGTTTGTTAGGGCTTTCAATAGGAAGCATTTCTCTGATTGTGCCAAGGATAGAAAGATTACTGAATTTGTTCAATTAGAACAAAGGGAGCTGACAGTAGACCAGTATGAGGCAAAATTTTCTGAATTGTCTAGGTATGCTCCTAGGTTGGTTGAGGATCGAGAGGAAAAGGCTAAGAGATTCCTTAAAGGATTAAGGACTAATATTAGAAAACAACTAGTGCCTCTAAATATAAGGGATTATAATGAGATTTATGAGAGGGCACAGTTGGTGGAGCAAGAGTTAGTGAGAGAGCAATTAGAATCTAAGAAACAGATGACCTTTAGTGATGTTCGAAGGGGTAAGAGACCTTATCCTGATCAAGGTCAGCCCTGGGAATCTAAGAAGAGGAATAATTTTGGGAATTCTAGAAAGGTCAGGAGTGGCCCGATTGTAGGAAGAGTACCCTACCAGGGTAACATTTGTCAGAGATGTGGTGGACAACATGGACTAGGACCCTGTAATGATCGATTGAAATGTTTTGGCTGTGGGCAGAGAGGTCACTTTAAGAAAGATTGTCCACAAGGAAGGTCGCAGCCGAATGTCAGCTCGGTGCGACAAGTACACCAAAGTACTGGTGGACCAAATCCACCAAGGAATCCACAGAGGCCACCACCACAAGGAAGGGTATATGTGGTCACTCAAGAGGAAGCAGGAGCTTCCAAAAGTGTTATCTCAGGTATGATTTCGATAGAGGCATAAGAAGGTATATGCGTTATTTGATGTGAGTGACACGCATTCATCTGTGTCCGAAAAATATAGATGATTGTGAGGAATAGGAACAAATCTCTAGATATGCCTCTTTGTATTTCTACATCACTGAAAGATATGTTGTTATCTACGTTGGCATGTGAGATGAGTGAGATAACCCTAGGGGAATGAGATCTAGAAATGGACTTGATAGTGATAGTTATGTATGACTTTGATGTCATCGTAGGAATGAACTAGCTCCATAAGCAATGGACTAGGATAAATGATCTCCTGAGATAGTACTTACTTGTGTGCTAAGGATAAAACCGTGAGGCTAAGAATGGGATAAGCCAAAGTGGAAAATATCTCTATAAGTTAATCCCTATTGAAACAAGACCCTTAGTAGATGTGTAGTTTGGGTCCGAACCAAGCGAAAGCTGGTGTACCTGTAATGTCCCAGTTTGATGAGGGCGGGGAGTGGATGCCGAGGTCAGAGGACCTGAACAAGGAGCGGCTCTTGGTAGGCTTCTAGAATGGCAAAAGGGGCAGGAGTGGACCGAACTATGAACTGAACTGGAAAGGTAGTGTTTCTGGGATAATTTTATCAGAGTGGTGTAGCGGAAGCATGGTTAAGCTTGTAGAACTCTTGTTTGTGAAAAAGAAGGACAAGTAGATGCGTTTGTGCATTAATTATAGGCAATTGAATCAAGTGACTATTAAGAGTAAGTACTCATTTCCTAGAATTGATGACCTATTTGACCAATTGCAAGGAAGTTCGGTCTTTTCTAAACTTGACTTGAGATTAGGATATCGACTAAGGATTGAGAAGGAAGACATTCCTAAGACCGTATTTAGGACTTGCTACGGACACTATGAGTTCCTGGTTATGCTATTTGGATTGACGAATGCCTTATCTGCATTCATGGATTTAATCAACAGGATACTTAAGCCTTATTTGGATTAAATTGTAATTGTCTTCATCTGATGATATCCTGATATATTCTAAAGGGCCTAAAGAACATACACAGCATCTAAGCGTAGTGCTGCAATCAAGGCTTAAGAAGTGAATTATGGAGAGCGAATTATGAATTTGAGGATTAAGTTATGATCATTTGAGCTAAGTAGTGACTTCCTATTAGAGGATTTCATTTGGAAGTCTTGATGCATTACATGGAGGCATTTAGTATGTATAGATTGATCCTGGGAGTCATGAGTTTGAGTGGTCATATGAGACATGAAATTATTTGTGGTTTACATGTCAGAATAATAGGTTTAATTTTAGGTGCTGATCTCAGTTTGAAAGGATATGGTGGAATTAGTGGATATAATCAATTGTGGTTATAGTCTTTCCAAGGTGAAAATGTGAAAGTTCATGTTGTGGATTTGATGAATGGTTAGTCTAAGTGATGATCATTTAGGATGAGATATGAGATATAATCGGTGGAAACTAGACAAGTTTCATTTTGGTGGATTGTCAATCTTTGAATTAAATAAGTCTTGGTGGACTATAGATATTTGAATCGAAGGAATGATGCTATATTTTAGGCTTGAATCTATGTTGCGGTGAATGCATAGTGAATGTCTTTGTTGGATGGTTCTAGGCTTGATTGGTGGTGACAAAGGTATAGAGATTAACCAAATGAGGTATTGGTGGTGTCGATTTTGATGGTTCTAGGCTTGAATTGGTGGTGACAAAGGTATAACCTCAGTTTGTATTGTTTGATTTCATGAAGGAAGATTCTCAAGCATTCAAAAGAAATTTCAGATGTGGTTATTGTTCTAAAACTGTTTATGATGTTGAGATAAATTAAGATATGTTAAGAGCTTGCATCCTTGACTTAAGAGGAAGTATTAGCCCGATCTAGGACACATACTCGATCATGAAGCCATCAAAGTGGATGAGAGAGTAAGGTACATTGAAGAGCCTGTGCAAGTATTGGATCGAAAGGAACAAATTCTCAGGACCAAGAGAATTCCTTTGGTTAACATATTATGGCGATATCATGATGTGGAGGAAGCCACATGGGAGAGTGTAAATGAGATGAGAGAAAGGTACTCTCACTTATTTCAAGAGACATAGGGAATGTCTAATTTCGAGGACGAAATTCTCTAAGGAGGAGAGAATTGTGGCATCCCAAAAATTCAAAGCCAAGCCATAAGGTGTGTTAAAGTCTCTAATTAGGTGATAAAATTTTCCTATGGCTTATGCTTTAGCCATTAGTCTTTTTAATTAGATGATTTGTGCATGTGATTGTGAAAATTTAAAATTGATAGATTACTAATCTATGCTTGGCCATGCACTTTATAAATTAAATTTCAATAAACAAGATGTCCCAAGACTTTGGCCAAGATGAAAATTGAAATTTGAAAATATTTATAGAAAGGAATTTCAAAAAAAAAAGAGAGGAAAAGCCAATTTTTAGGTTGGGCCTTAGGCCCATTGGCCTAAGATTTTAATGGGCCAAGTTAGTCGGCCCAATAAGGCCCACTAAAGGGGGCTGTCGACCAGCCAAGGGGAGGCCCAAGAGTGGCCGGATGGCCCAAGCCCAAGCCCAAAAAGCCCAAGCCCAAATTCAAAAATCCAATAGGACAAGTGGCACTAGACTCTCATGCATTGGCTTAGGGAAGAAGGCCATGCATTGGCTGGTTTGTAGGCAAGTAATCATGAGGATTTGGGGGTATAAGAGGGAAGAGAGAGAGAGGGTGGCCGGATTTTCTCATTTGGCCGAGAGAGAAGGTGAGAGAGAGAGAGATTTCGAGAGAGAGGGGGAGCGGCCAAGAGAGAGAGGAGGAGGAACCGCCGTCCGTCCGCCGTGTGCCGCCGTGTTCGCCGCCCTACGCCATCAACCAACTGGTCTAGAGGCAAGTGGGAGTCCTCTAGCTTCTCTTGCATGCTTGTATGTTGTTTTCCTGTCGAATTTTTGGATGTTAGATGAGAAAAACCGAAGCATGGATGAGTTGTGTGTGAAGAGTGTGACTGTTCTTGCTCGGATCGTGTGAGTCAGAAACTTGTTTGAGCTTGCATGTGTGTTTAGAGTCCGATTTTGGCTTCGATTTCTTCATGAGAGTTGTAGCTAACATCTTGAACTAAAACATACTGAAATTTTGTGGAAAATTATGGATATTTGAGGGGTTAAAGTCTTATTCTACGGAGACCTCAGATCTGGAGAGTTTTTACTGACCTCTTGCTGGATTCGTGGTTGCATGTTGGTTTGTGATAAGAATCTCACTTTGATTTCTTCATGAAAGTTGTAGGAGACATCTTAAAATACAACATACTCAAATTTTAAGTTAAATGAACAAGTAAAGCCTAGTAAATCGACTAGATCTTGAAGACGATGATTCTGGTGATGTATTCTGAGATACCCGAGACTTCATGGACATAGATGATGACTATACTCTGGTTATTTGACTTAGATATCTTCATGAAACTTGTAGAGGATATCTTGATGTATAACATATCTAAATTTTAGAGAAAATGAAAGAGAATAGGTAGGTGAAATCTCAATATTTCGGTGATATGTACACTGGACGATGTGGTAATGGGTCCAGAAGCTTCATGAGACTGTATAAAATAATCTAAAGATAATCTGGCTTGGAGTTCTGCATGAAAGTTGTACGAAAATGTCTTGGCTATAACCCAGTAAAATTTCGTAATTTTTGGAGACCGTATGGATATTTTAATTGAATTTCTTCGGAAACTGTGCATTCTGGTTTTTTCCGAATATTGTGTGCTGTTTTGTGGAAATTGTGAAATTGTGTGGAATTCAATTTGGCCATGAATTTTGCATGAAATTGTCATCATATTGGTTTGTTTAATGATTGCTTGAATTTTATAATTTTGGGAATTTATAGATATTGAATTTAATATTTATTTATAAAAAATAAAATAAAATAAATAATAAAAAAATAAAATGAATTATTTTATTGGCTATAAATTCTATTTAATTTATCTATGTGGCATGTGTGATAAAGTCTTGGTATATATATATATATATATATATATATATATATGTGTGTGTGTGTGTGTGTGTGTGACATTGAATTGTGATGCATGTGTGAATCCTATGCCAAGTATGACTTGTTTTATGTCACGTCATATGCCATGCTAAATTAAGACTGAAATTGGAAAACGTGGATAATGGTAAATGAGAAGGTGGTTGTGGTGGATGATGATACCCGGAATGTATAGAGATTCATTGCCGGATGGCCCCGGGAGTGTTGGGTTGCCCAGTGGTATACGGTACGTAATTCCAGGGGAGGCCTGGTGGTATGTTGGTATATAATTCCGGAAGCCCTGTCGGAGGTTTCTGCCCGAAGGGAATACCTCGCGATGCCAGGATTGGGGTGCGGGATGCCCGGCCAGGGAGTGTAAATGCCGGAAGTCCTGTCGGAGGTTTCTGCTCGAAGGGAATGCCTCGTGATGCTAGTTGAGATGCGAGATGCCCGAAATGTGGGGGGCCGGATGCCCGGTGGCTTGGGAGGCTGCATGCCAAAAGCCTCGGAGGTCTTTGCCCGAGGGGATGATGAAATTGATGATTTGAGGAATGGTTGATGTGGTGATCAAATTGAAAGCTAAAAGTGGAAATTAAACCATGGCATGATATGCATGATGATGATGGTAATGATGATATGTGATGTGAAATAATGATGATCACCCATGGCATGGCATGACATGCATGATGATATGCATGATGATGATAATGATGATAATATATGATATGCATGATGATATGCATGATGATGATGATGATGATGATGATGATGATGATGTGATGTGAAATAATGATGATCACCCATGGCATGACATGCATGATGATATGCATGATGATGATAATGATGATGATATATGATATGCATGATGATATGCATGATGATGATGATGATATGTGATGTGAAATAATGATGATCACCCATGGCATGACATGCATGATGATATGCATGATGATATGCATGATGATGATGATGATGATATGTGATGTGAAATAATGATGATCACCCATGGCATGACATGCATGATGATATGCATGATGATGATAATGATGATGATATATGATATGGCATGATGACATGTGTAATGTGATGATGTCATGATGATGATGACATGTATGATATAATGATGCCATTATGATGATGACATGTGTGATGTGATGATGTCATGATGATGATGACATGTATGATATAATGATGCCATGATGATGATGACATGTAAGATATGATGATGCATGATAGTATGTGCATGGCTTCAAGGTAATTAACGCCTGCAATGCATGTATGATTTGCATGATACATTGAGTTGTTATTGGATTCATTTACCTACTGAGTGGTTGTACTAACCCCTTTTGGGGACCAACATTTCAGATTAGTAGATGGTTTGAGCGGTTGGATATGACCGCGAGGAGAAGGATAGCAAATGAGGGAACCTTTGGACGTCGACACTGGTTGATGGACCTTAAGCATACGATTGTGGGAGGAGATGTCGGTCATCTTTTGAAGTGAAGCCGAGTATAGGAAACTATGGCATTTCGATGTACCGACTAAAGATGTCCATCTGCTTTATGTAAATAAAAGTGTACGACTTTAACTTTTATAAGATGTTTAGTTGGTGTGCATCATTTTCCGAATATAGGGAATGGAGTTTGTTGGATGTGCTTCCATATATGGATTGGGTAAGGGACCTATAAAAAAAAAATGTAAACCCCCATGGTTGTATGGACCCGCTACAATTGAAATGGTATCAGAGTGATATGTTAATAAGGAAAGTGAATGGTAAGCGAACTGTGGCGACCCTAATCGGATCGGGGGCCGTCGAGGGGTGCCACACTCGGCTTCTCCTCCCTCTCGGCCACTCTCCCTCTCTCTCGCGAAATCTCTCTCTCTCTCCCTCTCTTGGCCGAACAAGCAACCGGCCACTCTCTCTCCTTCCATTCTCTTTTATCCCCCCATTTCCTAATCATTAGTAATCATTGTTTGCCACTCCAATTGACCGATGCATGCCATCCCTCTCTAAGCCAATGCATGAAGGCCTCTTGCCACTTGTCTTAATGGGCTTTTGGGCTTGGGCCTCCTCTTGGGCTGGTCGACAGCCCCCTTTGGTGGGCCTAATTGGGCCGACTAGCTTGGCCCATCAAGGCTTCGGCCAATGGGCCTAAGGCCCATCCTAATAAAAATCAATTTTATCCCCTTTTCTTATCCTTTATTTTAAGAATTAAATTACTAAATTCTACATGGCCAAAGTCTTGTGATATTTTATTTATAGAAATTTAATTTATAAAGTGCATGGCCAAGCATAAATTATTATCATTAATCTATCTAATTTAAAATCTCATAAACACAAGCACAAATCACCTAATCTTAAAAGAGACTAATGGCTAAAGCATTAAACCATAGGTAATTTCATTACCTAATTAGAGGCTTTAACACACCTTATAACTTGACTTTGAATTTTGGGATGCCACACCTCGTGATGCTAGTAGGGATGCGAGATGCCCGGAATGTGGGGGGCCGGATGCCCGGTTGTATTTTGAATACATGCCCGGAGGTTCCTCGCAATGCCTGGTTGGATGCGAGCGATAAATTGTGGGATGTAAACATTGGTCCCTGGAAAGAAAAACTGATGAGATCCTTGTGAAAGATGAGAATTGAAAATGAATCATGTGCATGGGTATATGCATCTAGCATGATGCATGATCTGCTTATGAAAGTAAATTAATGCTATTTGATATTGAAAATGCGATCATGAATGCATGAATGGATCTCATGGTGATGTATGCTTGATAGCATGGATGATATGAATCATGGTGGTATATGCACGATGGCATAGTGATATATGCATGAATACTTGATGATTAGTGCATGGTGATATATGCACATATGGCATGGTGATATAGGCATGAATGCTTGATGATGAGTGCGTGGTGGTATGTGCACATATGGCATGGTGATATATGCATGAATGTTTGATGATTAGTGCATGGTGGTATATGCACATATGGCATGGTGATATATGCATGAAGGCTTGATGATGAGTGTATGGTGGTATGTGCACATATGGTATGGTGATATATGCATGAATGCTTGATGATGAGTGCATGATGGTACATGTACATATGGTATGATGACATATGTATGGCTGCAAAGTAAGTTATGCTTGAATGCATGGATGATATGTGCTTTGTTATGATGCCTTGATTGTTCTGTTTGACGCAATGAGTAGTTTGGTGGATCTTTACTGCTGAGTGGTTGTACTCACCCCTTTTGGGAATTAACATTTCAGACTAGATAAGATTCCTCTACTGCCACTGCCACTAGTAGATGGATCAAGTGGTTGGATATGACCGCAATGAGGAGGATAGCAAAGGAAGGAACTTTTGGACGCCGACACTGATCGATGAACTTTAAGTATACGACTATTGGAGGAGATGTCGGTTACCTTTTGAAGTATAGCCAAGAATAGAAAACTATGGCATTTTGATGTACCGATGAATGATGTCCATCTGGTTTAAGTAAATAAAAGTGTTCGGCTTTTACCTATAAATGTTTAGTAAGCGTGCATCGTTTTCTGAATATAGGAAAGGGAGTTGATGGATGTGCTTCCGTTATATGAATTGTGCAAGAGACCGATCTAAAAGATGTAAATCCCCAGGTTGTATGGACCCGCTGCAATTGAAATGGTATCAGAGGACATGTTATTAGGACAAGGAAAAGGAAAGCGAACTGTGGCGACCCTAACGGTTCGAGGGCCGTCGAGGGGTGTCACAGTTTTGGTTGGATCATCTCAAAATGCATTTGTTAAAGGAAGGAGAATTAGAGATAACATTCTTCTTGCCCAGGAATATTTCTCTGGTTTTCACTTAGATCCTTACCTTCCGAAATGTGCCATTAAGGTGGACTTTCAAAAGGCGTATGATACTGTAAACTGGGATTTTTTGGAACTCACTCTGCAAGCTTTCAGATTCCCGGAATGGACCATCCATTTGATAATGGTGTGTGTGAGAACACCCAAGTTTTCGGTTTCTATTAATGGCGAACTTCATGGCTTCTTCTCTGGAGGTCGAGGCCTTCGCCAAGGGGACCCTTTTTCGCCGTACCTCTTTACCCTTGTTATGGATGTGTTCTCAGGGATTTTAAATTCCTGTACTTTGGTGAAAGGCTTCAAATACTTTTGGAGATGCAAGAATGTAAAGCTGATCCATCTTTTCTTTGCCGACGACATCTTTCTGTTTTGTCAAGCTGATTGGGTTTCCGCCACGATCCTTAAGAGAAGTCTTGATATATTCTCATCTTGGAGTGGACTGCTTCCGAACAAAAACAAGAGCGAGATGTTTCTCTCAGGAGGCCCTGTTTCCATCAGAGAGAATATTTGGCTTGCATTTGGCTTTCAGGAAGGTCGATTCCCGGTCCGGTACTTAGGGGTGCCCATCATCACTTCAAGACCTGGGAAAGCTGGTTGTGCTTCGTTGATTGATCGTATTACCGCAAGAATTCAATCGTGGGCTCACCGCTTTTTATCCTTTGCTGGCAGGCTTTAACTTAGAAGGTCAGTACTGCATTCTATCCAAGCCTTTTGGGCTAGTGTTTTTTCTCTACCTACCTTTGTTCTTGATAGAATTGAACAACTTCTAAGACAGTTTCTGTGGAAGGGCACCTCGCTTGGCCGAGGCGGTGCCAAAGTATCTTGGCATGACATTTGCCTCCCAAAAAATGAAGGTGGCTTAGGTATTCGAAAATTGAGAGACTGCAATACTGCTTCCTTGCTTAAGTACATCTGGTTTCTCTTCACCGATAGAGAATCTCTCTGGTGTCATTGGATCCATTCTTATTTTTTAAAGAAGGACAACTTTTGGAACTCCTCCCCACCCACTACGTGTTCGTGGGCGTGGAAAAAAATCCTTCAACTTCGAAGACACTTTAGGCTCTCTTTCTTTTGGAAGATTAGCCACAGTTTCTCTGTCTCCTTATGGCATGACCATTGGTTGGAATGTGGCCCGCTTCTCTTACTTATCCCGCCGGACCTTGTGGAGAGCTATCGCCTTCCAAGCTATTCTGTAGTGGCGGAGCTTTATTCTCCCGCGGATGCTTCTTTGAGAGATCTCCTTGCAAATATGGAAATTACTAAACCCATTCTTTCTACTGATTTTGACCGCTTCACCTGGCAAGAAGATCCATCAGGTTCGTTCTCTGTTGCCTCTGCCTGGAAATACATCAGGGTTAAAAAGAATCGAGTGTCTTGGGCTCCTCTTATTTGGGACAATGACCTTGCACCCAGATTTCAATTTCATTTGTGGTTACTCGCAAAAAATAGGTTGCCAACTCAGACTCTTCTTCTCTCTTATGGGAGGATTGAGTTCTCTGTTTGCGCTTTCTGCTGCTTCGTTTCGGACTCCGTGGACCACTTGTTCTTTGAGTGCACAACGTCTGCGACTCTTGCGTTCTTTTGGGCTTCTAGATGTAATTTACCTTGGAAGAATAGAGTTTGGAAGGACAACCTCTCTTGGGCTCTCAAATTCCTATCCGGCAAAGATATTTTTCACAGTATTGCCCGTTTCTCTTTTGGGGCTTTATGCCATTTCATATGGAAAAAAAGGAATTCTATCATCTTTCGGGGTGACTCTTTGGCAATTCCGGCCATGAAGAATCACTTGATCAAGGTTGTGAAGGATAAGGCTCTTTTGTTCTCTAATGTCCCGCCTACTCTAAGAAACAAGTGACTCCAGAGAAGTTGGGGGTTCGATCCGTCCATCTTCAGCTCGGCGTCTTCTTCCTAGCTCTCCTTCGTCTCTTCGCTCTTTGGAGGGGTGCCTGAGGGTCGTTGGTCTGTTTTTTACTTGTAGTTCAGCCGATTGGTTGCTGCTCTATTTCCTTCTCTCTGTATTTTTTTTATTTGGCACCCTCACACTCTCCCTGCCCCCACAGCTAAAGTGTGAGTTACGGTGCCGAATTCTTGTTCATTTATCCAAAGCTTAATATATATTATTACCTTTTACCAAAAAAAAAAAAACAAAGATGTAATATGCTTCTAGGGCAAGAAAAAGGGACACATCAACATTAACTATCCCTTCGATAAAGAAAAAAGAAAAGTATGAGAAATACAAGAAAGCTCTTAAAGTAGAAACCTTGAGTGATACAGAATGTTAGGAAAGCGAAGAGGAATTTGCAAATATCTGTCTAATGGCTCATTCGAGAATCGGACTCGAGACTTAGACTCAAACTCAAACATAGATTCATAATCGATAATGAAATTGAGGTAAGTCATTCGGAAATTCCTATTAAAGTTTCTAAATATATAGATAAACTTTGCCTCAACCTAAAACCTCTCTTAAAAGGATTCCCGAACTAAATAATGAAAATTCAAAGCTCAAGTGACAAGATAATTTTTAGAGAGAAAAGTTTGAGAGTTTGAAAAATGATTTTGATGGTTTGAAAGAAAATGCTGATTCTCTTTCAAAGGAGAATGAATGTTTGAAAAATGAGATTTCAGATATTTTTACAAAGTTTTCCAAAGGGTCAAAAACTTTAGAAAAAATTCTTTCAACTCAAATACCCTATTTTGGAGATAAGTACACCTTAAGTGCCATAACTTAGCACAAAGGGACACTTAAGTGCCATAATTTACGAAAGGTACACTTAAGTGCCACATTCGAAAAAAAATGGATCACTTAAGTGCCACTCCAGCCAAAGTCCGGCCAAAACGTTGACGTGTCAATTTTTCGGCGAAGCGAGTGCAAAACGATGCCGTTTTGCAAGCTAACGTGACAAAATAATGCAAAAATGACGTCGTTTTGGCCGACGTGGTAAAAAAATATATATATATATATATATATATAATTAAATTAAATGTAGTTAAACTATTTTAAAATAATAATTTTAATATAAACAAATTTAAAAAACTAAAAATTTACAAATTTAAAAATTTAAAAATTTAAAAAAATTAAAAATTGAAAAATAAAAATAAAAAGGGGGGCCACCGCCTTCCCCGCCGTCTTTGGGAAGGGCAGACGATGGAAGGGGGAGGCTCGGCCGGGGTCATCGGGTTGCGAGGGCTCTCGAGCCCTCGCCCCAGATCGAGGCAAGAGTCATGAGCCCTTGCCACTCACCACATATCTGGGCGAGGGCTCATGAGCCCTCACCCCAGATCGGGGCGAGGGTCATGGGCCCTCGCCCAGATCCGGCGAGGGCCACGAGCCATCGCCACTTGCCACAGATTTGGGCGAGGTCTCGCGAGCCCTCGCCACCTGGCAACCCCAACCGAGCCTCGCCCCTCCATCACCGGCCCTTCCCAACGACGGCGGGGCCCTCGGCCGCCTCCCCCTCTTTTTTAATTTTTTTTTTAATTTTTGTAATTTTTTAATTTTTTTCATTATCAAAATTATTATTTTTAAATATTTTAACTAAAATTAATTTTAAATTAAATTTAATTAATTTATATATTATTTTTTTGCCACGTTAGCCCAAAACGACACCGTTTTTGCATTATTTGGCCAAGTCAGCTTGCAAAACAACGTCGTTTTGCACTCGCTTCTCCGGAAAATTAACACGTCAGCGCTTTGGCCGGACTTTGGCAAGAGTAGCACTTAAGTGATCTATTTTTCTTCGAATGTGGCACTTAAGTGTACCTTTCGTAAGTTGTGGCACTTAAGTGTACCTTTTGTAAGTTATGGCACTTAAGTGTCCCTTTGTGCTAAGTCATGGCACTTGAGGTGTACTTATCTCCCCTATTTTGACAAATCTAGTTTTGGTCTGAACAATGAAAGTACTCATTCGATTGATTTTCCTAAAGTAAATGAGAGACTTAAACAAAGACTCCTAAAATCTTCTTATAAAAATCATTTCCAAAAAGTTTTTGTAAAACCACGTTGGCCGGAATGCTCTTAAATGTCTAAGGCCCAGTTTGGTTTAGCATTCCCAAGGGGCTTTTAGCCCCGAAAGCCCCTTGGGAAAAATTTTAGCCATTTGGTTCAACATTTGGAGGTGTCCTTGGCCAAATGCTAACATTTAGAATGCTGTAGAATGCTGAAAGCCCAAAGTAGGTCCGAACCTGCTTTGGGCTTTCAACATTTTCGGAATGCTAATACAAGGTTTAATGAGTTTTTTTTTTCCAATATTGCCCTCATTATAATTGTGTTTTCCTTTTTTGTCCTCATAAGACACTGTTCATCGTCTTCTTCGGCCTTGCTACTCCACTGCGAAGCTTAGCCAGTGGGCGTCGTGGGCGGCGCTCAACCGAGAGCGGCCAAATCTGGCCACAGAGGGGCTAGATCTAGCCACCGGGAAGCCTCGCCTGAGGTCGCGTGACCTCAGGCAAGGTGGCTTGAGGTCGGGCGACCTCGGGTGTCGTGTGGGTCGCTCGACCTCGGGCGGCGGTGCCTGGGTCGCGTGACCCAGGTGACGCTCGAGGTCGCTCGACCTCAAGCCACCTCACTTGAGGTCGCGGCGGCATCGCCTGGGTTGCTCGACCTCGAGCGGCGTCACCGGAGGCCACACGACCTCAGGCGTTGCTTGGGTTGTGCGACCCGAGCTTGCCGAGGTCGCGCGCGACCCCCAAACCACCGCCTGCCGCGCGCCACCAGCCGCCTCCCCACCGCCACCAACCGCCTCCCCACCACGACCGGCACCACTGTAGAGTCACCTCCCCCCACAAATTTCCCCTCTCCATCCAGCTGATCTCCTCTCTTTTTTTCTTTTCTTCTCTTTTTTTCCTTTTTCTTTTCAACCTAAAGCTACTTTGCAAAATATACATATTTTTTAGTGTCCAAACATACTAGCATTCACAAAATGCCCATTCAATCAAAAATACTTGGGGAAATGCAAAGCCATTTCCCCAAAGTTTAACCAAACGGGCCCTAAGTGTAACAGCTCAAAACATTTTTAGAATGAATGTTCTAAAATTTGGAGACCCGTTAAGAAGGATTAGGTAAAGACTGTCTTTAAAACTAACTTGCCTAGACCCAAGAAAATTTGGATACTAAAGAAAGTTAGAGATTTTTTTTTTTTTACTGCAAGTCATTGTTAAAAGGAAAAGTAAATGGTACTTGGACAGTGGCTGTTCTAGGCATATAATTGGAGATTCAAGTAGTTTTGTAAAGCTAGAAAAACAAAAACAAAAAGGAAATGTCTCTTTTGGTGGGAACAGAAAAAGAAAAATTATTGGACATGGAACAAAGTGAGGATTGAAAGTTTAATCATCAACAATGTTTCACTGGTAAACGGTTTGAATTACAATCTTCTGAGCATAAGCTAGCTATGTCATATAGGATTTAGAATCAATTATCAAGAAGATGTTTGTTCTAGAGTTAGTCGAGATTTATCTCAATCCGTTTAATCGAGATTTATCTCAATCCGTTACTGGGCGAAGACATGGCAATATTTATCTTCTCGACATAAGTCCAGAGAGCTCTCAATGTCTCATTTCAATTCAAGATGAAGCATATCTCGACATCACAAGCTTGGGCATGTGAATATAAAAGAGATTGCTAAACTTTCATTTAAGAAGCTGGTACGAGGTTTTCCTAAAATGGTATACCAAAAGTTTGTGTTGTGTACTCATTGTATCTTTGGAAAATAGGTCAAAAGCTCTTTTAAACCTATAAATCAAGTTTTTACTAATCGTGTCTTGCAGCTTCTTCATACGGATCTTTTTGGACCAACAAGAACACGGAGCGTTGGTGGAAAGAACTACCGTTTGGTAGTTGTGGATGATTATTCACGATTCACTTGCGTTTTCTTCTTGGCAAATAAGTCCGAAACCTTCTCTTTCTTTTCAAATTTTTCTAAGACAGTTCAGAACGAGAAATTTTATGTTATTTCAAGCATAAAGACTAATCACAGGGAGAATTTGAAAATCAAGACTTCGCAAATTTCTGTGACGAGAGTGATCTTTAACATGTTTTCTCCTTTCCATATACCCCAGATGAAGGAAAAATAGATCGTTACAGGAGATGGCAAGAACTCTACAGATAGAAAGTAAAATCTATTCGCTTTTTTCAGTAGAAGCAGTTTCTACTGTTTGTTATATAATTAACAGGATATTTTTAAGGCCCAT
Organism: Eucalyptus victrix; assembly: GCA_016097545.1. Taxonomy (NCBI): domain Eukaryota; kingdom Viridiplantae; phylum Streptophyta; class Magnoliopsida; order Myrtales; family Myrtaceae; genus Eucalyptus; species Eucalyptus victrix. The sequence goes on from CM027842.1 coordinate 52,099,741, forward strand.
CCTAGAGAAGACCCCCTATGAAGTATATAAAGGGAAGAAGCCAAATATCTCTTATTTTCATGTGTTTGGTTGCAAATGTTTTATTTTGGATAATGGAAATGATCGATTTGGAAAATTTGAAGAAAGATCGGATGAAGGAATGTTTCTTGGTTACTCTACTTCAAGCAAAGCTTACAGGATCTTCAACAAGAATACACAAACTGTCGAAGAATCCATGAATGTCAGATTTCATGAAAGTATTCAAAACCAACTAGATCAGACTCAACTTGAAGAATCTGAACTAGTCTCAGACTTAATAAAGTCTTATTCCCCCAAGGGACTTCAGTCTTCTAGTGATCAAAGTTAAGCGGAGAACAAAAGTCGAAGAATCAAAGAAAACAGACAATCGTAAATCCTTACGGGAAATGACAAACCTAATAGCAACTAGAAGCACAAATCGAGTCATCCCAAAGAACTCATCATTGGAAATATAGAAGAAGGAACCCGCACCAAATCCAAAGCAAAAGAAGATTCTAGTGCACTAGCACTTATTTCAGAAATAGATCCAAAAGGAGTAGAAGAAGCACTATTTGACGAAAGCTGGATGGAAGTAATGTATGAAGAACTCAGACAATTCAATATCAATGATGTCTGTGAACTAGTTCTAAAATCGAAAGGGAAATATGTGATTGGAATGAAGTGGGTGTTCAAAAACAAGATGGACGAAAAGGGCAAAGTAACCAGGAACAAAGCAAAGCTTATGGCAAAAGGATACATACAAGAGGAAGGAATAGACTATGATGAGACTTATGCACCTATAGTCAGGTTAGAAGCCATTAGATTATTGCTTGCATATGCTTGTTTTCATAATTTCAGGTTATTCCAGATGGATGTCAAGAGTGCTTTCCTGAATAGATTTGTACAAGAAGAAGTCTATGTGGAACAACCACAAGGATTTGACGATCCCAGAAAACTAGACTTTGTCTATAGATTGAAGAAGGCATTGTATGGTCTGAAACAGGCACCTTGAGCTTGGTATGAGAGACTGAGTAAGTTCTTGGTAAGCAATGGTTTTAAGAAAGGAATGGTTGATATAACCTTATTTATCAAAAAGAAAGAAAAAGATTTTCTACTTGTTCTAATATATGTAGATGATATAATCTTTGGATCTTCTAACGAAAATTCTATGCAAGAAATTCTCAAAGTTTATGTAGGAAGAATTTGAAATGAGTATGAGGTGTGAATTAACCTTCTTTTTAGGTCTACAAGTCAGACAATCAAAGAAAGGAACGTTCATCTATCAAGAGAAATATGCTAGAGACGTTATCAAGAAGTTTGGGATGGAAAACTGCAAGAAGACTAAGACTTCTATATCAAGTTCTTCAAAACTTGACAAAGATGAAGGTGGGAAGAAAGTTGACCAAAAGACATATAGAAGCATGATTGGTTCTCTTCTTTATCTCATTGCCTCTCGACCTGATATTCTATTTAGTGTGTGCATGTGTGATAGATTCCAAGCTGACCCAAGAGAGTCTCATCTTAATGCTGTCAAATGTATCATCAAATATATTGCGACTTATCCGAAGTTAGGTTTGTGATATCCAAAATGAGGAGACTTTACTTTACTTGGTTATTCTGATGCTGATCTGGCTGGTTGTAAAGTTGACAGGAAAAGTACTTCAGGAACATGTCAACTGGTAGGAAAAATGTTAGTGTCTTGGTTCTCAAAGAAGTAGAATACTGTGGCACTCTCAATAGCAAAAGCATAATATGTTGCTCTTGGAAGTTGTTTACAGATTCTTTGGATCAGGCAACAACTAAGGGATTTTGGAATAGAAGAACCCCACACCGAAATCAAATGTGACAACAAAGTGTGATCAATCTTACCAAAAATCCTACTCTTCATTCAAGGGCAAAGCATATCGAAATGTGCCATCACTTCATAAGAGATCATGTGTAGAATTGCGAAATCAATGTTCAATTCATTGATTCAACGAATCATCTGGTAGATATTGTCACACCCCAAACCTCAAGTACGCGCATATCCCTCGGCAGTCGATTAAAAATGTGACATCCTAAGACATGTCGCCGACCCATTCTTTTTATCTTTCAATTAAACACATGCGGAAGTGACATAATAATCACCTAGTCAACCAAAAAAAGTAGGGATAGTAAATATACCGCAACCATTTTTCACAAACTACGATTTATATATATATATACCAAGTTAACCCTACGAGTTCATATATACAAGGCTGCCTCAAAAAAGGAACTCCTAGGCGACCTACACCCCGAACCCCTCCGACTAGGGCTCTGAATCCACCACGACACCGTCTGGGATGTCGATACCCATGGGGTGACCTACTTGCCTATCCTCAATTCCAATGGGCGGTCCATCAAAACCCTGTAAGGGACCCTCCCAAGCATCGTTGGCCTCTTTGATAAACCAAGCCTTGAAGCGATGGGGCATCACATTAAAGAAACCCTCATCGACCCAAGCCGTAGTCACAACCAACTCGCGAGTTCAATTGGTCCCGGGGATAAGGTAGAAGGTGTCATGCCCTGAACTTCGAGCGCTTGCACATCCCTCGGTGGTCGACTAATGTGGCATCCCAAAATTCATGACGACCTCTAGTTACATTAAAGTCTATGAATAGGTGATGGAAGTACCATTAAGTTCTTTTATAGCCATTTAATCCATAATTTGCAATAAGATTTATGGCCAAGCTTTGAATAGATAATTATTTGATAGGAAAGAAAATCCTATCATTGGCCATGTGTTTTATAAATTGGAATTTATGGATTTGTGACTACAAGTTTAATGGCCTTATTATTTTTGCAAGTTAGGTATTTATTTAAGTAGAAAATGTTAATGGATGATCAAGGTTGGTGCTATAGGACAAATTGATAAAGAAGACTTTGTTCTTGACTACGCACTTTATAGATTTGATTTGATGGATTAATGTCACAAAATCTTTTGGCCATTTTATTATGCAATTAGGTATTTATTTAAATAAGGATTAAAATGTATTATAAAAAATAAAAACTTGGGCCATTTAAGTTTGGACTTTAGGCCCAAGTGAGATGGGCCTAAAGTGGGCCATAAGCCCGGCCCATGTCGGTGCATGGAGGGGGAGGAGGAGGAGCCGCATGGCCTCCATGTGTCTTCAGCAAAGGAGACACTTGTCTCCTTCTTAGGGACAGGTGTCCCCCATGCAAAGAGGGGGTGCATGCAAATATATATACAACCAAAGAGAGAGAGAGAGAGAGGGAGAGAGAGAGAGTGGCTGGTGGAGAATTCAGCCAAAGGGAGAGAGAGGAGGTTGCGAGAAAGAGGGAGTGGCGAGAGAGAAGGGGAAGCCGAGAGAAGGAGCTGTCCGCCCGTCGCCGCCCGTTTGCTGCCCGTGTGCTATCGTTCTCTTGATTTTAGAGACAAGTTGGGATTGATTTCCACCCTTGCATGTGTACCTTGCATGTATGATTTGTTGGTGGTAGGTTTCGGATCATAGGATATGCAAAACCGGAGCTAGAATGTGACTTGTTCTTGAGTTTGCATGCTGTCTTCGCATGAACCGCCTGAGTCAGAATCTTGTGAGAGCTTGCATGCATGTTTTGGGTTCGATTTTGACTTTGATTCCTTCATGAAAGTTGTATCCAACATATTAAACTACAACATAATAAAATTTGGTGTAAATTTATGGAGATTTAAGGGGTTAAACACTCATCCTACGGAGATGCTAGATCTGGAATGTTTTCGCATGAACTGTTTGAGTCAGAACATTGTGAGAGCTTGCATGCATGTTTTGAGTTCGATTTTGACTTTTATATCTCCATGAAAGTTGTAGCTAACATCTTAAACTACAACATACTAACATTTGGTACAAAATGATGGAGATTTGAGGGGTCAAACTCTCATGCTACGGAGATATCAGATCTGGAACGATTTCACTGACCTTTCGGTGGATTTGTGGTTACATGTTGATTTTTACTAGGAATCTCTCTTCGATTTCTTCATGGAACTTGTAGAGAACATTTTTAACTACAACATACTAAAATTTGAAGTAAAATGAACAAGTAAAACCTAGTGAATCAACTTACTCTTAAAAACCGAAGATCTGGACACGCGGTACAGGTTACCCGAGACTTCATGGACCCATATGGAGACTGTCCTTTGAAAATATGACTTAGATATCTTCATGAAAGTTGTAGGGGACATCTTGAAGTAAAACATATCCAAATTTCAGGGGAAAAGAAGAAGAATAAATGGGTAAAAACTCGGTATTTCGGAGATACATACACTGGACATTTCGGTGATAGATCCAGAAGCTTCGTACGACTGTAGAAAATGATCTAAAACTAATCTGGCCTAGAAATATTCATGAAAAAATATACTTTAGCGTCTTAGCTACAATCTGGTAAAATTTCATAATTTTCGGAGGTCGTTCGGATATTTTAATCGAATTATTTCGGAAACTGTGCATTCTGTTTCTATCCGAGATTGCATGCTGTTTTGTGAGAATTGTATCTTCTTGTGTGGAACTCTATTGGGCATGTGTTTTTCAAGGAATTGTTATCTTATTGTCTTATCTATCACATGCCTTGATTTCATGATTTTTGAGAAGCTTATGGATATTTAATTTAAATATTTTCTAAAAATTGTACATGCTGGAATTTTGTAAAAAGGGCATGAAATATGGACCATTTTAAATTGCATGGATTCCATGAATTGTATTGATTGGATGATGGTGTCTTGATGCATGCATGATAGTGAATTGAGATGCATGTATGAATTTAATGATGAATATGATTTTGAATGCCATCACATCACATGCCATGATTGAAGATGAGAATTGAGATAAATAAGAAGGTCATCGGAGGTGTGAGTTGATAATGCCCCGGGAGTATCAGGATGCCCGGTGGTATACGTACGTAATTCCAGGGGAGGCCTGGTGGTATGTCGGTACGTAATTCCAGAGGGTAGGGGAAACCATTTTCATTGCGAGCCCTAGAGATTTCCCCGGGAGTTTCAAGATGTCCGGTGGTATACGGTACATAATTCCAAAGGAGGGGGGAAACCTAGTGGTATGTCGGTACGTAATTCCGGAAGCCCCGGAGGTTTGTACCCGGGGGGATGCCTCACGATGCTAGTTGGGATGCGAGATGCCCGGCCAGGGAGTGTAAATGCCGGAAGCCCTGGAGGTTTGTGCCCAAGGGGATGCCTCATGATGCCAGTTAGGATACGAGATGCCCGGAATGTGGGGGTGCTGGATGCCCGGTTGTATCTTGGATACATGCCCGGAGGTTCCTCGCAATGCCAGGATTGAGCGCGAGTGATGAATGTGGGACGCAAACATTGGTCTCGGGAAAGAGAAATGTAGCGGTCCAAAATGAAATTGAAATTGAATTATGCATGATGATATATGCATGATATGATGAGATGTGCATGGATACATGGTAATGATGATGGTACATGTGATATGATGATATGATGGTGATGTTACATGCATGGATGCATGGTAATGATGATGGTACATGTGATATGATGATATGATGATGATGTTACATGCATGGATGCATGGTAATGATGATGGTACATGTGATATGGTGATATGATGATGATGTTATACGCATGGATGCATGGTAAGGATGATGCCACATGTGACATGCTGATGGTAAGTGTATGATATGATGATGATGTTTATATGATGATGATGATACATGAGGTATGATGACATGTGCATGATGCTATGGTATGTTGTGCATGGATGCTTGTATGACATGTGATGCTATGATTGTGATGATTGCATGGCATGATGTATTGAGTGGTTTATTGGTCCTTTACCTGCTGAGTGGTTGTACTCACGTGGCATCTCAAAATTCAAAGTCAAGTTATAAGGTGTGTTAAAGCCTCTAATTAGGTAATGAAATTACCTATGGTTTAATGCTTTAGCCATTAGTCTCTTTTAAGATTAGGTGATTTGTGCTTGTGTTTATGAGATTTTAAATTAAATAGATTAACGATAATAATTTATGCTTGGCCATGTATTTTATAAATTAAATTTCTATAAATAAAATATCACAAGACTTTGGCCATGTAGAATTTAGTAATTTAATTCTTAAAATAAAGGATAAGAAAAGGGGATAAAATTGATTTTTATTAGGATGGGCCTTAGGCCCATTGGCCGAAGCCTTGATGGGCCAAGCTAGTCGGCCCAATTAGGCCCACGAAAGGGGGCTGTCGACCAGCCCAAGAGGAGGCCCAAGAGTGGCTGGCACAAGCCCAAAAGTCCAAGCCCAAAAGCCCATTAAGACAAGTGGCAAGAGGCCTTCATGCATTGGCTTAGAGAGGGATGGCATGCATTGGTCAATTGGAGTGGCAAACAATGATTACTAATGATTAGGAAATGGGGGGATAAAAGAGAAGGGAAGGAGAGAGAGTGGCCGGTTGCTTGTTCGGCCAAGAGAGGGAGAGAGAGAGAGAGATTTCACGAGAGAGAGGGAGAGTGGCGGAGAGGGAGGAGAAGCCGAGAGGAGGAGTCGCCGTCCATCCGCCGTGTGCCGCCGTGATCGCCGCCGTGTGCCGTCGTCCGTCCGGTCTAGAGGCAAGTTGGAGTCCTCTTTCTGCTCTTGCATGTGTGTGTGTTACATGTATGTCGAATTTTGGGTGATTAGGAGAGGAAAACCGAAGCTTGGATGACTTGTTTTTTAGTAAGGTTGCTGTTTTCGTTTGAATCCGCTCGAGTCAGAATGTTGTGAGAGCTTGCATGCATGATTAGAGTTCGATTTTGGCTTCAATCTCTTCATGAAAGTTGTAGATAACATCTTAAACTACAACATACTAAAATTTAGTGGAAAATGATGGATATTTATGGGGTTAAAATCTCATCCTACGGAGACCTCAGATCTGGAACGATTTCACTGACCTCTTGATGGATTTGTGGTTGGATGTTGAGTTGTGCTAAGAATCTCTCTTCATTTTCTTCAGTAAAGTTGTAGGGGACATCTTAAACTACAACATACTCAAATTTGAAGAAAAATGAACAAGTATAACCTAGTAAATCGACTAGATCTTGAAGACGGTAATTCTGGAGATGTATTACAGGACACCCGAGACTTCATGGACCTAAATGACGACTATAATCTGGTTATTTGACTTAGATCTCTCATGAAACTTGTAGAGAATATCTTGATGTAGAACATATCCAAATTTCAGAGGAAACGAAGAAGAATAGGTAGGTGAAAACTCAGTATTTCGGAGAAGCATGTACTGGACGATTCGGTGTTGGATCCAGAAGCTTCGTGTGACTGTAGAAAATAATCTCAAAAGAATCTGACTTCTGAAGTCTTCACAAAAAAAGTACTTAAATGTCTTGGCTATAACTTGGTAAAATTTCGTAATTTTTAGAGGTCGTATGGAGATTTTAATCGAATTTCTTCGGAGACTGCGCATTCTGATTTCATCCGAAAATTATATGCTGTTTTGTGTGAATTATGGATTTGTGTGGAATTCTATTTGGCCATGTATTTTGCATGAAATCATTATCCTATTATCTTGATTATCACTTGCCTTAATTTTTATGATTTTTGAGAATTATATAGATATTAAATTTAATATTTTGAAAGTGGCACAAGCTGGAATTTAAATAAATGTAAAAAGGGCGTGAGAAATGGATTATTTTAATCGGCATAAGTTCCATAAATTTTATTTCATAAATAATTGTACTATGTAGCATGTACGATAAGGTCTTGATGTATGCATGACAATGGATTGAGATACATGTGTGAATTCAATGCTGAATATGACTTGTTTGCCATCACATCATATGCCATGCTAAATTAAGACCGAAATTGGTAAACATGGATAATGTTAAATGAGGAGATTGTTGTGGCGGATGATAATGCCCGGAATGTATAGAGATACATTGCCGGATGGCCCTGGGAGTTTCAGGATGCCCGGAAAGTTGGGGGTGCCGGAAGCCCTAGACGTTTATGCCCAGGGGGATGCCTCGCGATGCCAGTAGGGGTGCGGGATGCCCGGCCAGGGAGTGTAAATGCCGGAAGCCTTGTCGGAGGTCTTTGCCCGAGAGGATGCCTCGTGATGCCAGTTGGGATGCGAGATGCCCGGAATGTGGGGGGGCGGATGCCCGGTGGCCTTGAATGACTGAATGCTGGAGGTTTTTTTTTCTCGCATGGGATGCGAGTGTAAAATATGAGATGAAATTGATGATCCGAGGAAGGGTGATGTGGTGATCAAATTGAAAGCTAAAAGTGGAAATTGAACCATGCATGATATGATATGACACGACGATGATCACCCATGGCATGATGATATGCATGATGATGATGATGTATGATGTGATACGATGATGATCACCCATGGCATGATGATATGCATGAAGATGATGATGTATGATGTGATACGATGATGATCACCCATGGCATGATGATATGCATGAAGATGATGATGTATGATGTGATATGATGATGATCACCCATGGCATGATGATATGCATGATATGATGATGATATATGATATGGCACGATGACATGCATATATGTTGTGATATGATGATGTCATGATGATGATGACATGTGTGATATGATGATGCCACGATGATGATGACATGTGTATGGTATGATGGTGTCATGTATATGATGATGATGGCATGTGTGTGATATAATAATGTCATGATGACGATGATATGAGTATGACATGCTGATACACATGTATGTGTTATGATTGTGGTGATGATGCATGATAGTATATGCATGGCTTCAAGGTAAGTAATGCCTGCAATGCGTGTATGACTTGTATGATGTATTGAGTGGTTATTGGATTCCTTTACCTGCTGAGTGATTGTACTCACCCCTTTTGGGGACCAACATTTCAGATTCACAGCATGCCGCTTCCTGCCATTACGCGGGGTGTGTTTTACGGTCTACCATCCGATGTAGAGGTCGAGTGCGAGGAGTTCGGCTGTCCTTCTGTTCCTGGATTGACATATATACGAGTGCGCTGTCTAGTCATGTATGACGTAGGCCTGGCTGGGGGCCCGGTTGTCCAGGAGTTCATCTCCGTCCACGTTCGTCACGACGGTGTGATGAGAGGGATGTTGCCACTGCCACCGCCTGATGCACCGGATTGGGTGTGAGGCCCGTGCGTGACGAGTAGGAGCTGGTTTTTTGGGGATAGTTAGCTGACACTGATGATGGGGGTTGTGCACGTGAGATGTAGTGGGTTGAGGGTTCTTTTTGGGGTTTTAGGCCGAACGTGGCTGAGTCCTGGCTTTTCCTTTTGATGTACCGACCCAAAAGAAGTCCCATCTTGAAAATATATTTAAATAAAGTGGCGTGGCTTGTCTTTTAATCATGATGATTAGTGGTGTGTATTTGTATCATGGTTGCTGGAGGGAGAGATGGTGATGTTTTATTTTGCTTCCGCTGATAAGTCGCGCTGGGACCGTTTTATAAAATAAAAAAAAAATGTGTCTACTAATTACGACGCCTCTTCTAAGAAGAAAGGTAATAAGGTGTAACATTGGCGCTTGTGGCGACCTACGAAGGGTTCGGGGTGCCACAGCTCACCCCTTTTGGGGTGCCACAGCTCACCCCTTTAAGTGTAGGACTGTTGGAGGAGATGTCGATTATCTTTTGAAGTGTAGCCAAATATAGAAGACTACGACATTTTGATGTACCAATGAATGATGTCCATCTGGTTTAAGTAAATGAAAGTGTACAGTTTTTACCTATAAATGTTTAGTTGGTGTGCATCATTTTCTGAATATAGGGAAGGGAGTTTGTTGGATGTGCTTCCGTATATGAATTGCGCAAGGGACCTATCAAAAACAAAAAGTGTAAACCCCCCTATGTTGTATGGACCTGCTGCAATTGAAATGGTATCAGAGTGACATGTTAATAGGGAAAGTGAAAGGTAAGCGAATTGTGGCGACCCTAACGGATCGGGGGCCATCGAGGGGTGCCACTCTAAATTGCGACGTTCTAGGAAGCGTCGCCAACCTAATTGATTCATGCACATGCGGAAGTGAAATAACAAATCTCCTGTTGACACCTAATTTTTGCTTTCAAGTGCATATAAAAAAATTAAATTTCAAAAATAAATAATTAATTAAAATTTAAAATAGAAAAGCAAAAAAAAAAAAGAAAGAAAGAGCAAAGGGGACGCGAGGGAGGCGGGTTGGGCCGAATCTGGCCTTGGCCCAACCTCCCCTATCCTTCTTTCCTCTCTCTCTCTCTACACGTGCGGCCCGGTCCAGCCCACCTCTTCTTTCGACCCTGCCCGTGCTCGAGTCTTCTCCCTCCCCCAGCCATCTCTACGCCTAGGAAGAGCTAGAAAAGGAAAGAAAGCGGCAATAGCAGCACAGCGACAGAGGAGCAGTGAGAGGAGCAAGAGGATAGGGGTTTGGCATGATCCGCAGGTCAGGGAGCAGGCTAGTCGTCAGGCTGGCGAGGCAAGAGCCAGGCACACCGACCGTTGACCTTGAAGAGCTTGGACCTACAGAACAAAGGAAAGAAGAGCAGCACAAAACAGAGAGGCGGAATAGAAGCAAGAGAGGGAACTCAAGCGCGAGAAAGAGAGGGAACCCAGCACAGAGAGAAACATAGAGAGTAGGAGAAAGCAAGAGACACCCCAAAGCCGTCAATCACTGCCGGAGTTGCCGACCCCTCCGACTCTACCAGAGTCCAGGGGGCAGAACCTAAGAAGCACAGAACAGGGGAAAACTAGGGAGAACCGAGAGGGGGAAAGCGAAAATGAGAGAACTGAGGGAGAGAAGAAGACTCGTGGAAGTTAGCCGAGGAGTCGAGGAGCCTCCCAGAGTGCCTTGCCACCACTGGTGGACGGCAGACTGCCTCCAAACTCGCCGGAATCCAGGTAGGAATTTCACCGAGCACCTGGTGCACAGTTCTTTAAGCTGAGTTGGCCAGAGCTCGCTTCGTTCGTTTCGGGCGAGCTCTAGCCTCTGTAAGTCCCCTTAGGTCCTAGCTTTTTGTCTGTAACTCGGTTGTCACCACCGCCGCCGCCTCGAGCCCCGTTTAGGTCGGAAATTGCCCGGACCGCTCGTGCCAGCCACCTGTTCGCCAGAACGCCTGAGCAAGCTCTTCCCCCCGAACTTCCTCCATGTAGAGCCCCAAGACTCCTAGTTGCCAGAGGAACGCCATTGCGGTAACCGAGAGTTGAACCGTCCCCCCTGGTCCCAACGGCGCCGTTGCCGACGTGCGCTGTCCAGGCACCCCTGGTCACGATTGAGGAGTCGCGACCAAGGAGTGTTGGCCGAGTAGGCCAGATCACACATCTGGCCCACTTGGCTCTGGTTTCCGCTTGGGCCCAGCTCTCGTGCCTAAGTCAGGCAGTGGAGGCCCGATCGAGGACGGTCAAGCTTAACCCAACTAGGCCAAACCCGGGTGGGCTGGACCCGAGCGCCTTAATCGGGCCGAACTTGATCGGTCAAACCCGACCCGGTCCGACCCAAAAAAAATAAAAATTATATTATATTATTTTAAAAAATAAAAATTATTTTTTTGTTTTTACTTTTTTTAAAAAAATTCAAAAATCCAAAATTGTAGGGTTTGGTTAGGAATTGCTATGTATTGTCATTTTAGTGTAATTAGGCCTTTATTTGCTTGTATATTGATTATATTGCATGTTTAATTGAACTGTTTAACTATGTTTGCAATTGTTTAGTTGCACATGTTAATTTTTTGCAATTAGGATCTTGATAGCTATAATTATTACTTTAATGATTGCGCACCCGCATGATCACCTCACATGTTAATGGATAGGTATAAAATCAAACCGAACTGCCTGCCAAAAATCATTTTGTTAAAATGAACAAGATCAGGTACCGAAATGGCACTAATTGGTCAATTAGTGTAATCAAGTCCCCGACCCTAGATTCTCTGGTTGCGTAGGAAGTGAGATACACTCTCATGCGTCACTTGGTTTCTAGTCGACCTCAATAGGCTAGTGGCGACTCCTTTTGTGCAAAATTCCTAGAAATATCCCAATGTCACGCGGGGAATGGGCTTGGGAGAGCCCATACCTAATCATCAGCCTTAGGTCCATCCTTTAGGTAATACCCCTAAGCCTGTTCCCTCCCCCCGAGGGGTAGGTCGCGACAGCTTGGTGAATCTATTGGGGATCTGGTTTTAGACCTTAGAGGGCTTAGGCTGAAATTGATCTTGTTCAAAAATATTATTATTTAGTAGTGAGGATCCGAAGTACATCCCTAATAGGTCGGTTGTTTAATGTTCATGCTGAATGAGAGGTATAGGGGAACTGTTTGCTCACATTTGTCTTGCAGGGCGGTGTAGGAATGTATGATTTATTTTTTATGTACGAAGTGCTGATTGCTTATAAATTGTCATGCATGCGTTCCCTACATTGCACTACACTGTAGCACACACTACCTGCCGTCAGACCTGGGCCGCATAGGATCACTTAGGATGGTGTTGAGGTGGATACCACTCCGACTACAGCTGTGTAGTACGAGTCACCCATCTCTACCTTGAAATTTCTTTCTTCATGTCAAAGGCACCCACCCCGGTCTGCAACCGTGCGACACGGGTCGGTTCTTTGACAAAGCCAGAGTCATGGGTAACACGACCTAACCGCAATCTTGTTGGTTCAGTCCGGTGATCTTATGACTCCATTTTGAGCTGTCTAGTGTAGAAATCGAACCACCGCCCATGCGCATGTCTATGTCATTGGCATTGTTACTCAATGAATGGGGTAAGTTTTTCGAATTCCTTTCTGCGCAATTTATTTATTTGCTTTCTTTTAGGTCGGTCCATGACAAATTAGGTTTGTCATAACTCTGATTGGCATACGATGGGGGTACCCGAGCTTCACATCATTTCCGTCCCAAAAGCTAAGCTCCGCACGTGGTGGGATAGACTGGATCTGACTAACCGTGACTGGGTGCGATCTTATGTCGAATGATTACTCTCCCTTTTGGAGATGGAGACTCATTATGGTCTTGTGCGAGCATTAACGCATGTTTGGTGCCTCGCAACTTGCACGTTCATATTCGGTGATCACGAACTCACTCTAACCTTGGAGGAATACAGTATTGCCATTGAAAAGCCCTTAGTGTCGGAGTTAGTTAGCCTACCCGTAGGAACTGAGCATGTATCGACCTTATCTGAGTTCCTTAAAGTTAAGGGAGAGGACGTGAGAAAAGTTTTGAAAGCCAATCGCAAAATCTACCCGTTTTCATTTCTAAATGAACTTTTTCAAAATGCCCCATCTTTCCAAAATAATAGGATCTTCCTGCTAACTTTCTTTGGGTTTGTGATATTCACACACTATAGGAATGCTATTAACCCTTTCGTAGTATGGGTGGTTCATGAAGTATGTATGGGAAAGGGCTTTGTTAATGCTATCTTAATTGAAACATTTATTTCCCTTACTCGTTTTAAAGAAAATAAAGACAAAGCTTTCCATGCTCCTCCTGCACTCTTGTAAATTTGGTTCTTCTCTCACATTAAGGGGTTTGGTGACTTGATGACTGTAAGCAACATTTCTGACTCTAGCCACCCTATCCTAAAGTTTAGAGATAGGAAAACGTTTGCCCTTGATTATCATTATTCTGAGTGGTTAGTTTTCATGACCAACCCTGGACTTAAGGATTTCCAATGGTATACCAAATGGCTCCAAGTTCAAGAAGCGTGGTTCTTGTGTGGGCTTGCTGAACCTATTCCTTTGTTGGGAATCACTGGAGTCACTGAATATTACCCGACACGAGTCGCTCGTTAGTTTCAAGAGGTTTAATAGCTTCCGCCGGCGATTCAGGAGGACCTGCTCAGGATAGACTTCCTTAACGGATGCCAAGATCACGAAGACTCCGCCACATTGGTCAAGTCGTTGTGGGATATATGCCACCCCTAGAAGCTAATATGTCATGAAAAAGAGTTGGAGGGGTAACAACAAACCTACTATGCCTCGAAGGAGTACATCCTTAGGCACAAAATTCCGGAGAGCCTCCGCTCGAAGATTCCTAAAGTGCCATTGAAAATCACCCACTGAGCCGAGATCAAGTGCCTCAAAAGGGAACTCGAGGAGGCCGAAGAGCGTGCTTTAAAGTTAACCCAAGTTAGTGGAGCTGCCATGAGCGGAAGTTGTCCTCATTAGTTAGATTGAGTAAAGTGCGATATGTAGCGGGACCATTCTCGCATGCATTGCAATATTAAGGAGTTTGTCTCGTGTCTCAATGTTGAAAATTAGGAGTTAGGAAAGTGTCTTTCCGTCTTCGAAGTAGCTTTGTTGTTTAGGGGTTTTCTCTCATTTTTTTTTCTTGTATTATGTGGCAACCTGGCTTTCAATGAAACGAACAAGTTAGGGCGATTAGATCTTTGTCATGGGCCGACTGCTTGATTATTACTTGTACTTATATATGCTTATCTACTCTTGGACTCAGGTACTAGCCGATCGATTGTCTTTTGCCGATCGTCGACATGGCCAAGCGGAGATCCCTGATTTACACACGCGCAAAAGTTAGGATAGAGAACGAGGACACCAACATGCGCATGGCCAAGATGGAGGATCAGCTGGCCCAACTCACCTCAATGATGCTTGAAATAAGCTAGAAGCTTAAGGAGCCCCCCGTTGTAGCTGTCACTGGAACATCTACTCCTACGTCATCAGGACATGCTCCCCCATCAACAGTAGGCATGCACATTGCTGATCTCCCTAGGAAAGAAACTATCGGAGAGGCTCATTCTTTCACGCCAATCATCGTCAATTTGGATTCTCCTTCGAAGGAAAACCCAACACCCCGCCTAAGTGAAGAGAGTGAAAAACGTTTGGCAAAGATGGAGGAGCGACTATGTGCCTTGCAAGGTTAAGAGCTTAAAGGAGCTAATAGGCTATCTCCATACACCAAAGCGAACTTCCCTGAGAATTTCCAAGAGCATGAGTTCACAAGAAAGTATGATGGAACGAGATGCTTGTTGCGAACTCTTTTTTTGGGATCCCGATTGGGGCGAGCGCCTGTGGAGGCTAATGGTTCGGCTAGGTCTATCGGGCTTAGCCCGGACTCTCCAAAGTCCACAAATTCACGACTTAATGGTTCAAGTTTTTTAACCTGTGAGTTAATTTAAAAATGAGTCCCCACTAATCAATTTGGGGTAGGTCGATTAGAAACCTAAGCGAAGTATCGTGAGAAACACTTGCTCCAACGCAACCAAAGAAATTGGGATCAGGGACTTGATTACACTAGTTAATCACTAATGCCTTTTCAGTACCTAATCTTATTTAAACTCTAAAGCTTTTTGGATTTTTGAGGAATTTTCCATGCATTTGTGGAGGAAAAACATTTTTTGGGTCTTTTTCTCATTTTTTTTGGACATAAAAAGCATTTTTGGGATTTTTGATATTTTTCTGAAAATAAAATCATTTTCTGAATTTTTTCTGATTTTTTTGCTTTTTTTGGGAAAATATGGGATATTTTGATATTTTTGATTTTTTGGAAAATAAATTATTATTTTTTTAATTAAAATATTATAATATAATTATAATATATTATATTATAAGGGACTCGGGTCGGATCCTCGGGTTGGGTTCGACCCAGATCGCACATGACCAGCCTGAATTGTGGCACCCTCTCGACGGTCCCCGATCCGTTGCGGTCACCACAGGTACTTTTCACTTATCGTACTACATAACAGTCTAATAACTTTTTGATTAAAGCGAAACCATAGTTCATCGGGGTTAATAAATAAAATTTCTCTCCCATTTTTTTGTTTTTTTGTAAAGGTCCCAGCGCAGCTCATCAACGGAAGCATAAACGAATCTCACCATCCCTTACTCCAATAACAATAATGTAATGCACACTAACTACGCTCCAAATGAAAAGACAAAGCCGAGTCACTTTTATTTATATTTTCACGATGGACATCTCGGGTCGGTATAGCCAAAAGGCCAAGATTTTAACTATACTTGGCTATAGCTCAAAAGAGAACTCGACCCTACATCAAACATGTACACCCCTCCATCAACAAGCATCGGCTATCCCCAAAAAGTGCCAGCTCCCACCAGCTATAAGTGCTATCACACCCAACCCGGTGCATCGGGCGGCGGCGGCGGCGACATCCCCTGCATCACCCCATCATGCCGGACTTGGACAGACAAAAACTCCTGAATAACCGGGCCATCAGCAAGACCCACATCGTACATCACCAAGACACGGACTTGGACAAACACTAAACCAGGGGCACCGACACAGATGTGCTCTGTGCACTCCACATCAACATGAGTAGGTATACCATAGTAGGTACCATGCACGATTGGTGAAAGAGGCATCCTTCTAATCTGAAATGTTAATCCCCAAAGGGGTGAGTACAACCACTCAGTAGTAAAGATCCACTAAACTACACAATGCGTCAAACAGAACAATCAAGGTATCATGAACAAAACACATATCATTCATGCATTCAAGCATACCTCACCTAACAGCCATGCATATATCACCATGCACTTGTACTTACCTCATCAAGCAGCCAAGCATATATCATCATGCAACGTGCATATACCACCATGCACTCATCATTAAGCAGCCATGCATATATCATCATGCAATCTGCATATACCACCATGCACTCATCATTAAGCAGCCATGCATATATCACCATGCCATATGCACACATCCATGCGCGTGATTCAATTCTCGATCTTTATCTTTCAAATAGATCACATCATTTTTCTTCCGAGGGACCAATGTTTGCATCCCTCAATTTATCGCTCGCACCCAACCTGGCATCGCGAGGAGCCTCCGGCACACACCTTCGGGCATCTGGCGCACACACTCTAGGCATCTCGTACCCTAACTGGCATCACGAGGAATCCCCCCGGCACACACCTCTAAGGCTTCCGGCACACACCTCCAGGCACCCCGACACTCCCGGGGCATCCCGACACTCTCGAGGCATCGTCGGCTCACACCTCCGACGGTCTTGTTATTATCTCAATTTATATTCACACATGTATCTCAATTTTAACATGGCATTTGATGCATCAATATCAAGAGTCTCAACCAGCTTTTGATGTCATGTAACATGCCATATGTCACCACATATGCAGCAAAATCAACCACTCAAAGCATTACATCACATGGAAAATTCATTTATTTTTGAAAACGCATCAATTTTCGGATAAAACAGAATGCACTCCTTTAGTTAAAACCCTAAAAAATTTAGTAAATGGTATTAATAAATTCTGAAAACTTGACACATTATAGACGAGACCTAAAGGCAGATATCTTATGAAAAATACCATACCAAAAGAATCTCACATAAAATAGTACGGTCCATGCATCATAGTTTTCAAAATTTCAACACTTCAGCTTGCACAGTTTCGGAAGTAATTTAAATTAAATATCCAAATGAACTCAAAAATTTTTGAAATTTTTATTTGTTATATAAAAGTCCTAAAGGTAAATATCTCGTGAAGAAATTGAAACCCAAATCGTTTTAGATTAATAGATATAGACGATTAATTCCCCCAGTTCTCGATGCCGTTTTTCCAGATTATCTTCTTTCATAGGAAACTCGTTTCACAGACCTACATATGTCCGTTTCTTCTAAATTTTCAGTATGTTATTCCTCAGGATATTACCTACAACTTTCATTAAGGACACATGATCAAATTGTAACTGGATTATTTTGTAAAAATCACAGAATCATACTAGGTCGAGGTAGCATTTTCCCAAATCCAGTTTCTTCAAAGGACAACGATTTCATCGACCTATTTTTGTTCATTTCCTCTAAATTTTTGATATTTTTTACCTCAAGAAGTACACTACAACTTTCATTAATAAATCAAAGTGGTATTTTCGCAAGAAAGTTACTTTTCAGTCCACGAAATCACTAAAGGTCAGCACAACAAATTCCAAATCTGATATCTCCAAAGAAAAATCATTTTACTAACCAATACTTGTTCGTTTTACCTCAAATTTTAGTATGTTATTCCTCAAGATGTCCCCTACAACTTTCATTAAGAGATTGAAGGAAGATTCCAACTAAAAAGTCGCATGCAGCTCACAAACTCATGAAGGGTCGGACTGATTTTTCCAGAAAACAGCATGCTAGGCCAACAAATCTCTCCCCAAAGCTTCGAAATTTCATCACTTCCACCACAACCAAAGTTTATCATCCCTTACAACACATATCACAGCAAACAAAGGGTGGATTTTAGGACTCTACTTGCCTCAAATTCGAGCACAAACACAGTGACAAACGGCGGGCAAGGCGGCGAAAGAACGGCGGCGAATGGACCTCCTCCTTCCCTCTCGCACGCACGGTCTCCCCTTTTCTCTCTTCCTTTCTTTTCTCTCTTTCTCTCTCACTCTCTCTCTCTCGAACAGTAACTCTTCTCTTTCTCTCCCTTTCCTTGCTTAATCCGCCTCCCTCTTCCTCTCTAATTTTCTTCCTTTCAATGATTAACAATCATTGATCTTGCATGCCGGCGCCACTTGGCTTTAAGGGAGAAACACTTGGCAATTTTCATGCAAGAGGGGCTTCATCCGGCTGGACTTAGGCCCACCTTGGTCGACGGCCCAATGGGGCTTCATGGGCCTGGCTTTGGGCCGGGCTTGAATGGCCGAAATGTGGGTGATCGTGGGCCGGGTTTTGGGCCGGCTTGGCCTAAGAATTTCGGCCCACTTCCCCTTTAATAATCTACTAATATTTTCCATTTAAATAAATACCTAACTTGCAAAAATAATATGGCCAAAACTTGGGGCATTGATCCGTGAAAAATCAAATCCATAAAGTGTATAGCCAAAAACAAAAATTTCTCAATATTAAATTATCCTATGGCACCAAGTTTGATAATCCTAAGAACATAAGATACAATTCCATTGAGATACTCGGCCTTGGTCTCTCATGGTTCAAACAAAACACTTCCATTACCCCTTTTTATAGGTTGTAATGCCTCTAGAATTTGCCATGAAATTTTGGGGATGCCACAATTCTCCCCTCCTTAGAGAATTTCGTCCTCAAAATTAGACATCTCTTATGTCTCTTGAAATGGGCGAGGGTACCTTTCCCTTATTTCATTTTCACTCTCTCATGTGGCTTCCTCCACATCATGATGTCGCCATAATATCTTTACCAACGGGATTTTCTTGGTCCTAAGAATTTTCTCCTTTCGATCCAGCACTTGCACAGGCTGTTCAGTGTGCCTCACTTTCTCATCCACTTTGATGGCTTCATGATTGAGTATGTGACTAGGATCCGGCTGGTACTTTCTCAGCATCGACACATGAAACATATCATGTAAATTTCCCAATTTTGGAGGCAGCGCCAAACGATAAGCTACCTCTCCTATTCTTTCAAGTATCTCAAAAGGTCCTACAAATCTAAGACTTAACTTACCCTTCATTCCAAATCGAGATATTTCTTTCATAGGGGATACTTTGAGAAATACATGATCTCCCACATTAAACTCCAAAGGCCTTCTACGCCTATCCGCATAATCTCTTTATCGGTTCTAGGCTATCTTAAGTCTTTTCCTGATTATCTCGATCGTTTCTGTAGTAAATTGCACTAACTCAGGTCCTGTCAGTTTTCTTTCACGTACTTCATTCCAACAGACAGGGGTTCTACACCTTCTTCCATATAATACTTCATACGGAGCCATGCCTATACTTTTCTGAAAACTATTGTTATAGGCGAACTCTATCAGGTGCAAATTTTCATCCCAATTTCCTCTAAAGTCAATAACACAGGCTCTTAGCATATCTTCTAGAGTCTGGATCACTCTTTCTGTTTGTCCAGGTGTTTGAGGATGAAAAGCAGTACTAAATTGAAGCTTTGTCACTAAGGCATTTTGGAGGCTTCGCCAAAAATTTGAAGTAAACCTAGAGTCTCGATTAGAGGTGATCGTTACCGGAATACCATGTAAGCATATTACTTGGCTTACATATATCTCAGCAAGTTTACTCATCGAGTAGTCTACATGGACAGCTAGGAAATGAGCAGGTTTAGTCAAACGATCCACTATCACCCAAATCGAATCGTGACCTCCTCCTTCCCTCTCGCACGCACGGTCTCCCCTTTTCTCTCTTCCTTTCTTTTCTCTCTTTCTCTCTCACTCTCTCTCTCTCTCGGGCGGTAACTCTTCTCTTTCTCTCCCTTTCTTTGCTTAATCCACCCCCCTCTTCCTCTTTAATTTTCTTCCTTTCAATGATTAACAATCATTGATCTTGCATGCCAGTGCCACTTGGCTTTAAGGGAGAAACAATTGGCAATTTTCATGCAAGAGGGGCTTCATCCAGCTGGGTTTAGGCCAGCCTTGGTGGACGGCCCAATGGGGCTTCATGGGCCTAGCTTTGGGCCGGGCTTCAATGGCCGAAATGTGGGTGATCGTGGGCCGGGTTTTTGGGCCAGCTTGGCCTAAGAATTTAGGCCCACTTCCCCTTTAATAATCTACTAATATTTTCCACTTAAAAAAATACCTAACTTGCAAAAATAATATGGCCAAAACTTGCGGCATTGATCAGTGAAAAATCAAATCCATAAAGTGTATAGCCAAAAACAAAAATTTCTCATTCTCAAATTATCCTATGGCACCAACTTTGATAATCTTAAGAACATAAGATACAATTCCATTGAGATACTCGGCCTTGGTCTCTCATGGTTCAAACAAAACACTTCCATTACCCCTTTTTATAGGTTGTAACGCCTCTAGAATTTGCCATGAAATTTTGGGGATGCCACATGAATGGGCCTAAAGTGCGGGCCCACATGGGCCCGAAACACAGGCCTAGCCCGCAGACTCCCTAAAAAAAGGCCCACATCCACCCGAGCCCACGTGCGCCTGTATTCGGCAAGCTACACCCAAACCCTAGGGCCACCGGGTCACACGCCCGCCTTGAGCATGACCCGGTTTCGCGGCTATCTCCCCTCCTGTCCATCTGCGACGCTGATGGAGGAGCTAGAACGGCAAATCGGCATCGGCGACGACGATGACGCAAAAGATAGCAATGGCAAAGCTAATCAACAGGATTGGCGTCGGAGGACGTGGGACGTCAACAACACGGAGGCACTCAGCCAGTAGGGACTGAGACTAGGGTTTTAAGAGGGGAGGTAACAGCGACAACGCGAGTAGAGCTATCGTTACCTGTCGGCGGCGTCGGCGGCGTCGGCACGGTATGGCGGCGCAGTTTAATGCGATGGTGATAACTTCGAGGGGACGGCAGCAAGCCTTCAAGGCAACGACGTCTGGGCTTGGTTGAGGTGTTGATGGCAGTACAGCTTGAGGCAACAGCGTCTGGGCTCAATGGAGGTGACGGCGTAGAGGGGGGAATAGTGGCACGGCTCGGTAGAGCGTTTGGTGGCAATGGTAGCAGGAGCAAGAATAGCGTTGGAATTGTGGCACAGCTCAGCACGGCGTCAGGGCTGTGGCGGAGCTCGATCAATCCCCGGATCTAGACCTTGGCCGGCCCCTGCTCTCTGAAACCCACTCACTTAGCCCCTTCCGCCCTCAGATCTCCCTCCTCTCTGCAGGTTCGCTTGTCGCCGGCCTCCCCCGATTACTCTCAGTAGGAGATCGTTTAAGCTCATGACCCGCTCTCTCTCTTGCTCACTCTTCAGTTTCCCCCTAAAGTCTCTCAGGAGAAGGTTTCTGATCTTATGTTGTTGTTCTCGCCTTCCCTTCCAACGTTCTATTTATAGGCATGGAGGCCGGTTGATGGAGGTGCTCGGACCACCGGTCCTTTGCACTCCAAGCGGCCTCTGCCTGCCGAACTGGCATCCTATTAAAGGCTCTAGATAGGCCGCCTACCACATTGAAGGTGTGTCTTCTCCACTTGCCGCACCGTACATCGCCGTCTACCCCTTTCCGTCCGGCATCGCGTGCGTTGGACTCCATTGCGCATGATGCAACTCCAATCGAGGAAGGAGACAAATGAGGAAGAAGACAAGTAGGGAGCAGAGGCCGGGCCGGGTCGCGCGAGCTGGGCCGCTGGGGGCCCTCACGAGGGAAGGAAAAGGGGGCTGGGCGCAAGAGGCCCAACCCCGGTGGGCTGCTGCTTTTTTGTTTCTTTTTGCTTTTATTTATTTTTTTGTTGTTTTTATTATTTATTATCCAAAGAAAGATTAAAAGAGACTAAGGCCTAATTAAAATTTAGGCGTTAACAGCCGCCCCTCTTTGAAAGTGATCTCGCAAAGGTTGCATTCAAAGACAAACTGATGCCTAAATTTTGTCCATGCATATGTCATAGACTTTATTTAGGACCTACTGTCCTACGCAAAAAAGAGCAATATAACATTACACATATTAAGACAGATAAGAAGATACCTGTAGCTACTTACCGGGAGTGAGTGAGATAGGGTGTGAACCCCTAGTTTGGCAAGTATCAAGGTGTCATCTTACTTGGTGACATGAGGAGGTTGCTTCTTCAGAACCCAAACCGTTCTTCAGTCGCTTGTTAGAGCAATAAGTGGTTTGTCTAGGATCTGAACCTTTCTTCGGTTGCCTTGACGAGGAATTGCTTTTCCAAGACCCGAACCTTTCTTCGATTGCCTTGATAGGGAATTGCTTTTCTAGGACCCGAACCTTTCTTCGGTTGCCTATTAAAGCAATAAGTTATTTGTCTCTAAGACCCGAACTTTTCTTCGATCACCTTGACGGAGAATTGCTTTTCCAGGACCCGAACCTTTTTGGTCGCTTGTTAGAGCAATAAGTGGTTTACCCGACCTTTCTCGGGGGATGCACCGACCTTTCTCAACGCATCTGTTTGTGGGGTGCCTGATCCCTGTCAAAGATACTGGTTGGTGCCCAACCTTTCTTGGGAGATGCGTCGACCTTTCTTAGGGCATCGGTTTATGGGGTGCTTGACTTTTGTCAAGGACACCAGTTGGTACCCGACCTCTCTCAAGAGGTGTGTCAACCTTTCTTAGGGCATTGATTTGTTGGGAGATACCTGGACATTTACAAGCATTTGAAAAAGTACCTGGATATTCATAAGTACTACCCTAGAGGATATTTGGGCCTTTGCAGGTGTCGAAGGGGTACTTGGATGATCACAAGTGCGAATTCTGGAGGGTGCCTAGACATTTGCAAGCATTGAAGCAGTACCTGGATAATCACAAGTACTAGATGCTGGAAAATACCTGATTGCTTGCACGTATCGAAAGAGTACTTGGATGATCACAAGTACGAACTTTGAAGGATGCCTGGACGTTCGCAGCCATCGAATAGGTACTTGGATGATCACAAGTATAAACTCTTGGTAGATGGAATATCGAGGACGTACCTAAGATATTCGTGAAGGTCTCTCACCTGCTGGTAATGGGAATATTGAGGACGCGCCTCGCATATTCGTGAAGGTCTTTCACCTCTTGATAATTGGGAATTTGAGGACGTACCTTGGATATTCGTGAAAGTCTCTCACCTCCTAGTAATTGAGAATATTGAGGACGTGCCTCGCATATTAAGGAAGGTCTCTCACCTCTTGGTAATTGGGCATATTGGGGACGTACCTTGGATATTCATGAAGGTCTCTCGCCTCCTGGTAATTGGGAATATCGAGGACGTGCCTCGCATATTCATGAAGGTCTCTCGCCTCCTGGTAATTGGAATATCGAGGACGTGCCTTGGATATTCATGAAGGTCTCTCACCTCTTGGTAATTGGGAACATCGAGGACGTACTTGAGATATTTGTGAAGGGGTCTCACCTCCTAGTAGTTGGAATACCGAGGACGTACCTTGGATATTTGTGAAGGTCTCTCACCTCCTGGTAATTGGGAATATCAGGGACGTACCTTGGATATTTATGAAGGTCTCTTGCCTCCTGATAATTGGGAATATCGAGGACGTGCCTCACATATTCATAAAGGTCTCTCGCCTCCTGGTAATGGGAATATTGAGGACGTACCTTGGATATTCATGAAGGTCTCTCACCTCCTGACAACATAAACTCGAATGTGGCACGAGACCTACCTGGATGGCCGCAGGCACTTGGAAGGGCTGGAAAACTTGGATGGTGGTAGGTATTTAAAAACAATGGGATACTTGAGTATCCATACTATGGGGACAACTCGAACAGATCGAGTGTCAAAAAAAGGGAGTATCCGAACGGTGGCCGGTACTTAAAGACAATGGGATACTTGGATAGTCACAAGCATCCAAACTTTAAAGACAACTCGAACAGGTCGAGTGTCATCAGAGGGAGCACTTAAGTAGCGGCAGGCACTCAAAAACAGGGGGATACATGGACAGTCGCAAATATCAATACTCTGGGGACAACTCAAACAGGTCAAATGTCGATAAGAAGGAGTACCCGACAAATGGTGGGTACTCAAAGACAATGGGATACTTGGACAGTTCCAAGCACCCAAACTCAAAGGACGACTTGAATAGGTCGAGTGTCAATAAGAGGGAGTACCTAGCAAGAGGTGGGTACTTAAAGACAATGGGATACTTGGACAGTTGCAAGCATCCAAACTCAAGGGACGACTCAAATAGGTCGAGTGTCAATAAGAGGGAGTACTTGGCAAGAGGTGGGTACTCAAAGACAAGGGGATACTTGGACAGTTGCAAGCACCCAAACTCAAGGGACAACTCGAATAGGTCGAGTGTCAATAAGTGAGTACTTGAACAATGGCAGGTATTTTAAGACAAATGGGGATAGGGATATGCTTACCTGGCAATATCTCTGATTTCAGGAAGTATGTCAGCTATTTGCACAGTATGCACACATGATTATATAAAGGGCATTGGCCTCGCTTTTACCAGGCACACATTGTGGCATCCTAAAATTTCATAACGATCTCTAGATACCCTGCAACCCTTGAATAGGTGATGGAAGCGCCATCAAATTATATTGTAGCCATTAGACCAATGAATTACAATAGATTAAGGCCGAGCATTTTAATGGACAATTATTTGGTTGGAAATATATTTTATGTCCATAAGCGATTAAGGATTGTATTAAAAGGATAAATTGATAAGGAAAATTTTATTCTTGGCCGTGCGCTTTATAAGTTGGATTTTATTAATTATTGTTGCAATTTTATGGCCATGTGAGTATTTGGGATTATGAAATTAAGTGGGGATTAAAGTAAATTGTTAAGAGCAATTATGGGCTCATTTAGTATTATTTTTGGGCCATTTAAAAGTTGGACTTTAGACCCAAAAGTGTTGGGCCCAAAGTAGGCCAAGAGGCCTGGCCCACGAAGCCCAAAGGGGCTGCTATCAACCGAAGGAGGAGAGGGAGGGTCGGATTGCATGCCTCTCCATTTGTCCCATTGAAGAAGCCACATGTCCTTCCATTTAAAGAGAGAGAGAAGGGGGCGTAATGGACGAAGCAACCGAGAGAGAGGAGTGTTTGTGCGAGAAAAAGAGAGAAAGAGAGAAAGAGAGAAAGAGGAGGAAGAAGACCGGCCGCCGTGCATCTGCCTAGCTGCCGCCGTCGAGGCCGCCTTGCCCCGCCATTGTGTTTGCTGTGATTTTCTTTGGATTTGAGGCAAGAATAGTCCATTGATCTACACTTTGCTTGCTGTGATTGTGTGTGATGTATGGTGAATTTCGGAGGTGGTGGAGGTGAGAATTTTCGAAGTTATGGGAGTAGTGCCTTAGTCTAGTAATCTGTTTTCTGGAAAAACAGTCCGACCTTTGATGATTTCGTGAGCTACATACAATTTTCTAGTTGGAATCTCACTTCGACTTCTTGATAAAAGTTGTAGAGGACTTCTTGAGGATTAACATACTAAAATTTGAGATGAAACGGACAAATATTGGATGGTGAAACAATTTTTATTCAAAGATACTAGATCTGGAAAACTGCTATGTTGATCCCTTGCGATTCTGTGATTTTTGTATAATTATCCAATCCAAATTTGATGTCCCGTCCTTGATGATAATTATAGATGACATTTTGAGGAACAATATACTGAAATTTCAGAATAAACGAACAAGTATTGATTTGGAAAATGATTTTTCTTTGAAAGGGATTAAATCTGGAGATTGAGCCGAGGATTAAGGTGAGTTGTAATAATTCATATCTTTTAATCCAAAATGAATTAGACTTCAATTTCTTCATGGGACTTTTACCCCTAGGTCTCAGCTATAACATATTAAAATCTCAGAATTTTCAGAGTTTATTTAAGGGCTTAATCAAAATTATTTCCGAAACTGTGTAAAAGTGGTGCTGGAATTTCTTTTGCTATGAAGTATGGACCTATGTGATTGATATGAAACTTTCTTGACAAAGTGTTATTCATGAAACCTCTTTCTCTAGGTCTTGTCTACATTATTTTAATTTTTCAAAATTTATTAATATCAATTACTAATTTTTCCAGAATTTTAATTAAAGGAATGCATTTCGTTTTGTTTGAAAATTGTCTTATTTTAAGAACAAATAAATTATTATATGGGATGTAGTATTCTGAGTTGCTATCTATGTAGCATGTGTGGTGACAATTGTGCAGTTCATATGACATCAAATTGATGAGATTTTATAAACTCCATGAAACTTTTGGCATCATTGCATCAAATGGCATTTTCCAAAGATGAGATCTATATATATTATGATGATGATGATACCGTCGGAGGCGTGAGCCGACGATGCCCCGGGAGTGTCGGGATGCCCGGAGTGTGTGTGCCGAATGTCCTCGAGAGTTTCGAGATGCCCAGAGTGTGTGTGCTGGATGCCCGAAGGTGTGTGCCGGATGCCCGAAGGTGTGTGCCGGATGACCTCGTGATGCCAGTTGGGGTGTGAGATGCCCGAAAGTGTGTGCCGGATGCCCTGAGGTGTGTGCCGAAGGTTCCTCGCAATGCCAGGATTGGGTGCGAGCGATATATGAGGGATGTAAACACTGGTCCCTAGAAGAAAGAAAAATGAGATCCTTTTGAAAATTAAAATGGGAATCGAATCATGCATATGTGGGTGTGCATATGGCATGGGATATAATTGCGTATGAAATTGAGTTGATACTATATGGCATTGAGAATGCGATCATGATGGTATTGAATGGATCTCATGGGGATAGATACATGATGGTATAGAAGATATGAATCATGCGCATGTATGTGTATATGGCATGGAACATGAATTGCTTTAATGAATGAATCTCATGGAAATGCAAGCATGATTACAAGAATGATATGTCCATTTCACACGAAATTGTGGTTGTCTTACTTGTTGCATTGTGTAGTTTGACGGATCTTTACTGCTTAGTGGTTGTACTCACCCCTTTTGGAGGCTAACATTTCAGATTGAGAGATGCCTCTATCACCTGTCACGCGTGGTACATTTTATGGCTTACTGTCTGATGTTGAGGTCGAGTGCTCGGAGCACCCCTGCGTTGGTGTTCATGGTCTGGTGTTTATCTACGTCCGTGTTTTCGTTATGTATGATGTGGGCCTACCTGATGGCCCCGTAGTCCAGGAGTTCCTGTCCGTCCATGTTCGTCGAGATGGGAGGATAATGGGGATGCTGCCGCTGCCACCGGCCGATGCACCGGGCTAGGTGTGATAGGAGCGTGTGACTGGTAGAGGTTGACACTTTTTGGATGGCCGACACTGGATGATGGATTGGTGTACATGTCATGATGTAGAGTCGGGTTCTTCTAGGTTAGAGAAGAGCTTAGTTAAAGCCTTGGCCTTTTGTTGTACTGACTCGTGATATTCATCAAAGTATGTAAATAAAAGTGGTTCGACATTAGCTTCTATATATATATCAAAAGTGTAGCTGGTGTTTATTGCATTGTATTATTTAGTTTGAGTATAGGTTAGGGAGATGTCGAGTATGCTTCCGTTATATGAACTACACTGGGATCGATTGAGATGGTACAAACCCCCTAGGATTTATGGACCCACTACAATTCAAATGGTATCGGAGTGACATGTCATTAGGATAAGTGAAAGGTAAGCGAACTGTGGCGACCCTAACGGATCAGGGGCCGTGTCAAGGGGTGCCACAACCTCTTTGGTATCAGAGCAAATGTTTATAGGTGGAGTGATAAGGAGCCTCATTTGGAAATTGAAGAATATGATGACAATGCACACCATCGGATACTAACTGGGATAGTTGACTAACTTTGAATAACGGGTGATGGGTATTCACTCGTAGATCCCTAGTAGTTATTATGAGTTGCTTTTAGGTGCTAGTAACATGTATATGTTACTTATATATAGTTGTAATTGCTTTTAAATGGAGACATTGAGTCACAGATTATTCCTGAAGCAAATGCTTGGAAACTGCAGGAAAATCATGGTACGAGCTGGAAGTACTCACCCATCGAGGGCTGAAGCCTCTGCTGCAAGGGCTGAACCCCGAATGGAAGATATCATGCAAGCATTGGCCAATATTGGAAATCTGATGGAAAGACAAATGCAGCAACAACACGGAGTGGAACGTCGCCCTCAAGGATTGGTGGAGCAGTTTTTGAAGTTGAAGCCACCTAAGTTCAATGGAATGGGAAGTCCTGAGGAGGCGGAACATTGGATTGATGGGATGGAACAAATTTTCCGGTTGTTGGACTGCAATGATGCTGGGAAAATAACTTTGGAAGAGTACCAGCTGGAAGGAAATGCAAAGTTTTGGTGGAGAGCTTCGAGAGACACGATCTTTCCACCAAGTACTGATATAAATTGGGACGAATTAGTCAGAGCTTTCAATAGGAAGCATTTTTCTGATTGTGCCAAGGATAAGAAGATTACTGAATTTGTTCAGCTGGAACAAAGGGAGTTGACAGTAGATCAATATGAGGCAAAATTTTCTGAATTGCCTAGGTATGCTCTCAGGTTGATTAAGGATCGTGAGGAAAGAGCTAAGAGATTTCTGAAAAGGGTTGAGGACTGATATCAAGAAACAACTGGTGCCTCTGAATATAATTGATTACAATGAGATTTATGAAAGGTCACAGTTGGTAGAGCAGGAACTGGTGAGAGAGCGATTAGAATCTAAGAGACAGTTGACCTTTAGTGATATCAGACGGGTAAGAGACCCTATCCCGGTCAAGGTCATACCTGGAATTCTAAGAAAAAGAGTAATTTTGGAAAATTTGGAAAAGCCAGAGATGGCCTGAATATAGGGAAAGCACCCTATCAGCATGATGCTTGTCGAAGATGTGATGGGCAACATGGCCCAGGACCTTGCAATGGACGGCTGAAATGCTATGGTTGTGGACAGGTAGGTCACCTCAAGAGAGACTATCCACAGGAGAGGTCACAGCTGAGTGTCGGCTCGGTGTGATAGGTACAACAAAGTGTTGTTAGACCAAACCTACCAAGGAATCCACAGAGGCCACTAGCACAAGGAAGGGTGTATGCGGTCACCCAAGAGGAAGCGGAAGCTTCCAAAAATGTTATCTCAGGTACGATTTTTATAAATAGTAAGAAGGCATATGCATTGTTTGACACGGGTGCTACGCATTCATTTATATCTGAAAGATATAGGCAATTGAGTAAAATAAAAACTACGCCTCTTGAGACGCCTATTTGTGTTTCCATGCCTTTAAAGAATATGGTATTATCTACAATGATTTGTGCAAAATGTAAGATAACTATAGATGGACGAGTTATGGAAATAGATCTAGTTGTGATGGCTATGTATGACTTTGATGTTATCATAGGAATGGACTGGCTCCATAAGTATAGGGCTAAGGTGGATTGCTATAGGAAAGTGATCCAGTTCATGTTACCTGATCAGTCTAGTTTTGAATCTTTTGGAGGTAAGACAAACCCCTCTATGGCCATCATCTCAATGGTAGAAGCTCGTGAACTACTTGACGAAGGATGTCAAGGATACCGAGTAGTAGTAAGAGATCTTACTAAGAAAAAGGCTAAAATCGATGAGATTCGAATAGTCAGGGAATTTCAGGATGTGTTTCCTAAGGAATTGCTTGAATTACCACTGGAACAAGAGATCGAATTTGAAATTGAACTAATGCCTGGAACAGGACCAATATCGAAAGCCCCGTATAGAATGGCCTTGGTGGAGCTGAAGGAGTTGAAGGTGTAACTACAAGAGTTGCTTGATAAAGGATTTATTAGACCAAGTGCTTCACCTTGGGGTGCACCAGTTCTATTTGTGAAAAAGAAGGACGGGTCGATGCGTTTATATTGACTATAGGCAGCTGAACCAGGTGACTGTAAAGAATAAGTATCTCCTTCCCAAGAATTGATGATTTATTTGATCAATTGCAAGGAAGTTCAATTTTTTCTAAAATTGACTAAAGATCAAGATACCATCAGTTAAGGATAAAGAAAGAAGACATTCCTAAGACGGCATTTAGGACTCGTTATGGACATTATGAGTTCTTAGTTATGCCTTTTGGATTAACGAATGCACCAGCCGCATTCATGGATTTAATGAATAGGATATTTAAGCCTTATCTGGATCAGTTTGTAATTGTTTTCATTGATGATATCCTGATATATTCTAAAGGACCTGAAGAGCATGAACGACACCTAAGGATAGCATTGCAAACGCTAAGAGATCATAAGTTATTCGTCAAATTCAGTAAGTGTGAATTCTGGCTAGACCGGATAACATTTTTAGGGCACGTGGTGTCGGGTAATGGAATTGCAGTAGACCCTGCAAAGGTTGAGATGGTAATGAATTGGCCGAGACCGACAACGCTAACTGAGATACGAAGTTTCTTAGGTTTGGCTAGCTATTATAGGAGGTTTATTGAAGGATTTTCACACCTGGCAGGCCCTCTAACGAAATTGACTCGGAAAAATGTGAGGTTTGAATGGAGTGGAGAATGTGAAAGAAGTTTTCAAGAACTTAAAAGGAAGTTAACTATAGCTCCAATTCTAACTATACCATCTGGATCTGACGGATTCATGGTGTATAGTGATGCATCTCATAAAGGACTGGGATGTGTTCTGATGCAACATGGCAAGATCATAACCTATGCATCGAGGCGATTGAAACCTTATGAGTCAAATTACCCAACCCATGATTTAGAATTGGCAGCTATAGTGTTTGCTTTGAAAATATGGAGACATTATCTGTATGGAGAAAAGTTTGAAATCTATACAGATCATAAGAGCTTAAAGTACTTGTTTTCGCAAAAAAAGTTGAACATGAGACAGAGAAGGTGGATGGAATTATTAAAAGATTATGACTATGAAATACGATACCATCCAGGAAAGGCAAATAAGGTAGCAGACGCCCTTAGTCGAAAGTCGGCTATGGACATGGCTAGTCTAAGAATAACAGAGTGGAATCTGTTAAAGTCCATTGTGGATTCAGACTTCAAGTTGGAAATAGACCACCGTACTGGTATGCTTACTGCATTAAGGATTGAGCCTAAAATTATTCAGAAAGTTAAGATTCTACAGGAATTTGATCCAGAGATTATGAAGATACGAAATGCTGTGTCTTTAGGGAAAAGACCAGAGTTTCAAGTCTCTGAGGATGGAGTAGTAAGATGCCAAGGACGGCTCTGTGTTCTTGATAATGAAGAAGTAAGAAGGGAGATCCTATTAGAAGCTCATAAGAGTAATTATAGTATTCATCCGGGGAGTACAAAAATGTATAGAACTTTACGCCAGCAATTCTAGTGGAATGGCATGAAGAAGGATATAGCTAAACATGTTTCTCGATGTTTAGCATGCCAGCAAGTGAAAACAGAACACCGCAAACCTGCAGGACTATTAAGACCATTGGACGTACCATAATGGAAATGGGAGCATGTGACAATGGATTTTGTGCAAGGACTACCAAGGACATCAAGTGGTCACAACTCTATTTGGGTAATAGAAGATCGTTTGACTAATTCTGCTCATTTCCTAGCGGTCCGCATAAACTATTCGATGAATAAACTTGCTGAGATATATGTAAGCCAGGTAATACGCTTACATGGTATTCCTGTAACGATCACATTTGATCAAGACTCTGGGTTTACTTCAAATTTTTGGCGAAGTCCCCAAAATGTTTTGGGGACGAAGCTTCAATTTAGTACTGCTTTTCATCCTCAAACAGATGGACAAACGGAAAGAGTGATTCAAACTTTGGAAGATATGCTGAGAGCTTGTAATATTGATTTTAAGGGAAGTTGGGATGAAAAGTTGCACTTGATAGAGTTCGCCTATAACAATAGTTTTCGGAAAAGTATAGACATAGCTCCGTATGAAGCATTATATGGAAGAAGGTGCAGGACCCCTATTTGTTGGAATGAAGTAGGTGAAAGGAAATTGACAGAACCTGAATTGGTACAAATTACTACTGAGGCTGTTGAAATTATTAGGAAATGACTTAAAACAACCCAGAGTAGGTAGAAAGACTACTCAGATTAGCGTATGAGACCTTTAGAATTTAATGTGGGAGATCATATGTTCCTTAAAGTATCCCCTATGAAAGGAATATCTCGATTTGGAATGAAGGGTAAGCTGAGCCCTAGATTTGTTGGACCTTTTGAGATACTTGAAATAATAGGAAATGTAGCTTATCGTTTGGCGCTGCCTCCTAAATCGGGAAATCTGCATGACGTATTCCATGCATCGATGCTGAGAAAGTATCAGCCGGATCCTGATCACATACTCGATTATGAAGCCATCAAAGTGGATGAGAAAGTGAGGTATATTGAAGAGCCTGTGCAAGTGCTGGATCGAAAGGAGCAAATTCTTAGGACCAAGAAGATACCATTGGTTAAGATATTATGGCGACATCATGATGTGGAGGAAGCCACATGGGAAAGTGAAAATTAGATGAGGGAAATGTAGCCACACTTGTTTAAAGAGACATAAGTGATGTCAAATTTCGAGGACGAAATTCTCTAAGGAGGGGAGAATTGTGGCATCCTAAAATTTCATAACGATCCCTAGATACCCTGCAACCCTTGAATAGGTGATGGAAGTGCCATCAAATTATATTGTAGCCATTAGACCAATGAATTACAATAGATTAAGGATGAGCATTTTAATGGACAATTACTTGGTTGGAAATATATTTTATGTCCATAAGCGATTAAGGATTGTATTAAAAGGATAAATTGATAAGGAAAATTTTATTCTTGGTCGTGCACTTTATAAGATGGATTTTATTGATTATTGTTGCAATTTTATGGCCATGTGAGTATTTGAGATTATGAAATTAAGTGGGGATTAAAGTAAATTGTTACGAGAAATTATGGGCTTATTTAGTATTATTTTTGGGCCATTTAAAAGTTGGACTTTAGACCCAAAAGTGTTGGACCCAAAGTGGGCCAAGAGGCCTGCCTACGAAGCCCAAAGGGGCTGCTATCGACCGAAGGAGGAGAGGGAGAGGCGGATTGCATGCCTCTCCATTTGTCCCATGGAAGAAGCCACGTGTCCTTCCATTTAAGCCAAGTGTCCAATGCCATGCAAAACCTCATGATTAACTAGTAATCATGAGGGTGAAAGGAAGAAAAAGAGAGAAAAGGGGGCATAATGGACGAAGCAACCAAGAGAGAGGAGTGTTCGTGCAAGAGAAAGAGAGAAAGAGAGAAAGAGGAGGAAGAAGACTGGCCGCCGTGCATCCGCCTAGCTGCCACCGTCGAGCCCGCCTTGCCCCGCCATTGTGTTTGCTGTGATTTTCTTTGGATTTGGGGCAAGTAGAGACCATTGATCTACACTTTGCTTGCTGTGATTGTGTGTGATGTATGGTGAATTTCGGAGGTGGTGGAGGTGAGAATTTTCGAAGTTATGGGAGTAGTGCCTTAGTCTAGTAATCTATTTTCTGGAAAAACAGTCCGACCTTTGATGATTTTGTGAGCTGTATGCAATTTTCTAGTTTGAATCTCACTTTGACTTCTTGATGAAAGTTGTAGAGGACTCCTTGAAGATTAACATACTAAAATTTGAGATGAAGCGGACAAGTATCAGATGGTGAAACCATTTTTCTTAAAAGATACTAGATCTGGAAAACGGCTATGTTGATCCCTTGCGATTCTGTGAATTTTGTAAAATTATCCAGTCCAAATATGATCTCGTGTCCTTGATAACAATTGTATATGACACCTTGAGGAACAATATACTGAAATTTGAGAATAAACGGACAAGTATTGATTCGGAAAATGATTTTTCTTTGAAAGGGATTAAATCTGGAGATTGAGCCGAGGATTATGGTGAGTTGTAATAATTCATATCTTTTAATCCAAAATGAATTAGACTTCAATTTATTCATGGTACTTTTACCTCTAGGTCTCAGCTATAACATATTAAAATCTCAGAATTTTCAGAGTTCATTTAAGGGCTTAATCAAAATTATTTCCAAAACTGTGCAAAAGTGGTGCTGGAATTTCTTTTGCTGTGAAGTATGGACCTATGTGATTGATATGAAACTTTCTTGACAAAGTGTTATTCATGAAACCTCTTTCTCTAGGTCTTTTCTACATCATTTTAATTTTTCAGAATTTATTAATATCAATTACTAATTTTTCCAGAATTTAATTAAAGGAATGCAATCCGTTTTGTTTGAAAATTGTCTTATTTTAAGAACAAATAAATTATTGGGATAAGTGTGGGAAGTCCAAAAACTTGTCACGAAAATGCATTTTAGTCCTAAAACTTGCAAAAAGTGCATTTAAGTCCTAAAACTTGTCAAATTATTTCAAATGAGTCCTAAAATCGACGCCATTAGCCTTTTCCATTAAAAATGCTGACGTGGCACTTTAAATAATTTTTAATTTCGACATGGATTTTTAAATAATTTTTTATTCATTTTTAAAAAATTAAATTTAAAAACTAGAAAAATCAAATTTATTCATTTTATATTATTTTCACCAAAAACTTTAAAAAAAGTTAAAATATTTATTAAAGAAAATGCATTCGGTTCCTTCTCCGCCATCGCTTGCCCGCCGCCGCCCGGGCGAGGGGCCGGGCAAGAGTCGCCGCCCGGGCGGGGGGGTGGCGGGCCTCGCCGGCCCCCGAAAGCGAGGGCCGGCGACCGTCACCCGCCCGGGCGAGCGAGGCTCGCCGAGATCCGCGATCTCGCCGGCCCCGAGCGAAGGCCAACGAGCCCTCGCCCAGGGCGGGCGACGGTCGCCGGCCCTCGCCTGGGGCCTACAAGGCTCGGCCACCCCCGCCCAGGGCCAGCAACCGTTGCCTGGCCCCTCCGGCGATGGGTGGCGCATAGCGGGCGACAGGAATGGGAGCCGCGCTGATTTTTTTAACAATTTTAAAAATAAATTTTTTTAACTTTTCTTTTTAGTTTTTGTTGAAAATAAGATAAGAATAAATTTAATTTTTTAGTTTTTAAATCTAATTTTAAAAAAATGGATAAAAATTAATTAAAAAATACACCTGGAAAATAAAAAATTATTTAAAATGCCACGTCAGCATTTTTAACAAAAAGGCTAACGGCGTCGATTTTAGGACTCGTTTGAAACAATTTGACAAGTTTTAGGACTTAAATGCACTTTTTGCAAGTTTTAGGACTGAAATGCATTTTCGTGACAAGTTTTAGGACTTCTGGAACACTTATCCCTATATTATTCTATGGGATGTAGTATTCTGAGTTGCTATCTATGTAGCACGTGTGGTGACAATTGTACATTTCATATGACATCATATTGATGAGATTTTATAAACTCCATGAAACTTTTGGCATCATTGCATCAAATGGCATTTTCCAAAGATGAGATCTATATATATTATGATGATGATGATACCGTCGGAGGCGTGAGCCGACGATGCCCTGGGAGTGTCGGGATGCCCGGAGTGTGTGTGCCAGATGCCCGGAGGTGTGTGCCAGGATTGGGTACGAGCAATATATGAGGGATGCAAACACTAGTCCCTGGAAGAAAGAAAAATGAGATCCTTTTGAAAATTAAAATGGGAATCGAATCATGCGCATGTGTGTGTGCATATGGCATGTGATATAATTGCATATGAAATTGAGTTGATACTATATGGCATTGAGAATGTGATCATGATGGTATTAAATGGATCTCATGGGGATAGATACATGATGGTATGAATGATATGAATCATGCGCATGTATGTGTATATGGCATGAAACATTAATTGCTTAAATGAATGAATATCATGGAAATGCAAGCATGATTACAAGAATGATATGTGCATTTCACATGAAATTGTGGTTGTCTTGCTTGTTGCATTGTGTAGTTTGATGGATCTTTACTGCTGAGTGGTTGTACTCACCCCTTTTGAGGACTAACATTTCAGATTGAGAGATGCCTCTATCACCTGTCACGCGTGGTACATTTTATGGCTTACCGTCTAATGTTGAGGTCGAGTGCTCGGAGCACCCCTGCGTTGGTGTTCATGGTCTGGTGTTTATCCACGTCCGTGTTTTGGTTATGTATGATGTGGGCCTACTTGATGGACCTGTAGTCTAGGAGTTCCTGTCCATCCATGTTCGTCGAGATGGGAGGATGATGGGGATGTTGCCACCGCTACCGGCCGATGCACCGGGCTAGGTGTGATAGGAGCGTGTGACTGGTAGAGGTTGACACTTTTTGGATGGCCGACATTGGATGATGGATTGGTG
This sequence comes from Eucalyptus victrix, assembly GCA_016097545.1. NCBI lineage: Eukaryota > Viridiplantae > Streptophyta > Magnoliopsida > Myrtales > Myrtaceae > Eucalyptus > Eucalyptus victrix. The sequence continues at coordinate 52,136,170 of CM027842.1, forward strand.
TACATGTCATGATGTAGAGTTGGGTTCTTTTGGGTTATAACCGAGCTTAGTTAAAGCCTTGGCCTTTAGTTGTACTGACTCGTGATGTCCATCAAAGTATGTAAATAAAAGTGGTTTGGCATTAGCTTCTATATATATATGAAAAGTGTAGCTGGTGTGCATTGCATTGTATTATTTAGTTTGAGTACGGGTTAGGGAGATGTCGAGTATGCTTCCATTATATGAACTGCACTGGGACCGATTGAGATGGTACAAACCCCCCAGGATTATGGACCCACTACAATTCAAATGGTATCAGAGTGACATGTCATTAGGATAAGTGAAATGTAAGCGAATTTTGGCGAGCCTAACGGATCAGGAGCCGTGTCGAGGGGTGTCACACACATGCCCTTAGTTTTTATTCCAATTTTTCATTCATAGGCATTGACCTTGTTTTTACTAGGCACACTGCTTTTTCATGCTCCTAGTTTTTTTGTTCTTTGTTGCTTAAGGAATTGATCTAGGCAAGTTCAAGCAAACACCGTTGTTAGACTATTGAGTCTTTATCTTTTACTAGCACTCCTGATTATGTTGCTCAGATGGCAGTAACTTCTATTTTGCCTCCATGTGAGGATGATTTTACAGACTCAATCGGGTTGTACAATGAATACAAGTGTGTAAAGAAAGAATTGCTCTTCGTCATTCTATGGCTCTTCGTGTCGAGGGGTGCCGACTTATTTCTGCGTGGAAATATTACAAGTGAGCCACGAGACAAGTCATGCCGTTATAATTGCAGAGATTAGGTATCCACATTTCTCTGGAGGTCATGAGGCAAGACTAGCTTGCTGTGTCTTGGCTAGGCCACTAGTTTTCCCATTGCATATCCATTGCGGTGGTGAACTCTGCTGCTTCAGGAAAGCTAGACTCTCTCGAGTTCATCTCATTGCTTTCTTCCAGGTCAAATTCAACAAACGAGGATGAGGCGTTTACGTCATCCTCATGGTCAAGTGACAAGCTTAATAGTTGATTGTGAGACAAGTCATGACGGACGAAAGTTCCCTCTTCTAACAATCTTTGGCTCCTGTGTGTAGGTGGGAGGCAGTCATATGATGAATGGCTGATTTCCTCTGTACAATACTGGTAGCCCTCGGGATTGCACCCTAGATGATGGTAGCCTTCAAGATTGTACCCTAGGGACTGCTCGAAGTCTTGGTGTGGTGACTCATTGGTTGTTAGATTTTGCCTACGTTCAGTGGCAGGCGTTGACTCGAATTGCTTAGGCTTTCTTTTCTTGACTACTGTGCCGGACCTTTTGAGTAAAGCCCTTCATTTTGCCAGCTGGACTTTGTCAAGGGGATTGGGAGATGGTAGAGCTTCACTCCTTAGGTTGATGGGGGTCGGCATTCTTTGGACCCTAGCTCTTGCGGTAAGCTTGAGAAGCCGTCCCATCATGCTTCAGTTATGAGTAATGTTGATTTCGTATGCGGGCTCCTTACCTTTCCTAGTGGAAAGCTTCTCAGTAATAGGATACTGCTCGGTCGCCCATTTATCATGCAAGGCTTCATTGACATCTTCTTCTGTGGGCTGGAGGTCAGAATGGGCGATCGGGCTCCTCCCAGACACGACATGTGTTCTTAAAAACATATCTCCCCTCATTTCTATGACCATAAGCTCTTCCTGCTCTGTGACTATCAGCTCTTCATACTCCGCGGCCATCAGTTCTTCATAAGGCAGGGTGATGTCGGGGCTAATGTCAACATTATATTCTTGGCGAAAAGCATCAGTTAGTTCTCTCCAGGTTTTAATGAGATTAATCTTCCTTACAATGTACTACCGCAAGGCGGGGCCATTCAGGTTTGATTGGTACGATTGAATAATCCTTCGGACTAGGTAGGCCTACAAGTAGGTCTCTAGGCAAGAGGTATCAGCATACCTTTCGCATTCGGGTGTTTTGAGCTCTTTAGGGATCTTAATGCCGGCATAATCAGAGAAGTTTATGGGATCCTGCCCCTGCAGCTGGCTCAGCTGGCTCAACTTTTTCATGCTCTTTTCAAGTTTTCTATCTTGTTGGCTATCCTCTGGCAAATTCGCAGGTGCCACGAGTGTGTTTAAAGCAGCTATGGAGTTGGAATTGGCTTGAGTGGTTACCATATGCGTCGAGAGTTGTCGAAGGGTAATGGACATCTGTCCTATGTCGTCTTCAATGTTGGCGAGGTGATTTTGTACATATCAGGCCCTATCATGTGGGGACATTCGCGGGTGGTTGGTAGCCAGCAATTCATAATTACTTGGCGTCATAAAAATCATGAATGAGCTCGATAGTAAATAAAGATTGACCCATGGCAATGGTCTAACTGCTTTTTATTTATCAAAAGAGGATTTTATAGACCACAGATTTCTGACATCTAAAACTTGAAATGGCATAACGAAATATTAGGTGTTAAACAAAAGTCCCTAAACAATGGGACAAAACTTTCACGATATTAACACTAGGGGGCACATGACTGCTATTCTATATGCGACAGGGAGCCTTGTTCTTGCGTAGATGTTTGCTTTCTGGGACCAACTCTGAGACGCATATCCAGCCCATTCCCAAATCCCTTTGCATAAGCATTGCTTGCTCGTGCTGGCTGATCCCGCTAATCGGGTAAGGAATTGATGGCCTCAGTTTCATCGGGATGCGTTGATTGTGGATGTAAGACTTAGAGGCGTAATGAGCTTTTTCTTGTCTCTCAAGCCCTTCAGGTACCACAATCCTTTTGCAATGACACTTGTTCCATGCCTCCTCAATGATAGAAATTCCGATTGCATAGTCACGGCTTTGGTTGAAAAGGAGTGGAGGGACCCTCCCCTTGAAAAGCGGTGAAATCTCTTAAAGAGCCCCATACTATCATGCCACCCTATATGGGGAATAGGAAATGGCGCCGGTGAGGCTGAGCAACTGAATTGGATAGCAGTGTTTGTAAGCAAAGCAAGCTCTCTTTTCATGGAACCAACAAGCACACCATTGGAATGCCTCAAGAGCTGGGTCTCTTAGGACGTTTATCCAATTTAAACAGCTTTGGTTGGGAATGTATGGTCCTAGAACCATAAGTTTCTGTAATGGATTTTCGAAATTATTTGTTTCAGTTGATCGTATGAAGCCTCGAAATTCGCTTAGGTGAGAAAAGAACCAGACCTGTAAAATTTCTGGAGAAACCCGCATGACTTTTTCCGTGTTTTCTTTAAAATGATTAAGGGACAGGAATGTTTCAGTTAAAATCATGTTGACATAATTTTGCCGCCTTAAGATCTAATCAACTATCCATGCCATCTTGGGACTTATGATGTTTCTTTGATGGGGGAAAATGATGAGCCCGAAAAAGGCCAGGAGGAAAATCTCGCTTTTTTGGGCCATGGGTTGATCTTCAAAATAGGCAGTCAAAAATGCTATTGGGCAAGTATTATGGTTGTTTTCAAGAATTTACCTCATAACATGGACTTCAGTTCTTAAAAGTCGTGCTAACCCACGCAACGAGATAATGCCTGTCGATGGCCTAACAAGCTTTTTCTCGAGAGGCATTCCAGCGACAATATTGTATTCTTCCAGAGTTAGGGTTAGCTCGAACCCGCCAAACATAAAAGTAGTCGTCTTCGGGCACCAGAAATGTGCCATGGCCTATATGACTTCGGGATGAACAGGGATTCGGATCAACGATAGAAGATGACCGATTTTGGCTTTCACGCACTCTTGGGCATACTGGTCCAATTGACCCCACCATCTGAAGAGCTCTGCTTTGGGAGCGGGAATAAACTGGATATCATCTTCTCTCATCGCATATAAACTGGAACTCGAAAAATCTACCCTAAATTGCCATGGGCCAATAAAAAGACTGAATAAAAGTAAAGAAATTACTTTGCTTTTAAAAGAAAATGGCAAGCACAAAGACATGTGCATGGGACGTGCAGCTCGATTTATAACTGAAAAGGCTTGTTGAAATCAAAAGGGTGTCCGCCCATCGCAATCTTGCATTGGCAGCGTACCCTCTTAACCTCGGCTAGAGAAATTCAGGGAAAAGAAAGGCAACCTCTACATCGCAGTCTCGCGTTTGAGGGCGTATCTTTCTTAACACCATCCTAAATATTCTATGGCGGCCTAGGTCCGACGGTCGAGTTGTGTGTGCTAGGTGTAGTGTTAAAACAATAAAGCATGCCCAACAATTTATAATCACAAAACATTCTGAAAAATAAACCATTAAGCTACTAACCTGCATAAAAAACAAAAACAAGATAGTAAAGTGTTTAAACAAGATAAGACGGCCTAGGTCCTGAAGTGTCCCCAGTGGAGTCGCCAAGTTGTCGCGACCTCTTTTTTTCGGCATCCGATCGGGGCGGGTGCCTGTGAAGGCTAATGGTTCGGCTAGGTCTATTAGGCTTAGCCCAGACTCTCCTAAGTCCACCAATTCATGACTTAATGCTTCAAGTTTTTTAACTTGTGAGTTAATTTAAAAAGGAATCGCCACTAATCAATTTGAGGTAGGTCGATTAGAGACCCAAGCGAAATATCGGGAGAAACACTCGTTCCTGCGCAACCAGAGAAATTAGGATTGTGGACTTGATTACACTAGTTAATCACTACACGCCCTTTTCGGTACCTAATCTTGTTTAAACCCTAAAGCTTTTTGGATTTTTGAGGGATTTTCCATGCATTTGTGGCGGAAAAACATTTTTTGGGTCTTTTTCTCATTTTTTGGACATAAAAAGCATTTTTTGGATTTTTGATCTTTTTCTGAAAATAAAATCATTTTCTGACTTTTTTCTAATTTTTTGACTTTTTTTGGAAAATATGGGATATTTTTTATATTTTTTATTTTTTGGAAAATAATTTTTTTTATTTTTTAATTAAAATATTATAATATAATTATAATATATTATATTATAAGGGACCCGGGTCGGATCCCCGGGTTGGGTCCGACCCAGGTCAAACACAACCGACCTAAATGGGCCTAAAGCGCAAGCCCACATGGGCCCGAAATGCAAGCCCAGCCCGTAAACTCCCTAAAAAAAGGCCCACATCCACCCAGTCACGCGCCCACCCCGAGCACAACCGGGTTTCGTGGTTGTCTTCCCTTCTGTCCATCTGCGGCACTAATGGAGGAGCTGGAGCGGCAGATCGGCATCAACATCGGCGACGACGCAAAGGATATTAATGACAAAGCTAATCAATGGGATCGGCGTTGGAGGACGTGGTACGGCAGCAACACGGAGCCGCTCGGCCAGTAAGGACTGAGGCTAAGGTTTCGAGAGGGGAGGTGACGGCAACGACGCGAGTAAAGGCCATCGTTACCTGTCAGCGACGTTGGCACAGTACGACAGCGCAACTCAAGGCGACGGCAACGACTTCAGGGGGACAGCAGCGAGCCTTCAAGGTGACGGCATTGATGGCAATACAGCTTAAGGCGATGGCACCTGGGCTTAGTTGAGGCGACAGCATCAGGGGGAACAGTGGAACAGCTTGGCAGAGCATCTGGTGGCAATGGCAGCAGGAGCAAGAACGGCGTCGGAACTGTTGCACAGCTCAGTACGGCGTCAGGGCTACGGCGAAGCTCGATCAATCCTCAGATCTAGACCTTGGTCGGCCCCTACTCTCTGAAACCCACTCACTCAGCCCCTTCTGCCCTCTGATTTCCCTCCTCTCTATGGGCTCGCTTGCCGCCGGCCTCCCCCGATGTCTCTCGGTGGGAGGTCGTTTAAGCTCACAACCCACTCTCCTTCTCACTCGCTCTTCAGTCTCCCCCTGAAGTCTCTCAGGAGAAGGTTTCTGAGCTTGCGCTATTGTTCTCGCCTTCCCCTCCAATGTCCTATTTATAGGCACAGAGGCCGGTCGACGGAGGTGCTCAGACCGCCAGTCCTTTGCGCTCTGAGCAGCCTCTGCCAGCTGAACCGACATTCTATCGAAGGCTCTAGCTAGGCCACCTACCGTATTGAAGGCGTGTCTTCTCCACTTGCCACACCGTATGTCGCCACCTACCCCCTTCCGTCCAACATCGCGTGCATTGGACTTCATCGCGCGTGCTGCAACTCCAATCGGGGAAGGAGACAAAGGAGGAAGAAGACAAGCAGGGGGCAAAGGCCGGGCTGGGCCGCTGGGGGCCCTCGCGGGGGAAGGAAGAGGGGGCTGGGCACAAGAGGCCCAACCCCAATGGGCTGCTGCTTTTTTGTTTGTTTTTACTTTTATTTATTTTTTGTTTTTTTTATTTATTATCCAAAGAAAGATTAAAAGAGACTAAGGCCTAATCAAAATTTAGGCGTCAACAATGCCCCATGACCCACCTTAGGTATTACGTGAGGAAAATGGCTCGTTACGCTGACAATGTGCCTTTCCTCATACACATATTCCAGGATAGCTTGGAAGGCATTGCCCTGACGTGGTTCATCGCACTAGACATTGAAGAATTCACCAGTTGGAAAGATTTAGCCAATGAGTTCCTACAGCAATATCGGTTTAATACTGAGCTCGCCCCCATGAGAGAAGAGTTGACTCGCATTGAGAAGAAGAGAAATGAGTCATTTAAGGCCTTCGCGCAAAGGTGAAGGACTATGGCCTCACAAGTGAAGCCGGCCTTGAATGAGAGGGAGATGAAGCAACTATTCCTTAAGACATTGCCCCCAGAATACTTCCAAGGGTTAGTGTTCTCGAGTTGCCAGACATTTTTACAACTAGTTGAAGTAGGTGAAGGAGTCGAATGAGCAATGGTTGAGGGAAAGATTTCAACCGGAGGCACGAAGAAATTCGTGGCAAGAAAAGATAAGGAAGCCGCAATTGAAGTAGCACTTCTGCAAGAGCCGCTTCTTCCTCGACTGCCAGCAATACCTGCACACAAGCCTATAGTGGTTCGAGGTAGCTCGTCACGAGCATACGATAATGGCAAGAGGCCCTTTCGAAAGGAAGTTTCCCCACTACCTCGCCCACTGTCAAAGCTATTGCCCATGCTTCTCGAAAAGAGGATGGTTGTGAAGGAGGTACTTAGAGACAATCCTCCGAGGTTCGCCGGGTTCGATATGACCAAGACCTGCGAATACCACATGAGAGAAAGGAGGCATGATGTAGATGATTGCAATGTGCTGAGATACAAAATTCAACAGCTTTTAGACAAGAACATCTTGACTTTCAGGGAGGCTCAGCCTAACGTGCAACAGAACCCTCTACCAAATCATGCTGGGGGAGTGAACTTAATTTTCGAGGAGATGCGGGTGAGTCAACAGCCTCTAGTGGTGGATGCTTCCAAGTTGTATGAGCCCTTAGTGCTGGCAAGATACTATGGAGGTCAGGAGGATGTGACCCTAGAAGAGAAATTGAACCGCGTCCGCAGGATGGTAGCCATAGGGGTAATCCGACGCTGAGAAGAGGAAGAGAGGGTCATATCCATGATAATGCCATCGTCATTCCGCTCATCTTTCTGCAATTTTACTTGTATACCTCGGGCGAGGAAGGTTATGCCTAGAATTTCGAAGACCCCAGCTTTATACGAGGAAGGGGTGATAGCTATGATAACCCCGATGGTGATTGAATTATCTGATGAGGAGTCCGCCAGTGATATCGAGATGGAAATCGTTGAACCCACGGTGATCGACCTTACAGTCGAGGAGATGTTGGCAATCGAAGTCACGGAAGGGAATGCAATGCCAGTCACGATTGAATTGCCACTCTAGGAGAAAGATGGAGTGATAGTGTTGGAGAATCCTCCCAAAGCTATACCTTGGGATTATGGAACAAATGAGGTAAACACTATCATGCGATCAAGCCACTGTTACGCACCTGATAAAGGAGTAGAAAAGAAGGCCGTGACCGAGGAGGAGGTAAAGCAATTATTGGCCGTAGTAAAGTCCAGTGAGTTCAATGTGGTGGATCAACTGCGGAAGTTGCCGGCTCAAATCTCCCTCCTGGAATTATTCAAATCTTCCGAGAAGCACAAGGACATCTTGTTGAAAGTCCTTAATGAGGTGCACGTGCCAGAATCAATTGATGAAGCCTAATTAGAAGAGTTCGTTGGGGTTGTTTTACTAAAAGACCAAATTTCCTTTACTGATGAAGATCTTCCTCCCGATGGTCCTAATCATACCAGAGCGCTACACATCTCGATGAAGCATGAGAGCACTCTCGTTTGTAGAGTGTTGATCGATAACGATTCGGCGCTCAACACATGCTTGTTGGCTACTCTCCACCGTCTTGGCATTGATCTTGGGAGAATCCGTACTAGCAAGTCGACTGTGCGGGCTTTTGACGGGATGAAGAAGGAGGTGATAGGAGAAATTGAACTTGAGCTACTGATTGGCCCTATGCTTTTCCAAGTCCTATTCCAAGTGTTAGATATACCAAGCGCTTTTAATTTTCTACTAGGGAGGCCATGGATCCATACGGCAGGTGCCGTTGCCTCCAGCCTTCATCAGAAGGTATGATTTGTGGTGGACAACAGGCTTATCACGGTCCATGGAGAATCTGACTTCAAGATCTACCACAAGACGGCCAGCTTCCTAACCTTCCAGCCGGTATCCATGATTCATGTGTCTGTGGGTTCTTTTACAAAGGTCCCTGAATTGTCTAAGCTGGCCATAGCGATGGGAAAGATCATGCTGGCGAGTGGGTACAACCCTAGAGAGGGTCTTGGATCGCATGGTCAAGGTGTGCGAAGGCCCATCGAAGTTCATAAAAACTCGAAAAGGAGAGGCCTGGGATATGTTGAGGGGCGAGGAAGTCGTAGCGAGTGAGGTGGTCATGGCAACCGAGGAGGCCGTGAAAGGCAGAGAGGCCAAAGTGCCCGAGGAGGCCGAGGCGGATATAGAGACTAGAGTGAACGCATTGCCTAAACCGAGGAGGGCGAGGGCGATCAAAGCCCATTTCCCCCATTGCTGGAAGAGATGTTTCCAAGACCTCCAAAGATGTTGTTTGAAGAAGAGGACATCTATGGTGTGACCGAGCTATTTGAAGAAGACGTCGTATACACCATCCTGGCGTGCGAGGAAGCCGAATCTTCTAAAGTCATGGCTGTCCCTCCAGAGTCAGGCGGTTCTCTTTAGCTTAGTCTTTCATTTTATGTCTTCTCCCATGCATGGGATCTTGCAGTTTTTCCTTCTTTCTTTCCTGTTTACGTTGTTTGTAACATGAACTATGGTCAACCCCGTTCTTGAGCCGTTGGTCAAGGGTGGTGTGTGTTAAAATACAGCCTTATCTTTTCCCATTCAATAAAGTAGACACGTGTTTAATTATGGACATGTGGAAGTACATGAAACTAGTCCTATGATAGTCGCTGAGGCATAGGCCTCCACATGCTTCCTTATTTGACTGTCTTGCAAGGACGAGGAAAATATGAGGATATGGGGATGAGTTCTTGAAACTTTTACAAAAAAAATACTTCAAAAATTCTTCGAAAATGACATGCATCATCTTTATTGTTGACATTGCTCTAACTCATCTCATCGCATCTCAGGCATTACATTATGCATAATCATAATAAGGACGCATGTGACCCGGATGTGCATGAAGAAAGTCTCTCAGGTTCCGATGACGCCGACGATGATGATCAGAAAGGGATCGAGCGCGATTGGAATCGACATGAAGAATCGAAGCCGTTGAAGAGCGAACAGTCACCATAAATTTGGGTGATGCAAAGAATGTTAGGGAAGTAAAGATTTGGGCATGTCTCTCAGAATTAGAGGCGGAAAGGATGACTAATCTTCTAAAAGAATATCAAGATGTGTTTGCCTGGACATATGCCGACATGCTGAGATTGGACCCCGAAATTGTGGAACATGCCCTACTGACGAATCCTAATATGCCACCCAAGAAGCAAAGACTCAGGAGAACTAAACTAGAGTTGTCCAAGAAGATCGAAGAAGAAGTGATGAAATTACTGAAAGTAGATTTTATCGAAGTGACGCGTTACCTTGATTGGGTAGCAAATACCGTGCCTATAATGAAGAAAGATGGGCGAATTAGGGTGTGTGTTGACTATTGTGACCTAAATCGAGCTAGTCCCAAGGATGACTTTCCGCTCCCGCATATCAATGTCTTGGTTGACAGTACAGTGGGATTCGAGTTATTCTCCTTCATGGACAGTTTTTCTGGATATAACCAAATCCGTATGAAGGAGGAAGACAGGAGCAAAACATTATTCATAACTCCTTGCGAAACTTTCTGCTACAAAGTGATGCCTTTCGGTCTAAAGAATGATGGGGCAACGTACCAGAGGGCCATGGTCACGTTATTCCATGACATGATGCACAAGGAAATAGAAGTATACGTCAATGATATGATTGCAAAATCGAGACGTAGTGAGGATCATGTTAAAGTCTTGTGAAGGTTGTTTGATCGTCTTTGGAAGTTCAAGTTACGCCTCAATCCCGCAAAATGCGTTTTTGGAGCAAAATCTGGGAAGCTATTAGGATTCATGGTTAGTAGTAGGGGCATAGAGATTGATCCGTCAAAGGTTAAGGCCATTTACGATTTATGACCCCCGACCACCACTAGAGAAGTCTGCAGCCTGATGGGACGACTTAATTATGTGGCGAGGTTCATTTGTCAATTGTCTGAAACGGCAAAGCCATTCTTCAAGCTCCTGAAAAAGAATGCAAAGATTGAGTGGAATGTCGAGTGCCAGGGTGCCTTTGAGAAGATAAAACATTATCTTACTCATGCACCAGTCTTAGTGCCCCCACTCCCTAAAATTCCCATGATTTTGTACTTAACCATACATGACGAGTCACTGGGAGCCATGCTAGCCCAAAAAAGACCAAATGATGGGAGAGAATGCGTAATATACTACTTGAGCAAGAAATTCACTGTTTCTGAGATGAACTATATGGAAGTTGAGAGAACTTGCGTGGCTTTAATTTGGGTCTTGCACAAGCTGCGGCAGTACACACTTCATCATCGAATCTTTTGGTGATCGAAAATGATCCCATCAGGTATCTCCTAGAGAAGCCGGCACTGGTTGGCAAGTTGGCCAAGTGGTAAATCTTAATTTCAGAGTTTGATGTTTAGAGCCTGAGACAGAAGTCCGTTAAAGGTCACACAATAGTAGACATGTTGGCAAAAAATTCTGAGAGGTCCAGAGCATCTGATGAGGATAGTGATGCTGAAGAGCGAATTTTACTTGTATCAAGCGATAAATGGACAATGTACTTTGATGGTGCGGTTAACTTAGCCGGGTCAGGCACTGGGGCAGTTCTTATCTCCCCGGATGGACAACATTACCCCGTCGCTAAATTGATGTTCCCGTGCATAAATAACATCGCTGAGTACGAAGCATGCATTCTCAGCCTCCAAGCTGCCATCGATATGAAAATCCGAAAGCTGCAAGTTTATGGCGATTCGGCCCTTATCATCTTATAGAACGAAGGCGAATGGCAAACATGGGATTCTAAACTAATTTCGTATCATGAGTTCCCGGGGGAGTTGATAGAAGAATTCCAAGAAATATCATTCGAATACTTACCAAGGTCTCAAAATCAATTTGCAGATGCCCTGGCTACCCTATCCTCAATGTTACAAGTAGCTGGAGGCATAGACATTGAACCATTGAGGATTGAGATCCTTAGGCGCCCAGCTTATTGCATGACGGTCAAAGAGGAGCCCGACAGACAGCCATGGTATCACAACATATTGAAGTACCTACAGAAAGGTGAATTTCCCGAAGGAAGTGAAGCCATAGACAGGAAGCATATCTCGAGGCTCGCATCAAGATTCTTCACTAGTGGAGAAGTCCTTTATAAAAGGTCGTTCGACTCAACATTACTAAGGTGTGTCGATGCTAAAGAAGCCGATTGTTTGATGAAGGAGATACATGAAGGGGAGTGCGGCCCCCATATGAACGGACACTTCTTGGCGAGAAAAATCATGCGACTCGGTTACTATTAGCTGACCATGGAGTCCGACTGCATTCAGCACGTACGATGGTGTCACCAGTGCCAGATTTATGGAAATAGGGTAAATGCCCCTCCAAATGAACTTCACCAAATGTCTCAATCCTAGCCCTTTTCAATGTGGGGAATTGACGTGATCAGGCCCATCAACGCCAAAGCTTCAAACGGGCATTGATTTATCTTGGTGGCGATAGACTACTTTACCAAGTGGATCGAAGCCAACTCATATGTTAATGTCATTGCCAAGAATGTGGCCAGGTTCATTCGTCGCGATATTGTTGCCCGTTACGGGGTACCAGAGGCAATTATTACTAACAATGGCACTAATTTGAACAACAAAAGCGTGGATGGCTTGCTCGATGAGTTTCGAATTAAACAATTGAACTCGTCACCATACCGCCCTCAAATGAATGGAGTAGTGGAGGTGGCAAATAAGAACATAAAGAAAATCCTGTCGAAGACTGCCGAAAATTATCGTGATTGGCACGAAAGACTTCCTTATGCACTAATGGCGTACCGGAATTCTATCCGCACCTCTATAGGGGCAACTCCTTTTTCACTTGTGCACGGGATGGAGGCGATCTTACCTATTGAGGTTAAAGTTCCTTCTCTAAGGGTCATTCCCAGTCTAAGCTTGATGAGACCGAGTGGATGCAACAAAGGCATGAGCAACTAAACATGATCGATGAGAAGAGATTGCAAGCTGTGTGTCATGGTCAATGCTATCAGAGACGAGTCGCAAAAGCCTTCAATCGAAAGGTGCGTCCCAGACACTTCGAAGTCAACGACCTGGTGTTGAGGAAGGTGCTTCCGATCATACCAGATCCTCATGGAAAATTCACCCTGAACTACGAAGGGTCATATGTCATTAAGAAGATTCTTCCTAGTGGTGCTATGATTTTAGTTGAAATGGATGGTAGTGAATTGCCTAGACCTGTAAACGCTGATGCAGTCAAGAAGTATTTTCCATGAATGAAATCAAGGCTGAGGAGTCGCTTCATACACAATTCAAGTCGCATAGCATCATGCATAGCATTGTAGATATCATGCATATGTTGCATACACGCATATCTATATGTGTTTCAGGCACACTACCGTCTGATGAGGGAATGGCAGGGGAAAGAATTGACTCAAGAATCCATCGAGTCTTCACACAAACAGTTGAATGCCTCTTTTGAGAGGTAAGCTGAGACAAAAAAAAGGGCAAAATAAAACAAAACACACAAACAAAAAGAATAAGGACAACAACAAAAAGCGCATGACATGATTCGCATGACTTATTCTCTGGTGTCACTACGCGCGCTTCACGTCTGCGACCCTCAAGAAAGGGGCTCGTAAAAATGACTTTATTTGGGTAAAAGAGTGAAACGTTAACCATGCTAGATGAGAAGTACTTAGGATGAAGAAAGGCAAACCCATTTCCAAACGCATCCTTCAAACACTTTTGAGAGTCGAGTTAAAAGCAGCCTTTTCATAGGACGAAGGATTCATTCGCATTGAGAGTAAAGATCGAAATGATAAAAGCGTTTCCTTCACCAATCCCAACCATTGCACTAATCTCTTGCTACCCCTTTGGGTCGAATAAAGAGGAGCCTTCATAGTACCCCTGTCTAGAATGACCCTACAACATTGGGGCAGCATAGGAGGTTACAATTATGTCATAGAGCGAAGGATTGAGAAAGATTATATTACTTTATATTTTGGTAGTAGCTTCAGAGGAATTCTCGTTAGAGCTTAACTCATCCCAAAGTGAAGAAGAGCATTTCCTTCTCTACCCAAACACTGATACCCATTGCTTTAACCAATTTGGACCTGATTATCCATTTATGAACCCCGATCGGTGATCATCTCCCTTCACTGGGGCAAGGTATAAGAATTGATCAAATACAATTGACAGTCACGAGAAAATGTGAAAAGCATCTCGAAAGTCATAAGAGCTACAAAAGTTCAAAGAGCACAAAGTCCAACAAACTAGAGGGCATGAAAAATCAGTATGCCTGGTAAAAGTAAGGCCAATGCCCGTCAAGAAAAAGAGTTAAAAGGCTGCATCTTACGTAAAAAATTATATATATATATATATATATATATATATATATTATCAAAGTCCAAGTGCCTGCATGAAAAAAAAAAAAATCATCGCAAGTGCAAAGGAAATTAGAAAAAAAGAGCAAAGCTCACATGTGAAAATGACTAGTCAAAGGACTTTCGTGATGTGCTGTGTTTCAAAAGCCAAATAATTTCGAAAGATTGAGTGACTTGGTCATGATGCCATGATGATCACCGAGCCTCAAAAACCCTCTTGAAAATTTTAAACCATTTGAACCTCTCCTAAACCAACATTACAACCCTCTTCTGAAGTCTCTTCTAATTGGGATGATTTGAGTGAAAATGAGAATGCCACAAAAAAGCTACCGCTTAAAGGAGTGGAGGTAATTCTATCTTGTCTTATCTTCCAAGTTCTCAACTTGTAAACCCAATGAAGATAACAACAAATGTTCATTTACTAGCCTCAAAGCAATAATCCCTTTGTGTAAGCCCTAACCGAGCCTATATTGCAGTCCTTTCAAAAGACCTTTTTGATCGATTAATTGTGCTCATCGCGAATGTTTCTGAAAGCCTTTGACAAGGGTTATGTGAGATACCCTCAATAATCAGCTATTTCTCAGGCGAATAGATAGGATCAAGTAGCCATTTTATCGAGAGTGTGTGATAAGCCCTTTCTAACTAAGAAGCTCTAGTTTGGCATGCTTAATAAGTCCTTTTCACAAGTCATAGCTGTTCTGATAAGAACGTGACTCCCAAGAAATTTGATGATTAATGATATATCCCTGAGCAATATGACAGTTTTGCGCGACATGATGCTGATTGACATTGATGTTCTTCTAAAGTAATCGAACTTAGCTCGATTAGCTTGTTCAATTAATACTGCAATATTACCAATACGTCTCTTAATGACGTCTCTAATGACATTTGCTCAAGTTGAGTTTGACGGATTCCTCAGTGAAACCATGTAGTTTTCAAGGGGTTTGCGAGTGCTTCCCTAAAAAAAATAAAAAGTTCATGGTCGGCGTCAAATCATGTGATCTCCAAAGGTTTATGGTCAGCCTTAAACCATGCCATCTCCAAATGTTCATGGTCAACCTTAAACTATGTCATCTACAACGGTTCATGAGTTTTCCTCAAACCATGTATTTCCAGCCCAGTCAAAACCGTTATTATACGGTGAGACTTCGTCCATCCCCTTCTTCCTATGACCCGGTGGGCTTCTGTAACCCGGAGTCTTTCTCTTCTTCTTATGATCCAGTGGGCTTCTGTAGCCTGGAGTATTTCTTCTCTTCTTATGACCCGGTGGGCTTCTGTAACCCAGAGTCTTTCTCCTCTTCTTATAACCCAGTGGGCTTTTGTAGCTCGGAATCTTTCTCCTTTTCTTATGACCCGATGGGCTTCTGTAGTCCGGAGTCTTTCTCTTCTTCTTATGACCCGATGGGCTTCTGTAGCCCGGAGTTTTCCTCTCTTCTTATAACCCGGTGGGCTTTTGTAGCTCAGAGTCTTTCTCTTCTTCTTATAACCCGGTGGGCTTCTGTAGCCCAAAGTCTTCCTCTCTTCTTATGACCCCGTCGGCTTCTGTAGCCCAGAGTTTTCCTCTCTTCTTATGACCTAGTGGGCTTCTGTAGCCCGAAGTCTTTCTCTTCTTCTTATGACCCGGTGGGCTTCTGTAGCCCGGAGTCTTCCTCTCTTCTTCTTATGACCCGATGGGCTTCTGTAGCTCGAAGTCTTCCTCTCTTCTTCTTATGACCCGGTGGGCTTCTGTAGCCCGGAGTCTTTCTCTTCTTCTTATGACCCGGTGGGCTTCTGTAGCTTGAAGTCCATCTCTTCTTATGACCAAGTGGGCTTCTGTAACCTAGAGTCTTCCTCTCTTCTTATGACCCGGTGGTCTTCTGTAGCCTGAAGTCTTTCTCTTCTTCTTATGACTCAGTGGGCTTTTATAGCTCGAAGTCTTCCTCTCTTCTTATGACTCAGTGAGCTTCTCTAGCCTGGAATCTTCCTCTCTTCTTATGACCCGGTGGGCTTCTGTAGCCCGGATTCCCTCTCCTTCTTCTTATGACCCGATGGGCTTCTATAACCCAGAGTCCTTCTCCTTCTTCTTATGACACGACATGCTTCTGTAGCCCAGGGTCTTTCTTTCCCTTATTGATAAGACGTGCTTCCATAGCTTTAAGTTCTCTCCGTCGACTTGATGTATGCTTATGTGCCCAGGGTCTCTTTACCATTGGAATAATTTAGGTGTCTTCTATCTTTGATTGCAACCTCTTGGAGAGTGCATTCAAAGAGGAGCAACCGTTGACATCTAATTTTTGTTTTCAAGTGCATATAAAAAACTTAAATTTCAAAAAAAAAAAATAACTAATTAAAATTTAAAATAGAAAAGCAACAAAAAAAAAAAAAAAAAAAAGAGAAAGAGCAAAGGGAACACGAGGGAGGCGGGTTGGGCCCAATCTGGCCTTGGCCCAACCTCCCCTGTCCTTCTTTCCTCTCTCTCTGCACACGCGACACGGCCCAGCCCTCCTCTCCTTTTGGCTCGGCCCGCGCTCGAGTCTTCTCCCTCCCCCAGTCATCTCTACGCCCAAGAAGAGTTGGAAAAGGAAAGAAAGTGGCAACAACAGCACAGCGACAGAGGAGCAGCAAAAGGAGTAAGAGGATCAGGGTCCAGCGTGATCCACGAGTCGGGGAGTAAGCCGGTCAACAGGCTAGCGAGGTAGGAGCCAGGCACACCGACCGTTGACCTTGAAGAGCTCGGACCTGCAGAACAAAGGAAAGAAGAGCAACACAAAACGGGGATGTGGCATCCCAGAAATTCAAAGTCAAGCCATAAGGTGTGTTAAAGTCTTTAATTAGGTGTTAAATTTCCATGGCTTATGTTTTAGCCATTAGTCTTTTAAATTTGATGATTGGTGTTTGTGATTGTGGAAATTTAAATTTAATAAGATTAATAATCTACGCTTGGCCATATGATTTAAATTTCAATGAGCAAAAATATCCTAAGACTTTGGCCAAAATTGAAAATTGAAATTTTGAAATATTTATAGAAGGAATTTCAAAAAAAAAAAAAAAAAGAAGAGAAAAAGGGGTTAAAATTCGAATGGGCCTTGGACCCATTGGCCTAAAGCTTGGTGGGCCAAGCTAGTCGGCCCATTAGAGCCCAAGAAGAGAATTCGACCAGCCCAAGAGGAGTGGCCGGATGGCCCAACTCCAAAGCCCAAGCCCAAAATCAAATTTAAAATCCAATGAGACAAGTGGCAAAGGGCAAGAGCATGCATTGGTTAGTTTTTAGGCAAAGCAATCATTATCAATCATGAAGATTAGGGAGTATAAGAGGGGAGAAGAGAGAGAAGGTGGCCGGTTCTTTGCTCATTCGGCCGAGAGAGGGTGAGAGAGAGAGAGAGTTCGAGAGAAAGGGAGAGACCGAGAGGGAGAGGAGGCGGAGCCGAGGAGGAAATCGCCGTGTCCCGCCGCCGTTCGCCGTCGTTTGCTCATCTTAGAGGCAAGTGGAGTCCTTAACTTCTCTTGCATGTTTGTTTTGTTGGTTGCATGTTCGATTTTAGGTGTTATTTGTGCAAAAAAACCGAGGTAAGGGTTGGTTATTTTCAAACCGGGTGACTGTTCTTGTTCGGTTTGTAGGAGTCAGTAGCTTGTTTGAGCTTGAATGTGTGTTTCGAGTCCGATTTTGGCTTTTTTGTCTTCATGGAAGTTGTAGCTAACGTCTTGTACTATAACATACTGAAATTTCGTGGAAAATTATGGAGATATGAGGGGTTAAAGTTCTATTTTTCGGAGACCCTAGATCTGTGAAGTTTACACTGACCTCTTGCTGGATTCTTGTTTTCATGTTGATTTTTGTTGAACATTTGACTTCGATTTCTTCATGAAAGTTGTAGGAAACACCTAAAGCTACAACATACTCAAATTTGAAGCAAAAATAATAAGTAGAACTTGGTGAATCGGCTAGATCTTGGAAACAATGGTTCTGGTGAAGTATTCCGAGACACCCGAGACTTCATGGACTTAAATGGCGACCATAATTTGGTTATTTGACCTAGATCTCTTCATGAAACTTGTAAAGGACACCTTGATACATAACATACTCAAATTTCAGAGGAAAAAAAAGAGAATAGATGGGTGAAATCTAAAAATTTCGGAGATATGTATTCTGGACGACGCGGTAGTGGTTCCAGAAGTTTCGTGGGGTTGTATAAATTAATCTAAAAATAATTTGGCTTAAAGTTCTTCATGAAAGATGCACGAAAATGTCTTGGATATTGTCCTGTAAAATTTCGTAATTTTTGGAGGCCATATGAGTATTTTAATCGAATTTATTTGGAAACTGTGCATTCTGGTCATTATCCGAATATCATGTGCTATTTTGTGGAAATTGTGAAATTATGTGAAATTCAATTTGGCCATGAATTTTGTATGAAATTGTCATCCTATTGGTTTGTTTAATGATTTTTTGAATATTATGATTTTAGGAAAATCATAGATATTAAATTTAATATTTATTTATGAAAATAAATAAATATAATTATAAAATTATAAAATTATAATAAAATACTAAGGGATTATTTTATTGGCCATGAATTCCATTGAATTTATTATGCATTGTTATATGACATTGGTGTATGCATGATCATAAATTGTGATGCATGTGTGACTTATATGCCATGTAATAATGAGATTAAAAAGGATTGTGAATATGGAAAATGATATGTGAGTAAGAGGTTGTGGTGGAGGATGAGGTCGGAATGTACAGAGATGCATTGCCGGAAATTCCCTGGGAGATTCAGGATGCCCGGAATGTGGGGGGGCCGGAAGCCCTTTCGGAGGTTTTTGCCCGAAGGGAATGCCTCGTGATGCCAGGATGTGGGTGCGGGATGCCTGGCTAGAAGGGTAAAGGCCGGAAGCCCTGTCGGAGGTTTCTGCCCGAAGGGAATGCCTCGTGATGCTAGTTGAGATGCGAGATGCCCGAAATGTGGGGGGCCGGAAGCCCGGTGGCCATGGGATGGCTGGAATGCTGGGAACCCTGTCGAAGGTCTTTGCCCGAAAGGATGATGAAATTGATGATATGAGAAGTGGGTGATGTGGTGATCAAACTTAAAGTTAAAAGATGAAAAATGAACCCATGATATATGATATGCATGATGATATGCATGATGATGATGATGATGATGATATGTGATGTGATATGATGATCACCCATGATATGATATATGATATGATATATGATATGCATGATGATGATGATGATGATGATGATGATGATGATGATGATGATGATGATGTGATATGATGATCACCCATGATATGATATATGATATGCATGATGATATGCATGATGATGATGATGATATGTGATGTGATATGATGATGCATGATAGTGTGTGCCTGGCTTCAAGGTAAGTAATGCCTGCAATGCATGTGAAATTTGCATGATGCATTGAGTTGTTATTGGATTTCCCTATCTGCTGAGTGGTTGTACTCACCCCTTTTGGGGATAACATTTCAGATTAGCCAATATGCCGCTTCTTGCCGTCACGCGTGGTACATTTTACGGGATACCATCCGATGTAGAGGTCGAGCGTGTTGAGATAGACTGTCCCTCTGTTCCCGGACTGACTTTTATCCGAGTACGTTGTCTAGTGATGTATGACGTGGGCCTGGCTGGGGGTCCTGTTATTCAGGAGTTCATTTCTGTGCACGTTCGTCGGGATGGAGCAATGCGAGGGATGTTGCCGCCGCCACCGCCTGATGCACCGGGTTGGGTGTGAGATCCGCGCGCGATGAGTAGGAGCTGGATCTCTTTTTGATGTAGATAGCCGACACTTATGATGGGGATTGTTGCACGTGTGATGTTGAGGGTCGAGAGTTTCTTTTTGAGGTTTTAGGCTGGACATGGCTGAGTCCTAGCTTTTCCTTTTTGATGTACCGACCCAAAAGAAATCCCATCTTGAAAATATATATGTAAATAAAGTGTCGTGGCTTGTTTATAAAATTATGGTGATTAGTGGTGTGTATTTGTATCATGGATTGGTAGGGGGGATAGATGGTGATGTTAAATTGCTTCCGCTATGAGTCGCGTTGGGACCGATTGTTTTTAAAAAAAAATGCCTGTGATTAACGACGCTTGTTTTAAGTACAAGATAAGAAAAGGAAATAAAGTGTAACATCGGCGCTGGTGACGACCTGCGAAGGGTTCGGGGTGTCACAGGGGAGGCTGAACAGAAGCACGAGAGGGAACTTGAGCTCGAGAAAAAGAGGGAACCCAGCACAGAGAGAAACACAAAGAGGAGGAGAAAAGCAAGAGACACCTCGAAGACATTGATCATTGTTGTCGATCACTGTCGGAGTTGCCGATCGCCTCTGACTCTGCCGGAGTCTAGGAGGCAGAACCTAAGGAGCACCGAACAGGGGAAAACAAGGGAGAACCGAGAGGGGGAAAGCAAAAATGAGAGAACTGAGGGAGAGAAGAAGACTCATGGAGGTCAGCCAAGGACCAAGGAGCCTCCCGGAGCGCCCTGCCACCGCCGATGGACCGCAGACTGCCTCCAAACTTGTCGAAATCTAGGTAGGAATTTCACCAAGCACCTGGTGCGCAGTTCTTTAAGTTGAGTTGGCCAGAGCTCGTTCCGTTCGTTTCGGGCGAGCTCCAGCCTCCGTAAGTCCCCTTAGGTCCTAGCTTTTTATCGATAACTTGTTGGTCCCCGCTGTTGCCGCCTCGAGCCCCGTTTAGGTCAGAAATCGCCTAGACCGCTCGTGCCCACCACCTGTTCGCTAGAACGCCCGAGTAGGCTTTTCCCCCCAAACTTCCTCCGCATAGAGCCCTAGGACTCCTGGTTGCCGGAGAGACGTCGTCACGGCCAAGGAGAGTAGAACAGTTCCCCCCTGCCTGGTCCCAACGGCGCCGTCGCCGACATGCACCGTCCGGGCACCCCCGGTCGCGACCAAGAGGTGCTTGCCGAGTGGGCCAGATCACACATCTGGCCCACTCGGCTCTGGTTTCCGCTTGGGCCAAGCTCTCAAGCCCAAGTCGGGCAATGAGGACCGACCGTCCTTGGTCGGGCCTAACCCAATCGGGCCAGACCCAAGCTGGCTGGACCCAAGCCGCCTTAATTGGACCAAACTTGATCCAGTCGGACCCGGGTCAGGTCAGACTAGACATGACTCGGTCCGACCCTAAAAAAATAAAAAGTATATTTTATTATTTTTTTAAAAAAATTAAAAAATTATTATTTTTTTGTTTTTACTTTTTTCTTAAAAAAATTTCGAAAATCCAAAATTGTAAGGTTTGGTTAGGAATTGCTATGTATTGCCATTTTAGTTTAATTAGGCCTTTATTTGCTTGTATATTGATTATATTGCATGTTTAATTTACATGTTTAATTATGTTTGCAATTGTTTAGTTGCACATGTTAATTTTACTGCAATTAGGATCTTGATAGCTATGATTATTACTTTAATAATTGCACACCCGCATGATCACCTCACATGTTAGTGGATAGGTATAAAATCAACCCAAACTGCCTGCCGAAAATCATTTTGTTAAAATGAACAAGATTAGGTATCGAAAGAGCACTAATTGGTCAATTAGTGTAATCAAGTCCCTGACCCTAGATTCTCTAGTTGCGTAGGAAGTGAGATACATTCACATGCCTCACTTGGTTTCTAGCCGACCCTAATAGGCTAGTGGCGACTCTTTTTGTGCAAAATTCCTAGAAATATCCCAACGTCACGTGGGATATGGGCTTGGGAGAGCGCATGCCTAATCATGGGCCTTAGGTCCATCCTTTAGGCAATACCCCTAAGCCTATTCCCTCCCCCGAGGGGTAGGTCGCAGCAGCTTGCCGACTCCGCTGGGGATCTGGTTTTAGACCTTAGAGAACTTACGCCGAAATTGATCTAAAGGGAAGTGTTTGCTCACCTTTATCTTGCAGGGAGGTGTAGGAATGTATGATTTATTTTTATGTACGAAGTGCTAATTGCTTATGAATTATCATGCATGCATCCCCTGCATTGCACTACACTGTAGCACACACTACTTGCCACCGGACCTGGGCTGCATAGGATCACTTAGGATGGTGTTTAGGTGAATACCACTCTGACTACAACTGTGTAGTACGAGTCGCCCATATCTACCCCGAAATTTCTTTCTTCATGTCGAAGGCAGCCACCCCAGTCTGCAACCGCACAACACGGGTCGGTTCTTTGACAAAGCCGGAGTCATGGGTAACACGACTTAACCATAATCTTGTTGGTTCAATCCGGTGATCTTATGACTATATATTGAGCCGTCTAGAGTAGAAATCGAACCACCGCCCATGCACATGTCTATGTCATTGGCATTGTTACTCAATGAATAAGGTAAGTTTTTCAAATTCCTTTTTGCACAATTTATTTATTCGATTTCTTTTTGGTTGGTCCCTGACAAATTAGGTTTGTCGTAACTCTGGTTGGCATACGATGGGGGTACCCAAACTTCACATCATTTCCGTCCCAAAAGCCGGGCTCTGCACGTGATGGGATAGACTTGATCTGACTAGCCGTGATTGGGTGCAATCTTACATCGGACGATTACGCCCTCTTTTGGAGATAGAGACTCATTACGGTGTCGTGCGAGCGTTAGCACCTGTTTGGTGCCCCGCAACTCGCACGTTCATATTCAGTGATCAAAAACTCACTCCAACCTTGGAGGAATACAGTATTGTCATTGGAAAGCCCTTAATGTCGAAGTTAGTTAGCCCACATGTAAGAACTGAGTATGCATCGACCTTATCTGAGTTCCTTAAAGTTAAGGGAGAGGACGTGAGAAAAGTTTTGAAAGCCAATTGCAAAACCTGCCCGTTTTCATTTCTAAATGATTTTTTTCAAAATGCCCCATCTTTCCGAAAGAATAGGATCTTACTGCTAGTTTTCTTCGGGTTTGTGATATTCCCACACTATAGGAATGCTATTAACCCTTCCGTAGCGTGGGTGGTTCGTGAAGTAAGTATGGGAAAGGACTTTGTTAATGCTATCTTGACTGAAACATTTCTTTCCCTTACTCATTTTAAAGAAAATAAAGACAAAGCTTTCCATGCTCCTCCTACACTCTTGCAAATTTGGTTCTTCCCTCACATTAAGGGGTTCGGTGGCTTGATGACTATAAGCAACATTTCTGACTCTAGCCACCCTATCCTGAAGTTTAGAGATAGGAAAACGTTTGCCCCTGATTATCATTATTCTGAGTGATTAGTTTTTTTACCAACCCCGGACCTGAGGATTTCCAATGGCATGCCAAATGGCTCTAAGTTCAAGAAACGTGGTTCATGTGTGCACTTACTGGACCTATTCCTTTGTTGGGAATCACTGGAGTCACTGAATATTACCCGACACGAGTCGCCCGTCAGTTTTAAGAGGTTCAACAGCTTCCGCCGGCGATTCAGGAGGTTCAACAATCAATTTGCACAAACTAACTACACCACGACAATCAGCATGAAATTCTAACAACTGGCTATCCCAAAGTATAATTTCCGAAAATAAATAAATAATTAAATAAATTACAAAAATAATTAAATAATTGCAAAATAACTAAATAAATCACTAATTAAACTATATACACTAATCTCACCACCTAATTGTACTTAATTAAATAATCTACTAAGCTAACTAAATCACATAATCTAATTAACCTCTAATTACACTAATCTAACCACCTACTGAATCTAATTAACTATTTAAATGACTAATTACACTAACTAATCCTCCTAATCCAAACTTAGTCTAAACTAATCTTACTCTAAGCATAATTAACCTCCTAAGTAAAGTTTAAAGGGTAAACTCACCAGTTTAACGAGCCGATGAGTTCACGGCGACGGGGACGCAGAGGCGAGTGAGACTCAGGCCTACGGCGATGCCAAGGGAGGTCCGAAAAAGGGTTGGAAAAAGCCCACGAAGCTCTTAGCCCAAAGTTGGGAGTTCAATTCTGAGTTGGGCTAGATCGAAGAGAGCCAAGGGGCTAGTCAAGCGGCGGAATGGGCTAGAGCGGACCAGCGATAGCAGTGGCTACGATGGCAGCTCGGGGATGTGACGAGGACGGCTAGGCGAACGGCGACCAGTGGCGAGGGGCGTGTGGGCCAGGGACTCGCGGAGCACGGCGGTCTCGTGGGACGGTGCGCGAGGCTGGCGAATTGGCTTGGCTGGGGCGCGGGGGAGCTCGAACGTGGCTTGGACGGTGACAAAGGGCTGTTGATGGTTAGCAAGGATGGAGGGGCTGGTTCTCTGGTTTTTCTTCAGCAACAATGGTGACTAAAGAAGCAAGGAAGAAGAAGATGGAGTTGCTGCAGCTGGAAGGGGGACAAGAAGCCTCTAAAGTCCACCAAAATATCTAAAACCCGACGATTTTATGGTCAATACAAACAAAAGGACAGCAAGCCTCGAGGACAGTAAAAACTATGAACGTGCGTTTAGTTTAAGCATTTCATCGAACGCTAAATGGGCGCGAGAAAAAATGGGGAGCACCGAGACTGAGCTTCAGTAAGGATTCAAAAACAATCAACACTCAAGACCTCGCAATCGCAGCATGCATATAGACAAGGCCAAAACTCGCATGAACCAGACAATAGCGACTCGGTCCAGCGAGCCCGAAACCAAGCACAAATAAGACACAAATAATGCGGTCTGTCAAGGGTTGCTACCTGGCTCGCGGCATCGGACGGGAGATGAGCTCGAAGATTAAGTTACATTCGTTCGCCTTGCACACCTCTGAATTCCTCCACCGGCCATTCCAGAGAGTCAAGTCCGGTGCACGAGGGAACGATCGAGAGGGAAAGATTGGTTCTCAAGCCTTCTTGCACACGAAATCAACGGAAGAGCAGAATAATGAAACAATCGGAAGCCACCGCCTATGCAACTAACGATGCCTCCGCTAATCGGCCTCGTATCTCTATCTTCGGAATTGAGCCGATGATCAAGCGAACGAGTGTCCGATTTCCGAGAACGAGCCAGAAAACATTCGATCGAGAGCCTCCGGAGCTGGAGGCGATCGTCGAGGGAGGGAGCAGAGCCATGGCCGGCACCGAAGGGTTCTTCATCAGCCTTCGAGATGGGGAAGAAATCGAGAGAGCGAGGAGGTTGTTACAGCGAAAGAGAGGGAGTGTGTGAGCCCGTTCGGTCGTTTAGCCGAGAGAGCGGGAACCGGGGAAAGAGAGAGAAAGATCTTTCATCGAATGGCCCCCCTTTTCTTTGCTTCACGAGCGCCCCTTTTATATATTTTTTTCTTTATTCTTTTTTTCTTTTCTTTTCTCTCTTTTTTTGTTCGTTTTCCTTATTTCTAATTTTTTAATATTTTCATTTCATCATTTTTTTCATTTTTTTATATTTTTTCAAAATATTTGTTTAAAATGTCGACGAAAATTTCGGGTGTCAACATTTGCCCCTCTTTGGGTGGGAGCTCGAAGAGGTTCCATTCAAAGATAAAATTGATACCTGAAATTTTTAGTCGACTCGACTTTGAAAATAGAAAAAGACAAAAGCAATGATAGTTGGTTAGGGACATACCTGATACTTGCCTTTGCTCATCATGGTCTCTGAACTATTGTTGGGATTTATTCACTCTGTCTCTGCTCTCTCTCTCTCTCCTTTTTGTGGAAAGAAATGAAGGAAATAAAATCACTAAATGAAAAATAAATGGTTTAAGGGTGGACCCACAAACCCTATGGTTTAGACTGGGAGAAAAGTCTTATCGTGTTATAACGGGCTTTGACCAGGAAAAGGTCCTTTCGACCGAGAAAAAGGGTCTTACCGTGTTATAACGGGCTTCGACCGGGAAAAGGGTCTTACTGTGTTATAACGGGCTTTGACCAGGAGAAGGGTCTTACCGTGTTATAACAGGCTTTGACTAGGAAAAGGGTCTTACCGTGTTATAACGGGCTTTGACCGGGAAAAGGGTCTTACCGTGTTATAACGGGTTTCGATTGAGAGAAAGGTTCTTTCAACCGGGTACGATAGTCTCACCGTATACTAACGGGTTTCGACTGAAAGAAAGGTCCTTTCGACTGGGTATGAGTTTCGAAATTGCTAGAGAACCAATTTTGCGAAATGATATTGATTGTCAAATCTTTTCAGAGAAGACTTTAACAAAATGAGATTTGATTAACCATCTAAGGGTTAAGTCAAATATGCCAAATGGAAATATCGTAATCAAGAGAGATCTTTCACACTGACTCTCAAAAAGGGCTTTTGTTCCCAACCATTAATATGGGAAAATTGTTTAAATCTCACTAGAGAAGTCTCACTCAACCTATGTCTATGGCTTTCGGAAACGTTCACAGTGAATACAATCCATTGATCAAAAGGTCTTTTGAAGGGACTATAATGATGGCTTGGTCATGGGCTTACACAAAGGGTATGCACTTTGAGGCCAAGAAATGAATATTCAATCAATATCTTCGTCAGGTTTACAAGTCAAGAACCTTGAAGATAAGATAAGATAAGATTGCTTCCACTCCTTCTAGCAGTAGCTCCTATGTAATACTCTCATTTCAACTCGAACCATCCCAATCATAAGAGATTTCGGATAAGGGTTGTAATGTTGGTTCGGGTATGGCTTAAAAAGGCTTGAAAAACTTTCAAATATCAAAGGGTTAAAAAGTGAGTGATTATCTTGGCATCATTACCATCACACGACTTCTCAAAAATTCGACTCTTGAAATTTAACCTATCTCGAGAGTCCTCTTGGTAATTTGTCTTGAGACATGAGAGCTTCGCTCTCTATTCTAATGATATTGCTTGCAATACATGTTTTCTCTTGCAAGACATTTCTTTTATTTTTCAACGAATGATCTTTTGCATGATCATGGATTTCGCTTTCTTTTTTTTCTTTTTTTCTTTTTTTTTTTGCATTCTTGCTTTTCTTTGCATTTTTTTCATGGGCATTGGCCTTGCTTTTACTAGGCACACTGCTTTTTCATGCCCCCTAGTTTCCATTCTCTTTTGAGTATCTAGGACTTTCGAGTGGCATTTACAAACATTACCAATATTCTCAATTTTATTGGTAAATCATGCGCCTTGCCCCAGTGTGGGGAGATAATCATCACCTAAGGTTATGAAAGAATTGTATAAGGCTCAAATTGGCTAAGCAAGGGATAATTGTGTTTGTGGTAGTGTTTTGTCACTTCAGGATGCTTCGAGTTTCAATAAGAAATCACCTGAAGCTAGCACAAGAAGATTGATACAAGTGAAAGCAATAAAATCTTTCTTAATCTTTTGCTCCATGATTTTCAACCAAGACCTCCTATTTTGCCCAATATGGGGTTGTTCTTGACAGGGTTATTTTGAAATGCTCCCTATTTGGTTCAAAATGGCTTGCAAGGGATATCAATAGTGTTTGGGATTGAGAAATGAAATGCCTTTATCATTTCAAATCATGTATTCACTGTAAATGAATCCTATGCCCTAAGACATGGTTCTTTCCACTCAATTCTCTCAAAGAGTGTATGAGGACGTGTTTGGTAAAAGGGTTGCCTCTCATCATTTTAGGCACTACCACTTTGCATATTTAACAATCTTTTTCAGGTTTTCCAAAGACCCACTTTAGTTAAATTCAGCTCCTTAGGGAATGAAAACGTAATGGAATTTTGTTTGAAAGGACATGTTTCCTTGACCCTACTGGGGAGATTTTTGGAAGTAAGGTTGGATAAAATTTGTAGACAGAACAGGTTTTGCTTAGCACATGGGTTCAATTCTAGAGTTTTAACTGTACTTCTAGAGTTCTAACTGACTCTTTTGGCATTTTAAGGAACATGGTCACTTCTAAGTTCTAAAGAAGATGGACACTTTTTGAAAGTTTTGCACTCTTGAGATGAACCTCTTGCGGACAGGTAGAATCTTCATCAGAGATCCTGCAAAATGAACAAACATGTAGATGCAATATGTATGCATGAAAATGCATGATGCAAACATCCTAAAGTGGCTTAGATTCAATCCAAAAATGGCTCAAAGGCCTTTCACTTTATTCATGGATAATACTTCTTGACAACATCAGCATTTACAGGTCTTGGCAATTCTTGACCATCCATTTCTACAAGGATTAGTGCTCCACCAGGTAGCACTTTCTTTACAATATATGGACTTTCATAGTTTGGAGTAAACTTCCCACGAGGATCTGGAATGATAGGTAAGACCTTTCTCAAAACAAGATCGTTGATCTCGAAATGCCTTGGTCTAACCTTGCAGTTAAATGACCTAGCTACTCTCTTCTGATAGCTTTGTCCATGGCATAAAGCTTTTACCCGCTTTTCATCAATCATATTAAGTTATTCAAATCTTTGTTGAACCCATTCAGCTTCAGAGAGCTTGATTTGAGAAAGTACCCTCAATGAAGGGATTTCCACTTCCACAGGTAATACAGCTTCCATCCCATAAACCAATGAGAACGGCGTTGCCCTAGTCGAAGTGCGAATTGAAGTTCGATAGGCAAACAAAGCATATGGCAACCGATCATGCTAATCACAATAATTTTCCGCCGTTTTGGTTAAAATCTTCTTGATGTTCTTATTTACCGCTTCCACAGCTCCATTCATTTGTGGGCGGTACAGCGAAGAATTCAAATGGCGAATGTGGAATTCTCCAAGCAATTCATCTACCACTTTATTGCTCAAGTTTGATCCATTATCGGTGATGATCACTTCAGGAACTCCATATTGAGCGATGATATCACGACAGATGAATTTTGCCACACTCTTTGCACTAACATGGGCATAAGAATTGGCTTCAATCCATTTGGTGAAGTAATCAATTGCTACTAAGATAAAATGATGTCCATTCGATGCTTTAGGATTAATTCGTCCGATGATGTCGATGCCCCACATTGAAAAAGGCCAGGACTCAGACATTTGATGTAGCTCATTAGGAGGAGCATTTATTTTGTCTCCATAGACTTGGCATTGATGACAGCACCTCATATGTTGAATACAACCGGCTTCCATGGTCAACCAATAGTAATCGACCCTCATGATTTTTTTAGCCAAGAGATGACCGTTCATATGAGGGCCACACTCTCCTTCATGTATTTCTTTCATCAGGAGTTTAGCTTCTTGTGCATCCACGCATTTCAGTAAAACTGAATCGAAAGACTTTTTATAAAGGGCACCTCCACTGAGGAAGAATTTGGATGCCAACTTCATCAAGTATTTTCGATCATTGGTTTGACTCCCTTGGGAAAATTTCTTTTCTCGAAGGTAATTCATGATATCATAATACCAAGGTTGACCATCAGGTTCCTCTTCTATCATCAAGCAATAAGCAGGCTTTTTCAAAACGTCAATTTGCAAATGATCAACGCTTAAACCATCGTTACTTGCAACATCGAAGATAAAGTTGCCAAGGCATCAAGAACCGATTTTGTGATCTCGACAGATAATCAAAAGAGATCTCGTCAAATTCCTTGACCAAGTCTTCGAGATATCTATGGTAATGGATTAATTTTACATCCAGTGTTTGCCATTCACCTCCCGTCTAGAAGATGATGAGTGCAGAATCACCATAAACTTAAAGCTTTCTGACTTTCATGTCGATGGTTAATTGCAAGCCAATGATGCACGCTTCATATTCAGAAATATTGTTGGTACAAGGGAATACCAACTTTGCAGCCACTGGATAATGTTGACCTTCTGGAGATATTAAAACTGCCCCAATCTTGATTTCTTTAGGGTTATCTGAATCTCCCAAATTTACAGTGATTGGTTGTTTGGTGGGAGGAGGTTTGGACTCTTCATATTTGAGCCATTCCTTTTCAATAACTCAAGGATCATCCTCATTCTTCGAGTCGGAATAATCGGGTTCGTCAAAGTCTTTTGAATGCGAATCCGAGGCATGCAAATGACTATCATGATATAAAATGCCATGCTTGGGATGCAATCGAAAAATGGTTAGTATATATACATATGAATGAATGTAATGAATGTAAATGTCATGAAAAATTTGTTTTCAAATTCAAGTTGTTTTTTTTTTTAATTTATTGGAAACTAATCCTCATGTCATTGGACGTCTTCGTTCCACTAAAACATTTTGAAACTATAGATCGTGTGGAGGCTCGGGCCTCAAAGCATCATCTTAAGACTGATTTGGGCCTCACACGTCTATTAACAAAACATGAATTTTATTGATATGCAAAAATTGCATTACAACGTATATTATCTTGGATCTAGAAAGTTTATGATCCAGATTATTACAAGCACAAACGAATGAAATGAATGGAATTCCCTCGTAGGGGGGAAATGAATGAAGTTCCCTCGCAGGGGAGGAATGAATCAAATTCCCTCGCAAGGGAGAAATGAATGGAATTCCCTTGCGGGGAGAAATGACTAAAATTCCCTCACAGGGGAGAAATGAATGGAATACAACTAAAAATTAAGTGTAAGGACTGAAAAACATCCCTTACACAGTGGGAATTGTAGGGTCTTCGTCTTCACCCATAGTGCCAACTAGACCATCTTCAAACAAATCAGCAAAGTGATAGACATTGGCCTCTTAGTCTTGCAAGAGCTTAGGTGGACTAGGAAAGAAATCCTTCAAAGGTGTAGGCAAGAGACTTTGATGGTGCCCTTGTCAGTTGAATCGGCATGACGGGAATTTTCTCTTTGGTCAAATTAATCACAACAGGCTCAATCATAGCCATGAAGTCATCCTCGAATTCATCTCCCCATCCACTAGGAACGATGTCTTTAGGATTTTGAAAATAACTTGGAGGAGGGATATACTTGACCATAAAGTCATACTTCCCACTTGGTTGTCCCAAGGTGTCCACCACTTCACCTCTCTCATGGGTTTTCCCTATGAACTCACGATCTGAACGAGAAGTTTTGGCTGCACATGATAAAATTTCTGAAATAGAAATTGATTTCTGGCCAGAAATCAATTTCTCAGTTTCTATTCCCCGGCCAAGTTTCTGAGCAAAGAAACCCGTTTGATAACGACTCAAAATCTCTATTTCTGAAACAGAAATCTGTTTGATAACAGAAAAAAAAAATTCTATTTCTATGAATCATGTTGTCCCCATCCTTTTACCTCACTCTTCTTGGTGCTTATGATGGTAATTTAATTTGATAAAAGTTGATAAATCACTTTAATTTATATTGGTAATTCGATAGAGTAGTTAGGAACTTCAAAACATTAGCAATTTATGTAAATAAAAGCTAGTAATTAGTATAAAAAATGCTAATATGCAAACTATAAAAGATTTGGTATTTTCAAATGCTAATATGCAAATAGTGAATGTATTTATTCTCCTCATTCAAGATTCGGGTTTAAGTCACTACACTTTTTTGCATTCTTTTGAGACCACAAAGTGATTTTATGTTAGGTACTAGTTGACATGGAGGGAGGCGTAATTTGCGAGAGATTCGAAATTAATAAAATGAAAGTTGTGCTAGAAATAGAAATTGATTAGATAACAACATAGGAAATCCTCAAATACAAAATAATAGTTGAAATAATACTAAAACATTACAAAAGTTGAAAATACAATTTCATGGAATTTCCAGCATATTTATTGGCAATGGTTTTCCTAAGCATATTTATTTGGTTTCCCTCCTCGGTCAACTGAATGTTTGCAAGCTCATCCTGCGTAGGTTCAGCCACGTACATCGGATCTCCATATAGGGAAAAGTTCTTATCCATCTTGTCTTGATCACGGATGTAATTATGGATGGCACAACATGCAATTACGATATGTGCTTGCTTTCGAAGTGCAAATGAGGGCATGTGCCTCAAAATGAAAAAAGCGATTCTTCAATGCCCCAAATGATCTTTCAATGACATTCCTTAAAGAAGAATGCTTATAGTTGAATAATTCTCTTGCAGTTGTTGGCCATCTCGCTCTACCCCTATACTTATTTAAATGATACCGGTCACCTCTAAAAGGAGTTAAAAATCCCGGAGTTGCTGCATAACCAAAATCCATGACATAGTATTTGCCTACAACAATGTATTCATACATTGGTCATAATTTGTAACTATAAATATGATCATAAAGAAAATTACTCCTTAGAGGACAAACAAATACCTGGTGGAGGCCGAGGAAATTCCATGTGAGGATCTCTAGTGCTGCTGCAAGCACTCGACAATCGTTGGCAGAGCCTTCCCAACCAGCATATACAAAAGTAAATTTCATATCAAATGAACAAACGCACAGCACATTCTGAGTGGTGGTGCCTTTCCTACCTCTAAATGGGATTTGCTTCGACACAGGTACAGAAGCATGAATGTGGGTGCCATCAATAGTGCCTACACAGCCCTGTCATTTTATCAAAGACTAGTATTATACAAAATAATCAACTAAATAAAATTAATGATGTAAAGAAATATATGAGAATTTTACTTGAAGTAACGTTTATGCTTAGGATCCATAAGAATCTCTTGTGGGACAACATCAAAGGAAGGTGGTATGATAACCTCTTTTGCCAATTTGAGAACTGCTTGCAATACTTTAGTGAAGTATTTGCTTATAGTTTGTC
This sequence comes from Eucalyptus victrix, assembly GCA_016097545.1. NCBI lineage: Eukaryota > Viridiplantae > Streptophyta > Magnoliopsida > Myrtales > Myrtaceae > Eucalyptus > Eucalyptus victrix. The sequence continues at coordinate 52,168,593 of CM027842.1, forward strand.
CCGAACGTTGGAATCTCTCACATAAATCTCTATTTGAGTTCTCGTGAGAAATCATAGATAAGAAAATCCCGATTTGTTCATCTACCCCAATATATCGGGTATCTTCCAACCAACCTTTTTCCTTCATTAAACCACAAAGGTTGAGAAAAATATGTCTCTCCATTCTAAAAGCTTCATATACTCTATCAGAATGCCCATAAAGAACCTCCCTTATCCATTGCAGTCCTGATAATAAGCTGTCCTTAATAGGTTCTCTTGTGTGCATGGACCTATCCATTATAACAGTGGCCCACCATGCCATCATTATATCAGATCAAAATCATCAAAATTATCAAAATCCTGCTCAATTGATTCAACTGATGCTACTTGACCATAAGACATGCTACTTTCACCCTCATCCATATTACCTATATCATCACACAAAATAAGAATATAAACCCATTAGATAAGGATTCCAATAGTAATCAACAATAGCAATAATATCATCATAATTGCAACTTAAAAACATAAATAAACAAAGTCTCAAATACATAAGTCATGAAATGAAATACATAAGTCATGCATGTTTCTTAACAACTACTTAAAGAGATTCAAGTAGTCCACGTCTCCTTTCAGGTAGAGTGATAATAAAAGCTTCTCTCCAAGTGGCATGAACGCATGCCTGGTTCACAGCCTTATTGTAAAGATTCTGCTCCAAGTTAGGCATGCCATTTAGAACGGCGACCACAGCTCCTATGGAGTAAGGGTCTACAAGAAGTGAGGCCTGTGAGGTTACGGAACCACTTGTTGATTGGGCCGTCCTTAATTTGATCATTTCTTGAATGGCTTTGCAGGTGTCACTCACATCAGAGGTGTTACTCTTTCTTCTCCTTTTGGAATTTGGAGTTCTATTCAACTTGTGTTTCTCACGAACTGGGGTGGGAGTCGCGTCAGATGTAAAGGCTCCCTTATTAACATAGTTTTCATTAAATTCCTCTCGATCACCTATTGTAGCACCACCAACATTGTTGCCACTAACACCATTGTCTTCTCGCTCCGACATCACATACTCTTCTGCATTTTCTGCTGCATTTCCTGCTGCATACTCCCCAGTCGCATATGTATCACCAAACACAATACAAAGGTCTGGATACTGAGGAAACCCATCATTCTTGAATTTAGCCCATTCAATATTATCCTACAAATTTCATAGAAATGACATACATCAGCAATATAATTAAAGCTTACTCCCACAATAAGGAAAAATGGACCCAAGTAAAGTGATACATTGATGTGAGAATCCCATACACTTGAATCCTCCACAGTGACTGTTTTGTTGACATTATCCCATCAAAATCTAGATTGTGAAAGAAGCTTCTTAAAACTACTATACTGCTTCTTTAGTTTGTTTACCCTATTCTTCAACTAAATTACATTAAAATGGAGTTTTGCTTGTTTATTGAACTCGGCATGTATGTTATTTCACCCTACTTTTTTGAAGGTACAAGTGGGGCGATTTCCCTTTTTCACCTCTTCTACCAACAAAGTTATAAGCAAATTGGTCAATGACTTAGTCCACTTTGCTATAAATGCTTCTTTGTGGGGTGCCATCTAACCTTAACTGAATCAATATTCAATGAACTATATCAGATGATGCACCAATTCAAGAACAAAAGCTTGTAATTAACAATCACATTAAAAGCTAAAATGTGTATTACATATGTGGAAATCGTATCTTCAAGAGGCATATTAAATCAGCAATCCATTATTATGAAGCATGTCACGATAAAAATGCAACATAAAAGAATAAAAGGAAAACGGGCAGCCTCTTCAAAGCATAAATATAATCAATGTGCGAGATCACCCTATGCCGTGAAACGAACAAAGTTCTATCTTGTGTTACGCAAACTTTATACATTTATGAGAAGATAAAGAGAAAAAGTGTCACTGTTATTCTAGTAAATTCAGTTCATCATATATAAAACATGCATGGGATAGAATGGTATATAGATGGTCATTGCCCTGTTCTACCCTTTAGCCCTCTTTCTCGTAAAAGGAACGAAAACAGGCGTCTTAGCAAAGAAACCGGCACTTCGGTGACTTCACCATTGAATTGCATTCACAATGATCTAATAATATCCAGATCATTCCAGCGGCTTTGGCAGAACTTTAGACATTAGCTCTTCAAGTTCAAACACAAACAGAAGATGGAAAAGAGTAAACGGCCAAGAAAGATCCATGTATCTTGGCCCCCAAAAAGAAGCAAACGAAAAGAAAGTTCCTTGTATGTAATACACCGCGCACAAATCAAGTTCATCCGAACAAATGAGTATCATTCCCATTTTTTGTTTCATTCACTCCATAGCTTATAGCCCTTATCGTTAAAATGCTTCAAGCTGGATATCGGAAATGTGCTGGGCCCGAGCAAACAAATCCCAAAGCCGGCAGCCCAGAACCCATCCGAGTTTTCCGTTTTCCAATCATCACTCGTCCCCGCTCCGGACGAACCAATCGAATCACATGACACATGGCCACAACACAAGTGACTGATCTTCCCCCCGAAATGCACGAGAGAACCCCAAACCCAACTGCTTCCCCAGCAAAATAACGATATCACCCCAACTGGGTAAAACCAAACCAAAACCAAAACCAATCAACCCCATCACGCAAATGCCAACTTCCCTCTTCACGGTCGCGAATTACGTTAAAACCAAGACCGACAAGCAATGCGCAAGTGAAGAGACTCACTCGGGTCAACGCAGGAAGCAAGAACAGACTCACTCAGGTCAACGCAAGAAGTAAGAACAGAGCTCGTTTCAGAGAGAGAAATAGAGAGAGAGAGAGAGAGAGAGAGAGAGAGAGAGAGAGAGAGAGAGAGAGAGAGAGAGCAGGAGGCGGATAGAGAAGTGACGAGCAGCAACCAAGCACAAGCACAGAACACCCAAGAAAGAGGTGAAATCCACCAGCAACCAAGCACAAGCGTAGAACACCGAGAACATAAAATCCCCCAACCCTCTTCAACAAACAACAAGGAAATCGCAACAGGGAAATCAAAATCAAATCTGCGAAACGAAAGCCAAAACATGATAAGAGAGGCGAGAAGGGAAGGATCGATCGAACTTGGAATCGCGGTGGGAAGTTCTAGAGAAGTGTAGCACCCCGAACCCTTCGGCGATCGCCACAAGCTCTGATGTTACACTTTATTACCTTTCTTTCTTTCGAAACAAGCGTCCTAATTTGCAGACACATTTTTTTTTTTTTTTAAAAACGATCGGTCCCAACGCGACTCATAGCGGAAGCAAATTAAACATCACCATCTATCCCCCTACCAATCCATGATACAAATACACACCACTAATCACCATAATTTTATAAACAAGCCACGACACTTTATTTACATATATATTTTCAAGATGGGATTTCTTTTGGGTCGGTACATCAGAAAGGAAAAGCTAGGACTCAGCCACGTCCAGCCTAAAACCTCAAAAAGAAACTCTCGACCCTCAACATCATACGAATACGAGCCCCCATCGAAAGTGTCGACTATTTACATCAAAAAGAGATCCAGCTCCTACTCATCGCGCGCAGGTCTCACACCCAACCCGGTGCATCAGGCGGTGGCGGTGGCAACATCCCTCGCATAGCTCCATCCCGACGAACGTGTACAGAAATGAACTCCTGAATAACAGGACCCCCAGCCAGGCCCACGTCATACATCACTAGACAACGTACTCGAATAAAAGTCAGTCTGGGAACAGAGGGACAGTCTATCTCAACACACTCGACCTCTACATCGGATGGTATCCCGTAAAATGTACCCCGCGTGACGGCAGGAAGCGGCATATTGGCTAATCTGAAATGTTATCCCCAAAAGGGGTGAGTACAACCACTCAGCAGATAGGGAAATCCAATAACAACTCAATGCACCATGCATATCATCATACGATGCAGGCATTGCTTACCTTTGATGTCATGCGCATTCATGCATCATCATATCATACATATCATCATCATGGCATCTCATATATCATTATCATCATCATGCATTTCATCATGCATATCATACCATGGATGATCATCATATCACATCACGCATCATCATCATCATCATATCATCATGCATATCATATCACGGGTGATCATCATATCACATCACATCATCATCATCGTCATCATCATCATGCATATCATATATCATATCATAGGTGATCATCATATCACATCACATATCATCATCATCACATCATCATGCATATCATCATGCATATAATATCATGGGTGATCATCATATCACATCACATATCATCATCATCACATCATCACGCATATCATCATGCATATCATATCATGGGTGATCATCATATCACATCACATATCATCATCATTACATCATGCATATCACCATCATGCATTAATTTCCATTTTTTTTTTATCTTTAGATTTGATCACCACATCACCCATTCTCAATTATCATCAATTTCATCATCCCTTCGGGCAAAGACCTCCGACAGGGTTCCCAGCATTCCAGCCATCCCATGGCCATCGGGCTTCCGGCCCCCCACATTCCGGGCATCTCGCATCTCAACTAGCATCACGAGGCATTCCCTTCGGGCAGAAACCTCCGACAGGGCTTCCGGCCTTTACCCTTCTAGCCAGGCATCCCGCACCCACATCCTGGCATCGCGAGGCATTCCCTTCGGGCAAAAATCTCCGACAGGGCTTCCGGCCCCCCACATTCCGGGCATCCTGAATCTCCCAGGGAATTCCGGCAATGCATCTCTGTACATTCCGGCCTCATCCTCCACCACAACCTCTTACTCACATATCATTTTGCACATTCACCATCCTTTTAATCTCATTATTACATGGCATATGATTCACACATGCATCACAATTTATGATCATACATACACCAATGTCATATAACAATGCATAATAAATTCAATGGAATTCATGGCCAATAAAATAATCCCTTTTTATTTTATTATTATTTTATTATTATTTTTTTATTATATTTAATTATTAAATTTAATATCTATGATTTTCCCAAAATCATAATATTCAAACAATCATTAAACAAACCAATAAGGTGACAAATTTCATGCAAAATTCATGGCCAATTCGAATTTCACACAATTTCACAATTTCCACAAAATAGCACATGATATTCGGATAATGACCAGAACGCACAGTTTCCAAATAAATTCGATTAAAATACTCATATGGCCTCCAAAAATTACGAAATTTTACAGCGTGATAGCCAAGACATTTTCGAATACACATCTCCGAAATATTAAGATTTCACCCATCAATTCTCTTTCGTTTCCTCTGAAATTTGAGTATTTTATGTACCAAGGTGTCCTTTACAAGTTTCGTGAAGAGATCTAGGTCAAATAACCAGAGTATGGTCACCATTTAAATCCATGAAGTCTCGGGTGTCTCGGAATACTTCACCAGAATCACCGTCTCCAAGATTTAGCCGATTTACCAAGTTATACTTGTTATTTTCGCTTAAAATTTGATCATATTGTAGTTTAAGGTGTTACCTACAACTTTCATGAAGACATTGAAGTCAAATATTCAACAAAAATCAACATGCAAACAAGAATCCAACAAGAAGTCAGTGAAAACTTCACAGATCTAGAGTCTCCAAAAAATAGAACTTTAACCCCTCATACCTACATCATTTTTCACGAAATTTCAGTATGTTATATTAAAAGACGTTAGCTACAACTTCCATGAAGACATCGAAGCCAAAATCGGACTTCAAACACACATGCAAGCTCAAACAAGTTACTGACTCCTACAACCGAACAAGAACAGTCACACGGTTTGAAAATAAGCCACCCTTACCTCGGTTTTTCGCACTTAAAACACCTAAAATCTAACATGCAATCAACGAAATAAACATGCAAGAGAAGTTAAGGACTCCACTTTCCTCTAAGATGAGCAAACGACGGCGTACGGACGGCGGGACACGGCGATTTCCTCCTCGGCTCCGCCTCCTCTCCCTCTCGGTCTCTCCCTTTCTCTCGAACTCTCTCTCTCTCTCTCACCCTCTCTCGGCCGAATGAGCAAAGAACCGGCCACCTTCTCTCTCTTCTCCCCTCTTATACTCCCTAATCTTCATGATTGATAATGATTGCTTTGCCTAAAAACTAACCAATGCATGCTCTTGCCCTTTGCCACTTGTCTCATTGGATTTAAATTTGATTTTGGGCTTGGGCTTTGGAGTTGGGCCATCCGGCCACTCCTCTTGGGCTGGTCGACAGCCTCCTTTGGGCTCTAATGGGCCGACTAGCTTGGCCCACCAAGCTTTAGGCCAATGGGTCCAAGGCCCATTCGAATTTAATCCCCTTTTTCCCTTTTTTTTTTTTTGAAATTCTTCTATAAATATTTTTGAATTCCAATTTTCATCTCGGCCAAAGTCTTAGGATATTTTTGCTCATTGAAATTTAAATCATATGGCCAAGCATAGATTATTAATCTTATTAAATTTAAATTTCTACAATCACAAGCACAATTCATCAAATTAAAAGACTAATGGCTAAAACATAAGCCATGGAAATTCTACCACCTAATTAAAGACTTTAACACACCTTATGGCTTGGCTTTGAATTTCTGGGATGCCACAAGAAGAGCGACGGCGACGGCGAGATGAGCGATGATCTAACCGGCAAGAGGACGGCGACGGCGACTAGAGTTGCAGAATCGAGAGCGGAAAGGGGACGTGGACAGAGGAGGCGGGTCTGACGGGATGACCGGAGCAAATCGGATGGTCTGAGGACGGCGACGGCGTCGGAGTCGACGGCAAGGATGGCCAGCTTCAGAGTCGACGGCGCTAGGGTTTTCGGTTGAAGTGAGCTTCAGAGTCGACGCTAGGGTTTTTTTGTTGGAAGTGAGGAGAAGGAAGAAAAGCAAGGTTAAAGTGAGGAGAAGGAGAAGTCGACGTATGTGAAGGGAAGGATGGAGAAAAAAAAATTTCTATTTCTATTTCAGAAACAGAGAAGCTACAATTTCTAGCTTCTAATTTCTCCTCCAAAACAATTTCTGAAATAGAAATCTATTTCAGAAATAGAGAAATCAAATTGCATTACCAAACGGATTTATGTTCCAAACCTGTTCCAGGGAACAAAGAAATCAAGAAATCAAGAAACGGAAATTTTATCATGCGCAGCCTTTGTATTCATCCTCATCTTCATCAGAGTAGTGAACCTCTTTATCTTTTGGCAGAGTTGAAATAAGGTCTTCTTCATCATCCCATCCACTCGGGACAATATCCTTTACGTCAACGAAGAAACTTGGTGGTGGTGTGAATTTCACCTTAAAGTCATATTTACCACTTGGTTGGCCAAGGATATCAACAACTTCGCCATTTTCAAGAGCTTTTTGAACAAACTTACGATCCATGCGAGAAGCTTTATATTCATCTTCGCTTTCAGTGTCAAAATCTTGGTACATAGGGGTTTTGCTTTTCGAGGCTCGACGATCCTCCTTTCGTGTGTCATTTTGACTTGGATTCCCAATCTTCCTTATGACTTTTGAGATTATATCCTCGCCAGACAAATTGACTTCAACCAGAGACATCTGTCTCAAAGCGGGCTCATCATCTTCATATTGGATAATTCCCAATTCAGCTAGCTTTGCTAAGCAATCTACCTTCTCATCACGAGTGATGTCACCTTTCAGCTGGCGATCAGCAAATGGCATCATATGTTCCAACTTTTGGATATCCATACAAAGTGTATGTTTGTCGGTATCCCCATAAATCATGTTGACATCTTTAGAATGTTTTAGAAGGGGGTTTTGTTGGACATTCGCGCTGAGTCCTTAAAGGTGAGCAGCTTTTTATTCACCAAATTCTGGATCTTAGAACATAGCACCAAACAGTTATCCACATGGTAACCTTTCTCTCCCATATGATAATCACATGTCTTATTAAGGTCAAACCCGGCAAACTTTGGCAGATTATCCCTCGAGATCTCTTTTGCCATAAGATGATTTTCGATCAGCATTAGAAGTAGTTGAGACATGAGTATTGGCAATGGAGTGAATTGCCTTTGAGGGGCTTTTCCTTTGCTTTCAAAGTTTCGAGAAGTACCCCCCATCTCCATGGCAGATTTATGAGCGGTAGGAAGATTCATGGTTGGAGAAATAGAAACCACAGACGTTAAGCTTTTGACTTGGCCGGAGAGATCAGCTAGTAATGTCATTATCTACGCCATTTGATTCTCCATATTAATGACACGGGCTCGGGTATCTTCGTTTTCCATCTTTGTTTGGCGGCGAGTTCGTATAACAAATCTTTCTTCAACCGTTTTTCAAAACCTCCTATAAAAGAAAATGACTCGAATTAGTACAAGTTAAAAGAGATCATTGAAATACGAATCCTAGTCAATTTTATATTTTCTTGAGATGAAATAATGATAAGAAGTGTATACGATCCCGGTATCATATAACATCCTCTTATCAAAATTTCTTCAAAAGAAATTATACAATTGAAAAGGAACGACGACAAATATTTAATCAGAATGCCCCTTTTCTAAAAATTACATGAAAATGTTCGTGAATTTTATTCATTTCATCAAACAATTACAAGGGAAATAGAATCTTGCTTTCTTGAAACTTACAAAATAGTTCGATTTTACAAGGGATATGAAAAATGAATACAGGGAAACCTCGATCGAAAAGAGGGAAACACAAATGAAATCCCTTTACAAGAAAAGAATATGAAATGAAAACCTAAGGACTAGGTGGGATTGTGCGGAGACGCTTGTTATCATGGGCCAAGCATTCCTCATTGATCAAAGCACTGTCTTCTTGCTCCTTAATATGAGCTCGCAGAAAACGCCTATGCGTTTTTCCACGTAATCTTGATGTCTTGGGCCGAGATTCTCCCATAGAGTCTTGAAGTTCCTAAGCATGGGGATCACATCCACTTCAGGTTTACCCATCTAAACCTAAACCTAAAGGGGCACTCATGATTAAAACATATCATCGTTGGAATATAAAACACATAATTGAAATGTGGAAAGTAAAAAGATAAGGTCAATAAAAAGGAACGATCACTTACCCATCAAACACATGGCAAGCACAAATCACATGTCGCATGAAACTGTGAGGTTTTGACACCTAAGGTGAGGGTGCTAAAGGCTCAAGTTCCTCATCCCAAAGGACAAAAATAGTTTACCCAATGCTACTATCATCGGTCAGTGCTATCTTTATTGGTTCGGATGAACGGGTTTATGTAAGTAATGGATTACCACGAGCATCCACTCGCAGATTCCACCGATAAACCCTCCTAAGGTCCTAGATTGGGCGATCGGGGTTTTAGACCGCGGTTGTGTGTGCAGTGTCGTGCTAAAGCTTATAATCATGCATTTAAATTTAAACATCCAACACTTCAATATAAACCCTCATACATTCATACATCCTTACACCACCTACAAAACAAAGGGTTTACAAGCACGTCTCCCCTTATAACTCCCACTTACAAGACCATTTAACACAAGGTTAGCGATTAACCTGATTTTCCATGCGACTTTGACATGCAGGCAATCCTACATAAGACATGTTAGTTAAAACACAACAACCATTTTTAAACAGCTTCAAGTCCTCTTAATCTAGTAACCAGTCCCCAGTGGAGTCGCTAAGCCTGTTGCGACCCGATCTCACCGCCCTCGAAAGGTCAAAAGGGGGGAAAGGTCGGGTTTAGGGGTACTTGATCACGAGAGTTCCCTCACGAGATCGCGAGCTCTCCCAAGCTCGTACTTCGCGTGACAGCAGGTTTGTTTATGTGATCTATGCATTTAACAACCTAAGAATATACAGAAGTCGCGACTAGCCTCATTTTGGGGTCGGCTAGAAACCCAATCGAGGGTCGGGAGTGTTCCCTCGATTCCTACGCAACCAGATATCTAGGTTTGGGGACTTGGGTTACGCTAATATTGCTATTAGCACCCTTTCGGTACCTAAACAGTATGTTATGTTTTTCCTAACATGTCCATGCGTTTCTTTTTACATTTTTTGGATCATCAATTCTAGATTAAGTGATCATGCGTGGTAGATTACTTTCATTCTATTCTATTCCTAAAAAAAGGGAAAACAATTAATGAAATTGAAAATGCAAGACATGAAGTAAACAATCAAGAAAAGCAGTAAACCTAGTCATGCAATCCTAAAGAATATAAAAGAGAAAACAATTAGGAAAGAAAGGAAACCTGCAACTCGTCGGGTTTTATACAATGCATGGAACCCGAGATATATGTCGGGAAAAACGAATATTACATAATAACGGTTGGAGTGGACATCGACCTCCACCATCTTCACGCCTTCTCCATCTTCAAGGCCCTAATCTAAACCTAATCTAGGAAACATGAATAACTAGGTACATACAAATGAAAGAAACAATCATCACATCAAACAACCAAAAACAAGACTTTTTTTGTGTTTACAAATGGTGACTAAAGTCATGAAATCCCTTGATCAAACCCTAGGTAATATCCTAAGGTTCAGCATTATTATGTGTCGCACCTAAATCATTTATTTAATGATTACATGCAAAGCATATAACATGACAAGCATTCAAGCCATATGACCTTGATTCTCAGTTAATCAAACAAATGAGTGAGCTGACGAAGGATCACTTACTAAACATATGCATCATTGAACATGTTCATGCAATATGTATACCCAAACAAATCTCATGAAGACATCTGCAACAGATTCTTTCTAAAAATCAAAGAATTAAGGCATGTCACTATGGAAATAGAACATGAGAGAAGCATACATGTCTGATTCACAACTATTTACATCATCCAACATGATCCATTCAATATGAAATTTCTACACAACATAGATCATCATACAACTTCCTGCTACTTTCGTAAGGACATCTAAAGCTAATTCAATTTGCATGAATTTACAAAAATCACAATGTCAGCAAGTGTCCTTCAAATCAGACATATCACGGTAGCCAGTGCATTCAGTTTAAGCATGATAAACCTATCCAAATGATGTTCACTCTTCATGTAAATTTTATATTTTGTTCAAAAAGGACATAGAAAGAAATTTTCATGAAGAAACCATTTTTAGATGCTGATATATGCTTTTATAAAGATCAAAGAATTTGTGCAAAACAATCAGCTCAGCAAAATTCCAAACAAGGTCAAGGATATTCTAGACATACTCGACTTAGGTAAATGACCTTCAATTATCACAAGATTTTTATTTGATATAGATTGGAACCTAATGAACAACTTTCATTTAGGCATCAACTTTAGAATCTAATCATAAAAAATCATGTGAAAATGGCAAACAGCACAGGTCATTAAAGTAAAGCATGAAAACAGAACACTTAATCATTTACAAATTGTAGCTCCGTTTGTAACAATTGTTGAATCTAGTAAATGATGACCAAATTCAAGAGCTCACGGCATCCATTACAAAATATCAAGAAAGAAGCAAAATCTATCCATACATGCCCGCATGTTGACACAATCGCAATGTCTACAGATTGAAATTAGCAGAACTTCATCATAAGAACACATTACAAAGTGTATGTTCTTATACCACATGAGGAGGTAGACAAAAGGGCTCACAACAACCAAACCCATATAGAACAGAGCTATAAAACCATATACGTCGACATTGAAAAAACCATATACATCGACATTGAAAAAACTCAAAGAACCAAGCAAAGCAAAAGAACATACAATACTGTAGTTGAGTTCTAATGACAAATGAATCAGGCATAAGAAAAATATAAAACCACCATCAACCGCTAACAGAATGGAAGAATCATGGTAGGCATAGGACAGCTGAAGAAATCTCATTTACCCGTTGGAGTGAGAGACTGGAGTAGTCACAAACTGCCCATCTTTATATGCATGCATGTACTGCTGCGGTGAAGGAAATATTATCTAAACCGTGGCGATAACCACCAGTGTGATCAAAGGAGTTTGTATATAGTAAGAATATGAAGTTCATGGCAATCGTATTATGTATATGCATCAACATGAATCAGATATGAGTATGTATCCAGGTCAGAGGTATGAGCTTTGTAAGAGAGGCGCTGAGTGAAACTGGAAAGCATTTGCTCGAATGTCGAAAGGCTAAGAAACAGATGCTGAAGGATGACACAAGGTGGAGCTTCAAACTTATCCGAGACCCAAACTTAGATCACAATTAGCAAACAATGAATGAACTAAGTTTAGCCTTGACATAGGGACAATTAGTTTATGCTCAATACAAACAAAAGGACAGCAAGCCTCGAGCACTAGTAAAGACTATGAACATGCGTTTAGTTTAGGCATTTCATCGAACGCTAAATAGGCACGAGAAATAACAGGGAGCATCGAGACTGAGCTTGAGTAGGGATTCAAAAACAATCAACACTCAAGACCTCGCAATCGCAGCATGCATATAGACAAGGCCAAAACTCGCATGAAACAGACAACAGCAACTCGATTCGGCGAGCCCGAAACCAAGCACAAAGAAGACGCAAAACAATGCGGTCGGTCAAGGGTTGCTACCTAGCTCATGGCGTCAAACGAGAGATGAGCTCAAAGATTAAGTTACATTCGTTCGCCTTGCACACCTTTGAATTCCTCCATTGGTTGTTCCAGATAGTCGAGTCCGGTACACGAGGGAACGATCGAGAGGGAAAGACTGGTTCTTGAGCCTTCTTGCGCATGAAATCAACGGAAGAGCAGAATAATGAAACGATCGGAAACCACCTCCTACGCAACTGACGATGCCTCCGCCAATCGGCCTCGTATCTCTATCTTCGGAATTGAGCCGATATCTCTACACTCGGCACGCATCCAAGCTGACATCGCCACTGCCGTCGATGTTGATCGATCGGCTTCGGATCTTTACTCTCGAAGTCAAGTCGAAACCTCCAAAATCGACACAAATCTGAACCTCGCTCTTCAAGTTCCTCCACCGACAGCTGCTTCATCTTCGAGAGTCAATCTGGAGCGAGAGCCAAGCGAGAGCGAGAGCCGATGATCAAGCGAGCAAGTGTCCGATTTTCGAGAACGAGCCAGAAAACGTCCGATCGAGAGCCTCCGGAGCTGGAGGCGATCGTCGAGGGAGGGAGCAGAGCCATGGCCGGCGCCAGAGGGTTCTTCACCCGCCTCCGAGATAGGGAAGAAATCGAGAGAGAGAGAGAGAGAGAGAGAGAGAGAGAGAGAGAGAGAGAGAGGAGGTTGTTACGGCAAAAGAGAGGGAGTGTGCGAGCCCGTTCGGTCGTTTAGCCAAGAGAGCGGGAACTAGGGAGAGAGAGAGAAATGAATGTCAAGAGAGAGAAAGATCTTTCATCAAATGCCCCCCTTTTCTTTGCTTCACGAGCGCCCCTTTTATATATTTTTTCTTTATTTCTTTTTTTCTTTTCTTTTCTCTCTTTTTTTGTTCGTTTTCCTTATTTCTAATTTTTTTTATCTTTTCATTTCATCATTTTTTTTCATTTTCATTTTTTTATATTTTTGCAAAATATTGTTTAAAATGTCGACGAAAATTTCGGGTGTCAACAAAGCCCACACCAAATCCAATAATTTTCCTCACCAATTGACCCATCTTGGATGCTAAAATGCACTCGATTTGGCCAATCCAAATTTCTTGAACCAATTTTGCCGAATTTCAATTTTTCGCCAAAACCTCGGGCTTGCCGAAAATTCTTTAAAGGATCAGTCGACGTCCTAAAAATAAATCGTGACACGCCACAACTTTCGATTTCTAAAACCGAGTTCAATTTCATGGTTAATTTCAACCAAACGCGATTTTAGCATGACTTAACCTACTGGGTAGCTTTTAGGAATTTTTAGCACGTTTGACCTTTGGTCGATTATTTTCGATCCACATTGTGCATTTTCGACACATTGGCGACTCTCGATTGTCGTAAAAATCTCAAGGTTTCAATTACGGGCACAGGATACATAATCGACAGAAAAATCGGTCTAGTGCCGTTCTACACAAATTTTGCAATAAAGTGGAATCACCCACACTTTAATTACATGCCTCTGTTGAATCGACCTATCTCTGGTCTTTAATCGATTTTAACGGTGTCGTATTGACCCTTGCAGATTAGCACGGTCGAGCAGTCGATTCCTAGTCAAATTCTCAAGTCAGTTGCGTTTAGATTCCTTAATGGCTTCACTTGATAGATTAGTTATCTCGTGAGTGATCAGCTCAGAGAAAAAGACTATAAACGTGTCGACGAAAAGCCCATTTCGTTTAAATCAAAATAGGGTCGAAAATCAGGATGTCACAACTCCCCCTATTATAAAAATTTCGTCTTCGAAATTTAAACTATTACAAATCTTATTCAAAAAGGTGGGGGTATTATCGTCTCATCGATTCTTCACTTTCCCATGTTACTCATTCTATTCCATGGTGTTACCAAACCACTTTGACTAAGGGAACCGTCTTGGTACGCAGCACTTGTTCTTTGCGATCTATGATCTGAACTAGTCTCCCCGCGTATGATACTCTGTCGTCCACATCCAATTCTTCAAAATTCAGCACGTGGGTTGGGTCAAGTTCAAACTTTCTCAACATCGACACGTGAAATACATCATGCACCTAAGCCAGTCTTGGCGGCAAGGTAAGACTATACACCAAAGTCTCAATCCTTTCTAGAATCTCGAAGGGACCGACGTACCTCGAACTCAGCTTCCCTTTCTTGTCGAAACGTGAAATACCCCTTATCAGTGACACTTTCAAAAAGATGTGCTCACCAACTAGGAATTCCAATGGTCTTCGACGCTTATTGGCATAACTTTTCTGGTGACTCTAAGCGGTCTTCAGTCTTTCTCTGATAACTGCAACTGCATCCATTAACTGTTAAACTAACTCTAGGCCGGTAATCTTCCGTTCTCCAACTTCATCCCAACAAACTGGCATTCTGCACGCTCTGCTATACAACGCTTCAAAAGGTGCCCTCTGAATGCTCTGCTGGTAACTATTGTTGTAGGCAAACTTAACAAGATGAAGCTGTTCCTCCCAACCTCCCTTGAAATCCAACACGAAAGCTCGTGGCATGTCCTCGAGGGTTTGAATCGTCCTCTCAGACTGGCCATCCGTCTAAGGATGATAGGCCATACTGTACTGTAGGTTTGTTCCCCAAGCAGTCTGTAAACTTTTCCAGAAGGCTGCTATGAACTTCGGGTAATCATCACTGGTACTCCATGCAGAAGAATTATCTAGCGCACGTACAACTTTGCATATTTGTCCAATGCATAGTCCTTTCGTACGGCGATAAAGTAAGCCAACTTCATCAATCTGTCAACCATAACCCATATGAAATCATTACCTCTCTGACTCCTTGGTAAGCCCATCACAAAGTCCATTGTGATATGTTCCCATTTCCACTCAGGAATTTCAAGAGGTTGCAACAGTCCTCCCGGCTTACAATGCTGTGTTTTCACTTACTGACACGTCCGACACTTGGCAACATGCTTGGCAATATCTGCCTTCATACCGGTCCATCAATAGTGTTGACGCAGATTCTGATATATCTTCGTACTGCCTGGATGAATGCTATAACTTCTACGATAAGCTTCTGACAAAATCTCTTCCTTAATCTCTGCATCATCAGGTACACACAATCGTCCACGAAACTTTAGTGTTCCTTTATCAAAAATCTGAAAGTCAGACTTTCTCTTTTCTGCATCTTCTTGTACAATATTCTGGATCTCTGGATCTGTCAACTGCTGCGTCTTGATTCTTATCCGCACTTCTGGTTCAATTTTGAAGGCGGCCATATGACTTGAAAGGTGACCTACCTCAAATTTGAAAATCGAATCTCAAGCTCCTTCGAGTAAGATCCACTCCTTAATCATCATCTGTGCAATTAAAGACTTCCAACTCAACGCATCTGCGACCTTGTTAGCCTTTCCAGGATGATACAAGATGTCGTAATCATAGTCTTTCAGAAGTTCCATTCAATGACGCGGTCTTATATTCAACTCCCTCTGAGAGAATAAATATTTGAGACTCTAATGGTCAGTAAAGATCTAGAACTTTTCTCCACACAACTAGTGTCTCCAAATTTTCAGAGCGAAGATAATCGGTGCGAGTTTAAGTCATGCGTCGGGTAGTTCAACTCATGAGGTCTCAACTGACGGGACACATATGCAACAACTCTGCCATACTACATTAACACGCAACCCAGTCCCCTAAATGACGCATCACTATAGATCTTGTATCCTCCAGGTCTAGACGGAATTGTCAGCACGGGTGCAGTAGTTAGCTTTTGCTTAAGCTCTTGGAAACTACGTTCACACTTATCTTTCCATACAAACATCTCTTTCTTCTTCAATAGTCAAGTAAAGGCATGGCTATTGCTGAAAATCCTTCCACGAACCGTTTGTAGTAACCTGCCAATCCCAAGAAACTTCTGATCTCTGTCACGGTCGATTAAAAATGCGACATCCCAGGATGCATCGCCAACCCATTCTTTTTATCTTTTGATTAAACGCATGTGGAAGCGACATAATAATCACCCAGTCGACCAATAAAAGTAGGGATAGTAAATATACCACAACCATTTTTTCACAAACTACAATTTATATATATATACACCAAGTTAACCCTACGAGTTCATATATACAAGGCTGCCTCAAAAAGAACTCCTAGGTGACCTACACCCTGGACCCCTCCAACTCGGGCTTTGAATCCACCACGACACCATCCGAGATGTCCATATCCATGGGGTAACCTACTTACCTATCCTCGGTTTCGATGGGTGGTCCATCAAAACCCTGCAAAGGACCCTCCCGAGCACCGTTGGGCTCTTTAATAAACCAAGCCTTGAAGCGATGGGGCACCACATTAAAGAAACCCTTATCGACCCAAACCGTAGTCACAACTAACTCGCAGGTTCGGTTGGTCCCGGGGATAAGGTAGAAGGTGTCATGCCCCGAACCTCGAGCGCGCGCACATCCCTCGGTGGTCGATTAAATTGCGACATACCCAAGAAGCGTTGCCGACCCAATCGATTTACAAACATGCGGAAGCGAAATAACAAATCCCTTGACAACAAACAACTTGGGATAGAAAAGCAAGACAATCGATTCACAAAAGCCACACTTTTATAAACACACGGGGTTTATATACATAAGTCTAAGCCCAAAAAGGAGCTACTGAGCTCTCTAGACTGCAGGCTCTATAGCCAAGGGCTCTGAGTCCAGCACAACACCATCAAGGATGTCGAGATCCTCAACATACTCGCCATCCAAGGGGCCTTCCCGAACACCGTTGAGCCCGTGACGAAATCACACCTCGAATCAATGGGGTACCAACTGAGGTAGGCCCTCATCAACCTAGATAGTAGTCACAACAAGCTCCCGGGTCCAGCCAGGGTCCCCATGGATAAGGAGTATGGTACACTGGGTCTCCGCCTCTTGCAGCCATCCAAAACGAACGAGGCGCACCTCTATCTAAGGACCTAAAAAATTAAACCCACAATGAGATGAGACAATGTCTTGGCGAGTCCACACCCTAAACCCTGATTAGGAAGGTAATATACCTAAAGGCAACCTATACACACATCATATAAGACTTACCTCGCCTCAGCACCTTCCTGCACGTTAGCACAGTTCATAAAACAGAGGCATACAATAAATGCATTCGATAATTGAAACGCTTCACTTTAATGAACCAATCAATCACAGGGGTCCCAATTATAAGGCCAAATCGTTATGGCACGTCCCATTTCGTACCACAATTTTTTTCCCATAATCAGGCGCGGTCATCTCACTCAGTCAAGTGTTCTAATTAATTACAGCCCAACAGGCACGGCCTACTCAATGTTCGGCGATCTTCCGGCATAACCGGTAAAATAGGTGTGTGTGGACACACGATCGAATCGAACCATAAAGCGTGATACCCTCTTTTTTAAAAATTCACGAATTTATATAGTACTTAAAAATATTTTCGACGTAAAAAATCGACACCCGGTATTTTTTTGATTAAATACCAAAATTCCATATTTTTGAAATAATAAATCAAAATTCACCAATTAGCACTCAATTGCACAATTTAACAATCAATTGCACAAACTAACCGCACCATGACAATCAACATGAAATTCTAATAACCGACTATCTCGGTATAATTTCTGGAAATAAATAAATTACAAAAATAAATGCAAAATAACTTAATAAATCACTAATTAAATTATATACACTAATCTAACCACCTAATTAGACTTAATCAAATAATCTACTAAGTTAACTAAATCACATAATCTAATTAACATCTAATTACACTAATCTAACCACCTAATGAATCTAATTAACTATCTAAATGACTAATTACACTAACTAATTCTCCTAATCCAAACTTAGTCTAAATTAATCCTCCTCTAAGCATAATTAACCTCCTAAGTAAGGTTTAGAGAGTAAACTCACCGATTTAACGAGTCGATGAGTTCACGGCGACGGCAACGCAGAGGCTTGTGAGACTCGAGCCTACAGCGTCGCCAAGAGAGGTCTGGAAAGGGCCGGAAAAGGCCCACGAAGCTCTCAGCCCAAAGTTGAGATTTCGGTTCTGAGTTGGGCAGGATTGAAGGGAGCTGAGGGGCTGGTCGAGCGGCGGAATGGATTGGAGTGGAGCAACAATGGTAGTGGCTACTGCGGTGTGGCATCCCAAAATTCAAAGTCAAGTTATAAGGTGTGTTAAAGCCTCTAATTAGGTAATGAAATTACCTATGGTTTAATGCTTTAGCCATTAGTCTCTTTTAAGATTAGGTGATTTGTGCTTGTGTTTATGAGATTTTAAATTAGATAGATTAACGATAATAATTTATGCTTGGCCATGCACTTTATAAATTAAATTTCTATAAATAAAATATCACAAGACTTTGGCCATGTAGAATTTAGTAATTTAATTCTTAAAATAAAGGATAAGAAAAGGGGATAAAATTGATTTTTATTAGGATGGGCCTTAGGCCCATTGGCCGAAGCCTTGATGGGCCAAGCTAGTCGGCCCAATTAGGCCCACGAAAGGGGGCTGTCGACCAGCCCAAGAGGAGGCCCAAGAGTGGCCGGCCCAAGCCCAAAAGCCCATTAAGACAAGTGGCAAGAGGCCTTCATGCATTGGCTTAGAGAGGGATGGCATGCATTGGTCAATTGGAGTGGCAAGCAATGATTACTAATGATTAGAAAATAGGGGGATAAAAGAGAAGGGAAGGAGAGAGAGTGGCCGGTTGCTTGTTCGGCCAAGAGAGGGAGAGAGAGAGAGAGATTTCACGAGAGAGAGGGAGGAGAAGCCGAGAGGAGGAGTCGCCGTCTGTCCGCCGTGTGCCGCCGTGATCGCCGCCATGTACTGTCGTCCGTCCGGTCTAGAGGCAAGTTGGAGTCCTCTTGCTGCTCTTGCATGTGTGTGTGTTACATGTATGTCGAATTTTGGGTGATTAGGAGAGGAAAACCGAAGCTTGGATGACTTGTTTTTGAGTAAGGTTGCTGTTTTCGTTTGAATCCGCTCGAGTCAGAATGTTGTGAGAGCTTGCATGCATGTTTACAGTTCGATTTTGGCTTCGATATCTTCATGAAAGTTGTAGCTAACATCTTAAACTACAACATACTAAAATTTTGTGGAAAATGATGGAGATTTAAGGGGTTAAACTCTCATCCTACGGAGACCTCAGATCTGGAACGATTTCACTGACCTCTTGATGGATTTGTGGTTGCATGTTGAGTTGTGCTAAGAATCTCTCTTCAATTTCTTCATGAAAGATGTAGGGGACATCTTAAAATACAACATACTCAAATTTGAAGCAAAATGAACAATTATAACCCAGTAAATCGACTAGATCTTGAAGACGGTAATGCTGGAGATGTATTACAGGACACCCGAGACTTCATGGACCTAAATGACGACTATAATCTGGTTATTTGACTTAGATATCTTCATGAAACTTGTAGAGAACATCTTGATGTAAAATATATCCAAATTTCAGAGGAAACAAAGAAGAATAGGTAGGTGAAAACTCAGTATTTCGGAGAAGCATGTACTGGACGATTCGGTGTTGGATCCAGAAGTTTCGTGTGACTGTAGAAAATAATCTAAAAAGAATCTGACTTGGAAGTCTGCATGAAAAATGTACTTTAATGTCTTGTATATAACTTGATAAAATTTGTAATTTTTGGAGGTCGTATGGATATCTTAATCGAATTTCTTCGGAGACTGTGCATTCTGATTTCATCCGAAAATTATATGTTGTTTTGTGTGAATTATGGATTTGTGTGGAATTCTATTTGGCCATGTATTTTGCATGAAATCATTATCCTATTATCTTGATTATCACTTGCCTTAATTTTTATGATTTTTTAGAATTATATAGATATTAAATTTAATATTTTGAAAGTGGCACAAGCTGGAATTTAAATAAATGTAAAAAGGGCATGAGAAATGGATTATTTTAATCGACATGAATTCCATAAATTTTATTTCATAAATAATTGTACTATGTAGCATGTACGATAAGGTCTTGATGTATGCATGACAATGGATTGAGATACATGTGTGAATTCAATGCTGAATATGACTTGTTTGCCATCACATCATATGCCATGCTAAATTAAGACCGAAATTGGTAAACATGGATAATGTTAAATGAGGAGATTGTTGTGGTGGATGATAATTCCTGGAATGTATAGAGATACATTGTCGGATGGCCCTGGGAGTTTCAGGATGCCCGGAAAGTTGGGGGTGCCGGAAGCCCTGGAGGTTTGTGCCTGGGGGGATGCCTCGTGATGCCAGTAGGGGTGCGGGATGCCCGGCCAGGGAGTGTAAATGCCGGAAGCCTCGTCGGAGGTCTTTGCCCGAGAGGATGCCTCGTGATGCCAGTTGGGATGCAAGATGCCCAGAATGTGGGGGGCCGGATGCCCAGTGGCCTTGAATGGCTGAATGCCGGAGGTTTTTTTTCTCGCATGGGATGCGAGTGTAAAATATGAGATGAAAATGATGATCCGAGGAAGGGTGATGTGGTGATCAAATTGAAAGCTAAAAGTGGAAATTGAACCATGCATGACATGATATGACACGATGATGATCACCCATGGCATGATGATATGCATGATGATGATGATGTATGATGTGATACGATGATGATCACCCATGACATGATGATATGCATGATGATGATGATGTATGATATGACACGATGATGATCACCCATGGCATGATGATGTCATGATGATGATGACATGTGTATGATATGATGATGATGACATGTGTGATATGATGATGTCATGATGATGATGACATGTGTGATATGATGATGCCACGGTGATGATGACATGTGTATGGTATGATGGTGTCATGTATATGATGATGATGACGTGTGTGATATAATAATGTCATGATGACGATGATATGAGTATGACATGCTGATACACATGTATGTGTTATGATTGTGGTGATGATGCATGATAGTATATGCATGGCTTCAAGGTAAGTAATGCCTGCAATGCATGTATGACTTGTATGATGCATTGAGTGGTTATTGGATTCCTTTACCTGCTGAGTGGCTGTACTCACCCCTTTTGGGGACCAACATTTCAGATTAGCAGCATGCCGCTTCCTGCCGTTACGCGGGGTGTGTCTTACGGTCTACCATCCGATGTAGAGGTCGAGTGCGAGGAGTTCGGCTGTCCTTCTGTTCCTGGATTGACATATATACGAGTGCGCTGTTTAGTCATGTACGACGTAGGCCTGGCTAGGGGCCTGGTTGTCCAGGAGTTCATCTCCGTCCACGTTCGTCACGACGGTGTGATGAGAGGGATGTTGCCACCGCCACCACCTGATGCACCAGATTGGGTGTGAGGCCCGTGCGTAACGAGTAGGAGCTGGTTTTTTTGGGGATAGTTAGCCGACACTGATGATGGGGGTTGTGCACGTGAGATGTAGTGGGTCGAGGGTTCTTTTTGGGGTTTTAGGCCGGACGTGGCTGAGTCTTGGCTTTTCCTTTTGATGTACTGACCCAAAAGAAGTCCCATCTTGAAAATATATGTAAATAAAGTGTCGTTGCTTGTCTTTTAATCATGATGATTAGTGGTGTGTATTTGTATCATGGTTGCTGGAGGGAGAGATGGTGATGTTTTATTTTGCTTCCGCTGATGAGTCGCGCTGGGACCGTTTTATAAATAAATAAAAAAAGAATGTGTCTACTAATTACGACGCCTCTTCTAAGAAGAAAGGTAATAAGGTGTAACATTGGCGCTTGTGGCGACCTACGAAGGGTTCGGGGTGCCACATGCGGTGGCTCGAGGACGCGACAGGGATGGCCAGGCGAACGGCGACAAGCGGCCAGGGGCATGTGGGCTAGGGACTCACGGAGTACAGTGGTCGCGCGAGACAACACGCGAGGTTGGCGGACTAGCTTGGCTGGGGTACGAGGGAGCTCGGACGCAGCTTGGACAACGGCGAAGGGTTATCGACGGTCAGCAAGGATAGAGGGGCTGGTTCTCTGGTTTTTCTTTAGCAACAATGGTGACGAAAGAAGCAAAGAAGAAGAAGATGGAGTTGCTACAGTTGGAAAGGGGACAAGAAGCCTCTAAAGTCCACCAAAATATCTAAAACACTCAAGTAAAAGCCCCAAAGTCTTCAGCCCTATCCCAATAGCCATTTCCCCACTCAAGCTTCTCCAATAAGCCAAGGAGATGGCAAATGTCATAGCCCCCCATGACCATTCGAATTTCAAGCAATTCCCTCTTCAATTCAATTCAATTACACACCAAATGACCTCAAATTGTTGGCGAAAAAGCTAAGGAGGAAGCGCACACCAAATTTCATAATTTTCCTCACCAACTGATCCATCTTGGATGCCAAAAATGCACTCAATTTGGCCCATTCGAATTTCTTGAACCAATTTCGCTAAATTTCGATTTTTTGCCAAAATCCCGGGCTTGCCGAAAATTCTTCAAATAATGAGTCGACATTTTAAAAATAAATCGTGACACGCCACAAGTTTCGATTTCTAAAACTAAGTTCAACTTCGTGGTTAAATTTCAACCGGACGTAATTTTAGCGTGACCTAATCTACCAGGTAGCTTTTAGGAATTTTTAGCGTGTTTGACCCATGATCGATTATTTTCGATCCACATTGTGTATCTTCGACACATTGGCGACTCTCGATTGTCGTAAAAATCTCAAGGTTTCAATTACGGGCACAAGGTATAAAATCGACAGAAAAATCAATCTAGTGCCATTCGACGCAAATTTTGCAATCAGGTGGAATCACTCACACTTTAATTATATGCCTATGTCGAATCGACCTATCTCTAGTCTCTAATTGATTTTAACGATGTCATATTGACCCTTGCAGAGTAGCACGATCGAGTAGTCGATTCCTAGTCGAATTCTCAAGTCGGTTGCGTTTAGATTCCTTAATGGCTTCACCTAATAGATTAATTATCTCGTGAGTGATCAGCTCAGAGAAAAACACTATAGGCGCGTCGACAAAAAGCCCATTTCATTTAAATCGAAATGGGGTCGAAAATCAGGATGTCACAGAAGGTACTCTCTACCTCCATATCCCATGGAATCCCAAAACGAAATGGACGGATCTCCATACTAAGGACCTAAAAATGTTTAACCACGATGGGGTGAGATAAAATCTCAGCGAGTTAAACCTTAAGCCTCGATTAGGATGCAAATTTGTCTCAGAGGCAGCCTAAACAAGCACCACAAACAAACTCACATCGCCTCGGCACACCCGTGTAGGTTAGCACATCACATATGCCGTTATAAATACAACAAGCGTAGTCAATAACCAAAACACATAATTCTCACCCTCCAAACATTAACACGAGTCCCGATTATAAGGTAAAACCGTTTTGGCATGTCCCATACCATGCCTAACAATTTTGCCCCATAATCTAGCGCAAAGCATCACAACCATTCAAGCGTGTTCCGATTATTATGACCCCTCAGCCACAGCCAACACAAAAGTCGGCGGTCATCCGGTGTAACTGGGCATCGTCCCACCCCATCAGGCACGGCAACGTCTAGCACCCCCTGCCTAGACGACATTTCATAAAGGAGCATCGGTCCGGCCTCAACCGTGACTCAGCATCCCGTTGACTTGGGAGCATCCGAACTTAATCGGGCATTGTCCCGCATAATCATACACATCAGGACAGATCCATTAAGTGACCATGCAAGCACATATTTAGCCAAGAACACCATACTTTGTTTTCAAATGCCTTGTTTCAAAAAACGAACTTGGCTAATTTTTCTTCTTATTTATAAATCCCGGTAAAATAATCGTGTGTGGTCACGTATTCAAAATCAAACCATCAAACTTAGTACACTCCCATTTTAAAACTCCACAGTTTTATCTAGTACATAAAAGTTGCCATCCAAACCCGACACCTCGCATTTTCCTATGTAATTGCCTTTAAAACCGAGTTTTGTAATAATAATCGGTAACTACCATCAAGCAATCAATTGCATAACATAGGATGAACAAGCCATCAAAATCACGCATAATTCCATCCAATAAAACGAATGTAAAATTCTACGTAACGCCTAATCCATCACTAATTACGCTAATTGCGATTAATTAAATAAATAACGATTAAATTAAGTAAATTATGATTAATTAAACTAAACCAAATTAATTAACCTAGCCATGATTAACTAACCTAACCATGATTAATTAACCTAATCATGATTAATTACCCTAACCATGATGAACTAACCTAACCATGATTAATTGACATTAAACACAATTAGTGCTAATCTAATCACCCCTAAGCATAATTAACGGCCTAATCAATGATTAGGGAGTTAACTCACAGTTTTCGACGGCAGCAGGCTTGCGGCGACGACGACGCAACGGCGACGAAAACACGAGACAACCACGGCTTGCACAGAGGCTCAACGGTGGCGGTTACGGTCCCCTCAAGCTCTCAGCCAAAGGAGGAGAGCTCGGCTTGGGTTGGTCTCGGTGGAGGTGGCTACAATGATGACTGCTCGGCAGTGCTGGACGATTGGATGGTGAGCTAGTGATGGTGCCAAGGTTGCTAGACGTTGGACATAGGGGAGCATTTGGGTGGTGCGGCAAGAAGGTGGTAAGCCGGTGGCAACTTGGTGGGCTCAATAGAGGTGGTGTGAAGGTGAGCTGGACGTCGGTGGAGTTGGATGGGTGTGCTGGTGTGGGGCTGGGACGCAGACGGTGGAGTGGTGGTGTGTAGGCGTGTGGCAGCAGAAGAAGAAAGAAAGCTGGAGGGGAAATGGGCTGGCGGCAGTAACATGAAGAAGAAATGTGAGGGAGAAAGGGGAATTGAGGAGAGAATAGAGGGAATGGAGGAAGAAGTGAGGGTCGGCTGTAGCAGGGGGGATACGTGGGCATGGGGGAGAGAGAGAGAACCAATAAGTCAAAGGAACAACCAATCACAAACTTAGGGAAATATCTACACCATCATCACCTATGCCACAAAGTCTTCATGCCCCAAAAGTCCTAAGCTCATCCAATCACCATTTTTCCTCTAATTTCTCACAATTAAGCCCTTTTTTGGGGTAGAAAAATCCTATTTTCTCTACCCATTCGAATTTCCTTTTCCATTTTCTTTTTTGTTAGAAAATCGTTTTTCCGCAAAATTTCAAACTCGTCAAAAATTCTTTGAAATATGAGACGACGTCCAATAAATAAATTGTGATACGGTCAAACGTTCGATTCCCGAAACCGAATTAAACTCCGTGGTTAAAATCGACCGAACGCGACTTTAGTACGACCTAACTCGGGTAGCTTTTAGGGATTTTAGCGCCTTTGACCCGTGGCCGATAATTTTCAATCCACGTTTGTGCATCTTTGAATCATAGACGATCCTTGGTTGTCATAAAATCGCAAGGGTTCAATTATGTATCCCGAATATAATATGTGACACCCCGAACCCTTCGCAGGTCGTCACCAGCGCCGATGTTACACTTTATTACATTTTTCTATCTTGTACTTAAAACAAGCGCCGTTAATCACAGGCATTTTTTTTTTTAAGCGGTCCCAGCGCGACTCATAGCGGAAGCAAATTAAACATCACCATCTATCCCCCTACCAATCCATGATACAAATACACACCAGCTAAACATCAGGATTTTATAAACAACTTCGACACTTTGCTTACATATATATTTTCAAGATGGGATTTCTTTTGGGTCGGTACATCAAAAGGAAAAGCTAGGACTCAGCCACGTCCAGCCTAAAACCTCAAAAAGAAACTCTCGACCCTCAACATCATACGAATACGAGCCCCCATCGAAAGTGTCGATTATCTACATCAAAAAGAGATCCAGCTCCTACTCATCGCGGTGTGTCTCACACCCAACCCGATGCATCAAGGCGGTGGCGGCGGCAACATCCTCGCATCGCTCCATCCCGACGAACGTGCACAGTAAATGAACTCCCGAATGACGGGACCCCGGCCATGTGCCCACGTCATATATCACTAGACAACGTACTCGGATAAAAGTCAGTCCGGGAACAGAGGGACAGTCTATCTCAACACACTCGACCTCTACATCGGATGGTATCCCGTAAAATGTACCTCGCGTGACGGCAGGTAGCGGCATACTTGCTAATCTGAAATGTTATCCCCAAAAGGGGTGAGTACAACCACTCAGCAGATAGGGAAATCCAATAACAACTCAATGCACCATGCATATCATCATACGATGCAGGCATTGCTTACCTTTGATGTCATGCGCATTCATGCATCATCATATCACACATATCATCATCATGGCATCTCATATATCATTATCATCATCATGCATTTCATCATGCATATCATACCATGGATGATCATCATATCACATCGCGCATCATCATCATCAACATCATATCATCATGCATATCATCATGCATATCATATCACGGGTGATCATCATATCACATCACATCATCATCATCATCATATCATCATGCATATCATATTTCATATCATAGGTGATCACATATCACATCACATATCATCATCATCATCATCATCATCATGCATATCATCATGCATATCATATATCATATCATAGGTGATCATCATATCACATCACATATCATCATCATCACATCATGCATATCACCATCATGCATTAATTTCCATTTTTTTTTATCTTTAGATTTGATCACCACATCACCCATTCTCAATTATCATCAATTTCATCATCCCTTCGGGCAAAGACCTCCGACAGGGTTCCCAGCATTCCAGCCATCCCATGGCCACCAGGCTTTCGACCCCCCACATTCTGGGCATCTCGCATCTCAACTAGCATCACGAGGCATTCCCTTCAGGCAGAAACCTCCGACAGGGTTTCCGGCCTTTACCCTTCTAGCCAGGCATCTCGCACCCACATCCTAGCATCGCGAGGCATTCCCTTCAGGCAGAAACCTCCGATAGGGCTTCCGGCCCCCCACATTCCGGGCATCCTGAATCTCCCAGGGAATTCCGGCAATGCATCTCTGTACATTCCGGCCTCATCCTCCACCACAACCTCTTACTCACATATCATTTTCCACATTCACCATCCTTTTAATCTCGTTATTACATGGCATATGATTCACACATGCATCACAATTTATGATCATACATACACCAATGTCATATAACAATGCATAACAAATTCAATGAAATTCATGGCCAATAAAATAATCCCTTATTATTTTATTATTATTTTATTATTATATTTATTTATTTTCATAAATAAATATTAAATTTAATATCTATGATTTTCCCAAAATCATAATATTCAAACAATCATTAAACAAATCAATAGGATCACAATTTCATACAAAATTCATGGCCAAATTGAATTTCTCATAATTTCACAATTTCCACAAAATAGCACATGATATTCGGATAATGACCAGAATTGCACAGTTTCCAAATAAATTCGATTAAAATACTCATATGGCCTTCAAAAATTACGAAATTTTACAGGGTGATATCCAACACATTTTCGTGCACTTTTCATGAAGAACTCTAAGCCAAATTATTTTTAGATTAATTTATACAACCCGACGAAACTTCTGGAACCACTACCGCGTCGTCCAGAATACTCTTCTCCGAAATTTTTAGATTTCACCCATCTATTCTCTTTCGTTTCCTCTAAAATTTGAGTATGTTATGTACCAAGGTGTCCTTTACAAATTTTATGAAGATATCTAGGTCAAATAACCAAATTATGGTCACCATTTAAGTCCATGAAGTCTCGGGTGTCTCGGAATACTTCACCAGAACCATCGTTTCCAAGATCTAGCCGATTCACCAAGTTATACTTGTTCTTTTTGCTTCAAATTTGAGTATGTTGTATTTTAAGGTGTTACCTACAACTTTAATGAATACATCGAAGTCAAATCTTCAACATAAATCAACATGCAAACAAGAATCTAGCAAGAGGTCAGCGAAAACTTCACAGATCTAGGGTCTCCGTATAATGGAACTTTAACCCCTCATATCTCCATCATTTTCCACGAAATTTCAGTATGTTATACTACAAGACGTTAGCTACAACTTCTATGAAGACATCGAAGCCAAAATCGGACTCCAAACACACATTCAAGCTCAAACAAGCTACTGACTCCCACAAACCGAACAAGAACAGTCACACGGTTTGAAAATAACCAACCCTTACCTCGGTTTTCCGCACAAATAACACCTAAAATCTAACATGCAACCAACAAAACAAACATGCAAGAGAAGTTAAGGACTCCACTTGCCTCTAAGATGAGCAAACGACGGCGAACGGCGGCGGGACACGGCGATCGGACGGCGAACAAACGGCAGCACCCCTCGGCTCCGCCTCCTTCCCCTCTCGGTCTCTCCCTTTCTCTCGAACTCTCTCTCTCTCTCACCCTCTCTTTGGACAAATGAAGCAAGTAACCGGCCACTCTCTCTCTCCTCATCCCTTTTATACTCCCTAATCCCATGATTAACAATCATGAGATTGCCTACAAACCCACCAATACATGGCATTCCCTTGCCACTTGTCACATTGGGCTTTAATTTGAATTTGGGCCATCCGGCCACTCCTCTTGGGCTGGTCGAATTCTCTTCTTGGGCTCTAATGGGCCGACTAGCTTGGCCCACCAAGCTTTAGGCCAATGGGTCCAAGGCCCATTCGAATTTTAACCCTCTTTTTCCTTTTTTTTTTTTGAAATTCCTTCTATAAATATTTCTAAATTTCAATTTTTAATCTTGGCCAAAGTCTTAGGATATTTTTGCTCATTGAAATTTAAATCATATGGCCAAGCATAGATTATTAATCTTATTAAATTTAAATTTCCACAATCACAAGCACAAATCATCAAATTAAAAGACTAATGGCTAAAACATAAGCCATGGAAATTTAACACCTAATTAGAGACTTTAACACACCTTATGGCTTGGCTTTGAATTTTTGGGATGCCACATAATATCGGTAGAAAATCGGTTTATTGCCATTCAAAGCGATTATCGCAATTGTGCGGAACCACTCGCAATTCGACTACGTACTTCTATCGAATCGGCTTATATCCATTCGCTAATCGATTTATAACAGTGTCATATTGACCCTTGCCGATTATTATGGTCAAGCGGTCGTTTTCTGATCGAATCCTCTAGTCTATCGCGTTTATATCCCTTAACGGCCTCAACTAATAGATTAGTTAACTCATGAGTGATCAGTTCTGAGTTTTAATAACCATAAGCACGTCGACGAAACAATCATTTCATATATTTGAAACGGGGTCAAATTTCGGGATGTCACAGATATCTTCGCCAAGCCATTAGAGAAAGGCTTAATAGAGTCTATTCATGAAAAGCTAAATATCACCCTTGCATCTGACTAAAGTCTATGAATGAGCAAACTCACCAGTTCAACATATGGAAAATACATAATTCAGAAAGCTTTCCAAACTCAGGTAGTTTTGTTTTAAATTTTGGCGCCTAAGTTTCTTTCCTTATTGAAAAGGTACGTTGATTCTCAAATTATTACTTGCATTTTATATTTTTGGAAATTGTAATATCTCTATCGATTATTCGGAATTTATTTCGAAAATTATTGACAGTTATATTTTTTGAATTTTTAAAAATGGAAGTTTCTTTTTATGATGGTTCGGTTGCCATACTTCATTTTCTTTAAATTCTTCAATATTTTTTCTATAACCAGACTATCTTCAAAACCTAACTCTCAAACCCTCATCTCTCTTGATCTTCTCTCAAATCCTCTATAAGATTTCTCACCCATTCTCACACAAACATGTTGTTGAAGTCCTCTAAGTCTGCCTCAATGTCCTATCAAAGGAAATCCTCTCGTATTGACAGTCGCAGGCCTCGGTTTGTACTTGAAGGTCCAACGTATTTTGATCTCATCGGAGACACCTCGAAGCTCTCCTCACCATTCAGTAGAATAAGAAGAAGTTACTCCAGAAGCAACTCCTATTTCGGTAAGAAGGCCTGAGGTACTTCTTAAGCATTATAAATTTTTGAAATTGGAATGAAGTCCTATGGATTTCATAAGTTCTTTTCTGAAAGAAAATGGTTACGGAAAAGAAACCCTATTTTTGAGAGCCATGGAGAAGTTAGGGCTGGTAGAGGCTAGAACATCAAAAAAGGAATTCTCAAACTTTCCCGCCGATCCTCACTTTGGCACAACGGGTGAGACCGATAACAAAAAGGAAGATGATGATGAGAGGGGTTTCAAATATTTTCAACCAAAAATGGGTGTTGCTGCTAAAATTGTTGGAGAAAAGACAAAGTTGTTTCGTTTAAAAGATCACAAGAAAGTTCTCTCAAATGCTAAATAGAGGGGTCATCAACCCTCGCACCGTGGATCTGGATTCCATCAAGGTGAACTTGAGAGAAAAGTTTGCCAAACTTCAGATGGAAAAGTTCTGTGTGGAGACATCAGAAGCTTACCCCGAATTGACAACGTATTTTTATTCCAACTTGTTTGTCTTGGATTCCACTCATATGCAATTTATTGTGTGTGATAGAGTGTTTGATGTTGATGTTAATCTATTGGCTGACATTCTAGGGGTAGAAATAGAGTGTATTCTTGCCCATTAATGTGTTTAACGAGCAGGTTACTAAGTTTCTAGTAAGGGACAGGATTCCTAAGGAGAGTATTACTTACTCTCGAATGTCTGCTTCCTATATCTTGCTACATAAGATAGTCATCAACTGCATCAGACCCAAAGCTGCTTTAAAGATTGATGTTTTCAAATTTAAAACAAAGATGATGTGTGCCATCTGCAATAGTGTTGTCTTCTCACTCCCTCACACAATCATACTGCACATGTACAGAACTATTATGAAAGGGAAATGACAACTACCATACACTGCTTTGGTAACCAGACTTTTTAGACACTTTCAGATTCAACCACCATCCTAGCTTCGCTTCAAAACTATTGCTCCAATGCAAATTGGATTGAAAATGATTTCAAAGATGCGATTGAAGAATCTCTCTGGAGACTTGATTCTTCTGAAGAAAGAATATGTTAGCAAAGTCAAGCTTGAATCTGCTGCTGAGAAGAAATGCTAAGGGAAAAGCGTCGTCTCAAAAACACTGAAAAGGAAACGTCTTATTCTTCTCCATGATGAATAAGAGGAAGATGATGATGACAAGACCATCTCTGCTATTGCCTTGCGTGATCTTTAGGGTTTCACTGATTCTGAGGAAGAAGAAGAGGATGAAAGCGAGAAAGAACCAGAAGAAGAGAGTGATGGTCAAGAAACTGAAGTGAAAGAGAGTGAGGATGATGACTTAGAAGGAGACGCCAATGCAAACAAAGAACAAGAGGAGACTGACAAGGAAGGAGAAGATACAAGGGAACTTGATGCCCAAGATGTTGAGGAGATGGGAACTGGAAGACAAACCCGTGCTGGAAAAGAAGGGGTTCAAGAAGGAGAAGTTACTTCTCAGACTAAAGGCACCAAGATTGGGGGAGTAGGTAAGAAAACTCCTCTTACTGAACCAACTGTTAGTGATGGCATCAATCGATCTCCTCCAAATGCTAAAGATATTTTTGCATCTCATTTCCCTAAAGTCTTGCCTGAGGGTCAACACAAAAAAGCTAATGTTCAGGGGGAGCAAAGAATTTTACATGTTCAAGTTGATGTTCCTTCACCTCTAGATACTCCACCAGTATAATTTGCTTAAGCTAGTGCCCAAACAGAACCAGAATGAAACTATCTTTGGATAGTATAACTCCTTTTGGAGATGAAGGCATAGTAATATGCAATTGAGTTTGAAATCCAGAAGTTGCATGCTACTCTCAGTACTACCTTAGCATCTCTTACAGGCAAGGTACAATATCTTGATAATCAAATTCAGACTTTGAATCAGCAGGCCTCGCAGAATCTGGTAAAAGTTGAGACTGTTTATCATCAGTGCTTGACTAAGCTTGAGGAGACCATGCAAATCTTGGAGGATTTCCGACTTGTTCGTGTTCCAAACCAACCTTGATCTTTTTTCGACCCGACCTTTTTTATGCTTAACTAGTTTTATCTTTTTGCTGATGACAAAAAGAGGGAGAGACTATACAGATTGAATCTTATCTTTGATGTGTGATTGTATTTTGAACTTTTCTTGGTGTGTTTTGCAGACTTTGTGTTTTGTGGATGCAGACTATATGCAGACTATATGTATTTATTATAATTATTGTCTATTTAATCATTGTATGTTTTCTCTATCAATTATCATGTCTTGTTAAAGTGTTGTTTTGTAGGATAATTTTCATATAATAATTAAATCTGCATGAAAGTTTTGTCACCATCAAAAATTGGGAGATTGTTGAGAAAAATCCTATTAGGTTTTGAAGTTGATAAAACTTTCCTATTCTTGTTCTTATTATGAAGAATATTAGACTTTTATGCTATATCGTGGAATGTTGTCAAAGTCTATTTTACTCCGAAGTATTTCCCACTTTGATGAGATCTAGACCGAAACCAAGTTCAAAACGAAGATATAATCAAACTCGGATTATTGATCTTTCGACAAGGATTTAGTACGTACGAGATTTATCCTTAATATCTAGCTTTCGGTGAAGAATCCCACTTACCTTTTATAAATATATTGATGGAATCAATTACGAATTGATAAAATCAATCTTGAAGACAAGTTCCTTTTCAAGAAGTATCTACTTATGGAAACCTAGATTTTGATTGTATGGGCAACCAAAATCATCGGATTTTCATCTCAATCTTTAGACGGCTACAAGATTTCCTTAATCGATTCTGTCCAATGGATTGATTGGAAGAAATTCCTCTGGAGAATGCCAACAGTTCGAAAGGCATAGAGGAGTATTTAAGAAGGTCATTCAGTTCATTTGGAGTAGTGCGAAAATTGATATTCCAAAGTTTGAGGCATTTCCAATCACTTGTTCTTTGTCAACAACGCTTACAAATTGTATTCAAAAGAGAAAAACACAATAAGCGTGACTTAGTGAGAGAAAAAGAAATCATTCATTGAGTGTTCATACTCAAACCATTATATTTCTCTATTGATACCTTACTGAAATTCAGCCAGAAGGCTGTCGGTGTGGGAGAGTGGACGTAAGCTAGTATGAACACCTAGAGGGGGTGGATAGGTGTTAAAGAAGTTTTTGCAAGATTTAACAACTTAATTCGATTTTTATGAAAACAGTAGACTGAAGAAATAAAAGACTGTAAACTGATATATATATATATATATATATATATATATATAAGACTGCGAATTAAGTAATGAGATTAAGGAAAGAGAATTGAAACACAAGGTTTATAGTGGTTCGGCTTAGACCAAGCCTACGTCCACTCTCCCACACTAACAGCCCACTGGCTGGATTTCACTAAGAATCAAAAGAGATTTTACAGTGTAACGTCATTGATTTTACAGTGTAGAGACTCTACTACACTTCCTCAAGATCTCACAAGTATTTGAACTCTCTTTTGAGTACAGTTTAAGCTCAACAAATTGTAACAGAAAAGAATGAGTTTCAGACTTTGGAATTTTTCTTTTAGGCACACACTCGAATAACTTGAGCGTCCTCCTTATATACTCCTCCATGCCATCATAACCATTGGCACCTTCCAAAGGAGTTCTTCCAATCTACCCGTTGGACAGAATCAATTAGGAAGATCTCAAGTTATTTAAGGAATGTGATGATAGCCCACCAATCTTGCTCGCCCATACAATTAGGATCTAGGTTTCCATAAGTAGAACATTCTAAGTATACTTCGCCAATCAACGGATCTAAATATTCAAATTGATTTCAATAAGACTAATTGATCACGAGATGCTATCTCTAACCGTGAGATCTCCTTCAACCATACGAATCAAATCCTTAAAGATATACTTGTATCTGGATAAGTCTTCTTCATCGAATAAATCTTTTCTTCGTCGGTCTGGAAACTATCAGTGAGGGTAGACTTTAAATCTTGAGTCTGGAGGTCTTCAGACTTTGACGATAGAGTCTACAAGTCTTCATACTAGACTGATGGAAACCTTTTGTCAACTTCAAAAAAGATAATGAAGTTTTCTCCAACAATCTCCCCATTTTTTATGGTGACAAAACTTTCCCGTAGATTTGGACACTTTGACCTGCAAAACAACACTTAAGCAAACCAAGATTTCTTATAAAAGATAATTAGAGATTATGATAAGGATAGTAGCGATTCTGCTACCACAAAAAACATGTTAGTCCTGTAAAAGCAACTATCATTATCATAATCAATAACATAGCTTAAGTTACTTGCAAGCATCATCAGTCCAAACCAGTTCAAGTCACAACCAAACAAAAGATAAGTTCAACAGTAAAAAAAAAATTATCAAATCCGCATAAAACCTCTCCCCCTTTTTGTCAATAGCCAAAAGTGGAGAATAAACGAAAAAGAGTTGGTTGAAAATAGAGTCAAAATCAAGGCTGTTTGGGAAGGTGAACAAGCTCGAATTCTCCCATAGAATGCACTGTCTTTTCAAGCCTTTCAAAACTCTGCTTCAGTGACTGAAAATCTTCACCCTGCACAGTAGATTGCACTTGAATCTTCAAGGCGTTCAACTGGTCATGTAAAGACACTGAAGTGGCCTTAAAAGCATTTTTGAGATCCTGCATCTCATATCGCATAGCATATTGCTGTTTCCTGACGTCCAATAGAATTTCCAGCAATCTTGAAAAGTTTGTTGTTTGAGCTGTTGCATCACTAGGACCAACTGAGTCGATTCCTGGGGTCTTGAGAATGGATGGAGCTTCAGCAGAAATTCCACTATGACTATCTTCTGGGTAATGCGAGGCATACACATCATCTGGGTCTACTGCAGAACGACTCACATCACTAGCAAATAAAGGTAAAGAAATACCTTTTGGTCCAACAGCTCCCCCTGTTTTATTGCCTTCAGGTGGAGTAGGTAAGATTTCTTCTTGATCAACTTCAGCTTCAGAGTGATGAGCGTCAGCAGTTCCAATTCCTGCCATCTCATAATCACTAGAAAGGGAGACAGCCAAAGTTGGCTCGAAAGAGTCTTCTTGACCCTGATCTTGTTCTCCTTCTCTCTCTTCTTCTTCCTCTTCTTCTTCCTCTTCTCTTCTTTCTTCCTCTGTCCTCCTCTGTTCTTCCTTCTCTGTGTCTTCTCTCTCTTTTCCTCTTTCTTCTGGCTCTTCTCTTGTCTCATGAAAGCTGACAAAACTCTTTAAGTTTCTTAAGTCTGAAAGAGTCAGTTCACCCTCATCTTCTTCATCTTGCAAGATGAGAGTTCTTTTCTTCTTTACTGGAGCAACCATAGGCTCCTTGCCTTTCCTCTTCGCTGCAACAGAGTCTTGT
Source organism: Eucalyptus victrix (assembly GCA_016097545.1). NCBI lineage: Eukaryota > Viridiplantae > Streptophyta > Magnoliopsida > Myrtales > Myrtaceae > Eucalyptus > Eucalyptus victrix. The sequence goes on from CM027842.1 coordinate 52,204,352, forward strand.
TTTGCTTTGACAGGAGACTTCTCCTTCATACGCTCCAACACCTTGTTCAGCTCTTTCAAACGCATCTTTGTGACCATTTTGAAACCAATCACCATTGGAGAGATGATTGTCAAGTATAATGGTGCAGAAATGTGAATTTTAAAGTGTCTAAAGAGACGCGTGATAAGAGCAGAATAAGGGAGTTGTCCCTTATCTTTCACTACTGTTCGGTATATGTGAAATAAGATGGTGTGAGGTAGAGAGAATTTAAATCCAGTGTTGATGGCACACATCAATTTTGCTTTAGATCGAGAGACATCACTTTTGGATGTCGACTTGGGACAAATACAATTGATCACAATCTTGTGCAGCAAGATGTTAGAGGCACTCATCCTTGAGTAGGAGATCTTGCCTTCAACATCCCTATCTTTCACCAATAACAGAGTAGCATAAGCAATAGACATGCTAATTGGTTGGAAACTCGTTCTTTCCACCCCAACTATGTCAACCAATGTGTCTGTATCCACCAAAAATTCCTTGTCCTTCACTGTGAAAATAAAACTGTTTGCATCCAAGAAAGATAAGTTCGAGTAAAAGTATGCAATAAGCTCTGGATAAGCAGCAGTGGATTCAGAACAGAAACGTTCCAATTGCAGTAGAGCAAACTTCTCTCGCAGATTGACTTTTATCGAATCAAGGAAATCGAAGTCAACACTTCTAGGGTTCATAACCCCTCTCTTCATAAGGTTCGAATAAACCTTCTTGTGATTCTTCAATCTAAATAGGTTGGAACCATCAGCAATATTTGCAGCTACTCTTGTTCTAGGCTGAAAATGAGTAAACATCCATTCATCGTCATCCAGAACTTGTGGTTGATTTGCAGTGCCATAGAATGGGTCACTCGGGAAATTCGCAAAAGTTCTTTCAGCTGTTCCTTTCTCTACAACTCCTAACCTTTCCAACTCCCGCAAGAACATGGTTTCATTCTTGTATTCTCTATCTCTTAAGAATTCATCGATTAAAGACATCAGTGTTCCTCATTTCTTCAAATTAGAGTAAAGTTTGAAAGCAACCTTGGGAGTTAGCGTTCTTACAAGTTCAACCTCCTCTATAATTTCATCGTCTGGTTGAGTCGGTGGAGAAGATTGACGTTGCTGAGAAGGTTGTTGCTGACTCGGACGCAGTGGTGGAGAAGAATCTTCTTCCTCGGTCAAGTCAAAATACGTAGGACCCTCGAGCATATGTCGTGGTCCCCTGCTTGCAATCCTCGAAGACTTTCTTGAAGACATTGTCGCTTCAAGGGAGGAATTCACCAACTTGCTTGAAAAAGGTAAAAACTTTTAGACAGATCGAGAGTGAAAGTGAAAGCAAATAAGAATTTCGTATTCTAGGGTTTCAGTTTAAAAACGAAGAAGACGAATCTCGGCAGTATATAAAGCAAGTGAAGTGAGATAAACGAAACGTCGTAAAAGGAAAAATAAAAATACCTTTTCAAAAAGAATAACTTCCCTTTTTGAAGATAACTGTCTTTTCAAAAATTAATAACTACCTTTTTAAAAAAGAAAGACTTGGAAAGATAATTTCAATCAATTAGCAATTAATAAGTAACCGTACCTTTTCAAGTTTAAAATACTGGAATAGAAATAACTTACAGTCGTAACTCTTAGTCTTCCGAGTCTAAACACCTTCAGACTTTACCTTTGAGTCTTGAGCACATCTAAACTTTACTGAATAAGAGATATGATGTTCAGTCTGGTGCGAATAAACTCGAATAGGCTTTTCTCCAGAGGCTTTGTAAATATGTCCACTAGTTAATTCTTTAAGTCAATGAATTGAATCATAACTTCTCCATTTTGAACATGATCTCTAATAAAGTGATGTCGAATTTCTATATGTTTTGCCCTTGAATGAAAAAATTGGATTCTTTGTGAGGTTAATTGCACTGGTGTTGTCACATTTGATCTCGGTGCAAGAGTCTTTGATTCCAAAGTCTCTCAGTTGTTGTTTTATCCATAAGATTTGAGAACAGCAACTTTCAAGAGCCACATATTCTGCTTCTTCTGTTGAAAGAACTATAGTGCTTTGCTTCCTTGAGAACCAAGATACTGTCCTCTTTCCCATCAATTGGCATGTACCAGATGTACTCTTTCTATCAACTCTGCAACCTACTAAGTCTGCATCTGAATATCCAAGGAGAGTAAAGTCTCCTTCTTTGGGATACCACAGACCTAAGCTTGAAGTAGTTGCAATGTATTTAATGATGCGTTTTGCGGCGCTTAGATTAGACTCTTTTGGATTAGATTGAAATCTAGCACAGATGCAAACACTAAACAAAATGTCAGGTCTAGAAGCACTAAGATAAAGAAGTAAACCAATAATACTCCTGTAAAGTTTCTAGTCAACTTTCTTTCCTCCTTCATCTTTATCCAGCTTCGAAGAACTAGACATTGGTATCTCCGTCTTTTTGCAATTCTCCAATCCAAACTTTTTAACAAGTTCTTTCGCATATTTTTCTTGGTGAATGAAAATTCCTTCCTTCAATTGTTTTACTTGTAATCCGAGAAAGAAGGATAATTCACCCATCACACTCATCTCAAATTCATCTTGCATAAACTTAGAAAACTTATTGCACAGGTTTTCGTTAGGCGATCCAAATATAATGTCATCAACATAAATTTGAACAAGTAGAAAATTTTTACCTTCCCTTTTAATAAACAAGGTAGTATCCACTTTTCCTTTGACAAAACCATTTTGCATTAAAAACTTACTTAACCTATTATACCAAGCTCAAGGTGCTTGTTTTAAACCATAGAGAGCCTTTTTCAATCTAAAAACTGAGTCTGGTCTCTTTGGATCTTCAAATCCATGAGGTTGTTCCACATAGACTTCTTCTTGGATAAATCCATTTAGGAATGCACTCTTGACGTCCATTTGGAATAACCTAAAATTTATAATTGCTTCTAACTTGGCTCTTGGTGCGTAGGTTTCATCATAATCTATCCATTTTTTCTTGGGTATATCATTTGGTCACGAGTCTTGCTTTGTTCCTGATCACTTTTCCTTTTTCATCCAACTTGTTCCTAAAAACCCATTTAGCTCCAATAATGGATTTACTTTTTGGTTTAGGAGTTATCTTCCATACATCGTTAATGCTGAACTGTCTGTGTTCTTCTTGCATTGCTTCAATCCAGCTTTCGTTAGCTAAAGCTTCTTCTATGCTTTTGGGTTCTATTTCAGAAATAAGTGCCATGGCATTAGACTCTTCTTGCCTTTTGGATCTGGTGCGAATCCCTTCATCAATATCACCAATGATGAGTTCTTTGGGATGACTAGATTTGTGCTTCCAGTCACTTGTTGCTCTGACAGTTTGCTGATTTTCTTCTTCAGTTGATTTTTCAGCTTTCGTCCATTGTTGATTTTCAGAGATCTGAGCTGCTTTAGGGGAGGTAGACTTTGTAGAGTTTGGAGCAGGTTCAAATTCTTCAGGATGAGTCTGAATCAGTTGATTCTGCAAAGAGTCTTGGAATTTGACATTCGTAGATTCTTCCACAGGCTGAGTCTTTTTGTTGAATACTTTGTAGGCTTTGCTGGTGGTTGAATATCCAAGGGAGATTCCTTCGTTTGATTTCTCTTCAAACTTACCAGTTCGATCATTTGCATTTTTCAAAATAAAACATTTGCAACCAAATACATGAAAGTAAGAGACAATTGGCTTCTTTTCTTTGAATAACTCATAAGGAGTTTTCTCCAGAGAGGCCTTAGAAAGACTTTGTTAATAATATAACATGTTGTAGAAACTACTTCAGCCCAAAAATGAGAGGAAATACTACTTTCTATTAAAAGAGTTCTTGTCATCTTCTGCAAAGATCTATTCTTTCTTTCCACAGCTCCATTTTGTTCTGGAGTGTATGGAGAGGAGAAAACATGCTAAAAACCTGATTCATCACAAAATTTTGCGAAGTCTTGATTTTCAAACTCACCTCCATGGTCTGTTCGTATGCTTGAAATAACATATCCTTTCTCATTCTGAACTTTCTTAGCAAACTTTGAAAAGTAAGAAAAGGTTTCAGACTTACTTGCCAGAAAGTAAACCTAGATGAATCGTGAATAGTTATCAATGATTACTAGACAATATCCCTTTCTGCCTATGCTTTTAGTTCTAGTTGGCCCAAAGAGATCCATATGCAGAAGCTGCAAAACCCGATTAGTAGAAACCTAATTTATTGACTTAAAAGAACTTCTAACCTGTTTTCCCAATATACATGGTGTGCATAAGTCAGATTTTTGAAATTTCAGGTTGGGCAGTCCTCGAACGAGATTCTTAGAAGAGATCTTGGCAATCTGCTTCATATTGACATGGCCAAGCTTTCGATACCAAAGATTTGCTTCATCTTGAGTTGAAATTAGACATTGAGACTTTTCTGGTTTTATATCCAAAATATAGATGTTCTCATGTCTTCATGCAGTAAAAGATTGTGAAAGATCTTTACCAGTTCCCGAACATATTCCTTATTGAAAATTGATCTTGAATCCAGTGTCACACAATTGGCTGATGCTAAGCAAATTATAATTGAGTCCTTCTACTAAGGAAAAGTTGTTGATTGTGAGACTTCCAATTTTTACAATTCCACATCCAACAATTCTTCCTTTGCTGCTTCCACCAAAAGAGACTTTTCCACTATTTACTTGCATAAGTTTTATAAAATAACTTGAATCTCCAGTCATATGCCTTGAACAGCCACTATCCAAATACCATTTAACCTTTTTCTTGATAGTGATCTGCAATTAAAAAAAGTATTTCAAGCTTTCTTTAATATCCACATTTTCTTAGGTCCGAGAGGAGTTAGTGCAATAAGCAATCTTTGCTCATTCCTTCTTAACAGGTCTCCAAATCATGGGACATTCTTTCTCAAAGTGTTCTGAGCTCTTGCACTTAGAACATTTGAGAGCACTTCGCTCAACGGGTTTTATAAAGATCTATTGAAAATGATTTCTATAAAAAGTTTTTGTAGGCCTTTATTTGATTCTTTCTTTTACTTTTGGAAAATCAATTAGATGAATAATTTCAGAAGTCATTCCCAAGCCTAATTTGTTAAAGTAGGGTCTTTTTGTGAAAGAATATTTTCCAGTTTTTCAGATCCTATTGAAAACCTTTTTGAAATATTTGAAATGTCATTTTTTAAAAAATGTATTTTCTTTTGAAAGAGAGTCTATATTTTCTTTTAAAGTAATAGAACTTTTATCTAAATTTTCAAACTTTTCTTTCCATAAAATTTCATGTTACTTTAGTGTAGAATTCTCCATTTTTAGCTCGGAAATCCTCTTGAGAGAGGTTTTGAGACTAAGCCAAAGTTCATAAATGTATTTCAAGACTTTAGTAGGGATTTTTAAGTTACTTACCTCGATTTCACTATATGAATCTAAGTATGTATATATTTCGGAGTCTGAGTCTGATTCTGATTTTGCCATTAGACAAATATTGGCATAATCTTCGTCACTTTCTTCGCATTCAGTATCACTCCATGTCTCTGTCTTGAGAGCCTTCCTGTATTTCTCAGCTTTCCCTTTCTTTTTCTTCAACATGGGACAGTTGGGTCTGATGTGTCCATTTTTCTTGCATTCAAAACAGATCACATCTTTATTGGATTCATCATCCTCAGTTGATTTGTTTTAAAACTTTTGAGTGCTTTGTTTCTTCCAATTGAATCTTCTTTCCTTTTTGTTCAGTTTCCTGAGCCTCTTTATCATAAGAGCTAACTCTTCATCATCCATATCATCTTCAGAGTCTGTAACATCAGAATCATCGTTAGATCTCAAAGCAATTGACTTCTTACCTTTGGGATCTTCTTCTTCATTGATTTGCTCCACTTCATAGGACTGAAGTGTGCCAACCAATTCATCTACAGAAAGTGGCATGATCCGTTGTGTTTCCCTTATCGAAAGTCTTTACGTGATTCCAATATTTGAAAAGTCCACATAGCAACTTGTTAACCTTCATGGGTCCTGAGATTGGTTATCCCTGATACTCTAGACCATTTATAATTTCTGTAAAACGACTAAACATATCAGTAATAGATTCTCCTAGCTTCATATTGAAGGCTTCATACTTTCCGAGTAGAATATTGATCCTTGTTTCTTTCACTCGATCAATTTCTTCATAGGTAATGTGCACCCTATCCCAGACTTCTTTGGCTGTTTCACAAGAAGATATTCTGTTATACTCAGTAGGAGATAATGCACAATATAAGGAGTAAATTGCTTTAGCATCAAGAGCTTGTCATTTGGTTATTTCTTCTTGATTCATCTCGCCAGCGTCTACAACTTCTTTTCCCCTTTCTGAAACTAATGTAGCTTTAGGAATGATTCATTTTTCTACTACATCCCATTCTAGAGGATCTTTCGATCTTAGGAATGCCTTCATCTTGTTTTTCCATATGTTGTATTCATTTCCATCGAAATAAGACGGTTTGGTGTTGCTTTGGCCTTCAACCAAACTTGGAGCCAACATACTAGCCATAGATCTTTAACTCAGAAGTAAAAACACTTCAATTAAATGAGCACACAGGCTCTGATACCAATTGATAACACTAGTATGAACACCTAGAGGGGGTTAATAAGTGTTAAATAAGTTTTTACAAGATTTAACAACTTAATTCGATTTTTATGAAAACAGTAGATTGAAGAAATAAAAGACTATAAACTGATATATAAGACTGCGAATTAAGTAAAAAGATTAGGGAAAGAGAATTGAAACACAAGGTTTATAATGGTTCGGCTTAGACCAAGCCTACGTCCACTCTCCCGCACTGACAGCCCACTGGTTGGATTTCACTAAGAATCAAAAGAGATTTTACAGTGTCATGTCCTTGATTCCACAATGTAGAGACTCTACTACACTTTCTCATGATCTCACAAGTATTTGAACTCTCTTTTGAGTACAGTTTAAGCTCAACAAATTGTAACAGCAAAGAACAAGGAGTTTCAGACTTTGGAATTTTTCTTTCACGCACACACTCGAATAACTTGAGCGTCCTCCTTATATACTCCTCCATGCCATCATAACCATTGGCACCTTCCAAAGGAGTTCTTCCAATCTACCTGTTGGACAGAATCAATTAGGAAGATCTTGAGTTATTTAAGGAATGTGATGATAGCCCACCAATCCTGCTCGCCCATACAATCAGGATCTAGGTTTCTATAAGTAGAACCTTCCAAGTATACTTCGCCAATCAACAGATCTAACTATTCAAATTGATTTCAATAAGACTAATTGATCACGAGATGCTATCTCCAGCTGTGAGATCTCCATCAACCATACAAACCAAATCCTTAAAGATATACTTGTATATGGATAAGTCTTCTTCATAGGATAAATCTTTTCTTCGTTGGTCTGGAAACTATCAGTGAGGGCAGACTTTAAATCTTGAGTCTAGAGGTCTTCAAACTTTGACGATAGAGTCTACAAGTCTTCAGACTAGACTGATGGAAACATTTTGTCAACTTCAAAACAGATAAGGAAGTTTTCTCCAACACCCTTAACTCTTTTGATTTGCTCGTCGCAATTTTTTTCTGAACTTCACAAATTTCTAATCCATCTTTAATTGAGTTTGAACTTACTTCAGAAGTTTGGTGTCATTTTTAGTCAGACTTTGCTTGCAAAATAACTTATTTTGCATTTATTTGCTTAATTTATTTTTACACCTATTCACCCCCCTCTAGGTGGTAATACTAGCATTTTCAAAGTCGACATGCGAATATGCCATGCAAGTCAATGTCAATGCAAGATGATTTAAGACCATAATGACATATTTGAGGATTTCAAAGTGTAACTAGCCTAATTGTGGCATAATTTTCACATATGGAATGGCATTCAATCATGATGAACCACATATGCACACGAAGCTTGTAAGGCATAGTTCAATAGTCAAGAGGGCACTAGTATGAGATTTGGTCTCTAAGAGACCCAACCGAGCATGAGAAGACATGCACATGACAAGGTATCAATCCAACATTAAAATCATAAAACGTGCTTAATTTTGGTCACCTAGGAATGTGCACAAATCTAACTAGAAATTTAACATACAGAATGGATGATGGTATTCATTTTCCGTTAAGAAGTCATGGCCTAATTGTGATCATATGAATTGTGATGAAAATGGCAAAACGAATGCATAGTACTAAACATCCTAATAACGTAGAACTTATATGCATTTACACATGTAATTGACATATCTAATGGCAATAAAATTATGTAAATCATGCATCGATAGAAAGCGTACAATATATCTCAATTTTCATGAAGATTCTAAAGCCAAATGAACTCATCTATATGCTCAATTTTGCCAAAATGTGTCTCGGAATAGTATAGGGTAGACTAACCTATGCTCAGATTTAGGTGTTTTTAACCTACCAAAACTTGTCCAAAAAATCTTTTAAAAAAAAAATGCAGGACGTTCTCAAGACAATTTGGAACAAATCTCATGAAGACAACTTTTTAAAAATTAATCACAAAAATCAACACAAAAATGGTAAAATTCTTAGGCAGACTTATAACAGAACCTAAAACGCACTAAAAAATCTGCAGAATCAAGCATATTGCAAGGCATTATAGACATACAAAAGCTGTAGATTTGCACCAAAATCACCCAATCAACCACAAATCATCTTTAAGCGACATTCAACCTCAGCAAATCATTGATTAAACCTATCCACAACATATTAAGCATTTATATAGTTCCTAGGTGCGAATCTTAGCCCCAGTTAGCTATTCTAACCTCACTTTATCGGATTCAAGCTTAGGAGGCTAACCTTTTGCGCGATTTCGTCGATTTGAACGCGATCAGATGAATCGATCGTCACCAGAAATTGATCGAGCCTCCAAAATCACGATCGGACACCTATGGACCGCCAATGGATTGGTCAAACTAGCGGTTCAACCGAAAAACAAAACTGGTTCAAGCTTGGACCGACCTTCGAGCACGAGAGGAAGAATGGATATTTGGAGGAGATCCAGCAATGGAACAGCTAGTCTCCAACCACAGCAAGGTCGGAGACTTTCCCTGGGTTTAATCTAGAGTGATCAGGACCTACCGAAGTCACCAGCAGCCGTTGGTTTGAGCCAAAAGCAGAACCAGTCCAGAAACTAGACCGGTCTTCGCCGCCGATGGAAGAGAGGGACGTTGGAGCTAATCTGACAAGAGATCCACCTGTCCCCGACCACAGTGAGGTCATGGACCTCCGTAGTCACCAATTGGCAGTAATCGATGGCACCGGGACTTTTCGGTGACCGCCGGTTTGAGCGGTCAAGAGGACAAGTCCAAATCGGACCGGCTTGCACCATCGAGAGAGCTCAGCCTGATCGGAAGAGTTCCAATCAAGGCTAAACTGATTAGCAGCCTCCAGTGGCTGGGACAGGAAGAGGTGGTCACACCGAGGGGCTGAATCGACGAAAAGGGCTCGTCGATGTGAGGCTAGCGGTGGTAGACTAGCAAAGGCCGGTTTGGGGTAGAGAGAAGAGAGAGGAGAAAGAGGTGGGAAAAAACTGAAGGAGGAGAGAGAGAAAGAAAGAGAGATCTATAGAGAGAGTTAGTTGTAGAAAATGAGCCCCCTCCAAATTTGAAGGGAAAAATCCTCAATTTGGTCATTATCGACCATCGGTTCGATCCGACGATCGAAATATTGATCTAGTGGCCAAATCGAGATTTTAAAGGGTTAATCAATATTAAGAAGTGTCCGGCAATTGATTGGATGGGTCCGATTTGTGAGTCTGTTCACACTTAAATTTTGACTAATCATTTAGTAATTAATTGCATAAAAATTAGAGATTAATCTTTAACCCCTAGAAAAAAAATAGTAAAATTGCATTTTATGTAGTCGCATTTGCATTGGTACCAAAACGCAATAAGAAGCAGGGGCTCGCGGTCGATTACATGCATAAAAGGATGGTCTCTCTTTGCTGGTCTAAACACGCAAAAGCGAAAGTCAAAAAAAAGAGGAAAGAAGTTCTCGCACGTCCGTTGTCTCTCCCTCATTAATGCATGCGCATGCATGCAAAAATTCGGCGGACGTGAGAAGGCCTAAGAGGAGCAAAAGGAGCCCATAATATATTATATAATATACTCTCTCAAGTGTGGGTGATAGCTTTGGTAAAGCAACGAGAAATTTGCTGAAGCAATTAACAAGCAAGAAAAGTCAAAAGTTGCAGCCATTCTTTTTCACACAAAGGCAGTGGAACACTTATAAAATAAGGGGACAAGTAGCCGCATGAAAAGCCGAAAGCGTGAAGAAAGCAAAGAAAGAATTCTCCACTGCACACGCGAGAATTTTGGAGAAAGTCTGCAAGAAGATGGGCTCACAATTTTATAATATTTTATAATGAGTTGTTGCAAGGAATTCTCTCCTTCTTGGAGAGCAAATCGGCTGGAGAAGAAAGTCAAAAGAAGGGGGACACATTATAATATAGCAGCTAGTGGAGTCTTCAAGAAAGAGGGAAGCAAGATTCAACTTGCTAACTTATACTTGGACGTGAAGAAAAAGTTGCGGCTGTTCTCAATTCACACTAAAGTCGGCAACGTGAGGCGGTGAATTCTGAGCCTATAAATAAGGCTTGGGAGTGCAGACGAAAAAGGGAGGCCAGAGGAGTTAAGAGAAAAAAATCTATGAAAAAGGCCCACACAAAGACATACAGACGAGTGAAAAAAAAAAAAAAAAAAAAAAAAAAAAAAAGAGATTAAGAGAGATAGAGTCTCATTAGAGAGAAACCGAAGGTGTAAGGGAGAGAGAGCGGAACGAAAAAATTCATTTGAGGCGAGAGCTGAACAGAAAAAGAGAAAAAAAAAGCATATAAAAAAAAAAGAGCCCGTACAGAGACACACGAGTTGAGAGAAGAAGAAATGAAGAGAGATAGAGAGTCTGTCAGAGAGAAACCCAAAAGGTGAAACAAGGGGGAAAAGGGTTCGTTGAAAAGTATACAGAGAAAGAGAGAGAAGGGACGTGAGAGACAGAAAAAAATAATAATTAAAAGAGAGGGTGTCTTCTTCCAAGGGGGCTTCGAGCGTCCGCTTGACGCCTGCATCTCCACCACGCAGCAACCCGCCGCCGCCTCCCTCCTTCCGGCAAGCTCCGAACGCCGCCGCCGCTGCAACCCCCAGCATCACCGACGCCCGTGCCATTGCTTTTGCTGTCGACCAGCTCGAAACCCACTACCCGCGGTTGCCGAGCGCCACTGATCTCTGCCCGTCGCCGCATCTCCGCACCTCTGCCCACCCGTCGCCGCGCCTCCTCCGCCCGCGCCACTGCTGCTGCTGTTGACCAGCTCGAAGCCGCAACCTGCCCGTCTCCGCGCCACCGTCCCCGACGCCTGCACCCGCAGCCCGCGCCTGCACCTCCGTCCGACGCCGCGAGCACCCGCCTCCGGGCGCCGTCTCCGCGCCTGCACCTCCGCCCGACGCCGCGAGTACTCGCCACCACGCCAGCAGCCCGCGCCTGCTCCTCTGCTCGCCCGTCATAGCTCCCGCCGTCGCCGCGCCACCGTCCCCGACGCCCGCATCCAAAGCCGCGCCTCTGCTCGCCCGTCACAGCTCCTGCCGCCGCCACTGCCCGAGTCCCACACCGGCAACGCAGCCTGCCTGCACTGCCGTGACGTCGAATTCCAGCCCCACGAGCCATCTTCAGAGCCCTGGTGATCCTGTTGCAGCCGTAACGTTCCTCCGAGTCGAGCTGTCATTATCCGACGTGAGCCCCATCCATACGGCCTGTTAAGCCATCCGCGGAATCCCCAGCAATAACGGCGAGCTGCTGTCCAAGCTCGAGCCTGACCATTCTAAACTGAGAAGTTGCAGTACCGGCGAATCACCGTTCTTCTGAAGTCCACCAACGAAGAGGAGGGGGGCACATAAAGAGCAAATAAAAAAAGGAACAAAAAGACCACTTTCTTTTTCTTTGCAGGACATTCACGTTGACTGGTGAAGTCTTGCAGCTAGACTTTCAACGAGGACTTTCCTTCCTCGTGAATTTTGTGTTGCAGGTCATCCCGTGTCTTTTGAAGGAGTACGTTTCCAGCTCGAACCAAACACTGCAGCTTATCCCAAGCCACCCGTAGAGCCTCTGGCGAGCAACCGAATTGCAGGTCACCAAGCTTCGTGGCCGTGTAATCGCTGCCGTTCGTGAGTCCTTGCCGTCGAGAATCATTTAAACTAGGTAGTTTCCTTGAGCCAAATTTCATCTCGATATTTTGTTGCGTGAATTGGATAACATAATTCTAATATTGAGATGCTAGACATTACCCGATTGCATTGGTGATGTTTAAAATCACTATAATTACTAATTTGATTCATAAGACTTCGGATCATTTCTTTTAATTATTCTGATTTTCCTGTGTATTGTGATATTTCGGGTTAGAATAATTGTTAATTTAATCCGTGAGACGATGGATTATCTTTCAATTATTTAACCCTTTATTTGAATTCTTGATAAATATATTGAGTGATTGGATATAATGCTTATATTTGATAAATGCTTGTTTTGGAAAACATAAAAAAAAAATCAGATTGCGGGACAAATTAGGATAGTTTCTTAAATAGGATAGGGTCACATGTTTAGAATTTACCCGGTTACATTTTTTTTAGATTGCATGTCACGGCTACTTAATTAAGATGAGTTTCCAAATTAAAATGGGATTTAATCTAAATTATTTCCTAACTTGAGTAGGATAACTTGTCAGGTTTGTAGTCAATTTGCAGTAATTATTTCGAATTCCAATTAAAAAATACAAAAAAAAATCATGCACATTTCATGTAGGATTAGGTTCATGAAATGCTTGTCATCTAGTAATTGTTACTAGGTTCATTTAGTTAGAAATTGCTCGTCATTAGAATTATGTCATTTGGTTAATTTAGATTGCATATTTAATTGTTGAATTTATTTAATTTTTAATTTCATGGAAAATACAAAAAAAAATTAGAATAAATCAATTTCATGCTTCGGGATAGACTACATGCTTATTTATGTCATAAAATTTAGGATATTTTGCCATGTCATATCATTTCATGTTAGATTAGAAGCATTGCATTACATATGGATTATATCCTCATTAAATGGGTGAAAAAAAGAAATTGCGTATTAATTAGAAATCATATCTAGGACTGTCGATGCGAATTGATCTAATGTTACAGATGCTTTCGTTGCTATGAGGTAAGTCCTGCAATTTATTCATCGCTTTCTTGGGTGTTAAATTAGTAATTTGCACACCCGTATGATCACCTCACATGTTAGAAAAGTAAATTAAAATCAATTCAAGCTGCTTACAAAGCATTTTTTTAAACATAAAAAAGAAAGGTACCGAAAGGGCATTAGAGAAATCTAGTCTAATCAAATCCCCGTACCCTTAATCTCTGGTTCGTAGGAGTAAAATAATTCTCTCATTATTTTACTTAGGTGTCTAATCGACCTACTGTAAATCGATTAGTGACGACTCCTAGATAATAATCATTTGTATGTTAAAAACTTGAACCTAAGTCACGAATTGGTATGGGCTTGGGAGAGTCCGAGCTAAGTTTAGACTTAGCAGTCCATTAGCCTAAACCCTAGGTGGTGCACCCGGAATTTAGGTCGCGATTCGATTTGCAAAAATTCAAGTTTAAAAATAAGAATTGCGCTTAAGGGCCTAATTAAGGGTCAAATTGCAAATTCATGAAATTCGAGAGTTAATCTGCAAAATTGTGAGAAAGTAGGGCATAGAAGTGAAATTGACATGGCAAAGATCCTGGAACTGGTCGTTGGAAGTCCAGAACCGGTAGCAAGGGGCTGAACCGGCCTATCTCGCCAACAACCAGTTGGACCGGTTAGATTAGTTCACGCTGCTTTGATCAGTTTGTAATCGGTTCTTGATCAATTATGACCAGTTCTTGTTGGTTCACACCTTTCTGGCCCTTGTGGGTTTAAAACGTATGCAATTTAGTCTCTCAAGGACCAAATTGAAAAGAAAACTTGCACAATTTGAGGAGAAATTATCTAATTTCAATTCAATTAAGCCAATTAAACTTTGTAAATGTAATATATGGAGCCTCTATTGACTTAATTGAATGCTTATTGCAAAAAACAACGGACCCAAGAGTCATGGTACATGAGATCAAGCCTTAAAGGCTAAAATGAATAATTTTGCAATTCTATGGCCAAAATTATAAATTAATTGAATTTGACTTCAATTAATGTTGCAGTAAGAGACCTATTTAACTAATTACCCATGTATAGGATCACCTAATATATTCAAATTGACTTTGAATTGAAGTACCAAAACTTAAGCAAAAAATGAATCAAGTTCTAATATTAAAATTAGACATAGATTCATGCAACTCGAACCTTAATTTTGAATGGATCAATCCAAATTTCTTCTATTAAAGCTTGACAACTTGGTCTTCTTACCCTCAAGAGAGCAAAATCCCTCAAATTGGGAAGTTCTCATTTGAATTTCTCAAAATTGGCTTGGATTTGAACTTATTTTAAGAAAACGAGTGGAAAATAATTGTTTGCTCGTAAATCATGAAGAATGGATTTTGACCCCTAATTAGGGCTTAAAATGGTAGTTTGTTTTTCAACATAGGAATCCGCGAAATTGAATGTACAAGCGAATTAAGAATAGCCCCTAGACCAAATACCGTAAATGGAACTACACCTAATTATGACTAAAACAAAATTAATTTTATTTTTGGATTGATTTAGAACTTAAATCCGAAAAGATCAGAAAACAAAGTTCTTAAATCAAATTTTGTGAAATTTTCGAAACACAAATCAGAGTGAAGCTAAAAATATATATATTTTGTGGATTTTTTTATTTTTTATTTTATTTTATTGTCAAAGGTTTGACCAAAAGTCAACTATTTAATTGATTTTTTCTAAAATATTGATTTTTGAGCCAGATCTTTGGATTTTTGAAAAATTGATTTGAGAAAAATGAAATTAAGAATAAAGGACATTTTTTTGGGTAAAAAGTCAATTTTTGACCCAAGATTGACTTTTTATCAAAAGGTTGACCAAAAAGTCAACATGAGAGTCAACCGTTTCACTTTTTGGTTTTTTCTTGAAAATGATTAGAAAATTACTTAAAAGCAACAATGAAAAAGAAAAAAATGAAAAACGACACTTTTTAGTGGAGAAACGGGCTCCGTTGCGATCAGAAACTTAAATCTCGATTTTTTTTTTTTTTATGATTTTGGCACATCGACTAAAAATTAAGTGCCAACAAGTAATAATAGAAACCTTTATGTGTGTTATTGATGCGTGATGGGGTGAGTGATTTCAGAACATAAAGTTCTGAGTTGGTCGATAGAGCTATGTTGGATGCTCCCGCATCAATTATTTTTTGATGGAGAGGAGAAGGTTCCTTTTAACAAACGTTCTTTTTTGTCTCTAGATTGCATTTTTGAGGAAGTTACCTTAACTTCCCTTAAAAGACAACCGCTTGCACATCCTCAAAAGGTGCCTATCAAACACACCCCATCATAGGCAATAGATGCCTTTTGGACACACATCCCATTAGGGCAAACCGTGACTATTGGATATGCCCCATCATGGGCGAACTTCCGAAATATAACAATATGTATAGACATTTGTCTTTATGATTATGAGGCAACAATTTCTTCTCTTTTTTGGGTGGGTCAGGCGGCAACTAGAATTTATCCAAAGAAAAAGGGCACGAACTGAACGGGACTGTAACAAGATGGACTAAAGACTCGATAATAGATCAATGTTACCCTCAAAACTTGAGGAACATGATGGATTACAAACTTGAACATCCATTGCAAATTTAAGTTGAAGAAATAGAGGGAAAGAAATGTTTGATCTTTGAGTCACGTAAAAGAATCAAATTCGAGACATAATTTTGACGGGAGCATCACAACAAGAAGTGAGAACCTTCAATTTCCTCGCACTCTACAAAAACAAATGAAACATCAGGACAAATAATTATTTGTTTCTGCAAGAAATAATTACGGATTTAGGCTCCCAACTAGTATCATTTGTCATTTGATCCTCTCACTGAATGAGAAAATTATAACATAGATTTATCAAATTTTGTCCTTCATTGAATGAGAAAATTAGACTAAGAGGGAAACTGTCATACCCTGAGTAGGCTTGTGAGCTTATCTGGTGTGAACTCAGCGCCGGAAAGCTCTATCACAACCACGTTTTCTATAGTCAAATTGGTCGCCTCAAAACCTTGATAATGTTTGGGTGTATGAGAGTAATGCAAACTGATCCATTTCAACTCGGAAAGACAGCCCGCCATGTCACCTTGACAAATTACGTTACTTAACCGAAGAAACTGGAGATGGGGGAACCGTTTAATTTGCTCGGCAGTGACTGTTATTGGGTTGTCGACCCTCGCTTGCAAACAAAGCGCTCGAACACTTCCCTTGATCTGCTAACAACATTGAGGGGCAGTTGAAGGAACTTGTCAGTATCCCACAAATATATTTCATCCAAGAGAAGAAAAACTGAAATAGAAGAGTAGCTCCCCTTTCAAAAACGTCAATCCTCAATTAAGAACAAAGTAAGCAATTTTCTATTCAAATTTGGTCATACTTTACCTCTGTCGATCTTAATTTGCAAATGACATCATCTCTCTCCCACAACCCGGTATTCTCTTGCTTAGCAATTGCCTTTCCAAGATCTCTAAGTTGATCGTGCATCCAAAACTTATTATCGTCTAAAACCTTTATCATTCTCCTATTAATAAGGACATCAATAGCATACTCTGCCCTAAATCCATAGTCTTTCCACAAGGCGATTGGACCAATCTTATTCTGACCAATGAAAAAGCATGCAATATCGAGAAATACATGTTTTTGTTCCCAATCTAGGGAATCATAGGTAGGCTTTAGCCTTTCAAGGACATCAATATAAGGTATTGTCCTTAGCTTATTCTTCATCTCTATCCATATTTGTTTCCGGTTGAAATCAAACAGCAATGAACCTAGTGCTTGAATAACTAAAGGTGATCCACCTATACAAGCCACAATGTCATTTGCAAGACCGTAGTACTCCACATTAGGACAATTGGGATCAATGTCACTTGAAAGATCGTAGTACTCCACATTAGGACAATTGGGATCGATGGCACGCCTACGAAAAAGTTGTAATGCATGCCGTGGGGACAATTCATCCATTTTGTAATGCATGATTTTACACTCAAATCCTTTGATATTCAGAATGCTTTTGTCCCTAGTGGTAACAAGTATCCTAGTACCAGAATACAAAGAATTCACTCCGACTAGATTTTGGATTTGGTTGTAATCATCAACATCATCCAAGACAATTAGTACCCTCTTGCTGCAAAGTGTGTTCCTAATCCTATAGATCCCGTCATCACTATCACGAACTTCACTAGCCACTCCAGGACTAGAGATATCGGACAATAATCGTTCTTGCAGCATCACTAGGCCCTCGGCTTTTTCCCTTTCCCTTATGTCATGAAGAAAGCTGTAGTTATTTCCAAAGAGAGGACATAGTTGATCGAAAACAATCTTAGCAAGGGTTGTTTTACCCATGCCGCTTGTCCCATAAATTCCAATAAGCCGTGCATCACCGGATTGGATGTCTAATAAATTGTTTATGTCTGCTATTCGATCATCCATTCCGACTAAATCATCAGTCACTTCTCCTTGTCTTCTCTGGAGCCTATTCACAACCTCTTTAACAACTGCCTTGATTAGATCCCCTTCGCTGCCACAGAGTTGAACAGTTTCAATTGAGAGAAGGTAATTATCAAGTTTGGGGTATATAATAGTATTCAACCAAGGAGGGACTATAGAGTCAATCCACCACCGCCTAGTAAATGGTTCCCATGTAAGAAAAGTTGATCTTATGAACAAATAACACAATCAATGTTATTTTTAAGTTATGAGATCGACAATGCTTGAAAAGAAATTAAAAAGAACAGAAAAGGTGAGTGCTACTCTTTTGTAGATCAATTGGATAAACTAATCAAAAGGTAGATTCTAATCAGTTAAGTGAGGGAGCCAGGAATCTAGTGTTGATACTTTATTTTGTGTATGAGAAAGAACACCGCGTAAGAAACCGATATAAAACAGAGTAAGAAAACTTAATTCTTGTAAGTTCCTTTTTTTTAATGTTCATCGTGTTCAAAGACACTAAAATCTTATCGCTGTTTTATCATTCCACATAAAACAAAATAAACTTAATTTTCCATCGAATGTTTTGAGTTTTCAATTCTTTAAATTATAAAGATAGCATATATATACGTGAATATAGCTTGCACATGAGCGTGCCATGTCCTCAACCTCTAGCTACCTTTACCCAGTGCTTATATTATATGGTCACTTTAGCAAATCTCCAATTCTTTACATTATAATATATATATATATATATATATATATATATATATATATATATCTAAACTGAACTTTTAAGTTGATGGAACAAAATCCTACATGTAAGTTATAAAAACCAAATGCTTGAAAGGTTACATTTTATAATTAGACATGTTCTCTATCTAAGATTACAAGCCCATAGTCAATGAACAAACGGTATTTGAAAAGTTACCGCTCGTTTTTACATATAATGAGTATTAGAAAATCAACAAAATAAGGTTTTAACAAAACGGGAACACTTGAAGCAAATTAAGAGCCCGTTAGCTTAAGTTTTTAGATTATTCAAATATGATTCAATGAATTATCTTCAATTTTGATAATTAATATCAATTTATAGCTGATGAAGATAATTTTTATCACTTTATAATTGGTGAGAATAACTTTTGATTTAAGGCTACGATAGTTTTTTAATGAGCTTTTGAAGGAGTTTTAGTATTATATGGATTGCAATAAGTCTTGAAAGAACTCTCACAATATATCAAAATTTAGTTGGCAATGTTTTACTAAATAAATTTTTTAAGATGACAAAAATCAATACCTTTATGAAAAGAATACGTTGGAGATGAAAATAGAATAGAGATCAAATGTGAAAGTTAATAAAATATGTTAGTTCCAATTAATTAGAGCTAAGGGACTTGATCAGCAAACTTATACAAGTTCAATGGCTTGAAAACCGGGTTAATTAAACGGAAGGATCACACTACTTTGCCAATAACATGCATGAGCGTTGTGTTAAACCCAGCTTCGTGCGTGCGTGAGAGAGATTTCTCTTCTTCGTGCATTCCCAAAGAAAGATAAAATATATAAGTACTTAATTTTATCTAATCAACCTCGGAATGTTTGGTGATGAAAACTAAGATAATAAGGCAAATTCCATGAACTTTGCAAAGAGATAAAGAGAATACCAATCAACATTCAGTGTATTTAATAGAGTTTATCAACACACTAAAAAATATTTTTAAATCTTCTATTGGAATTGTGGTGATTATTTTTAATATTGTCATTTTTTTTTTTTGTTTAACTTATATTACAATCCAAAGCATTTTTTTATAGCAACAACAAGTTTAAAGCGTAGACTGCATTACACTTTAAGACAAGAAATTTTATTGTGTCTTCTAAACAACAGCTCATGCTTCTTTCAGTTTAATCTCAATTAATTCTCATAAAGGTGTTAAAATATGGGACCGTTAATATGTCACTATTTTGATGTGAATGTATATATAACATATCAAATATAGTAATGCAAGTAAAATGACATTAACCAATAATCATGACACAAATAAACTACGATTAAAAAAATTTGGAAAAAAGGATGGAAATTAACGATCATGGTACATAATACGCGGATCAAGTTAGTTTTAAAAACGATACGCTCACCCAAATTTTTATACAATGGAAATTAGGACAAAACGAAATTATAATAATCTTATCGGGCTAATTAAAATTTGGACACGTCATGTTTATTAAAAAGATAGACATCTTAGGCTGCGTTCGTTTCACGGAAAATGGGCCATCTCCGAAAAATATTTTCCCAGAAGTCATTTTCTAGGAAAATGCCTATATTTTCCGGTATTCTTTGAAACTTAAATTTTGAGTGGAAAACATTTTCCACCGTTTGTTAACTAATTTCTTTCTTTTTCTTTTTGTGTTTTCTTTTTATTTTTTCATTTTCTTTTCCTTTTCCTTCCTCCTTCCTCCTCTTTCTTCCTCCTCCTTCCTCCTTCCTCCGCCCGCCGCACGCCTGACGATGGCGAGCCGACCAAGATCCGGTCGCCAAATCCGGTCGACCAAGGTCCGCCGCGATCCGGCGAGTCGGGGCGGGCTCGAGCCTCGCCGAGCTCGCCGGATGGCGCGGCGGAGCTCGGGCTCTCGATCAAGGCGAGCCCGAGCTCCGCCGCCATCCGGCGAGCTCGCGGCTCGCGTACCTCTAGCGAGGCCGGAGCTCCCCCAAGCCGGCGAGGGCTCCGCCGCCCGATCCGGGCGAGGCCCCAACTCGCCGAGCTCGGGCGGCCGGGCTTCCACTGATCGGGCTAGGCGGAGCCTCGCCGGCCGGGCGGAGCTCGAGCCGCTCGCGACCACGGCCGGTCGCCGGTCGCCGGGCGTATCGTGAGGGGGCCGGCCTTTGTTGGGGCCGGCCACCGCCCAAGCTAAGGAAGAAAATGAAAAGGAAAGAAAGAAAAAAAAAAGACAAAAGAAGTTATGAAAAATGTTTTCCACTTTTCAAAAGTGGAAAACATTTTCCTTAGCTTTGAATGTAATTTTTACTGTTGATGGAAAACATTTTCCTTGAGTAGTTGATTTTCCGTGAAACGAACACCGGAAAATCCGGAAAACATTTTCCTGGAAGTTATTTTCCGTGAAACGACCGCAGCCTTAGTTAAATTTAGAGAAATTGGAGTTGCAATATAATTAAAAAAATTATTAGATTTATGGTTTGATTGTAAAAAATAATTTGCGCATTGATGATTAGATGGTTACCTTAAATATTTCTCCACCTCCCAACGCTTGGTGCAATCAACTTTGCCAAGAGCATACCGCCACTTATGTACTTCCTCTATGCTTTGCTCCAACTTCAATATGGCATTTCCGTACAACTCTGTTTTTAGCACCACATCGTTAGGTTTCACATCATAAAAGATGGGCAATATCACCTTCTTGTTTCCAGATTTAGAGGTGTTCTCCACTATCTTTGCAAGCTTGTGGAGGCACCACCGACTCGAAGTGTAATTTGTGGAGAAGATAGGTATGTAGACCCTAGAGTCATCAATCGCTCGCAAAAGGTTGCCATTGATTCTTTTGCCTGGTTGAAACTCTTCATCATCAATGAAAACATGAATCCCGGCAGCTATCAAGGCATGATAGAGGGTGTTGGTGAATCCACGATGAATATCGAGCCTTCTAAAACTCAAGAGCACCTGTTGCTCATCTCTTAATGGATTGCTGGTGCCCATGCCTATGTCTGACATCGCCATAGGAGCACTATTCACACTTGGCAGAGTTAGCCCCTCTCTCTCTCTCTCTCTCTCTCTCTCTAAAAGGTACTGTTGAAATACTTTTTCATCTACCACATTGTCTCGACTGCAGGCAAATTAGCAAGAAGCCGAAGATGTTTTGCGGATCTCGATACGAGTGGGTCACTTTAATATTGAAGTGATGACGAAGACTTTTTTCTTTTCTTTGTGGACAGGAGGAACCGGCTTGCGCCGACAGCGCGCCGTAAACCCTCTGGGCGACACGTGCTAGCCACCACACACGTGCCACCAGGTAAGTCACCTAGTGTCTCTGCCAGCCTCCCTGCTTCGCAGGGGCTTCGAACGCTCGACCTCTCACCGGGAGAAAGAGTGCCTACCTAGCTGAGCCACCGCGGCGAGTGGTATGACGAAGACTTTTTAAGACTTGTCACAGGACCGTTGAAATACTATTAATGTTACAAAGACTCGAGATATGAGCCACCTACAAATCCATTTCGGAAATTAAAATTGACTTAACTGACTGAAAGGTTTTGAAGGCACAAATGATAATCATTCCACTCCAATGCCCTATTTTTTATCATTATATAACTTGCGGTAAAAAAAGTTGATGGATTTAAAATTAATAAGGTAGAGACCAATAGAAAAAAAAAAAAAAAAAAGCAACTCCAAGAACCCACGGAGGTGCACCTTTTCAAACGCACAGTTTGTTTTGGAACAAAAAAAAATTGTTTCAAGTTTCTCCTTTGTGCTTATCACATGGCTCTGTCTATGATGTCAATTGGTGGCCGAGGATGGAGAAGGCGGGACAAGAGAAGTGGCCTTATTATAAAAATTCTGAGACATCTACTTCCCCATCATGAGCTAGACATGCCACAGCGAATTCAAGGATTATTATTAGAAAACTATTACGCTTCATATATTTAAGCATGACCCATTTGCCATAAAAAAAAATGCATGTAGGCAACTTCACATATTTAAGCATGACCCATTTGCCATAAAAAAAAAAAATGCGTGTAGGCAACTTCACAGCAGGTTCAATATTCAATTTGTGGTCCATAAAGTTGATGGATTTAAAAATAATAAGGTAGAGACCAATTGGAAAATAAAAATAATAAGAGCAATTCCAAGAACCCATAAACGCCCAATTTCCTTCAAGTTTCTTCTTCGTACTTATCACATGGCTATCTATGTTGTCAATTGGATGTCGATAATGGAGAAGACAGGACAAGAAGTGGCCTTATTATAAAAATGGTGAGACATTGACTTCCCCATCATGAAAAAGACGTGGAATGGCAAATTTAAGAATTATCATTAGAAAATAATTATGCTTCATATATTTAAATATGACCCATTTGCCATAAACAAAACGCATAAAGGTAACTTCGTAGCAGGTTCAGTAGTCAATTTGCAGTCAATAAAGTTGACGGATTTGAAAATAATAAGGTAGAGACCAATTGGAAAAAAAAAAAAAAAGCAATTCTAACAACCCATGGAGGTGCATATTTTCAAACGCCCAATTTCTTTCAAGTCCCTTTTTCGTACTTGTCACATGGCTCTGACTATGTTGTCAATTAGTGGCTGACGATGGATAAGACAGGACAAGAGAAGTGGCCTTATTATAAAAACTGTGAGACATCACTTTCCCATTATGAGCTAGACATGCCATGGCAAATTTAAGGATTATTATTAGAAAACTATTACACTTTGCATATTTAAATATGATCCATTTGCCATAGAAAAACGCATATAGGCAAGTTCGCAGCAGGTTCAATATTCAATTTGCGATAAAAAAAAGTTTATGGATTTAAAAATGACAAGGTAGAGACCACTAGAAAAAAAAGCAACTCCAAGAACCCACGGAGGTGAACCTTTTCAAACACACAATTTGTTTCAAGTTTCTCCTTTGTGCTTGTCACACGACTCTGTCTATGTTGTCAATTGGTGGCCTTGGATGGAGAAGATGGGACAAGAGAAGAGGCCTTATTATAAAAATTGTGAGACATCAACTTCCCCATCATGAGCTAGACATGCCATGGTGAATTCAAGGATTATTATTACAAAACTGTTACGCTTGATATATTTAAATATGACCCATTTGCCATAAAAATAAAAAAATAAATAAATAAAAAAAACGCGTGTAGGGAACCTCACAGCACGTTCAATATTCAATTTGCGGTCGATAAAGTTGATGGCTTTAAAAATAATAACGTAGAGACCAATTGAAGAGAAAAGCAATTCCAAGAGCCCATGGAGGTGAACCTTTTCAAACGCCCAATTTCTTTGAAGTTTCTTCTTCGTGCTTGTCACATGTCTCTATCTATGTCATCAATTGGTGGCCGACAATGGAGAAGACAGGACAAGAGAAGTGGCCTTATATAAAAGTCGTGAGAAATCGACTTCCCCATCATGAGCAGGACATGCTACGGCAAATTCGAGGATTATTATTGGAGAAGTATTACATTTCCATATTTAAATATGACCCATTTGCCATTAAACGCAATTCCAAGAACCCATAAACGCCCAATTTCTTTCAAGTTTCTTCGTCGTACTTATCACATGGCTTTCTATGTTGTCAATTGGATGTCGATAATGGAGAAGACGGGACAAGAGAAGTGGCCTTATTATAAAAATTGTGAGATATCGACTTCCCCATCATGAACAAGACATGCTATGGCAAATTGAAGAATTATTATTAGAAAATTATAATGCTTCATATATTTAAATATGACCCATTTGCCTTGAAAAACGTGTAAAGGTAACTTCGTAGCAAGTTCAGTAGTCAATTTGCAGTCAATAAAGTTGATGGATTTGAAAATAATAAGGTAGAGACCAATTGAGAAAAAAGCAATTCCGACAACCCATGAAGGTAGGGGTGTGCAAAAGAATCGGGATCCGCCGGACCGCCTAGAATCGGATCGAATCGCCCGGAATCGGTGGTTCTTAAGGGAACCAGTCTGGTTCCCGGTTCCAATTTATGGAAACTGGTGGGTGCCAGTCCAGTTCCTAGTTTTATGGACGGATTTGACCACCTCGCCCACCCGAATTGAACCGGTTATATTATAATAATATATTAATTTTTAATATTAAAAAAATGAAATTAGCAAATCTAAAATTTATGACTCCAATCACCATTTTGTCTCAATTCACTACTCTCTTACTCCATCTCATCTCTCTCAGTTCAAAATCTCCCTGAGCTCCCTCTTCCTCTTCAATTCACTTCCAGATCTACTCATCTCCTTTTAAGTCCCAGTCTAAACTTGGCGAAATAGTGAATTAATTCTCTTTTCCTCCCTCGAACTTGAATTCTCTCTCCACGTTGTCGCCACCTCCGCATTCACTGTCACTATCGTCCTCTTCGTTGTTGGGCTCGTCCTACTTCTACCTCCCCTCTTCCTCCTCCCCCTCCTCAGGCTTCTCCCCATCATCCTCATCTTCAGGGACAGGCGAACTCTAGGTCTAAGAACGACTCATTGTCCCTGTTGTCCTTCTCATTGTCAGTCTCAAGGGAGGAGTGGGAGATGACGAAGGCGGTGGCCAAGATAGTGGTGGTGGCCGAGACGGAAGCGGAGCGAGGGTCGAAACTGGTTGAAGGCGAAAAAGGGGAAGGCATGGAGGTTGGACCGGTTCTATGGATCCACCCGGGAACCGGACCGAACCAACGGTTCGGCTCCCGGGTGGATCCATGCAACTAACAGACGGTTCCCGATTCCAATTTTTCGGAATCGATTCTTAGCGGGCGATTCTCGATTTTAGGTCGGAAACTGTCCACCCGGACCATGCACACCCCTACATGGAGGTGCATCTTTTCAAGCGCCCAATTTCTTTCAAGTCCCTTCTTCGTACTTGTCACATGGCTCTGTCTATGTTGTAAATTAGTGGCTGACGATGGATAAAGCAGGACAAGAGAAGAGCCCTTATTATAAAAATTGTGAGACATCAACTTCCCCATCACGAGCTAGACATGCATTGGCGAATTCAAGGATTATTATTAGAAAACTATTACCCTTACACATATTTAAATATGACCCATTTGCCATAAAAAAAAATGCATGTAGGCAACTTCACAACAGGTTCAATATTCAACTTGCAGTCAATAAAGATGATGGTTTTAAATATAATAAGGTAGAGACCAATTGGAAAAAAAAAAAAAAAAAAGCAATTCCAAGAACCCATAAACGCCCAATTTCCTTCAAGTTTATTCTTCGTACTTATCACATTGCTATCTATGTTATCAATTGGATGTCGATAATGGAGAAGACAGGACAAGAAGTGCCCTTATTATAAAAATTGTGAGAGATCGACTTCCCCCATCATGAACAAGACGTGGTATGGCAAATTTAAGAATTATTATGAGAAAATAATTATGCTTCATATATTTAAATATGACCTATCTGCCATAAAAAAAAAAAAAAACGCATAAAGGTAACTTCGTAGCTGGTTTAGTAGTCAATTTGCAGTCAATAAAGTTGATGGATTTGAAAATAATATGGTAGAGGCCAATTGAAAAAAAAAAAAAAACAAAAAAGCAATTCCAACAACCCATGGAGGTGCATCTTTTCAAACGCCCAATTTCTTTCAAGTCCCTTCTTCGTACTTGCCACATGGCTCTGTCTATGTTGTCAATTAGTGGCTGACGATGGATAAGACAGGACAAGAGAAGTGGCCTCATTATAAAAATTGTGAGACATCGACTTTCCCGTTATGAGCTAGACGTGCCATGGCAAATTCAAGGATTATTATTACAAAACTATTACCCTTACACATATTTAAATATGACCCATTTGCCATAAAAAAAAATGCGTGTAGGCAACTTCACAACAGGTTCAATATTCAATTTGCGGTCAATAAAGTTGATGGTTTTAAATATAATAAGGTAGAGACCAATTGGAAAAAAAAAAAAAGCAATTCCAAGAAGCCATAAACGCCCAATTTCCTTCAGGTTTCTTCCTCGTACTTATCACATTGCTATCTATGTTGTCAATTGGATGTCGATAATGGAGAAGACAGGACGAGAAGTGGCCTTATTATAAAAATTGTGAGACATCGACTTCCCCATCATGAACAAGACGTGGTATGGCAAATTTAAGAATTATTATTAGAAAATAATTATGCTTCTTATATTTAAATATGACCCATTTGCCATAAAAAAAAAAACGCATAAAGGTAACTTCGTAGCTGGTTCGGTAGTCAATTTGCAGTCAATAAAGTTGATGGATTTGAAAATAATAAGGTAGAGACCAATTGAAAAAAAAGGCAATTCCGACAACCCATGGAGGTGTATCTTTTCAAACGCCCAACTTCTTTCAAGTCCCTTCGTCGTGCTTGTCACATGGCTCTGTCTATGTTGTCAATTAGTGGCTGACGATGGATAAGACAGGACAAGAGAAGTGGCCTTATTATAAAAATTTTGAGACATGGACTTTCCCGTTATGAGCTAGACATGCCTGGCAAATTCAAGGATTATTATTAGAAAACTATTACACTTCACATATTTAAATATGATCCATTTGCCATAAAAAAAAAAAAAAACGCATATAGGCAAGTTCGGAGCAGGTTCAATATTCAATTTGCGGTAAAAAAAGTTTATGGATTTAAAGATGACAAGGTAGAGACCAATAGAAAAAAAAGCAACTCCAAGAACCCATGGAGGTGAACCTTTTCAAACGCACAATTCGTTTCAAGTTTCTCCTTCGTGTTTGTCACATGGCTCTATCTATGTTGTCAATTGGTGGCCGAGGATGGAGAAGACGGGACAAGAGAAGTGGCCTTATTATAAAAATTGTGAGACATCGACTTCCCCATTATGAGCTAGACACGCCATGGCGAAATCAAGGATTATTATTAGAAAACTATTACACTTCACATATTTAAATATGATCCATTTGCCATAAAAAAAAACGCATATAGGCAAAGTTTGCAGCAGGTTCAATATTCAATTTGCAGTAAAAACAAGTTTATGGATTAAAAAATTACAAGGTAGAGACCAAAAGAAAAAAAGCAACTCCAAGAACCCATGGAGGTGAACCTTTTCAAACGCACAATTTGTTTCATGTTTCTCCTTCGTGCTTGTCACATTGCTCTGTCTATGTTGTCAATTGGTGGCCATGGATGGAGAAGACGGGACAAGAGAAGTGCCCTTATTATAAAAATTGTGAGACATCAACTTCCCCATCATTAGCTAGTCATGCCATGGCGAATTCAAGGATTATTATTAGAAAATTATTACGCTTCACAAAATTAAATATGACCCATTTGCCATAAAAAAAAAAAAACGCGTGTAGGCAATTTCACAGCAGGTTCAAAGTTCAAATTGCGGTCAACAAAGTTGATGGCTTTAAAAATAATAAGATAGAGACCAATTGAAGAGAAAAGCAATTCCAAGAGCCATGGAGGTGAACCTTTCCAAACGCCCAATTTCTTTAAAGTTTCTTCTTCGTGCTTGTCACGTCTCTATCTATGTCGTCAGTTGGTGGCCGACAATGGAGAAGACAGGACAAGAGAAGCGGCCTTATGTAAAAGTCGTGATAGATCAACTTCCCATCATGAACAGTACATGCTACTGCGATTTCGAGGATTATTATTGGAGAGGTATTGCACTTCCATATTTAAATATAACCCATTTACCATTAAAAAAACCGCATATAGACAACTATGTAGCAGGATAAGACTTGGGCAAGTCCTTAAAAAGCTTAAGGAGGAAATAGGTGAAAAAATCATCTTAGCGTAAGAGACCCCGTGCTGTCCTCTGTTTTCTCTCTCTATCGAGAATACAAAAATAGATAGGAAATTAGGGGGCTCCTCGATGGGAAAGAAAGACTCCACATGAGGACTTGTCTTCACTACTGGTAGGTAAGCTAGGCCTGATAAGTCCATTTGTGCCTAAGGTGAGAGGGGATGGGTGAAAGGCCCACTGTGGACATTATACGGTCAATAAAGTTGATGAATTTAAAAATAATAAGGTAGAGACCAATTGGGAAAAAAAAAAAAAAGAGCAATTCCAAGAACCCATAAACGCCCAATTTCTTTCAAGTTTCTTCTTCGTACTTATCACATGGCTGTCTATGTTGTCAATTGGATGTCGATAATGGAGAAGACGGGACAAGAGAAGTGGCCTTATTATAAAAATTGTGAGACATCGACTTCCCCATCATGAACAAGACATGCTATGGCAAATTTAAGAATTATTATTAGAAAATTATTATGCTTCATATATTTAAATATGACCCATTTGCCATAATAATAATAAAAAAAACGCGTAAAGGTAACTTCATCGCAAGTTCGTAGTCAATTTGCAATCAATAAAGTTGATGGATTTGAAAATAATAAGGTAGAGACCAACGAGAAAAAAGCAATTTCGATAACCCATGGAGGTGCATCTTTTCAAACGCCCAATTTCTTCTTCATACTTGTCGCACGGCTCTGTCTATGTTGTCAATTGGTGGCTGACGATGGATAAGACAGGACAAGAGAAGTGGCCGTATTATAAAAATTGTGAGACATCGACTTCCCCATTATGAGCTAGACACGCCATGGCAAATTCAAGGATTATTGTTACGCTCCAAACCTTGAGCACGGGCAGATCCCTCTATGGTCGATTAAATTGCAATGTCTCAGGACGCGTCGCTGACTCATTCATTTTATTGCACATGCGGAAGCGAATAAATAATCTTCAAACAAAACTCAATTAGGATAGAAAAGCAGGACCACATTTTCAAAACCAAACCACATACCTTTATACACAACAGACTAGTTTAATTACAGTACTAGTCTATCAACAAAAGATCTATAGAAGATCGGTCCTCAAAACAAAGCTGTCTTATGACCAGCTAGTCAGATTCATTTGCCGATTCTTCAATCTCCACAAGCACTGGGGGTGTCGGGTCCTCCACCAAACCATTTGGAGGATCAACAGCACTCTCCCTTCGAGTAGCATCTATTATCCCAGTGGGGATTTCAAAACACTTGAGGGGACCCACCAGGAATCCATTGGGTCCGTAATGAAACCACGCTCTGAATCGATGAGGGACCCTATAAGATAGGTTCTCTTTGACCCAGACGGTGGTCACCACAAGTTCATAAACCCAGTGACTTTCGAGATCGGCGTAGTTATAAACTGGCTCAGTGACCCTTATCGATCTACCAAAATGCTCCGAAGGATCCGCCATCTAAGGACTTGAAAAATGTTAAGCCCACGACGGGGTGAGACAATGTCTCAGCAAGTTCACCCCCTAAACTCCAACTAGGAAGGAAATACATCTAGAGGTCTAACCACACAAGTCAGAAAACTTACCTTGCCTCAGTTCCTTCCTACAAGTCAGTACAATTCAAATCTCAATCAATCAATCGATCCAATCGATCGATACAACCAAACCATCAATCCATTCACTCAATCAATCAATTCAATTGACTCAATTCAATCACTGCTCACCCAAGCTGAGATTGATTAATATTGCTCACCAAAGCTGATACATATATATGTTATTGCTCGCCAAAACTGATATATGTATATTATAGCTCACCAAAGCTGATTATTGCTCACCAAAGCTGTTTAATGCTCACCAAAGTTGATTAACATATTTTATTGCTCGCCAAAACTGATATACATATTTTGTTGCTCGCCAAAGTTGATATACATATTTTATTGCTTGCCAAAGATGATATATGTATATTAAACCCGAAGGACTGAAATTCACCCTTTTAAAATCCCACGATTCAAACTGGTCCTCAAAACCATTTGCGGTGCCAAAACCCAACACCCAGGATTTTATAATTAAAATATCAACATTTCACAATTTTGGAATAATTATCCAAAATCACCATTTTCATTCAATTTACACAATTTAGCATTCAATTGCAGAATCTAAACACAAGATTGCAATCAGCACGAAAATCGACGACCGGCCATCCTGGCAAATTTTTTGGAATTAATTAATAATTAAATAATTTTCGAAAATTAAATAATTAAATAATTAAATAATTACTCAATAATTAAATAAATGCAAATAATTAATAAATTCCCAATTAAGATTACACTAATCTAACCTCCTAATTAGTTTAATTAATCCACATACTAAACTATTCTAATTTCTTAATCTAATCAACATTTAACTAATCTAATCTAACTACCTAAACATGCTTAGCCTAATCTAAACACCCTTTAAGAATCATTAACTCTCTAAGTAGAGTTTAGTGAGTAAACTCACTGTATTAGCATTTCGATGAGTCCATGGTGACAGCAACGCCAAGGCGGGCGATAAACTCCGAAGCGGCAACACCAACCAAGGTCCGGACGGGCCTAGAAATGGGCCTAGAAGTCCTAAACTCCTTGCTAGTTCGACTTCTGCTCCAAGGATCGAAGGGACTGCTCAGCTTGGCTACGGTGGCGAGGAGGAACGGCAAGGACTGCACCAGCTTGGACGGGTGTGTAAGCGGGCAGACGGCGACTCTGGCGACCACAACGGCGACGTACTGTGGCCAGGTGACTCCGGATAGCTGCGAGCAAGAGTGAAACGAGCATTTGGAGGCGGATGTCGAGCGGTGAGGTGGGACAGCGCTTGTGCAGCTCGCGGGCGTGCTCGACGACGTGCGGTGCTTGGATGGGTGGCTATGCTGCTCCGGCAGCTTGCTGCTGGTCTCCTCTGGTTTTCTCAAGCTCTCCAACACCTCAACAATGGAGAAAGGTGGGCTGAATGAGGGAGAAGAAGTTGCTGAAGCAAAGGGGACCCCAAAGGCTTCTAAGGCCTCAACACTTGCCCAATTCTCCTCACACATGCCCCCACCAGCCATGGCCCTCACCCTCAACCATTTCCCTCTCCTTAGCTTCCTCAAGAAGCTTGCCGAAGAGTCCAAAATGTTATGCACCATGGGGGCTACGAATTTTGGACAATTGTACATCAATTCCAATCAATTCCTCTTCAAATCAATCCAATTGAAGTCCAAATAATTCAGCCAAGGTGTCCTCGTCCATCTCATGACTTTTCCCCGTCAATCGATCCAACTTGACGGCCAAAGATGCGATAAAAAACGGCCCTCTGACTTTTCCGATAAAAAACGGCCTTACTTTGAAATTTCGCCAAAAATCTCGGTTTGCAGAAAAATCTTCTAAGGATAAGTCGAAGTTCCTAAAATGAATTGTGACATGATAGAACTTTCAATTTCTGAAATGAGATTTAAATTCGCGGTTAATTTCAATTTGGCACGATTTGAGCGCGTCCTAGACTACTAGGTAGCTTTTAGGAAATTTCAATACAATTGACCCGTGGTTGATTATTTTCGAGCCATAATATACCTCTTCAACTCATTGGTGACTCTCGGTTGTCGTGAAAATCTCAAGGTCTCAAGTACGGACACAGGATACCCAAAACGACAGAAAAATCGGTCTAATGCCTATCGACGAGAATATTGCAATCAAGTGGAATCACCCACACTTTAATCACATATCTCCGTCGAATTGACCTATCACTGATCATTGGTCAATTCTGACAGTGTCGTAATGATCCTTGCAAACTAGCACGGTCGAGTAGTCGATTTCTGATCGAATTCTCAAGTTTATTGCGTTTAGATTCCTTAACGACTTCTCCTGATAGACTAGTTATCTCGTGAGTGATCAGTTCGGAGAATAGAACTATATGCGTGTCGATGAAAAGCCCGATTTATTTAATTGAAAACATAATCAGAAATTTGGGATGTCACAACTCTTCCCCTTTTATAAAAATTTCGTCATCGAAATTTAAACCATTACAATCTTTAAACAAAAAGGTAGGAGTACAGTCATCTCATCGACTCTTCACTTTCCCAGGTTGCTCTTTCTGTGCCATGGTGTTGCTAGACCACTTTGACCAACAAAATGGTCTTGGTACATAGAACCTGTTCCTTGCGATCCACAATTTGAACCGGACTTTCTACGTACAACACTCTGTTGTCCATGTCTAATTCCTCAAAATTAAGCACGTGGGTCGAGTCAGGTTCATACTTCCTCAACATCGACACGTGAAAGATGTCATGCACTTGTGCCAACCTCAGCAGTAATGCAAGACGATATGTTAGGATCCCATCATTGGTGACACCTTCAGAAAAACGTGATCACCAACTTGGAATTCCAGTGGTCTCCGACACTTATCTGCATAGCTTTTCTAGCGGCTCTGAGTTGTCTTTAGTCTGTCTCTGATGACAGCAACTACATCCATTGACTGCTGGACTAATTTTGGGCCTGTGATCTTTCGTTCTCCGACCTCATCCCAATACACTGGCGTTTTGCATGCTCTGCCATATAGCGCTTCGAAAGGAGCCATCTGAATGCTCTGTTAGTAGCTGTTGTTGTAGGCGAACTCGACGAGATGAAGCTGTTCGTCCCAGCTTCCCTTGAAGTCCAACACGCAAGCTCGCAGCATGTCTTCGAGGGTTTGGATTGTCCTCTTAGATTGGCCATCTGTCTGAGGATGATAGGCCGTACTGTATTGCAGCTTCGTTCCTAAAGCGGTTTGCAAACTTTTCCAAAAGGTAGCCGTGAACCTTGGGTCTCGGTCTGAAGTAATCGTCACCTGCACTTCATGCAGACGAATAATTTGACGCATATACAACTCTGTGTGCCTGTCCAAATCAAGGTTCTTTCATATTGTGATGAAGTGAGCCGACTTCGTCAGTCTATCGACCACTACCCAAATAGAATCATTACCTCTTTGACTCCTTGGTAAGCCTGTCACAAAATCCATTGTGATGTGCTTCCACTTCCACTCAGGCATCTCGAGAGGTTGTAGAAGTCCTCTCGGCTTACAATGCTGTGCCTTCACTTGCTGACATGTCAGACACTTGGTGACATGCTTGGCGATATCCGCCTTCATACTAGACCACCAATAGTGTTGACGTAGATTCTGATACATCTTTGTACTGCCAGGATGAATGCTGTAATTGCTACGATAAGCTTCTGAAAAAATCTCTTCTTTAAGCTCTGCATCATTAAGTACACACAATCATCCTTGAAACCTTAGTGTTCCATTATCAGAAACCTGAAAGTTAGCATTCTTCTTCTCGGTATTTTCTTGTAGAATCTTCTGAATTTCTGGGTCTGTCCACTGAAGTGTCTTGATTCTAATTTGCACTTCCGACTCAATTCTGAGGGTGGTCATAAGATTCGAAAGGTGGCCTACCTCAAATTTGAAAACCGAATCTTGAACTTTCTCAAGTAAAGTTCATTCTTTAACCATCATATATGCAGCTGAAGACTTCCAACTCGGCGCATCTGCAACCTTATTCATTTTTTCAGGGTGATACTGAATATCACAATCATAGTCCTTCAGGAGTTCCATCCAGCGACGTTGTCTCATATTCAACTCCTTATGAGAGAATAGATACTTGAGACTTTGATGGTCAGTGAAGATTCGGAATCTTTTTCCGCACAGATAATGTCTCCAAATCTTCAGAGCAAAAATAATCGCTGCAAGTTCTAAGTCATGCGTCGGGTAGTTCAGCTCATGAAGTCTTAGCTGACGGGACGTGTATGCAACGACCCTACCATGTTACATCAGTATGCAACCCAGTTCTCTAAACGACACATCACTGTAGATCTTGTATCCTCCAGGACCAGATGGTATGGTCAGCACAGGTGCGATAGTTAGCTTCTGCTTAAGCTCTTGGAAACTACACTCGCTCTTGTCTGTCCACACGAACTTCTCTTCCTTCTTCAGTAGTCGAATCAACGGCGACGTTAATGCTGAAAACTATTCCATGAACCTTATGTAGTAACCTGCCAAACCCAAGAAGCTTCTGATCTCTATCACTATAGTCGGTCTTGGCTAGTTGATCACTGCTTCAATCTTGGACGGGTCCACAGAGATTCCTTCACATGAAATCACGTGACCTAGGAACGCCACACGAGTCAACCAAAACTCACACTTACTGAACTTAGTGTATAGTTCATGATTCCTCAGAGTTTGTAGCACTATCCTTAACTGTTTTTCGTGTTCCTCTAGACTTCTCAAGTACACTAGGATATCGTCGATGAACACGATTACAAACTGATCCAGATACTCTTTAAACACTCGGTTCATCAGATCCATAAAAGCAGCTAAAGCATTCGTCAAACCAAACGGCATTACAGTGAACTCATAATGGCCGCATCGGGTACGAAATGCCAACTTCGGTATGTCCTCCTTTTTGATTCTCAGTTGATGATATCTCGTCCTCAATTTGATCTTAGAAAATATCAACGTTCCTTGCAACAGATCAAACAAGTCGTTGATCCTCGGCAGTGGATACTTGTTCTTGATCGTCACCTGATTGAGTTGACGATAATCGATGCACAAACGCAATGAACCATCCTTCTTCTTCATAAACAGAACCGGTGCTCCCAAATGTGATGCACTAGGACGTACGAATCCATTATCCAACAATTCCTGCATCTGCACCTTCAGTTCTTTCAACTCAGATAAAGCCATTCAGTAAGGAGCCTTAGAGATTGGCTCTGTCCCGGGTGCTAACTCAATGACAAACTCTATCTCTCTCTCTGGCAGCAAACTTGGAAATTCTTTTGGAAACACATCCGGAAATTCTTGTACCACTGAAATGCCTTTAATCTTCAACTCCTCTATTGTCATATCCACGACAGTCGCTAGGTAACCTTGACAACCCCCGTCTAACAAACGGGTTGCCTCAAGTGACGAGATCAAGGTAATCGAGGGTCCTCTTTGACTCCCAGTAAACTCGAAACTTTCACCTCCTAACGAGTTAAACTGGATTGCTTTACGATAACAGTCTACCTTAGCTTGTTGCTTGGTGAGCCAATCCATGTCAATTATCACATCAAAATCATACATGGGTAGGACTATCAAATTTATCTTCCCCTCTTGCTCACCAATCACTAACTTGCAACCAGAACAACCCAATGCATCTAACACTTTATCCTTTAATGGTGTAGATATGCTAACCACTAATTCCAACAACTCAGGATTCAATCCTATTAGCTTAACAAATTGCTTAGATATAAAGGAATGAGCGGCACCAAGGTCAAACAAAGCATATGCAGTATGGTCGTTCAACGAAACGGTACCTGTGATCACATTAGGCGCATCCTCAACCTGTCCTCTTGTGATGACGTACGTCCTTTCCTGAGCTGGAGGTCTATTCAGTCCACCCTGTGGTGTAATCTACAATGTGAACCCCTTATTCTGACCCAACGGTGGCAGCAATGGTAACTGCTGTTGTTCCCTTAGCCTTCTGGGACAATCTCTTGCCAGGTGACCATGTTGGCCACGCTCAAAGCACGCACCCATCCTAAGATGGCATGGGGCTGAACCATGTCGTCTTCCACAGAAACGACACATGCCATTCTGATTCGGCGCTGACTTTCTAACTCCACCCTTCCTATTGGGGTGGAACATGGCACCTTCCTCTGGTCATGGGCTTCTTCTCGAACCGGATTCCATCTCGATTGAACTGAACCTTGAATTAGACATAACAGTTTGTTCACTTAGGTCTCTCTCTATCAGCTGGGCCCGACCATAAACCTCGTTGTAATCCTTCAGGTCGAGTGGCACCAGTGGACTCCTCAGCTTTGGTCGGAGGACATTCCTGAACCTTCAAGCCTTATCTTTAGGGTCTTCCACCAGTCTTGGCGCATACTGAGACAGCTTAGCAAACCTAGCCTCATATTTGTCCACGGTCATCACCTCTTGACGGAGGCGCTAGAATTCCTCCATCTTCTGCTCTTGGCCGCTACTAGAACAATACTTGTTATTGCAGGCTCTGAGGGAAGCATTCCACACTGGGACTACACCTTCTGGGAAAACCATGCCGCTGGTGGCCCTCCACCACGTATTCGCGTTACCTGTAGCTGATATATTGCCAGGATAACCTTTTCCCCTTTAGTGCACATTAGAAGTTCAAAGGCTTTCTCCAGATCTTGGATCCAAAGTGACGTAACTTCAAGATCTCCTGCGCCATTGAACCTTGGCGGGTTCAGCTGTGACACCCCGAACCCTTCGCAGGTCGTCACCAGCGCCGATGTTACACTTTATTTCCTTTTCTTATCCTGTACTTAAAACATGCGTCGTTAATCACAGGCATTTTTTTTTTTTTAAAACGATCGGTCCCAACGCGACTCATAGCGGAAGCAAATTAAACATCACCATCTATCCCCCTACCAATCCATGATACAAATACACACCAGCTAAACATCAGGATTTTATAAACAACTTCGACACTTTGCTTACATATATATATAGCAAGATGGGATTCCCTTCGGGTCGGTACAAAACAAGGAAAAGCTAGGACTCTGCCATGTCCAGCCTAAAACCTCAAAAAGAAACTCTCGACCCTCAACATCACACGTGCAACAATCCCCATCATAAGTGTCGGCTATCTACATCAAAAAGATACAGCTCCTACTCATCGTGCGCGGGTCTCACACCCAACCCGGTGCATCAGGCGGTGGCGGCGGCAACATCCCTCGCATCGCTCCATCCCGACGAACGTGCACATAAATGAACTCCTGAATAACAGGACCCCCAGCTAGGCCCACGTCATACATCACTAGACAATGTACTCGGATAAAAGTCAGTCTGGGAACAGAGGGACAGTCTATCTCTACACACTCGACCTCTACATCAGATGGTATCTCGTAAAATGTACCCCGCGTGACGGCAGGTAGCGGCATATTGGCTAATCTGAAATGTTATCCCCAAAAGGGATGAGTACAGCCACTCAGCAGATAGGGAAATCCAATAACAACTCAATGCATCATGCAAATTTCACAAGCATTACAGGCATTACTTACCTTGAAGCCAGGCACACACTATCATGCATCATCATATCACATCACATATCATCATCATCATCATCATCATCATGCCTATCATCATGCATATCATATATCATATCATAGGTGATCATCATATCACATCACATATCACCATCATTGTTGACAACTAAATTTTTGCAAATTTTTTGGGTTAATTTTTACTAAAATAAAAATGAAAAAACACATGGAATATAGTTTAGAAGCATTTTATTTTGATTTATTTTATTTTATTTTAGGCTGCCGGTGAAGAGAAGATTTTTCACATATTCCGTTCAAGCTTTTCATATTTTTAGGCAATATACACCAAATGATGTATTTTCGAGCAAAAAGGAAAATTTTGGATAGAATATGTGAAAAATACAAAAGGGGAATATTGCGCGAGGTGGGTATATTTCAACGATATATTTAGGGGTATCATGCGCGAACAAAAAGGAAAAAATATATACCGTAGAGATACATTTTTTAGACCTATATAATACCTCGTGTGCAATTTGTTTGAGGGGGCCACACATTGAACATACGGCCGTAATTGAGAGCATAGAGAGAGAAGAAATCGTGAGGGGATCGGCCATCATCCACAATTGTGAAAGGGCACATTAAGAGAAAAATCATGCGAGGGAGATGGCGTGGAAGTAAGGGGGCTTCTCTTTTGCTTACTTTGTTGGGGTTTTTTTGAATTTTCGTGGGTTCCTTTCGGTGTTTAAAAGTCAACAAAGGGGGGGGGTCTTCTCTTGGGGATCACTTGGCAGAGAGAGGGGGAACTCTCGGACAAAGTAAAGAGCACGAGAAAAAAAAAGGTGAAAAAGTGGTCTTTCTCTTGGGTCCACCGGTCAATAGGTCAACAGAAGGAGGGGATTTGTTTTTTTTCTCCTCAGACAACGTACTGAGAGAAGAAAAATAGAGGAGGTCGTCCTCTTCATCCATCCCGACCGTGCTGCCCCGACGCCAAGTTCCACCCCCACGAGCCTCTTCGGAGCCCCGACGATCCTGTTGCCGCGGCAACGT
Organism: Eucalyptus victrix; assembly: GCA_016097545.1. Classification (NCBI taxonomy): domain Eukaryota; kingdom Viridiplantae; phylum Streptophyta; class Magnoliopsida; order Myrtales; family Myrtaceae; genus Eucalyptus; species Eucalyptus victrix. The sequence continues at coordinate 52,242,487 of CM027842.1, forward strand.
TTCTCCAAGTTCGAGTTGCCATCCCCAACGTAAGCCGCATACATGCGGCCTATTAGGCCATCCACAAAATCCCCAGCAACGACGGTGAGCCGCTGTCTAGCTTGGGCCCATCCATTCTAAATCGAGAGGTTCCAGTACCACGAGTCCTTACACCAACAATGAAGCAGTCACGCCTTGTGACAAAACACGAAGGGAAAGGGAAAAACGAAGGAAAAAGTGTAGGAATTTTCTGTATTTCTCTACTTCATTCAATGTACTGAGTTACATTATATTACAATGTATGTGAAGAAGAAAAAGGAAAAGATACAATATACAGATTAGATCTGATTTTAATTCCTACAATACAATCCCTATGATTTGATTCGATTTGATCCAATCAATTCTTTCCTAATTTCTGCGTATCTTCTAACACTCCCCCTCAAGCTGGTGGCTTGTAGATGTCCAAGACGCCTAGCTTGCTCAAGAGATACGCATGCTGTCTTTGACACAGAGGTTTGGTGAAGACATCCGCCGGTTGTTCTTGTGTTCCAATTCCTTGTGTCTCGATCATTCCTTCCTGGATTTTTTCCCTGGTGAAGTGACAATCTACTTCAATGTGCTTTGTTCTCTCATGCACGATAGGATTGGATGCAAGTTTTAGGGCTGCATCATTGTCACAGAACAGCCTTGTTGGTCCCTTGACTTGTACACCAAGATCTTGAAGTAACCCTCTCAACCACACTATTTCACATGTGGTTTTAGCCATGGCTCGATATTCTGCCTCTGCTGAAGACAACGAGACAGTTGGTTGCTTCTTCGTTCTCTAGGAAAGTAAAGAATCCCCCAATTTGATACAAAATCCGGTTATCGATCTTCTGCTCATAGGACACGTTGCATAATCTGCGTCGCAATATGCAGTCATTCTCATGTCACACTTTCTAGAGAGAAGAATCCCAAGACCAGGACTTTTCTTCAAGTACCTCACGACTTTTAGCGCGGCATTCATATGGGACTGTTTTGGCTTATGCATGAACTGACTAAGTGTCTGCACAGCATAACTTATGTCTGGTCTGGTCATAGTTAAATATATGAGCTTCCCAACAAGCTTTTGATATCCAAATGGATCCTTGAGAATAGGATCTGCTTCCTGAGGTACTTCAACATCATACTCAGCGGTTGTCAGTTTGACATTCTGCTCAATTGGCACTGCAGCTGGTTTACATCCAGATAATCCTGCCTCTGAAATGATCTCCAATGCAAATTTTCTCTGACTGAGAGAGATTCCTTGGCCAGATCGAGCAATTTCAATCCCAAGAAAATACTTTGGCGATCCCAAGTCTTTAATATGGAAAGTAGAATGCAGGTACCCTTTTAGGCTCTTGATAGCTGTTTCGTCATTCCCCATAATGAGTATGTCATCTACATATATCATCAAGTAGATAGATGACGTACCTTGAGTCCATGTGAAGACAGCATAATCGAATCTGGATTGTTGGAAACCAGCAGCTATTAGTGATTCCGCAAATTTCGCATACCACTGTCTAGATGCTTGCTTGAGTCCGTACAAGGATTTGCGGAGACGACATACTCTATTCTCCCCCTGTCTCCGTAATCCGGGAGGTATTTCCATATATATCTCCTCATCCAAATCACCATGGAGAAAAGCGTTGTGGACATCCATTTGATGTAATGTCCAGTCGTGAAAAGCTGCTACGGAAAGAAAAGAGCGAACTGTGACATCCTTGGCCACTGGAGAAAAAGTCTCGTGATAGTCGAAACCTTCCTTCTGTGTGAAGCCTTTAGCTACCAGTCGCGCCTTGTACCGTTCGATCGATCCATCTGCTCGATATTTGATCTTGTATACCCATTTACATCCAATTGCTTTACGATGTGGAGGTAAGGAAACAAGATCCCATGTATGATTATCCATGAGAGCTTTCAATTCTGCCTCCATTGCTGCTTGCCATCGTGGATTAGTCTGTGCTTCATGGAAGGTGGATGGCTCTTGGTCTTCGGAAATACGAGTAATGCAACATCGATGCATTGGGGACAAGCGATCAAAGGAAACATAAGATGAGATCGGAAAAGGAATACCTTGTGAATTCCTGGCGCCACATATATAGTCTTTGGTCCAGGTAGGGGGTCGAGTGGCACGTCCAGAACGTCTGGGTGGTTCATCTCCCGAAGATGTAGGATTATCTGGAATTTCCACTGGAAATGAGTTGGAAGTAGGTAGGTCTGAAGAAACCTCATCATCATTCAATCTTCCATCCTGGATTTCCTCTAAAGGTGTTGTGCTCATAGTGGAGTTGGAAACACTTTGTGGAAATGGATGAACAAATACATATCTGGAATCTGCGGATCCATCGTCAACAGAATAGGTTGGAGAATGCCCTGGTTCAGTGCCACTTTTGTTTTGATGGGCAAAAGGGAAGACAGTTTCTTGGAATATAACATCTCTGCTGACAGAAAATTCTCCAGTACTTGGATCAAAAATTCGATATCCCTTTTGTAAAGTAGAATACCCCATGAATGTGCAATGGCGAGCACGGGGACCCATTTTATCTTTGGGTCCAACAATAGCCGCAAAGCATAGACAGCCAAAAATTCTCAAGTGGCTTAAGTCAGGCTTCTTTCCAAAAAGTATCTGGAAAGGAGATTGTCCTTCCAAAACTTTGGTTGGCATTCGATTTATTAGATAAGCAGCAGTCAATATGCAATCCCCCAAAAAATTATCTGGAATAGAAGCTTGAAACTTTAAAGCTCTGGCAACTTCCAAGAGATGCCGATGCTTCCTTTCCACCACTTCATTTTGTTGTGGTGTGTAAATGCAGGAGCTTTCATGTAGAATCCCTTGTGATGAAAGAAGATCCGCACATTCATGATTAAAAAATTCCTTCCCATTGTCTGTCCTTATTTTTTGTACAGGTTTCCCAAACTGGGTTTTAGAAAGGGAAAGAAAATTTTTCAAGTGAGACACAACCTGACTTTTAGATTGCATGAGGAAGATCCAGGTGGCTCTGGAGTGATCATCCACAATAGTAAGGAAAAACCTAGATCCATCATGATTTACTGTGTGATAAGGTCCCCAGACATCAATATGCAGCAAGGAAAGAATATTTCTCGCACGACTTTGGCTTAAAGGAAAAGAATTACGCGATTGCTTGGCAAGCGGGCAAATTTGACTGTGAGGATAAGAGAATTGAGAACTATGACCCATTCTGGAGTGCAAAAGAAATTTTCTATCATTGGAAATCGAATTACACAATGATATCTTATTACAAGAAGGGTTAAAATTTGCAGGCAAGCTTTTCCGTAAAAACAATCCTTCGAGAGAGACTACCCAGCCCATCGTGTCCCAAATCGAAAGGGCCTGAAATAGACAGTATCAGTGTTGAAAATAACTCGACAAGAGTTTTCCTTACAGGCTCTAGACACTGAAACGAGATTAAATTGGAAGTCTGGAATATAAAGGACATTGGTAAGGACAAAGTGGGAATTGAGTTTCACTGTTCCTGTTGTAGTGACATAGGTAACATTTCCATTCGGTAATTCCACAGTGACAGGATTTTCTAATTCTTCATTCACAACAGAGAATAATCTTCTATCACATGCTATATGATCACTAGCTCCTGAGTCTATAATCCAGGTATTTCTAGGAATAGCATTTGCTAGGCAATATGAAATACCTGTAAAGCTGCTTCCCTTTTTCTGGACATCCAATTTTTGCAAAGCCTGCATAAGTTGCTGATATTCCCCGTGTGTGATAGGCTGATTAACAGAATTCATCGATCCGGAAATTTGATAGGCCGCTGCAGATATTTCTTTCCCCCGTTTTTCTTTGTCTCCAGGCCTACCATGTAATTTCCAACAGGTATCAATTGTATGGTGGGGCCGCTTGCAAAATTCACAGTATAATTTGCCTTTATTTCGCAAATTCGGCCCATATCCCTTCATATTTTGAGGACCGTTGGATCCTCTTAAAGCGGATGCATCTCCACCGTCCAGATCAACGGAACCTCGCACGCCTCTGGAGCCGTCGGATCGTGGCATGCGATCTGAGCCGTCCGCGCCCCCCCATTTATACGGCCTTTGTTCCGCGAACCCTAGCTGTCCTCGGTTCTCCGCGAACCCTAGCTGCTTTCTCTTTTCTTGCCCTTTTCGTTCTAGGGTTTTCTCCTTCTCCACTCTTGCCGCCAGCGCTAGGGTTTCGGAGATCTTGCTGTCCGACGAAGCAAGCCTTTGATTCTCCTCTTGCACCGCAAGCTAGAAGATGCGGCCGAGGCTTGGCGCTGGTTCCATCGCCAAGATCTGCGATCGGAAGGTGAGATACGAATCGTTCAAAATGAGTAAGAACCGAGTCGCTTTCTCCCTGTCTTTCATAGCCTTGTACTGCTGGAGAGTTGATTCGGACCCTTCCAGTTTTTCTTCAGCAGCTTCTAATTCGTTCCAGAGGGCTGAAAGCCTGTTGAAGCACGTCGTTATCGACATGTTTCCTTGCTTCAGTTCGCTGAGCGCTTGATGAAGCGAAAAGATTTTGGCCCGATCTAACTTGCCGTACATTTCACGAATACTGTCCCAAATCATTTTTGAATCTTCTCAGGTGGTAACCCCGCCGCGATTTCTGGGTTGATGCAGTTGTTGATCCATGTTCGACCAATTGATTACATTTTCTCCTTGTTTTCCCATCTTCTCGTCGGTCGAGATTGGAACGGTCCCGTCGATGAAACCTTCTTTGTCTTTGGTGATTAGGGCTCGCCGAAATTCCCGCGCCCAGGTTGAGTAATTTTCTGAACCCGTGAGAGGGTGGCTGATAAGCCGCAACTCCGGTCCGTCGGAGGTGGAAACATAAAGCGCGTCGCCGGGCTCTGGTCGACCCATGGCGGCCGCGAAAGGAAAAGGCAGGAAACCAGGTGGTATTCCTTGGGGTTGTCCCTGAAGCCCCGCACCAAATTGTCCCTGAGATCCTGAATAATTTGATCCGCCCGTCTGCTCCTGGGTCGATGGTCGCGTTTGCCCCAATACTGGTTGGTGGACCTCCATCGCTCGGCACACTACCCTGAAACCCCGGCGATGATGTGACTGGATTCAACCCTGGGATCCATGGATATGGCATCCATTGGTAGGGATACGCCGGAAATGGCTGACCCAGATTAAACTGAGCCGGAGCATTCTCCCAATGCGCATGTGGATGTTGAATTTGACCGAGTTGTTGTTCGGTCACGGAGATGGCACTGGAAGCCTGAGGGGTCGTCGATACTGGCTCATTTGGATTGGAGGTAGGAATTTCTGATTGGCTCATTTTGATAAAATTTCCCTTCAAAAAGAATTTGATTCCTCTCGGCAACCCTTTTGCAGGATAGGGTTCCTTCTAGGCAATCAACTAAGGTATAGCGGAAGCAATGTCAGAGTCTCTGGAGCTCTGATACCATGACAAAACACGAAGGGAAATGGAAAAACGAAGGAAAAAGTGTAGGAATTTTCTGTATTTCTCTACTTCATTCAATGTACTGAGTTACATTATATTACAATGTATGTGAAGAAGAAAAAGGAAAAGATACAATATACAGATTAGATCTGATTTTAATTCCTACAATACAATCCCTATGATTTGATTCGATTTGATCCAATCAATTCTTTCCTAATTTCTGCGTATCTTCTAACACCTTGCACGAAGCATACTCGTCTTTCTTTGCAGGTGGAGAATTTATGTGGAGGTTTTAGAAGGTCAAAGTTTGAAAATCGGTGGGATCATCGAAGACTAGTGGATTTCCCCGTGTCACCGAATCCCATAGAGCCAACGGGGAAGGACCAACCAATTAAAAAACAGAAAGATTCGCCGTGCTTGCCCCGTTCATCGATGAGTCCCGATTCCTTGTCGAGCTTGGGGATTTCTATTTCGCAGGTCTCGTGGAACCCATCGGGTGATTATCGAGCAGCCGGGCACCGTCACCTTGAGTTGCGGGTCGCTATTCTTTAAGCCAAATTTGGAAGCCAAAATTTGGAGTAGGGAAAAATTTATCTAATTTTGATTTCTGAATATTCAGTTTCGTTATTTGAAATACCTATCTATGCATAATTGAAAATCTCAATGTATTACCCGATTCGCAACCGCGCCAGGGTTTTTTATTTCATCTATAAGGCTTTAGATGAAATAATTAATTGAGCGGGAATTAAATTGATATTTTGATCTTTAAGGCTTAAGATCAAATTATCGATTTTACTAGCGAAATATTATCCCTTGATCTGAGCAATATGTGATGTCCTTTTTGGGGTAATTTTGAATGGATTTGATCGTTTTTATTTATTTTGAGATATGTTTGAGATAGAATATCACGTGTTTAGGGTTATTTGCATATTTAGGCAAAGCATTCTATTTATCATGAATTTCGGAAATAAAAATTGGGTTAGATTAGATGCATGTTAGGATATTACTTGTTTTAGGGTTTGCATATTTAGAATAGGAATTTTAATTTCGAATTTCATAAAAAAAAACTCAAATAAATTAACTTAGTTTGCTAGATTTTAAATTTAGGTTGCATGTTTAATTACTTGGCAATTATTAATTTGGGAAATTAATAAAAACAGCAAAAAATTCATCATGCATATGTCATATAGAATTAGGACATATTTTGCACGTCATTGCATATTAGGATTAAATTGCACTTAGTTTGATTTTAGATAATAGTTTTTTTAAATTTATTATAAGTGTAGGTATTTTATCAAATAGATTGCATTTTAGGATCATTTAGGTTAAGATAATATTTTAGTTCAAATTAGGATTTGGCTCAACCTAATTCCTAATATAAACTAATTAGGATCTTAATCTAATTAGGTAATTTTCACATTTCACCTAATTTCGAATTTCGTGAAAAATACAAAAAATGCCATAAGTTGAATTAGTTTTATTTTCTAGGATAGATTGCATTCTTTTAGGAAAAAGAAAGAAAAGAAAAAAAAGAAAAATGTCATTGCACATCATTAGGATTAGATTCATTAAAATGCATGTCATGTGGTAGTTGTTGCTAGGCCCATTCAACTAGGAGTTATATGTCATTAGAGTTATGTTATTTAGTTAATATTGCATCGCATATTGCATAATTTTCATTAAATAAGTGAAAACAACAAAAAGAGAAATTGCACATCATATCCAAGGTTGTTGCTATGGATTTTGAATTAACATTGCAGATGCTTTCGTTGCTACAAAGTAAGTCTTGCATTTTCTATTTGCTTTATTGGGTGTTAAATTGATGGATTGCGCACCCACATGATCGCCTCGCATGTTAGAGAATTAGATTTGAAATCAATCCAAGCTGCCTGCAAAACATTTTCTTTGAAATAAAAGAGAAAGGTACCGAAAGGGCGTTAGAAAAGTCTAGCGTAACCAAGTCCCCGAATTCATAATCTCTGGTTCGTAGAAGTAAAGTAGAACTCCCGTTACTTTACTTGGATTTCTAATCGACCCACCAAAAATAGATTAGTGGCGACTCCTAGATTAAATCCATTTACATGTTAAAAAACTTGAACCTAAGTCGCGAATTGGTATGGGCTTGGGAGAGCCCGAGTTAAGTCTAGGCTTAACAATCCATTAGCCAAAACCCTAGGTGGTTCAAACCCGAAAAATTGGTCGCGACAATCATCATCATCGTGCATATCATCATGCATATCATATATCATATCATAGGTGATCATCATATCACATCACATATCATCATCATCATCATCATGCATATCATCATGCATATCATATATCATGGGTGATCATCATATCACATCACATCATCATCATCATCATCATCATCACATCATCATGCATATCATCATGCATATCATATCATGGGTGATCATCATATCACATCACATCATCATCATCATCACATCATCATGCATATCATCATGCATTAATTTCCATTTTTATCTTTAAATTTGATCACCACATCACCCATTCTCAATTATCATCCCATCGGGCAAAGACCTCCGATAGGGTTCCCAGCATTCTAGCCATCCCATGGCCACCGGGCTTCCAGCCCCCCACATTCCGGGCATCTCGCATCTCAACTAGCATCACGAAGCATTCCCTTCGGGCAGAAACCTCCGACAGGGCTTCCGGCCTTTACCCTTCTAGCCAGGCATCCCGCACCCACATCCTGGCATCGCGAGGCATTCCCTTCAGGCAGAAACCTCCGACAGGGCTTCCGGCCCCCCACATTCCGGGCATCCTGAATCTCCCAGGGAATTTCCGGCAATGCATCTCTGTACATTCCAGCCTCATCCTCCACCACAACCTCTTACTCACATATCATTTTCCATATTCATCATCATTTTAATCTCATTATTACATGGCATATAAGTTACACATGCATCACAATTTATGATCATGCATACACCAATGTCATATAACAATGCATAATAAATTCAATGGAATTCATGGCCAATAAAATAATCCCTTATTATTTTATTATTTTATTTATTTATTTTCATAAATAAATATTAAATTTAATATCTATGATTTTCCCAAAATCATAATATTCAAACAATCATTAAACGAACCAATAGGATGACAATTTCATACAAAATTCATGGCCAAATTGAATTTCACATAATTTCACAATTTCCACAAAATAGCACATGATATTCGGATAATGACCAGAATGCACAGTTTCCAAATAAATTCGATTAAAATACTCATATGGCCTCCGAAATTACGAAATTTTACAGGGTGATAGCCAAGAAATTTTCGTGCATCTTTCATGAAGAACTTTAAGCCAAATTATTTTTAGATTAATTTATAAAACCCCACGAAAATTCTGGAACCACTACCGCGTCGTCCAGAATACATATCTCCGAAATTTTTAGATTTCACCCATCTATTCTCTTTCGTTTCCTCTGAAATTTGAGTATGTTATGTACCAAGGTGTCTTTTACAAGTTTCATGAAGAGATCTAGGTCAAATAACCAAAGTATGGTCACCATTTAAGTCCATGAAGTCTCGGGTGTCTCGGAATACTTCACCAGAACCATCGTTTCCAAGATCTAGCCGATTCACCAAGTTATACTTGTTATTTTTGCTTCAAATTTGAGTATGTTGTAGTTTAAGGTGTTACATACAACTTTCATGAAGACATTGAAGTCAAATATTCGACAAAAATCAACATGCAAACAAGAATCCAACAAGAAGTCAGTGAAAACTTCACAGATCTAGGGTCTCCGTATAATGGAACTTTAACCCCTCATATCTCCATAAGTTTCCACTAAATTTCAGTATGTTATAGTACAAGACGTTAGCTACAACTTCCATGAAGACAAAAAAGCCAAAATCGGACTCCAAACACACATACAAGCTCAAACAAGCTACTGACTCCTACAAACCGAACATGAACAGTCACACGGTTTGAAAATAACCAACCCTTACCTCGGTTTTTTGCACAAATAACACCTAAAATCGAACATGCAATCAACAAAGATAACATGCAAGAGAAGTTAAGGACTCCACTTGCCTCTAAGATGAGCAAACGACGGCGAATGGGGGCGGGACACGGCGATTTCCTCCTCGGCTCCGCCTCCTCTCCCTCTCTGTCTCTCCCTTTCTCTCGAACTCTCTCTCTCTCTCTCTCACCCTCTCTCGGCCGAATGAGCAAAGAACCGGCCACCTTCTCTCTCTTCTCCCCTCTTATACTCCCTAATCTTCATGATTGATAATGATTGATTTGCCTAAAAACTAACCAATGCATGCTCTTGCCCTTTGCCACTTGTCTCATTGGATTTTTAATTTGAATTTGGGCTTGGGCTTTGGAGTTGGGCCATCCGGCCACTCCTCTTGGGCTGGTCGATGCCTCCTTTGGGCTCTAATGGGCCGACTAGCTTGGCCCACCAAGCTTTAGGCCAATGGGTCCAAGGCCCATTCGAATTTTAACCCCTTTTTCTCTTTTTTTTTTTTTTTTTGAAATTCCTTCTATAAATATTTCAAAATTTCAATTTTCAATTTTGGCCAAAGTCTTAGGATATTTTTGCTCATTGAAATTTAAATCATATGGCCAAGCGTAGATTATTAATCTTATTAAATTTAAATTTCCACAATCACAAACACCAATCATCAAATTTAAAAGACTAATGGCTAAAACATAAGCCATGGAAATTCTACCACCTAATTAAAGACTTTAACACACCTTATGGCTTGGCTTTGAATTTCTGGGATGCCACATCAGCTTTAGGAACTGCTCCACAATCTTGTGAATCGGTCTCTCTCTCTGTACCACCACATTCTCAATTGGAACTTTAGTAGGTGTGGCAGCGGTTGTGGCCTCAGCGGCGGTGGCAATGGCAACAGTAGCAATGGCTGTAGTGACGATAGCTTGATTCTGGGCCTGCTGCCCTATTAGTGCTCCCATAGCTTCAAGCGCCTGCATGATCCCTTAAATTCTAGGATCACCAGGTGCTGCTACCCCAGCACCAATAGGAGGCGGTGTTACTCCACTAGCGCTAGCCTCAGCTTATGCTTGACCACGACCCCCTCAGGTACCGACTCTTGTTAGCGTCCTACCAGAGTCACTGGACTGATGGACCTCTTTCTAGGAGTCCTCTACTCCTGATCACTCATCTACAGGATCTTTATAGATACATGTTTTCCAATTCCAATACTTGATTAGAATTTGAGTCAAAGATTCAAATCTTTGTAATATTTTGAACCATTCATGAACATCACAGCAAATAGAATTACCTAATTTTTATGAAATACAAGATGCTCATTGAATGATAAGAAACTAATCCTCATTTCTATAACTCCAGATATTCAAGGAGTATTTGTATGTTCTCTTCGAAATCAAACGGAGTAATTGAAGCATCATTCGTAATATGGATGTGCTAAATAAAAAAAGACAATACAATTAGGGATTCATTGAAATTATCAAATTTGGAGTATACTTCTTTCTTTTTATTTTGAATGAGCTGAGCCAATAGGATGAATTAAAAGAGTTCCACATTATGAATTGAGACGGTTAAATTTCACTAAAATAGTTTCATTAGCACCTGAGGTATTTTAAGATGAGATCATACGTAATATAGTTATATTATACATAGTATTTGGATGAAATAGAGTAATTAGTGGATTAGTTTGTATCGAACGCACTCCTCTTACTATAGGACGCTTATCTAGCTAACATTTAGATCCGGCTCTACCCAACTTTTTCTGGTTCACCTCAACATTCCCCACTTGTCTGATTGTTGCTGAGCAGTTTTTGGATATCAAATGGACCTCCCCATAAGGTAATTTTAATGTGGCCGATTTCCCCTCTTTTGCAATCAATTTCGCTACAACACCCGCTGCTCTAGCTAATTGTCCACCCTTTCCAAGTGTGATTTCTATGTTATGTACCACAAAACCAATTACCAAACAACTATCATTGACATGTATCAGCATGAAATAAAGGCCATCCTACTAACTATCCCATAGACCATCGCACCTTATTACTCCATTCACAGACCCGCTCTAATACCGCTTAAACGGGGATGTCACACCCTGAACCTCGAACATGTGCACATCCCTCTGTGGTTGATTAAATTGCAATGTCCTAGGACGTGTCGCCAACCCATTCATTTTATTGTACATGCGGAAGCAAATAAATAATCCCCAGACAAAACTCCATTAGGATAGCAAAGTAGGACCACATTTTTAAAACCAAACCACACACATTTATACATAACAGACTAGTTTAATTATAGTACTAGTCTGTCAACAAAAGATCTATAGAAGATCGATCCTCAAAACAAAGCTGTCCTATGACCAACTAGTTGGATTCATTCGCCGATTCTTCAATCTCCATAAGTACTGGGGGTGTCGGGTCCTCCACCAAACCATCTAGAGGATCAACAACACTCTCCCCTAGAGTGGCATCTATTATCCCAGTGGGTATTTCAAAACACCTAAAGGGACCCACCAGGAATCCATTGGGTCCGTAGCGAAACCACGCTCTGAATCGATGAGGGACCCTATGAGGTAGGTTCTCTTCGACCCAAACGGTGGTCACCACAAGTTCATAGACCTAGTGACTTCTGGGATCGGCGTAGTTATAAACCCGCTCAGTGACCCTTATCAATCTACTAAAACGCTCTAGCGGATCTGCCATCTAAGGACCTGAAAAATGTTGAGCCCACGATGGGGTGAGACAATGGGTACGTTTGGGAGTAGCTTCTCAAGGCTACTTTGAAGCCCCAAAGATCCTTGGGCAAAGGATGGGGTGTTAGGCAAAAAAATTTCAAACCCCCTTTGCAAAATGTCAGCCTTCACAAGGCTGAAAGCCCAAGGTAGGTTGGGGGATGCCTTGGGCTTTCAGCATGCTGAGAATGCTAAGCTGAGGGGCTAAAAAACAATTTTCTTCCCAAATTATCCTTGTTGATTTTTCATTTTTTCGGTTTTGCTCTCACTATTCATCTTCTTCTTCTTCTTCTTCTTCTTCTTCTTCTTCTTCTCTGCGAGTGGTTGCCGGCAAAGGGCAGGCAATCGCAGGCAAGCAATCGCTGGCGAACGTCGCCTAGACTACCGACGCCGAGGGGTGGCACGACCGATGTCAGGGGGTGGCGTGATCGACGCGCCATCTGGGTCGCAACGAGGTCTGGGTTGCTGCGACCTAGATCTGGGGCGACAGGGTCACAGGAGGACCTTACCACCCCCGATTTGGGTCGCACGACCTCGTGGCCCCCGGATCTGGGTCACGGCGGTGTTGCGCGACCTCCCGCGACATCGCTGCCCTAGATCCGGGGGGGGGGGGCGAGATCGCGTGACTAGGATGGCGAGGTCGCGCAACCTCGCCGGGACCCAAATCCGGGGTAGCGAGGTCCTTTTGCGACCTTGACGCCCCGGATCTAGGTCACGACGGGGTCACTGGAGATCGAGGCGGCGTCGTGCGAAATAGCTGCCTTAGATCCGGGGTCGCCGGAGGTCATGATGGCATCGCGCGACCTCGCCGCCCCAGATTTGGGGTCGCCGGAGGTCACGGTGGCGTCGTGCTACCTCGGGTGGCCTTTGCCGATGGTCTTCCGGGGTTGGCAGGCTCGGCGAAGGTCGCTCGACCCCGGGCGGCCTGTGTTGGTGGTCTTCGGGGGTCACTCGACCCCAGGTAGCCCTCCCTAGTCATCTCTGGGGCTATCGATGTCGGCCGTCGGTGACAAATTTCGATCGCCCGGCGACCGCCCCCTTGCTGGTCAATTTTTTATTTTATTTTTCTTTTGATAAAATTTTTTATTACAAAAGTCCTTTGTAAATGTAATTCCCCCAAATACCATTTTGCTTAAAGGTACTTCACAGTGGACTTTTAAATTGTAATTTACCAAACACAATTTATGTCTTAGCAAGTTCACCCCCTAAACTCCGACTAGGAAGGAAATACGCCTAGAGGCCTAACCACACAAGTCAAAAGACTTACCTTGCCTCAGTTTCTTCCTGCAAGTCAGTACAATTCAAATCTCAATCAATCAAGCGATCCAATCGATTGATACAACCAAACCATCAATCCATTCACTCAATCAATCAATTCAATCGACTCAATTCGATCATTGCTCACCCAAGCTGAGATTGATTAATATTGCTCACCAAAGCTGATACATATATATGTTATTGCTCACCAAAGCTAATATATGTATATTATAGCTCACCAAAGATGATTATTGCTCACCAAAGTTGTTTAATGCTCACCAAAGCTGATTAACATATTTTATTGCTCACCAAAGCTGATATAAATATTTTATTGCTCGCCAAAGCCGATATAAATATTTTATTGCTCACCAAAGCTAATATATGTATATTAAACCCGAAAGACCGATACTCACCCTTTTAAAATCCCACGATTCAAACTGGTCCTCAAAACCATTTGTGTTGCCAAAACCTGACACCCAGGATTTTATAATTAGAATATCAACATTTCACAATTTGGGAATAATTATGCAAAATCACCATTTTCACTCAATTTACACAATATAGCATTCAATTGCAGAATTTAAACACACCATTGCAATCAGCACGAAAATTTGACGACCCGCCATCCCGGCAAAATTTTCTAAATATTTAATAATTAAATAATTTTCGAAAATTAAATAATTAAATAATTAAATAAACAAACAAATAAATAAATAAATAATTACTCAATAGTTAAATAATTGAAAATAATTAATAAATTCATAATTAAGATTACACTAATCTAACCTCCTAATTAGGCTAATTAATCCACCTACTAAACTAATCAAATTTCTTAATCTAATCAATATTTAATTAATCTAATATAACCACTTAAACTTACTTAGCCTAATCTAAACACCCCTTAAGCATCATTAACTCCCTAAGCAGTGTTTAGTGAGTAAACTCACTGTATTAGCGTTTCGGTGAGTCCACAGCGACGGCAAGCCAAGGCGGGCGATAAACTTCGAAGCGACGACACCAACCAAGGTCCGGACGAGCCTAGAAGTCCTCAACTCCTTGCTAGTTCGGCTTTTTCTCCAAGGACTGAAGGGGTTGCTAGGCTTGGCTACGGCAGCGAGGAGAAATGGTGGGGATTGCAGCAGCTTGGACGGGCGTGCAGGCGGGCAGACAACGGCTCCGGCGACCATGATGGTGATGTACAGCGGCCAGGCGGCTCCAGACAGCTACGAGCAAGAGCGGATCGAGCAGCTGGAGGTGGACGTCGAGCAATGAGGCGGGACGGCACTGGTGCGGCTCGCGGGCGTGCTCAGCGGTGTGCGGTGCTTGGACGAGTGGTTGGGCTGCTTTGGTGGCTTGCTGCTGGTCTCCTTTGGTTTTCTCAAGCTCTCCAACACCTCAACAATGGAGAAAGGTGGGCTGGATGAGGGAGAAGAAGTTGCTGAAGCAAGGGGGACCCCAAAGGCTTCTAAGGCCTCAACACTTGCCCAATTCTCCTCACACATGCCCCCACCAGCCATGGCCCTCACCCTCAGCCATTTTCCTCTCCGTAGCTTCCTCAAGAAGCTTGCCAAAGAGTCCAAAATGTTGTGCACCATGGAGGCTAGGAATTTTGGACAATTGTACATCAATTCCAATCAATTCCTCTTCAAATCAATCCAATTAAAGTCCAAATAATTCAGCCAAGGTGTCCTCGTCCATCTCATGACTTTTCCCTATCAATTGATCCAACTTGACGGCCAAAGATGCGATAAAAGACGGCCCTCTGACTTTCCCGATAAAAAAACGGCCTTACTTTGAAATTTCGCTAAAAATTTCGGTTTGCAGAAAAATCTTCCGAGGATGAGTTGACGTTCCTAAAATAAATTGTGACACGACATAACTTTCAATTTCTAAAATTAGATTTAAATTTGCGGTTAATTTCAATCGGCGCGATTTGAGCGTGTCCTAGATTACCGGGTAGCTTTTAGGAATTTTCAGTACAATTGAACCATGGTCGGTTATTTTTGAGCCACAATGTACTTCTTCGACTCATTGGCGACTCTTGGTTGTCGTGAAAATCTCGAGGTATCAAATACGGACATAGGGTACCTAGAACGACAGAAAAATCGGTCTAGTGCCGATCGACGAGAATATTGCAATCAGGTGGAATCACCCACACTTTAATCACATATCTCCGTCGAATTGACCTATCATTGATCCCTGATTGATTCTGACAGTGCCGTAATGATCCTTACAGACTAGCACGGTCGAGTAGTCGATTCCTGATCGAATTCTCAAATCTATTGCGTTTAGATTTCTTAACGACTTCTCCGATAGACTAGTTATCTGGTGAGTGATCAGTTCGGAGAATAGAACTATAGGCACGTCGATAAAAAGCCCAATTTATTTAATTGAAAACAGAATCAGAAATTTGGGATGTTACAATTATTTTTAGAAAACTATTACACTTCACATATTTAAATATGATCCATTTGCCATAAAAAAAAATAATGCATATAGGCAAGTTCGCAGCAAGTTCAATATTCAATTTGCGGTAAAAAAGTTTATGGATTTAAAAATAACAAGATAGAGACCAATGAAAAAAAAAAAAAAAAAAAAAAAGCAACTCCAAGAACCCATGGAGGTGAACCTTTTCAAACGCACAATTTGTTTCAAGTTTCTGCTTCGTGCTTGTCACATGGCTCTATCTACGTTGTCAATTAGTGGTCAAGGATGGGGAAGACGGGACAAAAGAAGTGGCCTTATTATAAAAATTGTGAGACATCAACTTCCCCATCATGAGCTAGACATGCCATGGCGAATTCAAGGATTATTATTACAAAACTATTATGCTTCACATATTTGAATATGACCCATTTGCCATAAAAAAAACGCGTGTAGGCAACTTCACAGCAGGTTCAATATTCAATTTGCGGTCAATAAAGTTGATGGTTTTAAAAATAATAAGGTAGAGACCAATTGAAGAGAAAAGCAATTCCAAGAGCCCATGGAGGTGAACCTTTTCAAAAGCCCAATTTCTTTGAAGTTTCTTCTTCGTGCTTGTCACATGTCTCTATCTATGTCGTCAATTGGTGGCTGACAATGGAGAAGACAGGACAAGAGAAGTGGCCTTATATAAAAGTCGTGAGAGATCAACTTCCCCATCATGAACAAGACATGCTACGGCGAATTCGAGGAATATTATTGGAGAAGTATTACATTTCCATATTTAAATATGTCCCATTTGCCATTAAAAAAACACGTATTGACAACTTTGTAGCAGGTTCAATAGTCAATTTTGCAGTAAATAAAATTGATGGATTTAAAAAAAAGAAGGTAGAAATCAATTGAAAAAAAAGCAATTCCAAGAACCCATGGAGGTGCACCTTTCCAAACGCCCAATTTCTTTCAAGTTTATTCTTGGTGCTTGTCACATGGCTGTCATATGTGTCAATTGGATGTCAACAATGGAGAAGACGGGGCAAGGGAAGTGGCCTTATTATAAAAATTGAGAGACGTCAACTTCCTCATCATGAACAGGACATGCTATGGCGAATTTAAGGATTATTATTAGAAAATTATTACGCTTCACATATTTAAATACGACTCATTTGCCATAAAAAATGCGGGAAAAGTACCAAAAAAGTCTTAAACCTATTGCATTGGTATCAATTCAGTCATAAACTTTTCAATTGGACCAATTCAGTCATAAACCTTTTTATATCGGTACCAATTTAGTCCATCCGGCCAATTTTGGCCTACCGGCACTGACGTGGACATCAGTTGGTAAGCGGATCTTTGATGTGGTAATTTTTAATATTTTTTGAATTTTTGAATTATTTTTTTTTTGAATTTTTTCTTTTCTTTTTCCTTTTCTTTTCTTCCTCCTGTTTCGGTGGTGGCCAGCGAGGGTTGTGGCCCTCGCCCGGCCTCTCCCAAGGCCGCCGGCAAGGCGTCTTCACTTGGATTTGGGCGAGGCCAGCCTCGCCCTGCCCTTGCCGCAGGTGATGGCCGCCTTTGCCCATAGCAAGGCCTGGCGAGGGCCACATTGGCCTCACCGGCCGCGGGCGAGGCTGGCCTTGCCCAAATTCGGGCGAAGCTGCCTTGCCCACGGCCCTGGGTGAGGCCGAGCGAGGGCTGCGAAGCCCTCGCCAGCCGACAGCAAAGATCGTGGCCCTCGCTCAGCCTCGCCTAGGGCCGCAGGCAAGGTGGCTTTGCTTGGATCTGGGCGAGGCCAGCCTCACCCTGGCCTTGCCATGGGCGAAGGCGACTTGCCGCAGGCGATGGTCGCCTTCGCCCACGGCAAGGCCTGGTGAGGGCTGCGTTGGCCTCTCCGACCGCGAGCGAGGCCGCCTTCGCCCGCGACAAGGCCAGGGCGAGGTTGGCCTCGCCCAAATCTGGGCCAAGCCACCTCGCCCGCGACCTTGGGCTAGGCCGAGCGAGGCCTGCAAAGCCCTCGCCTGTCGTCGGCAAGGGTCGTGGCCCTCGCCAGCCGCCGAAAAGGGCTTCGAGGCCCGGCTGGCCACCGTCGGAATAGTCCAAGGAGGAAGAAGGAAGAAAAGAAAAGAAAAAGAAAAAAAGAAAAGAAAAAGGAACAAATTCAAAAAATTCAAAAAAAAAAAAAGTAAAAGAAATCACATCAAGATCCGGTCACCAGCCGATGTCCACGTCGATCTTTGCGGGTGCCAAAATTGGCCGGATTGATCGAATTGGTACCGATGTAAAAAGCTTTAGGACTAAATTGGTCCAATTGAAAAGTTTATGATTGAATTGGTACCAATGTAATAGGTTTAGGATTTTTTTAGTACCTTTCCTTAAAAAATGCATAAAGGCAACTTCACAGCATGTTCAATAGTCAATTTGCGGTCAATAAAGTTGATGGATTTGAAAACAATAAGGTAGAGACCAATTGGAAATAAAAGAAAAAAGAAAAAAAGCAACACCAACAGCACATGGAGGTGCATCTGTTCAAACGCCCAATTTCTTTCAAGTTTCTTCCTTGTACTTGTCGCATGGCTCTGTCTACGCTGTCAATTGGTGGCCGACGATGGAGAAGGCAGGACAAGAAAAGTGGCCTTATTATAAAAATTGTGAGACATTGACTTCCCTACCATGAACAAGACATGCTATGGCGAATTCAAGGACTATTATTAGAAAACTATTACACTTCACATTTTTAAATACGACCGATTTGCCATAACAAAATGCGTATAGGCAACTTCATAGCAGGTTCAGTATTCAATTTGCGGTCAATAAAGTTCATGGATTTAAATATACTAAGTTAAAGACCAATTGAAAAAAGGCAACTCCAAGAACCCTAGAGGTGCACCTTGTCAAACGCGCAATTTCTTTCAAGTTTCTTCTTCGTGCTTGTCACATGGCATGTCAAAAACCTCGAGATTGCTTGCTTAAAATAATTATTCTATTGTAGGAGTAAAGTCTAACGAGACACCACACGCAGATGTGCGTTTTGAGGGAGTAAAATAATAAAAAGTGTTATTTTATCCCGAAACAAATAGTTATTAGATGTGAGAAAAAATGGTCAAATCGTTAAACCAAATCTAACCAAACATTTTCTTCCCCTCAGCCTGGCAATAGTACTTTTGAAAGAAGAAAACGACGGTTTACAAATCAAATGCTTTCAGTTTTTTTTTTTCAAAACCAAACCAACTGCGAAACCAAAAGTTCGAGAATCGTATTGTTTGCAACCCAAAAGTACAGAAGTGAATTCAGAGCAGATGCCGTCCCATTGCCAGATCCCTGTGACAGGCACGAAAAGGCACAATTATTTAAGAAAATAAAAAAAGGAAAAAAATAAGAAAATGTATTATCGTTTTTTTTTGTCAGTTCTACTCTACTCCTATTCTAACTCTCAGTCTTAGATTTTTGTCTTGTCTCATTGTTGCACGTGAGAGTCGAAACCCACACTTGAAATTAAATCGTCTCCATCCCAACCTCCCTGAGAAGGTGGGGATTCAAACCCCCCCCTCTCCCTTTTATGTAAGGGTGGCCACTGGGGTTACCCCAATGGTTGGTACGATTGTGTTGAGCAAAGGGAGAAAAAGAAAAAGAAAGGTACATCTCTTTCCGACCAAAAAAATGATATGACCGTATGAATTATTGTGTCCACTTTTTTAAGGCTGTGTTTATTAATCATCCTATTGTTGAAAATAATCTTTCATAAGAAATGATTTTTTTATAATTACATTCCCGAAAATAATTTCGGACAAAAAATTGCGTTTGATAAATATACAAAATTTCTATTCTTGAGATAGAAATGCGTTTGGTGAGATTCTTAATTTTTTTATTTCTTTTAATTTTTTAATATTTTTATTATATTTTTCTCTTTTTTTTTTTTTCTTTCCTTTTTTCTTCTTCTTCCTCCTCTTTTGTGGTCGGTTCTCGCCGCCATAACTAGCGACGGGCTGGGCAAGGTCTGGTGAGCTTACCAAAGCCTCGTTGGGCTAGGGTGAGGCTTGGAGAGCTCACTAGAGGCTCACCCTTGGCCTTGATAGATCTGGGCAAGACCGAGCCTTGCCAGTGGCTAGGCAAGGCTCAACCTCACCCAAGCGGTGTGAGATCAGCCTCGCCCTGGCCTAGGGAGGCCGAGGTTTGGCAAGCTCACTAGAGCCTCGCCAAGCCAGGGTGAGGTCCCATGAACTCTCTGAAGGCTCGCTTAGCCAAGGCAAGGCCAACCTCATGCCGCCTGGGCGAGCCTGAATCTCGCTAATGGCTAGGCGAACCTAAGTCTTGCCAGTGGCCAAGCGAGCCTCCAGTGAGCTCTAGCTAAGGCAAGCCTTCGGCGAGCTTGCTGGAGCTCGCCTTGACCTAGCAAGGCTCTAGGGAAATCTCTAGCAACGGCGTAGTGGCGGCAGCCGGCAGTGGCTAGTGACTAGCTGGGATTGGGAGGAATAAGAAGAAGAAGAGAGAAGGAGAAAAGAAAGAAATAAAAAGTTAAGCTTGATTTTTGAAATTGTTTCCGAGAATAAGAAGTAACTTTTTTTTTTTTTTTACTTTTTAATTCTATTCCAAATCTATTCCCTAGAACAAAAAAAAAAAAAAAAGATTTTTGTTCTCGATGATATGGCTAGTAAAAGTACCTAGAGGGGGTGAATAGGTATAAAGGTAATTTCTCACGATAATCGCACAATACTAGACAGTTGATAGAATTGAGACAATTGTTTCTCGTCAAACAACAATCAAAATAAGGCGAGAGTAGGGAAGAGAAAATTGAACGCAAGGTTTATAGTGGTTCGGCTTATTTCAAGCCTACGTCCACTCTTTCGACCGACAGCCCATTGGCTGGATTTCACTATGAACAAAGAGATGTTACAAAGACTATTGTTCTCCCTTGATTTCACGGTGTAGAAGATCTACCACACTCCCTCAAGGTATCACTAAGTATAGACTCTCTTTTGCGAATACAGTTTTGCTCAATATGAATCGACTAATAATCAAGAAGCTTTAGACTCTGGAATTTCTCTATCGTGCATCTACTAGAACAGCTGGAACGACTTCCTTTTATACTCCTTTGTGCCATCATACCCGTTGGCACTTACCAAAGGAATTCTTCCAATCTTCCCGTTGGACAGAATCAATTAAGAAGATCATTCGAGCTATTAAAGAAACATGTCGATAGCTCATCAATCCTGTTCGCCCATACAATCAGGATCTTGGTTTCCAAGAATAGAACCTTCCAAGAGTATTTCGTCAATCATCGGATCTTCAAACGATCTTGATTTCGAATAAAAGAATCCGTTATATCATATCCAGCCAAGAGATCTTCTCCAGTGGATAAGACCAAATCCTCAACCAAACACTTTAGCTCTGGATTGTCTTCGTCGCTGGATTAGAAACTGTCAATGAGAATAGTCTTGAGTCTTGAGTCTTGAGTCTTGAGTCCGGTGATCTGAAAGTCTTCAGACTCTAAATAGAAGGGTCTGCAATGCTCCAGACTAGACTGATAGAAACGTTTTGTCAGCTTCAAAATATTCTGGAAAGATTTCTCCAACAATCTCCCCCTTTTTGATGGTGACAAAACTTTCCTGTAGATTTGAACAACTTTGACCTGCAAAACATTACTCAAGCAATATGGATATCTTATAAAGATTAACAACTCAACTAGACTCTGCATCCACAGAAAATAGGTTAGTCTTTCATGAGTAAAGCCATACAATAACACTTGATATAAATGCAACATTCAATTTCAAATCCACACCCAAGTCATACTTAAAACAAATATCCAAACAAACTAAAGTAAAAATTTTAAAGTCAAAGTTCAAAGATTGCAATTCTCCCCCTTTTTGTCATCATTAAAAAGGTGAGAAAAAATCAAGTCAGCTTGGGAACGCGCACAATCTGGAAATCTCCCATCGACTGTACGATGCCTTCCAGCCTCTTCAAGTCTTCTCGTAGATGTGCCACCTCTTCCCCTTTGGCATTTGCTTGAATTTGAAGAGCGAGGTCTTGCATTTGATCCGACAGGGTAACAAAAGACGCTTGTCCAGCATTCTTCAAGACTTGAAGTTCACAATCCAAAGCATATATTTGACCCTGCATTTCCAGAAGAAGATCAAGGATGCGACGAAAATCTGCTGTAGTGTCCGTCTGCGTGCTGGCATTTGCTCTATTGGATGGAGTAAAGGCAAACGATGGAACTTCGGTGTAATCGCACAGATTTGGCGTTGAGGTATCATGTCATTCCTCAGGCATTTGAGAAGCCTGAAGATCTTCTGGATTTGCTGGTGAGCGACTCACACCTTCACTGTTGACAGGATATGGTGTAGTCCTTCCTTGCTCGCCATCTCCCCCTGTTTCTAAGGCCTCAATTGGGGAAGAGTGATGGTCATGCTCGTCAGCGTCTTGATTGCCTTTCTCTCCATCTGCAGACTTTTCTTTGACTGCTTCTTCTTCTTCTTCTTCTTCTTCTTCTTTTTCTTTCTCTTCTTTCTCCTCTGCTTCTCTGTTCTCTTCTTTTCCCTCTTCTTCTCTCTATTCTTTTTCCTTTGCTTCTTTTCCTTTTTCCTGTCGTTCCATTGATTCGGATACAAAACGACTGAGCCTTTTGGATGCCAAGGCAGAGATAGGGAGTTCATCTTCTTCATCTTCATCCTCTAAGATAAAAGTTCTTTTCTTTTTGGATGGAGCACCCATGGGCTCCTTCCCTTTCCTTTTTGATTTATAAGATACTGGATGAGATTTGACTGGAGTTTTCACTTTGAACTTCTCCATTGCCTTATCAAGCTCTTTCAAATGCATTTTTGTCAGCATTTTCAAACCCACCACCATTTTATCGCATGGTCGAACACAAAGAGTTTGTGGAGGTTCAATGATCAAGTGTCTGAAGATCTTAGTCACAAGACCTGAGTAAGGCAACTGGCCCTTGTCCTTCACCATCGCTCTGTACATGTGGAAGAGAATGGTGTGAGGGAGAGAGAACTTTCTCCCTGAATTGATCGCGTACATCAATTTCGCCTCAGAGTTAGACACGTCGTCTTGGATGTCGATTTTGGCTCGAGACAAGTTGATCACAATTTTGTGAAGCAAGATGTTGATGGCACGCATTCTTGCGTAGGTAATTCTCCCTTCTGCATTCCTGTCTTTGACGAGCTCCAGTGAGGTACGAGCAATTGAAACCTTGACCGGTTGATATCGTCCTCTTTCAACCCCAATTATATATGCCAGCATGTCCACATCTACCACATAGTCTTGGTCTCGAACACTGAAGGATATTCTATTCGCATCTAAAAAGCTGAGATTTGAATAAAAATATGCTGTCAATTGTGCATAGCCGTCTGTGGTGTCGGAGCAAAATTGCTCAAGTTGAAGCAAATTGAACTTTTCTCTCAAGTTCACATTGATGGCATCCAGAAAGTCAAAATCAACGCTCCTAGGGTTTATCACCCCACGTTTCAATAATTTGAAGAACAAATCCTCATGTTCCTTCAATTTGAACAACTCCGTTCTTTTTCCCTTAACCTTCGCAGCAACACCCATCCTAGGTTGGAATTCACTAAACAGTTTATCATCATCGTTCCTGTCAGTGGGATTCAATCCTCCTACACGAGGGTCACTTGGAATGTTTGCAAGTGCTTCCTCAGCCTTTCCTTTGGGAGCAATTCCCAAATCCTCCATTCGTCGCAAAAAGACATACTCATTTCCATAACCCTTGTTTTTAAGGAAATCATCTACATAGTTCAACGGAGTACCAGTGCTCTTCAAAGCACGATAGAGCTTGTAAATAAAAGAGGGTTTTTGGACTCTTACAAGGTCTACTTCCTCGATTATTTCTTCCTCCGGTTGTTGACCCACACCCTGTGGGGTAGATGGTGGAGAGTGACGTGGTTGAGAGTGAATCGGGCTCTGTCGCTGTCTCAGTAACTCTTCCTCCTCGGTGAGATCGAAATTGGTAGGACCCTCCCTCATTCTCTGTGGTCCCCTGCTCGTGATTCTTGAAAACTTTCTCGAAGAAGACATCGTTCCTTGTCGTTGAAAGATTCCTTGACTCGCTTTCCCAAGAAAAGATGACAACTTTCTCGAAGATGAACACGAAGTCGAGACACGGGATTGGGAGGAGAATGCTTTTTAGGGTTTTGGAGTTAAGCGAAGAAAACAACCGACCGTATATATATAACCCAATTTAAAAAGGAAAAGGCCAATCGACATAAAGGAAAGTGAACAGTCGTTCCTTTTTAAAAACGATAAACTTTTTAAAGAAAATTGCCATTTTAAAAAGTTATCTTTTTGAAAAGGCAAAATTCCATTTTTTTTAAAGATAATATAAATCAATTATAATTGAACGAATGATCGTACCTTTTCGAGTTTGAATATTAAAACAACTTACGGTCTATAGCCATGAACGTTTCGAGTCTCGAGGGTCGAGAGTTCTAGACTTTAACTTCCTCAAGCTTCAAAATGTTGAGTTTGGAACGGATAATATCGAATTTATTTTTCTCCAAAGGCTTTGTGAATATATCCGCTAGTTGGCTCTTTGAATCAACAAATTGAATCGAGATTTCTCCATTTTGAACATGATCTCTAATGAAGTGATGTCGAATCTCTATATGCTTTGCCCTTGAGTGAAGGATTGGATTTTTAGTGAGATTGATTGCGTTGGTGTTGTCACATCTAATCTCGTGCATGAGTCTTCAATTCCAAAGTCTTGTAGGCCTTTTCTTTGGTTTGTTTTATCCATCCATAATTTGCGAACAACAACTTCCAAGAGCTACATACTCGCTTCTATTGTAGAGAGAGCTACAAGTATTTTGTTTCCTTGAAAACCAAGACACGTCCTGCTTCCAAGCAACCGGCAAGTTCCCGAGGTGCTCTTTCTATCAACTCGCAACCGGCTAGATCTGCATCTGAATATCCAACAAGATTAAAGTCTCCCTTCTTAGGATACCAAAGACCGATGTTTGAAGATGAAGCAACGTATTTAATAATACGTTTCGCAACACTGAGATGAGATTCTCTAAGATCTAATTGAAACCTAGCACATATGCAAACACTCAACAAAATGTCAGGTCTAGAGGCAGTAAGATAAAGAAGTGAACCAATGATACTCCTATACAGCTTTTGATCAGCTTTCTTCCATTCTTCATCTTTGTCTATCTTCAAAGAACTTGACATCGGTATGTCGGTCTTTTTGCACTTTTCCAGTGCAAACTTTTTGACAAGATCATTAGCATATTTTTCTTGATGAATAAAAGTTCCTTCCTTCAATTGTTTTACTTGGAGTCCAAGAAAGAAGGTTAACTCTCCCATCATACTCATTTCAAACTCATCCTGCATAGACTTAGAGAATTTCTTGCACAGACTTTCATTAGAGGATCCAAAAATAATATCATCCACATATATTTGAACAAGTAAAAAGCTTTTGTTTTCCTTTTTGATAAATAGAGTAGTATCTACTTTACCTTTGACAAAACCATTATGTATTAAGAACTTACTTAGTCTATCGTACCAAGCTCGAGGTGCTTGCTTTAAACCATACAAGGCCTTTTTCAGTCTGAAGACTGAGTCTGGCTTCTTTGGGTCTTCAAACCCTGGTGGTTGTTCCACATAAACTTCCTCATGGATAAAACCATTTAGGAAGGCACTTTTGACGTCCATTTGGAATAACCTGAAATTTTTATAACAAGCAAACGCAAGTAATAATCGAATAGCTTCTAACCTTGCTACTGGTGCGTAAGTCTCATCATAGTCTATTCCTTCTTCTTGCGTATAACCCTTGGCCACGAGTCTTGCTTTGTTTCTTACGACTTTTCCTTTCTCATTCATCTTGTTCCTGAACACCCATTTAGCTCCAATAACAGTTTTACCTTTTGGTTTAGATGTCAATTCCCAGACATCATTAATGTTGAACTGTCTGAGCTCTTCTTGCATAGCTTCAATCCAGCTTTCATCAGATAAAGCTTCTTCTATGCTTTTTGGTTCAATTTCAGAAATGAGAGCCATAGCACTAGACTCTTCGCGCCTTTTGGATCTTGTGCGAATTCCTTCATTAATGTCGCCAATAATAAGATCTTTGGGATGATTTGGACTTATGCTTCCGCATTCTTGGTTGATTCGTCAAAGTTGATGATCTATTTCTTTACTTGAATCTTCACGAACAGCTTGATCTTTGGTCTTCCGTAGAGTCCGAGATGCTTCTTGAGTTGTAAGCTTTGGAGAGTCCGGGAGTAGGTTAGATTCTTCATGATGAGTCTCGACTTGGATTCATTTTGCATAGAATCTTGAAATTTGACATTCATTGATTCCTCCACAGATTGACTCTTCTTGTTGTAGACTCTGTAGGCTTTGCTTGATGTAGAATATCCAAGGAAGATGCCTTCATCTGATCTTTCTTCAAACTTACCAACTCGATCTTTTGCATTTTTCAGTATAAAGCATTTGCAACCGAACACATGAAAGTACGAAACAATAGGCTTCTTACCTTTGAATATCTCATAAGGGGTTTACTCTAGAATAGGTCTTAAAAAGACTCTATTGATGATATAGCACGCTGTTGAAACAGCTTCAGCCCAAAATCGTGAAGAAATCTTACTTTCAATTAAAAGAGTTCTAGCTATTTCTTGAAAAGATCTATTCTTTCTTTTCACAACTCCATTTTGCTGAGGAGTATATGGAGAGGAGAACACATGCTTAAAGCCAGATTTATCACAAAATTTTGTAAAATCTTGATTTTCAAATTCACCTCCATGATCTGTTCTTATACTAGAGATAACACATCCTTTTTCATTTTGAACATTTTTAGCAAATTTTTCAAAATACGAGAAGGTTTCGGACTTACTTGCAAGGAAATATACCAAAGTAAATCGGGAGTAATCGTCCACAATTACTAGGCAATATTTCTTACCTCCAATGCTCTGGGTTTTGGTTGGTCCGAAGAGATCCATATGTAGCAGCTGCAAAGTACATGATTAGTAGAGACATGATTTATTGGCTTAAATGAATTTCTTACCGCTTTCCCAATATACATGGAGTGCATAGATCAGACTTTTGGTATGATAAATTGGGTAGACCACGAACAAGCCGCTTTGTTGAGATTTTGGCTAATTGCTTCATATTGATGTGACCAAGCTTTATGCGCCATAAGCTTGCTTCATCTTGAATTCAGATTAAGCATTGCGATTCATCCAGTTTCACATCCAAGAGATAGATATTTCCATGCCTTCGACTCATGAAAGACTGAGTAGAGTCTTTACTGGTTCCAGAACATATTCCTTCTTGAAAGAAGATCTTAAAACCAGTATCACACAGTTGATTGATGCTGAGAAGATTGTAATTGAGTCCTTCCACTAGGGAAACATTACTTATTGTGAGATTTCCAATTTTCACAGTTCCAAATCCCACAATTCTTCCTTTGCTGTTTCCTCCAAATGAGACTTTTCCACCATTTACTTGAACGATCTTTATAAAGCAATTTGAGTCTCCTGTCATATGTCTTGAGCATCCACTGTCTAGATACCACTTTACCTTTTTCTTGAAGGAGACCTGCATTTAAAAGAGAGTCTCAAGCTTTCTTTGGTACCCATATTTTCTTGGGTCCATTGGTGTTAGTAAGATAAACAGTATTAGCCCATGTTTTCTTAATAGGTTTCCAAACCATAGGACACTCTTTTTCAAAGTGATTCGGGCTATTGCACTTTGAACACCTAAGGGTATTTCGACCTACAGACTTTACAAAAACCTTCTTGAAATGATTTTTGTAAGCCTCTCTCGAGGGTCTTTGCTTAATTCTTTCTTTTACTTTAGGAAAATCAATCAAGGGAATAGTTTCTGCTGTCATACCTAGACCAGACTTATTGAAGTAAGGTCTTTAAGCTGAAATTTTTTTTTTCAAGTTTCTTGGACCCTATTGAAAATTTCTTTGAGATATTTGATGAGTCGTTTTTAAAAGAGCATTTTCTTTCAAAAGACTATCTTCATTTTCTTTAAGATTGGAAACATTCATGTCTAAACATTTAACTCTTTCTTTTAAAACGTTTTCCGTTGTTTTAGAGCAGAGTTTTCCTTTTTAAGTTCGGAAATCCTTTTGAGAGAAGTCTTAAGACTAAAACACAGCTCATCAATATATTTGGAAACCTTGACAGGAATTTTAAAATCACTTACCTCAAATTCACTGTCTGAGTCTGATCCAGAGTTTGAGTCTGAGTCTGATTGCGCCATCAGACATAAGTTGGCATATTCATCATCACTTTCTTCACACTCTATATCACTCCAGGTTTCGGCTTTGAGAGCCTTTCGAGACTTTTCAGCTTTTCCTTTCTTCTTCTTCAGAAGAGGACAGTTGGGTCTGATGTGTCCCTTTTTCTTACATTCAAAGCAAACTACATCTTTGTTTGATTCATCATCATCAACAGACTTGGTCCGTTGTCTTTGAAAACTTTGTTTCTTTGAGTTGAACCTTCTTCCTTTTCTATTCAGTTTTCTGAATCTTCTTATCATGAGAGCAAGCTCCTCATCGTCCATATCATCTTCAGAATCTGTAACATCAGAATCATCATTTGATTTTAATGCAATGGATTTCTTACCTTTTGGATTTTCGTCTTCATTAATTCGTTCCACTTCATAAGACTGAAGAGTTCCAACCAGTTCGTCGACAGATAGTGGCATGATTATTTGCGTCTCTCTTATTGAAGTCTTTATGTGATTCCAATCCTTGGAGAGTCCACGCAGTAGCTTGTTTACTTTCATGGGATCAGAAATTGGTTGTCCTTGATTTTCAAGACCATTTACAATCTCTGTAAAACGGCTAAACATGTCAGTTATAGATTCTCCACGTTTCATTTTGAAGGCTTCATATTGACCGAGAAGGATGTTGATTCTGGTCTCTTTCACTCGATCAGTTCCTTCATAGGTGATATGTAACCTATCCCAGACTTCTTTTGCTGTAACACAAGAAGATATTCTGTTATATTCAGCAGGTGACAAGGCATAATATAAAGAATAAATAGCTTTTGCATCAAGAGTTTGTCTCTTGATTATCTCTTCCTGAGTCATTCCGCTGGTCTCAATGGTTTCTTTCCTTCTTTCTGAGACAGATGCAACTTTAGGAGTGATTCCTTTTTCTACAACGTCCCATTCCAGAGGATCCTTTGATCGAAGAAATGCTTTCATTTTGTTTTTCCAGATGTTGTAGTCATTTCCATCAAAGTAAGGAGGTTTGGTATTGCTTTGACCTTCCATCAGCCTTGAAGCTAGCATACTAGCCATGGATCTTTTACTCTGAAGTAAAACACTTCAAATAAAGTGAGTACACGAGCTCTGATACCAATTGATATGGCTAGTAAAAGTACCTAGAGGGGGTGAATAGGTATAAAGAGTAATTTCTCACGATAATCGCACAATACTAGACAGTTGATAGAATTGAGACAATTTTTTCTCGTCAAACAACAATCAAAATAAGACTGAGAGTAGGGAAGAGAAAATTGAACGCAAGGTTTATAGTGGTTCGGCTTATTTCAAGCCTACGTCCACTCTTTTGCACTGACAGCCCACTGGCTGGATTCCACTATGAACAAAGAGATGTTACAGCACTGTTCTCCCTTGATTTCACGGTGTAGAAGATCTACCACACTCCCTCAAGGTATCACTAAGTATAGACTCTCTTTTACGAATACAGTTTTGCTCAATATGAATCGACTAATAATCAAGGAGCTTCAGACTTTGGAATTTCTCTATCGTGCATCTACTAGAACAGCTGGAACGACTTCCTTTTATACTCCTTTATGCCATCATACCCGTTGGCACTTACCAAATGAATTCTTCCAATCTTCCCATTGGACATAATCAATTAAGAAGATCATTCGAGCTATTAAAGGAACATGTCGATAGCCCATCAATCCTGTTCGCCCATACAATCAGGATCTTGGTTTCCAAGAATAGAACCTTCCAAGAGTATTTTGTCAATCATCGGATCTTCAAATGATCTTGATTTCGAATAAAAGAATCCGTTATATCATATCCAGCCAAGAGATCTTCTCCAGTGGATAAGATCAAATCCTCAACCAAACACTTTAGCTCTGGATCGTCTTCGTCACTGGATTAGAAACTGTCAATGAGAATAGTCTTGAGTCTTGAGTCTTGAGTCTGGTGATCTGAAAGTCTTCAGACTCTAAATAGAAGGGTCTGCAATGCTCCAGACTAGATTGATAGAAACGTTTTGTCAGCTTCAAAATATTCTGACTGGAAAGATTTCTCCAACACTCGAGAACAAAAATCTTACCAAACAAATTTCTACTTTTTTTTTCTTTTATTCTGGAGATCAAAAAATAAATCAATTGTTTTGGGGATGGTTACCAAATAAGGCCTAATTGTTCACCACCTTATTATACTATGAGAGACTGGTTCAATAATAACTTATTCTATTCTTTTATTTCTAAGAAAAATAGAAATTTGTTTGATAACTTTTTTTGTTTTTGAGAGAAAATTTGTTTTAGAGAGTAGATTTGGAATAGAATCAAGATATAGAAAAAAAATTGATTCTTTACTTTTATAAATTTTTCAAGAATTAAGCCAAATTTTCTTGTCTTCTCTTCCTTTTCATTTTTTTCTCTTCTTCTTCCTCATTGCCAGTCACCGACCACGGTAATGCCTGTTGACCAGCTAGGTGAGATCGAGCCTCACCAGGCCTCGTCGTCAGCTGCTGTGAGACTCGGCCTTGTCAAACTAGGGTGAGACTGGCCTCACGTCGACTAGGCGAGGCAAGGCAAGGCAAAGCTCGTGCTAGCTAAGCAAGGCTCCGTTGAGCTCACTATACCTCGCCCTGATTTGGGGAGGCTCCGGTGAAGTTGACGGACCTCACCTAGCCGGTGTGACCGGCTAGAGAAGAAGAATAGGGATGGAAAAAGAAAAAGAAAAAAGAAAATAAAATAATAAAAGTATTAAAAATTTAAAAATAAATTCTAATTTATAAAAGAATTTGAGATTTTACCAAACACATTTTTATCTCGGAAATAGAAATTTTGCATATTTACCAAATGCGTTCAAATGCTCATGAACTTATCTAGGGAACATAATAAAAAAAAAATCATTTCTAAGTAAAAATTATTTTCGGGAACAGAATAATTACCAAACGCACTCTAAATTGAAAGTTGCACCTACTCTAAAGTTGCCAATATGTGTTTTTTTTTTTTTAAAATTACAAATGGGGTCAAATTCAAATATTTGAAGTATAATATTTTTCAATTTACAACAAATGCCCCTCGTTATGGGTTAAATAAAATATCCACACATAAATTTTTTGTCATTTTCAAAATACTATTTTTCTCTATGTAATCAATAAAACAACTTCTAATTTGGTGTGGGATGGCTAATAAGTGTCTGAAGAATACTCATAAATGATAACTTTCTAATAATAATCCTTGATTGGTCGCCATAGCATGTCCTGCTCAGGACTCGAAAGCAAATGTTAAAAGACATCCAGAAGTAAGTGGACTCAGAACATGCGTCGTCTACATTGCCAGAGCCATGTGAAAAGCACGAAGAAGAAGAAACTCCACGTGATCTTATAATGATAATGTCCTCCACTTTATTATATTGACTCTGAATTTTCTACGGAGACAGAACCATGTGAAAAGCACCAAAAAAGAAGGAACTCCATGTGATCTTGTAATGATAATGTCCACCACCTTATCATTTTTAAGTCCATCAACTTTATCCACGAAGAAAGAAGGAACATATTACTATTCTTGTTGATGTCTAAGCCCATTATATCGACTCAATATTAGATCTGAATATTCCAAATCTCTTTGAATCTATTGGTCAGCTAAGTCTATTTTAATTCCCAAATCGATTGGTAGTTGGCTTATATCTCGACATTTTGTAAAATTTATAATATTTCAACAGTCCTCTAAAAATCTTGGAAGGCCTTCGTCGTCACTTTTATATTAAAGTCACTAATTTGTATTGTAGAACCGCAAAACATACTCGGCTTCGTGCAAATTGCATCTACCTGCTTTAATGCGCTAGATGAAAAAGAGCTTCAATAGTGCTAATTATAGAACCGTGAAGTGAGCTCCTATGGCGAACTCCAAGAAAGGAACGAGCAAGTACCAGGTGTTCCTCAATTTTTGTGGGTCCGATACTCACAGGGGATTCACCAATAGTCTCTACCACGCCTTGGTTGATGCTCGGATTTGCGTTTTCATCGATAACGAAGAGCTTCCACCAGGTGAAACATTTAGTAGCAATCTTCTGCGAGCAATTGACAAGTCCAAACTCTACATAACCATCTTCTCCCCAAATTATGCTTCACATCACTGGTGCCTTCGGGAGCTTGCAAGGATGGTGGAGAACACCTCTAAACCTGAAAAGGATGGGAATAAGAAGGTGATATTGCCCATCTTCTATAACGTGAAACCTAATGATGTGAAGCTGAAAACTGATTTGTACAGTAAGGCCATATCGGAGTTGGAGG
This sequence comes from Eucalyptus victrix, assembly GCA_016097545.1. NCBI lineage: Eukaryota > Viridiplantae > Streptophyta > Magnoliopsida > Myrtales > Myrtaceae > Eucalyptus > Eucalyptus victrix. The sequence goes on from CM027842.1 coordinate 52,274,775, forward strand.
AAAAGACGGAGAATCAGAAGAAGTTCAGCACAAAGGAAGTGGAGACGTGGAGATGGGCTCTCAAGAATGTCGATGCCATCCAAGGATGGGAGCTAGAGAAATATCAAGGGTAATCATCTAACCGTAAACATGAAAACCTTTTCTTTTTACACTATCAGGCGATAAATCAATTCAAAGTTCATTAATTATCTGTCAACTGCATTTTCTCTAAATTTAAATAGGAAGTCTCGAACACTTCTTTTAAATCATGGGATATCCAATGATTTTCTGACCTAATAGGACCATTCTAAATTTCGTTTTTTTTTTACCTCATTCCAATGTATAAAAATTTGGCTTTGCTTAAACATTTTCATACTAACTTTTGATCCATGTACTTATTAAAATTCCAAATGTATGCTAGAGATATTGATATGAACCTGTAAGCAGTTGTTTTCCTCGTTGTCGCGACCTCCTTTTTCTCGGCGCCCGATCAGGGGCGGGCGCCTTGCAGAGGCTAATGGCTCGGCTGAATTTAATTATGCCCGGACTCTCCAAAGTCCACCAATTCACGACTTGATGGTTTAGGTTTTTTAACCTGCAAGTTAATTTTAAAAGGAGTCGCCACTAATCGGTTTGGGGTGGGTTGATTAGAAACCCATGCAAAATATCGGGAGAAATACTCGCTCCTGCGTAACCAGAGAAATTAATATTGGGGACTTGATTACACTAGTTAATCACTAATGCCCTTTTGGTACCTAATCTTGTTTAAATCCTAAGGCTTTTTGGATTTTTGAAGGATTTTCCATGCATTTGTGGGGAGGAAAAACATTTTTTGGGTCTTTTTCTATTTTTTGGACATAAAAGGCACTTTTTGGTATTTTTTTAGAAAATACAAGTCTTTTTGGCATTTTTTGGATTTTTGGCATTTTTGGAAAATATGAAATATTTTTGATTTTTTTGATTTTTCGGAAAATAAAATATTTTTTACTGTTTTTTAATATTTTTTCAAAAATAAATCATTTTTTGGTTTTTTCTGATTTTTTTGAAAATAAATTATTTATTTTTATTTATTTATTAAAATATTATTTAAAATAATAGAAAAGCCAACTCGGGTCGGGTCCGCGGGTTGGGTCCGACTGGGTCGTTGACCGAAATGCGGGCCCGACTCGTTTTTTCTTTTTTCTTTTTATTATTATTCATTAAAACGGCCCGATGGCCTGTCGTTTTGGGAACGACTCGACCCAACCCGACGACCAAGCGAACCCTACTCGGATCCGACCCGAGTCCTATCCGATGACCCGGTTCCCGCGAGGAACCCTACCCGACCTGAATCCGACCTCACGATCCAGTTTCCAGCCGCCCCTAAAACGCGCAAAACCCTACCCGACTCTCGGCCCGGGTCCGACCCGACGACCCGGGGCCGCGACCTGGAAAATCGGGAACCCTAGAGTTCTTGATTCGCGGCGCCGAGGGGGGGAACGAAGCGTCGCCGGGACAACGGCGGCGACGATTGCGATGGCGGCAGCGGTGACGATGGCGATGGTGGCGACGGTGACCCTTATTACTTGTGGCAAGGTGGCGAAAGGCAAGCGGCGGAGACGGCAACGATGGCAGAGGGTGCGCAACGCCCCTTCCCCTTCGATTTCTCTCTCTTTCCCTACCCTCTCCTCCAGTTGGCCTCGGATCTCCGGCAGCTCGTCCTCGGACCTCCCCTAAAGTCTCTCAGTGGGTTGTCCAAGGCTTGCAACCGGTGGTCCCTCACTTCACCGTGCTCTCCTTTCCGGGCTCGTTCGCCGCCGGCCTCCCCCGAAGTCTCTCGGAGGGAGGTCGGTTTGAGCTCGCGACCCGATTTCCGCCTTGCTTGCTCTTTGAACTCCCCGAAGTCTCTCGGGAACCCCTCTGAGCTTGCTGGCTTCCTCTCTCTCTCCTTTTGTGTGTGTTTTCTGACGAAGGTGGAGGGCCTATTTATAGGCGAGGGGGGCGACCGGTCGACGGAGCTTCGACCGCCGATCTCTGCGCGATGAACAGCCTCCGCCGGCCAAACCGGCGTCCCATCCGCCACCTGTCAGCCAGCTGCCCCCCACGCGCATCGCCGTCCGTCCGTTCATCCGGCGTCGCGCCCTCTGTGCGTGCGCTGTAGAGGCGGACGGAGGAAGAAGATGACCGAAGAGGGCCGGGCTGGAAGAGGAGGAAAATGTGCCGTAAAGGCCCACGCGTAGGGGGAAGAGAGGGAGAGAAAAATGGGATGCTTTTTTTTTTTTTTTTTTTTTGTTTTGTTATCCGAAAAAGGCAAAATAAATAATAAAAAAACATAATTAATTAAAAAAATGAAATTTAGGCGTCACGCCTACCCCTCTTTGAAGATGAGTTCGCAGAGGTTGCATTCAAAGACAAACTGATGCCTAAATTTTATCCATGCACGCGCAGCAGATTATATTTTATTTGGGACTTATTATTCTATGCGGAAAAAAAGCAATATAACTTTACATATACTAAGACAGATAAGAAGATACCTGTAGTTACTTATCGGGAGTGAGTGAGATAGGGTGTGAACCCCGAGTTTGGCAAGTATCAAGGCGTCATCTTATCTGGTGATATGAGGAGGTTGCTTTTCTAGGACTTGAACCATTCTTCGGTCGCCTGTTAAAATAATCAATAATTTGTCTAGAACCCGAACCTCTCTTCGGTCGTCTTGACGGGAAATTGCCTTTCCAGGACCCAAACCATTCTTCGATCGCCTGTTAGAGCAATAAGTGATTTGCCTCGTACTCGAACCTTTCTTCGGTCGCTGTGATGGTAAAAATGCTTTTCCAGGGCTCGAACCATTCTTTGGTCACTTGTCAGAGCAGTAAGTGGTTTGTCTCAGACCCGAACCTTTCTTCGGTCGCCGTGACAATAAAATGCTTTTCCAGGGCCCGAACCATTCTTCGGTCTCATATTAGAGCAATAAGTGGTTTACCCGACCTTTCTCGGGGGATGCGCTGACCTTTCTTAGAGCATCAATTTGTGGGGTGCCTAATCTCCGTTAAGGACACCAGTTGGTACCCGACCTTTCTCGGGAGATGCACCGACCTTTCTCAGGGCATCGATTTGTTGGGGGTGTCTGACCTCAATCGAAGACACCGGTTGATACCCAACCTTTCTCGGGAGATGCGTCGACCTTTCTCAGGGCATCGATTTGTTGGGGGTGCCTGACCTTAGTCGAGGACACCGGTTGATACCCGACCTTTCTCAGGAAATGTGCCAACCTTTCTCAAGGCATCAGTTTGTGGGGTGCCTGATCTCAGTCAAGGAAACCGGTTGGTACCCGACCTTTCTCAGGGCATCTTGTTTTTTTTTTTTTTTTTTTGGTGTCTGATCTTCATCAAGGACACCAGATGGCTCCTGACTTTTCTCGGGGGATGCGCCGACCTTTCTCAGGGCATCTGTTTGTTGGGTCCTTGGACATTTACAGGCATTTTGAAAGAGTATCTGGATATTCACAAGTACTAACCTGGAGGATATTTGGGCCTTTGCAGGCGTCGAAAGAGTACTTGGATGATCACTAGTACAAACTCTTAGAGGACACCTGGACGTTCACAGCTATCGAAGGGGTACCTGTATAATCACAAGTACTAGATGCTGGAAAATACCTGATTACTTAAAGGTATTGAAAGAGTACTTGGATGGTCACAAGTATAAACTCTTGGAGGATACCTGGACGTTCGCAAGTATTGAAGGGGTACTTGGATGATCACAAGTACCAAACTCTAGAGAATACTTGGTCGTTTTTTTTTAAAGTCTCTTGGTAGATGGAATATTGAGGACGTACCTGGGGTATTCGTAAAGGTTTCTCACCTTATGGTAATGGGAATATCGAGGACGTACCTGGAATATTCATAAAGGTCTCTCACCTCCTGGTAATTGGGAATATCGAGGGCGTACCTGAGATATTCGTGAAGGTCTCTCACCTCCTTGGATATTCATGAAGGTCTCTCACCTCCTGGTAATTGGGAATATCGAGGGCGTACCTTGGATATTCATGAAGGTCTCTCACCTCCTGGTAATTGGGAATATCGAGGGCGTACCTGAGATGTTCGTGAAGGTCTCTCACCTCCTGGTAATTGGGAATATCGAGGACGTACCTTGGATATTTATGAAGGTCTCTCACCTCCTGGTAATTGGGAATATCGAAGACGTACCTTGGATATTCATGAAGGTCTCTCACCTCCCGGTAATTGGGAATATCGAAGACGTACCTTAGATATTCATGAAGGTCTCTCACCTCCTGGTATGGAGAATATCGAGGACGTGTCCCGAATATTTATGAAGGTCTCTCACCTCTTGGTAATGGGAATATCGAGGATGTACCTTGGATATTCATGAAGGTCTCTCACCTCCTGGTATGGGGAATATCGAGGACGTGCCCCGAATATTCATGAAGGTCTCTCACCTCCTGGTAATGGAAATATCGAGGACGTACCTTGGATATTCATGAAGGTCTCTCACCTCCTGGTAATTGGGAATATCGAAGACGTACCTTGGATATTCATGAAGGTCCCTCACCTCCTAGTAATTGAGAATTTGAATGTAGTACAAGGCTTACCTAGATGGCTGCAAGCACATATGCGTACAAAGAGTGGAATATTTGGATAAACACAAATATTTAATGATACGATCAGGGACCACTCCGCTGGTCCAAGTGTAAGAAAGCATACCTAGGTAATTGCAGGTGCACAACGTAGTGGAATACTTGAGTATTCAATGATGTAATTTCGAGACAACTCGGACAGGTTGAGTGTCATGAAAAGGGAGTACTTGGATGGTGGCAGGTACTTGGAGATAAGGGTATACCTAGACATCTGTAGGTATTCAAAGATTAAGGGATACTTGGTCAGTCACAAGTATCAATACTCTGGGGACAGCTTGAATGAGTTGAGTGTCAATAAGAGGGAGTACCCGGCAAGTGGTGGGTACTCAAAGACAAGGGAATACTTAGATAGTTGCAAGCACCCAAACTCAAGGGACGACTTGAATAGGTCGAGTGTCAAGAAGGGAGTATCTGGACAGTGTTAGGTACTTTAAGACAAATGGGGATAGGGATATGCTTACCTGGTAATATCTCTAGTCAATGAGAATATGTATGCTATTTGCACAATATGCACACATGATTGTATATGCTGTAAATTCATGAGTTCAAATGAGATTCATACATGACAATTTTGTTAGTTTTGCATCATTTGAATTTTACTGGGGAAGATTTTGAAAGACAATCTTCATTTAGAATGTAGATGTCTTGAGCATGCCAGATGAGGGACTTTTAGTTTGAAAGGACTTTCCGCTCACTCTCATGGAAAGGGCTATCCTGACCATTGATGCAGGATTTATAAGAACCACACTATTTCACTGTCATCATGTCAACAGGGGTCCGAGTATTCTCGCAAGTGGTACGACTTTACCAATGTGAGAGGTCTTTGTTGAAATTGTGATGAGGACTTGGTCAATGGCTCATCAAATGGGACCGTCGACGTCAAGGCTCATGGACGAAGTGCCGCATGATCATCTCCGAGTTTGCAAGTCAAGAATCCTGCGAAAAGAGATAGAGTAATCTTGCTCGTACTTCTTCGAGCGATGCTTATGTACACATGAAATCCTACGTTAATTGAAGTGCCATAGTCTGAAGAGACTTTTACAATAGGAATGTAACGTAGACTTGGCTCACATGTAAGAGAGTGAGAGTTGGTGACTGTCTTGGCATTTGTCACTGGTCTTTCTTGTCAGATGGAGGTTTTATGGACTATAACAGCAACTTTTTCTTGGCTGTATTTTTGACTAGGGGCATTGGCCTTGCTTTTACCAGGCACATTGCTTTTTCATGCCCCTATTTTTTATTCCAATTCTTCTTTTATGGGCATTGACCTTGCTTTTACCAAGTACACTGCTTTTTTATGCCCCTGTTTTTTCATTCTTGTCGTCAGAGGAACTGGCCTAGGCAAGTTCAATCGAAGCACCGTTATTAGACTCTTGAGTCTTCATCTTCAGCCAGCGCTCTGAGCTATGCTGTTTAAATGGCAGTAACTTCTGTTTTGCCTCCATGTGAGGGTGAAATTACAGACTCAATTGATTTGTACAATGAATACAAGTGCATAGAGAAGGAATTGCTCTTCGTCATTCTAAGGCACTTAAATTAACGCGAGTGTTCATATGCAATAAAGACACCTGAAGATTGATGCAAGTGCGAGCAAGAAAATTTCTATCTCTCTTCTCACCTTGTGATGCTGCTTTGCCTCCAATCTGCCCCAGTGTGGGGGTGGTTCTTGATGGGGGGTAGGACAGAAACTTCACCAGTGTAAGGAGCTCAAAGGGGTGAGCAATGAAATGCCTCTCATTGTTTTGGTTATCGTACCATTTGCAAGAGAACTCTTTACCCTGTAGTCATGGAATCTTCTGCACTCATCTCACAAGTGTATAGATAGGGGAGATTATGCGTAGGATACGGCTTGCCTTTCATCATTCTGACGCTCCTCATCCAGCATGCTCAATTAATCTTGTATTCTTCATTTGGCTGTCTATTCTAATAATCCTCAGTGGAATCAGTAACTTAGATAGACAAAATCATCATGCAAAATCCATTTGGGAAAGGCATGCAGCATTTTAAATGTGATGGAGTTTGTACTCTCAAAACAAATGAATGGTTTTGACTCAAAAAAAGACCATATTGACAACTTTAGGGGCTAACATAGTGGTGTTTCCAAATATGTTAAATTTTGAACATCAAAAGGGGTTATTCACAAATGGGTGTCAATGGATTGTCTCTAATGAATAGGGATATGACACATGAATGATCAGCCAAGGATTGGGAATCTGATCATTGATTTGACGGGCCTTTATGCTTTTGCCCCTGTAGAAGAGAAGATGTACAAGTAGATCAATTAGTCTGGCCAAGGTGAATTAAGGCTTGAAGGATCTCTGTCATTTGCTTTGGCGATACTTGAGATGCCATTTTGCTTAGGAGAGTTTATCAGAGTTTGACATGTCTTTCCTTGATTTATTATCCGCATTTTTTTACGGTCAAGTGATCCTGCAATAGATAAAATGGATCATGTTAGTCAGAAGCTCTTTCAAGAGTCGAATAACTTGGAAGTGATACAACACCCTTCACTGGATTGGAGATGATTGGATGGACCTGAAGTGCGAGTAGGATACGAAGTCCTATGTCCCTTACTTCGTTAGGTCAATTATTCTCTGAATTGGCTCCTAGATGACACGTCCTTTTACACGAAGTCAGGTGAATTTGATATGGGTCATTTTCACGTACTAGCTTGGCCAATATTGATTTGCCAAACCTAACCATCAAGTTTGGCTCTTGAATCCCGATACTTCCTGCCAATAGGAAAAATATGTCAAAAGCAAATTTAAAGAGGGGGGAGTATTGGAAACGATACCAAATTACTCTTCTCCAAAGTTTGTATTTTCTGACTCCTAGGGATATTTGAATGTCGATGATAGCCTTTTCGTCTTGGCACAGTTTGACATTTCTTTCGATTGGCCTTTCTCACTCATGGCCACGTATGCATGATTGATGGTTGTCTATTTATCTTCAACGCCATCCTTCTGTGGAATTTTCTTCTATCTTTGACTATATGACCATTAGCAGCATTAGGCAAAGTCATGTACTTCAAGCTTCTATGGAATCTGAGATGGACAATCAAAACTTCCAATTCTCTGATGGCAATCACTTCTTGGGAGAGCATGTGTCTGGAGCACGAAGTGAGATTTCTAGGCCCTAAGTCATCATTTGAAATAAGGGGCTAGAGACTGCCTCAACTGTCTAGATTTTCTCCCTGTTGATAGTAGCCAATTCAAGAGGAGAAATTCCTTTTCTGTGCTTCTTGGCTTGTCAAAGCTGGAAATCCCATTGATGAAACCACAGCATCTAGTTGCTCAGGCATGTTGTGGGGAAAAGATGTTGCTACGACTTGAGAAGGAGTTGGGCATGAGCAAGGTGGAGTGTACAGAGCTCTTGGGGATGGCTTGATTTCAACCGTATGCCTGTACCTGTTACGTCCTATCTTTCGTTTCCTGTAAATAGAAGAGAGAGGACATCATTTCTAAAATTATATTCAGAGAATAAAACTTACCTTTTTTGAAATGGGATGATCTTTTCTGTTTGCCCCACTGCCTTCTTGAAAGGGTGTTTTTGAATTTGGCAAGCTCACACGATGTGCCAGCTTTAAATGCCTCCTGGTCACACTAAGTCAAAGGGGATGATATTCTGAGACATGAAGTGAGTGAGTCAGAAAGACAAACATGATTAAATTTATCATCTTGTTTGAAAGCTTTTGGTAAAGAAATATTTTCTGTTTTCAAAATATGTCTTTGGGGGAGAAAAAGCATGAGGAAGCCCAGCCCTCAGTATTCTCCTTGGATGATATTTTCATTTTCATGGTTGGATAGCATCACTGGGCTGGTTTGGAATACCGCCTCATGCTCTCAAAACAAAATATTAGAACTGTACATTAGATTACTGGAATGAAAAATGCAACAGTAGCACACTAGACAGGATAAGAAACATGAAATTATGAAAACAGGCAACACCCATGAAAACTCCTATAAAAAAGGAGCACTTTGATAGTACTGGTTTTTAAATCAAGCGTCTTTGAGTTCCTCGCCTCCAGTAGACTCGAAGTATTTGCATGAGAGGACCACTTCATTGAAGTTACAGAAGTGCAAACCATGTAACCAACAACGATGCTTGCAAGGTAAAGCCCCCATGAACAGCTTCATCATTTCTTCTTCGGCCAGTTGAGGGTAGGTATGCATCATAAAAGCTTTCCACCTCCTTGCATATGCTCAGAAATTTTCCATTGGTCTTCTTCTAAAGTGAACCAAGCTCTCGCAAGGCAATTCAGTTCCAATCTGGCTTTGATACTGAAGTAGGAATGCAAAAGACAGCTCATTCCAATCTATCATGTGGCATCCCAAAATTCATGACGACCTCTAGTTACATTAAAGTCTATGAATAGGTGATGGAAGTACCATTAAGTTATTTTATAGCCATTTAATCCATAATTTGCAATAAGATTTATGGCCAAGCTTTGAATGGATAATTATTTGATAGGAAAGAAAATCCTATCATTGGCCATGTGTTTTATAAATTGGAATTTATGGATTTGTGACTACAAGTTTAATGGCCTTATTATTTTTGCAAGTTAGGTATTTATTTAAGTAGAAAATGTTAATGGATGATCAAGGTGGGTGCTATAGGACAAATTGATAAAGAAGACTTTGTTCTTGACTATGCACTTTATAGATTTGATTTGATGGATTAATGTCACAAAATCTTTTGGCCATTTTATTATGCAATTAGGTATTTATTTAAATAAGGATTAAAATGTATTATAAAAAAATAAAAACTTGGGCCATTTAAGTTTGGACTTTAGGCCCAAGTGAGATGGGCCTAAAGTGGGCCATAAGCCCGGCCCATGTCGGTGCATGGAGGGGGAGGAGGAGGAGCCGCATGGCCTCCAAGTGTCTTCGGCAAAGGAGACACTTGTCTCCTTCTTAGGGACAAGTGTCCCCCATGCAAGAGAAGAATGCACGCAAATATATAAGAAACCAAAGAGAGAGAGAGAGAGGGAGTGGTTGGTCTAGGTGCCGAGAGAGAGGAGAGAAAGAGAGAAAGAGAGGAAGAGAGAAAGGAAGGAGCTCACCCGTTGCTGCCCGCACGCCGTTCGCCCATCGCCGGTGTGCCGTCCGTGTGCTCGTGTTTGCTCGGTCTTAGAGGCAAGTTGGGACTGATTTCCACCCTTGCATGTGTGCCTTGCATGTGTGGTTGAATTCTTGGATGTTTAGAGGCTAGAAATTGAAGTACATGAGGTTTGTTCTTGGAGATGCTTGCTGTTTTCGTATGAACCGCCTGAATCAGAATCTTGTGAGAGCTTGCATGCATGTTACGAGTTTGATTTTGACCTCGATTCCTTCATTAAAGTTGTAGCTAACATCTTAAACTATAACATAATAAAATTTGGTACAAAATGATGGAGATTTGAGGGGTCAAACTCTCATCCTACGGAGATATCAGATCTGGAACGATTTCGCTGACCTTTCGGAGGATTTGTGGTTGAATGTTGATTTTTACTAAGAATCTCCCTTTGACTTCTTCATGAAACTTGTAGAGAACATACTGAAGGTTAACATACTCAAATTTGAAGTAAAATGAGCAAGTGTAGCCTAGTGAATCGACTTACTCTTGAAGACGGTAAATCTGGAGACGCGGTACAGGACACCCGAGACTTCATGGACCCATATGATGACTATTCCTTGGAAATTTGACTTAGATCCCTTAATGAAAGTTGTAGGGGACCTTTTGGAGTAAAACATATCCAAATTTCAGAGGAAAATAAGAAGAATAAGTGGGTAAAAACTCGTTATTTCGGAGATGACTACACTGGACGTTTCGGTACGAGAACCAGAAGCTTCGTATGACTATAGAAAATGATATATAACGAATCTGACCTAGAAGTCTTGATTAAAAATCTACTTTAGTGTCTCAACTATAACCTGGTAAAATTTCATACTTTTCGGAGGTCGTTCGAGTATTTTAATCGAATTATTTCGAAAACTGCATATTCTGTTTCTATCCGAAATTTCATGCTGTATTTGTGTGAATTGTATCTTCTCGTGTGGAACTCTATTGGGCATGTGTTTTCATGAAATTACTATCTTATTGTCTTATCTATCACATGCCTTGATTTCATGATTTTTGAGAAGCATATGGATATTTAATTTAAATATTTTCTAAAAATGGTACATGCTGGAATTTTGTAAACTTTGAAAAGGCATGAAATATGGACCATTTTATATTGCATGGACTCCATGAATTGTATTGTTATGGATGATGGTGTCTTGCTGCATGCATGATAATGATTTGAGATGCATGTATGAATTCAATGATGAATATGATCTTGATTGCCATCGCATCACATGCCATGTTAAAATTGAACTATAATTGAAGATGAGAAATGAGATGTATGAGAATATGCATCGTGGTGATGATGATACTGTTGGAGGTGTGAGTCGACGATGCCCCGGGAGTCGGGATGCCCAAAGGTTCGAATGAGTCGATGCCCTTTGGATGCCTAGTTGTATTATGAATACATGCCCAGAGGTTTTCCCGGGGAGTGTCGGGATGCCCGGTTGTATTATGATACTTGCCCGGAGGGTGAGGGGTTGTATCATGATGCATGCCCGGAGGGTAGGGGTAACCATTTTCATGGCGAGCCTCGGAGATTCCTCGTGATGCCAGGTGGGATGCGAGATGCCCAAAGGTTCGAATGAGTCGATGCCCTTTGGATGCCCGGTTGTATCTTGGATACATGCCCGGAGGTTCCTTGTGATGCCAGTTGGGATACGAGATGCCCGGAATGTGGGGGTGCCGGATGCCCGATTGTATCTTGGATACATGCCCGGAGGTTCCTCGCAATGCCAGGATTTAGGCACGAGTGATGAATGTGGGATGCAAACATTGGTCCCGGGAAAGAGAAATGTGGCGGTCCAAAATGAAATTGAAATTGAATTATGCATGATAATATATGCATGATATGATGATATGATGATGATGTTACATGCATGGATACATGGTAATGATGATGGTACATGTGATATGATGATGATGTTACATGCATGGATGCATGGTAATGATGATGGTACATGTGATATGATGATGACGTTACATGCATGGATGCATGGTAAGGATGATGCCATATGTGACTTAATGATGGTAAGTGTATGATATGATGGTGTTGTCTATATGATGATGATGTACATGAGGTATGATGACATGTGCATGATGCCATGGTATGTTGTGCATGGATGCTTGTATGACACGTGATGCTATGATTGTGATGATTGCATGGCATGATGTATTGAGTGGTTTATTGGTCCTTTACCTGCTGAGTGGTTGTACTCACCCCTTTTGGGGGACCAACATTTCAGACTAGATAAGATACCCCTGCTGCTACTGCTACCACTAGACGGATCGAGTGATTGGATATGACCGTGAGGAGGAGGATAGCAAAGGAAGGAACTCTTGGACGCTGACACTGGTCGATGGACTTTAAGTATTCAACTGTTGGAGAAGATGTTAGTCATCTTTTGAAGTATAGCCGAGTATAGAAACATTGGCATTTCGATATACCGACTAAAGATGTCCATCTGCTTTATGTAAATAAACGTGTTCGGCTTTAACTTATATAAGATGTTTAGTAGGTGTGCATCATTTTCTGAATATAGGGAAGGGAGTTCGTTGGATGTGCTTCCGTATATGAATTGCGCAAGGGACCTATAAAAAAAGAAGAAGTGTAAACCCCCTATGTTGTATGGACCCGCTGCAATTGAAATGGTATCAGAGAGACATGTTAATAGGGAAAGTGAAAGGTAAGCGAACTGTGGCGACCCTAACAGATTGGGGGCCGTTGAGGGGTGCCACATATCATGAGGTAGATATCTGCTGTGATGAACCATTGCAACACAGGCCCTGTAAGACTTTCTTGGAATGCCCAAGTTGTGAATGACATCGGGCTATAGTACCGACTCATTTCAGCGCGGAGATATTGCAAATGAGCCACGGGGCAAGTCGTGCCATTATACTTGCGAAGATTAGGTATCCACATCTCTCCAGGGGTCATGATCCTATGAGTGCAAGACGGGCTTGATGTATCTTGGTTAGGCCACTGGTTTTCCCATTGCATATTCGTTGTAGTGGTGAATTTTTCTATTTCAGGGAAACTGGACTCTGCCAAGATTATCCCATTGCTTTCTTCCGGGTTAAAATCACCAAACGAGGATGAGGCATTTAAGCTATCTTCATGGTCAGGTGACAAGCTCAGTAGTTCATTGGGATTATAACGGATAAGGACGAATGTTCCCTCTTCTGACAGGCTTTCGACCCTGTGTGTGGGTAGAAAGCAGTTATACGATGAATGGCCGATTTCATCTGTATAACACTGGTAGTCCTTGGGATTGTATCCTAGGGACTGGAAGTCTTCAGGGTTGTACTCTAGGGGATAGTAGTCTTCAGGGTTGTATTCCATGGAATGCTCGAAGCTTTGGTGTGGCGGCTCATCAGCTATCAAATTTCGCCTATACTTAGTGGTAGATGTTGAATTGATTTGTTTAGGCTTTCTTTTCTTGGCTCCTGGTCCAGACCTTTTGAGTAAGGCCCTTCGTTTTGCCAGTCCGATTTTGTCGAGGGGAGTGAGAGATAGTGGAGCTTCACTCTCTGCTTCCCTCTCTAGGTTGATAGGGGTCGGTATTCTTTGAACCCTAGCTCTTACAGTAGGCTTGGGGAGCTGTCCTGTCGTGCCCCGGTCTTGAACTGGCTCTGTGTCTTTGACCTCGTACACAGGCTCCTTGCCTTTCCCAGTGGGAAACTTTTCAGCAATAGGACGTTGCTCAATCGCCCATTTATCATGCGAGGCTTCATTGACATCTTCTTCTCCTATCTCAGCGACTAACGGCTCCTCGTGCTCCGCGACCATCGGTTCTTCATAAGGCAAGGCGATGTCAGGGCTGACGTCAATATTATATTCTTGGTGGTAAACATGAATTAGTTCCCCCAAGTCTTAAGGGGACTAATCTTCCTAACAATGTACCATCACAAGGCGGGGCCAATCAAGCTTGATTGGTACGATTGAATCATCCTTCGGACCAGGTAGGCCTGCAAGTAGGTCTCTCTCTGGGCGGGAGGTATCGGCATACCTTTCGCATTCAGGTGCTTTGAGCTCTTCAGGGATCTCAATGCCGGCATAATTGGACAGGTCCATGGGATTCTGCCCCTGCAGCTAGTTTAACTTTTTCATGATCTTTTCAAACTGTCTATGGTGTTGGTTATTCTCTGGCAAACTTGCAGGTGTCATGACGGTGCTTAAAGCAGCTACGGAGTTGGGCTCAGCTCGAGTGAATTCCATTTGCTTTGAGAGCTGTCGAAGGACAATGGACATCTGTCCTACGCCGTCTTCAATGTTGGCGAGGTGATTTTGTACATTATTCTGATAAGGCCCTATTATGTGAGGCCATTCGCGGGCGATTGGTGGCCGGCGATTCATAATTACCTGTCGTCGCGAAAACAATAAATGAGCATGAAAGTAAACAAGGATTGACCCATGGCAATGGTCTAACTGCTTTTTTTATTTACCAAAAGAGGATTTTATAGATCGCAAACTTCTGACTTGAAATTGAAATGACAGAAGGAAATACTAGATATTAAACAAAAGTCCCTAAACAATGGGACAAAACTTTCACGATATTAACACTAAGGGGGCACATGATTGTTATTTTATATGCGACGGGGAGCCTTGTTCTTGCGAGGATGCCTGCTTTCTTGAACTGGCTCTGAGATATGTATCCAGTCTATTCCCAAATCCCTTTGCATAAGCTCTGCTTGCTCGTGCTGGCTGCTCTCGCTGATTAAGTGAGGGACCGATGGCTTCCATCTTGTCGGGATATGATGGTTGTGGATGTAGGACGTGGAGGGGTGGTGGGCTTTTTCTTCTCCCTCAAGCCCTTCAGGTACCATGATCCTTTTGCGATGGCACTTGTCCTAGGTTTCCTCAACGATAGAAATTTCGACTGAGTAGTCATGGTTTGTGTTGAAAAGAACTGGAGGGATCCTCCTCTTGAAAGGCGGTGGGATCTCTTGAAGGGCTCCATATTGTCGTGCCACCCGATATGGGTAATAGGGAATGGCGTCGGTGAGGCCGAGCAACGAAATTGGATGGCGGCGTTTGTAAGCGAAGCGAGCTCTCTTTTCATGGAACCAACCAGCACACCATTGGAATGCCTCAAGAGTTCGGTCTCTTAGGAAATTTATCCAATTTAAACAGCTTTGATTGGGAATGTATGATCCTACAACCATAAATTTCTGTAATGGATTTTCGAAATCATTCGTTTTAGACGATTGCATGAAGCCTCGGAATTCACTTAGGTGAAAAGAACCAGACTTGTAAAATTTCCGAAGAGACCCGCACGATTTTTTTCCGTATTTTCTTTAAAATGATTAAAGGACAAGAATGTTTCAGTTAAAATCATGTTGACATAATTTTGCCCCCTCAAGATCTAATCAACTATCCATGCCATCTTAGGACTTATGACATTTCTTTGATGGGGGAAAATGATGAACCCGAAAAAGGCCAGGAGGAAAATCTCACTTTTTTGGGTCATAGGCTGATTTTGAAAACAAGCATTCATAAATTCCAGTGGGCAGGTATTTTGGTTGTTTTCAAGAATTTGCCTCATAACATGAACTTCAGTTCTTAAAAGTCGCGCTAACCCACGCAACGGGATGATACTTGTTGATGGCCTAATAAGCTTATTTTCGAGAGGCATTCTAGTGATGATACTTTATTCTTCTAGAGTTAGGGTTAGCTCAAACCTACCAAATATGAAAGTAGTCGTCTTTGGGCACCAAAAATGCGCCATGGCTTGTATGACTTCAGGATGAACAGTGATTTTAATCAATGATAGGAGATGACCGACTTTGGCTTTCACGCGCTCTTGGGCATACTGGTCCAATTGACCCCACCATCTGAAGAGCTTTGCTTTAGGAGCGGGAATAAACTGGATATCGTCTTCTCCCATCGTATATAAATTGGGACTCGAAAAGCTTACCCTAAATTGCCATGGGCCAATAAAAAGACTGAGTAAAAGTAAAGAAATCACTTTGCTTTTAAAGAAAATGGCAAGCACAAAGACACGCGCATGGGATGTGCGGCTTGATTTCTAACTGAGAAGGTTTGTTGAGATTAAAAGGATATCCGCCCGTCGTAGTCTCACGTTAGCAGTGTACCCTCCTAACCTTAGCTAGAGAAATTCGGGGAAAAGAAAGGCAACCTCTACAACGCAGTCTCGCGTTCGAAGCCATATCTTTCTTAACACCATCCTAGATTTTCATTGGTGGCCTAGGTCCGGCGGTCGGGTTGTGTGTACCATCTGTAGTGTTAAAACAATAAAATATGCACAACATTTTATAATCACAAGACATTTTATTTTAACGAAAATTAAGATAAACTTCTAAACTACTGACCTGCATAAAGAAAAAACAAAAACAAGTCAGTAAAGGGTTTAAACAAGATAAAATGGCCTAAGTCCTCAAATTCTCCCCAGCGGAGTCACCAAGCTGTCGCGACCTCCTTTTTCTCGGCGCCCGATCAGGGGTGGGCGCCTTGCGGAGGCTAATGGCTCAACTGAATTTAGTTATGCTCGGACTCTCCCAAGTCCACCAATTCACGACTTGATGGTTTAGGTTTTTTAACCTGCAAGTTAATTTTAAAAGGAGTCGTCACTAATCGGTTTAGGGTGGGTTGATTAGAAACCCATGCGAAATATCGGGAGAAATACTCGCTCTGCGTAACCGAGAGAAATTATGATCGGGGACTTGATTACACTAGTTAATCACTAATGCCCTTTTGGTACCTAATCTTGTTTAAAACCTAAGGCTTTTTGGATTTTTGAGGGATTTTCCATGCATTTGTGGGGAGGAAAAACATTTTTTGGGTCTTTTCTATTTTTTGGACATAAAAGCGACTTTTTGGTATTTTTAGAAAATACAAGTCTTTTTGGCATTTTTGGATTTTGGCATTTTTTGGAAAATATGAAATATTTTTTATTTTTATGATTTTTTGGAAAATAAAATATTTTTTACTGTTTTTTAAATATTTTTTCAAAAATAAATCATTTTTTGATTTTTTCTATTTTTTTGAAAATAAATTATTTATTTTTATTTATTTATTAAAATATTATTTAAAATAATAGAAAAGCCGACCCGGGTCGGGTCCGCGGGTTAGGTCCGACCCGAGTCGTTGACTCGAAATGTAGACGGGCCTGCTATGCGGGCCTGACTTGTTTTTTTTATTTTTTATTATTCATTAAAACGACCTGATGGCTCGTCGTTTTGGGAACGACCCGGCCCAACCCGACCACCTGGAGAAACCTTACCCGGATCCGATCGAGTTCGATCCGATGACCCGGTTCCCACGAGGAACCCTACCTGACCCGAATCCGACCCCACGACCCGGTTTCCAGCCGCCCCCAAAACACGTAAAACCCTACTCGACTCTCAGCCTGGGTCCAACCCGACGACCCGGGGCCGCAACTCGGAAAATCGGGAACCCTAGGGTTCTCGATTTGCGACGCCGAGGGGGGGGGAATGAAGCGTCGTCGGGACAACGGCGGCGGCGGTGACGATGGCGACGGTGGCAACGGTGACCCTTATTACTTGTGGCGAGGTGGCGGATGGCAAGCGGTGGAGACGGCGACGACGGCAGAGGGTGCGCGATGCCTCTTCCCCTTCAATTTCTCTCTCTTTCTACCCTCTCCTCCGGTTGGCCTCGGATCTCTGGCAGCTCGTCCTCGGACCTCCCCTAAAGTCTCTCAGTGGGTTGTCCGAGGCTTGCAACCGGTGGTCCCTCACTTTGCCGTGCTCTCCTTTTCGGGCTCGTTCTCCGCCAATCTCCCCCGAAGTCTCTCGGAGGGAGGTCGGTTTAAGCTCGCGACCCAATTTCCGCTTTGCTCGCTCTTTGAACTCCCCGAAGTCTCTCGGGAACCCCTCTGAGCTTGTTGGCTTCCTCTCTCTCCTCTTGTGTGTGTTTTCCGACGAAGGTGGAGGGCCTATTTATAGGTGACGGGGGCGACTGGTCGACGGAGCTTCGACTGCCGATCCCTGCTCGATGGACGGCCTCCGCTGGTCGAACCAGTGTCCCATTAGCCAGCTGCCCCCCACGCGCGTCGCCGTCCGTCCGTTCATCCAGCGTTGCACCCTCTGCGCGTGCGCTGTAGAGGCGGACGGAGGAAGAAGATGATTGAAGAGGGCTGGGCTGGAGGAGGAGAAAAATGGGCCGTAGGTGCCCACGAGAGAGGGAGAGAAAAATGGGCTGCTTTTTTTATTTTTGTTTTTGTTTGTTTTGTTATCTGAAAAAGGCAAAATAAATAATAAGAAAAACCTAATTAATTAAAAAAAATGAAATTTAGGCGTCAACACTCGTAAAAGAGAAAAAGAAAGTAAATTTAATATTGCAGTAATTAATCACACATTCATATTCTACTTGATTCAAAGATGAAGCATCCCTTTTCCTCTATTCCTTCAACTTAAAAATGTAGTGGATGTTCAAGTTTGGAATCCATCATGTTCCTCAAGTTTTGAGAATAACGTTGAACTCTTTAGTCCATCCTGTTCCAGTCCCGTTTGGTTCGTGCCATTTTCCTTTCGATAAATTCTAGTTGCCGTCTGACCCGCCCCAAAAATAAAAGAAATAGTTGCCTCATAATTATCCATACATGCAAGCATGATAACCCATGTGACTACTAGGTAGAGTGACCACGGAAAGTAAATTACTGGGTAAAACTGTCACGTGAACATGACGCGTGCACACAATTTTTATTATTTCAAGTGAAATAATAATGTGGTGACAAATTTTTTGCGTCCTTGAACCCGATGAACATTCAAAAAAAAGAGCTCGCAAAATTAAATGCGTTATTTTTATTTCGGTGAAAAACAAGAACACTTTGCCTTACACCTATTTTGTATTGGTTTCTTACGTGGTGGTTCTTTCTTAGATGCAATAATAAAGTATCAACATTAGATTCCTGGCTCCGTCACTTAACTGAGTAGAATCTACCTTTATGATTAGTTTATGAAAATTGATCTATAAAAGAGATGTGAAAAAGACTTGTTAGATGTTTGAATAAAAATCACTTATTTATATACTCCTTTTCTGTTTTTTTGAACTGTTTTTGCGAAAGAATTGTCTATCTCATAACATAAGAACAATATATTATGATTATGTTATTCGCTCATAATTTTAACGTTTCCATGGGAAAAATGTTTAAGCTAATTGATTGAAATTAGTTGACTTAGCATTTGGTTGGTCAACATGCAAGGAAATGGTTACTTTTTCTTAATTGAACCGGACAACTTTGTGGCAGCGATGGGGATTTAAGCAAGGCGGTTGTTAACGAGGTTGTGACTCGGCTTCAGACAAGACAAAGAAAAGTGACTAAAGATTTAGTCGGAATGGAGGATCGATTAGCAGCCATTAACAATTTATTAGAAATCTACTCCGGTGGTGTGCGGCTTATTGAAATTTACAGTATGGGCGGTATGGGTAAAACAACACTTGCCAAAACAATCTTCGACCAACTATGTCCTCGCTTTGAGAAAAGTTGCAGCTTTCTTGATAACATAGGGGAAACGGCAAAAACCAAGGGCATGGTCCAGTTGCAAGAACAATTATTGTCCAATATCTCTAATATTAGAGTGCCTCGCAAAATTGATAATATTGATGATGGGATCCAAGCGATTGAAGAAACAATTTGCAACAAGGAGGTACTAATTGTTTTGGATGATGTCAATGACAGCAACCAAGTTCGAGAACTAATTGAATGGATACTTTATATCTTGGTACTACGATACTTGTCGCCACTAGGGATAATGGGGTTTTGGATATCAGGGGATTGAAGTATGGATTCGACCATTATGAACTAAAGGGTTTGAGTGACGAACACGCACTTCAACTATTTAGTAGGCATGCCTTCAATGACCACTGCCCTCCAGCTGATTACTACACTCTTTCGAAAGGCATTGTGTCTACTACAGGCGGACTACCTTTAGCTGTTCAATCAATAGGTGAATCCCTTTATGATCAAAAAAGGAAGAAAGTATGGAAAGAGGTGCTGCGGAAGCTAGGGAAAACACTTAATTGGAATGTGATGGGAAAGCTAGAGATTAGCTATGATGCCTTAGAACCAGATCAAAAACAAATATTTCTCGATGTTGCATGTTTTTTCATTGGTCGGAGTGTGACTGAACCAATCTTCGTGTGGGACGATTGTGGGTTTAGACCGGAGCATGATATTGATGTACTTATTAAGAGGTGCATGATAAAGGTTTTGGATAACAATAGATTCAGTTTAGAGATCTTGGAAGAGCAATTGCTAAGAAAGATGGAACCAGGTTGTGGGATAGAGACGACATCACTTGTAAATTAAGATCGATGAAGGTAAAGTATGACTAAATCTGAATAGAAAATTGCTTATCCTATTCCTAATTGAGGATTCACATTTCTAAATTGGGAGCTACTCTTCTATTTCATTTTTTTCTCCTTCTCTTGACGAAATAAAATAGTGAGATATTGACAAATTCCTGCTCCTGTTCCTCAATGTTATTGGCAGATCGAAGAAGACGTTCGAGTACTCTATTTGCAAGCGGAGTTTGGCAAACCTATAACTGTCACTGCGAAGGAAATTGAACGATTCCCGCATCTACAATTTCTTTGGTTGAGCAACGTAATCTGCCTAGGCCGCTTTACAAACTGTCTTCCCAAGTTGAAATGGATCGGTGTGCATTACTCTCATACATTTTATTCTTGGGTGGAGCCGGAACATCATTAAGGTTTTGAGGCAACCAATTTGCCTATGAAAACTTGGTTGTGGCGAAGCTTTCTGGCCGTGAGTTCACAGGAGAGAAGGTCAGCAACCTAACCGAGGTATGTCAGTTTCCCTCTTAGTTTAATTTTCTCATTCAAGGAAGGACAAAATTTCATTGATCTATAGTGTTATTTTCTCATTCAATGAGCGGAACAAATGACAAATGATGCGATTGGGGAGCCCAAATTCATATTTATTTCTTGTGCAGATATCTAATTATCTGTCTGGGTTTTTCATTGGTTTTTGTAGGGAGCAAGGAAATTGAAGGTGCTTACTATTTATTGTGACCCTCCTGAGGGAAACCGGAGAGACTTTGACTGATTGCTGAGCGGACGTGCACAATCCCTCTTGCGAGCTTGCCTTTCGTACCAAGGTCTCCCAACCCTTACCATCACAATTTGGTTTTTTCTTTTAATTATTCATGTGATATTAATGGTATGCTTCAATGAAAAACTTAAGGTCAAATTCCGAGAAGGTAAACAATTTTTTGGTGTTTCTTTATGCTTAAAATAAGTTGAAAAAATTTGGTCTCATGATATTTGATGAGAGATCGAGAGCTAGGAAAATAGGAAATAAATTCAGGGAAAATGATTTCCTTTTTGCTGTGAGCTTGTTGTTTTTAGTTTAGGGATACGAACAAGCCCAAAAGAATCAGTGGGAGAAGCTTAAAGACTTGAGGAATAGAGGTAAAGTGCATATAGAGGTTCGAGGCACACCAAAATGGGAAGTTAAGATGGCCCCATCTTCCGCGTGGATGCATATATGCAACAGACTTTAGCTAGATTTGTTGTCCAACTGAAATGTCAATTTGGGTAAGGATGGGGTACATTATTGGGTGCTCAAAATCGGGTTATTATCCTGTAAATGGAAGTCATATTATTCTTCTCTTGTTAAACTCCAGTGTTCCGAGAGAACAACAATTTTAGGGAGACGGCATCACTACAGAGCTTCGTGGGTGAGAGACAGATGAGAGTATGTATTGTAAGAGCATTTTGTTCAAATTAGTTTGTCCATTGTGAGAGTAATAGAGGTATCTTAAGAGGGGAGAGTTAACATATTATAATAGTGTCCTTCATACTTAATATATTGCGATGATTCACCCAT
Source organism: Eucalyptus victrix (assembly GCA_016097545.1). Lineage (NCBI taxonomy): Eukaryota > Viridiplantae > Streptophyta > Magnoliopsida > Myrtales > Myrtaceae > Eucalyptus > Eucalyptus victrix. Next base: position 52,296,318 of record CM027842.1, read on the forward strand.
GATGGGATATGTTCAAGAGGCACCGGTTTGCCCATGATGGGGTGTGTTTGAGAGACACCCTTTGAAGAGATGCAAGTGGTTGTCTCTTAAGAGAAGTTAAGGTAACTTCCTCATAATGCAATCTAGAGAAAGAACAGAGTGTCCATTGAAACAACATTCTCCTCTCCATTGAAAAACACAGAAAAGGGTTCTATCATCAAATTGACAAAACGGTCGGTATTAACGCTGTGGAACGAAAATACTTTCCTTGTGATTGTAATCAGACCATCGTAAAGTCATAGATTTGTCCATTGCTCGCTGTTGATTCAATGTACAATCTTGGATAATTTGTTTGTTGTGCATAAGAGGTTAGTCGATTCTTCTCCAACTTTTATTCTACATTGGTATCAGAGCCTGCATTATGATCTCTACCTTATTTTTCTGTCAATTTTTCACTTGTTGTTTGATATGAAGATCATTTGGAATTGAACTTCATATCTTCTGCATGTTTAATATGCTGAAATGGTTCTATGAATGGTAAAAAACGAACTAGATGCGAAAAATACGTTTGGAGGATGAAGAAGACCATTTTGTTTTGGTCGATTCTCAAAATATTTTTTCGCAAAAATTGATTGATTATTTGGGATGAAGAACTCGTTGAGATGAGTAGAATGGTAGGTTGCACACCTTTGGAGGCCACCACATGCACCTTCACGCGTGGCTGCAAGACACTGCTTCGTCAGCCACGTGCCCCACGCGCTCGAGCGGCATGTCTAGGGTTGACGTCATTAATGATGTCAGCAAGTCGGATCAGTAACCAATCCGATGGACCGGACTTGACCCAACAATCTGATTCGATGACCTCTCCCTGACCAATCGGTCAGTTGGACCGGTCGGTCGGTCAAACTGGCACAAGAGCCGAACTTGCCTGGGTGCGTGTGCTACACACGCCGTGCTCTTAAGAGGTGCGTGAGAGCTCCAATTGGAGTGTGATTGGTGCCAATGTGTTCATATTAAAATTCTCTACATTGTTATATAGTTATTTTACATGGTGGTAGCATTTAAAGATATAAAAATACATAGAAAACCTTAAATACACTTATTTTCTTGGGTATTAGTGCTTCTTTTAAATTCCTTCTTAGCTGTATTTTCCAATGGTTTTAGAAGTACAGAAGTTAACCTACATGTAAATGACCACATATAGATTATGTAATGACCCGGCTATTGACGCCAAAATTTCATTTTTTAATTAAAACCCATAATTCTTTACTAGGAAGATATCTCATCCTTGAATCTAGTTGGTACAGTATTCACGATACAATGTTGATGACAAATCAATAGTAAACCCATTTATTCTTACCTTTTACCAAAAAAAAAAAAAATAGTAAACCCATTGCTAGCTCTCAACTATATGCGTGTGATCCGCTTTCAACTTGTGATATCCCAAAATTTGAACCTATTTCGACATATATAAAATGGTTATTTTATCGACGCACTTATGGTTATTTTATTCTTAACTGATTACTCACGAGTTAATTAATTTATTGGGTGAGGCCGTAAATGATTAAAAACGTGAAAGACCAGAGAATTCGATCAGAAATCGACCGCTTGACCGGAAGGATCGACAAGGGTTAATACTATACTGTTATAAGTCAATTAACGAATGAATATAAATCAATTCACGGAAGTATGTAGTCGGTTCGTGGGTGATTCTACACGATTATGATATTCACGTCGAACGATGATAAACTGATTTTCTATTGATCTTATATTCATAGTACATAATTGAACCTCGCGATTACATGACAACCAAGGGTTGTCCACAATTCGAAGATGCATAAACGTGGGTCGAAAATTATCGACCACGGATCAATCACGCAAGAATTCCTAAAAGCCACCCAATAGTTTAGGCCTTACTAAAGTCATGTTCGATTGAACCATGACATTTAATTCGATTTTGGATGTAGAACTTTCGAGGGTTTCAAGACTAATTTATTGGACGTCGCCTCATCATCCGTTGAATTATCGGCAAGTTCGAAATTTTCGGAAAATGAATTATCAAACAGAAAATTGAAAGTTGGAAAGGAAAAATGGACCAAGTGACAAAGTTACGATTTTGGCCAAAGTTTGGCTTTTAAAGGGGGAAAAAAGAAGAGGGAAAAGAAAAAGAAAAAGGGAAATAAGTGGTTGGAGGAGAGGAAATTAAGGAAGATATTTTGCAAAAAAAAAAAAATATATAGTTTATTTCTCTCTCTCTCACACTTTTTCCCTCCTCTTCACGCCACCCTTCTACCCACACCCCCTCCCTTTTATTTTATTTTATTTTATTTTTTTTCTCTCTTTCTTCTCCCTCTTCTCTTTTTCTCTCTTCTTCTCCCCACATCATTTCCCTTCCCCAGCGGAACCACTGCCCCTAATTTCTTTCCTCCTCCTTCCTTGCTTCATTTTCCCTCAAGCTCGGTCATCTCAATTTCTTCTTCTCATTCTTCTCTCCTTCTTTTCTACTTTCATTTTCCACCACCACCATCGCCCGCCTTCACCATCATCCACCATCATCACCCCCATCTCACCACTTCATCCACCACCCCCCTTGCCACAATCATCATCACCAATTTTTAGCCACTGGACTGCCACCGTTCACCCTTACTGTCATCGCCATTGTCTGCCCGAGCCACCACCGCAGCCACTGCCAAGCCGAATCCCCTAGGTGGTCGTGAGCTTGGGGAGTTGCCGCCATCGCCATTGAGTTTCAGTTCAAGTCACGAGCCTTGTGTTTTCGTCACCGTTGTGCCGCTGTTGCCGCAAGCTTGCCATCACCGAAAACTCGTGAGTTAACTTCCTTTTCGTGAATTAGGATGTTAATTACGTTTAGGTGGTAGATTAGTTTATGGATAATGACATTTGGTAGTAGTTAATTTTAGTTTAGCCTCAATTGCAATTATGGACGATTTAGATTAAATTTAATTGCGATTAGTTTAAGTAAGTATGATTAGATTAATTAATCGAGTTTAATTTAATTAATCATGATTTACTAGATTAATTGTTGTTGACACTTGATTTTTAGTTAACGTATCATTAAAAGGTCAAAAATCAAGATTTAGATTTCTGATTGCGACGGAGCCCCATCTCTCGACCAAAAAGTGTCATTTTTTATTTCTTTCTTTTGCATTGTCATTTTTAAGCAATTTATAGCTCATTTCAAAAAAAAAAAAAACCCAAAAAGTTAAATGGTTGACTTTCGGATTGGCTTTTTTATCAACCTTTTGATCAAAAGTCAACCCCGGATCAAAAAATTGACTTTTTATCCAAAAAATTCCATTTAGCTTTAATTTCACTTTTTTTTCAAATCAATTTCTTGAAAATTCAAAGATTTGACCAAAAACTTGACCTTTTAGGAGAAGTCAACTAAATTGTTGACTTTTAGTGAAACCTTTAACCAAAAAAATAAAAAAAAAAAATAAAAAATGCAGAAATACATGTCTTTTTATGCCAATTTGACTTTTCTATCAAAAATTTCATAAAATTCGATTAAGAACCTTGATTTCTGAATTTTTCAATTTTAGGTTCTAAATCGACCAAAAATAAAAATTATTTTTGTTCTAGCCATAATTAGGCATAGTTTCTTTTTCGATATTTGGTTTAGGAACTATTTGAAATCTACCTGCACATCCAATTTCGCGATTTATTGAGTCAAATTACAAATTGTCGTTTTAATTCCTAATTAGGGTACCAAAATTAATTCTTCATAACTTACGAATGGACGATTGCATTTAACTCATTTTCTTGAGATAAATCCAAATATTGGGTCAATTTTTGGGAGATTCACTTGGGTATATTCTAGTTTGGTCGATTTGACTTATTTAGAGATGAGAAAACCCAACTAAGATGCTTCAATTGATGTAATTTGACTTGGCCAATTCTAGACTAGAATGTAATTGAAATAATTGAGCTTCAATTTGGCCAATTGAGGTTCAATTAAAAATATGAGTTTAGCTTGTGGCCTCGCTTTAATAGGAATTTAATGAACTAAACATTTTGTGCACAATTAGTCGACTTGAGATAGCCCAATTGCATTTCATTTGATCCGATTCATGTAGAAATATTTGGTTTTGTTTAAATTGGGTAAAACCAAAAAAAATTAGAATAAAATTCGAATAAAAATTCAACCCGGTCAACCCTGTGTTGACCAGCGTTGACCAAATTTGACTGGTGTTGACCGGCGAATTTTTCCAGTCATTTTTTGGCTGGAAACCACCCTCAGCTGACCCACTTCATGGCCAATGCATTTATGCCTTTAATTTTCAAATTTCGAAATTTTCCCCTTACAAAATTTGCAAATTTACCCCCAAAGTTTGATGAAATTACAAAAGGACCCCAACTAATCCCTTACCTCAAGATTAGATCATCATCATCCATTTAGAATATATCATGACCATTCAATTTAAACATGTGATGGATTTGGGTGTCATCTTAGGGTTATTAAGTTTGTTAAGAAGAAATATGGCATTCTAACCCGTGGATCGATCCAAGGGCTAGGATGGCCTCTCTCATGCACATATAAATATTATTTTCCTCTAAAAAAGGGGGAGGGGAGAATCGTGGAATTCCAGATCTGAAAAATGAAGGAGTCTCTCTCTCTTTCTTTATTTTTTTTTCTCTCTCCCCACCGACTTTCTCCCTCTCATCTACGCGCGCATTTTTTTTTCTTTGGCCACACCACCCCTCGCCGGCGTTCAGCCTCTCGTTGCAAGCTCTCTAGCGCTACCAACCACCACAACGTTCCTCTGCCCTTCCTCGAGTTCTAGGTGGCTGGGATTAATCGGAAAAGTTGCCGGTGGTCTTTCAGTGCCTGATCTAGTAGCTGTTATGTCCAATAGCAAATTGGAGCAAATCTGGCGTCGTCTTCAGCATCTCCGGCGATCTCAGTCCCTCTAGGACAGTCCTTGACGTTCCTAGGTGTCGCGGTGGCTCGGTGATAGTTCGCGGGAGTTCGTTTCATGCGAAAACATTAAGAGGTAAGCTCTTTTGTCTTGAGCTCGATGAAGCGAGGTCTCAATAGGAGATCGGGGCTAGAGCTCATCTTAGGGATTGATTTGTGAGGTTTATGATGACTTGGTGATGTTTAGGATGTATTGGGAAGGAAGTAGATAGGCTGTGATGATGATAATATGTTTGATTGCTTGGATGATCATTGTTCTGCAATTTCGGATCTATGACGGATCTCTCTGTGCATATGTCTGGAAACGAGCTAGTAGATGTGCTTTTTTGTGCTCGATGCCTTCGTGAGAGTCAAAGATGACTTGATTAGCTTTTGAATGAGCTGTAGCACGTCCTGATCCGATGTCGTTTACTATCTAAAATCTGCTTCGAAAGTCTGAAAATGATTCTGGAAAACTGACATGTTTTAGTTCACCGTTATGTATTGATAGATCTTGACTGCTTGTCGATTTTCTGTGGATTTCTGTGCTTTGAATCTTAAGTCAACGCCTTCATGAAAATTGTTCAAAATATTTTCTCTACAACATACATTTTTTCTAGAATTTTTTAAAATCATTTGGATAGGTCGATCCTAAAAAAATCGTTCTTATTTAGGCACGTTTTTGACACCAGAAGTAATTTTCTGTTTTGACCAAAACGAGGTCCAAAACGACCTCGTTTCAGCTCGAGTCCTCTTAAAATTAGATAATAGACATCCTGAGCTTCGAAACGGTAGGTTGTACGTTCCAATTGAGCATCGTTTGATCTGCAAAAAATTCCTCCGAAGATTAACGATTCTGCAGTAGTTTAGGTCTTTTTTGTTTCTGATTCTGTTCCGCCTTCTGTCTTTGTTATTTTTGTGCCGACTTTTGTTATCATTTTTTGATCATATTGTCTTCATGAGTTTTGTTCAAAATTGTCTCATGTATATTCTGTAATTTTTCCATGATTTTTGGGTGTGTTCAACTAGGTCAGATCTACTCAGATTTAAGCCTAGGTCAATCTATTCCGTATTGATCTCTGATTTTTCCATTTTTGTACTAATTTTTGTATTGAGTCCCGGAATAACTTTTTCATAAAATTTGCTCGTATAAGTGTTGTACATGTCCTGTATTTTTTTTTTTCAAAATTTTTAGACATGTTTAGCTAGATCAAAATCACTTAGATCTGAATAGGACAGTCTGTCCTGTATTGGTCCGAAATTTGTTTTGATGAAATTGAGTCCATAAATGCACCTATTTGGTCTCAAATCCTTCATGAGAGTTGAAATATATGATACATATGTTTAATTGATGCATGTTTTGCAAGGTTTTTACATTAGCAAAGTGAGTCAATTGCATGCATTAGAGTAAAAGGTACTGCAGCAACATGTGCTGGACATATAGTTTGTCCATTTTGTCATTTTTGTCATAACTCATATGATCTTAATTGAATTACAAATTCTTGACGGTAAATCTTCATCATCGCATGCTCTATATGTGAGATTTTTGGTAGGATTTATGCATGTCTTGAGGATGCGTGAATTTATGCTTGTTTTGTAAACTTAATGCTGAAATGAAACATTGTCATATGTGCACATTTCCATGCTTGTTTGAGTTATTTAGGGATCAAATCATGCGATCATGCCTTCTTGATGATTGAACCGCATGTTGCAAAGTATACATGTTTAGGTCACATCCTTTGAGTATCATCTTGCGCATTAAATTTGTCTCATAAAAGTGTTCATCACACTTAGGATTTCTAAGCATACCATTAGGAATCATGAATCATTTCATAATGTCATTTAAATTGTATGACATTTTGCATGCCGACTTAGGATTAGATGACTATCCAAACTTTCCTTCACATCCAATCCTAAGTCCCATGTGATTTCTTCATGTCGTTTGGCATTCTTTGAGTGATTTTGAGGTTTTCTAATAAATGTTTATATGTTCTGTTTTCTTAGTTACTAATGCACACTTTTAGAAATCTCAATCTTAGGATACCCAGTTGACCTAGTTTGGACTCGAGCTCTTCTAGGAAGACGTAAGGCACACTTAGAAGTTTCCAATGACACTAATTTTATGCCAATCGCTCATCATTTGGACCACTTTTCCATTTTATGCCAATCGCTCAGAATCTTGACAAGGGATCAAATTCGGACCTATTGCCTAACCCATGTTTCGATGAATCTTTGATATTTTTGTTCTATTTTTTCTATTTGGAATATACACTCAGCCTCTTAATAAAACTTGTTTGTCATAATGTTGGCTATGTTGTGTGTAAATTTGATGATTTTTAGATATGTTTTGATAGGAAAAATTCTCATGACATTAGCTAAATGTCCTGTTGTTTTGACAAATTTCTGATGTGTTGTTGCTTGTTGTTTGATTTTTGTAAAATGATGTGTAGATTGTTTAAGAAAACTTTCTTCATGAAAGTTGTTCATCATCATGTAATGTATGTTAGGGAATTTTTTCATAGCCAAATTGTCTTTAGATATTTCCCAATTTTTCTGTCATTACACACTTGTTCTGAAATTTCCTAATATAAACATGATTGTGATTATCTAGTTATACCTTTTAGGTTAGTTTGTGCATGAAATTAGGCCATGCCATCTTCGTGGAAGTTGTTCTAAATGCTTCAATCTTTGTTGTTAAATAATCGGCCTTTCCAAATTGCATCTTTCAAAAAATACTTTGGTACATGTGATGTTTCCCAAAAACAATTTCTAAGAAGTTCTTCTCCAAAACTCGATTTGGCTTAAGGAAAAATTGTGGTTTAAGTCATATTCAAAATGCCTGTGATGCTTGTGAGTACATTTATGCGAGCCCTGGGCTAACCTTGGCAATTGAATGTGTTCCATAGCCTAGATATTCCTTAATTCTAAATATTTTTAATTTTTTTTTAAATCTTGATTTGATATCGTGAAAGTCACGGTTTGAATTGTATTCAAAATGCCTGCAATGCTTGTGATTGCATTTATGCGAGCCCGGGCTAGCCTTGGCAATTGAATGCCTTTCATAGCTGAGACATCACTTTGTCTCAAAACTTTTCATGAAAGATTTTAAAATATGTTTTTGAAATATCACATGTACCTCTCATACATATAATCTCGTCATGCATTAGAAATTGCTTGTGTTTGTGATTGGTGCATGCCTTTGGTAATAAGTGACCCACCGACGGTTCACTTTCTTGCTTTGATTGATTGATAAATAAGGTTCAAAAGACCTGCATGCATGTTTAAATTGTTTGCAATGCATGTGACTTTTAGATGAATAGTAAGGTCAATGCAGGATATCGAGGAAAAACCCTAGGATCACATAGATCGCTTGATTTGAAGACTTATAAGCATTATTGACCATACGAGAACACAATTGGTCAACAATTGTTATAAGTCATAAAAAATGGATTGGGTAAGTGTTTTAGTGGGGCCCTCACATGAAAGATAGGCTGACCTCAAGGCCCCAAAGTTTGATTTTCATATTGAACTTTCCTTAAATGATTGATCTTGACATGATATCATATTTTTTATTGTTTTGATGTGTATGTTTGTTTCTTTCCATTGTACGCATCCAGTTATAAGTTTCTTAGATTATGTTTAGACTAGGACTCCAAAGATAGAGAAAGCACAAAGACGGTGGAGGTCGATGTCTATTCTGACCATTGTCATGTATTATTCATTCCCCCGACATATGTCTCGGGTTTCATTTGTTGTATAAAGCCCAACGAGTTGCGGGCTTTCTCTCTTCCTCTCATCTTTTTTCAATTGTGTTTTTCTTTTATATTTTCTAGGATTGCATGATAGATTTACTGCTTTCCTTGATTATTTACTTACTGTTTCGAAATTTCAATTCCACTAATTGCTTTCTTTTTTTGTTTTCTAGAAGTAGAATAGTATGAAAATGACCAACCACGCATAATCGCCTAGTTTAAGACTAATGATCTCAAAAATGTAAGAAGATACGTATGGACACATTAGGAAAAACACAACATATTGTTTAGGTACTAAGAGTGCGCTAATAGAAATATTAGTGTAACCCAAGTCCCCGAACCTAGATATTTAGTTGTGTAGGAATCGAAGGAATACTCCCGACCCTCGATTGGGTTTTCTAGCTGACCCCTAAAACAGGGCTAGTGGTGACTCCAGTCTTATTTTTAGGTTGTCATAAACAATTAGACCATATAAATAAACCTGTCACGTAGGGTACGAGTTTCGATGAAACTCACCATGGTTTAGCATACTTGATATGGGAGTACCCCAAAGGATGAAGTGATGCCATCCTTATGAGCAAAGCATACTATCAAGAGGGCTACCATGATAAAGGTACCCTTAAATCTAATATCCACACCCGACCCCTTCTTCTATGGTGTGTCGCCCGTGTGGGTATGGATCACGACACTCCGTTGTCACGCGGGACACGAGCTTGGGATAGCTCGCCATCTCGTGGAGAGAACTCATGAGAAGCTTGATCCAAAAGGTGAGTTGATGATGTCTTTTGGAATGCAAGCTGTGAGGGAACTCTCGTGATCAAGTACCCCTAAACCCGACCTTTCCCCATTTTCTCTCCTTGTGATGGTGAAGATTTAAGGGCGGCAAGATCGGGTCGCAATAGGTTTGGCGACTCCACTGGGGACTGGTTGCTAGATTAAGAGGATTTGAAGCCATTGAAAAATGGTTGTTGTGCTTTAATTAACATATCTCATGTGGGATCACCTGCATGTCAAAGTCGCGTGGAAAATCAGGTTAGTCGCTAACCTTGTTTTAAATGGTCATGTAGGTGGGAGTTATAAGGGGAGGCATGCTTGTAAACCCTTTGTTTTGCAGGTGGTGTAAGGATGTATAAATGTATGAGGGTTTATACTGAAGTGCTGGATGTTTAAATTTAAATGCATGTTTACAAGTTTTAGCACAACACCGCACACATAACCGCGGTCTAAAACCCCGATCGCCCAATCTAGGACCTTAAGAGGGTTTATGGGTGGAATCCGCGAGTGAATACCCATGGTAAACCATTACTTACATAAACTCACTCATCCCAACCGATAAAAATGGCACTAATCGACGATAGTAGCGGTGGGTAAACTATTTTTAATTTTTGGGATGGGTGTTGGAGAAATCTTTCCAGAATATTTTGAAGCTGACAAAACGTTTCTATCAGTCTAGTTTGGAGCATTGCAGACCCTTCTAGTTAGAGTCTGAAGACTTTCAGATCACTAGACTCAAGACTCAAGACTCAAGACTATTCTCATTGACAGTTTCTAATCCAGCGACGAAGACGATCCAGAGCTAAAGTGTTTGGTTGAGGATTTGGTCTTATCCACTGGAGAAGATCTCTTGGTTGGATATGATATAACGGATTCTTTTATTCGAAATCAAGATCGTTTGAAGATCCGATGATTGACGAAATACTCTTGGAAGGTTCTATTCTTGGAAATCAAGATCCTGATTGTATGGGCGAACATGATTGATGGGCTATCGACATGTTCCTTTAATAGCTCGAATGATCTTCTTAATTGATTCTGTCCAACGGGAAGATTGGAAGAATTCCTTTGGTAAGTGCCAACGGGTATGATGGCATAAAGAAGTATAAAAGGAAGTCGTTCCAGCTGTTCTAGTAGATGAACGATAGAGAAATTCCAGAGTTTGAAGCTCCTTGATTATTAGTCGATTCATATTGAGCAAAACTGTATTCGCAAAAGAGAGTCTATACTTAGTGATACCTTGAGGGAGTGTGGTAGATCTTCTACACCGTGAAATCAAGGGAGAACAGTGCTGTAACATCTCTTTGTTCATAGTGGAATCCATCCAGTGGGCTATCAGTGCAGAAGAGTGGACGTAGGCTTGAAATAAGCCGAACCACTATAAACCTTGCGTTCAATTTTCTCTTCCCTACTCTCAGTCTTATTTTGATTGTTGTTTGATAAGAAACAATTGTCTCAATTCTATCAACTGTCTAGTATTGTGTGATTATCATGAGAAGTTACTCTTTATACCTATTCACCCCCCTCTAGGTACTTTTACTAGCCATATCAATTGGTATCAGAGCTCGTGTACTCACTTTATTTGAAGCGTTTTACTTCAGAGTAAAAGATCCATGGCTAGTATGCTAGCTTCAGGGCTGATGGAAGGTCAAAGCAATACCAGACCTCCTTACTTTGATGGAAAGGACTACAACATCTGGAAAAACAAAATGAAAGCATTTCTTCGATCAAAGGATCCTCTAGAATGGGACGTTGTAGAAAAAGGAATCACTCCTAAAGTTGCATCTGTCTCAGAAAGAGGGAAAGAAACCGTTGAGACCAGCGGAATGACTCAGGAAAAGATAATCAAGAGACAAACTCTTGATGCAAAAGCTATTTATTCTTTATATTGTGCCTTGTCACCTATCGAATATAACAGAATATCTTCTTATGTTACAGAAAAAGAAGTCGGGATAGGTTACATATCACCTATGAAGGAACGATCGAGTGAAAGAGACCGAATCAACATCCTTCTCGATCAATATGAAGCCTTCAAAATGAAACCACGGAGAATCTATAAGCGACATGTTTAGTCATTTTACGAGAGATTGTAAATGGTCTTGAAAATCAAGGACAACCAATTTCTGATCCCATGAAGGTAAACAAGCTCTTTGCGTGGACTCTCCAAGGATTGGAATCACATAAAGACTTCAATAAGAGAGACGCAAAGAATCATGCCGCTATCTGTCGACGAGCTGGTTGGAACTCTTCAGCCTTATGAAGTGGAACGAATTAATGAAGACGAAGATCCAAAAGGTAAGAAATCCATTGCATTAAAATCAAATGATGATTCTGATGTTACAGATTCTGAAGATGATATGGACGATGAGGAGCTTGCTCTCATGATAAGAAGATTCAGAAAACTGAATGGAAAAGGAAGAAGGTTCAACTCAAAGAAACAAAGTTTTCAAAGACAACGGACCAAGTCTCGTTGATGATGATGAATCAAACAAAGATGTAGTTTGCTTTGAATGTAAGAAAAAGGGACACATCAGACCCAACTATCCTCTTCTGAAGAAGAAGAAAGGAAAAGCTGAAAAGTCTCGAAAGGCTCTCAAAGTCGAAACCTGGAGTGATACAGAGTGTGAAGAATGTGATGATGAATATGCCAACTTATGTCTGATGGCGCAATTAGACTCAGACTCAAACTCTGGATCAGACTCAGACAGTGAATTTGAGGTAAGTGATTTTAAAATTCCTGTCAAGGTTTCCAAATATATTGATGAGCTATGTTTTAGTCTTAAGACTTCTCTCAAAAGGATTTCCAAACTTAAAAAGGAAAACTTTGCTCTAAAACAACGGGAAAACATTTTAAAAGAAAGAGTTAAATGTCTGGACATGAATGTTTCCACTCTTAAAGAAAATGAAGATAGTCTTTTGAAAGAAAATGCTCTTTTAAAAACTGACTCATCAAATATCTCAAAGAAATTTTCAATAGGGTCCGAGAAACTTGAAAAAATTCTTTCAGCTCAAAGACCTTACTTCAATAAGTCTGGTCTAAGTATGACAGCAGAAACTATTCCCTTGATTGATTTTCCTAAAGTAAAAGAAATAATTAAGCAAAGACCCTCGAGAGAGGCTTACAAAAATCATTTCAAGAAGGTTTTTGTAAAGTCTGTAGGTCAAAATGCCCTCAGGTGTTCAAAGTGCAATAGCCCGAATCACTTTGAAAAAGAGTGTCCTATGGTTTGAAAACCTGTTAAGAAAACATGGGCTAATACTGTTTATCTTACTAACACCAATGGACCCAAGAAAATATGGGTACCAAAGAAAGCTTGAGACTCTCTTTTAAATGCAGGTCTCCATCAAGAAAAAGGTAAAGTGGTATCTGGATAGTGGATGCTCAAGACATATGACAGGAGACTCAAATTGCTTTATAAAGATCGTTCAAGTAAATGGTGGAAAAGTCTCATTTGGAGGAAACAGCAAAGGAAAAATTGTGGGATTTGGAACTGTGAAAATTGGAAATCTCACAATAAGTAATGTTTCCCTAGTGGAAGGACTCAATTACAATCTTCTTAGCATCAGCCAACTATGTGATACTGGTTTTAAGATCTTCTTTCAAGAAGGAATATGTTATGGAACTAGTAAAGACTCTACTCAGTCTTTCATGGGTCGAAGGCATGGAAATATCTACCTCTTAGATGTGAAACCGGATGAATCGCAATGTTTAATCTCAATTCAAGACGAAGCAAGTTTATGGCACAGAAAGCTTGGTCACATCAATATGAAGCAATTAGCCAAAATCTCTACAAAGTAGCTTGTTCGTGGTCTACCCAATTTATCATACCAAAAGTCTGATCTATGCACTCCATGTATATTGGGAAAGCAGTAAGAAATTCATTTAAGCCAATAAATCATGTCTCTACTAATCATGTCTTATTGTTTGCTACATATGGATATCTTCGGACCAACCAGAACCCAGAGCATTGGAGGTAAGAAATATTGCCTAGTAATTGTGGTCGATTACTCCCGATTTACTTGGGTATATTTCCTTGCAAGTAAGTCCGAAACCTTCTCGTATTTTGAAAAATTTATTAAAAAGGTTCAAAATGAAAAAGGATGTGTTATCTCTAGTATAAGAACAGATCATTGAGCTGAATTTGAAAATCAAGATTTTACAAAATTTTGTGATAAATCTGGCTTTAAGCATGTGTTCTCCTCTCCATATACTCCTCAGCAAAATGGAGTTGTGGAAAGAAAGAATAGATCTCTTCAAGAAATGGCTAGAACTCTTTTAATTGAAAGTAAGATTTCTTCACGATTTTGGGCTGAAAATTTGTTTCAACAGCGTGCTATATCATCAATAGAGTCTTTTTAAGACCTATTCTAGAGAAAACCCCTTATGAGATATTCAAAGATAAGAAGCCTATTGTTTCGTACTTTCATGTGTTTGGTTGCAAATGCTTTATACTGAAAAATGTAAAAGATCGAGTTGGTAAGTTTGAAGAAAGATCGGATGAAGGCATCTTCCTTGGATATTCTACATCAAGCAAAGCCTACAGAGTCTACAACAAGAAGAGTCAATTTGTGGAGGAATCAATGAATGTCAAATTTCAAGATTCTATGCAAAATGAATCGATCGAGACTCATCATGAAGAATCGAACTGCTCCGAGACTCTCCAAAGCTTACAACTCAAGAAGCATCTCAGACTCTGGAAGACCAACATCAAGCTATTCGTGAAGATTCAAGTAAAGAAAGAGATCATCAACCTGACGAATCAACCAGTAATTGGAAGCATAAGTCCAGTCATCCCAAAGATCTTATTATTGGCGACATTAATGAAGGAATTCGTACAAGATCCAAAAGGCGCGAAGAGTCTAGTCTTTGTGGCTCTCATTTCTGAAATTGAACCAAAAAGCATAGAAGAAGCTTTATCGATGAAAGCTGGATTGAAGCTATGCAAGAAGAGCTCGACAGTTCAACATTAATGATGTCTCGGGAATTGACATCGAAACCAAAAGGTAAAACATTATTGGAGCTAAATGGGTGTTCAGGAACAAGATGAATGAGAAAGGAAAAGTCGTAAGAAACAAAGCAAGACTCGTGGCCAAGGGTTATACGCAAGAAGAAGGAATAGACTATGATGAGACTTACGCACTAGTAGCAAGGTTAGAAGCTATTCGATTATTACTTGCGTTTGCTTGTTATAAAAATTTCAGGTTATTCCAAATGGACGTTTAAAGTGCATTCCTAAATGGTTTTATCCATGAGGAAGTTTATGTGGAACAACCACCAGGGTTTGAAGACCCAAAGAAGCCAGACTTAGTCTTCAGACTGAAAAAGGCCTTGTATGGTTTAAAGCAAGCACCTCGAGCTTGGTACGACAGACTAAGTAAGTTCTTAATACAGAATGGTTTTGTCAAAAGTAAAGTAGATACTACTCTATTTATCAAAAATGAAAACAAAAGCTTTTTACTTGTTCAAATATATGTGGATGATATTATTTTTGGATCCTCTAATGAAAGTCTGTGCAAGAAATTCTCTAAGTCTCTGCGGGATGATTTTGAAATGAGTATGATGGGAGAGTTAACCTTCTTTCTTGGACTCCAAGTAAAACAATTGAAGGAAGGAACTTCTATTCATCAAGAAAAATATGCTAATGATCTTGTCAAAAAGTTTGATTTGGAAAAGTGCAAAAAGACCGACATACCGATGTCAAGTTCTTTGAAGATAGACAAAGATGAAGAAGGGAAGAAAGTTGATCAAAAGCATACGGGAGTATCATCGGTTCACTTCTTTATCTTACTGCCTCTAGACCTGATATTTTGTTGAGTGTTTGCATCTGTGCTAGGTTTCAATCAGATCCTAGAGAATCTCATCTCAGTGCTGCAAAACGTATTATTAAATACGTTGCTTCATCTTCAAGCATCGGTCTTTGGTATCCTAAGAAGGGAGACTTTAATCTTCTTGGATATTCAGACACAGATCTAGCTGGTTGCAGAGTTGATAGAAAGAGCACCTCGGGAACTTGCCAGTTGCTTGGAAGCAAGACAGTGTCTTGGTTTTTAAGGAAACAAAATGCTATGGCTCTCTCTACAACAGAAGCAGAGTATGTAGCTCTTGGAAGTTGTTGTTTGCAAATTCTGTGGATAAAACAACAGCTACAAGACTTTGGAATTGAAGACTCATGCACTGAGATTAGATGTGACAACACCAGCGCAATCAATCTCACTAAAAATCCAATCCTTCACTCAAGGGCAAAGCATATAGAGATTCGACATCACTTCATTAGAGATCATGTTCAAAATGGAGAAATCTCGATTCAATTTGTTGATTCAAAGAGCCAACTAGCGGATATATTCACAAAGCCTTTGGAGAAAAATCAATTCGATACTATCCGTTCCAGACTCAACATTTTGAAGCTTGAGGAAGTTAAAGTCTAGAAACTCTCAGACCCTCAGACTCAGACGTTCATGGCTATAGACTGTAAGTTGTTTCAATATTCAAACTCGAAAATGTACGATCATTCGTTCAGTTATAATTGATTTATATTATCTTTAAAATGGCAGTTTTCTTTAAAAAGGACGGTTATCGTTTTTAAAAAGGAACGACTGTTCACTTTCCTTTATGTCGATTGGCCTTTTCCTTTTTAAATTGGGTTATATATATACAGTTAGTTCTTTTCTTCGCTTAACTCCAAAACCCTAAAAAGCATTCTCCTCCCAATCCTATCTCGACTTCGTGTTCATCTTCGAGAAAGTTGTCATCTTTTCTTGGGAAAGCGAGTCAAGGAATCTTTCAACGACAAGGAACGATGTCTTCTTCGAGAAAGTCTTCAAGAATCGCGAGCAGGGGACCACAGAGAATGAGGGAGGGTCCTACCCATTTCGATCTCACCGAGGAGGAAGAGTTACCGAGACAGCGACAGAGCCCGATTCACTCTCAACCACGTCACTCTCCACCATCTACCCCACAGGGTGTGGGTCAACAACCGGAGGAAGAAATAATCGAGGAAGTAGACCCTGTAAGAGTCCAAAAACCCTCTTTTATTTACAAGCTCTATCGTGCTTTGAAGAGCACTGGTACTCCGCTAAACTATGTAGATGATTTCCTTAAAGACAAGGGTTATGGAAATGAGTATGTCTTTTTGCGACGAATGGAGGATTTGGGAATTGCTCCCAAAGGAAAGGCTGAGGAAGCACTTGCAAACATTCCAAGTGACCGTCGTGTAGGAGGATTGAATCCCACTGATGGGAACGATGATGATAAACTGTTTAGTGAATTCCAACCTAGGATGGGTGTTGCTGCGAAGGTTAAGGGAAAAAGAACGGAGTTGTTCAAATCGAAAGAACATGAGGATCTATTCTTCAAACTGTTGAAACGTGGGGTGATAAACTCCAGGAGCATTGATTTCGACTTTCTGGATGCCATCAATGTGAACTTGAGAGAAAAGTTCAATCCGCTTCAACTTGAGCAATTTTGCTGCGATACCACAGACGGCTATGCACAATTGACAGCATATTTCTATTCAAATCTCAGCTTTTTAGATGCGAATAGAATATCCTTCAGTGTTCGAGACCAAGACTATGTGGTAGATGTGGACATGTTGGCAGATATAATTGGGGTTGAAAGAGGACGATATCAACCGGTCAAGGTTTCAATTGCTCGTACCTCACTGGAGCTCGTCAAAGACAGGAATGCAGAAGGGAGAATTACTTACGCAAGAATGCGTGCCATCAACATCTTGCTTCACAAAATTGTGATCAACTGTCTCAGGCCAAAATCAACATCCAAGACTGACGTGTCTAACTTTGAGGCGAAATTGATGTACGCGATCAATTCAGGGAGAAAGTTCTCTCTCCCTCACACCATTTTCTTCCACATGTACAGAGCGATGGTGAAGGACAAGGGCCAGTTGCCTTACTCAGGTCTTGTGACTAAGATCTTCAGACACTTGAACATTGAACCTCCACAAACTCTTTGTGTTCAACCATGCGACAAAATGGTGGTGGGTTTGAAAATAATGACAAAAATGCGTCCGAAAGAGCTTGATAAGGCAATGGAGAAGTTCAAAGTGAAAACTCCAGTCAAATCTCATCCAGTATCTTCTAAATCAAAATGGAAAGGGAAGGAGCCCATGGGTGCTCCATCCAAAAAGAAAAGAACTCTTATCTTAGAGGATGAAGATGAAGAAGATGAACTCCCTATCTCTGCCTTGGCATCGAAAAGGCTCAGTCGTTCTGTATCCAAATCAACGGAACGACAGGAAAAAGGAAAAGAAGCAGAGGAAAAAGAACAGAGAGAAGAAGAGGGAAAAGAAGAGAACAGAGAAGCAGAGGAGAAAGAAGAGAAGGAAAAAGAAGAAGAAGAAGAAGCAGTCAAAGAAAAGTCTGCAGATGGAGAGAAAGGCAATCAAGACGCTGACGAGCATGACCATCACTCTTCCCCAATTGAGGCCTTAGAAACAGGGGGAGATGGCGAGCAAGGAAGGACTACACCATATCCTGTCAACAGTGAAGGTGTGAGTCGCTCACCAGCAAATCCAGAAGATCTTCAGGCTTCTCAAATGCACGAGGACGGACATGATACCTCAACGCCAAATCTGCGCGATTACACTGAAGTTCCATCGTCTGCCTTTACTCCATCCGATAGAGCAAATGCCAGCACGCAGACGGACACTACAGCAGATTTTCGTCGCATCCTTGATCTTCTTCTGGAAATGCAGGGTCAAATATATGCTTTGGATTGTGAACTTCAAGTCCTGAAGAATGCTGGACAAGCGTCTTCTGTTACCCTGTCGAATCAAATGCAAGACCTCACTCTTCAAATTCAAGCAAATGCCAAAGGGGAAGAGGTGGCACATCTACGGGAAGACTTGAAGAGGCTGGAAGGCATCGTACAGTCGATGGGAGATTTCCAGATTGTGCGCGTTCCCAAGCCGACTTGACTTTTTTCTCACCTTTTTAATGATGACAAAAAGGGGGAGAATTGTAATCTTTGAACTTTGACTTTAAAATTTTTACTTTAGTTTGTTTGGATATTTGTTTTGAGTATGACTTGGGTGTGGATTTGAAATTGACTGTTGCATTTATATAAAGTGTTATTGTATGGCTTTACTCATGAAAGACTGACCTATTTTCTGTGGATGCAGAGTCTAGTTGAGTTGATAATCTTTATGAGATATCCATATTGCTTGAGTAATGTTTTGCAGGTCAAAGCTATTCAAATCTACAGGAAAGTTTTGTCACCATCAAAAAGGGGGAGATTGTTGGAGAAATCTTTCCAGAATATTTTGAAGCTGATAAAACATTTCTATCAGTCTAGTTTGGAGCATTGTAGACCCTTCTATTTAGAGTCTGAAGACTTTCAGATCACCGGACTCAAGACTCAAGACTCAAGACTATTCTCATTGACAGTTTCTAATCCAGCGACGAAGACGATCCAGAGCTAAAGTGTTTGGTTGAGGATTTGGTCTTATCCACTGGAGAAGATCTCTTGGCTGGATATGATATAACGGATTCTTTTATTCGAAATCAAGATCGTTTGAAGATCCGATGATTGACGAAATACTCTTGGAATGTTTTACTCTTGGAAATCAAGATCCTGATTGTATGGGCGAACAGGATTGATGGGCTATCGACATGTTCCTTTAATAGCTCGAATGATCTTCTTAATTGATTCTGTCCAATGGGAAGATTGGAAGAATTCCTTTGGTAAGTGCCAACGGGTATGATGGCATAAAGGAGTATAAAAGGAAGTCGTTCCAGCTGTTCTAGTAGATGAATGATAGAGAAATTCCAGAGTTTGAAGCTCCTTGATTATTAGTCGATTCATATTGAGCAAAACTGTATTCGCAAAAGAGAGTCTATACTTAGTGATACCTTGAGGGAGTGTGGTAGATCTTCTACATCGTGAAATCAAGGGAGAACAGTGCTGTAACATCTCTTTGTTCATAGTGGAATCCAGCTAGTGGGCTGTCAGTGCAGAAGAGTGGACGTAGGCTTGAAATAAGCCGAACCACTATAAACCTTGCGTTCAATTTTCTCTTCCCTACTCTCAGTCTTATTTTGATTGTTGTTTGACGAGAAACAATTGTCTTAATTCTATCAACTGTCTAGTATTGTGCGATTATCGTGAGAAGTTACTCTTTATACCTATTCACCCCCCTCTAGGTACTTTTACTAGCCATATCAATGGGGACCTTGAGCATTTAGCGCCCTCACCCTAGGCCTCAAAACCTCACAGTTTCATGCGACATGTGATTTGTGCTTGCTATGTGAATGGTGGGTAAGATATCGTTCATTTCTTATTGTTCTTATCTTTTTACTTTCCATATTTCAATTATGCGCTTTATATTTCAATGGCAATACGTTTTAATCACAGATGCCCCTTTAGGTTTAGGTTTAGATGGGTAAACCCGAATTGGACGTTGTCCCCGAGCCGAGAAATCTCAAGACTATGGGAGAATCTTGACCTAAGACATCGAAATTATGTGGAAAAGCACATAGGCTTCCTCCCGGCTTTATTAAAATTGAACCACATATCACAATGGTGAAAGCATTGGCTCATTTTTGGAATCCCATGACTTCCACTTTTGTATTTAATCGATATGAATTGACCACTATAATTGAGGAGTTTTGAAAAGCCATCGGGTTAGGTAAATCCTCTTTAGGTTTCGTCACTGCTCCTATTGGTCAAGATCTAATATCTCTTCTAAGTCAATTCTTCAGTATCCCCACTGACAAGATTAGGGCTATTCTTGAAGAAAATTCTCATTCCGTGCCTTATACATTCCTTGAACAACATTTCCTAAGCCTTAAGCTTAAATTTGGGAAGCAAATTCCTCGTGTCTTCCTACTCATGTTCTTTAGCTTTGTCGTATTCCCGCATACCCGAAAAACAATGGATCCTTTAGTCACTCACATTGTCAATCAAATGTGCGCCTTTAATTGTTTTACTCATATGATCATTGCCAAAACATTCATGTCTCTTAATCGTTTTAAAGCAAGTGGCCGAGAAACTCTTAGAGCCCCATTAGGATTTCTCCAAATTTGGCTTTTCTCACGTATCAAATAATTTGCCCCTCACATGAAGATCGTCAATGTCACAAAATATTATCATCTTATTTTAAAATTCTGCCAAAGAAATAAATTCTTTCCATTAAGAAAAGGGGCATTCTAATTAAATATTTGTTGTCGTTCCTTTTCAATTGTATAATTTCTTTTGAAGAAATTTTGATAAGAGGATGCTATGTGATATTGGGATCATATATGCTTCTTATCACTATTTCATCTCAAGAAAATATAAAATTGACTAGGTTTTGTATTTTCTTGATTTCTTTTGACTTGTACTAATTTGGACTATCTTCTTTCAAAAAGTATTAAAAGCGGCTTAAAGGCACTTCATTATAGAGATTTTCTCTCAAACAAGGATGGAAAACAAAGACACTCAAGTTTGAGTAACTAATTTGGAAAATCGACTTGACGAAACAATCGCCACATTCGTAGATTTTGAAGCGTTCATAACTCCATTACTTCCTACCAAAACTGCGCCCACTCTTGAAGATCTTCAAAATCAAGTAAATGAAATGCATGGAATGATGATATGTCTTATGGATTGTGTAAATCAAATGGCTATAGAATTATCAGCTCTTTCTTTGCCAAAGACGACTAGTTTTTATTCGAAGGGTAAAGGAAACAGGCTTATGAAGAACAAGTATCTGAATTTGAACTATCTTTTGGGACTGGCGAATGTAATCAAAGACGTCTTAATATGATGGACGTGGTTCATGTTCGATCGCATCATGATCTCAATAAGAAGCCACGTAAGCATGCCTCGGCTTGTCAGTTCACACATTTACCAAGACCACTCTCTCAATTATTGCCCATGCTTTTGGAAGAGAGATTGGTGGCTAAGGAAATCTCGAGAGAAAACCCCCCAAAGTTTACTGGATTCGATATGTCCAAAGCATGCGTGTATCACATGGGAGAAAAAGGACATGATGTTGATAACTGCCTAGTCCTTAATGTCAAAGTTCAAAATCTGCTTGATAAGGGGATTCTGATTTTTAGGGATGCTGCACAAAGGTATAAAGGAATCTACCATCTTGGAGCTATGAATGTGACCATAATTGATGTTACTAGACCAATCGGAAGCACGCCCACTTCTTCTTTAGTGTAGAAAAAATTGCTTTAATAGTTTCTCATTCCATTAATTCTCCTATACAAGGGAATCTCCATATGTTCAATTCATTTATTCAAGTTTGTTATTTCATTTGCCATCTTTGTAAACACTTGGATCTTGAGCCGTTGATCCAAGATAGTATACTTTGTAATGTGGCCTTATCATTTTAGATTCAATAAAGCATACGCACGTTTATTAAGGACTTGTGAAAGCACTCTAAACCAGTCCTATGATGATGCTTTGAGGTCTGGATTTTCACACGTTTCCTAGTTTTCCCAAATTGATTTTTGGAACGAGGATGTCTGAGGATATGAGGACAAGTTCCCTATTGATCATTTTTTGAAAATGGCATTTAAAAGATTGTTTTCATAAAAACAACACGCACTGCATTTATTGTTACTATATTAACCATTTTCATTACATCTCATGCATAACACTTTGTATAGTCATGATAGTCATATGCATGGCTCGGATTCACCCCTTGGGAATTCAAGCGGACCCCATTATTTTGAGTTTGAAGATGAAGACAATTCAAAGGTTACTAAAAAGGAATATATCCATCATGAGGAATCTAAACCTCCCATAGTTGAGCAGACCGTTACAGTGAACTTAGGTAATTCTAAGAACACAAAAGAAGCACAAATTGGGGCAGACCTTTCTAGAGCCGAAATCGAAAGAATGGTTGAACTTCTGAAGGAATACCAAGATGTGTTCGCTTGGTCCTTTGTTGATATGCCAGGCTTAAATACTAATATTGCGGAGCATTCGCTACCTCTTGATTTGAATATCCTACCTAAAAAGCATGAGCTTAGGAGGACAAAACCGAAATTATCCAAGAAAGTTGAAGAAGAGGTCATGAAACTCTTGAGAGTAGACTTTATTGCAGTCTCACGTTATGCTGATTAGACTAGAAACATTGCCTCGGCTATGAAGAAAGATGGATGATTTCAAGCGTGCGTTGACTATCGTAGCTTGAACAAAGCAAGCCCTAAAGAGGACTTCCCATTACTACATATTGATGTCTTAGTTGATTGTGCGATGTGATTTGAACTATTCTCCTTTATGGATGAATTCTTTAATTACAACCAAATCCACGTGAAGGAAGAGGATAAAAGTAAGACCTCGTTTATCACCCTATGAGGAAGTTTCTATTACAAGGTGATGCCCTTCAGCCTTAAGAATGCTGGGGCAACCTATTAAAGAGTCATGGTAACCTTATCCCATGACATGATGTATAAGGAAATTGAAGTGTATGTTGATGACATAATTCTTAAATCAAGACAAGGCAAAGACCATGCTGAACTCTTAAGGAAACTCAAATTGAGGCTTGACCTCGCAAAATGTATATTTGGGGCAAAGTCTGGGAAGCTTCTTAGATTTATGGTTAGTAACAAGGGTATTGAGATAGATCCCTCTAAGGTGAAGGTCATATGTGACCTAAAACCTCCTTCTACTATTAAGGAAGTCCGAAACTTACTGGGAAGATTGAATTATGTTGTGAGATTTATCTCTCAATTGTCAGAAACCACTAAGCCGTTCTTCAAGCTGTTAAAGAAGAACGCTAAGGTCAACTAGGATGAAGAATGTCAGAAATCATTTGAAGAGCTTAAGCAATATCTTTCACAATCTCCTGTACTTGTACCACCTATCCAAGGCGTGCCTTTGATCTTGTATCTCACCATTCACGAAGAGTCTTTAGGAGCCATGTTGGCATAAAAATGACCCAAGGTTGGAATAGAACATGCCATATACTATCCCAGTAAGAGGTTTTCTTACTACTTTCAAGGTCTGATATCTTGAAATGGAAAAGACCTATGTAGCCTTATTTGGGTTTTACACCGATTGAGGCAATATACTCTTCACCACCACATCCTTCTAGTTACTGAGAATGACCCGATTAAATACCTTTTGGAGAAGCTTGCATTGGTTGGAAGGCTCGCTAAATGGCAAATATTACTCTCTGAGTTTGATATCCAAAGCATGGCACAAAAGTCCGTTAAAGGGTGAGCTATAGCCGATATATTAGCTGAAAATCCTGGGAAGTCTGATGATTGGGATGAGGTTGATGAACGGATTTATTTGGTCTCACATTGGGACTGTTAACCTTTCTAGTTCTAGCATTGGGGTAGTTTTAATATCCCCAAAAGGTCAGCATTATCCAGTAACTGCAAAGTTCGTATTCTCTTGTACCAACAATATTTCTAAATATGAAGCTTGCATCATTGGTTTGCAATTAGCCATCGATACGAAAGTCAGAAAGCTTCAAGTGTATGGTGATTTTGCACTCATCATCCTCCAGATGGGAGGTGAATGGCAAATGTAGGACATAAAGTTGATTCCTTACCATGAATATCTCAAAGACTTTGTCAATGAATTTGATGAAATCTTTTTTGATTATCTGTCGAGATCACAAAATCAATTTGTTGATGCCCTGGCAACTTTATCTTCAATGTTACAGGTAACTGATGGTTTGAGCATTGATCCTTTGTAAATTGACGTCTTGAAGAAGCCTGCTTATTGTCTGATGATTGAAGAAGAACCTGATGGTCAACCCCAGTATTATGACATCATGAATTACCTTCGGGAAGGCAAATTTCCCCAAAGGAGTCAAAAGAATGATCGAAAATACCTTAAGAAGTTGGCATCCAAATTCTTCCTCAATGGATGAGCCCTTTATAAAAGGTCTTTCGTTTCAATTTTACTGAAGTATGTGGATGCACAAGAAGCTAAACTCCTGATGAAAGAAATTCATGAAGGAGAATGTGGCCCTCATATGAATGGTCATCTCTTAGCAAGAAAAATCATGAGGTTCGGTTATTATTGGTTGATCATGAAAGTCGATTGTTATTTAGCATGTGAGGTGCTGTCACCATTGCCAAGTCTATGGAGACAAAATCAATGTTCCTCCTAATGAACTACATCAAATGTCCGAATCCTGACATTTTTCAATGTGGGGCATCGACATCATCAGACCAATTAATCCTAAAGCATCGAATGGACACCGTTTTATCTTAGTAGCCATTAATTACTTCACTAAATTGATTGAAGCTAGTTCTTGTGCCCATGTTACTACAAAGAGCATGGCAAAGTTCATCCGTCATAATATCATCGCTCGATATGGAGTTCCTCAAGCAATTATCACAGACGATGGATCAAACCTAAACAACAAGGTGGTGGATGAATTGCTTAAAGATTTCCACATTCGCCATTTGAATTCTTCTCCTTACCGCCCACAAATGAATAGAGCTAGGGAAGCGGCAAATAAGAATATCAAGAAGATTTTAACCAAAACGACAAAAAATTATCGTGATTGGCATGATCGGTTACAAAATGCTTTGCTTGCTTACCGAACTTCAATTCGTACTTCAACTAGGGCAACACCATTCTCATTAGTTTATGGGATGGAGGTTGTGTTACCCATGGAAGTGTAAATCCCTTCATTAAAGGTACTTTCTCAGATCAAGCTCTCTGAAGCTGAATGGGTTCAACAAAGATTTGAACAACTCAATATGATTGATGAAAAGAGGGTAAAAGCCCTATGCCATGGACAAAGCTATCAAACTATGAAGGGAAAATGCTACTTGGTGGGAAGTTTACTTCAAACTATGAAGGTCCATATATTGTAAGGAAAATGCTACTTGGTGGGGCACTAATCCTTGTAGAAATGGATGGCCAAGAATTGTCAAGACTTATAAATGCTGATGCGGTCAAGAAGTATTATCCATAAATAAAGTGAAAGGATTTTGAATTGCTTTTGGATTGAATCCAAGCCACTTTAGGATATTTGCATCATGCATTTCATGCATATATGTTGCATCTGCATGTTTGTTCATTTTGCAGGATCTCTGAAGAAGATTTTACTTGTCAATAGGAGGTTGATCTCAGAAATGCAAAACTTTTAAAAAGTGCCAATCTTTCTTAGAACTTAGAAGTGACTTTGTCCCTTAGAATGCCAAAAGAGTCAGTTAGAACTCTAGAAGTGAACCCCTATGTTAAGCAAAGCCTTTCTGTCCACAAATTTTATTCAACCTCGTTTTCCTAAAGTCTCGCTAGTAGGGTTAAGGGAACATGTCTTTTCAAACAAAATTTCGTTACATTTTCATTCCTCAGGGAGTTGAATTTAACCAAAGTGTGCTTTGAAAAACCCGAAAAGGATTGTTAAGTATACCAAGTGGTAGTGCTTAAAATGATGAGAGGCAACCCCTTTACCAAACATGTCCCTATATACTCTCTAAGAGAATTGACCAAAAAGAACCATGTCTTAGGGCATAGGGTTCATTTACAGTAAATACATGGTTTGAGATGATAAAGGCATTTCATTTCTCAATCCCAAACACTATTGATATCCATTATAAGCCACTTTGAGCTAAATAGGGAGCATTTCCAAAATAACTCTATCAAGAACAACCCCACATTGGGGCAAAATAGGGGGCCTTGGTTGAAAATTATGGAGCAAAAGATCAAGAAAGATTTTATTGCTTTTATTTGCATCAATCTTCTTGTGCTAGCTTTAGGTGATTTCTTATCGAAGCTCAAAGCATCGTAAAGTGATGAAGAGCATTTTGTTCACTATCCCTAACATAATTACCCTTTGCTTAGCCAATTTGAGCTTCATGCAATTCTTTCATAACCCTAGGTGATGATTATCTCCCCACATTGGGGCATGGCATGTGATTTATCAACAAAATTAAAAATGTTGGTCATGTTTATAAATACCACTCGAGAGTCCTAGATGCTCAAAAGAAATTAAATACTATAGGGCATAAAAAAATAGTGTGCCTAGTAAAAGCAAGGCCAATGCTCATGAAAAAATGCAAAGACTAGCAAAATCAATGGCCATGCAAAAGACCATCTATTTTAAAACAAAAGAAAAGCCTTGAAAAAGAAAATATGTATGGCGAGTAATGTCATTACAATAGAGAGTGAAGCTCTCACGTCTCAAGACAAATGGTCAAAAGGACTCTCGAGATAGGTTAAATTTCAAGAGTCAGACTTTTGAAAAGTCGTGTGATGGTAATGATGCCAAGATAATCACTCACTTTTAACCATTTGATATATGAAAATTTTTCAAGCCTTTTTAAGGCTCACCCGAACCAACATTACAAACCTTATCCGAAGTCTCTTTCGATTGGGATGGTTTGAGTTGAAATGAGAGTATCACATAGGAACTACCGCTAGAAGGAGTGGAAGTAATCATTACTTATCTTATCTTTGAGGTTCCTAACTTGTAAACCTGATGAAGATATTGATCGAATATTCATTTCTTGGCCTCAAAGTGCATACCCTTTGTGTAAACCCATGACCAAGCCATCATTATGGTCCTTTTAAAAGACTTTTTTATCAATGAATTGTATTCACCGTGAATGTTTTGAAAGCCTTAAACATAGGTTGAGTGAGACTTCTCTAGTGAGATGTAAATAGTTTTCCCACATCAATGGTTGGGAATAAAAGCCCTTTTTAAGAGCCAGTGTGAAAGACCTCTTTTGATTAGGATATTTCCACTTGGCATATTTGACTTAACCCTTAGATGGTTTAATCAAATCTCATTTTGTTAAAATCCTCAAAGGAATTTAACAATTGACATCATTTCGCAAGATTGACTCTCACACAGTCTTGAAACCCTTTTTTAAAATATGCATTCCTTAGTGAATCGGTTTTTCGTCATCTTAAACCATAACCCTTGCTTTTGGTCTTTGGTTACCCTAAACCATACACTTTGTTTTAGGTTCTAGGTTATCCATAAACTGTCTTTAGGTTTTAGGTTATCTATAAACCTTGTCTTTAGGTTCTAGGTTATCCTTAAACCTTATCTCTTAAGTTCTAGGTTATCCTTAAACCTTGTCTTTAAGTTCTAGGTTATCCATAAATCTTGTCTTTAGGTTCTAGGTTATCCTTAAACCTTGTATTTTAGGTTCTAGGTTATCCTTAAACCTTATCTTTGGGTTCTAGATTATCCTTAAACCTTATCATTAAGTTATAGGTTGTCCATAAACCTTGTCTCTTAGGGTTCTAGGTGATCCTTACACCTTGTCTTTAGGTTAGTGGTTATCCTCAAACCATTCCTTTTTTCATTTAGTGATTTCATTTCCTTCATTTCATTCCACAAGAGAGAGAGAGAGAGAGAGAAAAGAGTGAATAAACTCCATCAAGAGTTCATATACCCTGATGAACAAAGGTAAGTGTCAAGTACGTCCCGAACCAAATATCTTTTCTTTTGTCTTTTTCTATTTGCAAAGTAGAATCGATTAAAAATTACAGGTATCAATTTTGTCTTTAAGTGGAACCTTTTCAAATTTTCATTCAAAGAGGGGCATTTGTTGACACCTAAGTTTTAATCAACGGAACATTAAAAAGTAAAAAAACGAGATTTAGGTTTCCGATCGCAACGGAGCCCAATCTCTAGACCAAAAAGTGTTGTTTTTCATTTCTTTCTTTTGCATTGTCGTTTTAAAGCAATTTCTAGCTCATTTTCAAAGAAAAAAACCCGAAAAGTCAAACGATTGACTTTTGGGTTGACTTTTTGGTCAACATTTTGACCAAAAGTCAACCTAGGGTCAAAAAATTGACTTTTTATCCAAAAAATTCCATTAGCTTTAATTTCATTCTTTTTTGAATCAATTTCTTAAAAATTCAAGTATTTGACCAAAAAAAATGCACAAATACATTTCTTTTAATGCCAATTTAACTTTTTGGTCAAAATTTTCATAAAATTATATTAAGAAACTTGCTTTCTAAATTTTTCAGTTTTAGGTTCTAAATTTACCAAAAATAAAATTACTTTTATTCTAGTTATAATTAGGCGTAGTTTCTTTTTCAATATTTGGTTTAGAGACTGTTTGAAATCTACCTACACGTCCAATTTCGCGATTTATCAAGTCAAAATATGAATTGCCATTGTAAATCCTAATCAGTAGACCAAAATCAATTTCTCATGAATTACGAATGGATGATTGCATTTCACTCATTTTCTTGAGATAAATCCAAATCCAGGGTCAATTTTGGGAGATTCACTTGGGTATATTCTAGTTTGGTCAATTTGACTTATTCAGAGGTTAGAAAACCTAGCTAATATGCTTCAATTGATGTAATTTGACTTGGCACATTCTATACTAGAATGTAATTGAAATAATTGAGCTTCAATTTGGCCAATTAAGGTTCGATTAAAAATATGAGTTTAGCTTGTGGCCACGCTTTAGTAAGAATTCAATAAATTTAAATATTTTGTGCACAATTAGTCAACTTGAGATAGCCTCGATTGCATCTCATTTGATCCGATTCATGTAGAAATATTTGGTTTTGTTTAAATTGGGTAAAACCAGGAAAATCAGAATAAAATTCGGACAAAACTACAACCCAGTGTTGACCGGCGTTGACCAGATTTGATTGGTGTTGACTGGCGAATTTTTCCGGTCATTTTTTAGTCGGAAACCACCCTCAGCTAACACACTTCATGGCCAATGCATATATGCTCTTAATTTCAAATTTCGAAATTTTCCTTGGATTTTACGAAATTTGCAAATTTGCCCCCCTAGGTTGATAAAATTACAAAAGGACTCCAACTAATCCCTTA
This sequence comes from Eucalyptus victrix, assembly GCA_016097545.1. NCBI lineage: Eukaryota > Viridiplantae > Streptophyta > Magnoliopsida > Myrtales > Myrtaceae > Eucalyptus > Eucalyptus victrix. The sequence goes on from CM027842.1 coordinate 52,325,474, forward strand.
TCTCAAGATTAGATCATCACTGTCCATTTAGAATACATCATGACCATTCAATTTAAAGATGTGATGGATTTGGGTGTCATCTTAGGGCTATTAAGTTTGTTAAGAAGAAAGATGACATTCTAACCCTTGGATCGATCCAAGGGCTAGGATGGCCTCTCTCATACACATATAAATATCATTTTTCCTCTGAAAGGGGGAGGGGGATCGTGGATTCCATACATGAAAAGTCAAGGGAGTCTCACTCTCTTTCTGTTTTTTTTTTCTTTCTCCCCATCGACTTTCTCCCTCTCATCTTCGCGCGCATTTTTTTTTCCTTTGGCCGCACCACCCCTTACCGGTGTTTAGCCTCTCGCCGGCGAGCTCTCCAATGCTGCCAACCACCACAACGTTCCTCTGCCCTGCCTCAAGTTCCATGTGGCTTGGAACAATCAGAAAAGTCGCTGGTGGTCTTTCGGTGCCCGATCTAGTAGCTATTCTATCTAGCAGCAAATCGGAGCAAATTCAACATCGTCTTCAGCATCTCCAGCAATCTCAGTTCCTCTGGGACAGTCCTTAAGGTTCCTTGGTGTTGCGGTGACTCGGTGACAGTTCGTGAGAATTCGTTTCATGCGAAAACATTAAGAGGTAAGCTCTTTTGTCTCGAGCTCGATGAAGCGAGGTCTCAATAGGAGATCAGGGCTAGAGCTCATCTTAAGGATTGATTTGTGAGGTCTATGATGACTTGGTGATGTTTAGGATGTATTGGGAAGGAATTAGATAGGCTGTGATGATTATAAGATGTTTGATTGCTTGGATGATCATTGATCTGCAATTTCGGATCTATGATGGATCTCTCTGTGCATATGTCTGGAAACAAGCTAGTAGATGTGCTTTTTTGTGCTCCATGCCTTTGTGAGAGTCAAAGATGACTTGATTAGCTTCCAATGAGCTATAACACGTTCCGATCCGATGTCATTTGCTATATGAAATCTGCTTTGAAAGTCGGGAAATGATTCTGGAAATGTTTTAGTTCACTATTATGTATTGATCGATCCTGGCTGCTTGTCGTTTTTCTGTGGATTTTTGTGCTTTGAATCACGCCTTCATGAAAATTGTTCAAAATATGTTTCTCTACAACATATATTTTTTCCAGAATTTGTAAAAATCATTTGGATAGGTCGATTCCTAAAAAAAATCGTTCTTATTTCTGCAAGTTTTTGACACCAGAAGTAACTTTCTGATTTGACCAAAACGAGGTCCGAAACAACCTCGTTTCAGCTCGAGTCCTCTTAGGATTAGATAATAGACATCCTAAGCTTCAAAATGGTAGGTTGTATGCCCCAATCGAGCGTCGTTTGATCTGGAAAAACACCTCTGAAGATTAATAATTCTGCAGTAGTTTAGGTCTTTTTCGTTTTTGATTATGTTCCGCCTTCTGGCTTTTTTTTATTTTTGTGCCGACTTTCCTGGTCATTTTTTGACCAAATTGTCTTCATGAGTTTGTTCTAAATCATCTTGTGTATCTTTTGTAATTTTTTCATGATTTTTGGATGTGTTCAACTAGGTCAGATCTACTCAAATCTAAGCCTAGGTCAATCTGTTCCATATTGATCTCTGATTTTGCCATTTTTGTACTGATTTTTGTGTTGAGTTTTGGAATAAATTTTCTACATGACAGTTGCTTGTATAAGTGTTTTAAATGTCTTGTATTTTTTTTTTCAAAATTTTTAGACATGTTTAGCTAGATCAAAATCACTTAGATCTAAACATAGAACAGTTTGTCCTGCATTGGTCTGAAATTTGTTTTGATGAAATTGAGTCCATAAATGCACCTATTTGGTCTCAAATCCTTTATGAGAGTTTAAATACATGATACTTATGTTCAATTGATGCATGCTTTGCAAGATTTTTACATTGACAAATTGAGTCAATTGCATGCATTAGAGTAAAAGGTACTACAGTAACATGTGCTGGACATATAATTTGTCTGTTTTGCCATTTTTGACATAACTCATGTGATCTTAATTGAGTTTCAAATTCTTGACGATAAATCTTCATCATTGCATGCTCTATATGTGAGATTTTTGGTAGGATTTTTGCATGTCTTGAGGATGCCTGAATTCATACTTGTTCGGTAAACTTAATGCTGAAATGAAACCTTGTCATATGTGCACATTTCCATGCTTATTTGAGTCATTTAGAGATCAAATCTTGCGATCATGCCTTCTTGATGATTGAACCGCATGTTGCAAGGTTTGCATATATATTTAGGTCATATCCTTTGAGTATCATCTTACACATTAAATTTGTCTCATAAAAATGTTCATCACACTTATGATTTCCAAGCATACCATTAGGAATTATGAATCATTTCATAATGTCATTTCAATTGTATGACATTTTGCATACCGACTTAGGATTAGATGACTATCCAAACTTTCCTTCGTATTCAATCCTAAGTCCTATGTGATTTATTCATGCCGTTTGTGCATTCTTTGAGTGATTTTGAGGTTTTCTAATGAATGCTTTGTTGGAATATAATACGCGGAAACGACAAGATGTTGCAATTTACATCAACGTGAAATCACCAGAGAAATAAACGAGAAAATCAGGACACCAAAAATTTACGTGGTTCGGTTCGAGTATCGGTACCTACGTCCACGGGGAGAGTCAGCAGCAAATAATCCACTATAATCGGAGTATCAGAGTTTACAATTGCTCAATCGCTCAAGTGTTTCCCACACCTAGATTTAACCCCAAACCCAAAGTGTATAAATAACAACTCGCTTGGGTATAAACTCACGGCACAAATTACCGCGTTCAAGTCGTACGCCAAAAGAAAAGATTCCCAAGCTTTCTCGTGTAGCTCCTCTCTCTCGGCGGCGTGCGGCTTCTCGTGGATTGTACGTAGGGCTTCGGTGGACGTTGAACGGCTAGAGAGAAGAAGACTTGCAATTCCGATTCTTCTTTTTATATGTGCATGTACCTGTGTGCCCAAGGGAGGGCCCACCTACGCTCCTTGCTTCGACTTCACGTTGAACTTGTGTGTGTGCTTGACTTTTGGGCCCCACCTTTCTTCTGCGTGCAGAAGGAATCACGTGCAGAGGCTTCACAGCTTCATTCTTCTTCTTCAATTCGGATTCTGCAATAGCAAAGAAGAAAGTTTCCCTTCAAATATTTTATTTTTATATTTCTTCTTTTCTAGCGAAAAACTCGAGACATAATTTTAACAATTCTCCACCTTGGCTCGATGTTTGAAGCCAAGTTATAGTGCTTATCATCCATGCTACTCTCCCAACGCCCCGACGGGTGCTCACTCTCCACAGACGCCAATAAAGCTCAAGCTCTGCTTGAGCTTTGCCAAAGGAACATATTTAGTCATCATGTCTGCTAGGTTATCTGCTGTAGCAATCCTTTTAACGGTAACATTACCCTTAGCTAAGACATCTCGGATGAAGTGGTACCTAATGTTGATATGCTTCGTTCGCTTATGATAAACTGGATTATACGCCAAATATATCGCACCTTGGTTATCACAATGTATATCCACACTTTTTTGATCTAACCCAAAGTCTGAGAGCAAACTTTGTAACCATATCGTCTCTTTCACTACAAAGGTTAGTGCCATGTACTCAGCCTCAGTCGAAGACAAGGCAATGTGATCCTGTAAGGATGCTTTCCAACTAACTGCACCACCCGCTAGCGTAAACACGTACCCTGCTAAAGATCTGCAATCATCCAAGTCACTAGCATGATCCGAATCCACAAAACCAGTGGTCTCACTGCCATTGCTGTCCTTTCGATACATTATACCCATGTCTGTTGTCCCCTTCGAATATCTAAGGATCCAGTTCACAGCTTCCCAATGAGCTTTATCAGGACGCTTCATATAGCGACTAACCACGCTCACAGCTTGTGAAATATCAGGCCTAGTGCACACCATAGCATACATAATACTACCCACGACACTAGAATAAGGAACACGGGACATATACTCCTCCTCATCCTTAGTTTGCGGTGATAATTTATCTGAAAGTTTAAAGTGCTTCGCTAAAGGTGTACTTACAGATTTTGCCGTCTGCATATTAAAACGTGCCACAATCTTCTCAATATATTTCTTTTGAGATAGACGTAAAACTCCTGCAGTCCTGTCACGCAAAATCTCCATACCCAAAATTTTCTTTGCAGCACATAAATCTTTCATCTCAAATTCAGCATTCAACTGCTTCTTCAGCACATCAATATCAGACATATTCTTAGCTGCTATCAGCATATTATCAACATATAAGAGTAGATAAATTAAAGAACCATCATCCAATCTGCTAAAGTAAACGCAGCTATCCATCTGATTTTTTGAATAGTCTTGACTAGCCATGAAAGCATCAAAACGTTTATACCACTACCTAGGAGACTGTTTTAGCATATACAAAGATTTCTTTAACAAGCAAACATAATTTTCCTTACCCAGAATAGCAAATCCCTCTAGTTGCCTCATGTAAATATGCTCCTCCAACTCACTGTGAAGAAATGCAGTTTTCACATCTAGTTGCTCTAACTCGAGATCCTGCGAAGCAACTAAGGCAAGTAAAACACGAATAGAAGTATGTCTTACCACAGGAGAGAACACCTCGTTGTAGTCAATGTCCTCATGCTGTGTATATCCCCTCGCCACAAGTCTCGCCTTATACCTCACTGCCTCGACACCGGGAATGCCCTCTTTCCATTTAAAGACCCATTTACTTCCGACAATCTTTTGGCTCTTTGGTACTTTGACCAGCTCCCATGTCTGATTTCGATGGAGTGATTCCATCTCTTCACTCATAACCCATAGCCATTGCGATGACTCCGAACTAGCCATCGCCTCAGAGTAAGATGAAGGCTCATCTGTCTCCACCTCATCACCTACAGTTAATGCATAAGCAATATCTGTATAACCATAACGTACCGGTGGTTTAATTTACCTTCTCTGTCTATCTGCGGCTATAGTTTGCTGCGGCTTTGCTGGTTGTTCACTATCACCGACTTCAGGAACTGTGGCTTCATCTGCAGTCTCAACTTTTGTTACCTTTGAGGTCTTCGGAGTCTCCACTTGAAACTCCACCTGACTAATGACACCATGATCTGTCTTCTCTGCTGATTGTGTCTCAGAACTCCTCTGTTGAAGCATTGCAGTTTCGTCGAAGATCACATCTCTACTAATTAGAAAACTGGGTGATCTGGGATTGGTGCACCACAGCCGGTAGCCTTTCACCCCAAGTGCATAACCCAGAAATATGCACTTCTTCGCCCTTGGCTCAAGCTTACCATCACTTGCATGAGCATACGCAGGACATCCGAATATTCGTAATCCGGGATAATCAACAGGCTTCCCTGACCATACTTCCTCAGGAGTCTTCCACTCGATAGCAGATGATGGAGATCTATTAATCAGGTAACATGACATGTTCACTGCTTCAGCCCAAAATTCCTTGCCAAGTCCTGCATGCGAAAGCATGCATAGAGTTCGCTCAAGCAAAGTTCTGTTCTTCCATTCTGCCACGCCATTTTGCTGTGGTGTCCCAGGTATTGTGCGGTGTCTCACAATACCTTCTTTCTCGCAGAACTCGGTAAAATCTTTACCACAGAACTCCATGCCATTATCGGTTCTCAGGCACTTGATCTATTTATCTGACTGCTTCTTAATCAAAGCCTTAAATTTCTTGAACCGATCAAACACATCATATTTGTGCTTTAGAAAGTAAACCCATACCTTCCTCAAATAATCGTCGATAAAAGTCAGCATATATCGGCACCTCCTTTTGAAGGAACTGAAGACGGGTCCCAGACGTCTGAATGAATATATTCAACCGGTCGTTTGGTCGAATGAATAGCTGTAGTAAACTTAACTCTGTGCTGCTTCCCATAGATGCAGTGCTCACATAAATCCAGCTTTCCTGTTTTTTGACCACTGAACAACCCCCTTTCACTCAGCATCGTCATACCTGCCTCACTCATGTGCCCCAAACGCAAATGCCATAATTGAGTCAAGTTAGAGTCTGACTCACCTGATGAAACTACAGTGGTTCTAGTCACGGTCTCTCCCAGTAGATGATAGAGAGACTTTCTTCCCCTTCATCACTGTCATGGCACCTCGAGAGATTTTTAGTACTCCATATTTAGTAGTGTACCTACACCCGATGTCATCGAGTGTCCCTTGAGAAATAAGGTTCTTCTTGAGCTCTGGTATATGCCTCACATCTGTTAATGTGCGAACCACCCCATCGTGCATCCGGATCCGAATTGTCCCTATCTCCACAGCCTTACAGACTGCATTATTCCCCAAAATAACCCTACCACCATCTGTAGCTTTGTAAGTAGTAAACCAGTTCTTATAAGGCGTCATGTGATAAGAACACCCCGAATCTAGCACCCATTCGTCTTGTGACGAAGTAGTAGTCACATATAAGACAGCTTCTGCATCCTTATTGCTCCCCTCAGCAATGTTTGCCACACTGCTTGTGGCATTCTGCTTATCAACTTTACTTATCCGCTTTGGACAATCTCTCCTGATGTGCCCCTCCTCGTGACACTCAAAGCACTTCATGCGTCCCTTAGACTTTCTATGGCGTGATTTTGATATGTTTTTACCTCTGTTGCTATTAGGCTCTCGGTGTTGTTCTCTACCCCTGAATCGTCAATGCTTGCACTGCTCCTTTCGCCAGACCGTCATCTCGCAACTTTCTCTGCCACTCCTTAGAGAATAAGGCGGACTATACCTCTTCTGAGGTAATCGTAGTATGCCCCTGCAACAGCGAATCAGTAAAGTGCTCCCATGACTTTGGTAAAGAGGCTAACAACATCATGCCCTGTTCTTCATCATCAAGTATCCTACCGATGTTCTTTAGATCCAACATGAGTTTATTAAATTCATTTAGGTGGGTTCTGATAGACGTACTTTCAGTATATCTAAACTGAAACATCTTTTTCAGCATATACAAACGATTGTTCAAACCTTTCTTCACATAGAGTGCTTGAAGTTTTGCCCATAATGCTGCGGCATCCTTCTCCTCAATAACCTCTAATAAGACCTCATCCGACAAATTTAACAGGATTATGCTCTTTGCTTTTTGCATAAGCTCTACCCTCTCTGAGGCTTTCATTATAATCGGCAACTCATCTTCGCCATCTAGTGCCTTAGCCAAACCTTGTGTTGTCAATAGAGCCCACATCTTGATGCTCCATAACACAAAGTTATTTCTCCCATCAAACTTCTCAATCTCAGATTTCCTCTCAGACATAATTGTAATAACAGAATTTCCAGATAATAATCAGACAAGCAAAAGCCCCAAATCACAATCAAGAAATCCAACCCCAAGCTTTGATACCAATTGTTGGGATATAATATGCGGAAACGACAGGATCTTGCAATTTACGTTAACGTGAAATCACCAAAGAAATAAACGAGAAAATCAGGACACCAGAAATTTACATGGTTCGGACCGAGTATCGATACCTACGTCCACGGGAAGAGCAAGTAGCAAATAATCCACTATAATCGGAGTATCAGAGTTTACAATCGCTCAAGTGTTTCCCACACCTAGATTTAACCCCAAACCCAAAGTGTATAAATAACAACTCGCTTGGGTATAAACTCACGGCACAAATTACCGCATTCAAGTCGTACACCAAAAGAAAAGATTCCCAAGCTTTCTCGTGTAGCTCCTCTCTCTCGGCGGCGTGTGGCTTCTTGCGGATTGTACGTAGGGCTTTAGTGGACGTTGAACAGCTAGAGAGAAGAAGACCTGCAATTCCGATTCTTCTTTTTATATGTGCGTGTACGTGTGTGCCCAAGGGAGGGCCCACCTACGCTCCTTGCTTCGACTTCACGCTGAACTTGTGTGTGTGCCCTAAAAGTCAAAGCTTGACTTTTGGGCCCCACATTTCTTACACGTGCAGAAGGAATCACGTGCAGAGGCTTCACAGCTTCATTCTTCTTCTTCAATTCGGATTCCGCAATAGCAAAGAAGAAAGTTTCCCTTCAAATATTTTATTTTTATGTTTCTTCTTTTCCAGCGAAAAACTCGAGACATAATTTTAACATGCTTATATTTTGTTTTCTTAGTTACCGGTGCGCACACTTTTAGAGATCTTGATCTTAGAATAACAATTGACCTAGTTTGTACTCGAGCTCTTCTAGAAAGACGCAAGGCACGCTTATTGTCTAAGTCACTTCGTTTCGTTTTGTCCAAGTTACTTCTCTTTTTGTCCAAGTTTCTTCTTTCTTTGTCTAACTCACTTCCTTTTTTCTTTGTGAGTTTCGGAACACCCCCATTCATAGGTTTGAGATCCACGTCTATGAATTGAAAGGTCCGAATGATCAACTCTGCAATTAGTTGTTAGAATCAATAGGTCTTTAAATTGTTCATTTGAAAAAAATGGAAACCATTATTAGTGGATGATCATGATACTTCCCAAAAATCAAAATTATTGATCAATGGACGAACAATATCACCACTTTTTTTCAATAGGATACCAAAGTGGATGATTGACTCATTCCATACTAGAAATAATTGTAGAAAATCTTTTGATAACACAGATTTCTATTTCTCAATGAAGGCTTGCCACAGAACTGATCCAGAAGAGTATGCACACATACTGACTCTTGAGATGGAACTTATTCCCTGACGCAGCATTATGTGAAAGTGCAAAACATCGCCCAAAAGCTTATAGCCCCTTTGGTTGGAGCGCTTTAGTTATGTGTTCTTTCTTCACTGATTAAGTGCGCCGCTTAGAGCAGTTCTAGCTTAACTGCTTTCGCTGCTAGGGCTAGTCCACTACTGAATGATTCTGATACGCCATCTCGATAGATTGTGTGGCATCCCAAAATTCTATGACAAGCCATAAGGTGTGTTAAAGTTCCTAATTAGGTGATAAAATTTCCATTGGCTTATGCTTTAGCCATTAGTCTTTTATTGAGATGATTTGTGCATGTGATTGTGAAAATTTAAATTTGATTGATTAATAATCTATGCTTGGCCATAAGATTTATAAATTAAATTTCAATAGACAAGATGTCTCAAGACTTTGGCCAAGATGAAAATTGAAATTTAAAAATATTTATAGAAGAATTTCAAAAAAAAAAAAAAAAGGGTCAAAATTCGATTGGGCCTTAAGCCCAAGAGTGGAACTTTAATGGGCCAAGTTGGCCGGCCCATTGAAGCCCACAAGTGGGCTGTCGACCAGCCCAAGAGGAGGCCCAAGAAGTGGCCGGATGGCCCAAGCCCAAGAAGCCCAAACCCAATTCAAAATTGAATATGACAAGTGGCAAGGGGGAAGGCCATGCATTGGTTGGATTATAGGCAAAACAATCATTACTAATCATGAGAGTTTAGGGGTATAAGAAGGGAAGAGAGAGAAGGGTGGCCGGCCATTTGCTCGCCCAAAGAGAGAGTGAGAGAGAGAAAGAGAGTGCGAGAGAGAGAGAGAGAGATCGTGTGAGAGGGAGGAGAAGCCGAGAGAGGAAGGAGGGAGTCGCCGTCGCTTGCCGTCCGTCCGCCGTGTTCGCCGCCCTACGCCGTCGTCCGTTCGTCCTAGAGGAAAGTGGGAGTCCTCTAGCTTCTCTTGCATGATTGTATGTTGTTTGCATGTTAGATTTTGGGTGTTTTAAGTGAGAAAAACCGAGGTATGGTTGGCTTGTTCTTAAGTCGCGTGACTGTTCTTGCTCGGATTGTGTGAGTCAGTAACTTGTTTGAGCTTGCATGTGTGTTTGGAGTCCGAGTTTGGCTTTGATGTCTTCATGAGAGTTGTAGCTAACATATTGTACTACAACATACTAAAAGTTTGTGAAAAATAATGGAGATTTGAGGGGTTAAAGTCTCATCTTACGGAGACCTCAGATCTGGAGAGTTTTTACTGACCTTTTGCTGGATTCATGGTTGCATGTTGGTTTTTCTTGAGAATCTCACTTCGATTTCTTCATGAAAGTTGGAGGGAACATCTTAAACTACAACATACTCAAATTTGAAGTTAAATGAACAAGTAAAGCCTAGTAAATCGACTAGATCTTGAAGACGATGATTCTGGTGATGTATTCCGAGACACCCGAGACTTAAAGGACTAAAATGAGGACTATACTCTGGTTATTTGACTTGGATCTCTTCATGAAACTTGTAAAGGACATCTTGACACATGGTGATGATATGCATGATGATATGCATGGTGATGATGATATGCATGATGATATGCATGATGATATGCTTGATAATATGCATGATGATATGCATGGTAATGATGATATGCATGATGATATGCATGATAATGAAGATATGCATGATGATATGCATGGTGGTGATGATATGCATGATGATATGATATGGTGATATACATACTTGATATGATGATGCACTTGTACGTGTTAGGACTATGATAATGATGCATGATAGTATGCGCATGGTTTCAAGGTAAGTAACGCCTGCAATGCATGTATGATTTGCCTGATGCATTGAGTTGTTACTGGATTTTCCTATCTGCTGAGTGGTTGTACTCACCCCTTTTGGGGATAACATTTCAGATTAGCCAGTATGCCGCTTCCTGCCGTCACGCGAGGTACATTTTACGAGTTACCATCCGATGTTGAGGTAGAGTGTGAGGAGTTCGGCTGTCCTTCCGTGCCTGGACTTACCTACATACGCGTACGCTGTCTTGTCATGTACGACATAGGCCTGGCTGGGGGCCCAGTCGTTCAGGAGTTTGTTTCTGTTCACGTTCGCCGCGATGGGGTGATGGGAGGGATGCTGTCACCGCCACCACCTGACGCACCGGACTGGGTGTGAGACCTGAGTGTGACGAGTAGGGGCTGTGTTTTTTTTTTTTTTTTTTGGGAGTTAGTTAGCCGACACTTATGATGGGGGTTGTACACGCGTGTGATGTAGAGGGTCGAGGGTTCTTTTTGAGGTTTTAGGCTGGACATGGCTGAGTCCTAGCTTTTCCTTTTGATGTACCGACCCAAGAGTAGTCCCATCTTGAAAATATATGTAAATAAAGTGTTGTGGCATGTTTATAAAAATCATGATGTTTAACCCCGAACCCTTCGCAGGTCGTCACCAGCGCCGATGTTACACTTTATTACCTTTTCTATCTTGTACTTAAAACAAGCGTCATTAATCACAGGCATTTTTTTTTTTTTTATAAACGATCGGTCCCAACGCGACTCATAGCGGAAGCAAATTAAACATCACCATCTATCCCCTACCAATCCATGATACCAATACACACCAGCTAAACATCATAGGATTTTATAAACAACCGACACTTTATTTATATATATATATATTTTCAAGATGGGATTTCTTTTGGGTCGGTACATCAAAAAGGAAAAGCTAGGACTCAGCCATGTCCAGCCTAAAACCTCAAAAAGAAACTCTCGACCCTCAACATCATACGAGTACGAACCCCCATCGAAAGTGTCGACTATCTACATCAAAAAGAGATCCAGCTCCTACTCATCACGCGCAGGTCTCACACCCAACCCGGTGCATTAGGCGGTGGCGGCGGCAACATCCCTCGCATCGCTCCATCCCGACGAACGTGCACAGAAATGAACTCCTGAATGACAGGACCCCCAGCCAGGCCCACGTCATACATCACTAGACAACGTACTCGGATAAAAGTCAGTCCGGGAACAGAGGGACAGTCTATCTCAACACACTCGACCTCTACATCGGATGGTATCCCGTAAAATGTACCCCGCGTGACGGCAGGAAGCGGCATACTTGCTAATCTGAAATGTTATCCCCAAAAGGGGTGAGTACAACCACTCAGCAGATAGGGAAATCCAATAACAACTCAATGCATCATGCAATTTCACATGCATTGCAGGCATTACTTACCTTGAAGCCAGGCACACACTATCATGCATCATCATATCACATCACATATCATCATCATCATCATCATCATGCATATCATCATGCATATCATATCATATCATAGGTGATCATCATATCACATCACATATCATCATCATCATCATCATATCATATCATATCATAGGTGATCATCACATCACATCACATATCATCATCATCATCATCATCATCATGCATATCATCATGCATATCATCATGCATATCATATATCATATCATAGGTGATCATCATATCACATCACATCATCATCATCATCATCATCATCATCATCATCATGCATATCATATATCATGGGTGATCATCATATCACATCACATCATCATCATCATCATCATCATCATGCATATCATCATGCATATCATATATCATGGGTTCATTTTTCATCTTTATCTTTAAGTTTGATCACCACATCACCCATTTCTCATATCATCAATTTCATCATCCCTTCGGGCAAAGACCTCCGACAGGGTTCCCAGCATTCCAGCCATCCCATGGCCACTGGGCTTCCGGCCCCCCACATTCCGGGCATCTCGCATCTCAACTAGCATCACGAGGCATTCCCTTCGGGCAGAAACCTCCGACAGGGCTTCCGGCCTTTACCCTTCTAGCCAGACATCCCGCACCCACATCCTGGCATCGCAAGGCATTCCTTTTGGGCAAAGACCTCCGACAAGGCTTCCGCCCCCCCACATTTCGGGCATCTTGAATCTCCCAGGGAATTCCGGCAATGCATCTCTGTACATTCCGGCCTCATCCTCCACCACATCCTCTTACTCACATATCATTTTCCACATTCACCATCCTTTTAAATCTTATTATTACATGGCATATGATTCACACATGCATCACAATTTATGATCATACATACACCAATGTCATACAACAATGCATAATAAATTCAATGGAATTCATGGCCAATAAAATAATCCCTTTTTTTTTTATTTATTATTATTTTATTATTATTTTATTATTATTATTATTTTATTATTATATTTATTTATTTTCATAAATAAATATTAAATTTAATATCTATGATTTTCCCAAAATCATAATATTCAAACAATCACTAAACAAACCAATAGCATGACAATTTCATACAAAATTCATGGCCAAATTGAATTTCTCATAGTTTCACAATTTCCACAAAATAGCACATGATATTCGGATAATGACCAGAATTGCACAGTTTCCAAATAAATTCGATTAAAATATCATATGGTCTTCCAAAGTTACGCAATTTTAGAGGGTGATAGCCAACACATTTTCGTGCATTTTTCATGAAGAACTCTAGGCCAAAATGTTTTTATATTAATTTATACAACCCCACGAAACTTCTGGAACCACTACCGCGTCGTCCAGAATACACATCTCCGAAATATTAAGATTTCACCCATCTATTCTCTTTCGTCTCCTCTGAAATTTGAGTATGTTATGTACCAAGGTGTCCTTTACAAGTTTCAAGAAGAGATCTAGGTCAAATAAGCAAAGTATGGTCACCATTTAAGTCCATGAAGTCTCGGGTGTCTCGAAATACTTCACCAGAACCATCATTTCCAAGATCTAACCCATTCACCAAGCTATACTTGTTATTTTTGCTTCAAATTTGAGTATGTTGTAGTTTAAGGTGTTACCTACAACTTTCATGAAGACGTCAAAGCCAAAATCGATCTCCAAACACCCATGCAAGCTCAAACAAGCTACTGACTCCAACAAACCGAACAAGAACAGTCACGCGGTTTGAAAATAACCAACTCTTACCTCGGTTTTTCGCACAAATCACACCTAAAATCGAACATGCAACCAACAAAACAAACATGCAAGAGAAGTTAAGGACTCCACTTGCCTCTAAGATGGACAAACGATGACGAACGGCGGCGGGACACGGCGATCGGACGGCGAACGAACGGCGGCACCCCTCGGCTCCGCCTCCTTCCCCTCTCGGTCTCTCCCTTTCTCTCGAACTCTCTCTCTCTCTCTCACCCTCTCTTTGGACGAATGAAGCAAGTAACCGGCCACTCTCTCTCTCTTCATCCCTTTTATACTCCCCTAATCCCATGATTACCAATCATGAGATTGCCTACAAACCCACCAATGCATGCTCTTGCCCTTTGCCACTTGTCTCATTGGATTTTAAATTTGATTTGGGCTTGGGCTTTGGAGTTGGGCCATCCGGCCACTCCTCTTGGGCTGGTCGAATTCCCTTCTTGGGCTCTAATGGGCCGACTAGCTTGGCCCACCAAGCTTTAGGCCAATGGGTCCAAGGCCCATTCGAATTTTAACCCTCTTTTTCTTTTTTTTTTTTTTTTTGAAATTCCTTCTATAAATATTTCTAAATTTCAATTTTCAATCTTGGCCAAAGTCTTAGGATATTTTTGCTCATTGAAATTTAAATCATATGGCCAAGCATAGAGTATTAATCTTATTAAATTTAAATTTCCACAATCACAAGCACAAATCATCAAATTAAAAGACTAATGGCTAAAACATAAGCCATGGAAATTCTACCACCTAATTAAAGACTTTAACACACCTTATGGCTTGGCTTTGAATTTCTGGGATGCCACAATTCTCCCCTCCTTAGAGAATTTCGTCCTCGAAATTCAAGCACTACTCGCGCCTTCTTGAAATAAATAGGGATACTTTTCCTTTATCTGATCCTCACTCTCCCATGTGGCTTCCTCCACATCATGATGTCGCCATAACACCTTAACTAATGGGATCTTTTTGGTCCTAAGAATTTGCTCCTTTCGATCTAATATCTGCACATGCTCTTCAATATACCTTACTTTCTCATCCATTTTGATGGCTTCATGATCGAGTATGTGACCAGGATCCGGCTTGTACTTCCTCAACATCGATACATGAAACACATCGTGCAGATTTCCTAACTTAGGAGGTAACGCTAAACGATAAGCTACATCACCTATCCTCTCCAGAATTTCAAAAGGTCCAACAAATCTAGGTCTTAGCTTACCCTTCATCCTGAATCAAGATATTCCTTTCATTGGAGATACCTTAAGGAACACATGGTCTCCTGCACTAAATTCCAAGGGTCTTCTACGTCTATCTGCGTAACATTTCTGTCTACTCTAAGCTGCTCTAAGTCTTTCTCTGATAACATCGACAGCTTCAGTGGTAACTTGTACCAGTTCAGGTCCTGTCAACTTCCTTTCACCCACTTCACTCCAACAGATAGGAGTCCTACATCTCCTTCCATATAATGCTTCATAAGGTGACATGCCTATACTCTTCTGAAAACTGTTATTATAGGCAAACTCTACCAAATGCAATCTTTCATCCCAATTTCCTTTGAAATCGATTGCACAAGCCCTCTAATATCTGGATTACTCTTTCCGATTGACCATCTGTCTGAGGATGAAAAGCAGTACTAAATTGAAGCTTCGATCCTAACGCAATTTGAAGACTCCTCCAAAAATTCGAAGTAAACCTCGAATCTCGATCTGAAGTAATGGTCACTGGAACACCATGTAAGCATACCACTTGACTTACATACATGTCCGCATACTTATCCATTGGGTAGTCCATGCGAATCGCTAAGAAATGTGCCGACTTAGTCAAACGATCCACTATAACCCAAATTGAATCATGACTACTTGATGTCCTTGGCAATCCTTGCACAAAGTCCATCGTTACATGTTCCCATTTCCATTCGGGAATATCTAATGGTCTCAAAAGTCCTGCGGGTTTACGATGCTCCGCTTTTACTTGCTGGCACATCAAACATTGAGAAACGTACTTAGCCGTATCTGCCTTCATACCATTCCACCAAAATTGCTGACGCAAATTTCTGTACATCTTTGTACTACCTGGGTGGATACTATGATTACTCTTATGTGCCTCCGACAGAATTTCCTTCCTCAATACCTCATTGTCGGGAACACAAAGTCGTCCTTGATATCTTACTATTCCATCATCAGAGATCTGAAATTCTGATATTTTCCCTAAAGATACAGCATCTTTCACTTTCAAAATCTCTGGGTCAGATTCTTGCAGGATTTTAATTTTCTGGATAATCTCTGGCTCAATCCTCAATGCACTAAGCATACTAGTAAGAAAATCCACTTCCAATTTAAATTCGGAAATTGCTACAAATTCTAACAATTCCCATTCTGCCATCCTCAAACTAGCTATTTCTACGGCCGACTTTCGACTAAGAGCATCTTCTACTCTATTCGCTTTTCCTAGATGATATCTTATCTCACAATCATAGTCCTTCAACAACTCCATCCACCTCCTTTGTCTCATATTCAACTCCTTTTGTGAGAACAGATACTTCAAACTCTTATGATCCGTGTAGATCTCAAACTTTTCCCCATACAAATAGTGTCTCCATATCTTCAAGGCAAACACTATAGCTGCTAGCTCTAAATCATGCATCGGGTAATTTAGCTCATGAGGTTTCAATTGTCTAGATGCATAGGCTACAACCTTGCCATGCTGCATCAACACACATCCTAGTCCTTTGTGAGATGCATCACTATACACCGTGAAACCATCAGGTCCAGTAGGTATAGTCAGAATTGGAGCTGAAGTCAATTTCCTTTTGAGCTCCTGAAAACTTCTTTCACATTCTCCATTCCACTCAAACTTCACATTCTTTCGGGTCAATTTAGTTAAAGGTCCTGCCAGTCTTGAAAATCCTTCAATGAACCTTCTATAATAACCAGCCAGTCCTAAGAAACTTCGTATCTCAGTAGGTGTCGTCGGTCTCGGCCAATTTACTACCATTTCAACTTTTTGCCGGGTCTATTGCAATTCCCTTTCCTGACACCACATGTCCTAAAAATATTATCCGATCCAACCAGAATTCACACTTACGAAACTTAGCATACAGCTTATGCTCTCTCAGAGTCTGCAAAACTATTCTCAAATGCTGCTCATGCTCTTTAGGTCCTTTTGAATATACCAAAATATCATCAATAAATACAATCACAAACTGGTCTAAATAAGGCTGAAATATTCTATTCATCAAATCCATAAATGCAGCCGGGGCATTAGTCAATCCAAATGGCATAACAAGGAACTCATAGTGCCCATAACGAGTTCTAAACGCAGTCTTAGGAATGTCCTCTTTCTTAATTCTCAACTGATGGTATCCCGACCTCAAATCAATTTTAGAGAAAACTGAACTTCCCTGGAGTTGGTCAAATAAATCATCAATTCTAGGCAAATGATACTTATTCTTAATGGTCACTTGATTCAACTGCCTATAGTCAATACACAAGCGCATCGATCCATCTTTCTTTTTCACAAACAAGACCGGTGCACCCCAAGGTGAAGCACTTGGTCTAATGAATCCTTTATCAAGCAATTCTTGTAGTTGCACTTTCAACTCCTTCAATTCAACTAAGGCCATTCTATACGGGGCTTTTGATATTGGTCCTATTCCAGGCATTAATTCAATTTCAAATTCAATCTCCCGCTCTGGCGGCAATCCAGGCAATTCCTCAGGAAATACATCTTGAAATTCGTTAACTACACGAACTTCCTCAAGATTAGGCTCCTCCCTTGCATAATCTCTAACTATGGCTAGGTACCCTTGACATCCTTCGTCAAGTAACTTACATGCTTCTACTGCCGAAATAAGAGCTACAGGAAAATGGGTCTGACCTCCTAAAAATTCACAACTAGACTGATCAGGTAAGACAAATTGAACCACTCTTCTATAACAATCCATTCTAGCCCGATACTTACGAAGCCAGTCCATTCCTATAATAACATCAAAATCATACATAGCCATTACAACCAAGTCTATTTCCATGTCCTTTCCTCCCATTGATATCTTACAATTTTCACACATCAATGTAGACAATACCATATCCTTTAGAGGCATGGAAATACAAAGAGGCGTCTCAAGAGGCATAACTTCTATCTTATTCAAACATCTATATCTTTCAGACACAAACGAATGCGTTGCACCCGTGTCAAACAATGCATATGCCTTTTCACCATTAATAAGAATCGTACCTGAGATAACATTCTTGGAAGCTTCCGCTTCCTCCTGGGTAATCGCATACACCCTTCCTTGTGCAAGCGGTCTCTGAGGATTTCCTTGCGGATTTGACCTAACAACACTCTGATATCCCTGTCGCACCGAGCCAACACTCACTTGCGACCTCTCTTGTGGGCAATTCCTCCTAAGATGACTTACTTGTCCACAGCCAAAACATTTCTGCTGTCCAGTACAAGGTCCTGGGCCATGTCTCCCATTACACCTCTGACAAATACCAGGCTGATAGGGTGCTTTCCCTATATTCAGACCACTCCTTGCCCCTCCAAAATTTCCAAAATTACTCTTCTTCTTCACATTCCAGGTCTGACCTTGACCAGAATAAGGCCTCTTCCCCTTTTTCACATCACTAAAATTCAACGGTTTCTTAAACTCCGACCGCTCCCTCAACAGCTCCTGCTCCACTAACTGCGCCCTTTCATAAATCTCATTATAATCTCTTATGTTCAAAGGCACCAGCTGCTTTCTAATGTCAGTCCTCAGCCCTTTCAGGAATCTCTTAGCCTTCTCCTCCTGATCCTCAATCAATCTAGGAGCATATCTAGACAATTCAGAAAATCTAGCCTCATACTGATCTACAGTCAACCCCTTTTGTTCTAGCTGAACAAATTCAGTAATCTTTCTATCCTTAGCACAATCAGAGAAATGCTTCCTATTGAAAGCCCTAACAAACTCCTCCTAGCTCACATCAGCACCTGGTGGAAAGATTATGTCCTTCGAAGCTCTCCACCAAAACTTCGCATTTCCCTCCAATTGATACTCTGCTAAGACTATTTTCTCAGCATCAGTGCAATCCAACAGCCGGAAAATTCGTTCCATTCCATCAATCCATTGCTCTGCCTCCTCAGGACTTCCCATTCCGTTAAACTTAAGTGGCTTCAGCTTTAAAAACTGCTCCACTAGTCCTTGAGTACGGCGTTCCGCTCCGGGCTGTTGCTGCGCCTGCCTCTCCATCAGATTTCCAATATTGGCTAATGCCTATAGGATATCTTCCATTCGGGGTTCAGCCCTTGCAGCAGAGGCTTCAGCCCTCGATGGATGAGCACTTCCAGCTCGCACCATGACTTTCCTGCAATTTCCAAGCATTGCCTCAGGAATAATATGAGACTCACTGCCTCCACTCAAAGCAATTACTATCACTACATAAGTAACATATACATGTTACTGGCACCTAAAGGCAATCCAAAATAAACTACTAGGGATCTACGAGTGAATACTCATCACCCGTTATTCAATTATTTCATTTTAGATCCTATGGTGTGCATTGTCATCATGTTCCTCAATTCCAAATGAGGCTCCTTATCACTCCACCTATAACCATTCGCTCTGATACCAAAAAGGGCGGATGTGACACCCCGAACCCTTCGTAGGTCGTCACCAACGCCGATGTTACACTTTATTTCCTTTTCCTATCTTGTACTTAAAACAAGCGTCGTTAATCACAGGCATTTTTTTTTTTTTTTTTTATAAACGATCGGTCCCAACGCGACTCATAGCGGAAGCAAATTAAACATCACCATCTATCCCCCTACCAATCCATGATACAAATACACACCAGCTAAACATCAGGATTTTATAAACAACTTCGACACTTTGCTTACATATATATATTTTCAAGATGGGATTTCTTTTGGGTCGGTACATCAAAAAGGAAAAGCTAGGACTCAGCCACGTCTAGCCTAAAACCTCAAAAAGAAACTCTCGACCCTCAACATCATACGAGTACGAACCCCCATCGAAAGTGTCGATTATCTACATCAAAAAGAGATCCAGCTCCTACTCATCGCGCGCAGGTCTCACACCCAACCCGGTGCATCCGGCGGTGGCGGCGGCAACATCCCTCGCATCGCTCCATCCCGACGAACGTGCACAGAAATGAACTCCTGAATGACAGGACCCCCAGCCAGGCCCACGTCATACATCACTAGATAACATACTCGGATAAAAGTCAGTCTGGGAATAGAGGGACAGTCTATCTCAACACACTCGACCTCTACATCGGATGGTATCCCGTAAAATGTACCTCGCGTGACGGCAGGAAGCGGCATATTTGCTAATCTGAAATGTTATCCCCAAAAGGGGTGAGTACAACCACTCAGCAGATAGGGAAATCCAATAACAACTCAATGCATCATGCAATTTCACATGCAGTGCAGGCATTACTTACCTTGAAGCCAGGCACACACTATCATGCATCATCATACCACATCACATATCATCATCATCATCATCATGCATATCATCATGCATATCATATCATATCATAGGTGATCATCATATCATCATCATCATCATCATCATCATCATCATGCATATCATCATGCATATCATATATCATATCATAGGTGATCATCATATCACATCACATATCATCATCATCATCATCATCATCATCATCATCATATCATCATGCATATCATCATATCATATATCATAGGTCATCATCATATCATATCATCATCATCATCATCATCATGCATATCATCATCATATCATATCATATCATAGGTGATCATCATATCATCATCATCATCATCATCATGCATATCATATATCATGGGTGATCATCATATCATCATCATCATCATCATCATGCATATCATCATGCATATCATATATCATGGGTTCATTTTTCATCTTTTATCTTTAAGTTTGATCACCACATCACCCATTTCTCATATCATCAATTTCATCATCCCTTCGGGCAAAGACCTCCGACAGGGTTCCCAGCATTCCAGCCATCCCATGGCCACCGGGCTTCCGGCCCCCCACATTCCGGGCATCTCGCATCTCAACTAGCATCACGAGGCATTCCCTTCGGGCAAAAACCTCCGACAGGGCTTCCGGCCTTTACCCTTCTAGCCAGGCATCCCGCACCCACATCCTGGCATCGCGAGGCATTCCTTTCGGGCAAAAACCTCCGACAAGGCTTCCGGCCCCCCACATTCCGGGCATCCTGAATCTCCCAGGGAATTCCGGCAATGCATCTTTGTACATTCCGGCCTCATCCTCCACCACATCCTCTTACTCACATATCATTTTCCACATTCACCATCCCTTTAATCTTATTATTACATGGCATATGATTCACACATGCATCACAATTTATGATCATACATACACCAATGTCATACAACAATGCATAATAAATTCAATGGAATTCATGGCCAATAAAATAATCCCTTTTTTTATTTTATTATTATTTATTATTATTATTATTATTTTATTATTATATTTATTTATTTTCATAAATAAATATTAAATTTAATATCTATGATTTTCCCAAAATCATAATATTCAAACAATCACTAAACAAACCAATAGGATGACAATTTCATACAAAATTCATGGCCAAATTGAATTTCTCATAATTTCACAATTTCCACAAAATAGCACATGATATTCGGATAATGACCAGAATTGCACAGTTTCCAAATAAATTCGATTAAAATACCTCATATGGCCTTCAAAAATTACGAAATTTTACAGGGTGATAGCCAACACATTTTCGTGCATTTTTCATGCAGAACTCTAAGCCAAATTCTTTTTAGATTAATTTATACAACCCCACGAAACTTCTGGAACCACTACCGCGTCGTCCAGAATACACATCTCCGAAATTTTTAGATTTCACCCATCTATTCTCTTTCGTTTCCTCTGAAATTTGAGTATGTTATGTACCAAGGTGTCCTTTACAAGTTTCATGAAGAGATCTAGGTCAAATAACCAAATTATGGTCACCATTTAAGTCCATGAAGTCTCGGGTGTCTCGAAATACTTCACCAGAACCATCATTTCCAAGATCTAGCCGATTCACCAAGCTATACTTGTTCTTTTTGCTTCAAATTTGAGTATGTTGTATTTTAAGGTGTTACCTACAACTTTCATGAAGACATCGAAGTCAAATATTCAACAGAAATCAACATGCAAACAAGAATATAGCAAGAGGTCAGTGAAAACTTCACAGATCTAGGGTCTCCGTATAATAGAACTTTAACCCCACATATCTCCATCATTTTCCACGAAATTTCAGTATGTTATAGTACAAGACATTAGCTACAACTTTCATGAAGACATCGAAGCCAAAATCGAACTCCAAACACCCATGCAAGCTCAAACAAGCTACTGACTCCCACAAACCGAACAAGAACAGTCACACGGTTTGAAAATAACCAACTCTTACCTCGGTTTTTCGCACAAATAACACCTAAAATCGAACATGCAACCAACAAAACAAACATGCAAGAGAAGTTACGGACTCCACTTGCCTCTAAGATGGACAAACGACGACGAACGGCGGCGGGACACGGCGATCGGACGGCGAACGAACGGCGGCACCCCTCGGCTCCGCCTCCTTCCCCTCTCGGTTTCTCCCTTTCTCTCGAACTCTCTCTCTCTCTCTCTCACCCTTTCTCGGCCGAATGAAGCAAAGAACCGGCCATCTCTCTCTCCTCATCCCTTTTATACTCCCTTAATCCCATGATTAGCAATCATGAGATTGCCTACAATCCCACCAATGCATGCTCTTGCCATTTGCCACTTGTCTCATTGGATTTTTAATTTAAATTTGGCTTGGGCTTTGGGCTTAGGCCCATCCGGCCACTCCCCTTGGGCTGGTCGAATTCCTCTTCTTGGGCTCTAATGGGCCGACTAGCTTGGCCCACCAAGCTTTAGGCCAATGGGTCCAAGGCCCATTCGAATTTTAACCCCTTTTTTTCTTTTTTTTTTTTTTTTTGAAATTCCTTCTATAAATATTTTTAAATTTCAATTTTCAATCTTGGCCAAAGTCTTAGGATATTTTTGCTCATTGAAATTTAAATCATATGGCCAAGCATAGATTATTAATCTATTAAATTTAAATTTCCACAATCACAAGCACAAATCATCAAATTAAAAGACTAATGGCTAAAACATAAGCCATGGAAATTCTACCACCTAATTAAAGACTTTAACACACCTTATGGCTTGGCTTTGAATTTCTTAGTGCGACGGGGATATCGGAGTGTCTTTGTTAGGTCAAACCCACAAGGAAATCCTCGAGACCACCGCACAAGGAAGGGTGTATGCGATCACCCAGGAGGAAGCGGAAGCTTCCAAAAATGTTATCTCAGGTACGATTCTTATTAATGGTGAAAAGGCATATGCATTGTTTGACACGGGTGCAACGCATTCGTTTGTATATGAAAGATATAGATGTTTGAATAAGATAGAAGTTATGCCTCTTAAGACACCTCTTTGTGTTTCCACGCCTTTAAAGGATATGGTATTGTCTACATTGGTGTGTGGAAATTGTAAGATATCAATGGGAGGAAAAGATATGGAAATAGACTTGGTTATAATGGCTATGTATGATTTTGACGTTATTATAGGAATGGACTGGCTTCGTAAGTATCGGGCTAGAATGGATTGTTATAGAAGAGTGGTTCAATTTGTTTTACCTGATCAGTCTAGTTGTGAATTTTTAGGAGATCAGACCCATTTTCCTGTAGCACTTATTTCAGCAGTAGAAGCCTGTAAGTTACTTGACAAAGGATGTCTAAGGTACCTAGCCATAGTTAGAGATTATGCCAGGGAGGAGCTTAAACTTGAGGAAGTTCGTGTAGTTAACGAATTTCAAGATGTATTCCCTGAGGAATTGCCTGGATTGCCGCCAGAGTGGGAAATTGAATTTGAAATTGAATTAATGCCTGGAACGGGACCAATATCAAAAGCCCTGTATAGGATGGCCTTAGTTGAATTGAAGGAGTTGAAAGTGCAACTACAAGAATTGCTTGACAAAGGATTCATTAGACCAAGTGCTTCACCTTGGGGTGCACCGGTCTTGTTTGTGAAAAAAGAAAGATGGATCAATGCGCTTGTGTACAGACTATAGGCAGTTGAACCAAGTGACCATTAAGAATAAGTATCCTTTGCCTAGAATTGATGACTTGTTTGACCAACTCCAGGGAAGTTCGGTCTTCTCTAAGATTGACTTGAGGTCGGGATACCATCAGTTAAGAATTAAGAAGGAGGACATTCCTAAGACTGCGTTCAGGACTCGTTATGGACAGTACGAGTTCCTTGTTATGCCATTTGGATTGACTAACGCGCCGGCTGCATTTATGGATTTGATGAATAGAATATTTCAGCCTTATTTAGACCAGTTTGTGATTGTTTTTATTGATGATATTCTGATATATTCAAAAGGGCCTAAAGAGCATGCGCAACATTTGAGGATAGTTTTGCAGACCCTGAGAGAGCATAAGTTGTATGCTAAGTTTAGTAAGAGTGAATTCTGGTTGGACCGGATAATATTTTTAGGACATGTGGTGTCAGGAAAAGGAATTGCAGTAGACCCATCAAAAGTTGAGATGGTAGTAAATTGGCCGAGACCCATGACACCCACTGAAATACGAAGTTTCTTAGGACTGGCTGGTTATTATAGAAGATTCATTGAAGGAATTTCACGACTGGCAGGACCTTTAACTAAATTGACCCGAAAGAATGTAAAATTTGAATGGAATGGGGAATGTGAAAGGAGTTTCCAGGAGCTCAAAAGGAAATTGACTTCGGCTCCAATTCTGACTATACCTATTGGACCTGATGGTTTCACAGTGTATAGTGATGCATCTCACAAAGGACTAGGATGTGTGTTGATGCAGCATGGCAAGGTTGTAGCCTATGCATCCAGACAATTGAAACCCCATGAGCTGAATTACCCGACGCATGATCTAGAACTAGCAGCTATAGTGTTTGCCTTGAAGATATGGAGACACTATTTGTATGGGGAAAAGTTTGAGATTTACACAGATCATAAGAGTTTGAAGTATCTGTTCTCACAAAAGGAGTTGAACATGAGACAAAGGAGGTGGATGGAGTTATTAAAGGATTATGATTGTGAGATAAAATATCATCCAGGAAAAGCGAATAGAGTAGCAGATGCTCTTAGTCGAAAGTCGGCTATGGAGATGGCTGGTTTAAGGATGGCAGAATGGGAACTGTTAGAATCTGTAGCAAATTCAGAATTTAAATTGGAAATGGATTGTCTTCTTGGTATGCTTAGTGCATTAAGGATTGAACCTGAAATTATCCAGAAAATTAAAATCCTGCAAGAATCTGACCTAGAGATTTTGAAAGTGAAAGATGCTGTATCTTTAGGGAAAAGATCAGAATTTCAAATCTCTGATGATGGAATAGTAAGATGTCAAGGACGACTTTGTATTCCCGACAATGAGGAATTAAAGAAGGAAATTCTGTCGGAGGCACATAAGAGTAATTATAGTATCCATCCAGGTAGTACAAAGATGTACAGGAATTTGCGTCAGCAATTTTGGTGGAACGGTATGAAGGCAGATACGGCTAAGCATGTTTCTCAATGTTTGACGTGCCAGCAAATAAAAGCGGAACATCGTAAACCCGCAGGACTCTTAAGACCACTAGACATTCCAGAATGGAAATGGGAACATATAACGATGGACTTTGTGCAAGGATTGCCAAGGACATAAAGTAGTCATGACTCAATTTGGGTTATAGTGGATCGTTTGACTAAATCGGCACATTTCTTAGCGATTCGCATGGACTACCCAATGGATAAGTATGCGGACATGTATGTAAGTCAAGTGGTACGCTTACATGGTGTTCCAGTGACTATTACTTCAGATCGAGATTCGAGGTTTACTTCAAATTTTTGGAGAAGTCTTCAAATTGCATTAGGGACAAAGCTTCAATTTAGTACTGCTTTTCATCCTCAGACAGATAGTCAATCGGAAAGAGTAATCCAGCTATTAGAGGATATGTTAAGAGCTTGTGCAATCGATTTCAAAGGAAATTGGGATGAAAGATTGCATTTAGTAGAGTTTGCCTATAACAATAGCTTTCAGAAGAGTATAGGTATGGCTCCTTATGAAGCATTATATGGAAGGAGATGTAGGACTCCTGTCTGTTGGAGTGAAGTAGGTGAAAGGAAGTTGACAGGACCTGAACTAGTACAAGTTACCACTGAGGCTGTTGATATTATCAGAGAAAGACTTAGAACAGCTCAGAGTAGACAGAAAGGCTACGCAGATAGGCGTAGAAGGCCTTTGGAATTTAGTGTAAGAGACTATGTATTCCTTAAGGTATCTCCAATGAAAGGAATATCTCGATTTGGGATGAAGGGTAAGTTAAGCCCTAGATTTGTTGGACCTTTTGAAGTACTCGAGAGGATAGGTGATGTAGCTTATCGTTTAGCATTACCTCCTAAGTTAGGAAATCTGCACGATGTGTTTCATGTATCAATGTTGAGGAAGTACCAGCCGGATCCTGGTCACATACTCGATCATGAAGCCATCAAAGTGGATGAGAAAGTTAGGTACATTGAAGAGCCTGTGCAGATATTGGATCGAAAGGAACAAATTCTTAGGACCAAGAAGATCCCATTGGTTAAGGTATTATGGCGACATCATGATGTGGAGGAAGCCACGTGGGAAAGTGAGGATCAAATAAAGGAAAAGTACCCTTACTTATTTCAAGAAGGCGCGAGTGGTGTTTGAATTTCGAGGACGAAATTCTCTAAGGAGGGGAGAATTGTGGCATCCCAAAATTCTATGACAAGCCATAAGGTGTGTTAAAGTTCCTAATTAGGTGATAAAATTTCCCTTGGCTTATGCTTTAGCCATTAGTCTTTTTATTGAGATGATTTGTGCATGTGATTGTGAAAATTTAAATTTGATAGATTAATAATCTATGCTTGGCCATAAGATTTATAAATTAAATTTCAATAGACAAGATGTCTCAAGACTTTGGCCAAGATGAAAATTGAAATTTAAAAATATTTATAGAAGAATTTCAGAAAAAAAAAAAAAAAAAAGAGGGTCAAAATTCTATTGGGCCTTAAGCCCAAGAGTGGAACTTTAATGGGCCAAGTTCGCCGGCCCATTGAAGCCCACAAGTGGGCTGTCGACCAGCCCAAGAGGAGGCCCAAGAAGTGGCCGGATGGCCCAAGCCCAAGAAGCCCAAACCCAATTCAAAGTTCAATATGACAAGTGGCAAGGGGGAAGGCCATGCATTGGTTGGTTTGTAGGCAAAACAATCATTACTAATCATGAGAGTTTAGGGGTATAAGAAGGGAAGAGAGAGAAGGGTGGCCGGCCATTTGCTCGCCCAAAGAGAGAGTGAGAGAGAGAAAGAGACTGCGAGAGAGAGAGAGATCGTGCGAGAGGGAGGAGAAGCCGAGAGAGGAAGGAGGGAGTCGCCGTCGCTTGCCATCCGTCCGCCGTGTTCGCCGCCCTACGCCGTCGTCCATTCATCGTAGAGGAAAGTGGGAGTCCTCTAGCTTCTCTTGTATGCTTGTATGTTGTTTGCATGTTATATTTTGGGTGTTTTAAGTGCGAAAAACCGAGGTATGGTTGGCTTGTTCTTACGTCGCGTGACTGTTCTTGCTCGGATTGTGTGAGTCAGTAACTTGTTTGAGCTTGCATGTGTGTTTGGAGTCCGAGTTTGGCTTCAATGTCTTCATGAGAGTTGTATCTAACATCCTGTACTACAACATACTAAAATTTCGTGAAAAATGATGGAGATTTGAGGGGTTAAAGTCTCATCTTACGGAGACCTCAGATCTGGAGAGTTTTTACTGACCTTTTGCTGGATTTATGGTTGCATGTTGGTTTTTCTTGAGAATCTCACTTTGATTTCTTCATGAAAGTTGTAGTGAACATCTTAAACTACAACATACTCAAATTTGAAGTTAAATGAACAAGTAAAACCTAGTAAATCGACTAGATCTTGAAGACGATGATTCTGGTGATGTATTCCGAGACACCCGAGATTTAAAGGACTAAAATGAGGACTATACTCTGGTTATTTGACTTGGATCTCTTCATGAAACTTGTAAAGGACATCTTGACACATAACATATCCAAATTTCAGAGAAAAAGAAAGAGAATAGGTAGGTGAAATCTCAATATTTCGGAGATGTGTATACTGGACGATGCGGTAACGGATCCAGAAGCTTCGTGAGGTTTTATAAAATAATCTAAAAATAATTTGGCTTGGAGTTCTTCATCAGAGTTGTACGAAAATGTCTTGGCTATAACTCCGTAAATTTCGTAATTTTTGGAGACCGTATGGATATTTTAATTGAGTTTCTTCGGAAACTGTGTATTCTGGTTTTATCCGAATATTATGTGCTGTTTTGTGGAAATTGTGAAATTGTGTGAAATTCAATTTGGCCATGAATTTTGCATGAAATTGTCATCCTATTGGTTTGTTTAATGATTGCTTGAATTTTTATAATTTTAGGGATTTATAGATATTGAATTTAATATTTATTTATTAAAAAAATAATAATATAAATAATAATAATAATAAAATAAAATGGATTATTTTATTGGCCATAAATTCCATCGAATTTATTAATAAATAATTATACATTGTCGCATGTATGATGAGATATTGGTGTATGTATGACATTGAATTGTGATGCACGTGTAAATGCTATGTCAAGTATGACTTAATTGATGTCACGCCATGTGCTATGTTAAATTGAGATCAAAATAATGGTAAATGTGGATAATGGGAAATGAGGAAATGGTTGTGGTGGAGGATGATGGCCGGAATGTATAGAGATGCATTGCCGGAATTCCCTGGGAGATTCAGGATGCCCGGAACGTGGGGGTGCCAGAAGCCCTATCGGAGGTCTTTGCCCGAAGGGAAATGCCTCGCAATGCCAGGATTGGGGTGCGGGATGCCCGGCCAGGGAGCGTAAATGCCGGAAGCCCTGTCGGAGGTTTCTACCCGAAGGGAATGCCTCGTGATGCTAGTTGAGATGCAAGATGCCCGGAATGTGGGGGGCCGGATGCCCGGTGGCCTGGGAGGCTGAATGCCGAAAGCCTCGGAGGTCTTTGCCCGAGGGGATAAATAAAATGATGATATGCATGATGATATGCATGGTGGTGATGATATGCATGATGATATGCATGGTGATGATGATATACATGATGATATGCATGATGATATGCATGGTGATGATGATATACATGATGATATGCATGATGATATGCATGGTGATGATAATATGCATGGTAATGATGATATGCATGATAATGAAGATATGCATGATGATATGCATGGTGGTGATATACATACTTGATATGATGATGCATTTGTACGTGTTAGGACTATGATAATGATGCATGATAGTATGCGCATGGTTTCAAGGTAAGTAACGTCTGCAATGCATGTATGATTTGCTTGATGCATTGAGTTGTTATTGGATTTCCCTATCTGCTGAGTGGTTGTACTCACCCCTTTTGGGGATAACATTTCAGATTAGCCAGTATGCCGCTTCCTGTCGTCACGCGAGGTACATTTTACGGGTTACCATCCGACGTTGAGGTAGAGTGTGAGGAGTTCGGCTGTCCTTCCGTGCCTGGACTCACCTACATACGCGTACGCTGTCTTGTCATGTACAACATAGGCCTGGCTGGGGGCCCAGTTGTTCAGGAGTTTGTTTCTGTTCACGTTTGTCGCGATGGGGTGATGGGAGGGATGCTGCCACCGCCACCGCCTGACGCACTGGACTGGGTGTGAGACCTGAGTGTGACGAGTAGGGGCTGTGTTTTTTTTTTGGAGTTAGTTAGCCAACACTTATGATGGGGGTTGTACACGCGTGTGATGTAGAGGGTGGAGGGTTCTTTTTGAGGTTTTAGGCTGGACATGGCTGAGTCCTAGTTTTTCCTTTTGATGTACCGACCCAAGAGTAGTCCCCATCGTTTTGAGCCGAGCGGATCATTAATCGAGTGAGTTTAACTCACTAATCCCTCCTTAGTAAGTTAATGACATGTTTTGATCCTAGCGGATCATTAATCAAGTGAGTTTAACTCACTAATCCCTACTTAGTAAGTTAATGACATTTAAGGGTTGATTAGTTTAAGTTAAGCATGGATAAGGTGGATAGTTAGATTAGATTAGCAATTTAATTAACCTTTATTGCATGTTAGGTGGCTAGAGTAGTGTGATTAGCGAGTAGATAAGTTGTAGTATTTAATTAACGAGTCTCGCAATATTTCCGAGCCCGTTTTGGTATTTAATTAGGCTTTTTCGGCCTAAGTAAGAATTTTTGGCATTTAATAATTAATTTTTGTAATTATTTATTTATTTATTTATTTTTCAAAAATTAGACCGGGATAGCCGGTGATCGAAATTTTATGTTGATTACAGTGGTGTGATCTGTTTATTTAATTAACTGTGATTTTATGCAAATTGAGTGTGATTTGTGATTTTGGGTATTTATCCCAAAATTAATATAATTTCAATATTTAATTAGAAAATTATTGGGCGTCGATTTATAGCGCCAAAAATGTTTTTATCGACTATATAAATGGTGGGAGTTTTGGAAGTAAAGATATTATATTTTTGGTGAGGCCGACCATGTACCCATATGCGATTATTTTTATCGGATATCTTTAACACGAGGAAAATAGGCCAAGATATTATGTTAATTGAGGAGTTTAAGGGTGAAATACCATGTCCTTGACCATGGGTGAGTAATCGTGTGATGGTTTATAGTTGTAGGAAGATGACTATCGAAAGTTGAGATGATGCATGTTGTGCATGATGTTATGAGTTGGATCAAGAAAACTGCCGAAGTATGGCTATGCATATTGGGCTGTAATTAACCGCCGAAGTATGATTGTGCCTATTAGGCCGTAATTTACCACCGAACTTGGAACAGGCTGTGCCCATCGGACCGTAATTCACCGCTGAAAATTTAGTAGGTCGTGATTATTAGTTGGAATGGGTAATTGGAATGATCGTGTGATGGTCTTGATGATTTCAATCGAGTGGATCGATTGATCGATGTTTCGATATGATTTAATGATTCATTTGTTGATGTGATTCGATGAATAGCATATTGTATTAACTTGCAGGAAGAGGCTGAGGCCAAGGTAAGTCCTCTGACTCGTGTTGTGCTTAGGCAGCTCTTGGGGAGTATTTTCTTCCTAGTCGAGTCTTAGGGGGGTGAACTTGTTGAGATGCTGTCTCACCCCATTGTGGAATAACATTTTCAGGTCCCTAGATAGCAGCTCCTCCCGAGCATTTTGGTTAACCTAAGAAGGTGACAGAGCAAATGTGTTTTATCCCACTGCATGGGAACCTCAGAGGATGGACCTATGAGCTGGTGAAGACTGTGGTCTGGGTTGATGAGGCCTTACCCATTAAGGTACCCCATTGATACAGATCATGGTACCGTCAGGCTCTGGATGGGCAGAAAGAGGGTCCCATACTTGAGTCTGAGGTCCCTATGTATGTGCTGGAAGTTGCTTTAAGGAAAGGCACAGCAGATCCTCTAGAAGGCTCAGTAGTAGATGTGGAGCCGGACTTGTCGGACCCAGGGACCCTGGTGTATTCCGCTAAAGGCTCCAATTGGGATCAGGATGAGAATGAATAGGAGGAGGAGGAAGACCCATAGTTGTTTGAAAACCCCCTTGTTTTGTAGACCTTGCATATATATATCGGCTTGTATTGTATATGACTAGTCATGATATGTATATATAAGTGTGTCGTTGGTTTTAAAAATTATGGCCCTACTTTTCTATCCCATCTTGTTGTTGTCTGGGGATTTAATTAATTGCTTCTGTGTGCGTATTAAAATGAATGGGTTGGCAATGCATCTTGGGACGTCGCTATTTAATCGACCGAGCTGGTATGGGCACGCGCTCGAAGGATCGAGATGTGACATCCCCGTTTAGTGGTATTAAAGCAAGTTTAGAGATTTGAGTGATAAGGTATGATGGTCTATGGGATAGTTAGTAGGAAAGGCCTTTAATTCATACTGGCGCATGTATGTGATAGCTGATTAGTAGAATGTTTGTTGTGTGGATCACTCAGTTTCTAATTTATATGGAATTGGGAACAGGTTTTGTAGAAAAGCTACGTTATGAGTGATCAGGAGCATAGGACTCCTAGGAAGTGTACCATTGGTCCTGCAACTCAGGGTAGGACGCCGACGAGGGTCGGTACCCGAGGAGGCCGTGGTAGGGCGCCAGCTCAGGCTAGTGCTAGTGGCGTAGCACCACCTCATGTTGGTGCGGGAGTAGTAGCCCCTAGTGATCCTGGAACTGTCGGGATCACACAGGTGCTAGATGCGATAAGAGACATGATGGGGCAACGGGCCCAAAACCAAACTGCTGCCTTTACTACCGTCGTTGTAGCCGTTGCTATTGCCGTTGCTAATGCTGTTGTTGCTGCCGCTACCGTTGCCGCACCTTTCGCTGCACCTACCGAAGTTCCAGCTGGGAACATAGTTTTGGATAGGGACAGACCGATCCACAAGTTGGTGGAGCAATTCCTGAAGCTGAACCCGTCGAGGTTTACTAGTACCGAAGATCCGGAGACTGCATCTCTTTGGATTCATGATCTAGACAAAACTTTTGCACTTGTGAGGTGCAATGAGGAAGAGAAAGTTGTCCTAGCAATATATCAACTACAGGGTAACGCCAATACTTGGTGGAGATCTGCCGGAGAAGCAGTATTTCCGGGAAGAGTAGTCCCACTGTGGGACGCTTTCCTTAGAGCTTTCAATGATAAATACTTTTCGGGAAGCGTCCGAGAGTAGAAAATGGAAGAATTTCAGCATCTTTGCCAAGGGACGATGACTGTTGACCAGTACGAGGTCAAGTTTGTGAAGCTGTCTCAGTATGCTCTGAGGTTGATCGAGGATCCAGAGGATAAAGCTCGAAGGTTCAGGAATAGCCTTCGACTAGAACTGAAGCAATCGCTGGTGCCGTTTGATCTGAAAGATTATAGGGAAGTGTACAATCGAGCCCAACTGCTAGAGAGGAGTTTGAACGAGCAAGTTGCCTTGTCTAGATCGAGGTTTAGTTCGCATAAAGAAGGGATCCGACATGGAAAGAGGCCCATGACCAGAGGAAGATTTCAAGTACCGCCCAACAGGAACGGTGGAATTGGGAAGTCGGGGCCTAGCTAGAATGGCATGTGTCGCTTGTGTGGAAGGCGACACGGATCAGCCTCATGCCAATCTAGGCCAAGTACTTGTTTTAGGTGTGGCCAGCCGGGTCACATAACCAGGAACTGTCCTAGAAGACAGGGTAGACCACAACAATTGCCGCCGCCGCCACCGATGGGTCAGAGTAGAGGATACGCACCGCAGAACACACCACAGGGTGGGCAGATCAGACCCCCGGCTCAAGGAACCGTTTATGCCATCACCAGAGGTCAGGCTGAGGATGCGCCTAATGTGATCACAGGTACGGTTTCACCCAACGACCATGCTGCTTATGCTTTATTCGACCCTAGCACAACTCATTCTTTTATTGCCGAGCAATATGTTAAGCTGATAGGATTAAGTCCTGAGTTGCTGGAGTCGGTGGTTAGCATATCTACACCATTAAAGGATAATGTGTTGTTTCATTCGGTTGTTCTGGTTGCAAGTTAGCGATTGGTGAGCGAGAGCGGAAAATAAACTTATTAGTCCTAGCCATGTATGACTTTGATTTGATAATTGGCATGGATTGGCTCACCAAGCAACGAACTAAAATGGATTGTTATCGTAAAGCGATTCAGTTTAACTCGTTAAAGGGTGAGAGCTTCGAGTTTGTCGGGAATTGAGGAGGACCCTCGATTACCTTGATCTCGTCACTTGAGGCAACCTGTTTGTTAGATGGGGGTTGTCAAGCTTACCTGGCGACTGTCGTGGATACAACAGTTGAGGAGCTAAAGATTGAGGACATCATAGTGGTGCAAGAATTTCCATATGTTTTTCTGAAGGAATTGCTAGGATTGCCGCCAGAGAGCGAAATTGAGTTCGTAATTGAGTTAGCACCCAGGACAGAGCAAATCTCTAAGGCTCCTTACCGGATGGCGCTATCAGAGTTGAAAGAACTGAAGGTGTAGATGCAAGATTTATTGGATAAGGGATTCATACGTCTCAGTGCATCACCTTAGGGAGCACCAATTCTTTTTGTGAAGAAGAAAGATGATTCGTTACATTTGTGCATTGACTATCGTCAACTCAATTAGGTGACGATCAAGAACAAGTATCCACTGCCAAGAATCGTCGACTTGTTTGATCAACTGTAAGGAGCATCGATATTTTCAAAAATCGACTTGAGGATAAGATATCATCAGCTGAGGATCAAAAAGGAAGATATTCTAAAATCAGCATTTCGTACTTGATACGGCCATTATGAATTTACTGTAATGCCGTTTGGGTTGACAAATGCTCCAGCTGCTTTTATAGATCTGATGAACCGAGTGTTCAAGGAATATCTGGATCAATTTGTGATCGTGTTTATTGATGAT
This sequence comes from Eucalyptus victrix, assembly GCA_016097545.1. NCBI lineage: Eukaryota > Viridiplantae > Streptophyta > Magnoliopsida > Myrtales > Myrtaceae > Eucalyptus > Eucalyptus victrix. The sequence continues at coordinate 52,359,671 of CM027842.1, forward strand.
ATTCTGGTATATTCGAGAAATGATGAGGAGAACGAGAGACATCTGAGAATGGTATTGCAGACCCTGAGTATTCATCAGTTGTATGCCAAGTTTAGTAAGTGCGAGTTTTGGTTGACTCATGTTGTGTTTCTAGGTCACGTGATTTCAGGCAAAGGAATCTCCGTGGACTCGTCCAAGATTGAAGCAGTGATGAACTGGCTGAGACTGACTATAGTGACAGAGATCAGAATTTTTTGGGTTTGGCAGTTTACTACAGAAGATTCGTGGAAGGGTTTTCAGCATTGGCATCGCCGTTGACACAACTCCTGAAGAAAGAAGAAAAATTTGTGTGGACAGGCAAGTGCGAGTGTAGTTTTCAAGAGCTTAAGCAAAAGCTAACTACCGCACCTGTGTTGACCATTCCATCTGGTCCTAGAGGATTCGAGATCTATAGTGATGCGCCATTCAGAGGATTGGGTTGCGTGCTGATGTAACATGGCAGAATTGTTGCATACGCCTCCCATCAGTTGAGACCTAATGAATAGAACTACCCGACGCATGACTTAGAACTCGCGGCAATCATTTTCACCCTGAAAATTTGGAGGCATTATTTGTGTGGAGAGAGATTCTAGATCTTCACTGATCATCAAAGTCTCAAGTATCTATTCTCTCAGAATGAGTTGAATATGAGACAGCGTCGCTGGATGGAATTGCTGAAGGAGTACAATTGCGATATCCTATATCAACCAGGAAAGGCGAATAGGGTCGCCGACACTTTGAGTCGGAAGTCTTTAGTAGCTCATATGTTGGTTAAGGAGTGAAATTTAATCGAGAGAGCTCGAGATTCGGTGTTCAAGTTTGAGGGAGGCCACCTTTTGAATCTTATGGCCACCCTCAGAATTGAGCCAGATGTCTAGATTAGGATCAAATTACTTCAACCGATAGACCCAGATGTTCAGAAAATTCTACAAGAGGACACCGATAAAAGGAAAGCTAACTTTCAAATTTTTTAGGATGGAACGCTGAGGTTTCGAGGACGGTTGTGTGTACCTGACGATGCAAAGATTATAGAGCAGATCTTATTAGAAGCTCATTGTAGCAGTTACAACATTCATCCTGGCAGCACGAAAATGTATTAGAATCTGCATCAACACTATTGGTGGTCTGGTATGAAGGCGGACATTGCCAAGCATGTTGTCAAGTGTCTGATGTGTCAGCAGGTTAAAGCATAGCATTGCAAGCCGGCAGGACTTTTGCAACATCCCAAAGTGGAAGTGGGAGCACATCACGATAGATTTCGTGATTGGTTTACCGAGGAGTCAGAGAAGGAATGATTCCATTTGGGTAGTGGTCGACAAACTGACAAAATTGGATCACTTCATTGCAGTGCGAAAGAACCTTGATTTGGATAGGCACGCTGAGTTGTACGTGTGTCAGATAGTTCGTCTGCATGAAGCACCTGTAACGATCACCTCATATTGAGACCCGAGGTTTACGGCTACTTTCTAGAAGAGCTTGCAGAGTGCTTTAGGTACGAAGCTGCAGTATAGTACCGCATATCATCCTCAGACGGATGACCAATTTGAGAGGACAATTCAAACCCTCGAAGACATGCTGCGAGCTTGCGTACTAGATTTCAAGGGAAGCTGGGAAGAACAACTTCATCTGGTCGAGTTTGCCAACAACAACAGCTACCGACAGAGCATTCAGATGGCTTATTTCGAAACATTGTATGGCAGAGCATGCAGAATGCCAGTGTGTTGGGATGAAGTTGGGGAAATGAAGATCACAAGCCCAGAGTTAGTCCAACAGTTAGTGGATGCAATTGCCATCATTAGAGACAGATTGAAAACCGCTCAGAGCTGACAGAAAAGCTACGCAGATAAGCGCCAGAGACCATTGGAATTCCAAGTTAGTGATCAAGTTTTTCTGAAAGTGTCACCAATGAAAGGTACTTCGAGCTTTGGCAAGAAGGGAAAACTGAGTCCGAGGTACGTAGGTCCATTTGAGATTCTAGAGAGAATCGGGATCCTAGCGTATCGTCTTACATTACCATCGAGATAGGCAAGTACACGACGTCTTTCACGTGTCGATATTGAGGAAGTATGAGCCTGACCTGACCCATGTGCTTAATTTTGAAGAATTGGACGTGGACGACAGAGTGTTGCACGTTGAAAGCCTGATTCAGATCGTGGACATGAAAGAGCAAATTCTGCGTACAAAGACCATCCCGTTGGTCAAAGTGGTCTGGCAATACCATAGCACTGAAGGAGCAACCTAGGAAACTGAAGAGTCGATGAGACGATTGTACCCCCACCTTTTTGCTTAAAGTTTTGTAATGGTTTAAATTTCGAGGAAGAAATTTTTATAAGAGGAGAAGAGTTGTGACATCCAGAAATTTTCAGTTCTGCTTTCAGTTAAATTAATCGGGCCTTTCATCGATGCACCTATAGTGCTGTTCTTAGAGCTGATCACTCTCGAGATAACTAGACTATCTGGGAAAGTCACTAAGGGATTTTAATGCAATAGACTTGAGAATTTGACAAGGAATCAGCTACTCGACCGTGCTCATCTGCAGAGGTCATTACAGCACAGTTAAAAATCGATCAGGGATCAAAGATAGGTCGGTTCGACTGAGATGTGTGGCTAAATGTGGGTGATTCCACTAAATTGCAAAATTCTCGTTGACCAGCACTAGAATGATTTTTCTGACTTTTTGGTGTCTTGTGTCCGTAATCGAAACCTTAAGATTTTTACGACCACCGAGAGTCACCAATGTGTTGAAGGGGTTCATTGTGGCTCGAAGAAAATCAACCACGGATCATTTGCACAAAAGTTCTAAAAGCCACCCGATAGCCTAGGTCACGCTAAAATCGCGTCAAATTGAAATTAACTGTGAATTTGAATCCGATTTCAGAAATTGAAAGTTCGGTCATGTCACAAGTCATTTTAGGAATGCCAACTCAGTCTCTGAAGATTGTTCTGCAAACCGAGATTTTTGGCAAAAAGTCGATATAGGGTCGTTTTCGACTGGAAAATTTAGAGGACCATTTTTTATCGCGAAATTGGGATGCAAATGGGTTCTATTGGCAAGGAAAAATGTCAATTTGTTCGATGATATGATGGTTGAATTTTTTAGGGCCAAATTGATTTAATTCAAGAAGGAATTGAAGTCCAATTTGAGGGAACTGCCTCCAAAATTCGTATGCCCCCTTGCCCACAACCTTTGGACCACTTCAAGGCTTCTAGAAGAAGAGTTGGCTACTGGAAATTAGCTGTGGAAGATAGCAAGCATGGTGGGGCCAAGTCAAAGGGGGACAAAAAGATAGAAGAAGACCAAAGGTGGTCCCTTCCCCCTTCTTCTCCTTCAAACCAGTCGAGCCCCTCATTCCCAGCAGTTGTAGACTTCAAAAATCCTTGAAGCTGAGCCTCACGCCCTCCCCTTACCCGTCAACAGTTGCCAGGCCACCGGAGCCACTGCGTCACCGTCACTACCCGTCGAGTGCTCAGCCGCAAGCTCGCATGTTACCGCCATCCCTGGTTGTCGTCCTGCTTTAGCCATTTGCTCAGGTCATCCCCTGAGTTATTCGAACCCTTCTCACCATCGCCAAAGCCGCCTGGAAGCCCACCGAGCTCTACCAAGGCCGTCGCAGCCCCTCCACCAAGCCTGCTACAGCCACCGCCGGTCCTTGCTCGCCGTTTCCAGCTTAACCAAGAAGCAGCTCCTTCGGTCATCGAGCAGAGCTGAACAGCCCTGGGTTTCCAGCCACTGTTTGGCCCGCTTTGGTGGCTTTCCAGACCTCACTTGGTGGTGCCGCTTTGGAGTTTGTGGACCGCCTCCGTGTCCCCGTCATTTTGATCCGAGCGGATCATTAATCAAGTGAGTTTAACTCATTAATCCCTGCTTAGTAAGTTAATGACGTTTAAGGGTTGATTAGTTTAAGTTAAGCATAGATTAGGTGGATAGTTAGATTAGATTAGCAATTTAATTAACCGTTATTGCATGTTAGGTGGCTAGAGTAGTGTAATTAGTGAGTAGATAGCTGTAGTATTTAATTAACGAGTCTCGAAATTTTTTTGGGCCCGTTTCGGTATTTAATTAGGCTTTTCCGGCCTAAGTTTAAATTTTGGCATTTAATAATTAATTTCCGTAATTATTTAATTATTTAATTTTATGAAAATTAGACCGGGATAGCCGGTAACCGGAATTTTATGTTGATTGCGGTGGTGTGATCTGTTTATTTAATTGACTTTTATTTTGGGCAAATTGAGTGTGATTTGTGATTTTGGGTATTTATCCAAAAAATTATTTAATATCAATATTTAATTAGAAAATTACCAGGCGTCGGTTTACGGTGCCAAAAATGTTTTTATCGACTATATAAATGGTGAGAATTTTAAAAGTAAATATATTATATTTTTGGCTGAGGCCGTCCGTATACCCACACATGATTATTTTTATCAGGTATCTTTAACAGGAGGAAAATATGCCAAGATATTATATTAATTGAGGACTTTAAGGGTGAAATACCATGTCCTTGGCCGTGGGTGAAGGACATGGTATTTCACTACTTTTAGGGGTTTTCAACTTTCAGCTAGACATTCGGCCTTAAGCTAGGCATCCTATACTTTTTGGGGCTTCTTGGCTCAACTAGGGCATCCGTCCATCAATCCAAGGATCCCACACTTTCAGGGGCTTCTTGGCTCAACTAGGACATCTAACCATTAAATTAGGTATCCCATACTTTCAAGAGCCTCCTGACTCAACTAGGGCATTTTGTTCTCAGGAATGAGGTAACGTAATGTGTCGTTTGGGGTAGAGGCGTGCTATTGGACCATTGCTCATCCCAACCTTAGATTTTCCTCTTTAGGGCATGCTCCTGGACCATCCTCCTTAAGGATTTGCCCTTGGCATAGCGAAGATGCATCTATAGCAATTTAACTTTCCTTTATGTAACCACACATCATATATCACACGAGTCGGTTCCTTATCTTTCCTCTTAATCAACGTATGCAAGCCTTGAGTGCGTGCTCATTCAAGTGTGTGTGCCACAAGCTTCATTACAATACTATACAAAATCTTAGGCACGATTCTTGGCTCGTGGCTCAAACCACACTCCCCGTACCAAGCAAGACTTGGAACCGGCATGCTCTAATGCCATTCCAAGATCTCGTGAGCTTGGGCAATCCTCGTACCAAACAAAACTTGGAATTGGCACTCCTCAATGTTGATTCAAGACCTTGCGGCTATTGGTGATCCTCACACCAAACAAGACTTGGAATCGGCATGCCTCAATGCCGATCCAAGGCCTTGTAACTTGACGTCGATTCCAAGCCAAGCGAACCTCGACCTCATCTGGGGGTGTGAACGCATTTAAGCATGCAAATATGAGCAAACCATACAAAAAAAAAAATTAGAACATATACATGACTTACATGGGTGAGCACACAACTAAACTTAACAACGTGGGCTATCACCCTAGCTAAGAGGTAGAGATTTCACTTACCTTCAACGAATTAGAAGTGGTTTTATCAAAAGAGAGCCATCCAGTGAGGTGGTAGACAAACAAGGCCAAGAGAGGGAGAAAGGGCAACGATGAGAGGCGTGAGAGAAAGAGAGAGAGGAAGTGAGGGAGGAGAGATGGAGGTGAGGAAATGAGGGGAAGATGCCTCTATTTATAGGCCATCCCTTCTTCATTTACTAACTTGCTTTCTAAGTTTTGGTTTTCTAGAACCTTCCCCCAAGCCTCCTTCATTTATAAGCTTCTAGGCCTACTTCACTTCAAGTTTTCAGGCCTATTTCACTTACAAGCTTCCAAGACTTGCTCTTTAAGTTTGGTTCCGTAGGACTTTCTACCAAGCCTACTTCACTTACAAGCTTCCAAAATTATATAAGGCAATCTTGAGAATAAGACCAATAGAAGCATTAATATCATTGGGTGAGAGATTTTTAGGTTAATCCACAATTGAGTATGCCAATTGGGTCAAGGTGTGCAGCCATTCCATGCTCAGGTAAGGCTAGTTGTAGCCTACCCTATTCATATTGGCCAGTTAAGTGCCCCATGAGTGGCTCCTTGTGGCATCCCAAAAAAATTCAAGTCACCCTCTAGAGGAATTAAAGCCTATAATTAGGTAATGAAATTACCTATGGTTTATGTTTTAGCCATTAGTTTTCTTAAGTCTATGTGTTATTGTGCTTGTGTTTATGAGATTTTAAATTTGATAGATTAATGATAATAATCTATGCTTGACCATGCACCTTATAGATTAAATTCCTATAAATAAAATGTCACAAGACTTTGGCATGTGGAATTTAAAATTTAAAATTTGTAGAAGAAATTATAAAAGGGGAAAATTAAATTTTTAATTAGGTTGGGCCTTAGGCCCATTGGCCTAAGCTTTAATGGGCCAAGCTATTCGGCCCAATTAGGCCCGTGAAAGGGGGCTGTCGCCGGCCCAAAAGGAGGCCCAAGCCCATGCATGAGCTTTGCCAAGTGGCAAGGAGGAGCTCATGCATTGGCCAATTGAAAGGCAAACTAATCATTGCAAATGATTAGGAAATGGGGGAATAAAAGGGAAGAGGAGAGAGAGAGGTGGCCGGTTGAGCTACCGCCCAAAGAGAGAGAGAGATTGTGCGAGAGAGAGGGAGAGAGAGGCCGAGAGGGAGGAGAAGCCGAGAGGAAGGAGTCGCCGTCGCACGCCGTTCGCCGCCGTGTGCCGCCATTTGTGTGGTCTAGAGGCAAGTTGGGAATCCACTTTCTACTCTTGCACCAATGTTTTGCATGTATGGTCGGAATCTAGAACATTTGGAGGCATGGGAGTGAAGCTAATGTGTTTCGTGTTGGGTTGCATGCTGTTTTCGTATGAACAGTTTGAGTCAGAACTTTGTGAGAGCTTGCATGCATGTTTTGAGTTCGATTTTGACTTTGATGTCTTCATGAAAGTTGTAGCTAACATCTTAAACTACAACATACTAAAATTTGGTACAAAATGATGGATATTTGAGGGGTAAAACTCTCATCCTACGGAGACATCAGATCTGGAACGATTTCACTGACCTTTTGGTGGATTTGTGGTTGCATGTTGATTTTCACTAAGAATATCTCTTCAATTTCTTCTTGAAAGTTGTAGGGGACATCTTAAACTACAACATACTCAAATTTTAAGTAAAATGAACAAGTATAACCTAGTAAATCGACTTACTCTTGAAAACCGTAGATCTGGAGACGTGGTACAGGTTACCCGAGACTTCATGGACCCATATGGAGACTTTCCTTTGGAAATTTGACTTAGATCTCTTCATGAAAGTTGTATGGGATATCTTGCAGTAAAACATATCCAAATTTCAGAGGAAAAGAAGAAGTTTAAGTGGGTAAAATCTCAGTATTTCGGAGAACCATGCACTGGACGTTTCGGTGTTAGATCCAGAAGCTTCGTGTGACTGTAGAAAATAATATAAAAAGAATTTGGCTTGGAATTCTTCATGAAAAATCTACTTTAGTGTCTTGGCTATAACTTGGTGAAATTGCGTAATTTTTGGAGGTCGTTCGGGTATTTTAATTAAATTATTCCGGAAACTGTGCATTCTGATTTCATCCGAAATTACATGCTATATTTGTGTGAATTATGAATTTGTGTAGAATTCTATTTGGCCATGTATTTTGCATGAAATCATTATCCTATTGTCTTGTCTATCACTTGCCTTAATTTTATGATTTTTGAAAATCATATGGATATTTAAATTTAATATTTTCGAAAGTGGCACAAGCTGGAATTTAAATAAATGTGAAAAGGGCATGATAAATGGATTATTTTAATTGGTACGAAGTCCATAAATTTTATTTTATGAATAATTGTACCTTGTTGCATGTAGGATGAGGTCTTGATGCATGCATGGCAATGAATTGAGATGCATGTATGAATTCAATGCTGAATATGATTTTGTTTGCCATTATATCATATGCCATGCTAAATTGAGACCGAAATTGGTGAACATGGATAATGACAAATGAGGAGATTGTTGTGGCGGATGATAATGCCCTGGGAGTATCAGGATGCCCGGGATGGGGGGTGCCGAAAGCCGGATTGTATTGAGATACAAGGCCGGATTTGTCCTCGGGAGTGTCGAGATGCCTGGGAAGTGGGGGTGCCGGAAGCCCTGGAGGTTTGTGCCCAAGGGAATGCCTCGTGACGCCAGTTGGGGTGCGAGATGCCCGGCTAGGGAGTGTAAATGCTGGAAGCCTCGGAGGTTTTTGCCCGAGGGGATGCCTCGTGATGCCAGTTGGGATGCGAGATGCCCGGAATGTGGGGGGCTGGATGCCCGGTGGTGTGTGCCGGAGGTTTATCGTGCGATGCCAGATGTGGTGATCGAATTGAAAGATAAAAAGTGAAAATTGAGACATGCATATGACATGATATGATGATGATCACCTATGGCCTGATGATATGCATGTATGACATGATATGATAATGATCATCTGGCATGATGACATGTGTATGATATGATGATGTCATGATGATGATGACATGTGTATGATATGATGATGCCATGATGATGATGACATGTGTATGATATGATGATGCCATGACGATGATGACATGTGTATGATAGGATGATGTCATGATGATGGTGATATATCATATGATATGATGATGATGATATGTCTATGACATAATGATGATGGCATATGTATGGTATGATGGTGACCTATGGTATGATGATACATGTGTATGACATGATGATGATAACCTATGGCATGACGACACGTATGTGTTATGATTGTGATGAAGATGTATGATGGTATATGCATGGCTTCAAGGTAAGCACGCATGGATGCATGTATGGCATGTACGATGTTGTGATTGTATTGTATGATGCATCGAGTGGTTATTGGATTCTTTTACCTGCTGAGTGGTTGTACTCACTCCTTTGGGGACCAACATTTCAGATTAGTAGCATGCCGCTCCTTGCTGTCAAGCGGGATGTGTTTTACGGTCTACCATCCGATGTAGAGGTCGAGTGCGAGGAGTTTGGCTGTCCCTCTGTTCCTGGATTGACGATATTCGAGTGCGCTGTTTAGTTATGTACGACGTAGGCTTGGTTGGGGGCCTTGTTGTCCAGGAGTTCATATTAGTCCACATTCGTCGCAACGGTGTGATGCGTGGGATGTTGCCGCCGCCACCGCCTAATGCACCGGGTTAGGTGTGAGGGCCCGTGCGTGACGAGTAGGAGCTAGATCTTTTTGGGGATAGTTAGCTGACACTGATGATGGGGATTTAGCACGTGAGTTGTAGCGGGTCGAGGGTTTCTTTTTGGGGTTTTAGGCCGGGCGTGGCTGAGTCCTGGCTTTTCCTTTTGATGTACCGACCCAAGAAATCCCATCTTGGAAATATGTAAATAAAGTGTCATGGCTTGTCTTTTAATTATGATGATTAGTGGTGTGTATTTGTATCATGGTTGATGGAGGGTGAGATGGTGATGTTTTTTTTTGCTTCCGCTAATGAGTCGCGCTGGGACCGTTTAAAAAAAAAAAAGAAAAAAAATGTCTATGAATTATGACGCTTCTTCTAAGAGATGTAATAAGGTGTAACGCTGGTGCTTGTGGCAACCTAAGAAGGGTTTGGGGTGCCACACTCCTGTGGGTGGCTCCGTGGCTGGCCCTAACTAGCGCACGGCCTAGCAGATCAGGCCCTTAGCCCGGCTCCGTGCTTAGCACTTGGTCAAGTCCTGGCCATTTTTAAAAAGCGATTTTTTAATTTTTTAAAGCAAAATTTTCTTATTCTATCCTATAGTTGGTTTTATTGATCAGAGAAAAGATGACAAGGTAATTAAGCCATATAACTTATGAGGTCATTCCGAGTTTTCATGAGAGATTGTCAAGAATAAATCAATAATTCATCTCCAATGGTCATTGAGCAATAACATATCATCTACCAAGGAGCTCCCTCCCTTCCTCTCTTGCCTTGATTTAAGGAAAGTCCAATATGGAAAGTTGAAAATAAGTGGGAGACCAAGACTTACCGTAACAAAACCGAAGTCCCTTACTGCATTTCTTACGAAGCAGGTGGTCGGTGGAGAATAGATACTTCACAAGCAAAGAAGGACAATAATTTAATGAAGTTTTATTTGAAATGATTCGGATATGAAGCTCCCAATAAAGAAATAGGTTAAAAGTCACCATTATTACGAAATCGCACGTCAATTCCAGAAAAATAATGCTCGCAAACAATCTACCATGCATAATATAATAATAATAATAATAATAATAATAATAATAATAATAAAACAGAATCAGAAGAAAATGTCAAAAAATTTGTTATTGAAGTTCACTTAAACCTAGGCTATGTCTTCGATCGAGGTACTTTGCAAATCCATTAGATTTTAAAGAAAGTTAGAATACAACGATGATTTTTTCTTAAAATCAGGGCACAAAAAGATTGAAAATCCTCGCAAAGAAAAAAAAAACTCACATTTTTCTTCTCTCTTTTTATTTCCTCTTTATTTTCTTTCTCAACGTCTTGAGGGCTAGCATCTTGACGTCACTAATATAAAGATGTAACTTTTAACCTTAAAGCAAATCTAATTGAAAAGACAAAAAAGCCCCCTAAAAAGGATTTGGATAAGTTGACTAGAAGTCCTAAAACCGACATAAAAGTGCAATTGAGTTTTAAAACTAGCAAAAGATATAATCAAGTCCTAAAACTTATGAAATAGATACAATCAAGTACTAAAGTTAACACCATCAATTTATTTAATAGAAACTGTTAACGTGGCAATTTTTAATTAATTTCTCTCCTAGTTGGCATTTTTATTGTTTTCTTTTTAATATCTTATTTAAGTTAGATTAAAAAACATATAAAGCTAAAATTTTATTACAAACAAAAATGAGAGAGAGAGAGAGAGAGAGAGGGGTAGGGCATGCTACGCGGGTAGGTGCTGCCACTAGTCCACCCATCGCTGGAGGGGCCAGCAAGGCAAGGGTGGCTGACAATCCTCACTAGGCTTGGGTTTACGCTCAAGCGCCTAGATCTAGGTGACAACGATGCTTGCCCGAGCCTAACGAGCGTTGCTAGCCCTTGCCTTGGGCTAGGAGCCTAGCCCAAGGCTAGTAAGGCTCATCGGCTCTAGTCAACAATCGGTGTCACCCAGGTTTGGGTGCCTTTGCCTAGGTCAGTGAGGGTCGGCTGCCCTCGCTTAGGGTTGGCAAGGCCTCACCCAGAGCTGGCAAGGGCCGGCCACCTTCACCTACAGCTGATGACCTCCACCGGCCCCTTCGTCAATGGGTGGCAATGGCGGTAATGCTGATCGACATAGCTTATCTTGCCCTTCTCTTCTCTTCTTCTTCCTTTTTCTTTTTTTCAGTTTTGTTTTTTTAATAAAATGTTAGCTTTTTGCAGTTTTTTAAATCTAATTTAAATTAGATTTAAAAAAGAAAACAATAAAAAATACCAACTAGGATAGAGAAATTAATTAAAAATGTAACTTCATCATTTTTAGTTAAATAAATTGATGGTGTTAACTTAGGACTTGATTACACCTATTTCACAAATTTTAGAACTTGATTGCACTTTTTTTTTTTTTGCATGTTTTAGGATTCAATTGTACTTTTGCAATAAGTTTTAGGACTTCTAGTAAACTTATCTCAAAAAGATTTGGCTTCATCTATAATAATCTCCCATTTGAAGACAAATATGCCCGATGCACCAAGCAACTTTGTATTCATCTTCTTCAAAAACTAGCTACTGAAAAAGCCTTTGCGACATTCCTCATCAATCAACATAGAGTAATACCAATGGTAGTAGTACGGAAAATATGCTTCTCTCTGTCTACTACCTTGATCAACATGTCAACTGGATTCTTCGCACCATCAATCTTTTCTAACTTTAACTCATTATCTTTCAACGTTGACCTCATAAAGTGATAACGCTTCTTGATATGTCTAGTCCTTGAGTGATAGATTGCATTATGCACTACACTTTGACTATCACTCCACAGTGTACAACTAGCTATTTTCGATGTAGCTCCTTCATGTAACCTTGTAACCACATGATTTCCTTAGAAACTTTTGTGATCGCCATGTATTATGCTTTTATTGTGGATAGAGCCACTATTTTCTATGGTTAAGATGCCCAACTCACTGCTATACTGGTAACTGTAAAGACATATGTAGTGGTACTCTTATCACTATCTTGATCACCCGGGTGATTTGCATCTACATAATCCTACAACTCTAAAGAAGTACCATCATAACAAATAGAATAATTTGATGTACCTACTAAATATCTCAATATCCATTTCACTGCATTCCAATGTTATCTGCCTAGGTCCTACATATATTGACTCTCAACTCCCACTACTAATGCAATGTTTGGTCTCATGCTCACAATGGCATACATCAAACTCCCCACTGCTATTATATATAGAACTACCGCTATCTCATCTTTCAAAGCCTGAGCACTCGGACACATATCCTTGGAAAGTTTGAAGTGACTCGTTAAAGGAGTTGTAACTAGTTTTGCCTTGTTCATGTTAAATCTCTTTAACACCTTGCTCACATAGTTTTCTAACAATAGCCATAATTTCTTATTTTTCCTGTCCCTAATGATTTTTCATACCTAAAATATTCGTGGCATCTCCCAGGTCTTTAATAGCAAATTGTGATGATACCATCTTTTTCACTTCTACAATTCTCTTCATATTCAAGCTAGCCACCAGCATATCATCCACATATAAAGAGATATACACGATATCACTATCGTCATACTTGCGAAGATAAACACAATGATCAAACTCTCAGTGTGCAAATCATTTTTCTTCCATGAAACTATCAACTCTAGGTACCATTGTTGCAAAGCTTATTTCGAGCCATATAAACATTTCTTTAAGTGATATACCACGTGTTCATTACCTTTGACTTCAAAACCTTTAGGTTGCGCCATATACAATTCTTCATCTAACTCACCGTGTAAAAATGCTATTTTCATGTCTAACTGCTCAAATGAAGATGCTCCACTACAATTATACTCAGCAGAATTCTAATTGATGTCATTTTGACTATATGTGAAAATATCTTAGAGTAGTCAATCTCTTCTTTTTTAGAAAAGTCCTTGACCACAAGTCTTGCTTTGTATCTTTCTTTGCCTCATCATAAGTCATTTTGACTAATGAGCTCATCTTGTCTTTCATAGCACGCTGCCACCACAAGTGAGATGTGTCTTTCTTTGCCTCATCATAAGTCTCCAGTTCTCCCAAATCTGTATATAAGACATGTCTCAGAACAATATTAATTAATGGATCAAAAGTTACCTTTGACTTTCTCACACATGTAGACCTCCTCAAGATAGGTACTTCGAGGTCGTTAATTTGCTCCGAATCATTACAATCCTCTTGAAATGCCTCCTCACTGATAATAGGCTCATCTTGAATTTCTCCTTCTAGTGCACTTTGATCTACTAGAACCATCTTCACCAACATTGTATCTAACTCAACATATTCTGGTCCTAATGCCTTTTCATGCTCTGTCTGACGATTTTTATACATGTTATTCTCATAATCCCAAAGCCTATCCTCCCTGTCAATCAAAGTATATGCAATACAACCAAACACTTTTAGATGTAAATAATTAATTTTTTTGCCTGACCTCCGCTCTTGTGGTATTTTTCCATCCAACACACTGGATGGACTACTATTGATAAGATAAATAGCTGCATTTACTGTGGCAACTCATAAGTATAGTGGGAGACCCGTGTGTAGCCTCATGCATCTCGCACATTCTAGAATAGTCCTATTCATCTTTTCAGCTACAGCGTTCTCTTAAGGAGTTCCAGGAATAGTCTTTAACCTAGTATGCTTTCTTGGCTCAAATATTCTGTAAATTCCTTGCCTATGTGGTCATCACCATTATTAGATTTCAGAGTTTTAATATAATAACTTATCTTTTTCTACCATGGTCTTCCTCATTTTGAACATCCTAGATACTTCTAATTTTTCTTTTAAGAGCATAAATCCAAGTCTTCCTCATCACATCATCAATTAATGTGACAAAATATCTCTTACCACCATGAGATAATTCCTAAGCTAGTGTCATGCCCTGATCCTCCGAGCGTGTGCCCATCCCTCGGTGGTCGATTAAATGGCGACATCTCAGGACGCATCGCTAACCCATTCGTTTTAATACGCATGCGAAACCAATAAATAAATCCCCAGACAACAACAAGATGGGATAGAAAAGTAGAGCCACAATTTTTGAAAACCAAATCACACCTTCATACATATAAGACTAATCCATATACATTACTAGCCGATATTTACAAGGTCTACAAAAAGGTCGATTCTCGACACAAGCTGTCCTATGACCAGCTAGTCCGACTCATTCATCGATTCTTCAGTGTCCATAGGAGTCAAGCGAGACAGCGGGTTCTCCATTACACCATCAGGAGGGTCAGCTGGGTCCTCGTCCAAAGCAGCATCAACCACCATAGCGGGGACATCAGAGGTCCTAAGGGGACCTAGCCTAACACCGTTGGGAGCATATTGGAACCATGCTCTGAATCGATTAGGTATTTCTTGATGTGGAACCTCTTCGATCCAGGTGGTGGTTGCAACTAGCTCATAAACCTAAAAACTTCCGTGGTCAGGGTAGCTAGAAACCCGCTCGATAACCCTCATGGGACGACCATGACGTTTGGGGCGATTCGCCATATAAATACCTGAAAATGTTGTCTCACAACAGGGTGAGACGACACACTCCCTAAGCCCCGACTAGCAAGAAAATACGCTTAAAGGCTATCTATGCACACATGGGACAGCGGACGTACCTTTGCCTCAATTCCTTCATGCAAGTTAGTACGATTCATATATTTATCGAATCACATTAACAAATCACATCATCACATCAGATCAAACCATCGATCAATCGACCCAGTCGATTCCATGTCATCAAGACCATCTCTCGGTCAACTCATTCAATACTATCTATCAAGTTCGATCCCATCAAGAATTGCTCACTCTAAACTAAAAATAGATAGTATAGTTCGCACTAAGCTGATAAATAATATAGCTCACACTAAGCTGATAAGGTATACTGCTCGCACTAAGCTGATATATCAAAGCCCTTAGGCTGATATAGTATACCGGTATACTGCTCACACTAAGCTGACATATCCAAACCGTAGGCTGATTTAGTATACCCATGATGCTCACTTTAAGCTGATAAAGTATACTGCTCATGCTAAGCTCACATATCAAAGCCCTCAGGCTGATATAGAATACTATTCTCACCAACTGAGAATTTCAACATTTTCATCATACTCAATAAAATAATCATGTGTGGGTATACGATCAACCTTAGCCAAAATACGATATTTTCCCTTTTGAAAATCCCACTAATTCCAATAGTACACAAACACATTTTTGGCGTTGTAAACCGACGCCCGGTATTTTCTAATTAATTACAGAAATTAACAAATTTTGGGATAAATACCCCAAAATTGAAATCAACACTCAAATTGCACAAAATAGCAGTCAAATAAATAAATCAATCACACCACTCCAATCGGCACGAAATTCCGGTCACACCGGCTATTTTGGTCTAATTTTCCAGAAAATAATAATTAATTAAATAATTACAGAAAATAATTAATAAATACCAAAAATGCACACTTAGGCCGGAAAAGCCTAATTAAATACCGAAACGGACCCGGAAAAATTTCGAGACTCGTTAGATAAATACTACGATCTGTCTACTTGCTAATTACACTATTCTAGCAACCTAACATGCAATCTCGAATGATTAATTTGCTAATCCATTCTAACTAACAACATAAACCATACTTAGCCTAAACTAATTAATCCTTAAGCATAATTAACTCCCCAAGTGAGGATTAGTGAATAAACTCACTGGACTAACGTGAAAATCGGTTCACAGCGACGGCGACGCGACGGCAGCCGATAAACTTCTAAGCGGCGGCACCAACGGGAGCCCAAACTGCGCTGAAATCGGCCCCATAAAGTTCATGGTTGAGCTGAGTGGGATGCTTCGGTTCTGTACATTGTTGGTTCGGGGGTTAAAAGCTGAACAGGGGGTTACGGCTAGGCTGAGACGCAAAGCTAGAGGTTGAAACTCAGAGAGACGCGGGTTGTTGAGCTCACGAACGCTGGATGGGCGAAGTGGCTGGGCTAAACAACCAACCGGACGGGGCTGAAACCGTGGGATGTTTCGGACGGATCTACGGGGTCAACGCTAGTGGACTTCGACCGGCGGTTGACTCGATGGGGTACGTGGACGAAGGGGAAACAAATTAGTCGGTGGAGGTTGGGACAGCAGGTAGCAACGCGGTAAGGGGGAGATCAGTGTAGTTCAGTGGGGGTAGCGGACGTGCAACCAACACATGGAAAATGAAAGGGAAAACTGAAGAAGCCAAGGGGTGTCGACAGAGTGGGTGCATAGAAGAGAGAGGGAGAGAAAGAGAAGACTTCGGTGCTTCGCTGGCAGAAGAGGAAAAGATAAAGGGGGGCAGAGAGTGTCGGCCAAGGGGGAAAAACGTGCTGAAAAAAATAAAAGAGAAGGGAGAGAGAAGGAATGTTGACCAGGGGGACCCCTTTCATGCGTGGGCTTCGAACGGAGAGAGAGACATGTGCAACTAGGAGAGGGGGAAGGGCGGCTGAACATGCGTCAGAAGCAGGTGGGGGAGAGAAAAAAGTCAAAACTAATATCCTTGGAACACTTGAGTGCCTATTCATCCCTATCTTCAGTCCATCTTCATCCAACAATGTCAATTGGTCATCTTAGGGCTAATTCTTCACCAGCTTGCACAATTTGAAGTCTAATCGAAGACCAAAATAAGCCAGCCCCTCTAGCCTACGAATTTTGCTTAGTTGGACTTCAATTTCATCCAATTTCGTCCCCAAAAATCTCTGCGCTAAAATACTTGATCCTCACTTGCTTTCTTGTACCATAATTCCCCCAAATATCAAGTCTTGGGCAGCAAAAATGGCAATTTCCCTCAATTCCGAATTATATTCCCTTTTTCTCGAAATATGATTTCTAAACAAATCTCTCCGATTGATATCCAAATTTTGTTGAAGAAAAAGCCCACACAATTTCTACAATTTCCTTTCACCAAGTAACTCACTTTGGAGGCCAAAAATCCCTTCAATTTGGTCCATCCGAATTTTCTGTTCTTTTCCAAAACGTCCGAATCGATTTTCCGTAAAAATCCCGAATTCACCGAAAATTCCTCAAAGGATGAGTCAACGTTCCTAAAATAACTCGTGACATGACTGAACTTTCAATTTCTGAAATCGGATTCAAATTCGCGGTTAATTTCAATCTGACGCGATTTAGCATGATCTAGCCTACTGGGTAGCTTTTAGGAATTGTTGGTGCAATTGACCCATGATCGATTTATCTCGAGTCACAATGTACATCTTCGACCTATTGGGGACTTTCGGTTGTCGTGAAAATCTCGAGATTTCAAATACGGGCAAAGGATATCCAAAACGACAGAAAAATCGATCTAGTGTTGATTGACAAGAATTTTGTAATCAGGTGGAATCACCCACACTTAATCACGTACCTCTGTCGAATCAACCTATCTTTGGTCTCTGATTGAATTTTAATTGTGCCATAATGACCCTTGCAGATTAGCACGATTGAACAGTCGATTCTTGGTCGAATTCTCAAATCTATTGCGTTAAAATCCCTTAACGACTTCACATGATGGGCTAGTTATCTCATGAGTGGCCTACTCAGAAAAAAGAACTATAGGCGTGTCGATGAAAGGCCCAACTTATCCAATCGAAATCAGAGCCTGAAAATCATGATGTCACAACTATTTCCCTCTTATAAAAATTTCGTCCTCGAAATTTAAACCTTTACCAATCCTTAAACAAAAGGTTGGGGTATCATCGTCTCATTGAGTCTTCACTTTCCCATGATGCTTCTTCTGTCCCGTGGTATTGTTACACCACTTTAACCAAGGGGACCGTCTTGGTACACAGAACTTGCTCTTTCCGATCCACATCTGAACCGAGTTTTCAACGTACGATACTATGTCGTTCACATCTAATTCCTCAAAATTAAGCACGTGGGTCGGGTCAGGTTCATACTTCCTCAACATCGACACGTGAAAGACGCCGTGCACTTGCGCCAGTCTCAGCGATAATGCAAGACGATACGCTAGGATCCCAATTCTCTCTAGAATCTCAAAGGGACCTACGTACCTTGGACTCAATTTTCCCTTCTTGTCAAAGCGCGAAGTACCCCTCATTGGTGACACCTTCAGAAAGATGCGATCACCAACCTAGAATTCTAGCCTTCAACGCTTATCAGTGTAACTTTTCTGGCGACTCTTAACAGTCTTTAATTTGTCACTGATAACTGTGACTGTATCCACTGATTGCTGAACCAACTCTAGGTCTGCGATCTTTTGATCTCTAACTTCCTCCCCCACAAACCGAAGTTCTGCACACTCTGCCATGCGATACTTCAAAATGAACCATTTGACTGTTTTGCTAAAACTGGGAACCTCGAGTCTAGATCTTATATAAATTTGTTATTGGCACTCCATGCAGACGAACTATCTAACGCACGTACACTTTTGCATGTCTATCTAAATCAAGATCTTTTCGTATTGCGACGAAGTGAGCCGACTTCGTCAGCCTGTCAATCCCTACCCAAATGGGATCCTTAACCCTTTGATTCCTTGGTAAGTCCGTCATAACGTTCCGTTGTGATATACTCCCGGCTTGCACTACTGAACTTTCACTTACTAGCACATCCGACACTTGCAACCTGTCCAGCGATATCTATCTTCATGTTGGTCTACTAATCAAGTTGACACCAATTTTGACCCACTTTGTACTGTCTGGTCAAATACTGCAACTGCTATAATGAATTCCTGACAAGGTCTCCTCCTTAAGCTTTGTACCGTCTGATACCTTCCATCACCCACGATACTTCAGTGTTCTACCTTCAGAAATCTAAAAGTAAGCCTTTCTTTTATCGGTATCCTCTTGCAGGATTTTCTGAACATCTAGTCTATCATCTGAAGCGTCTTGATTCTAACCTGCACATCCGGCTCAATTCGGAGGGTGGCCATAAGAATTCGAAAGGTAGCCTACCTCAAATTTGAAAACCAAAGCTCGAGCTCTCTCAAGTAAAACCCACTCCTGAACCATGATCTGTGCAACTGACGTGTTCTGACTCAAAGTGTCGGCGACCTTATTCGCCTTTCTAGGGTGATATAAAATATCACAATCATAGTCTTTCAAAAGTTCCATCTAGTGGCATTGTCTCATATCCAACTCCTTCTGAGAGAATAAGTACTTGGGACTTTGATGGTCAGTGAAAATCTGGAATCTTTCTCCACATAAATAATGCCTCCAATTCTTCAGAGCGAAAATGATTGCCGCGAGTTCTAAGTCATGCGTTGCGTAGTTTTGTTCATTAGGTCTCAACTAACGGGAGGTGTATGCAACAACCCTACCATGTTGTGACATCCCGAATTTCGACCCCGTCCCGAATATATAAAATGGGCATTTTGCTGGCACGCCTATGGTCCTTTTTTTCTGAGCTGATCACTCATGAGTTAACTAATCTATTGGGTGAAGCCGTTAAGGGATATAACCGCGGTAAAATCCCTAAAAGCTACCCGATAGGTCGAATCGGACTAAAATCGCATTCGATCGATTTTAACCACGAAATTGAGTTCGGTTTCGGGAATCGGATGTTCGAGCATGTCACGATTCATTTATAAGATGTCGTCTTGTCTTTTCGAAAAATTTTCAGAAATTCCGAGATTTTTACGGAAAATCAATTTGGATGTTGCGGAGAATTAGCAGAAATTCGGATGGGCTCAATTGAAGGAAATTTGGACTTCTAAACCGAGCTTTTAAGTGTCAGGGATTTGTAGAAAATGGAATGAGATTTTACTTCATCGAAATTGGACTTCGACTTGGAGAATTTGTGAAGAAATTGAGGCTAAGAAAGTGAAATTCGGACCTTGGCATGGGGGTGCAGCATTTGCTATCAAAGTGGATAATTCATGGAAATAAAAGGCAAGAAAGTATTAGAGGAAAGCAAGTAGATAAGCTTGAAGACTAGTGGGGCATTCTAATGATGATTATAGATATTTTAGTTGGACTTTTCTGCCCCTCCTCAACTTCATGAGCAAGCCTCCTAGCCGACCGACCTGCCTTCTCCTTTCTTCGTCGGTTTTGCTTTCATTCCTTTCTACCGAATACAGCTGTCTCCGTTTCCCTTCCATTTTTCTCTCTCCTTGGTCGAGCGGTTCCGTTCTTTGCTTTCATTTCGTTCACCAGCGAAGCCACCAGTCAACATCCGCTTCCTCCTTTGTGATTCTCCGTCGAACGCCTGCTGCTTCTCATTCTGCCGCCCCCACCATCCGCTGTCTCCTCCACCGAAGCTGCAGTAGCTTCGTGTCTTCTTCTTATTCGGTCAACACCAGCGGTTGATTGACCGCTTGCCTTCAAGCCAGCAAAGCCAGCAAAGCCAGCGAAGCCCTGCCACAAAGCCAGTCCACGTTCCTCTCCATCTTCGCAGCTTCTCTCGGTCAGAACTTCAGCGAAACCGAAGCAAGCAATGCCGCCCCATCGTCTCTCTTCCTCGCTGCTGTGGCTGACATCCAAGCCGCGCACCCCAGCAGCGTCCACCGCGAGAAGCCCAGCCCGTTTGCTCCGGCAACTTCGGTCTTCTCTTGCCACGCGTGTCTTCAGTTCATCTAGCGGATTTCGGCCCAACTCTCCATCAAGCCCAGAGCAGCTTGCAAGCTCAGTAGTTGAGCCCATTCGAAGCCAAGCTATGGCCCACGAATTCATTTT
Organism: Eucalyptus victrix; assembly: GCA_016097545.1. Classification (NCBI taxonomy): domain Eukaryota; kingdom Viridiplantae; phylum Streptophyta; class Magnoliopsida; order Myrtales; family Myrtaceae; genus Eucalyptus; species Eucalyptus victrix. The sequence goes on from CM027842.1 coordinate 52,380,492, forward strand.
CAGCCCATTGGAATTCGGCCCAGTTCGCAGCAGCCCAAGCCCAGTTTTCGGCCCATCTTCAAGCCCAACTTGAAGCCCTGTTCAGTTTAGTTTCAAGCCCAACATCATTTGTATTTTAGTGAGGCCCAGCAAGTTCAGCCCATCCTCACGTGTTGGGCCCATTTGAAGCCCACAAAGTTTCAGCAGCTCAGCCCGTGAAGCTAGTCGGCCCCAAGTTCAGCCCAAGCCCAGCTTAATCTATGGGCCTGTAAGGCCTTTGGGCCCGATCCGTGTGCCTATCAACGTCGCGAAAAGTTGGAATTCGGTTGCCGTCGCGGTGTTCTGGTCTCCGCTTTTAATCAAGTGAGTTTTACTCACTAATGCCTTCTTAGTTTTCTAATTATACTTAAAGGTTGATTAGATTTAATTAAGTGCAATTAGGTGGTTAGATTAGAGTAGATTAGTGATTATTAGATAATTGTGATGCATGTTAGTCAATTGGACTGTGCAATTAGCGAGTAGGCACGTAATACTATTTATTGAATGCTACTTGGGATTTTTCTCGACCTTTATCGGGTGTTAATTAGGCAATTCGGGCATAAGTGGAATTTTTAGGAATTAAATATTAATTTTCGAAATTAATTATTTAATTATTTTTTTCCGGAAATTCAATTTGGGATGGCCAGTGACTGGGATTTTATGCTAATGATCGTGGTGTAGTCCGTTTATTTAATTGAGCTTTATATTGTGCTAAATTGAATTTATTGTATTGATTTATTTAATTTTCGAAATTTATTTTTTTAATTATTTATTTCTCGAAAATTCAACTTTGGGATGGCCTTGATGACAGAATTTTGTGCTGATTGTCGTGGCACAGTTCGTTTATTTAATTGAGCTTTATTTTGTGCTGAATTAAATTATTTGTCAAATTGGGAATTATTCTTTAATGGAATAATCTTTGGTTATTAATTAGAAAATAACCGAGTGTCGGTTGACAGCACCAAAAGTGTTTTGGTGGACTACAAAAAATGTGGGAGTTATGGAAAGGAAAATATTATATTTTGGCTAAAGCCGACCGTGTCCCCACACACGGTTATTTTATCGAGAATGATAAAAGAGGGAATTGATTGAATGATCAAAACAGTATACTATATCATCCTACGGGCTCTGATATGTCAGCTTAGCGAAAGCAGTATACTGATGTACTATATCAGCCTGAAAGCGATATGTCAGCTTAGCGCGAGCAGTACACTTTATCAGCTTAAAGTAAGCATCGGGGGTATAATATATTAGCCTGCGGGCAATATGTCAGCTTAGCGAGAGCAATATACCGGTATACTATATCAGCTTGCGGGCGATATGTCAGCTTAGCAACAACAGTATACCTTAACCCTATCAGATTAGTGCGAGCTATACTATCTATTTATCAGCTTAGAGTGAACAGTCCTGGACTATGGTCGGACTTATAGATAGTATTGAATGTGCTGACCAAGCATGGGTCGTGATGACATGTAATCAACTAGATCGATTGATCGATGATTCGATCTGAGTGTGATTTGATGTGATTCATTGCCTTGGTCTGCTATGTGAATTGATTGATCGAATGGAAATGACCGTGAGTGGTCTTGTTGGTGTGTAATCGACTAGGTCGATTTGATCGATGCTTCGATCAGTGATGTGATTATTTGGGTGCCTATTTGATTTGCGCTAATATGCAGGTGGAATGTGAGGCCAAGGTAAGTCATCTGACTCATGTTGTGCATAAGCAGCCCTAAGGTGTATTAGTTTACTAATTGGGTCTTAAGTGGTAGAACTTGCTGAGACGTGGTCTCAATGGTTATTGAATAACCATTTCAGGACCCTAATAAGAAGCCTGAGAAGGAGGAATCTCAAGAGGAGAACCCTAATGTAGAACCAGATAAGGCGGAAGAATTTTGGAGAAGAAGATGACCATGAGGAGGATCCTGAGTACGATCCAGATGAGGACTGAGATTCCATCCTGTTTTGTCAGACCTTGATTATATGTGGATAAGTGTTAATTCAGACCCCTGTGAATAGTATTGCATTATATGCTATAAGGCGCCTGTATAAAAGTGTGGTTGTGAATTTCAGTATGAAAATTATGGCCCCGTTTTTCTATCCCATTGTTATATTGTCTGGGGATTTATAACTGCTTCCACATGTGCTATTGAAAAAGAAAGGGTCAGCGATACGTAGTCCTAGGTTATCGCATTTTAAAATCGACCAAAGATGAAGGATGGGCACGTGACCGAGGATCGGGGCGTGACACATGTTGCATCAGCACGCAACCCAGTCCTCTAAATGATGCATCACTATAGATCTCGAATCCCAGGACCAGATGATATGGTCAGCATAAGTGCAGTAGTCAGCTTCTACTTAAGCTCTTAGAAACTATACTCACACTTGTCTGTCCACACAAACTTCTCTTCCTTCTTCAATAGTTGAGTCAACGATGAAGCTAAAGCTGAAAACCCTTCCATAAACCGTATGTAATACCCTGCTAAACCCAGAAAGCTTTTGATCTATGTCGCTGTAATCGGTCTTGGCTAGTTGATTACTGCTTCGATCTTGGATGGGTCCACGAAGATTCCTTCACCTGAAATCACGTGGCCTAGGAACGCAACACGAGCCAGCCAAAACTCACATTTGCTAAACTTAGCATACAATCCATGAATCCTCAGGGTCTAGAGTACCATTCTCAAATGACTCTCGTGCTCCTTAGCACTTCTCGAATACACCAGGATATCATCAATAGACACGATCATGAACTGATCCAGGTACTCCTTAAACACTCGATTCATCAAATCCATGACAGCAGCTGGGGCGTTCGTCAATCTAAATGGCATTACAGTACCCTTATAAAGGCTATATTGAGTACAAAACACTGCCTTCGCTATAACCTCCTTTCTGAATCTTAACTAATGATAACTTGTCCTCAAGTTGACCTTTGAAAATATCAATGCTCCTTCTAGCTGGTCAAACCAGTCGTCGATCTTCGACAATGAACACTTGTTCTTGATCATCACTTCATCGAGTTGACGATAGTCAATGCATAGGTGTAATGAACCATCTTTTTTTTTTTTTTTCACAAATGAAACTGGCGCTCTCCAAGGTGAAGTACTAGTATGTATAATTCCCTTATCTAGTAATTCTCGCATATGCCCTTCAGTTCTTTCAATTTAAACAATGACATTCGGTAAGGAGCCTTAAAGATTGGCTCTATCCCGGTGCTAACTCGCTCGCGAACTCTATCTCTTTCTCTGACAGTAGCCCTGGTAATCCCTTTGGAAGCATCTCATAAAGCTTCCGTACCACGGTTGTAATTTCCATATTTGTTTCTTCAACTAACACCTTCACTATGGTTGCCACGAAATTTTCGTACCCTACATCCAGGACCAGGTTGTTCTCAGTGACAAAATAACAGGGATCGAAGGTCCTTTCCAACTCTCAGTACTTCATAACTTTCGTATGTTAACTGTTCAAACTATAGCATAACACTACCACAATTCATTACAATAGAAGCTCCTCGAGCCACCCTTTTCATATAATAGTAAAGTTATACATAGGCAAACCCATCGAGTACAACTATAGTTAGAGATTCTTCTTTCTACTATTTTATCTCAACCACGGAAATTCTACAGCCTTCACTCAAAATCCTACTAAGCTACTCTGATAAAAACACCTCGAAAACCTTCTTCCTCTGATCGGTGCATGGTTCGGTTCATTCCTGGTCCTTTCGCCATCCTAGTGACGTGCTATCTGCGACAACAGTACTTGTGCTCCCTTGAACCTACGTGGTCAATTCTTATACTGGTGACTATGCTGACCACGTTTAAAACAAGCTCCTGTCCTTGTATAACATGGAGCTGAACCATGTCTTTTCCTATAGACATGACACACTCCTTTCTGGTTGGGCACTGACTTTCCAATCCTACTCTTCCAATTGGGTGGAATGGAATACCTATCCTCTAATCCACTTATAGCAACCCATATTTCACACATACACACTTGCACACACATAAGCTTCCGCAAAAATCCAACAGTGGTATCAGAGCCACGTTTTTGGATGGTATCGGGCGTTTGTCCTAACCACCCGTTCGTGAAACTACCCATCCAAATTTTCAACAACTAAACTATAATCAACTCTACCTCATCCTCATTTCCTATTCCTATCTTTAATGGGAATAACTATGATTACTGGAGCATCAAAATGACCACGTTCTTGATGGCCCAAGACTTATGGGACATCGTCGAAAGAGGTTATCAGGCTTCGCAAGAAGGTGCAAGTGTTCCAAAGGATCAACTACAAAAGGATGCAAGGGCACTATACTTTATTTAGCAAGCTCTCTCGGAAACGGTATTTCCAAGAATAATTGGAGTGAAGACTGCGAAGATGGCTTGGGAGATATTACAAGAAGAATTTCAAGGCATTGAACAGGTATGAACTATTCAAATTCAAACTTTGAGAAAGGAATTCAAGAATTCTAAGATGAAAAATTATGAGACTGTTCAAGAATATTGTGGCAGATTGAAACAATTAGTAAATCAGATGAGATCTTATGGAGATGATATCACCGATCAAAGGGTTGTTGAAAAATATTGCTGACACTCACTAGAAAATTCAATTCTATTGTCACTACTATAGAATCATCTAAGGATTTAAAAACCCTATCAATGAGTGAGCTAATTGGCTCTTTAGAAGCATATGAAAAAGATTGCAAGTACAGGAAGAAGATACAGTTGAAAGTGATTTTCAATCAAAAATGAACATACGGTCTCATAATCCTAAAAGTAGTGGAAGAAGCTCATGGAAAAATAGAAGAGGAGGAGAAACTACACAGAAGTTAAAATATCCAATTTGTGGTATTTGCAAGAGAAATAATCATTTTGAAAAGGATTGATGGTTTAAAAATAAACCACAATGCCACTATTGTAAAAGATATGGCCACATAGAAAAATTTCGTCGCTCTAAAATAGATTATAGAGCGAATTATGTTGAAGAAGAAAAAGGAAAAGAAAAGGAAGAAGGAAATTTAGATAATTTATTCTATACGGGCCAAGAGGAAAAAGATGAGAAGAATGATCCTTGGTATATTGATAGTGGGTGTAGCAATCACATGATAGGAGATGAATCTATATTCACCAATATTGATACATCGGTAAAAACACAAGCGAGATTGGGTAATGGTGAATTGGTTGATGTGAAAGGAAAAGGGACTATAGCTGTTGAAACTAAGAAAGGCCCAAAGTACATGCATGACATATATTTGGTTCCTAGTCTTGCACAAAATCTACTCAGTGTGGGACAAATGATTCAGAATGGTTATTCTTTATACTTTAAAGGAGACACTTGCACTATCTATGATAAATATAGGAATAATTTTATTGCCTCTGTGAAAGTGGACAACAAGAATTTCCTATTCAATGGAAATATGTCAAAGATATAGCTATGAAAGCTCAACTTGATGATTCATGGCTATGGCATCAGAGATTTGGCCACCTCAGCTTTTATGGGCTAAAAATTCTCTATCAGAAAAATATGATGAGAGATTTTCCAGACATTACAGAAATTTCAGATGTTTGTGAAGACTGTCTTCTTGGAAAGCAACATAGGAAGTCCTTCCCGTTTGGAGGCACATGGAGAGCTAAGAAGCCATTGGAACTTGTCCACACGGACGTGTGTGGTCTGATGAGGACACCTACACCCAGTCAAAATAAATATTTCATCCTATTCATTGATAACTACACTAGAATGATGTGGGTCTACTTTCTTCGAGAAAGATCGAAAGTTTTCTCTATTTTCAAGAAATTCAAGAACCGTGTCTAGAATCAAAGTGGACACAGAATCAAAGTTCTAAGAAGCGACAGAGGCACAGAATATAATTCAAGAAAGTTCAATAAATTCTATGATGATGAAGGAGTCCATCATCAACTTACTGTTGGCTACGCTCCGGAGCAAAATGGAGCAGCAGAAAGGAAGAATAGAACCGTCATGGAGATGGCGAGGTCCATGCTAAAGGAGAAAGGCCTTCACAACACTTTCTGGGCAGAAGCAGTTTATATTGCAGTATACTTGTTAAACATGTGTCCAACTAAAGCTATTCAAAATAAAACACCAGTTGAAGCATGGAGTGGACGGAAGCCTTCAACAAAGCATCTCAAAGTGTTTGGTTGTATTTGCTACGTTCACATCCTTGATCAAAAAAGGACCAAGCTTGATGAGAAGACGGAAAAAGGAATATTCCTCGGCTATAGCGATCAATCAAAAGGCTATCAGGTTTACAACCTAAAAACTAAGACGTTCATGATCAGTCGAGATGTCAAGTTTAACAAGAAAAGAAGATTGAGAAGAAGTATGTCAACTTACCAGGCATACCTCCTACACATGAGGAATCAACACCACAAGAAGAAGGTGGAACATCGGATTCCTCCACTCAAGAAGTAACACCACCATCCTCTCCAAGCCTAACATAAGAAGAATCTACTCCTGAGTCTCCTATACTAAGGGTAAAGTCTCTAAGGAAAGTTTATGAAACATGCAATTTTATGTCCTTAGAACCAGAAAACTATGAAGACGCTTCCAAAGAAGAATTTTGGATTAAAGCCATGAAGGAAGAGACTAAAATGATCGAGAAAAATGAAACTTGAGAGCTCGTTGATCGTCCCGAAGACAAAGAAATCATAGGCGTAAAGTGGGTCTACAAGACAAAGCTTAATGCGGATGGATCAATTCAAAAGCATAAGGCAAGACTCGTAGCGAACGGATACTTGCAACAACCAAGTATTGACTATACTGAAACTTTCACTCCCGTTGCTCGCCTTGATACTATCCGGGCACTCATAGCCCTAGCAGCACAAAAAGAATGGAAGATCCATCAACTTGATGTAAAGTCAGCATTCCTAAATGGATATCTTCAAGAAGAAATTTATGTAGCTCAACCAAAAGGCTTTACTGTCAAAGGTGATGAAGAAAAGGTCTTAAAGCTTAAGAAGGCCCTATACGGGTTAAAACAAGCATCACGAGCGTGGTATAGTAGAATTGATTAATACTTCACCAAGCAAGGATTCAGGAGGAGCATGAGTGAGCCAATGCTCTACATCAAGACTCAAGGTAATTCTAATACACTTATTGTCTCTCTATGTGGATGATCTCATACATATAAGGAACAATGAGACAATGATTCAAGAATTTAAAGAAGAAATGATGAAGACATTTGAGAAGATGGACTTGGGCTTGATGAACTATTTCCTCGGTATTGAAGTCAATCCAGATGAAGGAACTTTCATTTCACAAAAGAAATATGTAGAAAAGCTCCTTGAAAAAATTCAAGATGAATAATTGCAAAATAGTGGCAACACCACTTGTGATGAATGAGAAACTATTGAAAGAAGATGGAGCAGAAAAAGCAGACACTTCACTCTACAGAAGCCTAATTGGGAGTCTACTATATCTTACTGCTACACGGCCATATATTATGCAGTCGACAAGTTTACTATCACGGTTCATGCAGAGTCCAAGCCAAATTCATTTTGGAGCAGCTAAGAGAATTCTAAGATACTTAAGAGGAGCCATTGACTATGGAATTTGGTACCGACCTAGTGCAACAGCTAAACTGATCGGTTATACTGATAGCGACTGGGCAGGATCATCAGATGACAAGAGGAGCACCACTAGTTATGTCTTCTAGAATATTTTCATGGACATCTAAAAAACAAGACTCAGTGGCACAACCACTGCAAAAGCAGAATATGTTGCAGCTGCTACAACTACCAGTCAAGCAATATGGCTTCGAAGAATTCTAGAAGACATTGGAGAAGCACAGATGGAATCAACTCTGATATTTTGTGACAACAAGTCCGCGATAGCAATATAAAAAAATCCAGTCTTTCATGGAAGAACGAAACATATTGATATAAAATATCACTCCATTCGTGAAGTGCAAAACAAAGGAGAGATTGAGCTGAAATATTGTAAGACTGAAGACCAAATTGTGGACATATTCACTAAAGTACTGCCATCAGCAAAATTCGAGACATTGAGAGGCATGCTCGGTGTATCACAAAAATGGATCAAGGAGGGGTGTTAAAATGTGATCCATTTTTGGAAAGCTCTAGACTACACTAGACTACACTTGCTTATGAATTAAGTATACTTAATGGAGAAGGAAGAAGTCGGTAGCAACAATTTGCTTCATGCAAAAGGAAAGTAAAAGTCAACAAAAGTGGCTGGGAGCCGTAGAGAATAGAAAAATGGAGAATATGGGAGAAGCAACCAGAAGATCTGGAAAAAGCCGCAACAAGCAGGAGACAAGAAGCAAGCTACAATTTTATATTAATTTTTGTACTCAAAGTCGGTAGAGGAAGGCGGTGAATTCACACCTATAAATAGGAGTTAGTGGATGTTGTTCTAAGAAGCCAAAAACTAGAAATGCTCCCTCCTTTGTAAAACCAACTATCATAATAAATTTTAGTTTGTGCTTTTATTTATTTTTCACTCCATTTCTCACTCCCTTGCCATAGTTCACACACACTTGCATACATATACGCAGTAGCTTGCTCCCCGATCACAATTCTAGGCTGAACCTCAGCAGGTGTGGCAACAACAGCGATTCGATCCTGAGCTTATTGACCCAACAAGTTCCTAAGGAACAATAGTGCCTGAACGATCCCATCGAACCTAGGATTGCTCAGTGCTGCTACACTAGTACCGTCCTACGATGGTACTCTTACACTCGCATTGGCCTGAGCCGACGCTCTCCCTTGACTACCTCAGGTACCGATCCTTGTCGACATTTTACCCCGAGTCACAGAGGCTACTGCCCCCTTACTAGGAGTCCTCCGCTCCTGATCACTTATACTACATGATCTTTGTAAAAATCTGTTTTCTAATTCCAATACCTGATTAAAATTTGAGTGACCCACACAAACAAGCTACTAATCAGCTATCAATCACATGCACCAGCATGAAATAAAGGCATTTCCTACTAACTATCCCATAGACTTATCGCACCTTATCACTCCAATCTCTAGCATACTCTGATACCACTAAACGGGGTATGTCACGCCCCGAACCTCCGAGCACGTGCCCATCCCTCGGTGGTCGATTAAATAGCAACGTCCTAGAACACGTCGCCGACCCTTTCATTTTAATACGCATGCGGAAGCAAATAAATAAATCCCTAGACAACAACAAGATGGGATAGAAAAGTAGGGCCACAATTTTTGAAAACCAAATCACACCTTCATACATATCAGACTAATTCATACACATTACTAGCCAATATTTACAAGGTCTACAAAAAGGTCGATTCTCGACACAAGCTGTCCTATGACCAACTAGTCTGACTCGTTCGCCGATTCTTCAACGTCCACAGGAGTCGGGCGGGACGGTGGGTTCTCCACTACACCATCAAGAGGGTCAGCTAGGTCCTCGTCCAAAGCAGCATCAACCACCACAACGGGGACATCAAAGGTCTTAAGAGGACCTAGTCTAACACCATTGGGAGCATATCGGAACCATGCTCTGAATCGATTAGGAATTTCCTGATGTGGAGCCTCTTCGATCTAGACGATGGTTACAACCAGCTCATAAACCCAAAAACTTTCGGGGTCGGGGTAACTAGAAACACGCTCGATAACCCTCAAGGGACGACCATGACATTCGAGGGGACTCACTATCTATGAACCTGAAAATGTTATCCCACAACGGGTGAGACGACGTCTCAACAAATTCTGTGACATCTTGAAATTCGACCCATTTTCGATAAAGTAAAATGTGCATATCGTCGGCGTGCCTATGGTCCTTTTTCTCGGAGCTGATCACTCACGAGTTAGCTAACCTATTGGGTGAAGCCGTTAAGGGATATAACCGTGGTAAAATCCCTAAAAGCTACCTAATCGGTTGGATTGGACTAAAATCGTGTCCGGTCGATTTTAATCATGAAATTAATTCGGTTTTGGGAATCGAATATTCGGGCGTCACAATTCATTTTTAGGACCATCTCATCGTCTATTAATTTATTGCCGAGTCTGAAATTTCAAGAAAGAAATTATCGGAGGAAAAATCGAAGACCGAAAGAAAATAGAAAAGGAAAGGGAAAGAGAAAAAGAAAAATAAGAATAATGTTATTATTTTAATTCTTTTTCTCTCTCTCTCCCTCTTCTCTTTTTCCTCTCTCTCTCTTCTCTCTCCTCTCCCCTTCCCTTCGTGCGGATGCCCACCCCCCACCGAACACTGCCCCTTATCAAATTCAACTTTGCTTCTCTCTCTCTCTCTTTCTACTTTTGACTGGTCAATACCTATCTTTTCTCTCTCTTCTCTCTCTTCTTCCCCCACGTGACCGCTTTCTTCTTCTTTTTCCTCCCCTTCTCTGTTCGGGCGAACCAGAAGCGGAAGGAGCCGAGCGGCAGCAGCTTGCCGAAGCCGTCGCCGTTCGTCCCGCCGCCCACGCTCCGCTGTTCTGCCGCCTTCACCGCCTCTCCCTCACCCCCCAGCCATCGTCACCGTCCATCTTCTCCTCCCTTCTGTTTGTGCGAAGCCAAGCAGAAGTGGAAGCAGCGAGCATCACCGTCCGAAGGAGTAGCAGCCCGCCATCACCGCCACACTGGAGCTCGCCGCCTCCCGCTTGCACCCGCGACGCCCGCCCATGCGCCCGCCGTCCCGCCGTTCGTCGCCCACTGCAGCACCTTCCCCCGCGCGACCCAGCCCTGTTCGGCCCCTGTCCAGCCACCGTGAGTGGCCGAGCAAGCCGCCGGAGCTGCCGTGCAGCCTTTCCGGACCCCCGCCTACCTTCCCAACCCTTTACCGCCTCCAACGAACTCTTTTTCTCCCTGTTTTGCAGCAAGGATAGTAAACCCACGGAGTGGGTTTCCAGCACCTTCGGGCCGCTTTTGGGCCGTCTCCGGGCCTCGAATCCGAGCCGTGCTTTGGGAAGAATCGTTCCTTGCGTCGCCGCCGTCGGATTGATTCGATTTGCGCGCGATTTGGTGAGTAATCTCACTAATCCAGGATTAGTTGGCTAATTATGCTTAAGGTTGGTTTAGTTTTAATTAATTATGTTTAGGTTGTTAGATTAGAATAAATTAGCAATTATTAGTCAATTGTGATGCGATTTAGATAAATTGATTGCGCAATTAGCAAGTAGACGTGGTCTACTAATTATTGGAAGCATCTCGGGAATTTTTCGACCCCTAATCGGGCTTCAATTTGGCGATTCGGGCCTAAGTGGGATTTTTGGCAATTTAATATTAATTTTCGGAATTAAATTAAATAATTATTTATTTTCTGAAAATTCAAGGGAGATGGTCCGGAACCGGAAAATTATGCTGATGACCGTGGTGAAGTCCGTTTATTTAATCGAGCTTTAATTTGAGCTAAATTGAATTTTAATGTTAATTGTTTAATTTTCGAAATTTATTATTTAATTATTTATTTTTCGAAAATTAAGGTTGAGATGGCCAGTGACCGGAATATTATGCTGATGATCGTGGTGCAGCCCGTTTATTTAAATTGGCTTTATTTTGAGCTAAATGGAATTTTTAATAATTATTTATTAATTTTCGAAATTAATTATTTATTTATTTATTTTTCGGAAATTAAGAATTTGATGGCCGACGACCGAAATTTCGTGCTGATCATTGTGGCGCAGTCATTTATTTAATTGAGCTTTATTTTGTGCTGAAGTGAATTAATTGTGATTACAAGACTATTTTCGTGAGTTAATTAATTTGGAAAATTAATTGGAAAATAACCGGGTGTCAGTTGACAGCACCAAAATTGTTTTGGTGGACGCTAATAATGGTGGGAATTGTGGAATCTAAATCATTATATTTTGGCTAAGGCCAATCGTGTACTAATGCACGATATTTTATTAATGATGATAAAAGATGAAAAGAAATGCTGTATGAAGAAATGTTGTGTGATGTGGCTCGGCGATTATTACATCTCTTTGGCATGTAGGATGCCTCAGAGAATGCACGTAAATTGTTGGATAATTGATCATGCCTGTGTGGCGATAATTGATCATGCCTGTGTGGCCCTAATTGATCATGCCTGTGTGGCGGTAGTTGATCATGCCTGTGTGGCGATAGTTGATCATGCAAGTGTGGCGTAGATTGTGCCTACGTGGCTGTATTTCTGTGTATCGAGTATCGGTTGCCAGTGATAAAGGTATTGTGGTAGACTACCGATCACACTGGAAATTGTGAAAATGAAAGTGAGTATGTAAGATGTATGCTGACCTGATGACTTGGCATGTCATTTAGAAATTTGGTCATGTGTATCGTGGCTCGATGATCGGTCCCATCACCTCGAGAATGCACGTGGCTCGGTGATTGGTTTTATCGTTGAGACCGTATAGCAATGACTCGGAATGACCTAAAGATGATCCGGCTGACATGTAATCGACTAAGTCGATTGATCTTTGCCTTGATTCTGATATTGTAAATTGATTGACTGAATGGAAATGACCATGAGTGGTCTTGTTGGCTTGTAATCGACTAGGTCGATTTGATCGATGCTTCGATCGGTGATATGATTGCTTGAGTACCTATTGTGAATTGTACTGACTTACAGGTGGGATATGATGCTAAGGTACGTCTTCTGACCTATGCGTGTTTAGGCAGCCTTTAGTATAATAGTTTACTAATCGGGCTTAGTGGGGTAGACTTCGCTAAGACGTAGTCTCATCCCAGTTTGGGGAAAACATTTCAGGATCCCAACGAGGAGCTGAGCAGGAGGAATTTGTGAATGAGAACTCGCAGGTGAAATTGAGGAAGAGAATGATCTGAGTGAAGAGGAATCAGAGGAGGATCAGGATGATCTCGAGTATGACTTAGACGAGGATTGAAATCCCATCTCTTTGTGAACCCTTTTGTATATGTGTAGATAGAGTGAGACTCTGAAGTTGCGAATAGTTTGTGAAGTGCTCTGTCTAATGCCATGTATAAAGGTTTGGTTGTAAATTTCAATATGAAAAATATAGCCTGCTTTTCTATCCCATTGTTTTATTGTCTGGGGATTTATAATTGCTTCCGCATGTGCTTAAAGAATGAAAGGGTCAGCGATATATAGTCCTAGGATATCGCATATTAAAATCGACCAAGTCTAAAGGATGTGTGCGTGCTCGAGGATCGGGGCGTGACAAATTCACTCCCTAAACCCCAACAAGGAAGAAATTACATCCAAAGGCTATCTATGCACACATGGGACAGAGGACTTACCTTTGCTTCAGTTCCTTTCTGCAAGTTAGTACGATTCATATATTCATCGAATCACATTAACAAATCACATCATCACATCAGATCGAACCATCGATCTTTCAACCCAGTCGATTCCATGTCATTAAGACCATCTCTCGGTCAACTCATTCAATACTATCTATCAAGTTCGATCCCATCAAGAATTGCTCATTTTAAGCTGAAGATAGATAATATAGGTCGCACTAAGCTGATAAATAATATAGCTCACACTAAGCCGATAAGGTATACTGCTCACACTAAGCTGATATATCAAAGTCCTCAGGCTGATATAGTATATCGGTATACTGCTCATACTAAGCTGACATATCCAAACCGCAGGCTAATATAGTATACCCATGATACTCACTCTAAGCTGATAAAGTATACTGCTCGCGCTAAACTGACATATCAAAGCCCTCGGGCTGATATAGTATACTGTTCTCACCAACTGAGAATTTCACCATTTTCATTATACCCAATAAAATAATCGTGTGTGGGTACACGGTCGGCCTTAGCCAAAATACGATATTTTCCCTTTTGAAAATCCCACTAATTCCAATGGTATACAAACACATTTTTGGCGTTGTAAACCGGCGCTCGATATTTTCTAATCAATTACAGAAATTAATCAATTTTAGGATAAATACCCAAAATTGAAATCAACACTCAAATTGCACAAATAGCAGTCAAATAAATTAGTCAATCACACCACTGCAATCAGCACGAAATTCCGATCACCGGCTATCCCGATCTAATTTCTGGAAAATAATAATTAATTAAATAATTATGGACAATAATTACAAAATACTAAAAATGCTCACTTAGGCCCGTAAAGCCTAATTAAACATTGAAACGGGCCCGGAAAAATTTCCGAGACTCGTTGATTAAATACTATGGCCTGTCTACTTGCTAATTACACTACTCTAGCCACCTAACATGCAATCTCGAACAATTAAATTGCTAATACATTCTAACTAACCACCTAAACCATACTTAGCCTAAACTAATCAACCCTTAAGCATAATTAACTCCATAAGTAAGGATTAGTGAGTAAACTCATTAGATTAACGCGAAAACCGGTTCACAGTGACGGCGACGCGATAGTGGCCGATAAACTCCAAAGTGGGGGCACCAACGAGAGCCTGAATCGGGCTGAAATTGGCCTCGCAAAGCTCACGGTTGAGCTGAGTAGGCTGCTTCGATTATGCCCATTGCTGGTTCGGAGGTTAGAGGCTGAACACGGGGCTGCGGCTGGGCTAAGACGCGAAGCTGGCGGATGAAACTTGGAGAGACGCAAGCTGTTGAGCTTGTGGACGCTGGATGGGCGAAGCTGCTGGGCCAAACAACCAACCGGACGAGGCTGAAATCGTGGGCTGCTTCGGATGTGGAGTTGCAGGGTCAACGCCAAGGGACTTCAATCGGCGTTTGACTCTGTGAGGTACGTGGACGAAGGGGAAACAAATCAGTCGGTCGAGGTTGGCACAACAGGTGGTAGTGCGGCAAGGGGGAGATCAGTGGAGTTCGGTGGGGGCAGCGGACGTGTAGGCAACACATGAAAAATGAAAGGGAAAACTGAAGAAGCCAGGGAGTGTCGACGGAGTGGGTGCGTGCAAGAGAGAGGGAGAGAAAGAGAAGACTTCAGTGCTTCGCTGGCAGAAGAGGAAGAGATAAGGGGGCAGAGAGTGTCGGCCAAGGGGGAACGAACGTGCAGAAAAAAATAAAAGAGAAGGGAGAGAGAAGGAATGTCGGCCAGGGGGACCCCTTTCATTCATGGGCTTCGAACGAAGAGAGAGAGAGACATGCACAAATAGGAGAGGGGGAAGGGTGGCCGAACGTGCGTGAGAAGCTGGTGGGGGAGAGAAGAGAATCAAAACAAATATCCTTGGAACACTTGAGTGCCTATTCATCCTTATCTTCAGTCCATCTTCATCCAACAATGTCAATTGGTCATCCTAGGGCCAATTTCTTCACCAACTTGCACAATTTGAAATCTAATTGAAGATCAAAATAAGACAGCCCCCCTAGCCTACGAATTTTGCTCAATTGGACTTCAATTTCGTCCAATTTGGTCCCCAAAAATCTTCATGCTAAAATACTTGATCCTCACTTACTTTCTTGTACCATAATTCCCTCAAATATCAAGTCTTGAGCAGCAAAAATAGCAATTTCCCTCAATTCCGAATTCTATTCCCTTTTTCCCGAAATCCGATTTCTTAACAAATCTCTCTCGATATATGTCCAAATTTTGTTGAAGAAAAAGCCCACACAATTTCTACAATTTCCTTTCACAAAGTAACTCACTTTGGAGGCCAAAAATCCCTTCAATTTGGTCCAAACGAATTTTCCGTTCTTTTCGAAACGTCTAAATAGATTTTCCGTAAAAATCCCAAACTCACCGAAAATTTCTCGAAAGATGAGTTGACATTCCTAAAATAACTCGTGACATGATAGAATTTTCAATTTCTAAAATCGGGTTCAAATTCGCGATTAATTTCAATCTGATGCGATTTAGCATGACCTAGCCTACCGGGTAGCTTTCAGGAATTTTTGGTGCAATTGACCTGTGATCGATTTATCTCGAGTCACAATGTACATCTTCGACCTATTGAGGACTCTCGGTTGTCGTGAAAATCTCGAGATTTCAAATACGAGCACAAGATACCCAAAACGAAAGAAAAAATTAGTCTTGTGTCGATTGACAAGAATTTTGTAATCAGGTGGAATCACCCACACTTAATCACGCACCTCTGTCGAATCAACCTATCTCCGGTCTCTGATCGATTTTTAATTATGTCGTAATGACGCTTGCAGATTAGCATGGTTGAGCAGTCAATTCCTAGTCGAATTCTCAAGTCTATTGCGTTAAAATCCCTTAACGGCTTCACCTGATGGGCTAGTTATCTCGTGAGTGGCATATTCAGATAAAAGAACTATAGGCGCGTTCATAAAAGGCCCAACTTATCCAATTGAAATCAGAGCCTGAAAATCAGGATGTCACAGCTAGTCCTCATACATTAATATGAACCAACTGAAGCTTTTGGCCTTTATTTTGTCGCCAATTCAATTGAATGCTAATAGCCTTCTATTTTCCACAAATGCAATTCTCACATAAATCTAACTTAACTTTTTTGTAAACAAAGAAGTAATTCCATCGAATGTAACTGCTTTACACTATTTTCAACAAGATGTCTCAAATGATAATGCCAACTATTAGACAAATTACCTGTAACCGTTGTAATTGCAACCATATCACTAATATTGTCTTCTTCGATAAGTTAAAGTGCACTCACACGCTTTGCTTTTGCTATTACTCTTGTCCCTGAGGTTATCTTCCACACTCCATATCCAAAAGTTGTTATCAAACCCTCTTGGTCAAGTTTACTGATTGAGATTAGATTTTTCTTTAATTCTAAAATATGCCTAGTTTCACGTAAAACTAGACATCCTCCACTTGAAATGTTCACATTCATAGAGAGTCTTTGTTCCCCGGTTTCTTACCTTCTACACATCGAATCTTCAATTACTAGTAATCTCGAGTTATCTTCATGGGGAGTATTATCCACACAATTTTTCAGATTCTACTTTTGGATGAATCGGCCTTTTACCTCTCTGATATTAAGATGCTTGCTTTGCTTATCCTTGTTAATATTATCATAACACAAATGCACAGCAAGTGACTTTATGGTGTGAACGTCCAGCATGATACACCGAAAAAAGATGAAGCAATTTACCAACTGGGCAAGTCCTTTCATGATGAAGGCGTATTGGGAACATCCATTCCTGCGTTTTCTCGTAAATCAGTTTTTCAACTTTTTAAGGATACGATACTTTTTCTGGGGAAATGGTCCGCCCAATCCCGCTGCTGAGTCGACCCTGGACGGCTGTAACACACTGACGTTATCCCACCTGGGATTCATGTATTTCTCAGCTGGAACAGAGGAAATTTAACCCGATCGCCCTTTTGTCGAAGCACTAACGGAACAACGCACCGCCGGATTAAGAAATCTACTGATGGAGAAAAAAGAGAGCTGTTGAAAGTGCTCATACGATGGTTGATTTCCTGAACCCTATCTCTGTTGCTGTTGTCAATGGTCTATTGCTGACCTTCTCAAACACTGATCCATCCAGAGAAAATTTTATCTTTATCCTTCTCTCAGGATCATTATTTAACAACTCATGCACTCTCTTTTCTCCCATCTGCACCTATAAAACTATGTGGCAGCATCATCCAATCTTGATTTGTTGTGATTGTGACCATTAGTCTCGTGGTTTGCATATTTTATTGGGACAGTCTTATCAACCTCTAGAATGTGCTGTCTGAATTGGGTTATTAGGTGGCTGTTCACATCCACTGTGCATTAACAAAATGTTCTCAATACAACATTTTATTTTGCTTTGAATTGTATATTACGTAATACTTGGGCTTATAAAAGAAAAAGAAAAGGCCCAACCCTCAGCCCACTCCACCTTCAGCCCAAACAAATCTAAAAATCTTTCCTCCTCTCGTCCCTCTTGTCACGAGTCAGAGGAATAAGAAGAAAGGGGGGGTTTTTTTGCATGCACGCACGGGAGGCCTCGACGACTCAAATTTACCTTTGTGTTGCAGCGATTTCCACAGTTGCTTTAGCAACATGAAGGTAACGGAACGATACGTCACCGGATTGAGAGTAAGAACAAGGCTAAGCAACCGAAAACAAAGAACGAAGAACTCATAGATTCAGCCATCAAACTAGCATCAAAACGTTTCAGAGAGAGAGAGAGATGGAGGATGTCTTCTCGTTTTGTGTAGGGTATGCGACCCTTTGCTCTAATATTAATTGTAGAGTGCGCAGCTTATAAAATATGCGGAAGCGCTGTGGTGGTTACACGAGAGAATTGTAATAGATGACTCAAGACACTGATTATGCTAAACCATATGCAAATATATCACTCTGACACAACTATTACAATATAGTTTTTCTCACATCACGTACAAAATACTCACTCAAGCACACACTCAAACTAACTAGCTGATATATGCATACACTCAGCTATTCTATTTTTCCCTTCTCGATCACGGAGGGATAACTCACTCACACAGAGCTACTGAGGCTGCAGTGCCTCCTGAGGCTCATACCTTTGATTTCTCTCTGAAGAGACTCTCTTTCTCTCTCAATCTCTTCCTCTCTTAACTCGTGTGACCTTGCCTTAAAGCTCACCTCGTACCTGGTGGCTTCCTTGCTGGCCTGAGGTTCTCTGCCTACGTGTAGCGTGAGGTCCTCTCCCTGGCCTGTTGACCTGAGGCTGCGGTGCCTCTATGTGAGGCCTTTCGGCCTGAGCTCAAACGCTTCACATACTGCCATATTTATAAGCATCTTCCACCGCCTGACTCCACCGCCTGCACTTTAACATGCAAGACAACTCATTTTCTTCTTTTCCAAGTATTCTTGCTGCCCATGTAGGTTTCTTCTCCAGCCATTATTGTTGACTTTCTTCAAGTTTCTCTTCTTCACTGTCTCACGTCCAGACTTCACGCATAATGGACTTTCATTTTCTTCTTGGCTAAGAGTCAACAATTGTGGGCTGCAACTTTTCCTTCACGTTCAAGTTCGCAAGTTGAAGCTTGCTTTTCTGCTTCTTGAAGCTCCTATAATATTTTATAATGTGTGCCCCTCTTTTCTTGATCAGCTTGTGGCTTCTTCAAGAACTCTCTTCTTCGGCGGTTTAAGAAGTGGCGCTGCAGCACACTTCTCTTTGGCTTCTTATTATTATATTAGGTGTTGACTCCAACATTTTGGAGCTTGGCAATGGCGGAGGGATGCGAGGGAGGCGGGGAGCGATAGAGCAACTAGTGAATACGATGTGAACATTATATACATCGAGGGGGATTAGATGTTCGGGTTTTTCCAACAGTCGAATGCATGGTAGGCAGGCGTTAGCTTTTGGCCGCGGCCGCGGGACAGCGAGGTCTCCAATTTTCAATGGTCGGGGTGTGAGGATGTCTTCTCTGCTCAGATACTCTCCCGGCCTCGCTCGCTTGTCGTTTAACTCGCAATCTCCACGCCCGATTAGATTTAATTAATCTTTTTACCTCCAATAGGAGTTTGGCGTAGGGAGGCAAGGGGAGAACGTGGGTCTGGACGGAGGGGTGGACGGAGAGGAGAGGGTTAAGGAGGGGGAGGTTCTTGAGAGTGACCACCACGAGCTAGTGGGCGAGGTTTAGGTGTGGAAGCATGTGGCCCTGCGCTGGGTAGGGAAATAGGAGCATCTGTCCAGATCTCAATTTTATGGAATCAAGAATCAAATTGGCGTCTCTAGGAACTGCCTAGAACCAGCTATCCGGTCTGGACGGTTCTTATTGCACACCCTTAGTGTCAACAAATGTTCATAATCAAAATAAATATAGAACATTAGATGAAATATCCTAAATAATAAATATCTCTAAGAAGATATTCAAATATCTCTAATATATTCTTTCTTTTTTCTTAAAATCATATTTGACATTTTAAATTAATCAAAACTACACAATGTCGGATCTTATTTGTCAAGATATGGGTAATGTCTTGAACAAATATATAATTACTCATCACTTCCTATATTTGAATTGGTGAATTAATATAAACTCTACATTATGGACATATTAAAGAGGTGTCTCTTCAATTTGGTCATGTGATGTGACAAAATTATGTTGGATGCTTAAAGCGCCATTCACTTAAATAACAACTTATAAAGTGGCACATCTATATGAAAAGAAATTTATCAGATAAATTTTAGTGCCTTTGGTATTGTTCAAATAACTTTTATTGATTGGGTCAAGCTGAACCGATTTAACTAACTTAGACTTGACATAAGAGGAATTTATTTTCTATTTAACTCAAATTACTATAACTATAGTTGAAAATTTAGTATATCAAAAAATGTATCATGTTCCTTCTTGTTCGCTAAGGTGTGGGTAATATCTTGAAGAAAAATATGATTTACACAAATCTATAACTAGTTTGCGACAGATATATAAATGATCTATCTATTCATTTGTTGAGGATATATATTCTGGCAAAACTCGCACAATAAAAATAGGCTTGAGCATCTTTTACCCCACATATGGTTGTAGACATCCTCATCAGTTTGGACGGACGATATTACCCTACAAAAATTAGGGGTGTCAAAACCAAACCGAAACAGAAACCAAACAAATATATCATGCATTTTCAGTCCGGTTAGGTTTTCGATTCAGATAACCGAAGAATAACTATTCTTTTTTTCGGTTCGGTTTGGTTTCTGGTTCGGTTCAATTAACGAGCCGAACCGAATTCTCAACAAAAATTAAACACCCAACTTAAAATCTCTCTTCTTTCTCACCCTCAATTCAATTTGATATCATAAACAAGGGAAAAAAAGGAAAACCGAAAAACAAAATTGAACCAAATCGGGTTTTTAGTTCAGGTCGAATTCATACCCTATCAATTCGTTTTGGTTTGGATTTCTTCAAAACCCAAAACCGAACTGAACAGTTGACACCCTAACAAAAAGTATAAGAATAAGTAAATAAACTCCTATTAACAAATTAATGGATTGCCTTTCCATTTCACCAAAAGACAACTACCATTGCCCCTCTCAAAAGACTATTTTTCAACCAAAGCCGCTTCTTCCACACCCCTTTCAAATGTAAGTTTTAGGGAGTCTTTTCTTTTGAATTTGCATGATTATAATGGATGTTGAGAATTTTTTATATACTCAACTCTGTAATGTTGTTAATTTTTTTTTTTTTTAAATGTCTATCAAAAATCATGTAGTGATGACATGAAATGTAAGTAAAGATTGGACCATTAGATTCGATGAATAAAATGAAACTTTATACGGGTTATAAAGTAAAACATATATTAAAATTTACACTAAAACAAATGCATTTAATAAAAACTAGTAGATAATGCTCTTCATTCTTACTTGTGCTTGGGTTAATTAAAAAATAATAGTTTCCTAGCCCAATACAATTTTTTCTTGTTTTGCAAAAGAGAGTCACTGGTCTTGTCCCAAATGGATTCAAACAAAGGCAAGAATTAAGCCTAAATCAAGAGCGGACCCCACATTTGGCATCAACCTTCATTCCTGAAATGGAACTCAAAGGGAATAATGTGGTAAATAAGGTGATAGAGGGTGTCTGCGGTCACATTTGAGGTGAAAAAATATGAGCTTGAAAATATGGTCCATTTTCTAAAGAAAAAATGGGATAAAAAAAAGGGTTAACTCGTTTTGAATAGGGTCCGATATCTAATGATCAAATCTCAACGCATTCGAAATGACCCGCTTAATGACTCAGATGTATTAACCCACGCCCCGATAACCCAGACTCAAACCCACCCGAACTTGCTGTTTGCAGGTCTACTTAGAACATCTCTTTTTCCATCAACCTGAATTGTCATGTGCTCTCCCTGTCTATGACCCCTGTCTATGAACCAAAAGGCATAGACATTGACAGATTTGGATGGCAAAATATGGTAAACCCCAACCATCAGTTAAAACTTTTTTAAGTCTTTGTATGCTATTGCTACGCTTCATGTACGAGCTACAACAAAATGACCGTAATGAGAAGTTATTGGCTTTTCGGAGGATGTATCTCCGAAAATTTTGCACTCCCATGACTTCGTGTCGCTTCATAAATTTAATATATATATAAAACCAAATTTGAACCATTAGATCCTATGAGACCCACCATTTTCAACAGTCCAGATTTGACTCAATTTATATGTTGTATATTGATTAACAACTTAGATGACCGGCACATGATCAATTACATATCAGTTTGTCACTCGGAATTTGTTCTCATGAATGGCTCTCTAGAAGTTTTCTGCAATCCGAGGCAATTTAATGAGAGCCTAAAAAGTAGGTCAATCTTATACCCAGCAATTCAATGGGAGATCATTTATTGGAAAGGGTGTTTGTTCAACTGCTTGGTTCTCCAGCTAAGTCACCCTAAAAAGGGAATCACACTAAACAAGGAAAGTTATGTAGGTAAGGTAGTTGGCTTGGGGTGGTCCACGAGTGATACCTAACTAGGAGTGTTTACTAGAGGAGGGATTTAGGGTTTTAGATCCATGTCTCTTCAAGTACTAAAGCCCTGGCCATATGATATAACATGATGAAACTCAGCAATTATTCCATGCATCATAATGGCTCCCAAAGAGGCAAGTGGGGCTGTTTTTCCAGATTCGTTGTTAATACAGATTAATCCTAGCTGAAATCAAGTCCAGCTGCAAGTCAGCATGAGAGCTGTGAGAGAGCAGTTGCTGACCGTTAAAGATTTTGCAGGGTTAGACCGTGTGTGATTTTGTAAACACTGTTTGTGATACAGCATCAACTATAGGTAGGTTACATAGTTAATGGGCTACATATTATTCTTGAGTAGCAGGTCAAGTCGTTGGGACTGCTCATTGATGTCGATCATGTGTGACCTCTGTCTATCTTTCCCAAATAGGTCTAATGGACGAAAAAGACATCCTAAGTATTAGTTTGATAACTGACGTAATACAACCAAGCAATCATGATGCATATATAATATACATCATTTGCCAACTTTTACATTTGAGTTTTGAATCTCTTGTTTCATAAATAACTTCTTCTCGCGGAGGCCGAGCCCCTAGAACCCCGTTATAACATTGTCCTCGTTATCAATTTGCGAGAACTTATTTTCTTAATTTATGTTGATATGAAGTCAATCGTATATCAAGAAATATTAAGCACGAAATTTATACCCTAAACCTTTTCGGAAGAACTTCTACTGTATCCATCACAAAAAAATGATTTCTGATTGAGACAATATCCAGAATGTGCAGCACAAAACAGAAGGGAACTCATTTATTGCTTAACCTATGGTCAACAGTTTAGCTAGCGATTATTTCCACAGTAGCTGGTGACACTTAATGCTATGGGAGACCACGAAAGCCAGGGTGTAATTTGCTTTAAGAAATTGCAAGGTGATGCTTTTTAGATCCAGTAATAGAAACGAGGACTGTGTTTCCAACCAAGATCAATGAGCTGTTTTCAGTTCATGGCAATGAAATAAGTTCATGAATGCAACAATATCCACCTGTAAAAATAATCCGTGTCGTAAGGAATTGTAGGAGGACTTGGTGCCACGCTTAAATTTTATCCTTGTTTGTAATTAACGATGCAAACACCTCAAATTTTCTTTCCATTCCATGTTGGGTTCCAATGCATTGCCACTAAATCTCTCTTTTCAAAACCCTAAAGAACTTGAGGATTCATTAACCTATCCATTTGTGGAGGCGCTCGATCTCTCAATCTAGGCAGCAAGTCTGAGTCTCGAGACCTCAAATCTAAGATGAGCAACCTCAAATGTGAGATCGGGCACCTCAACCGTAGGAGGCGACCTTCATTAATGGAGATCGACCCTGAGCGAGAGCGAGAAGCATGGCCGCGGCTATTGGGTTAACGGTGTTTGTAATGGCGGTGGTCGAGTTTCGGTTTAAAGCTTATGGAAGCTGAATTTCGATTCGTTGGGGGTGGGGGCTTAAAAGCGATATCTAACATGTTGAAAAAAGTGCAACATTAAAATCATTATCTAAAAATAAGTTAGACGACAACTAGTACTACAAATTAACTTTGAGAGACTGCTTAAAGGAGGAAGATGATGTTGATGTTCGCGGTTTCTTAATCACTAAAAAGCAGGTGAACCATCACAAAAACCCTAGTCCCCCATATTTATCGAGTCGCGTCCCTTTAAGTAATTGAGTACCTTTTGTAAACCTCTCATTCTTTCTTTAACCCCCCCTAAAAAAAAGAAAAATAAAGAAAAATAAACCTCTCAGTTATATGTTGACATACATTCTTTTTGAATAATAATTCGACTTTAATTATGTAGCCAATCCAAAAATTCAATGTCAAGACATTGACTTTTCAATATAGAAAAGTTGCTTTCGTCGTATCTTATGATTGTGCATGATTTCTTGTGTAGGTGAGATTTGAGATATAGTTTGAGACATTTGAAACGGATCCAACTACTTCACTAAATCAAATAACAGCACAAATTATTGCTAGGGCTATTCGATGCATGACCCATTTACACAGCACAAGGCAAAATTTGAAGTATATTGATGAGAATGGATAGGCTTTTATCCATAGTAAATCGTTTCATGGCTTTAATATAATGCTAATGTGAGCCCGCACATATTGAACATACATTTGCATATGCAGAAAATTATTTTAAAAAGTCATAAACCTATTATATTGTGCCAATTCAATCCTAAACCTTTTTTTTTTTTTTTTTGCAATTGGGTCTTAAATCTTTTGCATTTATCTTAATTCACTCCATTTAGTCAATTTTGGCCCATCAATACTGACTTGGACATCGGCCGTCTTACGTGATGCCATTGAGGTTGGCAAAAAAAAAGGGTTTATGATTAAATTGGCACAATGTAATAGGTTTAGGATTTCTTTGATAATTTTCCATTTACATGTGTCACCATGTTTAGGTGATACAACACGCAATAAATCCGTCATCTCTGCTCATTTTCATGCTCGCGCAACCTAGAGATATAGAATACTGACGCAAGCATGCCGAAAGTGATGAATTAGCCAGCCGCTCCTATTTTTCTATATTTTTTCCGGACAAAAAGCAAGAAGTGGTCCCTGTTGGGCCGTTGGCGGCACCGCATGCAACTACTCGTTCCGAGAACCAACCTTTTTTTCCTTTCTACTACGTCGGACAGGAACTTATGACTATATGAAGCCTGTTTTCTTATTGCAGTCACGTAGCCAAGTGAGCATCTCACTTAAATTGCAAACCCAGAACTCGTTAGTGTCTCGCTCTCGCGCTCTTCTCACCCACACCCACCCCCACCACCACCCCCCCCCCCCGGCGGCGGGACCATGGCTAGATTTCTGCATTCATCTCCGACGACCGTTCCTGCCGTGATCAGTTTAGCCAAGGTGATGATGGGAACTTTCCTATGCCCGTCTGCAGAGGCGGCTCGAGCGTTCTTCGTGTTTGGTGACTCGCTCGTCGGCAATGGCAACAACAACTACTTGGTGACCACAGCCCGTGCGGACTCGCCCCCCTACGGCATTGACTACCCAACTGGCCAGCCCACCGATCGGTTCTCCAATGGGTTCAACGTTCCGGACTTCATCAGTAGGGTGTTCGTTTTCACATTTCAGCGCGCATTTTCCGTTTCATTATGATGCAAATGAGGTCCGGTTTATCAGCTAAAATATGAATTACTCAGGTCAGGAATTTGGTTCGGAGTCGACATTGCCGTACCTGAGTCGCGAGCTCACAGGACAGAAGTTATTAGTTGGTGCTAATTTCGCTTCTGCTGGAATCGGAATTCTCAATGACACTGGAACGCAATTTGTAAGCATCATCTGTTCTAGCTACCTCTAGAATGGATAATACATATCAACGATGAATCAGCATATAACATAAGAGCTCTTCGTCAACTCGATTAAGTCAACAAATGAAGAGTAATACTCGGCCAACTCGCTGAGGCTTGCGTTTAGAAAGTGATGGTTTTATTAGTGATGGGCTTAAGGCCCATCCGCCCATGTTGGGCCTAAAAGCCCGGCCCACGGGAATAGGGCCCGTGGATGGAGGGAGGTATAAAAAGGATGAGAGATAGGGAGAATGCACCTTTTGGTGCATAACGTACGTACGTCTTTTTCCCTCTCCCTCTCTCTTCCAAAAAGAAAACAGTAAGCAAAAGGCACATTTTTCTTCCCTTCCAAGCAAATTGTCGTCATTGGATCGAATAGGACTGAATTCTCTTCCTCTTATCGGCGTTGGTGTCTAATCTGTGGCTAACAAGGTACGCTCGAATCCGTGGTGTGCTTTAGGATCGGTGATACGTGATTTTCCCGGGCTTGTCTTCCGCATTTGTTTTAGGGGTTCGATTTAGTGTCAAATCCGTTTTCGGAGATCCGTTTATTCCCAACATTGGTATCAGAGCCTTAGTTCACGTTTTCCCGACCCTTTTCATGTTTTTTGATTGATTTTTCGCGAAAGTAATCGGCCGGTACGGATTGGGGCAAGAAATCCCGACACCCGAGCGCTGTTCGTCCATTTTCTCGAGTGTCTGTAAGTCAAAATTGATTTCTGAAGGCATAGGGTGAAAGCGCTCGTCAAGACAAGTTTGGCGATATGTCGAACGCCGCCGGGAGACGCCGCACGCGCCCGAAGCGCTGGCATCGGCCAGCGCGTGCGCCACACGCGCCGGTCGGCGAACTGGCACATGCGCGCCGGTGGCGGCGAACCAACGCATGCTGACGTCACTCGCTGACGTCACCGTGACATCACCCAACGGTCGGTAACCACTGGGATGACATCACCAATGACGTCATTGCCAACGACCGTTGGCCAACCGGCGACCCGACTCTACGGGGACACGACCCGACCCGACCCACTCAGAAGCCAGGCGCATGTCGCGCGCGTGCCGGCTGACGTCTGCGTGACGTCAGCCCGCGCACGCGCGCAGCACGTGTGGTCGGTTCGTCCGACCCGGTCCGACCGGTCCGATCGGTCCGTCTGGTCCGACCCGTCCGACGACCGTTGACCGTTGACCACAATCGTTGACCGTTGACCACAACCGTCGACCGTTGACCACTGACCACAACCGTTGACTGTTGACCACTGACCACAACCGTTGACCATTGACTCGAAAAAAAAAAAAAAAGGAGAATTTGTTTCTTTTTCAATCATGCCTATATGAGTTATATGTAATCCATTATTTATTCTGCATTTGTTGCATGAATCATGGAAAATTATGTATTTTCCCTTATGTAAATTATGGATTATAAGTGATCCATTTTTAGTTCTACATTTGTTGTAGGAACTATGATGCGTTATACAAGGATACCTGCAATCCCGAGAACGGACGAGGGAATTGCAAGACTTAAAAGGTTGATGACAGAGTTAGCTGATTATTGGTGGCATGACGGTGATTTAGTATCACATGTGGTCAGGGTCAATCAGATGATACAGGAAATCATCTGGAATGGTTATCTTATGCCGGATTTTGAGAAGGTGCCGTCTTTGATGAACACTCTTCCACCTGAATGGCAAGCAGTGTTAGATCGGCTATGGGAGGTCAACGTGGTCCCGGGTTATAGGAAGCTAGTGGTAGCTTTTGTTAGAGAGTACTATAGGATTGAGTTGACCAAGACTTTGACCCTTAGATTGAGCGCCACATGGCGCAGAGTGAATGCACCTTGGAGGCGACATGAAAGCTCTCCAAAAGTTTATCCATGGTTGGCAAATGTGCCTTCAAATTTCTCTGATATTTTGACTGATATATTAGAATGGACATTCCCTACTTATTTCTTAGATTAGTTTGAGATGTTTTTGGGTGTTAATATCCCTTTCGATGTTGATATTTTTCTCTGTATATATTGCTTAGTGTAATGGATAGTTGTATTATGTAAAAGCATTGTTATTCTTTTGGATGTCGAATATTATTTGCTTTCTGTTATTGATGACTACTATGGGTAACTTATAGAAGTTTTTGTAACTTCATAGAATTTATTTTGCATAAGACAATTATATTAATAATAATTTTGAGTTAGGATTTTGGAGGATGATTGGAAACATAGTGACCTTTTGATTCTAAAACCTTACTTGAAATTATTCATTGATATGATGGGTCTGTGCAAAGTGGATGCATAAATGATAGACATTAATTATTCGTGCATATATGTCTGATGTGTTCAGATCGATGGTTTCAGCAACTAAGAACGTAATTGCTGATATGAACGGCAACAATTGTGAAATATTGAATATGAAGATTCAATATGTGCTGGAAAAGCAAGAAGCACTAGAAGCTCTAGACGCTCTTGATCATATTATGGAAGATCTTGAGGATGCCATGCGCCACCTTGAGCTAGCTGAGGACCGCCTAACGGCATTTGAGTTGAAAATAGATATTTACAATGCTGGTTTTAGCTCAGAAAGGGCTTTGAGCTCTAAGCGCAAGCGTATTGATTCGTTCAATATGTGGGAATGCAAAGGATCAAGTCCTTGTTGCAAGAAATCAAGAGTTAACCAACACAAGAGAGGAAAACGTCCTCAAGTGAAGAAAATGTCTAGGGTGAGGTGTTACAATTATGACAAGAAGGGTCACTATGCTCGCGACTGTCGTGAGCCAAAGAAGGTATACACCTCTTGTACATTTGAGAACTTTGCTTATGTGTCAAGTTCTGTATTATTGGCTGAATCCAATCCTTTGTGGAATATAGATTCAAGAGCGACAGACCATGTAACGAAGGAGAGAGAATCCTTCGTGGAATTCCGACGATACCAACTCGAACTAAGTGGATCTATATAGGAAATAACTCCAGAGCTGAGAGTTAAATGAATTGGCACCTGCCAATTGAACATGCGTGGTGGACGCACCTTGTTCCTACATGATATTCTATATGCTCCGGAGATTCGTTGAAATTTAAGTGTTTGTTTTGATGTTGGTTAAGCTTGGTTTTAGTGTGAACTTCTATAATAGCTGTGTAAATTTGTATTTGGATACAAACTATTATGGTTGTGGTCACTTTCTGGATGGTTTTATTGTACTAGATGTTGATTGTGGTGATGTCAATATTTGTTATTCCCTTGTTTCACGTCTTCTACTTCATATGATAATGATGTGATTATGTGGCATGCTAGACTTGGTCATATTGGCCAACAACGTATGAATAGACTAGTCTAAGAGGGCTTGTTGGGCAACATTGAAAAAGTCGATGTGCCCATATGTAAGCATTGCCTAGAAGGGAAAACGACAAGGAAACCATTTAGAAAAGATAAAAGAGCTGAATTTCCTCTGCATTTAATCCATTCTGACATCTGTGGTTCAATGAATGTGAGAGGAAGGCATGGAGCTGTTTATTTCATCACTTTAATAGATGATTATACTCGATTCGGATATGTCTATTTAATTTCTCATAAATCTGAAGCATTGAGTTGTTTCAAAAGGTTTATGAACTTGGTAGAAAATCAATTAGACAAGAAAATAAAAGCATTGAGATCCGATCTAGGTTGAGAATATTTATCTGATAAGTTC
This sequence comes from Eucalyptus victrix, assembly GCA_016097545.1. Classification (NCBI taxonomy): domain Eukaryota; kingdom Viridiplantae; phylum Streptophyta; class Magnoliopsida; order Myrtales; family Myrtaceae; genus Eucalyptus; species Eucalyptus victrix. The sequence goes on from CM027842.1 coordinate 52,409,768, forward strand.
AGAAAATTATGTGATGAAAAAGGAATAGAAAGACAGTTGTCTATTCCATATACTCCTCAACAAAATGGTGTTGCGGAAAGAAGAAACAGAACCCTACTGGAAATGGTTAGGTCTATAATGGCGTATGCTAACTTACCTATTACTTTTTGGAGTGATACGTTGTTAACTGCTGCCTATATACTTAACCGGGTGCCTTCCAAATCAGTTACTTCCACTCCATATGAGTTATGGACAGGTAGAAAACCGAACTTAATTTTTCTTAAGCCATGGGGTTGTGCTGCCTATACACATGAGTCCTCTCACAAGTTTGGGAAATTGCGTCCCAGAGGAAATAATAGTATTTTCATAAGATACTCCGAACACTCGAAAGGGTATGTGTTCATAGGTGAGCAGGAAAGTGGGAGTATAACTGAATTTGAATCACGGGATGTCACATTCTTAGAGGATGAATTTCCTAAGAAGGGCGAAATAGGTGAAGATTACTCCCTATTTGAGACCTTGGATCAAGATAATTATATTAGTGGAGTTCGTCCAAGTGGGAGTAATATGAGAAGTGATGAATTGAATTCAACTCATTCTCAATTGCAACCACATGATGAGACGACATCATCATTATCTAATCCAAGTGGGAGCATAATGGGGAATGATGTGCAAAGTGTACAATTTCCCATATGGCGAACAAGTCGCCAAAGTATTCCCCGTCGACGTTTTGACATTGAAGGGGAAACTTTTATGATTGTTCCACAAGATGAGGATAAGCCAAGAAATATTAATAAAGCTCTGAATTACCCTAGTAAAGAAAAATGGATTTATGCAATGAAAGAGGAGATGGAGTCAAAGAAGTCAAACCAAGTCTGGGAACTGGTTGATCTTCCAAAAGGACACAAAGCTATTGGGAATAAGTGGGTTCTCAAAATAAAGCAAAAAGTTGATGGCTCGATAGAAAAGCATAAGGCTCGCCTTATGGCGAAGGGGTATAATCAACGGGAAGAAATTTATTATAAGTAAACATTTTTTCCTGTAGTGAGATTTACCTCGATTCGCATTATTCTGGCAATAGTGGCTAGTATGGATCTTGAGATACATCAAATGTATTTAAAGACTGCTTTCCTCAATGGATAATTAGATGAAGAAATATATATGGAACAACCTGCTGGTTTCATAAAAGAATGCCAAGAAGGAAAGTTATGTCGACTTTTGAAATCGATATATGGCCTTAAGCAATCGTCGAGACAATGGTATATACGTTTTCATAATACTATAATGGCATATATTTTTACAATGATAGATGAGGATCATTGTGTATATATCAAAAGATCCAAAGATCAATTTGTGATCATATCATTATATGTTGATGATATACCGATTGCCGGAAGTAATATGGAGTTTATTAATACTGTGAAGAATTGGTTATCTTCCAACTTTGAGATGAAAGACATGGGTGATATTGCATACATTCTTGGAGTTAAGGTTTCAAGATTGTAAACCCATAAACACTCCTATTACAAAAAGTGAAGAATTGAGCCATAGACTGTGTCCAAGGACTCCACAAAATAAGGAACAAATGAAACATGTTCCTTATACTAGTGCTGTTAGAAGCTTTATGTACGCTATGATGTGTACAAGACCTGACATATGTTTTGCAGTTGGAATGGTGAGTAGTTACCAATCCAATCCAGGTCAAGCACATTGGAAAGCCGTTAAGAGAATACTAAGGTATCTAAAGGAAACTGCTGATTATACGTTGAGTTATTAAGGAAAGGATCTGCAACTCGAAAGCTATTCAGATGCTGATTGAAGAGGAGATTTAAATGAAAGAAAATCTACCTCTGGCTTTGTATTCTTACCGAATAATGGCACCATATGTTGGAGTAATAAGAAACAAAAGTGTATAGCCTTGTCCATGATGTAAATTGGTTTCGTGGCATTATCAGCAGCAGTATGAGAAGATGTTTGGCTTAAGAGATTTTTGGATCATTTAGGTGTTATTGGAAGTGCTGCAGATTAATTGTTGGTTAACAATGATAGCCAAGCAGCAAAAGCGTACACCAAGGATCAAAAATATCATGGCAAGACCAAACATATAGATACCAAGTATAATTTTGTCGAAGATATGGTTGCACGAAAAGATGTGAACTTAGAGTACATACTACGCATAGAATGGTAGCAGATCTTATGACAAAGCCAATACCTAGAGATGTGTTTTGTGGCCATATGAAATCTCTAGGATTGCGTAGAGACTGATGTACTGAATATTGTATTTTCCCTAAGTGTTCACATTTGATGAATTTGTGTTTTCATCATTAATGCCTATGAATCTTTGTTTGATTTTTATGCATCTTAATGCTTAGTGCATTACTTTAAGTTGAGAAAGTATGTCGGACAGATATAAGATTAGCCCACTCACACGGGTAATCGCCTCTATTTTTAGTGTGATAAATAGAGATGAAACTATTTTTAAGCTTATTATCTAGGTGATAATCGAGAGCTCAAGCTTAAAATACATATGTCGCCTTAACTAAGTGTTAAGATGAGGACATAATACTTACTATGTCCGAAAATAAAATACCCCACATATTTTACTTTATCTGTCTAAGATGCCAGATGTGAGTTCTAATGAATTTTGTGAATGAGTAGATACGTGAACTCAAGTTAGACATTGGGTATGTCTGAACTATCATCTGTACGGTATTGAAGGTGTAGACATACGCTCCATAGGAAAGGAGTTAATACCGTAATACGTATTTCATACTACGTATGCATGAGACGACCAATAAGAGTGGCAAAAGTTTGATCTCAACTTTTATGTCGTGTGAAACTCTTGAGGAAAAGAGTTCCTCAATTTTTTAGTCCCCTCATGACTCTTACTTATTCTTTAGATTTCTATTTAGTGTTTGCTATCTTAGGATGTTGCCAATGGTCATGAGTTTGATTCGATCTAATGGGACATTTCTAGAAAAGCAAGCTGAACTGAAATTCAGAGTTTGAAGGAAAGAGGAAGATTGATTTTGGAGAATCACATTGTAGTTTTGTATTCACTGGTCGACCAATTATGACTGTCTTTGTGATAATTATAATTGTGAATACAATATATATATATCATTGTTTAAGAGAGATCAAGAGAGATATAAATGTGATCGATCGATCTAGGGTACTACATACTAAATCTACTCAAAGTGAGACGTCCATTATGAGCTGCTATATATTCCTAACAGATGTATAGCAACAAGCTCTCAAAGTATGCTGGTCGTACGGATTATTCACCGGTATGAATGTTGAAGAGAGATAAAGAGAATTATGTTCGGCCCACCATGTGCGAGTGGGAGATGATGGTTTTATTAGTGATGGGCTTAAGGCCCGTCCGCCCATGTTGGGCCTAAAAGCCCGGCCCACGGGAATAGGGCCTATGGATGGAGGGAGGTATAAAAGGAATGAGAGAGAGGGAGAATGCACCTTTTGGCGCATAACGTACGTACGTCTTTTTCCCTCTCCCTCTCTCTTTCAAAAAGAAAACAGTAAGCAAAAGGCACGTTTTTCTTCCCTTCCAAGTGAATTGTCGTCATTGGATCGAACAGGACCGAATTCTCTTCCTCTTATCGGCGTTGGTGTCTAATCTGTGGCTAACAAGGTACGCTCGAATCCGTGGTGTGCTTTAGGATCGGTGATACGTGATTTTCCCGGGCTTATCTTCCGCATTGGTTTTAGGGGTTCGATTTAGTGTCGAATCCGTTTTCGGGGATCCGTTTATTCCCAACAGAAAGTACGGACGTCGTATACTTGCTGACATCAACGTTATTTAACATGTTGGAACGTACAACGTAACGGCATCTTTCTTTCCCCAGTCTCATAAAACCCGAAAATTTCGTGTATATGCCCCGTCCGGGTGATTATGAGCTAGATATACGCACGATGCATGCATTGATGTTGACCTTTGCATGACATAGAAAATAATATTTCTCACACCTAACAAGTACTAAATCTGTAATGTATATCAGATATTATCATTCATTTGCAGTAGGTGTCGCAAGCCATTTACCTCTAGGGCAGACGCAGCAAGCGATTGTCATCACTCATATCCCTTCCTGCTACTGGTATGTAAATGTCTTGTGAAGAAAATGAAGTGTGCATTTCTTTTTGGCAGATAAACATTATAAGGATGTATACGCAATTGCAGTACTTTGAGGAATACCAGAAGAGAGTGAGTGCTCTGGTAGGAGCTGAGAGAACTCAACAGCTGGTGAACCAAGCGCTCGTGCTCATCACCGTCGGAGGGAATGACTTCGTGAACAACTACTTCCTAGTGCCTTACTCGGCCCGGTCACGCCAATTCACGATCCCCGAGTACGTCAAGTACCTCATCTCTGAGTACCGGAAATTCCTCGAGGTAATCGAATTCGATCCCTTTTGGCTTCCTTTGGATTTTGTTGATAAGTCTCTTTTCATGCAACGTCGCATTGTCTATCTTTTTTTTTTCATTAACTTTCAAGTTCAGCCGTAGCTTTTTTTCCGTGCCTTTTTCTGGAGAAATGCCGGAGAAATTTTACTCGAGTATTATTTTACGGGGAGGTGGTGGGGGTTGGGGGATCTAATTGAACTTAAGGACATGTCCATCAACTATCCAATGTGCTCAACCAAACATATTAAAAGCTATGATTATCTGATTACACAAAAAAAAAAAAAAAACTATGTCCTTCGTGCAAAAAGAAAAAGAAAAAAAGGCACTGAATTTGATACTTGACTCAATCACCAGTAACCCTTTACCAAGCAAGGGCCTTACCTAGCTGAGAAAACATTGTACAATACAATATATTTTTACCAAAAACAGACGTAAAAAATATAAAAGAGGACATAACTCTTCACATTTTTGTTTATCATTCAATGTCAATGTTTTTATGGCAATTATGGTATTGCAGAGGCTGTATGAGCTCGGGGCGAGTAGGGTGCTAGTGACAGGGACAGGGCCGCTGGGGTGTGTCCCGGCGGAGCTGGCATTGCGGGGCAGGAACGGGCAGTGTGCGCCAGAGCTCCAGCAGGCTGCTTCGCTCTTCAACCCTCAGCTTACCCAAAAGCTCCAAGGGCTCAACCAGGAGTACGGCTCACCCGTGTTCATAGCCGCCAATACTGACCTCATGCATCGAGACTTCTTGAGCGACCCTCGGGCCTATGGTAATCTTAACCATACATATGCAAACTAATATGCCACATACATACATATGCTCTATATCAATACATCATATGTTTCAGCATTGATCACAGCAGCTTACCTAAATCGATGGCAATTAGAGATCACGACGAGTATCTTGCACATGTTCTTGGAGTCAGTAGTTTGTCTAAGTCTATTGAAGTTGTTAACTATAAGGAGAAAAAGACTTTTGATAGGGAGGAAAAGGCATTATTAAACTTATCTCATGAATTGTTGCAATGCGAATTAAAATTTCTCATGCCACCAATGTGCAGATTCAAAGCCAAAATTTTAAAAGAATCCTAATATGGTCATACTATGTTGACCAACAACGTATCATAATTTACACATATGTAATGATTCGATGATATTACATTGGTGCAGGATTTGTGACATCAGAAGTGGCATGCTGTGGCCAAGGGCCTTATAATGGGATCGGGCTATGCACCACTGCATCGGACTTGTGCACTGATCGAGACCAATATGCATTTTGGGATCCATTTCACCCTTCACAGAAGGCGAACAAATTGATCGTCCAATCCATCATGAAGGGGTCCGCCGAATACATGTACCCAATGAACCTCAGCACCATCCTGGCCCTTGATTCTCACCTGGTCTGAAGAAATTAATCAATTCAAAGCTGCCTGAGAGGCTTCTGTTTTTGTTTTAGTCGTTTTATTGATACAAAGCATCGTCTTGTGGTCCGTTTGAAGTTATCAAGGAGGACTCGCGCAATTCCCATGATTGATGAATGGGTCCCGATGAAGTGTTCTCAATATCTATGTATGAACTAGTTTGGTTATATGTCCTCAAAAAGGGGAAATTCGAGTTTTAATCCTTTTTTTTTTTTTTTCAAATTAGCTTGTTGTATTTACTGGTCAAACCTGTCATCGATATAGATCAAATAAATCATGGGACAAAGTTGATGGACTGGTTTTACTGTGGAATGAATGAATCATGTTGACTCGAGAATAAATTCGGAGGTTCGATTTCGGGCGAATCTTGCATCAGTTACCAAGGAAGAAATTTAAATTAGCTTGAACAAAACGACTCATGAACTTTAGGTTGCCAATTCTTCTTACACATAGCTAACAAAAATTAAAAGAAGATGCTCTAATCAATTAGGATTCTAGTGAACAGGACTCATTCCAAGCACAGTAGCTTCTTCTTCATCACCTTTAGAGGCCATTGACATATATTGACAAGCTTAAAAAGAAAACGGGCCCTAATGGGCCACACAGTAGAAGAAAACAAATGAAGCACACATGATCATGGGCCGAAGCTAAATCCCCCACTAGGCATGCACATCTAATGGGCGGGCTTGAACGATGACATTCGGCCGATCGGGAGAGTCAATCCTTCTTTGACTTTCTTCTGTAATATGAATGGGCCTACACCGATCGTTCCCTTCCCGGCCTACCTAGGCCCTTTCAATTTTTTCATAAAACTAAAATTTAATGATTTTTTTTTTTCATGGGTGAATTGGCGCTATGGTTTCTCTGTTCCAATGCTATGCCTTGGCTATCTAAGCACAAGAATCTGAACTATTTAGGACGTGCATGACAAAATTTCTGGAATAGAAATCAATTTACGGCTAGAAATTGGTTTCTCAATTTCTGGCTAGAAATTGATTTCTCAATTTCTATTCCGTGGACGAGTTTTTGAGCAAAGAAACACATTTGATAACGATTCAAAATTTCTATTTCTAGAATAAAAATTTGTTTGGTAAAAGAATAAAATTTCTGTTTCTAGGAGCAGCGACGACCGATGTCCGATGGCCGGAGTCCGATGTTCGGCGAGTGGCGGCGAGCGGCTAGAGTTTGGAGTCCAACATTCAGCGTTCGGTGGTCAACGACAGGCATCCAACGTTCGAAGTTTGGTGTTTGGCATTCGACTAGCTGACAACTAGTGTCCGATGTCCGGAGTCCGATGTCTGAAGTCTAACAGTCGATGGCCGGTGGCCATTGGTCGAAGTCCGGCGGGTGGCCGACATCCAATGACTAGTGGCAAGCGGCAGACAGTCGGCGGTGAACATTCGATGGTCGGCAGTGGTCCTCCGACGTCCAATGGTTGGCGATGAGCGACCAACAACTAATGGGCATCCGACATTTGACGATCGATGGTCAATGATGGGCGGCCGGAGTTTGGTGGCCAACGATGGGCGGTGGGCGGCCAGTGGCGGGCGGTCGGCGAGTGGTGGGTGTCCAACGTCCCACAGGTGGCCAATAGGCAATGGGTGGTGACAAGAGTGAATGATGAGTTTTTCTCATTTTTGTTCCAAAAATAGAAAAGCTAAAAATTTTAACTTTTGATATCTACTCCAAATATACTTCTGGAATAGAAATCTATTTCAGAAATAGAAAAATTAAATTGTGTTATCAAACGGATTTCTATTCCAAACATATTCCGGGGAATAGAAAAACAGAGAAATCGAGAAATAGAAATGTTGACATGCACGCCCTTACTCGAAAGGACTAGCCCCAGCCTATCGATCAAGCCGACGGCAATGTAACCCCCTTGAGGTCTCATACATTAAGGTAGGCATTGGCAATTAGATCCTAACATGGGAATATCAAACCTCGCAATCTCATTAGGGTGGTGATGATAGCGTCACCATGGGGCAACAAAGGAAGTCCAAGTCAGTCGTAGATATTCCTACCATCGATGGACTGCAAGGATCAACAAAGATTCCCACGTTGCATTGCTTAGTGAAAACCTAAAGCAAGGAATCTCTTTCATTTTTATTGTAACATCTCGGGTCTCCACTATACATATATTGTCCGCTATCCGCTTTGGACACTAAGTCCTCACAGTTTTGTTCCTCTCGGGGCAACCCATACTACCCCAAGAAAACGTGTATATACAGCTAGAGGAACCTAAGTCTTATAAGCTAGCCCAGGACTCCCTCCCTAGGTGATATGGGACAAGAGTGGGACTCCTTCCTTGCGCACGTCCGAGGACCGTCGCTCGGGCCGTCCCACTCTCCACCTCTTAATAGAACAGCGTCCTCGCTGTGGCCCCACACGAGGTCGGGAGTCAGAAAAACATCCTTGGTGTGGCCCCACACACAGTCGGGAGTCGGCTCTGATACAACTTGTAACATCCCAGGTGTCCACTGTACACATATTGTCCTCACGGGTCTTCACTGTACACATATTGTCCGCTTTGGACACCAAATCCTCACAGTTTTGTTCCTCTCGGGGCAGCCCATACTACCCCAAGAAAACGTGTATATATAGTTAGAGAAACCCAAGCCTTATAAGCTAGTCCAAGACTCCCTCCCTAGGCGATGTGGGATAAGAGACGCACCCCCTTATACAGTTAGAGAAACCCAAGCCTTATAAGCTAGTCCAGGAATCCCTCCCTAGGCGATGTGGGATAAGAGACGCACCCCCTTCCTGCGCACGTCCGGGGACCAAGGCGCGAACGCATCGCCATCCCTCTGTTGGAGAAATCTTTCCAGAATATTTTGAAGCTGACAAAACGTTTCTATCAGTCTAGTCTGGATATCTGCAGACCGTCTAGTTTAAAGTCGAAGACTCTCGATCACCGAGACTCAAGACTCAAGACTATTCTCATTGACAGTCTTTCGATCCGTGACGAAGGAAATCGAGCCGAAGTATGAGGTTGAGGATTTAATCCTATCCTCGGAGAAGATCTCTTGGTTGGATAAATATAACGGATTCTTTTGTTCGTATCTAGATCAATTGAAGATCCGGTGGTCGACGAAATATTCTTGGAATGTTCTATTCTTGGAAACCAAGATCCGATTGTATGGGCGAACGGGATTGATGAGCTATCGTCGGGTTCCTTTAATAGCTCGAATGATCTTCTTGATTGATTCCGTCAAGGGGTAGATTGGAGGAATTCCTTTGGAAAGTGCCAACGGGTATGATGACATAAAGGAGTATAAAAAGGAAGACGTTCTAGTTGTTTGAGCATGTGATCGATAGAGAAATTCCAGAGTCTGAAGTACCTTGATTATTAGTCGATACATTTTGAGCGAAATTGTATACACAGAGAGTGTTTATACTTGGTGATACCTTGAGCGAGTGTGGTAGATCATCTACACCTAGAAATCAAGGAAGATCAACGCTGTAACATCTCTTTGTTCATAGTGGAATCTAGCCAATTGGCTGTCAGTGCAGAAGAGTGGACGTAGGCTTGAATCAAGCCGAACCACTATAAACCGTGTGTTCAATTCTCTCTTTTCTTTACTCAGTCTTACGTTGATTATTATTTGTCGCAAATCCTTCAACTTTCTAAGTATTGCGCAATTATCAAGAAAAATCATTTATATACCTATTCACCCCCTCTAGGTACTCGTATTAGCTATATCAATTGGTATCAGAGCTCGTGTTCTTACTTTATTTGAAGTGTTTTACTTCAGAGTAAAAGATCCATGGCTAGTATGCTAGCACCATGGCTGGTGGAAGGGCAAAGCAATACCGAGACCACCCTACTTTGATGGAAAGGATTACAACATACGGAAGAACAAGATGAAAGCTTTCCTACGATCAAAGGATCCTCTCGGAATGGGACGTTGTGGAAAGAGGAATCACTCCTACCTGCATCGGTCTGCGAAAGAGGGAAAGAAATTATTGAGACCAGCGGAATGACTCAGGAAGAGATAAACAAGAGACAAGCACTCGATGCAAAAGCAATTTACTCTTTATATTGTGCCTTGTCTTCAACTGAATATAACAAAATATCTTCTTGTGTTACAGCAAAAGAAGTATGGGACAGATTACATATCACCTATGAAGGAACATATCGAGTGAAGGAGACCGGAATCAACATTCTCCTCGGTCAATATGAAGCCTTCAAAATGAAACCAGGAGAATCTATAACTGACATGTTTAGTCGTTTTACAGATATTGTCAATGGTCTTGAGAACCAAGGACAAAAAATTTCTGATCCCATGAAGATGAACAAGCTACTGCGTGGACTCTCCAAGGATTGGAATCATATAAAGACTTCAATAAGAGAGATGCAAAGAATTATGCCACTATCTGTCGACGAGCTGATTGGAACTCTTCAGTCTTATGAAGTGGAACGAATTAATGAAGACGAAGATCCAAGAGGTAAGAAATATATTGAATTAAAATCAAATGATGATTCGAATCTGATTCTGAAGGAGCTTGCTCTCATGATAAGAAGATTCAGAAAACTGAATAGAAAATGAAGAAGGTTCAACTCAAAGAAACAAAGTTTCCAAAGACAGCAGACCAAGTCTGTTGATGATGAGGAACCAAACAAAGATGTAGTACGCTTCGAATGTAAGAAAAAGGGACACATCGAGATGTTTGTCCTCTTTCGAAGAAGAAAAGGAAAAAGCGAGAAGTTTCGAGAAGCTCTCAAAGCCGAAACACGGAGTGATACGAGAATGTGAAGAAAGTGATAATGAATATGCCAACATATGTCGATGACACATTCGGACTCAGACTCAGATTCTGGATAAGACTCAGACAGTGAATTTGGGGTAAGTGATTTTAAAATTCCTGTCAAAGTCTCTAAATACATTGATGAACTGTGTTTTAGTCTTAAGACTTCTCTCAAAAAAATTTCCGAACTTAAAAAGGAAAACTCAGCTCTAAAACAAAAGGAAAATATTTTAGAAGAAAGAGTTAAAAGTTTAGACTTGAATGTTTCTACTCTTAAAGAAAAAGAAGATAATCTTTTAAAAGAAAATGCTTTTTTAAAAACTGACTTATCAAATATTTCAAAGAAATTTTCGATAGGATCCGAAAAACTTGAAAAAGTTCTTTCGGTTCAAAGACCTTACTTCAATAAGTCTGGTCTAGGCATGATAGCAGAAACAATTCCCTTGATTGATTTTCCTAAAGTAAAAGAAAGAATTAAGAAAAGACCGTCGAGAGAGGCTTACAAAAATCATTTCAAGAAAGTTTTTGTAAAGTCTGTAGGTCGAAATGCTCTAAAGTGTTCAAAGTGTAACAGATCGGGATCACTTTGAAAAAGAGTGTCCTATGGTTTGGAAGCCTGTTAAGAAAGTATGGCCTAATAATATTTATCCTACTAACATCAAAGGACCCAAGAAAATTTGGGTACCAAAGAAAGCTTGAGACTCTCTTTTAAATGCAGGTCTCCGTCAAGAAAAAGGTAAAGTGGTATCTTGACAGTGGATGTTCAAGACTCAAATTGCTTCATAAAGTTTGTTCAAGTAAATGGTGGAAAAGTTTCATTTGGAGGAAACGGCAAAGGAAGCATTGTGGGTTTTGGAACTGTGAAAATTGGAAATCTCACAATAAGCAATGTTTCTCTAGTGGAAGGACTCAACTATAACCTTCTCAGCATTAGCCAATTGTGTGATACTGGTTTCAAGATCTCCTTTCAAGAAGGAATATGCTCTGGAATCAGTAAAGACTCTACTCAATCTTTCATGGGTCGAAGACATGGAAATATCTACCTCTTAGACATGAAATTAAATGAATCACAATGCCTAATCTCAATTCAAGATGAAGCAAGCTTATGGCACAAAAAGCTTGGTCATGTCAATATGAAGCAATTAGCCAAAATCTCATCAAAGTAGCTTGTTCGAGGTCTACCCAAATTACCATACCAAAAGTCCGATCCATGCACACCATGTATTCAGGAAGCAGGTAAGAAATTCATTTAAGCCAATAAATCATGTCTCTACTAATCATGTACTAAGTTGCTGCATATGGATCTCTTCGGACCAACCGAGAACCCAGTATTAGAGGTAAGAAATATTGCCCAAGTAATTGTGGACGATTACTCCCGCTTTACTTGGGTATATTTCCTTGCAAGTAAGTCAGAAACCTTCTCGTATTTTGAAAAATTTGCTAAAAAGGTTCAAAATGAAAAAGGATGTGTTATCTCTAGTATAAGAACAGATCATGGAGGTGAATTTGAAAATCAAGATTTTACAAAATTGTGTGATGAATCTGGATTTAAGCATGTGTTCTCCTCTCCATATACTCCTCAGCAAAATGGAGTTGTGGAAAGAAAGAATAGATCTCTTCAAGAAATGGCTAGAACTCTTTTAATTGAAAGTAAAATTTCTTCACAATTTTGGGCTGAAGCTGTTTCAACAGCATGCTATATCATCAATAGAGTCTTCCTAAGACCTATTCTAGAAAAAACCCCTTATGAATTATTCAAAGGTAAGAAGCCCATTGTTTCATACTTTCATGTGTTCGGTTGCAAATGTTTTATATTGAAAAATGCAAAAGATCAAGTTGGTAAGTTTGAAGAAAGATCAGATGAAGGTATCTTCCTTGGATATTCTACATCAAGCAAAGCCTACAGAGTCTATAACAAGAAGAGCCAGTCGGTGGAGGAGTCAATGAATGTCAAATTTCAAGACTTTACGCAAGATGAATCGATCAGACTCGGTATGAAGAGTCGAATCTGCTCCGAGACCTTCCAAAGCTCACAACTCAAGAAATATCTCGGACTCGGAAGTCCAAAGCATCAAGATGTTCATGAAGATTCAAATAAAGAAAGAGATCATCATCCGAGATAAATCAACCGAAGAATGGAAGCATAAGTCCGATCGTCCCAAAGATCTCATTATCGGCGAAATTAATGAAGGAATTCGCACCAGATCCAAAAGACGTGAAGAGTCTAGTGCTGTGGCTCTCATTTTTGAAATTGAACCAAAAAAGCATAGAATAAGCTTTATCTAATGAAAGCTGGATCGAAGCTATGCAAGAAGAGCTCAGACAGTTCAACATTAATGATGTCTGGGAATTGACATCTAAACCAAAAGGTAAAACTGTTATTGGAGCCAAATGGGTGTTCAGAAACAAGATGAATGAAAAAGGAAAAGTCGTACGAAATAAAGCAAGACTCGTGGCCAAAGGATACACGCAAGAAGAAGGAATAGACTATAATGAGACTTACGCTCCTGTAGCAAGGTTAGAAGCTATTCGACTATTACTTGCGTTTGCTTGTTACAAAAATTTCAGGTTATTCCAAATGGACGTCAAAAGTGCCTTCCTAAATGGATTTATCCAAGAGGAAGTTTATGTGGAACAACCACCTGGGTTTGAAGACCCAAAGAAGCCAGACTCAGTCTTCAGACTGAAAAAGGCCTTGTATGGTTTAAAGCAAGCACCTCGAGCTTGGTACGACAGACCCGAGTAAGTTCTTATTACAGAATGGTTTTGTCAAAGGTAAAGTAGATACTACTTTATTTATCAAAAAAGGAAAACAAAAGCTTTTTACTTGTTCAAATATATGTGGATGATATTATTTTTGGATCCTCTAATGAAAGTCTATGCAAGAAATTTTCTAAGTCTATGCAGGATGAGTTTGAAATGAGTATGATGGGAGAATTAACATTCTTTCTTGGTCTTCAAGTAAAGCAATTGAAAGAAGGAACTTTCATTTACCAAGAAAAATATGCTAATGATCTTGTCAAAAGGTTTGGATTGGAAAATTGCAAAAAGACTGATATACTAATGTCAAGTTCTTTGAAGATAGACAAAGATGAAGAAGGGAAGAAAGTTGATCAAAAGCTGTACGAAGCATCATTGGTTCACTTCTTTATCTTACCGCTTCTAGACGACATTTTGTTGAGTGTTTGCATCGTGCTAGGTTTCAATCGGATCCTAGAGAATCCCATCTCGGTGCTGCAAAACGTATTATTAAATACGTTGCTTCATCTTCAAGCATCGGTCTTTGGTATCCTAAGAAGGAGACTTTAATCTTTTGGGATATTCGAGACGCGAGATCGGCCGGTATGTAGACTCGATAGAAAGAGTACTTGGGAACTTGCCGTTGCTTGGAAGCGGGACGAGTGTCTTGGTTTTCAAGGAAACAAAGCAACGTAGCTCTCTCAACAAAAGAAGCGAGTATGTAGCCCTTGGAAGCTGCTGTTCGCAAATTCTATGGATAAAACAACAGCTACAAGACTTTGGGATTGAAGACTCATGCACAGAAATCAAATGTGACAACACCAGCGCAATCAATCTCACCAAAAATCCAATTCTTCATTCAAGAGCAAAGCATATAGAGATTTGACATCACTTCATTAGAGATCATATTCAAAATGGAGAAATCTCGATTCAATTTATTGATTCAAAAAGTCAACTAGCGGATATATTCACAAAACTTTTGGAGAAAAATCAATTCGATTTTATCCGTTCCAGACTCAACATTTTGAAGCTTGAAGAAGTTAAAGTCTAGAGACTCACCAACCCTCGAGACTCTAATCTCTCGAGACTCTAAATCCTCGAGACTCGAGACATTCATGGATATAGGTTGTAAGTTGCTATTTTATCTAAACTCGAAAAGGTACGATCTTTCGTTCGGTTATTTTATAGTCTCCGTGAAAATCGAAATCTTGTCTTTTCGAAAGGATTAATTGGCAGTTAATGATTTTAAAAAAGAAGTGTTCGTACACTTTCCTTGTGCCGATTGAACTTCCCTTTTTCAAAACTGAGTTATATATACAGTTTTCTTTTTCACCCAATCTTCAAAACCCTAAAAAGCATTCTCCTCCCAATCCGATTTCTACTTCGTGTTCATCTTCGAGAAAGTTGTCATCTTTTCTTGGGAAAGCAAGTAAAAGAATCTTTCAACGACAAGGAAGGATGTCTTCTTCGAGGAAGTCTTCAAGAATCGCGAACAGGGGACCACAGAGAATGAAGGAGGGACCTACCCATTTTGATCTCACCGAAGAGGAAGAATTATCAAGTCGGCAACGAGAGCCCGATTCACTCTCCACCACGTCACTCAACGCCATCTACCCCACAAGGTGCGGGTCAACAACTAGAGGAAGAGATAATCGAGGACGCAGACCCTGTAAGAGTCCAAAAACCCTCTTATATTTACAAACTCTACCGTGCGTTGAAAAGTACTGGAACTCCGTTGAACTACGTGGATGATTTTCTCAAAGATAAGAATTATGGGAATGAGTATATCTTTCTGAGAAAAATGGAGGATTTGGGAATTGCTCCCAAGGGAAAGGCCGAGGAAGCACTTGCGAACATTCCAAGTGACCCTCGTATGTCGGGACCAAATTCGATTGACGGGAATGATGATGATAAAATGTTCAGTGATTTTCAACCTAGAATGGGTGTTGCTGCGAAGGTGAAGGGAAAAAGGATGGAGTTGTTTAAATCGAAGGAATAGGAGAATCTGTTCTTAATTTCTTTGAAACGAGGGGTGATAAACCCTAGGAGTGTTGATTTCGATTTCTTGGATGCCATTAATGTGAACTTAAGGGAGAAGTTCAATCTGCTTCAACTTGAACAATTTGGCACCGATACCACAGACGGTTATGCGCAATTGACAACATACTTCTATTCGAATCTCAGCTTTTTAGATGTGAATAGAATATCATTCAGTGTTCAAGACCAGGACT
Organism: Eucalyptus victrix; assembly: GCA_016097545.1. Lineage (NCBI taxonomy): Eukaryota > Viridiplantae > Streptophyta > Magnoliopsida > Myrtales > Myrtaceae > Eucalyptus > Eucalyptus victrix. The sequence continues at coordinate 52,425,304 of CM027842.1, forward strand.
ATGTGGTAGACGTGGACATATTGGCGGACATAATTGGAGTTGAACGAGGACGTTATCAACCAATCAAAGTCTCAGTTGCTCGTGCCTCATTGGAACTTGTCAAAGATAGAGATGTAGAAGGAAGAATCATCTATTCAAGGATGCGTGCCATCAATATTGTGTTGCACAAAATTGTGATCAATTGCATCAGGCCCAAGTCTACATCAAAGACCGATGTGTCTAATTCCGAGGCAAAATTGATATATGCAATCAACTCAGGGAGGAAGTTCTCTCTCCCTCACACTATTCTCTTTCACATGTACAGAGCAATGTCGAAGGACAAGGGACAATTGCCTTACCCAGGTCTGGTGACCAAGATCTTCAGACACATGAATATTGAACCGCCACATACACTTTGTGTTCGACCGTGCGATAAGATGGTGGTAGGTTTGAAGATGTTAACGAAGATGCGTTTGCAAGAACTTTCCAAGGCAATGGAGAAATTCAGAGTGAAGACTCATGTTCCGTCTGCTTCAAAGAGAAAAGGGAAGGAGGCCATTGGTGCCTCATCCAAAAAGAAGAGAACTCTCATCTTGGAGGATGAAGATGAGGAGGAAGATCTCACAATCACTGCCTTGATAAGGACCAGACGTTCTGTACCCCAATCAACAGAACATCAGAAGAAACAGAGAGAAGAAGAGGAGCAAGCCAAGAACATAGAAGAAGAAGAGCAGCGAGAGAAGGAGAAAGAAGCTAAAGAAGAAGGAGAAGAAGAGAAAGAAAAGTCTGCAGCTGAATCTGGAGAGAAGGGGAATCAAGATACAGAAGAGCATGATCATCACTCTTCCCCTTTTGATGTCCTAGAGACAGGGGGAGTTGGCGAGCAAGAAAGGTCCACACCTCATGCTGCCAATAGTGAAGGTCTAAGACAATCTCCAGCAGATCCAGAAGAGTTTTAGGCTTCTCAATTGCCTGAAGAAGGACACGATACGTTAACACCAAATCTGCAAGATTATACAGAAGCGCCATCGTCTGCATTCAATCCATCTGAGAAAGCAAATGCAAGTACACAAACGGACAATTCAGCAGATTTTCGTCGTATTCTTGATGTTCTTCTGGAAATGTGGGGCCAAATCTATGCTCTAGACTATGAAATTCAAGCCATAAAGAATGCTGGACAAGCATCTTCGGTTACCCTGGAGGACAAAATGAAAGACCTCGCTCTACAACTTCAAGCCAATGCCAAAGGAGAGGAGGTAGCTCAACTAAGGGAAGACTTGAAGAGGCTAGAAGGCGTAGTCCAGTCCATGGGAGATTTCCAGATCGTGCGCATTCCCAAGCAGACCTGACTCCTTTCTCACCTTTTTTTATGATGACAAAAAGGGGGAGAAGCAATTTGAACCAACCAACCAACTTTAAACTTTGACTTCAAATTTGTTTTTGTGGCTATGTTTTTTTTTTTTTTTAGTATGACTTGAGTGAACTTGGGTGTGAACTTGAATTTGACTGAATTGGCTGTGGATTTAGATGCTTGACTGTTTGCATTTATATCAAGTATTGTTATATGGTATTACTCATGAAAGACTAACCAATTTTCTGTGGATGCGAGTCTGGTTGTTTTATTAATCTTTATGAGATAGCCATATTGCTTGAGAAATGTTTTTGCGAGGTTAAAGTTGTTCAAATCTATAGGAAAGTTTTGTCACCATCAAAAAGGGGAGATTGTTGGAGAAATCTTTCAGAATATTTTGAAGCGACAAAACGTTTCTATCGATCTAGTCTGGATATCTCAGACCGTCTAGTTTAAAGTCGAAGACTCTCGATCACCGGACTCAAGACTCAAGACTCAAGACTCAAGACTATTCTCATTGACGAGTCTTTCTGATCCGTGACGAAGGAAATCCAGAGCCGAAGTATGAGGTTGAGGATTTAATCCTATCCTTTAAAGAAGATCTCTTGGTTGGATAAATATAACGGATTCTTTTGTTCGTATCTAGATCAATTGAAGATCCGGTGGTCGACGAAATATTCTTGGAATGTTCTATTCTTGGAAACCAAGATCCTAATTATATGGGCGAACAGGATTGATGGGCTATCGTCAGGTTCCTTTAATAGCTCGAATGATCTTCTTGATTGATTCCGTCCAAGGGGTAGATTGGAGGAATTCCTTTGGAAAGTGCCAACGGGTATGATGGCATAAAGGAGTATAAAAAGGAAGACGTTCTAGTTGTTTGAGCATGTGATCGATAGAGAAATTCCAGAGTCTGAAGTACCTTGATTATTAGTCGATACATTTTGAGCGAAATTGTATACACAGAGAGTGTCTATACTTGGTGATACCTTGAGCGAGTGTGGTAGATCATCTACACCTAGAAATCAAGGAAGATCAACGCTGTAACATCTCTTTGTTCATAGTGAAATCCAGCCAATTGGCTGTCAGTGCAGAAAAGTGGACGTAGGCTTGAATCAAGCCGAATCACTATAAACCGCGTGTTCAATTCTCTCTTTTCTTTACTCAGTCTTACGTTGATTATTATTTGTCGCAAATCCTTCAACTATCTAAGTATTGCGCAATTATCAAGAAAAATCATTTATATAGCTATTCACCCCCTTTAGGTACTCGTACTAGCTATATCACCCTCCTCCCCGCGCACCGTTGCTTGGGCCGTCACATTCTCCCCCCTTTTGGGAGCACAGCGTCCTCACTATAGCCCCACACGAGGTCGGGAGTCAGAACAGCCCCCTTGCTGTGGCCCCACACACGGTCAGAAGTTGGCTGTGATACCACCTGTAACATCTCGAGTCTCCACTGTACACATATTGTTCACTTTGGACACTAAGTCCTCACAGTTTTATTCCTCTCAGGGCAGCCCATACTACCTCAAGAAAACGCATATGTACAGGTAAAGGGACCCAAGCCTTATAAGCTAGTCCAGAACTCCCTTCCTAGGCGATGTGGGACAAGAGAGGGACTCCTTCCTTGCTCACGTCCGAGGACCATCGCTCGGGCCATCACACTAAACGCGTCATCTGGGGTAGAGGCCTCGCTTATAGCCACCTCGCCCCAACCCAATATATTGTCCTCTATGGGTACATACACTTCATTAGAGTCGCGCAGCCTCCCTTAAGGTTTTGTTTCCTATGGGTCACCCACTCTGATACCATTTGTAATGACCCAAGCCGACTCTCGACTGCGTGTGGGGCCACAGCGATGACAGTGTTCTGTTAAGAGGTGGAGAGTGTGACGACCCAAGCGACGGTGCGCAGGGAGGAGGGATGGTGATGCGTTCGTGCCTCGGTCCCCGGACGTGCGCAGGAAGAGGGCGCGTCTCCTGTCCCACATCGCCTAGGGAGGGGGTCCTGGGCTAGCTTATAAGGCTTGGGTCCCTCTAACTGTACATACGCGTTTTCTTGGGGTAGTATGGGCTGCCTTGAGAGGAACAAAACCGTGAGGACTTAATGTTACAGGTGGTAATGACTCCGGGGTTCTGGCTACTAAGACCGGCAAAGGCCAACGCATACGTGTTTTCGATATTCAACTGGAAGTGAATGAGACCGATAGGGAACACAAACACATCCCCCTTGTACAATACTTTGGTGAAGAGGGTGTTGTTTAATTGGTTGGATGTGACGAAACCAACGAGTAGCGTACCCTCCACCACAACTAGCACCTCGGTGCCACGAGGGTGAGTATGAGGAGGATTTAGGCTGCCGAGAGCGAAGTCGATGCGAGCCATGGATATTCCCAGAGTGTTGAGCCTTGGAAATTGGTCAACGAAAGCTAGTGTGACTTTTGATCCGAGCGGGTTCGATGTGTTTCTAGGAATCCTGAACCCCTTGAAGAGGAAATCATCAGTCGTGGCTTGGTTCGGGTCCTTGCAGAACTTTCCATTCACGAATACTGCATAAGAAAAAGAATTCATGTTAAAGTTTGGACATCATAAGGCAGAAGCCAAAGACACAGGTGATGGAAGAATGGAGGACCAACCTCCAAAGCTCAGATCATTAGTGGCCACACATATGTCCTGAAGAGGACTCGGGTCATAAGCAAAAGCAGTGGCAGTCGCCAAAGCCAAGACGAGAAAGCTGATAGGAAGAAACTTCATTATGGTTGTGGACAGGGGTTAGGGCCTTGATCTCCTCAAGTTCTAATCCTTGCACAGGCTAGTATTTCTTGAGGGAGGAGTGAGGACTTGCATGGCAACACGATCTCTCTTTATAGATGGAAATGTTTGACCCAGTCCATAGTTTATTCAGCAAGTTTCCCTGCAGATGATCAAGTCTTCAGAGGTGTTATCTGTTTTCCCCTTCACAAGTCCGAGGATGAATTGCTCTATATCAACTACGACGACTCGGTGATCTGTTTGACTTTGTCTCCTCCTGCTTAAAGAATTCACATCACCTGATATGGAAATGGTTTGTGATGAAGTTTCCATCCTTGTACCTGTTCTTCATTTCTTTTACAACTCTTTAGCATATTTCAAAGAAGGCTACCTAGTAAAGAGCATTTCCTGTGCGAGGCCTTATATCTGAAAAAGATTGATTGGTCTAGATTGCAAAAGAGCACTTTCCATAGGCATCTTTCTCTCCACCGGCCATGGAGGCAGTTGCGTGAGGGACTTCCAAATATACTTTCTCGGCAATTTGGTCCAGGGGGAAACCCAAAAGGGCAAAACAGGAAGGCTTAATTTCCTTAAAAACTCGACTTTGGGTCGAATATGCCATTTTATATTTATTTGATCATGTTCAACGTCGTTATGCTTTGGTTTAATTAAGAAATTTCCTTACTAGTTTTCAATTGTGGAAGCTTCAAATATGCCATGGTCCATTGGCGTTTGGATCAGGAGAAAGTAATTTGAAAATTAATAGTTTCAGTTATTGCATTGCGCATCACCTACCTCCATGTAATGTAAGTCACAACGCCAGAGGCAGTCCTGCATACAATTTTTGTTAACCTTTCCTGCATACAGCACTTCAGGCAGTGTCCTTATTGAAGTAAATCCGATCACATGAAGCTTTTTTAAAGGGAAATTGTTGACACCTAATTTTGGAAAAATAAAATTGCATTTTGAACAAATAAAAGGAAAAATGAAAAAAAAATGGAGGAAATCGATTTGATTGATTATGCATGGAAATTTGAAATTCTTATGGATATTCAAATTTTGATAAATGCAGAAGCAATTAAAGATCAGGTGAACAAAGGGTAAGGATTTTGATAAAATGGAAAGAATCGGTGCAAGATTGAGCTAATTGCGAAATCATGTTCCAATTGGCAACCGTGATTTAATGCAACAGAAGATGGAAGTTTAAAATTTGCCATACAAAATGGTCGTCCGGAATCACTATAAAAGAGTGACAATTTTCATGATAAAAGGAGAGGAGCATAAAAAATTGGAGAGAAAATTCGTGCAAAAGAGCCCTTCTTCGTTTTTCTCTCAAGTCAAAAGATATAGAAGACAAAAGAGGGATTTGACTTCTGCAGAAAAGGACACCAACAGAGGGAGAGAAGACTTGCGAAGGGACATGAGAGTGAGTGGAAGAGAAAAATAAAAAATAAAAAAGAGAGAAAAGAAGAAAGTTCTTCTTTTTCCTCGCGGGGTTTCATCCGCTGGACCCACTGGCCGCTGCGCAGCACCACCACTCTTCGCTCCGCCAGCCACCGTCGCGCCCCGCGACACCACTGGGATCGTGCCGAGTACTCCGCGACGCCCCCGCAGCACTCGAGCTTGCGCCGGTCATCACCTCCGCGAGCCTACACCGCCGGTCTCCGAGTAGCACCGCCGCTTCGCTCACCCCCGCCAGTCGCTGCAGCGACCCAATGCCACCGGAGCCCACACCGCCGCCGTTCGCCTCCGCCCGGTGCTCGACAGCCAGCCCTGCGCCCACGCCACTGCTGCTCGCCTCATCCGCATCTGCACCGGAGCCAGACGCCGTGCCTCAGTCCCCTCCGCATCCCCGTCATTCCTACACCGACGCCCGACGACCGCTAATCTTGCTACGCCGCTGTCCCTGCTGCCACCCGACATCGCTGGAATCCTCCTCACCCTTGACGCACCAGCCCGACGTCCTTGCTCGACGTGCCGACGCTGCCGGGTCAAGACCGGCGACCGGGCGCTACAACCCAAGCTGCGCCTCCTCGCGAGCACCTTTGCTTCGTCCTTGCCGGACCTTCGCCGGAGCTCTCCCCCGCGACGCCCTGCCGGACCTCCGATCGGCCATCCTTGGTTGGACCCCACGACGCCACCCCAATTTTAAAATAGAAAAAAAAAACACATTAGGTAGTTTTTTTAAGTTTATTTATTTTGTTATTTTTATTTTACTTTATATATTTTTCTTAGAATAATTAGTCCTTAGTATATGATTGGAAATTCCACATATTACGATTCGCAATTGTGCCTGGATTTTTTATTTCATCTATAAGGTTTTAGATGAAATAATTAATCAAACGGGAATAAAATTGATACTTTGATCTTTAAGGCTTAAGATCAATTTATCGATTTTACTAGCGAAATATTATCCCTTGAGCCAAACGATATGTGATATTTTCGATGATTTTGAATGGTTTATCTTGTCCCAATTGCTTCATTTATCTTGAAATATATTTGAGTTAGAAGATTGCATGCTTTAGGGTTATCTTGCATGTTTAGGGTAGGAACTTTATTATTTTGAATCTTTAAAAAAATAGAAAATCCCAAAAACATAAATTTAGGATGTTAGATTTTCGTTTCATTGAATTAAAATTGCATGTTTAATTATTTGATAATTTTGATTTCGAATTTTTATTAAAAAAACAATAAAAATCATCATGCATATGTCATGTAGAATTAAAGCATATTTTGTACGTCATTGCATATTAGGGTAAAATTGCACTTAGTTTAATTCTAGATAATATTTTTTAATTTATTATAAGTTTAGATAACACTTTAGATAGATTGCATTTTAGTTAGGGATTTCTAAGTTAGGGTAACATCCTAGTTTGAATTAGGATTTGACTCAATTTCATTCCTAATACAAATTAGATGATATTTTAATTTAGGTAGATAATTTTCACATTTTTCTAATTTCGAATTTCATAAAAAAATACAAAAAATGTTTTAGGATAAATTAATTTCCACCTTTAGGATAAATTGCATTTTTTAGGAAAATAAAAATGTCATGTGCATGCCGTATGGAATTAGATTCATGAAATGCATGTTATTTAGTGATCGTGGTTAGGTCCATTTAGCTATAAATTACTTTATCACTAGGTCATATTGCATTGCATCGCATAACTCTCATTAAATAAGTGAAAACAAACAAAAAGAAATTGTGTGTTAAAGGGTTAATGATGTGAATTTTAATGCAAGGAAAAGTCCCTCTATCTTCCAGACCCTCTTTATGATTGAACCATGTGTTCCTGAATCTATTTCCGAACCAGACCCAAAAAAGCATGTTAGACACTTCGATGGTGATGGACATCCTGTTCATTACTATAAAGACAATTATGGTCATTGTTTTTGGGATCTTTTTTGCCAATGTTCCTACTGTATAAATTCTCCTGACGAGGTAGACCCTCTTGCAAGACCTCCACCTCGACGGAAAAGGCCAAAGGATAAGGTGTACCAAAGGTACTTAGACGGAGATTCTTCCGTTGATACTCTCGGTGAATGTGACAAATACCAGTTCATGGTTTCTTATGCACCACCTCCACCACCAGAGTCCAGTACTACACCCAAGCCTTACCAGATCCACCAAAATCACCTCCACCTTCTCCTCCCCAGAAAAAACAAGCTTTGTCTCCATTTTATAGGCCAATCCTCAAATGGGCTAAGAAGCACTCTTACCCCCTTGAAGTTCCAAAAGAAACACCATCCACTTCTTCTATCGCCATGTTCCAAGATACTGACTTTCCTCCTCTTGTTAAGGAAGGTTCTAAACTCTCGTTTCCTGCTCCAGAAGAGTTTATTGATCCACATGGCAGATACCGCCATGTTCCCAAGATTCCTACTCCCACTGATGTGGATGAACATGGACGACAAAGAAAGACTCTTGCTGTTGAAGCTGTTCTAAACTGGCAATCAGAGACTTTGTTAGCACAAAACAATGCCTTCAAGGCAATGGATTCCAAAATTGGAAACGTGCAACAAGATCTCCGAAGGTATGATGAAAGTACCAAAAAGATACTTTCTGAGTTCCAGAAAAGGCTTCACGCCTTGGAATCAGGACAACATCTTGGGTATCATTATCTTGAAAGTCCAAAGCCAGAAATAGAAAAACTCAAGAAGCAAATCCAACTTCTTGAAGAAGGAAGATTCAGACCTTTTGACCCATTAGCACCTCCTGTTAGAACCGGGTATTTACCCCCACATCCACAGACGTCTATTTTTGCCACCATCCCAGAAGATCCCTACAGAAGAGAACCAGATATGGCAGAAATACGAAATCGCCTCAAAGCCCTGCAAAAGGAAAAAGGAAAAGAAAAAACCCCACCTACAAAATCAAGTTCGATTGTTATAAGAGACAGGCCAGACCAGATGATGTTATCAAATCCATTAGAATCTTTTCTAAAGGATTTGGGTACTCAGGAACCTGATCCTATTATCCAATAGCCTGAGCCTGATCCTGCCACCCCAGAAAAGCAGATTCTGTTTCCCACTAAACAAACTTCTCCTGATACTGAATTAGATTCAGCATCTCTTTCTTCTTCTTCATCCTTCTCAATTCCTACAGTTGATTCCCTGCCCATTGCCCCAGTAACTTCATCAATATTCATGGCTGATCCTCCAGATGATGAAATGGAATATAACTATTCCGATCCAGACATTGGTCAGACAAGCAATCCTGCTAGGAGCAATCCTACTAGGGATGTGTCCATGGCATCAAAACAATTCTTCACCATCGATGATATTCCTTATCCAAAATGGCCAGAAAGACTTGAAGAATTTCATACTTGGTTGAATACCCAGTCCATTACCAACCATGATATGAATGATGTCCTTTATAACTTTGTTACAAGGTTCACAGGAAGCCTCAAACTCTGGTGGCAATCAATTTCAAAACAAGACCAGATTTTGTTTCTGATGTCACCAAATTTCAGCCATGCCATCACTCTCCTATATCATGTTTTTGTGGGAAAACCCACTGATCTCATAGAGATAAAAAGAAGAGAATTTTTCGAGAGAAGATGCTACTCCCTTCAGGAAAAGCATCTTGATAAGCATTATCGAATAATGCTTCAGCTCTTTTACCAAGTCGGCGCAGATCCAAATCTGAAGCATGTCTTCCTCACCTCCATCCCTAAAGAGCTGTCCCAGATAGTTGAAAGATCTTTCTTTGGAAAACAAAGGAGAATACAAGATATTCCCTTGGGAGAAATACAACAAGAAGTTCATTTATGTCTCGAAGAATTATGCTTAAAGCGCCAGATGGTCCGTACTTACATCACAGACGACAAGCGCCTTGAATCAGCTTGTTCTCGCCAAAAGTTAAAAATCAAATGCTCAAAGCAAGACTGTGATGGTACTTGTGGCAAGTATTCCCGGAAGAAAAAGCACTACAAGAAGTATTGGATAAAGAAATCCAAACATGGCTCTAAGCATTTCCGGAAAAAGAAGAAATGGCGATACCTACGCAAAAAGAAGGATCGCACAGGCCATAAGAAATCAAATCGTTGCTACATTTGCAACCAGAAAGGACATTTTGCCAAAAATTATCCTCAAGTGAAAAAAGGTCAGAATCATCTAATTCATCAAATTGAGAATGAAATAGGTATTTCTCTTGAAAATGATGATATTGAATCCTTATTCTCTGCTGATGAAGAACCATCTGACCAAACACTTTGTGTCATTCCCTCCTACCAAACTCCCAGTGAGACTGAGTCAGACTCAGAATCTGAAGACATTTTTCACATATCCCCCACATCCTCAAAACCACATCTTGACATTCTTTCAAGTCAAACTCACTGTCCCCATTTCCCTGTAAAAATTCTCACCTCAAAGTTTGCCAAACCTATCAATGTCATTGCTCTCATTGATACCAGAGCAAGTTGTTCCATCTTAGATACTAAAGTTCTACCTGAAGAATATTGGACTCCCTATGTCCGATATTTCAACCCCGCCTCTGGAGATACTTTCTCCACAAATGTTAGGACCACTCCTGTAACCGTCCAGCTTTTCCCTTAGTGCTCCATAACTGCAAAAATCTTTGGATCAAACCTTCCCAATAAAGATCTGATAATTGGGTAGGATATCATGACTCAGATTTCTCAGCTTCGCATCATTCCTGGAAAAGGTCTTAGATATAAAGATCAATTCTCTGAGTTCATCAATATTCAAAGACTCTTTTCCATTCAGATGAGTCTACTAGATCCAATTATGCAAAAGTTGCTAGAATCTTGTTCAGAATCTCATTCGGAATTTGCTCAAAAATGTTCTCATCCTTTATGGGAAAATCCAGAATTCTTTGTTCGCCTCCCTTTCAAGAAAAATGAAGACATCAACCCAACAAAAGCGAGTCATATGGGAATGAAGCTAGAACACTTGGCTTTAGCCCAAAGGGAATGCTCAGAATTATTGCAACAAGACCTTATTGAAATCTCTGATTCTCAATGGGCTTGTGAAGCCTTTTATGTCAATAAGTGCGCCGAGCAAAGCAGAGGAAAAATGAGACTGGTGATCAACTATCAACCTCTCAATCTTTTTCTCCAAGATGATAAGTTCCTTTTACCATCCAGAGATTCTCTCTTTAGTGGTCTAACCAAGGCCCATATCTATTCCAAATTCGATCTCAAAGCCGGATTTTGGCAATTGGGTATCCATCCTGAAGACATATCCAAAACAGGATTCTGTATCCCGAACCAGCACTTCCAGTGGAAAGTTCTTCCTTTTGGCCTAAAGGTAGCACCATCCCTGTTCCAAAAGGCCATGTGTCGTATTTTCCAACCAATCTTGTCAAGTGCAACCGTATACATCGACGATATTCTGCTCTATAGTCCTGACGAGCAGTCACACTGTCAACTCCTTGAGCAGTTCACAAAAATCGTGAAAAAACATGGTATTATGCTTTCTCAAAGGAAAATGAATATTGCCCAGACAGAAATCGAATTTCTTGGTATGCACCTCAACAAAGGTACATACTATCCAGGGCCACATATCGCTCAAGAATTATTGAAGTTTCCTGAAGATAACTTCACGACAAAACAAGTTCAACGGGAGTTGTTCGCCCAATGTGGGATGCATACCTGCAGGAATTTACTCTCCTTCCCTGGTTCTAAGTCTAGGTCCATTCATGGTATCAGAGCCATGGTTTCGTTTTTGATACTATCCATTCCATGCGCTTGACAGGTGAATCCAGTGTTGAGAAGATCTTTTCTCATCATGTCTATAGAACCAGAAATTCTCGAAGCACCAGTTTCTCTTGCACCTTCTTCATCATCCTCAACCCCTCCAGAATTTCGTGTTTCCAATGCTTCTAAGATAGACTATCTTTACGAAGTCTCTCTTAGTGATGAAACCAAGATCTCCGAAACTCAGCTTCCTCTTATGAACCCTTACTCTACTTTTGCTAAACCCACCTCGTCATTCTCACCTATCCGCTCCATCCGCCAACTGATTCACCAAACCCCGAAGCAAGTAAAGGAGTATGTCCAGTCTTCCAAATTCGATCAGCATCCTATTCCTGCTACTGAGAAAGAGTACTTTGTTACTCTCCAGATCCCTCCAGAATTTCCCAGACAATGGGTCCAACAGGGATATTCTCATGTCCATTATGGAGTTGTTCGTCTTGCTCTCACTTTCCATGGTCGTAAAGGTTTGCCAGTTGTGGCAAGAATTGCTTTATTAGATACCAGGTTTTTACAATACCAGCATGCTTGCATTGGTACTGTTCAAACCACTTTAAATGCTGGAACAGTTTTTGTGACTTTGTATCCAAATTTCAACATCGCTCTATCAGACCCCCAGCTACTTTCTTTTCTGAAAGTCCAAGTCCAGCTCACTGGAGCCCCTCAGACTGCTGACTCTGTAGCCGCAACTTTACATTACTAGATGGTTTACCGAGTGCAGAATCATACCCTCGACCTCAACTTCAACAATGGTAATGAAGATGCATTATTCATCTCTATGCAGAATGACCAGGCGTCCTGCATTCATGTCCCTAGGCAGATCCCGAAGGATACTTTGGCTAAGCTCCTCCCAGAGACTTGGATCACCAACTACGAAAAGCTACATCAACATAACAAGCCTTTCCAGTCCACAGACTCAGAATTTGTAAGGAAAAAAGATGGAACTGTTTCCATCAAATTTGGCAAAGAAAAGGAAGAAAGTCCTTCTATCTTCCAGACCCTCTTCATGATTGAACCATGTGTTCCAGAATCCGTTTCTGAACCAGACCCAAAAAAGCATGTTCGACACTTCGATGGTGATGGACATCCTGTTCATTACTATAAAGACAATTATGGTAATTGTTTTTGGGATCCTTTTTGCCAATGTTCCCACTGTATAAATTCTCCCAATGAGGTAGATCCTCTTGCAAGATCTCCACCTTGACGGAAAAAGCCAAAGGATAAGGTGTACCAAAGGTACTTGGACGGAGACTCCTCCGTTGATACTCTTGGTGAGTGTGACAAATACCAGTTCATGGTCTCTTATGCGCCACCTCCACCACCAGAGTTCAGTACTACGTCTCAAACCCTACCAGATCCACCAAAATCACCTCCACCTTCTCCTCCCCAGAAAAAGCAAGCTCTTTCCCCATTTTATAAGCCAATCCTCAAATGGGCTAAGAAACATTCTTACCCGCTTGAAGTCCCAGCAGAAGCACCACCCACTTCTTCTATTGCCATGTTCCAAGATACTGACTTTCCTCCTCTTGTCAAGGAAAGTTCTAAACTCTCGTTCCCTGCTACAGAAGAGTTTATTGACCCACATAGCAGATACCGCCATGCTCCTAAAATCCCTACCCCCACTGATGTAGATGAACATGGGAGACAAAAGAAAACTCCTGCTGCTGAAGCTGTTCTAAACTGGCAATCAGAGACTCTATTGGCACAAAACAATGCCTTCAAGGCTATTGATTCCAAAATTGGAAGTGTGCAACAAGATCTCCGCAGATATGATGAAGGTACCAAAAAAATACTTTTCTGAGTTCTAGAAAAGGCTTCACTCCTTGGAATCAGGACAACATCTTGGGTACCACTACCTTGAAAGTCCAAAGCCAGAGATAGAGAAGCTGAAGAAGCAAATCCAACTTCTTGAGGAAGGAAGGTTTAACAGACCTTTCGATCCATTAGCACCTCCTGTTCGAACTGGGTATGTACCTCCAGCACCACAAGCATCTATTTTTGCCAATATCCCAGAAGATCCCCACAGAAGAGAACCGGATATGGCAGAAATACGAAATCGTCTCAAAGCCTTGAAGAAGGAAAAAGGGAAAGAGAAAACACCACCTACGGAATCAAGTTCAATTATTATAAGAGAAAAGCTAGACCAAATGATGTTATCAAATCCATTAGAATCCTTTTTGAAGGATTAGGGTAATCAAGAACCTGATCCTATTACCCAATAGCCTGAGCCTGATCCTGTTATCCCAGAAAAACAGATTCTGCTCGCTGAACTACATCAGACTCAGCATCCCTTTCCTCTTTCTCATCCTTCTCAAATCCTACAGTCGATTCTCCCCCTATTGTTCCACCAACTTCACAAATATTCATGGCTGACACTCCTCCAGACTATGAAATGGAATCAAACTATTCTGATCCAGAATTTGGACAGACTAGTAATCCCACCAGGAACAATTCCGCCAGGCATGTGTCCATGGCATCAAAACAATTCTTCTCCATTGACGATATTCCTTATCCAAAATGGCCAGAAAGACTTGAAGAGTTTCATACTTGGTTGAGTACACAGTCCATTACCAACCATGATATGAATGATGTCCTTTACAATTTTGTTACAAGGTTCACAGGGAGCCTTAAATTCTGGTGGCAATCACTCACGGAACAAGACCAGATTATGTTTCTAATGTCACCCAATTTCAGCCATGCCCTTACTTATTTATATTACGTTTTTGTGGGAACACCCGGAGATCTCAAGGAGCTAAAAAGAAGAGAATTTTTCGAAAGAAGATGCTGCTCTCTTCAAAAGAAGCATCTTGATAAGCATTATCGACTAATGCTTCAGCTCTTTTACCAAATTGGAGCAAATCCAAATCTAAAGCATGTCTTCCTCACTTCTATTCCTAAAGAGCTATCCCAGATGGTTGAAAGATCTTTCTTTGGAAAGCAAAGAAGGATACAAGATGTTCCATTAGGAGAAATTCAGCAAGAAGTCCATCTATGCCTTGAAGACTTATGCTTAAAGCGCCGAATGGTCCGCACATATATCACAGATGACAAGCGTCTTGAAGCAGCTTGTTCCCACCAGAAGTTAAAGATCAAATGCTCCAAACAAGATTGTGATGGTACTTGTGGCCAGTATTCCCGGAAGAAAAAGCACTACAAGAAATACTCGATTAAGAAATCCAAACATGGCTCCAAGCATTTCCGGAAAAAGAAGAAATGGCGATACCTACGCAAAAGGAAGGATCGCACAGGCCATAAGAAATCAAGTCGTTGCTACATTTGCAACAAGAAAGGACATTTTGCCAAAAATTGTCCTCAGCGAAAAAAAGGTCAGAATCATCTAATAGAGAATGAAACAGGTATTTCCCTTGAAAATGATGATATTGAATCATTATTCTCTGCTGATGATGAACCAACTGAACAAACTCTTTGTGTCATTCCTTTTTACCAAACTTCTAGTGACACCGAGTCGACTTAGAATCGAAGATATTTTTCACATATCTCCCACATCTTCAGAGCCAAATCCTGACATATTCTCAAGTCAAACTCACTATCCTCATTTCCCTGTTGAAATCCTCACCTCGAAGTTTGCCAAGCCTATCAATGTCATTGCTCTTATTGACACAGGAGCAAGTTGTTCCATTCTAGATACAAAAGTTCTACCTGAAGAATTCTGGACTCCTTACATCCGATACTTCAATTCTGCTTCAGGAGATACTTTCTCCACAAATGTCAGAACCACACCAGTCACTGTCCAGTTTTTTCCTCAGTGTTCCATAACCACAAAGATTTTTGGATCAAGCCTTCCCAATAAAGATTTGATAATTGGGTGGGATATCATGACTCAAATCTCTCAACTTCGAATCATTCCTAGAAAAGGTCTTAGATTTAAAGACCAATTCTCTGAGTTCGTTAATATCCAGAGACTCTTTTCCATTGAGATAAGTTTATTAGATCCAATCATGCAAAAGTTGCTCGAATCTTGTTCGAGAATCCCATTCAGAATTTGCCCGAAATGTTCTCATCCTTTATGGGAAAACCCTGAGTTCTTTGTCCACCTCCCTTTCAAAAAGAACGAAGACATCAACCCAACAAAGGCAAGTCATATGGGAATGAAGCCAGAACACTTGGCTTTAGCTCAAAGGGAATGCTCAGAACTATTACAGCAAGGCCTTATTGAAATCTCTAATTCTCAATGGGCTTGTGAAGCTTTTTATGTCAACAAGCGTGTTGAGCAAAACAGAGGAAAAATGAGATTGGTAATCAATTATCAACCTCTCAACCTCTTTCTCCAAGATGACAAATTCCCTTTACCATCCAGAGATTCTCTCTTTACTGGTTTAACCAAAGCCCACATTTATTCCAAATTCGACCTCAAAGCCGAATTTTGGCAATTGGGCATCCATCTTGAAGACAGATCCAAAACAGGATTCTGTATCCCGAACCAGCACTTCCAGTGGAAAGTTCTTCCTTTTGGTTTAAAGGTAGCACCATCCCTTTTCCAAAAGGCCATGTGCCGTATTTTCCAACCAATCTTGTCAAGTGCAGCTGTATATATCGACGATATTCTGCTTTACAGCCCTAATGAACAATCACACTGCCAACTCCTTGAGCAGTTTGCAGAAATAGTGAGAAAGCATGGCATTATGCTCTCTCAAAGAAAGATGAACATTGCCCAGACAGAAATTGAATTTCTTGGTATGCACCTCAACAAGGGTACATACTATCCAGGGCCACATATTGCCCAAGAATTATTGAAGTTTCCTGAAGATAACTTCACGACAAAGCAAGTTCAGCAATTTCTGGGGATAATCAACTATCTCAGAGATTTTGTCCCCAATATTGCAAAGCTTCTGATCCCTTTGCAATCCATGCTAAAAAAGAACTCCCCACCTTGGGGAAAAACTCAAACTAAAGCAGTCGATGAGCTTAAGGAGATTATGCAGAATCTCCCACCGCTTCAAATACCATCAACAGGTAAAAGAATTCTTCAAACTGACGCCAGTGATGAATACTGGCCAGCCGTCCTATTCGAAGAAATTGATGGTAAAAGATTCCTTTGTGCTCACAAAAGTGGGAAGTTTTCTCAGGCTGAAATGCATTACCATTCCACTTTCAAGGAAATCTTAGCAGTAAAAAATGGAATCAAAAAGTTTGAGTTTCATCTCATAGGCCATCATTCCTGGTAGAATTAGACATGGCATCTTTTCCTCAGATGACCAAGTTTAAACAGAAACAGATTCCAAACTCTCAACTGCTTCGATGGGCTGAATGGTTCTCAAAATACTCTTTTGAAACCAAACACATTCCTGGAAAAAAGAATGTGCTTGCTGATTTCTTATCAAGACCCAAAGCACCAGCTGAAATCAACATGTACATTAAAAGACCTGCTTTCCATATGCTCAATCATGGTGTGAAATACAACATTGAGAAGATCAAAGACTTACTAAGCTGGAAATTTCCCGAAGAAATTATTCAGCAAATCCAGAATGACAGTCTTACTGAGAACCTGGAGAACCTCATGTGGCAATCCCACACAGACCTATTCAGATTCAATGGAGGTTCGATTCTTTATCCTTTGGGGTTAAATTTGAATTATTCTTTCATTCACCCTCTTATCTGGAAGGAAGATGATTTCCCTGACCAGCTCAAAATGCTGTTATGGTACTTAACCAATAAGTACTTGATAGCCATTGAAATTCCTACCAGAAGATTCATTGCCAACCTCACAAGGATATTCATGCTTGGAAGAAACATCGAAAAAGAAAGTGATAAGAACCTCTTAGACTTTCTTAATTGGTTTTATCATCCTACATGCTGGAAACAAGACTTAGAAAATGAACTGAGAACCATGACACCAAATCCTGAAGTTCACACCATCCTGTTTTTCCGACGTCCATGGAATTTTTGCAGAGATAATGGTAGTATTTTGGATAGGCCACTTGAAATAGGAACCACATCCTATAAACCCCACTTGAACAGCCGAGAAGCCCGGATTCACAAATCTTATCCAAGATCTGTTAGATTTTGTGAAAATGAGTACCGAGAACTCCAGCGAATCCTATGCCAAGAAAACAAAACCATTCCTGAAGATATTTGGAATAATGTACCCACTACGTGGGATCATTATGACCGAGCATCAGAAGCTAAGGAAGCACTCAATCAGTACAGACAAGCTGCATCGTCCCAAAAGCATGAGATGACAAGCGAAGACGACATTGTCCAGTCTACTCAAGACCCCTATGCACGCTTTGGAGGTCCTCTGTCCCAGGATCCCTACGAACAGGGACCTTCGTCCTCTTTCCAGAACATGGACACATCGTATTATGCACAGACATCAAATTGGCCTCAGCCAAGCATTCCTGCTCGTCCTACAAGTGAAAACACAAACTGGGCAGAAGAAGAAGCATCCCATTGGGCTCATGTACAAGCATCCTCATCAAGAAGGCTAAATCAGATCCTCTCACCAGAAGATCTTGAAGCCCTTCAACAAAATACGAAGCTCATCTCCTAGAAGACAGCTCGGATGACTCGACTCGATGCCCCGTAGCTACAATGCCCGCGACGGACGAGACCGTTGAGTCCGTACAATTTCACTGTAGCAGAGTCACTGTTCACTTTTACTGTAGCACTAGGCTAGGGAATGTACTGTTCACAGTACAGTTACTGTTCATAGTGTGCGAATAATTCCCTCCCGGAAATTTTCAGTGCCTCTGTTTGTACCCGGACCCATTAGCTTGGTCCTTGTTTGTTGCCTTGTGACCTTATTTTGCCTATATAAGGCAAGGAGGGTGTATTGTGTTAGGCAGAGTCCCCTGAAGTAAAGTGTGTGCTTTGTGAAAAACTCTCCATGGCTTTCTAAATTCCTCTTCTTCTCTAGCCTGGTATGATCCTTCGAGAAATGCAGCTTGGGTAGGTTAGAAACATTTCCATCCTGGCATTTTTGGGTGTCTCTAGGCTCTGAACTAAAAAGCTGAGTAGTTTTTTGCTAAAAGGCTATCCCTGAAGGGCTTGAACGGGAGTTGTTCGCCCAATGTGAGATGCATACCTGCAGGAATTTACTCTCCTTCCCTGGTTCTAAGTCTAGGTCCATTCAATTATCTCAGGGTTTTTGTCCCAAACATTGCAAAGCTCCTGATTCCTTTGCAATCCATGCTGAAAAAGAATTCCCCACCTTGGGGAAAAACCC
The DNA here is from genome assembly GCA_016097545.1 of Eucalyptus victrix. Lineage (NCBI taxonomy): Eukaryota > Viridiplantae > Streptophyta > Magnoliopsida > Myrtales > Myrtaceae > Eucalyptus > Eucalyptus victrix. The sequence goes on from CM027842.1 coordinate 52,443,789, forward strand.
AGACCAAAGTAGTCGCTGAACTCAAGGAGATTATGCAAAATCTCCCACCATTACAAATACCATCAACAGGAAAAAGAATTCTTCAGACTGACGCCAGTGATGAATACTGGGCAGCCATCCTGTTCGAAGAAATTGATGGTAAGAGGCACCTTTGTGCTCATAAAAGTGGAAAGTTTTCTCAAGCCGAAATGCATTACCATTCCACTTTCAAAGAAATCCTAACAGTAAAAAATGGAATCAAAAAATTTAAGTTTCATCTCATCGGCCATCACTTCTTGGTGGAATTAGACATGGCATCTTTCCCCCAGATGACCAAGTTTAAACAGAATCAAATTCCAAACTCTCAACTGCTTCGATGGGCTAAATGGTTTTCAAAATACTCTTTTGAAACCAAACACATTCCTGGAAAAAAGAATGTGCTTGCTGATTTTTTGTCAAGACCCAAAGCACCAGCTGAAATCAACATGTACATCAAGAGGCCTGCTTTCCATATGCTCAATCATGGCGTGAAATACAAGATTGACAAGATCAAAGATTCGCCAAGCTGGAAATATCCTCAAGAGATTATTCAGCAATTCCAAAATGATAGTCTTACTGAGAACCTGGAGAACCTCATGTGGCAATGCCACACAGACCTATTCAGATTCAATGGAGGTTCGATTCTTTATCATTTCGGGTTAAATTTGAATTATCCTTTCATTCATCCTCTTATCTGGAAGGAAGATAATTTCCCTGACCAACTCAAGATGTTGTTATGGTACTTAACCAATAAGTACTTAATAGCCATTGAAATTCCAACCAGAAGGTTCATTGCCAATCTCACCAGAATATTCTTACTCGAGAGAAATGTGGAAAAAGAAAGTGATAAGAATCTCTTAGACTTTCTTAATTGGTTCTATCACCCTACATGTTGGAAACAAGACTTGGAAAAAGAACTGAGGACCATGACACCGAATCCTGAAGTCCACACCATCCTATTTTTCCGACGCCCATGGAATTTTTGCAGAAATAATGGTAGTATTCTCGATGCACCACTAGAAATAGGAACCACATCCTATAAACCTCACTTAAACAGTCAAGAAGCCCGGATTCACAAATCTTACCTAAGATCTGTTAGATTTTGTGAAAACGAATACCGAGAACTCCAGAGAATCCTATGCCAAGAAAACAAGACTATTCCTGAAAATGTTTAGAATAATGTATCCACTACATGGAATCATTATGACTTAGCACCAGAAGCTAAGGAAGCACTCGGGCAATACAGACAAGCTGCATTGTCCCAGGAGCATGAAATGACAAGCGAGGATGACATTGTCCAGTCTACTCAAGACCCCTACGCATGCTTTGGAGGCCCTCTGTCCCAGAATCCCTATGAACAAGGACCTTCGTCCTCATTTCAAGACATGGACACATCCTTTTATGCACAGCCATCCAATTGGCCTCAGCCAAGCATTCCTGCCAACACTACCAGTGAAAATACAAACTGGGCAGAAGAAGAAGCATCCCATTGGCCTCATGAAGCATCCTCATCTCGAAGGCTGAACCAAATCCTCTCACCTCAAGATCTTAAAGCCCTTCAGCAGAAATATGAGGCACATCTCCTAGAAGACAGCTCAGATGATGACTCAATTTGTAGCTACAATGCTCGTGACGGACGAGACCGCTAAATCCGTACAATTTCACTGTAGCAAAATCACTGTTCACTTTTACTGTAGCACTAGGCTAGGGAAAGTACTGTTCACGGTACAGTTACTGTTCATAGTGTGTGAATAATTTCCTCCCAGAAGTTTCCGGTGCCTCTGTTTGTATCTGGACCCGTGAGTTGGTCCCTGTGTGCGTCCTTGTAACCTCTTATTGTCTATATAAGGCAAGGAGGATGTATTGTTTTGGGCAGAGTCCCCTGAAGTAAAGTGAGTGTTTATGAAAAACCTCTCTGTGGCTTTCTAAATTCCTCTTCTTCTCCAGCCTGGTAGGATCCTCCAAGAAATGCAGCTTGGGTAGGTTAGAAACGTTTCCATCCTGAAATTTTTGGGTGTCTCTAGGCTCTGAACTAAAGGGCTGAGTGGTTTTCTGCTAAAAGGCTGTCCCTGAAGGGCTTGAACGGGAGTTGTTCGCCCACTGTGGGATGCATACCTGCAGAAAATTTACTTTCCTTCCCTGGTTCTAAGTCTAGGTCCATTCCCAAATGATCACCTCACATGTTAGGATAATAGATTTAAAATTAACTTAAGCTGCCTGCAAAAAAAAAAAAAACATTTTTTGGAAAATAAAAGAATGGTACCGAAAGGGCGTTAGAGAAATTTAGCGTAACCAAGTCTCCGAACTCATAAATCTCTGGTTCATAAGAGTAAAGTAAATCTCCATTACTTTACTTGGGTTTCTAATCGACCCACCAAAAATAAATTAGTGGCGACTTCTAAATAAAATTCATTTGCATGTTAAGAAATTTGAACTTAAGTCGCAAATTGGTATGGACCTGGGAGAGCCTGAGTTAAGTCTAGGCTTAACAATTCATTAGCCAAACCCTAGATGGTTCACCCCCGAAATTATTTGGTCGTGACAGAAATATATGCAGGAACTCCATGGCCTTGCCTAGTGTACGTATATCATGTACTTCTACTTTTGATTCTTTTAGGCATTGCATGGATGTAAAAGTGCAGCACAATCTGCAGCCAACCAATCTTGGTTCTGCTCATTAGATCCAAAAAGAACATGTACATGGACGATGATTGAAAAAGAAAGATATCGAATAAAAGGAGGTTATTTCTAGACTTCTGCTAACGAGGACTCACTTATAGGAAATTGCAGAAGAAGGGGCTGAGCTGTTAAAAGTGGTTGCACGATGGTGACTTTCTACCGTAAGACTATGGTCACCTCATCAAAAGTCTGGTGTCGACCTTCTTAAAAACACTGCATCCGTCATTGGATCTTCTGTTTTTAATCCTTCTCTGCGGAGTAATTAGTTTATGTACTGCATTTTTCAAACGACTCCCGCTCTCCATTCTACACCTGGACCGATAATAGTTTTACAGTAGACACCTGCAATCTGGTTTGTTATTGTTCATTGTTTTTCCTTGCGGAACCAACCATCTAAATTAAGGTTCTTGAGATGTAATGTGATGTGATCTATCAATTTCCCTTCTCTGAACCACTGGGGTTTGCCCCAATGGCCACCCTTCCAACTTGGAAGGGGCAGGTGGGGGTTCAAATCCTCACCTTCTCAGAAAAGTTGGGGTGGGGATGATTTAATTTAGTGGGTTTTGACTCCCACGCCCTGCAAGGAGGCAGGGCAAAAGTCTGAGTGTTAGAGTAGGAAAAGAATTGGACCGACAAAAAAAAAAAAATTCCCTTCTCTGAGCTTCCATTTGACTTGAGCGAGGAAAACTAACACCGACGGAGGGCATAGTTGAGACTTATGACATTGAGTTATCATGAGAACCAAACTAAACTCCCCACACCAAACGCAAATAATAAAGTCACTGTAAGGAGACGTTCATTTTCACCCTGTCAATTCTTGAGTACTCCTTTCGGTCCTGGCAGGGTGTGGATTATTTTAGTTGAAATCACATAAGTTGATTAGACGGACATGTTCTGTTTTGTCTGCTGGATCTTCTTGGTATGTCACCTACAAATTTTCTTCTGAGCCATGATATGTTTAAATTTGTTCGATACAATAGCCATAAAGTCTTAAATTATTCCAAGCTAATGGTGAGACGCAACTTAGCTTTCTAGTTTTTTTTGGAAATTGTCAAAATAAGAGCATAGCAAATGACGCATTCGTATCTCTGCATTTACCTGCTATATCAATTCATGGTATATAATATTGATTGCTTCTAGGAATAAATCTATGCCATACGTAGGTTTTGACTTTGTCCTACAGACATGCATACACACTTATATGTATGGTGTGTGATGACATTCTTGGAAAATAATTTCCAGCTGAATTACAAGGTTTCAAACCGATGTTTCGACTTTAGATGGAAAAAGATTGCAGGAAAGATTTTTTCTTTCGGCTATACTAACGAAAACAATAAGTAATCTACAGAATTTAGTACGCCGGAGATAAAATGAGAATTGTCATCCGGCGTAATTTATCAAAAACTTGAACTCATGAAATACTATACGGTAACTTCCTCTTCCAGGATAATGATGTAAATTAAAGCTGTTTCTTTTTTTTTTCTTTGGCCTCCTAAGGGCGGTGTCTGTAAATGATTACACTAATGTTTTCTTCAAGCACTCTCTTAACCCAGTCAGACTATTTATTAGGGTGGTACATTCTTATGATGGTAGCCTTTTCATAGTACACGTTTCCTTGATCTGATAAACATTATTTAAACTTAGATAACATCCTTCCGACCTCCGAATTTATCACAGTTTAATATTATTCTACACTTCTGGATAGGGTGTGCTTTTCGTTTCACATTTGTAGCCCTTTGGTTGAGGCATGAATCCAGTCATCGTCATTATGCATGAAGAGAGAGAGAGAGAGAGAGAGAGAGAGAGAGAGAGAGAGAGAGAGAGAGAGAGAGAGATAACAATGAGAGAGAGGTAACAATGTTTTATTTGAATCAGTCATACATGAGAGGTAACAATGTTTTATTTGAATCAGTCATACATGAGATACATGGATTAATTGTGCGTGTATAGCAACCACCTATGGTAACAAGGTAAATTTTGTAATTCAATTATTCCAAGCAACTTATGTTGGTCATAGATTCTTTTAGTTGTTGTCATACCAAAACTGCGCCTGCAGATAGCCAACAACCTTTTTGTCCACTTGGAAGGCCTTGGTGAGAACATCGGCAGAAATGGGTGGCTTTGCTCCGAAGACGGCATTAGCAATGGTAATGAGTCCGGGGTTCTGGCTGCTAATGTCACGCCCTGATCCTCGAGCATATGCCCATCCCTTTCTGGTCGATAAAAATTATGCAACTTCCCAGGACGAGTCGCCGACCCTTTCATTTTATTGCACATGCGGAAGTAAATAACAAATCCCTTGACAGTAACTATCTCGGGATAGAAAAGCAGGACATCACATTCACAAACAAACCACACTTTTATAAATATACTGAGTCGTTTACACAAGTCTATAACCAAAAGACTAGTTCTCAAAAATAGGCTGTCTTATCTGACGTACTATTCAGGTCACCTCAGCTCAGCTCCAAGTCCTCTCTCTACGGCCCTAAAAATTTTAAGCCCATGACTGGGTGAGATATAAATCTCAGCGAGTTCACGGTCTAAGCCCCGATTATGAGGAAAATACACCTAGAAGTGTCCTAACCACACAACCACTCACTTAGCACAGAGAACTTACCTCGCCTCAGTTTCCTTCCTGCATGTCATTACAGTTCATATCACAATGCATATAATTAATGCACATAACAACTGGAACATCTCATCAACTCAACAATCATGCGTTCCGATTGTTAATTACACCCCTTAAGGGTACAACCAACTCCAAAAACGGTGGTCTTCTGGCATTGCCAAGCGTTGTCTCACCTCCTTTGAGCACGGCGACATCTCTTAATTAGACGGCTTCCCCAAAAGGGCGTAGGTCCAGAATCTACTGCGACCCGAGTCCCAATGAATGGGTAACATCTGACTTAAAAGCCCAAGACGGTTTCTCTTAACCAACACACAACCAATCAATCTCGGCCCAAGACACTGTGCGTTACACTTAAATGTCTCAATTAAAATAGTGAACCTGGCCTATTTTCTTCGTATTAGAAATACATGATAAAATAGTCGTGTGTGGGTACACGGTCAATTCACACTAAAAAAAATTGATATCCTCCAATTTAAAATCCTACTAGTTTACATAGTACAGAAAAACATTTTTGGTGTTAAAACCTGATACCCGAGATTTTCTGAATAAATAATGAATTTCACAAATTTTGGAATTAAATACTCAAAATTCCAATCAGCACTCAATTTGCATAAATTAACACTCAATTGCATAAATTGAACACACCATTGCAATTAGCACAAAATTCCGGTCACCGGCTATCTCGGTCAAATTTCCGGAAAAATAATTAATAATTAAATAAATTATCGAAAATTAAATAAATTACAAAATAAATAAATTTAAAGCATTTAATTGAATTAACCTAAATTAACTAAACTAAATAATCTAACTAACAATTAAATCTAACCATCCTATTTAATTTAATCTAAGTACACTAACTAAATAAACTAACTCCTAACTAATCCACCTAACTAAACTAATTACACTAACTAAAAACTAACTATATACTTAATCTAACTAGGCCATCTTAAGCCTAATCAACATAATTAATCCACAAATTAGCTAACTAACACACCTTTAAGTGTTATTAGCCCACTAATAAAGGGTTAGAACGCAACTCACCGGTTAGCACGAAAATCGGCTCACGGCGACGGCGGCACGACAGTGGCCAAGACTTAAGCTTGCGGCGAGGCCGACGGGAGCTTGGACCGGCTGAAATCAGCCAACAAAGTGGGTCAAATTTTCTAAGTTAAAAAAGAACAACATCAGTAAACAAAGACTATTTCTTTCATGATCTTACTCTGAGGAACAGGAAATTAATGGACATGTGCTTCTAGTTGCTGTGGAATGATTCGTCCTTTGTGTTTAAAACTAAACATGCATGACATTTGAAGATACGCGAATTTTATGCTGCCTATCACGTGGAGGCACTGTCCTGGGTCAACCAATCTTCATCCTTGAATAGAGCAGTTGTTGCCATGCCTCATCAAGAAGATTACCTTGAGAGAGCTTAATTAGACCTATGAACATATTCCGCTGGACTTACCTTTAACAAATAACTTAAGCCAACAAGTTTAGGATCAACTAAATATATTAAACACTCTTTGTCATGACATTTATCGGATGTGGAACCATTTCACTAGTTCTCTTGAATGTCCACATCAAAATTACAATCTAATTCTTTATGCATCTTAAGGTTGAGCGATCTGATCATTAACTGTCTTTTTTTTTAATGTAGTCTCTAATATAAACAATAATTCATCTCAATGGTCCGTGAGCAATAAAATATCATATTGTAAAACACTCCCTCTCCTTCTTCTGAGGAAAGTTCAAAATGGAAAGGTCAAAATAAGTGGGCGACGGAGACTTGCGATAACCAAATTGGAGTCCCCTCTCATATTTTATACGGAGCAGGTGTTCGGTGGAGAATGGAGAGCGCTTAAGCCATAGAACTTTCCATACTTCAAAAGCAGAGAAGGATAATTATCTCATAAATTTCAGTATCGACAACGGTTCGGATGTGAAAGCTCACAGCAGAGGTACAAGTTATAAAGTGGCCATCATTTAAACAGACATTTTCCATGTTATACTAGGAAGTATTGCTGACTCCAGGCCATAGCAGAGCTGACCGCAGCAGCGGTTCCTGTTTATTTGCCATTTCTTCGTCAGAATTCCAAGAGAATTCAGCAATTTGCAAGATTCACCAGTACAAGAAAGTAAATAAGTTGTACTGTCCATCCTCAAGTAATGGGTCTTGTAATCTCTAGATGACTAATGTACTGTGCATGAAACTAAAACCTTCTGTTCATTAGGTTGCAAAGCAGCGGCAGCGTGCGACAAAAGTATCTTATTTCCAACCTCCCCATACACCATTCTTGGAAAGAAGAATTAAGTTATACACGAGCATCATTTGACAAGTAAGGCCTCTAAAGGAAGGTTATTTATTTAGGCGTACATGGTTATGAACTTTGGTGCCTGGTATGTAAAATCAAATGAAGTCTCCTAATTATAAGTTAGCAGGATATATTATCAGCCTGAAATTTTACCTGGTGAAGATAGGTGTGCAAAGCCATAGCCTATCGATTCAATCTTTCTTCAGGTAGGCAAGTGTTTGAAGAAATGGTACGTGATTGATGACGCCCCACTGCATTGATGCTGAAGAGTTGAAATGGTGAAGAATAAATAATCAAATATTTGCAATAATTTGAGTTTACTACTTTTGTATCAAATGAATATGAATTCCTTAAGCTGGAGAAGAGGAAATCAGACCAACTGCCACGTCAACACGGTTGTTGGGGAACGTTGTTCTTGGACTTGAGGAGGAGAAGCGAAAGAAGTAACCATTAAGGACTTGGTAAATTGCAGGGCACTTTTGTTGAATATACTAAGTCAAGCGCTGTCATCTATAAATAGACAGCACGTTACCATGCAAGACACCTCACTCCTCCCTGAAGCAATTGTTCTTCTGAACTCGAGATCAGAACCCAATTTCCCGTCCAAAGATGAAGTGTCTACCGACTAGCTTTCTCATCTTGGCTTTGGCAACTGCCACTGCTTTTGCTTATGACCCGAGTCCTCTTCAGGATATATGCGTGGCCACCAATGACCTCAACTCTGTAGGTTGGTCCGAAATTCTTGCACTATTCATGCCTTTCAATTCTGGCTTATGATGCCAAAGCGATTAACACGAAATATGTTTCTTATGCAGTATTTGTGAATGGAAAGTTCTGCAAGGACCCAAAACAAGCCACAGCTGATGATTTCCTCTTTATGGGGTTCAGAAATCCTGGAAACACATCAAATCCACTCGCATCAAAAGTCACACCAGCTTTTGTCGACCAGTTTCCAGGACTCAACACTCTTGGAATATCCATGGCTCGCATTGACTTCGCTCCCGGTGGCCTAAATCCTCCCCACACTCACCCACGTGGAACCGAGGTTCTGGTCGTGGTGGAGGGTACGCTACTTGTTGGCTTCGTCACATCCAACCAATTAAACAACACTCTCTTCACCAAAGTCTTGTACAAGGGGGATGTGTTCGTGTTCCCAATCGGTCTCATTCACTTCCAGTTGAATGTTGGAAACACCTATGCACTAGCCTTTTCTGGTCTTAGCAGCCAGAATCCCGGACTTATTACCATCGCTAATGCTTTCTTCAGAGCGAAGCCACCCATTTCTGCTGATGTTCTCACCAAGGCCTTCCAAGTTGACAAGAAGGTGGTTGACTACCTCCAGACACAGTTTTGGTACGACAACAACTAAAGGGAATGTTTGGCCAAAAATAAGAGAGATTAAACAGAAAATCAGGTTGCTTAGAACAATAATTACTTGAGCATACGGTATATCTAGGCATATTTATGTACCTCATGTATGACCGGTTTGCAATAAAAGATAGTTCTTTAAAATCATCTCTCTCTGTGTACCGATAACGTCTACATTATTTCTAAAATAATGTGATTGCCAGATCAAAGTCCTGATGCTCTCATAACTGTATCACAAAAAAGAATGCGTAACCAAAACAAATGCCAATTTCCAACTGTCTTCAAATTGTGTCAAGAGAGCATTTGAAAAAAATATCAATGATCACTCACATATAAAGCCCTAGGAATCGAAATAGCTGGCAAGGTGTCCATCGTTATCCAGGAAAGCAAAGTTCCAGAACAACTTTCCTGCTCAGCATGCCAAATCTGGTCTTGGTTAGTGATTTCCACTAATAATAGCAGCTTGACAAATTAATGGTAATGCGAAAACTCAACTTAAAGCTATTCGAGTAAGAAGATTTTAATTTTTTTCTTTTTTCCTTTGACTTTAGTATGAAAGTAGCTAAAAAGATGTGTTCTACAGTGGCCTCTCATTGACGGTAGAAAATTTAAAATCCTGGCTGAAGCCTAATCTAAACCTGCTCAAGTCAGCTGAATTCGTTTTCCCCTAGAATGACTCATCGCATGATACTTCTCTAACCATGTTGTGTGTCGTTCGAAATCATATTGAGGTGTATGCATGTTTTTAGGACACGACAAAACCGTGAATGAGATATGTTGGCATCACCCTTTCTTGATGATGTCAAACATTACAACTTCATTAGAATACAAATGGCCACTGGAGAAATATGGGGATGATGGATGCTTGACTTATTTCACCTATTTTTCTAATAAGTGAAGATGAGAGCAAACAAAGGTGTGAGAGGGTTTATTGGTGAAAGCCCCCTAGAACTCATAGGATGCTTTACTTACATCCATTTGTTTTAATTTTCTGCACACTTACTTCGCCAACCTTCAAGAACCATGAAAGTCAGTCGCTTCTCAACCTTAGCAGCAAGGTAACTTTCTTATATTACAATGGCACCCTTAATCCTCAACGAGGCCATGTCTTATAAGCTCCAGAAGCCACTGGAATATCAGTAAATTTAAACACACTGGAACTAAAACTTTCTTTCCATGACTCGGCAGAGAAGTGGCAGCTTGAGAGAAGAACGTTATATTTTTCCCTACCATCCACGAACTGTGATTGGGAAAAAAATAAGTCAGAAAAAAGAATCACCTGATGAATGAGGCACCAACGACATTAAATGATCAAAACAACGGTGATGATCTCACTGTTTACACAGGATTACTTATTTTATCAATCTTCGTGCAAGGAAAGAGTGCATTGCAACTAAGGAAATGTTAAAAACTTTGGTATTTGGTACCAAACATGGGTATATTGAGAACAAGATTCATTTCAGGACGAAGATAGATATGGATATAGTTTTCCATTTGCAACCTAGATAACCAATTCAATCTTTTCAAGACAGCAGATTGTTGAAGAAGAAATGATCCATTCTTGATCTTTGCTGCTTCAAGATGATGCAAGAGAGTCTTGTTTTTGTACAAGAAAAAGGGAGTGAAACAGAACCAAGGATGAGGAAGTTATCGAAGACCACTTCCATGTCAGATGATGGGCCTTGTTCTACCTGAAAGAGAGGAAATCCAACAAATCACCGAGCCATCGTAGTTGTTGTGGAGCAGTTCATCCGTGGAGTTGAGAAGAGGAAAAGAGATTCGACTTCTGAAGACTTGGTAATCTGCGGGGCAACTTGCTGAATAAACGATATCTTGAAATATTGCACCCTTAATCCTCAAGCAAGCCATGTCTTATAATCTCTGTAAGCGGCCGGAATATCATTAAATGCTCATAAACGAAGTGGAACTAAAACCTTCTTTTCATTAGGCTGCTGAGAAGTGGCGGCTTGGGAGAACTGTGACACCCCGAACCCTTCGCAGGTCGTCACCAGCGCCGATGTTACACTTTATTTCCTTTTCTTATCTTGTACTTAAAACAAGCGCCGTTAATCACAGGCATTTTTTTTTTTTTAAGCGGTCCCAGCGCGACTCATAGCGGAAGCAAATTAAACATCACTATCTATCCCCCTACCAATCCATGATACAAATACACACCAGCTAAACATCAGGATTTTATAAACAACTTCGACACTTTGCTTACATATATATTTTCAAGATGGGATTTCTTTTGGGTCGGTACATCAGAAAGGAAAAGCTAGGACTTAGCCACGTCCAGCCTAAAACCTCAAAAAGAAACTCTCGACCCTCAACATCATACGAATACGAGCCCCCATCGAAAGTGTCGATTATCTACATCAAAAAGAGATCCAGCTCCTACTCATCGCGCGCAGGTCTCACACCCAACCCGGTGCATCAGGCGGTGGTGGCGGCAACATCCCTCGCATCGCTCCATCCCGACGAACGTGCACAGAAATGAACTCCTGAATGACAGGACCCCCAGCCAGGCCCACGTCATACATCACTAGACAACGTACTCGGATAAAAGTCAATCCGGGAACAAAGGGACAGTCTATCTCAACACACTCGACCTCTACATCGGATGGTATCCCGTAAAATGTACCCCGCGTGACGGCAGGTAGCGGCATACTTGCTAATCTGAAATGTTATCCCCAAAAGGGGTGAGTACAATCACTCAGCAGATAGGGAAATTCAATAACAACTCAATGCACCATGCATATCATCATACGATGCAGGCATTGCTTACCTTTGATGTCATGCGCATTCATGCATCATCATATCATACATATCATCATCATGGCATCTCATATATCATTATCATCATCATGCATTTCATCATGCATATCATACCATGGATGATCATCATATCACATCACGCATCATCATCATCATCATATCATCATGCATATCATCATGCATATCATATCACGGGTGATCATCATATCACATCACATCATCATCATCATCATATCATCATGCATATCATATTTCATATCATAGGTGATCATCATATCACATCACATATCATCATCATCATCATCATCATCATCATGCATATCATCATGCATATCATATATCATATTATAGGTGATCATCATATCACATCACATATCATCATCATCACATCATGCATATCACCATCATGCATTAATTTCCATTTTTTTTTATCTTTAGATTTGATCACCACATCACCCATTCTCAATTATCATCAATTTCATCATCCCTTCGGGCAAAGACCTCCGACGGGGTTCCCGCATTCCAGCCATCCCATGGCCATCGGGCTTCCGGCCCCCCACATTCTCGGGCATCTCGCATCTCAACTAGCATCACAAGGCATTCCCTTCGGGCAGAAACCTCCGACAGGGCTTCCGGCCTTTACCCTTCTAGCCAGGCATCTCGCACCCACATCCTGGCATCGCGAGGCATTCCCCTCGGGCAGAAACCTCCGACAGAGCTTCCGGCCCCCCACATTCCGGGCATCCTGAATCTCCCAGGGAATTCCAGCAATGCATCTCTGTACATTCCAGCCTCATCCTCCACCACAACCTCTTACTCACATATCATTTTCCACATTCACCATCCTTTTAATCTCGTTATTACATGGCATATGATTCACACATGCATCACAATTTATGATCATACATACACCAATGTCATATAACAATGCATAACAAATTCAATGAAATTCATGGCCAATAAAATAATCCCTTATTATTTTATTATTATTTTATTATTATATTTATTTATTTTCATAAATAAATATTAAATTTAATATCTATGATTTTCCCAAAATCATAATATTCAAACAATCATTAAACAAATCAATAGGATCACAATTTCATACAAAATTCATGGTCAAATTGAATTTCTCATAATTTCACAATTTCCACAAAATAGCACATGATATTCGGATAATGACCAGAATTGCACAGTTTCCAAATAAATTCGATTAAAATACTCATATGGCCTTCAAAAATTATGAAACTTTACAGGGTGATAGCCAACACATTTTCGTGCACTTTTCATGAAGAACTCTAAGCCAAATTATTTTTATATTAATTTATACAACCCCACGAAACTTCTGGAACCACTACCGCGTCGTCCAGAATACACTTCTCCGAAATTTTTATATTTCACCCATCTATTCTCTTTCTTTTCCTATGAAATTTGAGTATGTTATGTACCAAGGTGTCCTTTACAAATTTTATGAAGAGATCTAGGTAAAATAACCAAAGTATGGTCACCATTTAAGTCCATGAAGTCTCGGGTGTCTGGGAATACTTCACCAGAACCATCGTTTCCAAGATCTAGCCGATTCACCAAGTTATACTTGTTATTTTTGCTTCAAATTTTATTATGTTGTAGTTTAAGGTGTTACCTACAACTTTCATGAAGACATAGAAGTCAAATCTTCAACAGAAATCAACATGCAAACAAGAATCTAGCAAGAGGTCAGCGAAAACTTCACAGATCTAGGGTCTCCGTATAATGGAACTTTAACCCCTCATATATCCATCATTTTCCACGAAATTTCAGTATGTTATACTAAAAGACGTTAGCTACAACTTCCATGAAGACATCGAAGCCAAAATCGGACTCAAAACACACATGCAAGCTCAAACAAGCTACTGACTCCCACAAACCGAACAAGAACAGTCACACGGTTTGAAAATAACCAACCCTTACCTCGGTTTTCCGCACAAATAACACCTAAAATCTAACATGCAACCAACAAAACAAACATGCAAGAGAAGTTAAGGACTCCACTTGCCTCTAAGATGAGCAAACGACGGCGAACGGCGGCGGGACACGGCAATCGGACGGCGAACGAACGGCGGCACCCCTCGGCTCCGCCTCCTTCCCCTCTCGGTCTCTCCCTTTCTCTTGAACTCTCTCTCTCTCTCTCACCCTCTCTTTGGACGAATGAAGCAAGTAACCGGCCACTCTCTCTCTCCTCATCCCTTTTATACTCCCCTAATCCCATGATTAACAATCATGAGATTGCCTACAAACCCACCAATACATGGCATTCCCTTGCCACTTGTCACATTGGGCTTTAATTTGAATTTGGGCCATCCGGCCACTCCTCTTGGGCTGGTCGAATTCTCTTCTTGGGCTCTAATGGGCCGACTAGCTTGGCCCACCAAGCTTTAGGCCAATGGGTCCAAGGCCCATTCGAATTTTAACCCTCTTTTTCTCTTTTTTTTTTTTTTTTGAAATTCCTTCTATAAATATTTCTAAATTTCAATTTTTAATCTTGGCCAAAGTCTTAGGATATTTTTGCTCATTGAAATTTAAATCATATGGCCAAGCATAGATTATTAATCTTATTAAATTTAAATTTCCACAATCACAAGCACAAATCATCAAATTAAAAGACTAATGGCTAAAACATAAGCCATGGAAATTTAACACCTAATTAGAGACTTTAACACATCTTATGGCTTGGCTTTGAATTTCTGGGATGCCACAAGAACAGTATCTTATTCCCTACCTTTCAGGAACCATGCTCGGGAAAAAGAAAAACTGACGTGTGTATTAAATAACAAACAGGAAATTTACTGCACTAAGTGATCAAACATCAGCGATGAGCTTATCATATATAAGTACTAAAGTCATCCAACTTTTGTGCAACAAAAGAGTGCATTTCTACCGAATGTTAAAAAGTTGGGTGCGTTATGTTTTTCTTCACTATAAACTTATTCTGTTATACACAAGAATGGCCACCAAATCTGTGGGAGTTTGCTATCAGAAAATTAAACATAAGTACATGACTAATTGAAAAAATCAAAAATAAACTGCAAAATTATAGGAAAAAAAAATATGGGACAAAAGTCAGTAAATCCTCACAATAACAGCTAACAATGTCCATCGTGCAAGAGAGGAGCCTAAACACCTAAGATTTTCATTACTTCCCTTGATTAATAAGCAGTAACATAATCAACAAATGACTTGCATGGTTACAAAACTCATGTACCATACTCAGTCATAGATCTATATAATCGAAATAACTACATGAACCCTATAACTCTATATCTCGCACGATCACTTATTATTCCTCCTTTAGGTATAAGCTGATGCTCCCATCTCTAGTTGTTCTTCTCCAGGGTCTCAACAAGAGACTTGATCTTCTCATAAGTCAATGGCTTCTCAAGGCACTCATCCAGACCCGCTGCCATGAAAGCTGCCTTATCTGCTTCGGCATTCCGTGAAGTCAGTCCCACAATCATGCTCCTTACTATCACGCCCCGATCCTCCGAGTGCACACACATCCCTCTACGGTCGATAGAAATGCGACTTCCCAGGACACGTCGCCGACCCATTCATTTAATGCACATGCGGAAGCGAAACAAATCCCCTGACAACATTTAACTTGGGATAGAAAAGCAGGCAATCAATCACAACCAAATAAGCTTTCTTATAAACACATAGGTTTATATACAACACTGGATTGACTACAAAATAGACCGGCTCAACAAAAAGGGAACTGTCCTATGACCAACTTGTCAGACACGTTCACCGATTCTTCAGCCTCCACCTTCCGAACTCCAGGACTTCCGGTCCTCCACGACCGTCATCTAAGGACCTGAAATATTATCTCACAACCGGGATGAGACTACGTCTCAGTGAGTCCTACCCTCTAAAACTCATTTAGGAAGAAAATACGCCTCAGGGCACTCTAGCCACACAAATAGGATAGAGAACTTACCTCGCCTCAGTCCCTTTCCTGCACGTCAGTACAATTCATATTCAAGCAATGCTTGTACAAGCTGAAACTACCGACATTTATATCGGTCTATTAATTCAATCAATCCAATCATTCGCAATGATTCAATTCCATCATACTATCTATCTTTCCATTTCATTACGTACTATCTATCAACCATTACTATCTATCATTCAATACCGTCTATCAAACCAGTCGTTAATACGACACATGCTTTCCAAAGCTGTAGCTGATAAATAATATAATAGCTCGCCAGAAGCTGCTGCAATATATATAGTATACTATAGCTCACCAGAAGCTGCCGCAATTTATATAGTATACTATAGCTCACCAGAAGCTGCCGCAATATATATGTATATCATAATTGCTCGCCTAAGCGGATACATATATATAAACCAATGCTCGCCAAAGCTGATCATTCAATAATAAACCATAGAACTGGATATTCAATCCAATAATAACCAACGGTTCAAACTAGTCATACAAACCAATTACGATGCTAAAAGCCAACACCGGGTATTTTCAAGTTAAATACCACAACT
Organism: Eucalyptus victrix; assembly: GCA_016097545.1. Taxonomy (NCBI): domain Eukaryota; kingdom Viridiplantae; phylum Streptophyta; class Magnoliopsida; order Myrtales; family Myrtaceae; genus Eucalyptus; species Eucalyptus victrix. The sequence continues at coordinate 52,460,103 of CM027842.1, forward strand.
TCATCAATATCACTCAATGCCACACTTTTGGAATAATTAACCATAATCATCAATCACTCAATTTCCCAATTTAAACATACAATTAACCCAAACCGACCGCACTTTGCTGCGATCAGCGTGAAATTCTAACGACCTAGCCATCTCGGCAAAATTTTCGAAATTATTAAATAATTAAATTTAATTCCGAAAATTTAATAATTAAATATTATATTATAATAATATAATATAATATAATAATATTTATAAAATTCGAAATAATTAATTAATTAAAAATAATTAATTAGGGCTTAAACAAAATTACACTAATTTAATCATACAATTAGCCCTAATTAAACACCCATTAAACTAATCATACAACTAATCTAATTTACATTAAAATAATCTAATCTAACCACCTAAACCTAATTAGACTAATCTAAACACCCCTTAAGCATCATTAACTCACTAAGCAAGAATTAGACGATAAACTCACCGGATTAACGTTCCGGCGAGTCCACGGCGAAGGCGACGCCAAGGCGGGTGATAAACCTCAAGGCAGCGACACCAACGAAGGCCGGGAAGGGGTCAAAAATGGCCCACGAAGACCTCACGGCTTTCTGGTTTTCTACTTCTGATCTGGACTGAACTGCAGAGAAGAAACCAGCAACTTCAACGGCGAAAACGGGTTGATCGGAGCTCCGGCGAGTGGGTGGTTGGCAACCGGCAGCTCCCGGGGATCTTGGGGATCTTGTAGGAGGTTGGGATGGGCAAAGGAAGGGTCGGAAAGGGGCGAAACAGCAAGAAAACATGAAACAGGTGGAACTGAGAGAGTCCAGGCGGTCCGGCAGGCCGTTCCTTCATTCCGTATTTCGGGAGGCTACAAGGCTCTTTTCTGAACACCGTCAAGTCCTTCTGTACGGTTTGGATGTCACGGAGACTATGGTGGGTGGAGCGATGGTTGATTCGACTGGGAAGACTACTTTTTACTCGAATCTTTGACGGAAGGTCAGTTGAAGCAGAAACTGAAACGAGGGAAAACAGGGGAGGAAAACGGGTCCGACGGGCATGCGACGGTCTTGGGCGGTTGCTGCTCGATTTCTCTGGTTTTTGCTGAGCTTCTCACCTTCCTCAACAATGGAGAAAGCCAAGAAATGGGGAAGAAGAAGCTGCTGAAGAGGGGGGGCTCCCTTGGTGGCCCTCTAGCTTGCAACACTTGTCAATCTCTCCTTCCACTTGCCCCCACCATGACATCACATGCCATCAGCCACTCTCTCTTCTCAAGCTTCCTCTACAAGCTTGTTAATAGGTGCAAAATGTCCCTAGCCCCATGGCATACGAATCTTATACATTTATGCATCAAATTCAATCAATTCTCACTCAATTCCATCCAATTGAAGCTCAATTAAATCAACTCATGTGTCCTCAACCTTCTTGTGACTTTTCTCCATCAAGTGATCCAACTTGCATCCCAAAGATTCGATTAAAAACGGCCATCGACAATCTCGAACAAAATGACCTTACTTTGCTTTTTCTGCCAAAAATCTCGGTTTGTAGAAAAATCTTCTAAGGATGAGCTGACATTCCTAAAATGAATTGCGACATGCAGAACTTTCAATTTCTATAATCAAGTTCAATTTCTCGGTTAATTTCAATCTGGCACTATTTTAGCGCATCCTAATCTATAAGATAGCTTTTAGGAACTTTTCATGCAATTGACTTATGGTCGATTGTTTTTGAGCCACAAAGTGCATCTTCGACACATTGGCAACTCTCGGTTGTCGTAGAAATCTCAAGGTTTCAAATACGGACACAGGGTACCAAAACGATAGAGAAATTGGTCTAGTGCCGATCGACAAGAATTGTGCAATTATGTGGAATCACCCACACTTAATCACATGGTTTTATTGAATCAATCTATCTTCGGTCTCTAATTGATTTGTGCCATAAGGACCCTTGTAGATTTGCATGGTCAAGCAGTTGGTTCCTGATCGAATTCTGAAGTCCATTGCATTTAGATTCCTTAACGGCTTCACTTGATAGACTAGTTATCTCGTAAGTGGCCAACTCAGAGAAGAGGGCTATAGGCGCAAATATGAAATGCCCGACTTATTCAATTGAAACCAGAATTAGAAAATCAGGATGTCACAACTCTTCCCCTCTTATAAAAATTTCGTCCTCGAAATTAAAACCATTAAAATTCTTCTTCAAAATGGTGGGGTATTGTCATCTCATCAATTATGCTCCTTCATTCACCTCGTAATGCTATCCAAGATTCTCGGTGCCAACAAATCATTTCCAATTGACTAGACCAATTCTTGATTCCAAAAGGCTAAGCACTTGTCCAAATTTACAAAAATGAAAGCTGCAAAAATGTTGGTTCTTTTGTTTTCTTTTTCTTTTTATTTTTTCCACAAAGTGGCTAATTGCCGCGTCGGGGATTCGAACTCCCGACTTGGGACCGTTCACTTCCTTCCCAGGTACCACTCGGCTAGAGGCGCCGACGGTGCTCCAAACTGCTTTGTTTTTCTATTTAAGTCCAAATTTCCTATTTGAACCCAAACGTGAAATATTCCACCATTTAAATAGTTCCGGCTCTCCTTTCTTAATGATTCGAGATGTCCCTATTCTAGGCGACATCCAAGGATGAACATGATTCTTAACCTGAAAATTAAAAGATTTTCAACACTTAACTACGTAAATTTTCCCGGCGGCTTTGAGCGATCCTTAATCTGTCACTGATAACTGCTACTGCTTCCACTAACTGCTGAACTAACTCTGAGCTACAACCTTTCATTCTCTGACCTCAACTCAACAACTAAAGTTCTGAACACTCTACTCTGCACTGACTAAAAAGGAACTATCTGACTGATCTACTGAAACTGGGAACCTCTCGTCAAGATCTGATATAACTTTGACACCGACACTCTATGCAAACGAATTATCTGATGCACAAACACCTCTGCATGCTTAATCAAATCAAGATCCTTCAGCACAGCCACAAAGTGGGCTAATTTCATCAGTCTGTCACTTACTACCCGAAATGAAATTATTAACACACTGACTCCTCGATAGACCTATCACAAAAATCCATTGTGAGGTGTTCCTACTTTCTCATAGAGATATCGAGAGGTTACAAAGGTCCTCTCGACTTGCAATACCTTGCTTTCACTTGATAGCACATCTGACACTTGCAACCTGTCAGTGACATCTATCTTCATACCGGTCTACCAATCCTGTTAATGCAAATTCTGGCCCAACTTCGTACTATCTGGACAACACTGAGGCTGCTACAACGAGTTTCCAATAAGATCTCTTCTTTAATCTCTGTATCTTCAATTACACATAATCGTCCTCGGAAATCTGAAAATCAGCCTTTCTCTCATCTGTATTCTCTTGCAAAATCTTCTAAATCTTTGGATCTATTAACTGAAGTGTTTTGATTCTGATCTGCACTCTCGGGTCAATTCTAAGGGCAGCCATAAGATTCAAAAGGTGGCCTACCTTAGATTTGAAAACCGAATTTCGAACTTTCTCAAGTAAGGTCCATACTTTAACCAGCATATGCACAAATAAAGACTCTTAACTCAACGCATCAATGACTTCTTTCATCCTTCCCGGGTGATACCAGATACCACCATCCTAGTCCTTCAAAAGATCTGGTTCGTAGCACTATCTCATATTCAATTTCTTTTGAGAGAATTAATACTTTGAGACTTTAATGGTCAGCGAAGATCTGGAGTCTTTCTTCACACCAACAATATCTCTAAATCTTCAGAGCGAAAATTATTGTTGCGGTTCCAAGTCATGCATCTGTAATTCTGTTCACGAGGTCTCAACTGACGGGACGAGTATGCAACAACCTTGCCATGCTGCATTAGCACGCAAGCCAATCCTCTAAACAATGCACCACTGTAGATCTCGTAACCTCCAAGACTAGATGGAATGGTCACACAAGTGCAATAGTCATCTCATGCTTAAGCTCTTCAAAACAACGTTAGCACTTGTCTGTCCACACTAACTTCTTTTCTTTTTTCAGTAGTCGAGTCAATGGCGAAGCTAAGGCTGAAAACCCTTCCACAAACCTTCTGTAATACCCTGCTAAAAACCCAAAAAATTTATGATCTCTCACATCCGTAGTCAATCTCGACCAAGTCGTTAATCACGCTTCAATCTTACTTGAGGTCCACGAAGATTTCTTCACCTGAAATCACGTGACCTAGGAATGCAACACGAGTCATCCAAACCTCGCATATGCTAAGCTCATCGTAAAATCCAAAAGTCCTCAAGATTTGAAGTATCATCCTCTAATGTCTCTTGTGCTCCTCAGCACTCTTTGAACACGCCGGGATAACTTCAATGAACACGATCACAAACTGATCCAAGTACCCTTTGAACACTTTGTTCATCAAACCCATACAAATAGCTGGAGGGTTCGTCAAACCGAACGATAATACACTGAACTCACGATTGCCATATCAAGTGCAAAATGATAACTTTGGTATGTCTTTCTTCTCGATCCTCAACTGATGATATCCCGTCTTCAAGTCGGTCTTTAAGAATATCAATGCATAAACACAACGAATCATCTTTCTTCTTTATGAACATAAATGGTGCTCTCCAAGGTGATGTATTGGGACATAAGAATCCCTTATCTAATAATTCATGCATCTCCACTTTCAGTTCTTTCAACTCAGATAAAGCCATCCGGCAAGGAGCCTTAGGGACTAGCTCTGTTCCGGGTGCTAATTCAATCACGAACTCTATTTCTCTTTCTGACAGCAAACTTGGAAATCCTTCAGGAAACATCTCAGAAAACTTCTGTACCAAGGTTAAGTTCTCCTTACTTGGTCCCTCAACTGTCGCATCCACTATAGTTGCCATATCGATTTGGCAACCAACAACCAGAACCAGGTCGTCTTCAGTGACGAATAACAGGGGTCGAAGGTCCTTTCTGACTTTCAGTAATTTAAAACTTTCGTACTCTAACTAAGCCAACTAAATTATATCACTGTCACGATTCATAACAACAGAAAGCTCCTCGAGCCAAATCTTTTATAAATGACTCCCAAGTCATATATAAGCAAACCCTTCAAGTACAACTATAGCCAGAGATTCATCTTCATTTTACTTTATTACAACAACGGAAACTCCACAACCTTCACTCAAAATCATGCTGCGCTACTCTGATAGAAACATCTCAAAAAAATTCTTCCCTTAATCGATGCACGGTCAATCCATTCCTATTCCTTTCGCCATCCTAGTGGCGTCCTGTCAGTGGTAGCGATGCTCGAGTCCTCTTGGACTTACACGGACAGTTCCTAGCCCAATGGCCATGCTGGCCACATTCAAAGCATGCTCCCGTTAAGCTTGGTCACCGGGCTAACTCATACTTCTTTTCTCAAACTTGACACACAATCAGTGAGTCCCCTGCCTACTGTTAGGTAACAGCATGCACTCTTTCTTGTACTGAAGGCCTGCTCTAAAAACCCCACAATGCATTCTATGGCGGACTCCTTTCAATCTGTCCCATCGGCTTTCTAATACCATTTCTGGCCAGGTAACCCTGATTGTCACACACAGAACAAGCACCCGTCTTACCAGGACACGGGGCTGATCCATGTCAACTTCTGTCAACATGACACACTCCATTCTGATTCATTGTTGACTTAACCCTCCCACTTTTCCAACTGGACGGAAATGGAATACTTTTCTACCATCATAGACTCCTTCCTCAACTGATTTCCATCTCTACTGAATCTGAACCTCGACTCGGATGCAATGGCTTGCTCCCAGATCACAACTCTAGCTTGGGCCTCAACAAGTGCAGCAACAAAACAGTGACAGCACTAGCAACATTAGTAACAGCGGCAACAGCGATGGCTCGGTCCTGAGCTTACTGACTCAACCAACTCCAAGGAACACTAGCGCCTGAACGATCCCATCGAACCTAGGATCGCTCGATGCTGCTACACTAGTACCAACTTACAGCGGTACTCTTACACTCGCGCTGGTTTGAGCCAGTGCTTCGCCACGACCACCTCGGGTACCGATCCCTATCGGCATACCACCCTGAGTAACTGTCTAAAGGTTCTCTCTCAAGGAGACCTCTTCTGATCACTCATAACGCAAGTTCTCCACAGACATCTACCTTCCAATTCACATTGAATTAGATTTGAGTGACCTACCAAACAATTTACCAATCAACTAGAAATCACATGCACCAGCATGAGAAAAAAGTCATTCCTACTAACTATCCCATAAACTATTGCACCTTATCACTCTAATCACAGACCCGCTCTGATATAACTTAAACGGGGATGTCACACCCCGATCCTCCGAGCGCACACACATCCCTCTACGGTCGATAGAAATGCGACTTCCCAAGACAGGTCGCCGACCCATTCATTTTAATGCACATGCGGAAGCGAAACAAATCCCCCGACAACATTTAATTTGAGATAGAAAAGCAAGCAATCAATCACAACCAAATAAGCTTTCTTATAAACACATAGGTTTATATACAACACTGGATTGACTACAAAATAGACCAGCTCAACAAAAAGGGAACTGTCCTATGACCAACTTGTCATACACGTTCACCGATTCTTCAGCCTCTACCTTCCAAATGTCCATGGACTTGAGTCCTCCACGACCGTCATCTAAGGACTTGAAAATATTATCTCACAAGGATGAGACAACGTCTCGTGAGTCCTACCCTCTAAAACTCAATTAGGAAGAAAATACACTCAAGGCACTCTAGCCACACAAATAGGATAGAGGACTTACCTTGCCTTAGTGCCTTCCTGCACATCAGCATAGTTTATAATTCATATTCAAGCAATGCTCTCAATCTGAAACTACCGACACTTATATCGGTCATTAATTCAATCAATCCAATCATTCGACTAATGATTCAATTCCATCATACTATCTATCTTTCCATTTCATTACGTACTATCTATCAACCATTACTATCTATCATTCAATACCGTCTATCAAACAAATCGTTCATCAACGACACATGCTTTCCAAAGTCAGAGCGATAAATAATATAATAGCTCGGTAGCTCACCAATATATATAGTATACTATAGTAGCTCGCCAATTTATATAGTATACTATAATATGCAATATATAATACTATAGCTCACTAAAGCCGATAATATATATGTATATCATAATTGCTCGCCTAAAGCGGATACATATATATAAACCAATGCTCACTAAAGCTGATCATTCAATAATAAACCATAGAACTAGATATTCAATCCAATAATAACCAACGGTTCAAACTAGTCATACAAACCAATTATGGTGCCAAAAGCCAACACCGGATATTTTCAAGTTAAATACCACAACTTCATCAATATCACTCAATGCCACACTTTTGGAATAATTAACCATAATCATCAATCACTCAATTTCTCAATTTAAACATACAATTAACACAAACCGACTTCATTGTTGCGATCAATGCGAAATTCTAACGACCGGTCATCCCTAAGCAAAATTTTCGAAATTATTAAATAATTAAATTTAATTCCGAAAATTTAATAATTAAATATTATATTTAATAATATAATATAATATAATAATATTTATAAAATTCGAAATAATTAATTAAAAATAATTAATTATGGCTTAAACAAGATTAAACTAATTTAATCATACAATTAGCCCTAATTAAACATCCATTAAACTAATCATACAACTAATCTAATTTACATTAAAATAATCTAATCTAACCACCTAAACCTAATTAGACTAATCTAAACACCCCTTAAGCATCATTAACTCACTAAGCAAGAATTAGAGGATAAACTCACAGGATTAACGTTCCGGTGAGTCCACGGCGAAGGCGACGCAAAGGCGGGTGATAAACCTCAAGGCGGCGACACCAACGGTGGCCGGGAAGGGGTTAAAAACGGGGCACGAAGACCTCACGGCTTTCTGGTTTTCTACTTCTGATCTGGGCTGAACTGCAGAGAAGAAACCAGCAACTTCAACGGCAAAAACGGGCCGATCAGAGCTTCGGCGAGTGGGTGGTTGGCAACCGGCGGCTCCCGGGGGTCTTGGGGATCTTGTAGGAGGTTGGGATGGGCAAAGGAAGGGTCGGAAAGGGGCGAAACAGCAAGAAAACACGAAACAGGCGGAACCGGGAGAGTCCAGGCGGTCCGGCAGGCCGTTCCTTCATTCCGTATTTCAGGAGGCTACAAGGCTCTTTTCTGAACACCGTCAAGTCCTTCTGTACGGTTTGGATGTCACGGAGACTATGGTGGGTGGAGCGATGGTTGATTCGGCTGGGAAGACTACTTTTTACTCGAATCTTTGACGAAAGGTCAGTTGAAGCAAAAACTGAAACGAGGGAAAACAGGGGAGGAAAACGGGTCCGACGGGCATGCGACGATCTTGGGCGGTTGCTGCTCGATTTCTCTGATTTTTGCTGAGCTTCTCACCTTCCTCAACAATGGAGAAAGCCAATAAATGGGGAAGAAGAAGCTGCTGAAGAGGGGGGGCTCCCTTGGTGGCTCTCTAGCTTGCAACACTTGTCAGTCTCTCCTTCCACTTGCCCCCACCATGACATCACATGCCATCAGCCACTCTCTCTCCTCAAGCTTCCTCCACAAGCTTGTTAGTAGGTGCAAAATGTCCCTATCCCCATGGCATAAGAATTTTAGACATTTGTGCATCAAATTCAATCAATTCTCACTCAATTCCATCCAATTTAAGCTCAATTAAATCAACCCATGTGTCCTCAACCTTCTTGTGACTTTTCCCCATCAAGTGATCCAACTTGCATCCCAAAGATTCGATTAAAAATAGCCATCTGACAATCTCGAACAAAAACGGCCTTACTTTGCTTTTCTACCAAAATCTCGGTTTGTAGAAAAATCTTTTGGAGATGAGTCGACATTCCTAAAATGAATTGTGACTTGACAGAACTTCCAATTTCTGTAATTGGGTTCAATTTCACGGTTAATTTCAATCTAGTGTGAGTTTAGCGTGTCCTAATCTACCGGGTAGCTTTTAGGAATTTTCAGTGCAATTGACCTGTGGTTGATTAATTTCAAGCCACAAAGTACATCTTCGACACATTGGCGACTCTCGGTTGTCGTAGGAATCTCAAGGTTTCAAATACGGACACAGGGTACCAAAATGACAGAGAAATCGGTCTAGTGCCGACCAACAAGAATTGTGCAATTAGGTGGAATCACCCGCACTGAATTACATGGTTCTGTTGAATCGACTTATCTCTGGTCTCTAATCAATCTGTGCCGTAATGACCCTTGTAGATTAGCACGGTCGAGTAGTCAGTTCCTGGTCGAATTCTCAAGTCTATTGCGTTTAGATTCCTTAACGGCTTTATCTGATAGACTAGTTATCTCGTGAGTGGCCAACTCAGAGAAGAGAGCTATAGGCGCAAAGATGAAATGCCCGACTTATTCAATTGAAACCAGAATTGGAAAATCATGATGTCACACTTCCCCCCTTCGCTCGCAGCTCCTTTGTCACCTTCACATGCGAATATGAGAAAGAAATTGTACATTTTATGTGAAATTGATATTGTTCATATATATACCCGTCAAATAAAAGATAGAATGAAGAGTTAATTAGTTTTTACTTCAAGGCCATCCATGATGGGCGAATCAATGTCCATGAGAATAATATCAAAAGATGAACCAGAAAGGTGAAGATCTAAGTCTTCCTTGTCTGTGGCCATTTCAATCTGGACTTCTTCCGCTACTTCGAGCTTGCTAAAAAGCGTCTCATGGACTCTACACTCAAGCACGTTGTTAAAATATGTCTCGAGTTTAAGCCCAAAGTAAAAAGCTGAATTTTAAAAATAAATTAAATTGAAATAAAGGAAGATGAGTACACGAATTAGTCTTCCTAAAGCTGGTCAACAAACGTTGGAGGTAGTTGACTGAGGCAGTCGGTTTCTTGATGGAGTTGGACGAAGGAAATAAAAGGGAAAGTCAAGTCTTTTGCTTTTGTTGACCGAATCTTGGATGATTCGTTTTCCTTTATGCATGCAAGTCTCTGGCAGTGGATTATGGTATTTATTTTGAAGGCTTGCTTGAGGGACTCTTTTTACCGAAGCATCGTCGTTGATCGAAGGGCTGTTTTTTTCACTTTTGGTGCTGTGGTTTTCTCTGTTTGTGAGAGACGTCCCGTAGGCCCTAGATGCTTGATAGCGGGTCTTCGTGTTTCTCGTGCGGCAAAGCTTATTTGTGATTTACATCCAAGAAAAATTAGTGTATTTGGTGTAATTGGGGTTCGGAAAACACCGAGTGAGTGTTTGAGTAATTCGAGTGTGTAATCTATTTGTATCGCTTGATCTATAGTGAAATTCGATGCTACTCTCCCCGTGGATGTAGGTCTTTACGACTGAACAAAGTAAATCTAGTGTCCGATTTATTTTCTTTTTCTGTCTATATTTTGTTCGATCGCTCGCTCTTAATCGCAACACACATCATCACCCACAATCAACACTCTCATCAATCCAGAATTATCACTGTCATTGTCGTGTCCATTATTGATCCCAGTGCTGGGGCTCGCCATTGACTCGTGTCGTTGGAGCACCTAATAATAAGAAAAATGGAGAGAAACTATAAGATAGGGATCATGAACATGCATGAAGATTTTCATGATATAACAGATGAAGCTCTCTAATGCAATGCTTTTACCTTTGCGAAAGAGGAGATACCAAAGGTGAAATCAAAATGGAGAGAGCTGTAATCGATGCCATTTCGACATTGCAATCGGGTGTATATATAGTGAAAAGAGGACTTACTAAAGTTGGATTTATTACATGATCCAACGAGAGGATTCCCGACGCTATTAATGGCATGATCAAGAAGAGCACACACCACATGAATAACTTGAGAGTCAAATATTTGACCCATCATGCCAAACAAGTTGTACTGGTAGTTGGCCCTCTGTTTTCGGCTTGTGAGCTGTTTTTACTGTCATTTTCCGGGGGATTTTTCCAATCTCTACTTTATGGCATTTATTCGTAACCTTTCTTGGTCGAACAGTCCTGATTAACGTAGGATGCCGGTGGCAACCCTGCAGAAGTCTCCGCGATTATGACGGCACTTGGCCATCTCGGCAACAGGATAACACCGAGGAGAACATCAACTCGGATTAAAATGTTTTTTTTTATTCCATGTTAGAACAGCACAATTCACCATAACAACGAAGACAAACAAAAACGAAAGAGATTCCTTACTTTAGGTTTCGACTAAGCAATGCACCGTGGGAGTCTTTGCTGATCCATGTAGTCCGTCGATGGTAGGAATATCTACGACAAACCTTAACTGCCCTTGCTGCCCGATGGTCACGCTGTCATCATTAACTCAACTAGGTAAATACATCTCGTTTCGTATTGGGCAGTTCTATTCGAGCACACAATCAGTATAGAACTAAAGGTGCTAATAGCAAAATGAGCAGTCAACTTGGTTGTGATGATACAATATGGGATTACCAGGTTTGACAATTTCCGTGTTAGGACCTAATTGCCAATGTCTACCTTAATGTATGAGACCTCAAAGGGGTTACATGGCCGTACGCTTGATCGATGGGCAGGCCTCAATGGGCTTGGGCTAGTGTGGCACCCCTCGACGGCCCCCAATCCGATTAGGGTCACCACAGTTCGCTTACCATTCACTTTTCCTAATAACATGTCACTCTGATACCATTTCAATTGCAGCGGGTCCATACAACCTGAGGGTTTACATCTTTTAGATCGGTCCCTTGCGCAATTTATATACGGAAGCACATCCAACAACTCCCTTCCCTATATTCAGAAAACGATGCACACCAACTAAACATCTTATATGAGTAAAAGCTGTACACTTTTATTTACTTAAACTAGATGGACATCATTCATTGGTACATCAAAATGCCGTAGTCTTCTATATTCGGCTACACTTCAAAAAAAATGACTGACATCTCCTCTAACAGTCATACACTTTAGAGTCCATCGATTAGTGTCGGCATCCAAAAGCTCCTTCCTTTGCTATCCTCCTCCTCACGGTCATATCCAATTACTCGATCCATCCATCGATAGCAGTGGCAACAGATGTATCTTATCTAGTCTGAAATGTTGGTCCCCAAAGGGGTGAGTACAACCACTCAGCAGGTAAAGGACCAATAAACCACTCAATACATCATGCCATGCAATCATCACAATCATAGCATCACATGTCATACAAGCATCCATGCACAACATACCATGGCATCATGCACATGTCATCATACCTCATGTACCATCATCATCATATAAACATCACCATCATATCATACACTTACCATCATCATGTCACATATGGCATCATCCTTACCATGCATCCATGCGTATAACATCATCATCATATCACCATATCACATGTACCATCATCATTACCATGCATTCATGCATGTAACATCATCATCATATCATCATATCACATGTACCATCATCATTACCATGCATCCATGCATGTAACATCATCATCATATCATCATATCACATGTACCATCATCATTACCGTGCAACCATGCACATCTCATCATATCATGCATATATCATCATGCATAATTCAATTTCAATTTCATTTTGGACCGCCACATTTCTCTTTCCCGGGACCAATGTTTGCATCCCACATTCATCACTCGCTCCCAAATCCTGGCATTGCAAGAAACCTCCGAGCATGTATCCAAGATATTACAGGGCATCCGGCACCCCCACATTCCGGGCATCTCGTATCCCAACTAGCATCACGAGGAACCTCCGGGCATGTATCCAAGATACAACCGGGCATCCGGCATTTACACTCCCTGGCCGGGCATCTCGCATCCCAACTAACATCGCGAGGCATCCCCCCGAGCACAAACCTCTGGGGCTTCCGGAATTACGTACCGACATACCACCAGGATCCCCCCCTCCTCTGGAATTACGTACCGTGTACCACCAGGCATCTCGAAACTCCCGAGGAAATATCCGGGACTCGCCATGAAAATGGTTTCCCCTACCCTCTGGAATTACGTACCGTCATACCACCAGGCTTCCCCTGGAATTACATACCGTATACCACCGGGCATCCCAACACTCCCGGGGCATTATCAACTCACACCTCCGACGACCTTCTCATTTATCTCAATTCTCATCTTCAATTATAGCTCAATTTTAATCATGGCATGTGATGTGATGGCATTCAAAATCATATTCATCATTGAATTCATACATGCATCTCAATTCACTATCATGCATGCATCAAGACACCATCATCCAATCAATACAATTCATGGAGTCCATGCAATTCAAAATGGTCCATATTTCATGCCTTTTTACAAAATTCCAGCATGTACCATTTTTAGAAAATATTTAAATTAAATATCCATAAGCTTCTCAAAAATCATGAAATCAAGGCACGTGATAGATAAGACAATAAGATAACAATTCCATGAAAAACACATGCCCAATAGAGTTCCACACAAGAAGATACAATTCTCACAAAACAGCATGCAATCTCGGATAGAAACGGAATGCACAGTTTCCGAAATAATTCGATTAAAATATCTGAATGATCTCCGAAAATTATGAAACTTTACCAGGTTGTAGCTAAGACGCTAAATTATATTTTTTATGAAGACTTCTAGGCCAGATTCGTTTTAGATAATTTTCTACAGTCGTACGAAGATTCTGGATCTATCACCGAAATGTCCAGTGTATGTATCTCCGAAATACCGAGTTTTTACCCACTTATTCTTCTTTGTTTCCCCTGAAATTTTGATATGTTTTACTTCAAGAGGTCCCCTACAACTTTCATGAAGGGATCTAGGTCAAATTTCCAGAGTATAGTTATCACATGGGTCCATGAAGTCTCGGGTGTCCTGTACCGCGTCTCCAGATTTACCGTCTTCAAGAGTAAGTCGATTCACTAGGCTACACTTGTTAATTTTACTTCAAATTTGAGTATGTTAGTCTTTAAGATGTTATCTACAAGTTTCATGAAGAAGTCGAAGAGATATTCTTGATAAAAATCGACATGCAACCATAGATCTACCAAAAGGTCAGCAAAATCGTTCCAGATCTAGTGTCTTCGTAGGAGGAGGGTTTGACCCATTAAATCTCCACCATTTTGTACCAAATTTTAGTATGTTGTATTTTAAGATGTTGGCTACAACTTTCATGAAGAAATAAAAGTCAAAATAGAACTCAAAACATGCATGCAAGCTCTCACAAGATTCTGGCTCAGGCGGTTCATGCGAAAACATTCCAGATCTAGTATCTCCGTAAGATGAGAGTTTGACCCCTTAAATCTCCATCATTTTGCACCAAATTTTGGTATGTTGTATTTTAAGATGTTGGCTATAACTTTCATGAAGAAACAAAAGTCAAAATCGAACTCAAAACATGCATGCAAGCTCTCACAAGATTCTGGTTCAGGCGGTTCATGCGAAAACAGCAAGCATCTCCAAGAACAAACCACATGTACTTCGATTTCTAGCCTCTAAACATCCAAGAATTCAACCACACATGCAAGACACACATGCAAGAGTAGAAATCAATCCCAACTTGCCTCAAAGATCAAGCGGACGACAACAAACGAACGGCACACCGGCGACAGACGGACGGCGTGCGGGCGGCGACGGGCGAGCTCCTTCCTTTCTCTCTTCCTCTCTTCCTCTCTTCCTCTCCTCTCTCTCGGCACCTCTCTTGGACAACAGCCCCCACCATCAGCCACTCCCTCTCTCTCTTCCTTTTTTGGTTGTATTTATATTGCATGCATTCTTTTTTTGCATGGGGGACACGTGTCCCTAAGAAGGAGACAAGTGTCTCCTTTGCCGAAGACCTTGGAGGCCATGCGGCTCCTCCTTCTCCCCCTCCATGCGCCGACAGCCCAATGGGCTTCATGGGCCAGGCTTATGGCCCACTTTAGGCCCATCTCACTTGGGCCTAAAGCCCAAACTTAAATAGCCCGAGACTTTCTTAAATAAGTCCATTTTACTTTTAATAATTTACCTTAAATCCCCATTTATATAAATACTAAATTACGATTTCATATGGCCATAAAACTTGAAATCATAAATCCATAAATTCCAATTTATAAAACACATGGCCAATGATAGGATTTTCTTTCCTATCAAATAATTATCCATTAAAAGCTTGGCCATAAATCTTATTGCAAATTATGGATTAAATGACTATAAAATAACTTAATGGTATCACCTATTCATAGACTTTAATGTAACTAGAGGTTGCCATGAATTTTGGGATGCCACAGCTAGTCCTTTTGAGTATATAGTCCAAATGCTCGTGCCTAGATAGCCTAGACATTGCGTCAGAACAAAAGCCTTACCACCGATTCGCCCGTGATTATAAAAGTCATTAATTTTTTTTATTTATGAAAAAATTGAAAGGGCCTAGACAAGGCTGGGAAGGGAACAATCGGCGCAGACCCATTCATATAAAAAAAAATCAATAAAGGATTGACTCTCCCGACCGGTCGAAGGTCATCGTTCAAGCCCGCCCATTAGATGCGCATGCCTAGCGGGCGATTCAGCTTCGGCCCATGATCACGTGTGCTTCATTTGTTTTCTTCTACTGTGTGACCCATTACGGCCCGTTTGCTTTTTGGGCCTCAGCAGATGAAGAAGAAGAAGCTAACTGTGCTTGGAACGAGTCCTTTTTCCTAGAATCCGAATTGATTAGAGCGTCTATTTTTAAATTTTGTTAGCTGTTTGTAGGAAGAATTGACAGACCAAAGTTCATGAGCCGTCTAGTTCAAACTAATTTAAGTTTAGTCCTTGGTAACTGATGCAAGATTGGCCCTAAAGCGATCCTCCACTCCAAATTAGTTCTCAAGTCAATCCAATACATTCATTCCATAGTCAAACTAGTCCCTCCTTTGTCCTCTGATCCATTTGATCTATGTCGACGACTGGTTTGACAAGCAAATGCAAAAAGCTAATTTGACCTCAAAAAAAAAAAAAAAAAAAAAAGGATTAAAACTCGAAGGTCTCCATTATGAGGAGATATAACCAAATAGTTCATACATAGATATTAAGAACACTTCGTCAGGACCCATTCATCAATCGTGGGAATTGCACAAAGTCCTCCTTGATAACTTCAGACAGACCATAAGACAATGCTCCGCTTCAAGAAAATGATTAAAACAAAAACAAAAGCCTCTCGGGCAGCTTTGAATTGATAAATTTCTTCAGACCATAAGAGAATCAAGGGCCAAGATGGTGCTGAGGTTCATGGGGTACATATATTCAGCAGACCCATTCATGATGGATTGGACGATCAATCTGTTCGCCTTCTGTGATGGGTGAAATGGATCCCAAAATGCATACTGGTCTCGATCAGGGCACAAGTTCAATGCAATGGTACATAACCCAATCCCATTGTAAGGCCCTTGACCACAGCATGCCACCTCCGATGTCACAAATCCTGCACCAATATAATGTCATCAAATCATTACGTATGTATAAATTGTGATACATTGTTAGTCAACATAGCATGACCATATTAGGATTCCTTTTAAATTTTGGCTTTGAATCTGCATATCGATGGCATGAGAAACTTTATTTTGCACTGTAGCAATTCATGAGATAAGTTGAATAAAGCCTTTCCCTCCCTATCAAAAGTCTATCTTTTTTATAATTAACTGCTTCAACAGACTTGGACAAATTACGAACTCCAAGAACATGTGCAAGATACTCGTCGTGATCTCTAATTGCCACCAATTTAGGTAAGCTGCTGTGATCAATGCCAAAACATATGACGTATCGATATGGAGGATATGTGTATATTTGGAGGATATGTATATATTTGGCATATTAGTTTGTGAATGTATGATTAAAATTACCATAGGCCTGAGGGTTGCTGATGAAGTCACGATGCATGAGATCGGTATTGGCGGCTATAAACACGGGAGAGCCGTACTCCTGGTTGAGCCCTTGGAGCATTTGGGTAAGCTGAGGGTTGAAGAGCAAAGCAGCCTCCTGGAGCCCCGGCGCTCATTGCCCTTCCTTGCCCCGCAGTGCTAGCTCCGCCGGGGCACACCCCATCGGCCCCGTCCCCGTCTTTAGCACCCTCCTCACCCCGAGCTCATACAGCTCTGCAATACCATAATTGCCATAAAAACATTAACCTTCATTGATGAACAAAAATGTGAAGGGTTATGTCCTCTTTTATATCTTTTATGCCTATACTTTTATATCTTTTATGCCTATATTTGGTAAAAATATATTGTACTGTACAAGGTTTTCTCAGCTAGTTATGGCTTTGGCTTGGTGGGTTGAAGGGTAGCTGGTGATTGGGTCAAGTATCAAATTCAATTTTTCTTTTTTTCTTTTTGCAAGCAGGACATAGTTTCTTCATGTAATCAGAGAATTATAGCTTTTAATATGTTTGGTTGAACACATTAGATAGTTAATAGACATGTCTTTAATTATGTGGGACCAAGTGTCTTGAAGATATAGGCAAAATTAGATGTTTAAATAACTTAATTAATCCCATTT
The DNA here is from genome assembly GCA_016097545.1 of Eucalyptus victrix. Taxonomy (NCBI): domain Eukaryota; kingdom Viridiplantae; phylum Streptophyta; class Magnoliopsida; order Myrtales; family Myrtaceae; genus Eucalyptus; species Eucalyptus victrix. The sequence continues at coordinate 52,477,598 of CM027842.1, forward strand.
AGTTAGGTCCCCCACTATAAATTAATACTCGAGTAAAATTTCTCTAACATTGCTCTAGAAAAAGGCACGGAGAAAAAGCTACAGCTGAAGTCGCAAGTTATGACAAGAAAGGTTAGACAATGCGACGTTACATGGAAAGAGACTTATCAACAAAATCCGAAAAAAGCCAAAAGGGGTCGAATTCAATTACCCTGAGGAGTTTCTGGTACTCAGAGATGAGGAACCTGACGTAGTCGGGGATAAAGAATTGGTGCGACCGGGCTGAGTAAGGCACTAGGAAGTAGTTGTTCACGAAGTCGTTCCCTCCGACGGTGATGAGCACAAGCGCTTGGTTCACCAGCTGTTGAGTTCTCTCAGATCCTACCAGAGCACTCACTCTCTTCTGGTATTCCTCAAAGTACTGAAATTGCGTATGCATCCTTAAAATGTTCACCTGCCAAAATATATATATATCTTCTTGGGCAATGTCAGGTGGGGTAGCTCTATTATAATAAAGTTTTTGGGGTTGTCTCCAATATATATATATATATATACACATACACACACGCGCACGCTTCATTTCTTCACAAGACATTTATATACCGATAGATCGATAGCTGAAAGAGATATGAGTGACGACAATCGCCTGTTGGGTGTGAGATATTAGTTTTTATATCATACATAGGTCAACATCAATACATGTATCGTGCGTATATTCAGCTCCTAATCACCCAGACAGGGCATATTCACGATATTTTCCTGGTTTATGAGACTGGGGACAAAAAGATATCATTACATTGTAACGTTAATAGCAGCAACTAGCAATTATACGACGTCCGCACCAGGGCCTTTACATTTTAAATGCAAGCGTCGGTGAGTAGGCTGAATATTACTCTTCACTTGTTGACTCAATCGAGTCGACGAAGAGCTCTTATGTAATATGCTGATTCATTATTCATAAATATTGCTCATTCTAGGGGTAGCTTAGAACAGATGATGCTTACGAATTGCATTCCGGTGTCGTTGAGAATTCCGATTCCAGCAGAAGCGAAATTAGCACCAACTAGTAACTTCTGTCCTGTGAGCTCCGGACTCAGGTACGGCAATGTCAACTCCGAACCCAATTCCTGACCTGAGTAATTCACATTTTAGCTGATAAACCGGGCCTCATTTGCATCATGATGGAAACGGAAGCGCACCGTAACATGCGAAAATGGAAAACCCTACTGATGAAGTTCGGAATGATGAACCCATTGGAGAACCGGCTGTTGGGTCGGCCAGTCGGGTAATCGATGCCGTAGGGGGGCAAGTCTGCACGGGCTGTGGTCGCCAAGTAGTTGTTGTTGCCATTGCCGACAAGTGAGTCGCCAAACACGAAGAACGCTCGAGCTGCCTCCGCAGGCGGGCATAGGAAAGTTCCCATCATCACTGCGACTAAACCGATCACGACAAGGACGGTCGCCGGAGATGAATGCAAAAATCTAGCCATGGTCATGGGGTTAGAGAGAGAGAGGGAGAGACTAATGAGTTCCGGGTTTGCTATAAAAGTGAGATGCTCACTTGGCTCCGTGACTGCAATAATCAAGCAGGCTACGTTCTCTGGAGCGAGTAGTTGCATGCAGTGCCAACGGCGATCACTTCCAGCTTTTTGTCCAGAAAAAAATGAAGAAGAATAGAAGCTGGCTAATTCATTTATATATCTCAAGATCCGTCGATTTAATTTCACATAGGCAGCTGGCTAATTCATCGCTCTCGGCATGCTTGCGTCATTATTCTATTTCTCTAGGTTGCAAGAGTATGAAATGAGATGACCGATTTATTGCGTAATATATCATCTAGAGTTGACATGGTCACGCGTATAAATGGAAAAATTACTAAAGAAGTCTTAAATATATTGTAATTATATCAATTTAATCATAAACTTTTTTTCCCAATTGAGTCCTTTACATCAATTCACTCCATCCAGCCAATTTTGGCCAATCAGCCCCGACATGAACGTTGGCCATTTCACGTGACATCACCGGCATCGATGTGGATAATTTTTTATAGGTATTTTTTTGAATTTCTTTATTTTTATTTATTTTTTCTTTTCTTTTTCTTTCTTTATTTTCTTTGCTTGCTTCTTCCTCTAGTGTGGCACCCCCAAAACACCTAAGGTCGCCACAGGTACCTATCGCTATACCAAATGAACGCTAGTTACGTCTCTTAGAAGAAGCATCATAGTTCATAGGCATTTTTTTTTTTTTTGAAAACGGTCTCAGCGCAACTTATTAGCGGAAGCATAATTGAATCTCATCATCTCTCCCTCCAATAACCATAATGCAATGCACACCACTACGCACCATATGAAAAGATAAAGTGTGACATCCTGAAATTCGACCCCGTTTCGATAAAGTGAAATGTGCATATCGTCGGCGCGCCTATGGTCCTTTTTCTCTGAGCTGATCACTCACAAGTTAGCTAACTTATTGGGTGAAGCCGTTAAGGGATATAACCGCGGTAAAATCCCTAAAAGCTACCTAATCGGTTGGATTGGACTAAAATCGCGTCCGATCGATTTTAATCATGAAATTTAATTCGGTTTCGGGAATCGAATATTCGAGCGTGTCACAATTCATTTTTAGGATCCTGTCTCATCGTCCGTCAAATTATTGACGAGTTCGAAATTTCAGGAAAGAAATTATCGGAGGACAAATTGAAGATCGAAAGAAATTAAAAGAGAAAGGGAAAATAATAGAAGTAATTTGAATAGTATGATTTTTACTATTTGATTACTTTTTATTTTCTTTTTCTCTCCCTTTCTTTTTCTCTCTCTCCCTCTCTTTTCTTTTCTTTCTTTTTCTTTCTTTTCTCTCTCTCTCTCTTCTCTCTCCTCTCCCCTCCCCCTCGTGCGATTTTTCCCCCGCCGACTCACTTTTCTCCCTCCTTTTGACCAGTCAAAACTCTCTCTTATCTCTTCTCTTCCTTATCTCTTCCCTCTCTCTCCTCTCCTTTTCTCTCGACTCTTTCTCCCTCCTTCCCCTGTTTGCTCAACGCCGAACGGAACCAAAGCAGGAGCAGCAGCTCGCCGAAGCCGCCGCTCGCCGCCCGTTCCGCCGCATGCCCGCGACCGTCCCTCGCGCCCAAGCGTGCTCCCCCGCGCGGTTCAGCCTCTGCTCAGCCCTGTTCACCTCTATCTAGCCCCCGTCCGGCCACCTCCGGCCGCCGTTCGACCCCGCCGGACCTCCCCGGCGTCCCCCTCATCCTTTGCCGGCCCTGCTTTGCTATTTTGGCCGCCGAACTAGCTCCGGCCAGCCAAGAACAGCAACCCACGAAGTGGGTTTCCAGCTGGTTCGGGCCCGCTTTTGGGCCGTTTCCGGGCCCCGAACCCGAGCCGTGCTTTGGGGTTTATCGTTCCTCGCGTCGTCCCCGTCGGATTGATCCGACTTGCGCGCAATTCCGGTGAGTAATCTCACTAATCCTTGCTTCATGGACTAATTACACTTATTGGTTGTTAGTTTTATTTAATTAGGTTTAGGTTGTTAGATTAGTGTTTATTAATCAATTGTGATGCAAATTAGACAAATTGGATGTGTATTTAGCAAGTAGACGTGGTCTACTATTTATTGAGGGTAGCCCAGGATTTTTCCCGACCCTAATCGGGCTTCAATTTGATAATTCAGGCCTAGGTGGAATTTTTGGTATTTAAATATATTCTTAAAGAAAAATTTCGATAACTTCTTGATCTTGATCCCCTCCCGATTTCAAAATTATTTTTCAGAATTAAATTAATTATTTATTTATTTTCCGAAAATTCAACAGTGATGGCCAGTGACCGGAATATTATGCTGATGACCATGGCAAAGTCCGTTTATTTAATCGGGCTTTATTTTAAGCTAAATTGAATTTCTTGTATTTAAATATTAATTTTCGAAATTAATTATTAATTATTTATTTTCCGGAAGTTCAACTTGGATGGCTAGTGACCAAATTGTTTATGCTGATGATCGTGGTGCAGCCCGTTGATTTAATTGGGCTTTATTTTGAGCTAAATTGGATTTATTGTAATTAATTATTAATTTTCGAAATTAATTAATTATTTATTTATTTTTCGGAAATTAAGGTTGGGTTAGTCGACGACCGAAATTTCGTGACGATCGTCGTGGTGAAGTCCGTTTATTTAATGGAGCTTTATTTTGTGTTGAATTGAATTATTTGCGAAGGATGGGAATTATTCTTTAATTGGAAAATCATCGGTTATTAATTGAAAAATAACCAGGCATCGGTTGATATTGCCAAAACTATTTGAGCGGACTATGGAAAATGTGGGAGTTATGGAAAGGAAAATATTAGATTTTGGCTAAGGCCAACCGTGTGCCCACGCACGATATTTTATTAGATATTACTAATACGAAGAAATGAAGCCAAGACATTACTTTAATTGAGAAAGTTAAGTGCGAGGCACAATGTCATTGGGCCGTGATGGATTCATCGTGTGTTGGCTTATAGTTGAAGCAAGATGATTATTGGAAATTGATGTGATGTGTGTTGTGTTGAGGGAAACCAATGGATCATGAGCAGGTAAGGGACTAAGTACTACACAAGTAGAAGACTTCGTGTGAGTTACCTCTAGCGCCTTATACCATTGCTTATTGTAGTTAAGGACTAAGTATTACATGGCGACCTGAGTCGCATGGGAATTACCTCTAGCGCCTTGCAGCATTGTTATGCATAGTGAAGGGCTAAGCGCTATGCGATGGCAAGATCTCGTGTGAGTCACCTCTAGCGCCTTACCCTATTGCATTTTGTAGTGAAGGACTAAGTACTGCACGATAGCGAGATTTCGTGTGAGTTACCTCTAGCGCCTTATACTATGGTTATTTGTGGTCAAGGACTAAGTACCGCACGATGTCGAGACTTCGTGTTGGGGTTATCTCTAGCGCCTTGAGCCTATATTTGAGTGGGAATGTTGAATGGGAATGTTGAGATTAATTATCGAGTATAGATGAAATCATCGATATGGTTTGATTCGTTTGTCATGGATTGACTGATTGAACTGAATTGGCCGAGGAAGGGTCATCGTTGACATGTAATCGACTTAGTCGATTGATCATTGTTTTGATCTGATGTTGTGAATTGCTTGATTGAACGAAAATGACCGTGAGTGGTCTTGTTGACATGTAATCGACTGGGTCGATTTGATCGATGCTTCGATCAGTGATATGATTGCTTGGGTGTCTATTTGAACTATGCTAATATGCAGGTGGAATCTGAGGCCAAGGTAAGTCCTTCGACTCATGTTGTGCATAGACAGCCGAGTAGTGTATTGGTTCCCTAATTGAGTCTTAGTGGGGTAGAACTCGCTGAGACGTAGTCTCATCCCAGTTTGGGGAAAACATTTCAGGACCCCTATTGAGGAGCTGAGGAGGAATCTGAGAAGGAGTACTCTGAGGTGAAACCTAAGAAGAAGGATTTTTGGAAGAAGAAGATATTACCGAGAGGGGCCTTGAGTATGACCTGGATGGACCGAGATTCCATCTTCTTTTGGGAATCATGTTTTGATATGATTAGAGTAAAGTAAAAAGTTGTGAATAATTGTGAAGTACTTTGGTTTTTTGTATAAAAGTTTGGTTATAAGTTTCAATATGAAAAATATTGCCCTGTTTTTCTATCACATTGTTTTATTGTCTGGGGATTCATAACTACTTCCGCATGTGCTTAATGAATGAGAGGGTCGGCGATACATAGTCCTGGGATATCGCATTTTAAAATCGACCAATTAGAAGGATGTGTACGTGCCTGAGGATCGGGGCGTGACATAAAGCCGAGCCACTTTTATTTACATATTTTCATAATGGATTTTCGGGTCGATACAACCAAAAAGAAAAGCCAAGATTTTTAACTACACTTGGCCACAACCCAAAAGATATCTCGACCCCTATATTCGATTACGTGTCATCCTCCATCTACCAGTGTCGGCTACCCTCAAAAGGAAATGTCAGCTCTCTACTCCTCACACGGCCATCACACCCATCCTGGCGTGTCGGGCAGTGGTGGCGGCAACATACCCCTAAACACTCCATCTCGGCGGACGTGGACCAACAAAAACTCCTGAATGATGGGGCCCCCAGCCAGGCCCACATCGTACATGACCAGCACTCGAACTCACACAAATGTCAGACCAGGGATGGTAACGCAGTCGATCTCCGACCACTCTACTTCCACGTCAATGGGAGGCCATAGAATGTACCTCGCGTGACAGTAGGGAGCAGCATCTTTCTAATCTAAAATGTTGGTCCCCGAAGGGGTGAGTACAGCCACTCAGCAGGTAAAGATCCAATAAACCACTCAATGCATCACGTAATACAATCATAACAATCATAGCATAGTACATGTTATTCATGCACCCAAGCATAACTTACCTTGAAGCCATGCATATGTCATCATACCATGTGTACATACATCCTTATGTACTCATCACCATCATGTCATACATATACCATGCCATAGGTGCGCACACAACTATGCACTCATCATCATCATGTCATACATGTATCATCATGCCATAGGTACACACACAACCATGCACTCATCATCATCATGTCATACATATACCATGCCATCGGTGCACACACGACCATGCACTCCTCATCATCATATCATATATACATAATTCAATTTCCACTTTTATCTTTCAATTTGATCACCACATCTTTCTTTCTCGGGATCAGTAATTGCATCCCACATTCTATCACTCACACCCCAACCTGGCATTGCGAGAAACCTCCGGCACACACCACCGAGCATCCAACACCCCCACATTCTGGGCATCTCGCATCCCAACTGGCATCACAAGGCATCCCCCCGGGCACAAACCTCCGAGGCTTCCGGCACCCAACCATTCCGGGCATCTCGAAACTCCCGAGGACATCCGGGCATGTATCACAATACAACCGGGCATCCGGCACCCCCCATCTCGGGCATCCTGACACTCCCAGGGCATTATCGGCCACCTCCAACAGTTTCCTCATTCATCATAATTCATATTCACCAATTTATGTCTCACAATCAATATAGCACATGATGTAATGGCAACAAAGTCAAATTCAGCATTTGATTCTATATGCAATGCCAAATATCATCACATGCTCAGCAAGATTCAATCACCTCAATCAATATAATTAATAGGGCTCATCCAAAAACAGAATAATTATAAATTTTCGGCATTTGAAATTCGCACAATCCAGCTTGCACAGTTTTAGAAAATATTTCCATTAAATACCCAAATGGTCTTTAAAAATTATGAAATTCGAACATGTGATATTCAAGACATAATAGAAGATATTTCATGAAGGACACTGCACCAAAATACCCTCATACAATTTGATATAGATCACGCATCACAGCATTTCTATTCTATCAATACAGCTTACACAGTTTTTGAAACATTTTTGGTTAAATAGGCAATTAAACATCAAAAAATATGAAATTGAATATGTTGCAGAGAAGACATACAGAAAGATACTTCATGAAGAACACTTTGCCGAAAGAGCTTCATACAAAAAGATATGACCCATGCATTGAAACTGACTAAACCCGTATGCGTCAGATTACTCGGTTTTTGAAATATTTCAGATTAAATACTCTAATGACCTTCAAAAATTATTAAATTTAAATATGTGGTAGTCAAGACCCTAAAGCAGATTTTTCATGGAGACGTTGAAGTCATATTCGTTCTAGATAATTAATTATGGATGGTTGAAGCCCCTGTTCCTAGTACCGAACATTCCAGGTTTAGCCGTCTCCAAAAAATCACGATTTCACCCACTTATATTCCATATTTTCCTCTGAATTTTTGATATGTTTTGCCTCAAGAGATCTACTACAACTTTTATTAAGGGGTCAAGGTGATATTTTCAAAGGAAAGTCACTTTATAGTCCACGAAGTCTCTGGAGTTCAGTACAACATTTCCAGATCTAACGTCTTCAAAAGAAAAATCGTTTCACTATGCTATACTTGTTCGTTTTACCTAAAATTTGAGTATGTTAGTCTACCAGATGTTCTCTACAACTTTTATGAAGGGGTCGAAGTGAAATTTTCAGTAAAATGTTACATGAAACACACAAAATCACCAAGAGGTCAACAAAACAGCTTCAGATCTAACATTTTCGTAGAGGGAGGGTTTCACCCCTCAAAACTCAATCATTTTATCTCAAATTTTAGTATGTTATACTTTAAGATGTTATCTACAACTTTTGTGAAGAAGTCGAAGCCAAAATCCGACTCAAACATCGCATGCAAGCCACTACAACATTCTGGGTCAGGCTGTTTACTCGAGAACAGATTACAACTTCAAAGCAACACACTCAAAACTTCGGTTTTTCACACCCTAGACATCCGAAATTCATCACCCTTCTATAGCACATTCTAGACACAACATGCAAGAGCAGATCAAAGGATCCAACTTGCCCCTATACCGAGCTACGGCGAGCACGACGGCGGCGAACGACGGACGCACAAGCGGCTACGAGCGACGGACGAGCGGCTTCTTCCTCGTGCGGCCTCTTCCTCCTCTCTCTCTCTCTCGGTTCCCTCACTCTCTCGACAGCTTTCTCTCTCTCCCTCTCTCAAAACCGGTCACCTTTTCTTTTTATTTCTCTCCTACTCATCATTAGCAATGATTGATTCTTGCATGGATGACACTTGGACAAAGGGAATTAACATTTGGCAAAATCTTCATGCAAAGGAGTGGGCCTCTCATGGGCCGGTCCCTCCTTGGTCGACAGCCCAATGGGGCTCCATTCGGCCGGGCTTGAGGCCAGTCATGGGCCGGCGGCTCCTCCTCCTCCTTTGGGCTTCGCGGCTAGGCCCAAATGGCCGAAGGGTGGGGCTTCTTGTGGGCTGGTCTTGAGCTAATACTTTGGCCCACATCTCATCCTAATAATCCTCCTTAAACCTTAATTTTATAAACACCTAATTTGAAATTTATAACTCACAAAACTTTGTGACCTATCTTAATACATTCCAACCCATAATCTTTCATGGCCAAAAATAAAAAAATTTATCAAATAATTATTCACCATAGGCTTGGCCAAAGTCTTAATATAAGACATGAATTAGAATACCCCTAAAGATTAGCAAGGAATTCTAGGATGCCACATCTAGCCAGTATTGGGCTCCCATTTGACTAGAGGCAAGGCCGACAAGGGACCTTGCTAGCCTCAAGGAAGCCTGGCCATGGCTAGGTGGGGCACGACCTCATTGGATTTGGTGAAGTCGTGCCTCACCAGAGGCTGCAAGGGCAACCTTGCCTAGCCATGGCTAGGTTTGCATGAGCTAGGAATGTCCTCGCCGTCCCTACCTTCGGTTGGTCGTCTCGACGACCAGCTGGAGGAAAAAGGAAGTGAAGTATTAAAAAAATGACAAAATAAATAAATAATTAGAAAAAAAATGTTAATATTATTAACAGTTTTTCACGTCAATTCCAGTGACACCACGTAGAACGATCAATGCTTATGCTAGCACCAGTCAGCCAAAATTGATCGAATTGATTAAATTGACGGAAATACAAAAGATTTAGAACTCAATTAGCCCAAAAAAAAAATGTTTAACACTAAATTGACACAATTTTCCTTATATGTAAATATACATTTAAGATGTGCAAGCTTGCATTAGCATTAATATTTCCAAACCTTGAAACGATTTACTAGGGATAAAAGTGGGTCATGCGTCAACTAGCGCTATAGCCCTAGTAATAATCTTTGTTGTCGGTTGATTTAGTGTGAAGTAGTTGGATCGATGTCAAATGTCTCATGCTATATCGATGTCAAATGTCTCATGCTATATCAAAGCTATATGTCAAATCTCACCTACGCAAGAAATCATGCACAATCATAGGATACGATGAAAGCGGCTTTTATATATTGAAAAGTCAATGTCTAGTCATTGAATTTTTGGATTGGCTACATAAATCACACATGAACTTTTGTATCTTTACTTGCCCCATATAATTAAAGTCGAATTATTATTCAAAGAGAATGTATGTCAACATAAAACTGAGAGGTTTATTTTTCTTTTTTTGAGGAGGGGGGTTTGGGGTTAAAGAAAGAATAAGAGGTTTACAAAAGGTAATCAATTAATTAAAGGGACACAACTCGATAAATATGGGGGACTTGGGTTTTTGTGCAGGTTCACCTGCTTCTTAGTGATTAAGAAACCACGAACATCAACATCTTCTTCCTCTTTCAAGCAGTCTCTCAAAGTTAATTTGTAGTACTATTTGTCGTCTAATTTATCTTTGGATAATGATACAGGTAATCCTGCACTTATTCTGCATGTTCGATATCGCTATGCTTCTCTCTCTCGCTCTAGGGTCGATCTCCATCAATAAAAGTTGCCTCCTGCGGTTGAGGTGCACGATCTCACATTTGAGGCTGCACGTCTCATATTTGAGGTCACGAGACTCAGACTTGCGACCTAGATTCGGAGCTTGAGTGCCTTCACAAATTGATTATGGATAGGTTTATGAATCCTCGAGTTCTTTAGGGTTTTGAAAAGAAAGATTTAATGGCAATGCGTTGGAACCCAACATGGAATGGGAAAAAAAAAAAATTGAGGTGTTTTGCATTGTTAATTACAAACAAGGATCAAATTTAAGAGTGGCACCAACTCCTCTTACAATTCCTTACAACACGAACCATTTTCACAGGTGGATATTGCTGCATTCATGAAGTTTCACTTATATCATTACCGTGTCATTACCGTGAACTGAAAACAGCTCATTGATCTCGGTTGGAAACACAGTCCTAGTTTCCATCATTGGATCTAAAAGGAATCACGATGCAATTTTTTTAAAGCAAATTAAGAGCTGGCTTTCATGGTCTCCCATGGCATTAAGTGTCACCAGCTACTGTGGAAATAATCGCCAGCTAAACTGTTGACTATGGGTTAAGCAATAAATGAGTTCCCTCTCTGTTTTGTGTTACGCATTCTGGATATTGTCTTAATAAAAAGTCATTTTTTGTGGTGGATACTATAGAAGTTCTTTCGAAAAAGTTGTAGGAGGTAAATTTCATGTTCATTATTTCTTGATATGCGATTGACTTCATATTGACAGGAATTGAGAAAATAAGATCTCGCAAATTGGTAATGAGGACAGTGTTACAAGGGGGTTTTGGGGGATTGGCCTCCATGAGTAGAAGTTACTATGAAACCAGAGATTCAGAACGCAAATGTGGAAGTTTGCAAATGATTTATATTATATAAGTATCATGATTGATCGACTGTACCACGTCAATTATAAAATCAATACACATGATGTCTTTTTCGTCCATTCGACCTACTAGGGTAAGAAAGAGAGATGTCACACATGATCAACATCAATGAGTAGTCTCAAGAGCTTGATATGCTTCTCAAGAATAATATGTAGCCCATTTAATATATACCCCGCCGATAGCTGATGCTGTGTGACAAACGGTGTTTAGCAATTCACACACGGTCTAACCCTCCAAAATCTTTTAGGTTCAGCAACTACTCTCTCACAGCTCTCATGCTGACTTGCAGTTGAACTTGATTTCAGTTAGGATTAATCTGTATTAACAATGAATCTCCCCCCTTGCCTCTTTGGGAGCCATAATGTTGTATGGAGTAATTGTTGTGTTTCATCATGTTTATCATATGGCTAGGGCTTTAGTACTTGAAGAGACTTGGACCTAAGAACCCTTAATTACTCCTCTAGTAAGCACTCCTAATTGGGTATCACTCGTGGACCACCCCAAGCCAACTACCTTACCTACATAACTTTCCTTGTTTAGTGTGATTCCCTTTTTAGGGTGACTTAGCTGAAGAACCAAGCAGTTGAACAAACACCCTTACCAATTGATGATGTCCCATTGAATCGCTGGGTATAAAATTGAGCACTTTCCAGGCTCTCATTAATTGCCTCCGATTGGAGAAGACTTCTAGGAAGCCATGCATGAGAACCACCTCTACGTGACAAATTGACATGTAATTGATCATGTGTCGATTGTCTAAGTTATTAAGTAATATAGAACATATGGATTGAGTTGAATCTACACCATTCAAAATGGTGGGTCTCGCTAGATCCGATAATTTAGATTTATTTGAATACATATATTAAGTTCATAAAGTAATTTCGCATCATGGAAGTGCAAAATTTTTGGAGATTCATCTTCAAAAAGCTTAGCCAATAACATCTCATTATGGTCATTTTGTTGTAAATCGTACATGAGCGTTGCAATAGTATACAAAACCTTAAAAAAGTTTTTAACAAATGTTCGGGGTTTACCATATTTTGCAATCCAAATCTGTCAATGTCTGTGTCATTTGGTTCATAGACATGGAGAACATATGACAATTGAGGTTGATTGGAAAAATAAGGGAAAATTGTCCAAAAAGTGCTAAACTTATTGCACTTTTCCCAATTTAGTCCTAAACCTTTTTAACTTTACCAATTGAGTCCTAAACCTTTTTCACTTCTTGCTGATTCAGTCCATCCAGCCAATTTTGGCTGGAAAATGCTGACGTGGACACCGGCAGTGCCACGTAGGATCGCTGGCTGGCATCGCGCGTGAACAATTTTTAATAATATTTTAATTTTTTTTTGAATTTTTTTCTGTTTTTTCCCCCTTTTTTTTCTTCTTTTTGGCTTTTTCCTTGGCCTTTTCCGGTGGCTGACCACCAGCCATAGGCGACGGTCGGCCACCGACCACAGCTAGCCGGCTGGCCTCACCCACGACAAGCGAGGCTTGGCCGGGCGAGGAGGAGCACCGGCAAGGGGAGCCCTCGCTCAGGCGCGACCCAGCAAGGGCGCGTCACAAGGGTCGCCTAGGTGAGGCCAACCCTCCCCCATGCCAGGGCGGCCTTGCCGGGTGTCGACTGGGTGATGGCGACGCCGGGTGAGGTCGCCTTGGCCCTAGCGAGGGGAGCCCTCACCGGGGCTCACCCTCACCCAGGCGAGCATCGGCCTCGGCCCTAGTCGAGCAGGTGATGGCTAGCCACCGGCCACAGGTCGATGCTCGCTCGACCAGGGGCGAGGGTCGGCCTCGCCAGATCTAGTCTGGGCGAGGCTGATGCTCTCCCCGACGAGGGCTCCCATCGCCAAATCCGATGAGGCCGGCCCTCGCCGGGGCTAGGGCAGCCTCACCCAGTGTCGTCGTCGCCAGACCGACGCCCGGCGAGGCCGCCCTGGCCTGGGGGAGGGTCGGCCTCGCCCAAGCAACCCTTGCTGAGCCACGCCTGGGCAAGGGCTCCCCTCGCCAGTGCTCCTCCTCACCCGGCCGACCACCGAAAAGGCCAAGCTAAAAAGCCAAAAAGAAAAAAAAAATCAAAAAAATTAAAAATATATATATTAAAATATTATTAAAAATTGTCTACATCAAGACCGACGGTCCTACGTGATACCACCAGCGTCCACGTCAGCATTTTCTTGTCAAAATTAGCCGGATGGACTAAATCGGCAAGAAATGAAAAGGTTTAGGACTCAATTGGCAAAGTTAAAAAGTTTAGGACTGAATTGGCAAAAGTGTAAGAGGTTTAGGACTTTTTTGACAATTTTCCTAAAAAAATAAATATTCAAAGTACACTTGGCAAACAGCAGGTTTGGCTGGGTTCGAATTTTCAGGTCGGGAAAATGTCACAAATAGTCTCTATATTTTCACTCAATGTCCAATTTCTTCCATGAACTTTCGATTGGCTCAATTTGGTCCCTGAACTATTGATAAAATGTCTGATCTAGTCCCTGAACTTTCGAATGGCTCAATTTGGTCCCTGAACTATTAATAAAATGTTTGATCTAGTCCCTGAACTTTCGATCGGCTCAAATTGGTCCCTGAACTATGATAAAATATACAATCTAATCCTTCATTACTATTTTTCTTTTTTTTTTTCTTTTTTTTTCCTTTTTTTCCTTTTTTTTTTCGCTTTCCCTCCGCCGGAGCCAAAGGAGGGCCGGCGTCCGGTGAGGGCCCCTCGCCGGCGTCCCTCGCCCGATGCCGGCAAGGGGCTCTCCCTCGCCAAATCTGCGAGGGAGAGCCCCTCGTCCTCGCCGGCGTCTATGCAGGGCTCTCCCTCGCCAGATCTGCGAGGGAGAGCCCCTCGCCCGCTTGCGAGGGACGCCGGCGAGGGGCCCTCGCCAGCATCAGGCGGGGGGCCCTCGCCCTCGCCCGACGCCGGCAAGGGGCTCTCCCTCGCAGACGCCGGCAAGGACGGCCCCTCGCCAGATCTATGAGGGAGAGCCCGGGCGAGGGGCTCTCCCTCGCAGACGCCGGCGAGGACGACCCCTTGCCAGATCTGCGAGGGAGAGCCCTCCCCGCCAGCGTCGGGCGAGGGGCTCTCCCTCGCAGATCCGCGAGGGGCCGTCCTCGCCGGCGTCGCACGGGCTCTCCCTCACCGGTGTCGGCGAGGAGCTCTCCCTCGCAAACGCCGGCGAGGACGGCCCCTCGCCAGATCTGCGAGGGAGAGCCCCTCGCCCACTTGCGAGGGACACTAGCGAGGGGCTCTCCCTCACAGACGCCGGCGAGGACGGCCCCTCGCCAGATCTGCAAGGGAGAGCCCCTCGCCCACTTGTGAGGGATGCCAGTGAGGGGCCCTCGCCGATCTAGCGAGGGGCTCCCTCGCCAGACGCTAGCCCTTTGCCGGCTCCGGCAGAGGGAAAGCGAAAAAAGAAAAAAAGGAAAAAAAGAAAAATAGTAACGAAGGACTAGATCGGACATTTCATCATAGTTCAGGGACCAACTTGAGCCGTTCGAAAGTTCAGGGACTAGATCGGACATTTTATTAATAGTTCAGGGACCAAATTGAGCCATTCGAAAGTTCAGGGACTAGATCGGACATTTTATCAATAGTTAAGGGACCAAATTGAGCCGATCGAAAGTTCAGGGATGAAATTGGACTTTGAGTGAAAATATAGGGATTATTTGTGACATTTTCCCTTTTCAGGCCATTAGGGTCGTTTCAAATGCGTTGAGATTTGATCACTAGATATTGGACCTACTTAAATCAAGTTAACCCGTTTTTATCCCGTTCTTTTTTTTTAGATGGACCATATTTTTAGGATAATGTTTTTTTTTTTTTTTACCTTGAACATGGCTGTACACACCCCTATCACTTTGAATTTACCGCATTATCCCTTGCGAATCCCACTTCAGCAATGAAATTGATGTCAAATCTGGGGCTCTCTTGATTTACGCTTATTTTTTGCCTTTCTTGTTTTCCATTTGGGCCAAAACTCGTGACTCTTTTTTGCAAATAATAATAATAATAATAATAATAATAATAATAATAATAATAATAATAATAATAATAATAATAATAATAATAATAATAATAATAATAAGAATAATTTATTTAACAGGTAACCAACTGTATGATGTTAGGAAATCATTTTTTTTTAAATAACCTAAGCACAAGTAAGAATGAAGAAAATTATCTAATAGTTTTATTGAATGCATTTGTTTTAGTAAAAAAATTTAATATATGTTATTACTTTATAGTCCGTATAAACTTTAATTTTATCTAGTGAATCTCATAGTCCAATTTTTATTTATTTTCCATGTCATCACTGCATGATTTTTTTCATAGACATTTTCAAAAAAAAAATCAACGGTACGAAGTTGAATATATAAAAAAATTCTCAACATCCATTATAATCATGCAAATTCGAAAGGAAAAAACTCCCCAACACTTAATTACATGGAATTATATTTAAAAGGGGCGTGGTAGAAGCGGCCTACATTGAAAATTAGTCTTTTGAGAGGGGTAGTGGTAGCTGTCTTTTGGTAAATTTGAAAGGCAATCCGTTAATTTTTTAATAGGAAGAGTTTCCTTCCTTAATCTTATGGTTTTTTTACGGGTAATATCACCCATCCAATGTGACGAGGATGTCGGCAACCATATGTAGGGCAAAAGATGCGTGAGCCTATTTTTAATGTGCAAGTATTTGCATAATACATATCATTCGACAAATGAATAGATAGATAATATATATTTGTCGCAAATTTATGATAGTTTTGCATAAATCATATTTTTCTTCAAGACATCACCCACACTTAGCCAATGAGAATGAACATTATTCATTTTCAACCATAGTTATAGTAATTTGAGCTAAATAAAAGAAGAAATTCCTCATATGTCAAGTCAAATTAGTAAAATCGATTCAACTCAACCTTGCTAATAAAATTATTTGAACAAGATACTAAAATCTATCTAATAGATTGCTTTTCCAGAGTTGATGTGATACATTATAAGTGATTATTTAAGTGAATGGCACTTTAAGCATCTCGCGTAATTTTGTCACATAACATGAGCAAATTGATGAGACACCTCTTTAGTATGCCCACGACATAGAGTTTATATTGATTCACCAATTTAAATATTGGAAATGATTAGCAATAGTATATTTGTTCTAGATATTACCCATATCTTGACAAATAAGAGCGGACACTGTGTAACTTTAATTAATTTAAAATGTCAAATACGATTAAAAAAATAATGAGTTAGAGATATTTAGGCCCTATTTGGTAATGTTTTTGTTCCTCTATTTTTCTGTTCTTTTGCTCTTTGGGACAGAAAAAACAAAAATTTATTTGGTAACGTTAGCTAAATTTTCTATTCTCTAGAACAAATCAATGATGAGGGAATAGATTTCGGACAAAATTAAGAAGTAAAAAAGAAATTACTTCTTTTTTATCGAGAACAAAAGGAAAAATACCCACTCACGCATGATTGCGCTGGTTGAGGCCTGGCCTCTTGACCCCCAGGTCAAGGATTCAACTCCCGGAGTCCGCCGCAACCCCCAGAGCAGTTCCATGATTTAAGCGAGGGCCTGGCGATGGATTGCTAGGTCAGTCTCCCCCGAGGTATAGCCAGTGCTATGCTCCCGTAAGGTGAGCTAGGCCCTTGGCATAAAAAAAAAAAGGAACAATAAAGTCACTTTAGAAAAACAAGCTTAACGTAACCTAATACTCGTCTTTACATAATCAACACAAAGTCCAATCTTGCGACTGATCCAAGTCCCATTTTTCGGAATAAAAAAAATGTTATAAAATAAACAAATTGAGAAATTTAGGAAAAAGTTTAGAAATGAGATTTGAGCCATTTTTACTATATTATAGTGTTAATTCTTAGCATAAAAATGTGAAATTATTTTGATAAAAATTGTATTCAAAATTGAGTAAGCTTTTAGAGCTTTACTATATGAATTTTTTAATGTTGTTTTCTTTTTGGAAATAATATTAGGTCGTGAAAGCTTTGTGACTCCAAGTAACATTTGCTCTTCTTCTTGTAGCTAAAAAAGCTCAAAAGATCTATGCATTTGTTTATTGTAATGCCCGAATATTTATTATCAACCTCCTTATATTATGAGTTATAAATCAGTGAGACTCTCTCTTGTCATTTTCAGTCATCCATATTTGACAAACTATTATGTTAGATTTTCTTAGGCCATCTTAGAATATATTGATCAATTAAATTATTACAAAAGTCTAGTTTTATCCAAACATGAAATATTAAGTCTCTACTAACATTTTTTTAATTAAATGAAAAAAAATTTGGAATATAAATTTTTAGGATTGTATCAAACACATTTATATTCTTTTTCTATAATAAGAATAGAAATTTTATGTAGTTATCGAATGTGTTCTTCTGCTCATAATCTATAGAATAGAAATAAAAAACATTATTTTTGAACATAAACTGTTCTAAATGTTACCAAACGGACCCTTAGGATATATTCTCTAGTTTGCTATATTTATTTTGATTATGTCCGATTCACTTTCATTAGGTGTAGTTCAAAGGGGAATACATATGCTTAAGCCATCAATACAATCTTAGCTTTGTTTTGTGAGCGTATGCGAGTGTAGACAGCGAGATCATTAGAGCCAAAAGATATAACTGTGTAGGAAATATGGAGCGTTTGATGGGGAAGAGGCTCAAGAAAGCTCTTCATTCATGAAGTTTTTTTTGTTCATCGATCTATATCTAACATATCAAAAGGGTGGTGATAGCAAAACCACTAGATTGCTTTCGAATGAACCATACTGAACCACACCGAACAATGTTGCAGAATTCCAAGGATGGTTTACTAGGAGATATGAAGGCATCCTTCTATACATCCACAGAAATAAATGTAGATATATTTAACGTGAAGCCCATCAAATCCAAGAGCTCAAATGTGACTCAAGATGCATGTGGAGAGACCGATCTCAAGACACGCTTGTCAAGAGCAATTTGCATGATCGACCATGAAAGACACTTTGGTGCCCTAATCACGAACTGATAATAATATTTGATGCATCTCGCATCTGATATATTTTTTCTTCCTAATTTAACATGATAAATTACATTTGAAACAGAAAACATTAGCCCTGCCCTGCCGCCCTCTACAAAACTACCACCTCCCCCTCCTTCCCCCATGGCGGCGCCCCCCAAAATCCCACTCCCCCCCCCCCCCTCCCAGCCGGTCGGGGCCGGTACCTGAGGCGACCGGGTCGGGACCCGACGGCCCAACCCGAAGAAAAAAAGCAAGGGGGCTTCCCTTTCAACGGGCCTGGGCCAAAACCCCGAACGAACGGGCCCGGAAGCCCGTCGTCTTCCCCGAGCCTCTCGCGACGCTGCATGATTCTCTCTCTCTCTCTCTCCAAAAGCCTGCGCAGCCCCCCTCAGCTTCTCCCTCTCCCTCGTCAGCTGACGCTGCTTCTGCTCTCTTTCCGCACTTCCATTCTCGCCACTCTCTCTCTCTCTCTTCCTTCCTTCGCGGACAGAATTTTTACATACGCGAGCGGTAAAACCCTAGCGACGGCAGCTCGATTTCCCGCCCCGGGGAAATGGCGGATTCGCTCGAGTGCCTCGCCGCCGTCGCCGGGCAGGTCTCCGCCCGTCCCCCAAGGAGCGCGTCAGGATATTCCGGGACGAAGTCCCGTCCCTGTGGAGCGATCTAGGTCGGGCCGGCGTGAATTCGATCCCGTTCGGTTCGCATTTGCAGTGGTTTTTTGGTGGTGCTTTTTGTGAATGTGCGAATGCCTCGGGAGGAGGATGAGGAAAAGAGAGGAGCGAGAGAGGAGAGTTGCGTTCCAGGATTCGCGAGAGGCTTGTCGTGGGCGTGGGCGTGTGTGTGTTGATGTAAAGATGGTGCTTTTATGTTGAACCAATCGAGCGTGTGTCTATTGTGGTTTTTGAACGTGTGTGTTTTCTTGAGGTCGTTGGCTTAGAGGTTTAAGGAATTATGATGTTACTTTGTCCCCCCCCGTTCGTGTCGAATTCTGGGTTTTTTTTCCTCACGACTGTTTGGAATGTGTCGTGATTTAAGCCTCGCGAGGTGGGTGCATGCTTCATCAGCCTGGGAGTTTTGTTTAAATGATCGTTCTTTTGGCTTGTGCAGAGATGTCCGCTGAGGTCGCATCGCAATTGGTTGAAATCATCTTTAAAACTCTGTTCCTGTATGAGGATCTGCGGTCGAGGAAAGCCGTCCATGCGGTGATTGCGAAGGCTCTTGGCGAGGCTGCGTTCATGAAGTGTTTTGCTGCTACCCTTGTTCAGTATATGGATAAGCTGCTTAAGGCTCAATCCCACGTGGGTTGTTACAGGCTTCTTAAGTGGTCGTGTATCCTCTTGAGTAGTAGTCAATTCGCTGCAGCTTCGAGGAATGCTGTGTGTAGGGTTGCTGCAGTGCAGGCATCTTTACTCCCCCTTCTTATGCGACAGTCGTTTCGGCAGCGAAGAGCTTGCAAAAAGTTATTTTTTCAGTTATTTAGTCAGGTTTAGCCCAAATTACTTTTATTTTTACAGCTTCTTTGGCTTGAATAACTTCTTTCTTTTTTATTTTTTAATCTTTGTAAGACATGAGATTCTCTAGGTTATAATTAATTTTTGTGGGCTTTAGCTCAATAAATTTGTTTGTTTCTTATATTTCAGTCAAAGGACATGTACAAAATCTTCATAGAGGACCACTGGCCGTGGTGGCTCTGCTGGGTAGGCTCCTGACCTTTGAAGGTGACCTTTGAAGGGAAAGGTTAGGAGTTCGAAGCAGGGAGGCTGGCAGGCCATTAGGTGATTTATGCGTGGCGCCCTGGTGGTGGGTCCTAGGCTAGCGTCACCTAAGGGTTTACGTAGCGACTATCGGCCAAAATGGTTCCTCCAGCACCGAAAAAAAAAAAATCTTCATAGAGAATGGAAGGATCTCTTACAAAGATAGCCCTGAATCTATTTTGTTGTTGCTAGAATTTGCAAGCAATAGCCCTTCTTTATTTGAAGAGTACAAGGTGAGGACAGTATTTAGTTTTCTGGGCCTTTTCAATTGTTGTGTGTGTGTTTGTGTGTGTGAAGATTTTTAAAGGGTGCATTTGTTTTTGCTTAAGAAAAGCAAGAGGCAATTCTGTTTCACTTTCTTCCTAAGATCTATAATATCATTCAACAGTTCTAAAAGTAAAAATGTGGATATGTAAATTTACAAGTCATCATTTGTATATTTTGAAAGGTTTCATGCGTTGCACATTTAATAAAAGTGGAAGTGTGTAAGCCGCAAGATTTGCCTAAAAGAAGAAGAAGAAGAAAAAGCAGAAACTACGAGAAGTAAATAGCAAAAGTTATTAGAGGCGCACCTTTATCAATGTGATTGCTTTTTTCTGAACTGTAGCTCTACATGGATTGATCAGGAAATCTGGGCGATTTTCAGTCAGGAGTCACTGCTTGATAATTACTTATGGGGCATGGCTAACATTGTTTTTGTTTTTGGGTTGCGTTAGATAGAACTCATTGATTTCCACTACAAACGGTTTAGAAATCCGCATATCTTGACTACCTTCTGATGGCTTTATTTTGTCTCCAGGGTTTATTGGGACCAAGGGGATTGATGAATGCTAATCAACTGGAACAGCAGGCTGCTATATTGTCATTGGCAACCTTGATGTCAATTGCACCTGCTGATACTTACTTAGGGTTCGAAAAGGTTTTAACATGATCCCTTTAGTCTTATCCTGAATGAATCCTTTTTTCTGCTTTAATGCTGGCTAAATTAATTTATGTTTTTCTTTTCCTAGCATTTGAATAGCCACCCTCATCGCCATTCCCATGATATGCTCTCCGAAAGTGACATACGGGTAATAGTGATTGGCTGTCGGTCTTAATTCATTGCATATTATTACATGGCTGTGCTGAAGTTGCCATTTTAAATTAGCAGTTTTATTGGATCTTCTTTTACCAGTAATGGAACTCATCACAGATGCCAATGCATTGCGAGCCAACATATATCAAAATCATGAGCTAAGAATGATCAACCTGAGTTTGTGAACAAGAACTTCTTACATGATCCACATTAATGAAGAAGAATGAAAAAACCTATATATTATAAAGGCAACCTCTTAGTTCTTTCTTATAAAATAAACCCTTTAGATTTTGTGGTGCAGACATTTGGAAAATCTTGTCTTGGAAAATATGAGCCTAAGGGTGTTCTTTTTTTTTTTTTTTTTTTTTTTTTTTTTTTTTTGGTGGGTTGGGGGTGGTTCTCCCTCTACTTTTGCTTCTTGTTTCTAGTTTTTGCTACAATTATTCGACAAGGTAGTTGTTCTTTCCAGTCTTTGCCCTGGCCAATCATGATTATAACAAGTACATCCTAATGGTCGATAGAATGATTATTATCTTTATCCACCATATGCATGGGCTACTAGATATGTTGTTAAGGAATTTTGCTTATGGTGGCATGTTTCATGATATTCGGTCTGTACATTGTAATTGAGGTGGTAGGGGGCAAAGTTGATAATATTACCTCGGCAATGTTGGAAATAGGGGTTGTAGTTCCTCAAGACCTTGGAAAAGGCATGGAAAGCTTTTGATAGTGGCTGGTGTCTTTGGGGTTCTTTTCTCCTTATCTTCTCTTTATAACTTTTGATGGTGGCTGGTGTCTTTTGGGTTCTTTTTTCCTCATTTTCTTTTCATTTTTGGTGGGAGGTTTAGGCATAGTTTTGTTAGATCGTGTGATTATATGTATACTCAGTACTGCCTTACCTATTCATACAACTCCCAGTACTGGCGATATATTGTCTGTTATGGCCTAAGTTGTTGAAGCGGTCTGTGAAGTGTGAACTTTAATAGACTAGTTCGCCATCATCGGGTTTATGAAAGAGATGCTATGAACTGATTTAGCTATCATGACTAGAGATTGCCCCATGGTGCATTTGAGTGCTTACACTGGGTGTGGGAAATTACATAGATACAGTAGAAACTTGAGAGGGTGGATGAAGAAGCAATTTCATCAAGATTGAACCGTTCTGAGATACTTTGATTGTTTATTGGGTGCATTTTCGACTGATGAAATTACTGCAATTATTGTGTATGCAATTTTGATATCTTTAATATCTCAATTCTGATTTCTTATTTTAACATGAAGATTTTGTTCTCATATGGATTTCGCATCATTACTTAGTCAACTTCAATTGTTTTTCATATTGAGGAGTTGTGATTCCTCTTGAAATTTCCTTGGCATTCGAAGCTTAAAAGTATGTTTTAGTGGAAGTCTTGTGAAAAGACTTGATGACTCCCAAGGAGAAATACACGATGTTATTAACTAATTGAACCTTTTGGAAAGCTCACTTCTGTTTTGTTGTTTTTGGATATGTATCTGACTCTTATTTTGCTTTTTTTGCCATTTACTTGTCTTGCATATATCATCCTCTGAATTGCATGGGCTTCATCTATTATTTCAGATTTTCCAAACTCCTGATGGAGTACTCTCAAGCGAGCAAGGAGTATATGTTTGCTGAATCAGTTGCTTCTAAGAACACAAAACTTGCGAAGGGCCGGTTTCGGGCATATGAGGATGAAGATGGGATGGTGACCATTAGTCATTCCTGGATTGTTTTGACTCTTACAGTTGTGTGCAGATCAATATTGACTGGCTTTAACTTTGTTTCTAGGATGATGTTACCACTAAACATGTGGTGAGGAGAGAGCTGGCTAATAGAGAGGTTTCAGTTGGTGGGAAACGTGACTCTAGCAAGCCGACAAAGAAAACAGGTTTTACTTTATTTGTGAGGACATTTTGGTTTCATGATTAACTACTTATTTTAACATAAATCACCATCATGGCTTTGATGAGTTTAGATAAAGCGAAAAGTGCAAAAGAAGAGGCACGGGAATTATTGCTGAAAGACGAGGCATCTACACGTGAGAGGGTCAAGGAAATACAAGAAACCCTAACTTTGATGCTTAGAGCTCTTGGAGAGATGGCCATTGCCAATCCTGTGTTTGCTCATAGTCAACTGCCTTCTGGGTGAATCGGCGACCGGTGGCTCGCCGACGTGAGGCTAGCAGCAATAGACCACCGGTTGGCGTAGAGAGAAGAAAGAGGAGAAAGAGGTGGGAAGAAACAGGAGGAGCGCGGGAGAGAGAGAGAGAGAGAGAGAGAGAGAGTAGGGGTGAGTGGTTCCCGGTTCTGGTTCTGGTTCGGTTCCGTCTGGAACCTGGAACCTACCCTCGGGTACAGGTTCCTCATTTTTTGGAACCTGGAACCTACTCGTCAAAACCAAGAACCTGGAACCTACCCTGTCACAGGTTCCAGGGTCGGTTCCAGGTTCCAACAGGTTCTTTTTTTTTTTTTTTTCATTTTCAAATTTGAACTACAAAAAGAAGCAAAGAGACAAACCAAAGCTTCTATGTCAGCTCAAGCCAAGATCAGAAAAATGATGGCAACTTAGCCACTTTTGTTGTGACAATTGACAAACACAAGAAAATCACTGATGCAAGCAACAAACTTCGACCAAGCATGTCAAAGTGCAGGACTACAGCCCCCTTTGATTTTGAAAGTCATGATTTATGTCAAAGTGCATTATCTATCTCTTAGCAAAAGTGTCTTTTTAAAGTAGCTGTAAGAGTGCTCTCACATGTCAAGGGTTGGGGCTCTGGTTCATCGCGTTAAGGCTAAGGGTGGCTTCAACTTCAGATTGTCCTCCTGACAAAAACTGGACACAAAGAGCAAAAAAAAAATGCCAATTATCTAATAGGTTCTATTGAAATTGATGCTCTCTGATCATAACTATGCAATTACCTGCTATCATGGTAACCTCCCCAACAACGGCGATTACTATCATATATTCATAAGAATCCCTCCCACATTAGTATATCTATAATAGTCAAACCTAGATGCCCAAACTTACCCTCGGGTTCATATATTGGTGCCTATTTCAGCAGAAACATACTATATGCATCATGTAACACAAAAACAAATCAACAAGAAAAGCCATCCAGCATTAGAATAAGAATGAATGACAACACACAACCAGCCCGCCAAATCATTAGGCTTATATGTATTACAATAGGCTGCAAAGATGTATAAATGTTAACATAAACATACCATGATCCTTGGAACAGCAGGTGGAACTCTCCTTCTCAACATTGTAAGAGTGTACTTGGCAATTGTCTCAGGAGAAGCCTTCTTCTTATGCTCAGCTCCAGGAGTTACCATGCTGTGTTTAAGCAAGATACCCTCAAACAAAACATTGTTCTCAGCCAAATAGAGAAAGACCTCGGACCAAACCTTCTCTGCCACTTCAAGAGTCCTCTCAATAGGGTGGTCTCCATCAAGAAGAATCTTAGGTTCAACGATGGGCACGAGGCTATTATCCTGCACATTAGATGATGTTTGAACTCTTAACTTGAGGAAAGAATTACTTGACAATCTCTCTCTCCCTCTCTTACATAGACTAACAACAGTTGTAATTTATTGCAAGATCAGATAAAGGGAAAAATGTTTCGGTAATGCACTACGACTCATCCAACATAAGAATATATTATATGTTCAGATGACAAAAATATGAAGCTACTATGCATTGCCAGAAGACAATAATGATAGCAAAACTCAATCTCATAATTCCAAAATAACAGGCACCAGACATGATAACATGAGAGAACACTTAGGATTAGAAACTTATGAAATTTAAAACTATGAGGTACACCGCCTCTGGGGAAGACAGAAGGAATTTGAAACACCCCCACAGAGCTGGCTATTTTGGGCCAAAGTACAAGAAATCCAGCATAACAGGCATTCCTAAACACAAAAAAATCCTCGCTTTTCAGAATCCTTTTGGGTACTAGTACCAAGATGCTAAATCACGAAACATGGTACCAAGAACCAGCATCTAAAACTGACAATCATCGAATCAATCACTACACAAACTACTAGAAGCGATCCTATCCAAAAAGAAAGTTCCGAATCAAGCAAAATCGAGCAACCCATCAACATAAGAGCCAAATCGAGGAGAGAAACAAACCTCGAGGCGAGATGTGAGGACACACACTTGGACCACTTACCGGCGTTCAGGAACGAGCCTCCGGGCTTATCGAGAACCGCGGCGTACACCTTGATGTCATCCTTCATGAGTTGATCTCTGCCATCGAAAACGATGCCGATAAACATCCCAAACAAGCAAGGGGGCCCAAGATACCGAATCGACCGATTGATCCCTCGCACAAAGAACCGAGAGAGCGAGAGAGAGATTGAAGCATTACACGGAGATGTAGGTCTTGCTGGAGAGGAACTTGTCGAGGGACTTGTGGCCCGAGTCCGTGTGGAGATCCAAGAAGGTGATCGCCCGATTCATCAAGGAACTCGTTGACGCAAGCAGCGTGAGGCAGGAACGGGAGAGGAAAGAGAACTGTCAAGTGTGAACTGAGAAGTGAGAAGGGTAAACGTAAAATTAATTTAGGGCTTTTTGTGGAACCCTAGCCGGTTCTCGGTTCCGATTCCCGGTTCCGATTCCCAGAAAAAGGGAACCGGGAACCGGAACTGGTTTCTCTAGAACTGGGAACCGAACCGGAATCTCTAGTACAGTTCTCCGGTTCCCGGTTCTACCCAGGAACCGTGCTCACCCCTAAGAGAGAGAGAGAGAGAGAGAGTTAGTTGTAGAAAATGAGCCCCCTCCAAATTTGGATGGAAAAATCATATTCATACTAACCCCAAAACAGTCAATCTCGGTTGTCGATTCGATTTGGCGGTCGAAAAATTGATCTAGTAGCTAAATCAAGATTTAAGGGTTAATTTATATTAAGAAGTGTCGGGCAATTGATTGGATGGGTCCGATTTGCAAAAATTTGAGTTTAAAACAAGAATTGCGCTTAGGGGCCTAATTAGGGGTCAAATTGCAAATTCATGAAATTCGAGGGTCAATTTGCAAAATCGTGGGAAGTGTTCGAGGGTCAATTTGCAAAATCGCGGGAAGTGAAGGCATAGAAGTGAAAATTGACACAATGAAGGTCCCATAACCAATCGCCAAAGATCCAGAACTGGCTGGCAAGGGGCCGAACCGACCTATCCCATTAACAACCGATCGAATCGGTTCACATTGCTTTGATTGATTCTTGACCGGTTCTGGTAGGTTCTTGTTGGTTCATGCTTTTATGGCCCTTGTGGGTTTAAAACTTATGTAATTTGGTCCCTCAAGATGAAATTGAAGAGAAAACTTGCACGATTTGAGGAGAAATTATCCGATTTCAATTCAATTAAGCCAATTAAACTTCATAAATGTAATCTATGGATCATCTATTGACTTAATTGAATGCTTATTGCAAAAAAACAATAGACCCAAGAGCCATGGGTACATGAGATGAAGCCTTAAGGGCTAAAATGAGCAATTTTGTAATTCTATAGCCAAAATTGCAAATTAATTGAAATTGACTTCAATTAATGTTGCAATAGACTTATTTAACTAATTACCCATGTGTAGGATCACCTAATGTATTCAAATTGACTTTGAATTGGAGTACCAAAACTTAGGCCAAAAATGAATCAAGGTCTCATATTAAAATTGGATCTAGATTCATACAATTGAACCTTAGCCTTGAAAGGGTCAACCCAAATTTCTTCTATTAAAGCCGGAGAACTCGATTTTCTTACCCTCAAGAGAGCAAAATCCCTCAAATTAGGAAGTTTTCAAGTGAATTTCTCAAAACTAGTCCTGGATTTGGACTTATCTTAAGAAAAAGAGTGGAAAACAATTGTCTACTCATAAATCATGAAAAATCGATTTTGACCCTCTAATTAAGGTTTAAAATGGCAATTTGTTTTTTTACATAGCAATTTGCGAAATTGAATGTATGAGCGAATTAAGAATAGTCCCTAGACCAAATGTTGTAAATAGAACTACACTTAATTTAGGTTACATGGACACGCGACACGACACGTCATTTCTCAAAAATAGAAAATTTTGACAAGCTAGACATGTTGTATATTAAATGAATATTTTTATTTTTAATTAATTTGAATCTACTTTATAAAAAAATAAATAATTAAAAAAATAACCTATTATGAATTTGCACTAATCATTCAACACTTTCAGTAAGATTCTAGGTTTTTTTTTTTATTTCATTGTCCCAAATTTACTTTTATTTTTTGAAATCCACCCCCAACCCCCCCCCCCCGCCCAAACTCCCCTCGTCTCTTTCCCCACCCCCAAATTTTTTTCACTTTTTTCCCTCACTTCCCCCTCCCTTCAACATGCCAAATCCCCTCTTTTTTATTCTTTTATTTTCTTTCTCAAAACCCTAGTAGCGCCTTCTCCTCCTCCTCCTCGCCGCACGACACCTATCTCCGAAAGCATCGAAGACTCAATCAAGAAAAGCACCAGCATTCGCCGAAGGAGCGGAAAAGGAGTAACCCAGAAAAAATTTCAGTGAAAAGGGATCGGAAAAGAAGGCAGAACGCACGGTCCCTGTACGCCGAGAGGCTGCACACCGCCGCGAACTCCTCCTCCTCCTCCTCCCCCTTGCCGCCGCCGCCCCACTCGACGACGCCGCCCTCCCCCACGTGCGCCTCCCTCGTGAAGTTCCTCCTCATGGCCCTCGCCCTCTTTCTCTGGCCATCTCTCGTTGTCACGGTCTCACCTTCGCTCGCGGCCTCATCTCTACTCCCTCGCCCTCGCCTCCACCCTCCATTGTCTTTCGGACACTCGTGTCGAAACGTGTCAACAAAAGTTGACCACGTGTCGATAAATCCGACACGCGGTTAACGCGTGTCCGAGCGTGTCCGAGCATGTTTACATGTCCGACACACTCCGACACATGTCGGACACGACACGGAAGCACGTGTAACGTGTCCGTGCAACATAGCACTTAATTATGGCTGAAACAAAAGTAATTTTATTTTTGGGTCGATTTAGAATCTAAAACCGAAAAATTTAGAAAATAAGATTCTAATCAAATTTTGTAAAATTTCCGAAACACAAATCAAATTGACAGTAAAAAGAATTTTTTTGGATTTCTTATTTTTTTCAATTTTTTTGGTCAAAAGTTTGACCAAAAGTCAACATTTAATTGATCCTTTCTAAAAGGTTGATTTATGAACTAAATCTTTGAATTTTTGAAAAATTGATTTGAGAAAAGTGAAATTAAGACTAATGGACATTTTTTGGGTGAAAATTCAATTTTTGACTCGAGATTGACTTTTGGTCAAAAGGTTGATCAAAAAATCAATCCAAAAGTCAACCTTTGACTTTTTGGTTTTTTTTTTCTTGAAAATTATTAAAAAAATTACTTAAAAGCGATAGTGCAAAAGAAAGAAATGAAAAATGACGGGCTTCTTCATAATCGGAAACTCAAGTCTTGATTTTTTTACGCTTTTGACGCGTCGACTAAAAATTAAGTGTCAACAAGTAATAGAAACCTTTATTTGTGTTATTTTTTGATGGAGAGGAGAACGTTCCTTTTAATGTACATTCTTTTCTATCTCTAGATTGCATTTTTTAGGAAGTTACCTTAACTTTCCTTAAGAGACAACTTGCACATCTTCAAAAGGTGCCTCTCATACACACCCCATCATAGGCAATAGATGCCTTTTGGACACACATCCCATTAGGGCAAACCGTGCCTCGTGGATACGCCCCATCATGGGTGACCTTCCGAAATATAACAATATGTATGGACATTCGTCTTTATGATTATGAGGCAACAATTTCTTCTCTTTTTTGGGAGGATCAGGCGGCAACTAGAATTTATCCAAAGAAAAAGGGCACGAACCGAACGAGACTGTAACAAGATGGACTAAAGACTCAATAAGAGATCAATGTTTACCCTCAAAACTTGAGGAACATGATGGATTACAAACTTGAACATCCATTACAAATTTAAGTTGAAGAAATAGAGGGAAAGAAATGTTTGATTGAGTCAAGTAGAAGAATCAAATTCGAGACATAATTTTGACGGGAGCGTCACAACAAACAGTGAGAACCTTCAATTTCCTTGCCCCCTACAAAAGCAAATGAAACATCAGGACGGATAATTACTTGTATGTGCAAGAAATAATTATGGATTTAGGCTTCCAACTAGTATCATTTATCGTTTGATCCTCTCACAGAATGAGAAAATTAGACCATAGATTCATCAAATTTTGTCCATCATTGAATGAGAAAATTAGATTAAGAGGGAAACTGACATACCCTGATTAGGTTCGTGAGCTTATCTGCTGTGAACTCAGCGCCGGAAAGCTCTATCACAACCACGTTTTCTATAGGCAAATTGGTTGCCTCAAAACCTTGATAATGTTTGGGTGTATGAGAGTAATGCAAACTGATCCATTTCAACTCGGAAAGACAACCCGCCAAGTCACCTCGACAAATTACGTTATTCAACCGAAGAAACTGGAGATGCGGGAACCGTTTAATTTGCTCCGCAGTGACTATTATAGTGTTGCTGACCTTCGCTTGCAAACAAAGTGCTCGAACACTTCCCTTGATCTGCTAATAACATTGAGGAGCAGTTGAAGGAACTTGTCAATATCCCACAAATTTATTTCATCCAAGAGAAGAAAAACTGAAATAGAAGAGTAGCTCCCTATTCAGAAACATCACTCCTCAATTAAGAACAAAGTAAGCAATTTTCTATTCAAATTTGGTCATACTTTACCTCTGTCAAACTTAATTTGAAAATGATGTCATCTCTCTCCCACAACCTGGTATCCTCTTGCTTAGCAATTGCCTTTCCAAAATCTCTAAACAGATCGTGCATCCAAAAACTATTATCGTCTAAAACCTTTATCATTCTCCTTTTAATAAGGACATCAATTGCATACTCTGCCCTAAATCCATAGTCTTTCCACAAGGAGATTGGACCGATCTTATTCTGACCCATAAAAAAGCATGCAATATCGAGAAATATTTGTTGTTGTTCCAGATCTAGGGAATCATAGGTTTGCCTTAGAATATTAGAGACACCATCATGAGGTGTCTCCCTTAGCTTCTTTACCATCTTGATCCATATTTCATTCCTGTTAATACCAAACAGCGATGAACCTAGTGCTTGAAGAGCTAAAGGTAATCCACCTGTACAACTCACAATGTCATGTGTAATATCTTTGTAGTTGCTTGTGGGATAGTCGCAATCGAAGGCATGCCTACTAAAAAGTTGAAGTGCATAATCTCGGCACAACTCATTCATTCCATAACATATGATTTCATACTTAAATCCTCTGATATTCAAAACTCTTTTGTCCCTAGTGGTAACAAGTATCCTAGTACCAGGATACAAAGAATTCACTCCGACTAGATTTTGGAGTTGGTTGCAATCATCAACATCATCCAATACAATTAGTACCTTCTTGTTGCGAACTGTGTTGCTAATCCTATAGATCCCATGATCAATTTCACGAATTTCACTAGCCACTCCAGGATTAGAGATATCGGCCAATAATCGTTCTTGCAACATGACTAAGCCCTTGGTTTTTTCCGTTTCCCTTATGTCAGGAAGAAAGCTGTAGTTATTTCCAAAGAGAGGACATAGTTTGTTGAAGACAATCTTCGCAAGGGTTGTTTTACCGATGCCGCCCATCCCATAAATTCCAATAAGCCGCACATCATTGGATTGGATGTCTAATAATTTGTTTATTTGTGCTATTGGACCATCCACTCCGACTAGATCATTGGTCACTTCTCTTTGTCTTCTCTGGAGCCTATCCACAACCTCTTTAACAACTGACTTGATTAGATCCCCATCGCTGCCACAGAGTTGAACAGTTTCAATTGAGAGAAGGTAATTATCAAGTTTGGGGTATATGATAGTATTCAACCAAGGAGGGACTATAGAGTCAATCCACCACCGCCTAGTGAATGGTTCCCAAGTAAGAAAAGTTGATCTTATGAACAAATAACATAATCAGAAATGTTATTTTTAAGTTATGAGATCGACAATGCTTGTGCAAAAGAAATTAGAAAGAACAGAAAAGGTAAGTGGTACTCTTTTGTAGATCAATTTGATAAACTAATCAAAGGGTAGATTGTAATCAGTTAAGTGATGGAGCCGGGAATCTAGTGTTGATACTTTATTTTGCGTATAAGAAAGAACACTACGTAAGAAACCGATATAAAACAGAGTAAGAAACCTTAATTCTTGTAAGTTCTTTTTTTTTTTTTTTTTTTTTTTAATGTTCATCGTGTTCAAAGACACTAAAATCTTATCACTGTATTATCATTTCACATAAAACAAAATAAACATAATTTTCCATCAAATATTTTGAGTTTTCACTTCTTTAAATTATAAAGATGGCATATATATATAAGTGAATATAGCTTGCACATGAGCGTGCCATGTCCTCAACCTCTAGCGACCTTTACCTAGTGCTTATATTATATGGTCACTTTAGCAAATCTCCGATTCTTATATATATATATATATATATATATATATATATATATATATATATATATATATATATATATATATATATATATATATATATAGTTATAAAAAGCAAATGCTTGAAAGGTTACATTTTATGGTTACACATGTTCTCCATCTAAGATTACAATCCCATATTCAATGAATAAACGGTATTTGGAAAGTTACCCGTCGTTTTTACATATAATGAGTATTAGAAAATCAATAAAAATTAGATTTTAGCAAAACGTGAACACTTGAAACAAATTAAGAGCCCGTTACCTTAAGTTTTTAGATTATTCAAATATGATTCAATGAATTATCTTCAATTTTGATAATTAATATCAATTTATAGCTGATGAAGATAATTCCTATCACTGTATAATTGGTGAGAATAAACTTTTGATTTAAGGGCTGCCATAATTTTTTAATGAGCTTTTGAAGGAGTTTTAGTATTATATGGATTGCAATAAGTCTGGAAGAAACTCTCACAATAAATCAAAATTTAGTTGGCAATATTTTACTAAATAAATATTGTAAGATGACAAAAATCAATATCTTTGTGAAAAGAATACGTTGGGGATGAAAATAGAATAGAGAGAAAATGTGAAAGTTAATCAGATATGTTAGTTCCAATTAATTAGAGCTGAGGGACTTGATCAGCAAAATTATACAAGTTCAATGGCTTGATAGACAAACTAAAACGGGGTTAATTAAACGGAAGGATCACACTACTTTGCCGATAACATGCATGAGCATGAACTTGAAGGGCAAGAGAAGAAGAGGAGAGGGGGGGGGGGTGCGGGGGGCGAGGAGATAGATGGGCTTTATGTTGCAGTAATCTGTTTTAGTTAACCCCAGTGTCGTGTGTGCGTGAGAGAGATTTCTCTTCTTTGTGCATTCCCAAAGAAAGATGAAATATATAAGTATTTCATTGTATCTAATCAACCTCGGAACGTTTGGTGATGAAAACTAAGATAATAAGGCAAATTCCATGAACTTGTAAAGCGATAAAGAGAATACTAACCCACATTCAGTGTAATTAATAGAGTTTATCAACACACTAAAAAATATTTTCAATCATCTATTGGAATAGTGGTGATTATTTTTAATATTCTCATTTTTTTTTGTTTAACTTATATTACAATCCAAAGCATGCTTTTATAGCAATAACAAATTTAAAGTATAGACTGCATTACACTTTAAGATAAGAAATTTCATTGTAACTTCTAAACAACAGCTCATGCTTCTTTCAGTTTAATCTCAATTAATTCTCATAAAGGTGTTAAAATATGGGACCGTTAATATGTCACTATTTTGATATGAATGTCTGTATAACATATCAAATATAGTAATGTAAGTAAATGATATTAACCAATAATCGTGATACAACTAAACTAGGATTAACAAAATTTGGAAAAAGGATGGAAATTAACGATCATGGTACATAATACACGGATCAAGTTAGTATTAAAAAAGATGACGCTCACCCAAATTTTTATACAATGGAAATTAGGACCAAACGAAATTATAATAATCCTATCAGGTTAAGTAAAATTTGGACACGTCATGTTTATTAAAAAGAATAGACATTTTAGTTAAATTTAGAGAAATTGGAGTTGGAATATAATTAAAAAAAAATTATTAGATTTATGGTTTGATTGTAAAAAATAATTTGCGCATTTATGATTAGATGGTTACCTTGAATATTTCTCCACCTCCCATCGCTGGGTGCCATCGACTTTGCCAAGAGCATACCGCCACTTATCTACTTCCTCTATGCCTTGCTCCAACTTCGATATGGCATTTCCGTACAACTCTGTTTTTAGCATCACATCATTAGGTTCCACATTATAAAAGATTGGCAATATCACCTTCTTATTTCCATCTTCTCTAGATTTAGAGGTGTTCTCCACCATCTTTGCAAGCTTTTGGAGGCACCAGTGACTCGAAGTGTAATTTGTGGAGAAGATAGGTATGAAGAGTCTACAGTCATCAATCGCTTGCAAAAGGTTGCCATTGATTCTTTTGCCCGGTTGAAGCTCTTCACCATCGATGAAAACATGAATCCCGGCATCTATCAAGGCATGGTAGAGGGTGTTGGTGAGCCCACAACGAATATCAGGCCTTCTAAAACTCAGGAACACCTGGTACTCATCTCTTAATGGATTGCTGGTGCCCATACCTATCTCTGATATCGCCATGGGAGCACTATTCGCACTCAGCAGAGTTAGCCCTCTCTCTCTCTCTCTCTCTCTCTCTCTAAAAGGTACTGTTGAAATACTTTTTCATCTAGCACATTGTCTCGGCCGTAGGCAAATTAGCAAGAAGCCGGAGATGTTCTGCAGATCTCGATACAAGTGGGTCACTTTTTATATTGAAGTGATGACGAAGACTTTTTAAAGACTTATCAGAGGACCGTTGAAATACTATTAATTTTATGACTCGAGATATGAGCCACCTACCAATCCATTTGGGAAATTAAAATTGACTTAGCTGACTAAAAGGTTTTGAGGGTGCAAATAACAATCATTCTATTCCAAACTCTATTTTTTTTTTTTTTTTTTGGTAAAGTCCAAACTCTATTTTTTATCGTTATATAATTTAGAAGAGTTTTTAAGCAAAAATACGCGTTTGACAACGATACAATCGTTTGATAAACCTTTTGAAATATCTCCCTTCCGAGTAACCTACGGGTGGGCGGCGATGGTGAGAGCAAGCAAAAAAAAAATATTTCTCATTTTTGTTTCAAAAACAAAAAAGTAGAAAATTTCCATTTCTCATTTTCTGTTCTAAACCTATTTATTGACTAAAAATTTGTCTTGGAAATACATAAATGAAATTGTCTAACTAGACGAATATCTGTTCCAAACCTATTCTCGGGAACAAAAAAAATGGAGAAACGAAATGGTTATTATTCATACCCTAATAATTTTGGAATATTCAAATCTAATCTTGAGTCCATATGATCAGTTCAGACATCAACCACAATTGGCAATACATTATTTCCAACTTGGGGAAGTGGCCTTATCATCAAAATTGTGAAACATTGACTTCCCCATCATGAACATGACATGCTTTGGTGTTGTCAAGGATTATTATTATTAGAAAATTATTACACTTTGCATATTTAAATATAACCCATTTGCCATAAATAAATGAATAAAAACTCATATAGGCAACTTCGCAGCAGGTGTGGCGTCCAATTTATAGTCAATCAAATTGACTTAGTGGACCAAAAGATTCTAGGAGTTTTGGAATATTTGGACCTAATCTAGAGTCCACACAATCGGTTCAGACATCAACTATAATTGGCAATACATTATTTCCAACTTGGAGAGAAGTGGCCTTATTATAAAAATTGTGAGACATCGACTTCCCCATCATGAACAGGACATGTTATGGCGTATTCAAGGATTATCATTAGAAAATTATTACGCTTCACATATTTAAATATGACCCATTTGCCATAGAAAAACGCGTAAAGGTAACTGCGCAGCAGGTTCGGTAGTCAATTTGCGGTCAATAAAGTTGATGGATTTGAAAATAATAAGGCAGAGACCATTTGAAAAAAAGCAATTCCAACAACCCATGGA
Organism: Eucalyptus victrix; assembly: GCA_016097545.1. NCBI lineage: Eukaryota > Viridiplantae > Streptophyta > Magnoliopsida > Myrtales > Myrtaceae > Eucalyptus > Eucalyptus victrix. Next base: position 52,512,800 of record CM027842.1, read on the forward strand.
GGTGCATCTTTTCAAACGCCCAATTTCTTTCAAGTCCCTTCTTTGTACTTGTCACATGGCTCTGTCTATGTTGTCAATTGGGGCGCGTTTGTTTGTGTTTTTGTTTAAAAATTGTTCGGGGAACAGAAATAGAAAAAAGTGTTTCGTTGGGGAACAATTTTTGAACAAAAAAAGGCGTTTGGTAAACTTATTCCGGAAATAAAAAACAAACGAAACATGTTTGGTAAATTTGGATAATTTTTTTATTTCTTTTTTATTTTTTTTTTTTTTTATTTTTCCTTTTTTTTTTTTTCTTTTTTCTTTTTTATTTTTTTTTTTTTTTTGGCCGGTCGCCGCCTCGCCATGGCCGGCGACCGGCCGGCGAGGCCGAGCTCGCCAGCCGCGGGCGGCGGCGCGGCCTCGCCGGCCACCGCCGGGCGAGGCCGAGGCTCGCCGGCCGCTGGCCGGGCGAGGTCGGCCTCGCCGGATCGGGCGAGGCCGAGCCCTCGCGCGGCCGGCTGGGCGAGCCGATCTCGCCGGATCCGGCGAGGCCGAGGCTCGCCGGGCTGGCGAGCTCGGCCTCGCCGGATCCGGGCGAGATCGGGCTCGCCCGGCCTACGGCGAGCCTCGCCCGGGCCGGGCGAGGCCGCCGGCCCTCGTCGGCCGGTCGCCGGCCATGGCCGAGGCCGCGACCGGCCAAAAGAAAAAAGAACAAAAAATTAAGAGAAAAAAGAAAAAAAAACAAAAAGTGTTTCTCATTGTTTCAGAAACAAGAAACAAGAAATTTGTGTTTTTGTTTGTTTTCTTTTTTGTTCCGGGAACAAAAGAACAAAAAGGAACAGAAACGCACCCAAACGCGTTTTGTTCCTTTTTGTTCCAGGAACAAAAAAACAGAAAAATTGTTTAAAAACAAAAAAAAGAAGTGCAAACAAACGGGCCCTTGGTGGCCGATGATAGAGAAGACGGGACAAGAGAAGTGGCCTTATTATTAAAATTGTGAGACATCGACTTCCCTATTATGAACTAGGCATGCCATGGCGAATTCAAGATTATTATTAGAAAACTATTACACTTCACATATTTAAATATGACCCATTTGCCATAAAAAAAAAAATGCGTATAGGAAACTTCACAGCAAGTTCAGTATTCAATTTGCAGTCAATAAAGTTGATGGATTTAAAAATAATAAGGTAGAGACCAATTAGAAAAAAGTAATTCCAGCAACCCATGGAGGTGCATCTGTTCAAACGCTCAATTTTTTTCAAATTTCTTCTTCGTACTGGTCGCATGGCTCTATCTACGCTGTCAAGTGGTGGCCGACAACGGAAGACAGGACATGAAAAGTGGCCTTATTATAAAAATTGTGAGACATCGACTTCCCTATCATGAACAGGACATGCTATGATGAATTCAAGGACTATTATTCGAAAACTATTACACTTCATATAACAAAACGCGTATAGGCAACTTCGCAGCAGGTTCAGTACTCAATTTGCAGCCAATAAAGTTAATGGATTTAAAAATAAGGTAAAGACCAATTGAAAAAAGGCAACTCCAAGAACCCTGGAGGTGCACCTTTTCAAACGCGCGATTTCTTTAAAGTTTTTTCTTTGTGCTTGTCACATGGCATGTCAATAATCTCTAGATTGCTTGCTTAAAATAATTATTATGTTGTAGGAGTAAAGTCTAACTAGATACCACACACAATGTGCGCTTTGAGGGAATAAAATAATGAAAAGCGTTATTTTATCTTGAGACAAACAGTTATTTTATTTTATTTTTTTTAACAGAAGAGACAAACAGTTATTAGATGTGAGAAAAAATGGTCAAATCGTTAAACCAAATCTAACCAAGCTTTTTTTTTTCCCTTCAGTCTGGCTTAATAGTACTTTTTGAAAAAAGAAAATGATGGTTTACAAATCAAATGCTTTCAGTTTTTTTCAAAACCGAACCAACCGTGAAACCATATTGTATTAAACTATTAATTCTGCCAATTATCTTTACTACTTATGTCCAACTGTAGATATTGCTAGAGAACAATAATAAAGATTAAATGTTTGAGAATCGTATTATTTGTAATCCAAAAGTACAAAAGTGAATTCAGAGCAGATGTTGTCCCCTTTGCCAGATCCACGCGACAAGCACGAAAAGGTACAATTGTTTAAGAAAATAAACAAGAAAAAAGAAGAAGAAGAAGAAGAAGAAGAAAAGGTACGACTGTGTTGAGCAAAGGGGAAAAAAGAAAAAGAAAGGTACATCTCACTTCGACAAAAAAAAAAAAAAAGAGGTACAGTTGTATGAGTTATTGTGTCTATTTTTCTAACTGGTCCCACCTTACTATTTATAAAGGCATCGACTTAAATGATTATAAGGATCTATTTGTTAACGGATCAAATAGTAATTAATTATATTTTTTATTTAAAAAATAGAAATTGGTTTAATAATTTTTTTGTTCCTGAGAAACAATTTGTTTCGAAAATAGATATAAAATATAATTAAGATATAAAAAAAATTGCTTCTTTATTTTCAAGAATTATTCTAGAATCAAGCCAAAAATTTTTTTTTTTTTTTTTCTTTTCCTTTTTCTTTTCTTTTCTCTTTTTCTTCCTCATTGTTGGTCTCCAACCATGGCGATGCCCAGTGACTAGTTAGGTGAGGTCAAGCCTCGCCAGGTCTCACCGTTAGCCACCACGAGACAAGACCTTGCCAGGCTAGGGCAAGGCTGGTCTCACACCGGCTAGGCAAGGCTCCAGTGAGCTCACCAGACCTCACCTTATTATGGGGAAGCTTCGACGAAGTTGATGGACCTCACCCAGTCGCCAACCATTGCCATGGTTGGTGACCGACTAGAGAGTAAGAAGAGAGATGGAAAAAGAAAAAGAAAAAAAAAAGAGAAAAATATAATAAAAATATTTTAAAATTAAAAGAAATTTTAATTCACAAAAGATTTTGACATTTTACGGAATGTATTTCTATCTCAATAATAGAAATTTTGGACAATTACTAAACGCTATTAAATGCTCAAAAACTCATATAGGGAACACAATAACAAAGAATCATTTCTAAGTAAAAATTATTTCCGAGAATATAATGGTTACCAAATGCATAATAAATTGGAAGTCGCACCTACTCCGAAATTGCCAATATTTGTTTTTTTAATTTTTTTTATCACAAACGGGGTCACATTCAAACATTTAAAGTAAAATATTTTTTTTACTTTAGGATGAATGCCCATCGTTACTGGTTAAATGAAACATCCACACATAAATTTTTTTGTCATTTTCAAAATACTATTATTCTTATACCATGCATAATCAATAAAACCACTTCTGATTTGGTGTGGGATGGCTAATAAGTGCCTGAAAAGCACTCATTAATAATAACTTTCTAATAATAATCCTTGATTGGTGGCCATAGCATATCCTATTCAGGACTCGAAAGCAAATGTTAGAAGATATCCAGAAGTTCTTTGGATTCAGAACAGGTGTCGTCTACATTGCCAGAGCCACGTGAAAAGCACGAAGAAGAAGAAACTCCACGTCATCTTGTAATGATAATGTCCTCCACTTTATTATATTGACTTGGAATTTTCTACGGAGACAAAGCCATGTGAAAAGCACGAAAAAAGAAGGCACTCCATGTGATCTTGTAATGATAATGTCCTCCACTTTATTATATTGACTTGGAATTTTCTACAGAGACAAAGCCATGTGAAAAGCACGAAGAAGAAGAAACTCCATGTGATCTTGTAATGATAATGTCCTCCACTTTATTAATTTTAAATCCATAACTTTATTGACTCTGAATTTTCTACGGAGACACAGCCATGTGAAAAGCACGAAAAAAGAAGGAACTCCATGTGATCTTGTAATGATAATGTCCTCTACCTTACCATTTTTAAGTCTATCAACTTTATCCACGAAAAAAGAAGGAACATATTATTATTTTTTTTTTTTTTTGGTGAAAGGAACCCCGCGTACCGATACCGGAGATAAACCACTAGGGGCACGCATCATGCTACCCACCACACATGTGCCACCGGATAAGTCACCAAATGGCTCAAAGCTAGCCTTTCTGCAACTTGCGTTGCAGGAGCTTCGAACACTAGACCTCTTCGATAGAAGTCTAGTGCCAACCCAACTAAGCCACCGCGGCAGGTGGTACGTATTATTATTGTTGTTGATGTCTAAACCTATTATATCAACTCAATATTAGATCCGAATATTCCAAATCTCTTTGAATCTATTGGTCAGCTAAGTCAATTTTAATTTCCCAAATCGATTGGTAGTTGGCTAATATCTCGACTTTTGGTAAAATTAATAATATTTCAACAGTCCTCTAAAAATCTTGGAAGGCCTTCGTCGTCACTTTTATATTAAAGTCACTGATTTGTATTGTAGAACCGCAAAACATACTCGGCTTCGTGCAAATTGCATCTATCTGCTTTCATGCGCTAGATGAAAAAGAGCTTCAATAGTGCTAATTATAGAACCATGAAGTGAGCTCCTATGGCGAACTCCGAGAGAGGAACGAGCAAGTACCAGGTGTTCCTCAATTTTTGTGGGTCCGATACTCGCAAGGGATTCACCAATAGTCTTTACCACGCCTTGGTTGATGCTGGGATTTGCGTTTTCATCGATGATGAAGAGCTTCCACCAGGAGAAACATTTAGTAGCAACCTTCTGCGAGCAATTGACGAGTCCAAACTCTACATAACCATCTTCTCCCCAAATTATGCTTCACATCACTGGTGCCTCCGTGAGCTTGCGAAGATGGTGGAGAACACCTCTAAACCTGAAAAGGATGGGAATAAGAAGGTGATATTGCCCATCTTCTATAACGTGAAACCTAATGATGTGAAGCTGAAAACTGATTTGTATAGTAAGGCCATATTGGAGTTGGAGGAAAAGATGGAGAATCAGAAGAAGAAGTTCAGCACAAAGGAAGTGGAGACGTGGAGACGGGCTCTCGAGAATGTCGATGCCATCCAAGGATGGGAGCTAGAGAAATATCGAGGGTAATCATCTAACTATAAACATAAAAACCTTTTCTTTTTACCCAATCAGGCATAAATCTAATCAAAGTTCGTTAATTATCTGTCAACTGCATTTTCTCTAAATTTAAATAGGAAGTCTCAAACACTTCTTTTAAATCATGGGATATCCAATATGATTTTCTGACCTAAGAGGACCATTCTAATTTCGTTTTTTTTACCTCATTCCAATGTATAAAAATTTGGCTTTGCTTAAACTTTTTCATACTAACTTTTGATCCATGTACTTATTAAAATTTCAAATGTATGCTAGAGAAATTGATATGAACCTGTAAGCAGTTGTTTTCCTCATAAAAGAAAAAAAGAAAGTAGATCTAATATTGCAGTAACTAATCACGCATTCATATTCTACTTGATTCAAAGATGAAGCATCTCTTTTCCTCTATTCCTTCAACTCAAAAATGTAGTGGATGTTCAAGTTTGGAATCCATCATGTTCCTCAAGTTTTGAGAATAACGTTGAACTTTTATCAAGTCTTTAGTCCATCCTGTTCCAGTCCCGTTCGGTTCGTGCCCTTTTTCTTTCGATAAATTCTAGTTGCTGTCTGACCCGCCCCAAAAATAAAAGAAATAGTTGCTTCATAATTATCCATACATACAAGCATGATAATCCATGTGACTACTAGGTAGAGTGACCACGGAAAGTAAATTACTGGGTAAAACTGTCACGCGAACATGACGCGTGCACACAATTTTTATTGTTTTAAGTGAAATAATAATGTGGTGACAAATTGTTTGCGTCCTTGAACCCAATGAATATTCAAAAAAATGAGCTCGCAAAATTAATTGCGTTATTTTTATTTCGGTGAGAAACAAGAACACTTTGTCTTACACCTATTTTGTATTGGTTTCTTACGTGGTGGTTCTTTCTTAGATGCAATAATAAAGTATCAACATTAGATTCCTGGCTCCGTCACTTAACTGAGTAGAATCTACCTTTATGATTAGTTTATGAAAATTGATCTATAAAAGAGATGTGAAAAAGACTTGTTAGATGTTTGAATTAAAATAACTTATTTATATACTCCTTTTCTGTTTTTTGAATTGTTTTTGCGAAAGAATTGTCGATCTCATAACATAAGAACAATATATTATGATTATGTTATTCGCTCATAATTTTAACGTTTCCATGGAAAAAATGTTTAAGCTAATTAGATTGAAATTAGTTGACTTAGCATTTGGTTGGTCAACATGCAAGGAAATGAATTTGTTACTTTTTCTTAATTGAACCGTACAACTTTGTGGCAGCGATGGGGATTTAAGCAAGGCGGTTGTTAACGAGGTTGTGACTCGGCTTCAGACAAGACAAAGAAAAGTAACTAAAGATTTAATTGGAATGGAGGATCGATTAGCAGCCATTAACAATTTATTAGAAATCGACTCCGGTGGTGTGCGGCTTATTGGAATTTACGGGATGGGCGGTATGGGTAAAACAACACTTGCCAAAACAATCTTCAACCAACTATGTCCTCGCTTTGGGAAAAGTTGCAGCTTTCTTGATAACATAGGGGAAACAGCAAAAACCAAGGGCATGGTCCAGTTGCAAGAACAATTATTGTCTGATATCTCTAATATTAGAGTGCCTCGCAAAATTGTTAATATTGATGATGGGATCCAAGCGATTGAAGAAACAATTTGCAACAAGGAGGTACTAATTGTTTTGGATGATGTCAATGACAGCAACCAAGTCCGAGAACTAATTGGAATGGATACTTTATGTCTTGGTACTAGGATACTTGTCACCACTAAGGACAATGGGGTTTTGAATATCAGGGGATTGAAGTATAGATTCGAGCATTATGAACTAAAGGGTTTGAGTGACGAACACGCACTTCAACTATTTAGTAGGCATGCCTTCAATGACCACTATCCTCTAGCTGATTACTACACTCTTTCGAAAGGCATTGTGTCTACTACAGGCGGACTACCTTTAGCTGTTCAAGCAATAGGTGCATCCCTTTATGATAAAAAAAGGAAAAAAATATGGAAAGAGGTGCTGCAAAAGCTGGGGAAAACACTTAATTGGGATGTGATGGGAAAGCTAGAGATTAGCTATGATGCCTTAGAACCAGATCAAAAACAAATATTTCTCGATGTTGCATGCTTTTTCATTGGTCGGAGTGTGACTGAACCAATCTTCGTGTGGGACGATTGTGGGTTTAGACCGGAGCATGATATTGATGTACTTATTAAGAGGTGCATGATAAAGGTTTTGGATAACAATAGATTTTGGATGCATGATCAGTTTAGAGATCTTGGAAGAGCAATTGCTAAGAAAGAGCGAACCAGGTTGTGGGATAGAGACGACATCACTTGCGAATTAAGATCGATGGAGGTAAAGTATGACTAAATTTTAATAGAAAATTGCTTATCCTGTTCCTAATTGAGGATTCACATTTCTAAATTGGGAGCTACTCTTCTATTTCATTTTTTTTTCTCCTTCTCTTGACGAAATAAAATAGTGATATATGAAAAATTCCTGCTCCTGCTCCTCAATGTTATTGGCAGATCAAACAAAGCGCTCAAGCACTCTATTTGCAAGCGGAGTTTGGCAAACCTATAACTGTCACTGCGGAGGAAATTGAACGATTCCCGCATCTACAATTTCTTTGGTTGAGCAACGTAATCTGCCTAGGCCGCTTTACAGGCTGTCTTTCCAAGTTGAAATGGATCGGTGTGCATTACTCTCATGCATTTTATTCTTGGGTGGATCCGGAACATCATCAAGGTTTTGAGGCAACCAATTTGCCTGTGGAAAACTTGGTTGTGGCGAAGCTTTCTGGCCGTGAGTTCACAGGAGAGAAGGTCAGCAACCTAGCCGAGGTATGTCAGTTTCCCTCTTAGTTTAATTTTCTCATTCAAGGAAGGACAAAATTTGATTGATCTATAGTATTATTTTCTCATTCAATTAGAGGAACGAATGACAAATGATGCGATTGGGGAGCCCAGATTCATATTTATTTCTTGTGCAGACATCTAATTATCTGTCTGGGTTTTTCATTGGTTTTTGTAGGGGGCAAGGAAATTGAAGGTTCTTACTATTTATTGTGACCCTCCAGAGGGAAACCCGAGAGACTTTGACTGATTGCTGAGCGGACATGCACAATCCCTCTTGCAAGCTTGCCTTTCGTACAAAGGCCTCCCAACCCTTACAATCACAATTTGGTTTTTTCTTTTAATTATTCATGTGATATTAATGGTATGCTTCAATGAAAAACTTAAGGTCAAATTCCGAGAAAGTAAACAATTTTTTGGTGTTTCTTTATGCTTAAAATAAGTTGAAAAAAAATTGGTCTCTTGATATTTGATGAGAGATCGAGAGCTAAGAAAATAGTAAATAAATTTAGGGAAAATGATTTCCCTTTTGCTGTGAGCTTGTTGTTTTTAGTTTAGGGATACGAACAAGCCCAAAAGAATCAGTGGGAGAAGCTTGAAGACTTGAGGAACAGAGGTAAAGTGCATATAGAGGTTCGAGGCACACCAAAATGGGAAGTTAAGATGGCCCCATCTTCCGCGTGGATGCATATATGCAACAGACTTTAGCTAGATTTGTTGTCCAATTGAAATGTCAATTTGGGTAAGGGTGGGGTAGATTATTGGGTACTCAAAATCGGGTTATTACCCTGTAAATGGAAGTCATATTATTCTTCTCTTGTTAAACTCCAGTGTTCCGAGAGAACAACAATTTTAGGGAGACGGCACTTCACTACAGAGCTTCGTGGGTGAGAGACAGATGAGAGGATGTATTGTAAGAGCATTTTGTTCAAACTAGTTTGTCCATTGTGAGAGTAATAAAGGTATCTTAAGAGGGGAGAGTTAACATATTCACCCATGATGGGGTATGTTCAAGAGGCACCGGTTTGCCCATGATGGGGTGTGTTTGAGAGGCACCCTTTAAAGAGATGCAAGTGGTTGTCTCTTGAGAGAAGTTAAGGTAACTTCCTCATAATGCAATCCAGAAAAAGAATAGAGTGTACATTGAAACAAAGTTCTCCTCTCCATCGAAAAACACACAAAAGGGTCTATCATCACACTGAGAAAACGGTCAGTATCAACGCTGTGGAACGAGAATACTTTCCTTGTGATTGTAATCGGACCATCGTAAAGTCATAGATTTGTCCACTGCTCGCTATTGATTCAACTTGTTATCCGAGGAACTGGACTAGGCAAGTTTGAGCAAAAACCGTCGTTAGACTCTTGAGTCTTTATCTTCAATTGGCACTTTGGGTTATGCTGCTTGAATGACAATAACTCTTGCTATGTCTCAATATGAGGGTAAAATCGATTGAGATTATCTACCAATTTGACATAGATTCAACAGACTCACTTGGGTTGTACAATGAATATAAGTGCATAGAGAATGAATTGCTCTTCGTTATTCTAGGGCACTTAAATTATCGCGAGTGTTCATATGAAATAAAGACACCCGAAGATTGATGCAAGTGTGAGCAAGAAGATTTTTCTCCCCTCTCTCATCTTGTGAAGCCGCCTCGTCTCCGATTTGCCCCAATGTGGGGTGGTTCTTGACAAGGGTATGACAGAAATTTCACCAGTGTATGGGGCTCAAAGGGGGTGAGCGATGGATGACCTGGTAGATAAACGAAATGCCTCTCATTGTTCTGGTTATCGTACCATTCACGAGAAAACTATTTACCTTGCCGACGTGGAATTTTCTGCACTCATCTCACAAGTATATAGATAGGGAACTGTGTGTAGGATATGGCTTTCCTTTCATCATCTTGACGCGCCCCATCCAGCATGCTCGATCAATCTTGTATTCTTCATTTAGCTGTCTATTCTAATAATCCTCAGTGAAATCAGTGATTTAGACAGACAAAATCATTATGCAAAAATTCAGTTTGAAAAGGCATGCAACATTTTAAATATAATGGAGTTTGTATTCTCAAAACAAATGAACGGTTTTTATTCAAAAAACCTTATTAACAGCTTTATGGATGTTTATTTAACAGAATTGTATTTACAAATATGTTAAATTTTGAACATCAAAAGAGTTATTCACAAAAGGGTGTCGATGAACTATCTCTATTCAATAGGGAGATGACACAAGAATGATCAGCTAATATTGGGAATCTGATCATTGATTTGACGAGCACTTCTGCTTTTGCCTCTGCAAGAGAGAAGATGAAAATGGATCAATCAATAGGGCCAAAATTAAAGGTGAATTGAGGCCTGAAGGATCTCTGTCATTTGCTTAGGTGATACTTGAGACACCATTTTGCTTGGAAGAGCTCATCAGAGTCTGACATGCCTCTCATTGATTTGTTTTCCACATTTTTTACGGTCAAGTGATCCTACAACAGACAAGAGGGAATGTATTAGTCACGAACTCTTTCAGGAGTCGAATAACTGGAAACGATACAACTTTACCCTTCACTGGTTTGCAGATGATTGGATGGACCTAAAGTGAGAGAGGGACACGAAGTCCTACGTACCTTGCTTCGTTAGGTCAATTATTCTCACGTTTTTGTAGTTGCAGGAGAAGCAAAAAATTGTCATTAGTGTTTACAAGTGGCAACTATACCATTTCTGAGGATTGAACTTTGGTCGCGTTTGGGCCACTTCATTCCTCAATCCACCAAGCCGCGGTACTGGTAATATTTGTGGAGCGCTAAACTGGCTCCTAAATGACACGTCCTTTTATGCCAGGTTAGATAAATTCGATACGGGTCATTTCCATGTACTAGCTTGGCCAAGATTGGTTTGCCCAAATCAACCATTGAGTTCGGCTCTTGAATCCCGATGCTTTCTATCAATAGGAGAAAATATGTCAAAAGCGAGTTCAGAGAGAGAGTATTGGAAATGATACCGAATTATCCTTCCCCAGAGTTTGTATTTGTTGACTCCTAGGGATCTTTGAATGTTGATGACAGCCTCTTCGTCTTTACACAGTTCGACATCTCTTTCGATTAGCCTTTCTCATTCGTGGTCATGTATCCATGATTAATGGTCGTTAATTCATTTTCAATGCCTTCATTCTGTGGAATTTTTCTTGTCTTTGACCATATGACCATTAGCAGCATTGGGCAAAGTCATGTATCTCAAGCTTTCATGGAATCTGAGATGGACAATTAAAACCTTCAGTTCTTTGATGACAATCGCTTCTTGGGAGAGCATGCGTTTGGAATAAGAAGTGAGGTTTCCAGGTCTTAATGTCATCATTTGGAATAGGGGGTTAGAGATCGCCTCAATTGTCTGGATTTTCTCCCTATTGACAGTAGCTAATTCAAAGGAAGAGAAGAAATCCCTCCCCTGTGCTTCTTGGCCTGTCGATGCTAGAAATCCCATTAATGAAACCGTAGTATTTAGTTGCTTGGGCACGTCGTGCGAAGAAGACATTGCTCAAACTTGAGACAAAGTTGTGCAGGAGCGAGGTGGAGTGCATAGAGCTCCAAAGACGACTCTCAAAATGAGGAGGCTAAGAGCAGTATGGAGGAGATTACTCTGCCCAAGCTACCATGTTATGCATGCTTTGATTTCAACCATACGCCTATGCCTATTGAGATAGCTAGTACAAGCACCTAGAGGGGGGTGAATAGGTGCACAAACAACTTTTGCAGAATATAGTATAAAACTTTACTTTTAACTTGAGTCTATTTAACAGTAGACTTTGAAGAGGAAATTAGACTCTAACAATCAAATAGAGTTATGAACAAAGTAAAAGAGTTCAGGGAAGAGAATAAGAATTCAAGGTTTATAGTGGTTCGGTTTAATCCAAGCTTACGTCCACTCTTCCACACCGACAGCCCATCGGCTGGATTTCATTATGAATCAAAAGAGTCGTTACAGTATCAAATCCTTGATTCTACAGTGTAGAGACTCTGCTACACTTCCTCAAGGTCTCACAAGAATCTAAACTCTCTTTTGAATACAAATTTATGCTCAACAATTGAATCAGCAAAGAACAAGGAGCTTCAGACTTTGGAATTTTTCTATCGCGCACACACTCGAATAACTAGAGCGTCTTCCTTATATACTCCTTCATGCCTTTATAACCGTTGGCACCTTCCAAATGAGTTCTTTCAATCTACCCATTGGATAGAATCAATTAGGGAGATCTCGAGTTACTTAAGGAATGTGATGATAGCCCACCAATCATGATTGCCCATATAATCAGGATTTAGGTTTCCATATGTAGAACCTTCCAAGTATACTTCGCCATTCAACGGATCCAAGTTACCCAAATTAATTTCAAAACGAATAATAGATCTTGAGGTGCTATCTCCAGCCGTGGGATCTTCTTCAGCCGCTCGAATCAAATCCTTAAAGAAATACTCGATTCTGGATAAGTCTTCTTCAACAGTCTAAAAACTGTCAATGAGGGCAGACTTTAAATCTTGAGTCTGGCGGTCTGGCGGTCTTCAGACTTTGACGAAAGAGTCTGCAAGTCTTCAGACTAGACTGATGGAAATGTTTTGTCAGCTTCAAAACAAATAAGGAAGTTTTCTTCAACAATCTCCCCCTTTTTTATGGTGACAAAACTTTCCTACAGATTTGAATTCTTTTAACCTACAAGACAATACTCAAGCAAACAGAGATATCTCATAAAAGATAAATGGATTAGGATAAAGATAGTATCGAATCTGCATCCACAGGAAATGATTTAGTCCTATAAAAACAACTATCTTTGCCATGAGAATATCAACAATGCTTAAGATACTGCAAGCATTAAGCGATCAAAACACAGTCCAAACCATCAAAACATAGTCCAAGCCAGTCACAACCAAACAAAGTAAAGTCAAACAAAAGTTAAACAAAAGTCAAATCTACACCAACTTCTCCCCATTTTTGTCAACATTAAAAAGGTAGAGACGAAATAGAGATTTGGATAAAATTAAGATTGTTTTGGAATGTGAACAAGCTGGAAATCTCCCATCGACTTGACAGTCTCCTCCAGCTTTCTCAAATCCTCCTTCAGTTGCGCTACTTCCTCACCCTTGGCAGTTGCTTGAACTTGAAGATTAAGGGCTTGAACTTGATTGTGCAAAGAAACTGAAGAGGCTTGACTAGCATTCTGCATATTCTGAATTTCGCATCCCAGGGCATAAATCTGGCCTCACAACTCCAAAAGAACATCAGGCAATCTTTGAAAGTCTGCTGAGTTGTCAGTTTCAGTGCTTGCTTCAGCATGGTCAGTTTGTGGAGTATTGGCAAATGATGACATTTCAACATGAGCACCCAGACTTGGAGATGAAATCTCATGACCTTCTTCAGGAAATTGAGAGGCATATACATCTTCTGGATCGGCAGGAGAACGACTAACATCATCACTAGTAAAAGCAAGTGAAGAAGTACCTCTTTTCTCAGCAGCTCTCCCTGTTTCAATGCCTTCGGGTGGAGAGAAGTACTCTTCATGCTCTGTCTCATCTTCAGTGACATGATGACCTTGTTCTCCTCTTTCTTCTTCTTCTGTTGTTCTTTCTTCCTCTGCTGCTTTCCTCATTGCTTCCCTTTCTTCACTTCTCTGCTCTGTATCTTCTCTGTCTTGATCCTCTCTCTCCTCTGTCTTTGGAACAAAACGCTGAAGGTTTCTTAAGGCAAGAGCGGAAATGGTAACATCATCCTCATCTTCTTCATCCTCCAAGATGAGTTCTCTCCTTTTCTTGGATGGAGCTGTCATGGGCTCCTTGCCTTTCTGTTTTGCAGCCATAGAGACTTGATGAGTCTTGACAGAGGTTTTCTCCTCAAATCGCTCTAAAACCTTGTTCAGCTCCTTCAGACACATTTTGGAATCCATCTTCAGTCCCACCACCATTTGATCACAGGTTCGAACACACAAAATTTTGGGAGGCTGAATATGAAAATGTCTGAATAACTTAGTAACAAGTGTTAAATAAGGAAGTTAGCCATTGTCCTTCACCATCGATCTATACATGTGAAACATGATAGTGTGCGGCAAAGAGAACTTTTTGCCAGCATTGATAGCATACATTAGCTTCGCTTCTAAATTGGAGACGATTAGTCTTTGAAGTCGATTTGGGTCTCAGACAATTGATCACAATATTGTGAAGCAAGACATTTGAGGCATTCATCCTCAAGTATAAAATTCGACCTTCTGCCATTCCATCCCGAACAAGCTCCACAGTCGCACGACCAGTAGACACACTAATTGATTGGAACACCCCTCTCTCTACTCCAATCACATCAGCCAGAGTATCCATATCAACTACATAGTCCTGATCTCTAACACTGAAAGAAAATCTATTCGCATCCAAAAAGCTTAGATTAGAATAGAAATACGCAATAAGTTCTGGATGAGCCACTGTTGTCTCAGAGCAAAATCGTTCAAGTTGAAGTAAAGTAAATTTCTCTTGCAACTTCACGTTCAGAGAATCGAGAAAATCAAAATCCACACTCCTTGGGTTCATCACCCCTTGCTTTAGCAACTTAGAGTAAGTTCGCTTGTGTTCCTAAGAACGAAACAGATCTGTCCTTTTGCTTTGAATATTTGCGGCAACACTCATTTTAAGCTTAAAATGAGTGAACATCTTTTCATCATCATTTCCATCAGGTTGACTAAGTCCTCCAACACGTGGAACGCTTGGAATATTCGCAAAATCTCTTTCTGTAGAGCCTGTAGGAGCAACTCCCAAACGTTCCATCATTCACAAAAAGTGGGTTTCATTTCGATACCCTTTTTCTTTCAAAAATTCATCAATAAAGTTCAAGGGAGTACCTCCATCCTTCAAGGCATAGTAGAGTTTGAAGGTAAAAGCAGGCTTTTGAGTTCTTATAGGTTCAGCATCCTCAATAATTTCTCCCTCCGCTTGTTGTTGAACATCCTGTGGTCTAGCCTGAGGAGAATGACACAATTGAGAATGTTGTGGATTCTACTGATGCCTTGGAGATTCTTCTTCCTCCGTAAGGTCAAAGTGCGTAGGACCCTCACGCATATGCTGTGGTCCCCTGCTTGCAAGCCTTGAAGACTTTCTTTGAAAAGACATTCTCACAGTCTTTGAGAGATTCCAAACTCGATTCGTGAGAAAGATGAAAACTTTGAGGATTAAACTAGAGAGTAAAAGTAAGAAGGTGGTGTTCTATGCTTTTAGGGTTTGTGAGTAAAACAGAGAAAGACAAACAGTATATAAAGCAATCGAAACGGGGTATACGGATCGCCGTAAAAGGAAAAATAGAAAATGCCATTTCAAAAATAACTTCCTTTTTAAAAATAGATAACTGTCAAAAAAGATAACTTCTTTTTCGAAAAGGAATGATTGCTATAATTACAAAACTTGGGAATATAACATCAATCAATTGCAAATTAATAGGCATTCGTACCTTTTCGAGTTTTTATCCGAGAGATAAATTTCTAAATCCGAAATAACTTGCAGTCGTGATTCTTGATCTTCTGAGTCTAAGCATCTTTAGACTTTTATCCTTGAGTCTGAGTTTCTTCAGACTTTAAGATATTAAGTCGGAACGAATAGACTCAAATTGACTTTTCTCTAGAGGTTTTGTAAATATGTTTGCCGGTGATTCTTTGAGTCAATGAATTGAATCAAGACTTCTCCATTTTGAACTTAGTCTCTAATAAAGTGATCTCGAATCTCTATATGCTTTGCTCTTGAATGAAGAATTGGATTCTTGATAAGATTAATTGCGCTGGTGTTGTCACATTTGATCTCCGTGCATAAATCTTCAATTCCAAAGTTTCTTAGCTATTGTTTTATCCATAAGATTTGAGAACAACAACTTCCAAGAGCCACATACTCTGCTTCTGCTATTGAAAGAGTTACAGTACTTTGCTTCCTTGAAAACCAAGATACTATCCTGTTAACAAGCAATTGACAAGTGCCCGAGGTGCTCTTTCTATCAACTCTGCATCCTGCTAGATTTGCATCTGAGTATCCAAGGAGAGTAAAGTCTCCTTCTTTAGGATATCAGAGACCCAAATTAAAGGTTGTTGCAATGTATTTGATGATGCATTTTGCAGCACTTAGATAAGATTCCTTAGGATCTGATTGAAATCTGGTACAAATGCAAACACTAAACAAAATATCAGGTCTAGAAGTAGTAAGATAAAGAAGTGAACCAATGATACTCCTGTACAGCTTCTGGTCAACTTTCTTTCCTCCTTCATCTTTTTCTAGCTTCGAAGAACTTGACATTGGTATATCAGTCTTTTTGCAATTTTTCAGACCGAATTTTTTAACAAGTTCCTTAGCATATTTTTCTTGGTGAATGAAAGTTCCTTCCTTCAATTATTTTACTTGTAGTCCGAGAAAGAATGATAGTTCACCTATTATGCTCATCTCGAATTCATCCTACATAGATTTAGAGAATTTCTTGCACAGATTTTCATTAGATGATCCAAAAATAATATCATCATCATAGATTTGAACAAGTAAAAAGTTTTTATTTTCTCTTTTGATAAATAGAGTAGTGTCTACTTTACCTTTAACAAAGCCATTTTAGATTAAAAACTTACTTAACCTATCGTACCAAGCTCGAGGTGCTTGCTTTAAACCATAGAGAGCGTTTTTCAGTTTGAATACAAAGTCTGGTTTCTTTGGGTCTTCAAAACCGAGAGGTTGTTCCACATAGACTTCCTCTTGGATAAAACCATTTTAGAATGCACTTTTGACGTCCATTTGGAATAACCTGAAATTCTTATAACAAGCAAAGGCAAGTAATAATCTAATTGCTTCTAACCTTGCTACTGGTGCGTAAGTCTCATCATAGTGTATCCCTTCTTCTTGCGTATATCCCTTGGGCACGAGTCTTGCTTTGTTTCATTTTTCGTCAATCTTGTTCCTGAAAACCCATTTAGTTCCAATAATAGATTTACCTTTTGATTTAGAAGTCAGTTCCCAGACATCGTTAATACTGAATTGCCTGAGTTCTTCTTGCATAGCTTCAATCCATCTTTCATCAGTTAAAGCTTCTTCTATGCTTTTGGGTTCTAATTCAGAAATAAGAGCCACAGCGCTAGACTCTTCATGCCTTTTGGATCTTGTACAAATCCCTTCATCAATGTCACCATTAATGAGTTCTTTGGGATGACTGGACTTGTGCTTCCAATTGCTGGTTGGTCAGACAGACTGCTAATCTTTTTCTTCATTTGATTCTTCAACGTTCGTTCATTGTTGTCCTTCTGAAGTTTGAGCTGCTTCTGGGGATTTAGACTTTGTAGAGTCTGGAGTAGGTTCAGATTCTTCAGGTTGAGTCTGGATCGATTGATTTTGTATAAGGTCTTGAAATTTGACATTCATCGATTCCTCCACAGATTGAGTCTTTTTGTTGTATACTCTGTAAGCTTTGCTGGAAGTTGAATATCCAAGGAAGATGCTTCCGTCTGATTTTTCTTCAAACTTACCAATTCGATCATTTGCATTTTTCAATATAAAACATTTGCAACCAAACACATTAAAATAAAAAAACTATTGGTTTTTTTCCTTTGAACAACTCATAGGGAGTTTTTTTCTAGAATAAGCCTTAAGAAGACTCTATTAATAATATAACATGTAGAGACTGCTTCAACCCAAAAACGAGAAGAAATGTTACTTTCAATTAAAAGTATTCTAGCCATTTCTTGCAACGATCTATTCTTCCTTTCCACAACTACATTCTGTTATATAGTGTATGGAGAGGAGAACACATGCTGAAAACCAGATTCATCACAGAATTTAGCAAAATCTTGATTTTCAAAATCACCTCCATGGTCTATTCGTATGCTTGAAATAACATACCATTTCTTATTCTGTACTTTCTTAGCAAACTTTATGAAATAAGAAAAAGTTTCAGACTTACTTGCCAGGAAATATACCCAAGTAAATCGTGAATAATCATCCACTGTTACTAGGCAATATTTCTTTCCACCAATGCTCTGAGTCCTAGTTGGTCCAAAAAGATCCATATGTAGGAGTTGCTGCACACGATTAGTGGAAACTTGATTTATTGATTTGAAAGAACTTCTAACTTGTTTTTCCAACACGCATGATGTGCATAGTTCAGATTTTTGATATGTCAAGTTGGGTAGTCCACAAACAAGCTTCTTTGCAGAGATCATGGCTATTTGCTTCATGTTGATGTGGCCAAGTTTTCTATGCCAGAAATTAGCTTCCTCTTGAATTGAAATTAGACATTGAGATTTTTCTAGTTTGATCTCCAAAATATAGATGTTCCCATGTCTTCGCCCGTGAAAGTCTGAGAAAAGTCTTTACTCATTTCCGAACATATTCCTTCTTGAAAATTGATTTTAAAACTTGTGTCGCACATTTGGCTAATGCTCAGCAAGTTGTAATTAAGTCATTTCACTAAGGAAACGTTGTTGATTGTGAGACTTCCAATCTTTACCGTTCCGCATCCAACAATTCTTCATTTGCTATTTCCACCAAAAGAAACTTTTCCACCATTAACGTGTATAAGCTTTATGAAACAACATGAGTCTCTTGTCATATGTCTTGAGCATCCACTATCCAAGTACCATTTGACCTTTTTCTTGATAGTGACCTACATTTAAAAAAGAAACTCAAGCTTTCTTTGGTACCCATACTTTCTTGGGTCCAATGGAGTTAGTGCAATATACGGTCTTTCCCCAAACTTTCTTAACAGGTTTCCAAACCATAGGACATTCTTTCTCAAAATGTTCTGAGCCGTTGCACTTAGAACATTTAAGAGCACTACGGCCAACAGGTTTCATAAAGACTTTTTGAAAATGATTTCTATTAAAGTCTTTTGTACGTCTTTGTTTGATCATTTCCTTTACTTTTGGAAAATCAATTAGAGGAATGGTTTCAGCAGTTATTCCCAAGCCTGATTTGTTAAAGTAAGGTCTTTATGCTGAAAGAATATTTTCCAATTTCTCAGATCCTATAAAAAATCTTTTTGAAATGCTTGAAATATCAATTTTCAAAAGCGTATTTTCTTTCGACGAGAGAGTCTGCATTTTTTTTTTTCAAAATAATAGAACTTTTATCTAAATTTTTGAACTTTTCTTTCCAAACAATCTCTTGTTGCTTCAGTGCAGAATTTTCCCTTTTTAGTTCGGAAATCCTCTTGAGAGAGGTTTTGAGACTAAGACATAGTTCATCAATATATTTAGAGACTTTAGTAGGAATTTTTAAATTACTTACCTTGATTTCACTATGTCTCGAGTCTCGAGTCCGTATCCGTCTCGAGTCGAATCGATTCGATTGTGCCATTAGACAAATATTAGCATAATCATCATCACTCCCTTTGCATTCGGTATCACTCCAAGTTTATGCTTTGAGAGCCTTTCTATAATTCTCAACTTTTCCTTTCTTTTTCTTCAGCAAGGGACAGTTGGGTCTAATGTGTCCATTTTTCTTGCATTCAAAACAAATCACATCTTTATTGGATTCATCGTCCTCAGCTGATTTATTTTGAAACTTTTGAGGGTTTTGTTTCTTCCAATTGAATCTTCCTCCCTTTTTGTTTAGTTTTATGAACCTTCTTATCATGAGAGCAAGCTCTTCATCATCCATATTGTCTTCAGAATCTGTAACATTAGAATCATCATTACATTTTAAAGCAACAGATTTTTTACCTTTGGATCTTCACTTTCATTAATTTACTCCACTTCATAAGACTGAAGGGTGCTAACCAATTTGTCAACAGAGAGTGGCATGATCCTTTGAGTTTTTCTTATTGAGATCTTTACGTGATTCCAATCTTTGGAAAGTCCACGCAGCAGTTTGTTCACCTTCATGGGTCCTGAGATTGGTTGACCTTGATACTCATAACCATTCACGATTTCTATAAAAACGACTAAACATGTCAGTGATAGATTCTCCTAGTTTCATTTTGAAGGCTTCATATTGATCGAGCAGAATATTGATTTTGGTTTCTTTCACTCGATCAGTTCCTTCATAGGTGATGTGCAGCCTATCCCAGACTTTTTTAGCTGTTTCACAAGAAGATATTCTGTTATATTCAGTAGGAGATAATGCACAATAAAAAAAATAAATTGCTTTTGCATCAAGAGCTTGTCTCTTGATTATCTTTTCTTGAGTCATCTCGCTAGTCTCAACAGCTTCTTTTCCCCTTTCTGAGACTATTGTAGCTTTAGGAATAATTCATTTGTCTACCACATCCCACTCTAGAGGATCTTTTGATCTTAGGAATGCTTTCATCTTGTTTTTCCATATGTTGTATTCCTTTCCATCAAAATAAGGCTATCTGGTGTTGTTTTGCCCTTCAACCAAACCTGGAGCCAACATATTAGCCATGGATCGTTAACTCTGAAGTAAAAACACTTCAATTTAAATGAGTACACAGGCTCTGATACCAATTGAGATAGCTAGTACGAGCACCTAGAGGGGGTGAATAGATGCACAAACAACTTTTGCAGAATATAATATAAAACTTAACTTTTAACCTGAGTCTATTTAACAGTAGACTTTGAAGAGGAAATTAGACTCTAACAATCAAATAGAGTTACGAACAAAGTAAAAGAATTTAGAAAAGAGAATAAGAACACAAGGTTTATAGTGGTTCGGCTTAATCCAAGCCTACGTTCACTCTCCCGCACTGACAGCCCACCGGCTGGATTTCACTATGAATCAAAAGAGTCGTTTCAGTATCACGTCCTTGATTCCATAGTGTAGAGACTCTACTACACTTCCTCAAGGTCTCACAAGAATCTAAACTCTCTTTTGAGTACAAATTTATGCTCAACAATTGAATCAGCAAAGAACAATGAGCTTCAGACTTTGGAATTTTTTTATCGCGCACACACTCGAATAACTAGAGCGTCTTCCTTATATACTCCTCCATGCCTTCATAACCATTGGCACCTTCCAAATGAGTTCTTCCAATCTACCCGTTGGATAGAATCAATTAGAGAGATCTCGAGTTACTTAAGGAATGTGATGATAGCCCACCAATCCTACTTGCCCATACAATCAGGATCTAGGTTTCCAAAGGTAGAACATTCCAAGTATACTTCGTCATTCAAGGGATCCAAGTTACCCAAATTAATTTCAAAACAAATAATAGATCTTGAGGTGCTATCTCTAGCTGTGAGATCTTCTTCAGCCGCTCAAATCAAATCCCTAAAAAAATACTCGATTCTGGATAGGTCTTCTTCGACGATCTAGAAACTGTCAATGAGGGCAGACTTTAAATCTTGAGTCTAGAGGTCTGATGGTCTTCAGACTTTGACGAAAGAGTCTGGAAGTCTTCAGACTGGATTGATGGAAACGTTTTGTCAGCTTCAAAACAAATAAGGAAGTTTTCTCCAACACCTATTACGTCCTATCTTTTGTCTCTTGTAAAATAGAAGAGAAAATATGTCATTTCCAAAATTATATTAAGGGAATAAGACATACCTTTTTTAAAGCAGGATGATCTTTTTTGTTGGCCCTTGCCTTCTTGAAAAAGTGTCTTCAAATTTGGCGAGTTCACATGATATGCCAATTTCAAATTGCCCCTGTCACGCTAAGTCAGAGGGGATGATATTTCTGAGATACGAAGTGAGTAAGTCAGAAAAATAAACAAGATTAAATTTAACATCTTGTTTTGAGAAAAACTTTTGGTAATGAAATATTTTTGTTTTCAAAAGTATATATTTAGGGAGGAGGAAGCATGAGGAAACCTAGTCCTCATTATTCTCCTTGGATGATATTTTCTTTTCATGGTTGGATAGCATCACCGGGCTGGTTTAGAATACCGCCTTATGCTCTCAAAACAAAATATTAGAACTGTACATTAGATTATTGGAATGAAAAAAAAAAAAAACAACAGTAACACACTAGACAAAATAGAAAACATAAAAACAACCGAAACCCATGAAAACTCCTATGAAAATGGGCACTTTGATAGTGTTGGTTCTAAAATCAAGCACCTTTGAGTTCTTCGCCTCCAGTAGACTCGAAGTATTCGCATGTGAGGATCACTTCATTGGAGCTACGGAAGTGCAATCCATGCAACAAATAGCGATGCTTGCGGGGTAAAGCTCCTATGAATAGCTTTATCATTTCTCCTTCGGCTAGTTGAGGGTAGGTTTGCATTATAAAAGTCTCCCACCTTTCTGCATATGCTCGGAAATCTTCCATTGGTCTTTTTCTAAAGTGCACCAAGTTCTCGCAAGGTTGTTCAGTTCTAATTTGGCTTTGGTATTAATGTAAAAATGCGAAGGACAGCTCATTCCAATCCCTCATGAGGTAGATATTTGCCGTGATGAACCATTGCAATACAGGCCTTGTAAGACATTCTTGAAAGGCCTGAGTTGTGAATGATGTCGGGTTGTAGTGCTAACTCATTTTAGCGTGGAAATATTGCAAGTGGGCCACGGGGCAAGTTGTGCCGCTATACTTGTGGAGATTAGGTACCCATATTTCTTTGAGGGGTCATAATCCTATGAAGGTAAGACGGGCCTATTATGTCTTGGTTAGGCCACTGGTTTTCCCATTATATATTCATTGAGGTGGTGAATTCTGCTGCTTTAGGAAAGCTGGACTCTGCTGAGATCATCTCATGGCTTTCTTCCGGGTCGAAATCACCAAATGAGGATGAGGCGTTTACATCATCCTCATGGTCGGGTGACAACCCAAGCGGTTCATTGGGGGACAAGTCATGACGGATGAAAGTTCCCTCTTCTAACAGGCCTTAGATCTTGTGCGTGGGTGGGAGGTAGTCATACGATGAATATCTGATTTCATCTATATAATATTGGTAGCCCTCGAGATTGTACCCTAGGGACTGGTTGCCTTCAGGATTGTACCCTAGAGGATGCTCAAAGTCTTGGTGCGACGACTCATTGGTTATCAAGTTTTGCCTATATTCAACGGCAGGCATTGGCTCGAATTGCTTAGGCTTTCTTTTCCCGACTCCTCGTCTGGACCTTTTAAGTAAAGCCCTTCGTTTCGCCAGCTAAATCTTGTCAAGGGGACTAGGAGATGGTGTAGCTTCACTCCCTAGGTTGATGGGGGTCAGCATTCTCTGGACCCTAACTCTTGCTGTAAGCTTGGGAAGCTGCATTGCTGTGCCCCGGTCTTGAATAGGTTTTATGGCATTGATCTCATGTGCGGGTTCCTTGCCTTTCCTAGTGGGAAGCTTCTCAGTAGCAGGATATTGTCCAATCGTCCATTTATCATGCAAGGCTTCATTGATGTCTTCTTCTATGGGCCGCGGGTCAGATTGGGCGGTCGGGCTCCTTCCTGACCTGGTATGTGTTCTTAAAAACATATTACCCCCCGTTTCTGCGACCATCAGCTCTCTATGCTCCGCGACTATCGGCTCTTCATAGGGCAGGGTGATGTCGACGTTGATGTCAACATCATATTCTTGGTAGAAAGCATCGGTTAGTTCCCCCCAGATCTTAAGGAGATTAATCTTCCAGACAATGTACCATCGCAAGGCAGGGCCAGTCAGGTTTGATTGGTATAATTGAATTATCCTTCGAACCAGGTAGGCCTGCAAATAGGTCTCTAGGCAAGAGGTATCAGCATACCTTTTGCAGTCAGGTACTTTGAGCTCTTCCAAGATCTTAATGCCGCATAATTAGACAAGTTTATGGGATCTTGTCCCTACAAGTGGCTTAGTTTTTTCATGATCTTTACAAGCTGTCTATCATGTTGGTCATCCTCTGGCGAATTCGTAGGTGCCATGAGTGTATTTAAAGCAGCCACGGAGTTGGACTTGATTTGAGTAGACTCCATTTGCCTCGAGAGTTGTCGAAGAGCAACGGACATTTGTCCTACGCCATCTTTGATGTTAGCGAGGCGATTTTGTATATTATTCTGATCGGGCACCATTGCTTGAGGCCATTCGCGGGCGACAGGTGATTATCGATTCATAATTACCTAGCGTCATAAAAATAATGAATGAGTGTAAGAGTAAACAAAGATTGACCCATGGTAATGGTCTAGCTGTTTTTATTTTTAAAAAAAGATTTTACAAACAGCATACTTAGACAACATATTTCTAATGCCTAAACTTAAAGTTAAAATGACAGAACGAAATACTAAGTATTAAATAGAAGTCCCTAAATAATGGGACCAAGACGAAAATTTTTACAATATTGACACTGGGTGCATATGACTGCTAGTTTATATGTGATAGGGAGCCTTGTTTTTGCGAAGATGTTTGCTTCCTTGGACTAGCTCTGAGACATGTACCTAACTTATTCCCAAATCCCTTTGCATATGCTCTGCTTGCTCGTGTTGACTGATCTCGCTAGTTGGGTGAGAGACCGATGGCAGCAGTCTTGTCGAGATGCGATGGTTGTGGATGTAGGACTCAGATACGTGATGGGCATTTTCCTGTCCCTCAAGTCCTTCGAGTACCACGATCCTTTTGCGATGGCACTTGCTCCATGTTTCCTCAATAATAGCAATCTCGTGTGTGTAATCACGGCTTTGATGGGTGAAAAAGAGTGGAGAGATCTTCCTCTTGAAAGGCGGCAGGATTTCTTGAAGGGCTCCATACTATCAGGCCACCCTATACGAGTAATAGGGAGTGCCGCCGATGAGGCTGAGCAATGGGATTGGATTGCATCATTTGTAAGCAAAGCGAGCTCTCTTTTCATGGAACCAACAAGCACACCACTTAAATGCCTCAGCAGCGGGGTTTCTTAGGAAATTTATCCAATTAAAACAGCTTTGGTTGGGAATGTATAGTCCTAGGATTACAGATTTCTGTAATGGATTTTCGAAATCATTTGTTTCGGACGATTGCATGAGGCATTGAAATTCGCTTAGGTGAGAAAAGAACTAGACTTGCAAAATTTCTGGGAAGGCCCGCATGATTTTTTCTGTGTTTTCTTTAAAACAGTTAAGGGACAAAAATGTTTTGGCTAAAATCATGTTGACATAATTTTGCCTCCTTGAGATTTAATCAACTACCCACGTCATCAAGGAACTTATGACGTCTCTTTGATGGGGGAAAATGATAAACCCGAAAAAGGCTAGGAGGAAAATCTCACTTTTTTGGGTCATGAGTTGATTTTCAAAATGAGCAGTCAAAAACGCTAGTGGGCAAGTATTATGTTTGGTTTCAAGAATTTTCCTTATAACATGAACTTTAGTTCTTAAAAGTCGCGCTAACCCACGCAACGGGTCAATGCCTGTTGGTGGCCTAACAAGCTTATTCTCGAGAGGCATTCCGATGATGATGCTGCATTCTTCCAAAGTTGGGGTTAGCTTGAACCCACCAAACATAAAAGTGGATGTCTTCGAGCACTAGAAATGTGCTATGGCTTGTATGACTTCGAGATGAATAGGGATTCGGATCAATGATAGAAGATGACCGACTTTGGCTTTCACACGCTCTTCGGCATATTGGTCCAATTGACCCCACCATCTGAAGAGCTTTGCTTTGGGGGCAGGAATGAATTGGATATCGTCTCCTCCCATTGCATATAAACCAGGACTCGAAAAACCTGTCCTAAATTGCCATGGGCCAATAAAGTAGGTGTAACGACCCCAGCCCCACTGTGTAATATTGTCCGCTTTGGATACTAAGTCTTCACGGCTTTAAAACGCGTCACACAGATTATAGGGACCTAAGTGTAACGACCCGGGCCCCACTGTATAATATTGTCACTGTATAATATTGTCCGCTTTAGACATTGAGTCCTCATAGCTTTAAAACGCATCACACAGATAAGAGGGACCTAAGCTTTATGAACTAGCCCTAAGACTCCCCCCTAAGCAATGTGGGACAGGAGACGCAGCCCCGTGCTTGGGCCGTCACACTCTCCCTCCCTTGGGAGCACAGCATCCTTGCTGTGGCCCCACGCGCGATCGGGAGTCGGCTCTGATACCATTTGTAACGACCTGGGCCCCACTGTATAATATTGTCCGCTTTGGACACTAGTCCTCACGGTTTTAAAATGCATCACACAGATTAGAGAGACCTAAGCCTTATAAACTAGCCATAGGACTCCCCCCCTAAGCGATGTGGGACAGGAGACACGCCCCCGCACTTGGGCCGTCACAGTAGGACTGAGTAAAAAAGTAAAGAAATCGCTTTGCTTTTAAAGAAAATGGCAAGCACAGAGATATACGTATGGTACGTGTGGCTCGATGTCTAACTGAGAAGGCTTGTTGAAATTAAAAGGGTGTCTGCCCGTCGCAGTCTCATGTTGGCATCATACCCTTTTAACCTCGACTCTACCTAAAAAAATTTGGGGAAAAGAAAGGCAGTCTCTACATCGCAGTCTCGCGTTCAAGGCTGTATCTTTCTTAGCACCATCCTAAATATCTTATGGCGGCCCAAGTCCGACGACCGAGTTGTGTATGCCATGTGCAGTGCTAAGACAGTAAAGCATTTATAGCAGTTTATAATCACAAGACATTTTATTTTAACAAAATTAAAATAGATTTCTAAGCTAGAAAAAAAAAAAAACAAGTTAGTAAAGCGTTTAAACAAAATAAAAACGGCCTAAGTCCTCAAAATTGTCCCCAGCGGAGTCGCCAAGCTGTTGCGACCTTTTTTTTTTGGGCGCCCGATTAGGGTTGGGCGCTGGCGGAGGCTAATGGTTTGGCTAGGTTTATTAAGCTTAACTCGAGCTTTCCAAACCCACAAATTCACGACTTAACGGTTTGATATTTTAATCTATAAGTTAATTTTAAAAGGAGTTGCCACTAATAAATTTGGGATTGGTCGATTAGAAATCCAAGCGAAATATTGGGAGAAATATTCGTTCATGCGCAACCAGAGAAATTAGGTTTGGGAATTTGATTACATTAGTTAATCACTAATGCCTTTCGAGTATCTAATCTTATTTAAACCCTAAGACTTTTTGGATTTTTTGAGGGATTTTTCCATGCATTTTATGGAGGAAAAACATTTTTTTCTTTCTTTCATTTTTGTTCGGACATGAAAAGTATTTTTGGATTTTTTTTATCTTTTTGAAAATATAAAATATTTTTTTGGATTTTTATGATTTTTTGGAAAATTGGGAAGACATGAGATATTTTCTGATTTTTTTGAAAAATAAATTATTTTTATTATTTTTTTGATTATTTTTATTTATTTTATTTTATTAAAATATTATTTTTAATTATAATATTATATTACCCGGTCGGACTTCCGGTCGAGCTCGACCGGTCGCACGCGACCGACGAGATGGGCTGAAGCGCCAAGGTCACGCGCCGACCCGGGCTCGACCCGGTGGCCGTTTGTCTCTCCCTCTGTTCGTCGCGGCGATCGAAGAAGGACGGGGGGTGGCGTCAACCGGGCGGTAGCCCGATGTTCAACGACGGCGACATGGCGGACGGCAGCAACCAACCGTTCAGCGAGATCAGCGACGGGACACGCGGCGCGGTTGCAGCAAGCGCGAAGCACGCTCGGCCGATGGTGGCGGATAGGGTTTTGAGAATGGTAACAGCGACAACGTGTCGGGCGGCGGCTTGTTATTTGTCCGCAGCGAGGGCACGGCACGGCGGCGTTTCTAGTCAGCGAGACGACGAGTGGCACCTCGGCTGGTCGTCGAGGGACCGAGCGGCAACAGCAACCGGCGTCTGGCCAGAGGATTTCAGGGCTGCTGGGCTGGTGGCTGGTTGATGAGGTGGCTGGATAGGGGCTTGGTCTCAGCGACAGCGTCGAGGGGTGGCGGGGACGGTACGGCTCGGCGCAGGCGTCAGGCAGCGTCGAGGCGCCTTCTTCCTCCTCGGATTCGGCCCCCTCTTTGGTTTCTCTCCCTCTCTCCAGCCCCTCTTCGCAGATCTGGAACCTTCTCGGACCAAAACTCCCCCCCTCCGGCCAGATCTGAATCTCTAGCCAGCCGGCTCTCGAACCTCCCCCAATATCTCTCGGGGAAAGTGATCGAAGCTAGCTGCCTCGGATCCTTCCTTGGCCGTGCTCCTTGGACATCATTGGCACAGGGGGGGCTATTTATAGGTGAGGGGGGCGGCCGGTCGATGGAGCTTCGACTGTCGGTCCTCGCACGCCGACCGGTCTTGGGGTGGCCGGACCGGCGTCGCCTCAGCCGCCCACTTGCTCCACTTTGAATGCGTGTCCCATCTGTCGCCAGCTGCTCCACGCACATCGCCGTCCGGCCATCGTGCGCATCCAGCTTCCTGCGCACGTGTTGCAGAGGAAGGGGAAGAAGATGACAAAACGGAGCAAGGGGCCGGGCCGGGTTGGAAAAACTGGGCCTTGGGGGCCCGTGCTGGGGGGGAAGAAAGGAAAAGAGGGGTTGGGCGCGAAGGCCTAGCCCCAATGGGCTGCTGTGTTTTTTTGTTTTTTTATTTATTATTATTTATCTTTTTTGTTGTTTTATTATTATTATCATTTATTATATTAAAAAAAATAAAGATGGATAAAAACTAAGCCCTAACTAAAATACGTATGAGAAATTTAGGTTTCGACATGCATTTGTGTTAATTCAGTCCATTTAACTAATTTTGGCTTATCAATACTAACTTGGACATTGGCCATCTTACGTGATGTCATTGAGGTTGGCAAAAAAAAAAAAAACGATTTCGGATTAAATTGGCATAATTTGATGATTCTCTCTTTACATGCGTCACCATGTCAACCCTAGGTGATACATTGCGCAATAAATCCGCCATCTCAGCTCATTTTCATGCTCGCGCAACCTAGAGAAATAGAATACTGACGCAAGCATGCCGAAAGTGATGAATTAGCCAGCCGCTCCTATTTTTCTATATTTTTTCCTGACAAAAAGCAAGAAGTGGTCCCTGTTGGCGGCACCGCATGCAACTCCTCCTTCCGAGAACCAACCTTTTTTTCCTTTCTACTACGTCGGACAGGAACTTATAACTATATGAAGCCTGTTTTATTATTGCAGTCACGTAGCCAAGTGAGCATCTCACTTAAATTGCAAACCCAGAACTCGTTAGTGTCTCGCTCTCCCGCTCTTCTCTCTCTCTCTCTCTCTCTCTCTCTCTCGCCCCCTCCCCCGTGACCATGGCTAGATTTCCGCATTCATCTCCGACGGCCGTCCTCGCCGTGATCAGTTTAGCCAAGGTGATGATGGGAGCTTTCCTATGCCCGTCTGCAGAGGCAGCTCGAGCGTTCTTCGTGTTTGGTGACTCGCTCGTCGACAATGGCAACAACAACTACTTGGTGACCACAG
Organism: Eucalyptus victrix; assembly: GCA_016097545.1. Classification (NCBI taxonomy): domain Eukaryota; kingdom Viridiplantae; phylum Streptophyta; class Magnoliopsida; order Myrtales; family Myrtaceae; genus Eucalyptus; species Eucalyptus victrix. Next base: position 52,541,859 of record CM027842.1, read on the forward strand.
CCCGTGCGGACTCGCCCCCCTACGGCATTGATTACCCGACTGGCCAGCCCACCGGCCGGTTCTCCAATGGGTTCAATGTTCCGGACTTCATCAGTAGGGTTTTCGTTTTCACATTTCAGCGCGCATTTCTGTTTCATTATGATGCAAATGAGGTCCGGTTTATCAGCTAAAATATGAATTACTCAGGTCAGGAATTAGGTTCAGAGTCGACATTGCCGTACCTGAGTCCCCACCTCACAGGACAGAAGTTATTAGTTGGTGCTAATTTCGCTTCTGCTGGAATCGGAATTCTCAATGACACTGGAACGCAATTCGTAAGCATCATCTGTTCTAGCTACCTCTAGAATGGATAATATGTATCAACGATGAATCAGCATATAACATCAGATCTCTTCGTCAACTCGATTAAGTCAACAAATGAAGAGTAATACTCAGCCAACTCGCTGAGGCTTGCGTTTAGAAAGTACGGACGTCGTATACTTGCTGACATCAACGTTATTTAACATGTTGGAACGTAAAATGTAACGGCATCTTTCTTTCCCCAGTCTCATAAAACCCGAAAATTTCGTGTATATGCCCCGTCCAGGTGATTATGAGCTAGATATACACACGATGCATGCATTGATGTCGACCTTTGCATTACATAGAAACTAATATTTCTCACACCCAATAAGTACTAAATCTGTAATGTATATCAGATATTATCATTCATTTGCAGTAGGTGTCGCAAGCCATTTACCTCTAGGGCAGACGCAGCAAGCGATTGTCATCACTCACTCATATCTCTTTCCGCTACTGATTTATTGGTATGTAAATGTCTTGTGAAGAAATGAAGTGTGTATTTCTTTTTGGCAGATAAACATTATAAGGATGTATACGCAATTGCAGTACTTTGAGGAATACCAGAAGAGAGTGAGTGCTCTGGTAGGATCTGAGAGAACTCAACAGCTGGTGAACCAAGCGCTCGTGCTCATCACCGTCGGAGGGAATGACTTCGTGAACAACTACTTCCTAGTGCCTTACTCGGCCCGGTCACGCCAATTTGCGATCCCCGACTACGTCGAGTACCTCATCTCTGAGTACCGGAAACTCCTCGAGGTAATCAAATTCGATCCCTTTTGGCTTCCTTTGGATTTTGTTGATAAGTCTCTTTTCTTGCAACGTCGCATTGTCTATCCTTTTTTGTCATTAACTTTCAAGTTCAGCCGTAGCTTTTTCTCCGTGCCTTTTTCTGGAGCAATGCCGGAGAAATTTTACTCGAGTATTATTTTACGGGGAGGTGGTGGGGGGTTGGGGGATCCAATTGAACTTAAGGACATGTCCATCAACTATCCAATGTGCTCAACCAAACATATTAAAAGCTATGATTATCTGATTACACAATATATATGTCCTGCGTCCAAAAATAAAAATAAAAAAGAAGGCACTGAATTTGACACTTGACTCAATCACCAGTAACCCTTTACCAAGCAAGGGCCTTACCTAGCTGAGAAAATATTGTACAAATACAATATATTTTTACCAAAAACAGACGTAAAAAATATAAAAGAGGACATAACTCTTCACATTTTTGTTTATCATTCAATGTCAATGTTTTTATGGCAATTATGGTATTGCAGAGGCTGTATGAGCTCGGGACGAGGAGGGTGCTAGTGACAGGGACAGGGCCGCTGGGGTGTGTCCCGGCGGAGCTGGCATTGCGGGGCAGGAACGGGCAGTGTGCGCCAGAGCTCCAGCAGGCTGCTTCGCTCTTCAACCCTCAGCTTACCCAATTGCTCCAAGGGCTCAACCAGGAGTACGGCTCTCCCGTGTTCATAGCCGCCAACACCGACCTCATGCATGGTGACTTCATCAGCGACCCTCAGGCCTATGGTAATCTTAAACATACATATGCAAACTAATATGCCATATAGATACATATTCTCCATATCAACACGTCATATGTTTCAGCATTGATCACAACAGCTTACCTAAATCAATGGCAATTAGAGGTCACGACGAGTATCTTGCACATGTTCTTGTAGCCAATAGTTTGTCCAAGTCTATTGAAGCTGTTAATTATAAGGAGAAAAAGACTTTTGATAGGGAGTGAAAAGGCATTATTGAACTTACCTCGTGAATCGCTGCAGTGCAAAATAAGTTTCTCATGCCACTGATATGTAGATTCAAAGCCAGAATTTAAAAGGAATCCTAATGTGGTCATGCTATGTTGACCAACAATATATCATAATTTACACATATGTAATGATTCGATGATATTATATTGATGCAGGATTTGTGACATCAGAAGTGGCATGCTGTGGCCAAGGGCCTTATAATGGGATCGGGATATGCACCACTGCATCAGACTTGTGCACTAATCGAGACCAATATGCATTTTGGGATCCATTTCACCCTTCACAGAAGGCGAACAAATTGATCGTCCAATCCATCATGAAGGGGTCCGCCGAATACATGTACCCAATGAACCTCAGCACCATCCTGGCCCTTGATTCTCACCTGGTCTGAAGAAATTAATCAATTCAAATCTGCCTGAGAGGCTTCTGTTTTTGTTTTAGTCGTTTTCTTAATACAAAGCATTGTCTTGTGGTCCGTCTGAAGTTATCAAGGAGGACTCGCGCAATTCCTACGATTGATGAATGGGTCCCGCTGAAGTGTTCTTAATATCTATGTATGAACTATTTTGGTTATATGTCCTCAAAATGGGGAAATTCGAGTTTTAATCCTTTTTTTTTTCAAGTTAGCTTGTTGTATTTACTCGTCAAACCTGTCATCGATATGGATCAAATAAATCACGGGACAAAGTTGATGGACTGGTTTTAATGTGGAATGAATGAATCATGTTGACTCGAGAATAAATTCGGAGGTTTGATTTCGGGCGAATCTTGCATCAGTTACCAAGGAAGAAATTTAAATTAGCTTGAACTAAATGAATCATGAACTTTAGGCTGCCAATTCTTCTTACACATAGCTAACAAAAATTAAAAGATGCTCTAATCAATTAGGATTCTAGTGAACAGGGCTCATTCCAAGCACAGTAGCTTCTTCTTCATCACCTTTAGAGGCCATTGACATATAATGACAAGCTTAAAAAGAAAACGGGCCCTAATGGGCCATACAGTAGAAGAAAACAAATGAAGCACACACGATCATGGGCTGAAGCTGAATCGCCCACTAGGCATGCGCATCTAATGGGCGGGCTTGAACGATGACATTCGACCGATCGGGAAAGTCAATCCTTCTTTGATTTTCTTCTGTAATATGAATGGGCCTACGCCGATCGTTCCCTTCCCGGCCCACCTAGGCCCTTTCAATTTTTTCATAAAACGAAAATTTAATGATTTCTTTTATTTTCATGGGTGAATTGGCGCTATGGTTTTTCCGTTCCAATGCTATGCATTGGCTATCTAAGCACAAGAATCTGAACTATTTACTCAAAAAGACTAGCCCCAGCCCATCGATCAAGCCTACGGCAATGTAACCCCTTTGAGGTCTCATGCTTTAAGGTAGGCATTGGCGATTAGATCCTAACATGGTACTTCTGCTTTTGATTATTTTAGGCATTGCATGGATGTAAAAGTGCAGCACAACCAGCAGCCAACCAATCTTGGTTCTGCTCATTAGATCCAAAAAGAACATGCACATGGACGATGATTAAAAAAGAAAGATATCGAATAAAAGGAGGTTATTTCTAGACTTCTGCTAATGAGGACTCACTTATAGGAAATTGCAGAAGAAGGGGCAGAGCTGTTAAAAGTGGTTACACGATGGTGACTTTCTATCGTAAGACTATGGTCAACTCGTCAAAAGCCTGGTGTCCACCTTCTTAAAAACACTGCATCCGTCACTGGATCTTCTGTTTTTAATCCTTCTCTGCGGAGTACTTGGTTTATGTACTGCATTTTTCAAACGACTCCCACTCTCGACTCTCCACCTGGACCGATAAAAGTTTTACGGTAGACGCCTTCAATCTGGTTTGTTATTGTTCATTGTTTTTCCTTGCGGAACCAACCATCTAAATTAAGGTTCTTGAGAGGTAATGTGATGTAATCTGTCAATTTCCCTTCTCTGAGCTTCCATTTGACCGGATCGAGGAAAAATAACACCAATGGAGGGCATAGTTGAGACTTATGACTTTGAGTTATCATGAGAACCGAACTAAACTCCCTGCACCGAACGCAAATAATAAAGTCACTGTAAGAAGAAATTCATTTGCACTCTGTCAATTCTTGAGTACTCCTTTGGGTTCTGGCTCAGGGTGTGGATTATTTTAGTTGAAATCACATAAGTTGATTAGACGGACATGTTCTGTTTTGTCTGCTGGATCTTCTTGGTATGTCACCTACAAATTTTCTTCTGAACCATGATATGTTTAAATTTGTTCGATACAATAGCCATCTTAAATTATTCCAAGCTAATGGTGAGACGCAACTTAGCTTTCTAGTTCTTTTTGGAAATTGTCAAAAAAAGAGCATAGCAAATGACGCATTCGTGTCTCTGCATTTACCTGCTATATCAATTCATGGTATATAATATTGATTGCTTCTAGGAATATATCTATGCCATACGTAGGTTTTGACTTTGTCCTACAGACATGCATACACACTTATATGTAAGGTGTGTGATGACATTCTTGGAAAATAATTTCCAGCTGAGTTACAAGGTTTCAAACCGATTTTTCGACTTTAGATGGAAAAAGATTGCAGGAAAGATAATCTTTCTGCTATACTAACGAAAAAGATAAGTAATCTGCAGAATTTAGTACGCCGGAGATAAAATGAGAAATGTCATCCGCCATAATTTATCAAAAACTTGAACTCATGAAATACTGTACGGTAACTTCCTCTTCCAGGATAATGAGGTAAATTAAAGCCGTTTCTTTTTTTATTTTCTTTGGCCTCCTGAGGGCGGTGTCCGTAAATGATCACACTAATGTTTTCTTCAAGCACTCTCTTAACCTAATCAGACTATTTATTAGGGTAGTACATTCTTATGATGGTATCCTTTTCAGAGTACACGTTTCCTTGATCTGATAAACATTATTTAAACTTAGATAACGTCCTTTCAACCTCCGAATTTATCACAGTTTAATATTATTCTACACTTCTGGATAGGGTGTGCTTTTCGTTTCACATTTGTAGCCCTTTGGTTGAGGCACGAGTCCGGTCATCGTCATTATGCATGAAGAGATAGAGAGAGAGAGAGAGAGAGAGAGAGAGAGAGGTAACAATGTTTTATTTGAATCAGTCATACATGAGATACATGGATTACTTGTGTGTGTATAGCAACCACCTATGGTAACAAAGTAAATTTTGTAATTCAATTATTCCAGGCAACTTATGTTTGGTCATAGATTCTTTTAGTTGTTGTCATACCAAAACTGCGCCTGCAGATAGTCAACAACCTTCTTGTCCACTTGGAAGGCCTTGGTGAGAACATCAGCAGAAATGGGTGGCTTTGCTCCGAAGACGGCATTAGCAATGGTAATGACTCCGGGGTTCTGGCTGCTAAGACCGGCAAAGGCCAACGCGTACGTGTTTCCGATATTCAACTGGAAGTGAATGAGACCGATAGGGAACACAAACACGTCCCCCTTGTACAGCACTTTGGTGAAGAGAGTGTTGTTTAATTGGTTGGATGTGACGAAACCAACGAGTAGCGTACCCTCCACCACAACTAGAAGCTCGGTGCCACGAGGGTGAGTATGAGGAGGATTTAGGCCGCCGGGAGTGAAGTCGATGCGAGCCATGGATATTCCCAGAGTGTTGAGCCCTGGAAATTGGTCAACAAAAGCTTGTGTGACTTTTGATCCGAGCGGGTTCGATGTGTTTCCAGGAATCCTGAACCCCTTGAAGAGGAAATCATCAGCCGAGGCTTGGTTCGGGTCCTTGCAGAACTTTCCATTCACGAATACTGCATAAGAAAAAGAATTCACGTTAAAGTTTGGACATCATAAGGCAGATGCCAAAGACACGGATGATGGAAGAATGGAGGACCAACCTCCAGAGCTCAGATCATTAGTGGCCACGCATATGTCCTGAAGAGGACTCGGGTCATAAGCAAAAGCAGTGGCAGTCGCCAAAGCCAAGACGAGAAAGCTGATAGGAAGAAACTTCATTGTGGTTGCGGACAGGGGTTAGGGCCTTGATCTCCTCAAGTTCTAATCCTTGCACAGGCTAGTATTGCTTGAGGGAGGAGTGAGGGGTTGCATGGCAACACGATCTCTCTTTATAGATGGAAATGTTTGACCCAGTCTATAGTTTATTCAGCAAGTTTCCCTGCAGATGATCAAGTCTTCAGAGGTGTTTTCTGTTTTCCCCTTCTCAAGTCCAAGGATGAATTACTCTATAACAACTACGACGACTCGGTGATCTGTTTGACTTTGTCTCCTCCTGCTTAAAGAATTCACATCACCTGATATGGAAATGGTTTTTGATGAAGTTTCCATCCTTGTACCTGTTCTTCATTTCTTTTACAGCTCTTTAACATATCTCAAAGAAGGCTACCTAGTAAAGAGCATTTGCTGTGCGAGGCCTAATATCTGAAAAAGATTGATTGATCTAGATTGCAAAAGAACACTTTCCATAGGCATCTTCATCTGCACCGACCACGGAGGGCAGTTGCGTGAGGGACTTCTAAATATGCTTGCTCGGCGATTTGGTCCGGGGGAAACCCAAAAGGGCAAAACAGGAGGCCTTAATTTCCTTTAAAACTCTTGACTTTGGGTCGAGTATGCCATTCGATATGCATTTGATCCTGTTCAACATCGTTATGCTTTCGTTTAATTAAGAAATTTCCTTACTAGTTTTCAATTGAGGAAGCTTCAAATATGCCATGGTCCATTGGCGTTTGGATCAAGAGAAAGTAATTTGAAAATTAATACTTTCAGTTATTGCATTGCGCATCACCTACATCCATGTAATGTAAGTCACTATGGGGCAGTCCTGCATACAATTTTGTTAACCTTTCCTACTTACAGCACTTCAAGCAGTCTGCTTATTAAAGTAAATCGGATCACATGAAGCTTTTTAAAAGGGAAATATATGCAAAAATTGTGACATCCTAATTTTCCAATTATGTTTTCAATTGAATAAGTCGTGCATTTCATCTTCACACCTATAGCTCTCTTCTCTAAGTTGGCCACTCATGAGATAACTAGTCTATCAGGTGAAGTCATTAAAGAATCTAAACGCAATAGACTTGAGAATTCGACCAAGAAACAACTGCTCGACCATACTAATCCGCAAGGGTCATTACAGCACAGACCGATTAGAGACTAGAGATAGGTCGACTCGACAAAAGCATGTAATTCAGTGTGGGTGATTCCACATAATTGCACAATTATTATCGATCGACACTAAACTGATTCCTTTGTTGTTTTGGTACCATGTGTCCGTATTTGAAACCTCGAGATTTCTATAACAACCAAGAGTCACCAATGTGTCGAAGATGCACTTTTGGCTCAAAAACAATCGACCACAAGTCCATTGCACGAAAAGTTCCTAAAAGCTACCCGGTAGATTATGACGCATTAAAATTGCGCCAGATTAAAATTATTTAGTGAAATTGAAACTGACTTCAGAAATTAGAAATTATGTCATGTCACAAATCATTTTAGGAATGTCGACTCATCTTGCGAAGATTTTTTCTACAAACCGAGTTTTTCAGCAAAAAAATCAAGAATTGACGGAATTGGATCGGGAAAGTTGGAAGACCATTCTTGAACGTACTTTTGGCTAGATGGATTTATGGGCATGGAAAAATGTGGATTCAAGTGTGGACACATGGCTGGAATTTTTGGGTGCGTTTGGTAACGTTTCGCTAAAAAATTGTTCCAGAAACAAATAGAAAAAAGTGTTTCTGTTCTAGAGAATAATTTTTGACCGAAAGATGCGTTTGGTAAACTTGTTCCGGGAATAAAAAATGAATAGAAACACGTTTGGTAAATTTATATTCTTTTTTTTTTTGTTTCTTTTAATTTTTAATATTTTTATTTTATTTTTCCTTTTTTTCCTTTCTTTTTTTTATTTTTTCTTCTTTCGGCCGGTCGCCGGCCTCCGGCGACCGGCCAATGGGGCCGGCATCCTCACCCAGCCACAGCGAGGCTCGCCGGCCCCCGGCAAAGCCGAGCCTCACCGTGGTTGGGCGAGGCTCGGCCTCACCGGATCTGAGCGAGCTCAAGCTCACCTAGCCATGGCGAGGCTCAGCCTCACCGGATCTGGGCGAGCCCGAGCTCGCCCAGCCAAGGCAAGGCTCGGTGTCGCTGGCACAAGCGAGGCCAACCCTTACCGGGGGCTGGCGACGCTCCGGCGAGGTCGCCGACCCTTGACGGCGTCACTGGCCCTCAACAGCCGGTCGCCGGCCATGGCCGAGGCCGGTGACCGGCCAAAGAAAAAAGAAGAAGAAAGAGAAGAGAGAGAAGAAGAAACAAGAAACAAAATCGTTTCTAGAACAAGAAACGATTTTTTTTTGTTTATCATTTCTGTTCTTTTTGTGTTCGGGGAACAAAAAATCTGATTTTGAACAAAAATGCAAACAAACGCATTTATGTTCTTTTTTTGTTCCCGGAACAAAAAAACAAAATTTCTGTTCATAAAAAAAAAATGAAAACATGCAGGTACTTTGAGACTTCAATTGAATTGAATTGAAAAGATTGGAAGAGGAATTGAAGACTTTGACGGCCAATTTGCACCAAATTCGTATGCCATGGCAGGAGGAACATTTTGGACCCATTGGAAGCTTGCTAAGGAAGATCTGAGAGAGAGAATGGATGGGATGAGGGCCATGTGTGGTGGGGCAAGCCAAAGGAAAGAAGGCCAAGGTCCCCTCTCTTCAGCAGCCTTCCTCCTTGAAGCATGGCTTTCTCAATGGTTGTGGCCTTGAGAGACCTTGAGAGAACCAAAGAAAACCAAGCACACCAACCCCTCCACTGTTGCACGCCCACAAGGCCACCATCAACCGTTTTCCTCCTCCTTTTTCCCCCTCGTTCTAGTTTCTACTCCCACCGACCTTTTGCCAAAGATCCGAGTAAAAATTTGACTTCCCAAATGAATAAACAAACGAGCCGTCCATTGCCATGACGAGGACATCCAGACAGTTCCAACAAGCCCGACCTCGCCCCAAATGGAGCCGCCGGCCGTCCTGTACGCCAGTGATAAGAAACCGGCCACCGGTCCGTCGATATGCCTAGCAATTTGCCTAGTTTCGCCTGTTTTGTGTTTTATTCGTGTTTTCTCCCATTTCTACCCTTCCTCCACCCATACCAACCACCAATAGGTCCCCCTTGACTCCCGAGTGCCGCCGGTTGCCGGCCAACCCCTCGCCGAAGCTCCAGCCAAGCTCGTTCAACTTTGTTTCTCCTTCGGCAACCAATTTTTCAAAGTTGCAGAGGAAGTAGGAATTTGTGGCTGTTGTTCCAGCCTCAGGACTGCTTTGGATTGCTGTGGTTGAGGTTCCCGAGCCTCCTTGCCACCGTCCATCAGCCGTACGTCGCCCCCAAGCCGCCAAACCTTCGCCACTCGCCTTTTCCATGCCAAACCACCGCCGGTTCCAGCCTTCTTAGTTCAAGATCAGTAGCTGAAGACCAGCAAGCTATGGGAGCTTCAATGCATGTTTTAAGTGTCTTCTCGGCCTCGCTTGGTGTCACCACTTTAAGGTTTATTGACCGCCTTAGCGTTGCCATCGTCGTGGACTCACTAGAACGCTAAACCGGTGAGTTTACTCTCTAAACCTCACCTAGGAGGTTAATCATAGTTAAGGGATGTTTAGATTAGCCTAATGATGTTTAGTTTGTTAGATTAGTTTAATTAAGTGTGGATTAGATTAAGGTTTGGATTAGTTTAATTAATGGATTAATTAGTCTAATTATGTGATTAAATCAGTGTAATCCTAATTAGAATTTTAATTAATTATTTCATTTATTTATTTATTTATTATATTATTTAATTGTATTATTTAATATTTAATTATTTTAATTTTCGGATTTTATTAAATTATTTAATTAATTAAATTTTCCAGAAATTCGACTAGGATGGTCGGTCGTTAAAAGTGCGTTCGACTCTTTGTGGTATGGTCAAATTTTAGAATTTAATGCTGGATTGGTCATTTGATGATGAGTTGTGAAATTGAATGTTGTATTTGTGAATTGAGTGGTTTATGAAATTGATTGGTAAATGATCGAGCATGGGTCTATAGCGCCAGTAATGTTTTGATGAGCTATATAAAGTGGCGTAAATTGTTAGAGTGAATTAAGTATATTTTTGGCAAAGACCAAGCGGGTACGATGTTATCAGGTATGATAAAGTTAAGAAAGAAATATATATACATGGCTCGAAGACCAAGGAGGTCGTCCTTTGAGAATGCATGTGACTTATGGATATACATGGCTCGGTGATTAAGTACGTCATCTTGGTGAATTGGTCACCTTAGAAAATGCACATAATTGTTGATTATATACATCACCTAGAAAAGACACGTGGCTCGGCGATTGGTACGTCACCTTGGCAAATATGTCACCTTAAATAATGCACATGGCTTGATGATAAGTACGTCGTCTTGGCGAATTGGTCGCCTTAGAGAATGCACGGGGGTCGGTGATTGGTACGTCACCTTGGTGAACATGTTGCCTTAAAGAATGCACGTGACTCGGTGACTAAGTACGTTGCTTTGGCGAATAGGTCACCTTAGAGTATGCACGTGGCTCGATGACTAGATGTACTATTTTGAAATGATCGAGAGATGGTCTGGCCGACATGTAATTGACTAGATCGATTGATTAATGCTTTGATCTTGATGTCGTGAATTCATCGATGATTCAATCGGAATTCTTGATTGATGTGATTCGATGATTGTTTATTGAATTGTACTAACGTGCATGAAGGAACTGAGGCAAGGTAAGTCATATGTATTGTGTGGCTATGCCACCTTTGAGTGTATTTCATTCCTAATAGGGATTTAGGGGGTGAACTTGCTGAGACAATATCTCATCCCGTTGTGGGCTTATCTTTTCAGATCCGTAGATAGTAGTTGTGGAGGACCGAAGCCCGGAGTCTATGGAGGCAGAGTTGGAAGGATGGGCATATGTGTCCAACTAGTTTGTCATAGGACAACTTCTTTTTGAGAGCCGACCTGTTGTACTCTTTTGACTAGACTCGTTTTGTAACTAAAACCGTTATTTATAAAAGTTGGCTTTTGTGAAATGTTGCCCTGATTTTCTATCATTGTTGTCAAGGGTTTTGTATTTGCTTCCACATGCATATTAAAATGAATGGGTCGGCAACGCATCCTAGGAACGTTGCATGCGCATCGACCAGAGTGGGATGCTCGCACGCTTGGGGTTCGGGATGTGACAGGAACTCCATGGCCTTGCCTGGTGTATGTATTGCATTTATGATTCAATCATGTACTTCTCCTTTTGATTCTTTTAGGCATTACATGGATTTAAAAGTGCAGCACAATCAGCAGCCAACCAATCTTCGTTCTGCTCATTAGATCCAAAAAGAACATGTACATGGACAATGATTGAAAAAGAAAGATATCGAATAAAAGGAGGTTATTTCCAGACTTCTGCTAACGAGAACTCACTTATAGGAAATTGCAGAAGAAGGGGCAGAGCTGTTAAAAGTGGTGGCATGACGGTGACTTTCTACCGTAAGACTATGGTCACCTTGTCGAAAATCTGGTGTCGACCTTCTTAAAAATACTGCATCCGTCATTGGATCTTCTGTTTTTAATCGTTCTCTGTGGAGTAATTAGTTTATGTACTGCATTTTTCAAACGACTCCCACTCTCGATTCTCCACCTGGACCGATAAAAGTTTTACGGTAGACACCTGCAATCTGGTTTGTTATTGTTCATTGTTTTTCCTTGCGGAACCAACCATCAAAAATTAAGGTTCTTGAGATGTGATGTGATGTGATCTGTCACTTTCCCTTCTCTGAGCTTCCAGTTTGACCGGAGCGACGAAAAATAACATCAATGGAGGGCATAGTTGAGACTTGTGACATTGAGTTATCATGAGAACTGAACTAAACTCCCCGCACCAAATGCAAATAATAAAGTCACTGTAAGGAGACGTTCATTTTCACTCTGTCAATTCTTGAGTACTCCTTTGGGTTCTGGCTCAAGGTGTGGATTATTTTAGTTGAAATCACATAAGTTGATTAGACGGACATCTTCTGTTTTGTCTGCTGGATCTTCTTGGTATGTCATCTACAAATTTTCCTCTGAACCATGATATGTCTAAATTTGTTCGATACAATAGCCATAAAGTCAAATTATTCCAAGCTAATGTTGAGAAGCAACCTAGCTTTCTATTTCTGTTTGGAAATTGTCAAAATAAGAGCGTAGCAAATAACGCATTCGTGTCTCTGCATTTACCTGCTATATCCATTCATGGTATATAATATTGATTGCTTCTAAAAATAGATCTATGCCATATGTATTTTATTCGAGGTTTTGACTTTCTCCTACAGACATGCATACACACTTATATGTATGGTGTGGGATGACATTCTTGGAAAAAAATTTCCAGCTGAATTACAAGGTTTCAAACCGATTTTTCAACTTTAGATGGAAAAAGATTGTGGGAAAGATTTTTCTTTCGCCTATACTAACGGAAAAGATAAGTTATCTGCAGAATTTAGTACACCGGAGAAAAAATGAGAAATGTCATCCGCTGTAATTTATCATAAACTTTAACTCAAGAAATGCTGTACGGTAACTTCCTCTTCCAGGATAATGATGTAAATTAAAGCTGTTTCTTTTTCTTTTCTTTTTTTTCTCTTTGGCCTCCTGAGGGCGGTGTCTGTAAATGATTACACTAATGTTTTCTTCAAGCACTCTCTTAACCCAATCAGACTATTTATTAGGGTAGTACATTCTTATGATGGTATCCTTTTCAGAGTACACGTTTCCTTGATCTGATAAACATTATTTAAACTTAGATAACGTCCTTTCAACCTCCGAATTTATCACAGTTTAATATTATTCTACACTTCTGGATAGGGTGTGCTTTTCGTTTCACATTTGTAGCCCTTTGGTTGAGGCACGAGTCCGGTCATCGTCATTATGCATGAAGAGATAGAGAGATAGAGAGAGAGAGAGAGAGAGAGAGAGAGAGAGAGGTAACAATGTTTTATTTGAATCAGTCATACATGAGATACATGGATTTATTGTGTGTGTACAGCAACCACCTATGGTAACAAGGTAAATTTTGTAATTCAATTATTCCAAGCAACTTATGTTGGTCATAGATTCTTTTAGTTGTTGTCATACCAAAATTGCGCCTGCAGATAATCAACAACCTTCTTGTCCACTTGGAAGGCCTTGGTGAGAACATCAGCAGAAATGGGTGGCTTTGCTCCGAAGACGGCATTAGCAATGGTAATGACTCCGGGGTTCTGGCTGCTAAGACCGGCAAAGGCCAACGCATACGTTTTTCCGATATTCAACTGGAAGTGAATGAGACCGATAGGGAACACAAACACGTCCCCCTTGTACAGGACTTTGGTGAAGAGAGTGTTGTTTAATTGGTTGGATGTGACGAAACCAACGAGTAGCGTACCCTCCACCACAACTAGAACCTCGGTGCCGCGAGGGTGAGTATGAGGAGGATTTAGGCCGCCGGGAGCGAAGTCAATGCGAGCCATGGATATTCCCAGAGTGTTGAGCCCTGGAAATTGGTCAACAAAAGCTTGTGTGACTTTTGATCCGAGCGGGTTCGATGTGTTTCCAGGAATCCTGAACCCCTTGAAGAGGAAATCATCAGCCGAGGCTTGGTTCGGGTCCTTGCAGAACTTTCCATTCACGAATACTGCATAAGAAAAAGAATTCACGTTAAAGTTTGGACATCATAAGGCAGAAGCCAAAGACACGGATGATGGAAGAATGGAGGACCAACCTCCAGAGCTCAGATCATTAGTGGCCACGCATATGTCCTGAAGAGGACTCGGGTCATAAGCAAAAGCAGTGGCAGTCGCCAAAGCCAAGACGAGAAAGCTGATAGGAAGAAACTTCATTGTGGTTGCGGACAGGGGTTAGGGCCTTGATCTCCTCAAGTTCTAATCCTTGCACAGGTTAGTATTGCTTGAGGGAGGAGTTTGTGGTTGCGGACAGGGGTTAGGGCCTTGATCTCCTCAAGTTCTAATCCTTGCACAGGTTAGTATTGCTTGAGGGAGGAGTGAGGAGTTGCATGGCAACACGATCTCTCTTTATAGATGGAAATGTTTGACCCAGTCTATAGTTTATTCAGCAAGTTTCCCTGCAGATGATCAAGTCTTCAGAGGTGTTATCTGTTTTCCCCTTCTCAAGTCCGAGGATGAATTACTCTATAACAACTACGACGACTCGGTGATCTGTTTGACTTTGTCTCCTCCTGCTCAAAGAATTGACATCGCCTGATATGGAAATGGTTTTTGATGAAGTTTCCATCCTTGTACCTGTTCTTCATTTCTTTTACAACTCTTTAGCATATCTCAAAGAAGGCTACCTAGTAAAGAGCATTTCCAGTGCGAAGCCTAATATCTGGAAAAGATTGAATGGTCTAGATTGCAAAAGAATACTTTCCGTAGGCATCTTCATCTGCACCGACCACGGAGGGCAGTTGTATGAGGGACTTCTAAATATGCTTGCTCGGCGATTTGGTCCAGGGGGAAATCCAAAATGAGCCAAAGAAGGTAGGAAATCATTTTAAATCAAGAACAATGGATAGTTTCAATTGTGTTCAGCATTGGGTCCAGTTCCAATTGTGTCCCAAACTTATTCTTATCTTTAAAAAAAAAAAAAAAAGAACACACACACACACACACACAAAAACGCAAAAAAAGCCCAACATTAGGTTTAGTCTCAGTTTTGCTTTGATTTTTTTGTCTAAAAAAATCTCCAATTTTAGGTCTAGTCCCAATTTATCCTTGAACTTTCTCTTATCTAAAAAGAATCACCAAATTTAACTCCAGTCCTAAATCTAGCTTGAACCTTCTGTTTTTTTGGTCTAACAAAATACAAACTTTCAGTCTAGCCTTAAATCTACCCTTGTTACCCCTCGTCCAAAACTCATCATTAGTTGCTTGAAGTGATATTTCCATGTCGATAACAAATCCATATCAGCAAGGTGATTATCTCCAAAGCGAAACCATTATTTGATAAAAAGTTAGGAAAATTAGGGAAATTTTTTTTTTTCTGAAAAAAATCATCAACTTTCAATCTAGTCTCAAATCACCATTAATTTTTTGACTTGGTATTTTGATGTTGGTAACAAATCCACTTCAGCAAGGTGATGTGGAAATTATTACAAAACGAAACTGCTCTTTGATGGGAAAATTAGGGAAATTAGGGACAACTAAAGATGATCTTTGGACTAAGGACTAATGGGGATAATTTTGGGACTATAGTTAAAGTTGGTAATATTTTTTAGACAATAGAAAAAGTTTGGGGTAGATTTAAGACTGGACCTAAATTGGAGATTCTTTTAGACAAAATAAAAGTTTGAGACAGAATTGGAATTGAATCTAAATTAGTAATTTTTCAAAGAATTAGGCCACCCTAGAAGTGGCTACAGTAATGCCCCCAGACAAATGTTCGGAGAGCTCACTCTGGGAGTAAGGAACAGCCATCGTCCGCCCTACGCAGTGGAATCTGATTTGTATGGGAATAGGCAGGGAGACAATTTTTGAAGTCAGTACGGGGCTCGTGGCTTTGGCTGATGCGAAGAGGATGACAGCGATAACGCCCTCAGCCAGAATCGCGATGAGCTCAGCGGTTATGACCCCACGGATGAACTGTGGGATTGAATTTACGATTAGGATGCTATTAAATGGGATCGCGATGGTGATGAACCGCAGCCATTGGCGGCAGGGGAAGTTCTCTAAACCACGTCAATTCTCCAACATAGGATTTCTCTAACACAACTCATTTACACGTGTATCCTAACACATGGTTCAGAGGAAAATTTGTAGATGACATACCAAGAAGATCCGGCAGATAAAACAGAACATGTCTATCCAATCAACTTATGTGAGTTCAACAAAAATAATCCTCACCCTGAGCCAGGACCCAGAGGAGTACTCAAGAATTGACCAGAGTGAGAATGAATGTCTCGTTACAGTGACTTTATTATTTGCGTTTGGTGCGGGGAGTTTAGTTCGGTTCTCATAATAACTCGATGTCATAAGTCTCAACTATGCCCTCCATCGGTGCTATTTTTCCTCGCTTCAGTCGCATGGAAGCTCAGAGAAGGGAAATTGACAGGTTACATCAAATTACACCTCAAGAACCTTAATTTAGATGGTTGGTTAAACAAGGAAAAACAATGAACAATGACAAACCTGACTGTGGGCGTCTGCATTAAAACTTTTATCGGTCCAGGTGGAGAATCGAGAGCGGGAATCGTTTGAAAAATGCAGTACATAGACTAGTTACTCTGCAGAGAAGGATTGAAAACAGAAGATCCAATGATGGATGCAGTGTTTTTAAGAAGGTCAACACCAGACTTTTGACAAGGTGACCATAGTCTTACGGTGGAAAGTCACCATCGTGTAGCCACTTTTAACAGCTCTGCCCCTTCTGCGATTTCCTGCAAGTCCTCGTTAGCAGAAGTCTAAGAATAACCCCCTTCTATTCCATGTTTTTCTTTTTCAATCATCGTCCCCCTACATGTTCTTTTTGGATCTTATGAACAGAACCAAGATTGGTTGGCTGCCGATTGTGCTGCACTTTTACATCCTTGCAATGCTAAAAAAATCAAAAGCAGAAGTACATGATTGGATCATAAATGCAATACGTACAACAGGCAAGGCGATGGATTTCCTGCGCATATTTCCCTTACAAAAAGCTTCATTGGATCCAATTTACTTCAATAAGCAGGCTGCCTGGGATGTTGTATGCAGGAAAGGTTAAAAAACTTGTTTGCAGGACTGCCTCAGGTGTTGTGACTTACATTATACGGACGTAGGTGAAGCACAATGCAATAACTGAAACTTATTATCTTAACTACTTTTTCAGGATCAAAACGCAAATGGACCCCAGCATATTTGAAGCTTCCTTAACTAAAAACTAGTGAGTGAATTTCTTGACTAAACCAAAGCATAATGGTGTTGAACAGGATCAAAAGGCTATCCAGCTGTGTCTCTCTAATCTTTTTATTTGACTTGGGTTTAAACTCAGGATTAAACAATCATGTCCAGGTGTGTTGCCTGAGTTCTTGATCTATTCCCAGCATAGTTCTCTCTCTGGTACATCAGATAATTCATGCTTACTAAGGTAGTCCTTGCTTGAAGAACTTTCCAAATTTCAACAACAACATAAAAAGCCAAAGTAAAAATCGTTTTGATCCTCAAGCAGGCTCATCCAACGCATCTACAAATCCATTCCATAAAGTATGAGACTATCTAGAAATCCGTGCAACAGAATATGAGATAACCTTCTTAACAAAGCCTAGCTGTGTGAAACAACCTTAAGAAATGCTTTAGTGCTGGATAAGATATGTTTTAGCCCAACACGTAATAGTGCATTGCAAGCAAGCATATGCTCTGAATGTTCTTTGTATTTTCCTACAAATAACAGAGTGGGTCAAATTTTCTAATTTAAAAAAGAACAGCATCAGCAAGCAGAGACTATTTCTTTCGTGAATGTAAAAGCAAATGTTCCTAAGAAATGGAGATTGACCCTTTCAACAACATTTACAGATACAATATTGTGCCGGTCCTCAAACAAGTTGAGCTTGAAAAGGTGTTAGATAGCAATTATGTATAACAAACATGGTCAGATCCTGTCACTTGATATTCCTTTTCAAGACTTGGCCCTCCATGGATTTAGTACAGGTTTTCACACCACTTCATGAAGGTTGGTGTTCATTTCTTAATCTGAGGAACAGGAAATTTATGGACATGTGCTTCTAGTTGTTGTGGAATGATTCGTCCTTTGTGTTTAGAACTAAATATGCATGACATTTGAAGATTTGCGAATTTTATGCTGCCTATCACGCGGAGGCACTGCACTGGGTCAACCAATCTTCATCCTTGAATAGAGCAGTTGTTGCCGTGCCTCATCAAGTAGATTACCTTGAGAGATCTTAATTAGACTTATTAATATATTCTGCTGGACTTACCTTTAACAAAAAACTTAAGCCAACAAGTTTAGGATCAACTAATTATGTTAAATGCTCTTTGTCACGACATTTATCAGACGTGGAACCATTTCACTAGTTCTCTTGAATGTGCACCTCAAAATTTCAATCTAATTCTTTATGCATCTTAAGGTGGAGCGATCTGATCATTAACTGTCTTTTTATTTAATGTAGTCTCTAATATAAACAATAATTCATCTCAATGGTCATTGAGCAATAAAATATCATATTCTAAACCACTCCCTCCCTCTCCTTCTTTTGAGGAAACTTCAATATGGAAAGGTCAAAATAAGTGGGCAACAGAGACTCGCGATAGCTAAATTGGAGTCCCCTCTCATATTTTATACGGAGCAGGTGTTCAGTGGAGAATGGAGAGCGCTTAAGCCATAGAACTTTCCATACTTCAAAAGCAGAGAAGGACAATTATCTCATAAAATTTCAGTATCGACAACGGTTCAGATGTGAAAGCTCACAGCAGAGGTACAAGTTATAAAGTCGCCATCATCTAAACATATATCCAACAAAAATTCCAATCTCAGCCTTTTTATCAAGCTTATCCCTTTTGACATCAGGAATATGAGTATAACACAAACTTCCAAAAACCTTCAAATTTTTCACAGAAGGTTTAGAGTCTTACCAGCCCTCGAGAGGTGTTAGTTTCTCTAAAGCTTTTGTAGGTAATCTATTTAAAAGAAATACAGCGGTGTTGGCTGCCTCGGCTCATTTCAAAACTTTTTGGCAAATTCTTTTCTGCATCAAACATCGGCCATCTCCATAATGCTTCTATTTTTCCTCTCACTAACTCCATTCCGTTGAGGTGAGTAAGGGGCTGTAAATTGCTGTACAATTCCAGCTAGCTCACAAATCAGTTTGAATTTGTTAGCTGTATACTCGGATCCATTGTCGATTCCGAGAGCTTTGATTCTCTTCCCACTTTGATTTTCAACTAATGCTTTAAACTTCATAAATACATCAGCTACTTCAGTCTTAGCTTAGAAAATAGATCCAGCTCATTCTAGTCGAGATCATCAAAAAAGTAATAAAAAATACTGCTTCCACTTAAAGAAGGTTCGAGACATAGGTCCACACACATCGGTGTGAACTAATTCCAGCTTTTGATATGTCTTCGAGACTCCTCCTTTGAAGGGAAATCTGGCTTGTTTGCCAAGAAGGCAGGTTTTGCATTGTGGAAGCTCTTCCTTCAAGCTTGGTAAATCATCTACCAGGCCATTTTTTTGTATAACCAGCATACTCCTCCTATGAACATGCCCCAATCTTTTGTGCCATAGCTCTATATTCTCTTTACGTACACTTCAAAGCCATCTCTTTGCATCTCATTTGACTTGAACACAAAACTTTTATCCCTCATTTGAACTCTCAAGACTTCATTGCTGTCAGTATCTTTAATGAGACATTCCCTTCCTTCGAACTTCACTATATAGCCCTTCTCCACTAACCGACCAACACTTAACGATTCTGGTCAATATTTGGCACAAAGAGGACATCCTTGATTAACTTCACCCCCTGGTTTCCTTTAACAACAACTACACCTTTACCCCGAACTTCAATATCTGTCCATTGCCAATTCGACTTTGGACTTTCTTGTTTTGTTTATGCTCTTGAATAGCTCTAAGTTGCCGGTCATGTGATTAGTACAACCACTATCTATCAGCCATGTACTATTTTCGACTGAATATTCACCAGCTGAAGCAACAAATAAGTGCTCTTCATCAACTTCACTCACGCCACTTGTGCTTCTCGTTTCCGATAGGCTTTCCCTTTGCAAATAGCTTCCATATGACCCAACTTGTGGCATCTTACGCACCTCGCGTCGGCCTTTTCCAAGCATCTAAAGGACTGATGGTTGGTTCCACCACGGTATTGACATAGCCTTTTATTATTTTTCCATTTGCTAAATCCACCGGCATTTTTCCTTCTTTAGGCAAAAATTTCGAATCATCAACATTTCCCTTAAACTGAATCCATTTCTTCCCTTTGCCTCCATCATTTTGCGACATTTTCCATGATATACTAGGAAGTATTGCTGACCCCAGGCCGTAGCAGAGCTGACCGCAGCAGCGGTTCCTGTTTATTTGCCATTTCTTCGTCAGAATTCCAAGAGAATTCAGCAATTTGCAAGATTCACTGGTGTAAATAAGTTGTACTATCCATCCTCAAGTAATGGGTCTTGTAAGCGCTAGATGATTAAGGTGCCGTGCATGAAACTAAAACTTTCTGTTCATTAGGTCGCAAAGCAGTGGCAGCTTGCGACAAAAGTATCTTATTTCCAACCTCCCCATAAACCATTCTTGGAAAGAAGAATGAGTTATACACGAGCATCATTTGACAAGTAAGGCCTCTAAAGGAAGGTTATTTATTTAGGTGTACATGGTTATGAACTTTGGTGTCTGGTATGGCAAATCAAATGAAGTCTCCTAATTATAAATTAGCAGGGTATATTATTATCAGCCTGAAATTTTACCTGGTGAAGATAGGAGTGCAAAGCCATAGCCTGTCGATTCAATCTTTCTTCAGGTAGGTAAGGGTTTGAAGAAACGGTACGTGATTGATGACGCCCTGCTGCATTGATGCTCGAGAGTTGAAATGGTGAAGAAGAAATAATCAAATGTTTGCAATAATTTGAGTTTACCACTTCCGTTTCAGATGAATATGAATTCGTTCAGTTGGAGAAGAGGAAATCAACGCAGTTGTTGGGGAACGTTGCTCTTGGACTTGAGGAGGAGAAGCGAAAGAAGTAACCATTAAAGACTTGGCAAACTGCAGAGCACTTTTGTTGAATATCCTGAATTAAGCACTGTCATCTATAAATAGACAGCATGTTCCCATGCAGGACACCTCACTCCTCCCTGAAGCAATTATTCTTCTGAACTCGAGATCAGACCCCAATTTCCTGTCCAATGATGAAGTGTCTTCCAATTAGCTTTCTCATCTTGGCTTTGGCAACTGCCACTGCTTTTGCTTATGACCCGAGTCCTCTTCAGGACATATGCGTGGCCACCAATGACCTCAACTCTGGAGGTTGGTCCGCAATTCTTGCACTATTCATGTCTTTCAATTCTGGCTTAGGATGCCGAAGCGATTAACACAAACTATGTTTCTTATGCAGTATTTGTGAATGGAAAGTTCTGCAAGGACCCAAAACAAGCCACAGCTGATGATTTCCTCTTTATGGGGTTCAGGAATCCTGGAAACACATCAAATCCGCTCGGATCAAAAGTCACACCAGCTTCCGTCGACCAATTTCCAGGACTCAACACTCTTGGAATATCCATGGCTCGCATCGACTTCGCTCCCGGTGGCCTAAATCCTCCCCACACTCACCCACGTGGAACTGAGGTTCTAGTCGTGGTGGAGGGTACGCTGCTTGTTGGCTTCGTTACATCCAACCAATTAAACAACACTCTTTTCACCAAAGTCCTGTACAAGGGGGATGTGTTTGTGTTCCCTATCGGTCTCATTCACTTCCAGTTGAATATCGGAAACACATACGCATTGGCCTTTGCCGGTCTTAGCAGCCAGAACCCAGGAGTCATTACCATCGCTAATGCTGTCTTTGGAGCGAAGCCACCCATTTCTACTGATGTTCTCACCAAGGCCTTCCAAGTCGACAAAAAGGTGGTTGACTACCTCCAGGCACAATTTTGGTACGACAACAACTAAACGTATGGGAATTGTAGAATGTCACTTAGCAATAATTACTTGAGCAAAAACCTCAAAACCGGTTTGAAAGTTCTTTATAATCATTACATAGAATAAAAGGTCGGACTTAGAACAATAATTACGTTGAGCATAGGGTATAGGGTTCAAGGCATACTTATGTACCTCATGTATGACCGGTTTGTAATAAAAGTAAATTACAATATCAATTAATGTTCTTTATAATCTCTCTCTCTCTCTCTCTCTCTCTCTCTCTCTCTCTCTCTGTAGTGATGACATTTGCATTATTTAGAAATTGGAAACTATCATCTAAAATAATGTGATTGCCAGATCAAAGTCCTTATGCTCTCTTAACTGTATCACAAAAGAAAATGTGTCACCCAAACAACTGCCGATTTCCAAATTGTCTTCAAATTGTGTCAAGAGAGTGTTTGAAAAAAACATCAATGATCACTCACATATACAGCCCTAGGAATCGAAATAGCTGGCAAGGTGTCCATCATTATCCAGGAAAGCAAAGTTCCAGAACAACTTTCCTGCTCAGCATGCCAAATCTGGTCTTGGTTAGTGATTTCCACATAAATAGCAGCTTGACAAATTAATGTTAATGCGAAAACTCAACTTAAAGCTATTCGAGTAAGAAGATTTTAATTTTTTTTTTTTTCTTATTTTGACTTTAGTATGAAAGTAGCTAAAAAGATGTGTTCTACAGCGGCCTCTCATTGACAGTAGAAAATTTGAAATCCTGGATGAAGCCTAATGTAAACCTGCGCAAGTCAGCTGCATTCGTTTTCCCCTAGAATGACTTGTCACATGATATTTCTCTAAACATGTTGGTGTCATTCGAATTCATATTGAGGGGTATGCATGCTTTTAGGACACGACAAAACCGTGAATGAGATATGTTGGCATCACCCTTTCTTGATGATATCAAACATTACAACTTCATTAGAATACAAATGGCCACAGGATAAATATGGGGATGATGGATGCTTTACTTATTTAACCTATTTTTCTAATAAGTAAAGTGAAGATGAGAGCAAACAAAGGTGTAACTTTCTTATATTAACGATGGCACCCTTAATCCTCAACGAAGCCATGTCTTATAAGCTCCAGAAGCTACTGGAATATCAGTAAATTTAAACACACTGGAACTAAACTTAAACTTTCTTTCCATGACACAGCAGAGAAGTGGCAGCTTGAGAGAAGAACGTTGTCTTGTTCCCTACCATCCACGAACAGTGATTGGGAAAAATAAGTCAGAAAAAAAAAAATCACCTGATGAATGAGGCACCTACGGCATTAAATGATCAAAACAGCGGTGATGATCTCACTGTTTACAAGGAAAGAGTGCATTGCAACTAAGGAAATGTTAAAGAACTTTGGTATTTGGTATATTGAGAACAAGATTAATTTCAGGACGAAGATAGATATGGATGTAGTTTTCCCATTTGCAACCTAGATAACCAATTCAATCTTTTCAAGACATCAGATTGTTGAAGAAGAAATGATCCATTCTTGATCTTTGCTGCTTTGAGATGATGCAGGAGAGTCTTGTTTTTGTATAAGAAAAAGGAAGTGAAACAGAACAAGGATGAGGAAGTTATCGAAGAACACTTCCATATCAGATGATGGGCCTTGTTCTAGCTGGAGGAGAGGAAATCCAACAAATCACCAAGCCATCATAGTTGTTGTGGAGCAGTTCATCCGTGGAGTTGAGAAGAGGAAAAGAGATTCGACTTCTGAAGACTTACTACAGGGCAACTTGCTGAATAAACTATATCTCGAAATATTGCACCCTTAATCCACAAGCAAGCCATGTCTTATAATCTCTGGAAGCGGCCGGAATATCATTAAATGCTCATAAACAAAGTGGAACTAAAACCTTCTTTTCATTAGGCTGCTGAGAAGTGGCGGCTTGGGAGAACAGAATCTCATTCCCTACCTTCCAGGAACCATGCCCGGGAAAAAGAACTCACGTGTGTATTAAATAACAAACAAGAAATTTGCTGCACTAAATGATCAAACATCCGCGATGAGCTTATCGTATATAATTACTAAAGTCATCCAACTTTTGTGCAACAGAAGAGTGCATTTCTACCGAATGTTAAAAAGTTGGGTGCGTTATGGTTTTTTTCACAATAAACTTATTCTGTTATACACAAGAATGGCCTCCAAATCTGTGGGAGTTTGCTATCAGAAAATTAAACATAAGTACATGACTAATTGAAAAAAACAAATATAAACTGCAAAATTATAGGAAAAAAATATGGGGACAAAAGATAGTAAATCCTCACAATAACAGCTAACAATGTCCATCCCGCAAGAGAGGAGCATAAAAACCTACGATTTTCATTACTTCCCTTGATTAATAAGCAGTAACATAATCAGCAAATGACTTGCATGGTTACAAAACTCATGTACCATGCTCGGTCATAGATCTATATAATCTAAATAACTACATGAACCCTATAGCTCTATATCTCGCACGATCACTTATTATTCTGATGCTCCATTCAGGTTCTTCAGGGTCTCAACAAGAGACTTGATCTCCCATCTCTAGCACTTGTTCATGAAAGTGTAAGAGTTTTCTAAGACTACATTAATTGGTCTCAACAAGAGACTTGATCTCCTCATCAGTCAATGGCTTCTCAAGGCACTCATCCAGACCCGCCACCATGAAAGCTGCCTTATCTGTTATGGAGATCGGCATTCTGTGCAATTAGTTTTGCCCTAATTTGTCAGACCTAATTAGTACGAATCTTGCCCTAATTTGTGATTTTCGAGATTTTTTGCTCCGGATGAGGCCGCACGATCATGCTCCTCACCCATAACCATAACCATGAAAGCTGCCTTATCTGCTTCGGCATTCCGTGAAGTCAGACCCACGATCATGCTCCTCACCCCTTTCGCTCGCAGCTCCCTCGTCACCTTCACATGCGAATACGAGAAAGAAATCGAACACTTTATGTGAAATTGATATTCTTCATATATATACACGTCGAATAAAAGATAGAATGAAGAGTTAATTAGTTTTTACTTCAAGGCCATCCATGAGGGACGAATCAATGTCCATGAGAATAATATCAAAAGATGAACCAGAAAGGTGAAGATCTAAGTCTTCCTTGTCTGTGGCCATTTCAGTCTGGACTTCTTCCGCTACTTCGAGCTTGCTAAAAAGCGTCTCATGGACTCTACACTCGAGCACATCATCACCCACAATCAACACTCTCATCAATCCAGAATTATCACTGCCATTGTCGTGTCCATTATCGATCCCAGTGCTGGGGCTCGCCATTGACTCGTGTCGTTGGAGCACCTAATAATTAGAAAAAACGGAGAGAAAATATAAGATAGGGATCATGAACATGCATGAAGATTTTCATGTTATAACAGATGAATCTCTAATGCAGTGCTTTTACCTTTGCGAAAGGGGAGATACCAAAGGCGAAATCAAAACAGAGAGAAAGCTGTAATCGATGCCATTTCGACATTGGAATCAGGTGTATATATAGTGAAAAGAGGAGATACTAAAGTTGGATTTATTACATGATCCACAAGCAGATTCCCACACTATTGATGGCATGATCAAGAAGAACACACACCATAGATGAATAACTTGAGAGTCAAATATTTGACCCATCATGCCAAACAAGTTGTACTAGTAGTTGGCCCTCTGTTTTCGGCTTGTGAGCTGTTTTACTCTCATTCACTCCTCGCTGATCTTCCAGTTTCTACTTTATGGCATTTATTCGTAACCTTTGTTGGTCAAACAGTCCTGATTAACGTAGGATGCCAGTGGTGATCCCGCGGAAGTTTCCACGATTATGACGGCACGTGGCCATCTTGGCGACGGGATAACACTGAGGAGAACATAAACTCGGATTAAAATGTTCTTTTTCCAAGCTAAAACAGCACAAATCACCGTAGCAATGAAGATAAACAAAAACGAAGGAAACTTCTTGCTTTAGGTTTCGACTAAGCAATGCACCGTGGGAGTCTTTGCTGATCCATGCAGTCCGTCGATGGTAGGAATATCTACGACAAACCTGAACTTCCCTTGCTGCCCGATGGTCACGCTGTCATCATTAACTCGACTAGGTAAATACATCTCGTTTCGTATTGGGCAGTTCTATTCGAGCACACAATCAGTATAGAACTAAAGGGGCTAATAGCAAAATGAGCAGTCAACTCGGTTGGGATGATACAATATGGGATTATCAGGTTTGATAATTTCCATGTTAGGACCTAATTGCCAATGTCTACCTTAATGTATGAGACCTCAAAGGGGTTACATGGCCATAGGCTTGATCGATGGGCGGGCCTCGATGGGCTTGGGCTAGTCCTTTTGAGTATATAGTCCAAATGCTCGTGCCTAGATAGCCTAGACATTGCATTGGAACAAAAGCCCTACCGCCGATTCACCCGTGATTATAAAAGCCATTAATTTTTTTATTTGTGAAAAAATTGAAAGGGCCTAGAGGCTGGGAAGGGAACAATCGGTGCAGACCCATTCATATAAAAAAAAAAAAAATCAATAAAGGATTGACTCTCCCGACCGGTCGAAGGTCATCGTTCAAGCCCGCCCATTAGGTGCTCATGCCTAGCGGGCGATTCAGCTTCGGCCCATGATCATGCGTGCTTCATTTGTTTTCTTCTACTGTGTGGCCCATTACGGCCCGTTTTGTTTTTGGGCCTCAGCAGATGATGAAGGAGAAGCTAACTGGGCTTGGAAAGAGTCCTTTTTCCTAGAATCCGAATTGATT
This sequence comes from Eucalyptus victrix, assembly GCA_016097545.1. Classification (NCBI taxonomy): domain Eukaryota; kingdom Viridiplantae; phylum Streptophyta; class Magnoliopsida; order Myrtales; family Myrtaceae; genus Eucalyptus; species Eucalyptus victrix. Next base: position 52,568,424 of record CM027842.1, read on the forward strand.
AGAGCATCTATTTTTAAGTTTTGTTAGCTGTTTGTAGGAAGAATTGACAGACCAAAGTTCATGAGCCGTTTAGTTCAAACTAATTTAAGTTTAGTCCTTGGTAACTGATGCAAGATTGGCCCAAAAGCGATCCTCCACTCCAAATTAGTTCTCAAGTCAATCCAATACATTCATTCCATAGTCAAACTAGTCCGTCCTTTGTCCTGTGATCCATTTGATCTATGTCGACGACTGGTTTGACAGGCAAATGCAACAAGCTAATTTGAACAAAATGGGATTAAAACTTGAAGTTCTCCATTATGGGGACATATAACCAAATAGTTCATAAATAGATAATAAGAAAACTTCGTCGGGGCCCCTTCAATCGTGGGAATTGCACAAAGTCCTCCTTGATAACTTCAAACAAACCATAAGAAAATGCTCTGCATCAAGAAAACGATTAAAACAAAAACAAAAGCCTCTCGAACAGCTTTGAATTGATAAATTTCTTCAGACCATATAAGAATCAAGGGCCAAGATGGTGCTGAGGTTCATGGGGTACATGTATTCGGCGGACCCATTCATGATGGATTGGACGATCAATCTGTTCCCTTTGTGATGGCTGAAATGGATCCTAAAATACAGATTGGTCTCGATCAAGGCACAAGCTCAATGCAATGGTACATAGCCCAATCCCATTGTAAGGCCCTTGGCCCACAACATACCACTTCATGATGTCACAAACCCTGCACCAACATAATGTCATCAAATCATTACGTATATGTAAATTATGATACATTGTTAGTCAACATAGTATGACTATATTAGGATTCCTTTCAAATTTTGGCTTTGAATCTGCATATTGATGGCATGAAAAACTTTATTTTGCACTGTAGCAATTCACGAGACAAGTTCAATAATGCCTTTCCCTCCCTATCAAAAGTCTTTACCATGTTATAATTAACAGCTTCAATTGACTTAGACAAACTACTAACTCCAAGAACATGTGCAAGATACTCCATGTGATCTCTAATTGCCACCAATTTAGATAAGTTGTTGTGATCAATGCCAAAACATATGACATATCAATATGGAGGATATGTATGTATTTGGCATATTAGTTTGTGTATGTTTGATTAAAATTACCATAGGCCTGAGGGTTGCTGATGAAGTCACGATGCATGAGATCGGTATTGGCAGCTATAAACACGGAAGAGCTGTACTCCTGGTTGAGCCCTTGGAGCATTTGGGTAAGCTGAGGGTTGAAGAGCAAAGCAGCCTCGTGGAGCTCCAGTGCGCATTGCCTGTAGCTCAGAGGATTAGAGCACGTGGCTGCGAATGCCCTTCCTTACCCCGCAGTGCTAGCTCCGCCGGGGCACACCCCATCGACCCCGTCCCCATCACTAGCGCCTTCTCACCCCGAGATCATACAGTCTCTGCAATAACATAATTGCCATAAAAACATTAACCTTCATTGATGAACAAAAATGAGAAGGGTTATGTCCTCTTTTATATCTTTTATGCCTATATTTGGTAAAAATATATTGTACTGTACAAGGTTTTCTCAGCTAGTTATCGCTTTGGCTTGGTGGGTTGAAGGGTAGCTGGTGATTGGGTCAAGTATCAAATTCAATTTACTTATTTTTGCAAGCAGGACATAGTTTCTTCATGTAATCAGAGAATTATAGCTTTTAATATGTTTGGTTGAACACATTAGATAGTTAATAGACATGTCTTTAATTATGAGGGACCAAGTGTCTTGGAGATATAGGCAAAAGTAGATGTTTAAATAAGTTAATTAATCCCCATTTAGTTACCCCATTTAGTTAGGTCCTCCACTATAAATTAATACTCGAGTAAAATTTCTCTAACATTGCTCTAGAAAAAGGCATGGAGAAAAAGCTATGGCTGAACTCGCAAAGTTATGGCAAGAAAGGTTAGACAATGCAACGTTAGTGAAAAGAGACTTATCAACAAAATCTGAAAAAAGCCAAAAAGGGTTTGAATTCGATTACCCAGAGGAGTTTCTGGTACTCAGAGATGAGGAACTTGACGTAGTCGGGGATCGCGAATTGGTGCGACCGAGCTGAGTAAGGCACCAAGAAGTAGTTGTTCACGAAGTCGTTCCCTCCGACGGTGATGAGCACAAGCGCTTGGTTCACCAGCTGTTGAGTTCTCTCAGATCCTACCAGAGCACTCACTCTCTTCTGGTATTCCTCAAAGTACTGAAATTGCGTATGCATCCTTAAAATGTTCATCTGCCCAAAAAAATAATATATGTACACGCACTTCATTTCTTCACAAGACATTTATATACCGATAGATCGGTAGCTGAAAGAGATACGAGCGACGACAATCGCCTGTTTGGTGTGAGATATTAGTTTTTATATCATACAAACGTTGACATCAATACATGTATCGTGCGTATATTCAGCTCCTAATCACCCAGACAGGGCATATTCACGACATTTTCCGGGTTTATGAGACTGGGGACAAAACAACTAGCAATTATACGACGTCCGCACCGGGGCCTCTTCACTTGTTGACTTAATCGAGTCGACGGAGAGCTCTTATGTTATATGCTGATTCATTGTTCATGAATATATTTCATTCTAGAGGAAGCTTAGAACAGATGATGCTTATGAATTGCGTTCCGGTGTCGTTGAGAATTCCGATTCCAGCAGAAGCGAAATTAGCACCAACTAGTAACTTCTGTCCCGTGAGCTCCGGACTCAGGTACGGCAACGTCAGCTCCGAACCCAATTCCTGACCTGAGTAATTCACATTTTAGCTGATGAACCGGGCCTCATTTGCATCATGATGGAAACGGAAGCGCACTGTAACGTGCGAAAATGGAAAACCCTACTGATGAAGTCCGGAATGATGAACCCATTGGATAACTGGCTGGTAATCGATGCCGTAGGGGGGCAAGTCCGCACGGGCTGTGGTCGCCAAATAGTTGTTGTTGCCATTGTCGACAAGTGAGTAGCCAAACTCGAAGAACTCTCGAGCTGCCTCCGCAGGCGGCATAGGAAAGTTCCCATCATCACTGCGACTAAACCGATCATGACAAGGACGGTCGCCGGAGATGAATGCAGAAATCTAGCCATGGTCATGGGGAGAGAGAGAGAGAGAGACTAATGAGTTCCGGGTTTGCTATAAAGTGAGATGCTCACTTGGCTACGAGACTGCAATAATCAAACAGGCTACGTTCTCTGGGGCGAGTAGTTGCATGCAGTGCCAACGGTGATCACTTCTAGCTTTTTGTCCAGAAAAAAAATAAAGAAGAATAGAAGATGGCTAATTCATTTGTATATCTCAAGATCTGTCGATTTAATTTCACATAGGCAGCTGGCTAATTCATCGCTCTCGGCATGCTTGCGTCAGTATTTTATTTCCCTAGGTTGCAAGAGTATGAAATGAGCTGATATGACTGATTTATTGCGCAATATATTATCTACAGTTGACATGGTGGCGTGTATAAAGGTAAAACTACTAAAGAAGTCTTAAATATATCATAATTATGTCAATTTAATCATAAAATTTTTTTCTAATTGAATTTTAAATATTTTGTATTTGCATCAATTCACTTCATTTAGCCAATTTTAGCCAATCAGCCCCGACAAGAATGTTGGTCATTCCATGTGGTATTAACAGCATTGATGTGAAACACCTCCATCTATCACGAAGAAGCTTGGCCGCGGAGCGCTCTCTTCTCGGGCGATTCCGGCACTGTTTCTGCGATCCGTCCGGTGCTGATTCCGCGCAAGTTGATCGACGATTGGGGCCGTTTTTTAGTGGCAAGAGGCGCAATTTGCAGCGCTTTAAACCCCTCCGCTTTGTAGCCTGGTACGTCTCTTCTCCGTGGGCTTCCTGGTGTGCGATGGGTTAGGGTTCCTTGAGTTCTGTTGATTGTTCTTGCTGGCATGGAGTCCGAATTAGTTCGGGCCCTTTCAATTGATGAAGGGCCAAGCAAGCGAACCTCTATCCCTCCTGAAATTGGTAGACCCGCGGTGGTTAACAATCGGGTGAATTCTTAAGGTCGAATGGCCCCAATTCCTTTAGGTGGTGTCGCAGGGCCTCGACATCTTTCTGGATTTGCGAGAGGCCGCAACAGCAATAGGGGTAGATCCAGATCAAAGCGACCACAGCCTATGCGTGCTTCGATTAAGCCTGCTCCTCACTCGTGGGCTACCGTCGCAAGTAGTGCCAATAAGGGATACGATCTGGAATTCACTCCTTTGCACTTTGACAGCAGTGAACCTGTTATTCAGATGGATGAAATGGATTTGGATGCTGCAGACCCCAAGTTATTTGATTGTCTTGTGGGTTACTTCATAGGAAAGAAGCTGCCTTTTAAAGTTGTTGATGATGCTCTGAGAAAAGCATGGGGTCCGGCATTGCTGGAAGTTATGTCGAACGGCCGCGGGCTATTCTTATTGCGGATTGCGGATAGGGATTTTAGGAGGAAGATCTTGGAAGGAAGTACGGTTACTGTCGCAAGGATCCCTTTAATCCTTCAACAATGGAAACCAGGAATCGAGTTGAATAAAAATTCTCTCCAATCTGTTCCGGTTTGGGTGAGATTGAAAAACTTACCCTTCTCCTTCTGGTCTGCTCATTCCATTGGAAAGGTGGCGAGTGCTCTCGGGAAACCTCTCTATGTAGATGAGAAAACAGAGCAGATGGCGATGCTAACTTTTGCCCGGGTGTGCGTTGAAATGACAGTTCAGCAGCCCATCTATGAGACCATTCAGCTGTTAGCCATGGGGAAATCGGTTGTAGTAGATGTCGAATATGAATGGAAACCAATGGCCTATTTAAAATGCGGAATCTTCGGTTATAAGTGTAAAGTTTCTGATAAGGAATCTGTTCCAATCCAGTCGGATGATGGTACCAAGAATGCTGAACCCGCGCAGGTGAATGAAGCGAGGTCGCATTTGGCAAAAGGTAAGAAGGTGGCTTTTCCATCTGCTTCTAGTAGGGAAATTTCTACTGTTGCTGCTGAGGATCCTCAGCCTCGTAACAAGTCCACCCATTTTGGAGAGTCCAGTTCACCGGCAGGAAGCTCACTCAATGCTCAGGAACAATTGTCGTTCCATCCTGCTAACTATTCCACCCTTGCTGAATTTGAATCTGCTTCGGGAGATATGGAATGGAAACAAGTTAAGCGAAGAATTAAGAGGCAGAAGAAGAAGGCGGCGAAGCAGGCTGCTGCAACTGCAGCTGCTGCTATTTCTTTGGACTTATTCCCTCCTTCTCATGAGGGCCAAATCCTGAAACGGAAGGACATTGACCTGGAGGAGCCTTGCGAGAATTCTGAGCCTATCCGTGAAAGATCGAACTTGCCTGCCCCGATCGCACCTTCAGCTGATGTTCCTCTGGCCTTGTCAGAAAGCTCTGATGAGATCTCTAACTCGAGTATCCATGATGACGCCAGTGAAGATGAGGTGCAGTCGGTCGGGAAACCTGTGCCGAAAGGAAAACCTCCTATACTTCAGGACCAGCTGCTGCGTCTTTGTCCCGAACCTCCTCCTTCTGTGGTTCCTACGCCTGCCGCAGGAAAGAGGACCTCTAGGAAGAGGTAATTATGATCCTTGCTCTGGTTTTTTGATGAGTATCGGTTTTTGGAATATCAGAGGTATGCTCAATCCTCTTAGGCGGGCTGAAGTCAGGCGGTTTGCCGCTGTAAATAAGCTGTGTTTTATTGGTCTTTTTGAAACTAAAGTGCCTGAGGATCTTTTCGATTCAGTCTCTTCCACCCTTATTAGGGGTTGGAATTGCATTTCTAACTATGAGTTTTCGCCCCGGGGGAGGATCTGGGTTTGATGGAACCCAGATCTGGTTTCCTATTCGTCTATCTCTATCAGTGATCAAGGCTTTGTGCATGGTTCTCTTAAGTTTAATCTTTCTAGTCCGAATTGCTATGTCTCGGCTGTATATGGGGAACACTCATTCCCTCGCCATTGGCCTTTGTGGGAGGATCTCATTCATTACAGTAACATCTTTCAAATTTCTCCTTGGTTGGTTGCCGGTGATTTTAACGCAATAAAATGGCCTTCTGATCGTATGGGTGGTTCTACCAACTGGATCCCTTGCTTTGATGAGTTTGCTCAGTGCTTAGCTCAGGCTGAGTTGATGGATCTTAAGTACGTTGGATGTCGTTTTACCTGGTCTACCTCAGCAGGTGATGCGAGGAAGATGAGAAAAATAGACCGTGTCCTTGTAAATGGAGAATGGAATCTCCAATTCTCCTACTCTGAGGCATCGTTTATTAATCCGGGGATATCGGATCATTCACCTATGATAGTCAGGATTACGCAGCCGGCTCATAAGGGGAAGCCCTTTAAATTTTTTGATTTCTGGACTCACCACCCATATTTCAAGGCCATTGTTCAGCAGGTTTGGACCAGTCCGGTGATAGGTGTATCGATGTTCCAATTAGTCTTGAAGCTAAAGATGTTGAAAGCTCTGCTAAGGTCTCTTAACCATGAGGCCTTCTTCGATATTTCAGTCAGAGTTGCCGAGGCTAGAGAGGCTCTGAGGATCACCCAGACTAGACCTCCAATCCGACCTGACAAGCTCTGTTCTTATTCAAGCGGAAAGAGATCAGCGCTAAGTCTTCGTTGAGCTTAGGAACCAAGATGAATCCTTCTATAGTCAAAAATCTAGAATCAAATGGTTAAAGGAAGGCGATAAAAATACCAAATTTTTTCATCAATCGGTGAAGAGAAGGCAGTTACCTAATCGCATCCTCTCCGTTAAAGATCCTACGGGTTCTATTATTACTGATCCGGTTTTGGTTCCTCAAGTGTTCGTCAAGTTCTTCTCGATCTCCTATCTCCAGAGCAGGGACTGGTCAAGCCGTCCCTGGATGAGGTGAATCGGTTTGTCCGCCAGCCTCTATCCCAGGATCAAATATGCTCCATGTGTGTGCCGGTTACGGATTTGGAAATTAAGAACACTCTCTTTTCGCTGGCTAAGGGTAAAGCTCCCGGGCCGGATGGTTTTCGGTGGAATTCTATAAATCCAGTTGGGATATTGTTGGCCCTTCAGTGTTGCAATCAGTACATGATTTTTTCATAAATGGCTGGCTTCTAAAAGAGGTAAACGCCACCATCTTAGCGCTCATTCCTAAAGTGCCTAATGCTAATGCGGTTGTTGATTTTAGACCTATAGCATGTTGCAACACTATTTATAAGGTGATCACGAAAATTTTAGCTAATCGTATAACAGCGGTTCTTGGTGATTTGATTAGCCGGTCCCAAAATGCATTTGTAAAGGGAAGAAGAATTAGAGACAATATCCTTTTAGCCCAGGAATTATTTGCAGGGTTTCATCTTCAACCGTATTTGCCGAAATGTGCCATTAAAGTCAACTTCTACAAGGCTTATGATACCGTTGATTGGGAGTTTCTTGAGCTTACTCTGGAAGCTTTCCGGTTTTCTCGCCATTTCATTAATCTAATTATGGCCTGTGTTCGGACACCTAAATATTCTATATCTATCAATGGTGATCTTCATGGCTTTTTTCCCGGGAAGGGGTCTTAGACAAGGGGATCCGATGTCTCCTTACCTTTTTACATTGGTAATGGAAGTGTTTCCGGGGATCTTGCTATCTCGCACTGCAAATCCAGACTTTAAGTACTATTGGAGATGTAAGCCGGTCCAACTCTCCCATTTGTTTTTTGCCGATGATGTTTTTCTGTATTGTCAAGCTGATTGGCATTCGGTTGTTATATTGAAAAGAGGGCTCGATATTTTCTCCTCTTTGAGTGGTTTAATTCCCAATAAGAACAAAAGTGAGATTTTCATGGCTGGTGGTGATACGTCCATTAGGAACAGAATCCTATGGGCGTTCGGCTTTCAGATGGGGAAGCTCCCGGTTCGCTACTTAGGTGTTCCGATTATCTCTTCCAGATTAACTAGGGCGGATCGCGTTGCTTTGGTCGAGCGGATTACCGCTAGAATCCAATCCGGGACACATTGTTTTCTATCTTTTGCAGGTAGGCTACAGCTCATAAAATCGGTTCTCCACTCTATCCAAGCGTTTTGGACGAGTGTGTTCACTCTTCCCTTTTCGATTTTGGTTGATATCGATAGGATAATGAGGCAATTCTTATGGAAAGGTGCATCCCTAGGTCGGGGTGGTGCAAAAGTTGCATGGGACGAAGTATGTCTCCCGAAAGCTGAAGGGGGTCTTGGTATTCGGAATCTCAGGGATAGTAATAGAGCCTCCATGGTAAAATTCATATGGATCCTATTCTCGAACAAAGAATCCTTGTGGTGCCGTTGGGTGCATTCAATTTTCCTAAAGAAAAGGAATTTCTGGATCTCCTCTCAGCCTAGGACTTGTTCCTGGTCGTGGAAGAAAATTCTTCAACTTAGACCCTACTTTCGTTCATCCTTCAGGTGGGTGATAGGCAATGGTTTCTCTGTCTCTCTTTGGCATGATTCCTGGCTTCCTTGTGGCCCTTTAGATGGATTTGTTCCTCTTTCATTCAGGGAAGGCGTACACCTCCCTGATTGTGCAAGGGTGGTCGACCTGCTTTCCCCGCTGGGAGACACGCTCAGAAATTTCTTAGAGAGATGGGAAATTACTCTTCCATCTTTATCCTCGATGCAGGACAAGTTTATTTGGTGTTGCGAGTCATCCGGCTCCTTCTCGGTTGCCTCGGCCTGGGAATCCATTAGAGTTAAAAGAACTCCTGTCGAGTGGGCCTCTTTGGTTTGGGACAATGCACTGGCCCCTCGGTATCAATTTATTTTGTGGCTTATATCGAGGAATCGCATTCCTACACAGGTGCTGCTTCTATCATACGGCAGAATAGATTTCAATGTTTGTGCCTTTTGCAGTGATGTTCCCAACTCTGTTGATCATCTATTCTTCGGGTGTCGTATCCTGGCTCCTCTGGCCTGTTTTTGGGCCGCCAGGTGTAACATTCCTTGGAGGAATAGATGCTGGAAAGATATGATCGACTGGGCTATGAAGTTCCTTATGGAAAAGGATTTCTATCACAGGATTGTTCGTTTCTCTTTTGGAGCCTTATGTCATTTGATTTGGAAGAAGAGGAATGCAATTATCTTCCGTGGTGAGTCAGTGGCGATTCCTGCTCTCAAAAATCACCTCCTTAAGGTGGTTAGGGACAAGGCCAATTCCTTCACCAATGTCCACCCTTCTCCGAGAAATGATAGACTTCAAAGGGCATGGGGATTCGATCCGGCGGTCTTCTTTGCTTGCTGATCTTGTAGTCTCCGCCTTTTCCTGTTTCTTCTGATAATCCGTACTTAGTCATTGTTGGTAGGGCGGATGTTGCCGTTGTCCTATTTGGTTGTTTCTTTTCTTTGTGCCTTTGGGGCTTTCGGTTGTGTCATCTTTTATATCGATTCCCCTCCACTCTTAGCTCTTTGAGAGTGTAGGTTATGGACCCGATCTTTTGTACTTGTCCTTCTCTTTCCTTTTATTTAATTACCCTTACCAAAAAAAAAAAAAAAAAAAACAGCATTGATGTGGATAATTTTTAACAATATTTTTTGAATTTCTTTATTTTTATTTATTTTTTCTTTTCTTTTTCTTTCTTTATTTTCTTTGCTTCCTTCTTCCTCTAGCCAGTAGTGGGCTCCCAATTGACCAAAGGCAAGGCCGACAAGAGACCTTGCCAGCCTTGAGGAAGCTCGGCCATGGCTAGGTGGGGCACAACCTCACCGATCTAGTGAAGTCGTGCCTCACCTAGAGAATACAAGGGCAACCTTGCCCAACCATGGCTAGGTTTGCATGAGCTAGCAATGTCCCTCGCTATCCCTATCTTTGGTTGGTTGCCTCAACGACTAGCTGGAGGAAAAAGGAAGTGAAGAATTAAAAATAAAAAAAAGAATTACAAAATAAAAATTAGAAAAAATATAATATTATTAAAAATTATTCATATCAACTCCAGTGATACCACGTAGAATGACTAACGCTCATGCTAGCTCTAATCAACTAAAATTGATCTAATTGACTAAATTGATGGAAATATAAAAGATTTAGAACTCAATCAGCCCCCAAAAAAACAAAGTTTAAGACTAAATTGACACAATTTTCCTTATATGTAAATATACATTTAAGATGTGCAGGCTTGCATTAGCATTAATATTCTGAAACCTTGAAACGATTTACTAGGGATAAAAGCCTGTCCATCCCATCAATATACTTCCAGTTCTGCCTTGTGTTGTATAAGTGGGTCATGCGTCAACTAGCGCTATAGCCCTAGTAATAATCTTTGTTGTCGGTTGATTTAGTGTGAAGTAGTTGGATCGATGTCAAATGTCTCATGCTATATCGATGTCAAATGTCTCAAGCTATATGTCAAAATCTCACCTACGCAAGAAATCATGCACAATCATAGGATACGATGAAAGCGGCTCTTATATATTGAAAAGTCAATGTCTAGTCATTGAATTTTTGGAATGGCTACATAAATCACACATGAACTTTTGTATCTTTACTTGCCCCATATAATTAAAGTCATTATTATTCAAAGAGAATGTATGTCAACATAAAACTGAGAGGTTTATTTTTCTTTTTTCTTTTTTTCTTTTTTTTGAGGAGGGGGGGTTTGGGGTTAAAGAAAGAATAAGAGGTTTACAAAAGGTAATCAATTAATTAAAGGGACACAACTCGATAAATACCGGGGACTAGGGTTTTTGACCTCTTAGTGATTAAGAAACCACGAACATCAACATCTTCTTCCTCTTTCAAGCAGTCTCTCAAAGTTAATTTGTAGCACTATTTGTCGTCTAACTTATCTTTGGATAATGATACAGGTAATCCTGCACTTTTTCTGCATGTTCGATATCACTTATAAATCGAAATTCAGTCCCCATCCCCAACAAATCGAAATTCAGCCGCCACCAGCGTTGAACCGAAACTCAACCACCGCCACTACAAACGCCATTAACTCAATAGCCGTCGCCATGCTTCTCTCTCTCGCTCTAGGGTTGATCTCCATCAATAGAAGTTGCCTCCTGCGGTTGAGGTGCACGATCTCACATTTAAGGCTGCACGTCTCATATTTGAGGTCACGAGACTCAGACTTGCGACCAAGATTCGGAGCTTGAGCGCCTTCACAAATTGATTATGGATAGGTTCATGAATCCTCGAGTTCTTTAGGGTTTTGAAAAGAGAGATTTGATGGCGATGCGTTGGAACCCAACATGATATGGAAAAAAAGATTGAGGTGTTTTGCATTGTTAATTACGAACAAGGATCAAATTTAAGAGTGGCACCAACTCCTCTTACAATTCCTTACAACACGAACTATTTTTACAGGTGGATATTGCTGCATTCATGAAGTTTCACTTATATCATTACCGTGTCATTACCGTGAACTGAAAACAGCTCATTGATCTCGGTTGGAAACACATTCCTAGTTTCCATCATTGGATCTCAAAGGCATCACGATGCAATTTTTTTTAAAGCAAATTACACGCTGGCTTTCATGGTCTCCCATGGCATTAAGTGTCACCAGCTACTGTGGAAATAATCGCCAGCTAAACTGTTGACTATAGGTTAAGCAATAAATGAGTTCCCTCTCTGTTCAGTGTTACGCATTCTGGGTATTGTCTTCATAAGAAGTCTTTTTTTGTGGTGGATACTATAGAAGTTCTTTTGAAAAAGTTGTAGGGGGTAAATTTCATGTTCATCATTTCTTGATGTGCGATTGACTTCACATTGACAGGAATTTGAGAAAATAAGATCTCGCAAATTGGTAACGAGGACAGTGTTACAAGGGGGTTTTGGGGGTTTGGCCTCCACGAGTAGAAGTTATTACGAAACCAGAGATTCAGAACTCAAGCATGGAAGTTTGCAAAGGATTTATATTATATAATTATCATGATTGATTGACTTGACCACGTCAGTTTTAAAACCAATACACAAGATGTCTTTTGCTAAACTCCGTTTGTCACACAGCATCAGCTATTGGCGAGGTATATATTTAATGGGCTACATATTATTCTTGAGAAGCATAGCAATTGCACTTTTGATTAGTTGCTGTGTGACAAACGGTGTTTAGCAAATCACACACAGTCTAACCCTCCAAATTATTTTAGGTTCAGCAACTAATCTCTCACAGCTCTCATGCTGACTTGCAGCTGAACTTGATTTCAGCTAGGATTAATCTGTATTAACAATGAATCTCCCCCCTTGCCTCTTTGGGAGCCATTATGATGTATGGAGTAATTGCTGTGTTTCATCATGTTTATCATATGGCCAGGGCTTTAGTACTTGAAGAGACTTGGACCTAAGAGACCTTAATTACTCCTCTAGTAAGCACTCCTAATTGGGTTATCACTCGTGGACCACCCCAAGCCAATAACTTTACCTACATAACTTTCCTTTGTTAGCGTGACTTAGCTGGAGAACCAAGCAGTTGAACAAACACCCTTACCAATTGATGACGTCCCATTGAATTGCTGGGTATAAAATTGAGCACTTTCCAGGCTCTCATTAATTGCCTCCGATTGGAGAAACTTCTAGGAAGCCATGCATGAGAACCATCTCTACGTGACAAATTGATATGTAATTGATCATGTGTCAGTCATCTGAGTTATTAAGTGATATAGAACATATGGATTGAGTCGAATCTACACTATTCAAAATGGTGGGTCTTGCTAGATCCGATGATTTAGATTTGTTTGAATACAAGTAATTTCGCATCATGGAAGTGCAAAATTTTCAGAGATCTTCAAAAAGCTTAGCCAATAACTTCTCATTATGGTCATTTTGCTGTAAATCGTACATGAAGCGTTGCAATAGTATACAAAACCTTAAAAAAGTTTTTAACTAATGGTTCAGGTTTACCATATTTTGCGATCCAAATCTGTGATTGTCTATGCCATTTGATTCATAGACATGGAGAACATATAACAATTGAGGTTGATGGAAAAATAATTATTCAAAGTACGCTTGGCAAACAGCAGGTTTGGCTGGGTTCAAACCTAGGCCATTAGGGTCGTTTCAAATGCGTTAAGATTTGATCACTAGATATTTGACCTATTTAAATCAAGTTAACCCATTTTTATCTCATTCTTTTTCTTTAGATGGACCATATTTTCAGGATAATGTTTTTTTTTACCTTGAACATGGCTGTACAAACCCCTTATCACTTTGAATTTACGGCATTATCCCTTGCAAATCCCACTTCAACAATGAAATTGATGTCAAATTGGGGCTCTCTTGATTTACGCTTATTTTTGCCTTTCTTGTTTTCCATTTGGGCCAAAACTCGGGACTCTTTTTTGCAAAAATAATAATAATAATAATAATAATAATAATAATAATAATAATAATAATAATAATAATAATAATAATAATAATAATAATAATAACAGCAATAATAATAATTTATTTAACAGGTAACCAACTGTATGATGTTAGGAAATCATTATTTTTTTAAATAACCTAAGCATAAGTAAGAATGAAGAAATTATCTAAAGTTTTATTGAATGCATTTGCTTTAGTAAAAAATTTTAATGTATGTTATTACTTTATTGTCCGTATAAACTTTAATTTTATCTAGTGAATCTCATAGTCCAATTTTTATTTATTTTCCATGTCATCACTGCATGATTTTTTTCATAGACATTTTCAAAAAAAAAAATCAACAGTACGAAGTTGAATATATAAAAAAATTCTCAACATCCATTATAATCGTGCAAATTCAAAAGGAAAAAACTCCCCAACACTTAATTACATGGAATTATATTTAAAAGGGGTGTGGAAGAAGCGGCCTACATTGAAAAATAGTCTTTTGAGAGGGGTAGTGGTAGCTGTCTTTTTGTAAATTTGAAAGGCAATCCATTAATTTTTTAATAGGAGGAGTTTCCTTCCTTAATCTTACGGCTTTTTAAAGGGTAATATCACCCATCCAAAGTGACGAGGATGTCGGCAACCATATGTAGGGCAAAAGATGCGTGAGCCTATTTTTAATGTGCAAGTATTTGCATAATACGTATCTTCGACAAATGCATAGATAGATAATATATATTTGTCGCAAATTTATGATAGTTTTGCATAAATCATATTTTTGAAGAATTTATGATAGTTTTGCATAAATCATATTTTTCTTCAAGACATCACCCAAACTTAGTTGATGAGAATGAACATTATTCATTTTCAATTATAGTTATAGTAATTTGAGCTAAGTAAAAAAAGAAATTCCTCACATGTCAAGTCAAATTAGTAAAATCGATTCAACTCAACCTTGCTAATAAAAATATTTTAATAAGATACTAAAATCTATCTAATAAATTACTTTTCCATGTTGATGTGATACTTTATAAGTGATTATTTAAGTGAATGGCACTTCAAGCATCTCGCATATTTTTGTCACATCACATGAACAAATTGATGAGACACTTCTTTAGTATGCCCATGACATAGAGTTTATATTGATTCACCAATTTAAATATTGGAAATGATTAGCAATAGTATATTTGTTCTAGCTCCCTTCCTCCCTTCCTCCCTTTCTATCGTGCGAGAAGCCGTGCATCGAGTGATGAAGCTGCTCCCTATCGTCATGCTCGTAGAAACTATGATTTGATTTCCAGCGAGATTATGACATTAAGGTAGATATTCCAGAATTTGAAGGAAGAATGCAACCGGTTGGTTTCAAAATGCCTATACATCTCATGTGTTACATGAACGGGGTACAAGGACCCCGTGGGCTTGAGAGCATGATATGAATCCCAATTTGATTCATATGATTTGAGTTTCCATTATTGAACTTATATTCTATGCCAGGATTGATGGTGAGAGCTTAAAGTCATATACGTTGCATTGGCCAATTCAACGTTGGCAGGAGTATGAACCCTTTTTAAGTTACTGTCGTGATAATGGAGTCCGACTTCTTGCTTGTGGTGCACCCCAACTGAGGGATCTCTTTTAGTTGCATTTGGCAACTTGTCCATCCAAAGCTCTAGGAATAGAGTCATAGATCGAAGACCTGTACGGGACGGTAACCTGTTTCGGTTCTATGCTTTGAATCCGTGCATGGGAGATCACAGACCACCCGAAGAATGAAAGGGAAGGCGGCTAAGCTTGACTTGTGTTGTGCGAGCGATGATGAAGGTCTGCCTTGGCAAATTAGAGTTACTTTGACCTAAGCAAAGTACAGACATAGGCACATCTTTTCGACCGGGGAATAGTTTTTCTCCGGTCCTTGCAGGACCCTGCTCAAATAATATCTTGCTTGTTCATTACCATCTCCGTTCTTCTGCGATAAGAATGCTCCCAACGACTCGTTTGAGGCTGATGATATGATATGTATAGCTGTAGCGGTTCTCCGGGCCGAGAAGGTATTCTAACTGGTGCCTCAGCGAGGTCATTTTTGACTCGTTGCAAGACTGGGCCATGGCTCTCGTCCTAAAAAAACTCTTCATCCTCTGTTGTCTTGAGAAGTGGGGCGAAAGGCTGGATTTTCCGTGCAAAATTGGAGATGAACCGCCGGGGAAATTGATCTGTCCGATCAAGCGCCGCAACTCCTTTTTGCTTCTTGAGGGAGGTGCTTCCTTGATTGCCCTGGATTTCTTCTTGTCAATTTCAACCCCTCTGTTGTGCACTAAGAACTTCCGGAAGTTTCCTGCTGTTACGCCAAATGCACATTTTTACGGATTCATCTTCAAGCCGTGTTCTCGCGCTCAAACACTGTCTTGAGATCAGCCAAATGACCCTCTACAGGGAAAGACTTCACAACTACATCATCAATATACACCACCTCTACGATGTTGACAATAAAGTAATTGAAGATGAGGTTCATCGCTCGCTGGTAGGTAACTGACGCCTTATTCAGACCGAAGGGCATGACCTGCCAGCAGAATAGTCCGTTCGTCCAACAGCACCCGGACAAGGGAACGCTGTTTTTGCCTCGTCCTCTTTGGAGATGAAAATATGGTTATACCCCAAGTGACCGTCCATGAATGACAGAATTTTTTGTAAAAAAAAAAATACGATCGATAAGGATCTAATACGAACCTTGACGCCCGACGGGCGATAAAGGTAAGGTAAGGGACGGAACCAATGCTGTGTGGAAAGATGCAACGAGGAAACCTCTTCCCGGTCGAAAGCCGTGCAAAGACCTAAGAGGATACTGCTGCTTCCTCGTAACGGTAGAAAGAGGAAACGCTAAGCGAAAAAGGTGTTGATTGCTTAATGAGTTATGGCCACTAGTCATTCGGATTTCTCTTTATTCATTTCAGTATTCTCACTGGGCATTTAGCTAGCCTATATCGCCGCTTTCGCTTCCGTACTCAACCGTCTCTCTCCTTAGTCCGATCTAGCCTCTATTGATTGAGACGGTTTGAAGACTCCCTTTATGCAATTATGAACTCCCCGTCCCTTACTCGTCTTTTGAAAGCCAGAACATTCGCATAGAGAAGTATCTCTATCACGCATGCTCCTCCACTGATGACAAAATGACCTTATATCCTCTTCTAGGAATTCCTACCCACCTATAAGAGAGGGGAAACAAGTAAAAGAGTATTATGCATGAATATGCTTGTGCACTGGAAATCTCTCATAGCGGGAAGGCCCAGAGATCATAAAGGATGGGATGGGAATGGAGGCATTCCAGCCCAACATACTCCGATGAATGGGTCGAGAGAGATAGGGAGGAGAGTGGGATACAGGAAGTATAGTGAACAGTTGAGTGGCTATCCAACCATTCAATCGGCTATGGAGGGAGGTTTCAGCAAGCGGGTAAACCGATGATGACTAGTAAAAACTTAGGTAGGTCGATCGTCGCTCATAATAGTAGTGGTCAAATCTGCACTAAGAAATTCGAAAAAGACAGAACTCTTAGTAGCCAAACCGAGAAAGAGTTGCTCGCATGAAGCACATGGGCTGATTTCAGTAGCAGTAAGGGAGTTTTTCATTATTCCCACTTCTTCTTGCTATGATTGTGCACTATTCAAGACGACTTGAAGTCAGCAGCTTTATTTGAGAGAGAATAGGGAGTAAGGGGATTGGGAAGTCTCCGATTCAGTAGGCGCCTCTAGGGGAGCAGCAAGATGGGCTGTGTCTGACTGTCGACGAGAGTTTGCGTTCTGCCGCTTTCCCGCTTCGCTAAAGTATTTCGAACTAGAATGCCACTAACCCACCTTCTGAGTGGAAGTGCCTTTGTAGCCTAGATCGTGCTCAGCTGGATAGGTTCTTACTCTTACTTACGGATCGAAATAACATAATATAGAAAGAGCTAGAGCCCCGCTGTTCTAAAGCACAAGTAAGGGCTTTTGTTCCACCAGAGAGAGTATATTCTCACACTGAATCAATCATTCAAAGGAAGGGGGTTGGCGGGGAAGGTCAGTGAGTTGAGAAGCAGCTTAGCGTTCAACCGTTACCTCTGGAAGTAAGGGCGTAGTAATCCCCGACCTAGGGAATGGAATGAGTTATAAAGGTGGCGAGCCCTTACTTTTGCCTGTCCCCAGAAGTTTACTCAGGAAGAGCTCCTCAAGATGTGCATGAACAACTTCAGGCACGACTTGTCGTCGATACTCCTGCCCAAAACCTTGTTGGAAGGGGGATTCGACGACAAGTGCACTAAAGCTCACGATGTGGAAGCACATCTTAGCAAACGGAGGCGTCCTACGAAGTACTTGAAATTCGTTCCGTTACCTTATTAACAAAGTATACGAATCACTCTCTTTCTCTATTATACAAATGGACTTCTTTTTCACAGCCTATATGCGTATGCGTAAAACGAGAGTCCTTACTTTTCTTTCTCTTGCCCTGACATAATTCGGGGCTATCGGTTCCGTTCTGTTCTCTCTCTCTCTCTCTCTACCTCTTCTTTTTGACCTAACTAACTTCAAAATCTTTTATGCCCGGCCATATAGCATACATCAAGAACCCCTCCCTTTGAAGTGCATTTATCAGATCAGCTCCCCGAGTCAGACGAAAGAGGGTTAAAGGCCCACTACTTCTTCATTCATGGCCTATTTTTTTGTTTGATTGATCTCCCTTTCGTATTCATTCATTCGACCTGAGGCAAAAGAGAAGTCATAGAAAGAAAGGTTCTTTCATGCAATGGATAACGGGCCGGCCTCCTATGGATTCCTCCAACTCCATGAATGAGGGGAGGAGTATGAGGAAGGCCGGCTTTCTATATGAAGATTCAAACAAAAAGGAAAAAGGTCAAACCATATCTTACTGAAGAATCTGACTGAATGAGGAAGAGCTCTTTATGTGGTCTCACTTTACCACCATCTGAAATGCGCGAAACTTCGATTGGTGGAAGCCAGTCCATGAAGATTCTCCCTTTTCTTACGTGCAATTCCCCTCTTTCGGTAAGCATCCAGTATCTCATCAGATGAACATTTCTCTAAGCTTATCCTGTAGCTTATACGTCGTTTGAAAGCTGCTTCAAGGATCCAACGAATAGCTAAGGTTTGTTGACGATCCTTGTCTACAATCCCAGGGACATCAACAATAGTACCTGCAACTCCTACTTTTTCCACTTCGCATATGGGCTTTATATTCGCTACGGCGTCAACCATAAGTTTGATTACATCGCCTTCAGTTCGAGCTGGGTGATGAAAAGTTTGATAAACAATAGCACGAACTCTCGTTCTTTTACCTTCTTTCATCCGAAAGTTGACCAACTTCTTGATCAATTGTTTTTGCTCACCATCCAAGCCCCCCATATAGCTGAGAATTTCCGAGCAATTGGAAGCCGCTTTCGATGACGAGGCCGATAAATTGATATTACGCAATCCTTACTGTCCATCTTTTTCAGCCAACTCCCCTGTTTCCATCTTTCCTTTCCGAGTTCATAGCTTCTTGAACTTTTTTAGGGTCTCGCTCCCTGAGTTCAAGAGTCTACACTCTCGCGTCATAGGGCTCCGTCCCGGAATCAGGACCGCCCTTCCTTTGACCAAGGGGTCCTCGAACCAACCTGCCCTCCCTCTCCCCTTCCCGGTTTCCGCTCTGCTGTGAAAGTGAGCGTCTTGCTTTCAGCTTGTCTTTCTTAGCCGCTCTTCCAGTCAGAATAGTTGCTAACAAGCGAGCACTCCAAACAAGCTAATTGAATAAAGTGCCCTTTCAAAAAAGAAAGCCTGATTCGCAGTCCACTTTGATCTTTTTAATGAAGGTATCTTCCGAGGAAAAGCACTTTCGCTCTGCTCTCTGGGCTTAAAAAAAGACTCTCTCTAAACCTTTGAGAAGAGAATCGTTGGTTTGACCGACGGACTACGTGGGAAATACGAGATCTAGGCAAGCCGCTACATCTTCTCCCCTTGCCCTTTTTCGATAGAAGAACTACAACTCTTCTCTTAGATAGCGGTCGATCGGTTCGCATCTATGGTCAATCAATAGGTCCGCGGATCTATTCTTCTATACGATAAATCGCCATCTCGTAGCACCACCACGACACCGATTTCCCGACAGTTAGGTAGCCGATAGTAGGAGAAGCTTTAAGGCCGCTATTCCTGACCTTAGGAAGGAATAGAGTCAGGCCTTTACCGATCTGTTCTAGTCATCCGTTCTCCAAACGTTGTCCATATAAGAATAACCTAGTGAACATGATGCCTAATTCATTATTTTGATTTTGTATTTTTGATTCGAATTAGGACGTCTCTTTTCCTCCGGTATGCTGCTCCATCATCTTCTATCCTGCGCCTAAGTAGTTGAAGGGGCCAAGTTGCATAATCGTTTTGGCTTATTATACTTCGCTTGCTTGCGCGACCGCCACTCCACTCCTCTTTGCTTTCAAAAGAAAATATTACTTCGCTACCTTTCTCTGAGCTCCTAGGCAACAGATTCTACTCCCTAAGAAGAGTCATTAAGAGAGAGGGATTCTTTTTGATAATTCATGGAATGATCTATGATTTCATTGATAGAGAAAATGAGACAAGAGTGACTCACTCTATTTCTAGTATACAAGAAGCAGGAGGCCAAAGACTTAGAACCAATGTGGGACTACTACAAACACGACTACTATAAACGAACACTATATACAATATACATTAACATCCCACCTCAAACTTAAGATGGTAATTTTGAGACCAACTTGAGTTTGGAAGCTAAGTCACTGAAACGCCCAGGTGGATGTGCTTTAGTGAAAATATCAGCTAGTTGATCCGCAGAGGAGATGGAAACCGGGTCGGGACCCGACGGCCCAAGCCGAAGAAAAGCAAGGAGGCTTCCCTTTCAACGGGCCTGGGCCAAAAGCCCGAAACGAACGGGCCCGGAAGCCCGTCGTCTTCCCCGAGCCTCTCGCGACGCTGCATGATTCTCTCTCTCTATCTCTCCCTCTCCAAAAGCCTGCGCAGCCCCTCTCTCCTTCTCCATCTCCCTCGTCAGCTGACGCTGCTTCTGCTCTCTTTCCGCACTTCCATTCTCGCCACACTCTCTCTCTCTTCCTTCGTCGGCGGAGAGAATTTTCACATACGCGAGCGGTAAAAACCCTAGCGACGGCAGCTCGATTTCCCGCCCCGGGGAAATGGCGGATTCGCTCGAGCGCCTCGCCGCCGTCGCCGGGCAGGTCTCCGCCCCGTCCCCCAAGGAGCGCGTCAGGATATTCCGGGACGAAGTCCCGTCTCTGTGGAGCGATCTAGGTCGGGCCGGCGTGGATTCGATCCTGTTCGATTCGCATTTGCAGTGGTTTTTTGGTGGTGCTTTTTGTGAATGTGCGAATGCCTCGAGAGGACGATGAGGAAAAGAGAGGAGCGAGAGAGGGGAGTTGCGTTTCAGGATTCGCGAGAGGCTTGTCGTGGGCGTGGACGTGTGTGTGTGTGTTGATGTAAAGATGGTGCCTTTACGTTGAACCAATAAAGCGCGTGTGTCTATTGTGGTCTTTGAACGTGTGTGTTTTCTTGAGGTTTTTGGCTTAGAGGTTTAAGGAATTATGGTATTTTTCCCCCCGTTCGTGTCGAATTCTGGGTTTTTCTTTTCGCACGACTGTTTGGAATGTGTTGTAATTTAAGCCTCGTGAGGTGGGTGCATGCTTCGTCAGCCTGGGAGTTTTGTTTAAATGATCGTTCTATTGGCTTGTGCAGAGATGTCCGCTGAGGTCGCATCGCAATTGGTTGAAATCATCTTTAAAACTCTGTTCCTGTATGAGGATCTGCGGTCGAGGAAAGCTGTCGATGCGGTGATTGTGAAGGCTCTTGGCGAGGCTGCGTTCATGAAGTGTTTTGCTGCTACCCTTGTTCAGTATATGGATAAGCTGGTTAAGGTTCAATCCCACGTGGGTTGTTACAGGCTTCTTAAGTGGTCGTGTATCCTCTTGAGTAGTAGTCAATTCGCTGCAGCTTCGAGGAATGCTGTGTGTAGGGTTGCTGCAGTGCAGGGATCTCTACTCCCGCTTCTTATGCGACAGTCGTTTCGGCAGCGAAGAGCTTGCAAAAAGTTATTTTTTCAGTTATTTAGTCAGGTTTAGCCCAAATTACTTTTATTTTTACAGCTTCTTTGGCTTGAATAACTTCTTTCTCTTTTATTTTTAATCTTTGTAAGACATGAGATTCTCTAGGTTATAATTAATTTTTGTGGGTTTTAGCTCAATAAATTTGTTTGTTTCTTATATTTCAGTCAAAGGACATGTACAAAATCTTCATAGAGGAATTGCAGAATGGAAGGATCTCTTACAAAGATAGCCCTGAAATTATTTTGTTGTTGCTGGAATTTGCAAGCAATAGCCCTTCTTTATTTGAAGAGTACAAGGTGAGGACAGTATTTAGTTTTCTGGGCCTTTTCAATTGTTTTATGTGTTATTGCTGTTGTTATTATTATTATTATTATTACTATTTTAACTTCTTTTGTTGCCTTTGTTTTGTCTTGATGCTCTGCTTTGGGCAGTCAGTAATTCTTGGTGTATATGCTAAAGCTGTTCTAAATGCAAGAGAAAAACCAGCACCAGGTCTTAGTGAAGCGTTTCACCCACTTTTTAGACACTTGTCTCATGAAGACTTTCAAGCTACCATTATTCCATCTGCCATTAAAATGCTAAAGCGTAACCCGGAGATTGTGCTGGAATCAGTTGGAATTCTCTTAAGCTCAGTCAATCTTGACTTGAGCAAGTATTCATCGGAAATTATCTCTGTGGTATCATCCCAAGCTCGCCATGCAGAGGAAGGAAGAAGGGTTGGTGCTTTGGCCATAATCAGGTGTTTAAGTCAGAAATCTAGTAATCCAGATGCTTTAGAATTGATGTTTAATGCCGTGAAAGCTATCATTGGAGGTTTGTTATTCCCTTTGTCATTTCTTTTGGGGTATAAGACTGGGTCCAGCAATACGGTTTCATAATTATTTCAATATGGCTTTGTCCACAGGTTCAGAGGGGAGACTAGCATTCCCTTACCAGAGAATTGGAATGATCACTGCATTGCAAGAACTGTCAGTTGCTCCTGAAGGAAAGTACATCAAGAGTCTATCTCAAAGCATTTGCAGCTTTCTTTTAAATTGCTACAAGAATGAAGGTATGTGTTGCTCCCGGTGCCCTGATTTCCTTTTTTATTTCGGTATTGGTCGGTATTTCTCTGTGCCTCCAACATGTTGTTAGCATTGCCAATGTTCTGATGTCATCTTGAACTCTTTAAATGAAAGGAAATGAGGAGGTGAAATTAGCAGTTCTATCTGCTATAGCTTCCTGGGCAGCTCGATCATCTGAAGCTGTTCAACCAGATTTAGTTGCTTTCTTTGCTTCTGGCCTGAAGGAGAAGGAAGCTTTAAGAAGGGCACATCTTCGCTGCCTGAGAGTTATCTGTGAGAATGCTGATGTTGTTATGCAGGTGATTAGGCATATTGTTATGTATTTCACTCAAGTGTTGGTTTTCATGTCAAACTTTTACTTAGGTAAACTTTTCTGATAAACTTTCAGATATCTTCGTTGTTTGGGTCTCTCATCCAACTGGTTAAAACTGGCTTTACTAAATCAGTGCAGCGGTTGGATGGTGTTTATGCACTTCTTTTGGTAGGAAAGATTGCAGCCATTGACATTAAAGCAGGTATGACAGAATGTTGTGGGGAAATATCTCAAGGCAAATCTTCACAACCTGTACTTCTTTTGCCTTGCCATTGTTTTTGGCTTCTTCTTGAGTTCATTTTCTGCCATCTGCCCTTTCAGAGGAGACTGTGACGAAGGAAAAGATATGGTCCTTGGTCTCTCAAAATGAACCTTCTCTTATTCCCATATCTATGGTATCTTTCTCTTCGATATCTTTCTTCTGTCTTTTTTTTTAATTATAAATTTATTAACAGATAGTTGGATGTAAGATCTCTGTATTTTAACACCAATCATTGATCTTTTACTACAAGGTCTCCAAACTACCAGTGGAGGATTGCATGGCATGCATTGATCTTTTTGAGGTTTTGCTTGTGGAACATCAGCATAGGTTAGACATATGCACCAGTCACAATTAGAGAAGTTTGTATGTTTATCTAAAGGGGAGACTGATTGGAATCAATCGGTCTGTTGTCTTGCAGAGTGTTGGAAGCCTTCTCAGATAGGTTACTAGTACAGGTATTAAAAGATCATGACATTAATCTTGTTGATGATATTGATTTCCATCCATGTAGAGGAGCTGGTTTTCATTGATAGTTGATTGGGTGCAGTTGATACTCTATTTGATTTTTCATCCAAGTTGGGATGTTCGAAAAGCGGCTCATGATGCTACTAGAAAGATAATTTCAGCTCTACCGCTATTATCTGAAACTCTTATGCTTGAGTTCACCAGCTTCCTATCCAACATTGGTGAAAGAGCTGCTACAAGGTACTATACGGCTGTGATGGATATGAGACCCTGGTTGCCTTTATCATTTTTGTCTTGGTGAAATATCTTTGAGCAGAGAGTTATCTGCAAAATGAGTTGTGATATGATTGATAGCCTTTGATGATTGGTGATTATTTGCATGGTGTTTGCAACAACTCTTTTGCTGTTTGGTGGCATTTCTAACTTTATGCCCTTCCTATTTAGAGATTTTCTGTCCTATTGCCAGTGGGTGTGAGTAAATATCATTGGAGGTTGTTGAACTTGGTGTAATATTTCTAAGATGTCGCCCAACTTTCAATTTTTTCAATCTGGTCACTCAACTTTGCTTCTACTTTCAAACAGCTCCCTCTGTCTGTCCTTTTAACATTGATCTCTATTGAAAGTTGAGCTAAATTGGATCATATCTCAGTAGCTATTAAATAAATTAATCTAAGGTTAGGTGATCATGAAAGAAATGTTTCAGACATTTTCTGGCTGATCCTTGCACAAATGACTGAAAGTAAACATTACCAACTGTTCTATTAAAAAAAATAGAAAGTTTGAGTGACCTATTGGAAACTTGGAAGATCAATGACCCTTGCCCTTGATATATTTTACATTGATCTATAATCTAACTTTGTATAATTCCTAGTGACACAGAAAATACACTGGATACACACTTGCCTAATGTTCCTGCAGTGGAGGTTCTGGTGAAGGCTTTCATTGTTGTATCCTCTGCAACTTTAGCAGCTGCTCCAAGTTTGTGTGTGCAAGTCATCCTCTGTGCACATCATCCATACATGATTGGCTCTGCCAAAAGAGATACTGTTTGGAAGGTAAAGCGTTCAGAAGTTCTTTTTTTTTTTTTTTGACACTGATGGGGGTTTTTAAGCATGGAAAACAATCAAAGCATGTGTTCGGTCCTTTTTCAGGCAAGGTGATTTTTGAGAAAATTCTACTGTTTCTGTGATGGTCTATCATTATGCGTCATAAATATAATAATTGGAAAATGCTATCACTTTTCAAGTTTCAAAATATGTTCGCTATCCCGTAGAATTTCACCTTTAAAAAAAAAAGAGGTCTAAAGTAGTTGCTCCATAATGCTCATTATCACTATTGGCACTTTGTAGAATACCGACTGCAATTCACAGAATGAGCACCTTGCTCCCGGCTCCCTCATTTCCCCCTCCCTTCCTTTTTTCATGTTCTTTTTTGTTTTACAATAGTCATTGCACAACTTCGCTAGGTTTGCATCTTGAAAGTGTGAGCAACACTGGAGTACAGACTATTGATGTTGCAGTCATTGGAATTTACTTTGAACATGCAAGGTGAAAGATGACTATAGGTACTGGAAAGTGGCAAAAATTCTGAAAATGATTTTGGCAGATGGAGGGGGGATGGGGAGTGGGGTTTGTTTGGTGGAAGCTTTCTCTATCAATAAATGAGACCCCACCCATTAGGTTAATAGCTTATTATATTTTGAAAATTTGAATGGAGTGGCTTGGGAAGCTGACCTATTTCTTATGCATATTTTCCCTCGGATTTTATGTTAATTGATGTAGTGATGCATTAATTTATTGAATATGGCTTATAACTTTCTTGTTTGTTCTCCAGAGGCTTCAGAAGTGTCTAAAAACGCTTGGTGTTGATATTATTGGCATTATTTGTGCTGATGTGTCAAACGTGTGTAAGGTAAGTTGTGCTATTCTGACAATAATCTATATGGATAGTGGTGTAGATATTGTTGACTTTTTTGTGTGTGTGTGTGTGTGTGTGTGTGTGTGTGTGTGTGTGTGTGTGTGTGTGAAGATTTTTAAAGGGTGCATTTGGTTCTGCTTAAGAAAAGTAAGAGGCAATTCTGTTTCACTTTGTTCCTAAGATCTATAATATCATTCAACAGTTCTAACAGTAAAAATGTGGATATGTAAATTTACGAGTCATCATTTGTATATTTTGAAAGGTTTCATGCGTTGCACTACGAGAAGTAAATAGCAAAAGTTATTTGAGGCGCACCTTTATCAATGTGATTGATTTTTTCTGAACTGTAGCTCTACATGGATTGGTCAGGAAATCTGGGCGATTTTCAGTCAAGAGTCACTGCTTGATAATTACTTATGGGGCATGGCTAACATTGTTTTTGTTTTTGGGTTGCATTAGACAGAACTCATTGATTTCCACTACAAACGCTTTAGAAATCTGCATATCTTGACTACCTTCTGATGGCTTTATTTTGTCTCCAGGGTTTATTGGGACCAAGGGGATTGATGAATGCTAATCAACTGGAACAGCAGGCTGCTATAATGTCATTGGCAACCTTGATGTTAATTGCACCTGCTGATACTTACTTAGAGTTCGAAAAGGTTTTAACATGATCCCTTTAGTCTTATCCTGAATGAATTCTTTTTTCTGCTTTAATGCTGGCTAAATTAATTTCTGTTTTTCTTTTCCCAGCATTTGAATAGCCACCCTCATCGCCATTCCCATGATATGCTCTCCGAAAGTGACATACGGGTAATAGTGATTGGCTGTCGGTCTTAATTCATTGCATATTATTACATGGCTGTGCTGAAGTTGCCATTTTAAATTAGCAGTTTTATTGGATCTTCTTTTACCAGTAATGGAACTCATCACAGATGCCAATGTGTTGGGAGCCAACATATAATATCAAAATCATGAGCTAAGAATGATCAACCTGAGTTTGTGAACAAGAACTTCTTACATGATCCACATTAATGAAGAAGAATGAAAAGGCCTATATATTATAAAGGCAACCTTTTAGTTCTTTCTTATAAAATAAACCCTTTAGATTTCGTGGTGCAGACATTTGGAAAATCTTGTTTTGGAAAATACGAACCTAAGGGTGTTTTTTTTTGGGTGGGTTGGGGGGTGGTTCTCCCTCTACTTTTGCTTCTTGTTTCTAGTTTTTGCTACAATTATTCGACAAGGTAGTTGTTCTTTCCATTCTTTGCCCTGGCCAATCGTGATTATAACAAGTACATCCTAATGGTCAATAGAATGATTATTATCTTTATCCACTACTAGATATGTTGTTAAGGAATTTTGCTTATGGTGGCATGTGTCATGACATTTGGTCTGTACATTGTAATTCAGGTAGTAGGGGGCAAAGTTGATAATATTACCTCGGCAATGTTGGAAATAGGGGTTGTAGTTCCTCAAGACCTTGGAAAAGGCATGGAAAGCTTTTGATAGTGGCTGATGTCTTTGGGGTTCTTTTCTCCCTATCATCTTTTTATAACTTTTGATGGTGGCTGGTGTCTTTTGGGTTCTTTTTTCCTCATTTTCTTTTCATTTTTGGTGGGAGGTTTAGGCATAGTTTTGTTAGATTGTGTGATTATACGTATACTCAGTACTGCCTTCCCTATTCATACAACTCCCAGTACTGGCAATATATTGTCTGTTATGGCCTAAGTTGTTGTAGTGGTCTGTGAAGTGTGAACTTAATAGACTAGTTCGCCATCATCGGGTTTATGAAAGAGATGCTATGAACTGATTTAGCTATCATGACTAGAGATTGCCCCATGGTGCATTTGATTACACTGGGTGTGGGAAATTACATAGATACAGTAGAAACTTGAGAGCGTGGATGAAGAAGCAGTTTCATCAAGATTGAACCGTTCTGAGATACTTTGATTGTTTATTGGTTGCATTTTCGACTGATGAAATTACTGCAATTATTGTGTATGCAATTTTGATATCTTTAATATCTCAATTCTGATTTCTTATTTTAACATGAAAATTTTGGTCTCATATGGATTCCGAATCATTACTTAGTCAACTTCAATTGTTTTTCATATTGAGGAGTTGTGATTCCTCTTGAAATTTCCTTGGCATTTGAAGCTTAAAAGTATGTTTTAGTGGAAGTCTTGTGAAAAGACTTGATGACTCCCAAGGAGAAATACACAATGTTATTAACTAATTGAACCTTTTGGAAAGCTCACTTCTGTTTTATTTTATTTTTTTTGTTTTTGGATATGTATCTGACTCTTATTTTGATTTTTTTGCCATTTAGTTGTCTTGCATATATCATCTTCTGAATTGCATGGGCTTCACCTATTATTTCAGATTTTCCAAACTCCTGATGGAGTACTCTCCAGCGAGCAAGGAGTATATGTCGCCGAATCAGTTGCTTCTAAGAACACAAAACTTGCGAAGGGCCGGTTTCGGGCATATGAGGATGAAGATGGGATGGTGACTATTAGTCATTCCTGGATTGTTTGACTCTTACAGTTGTGTACAGATCAATATTGACTGGCTTTAACTTTGTTTCTAGGATGATGTTACCACTAAACATGTGGTGAGGAGAGAGCTGGCTAATAGAGAGGTTTCAGTTGGTGGGAAACGTGATTCTAGCAAGCTGACAAAGAAAACAGGTTTTACTTTATTTGTGAGGACATTTTGGTTTCATGATTAACTACTTATTTTAACATAAATCACCATCATGGCTTTGATGAGTTTAGATAAAGCGAAAAGTGCAAAAGAAGAGGCACGGGAATTGTTGCTGAAAGAAGAGGCATCTACACGTGAGAGGGTCACGGAAATACAAGAAACCCTAACTTTGATGCTTAGAGCTCTTGGAGAGATGGCCATTGCCAATCCTGTGTTTGCTCATAGTCAACTGCCTTCTGTGGTGCGTATCCTTTGACTTTATATCTATGTGTATCCATGAGGACCGATTTCAGCCATCTGCTTGTGCTTTCTTCTATCATTCATGTTAGCATTATCCCATAGTTCACACTGGTTTTATATCCAGATACCTTCTTCATCTAATTAAACTTAAGCTTTTGGAAGTTGAATGAGTGATAATTGAGTGATGGATCATCAATTGATTGAAACAAATCTCTTTGACCACACGTAGAAGGTTTTTTTACCTAGAAGTTTTGCTATTAAATGGAGAAGGGTAAATGCGATAAATCCAGCATGAAATTTGTAGACAAATAATGTAGGATGATGTCAGCAATTCATGCTGTTTCTATGGCATTTATTTTTGCTCAATTAGTGTTTTTTCTTGCTTCTGTTGTTGGAGTTTTCTGACCATGCTTTTCTTGTTATTTGTATAGCTATTGATTGCTGTATGATAGACCTAGCTACGATTCTCATTTTCTTTCAGGTTAGGTTTGTCAATCCATTATTACGGTCACGAATTGTTGGTGATGTGGCATATGAAACCCTGGTGAAGCTCTCCCGATGTATCGCATCACCTCTCTGCAATTGGGCCAGTGATATTGCTGCTGCTCTTCGCCTGATTGAGACAGAGGATAACAACATGCTTTTGAATTGGATTCCATCTGTTGATGGAGGGGAGGCAAATGGAACTCTGTCATTGGGTCTTTTTGAGCGTGTAATAAATGGTTTATCCATATCATGCAAATCAGGCGCTCTTCCTGTAGATTCCTTCACTTTTGTTTTTCCGGTAAGGATATCATATATCCTTATTAATGTGTGCATTTAGATGTACCTGTCAATTTAATACAAGGTGACAATAATTTTTGTATCCAGATAATGGAGAGGATTCTGTTGTCGTCCAAGAAGACTGGCCTCCATGATGATGTGCTCCAAATAATCAATTTGCATTTGGATCCTCTATTGCCCCTTCCTCGACTTCGAATGATATCGGTTGTGTATTTCTACAATTTAATCTCCATAAGAGATACTCCATTTTCTTTCCATGTTGCTTCCATTTCCCTTGACTTAATTTTTAGCTCACTATATTTTAGTCTCCTGCTTTCAGGCTCTTTATAATGTCTTGGTTGTTGTTCCTGCTTATCAAGCTTTAGTTGGATCAGCATTAAATGAACTATGTCTTGGCCTGCAACCAGATGAAGTTGCTTCTGTAGGTTCCTTTACTTTTTGTGACAGACGATCTAATGCATTGCTGGAGTTTATTTTCTTTCCTGATAGTTTGTGCATTTCACAGGCATTATATGGAGTTTATGCTAAAGATGTTCATGTAAGGATGGCTTGCTTAAATGCTGTGAAATGCATTCCATCCGTTGCTAGTCGTGCTCTTCCTGAGGATGTTGAGATTGCTACGAGGATTTGGATTGCATTACATGATGCTGAGAAGGTTAACATGCTTTCTCTTGTCCTTTTGATGATATTGCTTAACCTTGATCTTGCATGAGCAAATCTTCTGTACCTTTGAGCTACTACTGTGAGTAATTGGGACAAGGTCACAAGTGCTAAATCTAAAGATAGGGAAAATGCTATTATTTTGTGAAATACTAAGAAGAAAAGATTACAGGGAAGATGGATCTTACATATCAAAAGCATCTTTCTTGTCTTGTGATCCAAGTAATTATCTGAATTGACAGTGAAATGCTATTGAGACTAAAGGTGGCAATATCTCTCAAGTTGTGTTGAGTTTTGTGCACGAAGATTGTCCTTCACCTATTTCAAGGAATTCTGCAGTCATATGTTTAACAGAAATGTAGTGAGAAAAATCAATGTCTTTTCGTTATAGTTGCAAAATCAAAAGACAGGATAAATCTGTCTAAAAAATGTGTCTTGCAAACACAAACTTTCTCTAAATTTTGTTCCAGATTTCATGGATTGAATGGGGGAATTTTTTTGTTCACATGCTTGTAGTGAAAGGTTAATTCAAATTCTTTTATCTGACACCACCTTCCTTTGGTTGGCACCAGCTAAAAGCAATAAAAGAAGACAATCTATTCTGACTGGTAGTGTGTGATTGTGTGTGCTTAATCTGGGACCACTGTCTTCTCTTGGCCATTTTGGCTATTGATTTGTCCTTTCTGAATGTATTCTTTATTCTTGGATTCTGCAGTTCTATCAAATTTGTCGTTTAGGGAATTGCTTCAGCAGTATCTTGTGTTTATCTGATAGACTTTCTTTGAAATCTTTTTCTGTATAGACAATGTTTATACTGTGACCTTGACTTTATATATTCATCAGTCAGTTGCAGAAGTGGCTGAAGATATATGGGATCGCTATAATCATGATTTTGGGACTAACTATTCTGGACTTTTCAAAGCACTTTGTCATGTCAATTACAATGTGAGATTAGCTGCAGCAGAGGCATTAGCTGCTGCTTTGGATGACTGCCCAGACTCCATACAGGTAAGCATATGTTTAGCTTCCCCTTGGGAATATGGAGTTTATTCCTCTTTGTACTATAATGCACTTCCAGTCTATTATATTTCTTTTTGAATGGTGTCTTTATTGCTGGTTGTTGAAGATGACCTTGACGTGTCAGTTTCCCATGGTGTATTTTCAGGAATCTCTTTCAACACTTTTTTCATTGTACATCCGTGAAGCTGGTTTTAGTGATGAAAATGTCGATTCTGGTTGGCTTAGCCGACAAGGAATAGCATTAGCATTACATTCTGCGGCTGATGTGTTGAGGACGAAGGACCTTCCTGTTGTTATGACTTTCCTGATCTCGCGAGCTCTGGTAATTTCTTAGATTTTGTTATGGAGTTGAGTTTGGATACTTGATCTTGTTATCTTGGTTGAGTTGGTTCTTTGCTTTTCTGATGTCTCAACATGTATCTAGCACTTTGTTTCGACTCTTGCTGTAACACTGTGACAGTTGCTATTGTCATATTCACTATGTAGTAGCTTCCAAACCAGATTAGGGATAAAGTAATCGATAAGATGCAGTTGCAACGTGCTACTGCTTTGGCTTTTTTCACATGTCTGCATTATTAGGGGACACGGTCTGCTGTTCAAGATAGCAAATGCTGTAGGGTAAATTTTTCAAATATTCTCTCATATTCTACTATGGAGACGATTTTCCTTTTAATACTAATTTCATATGAGTAAGACTTGGTGACAAATTTTAACAAATCCTAGGGACATGATGCTGGGTGTCTTGGACACATTTTAGGCAACTTGGTTTTTTCTATGGGGCCTAGCGATGGTCAACAGTCTGTAGTATGTACTTCTGAAAATAAATTCTGGACATTCAAAGAAGCTCCTCAATCTTCAGTTGGAATGCTCCCCAGCTTTAATTAGGGATGTTGGTGTCACTATGTGTCGTGGCAAATGAGTCATCTCTTTATAAAATTTAGACATGTGACATGGACTGGGCAAGTGTCCAGATTGTTGAAGATAGATATTCCAAAGAATCATTGGAAGACATGTCCCGGGAGCTTTCATATGGAAAGTTTGAGAAATGTTCTTCATAATGTACCTTAAAAATGACAAGTTTCATCATATGTTGTTTCCCAATGCTGCAGGCTGATCCCAATGCTGATGTTCGGGGAAGGATGATTAATGCTGGTGTTATGGTTATTGATAAGCATGGAAAGGAAAATGTTGGGTTGCTGTTTCCGATCTTTGAGAACTATTTGAATAAAAAGGTAGATAAATGCAAATGTTTAACACCATTGATCCGTTGTAAAATATCTGGATTCATTTTTGTTGGTACCGGATTTGATACGCTTAACAATGGAACTACTGAAAGTTGCTACAGTCAGTTGTTCTTTTGAACACTCAATGAGGTCTATTTGCTGTTTTTGTTTCTTACATAGGCATCTGATGAGGAGAAGTATGATTTGGTCCGGGAAGGTGTTGTTATTTTCACTGGAGCCTTAGCTAAACACCTGGCAAAGGTTTGAATTAGCTGCTTTTCCATTCTCTTTAATGCCTTAAATTTTGGTTATTGTTGATGCATGCCCCTTTTGGAACAGGATGATCCCAAAGTACACACAGTCGTTGAGAAATTGTTGGATGTTTTAAATACACCATCTGAAGCCGTTCAGCGAGCAGTCTCAAGCTGTCTATCTCCTTTAATGCAATCAAAGCAAGTATGTTATAGTTTCTAATTGGCTGGAATTTTAGTTGCTCTTTCTATTTGGATTATGTTTTATCAAGTAAGACAGCTCCAAGGTTTTTGCTTATTTCCGCCGGGATGTTCATGGTTCAGTTTGTAGGTATTTTCAATCCTAATCGAACTTATTGATATAAGAAAAACTAAATCCCAACCCAATCAAACCAATGAAGTTACAACTCAATCCAAGTCAATGACTTTGGTTCGTTATCGATTTGGTTTGGTTCCAAACCATTACCATCAACCCACTTAAGAATGACAAAGTTTAGCACATACTTGGACTATCTAATTTCAACATGCAATGGAGACTAACGCAAGAGGCACCTTCTTCTGCACAGTTGTTGTAAAAAGGACTATAAACACAATTAAATCAATTTAGTTATTAGTAACATAAAAAGTATAATTTAACTAACGTAAGAACACAAAAAATCATGTTATATGCCATCGTAAATATTATTTGAGATTAATGATCAATTGATAATGGCCAAGTGCTAAGTAGAGATCCTTCATATAATAGTTTAGAGCAATCATGATAGGATGAACTTAATTGGTTGCGTTAAGCTACAAAATTTATTACTGATATATTTAATAAACTTATCTGTTTGGTTCGGTTTTGTCGGTTTCCTAAGTCATAAACGAAACCAAACCAATAAACCATTAACAGAAATTCCCAAACCAATAAACCAAACTTAGCGATTTAGTTGGGTTCGCTTTATTGGTTTTCAGTTTCTTTGAAACATATTTCTTATCTATCATAGATAGGGCAGCATGTGTTGGGGATGACGTCCTGGGATGATTATCTCGGGAACAATAGAAAAGTCTCCATAGCTGACAAAAAAAGGTGCCATGTCTAATATCATCTGAAGGAACTTTTTAGGTCTGCTGGCTGTTAAAAGGAAGTTGATTTATTGGTTTTCAAACTATCCTACATGAATTTTTTTTCCTGCTTAATCTGTTAACAAGTAGTAACTCTTGCAACATCTGCTAATAAGTGGTGATTCTTCTTTGCTAAATGTTTTAGTTTATTTTCTCTGATGTAGACTTCAGTTCTTTTGAGGTCCAAAGTAATCCAAAGTAATAAACTGTTCTGACTGAAAGGATTTCTATTGCATTTCTGTGTTTTTTTTCCCCGATTGTGTGTCATAAAATAAAGCCAATTTTTAATCTTTTTAGTAATGTTTGTGAAGTTGGTTAATCATGATCTAAAAATTGGTTCCACTAGACATTTTGAACCATTTCAAGAAACAAACAAGTGAAAGCAACTTTAGTATTCTATATATTTAGATGACAAGCATACCTTGAAGACTATTTACGATGACAAATCAAATAGATTTTCCAAGTGATGCCATATTCTAAAATCGAAATTGAAATATAAAGCTGTTTCTTTTTGCATTGCAAAAAGGCTTTTAGCTATTGGTAAGATGCCTGAGGTAAATAAAGTTGTACATTGTCTTGAACTTAAGGTGGGCAAAAAAAATTGTGTTTATATTTTGTGGAAGTTAGTTTTTCAAGTTTTTCATTTCATTTTCAGAAAAAAAAGTTGTTACCACTGTTGTCTTGAAAATTCTAAACTAACTGAAGAATTTCCATGCAGGGTAGAGACATGTGAAATGTGTTCTTCGTATTAGTTAAATGAGGAATTATCGTGTTTTGTCAACCAAATGGTTGGTGACAGAGATTCCGCAGATAATATGAATTATTTTGATGACTTCTTCTCAAATGCAATGGTGAATATGTCCAGCATTAGTAGATAAAATGATTTCTTTCACTTCTGAATCCCAAACAATTCAAATAGGGATTAGTACACAAAGATTTAAGGCCATTTCTTCAATTTACTCTCCATTTCTAACAAAATGGGGGGATGGGGTGGGCAACATGTCATTAGGAGAATGCTTCAAAAAAGCTTCTGATATAATCTGAAAACTTATTAGCCGAGTGATCCGGTATTGTATTT
The DNA here is from genome assembly GCA_016097545.1 of Eucalyptus victrix. Classification (NCBI taxonomy): domain Eukaryota; kingdom Viridiplantae; phylum Streptophyta; class Magnoliopsida; order Myrtales; family Myrtaceae; genus Eucalyptus; species Eucalyptus victrix. The sequence continues at coordinate 52,602,889 of CM027842.1, forward strand.
TGAGATGATTCTTGTGCTAACAAGTGGATTCCCTTCATCTATCGCTGTTTTGTTCCCTTTTCAAGTTGCATATGCTTCCAGTGATTCTGCCTCTAACCTTGGTGAGGAAGTGGAATTGATCCTATGCTGTTGATGGCATGTAGTATAAACCGATAGAGAACTGTATAATGAATATATATTGTCACAAGATCCAATGATTAGTTGATGTAATGTTGCATTAGATCTAACCTTGGTAGTGATCCACTTTTTACTGATGAGTGAGTTAATGGCAATGTGATAAATCATCATCTAAGTGGTTGTTGTAGTGGATGAATTTGGCATACTGATTCTTTGTTTTGATTTCTAATTACTTTTAAAAAAAAAAAAATCCGTTTCTAACCGATTTGGTTATAAGCGCATTTGTTGGTGGCTAATAGGTATGATTTGAATGCAAGGTTGCCCTTCTTTTCTCATCTTTCAGATGAGATGTTTGAAGGTCAAAGATATTGTTGTAAATCTGATCAAATTGTATTCGCCTGGTCCTCTTATATATAGTTTAACCATGTAAAATTGACAGGATGATGCACAAGTGGTGCTCTCTAGACTATTGGATCAGCTCCTAAAGAGTGATAAATATGGGGAACGCCGTGGGGCAGCTTTTGGACTTGCTGGTGCGGTTAAGGGATTTGGGTTATCTTGCTTGAAGAAGTATGGGATTGTAGCTTCACTGCGAGCAGCTCTTGTTGATAGGTTGGTTCTTAGCAGCTCTAAGTACACCTACTTCGTTTTCCCTCTTTGCTGGTCAAAGAGGAGACATTTCTTCACTAATTGCAAGCTTCGTGCAAAATGTCAGCTAGCGAAGCATCAGACAATGAGAATTGCACATTCCATGTTGCAATTTTTTAATATCTTTTTTATTATATGTCGTGCTAAATCTATCCTATTAAGAAATCTCAAACGGGTTTCCGAGGCAACATTCCAATATAAATCATTTATTACTCTGATCTGATGTACAACCGGGTGATTTTGCTAGCCTTTCTTCTGCCCTACATAATAAATCTCTACCTTATATAGAAGACGCTTGCTGTAGTCATCTGTTCATATTGCTTCCCCTGTTTTTTTACCTGTCTATTCTTTTCATACTTCCTATTGTGTCCAGTTAAGCCTCTTTATTTTTCGATACAAGACCCAGTCTCTATATTAGCTCGTATTTAGCCTGTACATCATTGTACTAATGAGGGTTAAGTTTTTCACTGTTCAATCCTGACTGTTCTTTATTTTATTTTTGTTTATTTTTTTCTTGCATGGATCTCATATCTCCACTCTCATATTTAATTCTTTTTGTGCGCCTCATCTGTTAAACCCCCACTCCCTTTTGTCTGATTGTGCATTGCATGTGGTTACATTCCATATTGCTCAGTAGAAAAATCTGGTTACTTAACCAAGAAATTTTATCTGTTGTGTATTCTGAACCTTTTAACCTAACTTTCATTGCCATTGTCTTCTTAAATGTTTTAGGAACTCAGCGAAATGCCGTGAAGGAGCGCTCATGGCATTTGAGTGTCTTTGTGAGAAGCTAGGAAAATTATTTGAACCGTATGAACCGAATCCCTTACGTGTTTTGTCATATTTTTCTTTTTTTCATTCTTTAACCATGTGTCTCATATGTTTTCTTGTGCTGTTGGTATAGGTATGTAATACAGATGCTTCCCTTACTGTTGGTATCTTTTTCTGATCAAGTTGTGGCAGTTCGTGAAGCTGCAGAATGTGCTGCACGTGCAATGATGTCTCAACTCACTGCTCAGGGGGTTAAACTGGTTCTTCCATCTCTTCTAAAGGTGTTACTTCTGAATTTTTAGTTACTTATGTCAGACACTTGATTAATTCGTTTATGCTTGCTTTATGTGGATAGAATCCTTATTTATGCCTTATTTTATTTTAATGACGTAGTATGATATCATAGAGATAGATAAAGAAATATTCTATCGGTCAACATTCCATTCCTCTTTTATGCACTGTTATCTAGTGCAATGGGCAATTCCTTGGTAAAAGGGCCTGAAGCATAGGTTCATCTGGCTTTTATTTCATTTAGCTGTACTGTCTGAGATGTCATCATTGTGGTGTTTCCCTTTTGTTGAATAAGAGTATTATTCATGTTGGATTTTTGCTGCTGGTACTATTATGTATCAAGCCAGTTTATCGTCATATTTTGCTTATTCAGGGTTTGGAAGACAAAGCTTGGCGAACTAAGCAAAGTAGCGTACAACTTCTTGGTGCTATGGCTTACTGCGCTCCTGAACAACTTTCTCAGTGCCTTCCTAAGATCGTGCCTAAACTGACTGAAGTAAATACCAGAAAACATAATATGGATAGTATCTTTGGAAGGTAGAAAAATAATCATCACATCTTTCCATTTACAGGTATTGACGGATACGCACCCCAAAGTTCAGTCCGCAGGGCAAATGGCTCTTCAGCAGGTTATAACCAGCGCTACCTTTGTAGTTGCAGCTTACTCGATGCCTATTAATATAGCTTATCTTAGTTTTTCTCTTTCAGGTGGGTAGTGTGATAAAAAATCCAGAAATAGCTTCACTTGTGCCTACTCTTCTGATGGGTCTTACGGACCCAAATGACCATACCAAATACTCCCTCGATATTCTTCTCCAAGTAAGTACTGTGGCATTACATTCTATACTTGAAATGTCGTTGGTTTTGTTGTTTACCTACTCATATTTGAATCTGATGATTTATGCAGACTACTTTTGTAAATTCAATTGATGCCCCTTCACTTGCTCTGTTGGTGCCAATAGTACACAGAGGTTTAAGAGAAAGGAGTGCTGACACAAAGAAGAAAGCTGCACAAATTGTTGGCAATATGTGTTCATTAGTGACTGAACCAAAGGATATGATTCCTTATATAAGCTTACTTCTTCCTGAAGTCAAAAAGGTATTTTCATGGTTGCTCTTATTCTTGAGTTTAAGATCTTGAAGTCCCTGATGTATATGGCACCATTAAAATTTAGGTTCTTGTGGATCCAATTCCCGAAGTACGGTCTGTTGCAGCAAGGGCCCTTGGATCTCTTATCAGAGGAATGGGAGAAGAGAATTTCCCTGATCTCGTTCCATGGCTTCTTGATACTCTTAAATCCGATGGTAGCAATGTTGAGCGTTCTGGAGCTGCTCAAGGATTGACTGAGGTCTTTTGTTGCCCAATATGACTCTCTCTCTCTCTCTCTCTCTCTCTCTCTCTCTCTCTCTCTCTGTTTGCTTAACTTTTCATTCAGGGATCTGGTTTCAAGATTACCCTCAACTACTTTTTGCTTTAGCCATTTTAAGCATATGCACTTTGCCCTATTTCTGTTTGTTGAAACCATTGGAATTTCAGGGTTGTTGCAACTCATTAATCAAGTTTTACAATTATAGAGAAAGCGATGTCTTACTTCAGTCCATGCAACTTAGATATTTAGAAGACAGTTTGAACTTAATTATTGTTCTGCTAGATATTTCATATTGTGTCAAGCTTGTATGATGCTTGGTTTGTAGTAGTTGCAATCTCAGTAAGACGGTCATTTTTACCCTAACTTTTTCTTTTGAAAACTAAACCTTTGTTATTAAGATGATATGCTTTATCTATGTGAAAGTTTAACTTGTTTTTAAATGGTTCTGTTCATGTCCATTGTACCAACTAAATGTAGACCTCCTAGTAGTATTGGTTTTTGGATTTAAGCTATGTCGTTGAGCTGACATTTACAATTCAGCATTTTCATACTGCGAGTAATCTATGATGACTGTTCTCTGGTGTTATGTAAGCACATGCCTTCTTTCTCTCTATGAAACATGTTAGAGCTTCAAGCTTGTCAGCTTCAATTTAAAATTTAATTATTTTGGTAAAATAAATTCTTCGCAAGTTGGCAACTCTCATTCCTGGATTTTTCAAAATATAAACCCCCATTTTTCCCTATCTTATCATCATTTGTCAACTGAAGTGTCATACTGTTTCATTGTGAGTATAGATCTATAATCTGTCTGAGCTTTGTACTTTAATAGCTGACATGTGGTTTGTGGTACATCCAGGTCTTGGCTGCTCTTGGTATGGCATATTTTGAGGACTTACTTCCTGACATAATCCGTAACTGTTCTCACCAGAAGGCTTCTGTCCGCGATGGGTATTTGACGCTATTCAAGGTGAAAAAAGTGGACAACATATTGTTTTCTTTCTGAATATGGAGGCAACTCCTGAAGTTCTTGGTCTAGCTACTCACTCATAAGTTTATTGTTTTTGGTTTTTTGCTGATTCTGTCTATCTGCCACTAAAACTTAATGTCCATGGGTATAGAATTGCATAAATATGTGCTGTTGTGGAAATTTGAAAACAGCTGTGCATGTGCTATATTGATCACTATTAGATGGTACTTGTCCTGGTCTTGGGGCGTCCAATTCATTGTGTTGATGTGTTTCCTATGGATATCATTTGCAGTACTTTCCCCGGTCTTTGGGCGTCCAATTTCAGAGCTATCTGCCGCAAGTGTTGCCTGCAATATTAGATGGTAGTTGTCCTTTCTTTTCTAAGGACAGATATCTCATGCCAAAAAATTCTTGTGTAGCTTTGAAATAATACTCATCCCTACTCTTACAGGTCTAGCAGATGAGAATGAATCTGTTCGAGATGCAGCACTGGGTGCTGGGCATGTTTTAGTCGAACACTATGCAACTACGTACGCAATCTTGATGCTTTTGAGATTGATCCTACACTTGAACTCATGCAATCTTACATCAAATGCATTGACATAGTGAAGATTGGTTTACATGTGTGAAGTCATCTAATATACGGTGCATCCATGCATGCGTAATGCATTTTACAATTGAATATTACAAAGGGGGAATAATTATGGGTGAATAGCAAAAGTTATAAATTTTTGGCTTTGTAAAATTGTTATCTTTCTGTAGTTGGGAGTTGATATATTGCAGCATTCTTATGTGATTGAACGCGCATAGTCAGGTGGTGTTTTCTGTGTCATTGGAGTAATTAACTGAGTCATGAGTAGATACATATGCAGCATGTGTATGATTTATTTATGTAACGGGCAAATGTATATATTAAAGTTTGTGTACACAACTTACTAATTTCCCAATAAATGAATAAAGTAGTCTTTGCAAGCTGTCGCGACTTCTGAACCAGAACAACCAATTTCTATGTCCAATATCAGGTCTTTACCTCTTCTCCTTCCAGCTGTGGAGGATGGCATCTTCAATGACAGTTGGCGTATCCGCCAAAGTTCTGTCGAATTATTGGGTGATCTGTTGTTTAAAGTATGTCACTGTGAACTGTTACAAGTCTTGTATCATTCATAAAGCCGGATGCTATATGTCTAATCTTTTTGCTATTCAGGTTGCTGGAACTTCTGGAAAAGCTTTGCTTGAGGGTGGTAGTGACGATGAAGGTTCTAGTACTGAAGCACATGGACGTGCTATAATTGAGGTTCTTGGAAAGGACAGGCGCAATGAAATTCTTGCAGCCCTCTATATGGTTCGAACTGATGTGAGCCTATCTGTTCGTCAGGTAATGAAGCCAAAATATATCAGTGAGCATGTTATCTGGCTGAAATGCAGTTCTCCATATTGTATTTATTGTATAATTGAGTGTTATATTCCCGTGTCATCAGGCTGCTTTACATGTTTGGAAGACTATAGTTGCGAATACTCCAAAGACGCTGAAGGAAATAATGCCAGTTTTGATGAATACTCTGATCAGTTCTCTGGCATCATCATCTTCGGAAAGGCGCCAGGTTTTTACTTGCATTCTGAAGCTGGAATTTTCTTGAAGATCTTATATGATCAATTTATAATAATGTTGCCTGTAGGTTGCTGGAAGGTCTCTAGGTGAGCTTGTCAGGAAGCTTGGTGAGAGAGTTCTTCCTATGATTATTCCTATATTAGCACAGGGGCTGAAAGACCCTAATGCTGGGAGAAGACAGGTGAGATGTTTTGCTCTTATTTTTCCCGTTCAATTTATCAGTTTCCAAGTGAGACTTCGCATAAGGATGTTCTTTACTTTCTTTAGGCCATTTGTATAGGGAGGGAGGATCAAAATTTGCAGTAGAGTTTCCCCAATTAAGATGAAAATTAATCCCTGGTTCTAGTCAGTATTATCTTTCTTAGGATTAGAAATTTCCAACTAAAAAATTCCATTTCTAAATCAACTATTTATTTTATTCTATATATTTTTTTTAGAAACAGGGAAAATAAATAAATAAATTGCTTACTTTCACAAAAAAAATAAATAAATAATAAATTACTAATTATATATATCTAAATATAATATAGTTAGATAAATATATTAAATATATAGAACAAAGAAACAAAGAAGGAAAAGAAATAAAGAAAGAACAGTTTTTCATAGTGTCACATATTGAATACCTACAGATTTGTAATGTTATATGGATTTTATAGGGTGTGTGTATCGGTCTGAGTGAGGTGATGGCCAGTGCTGGTAAGAGTCAGCTGTTGATTTTCATGGATGAGCTTATTCCTACCATCCGGACTGCACTCTGTGATAGGTTAATTTTTCTCCCCTTGTTTATTTCCCTTCATTTGGTTTATACACTGCTATTGAAAACATCAGTTTGCTCTCATTTCAACAGCACGCCTGAAGTTCGGGAAGCAGCAGGCCTGGCATTTAGCACCCTTTACAAGGTTCTTTTCCTCCCTTTTCGTTGAAGCATGTTGTGAAGTAGGAACTTACTGAAATTTTAATTTGAAAATCCATGGTGCAGAGTGCTGGAATGCAAGCAATCGACGAAATTGTCCCAACACTTCTGCGTGCATTGGAAGACGATCAGTCCTCCGATACTGCTTTGGATGGCCTCAAACAAATCTTAAGGTAAACTACAGGATTATTTGGGTACCTTTGTTTGCATTCTCTCTCTCACTTTTGGTGCACTAATTTTCCATGTATGTAAATCCAGTGTCAGAACTGCAGCCGTTTTGCCTCATATACTGCCCAAGCTGGTTCAACCCCCTCTATCGTATGTGCTACTTCCTGATCGATTGATATTTTACTCATCATATCACATAATTCCTTCTTCAAACGAGCTTTATTTGTGTAGTGCCTTCAATGCACATGCCCTGGGAGCACTAGCAGAAGTTGCTGGACCTGGCTTAAACTTTCATCTGGGCACTGTGCTTCCAGCATTACTATCTGCCATGGGTGGCGACGACATGGTACATTCATTACAATCTCTGCTGAATGTTCTCAGCCTTGACATATCTATTCCTTTTCTCATTGTACTTTATTCATACAATGGGAAAACTTAGTTTTATGACCAATTTTCAGGAAGTTCAAACAGTGGCGAAGGAGGCAGCACAAACAGTGGTTTTAGTGATAGATGAAGAAGGCGTTGAGTCTTTACTTTCAGAACTTCTCAAGGGCGTTGCTGATAGTCAGGTATATTGTTGAAATTTTATGTTCCTTCTAGGCTTGACTCATGTTCCTGTATCATGACTCCTGTCTCATTGTCTATATTGCTGACTCTGGCCTCAGGCATCAATTAGGAGGAGTTCTTCCTACCTTATTGGCTACTTGTTTAAGAACAGCAAGCTGTATCTGGTAGATGAAGCTCCAAACGTTATATCTACCTTGATTGTTCTACTGAGTGACCAAGATTCAGCCACTGTAGTGGTATGTTTTATGACAACTATTTTTTCTTCTTAACAGGTCCTTGAACTTGTAATCTCCATTTCTTTTTGTCATTGAACAGGTCTCCTGGGAGGCTTTGTTGAGGGTGGTTGGTTCTGTTCCCAAGGAGGTACTTCCTTCGTATATAAAACTGGTGCGAGATGCAGTATCTAGCTCCAGGGATAAAGAGCGTAGGAAAAAGAAGGTGAGGAAATTACGCATGCAGAGTATTTTATACTAATTAATTGGGCTTGCATATTGGATTTTTTGTGAAATTCTACATGCTTTTACTTTCAGGGTGGTCCTGTTCTTGTGCCTGGGTTTTGTCTTCCAAAAGCTCTTCAGCCAGTGCTTCCAATATTTCAGCAAGTATTGCCTCCCTTCCTAGTCTTGCTTCTCCTTTTCTTATTCTTTAGCAACTTTGGAAATAATATATATGGATTATGTTGTTGACAGTACTAATAGCTTCATTTCACAAGAAAATGTATGATCCTGCTATGGTTTGGTCAATATGCTTTGATATGCTTTTATGAACAATTGAGTATGATGTTTGCCTTAAAAGACATGGACATGGGTGGTGTCGACAAATCTTGTGCAAGGTATGAAAGAGATTGATGGTAGTTATGTTGGGCATAACAATGCAAGCCCTGTGTAGCGGCATTCCTTATAATTGTTTTTGTTCTACAAACGAACAATAGTCACAAGAGAGAATTCCACTGGAAACCAAATCTTGAGTGAATCCTGTTAGGTGGTAAAATAACGCGTTGTTTTATTGTTAGTTTTGCTATGTCGATGCTGGTGTTGAAAATCAGACCTTTGTAAATTATGGCTTGTCATAGTTTGAAATTTGAGCCTTGGGGAGTTTTTCAGTAATGAGAATAGAATACGCTAAAGCTTCCACCCTTTGCTTTCACAGATCTGTAGAAATTTTATGGCTAACACTGCCAACTTTCATCTGAATTATTGTGTTGTGTTTAGTGCTTGATAGTAAGGTCAAAGATTGAATTATGGGACACAAATGTAGGTTGAAAGTGTTAAGGGAAAGGGAATATCTAAGTAAACATAGAAAGAGATGAAAAGGAAAGATGGATATTTAGATTTTACAGAGGTCCCGATGGATGTTAAGACATGGCAAAAGGGCAAAAGGATATATACAATCAGCACCAGTTAGTGGCAGGCTTGGTGGTTGTTATTTCACAAGTAAGGTTGTAGGACAGCAGTGTCTCTTAACTTAAAAAGACTCAGACTATGGCAAAATGGATATTGAGATACTTATATTTGCCTTTATGAGTTTTATTGTCAGATATGCATTGTCAACTTTCAGTTACTTTATCGGTAGTGTTACTGGATTTTTATTTCCTTTTGCACGCAGTGATATCATGCTCAATTAAGGCACAGGAACTTATTAAAAATAAATGAGAAAGCAAAGGAACTTGCACCGTGTTTTTTATGATAATTTTAATGGTGCACATCTGTAGACAACAGTCTTGATGTGTGTGTCCATGATATCTCTTTAAGGGTTTTTACAATGTCGTTTTCACTTGTCCTGCTGACCATATTCTTTTTATGAGGCACAGCTATAGGTTTTCTAACTCATGCTAATCGTAAGACTGATGTTAAGACTTACAAACACTTCTCAGAGGTTCTATAATCAATAGTGCATTTGAAAACACTGAAGCTTATTTTTGGCTCCAAGGATTTTGGCAAAACCATAATTAATGGGTTCATTAGCACCTGTTTTTTTATCCAAAATATTTTGATTGAGTGGCAAGTTCATCCTCTTATTATGTCTTTTGTCCCTACAGGGTCTAATGAGTGGATCTGCCGAATTAAGAGAACAAGCAGCAATAGGTCTCGGAGAGCTGATTGAAGTGACAAGTGAAAAAGCTCTGAAGGAGTTTGTAATCCAAATAACAGGGTATTTTTTTCTTGGATTTCTTGCTCTGAATGATCCCAACATCTAAGATCTAGTTGACTGGAATCCATTTTTTTTAAAAAAAAGTTGACTGGAATTTTGTAAATTGGCAATTAATTAGAACTGCATTTGTAGCACTTACAGTCTAAATTTTTGCTTCTTGTTTTTAGTAATTATTAAGACATGCTGCTATACTACTGGAAATTTTGGAAATGTGAATTGAATTTTGCTTTTGCAAAGTCATTTTGAGAAACTATAGAATGCTCTTTAAGTCTAATAATCCTTTTAGTTTGTCATTCTTAAGTTCTTGATTGTGAATTTAACAGCTCAAGTAACTCCTTTTCCCCCATAAATCTTGTTGTCTTTGTGCTGAGCTAACCAAATGTAGCTTGAACCCTATTTCTTCTTTGTTTAGATTATTAATTCAGTAATTGATGCATTTCATCTTTATATGGTTAATGTCTTCATTTGCGGGTGCTACCAATGGTTTAGCTTTTTCCGTCCCTAACATTTAAACTGCGTGTGGATGCAGACCACTTATTCGGATTATAGGTGATCGGTTTCCTTGGCAAGTGAAGAGTGCAATATTATCTACTCTAAGCATCATACTGAGAAAGGGAGGATTGGCTCTGAAACCTTTTCTTCCTCAACTGCAGACGACTTTTGTCAAATGTCTCCAGGACAATACAAGGTAGGGGCAATACTTTGTATGTTATTCTTGCAGGGAATGCCTTTGTTTTGGAGGAACGTTCCTCTCCCTCTTGTTGTGGATCTTGCTTTTGCATTTTTTACTTGTCACAGCTCTTCATGTTGACGCACATTCAAATTAATCAGGAGTGTCCGCTCAAGTGCTGCCCTTGCCCTTGGAAAGCTCAGTGCACTCAGTCCCAGGATTGACCCTTTGGTCAGTGACCTGTTGTCCAACTTGCAGGTAATGCTTGTTCTCTTTCTTGATGCACAATGTCCTGGAAAGACTTTTATCTAACAGAGTGAATCTGGACTGCCCTCAGGCTTCGGATGCTGGAATTAGGGAGGCCAATTTGACTGCTTTAAAGGGTGTGGTGAAGTATGCTGGAATGAATTTGAGCAGTGCTGTGAAAACTCGGGTATACATGCTCCTAAAAGATATGATTCATCACGATGATGATCAAGTTCGAGTATCTGCTGCAGACATAATGGGCATCATATCTCAGGTCTGTCATAAGTACACCAGGCAATTCTTTTATTTTTGCTTTTATGTCCTTCAGGCTGTGTCTAGTTATCTTTAAGAATGAGACAAACGGCGGAACTTGCCCATGGAGTTCTTCTTGGGATATCTGTTCATATTTGGTTAATCACATTACTGCTTTTCAGAGTTGACACTTTTATTATGCATGGATGGACTTGCCTTGGTTTTAGTCATATTTAGTGACAACTGACCATTCATCCTTTTGATGTTGATAATATAGCACATGGAAGATGCCCAGCTGAATGATCTTATCGAAGAACTCCTGACATTGGGTTCTTCTTCAAGCTGGTCCACAAGGCATGGATCAGTGCTTACGATAGCATCAATGCTCCGGCATAATCCTTCAATTGTCAGTGGATCGCCATCATTCCTGTCTACTGTTGACCTACTTAAAGGCGGTTTAACTGATGAGAAGGTGGTTTCATTCTGCAGAATTTGAACTTACCATTTTGATATTTCGCTCATACAAATCTCTGACATACTCTCTCTCTTAGTTTCCTATTCGTGAAACCTCAACCAAAGCCTTGGGAAGATTACTACTCCACCAAAGTCAAACTGATCATAGTAACACTGCGCATTCAGATATTTTGTTGTGCATTGTATCTGCGCTGCGCGATGATTCCAGTGAAGTTCGAAGAAGGGCATTATCCTCTCTAAAATCTGTTGCAAAAGTACGTACAGTTTTCTATTGAGTACCTACCTCTTGTTTACCATGAAGTTATATGTGCTCTCAGGACTTATCTTTCTTGCAGGTAAATTCCGCAATATTGTTGGCCAATCTTTCAGTTGTTGGCCCTGCACTTGCAGAATGTTTGAAAGATCCCAGTACTCCAGTGAAAGTTGCTGCAGAGAGATGTTGTCTGCACACTTTCCAATTGACGAAGAGTACTTTCTTTATCCTCTCTCACTGTTTTGAAATAATCTCCCATTAATATGATGTGCATTAGTTCAATTTGTCCCCTTTTCTTGCAGAAATTAAACTAGCACCACTTCTTCTAACCCAGTACTCTTCTCTACAGGTACTGAAAATGTTCATGCAGCCCAAAAATATATCACTGGTCTAGATGCTAGAAGGATATCCAAGTTACCTGAACAGAGGTATATCTTTTTGCAAGAGTGGCATGTCATTGCTATCTCATTTATGACTTCAACTGGGCTTGAATATATTCTTGCTATTGTTTCCTTCGGTGGTTTCTGTAGAGATCTAAGAAAATGGCCGCCCTTGATTGTGTACATTATCAATAGTATACTCTACATATTGCATTTGTCCCATGAGGGGTACGGTTTTTTTATGTAACAGGCACATCCAGAACTTGCTTCACCATGCTTAAAGTCATCATGACAGTCATGTCTGTGTTCCACTGACAGCATTTGCATTTATGGCCTTTTCCTTCTCATTGAATTCATTGACTATTGCATTAGTGGCAAAATAAGGTGGGAAAGTAAACACTGCATCTATATATTTTACAAATGAAAAGTCGCAGGTTTTTCTTTTTCTTGGCTACTTACAAGTGTATCATCATTATGCTGCATTCTTTAATCAGAGCTTCGCCTGCTACTATTTGAGTGAAACTCTTTAGTAGATCGGGATGCTCTCACAATTCTTTCAGTCTCTTGCTTAGTTCATATGAAGTACAATCTAATTATCCACGTGTCGTGTTGTCGCTTTTATACGACAATGTTACTTGCCTAAGTTGGTTGCCTCAACTTTCTGATGGTTCTGAATATTTGATGTGCAGTGATGATAGTGAAGGCGGCGAAGATGAGGGGACGAGTGGCTAAAATTTTGTTTGCTGGTCCTCTTTTATTTTATGATCCTTTTTATACCAGGATTGGCAAGATTTATACTAGGATGGATACCACAGTCAAATTCTGCAACATGTCAGCATCCCGAGGATGTGGACCGACAGCCTGAGAGATGTCCTCCCTGCGTTTTTCCCTCATCAGGGATCAGTTTGCCTCAAGACTCAATGTTTGATCAAATACTCGATCAACAAGTGACGTGCATGTGATACCTGTTTTTTGTACCTTCTTGAATAGGTATAGCCAATTAAGTGAGTGCATTTTTTGTTTCCTTGAATTATGCGCACCAATGTTTTCCGAGGTGCTTGGTTTTGATTCCACATCGAGAATTTTTCATTCTTCTCGGCTACTACCGGTCATTGTACCAACAGCACAGTTTTGATAACAGCAGTATGTAAACGTTGAAACTACTGGCCAACACCTTTTACAATTTCATAGTTTCTGCTTTGCCCAGTGATTATTTTGCTGCCCTCGAGGTTGCTTTCGCTGTTGTTGTAAAGCTGAAAGTCGTTAAGATATTGCTTCATGATTATGTTCTTTTTCTTTTGGGTTGGTACCAACTGGGAGATCAATGCGGTTATCTTCCCTTAGCCGTCAAAGGAGGTCTTGTGTATACACGTTCGCGTCTTGCCTTCAAAGCGAGCTCCCTTTTTGAGTAGCTTGTACAGCCTGTACGTGCTTTTGTTGCATCGTAAGGTGACACGATCACTGTCTCAACGCTTTAATCTCGTTTGCTAATGGTATGGTACAAAGCATGCTTCGACCAACCTAACTTCTCGCGGTCGCGTCAGGTTGCGAGAGCAATTTCTCATGAAATTCGACAACGAAGAGGCGCTCGATTCCCTCACGCTTGGTCACCAGACGATCAATCTCGATACTCGACATTGTCGAGTCTACGGAGATCCAGGCGATGAAGTCTAGGCTGATGACCAAATTTCTCTCCAGCGAGAGAAGAAGAAGAAGTGTTCGAGATTCGAGAATTGGAAGCTAACAACATTAATTACTACCCTAACACTTAGAATTTTTTTATTCGTGACAGATCATTTTCAATTGCATGAATTTAATGATGCAACGTTCCCTAAGATGCACAACCACATGGAGATGAGTGCACGGTATCTCAGATCAAGGATTTCCACCCACAAAAAAGTCAAAAAAATAATAATATCCAAAGTGAAAACAGCCAGCATAGAAGCCTCCCCAATACATCGAAGTCTCAATTTCAAACAGCTAATTTTCCTTCCTTGGGTTTCATCAACCTCAAAAGTCCAAACCCTAGATGCTTCCTTCTCTCCTAGTAGGTAAAGAAAACACATAATATAATAACTACAAAACAAGGCCTCGTTCGACTTCCTAGCTCTCCATTTTGATTAGCTAACTCTGTTTGTTAATCAGTAAAGTGCGAAACTAAATCATATTATTTATGCATCATGCATGGTCAAAGGGCCTAGGCCAGCTCATTTCGAGATAAGTGGAAAAAACGAGGTAGCCCTAATCGAATTATAACCAACCCGATGCGAGACCATTCAACATAAATTGTCGATGTCGTTCGTCTCGTCATATGTTCAAATCATAAGGTAAGTCTATGGATTGCAATTAGCTAATAAATTTATTTTCAAAGGACAAAAAATAAAAACATATGTTGCCATCGTATTTATTACAGATCAGGCCACTTGTCAATGGATTCCTGTTTCAAGAAATATCTTACGATTATTTTCCTCCTGTGGTTTTTTTCCAATCTGTACCAACGATGTAAATGAATTGAATCCAATGCGGTAGACGCGTTCAAATGCTGCTGATGATGATGACGACGAGTTACTGTCTCTTCTTCCGCAGCATTCAATATGGTATTGGAATTAGAAACTAAATGTATGTGTGGAGGTACACTTCATTATTTATTTATTTTTATTTTTTTGCTTTTCTTCTTTCCCTGAATGTGGTAACATATCGTATTCACATTTGGCTACATACACACCTACATTTAGGTAGAGGAGGAGAGATGTGGGGTCAGTGCCACGTGGCGTCAACCCAATTGTGGGAGGTATACATATTGGGTGGTGCTTGCTTTGAGTCTTGGAGAGGGAAAAGGGGGGTGGGAGAAAAAGGGAGAGGGAGAAGGCTTGACCAGGAGGGAATGGAGAACCTGAGAAGGGAAGGAAAATGAAAGGAGGGAAGAGAAAGTTTGGGAGGGAGGGAAGGGAGGGAGGGAGGGAGGGAGTATTAATGGCAAAGTATATGGTGGCAGATGCACACATTGAAGGAGTGCAATAAAAGGGTTGGGCTGTCGAATGAGTTGGGGTAGGTTTGAGTTTTTATAAATGCCTCTTCTGATCTCCGTTGAAAAAACCAAAAAGGAAGAGCTTTGAAAACTTTCTCTCTCTCTCTCTCTCTCCTCTCTCTCTATTTTCTTTCGTTTGGGTCTGGAGGGTGGAACTCTAAAGCAGCAAATTGCACCCAAGAGCACAAGTGATTGAACCCAACACAAACGTACTAAATATTGAATCAGATCCTGCAGCAGAGAGGCAATGATGGTCTCCTTTGGTTTAGCTGCATATCTTCATTTAATCTCAGCCCCCACCTTTCCTTCTCACCATTAACTCTCTCTCTGTCTCTCTCTCTCTCACACACACACACACACAACACACACACACACACACACAAAGGGTGTTGGGTTGGGGTCATTTTCTTGGTATATATCCTTTTAATGGGTCTGTCTGTGTGCGTGGAGCTAGTCGAAACAAAGTTGAAATTGGGTTTCTGCAGCAACCTCGTTTTGCTAGTAATGGCGGGGTAGTCCTTGGGTTTCCTTTTCCCTTCGTTGTCTCTCTCGCTCTCAGTGTTGTTTTCTTCCTCTTGGCACTGAATGAGATACACGAGGATAATGGGGGGTGCTTTTCAAAGAAGGAAGACACATCACCTTCCTCCTCATCTTTTTCTTTATCTTCTCGTGGTCCTCTATTTTTTCATCTTCCTCGAGACGTCTTCCGCTCTAAATTACACTGACTTCAGACAAGTTAGTAGCTTGAGATTAAAGAGGATCCAGAGGCACTTGGACAAGATCAACAAGCCAGCTGTTATGACCATTGAGGTATGCACTTCCCTTTTTCCTTCTTTGATGAGCTTATTTTCTGATCAGCATTTGCTTTCTGGCAATGCATTTGCATTTGCATTCTTTTGTTGGTGGGTTAAACTCGTTGTAATTTGCAGAGCCCAGATGGAGACATCATAGACTGCATCCACAAAAGAAGACAGCCAGCTTTGGATCACCCCCTCCTAAAGAATCACAAGATCCAGGTGCACCAGCAAACTACAACATTTCCGCTCATTTCTTTTTCCTTCATTTACCTATTTTTACTTTTGTGGATACACATTCTGCTTGAAACAATGGAAATGCAAGCTATATATATATATTGCTTTTATTTTATTTTTTTTTTTTTTTGGGGGGGGGGGGTATATTAGCATGTATTTCATAGCAGGTTGGACATTTTCATGTGTTTTCTAGCTCTTGATCATCAGTCAAACTCCCAAAATGCAGTTTGTTTTAGTGCAGCAAAATGTGAAAACTATGGAAAATCTGGTATACTAGTAAATCATCAGTAATTGGAAGCTGCATAAGTCAAAATATACAATGGAAATTTTCCTCTAACTTGTAGTTTTGATACGCAAAATGAGAAAAGAGGGAAAAAGGAAAAAAAAAAAAAAGTCTCCTTTTGACTCTTTTCCATGTCAGTTGTAGCTTCTACGTGAAGAAGAATTAGTGACTGAATGATGATGGTTTTGGGGAACAGAAAGCGCCGCCAGAAATGCCCAAGATGAGATCCACCGTGGGCAAACGGGATGGTGACGACGATGCCGCCGCCGCCGCCGCTGCTCCGGCCCCAAGCCACAGCACCAATGCTGCGAATGGCGCGTGGCAAGCGTGGCACCAGAACGGCACCCGGTGCCCGAGGGGCACGGTCCCAGTGCGGCGGAGCACGGCGCACGACGTGCTGAGGGCCAAGTCCTTGTACGACTTCGGCAAGAAGCGGCACCCGCTGGGCCTCGCCCGGCGGCCGGACGCCCCGGACGTAGTCAGTGGGAACGGCCACGAGGTACACCACACCACACCCCTCCTCTCTTTCCCCGTTCGGTGAACGGCAACTTTTCCTTTTTGCAACTTCCTATTTAGGACATTGATTGGTCATCATAATGTTCTCATCAAACAATTCAATTGGAGATAGAATTAATTCCATGTGGGCATATGACATACAATTTCTGATTCTACTAGGTCACTTTTTTTTTTTCAAAGGAATAGGATCTTGAGCAATGAGTCTTGTCCTAGCCCAAGCTTGGTAAAACTTAAAAAAAAAAAAAAAAAAATCCCACCCACACACACACACACATCCTTGAATTTGTAGTAATAATTAGGTAAGTGGAGGTGATCATGTCACATTTATTTCAGTGGATCCCAATAGATTTTAGGTGACCTTCCTTGAACTCCAATTTAAGACTTCCTGTGCCATAATACGACAACATGGCACCGTGTCCTTTGCATTTGTTTTCTCAACACACCCCAACAAAAATTATATCATTTTCCTGTAGTTTAATTAAAATATCGAGATATGTCATACCAATCTAGCCAATAGAGTTGACTTCGAGCCGAATCGACCATTGCTAATGATAACTCGACTCACAATCTTAATCCGACTCAAGTCGACTTGATCAAAAGCTTTTTTAGTCATTTCTTTTCAGGTGATTTCATTTCTATAATTACCCTTTTTTTTAAGAAGTGTGATTAGCTTTAATCTAACCTTGTGATGATTGTCATTATTGATAACTCGAGCCTGATCTACAATTCTTAATTTGATTTAGGGGTCGACGTGACCAAAAAAACTTATAATATAATTTCTTTTTGCAGGATTTCATAGTGTTAATTACCTTTATTGTTTTTTTGATTTTCTTGATATGTGATTGGCTTGATCTAGACCTTGTAATGATCGAGGGTTGTTTGGTTTTTGGTTCCGGTTGCACGATCGGTAGCATGCGATCGCGTACACGGGATCGACGCAGGAGGTCTACGGGGCGAAGGCGACGATAAACGTGTGGGACCCATCGATCGAGGTGGTCAACGAGTTCAGCCTCTCCCAGATCTGGATCCTCTCGGGATCCTTCGACGGCACTGATCTCAACAGCATCGAGGCCGGATGGCAGGTTCTCTTTCCATCTCTCTGCACTCGCCCGCACCCAATCCCCAGCGCCCCCTTGCTCCAGCCATTCGATTTCTTAATTTTTTTAGTATATTTCCCCCCACCCATCATTTAATTTATTAAGAGAGAAGGAAGAGGAGGAGAAGAAGAAGAATCTCATTCATTCCGAGAATCTCATCTTCCAAAGTTTGAAAATAAAAATTATTATTATTATTGATTCCCGTTTTCCCCACATTTCCCAAATTTTAAAAGAGAATTTTAAAATAATATAAGATGAATTGATTTTCTAAAGCTCTGATTGTTTTACTAGTCAGGTCAGTCCGGAGCTCTACGGTGACAGCCGGCCCAGATTATTCACGTATTGGACGGTCAGCTCTCTCTCTCTCTCCCCCTGTTAAGGGTGCATTTAGTTTCATTTGTTTATAATGAGAATTGACAATTAATTTATGATTTTTTTAATGAAAAAATATTTTAAAAAATTCATATCGATTCTAAGGTAGTTGACCATATGCATGCATTACGTTGCACCTATATTGTCAGTCTATAAATGCGCCCACAGATGGGAAAGGCTCCATGTAGTGAAAAGTCAAACTTCAACCTAAGGGTTTTCATTTCATGGGTTGATAAGATAGATACAAAAACTACAGTATTATTTAGAATAATTTAAATTCTCCTTCTCATACATTATAATCAACTTTGTAAATCAAAAATCAAATTTGGAAAAATGACCTAAATTTTAAGTTTGTTCCATGCAATCTCGAACTTTAGATACATATTTAATTTAGTCCCTACATATAAAAAAAGGTTCAATTTTATCATTCCATTAATTTGAATTAAGAGATAACATTGAACATTTTTATATAGTATAAATATTAGATTAAATATAGATCAAAATTTTGTGGATTTAAAATTTTACGAACAACACTACTCATTTGAATAAAGTTTAAGAGTAACATAAAACAAATTAAAAGCTCATGAGTTATATTGCACATTAAATTAAAATCTAAGGGTTATTTATGTCATTATTCCAAATTTAATATGAAGATCCCCTTGCTAAATCTAAGTATAAATTAGCTTTAAATCTAATGGTTCTTGGGAATAAAACCCCTCCCCATAGGAGCAACCAAAACCCGGGTTATTTATGTTATTATTCCAAAATAGACTAAGTATAAACACCACCCATGAAATAGACAGCCACGTGGCCATGCTTGGAATTTAGGGCATAATAATAAAACCCCCCACGTGCCACAATCACTTCAGATCCACTCCAAAAATCTCTTTTACGTGCGATGGATTTTTGCGTGCCCAACACTGCATGATTCCTATTTATTACGTCATCAGGCCGAGAATAGCTTGTTTATTATCCATTTTAAGGGTCCAACTTGAATGACCTTTTTATCTTAAAATGATTAAAGCGTTAAATAATTATGAAGAAAGTGACAGAATCGCTAACCATATAATCAAAACCCTATTTGCATTCATGCATAACAAGATTTCACGTCACCTGTCGGCCTTATCATGTTGCAATTTCAAAGATGATAAAAAATAATCAAAATTTTTCGTAAGGTCGACCTTTTTTTGAGGTTTTATATTATATGATTGAATTCGGATTCAACAGAGCGACTCGTATCAAGCGACGGGGTGCTACAATCTGCTGTGCGCGGGGTTCGTGCAGACGAATAGCAGGATCGCGATCGGGGCGGCGATCTCGCCGGTCTCGTCCTTCTCCGGCAGCCAATTCGACATCACCATCCTCATTTGGAAGGTTCAATTTCCGTCCCCGTTTTCTCCCGTCCTGATCTTTCATTATATCGTATGTTCCGACCGATGCTGAAGTATTTCGTTACCGTCTCCGGGGTCGTTCTAGGATCCAAAGCTGGGGAACTGGTGGATGAGCTTCGGGGACACCACGCTGGTGGGGTACTGGCCGGCGGAGCTGTTCACGCACCTGGCGGACCACGCGACGATGGTGGAGTGGGGCGGGGAGGTGGTGAACTCCCGGCCCAACGGCGGGCACACCAGCACACAAATGGGTTCGGGCCGGTTCGCCGAGGAGGGGTTTGGCAAGGCCGGGTACTTCCGCAACCTCCAGGTGGTCGACGCCGACAACAGCCTCAGCTCCGCCCAGGGCATCTCCACCCTGGCCGAGAACACCAACTGCTACGACATCAAGAGCTCCTACAGCAACGAGTGGGGCACCTACTTCTACTTCGGCGGGCCCGGAAAAAACCCGCAATGCCCATGACCCGACCCGATTCTTAAAATGTTTTGTGATCCATCATCGGGCTTTAGATCGAAATTTTTCATCACGGTTCAGATTAATTAGTAGTAAAGGTGAAATCGATTAGTCTCTCCCAGCTTCCTTGTCTAACATAATTCTTTGATTATGTAATTAATTAAGCAAATTACATGCTATTTTCCGCTAAAATCCCGAGCCGAGCCTCTCTTAAGATTTTTTGGGGGCTCGCCCCCCCTCCCCGCTTCGTGACTTAAATTGAGTTTTGTTCAGTCGAAGCAACGGCACGATGACAAAACATCAAGTTAGGCTACTCGAAGTTTTGTCTTAAGTACGATTAACTACATCTAACCATAAACTAGAGAGACAAAGGACTACGAGGGAGATAATGTGAACCGTGAAGGAATAAAAACATAGTGAAAAAGGTTGGAAACGTACAGATGTTGATTGCAGCGCTAATTACAGCCTTAGTTGTCATCAAGTGAGCTTTATGCTTGAATTGAATAAGCAAAAAGATGGGATATTTCATCACAAAGAACTCTTCTTCTTCTTCTTTTGCTGGGCCGCCAATTTGTGTTAGATTTGTTTATAAATCGTATGAATTTCTGGGGTTAAAGCACAAATTTTCATTTATCTCGATAAACCAAAATAAGAATTTCCGGGGTTAAAACACAAATTTTCATTTATCACGATAAACCAAAATAAATAAAACAAAGGTGTTAACTCACATTAATGAATGTTAGAAAACTTGCAAAATAAGCAAGTTTAATGAATATAAACAGATTTTTGTTTTTGGAAGAGATTTAATATCTGAAAAGTTTCATTGTTTTCTGTCATCTATCAATCAATTAATAACCAGAAGATATGTCCGCATATTAACTTTATCAAAATTGGAGTGTTGATCAATCAATTCACTTACTTTATCCATTGTCCTCTAACCCTGCAGGACCACGCGTTTAGAACTTGCACAAAAGGTCAAGGTATGGAAAGTCCTTTTGTGCACATATAAAAATTACGCAATTAAAAGGTGAGTCAAAGAGCATGTGTCGTCGTCACGACCTTACCATGAGTGTAGCACTTAGGATTTGGTTAATTGATTACAAAGCTACTTAGTTCAAACTCTCTCAAGTCTATATCAATTCGCTTGAATTCAAGTTTTTAGCATAGTACCACTAATTAGTTTATGATAGGGTCGATTAGACACCTAAATAAAATAATGTGAGAATTATTTTAAACTAGAGAATTTATACGGAGACTTGATTACAATAAATTTTTCAAATGCTCAAAATATTTTCATGCAAAAATTTAGTTTATTATTCCTTAAGTTTGGGTGTAAATGCACAATTCATCAATTTAAGATCCAATAAAATAAAAATAAAATTGCAAGACTTACTTTTATCAACAAAAACATCTGCAATATTAACTTAGAATTTACTTCAATAATCCTAGATATGATTTTTAATTAACACATAGTCGCTTAATCATTTTTAGGATTTTCTCTTATTTAAATGAAACTTTCTACGTGGAATGCAATGCAAATGACAAACCAAAATACCTAACTAAAATGATATGTAATATGTAACCTATTATGCAAATTATATATCACATGTTATTAATTATTTAACATGATTTAATGACAAGAAAATATTTTATGCAACTATCCTAATATGTCATGCATTCAAATGATCCTAAACATGCAATGACTAAAGGCGTGCAAGGAATGATCTAATTCTATGTGACACACGCATGATAATTTTTTTTATGTTTTCTTTTCTTTTTTCTTATAAAATTCGAAATTAAAATTACCCAACAATTAAACATGCAATTTAAATTAATGGAAAGAAAATCTAACATCCTAAATTAATGTTTCTGGTATTTTTATTTCAAAAATTCGAAATAAATAAATTTCCTAATCTAAACATGCAAACTATCCTAAAATAGGCAATATTCTAACATGAACCTAACCCAACTCGAATATATTTATTATTTTTTTTGGGTTTTCTTTTACGGAAACAAAATCAATTCAAGCTGGGAGAAAAAAACGGATCATATCTACAAAATTGTCAATCATATCTTAGGTGAGATTGAATTAGCGATTTTTCCGTGTGATTGCTAGTCATATTTCGAGCATGAAGTTGGAATGTCAATCGTATGTACGTTGTGAATTAATCGAATAATCTATAATTTAAAAGGTGATTCAAGAAAAACATCATTTGGGTATTCCGTTATTCTAAATGAGATATTTTTACCTAATTTGAATATTAGCTTCTAAGTTTGGCAAGTCGCGAACCACGATTGGGTGGTGGACCGAAAGGTGAAGGATTAGCCATAGACTAAGTTCACAATAGAATGAACAAATTAAACATGTTCCTTATGCTAGTGCTAGATGTATGTTATGATGTGTCCTCCAAAGTCCAAAGACATTTGGACGTTGGTACGAAGAGAAGATTTCAAAGTTGAATTGAAAGAGACTTAAAGGCTATTCGGATCAAAAATGGATGATGGTGTCGGATGTGTTTGTGGTCTAAATAACAAAATCTCTAGGATTGTAATTTCCCTAAGTTGTTCACATTTATGAAATTTTCAATTACATTATTTTAAGTTGAGAAGTATGTCGGACAGCCTTATTATTTAGGTGATAATCGAGAGCTCAAGCTTAAAACACGTATGTCGCTCTTAATCCGAGTGTTAAGATGAGGACATAATACTTACTATGTCCGAAAGTAAAATACCCCACATATTTTACTTTTATCTGTTTATGATGCCGTACGTGAGTTCCCGATGAATTTTGTGAATGAGTTAGAGTTACGTGAACTCAAGTTAGACATTGGGCATGTCTCGAACTATCATCCGTATTGAAAGGTGTAGACATACGCTCCTAATGTGATTTCATACTATGTATGCAAGAGACGACTAATAAGAGTGGCAAAAAGTTTGATCTCAACTTTTTATGACGCAGGTGAGACTCTTTGAGGAAATGAGTTCCTCAATTTTAAGTCCCCTCAGACTCTTACTTATTCTCAAGATTTCTATTTAGTGTTTGCTATCTTAGGGTGTTGCCAATGATCATGAGATGATTCGATCTAATGGGGCATTTTAGAAAAGCAAGCCGGACTGAAATTGAGAGTTTGAAGGAAAGAGGAAGATCGATTTTGAGAATCACATTATGGTTTTGTATTCACCGGGTCCACCAATTATGACTGTCTTTGTGATAATTATAATTGTGAATACAATATATATATATATATATCATGTTTAAAAAAGATCAAGAGAGATATAAATGTGATCGATCGATCTGTGCATCGCATACTAAATCTACTGTGAGTGTGATGCTCCATTATGAGCCGCTATATATTCCTACCGTATGTATAGCAACGAACTCTCAAAGTGTGGTCGCACGTATTATTCACCAAAGATGAACGTTGAAGAGAGGTAAAGAGAATGTCTGCCGCCCACCATGTGCGAGTGGGAGATGAAAGCTTTATTAGATGGGCTTAAGGCTCGTCCGCCCAAGTTGGGCCCAAAAAGCTCGGCCCATGGGAATAGGGCCCGTGGAAGAAGAGAGGTATAAAAGGGAGGAGAGAGAGAGAGAAAAACATACCGTTGTTTTTACTAAATCTACTCGGAGTGTGATGCCCATTATGAGCCTCTATATATTCCTAACAGATGTATAGTAACGAGCCTCAAAATGATCGCATTATTCACCGCATGAATGTTGAAGAGAGGTAAAGAGAACCCGTTCCCGCCCACCATGTGAGTGGGAGATGAAAGCTTTATTAGATGGGCTTAAAGCTCGGTCCGCCCTGGGCCCAAAAAAGCTCGCCCATGGGAATAGGGCCCGTGGAAGGGAGAGAGGTATAAAAGGGAGGAGAGAGAGAGAAAAACATACCGTTGTTTTTTTAGAAAAAGAAAAGACGTACGTTCTCTCCATGTTCTCTCTCTCCCAAAAGAAAAGACAGTAAGCATACGACTTGTTCTTCCTCCCTTCAAGGCTTCATCGGATCGGATTGCTCAGTTTCTCTTCCTCCATCAACGTCGGTGTTTAATCTGTGGCTAAAAGGTACGCTCGAATCCGTGGTGTGCTTTAGGATCGGTGATGCGTGTTGTTTTCCCGGGCTTCATCTTCCGCATTGATTTAGGGGTTCGATTCGGTGTCGAATCCAGTTTTCGGGGATCCGTTATTCCCAACACTTACCAACATTCTTCAGATCTAATATGAGTTTATTATATTTATTTAGGTGGGTTCTGATAGACGTATCTTCAGTATATCTAAATTGAAACATCTTCTTCAATATGTACAAACGATTGTTCAAACATTTCTACACACAGAGTGCTTGAATTTTTGTTTATAATACTGCAACACCCTTCTCCTTAACAACCTCTATTAAGAGGTCATTCGACAACTCATCTTCACTAGTGTCTTAGCCAAATCTTATGTTGTAAATAATGCCAACATTTTGATATTCCATAACACAAAATTGTTGCTCCCGTTAAACTTCTCAATTTCAGATTTCTTCCTCGACATAATTATAATAACATAATTTCCAAATAATAATCAGACAAGCAAAAACTTTAAACCACAATCAAGAAATCTAATCTCAAGTTCTAATATCAATTGTTGGAATATAATACATGGAAACGACATGATCTTACAATTTACGTCAATGCGAAATCACCAAAGAAATAAACGAGAAATAATAAAGACACCGAAAATTTTATTTGGTTCGATCCGAGTATCTAGATCTATGTCCACAGAGAGAGGCAGTAAATAATCCACTATAATCGGAGAATCAGAGTTTACAATCACTCGGTGTATTTTCCACACTTAGATTTAACTCCAAACTCAGTATTTATAAATAAATAACTCACTTGGATATAAACTCACGGCACAAAATTATCAAGCGTTCAAGCTCAAACAAAAATGCTCTACGTACATCAAAACAAGAACAACATCCTTCTTTCTTCATGTACATATCTTCTTCGTAAGCTTCGGCAAGCGGCCACTCCTTGAGTCTTTACATGCAGAGGGCTTCGACGGCTTCACTCTTCTACGTAGGGTTTTTGGCAACAACTTTCGGAAGGGAGAGAAGACTGCAAAAAATTCTATTTTTATACGTGTGTGTGCCTAGGGGTGATCGATTCTCGGTTCGGTCCAGTTCCAAGGTGGAACCGGGAATCGGACTGGGAGCACCGGTTCCCAAAATTGCGAACTGTGGACCGGACCATTTGATCCTAGGACCGAGAACCGGACTGGACCATCAGTTCCAGTCCGGTCCGGTTCGGTCCAATAAAATTGGCTCTACTTTTTTGCACCAAAGAGTGATCGCGCTCTGGACCCATCAATCCAATTCGGTTCTCATACGATTCAATGAAACTAATCACAAATGTTCCCACATGCAAAATATTCAAACTTCACTTGTGTGATTCACACTTCGTGTGTTTTACACTTAACTTTAATCATAAAGGCTATGAACAATTTGGTTAAAAGTTGTACTTGACTTAAATTGTAATCCTATAAACAAGTAACGTGGGGACATTTTAATCACTAGAAGTCAAAAAATTGTAATCTTATTCGCTATAGAGTATATCATCTAATTCCTCAAGCACGTAGAACAAAACACAAAGCAAGGATCATTCGATCATTCATCACAAGCTCCCCAATAAATCAACTAAAAAAGAAAGAGTCTCTTACTTTCCCCTCTTTCTCTCAATAGCTAACTTGCTGGTACCACTTGAGGAACCTTTTGAAAATAGAGAACTCAAGTCACAGCCCACCTTATTAACAAGAAGATTTTTCTATAAATAAAAGAGTAACAAAAAATGATTTTAATGGTCTCTTGGCCACATAAGAGATTCTACCTGGAGGAACAGGGGAGGTGTAGCAGCCTGGGCACTTGCTGGCCACCAAAATTTGTCGTTGAAATCAGCAAAGCGTTCTCGGTGAAGGAGTGGATATCGAGAGAGAAAGTCTTCGTTGACCTCAGAGAAATTACCCCCCCTCTGAGAGAAAATCTTCAAAGTGGGCGTGCTTTCCTTTAGCAAAAGTTTTATCTAGGCTTCCTCCAAAGATAGACTTGATAAGTCACGAGAGGCAACAGCAGTAATGAGCTTGAGGAGACACCAGCAACAGGTCGTGAGCAAGATGGTCACGGTGGCGAGGACATGCGAGGCTTCCCTGATGGACCGAACTGGAGCGTTGGAAAAACCTGCAAAAGAAATTCAGCAAGCACAGCAAGGCGATCGATATGGCTCGGGGTTGCCGTTGCTGGCCAGTGTGGACAAAACGGATGATGGCGGAGCAACCGAGTCGGAATGTCAATAGCGCTCGAGCGCAGGGCACCCGAGCTTTGCTAGAAGTGACGCCGGACTTGCTGAAGCTAAGGTTTACAGGAGCAGCGACGGGGGTGGTGGCTTCGAAGTTGATGGATGTCGGATAACGCTGCCGGAGGACGCCTGAGAACGACTGATGGTGTGGCTTTGAGTAGCTGAATGCGATTGACGATGCACAGTAGCGCGGCAGCCGAGAGAACCCCGCGTGCTAGAATTCGAAAATTCCCTGAACGTGAACTTTGGTTCGAGATCTCCCGACAGACGTCTTTTCCCAGTCAATAAGGAGGTTGACGCCCTCTCTCTAAGACGTCTTCTTTGTCTCCTTTTGGAACCTCAAAACAGAAGTGTGAATATTCGGAAAGATCCTCCGATTTCTCCACTTCTCTCTCTTTCCTGTTCTGTCTTTTACTCCACAGAGAAATAATCTTTTGTTCTCCATTTTTTCGTGCTGCTACGAATCTTCATGAATTATCCCCGTCCGACCAAAATATCTCCCTTAATATATCAAGTCCACTTTTATAAGTGAGAAAGCTTATTCTTCTTTGGACAAATGTATCTCTTCCTTTGTCGCTGAGTTGGTGCTGTGATCAATGGGGAATTCTTTTCTCCATTTTAGCGCACATGGAGTGATTCTCTTATTCCTCAATTGCTTTTTTCCTTTCTTTATTGATCGAAGATCCCTCGGGTATCAAGCTGTATGATGCCCCTACCAATATTATCCCCTCCGCCTGACCAAATCCGTCTTCTTTCAATTTTCCAGAGCATTGAAATATATTGTCCGTAATATTGCTCAATACATCCTTAGGCAAATCTCACATAACTGAATAAATGACTACAATTTCCTTTATTCTTCAGTCTCTTAATTCGATGAACATCTCAATGAATTTCAGGCCACGGGAACTAATGGGCCAGGTCAAATTTTCATTTCCGTGGACTTAGTCTAACTTGTCAAATTAAAGCTTAGAACTGTTAATTCAAATTTCCATCATCAATCCAATGCAAATGCAACATAAAATAAAATAAATGCTCCTAAAGCTACATGTTATGCAATTTAATTCTGATATTTTTGTTTATGGTTGATTATATGCAATAAATGAATGATCGGATCACCACAATTTAGGTGTCAACAATCGTTATCAGTCAAATCAACTTCTTATGGTGCAAACTTTGAAGAAAACAAGAGTGATCAATAAGAATTTCATATAGATGGAGTACATATGCAAAAGTTGCAAATTTTATGTCTGGATGGAGAACTACTATAGTTTGACCATGCATTTGCATATCGTACAAACACAATACAACATAGGAAAATGGTTAGATGTACATTTACATATCACACAAACATCTTATTGTACAAAAGCAAAAACGGAGATGAGGGATGGCAAATTCCATCTCTTGATAAGCTAGACATTGTTCTCTCCAGCTACGCCTCCGTCACCACCAACCGGTCGAGTTGCAGGGTTGTTAGTCATCGGTGATTCTTCTTGATCCTTAGCAATAATTTTCAGACAATTTTGGATAGCCACTTGTACTTGACTGAACGAGTTTTTGAGTCTTGAAGAAGTTGCTTTGCATATGGACTTCAAGATTTGTTGCATCTCCCAAAAAGTTTTTTGGTATACGGGATTTACAATTGCCGAAGCAATGAACAAACAATAGATAACCCACTTGATGTAAGAATTCAATATGATCGAGTCAATTGTTATTCCAACAATGAGACACCCTAATATAAGAAACACAAAATTGATAGATGTCATTCCACGTTCACTTCGTGTTCGTGAATTGATGCCAAAGACCGCAATGAGAGCTATGGAAAAGGCAATGAGAGGCACTTGCTTGTTCATAAGGAAATCCTTAGCTCCGAAAAGAGCAAATGACCATCTAAGCGCAGATATCAAGAAATCTTTCGATTTTTCAATTATGGCATCTTCTTGTTCTTCCAGTCTACCAAAAAAGAGCAACAAAATCTGAATTAATTAATTTATGGCACAAGTAAATAACACGAGCATGTAGCAAGGAGCAATCCACCAGAATGCTTAATTCTTGCTCGATGCATGCTTGCTCATCCACAAATGAAACCGTACATTGAGTAAAATTGACTGTGCATATAAAATATGATGGTCAGATTATCTCCCATATTCCATTACGACATATCACATGCGAATTTAGAATTACAAGCTAGAACTCAGCATTAATGACATGCAAGGTCCATATAATTAGTCTAAACAGATCAATATGTTAAAGTCATAACTGACTCTTGATCGTATGGATGGATTTGCAGAAGTTGTGCAAATGAAAGTTCCAGTAAACATAGAAAGCCAAGATCACTGAATGCTTGCGATCCAAAGGAGGAACAGTTAACAAGGAACAGGGGAAACATGCACAAACTAACCTCCGAGCTTCAGCTGAAGTAAGGTTGATGCCAGACATTGATCTGTGCTAGCTTTCGAACAAAGAGAGCTGATGTTTTTTTCACCCCTGCTCGAGAGGCGAAGAGCTTGCAGGGAGTGCAAATCGATATAGGCTTCATATCTATCCAAGAGGGTGTTCTTATAAGCCTTTTTCATTTCATATTTGATCATTTTATTTTTGTCGTTGACTTCTGGTCAGCTAGCTTGAGACGAGTTCATGTGTCGGATGCCTGAAGAAGCTTCTCATCGCGTGTTCCACCCTGTGAACACCACATTTCACTCGTCCACTCCATGCTTTGAAATTTAGGCATGTTTGAAACGATCTGGGACTTACCCAATCTAATGGATATTTAGAGTGAAGCACTTCTGGCTTCTGTGGGATCTCCTCTCCTCTCTCTCTCCCCTCATTTTTTATGAAATAAGGATGAAAAATACATCATCTAATTGTTTTAGTGAGAGTATCCGATGGGTCAAATGGTTCAATTAAATACATATCCAAATTCAGTAGGGATTTCGACTAGTTCTAGCCAGCTCGGCAATTTTATTGACCAATTTAGTCTTAGATTTTTCATATTAATCAACCATTAAAAGGAACCAGAATTGTGATGTTAGATACTCCTTTCATAATTCTTATGCACTGATTACCTAAACGTAGGAAAGGATTCAAGACAGGCATTACGAATGACGTGGGGCTCACTTTATATTCAAGACAGTGTAAACCTTAAAGAGATTGTACTAAATATACTTCATGTCATTCCTTAATGTTCTTTTCTAATTGGAATCCCCTGAAATTAGAAGTTAACCTCATGCAATCATATCAAAAGTTTAAAATTGAATTGATAACTGTCGGCTTCCTTTGCACCATTTATTGTGAACAAAGATAGAAATGCCCCATCCCTAGTACTCCCAACGTCTCTCTCTCTCTCTCACATCACCAACTCTCCACATAGCCATGTACATTGATCATATTTAGGATTAAATTGACAAAACCGAAAAAATTAGAATTGAATTAACATCCGTACAATAGGTTTAGGATTGTTGAAGCAATTTTCCCCTTCAAAGTAATGTGAAATCCCTCACATCCCCAACATGACAAAAGCAAGAAGAAGAAGAGGGAACTTTCAAGGAACGGTACAACCGTACAAGTGTTAAAAGAACGGAATGAGTCAAACTGGCGAGGACATTTGACGTGAATAAGATAAGGCCCGTGAAAGAATGCGGCGATGTATGAATTGAATCCTTTGTGAAGATTGGCGCAGAACTTTTACTGTTGCCGGTGAATCCGCTGCGTCACTCACCGAATTCACACCCAACACGAAAAAGAAACGAGGTCGGCTCCGCGAGGGATCCGTCCTCGTACAGCCAAAAACGTTGGTGGAGTGGCCTGTGATGGTTCCTGTGGATCTTGGCAAAGAAACGTATGAGACATCTCAGGGAATAGTGGCGAAGTTGTTCACAAGAAGCGGTTCCCTTAGACATTCTGAGACTTTTGATTTTGGTTGATGTACTAAGGAAGAGTATGGTTGCATTTACTGATTGAACGAGTCGATAAGAAACATGGCAACGTATATCGACTTAGATGGCAAAGTAGTTTGCTCCTCTTCTACGGTGAATCATAGAGCCGGGCGGCGAGCAACAGTAACTGCCTCCCTCTCGAAATTTCTTTTGCATATATAAACACATTAATTATATGCTAATCGCATCAGCCCCCCAAAAATGATTTTTGGGACATTTCATAAGAAAATGATGTTCTACTAGTAATGCAAATGCCCAGAAGTTATAAACAATACGAAAGGACACATAAGTGTCAAAAGTTATGAAAGTAGCATTTAAGTGCTATTTTTAAAAAAAAAAAATAGGACATTTGAGTGCTAAGTCCAGCGAACCCCACTAGAAATCATATGTGTCAATTTTTATTAATATTGCTCGCGGAAGAGTTGACTCAACAAAAAAGTTAAAACGATGTTGTTTTGGCGCAAATTTAAGTTTTAATATAAATATTAATTAAATTAAATTTAAAACCAAATTAAAAAAGAAAAAGAAAAAGAAAGAAAGAAAGAAAGAAAGTCGCAAAACAACAAGGGTGAGGGCCCTTGCCCTTGCCAACCCTTCCCGAGGCCCTCACTATTGCCTCCCCGCCATTGCTAGGAAGGGGCGACGACATTGGGGGGAGGGTTGGCCGGGCCCTGGCTTGGGGCCAACGACCTGGTCGACTAGCAACGAGGGCCCGCCCCACCATCTTCGGCCCTTCTTGGCGATGGTAGGGAGGTGGCGACGAGGGCTTAGCGCTCGCCTTCTACAATATTCAATCTTCTTCTTTTTTTTTTTTACTTTATTAATCAATATTGATATTATTTAATTTATTTTTAATTTTAATTTAATTAATATTTATATTAATTATTTAGCCACATTAGCATGTAAAATGACATTATTTTGTACTTGTCTTGTTGGAAAATCACCATGTTAGTATTTTTGTTGAATTTTCTCACCGTTGGCACTTAATTGATCCACTTTGCTCTAATTTTGGCATTTAAGTGTTACTTTTCTAATTTTTGGTATTTAAGTGTCATTCCGTGTTAAGTTTTGGCACTCTAGGAATTCGGATATCTTTATATAGGGTATTGAGTAGTTGGATTCAATCCCTAGATATAGTAGAAGAAAGGGACAAAAAAAGCCAATGGAATTATATAAAATGTTTAGAGAATGGTATTTTTGTAGGTAAATGACATACTTTATAAATCGATAGTGATACACACCTACACAAAGCACTGTTACAAGTGAGGAAAAGTCCTATTTGAATGAGAAGCATTACAAATGTCATACACAACAGAAGATTCATACATGCAAATACAACAAGGGTTTAGGCGCTTCAAATATCAAATTGAACTTCCATAAATAGCGCATCATCGAGCAACTAAATAAGTCGTAAAGACTGGTAGGAGCCTGAGTAGACAAATGATTCCAAGGCATACACTACTAAGCACAAATTGACAACAAGCCACGGTACAAGAGAAAGGTTCATTCAAAAAGCAGCTCAAAGGCAAGAGTCTCGAATTGATGGAAATTGTGATCCATTTTCTCAAACTATCTAGAAACTATTACTTAATCATGAAGAAAGAAAAATAAAAATGGACAACTAGAACCAAGCAACATACAACCTGCAAACTAGAAGAATTCTCAATGGCAATGGTTGCAAAATTGAAGAATGACTAGCTTAACCTAGGGGTGCGGTTGGCAACTTACCAAATAGTAATAATTTTTGTTCTTTTATTCCCAAGAGTAAATTTATAACAAAAATTTGTTTGGTAAAATATTTATTTTGGGAATAAATTTCTTTTTTGTTTTTTTTTTTTGTTTCTTAGAAGTAGATTTGAAACAAAATCGAAATGTAAAAAAAAGTTGATTCTTTGTTCTCGGAACAATTTCATAATCAAGTCCAACCCATTTTTTTTTCTCTTTTCTTCTTTTTCTTCTTGTTCTTCTTCCCTCTCTTCTCTTCTTCAACCGACGCCGCCGCCATCCACTATCGCCAATTGTTGGAGATCTCGTCGGAGGCTCGCTAGGCTAGGGCGAGGTCTGGCGAGCTCGCTAGTGACTGGGCAAACTCGGTTAAGCCTCAACTAGCGCCGGTGAGGCTTGGCAGACGAGGTGCGGCCTCAGCGAAGGCCGACAATGCTAGCAAGGTTGCTAACTCTTGTCCGGCCCATTATCGGTAATCCTAAGGCCGGCGATCGGCAACCCTTGAAGAAGAAGAGGAGAAAGAAAAAAAGAAAAGAAAAATAAGAAAAATAAAAAAAAATTATTAAAAAAATTAAAATAAAATGATTTGAAGTAGAAATTTTGGAGAATAGTACCAAACAAAATTTTATTTTGGGAATTGAAATATTAGAATTATCAAATGAGTTAAAATGCTTAGAAATTATTCAAAAAATAAAAAAAAATAAATTAAAAATTATTTTTTATGATAAAAATTTTCCAGAATAAAAGAGTTATCAAACATGTCCTAAAAGATTTAGGTCGGAATGCAAGCAAGCGGCAAGAGAAGAAATGGTAAGCTTGAATATAGTCAAGAATAGCGGCTGAAGAAGCAACCTGAATGTGGGCAACAATAAGTCAAGTCAAAAAAGGAAAGCTTTAGTTAAAAGTTGAAGTCAATTATCTTGGAAAAGAAAAAGTTTGCCTACCACTATGGGTGCGTTTGGTTGGACTTTTAGGGAAAGTTATTGAGAAAATGCAGAAGACTTTAGGTTGAATGGACTTTTCAGAATGTAAATTGTGTTTGGTAAATTATAATTTAAAAATCTATTGTGTGAAGTATCTTTTAGCAAAATGGTGTTTGGGAGAATTATATTTACAAAAGACTTTTGTGATAAATAAAAATTATCAAAAGAAAAAAAAAAAAATTGACTAGCCAAGGCAAAGGTCGGGAGACCCCGGCGAGGGTTGTCGAATGTCGGGTGACCCCTGGCGAGGGTTGCCGGATGTCGAGCGACCCCGCCACGCGACCTCGCTGCCCCCGGATTTGGGTCGCAACGAGGTCACGCGAACTCCGGTGACCGCCGCAACTCAAATCTAGGGTGGCGAGGTCGCGGGAGGACCTCGTCACCCCCCGATCTGGGTCGCGGCGGGGTCGCGAGATCTTGCCAACCCAGATCTGAGGTCAACGACCCAAACCTCGTTGCAACCCAGACAGGGCGACGGTTGCACCACTCCTCGGCGACAATCACTTGGGCCACCGCGACCATGTCGAGTTGTCGGCGGCCGCTCACAGCTTCGACCAGCACATCAGCCAACCTCAGCGGAGAAGAAGATGAACAGTACAATGACGAGCGCATAAGGCACCCTCACATGTGAGGATGGTTTTGGAAGAAAATTAAAAAAAAAATGAATAGTGCCTCTTATATGCCGAGAAAGCTGAAAGCCCAAGGCACCCTCACATGTGCCTTGGGCTTTTAGCCTTAAGAAGGCCAACTTTGGCCTAATGAGAATTTCAAAGTTGTTTCTAAATACTAAAACTTTGGCCTAAGTATCCTTGGAAGCTCAAAGCCAATTCCAAATGCACCCTATGTCGGTTGTAATTGCCTATAAATAGGCCTATAGTTCCTCTCATTTGAGAGTGTGTGGGGATGAACCCTCCACCATGAGAGGTCTTAAACCTCCACCATGACTCGTGGGGGAGATGAGCTTAAAACTCCATATCAAGATGCTCCTCCACCAACACTTCTATTAAACTATTTTGTTCATCTAATAAAACTATTTCCCTCCTATCCCATGACCTATATCCTCCAACTATCCTATCTTGTTGCTTGTCCATTTCTCAGCTCCTTGCCACATATCACACACACTTGAAGACACATGCTTTCGCAAAATCAACAAGAACATCGTACAAGTACTAGTACACCCGATGCGGGCTCATAGACCTGATCATCTTGATTGGGAATGCTGGATTATCAGCAGCTTTAGTAAACCGAACAAGACGTGGAACTTTCTGGCCGAGTCGAGCCACCCCTGTTGCTGCTTGTGTGGGTGCTGTGGCTGCTGGTTTGGGTACTGTGGCTGTTTGACCCACGGTCCCAACCGTGACCACAGTTTCCGAGACAATGTATTCACGAGCGAGTTGCGGTGCCTTTCGGCTCCGACTTCAATCGTTATGCTCGTGTGATCCGTCATGTGTCCTTGGCTTTAGCGTGCCGGAACTCTGCAGATGTTGAAGCTCAGCTCCGTGGCGCTCGATGAACAGTGTTTTTGAGCGCTGTGGATGCGGATGAGGAAGAAGGTGAGCTGAGCGGGAGCTATATATATTCTTGAGCTTAGAGAAGTGCTTGTCGATCTTGTTTGCGCTGTTGAAGAATCCGGAGACGCTTCTCTTCAACTCCATTTTTTTTTTCTCGTCTCCTTTTGCATGCGGCATGCAAGAGCTTTCTTAAGAGGAGCATGGGGCGGTCACAGAGGATCTCATCACGGCCAATCACGGGACTACACGTGGTGGTTTGGGCCCATGTGTAACTGGAGGGTGATTGCGTGGCGCAGCCGCTGCCAGCTGTATTTTGTCATTTATTTTTATTTTTCTTCGCTCCGAAAATCAACTGCACTCTCCAAGCGAATACCGGCTCCGCCTTTTCGGAGGTTATCCGTTGGAAGTTTCGACGGTTTGGATGGGAAAAATATTATATTTTTCTTTTCAGTTATGGGAATTTTCGTGAATTGAAACACTTATTTTGTATATTTAAATAATGTGTACTTATCATTGAAAGTCTAAAGAGTTATGAATGAATTAATAAACAATTATTCTCTATATAAATATAGTGAAAGCTATATTTAAGACCCTCCTTGGTTTACCTTGTAAATGAAATGAAAAAAAAAAATTGATCGATCAAGCACTTGAAAGAAAGATGCTAAATACACGGTGAAAA
This sequence comes from Eucalyptus victrix, assembly GCA_016097545.1. Taxonomy (NCBI): domain Eukaryota; kingdom Viridiplantae; phylum Streptophyta; class Magnoliopsida; order Myrtales; family Myrtaceae; genus Eucalyptus; species Eucalyptus victrix. Next base: position 52,638,062 of record CM027842.1, read on the forward strand.
AGATTAATTGACAAGATAAGATAAATGGATAATTCGAAGCAGGCTAACCAAGTCCTTCTCGTTGAGATTTCACTTCATTGACCTAGTAACTCATCACAACAAGAACTACTTCTACATTACATCATGTTAGTCAAGAGGGAGTGTTCATGGCAAGAACATCTAAGAAAAATCGATCTTATCCAATATGACATGATTTTCGGATGTTCGACATCGAAAGAGCCTTGAAATTCAAGAAGATCCACCTCGATGAGAACGCGACTCCTATGTTTTGGAATCTCTTCAATGGTCATTGTTAAGATTAGTGTGTGCACACATGCCAACATCTCTCTTCTTCTTCGTAGCACAATTTGAGCACAACCCTTAATTGCTCATCCACAAAATTTCAAGAAATAATGCATAGCAAGAAGAATGCACAACCAAGAACGTTGTCTATTTCACCCAAAAAAAAAAAAGTAGAAAAACCCTTATTTTTGATATAATTTACACATTAAGATTACAACCTCACTCGCATAAATAAGTTATCCTCACCATTTTTTTATTTTTTTTTCTCGATTTGAAGATTAGTTCAAAGAAAAGAAAAGAAAAGGACATGAGAGAGAGAGACGACGACAAAATGCTGTAATTACATGGGATGGGACGTCCTCGCGTTTCCTGACAAAACCCCAATCGTCCTGAAAGAGAATCGCAGCCGTCCAAACCCCGCGCATGTATGTGGGCCCCACTCCCGTTCAAGGGCCGATCAGACGGCTGGCGTGCCGTTCCGATCATCAGCGTTCGGGGCGGGGCTGCGATCCGTGGGCTCCACCCTCCTCCCGTCGGGAGCAATGATGCTCGGCCGGTGGTCGCCGCCGTCGTCGTGGTAGACGTAGGCGAGCCCGCCGTGCCTCGTCAGATCCATGCCCTCCTTCTCGTCGTCGCCGGACACCCGCAGCAGCTCCAGCCTGTGGAGCCCGTAGAAGAGCGGGCCCATCGTCGCCGTCACCCACCCGGCGATGGCCAGCACCTCCACGACCTGCGCCGCCAGCAGCCGCCCGTCGCCGCCCACGAACCACCCGTACCTCCGCCCGGACCCGCCGTACACCTCGTCCACGTACCGCTGCCGCGCGAACAGGCCCGTGAAGATCAGCCCCCACGCGCCGCAGCCCCCGTGGAGCTGCGCCGCCTCGAGCGGGTCGTCGAACTTGGCCAGCTCCGCGAGCTTGTTGCACCCGATGAGCACCCACGCGGACACAAACCCGCACACGATGGCGGCCCACGGGTCCACCACGGCGCAGCCCGACGTGATGGCGGCGAACCCGCCGAGCAGGCCGTTGCACACGTCGGTGACGTTCCAGTGGCCCACCAGCAGCCGCTTGCTGAACAGCGTGGTGAGGGCGGCGGTGGAGCCGGCCAGCGTGGTGGTGACCGCCGTCCGCCCCACCGCGCTCCACTGGCCGTAGAACCCGCCGCTGGCGCCGTCGTACGTCTTTAGGATGGTGAGGAAGGAGCCCGGGTTGAACCCGTACCACCCGAACCACAGCAAGAAAGAGCCGAGGACCACGAGGGACGCGCTGTGGCCCCGCAGGGCCACGACCCGCCCGGCCTGGTCGAACCGGCCGATGCGCGGGCCCTCGATGAGGGCTCCCCAGAAGCCGGCTATCCCTCCCACCATGTGGACCACGCCCGACCCGGCGAAGTCGATGGCGCCCGACCCGAACAAGAGGTTGCCGTCGGACCGGGACGGGCTGGCCCAGCCGTCGCCGGACCAAAACCAGTGAGAGGTTATCGGGTAGACGAACCCCGTCAAGAAGGAGGAGTATATGAGGTAGGCCACGAACTGGGTCCGCTCGGCGATGGACCCGCTGGTGATGCCGGCGGCGGCGATGGCGAAGGCCCACTGGTAGAGGAAGAAGCCGTAGTCCACGGAGGCGGAGGGGACCTTCTTGAGGCCGAAGAAGTGGCGGCCGACGAAGCCGTTGGAGGGGGACCCGAAGGCGAAGGCGAAGCCGAAGAGGTAGTAGGAGAGGCCGCCGGCGGCGGCGTCGAGGACATTGGTGAGCATGATGTTCATGGTGTTCTTGGCGCGGACGGAGCCCGCGCAGAGCATGGCGAAGCCGAGCTGCATGGAGAAGACGAGGTAGGCGGAGAAGAGGAGGTAGGTGCTGTCGACCGCGTGGGCGGCGTCGGCGAACTTGTTGGAGATGGCGTCGAGGCGGCCGCAGAGGAAGGTGGCCAGGAGGGCGTTGTCGGAGCCGGGGGCGGTGGAGTTGGCGAGCGAGGCTAGGTCGGAGGCGGAGCATTTGAAATCCATGGCCGGAGGCAGGTGTCGATGGCGGCGGAGCTGTCTCAAAGTGAAGATGAGGATGGAGATGGCGGTGTTTCAGAGAGGGATATAGGGATAAGGACTGTCTGGTTATGGTTGTGCAGGTTTACGTTTATATAGGGCATGGACGGGAGAGAAGAAGACGACGACTCCTCCACGAGAGAATACCGGGTGTATCTAATGTGCCACGTAAGATTCATAACAAACCATCTACAGATCGACGCGTGGCAATTGTGGCCCCGCTTTCAGCTTTTCAGATCTCTTTTGTTTTGCATTGTGACGATGACGTGGATGAAACCGGACAAAAATCGTGGTGCGGAATCTACACATATGATGATGTTGCCGTACTTTTTTTGCGGGGATAAGACTTCGATTTAACTTGTTAATCGTCACGATGTATATTCATATTGATCGTGATTGCGCGTAATGGTCTATGTGCTTCGTGCTTGTCATTTTCCTCTTGCTTAATGCTAACCGGTTTGGTGTAGCCGCAACGGGATACTTGTCGACGTGAAAATTACATGAGAAATATTATTTTTGAAGGGAAATTGTTTTGGAAGAATTATTTTTGAACTTTTTAGTGTTTGAATGATTGAAATCTAATCAATTCATCGCAAAATATTTTCCATAAACTTAAAACAATTAGCTTAGATGAGGGGAAAATTACTTTTCCTTATAGTAAGAAAGAAATCACTTTTCCTAAATCACTAAACAAATAAAAATTAAGCATTTTCCTTGAATATGTTCCCATGGGGTAAATATATTAATTTATTATCAGTTTTCAGTAAAACAAATATATCATAAGATTTAGAATGAACCGTAAATATAGCAATTGATCATTGTGTCTCTTTCATAGCTAATTGGGATAATTATCCAAATGGCTTATGAACTTTGAAGTGGTCAATGAAGTTTGAATTTATTCAATATAGTCCATGAATTTTAGCCTAATGTGCATATTGTCTCCAAACTTTTTTTTTTGTTCAATGGACTTTCTAAACTTTTGGTACATGTTCAATCTAATACTCAAACTATATGAAAAAAAATTAAATGTTGTCTTTTTATTAATTCAAATTCATGGATAATAATGAATATTTTTATATAATCGGAGGATTATATTAAATATATATTAAAAGTTGATAAACCAAATCAAACAAATTAAAAGTTCATATAGACATTAAATTAAAATTCAAAGATCACATTGAACAACTTTAGAATTTATAGATCAAATCATACATTAAATCAAAGTTGAGAAATCATTTGTCATTTTATCAAACTACACACTACTGCTGCTGATTACAACCTCCAAGCAAGCTAAACCTGTCCTTGAAAGTGATCTCACCGTCGATGCACATCGGGGACGGTCCCCTAGGCCAATAGAGGGGAAAGGAAAAGCCCGTTGCCATCCCTCTTTGTTTCTAATTTTCCCTTGTAGTGCTCAGGAAACGGACAAAGGCCAAGATGAGATGACGATTAACGATAGTAATGGTAGCTCAATTCAGCTTTCGAGTCATCTGTTGCACGTGACAACATTACAAGAATGAATTCAATAGCCAAATATATATATAAATATTTGTGTGTGTGTGTCACCTATTTTACCAATATCCATCCATCAAAATTGATGCTCTCTAGCTGGAAAATAGGTATGTATGTCCTCCAAGAGTAATGAGAAAAGCCATCACATTCGACCACAAGTTGTAGCTTTTATGCTCTTGAATAACTTCAAAACAATTGCTGACTATATGGTTTCAGTGAAATAGAGTTCAAACCATGTCGACGGCCACTCTCTCTGGTTGTAGATCTCGAATTTAGGGCAGATATGCCAAGACTAGATAATGAAATTAGCTGCGAGCTAATTGTATTAAAAAATTCACCGTTATTTCAGGTGATACAGTTAGAATTTACAAGTGGGAAAAAAAAAGAAAAAAAAAAACAGAGGAGAAAGAAATGAGAGTAGCAATCAATCCGTGGCTTGCGTGTTCTTAGCATTTGTTCTACCTTATCTATGTCAACATCAAAATGCCACATATCTAATCCGAGTCATTAAAAAAAAAAAAAAAAAAGATGACGACTAAAGCACATCCCTTTTGTTATTAATTTTTGACGTGGTAGACAATCTCGTGATGCTGCGAAAAGGTAGTGTTTTGGGGCCAGCTCTCAAAGGACAGATGATGTATCAACAGAAAGGGAAATGGTCCATTAGATAGGGCATGCTCTTTGTTTTTAGCTTGGTTCTTTTTTTTTCTTGTATAATTTGTCTGCTAGAAGAGAAAAAATGGGTAAACATGCAGAAAACAAGACCACGAGGTAACAGACTCACCTAAACAGTCAAAAGTTGACTAAACTCACATGGATGAAGAATTACCATCTTCTGAATCTCTAGGATTAAAGCAGCACATGGTATCAATACATATGATGGCTGATGGGAGTGTTCTTTATTTCCTACTTGCCAAGATTGACATATGCAAACAAGAAGGAAAAGCAATTTCTTGCTTACGGCATTTTTTAAAGATGGTCAGACCAGTTCCAACAATAGCTTGCTTGCGAGACTTGGAATCTTGGATCATTCATGAATCTTGAAGATGCAGCTGTCAGCAGAAAAATTAGACCGGCAGGGATTGTAAAACAGCAAGCTCGCACCAAAACCTGAAACAACAAAACCTCAAGTTGGATGACCGACTAAATTGCCTGTGACGGTATAATGAACTTAAAAAACTCCAAGTTCTTTGACCAGTTTATAGCATTGGTGGAATCTTGCAACCATATATATATTCCATTCTCATAAGTCACAATGGTAGAGAAACCCAGCATTATAATATGGATGCACAGCTCAAGCCAGATATTCCCGGTGTCTATGTCAAAGAAACATGCAGCGGAGCAGAGACACAATCACTCCTTGAATGGAATCAGACAAGCAAAATACAAGTACAAAGAGCCTGCAAAAACCACAGAAAACTTTTATTTTAAAGAATGTTTCCAGATTAATATTGATGAGCTCATCATTGCATGCATCAGCCAAAAAGAAATAAAGAAAAGGAAATTGGACGTGGGTCGCAGATAATGCATTTGTCAACTCTAATTTTCCAAGCCAACTTCATCAGGTAAGCAAAGACCATTTAATTAGTACGATAGCACTAAGGTCAGAAAAAATAAAAAATAAAAATCAAGAGGGTGAATTCTCAAGGAAGCTACATTCGCTAATGCCAAATTTTTTTCAAGGGTCTAGTTTTTGCTCCATTAAAAATTATGCAAGAGGGCTAGAACAACCACAATTTTGAACAAAGAATACACCAAGCACCTGCCCTATCAGATGGCGACAACATCCCTACTCATAAACTTTATTCAATTGGAGGATTGATCATGATGAGAATCCATTAAATGAAATCTCCTATCCAATGACAGCAACAAAGGAGAGAGAAAACCGTAAACTTGATTACCCAAATAATTAGCCACGCTGAAACAGGAGGTACTTCTCATCAGATTCTGATCTTGGATGCCGGGCAGAGTTTTTGACGTAACCTCCATAAGGTCAACCAGAAAACAAGTACGTTTATGTCCTATATCAGCAAATAGAAAAGAGTGACAATTTAATGGATTCTACAATGTACTATTAGCCAGCATTGAAGATTATATACCATGTATCCAGAACATTAGTATGTGACTGAAATAACACGGAGAATAGCAAGCGTGGCCTAAAAATGTTTATACAGATAGATGCCATACTTACAAATTGCTTCCAACATTATATCCACAAATACTCACAGAAGAGACATGAGTTGAAACCACCTATCAAATTGTCCCATCACAATGGCATTGGCAAGAATATCCACAATAAGAGAATGGCTAATACCTTCGTCATCAACTTAGTTGATATATGATAAGATTTGAATACAAAGGTTTAGCTGACCTACTGCTGGATCCTTCAACTGCAAAACGCACTGCTAAGGTACTCAAATGTCTCAAATGTAAAAAGCAATAGCACTAAACTAATCACAGAAATGTTATAAAAGTTGTCGACAATCAAGTTAAATCAACAATTTTGAATTCAATGTAAAAGGTCAAAATCACACTCCCCAAGAGCTAAGCTCTTGTCCGAGGATACTACATCAAATAGCAATTACGGTCATGCATCCTAACATTCAGTGCTCAAGTTGTTTTGGACTTTTAAGCAGTAAGGTACCAAAGTAAAATAGAGATCTACAATTCCAAAATCAAAAGGAGTAAATGATTGGTGGTTAATTGATATGAATCAAGCCCCACATTGACTGGTAAAAAAATCCGAGGTGATATATAATTTGGAACCCTTTGTCGGTGGTTAACATTTGGTACTTCTTCGAGACTTTCACTTGCATGGTTTCAGCCAGGTTATTATACATCACTATGAAACTATCAAGAGGTAAAGGTCAAGAATGTCACACTTGGTGGCCAAACCATCTCTCCCTCCCTGTTCATTCTCGGTGTAACATCAGCACCTCTTAAATTGAGGACTTTGTAACTTAATGCCTTCTCTCATTGCATTTTCGTTAAAGCTGAAAGCAAATATGAAATGACGCATATTTTGCTGGTGCTTTTTCTTCCATCACAAATTTTGGAAGTTTATAATACAGGTGGAACAGTAGAAGGGAAGAGGTAGGAGAACAGGGCAACATCTGCTTCAAGATGCAATAAATCAAATCAGCTCCCCCAATTATGGGGCAACAGGGAACATGCCAAGAAGCATTCTTCATGCCTGAAAAGTTTATGCACATAATGATATATTCTATCAGTACGTATCCATAACTGATGGATTCATACCAACAATAGTAATACATTGTTGATCATGTTCAGCTCTTCCTCAAGTCAATGGTCATCTACAAGAAAAACGTAGGAAAACTAGGACAACGTCACTTATTCTCAGATTTAAGCTGTCTTGCAAGCACAAGAAGACCAAAGGATGCAACTGTGGACAAGATAGCCGATGAATAGCCCATTGCAAGTAGAGCACCCCTTAGAGACTGCATTGAAAGGATTCCATATATCAGTGTTCAGTAAATGTAGTACGAAAGGACATCCACACAAGGTTGAAGATGGTGTTCTCAGAAACCTTGGCCAGCAGCAAAGCATTATCATTTGCATACTGCAAAGAGCTCTCTGGGATGCTTTGAACGCCTTGAGCTAGTTGCCATGAAAGAATTCTGCATTTTAAATGGTAGTTTTCAATTTAATACTCTTCAACCTAATATAACTAGGCAAAAAAAAAAAAAATCAATCATGACAAAAAGCATCAGTTACCCAAATGCAAAACCGATAGCAGCCCCAATGTTGGCTTTATCTGATGTAACTTCTACTTGAAGTTCTCCAAACTGCATTTTCAAAAATGTGAAGAACCAGTGACAGATCACATTATGTTAATAAGCTTGTCCTTGAGACCTCAACCAGGAGAGAGCTAGAACCAACCTTAAAAGTTCGGGCATCCTTCTTAGGTTCTTCAACCGTTGCAGCAGATACTTGGGTTGCAGCCAAATTCTTTCCTGTCGCAATCATTATCTTTGCAATCTAACAACAATTTGAAACAGTTTACACACCTCATATAAATCCAGTAGTTATGCCACATTCAAAGTGGAAAAGATTTCTCCAAACATCGAGGCTCACACCATTAGGGGTCCTTATGCATGATCAGTCAAGGTTTTTCCTTAATTGCTTCGAGTTCTTTCATAAGAAGTCAATGATAAAAAAAAATGTAGTTTGAGAAACAAGGAAAAAGGAGTTCATGCAATGACTGGGTTCAAATACTCATTCAAAAGTATAGGAAATTCTTGTTCCTGACTAATTTAGTTTTATAAGTGTTTAACTCCGACACGCAACAAATTTACAGATTAAAATAGGGTAGGGCAGTCTGAATTTCAAGTGTGCATTTTCTGCTTCTTTGGCAGAGTAAAATTGCTCTTTTTAACCCACAATACCTTTTGTTTACATTTAAGCTCACATAGCAAGAGTATACCAACTTTTACTAAGCCGAGAGTTCACAAGTTCTGCAAAATACCTTTGCAAGTTCGCCTTGACCATACTGTCCCATGGACTGGAACCTCCTTCCAGCAGATAATAAGCGCTTTCCCAATGCTAAATCACCAAATGCATGATCATGAGGCTCATGACAGACCCTTAAGCATGTATTAAGCATGTATTAAGCCAGTGTTCTCTTCATGCCTGATTTAGCATTATCAGTCAAAGAGCTCTCTAGCAGAGGCAGTTTGCTTGCCAAAGTCCTAGATGTCAATGTATCTGCCTGTTCCCATGATTTCGACCAATTTAACAATGTATCTCCAAGTTCTTCGCCACACTGGCCATTGGAAAAAGGGAAATAAAAAACATAAAACTTGTTAACTTTTGTATTAAAGCAATCAGCATACAATGTCAGATATAATCCATCTCCCTTCGAGCTTCTTCCAGTTCCCAAGGACAATTAAGAAAATCTGAACTCCACTCAATCAGTGAAACCATACACCTGAAACAAATGAATCACAAAAGGTAGGAATTGGAGCTTAACAACAAACCTCATCAACAACCGGCCCATTTGAAAGGTCAAAAGCCGCATCATTCAGCTTCAACATGTACAAAAAAAAAACAAAAAAATCCATCATGAAAAACTCAAACCGATCCAGATATTAAAACAAGGGCATATAATCCCCCACAATAATGATCAACAAGCATGGGCATCTCCTTTAGTTTTACGAAAAGGCGTAAACTTTGGGGGTAGCTTTGATAAAGTTGGTTGTAACGTGCAATTTTAACTAAGCCTACGGCCGCAGCGACACCCCCTCGTAAGAGCAATCCGCATTCACGCACGCCCCCCTCCATAGTTCGATGCGAATGCCGCTCATCATGAAGAGTGACGACTCACTACCCATCGCCGGTACTTACATCCAAGCGAAGGTCGCGCGGGAGCTGCGCGAAGTAATCCGAAGGAAGGTCGAAGCTCTCCTGCAATTCAAACGCCACCGGACACGATTAAACGCCGACCGCACCGAAACGCGCGAGCGAACCAGGAACGCGTTCGGAAAATCCCTTACGGCGAGTTGTCGGAGGAGGAGCGGACCGGAGGAGTCGGATCCGAGCGACGGCGGGGGATCGGACTCCGTCAGGGCGAAGCGCACGGTGAGAGGTCCGGACGAGCGAGGCCGTCGGCGGGAGCGGTGGGCGGCGGCGAGAGGGAGGAGGCGGTTGGGACTCCGGCGAGGGAGGGAGCGAGGGGAGGAGGAGGAGGAGGAGAGGTCGGGGAGGGGCTGAGGAAGGAGGAGGGTCGCCATTGCTGAGCTGAAAGCCAGTCGCTTGGTTTGGCAGTTTTTGGACGTTAATCTCTCTCTCCTTGAAAAATAAAATATCTGAAACAAAAAAGAAAATAAAATATCTGGAATTTTATCCGTTTTGGATTTTCATTAGTGATTGCTTTTTCCACAAATTTAATTAGATAAACAGATAAATTCAAGCAACGAGGGAGAAAATAGGGGAATTGCTCGATTGGTGGAAATTTTTCAAAAATGATCACTTTATTTCAAAAATTGATTTAGGAAAATCGATCACTATAATTAGAACTAGTGATTTCCAAATCAAATTGAACAATATCATTCTTAATTCTCTCAATTTTTTTGATGGTTAATAACATAGATAGTTCCTACGAAACTATACAAAGTATGTCGAAATTTCTTAGATTTATGTGAAATTCCATTATTGTTTAATTACTAAGTAGTTAAATGCCACTACCTTGAGAAATTCCAATTTATTATATTATTAAATATACTTTATTATATGAAAATTCATCATCAATATACCATAAGTGCTCCCATGATCCTTTGCGAGAGGAGAGGAGTTCGTATCCTGCTGGCCGCATCGAATCTTAAGTGCAACGTCAGGGTTTACTCTCATTACCCTGGGCCTGTCGGGCCGTCCGTGTTGGTATGGTGCGCAAATTCTCTAGGTCATCAAAAAAAAAAAAATCATCATCAACATTGGAAATTTACCTACTACATGGATCGAGTGAAAATTAGTATTTCCATTAGAAGTTACTTATGACATAATGCCATCACATTTTACTAAAAATCTATTTGTTTCAAAAAAATGAATGATATAAAAATTATTTATTTGAAAATGATTATATGATGAATGACCAAAATATTTTTATTGACTTATTATTTCTCATCTTTATAGGATTCTTGCAAATATTATTGTTTTTCCATGACACCGTCGTGTTAGTACGGTGTGCGGGTTCCCTGGATCATAAAAAAAAAAAAATTCATCATCAACATTGGAAATTTACTTACTACATGGATCGAGTGAAAATTAGTACTTCCAATTAGAAGTTACTTATGACATAAAGCCATCACATTTTACTAAAAATCTATTTATTTCAAAAAAATAAATGATATAAAAATTATTTATTTGAAAATGATTGTATGATGAATGACCAAAATATTTTTATTGACTTATTATTTCTCATCTTTATGGGATTCTTGCAAATATTACTGTTTTTCCATGGCATATAAAAGTCTTGACCCTTCTTTTCTGCTGATGAGAGTCGGAGTTATAGAGTTATGCGCCAAGCATATGAGAGGTCTCGTTCTGATTTCTACACCAAGCACTAGAATGCAAGCTTTCAAAATGATTGCAGGCTGCTCCACGACCTCACCCGCCATTGATAGATCTGCTACGAGGAAGACGAAAACTTGTTTGGAATGAGGACCAAGCCTGAGGAATTCTCCTTCTGAATGTTGACACGACCCTTTTTTAAGGTTTATAGACTCGGCTTCAATAGACAAAGGTGCCGCAATAATGACTTGCGGCAGATTGTTTTCTTGGCAACTTACACCATATCAAGGCTAGGAATCTGAAGGGACACGAAAATATCACACTTCAGTAAGAGTAGAAATATAGAGAGAGAAAGCTTAGAAAGTGATCATCAATGGATGCTCTGCAATCGTATAGCTGATACGTGATATAATAGAGAGATAGAAACAGGGGATGTAAAACAGAGAACTGAGAATTCAAAAGACAGAAAACTGAATACAGCTCATTTTAAAGAGAAAAACAGAATTCAACCAACTAGTTTAGATCTGTTATAACTTGGCGATCCATGTCAATCTTCATCTCAGGCTTCTTCTTCATTGATGTCAATCCAAGTTTGTCTTCACCACGAATTCTCCACCGTTGACCCTTCAAGAGCAAAACAGTCCTGCCCACGAGCAAGGGTAATGAATGCATTAGAGTTCTGCCTTAAGCAAGATTTGGCCAAACTGACACCATAAATCTCATTTCAAATAAAAGATGGGGATCTTCTGTTCCTTACCACAGTCAAAAAAGCCTCGGTGCTACGCCAGACATGGCAAAAAAAGTGAAATTTTTATTCAGTAATGCTCTTCACATTGTAGGGTTCCTTCCAACGCTGATAGTGATATCTAGACTCTCCTAGGTGAACAAATCTTTCTCACAACATATTCACTTAATTCAAAATTTGGATAAACTAGACTGCTCTACAGAGCTGCCAATGCGATCCAAATTGTTCAGGTGATGCCTCCCAAATCATCTATCCACAAATCATGATTTTTTGCGAGTCGGATAACATGATAGCGTGCATTTTACATGCTGTTCTCTCCACCCTAGACCATCCGTTGCTGTTTGCAGATGTAACAAGACTATCATATCATATGCAACTGGAGCGTTTCTCCAAATGTCATTGGACCATAGACGCATAACCCTGCATACACAAAATTCTGACCAGGGTTGCTTAGACTTAATATTAAGTGTGTGAATCTATTTTACAATTTTAGGAACAACCCTGATGATGGGGCTAAAATTGGTTGATGATGCTATAAACGGTCACACACATGATCAACAACAAGAATGGTCAAAATAAAACTGCAAGCCTTAGACATGGTTAAGGAAAACAAACCTCTTGCAATCGCTGGAATTTCCAACAAAAAGACTTCTGGAATGTTTCAAGGGCAGACCGGACGATACAATAATTGGGCCAAGGTCTTGAACTCTCTTGCCATTAGTGTCAGTAGTTGGTAGGTTTGGCGATACGATCTCATCCGTTAGATAAAAACTCGATTAATGGATGTAATCTAAGGGCCTCAAGTATAAGAAGGAGTGCCCTCCCCCTCATTTGTAACCATCCAACTATTCAGCAATCATTTCTTTCTGGAGCTTCTCTCTCTAAAAACTCTCTCACACGGAGCGAGTGAGTGAAGTGCCCGAGGTGGCTCCCTCCCCAGCCACTCTCTTGCTCACGGCTCCCTCTATCTTCGAACTGAGCCCCCCTCCTCACTCGCCCTCTCTTCCTTTTAAGCTCGGCCTGCAAGCGTGCATGACTCCTGCCACCGCCAACTCCCTTGCTTGCCTGGACTCGACCCTAGGAGCATGCTGCTCCATCCTCTTCCCCGCCTACTCCTCTAGCTTGTACCTTGCGTTCCCATCTTTCTGCGGAAAGCGTGAGAGAGAGGAAAAGAAAGACTAGGCCAGTGAAGGAGGTTGGGCTAGGCCCAAGCCAAAGGAAACGGACAAAGAGACAAGGAAAAGGCTGGGGCAACTTGGCCCCGGCCTGGTCTCATTATCTTCTTCTTTTTAATAATCTTTTCCTTTTTTTTTTCTTTTTAAAAGAAAAGAAAGAAAATCGGTAGGTTTCGAGTCAACTTAAAGGGACATATAAACCCAGTAAGTCGCTCTTTCTCTCTCAGCTACCTCTGCAAAAAATGGTTGTTAAAGCTCTCCAGCCGGTGCAGGCGCAATCGATTGTGGCTGCCACATTTTTTGGTGGGCGGTTTTATCATACCCTTAGTTCATTAGAGCAGGTATGAGCATCACCCAAATCCTCCCTCAATTTCGAGGGCATTCCCGATGAATGTGACCTCACTTGTTGAACTCGTGGTTACCACATTGCTACATTCTTGGAAGTTATACACTGGCGGGCCAACAGAGAATGTTCAAACAGATTTCTCTCCCTCTCTATTTTAGAATAAGCAATAATCTATATCTTAGATGAGACTGGCTCAAGTCTTTTTGTTGAAATGACCTTAGATGTTTATTTTAGAGGATACACATCCGTCATTCACAGTTCCGTACAATTCCGGATCCGCTCATGCCACCGGCAAATGAGGTCTTGGCAGTCGTGCCACGAGCAGATTCGAAATTATAAGGAATAGTGAATGGATGATGTGTTTCCTCTAAAATAAACATCTAAGGTCATTTCAACAAAACGACTTGAGCCAGTCTCATCTAAGATATAGATTATTGCTTATTCTAAAATAAAGAGGGAGAGAAACCTAGTTGAACATTCTCTATTGGCCCGCCAGTGTATAACTTCCAAGAATGTAGCATTGTGGTAACCCGTGGTGGATTCAACAAGTGAGGTCACATTCATCACATTGAAAATGGGAATATGCCCCAACCCATTGAACATCACTAAAATTGCATTCTCTTCGCTAACATGCGTACCATCGAAATTGAGGAGGATTCGGGTCCATAGAAGATGCTCATACCCACTCTATTGAACCTAAAGGTATGATAAAATCGCCCACCAAAAAATGTGCAGCCATAATCGATTGCTCCTGCACCGGCTGGAGAGCTTCATCAACTATTTAGGGTTTGTAGAGGTGTGAGAGAGAAAGAGCGACGTGAGAAGGTAGCCGTTACTGGATTTATATGTCTTTTTAAGTCAACTTGAACCTATTGATTTTTTTCTTTTCTTTTAAAAAGAAAAAAAAAAGATTATTTAAAAAAAAAATAACAAGTGAGACCAGGCTGGGGCCAAGTTGCCCCAGCCTTCTTTCCTTGTCTCTTTGTCCGTTTCCTTTGGCTTGGGTCTAACCTGACCTCCTTCACCGGGCCAGTCTTCCTTTTCTCTTCCTCTCTCTCATGCTTGTCGCAACCTACCATCGGGGGAAGGGAACAAATTTATAGGTATTGCCTAAAGAATGGATTTATGACCCTTGATTAGGCACGGCTCTCTTAAGTCGATATTGGGATATTGTTTTGGAATTTTACACAAAAAATAATCACCACTAGCTTATTGGGGTCGGCTAAAAACAAGTGAGGTATGTTAGTGCACTTCACTTTCTAAGCAATCAGAGAATTTAGAGTCGAAGATTTGATTACATTAATTGACTAATTAGTGCCATTTCGGTATCTAATATTTGTTCATTTAAGAATAAAATATTTTTGTTAGATAATTTGGATTGATTTTACACACATCCACTAACAAGCGAAGTGATCATGAGGGTACACAATCATCAACCTAACAATTAACAACCGAGGAAAGCATTTAATAAATTGCATGGGAGAGCAAAGATTTTACATCAAAGAAAGGACAAATACTAATCCTAACTAGACTAAAGGGAAGCCAAAATTAATATACCAAAATTGTGCAATAATAGGTATTCATCTTTAAGGACAACTAAAACCCCTATGGTAAAGCCCTAAAGGCTTAATCGATTTAAGCATAATTCTAAATTGGAATACTTCCATTTTTTAGGAGAAAATAACCTAAGGGATTGATTTTAACCTTTTTGAAGATTTTTTAATTTTTTTAGAATTTTTTTCGGATTTTTCGGTTTTTAATATTAAAAAAAAAAGAATTTTCAAATTTCCCCAAAAAAACTAGATTTTACAATTTTTTGAATTTTTTTTTAAATCGAATTTTTTTATGTTTTCTGAATTTTTGAATTTTCAAAGGATTATTGAATTTTTATTATTTTTTATTTTTAATTAGTTTTTTTAATTTGAAAATTTTAATTTTTTTTTGAATTTTTTAATATTATAATATTCGAGGGAGCGGGTTGGGACCGGATGAGCCCGATCCGACCCGCTGACCCGGCCTAAAACCCGGATCCGATCCAGTCGGACAAAAAGCTATTTTTTCGAATTTTTTTTAGATTTTTTTTTAATCTTTTAAATTTAATATTTTTAATAACTCTTTTTTATTACACCATGTGTCTCCTTCTTCAACGACCCTGTCTTTTCCTGTCTTCTTTTTACTTTTGCACTTTTTTTTCTGCCAGTCCTCCTTCCCGAACCCCCTTCCAAAACTGCTTCCTCACCGAAACTCATCCGAACAACAACAACAGCCGAAGCACCCGACGTCCCCTCCAACGCTAAACCACCCCGACTGGCGCAGACCGCCGCCGGCCACCTAACTCGGCGGCTGCTAAACCATTTTCGGATGCAAACATCCCCGGCCCAAACACACGTGATTACTCCCGAAAATTGCATGGAATCGCAATAAAAACATAAAAGGCAGACACGGTCCAACATATGTATGAGCAGCAGGCGCGAATCAGATGAGGTGCATCGGCTAGAGAGAGGACTTAGGCTCACTTGGCACAAAAATTTGGGCAAACATCAACACGAAGCAATGCTCAAGATCCACTCATGGACAGGTTAATCACAGTCTGAACAGATATGAGCGAAGAACAAGGGCTTCAACAAACTTGCAGGACTTAGATATCGTCTAGACATTTCCACAAGCATTGTGCTACTGACGCCGGAAATTTTCCAGACGCGAGACGCCCCACGACGCATACTAGAACAGCTCGTAGCTTTCAGGAGGACCGGCTCGGACTGAAGCTCGCACGAACTAGTCGGCACGAGCTCCGGCCCGACGCCTCCCGAGAAACAAGGACACAACACACGGTCGAAACAAAAGCCTACCTGGTTCGAGAGGAGGACTGCGGCGAATGGCAGCTGACGAACGGACCTCCGGCGACGACCAATCACTCTCTCGAGCTTGCACTCTCTCTCTAGATCGCTCTCCGGCGCTCTCTGTTCTTCGCTTCGTTTTTCCCTCGAACCCTCTGTCCTTCGCCCCCTCTCTCTCAAGCTCGCTCTCCGGTGCTCTCTGTTCTTCGCTTGAACCCAAGAACAGCCGAGAACCCCCAGAACCAGTCGAGAACCCCTCACTTTTAAGGGTGACCAGCAGGCGCGCATGGCGTGACCAGCAGGCGCGCCCGACACGCGAATCACGCCGCCACCTGCCCCTCCTCATCTCTATCTCCTGCTCCTCTGGCTTGTACATTTCCCCTCCTTTCTGCGGAATGCGTGAAGGACAAAGAGAGGGGAAAAGAAGGTTGGGCAAATCTTGGGCAAAAATGAAAGAAAAGTGGGCCGGCCCAGGCGAAGAGAAAGAAAAAGTAGAGGGGTCGAGCTGACCTACCCCCGGCCCGGTCTCATTTTACATTTTCCTTTCTTTTTCTTTTCTCCTTTTTTTGTAATTAATTTCCTTTGATAATTTTTAATTTTTTTTAATGGAGAATTTTGTTTGGAAAAAATTAAGAAAAGAACATTCAATATGCGGTGCAATAATGAAAACACAATGCAATTTAATGATTGTTTTTTTACTTTTGTCTTTTTTTTAGCAATTAATTCCTAACTTTTAATGCTATTAAGTCTTAAATAAAATGGCAAAATTTAGGATGCGAATGGTAACGTTTCTGTTCTTTTTTTGTTCTAGGGAATAGAAACAAAAAAAATTGTTTCTGTTCCGGAGACCAATTTTTGAACAAAAGAACGTGTTTGGTAACGTTTATTAGGGAATAAAAAATAAATAAACACGTTTGATAAATTTTATTCTTTTTTATTTCTTTTAATTTTTTAAACATTTTTATTTTATTTTTCATTTTTTCCTTTCTTTTTTATTTTTTCTTTTTCGGCGGTCAGTCGGCCTCGGCGCCGGCCGCCCCGGCGAGGCTCGGCCTCGCCGTTCGGCGATGCTCGGCCTAGCCGAGGGGCCGGCGACGCTTCGGCGAGGTCACCGATCCTTGAGGGCGTCGCCGGCCCTCGACGGCCGGTCGCCGGCCATGGCCGAGGCCGACAACCAACCAAAGAAAAAAGAAGAAAAAAAGAAGAAGAAAAGAAGAAAAGAAAAGAGAAGAGAAGCGTTTCTGAAGAAGTGTTTCTTTTCTCCAAAAACAATTATTTTGTGTTTCTTTTTTTTGCTCCAATTTTGTTCCGGGAACAAAAAAACAAAAAAAGAACAAAAACGTGTATAAAAACGCAACCAAACGCGTTTCTGTTCTTTTTTTGATCCCGGAAACAAAATCCGTACATAAGAAACGTTTCTTTGGAACATTTCATGCACACCCTTAGGTGTCAACAATGCTTTCCGCATAAAGACATGAATGCAAGGTACAAGCTAGAGGAGTAGGTGGGGCAAAGGATCGAGCAGCATGCTCCCAGGGTCAGGTCCAAGCAAGCAAGGCAACTAGCGGTGGCAAGAGTCATGCATGCTTGCTGGCCAAGCTTAAAAGGAAGAGAGGAAAGCGAGTGGGGAGGGGGGCTCAGTTCGAAGAGAGAGGGAGCTGCGAGCGAGAGAGTGGAGGGAGGGGGCGTCGTGAGAAAGAGTAGAGACACTATGTCACTAAATAGCAATTCGAGTATTTCTCCAGATCTGTCTAGGAAACAATTGAAAAAAGGGCTATAGTTTTTTTAAAAAAAAGACTCGAAAAGATAAAATGATCACAATGGTTCTTCTAAAAACTAACATGTATATATAAAACAGTTTTAAAACATAGAAAATTTTTTGTGAAAAATTGCAAAATGAACAAATGTATCCTTTCTAAAATTGCCCAGATGAACAAAGGTGTTAATTCAGAAGAAGTTGAAAAAAAATGAACAAATGCAACATTCAAGAAAAGATTGTTTTGAAAAGACACAAACCTTGTCAACAACTGGCCCATTTGAAAGGTCAAAAGCCGCATCATTCAGCTTCAATGTGTACCGGAAAAAAGAAAAATTCATCATGAAAAACTCAAACCGATCAAGATATTAAAACAAGGGCATATAATCCCCCACAATAATGATCAACAAGCATGGGCATCTCCTCTAGTTTTACGAAAGGGCGTAAACTTTGGGGGTTGAAACGGTATCGTTGCACAGCTTTGATGAAGCTGGTTGTAACGTGCATTTTCAACTAAGCCTACGGCCGCAGCGACACCCCCTCGTAACAGCAATCCGCATTCACGCACGCCCCCACTCCATAGTTCGATGCGAATGCCGCTCATCATGAAGAGTGACGACTCATTACCCATCGCCAGTACTTACATCCAAGCGAAGGTCGCGCGGGAGCCGCGCGAAGTAATCCGAAGGGAGGTCGAAGCTCTCCTGCAATTCAAACGCCACCGGACACGATTAGACGCCGATCACATCAAAACGCGCGAGCGAACCAAAAACGCGTTCGGAAAATCCCTTACGGCGAGTTCTCGGAGGAGGAGCGGGCCGGAGGAGTTGGATCCGAGCGACGGCGGGGGATCGGACTCCATCAGGGTGAAGCGCACGGTGAGAGGTCCGGACAAGCGGGGCCGGCGACGGAGCCGGCGGCAGCGGCGAGAGGCAGGAGGCGGTAGGGGCTCCGGCGAGGGAGGGAGCGAGGGGAGGAGGAGGAGGAGGAGGAGAGGTCGGGGAGGGGCTGAGGAAGGAGGAGGGTCGCCATTGCTGCTGAGCTGAAAGCCAGTCGCTCGGTTTGGCAGTTTTTGGACGTTAATCTCTCTCTCCTTGAAAAATAAAATATCTGGAATTTCATCCATTTTGGATTTTCATTAGTGAATGCTTTTTCCCCAAATTTAATTAGATAAACAGATAAATTCGAGCAACGAGGAAGAAAATATGGGAATTGCTCGATTAGTGGAAATTTTTCCAAAATGCTCACTTTATTTCGAAAGTTGATCTAGGAAAATCGATTGCTATAATTAGAAATGGTGATTCCCAAGTTGAATTGAATAGTATAATTCTTAATTCTCTTGAATTTTTTTTTTATGATTAATAACATAAATAGTTTCTGCAAAATTATACAAAATATGTCGAAATTTCTTAGATGTATGTAAAATTCGGTTATTGTTTAATTACTAAGTAGTTAGATGTCACCACCTTGAGGAACTCCTATTTATTATATTATTAAATATCCTTTCTTATATGAAAATTCATCATCAATGAAATTTGCCTACTACATGGATCGAGTGAAAATTAGTATTCCTAATTAGAAGTTACTAATAACATAAAGCCACCACATATCACTAAAGATTTATTTGTTTAATGAAAAATGAATGATATAAAAATTATTTATTTGAAAATGATCATATGTTATTATTTATAAAAATGAATGAACAAAATGTTTAGACATAATTATTATTAATAATAAAAACATTTTCATTGACTAATTATTTCTTTATCATTATAGGATTCTCGCAAATATTACTGCTTTTCCATGGCATATACAAGTCTCGGCCCCTGACTGTATTCTAATGAGCACACTGCTCAAGCATTTCATTGATACAAGCAATTTCATTCAAGCATATGATCATAAATTAGCTTGGCATTTCATTGATACAAGCAATTTCATTCAAGCATATGATCATAAATTAGCTTGGACCGTGTCTCGGTTCCTTCACCTTCTTTTCAGCTGATGAGAGCCAGAGTTACAGAGAGTTATGCGCCAAGAATGTCAGAGAGCTGTCATTCCAATTTCTGCACCGAGCACTAGAATGCAAGCTTTCAAAATGATTGCAGGCTGCTCCACGATCTCACCCGCCATTGATAGATCTGCTATGAGGAGATGAAATCTTGTTTGGAATGAGGACCAAGTCATAAGGAATTCTTCTTCTGATGTTGATACGGTCCTTTTTTAAGGTTAATCGACTCGGCTTCAATAGACAAAGGCGCCACAATAATGAATTGTGGTAGATTGTTTTCTTGGCAACTTACACCATATCAAGGCTAGGAATCTGAAGGACACGAAGATATCACACTTCAGTAAAGCCCTTCAAAAGCAAAACAGTCCTGCCCACCAGCAAGAGTAATGAATGCATCAGAGTTCTGCCTAGGCAAGATTTGGCCAAACTAACACCATAAATCTCATTTCAAATAAAGATGGGTATCCTCTGTTCCTTACCACAGTCAAAAAAGCCTCTGTGCTACCCCAGACATGGCAAAGAAAGTGATTTTTATCCAGTGATGCATAGAGTTCCTTCCAACCCTGATTGTGATATCTGGACCCCCCTAAGTGAACAAATCTTTCTCACAACATATTCACTTAATTCAAAATTTGGATAAACTAGACTGCTCTACAGAGATGCCAATGTGATCCACACCATTCGGGTGACACCTCCCAAATCATCCATCCACAAATCATTATGATTTTCTGCGAGTCTGATAACATGATAGCGTGCATTTTACACGCAATTCTCTCCCCCCTAGACCATCTGTTGCTGTTTGCAGATGTAACGAGACTATCATATCATATCATATGCAACTGAGCGTCTCTCCAAATATTATTGGACCATATACACACAACCCCGCATACACAAAATTCTGACCAGGGTCGCTTGGACTTAATATCAAGTGTGTGAATCTATTTTACAGCAGGCTCACAGACTTGAGGCCAGCAAAGTTCACAAGAACTTCCATATCAGTTGTAAGAGATCAGGATCAACTTGATTGCCAGATGATAAATCAAACAGCAACTCCATTGTCAATGCATCAGTAGAGAAACCCTTCTAGACCATCTCGACAAGAAGTTGCCCTGCCATTAAGTAATCATAATTTTTCAGATATCCTCTAATTGAAGTGTTGTAAGAGGCAGCATCATGAGAGCATCCATTCTGTTAGGTGTCTTTAAGCAACTCTTGGGCTTTGTCTAGCTGCCCTTCTTTACATAAGCTTTCTACAAGAATATTTAATGTGCAACGGTCGCAACCATGCATTATACAGTTTGTCAAGCTTCTGAGTTTTGCAAAAGCCGTCCAGCAGAATATAGGTGAAAATGTCTGGAAGCAGGCCAGCAGCTTGCATCTAATCAAATAGCTTTGCTACAGCTTCAGGTCTGCCAGCATGGAATAAGCCACCGATCAGAGTGTCATATGTGACGCATTTGCAATCGAACCCTCCTCAGGCATTTCTGTGAAGAGCTCTATTGCCTCATCGAACTTTCTAGCATTACAGTAAGCATTTATTTCAGTGTTAAAATCAGGCAAGCAGTTTTGTTCACCACCAGTTTGAGCAGCTTAGCATAATTTGATGCGTAAGACAACACAATCATCCATTAATATGTCGATGTAACTACATCAGGCTCTACACCTCCTTGACTCGTCCCATCAATGACGCATTTTGCTTTGGTTAGCATCCCTTCCATACAAAGTGCCCTGACCTCAGGGGAGAAAGTTTGAACATCCAGGATTACCCTCCTTTGCATCATATCAATCAACAGCCTTCTAGCCTCTACCCGTTTACCAGAACTGCATAGACACTCAACCAACGAGGTATAAGTAACAGCATCCACCACATAGCCTTCCTGCACCATCTGCTCGAACAAAACTAGAGCTTCTCTCCATCGACCCTGACGAGCCGTGCTGTGAATCAAGCAGCTGTAAGTCAACAAATCAGGCCGGACGCCTTTCCCGACCATCTTGATCAACAAAGCAAGAGCTTCTCTCCACCGGCCTAAATAGCATAGACCCCAGATCAAGGAATTGTAGGTGATGATATCTGGTTCGACACCTCTACCGACCATATCCTTACAGAGGCTCAAGGCCTCCGATACCAACCCGTCCTTACAGAGAACGTCGATCACGGTATTGTACGCGACCACATTCAGCCTGGAATTCTGCCTTTCCCACTTTCTCAGCAATTCCATCGCCAGACCTCTATCCCCCTTCCCCAACGCGCCTTTCAGAATGGCCGCATACGTATACGCGCTGGGCCTCAACCCATGGTCTCCCATTTCGTCCGCCAGCCTCACCGCCCGATCTATCTCTCCGCCCTCGCACAGCCCCTTGATCAGCGTGTTCAGCATCACCGAGTTGGCCTCGAACCCGAGCTTCAAGACCCTGCCCAGAACGGCGAAACCCAGCTCCACCCTCCTCAAGCGGCAGAGGCAGTTCATCAGGATCCCCCAGATGTAGACATTCAAGCCCACCCCGCGAGAATCCATCTCCTCGATCAAAGCGACGGCGGCAGAGTAATGCCTCATCCGAACCACGACGGACAGCACCCGGCTGAATTCCTCCATGGGAGGCAGAGGTCGCATCTCGACGATCGCGTCGAAGCGGGACACCGCATCGCGGAACCTCCCGAAACCGCCGCCGGCTCCGAATTCGCCGCGCGCGCAGCTGGCTGATGGATTAGGAGCCCTGCTCGAAGTAGCACGCGAACTGCGAAAGCGAAACGAGCGAATGGAGGCAGAGCAGAGGGAGATCGCGTTTCTCCCGGAAAACATCGACAACTCTAGGAGCGCCATCACCTGGACATCGGCATGCTCCTCTCAGTCCTCGTCGCTCGCTCTCCCGCTCTTCACCGCCGCCGTCGCCGTCGCCGCCGCCGCCGTCCTCTTCATTTACACATTCTGCGCGAGCTCTGTTCTGGGCTTCCAGAACTCCTTTTCTGCTGTTGAAGTTCCTTGGCGAATTGGGCTTGTTTGATTTTGGGGGAAACAAAGCAGAAACTACTCCGCCCATCCAGGCCCGGCCCGGCCCGGCCCGGCCCAATAGAGTTCATGCTTTTTTTTGGTCGGAATAGAGCTCATGCTCAAGGCCCAAAAAAAGTGAGAAAGAAAGAAAATAAGGAAAAATAAGAAGATATTCAGAGAATTAAGGAGTTACTTTTTTTTTTAAATAAAATATTGCAAATTTACCATAGAAAAGAAAATCAGCGATCTTTCTATCGTGCTTATTATTATTATTATTATTATTATTATTATTATTATTATTATTATTATTATTATTATTATTATTATTATTATTATTATTCCTAGAAAATCATTCAAATTAGTAATCCATAATAATAGGTATTGCTTAACAATTAATTTGATTAAGAAGATGATAGATGCAGTAAATAATTTTTAGAAAATATTTTTGAGATCATTCATTTTATTTGAAACAATCACATCCATATTTAATAATTAAAAGAGTTGTCTTGTAAATACTAAATGCAACGTAACAAAATCCCTTCTAATGCAATATATATTAGATCCTTTTTGGATCCTAGCTAACTATTGATAGCCTATCGAAGAAAAGGAATTCAAATGTTAGTGTTATACTTAACTTCCCGATGATAAATAAATCGGAAGAGTCAGCATGAGTCATTTGGATGTAGA
The DNA here is from genome assembly GCA_016097545.1 of Eucalyptus victrix. Lineage (NCBI taxonomy): Eukaryota > Viridiplantae > Streptophyta > Magnoliopsida > Myrtales > Myrtaceae > Eucalyptus > Eucalyptus victrix. Next base: position 52,661,467 of record CM027842.1, read on the forward strand.
TATGGCCGATGCATTATCTTTTTTTGGATTAAATTTTATTCCCATATAAATAAATTTTCTTTATTCCTAGGCAATGCACGCTCGCTGTTTGATTCCATCTTGGCTTCCTGTTGCTTTCAATTCAGCCAATGGTAGACAAAGCTTGGGAGTCAATGTTGGGGAAAGAAGAGTGGCCAATTCCTATTTGGATTCGAATGACCTTCTGATATTAATATTCAAATTATCCTCCTCGCTTAATTAACAAAAATCAGTGTTTAGCAAATTGTAGAAGAAACGGACCTGAAAACATTTTAATATTTAACTGTGTTGTTTTAAGACGTGTGCTTGATTGTTTATACACTAAAAGAAGCAATATATAACTATCTGCTGCTAAAATGTTAAAAAAGATCCCCAAAAAAAAGGAGATAATTTTCTGTGAAGCAAGTTGGACAACTAAGCGAATTTCGAGGTACTCAAAATAAAAAGCAGGCGACTTTCTTAGACACTAGGTATGTACATAATTTTGCAAAAATAGAAAACTAGGTTTTTTGGTACAATTTTCTTTAATTTTCGGCTTTGTACCCACCATAATCTCCCTCCTTAAAAAATTAGATTAGGGTTTCGAAAATTATTAATGGATATACAAAAGTTAAGTTATTATGGCATTTTCTCTCTTTTTATTTTTATTTTGGCTGGAAGATACCAAACGCTAAAAACACAATTTATATTAAGGAGAAGGGAGAAAAGAACACAATTTATATTAAGGAGAGGGGAGAAAAGTGCTGCGACATGCCTTTCTCCCTGAAAAGCAAGAAAAAGACCTCCTTCCTAGTTAGTAAATAAAAAAAATCGAAAAAGAGGAATACAAAATGAAATATGAAAAATAAAAATAAAAATCCAAGCAGTAATGTTTACGCTACAAGATGGCAAGGGGACCCCACAAATTGCTAAACAACATCGAAACAGATAATCAAAATTATCATATAATTAATCATTAATTAATTTAGCAAAACCCCATAGCTCCCTCTCCCCCATTTCCTTTCTCCCTTTTTTGACAAAACGCCCACACCACCAGACCCCCCACCACCACCGCGTCCTCCTCCGCCACCGCTCTCCGCCACCGCCACCCGCCACCCGCCACCGCGCTCCCTCTCTCTCTTTGATGCCCTCGCTCGTCGCCGCTTCCAAGCCGATCGCGTCGCGGCTCGCCAGTCTCCTCTCCCTCCGCTCCATTTCCCCCGATCTCGCCGCCCCCGCCTCCTATCGCAATCGGCGCCGATCGTCCGGCGATCCCCGCTCCCCCCGCCGCCGATGGCCATCCCGAGGGCGGCCCCGATGTCGTCCATCGCCGTCGACAACGAGGTCGGGCTCGCCGGGAAGTTCTGGATCAAGTCCCGCCGGGAGTCGCTCTTCGCCATGTACACTCCCTTCGCACTCTGCCTGGCCGCCGGGAACCTGGAGATCGACGACTTCAGGCAGTACATCGCCCAGGACGTCTATTTCCTCAAAGCCTTCGCTCAAGCGTGAGTCTTTTTGTCATCTGCGCTGCTGCGATTTCGGTCCATTTGTTCGTTTTGACGAAGGATGGAGTTATTGAGGAATAATACAAGTTTCGGTGCTGTCTTCGCATTGCTAAACTACCTTGTAGAACGTTGTAAGCGAATTTTGGCAGAATAAGTCATTTTCTACGGACGTTGTTGTGTCCATCTACATTTCAAGGGATTCAAACTTGGAAATCTTGATGTAGATGCAAGAATTGAGTCAAATAGCAAAATTTTGAAGTTAGGGGATCTTAGAATAAGCTAGCCGTTTGTAGTTTTGCATGAATGTTCATCTTTCAGTGGAATTTGGGTGTGAAAATTTGAAAACGACATCCTACTAAGTGGTGGGACGGCATCTATGAGAAAGTTGGGAGTTGCTTGCTTAATTGTTCTCGTTAGTGAATATGTGATTTTTAGTGAACGTGAAGCTTTTCGCTTTGAACTAAGTTTGTAGGAGAGAAAAGAGATGCTAGGCGTTGGATTGTCTCAATTATAGCTGAAACTTGAAAATTGTAGGCTGTGATCTAAGAGTGGAATTTTTTTGGATAATTTCTATTACTGAAGGGGAAAATATTTCCATGTCCTTGAGAATGTGATGTGTTTTGTGATGCTAAGAGGTGCATTTGAATAAGCAATAGAGTCATTTATTTGTTTTCTTGCAGAAAGTTTGAAATTGTTAACTTACATGTACTGAAATTCCTGTTTCCGATCTATTCATTAGTTATGAATTAGCAGAAGAGTGTACCGACGATGACGAGGCAAACGTCGCAATATCAAAACTAAGGAAGGATGTATTGGAGGAGCTGAGAATGCATGATTCATTTGCGCAGGTCAGTAAGGAGGAACATTATTTGTTCCTTTGAACATGGTTGATACCAAATGGATGAGCACCAGAAAGGAAAAAATTAGTGTATGTTATCGATACATTGATAAGAAAATGGCTGTTAAGTTTAACGTAACAGCCAAGAGTCTTTTGGTGTTACCTTATAGGAGTTTTTTCTTTAGTGCTCGATTACGAGAAACTGAGAAAAGGTACTTTCTTTCATCTATGACATGCTATTTTCAACCACACGAGTCTGTATATTTGGTGTCTGTTGCTTTTCTCCCACATCCTAGCTGTGCTCTAATTTGGCCATGATGAAGCTGCCCAGAGATAATGCCAGGGAGATGCAGAAGGAATCCTATTCAGATTGAGCAACTGATTGAGAAACCAAAGACCCTTCTTCTACTGTTGGCATTATAGAAGAATCAACTCATATGTCATACTTGTAGACAATAAATTTCTTTCTAACTTAGCCATCTATTCATACTCTGGATCTGTGTGGGAACAGTTCTATGTTGCATTGATATAAAGGAGGCTAACTTAACAATTTATCTAATGGATATATTGTGAGTATGCTTGTTACTAAAACAATCGATATATGTGCTTCTTCTATCTGTTGGTGAGACAGTAACTTTATTCATTGTGCCCACAGCCCAATTACTGTTCTTCAGGGACTAGGGAGCCTGTCTTATACTTCCTATTCCTTTTTCAGCCAACAAGATTATAGGCTGTTCCCCTTGACATGGATGTAGTTGGGCCAAGAAGTTTCAAACCTAATGAGGCCTCTTTTTGTTATTGTTACTTGATGCATTAGCTCCTGGATTTTGTTTTAACGTGCTGCATGTCATGTTATATTGAGATGTCAGATATGATAATCGAGCTAGGTGGACCTTTATGAGGAACGGTACAAATAGAAAGAAGCTTTTCACCTTTTTTCATGTTGGGGAGGAGGATTTAGATTATTTGAGAGTGAAAAGCACCTGTAAATGTGGAAGGTCATCAGTTTCTCATTAGTATATCCTGTTGCATCAGCTGGTTTTGTGAAGGTAGCATTTGTCTTGGACTTATATATAAACTATTTTCTATGCAGATGTAACCTCATGGCATGAAAGTGAGTCACTTGTCTTGATTAGAAAATGTAAATCTTTTTTTTTTTTTTTTGACAGTGAGAAAAGGACTGTACCAACATTCTCCCAAGATTTTACTCTACTTCAAGTAATGGCTGAGCAGATTATTGTGTTGAGTTAGTATGATTAACAGTAACGGCTTGACTACTCTCTATAAGAAATCATCCAATATTCCTGTCAACATTCATGCAAGTCCTTTCTTGGTCTAATTGTATGAGTTATACAGGAGTGGGGATCGGAGGATACCAAGGAGAGCACTCCCAACTCTGCAACTGTTAGATATACTGATTTTTTGTTGGCAACAGCCTCAGGGAAGGTTGAAGGAGTCAAGGGTCCTGGAAAACTTGCTACTCCCTTTGAGAGAACAAAAGTGGCAGCTTACACTATTGGTGCCATGACACCATGCATGAGATTATATGCGTTTCTGGGTAAGGAGTTCCAGGCACTCTCAGATGCCAACAAAGACAGTCACCCATACAAAAAGTGGATTGACAATTACTCGTCTGACGGTTTTCAGGTTGGTCATACACTTCAGCTGCGACCTTTTCTCCTTTCTCATGCTTGGAAGATGAAGTGCTTTTCAGTTTGCTATATTAGCTCTGGTGTGAAATACATTACTGGAAAGTCCTCTTACTTCAATAGCTCAGTATTTTTATTCTCTTAATTTAGGCAGCAGCTCTGCAAATTGAAGACTTGCTGGATAAACTAAGTGTCTCTTTGACAGGCGAGGAGCTTGATGTCATTGAAAACCTTTATCACCAAGCCATGAAACTTGAAATAGAGTTCTTTCTCGCCCAACCGCTTGCCCAGCCTACCATTGTCCCCTTGATTAGAGATCCCAGTTTGGCAGCGAATCGTGTTATGTTATTTTCTGATTTTGATCTGACTTGCACAGTCGTTGATTCTTCTGCCATTTTGGCTGAGATTGCCATAGTTACTGCTCCGAGAACTGATACAATTCAGTCTGAAAGTCAACTTGCTAGGATGTCATCAGCTGAACTGAGGAAGACATGGGACATCCTTTCCAGACAGTATACAGAGGAGCATGAACAATGCATAGAAATCATTTTGCCAGCTGAAAAAGGTACAGTTTGTGGCATTTATTCTTCAACACCTTGATACATTCTCCTGCCAGCACTGTCTAGAATGTTATTTTCATTTTGGTTCAATACTTGCAGCGGAGGCATTTGATTATGAAGCTCTGGCTAAAGCACTCGAGCAGCTGTCTGATTTTGAGAAACGGGCAAATTCCAGAGTGATCGAGTCTGGGGTCCTTAAGGGTCTGAATCTTGAAGACATAAAAAAAGCTGGTGAGAGGATGATTCTTCAGGATGGTTGCACCAGTTTCTTTAAGAAACTCATCAAGAATGAGATGGTGGATGTCAATGTCCATGTGCTCTCGTACTGTTGGTGTGGTGATTTAATCAGATCAGCATTTTCTTCAGGTAGACTCCTTTCCTTTTGGGGGCTACCCATCTTTTGCATAAGACCTTCTACTTGCTTGGGCACTAAATTACATAGAAAGCACCTGGGACTGCTACTACCATCTTTTTATTGCTCAAGTCATCTACAGTCTGTGTATTTGAGAACTTAAGAGATTGCTATCTGCCTAGGGTATGTAATTGACTCACGATATTCATGGCACAGGGGATTTACAGCTTCTGAATGTACATACAAATGAGTTGACTTTTGATGAGTCCTTTTCTACTGGTGAAATTGTCAAGAAGATGGAATCTCCCATTGACAAGGCCAAAACATTTGATGAAATATTGAAGAACAAGGAGGACGATAAGAGGAACTTGACCATCTACATTGGAGATTCAATAGGGGACATACTTTGCCTCCTTAAGGCAGATATTGGAATTGTGATTGGGTCAAGCTCAAGCCTACGTAAGGTGGGAAGTCAGTTTGGAGTTTCTTTTGTCGAACTTTACCCGGGGTTAGTCGAGAAGCAGAAAGAGTACAGCGAAGGGAGCTCTGCTGATTGGAAGGGTTCGTCTGGCATTCTTTATACTGTCTCTAGTTGGGCTGAAATACATGCATTTATTTTGGGGTGGTAGCTGAAAATTTCCTTTTGCTTATCCACATTCTCTCTCTAGTTAGGACAAGAAAAAGGCAGGATAGTTTATACATAATGGAACAGAAAGACAAGATTGTGGCTAATTTTATTTGGAGCCACGGGTCTACCGCTGTTTCCTCTTGATTTTTTGTTTTTCAACAGGCTCTGTACTTCAAGCTTCGGCAGTATGCCAAATAACACAGAATTGTCGGAAACAATCATCTTATCAAGTGTTGCGATTTAATCATGTGGCTGTATGAGACGTTTGACTCTATGAGATGTTTTTCTTTACTACTACATCAATACCAGCTCTGCAACCTCTGCTAGCTTGTGAGATTTATTTTGTATCACAAGTTTAATGATACAGTTTTACTCATTATACATGGTTGAAATATGACTCTAGTTAGTCAGTTCTTGGGTTGTTCTGAGAAGGCAAACGAAGCTTATTGTGTGGTTACTTCTTCTGGAGGTTCTGGTTCGTTATGTTGCAGAAATCAAGATTGAGTGATGGTCTTGAGTGAGGCCCTGCATGAGACGTTGATTACTTTGTGTATACATGCAAAAGTAGATGCGAAAAGGCGGTTCGAAATTGAATCAGTACCTTTTGCATTCTCTTGTTTTCTGTTGTGCAGAAATTACCCGAGACTCTCGTTACATGTAATGGCTGAGTTGTCAATTTGTTCATGACGACGGAAGCAATTTGCAGGAACATGTGTGGAAACAAAGTTTTAGCATGGCAAATCTGCAAAACATACAGAAACTTTGGTCAATCTGCATTAACTCGACAACGCATGAGTGCTAGCTCACTCAAAACTCCTCTGAAAGGAGTCCAAGTCGTTGTGCTGCTTCAGTTGCACGATTTGCACTTCTAATTGGTTCCATCCACTGCCGAGCCCATTGAATGACGCACTATGGAGGAACAAAAGCCCTTACTTGTGCTTTAGATCATAGAGACTTTGGTCAATCTGCAATGACTTTGACAACGCCTTTTCATTAGTCTAGCCGGCAGCATGTGTGGAAATAAAGTTGAAGACTTAAATCAATTAATCATAATTGAAATTGTATGAAATGGCATGTAAATTTAGTTGGATTAGCACTTGAAATGAAGAACTAATATAGGAAAAGGTCCGCACTTGAATTGGAGGAATATCCAGCAAATCTGAATTACCCATTCAATTACGTATTGACTTTCTAACGTGACCCACTAGACCTCCCCATTGTCTTCAGCCATTAAAAAAAAAAAAAACTTTAGACCATAACATGTAATCTTACAGTTTAATGGCCTAAAAGCCGCAATTCTTTTTCTAAAATTGGAAATAATCTCTTCATCAAATTATAATTTTTCCTGTTTCCACCGATTTTTTTTGATAACTTTTTTTTTCCTTTCCATCTTGCTACTCGGCCAAACTTAATTTCCACCTATTAGATAGTAGTACTGGGAAAAGTTGAAATAACTCAATCTATTCTAGAAACTGTAATTTGTAGTCATGGTTGCTACTTTCTTTTCATTTTTTCATGTGAATCTATATGTCATTGTCATTCTATGGAAATCGTTTACGAGTCTTGATAATGAACTAATTTGTACATTTTTAGATCCATATTGTCATTATCTTCTTGATCCCCTACAAGTCTCATATCATCTCATGACCTAACTGGCCAGCTAGATTTGGCATCGACAACCCTCGTTCGAGATTGCATGACCTCGGCAAGGGCTGCATGGCGTGCAATTTGGCTGGCGGCACATTCAAGTGAATCAAATCTAGCTCCCCAGGATTTAAAACGGCAAAACAAGAGTCTTGTAATCTAGGTGAATTCGGATAGAGAGGGGATAAATGTAAGATTGTGGAAGGAGAAAAGTGCTACCGACAATTTTAGGAACAACCCTAATGATGGGGTTAAAATTGGTTGATGATACTATAAACGCTCACACACATGATCAACGACAAGAATGGTCAAAATAAAACTGCAAGCCTCAGACACGGTTAAGGAAAATACAGGCTACTGTCACGGCCAAGAGGTTTCTGTAACTAAAGGGCCGTGCCTTTTCGAGGGGACCTCTTGCAATTGCTAGGATTTTCAAAAAAAAAAGATTTCTGGAACGTTCCAAGGGCGGACGATACGGTAATTAAGCCAAGGTCTAGAATTCTCTTGCCATTAGTGTCAGTAGTTGATAGGTTTGATAGTATGATCTTGTTCGTCGGATGAAAACTCGATCAATGGATGTAATTTGAGGGTCTCAAGTATAAGAAGGAGTGCCCCCTCATTTGTAACATCCAACTATTCAGCAATCCTTTCTTTCTAGAGCTTCCCTCTCTAAAAACTTTCTCTCACTTGGAGTGATTGCCTGACATAGTCTCTCTACTCTCTCTCACAACGCCCCCTCCCCCTCCCTCCAGCCACTCTCTCGCTCACGGCTCCCTCTCTCTTCGAACTGAGCTCCCCTCCCCACTCGCTTTCCTCTCTTCCTTTTTTAAATAATCTTTTCCTCTATTTTTTCCTTTTTTAAAGCGAAAATGTCCTTGAACTTTCATATAATGTTCAATTTGAGCTTTCAATTTGCTCAATTTGATCCATGAACTATTAACAAATGTTCCATCTAGTCTTTCTCTTGCTACTGTCGTTGCTCTTTCTCTCTGCTAGCCTCTCGCTCTGTCGTTTTTCTCTGTCAGTTTCCTCTTTCTCTCTACTAGCCCCGCCGCTCTTTCTCGGTTTGTTTCCTCTACAATGGCTGGTCAAGCTATCCCGATTGACTCATTTTTTGGTGGAAGCTTTTATTTTACATTCAACCATTATAGAGCGAGCATAGGCCTCTTCTTTGGACCCCAATCCTCCATCAATTTTGATGGGGAGCACATGATCGGAGGGGATGCAATTTCAGCCATGCTGATTGGGTTTGGGCATTCCCATTTCCTTATGATGGATGTCACCTCAATTCATGGAACCCATAATAGGGTTGCACATTGCCAGCTTCATAGGAAGTTATATACTCGCTAGGCAACTGAGGATGTTCACCCAGTTTTTTCCTCCCTATTTTAGAATTAGAATAAGCAACAATCAATTTATGTGAATTGACTCAAATCATTTTTTTAGAGCTTTATTTTAGAAGCAATAGACGCCCGTGAGGATATGGATCAACTACTAACACTATTTTGGATCCGGTGGTGCCACCAGTGGACGCGGATGTGCCGGTGGGTGCGATCGTACCCATGGATGCTGTCTTGCTGAATGGCGCGTGACCAGCGGCAATGCTGTCCTGCTAAATGGTGCCGTCATACCTTAACGGATCACACTTATAGACCGCATAGATTTTTTTGGCTTCATCTCATTGGACTTGTCCACATGTTATATTAGAATCTTGTTTTTTCATGACCTTGATGAATATGAGATCTCAATTGAGATCTCATTGGATATGATGCTTATATACTTAGATAGCAATCCTCAGTTTTTCTCTTTACTCTTATGATTGTCTCTGATGAATACGATTGCCATATCAACATGCGATCCTATGTAACAATAGCTACAACTTGTGGTCGAATATGGCTTTTCTCATTACTCTTAGAGGACATACGTGCCTATTTTCTAGCTAGAGAGCATCAATTTTAGTCCTAACCCATTTGCATAGTGCATTTTACTTTGCAGGATTTGCTTATAACTATTGAGATGATTAACAGCAAGAAAGAGAACTGTTCAGAAAACAAAGAGCTTCTTTCAAGACGAAATATCATCATTGGCATTGGGTGCGTATATAACATTAGCAGTTTTATGAAGCTCCGAGTAAAAGTCTTGGTCATATTCAACACTAGTTATGGATAGAAGATTTATTTTATCTTTTGACTTGGTGGTAAAATTTCTTTGAAGAAGAAAGAAGATACTATCCCATCAAATCTATTGAAACAGGTTCACATTCAATAGGACAAGCAAAATGTGCAAACTACATAACTCACATCTACAATGAGACTGACCTAAACCATCTCTTTAGTTAGATAAGGTAGAATAATTGTCCAAGCTCAGCTGGCTCGGAGGAGGACAATCTAGCCCCTCTCGACTTGCAGTCTCCCATTGCATTCGACAACAGTTACTACAACAACCTCCTCCAGCAACAAATATTTTTGGGTTTTAGGACCATTGAGAGAACTAAGAAGGTTCATGTATGTGCACATATATCGCACGTATATCGCACATATTTTGCACGTATATGGCACATATATGGCACGTATAAAATACTTATATTAACCAGCTTTTCCCTAATTTCTACTCAAAAACGTGTCCCGATCTCTTCACCGTGGTCAAATCTCAGGTGGAATCCGCCGTCAACATGGAACCCCGAATAGGTGCCTCCCTCCAGTAAGCGGTTGTGGATGTCATTCAAGCTGGGAAAGTTCCTCATCGAGCAATGCCAAGATGTTTTATCCTTTGATGTTTGTAATTCAAGCAAATGATATCAAAGCTTTGCAAAAGCTTATTGAACATGATGAACAGGATGCCAATAGATATACACCTGGCACCAAGGCCGCAGCAAATGGTCATATGGAAGCTCTCAGGGTGCTTGTCTTTGCCGGGACCAACACAAAATTGGAAAACAAGCAAGGCGATACAGTGAGAAGATTATCGGCGTGGACTCAAAATGGGGAAACATTTGAAGCAATTATGCAAGAGTACGAGCTTAAAAAACGGCTCAATAATTCTGCTGGCTTTAATAGTCTACATCATGTGGCATGGGATGGACTGATTGCTCTAGTTTGTGTCCTAATGAGCAAAGGTCACGATGAGTGCCCTGATGCAGGGGATACACCCTACTGATGTTAGCTGCAAAGGAAGGTCACACCGCTCTGCGTGAGCTCGTAATTTTTCACACGGGGCGAGACATGAAACGGCACTCTCACTCTCAAGACTAAATGGTTGGAGTTGCCATTGCGATTGCACTTGTCCATGGCTCTTGGTCGGCAAAGTGTCCCCATCGAATTCCGGTCAAAACACATGACTGCATCGTTTGTCCCTCCGTGTCCACCAATTCAATCCACCTTCAGAGTGGTCAACCCACCAGTTTTGGGCCAGTATAGTCCGGTTCCGAGTGGTTTTTAGTTTTTTTGCACACTCCTAAGCATGAGAGGTGGAGATAGAGATTGGGGCAAGTTGATGACCATTAGCAGCAGTCCTAACAATGTTAGTGTGATGTAGCCAGATTGTCGTTGCCTTTTCTGGTAGTCAGGTCAGAGGGTTCGTGCTTGTGGTGAGACATTGGCCGTGTCCAAATCGAAGTTAGAGGATCGATGCAACAGAGAGGCATTTGGGTCGTGTTTTTTTTTTTTTTGTCATATCTTCTCTCTGACTTTGTTTTGCCATCGAAACCCGCACCTATAATACTAGCGTCCGCACCTCCCAATTCCCTTACCATTGGATGCCCAGTGAGTGGAGCTACTGCTTGGACATTTTGTCCACTAAGGTCTTGAAGCCCAAGAGGTCCATTTGGGTGTTGAGCTTGATTGGACGGGTCCATTGCGGGTTCTTGGATAGTGGGTCCAACAGCGACATGGGCGGGTACCATTGGATGCCCAGTGAGTGGAGCTCCCGCTTGGACATTTTGTCCACTAAGGTCTTGAAGCCCAGGAGGCCCATTTGGGTGTTGAGCTTGATCGGACGGGTCCATTGCGGGTTCTTGGATAGTGGTTCCAAGAACGACATGGGCGGGTCAGGAAGTGGCAAAGTTGGGGCAAGCCATCACCCGCAAGAATCGCTGCAAAGTCGGCTCCGACACCGAGGATGACGAACCGTGTGGCGGCCGGGAAGAAGCTGGCATCAAGGAAGGCAGCCTCGAGCAGGGTCCGAGCAAGTCATCTGCACAGGTTGGTCGCTCGACTGATGCTTGTGTGGTCGACAAGTTTTCATGAGCATCTGCGGCCCCATGCTTAGGGTCGGAGGCACCATCGGAGGACCGGGAGGAGGAAGGCAAGGCAATGGCTCTGTCGTCGGTGATGTAGAGAAGGTTACGAACGTGACAAGTGACGGTATCAGGCCGGTTACAACCGGTGCTTCAATGCAAATTGTGCAGGGTGTGACCAATGCGGCCACAATGAGAGCATAACGACCGCTTTCCACGTTGAGAGAAACATTCTCTTTCTATATATCTAAGCCGGTGCTTAGCTTTTTTTGCTGTTTTATCCCTCGCGCAGATGATCAGAGCCTAGAGATTGCGCACAACTTCATTGAGAAGATCCTGAGTCTGGCCACTACATGAGTCGCGCTTTCTTGCGACTAGCTATGAAGATAATAATAATTCTCCTATGAGATTTGACTTGCAATCTACTATTTTTACCACAAATGATAATTATCAAAGTTACACAACTGGATAATATTCTTCTTTTTCTCTGATTTACATTTCATGATCTGACGGGACTTCTATCGAAAGTGCCTCTCCTTTGCCCAATCGCGTGTGAAGCGCAAGTTCTTCGGCCAGTTGTATGTTAAAATCGAACATTTTGGGTATCCGTATAAATTACTCGGTTATACCCGTGCACGGTGGATATAATCTTTCATCGCGTCGATATGCCCCTTTCAAGTCAGTATCGCACAGTTTTCATTTGGTAAGATGATGAAGGGTCAAGTTGTAAGTCCAAACAGAGAAGCACCAGTTAAACTGCCCGAAGTGAATCGATTAGGTATTTATTTTCTGATGTGATCCATTAGACCTCTCCCCCCATCGTCTGCCACAATTATGCACAATTTCAGCCATAAAAGGAAACCCTAGGGACATTCAGTTATGTTGAACCTGTAATTTTACTGTTTAATGGCCTAGAAGCCACAATTCTTTTTCTAAAATTGGAAATTTTATTTGCTGGTCTTTTACTGAATTGGTCACACCCTCTTCATCAAATTATAATTTTTCTTGTTGCCATCGATTTTCTTTTTCTACTTTTTTCCTTTCCATCTTGTTGTTGGGCCACACTTAATTTAGGCCGGTTAGATAATACTACTTGGAAATGTTGAAATAACTAAGTCTACTCAAGAAACTATAAATTGTAGGCGTGGTTGTCAACTTTCTTTTCACTTTTTTATGGGAAAAGTATCAAAAAAGTCATAAATTTATTGCATTGATATCAATTTAGTCATAAACTTTTTAGTTGGATTAATTTAGTCATAAACATTTTTCATTGGTACCAATTCAGTCCATTTAACTAATTTAGATCGAAAATCGCTGACATAAACGCTGGCTGTTTTACATGGTACAACCAACACTAACATGGACATTTTTTTCTATTCTTTCGCCATAGTTGAGGGTTGTTCTCACCAGCCATAGGTGAAGGTTGCCCTCATCAAATTTGGTGAGGGCTTGACCCTTGCTACCTAGGCGTGAGGGTGGCCCTCACTTAACTCGACAAAGGCGGCAAGGGTTGAGCCCTCACTAGAGGCTACGAGGGTTTAGATTGCACCGATATGCGAGACGACACGACACGACACGACACGACACGATATGATACGTCGACACGTCATTTCTCAAAACTAGAAAATTCTGACATGCTGACACACGTTGTATATTAAATGAATAGTTTTATTTTTAATTAATTTGATTCAAATTTATAAATAAATAATTAATTAAAAAAAGAACCTACAATGATTTACCCTAATCACTCAACATACATATAGTGCTTTTATTTTTCAAAATTACTTTTTAATTTCATTTAATAATTTTTTCAATTAAATAAAAAGTCCCCCTCCCTCTCAACGGGCGCCCAAACTCCCTTTCCTTGTCTCTTTCCTCACCCCCAATTTTTATTTTTTTTCACTTTTTTTCTCCCTCCACGTGACGGGCTATCAGCTGTCACTTCCCCCTCCCTTTTTTTATTCTTTATTTTCCTTCTCAAAACCCTAGAGTGCCTTCTTCTCCTCCTCCTCGCCGCAAGACCCCTTTTGAAAGTGCTAGTATGAACACATAGAGGGGGTGAATAGGTGTAATTTTTTTTTTTTTACAAAACTTAACAACTTATTTCAACTTATATAAAACAATAGTCTAAAGATATAGAAGATTGTAAACTAATAAATAAGACTGCGAATTAACTAAAGAGATAAGGGAAAGAGAATGGAAACACAAGTTTATAGTGGTTCGGCTTAGACCAAACCTACGGCCACTTTCTTACTGACAGCCCATTGACTGGATTTTACTATGAATCAAAAGAGATGTTACAATCTCATGTCCTCGATTTCACAGTGTAAAGACTTTGCTACACTTTCTCAAGGTCTCACAAGTATCTAATCTCTCTTTTGAGTAAAAATTTACGCTCAACAATTGAATCGGCAAAGAGTAAGGAGCTTCGAAATTTGGAATTTATTTATATCGCATACCCTCGAACAACTAGAGCGTCTTCCTTATATACTCTTCCATGCCTACATAACTATTGGCACCTTCTAAAGGAGTTCTTTCAATCTACCCGTTGGACAGAATCAATTAGAGAGATCTCGAGTTATTTAAGAAATATGAAGATACCCACCAATCTTGTTCGCCCATACAATCAGGATCTAGGTTTCTATAAGTAGAACATTCTAAATATACTTCGTCAATCAACGGATCTAAATTACTCGAATTAATTGCCATACGAATAATAGATCTTAAGATGCTATCTCCAACCGTGATATAATCTTCAACCATACGAATCAAATCCTCAAAGATATACTCGTATTTGGATAAGTCTTCTTCGTCGGTCTAGAAACTATCAATGATGGCAGATTTTAAATCTTGAGTTTGGTGGTCTTCAGACCTTGACAGTAAAGTCTGGAAGTCTTCATACTAGGAAACGTTTTGTCAACTTTAAAATAGATAAGGAAGTTTTCTTCAACAATCTCCCCATTTTTAATGATGACAAAACTTTTCCGTAGATTTAGACACTTTGACATGCAAAATAACACTTAAGCAAACCAAGATTTCTTATACAAGATAGTTAACGATTAGAATAAGGATAGTAGCAATTCTGCAATCACAAAAAACATGTTAGTTCCGTAAATGCAACTGTCTTTAACATAATCAATAATAGCTTAAGTTACTAGCAAGTATCATCAGTCAAAATCAGTCCAAATCATAACCACACCAAACAAAAGATAAAGTCCAAATAAAAAAAAAAAGTCATCAAATATGCATAAAACCTCTCCCCCTTTTTGTCAACAGTAAAAAGTGGAGAACGGACTAAAAAGAGTTGAATTGAAAAAGGATTAAGAATCAAGGTTGTTTGGGAAGACGAACAAGCTCGAATTCTCCCATTGAATGCACTGTCTTCTCAAGCCTTTCAAAACTTTGCTTCAGTGACTAAAAAGCTTCACCCTACACATTAGACTGTATTTGAATCTTCAGGGCGTTCAACTGGTCATGCAAAGACACTGAAGTGGCCTTAAAAGCATTCTTGAGATCCTGCATCTCAAATCCCATAGCATATTGCTAATTCCTAACATCCAATAGAATTTCCAGTAGTCTTGAAAAGTCTGCTGTTTGAGCTATTGCATCACTAGGACTAGCCGAGTTTAATTCAAGGATTTTGAGAAAGGATGGAGCTTTAATAGATGGTCCACCATGACTATCTTCTGGGTAATGCGAAGTATACATATCATCTGGGTTTGCTGCAGAATGACTTACATCACTAGCGAATAAGGGTGAAGAAGTACCTTTTTGACCAACAGCTCTCCCTGTTTTGATGCCCTTAGGTGGAGTAGGTAAGGTTTCCTCAGCTTCAAAGTGATGAGCAGCAACAGATCTAGCTCCTCTCAGATTCACTAGACAGGGAGATAGCTAAGGTTGGCTCGAAAGAGTCTTTTGGACCCTGATCTTGTTCTCCTTCTCTCTCTTCTTCTTTCTCTTCTGTTCTTCTTTCCTCTGTCCTCCTCTGTTCTTCTTCCTTCTCTGAGTCTTCTCTCCCTTTTTCTCCTTTTTCTGGCTCTTCTCTTCTCTCACGAAAGTTGACAAAACTCTTTAAATTTCTTAAGGCAGAAATAGTCAGTTCATCCTCATCTTCTTCACCTTGCAAGATGAGAGTTCTTCTCTTCTTTACTGGAGCAACTATGGGCTTCTTGCCTTTTCTCTTAGCAACACTAGAGTCTTGTTTTGCTTTGATGGGAGATTTCTCCTTCATACGCTCTAGCACTTTGTTCAGCTTTTTTAAACACATCTTTATGACCATTTTGAAACCAAACACCATTGGAGAGATGGCTTTCAAGCTTAATGTTGCAGATATGTGAATTTTAAAGTGTCTAAAGAGATGTGTGATAAGAGCAAAATAAGGGAGTTGTCCATTATCTTTCACCATAGTTCGGTACATATGGAACATTATAGTGTGAGGTAGAGAGAGTTTAAATCCAGTATTGATGGCACACATCAATTTAGCTTCAGATCGAGAGACATCAGTCTTGGATGTCGATTTGGGACGAATGCAGTTGATCACAATCTTGTGCAGCAGAATGTTAGAGTCACTCACCCTTGAATAGGAAATCTTGCCTTCAACATCCCTGTCTCTCACCAATAACAGAATAGCATGAGCAATAGACACATTAATTGGTTGGAAACTCGTTCTTTCCACCCCAATTATGTAAGCCAATGTGTCTGTATTCACCAAAAATTCCTTGTCCTTCACAGTGAAAGTAAAATTGTGTGCATCCAAGAAAGATAGATTCAAGTAAAAGTATGGGGTGAGTTCTGGAAATGTAGTAATGGATTCAAAGCAGAACCTTTCCAGTTGTAGTAAAGCAAAATTCTTGCGCAGATTGACCTTTATCGAATCAAGGAAATCAAAGTCAACAGTCCTAGGGTGCATCACCCCTCTCTTCAAAAGATTCGAATAGACCTTTTTGTGACTCTTTGATCTAAACAGATTGGAACTATCAGTAATATTTGCAGCCACCCTAGATCTAGGCTGAAAATAAGTAAACATCCTTTCATCGTCGTCTAGATCTTGCGGTTGATTTGCAATGCCATAGAATGGGTCACTCGGAATGTTTGCAAAAGTTCTGTTAGTCGACCCTTTCTCTACAACTCATAACCTTTCCAACTCCCTCAAAAACAAGGTTTCATTCTTATATCCTCTATCTCTTAAGAATTCATCGATTAAAGACATCTGCGTTCCTCCTTTCTTCAGATTAGAATAGAGTTTGAAAGCAACCTTGGGAGTTAGAGTTCTTATAGGTTCAGCCTCCTCTATAACCTCATCGTCTGGTCGAGTTGGAGAAGATTGATGTTGCTGAGAAGGTTGTTGCTGACTCGGACGCAATGGTGGAGAAGAATCTTTTTCCTCAATCAAGTCAAAATGGGTAGGACCCTCGAGCATATGTTGTGGTCCCTTACTTGCAATTCTTGAAGACTTTCTTGAAGACATTGTCGCTTCAAAGGAGGAAATCACCAACTTGCTCGAAAAAGGTGAAGACTTTTGAATGGATTGAGAGTGAAAGTGAAAGCAAATAGGAATTTTGTACTCTAGGGTTTCAGTGTAAAAGTAAGTGAGACGAGTCTCGACAGTATATAAAGCAAGTGGGGCGAGATAAATGAAACATTGTAAAAGGAAAATAAAAAATACCTTTTCAAAATGAATAACTTCCCTTTTTGAAATTAATTGTCTTTTGAAAATCGATAACCACCTTTTTGAAAAAGTAAAGAAAACTTGGAAAGATAATTTCAATCAATTAGCAGCTCATAAATAATCGTACCTTTTCAAATTTAAAAATTAGAAACAACTTATAGTCGTAACTTTTAGTCTTCTGAGTTTGAATACCTTTGGACTTTTACCTTTAAGTCTTGAGCACATCCAAAATTTACTGGGTAAGGGATATGATATTCAGTCTGGTGCGAATAGACTCAAATATGTTTTTCTCCAGTGGCTTTGTAAATATGTCTTCTAGTTGATTCTTTGAGTCAATGAACTGGATCATTACTTCTCCGTTTTGAACATGATCTTTAATAAAGTATGTTGAATCTCTACATGGTTTACTCTTGAATGAAGAATAGGATTCTTGGTGAGATTAATCGCGCTGGTGTTGTCACATTTGATCTCAGTGCACGAGTCTTCGATTCGAAAGCCTTTTAGTTGTTGTTTTATCCATAAGATTTGAGAACAACAACTTCCAAGAGCCACATATTCTACCTATGCTGTTGAAAGAGCTACAGTACTTCACTTCCTTGAAAACCAAGATACTATCCTGTTACCAAGTAATTGATAGGTACCGGAAGTGCTCTTCCTTTCAACTCCGCAACCTGCTAGATTTGCGTCTGAATATCCAAGGAGAGTAAAGTCTCATTCTTTGGGATACCATAGACCTAACTTAGAAGTTGTTGCAATGTATTTGATGATACGTTTCGCAGCACTTAGATGAGATTCTTTTGAATTTGATTGAAATCTGGCACAAATTCAAACACTTGCTACTGTGTGTAAGTCTCATCATAGTCTATCCCTTCTTTTTGCGTATATCCTTTGGCTACAAGTCTTGCTTTGTTCCTTACAACTTTTCCATTTTCATCCATCTTGTTCCTGAAAACCCATTTAGCTCCAATAACAAATTTATCTTTTGGTTTAGGAGTTAGTTCCCTAAACATCATTAACAATGAATTCTTACATAGCTTCAATCCAGCTTTCATCAGTTAAAACTTTTTCTATACTTTTGGGTTTTATTTCAGAAATAAGAGCCATCGCATTAGACTCTTCATGCCTTTTTGATCTTGTACGAATTCCTTCATCAATGTTACCAATGATAAGTTCTTCAGGATGACTAGACTTGTGCTTCCAGTTACTGGTTGGTTTGATAGGTTGCTGAACTTTTTCTTCAGTTGAGTCTTTAATATTTGTTTGTTGTTGTACTTTTGTAGTCTGAGCTACTTCAGGGGAAGTAGACTTTGTAGAGTTTAGAGCAGGTTCATATTCTTCAGGTTGAGTCTGGATCGATTGATTTTGTATAGGATCTTGAAATTTGACATTCATCGATTCTTCCACAAACTGAGTCTTCTTGTTATATACTCTGTGAGCTTTGCTGGAGGTTAAATATCCAAGGAAGATTCATTCGTCTAATTTTTCTTCAAACTTACCAATTCGTTCGTTTGCATTTTTCAAGACAAAACATTTGCAATCAAACACATAAAAATAAGAAACAATTGGCTTCTTTCCTTTGAACAAGTCATAGGGAGATTTCTTTAGAATAGGCCTTAAGAACACTCTGTTAAAATATAACATGTTGTAGAAACTGCTTCATCCTAAAAACGAGAAGAAATATTGCTTTCAATTAAAATAGTTCTAGCCATTTTTTTGCAAAGATCTATTCTTTATTTCCACAACTCCATTATGCTCAGGAGTGTGTGGAGAGGAGAGCATATGCTAAAGACCAGATTCTTCACAAAATTTAGTGAAGTTTTGATTTTCAAACTTACCTTCATGATCTGTCCGTATGCTTGAAATAACATACCCTTTTTCATTCTGTACTTTCTTGGCAAACTTTGAAAAGTAAGAGAAGAGTTCAGACTTACTTGCAAGAAAGTCGACTCAAGTAAATCGTGAATAATCATCCACTATTACTAGGCAATATCTTTTTCCACCAATGTTTTGAGTTTTAGTTGGTCCAAAGAGATCCATATGCAAGAGCTATAGCACACAATTAGTGGAAACTTGATTTATTGGTTTGAAAGAACTTCTAGCTTGTTTTTCCAACACACATGGTGTGCATAAGTTAGATTTTTGGTACTTTAGGTTGGGTAGTCTACAAATAAGCTTCTTTAAAGAGATCTTGGCAATTTGCTTCATGTTGATATGGCCAAGCTTTCGATGCCAGAGATATGCTTCATCTTGTATTGAAATTAGACATTGAGATCTTTCTAGATTGATATCCAAAAGATAGATATTCCCATACCTTCATCCAATAAAAGATTATGAAAGATTTTTATTAGTTTCCGAACATATTCCTTCTTGAAAATTGATCTTGAATCCAGTGTTGCACAATTGGCTGATGCTAAACAAGTTGTAATTAAGTCATTCCACTAAGGAGACGTTATTGATTGTGAGACTTTCAATTTTTACAGTTTCACATCCAACGATTCTTCCCATGTTGTTTCCGCCGAAAGAGAATTTTCCACCAATTACTTTGCATGAGTTTAATAAAGCAATATGAATCTCTTGTCATGTGTCTTGAACAGCCACTATCCAAATACCATTTAACATTTTTCTTGATAATGACCTGTGAGATAGCTAGTATAAGCACCTATAGGGGGTGAATAGGTGTATAATAATTTTTCGTGATATGCAAGCAGTATTAATCTGACAATAGAAAGGAAGTTCTTGATTGATTAACAAAACAAATTACGATCAAAGTAAAGTAAAGAGTAGGGAAGAGAAAATTAAACACAAGGTTTATAGTGGTTCGGCTTATTCCAAGCCTACGTCCACTCTTCTGCACTGACAGCCCACCGACTGGATTTCATTATGAACAAAAGAGATGTTACAGCAAAGTTCTCCCTTGATTCCACAGTGTAGATATTCTACCATACTTCCTCAAGGTTTCTCACGAATATAGACTCTCTTTTACGTACAAGATTTCGTTCAAATGAATTGACTAAGAACAAGGAGTTTCAGACTTTGGAATTCTTCTATCGTGCACTCTCTCAAACAACTAGAAAGTTTTTCTTATATACTCCCTTATGCCATCATACCCGTTGGCACTTACCAAAGGAATTCCTCCAATCTACCCATTGGACGGAATCAATTAGAAAGATCATTCAAGCTATTAAAGGAACATGTCGATAGCCCATCAATCATGTTCGCTCTTACAATCAGGATCTCGGTTTCCATAAGTAGAACCTTCCAAGTATACTTCGCCAATCATCGGATTCTTAATCTCCAAATCAATCATGATCAAATAAAGGATTCCGTTATGTCATATCCAGCCAAGAGATCTTCTCCAGTCGATAAGGTCACATCCTTAATGAAACATCCAGTTCTGGATAGCCTTTCTTCAAAGGATTAGAAACTGTCAATAAGAATAAACTTTGAGTCTCGAGTCTGGCTGTCCGGAGGTCTTCAGACTTTAAATAGCAGAGTTTGCAAATCTTCAGACTAGACTGATGGAAACGTTTTGTCAGCTTCAAAACACTTCACGAAGATTTCTCCAATAACCTATAAATTAAAAAGAAACTCAAGCTTTCTTTAGTACCCACACTTTCTTGGGTCTAGTGGATTTAGTGCAATATACGGTCTTTGCCCAATCCTTCTTAACATGTCTCTAGACCATAGGACAATCTTTCTCAAAATGTTATGAGCCGTTGCATTTAGAACATCTAAGAGCACTTTGACCAACAGGTTTAACAAAAAAATTTTGAAAATGATTTCTATAAAAAGTTTTCATAGGTCTTTGTTTGATTCTTTCCTTTGCTTTGCTTTTGAAAAATCAATTAGAGGAATGATTTCAGAAGTCATTTCTAAGCCTGATTTGTTAAAGTAAGGTCTTTGTATTGAAAGAATCTTTTCCAATTTCTTAGATCCTATAGAAAATCTTTTTGAAACGCTTGAAGTATCATTTTTCAAGAGCGTATTTTCTTTTGAAAGAGAGTTTGCATTTTCTTTTAAAGCAGCAAAACTTTTGTCTAAGTTTTCAAACTTTTCTTTCCAAAAGTTTTCCTGTTGCTTCAGTGTAGAATTCTCATATTTTAGCTCGGAAATCCTCTTAAGAGAAGCTTTGAGACTAAGACAAAGTTCATTAATATATTTCAAGACTTTAGTAGGAATTTCAAAATTACTTATCTCGATTTCACTGTTTGAGTTTGAGTCTGTATCTATATAAGATTTTGAGTCTGATTCTGATTTTGCCATTAAAGAAATATTAGCATAATCATCATCACTTTCTTCGCATTCAGTATCACTCCAAGTTTCTATTTTGAGTGCCTTTCTATATTTCTCAGCTTTTCCTTTATTTTTCTTTAGCAAGGGACAATTGGATCTGATGTGTCCATTTTTCTTGCATTCAAAGCAAATCACATCTTTATTGGATTCATTATCTTCAGCTTATTTGTTTTGAAACTTTTGAGAGCTTTGTTTCTTCCAATTGAATCTTCTTCCATTTTTGTTCAGTTTCCTGAACCTTCTTATTATGAGAGCAAGTTCTTCATAATCCATATCGTCTTTAGAGTATGTAATATCAAAATCATCATTAGATTTTAATGCAATATATTTCTTACCTTCGGGATCTTCTTTTTCATTGATTTGCTCTACTTCATAGGACTAAAGTGTGCCAATAAATTCGTCAACGGAGAATGGCATGACCCTTTGTGTTTCCCTTATTGAAATATTTACGACCATGTAGCAATTTGTTAATCTTCATAGGTCCTGAGATTGGTTGACCCTGATACTCAAGACCATTCATGATTTCTGTAAAACAGCTAAACATCTCAATAATAGATTTTGCTAGCTTCATTTTGAAGGCTTCATATTGATCGAGTAGAATATTGATTCTAGTTTCTTTCACTCGATCTGTTCCTTTATAAGTAATATGTAGTCTATCCCAAACTTCTTTAGCTTTTTCACAAGAAGATATTTTGTTATATTAAGTAGGAGATAATGCACAATATAATGAGTAAATTGCTTTTGCATCAAGAGTTTGTTTCTTAGTTATCTCTTCTTGAGTCATCTCGCTAGCCTCTGCAGCTTCTTTCCCCCTTTATGAGACTATTGTAGCTTTAGGAATGATTCCTTTGTTTACTACATCCCATTCCAGAGGATCTTTTGATCTTAGAAATGCTTTCATCTTATTTTTCCATATATTGTATTCATTTCCATTGAAATAAGGCGGTTCAGTGTTGCTTTGCCCTTCAACCAAACCTGGAGCCAACATACTAGCCGTTGATCTTTAACTTAGAAGTAAAAACACTTCAATTAAAAAGAGTACACATGCTCTGATACCAATTGAAAGTACTAGTATGAATACCTAGAAAGGGGTGAATAGGTGTAAAAATAAATTTACAAAACTTAACAACTTATTTCAACTTATATAAAAACAGTAGTCTAAAGATATAAAAGATTGTAAACTAATAAATAAGATTGCGAATTAAGTAAAGAAATAAGGGAAAGATAATTGAAACATAAGGTTTATAGTGGTTTGGCTTAGACCAAGCCTACGTCCACTCTCCCGCACTAACAGCCCACTGGCTGGATTTCACTATGAATCAAAAGAGATGTTACAATCTCACGTCCTCGATTTCACAGTGTAGAAACTCTGCTACACTTCCTCAAGGTCTCACAAGTATCTAATATCTCTTTTGAGTACAAATTTACGCTCAACAATTGAATCGGCAAAGAGTAAGGAGCTTTAGACTTTAGAATTTATCTATCTTGCACACCCTCAAACAACCAGAGCGTCTTCCTTATATACTCCTTCATGCTTACATAACCGTTGGCACCTTTCAAAGGAGTTCTTCTAATCTACCCGTTGGATAGAATCAATTAGGGAGATCTCGAGTTATTTAAGGAATATGAAGATAGCCCACCAATTATGTTCGCTCATACAATCATGATCTAGGTTTTCATAAGTAGAACCTTTCAAGTATACTTCACCAATCAACAGATCTGAATTACTCGAATTAATTTCCATACGAATAATAGATCTTAAGATGCTATCTCTAGCCGTGATATAATCTTCAACCATACGAATCAAATCCTTAAAGATATACTCGTATCTGGATAAGTCTTCTTCGTCGGTCTAGAAACTGTTAATGAGGGCAGACTTTAAATCTTGAGTCTGGTGGTCTTTAGACTTTAATAGTAGAGTCTGGAAGTCTTCAGACTAGGAAACGTTTTGTCAACTTCAAAACAAATAAGGAAGTTTTCTCCAACACCTTTCCTCTCTTCTTCCTCTTCCTCTCGATCTCTGCTTGCTAGGAATGGAACACGCAGTCCCTATGTGCCGAGAGGCTGCACACCACCGTGAACTTCTCCTCCTCCTCCCCCTTGCTACTACCGCCACTACCGCCGCCCCACTCGATGACGTTGCCGCCCTCCCCCACGCGCGCCTCCCTCGTGAAGTTCCTCCTCACGGCCCTCGCCTCAGACTCTGCTCTTTCTTTGGCCATCTCTTGTCATCGCGGGCTCACCTTCGCTCGTGGCCTCATCTCTGCTCCCTCGCCCTCACCTCCACCCTCCATTCTCTTTCGAACACGCGCATCCAAACGTGTCAACAAAAGTTGACCACGTGTTAACAAATCCGACACACGGTCAATGCATGTCCGAGCGTGTCGACGTGTCCGACACGCTTCGACACGTGTCGGACATGACACTGAAGTATGTGTTGTTAGAGAAATCCCTTATGATGTTTTGAAGATGACAAAATAAATCAAAGATTACTAACATGTTTAATTGTTGAGTAACAAACTATGCAAATGATAGAACATGTAAATGATATTGTCAAAATTTGAAAACTACCATAAGACTGAACATAACACATGTCCAAAGTTTATTTTGAAAATTTTCAAACTTTAGTGTCAAAGTCTGTTCTATATCAGAAGTTTGCCTACTCTGACAAATTCCAGAATGAACATGAATGAAGAACCAAAAGATAGACTCTATGTTGAAGCTGAACTTACTTAGACTGTGTCGAGACCTTAAAGCTAAATATATTCAAAAGCAAATTATGTTCAAACTTATGTCCAAATTGTAAAGTTTATTGCCTTAGACTCTATTTCAGACTGAAGACACTTAGACTCTACTTCAGTCTAAACACCCTAAGACTTCACATCTAGAACGAGATACAAGTTCAGAACGTAGCAGATTCAGAACGAAATAATTTGATAGAAACGTAACACAAGCCTCAAACATAAAACGACTAGTGATCTAGTTTGGATTTTACATCAAGATTGATTTGATTGACTCAATCTAATTGATTGACAATTAGATCTTGAAGACAAGCACTTTCTATATGAAGAAGCTCTACTTATGGAAACAAGGATTTTGTTTGTATGGATGATCATAATCAATTTGGGATTCTACTTCTATCACTCAACGGCTACCAAATATTTTAGATACAGATTTGTCCAATGGGTAGATTAGAAGACGATCCTCTAAGATACTGTCCAACGGTTAGTTTGGAAGTGGAGGAGTATTTAAGGAGATCAAAGACTGATGAGCAAGTAAGAGACGGCGTGTAGAATTTATAATTCCAAAATCTGAGTGACCTTCGATCATATACTTGTCTTTAGTGAGCTTAAACATTTGTGATCATGAGGGAAATACCAAAAGAGTGACTTAGTGAGATAGTGTGATCTACTACTAAGTGTTTGCACTCAAAGTTGTAATCTCTTGTTGATTGCATAGTGAAATCCAATAAGAAAGCTGTTAGTGCGGGAGAGTAGATGTAGGCTTGATTTAAGCTGAACCACTATAAATTTCATGTGCAACATTCTCTTTCCTTAACTCCTTTACTTTATTTGCTGCAATATACTTTTGTGTTTTGAAATAGTAGTTAAAGTTTGATTCCTTCTGCAAAGTCTGTAGTCGACTAGACTCAAGTTAAAAGTAAAGTTTTTTACTACATTTTGCAAAATCTGTTTTACATCTATTCACCCACTCTAGGTGTTCATACTAGCACTTTCACGTGTAACATGTCCGTGCAACATAGATGAGGGTGACTCTTGCTAGATCTGTTAGAGAAATCTTTCCAGAATATTTTGAAGCTGACAAAACGTTTCTATCAGTCTAGTCTGGAGCATTGCAGACCTTTCTATTTAGAGTCTCAAGACCTTCATTGGAGACCCTTCTATCTAGTTTGGTTGAGGATTTGGTCTTATTCACTGGAGAAGATCTCTTGGCTGGATATGATATAACGGATTCTTTTATTCGAAATCAAGATTGTTTGAAGATCCAATGATTGATGAAATACTCTTGAAAACCAAGATTCTGATTGTATGGGCGAACGGGATTGATGGGCTATCGACATGTTCCTTTAATAGCTCGAATGTTTTTCTTAATTGATTTTGTCCAACGGGAAGATTGGAAGAATTTCTTTGGTAAGTGCGAACGAGTATGGTGGCATAAAGGAGTATAAATGGAAGACGTTCCAGCTGTTCAAGAAGATGCACGATAGAGAAATTCCAGAGTCTGAAGCTCCTTGATTATTAGTCGATTCATATTGAGCAAAACTGTATTCACAAAAGAGAGTCTATACTTAGTGATACCTTGAGGGAGTGTGGTAGACCTTCTACATCATGAAATCAAGGGAGAATAGTGCTGTAACATCTTTTTGTTCATAGTGGAATCCAGCCAGTGGGCTGTCAGTGCAGAAGAGTGGACGTAGGCTTGAAATAAGCCAAACCACTATAAACCTTGCGTTCAATTTTCTCTTCCCTACTCTCAGTCTTATTTTGATTGTTATTTGACGAGAATCAATTGTCTCAATTCTATCAATTGTCTAGTATTGTGCGATTATCGTGAGAAATTACTCTTTACACCTATTCACCCCCCTCTAGGTACTTTTATTAGCCATATCAAGATCTAACGAAGGTCGCCCTCACCTAGGCTACAAGGGTCAAGCCCTCCCTAGTTGGTGAGGGCTCACTTGCCCCGGTGATGAGGGTTGAGCTCTCACTCAGGCCAAGACAGTCGCGCCCTTGCTAGCCATAGCTAGTACCGCCCAAAGGGCAAAGGAAAAAGAAAAAGAATAAGAAAAAAGAAGAAAAAAAATAAAAAATAAAAAATATTTAATGACTCTTTTGGTACTTTTCCACTTTTTATGTGATTTGTGTGTCATTATCACTTTATGGATCAATCATTTAAAGTCTAAATAATGAACTAATTCGTACATTATTAGATATTGAAAATTGTAAGTTGGTCAATGTTAAGTCTTGAAAAAGATGTGATGGTTAGTGTAGTAACTATATTTAGATGCATATACCATCTTCTTTGAGGAACCAAGTTGATAATTCTCATAGCAATTATAAATTTGAAATGGAATTATGAGGTATTTATGAAGCACTCATGATGATGAACCCTTTGATTTTCAAAATGTTGATGAAGGCTATTAAGAAAAATTAAATGCATTAGAAATTATAACCTTTGTTTTGCATTTAGCATTGATCATAAAATTAATGTATTAAGTGATATGCTAAAATTTTATTGAATATTATAGAAATATGATTAAATAATTATTTGTTGTTTGTCGCATCACTTGGCAAATTAATTTTATTAGTGAATTTTAAATTGTCCATCATTGTTCTTGATTGTTTAGCACATGTTAAACAAAACATCTTTTCCACGGAACTCAATAGTTATAGAGTATCTAGGAAGATCCATTATTCATCCATTGTTGTCGCGACTGTGATTGCGGCAACACTTGCAGCGGCGGTTGTCGTCACTATTGTTGTTGCTGTTCGTGTTGTTGAGATGAGGAAGATGGGAGAAGTTGGAGAGGGAGAAGAGGGAGAGGGCAAGGTTGTGGATATGGAGAGACACTTAGAGGTCGTGGAGATTCTGGGGATGGAGCACAATTTGGTGAAGCGATTGTGAGGAGGGAGACGAAATCAGAATGACAAGCGCTGGTTCGGGAGGGTCATTGTCTTATCCCCAATATGAATGCCCTATATTTTGGCAGGGAGGATTATCATAACAGACAGGTTATATTATATGAACGCCTTCAGACTTGGCCTCATTCATCAAATCCGTATGTTCTCTCCCCCTTAACACTAACCCTTAAGGGGCTGTTTGGCAACGTGCCAAATAGTGATTGATTTTGATTTTTTATTTTCGGGAGTAGTTTGGGAAAAAAATCGCGTTTGGTAAAACTTTTTGTTCATGGGAACAAATTTCTATTTTTTTTGTTCCTGGAAGTAGATTTGAAACAGATTTAAGAATAAAAAAAAGTTGATTCTTGTTTCGGGAATAAATCTAAGAATCAAAACTAACTCTTCTTCTTCTTCTTCCATTTTCTCTTCTCCTTCTCTTTTCTTCTTCTTCATCGAACGCCATCTCGTGGTTTCGTCCTTTGCCACCTGCAGTCGTCCGCCGTTGCTTGCTGCTGTACGCCGCTGCCCACCACCGTCCGCCACTACCGGTGGTCGCCGGCAACTGGTCCGGAGAGCTCGCTGAAGGTTCATCGGACTAGGGCAAGGTCTAATGAACTTGCCGAAGGCAAGCCCAACCACCAGCGAGGCTTGGCCTCCTCGATCTGGCGAGGTCGAGCCTCGTCGGTGGCCAAGCGAGCCTCACCGGGGCTGGGCGAGGCCCGCTAGGCCACCGGTGGGGCTAGGGGCTATATTATATGAACACCTTCAGACTTGGCCTCATTCGCCAAATCCGTATGTTCTCTCCCCCTTAACACTGACTCTTAAAGAGGTTGTTTGACAACGTGCCAAATAGTGACTGATTCTGATTTTTTGTTCCCGGGAGTAGTTTTTGAACAAAATCGTGTTTGGTAAATTTTTGTTCTTGGGAAAAAATTTCTATTTTTTTGTTCATGGAATTAGATTTGAAATAGAATCAAGAATTTAAAAAAAAAAGTTGATTATTGTTTCGGAAACAAATCTAAGAATCAAAACTTGCCTAAAGGTGAGGGGTTCAAAACCCAGTGGAGGCATTTGGTGTCTTAAGTGTGGTGCCGAGGTGGTGGGTCCTCCGCTAGCGTCTCCAGAGTTTTACTAGTTAGCTACTGGATATACGGGGTTTCTTGGGTATAAAAAAAAAAAAAAAAACTAACTATTTTTCTTCTCTTTTCTTCTTCTTCATTGACCGCCATCTCGTGGTTGCCGTCTTGCCGCCGTTGGTCGTAGACAACCAGTCCGGCGAGCTCGCCGGAGGCAAGCCCAGCCATCAGCAAGGCAGGCCTCGCCTAGCCTCGGTGAGGCCGGCTTGGCCATCGGTGAGGCTAGACGAGGGTTGGGCGAGCCTTGCACAATTGCTGGCAAGGCTCGGCTGACGAGGGCCGGCCTCACTGAGGGCCGGTGACACTCTAGTGAGGTCGCCGGCCCTTATCTAGTCGGTCGCCGAACCGGCCTGAAGAAGAAGAAGAATAGGAGAAAAAAGAAAGAAAAAAGGAAAAAAAAAATATAAACATTATTTAAAAATTAAAAGAAATTGATTTGGAACAGAATCAATGAGCACGGTACCAAACACAATTCTATTCCAGAATTAGAAATCTTTGATAGTTACCAAACAGCTTAAAATGCTTAGAATCTGTTCTTCGGAAACAGAATCAAAATGAATCATTTTTTATCAGAATCTACTTCTAGGAACAGAATCGTTACCAAAAGTGCCCTAAGACATTTATCTTGGAAGACACTGTAGGTGATTCTGTTCTCGATATTCCATTCATTCACAGTACTAGCTGGGGCGGAATTGCTTGTGCCTCCGACACTAGGACCTACTCGCAGTACATGAGCAGGTCCAGCTCGGCATCTGTCGGTAAGGGTGTCAGGAACCGAACTGAAAATTTCAAATTTTTCCATTCGGTTCAATTCGGTTCTCATTAATAATCAATATTTTTTTATTGGTTCGATTTTTATCGGTTAACTGAACCAAACCGAACCACGAACCAATAAAATCCACAAACCATTTTTATCTCTCCCGACTCCTGACTCCTGTTTCCTCCTCTCCTCTCGTGTCTCGTCTTGGTTGGAGACGGGCGACTGCGACTGCGACTGCGATAGCGACGGCAACCGCGACGGCGTCGGTGGCAGGGACGGCGACGGCGGTAGGGACTACGACTGCGATGGCGACGGTGTCAGCGACCGATTGAGGGATTCTTGGCGGCCAATCATGATTCGCTTCGGAGCCTAGTTACAGCTGATTGCTCCTTCCGCTTTTATGTGCTGTTCGTTTTGGTTGATTATTGAAGCGAAACCTGGTATCGTCCTTGCATCGCGAACCCTTAATGCCCATTTGGTCGGCATCGAAATGCGGATGTCTTGTTGTGCAATTTTGCGAGAAAGTTTTCTTTTTTCTTTCTTTCCCTCTCTTTTTCCAACGATTGCGAATGATTGATTGGGGTTGGCTTGGCTTTTTGGTTCTTAATTGTCTCCCCCGGGGGGTGAGATCTCGGAGGCGAGGCTCTCCTAGAAATGGGTTTTACTCTATTTTAGCTCGTGGATGATGAGGGAGTGAGCTTGCCCAAGTTTGTCTCACGTGTAAATCGTGGAACTTTTTCTGTGGGAGGAATGCTTCAGACTAAGTATAGTCTAGCAAATATGTGGTTATGAACATTGTGGTTGGGGGTTCATTGGGCAATATTTTGCGGCTGCTCGAATGGGTTCTGAATTTCCAATGATTTGGTGTGGAGGGCTTAGACTCTTGACTGAGGATTTGAACTTGTCGAGGACTGCCGAGTATTGCAGAGTCTAGCAAGATAGTCTATGTTAAGTAGTTCGTGTGCTTGTGCTTCTTTTAATAGTTGAATGGGATAACAGCTTACACGAAGTTGTTGGTGGGTGGAACATCGGCTTAGTTATGACCATTCTAATTCTTGTTATCTGGATGACGGTGGTTGCTAATCCGGACATGCACTAGCTCTAACTTTGTTTGCAATTTTTGGATGACAAAGTGAAATTATATATTTGTTTTTTTGGAAATGATGATGGATGCATTTTTAATGGAAACGGGAAACTCTTAGAAGATTTGGTTTAATAGCACAAGAAGGTGTCTTTGTCAATGTTGACAGCAAATTTGACTTGGAGAACATAGTTGCAGCTGCAAGAATAGCAGGCAAGAAGGTTAATGTCCTACTTCGTATTAATCCAGATGTGGATCCTCAGGTAGTTTTGGTTCTTCCACTCGTAAGACCTTTACATTTCATACCTTACATACTATTCTCTATCAAGCTCATTTTTTTACAGTATTTGTTGTGTGCATTTCATATGAATTATGGCTGGCGTGTCACTGGTTCCTTCCTTCTCTTGAAAAGGTCTCGGACTAATTCTGTGGGTTTTTTTTTTTTAAATTCAGGTCCATCCATATGTTGCCACGGGAAACAAGAATTCTAAGTTAGGAATTAGGAATGAGAAGCTGCAGTGGTTTCTTGATGCTATAAAATCACATCCAAACGAGCTAAAGCTTGTGGGTGCCCACTGCCATCTTGGTTCCATAATTACCAAGGTATGGTCTTAATTTTGTTTTGAATCACATTAAAGATTACAGCAGTCAAAGCTGTTATTGTCTAACTATTGGTTTACCTTTGACTCGTTGTACCTAACTGAGTATGAGGATCATATGAATCTCTATGTACTTCATGTGTTTTGCCCATCTATCTGTCAATTCTAATTTACCCAGCAATTGGCACACTTGTGATACTGAGAAAGTCCTTTTTCTCATACTTCTCAGGTTGACATATTCAGAGATGCTGCAGTTCTCATGGTAAATTATATCGACATGATTTGTGAGCAAGGATTTGAGGTTAATTATTTGAATATTGGAGGTGGTCTTGGAATAGATTATTACCACACTGGTGCTGTCCTTCCTATGCCCAGAGATCTCATTGACACAGTGAAGATCATACCTTTAATTCTTCATGTCATGTGTGGTTTTTCAGAGACAATTCATAATGCTATTGCAGGCTTGATTTGGATTGATTATTGTTGAAGCAACAAGAGTTTGACATATTTGATTTGAAAGACAAGTATATTTGCAATTCCTTCATGTAGAATCTAGTCCTGCTTTTACATTCTTGGTACTCTGGGGTCTTCATTGGTGCCGAAATCCACACTGTAGGATGTTTGCAATAGCATCCTACATTTTCGGTTCAACAAAAGCTGAAAAAAAAAAAAAAAAACGAAAAACTGAACTGAACCGAACTTCAGCTCGGAAGATTTTTGAAAAAACTGAAAACCAAAAGACTAAATCAAACCGTTGACACCCCTATCTGCCAGTACCGCATCTGCCGTTGCCACGAGCAGGTCCACCTGTGCGGGTGACACGAGCACCGCTGCCACGAGCATGATTATGTCGGCTTCTGCTTTCTTCATTCATGTGTCCTCTGCCCAGGCTCATGCGATGATACGAATTTCGCTTTCCCAAGAGTGAGAAAGAAGCTCCAGAAAGTAAATCTGGCCACCTGAAACCAAGCAAGATAGCATAAAGCTCAATGGCGTCTTAAATATCATATGAGATGATTAATCTGGACGCGGCATCATCGAAGCCGATACAACAGTGGGGATGCACGGTAAGATTTTGTTGGTTATTAAACTCATAAATGGTATCCAACATGTTGAAGGGTTTGACACAAGGGTTCTTTCAGATTGTTCATGAAGGAACTAACTAATTTATTAAGCAGAATATCAAATTTTAACATCTTAATGAAAAATCTGATTTTTAAGTGCAGTGAGGATAATCTTGTTTTGTTCATATTTGTGATACATGTCATCATGTGTGATGAGACATTTTGCAAAAATTATGAGATTCTTTGTTTACTGCTTTCTCTCAATTTTTTTTTCTTTTAAATGTTACCTCATACTTCAGATAGTTCTGCACTACAAGTCCTGTTTACTGGTTTTTCATATGGGGCTCTATCTTAAGTACCGGAGAATGAAATACTTTTCATGCTCTATGGGATCAACAATTGCCGGAGAAATTGGTGTATATGGCTATAGACCTCCCATACTAATGGATATGCTTGCTGGTAAGACAGCTGAAGTTGTTAGAAGCTTATATGAGGTCTTTTTCTGGCGATTGCTCTCCTTCAGAACTGGAAACTGCTCTGTGGTTTTGACTTATTAGACCAGCCTGTAGTAATTCTATTGACACGACTAAAGAATACAGGCATGTCGTTGTTACATATAATAGTTATATATCTACGTTTCTGAAAGATCAACAGTAGGTCTTAATGTGCCCATCCTGTTCTTTTTGTTGAATTTTTAAATAGCATAGATTTGATTAGACTACATGAAGAGGTATATTCTTCCAGCCTCATTCCATCTCTTCAGTATGCTTAACTCACTTTCGTAGCATAGTTAAACCTTGTTCCTCAGACTTTCCTTGACATTGGTGACTACTTCTTTAATAAGACCGAGTTCAGTGTTAGGCCTTGAAAGATTGATCTTCATTAAATATAACTTGAAGATCTTTACGAACTTCTCTAGTACAGCGCAAACGAGAAGAGAACTCTTAGCTGAATCGATGTGTCTTAACCAAAAAAAATGCTCACGGGATCCCAAATGATCCGTCCACATGTTGCTGTTCATGCTCTTGTCCTTGCGTGCTACAGAGGGTTCGTTGTGGTTGTTGATGCACTACCAAGGTATGGTTGATCAGTCAAAAGAAGAAGTTTTTTTTTCCATCTTCCGTGGACTCTAGTAACCACAGAGATTTACAAGCAGAATCAGGAAATATTAACCCCAACTAAGGCTTAAAGCAAAATTGAATTTTGTGAAATCGTGTCTTTGTCCATCATTTGGTTCATTATTTGGCTTGACAATTACCTGAGATGTATATTGCTGGTTCCCAAGTTGTGGGTAAAATGAATTAAGTTTTCAAATTTGATAGCCATGAACTGAGTGCAATAACCTTAGCTATCTATATAGGGGAAAGCTTACTCGTGTTACTTGAACTTGTATTTGTCTCTTTGAGTGAATTGCCCATTTCTTCCAAGAAAAACACACTAAATCGGGAGAGGCTCGAAAGGCTTAAAATTTTCAATAGGGTTTTTAAGAGTCGGTGATCATCATGTTTTCGTTGAAAGTGCTAATATGAACACCTAGAGGGGAGGTGAATAGGAGTAAAAAAAAATTCTTCTTTTCTTAACAACTTAATTCAGAATATGGAAGAATGTAATCTAATGGATACGACTATGAATTAAGTAAAGAGATAAGGAAAGAGAATTGAAACACATTGTTTATAGTGGTTTGGCTTAGACCAAGCCTACGTCCACTTCCCGCACTGACAGCCCATTGACTGGATTTCACTATGAATCAAAATAGATGTTATAATCTCACATCCTCGATTCCACAGTGCAGAGACTCTGTTATACTTCCTCGAGGTCTCACAAATATAAAATCTCTCTTTTGAGTACAGATGAATGCTCAACAGCAAAGAGCAAAGAGCTTTAGACTTTTGAATTTTTCTATCTTGCACACACTCAAATAATTAGAGCGTTTTCCTTATATACTCCTCTATGCCTACATGCTTGTTGTCACATTCTAAATGAGTTCTTCCAATCTACCCGTTGGACAAAATCAATCAAGGATATCTCGTGTTATTTAAGGAAATGAAGATAGTCCACCAATCATGTTTGCCCATACAATCAAGATTTAAGTTTTCATAAGTAGAATCTTTTAAGTATATTTCGCCAATCAACGAATCTGAATTATTCGAATCAATTGCCATGCGAATAATAAATCTTTAGATGCTTTCTCTAGCTGTGAGATAATCTTGTTTGCCCATACAATTAAGATTTAAGTTTCCATAAGTAGAATCTTCTAAGTATACTTCGCCAATCAACGGATCTGAATTATTCGAATCAATTGCCATGCGAATAATAAATCTTTAGATGCTTTCTCCAGCTGTGAGATAATCTTCAACCATTCGAATTAAATCCCTAAAGACATACTCATATCTAGATAAGTCTTCTTCGTCAGTCTAGAAACTGTCAATGAGGGCAGACTTTAAATTTTGAGTCTGGTGGTCTTCAGTCTGGAGGTCTTCAGACTTTGATGGTAGAGTCTAGAAGTCTTCAGACTAGAAAACATTTTGTCAACTTCAAAACAAATAAGGAAGATTTCTCCAACAATCTCCCTTTTTTTTTTTATGGTGACAAAACTTTCCCGCAGATTTAGACACTTTGACCTGCAAAATAACACTTAAGCAAACCAAGTTTTCTTATACGAATATTATTAAAGATTAGAAAAAGGATAGTAGCGAATCTGCAATCACAGAAAACATGTTAGTCTTGTAAACGCAACTATCTTTAACATAATCAATAATAGCTTAAGTACTAGCAGGTATCAAGTTTAAACCGGTCCAAAATAGAACCACACCAAACAAAAAGATAAAGTCCAAATCAAATCAAACAAAAAAAATGTCATCAAATCTGCATAAACTTCTCCCCCTTTTTGTTAAAAGCAAAAAGTGGAGATCGAACAAAAAGAGTAAGAATCAAGGCTGTTTGGGCATGCGAACAAGCTCATATTCTCCCATTGAATGCACTATCTTCTCAAGCTTGTCGAAACTTTGCTTCAGTGACTGAAAGTCTTCACCCTGCACATTAGACTGTACTTGAATCTTCAGGGCATTTAATTGGTCATCCAAGACATTGAAATGGCCTTAATAGCATTCTTGAGATCCCGCATCTCAAATCCCATAGTATATTGCTAATTCCGCTCATCCAATAGAATTTCCAGCGGTCTTGAAAAGTTTGTTGTTTGAGCAGTTGCATCACTAGGATCAACATAGTGTAATTCAGGGAATTTGAGAAATGATGGAACTTCAGTGGATGGTCCACCATGATTGTCTTATGGATAGTGCGAGGCATACACATTTTTTGAGTTTGCTATAGACCGACTTACATCACTAGCAAATAAAAGTGAAGAAGTACCTTTTTGACCAACAGCTTCCCCTGTTTTGATGCCCTCAGATGGAGTAGGTAATGCTTCCTCAGCCTCAGAGTGATGAGTTGCAACAAATTCAGCTCCTCTTATCTTAGATTCACCAGATAGAGAGATAGCCAAGGTTGGCTCGAAAGAGTCTTCTAGATCCTCATCTTGATCTCCTTCTCTCTCTTCTTCTTCCTTTGCTTCTTCCTCTTCTTCCTCTTCTTCCTCTGCCTCTTCTTCCTCTGCCTCTTCTTCTTCTCTTCTTCTTTCCTCTGTCTTCCTTTGTTCTTCTTCTATTCTTCTTCCTTCTATGATTCTTCTCTCTCTTTTCCTCCTTCTTCTGGCTCTTTTCTTCTCTCATGAAAGCTGACAAAACTCTTTAAATTTCTTAAGGCAGAGAGAGTAAGTTCATCCTCATCTTCTTCATCTTGCAAGATGAGAGCTCTTCTCTTCTTCACTG
Source organism: Eucalyptus victrix (assembly GCA_016097545.1). Lineage (NCBI taxonomy): Eukaryota > Viridiplantae > Streptophyta > Magnoliopsida > Myrtales > Myrtaceae > Eucalyptus > Eucalyptus victrix. The sequence goes on from CM027842.1 coordinate 52,696,944, forward strand.
GAGCAACCATGGGCTCCTTGCCTTTTCTCTTAGTAGCATCAGAGTCTTGTTTTGCTTTGAGAGGAGAATTTCTCCTTCATATGCTCCAACACTTTGTTTTGCTTTGAGAGGAGATTTTTCACCATTTTGAAACCAATAACCATTGGAGAGATGGCTTTCAAGCTTAATGTTGCAAAGATATGAATTTTGAAGTGTCTAAAGAGACGTGTGATAAGAGTAGAATAAGGAAGCTATCCCTTATCTTCAACATCCTTGTCTCTCACCAAAGACAGAATAGCATGAGCAATAGACACACTAATTGGTTGGAAACTCGTTCTTTCCACTTCAATTATGTCAGCCAATATGTCTGTGTTCACCAAAAATTCCTTGTCCTTCACGGTGAAAGTAAAACTTTGTGCATCCAAGAAAGATAGATTCGAATAAAAGTATGCAGTAAGCTTTGGAAATGTAGCAATGGATTCTGAACAGAACCTTTCCAGTTGCAGTAAAGCAAACTTCTCCTGCAGATTGATTTTTATCGAATCAAGGAAATCGAAGTCAACAGTCCTAGGATTCATCACCCCTCTCTTCAAAAGACTCGAATAAACCATTTTTATGATTCTTAGATCTAAACATATTCGAACCATCAGTAATGTCTGCAGTCACCCTAGATCTAGGTTGAAAGTGAGTAAACATCCTTTCATCATCGTCCAGAGTTTGCGGTTGATTTGTAGTGCCATATAATGGGTCATTTGGAATGTTCGCAAATGTTCTTTCAGCTGATCCTTTCTCTACAACTCCTAGCATTTCCAACTCCCTCAAAAACAAGGTTTTATTCTTGAATCCTCTATCTTTCAAGAATTCACCAATTAAAGACATTGGCGTTCCTCATTTCTTCAGATTAGATTAGAGTTTGTAAGCAATATTGGGAGTTAGAGTTCTTACAGGTTCAGCCTCCTCTATAACCTCATCGTCTAGTCGAGTCAAGGAAGGTTGACGTTGTTGAGAATGTTGTTGCTGACTTGGACGCATTGGAGGAGAATCTTCTTCTTCGGTTAAGTCAAAATGGGTAGGACCTTCAGGCATGCAATGTGGGCCCCTTCTTGTAATCCTCAAAGACTTTCTTGAAGACATTATCGCTCCAATGGAAAGAATCACCAACTTGTTCGAAAAAGGTGAAAAATTTTGAACGAATCGAGAGTGAAAGTGAAAGAAAATAGGAATTTTGTATTCTAGGGTTTCGGTGTAAAAGCAAAGAAGATGAGTCTCAGCGATATATAAAGCAAGTGGGGTGAGATAAACGAAGCGTCGTAAAAGGAAATAAAAAAATACCTTTTCAAAAACAATAACTTCCCTTTTTGAAATCAACTGACTTTTCAAAATTGATAACTGCCTTTTTGAAAATTGAAGAAAATTTGGAAAGATAATTTCAATCAATTAACAACTAATAGATAATCGTACATTTTCAAATTTAAAATAGAAATAACTTATAGTCATAACTCTTGGTCTTCTAAGTTTGAACACTTATAGACTTTTACCTTTGAGTCTTGAGTGTATCCAGACTTTGCTGAGTAAGTGATATGATATTTAGTCTAGTACGAATAGACTAAAATAGATTTTTCTCTAGTGGCTTTGTAAATATGTCCTCCGGTTGATTCTTAGAGTCAATGAATTGGATCATTACTTCTCCATTTTGAACATGATCTCTAATAAAGTGATGATGAATCTATATATGCTTTGCTCTTGAATGAAGAATAAGATTCTTGGTAAGATTAATCGCACTAGTTGTCACATTTGATCTTGGTGCAAGAGTCTTCGATTCCAAAGTCTCTCAGTTGTTGTTTTATCCATAAGATTTGTGAACAGCAACTTCCAAGAGCCACATACTCTGCTCCTACTATTGAAAGAGCTACAGTACTTTGCTTCCTTGAAAACCAGGATACTGTCCTATTGCTGAGTAATTGACAAGTACCGAAAGTGCTCTTCCTTTCAACTCTGTAGTCTGCTAGATCTATGTATGAATATCCAATGAGAGTAAAGTCTCATTCTTTGGAATACCTTAGATCGAACTTAGAAGTTGTTGCAACGTATTTGATGATGCGTTTCGCAGTGCTTAGATGAGATTATTTTGGATTTGATTGAAATATGGCACAAATACAAACACTAAACAAAATGTTAAGTCTAGAAGCACTAAAATGTTAAGTCTAGAAGCAGTAAGATAAAGAAGTGAACCCATAATATTCCTGTAAAGTTTCTGGTCAACTTTCTTTCCTCCTTCATCTTTATCCAGCTTCAAAGAACTAGAAATTGGAATTTCAACCTTTTTGCAATTATCTAAACTGAACTTTTTAACAAGTTCTTTCGCATATTTTTCTTGGTAAATGAAAATTCCTTTATTTAATTGCTTCACTTGTAATCTGAGAAAGAAAGATAATTCACCCATCATGCTCATCTTAAATTCATCCTGCATAAACTTAGAGAATTTCTTGTATAGACTTTCGTTAGGTGAGCCAAAAATTATATCATCAACATAAATTTGAACAAATAAAATTTTTTTTACATTCCTTTTTGATAAACAGAGTTGTATCCACTTTACCTTTGGCAAAACCATTTTGGGTTAAGAACTTACTTAACTTGTCGTACCAAACTCAAGGTGCTTGCTTTAAACAATATAGAGCCTTTTTCAATCTGAATACGAAGTCTGGCTTCCTTGGGTCTTTGAAACCAGGAGGTTGTTCCACATAGATTTCTTCTTGGATAAATCCATTTAGGAATGCGTTTTTGACATCCATTTGGAATAACTTGAAATTCTTATAACAAGCAAAAGCAAGTAATAATCTAATTGCTTCTAACCTTGCTACTGATGCGTAAGTCTCATCATAATCTATCCATTCTTCTTGCGTATATCCTTTGGCCACAAGTCTTGCTTTATTCCTTACAACTTTTCCTTTTTTGTCCATCTTGTTCCTGAAAACCGATTTAGCTCCAATAATAGATTTATTTTTTGGTTTATGAGTCAGTTCCCAAACGTCGTTAACACTAAATTGCCTGAACTCTTCTTGCATAACTTCAATCCAACTTTCATCAATTAAAGCTTCTTCTATGATTTTGGATTCTATTTCATAAATAAGAGCTACCACACTAGACTCTTCATGCCTTTTGGATCTTGTACAAATCCCTTAATCAATGTTACTAATGATGAGTTCTTCACGATGACTAGACTTGTGCTTCCAATTACTAGTTGGTTTTATAAATTGCCGAACTTTTTCTTTAGTTGAGTCTTCAACATTAGTTTGTTGTTGTTCTTCTGAAGTCTGAGCTGCTTCATGGGGAGTAGACTTTGTAGAGTCTGAAGTAGGTTCATATTCTTCAGAATGAGTCTGAATCGATTGATTTTGTATAAGATCTTGAAATTTAATATTTGTAGATTCTTCCACAGATTAAGTTTTCTTGTTGTATACTCTATAAGCTTTGCTGGAGGTTAAATATCCAAGGAAAATTCATTCGTTTGATTTTTCTTCAAACTTACCAATTTCGATTATTTGCATTTTTTAAAATAAAACATTTGCATCCAAACACATGAAAATAATAAACATTTGGTTTCTTTCCTTTGAATAACTCATAGGGAGTTTTCTCCATAATTGGCCTTAAGAAAACTCTGTTAATAATATAACATATTGTAGAAACCGCTTCAGCCCAAAAAACGAGATGAAATATTGCTTTCAATTAAAAAAGTTCTAGTCATTTCTTGTAAAGATCTATTCTTTCTTTCTATAACTCCATTTTGCTCAGGAGTGTATGGAGAGGAAAACATATGCTGAAAACCAAATTCTTCACAAAATTTAGTAAAGTCTTGATTTTCAAACTCACCTCAATGGTCTGTCCGTATGCTTGAAATAACATACCCTTTCTCATTCTGTATTTTCTTAGCAAACTTTGAAAAATAAGAGAATGTTTCAGACTTACTTGCAAGAAAGTAGACCCAAGTAAATCGTGAATAATCATTCACTATTACTAGGCAATTTTTCTTTTCACCAATGCTTTGAGTTTTAGTTGGTCCAAAGAGATCCATATGCAAGACCTGCAATACACGATTAGTGGAAACTTGATTTGTTAATTTGAAAGAACTTCTAATATGTTTTCCTAATACATATGGTGTGCATAATTCAGATTTTTTATACTTCAGGTTGGGTAGTCCACGAATAAGCTTCTTTGAGGAGATATTGGCAATTTGCTTCATGTTGATATGACCAAGTTTTTAATGCCAAATATTTGCTTCATCTTGAATTGAGATTAGACATTGAGATCTTTCTAGATTAATATCCAAAAGATAGATATTCACATGCCTTCGCCTAGTAAAGGATTGTGAAAAATCTTTACTAGTTCCCAAACATATTCCTTCTTGAAAATTGATCTTGAATCCAGTGTCGCATAATTAGCTGATAATGAGCAAGTTGTAATTGAGTTCTTCTATTAAGGAAACATTGTTGATTGTGTGACTTCCAATTTTTATAGTTCCACTTCCAACAATTCTTCCTTTGCTGTTTTCGCCAAAAGAAACTTTTCCTCCAGTTACTTGCGTGAGTTTGATAAAGCAACTTGAATCTTCGGTCATATGTCTTGAATAGCCACCATCCAAACATCATTTAACATTTTTCTTGATAGTGACATGCAATTAAAAAAGAAACTTAAGCTTTTTTTGGTATCCACACTTTCTTGGGTCTAGTGGAGTTAGTGCAATATACAGTCTTTACCCAATCCTTCTTAATAGGTCTCCAAACCATAGGATAATCTTTCTCAAAGTGTTTTGAGCTATTACACTTAAAACATCTAAGAGCACTTCAGCCAACAGGTTTAACAAAAACTTTTTGAAAATGATTTCTATAAAAAGCTTTTGTCGGTCTCTGTTTAATTCTTTCATTTACTTTTGGAAAATCAATAAGAGGTATGGTTTCAGAAGTCATTCCCAAACTTGATTTGTTAAAGTAATGTCTTTGTATTGAGAGAATCTTTTCCAATTTCTTAGATTCTATAGAAAATCTTTTTGAAATACTTGAAATATCATTTTTCAATAGTGTATTTTCTTTTGAAAGAGAGTCTCAATTTTTTTTTTTTTAAAGCAGCAAAACTTTTGTCTAGGTTTTCAAACTTTTCTTTCCAAGAGTTTTCTTGTTGCTTCAGTGTAGAATTCTCATTTTTTTAGCTTAGAAATCCTCTTAAGAGAAGCTTTGAGACTGAGACTAAGTTCATTAATATATTTTGAGACTATAGTAGGAACTTTGAAATTACTTACCTCGATTTCACTGTTTGAGTTTGATTCTGATTTTGCCATTAAACAAATATTAACATAATCATCATCACTTTCTTCACATTCGATATCATTCTAAGTTTCTATTTTAAATGTCTTTCTATATTTCTCAGTTTTCCTCTCTTTTTCTTGAGCAAGGGACAGTTGGGTTTGATGTGTCCATTTTTCTTGCATTCAAAGCAAATCACACTTTATTGGATTCATCATCTTCAACTAATTTGTTTTGAAACTTTTGAGAGCTTTATTTCTTCAAATTGAATCTTCTTCCCTTTTTGTTCAGTTTCTTGAACCTTCTTATTATGAGAGCAAGTTCTTCATCGTCCATGTCAACTTCATAAGACTGAAGTGTGCCAACCAATTCGTCAATGGAAAGTGGCATGATCCTTTGTGTTTCCCTAATTGAAGTCTTTACGTGATTCCATTCTTTGGAAAGTCAACGCAGCAATTTGTTAAACTTCATAAATCCTAAGATTAGTTGACCATGATATTCAAGACCATTCACAATTTCTGTAAAATGGCTAAACATGTCAGTGATTGATTCTGTTGGCTTCATTTTGAAGGCTTCATATTGACTAAGTAGAATATTGATTCTAGTTTCTTTTACTTGATCTGTCCCTTCATAAGTAATATGCAATCTATCCTAGACTTCTTTAGTTGTTTTACAAGAAGATATTCTGTTATATTTAGTAGGAGATAATGCACAATATAAGGAGTAAATTGCTTTTGCATCAAGAGCTTGTCTCTTCGTTATCTCTTATTGAGTCATCTCGCTGGCCTCTACAGCTTCTTTCCCCCTTTCTAAGACTGTTATAACTTTAGGAATGATTCCTTTGTTTACCACATCCCATTCCAGAGGATCTTTCAATCTTAGGAATGCTTTCATCTTTGTTTTTTCCATATATTATATTTATTTCCATCGAAATAAGACGGTCTGGTGTTGCTTTACCCTTCAACCAAACCTGGAGCCAACATATTAGCCATGGATCTTTAACTCAGAAGTAAAAACACTTCAATTAAATAAGTATGCAAGCTTTGATACCAATTGAAAGTGCTAGTATGAACACTTAGAGGGGGGATGAATATGTGTAAAAACAAATTCTTCTTTTCTTAACAACTTAATTTAGAATAAAGATATGGAAGAATGTAATCTAATGAATACGACTACGAATTAAGTAAAAATATAAGGAAAGAGAATTGAAACACGGAGTTTATAGTGGTTCGGCTTAGACCAAGCCTACGTCCACTCTCCTGCGCTGACAACCCACTGGCTGGATTTTACTATGAATCAAAAGAGATGTTACAATCTCACATCCTCGATTCCATAATACAGAGACTTTGCTACTCTTCCTCGAGGTCTCACAAATATAAAATCTCTCTTTTGAGTACAGATGAATGCTCAACAATTGAATCAGCAGGAGTTTTAAACTTTGGAATTTCTCTATCTTACACACACTCGAATAACTAAAGCATCTTCCTTATATACTCCTCCATACCTACATACCCATTGGCACCTTCCAAAGGAGTTCTTCCAATCTGCCCGTTGGACATAATCAATCAGAGAAATCTCATGTTATTTAAGGAATATGAAGATAGCCCACCAATCATGTTCGTCCATACAATCAGGATCTAGGTTTCCATAAGTAGATACTTCCAAGTATACTTCATCAATCAACGAATCTGAATTATTTGAATAAATTGCCATGCGAATAATAGATCTTTAGATGCTTTCTCCAGCCATAAGATAATCTTCAACCATTTGAATCAAATCCTTAAAGATATATTCATATCTGGATAAGTCTTCTTTGTCGGTCTAGAAACTGTTTGTGAGGGCAGACTTTAAATCTTGTGTCTGGCAGTCTTCAGTCTGGAGGTCTTCAGACTTTGATGGTAGAGTTTGGAAGTCTTCAGACTAGGAAACGTTTTGTCAACTTCAAAACAAATAAAGAAGATTTCTACAACAATTGCGACCAAATCACTCGATCTTTGGAAGGTATTTGGCTTTTGAAACACTACGCATCTCGAAAGTCCCATGACTAATCATTTCTACATGGGCGCTTTGCTCATTTCTCTAATTTTCTTTGCCCTTTGCGATAATGATTTTTTTTTTCTGCAAGCACTTGGATTTTGATCATTTTTCTTTCACATAAGATGCAACCTTTTGGCTCTTTTTCTTGATGGGCATTGGCCTTGCTTTTATTAGACACACTGCTTTTTCATGCCCCCTAGTTTGTCGACCTTTTTGTTCTTTGAACTTTTGGAGCTCTTGTGACTTTCGAGATGCTTTTCATGTTTTCTTGTAAATGCCAATTATATGTGGTCAATCCTTATACCTTGCCCTAGTGAAGGGAGATAATCACCGCTCGGGGTTCAGAAATGAATAATCAGGCCCAAATTGGTTAAAGCAATGGGTATCAATGTTTGGGTAAAGAAGAAAATGCTCTTCTTCACCTTGGGATGAATCAAGCTTTAATGAGAATTCCTCCGAAGCTATCACTAGAAGATTGATGCAAGTGAAAGTAATAAAATCTTTCTCAATCCTTTGCCCTATTGAGAGTGTTAGTATGAACACCTAAAGGGGGTGAATAGGTGTATAAAATAAACCTTGGCAAATATATGCGGAATAAAATAAATTTCGAGTAAAATAAAGGAGTTAGGGAAGAGAATAAGAACACAAGATTTATAGTGGTTCGGCTTAATCTAAGCCTACGTCTACTCTCCCACGCTAACAGCCTTCTTGGCTGGATTCCACTATGCAATCAACAAGAGATTACAACTTTGAGTGCAAATACTTAGTGGTATATCACACTATCTCACTAAGTCACTCTTTTGGTATTTCTCTCACGATCACAAACGTTTAAGCTCTCAAGAGACAAGTATATGATCAAAAGTCGCTCAGACTTTGGAATTATAAATTCTACGCTCCATCTCTTACTTGTTCATCGGTCCATGATCTCCTTAAATACTCCTTCACTTCCAAACTACCCGTTGGACAGTATCTCGGAGAATTGTCTTCCAATATACCCATTGGACAGCTCTGTATCTAGAAGATTTGGTAGCCATTGAGTGACAAAGGTAGAATCCCAAATTGATTCCGATCGCTCATACAAACGGAATCTTGGTTTCCACAAGTAAAGCTTCTTTGTATAGAAAGTTCTTGTCTTCAAGATCCAATCATCAATCAAATGGATTGAGTCAATCAAATCAATCTTGACATGGAATCCAAACCAGATCACTAGCCATTATATGATTGGGCTTGAGTTACGTTCTGTCGAGTCTTGATGTAAAGTCTGAGAGCAATAGACTTTATAATCTGAGTCTGAGTGCGATAGACTTTACAATCTGAGTCTGAACATATTCTGCTTCTGAACATATTTAACTTTAAGATTTGTACCCAGTTCAGCTTCAGCATAAAGTCTGTCTTCTGGTTCATCATTCACGTTCAGTCTGGAATTAGTCAAAGTTGAGCAGACTTTTGATGTAGAACAGAATTTGACACTAAAGTCTAGCAGTCTTCAGACTTTGAGTCTTGAGTCTAGCAGTCTTTAGACTTTGACACAGAAGTCTGGAAATCTTCAGAATATACTTTGGACATGTGTTTTGTTCAATCTTCTAGTCGTCTTCGCACTTTGACAATATCTTTTATATGTTCTATCATCTGCATGGTCTATTACTCAACCATCAAACATATTAGTAGCCTTTGATTTATTTTGTCATCTTTAAAACATCTAAGGGATTTCCCTAACACCTTCAACATGACTGTAACCTCCCATGCTACCCCAATGTAGGGACGTTATTGATAGGGGTGTGTTGAAGGATCATCTTTATTTGGCCTAAAGGGCTAGCAAGAGATTAGCATGGTGCTTGGGATTGATGAAGAAAGTGCCTTTATCATTTTGATCTTTGCGCTCAATGTGAATGAATCATTCGTCCTAAGAGAATGTTGTTTTTCACTCAACTCTCAAAAGTGTTTGAAGGATGTGTTTGGAAATGGCTTGCCTTTCCTCATCCTAAGTATCCTCTGTTTGGCATGATTAACATCTCTATTTCACTCTGTTGAGATTATTTGAGTAGATTAATCTCCATAGGGAATTTTGATTCAACATGAATAATCCACAAAACAAGAAAACGATTTTGAGATAAAAAAAGGACGCTAAAAAAATTTGTAGAAATTTTTTTCAATTATTAATTTTTGTGCTTGCCTCTAGGAAAGCGCCAAAGGTTCTTTTTTGTAATGGAAATTCTCTGTTTTTTTCTTTTTTAAAAAAAAAAAAAAAAGAAATGAGAAGAAGGGTACTTACTTGCAGCATGACAACTCGATAACCCTTCGTTGATATTTGGCAACTCAACAATACCCTTTCCTTGCATTTGCTTTTAAGTGCTTGATGTTTTCCTGATTCCTTGATGGAAGGTGCTGCTTCTACGGTCAATGTGCAACTTTTTCATTTATCACCCTATAAGAAGAGGAGATGAAACAGGTTATCTCCATGCTTAATTGGGTTCAATTAAGGAATGATACATCCTTTTTTGATGAATGTGACAATATTGTTCCAGCACACTTCATTGGTGGGGGAATGAGAGGATTTTCTCTGAATCAGATGTTGTTCTCCCACTTTTTATTTGACAAACTTTTGATTTGTTTGAGTCTGTCATGTACCAAAGAAAAGGACATGTTATTTTTTATGCTGAAGAAAATAAAGTTTAGGAACTAGATACATCATTTTCAAAGTCGAGCGATCAACATCCCAAGGTATCTCTCATGGAGGGAGGGATAATATTGCCCATATGTTTCATCATTCGAATCTTTCTTTGTTTAAGATGAACAAGACCCAATAATACTCCATTGCATTTGTTGAAACGTTACAAAACTTGGTACTCTTGATGTCTCATTGACAATGAAAAGAAAATTAAGTCAGAATCGGTATTTGAAATGAATAATTGGATTCGATACAGTTTACTCTTCCTTTGAACTCGCCCTTTTGGATATTTGGCAACTCCTTTCATTTGTCTCATCATGCAAAGTGAACGAGATCGATGGGTTGTTTTGGCATCTAAGGCATTTGCGAATAACAAAACTTCCTAGAATGGAATTCAACTTCGTTTTGCCTCTATGGAAAATTGGCGCCGAGGATGTTATGACGCATGCTTATTCCTCAAGTTCCATGAGCCTACACTTTTATCTTTTAGAATGAGCAAATGTCGATCTCAAGTAAACTCATCGTCCTACCAGAGAAAGCGATTTCGTGAAGAGAGAACCTTAAGCAAAGCTTTCTTGAAATTCATTTTGGAAGGTGAATGTAAAGATTCACTTGAAATAATTCTGAATTCATTTTTTTTAAAGGGATGATTTTCATGAAGTTGAATTCCATTATTAAAAATTGTGAGTTGCATGATTTACAAAAAACAACAATTGGATTCGCAACCAAAACTCAAAATGGAAAACATGGTTCTTGACAAGAATAAAGACAATGATAAAATGCAAGAAACTCTTGCACAAATGAAAGTAAAAATCAACTCTTATCCTAGCTCTTAAATTCACTTCTCTCTGTGGTCAAACACGAGAATGTCATGGAGCATTACACATAACCTGCAAAAAGATGACAATGTCAGTATGTGAATGAGAAAATGATATCTCAATGAGGTCACTTCTTACAATAAAATCGAGGCAACGATACATGCCCCACAGTTCTTATTATGGGGTTTTAGTATTTCGCCAAGATTTTATCATAAGAGAAGACATCATTAAAATAATCAATCCACGGTCATCAATCGAATATCCACTTTTATTCCAAAAGTTTCTTATGCAAAATTGTCATTGATTTTTGAAAGATTGATTTGTGATTTTACTCCTACAAAAAATGAAGTGACTTCTATTTTGAGAAATTTGTATGCAAAATGATTTGCATTTTAGTCCCAAAATGCCAGAATGAGAGAACTTGATAAAAAAAATGTAATTTTAATTTTTGTTCCCCAATATAAAATCATAACTTGAAAGTTTTTTTTTTTTAAATGATTTCGAGCCTATAACTAGAAATTTAAACAAAAGCATGTGTTCAACAAGGCCAAATCAATGTGTTTAGAACTTGCATTCAATGTTCACTTGTCAAAAGTGGTTGCCAATTTTTTAATCACAAGCCTATAACACTGAGGGCATTCGATTAATTTCCACAAATTTCAAGATGAAAATGCAATACAAAATGAGTAAATAAAAAGGAAAATGATACTTACAACAGGTGCCGACCTTTATCTCTATTTTTTTTTTCCAATCACATAGACATGCCCATGACATGTGGTTCAATTTCTACTCTATACGGCTTAAAATGGAGCCATGGGATCACTGGACCGAACCAACAAGGTCGTGGCTGGATCGGGTTACCCATGACTCGGCTTCGTCAAAGAACCGACCTGTGTCATGTGGTTGCAGACCGGGGTGGGTACCTTTGACATGAAGAAATAAATTTCAAAGTTGAGACAAGCGACTTGTACTACACAGCTATAGTCGAAGTGGTATCCACCTCAACATCATCCAAGGTGATCCCATGTGGCCTAGGTCCTGTGGTAGGTAGTGTGTGCCATGGTGTAGTGCAATGCAGGAAATGCGGGCATGACAATTCATAGGCAAGCAACACTTCATACATAAAAAATAAACCATACATTCCTACACATGTGGCATCCTAAAATTCAAGTCATCCTCTAGAGGAATTAAAGCCAATAATTAGGTAATGAAAATTACCTATGGTCTATGTGTTAGCCATTAGTTTTCTTAAGGCTATGTGTTATTGTGCTTGTGTTTATGAATTTTGAATTTAGGACTATAGGATAAATTAATAATTTATGCTTGGCCATACACTTTATAAATTAAATTTCTATAAATAAAATATTACAAGATTTTGGCCATGTGGAATTTAGTAATTTAATTCTTAAAAGAAAGAATAAGAAAGGGGTAAAATTGATTGTTAATTGGGTTGGGCCTTAGGCCCAATAGCTTGAGCCTTTGATGGGCCAAGCTAGTCTGCCCAATTAGGCCCGCAAAAAGGGGGCTGTCGCCGGCCCAAAAGGAGGCCCAAGCCCATCTTGCATGTGTTGTGACAAGTGGCACAAGACTCTCATGCATTGGCTTAGGGAAGAAGGCCATGCATTGGCTGGTTTGTAGGCAAGTAATCATGAGGTTTAAGGGGGATAAAAGGGAAGGAAAGGAGAGAGAATGGCTGGTTAGCCATTCAGCCAAGAGAGAAAGGGAGAGAGAGAGAGGAAGAGGGTGCGGCCGAGAGAGGGAGGCCGAGAGAGGAAGGAGCCACCGCGTCCGACCGCCGTGCTCGCCACCTTGTGCCGCCGTTCGTGTGGTCTAGAGGCAAGTGGGAGTCCTCTAGCTTCTCTTGCATGTTTGTATGTTTCTTGCATGTTGAATCTTTGAGTGTTTAAGTGAGAAAAACTGAAGCATGAATGATGTATGTTTAATGGTATGGCTGTTCGTGTTCGGACCGTGTGAGTTAGAAACTTGTTTGAGCTTGCATGTGTGTTTGGAGTCCGATTTTGGCTTCTATTTCTCCATAAAATTTTTAGCTAACATCTTGTACTACAACATACTGAAATTTCGTGGAAAACAATGGAGATTTGAGGGGTCAAACTCTCATCTTACGGAGATGTCAGATCTGGAATGTTTTCGCATAAATCCGTTCGAGTCAAAATGTTGTGAGAGCTTGCATGCATGTTTAGAGTTCGATTTTGGCTTTGGTTTCTTCATGAAAGTTGTAGCTAACATATTGTACTATAACATACTGAAATTTCGTGGAACATGATGGAGATTTGAGGGGTTAAAGTCTCATATTACAGAGACCTCAGATCTGGAGAGTTTTTACTGACCTTTTGCTGGATTCAATGGTTGTATGTTGGTTTTTGTTGAGAATCTCACTTCGATTTCTTCATGAAAGTTGTAGGGAACATCTTAAAATACAGCATACTCAAATTTGAAGTGAAATGAACAAGAATAGCCTAGTAAATCAACTAGATCTTGAAGACGGTGATTCTGGTGATGTATTCCGAGACACCCGAGACTTCATGGACATAGATGATGACTATAATCTGGTTATTTGACTTATATCTCTTCATGAAACTTGTAGAGGACATCTTGATGTATAACATATCAAAATTTCAGAGGAAACGAAAGAGAATAGGTAGGTTAAAACTCAATATTTTGGAGAAGCTTGCACTGAACGATGCGGTAACGGATCCAGAAGCTTCGTGAGACTGTATAAAATAATATAAAAAGAATCTGGCTTGGAAGTCTTCACAAAAGTTGTAGGAAAATATCTTGGCTATCACTGGGTAAAATTTCGTAATTTTTGGAGGTCGTATGGATATTTTAATCGAATTTCTTCGGAAACTGTGTATTCTGGTTTCATCCGAAAGTTTCATGCTGTTTTGTGTAAATTATGGATTTGTGTGGATTTCTCATTGGCCGTGTATTTTGCATGAAATCATTATCCTATTGCCTTATTTATTACTTGCCTCAATTTTATGATTTTTGAGATTATATAAATAATTAAATTTAATATTTTTGAAAATGGCACAAGCTGGAATTTAAATAAAAATAAAAAGGGGCATGATAAATGGATTATTTTAATTGGCATAAATTCCATGAATTTTATTGCACCATGTAGTGTGTGTGATGAGGTCTGGATGTATGCATTAAGATGCATGTGTGAATTCAATTGCTGAACATGATTGTTGATTTGCCAATACATCATATGCTATGCTAAATTAAGACCGAAATTGGTGAACATGAATAATGTTAAATGAGGAGATTGTTGTGGTGGATGATGATGCCTGGTGGCCTAGTGGCGTAATTCCGGAGATTCTCCGGGAGTGTCGGGATGCCCGGTGATATACGGTACGTAATTCCAAGGGAGGCCTGGTGGTATGTCGGTACATAATTCCGGAAGCCTTGTCGGAGGTCTTTGCCCGAAAGGAACACCTCGCGATGCTAGGATTGGGATGCGGGATGCCCGGCTAGAGAGTATAAATGCCGGAGGCCCTGTCGGAGGTTTCTGCCCGAAGGGAATACCTCGTGATGCCAGTTGGGATGCGAGATGCCCGGAATGTGGGGGGCCGGATGCCCGGTGGCCTGGGAGGCTGAATGCCGGAAGCCTCGGAGGTCTTTGTCCGAGGGGATGATGAAATTGATGATTTGAGGAATGGGTGATGTGGTGATCAAATTGAAAGTTAAAAGTGGAAATTAAACCATGGCATGATATGCATGATGATATGCATGATGATGATGGTGATAATGATGATATGTGATGTGAAATAATGATGATCACCCATGGCATGACATGCATGATGATATGCATGATGATGATGGTGATGATGATGATATGTAATGTGAAATAATGATGATCACCCATGGTATTATATGCATGATGATATGCATCATGATGGTGATAATGATGATATGTGATGTGAAATAATGATGATTACCCATGGCATGGCATGCATGATGATATGAATGATGATGAGATATGATATGGCATGATGACATGTGTAATGTGATGATGTCATGATGATGACATGTATGATATAATGATGCCATGATGATGATGACATGTATGATATGATGATGCATGATAGTGATGACGCATGGATTTCATGATGATGATGACATGTATGATATAATGATGCAATGATGATGATGACATGTATGATATGATGATGCATGATAATGCATGTTTATGATTTACATGATGCATTGAGTTGTTATTGGATTCCTTTACCTGCTAAGTGGTTGTACTCACCCCTTTTGGGGACCAACATTTCAGATTAGTAGATGGTTTGAACGGTTGGATATAACCGTGAGGAGAAGAATAGCAAGGGAAGGAGCTTTTGGACGCCGATACTAATCGATTGACTCTAAAGTATACGACTGTTAGAAGAGACGTCGGTCATTTTTTGAAGTATAGCTATGTATAGAAAGACTATGGCATTTTGATGTATCGACTACTGATGTCCATCAAGTTATGTAAATAAAAGTGTACGGCTTTGACTTATATAAAATGTTTAGTTAGTGTGCATTGATTTCTGAACATAGGGAAGGGAGTTTGTTGGATGTGCTTCCGTATTTAAATTGCGCAAGGGACCGATCTAAAAGATGTAAACCCCTAGGTTGTATGGACCCGCTACAATTGAAATGGTATCAGAGTGATATGTTAATAAGGAAAATGAAAGGTAAGCGACGTGGCGACCCTAATCGGATGGGGGTCGTCGAGGGGTGCCACAACACATCACTTTGCAAGATAAAGGTGAACAAACACTTCCCCTTATACCTCCCATTCATAAAAAAATTTAACACCTTTAATGTTAGGGACGTACCTAAAATCCTCTCTGCCTAAACAAAAATATTTTTGAACAAAATTAATTTTGGCTTAAATCTTCTAAAGTTTTAAACCAAGTCTCCAGTGGAGTCGCCAAGCTATCGTGACCTACCCTTGGGGGGAGGGAGTAGGTTTAGGGGTATTGCCTAAAGGATGTGCTTAAGTCCCATGATTAAGCACGGGCTCTCCCAAGCCCATACACTGCTTGATGTTGGGAGTGTACCTCACTTTCTACGCAACCAGAGAATTTAAGGTAGGGGACTTGATTACACTAATCGACTATTTAGTGCCATTTCGGTACCTAATCTTGTTCATTTTAATAAAATGATTTTTTGGCAAGCGGTTTGAATTGATTTTATACTTATTCACTAACATGTGGGCGATCATGCAAGTGTGCAATCATTAAAGTAATGATCATAGCTATCAAGATCCTAATTGTAGTAAAATTAAATACGTACAATTAAACATAATTAGATATGCAAATTAAACATGCGATATAATCAATATACGAGCAAATAAAAGCCTAATTGCACTAAAAAAAAACAAGACATGGCAATTCCTAAACAAGACATGCGATACAATTTTTTGTTGTTTTGTTTTTTTTTTTTAGTGACTACTTCCTCAGTTTGTACACGATTAAATCCTAAATAAAATTGTAAAATTTATGTGTCAACAATACCTTAATAAGAAGTCTATGTGAAATGACCTAAAGTTTTTGCAGTGAATGATTCAAGTAAGCTTGTATGTAAATTAAGGATATTATGGCTTCAAACAAGCTTCTAAACAATGGTACTTGAAGTTCTATAGTATTGTCACTTCGTTCGGTTTTGTTGAGAATAAAATAGATCATTGTATACACTACAAGGTCAGTAGGAGGAAATTTATTTTTTCTCATATTTTATGTAAATGACATATTGCTTGCAAGTAACGATATTAGATTACTACATGAAACAAAGTAAATGATGTCAGAGAAATTTGACTTGAAAGACCTTGTGGGGCATCTATTGTCCTTGGCATTAAAATTCACAGGGATCGTTCTCCTCATATATTAGGTTTATTCCAAAGGGCATATGTTAATCATATTTTGGAAAGATTCAAGATGCAGCATTACAAGCCAAGAGTTGCTTTTGTCGTTAAGGCTGATGATTGAATCTCCCACATTGTCCTCATTTAGATTTTAAGAAAACCCAAATGAAGGATGTATCTTATGTTAGTGTACTTAGAAGTATCATGTATGCTCAACTTTGTACTAAACTAGATATTGTCTTTTGCAATAGGACTTCTAGATAGATATCAGTCAAATGTAGGACACGATCATTGGATTACTGCCAAGAAGTTTTTGAGGTACTTAAAAGGTCAAGAAACTATATGGTGATTTACAAACATGTTTAGGACCTAGAGTTAATAGGGTATTAGGATGCAAACTTTGCTTGCTATCAAGATAACAGGAAATTGACAACGGAATATATTGTTATATAGCAAAAGGTGCAATATTATGGCAAAGTGAAAAAGCAGAATCCATATCATCCTTTATTGTATAAATGGAGTTTGTAACATGCTTTTCAACTGTTATTTGGGATATTTGACTTCAAAACCTTATTAGAGAGTTGACCATACTTGGTTTTGTAAATAGACCCATATGGTTGTATTGAGACAACAACTCTTCAGTGTTGTTTATCGATAACAATAGAGGTCTTAAGGGGTCTAAATATATGATGGTCAAGTTTTTAATAATAAAGAAATGACACATAATGGTGACATTACAGTAGATCATATTTTCATAGATGATATGATTGTGGATCCACTAATTAAAGATCTTCACCCTTGGGTGCTTGAACGACATGTTATAAATGTAGGTTGAAGAGCATCATTGGACGCTACTGTTTAGTAGAGCTATTTTGGTTGCTCTAATAAAGCTTATATATGTGTTACGCACTCAATAAAGTGTTTATGAATGTATTGTCACCATATTTAGTTGACTATATGTAATAGAAATTGCAAGGTATTATGTAAACCTTGAGTGAAGGTTGAGCATATATGTCTTGATTACACATAAATAAAAGTTAATCATAAAGATAAAACATATGTGGATTCATTAGAACCATAAATATATTCTCTAGTGGCACATCCGGTTTTTTATGACACTTAAAGTAAGAGAATAGTAATCGATAAAGGGGATAACACATAAGACATTACTTCTTATGAGGTGTTAACCATTTGCTACATAATCATATTGAATTCATATTAATAAAGTTGAAAGCACTTGTGATCATGAAAGACTCTGTGTGTATACATGCGGTTACCATCATAATTCGGTATTTGAGACATCATGAGATATGATTAACTATTAAGAATTGTCTGTAAACCAACATAAATGTGCGCACATACAGTACAATCTCAATTAATATAGCCTAAGTAGGAGAATGTAAGAGTTTTATTTTTGTGGGCTGCATTAATTGAAATTGTAATTTACTATTTTACTGGGTTGGTCTAATAAGGTAAGACATAAGGTTTCTTAATAGTCAAATATTGACATAACTTTTGTAGATAAAAAAGTTGAGTTCGGCTCATGATGAGAGAGCCTGACTAGAAAACTCTATACATAGCACTAAGGTCTCTCATCTAATCTTTTTACTTCAATGAACACTATCACCTCAAATAAGGCAAGTTGCAAAGGGCTATCTTATCAAACAAAGATTTGAGGGCAATAGAAGAGAACTTGAGTGTTGGATCATCGTCTAAGGTCAGATCGTTGTCTAAGCGTCAGATTATCGCCATTTCACATAAAGAACGATAGATTCCAAAATAGGTAAGCCCATCTTCATCTTCTCCTTCAATATGTTCGAATTTATAGTTATGTTGATCTTGGGATGATGCTTCTACGACCAACACATCCATCACCAGAACGATGAACGCAAAACACACCACACACATGAAAGTAACTGTAATGAAGAACATAAGCGAGGAATCATCACTATGACCTATAAAAACCAACAAAATATGAACAAAGGGATGTACGATTTTAGCAAGACGGACATAACTTTCATGGGTGTCGCAGAGACATTTCGTCGAACACTCGATGGTCGTCGACTGGAATGCAAATGATAACTCAACTGGGATATCAAACGGCGACCGAAATAGAAATAGACAACCAAGCAGGGTCCAGAGGCAACAAAACGTAGCACCGCCAGGTTAGAACTCGAGCAAACTGAAGAACTACGAGCCCCAGTCCAACGAGCTCAAAAAAACTTACTAAGAAAAAGAACATTGGGAAGCGGGGTCATGAGCACGGCCGAGCTTCTCTTATGCTCTTCACTATCTCTCACGACACCTTCTCTCTCTAGCTCTCTCCCGGATCTCCTTTCTCGAGCCACTCTCTCACTCATGACTCCCTCTCTCTTCAAACTGAGGCCCCCTCTCCACTTGCTTTCCTCTCTTCCCTTTAAGCTCGGCTAGCAATCACCCATGGCTCCTGCCATCGCCAGCTGCCTTGCCGATCTGGCCCTGACCTTGGGATCATCCTGTGCGATCCTCTGCCTCGCCTGCTCCTCTAGCTTGTACCTTGCATTCATGTCTTTCTACGGAGAGCGTGAGAAAGGGAGGAAGAGGAAAAGAAGACCATGCTGGTGAAGGAAGGGGAAAATGAAGAAGGCCGGGCCAGGCCCAAGCCAAATGAAATGGACAAAGTGAAAAGTAAAGAAGGCCGGGCTAGCCTGGCCATGGCTCGGTCTCTCTTGTTTTCTTCTTCTTCTTTTTTTAATAATCTTTTTCTCTCTTTTTTTTTTCATTTTTTTATTACTATTGATACATATGCTCCTAATCTCTATTTCTAGGAAATTTAATGAAAGTTATTTTGTTTAAGGGCTACAAATTAATGTCTAGTTTTCTACGCGATTAAATCTTATATAAGAATGTTAAAATTTAAGTGTCAATACATCGTTACCCTTCATTATTTGGCACATGTATACAAAACAAATTTTCGACAAATTTAATAGTTATAAACATCTAGACTTATCCATTATTCCCATGTTAAACAAAACACATTAGCTGGTTTTTATTAGTCGACTGGGGGAAGGGGCGGGCGATGTTTAGGTTTCAGATCTGGAAAAAAAAAAAAAAAACGGTCTTTCGTTTCGGGTCGGAATAACCCGCACGCCTCTTGCCCTCATCGCTCTCTCTCTCTCTCTCCAGCTAGCCGTATAAAAGCCTACATGCCTGCTGGAGCTCCTCCCTCTCTCTCTGTGAACGGCGAATCGGCTTGAATTAACCCAATAACCCGCACGCCTCTCTCCCCCATCGCTCTCTTTCTCAGCTCCATCTGTTGGCAGCCGAAGCCTCTCCCTCTCTCTCTGAACGGCCGATCGGCTTGAATAAACCCTATAACCGGCACGCCTCTCGCCCCCATCGCGCTCTCTCTCTCCAGCAACCTTTGTTAACCCTACATGGCTGCCGAAGCCCCTCCCTCTCTCTGAAGGGCGAATCGGCTTGAATAAACCCAATAACCCTCACGCCTCTGGCCCCCATCGCTCTCTCTCTCGGCTCCGTCTGTAAACCCTTGCCGAAGTCCCTCCCTCTCTCTCAACGGCGGATCGGCTTAAATAAACCAAATAACCCGCACGCCTCTCACCCCCATCGCTCTCTCTCAGCTACCACTGTAAACCCTAACCCTACATGGCGGCCGAAGCCCCTTCCTCTCTCTCAACCCTACATGGTGGCCGAAGCCCCTTCCTCTCTCTCAACGGGGAATCGAATCTGAACGCTGCCGCATATTTTGGTGGACAGTATTATGGTATCCTCATATTCAATAGACAGAGCATCATTCTCTTCTATGGACCCCAATCCTCAATCGATTTTGATGGTATCCATTACAGCGGCGAGAATGCAATTGCTTTGATGCATAATGAGTCGGGGCATTCCCATCACATCGTGATGAAGGTGTCCTCATTTTTCGAACCCATGATGGGTGTGCTCATTGCTACATTCATTGGACGTTATACTCTCGCAGGCCAAGAGAGAATGTTCAACCAGGTATGTTCTCTCTCTTTTTAGAAAGAACAGTCCATGTCTTAGGATGAAGACTGACTTAAGTCGTGATTAGATGTTTGTTTTAGAAGAAACGGAAGGGATAGTGGGGAGACGGATTACGTATTCATTATTTCGTACACTGCCTGGTCCGCCGGCAGATCCGCTTGTGCCACCGGCGGACCCACATGTGCCACGGGCTCCACTCATGCCACCGGCACTGCCGAATGGCCCAATCGCACCAAGAGCTCGGGCACTGGTGAATGGCACGGCCACACAAAGCAGCGGCTCTGGGTACAACATCATATATGACTTAAATACTCCTTAATTGAAGTTTTATATGCTTGTATGGATTTTAGTCTGTAGTTAATCTATTCCTTTCAAACCAACACAATTGCATCCATTTTGATGGTGATATCTATAGTGCAACATCTGACTCGTTATTACGATATTGTGTAGGTTCATCAATTGATTCAAGCCTTCCCAGCAAAAAAAAAAAAAAAAAAAAAAAAAGGCAGTCAATTAGTCTTATCCATTCCACTTCTCCTGCTATTGGCTTTTTATTTTATTGCTACTGCTACCATTAGGACTACTGTCGTAGACGACCAATGTAAAAATCTTTTTGACGCTTAGAGCTTCTCACATTAGAAGAGGGCTTTGTAGATGTTCAAATGATGTGAAAGTCACTATTGCCTGGCATGGCTGTTATTACTTCTATGACTTAAATATTTGTCTCAGCTCCTAACTTATATGCATGTGTGGATTTTAATCTGAAAATATTAATCTATGTTTTATATGCTTACGTGGATTCTAATCGGTAGCTAACCTCATATATTACTTATCATATGCTTTTTAAGCCAACACTATTGCATCCATTTTCTTGGAGATATCTATAGTGCAACATCTGACTCTATATTAAAACATAACAAAGAGCATTTATACTGAGCCTTAGATGTTGATCTTGGTTCATCAATTGGATAGCAAACCTTGTTTTTTCCTTTTTCTCTTTTGACCTTTTTCATTGGTAAAAGTAGAGTAGTCGAACTGAAATGATCCATTCACATGTCGCTGTTCATGCTATAGAGACACGAAATTAGACCAAAATCAGCGACTTTGGAGCAGAAAAAACTGATTATATTCAGTGCGAACAATAACAGCAAGCATCGGACTCATAGAAACCAAATACGGGCATTCAGCCTGGGCATTTTATCAAGCATAAAACGTGCACAAAAGAAACAATAAACTTTTGCATCGACCGAGACTCAAAGGTGAGCCTAGGTTTCTAACCGAACATGCTAGCACAAACAGAAACATCCATGAAGGACCAGCACAACCATAGTTCGTGTGAACTGGTCGGTCGCGAGCTCTGGCCCAACACCTCCAAAATGGGGCACCTACCGTTTGGAAGACCTATTGAGTTCAGGTGGCGAGCAATGATCCGACCTCAAGTGATGGTGATGCTCTCTCGATCTCACTCTCTCCCTCTGGCTTTCCCTTAGATCTCTCTCGAGCTCCCCCTCTTTATCGCTCTCTCTGCCAAAACAACCCCCACCCCCCCCCCCCCCACCCAAATGAGCCCCCCTCTCTCCCTAAAAGGGTGATCAGCAAGCGCACGTGGCTTCTGCCACTACTTGCTTGCCGGCCGGCCTGATCCCAACCTACGGATCATGGCTTTTTGCTCGTGTACATCTCTGTCGCCATAGAGGAGCGCGTCGCGTGAGGGTCGGAGGAAGAAGATGGCATGTGGGCTAGGCTAGGGCAAGGACAAAGGAAATGGGCCTAGTCCAAGCAAGAAAAAGGAAGAAGAAGGGAAGAAGAAGAGAAAAGAGAGAAGGTCAGGCCGGCCTAACCCCAACCGGTCTCGTTTGTTTGTTTGTTTGTTTTTTTTTTTTAAATAATAAAATAATAATTTTTTAATGAAATATTTTTCAAAAAATTTCTAACAATTAAGACTAATATTGCGAATGTTCCTAATGTCTGTGTGAAAATTATTTTGTTTAGAGTTAGAAATTAATCCCTAGTTTTCTATGCAATTGAGTTCAAAATAAAAAGAGCAAAATTTAATTGCTAATAAAGGTCGCGGGCTCAAGCCTCACTGCCAGAGGCCACGAGCTCACTTGATGGCAAGGCTCGATGCTCACCGACCTCGATGGAGCTCAAACCTCGTCGCTAAAGGCCACGAGCTTGCCTAATCTAGTGAGGCTAGAACTCACCCATTGTCACCATAGTCGTCGGGGTGAGAAGAAGCAAAAAGAAAAAGAAAGAAAATAAAAAAAGAAAAAGAAATGACAAATTAAAAATTTTATTTTAAAAAAATAAAAAATTGAAATTCAATTGTTAAAAATATATTTTTATAAAAAAAATCATTTTGTTAACCAAGCACTCAAATTAAATCTTTGATAGACTCGAGAAAACGTTTTCTAGTTCTTTTAAAGGGGAAAACATTTTCCGAAGTTTAAGTTTTAGCGGAAAACCTTTTCCATTAACTATGAAAACATTTTCCAAATATATTTTCTTAAGCAAACCAAACATTGGAAAATGATCTCGAAAAATATTTTTCATGAAACAAATGCACCTAGCATTATATTCCAAGTGGCTATCCGATACAGCTTTTCTCAAATAGTATTAATTATGAAAAGGATGCTACAACTTTTACGAAGTGTAATCGCAGCACATTCACGGTCGCATCATCATATGGCAACTTTTAGCAAACTATTCCCAACTAGTTTTAAATTAAACACTAGCTACATTTGGTCATCCGGATTTCTAACAAATATAGAACTAGATAAGATATAATATGAAATCCAGAGGATTTTGCTATATTATATTCATTATTTGGTGATTATAATAATAAAGTCGGATATATTCACATCATATTATATATATATTGTTTGATATAAATGCCTATATGAATCATAAATTTTATAAATGAAAATGGTAAAAATCTCTCGAGACACTCTATTGTTTACTTTATTTTTATTTTCTTTTTTTATTTTCCTCTATTTTTTAATTAATATTTTCTTTCTTCCCCTTCCAACATTCTCTAATAAAATTTTATTAAATTAAAAATTGTGCTAGTATACCTAAAATACTAAAACGCCTAAAATATGTAATGAATATATATTTATATATTGAATTTGTATTATAAGACAATTAAATTCGAATATATAAATAAAAGTAAGATTACATTAAAAACTAAAATTTTAATTTTTTTTATTTTCAATTTCTTATATTAGAATTCAAATATTACTTAGATTGAAATATAATTTTAATTGTTAATTTAGGAAATTTTTTAGTTGAGGAAAAACTTTCCTTTTATAAATATTAGAAATCATATGTCTTTATGTCACATTCCCCATGAAATAACTTTATCCGATCTATATTTCATTTATATTTGATTTTATCCTATCTTGAGCAAGCACTAAATGCAAGATAGGATTTATCTTGATCGCCAAATATAGCCTAAAGTCACAGCATTTCACAGCACAATTATACCACGGCACATATATAGTTTGTATATAGCAATCTCTATGCCGTTGAATCTATATGGCCCTTGATGCACGGAGGACATTATCTTTTAAGACAGATCCTCAGGCTCCGCCTAAATACATATCACCGCCTAAATACATATCACAGAAAAAATCATCTGGGAATATGACGACGGGTCAAGGTTGTAAGTTACAAGAGAGAAGCAGAGAAGTGAACCGGCCGGTTGGTCAATAATAGCGTCTAGGGTCTTAAATCGAAGTCTCTTGGTGGGTGTAATTGGTGGGGGTAGAGGACTCGAAACTTATAGTTGCGACTCCTCTCTAATTCCTGCTCCTAGTTCTTTTGCGGGATAGTAGAGAGAGTGAAAGCCATGGCCGAAAGCCGAGCCTGTGCGAATCCCAGGATTCTGTGCCTCCACGGGTCTAGGATTAGCGCTAGAATCCTCGAGTCGCAGATCCATAAATGGCCCGAATCCATCCTGGAGAAGCTGGACCCGGTGTTCCTCGATGGCCAGTACCCGTCCACGGGCAAGTCGAGCTTGTAGGGCATCTTCGATCCTCCCTGTTGGAAAATATGACTTCGAAATGGGTTGAACAATGAAATTGGATCGAGTAAAACAACTCAGACTTTGAGGCGTAATATCACTTTTTTTAAGGATTTATTTGCCCCCACAACGTTGCTAATGGTCACCGGCAAAAATCCTCTAGGATACAACAAAGTTTCGGATGAGAATACTAGATAGCAATTCTAGTATTTCTCCAGGGTCTCTCTAGGAAAACAATCAAAAAATTGGCTGCAGTTTTTCAGAAAGAAGACTAGAAAAATGACCACATCTTTTCTTCCGAAAATTGACAAGTATATATATATGAAACAGACTTGTAACTATTCGTGAAAAATTGTCAAATAATGAACAAACACGACCTTTAAAAAATTATTTGTATAAACAACCACGACTTTTCGGAAGAAGTCGAAAACCGAACAATTGCAACCTTTCGGAAAATGTTGCAAAACCAAATAAGTAATTTTTTTAAAGGTTGTCTTGAAAAGACACAAATAAAATTCGGAATAATAGTGTTTTTTTTTTTAAAATAGAATTTCGAATTTTCATTTTATATTTCATTTCTGAAAATTCTCAAATTAAAAGGCAACCTTTGAATTAAAAAATAAATAATAAATAAATAAATAAATAGCAAAGGATTAATGCTAATTAAACCGCGGGCGTGCTAAGTTCTAAGTGCTAAGTGCGCCAAATAATCGCGCACCCGCACACGGGTATGGTGGGGTCTAGCCCCACCCAATCATTCCTTTAACTACAAAAAGGAAAACTCACATTTTTAAACTGACCCACTTGCTCCCACATTTTTTATGTGGGACAAAGTAAAAAGTACTCATTTTGTTTTAACAAACAAAATTCCAACACTCCCTACTTCAAGTGGTGTCGCGACCTCCTTTTTTTTTTTGCACTCGCGATCGAGTACGAGCGCCTAAGGAGGCTAATGGCTCGGCTGAAATTAGTTATGCCTGAACTCTCCCAAGTCCACCAATTCACGACTTTAATAGTCTGAGTTTTTAACTTGTAAATCAATTTTTAAAATGGAGTCGCCACTAATCGATTTGGAGTGGGTTGATTAGAAACCCAAGTAAAGTATCGGGAGATATACTCACTCATGCGCAACCAGAGAAATTAGGATGCGGGACTTGATTACACTAGTTAATCACTAATGCCCTTTCGGTACCTAATCTTATTTAAATCCTGAAGTTTTTTGGATGTTCGAGGGATTTTTGGGATTTTTTGGTAATTTTTTTTTGGGAAAATACAAGTCTTTTTGGCTTTTTCTGAATTTTTTAGCTTTTTCATGAATTTTTGGCCTTTTTTGGATTTTTGACATTTTTTGGAAAATATGAAATATTTTTTATTTTTATTTTTTGAAAAATTAAACATTTTTTAAAATATTTTTTAAATATTTTTGGAAAATAAATTATTTTTTATTTTTCTCAATTTTTTTTAAATATAACATTTTTTAACATTTTTTAAAATATTTTTTCGAAATAAAACATTTTTTTATTTTTTTTGAAATCAAGTATTTATTATCTATTTATTTATTTAAAATATTATTTTATATTAAAATAATATAAAAAAACTGACTTGGGTCGGATTCGCGGGTTGGGTACGACTGAGCCAGCGATTCAAATGAGGATGGGCCCGCAACGCGGGCTCGACTCGGATTTTTTAGTCTTTTTTTTTTTTTTATCGAAACAGCGTCATGGCCAGGCGTTTGGGGGCGCCCGGCCCGACAGCCCGAATCGTGACCCGACTCCCGCCGCCCCCGAAATCGTGGAACCCTACTCGGTTCGTGGCCCTGGTCCGATCCGATGACCCGGGGCCACGAACCGGAAAATCGGGAACCCTAGGGTTCCCGATTCGCGGTGTCGAGGGAGGGGGACGAGGCGTCCGGCGGCAGCGGCGGTGACGGCAACGACGTAGAGGACGGCAACAGTTAGGTCTCGAGAGGGGAAGCAGCGACGGGGATGGCGTGAGTAGGGCTCATCATCACTTGTCCTCGGCGTCAACACGGTGCGGCGGCGCAGCTTGAAGCGATGGCGTCTGAGTTTGGTTAAGGCGATGGTGGCGGCACAGCTTGAGGTGCCATCGTCTGGACTGGATTGAGGTGACAACATCGGGGCTGTGATGGAGCTGGGGCGGACGGCGAGTGACAGTGATCAAATGGCGATGGTGTGGCGGCAGACGACAACGGCGACGGGAGCTGATCTCGCAGACGTTTCCCCCTTTCCAGATCTGGCGCCCAGACGATCCTTCCTCTTCTCCGACTTCCTCTTCTCCGGATCTGACCTTTTCCGCTTCATAGCCCGACCCTCTCCTCCGGATCTAACCTCGTTCAACCTCCTCACACTCAGATCTGGGCTTGCGAGCGCCCGGGCCTCCCCTGAAGTCTCTCGGGGGAAGCTTTCGACGCTCGCTCGCTTTCGATCTCTCTCTCCCTCTCCCTCGGGCTCGCCCTTCGAGCTCCCCGAAGTCTCTCGGGGACCCCTCTAAGCTCACCCCACCTCAGCCGGCCTTGCACTCGAGCTCCCCGAAGTCTCTCAGGAGATCTCGAGCTCCGGTGGCCTCTCTCTCTCTCCGATCTCTCTGTTCTGCCCTCTCGTCGACGATGGCCCCCTCTATTTATAGGCGCGGGAGCGGCCGGTTGGCGAGGCTTCGACCCGCCGGTTGGACCGCCGTCCCATCCGCCATCATCTCCTCCTTTGGTCACGTCCCGTTGACGCCAATTGCTCCCTTGCTCCACGTGCGACCGCCGTCCGTCCACCCCCTTCCCCTCCGCCGTGCCCTCTGCGCGTGCACTACAAAGGCACGAGGAAGAAGAAGACGCGGAGGGGCCACGTTGGGCGGAAAATGGGCCGAGGGCCCATGGAGGGGCTGCTCCTCTTTCTTTTTGTTTTTCTTTTGCTTTGTTTTGCTTTTTTTTATTACTTTATTTATTTATTTTTTATTTCTATATTATTTACCTGAAAAGACAAAAAAAAAAAAAAAACTTAATTAATTAATACAATAAACCTAAATAAAATTAAGGCGTCAACAAGTGGTTTCAAGCCAATCAGGCCAGATTTCCAGTTTCATTGGGAGCCCATTTTGGTGTCTATAACTGTACTATATGTTGTGATCACTTCGAAAACTCCGACACCTTGAAATCGGGTTATTTATGTGAAACCCATCACACGGTGCGATGAAATGTCACGACATGATGGGTTCTTAGCAGAAAAAGGAAATTCAACAAGCTGATATTTGAGAGTGTACCAATTCAGGATTTTATGGAGTAGGAGAGCTTCGAAGAGTGCCTCGCTTTCATTGAAGATTTCTTGGTGGAGAACCGTCCCTTTGATGGTTTACTGGGAATTTTCCAGGTGAGTCTGGTCTACTAAAAAGACAAAGGAGAATATTCTTCTTCTTGTTCTTCTGGGTTCCTTTATTTTGAGGCTGGGGCCAGAAGAAACAAACAACCAAAAATTCCATCCTTGTGTTTATGAGATGATTGCATTTTGATTACCACGGGGCTATTCTGGCTGCTGCATTGCCAGGAATGCAGGCCGAGGGACACATTCATGAAGAAACAAAATGCAAAGCATGGCAACTTCTGACTGAGTTCTTGCAATTAACTAATGCTGAAATCTGCAGGGGTTGGTGCTCACCAAGGTGCCCAAAATCAAGTTTCTGATTCTAATGTCTGGGGCTAAGTTTGGCGCGTCAAAATTCAATGCGCCCCTGCTGGCCGCTAATGCGTTTTTGGCTCCTATCAAGTACCCTTCTCTTCATGTTTTTGGTATTTACCTGAACTCAGCTCTCATCGATTCTATTAAGATCAAAATCATGATGGATGCTACCAGTTTCAAAGCCTAGTCTGACGACGTCCAACGATGATGGTCAGTTATAGTTAGGCGTTACAATGATGCATGATGTCGTTAGGCTAAATTCGGCTTTCAAAAGTAGGATTGGTGATGATTTCTCTGCTGCCCTATACCTAAAGGTCTAAGTGAGTCTAGTTGCAGCTTCATATAAAATGCTATTGATCCAGTTCTGGGAAAAGAACTTGGGCCATAATCTGCATTTCTTCAAGAAGATTAGGGACTAAACAAAAGCTATCATTATATTAAGATGTGCTGGAAGATCCACAAGATGCAATCAAGCTTCTGTGAATGCTGCCACAGTCGATAAGCCAAACTAAGAAATAGAGATTAGAATCTAAGTGCATCCCCATGATGAAAGACTGGAAGAACATGGCCTCATTAATCAACAAATCTAACTTTGAGATACATTATAAACCCGTTATGAATCTAGAGAATGCACACTATGAAAATAAGTTATCGCTCCGACTATGTTGCTGTTAGGAAATAATAATAAGGGCAAAGTAGTCAAATACTTAATCTTGAGAGGGTTACTAGGGTTTCCTATATATATATATATATATATTCTTGTAATCTTTTCAGATTAAGTGAATACAATACACAGAATACTCTCTTTTAACATGGTATCAGAGCAAGGTCATCGACGCAGTGCACTTCTCTTCTACACTGCAGATCAGAGAGGACGCTGGTTCTTTTAAGGTCTGAATTCCAGATCTGTCGTGTCCTCAATCATCTTTAACACCAGGGCCAATTTTGTCTCTCTCGGTCTCCATCACTATTTTCATCTTGACCCGCACCGATGAACCCTGCAGTGACCTTCTCATCCTCTCGATCACTATTTTGTCCTGTTTCACATGCGATCACATGTTGCCTGTCTTCATCCAAATCGTCTTCGACACACTGCCTTGGTGTGGGTTAGCGCGCATTATCTATTTTCACTTATCACGGCGTGGTGGATAGACAAGTGTCGAGCACCGCTGATAAGGCAAGGGACGCGTGGTCCTTTTGTCCGGAGTCCTCGGCAAGAAGATTGGATGCATGTTCTAGACTACAAACCGACGGGTCACCCTCTCGAGACTTCCAGTGGAGTTGGGAGACTTCAGGCAGCGCGTCTTCGGAGACACAAGGAAGGAGTCGCATCTAGCAGTTCGTCTTCTTAAGTTGGAGCACTCAGATTCTGGTTCCTTCCTTCATCACCAGCGTTGAAACTCATTGGTGACATCCCAAGGACCTATCTTTTCTAATCATCAGTCGTGCTCAGTTATTGTTCTTGTTCAAGGTTCATGAATTCCTGCAAAAGCCAATCGTGTCTGAGTTGATCTCTATAATTGTGAATGTAGCGCATTGCTTTGGTGTTAGTCTGGTCTTGAATACATGCTCGCTGTCCAGTATACCTTTATGGATTTTCACTAGAGTATATCGCTTCTTGGAGTGTTTGCTTGGTATGTGCGTAGTAATTTTTCAAGTGTTGGATGGTTTTCATAATCTTTGAAGTGCTGGTTGGTATGGTTTTATGGCCTCTCAGTGGAGTATATTGACACAGTGGTGGACTGGTTGAACCCTCGTTTTTCTATGTTATTTTGTGGCTGATTACTTGCCAATGCAGATTAGGATTCATAGGAAGTTGTTTTCAAGACCACATGGAAAGAGAACCAAAATGCAATGAAGCCCCTCCTTAACTCAATGGAAACGATCTTTGAAAGATGCTTGAATTTTTCCCAATGTGCCCCCAAATGCTCTGCAAATCTCCTCCCCTCAATAGCATTCACTTGGTCATTTGTCACATGGTCATTTCAAAAGAATGAGGATACTATTTTATGACCATGGGTGCATTTGTTTTGCCAAAACATGATTTGGAGGACCTTTCTTGAAAAACTGATCGCTTGTAAAGAACAAGAATTCTTTGCTCGGAATTTTAGTTGCTAATTGAAAGATATGATAAATGGAGGCTTGTATGCTTAGTAGACCACATTCCAAGGTGAAAAGCTAATTAACAGTCAATGCGTGTGATTAGTGACACATTTTCGATTGTCAAGGTAATCGGTGTTGCTATTCGGCTTAGTTTATGATTGCACTGCCGTCTTTCGGCAATGTGATAATTGCAACTTGATGTTTGCTGAGATCTTTTGTCTTTTTTTCTTCTTTTCCTCAGAAGTTTGCGATTAAGCCAGTGGAGCCCTCTCAGAGTTACTTATCACCATCCCCATATATGGGTGTTGGGGACCTTCCTCAATGTATTGCGGGAGTGCCACCATATGGTTCTCTCTTTAATAGTTCCTCAATACCACCGTATGACATCCCATTTTTTGGGCTAAGCATATCATTACAATTGTGGCAATCGCCTTTCCATTGGTAGTCCTTATAGGGTGCATTTGGAATTGGCTTTGCAAAGGATCTTTGGGCTTCCAAGGATCTTTTGTTTGGGAACAACTTTGAAATTCCCATTAGGCACGTTGACACCTCAATTTTAATTAGTTTTATTAATTAAGTTTTTAATTTTGTCTTTCCGGATAAATAGATGATAAAAAGATAAAACAACAAAAAACAAAAAGAAAACAAGAAAAAAACAAATAAAAACAAGAAAAGCAAAAAGCAAAAAAAAGTAGCCAGCCCCTTTTTTCTTTTTCCCTTCGCACGACCAGGCCCCCCCTTCTTCTTCTTCCTCCTGTCTTCTTCTTCTTCATTTGCCTCTGCAACTCACGCGCGCAAAGGGTGCCGACGCGCGAAGGACAAGCTAGGGCAGAGAGAGGAGCATAGGCCGGTGGCTGAGAGGACGCGGCATTGATGGCGAGCGAGCCTTCGTGGAGGGGGAGGAACTGAGGCCGGTTCGGCCGGCGAAGGAGGCCGGTTGGCGCACCAAGGACCGCCGGCCTAGCCTCCGTCGACCGGCACCCCGCGCCTATAAATAGGGTGTCGGGGGGAAGGCCAAAGCAGCAGCGAGCTCTGAGAGCTTCCCACTGAGAGACTTCGGGGGAAGAGTCGAAGAGCGAGCAAGAGAGAACTCGGGTCGCGAGCTCGGCTGACCTCCCACTGAGAGACTTTGGGGGAGGCCGCCGGCGAGCGAGTCCGAGGAGGTCAGATCCGGCCGGTGGAGGCTCGGATCTGGCCTGAGCGAGAGGGAAACCGGAGAAAAGGGGGCAGATCTGAGCGTGAGGGGGTTGAACGAGGTCAGATCCGAAGGGGAGAGGGTCGAGATCTGGGCGCAGATCTGGAAATCCGCCGTGCCGAGCCACCCCGAGCCAGGCCGCCACCGCTGCTGTTTTTCCCGACGCCGGCCGCTACCTCCCCCACTCAGACCTGCAACTATTCGAAGACTCGGCCGAATCAAAGCCCTTCATCGCAGAATCATCTGCTGTAGCTCGCTGAGACAGGTACGAGTTCAGTTGCCGTCTTCCGCCGTGCCCCTCTGCATCTCCACCCGTCATCGCCACCGCGCCGTCACGCCGCATCAACCTACAGCTGCTGTACTCCATATCGCTGCCGTCGTCGACGCCGATCTGCCGTCCCAGCTCCTCCGTCAGCATCGCGTCCAAGCGAAAGAGGAAGGAGGCATTGCGTCGGGTCAGAAGCGGGTCGCGGCCGGGTAGGGTTCCATGATCCGGGTCGCGGCTGTGAACCGGGTCGAAGCGGGTCGAATCCGGGTAGGGTTTCTAGAATCGGGTCGCGGCTTGTAATCCGAGTCGGCGGCTGAAGGACGGGTCGGGCATGGTTTTGAACCGGGTAGGGTTCCGCCTGGGCCGGGTTATGCGCGTGGGCCGGGTAGTCTTTGGGCTAAGTCTCTTTTAATGAAAAATCGTCAAAGTGGGTTTGGGCTTTTAGGTTTTTTTTTTTTTTAAAGAAAAAAGGCAAAAAATCCGAGTCGGGCCTGCAACGCGGGCCCGTCCTCATTCGGATCGCTGGCCCGGGTCGGACCCAACTCGAGGATCCAACCCGGGTCGGTTTTTATAATATTTTTAAATAAAAATAAATAAATAAATAATTTATTAAAAAACCAAAAATAACTTATTTTCGAAAAAATATTAAAAAATGTTTTAATTTCTAGAAAATCGAAAAATATTTAAAAAAATGTCAAAAACATTTTATTTTCCGAAAAATAAAAAAATAAAAAATATTTCATATTTTCCAAAAATACCAAAAAGCCAAAAAAAGCCAAAATTTCATGAAAGAGCCAAAAAAATTTCAGAAAAAGCCAAAGAGACTTGTATTTTTCCAAAAAATACCAAAAAACCCCTTTTGTGTCCAAAAATTAGAAAATGACTCAAAAAAAATGTTTTTCCTCTCAAAAATGCATGGAAAATCCCTCGAACATCCAAAAAAACCTCAGGGTTTAAACAAGATTAGGTACCGAAAGGGCATTAGTGATTAACTAGTGTAATCAAGTCCCCGATCCTAATTTCTCTGGTTGCGCAGGAGCAAGTATTTCTCCCGATATTTTGCTTGGGTTTCTAATCGGCCCACCCCAAATTGATTAGTGGCGACTCCGTTTTAAAATTGATTTACAAGTTAAAAACTTGAACCATTAAGTTGCGAATTGGTGGACTTGGGAGAGTCCGGGCATAACTAATTTCAGCCGAGCCATTAGCCTCCTTAGGCGCCCGTATCCGATTGCGGGCGCCGCTAAAAAAGAGGTCGCGACAAGGCCAAAGTTGGCCTTCTCAAGGCTGGAAGCCCAAGGCAGGTGTGAGGGTGCCTTGGGCTTTCAACTTTCTCGGCATACAAGAGGCATTATTCTTTTTTTTTTTTAATTTTCTTCCGAAACTATCCTCACTTACTCTCAATTTTTCCGATTTTGCCCTCGTCATTGGACTGTTCATCTTCTTCTCTGTTGAGGTTGGCTGACATGTTGCTCGAAGCTGTGAGCGGCCGCCGACGGCTTGGCATGGTCTTGGTGGCCCAGGCGACCGTCGCTGGGGAGTGGCTGGGGAGTGGCTGGGGAGTGGCGCGACTGCCATTCGTCTAGGTCGCGACGATCGCTGTGGGGGTTGCTCGACCCCAGGTGGCCCTCGCCGATGGTCTTCAAGGGTCGCTCAACCTTGGGCGGCCCTCCTCAGTTGTCTCCGAGGTTGCCTGAGTCAGATGTCGGCCGCCGGCGACAGATTTAGATAGCCAACGGCCGCCTGCCCTTGCTGATCAATTTTTTTTTATTTTTCTTTTGATAATTTTTTTATCACAAAATTCCTTTGTAAATATAATTCCTCCAAATACCATTTTGCTCAAAGGTACTTTGCGCAATGGACTTTTAAATTGTAATTTAACAAACACCATTTGCATTATGAAAAGTCCCTTCAACCTAAAGTCCTCTGCATTTTCTCAATAGCTTTCCCCAAAAGTCCAATCAAATGCACCATAGATGGCTTCATCCATCTGGAGTGGCACCTTCGTGGATCGATGATTGAAAATGGTCATGATTATTTTGATTTTGCTATGACTTTGGTTGTTGTACTGATTGCTGAATGGCAACTAGGATTCTCCGTTTTGAATGGTTAAAAGATCCTTGCTTCTAAATTATGTGGTTGTTTACTAATATCGTTTGGCCCGAGTATTTTGGCTTTCTTCTTTCGTGCCGTACATCTCCTCTTGAAAGATTTTCCACTTGTTGTGCTAAATCACAGATTAGTGGAGTTACATGAGTGAAAATGAAAAGCATTAATTAACATTGCTTGTGTATTGTCTTTAGGAAGTCTCCGCAAGATCCTGTATAGTTGCTGATTGTTAAAGCTTGTCAGTAATGGCTGCTTTTTGTTCCTTCTCAGGTGGAATGTATGGGATGCCTCCCATGATGGACAGATATGGCTGGGGCTTCCGATGGGCCCCGGTGGCATGGTATATGTGAAATTTCTTTCTGTCTTCGGATGTTGCTGCTTTTTCCTTTTCACTATACAACTACGTTATTCAGTGTTGCTCTTTCAGATGTTATGCATGTCATTGTTCTGGTATTTATTCTCCCAGGGACCATGGCTGGGATTTTTCCCTGGTGATAGACTTCAAAAGAAGGGGGCAGGTTTGTATTCCATGGCTGGTTACTGCTTTGAGAATCAACAATAAGAAGACTGGTTCATCTCCAACTGACGTTTAGATTTCCTTCAAATACATTGTCGATGCAACACATGATAGTGATTGGACATGCCGAATTGTGGAAATGTTAACTTCTCTTTTAGAACAGTGTGCAGCGTGAGGATGTGCAATGCTCCAAAGCCTGGATCACGGGGTTGTGTTGCTTTGGCAAACAATTTAGCAGCTTGAGGAGATTGAACTTTGTGGCTTTCTTTTATGTGTTTATTGTATTCCTGAGCTATAATTTTGCTCTCACCAATTTTTTTTAGCTGAAGAGTGCTTATTGGTTTAAATTAACAGATTTTTATTCTCTTCAAATGCAGGTTTCAATCTCTGATAAAAACTGCAGTAAGTTATCACTATTGGCCATGTTGCTTGCCTTGTATTTGTCTACATTGGTACTTATATGTAAAGTTGCTTTCAAAACAAAAAATGCCTGAGGTTAGTTGGAAGTGTGAGCAATGCGGTAACATAAATTATCCATTCCAGACAAAGTGTAACAAACAGAATTGCGGCGCCGACAAACCATCTGAGGCTAAGGAATCTCCCTCTCCAGCAGAGGATGAAAATGATCAGGTCCGTTGTGTAATGTGCTCCCTGTACACCCACTACCTGAATTTGCTGTTGTTTCTCTCAACCATCTGGACAATTATCAATGAACTCGAAGTTTTTATCCTTGATTTGTTTTATAGTTTGACTTCTTTCGTGCATTCATTGATAGGCAATTATCTACTGTTCCGGTGAGTACTGAGACCTATTTGAGGGTTGAGAAGGTCCAGAGTTGTTGCCCAGATTTGCTACAATGTGGTGGTCTGAAAGTCAGTCTCGTCGTCCTCATGTCGCGGTGGTTGTCAAACCACTCTACCCTCTCATAATACGTGTCAAGGTGGTCGTATCGAATGATGGTTATATGGTCTTCATGGTTCCTTCAAATGCATTATCTGTCACCCAGCTTGACTGGCCAGGATTATTCAGCATGGTTTTTGTTTAATACTTTAGGCACCTGAACTGCAAGTGAGTCATCTTCTCCAGCCAGCAAGTGTTATGCGCATGACAAAAGCACGGAAACCTCTGGGGCTCGTATTTCTGGTTCCATGAGTTTAGGTTGTCACCGGGTAGAGGCTGATCCGAGGAAAGAGAGATTCTCAGCAAAGGTGAAGTAGAATTGTACCAAATGCTTTTGCCTCTATGGGCAGAGGTTCTCAAATCCTGATTTTGTCTGTTGACTATAAGTTGACAGTCCTAGTCTTTTAGGTGTCGTGAATAGGTATCAGGTATTCTATTGAGAGTTTTGTTTTATGCTGAATGGGTCAAACTCACTTTATATGGACATAGAGCAACGCCACATGTACGAAGTATTTGCTATAATATTCTTTACTAAATGATGTGCCCGCACATATGACATGCTTTGATTCTGAGTTGCCAAATATTTAAAGAGTGTTGTTTGGTAAACTTCTTTCATCCAACAATAACCAATTGTCATATCATTTAGTACACAAATTTCAGGGCACTTTCTTAGTACGTATTGCATTTCTTATGAGCATATGCTCTTAGATGAGGACTTCCCTATGCCACCTGTTAACACCAAAAATGGCTCAGCGGGCCACGGGTGAAAGTTGCACAATGGTATTGGTAATGTAAACGTATCATTAAATACTAAACTTCCTCATTGCCAATGTCATGAAACAGCGAGTCAATTTTACTGCGCAATATGTCACCATGAGTATTAGAGGGCCCTGCCTCTGAGTCCCTAGTTGCTGCAAAAAATTAATGTCTGTGGACAGCCGCGCCGTGTAACATTAGGAAAGGGGGTGTTAAGCTGCTTCAAGCATTGAGAACGAAGGTTTAGTTTAGTAATGCGCGCTTCTTTGTAGAAAAAACGCTAGAATATACCACGCTACACGTGATTTTATGAACGATTGTTTGGTCTGACTTTTTTACACGGTTTCAGCAGTGAAATAGGTTATTGCGGTTTTTATAAGGCATTCGAAAAACACCTCATTGTTTCAGCGCTTCTAAAGCTATAGCGGCTTAGAGCAACTTTGAGGAGATGAGATGACGTGCACAAGTCGTAAGGTATGAGAAAGCAACGGAATTGGAAACTTTTAAGTGAATAAGCAGTCATTTGAGAGTCGGCCAAAACAAAAGCTCGTGGAAGAGCCTCCGGAAGCGCCGGTACCCGCAAGTCGGTCTAAGCCCCTCAAATAAGACTCATTAGGCGTGAGATTTCATATTTTGCGTTAGATTTTTAAGATATCTACACCATAGTAATAACTTAGGGCAAATGATTTTCGACACGATTGGTTTATGTAGGATGTAATTAAACACGTTCGTGTCCTCAATGGGTAAGTCCGTTTTTACACGAACTATAAACTTGTTATGTAGGGTTCAAACATCTATAGTACATTTAGACATGTCTAATTAGATGGGCTTGTGCATATTATTCAATTGACGTGGCATGTCTACTCGATACATCTGGACGTGAATGGACATCCAAACCCGTGTCAAACATTCATATAAGGCATCATATCTTATGCACATTAATCATGCCATGCCGTACGTGTAATTCATTCAGTGAACAACGCGTCAATGTTTCAACATGATGTTAAGATTCCTAAATTTGACATGACACTTTTATTACGCCGAATAGTGGATGAGCCTAGATGCTCCATTACCATTAAGCTTTGTTGATAATATGTCTTGTTTAATAGGTGCTAAATAATCAAGAGTAGTGATAGAGGATTTAAAATTTATCTCTAAAATTAGTTTGTCAAGTGACATGACAGATAACAAATGAGTATTCAATCATATTCCTATTATACCCAATGAAAGTTTAGCTATCACTTAATATACTAATTGTATGATCTAACACTAAATACCAGAGGAAGGTTACGATTTCTGATGCATTTAATTTTTCTTAATGTCCTGAATCAACATCTTGCAAATCAAACGGTTCATCATCAGAAATGCTTCGCAAATACCTCACGATTCCATTTCAAATTTTAGGATTCAGTTTACTCGGAGCAAAAAAGTAATGCTGGAGTTATGGATGGAGCGGTTAATAACAGCTAAAAAAATGTTTTATTTCAAGCTTGCAATTGTTTTGTCGAGTCACATCTATATTAATCGTATGAACAAATCCCTCTCTTTGCCCTTTGCTCTTTGTTTAGTTCTTCAAAAGTAACAAAATCTCTTCAATATCCGGGCCAAAATGCAAAATTGGTTCCCTATTTGCGATCTATTTTTCTACTGCTTTACTGGACAAGAGTGAACCGATTGCTTCGACAAGTAATGGGATCCCATTCTCAAAGCCGATTATATCTTTTGCAGCTTCATCAAGACCAAGAATTGGAAGATTTCTTCACGGTGCACGCTTTCTGAAAATGCTCAAGGGCTCGATTATTTCATCGTGCTGATGCAGCAAACATGAGCCGACATATGGACTTAGACAAGATTTGATACTAGTGTTGCAATTATCCTAATTCCATAACCAAACCAATCAAGCTCCATAACCAAACTAATCAAGCTTTTCTCAAACAATTTCGTGGAGATACCACTGTAGCATGGCATCATCGGACACAAGTAGGACATTAGAACTATCGTATTCAGCGATATCTCTTTTAAAAAACCTTGAATCCTTTCACGACACGGTCAATCTCATATCTCGTACTCTCGCTTTAGGATATCGCACGCTTGTATTCTCGCTTTAGGATATCGCACATTGACTTGCTTTTGCAAAAACCAAACACCTCCTGTGGCTTCGTAGCTACTCCAATATCCACTAGGAAACCGCAACAGTCGAACCGAGATGAAATTTGCTCGTAAATGAGCTTTAGCAAGAGTCCCCATCCCCTACCAACACTATGCATAAGTGTGTGGCTCGCGCTCAATGCCATTATGCAAGACAGACATGGAACCGTCGTGTCTATGTTCTCAAAATCACGTTCTTAATATAGGGAAATTGAAAGAACATCATCCACGGTCCTCTTTCCCTATATTGAACCCCCACCTACACAATAAAAACGGAATCCTCTTGTTAAAAAAATTTGGTCTAATTTTATTTTTCAGCAGCAAGGTGAATGAGAGGTCACCCTGATGGTTGCATAAGCTATATACAAGATAAGGATCTCCGAGCTTCAATTCTTTAGGCCTCACTACCTTCCACATCAACTGCATCCATATTGTCATTACCATGTTGATGATCTCACTCACCATTTTGGGCCCTTGCAGGTCTCATATCATTCCACGACCCGACCAGCTAGCCAGATTTGGCACCTGCAGCCCCCGCCCGAGGTCGTGCTAGCAAAGATGGCCGGCAACAAATTCAAGTGAGTCAAATCCAGCTATCCAAGATTTAAAACAGCAAAGCAGAGTCTTCTAATCCAAGGGAATCGAGATAGATAGGGGATAAATGTAAGGGCGTGGAAGAAGAAACTATAGGGACGACCCTGATGGCCTAAAATCAGTTGATGATAAACAATAATGGTCTAAGTAAAACTGCAAGCCTCAGACATAGTTAACAAAAACACAGGCTACACTGCAGTTATTCTTTTTGTTTTCCTTCTCCCTGTCATATCAAGCACCAACCAGGGGGACCAGAATATATAATGCAATCTGACATAGGCTGGATTCAATTCGAACACGGGCATCGTTCAGAAATGCTCAATTGCATCTTTCCAAACCACCTCTCTAGAGCATAACTAAATAAATACGAGACCCCACAAGGCCACCTTAACCTTAAAGAGACTAGTCAGTCCCCTTTAGTCTCCGAATAACATGAACTAAACCACAGAAATTTCAAAGTTTCACTTTTTTGAAAGTGGATAGCACACAGAAGGCTCACTATGGGCACTGGCGATGCCAAGGAAGGCATGTGCATCCAAAGTTGTTGCGCTACATAAAAGCTTCCTTCTGGTGCTGGCATCAACTGGAACGTCTGAGGGCAGAATCAGAGCAGATAGCGTTAGAGAAAGTTGAGATGTTGAAATGTGCTCCAAGGGTAAGTGTACACGACTACTCGGTATGCAAATACGATTGATTAAATCGATTGAGAGGACGACGATTGATAGAGAAATTGCAGAGAGTTCACAAGAACTAAGTAAATTTCTTCAGGCAAACCTGGACACTCGAAAAAAATTAAATAAAAATATCAAATGGATCCTTGAACCGAGAGAGAGAGGGAGAGACATGGCTGATAACGAGGGCATCAGGCTTGCCGTCTAGCCACATGTAGCCGGAGACCACGACGAGCACGCCGCCGGGCGCGACGCCGGGGACGCAGTCGAGGTTGGTGATTTTGTACCGGCACTGCTGAATGGAGGTGAGTTTGGCGACGATAGCCTCCTTGCCCTGGATCTTCTGGCCCTCGAAGAACACGAACGACTCTTCCCCGTACAGATTCACCAAGTCCGCCCGGTTCGCGACGAACGTCTTGTAGTAGTCCTCCACGAACTGCTTGGCCGCCGCCATCCTCAGATCCATCCCTTCTCGATCGATCGTCGTGGTCGCAAGACTAATCCTCCGCATCTCTCCTAGGACTTCGATGTTCGGGATCCTCTCCATCTCTCCTCCTCCTAGGGCTCCGATCGGGATACCTGCCGGAGGGCTTCGTAAAAGCTTTGTTTTATAGACCGAACCGAGGCCAGCGAAAAGACTAAAAAGCCCCTCTTAATTCTTCTTTCTCCAGTTCAGCCCCTTTCCCCCTGTTCGACTGGCTGCTCACTCTGCCTCTAAATTGACTATATTTCTTACAGGAAAGAGGAGGCATGAATCTCGGGTTTTTGTTGGTGCTGCATTCATTCTGTTACTTCGATTTGTCCTCCCTCTAATTTCCTCATCTTTCTCTCTATTTGCTGCTTCTTGTGAAATTAAAGGTTCGTTGTTGCGCCCCATATCAGCTTGTAGGTCTTAAACTTGGCCTAAGCAGACGCGTGTAATTCTTGCTGATGAGATGGGTCTTGGTAGGTCTTTGTCGCCAGGGAAATTTGGGCACTAAAATTGCTCTTTTTATTTTTATTTTTAAATTTTTAATTATTTTTTTCTCTGTGAGCCATTCTTCTTCATGTTTTATGCAGGCAAAACTATGCAGAGTATTTGCTTCCTTAGCATCTCGGTTTGTAGAAAATTTATATCCATTCTTAGTTGGAGCTCCCACTTTCTTCTTCTACTTTGCCGAATTGGGAACGGTTTGTAATTTGCTACCTTGCCACCTCAATTGAATGTTGTATGTATATCAAACTCTTATGTCATCATGTTTATCAGCAGTATTGGCGAGCATGATTACGTTGGCTTGTGCTTTCTTCGTTCATGTATCCTCTGCCCAGGATCGTGGCATGATAGGAATTTCGCTTTCCCAAAAGTGAGAAAGAAGCTCCAGAAAGTAAATCTGGCCGGCTGGTTTATTGAAACCAAGCAAGATAGCATAAAGCTGGATGTCGTCTTAAATCATACGAAGTGATTAATCTGGACATGGCATCATTGAAGCCAATACAATGGGGATGAACGGTAAGATTTTGTTGGTTATTAAACTCATAAATAATATCTAATATGCTGAAGGGCTTGACGCAATGGATTCCTTCAGATTGTTGATGAACGAACTAACTAATTTGTCCAGCCAAATATCAAATGTTAACTTCTTAGTGAAAAATCTGATTTTTAAGTGCAGTGAGGATGATCTTGTTTTGTTCATATTTGTAATACATATCATCATGCATGATGAGAGATTTTGCAGAAATTATGAGATTCTCTGTTTACTGCATTCTCTCAATTTTTTCTTTTTGACCTCATACGTCACATGGTTCTGCACTACCGGTCCTGTGTACTGGTTTTCCATATGGGGGTCTGTCTGAAGTACCGGAGAATGAAATTCTTTTCATGCTCTATGAAATCAACAATTGTTGGAGAAATTGGTGTATATGGCTATAGACCTCCCGTACTAATGGATATGCTTGCTGGTGAGAGGGCTAAAGTTGTTGGAAAGTTATATGAGGTCTTTTTCTGGGGATTGCTCTCCTTCAGACCTGGAAACTGCTCTGTGGTTTGACTTCTTAGACCGGCCTAATGGTAATTCTTATGACATGACTGAAGAATACAGGCATGTCATTGCTACATATAATAGTTATATATCCCGGTTTCTGAAAGATCAACAGTAGGTCTTAATTTGTCCAATCCTATTTTTTTGTTGCATTTTTAAATAGCATAAACTTGGTTAGACTATGGGAAGAGGTATATTCTTCCAGCCTCAATCCATCTCTTTATTATGCTTATCTCACTGTCTTTGCATTGTTAAACCTCATTCCTCAGACTTTCCTTAACATCGGCGACCACTTCTTTACTAAGACCGAGTTCAGTGTTAGGCCTTGCAAGATTGATCTTCATCAACTTTAATACGAGGATCTTTACGAACTTGTCTAGTATAGGGCAACTGAGAAGATAATGCTTAGCCTAATCGACGCGTCTAACCAAAAAATTCTATTCCGTTCCAATTTTGCAATCTTCCCATTCATTACCCATGGCTCTTTCTTCTCCTGATTCCTTCCAAACCAATTCCTTCCTGTTAGCTCCCAAGTAAAACCCTGAATTGGATTCCAAATTGACTGGTTTAGTTGAGCTTATCAGTCGTCTTTTAAATCATGCATATTTAGATTTGTCTCAAGGCTACTGAAAGGAACAAAAAAAAACAATTCTAGGAAGCAAAGAAAAAAATAGAGAGGAGGGACCTAGAGTTGTCAAAAGAAGTTATGAAGAATGAACATCATATTGGAGGGAATCCTTCAACACAACCCAAAAAAGTGAATCTCAGCCCAGTGTTGAGGGAATCAGTCCCCTGCAATTTTTTTATTTATTATTTATTATTATTATTTTTTTAAGATCTGCAGATTTGGATCAACCACGAATGTCAGAAAAACCGTGGATAGTTTATACATAATGGAACAGAAAGACAAGATTGTGGCTAATTTTATTTGGAGCCACGGGTCTACCGCTGTTTCCTCTCGATTTTTTGTTTTTCAACAGGCTCTGTACTTCAAGCTTAGGCAGTATGCCAAATAACACAGAATTGTCGGAAACAATCATCTTATCAAGTGTTGCGATTTAATCATGTGGCTGTATGAGACGTTTGACTGTATGAGATGTTTTTCTTTACTACTGCATCGATACCAGCTCTGCAACCTCTGCTAGCTTGTGATATTTATTTTGTATAACAAAGTTTAATGATACAGTTTTACTCATTATACATGGTTGAAATATGACTCTAGTTAGTCAGTTCTTGGGTTGTTCTGAGAAGGCAAACGAAGCTTTTTGTGTGGTCACTTCTTCTGGAGGTTCTGTCATTGGTTCGTTATGTTGCAGAAATCAAGATTGAGTGATGGTTTATAGACTGAGGCGCTGCATGAGACGTTGATTACTTTGTGTGTACATGCAAAAATAGATGGGAAAAGGCAGTTCGAAATT
Organism: Eucalyptus victrix; assembly: GCA_016097545.1. Taxonomy (NCBI): domain Eukaryota; kingdom Viridiplantae; phylum Streptophyta; class Magnoliopsida; order Myrtales; family Myrtaceae; genus Eucalyptus; species Eucalyptus victrix. Next base: position 52,740,030 of record CM027842.1, read on the forward strand.
GAATCGGTAGCTTTTGCATTCTCTTGTTTTCTGTTGTGCAGAAATCACCCGACTCTCGTTACATGTGTTGGCTGAGTTGTCTAACTTCTTCATGACGATGGAAGTAATTCGCCGGAGCACGTGTGGAAGCAATGTTTGAACATGGCCAATCTGCAAAACCTACAGAAACTTTGGTCAATCTGTATTAGCTAGACAACGCATGAGTTGTAGCTCGCTCTCAAAACTCCGATACGAATCCAAGTCGTTGTGCTGCTTCAGTTGCACGATTTGCACTTCTAATTGGTTCCATCCACTGCCGAGCCCATTGAATGAGGCACTATGGAGGAACAAAAGCCCTTACTTGTGCTTTAGATCATAGAGACTTCGGTCAATCTGCAATGACTTTGACAACGCCTTTTCATTAGTCTAGCCGGCAGCATGTGTGGAAATAAAGTTGAAGACTTAAATCAATTAATCATAATTGAAATCGGATGAAATGGCACGTAAATTTAGTTGGATTAGCACTTGAAATGAAGAACTAATATAAGAAAAGGTCCGCACTTGAATTGGAGGAATATCCAGCAAATCTGAATTACCCGATCGATTACGTATTGACTTTCTAACGTGACCCGCTAGACCTCCCCCATCGTCTTCAGCCATTAAAAAAAAAAAAAAAAAAACTAGAGACCATAACATGTAATTTTACAGTTTAATGGCCTAAAAGCCGCAATTCTTTTTCTAAAATTGGAAAATAATCTCTTCATCAAATTATAATTTTTCTTGTTTCCACCGGTTTTCTTTTTTTTACTCATTTTCCTTTCCATCTTGCTACTCGGCCAAACTTAATTTCCACCAATTAGATAGTAGTACCGGGAAAAGTTGAAATAACTCAATCTATTCTAGAAACTGTAAATTGTAGACATGGTTGCTACTTTCTTTTCATTTTTTCATGTGAATCTATATGTCATTGTCATTCTATATGTCATTGTCATCCTCGGCAAGGGCCGCATGGCATGCAATCTGGCTGGCGGCACATTCAAGTGAATCAAATCTAGCTCCCCAGGATTTAAAATGGCAAAACAAGAGTCTTGTAATCCAGGTGAATTCGGATAGAGAGGGGATAAATGTAAGATTGTGGAAGAAAAAAAGTGCTACCTACAATTTTAGGAACCTTGATGATGGGGCTAAAATTGGTTGATGATACTATAAACGCTCACACACATGATCAACAACAAGAATGGTCAAAATAAAACCGCAAGCCTTAGACACAGTTAAGGAAAACACAGGCTACTGTCACGGCCAAGAGGTTTCTGTAATTAAAGGGCCGTGCCTTTCCGAGGGGGACCTCTTGCAATTGCTGGGATTTCCAAAAGAGAAAGATTTCTGGAACGTTCCAAGAGCGGACGATACGGTAATTAAGCCAAGGTCTAGAGCCAAGATCTAGAATTCTCTTCCCATTAGTGTCGGTAGTTGGTAGGTTTGACAGTACGATCTTGTTCGTCGGATGAAAACTCGATCAATGGATGTAATCTGAGAGTCTTAGGAGTGCCCCCCTCATTTGTGACATCCAACTATTCAGCAATCCTTTCTTTCTAGAGCTTCCCTCTCTAAAAACTTTCTTTCACCCAACTTCCCTCTCTAAAAACTTTCTTTCACCCAGAGTGACTGTCCTCTCTAAAAACTTTCTTTCACCCAGAGTGACTGCGTGACATAGTCTCTCTACTCTCTCTCACGACACCCCCTCCCTCTCCCTCCAGCCACTCTCTTGCTCACGGCTCCCTCTCTCTTCGAACCGAGCCCCCCTCCCCACTTGCTTTCCTCTCTTCCTTTTTTAAATAATCTTTTCCTCTCTTTTTTCCTTTTTTAAAGCGAAAATGTCACAAATGATCCTTGAACTTTCATATAATATTCAATTTGAGCTTTTTGATTTTCTCAATTTGATCTTTGAACTATTAACAAATGTTCCATCTAATCCTTCTGTTTGTTCAAACCATTGAGTGACATGGAGCATTAATTGATGACGTCGTACTAAGTTGGATTACTAGAATTATGAATCAATATATATCTTTAAAAAAGAAAATAAATTAAGGGTTAGCTGGGGATGAGAGCACTAATCACAAAAGCAAAGAGAATAAGTGGTTCCGTATTTTGTTTAAGGGCTACAAATTAATGTCTAGTTTTCTACGCGATTAAATCTTATATAAGAATGTTAAAATTTGAGTGTCAATACATCGTTACCCTTCATTATTCGGCACGTGTATACAAAACAAATTTTCGACAAATTTAATAGTTATAAAACATCTAGGCTTATCCATTATTCCCATGTTAAACAAAACACATTAGCTGGTTTTTATTAGTCGACTGGGGGAAGGGGCAGGCCATGTTTAGGTTTCAGATCTGAAGAAAAAAAAAAAAAAAAACGGTCTTTCGTTTCGGGTCGGAATAACCCGCACGCCTCTTGCCCTCATCGCTCTCTCTCTCAATAACCCGCACGCCTCTCGCCCCCATCGCTCTCTTTCTCAGCTCCATCTGTTGGCAGCGGAAGCCTCTCCCTCTCTCTCTGAACGGCCGATCGGCTTGAATAAACCCTATAACCGGCACGCCTCTCGCCCCCATCGCGCTCTCTCTCTCCAGCAACCTTTGTTAACCCTACATGGCTGCCGAAGCCCCTCCCTCTCTCTGAAGGGCGAATCGGCTTGAATAAACCCAAAAACCCTCACGCCTCTGGCCCCCATCGCTCTCTCTCTCTCAGCTCCGTCTGTAAACCCTTGCCGAAGCCCCTCCCTCTCTCTCAACGGCGTATAGGCTTAAATAAACCCAATAACCCGCACACCTCTCGCCCCCATCGCTCTCTCTCTCAGCTACCACTGTAAACCCTAACCCTACATGGCGGCCGAAGCTCCTTCCGAAGCTCCTTCCTCTCTCTCAACCCTACACGGCAGTCGAAGCCCCTTCCTCTCTCTCAACGTCCTCTCTCTCAACGACGGGGAATCGAATCTGAACGCTGCCGCATATTTTGCTGGACAGTATTATGGTATCCTCACATTCAATAGACAGAGCATCAGTATCTTCTATGGACCCCAATCCTCAATCGATTTTGATGGTATCCATTACTGCGGCGAGAATGCAATTGCTTTGATGCACAATGAGTCGGGGCATTCCCATCACGATGTGACGGTGGTGTCCTCATTTGTTGAACCCGTGATGGGTGTGCTCATTGCTACATTCATGGGACGTTATACTCTCGCAGGCCAAGAGAGAATGTTCAACCAGGTATGTTCTCTCTTTTTAGAAAAAACAATCCATGTCTTAGGATGATGTCTTAGGATGAAGACTGACTTAAGTCGTGCTTAGATGTTTATTTTAAAAGAAACGGGAGCGAGGATAGTGAGACGGATTACGTACTCATTATTTCGTACACTGCCCAGTCCGCCGGCAGATCTGCTTGTGCGACCGGCGGACCCACATGTGCCACTGGCTCCACTCATGCCACCGGCACTGCCAAATGGCCCAGTCGCACCAAGAGCTCGGGCACTGTTGAATGGCACGGCCACAGCAGCGGCTCTGGGTACAACATCATATATGACTTAAATACTCCTTAATTGAAGTTTTATATGCTTGTATGGATTTTAGTCTGTAGTTAATCTATGCATTTCAAACCAACACTATTGCATCCATTTTGATGGTGATATCTATAGTGCAACATCTGACTCGTTATTACGATATTGTGTAGGTTCATCAATTGATTCAAGCCTTCCCAGCAAAAAAAAAAGGCAGTCAATTAGTCTTATCCATTCCACTTCTCCTGCTATTGGCTTTTTATTTTATTGCTACTCCTACCATTAGGACTACCGTCGTAGACGACCAATGTAAAAAAATTTTTGACGCTTAGAGCTTCTCACATTAGAAGAGGGCGGGCTTGGCTTTGTAGATGTTCAAATGATGTGAAAGTCACTATTGCCTGGCATGGCTGTTATTATTTCTATGACTTAAATATTTGTCTCAAATATTTGTCTCAGCTCCTAACTTACATGCATGTGTGGATTTTAATCTGAAAATATTGAGAAAATATTGGCTGGGTTTAACCCTCCACGTAGGCGGTGGGTTAAACCATTCAGCGATCGACACGTGGCGCCACGTAGGCGAGGGCGTCAGGCGTTCAAAATTCGCGCGGGCCGCGTGTGGGGCCCACCACTCTGATGCTCCCTGCTTTGCTCTCCTCTGCGACACCTGAGCCCCCTGTCGAATCGTCCTCTCTCTCCTCTCTCTCTTTCTCTCCCTTTTCCGTTCCGTTCCGTTGCGGAGGAGAACAAAAAGGTCGCACAGCTGCTTCTCTTCCCCCTCCTCTGCTCTCTCTCCATTCTCGCCGACGAGCTCTCTCTCTCCATTCTCGACTCCAACGCCCCTCAAGCGGTTGCCTCCATCGCCTCGACTCGACTCCTCAAGACGACGCCGGCGACGCCCGACGCCCTCTCGCGACTCCGTCGCCCCGAGGCTCGACGCCGCGCCCACCTCGCCTCGCCTCGGCCGACGCCCTTTCCATCTCGCCGAAGCCTCGGCCGTCGTTCGGCTGCGGACTTTGCTCATATCTCACAGCGTCCTCGTCGGGTCGATGTCGCCGCACCGCATGTTCACCGGATGAGCGATCACCGGGTCTCTCTCCGTCCCCCGTCCCGCTAATCTAGCTCCTTTACGTCTCTTCTCATTTTTTTTGGTCCGTGTCTATCCGTGTCTGTCTCTCCGGCCCGATGGCGTTGGAGGAGAGATTCTAGTTTTCTACGGCTTTGCTTTAGTGTTCCTTGATTCCGTTGGGGACGCCGGTTTTGAGAACGGGTTGCCTTTGTAAGTGAACCGTAGTTGAGAAGTTTAAACTAGTTGAACTTGAAGATTTGTAGCGAGTTCGAATTTGGCCATCGTGTGTTCGATTAGAAATAGGTTATTGACCACGATGATGGGATGCCTCGAGTAAGGATAAAATGTAACGTGGCACCTTTTTGGATCATTGGTAACTTGATACTCTAAACGTCTTTCGGTTGCAAATCCATCTATACCGTTCATGTATGTATGGTGTCTCCTTCTGAATCATCTATCAAGGTTTCGTTTGCTTCATTAAAACGCGCGAATCGCATCACAATAGGAGAAGGGGTCCTCTTATGGAAACAAATAAATCCGAGCACAAGTGGTTGGCATTTAAGTTTAGAATCCTTTAACGCGCTAAGGATTATCTTACAAGCGTCGATACTACGGGGAATGCAACGCACCTATAGAGTAACAAAGACCTACAGAAGTGCTATTTCGCCTATTTGAGAAGTACATGGCCTCTGATTGAGTTGAAAAAAATATACATACTCTGATCATTTTCAAAATGGTCCAAGGTACAATGGGCGTTTTGAAATTTCACTTTCTTAGCGATGCCTGCGTTACATGACATGACTGCCAACCGATGGGAATAAAACCTTACTCCTAGTTTTGTTGGTTTTCCGCTTGATATTAGCAGACTTTAATGAGACCTGTTATTGTTGAATGATTGATTGAATTCATGTGCTGTCAAACTTCGCTTCTCTCTCCTTGGTAGTTATTGTCAACTACATCATATTGAATGTGCTAGATGAGTCCCAGGTACACTAGGTGACAGTGAGATTCTGCTGTTTGAGCATCTACATGTGATCTCATCTCAAGTTCTTGAGAAAGAAAGGAAATTCATAAAGCATTTATGATTGTTCTACATCAATGTGAATATTGCAGAGGCGGATGAATTAAATTAGAAATGCTGAGCATGATCTACATCGAGTTGAAAAAGGCTATTACTTGAAGAGCATGTATGTCATTGTATCATAGTCATTAAACTAATGTCCAAAAAGAGTACGTGATAAGTAAGCACTGGTATAAATAGAAAAATATTTCAAGCTACACATTAAGTTCACATTAAATATTAAAATTAGATGAAGTACAAAAGAAAATAGAAAGACCTAACTGAACTAGAAGACAGTCCTGTCAATAGCATGATTTAGAACAAGTCTCTTCATGTTCTCACATGAAATTCAAAGCATTCAAAAAGTGTCCTCTTCATATTTTTGGGTTACAAAAGAAAAAAGAGAACACTCTTTGCCCTTACAGCATATGTCAACATCTCACAGTCATACTTGTCTTCTTATCATTGGCCTTATACATCTCAGTGTCCATAACTAAATCTCATTGACTAGGAAAATCGTCTAGATACCCGTTCTGCTTCAAGCATTTTTTTAAGTCATTACCTGTATTTTAGTTTCAGCAATCCAAGTCCTTGGACTTTTGTTATCCGTGGAATAATCTACTGTCCAATTGCTGTGAGAACCTGTAATGTATCTATTTCTGTGTGGTAGCCTAGGAATTCAAAGGGATGTTGTATGATTGTCTATTTTCACAAACGCATTCAGTATGGGGACATATCATTGTTACAAAAGATGCAGCGCTTGTTTTGGAAGTAATGTGGATTGCAAGGAGATTATGGACATTTTTATTTTTCTTACACACAAGAAAAAATCAATGATGTATTTAAAACATCTTCTCAGTTTACTGAGAACTTTTTGATAATTTCAACATCTATCTATACTAACAATATCAAAATACTCATGTAATTCTTTTCTCATGTGTATATAGAAGAAACCATACTACAACATTTGATAATTTACATATCAGACTTTCAGCCTCATAGATTTCTTTTATTGCTTACATATATCATCTTTAATCTCCATTGAGCTCTTAAAGAGCTGGGACATTGGTTTGTCTTTTCTCAATCTGTAGGCGTTAATTACTCCTTTTTGAGCTTTACCTTCTACGCTGTGCAGACTTATTCCGAGTCTCGGGGGCACAATTTTACATTAAATGCCACATTCGCTGAAATCGAATTCAGTGACTATGATGGCCTAGTCATGCCAGGAGGACGAGCTCCGGAGTATCTTGCGATGGATCAATCTGTTGTAGACTTCGTCAGCAAATTTTCTCATGCTGGAAAGCCGATTACCACTATTTGTCATAGCCAATTGATTTTGGCTGCTGCAAATATTGTTAAAGGTCGCAAGTGCACAGCATATCCTACTGTGGGACCTGTACTGATTGCTGCAAGTGCTCACTGGGTTGAACCTGAGAGCCTATCACACTGTATTACTGATGGCAATCTTGTGACTGGGGTTGCATACCCTGGACATCCTGAGTTCATCCAGTCTTTTGTGAAGGCTTTGGGCAGCAGCATTACTGGGTCGGAAAAACGGATCTTATTTTTATGTGGGGTATGTGTTGAGAATTTACTGAACATTTGGGCAGTAATGGCGTATATGACTTGTGTTCCTGCTTCTATTTCTTTTCAACTGACTAGTAATCCATCTTTTTCTATTTACTTGAGCTTTTTGGAGCTGGTTCTCTGCTATGGATCGCTGGATACTTCCTAACCTCTCTATATCGGTATTGGAATGTGCTCCAAGAGTATTGTCTGAAAATGTTTTCAAATAAATTACTCAATTTTTTTTTTCATTTTCCGGTGCATTTTGTTTGGCTGTCAATTAAAGCTTCTAGTTTCTCAAGAGAGTGAGTTATGGACGGCAAAAGTGCAGAGTGATGTCGTTTTGGATTGTAACACATTTTATTGAGCTTATACAGGTTAATTACATAATTGGGATGATTAGTTGAATTTACTTGTGTCCTTATCTGAACTGGTGGTACAGATGAGTCAGCAGTATTTGAGTTATGGAAGTGAAGTATGGTAATTATGATATGTGAAAATATTATTGAAGAGAAATATTTCCTGAAAAGAATTGGTGCTAGCTTGCATTGGATTAGCTCTTTATATTAAAATAGCAGTTGAGCCACTCAGTTAAATCCGCATTTGGTTCCATCTAATTCATGGGTCAATTACCGCCATTCTGTTTTAAACAACATTACAGATCTCTGTTCTAGGTGAGTCTATGATTGTCAGGGTTAGTTGTCACAGGAGGAGTAGTCCTTCCAAGTGGCTGGTTACTCTTAAGCAATTCCAGGTGAAGACTGTCATGGACCCAATACTTATCCTTATCCTTGATGGATGGTTCATTTAACTTATTTTATTTTTCTGCTATTCAACTAATCAAATTCACTTTTCAATCAAAGAATGACTAAATAGGAAAAACGAGTTACATTGCTCATATTGTTGAATTTATACTTTATCTGAAAGGGAGCAAAAGACATTATGAGTAGTTGCGCTTGTGCATGAATTTGGGCGGTTTGTCACGAGCTCGCTTCTACTTAACATGTCACGAGGCCATACAGTTTAAGCGGAGTTTGATAAAACCTTTTGCCCATGGCTTGCTATTATAGGACTACATGGAAGATTATGAGGTATACGTACCTTTTCAGTCTCTTCAAGCTCTAGGGTGCCATTGCAGTCTGCCCCAAGAAGAAGAGTGGTGACACTTGCCCAACTGCAATTCATGATTTTGAAGGTGACCAGACTTACAGCGAGAAACCTGGCCATGATTTTACTCTTACAGCTGACTTTGAGGGTTTGGATGCCTCAAGTTATGATGCCCTTGTCATCCCTGGAGGTCGTGCCCCAGAATATTTGGCCTTAGATGGGAAAGTGATTGCTCTAGTTAAGGATTTCATGGAGGCCAAGAAGCCAGTTGCCTCCATTTGCCATGGACAGCAGATTCTGGCTGCTGTTGGTGTTCTCAAGGTAGTTTCTGGATAATGGATATTAATAATGGGACAAAACTGTTGATTAGCATGTTATCTGGTAGCAGTTGTAGGAGTTTATGTATAAATTCATCGATCTTTTGAGAATGCTCATAATGATCTTGAGAAACTTCTTGTGGTGGCGACTACTTTAACTGCGGCTTCTGTGATTGTGAACTTCTCCATATTTCAATCGAACACTAAGGTAGAATGTATCAGAAAAAGTCACGGAGATAGGCACGTCCCTTATCTGCTATTCAAGTTTAAATGTATAAGGCTTTTCAACAGATTGGTGTGGTATTAAAGTGTGATGAAATGAAATTAGAGCCAGTGGAATGTGAGGCCCTGTTGAGTTTTAGCATTTGACATGAAAATTTTCTGAAGTTGAATGGCATTCTGTGTTATTGTATCTTGAGATCATCAGGGTATAACCGGTGTATTCATCGTGATTTGTTGGAGGGGAAGAAATGTACAGCATATCCTGCTATGAAGCTCAACGTGGTACTAGCCGGCGCCACATGGTTAGAACCTGATCCAATCGATCGCTGCTTCACCGATGGAAACTTGGTCACAGGAGCGGCTTGGCCTGGTCACCCAGAGTTCATTTTTCAGTTAATGGCACTACTGGGTATAAAGGTAACCTTTTAGCCGACGTTCGTGCTTGTACATGTATCAAATAAATAGCATGGAGTCTACTTCCGTGCTGGCTATAAGAAGGAAGAATGAGAGAGGTGTGTGTTCTGTGAATCACTTGGAACGGTACATGGCCGTGGATGTTGACAGAGTTTTGCCCTGGGAAGTTTTCTATTATATATGGTCAATTAGTGAATATCACACATTGATTAGTCAATCTCTGCTGATCCAGCATTTTCTATCGTTCATTCGCTGCAGCCTTTTCTTGGTCTTACTAAGAGGTCATTCCCTGCATCAACAATATAATTGCCTCCTCATGTTATGTATTAGGAAAGGTAGCCTGCATTATCAAATCTGTGTGACTTGGCGATTCATTGGTGCTATGGTTTAGTGTGCATTCTTGTTCGATTGATTCGTGGAGGAGAATGATTGTTAGTGCTCAGTAGAAGTTTGATCTTTTCTGGCAAACATTTTTTACTGAGGTGGTTGATTGGAATCATCCGATATGTATACAATTGTTTAATTTCGTTGATGTTTGGCTTTGGCCCAAATCCAACTTCCTCTCAGTACAAGATGAGCAGAGGAAGTGAGCTTTTGAAGACTGTAAGAGATGCTTCCCCTTGGTCGATTCCTTTAGGAAGTGGGTCAATAATGTGGTGTGATAGACAAGTAACTCTGGATGACTGCAATGACGATTTTGATGCCTGAGGGTGCTTTGTTTAAGATCCAGAAGGCAGAACTTGGCTCAAGATATGCTTGAGTAACATAAATCTTGAGTTCTTTATACATTTCCTTTTTGGCTGCAGGTTCTTACAGAGCTGAAACCATTTGTTGTACTTGCTGAGAAGCTTGGGAGATTGGCCGTTCAATTAGTTGGGGGTGGGAGTGGTGTAAAAACCATAAAAGCGACATATGCTTCTGCAAGAGCACCTGATGATCTCGACACTAGACTACTCCGTGCTATGATTACTAAGGGTATAATTGAGCCCATATCCGATGTCATTGTGAACTAGGTCAATGCAGATTTTACTGCTAAGCAGAGAGGACTGAGAATAACAGAGGAGCGGGTCATCTTAGATGGTTCACCAGAGAGTCCCCTTGAGTATGTCCAGGTTCAGATTGCAAATGTGGAATCAAGATTTGCCAGCGCCATTTCAGATTCTGGGGAGATCACGGTTGAGGGGCGGGTGAAGGATGGGATCCCACATCTCACAAAGGTGGGATCTTTCGAAGTGGATGTGAGCTTGGAGGGAAGCATCATATTGTGCAGGCAAGTTGATCAGCCAGGTATGATTGGCACAATAGGAAGCATTTTGGGAGAAGAGAATGTCAATGTCAGTTTCATGAGCGTTGGTAGGATTGCACCGCGAAAGCAAGCCGTGATGGCAAGTGGAGTTGATGACCAGCCCAACAAGGAGACTCTGAAGAGGATCGGGGACATCTCTGCAATTGAGGAGTTCGTTTTCCTCAAGTTGTAATGTGGGTGTGAGTTATGGTACTACATATGTATGTCTTTCATCATTCATAGCCGCTGAGCATGATTTGCAAGTCTTGCTCTGCGATTTTGGCTGTGACGTTCGTGTTTTGTAGTAGTATTGAGCTAGAGCGGAACGATAATCAAGTGGTGCTGAGAGGAGGTTCTGTACTTTATTATGTTGCTTTTTGCTTGAATCAAATGCTCTTTTCCAATAAATTCACATACAAGTTAAGAAGGTGAATACTTTGCCTCGATCCAGGATTCATGTTTCTCCTCCCTCTCCCCCCACAGTTATTTTTTAGTGGCTCTCATGATTTTCATGTTTCTCCTCATTTTGATTTTTTAGAATACAATAAGGTAATCATTTATAGACCCAATCCATTGAATGAACATTAACATCCAAAGAATCCCTGGAGTATGCAATAAGGTGGCATTGTCTAATGTCAAGAACAGTAAAAAATGGGTAGGAAGACTGTCATGTGTAGTAGCAGAGATTCCACACATGACAACTCCTGGAATTTCTGCTTCGGTATGTTTTGCTGAAGTACAATAATAGTCTTGTTCATGCGGTGGCTTTCATCATGCGGAACCTCATTGCTATCATCAGCCATCACTACAAAGTAAAAGAGAGACGAAACTAAAAAACCTTTGCACTGTGAACCGCGATAAACTCTCGACTCTTTCTGACATAGCCTACAATCTCAGAGGATGTGATCCCCATTTGGCGCGGTACATGGTGCTTGACCTCAATATTAGATCAACAGCGGGGCAAGTAATCAGTATCTTGGAAGAGACAGCCTCTGTTCCACCTCCCAAATACTAAGTTCACGCTCAGAAAATAGTTTCATGAACCAGAAAGAAACAGAACGTGAGCCAGAGTTGTCGGACGCAAGAGATTTAGGTCAGTTCATCAAGACATCCAATATGAGTCTTCATCATTACAAACATTAGACGCGTGGGATGTCTTTGGGAAACATCACAACATTTAAGCACAGAAAATGCACATTCCATGTAAAGAACAATGATCAGGAGATACGCGCAATCAAAATTAATCGAACATTATAAAAACGAGAAAAACTAGTTGCATCACAACTTCAAACATCCCTCCGACAAATTCTGTAGTCGAAGAACGTTTCTTATTTATCAGAACATCTCTGTTGCATACATGGAACATAAGTAAAAACTAAAGTAAACATAGCCATCAAGTAGTATTTTGAGTGCCTGTGACCAAAACCATCTAGAAAATGAACCTCCTCAGAATCAGAGATTGACGCACTGATTATACGTACTGTACAGAGGTAGACGCCAAAGCTGACTTTAACTGCCAGTATAATGTGCCAAAAGATACTTGTACCAAAGCACTCTGCATCATCGGCTCATGATACTTGAACAAACTTGTCTAAAGCGGATGTATCCAAAGCTGAAAACTCCTTAATAGCCCCAAGCACGGCAAGTCCAAGTTTTACAGCGTCATCGTGAGTTGGTGCCTACAGTAGGTAAATTTTGATTTGAATTCTTAATCCAATAAAATCATTTTTATGGTAGCTTGTGTAAGAGATTCCTCTACCTCAATGTTAAGAGGAAGAACAGGATCATAAAGAGAGAGCCTCAGAAGGAACCATCCTCCAAACCCAGATACCCGGACCTGTTTAAGCAGCATTCGGACTAGAGATCAGCATCACATGCAAAATGCAAAGCTCACCCAATGTCTTGCGCTATTCAGGGAGAAAAGAAGGGAGGAATTAACTAGATAGCATGATGGACCTGCATTTACTTTATAGTAAAATACTCCTCTGAGGTCACTAGTTCATATATTATTTTGGTAAGCACACAGCACTTTGCTCAACTCATTGTGGACTATAATTTTGACTCCTCTTGTAGATACAAATCAAGAACCAACATGGACTCCATTGTGACGTTTAACTCTCCTTCTTGCTCCCATCCCCAAGAGCATTCAGAACGTATGTACTTTAATTGAGAATTAGAACATTAACTTGTCTCCTCAGCATATGAACACGATAATACACAATATAAATAGCTGCTGAAATGATGAGGTCCAATCTATTAAGAATAACTTCATCGATTCAAAACTTACTCCTTCATAATTTACTGGAGCTTTCTAAAGCTTTGGGTCCAAATCAATAGAGTTCTCCAAGTGCTTCAACACTGCCTCTCCATAGTCTCAGAAAAATCTATAACCTCTACACTATCAGGATCTTAGAGAAGGAAAAAGAAAACGACATTGCTAGAAACCAAGAAACCACGTACCCTCCCTTTAAGTCCGGATGACTCTGGTTGATCTTCAACCTCAATTCTACAGCAACGGCTGCTTCTTCTAGACCCTCTACCAAATCTGTCAAGACTCTGCTGCCGCTACCTGCTCCTGAAGCTGGAGCTGAAGCAAGTTTGTTGAGAACTTTGACCTATAACAAAATGCTTAATAATTATGACTCAAAGCTTTAAGCTCATGCATTGCAGTTGGGGGCATTTAGAATTCATCTCTGCAACGTCAACGCTCATCTATTTTAAAACTTTTAATAGCAATTTCCATCTCAAATTGTACTTTATACAATTAAATCACAGAGATCATGCAATTCGAAATAACACATATAGTGGCCAAAAATCTGAATGTTTTCTTTTTTGATAAGCAATTTAAAAAGCATAAAATGTGCGAGATATCTCAGTGAAGGTATGGAGGTAACTTGATTCTCTTGACCAAGGGATGGTCGTTTGAAAGAGAAGAACGGTACTAACAATCCTTGAAGTCGTAATGATGGACCAACAGTTAAAGCATTTTGAGACTTTTCCATTGGTGGAATTTTAGAACCTTCTGGACCTGCAAAAGAGAAAGGAGTTTATATCCTTGGGATGAATGACATCCTTTAAAAGTACATCAAGAGACGAGATTTCCTGAACCTTGACAGCATGCGTTCATCTCTCTTATGCACCCAAAATTGCATCACGGAGAAAGGAGACACTTCTCTTTTTAGCCTTACTTCCTTCATCTCCATTTTAAATCCAACATATCATGCATCAATTAAGGGTTCTGCATGGAAGCAGTAAATTGCTTACTGCAACAGAACCTGATACTGAGCCAATCCAGGATCATTTTCCAACAAAACCCGGCATTTAATAGGAGATGCTTTAAAGTGACCAAGGCTGTGAGTAAGGGCAAACAAGTAACCAATTAGAATGATAATCTTAGTATCAAGGAAATAAATAATTGGCATGGGATACCAAGAGGGTACCAGCCATGGACTTTGCAGACTCAAAGCATAACAAGAATGTGGCTAAACGCTTTATGAACGCTGCAGCCTTCTGCATGTCAAGTGAGTGCCTATCATTGCACAACATCATCTTTAGAGCTTCAGCTAGCACCTCACCCTGATCTCTGCTTGAGCCATCAGATATCAATGAGTAACCATACAAAGGGAGAAAGACAAACATCTAGGACTGCAGTTATAGAGAAAATCATGTGAACAAAAGTGCATGAGCAGATGAGTCTAGAAAACCAGCTTGACAGCAAGGATATGATCTCTGCTTCAGACATCAGATATTAATTACAGTTAAAAGTGTTGTGGTCATGAGAAATAGATCACTATTTTATCTTCGAACAAAGTCATCTGCATTTAGAGCTATGGTTTATAATAAAAATCTAGTAACTGAAAGTGCATGAGCACATGACCTCAAAAAACAAACTTGACAGCAAGGTACTGAGCACCCAACATAGAAGTGCTAACCTTCTAGGGCTGTATTCAAGTATGAGGTTGTATAGCTGAACAAAAAAATCTTGCAAATCAACATTCAAAGCATCGAGATTGTTCCTCGTTACTTTAAAAGCAATGATGCAACAGCAAGTCTTTCCGAGACGGTACGTGTTTTCCTGAACTGTCCGATTTTCCACAAGAACATGCAAGCTTTTTAAGGTAATTCATGAGATCTCCAATATAATCCAAGTCAATCAGGTGAGAAAATTTTCCTAGACCATCCAAACATGGTCCAAGGAGTGGGTGAGCCTCAGTCACATGAGTTGTACCAGAATCTCCATTAGGTCTGTAAAACAAACAGAAAGAATGAAGTGATCACAGTATCCCGTTAGATACCATTCACAAAGACAATTTCTAACTCAACTTTATGCACATATTTTAGGTTGATTATAGAGAAAGATTAAATCAACACAGCAAACGGACAGCATCACTTATAATTAAGAACCACACCTTAAATTTAGCTGGTTTAGTGCTTTAATATGTTACATCGTTCAGTTCAATTAGCCTTCCATTAAGTAGGCATTGATGCCTTTTCTCGCAAGCTTGAAGAAGGGGAGAACATGAGAAATCAGAAAAAGCCAAGCAGAGTCAAGGTCTGCTTTCTACAGTCACTCAGGAAACAATAGCAGTACCATGACAAAGCAAATAACTCAGTTTCACCAGGTTTAATACATGAGTTCTACGATGAATGAATAGGGGAAATCCTTTCCAGGTGTCTTGAATTTTTATGCTGTTTTAGGAGATAAGCTTGCAATGCGCAGCTGAAAGTTGGATTCTCAAAGCTTTTTAGACCAAAGGACTTATGCTTAAAAAGTGAACTTTCTGCAAGGAGCTACGTTTACAAATTAAACCATCCAATATTGAGGAATTTCCATCTTAAAGGCAGATGCAATAACAATCTAAGAGCTCAAAAACCAAATAAACATAAGAATGCTACTTCTCAATACAAACAAATACCTATGGTTGATAAACCTAGCAATGTTTCCAAAGGTCGTTGAATCCAAACAAAGAGCTTCATCATCCTTCACACACATGGAGCTCCAATCATAATCAAGGAGCACCTAATAAGTACGTCTCGCAGCGTCACCCTTCTTCAAATTTCGCTCATGCATTTCCTTGATGGTTAATATTTCACCTATGTACTCACATAGAAATGCACCTTTAGGCAGTTCATCCAGTGCTTGCAGACCCCACCCTTTTCCTTCAGGCGTCATAAACACCTAAAGGACAAAATCAGTCACAAAAGAGTACAGGCTTAAGCATAAGGGTTCCCAAACAAAGTCACTCATTGCAGTAGTAACTGGAACACTTTTGAGAATGATAACCACCACAAGGTCCAAATATGACAGTAGAGCTACAACAGGCAAAAGCTTTAAAATAACACGAAAACAATTTTTTACCTGCATATTATAACTTATGCCCCGCTGCACCACTCGATTGCCACAATGTTTACCACAACCACACTTTCTCCACCACTCTTTGATAAATTTTCTCTTCAGGTGGCCCTTACACGGTTCTAAAATGTTGTTATCTTTTGACTTTTCTAGAGGGCATTCCCGACAATACAAGTGGTGGCTCTTTTTAGGGTCACGATTAACAGAAATACACTTCAACAAAAAAGCTTCCTTTACAAGACCTTTCACAGTGTATATAAACTCACCCCCATTTGCACATGCACAAGAACAGGGTACTGGAGAAGGCAGGCAGTCACCATAACAATTTACTCTGTAGTGTTTTCTTTTCCTTTCTCTTTTTCCTGGTAGAACTGATGCATAAGACATTTTGAGTACAAGTAGTATTCATCGGCTGTTACAGTGCCTCAGTCCAACCAAGATGTAAGTATCCATCTCGACACAACAAAATGTCGATTGCAAACCTGCTTCAGTGCATGCATGGTTGAAATAATAGCAAGTGACTCTCCGGCCGTGGGAATTGGGAACCAGGAAGGCCATTTTTCACAAAATCATCATCCATGAGAAGAGTGCAATAACTAGCACACTCGTCCTTATACCAGACATTGAATTCAATAGATTCACTTTCGATAAGATTAATTGAAGAGCATTGGATTTGAGGTCGACAAGTTGCGATGGTACTATATCAACAGTCGCAAAAAGAGGACCTTCTTCAGCTGGATCTGATTGTTTCTATGGCGAGAAGAAGATCATCGAATTTGGCACCTGTCACTTCCTTCACGATCTTGCCTCCCTTTAGTATCTTGAATGTGGGAACCACCCTTATGCCAAGCTCCTTTGCCAATGGCTGCCCTCAAGTTTTCCCAGAAAATAAAAGGAAAACAAAGAAATCTCAGAGAGAGAGAGAGAGAGAGAGAGGAGGAAATTCTTAGGAGGAAATTCTTCATTTTCTTGGGGGTGGCAAGAATATACCTTGTTTTCTTGGTTGCAGTCAAGCTTCAGAAAAACAACATGAAGATACTTCTCAGCTAGCTCTTGAAACTTTGGAGCAATGATTTTGCAAGGACCACACCTATTAAATTACCAATCAAGAAATATCAACCATGAGAATTAGACAAGTGAAGAAAAAGTCTAAATCTTATTAATACCCAAACTCAATAAGAATTGAATGACTCCAAGAGATATGTGAGGCTAGCTCCACAATGACACGTACATGAGTGGAAGCGAGTGTACAAGAACTCAGCATCTAGAGGAATTGATACATGCATATGATATCAAGGACTCTCATGTATTTATGCAAATGAAGTCTGGGAAGCAGCAACACAGTAGACAAAAGACAGAGCACACAAGAAGTTGAAAGCAAACCGGGCCTTTTATGACTACATACAGTTGAATGTGGCATACGTGTACTTTGAAAAATAAAGAGGAGATGGAATTAGATAGGAGCCACATATTCCAGGGATCTACATTAATAATGCAGCACCTTATCAATGTCCTTCGAGGTGATATCTACGGTACAACCTTTCTTACATTCTCCAAAGATAGGAGAAGTAAAAAATATATGGTACCATTGTTAAAAGCGAGAGAGATTTACAAGTTGTTACAACTCCAGCAAAGATCTAAGGTCAGAAGTTGGGAACTTGAAGCGACCCATGATAGTTAGCTGGATCTGATTTGTGATTTGTCATGTACAATATGTCATTATTGAGTTTCAAGGAATCTGCAATTTTCAAGCAGTCAAAATGAAGCAGAGGAAAAGGGCAGACGGGTAGTGCACAGATGTGGTCACATTCATCAGAATCAGCACAATAATAATCTATAGACATTTTGAAATGAGAAAAAATGTTTTGAATATAGACTACTTGAGTAATAAGCATGACCACTTAACTTGAAGTTTATAAAAAGATATATGAAAGATACTTATTCCATAAGTACCAGTAGCCTTGTGAAACAGAGGTGCTCAACAGAAATGAAACTCCTATTCAAACAGAGAAACTGAAAAGGAACATGCATGTACCATGGCATGCAGCCTCAGATACAAAGTTGCTATTCAAAATAAAGTTGCTCTTTTTTTAGGCAGATAAATTTGCACATTGCACTACTGCTGACAAGAGGCAGAGACACAGATAGGATATTCTCAAATGTATACAGTAAGAGGGATGAGTCATTAAACACAGTCCCAACACGTTCTCTGATAATAGTAAAATCACTGAAATTGATTGCTACAAAACACTACCAACCATAAACCATATAAGAAATCAGGACAATATTAATCCAAAAAAGAAACAAAACGTGTCAGGTCTCATGAAAGTTACAACAAGAAATTCTCCAGTCAATGAGAGTTAGTTATGGACACTGAGATGTATAAGGCCAATGATAAGAAGACAAGTATGACTGTGAGATGTTGACATATGCTGTAAGGGCAAAGAGTGTTCTCTTTTTTCTTTTTTAACCCAAAAATATGAAGAGGACACTTTTTGAATGCTTTGAATTTCATGTGAGAACATGAAGAGACTTGTTCTAAATCATGCTATTGATAGGACTGTCTTCTAGTTCAGTTAGGTCTTTCTATTTTCTTTTGTACTTCATCTAATTTTAATATTTAATGTGAACTTAATGGGTAGCTTGAAATATTTTTCTATTTATACCAGTGCTTACTTATCACGTACTCTTTTTGGACATTAGTTTAATGACTATGATACAATGACATACATGCTCTTCAAGTAATAGCCTTTTTCAACTCGATGTAGATCATGCTCAGCACTTCTAATTTAATTCATCCGCCTCTGCAATATTCACATTGATGTAGAACAATCATAAATGCTTTATGAATTTCCTTTCTTTCTCAAGAACTTGAGATGAGATCACATGTAGATGCTCAAACAGCAGAATCTCACTGTCACCTAGTGTACCTGGGACTCATCTAGCACATTCAATATGATGTAGTTGACAATAACTACCAAGGAGAGAGAAGCAAAGTTTGACAGGCACATGAATTCAATCAATCATTCAACAATAACAGGTCTCATTAAAGTCTGCTAATATCAAGCGGAAAACCAACAAAACTAGGAGTAAGGTTTTATTCCCATCGGGGTTGGCAGTCATGTCATGTAACGCAGGCATCGCTAAGAAAGTGAAATTTCAAAATGCCCATTGTACCTTGGACCATTTTGAAAATGATCAGAGTATGTATATTTTTTTCAACTCAATCAGAGGCCATGTACTTCTCAAATAGGCGAAATAGCACTTCTGCAGGTCTTCGTTACTCTATAGGTGCGTTGCATTCCCTGTAGTATCAGACGCTTGTAAGATAATCCTTAGCGCTGTTAAAGGATTCTAAACTTAAATGCCAACCACTTGTGCTCGGATTTATTTGTTTCCATAAGAGGACCCCTTCTCCTATTGTGATGCGATTCGCGCGTTTTAATGAAGCAAACGAAACCTTGATAGATGATTCAGAAGGAGACACCATACATACATGAACGGTATAGATGGATTTGCAACTGAAAGGCGTTTAGAGTATTCAAGTTACCAATGATCCAAAAAGGTGCCACGTTACATTTTATCCTTACTCGAGGCATCCCATCATCGTGGTCAATAACCTATTTCTAATCGAACACACGATGGCCAAATTCAGAACTCTGCTACAAATCTTCAAGTTCAACTAGTTTAAACTTCTCAACTACGGTTCACTTACAAAGGCAACCCGTTCTCGAAAACGGGCGTCCCCAACAGAATCAAGGAACACTAAAGCAAAGCCAGAGAAACTAGAATCTCTCCTCCAACGCCATCGGCTGGAGAGACAGGCACGGATAGACACGGACCAAAAAAACGAGAAGAGACGTAAAGGAGCTAGATTAGCGGGACGGGGGGGACGGAGAGAGACCTGGTGACCGCTCATCTAGTGAACGGCGGTGCGGCAGACATCGACCTGACGAGGACGCTGTGAGATATGAGCAGAGTCCGCAGCCGAACGATCGGTCGAGGCTTCGGCGGAGGTGGAAAGGGCGTTGGCTGAGGCGGAGGCGGAGGTGGGCGTCGGCGTCGGAGTCGGGGGCGACGGAGTCGCAAGAGGGCGTCGGGGCGTCGGCGGCGTCGTCGGCGTCGGAGTCGGGGGCGACGGAGGCAACCGGCTTGAGGGGCGTCGGAGTCGAGAATGGAGAGAGAGAGCTCGTCGGCGAGAATGGAGAGAGAGAGCAGAGGAGGGGGAAGAGAAGCAGCTGTGCGACCTTTTTGTTCTCCTCCGCAACGGAACGGAACGGAGAAGGGAGAGAAAGAGAGAGAGGAGAGAGAGGACGATTCGACAGGGGGCTCAGGCGTCGCAGAGGCGACAAAGGAGAGCAGAGCAAGGAGCGTCAGAGTGGTGGGCCCACACGCGGCCCGCGCGAATTTTGAACGCCTGACGCCCTCGCCTACGTGGCGCCACGTGTTGATCGCTGAATGGTTTAACCCACCGCCTACGTGGAGGGTTAAACCCAGCCAATATTTTCTCGAAAATATTAGTCTCTGTTTTATATGCTTACGTGGATTCTAATATGTAGCTAACCTCATATATTACTTATCATATGCTTTCTAAGCCAACACTATTGCATCCATTTTCTTGGAGATATCTATAGTGCAACATTTGACTCTATATTAAAACATAACAAAGAGCATTTATACTGAGCCTTACATGTTGATCTCGGTTCATCAATTGGATAGCAAACCTTGTTTTTTCCTTTTTCTCTTTTGACCTTTTTCATTGGTAAAAGTAGAGTAGTCGAACTGAAATGATCCATTCACATGTCGCTGTTCATGCTATAGAGACACGAAATTAGACCAAAATCAGCGACTTTGGAGCAGAAAAAACTGATTATATTCGGTGCAAAAAATAACAGCAAGCATCGGACTCATAGAAACCAAATACGGGCATTCAGCCTGGGCACTTTATCAAGCATAAAACGTGCACAAAAGAAACAATAAACTTTTGCATCGACCGAGACTCAAAGGTGGGCCTAGGTTTCTAACCAAACATGCTAGCACACACAGAAACATCCACGAAGGATCAGCACAACCATAGCTCGCGTGAACTGGTCGGTCGCGAGCTTTGGCCCAACACCTCCAAAATGGGGCACCTACGTTTGGAAGACCTATTGAGTTCAGGTGGCGAGCAATGATCCGACCTCAAGTGATGGTGATGCTCTCTCGATCTCACTCTCTCCCTCTGGCTCTTCCTTAGATCTCTCTTGAGCTCCCCCTCTTTATCGCTCTCTCTCTCTCTCTCTGCCAAAACCCACACCCCGCCCCCCACTCCCCGAAATGAGCCCCCTCTCTCCCTATTAAGGGTGACCAGCAAGCGCACATGGCTTCTGCCACTACTTGCTTGCCGGCTGGCCTGATCCCAACCGACGGATCATGGCTTTTTGCTCGTGTACATCTTTGTCGCCATAAAGGAGCGCGTCGCGTGAGGGTCGGAGGAAGAAGATGGCATGTGGGCTGCGCTAGGGCAAGAACAAAGGAAATGGGCCTAGTCCAAGCAAGAAAAAGGAAGAAGGAAAGAAGAAGAGAAAAGAGAGAAGGTCGGGCCGGCCTAACCCCAACCGGTCTCCTTTTTTTTTTTTTAATATATATATAATAAAATAATAATTTTTTAATGAAATCTTTCTCAAAAAATTTCTTACAATTAATACTAATATTGCGAATGTTCCTAATGTCTGTGTGAAAATTATTTTGTTTAGAGTTAGAAATTAATCCCTAGTTTTCTATGCAATTGAGTTCTAAATAAAAAGAGCAAAATTCAAGTGCTATGTCGCAGGCTCAAGCCTCACTGCTGGAGGCCACAAGCTCACTTGATGGCAAGGCTTGATGCTCATTGACCTCGAGGGAGCTCAAACCTTGTTGCCAGAGGCCACGAGCTTGCTTGATCTAGTGAGGCCGAGCTCACCAGTTGTCACCATAGTCGTCGGGGTGAGAAGAAGCAAAAAGAAAAAGAAAAGAAAATAAAAAAGAAAAAGAAATAACAAATTTTAAAATAATAAAAAAAATTGAAATTCAATTGTTAAAAATATATTTTTATAAAAAAAAATCATTTTGTTAACCAAGCACTCGAATCAAATCTTTGATAGACTCGAAAACGTCTTCTAGTTCTTTTAAAGGGGAAATTTTTTTCCGAAGTTTAAGTTTTAGCAGAAAACCTTTTTCATTGACTATGAAAACATTTTCCAAACATATTTTCTTAAGCAAACCAAACATTGGAAAATGATCTCGAAAAATATTTTTCATGAAACAAACGCACCCAGTATTATATTCCAAGTGGCTGTCCGGTACAGCTTTTCTCAAACAGTATTAATTATGAAAAGGATGCTACAACTTTTACGAAGTGTAATCGCAGCACATTCATGGTCGCATCATCATATGGCAACTTTTAGCAGACTATTCCCAACCAGTTTTAAATTAAACACTAGTTACATTTGGTCATCCGGATTTCTAACAAATATAGAACTAGATAGGATATAATATGAAATCCAAAGGATTTTGCTATATTATATTCACTATTTAGTGATTATAATAATAAAGCCGGATATATTCACATCATATTATATATATTGTTTGATATAAATGCCTATATGAATCACAAATTTTATAAATGAAAATGGTAAAAATCTCTCGCGACACTCTATTGTTTACTTTATTTTTATTTTCTTTTTTATTTTCCTCTATTTTTTAATTAATTTTTTTCTTTCTTCCCCTTCCAACATTCTCTAATAAAATTTTATTAAATTAAAAATTGTGCTAGTATACCTAAAATACTAAAACGCCTAAAATATGTAATGAATATATATTTATATATTGAATTTGTATTATAAGACAAAATTAAATTCGAATATATAAATAAAAGTAAGATTAAATTAAAAACTAAAATTTTATTTTTTTTATTTTCAGTTTCTTATATTAGAATTCAAATATTACTTAGATTGAAATATAATTTTAATTGTTAATTTAAGAAATATTTTATTTGAGGAAAAAACTTTCCTTTTATAAATATTAGAAATCATATGTCTTTATGTCATATTTCCCATGAAATAACTTTATCCAATCTATATTTCATTTATATTTGACTTTATCCTATCTTGAACAAGCACTAAATGCAAGATAGTATTTATCTTGATCGCCAAATATAGCCTAAAGTCACAGCATTTCACAGCACAATTATACCACGACACGGATATAGTTTGTATATAGCAAACTCTATGCCGTTGAATCTATATGGCCCTTGATGCACGGAGGACATTATCTTTTAAGACAGATCCTCAGGCTCCGCCTAGATACATATCACAGAAAAAATCATCTGGGAATATGACGACGGGTCAAGGTTGTAAGTTACAAGAGAGAAGCACAGAGTGAACCGGCCGGTTGGTCAATAATAGCGTCTAGGGTCTTAAATCGAAGTGTCTTGGTGGGTGTAATTGGTGGGGGTAGAGGACTCGAAACTTAGTAGTTGCGACTCCTCTCTAATTCCTGCTCCTAGTTCTTTTGCGGGATAGTAGAGAGAGTGAAAGCCATGGCCGAAAGCCGAGCCTGTGCGAATCCCAGGATTCTGTGCCTCCACGGCTCCAGGATCAGCGCTAGAATCCTCGAGTCGCAGATCCATAAATGGCCCGAATCCGTCCTGGAGAAGCGGGACGTGGTGTTCCTCGACGGTCAGTACCCGTCCAAGGGCAAGTCGAGCTTGGAGGGCATCTTCGATCCTCCCTACTTCGAGTGGTTTCAAGCCAATCAGGCCAGATTTCCAGTTTCATTGGGAGCCCATTTTGGTGTCTGTAACTGTACTATATGTTGTGATCACTTCGAAAACTCCGACACCTTGAAATCGGGTTATTTATGTGAAACCCATCACACGGTTCGATGAAATGTCACGACATGATGGGTTCTTAGCAGAAAAAGGAATTCAACGAGCTGATACTCGAGAGTGTACCAATTCAGGATTTTACGGAGTACGAGAGCTTTGAAGGAATTCAACGAGCTGATACTCGAGAGTGTACCAATTCAGGATTTTACGGAGTACGAGAGCTTTGAAGAGTGCCTTCTTCTTCTTCTTCTTCTTCTTCTTCTTCTTCTTCTTCTTCTTCTATTTTGAGGCTGGGGCCAGAAGAAACAAACAACCAATCGGGGCTATTCTGGCTGCTGCATTGCCAGGAATGCAGGCCGAGGGACACATTCATGAAGAAACAAAATGCAAAGCATGACAACTTCTGACTGAGTTCTTGCAATTAACAAATGCTGAAATCTGCAGGGGTTGGTGCTCACCAAGGTGCCCAAAATCAAGTTTCTGATTCTAATGTCTGGGGCTAAGTTTGGAGCGTCAAAATTCAATGCGCCCCTGCTGGCCGCTAATGCGTTTTTGGCTCCTATCAAGTACCCTTCTCTTCATGTTTTTGGTATTTACCTGAACTCAGCTCTCATCAATTCTATTAAGATCAAAATCATGATGGATGCTACCAGTTTCAAAGCCTAGTCTGACAACGTCCAACGATGATGGTCAGTTATAGTTAGGCGTTACAATGATGCATGACGTCGTTAGGCTGAATTCGGCTTTCAAAAGTAGGATTGGTGATGATTTCTCTGCTGTCCTATACCTAAAGGTCTAAGTGAGTCTAGTTGCAGCTTCATATAAAATGCTATTGATCCCGTTCTGGGAAAAGAACTTGGGCCATAATCTGCATTTCTTCAAGAAGATTAGGGACTAAACAAAAGCTATCATTATATTAAGATGTGCTGGAAGATCCACAAGATGCAATCAAGCTTCTGTGAATGCTGCCACAGTCGATAAGCCAAACTAAGAAATAGAGATTAGAATCTAAGTGCATCCCCATGATGAAAGACTGGAAGAACATGGCCTCATTAATCAACAAGTCTAACTTTGAGATACATTATAAACCCGTTATGAATCTAGAGAATGCACACCATGAAAATAACTTATCGTCCGACTATGTTGCTGTTAGGAAATAATAATGAGGGCAAAGTAGTCAATACTTAATCTTGAGAGGGTTACTAGGGTTTCTCATATATATATATTGTATGTATTCTTGTAATCTTTTCAGATTAAGTGAATACAATACACAGAATACTCTCTCTTTTAACATGGTATCAGCAAGGTCATCGACACAGGGCACTTCTCTTCTACACTGCAGATCAGAGAGGACGCTGGTTCTTTTAAGGTCTGAATTCCAGATCTGTCGTGTCCTCATTCATCTTTAACACCAGCGCCAATTTTGTCTCTCTCGGTCTCCATCACTATTTTCATCTTGACCCGCACCGATGAACCCTGCAGTGACCTCATCCTCTTGATCACTATTTTGTCCTGTTTCACATGCGATCACATGTTGCCTGTCTTCATCCAAATCGTCTTCGAGACACTGTCTTGGTCGGGGTTAGCGCGCATTATCTATTTTCACTTATCACGGCGTGGGGGATAGACAAGTGTCGAGCACCGCTGATAAGGCAAGGGACGCGTGGTCCTTTCGTCCGGAGTCCTCGGCAAGAAGATTGGATGCATGTTCTAGACCACAAACCGACGGGTCACCCTCTCGAGGCTTCCTGTGGAGTTGGGAGACTTCAGGCAGCGCGTCTTCGGAGACACAAGGAAGGAGTCGCATCTGGCAGTTCGTCTTCTTAAGTTGGAGCACTCAGATTCAGGTTCCTTCCTTCATCACCAGCGTTGAAACTCATTGGTGACATCCCAAGGACCTATCTTTTCTAATCATCAGTCGTGCTCAGTTATTGTTCTTGTTCAAGGTTCATGAATTCATGCAAAAGCCAATCGTGTCTGAGTTGATCTCTATAATTGTGAATGTAGCGCATTGCTTTGGTGTTAGTCTGGTCTTGAATACATGCTCGCTGTCCAGTATACCTTTATGGACTTTCACTGGAGTATATCGCTTCTTGGAGTGTTGGTTGGTATGTGCGTAGTAATTTTTCAAGTGTTGGATGGTTTTCATAATCTTTGAAGTGCTGGTTGGTATGGTTTTATGGCCTCTCAGTAGAGTATATTGACACAGTGATGGACCAGTTGAACCCTCGTTTCTATTTGTTATTTTGTGGCTGATTACTTGCTAATGCAGATTAGGATTCATAGGAAGTTGTTTTCAAGACCACATGGAAAGAGAACCAAAATGCAATGAAGCCCCTGCCTTAACTCAATGGAAACGATCTTTGAAAGATGCTTGAATTTTTCCCAATGTGCCCCCAAATGCTCTGCAAATCTCCTCCCCTCAATAGCATTCACTTGGTCATTTGTCACATGGTCATTTCAAAAGAATAAGGATACTATTTTATGACCATGGGTGCATTTGTTTTGCCAAAACATGATTTGGAGGACCTTTCTTGAAAAACTGATTGCTTGTAAAGAACAAGAATTCTTTGCTAGGAATTTTAGTTGCTAATTGAAAGATATGATAAATGGAGGCTTGTATGCTTAGTAGACCGCATTCCAAGGTGAAAGGCTAATTAACAGTGAATGCGTGTGATTAGTAACACATTTTCGATTGTCAAGGTAATCAGTGTTGCTATTCGGCTTAGTTTATGATTGCACTGCTGTCTTTCGGCAATGTGATAATTGCAACTTGATGTTTGCTGAGATCTTTTGTCTTCTTTTCTTCTTTTCCTCAGAAGTTTGCGATTAAGCCAGTGGAGCCCTCTCAGAGTTACTCATCACCATCCCCATATACGGGTGCTGGGGACCTTCCTCAATGTATTGCGGGAGTGCCACCGTATGGTTCTCTCTTTAATAGTTCCTCAATACCACCGGATGACATCCCATTTTTTGGGCTAAGCATATCATTACAATTGTGGCAATCGCCTTTCCGTTGGTAGTCCTTATAGGGTGCGTTTGGAATTGGCTTTGCAAAGGATCTTTGGGCTTCCAAGGATCTTTTGTTTGGGAACAACTTTGAAAGTCCCATTAGGCCAAAGTTGGCCTTCTCAAGGCTAAAAGCCCCAGGTGTGAGGGTGCCTTGGGCTTTCAACTTTCTCAGCATACAAGAGGCACTGTTCATTTTTTTTTATTTTCTTTCGAAACTATCCTCACTTACTCTCGATTTTTCCGGTTTTGCCCTCGTCATTGGACTGTTCATCTTTTTCTCTGTTGAGGTTGGCCGACGTGTTGCTTGAAGCTGTGAGCAGCCGCCAACGGCTCGGCATGGTTGCGGTGGCCCAGGCGACCGTCGCCGGGGAGTGGCGCGACTGCCATTCTGTCTAGGTCGCGGCGATCGCCGTGGGGGTCGCCCGACGTTCGATGACCCTTGCCAGGGGTCGCCCGACCCCAGGTGGCCCTCGCCGGTGGTCTTCAAGGGTCGTTCAACCCTGGGCGGCCCTCCTCAGTTGTCTCCGAGGCTGCCTGAGTCAGATGTCGGCCGCCGGCAACAGATTTAGATCGCCAACGGCCACCCGCCCTTGCCGATCAATTTTTTTTATTTTTTTTTTATAATTTTTTTATCACAAAAGTCCTTTGTAAATATAATTCCTCCAAATACCATTTTGCTCAAAGGTACTTCACAATGGACTTTTAAATTGTAATTTAACAAATACAATTTGCATTCTGAAAAGTTCCCTTCAACCTAAAGTCCTCTGCATTTTCTCAATAGCTTTCCCCAAAAGTCCAATCAAATGCACCATAGATGGCTTCATCTACCTGGAGCGGCACCTTAGTGGATTGATGATTGGAAATGGTCATGATTATTTTGATTTGGCTATGACTTTGGTTGTTGTACTGATTGCTGAATGGCAACTAGGATTCTTGGCTTTGAATGGTTAAAAGATCCTTGCTTCTAAATTATGTGGTTGTTTACTAATATTGTTTGGCCCGAGTATTTTGGCTTTCTTCTTTCATGCTGTACATCTCCTCTTGAAAGATTTTCCACTTGTTGTGCTAAATCACAGATTAGTGGAGTTACATGAGTGAAAATGAAAAGCATTAATTAACATTGCTTGCGTATTGTCTTTAGGAAGTCTCCGCAAGATCCTGTATAGTTGCTGATTGTTAAAGCTTGTCAGTAATGGCTGCTTTTTGTTCCTTCTCAGGTGGAATGTATGGGATGCCTCCTATGATGGACAGATATGGCTGGGGCTTCCGATGGGCCCCGGTGGCATGGTATATGTGAAATTTGTTTCTGTCTTCGGATGTTGCTGCTTTTTCCTTTTCACTATACAACTACGTTATTCAGTGTTGCTCTTTCAGATGTTATGCATGTCATTGTTCTGGTATTTATTCTCCCAGGGACCATGGCTGGGATTTTTCCCTGGTGATAGACTTCAAAAGAAGGGGGCAGGTTTGTATTCCATGGCTGGTTACTGCTTTGAGAATCAACAATAAGAAGACTGGTTCATCTCCGACTGACGTTAGATTTCCTTCAAATACATTGTCGATGCAACACATGATAGTGATTGGACATGCCGAATTGTGGAAATGTTAACTTCTCTTTTAGAACAGTGTGCAGCGTGAGGATGTGCAATGCTCCAAAGCCTGGATCACGGTGTTGTGTTGCTTTGGCAAACAATTTAGCAGCTTGAGGAGATTGAACTTTGTGACTTTCTTTTATGCGTTTGTTGTATTACTGAGCTATAATTTTGCTCTCACCAATTTGTTTTAGCTGAAGAATGCCTATCGGTCTAAATTAACAGATTTTTATGCCCTTCAACTGCAGTTTTCCAACTCTGATCAAAGCTACAGTTAGTTATCACTGCCCGCCACGTTGCTTGCCTTGTATTTGTCTATATTAATAGTCACATGTAAAGTTGCTTTCAAAACAAAAAATGCCTGAGGTTAGTTGGAAGTGTGAGCAATGCGGTAACATAAATTATCCATTCCAGACAAAGTGTAACAAACAGAATTGCGGTGCCGACAAACCATCTGAGGCTAAGGAATCTCCCTCTCCAGCAGAGGATGAAAATGATCAGGTCCGTTGTGTAATGTGCTCCTTGTAAACCCACTACCTGAATTTGCTGTTGTTTCTCTCAACCATCTGGACAATTATCAATGAACTCGAAGTTTTTATCCTTGATTTGTTTTATAGTTTGACTTCTTTCGTGCATTCATTGATAGGCAATTATCTACTGTTCCAGCGAGTACTGAGACCTATTTGAGGGTTGAGAAGGTCCAGAGTTGTTGCCCAGATTTGCTACAATGTGGTGGTCTGAAAGTCAGTCTCGTCGTCCTCATGTCGCGGTGGTTGTCAAACCACTCTACCCTCTCATAATACGTGTCAAGGTGGTTGTATCGAATGATGGTTATATGGTCTTCACGGTTCCTTCAAATGCATTATCTGTCACCCAGCTTGACTGGCCAGGATTATTCAGCATGGTTTTTGTTTAATACTTTAGGCACCTGAACTGCAAGTGAGTCATCTTCTCCAGCCAGCAAGTGTTATGCGCATAACCGAAGTTTTTTTTTTTTTTTTTTTTTTAAAAAGCACGGAAACCTCTGGGGCTCGTATTTCTGGTTCCATGAGTTTAGGTTGTCACCGGGTAGAGGCTGATCCGAGGAAAGAGAGAGATTCTCAGCAAAGGTGAAGTAGAATTGTACCAAATGCTTTTGCCCCTATGGGCAGAGGTTCTCAAATCCTGATTTTGTCTGTTGACTATAAGTTGACAGTCCTAGTCTCTTAGGTGTCGTGAATAGGTATCAGGTATTCTATTGAGAGTTTTGTTTTATGCTGAATGGGTCAGACTCACTTTATATGGACATAGAGCAACATCACATATACAAAGTATTTGCTATAATATTCTTTACTAAATGATGTGCCCGCACATATGACATGCTTTGATTCTGAGTTGCCAAATATTTAAAGAGTGTTGTTTGGTAAACTTCTTTCATCCAACAATAACCAATTGTCATATCATTTAGTAAACAAATTTCAGGGCACTTTCTTAGTACGTATTGCATTTCTTATGAGCATATGCTGTTAGATGAGGACTTCCCTATGCCACCTGTTAACACCACAAATGGCTCAGCAGGCCACGGGTGAAAGTTGCACAATGGTATTGGTAATGTAAACTTATCGTTAAATACTAAACTTCTTCATTGCCAATGTCATGAAACAGCGAGTCAATTTTACTGAGCAATATGTCACCATGAGTATTAGAGGGCCCTGCCTCTGAGTCCCTAGTTGCTGCAAAAAATTAATGTCTGTGGACAGCCGCGCCGTGTAACATTAGGAAAGGGGGTGTTAAGCTGCTTCAAGCATTGAGAACGAAGGTTTAGTTTAGTAATGCGCGCTTCTTTGTAGAAAAAACGCTAGAATATACCACGCTACACGTGACTTTATGAACGATTGTTTGGTCTGACTTTTTTACACAGTTTCAGCAGTGAAATAGGTTATTGCGGCTTTTATAAGGCATTCGACAAACACCTCATTGTTTCAGCGCTTCTAAAGCTATAGCGGCTTAGAGCAACTTTGAGGAGATGAGATGACGTGCACAAGTCGTAAGGTATGAGAAAGCAACGGAATTGGAAACTTTTAAGTGAATAAACAGTCATTTGAGAGTCGGCCAAAACAAAAGCTCGTGGAAGAGCCTCCGGAAGCGCCCGTACCCGCAAGTCGGTCTAAGCCCCTCAAATAAGACTCATTAGGCATGAGATTTCATATTTCGCGTTAGATTTTTAAGATATCTACACCATAGTAATAACTTAGGGCAAATGATTTTCGACATGATTGGTTTATGTAGGATGTAATTAAACACGTTCGTGTCCTCAATGGGTAAGTCCGTTTTTACACGAACTATAAACTTGTTTTGTAGGGTTCCAACATCTATAGTACATTTAGACATGTCTAATTAGATGGGCTTGTGCATATTATTCGAATTGACGTGGCATGTCTACTCGATACATCTGGACGTGAATGGACATCCAAACCCGTGTCAAACATTCATATAAGCCATCATATCTTATGCACATTAATCATGTCATGTCGTACGGGTAATTCATTCAGTGAACAACGCGTCAATGTTTCAACATGATGATAAGATTCCTAAATTTGACATGACACTCTTTGTTGAAAATATGTCTTGTTTAATAGGTGCTAAATAATCAAGAGCAGTGATAGAGGATTTAAAATTTATCTCTAAAATTAGTTTGTCAACTGACATGACAGATAACAACAATCATATTCCTATTATACCCAATGAAAGTTTAGCTATCACTTAATATACTAATTATATGATCTAACACTAAATACCAGACGAAGGTTACGATTTCTGATGCATTTAATTTTCTTAATGTCCTGAATCAACATCTTGCAAATCAAACGGTTCATCATCAGAAATGCTTCGTAAATACCTCACGATTCCATTTCAAATTTTAGGATTAAGTTTACTCGGAGCAAAAAGTAATGCTGGAGTTATGGATGGAGCGGTTAATAACAGCTAAAAAATGTTTTATTTCAAGCTTGCAATTGTTTTATCGAGTCACATCCATATTAATCGTATGAACAAATCCCTCTCTTTGCCCTTTGCTCTTTTGTTTAGTTCTTCAAAAGTTACAAAATCTCTTCAATATCCGGGCCAAAATGCAAAATTGGTTCCCCATTTGCGATCTATTTTTCTACTGCTTTACTGGACAAGAGTGAACCGATTGCAAGTAATGGGATCCCATTCTCAAAGCCGATTATATCTTTTGCAGCTTCATCAAGACCAAGATTTGAAAGATTTCTTCACGGTGC
This sequence comes from Eucalyptus victrix, assembly GCA_016097545.1. Classification (NCBI taxonomy): domain Eukaryota; kingdom Viridiplantae; phylum Streptophyta; class Magnoliopsida; order Myrtales; family Myrtaceae; genus Eucalyptus; species Eucalyptus victrix. The sequence continues at coordinate 52,771,675 of CM027842.1, forward strand.
ATGCTTTCTGAAAATGCTCAAGGGCTCGATTATTCCATCGTGTTGATGCAGCAAACGTGAGCCGACATATGGACTTAGACAAGATTTGATACTAGTGTTGCAATTATCCTAATTCCATAACCAAACCAATCAAGCTTTTCTTCAACAATTTCGTGGAGATACCACTGTAGCATGGCATCATCGGACACAAGTAGGACATTACGACTATCGTATTCAGCAATATCTCTTTTAAAAAACCTTGAATCCTTTCACGACACGGTCAATCTCATATCTCGTACTCTCGCTTTAGGATATCGCACGCTTGTATTCTCGCTTTAGGATATCGCACATTAACTTGCTTTTGCAAAAACCAAACACCACCTGTGGCTTCGTAGCTACTCCAATATCCACTAGGAAACCGCAACAGTCAAACCGAGATGAAATTTGCTCGTAAATGAGCTTTAGCAAGAGTCCCCATCCCCTACCAACACTATGCATAAATGTGTGGCTCGCGCTCAATGATATTATGCAAGACAGACATGGAACCGTCGTGTCTATGTTCTCAAAATCACGTTCTTAATATAGGGAAATTGAAAGAACATCATCCACGGTCCTCTTTCCCTATATTGAACCCCCACCTACACAATAAAAACGGAATCCTCTTGTTAAAAAAATTTGGTCTAATTTTATTTTTCAGCAGCAAGGTGAATGAGAGGTCACCCTGATGGTTGCATAAGCTATATACAAGATAAGGATCTCCGAGCTTCAATTCTTTAGGCCTCACTACCTTCCACATCAACTGCATCCATATTGTCATTACCATGTTGATGATCTCACTCACCATTTTGGGCCCTTGCAGGTCTCATATCATTCCACGACCCAACCAGCTAGCCAGATTTGGCACCTGCAGCCCTGGCCCAAGGTTGTGCTAGCAAAGATGGCCGGCAACAAATTCAAGTGAGTCAAATCCAGCTATCCAAGATTTAAAACAGCAAAGCAGAGTCTTCTAATCCAAGGGAATCCAGATAGATAGGGGATAAATATAAGGGCGTGGAAGAAGAAACTATAGGGACGACCCCGATGGCCTAAAATCAGTTGATGATAAACAATAATGGTCTAAGTAAAACTGCAAGCCTCAGACATAGTTAACAAAAACACAGGCTACACTGCAGTTGTTCTTTTTGTTTTCCTTCTCCCTGTCATATCAAGCACCAACCAGGGGGACCAGAATATATAATGCAATCTGCTATAGGCTGGATTCAATTCGAACACGGGCATCGTTCAGAAATGCTCAGTTGCATCTTTCCAAACCACCTCTCTATATGTAATATATTATATTACACGCACACCACTGAAGGGTACGTGATCCAGAGCATAACTAAATAAATATGAGACCCCACAAGGCCACCTTAACCTTAAAGAGACTAGTCCCCTTTAGTCCCCGAATAACATGAACTAAACCACAGAAATTTCAAAGTTTCACTTTTTTGAAAGTGGATAGCATACAGAAGGCTCACTATGGCAATTGGCGATGCCAAGGGAGGCGTTGGCGATATCAAGGAGCGCTGGTTGAAAGCACATGTCATCCAAAGTTGTTGCGCTACATAAAAGCTTCCTTCTGGTGCCGGCATCAACTGGAACGTCTGAGGGCAGAATCAGAGCAGATAGCGTTAGAGAAAGTTGAGATGTTGAAATGTGCTCCAAGGGTAAGTGTACACGACTACTCGGTATGCAAATACGATTGATTAAATCGATTGAGAGGATGACGATTGATAGAGAAATTGCAAAGAGTTCACAAGAACTAAGTAAATTTCTTCAGGCAAACCTGGACACTCGAAAAGAATTAAATAAAAATATCAAATGGATCCTTGAACCGAGAGAGAGAGGGAGAGACATGGCTGAAAACGAGGGCATCAGGCTTGCCGTCTAGCCACATGTGGCCGGAGACCACGACGAGCACGCCGCCGGGCGCGACGCCGGGGATGCAGTCGACGTTGACGATTTGGTACCGGCACTGCTGAATGGAGGCGAGTTTGGCGACGATAGCCTCCTTGCCCTGGATGTTCTGGCCCTCGAAGACCACGAACGACTCTTCCCGGTACAGGTTCACCAAGTCCGCCCGGTTCGCGTCGAACGTCTTGTAGTAGTCCTCCACGAACTGCTTCGCCGCCGCCATCCTCAGATCCATCGTCGTGGTCGTAACAGTCATCCTCCGCATCTCTCCTTCTAGGACTTCGACGTTCGGGGTCCTCTCCATCTCTCCTCCTCTAGGGCTTCGATCGGAACACCGACCTAAGGGCTTTGTAAAAGCTTTCTTTTATAGACCGAACCGAGGCCAGCGAAAAGGCTAAAAAGCCCCTCTTATTTCTTCTTTCTCCGGTTCAGCCCCTTTCCCCTGTTCGACTGGCTGCTCCGCCTCTAAATTGACTATATTTCTTACGGGAAGAGGAGGCATGAATCTCGGGTTTTTGTTGGTGCTGCATTCATTCTGTTACTTCGATTTGTCCTCCCTCTAATTTCCTCAATTTTCTCTCTATTTGCTGCTGCTTGTGAAATTAAAGGTTCGTTGTTGCGCCCCATATCAACTTGGCCTAAACAGACGCATGTAATTCTTGTTGATGAGATGGGTCCTGGTAGGTCTTTGTCGCCAGGGAAATTTGCGCACTAAAATTGCTATTTTTTTAATTTTTTTTTTTCACTGTGACCATTCTTCTTCATGTTTTATGCAGGCAAAACTATGCAGAGTATTTGCTTCCTTAGCATCTCGGTTTGTAGAAAATTTATATCCATTCTTAGTTGGAGCTCCCACTTTCTTCTTCTACTTTGCTGAATTGGGAACGGTTTGTAATTTGCTACCTTGCCACCTCAATTGAATGTTGTATGTATATCAAACTCTTATGTCATCATGTTTATCAGCAGTATTGGCGAGCATGATTACGTTGGCTTCTGCTTTCTTCGTTCATGTATCCTCTGCCCAGGCTCGTGCCATGATACGAATTTCGCTTTCCCAAAAGTGAGAAAGAAGCTCCAGAAAGTAAATCTGGCCAGCTGGTTTATTGAAACCAAGCAAGATAGCATAAAGCCGGATGTCGTCTTAGATCATATGAAATGATTAATCTGGACATGGCATCATTGAAGCCAATACAATGGGGATGCACGGTAAGATTTTGTTGGTTATTAAACTCATAAATAATATTTAATGTGCTGAAGGGCTTGACACAATGGATTCCTTCAGATTGTTGATGAAGGAACTAACTAATTTGTCCAGCCAAATATCAAATTTTAACTTCTTAGTGAAAAATCTGATTTTTAAGTGCAGTGAGGATGATCTTGTTTTGTTCATATTTGTGATACATATCATCATGCATGATGAGAGATTTTGCAGAAATTATCAGATACTCTGTTAACTGCATTCTCTCAATTTTACCTCATACGTCACATGGTTCTGCACTACCGGTCCTGTGTACTGGTTTTCCATATGGGGGTCTGTCTGAAGTACCGGAGAATGAAATTCTCTTCATGCTCTATGAAATCAATAATTGTTGGAGAAAATGGTGTATATGGCTATAGACCTCCCGTACTAATGGATATCTTGCTGGTAAGAGGGCCAAAGTTGTTGGAAAGTTATATGAGGTCTTTTTCTGGGGATTGCTCTCCTTCAGACCTGGAAACTGCTCTGTGGTTTGACTTCTTAGACCAGCCTAATGGTAATTCTATTGACATGACTGAAGAATACAGGCATGTCATTGCTACATATAATAGTTATATATCCTGGTTTCTGAAAGATCAACAGTAGGTCTTAATTTGTCCATCCTATTTTTTTGTTGCATTTTTAAATAGCATAAACTTGGTTAGACTATGGGAAGAGGTATATTCTTCCAGCCTCAATCCATCTCTTTATTATGCTTATCTCACTGTCTTTGCATTGTTAAACCTCATTCCCCAGACTTTCCGTAACATCGGCGACCACTTCTTTACTAAGACCGAGTTCAGTGTTAGGCCTTGCAAGATTGATCTTCATCAACTTTAATACGAGGATCTTTACGAACTTGTCTAGTATAGGCCAACTGAGAAGATAATGCTTAGCCTAATCGACGCGTCTAACCAAAAAATTATATTCCGTTCCAATTTCGCAATCTTCCCATTCATTACCCATGGCTCTTTCTTCTCCTGATTCCTTCCAAACCAATTCCTTCCTGTTAGCTCCCAAGTAAAACCCTGAATTGGATTCCAAATCGACTGGTTTAGTGTGAGCTTATCCGTCGTCTTTTAAATCATGCATATTTAGATTTGTCTCAAGGCTACTGAAAGGAACAAAAAGAACAATTCTAGGAAGCAAAGAAAAAAATAGAGGAGGGACCTAGAGTTGTCAAAAGAAGTTATCTATACTAGAAGAATGAACATCATATTGGAGGGAATCCTTCAACACAACCCAAAAAAGTGAATCTCAGTCCAGTGTTGAGGCAATCAGGCCCCTGCATTTTTTTTATTTATTATTTATTATTTATTATTATTATTATTTTAAAAGATCTGCAGATTTGGATCAACCACGAATGTCAGAAAAACCGTGGATACAAAAATAGTAGTTTGCATTATGCAGTTACACTCGTTTTTATGTGACATCGTTGAATTAGATTGTCTAAAAGATAAGCTGTCTCGCTCTCCTACCAAAACAAAAGATTATAAAGTCATGTACCAAATATTAGATCAGACATTTGGGCACCCTCCATGTGTAGATATATGAATGACAGCAGCATCTGTTTGTGATCTTGTTTATTTGGAGATTGGTATTTGAGGTCGTCGTATGATTTGGGTTCGGTAGTCTTCTAGAACCCTAACCAGCAAGAGTTGCGAATGCCTTGTTTGCAGCTTATACTATCAATTGGTTAGCCTGTCTGTATTCAGATATCCGCTAAAAGACTACATGATGCCTGTGTTTTTACATCCTATGTTTCTTGAAAGGATAAAATTCTCTTAATTGAGTGTATAGCTGTCCAGTGTTTAGATTTATTTAAGTAAGGATGTTCCCTATTTTGACATCTTCCGTGGAAATGTGCTTTCTGTTTTCTTTGAATATCCCTAGCACTTTGCATATGCATTTTATGTTTTATCACTGCTGCTCAGGTGTTTAATATTGAGCTCTTCATCTTGAAATCGGCAGCTTGCTTATGAACTATTTACCTCCAGTGTGGAACCGGAGAAGAGGATGTCAAATTTGTCATGCAGATGGCTGAAGCTGCAGTCCGTGCTCAAGAGAGGAATCCCTATAATGCCTTTGTAAACTGTTTGAGAGAGATCAATCATGGAGACTCATAAATTTTCAGGGTATGCCTCGCGACGTGGTTTTAGTTCAGTTTTTGCTTCCAAAATGATAATTCCAAGGTCCGAAGTGAGCTAAAATTATCTCTGCAGCCCATAAAGATAGGTGACCTCCAAAGAGTAGACCCGAGGAGAGCCTGTGAATGCTTTAGTTGCTGCTTTAAGGATTTATCAACCTTTACACTTGCGATTGTCGGCAGTGTAGGTCCTAAAATTGCTGTCCCTCTCATCTTGCAATACTGGTTAGTAATTTTGTATATTAAAATGGTTAATTTATATAAAAATACTTATGAAATTTATAAAAGCATTGCACTTGCTTGAAAAGATGTAACAAAATAAAAGTCCATGAACTAACGGGTAAAAGTTGAAAATTTTGGTCTAAATGTGTTATTAACTCCAAAATTCAAGGGAATTATGTGAAATTTTTCCTAGAAGGTTAAATATCTGCTCCCCTCTAAAAATCACAATCGGTGCCATAGTTATCTTTACATTGGCGAATGCTATTGGTGAATTGCTTTGGCTAGGAGGCTTATTACAGGAGTGAAGGCTTCAATTTGACAATCCTTTGAGGTTCTATTGTGACAATTAAAGCAGCAATAGATATTACTCATAACCAAGTCGAACAAGAAAAAGTGAACGAGGCCAAATGTTCCTGGCAAGGCACTCTATAATCGTGAAATTCTGTTTTGCAGTAGCCAAAGCAAGTTGAAGGAGAAATGGACATGGATCTAGCAAAACATGAGAATAATATTTTAGAACCAAGCAAAACTTGAAGTCACATTTTCTCCTCTGTTTCCAACTATATCATTGGAATAATCGAATGGCAAAATTATTCGTTAAGCTATGTCTCTTACTATTATTCCTCTGACCAAGGAGAAGGATCATCATTTGGCCAGACTAACGGTTCAGCTCCACTGATTAGGACATACATTGAAGAGTAATTAAAAGTGTAGACAGGAGAGAGGGGTGAGGAACTTCCACGACCAACATATTGGATAGTTATCTTACATCCGAACATATGATACATCGAAGAGTAGTAACTCGTGTAGACTCAGAATCACATTCAAGCGCTTCAAGATATTAGACGGGCATAACTTTAAGTAAAGAATGAAAGCAAGGAATAAAGCAGCAAAGGAACTTGTACCGAAAGCATTCCCTTGCTTCTCCGGCCATAAGTACAACACCTCCACAATGAATAAACACTGCCATTGGATGGTCCTGTCTAGTGTCTAGTCTCCCCTCCCAGGAGAAAGATAGCTTTGCATCCCAAACTGTCATGGAAGTACATATTGTCAGCTTCCAAAAACATTTACTCCATTATCTTTATTCTTCAAGCAAACTCGTGAGAAAGGTAGGAAGAACTATGATGTACCTCAAGCTAACTATAGGTTTATTCCAGTCTGCGTCCCTTCATCAAGATGACCCCCCAAAGTATCACCTGAGAAGAAAAAAGACATGTCAATACCAAAGCAATTACAATTTCTGATCATTTACTAGAAAAAGAATAACTATCTTTGATCCAATCAAAAAGAGAACAATAGATGAATGCAAAATTCATATAATAATATAATGTATAGGAGGGTAACGGCAATCATTGACACTACAAAGCAATGAATCCGGTAAACTTGAACTTGAGGTGGTACAATTTGATCTGCAGGCAAAACTCGATGATGTATTGTCCCTCTTTTCTGGGAAGTCCCGGGAAAAGGAGTGAAGGTATCTATTATCTTCTAGAGTTAGATCTGTACTTAATATATCAGTTTGGTGCTAGTCTCACGGATGACATTTCAACTTCTAAAAATCTGCAGTTGGCCATTTTCATTTCCGATCAGGTTCCAGAGAAGTTAATTGGTGACCCTGGAAGATTTCAACAAATCATAACCAACCTTCCGGGAAACTCAGATTTCAGTAGGTATCTTGTAGGCCATATGACTGCATTTCAAAATTAATTTTTGCCTCCAGAGAAATCTTCAACCCATATAACACTATGTCAAACTTGTTTTGAATTTTGCTGATCTGTACAAGAATGTGTCTGAACTGTTCCTTTTGATCTTTTGGTGCATCCATATGGATAACTAAATTTGAGTTTATAAATTTAGTACACAGAGAAAGTCCGTATCTTTGTCACAGTGCATCTTGCTCAAGAGGTCATGGACTCCTTAGATGTTGAGACCGAGTCATCATCGAAGAATACCTTGAGTGATTTCTGTTGGTATTTCATGAATCATGTATAAGAAAATTAATGAAATAAATGCAGCCGAAACAAAGATATATTCTACACATGATTCTCCTTAGGCGTTATTCGTGCGTTTTAATCAAAAATCTAAACATAAAAGGGAGTTAAACGAAAGTACCTCTTGAAGCGCGCTTTGAAACAAGTCGGTTCGGATGTTCTACAGTACGAGTCCCACAAGCGTCGGACCTCTAGTTCAGACACACTAACAACGAACGTCGAACGGAAGAGAGGACTTTCGGATATTCACCACTTCGATTGTGCTAGCAATCACGTGGAAATGATCCAGCGTATCCTCAATGTATTATAGTCACGGCCCGAATGAAAAAAAAAAACACTCTACTTTCTCGTATCTCTCAAAGAATACAAGAACACACACATTTCTCTTTGTTTTCAGCAACTGATTTTCTCTAAAAACAAATAGCGCACTCCCACCTTTCTTTGTATTTCAACCCCTTGAAGTGTCGCCAAAAACAAGATGCATACCCACAGAAAATCTCTCTTAGTTGTAACCTTTTTGCAGCCTTTCTTTTTAATATTTATACATGAATCAGCAACGGTTGCCGATCGTGGGATCAGCAACCGTTGCTGATCTCGTTCTCATGCACGATCGAGCACGATCGTGCATGAATGGAACGGTTAGCAACCGCTGACCGTTTATGCACGATTTCGTGCACGATGGTCAGCGGGTACTGACCATCCATGCACGAAAAAAAAATGTGGATGATGGGCAGCAACCGCTGACCATCATGCACGAATTCGTGCGAAGTGGTCAGCAAAAATTTGCTGACCATTTCCACATTAATTAATCAATTAATTAATTAATAATTAATCAATTTCCTTAATTTTTATTTCCTTAAAATAACAATAATAACATAATCCTTATATGTACAAATGGAATCTCTAATATGTACATATTACATAGTAACTTTAGGGCATATATCTAACAATTTCCAAGTTGCTGAGAGACAACTCGCTAGGAGAAATTCAAGACCATTAGCCAAGAATACAGTGTTTGTCCTTACCCTTCGTTTACGTACCACCCCATCAATCTAATTGTATCGGTTGAGCATACGGGAGTTGGGATCCCATTTGAGGCCCAATCTTGTGTTCTTACTCCCTTCATGCAAGTTGGTCCTTCCATATGTCCTTCCATATCCCGTACACATGGAGGGACGGACATAGGACTAAGCATGAGCAAGTGTCTGGTTGAACTCACGAATGGAGAGACTGGATTTGTGAACACACCGAATGTGGGATCCATGTTTACCTTCACGGCCATCTTCAATAAAGGCTGTTCAATTTGAATGAGTACACGAGCCAGCAAACGAAAGATCAATCCAATTCTGCGAACTTGGAGTTCGAGGGCATGAAAGCATTAGTGGTGGATCCCAGATCCGTTCGAGCCGCAGTATCCAAGCATCATGTCAAGAGGCTTCGAATCCAAGTCGAGATCGTCTGAGACTTTAATCAAAGCTTTGTCATCATTAAAAAGCAGGAACCCCAGAATCCACATGGTGCTCACTGAAGAGGAGGTCGGGACAATGATTTGGATTTGTCAGTTCTTTTTTTTGATCAGTTAAGGCTTCAGACCAAAAGGTTTCTCCAAAACTCTTCCTTTAAGTGAAATCCATTAGCTCAACCCAGAGCGACAATGTGACTTCCGGTGCTCATAGTCAAACCTCTAAAGGCTAGGATGGTGGCTGCTTCTCTACAGCGAACCATGGGTTACGTGGGGAACAAGGGAAATTGCCACAACGGCGAAGTCTCCGGGTTATCTCTGCAGCATCTTCTCCTAGGAAGAAAAAATTCTAATTGTTGATCACAATAAGGTGAATCTTAAAGTGGCTGCGGGTGCATTGAAAAAATATGGACCCGAAGTGGTCTGCGCAGAAAGTGGAAAAGAGGTGATTAGTTTGCTTACGCCGCCACACAGCTTCTATGCTTGCTTCATGGATATCCAGATGCTGGGAATGGAAGGATATGTGTCTTTTTTTATTTGATATATGGCCTTGTTGAATCTGGTAAAAAGAATTCATCGCTTTGTTCTGGGGTGTCAATGGTCCAAATTGGTTTTGTTTGTGATAGCATGGCCATCATCATAGCCAATAAAAGGTTTTGATCCATACCAAATATTTTTGTGAACCATTAGTTTTGCTGGTCCATCTTGGTTTCTTTAGTTTTTGTTGTACATTTTGTACCGTAGAAAGCATAATTACATAATAAAAGCATACTCTTGTACTAGTTGTCCATGTAAGAAGTGTTACACAACCAAAACAGATTCTGTCAGTTTATGGTATATCTGTCATCTCTATGTCAGTTCATAATGAAATAATTAATGAAATTTGGCTAGAAATTGAATTTACCTAGAAGTCTCAAGCTTTAGTTCTTTCATTTTTTTTTTTTTTAGGGTCCGTTTGTTTCGCGGAAAATATCATGTTTTCGGAAAATATTTTTTAAGAAAATAACTTTTTTTTTCGGATGTTCGGCCGAAACCTAAACTTTGAGTGGAAAATATTTTCCACCGTTCGTTAACTAATTTAATTGTTTGGGAAATATCAAAAATTGAATTTTAATATTTTTAATTGACCAAAAAATTAGTTTTATTTTTTATATTTTTTTAAAAAATGAATTTTTAATTATTTGTATTTTAAAAAATCAAAATTTTTATTATTTTTAAATTTTTCTTTTTTATTCTCCTTCCTCCTTCCTCCTCCTTCTTCCTCCTCCTTCCTCGTCGCCGCATGCCTGATGATGGCCGGCTGCCCGGCAGCCAACCAAGACCCGGTCGCCAGATCCGGCGAGCTCGAGGCTCGGCCGATCTCACCTGAGCTTGCCAGAGTTTCGTTGGGCTCTGGCGAGCTGTGAGCTCACCAGATTTGGTGACGGAGCTTGGGCTTGCCTGGATTGGGAGCCCAAGCTCCACCGCCAGATTCAGCGAGCTCACGGCTTGCCAGAGCTCGACGAACCTTTGGCGAGCTCGGGCAAGGCCGGAGCCCCACCCAACTTGCCAGATCTAGTGAGGCCCGAGCTTTGCCTCAGGCTGGTGAGAGCTTCGCCTTGCCCGATTTGGCGAGGCCCGAGCTCAGCCTTGCCGACCTGGGGCGAGGCTCGAGCTAGCTTGCGGCCGGTCACCGGCTGTTGCCGTGGCTGACGACTGGCCAAGGCCAAAGAAGAAAAAAGCATAAAAATAAAATGAAAATGTATTGGTAAAAAGAAGCAAGATGGAAATAGTTATGGAAAATGTTTTTCACTTCATTTTCCTCACTTTTAAATGTTGTTTTTTCCAATGATGGAAAACATTTTCCTTGACTAGTTCATTTTCCGTGAAACGAACGCTGAAAAATCCGGAAAATGTTTTCCCAGAATTCATTTTCTGTGAAACATATAGACCCTTAGATTCAAATTGTTTCGGCCATCGGGAGCAAGCTCTATTTGTAAGATTTTCGCATGTTTATGGGTCTAACTTAAGGTGAAGTAGACATAGGTTGCTCTATCTGATGATGGCTTTGATGCTTTGTTGAAGGTTTGAAGCTCCAAAAACAATACAAGACATGGAAAAAAGCGTCAACTGGAAAATCCAACTCAGGGAAGTATCTGCAGAATCGCATGGAAACGTCTCGAATTGGCACATGCCCGTCTTGGCCATGATGGCAGACGTGAGTCATGCGACTCACGAACTGTGCATGAAGTGTTGAATGGATGGATACATTTCAAAGCCTTTCGAAGCAGAACAATTTTATTGTGAAGTTTCGCGATTCTCCCGATCAGCACCGAATTGGAATTGTAAAGGGACTCCATTACAGGCCACTGAATTCATAATGGACTGCCATTCTTCTGGCTTTGCTTCAACGAAATCATAGTTATTGACACCTAAATTTTGGCGACCGTTTAGTCATTTATCGCATTAAAAATTAGGGATTAATTTTTAACCCCTAAACAAAAATATATAGAATTTAAATTGTGTAGCATATAATTTTAAGGGCATTTTTTAATTTGCATTTGCATTGGGCTGGTGACGAATGGGTTCGAATTGATGGTTTTGAGTTTTAAATTGACAGGTTGGACTAAGCCCACAAATGGAGCAAATTGGCCCAACCCCGTTTTCTTTTATGACAAAAAATTATCTTATGAGAAATAGTAATTTAAAATTTTCTAGGATATGATGAGGATTTTTTAATATCTTCGGATAGGGCAAGTGTGACAAAAAATATTGCGAGCTCATCTTTGCAAGAATTGAGATTTGAGAAAAATTCTATCACAATGTTCAATCCTTATCAATATGTAATAAAATCGGTGAAGGAATATTGCGTTCGAAAAAAAACCTTCGTGGATGTTGATTTAAAACCTAGTCCACTCACCTATAAATAGGATGCTACACCATAGATAAGGGAGGCCACACATTGATAAATACGGCCACATTGAGGAGGGGCAATACACGGCCACAGCACAGCACACACAAAAAAATCGGGAGAGACGGCTTCAACTAGAGAGAAAGAGACGGACGATTTTACAAAGAGAAAAGGAAGCACGCTCGGCCAAGCCGAGAAGGCTGGCTTTTTCCCTTACGCCTGCAGCACGTCCTCCTGCCGATTACCTCCGCGAAGCGCTCACGGTTGCCTTCAGCGATCGAAGCTCCAGCTGTGCCGAGTTCCTCCGATTGCCGCTTCCGTCTCCTGGTCGAGCTGTGATCTTCCGACAATCCACCCACGTTGATCCGTGAGTATCCTCGTGAAAGCCATTGAGCTGAATCCTCACGGCCCAATTACGCCAAGAATCCCACCAATCACCATAAGGCTGCCTAGCCGCTGATCCTTTGGTCTTGGTTCATATTAGTGGAACACCACGTGTTGTGGTTGTGGTGTCTCTTTGTTTCCCAGCGTGTTTGTCCACTTGAAATCTCCCATGTAACTGCATGCCGCATGAAGTCTAGCAACTTGCTTTCGCCGCGTTCAAAAGACCCGTGATCATCTTGATCATCCTTGCGGAGCAACGACGTGAACAGCCACCACAAGCCATCGTCGGTCATCCTCATTGTGATTCTCGTGATCTACCGTCCATCCGAATTCAGAAAAAATATCCGGGCGATATTGCAAATTAGGTAAGAATCTTGATTAATTTAGTTTCATATATCTTATGCCTAATTCATAGATTGCGACCATATTTGAATGTTCAGTTGATATTGTCATGTCCAAAAGAAATATTTTGAATTCTCGTGAATTAGAAAATTTTTCTAATTTCACAACATGCATAACATTAACAGTCCAATTTTCTCATCCGAAATCTAACTCGCGATCGTACGGAAAAATCGCAAATCCAATCTCACGCTCAAGACGCGATTCGTGATTTTATTTAAAATTGGTCAATCCGATCTTATGCGAGAGATATGGTTTGTCAATTTATGAATATCAATCTTATTTTGCCTGATTTGATGTCGTGCTGTTTGAGTCGACATTGTTCTTGTAAAGAAAAACCCAAAAAAACATATGTTTGAGTTAGATTAGGTTTATAGTTTGTTTAGGGTAGTTTACATGTTTGGAGATTTATTTATTTCGAATTTTTGAAATAAAAATCCAAAAAAAGAAAAAATATTAATTTAGGATGTTAGATTTTCTTTTCATTTATTTAAGTTGCATGTTTAATTATATGACAATTTTAATTTTGAATTTCAGAGAAAAGAAAAGAAAAAACTAGAATTATAGCATCCTTTGCACATCATTGCATATTGCATGTTTAATTTTTAAGTTTAGGAATTACCAAGTTGAGATAACATCCTAATTTAAGTTAAGATTTGGCCTAACCTAATTCTTAATGTAAGTTGGATAATATCTTAATCTAGATAGATAATTTTCGCAATTTTCTAATTTCGAATTTCATAGAAAATACCAAAAAATTGTCTTAGAATAAATCAATTTTATTCTTTAGGATAGATTGCATGCTCATTAAGAAAACACAAAATATTTCACTTATGCCATATAGTTTGGGTCATATATCATTTCATGTTAAATTAGTAACATTGCATTGCATAAATCATGATTTTCATTAAATAAGTCAAAACAAAAATTAAGTGATTGCGTGTTAATTAGAAATCATATCTAGGACTATGATGTGAATTCTAATTTAACATTGCGTACGCATTCATCCGCTTTCATTTCTACGAGGTAAGACTTGTAATTTATTCGTTGTTTTCTTGGGTGTTAAATTGGTAGTTTGCGTACCCACATGATCATTAGGAATGTAAATTAAGATTAATTCAAACTGCCTGCAAAACATTTTTTTCGAAATAAAAGAGGAATGTACCGAAAGGGCGTTAGAAAAATTTAGCGTAATCAAGTCCCCGAACTCACAATCTCCGGTTCGCAGTTACTTCACTTGGGTTTCTAATAGACCCACCAAAAATAGATTAATGGCAACTCCTAATTGAAAAAGCAATTTCATGTTAAGAACTTGAACCAGGAAAGTTCGGGAAAGTTCGAGCTAAGTTTAGACTTAGTAATCCATTAGCCTAATCCTAGGTGGTGCACCCGGAATTTAGGTCGCAACAATAGTTCTTCGCCAAAGTAAGCTTTTGTCTTTGTCAACTTTTTTCTTACATACTTAGAAGCGTTAGCCAGTTCATCGGGTGTTGCTAATCGTTGATTTTCCAGTGAAAAGCTGGGAAACTCCCTGTAATTTCTTGCTTTCTTGTAATGACTTTTTCAGATATTACTTGTGGAAGAGTGTAAATAGAACCAATGCCTTTTCGCTGGAAAATCAATTTTTGATGGATTGTCCATAATAGAAAAAGCTTGTTCTTTCTTTCAACATTCTTCCTCTTGTCAAGTGTAACGCCTCCGTCAGCAATCGAGCAAATAGAAGTTCTTCAGAGGGATTCATATTCATAACAACGAGAAGTCTTGGGAAATTGTGTGTATTGGTTTTATCATAGCAACATGTGGTTGTATTAGACGTTTGGCTATATGAGATATTTTTCTTTGGAGGAAAATGGGCATTGGAATTGCATGATGTTTCTTTGGCTGGTGAACGAGGTTACTTCTGTAGTGCTTTAATATCAATCTGCAATCTCTGCGAGCCAATGAGATTTATTTTGTATCACCAAGTGTTTTCTTATGCAGTTTCACTCAATTATACATTGATGAAATATGACTCTAGTTAGCCAGTTTTACTCATTATAAATGCGTGGTCACTTCTTCCCAAGGTTCTATTATCAGTTTGTTATTGTTGGGGTTTCATGAAACATGTATAGATTAAATTAATCAAAATAACGTAGCGGAAACAAGATGATATATTTCATACATGATTCTCCAAAGGCGTTGTTCGTGCGTTTTAATAAAAAATCGGAATATAAAAAGGGAGTTAAATGAATTACCTCTTGAAGCGCGCTTTTTACAAATTGGTTCGGATGTTCTATAATTCGAGCCCCATAAACATTGGACCTCTAGTTCAGACACACTAATAATGGACGTCGAACGGAAGAGAAAACTTTTGGATATTCACCACAATGATTGTGCTAGCAATTTCATGGAGACAATTTGTTGTATCCTTGATGTATTATAATCATAGCTCGAACGAGAGAGAATCATTTTTTTCTCATGTCTCAAAAACACAAGAACACACCTGTTTCTCTTTATTTCAGCAACCCTCTCTTATGTCTCTAAAACACAAAACACAAAACACACGCCCCTCTTTCTATTTTTCAGCAACTCTTTTTATGTCCATACTTTAGCATTTTAAATAAAATAAAACCGATCAGCAACGGTTGGTGATCGATGGACAATTAGCAACCGTTCCTAATCGTTCGCTGATGCACGAACGATCGTGCATCGTCCATGATGGTCAGCAGTTGCTGACCATCCATGCTTTGTGCATAATGGTCAGCGACCGCTAACCATCATGCTTCGTGCACATGCATGAAGCTTTAATTTTTTTAATTAGTTATTAATTAATTAATGGAAAATCTCAAATAAAAATCCAAAATGAGTCTATTTTCTCAAATAAGGATTCGAAGTGGCTATTGTCCCAAATAAGGACCTGAAGTGGCTAACAAGTCTCAAATAAGAACTTGAACTTGTCGACTGGTCAAAATGTTCACCAGCCGGCGAGAGTGACATTTTCGATGTTCGGAATATGGGCAATTTTGTCCCAAAAAAAAATATAGATAGAAATTAACAAACCCTAAAAACCACCCCCAAACTCTTCACGTTCTTTTGACCTAAAAAGAAAAACTCTTCATGTTCTCACATTTTTCTTCTTTTGCTCTTCATCTTCTCTGTTCTTTGTCCTATCTCGCTTGGAGCACGGAAATTTTCTGTTAATGGAACACGAATTGAAACACAACAAGAAACCCCTACCTTCGTTTCTTCACATCTTCTTCTTTTGTTTTTTGTCTTCGTCTCTTTCCAACGAAGAAGACAAATCTTGAGTAAAGCCACATTTTCGTTATTGAGACACTCGTGTGTAACACGAGGGCCTTGATTCTTTATTATCTTTTCCTAGGTTCGCCATACACTTTGATTCACACTTCAGGTCAATTTTGTTCAAATTGAGGGAGGGAGGGAGGGAGGGAGGGAGGGAGGGCACGTACCTTTGCAACTCAGGGAGATAGGGATCTTGCTCCATTCATACTCTCATTCAATCGAGGTCAATTTTGTTCAAATTGAGGGAGGGAGGGAGGGAGGGCACGTACCTTTGGAACTCGGGAGATAGGGATCTTGCTCCATCAACAGAGAATTTGGGTTCTCCAAACGAGAGAGAACAAAGAACGTAAAAGATGAAGAGCAGAAGAAGAAGAACGTGAAGAGTTTAGGGGTTTTGTTTTTAGGGTTTGTTAATTTCTATCTATAATTTTTTTTGGGACAAAATTACCCATATTCTAGCCACCGGAAATGTCACACACTCGTCGCCCAGTGAACTTTTTGGCCGGTTGGTAATGGTTCAGTCCTTATTTGAGACTTGTTAGTCACTTCAGGTCTTTATTTGAAACAACGGTCACTTTAGGTCTTTATTTGAAAAAGTACGCTTACTTTGAGTCCTTATTTGAGATTTTCCCATTAATTAATTAATTAAACGAATAATTAATTAATTAAACGAATAAATAAATAATTAATCAATCCCTTTTAAAATTAAAAAGAACATAATCTTTATATGTACAAATGGAATACATTAACATGTATCCACTTTTTGTTTATGAATATTCTTTTACCGATGATGTATGTTCTATTTTTCATAATAGAAGATGTGTTGGTTCTAGCTTATTAACCAATAGTCATTATATCATTATAATATCCGGTAATGTGATTACCGATGTCAATAAGCAAAATAGAATTGATATAAATGCCATTACTAATAAACGCCCTAGAGATAGTCCAAATAAAAAGTATGTTTGGCATCTCCGATTAGGTCATATTGGAGAAGACAGAATTAACAAGTTGAGTAATGATGGGTACATTGATCCATCAAATTTTGAGTCATACTTGACTTGTGAGGCATGTATTCTAAGAATAATGACCAAAGCGCCTTTTGTTGGACAAAGTACGTGAGCTACTGACATATTATGATTAATACATATAGATGTATGTGGACCAATTAATGAAATAACTAGAGGTGGTTATAATTACTTCATTACCTTCACCGATGATCAGTTACGGTATGGTTATTTATACCTCATGAATTATAAATCTGAATCCTTTGAAAAGTTCAAGAAATTCAAGGCTGAAGTTGAGAAACAAACAGGAAAATGTATTAAGGCTATTCGATCAGATCGATGAGGTGAATACCTTAGTACTGAATTCTTGGACTATCTTAAAGAGAATGGCATTTTATCACAATGAAATGCTAAACTACACTAAAATTGCATTTCACGAAAAATTAAAATAAAATAAAAGGAAGAGCATAGCCTCCATTTAATAATTACAACCCCAAAAATGAATACCTGTAATCATCATACATTCATCCATACAACAATCACATATTAGGGATTTTTCCATGATCACCACCCTTCCTTGCGACCCATAAATTCAAAATTTAAAGCTCCGGAAGGCAAAGATAAAATTCTGCATTTAATCAAATTTAAAGGCGAACAACGCAAACTACGTCAAGAAATCAAAATCAATGAAACAAATTTCACGAGCGTGATTCCGAATGAAACAAATTTCACGAGCGTGATTCTGAACGGAAGTTACATTGTCAACTTTAAATTCACAATCGCGAACCATTCGCAAAATATAAACACAAAGAATAACAAGTTATAGATTTTTTATTCAAAATTTATTTAGTTCTAATTTTTGCTTAGTTGATTAAATTTCTCACATAAATTAATCAGCTTCTATAGGCCACATAAGAGCAAGAGAACCAATTCTTTTAACAAAAATAAATTGGCCATTAGAATGCAAAAATATATTTGAACTATAAATCAATTAAATGCATGAGAAACGCCTAAGGTTGGCTCGATACCACTGTTGGGGTTTCATGAATCATTTATAAATTAAATTAATCAAAATAACGCGGCAGAAACAAGACGATATATTTTATTCATGATTCTCCGAACGCATTGTTCGTGCGTTTTAATCAAAAATCAGAATATAAAAAGGGAGTTAAATAAATTACCTCTCGAAGTGCGCTTTATACAAATTGGTTCAGATGTTCTACAATTCGAGCCCCACAAACGTCGGATCTCTAGTTCAAACACATCAACAATAGACGTCAAACGAAAGAGAGCTTTCGAATATTTACCACAATGATCATGCTAGCAATCCGCCGTATCCTTGATATATTATAGTCACAGCATGAATGAGAGAATCCTTTTTTCTCGCGTCTCAAAAACACAAGAACACACCTGTTTCTCTCTATTTCAGCAGCCCTCTGTTATGTCTCTAAAACACAAAACACATGCCCCTCTTTCTATTTTTCAGCAACTCTTTTTATGTCCATACTTCAGCATTTTAAATAAAATAAAACCGATCAGCAACGGTTGCTGATCGATGGACGATTAGCAACCGTTGCTGATCATTCGCTGATGCACGAATGATCGTGCATCGTGCATGAGCAAACCGCTCATGCACGATCTTGTGCATGATGGTCAGCGGTTGCTGACCATCCATGCTTCGTGCATAATGGTCAGCAACCGCTCACCATTATGCTTCGTGCATGTGCACGAATTCGTGCACATCCATGAAGCTTTAATTTTTTAATTAGTTATTAATTAATTAATTAATTAAATGAATAATTAATTAATTAATCAATATCAGTAAAATGGGTTAGTCTTCCAGTGCTCGCTGCCGCACGCATGAATCGGAGCCCTACCTAGAGAGGATCTTTTTCTAACGATTCGTCATCATCCAGTTGACTCTAGTGATTTCTCGATGGTTCTTTACAGCGCTTGCTTTAGGTGATTTCTGGTTTTTGCGGACTTCACGTTGAATTGGAATAAGAAAATGCCGTCGATTGTTTGTGGTTTGCTTCTGATTGTGATGAACTCGGAGAAGGTTTTGGTTTGCTTTGGATTGTGATGAACTCGGAGAAGGTTTTTCACGAAGCTCGGTTGTTTCTCTTTCTATTTTCTGGCTGCTTGTTACATTAAGAATGAGAAAGTTGCGTGGGGTGATTGCAGTGTGGCAAGGATGTGAAGGATCTTTGTTTGTTGTTAAGAGGTATCTGTTGTTTAAAAGTTGTAATCTTCTGCTTCAGGAAATAAGTTTCTTGGCAGTTGTGACCTCCATCTGTGACATTTGAATAGGAATACTCAGCCGCGGTTTCAGTTCATTGTGCTGAATAGGCGAAGCGCAGGTTTGTTGCCTCGTTTTTCCAGTGTTTCAGGTACCATGCTATGCCTCACTAGCAAATGAGACATTTCTCTTGGCATTTCTAGTCATCTGTTCATGCTTCATACATGTTGCACAGTATATGGGGTGAATAATGCAACCGAGCTTGTAGTAGCTTGCCTAGTTTGGGATACGATGAATGGTCATGATTGGATGGCCTTTACGTTATGATGTTCTTTAGCAAATGAGTGTCAATTAACGCATTGCATGTTATTTTATGATTAGCAGATAATTTAGTGCGAGAATCTGCTTGGAGATTTTGAGCATGAAGTTTAGGTTCCATAGTTGTTGTGTCGTAATGTGGCGCAAGAAGTTAATGGCATTTGATTCTACAATCCAGGTGAATGCGAGGATGTTGCAAACCTTTTTACTAGGCAAAGTATCATTTCTTGTTTGTTTCCTGTACCGGTTAAATTTCTGTTGTGATCAAAATATTTTGGATGAAACAGGAATGCAGATGAAGGGACGGGTAATCAGAGTAACTTCAAATAACATTTGTCAGCCAGACATGTGGGTTTAGAAGAAAAGGTACTTTATGAAAATAATGTCATTAAAAAATAGGCTGGACCAGCAAATTGGGCTACGTTAAGGGGACACCAGCCTCGAGATTAATATAGCATGTGAAACTGGCAATAGGTGAGAACTTGTACCCATTTGGCCATCTGTTGCACAGATTATCCATTCAACTATCAAGCCTACTTTATTAATTTTGGCTCTATGGTGAGGCTCTTCTCTCCTGGATGTTCATTTTAAGACCTATTTACCTATCAGCACAGGATTCTGGAAGGGTTTCCGGGTAAGCCACACCACTAACTGGCTTACTGATCGATGATATCTAGTTTGCTTTCATCCATAAAGTATACAGGGAGAAATTGCTGAGAAAGGACTTTGAATCTTAGGAGGGAAACATGGTTTGACTTTGGTTTTACCTTAGACGGCAGTTACTGTAATAATTTAGCAACTACCGTTGCTTGAGTTGACCAGTGCTTAGAGTAGGACAAACAATTCTCTCTCTTATTTAGGCATGCACACTAAATGGGGATTGTGTTTGTCATATTTCTAGACCAGCGAAAGATTGAATATGTTCCGGAATTGCCACATGAGAGCTCATGAACCATGTATTACAAAAGCTTCAATGCTGGTGGCTTGATGGATTTTTTTTATTTATCATACGCAAGGCGTTTCAGAATAGCATTTATTAACACGCTGTAGAAATAATTATGGAATGATCGTCTTGCTTTTTAGTGGGTTTTCCATGTGGAGATGTCCTGAATATTTAATGTCAGTATTTGTTGTTTGGCGGAGCTTTTTAATATGGATTATGGAATGATCGTGTTGCTTTTGCTGAGTATGGATAAGCGGCATTGGAACATTGCTATTTAACAGGAATGGCTTACCTTTAACACTTTTTACTTTTCCCAGGATGCTCAGCGTGTATTCAAAGGTGCCCTCAAAACCAAAGCCTTCAACCAAAAGGTAATGATGATTCGAGCCCTTGAAGTAAAATGAATGTTGGATGAACGTCTGTGCCTGTAAATTATTGTCTGTGCGATTTAGACCTGCTCAGAAAATGTATGCTCGAATGTGCACATCCCCTGCGTTAGAGAACAACCACTCACCGAAATTAGAAAGACATTCAGCCACATAAATTCAGCACTAGTCCTTTCAAACAGTAGAACAGTCATGCAAGGTTTTCTTTTCCGTGTCAGTGTGTAAGATCAATTTTTAAATCTAGGTCTGATTGCTCCATCATCTTGAAGATTGTTATTATAAGTTGGACATAAAAAAGTATGAGTCATGCTGGTACTCTTTGATGGGTCATGTCATTTGCTTGATTTAAACTGAACATCTAATTCTGTTGATGTATGTTTCATCAGCTTGAATTTGCCACTGGCCAGCGTTGCAGGGCCATGCAACTCTCGCCAAGGTCACACTACCTCAGGCAAGGGCCACCGGTGGCCTAAGCCCTTCGCCAGGTTATGGAATATGTGACCCGTAAGGGCCAAAATGGCAAGGGAGATCATCAAGAAGGTAATAACTATGGATCTAGTTCATGTGGAAGGTGGTGAGGCCTCAAGATTGGTGACGGGACTCTTGCCAATCTCATTTTTGAGCAAATTTCATCTCGATTCAACTATTGTAGTTATAAATATTGGAGTAGTTACAAAATCACATGGAGATGTATGGTTTTTGCAAAGCAAGTCGATGTGAATATCCTAAAGCGAGAATATAAGATACGAGGTTGATCATGTTGTGAAGGGATTCGATTTCTTTTCCTTTTTTTTAAAGAGATATCACTTAATATGAAACACTTAATTGTTCCTGAAGATTTGGAACTACGGTTGCATCTCTGCAAAATTGTCGGAGAAAAGCTTGATTGGGTTTGGCTGTGGAATTAGGATAATTGCAACGCTAGTAACAACTGTATGCTTAGTCCATATCTCGAGATTTGGCTCATGTTTACGGCCTCAACATGATGAAATGGTCAAGCCCTTGAGCTTTTTTAGAAAGCATGCCCAGCGTAGAAATCTTCCAATTCTTGGTTTTGATGAAGGCTCCGAAAGATAAAATCGACTCTGAGAATGGGATCCCCTTACTTATTGAAGTTTTCGATTCGCCCTTGTACAGTAAAGCAGTAGAAAAATTGATTGCAAGTGAGCAGCCGAGTTTGCAATTTGGCCCGGATATTGAAAAGATTTTGCTACTTTTGAAGAAATAAGCAAAGAGTGAAGAGAGAGATTTGTTCATACGATTAATATAGATATGAACCTTTTTTTTATTAATTAACCGCTCTATCCAAAACCCAAACATTACTTTTTCCTCCTAATCGTCTCTTTACATAATCTAAGATAACTTAATCCTAAATTTTGAAAGGGAATCATGAGGTATTTGTGAAGCATTCTTAATGATGAACCATTTGATTATCAAAATGTTCATTGAGGATATTAAGAAAAATTAAATGCATTAGAAATCATAATCTTCGTTTGGTATTTAGTGTTAGATCATATAATTAGTATATTAAGTGATACGCTAAACTTTTGTTGGGTATAATGAGAATATGATTAAATATTCATTTGCTATCCGTTACATCACTTGGCAAACCAATTATGTAGGCAAATTTTAAATTGTCCATCATTGCTCTAGATTGTTTAGCATGTGTTAAACAAAAAACATTTTCAACAAATCTTAATGGTGATAGAGTAGGGAAATAGTTTAAAAAGTCCTAAATCAATTGTACTTTTGTCAATTTAGTTCTAAATTTTTCAATTTTATCAATTCAGTTCTAAACATTTATACTTCTTGTTTATTAAGTCCATCCCGTCAATTTTGACTAGAAGTTGCTAACGTGACCAGTTAGCGCTAGCGTGATACTTTTTAACAATTTTTTAGAATTTTTAGTGTCTTTTCTCTTTTTTTCCCTCTTTTTTTTGGGGGGATGGTTTGGGATTAGGACTAGCCCTCAATTGTGGCTAGCAAGGGTCAGTCAACAACCCTCTCCGGCCCTAACCCCAAACCCGAGAGAGAGAGAGAGAGAGAGAGAGAGAGAGAGAGAGAGAGAGAGAGAGAGAGAGAGAGAGGTTTAAAAGATGAAAAAACATTAAAAATTAAAAATTTATTAAAATATTATTAAAAAGTGTTATATCAATGCATCGACTGGTCACGTTAGAAATTTTCAGCTAAAAAATTGATCTAATAAACTCAATTAGTAAGAAATAAAAAAGTTTAGAACTGAATTAGTAAAATTATAAAATTAAAAAAAAAAAAAAGCTTAGAACTAAATCGATAAAAGTACTATGAATTTAGATTTTTAGGATAATTTTTTTTTATAGAACATTGAGGTTCATCCATTATTCACGTGTTAAACTAAACAGATCAACCGGGTTTTTTTTTCTTTTTAGTCGATCAGGCGAAGGGGCAATCTGTGTTTTAGTTTTAGAACTTAAAATAAAATAAAATAAAATAAAAAAGCCGATCTTTAGGTTTTGGGTCGGGTTAAAAGAAAATAAACCAAAAAAAAAAAAAAAAAACTTTCTCTCTCTCTCTCGCTCTCTCTGCAATCCTAAACCCTAAATCGCCCCAAACCCACTCGCTTTCGCTCTCTCTGCCACAATGGACTCGAGTCAGCATTTTTCAGTAGACAATACTGTTCTGTTTTTTATTTCAACACAAGAGCGATGGCATTCACACCGTCGGCACGGACGCTGTCGAAATCAATGGAAAACTAAATCACCACCCTCTCTCTCTTGCTCACGTACAATAGAACCCAATCTAAATGCCGCATATTTCGGCGAATAGTGTCATCATACGTTCGACTAAAAATAGACAGAGATCATGGACTTTTATGGACCCGAGTGGTGTCGATGGTAGCCGTGTCGGCAACCAGAATGCCATTGCTATATTATACAATGATTCGGGCGAATGCCTTCACAGTGTGACTGGGTGAACTCATTTGTTGAATCCTTCACAGGTCGGTTCATTGCTACCCTTTCCGGACACATCTTGTATCGGGGCAACTCAGAACTTCTATTCGGGAACCATCGGGATCACAAATTGTCTATTCGATATTCCGTTCATACTTGCCGCTGGCACCGGCGGCACCAAGCAGCGGTCAAGGCAGCAATGATGCATAACAATAGAAATGGAGACGGGCAACAGGCAAGCAGCAGTCAAGACATACGAAGCTTTGCAAAAGCTTATTGAGCATGCAGACATTAATCTTGATGAACGGGATGCCGAAGGATATACGCCTGCATGAGGGCCGGTCACATTAAAGCTCTCAGGGTGCTTGTCTTTGCCGAGGCCAACACAAAAATGATTAACTAGCAAGGTGATACAGTTAGAAGCTTATTGGAGTTGAACTTAGTAGTCTACATCACGCGATGCAGGATGGACTGATTAATCTGGTTCATGTCCTAAGGAACAAAAATTGGATCAGTAGATCTAGCAGCCAAGGGATTTATTCCGCCCTACTCACTCATAGGATCGTAGAGAGACAAACTTTAAAAGAAGCTCTAGATGGATACAAATAAGAGGAAAGAAGCCTTTATAACCTTTGGATAGTGTTACAGTATTGTCCATACCGGGAGTATTCTAAAATACTCTAGTAACTCTAAGACTTTGGCTCTTTCAAGGTTTATCTCATTCATAGATCAATCATGGTCTTTGTTCAGAAAAACTTCTTTTTGGACTCGAGCTCACTTTCAAAACAAGTCATTGCGCTGTGGCCCCTTTCCCCTAGTTTCATTTGCATGATTTGCACTTCTAATTAGTTCCATCCACAAAAAACCTTTGGATCGTGTTGCTTCTTTGGGTTGGACTAGCTCACGCTCAAAACTCCTCCGACACGAGTCCTAGTCGTTGCGCTGCGGCCCCTTTCCCGGCTTCGCTTGCGCGATTTGCACTTCTAATTGGTTCCATCCATCCCCGACCCTAATGATGGGCCTATGAAGAGGGGACAAATGTGCGTACGTGTGCTTTAGAGCATACAGAAACTTGTCACTCATCAATGACTTTAAAACCGCCTTTTCATTAGTCTAGCTGGGACCATGTTTGGAAACAAAGTTGAAGACTTAAATTAATTAATCATAATTGAAATTGGATGAAAGGGCATATAAATCTAGTTGGATTAGCACTTGGAACATACACCTAATATACGAAAAGGTCCGCACTCGACTTGGAGGAATATTCAGCAAATCTGAATTACCCAATCACTTAGGTATTGACTTTTTGATATGACCCACTAGACCTCCCGCATTGTCTGGTCACTATCGTTCCACAATTACGCAAAATTTCAGCCATAAAAAGAAACCTTAGAGACCATCTAACATGATGGACCTATAATTTTACAGTTTAATGGCCTAAAAGGCCTTGTTTTCTTTTTCTAAATTGGAAGTTTTATTTGGTTGGCTTTTACTAAATGGGTTCCACCCTCTTAATCAGATTATGATTTTTCTTGTTTCCACCGATCTTCTTTTATCATTTTTTTTCCTTTCCATCTTATTGTTGGGCCAAACTTAATTTCCACCAGTTAGATAGTAGTACTAAGAAAAGTTGAAATAACTAGGTCGTTCATGAAACTATAAATTGTAGGCGTGGTTGTCATTTTTTGTCACTTTTTTAATGTGAAATTGTGCATTATTATCACTCTATGAATCAATCATTTAAAAGCCTCAATAATAAACTATTTTGTACATCATTAGATCCTGCAAATTGTAAGTTGTTCGATTTTAAGTCTTGAAATAAGATGATAGTTAGCTCAGTAAGCTATATTTAGATGCACATATCATCCTCTTTTGGAAAACCAAAATGATAATTCATAGCAAGTAATCAGATTCACATTAACCAATGGTAATTTCTTGACGGGGGAAACTAGATTTAGTCTGATGTATTATTTAAACTGGCTTGGAATATTACTTTCTTTCTCTTTTTTTATCTGTGCTTGGAATATTGCTTGACTTAGTGTAATAAAATGAAGAAAAATAAGTTGCTTCCATAAGTGGACATTTTATTTTCTGGGTTAAGAAATTGGAAATAAATATGCAACTCCACATATAACAAAAATGGACATTTTATTTTTCCCTGACAACCATGGAATTTTTGTCTAATAAGTTGTTATGACTAGGAAGCCCGTCTTGGTTTCTTAGTAAATCTCGAATGTATAAAATCCAATGGGGGTATATTTATGATTAAGGAATGTTGGTTCTTGCTTTTATTTTCTGAACCAAAACCAGTCCTAATTTCCTAATGAGGTGTATTTTGAAAAGTGTGCGATATTCTAGCATTTTTCTTCAAAGAAAAATGTCTTTTATTTGAATGACTGGAAGATAATCAATTCTACTATGAATTAGTTAATTATTATGAATAAACGAATTGAGCCAGTTTTGTATGTTGTCCCAATCATCTATAAGATCAATGATCCAATCTTTTCATTTAGTTTTCTTGGTTTTCATTGTAATTTTTCACTTTGATGGGATCTGTAGTGGTTGGTCAACTTGGTTTAGTTTACAGTTTTTGGTTTGTATGTAGCCGCTAATTTTATGCCTCGGCTGATATTTGAAGAACTTTGGTGTATATATCTCTAAGCTTATAGCTGAGGCATGATTTCGTTCTTTTTCTATTATGATTTTCGTTTTCCATAGTTTTCCTTAAGTTTTCCGAATTAAATTGTGGAGGGATTCTTGGTTAATATCTTTTACTAATTTCTGGAATAACTTAATCACCAATATTGTGATGTCTATACATTTTGTCCATTTCTTTGTAGTGGTGTTGACGAGTATTCCAAGGTATCTGTTAAGTTGGAAATGACTCAATTTGTTAGGTATCAATTATGCATAATACAAAAGCAATTAATACATCGAAAACTATCAAATATTCTTTATTGATTGCTTAGCAACTGTCTTCGAATATTGATTGAAAAATTGAGTGGGCCTAGATACCCATTAATAAAATCCTCCTTTTTTCTTATAGTTGGTGCCCCTTATGATGAGTCAGAAGCTGCTGCAAGTTACACGTGGCAATGTCAAGGGACAAGCACGAAACAAAATCAAGGGACAAGCATGAATCCAAATCATTTCACCAAAATCGAAATGATACTCCCTTGTTTCTTTTTCTCAGTTGAAGGCAATAGATGTACTCATGACATCAAGCGATCCGTATCCAGACACATAGATTAGCTGTTTGGGAGCGTGGTTCAAATCAAATACAAGACAAACAAAGATTAAAGTAGGTGCACTGTGTGTCACACACAGCTTTGATTATGAATCATCCACAACAACAATTATTGTTAAATTACGTGTATTAAAATTAATTCTTGAAGTTTTTTAAAAAGATGGATGCAATAAACTTCAGTTAAGTATCAAATAAATAAATCATAGTTGACACTCGATAGGATACCATTCCATCGATTTATATCTCAATTTTGTAAATCAATTTTATTGTTATTTTAATGTTGATATGGGGGGAGAAAAAGAGGAAACCATAATGATACTAGGTAGGACATAATCTTCCCCCAAAAGTTTCCATGGAGGGCCTCCTCCATCCAGGTGTCAAGAAAATGAATCGTGACTGAACGCATACTCAAGACCTTTTTCATTATTTTCTTTTCTAAAGTTGTTGTTGTGTTGCACAATGAGATGGTTTTTCATTATTTTCTTTTCTAAAGTTGTTGTTGTGTTGCACAATGAGATGGTTCCTTTTAGATTCCCACTCTTAGTTTAATTTAAGGTTTTGTGCTGTTTTCATTAATTTAGTGACAGATTCTCTCTCTCTCTCTCTCTCTCTCTCTCTCTCTCTCTCTCTCTCTCTATATATATATATATATATATAATGAATAAAAAAAAAAAGTGAAGTAGGCCCTCCTATATAAATATATATATATAATGAATCAAAAAAAAAAAAGTGAAGTAGGCCCTCCTATTTAGGTGGCAAATTCTTGTTCTCTTCCTTAATCCTTGTTTTATCCGTCGGCTAACTCCAACAAGGAAGCCCAAGAAAATAAAAAGTCATCGCCCATTATATATGTCACCCAACAACTCATACCCATTTCAACATCTTCCTCTCCTTCTCGTCCTCTTTCTTCTCTTCTCCATCCTCGTCTTCTTTGTCTGCATTTTCTCTTTCAAGAACCTTTGCTTCTTCGAAACTCCATTTGGGAAGAGAAGACCATGTCTGTGGAGATGAGGGAAAGATCATCATCATATGAAGGAAAGCTTCCAGCTTCAGCCATGGTCAAAATCAAAGGGTTGGTCTCTCTTGATGGGAATACTCCATATGAGACATGGCCAGCGCAATTTCCCCTGCGAAAGAAGATGATGACTTGAGGAATTATTTTTTAAATCCTCTAGGCAAGTCTGATGCTTGGCTTTGAATTTAATTTCCTTCATTTTCTGGTTATTTTCCCCACTTGAAACCATCTTGGTTTCCCAGAAAGAGTTGTGATGAGAGTTAGAGAATAAAAAGTAAATTAGTTGCTAAGAATTGATGCGTAGATTTCATTTGGGCTGCGTAGTTTTCTTGGCAACTGTTTGTCTTTGACATTGTAAAATCTGCAAGAGATACTCTCCTTCTCTCTATGTAAAACCCAAGAAATTCACTCCCTTGCTTTTATCTTCTCCATGCACTTTTTATTTATTTGCACTTATAAAATTCTAATGACCTAATCGAGCTTGTGAACCTACTCTGTTTAGGACATAAATCTGCGAGCATCTATATGCATGTTATCTTTTTTATCACGTGATATGGAAAGAGTATATGCATGCTTCTAAGAATGTATATGGACCTTGTGCAGCAGCTAGTCCTTGCAGCTAGTCCTTCATAACCTAATAAGGCCTTCGTTTAGATCCAAAGCTCAAAATTTTAATTTTAGAGTATCTTCTTTGAGTCATACAAATCACTTGTGGTGATTATTTACCGCATCTTATTAAGTCCTTGTGGAATCCCGCAATCTCTGGCGCTTGTGTAAAGCCTAACTCGGTGAGAGACCAATTTCGTTAACTAGAGCAATGGAGCATACGATGTCTCACTCACTTGATAAATGTTGTGAAAGATCTGAAAAATGAAGCAGGATATTTCATGACAAATTCTCAAACTTACAACACAAAAAGTGAGGTTTATACTGAACATCGACTTTTGATGAAATTTTTTTAAGATGGTGGTGGCTTGTCAAGTATGGTGCTGTCGGCAAGTTATCGGATATAACAAATTAGCAAAATTAAAACAAGCACTTTTTTCTTATATAGGCAAATTTATACACTGGTGAATGAAAGTAACAATTCCTGGCATGCTTCAAATAGAGATGAGGAAAGATGAAAGGAATTGCAGATGAAAATCCATCTATGCAAGACTTTGACAGTGATCAACTCCTCCACGTGAAATCTCCATTAAGTCTGCAATCTCATCACCCAAGTCTTGCAAAATAAGCAATTATCTAGGAGGCAAAACAAGGAAGCAAAAATAAAGATTATATTCAGCTCAGATACAGCTCATTACTACATGAACAACTTGATGTGCGCACATCCACGGAGATAGATTGAACCGAGGTCCAGATATCCATGTTGACAAGAAAGTAGCCGTTTATCAAGTAAAGGTTAACTTCCTTTTACAATCAGTCTCCTACTACTTTCTACTATTTATATATACACCATCTCTTTCCTCATCTGCACGGAATTGCATGTCGAATCAATGAAATAAATTTGAAAAATTTACGGTTCCATTTGATTTTTCTTTATTAAAAGAATAAGGAGAGAAAAAAAAACAAAAGTCAAGAGCCAAAGAATCTTCTTTTCCAAATGCGTGTCAATGGGAAAGCCAGATTTCGGGGTACGGATCTGTAGCTTTCTGCAAGTTAATGGAAATTAGGAGTTGTCATTGGCCATATCTTGAGGATAGGGATGATGGTTCAACTTTAGTGTTCTTAGCTTTTGCATGATTGAAATCCTTGGTTAGTCACCATGTGTCCTACCCTTAGTGGGAAAATGACGTGCAACTTCAGAAAGGAAGAAGGAAAATATTTAATAAGGACAAGAGTTATCATTAGTTAATTTTCTATTGGTTGATGACTCATCAAAAATCGTGACGGGTTATTATTATCTTTAGAAAAAAAATAGATGTTTATATCATTAAAAATCCCATACCAAAACCCTAACTCAATACATACACATCAAAACATGTAGTTCCTTCATGTCACGTGTCAACACGTAACTTATGGGGAGTAGATTTATAACAAATACCAATTTTGGCTTTTTTGTGAGACAAAAATTTATATGGCATACTTTACCCAAAAAAAAAAAAAATTTATATGGCATAAATGTATCATGAAATATCAAGTTAGGTTTATTTGAGAGTTGAGAATTAGTTTAGAAAAAATGTGCCATGTTAATATTAATTTCAAATTTTTCGGATTATTAAAGACTTCATGATGGATCACTTAAACTTAGAAAGATTTCAGATACAATGAAAAGCAAAAGCAAGAGAACAGAACCGACCCACTTGGCTAAAAGATTTGCTCCGATCTGCCTTTTTTTTTCTGAAACCCCACTTGGAGAATTTGAGTTTGACTTGGGGTATCTTAGCTCAAGTGGCAAGCATAATGCAGGCCATCTTACAAAATAATAAATACTTTAAGAATATCTTATCCTTGAAATTAGCTTAATCTCTCTTTTCACACAAGGATTGATGGTGGACATGGGGGCTTTACACAAAAGCACATCGTCCAACTCAATAATGAGCTTTTAGATATTAAGGTAAGGTGGCATTACTTTAAAGCGTGCTATTACTTTTTCGGATTAGGCTAAGTTGTCATGAAGAGTAGCAATACTTTAATTTCATGCGTACTATGGTAGATAAATTAAATATTTATACTTTTGGAACAAATGAAGCCATGAGGATAATCTTGTATATGCTCTGTTTCACAGCTTAAGAAGAAATCAAATTGTATGCCAATTCCCTACAATCTGTCACCCAGTTGACCACCATGGAATTTGCAGAATTTTTATATATTTTGCAATCCAAATGAGATTAGGCAGAACATTTACCGAAAACAGTGCATAGAAGAGCCACAAAGTAGGAAGTATCTCAGCTGAAAAGTGGCACGCCTTGACAGAATCGCATACTTTCATTGGCGAAAAATTCAAAATCTGAAGCAAAAATCAGATTCGCATTCCATGAAGGCATGTTACAGTTTAAACAGTCTTGTTGGAAAAGGAACTCCTAAGCTGGCCAAGATTCCTCAATAATTTACACATCAATCATTGGGTAGCCTATGTGATAGGTTACAACAGAGAAGGAAAAAGAATTACGTGTGGAGATGGTGCCTCCTGACAACATTACAAACATATGCCTCTGCTACCGGCTCAAATCTCGCTCTTCAAAACCTCTCATGAATGATATAATAGCAAGGTGCTCTGAAGAATAGGTCATGAAAGACGCCAATATAAGGCCTCCACCAACCATCAAACCCAACCTGTTGAAGGATGCAAAGCATTCATGAATTTGTTGTTCTTACAATTCTCACTCAAGTCATAGCAAGGAAATAATAAAGGCCAGAAAAGCAACATCATAAACAATCAAATTTCTGATCCCCGATAATATAGGAAGCAACTGATCAGCATGAAACTTGGTGTAATTTAAACTAGTACAGAGAATTGGGGAATTTAGAGAGTCAAACTAAAAGAATTACCTCGCGAAAAGAGCAGTAATCCCAAAAATGCATGGCAAAGCTGGGGCCACCATTGCCAAAGATGCCATGCCTGACCAGTAACAGCAGGTAGCAATATCACAAGATGGTGTTTGTCGTTGACGACCTGCAAAGTATTAATGACTCCTTGTTAGTAAAAAAAAATGCAAATGTATGCACATGAAATGCGAATGCTCCAAGTCAACAAACCTTTCCCAGATTCATAGTCAAGATGCCCAACAGTTTGGACTGCTGCTGCCCTTCCAAGTTTATAAACCAAATGGAGATAACCTCTGAACAATACAAAGAAGATTGCAAATGTCCACTCATACATCAATAGCAAACCAGTCCACGGCATTACTTGCCGAGGCACAACTGCGAGAGCCAGTAAGAGGACACAGCAGCTGCAGCGAAACAT
Organism: Eucalyptus victrix; assembly: GCA_016097545.1. NCBI lineage: Eukaryota > Viridiplantae > Streptophyta > Magnoliopsida > Myrtales > Myrtaceae > Eucalyptus > Eucalyptus victrix. The sequence goes on from CM027842.1 coordinate 52,803,615, forward strand.
ACTATTATGGATATCCCACCCAAATACATGGGGATCTTTGACGGTGCACCATTTGAGAACTGTTAGATAGCAAACCAACAAACTCATAAGATTAGAACAATCACCACTGGTGCTTTAACAGAAGCATGAGCACATAACTGAAATCTAACATTTTAAGGTGTTGTCAATAAATATTAGCAAAACAGACAAGGAAAAGGAAGTGACCTGCTGGTTAAAAGTAACGCCAGATGCCGTAGAAACACCAGAATATGACCCATTGAATCTGATTCTATATATAAACTGTCTAATGTTATCACATGAACTTCTACAAGAACGACATTGCTGCAATACCTACACCAAATCAAACATCAAATAATCAAAAATGACTATTCCTAATGAAACAGAATCTCAAAGAAGAAATATCAAAGGATTTCCACAAACTTCCAACCTGAGGAAGAGATCGGTAGTACCCAAAGAACAGAAGGCAAAGTGGTAGCAGAAAAAGGAACTTCACTAGAAGCTCATCATTAGGATTTCTTCCCCCTCCAGTTCCAGGAAGGGAATCAGCAAGTTTTTCCCTCACATTCTGTCATATGCAAAGTTAAACGAATTTCTATCACCAAACATACAGATTGCTGCACAAAACAGTAGCAGAATTCATGCAACTGCATGACTGTGCATGGTGTGTGTCTCCCCTTCATCTAAACAGCACAAGAACCGCCGGAGAAAAAGTTGAATATGATACCTGCCACACATCTACAGGTTTCAGAAGCCAGGATGTCCACCAGTCCCAAGGTTTAAGGGGTCCAAGTGTATAATGAATAACCCGGAGTTCACTTTCATCAACCATCCACTGTTTAACAACATAAAGAACATCAGTATTAAAAAAAGTCATCAATAGAACTGCATTTGTGCCTATGTTGTGTAGTAGTGCTATATTGTTCATCCACAAAATGTGACAAGAACAAAATGAAACTCAGACAAGACCTATAGAAAATAAAATAAAAATTTGCCATATTTTTCAGACAATAAGGGCTCATTAAAATGTCAAGAAAGGCACTCCTCCCCCAAAAACACCAACTCTAAAAGGGAAATAGAATGGGAAGAAAAGCAAGAAGAAGCAAATACACCCCTACTTCCTTATCTACAAATACCATGCCAAGAAAATAAAGTCTCAATGAGCCAGCATAGTGATATGTTTTCACATATAGGTAGCCATACCTTGTTTGCAAGCATGTAAAGACCAACATCTGCATTATATAGAGTAGAAAGCCGCTCCATTTTAGGAGCTGGTCGAGACTTCAACACCTCTGGGGATAAATTTGGCTCGAAAAGATGTGCATTAGCAAAGTCGCTATAGTACGAATTTAGAAAACCCTGATCACCTGTGGAATGAAGAATGTTTGAGACAGGAGAAGAGGAACAGAGTGTATAATGAGAAGATGTACACAGCTTTCTTTTATTGTAAGGTTATACAAGGATAAAGTAATTGAGACTGTTTGATGACAACCACAACAAATCTAATAGTTCAAATCAAAAAGACTACTAATCCGATTGAGACCAGAGTAATTTTGCGTGCCTTGTGAACACTAGAAGCCAAAATCTTTCTTGCCCGCAAGAAAATCTGGGTTTTGCATCTTGACCCTTAAGACCCCATCACATGCATGTCCTTACTCAAGAAAATTAAATTGTGACAAAAACTCCATTTCCTTCTCATAACTCAACAAATTCTACTTCATCCAGTATTTCAAATGTAAGAATAAATGTTTAGATACATTGGTACAAACTCATCCTTGGTCCATAATCAAGTCAAAATCCAATGATCATAAATCATTATAGCTAACATACCCAAACTAACTAAACAAAATAAAGTGACATTACACCACCAGCCATTAACATCCTGAAAAGACAATTACCTCCAGTGTAAGAAGGCAGGGTTTGCACTTTGCCCATCATGTCGTTAAAAAGAGTCTCAGAAGGTTCCACTACCATGACTCCAGAATTAAGCCTCTCTGAGTGCTTCAAGTTAGCACAGAATTTCTCGCATTTAAAAAGATCCTCAATACTTTTAACCACAATAGTATCCGCATCCAAGTATACAACTGCACAAAGAAGGGAATGTTTTCCTCCATATGAAAATAAAAAAGAATTATCTGTACAAGTGTCATCTATGCATGATTATCCAAAAACTCAGCCCTCTAAAAATGAACAAGTTCACTGTGCTCATCCATTTTAAGTTGGCATTGTTGCTCCAACAATCCCAAAAACAAAAAAATGCATAATTGCCGCAGTTACCTTTCTTATAGCTAGTCATGTTGAATATTTTAAGTTTCGTGTAGACACCCCAAAACCTAGCTGGACGCTTTTGATTGGGGTTTGCCAGTAGACTGATCTTTTCCACTATCCAGCCATCAGCCTGCACAAGCATCAAACTTTTCAAACTCAAAGACCATAAAACATCTAATTCAATCTAAACTGGTTCCTTAGTCATACTTCATGACACGACAAGGGAGAACATAGTACGACAATTAACCCAATTAATTTCCTACCAAAGATAGCGACAGAACATAACAGCACTAACCACAAAGCTGGAGTTTTCCAGCACCTTATATTGCCTCAATTTTCTCGGGATCCAAATTACGCAGTTCAAGTAGAACTTTTTCAATACCAATCAAACTGATCAATCAACTAAGTAACAAGCAGACCTCAAAGTCCTCATCTTTTAAAAACCCATTTCAACTTTGCAAATTATGTACTTAAATCAGCAAACACACACGAAACATAGCACTAAGCACAAAATTAGAATTCCTTAGGAGCCACCTCAATTTTCTGAGAAACCAACTCCACAGCTGACTATTGCAAAAGCAAAACTCTTTTTTTTTCCCTCCTTTCAACAAATTATACATGCATACACATAGGGAGAACCTTGAGGAGCTTCTTGGCATAATCGGTCACGCCATCGGAGACCAGAACCACCATGTCCTTGGTGGTCCCGGTGTCGCGGATCGACTTCCCCAGCACGCGGACTCCCAGCAAGAACTCATCGCCGTACAGGAGCGTGACGTAGGCCTCGGCCCGCGAGGACGGGCGAGATCCGATCGCGGCCGCCGGGCGGGCCGAGAGCGATAGGATCGCGGCCGCGAGGAGGAGCAGGGGGAGGAGGGGGAGGAGGGGCGGGGCGCCGCCGCCGCGGCCCATCCGGGCGGTGTTGGGGTCGGCGGTGGATTTTCTCGAGAAAATCGGGAGGTGGCGGCGGGGTGGGGAGGAGATTTTCTCGAGAAAATCGGGAGTTCGATGGGGAGAATTAGATTCGGACTTCTTTGAATTTGGGGATTGTGGCTTTTGGTGTCCGTTTGACGCCGGTATTTTTGACTCTTTCTATGTTTGAATATTCGGTCCTCGTCATGACGCTCGAGCGGGTGAAGAGAACCGGGAAAAGTAAAAAATTTAAAAAAAAAAAAAAATTGTATTTTCATGGCAGAGAAAAGGGAGATATTTCTAGGATTTTATATTTGGATATATCTTTAAATGGATAATACTTACCATTACTTGTCAAACCTCTATGTTTCGATTGCGCTAATTTGTCATTGAAATTCATTTACAAAATAATACTCGCGGACAACGATTAACTGACTCCGACTTACTTTTTCTTTTTTTATGGCGTTTTTCAATATTTCTCAATATTTCATGTTTTGATTACTGATTTCATTTTCTTATAGGTGGAGGAACGAGGCCATCTCTTTATGCTATTGTCGCTGCTAATTTTTTGTATGTCCTTCAAATTTTAGAATCCCTAAAGCACAGGTTATTATTGTGGAATCAAGTGCAAGAAAACAGCTAAAATAAAACAGAAAAACAGAGCACCTTGCCAAGAGAAAAAAGATACTCGGAATGAAAGGAGATTGGAACTAGGTCTATTGCCGTGGAGGAAAGAAAACATGAGTTTAGATTTAGGCTATGTTCGTTTCAAGAAAAATAACTTTCAAGAAAACGTTTTTCGAATTTTCCGGATTTTCCGATATTCGTTTCATGGAAAATAAATTACTCAAGGAAAATAATTACCATCCATGGAAAACACAACTTTCAAAGATGAGGAAAATGTTTTCCACTTTTCAAAAGTGGAAAACATTTTCCATACCTTCTTCCACCTTTTTGCTTATTTTCACCAACACATTTTTGTTTTATTTTTTTTTATAGCATTTTTTTTTATTTTTGCTTTTTTCTTTTTTCTTTTTTTCCTTTTCTTTTTTTCTTTTCTTTCTTTCCTTTTCATATTTCTTCCTTAACCTTGGCCGGTTGCCGGCCATGATGGCAATCGGCAACCGACCATGGCCACAAGCCAGCTCAAACTTCGCCCCAGGCCAGCGAGGGACGAGCTCGGCTTCCCTAGATCAGGCGAGGTGGAGCCTCGTTGGCATGGGGTAGAGCTCTGGCCTCGCAAGATTTGGCAAGCTAGGCGGGGCTCGGCCTCGCCCGAGCTCACCAGAGGTTCGCCAGGTTATGGCAAACCGAGAGCTCGTTGGATCTAGCGGCGGAGCTCGGGCTCACTCGAAGCCCAATGAACCTCCGGCGAGCTCGGGCAAGATCGTCCGAGCCTCGAGCTTGCTAGATTGGCGATCGAGTCTTGGTCGGCCGCTAGGTAGCCAGCCATCATCAAGCGTGCGGCGGCAAAAGAAGGAGGAAGGAGGAAGGAGGAGGAAGAAGGAAGGAAAAGAAAAAGAAAGAAAAAAATAAAAAGTAATAAAAATTTATATTTTTTAAAAATACAAATAATTAAAAATTCATTTTTAAATAATATATAAAAAATAAAACTAATGTTTTGGTCAATTAAAAATATTAAAATTCAATTTTTTGATAATTTTTCCAAACAATTAAACTAGCTAACGAACAATGGAAAATATTTTCCACTCAAAGTTCGGGTTTTAGCCAAACATCGAAAATATAGTTATTTTCCCTGGAAAATGACTTCTGGGAAAATGTTTTCCGGAAATGGCCAATTTTCCACGAAACGAACAGACCCTTATTTTTGATTATTTGTTCAGCTCGATAGAGGGTAATTTGGTTTTTTCTTTCTTTCATATTTTTCAAGGATCTTCGTGCAGATTAGTGGTTTATTAGTCCAATCAGTGTATTGAATATGTAAAAGTTGTGGAAGACAGATAAAATTGTGGAAATATCATTTCCCTACTTGAATACAAATGCCGTTTAAATTATTCATTTTTGCCTTTTAAATATATTGACCTCTAAATTATGAACAAAAATTAGCTTATCCATAGCTTAGGGATATTATGGATATTTTCTCAAACAAGAAGAAGTTCTATGTCCATTTCCTCAGAGCACGTCGCTCCACACCATATCTAAAGCGGTTTTCGACGATTGGGTCTCACATGGACCTTGATGTAGGTAGGACGCATCAGAATCGATAATGCGCGGTCGGCATACCCACCGTTGGCACCCCTTCTTTTTCATGCCCTTCTTGGATGGCCTTATAATTATGTCGCCACTCTACCAAAACAAAGCTAAAAATGATGGTGATGATTGAACCCATGAGGTGCCCTCCCTCTTTCTTGTTTGGCCATTACATGGTCCATGAGGTCCTTTTGAATTGGGCTCAAAACGTGGTCTCCACGCGATCCACGATATGACCAGCACAGCAATGGCCTCTCGCACATGAAGGAAAGGATGGTGCCTCGTTGATCACACCATGTTTGTGCTTTCAATGATTAACTCCGCGGTGTCCATCTTCATATCCGATTAGAACCATCTACTGCGGATCAATCACCGTGTTTCTACCGAGTTTTCAATTTCGAGTTTGCTTGGAAGCTGTCTAAGACACGGGCCAGAGTTCACCCTCTTCTTGTTTTGCTAGTCTGACATCAAGTTTCAGTGATGATCCAACCAATGGCAAGTAATGATATTCTGATGAAAATAGAACAGATCTCCAAAATGGGTAAGAAGAAAGAATCTCGAGACTGTATTTTGGAATCAATTGTGAGATTTACATGTACCGAGAGAAAAACAAAATTTTTGCAGTTTCAGTTACAGCGCAAAGAATAAGATTATTGGCAAACGAGTGAGAAGGAAAACGGGATGCCTCTTCTCACCAAAGAGGAAAAAGGGGGGCAACGAAAAATAAAGAACCCTAAGGAAACAACCTGTACAGTTAATTTACCACGAAACTGCTCCACCAACTCTCTTTCCTAAGGATAAATAGTAGATTACCTGTCGTGAGATTAACAGCCTACACAAAGATAAGCAGAATTTGCTTCAACCTTCAAGTGCTTGTCAAGATTAAGATCGATGGCTGATTGTCGTATCCTCGATACTATGTTGGGGCACCTAACAGTGCAGTTCCGGATGCATTCCCGTCATCAAGGAAGCTGCTAGATACAGGCTACAAAGAAGACAAGAGGTGTCAGTTCCCTTACATTCATATATCTAATGTGCATTTTGCACATAAAGGAGAAGTACTAGTTGTCATCTGTTATATGCTAAACTCGATGCATGGCATACAAATAGCCTCAGTGCGATTCAAGGTTTTAACTCAAAAAAGCCCACACAAAACACATTATAAAAGTAGAAAAGCATTCTCCAATGAATATTGGCAAGGAAACATTTGTGAAAATGTGTAAGATATTGAGATTCAGAAGAAAATGGTTCCTTCGATCCTGGGAAAGCAAAGCCTTCTCCAATGAACATGTATCAGTGGATAAAAAGAATGTTGAGATGCTCTCTCGAGGCCACAAATTCATGTGAATCACGCACCCGTCTCTTGACATGGCCAATTTACTGAAATTGAGTATTAGCAGGGGATAAAAATGATGGGGACTTCAAATTTTATGGCTTCAAGATCATCTTGCATGAAGTAAAAGATTTACTTTGCCTATTTGCAACGAAAGGCTTAGGGAATCTCATATTGGTTTAATTACTATTTGATACGACCACAAGAAATGGCATATTGATGCTAAGAAGACAGACTGAACAGAACTGTATAAAAGGTAGGAAAGGCTGGAGAACTTCGCAGACAGGAGCCACATGTATCAGTAGGTTAATTATCTTTCATGTGCTAGTTTTTCACCGAATCTTAGTCTGGAGGAGGGAGATTAAATTTTTACCACTGATAAAAACTTTTGTGTAATGCTTGTAGCCTATACAAGAAGTTTTGCAAATGCCAGACTAAGTTGTTTATGATTCACTCCAAGGTCCACTATAGTCAGCCTAAACCATTGGTTGCTTATCGGGCCAGTGAATGATGACGGTTCCTTCTCTTTTAGGTGGCGACTATGATTGAGAAAATACAACACGTGGATTTGAGGTGGTCAAAGATAAATCCGCATCAAAGCATTTAGAGATGAGGACAAATTATTCCTCGGCTCCAGTAACAATAAGATCTACATATACTTCCTCAACAAGCTCTGTCGGTCTTCACTAGACTTGCTCATTGGTTCTTTTATCTGCTTTTTCTTTTGTTTGCTTCAAAAGTCAATTAGTCTCAATAGAGCTTTACTATCCAAAACCAAGTAAAATCGCAACTTTTGGACTTCTGTATGCTTTCTAGATTCTCACAGCAGCAAATAATGCAGCAACTCCAACTATCAAAAGATTTAATGAGCAAGTAGTGTTCATCCACAACTGGAGTTACTCAAAAAGCTCGAGTTTGTTCAACTCCTATAGTGGATTAGTGGACAAGAATCGAGGATCACACTACTTAGTCCCTCATACATCAATTCACTAAATACGATAAGGAACTTGATTGCATTCAATCAACTTCTGTTACCAGACAAGCAAAGTAAAAACTTGGATTTACCTGTCCATTAAAAAGTTGAACAAGGGAAAATGGCTCTTTCTCCCTCATTCCACCATTTTCTTCAAGCGTCCTTTCCAAGTCCTGCCAAATCAATGAATATGTCATCTCTAGTTTCAGAGGATTCGCTAAAAAAGTTGATTAAAATAAGGATTATGTTGATAGAGTGAGGCAAGGCACCATTTGAAGGTGTATGGATTTACATGATCCCCACGTAAGCAGAAACCATATCAAGACAAAAAGTATATGCCTCCATGCTTTGTTAATGAGTTTCATAGCCTTTACATACTGAAAGAAAACCACGTAGAGCTTGATGACTATTGGTCATACTGCAAGGACAGAGTCTAATACCCATCGGATATACCATTTCAGCCAGGGTAGAACTTAAGCTCAACAGTTTCACATATACATAAATGAAGATGATAGGCAAGAGACGCAGGAGATGAGCAACCATCTGTGGAAAGGGCTGCAAGAAAAAGGGACTCTGAAGAAGGGTACTTAAAAATCAAGAGAAGAATTGGCTAGGAAAGGCCTTATGATGATAAGAGAGGAAATAGACTTCTCCTTAAGTATCATAAGGAAAAAAGCTAAGTATTATACAGGGGTACAATAAGCTCCTAAGAATAGACTTGTAACTATATAAGTGACATTCTATCATTCAGTCCACCAGCTGTTAATAGAGAAGGATTAACCGTATGATGACACAGATAACATCAAAGCTATGAAAGTAAGCTGGACAGCTCCAGATTTACCTTTCCAGTCAAGATTTCAAACTCAAGCAACTCGTCAACAATTTTTTCAAGAACTCGACGATTTTTCTGTAACATTTCCTTTGCTTTGTAATAAGCCAAATCATACATCTGCAAAATAAGGATCCATCAAAGAAGGAACATTAAAGAATCTCGCACTCAACCAGAGATTTCTGCTCTTTCAATTTAAACTATTGGACATAGGAAGCCAGACAAAGCCTCATAGCAACAGACACATGCCTTTTCAACTTTAGCTGCAATCTCATATTCATGCTTGTTCCCCATGCTCAAAGCTGTAACCTAGTGAAATAGAAACATACAAACAAAATTAAGCTAAAGCGCATCAAAGATTCCCAGCTGGAACATGAGGCTTCAATATACAATAGTACTATTGAGATTGATCATCAATGGTCCATTTTACGATCATAAAGTGCATGCAAAATGGAACAGAGAAGTACCGCATTGCTGTGATAGTAAATTGCAGGACTGTCATCAGGCCCCCAACCGTACTGAATGACCATTCTCGTCGCTATCTGTCACACGTACGTACATTAATATATAAGTCTACATGTATTTACCTTTCACTGCGAGATTTCTCTCTTGAAAGGTTACCTAAGAACTTCTCAAAGCATAATGTTACAGGACCAACCTCTTGAGCTTGCTTCAGTTCAGAAGAAGAGAGAAAATTCTCTTCCCCAAAAGGAAGTAGAAGCTGTGAAGCAACATACGAACCAAAGCAAAATACAAGCTTCTTTTCAAGGTATGATCTTGACTCTGAGTTAGCATTAACAGATCCTTCGCTCCGTGCCTTGGTGATCTTCGTACAGCCAATTCCCTGCAAGAAAGGGGTCAAAGCAAACATCTTTATAAGACAAAGGCACTAAAATCCCATAAGACATGCATCTGCAAATAACTGCCCCCACAAAGAGGAGAATAAGAACGACCCGGACACATGTGGATACACTTAAGGAAGCACAATGGTTAAATTAAGTCTGCCAAAATGCTCCAATAATAGATAAAGCCATAAATAGATATCTCATGTCCATCTGTTTGACCGTTTGACTGTTTGATATCCTGTTTCATATTAAACTCCTGATTGAGGCCCTTAGATACAACAGCAAGTACCATGACCAACAGAAGCATGAGACCGATTCACAAGTGACCGGATAAAGAAGGTAATTTATCCTGTCAATAGCATGACTGGATGACAATACTACTGAATGAAAAGTTTGATAACAAACAACATGCCAGTGCACATAGCTTGAAAAGTGCCAAAAAGAAAAGCACAACCAAGAATAAAATGGCGAGCTAACATCCATGAAGGATGACATTCACTGTTCAGCAGTAGAACAGGAACCCCTAAACTAGGGAATAAGGCTCTTGCAGGTACCTGCTCATAAGCTTAGTAAGGTGCATGCTATTTCATTAAAAGAAAGAAGGAGAGGACAATAACCTGCCACGAAGACGGTTCAAGCCACAAATTGTCGACTACATCAAAGTTTGGTAGTAAAAGAGCTATAAGGCCACGACCAGCTGCCCAAACAGCATGAGGGAACTTGGTTTCCTCTGTCCACTGTCAAATCATCCATATTTTTTAAGTCAACTCAAAGAAACCGAAGAAACTTGTACACAGAATGAAATAAGCGTTTGTTCACTGGTTTGGGTACATCAAGTTACCTAAATTTTTAGAACAATGATTCATATCTGATTACCCTACCGCGTTCTATTTTTAACCACTGAATTTGTTGTACTCCTGATTATTTAGAGCACACAAAAAATAAAACAATAGAAATTTATAGTTTAGTATTTTGCCAATTTTAAAATTGTTCAGAAGACAATAGCTCAAGATAGTCCAGCGAACTAATATTAAGCATCAAGGCGAATTAATTGAGAATAACTCCACTTGGACTAGCTCACAATAGATCGGAAAGAACACATACATTGAGTGGAGGATTAAGAAGTTCAACTCCATTGTTTATTTGACCGTATGGTTCCATTAGATCAACAACATTCTGCATGTCCTCCTCAGTCAGTGTCAACCCCAGATGATTCACCAGCATTCGACTAATCTGCTTCACAACTTTTGTCTGCCGAATCCATTTAGGAACCATATTGCTGAAAGTCTATGCAAAATAGAGAGTGAATAACATGCACATGGTAAAAATATATCACATAAAAATATATATGGGAGAATTCACATTATAGTCAGTGAAGTCATGTGAATGAAAACTTATAAGAGGAGAATAAGTGGCAGCATGATTCACGTACAAAGAAGCTACCAGCCATGCCATCGGAGACATTAAAAAATCAATCATAATCAACAAGCAGTATAAATTTTAGCATGAATAGATCCCATAATTTTTATCATAATAGATGATCAGGCACCTGACACCGAATGATTGTCATATCCCATGATTGTTATAACCGTGATTAAATTGAAAATCATCTAATTAAAAGTTCAATCACTCTATTAAAAAGGGCTAGTTTTCATGAATTATCCCAACATGTCTAAACCAGCACGCACATGAGCTTATTGGCTACTGCGTCCTTCATCAGCCAGCTCTTTCCATTGAATTTGTGCGTACCACAAATCAATCTTCTCTCTCTCATTTAAATAAACACTTTTTGCCCATTGAGCATTATTTTGGGAAATCCAATATCATACAAAATTGCATACTCGGTAACTAGACACAGTAGCAATAAATCATCCCATTGTATTCTAATTCAGGACAATCCCTCCAATTCACCAAATCTTGATTTCAGTAGAAAAATTACTTACAATGATATAGTAGCAATTTGATTGAGGACAGTTAATGCAATTTACACGAACTCGATATATTGAGAATATCAAGCAGGAAAGCACCAGTAAGAACACTGCCAAGCAACATACTGACCCCAAAACGCACTGCAGTTTTAATCATAACCTTACCGCAAACCAACTGCAGTAGCTCATAAGTTCATCTACATCAACAAATTTGCTCCGAAATGCACTTCCTTCCAATGCCACAGGAACAAGTTTCAGTTCTATAGGTCGTAAAAGAGCAGTCTTCTCAGCCACCTATGAAGGTAAATAAATTGCTTATTAAGGTCACTAAAGAAAAGAAAAAAAACAGGTAGAAAGTTTCCTCAGTTCTCAGAGTGCCTAGTAATTTATCAGTTTCAGGCTCAATGGGCTAATCCACCACAAACAGGAAGGCAAGCAGTTGGCAGTAATTGGTAGCACTTGAATATCCCATCTACAAACTATCCCAAAGCTGCAGACTAAGAGGACATTCAGAGTATTATCAATTATCAAATGCCATAGGAAACTCACAATTGGAAGGTCCTAGACCTGCTTATTTTTTACTGGAAATGAGCAGTTTTTGTCAACAACTGAAAGGACATCTTTTATTGAAAAGGAAAGTATAGTGCACGTCTATTTGATGGTGAATCACCTTTCTCCAGTCAACTAAATCAATAAGCTCATCGTCCATTGTTTCTTTAGCAGCAATTTGTAGTATCTTCTCTCTTTCTGCTTGAGTTGGCCTCTGCAGATTGAAGACTCTATCCATCCGACCAGGTCGCTGCAATGCCTCATCAATTTGTTTGAGGCTTCTAGTTGTGGCCATCAAGACAACACCATCTTGTTTCTCAAATCTGCATAAATAATTATGCTTATCAGGATGGCAGAAATGCAGAAGCTTCAACCAGACAGTAGGGAATCAAATAAATAACCTTTTTGCCCAATAGTTAACCATACAATAAAATGACATTTAGATAGGCCAGCAGCAAGAAAACCAAAAGAGCTCATATATGCATGTCTTCTTATATGATTTGCCTATAATACTGTTTCAATAATACTCGGTCTTGGAAATAAATTGTTGCAATCAAGTTGCAAACAGAGGAAACTTATACTGGAGATGATACAAAATATTTTAGCAAGCACAAAGACTTAGTAGAAGCCAACACCAAGAATGCAAAACAGGAGCAGAATATCTTGAAAAAAGACCAGTTGAGAGGTTACTGGCAAACCTAGAGTTGATATAAGATAAACAGAAAAAACGACAGACAAGATTTTGCAAACAACAGTATGGTTGAAGTTACCCATCAAGTTCAACAAGAAGTTGATTGATGAAAGCCTCATGGTCTTGCTCTTTAGTGTGAATGAATTTGCCACGGACACCAGCAAAAAGGTCAAAATCCTCGACAAATATGATTACAGGTGCCTACATCAAAGAACGTAGCAATTAGGGTTCAACTGCAAAAGAGAACGTTTTGCAGAAGGGAACATGCAACAAAGAGGGAACACCCAGCACCAAATTTTTTATGTGAAATTTCTGGTCAGTCAATGAAAAATATGGCTCGTTATATGTAATGTAACTATGATCAATTTAAGCTAATCACTAGTAAAAAGACACCATCTGGCCTCATGAGGCCAGATTATTCAAAAGAAGAAACTATACAGAACTTTTTAGACCGAGAGTTGGGAGGAAAATGCATTTGTGCAGAGAGATCCTTTTCTCAACTACCAAACCAGGCATTGATGAAGTATATATTTGAAATGTGTAGAAGACCAAACAAAAATGCAAGGCCTAACATGGATGGATATAGATCAGTCTAAATGAAATGCAAGTAAATCAACATGTAACAATAAAAAAAATAAAACAAAGGGTTAGAGAGGCCAACCAAATCCCGGGCTGTCTGAAATAACTCCCTAACATTTGATGCACTTTGTCCAACCCATAGTCCAGCCTCCAACTGCTGGGCTTCAACTTTAACAACGGGCACCCTAGCTTCTGCTGCTATAGCCAATGCCAGAGATGTCTTTCCGGTTCCCCTCTCACCCACAATAAGAACACCCTGCGATATAAGAATTACAAACCCCAAAACTGATTATTTGACAAATAGGATAGAGGGACATAAATATGGAAACTCTTTCATTTCTTTTGTTAGACAAGATATTCATTTACCGCATTTTGTTTTTACTTTTATAAGCAATCAATGACATATTTCTCTATCTGAAAAGAAAGTAGCAACAAAGATAAAGGTTAGTTTTCTTTTTCATTATCTCAATAATCACATGGTCTTAATCTATCAGAATGTAATCACAATTTTAACTGTCTTCAACTTTCAGATCTCGGGAGAGAAATAATCACATGGATAACATAGCCCCATTTATGTCCCCTCATCCCCACATATAAGGCTTCAGGGCTAGGAAGCAACAATCAGCCTTGTTATGCCTGATCCAGTGAGCTGGTACATTCCACAGTCTCATGGAAGATACATAAAACACACTAACGTGATGCTCCTGACATGTAAAACTGCTTTATACAAAATGTGATGGGATACTATGCTTAAAACCATGAAACACAATTTAATCATCACCATCAGTTAAAAAAATAACTACCACCACTAAATTATGCTATATACTTCATACAATCATTTCAATATGATATCCAACCATCAACTGCTAAAAGTCCAACATAACACTTCCATTCTCATACTGTAGCTCATGCACTATCATATTTTGCAAGAGCAAACCTACTTAAAACAGTTTGTTAAGAGTATAAAGAGGGCAACGAGGAAATAGGAAACGAGGCATGCTTTAAATATGCCTCGCCTCAGAATCAGGGAATCTCTCTCCTGAAAGTACCACCCTGTTCCATGAACATTTGATTGGTTATAGCAAAAGAGGTGATGGGCCATCAAATTCAATAGCACGCTATCAATATGATTCTGCAGGTATAGAGAGAAGAATTGCTGCAGAAAGATTTCTATCTACTAGTCATCCACAGCCTTCATGCAAGCACATTTCACATGGCTAAAGACATACTGAATAGGAAATTCCACCTAAGCATAGTTCAACTAAGAACCCTTTATATGACTTAATTGATTCACTAAGCCCCTCCACAAACAAGCTAGTGTTAAAAAAAGGGGAAAAAGGAACTCTCCAGCAAAATCCCTGTTAGTAGACAAGCAACTTATCTGGGTTGAATTTTTAAGGACAAAATTCCATCTTTATGCTAGCAAATACCAGTGGTGAAACATCTTCCAGACAAAATGAGTTCTACTGTGGAAGTCTACTTTATGCAGAGTACCAAAAGCATAGAGGCATTTGATGTCTTCAAGAGAAAAAAACATACACGAGGTGCACGGGCGCCCATTTCTTGAAAAGCGTGGGGATTCTGTAAGAAAGCAACAACTTCATTGATCTCCTCTCTCATTGATTCAACACTAGCAAATTCCTTTAATGGTATTGGCGGATTTTTAACCCTCTGCACAAAACAATGTTTAATTATGAGACAATAATTTACAAGAAAGAGGTTACAAACTAAGAGTACTTTGCAGCATATGCACCTTCATTCCCTCAAAAGCAGTTTTGATGGGATCTATGCCAGCCTTCTTCTGCTGCTTGATTTTTCTTACTTTATACTGGATATACGATTTCTGCAAGAGGACATAAAGGTAACATTTGATTCAGTCAATCGCACATCATAAGCTATAGAAAAAGAACTCTAATGACTATTTTAATAGTCAAGTGAAGATAAAATAGAATTCATGAATAGGTGAGAAGTTTCTTTCTCAGTGTAGGGGTAAGTTCATCACAGGGTAGTGCTGATCTACAAGGGATATCTAGCTCCAAAAAACATATATTACTGACAAGAAACTTTAGCTGGTAAAGAGTCAAGACCCAATCCACAATATATTCCAAATCAAAGCACAAAAGACTGAATAAAGGATTCCACACAAATGCAATAAAGTACTCCAATTGCGTACAACATTTAGAAAAAGCAAAAAGTCAAGGGTCATGCATCAGCTGAAGGGCAAGCCCAAAGCAATTGTAGATAAAGAATCATAAAGGATATTTGAAGCAAGAAAAAAATAATACCACTCGCCGAAACTTCCGCATGTTTGGATTTCTACGTAAAGGCCCATAACCAAGAAGTATAGGGACTTTTCTCTTCAAAAACCGGAACACATTATACAAAACGTATCCATATACAGCACTTCTAATCAAAAACCAGAAAAACCATTGGAGGCCATTTGTTTTTCTGGATTTCATGCTCATTTCTGCTTCCGATTGCCATTTCAAGTACCATGTTGACCCAGCAGTTTGATCAATTTCCTCCGGCCAGGCCATTCCCAATCGCATCCTCACCTGTGGCACATGAGAAAATAGTAGAACTTATGGACAAAGTTTACAATTACCGTGAGCTCGAAAAAAAGAATTATTGAAATAGACATATTGCAAGGTTAAAGAATCAATACCGGGTAGGGGATTAGGTACTCGACAATGGGAAAAAATATCACTGTCACTATGTCATCATTTATGTTTTTGACTTTTTCAACAACCCAGCCTCTGGCATATGATATGGCTCGAGTCCTCCACAATCCCCTTAAGCATTGATGGAGGAGACTCGTTGTCAAAAGGAACTGCTGATGCAAATTCAACTCTGAGAAAGGTATCCACATAAGTTGAACGGATGTCGGGATCCCAGAAGCAAGCATCTTCATGTACAACCCATCAAAGCCCCCAAACCCTTCAAACAGCATTTCAAATTCCTGGAAACATGTAGAATAACATTAAAAACCAAAAGAAATGAATAACGTAAAGAAGAAACTATAAGTTGAAAGATGCAGTACCTTGATGTTGACATAATATTCCTTTGTGTCCCCCTTCAGAGCAACATACACAGCACCCCAATCATGTCTGATTCGTGCACTATTTATAAGCTTCTTGGATACAGCATAAGGTACGGCTATGGGATCCATTTCCCACCTATTTTTCTGTTCATTGTACCATGTTTTGGACACCACCCTATCTCGGTCCAAGAGAATTTGTTCCTTCAAAGTTGTTAAAAAAAAAAAAAATCCATCAGTGTTAGAGCGAGCATCTAAATTTGACTTTGACGCTTCTTGAATCTTTATTTACTTGAAAGGTATCTCGAACAAAGAAGAGACAAGGTGTATACAATTCTCTTTCCAAAAGTCACGAACAAATGACAATTCAGAAGAGTTAAGACTCAAGGCATCCAACTTGGCGGAATAATGCACAAAGTCTTCAATGGTTTAGGCAAAAAGCTCATGTAAAAGCATGCTTGGGAACTTGTGATATAAATATGAGTTGCAAACAGCACATGATCCAACAAGGAGTGACCAAATCTTCTCTAATCTGTTATGATTCCATAGAGGGGGTGGGGTTTTCAATTTTTTTTCTTTTTCACGGGGAAAGGGGGGTTGGCAGGGTCTGGGGAGTTGAGAACATTATACAATTTTACTTGACAAACCAATAACACAACACACCCACTTCACTGCTGCTACTCAATGATCCAAGAGCTACCTGCCGTTGGGTCACATACACTTTCCCAAAATCTACATCTTCTAGTATTTTTTTCTTTAGATCTGCCTTAGCTTCTTCACGCCACTTCTTCCACCCATGATACAAATGGTGCCCAATAGCTTTGGGAACCACGACCTCCTTATCCCCAAACATCCACTTCAACTCGATTTCAGGAAAACCCTTGACAACTTCATCAACCGGTGTATTTACAATATAACGCTTTTCATCACCAAATTTCTTCATGCTTTTTCTTATGCGACCTTCTATACTCCTCTGCAGTTCCCTAGAATCTTTAAGGCCTTGTTTTATAAGAAGAGCAAAATCTACTGAATCTTGATGAAAGAGAGGACCAAAATCTTCAGTCTCCACAATCCTTGGCAGAATCATTTGTTCCAGGTACTTCCTTTGAGCACTTTTCAGATCTTTCTCAATATCAGACTTGGAAAGCTTGGTTTCAGAGTTTAATGGCACACTGCAGACAAAGGGAAACATTTTGCTCAAGATGAAGAAGCATGCTCATTTACCTTGGAAAGGAAAAAGAATTATTCAAACTAGGATAGCCCATTCTCAAAAGTATATATGCATAGAAAGACCACAGAAGGTGGAAACACTTCGAGCGAGTTGGCATCATTAAACTGGAAACCTGCCAATCTATTCATAGTGCATACACCGAGAACAACTGAGAAACATTTAATTAAAATGTATGCAGCAATGATGGGGAAAGCCTTGCGGTATCAGCATATTGAACCAACAATTGCCCCTATAATCTGTACTTAGCACTAATCCAACTGTATCTGTAGTATCGGGACTCACAACAAATGAGGAGCTGCAGAAATTTTACCTACTCGAGGTACTCTTCCGCCAAATTTCCCTCTTGAATCTCTCAACCAGAGCTTCACACTCTCTCTCTATGAAACAAATCTCTCTCACTCCAATACTCATTGCAACCGTCTCCCTCCTCATTATACTATCCTCAACATCCCCAACTCTCTCCCAAATTCTATCATACTCGTCCTCCAATTTGCTCAAGGTCTCCTCAAATTCACCCCCTTCTGCAGCCGTCTTCTCGTTCTCCCTCTTCACTCTCATCGCCTCATCAACAATCTCCTCTGACCTCTTAATCAACCCCTCTTTCTCTCTCTTCAATTTTCTCAGCTCCTCGTACATACCACGCATTATCTCCTCCTGCAATTGCCATTTTTCCGATTTCACCGCCTTCATCGCCGCCTCCAGCTCCTTCATGCGCCCCTCCCCTCTCCTAATCTCATCCATACATCTCAGGACCACCGAAACCTTCTCCAGCAATCTCTTCGTGCACTTCGAATACTCGTGCCCTTTCGCTTCAGACCCCTCCTCTACTCTCTCCAAATTCAGCTCCGTCGCCACGGCCGCCGCCGCCGCAGGGGCCTGAACACGGCGAAACGGTGCGAAACCTACCGCTATGAAGAACACCGCGCAAGCCAAAGGCTTCACCGCGCACTGGATCACTCGACCCAAGCTCTCGGAAGCTTCTTCCGGAACCGGCGCCGCCGCCTCCTCTCCCCCGCCGCCGCATTTCGAGCCCTGGAAAGGCTCGGCGAGCCGGAGCGCCTGCAGGCGGGCGGCGAATCTCGGAGTCCTCCGCCGCCTCCCGACCGGCTTCGAGGCGAGCGGCCTGCGGCCGGGGAAGGCGGAGCCGAAGCGGAAGCGCGCCGGGGGAGGAGACGGCCGCCAGGATTGCGGCGAGAGGAACGGAGTGGCGATGGAGGAGGCGACGGAGTTCATGGCTCTAAGCAGCGGAATGCGCAGCGCGCGAGTGCATTGCGATGGAGAGAGATGGAGAGAGAGAGAGAGAGAGAGCTCTTCGGGAGTGTCGGAACGGAGCTGAAGGAGGTTTATCTGGGATTTCGGAGAGAGCAGGGAGGAAGACGGTGGAGGGTGAAACTGTAATTGCCGAGCGTTTAAGCTGAGGAGCGTGTATTTTTTTTCAGGTTTTATTTCGTTTATATTGGAATTGATGTGAGAATATTTTCTCTATTATATTCTAAATCTATTAATTTTCAAAGGATGTATCAATATTAGTACATAAAAGTATGGGTGAGCATGATTTTAAGGTTAAAATGATAAATGGATAACCAATGTGATTCCAGTAGATTCCGATTTTCAAAAATTGGGGAATCTATTCCAATAGGTGGAATGAGGAACTATAATTTATAATATTTCACGGCATCCAATGATAAGTGTATGATTTGAAAATAAGGGTGTGCAAATGCACCGAGATTCGCCCGGACCATCCAAAATCAAATCGAAACTACCCACAATTAGTGGTTCTTAGGGGAACCATTTTCTGATTCCAATTTATTGGAACCAGTGGATACCGATCCGATTCCTATCCACCTAACCTGATTTAGTTATATTATAATAATATATTAATTTTTAATATAAAAAAATTAAAAATCAATAAATCTAAAATTTAAGACTCATGTTATTCTCTCTCAGTTCTCCTTCTCATCTCTCTTGAAATTGCTCAAGCTGTCATTGTCTCTGTCCAAGGTTCAGATTATGATATTACCTTATTTGCATAATCATTAAATGCTTCTCATCTAGAAGGGTAGCAATATCCTTGGGTTGGATAGAAAATTTCTTTGCTTTGTGGTTGAATTACAAGAAGTTGTGTTGCTTGTTTGAGTTAGTATGAGAATTCAAAATACTATAGTTTTTTAGTTGCTTTGACTTAAATAAAAGAGATGAGTTTGATTAGATTGTTACCTAGCTTAATCAAGTTCTAGCTCAATCAAGTCAAATAAGCAATTGTCTAAATTTATTCGCTGTGCTTTTGCTCTAGAGGGGTTTAAAGTTTCTTATCTCTAAATCAAATACCTTAATGTTATTGTAAGCAAATCATGAATAAGATACA
Organism: Eucalyptus victrix; assembly: GCA_016097545.1. Classification (NCBI taxonomy): domain Eukaryota; kingdom Viridiplantae; phylum Streptophyta; class Magnoliopsida; order Myrtales; family Myrtaceae; genus Eucalyptus; species Eucalyptus victrix. Next base: position 52,823,363 of record CM027842.1, read on the forward strand.
AGGGTGACTTTTTTCATGTGCATTATGATTCCAATACTAGAGTGCCAAATTTGTCCACTTGTTCCTTGCAACATTATTAAGTGCACAAATTTTTTTCTCGTTATCTTGCCAAATTCGGTTTCCCTCATTCTGGTTGTGCAAGTCTAAATTGACAATATATTAGTTGATGTTTGGTGAGACTGGTTCCATAGATCCACTTATGAATTGAAACGGGAGATTCCCGATTTCAATTTTTTGGAACAAATCTTTAGTGGGTGATTCTCGGTTTTAAGGTGGAAACCACCCACCTGACCATGCACACCCCTATTTGAAACCACTATTCTAAGCTTTCATTTCCTATGTAACCATGACTAAAGCTTTTACCTTATTAATGTTTTATATTATTTGTATGTCTAAATATAAATTATGATAAATAGATTGAAATAGCAAATAATGAGCTTTAAGGTAATGATTCAATGTAATCGTTCAATTATAAATGCGGTAAAACCGGAACAAAATAGCCTAGAGCATGCGAGTAAATTTTAAGTTCTAAAATTTTGAAAACTAGTTACAATAAATAAGTTTAGGGCTTTACCAAAAATAAATAAATAAATAAATAATTTTAGAGCGTGTTTGGTAACGATTCGTTCCAAAGAGTAGATTCGATCATAAATGATTCTTTTTTATTCTATTCCGGGAATAGATTCTAAGCATTTTAAGTCGTTTGGTAACTATTCAAAATTTTTGATTTTGGAATATAATTGTGTTTGTTATTGTGCTCATTAATCATGTTCTAAATCAATTTCTTTTAATTTTTAAATAATTTTTTACTTTTTTTTTCCTTTCTCTCCTATTGGCCCTCGACGAGGCTAGCCCTCATTGGCGGAGCCTCGCTGGCAACTAGGCAAGGCTCGCCCAACCCCACCGAGGCTCACTCAACCTCACCAAGGCTCATCGCTAGATCTGGCGAGGCCGAGCCTCGCCAATGGCCAGGTGAGCCTCACCGAGGTGGCTAGGCGGCCTCGCCCAACCCCGATGAGGCCTGCCTGGCCACCAACGAGGCTTGCCTCTAGTGAGCTTACAAACCTCACCCTGGCCTGGCAAGCCTTCAATGAGCTTGCCGGACTAGTTGCCGACGATTGGCGGCGGTGAATTGTGGTGACCAGCGGCGGATGGTGACAGATGGCGGTCGACGAAGAAGAATAAAAGGGAAGAATAAGAGTTAGTTTTGATTCTCATATTTGTTTCCAGAACAAAATTTAACTTTTTTTTTTATTCTTGATTTTACTTCAAATCTGTTCCCATGAACAAATTTGTTTCCGAGAAAAAAATTTTACCAAATGCGATTTTGTTCAAAAACTACTTCCGGGAACAAAAAATCATAATCGGGTACTATTTGGCACGTTGCCAAATAGCCCCTTAAAGTTCTAAGTGGAACACTGGGACCAACCCTCGAACTATTCACCCCTGTGTAAAAGCACTCAAATCAAAATCTTATCCAAAAGACCATACAAAGAGGGCGGTGTATAGAATTTTGCATGAAGAAAACTTTGTTGGTTAATAATATGAAAAACACTAAACTAGTACACATATAACAAATTTATTCCAAACTAATTTTTTATCATCAAAAACCCTATATTGATACACAAATTTGCCTGTTGTTAGTTTCTATTAAATTTTACTGTCAAATTGTTGAATTAGGTGACACATGGTAGTTAACAAATGTATCAGTTTGGAATTTTACCTTTTGTCTATTACATATATATACCAATTTGTGATTTTTTTGTTACATTAATCCAATTTAACGGAAATTAAGAAATGGTAAATTTGTCACAAAGATACTAATTTTGAGTTTTAGTGGTAGAAAAATTATTTTTTAGATAAATATGTCATTTGTAAACTAGTTTGGGATATTTCATAGGTTTAATCCAAACCTGATAAGTAAGAGATATTTTAGTTTACAATTAATGGAAAATTACAATTATGTTTTTGCTCTTTTGTCTAATGTGATAAAAGATCGGTTCGCTATCCAAGTATGCAATTATTTTTCACAATTATACAAAAGGAGCAATAATCGCGTTTGCTTTAGACACTTTGAAGAATATATGTATAGTAGGATTGATCGGGAAGTTCACAATGTTTTTATTTCACGAGTTGCTGCAAAATGTTTAATCTTATTGCTAAGATGACGATCAAGATGATGGTGTGACGATATTGAGCTGTCAATACTTTAGGGCTTTATCTTAATTATAATTCATATGATAATTCACAAAAAGTGTGGCCTTATCTATCTGGCTATATGCGACATATCGTCATCATAATCATGATGAGTTTTATGTTAATAAAGGAACATGTTGGATGTGACTTTCTTTCAACAAATTAGCCCACTGCAAAACGGTTACACTAATTTGTTGAAATGATAGCCGTGATTGATGTAAAATTAACCAAATTGCTTCTATTCAAAGAACAGAAGATTGTGTCCGCCGTAAGAGATATGAGTCAGACTATCAAATGGATCTTTTTTAACATATTAGTTTACTTATGGGATGAGACAACTCGACGTGTGGGTTAGTGTATAAGTAGCTCCAGAAAAAAACCACCCAAACACATTTTGAATAAAACATATTTTCTTTTTTGGAATATAACAGATTTATTGACAAAAACCTTTTATCGAAAATTTTAGATACTTTTTATTGGCGTAAAACTAGTACTAAGCCCGACCTCTAAGCAAAAATATTAATAAATTTCGTTCACATATCATGACATTATTATTTAGTAGTAATAAGCCCATGTAAATTGCATTATAATTGGACTAAGTTAAGCAAAGATACTCTAACCTTAATTGGATTATATGGACTAAGCTCAAGAGAATAAATTATCTCGCTAAGCCCATAGTAGTTGAAATTTCACATATGGAATACGTATAAGGGAAGTCAAATTAGGAAGATTACGTTATTTAACTAAATTGAAAACCAACACAGCATATTGAGCTCAAAAGTTCAGCTATTGGATAGGGAATGAAAGAGATATCTTACCTTTCTATCTTGAATATCAAATAAATTCTTTGTTTCAATTTAGGAAAGGAATATCTTTAAAAAAAATTTCTTTGCCTATATGAGCACATCATTCTTTTGAAGCTAAGGAAGTTTCTTAAATTCTCCGCCGTACCTTACATGTCATTTAGTAATCACATGTTTAAATGCACATCATGATATTTATGTAATTTAGTGAGTACATGCTTAGGTTCATATAAACTAAATTGCATGATTATCTTGCCTATTAGTATGTTGCATGTCATTATTTAAATTAAATTTAACATAAACATAACTTAGATCAAACTTACATCGCGTGCATTGCATAAGGGCATTATCATATAAAGCCATGCTTTTCTCGATGCATCAGGGTTCCCCATGTAAAATTGCATTATAATTGGACAGAGTTAAGCAAAGATACTCTAACCTTAATTGAATTATATACGAGGGAAGTGATATTAGGACAGATTGCATTCTTTAATTAAATTGAAGACCAACAAAGCATATTGAGCTTTTGCCTTTTTCTTACAAAAAAAAAAAAAAAAAACAAAGCATATTGAGCTCAAAATTTCGGCTACTGGATAGGGAATGAAAGAGATATCTTACCTTTCTATCTTTTTTTTTTTGGTCGGTTCCTTTCTATCTTGAATATATCACATATTTTGCTTGTTTCAATTTAGGAAAGGAATATCTCGAAAAAAATTTCTTTCCTATATGAGCACATCATTCTTTAGAAGTTAAGGAAGTTTCATAAATTCCCCATCATACCTTACCTGTCATTTAGTAATCACATGTTTAAATGCACATCATGATATCCATGTAATTTAGCGAATACATGCTCAGGTTCATATAAACTAAATTACATGACTATCTTGTTGATTAGTTTACATTCCATTTTAATTCATATTGCATGTCATTATTTAAATTAAAATTCACATAAGCATAACTTAGATTAAACTTACATCGCATGCATTGCATATTGTTTAATTTTTAATGATTTTTAATCGCTTTTGGCACTTCTTTTCCCCCATAGAGATATTGAATAGCAGGAACTAAAAAAGGAAAAACCCAAAGGAAAAGAATTTGTCATTATATTTGGAAATCATGTTTAGATCATGCATATTTCTAACTAACATTTTGCAGATTACTCAGGGGATTATTATATAAAGCCATGCTTTTCTTGATGCATTGGGGTCCTCCCTCCCCCACAACCCACCAAGGTTTTAGCAATTCATTTACCTACTTTGATTTATTGAGCGTTAAATTCTTGCTTGCACACATACATTTTCACCCGTCGCACATCAGTGGCTTATGATTAAAATTAACCAAGACCACTGGCAAAATATTTTTGAAATAAAAAAAAATGTACCTAAAGTACATTAGATTTATCTAGCATCACCAACTCTCTATATCCATAAAATTTATTGTTCTCATGTATTTTATTTGGGTTTTTAATTGACTCATAATAAATTAGCGGGAACTTCTAATTAAATTGATTTGCTTGTTGAACATGATTAAATTAAACCTGAAGAAAGTTACAATTAATATGGGCATGGGAGAGTCATGCTAAGTATTTGTTGTGTAATCCATTAGCTTTCCTTTTGGTGATTCACTTCTAGGAAAGTCGTGATAGGTTGTAGATATAGGAGTGAATTATTTATTAGTCAAGCATTCTTTTTCTGGTTAGATTTTTAACTCTTCTTCCACTTTGAACAAACCTTCGGCATGCCATAGTCATAATAATCTAAAATAATCGAGATGGGAAACGGAGTTTCATGAATGGGCATTTAGATGCTTTCGATTCGTCTGTTTTACACATTTAAATATGATTAACGACCTTGAAATATTAGCTTTTGTCAATTATGGATTATTTGGGGTGCGCATGACAAAATTTTTGGAATAAAAATCAATTTCTATTCCATAAACGATACGACCTTGAAATATTTGCTTTCATCAACTATGGACTATTAGCAAAAAAAAAAAACTATAGACTATTAGGAGTGCACATGACAAAATTTTTGGAATAAAAATTAATTTTTATTTCATAGACGAGTTTCTCAGCAAAGAAACGCGTTTGATAACGATTCAGAATTTTTATTTATAGAGTAAAAATTTATTTGATAAGAGAATAAAATTTATATTTCTAGGAGTAGCAACGTGCCGATGGTCGGCATTTAGTGGCTGGAGTCTGACGTTTGGCGATCGATGTCCAATGTTCGATGATCAATGGCGGGTGGTTGAAGTCCGGCATCCGGTGGTCAATGTTCGGAGTCCGATGTCTGACGTCCGGAGGCCGGTGATCGACGGCTAGCGGTGGGTGGCCAACGGCCTAAGTCTAATGGGTGGTAGTAGTTAGCCAAGTCGAAGTCCAATGGCCGGTGGCAGGTGGCCAATGGCTGGAGTCTGGCGGTCAGCGATTGTCGTTCGGCATCCCACAGGCAGTGGGTGGCCGACGAGCGATAACGAGAGTGAACGATGAAGAAAGTTTTGATTTTTCATTTCAGTTTCAAAAATAGAAAAACTAAAAATTTTAACTTTCAATTTTTACTCTAACTCTATTTCTGAAATAAAAAATTTATTTAGAAATAGAAAAATAAAATTGTGTTACTAAATAAATTTCTATTTTAAACTTATTATGGAGAATAGAGAAACAAAAAAATAGAGTAATAGAAACATTGTCCTACACTCTTGGAAACCGAAAAGATAGCACGATTTTAAAACATTAGTAAAAGTTAAATATTCACAACTAAAAGTCATACTTAAGACCTATTTATTTAGGTTCAAGCAAAAGCAAAAATGACATTTCATCTATCTCGCCAAATAAATTCCAATATACTAATTAAGTTTAAAAGTTTTTGTGAAAATTTCAAATATTCTGGATTTCAAAAAGTTAAAAAGCATGCGATCCCTTGTGTCTGGAACAAGTTAAAAGAGAAAAGTGAATCCACATCCAAATTTTCTTTATCACATTTATTTTTTGAATCCAATGAAATTCCCCCTCACCGACCAAAACTAAAGAAAAAGAGAAAGAAATCCCTGAATCACAAAAACTTCAAGTTCACGCAAAAACAAAAAAACAAAAAAAAAAAAAAAAAGGAGAGGGAAAAAAAAAAAAAAAAAAAAAGAAGAAAAAGCGCGGAATCCTTTTTCAGCGAATTTCTAACCAGTCGCCGGTCCAAATTCTCTCGCCCCATCTTCTGTAAATCGCCAGAAAAAGTTCTTTTTTTTCCTCCTCCTTTTCCTCCTCCTCCTCCTCCGCTTCGATTCGCCGGCCGTCCGGCGAGCCAGCCCTAGGCCCTTCTTCTCCGGCGAGCTCGCCTCAGCTTCCGGTCGCGCTTCCCCGGCGGGCGGTGGGCAGCGGCCCGCTACGGGTGCGCGCTGCGAACATCCGTGTCGGTCGCCGTCCGCGTTCGCCACCGAAAGCGCGCGGTTCCGCCGTCCGCGGAGTTCGCGAGAGCGAGGGTGAGTGTGTGTGGACGGGACCGTGAAATTCGCGGGATTCGCATTGCCTTCGAGCGGGGTGCGTGCAAAGTCCGGATTTTTTTTTTCCAACTTAGGTAAGGGTCGGTTCTAGTCAACGATGGATTTAGGTGAGGGAGGCGGGCGCGGTCTTGTTCCCGGTTGACTTTTGGGGGAAGTCGTCGCTGCTGGTATGCTAGGCCGAAAATGATGCTGGCATTGTAGGCTGTGCAAGTTTACGCTACGGAACTGACTAGGGAAAGAATTGGGGAACTAATATGGCCAATTTTTCGGAGATGGCGGATGCCCTGAATTGTTGTTTCCTGTATTACGCTGGAAGTTAGTGTTTGCTTTTGCGCGTGAAAATTGCCTTAAGATGGCTCACTGTAGAATAGTGCTGCCGCTTTGGACCACATTAGGCCTGTAGCTGTAGTGCCATATTCTTCTGTGCAAGGCGGTAATTTGTGTGTGTTTTGGTAGATATGGCTTTGTGATGCTGGGGATCCGATTTTTTTGTCACACTTGGCTTGTTTTTGGATAATTTGTGTTGAGCACTGAGTGCCTCGAATATATGGAAACATACATATGTCCGCGTTAATTCATTATTCTTAATTTCTTTCTGAGATTCCTATGTGAACTTTTAGAATAGCAGGACATCTTAAAGATGCACTGATTGACGCCGTATTAATGGAAAAATCAATGAAACTAATTTAGGTATTTGTTATTCTATTACTTGGGGAAAGTCACAGTGAGTGTTTTGTCCAATGCCACGCTTTCCCGTGCACTTTATGTAGGAATCTCTATTTTGCTGATGCTTATGTCTTGAAATCTTGGCTGCCATAGTTCTCATGACTGCATTAGATTCCTATTTCTCTGCTGTTTATGTCTTGAAATCTTCACTTCCATAGTTCTCATGACTGCATTATGGACTTTGTTATCGTTAGGCCTAGTTATTTTTCTTGTGGGATCAGTAAAAGGATCTCTATTAATTTTTTGATACACTATATAATGATCATTGGAGCAGAACTTGATTGGCTCATGCTATTCATCTAATTTGGGATTTTGATTGGTTCACTGCAGACAGATTGATGTAGAATACTCTGATTTTCTTATATAAAATTCATTTTTTTCAGAAATGAAGACTGTCTCATGAAATTCTTTTAATTTATTTTAGACTTTAGAAAATGGAGAAAAAAGAAGATGAAGTTGAAGATATTGAAATTACTTCTAGCGATTCTTTTATTGGTTCAGATGATGATAAATCATCGGCATCAGAGCAAGATGTTAACTTACATCCTGAGGCAAGTTGCTTGGACTGCTCCTTCCATTGGAGCAACTCTCTTCCTTTTTTTGAACAAGCTATAGTCGATAGTATTATAATTTCGAAGTCTTTTCTTTCAGGAGCCTTTGACTGAACTGGAAATAGAGGAACTTGTCAATGAGTTTTTAGAAGTTGAGAGCAAGGTATCAATTCTTCATATCTTTCCTTTTTTGACTTCACAAGCTTTACTCTGGTTGATTTTTTGGCTGGTTGTCTCTCATTCTCATTTTAGGCTGCTGAGGCCCAAGAAGCACTTGAGAAGGAATCGCTTGCCAGATTGGAGGATGAAGTTAGAGCAGAGCTTGCTCAAACTTATGTTGGGGATGATGTCAGTCTTTGCTTTTGGATTATGCGCACAAGTTCTTTGTCTGCAAAGTTTGTCTTGGGAACTAGCTGAACTTCTTTTCTCCTTTAACAGTTGGAGAAGGCTGTTGCAGATGAATTGGATACGTATCTGGAAGAGTGGGAAGCTCAACTTGATGAGCTTGAGACCGAGAGTGCTCACTTATTGGTATCACACCCTTTTGGAAATTGAAGAAGTTTTGATTTTTGCTACGTTTCGCAACTGCTGGCCTTTCTTCTAGATGATTGTTATAATACATTGTATAGCACAGAATTGCAGATGCATACACCTAAGTAGAATAGAGCCCTTTATTGTTTGTTGGGTATTAAGAAACAATGTGTTTTTGATGTCAGTGACCCTAGTCTGATTTCCATTGATGGTTATTCTATTTTGGCTCTGAAGAATTGTCCAACTTGTTGATATGCTTTTCTGTCTCCCACAAATCCTGGTCCTTGATTTGTCTTCTCAAAATTTCTATGTGAAATTGCTGAAATGCTGACTCACCTCCACTCCTTCGCATGTTTAATTTGGTCTGTGATGTTTCTACTTTCGTAGATTTTTTGTTTCCAGACATATATCCTGTGCTTTTTTCAAGGTGCCATTTTTGGTCATTTTGCACTAACTTCAAGAGTTCTCCTGTTTCGAATTCTTGTATTGTCTGGATACATGCTGTTCCAGTTATTTGACTTGGGGACTTATAGTGTGGTTCCTGCCATTAATTTGTGTAGATGGACATGGAACCTTTTTTGGAGCCCATTGTTTCATTATTTTTGTTGTCATTTTTTGGTTAAGATGGGATTCAATAGTAACTCTAAACCCTTGAAACATACAAGAGTGAACCTTCAAACACTAGAATAGATGCATCTTCAGTGGTAACCTCAGTATGTGATTGCTCTTTCAGAAAACACTCTTATGTCTTCTTGACTTCCTCTTATTGCTTTATTTTGGAACAGGAACAACTTGATGGTGCTGGTGTTGAGTTACCAAGTCTGTTTAAATTGATTGAGAGTCAGGCTCCCAATAGTTGTTGTACTGAAGCATGGAAAAGGAGGGCTCATTGGGTTGGTTCACAGGTTACCAGTGAAATTACTGAGTCAGTAGTTGAGGCCGAGAAGCACCTTCAGACAGTTAGGCCTATAAGGAGGTTTTGTTCAAACCACCCTAGCCTCTCCCAACTCTTTATTTTATTGTCCCATTCCCGATCTCAAGATAATTCTGCATTCTGATATGTGAGTTCAGGCGACATGGTAGAGTACTGGAGGAGGGAGCTAGTGGATTTCTGCAGAAAAAGCTTGCTAGTGATGAAATAAAAGATAGTGTTTCGAGTGAATCTGCAGTTGACTGGGGCACTTTTAATAAGATGTTTGCCGATGGTGCATCTAATGATGCTACTTCATTTGGTAGCAAGAACTGGGCTTCTGTTTATTTGGCAAGCACTCCACAGCAAGCGGCCCAGTTGGGAATAAAGTTTCCTGGTGTTGATGAGGTTACGTAGCACTCAAATGGTGTTTATGAATTGTGATCATGTTACTTTAGGCACAACTGCTCTGGGTTTTTTGTTTTGGTCTCTTTTATTAGCAATTATTTTTGTTTTAAAATTTGTTTCAAGGCATATGCCATTGTGCCTAGTTTCCACTAGGCAAAAACTCCATGATATTATCTTAGTGTTGCATTATATCACCAATTTTATTTGTCTGATTCTTGTGATGCATCATGTGCTTTAGGTTGAGGAGATTGACGACATTGATGGCAGTTCCAGTGATCCATTTTTTGCAGATGCAATAGCAAATGAAAGAGAACTAGTTCTTTCTGAAGAACAAAAGCAGAACTTCAGAAAGGTCTTTTTTTTATTATTCTGTCTTCCATCTTCATTTTCTCCCAGGAGGAAATGCGTTTTTATCTTGTATTAACCATTTAAACTGCAGCTTAATCTTTTTGAAGCATTGTAACAGTCGTTTATAGTTTGCCTTGACATTTGGAGTTGCTGCAGCATGTTTCTGGTATAAGTCAAGTAATATTACGTGTTGTCTAAGCTCAGTTTTCTCAAGATGATTCTACACCAGTGTACTATGATGCGAGAGTTATTTAGTTGTAGTAACTAGCAAGAAGTTAGCCTTTTTGTCCAGAAGTTGGACTTATTAAAGTTTTTCAAATAGTTCAAATAGGAGTACTTTTTAACATCACAGTTTTGTCTCAGGGCAAACATGTGTACTCACTTTGTTGAACTCATTTCCTACATTCATACCTTGACAGGTGAAAGAGGAGGATGATGCAAATTTTGATAGAAAGCTTCAACGTCACTTGAAGCAAAAGAGACAAAGGAGGAGATGCAGGAAGGTAGGATTTGCCAGTGTACTTCTGTTTCATTTTCCAATGTTCTTGTTATCTATGATCTCTATGTGAGCCATTCATCTTCATTGTTGGTTGAACAACAAAAATCATTTTAAGATAAGTCAACTAATCTACATTTTAATTGCATTGAATTGCTGGTAGTAATTGTGGAAATCATACACTATTGTAGTAAAGAAACAAGGAGCGTAGCTTAATTATCTACTGAATATTGTTTTAGTGTGTGGATGACTTGTTGCATGCAGGCTCTTTGGGCTTTTGTGTGAGCTTGATATTAGTCAATCTTCTTCCTCGTGTTCCGCCTTAAAAACAAAAAAAAAGGGTCAACATGGAAAAGAAAAAAGAGGAAAATCGAAAGTAATTACAAAAGCCTAGATATGCTATAATCGGTTGATATATGAGTTGATTCTTGTGTTATGGTAAATCTTATGATATTACTTATTCTTTTGCCACTCTGGCATGGCAGACTGTTGAGAAAGAATATATGGCTGATCAAGATGCCAGCTCAGATGTGCAAAATGTGTTGAACAAGACAGCTTTTGAAAATGGTGAAATGATTGCTGATGATGGTGTTATTGATCAAAATTTGAAGAATGAGATATGTGAAGGCCATGGAACTGATAATCAGGGAAGGCAAATAGCTAATGGCTTGACTTCATTACTTTCGGAAACTGCTTTCCCAGATTCTAATGAGGAGATAAACATTAGTAACAAAAGAGGTCGGACAGTTGGTATAGACAGTGATGATGAAGCCCAGCCAGTAGATGATTCACTCCATTGTGTCGCTAAAAATGAGCAATCTCTTTTGAAGGATTCAGGAGACACTGCTGTTTACTCTAACAGGAAATTACATTGTACAGCTTGTGGTAAAGTGGCTGGTGAGGTGCATGCACACCCTCTGCTGAAAGTTATCATATGCAATAATTGTAAATATACAGTGGAAGAAAAGATGCATGTGAAGGTATGGACATAGTCAATTCTAGATATTTTATTTTGATGGGTGCAAAACTTTTGAGTGTTTGTATTTTCTTCATGTTGATGCTTCTCTCCTAATTATTTCTCTCTTCCATATGCAAATGCTAATGTCATGAAGCTTGATGCTTATTAGCTATTTATCCTTGGAAAGGGGAGGTCAAGCAAGAACCTTGTTGATTCTCTTGTTGTATCAGATTATAAATTATGAAAAGAAATATTAATATGGTCCATGATTATATCAACCTTCATGTCTAGTATAAAATTAAGCACCATTTGGTTTGAATTGATTGCTTTTTGTGTTTGCACCAGTTCTCAAGTGAACTTTTCTCAGATTGTAATGATTGTAATGGCAGATTCTGTTATCAATCTATTAATCTTGTGGTATGATAATTCAAACGAAACTTTGCAGGACACTGATTGCTCTGAGTGTTATTGTGGATGGTGTGGACGAAGCAGTGACTTATTAAGGTGTAGATCTTGCAAAATGTTATTTTGTGCCAGTTGCATTGAAAGGAACTTTGGTGAAGAATACTTATCCAAGGTTCAGGCCTCTGGTTGGAGCTGCTTCTGCTGCTCTCCAAGTATCTTGCATAAAATGAAGTTGGCATTGGATGAAGCCATGAAATCTGGGGTTTCAGCGGTTTCTAGCTCTGATACTGATTCTGATACTTCAGATTCAGACGTCAATATTCCAATCAGGTGATGGGTATTTTCACTTTAGAGACTTTCGTACAGAATGTTTCCTGCTTTTCTTTTGCTTTGTGAATTCTTATGGCGATCTGTTTCTTCTATATAGCTTCTATATACTTTTAATCAAGCATATATTATGGAACGATGACTATCCAATACAAATTTATTCTTTCGTTCTTTGCATCTGAATGCAGTCTATATCTTTTTCCTCTTTATTTTCCCAGTTCACTAAGTATAGTGCATTTTTCTTGTTTTTCGCATTTCTCTGTTGTTTCTACTGTTGTAGTTCAGCAAGATGAGGAGTTACAATTATAGATGCCTATTTTCTCTGTCACTGTATGTCATCTTCTATAATAAGAGAGTGCCATTTTATAACATTAACAAATGGCAGAGCGCTACCATATGGAGAGAGGATTGAGAGAAATGTCTTCCACGTTAAAGTATGTTGCCCTAATAATTAGGATTTTTTATTGGAACATCCTAAATGCATTTTCTGTATGTGCTTGATACGGTATCATATTGGACTAGTGTGTTGTGATAGTTTAAATATACCATAATAACCACCAGATGAAGTCAAGATGAAGGTGGTTGATAACTTTTCGCATATTTCCTATAAAGGAAAGTAAAAACAGGAGAGGTGGGTGCTTTGTCTCGCACTTGATTCTATATGTGAGCAATGAAATGTGAGTTTGATTTATGAAGAAGGTATTACTCCTCAAACTTGTTCTTCTTTGTTTAGGGCGAAGAGAAAGCGTAAAAAGAAAATTCGCAGAATACTTGATGATGCTGAACTTGGTGAAGAGACCAAGAGGAAAATCGCAATAGAGAAGGTATCTCTGGTTTGGTGGGGTTGTTCTTCTGAAATTGAGTAGTAAGCAGGGCATTGCTTGTGACGTGATATTATGCTTGCAGGAACGTCAAGAACGTTTGAGGTCTTTGCAAATTCAATTTTCTGCGAAATCCAATATGCTGAATTCTCCAAGTCGTTCATTTAGCTTGTCAGAGGGTGCTGCTATTGACGTGCTTGGTGATGCCTCCACGGGTTACATAGTGAATGTTGTGAGAGAAAAGAGTGAAGAAGCTGTGAGGATTCCACCAAGCATTTCATCAAAGTTGAAAGCTCATCAGGTATCTGTTCTTCTTTTGACAATAATTGCCTCCCTACATGAGTGGAGACACTTTTAATGCATTTTGATTGCGCCTTCTACGCCCAATAAACTTATTTATGCATATTTTGTTAGCCACTAAGGTATGTGATATAAATTACTTGGATTGGGCATTTTCTCCTTCACTGCCTTGGTATCTGTGAACTTTAATATGTGCATATCTTTTGATGGATGAATGGCTTAACATGACAAACTGGGAAAAAGAAATTGTTGAATGTTTGGAATTGTTGAACAAAGATATCGCTGGATCTTGTTTTGGGCTTGTTTTAAGTTTGCCATCATCACTATGGGAATTTGGATTGTAGTTGTTATTCTGATCTTCCATGTTTGTTTTTGTTGATTAACTAGCAGTTCGATCTTCCTTCTTGTTTATCTGCAGATTGCAGGGATTAGGTTTATGTGGGAAAATATCATACAGTCAGTTAGAAGAGTAAGGTCTGGGGATAAAGGCCTTGGTTGCATCTTAGCTCACACCATGGGTCTTGGTAAAACATTTCAGGTATTGTTTTCTAATCTTTATCCCTTGATGAGATTGTTGACTGATCTTGTTGCAACTTCCTATCAGCCTAGGAAGAATGATCCTTGGGTGATGTGGGAAAATGCTAAGAATGAAGCTTTAAGCTTACATGAATATTCTTTGATGATTAATGACATTTATCTTTTTTCTTTGGACTGTAAATACTATTTATTACCCTTCAATGCTGATATCGCAGAAATTCTTAATTATCTTAATTAGATTGTTGTCCATGTTACTTTTGCATGCATTACATTGTCCCTGATTTTGGAGGGTAGGAATCTAGTCAATCTCCTCTTTGAACTTCTGCTTGCACGCGTATAATCATGTAATTCAATTTCCAATTTTGATGCTAATGATTGTTTATTAAATTCACTATTGCTGTTTTGTCTGTTGTTGATGTTAGGTCATAGCATTTCTTTACACTGCTATGAGAGTTGTTGAGTTGGGACTCAAAACTGCTCTTATTGTAACGCCTGTAAATGTGCTCCATAATTGGCGGCGTGAGTTTGTTAAGTGGACGCCTTCAGAATATAAGCCTCTTCGAGTCTATATGCTGGAAGATGTATCAAGGTACAATTACATAGCTCTGTTGTTTTGACCAAGGTGCACTTTGGATTTGTGATAGATTTCTAGTGGAGCCAATCCCCTTGGACAGAGCAACTGTTTAACTATTTCAATCTGCATATAAAATTGGTTGTTCATTTTAGTTGGGTAAAAGAGGAGTATTATTGCTACAGGAAAGTGCTTTGAAGTTTTTGGTAAAATTGAAATGGTTGTTAGTTTTTACACAAAATGTGTTCTATTCATGGCATTATTTTGATAGAAGCCATAAAGGAAGTTTGTGATGGCAAATATCTGTGATGTAAAAATCTGTGGCTTATCATTATTAAGGTTTTATAATTTTCAAAATTTTAATGTTGAACTTTCGTATGCTTGATTTCCAATAGTACCAAATAAGTCAAACTTGTTTCTCAAAAGTAATCGTAAGTCGCACTTGCCATAAGGCGCTGTCATTTTCCATTAGTTCTAAAGTCAAAAGAGGTATTTTACTTTTTTTTTTTAGATTACAAAAAATGGGTGAAATTCTACTGTCTTCATTATGTTCTCTTGCTAAAGCTGTTCAGATTTTTTTATCTCACCTTGTCTTTTTTGTGTTATTGCTCATTATCAGTACATTGGTTCTTGCTTTTAATAATTTGAAATGATGACATGGTATTTGTGCTTTACTTTTGAAGGTAGCTCATGCAGAGCAACTCTCTTTAGTAAACTGGTAAAACGGGAAAGGGGTTGCCAGTAGTGTTTGGATAGTGATGGTCAGAATGACCAGCTTAAGATGATGAATTATAGTACAGTAGCAAGATTAGGGGGAGCTGCTTTTTTGGTAATTGCAGGAGATGTGATTTAGCATGTTGTTTAGGTGCATAGCTAGGTGAGTCTCTGCAGTAATTATTATGACCTCCTTAAAATGGAAAAGTAATAGTCAAAAGGTGATTATGAATATGAAGTTATTGTCAAAGGAGATTTCTGATGTTGTAGACTTTTTCTCACTCATAAGCACTAGCATCATAAATTCATGGTGCTTTAGTGTTAACACGCATGTCTCCCAAGGGTCATTTGATTAGATTTTCTACTTTGATTTATGTTATTTTTAGGAGCTGCGAACTGTTTGACGGCTGAAAAAGTTTCTGGAATGATCCAACAATATAACTCTTTTCCCTTTTGTTTTGACATGATTAACTTGCACCATACCTTCTAAGATTGATGAATGAAGTGAATGGACTCGTATGTTTGTAACAATAGGGACAGAATTTTCTCAATTCCAATTGTGGGTAACAATCTGATAAATGAGCCTTTTTTTTTTTTCTTTTTCTTTTTTTTTTTCGGTTTATTGGTCTCTTTTTGCTAATGGGCTTTTACAATCTTGGTGACCTCTAGTTAACTTATGAAAAAATCTTGTGTGCCTTTTTTTTTTCGTGTCAAGATATTGATTTTGCTGTTTGACTCCAGAGACAGAAGAGCTGAACTGCTTGCAAAATGGAGGGCTAAAGGTGGCGTCTTTTTGATAAGCTACACTACTTTTCGCAACTTATCCTTTGGTAAAAATGTAAAGGACAGGAATGCGGCTAGAGATATTATGTGTGCTCTGCAGGTAGTTAATGACTGAAATTTTTTTATTACTAGTACTTTTTAATTGGGTCCTACTCCTTATATTTGCGTGCATGCATGCACGCCTACTTTGTGGGTTTATATCGATGTGATAGCTTCTTTGTTTATTTTTCAGGATGGACCTGATATACTTGTTTGTGATGAAGCCCATATCATTAAGAATACTCAAGCTGATACAACGCAAGCCTTAAAACAAGTTAAGTGCCAGAGACGGATTGCTTTAACAGGGTCGCCTCTACAGAACAATCTAATGGAATATTATTGTGTAAGTTGTACGAAATCCACAAAGGCTGCAGATATTTTGTTGCAATGTCCAGTAAAGATGGATGACATGTATACTGATATTGTATTTGACAGATGGTTGATTTTGTGAGAGAAGGTTTTCTTGGGAGCAGCCATGAATTTAGGAATCGGTAGGCTTTCTCATAAATAATTGTTAGATCCTACTCATGCCTACTAAAAGAGTAGTAATTACTTCCTGTTCATTTCAGCTACCAAAATCCTATAGTGAATGGTCAACACGCCAATTCGACCTCGGAGGATGTGAAAATAATGAATCAGCGATCTCATATTCTGTATGAACAATTGAAAGGTTTTGTCCAGAGGATGGACATGAATGTGGTGAAGAAGGATTTGCCACCTAAAACTGTATTCGTCATTGCTGTTAAGCTTTCTCCTTTGCAACGGAAATTATACAGACAGTTCCTGGATGTGCATGGCTTTACGACTGGCAAGCTCTATGATGAAAAGATGCCAAAGAGAAGTTTTTTTGCAGGATACCAGGCCTTGGCTCAGGTACCTTATTTGAGGATTTTGTTGTTTTCCTAAATTTCTTATCATTAGCCAGAACAAATATTAAAAGGCTGCCACAGGGCAAAATGCTTCTGTATTTCGTGGGTGGGAGAGGTTATTTTGCATCTATCTCTATTTTGCTGGGCTGTTTTGGTGGCTAGGTCTAAATTGAGCAATTTCACTCTTGCACCAAGGTTTACAACACCTCTGAATGTAAATGTAGATTGGACAGTAAGAACATATATGACCTTTTTGCACTGCCTTATGACTTTCATGCGCTCTCTCTCTCTCCCTCTCTCTCCCTCTCTTCCCCCCTCTCCCCCCCCTTCTCTTTGCTGTTCCACTTCTTTTGACGCATTCCACTCTATATGTATGCTTACTCTCTGTAGTAGATATGGAACCATCCAGGTATATTGCAACTGAAGAAGGAAGACCGTGAACATGTGAGACATGAAGAGACTACGGAGAATTTTGGAGATGACAGCTCAAGTGATGAAAATATAGAATACAATATAGCCAATGGAGGTAGGCCCTTTCTTTTTTACCTCTTTGAGTAACAGTATGTGGTGAAATTGATAGCCGCATTTCATATTATAAACGAGGTCATTAGATTGAGGGCACTGGATGAGGATCATGTAGATTCCTTGCGCATCATAGCATCAAATTGAGCTGGATAACTAGTCTGTCACATAATTCATGATAATGTATTGCCCCACATGTACTTGCAGCCCTTTATATTGAACTGATGAAAAATTTGAGAGCAGATCAATTAAAGGATTGTATTTTTGTAATCCTCTAGTGATGCCCCATGATGACAGTTAACTTGTTGCCCGCTTACCACTGTCTATCTGTCCTGTTTTTGGATGATTAAGATTGTTGCGTCGGGCAGTATTATTTATGTGTAATTTGCATTAGCTGTTTCGTTGGAGATTGTGTTGAAAGGGCATTTCTCACTTTCTAGTTTAATGATTTTTGTTCTCCTTTAAGATTAAGAAGAAGAGAAAGTTCACTGTTTCTCTATTTGATTACTGATTACTGCTGCCTATGATAGTGAAAGCAAGCAGTGGAGATGATTTACTCAGGGGCAAAATTCAGAATGGCTTTTTACACAAGGTATAGTTCAACAGTTGGTTCTGATGATTCATTTTAAGCAGCACATTTTTGTCTCTTAGTTTTGAAAGCCATTGGTATGCCTACTTTTAGAGGGCGTGTAACAGCTTTTATGTGAGTCGTTTTCCATTGGGTTTCACCTCTACACCTATTTCTCACTTTCTCGATATTGCGAAAAATCAATGATGTTAGTGGTTCTATTTCATATGTTCAGCATTTATGAATAAATTACTAATTTGTGTGATGTTTTTTCTCATGCCTTATTGTTATTATATCTTTGCAGGACTGGTGGAATGATCTTCTTCAAGAAAATGATTTTAAAGAGCTTGATTATAGTGGCAAAATGGTTCTGCTGCTCGACATTTTAATTATGAGCTCAGATGTTGGTGATAAGACATTGGTTTTTAGCCAGAGTATTCCTACTCTTGATCTTATTGAATTCTATCTTTCAAAGTTACCTAGACAGGATAAACGCGGCAAGTTCTGGAAGAAGGGAAAAGATTGGTACAGGTTGGTACTCATTTTTTGATTGTATAAAATGGTATGCAGTGGACCACTCAGCTGGCAATAGTTAATATTGTGGTCAGTATCTCATGGTTCATTCAATAATATAGAGTGGTTTTTGGAATGAACTTTTTACTCGATCTTTGTACATGAGGAACTGATGTCAGTTGTATATTTGTGTTTTCATTTTATGGAAGTTCTGTTGTCTTTATAGTACAATTGGTAGTCAAAAACCTGTTTATTTTGAGTCACCTTCAGTGTCACACACATGCAAAATCATGTTACCACCAGAGGCAGCAGAGCTATCAAATGTGGTCTTTTAAAGGATGTTAAAGGGTATTACACAGTCTGAACATGTTGGCTTGTGAAAATGCTTTAAAGAGGATGAATTAGAGTACAGGCTACTCTTTGAGAAAAAAAATGATAAGTGGTCGTTGTGTTCCTACGACAACCAAACCTCAAGTTCTGTGGGGAGACAAAAATGCCGGTAATATTGGCCAATCTGGCATTTCCGCCTTTCCTCGCTCACTCTATCCCTCCAACCCGAGTTCATTATCATAGCTCATATTGGGTATCCTTTCTTTATTTGTTGGTCAGATACATTTATTAGGATGACAGTAAATGGAATGGAATCGCTAGAGTTTTGCTTGGATTAAGTCCTCTGAATTATTCAATATGACAGCCAAGAGCACTGATTTTAATTTTCCAATAGGCTTGACGGAAGAACTGAGAGCTCTGAAAGGCAAAAGTTAGTGGAGAGCTTCAATGAACCCCAGAATGGAAGGGTCAAATGCACTCTGATTTCAACGAGAGCAGGCTCTCTGGGAATTAATCTGCATGCTGCTAACCGTGTTGTTATTGTCGATGGTTCATGGAATCCCACATATGATCTGCAGGCTATATATCGAGCTTGGAGGTGCATATTCTTGTTTTGTCACTGCATTCTTTAATCGTGTATCTTTTACTCATCTATTATTTTGTCCCTGCAGATATGGCCAAACAAAGCCTGTTTTTGCCTATCGATTGATGGCACAGGGTACCATGGAAGAGAAAATTTACAAGCGTCAGGTAGAGGAAGAGCAAATTTGTTTATACTGTGTTTTTCTCTGTGAAAACTGATTTATCTCAATGCCGCATGAAGGTAACAAAGGAGGGCCTAGCTGCAAGGGTGGTGGATAGACAACAAGTACATAGGACTATATCCAAAGAGGAGATGTTGCATCTTTTTGAATTCGGCGATGACGATAACCCAGAAATGTCGACTGAGCTGCGTCAACAAGCAGGGGATGCTATCAAGCTGGGTACAGCCTATCCAGTTGGAGATTTCCTGAAGCAGAGGTCTTCTTCCTGTGGAAGCTGCTCCTCTGACAGAATAATGGATAATCTACTTCGCGAGCATCACCCGAGGTAGACTATAATCTTGCTGAGAACTTTGATGAGTGCCTGTTTCCTGAGTTCTTTACAGATTTGGTAATCATTCAGATTTATGATAGATGAAAAAGTAGGTCTAATTTAGCTAAATCACCTTATCTTAGGTGGATTACCAATTACCATGAACATGAGACCCTTTTGCAAGAGAATGAAGAGGAGAAACTTTCTAAGGAGGAGCAAGATAGAGCTTGGGAGGTACATCGGAAAACATTGGAATGGGAGGAAGTACAGCGCATTCCTGTTGGGGATGTTTTTGCAACTGATAAGCCTGTCACAGCTCACTTGCTGTCTTCTCCTGGCAAGACCACTGGCTTGTCACAAACCAAAGGTAGAATAAGGAGTCACATTGTGCAGCGAAAATGCACTAATCTGTCACATTTGCTGACCCTTAGAAGTCAGGGCACAAAAATTGGCTGCAGTACCATTTGTGGAGAGTGTGCACAAGAAATAAGCAGGGAAGCATTGGACAGGGATTGTAAACAGGCCAGATGATGGCATTTTCTTGAGTTGTTAAAGTCTGCCAAATTTAAATTTCAGTAGCTGTCGGTTTCGGCAAAGTTGCAGTAGTAGTTGTAGATATCAGCTACCAGCTTCCGCCAAATATACTGTTTTTTTTTTTTTTTTTTTTTTGCTTTTTTGTGGTTACCAGAAGCTAGAGAAGAGGGCTAATTTGTAAATTGCTTCTCATTCTAGATCTCTATACGGTGCGGAAGTAGGCCTTTTGTAAAGGATAGGTGGATCATCCATTTCGACGGATTTTGTGTGATAGACAGTTGACAATGCTCTTGCAAATTTTTGATCGGTGTGGTTCCTCATAATGTAAACCTTATTTTTATATGGGTTTCATTGTATGAGCAGGAGGAATGCCAAACTTGGTATTACTGAATTTCTCTTGTTTGCCTGTCGTTTGACTTTTGCACATAATTTTAGCTAGCGACGCCACGGATCCTGTATGCTAGCAGCTCAATGATAGTTTCATTCGTGGCGCTTTGGCCACATGCGTTATGTTTTGTGGACTGCAACCCGGACATTCTATTTTAAGTATTTCGGTTTTCACCAATTACCATTGTACCATTTTTAAAGGCTCAAGTGCCTGAAGGTGGACGTCACAACTCCAAAGTTGTGGATCGAAGGGAAGAGCAGCAAAGGGCAGTAATTGAAAGCAACTGCTCTATGTAGGTTCAAAATTCGAACTTCCTGTATCAGGCTATAAGCATGATGGCCAATAGCACTGAAAGAGAAGTAGTATTTCTACATCTCCGTGGTTAGTCCTGAAGAAGCTTTCCTAGAGAAACTGAGGAATTGATTTTCATTTGATGATTGAAATCTCTACATCAAAGCAGGCACAAATCACCTCTTTTTCATATAACAACACACCGTCTCTCCCTCTCTCTCAAGCACGAAAGCAGTTGCATCGCCACTGAATAGCATCTCTTGAGTGGCATTTCCTTTGGAAAGTGGAAGATGATTACTTCACAAGAGTACATTTGCTCCCTTGACTCACTCCTCCGATCTGTAAGCATGATCTAACGAGCTAGTTCTTCAGAGCTGATTGCGCCAGAACCACTTCCTCTTGTACATGACAAAACAATTAAATGATCGTCAAGCTAGTCCCTCTCATCTCCAACCCAGTTATCTTTCTCCTTGGGTCCTGTTGGTCCTTCCTCGCCGTAAAGCTCCGTCGGAAACAAGTCAAAGAGGTTCTCCACAGAGAACCTCACAAAGAAAGGGAGCATATTTATTATCTTATCTACTTCAGATCTCGAGTCATATGTGATGGTTGGACCCCACTCCCTCATGTACTGTAGCCAACAAGGTTCGGCTACTACACCATCACCGAGATACTCTGCTGAAATAATCCGATACTTCTTGCTTGAATCTACATAGAACTCGCTTTGAGCGCAATCGTTTCTCGCTCCAATTCCCAGTTTGGACGATCCCTGGAGATAGGTCCCTGGGTGTGGGAAACTCGCATGACCGCATTTAGAAGAGTAAACCATTGGCCTATTCCCCTCAATGTATTCCAAGTCAGGCGCATTGACCCATCCACCACCACTGTGCTGGGAGAAATATGCACCCCACAATTCTCCAGTGAAGTTGCTCACACGGAGAGTGAAATGCTCCCAGTCGCCCACATGCTGCCCTATCCTGGTCATCGGAATGGTCATCAAGCCAATTTTCAAGGTTGCAGGTCCATTGAATGGGCAAAAGACCCACATCACGATGTCGGTAAATGTACCTCCAAGTGCTGGTTTAACATGTACGTAGAGCTCTGCGCTCTCCAGGTCTCCATTCTTGACACGATTTCTTGCCTCTTCCTCATCTGGCAAATCTATCCAGAATTCCCCATCATTACACCCTCCACAAGGCAAATTCGAACCATCATACTTGATCAGTTCACCTCGATCTTTTCCACATTCATACAAGAGTGCTCCATTCTTGAAAAACCATTCTACAGACGACGGCATATAAACCTCATCAGGATGGAAGAAAACAGTGGGTCCGTAATGCCTTATTAGTGCATGTATCTGGTCTAAACTTGGCATCGCATGCATTGTGCAATTGACATTCTTCAAGCAGGCTATATCTAGCTCTTCCTCTATACCTAAGAATGAATCACAGAAGAATGTACCAACAGAAACACCAGTTCCCCACATTCCCCGCTTGCAAGGCCGCGTGGTCCATATGCGAAATGGGTATGGAGCATTCTTTGGTTGTATGTCAAACATCAGGTCACAAGGCTCACAATCCTCCGTGAGATCTTCTCGAATGCATCTGACTTTGTCAACATCAGGCTCATCCAGACTGTCAGTAACAAGGATGCCCATGGCTCTGTAACCCATGGGTGCATTTGGTAGCCAAAAGTATCCAGAACCATTTTGATCTGAGTCGGCTTTCCATATTAGTTTGTAGCTGAGCGGCCTTTTCATGGCTGGGGAGCTTAGGGCAGTGACATGGCTATGATCAGAACAACTGTTGGGGTCAATGGTTTCACGAGCCACAAGAACATAGCCTCTCAATGGCTTGTCATTTGGCTGGCAGTAGTAACCCAGACAATGAAATCCATCCGGTATCCCTAAAGGTCTATAAAACGTGACTCCATGCGTCTTTGCACGCAACAGGCTGCAGCTCCAGACTCTCTCAAACTCCGTAATTTTAAATACTTCAATATCACCCAGTCGTATTGTTCCAGCACCAAAAGCCTTGCCTACAAAGATCGCAGTCAATTTGAAGAGGTAAATAGAATGTGAAGAAGTAGAACCACAAACTTTTCAGAAATGGATAGAAGTTCAACATGTTCTCTGGGAAGCCTTCAATTAGATTACAAGTTGCAATAGTAACATGAGCATGATTTCTCAATCTGCACGCTCCACCTGGAGACAGAACAGAGCTTGGAGCATGAAAATGAAGGCATTTAGTAGTAGTTTCAATCAAAACCAGACAGTTCCTTCCAAGATCCATCAGTTTCCTAGCTTTCGAGAATAGCCAAGTAACAGATAAAAAGCGGTAAATTCATCTTGCAGGACCCACATTTTGTCCCAGGATGAACTTGCAGGGACTATCAGATTAAAACGGAGAGAGAATTTAGCAACTAAACCTTATTCACATTCAATCCAGCGTTCAACCTGATCGCCAAGTTCAAGTTCTCTAGTTCTTTTCAGTTGAATTTTTCAGAATTCAGCACACACATCCCTCGCCAGGATTCACATACATCCACAACACACGTGGGTAGATCGGTCGTGTGTCAGAGAGAGAGAGAGAGAGAGAGAGAGAGAATTGGGCGAATATTCCAATATTCAACGCCAAAACAGATCACTGAAAACCTCAATGGCATTGCCAAAAAAATATTACCAAAAATAAACGAACAAGATAAAAAGACGTGAACGAAGAAGAGAACTCCAGAGCTGACTGAAACGAAACTCCTTCATCAATCACCCACGATCCTAAACATGTCCAAAAAGCATGAGCGCAACGGACAAAACCCAAAATTCAAGACGCGTTTTCCTCCGGAAAAGATGGAACTTTTCTTCATTTTCCGAGCAATTCAAGGGAGGAAGACGGAACAAAAGAGATAAAAAAAAATCGCACCTTGAGGCCACTTGGGAAGAGGCGAAGGCAGAGAGAAGGGCTCTGGCTCCAGAGGACAGAATTCGGAGACATCTTCCCAGCAAAAACACTCGCAACCCAACATTCTTCGATCGTCTCCGATCACAACCCTCGACGGAAATCTTCGAGAACCGTCGGCAATCGGCGCGAATTGACCCAAAGACCGCCAACAACTCCGCCGCTCTTTGAACCCACTCGCCACAGCTCCAGCAAGAACCACGTGTGATGAATTCTCCACACACAGAGAGAGAGAGAGAGAGAGAGAGAGAGAGAGAGAGTCTCGGTGCTTCCGAAGCTCGAATTATCACCAACCAGAGAGACTCTCAGGGTAACTGAGGAAGAAAAAGACGGCAGCTTGATCAGAGAGAACGGATCGTTCCGCTTCTTCTCCGGGCAGAGCGAGCCGATACGTGTGAAACCACGAAATTTGAGCAACTACCCACGAGAGAACCGATGTGATTCCTCAAGAAAACCGAAGCTTTATCGCTGAAATCGACATGCTTTTCTTCAAAGTCGAACAGAGAGAGAAAGAGAGAGAGAGTGGCTGCTTTGCTTTGGGTTGAGTAAAGGTTGAAGGAGAAGAGACGACCAAGCAGGAGAGCTCCTCTTGATTAAATATATTAATTTATTTGTACTGTTTATGAAATTTTGTAATATATATATTATATATTTTTTTTTTGGGTTTTATTGTTTTATTCTTCTTCTTTTTTGGATTTCTAGCTTCAACCGCTCCACGACTTAACTTGGCAGTGACCGCACCGAATTCGTTATTTTATATCTCTATTTATTACTTTCCTAATATTTTGAACCTTTAAATTCCAATAAAAGTCAAAATTTATTTTTAATTACCTCTCTCAATGTCAACCCCACTGTCAACCCCACTATACAAGAAAAAGAAAAGGAGTTACATTTGAAATACTTCAAGGTAATAAAATTATTTTAAATTTGAGTCTTGAAAGATCATTGTTTATCTCATCGGAAATTATATTATTCTATTTAGGTGTGCAGAGAGTACATGTGATCAAAATTCACTTCATGGCCTATCTATAAATACTTGTTTTGAATTAAATTTTATGAAATCTCTCAATCTCATGGAGAACAAGAATTTAAATTTGTAAGTGGAGGCTTATCTCTTTATATCACTCTTCTCCACAATAAGATGAGTCAAGTTCGAAATGATCTCATGGGACATGTGTAATTGCTAAAATGATTTGGTGTGATTTGCAATGAGAATGGATGAGAGCGTGTCGGTTCGTGACAATGTTAGACTAAGCCGTATTGTATCATGTTAAATTCAGATTTCTCTCCTTAAGTTTACGTGTTCTCAATTTACATAAGAAATTATCATCCCATCAAGTTTAAGTTGGATGAATCATGTGAGACCAACTTTCGGCCCCTAATTTCATACCTATCTCCTTGTCAAGGCATAATCAAGCATGCACATGCACTGTCCTAATGATTTTCTCTCTATATATAATGTAGAGATTATTGTATATAGTACAGAGATTTACTATAAAATGTTAAAATTCTTTTGTGTATTTCTTTTGATCTACGGGAAGGTGTGACTGGAGATGAGTGCTTTTTTTTTTTTCAAAAAGAATAAAAAAAACAAAGCAAAAGCCATGCTTTCCCAAAAGCATGGTAGTTCATGTGAAGGAATCAATAAACATCAGATTCCTATGGAAGTAGCATATTCTCCCAAATTCAACTTTATTTCATTTTATTTTAATATCCAATCATTTTCAAGGTCACCTAATCCTAATTTACAGATGAGAGATCACTTCTTTATTTCAATGAGAGTTGGAGATGTCCTCTGTTTATGTCATGAAAAAAATAAGATTACACATATAAATATGTATATAATTATGCAATTCATCAAGGGAGAAAGGATAGAAAAAGAGACAAAATGAGTGGTGAAATCACGATTTTTTCTTTGGTCGGTTATTAAAAAAAAAGATTATTTAAGACGCAACCACGTGTACGAATAGTCACGTAATCGTCCCATTATCTAATGGTCGGCCTACTCCTACGATAAGATAATTTTTTTTTTTGGGTGGGGGATGTTTTTTTAAGATGAGATTGGAGATAAGCACCCCTAAATTAGACCGCCCAAAATATGAATTTAATTAACGTTTTCATGGTTTATGTGATCATTAGGCCCATCTTGATGTTGTGCCTAACTATTATTTTTTATAGCATGGCACGCAAATTCATTTAGGATTTCATTTGTTTTACGGATAATGAATGGTTTAGAAAATATTCTAAAAATAATTAGTTGTATCGTTTAAAATAATTATTCAATAAAAATAATTTAATTATTGACAACATGTTTAACATTTGCATAGACAATAAAAATAATTGTTGTTTATTCATTTTTTGTGAGCAATATAAAAAAATCATTTTTAGAAAAATATTTTTTTAAATTATTCATTTTCACCAAAATAAATGCATCCTTAATATGTTCATAGCTATTCAATTAAAGTGCGTTTGTTTCGTAGAAAAAAATGATTTGAAAACTATTTTCTAAAATATTATTGCTTAAATCATTTACCAAAGATTCGGCCAAACAGAAAAGAATCATTTTTAAAAATGAATAAATGAAAATTAATTTTTATTATTAATGAAATTGTTTAAATGTTAATTATTATAAGAAATTATTATTCATTAGTTAATTATTTTAACTTTGATGGGCAATCTTTTTATGAAAATATTTTTTAAATTATCATTTTTCGTAAAGTAAATGAAATTTAGTATATGATTGCAGTGCCGTGGCAAAGACTTCTCGAATTGACAATTTGACTAAGCGTATGCAGACGGTACATGCTGATTTTGACCCCTTGTTTTTTTAGGTTGGAAGATTAGGTACGCAAGGATCAATCATTGGCAGCTTGCAGCCAACTCAAGCAATTGCATAGACCAAATTTAAATTTAAATTTAATCGATATATAAGATGAAAGCTCGGCTATACAGACACATATGAACCAGCATTAAAAAAAGATTTGCGTTATCAAACTTTTTCGATATATATGAACTAAATTAGAAAGTTTTGAATGAAAGAAAAATAGTAGCATTATGTTTTTATGAGTTATTATACTATCCGATGCCCATTGCGAGTGGAATCCAAATTTCAGCATAGGGAAAAAAAATAAAGAAAATTGGAAGTAGCCTAGACTTGTCAATATTATAAACTTCTATCCACCAAATTAATTGGGAAAGTGGGTTTTTTTGTTTTATCATCACCCTCCTTATTTTTCAATACATTGGAAGGACTTGTAGCTGAGATTTTTCAATTCAAAAAGGTGTGGCTGTGACGTTCACATCATGAATATGACCAAATCTTCAGAATGATTGAATTGTCTAATGGCTTCAGCAATGGGGAAACAAGAAAATCATGGTGAGTCAGACTCCAAAAGATGTTTAAGAGAGAGAGAGAGAGAGAGAGAGAGAGAGAGAGAGAGAGACTGATTCTATAAAAAAAAAATCCACTTATATTCAAAAGTAAATTCAAAAAAATAAAAAATTGTGGTTGACGCTCTCTCTGAATTTTTTCTTCTTGTCAGATTCCTGTGAAATATGGAATTCCTAGATTTACCGACCGATTTCTGGGTCCACAAAGAGCTCTCCTTGTTCACAACCACGCAAGGAGGATGTTCTTATCCACATTATGCATGTGATGCTCTTTCCTATTAAAATAAAATGAATAAAACGTGTTAAAATATCCTACATCAATTATTTTGGACAAATTCAATTGGAGGAGCTTCAGCATAGATATTACCGAATGCTAGGGTCAATTTCAGTAATAAGCATTACGGGCGTAATTTCTTTGATGTGTACCATCCGACGTCGTACGTCTTAGATACGAGTCAAATTAAATAATTAGACAGACGAGCGCAGCCACACAAAATGGAAGATTCTACTATTAAAAGGAGAAAAACATAGGTGGGATCGCTCTAATAAAAGATAAAATACATTATTAATTATGTAATTAGGAATTTTACACACGAGGACAGAGAGATGGAGGGAGGAGATATTAATTGTGGGATTGGCCTGAAAATAAAAGTTGGGAGGCCCGCCCAACTTGACTCTCCAAGGCTTCCCCCACTTCACGACAATCAAAAAGGACGATCAAGACACGACACCAATCAGGCAATCAATGTGAGGCTTGAGCAGTAGCACGAGCTAATTTTTTTTTTTTGGTCGAAAGAGAACTTTCGTATTTATATAACCGGTAAATTACACCCTGAAGCTACAGAATCCGCAACCAAGAGATCAAGCAAAGCAGCAGGAGGGTTAAAAAACCAATTCTGGGCCGAGAAAACATTTCTGTGGGTCTTCGCGCCTAGTCGGCAACCCTATTCCATTCTCGCCTACAATGATTCAGCAATAGGTTAGGAAATCATAAAAGCAAAAAGACAGCCTCCGCTTGCAGCGACCGAAGCTCCCATGGCGTCGATCCTTCATTCCTCATAGATTCTATGACAATAAGGCAGTCCATTTCAAGTTCGAGCTTGCAGTCTTGTAGATGCCGACTCAGCAAGTGATGAAGGGTATAGGTGAGTGCTTTAAACTCTGTTTCCAGAGCCGAGTGAGATCGAAAAGAGTTTGAATACAAATCAGTGATTCTACCTAACGGCAGGAAAGTTTGTTAACGATTTTTTTAAATTTTTTTTTCTTTTGCTTCGATGATTTTCCAGCCGACAAATATCCCTTTTCTTTAAAAAAAATTAAATTATTTTGTAAAAAAACATTTCATGATAAACCCACTCCAATTTCTGGATGATGAGATGGTGGCCACATGAAGGGAAGGCCCAGTTTCTTTCAATGCCTGCTAGGCCCTGTTCATTTGAAAAAATGGGCTTTCTCCGAAACGCCTAATTTCACTTAAGCAGTCCATAAAATTAGCTCCTCAAAATCAATATCGAGTGTAAAAGCCCTTCTCTTTTGGGTTTTTGCTTAATCTTTCTTCTAAGTAATTGAATCGGTTAGCCGAATTCGAGAAGAAAATGCACTGGGATGTGGTCCTTTATGCTTTATTTCCTAACCTTCCTGCCTCAGCGACTAGCATGTTGGCCATTTTAGAAGTCTATCAGGTGAAGAAGACAGGACCAACAGAACAACAACAACCCAAGGCATGCGAATTGGGTGGAAAACGTAGGTCACTCGATGACTAGCACCATTCTGATAGATGCGCATTATGTCTTTTGCTATAAGTTAGAAGTTTGATAGTTGGGTTAGCTGAATTGTTTAATCACTTTGATGGGCCATGCATGCCCTTCAAAATTTATGTCACGTTAAAATTAAAGATCAAATCGTGCGTTCATCTATTTGCTAATACGTCAGCATCAAAAAGACCAAACCGCATCTTCATCTATTGGCTAACTCGAGCTTCTCAGAAATAATGCCATTCGTCCTGCAAAATCCATCTTTCATATCGTAACAAGATATCTTCATTTGGACTCTTTGTGAACATTCTATTTGTCCCTTTTTTTACAATGAATTCTTGTGCCACAATCTTAGATTACACTAGGAGTGAGCGTGGTCCGGATTGAGCCAGTTTATCACCTAACCTAAGAAGCAAGCCGCATAGTGTTGGTTCCCAATTTTTTAGACCCGGAACTGACATTGTTAAGCTTGGAACCGACGACTGGATTGACCCTCCGGGTTCAATCTGGTTCCAAATTTAACATGAGACCAAATGATTTTTCTTTTTCATTTTTTGTATTTCTTGAAAGGATGAATGTATTTTTTAAAATTCCATATCCATCGACAATAAGATATTAAGCAACTAAACTATGAACACCGGTTTGACAAAAAAAAAAAACTATGAACATCGGTACAAATAAAAAAGAAATCTAATATAAGGCAATAATAGAAATCTCCACTTGCCAAAAGCAACAAACTATAAATGATGAATACACGAAATAAAATATTCAAGATATGTAATATAAATTGTGAATTATTCATATATACACACAAAGTTGGTCCAAGTTGGACCGGGTTATAAATACGAAGAAAAAGGAGAAGGCACTAGACACTTTAAGTTATATACTACAGTTTGGAATAAATATTTATAGGGTTGGTCCAACTTGGACCAATGCTGAAGCCTCAAGACCGTGGACCAATTTGTACAATAGAAGTTCTAGCCATCCTAGAACTAGGAACCAAATTAGGACCAGTTGAGTTGGACTAGTATGGGGTTGGTCCAAGGTGGACCCTGAAGTGATGCTTAGCTCTAGGTCACACGTCAAAGGGAAATCGAATCTGACAGTCCCTCAAATTTCACTAACCATATGTGATTCATCTCATAACATTAACTAGTGTTTCTGCCTTTTCGCGTTAGGCGGGCAAGTACAATTGGTTGGGCTATTTGCTTCCAACCTTATCACAAGTGTCTCGTACCTCGAAAGATTTAAGACAGTAGAGAGATTGTCACTCATCGCGCAATCTCTCATGATCTATAGATCAGAGGTAGACAAGCCACATTAGCATAGCCCCACCGAGGAGGCAGAGGTCCAGGACTCATTCTACTTAAACAAGTTACACACGGCCTGCTATCATAATCAAGTGAGCTGGCGACCCCGCACTATAGAATTGTCAATCTATTCCCGCCAGGCCATCGGTCCTCATCCATTCGAGGCTGGCTGTATTGCACACGAAAAGCTAGGGGAAAACTGCAGTAACTTGCGCTCAGCACTATCCAATTAGCAAAACTGGTATATATTGATCAACCACTTCATTAAAATTTCTTGAACAATCATGACGGCACAAGCCATGCTTCTCACTTTAATTTGACGGGCTTGTACTTGCGCTCACTCCCGTCGTCTTCTCCATCCAAATTGAGAAACGATAGGTTAGATGAAGGTTGGCAAGAAAATAATATTCCAAGCCACCAACTTCCAATAAAACCACATGACATTCACCAATCCATATTATTCTATTATCACATTTAAAGGAGTTTGATTGGTTCTCTTGCTCACTTCTCTTCCCCACCATTTTTGAATTATGTACTCTTGATTATCACGTCCGTCGTTACAACAGGAACTGGTTCAAATCTCGATCTAATGGAAACGCTCTCTCCGTTTTCGCTGCTGATTTTCTCTGTCGTTCTAGGGTTTGTCATGCCTTGCGCCAACGGTCTGCTTAAACCGAGCACAAACTACACCTCGTTTGTGTACAGTAACTGCTCCGGCGACACATTCACGGACTCAAATGGACCATCTCATTCCCAGACGCTCTCGTTCCTGTTCGAGGAACTAGTCTCTCGCTCCTCCCAATCCAAGTTCTACAAGGCCACAGTTGGAGACTCTCTCTCCGGCGTCTCCGGCCGGTTCCATTGCAATAACGCTCTCACAGACTACCAGTGCCATCAGTGCGTCGCTAGGATCCCCGAGATATCGCGTACTCTATGCAGCAAGTCAATCGCGGGTAAGATTCGGCTCTCCGGGTGCTACCTCCAGTACGAGACCGACCAGTTCTCAATGCAGAAGGTCGAGATCTTGCCCCGTGGTGGCGGCGCTGGCGTATCCAAGTATGGGATCGATCACAAGAACTGCGACGAGTCGGGCGAAGCGGGGGGGATCGAGGGGTTTGTGGAGAAGAGAGACGCGGCTCTCGAAGCGCTCGAGGAAGGCGTGGTGCAGGGGAGGGAGGGAGCGGGAGGGAGGTACGAGACGGAGTACGGGCCGTTCAAGGTGGAGGCGGAGTGCGACGCCGATCTGGGGCCGTGCGACTGCGGGGAGTGCGTGAACGTGGCGGTGGAGGTGGTGAAGGAGGAGTGCCCACAGTCAGTCAACGGCGGGGTTTTCCTCGACCGATGTTCGGTGAGCTTTCAGTATTATTACGGGGGAGGCGGCGGCGGAGGCGGCATCAACGGCGGAGGCAATGGTGGTAATTGGTATCCAGGTAAATTGTCACGCCTAATCCGTGTCCAAGGACTAGATCACATGTAGCGAAATTTGCGATAACTACAATAGGTTGAATTATGAATTCGTCAGTCACGCTATAATGCAATATCTCATAGGCGACATATGCAAATTTATGTTCTCGAGATGCCGAGAATGAATAAGAAAGCCTGCTAGTTATCTTTTCTCATCCTTTATAATGACCAGATTTCACGCTTTTTTCTATTCTAAAGAAAATGTGGCTTGGATGGTTGCAATTCATGCACGGTTGTTGTGTTGAACAGGGCGTGGAAATGGAGGAGAAACAGGAAAGCAAATAGCGATCGTGCTGGGAGGAGCTGGAGCTCTGGTGTTAGGCTTTCTCTTCTTGTTGCTTATCAGATCGTGCGGCAGGAAAGACGATGGTGAGCGAGCACGCATCGCTAGCGTAAACAGTGTTTTGCGTTTACGCAAGCAATCTCCTTCCGTATTCGGTCGTTTTGGTTACTCGACATCCTACTTTTTCTCGAGACATCGAATCGAACTTCTTGTTTAACGAGTGCCGAACGTGATTTTTTGCTGCAGACTGTTGAGGAGAAACTCACGAGTCTTCCAAGCCACACGCAGCCTTTGGCTACTCTCTCACTCTAAGAGAGAGAGAGAGAGAGAGAGAGAGAGATGATGCAGATGGAGCAGATATGACTTTTGGGGACTACATCAATTTATTTGGCTTTAGATACGTGACTTGTGAAATGTCACTTTCTTTCTAATTAGGGTCAACTTGTTAGAAAGGGCGGATTTCACTGTACATGAATGTGATTGTTCATATAGTGTCTTGTGATTATAATTTAATCCATGCCTTTTTCATTTTTATATAGTAACATTTTTTTTCTCTTGATAACGATGATGTTGTCTACTTAGATAAGTAAGTCTTGGAAAAAAGAGTGTTACGAATATTATAACTTTTATACGGTATTCATTTTATTATCAATTTTTTTTACTAAATCAATATAATGCCATGTTGGAGAAAAAGTGATCGACCAGAGGGTTTCTGGCAATAAATTACGGCAAAAAAACCCAATGAAAAAAAAAATAATCTCAGCCTTTCAAATAATTGGAGAGCTTCATGTGGGCCATGAAAATCTCACTTCTTCTTCTTCTTCTTGAAATGCTTGGATACTTGCGTCATCCAGATTGCTTTTCTTCGGGTTTTGCAGTTTTCAATTTGTTCAAGTTTTGCAGAATTCAACATGTCAAGCTTTTCCAAGCACCATAACTCCTGCACACTTCACATCAAATTGCCGAGGACAATCAAAGACCATGAGTTAATCCAATCAAATCAACAACAAGAAGAATAGGTACAATTTTCCCTTCCAATCACATCAACAGAAAAACATAACGCGCCAAATGAAGACACAACGAAGTGAGTTTTAGGGTTTAAAGCCGGCGTGGAAACTGGGTCCTCGTGACAAAGCTGTAGGCATCCGCTGTGGCCCTTTCCCCATATCCACAACTTACCATCGACAAAAGCAAAGAATGAAACAATCTACACGATATGTCATTGTTCTTTGTTTCATATTACAATTCGTTTTGCACAAAATGGCCTCAGTTTGAATTAGGGTTTGAAGAAGAGGAAATGGCTTGATTTGTCCAAATCAGGGTTTAAATTTGGGGCAAACTTGCTGAACTACATCGTTTTGGGGCTATTTATGCTAATTCATAACACTGGTGAGCCACGTCAGTTTTAGATGATGGATTTTCGACATCCCCAGTCGGAGTTGGTAATTTGGTATGTAAGGTTGCGTTTGACAATCATAATAAAATTTATGATAGGATAAAATTTATCATATCATGTGTTTGACTCTTACTCAAGGCAAGACAAAATCAAATATAAGGGGATTTAGGTCTGATAAAATTATCTTATGAGTATGTGAGATAAAAGCAAATAAAATTTCTTATATTTATAATGAGAATTTTTTTTTTTTTTTGAATAACAAACTTCTTAAATTGACAAAATTAATATTATATTTCAATATAACTCATGTTTGGATTTGAATATAAGAAATTCAAAATAACAAAAATTAACGATTTACTTTTTAAATTTAATCTTATATTTATTTATATATTTGAATTTAATTCTATCTTATAACATAAATTCAATATATAATATATATTTATATTTATTACATATTTTAGATATTTAGTATTATAAATATTACTACAGTTTACTATTTAATAAAATTTTATTAGAGAATGATTGAAGGAGAATAAAGAAATAAAAGTTAAATTTATTGAAAAAAGAGAGGAAAGTAAAATAAAATAGCAAATAAAAATAAAATATGCAAGAGTGTCAAAAGAGATTTTTATTATCTCAATTTGTAAAATTTTTTGTTCATTTTTGTTGATATGTAATTTATACTAAATAATGTGCATGATATGATGGAAATATATCCGGTTTTATTATTGCAATCACAAAATAGTGGATATGGTATAACAAAATCTATGAATTTCATATTCTATCTTATCTAATCATATCCTGGTTGGAAATTTTGATGACCAAATGAAACCTAAGTGGATCATTTGAAAAGTAAAATAGCACTGAAGGGATATTCGAAAAGTTTTGGTATTAAAGTAAGTACTGTATCAAAATTATGATACCCAGTATTCTGTTCTTGTGAGTCTTTGACTAATGAAATACTCCACTAAGTCTCGTGTACCAAGCAAAAGATGTGAGCCACAATCAGAGTGGGTAGTTTGAACATGAAATCTTTGACACTAGCGTGGTTGCCGAACGAGATATGCATGCCCCCATATCGTTTGCCCACTATACTAATCCCATCGAGTTAACAGTTGATTTTTTAAAATTAGAAAAAAGTGCTTGAACGTCTGTGTTCGTCCCGTGAGGAACAGTTGGGATATGCTTCATTCCTCTTTTGTCTCTAATTTAATATAAAATTCTTTTCTGTGCTGGAAAATTTCAATGACTAATCGCAAAAAAAAAAAAAAAATCTACCACAAGAAGAATTGACCAATGACCTTTTTTTTAAAGATAATTTGTTGGTAACTTTCTACAACCTTTTTGATATTACAAACTCTTTTCAAAGTTTGGAAGTTACCAATTTTGATAATAACTTAATCGGAAAAAAGTTAATTATTTTTTTGAAAGATTAATACAATTGATAAATGACGAGAAGTTTTCAGTTCGTCAAAGATAAGAGAAATTTGTTCGGAAAAAACCCAATGAACATTTGTAACTAATTCAAATAAATTTTATTAGTTATACAAAACTCGTCAGGAACTTAATTAGAAAATAGTTGGTAATCAGTCCATTTGAAGTTGGTATTTTCTAACAAAACTTCGTAAATTTAAAAGATGGTAAGCAAGGCAGCTAAAAGGGGTAATTCCATAGCAAATTTCATAAATCTAAGAAGAAACAAGTTGATATCGGTAAGTAATTTAAATGACGATCGGTAATCAAATGTCATGTAATAACTTAATCAAAGAAAATTTACTAGTCACATAAATAAAAGTCTGAAAATACATATGATAGCTTGTAAATTTAGATTGTAGGTAAGAAAAGAAAAACAAAATTTAGTAAAGGATAAGACAGATTGGTCTTTTTAAAAAAATATAAGTAACATCGGTAATCAATTTAAATAAGAGTTGTCAACCTTAGATAGCTGGTTTATCATTTGAAGAAAAAAAGTTAATCACTCCAATTGATTGCAAAATGTTTGGTACAAAATCCAATCAAATCTAACTAACGTAGCCTTTTGAAGACATGTTGCTAATCGCCAGTCAGAATAACCATGACAAAGGTCTCCTGTGCAAATTCGGTCAATAGCTTTTGAAATTAGTCATAAGGTAGAGAACGTCTCCAACTCAATACATGCCCAAGATTTTCCATGAACATATAGAAAGATCAAGCACCCGTTACAAAATATAAACCCCAAAAGAGGGAGAAGATTTTAGAAATTGCATTTCGGTCACTAGGCTAACCTTTAAATTGTGATTTAATCATCGGTTTAAGAAGAAAAGAAAAGAAATATATATATATATAAAATTCATCTTGACATGCTTTTATGAAAAAAGTATAATTTTTTTCGACTTTGCTTTATATATAATAAGATTGTGTCAGAGCTGAAAATTCAATCACTAATTATTCGGAAGATGATCACTCTCAATTTGATTAAAAGTGAATAAAAATATCACTTCCGAATGATAATCAAGCTTAGGAGCATCCAAATTAAATAAATTAATTGGATTAAATATTGTCTTTAAATTTTGGTCAGAATTAAATAATAGGTGGTCCATAAAATAATTACAATGCGTAAGCGCAGACGCTTCGCATGCATAAATCGCACAAGGCCGACGGAGGGCGAGGCCCCACAAAATCCCACCGTCCTCTTAGAGAACGGAGACTTAGGTAATCAAATATACCTCGGCCGCTCGAGGGGGGGCACCAATCCCCTGCGCTCGCGCCCATCGAGAGTACCCCTCTCCCGTCGCCCTCGCTGCGACGCGTGGCGAAATCGACCGCCCCCGGGCGTCCCAGTCCCGCGCTGGGCCAATGAAAAGGCGCCCGTTGGTGCACCCGGCCGCACGTGGAAGCCGCCTCCGTAGACATCTACACGCGCTTTCCATGCGCCCCACTCTCTGCCTTTCTCTCTCTTTCGCTCTCAGTTCCTTCCGAGTCTCT
The DNA here is from genome assembly GCA_016097545.1 of Eucalyptus victrix. Classification (NCBI taxonomy): domain Eukaryota; kingdom Viridiplantae; phylum Streptophyta; class Magnoliopsida; order Myrtales; family Myrtaceae; genus Eucalyptus; species Eucalyptus victrix. Next base: position 52,859,883 of record CM027842.1, read on the forward strand.
GCAAATTCTCTGCCGCGAGTCAAACCCTCGCGGAATCGAATTCTCGCCTCCGGGCTCTGGTGCGCGTCGCGCGGCGAGGCTCCGTCGCGGCGGCGGCGGGCGGCGGGTGGCGGGCGGCGGATCCTCCTCCTGTGGCGGTCGGATTCCGGCGCCGGCGCGGAGGCCTTCTTTGTGATCGGGGAGAAAGCGCGCTCTTTTGCATGGCGTGATCAGCGCATTGTCCTTTTCCCCTTCTTCCTCGCCTCCCCTGGAGCGCCGTCGACAGGTCGGTATGCGCAACCGCGCGCGTCGACGCGTTGCCCCTCTCTCCGGTGGGGGCAATGCTCGGACTCTGTTTACGCTTGTGTGTTCTTTGCTGGCTGGCTGGGGGGTGTGATGTGGTGGATTTTGGTTTCTGCTTTCGATCGTTTCGATCGTCGTCGGAGAAAGCTAGTGTTTTTATGATTTTCGGCAAAGAAAAGATGAGACTTGACGGGTTGTGTGGGACGAAATCACGTGTATTGAGATTGTTGGGAGACTTCGGAGATGTGACGGTCGTACGTCCCGAGTGGGGTGTGTGATATTGGTGTTCTTGTAAGTTGGTTGAAGCTGTGGTTCTGGGGGGAAGCACTTTGTAGTCGGAGTCGCTTCGTATTTTTGTATTTCTCTTGGCTGCTGCATGTAGCAGTCAGTTCTCTTTAGTGGGATTTTATCTGTGGCATGGCGATGATAGGATGAAAAGAGCAGAACAGATAGGTGGGTTGAGCGTATCGATCGAGAAAAGTAGAAATATTCAAAATTTGTCTTTAAGGGAGAAGGCGACTCTGGATTAAATTTGAGTCAATTGTCGATTCTCCTTTCAATGATCTGAGTAATGAATTGCCTATGAATTAACTGTTCCTTCTTTTCTGACTTTGATCTGATAGAGCATTCCGAATTCAGGTGATGTTGCAGTAAATCAGAAGATATAACCATCAGGAGTAGTTTTTCTGGATCAGTTGATGGCTCCACATGTTAAGGTGCGCCAGGCGTTTGCAGCCACGAGGGCTTTGGGCATTCCTGATGAGGAGGTGAAGCCAATTCTGAAGCAGCTTTTAAGAGTATACAACAAAAAGTGGGAACTAATAGAAGGAGAGAATTTCCGGACACTCATAGATACGTATTATGAGTCCAAAGAAGATAAGGTCGCCACTTAATTCTTTTGTTCTTCCATCTAATATCTCTTTTGTTTTAATATTTTTGGTTGAGAGGAGTTCTATTTGTTTTCATTGAGTATCATAACAGGGTATCTCAGAAAACTTGGAAGTTATTGTGACTGCATAGTTTTAGATGCATGATCATTTTGTTCCAGTGCTGTCATCTCCTGCCCCACGTACACTTTTTCTATATTATTGGTGGAGTTCACTTTTGTTCATTAATAGTTCTCTCTTGTTTTGATACAGAATATAGGTGATGGAAATGGGAGTACTGCAGGGCAAGATGGTTGTGAAAGACCATCTAAGAGGCTGCACCTTGAAAAGCAGGAAAACCAGGTATTTGTCAATATAAAAAATGTAGCTTCAGAAGATCATGAACTATCAACTTCTTCCAATGGATTTTTGGAGTCATCACAACGAAGTTTTAGAGATGGAACCAACCATGATTTTCAACTGCCTAACATGCAGCACAGCAACCCAGCGAATGAGACAAGCCCCTCATCTAGTGAAGAGATGGCTTCTAGGAAAGCATCCGCATCCTCTCCAACTTTATATAGTCACTCAACTGGGGAGGCTGGACTAGGTCAGATTTCAGAAGTTCTGCCTGGTAAAATTTGTAAGAAAGAGCTTAGTAGGGCAAAAGCAATTTCCATCGCAACATTGCCTCCTTTGACTGAGTCTACCCGACTAGGCCATTCAGGTATGTGTAGTTTGTTATATGCAGTCTGCCATCAGGTAAGGCACTCGGGCTACAGCATATTCTTTAGTGACGAGTTCAATTATGCCTTTGATATGTATATTCGGGTGAATGATAGGTGAGAGCCACTGTTGTAGTTTATGATCTTTTTGTTCTTCATCTGGAAGAGCGTTCTTGATAGTGTGAAACTCGTACAGATGTCCATGTTGTGAATTGAAGTTTTCCATCTTGCAATAGTTTTCTTTTTTATCTCTGGAATCCATACTGTGTGGAATTCCTTGTTTAGCTTTTTGTAGAAGCGAAACAAGCTGTTCGTTCATTTCTGGAAATTGTAATAGATTCAGTTGGCATTTTTGGCAGATATTATTGAGTATGCTGCATTGATTAGAAGAATACAATTTTAACTAGATGCACACCTGGTGTTTTGTTTGAGGGACACATTCTTCTCATTCTCCTGGGTAGAAAATTTGGTATCTGGAAAGTTTGTAATTCAGGATAGCTTGATGTTCTGTAGAAACAATTCCAGCAGGCCTTGACGTTATAGTTTTCATTCTGCAATTACTTACTCTTATTTATTCTGACTTATTTGGTTTGGCAATTGGTATGGTTAGATCAACATTCTCCATTGGATTCAGAAGCTAAATCATCTGCTGACATCATAAGAAATGTCTCAAACTCCAATGGGATTACTGGTCCAAAAACAAAGGTTTTAAGTGATTTGGGGAACGACTCAGAAGTTTCAAATTCAATTGCTAGTACAAGTTCAAGCAGTCCTACCAATGCTCGTCGCCGTCATTGCAGTTCACGAAAAGGCCGTTTTGTCGACCTCATTGACATAACCAAAGGTGCTGAAAAAGTGAAAATTTCTCTGGCAGATGATCCTAGAAACGAGCACCTTCCTGCCTTTAATTACATACCACATAACATAATTTACCAAAGTGCTCATGTGCAAATTTCACTGGCTCGTATTGCGGATGAGGATTGCTGTTCAAGTTGTATGGGTGACTGTCTCTCCTCAAAACTGCCGTGTGCTTGTGCCCGTGAAACTGGTGGGGAGTTTGCCTACACACCAGTAGGTCAGCTCAAGGAAGAGTTTCTAGAATCTTGTAAATCATTGAAAGTGAATCCCCAAGAGAAGGATTTTGTATACTGTCAAGATTGCCCAATAGAGAGGTCTAGGAATGATGCAAGACCTGAAAAATGCAAGGGCCATCTGATTCGCAAGTTTATTAAAGAATGCTGGAGAAAATGTGGATGTGATATGCACTGTGGAAATAGAGTAGTACAGAGAGGGATAACGTGTAAGTTGCAAGTGAGTATCTTCTCTAAATCATTTGGTGTGAGCATCTTTTTAGCTGCAATTTGATTCGAACTGATTGCCAGGTTATTCATAATTGATTTTTGGTTATCATGTTCAAACTTTTGTGCACTCTATTATTATTTGTGTAAGGTGAGATATATATATTACTCCACTGTTTGCTAGTTTTGCGTTGCCCATATTAGTGACGCATCATGGTAGAAAAGTCTTATTTATACGTATTAACTGTGGTAATGGAACATAGAATTATGGTAAAATATCTCATTTCTCTGTAATGAATGACAATTTTAGAAAAAAAAGCCACACACCCATGGTAAAGTATTGTCTGATTCATGGTAAATGTGCCTGTGTTTTAAAGAACACAAAATAATGGTTGAGCATTCCTTTTGGGGTAAAAGGTTGGTCAGTTGGCTATTTCCAGATACACAACATATCAGCAGTTGACTGTTTTATCCAATGTTCATGGTTCAGGGGATTGAGTCAGTTGGTAAATTATATAAGTTAACATCTTTCATTTGAAGAATTTCAATACATATGTCAAATGCGTTAAATTACTTAAAGATCCAAATTGCTCAATGATCATGACGTGTTTTGGGTGAACAATCATATAATAGAAGTACATATCTTATAATGTCTGTAACTTTTTGAGAATACTTGACTCATCTAAGCCTACTGCTCTCTCCCTCCTCATGATAATCTAGTTTGAAGATCTGAATTATATTGCTTCTTTTATCTAGATGCTTTTCCTCTATCCTCAGGTTTTCTTAACTGAAGAAGGAAAAGGATGGGGTGTCAGAACACTTGAGGAATTACCTAAGGGAACATTTGTTTGTGAATATGTGGGGGAAATAGTGACAAATACAGAGCTATATGATCGTAATATGCAAAAAAGGGGCCGTGAGAGACATACATACCCAGTAATGCTTGATGCAGATTGGGGATCAGAAGGACACCTGCAGGATGAAGAGGCTCTGTGTTTGGATGCAACGTATCATGGCAATGTTGCCAGGTTCATTAATCACAGGTACGTCTTTGATGATTGTCTTTGATTAGGCCTTTGCACCATGGAGCCAAATTGTTGGTTTCAGTACCTAGGCTTTCTTACTTGTCAGATATTGTTTCTTCTTCTTGTTCCTCTTTCTGTTCCACTGGGGAATTAATATGCTGCCCTGGAAAGAGGGAGTTGCATTACTTTGTGTAAGAAGAAAATCACCCATGGTCGCTGGAGTGGCAGAATAGGACTGAGTACTTCTTGTGCTTTAGAGAAGCCTTACAGGAGTTTGGAAGCACCTTTTGCAACAAACCCTATTTGAACTTTTGGGGGTGGAAGATTCTTTTGATCCATAAATTTAACTCTTATTACCATTGTGAAATATGATCCCATTTATTTTCCTATAGAAAACATTCATTGCGAATTCTATTTTATTTTAACATAGGTGCTTTTTGCCTTCATACAAACATTATAATGTTAGTCTTTATTAAAATGCCGATACTTTTAAAAATCCACAGAATCCAACCATTATTGCTTATATCTCTTTAGCATGTGCCTTCTTTTATATCTCTTGTCTTGGACAATTTTGTTCATTGGAACTTCTAGTACCCATAGTCTATATCTTGTTCTGAGTTTTAAGCTGAAGACTGGAGTAAGCTCTGCAAAATATATTCATGGCGTATGTTACTTGATCCTACTAACGTGTAATCCATTTGTGACATTTCTCCATATTTTTGCAGATGTTTTGATGCAAACTTGATAGATATTCCGGTTGAAGTAGAGACACCAGATCGACACTATTATCATGTATGAGAATCAATGGATTTGACTTTGTTTATGTTATTGCAGGAGCAGGATTTCTGGTGTAATGTTGTGGGATATTTATTATGTTCTTTGGAATGAAGAGGCTTGTAATTGTTGATAGACTTTCTTTTTTGCAGATTGCGTTTTTCACTACCCGGAAAAGTTGGTGCTTTTGAAGAGTTGAATTGGGTAAGGAGTATTGACAAACTATCAATGAAGTAGTTCTGTATGAAAAAACAAATTCTCTCTCTCCTAGCTCTGACTCATATTTGTTCCTCTGTCACCTTAAGTGAGCTCGTTGGACGTCATTGGTCCTCCCTGGCTGATGGAAGGCAATTTTGGCCTTGTGGACTGATAAATGATCAATGGTTTCCATTTTAATAATAATCATTCCAGTCGGTGCTCACTATGGCCTCAGCACAGTGCTTTCTGTTATATGATTTATTTCCCTATCACCAGGAAGCTATGGTTTGAGATAAACTTTAGAATCATGCAAAAGCCAAGGATTTCTTTATTTCTCTTTTTATGACCATTTTTCTCTAATTTTTGCTTCAACGAGAATTGAAGTGTGTTACCATATCAACTATGGTTATGCTTTACTTAATTGCAGGATTATGGTATTGATTTCGATGATAAAGATCATCCTGTGAAGGCCTTTAAATGCTGTTGCAAAAGTTCACATTGCCGAGATATGAAAAGAAGGTTGTTTCACTTTTATTTCCTTACGAGCAGAACATGTTTTGGTATGATTTACCTCGATCTTTGTCATGGGTGTCATAGCTAAATTCTTTTGAGGGCTACAAATAACATTTAAGAATCTTTTTGCAGTCTGTTTTCCAGCTCTTACTTGCGGCTCAGAATATCATTTATGATATGCATAATCAAGCAAACTCATCTCTTGAATCCCCTAAACAGGATTTTAATCTTATGAAAGTAGCATTTGCCCCTTATAACTAATTTTTCTTCTCCACCTTATACTATATGCTTTGATTATGCTAACTCATGTACCTGAATTTGGGCCTTAAGCCAGAGCAAGAGGGCAATTGGACTTACATTTAAGCTGTTTGTGTACCATCTTACTGTGAGCTCTTCTCTGGCACAGGAAGTAGATCAGGAGTTGCGATTCTCACCCAACAGCCAGTCGCTGACCTAGCTGTACAAAATGCCATCAGGATAGGTTTCTAGCTGCAATATAAGTAGGGCTCGCTGGGTTTCTTTACCGAAGGCAAATGACAATGGCTTACCAGCTTGGAAAATATTTTTCGCCGGATTAAGAATTTAGCATATGTTTGATTCCTTGGAGACTTTGCATTCTGAGGATCAGGTATTACTTTGTCAGCTCGAGTCAGCTGGCAACGAGCTGGCAAAGTGTGAAAATGCCCGCACGAAGGGTGTGAAAAGCATCTAATTAACTTGTGACCTCGATGGTGGGACTTGTTTATTAGGTGATTCAAGGGTTCTGGATGCATATTGTTTCAAATCTAGGATATCAATTATGTTTAGACTTGTACATAGGCAAGGTTCGGTTTTGTGCTTTCACATTGTTAAAGGTTCACATTATTAAAGGTGCATTTGGTAAGCATTCTATTCTTGGGAACAATTTCTGCTTAGAAATATATATATTAAATTTTTTTTTATCAAAATTTTGTTTTCTTGATAAATTTTTGAGTATTTGAAGGTGTTTAATAACTGTACAAAATTTTTTACATAAAATTTCTTGTAATTTTAAAATAATTTTATTAGATTTTTTTTTTTTTTTTTTTTTTTTTTCTTCTTCTTCTAGCCGGTCATCAACCTTGGGGAACCTTGCTGAGGGCTAGTGAAGCTCCAATGAGATCGCCAAACCTCATATGGCCGATTGCTGGCTCGTCACCTTGGTAAGAGGAAGAAGAAGATGACAAAGAAGAAGAGGAAGAAAAAAGAAAGAAAAGCAAAAAGAAAAAAAAAAGGTTTGGACTTGAATCTTGAGTTGTACTCAGGAACAAAGAAGTAAATTTTTTCGACTTATTAATTCTATTCTAAATCTATTCTTGAGAATAAAGACTTTACCAAACATAATTTTGTATCTTATTTATTTATTTATTTATTTTGAGAAATAAAAGAACATAAATAATTATTGATTGACTAGGGGTAAGCATCGGTCCATGGTTAACCTTGGGTCGGCCTAACCTAGCCGGTCTTGGTCGGTCCTTGGTTCTAAGACCCCTCGACTCCACATTATGCGGATTGGTTCTAGGTCTTAAGAGTTTAGAGTTAATCCAATCCGAACCAATTAATATATTATATAATAAATGCTTTTGTCTACTCTAAATTTTAATATCTTCTCCTTTATTTTCTTTGCAGTTCAAGTTATCATGTAAATTAGAAATAGAAACTTATAATAAATTTGACCAAAAAAAAAAAAAAACTGAAATTTTCTTCACTCACCTTGGCCTTGCTCGCCCACCTTGGCCTCACTCACCTTGCTCATGACTCACCTCTCTTCGCTTGACTCACTCGCCTTGTCTCTTGCCTCCATTTACACACCTTGTTGCTTGCCTCTATTCTCTTGCCTCGCATGTTCATTTTTATGATGTAGTGTAAGTTTTTGTTGTTATTTTATCTTATATTTATGTTTGACATTCATTGTGTTCATAATTTGGTTGTCCACTATTCCATTGTTGATAAATATGTAAAATGAAATAGTACGTTTGTCCTTTTAAGGAATATGAAAAAGTAAACAAAAAAATAAATGGTTGGTCCCGGATTGATCTTGAAACTAGACCAGACTCATAAGGTTAGTCTTTGGTTTTAAAAGTTAAGGACTAATACTATGCAAGTTGATCTCTAACTTAGATGTTAGATCGGCCAAACTCGAACCATACTCATTTCTATGTTTGACTAGTTATCAAACAGGTCATAAAGGTTCGTATTTCCTTTTATGGTTTATGCGAAAAAGTTTATGTGATCATGGGAGGTGGCTTTGTTTAGTTGTTACATTTGTAATTTTCGAAAGATTTATTTTATGATCAATTTCATGAAAAATCTCAATTTGTTATACATGTGATAAATATATACAAAACTAATTTTTTGGCTATAAAAACCATAAATTAATATACATGTAATAAACACAATTCAAAATTAGCATATTTATAATTAATTTTTATTCTTTTGTTAAATTTTTGTTAATTTGGATTATACAATGAAAAAGTATAAATTAGTATACATGTGACAAATAGAGTGTGAAATCTAAACTAATATAGCTATCAATTGTAATGTATTATCCAATTTAATAATTTGATGGTAAAATTTAAATAAAACTAACGAATGGTAAATTTGTCATAAATGTGTAGTTTGAGGTTTTTAGTGGCTAAAAAACTTTGCATGCGACTAAGGGACTAGCAATTCCACGAGGAGAGAGACCATTTAATATGATGAACATATAACTTTACAGTTTAATGGCCTAAAAGCCCCCATCTTCTTTTTCAAAATTGGAAATTTTATTTGCTTGGCTTTTACTAAATGGGTTCGACCCTCTTCATTAGATTATAATTTTTCTTGTTTCCATTGATTTTCTTTAGAAGCTATGAATTGTAGGCATGATTGCAAAACTATGATTTCTGAGACCACATATCAGACGCAGAAATGCATCCAAGAACTCTATAGTATTTTCCTTGGGTAACGATAAATCTAAGTTTTTCTAGAACCAAGAATACAAATGTAATAATGTAAAGATTTTTCCAAAAAAAAAAAGCGTAATAATGTAAAGAGATTTATGCACCTGATTTGGATCATTGTTTTTAATGTTGAACAACAACAATCTAAACTCAAGAACTACTTCTTTATTGCCCAATACACAAGAACATATGCCTTTAGTTAGTAGATCTGTAATCATATCATCCATAAAAACATACTCTATTGTAACATCACCATTTTGTACTGTTTCATTTATGATAAAAAACTTGACCACCATATTCTTAAACTCCTTAAGACCTCTATTGTTAACAACATTGTAGAGTTATTATCTCAATACAACTATATGGATTTATCCACAAAGTTAAATATGGTTAACTTCTTAATGAGGTTTCGAAACCAAGTAACCTAAGTAACAACCAAAAAGTATGCTACAAACTCATTTACATGGTAGAAAATGAAATAGATTTATGTTTACTATACCTCTTGCTAATATAAAAATGTATTATGTTGGCAACTTTATGTCATCCTAATAGTCAGTAAAGTTTGTATCTAAATATTCTACTAGCTATAGGATTTGTACATGTTTGTAAATAAGCATATAATATTTTATTTACATCAAAAACTTTTTGGCAATAACTTAGTAATCGTGCCGAATTCCTATCATAAAAGCGATATTTAGTCTAATACAAATTTAAGCATACATGATATTTTCAAGTGCACTAACTCGAGATACATTTTTTAATTAAGCTTTCTCAATGTTTAAATAAGGACGTTGTGACAGATTCAGTTCATCAGCCTTAATGATAGGCGTAATTCCTGGCTTGCAATGCTGTCTACTGAATCTTTCTTAAATACGATTAACAAATGTCCTCTGAGATAAACTTATTATATAACGAGAGCGATCCTTACAAATCTCAATGCTAAAGACAAAAGACGCCTCATTAAGGTCCTCTATGTTAATTTTTTTTTTCGATAATATCTACTTTGTTTCATGTAATAATTCAAGATTACCGCTTGTAAGTAAGATATTATTTGCATAGAGTTTGAGAAAAATAAATTTACTCCGACCGACCTTGTAGTATATTTACTAATTTACTTTGTTATCAACAACGTTGAACGAAGTGACAGCACTATGAAACTTTAGTAACATTATCTAGAAACTTGCTTGAGGTCATAGATAAGCCTTTTCAGTCCACACACAAGCTTACCTCAATTATCAACTGCAAAACCTTCGACTTGCACCATATAGACTTCTTTGTCAAGGTATCCATTTAAAAAAGATAATTTTAACATAATTCCATATCAAAACGAGCTACTAATGCCATGTTCATTTTGAAAAAATCTTTAAAAGAAACTAGAAAAATATTTCTTCATATTCCACTCATTCTTTATGAGTGAGACACTTAGCTATTAGTTTGGTTTTAAACTACTCAATCTTTCTTTGAAGTCATTTTTAGTCTTATACATCCGTTTGTAGCTGATGATTTCGTAACCTTCAAGTAACTTAACAAGTTTCTAAATACGATTAAGTTTCATAAATTGCATTTCATCTTTTACTGCATCTAACCGTATATGAGTGAGGACAATAAATGGTATTATATTCTCACAAATAGACTATATAGTCTGATGGTATAATTAATCGTCTCTTCCTAATATATCTCTTAAGTGGAGCTATAATCACTTCATTTTTTACTTGAAAGGCTTTAAGAAACTTCATCAAGAACTATCTTAATAATAATATCCCAAACCTCAATAGGCTTATTATATAGTGTGGGAGACTCCATGATTATTTATATAAGCAAAGACAAAAACAAAGTGATCTCCCTTGTATTATTACTTTAATAGTCTGAGAACGGCTATCATCTATGCCTGTGGTGAATTCCAGCAACTTTACTGTTTATGATTTCACAATTCTTGTATCTTCATTGGGTTATAAAATCGATACCCATTCGAATGATATGAATAAGATATGAAATAATACTGAGTAGTTTTGAATTTCAACATATTTAATATTGGATTATATAACTTCAGTTTTGTAGGACACCCATGATTCAAGTTAGATTTATGTTTAGTCCATAATTCAGAAGAAGTCAATGGAACAACTTTGATAGAAACACGGTTTTGTATGTAAAAAGATTGCTTTCAAAGTGTCACTGCAAAAATAATTAGATAAATTGGTCCTATTGATCACACTCCTCATAATTCTTATAAGGGTGATATTGGGCCTTTCGACCACACCATTATATTTAAGATTTTCGGTCATAGTAAATTAAGTTATTATTTCAGAATCTTCTAAGTATTTGACAAATGATCCTTTAAGCTATTTAGCATTGCCATACTAGCCAAAATACTCTTGTCAAGTCTAACAACCTTTAAGACTTATCCCAACTATTTTTTTTATTTTAGTCTAAAAAAATCTTAAATTTATCCAAAGATTCAATTTTTTCCTTAATCAAGTACAAAAGAAATATGTGTCAATGACTATATTGAAATAATTTTTTTTACATAACGTTACCATATAAGGTTCACTAAGATAAATGTGAATGACCTCCAATAGGTCAGAATTTCATACTATAGTTTTATTTTTTATCTTAGTTATCTTACTTCTACAATAGTCTATGTAAATCTTTAAGTAACTTTTAAGAGTAGGCAGTAAGTCAACTTTACTAGTTTTTTTTACTCTTTCTCTAGACATATGATCAAGACGTTAATGCATAAGATTATCCCTTAAGTATAAGTCTTTTGAAAACAATCATTGTGGGTTAAAGACAATCTGTACAATCCATTAAACATAATGTAGCACTCAACCTTATTTGAATTAATGAACATAAAAATAACATTTTTTTTAAAGTAGCTACATATATTCAACATGAAATGAAAACTAAGTTCCACTCAAAGAAAGTATATAAAATATATATTTTTTAATTAAAACCATAATCTAGAATTAAAATGATATCTTCGACGAACTCAACATCGACTTTACCGTTGATTCCCTTTGTGAGTTATGATTTACCCTAATTTGGCTTTCTTTAATTTATGAATTCTCTTATGATACACAACATAATTTGTTGCACCGCTATCTAGCCACCATGAATTGAATGGACTTATAATAGGTATTTCATTCATAAACAATGCCAAAGAATCATTAATTATAGGCTTACGCTTGGACATCTAAGTTTTATATATTTACTGTAGTCTATCTTTACGTGACATTTCTTTTTAAAAAGAAGTAATAATCACAAATTCTTCTTGAATGATTCTATCTTAGGACCCAAATTGTCATAATGACTAGTGATTTCATGAGTTCTTTTATAAGTATGATTTTTAGACTTCAAATATACCACCTTTAAAACATAATCCCTACCCTCCTAAGAGAAGATTCCTTCTAGATGTGTCCTACTCTTAGCATTAGACAAGGCGTAATTTCAAGTCACCAAAGCTTGCATCATCTTTTTAGCAACGCAGTTAGCTGATAAATCACTTTTCAAATGTTTTTGAATGAAATGTTTTGTGAATAACAAGCAAATTTGATTACTCTCTTCCCAAGCAGCAAAATATGCTTTTCGGGATTTATTTTTATTTTTTAAATTTTTTATCATTGGTAGTGTGATATACCAGTCTATTCTTTATAAGAACAATTTAAACATTTGCCAGCTCCATTCCAAACAGAAAATTCTCTTTTCAATATTTAAAGTTTTCAATAGTTATAGAGTTATTGAATATTGATAATGTAATTAAAATAACAAGCAATGCATATAATTGGTATCATGTGAGTACCGTGTAACTTGAAACTGTATAAGTACACATCTAGAGAACTACATATATCATCACATAATCACCTTTAGGCAGAATATATAACATTTAATTGTATGCTCTCCACATGATAGTGGCCATGAGAATCTATTCTAACCTTCGTGAATTATCACTTTTGGATGTATGAACCACTAGTATTAGTCATTTCTCAACTATATGCCATACATGTATCCCTACATGAATTATTACACAATCACCTTCTTTGGAAGTATGACCACACATTAGTACAGAAGACATCCCACTATAATACGAGACCGATATTTCTTAAACCCAATCAAGTGTGCCACTTTGCTGATCACAACTCGATTGAATCCTTGAAACTCATACCGAAAATATAAATTTTACATCTCGCATTTACCTTATATATTATGTGATTTTAGACTTGATGATAAGGACAATTTGTTACTAAAATAACATGTTATGCCAATTATATTGCTTTATCATTGATACATATTGAACCATATACAAGTTATCAATGAACCACACTCGACGCATTCTTTATTTCATGATATTTATGTGAGTTAGCACTTGTATTTCCAAAATCACAAAAAATATAGTAAAATATAGAAAACGTGTATTAAAGGTTACGTATTTTTACATCCATAAAATTATAAAATATAAAAAATAAATATATCACAATATAGAGCATCTCTATATGAGCACATAGACTCCAAGAATGCCTTAGTCAGAGTCCGCATGAGCCCATACGCGCATTTGAAGTACACAACTTGAACCCATTTTATCGTTGGTTCAATCGGCTTGATCGGTTCGACTAGCCAACAACCAACAACTGGTTCGATCGGTTGACTGGTTTGGTCAACGAAGAACTAAGTCGGACTCGGGTCGGGCCCTCGTCATCGGGTCGGGTCGTGGTCAACGAGTCAAGTCAACAAGTCAACCGGGTCGGGTCTCATGTTAGGTCGTGTCGGGTTAACCGAGGACTTGTGTCTGCATCCATTGATGTTAGCCTCGTTCGTGGGCACGCACGAGGGCACGTGCTAGATGCACACCGCCACCTAGCGGCACATGCCCGTGCGTAGGGACGCATGTGACCTTCCTTGGTAGCGCACCAGCAATGGTTTTGCTTTTCTTGACGAACCCGTTCCGTTTTCATGATTAAAATTGATTTTTATTGAACAAAAAATCATGAAAAATGGCAAAAAGAAGAAGAAGAAAAAACTATGCATTTGACGTCTAGGCTATGGCTTCTATGATATCACATATAAGATGCAAAAAAGCAACCAAGATCTCCATGACTAGAACCAAGAATACATATATAATCATGTAAAGAGATTTACGCACCTAATTTGGACCATCGTTCATGATGTAGAATAGCAACGATCTAAACTCAAAAATGTCTTCTCTATTACCCTTTGTATCACTTGCTCAATGAGATGATCCCTCGCTCTTAGTGCTTAGTAAACACTCTTTTGTGAAGATAATTGTGTGTGTTAATGTTAAAGGAAAGACTTGAGCACAATTTATAAAATTTTTAACTAGACCATCTCATTACGAGCCGAGCTCAACTTATTCTATACTAGCTAACCTCATATTAGATTAATTAAGAAACCTTCTATCTCATCTTAAATCAATTTCGTAAAACTATAGATTACAATATCAATTAATATAACTTACCAAAAAAAAATCAATTAATATAATCTACATCTGAAAAACTAGAATTCTTAAATATTTTATGAATTTAGATTTTTAAAGATAGTAACTATTTGGAGATATATGAATGACCATGGAGTTAACCGGGCCTCGAAAATATACGAATATATAATTTGATGCTTACTTTGATCTACGAGATGAAAAACTAAACCAACATAATCGAATACACATTTGATGCAGTTTTCTTTTCTTAGTTTAAGGAAAAGGTTCTAATTCCTAAACGTCTCCGAAATTAATCGAGCACGTTCTCTTCAAGTCTATCCTCCCTCTTTTCCTTCCCGTTGCTTCATCTATCGATTTCAGTTTCTGGTTCAAGCAGAAATACTGCTCGAACATCTTCCTGAAGAAGGAAATATCGGGGCCATCGTTCCGATGTGGAAACTGCTCAATTTCCTTGAAAGGGTTCGCACAATTTGAAACCTCGGAAGCGGAAATCCTTGCCAACAACCCCGCCTTCATTGTCCCCGAGCTTAGTGATAAGTGAGTACACAACGAATTCAATGAACTCGGCTGGCAACTGCGCGAATGGCGGTTCCACGAGGAGGTCCGGCCCGATGATCTTGAACTACGCTCTTCTTGCTCCACTGAAAAGATGTAGGGGTTACTTGGGAAGGCGAATCTGGAATTTTTATTTTTACGTGGCATTTCGTCAGTGAAACGAACTAAGTTAGAATTTGAGAAGTTCTTTTGGATTATAGAGCACTCTATTACTAATCCTACAAGAAGTAAATAGCAATCAGTGTTGCTCTCACTGCCTCAAAAGGCTTCTAATCCACGTATCTTGTTAGTTCCTACTCCTAATTAGTTTTAACAAAAACCTCAAATCGTTCATTTTTATTCTTCAAAAAGTATATCTTCATTTAACTCTGCAATAACTGGATAAGCTTTGCATAGAGTATATCTTAACAAGCTGAAGTTATAAGATCGCAACGAGGGTTGATCTTAGTAGCTTCAAGCAAGGTTGGCAAGGTGGAGCCTCATTTGAATCTAGTAAGGTTGCCCCTCACTAGATCCAAGCGAGGGGAAGCCTCGCCTGAAGCCAAAAAGGTCCACCCTTGTTGGCCTCTAGCAAGGGTAATCCTCACCACTCATTGCCATTGGTCAGTTGCGGGCCATTGTTGAGGTCTAGTGACCGATGAAGAAAGAGTAAGAAAATAAAAGAAAAGGCAAAAAATGTAAAAAGTAATCTGAAAAATAATAAAATCAATAAAAATTGTCAATTTCAATATCAATTATGCCATGTAGGATAATTAGTATCAATATCAGCGATTTCCAGCTAAAATTGATGGAATTGACTATATTGGCAAATTATCAAAATGTTTAAGATTCAATTGGTCAAATTGAATGATTTAGTACTAAATTAGCACAAGTATAAGAGGCTTAGGACTTTTTTTGGTATTTTTCCAATTTTGTCCATTCACCGATTAAATCCAAAGCATTTTGATTAGTATGGAGAATAGCCCTTTGAAAAAGGTTTGATTAGGTCCTAACATCACCGCCGAGGGCAATTTTTTCTGGGAGAGTCGTTCCACTTCAATTATCACAAGCATGATAACATATCAAAAGGATGAATTATCAAAATCTCCCATCTTTTCGTCTAACAAAACCGATATTTTTCAATAGATTAAATCGTATTCAAATAATCTCCATTATGGCCGAAAGACCATATTAGCTAAATCTCTTTAGGAGAATCTTTCAAAAGGCCCTATTAATTATTGATATTGTGAATTTTCTAATCACGAGATAACATTTACATATGTTTCTCTAATAATGTTCCAGTTTCGAAGATATTACTAAACGTAATTATACAACTACGCTTCCGATTTTTGTCCTTAACTCTAAAGAATGAAAGCATCCAATGATGCAATTATTCAACAATGAAGCTATAGGCAGAATGGTAAAACTTGCTTGCTGGTCTCCTACGCCAGCAACCCCTTCCTTATGATGAGACCTTTTGTCAATTTTCAGATTGAATCTTTAAATATTTTCTTTTGATGAATTAGGATTCTTGACAATGCAGGTGAGAAGGGAAGAAAAAACAAGACCGACCCGTCAAATCATTATGAATCGAATTGAATTGAATCGAATGAGACCTAGACCAAAAAGCCAAGAAACTATAACCTAAATATGTGGTATCCAAATCATCAAACAATCAAACATGTGCACATATAGATAATAATTTACGGTTGCAACTTAACCCATGACACCCCTACCGCCTCTTTGGCAATCTTGGTCTTCACGGCATTTTTAAATTCTCAGCATGTGTTTAAATAAGGTAAATCAAACTGGTGTGGGCCTATGGAAACTGAAAAGTGCAAGTTTTTCAGGGTGCAAATTGCAAGGAGAACACGCTTTGCCTAGTACAAAGAAGAAGTCAAAGTGAAAATGCATAAACATTCTAAAGCTTGCAAAAAGTACCAAAAGTAAATGAGCACCGCCTCACTTCTTCCGGTCGTTATTTTGTGTCGGAAGGGATACGAATGAGATCAGATCTCCTAAATTCATGACTCTTTCAACTCTTCTGCAAGAAGAATCAATCTGTCATACTGGTAAATATAGTAGCAATCGAGTCATATCTAAAGTGAAACGATGCTCTTCATGACAGTGACCATATCGCATGTCGTCGACAATGGAAGATTTGCAAATTGTCTCATGATCGGATTCCAAGAAACTCGTCCTCCACCATCTCTGTCCATGAAAAGCTCGCCATTCCTCATGAAGCCATGAAATCCCATCACTAGTCCACAAGCCTCGAAAGTATATAACTTAGTCCAAGACTCAGGCACACTGTATTCACTCATGACCCAAACAGAACAAATGGAATGCAATTCAGGATGCAGAACTACCTCCCTGTGATTAATTAACAGGGCCAACGAGTCATTCAACACTGCTACAGACACTCCTAAAATGACAGCCTCGTGCAAAAGCTCTTTCGGCAAAGCCATTTCGTCAAATGCCTCACTGGCCACATTAAACGTGACTATTGATCCGCGTCCATCCTCTGGCATGTGAGCCGAAAATAGATATCGGCAATGCTGGTTCTAGCTCACAAAGGGCTTTGAGCTCTAAGCGCAAACATATTGATTCGTTCAATACGTGGAATGCAAATGATCAAGTCCTTATTGCAAGAAATCAAGAATTAACCAACAAGAGAGAGGAAAACGTCCTCAAGTGATATTACAATTGTGACAAGAGAGGTCGCTATGCTCGCGACTGTCGTGAGCCAAAGTAGTTATACACCTCTTGTACATTTGAGAACTTTGCTTATGTGTCAAGTTTAATATTATTGGCTGAATCCAATCCTTTGTGGACTGTAGATTCAGGAGCGACAGACCATGTAGCAAAGGATAGAGGATCCTTCATGGAATTCCGACGATACCAACTGGAACTAAGTGGTCTATATTGGAAATAACTCTAGAGCTGAAGTTAAAGGGATTGGCACTGGCCAATTGAACATGAGTGGTGGACACACCTCTATATGCTCTGGAGATTCGTCGAAATTTAGTATCTGTCTTAAGTGTTGGTTAAGCTTGGTTTTGGTATGAACTTCCATAATAAATGTGTAGATTTGTGTTTAGATACAAACTACTATGGTTGTGGTCACTTACTGAATGGTTTTATTGTACTAAATGTTGACTATGATGATGTCAATATGTTATTCCCTTGTTTCACGTCTTCTACCTTATATGATAATGATGTGAATATGGTGGCATACTAGACTTGGTCATATGGGCCAACAACATATGAATAGACTAGCCAAAGAGGGCTTATTGGGCAATATTGAAAAAGTCGATTTGTCCATATGTGAGCATTGCCTAGTAGGGAAAATGACAAGGAAACCATTTGGAAAAGGTAAAAGAGCTGAATTTCCTCTGCATTTAATCCATTTGGACATCTGTGGTTCAATGAATGTGAGAGGAAGGCAATGGGCTGATTATTTCATCACTTTTTATAGATGATTATACTCGAGTCGGATATGTGTATTTGATTTCTCATGAATCTGAAGTATAAGTTGTTTCAGAAGGTTTATGAACCTGGCAGAAAATCAATTAGACAAGAAAATAAAGGTATTTAGATCCGATCGAGGTTGAGAATATTTATTTGATAAGTTCAGAAAAAGGAATAGAAATATAGTTGTCTATTCCATATACTCCTCAACAAAATGGTGTTGCAGAGAGAATAAACAGAACCCTACTGGAATGGTTAGGTCTAAGATGGCGCATGCTAACTTACCTATCATTTTTTGGAGTGATGCGTTGTTAACTGCTGCCAATATACTTAACCGGATGCCTTCCAAATAAGTTATTTCCACTTCATATGAGTTATGGACAGTTAGAAAACCGGACTTAAATTTTCTTAAGCCATGGGGTTGTGCTGCCTATACTCATGAATCCTCTCACAAGTTTTGGGAAATTAGGTCCCAAAGAAAATAAGAGTATTTTCATGAGATACTACGAATACTCAAAAAGCTATGTGTTCATAGGTGAGCAGGAAAGTGGGAGTATAACTGAATTTGAATCACGGGATGTCACATCTTTAGTGGATGAATTTTCTAAGAGGGGCGAAATAAGGGAAAATAACTCCCTATTTGAAACCTTGGATCAAGATAATGATGTCAGTAGAGTTTGTCCAAGTGGGAGTAATATGAGATGTGATGAATTGAATTCAACTCATTCTCAATTGTAACCACCTGATGTGACGACATCATCATTACCTAATCCAAGTGGGAGCATAATGGGGAATGATGTGTTAAGTGTACAATCTCCCATACGGTGAACAAGTCGCCAAAGTATTCCCCGTCGATGTTTTGACATTGAAAGAGAAACTTTTATTGTTGCTCCACAAGATGAGGATGAGCCAAGAAATATTAATGAGGCTCTGAAATGCCCTAGTAAGGAAAAATGGATTTATGCAATGAAAGAGGAGATAGAGTCAATGAAGTCAAACCAAGTCTGAGAACCAGTTGATCTTCCAAAAGGGACGCATAGCTATTGGGAACAAGTGGGTTCTCAAAATAAAGCGAAAGACTGATGGCTCAATAGAAAAGCATAAGGCTCGCCTTGTGGCGAAGGGTATAATCAACGGAAGAAATTGATTATGAAGATACATTTTCTCCTGTAGTAAGATTTACCTCGATTCGCATTATTCTGGCAATAGTGACTAGTATGGATCTTGAGTTACATCAAATGGATGTAAAGACTGCTTTCCTCAATGGAGAATTAGAGGAAGGAACATATATGGAACAACCTGCTGGTTTCATAGTGAAAGGCTAAGAAGAAAATGTATATCGACTTTGGGGGTCGATATATGGCCTTAAGCAGTCGTCGAGACAATAGTATAACGTTTTCATAATGCCATAATGGCATATGATTTTGCAATGATTGACGAGGATCATTGTGTATATATCAAAAGATCCAATGATCAATTTGTGATCATATCATTATATGTTGATGATATACTAATTGCCGGAAGTAATATGGAGTTTGTCAATACTGTCAAGAGATGGTTGTCTTCTAACTTTGAAATGAAGGACATGGGTGATGTTGCATACACTCTTGGAAATAAGATTTCAAAATTGTAAGCCCATAGACACTCCTATTACAAAAGGTGAAGGATTGAGCCACAGACTGTGTCCAGGGACTCCACAAGAGAAGGAACAAATGAAACATGTTCCTTATGCTAGTGCTGTTGGGAGCTTGATGCATGCTATGATGTGTACAACACCCGACATATGCTTTGCAGTTGGAATGGTGAGTAGATACCAATCCAATTCAGGTCAAGCACATTGGAAAGCCGTTAAGAGAATACTAAGGTATTTAAAGGGGACTGCTGATCATACGTTGAGTTATTAAGGAAAGGATATGCAACTCAAAGGCTATTCTGATACTGATTGGGGAGGAGATTTAAATGAAAGAAAATCTACCTCTGGGTTTGTTTTCTTACCGAATAATGGCACCATATGTTGGAGCAGTAAGAAACAAAAGTGTATAGCCTTGTCCACGATGTAAGTTGAGTTTGTGGTATTATCAGCAGCAGTGTAAGAAAGTGTTTGGCTTAAGAGATTTTTGGATCATTTATGTGTTATTGGAAGTGTTGCAGATTAATTGTTGGTTAACTGTGATAGCCAAGCGGCAAAAGCATACATCAAAGATCCAAAATATCATGGCAAGACCAAACCTATAGATACCAAGTATAATTTTGTTATGGATATAGTTGCACGAAAAGATGTGAACTTAGAGTACATACTACGCATAGAATGATAGCAGATCCTATGACAAAGCCAATACCTAGAGATGTGTTTTGTGGCCATATGAAATCTCTAGGATTGCGTAGAGACTGATGTACTGAATATTGAATTTTCCCTAAGTGTTCACAATTTGATGAATTTGTGTTTTCATCATCAATGCCTATGAATCTTTGTTTGATCTTTATGCATCTTAATGCTTAGTGCATTACTTTAAGTTGAGAAGTATGTCGGACAGATATAAGATTAGCCCACTCACATGGGTAATCGCCTCTATTTACTGTGTGATAAATAGAGATGAGACTGTTTTAAAGCTTATTATCAAGGTGATAATCGAGAGCTCAAGCTTAAAACACGTATGTCGCCTTAACTAGGTGTTAAGATGAGGATATAATACTTATTATGTCCGAAAGTAAAATATCCCACATATTTTACTTTATTTGTCTAAGATGCCAGATGTGAGTTCTGATGAATTTTGTGAATGAGTAGATACGTGAACTCAAGTTAGACATTGGGTATGTCTGAACTATCATCTGTACGGTATTGAAAAGTGTAGACATACGCTCCATGGGAAAGGAGTTAATACCGTAATACGTATTTCATATTACGTATGCATGAGACGACCAATAAGAGTGACAAAAAGTTTGATCTCAACTTTTATGACGTGTGAGACTCTTGAGGAAAAGAGTTCCTCAATTTTTAGTCCCATCAGGACTCTTACTTATTCTCAAGATTTCTATTTAGTGTTTGCTATCTTAGGGTGTTGCCAATGGTCATGAGATGATTCGATCTAATGGGGCATTTCTAGAAAAGCAAGTTGGACTAAAATTGAGAGTTTGAAGGAAAGAGGAAGATCGATTTTGGAGAATCACATTGTGGTTTTGTATTCACTGGTCGACCCATTATGACTGTCTTTGTGATAATTATAATTGTGAATACAATATATATATATCATGTTTAAAAGAGATCAAGAGAGATATAAATGTGATCGATCGATCTAGGGTACTGCATACTAAATCTACTCGGAGTGTGATGCCCATTATGAGCTGCTATATATTCCTAACAGATGTATAGCAACGAGCTCTCAAAGTATGCTGGTCGCACGGATTATTCACCAGTATGAATATTGAAGAGAGGTAAAGAGAATCCTATTCGGCCCACCATGTGCGAGTGGGAGATGAAGGCTTTTATTGGTATTGGGCTTAAGGCCCGTTCGCCCAAGTTGGGCCCAAAAAGCTCGGCCCATGGAAATAGGGCCCATGGAAGGAGAGAGGTATAAAAGGGAGGAGAGAGAGAGAAAAACATACCGTTGTTTTTAGAAAAAGGAAAAGACGTACGTTCTCTCCACGCTCTCTCTCTCCCAAAAGAAAAGACAGTAAGCATACGGCTTGTTCTTCCTCCCTTCAAGGCTTCATCGGATCGGATTGCTCAGTTTTTTTTCCTCCATCAACGTCGGTGTTTAATCTGTGGCTAAAAGGTACGCTCGAATCCGTGGTGTGCTTTAGGATCGGTGATGCGTGTTGTTTTCTCGGGCTTCGTCTTCCGCATTGATTTAGGAGTTCGATTCGGTGTCGAATCCGGTTTTCGGGGATCCGTTATTCCCAACAGTTTGAATTCAGATAACGATTTACTAACCGAATTTGTTAAGAAAGATTTTCTTAGACGGATTTAAATCTCATGCATGGAGGAAGTCTTTAACTAGAGATGAAACATTGGACGCTATAAGATAAAAGATTTGGGCCCATCTATTACAAATTTTATTATATTTTGTTAATGAAGGAAAAGAAAATTGTGTAAGAAAGTAAAACGAAGGTTTTCTTTCCCTTTCACTGCAAAGGTCAAATCCTTTCGAAGAAGTGGGACCAGGGTCAAAATTGTTGACCTTGATCCACACATATAAAAGCGAAAAACGAGGGTTTCTTCCTTGCTGAGCCCCACATGGGTTAAAATAGAAGGAAGCTACATGTCCAGATAAGCCGTTGTAGAAGCCACGCGATCAAGAAAGAAAGAACACGAGTAAAAAGTCAAACGCTGGAGTTCTTCTTCTTTTTTTTTTTTTTTTTTTGGCGTATGTAGAGTGTTTTAATTTGAGCTTAAATGCGGAGTGATTTTATGTCGTGAGTTTACGTTCGAATTGTTTATTTATAAATACTGTTGGATTTGGACTTAAATCTAGATGCAAGAACATTGAAGCGTTTGAGTAATTGTAAATTCTGATTTTCTGATTATAATATATTATTTACTGCCAGCTTTCTCTATGAACTTAGGTTATGAATTCTCGAGCATATGAATGATTATAAATTATGATTCTCCAATTATAGTGAATTATTTGCTGCTGGTTCCGCTCTCTTCATAAACGTAAGTACTGATATTTGGGTTGAACAACGTAAATTTGGTTTCCTTATTATTTTTTTTATATAAAATTATCCCCATGTTAGTGATCTTTGTAAGTTGATATGTTGAAGATGGATCGAGGAATCGATATCATTCCTATGTCGTCTTGCTATTTATGTCCCCTGTGAAAGCAGATACAAGCATTTACATTCTATGACTTTTTTTTTTATGTCCCTTATTCAAATATATATAAATATATGAAATTTACTATTGCGGCTCCATAAATAATCTGATTAGATTCTTCCTCTGTTTGAATTTTTTTTTTTATATATATAGTTTGAGAATATCGTTTCTATTCACTTGTAAATAGGGCTTGAGGTATTTTTTTCTTTTCTTCGTCATCTCCACAATCGATCCAAGTATTTGCATCTCAATGATTGCATACCTGTAGTACTTGGATAAGTTCATCTGCTCTTCAAGCATGATGAAAATATCCTTCGATTTTTCTTTTTTATCCATAAGTTGCGAAAGACTCGAGATTTGTTACGTCCCTCTTTGATAGGTCTTCCAAAAAGGATTAACATGTGCTAAGGGATGTTATTTTCTTCTGCTTTATATACTCAAAGAACTACTGTTGCAATTATAGGTCCTCCCCATCATGTACTTTCTTTTGTGAAATATTCTCCTGTCGATATTGAGTAAGTTGAATCGTTAACCACACGAAATCAGGAAAAAAGATAATTTCAAATTCATACCTGCCTAATATTGCTTAAAATGGAATTCGCTAATTAAGCTAGAAAACGAGGAAGACAAAGTATCGGTATATCAAAACCATCATCGCTTAGTTTTCTTTATTAATAGAAGTTTCCAAAAAGTGAAAAAATAATCTCACTTTAGTCTTGCTCAACTCACCCTATTAGCATATAAATATTTGATCAATGAATTTTCAAGCATTTAACAGTGTCCGCACTCTCATGTCGACTTCTTCAATAAATAAAAAAGGAAAAAAATATGGCACAACTAAAATACTTGCGTATCGACAATACATTTCAAGAAAAAAGATCATGAAACATATCTTATCTTATCTTTTTTTTTTATTTTAGTTTTAATCTAGAATATTTCAATGATTTCGCCATTACAAAAATTTAGTGGTGTGAAGTATATATTGCCAATAAGGAGAACTTTTAGTTGTGATACCAACGGTGGTAATTATGCTATCGGAGATTTATTTTGCTCCTGTATATTTTGCTGATTTAAGACAAAACAGTGCAACATAGGGGATGATCAAGCTAACCGAATAGAAATCAACAGAAAAGATAGCAGAGCGCAAAAATTAGAACTACACGTCCAAGCTTTCTCGGAAAATCTGACCTTTCATTTTCCATTGCCAAATCTTTATTTCCACAAGAATGTTCATCCGAGAAAATCGAGTTCACACAAAGGCTTATGCACGAAGAGAACCAACTAAGGAAGTGCTTAACAAAACTCTAAACGAAGAAAAAAGCCCGAGAAAAGAAACTAATCATCGTCCTTTGCGAGAGGGAATTCCAAGAACATACTGCATCATTGCTAAGGAGTTTGTGGTCTCTCTCTCTTCCGTCTCCTTTCTTCCTTCTTTTGCATCTTGGCTTTCTTCTTTTCCTCACCTTCCCGTGCTAATACGTCGAATGTTTGTTCCCATTTCGTCTCCCCGATCCGCCGGCAGCACTCTTATGCGGGACAGCATCATGATCACCCCGCCGCGCGTGCGATCTTTTCATCGATTCTTGACCTTGGATCGCCGCACTTCGATCTTCAATTCCAGGGTCGGACCCGAGTAGTGGCCACTCCCTTAAACTCGTGTCAGTGTTCTCTACCGGTTGCAGATCTTCCATACTCGTAGCTTCACCCTTTACAACTTGATCAGAAACTTCTTCCGTCAATTGGGATGATCTTCCTGCTTCCGAAGCATTGGTGATTCCGCCCATTTCACCCGCGACAACACTGTCACTTTCCATTCGAGGCGATCCCTCTACCGACTCTTGACCTTCAACACTCGCATTTTGATCATGAGGAACGACATTCTCTCGCTCTTGTCCAGAGTCAACCCTCGCCATTTGATCATCACCAACATCACCGCCGCGTTCCCTTTGATGCGATCCTTCAGTAGATTCTTGATCTTGGATTGTCGCCGTCTGATCATCAGGAACATTCTCTTCCTCTCGTTCAGGGTCGACACTCGCAGTCCGATCGCCTCCATCTTGATCAGCAGCACCATTTCTTCGCAAGCCAAGAATGTTCTCTGAAGCTTTCGTATAGTAGGAAAACCCCGGTACTGAAAAATTAGGCTGTGGACGTGACTGCGGCGGCGTTAACGTTCCTCCAGACTCGTCGCCACTCCCGCTTGCCCCTTGCGAATCTTGGGCTCTTTCCATCGGATCAGAAGCGGGAGGAGAATTCACTGGGTTCTCTAAGGAAGAGAAACTCGTGTGTCTTCTACGGTAAACTTACGCTGTGTGTAGTGGTTTCTCTCTGAAACTCTTGGGAGTATAAAATATAGAGAATGGCTTGCGGAGATTTAACGGGCAAAGTGTCGATCTCTTTATATAAGCGCCAAGTTCTTTGAAAAGCCGTTGAAAAACAGTTTTTTTCGTTCGTTTACAGTTAAAGAAAGCCGAACAAGTTAAATGTACACGTCCGCAAAGCCATTTCTCCGCTCGTTTTCATTCATCAAGGAAAACGAAGCACATTTTACTCAAATTTGTCAAGAAAAGCACATAGTGACCGTTATCTCTTGAATATTTACAATCTTAATACAAAACCCATATTTTTTTAATGAACGATAAAGAGAGTTGGCTAATAATTTCTCGGTTTCACCAATGATTGAAACCCAAGTAATTGGGTGGTGTAAGTCACTAATAGTGTAAATTTGCTAATTTACTCAGTAAATTTAGAGACTCCAAGTCCAAACTACATCTTAAACGATGTTCTTCCGAGTCCCGGGCGTCAGGTAGCTGCAAGCGAACAACAACAGCATGGATTAGGTGGGATTTTGAAACAAAGTATCTCAGAAATAGGATCGATCTTATCTTTCAAGACCGATGCCCCATTTTTTGAATAATTTAAGCCAAACATTTCCAAGATTCCTTCAAATTTAAATCAACCCTAGTTAAGCCAATCGCCACTCTTGCACCCTCCAACCCAATTTTTTGAATAATTTACGCCAAACATTTCCAAGATTCCTTCATATTTCATTGCCAATGCAAACGTACGCATCTGTCGTGCAGTTCTTCATGCATTAATAGTTAAATAACGAAAACATGAAAATTACTTCAATAATGACTAAAATCGAACTACTTCAAAATTCCCAAGAAAACATAAAAACAGATCAATAATCATCAAATTCCAAGTTATTCCCAAACACTTTGCAAATCAATTGGAGAAGGGACCGACTTTTCTCCCTTCTCCTCGACTTTATGCTCCTTTCCTTCTGACGGCGCTGCTCCGTTGGTCGATTTTGGTTTTACGGTCAAGCCAAGATACTCCTCCGCTGATGTCATGAAGTAGGAAAAATTAGGGCCATCTTCTCAATTGTGAATCTCCTTGATTATCTTGAGAGTACTCTTTCCACTAAAAAGCTTGCAAGTACTCTCTCTCCACTGTCTTTGTCTCTCTATCCATTCGTGGGCGACCATGCGGAACGATTTGGTTGACGTCGTGCCATCATAATTAACTGAAGGAACTTATACCTTCTAATCTAATTATGGCTCCCAATACAAGTCGTTTTTTAAATTTTTGAAGTCCATGTTGATTTAAATAACTTGGCTTATCATATCACATATATAGATTTTTTATTTTTATTTTTTGCCATGTTTATCACACACACACATATATGGGACTCTTTCTCTCTTCATAAATTCTTAATTAAAAAAAAACTACTGTTTAATGTTAAATAATAAGTTGTTCGCTCCTCGAGAACTCAATTATCTTATGCAAGCAATTATAGTCAATGCCAAATTATGTTTGAAAGCTTCTTAATAGGCCTTAAGACAACACTATGCACTGATATTAGGGAAAATTGTCCAACAAGACTCAAACCTATTACATTTTTGCCAATTCAGTCCTAAACTTTTTAACTTTGCCAATTGAGTCATAAATTTTTTCACTTCTTGTCGATTCAGTCCATTAGGCCAATTTTGATCGGAAAATGCTAACGTGGACAACGGCACTGCCATGTAGAACTGTCGAAGCTGACGTGAATAATTTTAAATGTTTTTATAATAATTTTTTTATTTTTTATTATTTTTTTCGCTTTTTTTCTTCTTCTTTTTTTTTTTGGCTTTCTTGGCCTTTTCCGGTGGCCGGCCACCGGCCATAGGCGACGGTTAACCACCGGCCACAGCCAACTGGCTGGCCTCGCCCACCATAGGCGAGGCTTGGTCGGGCAAGGAGGAGCCCCCGCGAGGGTCTCTTGGGCGAGGGGAGCCCTCCCCGGGGCTCACCCTCGCTCGGGCGAGCGTCGGCCTCGCCGGGCACCAGATCTGGCGAGGCCGACCCTCGCCCTTGGTCGAGCGACGGCAATGCCAGGCGACAAGCGAGAGTGGGAATCGTCGACGAGCGACAACGATGATTTTGCATTGAGCAGACAACGGCATAAGGCTAGGGATCGAGAAGTTACTAACAAGGAGGGCAACGATGCTAATCATGAACAACGAGGAGAAAAAGAAGACGACGGGGAAAAGGAGAGCCAGGAACAATCGAAGTAGTACGGACAGATTCTTGCTCTCACTTGTTGCTCGGCCAGGGGCGAGGGCCGCCGGATCTAGCAAGGCCGGCCCTCACCCAGGCCAGGGCGGCCTCGCTCGGTGTAGCCCTCGTCGAGCTGACACCCAGCGAGGCCACCTTGGCCTGGGCGAGGGCTCCCCTTGCTAGGGCTCCTCCTCGCCCGGCCGAGCCTTGCCTTTGGCGAGCGAGGCCAACTAGCTGGTTGTGGCCGGTGACTGACCGTCGCCTGTGGCCGATGGCCGGCCACCGGAAAAGGCCAAGAAAGACAAAAAAAAAGCATTAAAAAAATCAAAAAATTTATTAAAAAATTGTTTAAAATTGTCCATGTTAGCTCTGGCAATCTTACATGGCACCGCCGGCGTCTCCGTTAGCATTTTCCAACCAAAATTGGCCGGATGGACTGAATCGATAAGAAGTTAAAAGGTTTATGACTCAATTGGCAAAATTTAAAAAGTTTAGGACTGAATTGGTAAAAGTGCAATAGGTTTAAGACTTTTTAGACAATTTTCCCGACATTATAAGTGAACTAAAGAAAATTATGATCGTTGTTTGGAGAATAGACCCACTGATGGGTCCAATGTGGTTGGGGCCTGTTCAATCCAAATTTTGCTATTGACAGTCGCTCATAAAAGAATTTTAATCGATTAATTTTCGATCCAGAACGGGCTAAGGTTTATTTATTTGTATTTCTTGATTTTGGCGAGCTATTTATCTTAATCCTATAAATCAAAACAAAAAATTTGCGGAGATATTTCTATCCATTAATATATTGAATAAGCATATAAAACTTGCTTGTAATCGTATCACGTGGCTCAACTTCATGTGAACTTCTTATTAAGTTGCTTTCTACAGTGTATTCTAGAATAAACCTATGCCGATGAATTCCAATTCTTAAATAATTTATGGATTCAGATTTTAAAAATATAATAGATGTTTGGAGATATATGTATGACCATGAAGTTAACTGGAGCTCGAAAATATACAGAAATATAATTCGATACTTAATTTGAAGTACGAGACGAAACACTAAACCAGCATAATCGAATACACATTTGACGCAGCTTTCTATATTTATTTTAAGGAAAAGGTCCTAATTCCTAAACGTATCAGAAATTAATCAAGTACGTTCTCTTAAAGTCTGTCATTTCAGTTTTGGGTTCAAGCCGAAATACTCCTCCGGCGTCTTTGTGAAGAACGAAAGATCGGAGCCGTCGTTCCGATGTGGAAACCGCTTGATTTTCTTGAAAGTTCTCGCACAATCAGAAACCTCGGATGCAGAACTCCTTGTCGACAACTCCACCATCATCGTCCCCGAGTCCAGTGATAAGCACACAACGGATTCGATGAACTCGGCTGGCGACCGTGCGAATGGCAGTTCTACGAGAAGGTTCTGGACCGATGAGCCTTGAACTACGCTCTTCTTGTGACCAGAGAGGGCCTTAGCAGCCCGATGGTCTTCAAACCGTTTTACGTTAGAACCAAGAGTAGATGATCCTAGTTGTCGGATTTTGCTATGCTGAAAGACGATGTGGTGTTGGGTTTTGAATTTTATTTTCATGGAGACCAATTTTTCCCTATCAGTCTATATCGTTTATAGTAGTACAAGCAAGCACTAGGTGGCCATCTTAATAGTGCTATGATATGAGCACGCTTCATATCGAAATTTCAATTTTTATACGTCATATGACCCCTCTTATGAGTTGATTCCAATCTCACTTATAAAATTCAATAATACTTTCCCCATATTCAACACGTATTCATGCCCCATTTGCCATTGTAAAAGCCTTTTAAGAGTTGCTCTTTATCTGAGTTCTCTCACTTCGATGATTATTCCCCGCCCTTCGTTGGACCAATTTGTTACAATCTCCCACATTTCAATCGTAGCCAAAACAAGAGTATATGACATGAGTCACATAGCCAAAGAAAGAGGATCTCAATTCCACATCCCTTTGTGAGTTACTTTAATCAGGATAAAGATTTCAAGTTTGGTGTTCGTTTGTTGATGACCGTAGCAAATTTGTCTTTCGGCCTTCCATAGATAGATTTGTAGAATTTAATTGACTAACAAATTCTAAAAGTTTAAGTGCTCATTGTTAATGCTCATAGCCCTCTTACGATTTTGATAAACACTCAAATCTCATTTATCGGGGAAAACTTTCGTTCATATAGACATATAGATCATCTAAATAAATAGATTATTACAAACTCTTCCCTAAGGTTAAAGTAGAAACTTTAACACTTAAGACTGGATGGCCAGAAACGCCTACTCCTCCTTACAAGAATTGTTTTGTTGAATTCTCCACAAAGTGGGTTGCCACTTAATCGCCACCTAAGCAACTGGAGAAGTTTTCCACTAAATATTTTTCACTTTTAATATCTCTTAATTATTCCTCTTCACAATGAGTTACGATATTTGTGGATTTTCTAAATGGCAATTCTAGATTTATTGACTAACATATCAATTTATATCCACACTAATAAGTAAGGGAAATAGATGATGACCTATTGTTCTGGACTCATATATGAGATTAAATACGATGGTTAAGTTTTTTCAAATTTATAAAACAGTGTCTAATTAATATTAAGGGAAGTGGAAGGAAATGGAACTTTGTGATGATGTGACATAAGGACAAAAGTTTCACTCCACCCAACTTTTACTATTGATAGGTATTGAGATGCTGGATTGTTTAGGTTAAATTGTTTAGGCATGAGATCTCTCCTCTTTCAATTGATCATTTCAAGAAACTCCACCTGTGTTTCTATGAGATGGACAAAAAAACATGACGTTCTCTCCAGATAACATAGGAGATCATATCGTTAAGATCAACGGAATGTTAGCGTAGTCCAATAAGGCTCATTTCAATAACCAATATTGTTGTTTTTTTTTTTAAACAAAAATTGTTATTTGGTGAGACTCTGTAATGATAGGACCCTCTACAAAAATAGCATTGCTGATCCTTTTACATTTTTCTTCCGGTGAATCTGGCACTCCGTGTGCAGCAGCGCTTGATTGTACTGTATTTTACATATTGGTAAAATTTCGACTATGATGTAACAAGTCAATTACAATGCCTTATAATATGAATCTCAACCCACTGTACATTTGAATTCTAAAAAGTTCTTGTTGCTACTCCGTATGATGCTGTCACGTGGCATTACCAAGAGAGAAAATACTTAGTCAAACATCGATGAATGGCAGGGGCTGGCGAGCTCCCTTCCCACGGAAGGCAAAGGGACCTTAACATTTGGGTCAATAGCAGCTTCTCTCAGTTTTCCTATAATCCACTGAGCTGACCGAACGAACTCCTGCAATGATATATTTTAATAATTGACACTCGATTTAGTTTTGATTCGCCAAGACATGACGATGCACCCAAACATTTTCTCCTTGCCAGTCTTATTGTTAGTCTAAATTCATTGCTCTCTATTAAAGCCTTTATGGTATACAGTATGCTGACAATAGTCGAACTCCAGCAGGAGCGTCCATCAAATCTGATGCGGCAAGACTGCAAAATTAACAGGGAACGATTTGTGGCCAATCCCCAAGCAGCAAATAGCGGTGACAGATGAGACAACCAGCCCATCTATTGATGCCCTGCACGTTAAGAAACTGGAGCAGAGGGTGTTTATCATGTATGTTGAATTTGACTAGTGAAGGTTTACTAGAGGTAGACGACGGAGTAGTAGCCATGCATTGGAAACTGAGGGGATAGGACTCGAATGGCAATCACTCCATCGATTTGACCGGCGGATATAAAGGTCCATCAGAGGTTGAAAGAGGAGGATTTGGTCATGCACTGAGAAATAATGATCCTGATGTTGGCATTCCTATGACATGTGAACCAAAAGTAGATGATTCTAGTTGCTGAATTTGGGATCTGGGTGTTTGTCGTACATGTTGACTTTGACTAGTGAAGGTTTACTAGAAGTAGACGAAGAAGTAGTAGCCATGCATTGGAAACTGAGGGGACAGGACTCGAATGGCAATCACTCCATCGACTTAACCTACAGATATAAAGGTCCATGAGAGGCAGAAAGAGGAGGATTTGGTCAAGCACTGAGAAATAATTATTCCAATGTTGGCATTCCCATGACATGTGAACCAAAAGGAGACGATCCTAGCCGCGGAATTTTGGATTTGGGTGTTTATCATGTATGTTGACGTTGACCAGTGAAGGTTTACTAGAAGTAGACGAAGTAGTAGCTATGCATCGGAAACTGAGGGAACAAAACTCGAATGGCAAACACTTCATTGACTTGGCTTGCAGATATAAAGGTCCATCAGACGTAGAAAGAGGAGGATTTGGTCATGCACTGAGGAATAATGATCCTGATGTTGGCATTCCTATGACATGTGAACCGAAACTAAGATGATTCTAGTTGCTAAATTTTGGACCCGTGTGTTTATCATATATGTTGACTATGACTAGTGAAGGTTTACCAAAAGTAGGAGTAGTAGCCATGCATTGGAAATTGAACAGGACTGGAATAGCAATCACTCCATCGATGTGATATCCCAAAATTTGACCATATTTCGAAATTTACAAAATGGTTATATCGTCGATGCACTTATAGTTACTTTACTCTGAACTGATCACTTACAAGTTAACTAATCTATTAGGTGAGGCCGTAAAGAGTTAAAACAAGAAAGACCAGAGAATTCGATGAGAAATCGACCGTTCGATCATAAGGATCTACAAGGGTCAATACTACACTATTATAAGTCAATTAGCGAGCAGATATAAATCGATTCGACGAAAGTACATGGTCGACTCACGAGTGATTCCGCAATATATGTTTTGATTTCTTTTTGTTGTAGCTTTTGGTTTCTAGTATATTACTCGATATGAAGAGTTCTTATGGTGAGATTTAGAAAGTGATATTATTATTGTCCTCTGTAACCAAAGGATGAATCTGTCCACTACAGCATAGGATTTACGAGAAGGATGGGAAGGCCACTTCCGGTTGAAATCATCAGTGAGATAGCTAGTGTAAGCACCTAGAAAGGGGGTGAATAGGTGTAAAAATAATTTCTCGAGATAAGAGAGCAATACCAAGCAGATAATAGAAAGGAAGTTCTCCTTTGGTTAACAAAATGAATTATGATCAAAGTAAAGCAGAGAGTAGGGAAGAGAAAATTGAACACAAGGTTTATAGTAGTTCGGCTTATTTCAAGCCTATGTCCATTCTTCCGCACTGACGGCCCACCGGTTGGATTTCACTATGAACAAAAGAGTTATTACAGCAAAGCTCTCCCTTGATTCAACAGTGTAGATACTCTACCACACTTCCTCAAGGTTTCTCAAAGATATAGACTCTCTTTTCCGCACAAGATTTCGCTCAACAAATGAATTGACTAAGAACAAAGAGTTTCAGACTTTGGAATTCTTCTATCGTGCACACACTCGAACAACTGGAACATCTTCCTTATATACTCCTTTATGCCATCATACCCGTTGGCACTTACCAAAGGAATTCTTCCAATCTTCCCGTCGGACAGAATCAATTAGGAAGATCATTCGAGCTATTTAAGGAACACGTCGATAGCCCATTAATCCTGCTCGCCCATACAATCAGGATCTCGGTTTCCATAAGTAGAACTTTCCAAGTATACTTTGCCAATCATCGGATCCTTAATCAATCTTGATTCGAATAAAGGAATCCGTTATGTCATATCCAGCCAAGAGATCTTCTCCAATCGATAAGGTCAAATCCTTAATGAAACACCCAGTTCTGGATAGCCCTTCTTCGACGGATTAAAAACTGTCAATGAGAATAGACTTTGGGTCTTAAGTCTGGCAGTCCGAAGGTTTTCAGACTTTAAATAGTAGAGTCTACAAATCTTCGGACTAGACTGATGGAAACGTTTTGTCAGCTTCAAAATACTCCAGGAAGATTTCTCCAACAATCTCCCCCTTTTTGATGGTGACAAAACTTTCCTACAGATTTGGATAACTTTGACCTGGAAAACATTACTCAAGCAAATATGGATATCTCATAAAGATAAATGGCTTAATGATAACACTAGAATCTGCAACCACAGAAAATAGGTTAGTCTTGCATGTGAGTAAAGCCATTCATAAGATATCAATAGTACTTAATATAAGCAGTCAAACCCAAATCCCAAATTCAGTCCACATCCAGACACAAAAGTCAAGTCAAACAAAACAAACATCAAAATAAATCAAAAGTTCAAGTTCAAAGTTCCAAATCTTGCATCTCTCCCCCTTTTTGTCATCATAAAAAAAAGGTTCAGATGGAAAGAGAATGGATTTAGGAATGCTTGGGAACACGAACAAGCTGGAAATCTCCCATTAACTGGACAATGCCTTCCAGCTTTTTCAACTCTTCCTTTAGTTGAGCCACCTCTTCACCCTTAGCATTTGCTTGAATTTGAAGAGCAAGGGTTTGGATTTGATCATTCAAAGAAACTGAAGAAGCTTGACCTGCAGTCTGCAAATTCTGAACTTCGCATCCCAGAGCATATATCTGACCCCGCATTTCCAAGAGAACATCAAGAATTCTGCGAAAATCTGCTGAATTATTAGTCTGCGTACTGGCTTCTGCACGATCAGATGGAGTAAAGGCAAACGATGACAAATCAGCATAGTCACGTAGATTAGGCGATGAAACATCATGTCCCTCCTCAGGAAATTGAGAGGCATAGATGTCCTCTGGATTTGCTGGAGAGCGACTGACTCCTTTACTAGTAGCAGGATATGAGGACATTCCTCTTTTCTCATGGTCTCTCCCTGTTTCCATGCCTTCAGGTGGAGAAGAGAGTTTCTCATGCTCTCCTTCCTCTTGATTTCCTCTTTCCTCTTCTTCTTCTTTTTCAAATCTTTCCTCCTCTGCATCTCTTTCTTTAGCTTCTCTCTCCTATGTTTCTTTCTCCTTTGCTTCTATCTCTTCTGCTTCCAAATCTTCTCTTTCTCTAGTTCTCTGTTCTGAGTCTTTCTCTTGTCGTTCCATTGATTCTAGAACAAAACGACTCAGGTTCTTCAATGCCATAGCAGAAATTGTGATGTCTTCCTCATCATCTTCATCCTCAACGATGAGAGCTATTCTTTTCTTGGATGAAGCATCCATGCGCTCCTTCCCTTTTCTTTTTGTTGCCGAAGAGATTTGATGAGTTTTGACAGGGGTTTTCTCCTTGAATTTCTCCAACGCCTTGTTGAGTTCCTTCAGATGCGTTTTAGACACCATTTTCAGTCCCACCACCATTTGATCACAAGATCGAACATAAAGAATTCGTGGAGGCTGAACATTCAAATGTCTGAATAACTTCGTCACAAGAGTTGGATAAGGAAGTTGACCCTTGTCCTTTACCACTGCTCTATACATGTGGAACATAATAGTGTGAGGAAGAGAAAACTTTTTCCCAACATTGATGTCATCCATCAGCTTTGCCTCTGAGTTTGAAACATCAGTCTTTGAAGTAGATTTTGGTCTGAGGCAATTAATCACAATCTTCTGAAGCAGAACGTTAAATGCACTCATCCTCAAGTAAGAAATCTTTCCCTCTGTCCTTCTATCTTTAACAAGTTCTAACGTAGCACGAGCAATAAAGACATTGATAGGTTGATATATCCCTCTCTCAACCCCAATCACATCAGTCAACATATCTACATCCACCACATAGTCCTGATCTCGGACACTAAAAGAAAATCTCTTCGCATCCAAGAAACTAAAATTCGAATAGAAATAAGCAGTGAGTTCAACATAGGCTTCTGTGGAGTCAAAACAGAATTGTTCAAGTTGAAGAAGACTGAATTTTTCCCTTAAATTAACATTCGCAGCATCAAGGAAATCAAAATCCACACTTTTAAGGTTTATCACCCCCATGCTTCAACAACTTAGAGTATAGATGCTTTTGTTCCTCCGATCGAAACAAGTCTGTCCTTTTTCCCCGAATTTTTGCCGCAACACCCATTCTCGGTTGAAACTATTGGAGAAATCTTTCCAGAATATTTTGAAGCTGACAAAACGTTTCTATCAGTCTAGTCTGGATAATTGCAGACCTTTTGTTTAGAGTCTGAAGGCTTTCAGATCACCAGACTCAGCGCTCAAGACTCAAGACTCAAGACTCAAGACTATTCTCATTGACAGTTTTTCTAATCCAGTGACGTAGGCAATCCAGAGCCGAAGTATTTGGTTGAGGATTTAGTCCTATCCTCTGGAGAAGATCTCTTGGCTGGATAAGTATAACGGATTCTTTTATTCATAATCAAGATCGTTTGAAGATCCGATGATCGACGAAATATTCTTGGAAGGTTCTATTCTTGGAAACCAAGATCCTGATTGTATGGGCGAACGGGATTGATGGGCTATCGTCAGGTTCCTTTAATAGCTCGAATGATCTTCTTGATTGATTCCGTCCAACGGGTAGATTGGAGGAATTCCTTTGGTAAGTGCCGACGGGTATGATGGCATAAAGGAGTATAAAAGGAAGACGTTCTAGTTGCTTTAGTGCATGATCGATAGAGAAATTCCAGAGTCTGAAGCTCCTTGATTATTAGTCGATACATTTTGAGCGAAATTGTATACACAAAGAGTGTCTATACTTAGTGATACCTTGAACGAGTGTGGTAGATCACCTACACCGAGAAATCAAGGAAGAACAACGTTGTAACATCTCTTTGTTCATAGTGGAATCCAGCCAATAGGCTGTCAGTGCAGAAGAGTGGACGTAGGCTTGAAATAAGCCGAACCACTATAAACCGCGTGTTCAATTCTCTCCTTCCTTCTCTCAATCTTACTTTGATTATTGTTTGTCGCAAATCTATCTATTGTCTAGTATTGTGCAATTATCGAGAAAAATCTTTTATGTACATATTCACCCCCTCTAGGATTCATCTGGTTTCACATCCAAGAGGTAGATATTTCCATGTCTTCGACCCATGAATGACTGAGTAGAATCTTTACTAGTTCCTGAACATATTCCCTCTTGAAAGTTGATTTTGAAACCGGTTTCACACATTGGCCCGATGCGAGTGCAGATTGCAGTTGAGTCCTCCCACTAAAGAAACATTGCTTATTGTGAGGTTTCCAATCTTTACGAGTTCAAAATCCCACAATTCTTCCTTTGCTATTTTCTCCAAATGAGACTTTTCCACCATTTACTTGAACTAGCTTTATGAAGCAATTTGAATCTCCTGTCATATGTCTTGAACATCCACTATCCAGATACCATTTTACTTTTTTATTGATAGTGACTTGCATTTAAGAAAAAAAACTCAAACTTTCTTGGGTACCCATATTTTCTTGGATCCATTAGTGTTAGTATGATATGCAGTTTTTGCCCATACTTTCTTAACAGATTTCCAAACCATAGGACATTCTTTTTCAAAATGATCTGCACTATTGCACTTTGAACATCGAGAGCATTTCGACCTCTTTTGGTTTTACAAAAATCTTTTTAAAATGATTTTTGTAAGCGTCTTTTGAGGGTCTTTGCTTAATTCTTTCTTCACTTTAGGAAAATCAATTAAAGGAATGGTTTCCACAGTCATTCCCAAACCAGATTTATTGAAATAAGGTCTTTGTGCTGAAAGAATTTTCTCAAGTTTCTCAGATCCTATTGAAAATCTTTTTGAAATATTTGATATGTCATTTTTTAAAAATACATTTTCTTTTAAAAGATTATCTTCACTTTCTTTAAGAGAAGAAACATTCATGTCTTAACATTTCATCTTTTCTTTCAAAACATTTTCCTGTGGTCCGACAACACCACGGAACGGAGGGAGCCACATGGGAAAGTGAAGAGTCAATGAGACGTCAATACCCTCACCTTTTCGTGGAAGGATTGTAGTGGTTTAAATTTCAAGGACGAAATTTTTGTAAGAGGGGAAGAGTTGTGACATCCCGAAATTTGGCCCATGTTTCGAATATATGAAATTGTTATTTCATTGATGCGCTTATGGTTATTTTACTCGGAACTAATTATTCACGAGTTCACTGATCTATTAGGTAAGGCCGTTAAGGGATATAAACGTGACACATTAGAGAATTCGATCCGAAACCGACCGCTCGATCATAATAATCGGCATAGGTCAATACTACACTGATATAAATCAATTAGCGAACGGATATAAGCTGATTTGATGGAAGTACGTAGTCGAATTACCATCGAATGGACCTAGGCTTAAAACTAGGGAGGACCAAATCAGTTTTCTGCAGG
This sequence comes from Eucalyptus victrix, assembly GCA_016097545.1. NCBI lineage: Eukaryota > Viridiplantae > Streptophyta > Magnoliopsida > Myrtales > Myrtaceae > Eucalyptus > Eucalyptus victrix. The sequence continues at coordinate 52,897,549 of CM027842.1, forward strand.
TATGCATTCCCATATTAGACGAGCAATTCCAGTTCAAGCCTTTTAGGGATAGCCTTTTAGCAGAAAACTACTCTGCCCTTTAGTTTAGAGCCTAGAGACTCCCAAATAGAACCAGGATGGTAACATTTCTAACTATCCAAGCTGTATTTCTCAGAGTATTTTGAAAGAAAACTACTCAGTAAGCACATTTTTCTTTCTAGCAATGTGTTAGGTCTCAAAAGAGTATTTTGAAAACCATTCAGCCCATCAAAGCAATTGGGAATTTGGAACCTGCTTCTATTTGAATTTGGTCATCTGAGGGAAAGATGCCATATCCAATTCTACCGGAAGTGATAGCCAATGAGATGGAATTCAAACTTTTTTTTTTCATTTTTCACCGTCAAGATTTCTTTGAAAATGGAATGATAATGCATTTCAACTTGGAAAAAATTTCTACTTATGTAGGCACACAGATGCCTCTTACCATCAATTTCTTCAAACAGAAGGGCGGCCCTGTATTCATCACCGGCGTCAGTCTCGAGAATTCTTTTTCTTATTGATGAGATTTGTAGTGGAGGAAGAGTCTGGATAATCTCTATAAGTTCAGCAACTGCTTTAGTCTGAGATTTTCCTCAAGGTGGGGAATTCTTTTTCAGCATTGTTTGTAATGTGATTAGCAATTTTACAATATCTGGAACAAAATCTCTAAGATAATTAATTATCCCAAGAAATTGTTGAACTTGCTTCGTGGTGAAGTTTTCTTCAAGAAATTTCAGCAACTCCTGAGCAATATGTGGCCCCGGGAAGTATGTACATTTGTTAAGGTGCATCCCAAGAAATTCAATTTATGTCTGGGCAATGTTCATCTTTCTCTGATAAAGCATGATGCCATGCTTTTTCATAATGTCTGCAAATTGCTCAAGAAGTTGGCAGTGTGATTGCAGCAAGATATCATTGATGTATACTGCTGTGCTTGACGGGATTGTTTGGAAAATTCGGCACATTGTCTTTTGAAAGAGGGATGGTGCAACCTTTAAACTAAAAGGAAGAACTTTCCATTGAAAATGTTGGTTTGGAAAACATAACCCTATCTTAGGTCTGTCTTCAGGATGAATGCCCAATTGCCAAAATCTGACTTTAAGATCAAATTTGGAATAGATTTGGGCTTTGGATAATCCAGCAAAAAGAGAGTTTCTGGAGGGTAAAGAGAATTTATCATCTTGGAGGAAAAGATTAAGCGGCTGGTAGTTAATTACCAATCTCATTTTTCCTTGATTTTGCTTTGCCCGCTTGTTGATATAGAAAGCTTCACAAGCCCATTGAGAATTGGAAGTTTTAATAAGGCCTTGTTGCAACAGTTCTGAGCATTCCCTTTGAGCTAAAATCAGGTGTTCTGGATTCATTTCCATATGACTCGCCTTGGTTGGATTGATATCTTCATTCTTTTTTAAAGGAATGCGAACAAAGAACTCTGGGTTTTTCCATACGATATTCGCGTCAAACGACCATAAACCAATTTTCTATTGATATTATATTCATGATACGTAATTGAACCCTCGCGATTACATGAGAATCGAGGGTCGTCTATCATTCGAAGATGCACACACGTGGGTTGAAAATTATCGACCACAGGTCACACGCGCTAAAACTCCTAAAAGCTACCTAATAGATTAGTTCGTACTAAAGTCGCGTTTGATTGATTTTAACCACGAAATTTAATTCGGTTTCGGGAATCAAATGTTCAAGTGTGTCATGATTCACTTATTGGATTTCGCCTCATCTTTCGTCGAATTTTCGATGAGTTCGAAATTTTTCGGAAAAATGATTTTCGGACAAAAAGAAAAAGGAAATGAAATTCGGATGGGGAAGCAAATTAGAAATTTGTTGCCCAAAAAGCTTTAATTTTGGGAAATTAGAGTTGAAAAAGATATTTGGGAGAGTAGAGATAAGATTAGAAGACTTCCCGCTTGGGTATTAGAGCGGATGTTTGGAGTTGGTGTAGTTAGGAGTTGACCCTGACCTTTTGACCCTTTTTGTTTACAGGTCGCATACGAGTTTTGTTTTGTGGTAGGCTTATATATATTAAACTCCTTGGGTTAACCTAACGATAAATAAATTGTGGTTTTTGGAAAATTGTCGTTATGTTTTACTATCCCTATTTATGATGGTTGATTCGGTGTTTATTTAATTCGCTTCCGCATGCGTTTAATCGAAAGATAAAAAGAATGGGTCGGCGACACATCCTGAGACGTCGCATTTGTAATCGACCACTGAGGAATGTTCGCATACTCGGGGTTCATGGCATGACAATTACTTTTTATATGTAATTTTAGACTTGATGACAATGGCAATTTGTCACTAAAATCATATGTCATACCAATTATATTACTTTATCATTGATACATATTGAACCATATACAAGTTTTATCAATGAATCACACTCTACACATTCTTTATTTCATGATATTTATGCGAGTCAACATCTGTATTTCCAAAATCACAAAAAATACAGTAAAATACACGTATTTAAGGTTCCTTATGTATTTTCACATCTATAAAATTATCAAATATAAAAAATAAATATCACAATGTAGAGCATCTTTATACAAGCACATAGACTCCAAGAACACCTCAATCAGAGTCTGGACACACCCGTATGTGCATCCGAAGTACTTAACTTGAACTAATCTGATCGATGGTTCGACCAACCTGATCAGTCCGACCAGTCAATGGCCAACAACTAGTCTGATCAGTTGACTAGTTTGGTCAACAAAGAACCGGGTTGGACTCGGTTCAGGCCCTCATCGTCGGGTTGAGTCGGATTGGGTCGTGGTCAATGAGTCAAGTCAATGAGTCAATTGGGTCAATCAACGTGTCAGGTCGAGTCAACCGAGGACTTGCGTCTGCATCCACTGATGTTAGCCTCATGTGTGGGCGCGCATGAGGGCGCGTGCTAGATGCACACCGCCACCTAGTGGCACGTGGCCACGCGTGGGGGTGCATGCGGCCTTCCTTGGCGATGCACCAACAATGGTTTTGCTTGTCTTGACAAGCCCGTTCCGTTTTTGTGATTAAAATTGATTTTTATTGAACAAAAAATCACGAAAAACGACCAAAAAAAAAAAACAATGCGTTTGACTTCTAGGCTATGGCTACTTTGATATCACATGTAAGACACAAAAGAGCAAGCCAAAATCTTCATAGCTAGAATCAAGTATACATTTGTAATCATATAAAGAGATTTATGCACCTAATTTGGACCATCGTTCTTGATGTGGAATAGCAATGATCTAAACTCAAGAACTTCTTCTCTATTATCCTTTGTATCACTCGCTTAATGAGATGACCTTTCGCTCTTAGCGCTTAGTAAACACTTATTTGTGAAGATAATTGCGTGTGTTAGGGTTAGAAAAGAGACTTGAGTACCATATATAGAGTTTCTAACTAGGCCATCTCATTACAGGCCAAGCTCAACTTACTGCATACTAGCTAACCTCTTATTATGCTAATTAAGAAACCTCATATCTTATCTTAAACTAATTTCGTAAAACGGTAAATTACAATATCAATTAATATAATCTATATAAAAAAAACTCTTAATATATATATCCATTAATCTATGAAATAAGGATATAAAACTTGCTTGTAATCATATCACGTGGCTCAACTTCAAGTGAACTTCTTATTAAGTTCTTAACCTAAATTTATGCTATAGGGTTTTCTAGAATAAACCTATGCCGATGAATTAGAATTCTTAAATATTTTATGGATTTAGATTTTTAAAGATAGTAACTCTTTGGAGATATATGAATGACCATGGAGTTAACTGGGCCTCGAGAATATGCAAATACATAATTTGATGCTTAATTTGATTTACGAGATGAAAAACTAAACCAACATAATCGAATACACATTTGACGCAGTTTTCTTTTCTTATTTTAAGGAAAAGATTCTAATTCCTAAACGTCTCCGAAATTAATCGAGCACGTTCTCTTCAAGTCTATCCTCCCTCTTTTCCTTCCCGTTGCTCCATCTATCGATTTCAGTTTCTGGTTCAAGCAGAAATACTGCTCCAACATCTTCGTGAAGAAGGAAAGATTGGGGCCATCGTTCCGATGTGGAAACTGCTCGATTTCCTTGAAAGCGCTCGCACAATTTGAAACTTCGGAAGCGGAAGTCCTTACGAACAACCCCGCCTTCATTGTCCCCGAGCTTAGTGAAAAGTGAGTACACAAAGAATTCAATGAACTCGGCTGGCAACTGCGCGAATGGCGGTTCCACCAGGAGGTCCGGCCCGATGACCTTGAACTACGCTCTTCTTGCTCCACTGAAAAGATGTAGGGGTTACTTGGGAAGGCGAATCTGGAATTTTTATTTTTATGTGACATTTCGTCAGTGAAACGAGCTAAGTTAGAATTTGAGAAGTTCTTTTGGATTATAGAACACGCTATTACTAATCCTACGAGAAATAAATAGTAATCAATGTTGCTCTCACTGCCTCAAAAGGCTTCTTAGTTCCTAGTCCTAATTAGTCTTAACAAAAACCTGAGGGATCAAATCGTTCATTTTTATTCTTCAAAAAGTATATCTTCATTTAACTCCGCAATAACTGGATAAGCTTTGCATAGAGTATATCTTAACAAGCTGAAGTTATAAGATCGCAACGAGGGTCAATCTTAGTAGCTTCAAGCAAGGTTGGCAAGGTGGAGCCTCATTTCAATCTAGTAAGGTTGCCCCTCACTAGATCCGAGCGAGGGGGAGCCTCGCCTGAAGCAAAAAAGGTCCACCCTCGTTGGCCTCTAGCAAGGGTAATCCTCACAACTCATTGCCATTGGCCAGTTGCTGGCCATTGTTGAGGCCTAGTGACTGACGAAGAAAGAGTAAAAAAAAAAGAAGAAGGAAAAATGTAAAAAGTAATCTGAAAAAATAATAAAATTCAATAAAAATTGTCAATGTCAATATCAATTATGCCACGTAGGATAATCAGTATCCATATCAGCAATTTTCAGCTAAAATTGATGGAGTTGACTATATTGGCAAATTATCAAAATGTTTAGGATTCAATTGGTCAAATTGAAAGATTTAGTATTAAATTAGCACAAGTATAAGAGGCTTATGACTTATTTTTTTTTTTTGGGTATTTTTCCAATTTTGTCCATTCATCAATTAAATCCAAAGCATTTTGATTAGTATGGAGAATAGCCCTTTGAAATAGGTTTGATTAGGTCCTAACATCACCGCCGAGGGCAATTCTTTCTTGGAGAGTCGTTCCACTTCAATTATCACAAGCATGACAACATATCAAAAGGATGAATTATCAAAATCTCCCATCTTTTCGTCTAACAAAACCGATATTTTTCAATAGATTAAATCGTATTCAAGTAATCTCCATTATGGCCGAAAGACCATATTAGCTAAATCTCTTTAGGAGAATCTTTCAAAAGGCCCTATTAATTATTGATATTGTGAATTTTCTAATCATGACATAACATTTACATATGTTTCTCTAATAATGTTCCAGTTTCGAAGATATTACTAACCGTAATTATACAACTACGCTTCCGATTTTTGTCCTTAACTCTAAAGAATGAAAGCATCCAATGATGCAATTATTCAACAATGAAGCTATAGGGAGAATGGTAAAACTTGCTTGCTGGTCTCCTACGCCAGCAACCCCTTCCTTTTTTTTTTTTTTTTTGATATGAAAACACATATATATTGATTAAAGCGGAAGATAACATCCTGCAGCTAAAGCTTCCGAATAAAAAAGATCAAGTAGATCCAGCGGAAGAGGAAAGGAACGAGAGAGTCTTTGGGCCGGGTAAGCTAGCTGGGCTTTGGCGGCCCAGTCGGCTACTAGGTTAGCCGAGCGACAGCAGTGTCGCAACGAGAGGGAAGGAAACTTGGAAAGCCAAATTAGGGTTTCTTCAACCACTGGACGCTGCTCCCATGGCGGCAGGCAAAGACCGTTCACGATTTCAACAAGTTGAAGACAGTCCGTATGAAGATCGATGGGGGTTTGATGGAGTCCTCGATGGTATAGATGTTGGAGGGACAGATTCAGCGCGTGGAGCTCCGATTCGAAAGGTGAGTGTGCTGTGAAACCTTCGGAAAAGATGTCGGTAAGATTGCCACGATGATCTCTACAGATACTGGCCATAGAGCCTTCCAAGGAGCCTTCTTTATAACTTCCATCTATATTGCATTTCAGAACACCTTTTGCCGGAGGTCGCCAGAGTTGATCGGGTTGTACAGTAGCAATACCAAATGTTGAACTCGATCGAGGGGGTGCAGCACCTGAAGACCGATATGCGAGTACTTGGGCCATTGCCGATTCCACGACCATGGAGGGATTCGGACAGTGATTCCGAAAAACAGAGTTGTTTCGTTTCTTCCAGATCTACCAAAAGATGGTCGCAACTGTCTCGAGCCGGGGAGAATGATCAGGTAAAAGAACACACTCAATTAACCACTGTGTAATGCTAGAAACCGAGCTGGTTGATGAAGCCAAATCGATCTGTGAGTGTGACCAGATGGGTTTCGTCCATGGACACTGGATGAGCAAGTGTTCTATTGTTTCAGGATCAGACTGGCAACATATTGGGCAGGACGGGTCTTGAACAATCCGACGGTAGAAGAGATTAGCACGAGTCGCGAGAGCATTCTGGCAGACGGACCAGAGGAAAATGCGGACTCTGGGGGTGATCTTCATCAACCATATTTGTTGCCAGAGCTGCTGATTCGTCCGGTTAGAACTTAAACCCTGTAACTCATGATGTGGCTGGGCTGATTGTTTAAGTGCATGATAGTTGCTTTTAACCGTGTATGTACCAGTAGATGTAGTTGACCATATAAGTTTATCTTGGGAAAATAGTGGCTTGATAGGTAACGCTTGTATTTGTTGAACGACCTGTTCTTCAAAAAATTGACGAATAACAGACATCTTCCAGGATTGTGTCTGCTGATCAATAATGTCTGCTACTTTAATTGGTTCCTCACGAGCAGTAGGTCCGTAGATGATTCCCATAGGTAGCCAGTGATCACCCCGAATGCTTATAGAAGCTCCATTGCCAACAGACCAGCGTAAATTTGGTAGAATAGTATCCCGTCCTTTTAGAATGCTTTGCCACCCCCATGATGGCCTACTTCCTCGGGTAGCCGACAGAAAATTAGAAGATCGAAAATACAAAGCTTTAAACAGAGTCCCCCATAGCGAATCAGGATTAGTTAATAGACGCCATGCCTGCTTCCCCAAGAGTGCCTTATTCATAGATAACAAATCACGAAATCCCATACCCCCTTGAGTTTTTTGAGTTTGCAAAACATCCTTACTCTTCCAATGCACCCCTCCCCTGTGTAGATTAGTTCTCCACCAGAAACGCGCAATACACTTCTCAATAGATGAACAAATGGAAATAGGCAACCGAAATATCATCATTGCATACTGTGGAATAGCCTGGATAACAGATTTAATTAGGATTTCCTTACCCCCCTTAGAAATGAACTTCTCCTTCCATCCCTCAAGCTTTGCGTTAACTCGGGCAATGATCCATGAGAACATTTCTTTCCGTGACCGTCCCCAATCCGATGGTAGGCCTAGATATTTTCCTGACCTCTGTAAAATTGGAACTCGAAACTCCTCAGCCATACGATGCTGTAAGGTGATAGGACAGTTCTTGGAAAAGATCAGGCCAGATTTGTTTCGATTTATCAACTGACCAGTTGCCATACAATAGATATTCAAAAGTTCTGCTAGATTGTGACATTCTGAAGTCGTTCCGGCTAAAAAGAAGATGGCTTCGTCAGCAAAAAATAAATGTGATAACGTAGGACACCAGCGATTCAAACGTAAGCCTTTGAGATGGCCGAAACTGATAGCTTGAGTGATGAGCAAGGATAAAACATTTGCAACTAGAATAAATAGATAGGGTGAAATGGGGTCACATTGCCGCAGGCCTCGAGTTGGAGAGAAATAGGGTAGGATTTCTCCATTAAATTTGACACCGAGGGTTGAAGTAGTAACACAAAGCATGATCCAGCCGACCCATTTTGGGTGAAAACCTAGCTTGAGTAGGTAATCTCTTAAGAAATCCCATTCAATTCTGTCATAGGCTTTTTTCATATCTGTTTTCAGAATAGCATTGAAAGTAGTTGTAGTCTGGTGTGTGCGGAAATGATGGAGTACTTCTTGTACAACGAGAATATTATCTTGGATTTGGCGGCCTTTGACAAAGGGTGATTGTTCTTTAGAAATGAGATCATTCAATAAGGGTTTGAGTCGATTGGCAAGCACTTTGGATATAACTTTGTATGCGAAATTGCATAAACTGATGGGACGGTATTGGTCCATAGTTTCAGGTTGGGGTATTTTAGGAATCAGGGTGAGGATAGTTTGATCGAGGGTTGGAGGCATATCCTGAAATAGCATAAAATTCTGGACTAAGTCAAACAGGCTGTCTTTAACTGTTTCCCAATGCTGTTGATAAAACAGGCCCGTTAAACCATCCGGTCCCGGAGCTTTGGTAGCTGCCATTTGGAAAGTGGCCTGACGAACTTCATCTGGGGTAAGGGCAATGGTCAGCTGGTGGTTCATCTCCGGTGTTACAACTGCACTACACCGATCGAGGAGCGGGAGGTAGTTGCAAGAACCCTCTGAAGTATAGAGTGTGGAAAAATAGGAGAGAGTCATATTCTGAAGGGTTGGTATGTCTCGTATCCACTGCTGATTTTCACTTTGTAAAACAGTTATACGGTTGCGTTGTCGACGTTGAATAGTGGATGCATGAAAGAAACGAGTATTCTTATCTCCCCACTTGAGCCATTTGATTCTAGAACGTAAGGCCCAATATTGTTCCTCTCTTTGCCAGATTTGTCGTATTTCTTCTTTCAAAAGTGCTTTCTGTTTCTTATCGACTGGAGACGTCTGATTGATAAGGAGTTTTAATCTGTCTTGCAGGATCAGTAGTTGCTCATGACCATTAGAGAATTTGCGACGACTCCATCTTTGAAGTGCTACGGTAACATCCCTGACATTCCGAGGAAAATCAGCATGTTGTGAGACAGGCAAATTCCATTATGTTGAAATAATTTGGCTGCATTCTGGGTCATCATTCCAGAAGGCTTCAAAGATAAAAGATCGGCTCACTTTGCAGATGGTAGGTGATGTATTAAGAACCAGGGGACTGTGGTCAGAACCAACTGGTGGCAGAGCAATCACTTCAGCTGCAGGGAACATTAAACGCCAACTCATCGAGCATACCATCCGATCAAGTTTGGCTTTGACCAGCTCCTCACCATCTCAATTATTTAGCCAGGTAAACTTACAACCTTTGCTTTCTAGTTCAGTGAAAGCACAGTCATCTAACATGGTTCGAAATGACTGCATTCGTTGTTGTAAGGCAGGTCGCTTACTAAACTTCTCCCAAGGGTAGAGGACATCATTGAAATCACCAGCACAGAGCCAAGGTAAGGTATTGTGGGAGTGAATGTGTCTAAGGTCATCCCAAACCGCCTGGCGTTGGTGAAAATCAGTAGGAGCATGGAGAAAGGTAAGACGAATTTTCCTTCTTTGCCGGCCTAGATCGCAAGACATGTCTAACCAGTATTGTGTGGCTGTGATAATCTTTAAAGATATAGGATCATTCCAAAGAGCTGCTAATCCTCCCGCCAGACCAACTGGATCAACTATATAAGAGTGTGAAAAGGATAGAATTTGTTGCACTTGTTTCAGCTTTGCTGCAGAATTTTTTGTTTCCATAAGTAGTATAATATCAGGCTTTTCTACGGTCATCAAGGTCCGTAGTGCTCGAACTGTCAGGGGATTGCCCAAACCCTGACAGTTCCAACAGATGAGCTTCATTTGTGAACGGGTGGCTGTTTAGGGCCAGCCACCAGTGCCTGATCTCCAGCTTCTGTGCGCAACCCCTTCCTTATGATGAGACCCTTTTGTCAATTTTCAGATTGAATCTTTAAATATATTCTTTTGATGAATTATAATGCTTCGTTAGGATTCTTGACAAGGCAGGTGAGAAGGGAAGAAAAAACAACACCGACCCGTCAAATCATTATGAATCGAATTGAATCGAATCGAATGAGACCTGGACCAAAAAGACTCGAAAATTTCAGTTTGGCTATTTTTGACACTCCTAAATAATAACGCTGATAGTAAATTGTCAACCTCCGTATATAATGATTGTGATAAGCATACCGTTCGAATATTTCATTATAAACAGATCATTTTTTCCATGTATGCGTATATGTGTGCATTTTTCTTTTATTAAAAGAACGTAGGCATTTATTTAGCTTTTTGCAAGCCGACACAATTGTGGGACGAGCACCGATGCATACTTTAGGTGAAATATAGCAGTTGCACAAATTTATATCGTTAATTCATTTGATATTCTCAAAGCCAAGAAACTATAACCTAAATTTGTGGTATCCAAATCATCAAACAATCAAACATGTGCACATATAGATAATAATTTACGGTTGCAACTTAACCCATGACACCCCTACCGCCTCTTTGGTCATCTTTGTCTTCACGGCATTTTTAAATTCTCAGCATGTGTTTAAATAAGTTAATTCAAACTGGTGTGGGCTTATGGAAACTGAAAAGTGCAAGTTTTTCAGGGTGCAAATTGCAAGGAGAACACGCTTTGCCTAGTACAAAGAAGAAGTCAAAGTGAAAATACAAAAACATTCTAAAGCTTGCAAAAAGTAGCAAAAGTAAATGAGCACTGCGGTCGTTATTTTGTGTCGGAAGTGACACGAAGAAGATCAGATCTTCTAAATTCATGACTCTTTCAACTCTTCTGCAACAAGAATCAATTTGTCATACTGGTAAATATAGTAGCAATCGAGTCATATCTAAAGTGAAACGATGCTCTTCATGACAGTGACCATATCGCATGTCGTTGACAATGGAAGATTTGCAAATTGTCTCGTGATCGGATTCCAAGAAACTCGTCCTCCACCATCTATGTCCATGAAAAGCTCGCCATTCCTCATGAAGCCATGAAATCCCATCACTAGTCCACAAGCCTCGAAAGTATATAACTTAGTCCAAGACTCAGGCACACCGTAGTCGCTCATGACCCAAACAGAACAAATGGAATGCAATTCAGGATGCAGAACTACCTCCCTGTGATTAATTAACAGGGCCAACGAGTCATTCAACACTGCTACAGACACTCCTAAAATGACAGCCTCGTGCAAAAGCTCTTTCGGCGGAGCCATTTCGTCAAATGCCTCAGTGGCCACATTAAACGTGACTATTGCTCCGAGTCCATCCTCTTCCCGTGGATCACCGATCCTAGATACAAACCAGTGCAGATTCCCATTCAAGAAGATTGCGGGTTTATGATTGCAGAAAGTAGGAACCTTGCATTTTAAAGTCCTCCAGGAATCTGTACGGAGTGAATAGATCTCGATTTGAGGTTTTATCACGCCGAAGCATCGACCGTGAACATCTGAAAAATGGAGAATCCTTACAATCTTATAGTCATGAGAGCTAGCGTCAAAGCCAAACCCTGAAACTACATGAGCAGGCCGATGCTCCGGACGCCGTGGTCGAACTGGCCTGTACTTTCTGGTGAACAAATTCCACAGATACATCATCTGACTATGACCACTTTGGGAGATTTCTGTGATCCAGATCAAACCATTACACGAACCCATAAAACCGTAACAGTTGGGAGGAGCAACGAGGGGAATTTCGATTCGAAACTTGGATGGCACAGTAAGGGACCCGTTGGAAAACAGCGAGCAGCACAGGCTCTGGACAGGATCGAACCGATCCAGACACACGAGATACCAATTGGCGGCATCGGTATGTTTCAAGTGGAGGGCCACGAAACGAGGGTGATTGATGATGGTATACCACATCCGGGAAACGCACCGGAATCGGAGGAGAGATTTCACCGGCAATCGCTTCATGATCTCGAAGACCACAATTTCTGGAGGAAGCGAACACGAACAGATGATCATGGTTAAGGGGTTGAGAAGAAGAGCGAACACTAACTGATCATGGAAAGCTCTCTGTTATCGCACCCATTCTGAAGCTCCAAAGAGTGTTCGCCCCAACAAATGTTTCCTTATAGATTACAGTTTCTCTAAAGGTGAAGGATAACATTTTAAAACTTAAGATTAACCTTGAAGATATGGACTTATCCGCACAATTAATTCGGACGGCCTAGAACGAATCTTCCTTTTATCCTTCCCTTTTAAAAAAAAAAAAAAACCTTTAAAGGTAAAGACTAGGGCAACGCGTGCGTATATTCCATTTTCAAATAAATCTTTAAAGAGTTCTTTAACAAAAGTAAAAAGCCTACGAGAACAACTTTTTGATATCTCAATCTATAGATGAATATTTAGTTTTGCTTCTGATATCTCAATCTATAGATGAATATTTGGTTTTGCTATAATTTCTATATAGATAATAGAACGACAATGTAGAATAGTTACGGGGCCAAAAAATAAATATTTCAAAGCATCTAAATCAATCATGATTATTAATATATACATAGTACATTTGATTCGGTTATAGACAATAGTACTTATTATACAGTTCTTATACTAGGTCTACGTATCATGTTAGATTAATGTCTACCGTTTGAATTAAGATAACGATTTACTAGCCGAATTTATTAAGAAAGATTTTCTTAGACGGATTTAAATCTCATGCATGGAGGAAGTCTTTAACTAGAGATGAAACATTGGATGCTATAAGATAAAAGATTTGGGCCCATCTATTACAAATTTTATTATATTTTGTTTATGAAGGAAAAGAAAATTGTTTAAGAAAGTAAAACGAAGGTTGTCTTTCCCTTTCACTGCAAAGGTCAAATCCTTTCTGAAGAAGTGGGACCAGGGTCAAAATTGTTGACCTTGATCCACACATATAAAAGCGAAAAAACGAGGGTTTCTTCCTTGCTGAGCCCCACATGGGTTAAAATAGAAGGAAGCTACATGTCCAGATAAGCCGTTGTAGAAGCCACGCGATCAAGAAAGAAAGAACACGAGTAAAAAGTCAAACGATGGAGTTCTTCTTCCTTTTTTTTTTTTTTTTTTTTTTGGGCGTATGTAGAGTGTTTTAATTTAAGCTTAAATGTGGAGTGATTTTATGCCGTGAGTTTACGTTCGAGTTGTTTATTTATAAACATTGTTGGGTTTGGGCTTAAATTTAGATGCAAGAAACATTCGAGCATTTAAGCGATTGTAAACTCTGATTCTCCGATTATAATAGATTATTTGTTGCCGGCTTTTTCTGTGAACTTAGGTTATGAATTCTCGAGCATATGAATGATTATAAATTATGATTCTATGATTATAGTAAATTATTTGCTATTGGCTCTGGCTCTCTCCATAAACGTAAGTATTGATATTTGGGTTGAACCACGTAAATCTGGTTTCCTTATTATTTTTTATATAAAATTATCCCCATTTTAATGATCTCTATAAGTTGATATGTTGAAGATGGATCGAGGAATCGATATCATTCCTATGTCCTCTTGCTTGAAAGCAGATACAAGCATTTACATTCTATGACTTTTTTTTTTATGTCCCTTATTCAAATATTATTCAAATATATATATATATATATATATATATATATATGACATTTATTATTGCGGCTCCATAAATAATCTGATTAGATTCTTCCCTCTGTTTGATTTTATATATATATAGTTTGAGAATATTGTTTCCATTCACTTGCGAATAGGGCTTGAGGTATTTTTTTCTTTTCTTCGTCATCTCTACAATCTATCCAACTATTTGCATCTCGATGATTGCATACCTGTAGTACTTGGATAAGTTCATCTGCTCTTCAAGCATGATGGAAAATATCCTTCGATTTTTCTTTTTTATCCATAAGTTGCAAAAGACTCGACATTTGTTACATCCCTCTTTGATAGGTTTTCCAAAAAGGATTAACATGTGCCAAGGGATGTTATTTTCTTCTGCTTTATATACTCTAACATGTGCCAAGGGATGTTATTTTCTTCTGCTTTATATACTCAAAGAACTATTGTTGCGATTATAGGTCCTCCCCATCTTGTACTTTCTTTTGTGAAATATTCTCCCGTCGATATTGAGTAAGTTGAATCGTTAACCACACGAAATCAGGAAAAAAGATAATTTCAAATTCATACCTGCCTAATATTGCTTAAAATGGAATTCGCTAATTAAGCTAGAAAACGAGGAAGACAAAGTATCGGTATATCAAAACCATCATCGCTTAGTTTTCTTTATTAATAGAAGTTTCCATAAAGTGAAAAAATAATCTCACTTTAGTCTTGCTCAACTCACTCTATTAGCATATAAATATTTGATCAATGACTTTTCAAGCATTTAACAGTGTCCGCACTCTCATGTCGACTTCTTCAATAAAAAATTTAAAAAAAAAAAAAGGAAAAAAATATGGCACGACTAAAATACTTGGCGTACCGACAATACATTTCAAGAGAAAAAAGATCATGAAACATTTTAATCTAGAATATTTCAATGATTTCGCCATTACAAAAGTTTAGTGGTGTGAAGTATATATTGCCAATAAGGAGAACTTTTAGTTGTGATACCAACGGTGGTAATTATGCTATCGAAGATTTATTTTGCTCCTGTATATTTTGCTGATTTAAGACAAAACAGTGCAACATAGGGGATGATCAAGTTAACCGAATAGAAATCAACAGAAAAGATAGGAGAGCGCAAAAATTAGAACTACACGTCCAAGCTTTCTCGGAAAATCTGACCTTTCATTTTCCATTGCCAAATCTTTATTTCCACAAGAATGTTCATCCAAGAAAATCGAGTTCACACAAAGGCTTATGCACGAAGAGAACCAACTAAGGAAGTGCTTAACAAAACTCTAAACGAAGAAAAAACCCCGAGAAAAGAAACTAATCATCGTCCTTTGCGAGAGAGAGTTCCAAGAACATACTGCATCATTGCTAAGGAGTTTGTGGTCTCTCTCTCTTCCGTCTCCTTTCTTCCTTCTTTTGCATCTTGGCTTTCTTCTTTTCCTCACCTTCCCGTGCTAATACGTCGAATGTTTGTCCCCATTTCGTCTCCCCCGATCCGCCGGCAGCACTCTTATGCGGGACAGAATCATGATCACCCATCGATTCTTGACCTTGGATCGCCGCACTTCGATCTTCAATTCCAGGGTCGGACCCGAGTAGTGGCCACTCCCTTAAACTCGTGTCAGTGTTCTGTACCGGTTGCACATCTTCCATCCTCGTAGCTTCACTCTTTACAACTTGATCAGGAACTTCTTCGGTCAATTGGGATGATCTTCCTGCTTCCGAAGCATTGGTGATTCCGCTCATTTCGCCCGCGACAACACTATCGCTTTCCATTCGAGGCGATCCCTCTGCCGACTCTTGACCTTCAACACTCGCTTTTTGATCATGAGGAACGACATTCTCTCGCTCTTGTCCAGAGTCAACCCTCGCCATTTGATCATCACCAACATCACCGCCGCGTTCCCTTTGATGCGATCCTTCAGTAGATTCTTGATCTTGGATTGTCGCCGTCTGATCATCAGGAACATTCTCTTCCTCTCGTTCAGGGTCGACACTCGCAGTCCGATCGCCTCCATCTTGGTCAGCAGCGCCACTTCTTCGCAAGCCAAGAATGTTCTCTGAAGCTTGCGTATAGTAGGAAAACCCCGGTACTGAAAAATTAGGCTGTGGAGGTGACTGCGGCGGTGTTGACGTTCCTCCAGACTCGTCGCCACTCCCGCTTGCCCCTTGCGAATCTTGGGCTCTTTCCATCGGATCAGAAGCGGGAGGAGAATTCACTGGGTTCTCTAAGGAAGAGAAACTCGTGGGGCTTCTACGGTAAACTTACGCTCTGTGTGGTGGTTTCTCTCGGAAACTCTTGGGAGTATAAAATATAGAGAATGGCTTGCGGAGATTTAACGGGCAAAGTGTCGATCTCTTTATATAAGCGCCAAGTTCTTTGAAAAGCCGTTGAAAAACAGTTTTTTTTCGTTCGTTTACAGTTAAAGAAAGCCGAACAAGTTAAATGTACACGTCCGCAAAGCCATTTCTCCGCTCGTTTTCATTCATCAAGGAAAACGAATTACATTTTACTCAAATTTGTCAAGAAAAGCACATAGTGACCGTTATCTCTTGAATATTTACAATCTTAATACAAAACCCATATTTTTTTTTTTTAATGAAAAATAAAGAGAGTTGGCTAATAATTTCGCGGTTTCACCAATGATTGAAACCCAAGTAATTGGGTGGTGTAAGTCACTTATAGTGTAATTTTGCTAATTTACTCAGTAAATTTATAGACTCCAATTGGAGTATGGACCGACTTTTCTCCCTTCTCCTCGACTTTATGCTCCTTTCCTTCTGACGGCGCTGCTCCGTTGGTCGATTTTGGTTTTACGGTCAAGCCAAGATACTCCTCCGGTGATGTCATGAAGTAGGAAAAATTAGGGCCATCTTCTCAATTGTGAATCTCCTTGATTATCTTGAGAGTACTCTTTCCACTAAAAAGCTTGCAAGTACTCTCTCTCCACTGTCTTTGTCTCTCTATCCATTCGTGGGCGACCATGCGGAACGATTTGGTTGACGTCGTGCCATCATGGAGGAATCGGATTTCGTTGGGAAGATCCCCCCAAAGTGCAAGTTGTCCTGCGACATAATTAACTGAAGGAACTTATACCTTCTAATCTAATTATGGCTCCCAATACAAGTCGTTTTTTAAATGTTTGAAGTCCATGTTGATTTAAATAACTTGGCTTATCATATCACATATATAGATTTTTTTTTTTTTGCCATGTTTATCACACACACACATATATGGGACTCTTTCTCTCTTCATAAATTCTTAATTAAAAAAAAAAAACTACTATTTAATGTTAAATAATAAGTTGTTCGCTCCTCGAGAACTCAATTATCTTATGCAAGCAATTATAGCCAATGCCAAATTATGTTTGAAAGCTTCTTAATAGGCCTTAAGACAACACTATGCACTATATTATAAGTGAACTAAAGAAAATTATGATCGTTGTTTGCAAAATAGACCCACTGATGGGTCCAATGTGGTTGGGGCCTGTTCAATCTAAATTTTGCTATTGACAGTCGCTCATAAAAGAATTTTAATCGATTGATTTTCGATCCAGAACGGGCTAAGGTTTATTTATTTGTATTTCTTGATTTTGGCTAGCTATTTATCTTAATCCTATAAATCAAAACAAAAAATTTGCAGAGATATTTTTATTAAATAAGCATATAAAACTTGCTTGTAATCGTATCACGTGGCTCAACTTCATGTGAACTTCTTATTAAGTTGCTTTCTACAGTATATTCTAGAATAAACCTATGCCAATGAATTAGAATTCTTAAATAATTTATGGGTTCAGAGTTTAAAAAGATAGTAGATATTTGGAGATATATGTATGACCATGAAGTTAACTGGAGCTCGAAAATATACAGAAATATAATTCGATACTTAATTTGAAGTACGAGATGAAAAACTAAACCAGCATAATCGAATACATATTTGACGCAGCTTTCTATATTTATTTTAAGGAAAAGGTCCTAATTCCTAAACGTATCAGAAATTAATCAAGTACGTTCTCTTCAAGTCTGTCATTTCAGTTTCGGGTTCAAGCCGAAATACTCCTCCAGCGTCTTTGTGAAGAACGAAAGATCGGAGCCGTCGTTCCGATGTGGAAACCGCTTGATTTTCTTGAAAGTTCTCGCACAATCAGAAACCTCGGATGCAGAACTCCTTGTCGACAACTCCACCATCATCGTCCCCGAGTCCAGTGATGAGCACACAACGGATTCGATGAACTCGGCTGGCGACCGTGCGAATGGCAGTTCTATAAGAAGGTTCTGGACCGATGAGCCTTGAACTACGCTCTTCTTGTCACCAGAGAGGGCCTTAGCAGCCCGATGGTCTTCAAACCGTTTTACGTTTGAACCAAGAGTAGATGACCCTAGTTGTCGGATTTTGCTATGCTGAAAGACGATGTGGTGTTGGGTTTTGAATTTTATTTTCATGGAGATCAATTTTTCCCTATCAGTCTATATCGTTTATAGTAGTACAAGCAAGCACTAGGTGGCCATCCTAATAGTGCTATGATATGAGCACGCTTCATATCCAAATTTCAATTTTTATACGTCATATGACCCCTCTTATGAGTTGATTCCAATCTCACATATAAAATTCAATAATACTGTCCCTATATTCAACATGTAATTTAGTTCATTCATGCCCCATTTGCCATTGTAAAAGCCTATTAAGAGTTGCTCCTTATCTGAGTTCTCTCACTTTAGTGATTATTCCCGCCCTTCATTTGGACCAATTTGTTACAATCTCCCACATTTCAATCATAGCCAAAACAATAGTATATGACATGAGTCGCATAGCCAAAGAAAGAGGATCTCAATTCCACATCCCTTTGTGAGTTACTTTAATCAGGATAAAGATTTCAAGTTTGGTGTTCGTTTGTTGATGACGGTAGCAAATTAGTCTTTCGGCCTTCCATAGATAGATTTGTAGAATTTAATTGACTAACAAATACCAAAAATTTAAGTGCTCATTGTTAATGCTCATAGCCCTCTTACGATTTTGATAAACACTCAATCTCATTTATTGGGGAAAACTTTCGTTCATATAGACATATAGATCATCTAAATAAATAGATCATTACAAACTCTTCCCTAAGGTTAAAGTAGAAACTTTAACACTTAAGACTAGATAGCCAGAAAGGCCTACTCCTCATTGCAAGAATTGTTTTGTTGAATTCTCCACAAAGTGGGTTGCCACTTAATCGCCACCTAAGCAATTGGAGAAGTTTTCCACTAAGTATTTTTCACTTTTAATATCTCTTAATTATTCCTCTTCACAATGAGTTACGATATTTATGGATTTTCTAAATGGAGATTCTAGATTTATTGACTAACATATCAATTTATATCCACACTAATAAGTAAGGGAAATAGATGATGACCTATTGTTCTGGACTCATATATGAGATTAAATACGATGGTTAAGTTTTTTCAAATTTATAAAACAGTGTCTAATTAATATTAAGGAAAGTGGAAGGAAATGGAACTTTGTGATGATGTGACATAAGGACAAAAGTTTCATTCCACCCAACTTTTACTATTGATAGGTATTGAGATGCTGGATTGTTTAGGTTAAATTGTTTAGGCATGAGATCTCTCCTCTTTCAATTGATCATTTCAAGAAACTCCACCTGTGTTTCTATGAGATGGACAGAAAAACATGACGTTCTCTCCAGATACATAGGAGATCATATCGTTAAGATCATGTGTTGGGCCGGGCCGAGACACCATGGAATCTAAGGAATGTTAGTATCGTAAAACATTGTCCCCAATAAGGCTAAACAATTTCAATACCCCCCTACAATATTGTTGCTATTTCATCCAAAAAAAAAAAAAAAAAAACCACTATTGTTATTGTTTTTGGTGAAACTCTGTAATGATAGGACCCTCTACAAAAATGGCATTGCTGATCCTTTTGCATTTTTCTTCCGGTGAATCTGGCACTCCGTGTGCAGCAGCGCTTGATTGTACTGTATTTTGCATATTGGTAAAATTTTGACTATGATGTAACAAGTCAATCACAATGCCTTATAATATGAATCTCAACCCACTGTACATTTGAATTCTAAAAAGTTCTTGTTGCTATTCCGTATGATGCTGTCACGTGGCATTACCAAGAGAGAAAACACTTAGTCAAACATCGATGAATGGCAGGGGCTCGAGAGCCCCTTGCCATGGAAGGCAAAAGGACCTTAACATTTGGGTCAATAACAGCTTATCTCAGTTTCCTATAATCCACTGAGCTGACCGAACGAACTCCTGCAATGATATATTTTAATAATTGAAACTCAATTTGGTTTTGATTAGCCAAGGCATGACGATGCATCAAAACATTTTCTCCTTGTCAGTCATATTGAAAGTCTAAATTCATTGCTCTCTATTAAAGCCTTTATGGTATACGGTATGCGGACAATAGTCAAACTCCAGCAGGAGCGTCCATCAAATCTGATGCGGCAAGACTGCAAAATTAAAGGGAACGATTTGTGGCCAATCCCAAGCAGCAAATAGCGGTAACAGATGAACAACCAGCCCATCCGTTGATGCCCTGCACGTTAAGAAATTGGAGCAGAGGTGTTTATCATGTATGTTGAATTTGACTAGTGAAGGTTTACTAGAGGTAGACGACGGAGTAGTAGCCATGCATTGGAAACTGAGGGGATAGGACTCGAATGGCAATCACTCCATCGATTTGACCGGCGGATATAAAGGTCCTATCAAGGTTGAAAGAGGAGGATTTGGTCATGCACTGAAAAATAATGATCCTGATGTTGGCATTCCTATGACATGTGAACCAAAAGTAGATGATTCTAGTTGCTGAATTTGGATCTGGGTGTTTGTCGTACATGTTGACTTTGACTAGTGAAGGTTTACTAGAAGTAGACGAAGAAGTGGTAGCCATGCATTGGAAACTGAGGGGACAGGACTCGAATGGCAATCATTCCATCGATTTAACCTACAGATTTAAAGGTCCATGAGAGGTAAGAAGAGGAGGATTTTGTCAAGCACTGAGAAATAATATTCCTGATGTTGGCATTCCCATGACATGTGAACCAAAAGGAGATAATTCTAGTCGGAATTTTGGATTTGGGTGTTTATCATGTATGTTGACGTTGACTAGTGAAGGTTTACTAGAAGTAGACGAAGTAGTAGCTATGCATCGGAAACTGAGGGAACAAAACTCGAATGGCAAACACTTCATCGACTTGGCCTGCAGATATGAAGGTCCATCAGACATAGAAAGAGGAGGATTTGGTCATGCACTGAGGAATAATGATCCTGATGTTGGCATTCCTATGATATGTGAACCGAAACTAAGATGATTCTAGTTGCTAAATTCTGGACCCGTGTGTTTATCATATATGTTGACTTTGACTAGTGAAGGTTTACCAAAAGTAGGAGTAGTAGCCATGCATTGGAAACTGAACAGGACTGGAATAGCAATCACTCCATCGATGTGATATCCCAAAATTTGACCCTATTTCGAAATATACAAAATGGTTATTCCATCGATGCACTTATGGTTACTTTACTCTGAACTGATCATTCACGAGTTAACTAATCTATTAGGTGAGGCCGTAAAGAGTTAAAACAAGAAAGACTAGAGAATTCGATTAGAAATCAACCGTTCAATCATAAGGATCTACAAGGGTCAATACTACGCTATTATAAGCCAATTAGCGAGCGGATATAAATCAATTCGACGGAAGTACATAGTCGACTCACGAGTGATTCCGCAAGATTATGTTTTGATTTCTAGTTGTTGTAGCTTTTGATTTCTAGTATATTACTCGATATGAAGAGTTCTCATGGTGAGATTTAGAAAGTGATATTATTATTGTCCTCTGTAACCAAATGATGAATCTGCCCACTACAGCTTAGGATTTACGAGAAGGATGGGAAGGCTACTTCCACTTGAAATCATCAGCAATAACAAAATATGTAGTGGAGGGACACATTGAAAGTTCTCTATGTACTCCTTGATCACATTGTCAGAAACATTGACTATTTTGTGAAATTTGCAACTTGCCCATCCCTCTTTTAATGAGTTTATCAATTTTCAAATATATGTTGCCACTGTTTCCATTGTTCTTGTTCTTCCAATTTAAGGAATAAAACAAAAAAAAAAAAAAGGTTCTTATTGACTCTTCATCTTCAATCGAGTGAGACCGGTTCCATGGATCCACCAGGGAACCAGACCGGACTAGTAGTCCAGTTCCCGGATGGATTCATGCAACAAACGGGTGGATCCCGGTTCCAATTTTTTGAAACCGGTCATTAGCGGGCAGTTCCCGGTTCTAGGTCGGAAATCGTCCCCCCGGACCATGCACACCCCTATGATAAACTGTATGAGAAGGCCCAATTGATCGAGAGGAATTTGAATGAACGGGCCCCCGCATCTAGGTTGCAATTCGTGCACAACAGGGATAGCAACCGGTTTGGGAAGAGGCCAATGATGAGAGGAAAGTATTCTGTTCCTCCCAACCAAAAGGGTGGAATTGGAAAGCCAGCACCCAACTCGAATGGTGTGTTGATTCTATGGAAGGAAACATGTACCAAACCCGTGTCCTGCTAGAACGGGAGCGTGCTACGGATGTGGCCAGCACGGCCACCAAGTGAAGACCTGTCCGTGCAAGCCCATGGTAGTACAGGCGCCACTGCCACAAATAGGGCAATCGGGAGGGACTGCATCACAGAATGCACAACAGGGCATTTTGAGCAGGCCTCCAATGCAAGGAAGGGTATATGTTGTCACTCGAAGGGAGGCGGAGGACTCGCAGAACGTGATTACAGGTACGGTCTCGTTAAATGACCATATTGCTTATGCTTTGTTTGATCCTGGAGCTACCCATTCATTTATTGCTAAGCAATTCGTTAAGTTAGTAGGATTAAGTTCAAAACCGTTGGAAGCAGTTATTAGTATATCCACCATGTTAAAGGATAAAGTGTTGTATGCGATCGGGTGTCTTACTTGCAAGTTAGTGATTGGTGAGCAAGAAGAAATGATAGATTTGATTGTGCTGGCCATATTTGATTTTGATATATTTTTGGTATGGATTGGCTCACCAAGCAACAAGCTATTGTAGACTATTATCGTAAAGCGATTTAGTTTAACCCATTAGCGGGTGAAAATTTCGAGTCTGTTAGAAGTCGAGGAGGACCCTCGATTACCTTAATTTCGTCACTTGAGGCAACCCGATTATTAGAGGTAGGTTGCTAAGGTTATTTGGCAACCGTAGTTAATACGTAAGTTGAGGAGCCAAAAATAGAGGACATCGCCATGGTGCAGGAATTTTCCGACGTGTTTCCTGAGGAATTATCTAGTTTGCCCCTAGAAAGGGAGATAGAATTTGTGATTGAGTTGGCCCCTGGGATGGAGCCAATTTCTAAGGCTCCTTACCGTATGCCGTTGTCAGAGTTAAAGGAGCCGAAGGTGCAGATGTAGGAGTTGTTGGATAAGAGATTTATTCGTCCTAGTGCATTGCTTTGGGGAGCGCCAATTCTGTTTGTAAAGAAGAAAGATGGTTCGTTGTACCTTTGCATCGATTATTGACAGCTCAATCAAGTAACGATCAAGAACAAGTATCCATTGCCAGGGATAGATTACTTGTTTGATCAACTGCAGGGAGCTTCAATATTTTCCAAGATTGACCTGAGGACAATTTACCATTAGTTGAGGATTAAGAAGGAGGATATACCGAAGATGACTTTTCGTACGCATTACGGCCATTATGAATTCACCGTAATGCCGTTCGATCTGACTAATGCCCCAGTTGCTTTCATGAATCTAATGAATCAAGTGTTCAAGGAGTATCTAGACCAGTACGTGATTGTGTTTATCAATGACATCTTGATGTAGTCGAGAAGTCTAGAGGAGCATGAACAACACTTAAGGATGAAACTTCAGACCCTGCGGGAACACAAGCTGTACGCTAAGTTCAGTAAGTGTGAGTTTTGGCTAACTCGTGTAACTTTCTTGGGTCACATGATTTCTAGCAAAAGGGATTTCCGTGGACCCGACCAAAATTGAAGTTGGTATAAACTAGCCGAGACCAATAATGGTGACAGAGATCCAAAATTTCTTGGGATTGGCAAGCTATTATAGATGATTCGTGAAAAGATTCTTTGCGATAGCCATGCCCTTGACACGATTGCTAAAAAAGGAAAAGAAGTTCGAATGGACAAATAAGTGTGAATGTAGTTTCCAAGAGTTCAAGAAAAAGCTGAGTACCGCACCCGTGTTGACGATTACGTCTAGTCTTGGAGGATATGAGATTTATAGCGATGCGTCGTATAGAGGATTGGGCTGCATTTTAATGCAACATGGGAGAGTTGTTGCATATGTGTCTCGTCAGCAGAGTCCTCATGATTTGAATTATCCAACGCATGACTTGGAACTAGCAGCAATCATCTTTTCCCTAAAGATTTGGAGGCATTACTTGTGTGGAGAAAAGTTCCAAATTTTTACGAACTATCAAAGTCTGAAGTACTTATTCTTTAAGAAAGAGTTGAACATGAGGCAACGTGGTTGGATGGAGCTTCTTAAGGACTACGACTGTGACACCTTGTATCATCCTGGAAAGGCCAATAAGGTCGTAGATGTGTTAAGTCGGAAGTCTTCGATTGCGTTGATGATGGTTCAGGAGTGGATCCTACTCGAAAGAGTTCGAGATTCGGATTTCAAGTGAGGTAGGCCACCTTTTAAGTCTCATGACTACCCTCAGAATTGAACCGGAAGTGTAGGTAAAGATTAAGACGTTACAGTTGACAAACCCTGAAATCCAGAAAGTTCAGCATGAGGATGCGGAAAAGAGGAAAGCTGACTTTCAAGTTACTAAGGACGGAACATTAAAGTTTCATCGGTGATTATGCGAACCCGACGATGTGGAGCTTAAGGAGGAAATCTTATCAGAAGCCTATTGTAGTAATTACAGCATTCATCCATGCAGCACAAAAATGTATTAGAATCTATGTCGATACTATTGATGGACCGGTATGAAAGCAGATATCACCAAATACCTTGCCAAGTGTCTGACGTGCCAATAAGTGAAAGCACAACATTGCAAGCTTGGAGGACTTTTACAACCTCTCAAAATTCCCAAGTGGAAATGGGAACATATCATATTGGATTTTGTGATGGGTTTTGCCGAGGAGTTAGCGAGGTAATGATTCCATATGGGCTGTAGTTGACAGGTTGATGAAGTCTGCTCACTTCATTGCCGTACGAAAGGATTTGGCATTAGACAGGTATGCTGAATTGTACGTACAATAGATAGTTCGCCTTCATGGAGTGTGAATGACGATCACGTCAGATCGAGACTCAAAGTTTATGACATCTTTTTGGAAAAGTTTACAAATTGCCATGGGAACTAAGCTGCAGTACAACACGGCCTATCATTTGTAGACAGATGGTCAGTCTGAGAGGACTATTCAAACCCTCGAGGAAATGCTGTGAGCTTGCGTGTTGGACTTTAAAGGAAGTTGGGAGGAACAGCTTCATCTAGTTGAGTTCGCCTACAACTACAACTATCAGCAAAGTATCAAGATGGCACCATTTGAAGCATTGTATGGCAGGGCCTGCAGGACTCTTGTCTGTTGGGATGAAATTGGAGAATGTAAGATTATGGGCCTTGAGTTGGTTCAGCAGTCAGTTGACGCCGTCAAAGTCATTCAAGAAAGGCTTAAGACCACCCAGAGTCGTTAGAAGAGCTATGCAAATAAGCGGCGTAAACCATTGGAGTTCCCAGTAGGTGAACACATATTCCTCAAAGTGTCACCAATGAGGGTACTTCGCGTTTTAGCAAAAGGAAAGCTAAGCCTGAGATACGTTGGTCCCTTTAAAATCTTGGAGCGAATTTATTGTCTCGCGTTGCCACCGAGACTTGCTCAAGTGCATGACGTCTTCCATGTGTCGATGTTGAGGAAGTACGAATCTGATCCAACCCACGTGCTGAATTTTGAAGAAATATACGTGGACAAGAGAGTGTCATACGTGGAAAGACCGGATCGAATAAAGGACCAAAATGAACAAGTGCTACGCAGCAAGACGATCCTCTTGGTTAAAGCGGTCAACCAACACCACGGAACGGAGGGAGCCATGTGGGAAAGCGAAGAGTCAATGAGATGTCAATACTCTCACCTTTTCGTGGAAGGATTGTACTCGTTTAAATTTTGAGGATGAAATTTTTGTAAGAGGAAAAGAGTTGTGACATCCCGAAATTGGGCCCATGTTTTGAATATATGAAATGGTTATTTCATTGATGCGCTTATGGTTATTTTACTCGAAACTAATTATTTATGAGTTCACAAATCTATTAGGTAAGGCCGTTAAGGGATATAAACGTGACACACTAGAGAATTCGATCAGAAACCGACCGCTCGATCATAATAATCGGCATAGGTCAATACTACACTGATATAAATCAATTAGCGAATGGATATAAGCTGATTCGATGGAGGTACGTAATCGAATTACCATCGAATGGACCTATGCTTAAAACTAGGGAGGACCAAGTTAGTTTTCTGCAGGTATGCATTCCCATATTGGACAAGCAATTTCAGTTCAAGCCTTTCAGGGATAGCCTTTTGGTAGAAAACTACTCTACCCTTTAGTTTAGAGTCTAGAGACTCCCAAATAGAACCAGGATGGTAACATTCCTAACTATCCAAGCTGCATTTCTCAGAAGATCCTACCAGGCTGGAGAAGAAAGAGGAGTTTAGAAAACCATAGAGAGAATTTCACAAAACACTCACTTTTCTTCAGGGATTCTGCCAAACACATTACATCATCCTTGACTTTTATAGGCAATAAGAGGTCACACACAAACAAGGACCAAGCTCACGGGTCCTGAAACAAATAGAGGCTTTTGAAAATCTCGGTAAAGAATTATTCGCACAGTATGAACAGTGACAGTGAACAGTGATTTCCCTAACCTACTGCTACTGTCACGCCCCGATCCTCAAGTAGGCACACATCCGTCTCACTTGGTTGATTTTATAATGCGATACCCCAGGACAATGTATCGCCGACCCTTTCATTTCTAAGCACATGCGGAAGCAGTTAAAATCCCCAGACAATAAAACAATGGGATAGAAAAGCAGGGCCATATTTTTCATATTGAAATTTATAACCAAACTTTTATACAAACCACAAACCAGAACACTTCACAACTTTTTATTCTAAACTCTATTCACATCAAAATGGAGATATCAAAGAAGATAAAATTTCAATCCATCTAGGCCGTACTCGCGACCCCTCTCGAGATTGTCTTCTTCTCCCAAAAATCCTTCTCCAACTCTTCCTCCTCAGCTCCTTAGCGGGGTCCTGAAATGGTTTTCCCCAAACTGGGATGAGACTACGTCTCAGCGAGTTCTACCCCACTAAGCCCGATTAGTGAACCATTATACTAAAGGCTGCCTAAACACGCATAGTTCAGAAGAGATACCTTAGCATCAGATCCCACCTGCAAGTCAGTACAATTCACAATAGGCACTCAAGCGATCATATCCCTGATCAAAGCATCGATCAAATCGACCTAGTCGATTACAAGCCAACAAGACCACTCATGGTCATTCCCATTCAGTCAATTAATTCACAACATCAAATCAAAACAATGATCAATCGACCTCGTCGATTACATGTCAGGCGAACCATTCTAGGTCAATACTCTCGAGTGCCAAGCTCATCAATGTGATTTATCCACTAGACAATTGCGTGCGTTCTTTAAGGCGCCGTTTTCGCCGGTGACATCCTTAGTCACCGAACCACACATGCCTATAATCATGTACTCAAATAGACAATTGTGTGCGTTCTTTAAGGCGCCGTTTTCGCCAGTGATATCCCCAATCACCGAACCACACATGCCTACAATAATGTATTTAATAGACAAGTGTATGCGTTCTTTAAGGCGCCGTTTTCGCCAGTGAAGTCCTTAATCACCGAACCATACATGCCTATAACAATACGAGTACTAGACCGATACGTGCGTTCTTTAAGGCGCCGTTTTCGCCTGATGATATCCCAATCACCGAACCACGTAGGTCCACAATAATGTATGTACTAAACCGATACGTGCGTTCATTAAAGGCGCCGTTTTCGCCGATGATGTCCCAATCACCGAACCACGTAGGTCTATACCAATCACGATTGGTTCAATTCCGAGTATTTCCAATTCTCTCATAACCCCATCCACTTTACAACTCAATCAAAGCATTATAAATGCTAAACAAACATACTCGGCCATCTACCAATCAATCATTCAATCTCAATCAATTCCAAATCAATTTAGGGTAAATCCCTAAAACATCACAATTTATTTAATTCCATACAACGTAGAGCTCAAATAAATAAACAGACTGCGCCACGACGATCAGCACAAGATTTCGGTCGTCGGCCATCAAAATCTTAATTTCCGAAAAATAATTAATTAATTAATTAATTTCGAAAATTAAATATTAAATATTAAATATTCAATTTAGCACAAATTAAAACTCAATTAAACAAACGGACTTCACCACGGTCATCAGCATAATTTTCCGGTTCCAGGCCATCTCAGTTGAATTTTCGGAAAATAAATAATTATTTAATTAATTTCGAAAATTAATTAATATTAAAAATTCAATTTAGCTTAAAATAAAGTCCGATTAAATAAACGGACTTCGCCACGATCATCAGCAAAATTTTCCGGTTCCAGACCATCTCCCTTGAATTTTTGGAAAATAAATAATTATTTAATTTAATTCCGAAAATTAATATTTAAATGCCCAAAAATCTCACTTAGGCCCGAATCATCAAATTGAAGCCCGATTAGGCGTCGGAAAATTCCCGAGATGCTTCCAATAAATAGTAGACCACGTCTACTTGTTAATTGCACAATTAATTTATTTAAATCACATCACAATTGGCTAATAATTGCTAATTACTTCTAATATAACAACCTAAACATAATTAATTAAAACTAAACCAACCTAAAGCATAATTAGCCAACTAATCCTGGATTAGTGAGATTACTCACCAAATCGCGCGCAAATCGGATCAATCCGACGGGGGCGACGCGAGGAACGATTATCCCCAAAGCACGGCTCGGGTTCGGGGCCCGGAAACGGCCCAAAACGGCCCAAGAGCCGGCTGAAACCCACTTCGTGGGTTGCTGGATTAGCTGCGAAACAGAGGAAAACAGAGATGGTTAGAGGCGGAGAGGGGTCGGGAAAGCAAGAGGCGGTCCGGTGAGGCCACAAGGCGGCCCCGGCGGCTTGCTCGGCCACTCACGGTGGCTGGACGAGACGGAACAGGGGCTGGGTCGGCTGGATCGCGCGGAGGGAGGAGCGGACGGCGGGACGGCAACGGGCAAGCGGGCGCGGCGCGGGCGGCGGTGCGGCGGCCGGACGAGCGGCGAGCGGGCGGCTGCTGTCTTCGTGCGCTCGCGGCTTCCGCCCGAGCTTTTTGCTTTCTGGTTTCGCTTGCTTCAGCGTGCGGAGGAAGAAGAAGAAGAAGAAGAAAGAAAGAGAGAGAGAGAGAGAGAAGGGATAGGGTTGGACCGGTCAAAGAGGAGAGAGAGAGTGAACGGTGGGGGCTATCCGCACGAGGGGAAAGGGAAAGGGGAAAGGAGAGAGAGAGAAAAAGAAAAAGAAAGAAAAGAAAAGAGAGGGAGAGAGAGAAAGGAAAAAGAAAAGGGAAATACATAATTCTTTTATGCAAATTTTCCTTTTCTCTTTCTATTTTATTTCGGTCTTCAATTTTCTTCCGATAATTTCTTTTCTTGAAATTTCGGGCCGTCGATAAATTGACGAGTGATGAGACGAGGATCCTAAAAATAAGAATTATGACGCGCTTAAAATTCGATTCCGAAATTGAGTTGATTTCGTGGTTAAAAATCGATCGGACGTGATTTTAGCTCAATCCAACCAATTAGGTAGCTTTTAGGGATTTTACAGGTGATACATCCCTTAACGGCTTCACCTAATAGGTTAGTTAACTCGTGAGTGATCATTTCGAGAGAAAAAGGGCCATGACGCACGCCGACGAAATGCCCATTTCACTTTATCGAAACGAGTCGAATTTCGGGATGTCACGGCTACGGGAAAAAAAAGTGAATAGTAACTTGTTACAATGAACTTGTGCGGACAGTAGTATTGTTCGGCGGTCTTGTCCGTCACAAGCATTGTAGTTATAGTCCGACTCATCTGAGCTGTGCATTGTTACTAGAAGATATTCATCATATATTTGTTCAAGTACTTCAAGATCATTTAGTGAAAGGATTTGGTTCAGCTGGTATGATGTAGATGCATATGCTTCTTCTTGTGCCTAGTCTGTATTGTCAGCGTCGGTGTCGGCAGAAATGCTTGATTGAGGCCAATTAGATGGTTGTGCATAAAAGGATGTGCCTATGCCTTGAGATAAGGACAAATGTCCTTGATCATAGGGGTCCTAAGAAAGATGACCTCCCCATTTAGCATAGAGGTCTTGGGAGGACTATGCAATGTCATCTGTGTCTACCATTTCATGCTCTTGAAATGATGCAGCTTGTCTAAATTCTTCTAGTGCTTTCTTGGCTTCTGATGCTAAGTCATAATGATTCCATGCAGTGGGTACATTATAATTCCATACATCTTCAGGAATAGTCTTATTCTCCTGACACAAAATTCTCTAGAGTTCTCGGTATTGGTGTTCATAATATCTGGATAAGATTTGTGAACCCAAGCTTGTTTGTTGTCCAGCTGAGGTTTATAGGATGTGGTACCTACAATCTGTGGGGCATTGATGATGTTGCCATTATTTGTGAAAAAATGCCATGGTCGTCAAAAGAATAAAATGGTGTGGACTTCAGGGTTTGGTTGCATGGTTCTCAATTCTTTTTGCAAGAGCCATAATGAGTTGGAGGATAAAACCAGTTGAGGAAATCTAAGAGATTTTTGTCATTCTCATTTTCAATTTTCCCTCTGCCAAGTCCAAATATTCTGGTAAGGTTGGCAATGAATCTTTTGGTTGGAATTTCAATAGCTACTAAGTAATTATTGGTCAAGTAACATAATAAGCATCGAAGTTGATCAAGAAAATCATCTTTCTTCCAAATTAGAGGATGTATGAACAGATAATCTGCATTTAATCCAAAATGATAAAGAATTGAATCTCCATTGAATCGGAATAGATCGTGTGGCATTGCCACATGAGTTTATCCAGATTTTCTGTAAGGTTGTCTTTCTGGATTTGCTCAATAATCTCCTAGAGATATCGCCAGCTTGGCCAGTCTTTGATCTTCTCAATCTGATACTTCTCATTGTAATGAGAAGTATGGAAAGCATGCCTCATGATATACATGTTGATTTCCGTTGATGCTTTTAGTCTTGACAAGAAGTCAGCAAGCACATTTTTCTTTC
Source organism: Eucalyptus victrix (assembly GCA_016097545.1). Lineage (NCBI taxonomy): Eukaryota > Viridiplantae > Streptophyta > Magnoliopsida > Myrtales > Myrtaceae > Eucalyptus > Eucalyptus victrix. The sequence continues at coordinate 52,928,496 of CM027842.1, forward strand.
CAGCAATGTGTTTGGCCTCAAAAGAGTATTTTGAAAACCATTCAGCCTATCGAAGCAATTGGGAATTTGGAACCTGCTTCTATTTGAATTTGGTCATCTGAGGGAAATATGTCATATCCAATTCTACCAAGAAGTGATGGCCAATGAGATGGAATTCAAACTTTTTTATTTCATTTTTCACCGCCAAGATTTCTTTGAAAGTGGAATGATAATGCATTTCAACTTGGGAAAAATTTCTACTTTTGTAGGCACACAGATGCCTCTTACCATCAATTTCTTCAAACAAAAGGGCGGCCCTGTATTCATCACCGGCGTCAGTCTCGAGAATTTGTTTTTTTGTTGATGAGATTTGTAGTTGAGGAAGAGTCTGCATAATTTCTTTAAGTTCAGCAACTGCTTTAGTCTGAGATTTTCCTCAAGGTGGGGAATTCTTTTTTAACATTGTTTGTAATGTGATTAGCAATTTTACAATATCTGGAACAAAATCTCTAAGATAATTAATTATCCTAAGAAATTGTTGAACTTGCTTCGTGGAGAAGTTTTCTTCAAAAAATTTTACCAACACCTAAGCAATATGTGGCCCTGGATAGTATGTACATTTGTTAAGGTGCATCCCAAGAAATTCAATTTATGTCTGAGCAATGTTCATCTTTCTCTAAGATAGCATGATGCCATGCTTTTTCACAATGTCTGCAAACTGCTCGAGAAGTTGGCAATGTGACTGCAGCAAGATATCATCGATGTATACTGCTACGCTTGACATGATTGGTTGAAAAATTCGACACATTGCCTTTTGAAAGAGGGATGGTGCAACCTTTAAACCAAAAGAAAGAACTTTCCATTGAAAATGCTAGTTTGGAAAACAAAACCCTATCTTAGGTCTGTCTTCAAGATGAATACCCAATTGTCAAAATCTGACTTTAAGATCAAATTTGGAATAGATTTGGGCTTTGGATAATCCAGCAAAAAGAGAGTTTCTGGAGGGTAAAGAGAATTTATCATCTTGGAGGAAAAGATTAAGCGGCTGGTAGTTAATTACCAGTCTAATTTTTCCTTGATTTTGCTCTGCCCGCTTGTTGACATAGAAAGCTTCACAAGCCCATTGAGAATTAGAAGTTTTAATAAGGCATTGCTGCAACAGTTTTAAGCATTCCCTTTGAGCTAAAATCAGGTGTTCTAAATTCATTCCCATATGACTTGCCTTGGTTGGATTGATATCTTCATTCTTTTTGAAAGGAATGCGAACAAAGAATTCTGGGTTTTTCCATACGATATTCGCGTCAAAGGACCATAAACCAATTTTCTATTGATATTATATTCATGATACGTAATTGAACCCTTGCGATTACATGAGAATCGAGGGTCGTCTATCATTCGAAGATGCACAAACGTGGGTTGAAAATTATCGACCACGGGTCACACGTGCTAAAACTCCTAAAAGCTACTTAATTGATTAGGTCGTACTAAAGTCGCGTTTGATTGATTTTAGCCACGAAATTTAATTCGGTTTCAAGAATCAAACGTTCAAGTGTGTCATGATTCATTTATTGGATTTCACCTCATCTTTCGTCAAATTTTCGATGAGTTCGAAATTTTTCGGAAAAATGATTTTTGGACAAAAAGAAAAAGGAAATGAAATTCGGATGGGGAAGCAAATTAGAAATTTGCTGCCCAAAAAGCTTTAATTTTGGGAAATTAGAGTTAAAAAAGATATTTGGGAGAGTAGAGATAAGATTAAAAGACTTCACGCTTGGGTATTAGAGCGGACGTTTGGAGTTGGTGTAGTTAGGAGTTGACCCTGACCTTTTGACCATTTTTGTTTATAGGTCGCATATGAGTTTTGTTTTGTGGTAGGCTTATATATATTAAACTCCTTGGGTTAACTTGACGATAAATAAATTGTGGTTTTTGGAAAATTGTCATTATGTTTTACTATCTCTATTTATGATGGTTGATTGGGTGTTTATTTAATTCACTTCCGCATGCATTTAATCGAAAGATAAAAAGAATGGGTCGGCGACGCGTCCTGAGACGTCGCATTTGTAATTGACCGCTGAGGAATGTTCACGTACTCGGGGTTCATGGCATGACAATTACTTTATATATGTAATTTTAGACTTGATGACAATGGCAATTTGTCACTAAAATCACATGTCATACCAATTATATTACTTTATCATTGATACATATTGATGAATCACACTCTACACATTCTTTATTTCATGATATTTATGCGAGTCAACATCTGTATTTCCAAAATCACAAGAAATGCAGTAAAATACACGTATTTAAGGTTCCTTATGTATTTCACATCTATAAAATTATCAAATATAAAAAAATAAATATCACAATGTAGAGCATCTTTATACAAGCACATAGACTCCAAGAACACCTCAAACAAAGTCTGGACACACCCGTATGTGCATCTGAAGTACTTAACTTGAACTAATCTGATCGATGGTTTGACCAGCCTAATCAGTCCGACCAGTCAACGGCCAACAACTAGTCTAATCGGTTGACTAGTTTGGTCAACAAAGAACCGGGTTGGACTCGGTTCGAGCCCTCATCGTCAGGTTGAGTCAGGTTGGGTCGTGGTCAATGAGTCAAGTCAATGAGTCAATTGGGTCAATCAACATGTCAGGTCGAATCAACCGAGGACTTGCGTCTGCATCCATTGATGTTAGCCTCATGTGTGGGCACGCATGAGGGCGCGTGCTAGATGCACACTGCCGCCTAGTGGCACGTGGCCGCGCGTGGGGGTGCATGCGGCCTTCCTTGGCGACGCACCAACAATGGTTTTGCTTGTCTTGACAAGCCCATTCCGTTTTTGTGATTAAAATTGATTTTTATTGAACAAAAAATCACGAAAAATGGCAAAAAAAAAAACTATGCGTTTGACTTCTAGGCTATGGCTACTTTGATATCACACGTAAGACACAAAAGAGCAAGCCAAAATCTCCATAGCTAGAATCAAGAATACATTTGTAATCATATAAAGAGATTTATGCACCTAATTTGGACCATTGTTCTTGATGTGGAATAGCAACGATCTAAACTCAAGAACTTCTTCTCTATTATCCTTTGTATCACTTGCTTAATGAGATGACCTTTCGCTCTTAGCGCTTAGTAAACACTTATTTGTGAAGATAATTGCGTGTGTTAGGGTTAGAAAAGAGACTTGAGCACTATTTATAGAGTTTCTAATTAGGCCATCTCATTACAGGCCAAGCTCAACTTAGCACATACTAGCTAACCTCTTATTAGACTAATTAGAAACCTCATATCATATCTTAAACTAATTTCGTAAAACGGTAAATTACAATATCAATTAATATAATCTATATAAAAAAAACTCTTTAAAGGTAAAGACTAGGGCAACGCATGCGTATATTCCATTTTCAAATAAATCTTTAAAGAGTTCTTTAACAAAAGTAAAAAGCCTACGAGAACAACTTTTTGATATCTCAATCTATAGATGAATATTTGCTTTTGCTATAATTTCTATATAGATAATAGAACGACAATGTAGAATAGTTACGGGGCCAAAAAATAAATATTTCAAAGCATCTAAATCAATCATGATTATTAATATATACATAGTACATTTGATTCGGTTATAGACAATAGTACTTATTATACGGTTCTTATACTAGGTCTACGTATCATGTTAGATTAATGTCTACCGTTTGAATTCAGATAACGATTTACTAGCCGAATTTTTTAAGAAAGATTTTCTTAGACGGATTTAAATCTCATGCATGGAGGAAGTCTGTAACAAATTTTATTATATTTTGTTTATGAAGGAAAAGAAAATTGTGTAAGAAAGTAAAACGAAGGTTTTCTTTCCCTTTCACTGCAAAGGTCAAATCCTTTCTGAAGAAGTGGGACCAGGGTCAAAATTGTTGACCTTGATCCACACATATAAAAGCGAAAAAACGAGGGTTTCTTCCTTGCTGAGCCCCACATGGGTTAAAATAGAAGGAAGCTACATGTCCAGATAAGCCGTTGTAGAAGCCACGCGATCAAGAAAGAAAGAAAACGAGTAAAAAGTCAAAGTTCTTCTTCCTGGAGTTCTTCTTTTTTTTTTTTTTTTTTTTTGGCGTATGTAGAGTGTTTTAATTTAAGCTTAAATGCGGAGTGATTTTATGCCGTGATTTTACATTCGAGTTGTTTATTTATAAATATTGTTGGGTTTGGGCTTAAATTTAGATGCAAGAAACATTCGAGTGTTTGAGCGATTGTAAACTCTGATTCTCCGATTATAATAGATTATTTGTTGTCGGCTTTATCTGTGAACTTAGGTTATGAATTCTCGAGCATATGAATGATTATAAATTCTAATTCTCTCGATTATAGTGAATTATTTGCTCGCTCGGCTCTCTCCATAAATGTAAGTACATTTGGGTTGAACCACTTAAATCTGGTTTCCTTATTATTTTTTATATAAAATTATCCCCATTTTAATGATCTCTGTAAGTTGATATGTTGAAGATGGATCGAGGAATCGATATCATTCCTATGTCCTCTTGCTATTTATGTCCCCTGTGAAAGCAGATACAAGCATTTACATTCTATGACTTTTTTTTTATGTCCCTTATTCAAATATATATATATATATATATATATATATATATATATGACATTTACTATTGCGGCTCCATAAATAATCTGATTAGATTCTTCCCTCTGTTTGATTTTATATATATATATAGTTTGAGAATATTGTTTCTATTCACTTGCAAATAGGGCTTGAGGTATTTTTTTTTCTTTTCTTCGTCATCCCTACAATCGATCTAAGTATTTGCATCTCGATGATTGCATACCTGTAGTACTTGGATAAGTTCATCTGCTCTTCAAGCATGATGGAAAATATCCTTCGATTTTTCTTTTTATCCATAAGTTGCGAAAGACTCGACATTTGTTACGTCCCTCTTTGATAGGTTTTCCAAAAAGGATTAACATGTGCCAAGGGATGTTATTTTCTTCTGCTTTATATACTCAAAGAACTATTGTTGCCATTATAGGTCCTCCCCATCATGTACTTTCTTTTGTGAAATATTCTCCCCTCGATATTGAGTAAGTTGAATCGTTAACCACACGAAATCAGGAAAAAAAATAATTTCAAATTCATACCTGCCTAATATTGCTTAAAATGGAATTCGCTAATTAAGCTAGAAAACGAGGAAGACAAAGTATCGGTATATCAAAACCATCATCGCTTAGTTTTCTTTATTAATAGAAGTTTCCAAAAAGTGAAAAAATAATCTCACTTTAGTCTTGCTCAACTCACCCTATTAGCATATAAATATTTGATCAATGAATTTTCAAGCATTTAACAGTGTCCGCACTCTCATGTCGACTTCTTCAATAAATAAAAAAAGGAAAAAAATATGGCACAACTAAAATACTTGGCGTATCGACAATACATTTCAAGAGAAAAAGATCATGAAACATATCTTATCTTATCTGTTTTTTTATTTTAGTTTTAATCTAGAATATTTCAATGATTTCGCCATTACAAAAATTTAGTGGTGTGAAGTATATATTGCCAATAAGGAGAACTTTTAGTTGTGATACCAACGGTGGTAATTATGCTATCGGAGATTTATTTTGCTCCTGTATATTTTGCTGATTTAAGGAAAAACAGTGCAACATAGGGGATGATCAAGCTAACCGAATAGAAATCAACGGAAAAGATAGCAGAGCGCAAAAATTAGAACTACACGTCCAAGCTTTCTCGGAAAATCTGACCTTTCATTTTCCATTGCCAAATATTTATTTCCACAAGAATGTTCATCCAAGAAAATCGAGTTCACACAAAGGCTTATGAACGAAGAGAACCAACTAAGGAAGTGCTTAACAAAACTCTAAACGAAGAAAAAACCCCGAGAAAAGAAACTAATCATCGTCCTTTGCGAGAGGGAATTCCAAGAACATACTGCATCATTGCTAAGGAATTTGTGGTCTCTCTCTCTTCCGTCTCCTTTCTTCCTTCTTTTGCATCTTGGCTTTCTTCTTTTCCTCACCTTCCCGTGCTAATACGTCGAATGTTTGTTCCCATTTCGTCTCCCCCGATCCGCCGGCAGCACTCTCATGCGGGACAGCATCATGATCACCCCTCCGCGCGTGCGATCTTTTCATCGATTCTTGACCTTGGATCGCCGCACTTCGATCTTCAATTCCAGGATCGGACCCGAGTAGTGGCCACTCCCTTAAACTCGTGTCAGTGTTCTCTACCGGTTGCACATCTTCCATGCTCGTAGCTTCACTCTTTACAACTTGATCAGAAACTTCTTCCGTCAATTGGGATGATCTTCCTGCTTCCGAAGCATTGGTGATTCCGCCCATTTCACCCGCGACAACACTGTCACTTTCCATTCGAGGCGATCCCTCTACCGACTCTTGACCTTCAACACTCGCATTTTGATCATGAGGAACGACATTCTCTCGCTCTTGTCCAGAGTCAACCCTCGCCATTTGATCATCACCAACATCACCGCCGCGTTCCCTTTGATGCGATCCTTCAGTAGATTCTTGATCTTGGATTGTCGCCGTCTGATCATCAGGAACATTCTCTTCCTCTCGTTCAGGGTCGACACTCGCAGTCCGATCGCCTCCATCTTGATCGGCAGCGCCACTTCTTCGCAAGCCAAGAATGTTCTCTGAAGCTTGCGTATAGTAGGAAAACCCCGGTACTGAAAAATTAGGCTGTGGAGGTGACTGCGGCGGTGTTGACGTTCGACCAGACTCGTCGCCACTCCCGCTTGCCCCTTGCGAATCTTGGGCTCTTTCCATCGGATCAGAAGCGGGAGGAGAATTCACTGGGTTCTCTAAGGAAGAGAAACTCGTGGGGCTTCTACGGTAAACTTACGCTCTGTGTAGTGGTTTCTCTCTGAAACTCTTGGGAGTATAAAATATAGAGAATGGCTTGCGGAGATTTAACGGGCAAAGTGTCGATCTCTTTATATAAGAGCCAAGTTCTTTGAAAAGCCGTTGAAAAACAGTTTTTTTCGTTCGTTTACAGTTAAAGAAAGCCGAACAAGTTAAATGTACACGTCCGCAAAGCCATTTCTCCGCTCGTTTTCATTCATCAAGGAAAACGAAGCACATTTTACTCAAATTTGTCAAGAAAAGCACATAGTGACCGTTATCTCTTGAATATTTACAATCTTAATACAAAACCCATATTTTTTTAATGAACAATAAAGAGAGTTGGCTAATAATTTCTCGGTTTCACCAATGATTGAAACCCAAGTAATTGGGTGGTGTAAGTCACTAATAGTGTAAATTTACTAATATACTCAGTAAATTTAGAGACTCCAAATCCAAACTACATCTTAAACGATGTTCTTCCGAGTCCCGGGCGTCAGGTAGCTGCAAGCGAACAACAACAGCTTGGATTAGATGGGATTTTTGGAACAAAGTATCTCACAAATAGGATCGACCTTATCTTTCAAGACCAATGCCCCATTTTTTGAATAATTTAAGCCAAACATTTCAAGATTCCTTCAAATTTAAATCAACCCCAGTTAAGCCAATCCCCACTATTCCCTCCAACCCAATTTTTTGAATAATTTCGCCAAACATTTCCAAGATTCCTTCATATTCCATTGTCACGCATCTGTCGTGCAGTTCTTCATGCATCAATAGTTAAATAACGAAAACATGAAAATAACTTCAATAATGAGTAAAATCTAACTACTTCAAAATTCCAAAGAAAACATAAAAACAGATCAATAATCATCAAATTCCTAGTTATTCCCAAACACTTCGCAAATCAATTGGAGAAGGGACCGACTTTTCTCCCTTCTCCTCGACTTTATGCTCCTTTCCTTCTGACGGCGCTGCTCCGTTGATTGATTTTGGTTTCACGGTCAAGCCAAAAACACTCCTCCAATGATGTCATGAAGTAGGAAAAATTAGGGCCATCATCTTGATCGTGAATCTCTTTGATTATCTTGAGAGTAGTCTTTCCACTGAAAAGCTTGCAAGTACTCTCTCTCCACTGTCTTTGTCTCTCTGTCCATTCGTGAGAGACCATGCGGAACGATTTGGTTGACGTTGTGCCATCATGGAGGAATCGGATTTCGTTGGGAAGATCCCTCCAAAATGAAAGTTGTCCTGCGAATTAATTAACTGAAGGAACTTATACCCTCTAATCTAATTATGGCTCCCAATACAAGTCGTTTTTTAAATGTTTGAAGTCCAGATTGATTTAAATAACTTGGCTTATCATATCACATATGTAGATTTTTTTTCCCATGTTTATCACACGCACACCCACACACAAATATATATATATATATGGGACTCTTTCTCTCTTCATAAATTCTTAATTAAAAAAAAATCTACTATTTAATGTTAATAATAAGTTGTTTACTCCTCGAGAACTCAATTATCTTGTGCAAGCAATTATAGTCAATGCCAAATTATGTTTGAAAGCTTCTTAATAGGCCTTAAGACAACACTATGCGCTGATATTATAAGTGAACTAAAGAAAATTATGATCGTTATTTGCAAAATAGACCCACTGATGGGTCCAATGTGGTTGGGGCCTGTTCAATCTAAATTTTGCTATTGACAATCGCTCATAAAAGAATTTTAATCGATTAATTTTCGATCCAGAACGGGCTAAGGTTTATTTATTTGTATTTCTTGATTTTGGCGAGCTATTTATCTTAATCCTATAAATCAAAACAAAAAATTTACAGAGATATTTCTATCCATTAATCTATTAAATAAGCATATAAAACTTGCTTGTAATCGTATCACGTGGCTCAACTTCATGTGAACTTTGACGTGCGGACCCAGAGTCCATAACTTTGGCAAAGGGACACTTAAGTGCCATAACTTACGAAAGGTACACTTAAGTGCCACATTTTAAGAAAAGTGGGACACCTGAGTGCCATCTCCGGCGAAGTTGGCCGGAAATCATACGTGGCATTAAAATATTAATATTTCTTGCTGATGTGTCTCGTCGGAGAGCTGAGTCAGCTCGAATTCAGCCAAAACGACGTCGTTTTGACATCATTTGAATTTTATAATAATATAAAAATTATTTAAATTAAATTTAAAATAAATTTATTTAAAAATAAATTTATTTAAAACATTTTTAAAAATTTAGAAACTTTAAACATTAAAAAAATAAAAAAGAATTTAAAAATTACAAAAAAATTTAAAAACTTACAAAAAATTTACAAAATTTTAAAAAAAAATTTAGAAAGTTACAAAAAAAATTACAAAAAATTACAAAAAATTTACAAGATTTACATAAAATTTAAAAAATTTAGAAAAAATTTAAAAATTTCAAAATTTCAAAAAAAATTAAAAATTTACAAAAAATTAAAAATTTACAAAAATTTAAAAATTTGCAAAAATTTATAAAAATTTATAAAAAATTTACAAAATTTACATAAAATTTACAAAATTTACAAAAAATTTAAAAAATTTACAAAAAATTCAAAAAATTTACAAAAAATTCAAAAAATTTACAAAAAATTTTAGAAAGTTACAAAAAATTTAAAAAATTTACGAAATTTACAAAAATTTAAAAAAGTTAAAAAAATTTCAGTCCTCAACCGGCACCCTTTTTTTTTTTTTTTTCAAATTACTTTTTTGTAACTTTTTAAATTTTGCAAATTTTTTTAATTTTTAAAATTTTATTTTTAAAATTTTTAAATAAATTTATTTTTAAATTAAAATTAATTAGTTTACATATTAAATTTTTTACCATGTCAGCACCAAAATAACGTCATTTCGAGTGTTGGCTAGATTAGAGCACTTAAATCGGCCAAAATGACGTTGTTTTGGTATAAGTTGAATTTTAATATAATATAAAAATTAATTAAATTAAATTTAAAACAAAATAATAATATAATTTATTTTTATTTAAAAAAAATGTAGGAGGAGGAGGAGAAAGGCAGCCAACGGCTGGGAGGGTTGGCCAGGCCCGCCTCCTTTTCTTAAAAAAATTTTCTAAATTTTTTAAAATTTTTTAAAAAGTTTTAAAAATTTTAAAATTTTTTAAAATTTTTTTGAATTTTTTTAAATTTTAATTTTTTAAAATTTTTTAATTTTTAAATATTTTATAAATTTTTATAGAATTTTTACAAAATTTTCTAAAATTTTTTGAAATTTTTTTTTATTTTTTTAACTTTTATTTTGTTTTTAATTTTTTAATTTTTAAATATTTTATAAATTTTTATAGAATTTTAACAAAATTTTCTAAAATTTTTTGAAATTTTTTTTATTTTTTAACTTTTATTTTGTTTTTAATTTTTTAATTTTTAAATATTTTATAAATTTTTATAGAATTTTATAAATTTTTATAGAATTTTTACAAAATTTTTTAAAATTTCTTAAAATTTTTATATTTTTTTAAATTTTTTTAAAATTTTTTAATTTTTTTATATTTTTTTATTAAATTTTAAAAATTTTCAGTTTTTTAATTTTTTTTTTAAATTTTTAGTTTTTTAATTTTTTAAAAATTTAACATTTTAATATTTAAATATTTTTAATATTTTTTAAATATTTAAATAAATTTAGTTTTAAATTAATTTTTATATTAAATTTTTTGCCACGTCAGCATTAAAACGACGCCGTTTCGCACTCGTTTCGCCGGAAAATTTACACGTCAGCGTTTTTGGCCGGATTTTGGCGGATTGGCACTCAAGTGATCCATTTTCTCCGATTTTGCACTTAAGTGTACCTTTCGTAAGTTATGGCACTTAAGTGTCCTTTAGCAAAGTTATGGCACTTGAAGCGTTCTTTTGCCTGTGAACTTCTTATTAAGTTGCTTTCTACAGTGTATTCTTGAATAAACCTATGCCAATGAATTATAATTCTTAAATAATTTATGGATTCAGATTTTAAAAAGATAGTAGATATTTGGAGTTATATGTATGACCACAAAGTTAACTGGAGCTCGAAAATAAACAGAACTATAATTTGATACTTAATTTGAAATACGAGATGAAAAACTAGACCAGCATAATCGAATACATATTTGACGCAGCTTTCTGTATTTATTTAAAGGAAAAGGTCCTAATTCCTATCAGAAATTAATCAAGTACGTTCTCTTCAAGTCTATCCTCCCTCTTTTCCTTCGTGTTGCTCCATCTGTCATTTTAGTTTCGGGTTCAAGCCGAAATACTCTTCCAGCGTCTTTGTGAAGAACGAAAGATTGGAGCCGTCGTTCCGATGTGGAAACTGCTTGATTTCATTGAAAGTTCTCGCGCAATCGGAAACGTCGGATGCAGAACTCCTTATCGACAACCCCGACATCATCGTCCCTGAGTCCAGCGATGAGCACACAACGGATTCGATGAACTTGGGTGGCGACCGTGCGAATGGCAGTTCTATGAGAAGGTTCTGGACCGATGAGCCTTGAACTACGCTCTTCTTGTCACCAGAGAGGGCCTTAGCAGCCCGATGGTCTTCAAACCGTTTTACGTTTGAACCAAGAGTAGATGATCCTAGTTGTCGGATTTTGCTATGCTGAAAGACGATGTGGTGTTGGGTTTTGAATTTTATTTCCATGGAGACCAATTTTTCCCTATCAGTCTATGTAGTACAAGCAAGCACTAGGGGGCCATCCTAATAGTGCTATGATATGAGCATGCTTCATATCGAAATTTCAATGCTAAATAATTTTTATACGTAATATGACCCCTCTTATGAGTTGATTCCAATCTCACATATAAAATTCAATAATATTGTCCCTATATTCAACATGTAATTTAGTTCATTCATGTCCCATTCGCCACTGTAAAAGCCTATTAAGAGTTGCTCCTTATCCCAGTTCTCTCACTTTAGCGATTATTCCCCGCCCTTCATTTTGACCAATTTGTTACAATCTCCCACATTTCAATCATAGCCAAAACAATAGTATATGACATGAGTCGCATAGCCAAAGAAAGAGGATCTCAATTCCACATCCCTTTGTGAGTTACTTTAAATAGGATAAAGATTTCAAGTTTGGTGTTCGTTTGTTGATGACGGTAGCAAATTAGTCTTTCGGCCTTCCATAGATAGATTTGTAGAATTTAATTGACTAACAAATACCAAAAATTTAAGTGCTCGTTGTTAATGCTCATAGCCCTCTTACGATTTTGATAAACACTCAACCTCATTTTATTGGGGAAAACTTTCGTTCATATAGACATATAGATAATCTAAATAAATATATTATTACAAACTCTTCCCTAAGGTTACAGTAGAAACTTTAACACTTAAGACTAGATAGCCAGAAAGGCCTACTCCTCATTGCAAGAATTGTTTTGTTGAATTCTCCACAAAGTGGGTTGCCACTTAATCGCCACCTAAGCAATTGGAGAAGTTTTCCACTAAGTATTTTTCACTTTTAATATCTCTTAATTATTCCTCTTCACAGTGAGTTACGATATTTATGGATTTTCTAAATGGCAATTCTAGATTTATTGACTAACATATCAATTTATATCCAAACTAATAAGTAAGGGAAATAGATGATGACCTGTTGTTCTGGACGCATATATGAGATTAAATACGATGGTTAAGTTTTTTCAAATTTATAAAACGGTGTGTCTAATTAATATTAAGGAGAGTGGGAGGAAATGGAACTTTGTGATGACGTGACGTAAAGACAAAAGTTTCATTCCACCCAACTTTTGCTACTGATAGGTATTGAGATGCTGGATTGTTTAGGTTAAATTGGATAGGCAAGAGATCTCCCTTCTCCTTCAATTGATCATTTCAAGGAACTCCACCTGTGTTTCTATGAGATGGACTTTATCTCCAAAAGACATGAACTTCGCTTCGTATGTGAAAGCAATAGCTCAGCGGTGGTGGACTATGTGTTGGGCCGCAGATAAAATAGGAGATCATATCGTTAAGATCAACGGAATGTTAGCGTAGTCCAATAAGGCTCATTTCAATAACCAATATTGTTCTTTTCTTTAATGTACATCAGTAGCTATTTCATCCAAAAAAAAAAAAAAAAAAATTGTTCTTTTTGTTTTTTGGTGAAACTCTGTAATGATAGGACCCTCTACAAAAGTGGCATTGCCGATCCTTTTACATTTTTCTTCCGGTGAATCTGGCACTCCGTGTGCAGCAGCGCTTGATTGTACTGTATCTTGCATATTGGTAAAATTTGAGTATGAGGTAACGAGTCAATCACAATGCCTTATAATATGAATCTCAATCCACTGTACATTTGAATTCTAAAAACTTCTTGTTGCTTCTCCGTATGATGCTGTCACGTGGTATTACCAAGAGAGAAAATACTTGGTCCAACCTCGATGAATGGCAGGGGCTCGAGAGCCCCCTGCCATGCAAGGCAAAAGGACCTTAATATTTGGGTCAATAACAGCTTCTCAGTTTTCCTATAATCCACTGAGCTGACTGAACGAACTCCTGCAATGATATACTTTAATAATTGAAACTCAATTTGGTTTTGATTAGCCCAGACATGACGACGCACCAGAACGTTTTCTCCTTGTCAGTCATATTGAAAGTGCGAATTCAGTGCTCTCTATTAAAGCCTTCATGGTATACGGTATGCGGACAATAGTCAAACTCCAGTAGGAACGTCCATCAAATCTGATGCGGCAAGACTGCAAAATTAACAGGGAAATTCGTGGCCAATCCTCAAGCAGCAAATAGCGGTAACAGATGAATTCACCGGCCCATCCGTTGATGCCCTGCACGTTAAGAAATTGGAGCAGAGGTTGTTTATCATGTATGTTGAATTTGACTAGTGAAGGTTTACTAGAGGTAGACGAAGGAGTAGTAGCCACGCATTGGAAACTGAGGGGACAGGACTCGAATGGCAATCACTCCACCGACTTGACCTGCGGATATAAAGGTCCATCAAAGGTAGAAAGAGGATTTGGTCATGCACTGAAAAATAATGATCCTGATGTCGGCATTCCTATGACATGTGAACCGAAAGTAGATGATTCTAGTTGCTGAATTTTGCATCTGGGTGTTTATCATGTATGTTGACTTTGACTAGCGAAGGTTTACTAGAAGTAGAAGGAAAACTGAGGGGACAGGACTCGAATGGCAATCATTCCAACGATTTGACCTGCGGATTTAGAGGTCCATCAAAGGCAAGAAGAGTAGGATTTTGTCATGCACTGAGAAATAATGTTCCTGATGGTGTCATTTCCAAGACATGCGAACCGAAAGGAGATAATTCTAGTCGTTGAATTTTGGATCTGCTAACATAAGATGTCCGTACACATCGTTTCACCATTCTTGAATGGCGGCATAGTCCCAAATACTTCAGTTGTGGCCAAGAGTAGATTTGTAGCACGTCGCGCGCTGACTTCAGTGTTGGACCCTTTCGTAATCTTCAGCGTTTAGACACAATTGCAAGCCCCCATGCTCTCGAACCGCTCCATTCAAGAGAAAGGGGACAATCCATTTTTCATTAGAAAAATAAATCGTGCGCTTGGATGATCCCAAATATCCTAACTGCTAAACACAGCCTATGAATTAAGACGATTCATATGGCAGACAGCTCAATGGTGATGCACATGACGTTAGACGATTACACAAATGTTGCAAGATAGGGGCTATAGTATTTGTTGGAGAATGTTTGGTATGACCTGCAGAGATTGCCCAAAGGACAAATAAGTAGTTGCTGCATTAAACTCTGAAACATCAAAGCACCCCAATCCACAAGTTTCATTACTCATATTCAATAATTAATTCAAACATCAAACATCGATGTCAAGAAAAATAAATCCTTAATTGGCGAGTCTAGACTTATAAACTTATGCATCAATCTACATCTCAATTAATAAACAAGGCAAATAAATATCGACATATCGTTCTGGATACATCATATGAGGTATTGAGATGCTTGATCGTTCCAATTAACGTTGCAACCTTTCTCTTGATCCTCCCTCCCTCCCTCCTTCCCTCCCTCTCTCTCTCTCTCTCTCAAATGTATACTCTCGAACATCCCCTTCATCATCATGCCTTGCACCTGCGAAAGTTGAGCGAACACCGTAATTCCCTCGAATGCAGGGTGTGCGGGTCGAGAATCCATGGTTCCGCTTCCATGTAATGTTGTGAACGATGCGACTTTTACCTTCAGGCGTCGTCCACCGCCAAAATGCCTTCTCAGATACAGCACCACCCCATCCACCCCAACTACTCCCTAACCCTCGGGGCTGGCGACATGCACCGCTACAGAGGGGCCAGCGAGGTGTACTTCGATCAAGATGGCAGTCACATTTGTGGTCTCGGCGCTTTGTGCTGTCCTGCTTGCGAGAGGGGTCTTCATAAATGTGGATTCTACTGCAAGTGGGGTGGAAGTTCGTGTCATCCTTGGGAATTCTACTGCAGCTCGTGCCCGTTCGATCTGCATGTCGGCTGTGCAATGGCGAGTCTTCTGCCGGACAAGGAGTCTGGTCCAGATCAGGCGACGTTTGAACATTTTGAACATCAATGCCCGCTGGCGTCGCGTGATGTTGAACAGGAATACAACATAAAATGCGAAGCATGCGATCTGCAGCTGTCAGGGGAGATATATGGGTGCCGCAGCTGTGTTTTCTTTCTCCACAAAACATGTGCGGAGTCGCCCCAGGAAATACAGCGTCACCCTTTCCACTCTCTCCACCCTCTCCCTCTCGTCTTTCGTTGAAAAGACCTCCAATGTCGTGTGCGTCACCGTCAGGTGTTGGCAGCCTACCACTGCAAAGACTGCAGGTTCAATCTCTGCCATGACTGTGCGAAGGAAAGTCTGCCTCGGCAGTCCACGGCAAGACAGAAGACAGTAGCCATCCAACCGATCACTTCTTCCACCAACATCCGCTGGCATTCTACTGCACAGAGAAGGAGATGCAAGTCCGTTGCGAAGCTTGCGACCAGCAAATGTCTGGTAAATTCTATGGCTGTCCAGACTGCTCTTTCTTCGTCCATGAGCGATTCAACACTTCCTCGATCCTGACCATCCTCTGACCTTCTCTCGACAAACCTGGAACCTTTTCGATTATTTCGCGAATTCACCTTATATCAGCTGCCTTGATTTATATGGCAGTGAAGAAGTATACAGTTGCGAAAAATGCGGCATCGATCTTCACGTCCCTTGTGCTCTTCAAACTTGCGCATATCTTGAGCAGAGAGCAAGAATGACGATTGAAAATCTGATAGATGAGTCTGAGTTGACACTAGCTCATGCACGGGGTTCCCGCCACTGCTTTTGCGATAGTTGTGGAAGCATTGCCAGGGTCCAGTTTATCGATGCAATAACATTGTGCTCCACAAATCATGTGCTGAAGCGCTATCGAATTTAAACCCCTCTCACCATCAGCATCGACTTGTTCTTCTCGGTGAACCTCCCTCAAGCGATTGCATTGTCTGTGGGGAATTAATCACAGGCAGGATCTGCTACCGCTATGAAGACTGTAGCAACCTCAAACTGCATTTTTCTTGTGTCCAAACGCCAACTCTAAAGCATCCACTCCATACGCATGGTCTTACTTATTTTCAGAGAAAGCACAACCCCAACTTACATTGCAAGGCCTGCGGTAAGACATGCGTGATTGACCTCTACTGTTGTGAGTTGTGCAATGTCCATATTCACTACGATTGCCTTCAGATACCACAAACCATCAAAAGACCATCACATTGATGTGTTGACCCTCCACGAATCAATTGTTGAAGATGATTCTGGGGAGTACTACTGCGACATTTGCGAGCAAACAAGGGATCCGGAGCTATGGGCTTACTATTGCAAAGTATGCGACTTGATTGCTCACATTATATGTGCAGTATCTCCGGTAAGTTGATCCTCTGGGTATGCAATGCCAGAAATGGATATGATCAAAAAAGGTTGTAAACAATAATCTAATGCATCAAATAATGGAAGATGAAAACAGATACATCTCCTAATCAATAGCTCATGTTAAATATAAGTTTATAAGAAATTAGGACCAAGGTCAGTCGAAGTTTTAGTATATGAATAATTCAAAGTACATGGAATACGTATCATCTGCAGCATAGAAGTCAAGAGCACATGCACATATACTCTCTCGTAGGAGTCGCCGTTAACCATTTTACAATCATTTCGGATACAATAACTAAAGGAACTTGAGTCAATTTTTCAGGTGAAAGAGAAACCTGCCCTTGCAAAGCTGGATGAAAAAATTGAAGGCGTACAGCAAGAAGTGGACGAAATGAAAGCCAATGTGGAGGAACTGACGGTGAATCTGGAGCAACTGACAGCAAAACTGAAGGCATCGCGGGAAAAACTGGAGGCTTTGAAGAAAGAGAGAAGCTGAATTAAGAAACATGTAACTTATGAAGTGTTTTAAGTATGCGTAGAAGCGTAGGCTGTCACAATCGTAAAAACATGGGACCATGTGTCGCATTGGCCATGTTCCTCCGGTGAACTCGAAGGTCCTGTGTTATGCTCTGCAGGTTACCGTGGCATTCAGTGTCTAATTCATCAAATCAAGTTGACGCCTAAGCCTGAAGTTTACCATGGCATTTTCTATCCAATTCATCAAATCAAGGTAACACCTAAGCCGTCACTAAAGAAAGTTGTCCGAAGTTATAACTAAAGAACGTAAAGGGAAATTTGAATTTTTTAATTTTACTTCATGTCTCTATTGATGTACCAGTTAAATAGTACACAGTTACATGATGAAGGCAAAATTGATTCATTAAATCAAGGAAAGTATCCTCAAATTGAAGAAAGGATTTTAAATTGAAAAAAAATTTTTAGAAGTTTTTGAGAAAGTTGAGCACGGTGGGAAGAGATCAAAAATCTGATGTTACTAGGTTTTAGGATGATATGTTAAATCATATTAACCCCCCAACAAAGTTGAGCACGGTAGACTGAAGTTGAAGCTTGGTCTGCAAAAATCTGATGCAATTAGAACTCGCACCTTTTGTGAAAAAATCTATAATTTGATATTTGCTGGAGATAAATTAAACAGTGAGTCTTATGCCCAACTAGTTCCCTGACATAATGAAAATCAACAGCGACATGTTTCTTTCTTGAATGAAAAATTGGATTGTAAGCAAGTGAGATTGCTGAAACATTATCACACCAAATAGTGACCAGCGTAAAGAATGGACTATGCAGTTCACGTAACAATGAACATAGCCAAACTAATTCAGCTGCAGTGTGAGATAGACATGGGTACTCAGCTTCAGATGAAGAACGGCTACCGCAGCCTATTTCTTAGCACTCCAGGAAATGGGGTTGGAACTAAAGAAAATACAGAAACCACCAATAAAGCATTGATCGATGGGGCAGCCTGCCCAGTTGGCGTCATGGTAGGTAGTGAGGTGGTGTTAGCCTAGACGAAAGTGAAGACAGTAAGTGATTGTACCTTTCGAATAACACAAAATGCATTTGAACACCACAAGATGATCCCCAGTCGGAGACTTTAGGAACTGGGAAACTTGATTGATGGTAAAAGAAATGTCAGGACGGGTCATGGTAACATACTGCAGCGCTCCAACAAGTGGGATCCCACTGATAAACAATGGGATCCGATGGTGGAGGCCATCACCTTGGCTTAGTTTTTGAAACATTGTAGGCGTTGAGACTAGTTTACGTCCGTTCATATTTGCATGCTCCACAACATCCATAATATACTTCGCCTGATTAAGCTGTATGCCTTTGGAATTACATGTCATTTGAACACTAAGAAAATAAGAAAGAGGTTTAAGGTCCTTCATGCAAAAATGATGGCCAAGATATGAGATTAACTACTGCAACACTAAAGTATCATTGCCAGTGAGTATGATCCATCAACATACAAGAGGAGATATAATAGTATATGCCTTTGGTGGAAGATGAACAATGATGGATCAAAGTTGGAGGTGGTGAGTCCAAACTCATGGAGTTTTGAATTAAACTTTTCATACCAAGCTCGAAAGGCTTGACAAAGGCCACAAATGGATTTATTCATGTGACAAACATGATTAGGTTTGCTTGAATCAACATAGCTTGGAGGCTGGGATATGAACATTGTTTCCTACAAACCACTAAGTAAAAATTCACATTTGACATCTAATCGTCGAAGTAGCCAATTGCAAGAGACCACAAGAGATAAAATAATTTGAATGGTGGTAGGCTTTACCATGGGACTGAAGGTCTCAACAAAGCCAACACTTGGCTATTAATGAAAACCCTTAGCAACAAGTGAGCCTTGTAGCAACTAATGGAGCCTTCCAAATTTCGTTTAATTGGAAATTCCCATTTTCAGCCAACTACATTCATAGCAAGATCATAAGGGACCAAAGACCATGTTTATTGTTGTTAAAGAGAGGTAAATTCTTAATAAACAACATGACACCATTAAGAGTCTTTAACCACTTGAGAGTAACATGTTGGCTTGGAAATATGGTTGGTAGTAAGTACAAGTGGAAGTGGGTGAAGGGTGTAGGAAAAGGCATTTTGTTGATAATACCATATTTAGACCTTGTTTGCATTGGGTGAGTGGATGAAGGAGGGATAGGTTGATTGTCAATAGGTGGAGAAAGGGGTTGGCCAGAGGTCTACAAGGTAGAATGAAGAAGGCACCAAGGAGGTGTCATTAGATGTGAGAACGATTTGTGAAGTGGTGGAAGGACTACAATGAACATGCTCAATTTGAATGACTCCAAAGAAATTGATACAATGAGGTGGAAGATGTGAGCAATGAGTGGGAGTGAGGTGGGAGTAAGGAAACTTAGTTTCATGAAAGACAACATAATGAGAAATGTATGCTCGACCAGATAAAAGATCCATACAACAATACCCTTTATGATTGGAGGTATAGCCTATAAAATAATAAGGGGTCAATCGAAGTTGTAATTTGTTAGCATTGTTCGATTAGAGCCATGGGAAGCAAGAGAACCAAAGGTTTGTAAGTGTGAATAATTGGGAGGGGTGTGAAATAAGGCTTGATATGGGGAAAAGTACAATGTTGAAGTATGGGCATACAATTAATCAAGTAAATGGCTGTGGTGAAGACTTCTTACGAAAATTTAGAAGGTATCTAAGCATAGGTCATCATAGCTAAGCAAATTTTGACGGTGTGGTGGTGCTTGCACTCCACAACACAATTTTGTTTTGGTGGGTTGAAGCAAGAATATGCATGGATAATGCCATATAATTAAAGAAAATTGTTAAAGGTATTACTTGTGAATTCGCCACCACCGTCTAAGTGAAATGTGGTGATAGTGTACGGCAAAAGATTTTCAAATTACTTTTTAAAATTAAGAAATATGTCATCACAATAATATTTTAATCTCATAGGAGATAACCAAAAATATTTGGAAAAATCAATAACAAAGATAACATAATAGGAATATTGAGAACAAGATAATTGGGAGCATGGCCCCATACATCACATTGTAATTATTCTAGAGGACGATTAGATGTAGGATGGGACTTGGAAAAAGAAAGCTTGTGACTCTTCGCTCGCTAACATGAAGAGGAAATGCAAGAGCCCGATTTATTGGAAACAAAAATGATTGAGAAAATGACCCATTAAATGTCATGAGAGGGGTGACCAAGCTGAGCATGCCACTAGTTTGTGGTAATGGAGGAATTGTCATGAACCTTTAAAGTGGTAGATGATGGTGGAGTACGAAGTGGGTATAAGCCTTTCTCAACTAGCCCTTATTATAGTATCCTCACTAAGTCATTGTCCATAATATAAAAAACAAAGGCATTTAAGCTAAAGAGACAAATGTTATCTTTGGAAAAATGGTAAATAGATAGTAAATTGTGTAAAGCTGTGGGTGAAATATAGATTTGAGGTGAAACGGTGAAGAAGATGATGAGATGATGGTGGAACCAATATGTGCAATGAGCATACCATGGCCTTTAACTATCTCAACAGTGTCATTACTATCATATGCAATTGAAATTTGGAGATCTTCGAACTTCGGGGTTAGATGATGAGTGGCTTGTAAAATTGTAAGGAAAAAGGGGTTGAACAAAGCTCTTAATAAAGTCCATAGGCATTATTAATAATGCATTAAACTATAGAATACACTTGATGAAATCACTTATGTAAGTATGAAGTAAGGCGGCTCCTATAAGAATTGTTGATGATAATTTCTAAAACACTCATGAATAAACCATGCACTCGCATAACCTATTTATGCAAAACTGTGCTAAACAACAAATTTTGTGGGAGTGTAATATAATTGATGAAAATTATTATTCATAAAAAGCAATGCATGGTTTAACAAGCACTCATTTTGACGCAATACTATCTAATAAGCCAGCATTATTTCTTTCATTTCTTTTCAAAACCTTTTGAAATATATGGAAGACGGTTGGATATTTCAATAGTTTTCATCATTTATATCATTTCTTTTCAAAACATGTTGGAATATGTGAAAATTTGTTAGATATTTCAATAGTTTTGAAATATTGAAAGCCATTAACTCTATAATGATTTTTTACCATCATCAATTTGTAATAGGTTTTTGTCCACCATTAATGTAAAATGGCTTTGTAACGTTTTATAACGGCTTTATAATAATGGCTTCATAATATTTGATTTATTTTCATAAACCTTCCATTATTTTGTAACAATTTTAGAACAATCATTATTTTAATTATCAATTGATTATGAAAAATGGATCTTTTTCTTTTACTTACAAATTATTATTTCGAACGTAAGTGGAAAGTAATATCAATATATCAAAATAAGAATATCTTTTTTCGACTAAGTCTCCTAATTGGGCCATGCGTTTTCCGTTAGACCAACCAACTTCAAACAGATTTTACAAATTGAAAACAGTGAATACAAATATTCACTGAATTTCGCAGAAGTTGAGTTCATCGAAACTGCCACCAAAGAAGTTCACACAGATACATATGGGAATGAAGAATAAAGCAATCTGAGGTAAACTTCAACCGTGTCAATGCTTCTAAATGAGAATTGAAATCAGGGAATACGTTGCTAGATATTACATACAAAAATAATAAAGGATAGCTTCCCAGAAAGGTGCCTCCGTAGCTACATGCCCTTCTACCTCCCCTCTAAAGTACTCACCAACCGAGCTGCAAATGGAGTATTCTGCAGAACAAGAAAGCTTTTAAACAAGCACTGCCAATTATCCAAAATCCACAGGTACCTCTTGTTCACATAACGAGAAACCTTGCACGAAGAGCATGAGTCCTACTCCACCACTTGCCCAGTGTGGCTCCAATAACTCCCCACGGTACCTAAAACAGGCAGTTCGTCGGAATCCGGCCTTTCAACCACCTCGGAGATGTACAAACAGAGAACTGCCCGAGGTCTTCTACAGTAGGCACTCCTCCAACTGGCTGGCCTTTGTCACTCCTGGGCATGCTAGCTCTTTCTGATGGTGAATTTCCAACCGAGTCATTGCTACATTTGGACTTGGGTGTGGCTTCGGAATCAACCAACCAGCTCGAAAGGCTTGTATCAACTGCGATTTCTAGGCCAGTGAACTTAGAGTTGTTTGAACTTCTTTTACAAAGGTGATTGGCTGGCGTGAAAGTGGACTTTGGTCCAGTGGACAAGAGAACCTCTTGCTCCTTGTGGACATTCTCTTTGTCCTGGTTCTTTGTTGGAGAATTTGCCCTTGCTGTGACAGCTTTCCGCCGAGGAAGATTTTCAACTGGTTTTAACACCGAATCGACGTGCTCGCTCCCAAATGGAACACTCTGGTTGAAGGCAGGCGCGTCGAGTTCATTCCGGCATGAACTCTTCGCAGGGAATGGACTGTTAACCTCCTCCTTTTCCCCAGCTTCAGCGACAAAGAAATGTTTCCTAGAATCTATCGACAGAGAAAACAGAGACTCGGATGATTCTTCTTCTGCCTCAAGCTCTCCATCGCAAACGCCAACTCCGTCGTCTTTGACGCCGTCCTCTTCCAAATCGGTGTCTTCAAGGTCAGTGCCTCCAAGCTCATCGTCACTGCTTGCGCAATTCGTGTACCTATTGCTCAAAGCGCAAGACGACCCATTTGATTCTACTAAAGTCGAACGACGAACCGATTCGCTTTCTCTCTCTTTCGCCTCTTTTACACCAATCCAAACATCACCAACCCCAACTTCTTCTTCTTCTTCTTCTTCTTCTTCTTCTTCTTCTTCTTCAACAGCAGGCAAAACCTCATAAGTCTTGACATTCAAATCAAATGCAACTTTCTTCTTGCCATGGTTGGGCTGCTCCAACTGTTTCTCATCACTCACGCTGCAAAAAAAAAAAAAAAAGACCCCAACTCCTCAAAAGACTGAATTGATATTCACCAAGTAAAACGCCAAGAAAAATCCCAAGATGAAATCCTACACCCCACCAAACCCATTACCTTGAATCTGTTTTGATCTCAATGAGAGCTTCGGTTTCTGTTTTCTCTATGGATCTAGCAGGCAAAAGAGCTTTGGCCTGGCTCTGGGATGTGAAACGAGCCAAAAAGATCAGAGCTTTATAGCCAAAACGGAAGGGAAAGTAAAGAAGACAGAGAAATTACAGAAGAAAATAGTGAAAGATCCATACTTGAGGCTTGGAAGGAGAGATTTGAGCTGATCTGGAGCGCCGGTGATGCTTGGAAGCATTAAAACAACCCAAAAGGCAACCCATCATAAAGGGTCGAGATTCAAACGGCTGGTTCGCAAGCGTTCATTGACTTCTGTGAGAGAGAGAAGGTGGAAAGTTTGAAAGAGGAGAAGTAGGCGGCCCAAAAAGTGACCGTTGCAGATGCGGAAGCTATTTTTTTTTTTTTATTCCATTTGATGTCTTCTCCAGTTGTGTCAGAATAAATTACGATTTATTTTAATTTCGATGTAAATTGCGGTGGGACATTCTTACATTTGAAATCTATTATTTGGGATCCAACAATTACTCGTAAAAACATAAATTCTCTCTTAATTTTGTGGATATGAAATTTGTCCGATTTATCTTTCCAACAAATAAGAACAAAATCCCCAATACCGACTCTCTCTCTCTAGTCTCCCCCCAACTTTCCAACTCTTCAATTTTACTGAATTTCCTTCTCTTTATTGCCCTTTGCAGTTCGCCTTGTCGTTTTACTATTCCTCGAGTGACCTTATAGCTGGCGAGATGTCAGGGTTCAGTGCCAATTCCATGATGGGATTGGACTAGCCGTTTTTGAGCATTCTTAATACAAGTTGAGATTACTTCGTGGTGATCCAGGAGCTAATTGGTTCCTCTAATGACAACTTCAGGATGAATTGGAAAGACTCTTGACGAGGTGCGATCCAGCTAGCTACTCCTCTGAGCAAACCCAGTTTGGCAAATCCATACAATTTGGATAACATGAAAGTTATCAGTATAGCTACTGCATTATCATTTACTCAAAGCGAACTACTGAGTTGTAAAAGTTCATTATAAGCTGCCAAACATATAATTAGATTGAATATGGTTAGAAAAAGAGGAGCAGAAGACCTCTAAAAATATCTAAAAAATGTAGACAGGATAATTGAATATGAAAGCGATAAATTGAATATAGAGAAGCCAAGTCTAGAACAAGCACTGGACTACGTCACAACACTTCCTAATAAGCTGCAACCTTATCTTTGTACCTTTAGAACAATAGAGGACTTATGAAACTAAAGATATCCCCACTCTTTGACTTAGATTTACTGTCAATTCCTGCAAAACCGAAACTACCCCCGGTCATTTTTCTCAGATCGAAAAAAGAGCACTAACAATCGGGTTTTGCCCAAAAGACAGTTCAAAAAGAATACTCATCAATCATCATGACATGTTTATGGGGAACAATGGAAGATTTAGATACAAAGATCGTTGTTTGGCAACTACAATAGAAACAGACAGTTAAAGCAATGTGAAGATCGAATTCCATTACCGGCTCCTCATCACAAGGGCCATACAACAATTAAAAAAGATCCTGCTCTTCTTCTCGAGCAACCACTGATCTTCAACTCTTCAGGCAGACACAATTGCCCCCCAGAAATCTCTCCCATAATCTCTGAGATGAATTCCAACCAGAAGAATGATGTTAGATTTCAGACGTAATGGCCTTTTGCTCTCATTCCACACTGAGAGTTTGAAGCTATGAGTAACAAAGAAGCTATTGTTCTTCCACGTGTTCACTCCTATGTTGCCCCACGTCCCCACTTCTGGCAGCCGCTGGTTTCTTATGCTTCCTGGTCTTAGCTTTCTTTGCTTTCATGCGACGTTTCTTCTCATTCGCATCAACCCAGGTGTAGTCTGATGGAATGTGGAACGGCTCAAAGTCATCTTTGTAACGATGACTATCGCTGTCACTAGATTGCCCACCACGGCTCCCTCTCATCCAAGAAATCCATGACGTGGACCCTTCAGATTCTTTCGATTTCGCATCCTGGAAATGCGCTGGGCTTGAGGGAGGGGTTGAAAATTCTTCCAGGGGTTGAAGTTCCTCAAACTTTGTAAATGTGACAAGAACTCTGATGGTGGGAACAATAGGTATAGCAAGCTGCAACGAATATGCCATATTCAGTTAGGTGATCATCTGATGATAGAATGCAAGTGCCAACAGCGCAACCACTGCCTTTTCTAATTTGTTTCCAAGTAATTTTCCATGGCAAAGTTTCTAGTTGTTGTAACCACAAGTTGTAAATCTGTTTGTCAGAAATTCTTCGATGTCTTTGGAAGTTACTCATAACTTTTCATCATATTGTTTTCGAGAACAGTGATCTCCAACAGCATTTTATAAACTTAATCCAGCAGAAAAGGAAACCATCTAAGAAAGAGCACAAGTTACAAGAAAGACATGATAGTTTCTGAAATCACAACCCCACAAATGCCAAACCCAGTTATGTAACAAGCAACAACAACATACGTCTCTTTAGCTTGACCATGATAAGTCTGGAATACACCAATCTGTGAGGTTTCTTGACTTTTTTTTCGATTACAAAGACCATTTGAAAACCAATCGCACATTAAAACTCATGACATGCCCCAAAGCAGTTTTACCATATTACTATTATGTACTGAGTGCCTCAGCCTCATCCACATGTACATCACACGCGTACACTAGCAGATAACTGTTCTTAGGGATATAAGATTGCAACATGGCAAACCATGAGTTTGGTGTAACTGAAACACAGAAAAACATAATAAACTGCACCAACCCAAGCCATGATAGATCTGCCCTACCAGCCAAAACAAAAGGCTGGAAAAGCCAGTACAACAATAAAATTAGAACCAACAGATGCAGAAAACTTACCTTGACAGGAAATGTGCCCGATGGAAGTTTTGTAGTCAGAAGCTCCCTGAGTCTCCTAATAGCCTTAACTTTGTTGGCCAAGATGTCAAGCAAAGGTAAGAGCTCATCTGTTTTCAGAGGGAAGTCTGGGGTCAAATAAAGAACAGGTCTCAGACCCTTTTTATACTCACTTTCATGCTTAGATTCACCATTGACCACTTTCTTCTTCTTTTTCTTGGAAATTTTCTCCTTTCCCTTCTTAGAATCTACCAAGTCATCCTTAGCAAGCTCGGAGGATGCTTTTTGATGATCCATTGACTTCTGATTGCTACCTTCCGGAGCCAACTTCGAGAACTTCCTTAATATTTTTGTATCATCAGAATCATCAGTTCCACTCTTTGCCCCCTTCTTCCAACCAAACCAACTCTTCTTTTCCTTAAGAGCACCATTGGATTCACAATTTTCATGAGCACCCGCTGAACCATTTTC
Source organism: Eucalyptus victrix (assembly GCA_016097545.1). Classification (NCBI taxonomy): domain Eukaryota; kingdom Viridiplantae; phylum Streptophyta; class Magnoliopsida; order Myrtales; family Myrtaceae; genus Eucalyptus; species Eucalyptus victrix. The sequence continues at coordinate 52,955,136 of CM027842.1, forward strand.
ATGACAGTCATCCATCGCATTATCGTCATCCTCTACACCATCAGCATTTCCCACATGGAGCGCAGATTCTAACTGAGCCCTCTCCTCAGCGGTCAAGACATCATCATAATCATCATTTTCACCACCATTAACCATCCTTTCTTCATCTTCCACAGCAAAAAGCTCCTCATCTGTCATAGCACCAGGAACCCTTCTCGACTTCACACTGACCATCACATGGAGCATATCATAGACTTTAGCTTTCCAATTCCCAACCATCTCAGTCCTTTCTTGCCGCCTCCAATTTAAATGCGGGACAAGCTCTGCCTGAGTAACATCAATGCCTGGCCTATACATATTCGTTTGAGACATTAAGGCTACCTCATGTGCAACTTCTGCTTCACTTGGTTGGGCACCAGCTCCTTCCAAAGCATTTGTGATTTCTTTCTCCTTGTGTGCAAGAACAATTAAAGACCCCCTGGGCAAAGATATGTTACTATCCTCAGAAGAATAGCCATCCCCAAGAAACAGAAAAGTCTGATCCGATCTCTGGATTCGAAAACCATCAAAACCGGCCAGAGTCATGTCAGCTCGAAGGTTGGAACCACGCTTCCAGATGCGATACGTATCTGATGGAGCAATGCGACCAATAAATGGAATCACAGAACTCTCAAAATGGAAAGTTATCTCCATATAGAAATCACGTATACGAGCCGCTGAAGCAACTATACGAGGAAGTCTCCGGCACCATTTGGCCCAAGCTAGGGGCTGGTAGTGGCGTGCAATAATCATAGCAATCGATTCCTCTCTAGTGCACACGGCTTCTTGCAGAGCACTCCAGCCATTCTCATTCTGGAGACTCCAATCTGCACCAGCTGCCATCAAAATCTCCGCAGATATCGGATCCCGGATACGCACCGCAAGGTGGAGAGGGGTCTCCCTCCCGGGAACATCACGCCGATCAATGATGGCCGAGACAGCATCAGCCCTCTTCTCGGCCTCGAGGGATTCGGCTTCAGTGTTAACCTCGCCAGCCTTTGCAAGCCGCGGGAGGGAGGAAATAATGCGCTTGAGGGAAGTGTGGTCACGACGCAAAACCGCCAAGTGAGCAGGACTGTGGACATACTTTGAGTGATCTTCCATCGCCTCTCTAGAATCCTTTTCTCCCGGTTTTGATTACTTCTAACACGTACACAGCACCATTTCCGCAACAACCCAATCTGCAGAACTAAAATCTAAGCGAAGACGCTACTGTATCCACCCTCCTTCAGTAAACTTCGATGCAAATTCTCCAACTTCCTATCCACACATCTAGACTCACAATCCACCACTTCCCATTCATCTCGAAAGTTTCAGACTTTTCAAATAACGAACAGCAAAAACTCGAGCTTTCGCCGCACGCAATCGATCCCTCCAGTTCTACCCATCTCAGATCCTTCGGAACCCAAATTACGCCTCCGAAAACCGACCGGCAGCACCACCCGGCGAGCACTGTAATTAAAACGGAAAAACAAGAAAAACCACAGCGTAAAGCTCGAATCGCGCAACAAAATCCGAATCTTTTTTCGTTAAAAAAAAAAAAAAAAGGGGAAGAAAGCCTCGACATCATCGCGCTCACTTCGAACCAGCAGCTCTCGCACTGACGACAGCAATCGACCCTCTAAAGAAACCGCTTTCAAAATCGCCTCTTTCCGAATCAAATCGAGCCCCGAAAAAAGACCCGAAAAAGAAAACCAAAGAAAAGGGCGATCACCTGCGAACGCGAGGCCAAGAACTCCAATCGAAGAGTCCCCTTCCCCCCACACCTTCCCCCGCGCGCGATCGAATCACACGGCGCGGCCACCACCGATGCTGCTGCTGATGATGACGATGACGACGACGATGATGATGATGGGGGAGAGAAAAAAAGCATCCGCCAGTCAGGGCGGAGACATAGACAGAGACAGAGACAGGGGGGGGGCCGCGATCCGTGCGGGGGCAGATCCAACGGTGGGCACGCGCTCTCTTCCCCACGAGGACCCTGAAGAAATCCCCCGGGGGCGACCTTTTCCCACTGTTCGGCGGTGGCCCCGCGGGCGGACTCGGTCGTCGACTCGCCCCGACTCGTCGTCCCGCGACTCAGATCTCTCTCTCTCTGCTCCGCTCTGCTGCTACTGCCTCGCGTATTGTTCAGGTGTGGGGGATGTGAGTAGTTTGTAGAGAAGAAGGAGAGAGGGGGCACCGTTTTCGCCAGTACGCCCCTGGAGTTTGCCCCGAATCACGAGACTGCCATTCGGAAACCCGCGTCCGGAAGTGGGGCTCTAGTTGGGGCGGAATTACGAGAGTGCCGTCCGGCGGATTTGAATTTTTTTTTCGTTTTTTTTTTTTTTTTTTTTTTTTTGGAGGTAGATGCGAGGTAACGTCTTAAGTCCACAATGTCAATTTAAGATCATTCTATAAAAGGCTGCGGATTTGAATTTATTTTAAGGGGAAAGCGACGCGAATGGTCTGCAACTTTGATCGACATGTGATGCAGTTTTGAATTTTAATATGTTCGACATAATCCTGAATTTTAGCTCGATACATGAAATGTTCACTATTATCTTTGAATTTAATAGAATGATAATATTGAATTATTTCATACATTTTAGGAGTAAAGTTAAACATAAACGAATTAAAGATATAGAGATTGTATTGAATATTGGGTCGAAATTCTTAAATTATATTAAATAAATTAAAATTTTAAAAATTAAACTACAAGCTGGGTCAAAATTTGGGAAATGTTTATATAAGTACCTATTTGTTTTTTTCGCATTAATTAAGTTAATCGATTCAATTGACTTTTTGGATGGAGATGCCGGACCCACCAGCGGGAGATCCAACGGCGGTGGAGCGACTTAGCTGGGGTGTGCGGTTGCGACCCAAGCATAGAGAGGGGACAAAAATCAAAATTGGAAAAACGAGCGTGGGGGCTTTTGCCAAAAGACCCTTTTGGACGGTTCCAATTTAATTCCTTTTGGAATTCTTCACCAACCGAATAAGCAAACTCCCCTAAAGATATTTTACTCGCCGCGTGACGATGATGGATTATACCCAACAATGTCAGAATTATTATATATCATCGATATAATGTCACCATGTCATTTCATCGAGATCTACATTTAACGACTTGCTATCAATAAGATTCGAGTATTTAATATTGTACAGTTTGTACCGACATCAAAGATTATCCGTGCTCCATAAGATTGAAATTTTCTTCCTTTTTGAAACGGCCAGGATTGAACACGTTGGCAAAAATTAGATCTATGCTTGGAATCCTTGAGGAAAAGGGTAGATCTCATTAGAGAGGGATTGGATGCTAATTAAAGCTGGTAATTAATTCCCCTGCTAGGCTGCTACCGACACTTCTGATGATGAGGGCTGCTTTGCTGTGGTTTGCTATCTGTACCTTGGCTTCGAACCAAAGCCAAACGTGGCCTTGAAGAGTCCACGAGAGCATCCACAAGGACTTTATTTTGTTGCCAATCTTCTTTGTCCTCGTCGAGACAGCTTTGAGGTCTTGAGAAGAGCGTGGATCCCTATAATCATAGGAGACGTCTCAATCCCCTTGTGGAATCTAATTGTTTTTTGAAGTTTACTAATAGGGATAACATGCCCATTGATTTAGATAAATTTCATTGAAGGACAACAACACTAGGTTGACAAAACCTGCCATTCGTCATAATATATCAAGATTCTCTTCTCTTTTCTCAAGTCGGAAAAAATTCATTTAGATAACCCATTCGATGGTTTAGATTATTCATCGTAATCATGTGCTTTAGAGGGGATGAATTTAGACTATCACAGGAGTAGGGCTTGCCGTTGTCTGTTTGTGAGGCATTTTGCATGAATCGGAAATTCAAAGTATTTTTTGATGATTACTTCACACATGACCATAGAAAAATTCAACTTCCGAAATGTCAACAATTGAGCAAACTACAAGACAATTCCACACACTCTTAGAAAAGTTTTCTTTACGGAATGAAATTGAAACTTCTTTATCGAACAAGGGCTATCGGATGAGCTAGACATACATTTGGAATAGAAGGTGTCCAACACTACAATCGATCGATGACACATTCCAACTCGTCACAATATGTCAATTCACCATCCTCGAATAAAAACGAGCAACATTTATACTTTAATATCGCTTTGGTCGCTTAACGTCTAATTAGGTATATGATGAAATAAAGGACTTTGGTTGTCAACTAGATCTCGAGGAACAATGAAGATGGTACGGTGGATTTCTTTTGTAGCTTTCCTATGACTTGGATCGTACTGCACTCAGGATTGGGGGGGGGGGGGGGGGGTGGGGATGGCTCCCAGCAGGGACCACCCTACCCAACAATCTTGCAATGCTTCCGCTTCCGATTCCCATTCGATGATTTCTCCATCTCGGATCAACCTCACAGAAAATTTTGAAAGAAGAAAGGGAAAATCCTGAAGAAGTAGGAATGAGCGTGAGACGGCTAATGCAATCATCTGTTTTTTGTACGTGCGCGATGCATTCATTGTTCTCTCTCTAGACCGATTTATACAATCCGTTGACAACAGAAAACAATTACTTCTCTCCAAGCGGTGATTTTTTTATTGCAGAAAAGGAAATACGGTCAATGCATGTGAAGATCTTCTATTTGGGGCACTCGTATTATTCATCATGACATAATTTGTAATCACAAACACTCGATGTTATAAAAAAAATATATGAATGTATCAATCAAATCTATGATCCTAAGTAAAAAAAAAAAAAAATATACCCTTTTCCCACTCAATATGACACCCCGCGATTATTTGGCCCAAATTTTCCCCTGGATACACAAATTTTCCCGGAAAGTTTAATTTTCGTATTAATGAACTGAGAATTTGATATATCCATGAGCAAAACGAGGTGAGGATGAGCATTGAGATGGCAGGGAAATATGCGATAAGGTGTCTTTGAGTCAACCATTACAAAGATGTAAAAAGTTGGGAGCAACATGTCAAGAATTGGAAAGTACTACCCTACTCTCGAAATAATGGAGCGGGATTGAGCCAATGAGAGGTCACCTTAAACGCTCCCTAGCCATTACTGCAACTTGGGGGCATGTTGGGCTCTGAGAACACATGCCCTGTTCTTCACCGTCCCTGGTCCCCCTCTGGCCTCGTCTGCCAAACACTACCGAAGCCCCTCTCTCTCTCTCTCTCTCTCTCTCTCCTGTATTCAAACATTTCTTTTCTTTTCTTTTCTTTTTTTGGGGTTTTGCTCCTAAGCTTTGTCAGAGGAAAAAGCTTCCAAAATTCGAACTTTACTGACCTGAAAAAGATGGGGGCTCCCTCTGCTTCCGGTCCTTCGCTCTGTACCCAACGAGTTTTTAAGTTCCTAATCTCATCATGTCGTGCTCATTCCTAGACGACGTTTTATCAGGTATCCCAGATTTCATTATAACTAGCGAATCCTGCGAAATGCTGCCGTCATGAAATGGGGAACGAAATCCTGCGTATCTTCCTCTGATACGCCTACAGTCCGAGTTCCCGAGTAACCTAATCTCGTCCCCGGTCGGCGTAGTTTCTGAGGCCAGACATGGCCTTTGTCTCAGCTTTCACAGAAATCCCATTCGAAATTTGGCCAACGTATTGTTTTCAAATCCAATCTGGACGAGGCCCCACGGTCGAACATCATTCGAAGTCATGTGTCTTCACAACCAAAGAGAAAAGTTGATGTCGATGATGTCGGTTTTCTATTTCCAATTAAATTCGGCAGAATGTCATTGCTAGGTTTACGTGCTCAATCTCTAAGTGAAGAAGCACAATAGACATACTTAGGTGTGCATGACAAAATTTCTAGCCAGAAATTAATTTTTCGATTTCTATAAGTTAAAAATTTTAGTTTCTAATTTCTTCTTCAAATCTATTTCTGAAATAGAAATCAGTTCAAAAAATTTTTAAAAAAATAAAAAAAATTGTATTACCAAACGAATTTCTGTTCCAAATCGAAACAGAGAAATAAAGAAATAAAAAATTTATCATTTTTCAGTAACTCGACATACATTGAGCAAGCATTTGGCTCCGCCCGCATCCTGTATGATCGGGACTTGAGCATGCCACTCAAAATGATTCAGAAGACGAAAAAAACATCATGATATCACGTGATGAGCATCGACAACATGAGGACAGGTCTTCTAGCAGCACAAAGAATTTTGACAGCATGAAGACAGGTCTTCAAACCGTCTACTATGGTTCAAGACACGGGAGATTTCTCAGACACTAGATACGCACAAATGTGCTTTGAACACAAGTTCGTCCAAAGGCAAACGATAACATGATTTTGCCTTATGATGGGTGGATCCGGCGAAAATTTCCTTCGATCTGTTTCATCAGCACCAAGTCAGAAAAATCTCTCCTCACAGCTACTCCATTAAAAACCATCAAGAAATATATCACTCTGAACAAGAACCGAGGCGATTCAATGAAAACTGTCACATCAACTATTAAGGTATAAGTTATCAATTTATGAACAAAATTTGCTAAAAGATAGGGCTCTAAAAGAAGACAAAAATATGCCTACCTACTTAACACTTGGTAAATGAACATACACACTCAGTTTTTCTTAAGGAACAACCTATGTTCAAGAAGGGATGACCAACCCGCTACCATAGGGGAAAAAATGACATACCATACATTTAAGAATAGAAACTCCATGTCTCCCGAACTACCCCTTTTGGGCCTTGACGCACTTAAACTCTCTCTGCTTACACCTTCACAGAAACTTTGCCCTCATGCTACGGTGGCTCTGAAACATTCCACTGTTAGTCCCTCCCTATCAGTCAGCTAATGCAAACAAATAAAATCAAAGGCCATCTTCTGAAGGAAATCCAAGATAAGACCAAACAGCTGTCACCAAGTTTGAGAGTTCTGATGGATCCACAGCCACTTCTGGTCAAATTTCGCAAGATGACTTCCAACCCACCAGCTAGCACGGAGAATGATCAAAGCTTCTATTCATAATCTACAGGAGGAGAAAACAACTACTTATAGAAGAAATTCCATAAGAACAAGTTCAAGAAAGAAAAATGGGAGGCAAATTAGTTAGGATAGATGCATCTCGGACAAAGCTATCCTGCTTTTTTTATTGGTCATTAAATATTAAAAACAACCGGACCAAGAAAGTGGAAGTGTAAGTATTCCGCATTAACACTCTGCAGATATGAGCTGGGCATATTGTTGAAACTTTGCTTCAGCAGAATCTCTTGAGAAGGCAGCATTGAGATCTAACGAGTAAGTTGCACAGAAAATGACATGTTTCAAGAATGAATCATAAACTTCTATCTCATTTTTTAATATTTTTTCCCATCACAAACCTTTTCAAAGAGGGCTTTTCAAGGCAGTGAACTTAAAGTTTATCCTAGGATGAAGTTGCATTTATCTAACTAGCCACAGCCTTAAGGGATCCATTAATTTATCAAATTTCAATGTTCCATTCCACAAACCTGAATGATGCCCATACTGGTATCTCAAAATAATTGTAGGAAATCCAACTCACCTAGGTGGTCTCAGAAGGGAGCCTCAAGTGATTCATCCCAAACTTCTGCACTTCCATTGGATGCATCTTCGACATCTTCTTCCATCGACAGCCTAATATATTCTCTGTGCGCAAAGCGATCCCATTCAGTCAAGGTAGGGTTCTCCCTCTCCTGTTTCATGTCAAGATAGGAAATTATCAAGCCGCAATAAACCTGGCCAAGAAGCATGGCACTGCAATTTTCCCATCATTGACATGCATCAAAATGAAAATAAGCAAATACCTGACGAATCAGAAATGGATCACGAGTTTCAAAGGCCATAAATTTATTGAGGTTGAATAGGATATTGAAAACACTTCCAGAGAGTTTACAACCTTTGAGATCATGCAGTGTAATATAACTCTCATTCTGCAAGCAAGAAAATTTCAGGGGTTAATGCATGAATGCATTTAGAAACAAGCAAGAGATGGACTAGTGTCTCCATGCTGGGCAGGAAAAGACCAACTACAGCATGGTTCAAATAGTCTGCAGAAAGAATTATTATGAAATAAGGATGGAAAACCCACAGGCAGGGAGGGGGGAATTCCATATCTGATCAAGTCATATCCTTTGAGTAAACTCAGGAATTAAATAGAAGAAAAAGGTTAACCTCAGGTCCAATCATGTCAATGATCTGGCACAAAATATCCTCAAAAAGCACTGGTTCTTGTGCCATGCATTCCATTCGATGCAACTGCTCATCATAAAAGAACTGCATTTCATTCCTTGTTAAAACTCCATTCCCATCCAAATCTATGCACTTGAACCTACACAAAAATTCAGCCTGTGAAGGTGTATTGAGGTAAACAAGATGGTTCACAAACAAATCACAATAAAGGATATAACTTGCTTTTTCCCAATTTCTGTAGCTTACTCATGTTAGTAGCTACAAAGTATTACAAAAGGACAAAAAATGAAGTTTAAACATTGCACCATCTAATTAATGCTTTTTTGGTGATTAAGACATCTCAGCAGGAAACACCACTCTCACTGCAATAAATGAAATTAATCGAACCTAAGCACAAAGAAGTGAATAAGCATCAGGTGGAGAGATAAAGCATTCTATTTAGAATATTAGGGCCGGTGCACCATCAAAAGGAACTGCCATTTGACTGGCTCTCTTTTTTTACAATCTAAGTTAAGTGCAGGAACCTCTAATTGTAGGACTGAAAAGGTAAACTCAAAGACGATGAAGTAGAAAGTGTCAACCAGGACATGGACCAGCCAGATATATTCTACAGTTGCCATATCCAAAGGTCAAATCTCTCAATAGAAATCAGAAAATAACACTTTGCTTTCAACATCTTCCTTTTGATGATTCAACAACTTCAACCTGTTGCTTCCCACAGCAATTTAAGGCAATCAGGCACTTTACAGCCTCAACAATTTACACGAATCATTTTCATTATCTAATTTAAATTTTTTTAAAGCAATGGAACAAATAATTCCGTTGCATTGCGAAGAAGTCATTAAGAAAATTCAAGCTCACAGCTACAAGTTACCTTGCTGCTAAACAAGCAATGGCCTTGAAAAAACCATAAGATTATCCAAACACCAGTTCGCAAAAGATAGCTTGAAAACCATAAGATTATCCAAACACCAGTTGGCAAAAGATAGCTTCTCAAATCCTCACCATAACATAACATTAAAAGGTTACCATGATCTGAAAATTTTTATCCCCCACTGAATTTGGAGCCTTTACTAAAATGATTTTAGGATGATTACACTATTTTACAGACAAGTTAACATAGTAATATTTCCATCAGATGACCTGAGTGAATAGTAATAATTAGATCCCCAACATTATTACCAAGACCACAACTTTTTATACTCAACCATGATATCTTATTCAAAGGAATTCCAGCCGCAATACCAATATTCGAGACTAGGCTCAGATGACTTATCCTCCTCAGATAATATGAAGTAAACAAAATCTTCATATCCCATTTTTCCTTCAACTTTGCTTGTAAACTTCCTTGGAACCTGAGAAGATAAAACAAAGCTATCAAAGACAAAATCTATGATAAAGAGAACAAAAGAATACAAGTAAGAAAGCACAGGACTAAAAATCAATTGAAGAGCCATCTCCTTTGCAAGGACCAAATAACTTTTCTACAAAAGAAAAGGGCAAGTGATCCAGCTAACACAAACCTGAGAAAATATTCTGTCGACAATTCGGTAAGTCAATGCATGATTACCATATCTGATAAGGTTCTCCTTGTCTATTAAGAAATCATGATCCGTGTCCAGTTCCCACCACTTGCAGTATATTACATAGAAATGCTCATAAGAGAAGTACCTGATGTGAAGAATAATATAAGTACCAAACACCACAAAGATGCTATAACAGGAAAGTTTCACAACATCAACTGCTCGAACTTTTTAGTCACTACTCAAATTCATAGTTAAGATGCCTGACTGAACGTGACTAAAAAAAACTACTTCATTTCTGATGTAAACATATTAAATCTTTTGAGCACAACCTAAAAAAGTTATGTTTAGATGGTACTTATCTGCATTTAATACAAAACTTGACAAATCATAAGCCCTGTGTATGAGGGAAGAATTATGACATCTTAATGGAATCATCTTTAGTTAAAAAAATCAATCTACCTCAATACTTTGTTGATATCTTCTTCTTCATCAACATGTTGCGTTGCATCTATTAAGTTTCCACGTTTCAGCTCCCTCAAGGTAAGTTGCCCATTTCCAGACCTATTTATGTAGTAAAATATTCGGTATATTACAGTATCAGCTGCAAAGAAAATGAAGAGTTGCATCAGATAATGAGGAACGCCTTCAGTATATCTGAAAAAGCAATTGAGCTTTACTGTAATAGTCAATATCTGCATAGGGTTCTGTGTTCTATAAGCCTCATGCAGCAGCTCATACATTAGACTAAGCAAATATATAAATGAGCAACTCAAATTCAGGTAAAGAATGACAGATACCAAGCAAATAGCAAAAGGTCATTACACTGAATGGAGAATGAAAGTGCTCTGATTGCAAAACCAAATTCCATACATATAAGTTTCTTCTTCAAGAAATATAGACAGCTAGTTGCAATCACAAGGATGGAAAAGAAGAGTTCTGTCGCCAATCAAGCCAATTGAAAAGCGGAATAAAAGGATCAGTATCAGTTAACAGTACAGCCTTCTAAAGAAATATGGGGCAGAAACGTCAGTTCCACTTGTCTTTTCTTTGCCAACACAGATATCACTATGCTGAATTTCTCAAAGTTGTTAGCTATATGTACCAAGTTACCTAAAAGAAAATCAGCAGACATATTAACCAAAACAGTCTCTTCATTTATACAATTTCCATGGGCCAACTGAGCTTATATTAAGCATTATATCATTTATCTTACAAAACATATGAGACTAGAAAGTGTTCCATCGTCTTAACCAAGTGGATGAAGGCAATAATTAAAGGAAAGCCATTCTTTTTTTGTTTTTCGACCACCAAGGATAGCTGTTTGATAAACACATAATTTAAAAGAACCAGATAACCAACCAAATATTGACTGTAAAAGAGGAGAAATTTCCAGAGTGTGTGCATTAGCCATTAACCCAGAGGAGCTCCAGTATTGAGTTCAAGTAGTTTGAACATCTACTGCGAACCTTGATCTTGAAAATAATTCAATTGAGTGAGCCTAAATGGTTAATTAAATTTTTCCACACTTTAGATATCTTAATAAGCTTCGCATAATTATATTCAAATTATAATTGTCACTTGAAACTCGAGTTCCACTCCAGCTCGACTTCAATTATTTCTCAAGCTTAACATGAAACTAAGTTTTTGCTTATTGAGGCTGAGCGCATTACATGCTTTAGTGAGCCCATCTTAAGTCATGTTTTGAGCTTGGAAGTTTTGTCTCAAGAGAAGTTTGAGGAACAAATTGTGTCAACTCAATTTGGCCCAACTACATCAATATCATAAGAATGAAAACTTTAAATTAGAACCTGAAAAGAAATAAAAGACATAAGGAAAATCCACAAATATACAACCTATATTTCCGCTTGACACGACAGTTTAATTAATCATGCAACTTCGTCCACAGAGCTTGAACTCAAAACTTTTTTCTTTGGTCAAAGCTTGAACTCGTACCTTTACTTGCTGGTAAACTGCAGCTTTTCATTTCATTTCATCTCATTTGTTTTCTTTTCCTTATATGCTGTATTGAATTAAGGATCCTAAATTCATGGCTTTCACAGTTGAACACTTCTGTGCTTCAAGAGCTCCATGAGTCAGTGAACATCTAGTAATTACGCTCTACAACAACAAACTCACTCCAACAGGAAGGTATTTAGTGGATTCCTTAAGTACTGCATGCAGGAATCTTTTTTTGTCCCCCCCACAATAATTAGATGATATCCAAACATGCAACAGTGTTACAGCAAAAGTTGAGCTCCAAAATTGGTCAAACACATTTCATTTGGCCAGTATACATTTATAACAGGAATTAACTTTGACCAAGGAACTAAGAAAGCTGATTGGATGGTTTTAGAACGAACCATATCTATCCTGAAACTCAGGCGTGCTCTGCAAAAACTCCAGACCTGGATGAGTGGCCAAAAGTTCTTGAAGCACAGGTCTAAAGTCATCCTGTTATAAAGAAGGAAAATTCTGTAAGCAACAATTTATGAGCCTAACAGTGTAACAAAAGTAAATTCACAGTAATCTCAAAGCAAATATTATATAATCACCAATATCAATGGTAAAACAACTATTCTAATAGCCAACAAGGACTACAACATATAAGCAGGAAACAGACAGAGCAGCAAACCTGAGTAAGATATCTGAGCTCTGGTTGCTTCAAAATTGTAAATATCTGAGAAGCTATATCCTTTGTCATCATATTGCCATTGACCCAATAATCAATAAATGCATCCCTGAAGAGCATTTAATAGAAAATTTATACCAAAAACATCCCACAAGTTTTGCTAACAAACCAATATCTTGCGTACTTCTGGTGAAGATCGTTTGGAAGGGCGTCAAATAATTTGTATTTGCCTGACTAGGAGTGCATACCTCGTCACAAATCCAGTACCGTTACAATCAATTTTCCGGAACAGAGATGTTGAGAAGAATGATGGCAGCTTGCATATTTCCCGAGTTACAAGCTTAAACTCTGTAAGACCAACAAACAATCAAAAGGCCACTTCTATGCATGTCACATGGACTAAAGAAGGTCTCACCATTTATCTGCAATCCTTCTGAACGACCATAGAAAAAATGATTGATTCTATACAAACATTGTTCTCTCAATTCAACTGGAGGGGGTGGACCATTCTGAAAGTAAAACTGCAAAGCAGAAGCACAAAAAAAATGCATCATCAAAAGGAAAGAGAGGATTAAAAGCTTACACGATACAATTTATAAGAATAAGGAGAACCTGGGGGATTATTTCTCTGACTGGCTCACTCACTACTTTCAAGGGAGAGCCTAAATTAGAAGGGCCAGCCCTCTGTTTTATCGTGCGAGGAGAACCAGAAGTGCTTCTTGGAGAAAGTGGAGGCGTACTGCCAGCAGGAAATAGTGAAGGTAGTGAATTGCTTGCAGAAGTAGTTGCAGTAGAAGAGTTTCCAAGGGCATTCAGAGAATGACCTGCCTTTGCATCATTAAGCAATGATGTCACCTACATCCATCAAAATAGCAGCATCAATAAACACCTGATAAGGAGAGCTGGAAAATAAGCAAAGATGAATATCATTATTGTGTGACACGCTATGCGGTTAATGCTCGATGGCTAGATCATAAACATAATTCTCAAAACAACCGACAGTCAAAACTAGAAGAAATTTGTAAAATTTATGCTTCAGACAAAAAAAAAAAAATGAAATGCACTTATGCTTAATAGAAAAGTGAGATAAATTATCCCAGAACACTCATAGAGAATGAAGACCAATTGAGCAGTCCAAAAAGATGTTTTGGTTTTGGTTCACAAGATTCAAGAGGAAAGAAATAAAGAAAGCAAAAGCAGCACATTCCAGCACAAATACCACTCAAACTGAAACGAGAGTATTACAACTATGATAAAGTTTATGGCGCTTTATGTAATGGATTCTCCAAAAGGGCAGTTGGAAGTTAAACCCAAAGTAAAATTGGTTTATCTTAGATGAGAAGTTCTCATGGGGCATTGAAGGTAAGGTCGATTTAGATCTGAGTTGCCATGATAGAGGACGAGGTACAGGATATGTGTAGTCAGCTGCAACAGCCTACTATCGAAACTTAGTGTTTAGCGGTATGCAAAGTGATCCTAGACTAATATCCCCAACAACTCTAGTTCCCCTCCTACCAATGGGCATCATCTTGCAAAGTTTCCAAATTATCTCCATAGGGAACAATTCTACATCATTAAATGGAAACCATTTCCCCAACTTATCATTTAGCGGCGTGCAAAGTGATTTTCGAATATCCCCAACTCCAGTCCCACTCTTAAATATGACCATCACTTTGCAAATTCTCAAAATTATCTTCATACTCAAACAATTCCAAATCATAGAATGGAAACCATTCCCCCACCCCCACCCCACCAAAGAATTTGACGAGAATTTGACAATGAAAGTCAACATCAAACAGTTCAAATCCAGTTCTCTTTCAATTGCACAGTTCACATACCAATCCCCCCAATAATCAGAAAGGCAAGGAGAATATGCTTGCAATGATGAGCTTCAACAACCCTATGAAACCAAACAAATGGAGATGGTAATCTTTTGTGCTGTTGAAAACTGACTCGGCAAGTATGTTGCACATCACTATTCAGTGCAGAATTTATATCTAGGAAAGTCAAAAATCTTAACTAAAGAGCATGAAGGGGTGCCCCCCTTTACCATAGTGTGAAAGAGATCCAAAAATTTCAAGAACTGAGCACCCAAAGGGCTAGTGCTGAAGACACAAATTTACGGGTGCTTAGTTATCAAATCTTTTACAGCAACCACAGGAACTTCTTTGTTTCAGGGAGACTTCCTATTTCTTTATCCAAATAACCCGAAAACATGATATTTCCACATTTACAAGAAGTCATCCTTGACCGCACTGCAAGTTCCCCTCTCATAAATCCCAAAATGGCCCAACTGATGTGGAAAGGGTGGCATGGCTTGATTCCAAGATTATCAATCTTTACTAATGTTAAAGAAGATGAGATGTGAGTTGTAAATTCTGCTCATTGAGGGAATGCCTATTGGACAGCAGTAGCACCTGACCTGGTTTCTTTAAATTGTCTTTAGTCAGGAATCCAGGGCAAGCAATCTTTAAATTAGAAAGCTCATCCTTCCAGTGTTGTAATTTCCAAGAAATAATCTATGGAAAATGAAGATGGTCACCTTCTGTTTTGTCCAGGAAATAGATCCCACAAGCGTATATTACTATAGAGTTCCCATCCCACTGTGCAGGCATTAAGCATGTTCAGTTTCCCAATCTTAAGATTCCTGGAGAGGTCTAGGTCCCACGCCATCCCTCCATCTACATGTAATTTTTATTTGCCAAAGCATCCTCCAATCCTCCTAGCCAAAAAAAAAAAAAAAAAAAAAAACCAAAGAACTGCTATCCTTTTAATTTAATTTGATCCCTCTAGAACAGAAATCATATACCCACAGTGCACTCTGAGTTCTGTATATGCCAGGGGCCCTCCCATTCCCTACTCAGACATCCATCTCAAATGGCTCAATTCAATGCTAACCCCCCTCAAGGACATCTGGCATCATAACAAGCACAAACTTTCATTGCCCAAAAAGTCTCTCCAGAGTGGCAGATCACCCTTTGCCATTAAACAAGAACAGCATTTCTGGAACTTCCATGACTAAAACTCTTGAAGAAATCAACAGTACTTACTATATGGCCATTTCTCCACGGACAGTTTCTAGTCTGTAAACAGAATTTTTAAGCAAATTATTAAATGTAGGTCTCCCACCCTTTGAACTTAAGAATCCTTCTAACGGGCAAATCCTCTTGAGAACCTTTCCATTGATGAGTTCCCATGAGCTTTCTCCCTTCCCTTCGCATACAACAGAAGCGTATCAAGCACACCTGATGCACTAGCATGGACAACTTGATGGATACCAGTAGCCAGAGAGATGCGCTCACCATTATACAAATTTATTTAATATCCGATCATACAATATCACCATAGACAAGCATCTGGTCCTGAGAAACTAGTTGAAACCCTTGCCCAAAGCAAATTATACATTTTAATCAATCACGGAACAGGAAGAGGAAAGACTTCACAAAAACCTCAAGTTGTTTAGTGAAATCTGACATGAAGCCCATGTTTCTGGAGACCTCGGCTATACTCCCTTTTAAAAATATGGGTCCTACCTATTCAGCCTTAAGTATTAACTATACATGTACTTTAACGAAATTCTTATTAAAGCAAGGGTTGTCAAATTTACTAACAAAATTTACATGATAGATTTTTCCTAAATGAAGGGATAATCATATCAAATTTTGCCGTTAGCATGTTTGCAAAACTAGCATATAAGTAAGAATAAAGTGAGGTTAAATTCCATGAACATGTAATCAAATCCCGTGTTTGCATAATCCAACCAAGGTGAATTGAGATCCCAGAATAAATACTGATATCTAGATCTAAAGTCTGAGATTTTCTTCTATTGTATGAGAGTAATCTTTTCATCCTTAGGTAAATATGTCGGAGAAGAGCTGCCCATCCATACTCTGCAAAGTCAGCATACAGTCGAAGGGCGTTATGGAAGTTAATTCCACATCAGTAAAGCAGGAGGTTTAATTGGCATTAGAAGCACAATTAGTCAGGATGGGCACAACTTCTTGAATCGTCATGGCAGATACTTTTTCCCCTCGTTAATGTTCCTCCCATGGTCACACACGGTAACACCATAAGTGCTTTCCAAGCTTAAGAATCCTAAAGCCACCATCTACCCACTATAAGAAAGCTCAACCATTCATCTTTTCTCCACAACCATTGACCCACAGGATCTAAGGATTATATTTATTACTGTAAAAGCATGATCACTTTGCAATGTACAGAATAAATCTGCCATTTTATCACTATTTCTACAAGGAAATTGATCATGTAAACCGCTGTACAATCACCCACCCTTCACAACCTTCAAATTACTCGATTAATACTCCTGTCTATTCTTGCCGGCATGCATTAGATTTGCTTAATGGCCATGGTTCTTCATACTCAAATGCATTATGTATTAACCTCAACATTACCATGCTGATGTCCAATTAATGAATCAAACACAAGTTCGAAGATTAAAACATTACGAAAACCTTACCCTATTTACATCAGGTGTCAAATAAATTCTCATGATACCAAAGAAATGCACGGTGGTTTAAATGCACAGAGCAACACCTTTTGCCCATTCAACCATCAGGTCCCCCACTATTGCTTCTCCGCTACCAAAACATGATGATCAATCAACGAAACATTCAACTTCAACAACAAGATTAACCACGCCATCAGTCATGACAGCCAAACAAACTAACAGCCAGCCAAAACTTAAAAATGAACCAAATCCAGCTGGTCCACGCAAAATCACCGCGAACGAGCGGCGACAAAGACACACCAACCGAAGTAAAAAGAAAAACGCGAAAGCAGCTACTTTAAACGCGCGCGCGCGAGAGCATACTCGAATGACAACAGCCACGGGACGCGCGTACCAGGCGATTGCTCTCGGGAAGCGAGAGCCACTGGTCGAAGATCCTCTCGACGAAGCTAGGGTTCGATTTGAGGGCCCCGGGGGACAGCTCGCCGAGCTGCAGCAGGTCCGCGTCGAGGGACGCGACGTCGCCGACCGCGATGTCCATGTTCATCGAATCCGGCACCAAGCTCTCATCCAACGGCGGCTCGCGCGGCGGCGCGAAATCACGCACAACACACCCGCTCGCCCGCAACGCAAGATCGCAAGCCAAACCCTAGAGATTCGAGAAAAAAAGACGGAGGAGCTGCCTCGAAGCTGCACCCCGCCCTCCCTCGAATCGAGCTTCGGCGGGCCGCGGTTTCTATATATACGCGGGCGCGCGGGCGGAAGCGAGGTCGAGCGCTGCGAGGCGAACGAGAGGAGGAGCGATCCGGAATGCAGCTGCCGCCGGCGGGGAGAGAATCTACGGAATCGAAGGATTCATCGGCTGTCGGAGGAAGGGACGGGGAGGGGGGCGGTGGGAAAGCGAGCGAGAAAACGACGGGAAAGTGAGGGGAACGGGAAGGAAAATTGCTGGCCGCGTCGGGATCGATGCGGTTTATTAGAGAGAGAAAATTCCAATTTTGCCGAGAAAATTTATTTTTCGGGGGACGGAAAATCGTTTTTGTTTTGTAGAGATAGAGAGAGAAAGGGAGGGAGGAGTATGGCCGGGGAAGAAGACGAGCTCCGGCTCGCGCGTGACCCGTCACGTGCCGCGGACACGTGGCGGAGGATGGAGACGATGTTGATTTTTTTTTATTATTGTTAATTATTATTTGCGTGATTTTCCTCGTATTTTGGCAGCAAGAAAGTACCTGTGAACTTTCTAAGTATGGGGTGGCTCTAGGATCTGCCTCTTTCCCCGGCCCGTGCTGCGGAACTTGCTTAGATTTTCGATAGGATTATATTTACTAAATAAGGTCGGACAAATATTTATCCTGTTGATTTATATTTGAGAATCTAAATATGGTAAATTATGAAGCATTAAATGCTTCTCATATAAGGATCTAACAAATTAGGTGAGTTGAATATGGGGGTAGGATAAGATTTGCTAAGTTAACCTTGATATAATGGACATTGAAGTATTGGTAGCCTTTCCATTTTGGTGCATGGATACTGATTTGATAATAATGTCTATGTCTAAGAGAATGTGCATCGATGGGCCTCGAGAATCTATTAAATGCCCAAGTTTTGTCAAGCTATTTCATATCACATTTTCTTTTATTCAATTCATAATGTATGTGTAACGAGCGGAGTAATTAATTATTTGTTTAGTAGTAGAGTATGACAGATCTGCAAAGCTTTTCTCTCTATATATGCCCCTTTTAGTTTTTCTTTTTTAGATTTTTAGTTCTTTTTAAGGGTACCGTCCCTCATTTTTTTTTTCAGCCGAAGAATAATATTAAATAGTTTGGACAATATGTTGTAGCTATTATTTCTTAAATGAAAGGAAAATGTCGCATTGATGGCAGTTGAGATTTCTTTTCTAGTAGTTTAACTCCATTTATTAATAAGATGAATAAATACTTGGAATGCGTTTGTCAATGCACGAAAATAAAGAAGTAATATTAAACTTTGTCCAATTTAAATAATGGGAATTTGTGAATGGATTCGAGCGATGGTGAATTTCGATGTTTGTACGTTTTTACCAATTCGAAATGCTTTTAAATTACAAATAGAAAGTGAAAAAAAAAACTGTAAATCTGTAATGAATACTCCATAATTTGTAATTATGGAAATGCCATAATTATTGTGTTTTTTGCTATTGATGATTTGGCTCGATGAAGTCTAAGTATGCAGTGCATCATACATTGCCTCTTAGAAGCAATTTGTAACCAGACAAAGCAATTTGTAACCAGACAAATATATAATGATTATAATTTGCAACCAAACAAATATATAATGATTCAACTTACGAAATGTATTGATGTTGTAATTGTACAAACTTCCTTCATTCATTTTTTAGCCATTAGTGACCACATGTCGCTAATCACGCCATGAGGTTGATTGATCAATCATTGACAATTTCAATAGTTAATTCTTAATCATCGTTTTCTATCCAAAATTCTCTACTTAACATTATAATCTAACCTAATTTGATCATTAATCGTCGACACGCTCGGTTGGATCGTAAAAATTTATCTAGAATTCGAAAGGAAAAAAGTAATTCTTTTCTCATTGCCCGTCACGTTTTTAAAGTCCACTAATTAAGAAGAAGCCGCATCTTCATTTTTAGATGACTCGAATCATACTGCATAAATGTTTTATTTTATTTTCTTTTTTTTTAATTTAAAGGTCTTGGATATTCTAGATAGCAAATAAATGTTCTTGATTGGCTTCGGTTACTGATGATCTCCTCTTCTGCCCCCTTTCACTTGTTTCTACCTCTTTCACGAACTGGGGAGATCCTCTCTTGGTCCCTAGCCACGAGAATGACCGTCTCCAATGGCTTGGACAACCCTCAGGTGTTTTCTCTTTGCATCGGCCTGGAACTTAATTCTCCCTAGAGGACTTTCGATGCCATGGTCCTCATTTATTTGGAGTCCTTCGCTGCCTCATCGATACCGATTTCACTTATGGCTGATTACTCATAACTAATTGCCAACCTAGGTATCATTACTTACTTATGGCAAAATCCCTTATGCTGTAAGTGCCTATTGTTCATGTCGGTCGGACTTGATCGATCACCTATTTTTTGGTTGTCGTACAATAGGTAGCCTTGCACTTTACTAGGCGGCCAAATGCAATCTCGCTTGACAGAATAAATCCTGGGTGGAAAATTTAGATTGGGCTACCAAACATATTGCTGATGGGAGCTTTCACCAATTATTGGCTCGCTTTGTTTTTAGTGCGTTATGCTATCTCATCTAGAATGAGAGGAACAATATCATCTTCTTTAATCAAATATTCTACCTCTCGGCTTTGAAGATGTACCTTTGGTTATTAAGGATAAGGCTTTGACCTTCAATCATGTTTCAGACACTCTTAGAAATAGAAGACGAAATAGAAGAGTGCAACAAAGTTAGGGTCTTCATCCGTCTATCTTTGACTGATTGTGGTTGCCCTTTTTGTTGTTGGTTTTTCTTTTCTTTTTTGCCTTTTTTCTCCTTTTGGCTCTTTTCTGGAACTACGCACCCTTACATTCTTGTTGACTTTTCTGTCGTTTTGAGCGTTTGCCCTTTGTTGGTGTCGAGCTTCCTGCCCTAAACATTTCTGTAAAGTCTATACAAATCTTACTCTTACCAAAATAAAAAATAAATAAATAAATACACCTCATTCATAATTTCCTATACCAATCGGAGATCCGATGCGGACTGTCCCGGAGCCCCACGCCCGGGTTGTCGGATCTATTCGGGTCAGACGTTCCCAGCAAGTTCTTCGTCTCCGACCGAGAGAGAGAGAGAGAGAGAGAGAGGCACCGCAAATGGCCGACCACCGCCCCGTCGACTGCGCCGGCGAGACTCCATTGGCCGAGCTTGAGTCATCCTGGAGTCCGATCCACTCATGTGAGCTCGCCAGTCGACACCCTTTTCTCCACCCATCGTTTCCTTCTGAAAACGCAAAGAAAAATTCAATCTTTATTTTTTCCCTTTTTCTCGCGATCCCGTCGATGGCGTGATCTTGATAATGGCTTTTTCTTGGTGATATCTCTTCTGGGTCTTGGGTCTCGCCCCGTTACAGCGACGAAGTTGGGTTTATTCACCCAACACAGCTCGCGTCGCTGAGCGGGGAGGAGGGCGTCGATGCTTCGGGTCCCAAGAATCCGAGATTTTGGAGCAGGGACGGGAAGCTGGGAATCTCGACCGAGGTGCTCTTGCCGCTGTACAAAGAGGCGAGGCGGGCGTTTTTCGACGCGGTCCGAGATTATAGGACGCGATGCGGCTCGGGCGGTGATGGTGGGGATGGAGGGGTTGGATGCGAGGTGATGAAGCATAGCAGGGCTTTGTTGTTGGTGAGCTCTGATTTCGGTACTGCCTGGAATTCAAGGTCCGTTGCTGGTCTAATTGTACTTTGTCATTTTGCTCTCTTTGCTTGAGTTGATTTGTGCTTCGGAGTGGCGATGCCAAACGATAGACTTCATGTTGGAATTTCGATGCTTTCCTAGTCAGTCTGGTTTATGTATGTTATTGCGAAGGGGAATCTGTAATTCTTGTTGTATGTGGGTTTGTACCGTTAACATGGGTTTAGGTCATTTTGGTGAATTTATGTCATGGGCAGGATAATCTTGCCATTCCATTTCTAGAACGGACAAAAACTAGTGCCCTCACATTAAGTCATCGGAAGCAGTAGTTTGGTGAAAAACTGCTGATGAAGTGGATGCTACATCATGTTTTGTGCTAGTGACATCTGCACCAGTGCATTTTTGGTTCCTGTGAATTTTCTAATCTGGAAATCCCTGCAGAAATAGTTTAGCTGGGCAATGTGGTGATTAGTACACTGCACCGAAGAACCCGTGAAGTCACGTGCACCAAATTTCATTTGATAGGATGTAATCGAGGGCCTCGAGTCCTTATTGTGCTTCTTTCCTGCCTCCTAATCTCGGTTTGGAGTGATTGAACACTATGATTATGTTGATTTCCCTGGCTAGTTTCCATTATGATGCCTGGTAATTCTTTGTCCTTGTCAAGCTGGTAACCTTTTCCTGATGCCTGGTTATAGTTTCTGATTTCTCAAGCAGAAAGCTAGTTGCATCAAAGGAGGAGTCCTTCTCGATGTACATGGATGAACTACGCTTATCAGAACTTATCCTTTCTTATTCTCCTAAAAGCGATCAAGCATGGAGCCATAGGTAATGGACCTGACTTTCTTTTTCCTATCATTTCACAAAGCAACAATATATGCCTGACACCTTCTTTTAAAAGATTCTATCCTTGAAGGAATGTTGGACTCTTGATGATATTGTTGGTCTACTATTTTCATAAAAGGATAGGTTTAGCCAGAGTTAGGTACAGTGATGCCTATGGTTTGCATTCTACATATATATAAACTCATTGTAGCATTCCACTTATTTGCCAGGCGTTGGGTGATCAAGAGGATTGCTGGACAAACTTCGTCTCTTCCGGAGATTATCATGAAAGAGTCTGAGCTAGTGGAGAAGATAGCCGAGGTTTAATCCAAGTCCAGGAACTGGATACTATTTGATAATAAAGGTTCAATAATATTCATGTGCTGTGATTGTTGTTTTTGTTTTTGCCAAGTGTTGTGATGGTCTTATTGCAGCTGTTTGTAACTTATTTGACGGTAGACAGGCTATGATAAAATTTATACACACTGCATATGTCAAGGAGACAGCATGGTTATGCAATAGAATAACTCTCTGCAGGTGTTCATGTGTTGCTTATTATAGCTTCACTTTGTCTTTTGAAATGTCAAAACCATTAACGTCAGGGTAGAGGAATGCCATAGGGAGGAAATAGTGAATGTGTCAGCAACGGACTGTCAGCTTTGTACTTGCCACAGTTCTTGCTTTCATTGTGATGCTGTTGCTAAATTACTTTTGTTATTGTATCTTTTTTTGTACTAACCTTACATTTGTGGAAATGTTAGATGTGCTGTTTTTTTATGTCTTCTCCGTAGTGGATGCATGTTTGACATAAATTATGTTCAACTGGTTGGTCTTTATTGCGTTTTGGATGTTTAAAATCTGTTCGGATGAAAGTTTTTAAATTTTTAAAATATTTACTCAATTGTAGCAAAATAGACTTCACAATTTGACACATGAGCCTTTGACATCAAATGACGAGACAATGATGGAATAGATATCCAGTGGAAGCTTTCTCATATTATTTCAGTGAATTCTTCTATAGCCTTTCTTTATTCTTATTGTTTGAATTGGTGTGATGTATTACCTTGGGAGTTGGGACACACCTTATACTTTTTTTTCTGTGGTAAATTGATGGTCTTGTGCTTAGAAGTTCTATCATGTGAGATATTGATGGAAGTAGTTTCTTCTTCTCATTTGTTACTTGTTCACGTGCAGAGATCAAAGATGAATTACCGTGCCTGGAATCATCGCTGTTGGTTGGTTTCATACATGACAAAGGAACAAGTAAGCATATGGATATATCAATTAAATGAAACATGCAGTTGTTGTATGTTGAAGATTGAATAGAAATGCATTTGCATGATGGGGGAAGTTGACTGAGTTCAAAATAGTGTCTCTGCTTCTCATTGAGGAGCCGATGGTTTGATGACGCTTTCTTGGATTGACTTCGATGTTTTCAATTGCATGCAATTATTTACCTCTAAGGGGTTGCATGTTTACCTCTAAGCATATGGATATATCAATTAAATGAAACATGCAGTTGTTGTATGTTGAAGATTGAATAGAAATGCATTTGCATGATGGGGGAAGTTGACTGAGTTCAAAATAGTGTCTCTGCTTCTCATTGAGGAGCCGATGGTTTGATGACGCTTTCTTGGATTGACTTCGATGTTTTCAATTGCATGCAATTATTTACCTCTAAGGTGTTGCATGTTTACTCTCAGGTGATGTATGAATTGAAGGAATCCAAAACTTGGGCTGGATTGCATGTCGCTGATAGTTCATGCTTTAATTATCGCAGAGTGAGTTCTCTGTCAAAGTATATCATACTCCCATTTCATTTTATCTGATATGATAATTGATGACAGCAAGAATTTGAAATTTTTCTTAACATACCAAACAGCATAGAAATACATATGTATTAATTTGATTATGAACAAATAATGAGCACTTCAGAATTGATTGTTGGACCAGTTGTTGATATTGCCTGCCCATGCTGAAGGTATTTTTAGCAAAGCGACATCCCAAACCATGGAGTACTCAGTAGGGTTCTGCTCAACGATATGTTTTTAGAACTCACATTAATTCATTACTACAAATCATGCCTGGAAGCGTCTATGTTGTTGCGACTCTTTAGTTCTTGCTGCTTTGCCGCAACCAATTCTGTTGGTTGGGTTTGTCAGATGGAAGGAGTGTCTAATATTCTAATTTAATGATCAAGTGATAACAGCATGATGAAAGACATTTTACAGTTTAACAATCACACATAATTATCGATGTCTATATGCTGCAAAAGGTCATCACTGATCTTGAGTTTTGTATATGTGGTAGCGGCTTATGATGAGGATCCTGGAGGACCTCTGCTGCAAGGAGGGAGTTTCATCTGTCGATTGCAGTTTTGAAGTTTATCAATGTTGGAAGGTGTGACTCTGTAAGTTGCTTTAAAGCTCACATTATGTATTCTTTTCAACCACGTTTTTAATTTCACTCACTCGAATTGTCACAGGATGAGCTTGACTGGGATGAAATTTTGATAAAGAGATACATTGGCAGAGAGGTAGAGTCTTCATTCCCTCCTTTTTATCATGTTTTATGTGTCTGTATTACCGAGGCTGGACTCAGAGAACAACTAGAGTTTCTACTGCTTTCTAATTGTTTTAGTAAATGAATGTCCGACATCTGTCATGAAATCCAAGGTTTGGAAAGATCAAAGAAAGAATTACCCGACAAATATAGGCTATTTCATATCTAAAAGTAGTTGTGCAAGTCGTTTCTATGCACTTGTCTTGGATTAAACTAATGAGGGGCTTATTTTTGCTAGAAGGTTGATTATACTTGTCTCACACAAGCTAAAAGAATGAGGCTGGATCCAGAATGACATGCTCATAATTCATTTCTTTGTGCTTTAAGTTCAATGTTTAAAAAGATCCTTTGATTTCCTGAGATTGCAGTACTTAAACCTTTACAGGGTTTGTGGCTCTACCGTCGCTTCCTCTCCCTGTGCTGGATAAGACATTTCACGACTCATGCCCATTCTACGTCCTGCAATTCCAATTATATTGCTGAACAGACCACGGACCCCAGCTTCTTTTTGGATAAGGAGCTGGACCTTGTTGGCTCCTGTTTGGTTGTCCAAGATGATCACTTTGATGATTTCCAAGCGCAGGCACTATATTCCACTACTTACATCTTATGGTTGGCAAAGGTAATAGTCAGTTCACGTGCACAATGCTAGTTCATGCCAGGTTCTGTAGGAACTTTAATAATGAAATTTTGCTTTTCATACCAAGAGGAGAATTTTCTCATATGCATTTTCTTCTTCATCTTCTTCTTCTACTTCTTCTACTTCTTCTTGGTTACAAGACAATGGTTGTATGCTGATATTCCTTTCTTAATCAGCAAATGCCCAGTCCTCTTGAGATTGAACTGCGACAAAGGCTAACAGCCAGGAATATGAATGACTTGCTGAGTGAATTTTGCCCCAATAGCTCCTTCCTCTGTGGGTCTTCAGCAGAAGATACAAAATAACTGGAGTGGCGCATGGGCAGAATCTGTAGGAGCCATAAGCAAAAGTCAAACTCAGCACCGTTGCTCTGCTTGTTTACTGTGTTAAGCTGTTTTACATATGTCAGTATGGGCAAAACATTTTGCAGATATGGAGCTCCAATACTTCATCCCTCAGTATATGGAAGGCAACATCAGTGGTGACAAACATAACAATCGCGTTTTTTTTTTTCTTCTGTTGGGTCTTAACATATTTATCTGATGGAGAAGATGGCATTATGGCAGCTGCTGTTGATTTCTTCGTAAATTTCACAAGTTAATTCTGATATTGTGGTTTGGAGAGTCACATGCTGTTAGTTAACTTTAAGTGAATTGGACATCTTGAAGCTCTGTCTAATGAAGCCAATGGTTCTTCAAGCCATTAGGGGATGACGACTGAGTGATTACTTTAGCCGTTTGTTTTCAGTTATTTCAATTTTGCCAAGCAAATCATATGCTCAAGTGATGTCAATGTATATCCCAGTCTGAAATTGACGTGCGGATGCCGCATGTACTTTGAAAATTTGTACAGCATGCGATGGTACCAGTGAAATGACCATGTGGAGAAGATCGAACTATTACCTTTCGAACTTCATACCGGCAGAGTAATCCATATGAAACGCCGCTTGTGCTCATCCCATCAAATTAACCACTATAGACCTTGGAAAAGATGTCACGGAAGAATTTGGTAAGGTGATTGTATGCGAAGTAGCACACATGAAGGATGCAGATTAGTTCACTAGGAACAAGTGGGAGCAATTTTTCAATCCTGTTGAAGGATCAAATGAGTATAAACAAGACTAGGTCTGGCACTAGAAAAAGAAGAGTAGAGTAAGAATAGCCAGACGTGAACAGATTAATAGAGGAGAGTGGCTCTTATTGATCTAGGAATATTCTTCAAGATCCTCCAAAAGGGATCAGAGTGGAAACCGTATTTGATCTCGCAGAAACACGCCCTGACATGTTTTGTGGGTTGCAGTTAGTGCTTCCTACCACATCAATCATGCCGTACATACAATACATTTCACAGCAAGATGGATATGGTTCTGGTTGTTTTTGCTTGTACTCAAACTCAAACATGCAGCATAAATCTAAAATTTCAACCCAATCTCACATTTGCAGATGGCTTGACGGTTACTTTACTTGTGGTCCCTACGATATGGCCTGTTCGATTTGAAGAATTCCTTGTAATTATCGAGTTTCTCTTGGACATCGATCAAGAAAGGGGATACAAGGGAAGGAAAACAAGGACGACAAACATCAGTCAGTAAATAATTCGACCAAGATTGGGAGTTTGGGTTCAGGACAAGCGGCCATAGCAATACCGTGTCCAGTCAAGCGACAGCGTTTTCGCTGCCATTTTTGTCTGCTTCTTCCCTTATCTCAATCGTCATCATAATGTCCGCTCCTCCAACGAGATTTCATTTTTGGGTCACCACCTCTCGACCGCCAAAACTCCTTCCTCTCTTTCCCTCTTCAGTTTCTTCATTCGCGGACGAGAAGGGAGAGTAGAGCACCAAACCCAAAACACCGAGGTAAGTAAGCTGCCTCGTTTCTCTGTCGTCGTCATCTTCTTCTTCCTCTAGATTATATGACACAGAAGCCATCACGTTAGAAGTGGGGAGGCCAAGAAGAAGCATCGTCACCTGATGGCGTCGCTTGGCTCGCTGGAGGTCTTACCTCAGGCCCTCCCATTCGCCTCCCAACCAAAACCCACTTCACGTTCGCACCAAGTTCGCACCTTTGTTAGGTGTGGACATATCAATCAACCGAACGAAGCTAAACCCTCCTTGAACCCACCAAAGATCAGTGCTTTTGCCGACACCAGGCTGACCCACGTCCAGTCCCCTGATTCCAAGGACGCCCATTTGATCAAGCTCTTCGGTAGGTCCTGCAAAGCGGGCAAGTTCACTGAGGCCCTCTACTTTCTCGAGCGCATGGTGACAAGAGGGTATAAGCCTGATGTCATTCTTTGCACAAAGCTCATTAAAGGGTTGTTCAAGTTGAGGAACTTTGACAAGGCGGTCCGGGTCATGGAGATTTTGGAGAAGTATGGCAAGCCGGATGTGTTCTCATATAATGTGGTCATCAGTGGCTTTTGCAAGGCGAATCGGGTCGAATCCGCCAATCGGGTCCTTCAGAGGATGAGCAGCCAGGGGTTCTCGCCGGATGTCGTCACGTATAATATCATGATTGGGAGTCTTTGTAGTAGGGGGAAGCTCGATTTGGCTCTCAAGGTGTTGGATCAGTTATTGGAGGACAATTGCCAGCCGAGTGTGATTACATTCACTATATTGATAGAGGCGACTATTATGGAGGGCGGGCTTGATAAATCTCTGAAACTTTTGGATGAGATGTTATCGAGAGGGCTGCGACCAGACATGTACACCTATAATGCGATAATTAGGGGATTGTGCAGAGAAGGGATGGTGGATCGAGCTCTTGAGTTTGTTAAAAGCTTGAATTCTCGGGGTTGCAAACCCGATGTTATATCTTATAATATCCTCCTGAGGGCACTTTTGAATCAAGGGAAATGGGATGATGGCGAGAAGTTGATGGAAGAGATGATGGTGGAAGGGTGTGAAGCGAATGTTGTAACCTACAGCATTTTCATCAGTTCTCTATGCCGTGAGGGGAAAATTGAGGACGCAATGAGTGTCTTAAAGGTTATGGTTGAGAATGGGTTGACTCCAGATGCTTATAGTTATGATCCGCTGATCGCTGCATTGTGCAAGGAGGGAAAATTAGACATGGCGATAAAATTTCTAGATCAGATGATATCTAACGGATGCTTGCCAGATATTGTAAACTACAATACAATCCTTGCCACTCTTTGCAAGAATGGAAATCGTGACCAGGCTTTGGAGATCTTCGCAAAGTTAGATGAAGTTGGTTGTTCTCCTAATGTTAGTTCTTATAACACAATGTTTAGCGCTCTTTGGAGCTCTGGAGATAGATATAGGGCTCTGAAGATGATATCAGAAATGTTAAGCAAAGGGATTGGCCCCGACAATATCACCTATAATTCGCTCATATCTTGTTTGTGTAGAGATGGTATGGTGGATGAGGCTCTAAGTTTGTTGGTAGACATGGAAAGGAGTGGGTTCAATCCAACGGTGATCAGTTATAACATTGTTATACTTGGGTTGAGCAAAGTGAGTAGGATAGATGATGCAATTGAAGTGCTTGCTGTCATGGTTGAAAAAGGAATCCGACCGAACGAAACCACTTTTATATTGTTGATTGAAGGGATAAGTTTTGCAGGATGGAGAGCCGAGGCAATGGAACTGGCCAATTCTCTTACTGCCATTGATGCTATTTCTGAAGATTCATTTAAGCGTTTGAAAAGGACGTTTCCCATGCTTGGTGTTTTCAAAGAGCTTAGTTACTTGGAAACTAAGTAGCAACATGAGATCTAGGAGTAATTGTCCCATTTTTAACTGGTAGAATCCCCTGGATTACGGTTTAATTTTGTCTGGAGGACTTAGTGCTGTTCTGCATTACAATTTTGTCAGAGAGTCAGGTCTTTAGACACACAGCGATACGGTTGAAGGTAAGAACTTTGTCGGAAAATCAGCAGGCACAAGTCATGGCTATAATAGTATCTGCTGTGATAGGAGAACTGATTGGCAGTTTAACATGTGAACCACCGTATGCTCGATGCTTGATGAAAAATGAAACCTCATGCTGTTGCAGATAAACCTTAGTTTTTTCATTCAGACAGTACATGCAAATTACAACAAAAATTAATTTGCCATTTTCTTTTTCTGTGTTTCTTGTCATTCATTTTACCAAGAGAGAGCAACATGGCCTTGCAGCACACGAGTACTTTTCCAAGATTACTTTTGGTTCTGTAGCTGTAAATTGATTGGAATGAGTATTGGTTTACTTGTACTTTGCAGTTTAGAACAGATCGATATGCAATTTCTCTCTACGTCCCCCCAACCAAAAACGTTGTTTTGCGCAACCTCGAGTTTATCCGGGTTGCCTCGAGGCATCCGTGTTGTGATGACTCCCTTAAATTTGCAAGTTTGGTAGACAATAAACAGAATGAGGGAAAAGGGTTGAGACCACCTTCTGTCTTTTGCTAAAGCCTCCTCAGGGAAATTAGCTTAGGGCAAGGGCCGAAAGCAGACAATGTCTTGCGTTGGAATTGTTCCTTGAGGTGCTAAATTCAGGATCTCAACATGTTTTCTTTGAGGGGCAAAAGTCACTCAATTGCCAGTTTCACGTCATTCCAGCTTTCAAATGACTATCTCCTATCTCCTCCTGAAGAAGGAGGATGTCAATTTTATGAAGAGTGTGTGGAAAAAGATTGAGGTTGGCCTGCTTTCGCTCTTTACATTATTGGGTATGAGGTTGGGCCTACGATGGACTTACAAAATACTTTTTTTCCCTACTTGGTACTAGGCTCACAAGAGACACTAATGTTAAATTCATAAATATTTACAATTGGAATTTGTAATCAATTAATTAGGTTTATTTGAGGAGAGTTTTCATCACTGGTGCTCAGGAACTTAAAAAAAAAATGGACAGGCTCTCACTGAATAATAGGGGTGTGCAACCGAACCGGGTCAACCCGGTTCCGGTTCGGCCCACCCGGAAAATGGTCGGAACCGGTTCCGGTTGAAACCGGTCCGGAACCGGTTCCAACAACTCGGACTGTTTGAACCGGGTCCGGAACCGGTTCCGAGGGATTACCCACTCGGGAACCGATTCGACCGGACCGGTTTTGGAACCGGTTGGAGAACCGGTTAAGCCACCTAAAAAAAAAAAAACCGCGTAACCCTAATTTCTATATTTACCTCTCTCTCACGAGTCTCACCCCTTCGCGAAGCCTTTGCTCCTTCTCCGCCGCTGCTCTCCTTCTCCGCCTAGCCCCATCCTTCGCGAAGCCGGGCGCCACCACCGCTACTTCTCCGCCTCGAGCCCCAACCCTTCACGGCCGCGCGCTTTCTCCGCTCGAGCCCGTCCCTTCGCGAAGCCGCTGCGCTTCTCCGCTTGAGCCTCGTCCTTCGGAACCGGGGCGCCACCGCGAAGTCGAGCCCCGCTTTCGCCCGTCCTCGATCCGTCCGTCCGAGCCCCCGCTCACCCACGAGATCTCGCAGCCGAGCCCTTGCTTCGCCCCGCAGCAACTCCGGCGTCGCCGCGCCACCGCCGTAAGCCGAGCCCCTGCTTCGCCCCGTAGCAACTCCAGCCCCTTTAGGTAAAGAGAATGCCCTAACTTGCTACCATTCCTATAAATATGTAAGAATTGTGCTTCTTTCATTCATAAAGACTAATGTCCTCCATTTTGTCCGAGCTATTCCACCCCAACGATTACGCCCTTTTCAAATTGGATCGACTTGGAGCCTAGTCCGTCATCAAGTGCATGTCTAACAAGCAAAGTCCTCCTTCGGTACCATATATAAACAATGCATCTTGCTCCATTAAGCCGAATCTTCCAAAAAAAAGGTATTCACGATTGTACCCGTTTAAAAATGAGTCACGCGTATGTTATTCCACAATGTCTCTTTTAGTGACTTGGGGTGTCACATATCCTCTATCTTTTTCCTCTTTTCTCCTCCGTGGGGAAACTGTGTAAGTCAAACTCTCCTAGAGAAGTGTGATAAGGGCCTGCCTTACGTCCAAAGACTCTGAATATATATCCCCCAATGCCTCTTGTCGATTTATTCCTTTCAATTTTGGGCGTTTGTACTTTCAAATAATTAGTGCTCAACTCTGCAAGTGTCTTTTTCTGTATCTAAAGCCACGAGCTGGTTTTGCTTCTTTGAATGCGTGCAAAAAAAGACCTTCAGTTGCAAAAGCCTCAATACTTTCAAAGGTGGCATTACTTTCTAAGACAAGGGACTAGTCAAAGAATATTGCCTCCTCCTTTTCAATCACTTTATAAGATCAGATCAGATGTGAGTGAGCACTAACACATTACATGCTGTCCCATTCATTTCTTTACCCCTTTTTTTATATCGCTCCTGAGGTTTGTCTTCAACCAAGGTGCAAAATTTGGCTGATGAAGATAGGCACAATTTTATTCAGCTTTTACAAAAACCGGCTGGCGTGACCAGTCTTTCTCAATCAGAGTTGTGGTGTGCTCTATGTTCCTCGTGTGTGCAGAGATTATTCTGTGTGAATTTAATGTTGGGTTTGGATGTTTGTTAGGCGTTTTGTTTTCTATGTTTGGGGTCTTTGACAGTTTGTCATGGTGGTATTTGCTGCAATTAATGCTGGTTCAGTTAAAGTTTCGACTGTCGGACTCGAGTCTGAACCCAACTTTTCTTCTTTTGTCTTTTTAGCTCAAGTGTCATGCATGAGTTGAAGAAGTGGCGGGGTTGAGTTTGGAAAAAATATAAGGTTCAAGGACATCACAGTTTGAAGAGGAAAAGTAGAGCAAAAAGGTACTCTTGTTCCTTCAATTCTAGTTTCTGCTGTTTGATGCGTTCATGTTTTTTTTTTTTTTTTTTGGGTGAGCTTCTCTTTTCTGATTTTCATAGTCTGCTCTCTCAAGTGGTACCAACAGATAAGGCTCAGTCGAGAGGCTTTCTTTTATTTGCCTCAAAGATAAGCCGATTCTGTGAAATTTGGGGCCAAAATTTCTACTGCTGGTTATGTTAATGTGACAGCTCTAAAATGGTGATTTTCTTTGTATCTATGGCTTCAAATTGGTTAGTCCCAAGGGGGGAGTTAGAAGAAAAAACCAAAGCCTTCCCAGTTGTGCTTGTACTAAGCATTACCACAATCGCTAATTGCCTATGCTGATATCGGCACAGAACACATCTTTTTGGCTGTCCAGCAACAAATGCCAAGCACCATCTACTCAGCTCTTTTCATCTTCCTTCATCTATTCCATAACTCTGTTGGAGAGCTCTCGATGTCGAAAACTTGACATTGAAATTTACGTTTCAGCATTTGTTAGTTGGCCAGTTACCGGATTTGGTAAGGCAGAACAAATTGGGACAACTCAGGGGCTCTGTTGAAACCGTGGGAAAAAAGAACTCACAACATGATGAATATGAGTGTTAAACGCTTTATTTTAAATATGAGTGTTGTACATTAATTTTTGCAAAACAGGTTCCACTATAAACAGGGTTGACCCTGTTCCCGGACCGGAAAAACAGGGTGGGTCGGGAACAGGGTCCAATGTAAACAAGGTCGGCAACAGGGTCCAAAAAAAGAGAACCGGTTATAACAGGGTCGGGAACAGGGTCCAGGTCTAGACCCTACCCACCCTGGACCCGATCACCCCTACTGAATAAGATCATCTCGGCTCCAACTTATTGCATGATAAGAAAATATCATGTGCAAATATTAGTGTCTGGACAGCACCAAAAAAAAAAAATAACAACTTTTCATTGCATGGTAGCTTTCATCGGGGCATTACGATACCATTGTTTTGTAATGCAATACGGAGTAACAAATGTAATACTACCAAACATACAAATTACGAATCTTCATGGCACAACACCATCTCAATTAATAAAATTATACGTAATCAACTATAAATTTCTGTACATCAGTTAATAATTTACCTTAGTTGTATCGTGTTTTGTGATATTTGAAAAATTGAAGTCATCCCTCGTGTGGGATTTTTTGAGTCACAAATGTATGTGTCATGGGTCGGTCGATTTCGAACAATTCATACCTGTGCAGATTTAGAATTTCTCCCACGTCAACCTTACACACACTCAAACACAAGGATCATATGGAGCAAAGCAGCGTAGTGTTATTACTTGTGAACGAGGTGTTCCACTGAAAGAGGAGGATCCCCGGGGTTAATCTAGACCGTTGATCACCTCTTTGATCCAAAGGTGGTGTGCAAACTCATAGAATCACTAGGTAGCTGTACAAGAAGCTCAGGAGGGCCTAGAAGCGTGGAGAAGCTCGATCTTCAGAACAGGAATGGCTAAGCTGGCAACTCAATTTTCTATTTTAGAAAACTCTCAGGTGGCAAATGCAAGGTTTCAAGCTGCTGGAGCAATACTAGATGCAGGTATCAGAGGATGGGTTTTTCTCACTGCTGAGGACAGGAGAAACTTGGTAAGGTATATTTCTTGCTAGATTTACTTTAAACCTCTGGAGAAATTCAAGATTGGTAGCGGTTCCCTTGTCAATTTTGTAACTGATGGTTTTAATTGGGGATGGGCTTAAGGCCTGT
Source organism: Eucalyptus victrix (assembly GCA_016097545.1). Classification (NCBI taxonomy): domain Eukaryota; kingdom Viridiplantae; phylum Streptophyta; class Magnoliopsida; order Myrtales; family Myrtaceae; genus Eucalyptus; species Eucalyptus victrix. Next base: position 52,988,796 of record CM027842.1, read on the forward strand.
CCGCCCATGCTGGGCCTAGAAAGTCCGGCCCACGGGAATAGGGCCCGTGGAAGGAGATAGGTATAAAACGGAGGAGAGAGAGAGACATAACACCTGTTGGAACAATCAGTACGTACGCTTCCTTTCTCCCGTGCACTCTCTCTCTCTCAAAAAGAAAAAGAAGAAACAGTAAGGCTTCGGCAATTTCTTCTTCCCTTCATTGCTTAATCGGATCGAACAGGATCGAGTTTCTCTTCCTCTATCGGCGTCGGTGTTTAATCTGTGATTAACAAGGTACGCTCGAATCCGTGGTGTGCTTTACGATCGGTGATGCGTGTTTTTCCTGGGCTTCGTCTTCCGCATTAATTTAGGGGTTCGATTCGGTGTCGAATCCGATTTTCGGGGATCCGTTAATCCCAACATTGGTATAAGAGCCCTAGTTTACGTTTGTCCTGATCAATTTGATGTTTTTGATTGATTTTTTTGCGAAAGAACTTCGGCCGTACGGATCGGGGCAAAAATCCCGACACCCGAGCACTTTTCGGCCATTTTTCCGAATTTTTGTAAGTCAAAATAAAATTGTGATGGCATAGGAAGAAGAGCGACGTCGAGACGAGTAGGGCGATATGTCGACCGCCGCCGGGCGTCGTCGCCAAGACGCGCCGGCGCCGCATTGGCCACGCGTGCACGCCGTCGACGGACGGCGATCGACGCGTGCGATGTCACGTGCGACGTCATCGTGACGTCATCCAACGGTCGGTAACCGCTCGGATGACGTCACCGATGACGTCATCACCGACGACGTTTCGCCGGGCGGTCACCGGCCGGTGACCCGACCCGACCAGCGACCCGACCCGACCCGCGGACGCAGGTACGCGCCCGGCACGTGCCGGATGACGTCTGCGTGACATCATCCCCGCACCTGCGCGGCACGTGCGGTCGGTCCGACCCAACCGGTCCGTCCGATCCGACCGGACCGGTCCGTCCGATCCGACCAGGCCGACATCCGATGTCTGTTGACCACGTTGACCGTTAACCGTTGATCGACGACCGTTGACCGTTGACTTTGATCGTTGACCCAAAAAAAAAAGAAAAAGGAAAGGAGGAGGAAAAGAATGTGTTTCTTTTTCAATTAAGTCTATGTGGATTATAATGTGATCCCTTATTTGTTTTGCATTTGTTGCAGGAACTATGCCTCCCCTGAGGTTGCGCACACCTATTCGCGCAGTTACCGATGAACAAAAGAATAGGTTGTCTAAGTTGATAGCTGAACTGACTGATCATCGATGGGAGAGAGGTGACTTAATTGATCATGTCCTTGAAGTCAATGGGAAAATTTAAGAGGTCATATGGAATGGTCGTCTTATGTCACAGTCAAAGATGGTGCGATTTTTTATAAACACTCTTCCACCTGAATGGCAAGATGTGTTGAATCGCATATGGGATGTCAACGGAGCTGCTTCCTATAAGAAAATTGTGATGGATTTTGTAAATGAATATTACTGTATTGTTTCAAGGGAAAAGATCAAGAAATTGAACAAAATAGGATCTTTCCCAGTTCGTGTGCTGACTTTGTGTTAGTTGTATTGGATGATATATATTAAGTGTGCTTTGTGGACAACTTAATGTAATGATTACTACCTAATTGTGTTAATTGAAAGCATTATTGTTTTTTAATTGTATGTCAATTATCTGTTGCTTTATGTTATTGCTGGTTGTTGTGGGTAATTAGCTGTGGGTAGTTTTAGAAGTTTTTGTAGCTTCATAGAATTGATTTTGCATATGACAATCATATTAATGATAGTTTTAAGTTAGGATTTTTGGAGGATGATTAGAAACGTAGTGACCTTTTGATTCTGAAACCTTACTTGGAATTATTCATTAATATGTGGGTCTATGTAAATAGGGATGCATAAATGATAGGCATTAATAATTCGTGCATATTTGTCTGATTTGTTCAGATCAATGGCTTCAGCCACAAATAGCATATTTGCCGAGCTGAACAAAGGTGAAAAGCTCAATGGAGACAACTATGAAATTTGGCAAATGAAAATCCAGCATGTGCTGGAAGAGCAAGAAGCACTTGAGGCTCTTGTCATGACCATGGTAGAACCTGAAGAGAGAACCACTGCACAGCACAAAAGAGACAAAGAAGCTTTTTCTGCGTAGAAAAGAATGAACTCTCTAGCTCGCATCACATTGCTGAGCAGCATGGAAAATGACGTCATGCGAGAGTTTCGGCGTTTTGACAATGCCAAGGAAATGTGGGAGGCATTGGTAGCTAGATTTGGTCATACTTCGGTGACTAGACTGAGGCAGCTCACTATCAGGTTTGACTCTTATAAGAAGCCTCATGGTCAGACCATGAAGCAACATCTTAGAAAGATGTCAAACATGATAACTGAGCTAAGAGATACTGGCCATGTCCTCACAGATGAGCAGCAAGTGCAAGCAGTGATTCGTTCCTTGCCTCAGAGTTGGGAGCATATGAAGGTGCACCTGACTCATAATGAAAATATCAAAACCTTTGAGGATGCAATGCGTCATCTTGAGCTGGAAGAGGACCGCCTGTTGGCGGCTAAGCCGAATGATGAACTTTATTATGCTGGTCCTAGCTCAAATGGAGCTTCGAGCTCCAAGCGCAAGCGCCCTAACTGGTTTGATAAGGGAAAAGGCAAGGAAGAAGCAGGTCCTTCAGGGAAGAAACCCAAATTTAACCAACATGGAAGAGGGAAGCGTCCTCGCATGAAAAAGGTTGCAAGGGTGAAATGCTACAACTGTGATAAGAAGGGTCACTATGCTCGCGACTGTCGTGAGCCAAAGAAGGTAAGCACCCATTGTACTTTTTAGAACTTTGCTTATGTGTCAAGTTCTGTGTTCTTAATTGAGTCTAATCCTTTGTGAACTGTGGATTCAGGAGTGTCGCGACCTGATCTCGCCACCCCCTCGAAAATGTATCCAAGGATGGGAAATGTCGGATTTAGGGGTACTTGATCTCAAGATCGCGAGCTCTCCCAAGCTCGTATCCTGCGTGACAGCGGATTTATTTATACGATCTATGTATTTAACAACCTACAAAATATACAAGAGTCGCCACTAGCCTTAACTTTGGGGGTCGGCTAGAAACCCAATCGAGGGTCGGGAGTGTCCCCTCGATTCCTACACAACCAGATATCTAGGTTCGGGGACTTGGGTTACGCTAATATTTCTATTAGCGCCCTTTCGGTACCTAAACAGTATGTTGTGTTTTTCCTAACATGTCCATGCGTTTCTTTTTACATTTTCGGGATCATCAATTCCTAGACTAAGCGATCATGCGTGGTTGATCATTTTCTTGCTATACTATTTCTAAAAAAAAATGAAAAGAAAACAATCAATGAAATTGAAAGTGCAAGACATGAAGTAAACAATCAAGAGAAAGTAATAAACCTAATCATGCAATTCTAAAAATATAAAAGAGAAAGCACAATTAAGAAAAAAAGAGGGAAAAAGGGAAAACCCGCAACGCGTCGGGTTTTATACAACACAAGGAACCCGAGACATATGTCGGGAGAAAAACGAATATTACAGAATAACGGTCGGAGTGGACATCGACCTCCACCATCTTCACTTCTTCTCCACTTTCGGAATTCTAATATAATCCTAGCCTAAAAAAAACTATAACTAGGTGCATACACATGAAAGAAACAATCAAACACGTCAAGCAACCAAAAAGAAAACAATACATCATATCAAAATTAATTGTTTAAAAGAAGTACAATGTGAAAGTCAAGTTTCGAGCAATATCCTAAAGTTCAGCATTGATATGCGTCGCATCAAAATTGTTTATCAAATAATCACATGCAAAGCATATAATATGGCAGGCATCCAAGCCATACAGCCTCAGTTCTTAGTTAATCAAACAAATGGATTAGCTGACAAAATTCATTCACCAAACAATATGCATCATCAAGCGTGTTCATGCTACATGTATGTCCATCTAATCAATGCTTAATCCACAACTTCCAGCATGCAATCAGAATTGTAGCAGAGCACGTGAGACTATAAATTGTAATTGTTTGATGACAAATCGCCATGAAATTGAAGCTACATCTTACCACAAGCACGTATGAATTTTCTTGATCAAGATGGCATCAATTAATAACCAAACTAACCTCAAGTTAGGATCAAATGCACGTCCAATCATGGTAACAATTTTCATGGAAAAAAGTTTTTAATGTGAGCTACATAGAAGTTAAAGAAAATTCAAGAATGCACAACATCACATCGGAATTGCAGCAAAATATCAGAAAGTCATGACACATTAATAGTGATTTGGACCTAAAAAGAAAATCCGAAGAATATGAAATTTTACCACAGCGCGAACAAAAAGAGACGAACAAATTTTGTTAAGAATCCAATTTTAGAGTTTCTTAATAAGAGAATCATAGAAAAGTGACATAGTCAGCTTTGATAAGGGAAAAATAAGGGTCATAAATTTCATTTTTTATGACAAATTTCTATCATGCGAATCACAAGAGAAGTTGAGTCCAATTGATACACAAATCATGTGAAATCAGCATCATAAGAACAATTTTCACAAGGAAGCTTCTCAAAATTTTAACACGTGAATTTCTAGAAATTCAAGAACATGAAGAGGTCAATCAAAAATAGAACATGATAGCATGTCACACCGTCACTCTACAACAATATTAAAAGCAATTGGACAAATCTACTATCTTATCTTTAAAACTAATAGCAATTAGCCACAGAAAAGACAGCGTTTCTAATCAAATCAACTCCAAAGAATTCTATATATTGTAACCAAAGGCATTTCATAAAGCACCAATCTATGATCTAAATTCTACTCCACTAGAAGTCAGTTCCTCACCAAGCATGATTAACATCCTATCAAGACAACCAGCTTTTTGTGTTACTTGGATTTTCACCATACGAAGTACAATTCAAGAGAAAGACAAGCAAGAGAATCTTAACACAATACTTCAGCAGAAAACCAAAGAGAACCACAAAATCTGAAGCTTGTAAACCCTGTGAACCCCTATGCTTTTTTTTTATATTCACTTGGTCCATCAGAAAGTATACAGCAGATACCATAATCAACTTCAAAGAAAACAACATTATCCAACTCAGCATGCATATTTTTCTAAAAAAATCAAGAGCAGAGATACATCAATCAACCAAAACAATCTATACAAGAACAGAGTATCTAATATCTAATGTCTGTTTAATGGAAGCATGACCTATGATCTATTCAACCCAACAAAAAATCAATTCCTCATCAAGCATGATTAAATCGCTGTTTGCACTAGTAACATCATATCAAGACCATCAGTTTTTCTTTAAGATAATAGAGTGCTAGATTCAACCGAACATTACACTTTTCAGCTCTAGCAATACAGATCTCAAGTTGCCAATCAAAATTTTCACGTTTGACAGATGAGTGAACACTTGGGAATTAAGATAGTCGACGGTCTAGAGAAACTTGTTTAAAGGTGATGTGACAAATGGTAAATAAGCATTTACACTAATAGGTCATGTTCAGGAATCAAATTGATTCTGTCGCTCAAACATATTTGGCGAGCAAGCCTTTATATGCGTAGTAATTGCTCATCACAAAAAGCAACTCAGTGCAACAAATACCATATCATGCAGGTTGAGTAAGTGAACACAACACTTCCAATAGAGAAAACTAAGAAAACAGTGACTACGGAGGTCAAACCTTGGTTCAAAGAAGCCACCGAAGTTGTCGTATGAGAACTAAGACCAAGCCAAAGTTGGTCTTAGAGATGACGCTCTTCGACCGGCCGTTTCAGCGAGTCAGATCCGGTGCGCGAGAGAGAGCCGAAAGAAAATCGTTCGAGTCAAAAACAGCGAACGAAAAATCGGAGACCAAACCCTAACGGATCAAAAGAGAGAGAAAGAGAGCTCACCAATCCGGTGAGCCCAATCCGAGAGATTCGAGTCCAACGAACTTCTGCACCAAAGGACCTGGCGCTGAGCGAACAGCGGTTGAGCATAGGATCCGGTGGAGAGCCGAATCACGCCACAGATCGGGAGCCGCTGTCACCGCTGCCGTCTTCGCGGATGCCGCCGCGATCGAGCAAACCAGAAAGAGAATCAGAGAAAGAGGGAGTCCGAGAAAGAAAACCCCGGCGAATCCCCGACCGCCGGCCCCCGATCTTCGATCCCTCGCCAATGGAGTAAAAACCCTAGCCAATCGAATCGTAGAGAGAGAGAAAACTCGATAGAGAGTCCCCCGGAGAGAGTTCGATTCCGGTAGGAGAGTTGTTCAACGCCGATCTTCAGATTCTCATTTGCGGATCAATTTTCTTCACAAAAATGCAGAATCGCTAGCCTCCATTGTCTTTCGGCGAGAAGAAATCCATGGATTATTCGCACTAGAGGGAGAATAACTGGATTTCTTCTTGAAATCCTCGCTCGAATGAAACAAAACCAGAAAAAGAAAGCCCTAATGGAGAGAATTGCAGAGAGGATTTTGTGAAAAAATTCTGCTGGAGAGAGAATGAGTCGGCGGAGAGGGAGAGTCCGTGCGAAATGTGGAGAGTGAGAGCGTTCCTGTCCCGAGAGAGAGAGTCCGTGCCTTCCTTTTATATTTTTATATTTTTCTTTTTTTCTCTCCTTTTTCTTTTCATTTTCCTTATTTCTTATATTCTTTTTTTTTTTTTTTTCTTTTCATTTTCATTTCATTTTTTTTATATTTTCCTTCATCCATTTTTTTTAATCTTTTGGGCTCTTTATTCTTTTTCTCTCTTTTTTTCTTTTTCTTCTTTTTCCTTATTTCTAATTTTTTTGTCTTTTCATTTCAAACAATTTTTTTAACTTTTGCGAATTGAATGTTTAAAATGTCGACAAAAATTTCGGGTGTCAACAAGGAGCGACAGACCATGTAGCGAAGGATAGAGCATCCTTCGTGGAATTCCGACGAGTACCAACTGGAACTAAGTGGATCTATGTGGGAAACAACTCCAGAGCTGAAGTGAAAGGAATTGGCACATGCCCACTGAATATGTGTGGTGGACGCACTTTGTTTCTTCATGATGTGTTGTATGCTCCGGAGATTCGTCGGAATTTAGTGTCTGTATTAGTGTTGGTTAAATTAGGTTTTAATATGAACTTCTATAGTAGAGGTGTGAATTTGTTTTTGGAGACAAATTACTATAGTTGTGGTTATTTTTTGGATAGTTTTATTGTATTAGATATTGATTATGTTAATGCTAATGTTTGTTATTCCCTTCTCACATCTCCTAATAAATATGATAATGATGTGAATGTATGGCATGCTAGACTTGGTCACATTGGCCAACAGCGTATGAATAGACTAGCCAAAGAGGGCTTGTTGGGCAATATTGAAAAAGTCGATTTGTCCATATGTAAGCAATGCCTAGAAGGGAAAACAACAAGGAAACCATTTGGAAAAGGAAAAAGAGCTAAATTTCCTCTGCATTTAATCCATTCTTATGTCTGTGGTCCAATGAATGTGAAAGGAAGGCATGTGGCTGTTTATTTCATCACTTTTATTGATGATTATACTCGATTCTAATATGTCTATTTGATTTCTCATAAATCTGAAGCAATAAGTTGTTTCAAAAGGTTTATGAACCTGGTAGAGAATCAATTAGATAAGAAAATAAAAGCATTGAGATCCGATCGAGATCGAGAATATCTATATGATGAGTTCAGAAAATTATGTGATGAAAAAGGAATAGAAAGACAGCTGTCTATTCCGTATACTCCTCAACAAAATGGTGTTGCGGAAAGAGGAAACAGAACCCTACTGGAAATGGTTAGGTCCATGATGGCGCATGCTAACTTGCCTATCACCTTTTGGAGTGATGCATTGTTAACTACTACGTATATACTTAATTGCGTGCCTTCCAAATCAGTTACTTCCACTCCATATGAATTATGGACAGGTAGAAAACCGAACTTGAGTTTTCTTAAGCCATGGGGTTGTGCTGTCTATACACATGAGTCCTCTCACAAGTTTGGGAAATTGGGTCCCAGAGGAAAGAAGAGCATTTTCATAAGATACTCGGAACACTTGAAAGGGTATGTGTTCATTGGTGAGCAGGAAAGTGGGAGTGTAACTGAATTTGAATCACGAGATGTTACATTCTTAGAGGATGAGTTTCCTAAGAAGGGCGAAATAGGGGAAGATCACTCCCTATTTGAGACCTTGGATCAAGATAATGATATTAGTGGAGTTCATCCAAGTGGGAGCATAATAGGGAATGATGTACAAAGTGTACAATCTCCCATACGGCGAACAAGTCGCCAAAGTATTCCCCGTCGACGTTTTGACATTGAAGGGGAAACTTTTATGGTTGCTCCACAAGATGAGGATGAGCCAAGAAATATCAATGAGGCTTTGAATTGCCCTAGTAAGGAAAAGTGGATTCATGCAATGGAAGAGGAAATGGAGTCAATGAAATCAAACCAAGTCTGGGAACTGGTTGATCTTCCAAAAGGACGCAGAGCTATTGGAAACAAGTGGGTTCTCAAAATAAAGGGAAAGGCTGATGGCTCGATTGAAAGGCATAAGGCTCGCCTTGTGGCGAAGGGTTATAATCAATAGGAAGGAATTGATTATGAAGATACGTTTTTTTCCTGTAGTGAGATTTACCTCGATTCGCATTATTCTGGCAATAGTGGCAAGTCTGGATCTTGAGTTACATCAAATGGATGTAAAGACTGCTTTCCTCAATGGAGAATTAGAGGAAGAAATATATATGGAACAACCTGCTGGTTTCATAGTGAAAGGCCAATAAGAAAAAGTATATCGACTTTTGAGGTCGATATATGGTCTTAAGCAGTCATCAAGACAATGGTATATACGTTTTCATAATGCCATAGTGGCATATGAGTTTACAATGATTGATGAGGATTATTGTGTATATATCAAAAGATCCAAGGATCATTTTGTGATCATATCATTATATGTTGATGATATACTGATTGCCGGAAGCAATATGGAGTTGGTTAATACTTGTCAAGAGATGATTGTCTTCTAACTTTGAGATGAAGGATATGGGTGAAGCTGCATACATTCTTGGAGTTAAGATTTCGAGAGATCGTTCGAAGAGATCGTTGTCTCTTTCAAGAAACCTATATAAATAAGGTTCTTGAACGATTTCGTATGCACATCGTAAACCCATAGACACTCCTATTGCAAAAGGTGAAGGATTGAGCCACGATCGTGTCTAGGGACTCCATAAGAGAAGGAACAAATGAAACATGTTCCTTATGCTAGTGCTGTTGGGAGCTTGATGTATGCTATGATGTGTACAAGACCCGACATATGTTTTGCAGTTGGAATGGTGAGTAGATACCAATCCAATCTAGGTCCAGCACATTGGAAGGTCGTCAAGAGAATACTGAGGTATCTGAAGGGAACTGCTGATTTCAAGTTGAATTACCAAGGAAAGGATCTACGACTTGAAGGCTATTCAGATGCTGATTGGGGAGAAGATTTAGATGAAAGAAAATCTACCTCTGGATTTGCTTTCTTACTGAACAATGGCGCCATATCATGGAGCAGTAAGAAGCAAACGTGCATAGCCTTGTCCACGATGGAAGCTGAGTTCGTGGCATTATCAGCAGCGGTACAAAAAGGAGTTTGGCTTAAGAGATTTTTGGATCATTTAGGTGTTATTGAGAAAGCTGCAAATCCATTGTTGGTTAACTGTGATAGCCAAGCAGCTATAGTGTACACCAAAGATCCAAAGTATCATGTCAAGACCAAACATATAGATACCAAGTATAACTTTGTGAAAGATATAGTTGCACGAAAGGATGTGAACTTACAGTACATATCTACGCATAGAATGGTAGCAGATCCTATGACAAAGCCAATACCTAGGGATGTGTTTTGCGGTCATGTAAAATCTCTAGGATTGTGTAGAGTCTGATGTACTGAATTGTAATTTCCCTGAGTTGTTCACATTTATGAAATTTTGTTTTTCATTGATTAATGCCTATGAATTTTTGTATGATCTTTATGCATCTTAATGCTCAGTGCATTATTTTAAGTTGAGAAGTATGTCGAACAGATATAAGATTAGCCCACTCACATGGGTAATCGCCTCTATTTACTATGTGATAAATAGAGATGAGACTGTTTTTAAGCTTATTATCTAGGTGATAATCGAGAGCTCAAGCTTAAAACACGTATGTCGCCTTAACTGAGTGTTAAGATGAGGACATAATACTAAAGATGTCCGAAAGTAAAATAACCCCACATGTTTTACTTTATCTGTCTAAGATGCCAGATGTGAGTTCTGATGAATTTTGTGATTGAGTAAATACGTGAACTCAAGTTAGACATTGGGTATGTCTAAACTATCATCTGTACGGTATTGAAAGGTGTAGACATACGCTCCATGGGAAAGGAGTTAATACCGTAATACGTATTTCATACTATGTATGCATGAGACGACCAATAAGAGTGGCAAAAAAAGTTTGATCTCAACTTTTATGACGTGTGAGACTCTTGAGGAAAAGAGTTCCTCAATTTTTAGTCCCCTCAGGACTCTTACCTATTCTCAAGATTTCTATTTAGTGTTTGCTATCTTAGGGTGTTGCCAATAGTCATGAGATGATTCGATCTAATGGGGCATTTCTAGAAAAGCAAGTTGGATTGAAATTGAGAGTTTGAAGGAAAGAGAAAGATCGATTTTGGAGAATCACATTATGGTTTTGTATTCACTGGTCGACCAATTATAACTGTCTTTGTGATAAATATAATTGTGAATACAATATGTATATATCATTGTTTAAAAGAGATCAAGAGAGATATAGATGTGATCGATCGATCTAGGGTACTGCATACTAAATCTACTCGGAGTGTGACGCCCATTATGAGTTGCTATATATTCCTAACAGATGTATAGTAACGAGCTCTCAAAGTATGCTGGTCGCACGGATTATTCACCAGTATGAATGTTGAAGAGAGGTAAAGAGAATCTTGTTCGGCCCACCATGTGCGAGTGGGAGATGATGGTTTTAATTGGGGATGGGCTTAAGGCCTGTCCGCCCATGCTGGGCCCAGAAAGCCCGGCCCACGGGAATAGGGCTCGTGAAAGGAGATAGGTATAAAAGGGAGGAGAGAGAGAGACATAACACCTATTGGAACAATCAGTACGTACGTTTCCTTTCTCCCACGCACTCTCTCTCTCTCAAAAAGAAAAAGAAGAAACAGTAAGGCTTTGGCAATTTCTTCTTCCCTTCATTGCTTAATCGGATCGAATAGGATCGAGTTTCTCTTCCTCTATCGGCGTCGGTGTTTAATCTGTGGCTAACAAGGTACGCTCGAATCCGTGGTGTGCTTTACGATCGGTGATGCGTGTTTTTCCTGGGCTTCGTCTTCCGCGTTGATTTAGGGGTTCGATTCAGTGTCGAATCCGGTTTTCGGGGATCTGTTAATCCCAACAATAACTATATTAGTATTACGTTTTCATTCGTCTCCTCTTCATAAACGCGGCACCTAGTGATATCATACCGTCATTCTTTTGATGTAATGTTCATTTTGCAGCATTTCTCAACTTAGTTCTCCTCACATTGAGTTGTTACTTTATTTGTAGTTTTTATCTTGGCTTTGCCATGCAACATGCTAGTTCACCCGAGGGCTATGTAGGTGTCCTTGGCCAAATGCTAGCCTTTGAAATGCTGAAAGCCCAAAGTAGCTGGGATTTGCTTTGAGCTTTTAGCATTTCGAAAATGCAAGTCTACTTTTATTATTCATTCGTTGACTTTTTTTTTTAAATCGATCATCTTCCCCACACCCCAACCGCCGTTGATCAACGAATGAGTTTTATCGAATTTTATTTTTATTTAAAAAAATAATAAAACCCTTTACAAATGTTGGGTTTACTTTTTTTTGCCATTTTTATCTTTTGATAATCAATAGCCCAACTTTTTATCAATACATTAGAATGATCATTAATTAACGAAGATGATTAATACTACAATAATTTTAAAAAAATTATTCAAAGTTGAAAACAAACCTAAAAGAACCTTAGGCCAAAAGTTGAGCTTTGCATCTAATCTATAATCAAATTCTTTTAATATAATTTTTAAATAAATTTACTAAGATATATATATATATATATATATATATATATATATATATATATATATATATCTTTTACATTACTTTCAACATGAAAATGTAAAAAGTTATATAATCATTGTTTCTTTTTTGCAATTTTAAAAATACTAAAACTAAAAATTTAATTTGGTCACACTAAAGGACTTTTCAAATATATTTTTACCAAATAGTCTTGCATTTATCTAAAGCATTTTTCAGTTATAGTTTACCAAATAGTCTAGCATTTCGAAAAACCTCTTTGCCTCAAAGGTATTTGCATTCTCTCAAGGGCATTTCCCCAAGGCTGAACCAAATGGGTCTTATGTCCTAGCAAAGGTTTCATCAGTGGCTGCTCCTTTGCTTAGTTGAACATTGTTCCTATTTAGAAGGAATATCTTGGGTTTGTGCTTGGAAAAAAATTAAGATGGTCACCTCTTTCTTGTTGGCTGACCACCTTAAATTTCTTCTTTTGGGTGTCGAGTAAAGTCCAATGCATGTGCAAAGTATAGGTAGCTAACCGCTTAATTTTTTCTTTTAGGTATTATGGTGGTAGGCCTTTGGATATTCTCTCCTTTCTTTCTGAACTTTTCAGGTCTTTAATGAAGTTACTTATCACAAAAGGGTGGAGTAAAGTAAACATCGCCTCGCAAATACAAATGTAGTCTTTTGCAAAAGCAAACTTAACCTGTTCATCTCACTATTCTCGCGGACCACCTTAAACGCCGTTGGCCCATTACCCATTGCTGTAGCATTACATATGGCTGGATCGTTCACGTAGCACCCGGTCCTTAGTCACCTATGTCAGGCTTCACTGTTGGTATACGGTGTTCATAATTGGGGATGATGTAACAATGACATATCACGTCATATCCTGTTTATTTGAAAGTCCGGTTTATATGAATTTGCCATGCACTGTTAGTGTCGCCCTCGATGCAATGGCCATCGTTTGTCAAATATGATGGGGATTATGTTGGATTTGGAGGCGATGGATTGCCATGTAGCTTCAAGTGTCTCAAGCCACAATGTCGCCGATTGGGAGTGCATGTGGATGCTTCATGTAAAACCTTTCTAACAACTTGGCATTAATCATAACTGTCAGCCAAGCTCGAAAAAGTTTACCAAGATTCTAAATTTTCAAGTAATTGTCTACTTTCCACCGAGTATGAGACTTGAATCTCATAGCCGACAACTAGAATGAGATAGAGGGTTGGGGAAAGAGAAAAAAGGGGCGTGGGGGTCGGGGTAGTGGGGCTAAAGTCACTGAGGCTATAGTAGAGCCGTCCTCGATTAACTTGAACAGAGGAGCTTGGGCTTGAGATGCATCTCTTGATCAGATAAGTCATCTTTAGTGTAATGTAGAGCAAGCATTATTCTATCTCGAAAGACAAGTTACATGCTTTTCTTTTGTCTAACCTAGTGGAGTACATTCGTCTAGTTATATCGCTAGTTTTCTTCCGACACTCAGAAGTGCGATATATCCATCGCTAGATGCATGCTAACAAATCACTTTACGCTATGCATGTAAATATCCCGCGAAGGCATGATTTCTCCACAGCTGAGAAAAAGAGACATTTTTTCACCTGGTATCTATCCTCTCTGATATCCATATCTTCGAATATACTTGCGTCAGGTTAAGCTTGTGCTGTTCTCCTGGCCTTATTATGCATGTGCTTATCAGATTTGTAGCTCGTGTCTTTGTGGATTTTTTTTTTCTAATAGATAGAAGACTTGATCAATTACTATTGGAATGACAAATAGTAATGAACTAAGACACCTAATAAACAGTTATGTCCGCCCTCTTCCCTATGCCTATGTTCTTCAATCCTGCGGGTACAGATTCCAAGTGAGCTAATAGTGGCTCCATTAGCAATAGACGGATTTTGCTTTTCCAATGAGTTCACAAGTTTTGTAGCCATTAGAGATGCGTTTGGTGAGCACCGTATCACTAGGTTCTTTTTCCAATGGAGTATGCCTGTACATCGGAGGCAACAAGTATCTTCGAGACTCTAGAAGCATCTCCGAGGAAGCGTTTATGGGACAGTGTGTTTTCTTTTCAACCTCTGACAAATTCATGTTTCTCTTCCTGAATTTGCTTGCTAGCCCCTTCAATCCCTTTTCCTTGGTTTTGGCCTTCTTTTAGGACTACTTAAATCTTCCCAATCTTCGGTGAATCACACTAGTGACTACTGGGGCAACTGCCTTTGCTACATTCTCCTTACGTTTACATGAGCTTTGTTGTCTCTTTTCCTTACTAATGTTGTACTCCTGAAAGATGTATAAACTACAAAGATTTGCATCGTAGATAACTATTCTTTGCTGTTATCTTGGTCTGTGGGTGACATGTTCTTTCTCTTTGCTTTGTCAGTTATTCTTCCCCTTAATGCATCAACGTCCCCTTAATGCTTTGAACTTAGAGGGAGGGTATTCTGTCTTCTGTTTTTAAGAACTTACAATAGAAAAAGAGAACTGATTAGTCAGATTGTTAGGTCACTGTTTTCAGGATGGTTTAGAAATATGGCTCTCTCTCTCTCTCTCTCTCTCTCAATTGACGTTTTCTGTTTATTTTACTTTGTTGTTGCTACTATTGGAGGGAACACCATAATTATTACGAAGGAATCTATTTCCTTGTTGCTCTAAGCACATACTGTGTGGAAGCATGGGTTATTTCAACCTCGAAAACTCAGCTTCCATGACGTAGTAAATAAAAAAAAGGTGATTTCTATTATTACTGAAGAATAAAGCTTTTAAAATTGTTCTCTTTGAGCCTTATATCTTACAAGGAGTTTGGTTTATGAGAGACTACGTTATGATGCATAAGTTTACAAGGATGCCTTGAAATTCACATTCCTTTGTCTATAGATCTTTTATAAACTTTTTCCTATCCCACTTTTTAAACCCGCATGCCATGCTGTTTTAGGATACACTTTGCTAATATATATACATATATTTTTCTCCATTTTTGTATCTGACAATCTTCCCTCTATAGATTAGACATGCTTCTTTGGGGATTCGTGGTATCCATGCGCAGTTTAAAGGAATCAATTTTTTGGAATCCTCCGTATTTAGTGTCGCCGGCTCATTCTTCAACAAGCACACTTAGTAGTCTCCTCCCACTGCTTGGGAGCTTACGATTTCATGTTTTATTTCACTCCCCGATGGGGATTCTTTTCACCCTTCTCTCACAATACTTTTGCTATGGATCACCCAGGAGTATTTAGCCTTGCAAGGTGGTCCTTATTGATTCACGTGGGATTTCATGTGCCCCATGCTACTCGGGTCGCAGCATAAACTAGTGATGCTTTCGCCTACTAGACTCTCACTATCTAAGGTGTAGCATTCCACTACTTCGCCTAGCAGCACGACGCTTGTATTGCTATCCCACAACACCATTTTCACGGTTTAGTGCAATTAGAACATTCCATCTCAGTTTAGTTCAGACGTAATCGACTTAGCTTGATCGTCTAACATTTTGACTTGACGATCCCAGATTATCAAGTAATGCCTAATATGTAGCCCCTATGCTGAATTTATCCGTGTTGTAACTTCCTCCACTAAACTTGGTTTCAAACTTACGATTTATGAAAATCGCTTTTGATATACTACAAATCCCTTAATTTAACCGACGCAAAATATAACTAGAAACCGAAGAAATTTAGCCCTGAATGAGGATGATCCAAAACAATATAACCAATTCTCTCTCCTCTCTCATCAATGTCGTCAATGCTTCCAAGGAGGATGATCCAGGATTTGACAGCCATTCTCAAGCCTCGTCTCAACTCGGTTTGGCAGATACCCATTGACTAAAATTTATGTTGTTCAAAATTTATAACATGAAAAATATATTGTTCAAAATTTATAAGGAAAGTGATACGTGCAGAAGAAGATATAGGGCAAGAGGATTTGACAGCCATTCTCATCAATGTCGTCAATGCTTTAACGTATTCCCTGGCGTGAGAAAAATTATTTGTTGATGAGTTATAGGGCCAAAGTGAGATGAAATTCATGTTGGAATAAGTGAAGGTGGTATTAAATGAGAAAAATATGCACGCAATCCGCTAGTGAATTTAGGGATCGAGATATCTCAATCCGTAAATTTATTTTAAACTCGTTCATAGCAGATACCCATTGTTGTCGATTATGCGCAGTTTGTGAGCTGAAATTGTTCATGCTATAACTTCCTCCACCGAACTTGGTTTCAAGTGAACTTACAATCTAGAGAAAGCGCTTTTAACGTACTTCACAACCCTTAACTTGACCGACCAAAATTTGTTTGCCTCGGAGGAAGATGATCCAAAAAAATATAACCAATTCTCTCTTTTGTCTCTTTTGTCAATGCTTCAAAGGAAGAATAGAAGAAATCATATTTTTATATAGCATATTAATTGAATCATATGCAATGGTCAATAAATTCAGCTTCATTGTACATCTGCACATGTCAAAACCTTAGGAACAATAGTCTATAGATATTTATTTTTAGATTGGAATTGACAAACAACCAAAAACAATACTACTGTTTAGTAGCATTGAATAGAGATTGAAATGGGGTGTGGCCAAGTGGTAAGGCAAGGGGTTTTGGTCCCACCATTTGAAGCTTCAAATCCTTCAGTACCTATTCCACATATAAATAGAAATATCTAATCAGAATAAAGAAATGTTTTCTTTTTGAATTACCTTCTCTAATCTTTAAGAGTTAAATATTGGATATTATGTGATCTTTGTTTCTGATTTTTAATGATTCTATTCTTCTTTAAATCATATTTTTTTCACAAATTAAATTCAACTAAGATACATATAGATGAAACTAAATCGAGTTGTGATCTAGGAACATAGATTCAAATAATTGGAAAAAAGAAGAAGAGAAAAGGGGGTTGCAAAAGAGGTCGAATGCTCTTTTCATCGTATGTCCATCCTCTTATACTTTGAATATTGAATATATGCGGTATTTACAGACAAAAGTATTTGCTTGCTGGGGAAAAATCAATATACTTTTAATGTCGAATCAAGATCAAAAGCATTGGGCCGAATTCTTTTTTGGTGTCAAGGCAAAAGCTATTGATAGTCATCGACTCCTGAGAAAGGGTAGAAGAATGGGACTCATGATTATTGATACGGGCCCTTTCCACATAAAAAGGGAAATTTTTTTGTTATAATAGAAGTAGAAGCAATGTGGATTATTCAAGAATCAAAGTTGATTTGCTTTATAAAAAAGAAGATACCAATGAACTTCTATAAAATGATTTCATAGGATTTAGCCAATTGTCTTGATGTGGGGTATCATTGAGAAATAGGAATCCATATTATCAAAAGATTTTCAAGGATTATTTCTAATATGTAATGAGTTAATCATCCACTTTGGTATATTATTGAACAAAAATGTTGATATTGTTCATCCATTGATCAATAATTTCAATTTTTGGAAAGTATCATAATCATCCAATAATAACTAGTTACACCAAAGGATGCGGTCAATACAACCATAACTACCCTTGTAATCCAAGTTAATTCTCGAGGTGTCTTTAAAACCAATAGTAAGATATTCATGAAATATGTGCAGGATCATCATTAGGACCATCATACTTGCTAGATGTAAGTTTGTTGGGTTAAAACTATGGGGACGGAGGTACGGACCAGTGTGGAGTGACAATAACAAGCTCTTTATTTTGGAGGCATATATGATACCTAGGCTCGAAAGGGGGAGATGTAAATAAAATTACCAACTTGACCCTTAGCCCAAGTGTTATATTTGGTTATTTACTATCGGCCAACTCAACCAACCATATTGATGCTTAAACTGGCAGATCAACCTCATCAATCAAAACTGGAATTGGAACCGCGCGAGGGGGAGCCCTGTTCTCTAACCATCCAATTGGTCATAGTCTGCCAAGAGGGCTTAAAAGCGCCTAAGGATTTTCTGCCATAGTCCTTCATTAAGTTACATAGTTGTTTTAACATTAGGAATATTTAAGGCAATCCCATGAAATCACTCATATAGTTACTTAGGGCGCATTTGATAATGTTTTGTTTCGGAAACAATTTTGGCAATTATTCATTGGGACATTAACCCTTGGGAAAGACGAATTTGAGGGTGAGAAATTAGCATACCGATTCGCTTTTTAGAATTTGACAGCCATTCTTAGGCCTTGTCTCAACTCAGTTTGGCAATTGCCTAGCTCATCTGTTGACACATAGTGTGTTTAGTTCAGTTTTCTCAAGAGACTTTCAGCCTCCAAAGTCCAAGCCTGTCAAATGGGCTTTCAGTCAAATGCTAACTTTGGAAAAATTGAAAGCCTAATATTGATAGGGATTAGCTTTGAACTTTCGGCATTTGGGCAAATGTTAAAATTATTATTATTATTTTAAAACTACTATCATAAATTTTTTAGTTTTTTGGTTTTATCACTCATTGTTCCAAAACTACCCTAACCTTCACTAAAGTTAGCAAAGAGTTTAATCTTTTTTAATAAAAAAGAAAAGTGAAATCCAAAAACCCTTTATAAAAAAAGATTTGTTAAATACTTTTTACACCAAAATAACGTTGCAAAGAATTTTTTACTAAACACAATTTACATTTTCCAAAGCCCTTTAGGCCAAAGATATTTGCATTTGCCCAAAGCCCATTTCCAAAGCTAAACCAAACGCAGCCACACACTCTCTCCTCTTACCCCTCTCTTATTCTGCACATATCACCTTCCTTATAAATTCCGAACAACATATTTTTCTACTGCCGCCCACTAGTCTCATGCACACGAGGATGAGGCCGAGTCACTCGATAAACTTACGGACAACATGGTGTTTACTACGTGCGGCACATGTCATGTTTACATAGTAGGGTTCACACATGATAAAAAAGTGAGTCTTTTGAAACTTCAAGCTTTAAATTCTACTATGTATACTTTTAATGTTTGTGCCGTAAATGTAATATGGTTTTGACCGTAGAAATCACGCAAAACATTGAGTGACGTTATCAGTATCTTTAAACCCACAAGTACAATCATTGCCATGGGGTCGTGGCTATCATTAAAGTTGTGTGGCAATCCGCGGTGAGGAGATTGATCGTGTTTCTCATATAATAGAATTTGAAGCACCTTCATTCTTTTTTTTTCTTTTTCTTTTTTGAGTTTCTTTGCATAACATGGCCATCTCGACTTGCTTCTCTGATGAGATTTCATGGTACTTCCATCGCTTTCGTGATCGATGATTACCTGCTCTAGTATGACTTTCAACCTACATCATTATCATTAGCTCTTTGTGCCGTGAGAGGGAAATTGAGGACGCAATGAGTGTCTTAAAGGTTATTGTTGAGAAAAATTTTAGATCGGAAGATATATAACGGATGCTTGCCAGATATTGTATAGTACAATACAATCCTCGCCACTCTTTACTAGAATGGAAAGCGTGATTAGGCTTTGGAGATCTTTGCAAAGTTAGTTGAAGTTGGTCGTTCTCCTTATATTAATTTTTATAACACAATGTCTAGTGCGCTCTAGAGCTCTGGAGATAGATGTAAGGCTCTGGAGATCATATCAGAAATGGTAAACAAAGGGATTGACCTCGACGATATCACCTATAATTCACTCATATCTTGGTTGTGTAGAGATGGTATGGTGGATGAGGCTCTAAGATTGTTGGTAGACATAGAAAGGAGCGGGTTCAATCAGACGGTGATCGATTATAACATTGTTCTACTTGGGTTGAGCAAAGTGAATAGGATAGATGATGCAACTGAAGCGTCGGCTGTCATGGTCGAAATAGGAATCCGACTGAACGAAGTCACTTTTATATTGTTGATTGAAGGGATCAGTTTTGCAGGATGGAGAGCCAAGGTAATGGAATTCTCTTACTGCCAGTGATGCTTTTTCTGAAGATTCATTTAAGCGTTTGAACAGAACGTTTCCCATGCCCGGTGTTTACAAAGAACTTAGTTATTTGGAAACTAAGTAGTAACACGAGATGTGGGAGCAATTGTCCCAATCTTTAACTGGTTGGATCCCCTGGACTAGGATTTGGTTATGTCTGGAGGACTTCATGCTTTTCTGTGGTACAATCTTGTAAGAAAGCCAGGTCTTTATACACGCAACGATACAGTTGAAGGTAAAAACTTCATCAGAAAATCCGTAGGCGCAAGTCATGACTATGAAAGATAGTATCTGCTGTGATAGAACTTATTGGTGATTCAACTTCAACATGTGAACCGCCATGATGCTTAATGAAAAATGAAACCTCATGCTATTGCGGATAAAAACCTGAATTTTTTGTTCAGACGGTAAAGGCAAATTACAACAAAATATTTTTTTTGCATTTCACCAAGAGAGAACAACATTGCCTGGTAGCATATGAACCCTTTTCCAAGAATACTTTTGGTTCTATAGCTGTAAATTGATTTGAGTGAGTATTTGTTTTCTTGTACTCTGTAGTATAGAATAGACCTCTATGCAATTTCTCTCTGCAACCTCGAGTTTATCCATGAGCCTCTATGCATCCGTGACACAATGATTTCCTTAAATTTGCAAGTCTGTTATACCATAAACAGGATGAAAAGAAAAAAAAAGTTGAGACCTCTTTCTGTCTTTTTGCTGAAGCCTCTTCATGAAAGTCAGCAGGTTGCAAGAGCCGAAAGCAGACGATGTTTTGCGTTGGAACTATTGATTGAGGTGCTAAATTCAAGATCTCAACATGTTCTCCTTAAGGGCCAAATGCCGCTCAAATGCCAGTTTCATGTCATTCCAGCTTTCAAATGAACATCTCCGCCTGAAGGAGCATGTGAATTGCTTGGAGCGAGTGTGGAAGAAGATTAAGAATGGGCTTGCTGTCACTTCTTAACATTATTGGGCATAAGGTTGGGCCTAAGATGAATTTCCAAAATACTTTCTTTTTTCCTTACTCGGTACAAGGCTCAAAAGACACATCAATGTCAAATATTATAATTCTTACAATTGGAATGTTCTTATGAATTAATTAGGTTTATCTGAGGAGAATTTTCAGCACTGATGCACAGGAACTCTAAGAAATGATGGACATGCTCTCATTCTCATTCCATGATAAAGAAAATATCGCGTGCAAATATTAGTCCCGTGAAGTGATAGCACAAAAAATAACAACTTTTGATTTGTGCATGGTAACTTCTATCGGGATGTTACGATATCATATTTTTGCAATACAATAAATGCCATCTTAAAAATTAATATGGAGTAACAAATGTAAAATACTATCAAATATACAAGTTATAACACTTCACAGTGATACTTCAGTTAAACAAATCATATGTAATTAGTTATAAATTTCACGTTGCTCGATATTCCGAAACTTGAAATGAGCCCTCGTGCGGGGATTCTTTGGGTTGCGGGCGATACGAACATGCGTATATATATTCTTAAAAATTTCTTTCTATCTTTTTTCTAAGCGGAGATATTTCCACCTGTGAATGGATTCATCATTTTTCGAGCTTCTACTACCTAGAAAAACGGAGCGCCGCTAGCCAAAAAAAAAAAGAACGAAACCGTGTCTCTCTCATTTCTACCAAGTTCAAGGAAGAGGAGCAAAGTAGTGTGTCACTTCTCAGCTCCTTCTCTCTCTCTCTCTCTCTATCGATCAAGCGAGCGATGCAGGGATTTCCCGGCGGAGGAGACGGCGGAGGAGCCGCCGCCGCCGGCGAGCTCGCCCACCTCGAGTCCACCATGCGCGCCATCGAAGCCGCCTGCACCTCCATTCAGGTCTTTCTCTCTCTCTCTCGCTCGCTCGCGGCGCTAACCGCACCGCGTCGTGGCTTGGTGAGGAAACCGGGGCTGAGTAGCGATGACTCGTCGCCGGAAATTCTACACAATCTCCTTTCGCGCTGTTTTAGATTTGTTGAGTCCTTTTTTGATCGTTTCGTTCGATCGAGGCGTGCCTTTTGAGTTCGGACGCCGTTGAGAACGATCTTTTCGTGGATTTTTTTTTTTTTTTTGCTTCGTGTTGCCGGTACTCGATGTGTTAGATTGAGAGCAGTTGTGGCTTATTGGATAATGGTTCGGAAAGGGAAATGCCGTGCCTTTGATCATGATGACTGATCGAGTGTGTTTCTCGGGGTTTCGATTTGTTATGCGTCGCGTGTATGATCCATATGGTTTTGGCCGCTCTATACTAGGATTAGCTTATGTTTTTCTTCTTCTTCTTCTCCTTGTTTTTGTATTTTTTTTTAGTGAAGAGAAATAGGATTAGCTTGTGCGCGTAAAAATTGGGGCTATTTGAGTGTTTATGGCACATATGATCTGGAACTTGGCTCTAACAAGCAGTGGTCTTTGTCCTGCCAGATGCATCTAAACCCAGCAGCAGCTGAAGCTACTATATTGTCTCTGTCTCGATCGCCTCAGCCATACAAGGCGTGCCAATTTATTCTTGGTAAGTAAAAGTCTTGGTCATATTCAACACTAGTTGTGGATAGGGGATTTATTTTATCTTTTGACTTGGTGGTAAAATTTCTTTGAAGAGTTATGTGGCTGTTGAAAGTTGCTCTCACTTGGGAGATAACTGGAGAGTAGACTCAGAAATGTGTAATTATTTGATTTTACTGGAGAAGAAATCTCTTGACACTGTCGAGGCTGTCTGCCTCCACACAAGCCAAAATTTTTCCTCATTCTTATTTTTAATTTTTATTTAATTTTATTTTATTTTGTTGCAAAGAATAAGACAGTATTGCTGGAGGGGTACCAGCAAGTAGAGGCATTTCATAATTCTTGTCTATGTATCAGATCCGTCCTGAGCCTAACTTAATAGCATAACCTCTTTCTAGAGAATGCTTAAAAGTCCCAATGAAGCATTCCGTAGCTGTCTGATCCTTGGGTAGTGGATTTATCGGCAACTTTATTTGGATTCAATGTCTGTTGTTGCTAGTTTAGATTTGTGGATGTTAACAATTCAGAAAATGAATGGCGGAGCTGGTAACTCAATTTTCTATTTTAGAAAACTCTCAGGTGGCAAATGCAAGGTTTCAGGCTGCTGGAGCAATACGAGATGCAGCTATCAGAGAATGGGCTTTTCTCACTGCTGAGGACAGAAGAAGCTTGGTTAGGTATATTTCTTGCTAGATTTACCTTAACCCTCTGGAGATTTCAAGATTGGTAGCAGTTCCCTTGTCAATTTTGTAACTATATTGGTATCACATTTTCATTCCTCTCCTCTTCATATAAGCGGCACCTAGTGATATCAAACTGTCATTCTTCTAATGTAATGTCCATTTTTAAGCATTTCTTGACTTACTTAGCTCTCCTCACAATGAGTTGCTACTTCAATTGTAGTTTTTGTCTTGGCTTTGCTATGCGACATGCTGGTTCACCTGAGGGCTATGTCCTAGCAAAGGTTTCATCAGTGGCTGCTCAGTTGCTTAAAAGAGGCTGGTGAGTTGAACATGGTTCTTATTCAGAAGGAATATCTTGGGTTTGTGCTTGGAAAAAAAGTAAGGTGTTCACCTCTTTCTTGTTGGCTGACCACCTTAAATTTCTTCTTTTGGGTGTCATGTGAAGTCCAATGCATGTAAAATATGGGCAGCTAAATGCTTAATTTTTTCTTTTAGGTATTATGGTGATAGGCCTTTGGATATTCTGTCCCATATGAACTTTTTAGGTCTTTAATGAAGTTCCTTATCATAAAAAGGTAGAACAAAGTGAACATCGCCCCGCAAATACAAATTTTGTCATTTGCAAAAGCAAACTTGACCTGTTCACTCGTGGGCCACCCTAAGCGCAGTTGTCCCAATTACCCATTGCTATAGCATTACATATGGCTGGATTCTTCGGGTAGCACTTGGTCCTTAATCACCTATGCCATGCTTTTCTGTCAGTATTTGGTGTTGATAATTGGGGATGACGTAAGGATGACGTAATCATGATATATCATGTCATATCCTATTTGTTTGAAAATCTGGTTTAAATGAATTCACTATGCACTGTTAGTGTCGCCCTCGATACACTGGCCATTGTTCATCAAATGTGATGGGGATTATGTTGGTTTGGAGGTGATGAATTGCCATGTAGCTTCAAGTGTCTCAAGCCACCATCTCGCCGTATGGGAGTTCCTGTGGAGGCTTTAGCTTCATATAAAACCTTTATTAACATCTTGACATTAATCGTAACTGTCAGCCAAGCTCCAAAAAGTTGCCCAAGATTCTAAAATAGCATGTAATTGTCTACATTCCACTGTGTATGAGACCTGAATCTCATAGTCGACAACTAGAATGAGGAGAGGGAGATAGAGGGTTGGGGAAAGAAAAAAAGGGGTGTTGGGGTTGGGGTGGTGGGGCTAGAGTCACTGATGCTATAGTAGAGCTGTCCTAGATTAACTTGAACGGAGGAGCTTGGGCTTGGGATGCATTTCTTGATCAGGTAGAGACATTAAGCTCCTATAGTCATCTTTGACGTAATGTAGAGAAAGCATTATTCTATCCCGAAAGACAAGTTACGTGCTTTCCTTGTGTCTTACCTAGTGGAGTACATTTGTCTAGTTGTATTGCTAGTTTTCTTCCGTCACTCATAAGTGCCATACATCCATCACTAGATGCATTCTAACAAGATCACTTTTTGCTATGCATGTCAATATCCTGCAAAGGCATGATTTCTCCACAGCTGAGAAAGAGACCTTTTTTCACCAGGTATCTTTCCTCTCTGATATCCATATTTTTTAATATACTTGCATAAAGTTATTTTTGTGCTCTTCTCCTGCCCTCATTATGCATTTGCCTATCAGATTTGTAGCTCGTGTTTTTGCACATTTTTTTTTTTTTAAATAGATAGAAGACTTGATCAATTACCACTTGGATGACAAATAGTTATGAACTAAGACACCTTATAAACAGTTATGTTTGCCCTCTTCCCTATGCCTATATTCTTCAATCCTGTGGGTACAGATTCAAAGTGAGCTTATTGTGGCTCCATTAGCAGTAGACAGATTGTGCTTCTAATGAGTTCACAATTATTGAGACTCTAGAAGCATCTCTAAGAAAGTGTTTATGTGATAGTGTGTTTTCTTTTCAACCTCTGATAAATTCATGTTTCTCTTCCTGAATTTGTTTGCTAGCCCCTTCTATCACTTTTCCTTGGTTTTGGCCTTATTGTAGAAGTACCTAAATCTTCCCAATCTTCAGTGAATCACACTAGTAACTACTGGGGCAACTGTCTGTGCTGCATGCTCCTTACATCTACATGAGCTTTGTTGTCCCTTTTCCTTACTAATAGCATACTCCCCAAAGATGTATAAACTACAGAGTTTTCCATCGTAGATAATTATTATTTGCTGTTGTCTTGTTCTGTGGGTGACGGGTTTTTTTCTTTTGCTTTGTCAGCTATTCTTCCCCTTAATGCATCAACGTCTCCTTAATGCTTTGTAGATTTATATGAGCAATCCATCCTTCGAGCTTATAGGGAGGGTGTTCTGTCTTCTGTTTTTAAGAACTTAAAATAGAAAAAGAAAACTGAATAGTCAGATTGTCAAGTCACTGTTTCAGGGATGATTTAGAAATAGGGCTTCTCTCTCTCTCTCTCTCTCAATTAATGTTTTCTGTTGATTTTACTTTGTTGTTGCTACGTTTGGAGGGAATGCTGTATGATTTTTACCAAGAAATCCATTTACTTTGATGCTCTAAACATTTACAGTGGGGAAGCTTGAAAATATCTCAACCTTGAAAATCTGCTTCCATGACGTAGTAAATCAAATAAAGTGCTTCATATTATTACTGAAGAATAAAGCTTATAAAATTGTTCTTTTTGAGCCTTACATCGAGCATGGAGTTTGATTTATGAGAGATTATGTCATGATGCATATATTTACAAGGATGCCTTGAAATTTGCATTCCTTTGTCTATTAATCTCTCTTTTATAAACTTTTTCCTTTCCCACTCTTTCAACCCATGTGTCATGCTGTTTCAGGATACACCTTGCTAATATATATGCATATATTTTTCTCCCTTTTTGGTATCTGACAATCTTCCCTCTACAGATTAAACAGGCTTCTCTGGGGATTCATGGTATACATGCGCAGTTCATAGGAATCAACTTTTTGGAATCCTTGGTATGTGGGGCTTTTGCAATCATATATAGTTTTCATTGCATAGTATCTGAATGGCCTTTCTTGCTTGCTTTTTTCCCTTAGGATTACTTTTTTGCCCCCTCAGGTATCAGAGTTTTCTCCTTCTACATCGAGTGTTATGGGCCTTCCTAGGGAGTTCCATGAGCAATGCCACAGGTCACTAGAGCTGGACTATTTGAAGGCACGTGTCACTGCTCACACCTCTTTTCTCATGCGTACTGCAAAAGTAGCTGTCCGTATAGAAGGGCTGGCTATTCAGACATGTTCCTGTAAATCATGCATCATGTTTTATGACACCCTATTTATATGTTCTTCACTGTACTTTATGGTAGGTATTCTATTGTTGGACACGTGATGCTGCTCTAAGCGTTGCAAACAAAATAACTGGGTCTGATTCTGCAGCAGATGAGGTTAAAGTTTGTACAGCTGCACTTCGTCTCATTCTCCAAATTCTGAATTGGGAATTCCGATGCGACTCAAATGGCAAAAAAGGGGTGAATGTTTTCTCAAGTGGAATTAGACATGATACTCCATTGTCCAGCAGGACCGAGTGTATCTTAGTGCAGGTTTGTTTTCTCAATAGCTTCTCATTATGTGCAACCAGTCTTGCTGGCGTATTCAGATAACTGACTTAAGAACTAGGAGAAGAGTGAGGAAATTGTCTGATCATTCCACATATTATCGGTGCTTGCTGGTTCTTTTCTATTCTTAATAACTTCTGTAGTAGAATGTTTGACCTTTTCATCTGATCCTGTACAATGTTTTCCTGTGTCTGGTGGGATAAATTGCCATGCTTGGAGATATCTCTGCCCCTGTATTGATGATGTTATCCTGGTTCTATTTGCTGTTAATAGCCTGGTCCTGGATGGCGTGACATCTTAATTTCTAGCGGAGATATTGTTTGGCTGTTGAACTTATACACAGCTCTTAGACGGAAGTTTTCCCATGAAGGTTTTTCGATAGACTGCCTAATTGCAGTTTCTGCTCGAAAGCTTATTCTGCAGTACTGTTCTTTGACAGGCACGATATTTCCTTCAGGTACATGCACAACTCAAAATTGAATGTTTAATTTGTCTTTAAAGCAACAAATTATTGTCTCCTTTTTGGGTTGAAGCATTTATGATGCCATTATCAGTTTAATCCTCCAATTGTTTGTTTTGCTTGAGTTTGGTAGCATATTATTTTCAATCGCTTCTGAAAGACTGATCAGGGTGGAAGTATGCTGGCAAATCGTATATTCAATGTTAGCAATATACTAATTAATCTGGTGAAGGTGGCAAATTAACAATGTCTGAGGTTTATTTTGGTGGGAGTAAGGACCAAGTAAATGCCATCATGAAGACTGATTGAAGAACGAATGTTGGTTCATTTCTGATGCAAGGCTGGTCGTCTAGTAATAAGCTGTATATCAATATTGCTGCTTGAGCCAGTACCTAGATTGCATTGTTATTCTGAAATGGCAAACTGATGTGACGCCCTGAATTGCTATTAGGAAGTCACGGTATTTAAATTATAGAGCTATAAGTTGCTTGCCACAGCAACTCCAATCATACCAGATACTTCTTCCTCCCCCAACCCCCCCCCCAAAAAAAAAAAAAAAAAATCCTCCAAAACGGAAAAAAGGGGTTCTTAATAGCGGTTCAGGATTAGCACTTTTCCTGAGTTTGTTATTAATGTCTCTTCATTCATGAAATTTAAGGAAATGCATTTCCTTCCATTAGCATTTATTAAAATCAGTTTGATAAAGCTGTAAAAATCTGCCATTTTTCTGATTTCCTCTTGATTTTAAGAATTCATTTAGCTGACACCAGTCATCATTTAATATGCAGACAATGGACAACTGCAGGAGCATCATCTGCTACAACTGCTTTCAGGGATTATACCATGGATAGACCCACCAGATCTTGTTTCAAAACAGATTGAATGTGGAACGAGTGAAAGGTCACTTTTCTCTGAATCACATCAGCTGCTGGCTATTTCTCTTGCTATGTTTAGTAATCCCTCAATTTCTTCTTTCTTGTTAATGCAGTGAGATGCTCGATGGTTGCCGGGCATTGTTGGCTATGGCAACTGTAACAAGCCCAACTATGTTTAATCAACTCCTTAAATCAATTAGGTTATTCTTCTGTTCATGCTTAATTCTTTATGTCATGTAATGATGCGTGGAGCTCTTAATAGCTGGATTGATACTTGATAGCTGTTATCCATGTGTAATGCCTGAAACGTGTTAACTTATTCCACTTGTCAGGCCATTTGGTACCTTTACCCTGTTATCTACCTTGATGTGTGAAGTCATAAAAGTCCTCATGACAAAGGACCCTGATGAGGAAACATGGAGCTGGGAGGCACGTGATATCTTACTAGATACCTGGACTGCGCTGCTCATGGTATACTCAATGTTTCATAGATGCGTGCAATGATATCATTTACTTCTAGAAACAGTAAGAAAATGCCCAAGATCCATTTTTTAGTAAGTTGCTTATCTCTACTCCATATATGAGGGTGAGTGCTTTTCAAATAATTCAGGTGAATGGCTAAGCATTAGCTGTGTATCAGTAAAATTTCCTAATTATAATGAAGATCTTTGTTTGTTAGTTAGGGAAGGTTGACCAGTATAGCCTGAGTCCTTTATTTGGATAATCTGATTCATTTTATCTTCTAAGGTTTCTCGTTTTGAACCATGAACCATCATTTTAAAACGACTTATTTTCTATTATTAGCCGCTGGGTAGTGCTGCTGGGATTGTACTGCTTCCACCTGAAGGTGTTGATGCTGCGGCCACCCTCTTCGCATACATTGTAGAGTCTGAGTTAAAAGGTAATTATGTAGGTTGTTTGCAGCATCACTTTGTTTCTGCCATAAGCATTTGGCTAAATCTTTGTACCACAGCTGCTTCTGCTTCTGCATTCAATGACGATTCTGACTCGGACTATATTTACACTTCCATTTCTGGTGAGTCAGTTCAATGTTGGAAGTTATTCATCTTTGCCTTTCCTTCATGGCTTTAGTTCCTTTTGTTAGCATAGTGTCTTCATTAGATTTTAATCCTTGACGGTTTTCATTGTCAACCTATTTTTACAGCAATGGATGAAAGGCTAAGCTCTTATGCTCTTATTGGAAGAGCTGCTATTGATTTTGCAATACCTTTGCTCACAAGACATTGCACTGAACGGTTTTCACGTCTACATCAGGTTCTCTTTGATATATTTGATGGCCTTTGCTCAAGGGGTAGCATTTTCTTTCGTTATTTTTTTTCCTGGAAAGTATCTGGATGCCTAGTACTTGCCATGGAGATTGATTGGTGAATTTTAATTTGTTATTCAAACTGCTATCCTATATTTGATGCAGTCACTCCCTTTGCCATATTAGGAACTGCCGAGATTGGACATTTTCTTAATTGACTTATTTTACTCAATTTATGCTCATTCATTTGCAAGGTAATTGAAAGATTAGGTTCCCATAGGTGGTTGGTTTTCTTGGTAAAAATATGGTGCTAGTGCACAAAAAAGGAAACAAAAGGCAACTTTAGGTGGAATTTTTAATACCTGTAAATGACATAGAGACTACGCTTGGAAAGGAGATTAGCAAATAGAGGGAAGGTTTTGGAGGAAGTGTCAGT
This sequence comes from Eucalyptus victrix, assembly GCA_016097545.1. NCBI lineage: Eukaryota > Viridiplantae > Streptophyta > Magnoliopsida > Myrtales > Myrtaceae > Eucalyptus > Eucalyptus victrix. Next base: position 53,018,555 of record CM027842.1, read on the forward strand.
AAAGCATCCAGGTTAACTTCCATGTTTCTCCAAGTTATTTAGTGATTGATTGTTTTCTTTTGGCTGATCTGGGGATCTCTCCTGAAACAATTAAAAATTTTGGTGTATTTATAAGTACAGAACCTGGATGTATGCTGATGAGGTTGTTCAGAAGTATTAGTCTGTCATGAGCCAGTCAATTCATAGCTTACCATGCTATGGGTTGCTTTGATAAAATTCGTGGATTCTTCTGTTTAAAATATTTCTTATCTGTGTCTTGCCTTCTCCTAATAGATTTTCATGTTTCTTCCATTCTCAATGTCTGTGGCTTATCTACTAAATTATATACGCAATATGTAGGGTGGGGGCTCTTTCGATCCAACCGAAACCTTGGAAGAACTCTATTCTTTGTTGCTAATAACGGGTCATGTACTTGCTGATGAAGGCGAAGGAGAGACACCCCTGGTACATTGTCAATGTTTGCCTTTAGACTGTAATTTTTTACTACAAACATGAAGTTTATCATTGGTTAATTCTTTGAAGAAAATAACTGTTGCTTTAGATTAAATTGATTTTTTTCAGAATGATGAGATTTCTTGATTTGGCATTGTGTTGCATCTGTGTGTTCATCATAATATTTTTTTTTAGAGAGAGGTATATGTGTGTGATGCAACAAAAAGTTTGAGCTTTGCCAGGAGTTTTACAGTCCGTTTGGCTAAACATCCACTAGGAAATGGCTACTTCTCTCTTTGAAATTGTTGGCCCTACTTGTAGAGAAAAGTGACCAGCTTTCTGTGCTTGAAGGGTGTCTCATGATCACCAATAAAATGTCAGCTTCAAAACAGCCTTCTTTCTAAGCAATTTTTAAAAACACCCAGCTTATGTGAGCCTAACGTGATCCATGTGAGCTGTTAGATGACATGTGTCTCATGTGGGACCCAGCAAATTTGACAGCTCACACATCTCACATGAACCTGGTGCAAAAAATGATTTTTGCTCCTTGCTTTTTATTTGTCAGTTCCATGAGATGCATGTTGCAGGCTTACTTTGCCATCTCTACTTTGCCATCTTGCAGTTCTCTGTTATTCCTTTACTAAACCGGGAAAAGTCCTTCTAATAGGATCCACTCTAGTGCCGTGAAATCAAATTGTGTTTGTTAACCTAGCATGCATGGATGGGGCCAAATATGTCTGATGTTAGGCATGCACAAGAGGTCCAAGAATCTCACTGTCAATTTTCTTCCTGAGAATGGACCAAATTTCACCAGAATGTTTGTAAAGAAGTTCACTGCAGAAAATGAACCTTTTCCCATGTATTAATCCTTGATGGCACTTCTGAGGGCAAACATGCTCCTGTTGCGCAATAGAAAGCAAAGTTGAGCCAATGAAGAGAAGCTAGAATGAGAGAATAGATTTGACAATGTTTTAATCAATGATGGGGGACAGGCAATTGACGATAAGATGGAAGAAACTTGTTTGATGCGGTTTTGACATATGAAATCTGAGGTGTTTGGATGCTTTAAAAAGAAGCCATAAGTTTACCATCATGACTCCATACAGCAGGCATAGGTGAGGTCTGAGAGTACATGAGATCTTCAAAAGGACCATAAATCAAGATTCTTCAGAATATGGTGATGGTAGAGCAAAATGGCATAAGATATGTGTGCTGGCTCCTGTAGGGACAGAATGCTTGTTGTTCATACATGTTTGCCATGCAAACCATTTCCATGCTAAGATCTCTTCATTAAAGATAATGCAAGATATATTTTAAGGTTCAGGATGACATATTTAAGTAGTAATCCCATAACTTGATGCTTTGTGCTTGTGCAATGTGATTGCAGGTTCCAATTGCTATACAAAGGCGTTTTGCGGACTTCGTGGAACCGGATAATAATCCTGTTGTCATCCTTTGTAGGTACTTTTCATTATATACCTTATGAGACAGCAGCACATACATCTATGTGTAGTAGATTTAACATTCAAACAATTCCCTTGACAAGGATTTAGTCATAAAATGCATCCTCTTTGTACAAAAGGGCATGCAAGGGCATAAAGAAAAGTGCTTTTGTGAAAACCTCCTTTTAACTTTCCTACTGAAGCCTTCTGCTTCAAGTCTAGTTCCAGCCATCTGTTAGCAACATCAGAACTTTCACCTTCTGACTTTCTTTGCTTCCACGCTACTGTCAGAATCTGCAGAGAATAACTCAAGTATGAATTTGTCCTCTAGTTGTGTCTTGTGTGCACTCCTGCTGGGTCATGACTCTTAACACGCTTGACATGTTGTGTTGCACAAACATATCATCATACCTGAAACTTTCAGGTATATGACGAAACATCTGTTGTGGTGTAATATTGGATTGACCAACAACGCATGATGCTAGACAAAGATGCTTGCTGATAAAGATTTTCATTGGACCTCCACAGTTAATTAATCTTTATTAATTTACCAGTGGTTATAAGATGTGTAGACGCTCCTGTTCTTGTTCTACAATAAATTGAAATTGCTGTATATGCAAATAACAAGAATCAAAAGAAAATCTTGTGACTGTTCTTTGTTTGTAGCTGAAGTATTTGAAAATAGGCAATGTACATTTGTTCTTCTGCATGCTTAATTTAATTGTCTGGCCTATTAGCTGTGCTACACGGCTTGGAGACGTAGTCATTCTTCCATTCGGTTGCAGTTGTGTAAGGATGACTAGCTTGCCAATGGAACCATGTGGTTTTTTATTCACCTTCATACTTTACCCCACAGGTCAGCGGTAGGCAATGTACACTTTTTCTTCTGTGTGCTTAATTTAATTGTCTGGCCTATTAGCTGTGCTACACGGCTTGGAGACATAGTCAGTCTTCAATTCTGTTGCAGTTGCGTAAAGATGACTAGCTTGCCAATGCAACCTTTTTTTTTTTCTTTTTCCTATTCACCTTCATACTTTACCCCATGGGACAGCAGTGCTACTGGAGCATGTTTTACTCTGTCTAACGAGAATGATTGATCCTTCACGTGGAATATTTTTATATGATTCTCCTTTGTTGTTGCAGCTCAATCATCAGGTTTGCTGAACAAAGCTTGAATCCAGAAAGTAGATCATCATTTTTCAGTCCTCGACTAATGGAGGTACATCTCAAGTTCATCCCCAGTTAATTTGGGTGCTGTTTGTTCCTATTTACATATAGAAAGAGATCTTCACCGGGAGTAAGTTGGTATTTTATATAACGATTACTTTAGGATGTTGTACAAGAGTTACCTATCAGTCCAAACACGCAGTTAGTAATATAAGCCACAGCATTTAAAAAAGTCATCTATTTTGACCCTTCTCCAGAAGATTTTGGCAGTAGATACATAGAGAAATTGCATGTCATCATTTCTACTGTCACATATAGCACTCTTCATTGCATTCTTTTTCATTCAATAAACTACACATTGTTGGCATGCTTGAACTTGTCTGGGCTTTTCACTTTGCACTAGCGTTGCTCTTGATTTATGTATTGAAGCAAATGCCTTTTTTAGGCTATAATATGGTTCCTTGCGAGATGGTCCCAAACTTATCTAATGTCACCAGAAGAATCTCAAGACAGCAGTTACAGTTCAAAAGTTGATAATATGCACCAAGTTCAGTCAATAGGTTCTGGGCGAACTGTACTCAGATATTTCAGTGAGCATGATCATGGCAAGACTGTGCTTGACATCATTGTCCAGATAGCCATAACAACATTCATGTCCTATCCAGGGGAGAAGTTCTTGCAGGTACAGTCACTGGTCAAGCTTCTCTTTAGCTAGTATTCACATGATTACTTCCTATCACAGAAAATTCTATTTCTATATGTATATTTCTGTTTTATGTGCTGTGATTTGCATAGGTTAGTGTGCCATGATAGAAAAGGGAACTACTGTTGCATTACAATTCTCCGCAGCTAAATATCTCACATTTTCTTGCAATTCCTTTGGGTCCTGAAAAGTAACTACGTAATTTGTGTCAGGCCCTAGATGTTTGTATTTGGGTGTCTTTACCTACTGTTATAAAACAAAGGTCACAAATAGAACACTTCAGTGCCCCCAGCTGAAAGAGGATAAAAGGAAAAAAAAAGTGGAAGAATTATTTTCTGCTTCCTTCTGCATACCCAATTGAGGGAAGCAGATTAACTTGATGGAAGTAACTAAATAGATTTTAGTTTATAAGCATTGATTAAGGAACAGAAGAAGGTGATGGGAATAGGTAAAAAGAATGAGAGGGAGAAATTGAGGAAAAAAAACAAAAAAGTTGGAAGCATTAGAACTCATCACAGAAGAAATGAAATAGTGTTCAGTCAACAATCACGCATTAGGAAAAACAAAAGGTGACAGTAATAGGCAGGAAGAATGAGAGACAGAGATTGGAAGAGAAAAAACAGAATAAAACGACGGAAGCATTAGAACTCATTGCAGAAGAGAGGCATATTCTGCAGATCGCTCCAGCAAATTTCTGATGAGCTGCTATTTCTGTTCTATCTTTGGCATTACAACTTGCTTAAGCAATGCATATTTTGTTTTAAGTACCATATGATGCATTATCGTGTGATGGTTTTTTACATTTGTACTGAAATTGCTCGCTCCTGCTTCAGGAATACTTCTGTTTCCCATAATTAGGGCATTGCCCCCAAACCACTGTGTTAATACTTTTTCAGGATTTTAGAAACTTTTTCAAGAGGATGAACTAATTAATACTTTTTCTACTTTTTGTAGGGCCTGACCTGTTACCAGCTGCTTCATGCACTAGTTAGGCAAAAGAACATATGCATCCACCTTGTAACGCTGGTAAGCTACCTAATTTTTGTCTTGTTATCAATAACCTTGAATATCTGGCAAGTAGATACTTTGAAAAACTTAAAATTCTTGTTATTTTGGCATAAATGTCAACTCTGTGTTGATGTATTTCACAGGAATCCTGGAGCAAGCTGGCCATTGCTTTTGCTAATGAGAAAACGCTGTTTATGTTGAATGCATCTCACCAGGTAGGAGTTATAGTTTTCTCAAATGGGTTATGGTACTTTCTCCATTTTGCTGAACGTCGTCCTCTCTCTATTTGTTAGAAATCCTTGGCTCAAACACTTGTTCTTTCTGCATCTGGCTTTAGAGATTCTGAGCCAGCAAATCAGTGAGTGCAGTTCTCCTCTTTGTTCAGGAATAATTTAAAGCATTGATTTTGCCTCAGGACTAACTCCAAGGTGTGTTCTCAGGTATGTGAGAAATCTTATGGGACATATGACAACATATCTAGTAGAGATATCCTCCAGGAATGACTTGAAAAGAGTTGCTGAACAGCCAGATATTATCCTGTCGGTAAGGGATGGATTCTTTTTACACCAACTTGCGGCAACAAGGTCCAATCGTTTAACTACACACCTGTCAGTTACCATTTTCTTCCTCATTTTTCATTGAAGTGGGCTCATGTAGGTTAGTTGCCTGTTGGAGCGGCTTCGTGGAGCTGCCAGTGCAACGGAACCTCGAATGCAGAAGTCCATATATGAGATGGGGTTTTCAATATTAAATTCTACTTTGATTCTTCTCGAAGTTTATAAGCATGAGGTATTCATGTATAAACTTAGCACAATCCTTCCCATGTTAAGTCGTTATTCAAGTAAAAATGGAATCTGCATCACAGCAAAGAATTTAGGTCCAGCAAATCACTGATGTATGTTTATGTAGTTAGAAATTCATAGTTGTTTTCTCAGCAAAAGAAGAACATATAATTTTCTTTGATGGTGTTTACTTCTGGTCGCACAAGTTTCTAGTTTATGCAGCTCTGTGAATCCCTTTGCAGTTTTTCTCAACAACCAAAGCTGAAATAACAAATTCTGTCTTTAAGGTTAAAAATAAAAAAATGCTATACTCGAATTCATAGAAAATTTCTTGACTTAGAGAATGATGGAAAAGGATTTCCAATGTTATCATCAGCAGACTACCTAATATTACACGCAGAAGCTTGTGTTCTGTAATGGGATATTTCTCTTAGATTGTGATGTCAATCTATATTATTATTCCACTTTTGAGTTGCAGTAGACACGCTCGACTGAATTATCGTATTGGATGCCAAAGGTTTATTTGAGACTAATCCCTTTTAATTGTGTAGTCTGCAGTTATTTACTTGCTGCTTAAGTTTGTTGTTGAATGGGTGGACGGACAAATTACCTACCTTGAAGCACAGGAGACCACAGTTGTTATTGATTACTGCATGCGCTTACTTCAACTTTACTCATCTCACAATATTGGCAAGGTAAGAAAACTATCTGTAGGTAGACTCTTCTTGTTGGCTGGCTGAGTTTCTCTAGAAGATTTTGAAGTAGTCTTAGTTGAAGCCCTTTTCTATCTCTTGTTTTGCTTTCATAGCATCCATAATTTACAAAAAGGACCTTGTGACAGATTTTGTTTATGTTCCAGCTGCCAGTATTTTTGCTTCTTCTTTTACTATCTTATAGGTGACTGATTATTTTGGTTTTCTCCCTTCTTCCCAGATTTCTTTAAGTCTGTCAAGCAGCTTGCTTAATGATGCAAAAACAGAGAAATACAAAGATCTGCGGGCTCTGCTTCAACTCCTTTCTAGCCTTTGTTCAAAGGATCTGGTATTCTTACATTTCTGTTCATTGATTATTTCATGTTGTGCATTTCCTAATGTTTTCTGTATTTTGCTATCATAAATCATTTACTCCACCATACTTGATCAAGTATAGGTTGATTTTTCATCGGATTCTTTGGAAGCCCATGGAACAAGCATATCTCAGGTGAATCTTATAATGCAAAGCACAAAGAGTTGTGTTAGATGGTGTCTAATTTTCGACTTTGCAGGTTGTCTTCTATGGTCTTCATATAGTCACTCCTTTGATATCTTTGGAGTTGCTGAAGTACCCCAAGCTCTGTCGTGATGTGAGTTGAGTCATCCACGTCATACAAGAAATAGACCTGGCAATTTTTCTCTGAGTTCTGCTTGATGTTTACTCACCTCTTTTCTTTTTATCACTGCAGTACTTCTCTTTGCTATCACATATGTTGGAAGTATATCCTGAAATGGTGGGACAACTAAACAAGGAAGCCTTTAGTCATATTCTCGAGACTCTTGAATTTGGTCTACATCATCAGGTAATGCATTCAGCTTTTCTTTGTGAAAGTGGCTATAAGATGATGAGTCAGTCAGAGGAAAGTTGTTCCTTATATTTCTTTGTTGCTCATGGCTCCAGTAAATAGCACCGTCAAAATTGGCATTCTTCTTCATGGTGCTTGGTTGATATGCATTTACTTTGGCATGTGGCTTTATTTCTTTTTGAAATGTGAAAATGTTACTTTCTCCTCATGATTTTAGGATTCAGAAGTGGTTAACATGTGTTTAAGAGCTCTTCGAGCACTTGCTTCCTACCACTACAAGGAAACAGCTAGTGGGAAGATGGGCTTGGGATCACATGCCTCGAGTCTTAGAAATCCAAAGGGTGAACTACAGGAAGGCATTTTTAGTCGGTTCCTTCGTACAACATTGCAGCTACTTCTTTTTGAGGATTATAGGTAGGGAGCTCATCAATTTATTCCTTGTTAATGGAATATTATCAGCTATCTCGTCTCATGTTTAAACTCTGCTGTTTCAGTCCCGATCTGGTTGGTGCTGCTGCAGATGCGCTCTTTCCCTTGATACTTTGCGAGCAGGACCTATACCAGGTACATATGGACGTGCATGTCAAGTTTATATAGTACTCGTGCTGGATTATTTAGTGCATAGTAACCAAACTAGCATGTTATTTAATGAAAATGATCCACTGACTGTATTTTTTCAGAAACTAGGCAATGAATTGATTGAGAGACAGGCCAATCAAACATTTAAATCGAGGCTGACAAACGCATTGCAATCTCTCACAAGTTCGAATCAGCTTTCTTGCACACTCGATCGGATGAACTACCAAAGGTTTAGGAAGAACCTGACCAACTTCCTGATTGAAGTTCGCGGGTTCTTGAGGATAGTGTGACGTGTGCAGAAGATCGTATCTTGTGTGTGGTGAGTGCTGCGGATGATGGAAATTGCAGTTCTGAGAGAAGCTATAGATTTTTCAAGTGGTGAGAGCATTCTTTTGGACAAATTGCATGCACATAGACACAAAGGTATGCCTGTGCACGAACTCATGGACACCCATCGATCCAAAGCTGGACCTGGAGACCTATGGAATCTGCTCATAAGGGGGGAATGTGGAAGGAAGAATTTGCTTAAGACGGCGTGAAGAAGACATCAATGATGATGTAGCAATTTTGTGCTCTACCGTTATCATTTGTCTGTTAAATGACCATTGATTTTGTGACTACTTTGCAAATAGATCACTCCACCCTATGGTTAATATTTACTTATTGCCGGCAGTTTTTGTTCCAGCTCTCTCTCTCTCTACTATTTACTCGGCGCTTGAGAATTCTACCCCTGCTCAGTCCTAAGCCGCCACTAAGTATAATGGCGATTCCAAAAAGGCGTTCCTAATGTAAGCATAGGGAACAGTTTCTATGCCGAATGTGCCATAGTATAACAAACTATATACTGCATCGGAATTCAACTGAAAGAATGAAATGCAAGAAATGAAGCACGGATTATTATACGTCCGGCATTCCATGATAAAATAACGGGCATTGACAGCATGAAATGGCGTTTAGGCATGAACATTGACAGTATGAAATGGCGTTTAGGCAGATGGCCGGAGAACGCTGAAACTGATGAGATGATAGAAATCGGGTGATTACATAATTTGATTCTGACTTCAATGTGCCCATGGATCACTAGATTTAATACACAGCGAGAAAAAACCTCGAAAATCTTAAGATCACCGTCATAAAAATGAGTAAAAGTCACGTTCTAAAGCTATTTGTGAAATATCCCCTTCTTTGAAAGCTTTGGCTTCTTCTGGCTTTGATTCTGCCAGAATAACAAGATAGATGTTAGCAGCGAAGGTGAGATCTGGGAAGGGAAAGAGAGGAACGAAGTTATGATGTAAGATACCTTATGTCGTCCTAGAGCATCATAATCAGTTCTCTCCCTCCAGTTGCTCTTTCGGAGCTTAATCGGACGATTCCCCACGTACTTACCTGAAATAGTACATAATTAAAAGCAATTCAGTCACTCACCCATGTATGTCAGGGTCAAGGTAAAACATAGGGAGTTACACATCACAGCAGACTGAAGGTTGAACCCAACTGCTCATTCTGATCCAAGGCCGATCACAATAAGCCATTTCTCATCTTATAATATTAAATGAGCAATGAGCAATGAGCAATCCTAGACTAATTGAGATTGATTTACAATATTGGTTTACTAAATGAAATGTTAAACTGTGAATGGCCCCATTAAGAAGTAGGCCATATTCAAGTACCAATACAGTTTGACAGTCATTTAGTAAATGAATTATATAAACCAGTCTAAAAAATTCTAGCATTTTCCACATTATACTCATGTGGCGGCGCTAGTAAATCAACATAAAAAATCGAGTACGTTGGTGTCCACACAGCGAAATTGACTTCACAGCAGATTAGCAATTCTTGTCATCTAGAAACCCAAAATGTTCAAATGGAAGCTAAAGGGTTTTCATGAGAGGCCTAAACAGAATAAAGATAACGAGGAATCATCAAAGCCTCATTCAGAAAAGAGATCCTTAGAGCAGCAATCTTGAAAGTACAATCCCTCCTCCACACTAGGTGCTTCATAAAGATAACGATCTATTGCCTCAGAACTGATGCCCATCGTAAAGATGTGAAAGATTGCCAAAAATGAACATTCAAAGCTAACAAAATCGATGAACTAATACTTTCAACCACAAGAAATAGTCCAAGGTATTTCAAATGCCTATTAAACACTCCAAAATGGTAGACTCAGTAGTCAGTGAAAAAGATATAAATACCATTCATCTCTTTGAGTGCAGCAGCAAGGTCAGTTACATTGGCAAAGCTAACAAATCCATAGCCCTTGGTTTTGCCTGTCCGCTTGTCTCTGACAACCTAAATTTAAAAAATTTTCCATAAGCATTTAGAACTTGTCTCCACAAGAAGATTTAGCAAATGGGCGTTGGATCGCAAAAATACAATTGACCAAACAAAAAAAACAAAAACTTGAACAGTCCAAAGCATAGAAACAAGGTTCCAATAAGTTTATAAACCACAGTAAAGGACATTTACCCATCCATACAGCAAGGAAACAACCAAAAGCAAAATCAATCAACTGTGTGAAGGGAATTCAGTTATTTACTTTTCAACATCCATATATGTGCTTTGAAGACTAGCAGATGCAGGGAAGGGAGCCAGAAACTTAGTCCTCTTGAGGCATATATTAGCAGAGAAATGAAATCTACAAATTAACTATGAAGGATTTTAAGTATCCAAATGAGGTATACTCTGAAGGAGTTGTGCACATAGTACTCGACTTTTCTTTTGCTCATTAATTTGGAAAATCAGCTACATTTTCCAGGAATTTCACACCAAAAAAGAAATCATGGAAAAGTCGTTAGCCATACACAGGAAAATATGGAACTTGTGCGGTTAAATAACATATCTATTGTGGCATGTTCTACAAACACCATCTAAATCTTGCATTTGGATTCAATCATTGACATATCACCCTATAAGTAGCCTATCCTGTCAAGTATCATTAGTACGATGCATTCAAGGCAGTGTTTCTAACTATAGCACAGCTAAAGCATACAGTGTGAAATGAGTCACCTATTTAACGAACCATATCAATTTTTTGTGGCAACACAGGGATGACTAATGCCGACTTGAATATTTCAGTCATACTGCCTTATCAATCTATCTGTGTGCTTGAACTAACCTTCCAATGTACTCAGGATTACAAGATGCACCGATTTTGCAAATTGCTATAATTATCAATCTATTTACACTAATAGAAAGCACGGGTCATGGGGACGCCTAATGAACTTCTACCCAGCATGAACTAATAGCGATGTATACTTGAGCAATGCAACAATGAGCATAACCTACCTTATAACAGTTAAAATAACAGAATTGCTCTGAGTTCTTCAAACAAAAATCTGAAGCAAGAAATGCAACATCTTCACTCAACAGGTAATAAACAACAATCAAAGGAAACTGAAATTATCAATCTTTTAGGAACGTACCCTGGCCATGTTAAAGGAAGGAAATCGCGAAAAGGCTTTTGAAAGTACATCATCATTCACCTCATTACCAAGATCACCACAAAACAATCGAAAATCATCTGCAAGTACCAAGACCATAATGAAATGTTAGCATGTCACCGACAGAAAGAAATTGTATATCAAGAATCTGACTAAAAATCGATAACAATACCAAACAAAACAAAGCTACAGGCATTTAATTAATCCTATTATTGAAAAATACAGATTGAGAAATGCAGCGAGCAACAAATCCAGAACAATTAGAAGAAGGATTACTTCCTGTGGATGCCATAAACTGGGACCCTCAGATGCTCTAAAAAATTCACATGCTTTCCTTTGAGGGAGTTACGAGGATATACTGGTTCTTCATAGCATGCATAAATATCTAATCAAGCATGCAATATAAACCTACATTTACCAGCAGCTCATTCAAGGAGGTAAGCAAGAACTTAGCCAGGCACAGAATTTTTCAAGAGCTATGTCACAGGAAGCAGAAGCAAACTAAAATTATCCATCTGTGATTTTGTGTATTTAGAAATCAAAATTACTTTAACTAGATGGAACTCGAAATGCATAAGACCAAAGCACTTTCACAAGCCAATCCCAAAGCATGAACAATCAATTAACCATTTCCAGTTTTTCAGAGAATAAGTTAAGGATTTAGCTCCCACCTAAGCTCTACATAATTCAATTCTAAAGAAGCTCAAGCTCTTCTCAAGAACTTTAAGAAATTGGAATTCTCTCTCAAGTTGACCACAGGAAAAGACTTGCAGGCAATGCAAATTACTAATGAATCGAGCCAAGCCACTTCAACATGTACAAGACAAAAGCCAATATCAGTCAAGAGGAAAGGCCCATGATTCATACTTTCAGGCCATTCCGCAAGTGTTGGATCCTCCCACGACTGCCCAGCAGCTTTACGAGGTACTGCTTTCTTCTTAGCTTCCGCTTTGTGTTCGATGTCACTGCTGGCAAGAGCAGCTTTTACACTCTCGATTGCTTCGGGTGTAATAATCTGCGCATCCTTTTGAAACAATTGCTGCGCCTACACGTGAAAAACGAAAACTTTAAAAAGGGATCAAACGTCTATATAGTGTCCATCGGTATACACCACTAGCATAAGAAATTGCTCAAACAAAAATCCTTCAAGTTCGATCAATTCTCAACAAAATCAAAACTTTCCCCCTAGAAGAAACTACGTTTACACCTCTCCATAACCAACACTTTACATCCACTCTCTACCAGCTAAAAGACACAAAAATTCAATGAAATGCAGCCACTTCTGGTTCCAGCTTATAACTCCAGACCCTAAAGCTAAGCCTAAACAAGAATCCCCCTCCACAGCTCATGCCACACAAACCAAGACCAACGGAATCCTCCAATTAACCCGCGCTTCAGCTCCGGAAACCACACAATCGACGGACGAACTTTACCTGCTGAAACTGCGGGAGGGCATAGACGCCGGCGATCGGCGCGGGCGGGGGAGCGGGGTAGACAGGCCCGGCGTAGGCCGTCGCGGCGGCGGCCACTGCGGCGGCGGCGGCGGCGGCGGCGGGAGGCGGGGGAGGGGGAGGGGCGGCGGCGGCGGCGTACGGGGCGGAGGGCTGCTGGAGGTGGAAGGGGAGGGGGAAGTAGGAAGATCCGGTCTGGTAGGTGAACTGCGAAGAGGCGGAGGCGGAAGAGGACGAGGGCAACGTCGACATGGGAAGGGATTTTGGTTGGGGGGTGGGAGAGATTTTCTAGGGTTTCGTTCTTCGATTTCTGGTTCTGGAATTGAGGAAGAGCGACGATGGAGATGGCGATGGGAGGAAAGGCGCTTCTCGATTTCTCTCTCCTTTGAATCCTTTTTGGCTGGAGATTCCGATCGTTCGATTTGTTCACGCAAAGGGGCTTGCTTTTCCCTTTATCCCCAAATTAGTATGACCGAGGTAATTTTTTTTTTTTTTTTTTTTTTTTTTTGGTGAAAATATGACCGAGATAAATTTACCTTAATTAGTTTCATGAAAATTTATTGTTAAATTGCTGAGTTAGATGATGTTTATCGATTTAAGATGTACCGGTTTATGATAAAATTAACGTATGATAAATTTGTCGCGAGATATAATAATTTATAATTTTTAATGATCATAAAATTAGTACTAGAAAACTTTTATTATAAGTATATCAGTTTGAGATATTAACCTAAAATTTTAAATCGATACATAAATGCCTTATTTATTACGAGCTCACCATTAATGTCACAAAAAAATTTCAAACCGCTATGCTTATGCCACATTTACCATAAGTTCGCTATAAGATTTCAGTAAATTTGTCATGAGTATATTTCCAATGACGTGAAAAAATAATTTGGGATAAATGATAACAATGGTATTAGTAGTCTCAAGCAAAATGTGATATAGATATACTGATTTGAGATTTCTAATGACATTAGATCAATATAAAAATGAGGAAAGACATGTACTTTCTGAACTTCTAAAACCAATTTTTTAGGCAACATAAATTCCCTGTCTAGCAGAGTACTCTGTCGGTGTCTCAACTTATCTCAATCAATGAGTCGCACCTCTTTCATGCGTGTGTCAGCAACTTTTTGATTTGAGATTTCTAATGGCATTAGATCAATATAAAAATGAGGAAAGACATGTACTTTCTAAACTTCTAAAACCTATTTTCTAGGCAATATAAATTCCCTATCCAGTAGAGTACTCTGTCGGTGTCTCGATTTATCTCAATCAATGAGTCGCACCTCTTTCATGCATGTGTTGGCAACTTTTTGATTTGAGATTTCTAATGGCATTAGATCAATATAAAAATGAGGAAAGACATGTACTTTCTGAACTTCTAAAACCTATTTTTTAGGCAACATAAATTCCCTGTTTTGCAGAGTGCTCTGTCGGTGTCTCGACTTATCTCAATCAATGAGTTGCACCTCTTTCATGCGTGTGTAGGCAACTGAAAAAAAGTTGATCGAGACACCGAGTGGAGCACCGTGCATAAAAAGTAATTTGGTCATACACAAATGAAATCATTAAAAGTTCGTTGTGAAATAACTCAATGTCAATGGATCATCCATTTCCCCAATTTTGATAAGATGGGATCATCCACCTTCCAAATTGAATATGAGTGGGGCTTCTGATCACAACCCAAGACTTGCTGGTGCAGGAAGTTTATTTAGAAATGTAAGGAATGGCTGAATTGGTGGTTTTACTACATTCAGAGGAATATGTTTGTTAACACAAGCAAAACTTTGGGCTTTGTGGTTGGAATGCAACTTCACAAAACAACTTCACAAAACAACTTCACAAAACAACTTGGATTTCATAAGATCATTGTTTAGATTGACTTTAAAGCCATTACTTTCTTACTAGCCCTGAGCACATGATTAATAATGATGGCCCTATGTTACTTAAAGTTATTAGAAGACAGTTGCACTCTCACTTTGAGTTTTTGTGCAATATAACTTTCAGAAAGGAAATTGCTTTGTTGACTGGTTTGCTAATCTTGAAATTGATAAGTGCTTAGATGCTAATTTTTTTTCATTACCCCCATTGCATCAAACAAATGGGGACTTGTTGTCAAGATAACGTCCTCACTAAATTGACAACTTTATTACTATCAATCAACAAACAAATTGGCACCATAAAAATGTCTTAATTGAAAGTGGGTCCATATACCTTGCAAGTCCTAGTTATACCATCTTTTTCACCACATATGAACATTCCCGCCGTTGGATATAATTATCGCATGGGTGTCCAAAGTTTGCTAGTCTACATTCCATATCGTTTATGAGTAATAGCTCTCTGATTTTGTAGCAAATGATAGAAGATAATATAATACAAGTACTCCATAAACCCCTGCTCAACGTGCAATTTCATCTTTAATAATTTGATTTGGATGTGGTCATTGAACCATTCAAAATTTTTAGCCTAATCCCTGAACTTTCTATTTGTTCAACCTATTGATACCTAAATTTTGACAATTTATTTAAACATTTATTGCATAGAAAAATTAGGAATCGACTCCAACCCCTAAGATAGTGTTGGAGTCGATTCCTAATTTTTCTTAGTTAAATTGCATGTGGATATTATAAGCATTTTAATTAGGCCCATAAGATAGTGTTGGAGTTAATGGAGAGAGGTTATGAGTTTAATTGAACTAATTGAACTAAACGGATAAGGTAAAAATCAAATTGAGCCCATTAAATCTTCATGGTGGCTGAAAAATTGTAGGTAGGGGGTGCCAAGTTGGAACTGATTTATTAAAAATAAACTTGGAGAGCAGTTAAACTTGATACTATCACAATTTAAATCATAAGATATAATAAGAGATTTTCCTATTGTTAAAGATAAGGTTCATCTCTTGGAGTTAAAATAGGAAAGTGACCACCCCCACTCGCATGGAAGTTCCCTTTCTATATGTATGAGAGCCCTGTTCCTCAGGATGAGGTGGAAACCTTTCACTATCAAACTTCTTGGATAAAGAAAATAGATAAGGCCAAGCAAAAATCCTTATCACGGTCAACTACACCTGTCCCGATATTTTTACTACCGCAACAAATTTTACAGGGCAAAACATCAAAGAGGGAATCTTTCATGGCCAAAAAACTCTTTTCTAGCACTTTTTTGTTTTTTGATTTAGCATCACATTTTGAGCTTAATCATCTCGCATCACCTCTAAGTATGTGCTTTGGAGTTCACAGAGGTCGGTGATATCTAATAGAAAATAAAAAGGACACAAGAGAGTAAAAAAAAAAAAAAAAAAACACACACACATACACACGCTCACACGAGCTCTCACCAGTGGCCCTAAAAAAGATTTCAACAGATAGTTGCACGATATCATTGAATTCACATTTATTAACTCTTGGATCATGCTCAAACTTTGTGGAGAGTACTAAGATATTTCTCTTGAATTTATGAGAAAATATGAGTAACAATATTCTTGATGGAGACAAACCAATTGGACTTGTGGATCAAGACGGGAGAGTTCAATGTGTGGTCTCGTGAAAATAGGGAGCTTTTATTCATTCTAAGTTGAAATATAATGGAATTTCAGGAGACCTCCATTACACCTGATTCTTTAGCCTCGCCAAAGGAATCAAGTATCAAAGATCCTTAGATTCCCTTATGATATTCATAGTCTCTAAAGTTGCTACCCCACCTCTTGATATTCCTCGCCAATTACCATCATTGTGAATCTTCCTCATGCTCATTTGAGTCTATAATCCAATTCAAGTAATTTTCTATGTTATATTTGATTCAAATATTAAATTGCCTAAATTGTGACTATTCATTTCTAACACGATTTGGTATGAGATTTTAGGCACATCCAAATGGGAAATTTCTTATTGAACCATGCATATAATCGAGAATTCAATCTTTAAAGCTTCAAACTGGATTCCATATTACTTTTGTTTTCTATTTCGGGTTAAGGTGAATGTGTGAATTATACGAGCATGTTATATTTGTATTGCTAATTTAGGAAATTTTCATATTATGAAAAATATTTTAAAAAAATTGCATTGCATATTAAGATAAATTACATATTTATGAGCCACGTAGTAATTAGGAAATTGCCTAATTTAGGATTTAGTTTAAATTATTTCCTAGTTTAAATTAGATAATTACAAATTTTAGTTAATTTCCTTTTTTAGCCTTAAAAGAAATTCATGAAAAAAATAACATACATATATCGTGTGGAAGTAGTTTCATCATTTCCATGTCATCAATGCCGTGTCATGACATGCCATGTCATGATTCCATGTCATCACATACATTTAGTTATTTCTTATTTAGCCTCATATAAACTAGATTGCAGGTCATATTAGATTAGTTCATAATTTTTGCCTATCATTTTAATTAGGTTGCATATAAATTGCATTGTCATATGTCATTAGTTATATTAAGATCACATAGACTTAGATTCAAAATTACATCTCATGCATTGCATATAGTTTGATTTAAAAAAAAAAAAGAATAATGAAAACCAAGAAAAAAAGGTTAGATGTCATTGCATGTGAAGATCATGTTTAGGACAAACCTGCATTTTTTTAATTAATATCTTGGAGTACATTCGATGCATTGCAATTAATGGGCTTTGCTTGAGGTATTTATGTTTATGCTCTTATCTCTAGCAATTTATATATTGCTTTGATTATTGATGGTTAAATTCTTGTCGACGCACATGGATGATCACCTCCCACATATTGGTGGCTTAAATTAAAATTGACAAATTCAGCCTGCAAAATATTTTTGAAATAAAGTTGACATGTAGCAAAAGGGTGTTAAATTTATTTAACATAATCAAGTTCCCATATATATAAATATTTGGTTCATGGAAGTAAAGTACTCTGCCACACTTAACTTAGGTGTCTATGCGACCAACCAATAATTGATTAATGGCAGCTTTTGAATAAATCAATTTGCATGTTAAACTAATTAAATTAAAATCCCAAAAGTTGCAATAAGTATGGGCTTGCTAGAGTTCGCGCTAAGTCTTTGAGCCTGGTAATCTATTACACATCCTTTTGGTGGCTGTGACGCAATCTCGTTTCTCAAATTTCCATAATATAAAGTCAAATTAGTCCTTTAGTACTATTCATAAGTATTCATGATTACACTATAGTTTATTTTATTTCAATCCAATTACTAAATAAAGATAAGTGCTATGTTTTTATTATCTTTTTGGTTTTTTTAATTATACTATAACTCCAATTAAGTTCATTTCAATTTATAATCTCGACAATTGTAAAACTAGAATCTCATTTCAAGTTATATCGAATTCATATTTATTTTTAAAATAAGTGTTTTCATGAGAATGTTTGATTACAATTTTAACTTAATCTAAATGTTGTTCCAAACTTTTTAGATTGAGAAAATTTTCAGTTTTTTTGTGTTTCATGTTTTCTTATTTGAATCTAGTTGAATTTGTAAATTAAGAGATTAAAATAGTAGAAATATCAACTCGATACAACTTTAAATGAGATTTCAACTATATATAGATCATGAATTACAATATACTTGAATGAAACTATCATGGTATTTATAAACATAAAAAAGGTGGAAAAGTAATAGGAAGAAGTCATACTTTTTAAATTATTTAGGGAATGAATTAGAAAATACAGGTACTAGTGTAATTATTAAAACTTTTGACTCTTTTATGAGAAGATCAGGAATAGATCTGGTTGTCAGTCACCAGACTAATTGGGACCATGATAAATATGAAGGAATATTTGGTCGACAAACCTTTCAATTCCTCATTGTACCAATTTTTCATTACTAAAAAAAGAAATTCGGTGGTAAATGACTTCTTTTTTTCTTTTTCTTTTTTTTGGGTGGGGCGGTGGGTTGGGGATCGAAGTCATGAAGCTGACGTGGTCGGTTGCTGTCTTCTAGCTTCGTCGTCAGGATCGTGCATGAGTAATGAGGCTCTCTGATTTTTCGGTGGAGAATATTCAATGACTCTTTGCTTTGCCCATCCTTAGTTTTCCTGATTTTTGCAGTAATTTCCTCACCGTAAACCATTTTTCATTCACTAGTGTGTTTGTGTCTGCTTAATAAAATAAATAAATAATTAAGACATTAATCAAATTTCGGATGAGCTATTACTCATTGCATCCAAAAATTTCCATTAATTATAAAAATTTTCAGGTACTTTGAAATAAAAGAAAAAATCGAAGTGCATACGCTCTCCCCATCTACCCAAAAAAAAAAAAAATCGCATGTGACCTCTCTTTCTCTCATACACACATGGACCCGTAGTTCATCTATGGCTGGACCGCCATTGCGGTTGTCATACCTAAGTGACTATCTTAATTGGTCGCACCGCTAGGCAACAATCACCATCGCACTCACGAATTTATTTGGTGCGTGCTTAAATGACGGCTTGGTGTAATTTAATTAATTTGTTTTATGTGAAGAATCAGAATATACAAAGGAGGGAACTTGAAGAAATGATCATCAATTTAAATAAACCTGAAAATTGTACATTTACGTGGTGACTGTTTATTTTGGGATAATTTCAAAAAAAAAGTCTTAAACATATTGTATAATTTAGTTTCAAATCTTTTAATTTGATTAATTTAATTATAAACATTTTGACCCGCTTTGTCTCACGTCAATTTATGTATAATTTACATATTTAATGCACCTAATATTTTCTTAGTTGCACAAGCTTTGCCAGCTACATCGTTAGTGCCATGCATGAGTAATAATTTTGCGAGCTGCATCATCGGTGCCGTGCATGAGTAATAATTTGCTCTCTAACTTTGTAGCAGACCAGCATTTGTCGGTGGCGGTGGTTTGACAACGAGGGGCGGCGAGCAGCAAGAGGCGAGGAAGGAGAAAAGAAAAAAGAAAAGAAAAAATAGCTAATTTCTAGAAATTGTTCCTAGGAACAAGAAGCTACTTTTTTTTACTTATTTTTATTCAAATATATTTCTCAGTCACTTTTCTATTCCAAAATTAATTGACATTACTAAATGATTTTTTTTTTTTTTTTTCTTTTTTGGGGAGTAAAAGAACATAAAAACAAAGAAAAAAAAATAGAAGCATTAACGAAGAGACCCTAAGTGGAAATTTGGATCAAGCCCCTTCAAAGGATACTGAAAGAATGAGCTTTCATGAGTGGAGTCTTACATATGTATCCCTCAATAGTTAATTCTGTACGTATGTAGGGGGAAATTGAGACTAAGTACTTATATTGAGTTACATGAGCCCCAAAATTCTCGTCCCAACTAGAAACCAAGCAACACGGTTTTTTCTGAATACCAAGACCATCCCATGCTTTTTGCATAAATTAATTACAATCTTGTCATTCAGTGAGTACATGATCATCAAGAAAATTACAAAAAAATTATAAATCTATTGCACAAATACTAATTTAGTCATAAGTCTTTCAATTTAATTAATTTAGTTCTAAACCTTTTGATAATTAATCAATGTCGTCCTTTTTGTTAATTTTGATCGGAAGTTGCTAATGTGAATAATTTTTACAATTTAAAAAATATGAATTTTTATTATTTTATAATTTTCTTTTTAATTTTGATTTTGATTTTTTTATTGTGGCCAGCAAGGGCGGTAACCCTTGTTGGCCACAATAAATAACGAAACAAAAAAAGAAAATAATAAATCATAAAATAATAAATTTCAGCTTTTTTTATTTATAAATTGCTATAATTAATGACGTCAAAGTCCGGCATGTCATGTAATACAATTGATGTCCACATCAGCGATTTTCGGCTAAATTGGCCGAAAGGACAACATTAGCAAATTGTTGAGAATGTTAGGATTAAATTGATCGAATGGAAAATTTTGGTACTGAATTTATATCTACACAATAAATTTAGGGCTTTTTTTGGTAATGGGGTCATCCTTTGGCCCTATTTAAACCAACCACTGCGCATTAGATCTCCATATAGAACCAACGAAAGTAGAGTTGCTCAAATTGAGAGAGCCAGAGACGGAGAGAGAATAAAGAAATTCAAGAAACCCACCACAGATCACCATCAGTCAACATCCAACTGCTACCAAAGCCTGGTGTTCTCTTGAGAAAAAGAACAAACGATGTGGGTGATTGGAACATGCGTGTTGGCATTGGCCATCGCATGGCTCGGTCGCTGGGTTTACAGATGGAGGAACCCTAAATGCAATGGGGCTCTTCCTCCCGGTTCTCTCGGGCTTCCTCTCATTGGCGAGACCCTCCAGTTGATGGTCCCTGGCGACTCTTTGGACCTCGTTCCTTTCCTCAAGGATAGAATTCAAAGGTACTTGATGATATACCAAGATCATTTTCACATGAAATATGCTGATTTTGGGTAATCCAATATCTTTTTTTTTTTCCTTTTTCCGTACATTTTGGAAGGCATAAAACACAGGGTTTTTCACTTTTGAGTGGCATTTCAGGGTGTAAAGCCACAAAATAAATTAAAATCATTAGATATTTAAATGAGTTTTTAGACCCCTAGACTGTCAAGTGCAGCATTTTGCCATCATTCCATTGGGATTATGTGCAATTTACTTGGGGAAATTACCAACAAAGTTATAAACCTATTATAGTTACGACAATTCAATTATAATTTTTTTTTGTTAATTCAGTTCTAAACCTTCTTTCGCAAATTCAATCCTAACCATTTTGTATTTGTGTCAATTTAGTCCATTCAATTAGCAGCGCCAACATGACATTTTTAAAATAATATTTTATTTTTTTGTATTTTGATTTTTGTATTTTTTTTCCCTTCCCTTTCCCCTTCCCCTACCTTTAGTGTTGACAGGGGTCACCGGTTGACCCTTATCGACCAAGAGCGAGGCAACACAAGTGGGACCATCACAGCCCTCGCCCAAACTAGGTGAGGGCATCACAACCCTTGCTTGTGGCTAGCAAGGGTTGGTTGACAACCCTCGCTGGCACTAAGGTTAGGGGAAGGGAAAAAGGTAAGGAAAATAAATGAAAAATGAAAAAAAAAAAAATTATAAAAAATTCAAAAAATATTAAAATATTATTTTAAAAATTCCAAGTCAACGCCGATCGGCCAAAATTGGCTGGATGGATTGAACTGGTACAAATACAAAAAGTTTAGAACTAAATTGGCAAAAAAAATTATGATTAAATTGACATAATTATAATAGGTTGATGATTTTTTTGATAATTCTCCCCAATTTATTTTGATACCATGCTGTGTCATAGCAACAAGCGTATTGATGCTTTTAAGCATACTAAATTTGGAATGCTTCAATTTTCAAAGCACCGATTGTACGTAACATGAGAAGAATCAATACTTTGGAAATTGCTAAGATTACTAAACTAGCTACTTAATTAATGCCTAGTAATTATCAGATATGGTTGTTGGACGAGTTGTATGGAGCATCAATGATGCGAATTCTGATCTTACTTCGTAAGATCAGCTGTGAAAATGCCCCTTCGTCGGTTTTTCGGATGTAGGTACGGGACAACATTTCGAACAAGCGTGGCTGGTCGGGCGATAATAGTATCAGCCGATCCGAAATTTTGCCACTTCGTCCTTCAACAGCACGGCAAATTGTTCGAGTCATGGGCCCTAGACGCATTTGCGAAACTCTTTGCACAAGAAGGCGAGGCGAGCCTCAATGTCACAGACGTTCACAAATATGTCCGAGGCACAGTCCTAAAGCACTTCGGCATGGAGGCCCTGAAGGAGAGGCTGTTTCCTTTGATGGAAGAAGTGTCGCAAGCAACTATAGAGAGATGGTTAGGCAAAGAATCGATGGATGTGAAATACGCTACAGGAACTGTAAACACCGAAACCATGAACCAAAAAGGCTTTTGAACGATCTTTCCCGTTCTTGCAAGCAAGTTAATCTGTCGAACATAACGTTTTGCTTTTTGATGTTCTTGATAGATGGCAATCGAATTTAGTGCAAAGCTACTGTTCAGTCATGATCCTACACAATCATCGAAGAAATTGGGTGATTTATTCTCTTCGCTCGTTCAAGGCCTCTTGTCCATTCCTTTGAATATACCGGGTACAATATATCACAAATGCCTCAAGGTAAAATGAACCAATTTCTTGGTTAGAAGTCAATCTTATCATATGAAATCTAAGTTTCAATCTCTGATATATGAATTAATGCAGGATCGAAGGAAGGCGTTGTCAATGATTCGAAGAACCGTGAAAGATCGCCTTTCCTCCCATGGGAGACTTCACGATGACTTCCTTTGCCATGTCATACGAGATATGAGTAAAGAGAAATTCTTGACAGAGGATTTTCTGGTCCAACTCATATTTACTCTTCTTTTCGTCACTTTCGATTCTGTTTCGACGACGTTAACTTTGGCTCTGATGTTCCTCGAAGAGAACCCTAGAGCGTTGCAAGAAATCACCGTATGAACTGCCAATCCTACATTACATATGCATTTGGCGTCTTAACGAAAATCTTTGCCCAGTTTTTCATTCACGCTCTTTTCCAGGACGAGCACGAGTCAATAATAAAGCAAAGAGAAATTTCGAAATCCCCGATCACATGGAAGGAATACAAGTCAATGCCTTTTACACTTCAAGTATGCCCCCTAGCTAATTGGTCAAAGTTCTTTAGTACAGACAGTACACAAAACAGTCTTGTTGAACCATTGCTGTGCCAAAAACAGGTGATCCATGAATCCTTGAGGTTGGGAAACATCTCACCGGGATTGTTTAGGCGAACGAAAACTGATGTGAAATGGAACGGTACTTTATCTTGATATGTAATATTGACAAGTCGTCAAACTCCAACATCAGATCTAGCACTCTATGATGATTAGAATTCTTGCAGGATACACAATTCCGGCTCGCTGGGGAGTGTTGATAGCTACTTCCGCTCTTCACTTGAATCCCGAGACATACAAAGACCCTCTTACATTCAACCCATGGCGCTGGAAGGTGAGGTGCAAATTGAAAGCACTTGTCCATTGTTGTCGTGATCAATTTCAATTGAGCTCCATCGAGGTTGGTACACTGACTGTAGTTCTGTCTTTTCAATTCCAGGAATATGATTCAGATGTGATGCTGAAGAACTTCATGCCTTTCGGATCAGGGATGAAACAGTGTGCCGGAGCGGAGTACGTGAGGGCCTTGCTGTCGACGTTTCTCCATATCCTGGTCACGAAATATAGGTACTCGCCTTAACCTTCTCGATGCCAACGGCCTTGGTACGCAAGTTCAGCAATCTAAAGCAATGCGATTCCTGAAAGTTTCTCTTCTTTTGCAATCCGATCAGATGGACGAATGTGAAGAAAAGCAATATTCGTCGCAACCCGATTCTGAGTCTCGGTGATGGCTTGCACATTAAGATCATGGAGAGACAGAAGTAGAAATTTGTTCTCGCCCTTTAAGGTGATCTTAACTTTGTCTGTAATAAAGGGCTCAAGCCCTTATCGAAAAACGTCGCCTATAATTTGCATTGAAATTTAGGGTCACTTGAGATGAAGTTTTTCATTGTACGCGTGTCGTGCTTCTAGTGATTAGTATATGCTGGTCACAAGCTCGCACTTTACATAGGGCATACGTTGGTATAAGTGTTTTATCAGTATATATTGTCATTTCTACATGTTTTTATCTGTGTTAGCATATTACCGTTGTCACTTATAACCTTGAGGATGTTAACGCTTGGAGTATTTTTATAATGTGTTGGACCTAAATCTGTGCCTAAATACTGAAAATGAATTTTATTATTATTATTTTTTATTTCACAAAAACTTTTATGGCTGATACAACAACAAAAATTTGAACCAGTACATTTATGATAAATTCATCCCAAATTATCTTTATTTATCACAAAAAAAATCCTCAAATTAGTACATCCATGATAAATTTACCTTAGTTTCTATGAAATTCTACTGTCAAATTGTTGAGATGGATGATATTTACCAATTTGAGATGTACCAATCTGTGATAAAACTTACGTATGATAAATTTATCATAAATGCATTTGTTTAAAGTTTTTAGTGATTAGAAAATTAATTTTAGGAAAATTTATTACGAGTGTACTAATTTAGGGTTTTTCGTTATATTAACCTAAAACTTTAAATCTATGCATGCATGCCATATTTATTCCGAACTCACCATTATATCACAAAAATTCTTAAACCGCTACACTTATGCTAAATTTAAAACAAATTTCACTAAGAGATTTCAATAAATTTGTCTTGAGTGTATTTCCAGTGACGCGAAAAAATAATTTGGGATAAACGATAACAATAGTATTAGTAGTCTCTAGCAAAATATGATATAGATATATTGATTTGAGATGTCTAAAGGCATTAGCTCAATATAAAAATAAGGGAAGACATGTATTTTCTAAACTTGTAAAACCTATTGTTCTAGGCACCATAAATTCACCGTCTGGCAAAGTGCTCCTATCGATGTCTCGACATATCTCAATCAATGAGTCGCACCTCTTTCGTGCATGTGTTGGCAACTGAAAAAAAGTTGATCGAGACACCGAGTGGAGCACCGTGCGGATTTTAACGCCTCCGTCCTTCCTTTATGGGGAGGATGTTGGGCCGGCCGGTGGGCCTTGAGTGTTTGGGCCGGATGTAAGTTTCTGGTGGGCTCGTTTATAGGGTCAAGTGTTGTGGGCTTTTCCTCAGACTATGGAGCTCGTCCATGCTTACACGCTCTGGCTGAACTAAATTAAAGGTAAAATAGAAGCCAGTCCCTCTACCTACCCGCTGCTTCACTTGTCTTTTCAACCGTGGGAGCATGTGAATGAGGTACTCATCGACGGTCAATAAATGTCGAGACGTGCGTAGGAACAAAGATGTCAATGGATTGGTAGGACGTCGAGGCATGTCTACTCTGTCCCAACCAGGCAATATCGGGTTGATTCGACTTCGTCCAAATTGAGTTTCGGTCATCACTTTATTATATCGTCCTTTCAACAGCTTGATGGTATTTTATAATTTTAATAATAATAATAATAATAATAATAAGTTATTTCGGTAATTTAATGCACTTTCTTTGGAAGTTTGTGCTTTACGCTTTAATGATTAAGGCGTATTTGGTAATTATTTTATTTTTAAGAATAATTGTCGCGACCTTCCCAATGGTGAATTATTCAAAGAAGACTAATGGATTATTAAGTCCAAAAACTTGACACGGACCTTCTCAAGTCCTACCAATCGCGACTTAATACTAAAAAATTAATTCATTTAAACATGCAATTATGCTCAATTTGAAGCTGCCACTAACCAATTAGGGTTGGTAAAAACTCAAGTAAAGTATGGGAGAATACTTTACTTTTGCAAACCAAAGATTCAATAGGTTCGGGGATATGGTTATGCTAGATAAATCTAACGCCCTTTCAGTACCTTTTTATTTCAAAAATATTTTGCAGGCAATATTGATTAATTTTAACCTAAGCAACTAACATGCAAATGGTGTTCATGCGGGTGCACAATCAATGAAATAACATTTAATAAACCAAAATGACAAATTATAAGAAATCATAAACTACAACCTTATTAAGTTCTATCCTCTAAATAAAAACTTACGAAAATGCCAATCAAAATGCATGCCTTAAACATGATTTCTAAATGACATGGCACCTAATTTTTCTTTTCTTTTTTTTAAATGTTAATTATATGCAATCTTAATCTAAATTTGATTTGCATGAGTTTTACTTTAATGACATATGAGATGCAATTCATGCGACATAATTTAAATCATTACAATATGTGTGCAATCTAATTTACATAACCCTAAATATGCATGTGCTATATGATATGTGATGAATGACGTGGTAATTCTATATGCATGTTCTTTTTATGATTTTTTAATGATTTTTTATTACACATATGCAACTTGCACTAACAATGATGACATGAAATAGGATTAATTATGAACTAACCTATTAACTAAATAAATGACTTTTGTGTTTTCCTTTTTTAAATGACTTAATAATTCTTATTAAAAAAATAACATAATGATGCAATACTAATCGTTGGCTTTTCTTTATTTTTTTATTAAAAAAAAACTATACGATGGGAATATTAAAACATTAACCTATGACCCATTAATTAAAGCGCAACATGTGATGTGCACATTATGAAATCTATATAACCTAAATAACATTTTTTTTCTTTTTTTTGTTTTATTAAAGGAAAATTATCCTAATTTTATATGAATCTTGAAAATTAAAATGCATTGCTTTAAACATGAAATGTGTATGGACCTAAATACCTACATCCTAGATATGACATATGATGATGATATGTGATGAGTAGATAACGATAACGCACCAAAATATGTGTCCTATTGAAAGCCACCAATGTAATCAGTGACATATTATCTTAATGTGACTCAATTATGTAAAGTAATACATAAATTTTCCATGAAAAGTTAAAATAATCAAAAATCTAACCTGCGGTCTCGCGGTTCAATATTTTTTATTATTATGACTTAATATGACAAATTTCCTGCTCGGATAACAATTATATATATGACAAATCGGATCAAAAGCTAAGAACCCGAATACTTAAGCTGAATTTAGCCTAAAGAGATTACCTAGCTTGGAAAAATTATCTCCAAGATGGAAACTAGAAAGGAACGATGCCAAGTTCACCCTTCTGAAGCCTCAAGTGACCTGCACAAGGAAAATGGTACCAACAGTACTGAACTTGCTGGACAACTTCGGATGAAGGCTGGTCGGCGTCGGAACTGGCGAGGGAGACAGCCGGCGTCGGAGTTTCGGCGCGGACTGGGCGGCAGCAGCAACAGGGAGGCGCGGCGTCGGTGACCAGCGAACAGCGGGGTTGCGGGTCGCAGCGGTGGTGTCCCACGGGTGTGTGGCGGCTCGGCGTTCAGTTCGGGCGTCGTGGGTCAGCAAGCAGAGCAGCAACGGCGACTGGGCAGAGGTGCTGGTGCAGTGGCGTCGGCTGAGTGGAGGCAGACCACCGTGTTGCTGGGCGCGAGTTGCAGGTCGTGGGCTTTGGGTGGTTGGGCACGGCAGCGCGGCAAGCGTCGTGGAACAAAGGGTCACGATCGGAGCTTCGAACGAGCGAGCAGAGGGCCACTCGGAGACGCGGTAGACGGTGAGACGCTCAGGCAACAAGAACCGGCGGAGCAGGGGAGTCGCTCGGGGGAGACTCGGATCGGCACAGCGACGGCTTCGTCGGGCTAGTGGAGCAGATCCGCGAGGCAGCAGCAGCGGCAGAGACCGGCGGACGAGCAGAGACCAACGAGGGCTATTGGGCGCCGGAGTGGAGGGCTTCGGCTCAGTTGCAGCAGGGTAGCGTGCAGCGATGGTCTGCGCGCAGCGATGGTCTGCGCTTCGCGATTCCTGGGTTGACGGGGGCGGAGCAGAACAGCGTCAGGCCGTCGGTGCCTGCAGGCGGAGGCGACAGCACAGGAGTGCGGGGGCGTGGCTGAGACCGGCGCAGCGGGATCTAGTAGGCGGAGCAGCGAGGAGGGACTCGACGAAGATGAACAGTTCTCATTTCTCTCTCGCCTCCTCTCTCTCTCTCTCTGCAGTTTTCACTCTGACACATTTTCTGCAGAAGACCTTTTGACTTTTCTTCAATCGGAAGAGAAATTTCTTTTCTTCAATTTCATGACTTCACTTTCGAGAAAAGAACCCCCTACCTTTTCGAAGCTTCGCACTCTCTATTTATAGAGAGAAAATTTCAACAAACAAGTGAAGATTTCCCAATATTTACTCAACTTCTCAACAAAAAAAGTGGCTCCAAAATCACACGATTGTTGAATTTTTTGAATTCAATTTTTTTTAAAAAATTCCCCTTTATAATCAAAGATTATCTTCTATTTCTAAAATATGATTTTAAATTAGGTGTCAACAATAATTTTTACTCAGAAATAATTTTTTTATTTTACTCCTGAAAACAATTTTTAAGTTTTTGAAAACGTTTGGTTACTGTTCAAAATGTCATTCTCAAGACAGAAATGCATTAGGTTGGATTTTAATTTATTTTTTGTTTCTTTTAATGTATTAATAATTTTATCATATTTTTATTATTTCTCTTATTTTCCTTTTTCTTTTTCCTTTTTCTTTTTCGAATCTTGCTAGTAAGGGGTGACTAAATTTTTATCATGATTGGAGCATAACTTTTGGAGTAGATGCATGGCCTTTTTGACAATGTAGAAACAAGTCATTTTTCCAAGATAACTTTGTTTTCTTTCAAATTCGATACAAGTAATTTGGTCATACACAAACGAAATCATTAAAGGTTCATTGTGAATAACTCGATGTCAAGTGGTTCATCCATTTCCCCAATTTTGATAAGATGGGATCATCCACCTTCTAGATTGAATACCAATGGGACTTCTAAATGCAACCTAGGACTTGCTGGCGCAAGAAGTTTATTCAGAAATGAAAGGAGTAACTAAATTGGTGATTTTGCTACATTCATAGGAATATGTTTGTCAACACAAGCAAAACTTTGGGCTTTGTGGTTGGAATGCAGCTTCACAAAACGATTTGGATTTCATAAGATCATTATTGAGATTGACTTTAAAGCCATTATTTTCTTATTGGCCCTAAGCACATGATTAATAATGATGGCCTTGCTTTGCTTAAAGATATTAGAAGACAATTGCACTCTCACTTTGAGTTTAAAGTGCAATATAACTTTCAGAAAGGAAATTGCACTGCTGGTTTGCTAATCTTAAAATCAATAAGTGCTTAGATACTAATTTCTTTTCATTTCCCCCACTACATCGAACAAATGGGGACTTGTTATCTCACTAAATTGACAACTTTATTACTATTAATCAACAAACAAATTGGCACCATAAAATGTCTGAATTGAAAATGGGTCCATATACCTTGCAAGTCCTCGTTATAACATCCTTTTCACCACATGTGAACATTCCTGCCGTTAGATATAATTATCACATGGACACTGAAAGTTTGTTAGTCTACATTCCATATCATTTATGAGTAATAGCTCTCTGATTTTGCAACAAATGATAGCAGATAATATAATACTAATACTCCATAAACTCTTACTCAACGTGCAATTTCATCTTTAGAAATTTGATTCGTTTGATGTGGTCATTGAACCATTCAAAATTTTCAGCCTAGTCCCAGAACTTTCTCTTTGTTCAATCTGTTGATACCTAAATTTTGATGACTTATTTAAGTATTTATTGCATAGAAAAATTAGGAATTGACCCCAACCTCTAAACAAATATATTAGTTAAATTGCATGTAAATATTATAAGCATTTTAATTAGGCCCATAAGATAGTGTTGGAGTTAACGGAGAGAGGTTATGAGCTTAAAATTGAATTAATTGAACTAAGGTAAAAATCAAATCGAGCCCATTAAATCTTTATGGCGGCTGAAAAATTGTAGATAGGGGGTGCCGAGTTGGAATTGATTGATTAAAATTAAACTTGGAGAGCAGTTAAACTTGATACTATCACAATTTAAATCATAAGATAAAATAAGAGATTTTCCTATTGTTAAAGATAAGGCATATCTCTTGGAGTTAAAATAGGAACGTGGCCACCCCCGCTCGCATGGAAGTTCCCTTTCTATATGTATGAGAGCCCTGTTCCTCAGGATGAGGTAGAAACTTTTCACTATCAAACTTGGATAAAGAAAATAGATAACGCCAACCAAAAATCCTTATAATGGTCAATTACACATGTCCCGATAGTTTTACTACCGCAACAAATTTTACAGGGCAAAACATCAAAAGTGAATCTTTCATGGCAAAAAATCTCTTTTCTGGCAATTTTTAATTTTTTGATTTGGTATCACATTTTGAGCTTAATCATCTCGTATCACCTATAAGTATGTGCTTTGGAGTTCACGAGATCGGCCATATCTAATAGAAAAGAAAAAGGACACAAGAGAGTGGAAAAAAAAAACACACACACACACACACAAACGAGCTCTCTCTCTCTCCAGTGGCCCTCGGAAAAATTTGAACAGGCAGTTGCACGATATCATTGAATTCACATTTGTTAACCATTGGATCTCGCTCAAACTTTGTGGAGAGTCCTAAGATATTTTTCTTAAATTTTATGAGAAAATATAAGTAACAATATTCTTGATGAGAAAATCAAACCAATTGGACTTGTGGATCAAGCCGGGAGAGTTCAACACGCGGTCTCATGAAAATAGTGAGCTTTTATTCATTCTAGTTGAAATATAATGGAATTTCAGGAGACCTCCATGACACCTAGTTCTTTAGCCTCACCAAAGGAATCAAGTATCAAAGATCCATAGATTCCCTTATGATGTTCATAGTCTCTAACGTTGCTACCCCCATCTCTTGATATTCCTTGCCAATTACCATCATTGTGAATCTTCCTCATGCTCGTTTGAGTCTATAATCCAATTTAATTAATTTTCTATGTTATAATTGATTCAAATATTCAATTGCCTAAATTGTGACTGTTCAATTCCAACACGATTTGGTATGAGATTTTAGGCACATCCAAATGGGAAATTTCCTATTGAACCATGCATATAATCGAGAATTCGATCTTTAAAGCTTCAGATCAAATTCTGTATTACTTATGTTTTCTATTTCAGGTTAAAATGACTGTGTGAATTATATGAGCATGTTATATTTGTATTGCTAAATTAGGAAATTTTCCTTTTATGAAAAATATAAAAAATTGCATTGCATATTAAGATAAATTACATATTTATGAGCCACGTAGTAATTAGGAAATCGCCTAATATAGAATAGGATTTAGTTTAAATTATTTTCTAGTTTAAATTATATAATTACAAATTTTAGTTAATTTCCTTTTTTAACCTTAAAAGAAATTCATAAAAAAAAAAATAACATACATATATCATGTAGAAGTAGTTTCATCATTGCCATGTCGTCAATGTCATGTCATGACATGCCATGTCATCATTCCCATGTCATCACATACATTTAGTTATTTCTTATTTAGCCTCATATAAACTAGATTGCACTTCATATTAGATTAGTTCATAATTTTTGCCTATCATTTGAATTAGGTTGCATATAAATTGTATTGTCATTTGTCATTAGTTATATTAGGATCAGATAGACTTAGATTCAAAATTACATCTCATGCATTGCATATAGTTTGATTTTTATAAAAAGAATAAGAAAAAAAAAAGGTTAGATGTCATTACATGTGAAGATCATGTTTAGGACGAACCTGCATTTTTTAATTAATATCTTGGAGAACGTTCGATCCATTGCAATTAATGGGCTTTGCTTGAGGTATTTATGTTTATGCCCTTATCTCTAGCAATTTATATATTGCTTTGATTATTGATGGTTAAATTCTTGTTGACGCACATGGATGATCACCTCCCGCATATTGGTGGCTTAAATTAAAATTGACAAACATTGCTTGCAAAATATTTTTGAAATAAAGTGAACATGTAGCAAAAGGGTGTTAAATTTATTTAGCATAATCAAGTTCCTGTATTCATAAATCTTTGGTTCATGGAAGTAAAATACTCTGCCACACTTAACTTAGGTGTCTAGGCGATCTATCAATAATTGATTAATGGTGGCTTTTGAATAAATCACTTTGCATGTTAAACTAATTAAATTAAAATCCGAAAAGTTACGGTAAGTATGGGCTTGATAGAGTCCGCACTAAGTCTTTGAGCATGGTAATCTATTACACATCCTTTTGGTGATTCATCTTTGGGAATGTTTTGACACAATCTCGTTTCTCAAATTTCCATAATATAAAATCAAATTAGTCCTTTGGTACTATTCACAAGTATTCATGATTACACTATAGTTTATTTCATTTCAATCCAATTACTAAATAAAGATAAATGCGTTTTTATTATCTTTTTGGTTTTTTAAATTTTACTATAACTCCAGTTAAGTTCATTTCAATTTATAATCTCGACAGTCGTAAAACTATAATCTCATTTCAAGTTATATCGAATTCATATTTATTTTTAAAATAAGTGTTTTAATGAGAATGTTTGATTACAATTTTAACTTAATCTAAATGTTGTTCCAAATTTTTAGATTGATAAAATTTTCAGTTTTTTTGTGTTTCATATTTTCTTATTTGAATCTAGTTGAATTTGTAAATTAAGAGATTAAAATAGCAGGAATATCAACTCGATACAACTTTGAATGAGATTTCAACTATATATAGATCATAAATTATAATATACTTAAATGGAACTATCATGGTATTTAGAAACATAAGAAAGGTATAAAAGTAATAGGAAGAAGGGCATACTTTTTTATTGGGATAAGTACACTATTAGTGCTATAAGTTGTGTACGGTGCTCATTTTGGTGCCAAAAATTTCTGTCAGATCACTTAAGTGCAAAAATTTTTGAAAAATGATCATTTCAGTGCCAATGCCGATGAAATTGGCCGGAAATCCGACGTGGCACTTTTTTTTATTAATTTTTGAAGTCGACGTGCCTCATCGGAGAGTTGAGTCAGCATCCAAACACCGAAATTGAGAGAGAGAGAAGGCTCGTCTTTGTCTTCTTCTTCCTCGAAGACCCACACCAGCAACGGCACTAGCATAGCACCGACAGCAGCACGGCAGCACACCAACAGCAACACCAGCAACGCACCAGCAGCAGCAACGCACTAGCGGCACCTTTGACCCATCTTCTTCCTCCTCCTCCTCCTCCCTCGCCTTCGATTTTTCCTGCCACTTATTGCTTGAGCAACAATCTCAGTCTCTGCTCGCTCACCCGATCGAGCAACTACAATGGTGGCTGAGCGACGGTGGCCGAGCGATGGTGGGCAAACGATGGTGGCCGAGCAGCAGAAAGCCTAATTTCAATCCCCATGTGAGCTAAATGGCGTCATTTTTGTGAGGGTGTCCACGTATAACGGCAAAACAACGTCGTTTCGTTTCTTGAGAATGATGGAAAACGACGTCATTTCAAAGCCACTTCAATTTTAAAAAAAATGTATATATAAAAAGTCACGTAATTAATCTAGCTGGAATCTCTCGCCGGTGACACCAAAATGATCATTTTTTTTTTTCGATTTGGCACTTAAGTGATCCGATGGAAACTTTTGGCACCAAAGTAAACATTGTATACAAGTTTTAGCACTGATAGTGTACTTATCCCATTTTTTATTTATTTGGGAAATGAATTTAAAAATACATGTAATAGTGTAATTATTAAAACTTTTGATTCTTTTATGAGAAGATGAGGAATAGATCTTGTGTCTATTAATGCCACCAGACTAACTGGGACCATGATAAATATGAATGAATATTGAGTCCACAAACCTCACAGTTCCTCATTGTACCAATATTTCATAACTAAAAAAAGAAATTCGGTGGTAAATGACTTCTTCTTTTTTTTGGGGGGGGGGGGGGGGGGGGATATCGTAGTCATGAAGGTGACGTGGTCGGTTGATGTCTTCTAGCTTCGTCGTCAGGATCGTGCATGAGTAATGAGGCTGTCTGATTTTCCGGTGGAGAAATATTCAATGACCGGGGGGTGGGGATGCATATCGTAGTCATGAAACTCACATGGTCGGTTGATGTCTTCTAGCTTCGTCGTCAGGATCGTGCACGAGTAATGAGGCTGTCTGATTTTCCGGTGGAGAATATTCAATGACTCTTTGCTTCGGAAAAAATCACCAAAAATTTCAAATTTTGCCCAAAGTGACAAATTTATCATATTTTTTTTTGTGACGTGAAAAGCCCCGAAATTTACTAACCGTGATATATTTATCCCAAACTTTTTTTCGTCTCATAAAAAAATCCATAATTTCTATCAATGTGACACATTTACCCTAAATTATAGGGCATTTTGGTTTTTTTACTTTTTAATTTTTTTTTCTTCTCTCTTCCCTCTGCCAGCCATGGCGGAGGGAAGCTGGCATCAGGTGAGGGCGGCCCTTGATTGGGTCGAGCAAGGGCCTCCCTCGCCAGATCTCGCAAAGGCACCCCTCGTTTGACGCAAGCAAGGGCCATCCTCGCTCGACCTAGGCAAGAGCCTCCCTCGCCAGATCTGGAGAGGGCACCCCTCGCCCGACACCGATGAGGGCCGCCCTCACCCGACCTAGCCGAGGACCGCCCTCACCCGACCCAACCGAGGGCGGCCCTCATCTAACACCAGCGAGGGCCACCCTAGCCAGCCCAGTCGAGGGCGACCCTCACCCAACGTCGGCGAGGGTAGCCTTGGCCGAACGCCAGCTTCCCTCCACCATGGCCGGCAGAGGGGAGAGAGAAGAAGAAAAAAAAATAGAAAAAAAAAGACAAAAATGCCCTTAATAGGGGTAAATGTATCATAATCTATAAAGTTATGGGTTTTTCATGTCGTAAAAAAAAAAGTTTGGGATAAATTTGTCATTTTAGGCAAAATTTTAAATTTTTAGTGGTCTTTTCCCTCTTTGCTTTGACCATCCGTAGTTTTCCTGATTTTCGGAGTAATTTCCTTATCATAGTCATGGAGCTGACGTGGTCGGTTGAGAATATTCAATGACTCTTTGCCCGTCCTTAGTCTTCTAGCTTCGTCGTTAGGATCGTGCATGAGTAATGAGGCTCTTTGATTTTCCGGTGGAGAATATTCAATGACTCTTGGCTTTGCCCATCCTTAGTTTTCCTCAATAGTTTCCTCACCGTAAATCATTTTTCGCTCACTAGCGTTTTGTCTTTGCTTAATAAAATAAATAAATAATATTTTATCTTCTCACAGAAAAAAAAAAAAAAAAACTAAGAGATTAATCAAATTTCGGATGAGCTATTACTCACTGCATCTAAAAATTTTATATTAATTATGAAATTTTCAGGTACTTTGAAATAAAATGAAAAATCGAAGTGCATACGTTCTCCCCATCTACGAAAAAAAGGGCCTGTGACCTCTCTTTCTCAAGTACACACACGGACCCCTTCTTCATCTATGGCTAGCAGACAACCGCCGCCATTGTGGCTGTCGTACTTAAGTGACTATCCTACATTGGTAGCACCGCTAGGCAACAACAACCCTCGTACTCACTAGTTTATTTGGCACGTGCTTAAACGACAGCTTGGTGTAATTTAATTAATTTATTTTATGTGAAGAATCAGAATATACAAAGGAGGGAACTCGAAGAAATGATCATCAATTTAAATAAATCTGAAAATTGTACATTCACGTGGTGACTGTTTATTTTGGGATAATTAAAAAAAAAAATCTTAAACATATTGTCTAATTTAGTCTCAAACCTTTTTATTTGATCAATTTAGTAATAAACTTTTTGATTCGTTGTGCCTCGTGTCAATTTATGTATAATTTACATAATTAATGCACCTAATATTTTCTTAGTTGTATGAGCTTTGTGAGCCACATCGTTAGTGCCGTGCATGAGTACTAATTTTGCGAGCAACATTATCGGTGCCATGCATGAGTAATAATTTGCTCTCTAACTTTGTAGCAGATGATATTTAGGATTCATTTTGTAACGATTCTATTCTGGAAAATAATTTCTTTTCAAAAATATTTTTTTATATTTCTATTCCATGAAACAATTTCTAAGTAAAAAAACGCGTTTGATAACCGCACAAAATTTCCATTCTCAAATAGAAAAATAGCATAATTCATTTAATAAGGTCCACAATTTTATTTTACTTTTTTGTAATGTAGAATTTATTTTAATTTTTTAATAATTTTTACATTTCTTTTCTTTTCTTCTTCCTTTTGGCTCATCGCCCTCACCCTACGACCACCATTCCCACCAACTAGCAACAGTTAGCGGTGGTGGTCGGACAACGGGGAGCGGCGAGTGGCAAGAGGCAAGGAAGAAGAAAAGAAAAATAGCTAATTTCTAGAAATTATTTCCGGGAATAAGAAATTACTTTTTTCTATTTTTTTTATTCCAAATCTATTTCTCGCCACTTTCATATTCCAAGGAAGAGAAAAATTAATTATCGTTATTAGATGGATTTCTATTCTTTTTTCTATTTTGGGGAGTAAAAGAACATTAAAAAAAAATAGAAGCATTACGAAGAGACCCTAAGTGGAAATTTGGATCAAACCCCTTCAAAGGATACTGAAATAATGAGCTTTCATGAGTGGAGTCTTACATATGCATCCCTCAATAGTTAATTCTATTTGTATGTAGGGGGAAATTGAGACAAAGTACTTATATTGAGTTACATGAGACCCAAAATTCTCGTCCCAATTACAAACTAAACCACATTGTTTTTCTGAATACCAAGACCATCCCATGCTCTTTGCATAAATTAATTACAATCTTGTCATTCGATGAGTACATGATCATCAAGAAAACTACAAAAAAAAATCCTAAATCTATTGTACAAATACCAATTTAGTCCTAAATCTTTTAATTTAATTAATTTAGTTCTAAACCTTTTGAAAATTAATCAACGCCATCTTTTTTGTTAATTTTGATAAGAACTTGCTAATGTGAATAATTTTTACAATTTAAAAAATCTGAAATTTTTATTATTTTATGATTTTTCTTATTGTGGCCAGCAAGGGCCGGTAACCCTTGTTGGCCACAATAAAATAACAAAACAAAAAAGAAAATTATAAATTATAAAATAATAAATTTCAGAAATTTTATAAATTGCTATAATTAGTGACGTCAAAGTCGGCCATGTCATGTAATATAATTGATGTCCACATCAGTGATTTTTAGCTAAATTGGCCAAAAGGACAACATTAGCAAATCGTTGAAAATGTTAGGATTAAATTGATCGAATAGAAAAATTTAGTACTGAATTTATATCTACACAATAAGTTTAGGGCTTTTTTTGGTAATTATGCCCATAGTCATCCCTTTGGCCCTATTTAAACCAACCACTGCGCATTAGATCTCCATATACAACCAACGAAAGTAGAGTTTCCTCAAATTGAGAGAGACAGAGTCAGAGAGAGAATAAAGAAATTCAAGAAACCCACCACAGATCACCATCAGTCAACATCCAACAGCTACCAAAGCTTGGTGTTCTCTTGAGAAAAAGAGCAAACGATGTGGGTGATTGGAACATGCGTGTTGGCATTGGCCATCGCATGGCTCGGTCACTGGGTTTACAGATGGAGGAACCCTAAATGCAATGGGGTTCTTCCTCCCGGTTCTCTCGGGCTTCCTCTCATTGGCGAGACCCTCCAGTTGATGGTCCCTGGCGACTCTTTGGACCTCGTTCCTTTCCTCAAGGACAGAATTCAAAGGTACTTGATGAAACCAAGATCATTTTCACATGAAAAATGCTGATTTTAGGTAATCAAATATCTTTATTTTGTCCTTTTTCTGTACATTTTGGAAGGCATAAAACACAAGGATTTTCACTTTTGAGTGGCATTTCAGGGTGTAAAGCTGCAAAATAAATTAAAATCATTGGATAATTAAATGAGTTTTTAGACCCCTAGACTGTCAAGTGCAGCATTTTGCCATCATTTCACGGGGATTATGTGCAATTTACTTGGAGAAATTACCGACAAAGTTATAATTCTATTATAATTATGTCAATTTCATTCTAATTTTTTTTGTAAATTCAGCTCTAAATCTTTTTTTTTTTTTTTGCAAATTCAGTCTTAACGCTTTTGTATTTGTACTTTTTTAGTCCATTCAAGCAATCTTACCTAGCTGGCACCGACATGGCATTTTTAAAATAATATTTTAGTTTTTGTGTATTTTTTCTTCTTTCTTTCTTTTTTTCCCCTTCCCTTTCCGCTTCCCCAACCTTTAGCACGACGGGGGTCACCGGTTGACCCTTTCCGTGGCAGCACGAGTGAGGCCATTGTGGCCCTCGCCTATCGCAACCCCTACCTCTGGTCGGCAAGGGTTGGCCGACAACCCTCATCGACGCTAAGGTTAGGGGAAGGGGAAGGGAAAGGATAATAAATTAAAAAAGAAGAAAATTATACAAATTAAAAAAATATTAAAATATTATTTTAAAAATGTCACATCAGTGTCGACTAACCAAAATTGGCCGGATGGACTGATTTAGTACAAATACAAAAAGTTTAGGATTGAATTAGCCAAAAAAATTATAATTAAATTGACATAATTGTAATAAATTAATGACTTTTTTGGTAATTCTCCCCAATTTACTTTAATACTTTGTTGTGTTGTAGCAACGAGTGTATTGACGCTTTCAAGCATACTAAATTTGGAATGCTTCAATTTTAAAGCACCGATTGTACATAACATGAGAAGAATCAATACATTGGAAATTGCAAGATTACTAAACTAGCTACTTAATTAATGCCTAGATAATTATCGGATATGGTTGTTGGACGAGTTGTATAGAGCATCAATAATGCGAATTCTAATCTTACTTCGTAAGATCGGCTGTGAAAATTCCCCTTCGTTGGTTCTTCGGATGTAGGTATGGGACGACATTTCGAACAAGTGTGGCTGGTCGAGCGATAATAGTATCAGCCGATCCAAAATTCTGCCATTTCGTCCTTCGGCAGGACGGCAAACTGTTCGAGTCATGGGCCCTAGACACATTTGCGACGCTTTTTGCACAAGAAGGCGACGCGGGCCTCAATGTCACAAACGTTCACAAATATGTCCGAGGCATAGTCCTAAAGCACTTCGGCATGGAGGCCCTGAAGGAGACGCTGCTTCCTTTGATGGAAGAAGTGTCGCAAGCAACTATAACGAGCTGGTTAGGCAAAGAATCGATCGATGTGAAATACGCCACAGGAACTGTAAATATCGAAGCCATGAACTGAAAGGCTTTTGAATGATCTTTCCCTTTTCTGCAAGCAAGTTAATCTGTCGAACATAACATTTTGCTTTTTGATGTTCTTGATAGATGGCAATCGAATTTAGTGCAAAGCTACTGTTCAGTCATGATCCTACACAATCATCGAAGAAACTGGGTGATTTATACTCTTCGTTCGTCCAAAGCCTCTTGTCTATTCCTTTGAATATACCGGGTACAATATATCACAAATGCCTCAAGGTAAAATGAACCAATTTCTTGGTTAGAAGTTGATCTTATTGTACGAAATCTAAGTTTCAATCTCTGATATATGACTTAACGCAGGATCGAAGGAAAGCATTGTCAATGATTCGAAGAACCGTGAAAGATCGCCTTTCCTCCCACGGGAGACTTCACGATGACTTCCTTTCCCATGTCATGCAAGATATGAGTAAAGAGAAATTCTTGACAGAGGATTTTCTCGTCCAACTCATATTTACTCTTCTTTTCGTCACTTTCGATTCTGTTTCAACGACGTTAACTTTGGCTCTGATGTTCCTCAAAGAGAACCCTAGAGCGTTGCAAGAAATCACCGTATGAACTGCCAACCCTACATTACATATGCATTACGGCGTCTTAACGAAAATCTTTGCCCAGTTTTTCATTCTCGCTCTTTTCCAGGACGAGCACGAGTCAATAATAAAGGAAAGAGAAATTTCGAAATCCCCGATCACATGGAAGGAATACAAATCAATGCCTTTTACTCTTCAAGTATGCCCCCTAGCTAAATGGTCAAAGTTCTTTAATACAGAGTACACAAAACAGTTGTTGAACCATTGCTTTTCAAAAAACAGGTGATCCATGAATCCTTGAGGTTGGGAAACATCTCGCCAGGATTGTTTAGGCGAACGAAAACAGATGTGGAATGGAACGGTACTTTATCTCGATATGTAATATTGAAAAGTCATCAAACTCCAACATCAGATCTAGCACTCAATATGATGATTAGAATTCTTGCAGGATACACAATTCCGGCAAACTGGGGAGTGTTGATAGCTAGTTCCGCTCTTCACTTGAATCCCGAGACATACAAAGACCATCTTACATTCAACCCATGGCGCTGGAAGGTGAGGTGCAAATTGAAAGCACTTGTACATTGTTGTCGTGATCAATTTCAATTGAGCTCCATCGAAGTTGGTACACTGACTGTCGTTCTGCCTTTTCAATTCTAGGAATATGATTCAGATGTGATGCTGAAGAACTTCATGCCTTTCGGTTCAGGGATGAGACAGTGTGCCGGAGCGGAGTACACGAGGGCTTTGCTGTCGATGTTTCTCCATGTCCTGGTCACGAAATATAGGTACTCGCCTTACCCTTCTCGATACCAACGGCCTTGGTACGCAAGTTTAGCAATCTAAAGCAATGCGATTCCTGAAAGTTTCTCTTCTTTTGCACTCCGATCAGATGGACGAATGTCAAGAAAGGCAATATTCGTCGCAACCCGATTCTGAGTCTCGGTGATGGATTGCACATTAAGATCATGGAGAGACAGAAGTAGAAATTTGTTCTCGCCCTTTGGTGTGATCTCAACTTTGTCTGTAATAAATGGCTCATACTCTACTCCAAGCCCGTATCCAAAAATGTCGCCTATAATTCGCATTGAAATTTAGGGTCACTTGAGATGAACTTTTTCATTGTACGCGTGTCGCGCTTCTAGCAATTAGTATGTGCTAGTCACAAGCCCGCACTTTACATAGGGCATACTTTGGTATAAGTGTTTTATCGGTGTATATCGTCATTTCCAAATGTTGTTTTTATCTGTGTTAGCATATTACTGTTGTCACTTATAATCTTGAGGATGTTAAAGCTTGGGATATTTTTATAAATGTGTTGGACCTAAATCTGTGCCTAAATACTGAAAATGATTTTTTTTTATTTCGCAAAAAAATTTATGGTTGATACAACAACAAAAATTCGAACTGGTGATAAATTCATCCCAAATTATCTTTATTTATCACAAAAAATCCTCAAATTAGTACATCCGTGATAAATTTACCTTAGTTAGTTTCTATGAAATTCTATTGTCAAATTGTTGAGATTGATGATATTTACCAATTTGAGATGAACTAGTCTATGATAAAACTAACATATGATAAATTTGTCGTAAATGCATTAGTTTAGAGTTTTTAGTGATTAGAAAATTAATTTTAGGAAAATTTATCACAAGTGTACTAATTTAGGGTTTTTCATTATATTAACCTAAAACTTTAAATCTATGCATGCATGCCATATTTATTCCAAACTCACCATTATGTCACAAAAATTCTTAAACCGCTACATTTATGCTATATTTACCACAATTTCACTAAGAGATTTCAATAAATTTGTCGTGAGTGTATTTCCAAAGACGCAAAAAAATAATTTGGGATAAACGATAACAATAGTATTAGTAGTCTCTGGCAAAATATGAAATAGATATATTGATTTGAGATTTCTGAAGGCATTAGCTCAATATAAAAATGAGGGAAGACATGTATTTTCTAAACTTTTAAAACCTATTCTTCTAGGCACCATAAATTCCCTGTTGTGCAGAGTGCTGCGTCAATGTCTCGACTTATCTCAATTGATGAGTCACACCTCTTTCGTGCGTGTGTTGGCAACTAAAAAAAAAGTTGATCGAGACACCAAGTGGAGCACCGTGCGGATTTAACACCTCCGTCCTTCTTTTATGGGGACGGCGTTGGGCCGGCTGGTGGGCCTTGATTGTTTGGGCCTGATGTAAGTTTCTGGTGGGCTCGTTTATAAGGTCAAGTCTTGTGGGCTTTTCCTTAGACTATGGAGCTCATCCGTGCTTACTCTAGCTGAACTGTTGGAAGATACACAAGTATATTCCAGATATCATTCAAAGATCAATCATGATCAATTAGTATCGGATCCAATTTGTAAAATATTGTAAAATATTTAGTTACTTTTCTTATGCATGCTTTGTATTATAACAATGGTGGTCATGTACATTGAAACAAATATAGAGAATACAAAGAAAATATGTACATTATTTTTCCCTCTCGACTTCTTCCCCTTCATCTTCTTTCATGGTATCAGAGCTTCTAAAGTTCTGACATAGCTTATGCTCCTTTTTTTTGATTGCCTAAAGGAACTCTAACCTGCAAGGAGAGTTACCAAAGGAATCACGATTTTTTGAAGGGGATTTTTGTTCATTATGAATAAACCATAAACTCCCACCTCAAGTCCAAATGATTAGCCAGCGAGGGATACGATGCCACATTCATCCATCGTCACTTCCATGGCTGAACAGCAACTCAATCAAGGCCAAATTCAAGCACAACACGCATAATGGCAATCTTTTTCGGCTCAATTTAATCTAGGGCAACCTTTCTCGAGCTATCCTTACCAGTGGATGCCATACCCATGGATCCATGGATCAAATCCAGTTACATCACAGCCAAGTTACCAAAGCAGCGTGCAAATCGATGGAGGCCTACCAACCAACAGTGAGGTAGGCACAACTATCGGCCCAGAGTAGACAGGCGGATCAAGAAATTTGAATGCGGAAGCAACATGCGGTTCAATCAGGGTCAGACTACAAACCCCAATCCAAGATTCCCAACTGGGTTTCTGCCATTTCCTTTTGCGGCCGCCATGGTTCACCCAGAACCCAGCGACGCGCTATACGTCTCCAACGCTGACGAACCTAAGTTACAGCTTATCAGCCACCCTCTCACAAGATCGGAGAATAACACAAATTGGGCGCGCGAGTTTCGGCGAGCCCTCGTAACAAAAGATAAGGAGGGATTTATGGACGGGACCATTCCGATTCCGATTGACAAAAAATTAGGGTGACAATGAAAAAAATGCAATCAGTTGGTTAGGACGTGGATAGGAAACTGTATTAGCCCAGAAATAGCTGCCGGTTTGCCTCCCATGGAGGATTCCAAATTTTTTTGGGATAATATAAGAGAGATGTATGGAAAACTAGATCATGCGAGAATCTTTTTGCTGCATCAAACTCTTATCGAACTGAAGCAGGGAAACATGTCTGTGACAACGTGCTTCAACAAGCTGTCGCGACCCATTTTTTTGGGTGTGAACCACCTAAGGTTTGGCTAATGGATTGTTAAGCCTAGACTTAACTCGGGCTCTCCCAAGCCCATACCAATTCGCGACTTTCGGTTCAAGCTCTTAACATGCAAATGATTTTAAATCAGGAGTCGCCACTAATCTATTTTTTGGTGGGTCGATTAAAAACCCAAATAAAGTAACAGGAGATTTACTTTATTTCTACGAACCAAAGATTTGTGAGTTCGGGGACTTGGTTACGTTAGATTTCTCTAACGCCCTTTCGGTACCTTTATCTTTTATTTTGAAAAAAATTGTTTGGCAAGCAACTTGAATTGATTTTAATGCCTTAACATGTGAGGTGACCATGCAGGTACGCAAACCACCAATTTAACACTCAAGAAAGCAAATGAATAAATTGCAGGACTTACCTCATAGCAACGAAAGCATCTGCGTTGTTAGTTTAGAATTCACATCAGCAGTCCTAAATATGATTTCTAATTAACACGCAATTTTTGTTTTGTTTTCACTTAATTAATGAAAATCATGCAATATGCAATGCATGCCACTAATTTAACATGAAATGATATGACATGGCAACATGACTTAGCTATATGACCTAAGCGATATGACATAAATAAGCATGTAGTCTATCCTGAAGCATGAGATTGATTTATTCTAAAAAATAATTTTTTGCATTTTCCATGAGATTCGAAATTAAAGAAATGCAACACTTAAATATGCAATCTAAATTAATCTAATGACCTAATTCTAATGATGGGCAATTTCTAATTAAATGAACCTAACAAAAATCACTAAATGACGTGCATTGTATGAAACTAATTCTATATGACGTGCACAGGATTTTTATTTTCCTAATAAGCATGCAATCTATTTAGGAGAAATTATCTAAACCTATAATATGCAATCCTAACATGCAATGACGTGCAAAGAATGCCCTAATTCTAATTTTTTTCTTTTTCTTTTGTGAAATTCGAACTTAAAAATTGCCAAATAATTAAATGTGCAATTCAAATTTTAAACTAACATCCTAAATGCATGCATTTTATTTTTTTTTTATGTTTTAACAAATTCAAAATAGAATCCCTACTCTAAATATGCAAGATAACAAGAGATATTCTAAAACCAACCCAATCCTAATTCAATTTTTTTTTTTTTGGATTTTTCCTTTTACTAAAATAAAATTGATTCAACTAACATGACAGCAAATCAAATAAGATATGATTGATATTCACAAATTGACGAACCATATCTCGCGCATGAGATCGGGTTGGCAAATTTTAAAATAAATCGCGAATCGAATCTCGAGCTTGAGATTGGATTGTCGATTTTTGCAAGAGATTGTGAGTCGGATTTCAGGCGTGAAAATCGGACTGTCAATCCCTAATTTGAGAGGCAACTCGAATTGCAAATATGACTATATATCATGAACCTCGATCATGCGCATCAAGATATTTTAAATAAAGAAACCGAATATTCGGAAATCAAATTAGATA
Organism: Eucalyptus victrix; assembly: GCA_016097545.1. Classification (NCBI taxonomy): domain Eukaryota; kingdom Viridiplantae; phylum Streptophyta; class Magnoliopsida; order Myrtales; family Myrtaceae; genus Eucalyptus; species Eucalyptus victrix. The sequence continues at coordinate 53,063,343 of CM027842.1, forward strand.
AAAATTTTACCTAATCCGAATATTGGCTTCCAAATGTGGACTTTGCGCAATCGGATAGGGATCGCAATCGAGGCAACAGGGCGGTGGATGGCAGTCGTTCACGGAGGGGCTTGCGGTGAGAATTCGGTGAGATAAGACCGGATTTTTGTTGGTGTGCCCGAAGTCCTCACGATCGTCCGCGAGCCTTTTTCCGTGCAATCCTCTTCATGGCCGTCTCTTGTCCACTAAGACCCTCTGCTACATCCACGTATATGTGTCCGTGTGTTGCAGAATGCAAAAATGGGGGAAGACGTCAATATGGTGATGATCAAAATATGGGATCATTCATGAGACTATGCTTAAATAAATAAATAAATAAAAGTCACATGGCAAGATTTTAATCAAAGAAGAAAGCCAAGGCATGAATCACATATCCCGTCCTGCATGTGTCGTGTTCCCTTCACGTCTCTATGCTGAGCGAGGGTTCATCAGGAAGCTGCAAGCGTCTCGGGGGAAAATTGCTGGCGCCAATGTGCTTGGTTTGTCCCAAGGAAATCCAGGCTTCGTCAATGGGGCTTAGATCTGATCGGACTTCGCTGAGGAGGGACACGGCAGCTCTTTGTGTTTTTGATGTTGTGGGATAGCGAGCATGGGCAGCAACAACTCATCGGGACGGTGTCGAGTGGTAACAGGTTCTTCGAGACGGCGAGCAATGGTTAGCGGACTTGCGGGTTAACCCTGAGATGGCGAGCTATGATAGTTCACGTGGTGGCTCCGGATCTCGTCAACACTGGACTGGATTCTCAATGTGTGATAGTTCACCGCTGGAACTTCATTGGACATGCTACAAGAGATTAAGACCGAGGAAGATTTGTGGTGAAATTCCCCGAGCCTTTTCTTCTCCCTATCCACGTGATCATAAAGTGGCCATCTTCTTTGTGGCAAAACACATGTGTTCTCCCTGTTTTGGCCGTGAGCATTGTTCAAGTTCTGCACTCACGATTTCTCTTGGTCCATGTGCAGGACTTCTCCTCTTTGTTTCCCGACTTACGTGTATCTCTATGTGCTCTTGAGAATAAAGTTTGCCAACCTCTCTCTGTGTGCCGTATGTATCAATGTGTGGCCTCCCTCGAAACCCTACGCGAAAAACCTTTTTATAGGCCGAAGATTAGGGTTTTAATTTCCTTTTCAAATCAACATCCGCGAAGATTTCTTTCTTGCACACAATATCACTTTTTTTATTTTTCACATCTCCTGATTTTATTGCCTAAAGATAAGATTGCAACCCAATTTTCTTAAATTCCAAAAATCCACCGTAATATCATTTCAAATCTCCATTTAAGTAATTTTTGTCATTAAAAGAAAATGGGCTCGGGCCAATTTACTTGCTTTGTAGGCTTAGTCCGGCCTGCTAAATTAAAGCTTAGAACCACTAATCCGAATCCATTCACCACCGAACCAATAAAATGCAAAAAAATGTAAATGCACCTGAATCTATATGCTACGCGATAAATGACTAAATGGACCGTCAAAATCTAGGTGTCAACACAAGCTTATAGCTCTCTGGAATGAGCTAGAAGCAGTGGAAGAGAAGCTCGATGGACCCAAAGCCACCCTCCGGCAATACAAGGCGATAAAAGACAGAGAAGGGGGCATAGTTCTTCTTATTCTTAACGAATCTTACCTCTATTTCAGGTCATAGATTCTCACCATGGAGCCTGCACCTTCGATCGGCTGTATATTCCAGCTCGCAGTGCAAGAGGAAAGCTAGAGACTTGCCTCAATGGAGGGGAAGGGGGCTAAAACCCTAGCTCTAGCCGCGAGAAGTGAAAAGGGACCGAAAATCCTAGAGAAGAGGCACGATGCGAACCTAGGGTTCGCGAAACAAAGACCATTTAAAGAGTTTGCATCTAACGGTTAGGATCGAACACAGTGATCCGACAGCTCAAAAGGGGCGCGTAATCTAGGGGATCTAGATGGTGGAGATGATTCCGAATCTAAAGGATCCAACGATGCTCATTTTCCGAAGAATTATGGAGCCGAATCCCTATGGGCCGAATTCCTACGGGCCAAATTCTAATGGGCCGAACTCCTATGGGCTGAATGCGAAAAATAAAGGGAAATTGTATTGTGATTTTTGCAAATGGCCCCACCACACAATTGAAAATTGCTGGAAGTTGCATGACAGACCTAGAGAAAAAAAGGGAAATGAAATATCAGCAGCAAGATATCAACTTATAGGACCAGCAAATACAAATCAACCAATCATTCATGGTGCATATTAGCAATTGATGCAAGCATTACAAAAATTAGACATTCCAAAAAAGGGGAGCAGCTTTACAGGTATTTCTCATTGTTTGATAAACACTATATCGAGAAATAGTTGGATTATTGATTCCGGAGCCAGTGATCATATTGCATGTAACAAGAGGTTATTTACCATTATTAATGAAGAACTGGATAGCATTATTATCATGTAATTACCAAATGGGAATGTTGCTCATGTTACTATAATAGGGACAATTAATCTTAGTTCTCAAAGTGTTCTCACAAATGTCCTTTATATCCCTAAATTCCAGTCCAATCTTATATATGTGTCTAGAGCCTGTAAGGAAAATTCATGTCGAGTTTCCTTCAATGCTGATAGTTGTCAATTTCAAACCCTTTCGACTGGGAAACTAATGGGCTGGGGTAATCTATCTGAAGAATTATTTTTCTGGAGAAGTTCATCCAAGAATCTAGATCAATTTCCTTGTAATAAACAATCATTGTGTAATTTGACTACCAATATTAAAAATTTCATTTTCCATTACAGATTGGGTCATAGTTCCTTATTTCCCTATTCTCAATGTCATATTTGTCCCCTTGCAAAACAATCACGTATCCCTTTTCCACTGAGCAAAAGTCGTGCGGTGATATTTTTTCTTTGCTTCATATTGATGTCTGGGGACCATATCATACACTGAATTATGATGGTTCTCAATTCTTTCCAACCATTGTGGATGACCATTCAAGGGCCACATGGATCTTCCTTATGCAATCTAAGGGTTAGGTTATGTCACATTTAAGAACTTTTCATCCAAAACTCAATTTAGGAAAAATGTCCAAAGAATTTGGATGGACCATGGGAAAGAATTTTTCAATCATGAGTGTACCACTTTATTATCATCTCAAGGGGTCTTACATGAGAGTTCATGCACATGCACACCACAACAAAATGGAATAGTGGAAAGGAAGCATCGTCACTTGTTGGAAGTTGCCCGGGCTTTAAAATTTTAGACCTCTATTCCGGATTTTTTGGGGAGATTGTGTATTGACTACAGCATATTTGATCAATCATATGCCAACCAAGATTCTTAACGGTCAAAGCCCCTTCGAATTGCTTTTTGGGAAGAAACCAGATATGAGTCATCTGAGAATCTTTGGGTGTCTATGCTACACTTCTATAGTAGGACCTAAGGATAAGATGGGTCCACGAGCTTGTCGTTGCATATTTATGGGATACCCTACCTTACAAAAGGGGTATCGGATATTTGATCCCTATACAGGAGAATTCTTCGTTAGTAGAGATGTTCAGTTCCAGGAAGACTTTTTTCCTTTTGCTACCAAGGAATCAGGGACAGATAGCTTGGGATATTCACAAGGTCCTCATATTGAAGAATCCATTAATGATCCAAGATATGTTCTACTTCCATATTCAGACAATACATGGACTAATCCTACATCTACTACGGACTTGACACCTTTCATAGCAGTCACGAGTCAAAACTTGGATCATGGAATTACAATCGAGTCATCTCTAGTGGAGACTACACCAACTCAACCATTTTCTGAGGACAACCCACCAAGGCATTCAGGACGAGCCACACGTCCACCAACTTGGACCAAAGATTACATATGTGGAGTAAGAAATCCACTAGGTATTCTTTTCCCTATTTCTTCTTATGTTTCCTTCGATCGATTGTCCGCGGAGCATAGATGTTGCATCGCTCGTATTTCTGAAGAGCGAGAGCCGTCAAACTATGATGAGGCAAGCACTGATTCGCGATGGCAAAAGGCTATGGAAGTAGAATTGTAGGCACTGGTGGATAATCAAACATGGAAACTTGTTAGTCTGCCTCCACATCACAAGGCAATTGGATGCAAATGGGTCTACAAGATCAAATATCAAGCTGATGGTTCAATTGAACGGTACAAAGCTCGATTGGTAGCTAAGGGTTTTACACAGCAGGAAGGTTTTGATTATCACGAAACCTTCTCTCTTGTAGCCAAAGATGTTATAGCCCACTCATTTCTCTCTGTAACGGCTTATCAAGACCGGTCATTGCACCAAATGGATGTTCATAATGCCTTCTTACATGGAGATCTAAATGAAGAGATTTATATGGACATGCCACAGGATTTACGGAGACAGGGGGAGAATAAAGTATGTCGTCTCCGCAAATTCCTATATGGGCTTAAGCAAGCTTCCAGACAATGGTACGCAAAATTTTCTGAATCCGTAATAGTTGCTAGTTTTCAACAACCCAAATTTGATTATATTGTTTTTACATGGACCAAAGGTACGTCATCTATATACTTGATGATATATGTAGATGATATACTGATTATTGGTAATTATGAAGTAGCTATCAAAGGTTTCAAGCAATACTTGCACTCTACTTTAAGGTCGCCAAAGTATTTTCTTGGAATCAAAATTGCTTGATTAAACCAAGGAATATCCCTCAACCAGAGGAAATTTGCCTTGGAAATCCTATCAAAAGCAGGATTGTCAGGATGTAAGCCAACTGTGATTCCAATTGAGCAAAATGTCAAACTAACCACAGCAGATTATGATGCTGGAATCTCTCAAGAAGCCAATCCTATACTGAGAGACCCAATGAGTTATCAGAAACTTGTTGGGAAGCTCATATTTGACTATGACCACGCCAGACATTAATTATGCCGTGCAAACTCTCAGTCAGTTCATGCACAATCCAAAGCAACCTCACATGAACGCTGCACTCAAAGTGGTAAAGTATTTGAAGAAATGTCCTGGACTTGGAATTCTTCTCTCCAAGAAATGTGATATGAGGATGATTGCATATTGTGATGCAAATTATGCGACCTGTCCAATGAGCAAAAGGTCCATAATCGGTTTATATATTAAGTTAGGGGATTCTTTACTTTCATGGAAGACAAATAAGCAACCAACTATTTCATTATCCTCAGCAGAAGCAGAATATCGAGCCATGGCAAAAACCACGTGTGAGATAGTATGGTTACATGGGTTACTTCAAGATCTTGGAGTACAAGTTGAAGGGCCAACCAGATTATTTTGCGACAACAATGCAACTCACAAGCTTGCTTCAAACCCCATTGTTCATGAAAGAACGAAACACATAGAAGTGGACTGCCATTTCACACGAGAAAAAATCCAGCAAGGGATAATCGAGACACGAGGGATTCGAATGGAAGAACAACCAGCGGATGTCTTCACCAAGCCTTTATGTCAAAAACAACACACATATCTCTTAACCAAGCTAAGCGTCTTGGATATCTATAAGCCACCAGCTTGAGGGGGAGTGTTGGAAGATATGCGAGAATATTCCAAATATCATTCAAAGATCAATCGTGATCAATTAGTATTGGATCCAATTTGTAAAATATTGTAAAATATTTACTTGCTTTTCTTATACATGCTTTGTATTATAACAATGGTAGTCCTGTACATTGAAACAGATATAGAGAATACAAAGAAAATTCTCACATTTTTCCCTCTCGACTTCTTCCCCTTCATCTTCTTTCACAAACTAAATCAAAGGTAATATAGAAGCCGGTCCCTAGTCTTTTCAACCGTGGAAGCATGTAAATGAGGTACACACTGACAGTCAAGAAATGTTGAGACATGCGTAGGAGTAAAGATGTCAATGGATTGGTGGGACGTCGAGGCATGCTTATTCCATCCTGACCAAGCAATATCCGGTTGATTCAACTTCGTCCAATTTGGATTTCGGTCATCACTTTATTATATTGTCCTTTCGACAGCTTGATGATATTTTATAAAAAGAATATAATAATAATAATAATAATAATAATAATAATAATAATAATAATAATAATAATAATAATATGATAATAATAATAATAATAATAATAATAATAATAATAATAATAATAATAATAAGTTATTTCAGTAATTTAATGCACTTTTTTAGAAGTTTGTGCTTAACACTTTAATGATTAAGGGTGTGTTTGGTAACCATTATGTTTCAAAATTAATTTTTATTCAAAAATAATATTTTTATTCTATTTTTGGGAACAATTTCTGAATTTTTGAAAACGTTTGGTTATTGGTCAAAATGTTTATTCCCAAGATAGAAATATGTTTGGTAAAATTCTTAATTTTTTTAAATTCTTTTAATTTATTAATATTTTTATCATATTTTTATTATTATTTTTTCTTTTTTTCCCTTTTTTTTTTTTTTTTTTTTCTCTTCTTCTTTCTCCTTCTTTGTGGCGGTCACCGCCCCGCTATCTAACTACCCCACCCCAAGCAATGGTTAGACAACGGTGGCAACAAGCGGCGGCGGTGGTCAATGAGTGGCAAGGAAGAAGAAAAGAAAAAATAACTTATTTCTAAAAATTGTACTCAAGAACAAGAAACTGTTTTTTTCTACCTTTTTTTTTTTTTCCAAATTTATTCATTGGCCACTTTTCTATTCAAGGGAATAAAAAAAATTAATTGACATTATTAAATGGAATTATGTTCTTTTTCTATTCTGATTAGCGAAAGAACAAAAACAAAATACAAAAAAATAGAAACATTAATAAACAAACCTTTAGGCGCGATTGGTAACATTTCGTTTAAAAATTATTCCAGGAAACAGAAATAGAAAAAAGTGTTTTTGTTCCGCGGAACAATTTTTGAACAAAAAAAGGCATTTGATAAACTTGTTCCGGGAATAAAAAATGAACAGAAACACGTTTGGTAAATTTTTATAATTTTTTTAATATTTTTATTTTATTTTTTATATTCTTATATTTTTTTCTTTTTCTTATTTTTTCTTCTTTTGGCCGGTCACCGGCCTCGGCCATGGTCGGTGACCGGCCGACGAGGGCCGGCGGCCTCGCCCAACCACGGCGAGGCTCACCGGCCCCCGGCGAGGTCGAGCCTCGCCGACCACTGGGCAAGCTCGGCCTTGCTGGATCTAGGCGAGCTCGAGCTCTTTCAGCCCAACGCGAGGCCGAGCTTCGCCAAGGGCCGGCGACCGGCCAAAGAAAAAAGAAAGAAAAAAAGAAGAAGAAAAGAATAAGAAAGTGTTTCTAAATTTTTTTTCAGAAACAAGAAACAACTTTTTTTTTTGTTTCTTGTTTTCGTTCCGGAGGATGTGTTTACAGGAACAAAAAAATAATTTTGGAACAAAAATGCAAACAAACACGTTTCTGTTCCTTTTTTGTTCCCAGGAATAAAAAAAAAGAAAAAGTGTTTAAAAACATAAAAAAGAAATAAAAACAAATGCAGCCTTAGTGACCCTATCCTTATTATAAGGGAATGGACAACTTTTTAACTTCCCACAAGAAAACTTAAAATGCTATTCGAATCTCAAATAATCACAAAAAAAAAGTATACCGCAAATTTACATGCTGACATTTATTTATTATAAGAATTTTATGGTATATGGATAGAAGGAAAAAAATCAAATTATGCAAAATAATATTTTGATTAAGTAAAAAGAATATATAAAAGTTATTGGAGACACATGAAATCTATCTCAATGCTCAACATTAAGGTACTAGGAGTGTGGAACCAACACCACATTGAACACGTAGAGAATATTCATCAAGATAACTCCTTAACAAATTTACAACTTTATTACTGTCAACAAACAAATTGGAACCATAATAAATGTCCGAATTGAACGTGGGTCCATATACAAATGGGCCCGGAGTTTAGCTCTCGCTAGTACACATCCATTATTGTGGTCATCGTACTTACATGACCACTTGAGCATTGGTCACACCACTAGGCCCTAGGCAACAATGACCATCGTACTCACTAGTTTATTTGGCTCGTGTTTGGACCACAACTTGGTCTAATTTAATTAATTAAAGTTATGTGAAGAAATCATAATGTAGGAGGGAACCTGAAGAAATGATCATCAATTTAAATAAACCTAGAAAATGCATACTCATGCATTGATTATTTATTTCAAGGTAATTACCAAAAAAGTCCTAGATATATTGTATGGATGCCAATTTAGTATCAAACTTTTTAATTTGGCCAATTTAATTCTAAACCATTTTATAATTGGCTAATATAGTTCTTTAGGTCAATTATCAGAAATCGGTAATGTGAACGTTGGCCGCCTTACATGATACAAATGACACGACTTGGACAATTTTTGCAATTTAAAAAAATATATATGAATTTTTTATATGCTTTTAATTTATTTTATTTTTATATTCTATATTATGCATTACATGGTTATTTTAAAATCTTTTCAGTAATTTATTTGTTGTTTTGATTATTGAGTGTTGCATTATTGATTGAGCTTTTGCATGATTCTCTCTCACATGTTAGTAATTTAGGACTAAAACCAACAAAGACTACTTGCAAAACATTTTTGAAATAAATAGAAAATGTACTAAAAGGTGTTTGATTAATATAGAGTAACAAAATCCCCGTATTCAGAATCCCTGGCTCACGATATCAAGACATACTCCCATGTCTTACTTAGGAGTCTAATTAACTCATAATTGATTAGTGGCGAATCCAAAAGGTAAGGTAAATTATGAAATTGAATTGAGATTGTAAGTTGCAATTGGCATGGGCTTGGGAGAGCTAGTGCTAAGTGTAAGCACTATCTCATTGAGAGTAATTGTTTGTAGGGGTGTGCATGATTTGGGTGTGCGGTTCCCGGCCTAGAACTGAGAATTGCTCGTTAAGGACCGCTTCCAAAAAATTAGAACCGGAAATCACCCGTTGTTGCATAGATCCACCCAAGAATCAGACTACTAGTCCGGTTCGATTCCTGGGCGGATCCATGAAATCGGTCTCACCAATAATAATATCGTTTTCCAAATCCCGCCATGAGTACTTTTCATATCAAGTAATATTTTTCTTTAAATCGAACTGGCTTAATTAAGGGTGCCATTTTTCTTTATTTTTTGAAAACACTACCAAAGAAGAGAAATAAGTTTTTTTTCCTATTTTTGAATCATTTCAATTGAAATCTAAAGTATTCTTTAAGTTCAAGATTCTTGATGATTGTTATATGAAGATCATTTTTTCTTTTATCCTCTAACAATGCTCAATCTCTTACAACATTTGCTTTAGTGATTTCTTTTTTTTTTTTTTTTTTTGGAGAAACAATTCAACCTGTACTCCATATATTCTTGAATATAGTGTTATATGTGAGTCTCAAAAGTATCATTTGAAAGAGCAATTTGTTGAGTTGTTGAAAGGTAGCTTACACACTTTACTAAATTCTTATTAAAACATGGAAACTATGAGAGGAGATGAAGCCCTAAAATTTAGATTTGCTAATTAGTAATTTTGAAATTTATTTTAATATATAAAAATCAATATATTATTATAATATAATCAGTCCGATTCGAGTGGGCGGATCCACCCATGGAACCGGAAACCGGACCAGTACCCACCAGTTCCCATAAATTGGAATCGGGAACCGGACCAGTTCCCTCAAGAACCACCAATTCCGGGCGGTTCCGGTTCTGTTCCGAGCGGTCCAAGTGGGTCCCGATTTTTTTGCACACCCCTAATTGTTTGTGCTTGCTTAGTGATTCATTAACTTTCCATCTCCCTTGGTGTTTTGTCTTAAGCCAAGTCTATCACCATTACTTCATGTATCAACTGATAAAATTGAGAATTAAATTGCATTTCCATCTCAGCCTAATTATATATCGAATGGGCTAACAAATTTATATACCAAGTGAAAGCTATCTTAAATAAAGACAAAGGAAATCATCTAAGTCTTTGACATTCATCTGTACATGCCTCACCACATTGAGCCAAAAACCAACCAATATGCTTCACGATCAATCGATCATCTTCATCGATAACAATGGCAAAGTCAAGCATTTTAAATCCTCTAGGATAGGGAACATCATCGACCCGATCCGAACGTAGTTTTCTAAAAACAACCATGACAACCCCTCCATTAGCTTCTAATTGTCGTATTACCACATCGGCTGCTTGTTCAATCCAATACATTTAACCATCCTAGCCCCAAGGGGAGATGGCGGTCTAGCCTAATTATCCAAACTGGGAGTGATAGATAAGTTAGGCCCTTATGAAATATTCCCTATGTCTAACTAGCCTAATATTTCCACAATTGGCGAAGGCATGTTCAGTTAAACTTTCTGATTTGTCCAATTATCATGATAATCATCATTTGGGTTAGCCTGAGCAAAATTAACAGGATTATTTCCATCGATAGACCCGACCATATCTATATTATATTGACCTTGACCAGAAGTTCCAGGCCTTTCAAAATTCTCGTAGATGGTGGAATTACTTGGCCTAAACTACAAATGTTATTAAACTAAGCAGAAATTAAAGAAACGTATCTAAGAACTACCCAATTTCCTTGTACTGGAAATGACTGGTTGGATGACCTTGGCCTCGAGATGACGTCGTTGACAACATTAACAATAATAGGCCCGATAACATTGAAAATGTGCCTCACGACATGATTGGCCAAATCATTTTGTTGTCCCTAGAACAACTTATGCATTGTAGCCATCGTAGTTGAATTTCGCTCCACTTCTCTCCTTTGGTCCTCCTTGAGATGCAATGGAATGTTTGCATTCCATCTTGGTTTTGCTCTGCCACTGCTTGAGCGGCCGATTACTTGAAACGTCTTGATTGCCATGATGCGGAATCGATTGTTGCCAATGGCATTACCAGACTCTTGCTTATTCCTAGTCCTTACCATCATTACTTTCCTCAAATTACACCATAGTGATCTCACAGGGCATATCTAAAAGATTTTTCCTTAAAAAATGGAATTTGACCAAAATAGTGAAAAGCTTCTCATGAATGGTTGATCTTTGCTCTATTAGATAGATTCAGTGGTGTTTTGGAACAAATACTCTTTTGCGGGAGGGTAGTGGAAGTAGGTTTTCCTTTGTTAGGTCAACATGTGAGGTAATCAAAGACCACAAAGAATCCGATAGTCTATGATCCACAAGTTGGAAGTGGAAGGGACCTAAACGTATTTGAACTATTGACTAATGAATTGAATGTCTCATAACTTGGAGGAAACCCATATCTCTTCAAATGTGAGTTGTATGTGGAAACAACTTTACATGTTCTAAGGAATTGTCCAATTATCCATAAGATATGGCTTGAGTTTGTCCCGCAAAAAAATTTGGGAGAATTCTTCTTAATGAGTTCTCCGCAATGGTTGAATTCAAATCTTGCTAGTAAGGGGCGATTGAATTTTCATCATGATTGAAGCATAACTTTTGGAGTAGATGCATGGCCTTTTTGGTAATGTAGAAACAAGTCATTTTTCCAGGATAACTTTGTTTTCCTTCAAATTCGGTTCAAGTAATTTGGTCATACACAAATGAAATCATTAAAGGTTCGTTGTGAATAACTCAATGTAAAGCAGATCATCCACCTTCCAGATTGAATACCAATGGGGCTTCTAAGTGCAACCTAGGAAGTTTATTTAGAAATGAAAGGAATGACTGAATTGGTGGTTTTGCTACATTCATAGAAATATGTTTGTCCCCAAGCAAAACTTTGGGCTTTGTGGTTGGAATGCAACTTCACAAAATGACTTGGACTTCATAAGATCATTATTGAGATTGACTTTAAAGCCATTACTTTCTTATTAGCCCTGAGCACATGATTAATAATGATGGTCCTACGTTGCTTAAAGATATTAGAAGACAATTGCACTCTCACTTTGAGTTTAAAGTGCAATCTAACTTTCAGAAAAGAAATTGCTCTACCGATTGGTTTGCTAATCTTTAAATCGATAAGTGCTTAGATACTGATTACTTTTCATTACCCCCATTGCATCAAACAAATGGGGACCTATTATCAATATAACATCCTCACTAAGTTGACAACTTTATTACTATCAATCAACAAACAAATTGGCACCATAAAAATGTCCGAATTGAAAGTGGGTCCATATACCTTGCAAGTCCTCATTATACTATCTTTTTCACCACATATGAACATTCCAGCCATTGGATATAATTATTGCATGGGTGCCCAAAGTCTGGTAGTCTATATTCCATATCGTTTATGAGTAATAGCTCTCTAATTTTGCAGCAGATGATAGACAATAATATAATACAAATACTCCAAAAACTCTTACTCAATGTGCAATTTCATCTTTAGAAATTTGATTCGTTTGATGTGGTCATTGAACCATTCAAAATTGTTAGCCTAGTCCCTGAACTTTATATTTGTTCAATCTATTGATACATAAATTTTGACGACTTTTTTAAGCATTTATTGCATTGAAAAATTAGAAATCGACTCCAACCCCTAAACAAATATGTTAGTTAAATTGCATGTAGATATTATAAGCATTTTAATTAGGCCCATAAGATAGTGTTGGAGTTAATGGAGAGAGGCTATGAGTTTAATTGAATTAATTGAACTAAACGGATAAGGTAAAAATCAAATTGAGCCCATTAAATCTTTAAGGTGGCTGAAAAATTGTAGATAGGGGGTGCCAAGTTGGAATTGATTTATTAAAAGTAAACTTGGAGAGCAATTAAACTTGACACTATCACAATTTAAATCATAAGATGTAATAAGAGATTTTCCTATTGTTAAAGATAAGTTATCTCTCTTAGAGTTAAAATAGGAACGTGGCCAGCCCCCGCTCGCATGGAAGTTCCCTTTCTTTATGTATGGCCAAGAGGCCCTTTTCACGATGAGAGCCCTGTTCCTCAAGAAGAGGTGGAAACTTTTCACTATCAAACTTGGATAAAGAAAATAGATAAAGCCAAACAAAAATTCTTATCGTGATCAACTCCACCTGTCCCGATAGTTTTACTGCCGCAACAAATTTTACTGGGCAAAACATCAAAAGGGAATCTTGCATAGCAAAAGAACTATTTTCTGACAATTTTTTGTTTTTTGATTTAGCATCACATTTTGAGCTTAATCATCTCGTATCACCTATAAGTACGTGCTTTAGAGTTCACAGAGGGGTCGGTGATATCTAATGGAAAAGAAAAAGGACTCAAGAGAGCAAAAAAAGGAAAAGAAAAAAAAAAACACACGCACACATGAGCTCTCTCTCCTGCGGCCCTCAGAAAAATTCCACCAGGCAGTTGCACGATATCATTGAGTTCACATTTGTTAACCGTTGGATCACGCTCAAACTTTGTGGACAATACTAAAATATTTCTCTTGAATTTATGAGAAAATAGAAGTAACAATATTCTTGATAGAGAAAATCAAGCTAATTGGACTTGTGGATCAAGCCAGGAGGGTTTAACGTGCGTCTCGTGAAAATAGTGAGCTTTTATTCATTCTAAGTCGAAATATAATGAAATATTCATGATGCCTCCATGACACCTAGTTCTTTAGCCTCACCAAAGGAATCAAGTATCAAAGATCCGTAGATTCCCTTATGATGTTCATAGTCTCTAACTTTGCTACCCCCACCTCTTGATGTTCCTCGCCAATTACCATCATTGTGAATCTTCCTCATGCTCGTTTGAGTCTATAATCCAATTCAATTAATTTTCTATGTCATATTTGATTCAAATATTCAATTGCCTAAATTGTGGCTATTCAATTCCAACACAATTTGGTATGAGACTTTAGGCACATCCAAAAGGGAAATTTCTTATTGAACCATGCATATAATTGAGAATTCGATCTTTAACGCTTCAAATCGGATTCCATATTACTTTTGTTTTCTATTTTGGGTTAAGGTGAATGTGTGAATTATATGAGCATGTTATATTTGTACTGCTGATTTAGGAATTTTTCCTATTATGAAAAATATTAAAAAAAATTGCATTACATATTAAGATAAATTACATATTTATGAGCCATGTAGTAATTAGGAAATTACCTAATTTAGAATATGATTTAGTTTAAATTAGATAATTACAAATTTTAGTTAATTTCCTTTTTTAGCCTTAAAAGATTCATAAAAAAATAGCGTACATATATCATGGAGAAGTAGTTTCATCATTGCCATGTCATGACATGCCATGTCATCATTCCCATGTCATCACATACATTTAGTTATTTCTTATTTAGCCTCATATAAACTAGATTGCACGTCATATTAGATTAGTTCATAATTTTTGCCTATCATTTGAATTAGGTTGCATATAAATTGCGTGTCATATGTCCTTAGTTATATTAGGATCACATAGACTTAGATTCAAAATTACATCTCATGCGTTGCATATAGTTTGATTTTTATAAAAAGAATAAGAAAAACCAAAAAAATGTTAGATGCCATTACATGTGAAAATCATGTTAAGGACAGACCTGCATTTTCAAATTAATATCTTGGAGAACATTCGATGCATTGCAATTAATGGGCTTTGCTTGAGGTATTTATGTTTATGCCTTTATCTCTAGCAATTTATATATTGCTTTGATTATTGATTGTTAGATTCTTGTTGATGCACATGGATAATCACCTCCCGCATATTGGTGGCTTAAATTAAAATTGACAAACACTGCCTGCAAAATATTTTTGAAATAAAGTAAACATATAGCAAAAGGGTGTTAAATTTATTTAGCATAATCAAGTCCCCATATCCTAAATCTTTGGTTCATGGAAGTAAAGTACTCTGCCACACTTAACTTAGGTGTCTAGCCGACCTATCAATAATTGATTAATGGCAATCAATTTGCATGTTAAACTAACTAAATTAAAAACCCAAAAGTTGCGGTTAGTATGGGCTTGATAGAGTCCACGCTAAGTCTTTATGCTTGGTAATCTGTTACATATCCTTTTGATGATTCATTACACAATCTAGTTTCTCAAATTTCCATAATATAAAGTCAAACTAGTCCTTTAGTACCATTCACTAGGGGTGTCAAAAATCGAACTAAACCGAAAACCAAACCAAACTAAATCGAAAATTTTGATTTTTTCGATTATGTTTTCATTCGGTTTGGTTTTCATTAAAAACCGAAATTGTTTTATCCATTCGAGTTTTCATTAAAAACCAAAATTGTTTTTATCGGTTCTGTTTTTATCGGTTAACCAAATCAAACCGAACCAACAAACCGATAAGGCTTATTTCTTGAAATGAAAAATATATACAACAGAAAAAAAAAAAAAAAAAAAAGACAAATGCAAATATGGAAAACTAAAAGCTGAAAAACCGAACCAAACCGAACCCAAATTTCAGTTCAGTTCGTATTCAGTTCAGGTTTCATTCGGTTTGGTTCGAAATTTTTTTCCTGACAATCGGTTCGGTTCGGTTTTTCAAAAAAACCAAACCGAACTAATCCATTGACACCCTACCATTCACAAGTATTCATGTTTACACTATAGTTTATGTATTTCAATCCAATTACTAAATAAAGATAAATGCTGTGTTTTTATGATCTTTTTGGTTTTTAAAATTTTACTATAACTCCAATTAAGTTCATTGCAATCTATAATATATTATCATTTCAAGTTATATTGAATTCATACTTATTTTAAAAATAAGTGTTTCTATAAGAATGTTTGATTACAATTTCAACTTAATCTAAATGCCGTTCCACATTTTTTAGATTGATAAAATTTTCAGTTTTTTTGTGTTTCATGTTTTCTTATTTGAATCTAGCTGAATTTGTAAATTAAGAGATTAAAATAGCAAGAATATCAACTCGATACAACTTTAAATGAGATTTCAACTATATATAGATCATAAATTACAATATACTTAAATGGAACTATCATGGTATATATAAACATGAGAAAGGTAGAAAAGTAATAGGAAGACAGTCATACTTTTTTATTTATTTAGGGAATGAATTTTAAAATATAGGTAATAGTGTAATTATTAAAAATTTTGACTCTTTTATGAGAAGATGAGGAATAGATCTTGTGTCATTTATTAATGCCACCAGACTAATTGGGACCATGATAAATATGAATGCTATTGGGTCCACAAACCTTGCAGTTCCTCATTTTACCAATTTATAACTAAAGAAGGAAATTCGGTGGTAAATGACTTCTCCTTTTTGGCCCCGCCGGGGGGGGGGGGATGGATCGTAGTCATGAAGCTGACGTGGTCGGTTGATGTCTTCTAGCTTCGTCGTCAGGATCGTGCATGAGTAACGAGGCTCTCTGATTTTCCGGTGGAGAATATTCAATGACTCTTTGCTTTGCCCATCCTTAGTTTTCCTGATTTTTGCAGTAATTTCCTTACCGTAAATCATTTTTCGTTGAGTAGTGTGTTTGTCTCTGCTTGATAAAATAAACAAATAATTTTTTTATCTTCTCACAAAAAAAAAAAAAAAAAAAAAAAAACCTAAGACATTACTCACTGCATCCAAAAATTTCCATTAATTATGAAATTTTCAGGTACTTTGAAATAAAAGAAAAAAGCAAAGTGCATACGCTCTCCCCATCTATCCCCAAAAAAAAAAAAAAAAAAAAAAAAAAAAAAAAAAAAAAAAAAACGCCTGTGACCTCTCTTTCTCAAGTACACACATGGACCCGTAGTTCATATATGGCTAGCAGACAACCGCCACTGTGGTTGTTGTACTTAAGTGAATATCCTACATTGGTTGCACCGCTAGGCAACAACAACCATCGTACTCACTAGTTTATTTGTCACGTGCTTAAACGACGGCTTGGTGTAATTTAATTAATTTATTTTATGTGAAGAATCAGAATATACAAAGGAGGGAACTCGAAGAAATGATCATCAATTTAAATAAACCTGAAAATTGTACATTTACATGGTGACTGTTTATTTTGGGATAATTACAAAAAAAAAATCTTAAACATATTGTATAAATTAGTCTAAAAATTTTTTATTTGACCAATTTAATTATAAACCTTTTGACCCGCTTTGCTTCATGTCAATTTATGTATAATTTACATATTTAATGCACCTAATATTTTCTTAGTTGCATGAGCTTTGTGAGCTAAATCGTTAGTGCCATGCACAAGTAATAATTTTGTGAGTTGCATCATTGGTGCCGTGCATGAGTAATAATTTGCTCTCTAACTTTGTAGCAAACAATAATTAGGATCCGTTTTGTAATGTTTCCATTTCGGGAAATAATTTCTTTTCAGAAATAATTTTTTTCTATTTCTATTCAATGGAATAATTTATGAGTAAAAAAACGTGTTTAATAACTATACAAAATTTCTATTCTCGGAGTAGAAAAAGAATATAAATGCATTTAGTACGATCCACAAATTTATTTATTTTTTGTAACATATACTTTATCTTAATTTTTTGATAATTTTTAAATTTCTTTTCTTCTTCCTTGTCACTCGTCACCCTCACCCTACGACCTCCACCACCACCGACCAGCAGCAGTCAACGGCGGTGGTTAGACAACGGGGGGTGGTGAGCGGCAAGAGGTGAGGAAGGAGAAAAGAAAAAATAGCTAATTTTTAGAAATTGTTCCGGGAATAAAAAAATTAATTTTTCTACTTCTTGTTTTTATTTCAAATATATTTCTTAGCCACTTTTCTATTTCAAGGAAGAGAAAAATTAATTGACGTTACTAAATGGATTTCTATTCTTTTCTTTTTATTTTGGGAAGTAAAAGAACATAAAAACAAAAACAAAAATAGAAGCATTAATGAAGAGACCCTTAGTGGAAATTTGGATCAAGCCCCTTCAAAGGATACTGAAATAATGAGCTTTCATGAGTGGAGTCTTACATATGTATCCCTCAACAGTTAATTCTTTATGTACGTAGGGGGAAATTGAGACTAAGTACTTATATTGAGTTACATGAGACCCAAAATTCTCGTCCCAACTAGAAACCAAACAACATGGTTTTTCTGAATACCAAGACCATCCCATGCTTTTTGCATAAATTAATTACAATCTTGTCATTCGGTGAGTACATGATCATCAAGAAAACTACAAAAAAAAATCCTAAATCTATTGCACAAATACCTATTTAGTCATGAATCTTTCAATTTAATTAATTTAGTTCTAAACCTTTTGACAATTAATCAATGTCGTCATTTTTGTTAATTTTGATCAAAAATTGCTAATGTCAATAATTTTTACAATTTAAAAATCTGAAATTTTTATTATTTTATAATTATAATTTTAATTTTAATTTTAATTTTAATTTTGATTTTTTATTGTGGCTGGTGAGGGCCGGTAACCCTTGTTGGCCACAATAAAATAACAAAAAAAAAGAAAATAATAAATTTCAGCATTTTTTTTTTAGAAATTGCTATAATTAATGACGCAAAGTCGGCTATGTCCACTTCAGCGATTTTTGGCTAAATTGGCCGAAAGGACAACATTAGCAAATCATTGAAAATGTTAGGATTAAATTGATCAAATAGAAAACTTTAGTACTTAATTTATATCTACACAATAAGTTTAGGGCTTTTTTTGGTAATTATACCCATGATCATCCCTTTGGCCCTATTTAAACCACTCAACTGGAGCAACCACTGCGCATTAGATCTCCATATAGAACCAACGAGAGTAGAGTTCCTCAAATTGAGAGAGAGAGAATAAAGAAGTTCAAGAAACCCACCACAGATCACCACCAGTCAACAACCAACTGCTACCAAAGCCTGGTGCTCTCTTGAGAAAAAGAACAAACGATGTGGGTGATTGGAACATGCGTGTTGGCATTGGCCATCGCATGGCTCGGTCACTGGGTTTACAGATGGAGGAACCCTAAATGCAATGGCGTTCTTCCTCCCGGTTCTCTCGGGCTTCCTCTCATTGGCGTGACCCTCCAGTTGATGGTCCCTGGCGACTCTTTGGACCTCATTCCTTTCCTCAAGGATAGAATTCAAAGGTACTTGATGATGCCAAGATCATTTTCACATGAAATATGCTGATTTTGGGTAATTAAATATCTTTTTTTTTTGTCCTTTTTCTGTACATTTTGGAAGGCATAAAACACAAGGATTTTCACTTTTGAGTGGCATTTCAGGGTGTAAAGCTGCAAAATAAATGAAAATTATTGGATAATTAAATGAGTTTTTAGACCCCTAGATTGTCAAGTGCAGCAATTTGCCATCACAGGGATTATGTGCAATTTACTTGAAGAAATTACCAACAAAGTTATAAATCTATTATAATTGTGCCAATTCAATTTTAGGTTTTTTTTTTTGTTAATTCAGTTTAAATCTTCTTCTTTTTTTGCAAATTCAGTCCTAACCCTTTTGTATTTGTACTACTTTAGTCCATTCAACCAATTTTACCTAGCCGGCGCCAACATGACATTTTAAAAATAATATTAATTTTTTTTCTTTTTCCTTCCCTTTCCCCTTCCCCAACCTTTAGCATCGACGGGGGTCACCAGCTAACCCTTACTGTGGGAAGGGGAAGGGGAAGGAAAAAGGTAAGGAAAATAAATGAAAAAAGAAAAAATATAAAAAAATTCAAAAAATATTAAAATATTATTTTAAAAATGTCACTTTAGCGTCGACCAGCTAAAATTGGCTGGATGGATTGATCTTGTACAAATATAAAAAGTTTAGAACTAAATTGGCCAAAAAAAATTATAAATAAATTGACATAATTATAATAGATTGAAGACTTTTTTTGGTAATTCTCCTCAATTTACTTTGATACCATGCTGTGAGCAACGAGTGTATTGATGCTTTTAGGCATACTAAATTTGGAATACTTCAATTTTAAAGCACCGATTGTACATAACATGAGAAGAATCAATACGTTGGAAATTGCGAAGATTACTAAACTAGCTACTTAATTAATGCCTAGATAATTATCGAATATGGTTGTTGGACGAGTTTTAAAGAGCATCAATGATGCAAATTCTGATCTTACTTTGTATGATCAACTGTGAAAATGCCCCTTTGTCGGTTCTTCGGATGTAGGTACGGGACGACATTTCGAACAAGCGTGGCTGGTCGGGCGATAATAGTATCAGCTGATCCAAAATTCTGCCATTTCGTCCTTCAGCAGCATGGCAAACCGTTCGAGTCATGGGCCCTAGACACATTTGCGAAGCTCTTTGCACAAGAAGGCGAGGCGAGCCTCAATGTCACAAACGTTCACAAATATATCCGAGGCACAGTCCTAAAGCACTTCAGCATGGAGGCCCTGAAGGAGAGGCTGCTTCCTTTGATGGAAGAAGTGTCGCAAGCAACTATAACGAGCTGGTTAGGCAAAGAATCGATCGATGTGAAATACGCCACAGGATCTGTAAACACCGAAGCCACAAACTGAAAAGGCTTTTGAACGATCTTTCCCTTTTCTACAAGCAAGTTAATCTGTCGAACATAACGTTTTGCTTTTTATGTTCTTGATAGATGGCAATCGAATTTAGTGCAAATCTACTGTTCAGTCATGATCCTACACAATCATCGAAGAAATTGGGTGATTTATTCTCTTCGTTCATCCGAGGCCTCTTGTCCATTCCTTTGAATATACCGGGTACGATATATCACAAATGCCTCAAGGTAAAATGAACTAATTTCTCGGTTAGAAGTCGATCTTATCATACGAAATCTAAGTTTCAATCTCTGATATATGAATTAATGCAGGATCGAAGGAAGGCGTTGTCAATCATTCGAAGAATGGTGAAAGATCGCCTTTCCTCCCATGGGAGACTTCACGATGACTTCCTTTGCCATGTCATGCAAGACATGAGTAAAGAGGAATTCTTGACAGAGGATTTCCTGGTCCAACTCATATTTGGTCTTCTTTTCGTCACTTTCGATTCTGTTTCGACGACGTTAACTTTGGCTCTAATGTTTCTCAAAGAGAACCCTAGAGCGTTGCAAGAAATCACCGTATGAACTGCCAATCCTACGTTACATATGCATTACGGCGTCTTAATGAAAATCTTTGTCCAGTTTTTCATTCGCGCTCTTTTCCGGGACGAGCACGAGTCAATAATAAAGCAAAGAGAAATTTCGAAATCCCCGATCACATGGAAGGAATACAAATCAATGCCTGTTACTCTTCAAGTATGCCCCCTAGCTAAATTGTCAAAGTTCGTTAATACAGAGTACACAAAACAGTTGTTGAACCATTGCTTTTCAAAAAACAGGTGATCCATGAATCCTTGAGGTTGGGAAACATCTCGCCAGGATTGTTTAGGCGAACGAAAACTGATGTGGAATGGAACGGTACTTTATCTCGATATGTAATATTGAAAAGTCGTCAAACTCCAACATCAGATCTAGCACTCAATATGATGATTAGAATTCTTGCAGGATACACAATTCCGGCACACTGGGGAGTGTTGATAGCTAGTTCCGCTCTTCACTTGAATCCCGAGACATACAAAGACCCTCTTACATTCAACCCATGGCGCTGGAAGGTGAGGTGCAAATTGAAAGCACTTGTACCTTGTTGTCGTGATCAATTTCAATTGAGCTCCATCGAAGTTGGTACACTGACTGTCGTTCTGCCTTTTCAATTCTAGGAATATGATTCAGATGTGATGCTGAAGAACTTCATGCCTTTCGGATCAGGGATGAAACAGTGTGCCGGAGCGGAGTACACGAGGGCCTTGCTGTCGATGTTTCTCCATATCCTGGTCACGAAATATAGGTACTCGCCTTACCCTTCTCGATACCAACGGCCTTGGTACGCAAGTTCAGCAATCTAAAGCAATGCGATTCCTGAAAGTTTCTCTTCTTTTGCAATCCGATCAGATGGACGAATGTGAAGAAAGGCAGTATTCGTCGCAACCCAATTCTGAGTCTCGGCGATGGCTTGCGCATTAAGATCATGGAGAGACAGAAGTAGAAATTTGTTCTCGCCCTTTGGTGTGATCTCAACTTTGTCTGTAATAAAGGGCTCATACTCTACTCCAAGCCCTTATCGAAAAACTTCGCCTATAATTCGCATTGAAATTTAGGGTCACTTGAGATGAACTTTTTCATTGTACACGTGTCGTGCTTCTAGTAATTAGTATATGCTAGTCACAAGCCCGCACTCTACATAGGGCATACCTTGGTATAAGTGTTTTATCGTTATATATTGTCATTTCTACATGATGTTTTTATCTGTGTTGGCATATTACTGTTGTCACTTATGATCTTGAGGATGTTAACACTTGGGAGTATTTTTATAAATGTGTTGGACCTAAATCTGTGCCTAAATACTGAAAAGGATTTTTTTTTTTTCAAGTTGAACATAAAAAAGGGGAAATGCTTAAACTTAAACATACAAAACGCATCATGTTAGTTTACAAAATTAAAATTTGTTAAGATGGATATACGATAGAAAAATTAGAAAAGAATAGTTTGAAAACTATTACTATAGTTGCAAGTTTAAGTTTATTTTTATTTTAGAATATAGATATTTTTATTCCGCATAATATTATATAGATGAAAGTTTAGTTCAATTTAACGATGATCAAGTTAAAACTCATAACCATCTTTCTTTATTCTTATGTGAAGTGGGTCAACAGTTTATGATAATTAGATGTCAAAACTGCTAAATGAACAATGAAATAATAAATAACTCACTCGCAATATATATATAGGAAAAATACTAAGCCATAAGTTGTTAAATTATTCATGTTTACATAGAATGGATTTCTTTTTAATTAGGCTAAATTTTTTCAATTTTTTTTCATTCTTTTAATTCATTTCGAGATATGGATCAAGAAATAGAAATTTTAAAAAACATAATGAAAAAAAATGTTATGCTTAATTATTATTTAAATCAGATTATTGAATCAAGTGAAACTTTATCACTTAACGAAGTAGATGTACTTCTTTTTTGGGTCAGAATAGGAAGTTGGTATACTTTATATTATACTATAATATTTTAATAAAGCGAATTCATTTGTTCACCCAACGAAATAAGATAATTTGATATGTGTTGACACCTAATTTTGGAAAAATAAAATTGCATTTTGAAAAGAAAAAATAAAAATGGGGAAAATTGATTTGATTGAATTATGCAAGGAAATATGGAATTCTGATGGATATCCGGATTTTGTTAAATGCAGAAACAATTTAAAAATCAAGTGAATAAGGGGCAAGAATTTTATAAAACGGAATAAATCGGAGCAAAATCGAGTTGATTGCGAAATCTCGCTTTGATTTACAGCTTTGATTTAATGCGACATAAGATGGAAACTCGAAAAATACCATTCAAGGTGGCCGTTCGGAATTAGTATAAAAGAGAGTTTCATTTTTCGTAACCGGGGTGCGAAAAATTGAAAGAGAATCCGCTAAAAAATTTCGTGCAAGAGGGTGAATTCAAAAAAAAAATCGAAAAAAAAAATTTCATGTCAGGGGGACTTTTCTCCTACGGTTTTTGAGTTCAAAAATAATAGTCAAAAGTCAGCAGAGAAAGTACGCCAGAGAGAAAGGGAGGTGCGAGTGGACCGGTGAGAGGAAAGAGAAAAAAAAAAGCAGCAGGAGCTACTGTTCGTCTTCTTCGTGTGGAAGCCCCTGCCCACGCTCGCATCACACTTCCTCCGTCCGTGTGCATTGCACCAACACCACCGCCGACGCCCACGAATCCGCACCCGACGTCTTCTGCTCTAGCCGCGACTCGCGCAAACCACGAGCACCGCCGCCGCTTCACCAGGCCCCGCGTCGCCACGCTTCACCCGCGACCTGCCGCTGCCCAGCCGACACCGGAGTTCCGAAACCTGCCGCTCCCGATCTCACCGCATCAGCAGCACCGAACGCCAGGCGCCCCGACGACCGCGCTCCTGCCCTCACCAACGCCGCGCCGCTGCAACACCCCTGCTCCGCCCGCGATGCCGCCCGTCAATCTCCGAGCCCCGCCACGCCGCGCCTCGCTCGCGCTTACGACATCCGCACCTCCAATGCCCCATGCTGTTTCCCCCTCGCATTCGCGTTGCGCCTCTTCCACCTACACCGCGCCTGTGCCGCTCCGCCGGACTCGCCACCCTTGCACCGCTGGTCCCCTCGCGCCATCGCGTTGCCACTCGCCGGAGTCCCAACGCTTGTCACTGTCCATTCGGCACCCCACCAACGCTGCTGCAAATCTCCTCCTTTAGGTAGTTTATTTTTTTTAGTTTTGTTTTTATTTCTCTCTTTTACCTATTTTATGTTATTTCATTGTGTTTTGAATTTTGTTATTATTGTTTAAGTTAGAACATGGTTTTTTCAATGTTAATTTTTGTGAATTTAGTACGCATTATCCATAGGGATTTTGTCCAAAATTAATATAATTATTAATTCGATCCGAGAGACATCGGATCATTTTTCTAATTATTTTTAATTTTTGGGTTTTTTGGTAGAATCTTAATTGTTAAAATCATAATAATTATTTAATTTGGTCCGTAAG
This sequence comes from Eucalyptus victrix, assembly GCA_016097545.1. Taxonomy (NCBI): domain Eukaryota; kingdom Viridiplantae; phylum Streptophyta; class Magnoliopsida; order Myrtales; family Myrtaceae; genus Eucalyptus; species Eucalyptus victrix. Next base: position 53,087,745 of record CM027842.1, read on the forward strand.
ATTTCGGACTAGATTTTTTAATTATTTTAAGTTCTTGTAATGATTAGGGTTAGAATAATTGTTAATTTAACTGTGAGACATCAGGTTATTTTTTCAATTATTTTGATCCTTTATTTAGTGATTATATTAATTGTTGAGATTTAACCCTTATTTAACAACTATTCAACTAAAAAAAACTAAAAAGAAGCTAAAAATAAAAAAAAAATCAAAATATTCAAAAAATTTGCATGAGCATATAGGACATTAAGGTTTAATATAATAGATACGTAGGTTTAATTAATCAAATTTTTAGGATTATATTTCTAGGATTGCATTTTTAGATAATATTTTTAGGACTGCATTTTTAGATATTTTAAAAGAAATAAGTTAGGATTAGACTTAAATAGCCTTTTTAGAGTCTTAGATATAATTGGCACATTTTCATATTCTCATCCTCTTTTTTAAAATAAAAAAAATAAAAATAGGTTTTCTAAGACAAAATAGGGTTTAAGTCAGATTTAATCCCTAGGATAAATTAGAAAATTATCCTTTCTTAGATAAATTAATTAGGATCTTTATAAATTCTGAATTTCAATTAAAAAAATACAAAAATACTAGGTGCATGTTAACTAGTTTGATCATTTAATCAGAATTTGTTCATTAGTGAAGTTAGGCCATGAGATGCATAATAACTAGTTTGCATAATAGACCCATTTAATTAGAATTTGCATATTAATAAGATTAAGTCATTTAGTTTAAAAATGCATTTTCATAAAAGAATTCTAATTTTTAAGAAAACCCAAAAAAAAAAAATGATTGCTTGCTATGTGTGATGCAATTTATTATTTGAATGTTTTAATAATGGATGAGCACCCGTGTGGTCACCACATTTGCATGATAGTAATTTAGGTTAAAATAAATCAGCTACTTGCAAAAACATTTTTAAAAAATTAAAAAAAATGGTACCGAAAGGGCATTAGAAAATTCTAGTGTAACCAAGTCCCCGTACCCTTAATCTCTGGTTTGTAGGAGTAAAATAAATCTCCCTTTATTTTACTTAGGTGTCTAATCGACCTACCATAAACCGATTAGTGGCGACTCCTAATTAATAACATTTCGCATGTTAAATGTTTGAACCTTAAGTCGCGAATTGGTATGGGCTTGGGAGAGCCCAAGCTAAGTTTAAAAGCTTAGTAGTCCATTAACTTAGTTTTAGGTGGTGCACCCGAAAAATAGGTCGCGACAATATGTCCTTGTCCCAAATAATAGGTATTTGTCTTTCGGTTTCCAATACCGACGTCCTAAGAACTAGGGATGTCAAAATGGGTCAATGACCCATTTTTTACTCATATTTTATATAAATGGGTTATATATAAAAACTAGCTAAAAATGTTATAACCCATTATTGACCCATTTAAAAAATCAAGTCATCAGTTGGGTGACCAAACTTTGGTCACGCAACTTCCGCAAGCACCGCTGGTCTTGCCATCGCAACTCGCATGCAACCACAGCACTTGCCATTACCCGCCTTCATCGTGTCTCTCTTTACCTCACTCACTGAAAACAACCAAATTTGGTTTCATTGAATCCTAAGCTTATAATTTTCTCAGCAATCCGCAAAATGACCAGATGAATAATTGGGGAAAGTACCAAAAAAGTCTTCAAATTATTAGAGAGGTACCAATTTAGTCATAAATATTTTTAATTATATCAATTTAGTCATAAATATTTTAATTATATCAATTTAGTCATTAGCAATTTCACATTAATATCAGTTCAATCCATCTAGTCAATTTAGGCTAGAAATTGCTAACGTAGACATCAGCCGGATGGTTGGCTCTAACATGGATATTTTTAATAATTTTTTCAATATTAAATTTTAAAAATAATTTTATTCCCCTTTTCTTTACCATTTCTTTTTGCCCGTGGCTGACGAGGGTTAGCCTTGTCAAGTTGAGGGCGAGCGCTAGCCGTCCAAGTGAGGCCACCCCTCACTAGCCATGGTTGTGGTCAAGTGGTCGGTGATGGCTACCAGAAAAAGGAAAAAATAAAGGAAAAAATAAATTTAAAAAAATTCAAAATATTATTAAAATATTATTAAAAATGTCCAAGTCAATGTCATGCACACCATGTAAGACGACCGGCATTCACATCAACAACTTTCAGCCTAAATTGGCTGGATAAATTAAATTAGTACAAAAGTGAAAAGGTTGAGAACTAAATTGGTCTAGTTAAAAGGTTTTATGACTAAATTAGTATCAATCAATAGGTTTAGGACATTTTTGGTATTTTTCTCATCAAGAAATATGAAATGCACGGAACTCGATTCTACAACTCCTATAAATGATTTGGAAAATAATTTTATAAAAATGATCGTTTGTTTGACCTACAAAATAAATAAACGAAAATTTTTTCGTCATCCAAATAAAAATATTAAGACATAAATTTTTGTTGATAATGAATTTTTTAAAATAATTTCAAGCAATATAACCAATCACTTTTCGGAAAATGTTATTCAAATTAAACATTTTCCGCAAAACAAACAGAATCTAAATCTTAGAGAAGGATTGCTCGTAAGGACCGTGGAAAAACATAAAACAAAATGATTCCGACTGCTTTTAGTCACTCCAACACTCAACCTTGGGTGTGTTTAGGAGACTTTAATGAAGTTTTATATAATTGGGAGAAAGTAAGCGAGAGACCTACTAAGCCTTATCGACTGCAATTCTTTCAGGATTTACTACAGGATTGTGCATTGATGGACCTAGAGACTAAGGGTTGTGCCTATACTTGGGGCAATAACAGAAGTGGGCAAGAGATGGTTAAAGAGAGACTGGACCGAGCTTTGTGCACTATTGACTGGCGTTTAAGGGGGTGCATGACAAATCAGAATTTCTGTTCCAGAAACAATTTTTCTATTCCAGACTTGTTTTCGAATAAAAATCCGTTTGATAAACCTATTCCGTTTTTCTATTTCGGAATAGATTTATGTTTCAGAAATAGATTTTGATCGAAATCAGAAATATAAATTTTCTACTTCTCTATTTTAAAAGAAATCAGAAATAATTTATCCATGAAATTTTCTACTAAGATGAATATGCTTAGAAAAAATATTGCCAATAAGATGGCAAGAGATCATAATATACCGGAGATTCCATGAGATCGTGTTTTCAACTTTTGTAATGTATTTCTATTATTTTGTATTTGGGGATTCCCAATCTTTGCTTTTGCAATGTAATATTATATTTGATGATTCCTATCTCAATTTTTGTAATGTGATATTCTACTTGAGGATTTCCCTTATTTGTAATGGTCATTTATGACAAGCTCTATTACACTTCGTAAAATTCACCGATTTTGTAAAATTTGCCACAAATTGCCCAATACACTTCTTTGTGTTTCTTTCTAAAATGATTGTTCGATATCGTAAACCGTGGCGGTGATCGAGATAACACACTAGCATGAAGGGGATTAGAATATGGTTGTCCACCTTCATTTTACTAGAGTTTTGGGAACCTTCTATCATGCTCAAAAGTAATGCATATTGATTTCTTTTTTCTATTGTATGGAGACTATTGATAAGTATATTGTTTGACCGTAATTGCCTATCTAGGTGGATGCTAAAGAATTTTGTGTGAAAATTTAGAAAATTTGATATAACAACTCTTGCTTTGTATTTTTTTCTCAAAAAATGGAGAATTTACTAAAAAAAAAAAAAAAAATCTTACTTTGTATTTGGGTCAATGGGTTCATAAGCATATGAAATTTGTAAGAATGGACATCTCATTTGCTCCAAAAAAAATTGTTTTAAGAAATAGAAATTTTATGCTGTTATCAAACGAATTTCTATTTCTAAAACAGAAATTTTGTATCGTTATCGAACAGATTTTTTTGTTTAGAAACTCGTCTAGAAATAGAAATAGAAAAATCTATTTCTGTTCCAGAAACTATTTCTGGAACAGAATGGTTGTCATGCGCTACCCTAACATATCCAGAAGCTGAAGTTGTGGCTTTACCTGTTATAGGGTCGGACCACAGTCCGCTTCTATTAACTACTAATATCAAAACAGGGAGGGGAAAAAGAGTTTTTACCTTTGAATCCTTTTGGCTTGAACACAAAGAATGCAGACAGCTGGTAGGGGATTCGTGGTCAACATTATCACTCAATAGCCCCTCAATTTCCTAGAAGATTCGGGCAACGACAAGGGCGCTGACCAAGTGGAGTAAATCAACCTTCACAAAGGGTCATCGTCAAATTGATCTTCTACAGCAGCAACTTCAATAATGCACCAATCAACCTGCTTGTAATTATGATGAACATCAGGTTAGATCTTTGAAAGAACAAATACAGAAAAGCTGGTTACAGGAAGAACAATATTGGGGGATGCGTTCTAGAATTAAATGGATGCGATGGGGAGACAGAAACAATAGATTCTTTCATGCCACCACAGTACAAAGAGAAAAAGAAATAGAATCAGTATCTTGAAGGATGACAATGACGAGTGGATCAGAGAACCAGATCAGTTGAAACATTTGACTCTTTCGTTCTTTAATAGGCTTTACACTTCGTGTGGTCACAGATCCTTTGAACCTATTCTATTGCAATGTCCTCTGGCTGTAACAGAAGCCATGAACATCTACCTCACAGTTGAAATTACTCGCAAGGAAGTCAAGAATGCTACTTTTCAATTAGGAGCCACCAAAGCCCCAGGACCTGATGGTTTAAATGGATTGTTCTATCATAGTTATTGAGATATTATTTAGGAAGATGTTTTCAAAACAATCCAAAAAAATTTCATAATAGGAAGAATGCCAGTGGAAATTAACTGAATAGCCATTTCTCTAATGCCAAAGATCCCAAATCTCGAGAGGTTAGACCAATTTCACCTTATCAACTTATGTAATTTCATCTATAAGATTATTTCCAAAGTGTTGGCGAATCGACTGAAGCCTTGGTTGCTAGATTTGATCTCTAAAGAACAAAGTGCCTTTGTATCGAGCAGATAAATACAAGACAATGTCTTGCTCATTCATGAGCTAATTCATCAGTTAAAGGTTCGAAAAAGAAAGAAACGGTTTCAGGGGATTCTTAAATTGGATATGCAGAAAGCATATGATAGGGTGGAGTGAGATTTTTTACAAGCTTATCTTTGTCGATTGGGATTTAATGATCGTTGGGTAAATTGGCTGATGCAGTGTGTTACTACAACCTATCTCAATGTAAAGTTCAATGGAGAATTTCTTTCCTATTTTCAACCATCAAGGGGACTCAAGCAAGGTGACCCCCTCTCTCCTTACTTGTTTATACTTTTGGCTAATTTACTCTCCAACCTCATCCAACAAGTTGTTGACATGGGTAATCTATGAGGTATCACGCTTAATAGATGGTGTCCAACTTTATCCCATTTATTCTTCGCTAATGATGCTATCTTTTTTATTGATGCTACAATCAAAGAATTTCAGAATTTAGCAAGTATTCTAAATCAGTATTGCCTAGCCACAAGTCAAGCAATTAATAGGAACAAATCAAGTTTGTTTCTTACCAAGTACTACCCTCATACTCTTAAGACTAACTTGGCAAGCGAATTAAGAGTATCACTATTGGATAAAACTGGCAAATATCTAGGAATACCATATGATTGGGGGTCATCAAAAAGGGATATGTTTGCCTGGATTTTAGGAAGAGTCAATGCTAAGTTGGAGGGATGGAAAGAAAGTCCAATTTCTAAAGTTGAGAAAGAAATTATGTTGAAATCAGTGGTTCGGACTTTACCTTAACATGCTATGATGACATTTAAATTCCTGTTTCTATATGCAAATCTATTCATAAAAAAAATAGCTTGATTTTGGTGGCAAAACAATAGTAACAAAGCTGGTATTCACTGGTTGGGACTTTCTCAAAGAGAGTAAGGAGAAAGGAGGGATGGGATTTAGAGACCTCATATCCTTTAATAAAGCCCTATTAAGGAAGCAAGCCTAGCGACTTTTTCATAACCCTTCATCTCTATGGGGTAGTGTATTTAAAGCTTTATATTTTCATTCTACATCCCTATGGAAAGCGGATAAGGGGACTAGACCTTCTTGGGACTGGCAGAGTCTTCTTCTGGGTCGAGATTCTATTATCGATGGACTTAAATGGTCAGTTGGAAATGGAAACTCCATTAGTGCTAGAGAGGATAAATGGTTGAATATGGGCATTCTAGGTGGGCTAGCAAATAGAGAGGAATCGAAATTAGTAGTAGGGTATATTCTTTCTAAGCAGAATGAATGGAATGTAGAGCTTCTTCATCAGACATTTCAGCCACAGATTGTTGAGGAAATTCTAACTATCAATTTATGGACAATTGCATCTGAGGATAAACTATGTTGGACAGCCACACAAGATGGAAACTATACTGTTAAGAGTGGATATCATTGCATCAAACAATCAGCATCTGGCAAGGTAAATTTACATGCATCCTCTTCTTATATTCCACCAACAAAGCTTTGGAAACGGATCTAGAAGACAAAGACGGCCCCAAAAATTCATACTTTCCTATGGTCTTTATGCCAAAATGCGTTACCTACCAAAGCTAATTTGTTTCAACGCAGGATTATCCCTAACCCTTTTTGCAAATTGTGTTCATCTAATACTCCTGAAACCCATGAACATCTGTTTCTTCTTTGTTCATTGACAATTCTATTTGGCGCAACCCCAAAGTGCAGATTAAAATTTCCAATTCTACAACAAACCGCATAGATCAATGGCTTGCACATATTATTGAGCAGAAAGGGAACATACCCGTTTTTGAGATCATTGCAGCTCTTTTGTGGCACATTTGGAAGGCTCGGAACTAGTTCATCTTTCGCTATCAACGTACCCATCTGGAAATTCTTGTTGACACAGCCCTGAATATGGCCAATTTTTGTCTCAGATCTCAACAGCAGCAAGCACCCACAAAGCCTACTTGGCAAAACTCTAATAGTATTTGGCAACCACCAAAGAGAGGAGCTATTAAGGTAAATATGGATGGCGCCTTTCTTAGCCCTAATCATCTCGGTGCGATTGCAAGCATAGCTCGAGATCACACTAGTAGAGTGATCGACGGATTTACACGTAGCATTCACGCATCTACAGTACTCGAGACGGAGACCCACACACTTTTGCATAAACTGAAGGATCTATTGCAGAAAGGCAAAACCGATTCTCACTTGTAGCTTGAATCAGATAACTTCATCCTCATCGAGACCATTAATTGGAGCCGTTTGCCACCATGGGAGTGCCATGCTCTGTTCGCCGAATGTGCAGCCCTAATGCCCCATTTTCCCAATCTCTCACTAAAGCATTGTCGACGGAGGCAAATGCCCTAGCTGATTGGGCCGCGAAAGCCCACGGGTGAGGCCTCCTTCCATCAAACTAGGTTCATTGTCCCCCTCAAGTTATGTTGGATATAATATGTACTAAAGCCCTGGTTAAGGGTTGTACTTTCTTTCCTAATATATATCTTGCCTTTTCCTACCAAAAAAAAAACTTCGTTTGCAATAATAATTCAGATGGTTTCAATGTTTCAAGGCACAATTCAACGGTCCTCCTCGCATAAATTGTTCTTCTGATTTTAACCAGACCTTTTAATTCTTTGAGGCTTGGACATTCTATTCCTTTCACAGTGGGCTCAAGCCTTCTGGCCCAATACTTCTGGGCTTGCATTCTCCATAGGCGTTTTGGGCCTTCGGTTAGCACATTTGGCTAGGATTAGATATATAATCCTTCTTTTACTTTATTTGCCGCAAATGGAATACGATTATTCGACCTAGATCCATACTTTATAGAATGATTAAGGAAAATAATATGACGGCGTGGGGAAAAAAAGCAAAGCTAAATCATCCCTATGGAGAATCGTTGGGTCAAAATGACAAGAATTGAGCCCTTCTATTTTTTTAATATTCAAATTTTTAATCTGAAGAAATAAGTAACTTGGTCCACACCCTTTTTCTGTAAAATCAATTAAAAAAAATTTCGCTTAGCTTACAAAGTTTGAAATTGGAAAAAATTATTCAAGTTTTATAAATTTAAAAAAAAAAATGGAAATCTCTACCCTTCAATGCTTAAGTGTTTTGAAAAATTTCGATATTCTTCTATATGTACTGAAAAATTAAATTCTTAATGGTACAAAGTCAAATGCAAAAATAAAGAACAGAAACACTTCAAACCCACCTCAATTTATCATATTCTCATCCACGCTACTTTGATGCGTTTAGAGATAGCAAAGAGGAGATACAAATGCGATTTGAAAATTTATTAAAACACTCCATGGGGAGGTCATAATGTTGGGCTTGACTCGAGGCATTTAGGCAGCGGCATGCTGCCATCAGCGCGAGAAAAAGAGCGAGGAGGACAGGGACAGAAAAGGGACGAGCTCTCTTGATGGGATCTTCACACGACGGCCGGGCTTCTTTGCGAGATGTGGGCGGTGGCGAGCAATGGCGGTTTGTGGTGATCATGTTAGGTGACCCCTATTTGGCTCTTGTGGCGAGAGTTTGTGTATCTTTTGATGTGCGCGAGAAAAGGGTTGGGGGATTATGTAAAGAGAAATGGCACGGCATTGCTCATATTTATGGTCTTGATGAAGTAATGGCGGTTGAATTAGTAGAGCTTGAACAGGGTACAATAGGGATTGCTCTGAATTTGAAATAAAACCTAGAACAAATATACAATGTTGATAAAGTGATATAGTATGTTTTCGGAATTAGGATGAAATCTTATAAATTTTTTGATATATATATTGGTGAAAATCAAGCTGAAATCCATTGTCATTAATGATCTCGAATCAGTCATGTTCATTTCTAGACAAGTATGTTTCCTTTTTGGGACATGGTCACATGGATAACAGTCCAAGAATTGGTCCCCTACCGCGACTAACTAATGCCCTAGCCCATACCTTCCATAAATAGTTAAACGACGAAGAAAGGGTGGTCACTCCTAATTTGGCAAAAAAGGCTGTCCCCCTCTACACCTTACAGCTAGCATCAATAATTAAACGAAATTAAATTCAACTAAAGGGATAAAAAAATGTGTCAAAAGGGATCCCAAATAGGATATCCAGAGACTACTCCGAGCTTCCAAGGACCACTCTACTCGATTAGAGAGTATAAAGCGATTCTCCAAAGTCAGAAATTTTTTCAAACTCCAACCCAATCATTCCAAATTCTGCAAGGAAAAAGAGGGAGAGTGGCAACATCAAGATCAAAAAAAGGAAACGGCCAAATTGACCTAGGCTACGCTATGCATGTACATGCACGTGTGGTAACAGTCAGGTGGAAAATGAAAGAACCGCTCGATCTTTTACATGGTGGATAATGCCGGTCTCGTATAAGGGAAATAATAATTAACTTTGAAAAGATTACTTTCAAATGCGAATATTCTAATCTATCCCGATGCCTGAGGGAACAGGTTGAAAAGTAAAAGATTTTGAGACAATGCTGCCATCTTTACCATACCCAAAAAATTTTAAAAAAAAAAATCTTCTCTTTTGCTGTGACTTATCTTTTCAAATCATACATTCATGTATGTATATGCATATATAAACTTTAGATAAAAGTTAGATTTCAAATGCAGTCGTACAGTCCCACGACTGTGTCCCTCGCTTCTTGTTCCTCGATCTCCTCGACTTAGCCCGTGCATGCAAAAATACCTGCAAAGCCCTCAAGTAGGAAGCAGCAAGTACAGTGAAAAGTACTGTGAAAAGTCATGGAGGGGGTTAGAGAAAAGCTGAGGGTGACTTGATGTTTTGGACTGAACCGGCCCCTGTCAAAGTCCTGAGTCCCTACAATCATTCGTGTTAGTTGGGTTTTTAGGTGAGGGATTAGGCGAGAAAAAAGCAACAAAAAGCGGGACATTCAGTAACGTGTCCCGGTCAAAGAAAACGAGCGTATGGAGCCACATGATTTCGGCCCTCCTTTCAACGAGCCATCATCGCAAGAATTCAAAAAAGGGGCTCGCGGGTCGGGCCAAGAAATCGTGCCTTTTGAGCTGGGAACTTGTGCTGCAATTCGCAAATCCCAGATTTACAGCCCGGAAAAGTTGAACCCCTGATGCTGTTTTTGAAGAAGCAGGTGATTAAAGATGATGGGGGGGAAGGGACCTCCACCTGAGAGAGTTTTTTTCTTTTTTTACTGTCGTGACTTGACCATTCTCTGGCGCTCATGGGGAATTGAGAAGGGAGAAACCCTAGCGTGAATGATAGCTGTAGGCTGGTAGCAGACAGCGAGTACCTTCCATAAGCAGTTAGATCACTAGGAACGTCAGCGAACCCAAATTTGGGAATGAAAGAAGCAGTCCACCTTCTTCCGTGTGGGCTGCAGAACAACTAGAATCTACAGTGTTATTTTTCTCTAGAGCTAGGAACAGCAGTCGTGAGGTTATAGAGATCGGGCTCCCTTTCAAAAGCAGTGTCTAGCTAGGGTTTCGGTTCCTGCTCGACACTTTCCGACAAAATGAAGTGAGAAGACGTTGGCAAAATACTTGGTTCTTGAATGACAAAAGCTAAGTTTATGCTGGCAAAACAAGAATCTCTCTTGGTCATTGGGATTGTATGTAAGTTTTTTTGGGAATAGCTGGGACGGGTTGAAAAAGGTGTCAAGATTTTCGCAGAGTTTTCATTTTTATCTTGTAGTCACGATACCAATTAAGTTAAAGAAAGTAAATGTCTTGTGACTTTTAAGTTGTTTCACCACATCCGAAGCCATGCTATATAGCTGTCATGCACGAACTTAGCATCTTGCCAAACTTTCAATGTAGGGTTCAATGTAGGGTAGGGTAAAAGTTATTTAACTAACCAGAGGTAGACAACTTAACTTAAGTGAGAACGACACGAAAGATGTATTTCGAAATCAATAATAGGAAGGCATTGAGAGGAACAAAGAAAAACACGTAATCGGTGGGCCAGATCCATGAGCCTAGGGTGGCCCAACTACTCTCCCAGATCCAAGACTTTATTGTATGAGCATATCGAATGAGAACTCACCTCTTTTCAGAATAATTACAAAGATTTAGACCACTGGTCCTTGCCAATGTCCAGAGAATTTATGGCTTCTTATATACTAGAGGACATTTCCTTAAAGGCGTATCGTGTGTGAGGAGAGTCAAAAGTAAGAAAAGTTCAAATTGAACGTATTTTGCACCGAATTAATATCAAATATTCAGATATACATGTACCAATTTATGTCGGATTTAAGATCATCGTTCCAAAACTCTATTCACATGCCATGTTAGGTTCGAGGTAATGCCATTTCGAACTCGTCTGTCATGTCATCATCGTTTCTATGTCCTGTTTCGCAAAATTGGAAATCTCCGCCCACCAAGAGGGATGGAGATCGGACGGCGGTCCAGCCATGGCCGGCCGCGAGAAGGGCACGCCCTGTGCGGCGAGGGCGTCGCGGGCGCCCCCCGCCCCCCCCCCTCTCGACCAATCGTAGAGCCCTTGGGCCGCCACGTGGCGACGATCGGCGGCGGCTTGGAGCGTCCCCGGGGGCCGGGCTAGATTCACTGCACGAGGATCTAAGGATGAGGACCGTGGGTCCCGCGTCGTTGATGGGTTCGCCTGTTCCCCGACATCCAGTACAAGAGTCCACGTGGGGGCACGAGGTGGCCGGGGCCCACCGTGGGGAGCACGTGTCGCCGTCCCATACGTCGTGTCGAGTAGGCCGTAGATTGCGGGGATCTTCGTACGGACAAATCTTTTCTTGCGGGTTAAATTAATGCGTGCGTTGGAGATTAGGAGAGGGGTAGGGACAGCTTTTGTATGTGTGACAAAAGACAAAAGGGGAAAATGAGGTGGATAAGGCTTTTTTGTCCTCTTTTTCAAAAAAAAATAATAATTTGGCAATTTGGTATGAAATTATTATTTTTTGGGTTTGTTTGGTCTATCACCACACCACTCAGATAATAGTAATCTTCAATCATATTAGCCTTGGGGTTAGTAGATTAATGCAAGAAAGTACACGGGGTATATGCCATTTCTTGCTTTATTAGCTTTTGAAAATGGAAAAAATGGGGACCTTTCATGGGATTAAATAATTAATTCGAGGAGCGAAAGGTACGACCAAAATTGTTTTTTTCCTGTGGAACTCATCATTTAAAAAAATTTGAAGTCTTTTTCATAGATCATGTGTGGTACCATGAATATTACGATGTTATCGGCATGTGCACGATTGCTAACTTGCTGGTTTTGACATTTTAAATTGAGAAAAATGGTTTTCTGTAGCATAATTTGGCGTGAATGACTTTCATAAATGGACAAAATTTGTGTGCCCCGTGAGAGAACAAATTCATAAAGATGCGACTCAAATCGATGTCTCTATTGTTCTTTCGGTTCGCTCGATAGCTTTATTAGGTAGTACTATGGTGGTATTATCAACATTAGCAATTGCTTGAATAAGAAAGCTATCCGTTTTTTTCCCCATAAGTAAAAACAAAAGAATAAAACAACCATTGCCTGGACTTTTTATATGCTTTAGCCAGCTTTATTAATCTAAAGCATTCCACTGATCAATTATGACTAAGTTAGGACAAATTGAGATGAGTATAAAGTCAAATACATCAACTTCTACTAAGAAAAGTGATAGAGACTTGCATCAAATGAGCTATGTTTTCGTTTCCATTATCTTTGGAAAGCAACATATATTGAAGAATCAATTGTGTTCTACTAGCCAAAACCTCTCAAAGCAAGTCCATTTGACATTCTTTTCTTTTGCCAATGCTTTTGCAATTTGGATTTTGTTTTGCGAAATGCCTCTTTAAAAATGTATAAATGTCAACTTGTGCAACTACAAATATTCTTTCATAGTGTTAGGAAACATAAGGTATTTTTTCCATTTTCAAAATTTTACTAGAAATAGTAAATATGGGAACATTATAGAGTTTTGTTTTAACTAAGGGACACAAGCGTGAAGACACTGCTAACTAGAGCCTCATGAAATTAGGATGAGCGGTTTAAATTCTGTAACTATTCTACTTAAAACTTAGAATCTTTTCGTTTGTATAAATTCCTTTTTGTTTTTTTAACTTGATATCTACCTTACACATCTTACAACTTAAAACCTACCTTAGTACAACTTTTAGAATCAGTTTTAGGGTTTACCGAGTTCTACTTATATTATTAATCGAATGATTGCTTTTAATGTTAGACACCCAAAAAATATGAAATATTAATAAAGTAAAAAGTCTTAGTCATAAAATGAAAGTTCAGACTAATTGTTCTAGATTATGCACTCATCATCAAACGTCATCGTACATTGTAAGATCACGTGAAGACATAAATCTGTCCTAGGTTTAGGTTTCAGGTTCCATTTATCTAAAACCTGAAACCAATTGAAATAGGCTATCGAATTTATTAAACCTGAAATCTACTATGTATACCTTAAAACCTAGAACTGGACAAGTTTTCACTAGTTCAATTCTCCGGTTTTGGGTTCTACCCGGAACTATGCCCATCCCTACATAAAACCTCCTGCAAGTGCTACAAACTGGTCATATCCAGGTCTTTAGCCCTGTGTGGATGGCCTTCATTTGGAGCTGTTTGCATACAATTAATAGGATTTGAATGAGTGATTTCAGCTCTTGAGCTAGAAATTCATCAATGCCTCCGACCATATGCAAGAACCCTTTTCTACATGTGGTGAAACAAAATACAATGAGAAAATGAACAGTTTAAGTTTGCATGTAAATGGATAAAATAACACTGATCATGCCAAGTAATTTGAAAGAATATCTGACCTACATAGCTTTTTGAAGGGACCGTTTTTCTATGATATGCTTCTTCTGAAAAACACATTTCCTGTTGTATAAAAGGATCTAACGAAACCTGTCGTCTTGAATTTGCCGGTTTGAATCAAGCACTCGAAATGATTATGGAACTACTAAGTATGTTTGACTGGAGTTGTTAAAAAAATTCAAAATATTGGTAACTCGAATTAGATCAAACCAAAACAAATGGAAATTTTTGGTTTAAGTTGTTCGTTTAGTGGTTTATGATGGGTTCGGATAAAAAGCAAGTAATCCCTTTTTTCTCCCGCGTTATGACAGACCTCCCCATATAATCTCAAACGTTGGTAGTTATCTGATAAACAACGCCAAATTCTTGGTCATCCTTTTCTTTGTTAATACCAACCCAAAAAAAAAAAAAAAACACTAAACTATGCCTAATTAAAACTAACACCCTAAATTTTTCTGAGTCATCAAAACCCACAACTTTTATCGGTGTGACGAATGTATCTCCTTCACATTTCTGTCCAAGACAATCGGTGAAAATTCTTATGTGGTAGCTCATTTGGATAATAGTTGGCAAACAAAATTGACATGGAAATTGACATGGATCGGATGTGGTTATATTGAAGTCAAAACGACATCATTTTTGAAGTTAACACATCGACAACTAACTTGGACGTGATTAGAAATGATATAAACTTAACTGAATTGAGGAAAAAAAGCCACAAAAAAAAAATTCAAACTAAAAATTTTTTTTGGGACATAAAAAAACCTCAAATTATGCCTATTATGACACATATATCTTTTTTTTTTTTTGTAACATAAAAAATCACAAACTTTACCTACAATAACTATAGTGACACATTTAGCTTCTATTAAGATTCCGTTCAACCAAAATAATGTCATAATCATGTGAGGATCATGTTAACATTATTTGCTTCCGAGTGTTCATGTTCTCATTGATAGAATTTTGACAAAAGGTAAATTTATCACACAAGTACAAATTTGAGATTTTTAGTGTCGAGGAAAAAAATTTAGAATAAATGTACCATAATGGATAGAGTTTTTGGTGACTTTTGCCCCTAATAATAAAGTAAAGTAATTGATTCAAATCCGCTTGTAGGCGGCTTACCTTTCTTTTTCTTTTTTTTTTTTTTTTTTTTTTTTTTTTTGGGAAGGGGGGATGTTGGGAATGAGCTGGTTATCTATTTACCGTTGATGTTGACAGCTTTCAGATTGAACATACTATTCATGATCTCTTGTTTATGAACATCAAAATCAGATAGATGTTTCGTGTTCCCCTTCCAAATATGGTTCGAGAAACCTTTGGTTCCCCGAACCTAAATGCGTCAGTCTACCTAAAGGAATATATCTAGAAAGGTCCGATCTGAAGACAATGTTTGTGTTGAGGTGCAACTCAACGAGCTACTTGAATCAGACAGAAGACCTACATAATCACTGGCCACATGATCGAAAGAACTGGCTGGAAACGATGGAAAAACCTCTGAAAAACCTTACTGAAGGTTAAAGAGAGGTGAAGGGTAATCTTTACTCTTCTAAACATAACTTCTTTGGTTGGCTACAACCGATCTGTCTTCAGTGTGAATTTTCTAACGAGAAACATAATCAACAACAGATGTGTCTTCAATTAAATGCGCCGGAAACAATAACTGTCGCCATAATCAAGGACATCTTTAGATATGATTATCATGCCATACACATTCAATGGCCTAAAATAGATCTTCGACTTGCTGCGACTGGCACAATATTTAGGTAACTCATCATATGTTGATGGAAATAGTGGCTTATGTCAAAACAAACCCTTCTCAAATTAAGGTGTAAACACATGATTATTTCGCCTATTTTACCAGAAGTGTGGTGTAACAATGGTTAACATGAAGAAACATGTTGATATTTCTGTCTCATGTAAAAAGAAATTAATGAGACCAAATCTTCAGAACTTGCGACTGCGTGGTTGCATAACTCTTTAATAAGCAGTAAAATTTGTGTTGGCATAACAATCGTAGACAAGGGCAAACCACACAACGGGTTTAATGCCAGGGAGTGATTTTGTGTAGGTTAACGCTCACATATCATGCCTTCGTAGAATTTAGAAATGTCACGTACGGAGCTATGGGAAAATCGTCAGCAATGCTCTTGATCATACAATTTTGGTAAGAAAAAATAGCATATAAAGACTAAATAACAGGCATCTCTTATTTGTGAAAATAGAAAGGTTCTTTACAACAGAAGAGGCGTAATGCTATTAAGTTTTTAAGCACATCTTCCATCCTGGAACTCCTGACCACCCTTCTGAACTTACAAGAAATGTTCGCAAACAAGGAATTCACAAGGAAAAATAAAGAAAACGCAATCAAGAAAAATTGAACGTACTCACTTGCATCGTCTACTCTATATATCTTCTCTCTGGAAGACATTTGATGGCGATATGAGTTTTGCACCAAAAGCTTCACGTATCAAGCTCGGATGGAAAAATTGTAAGGACAGTGATAGATTAGACAACAAGCATCGGTTTGAAAGCTAATAGATGTCTGTGAGCTATGAAATAGATTGGAAATATTAATACTGGTCTCTGCAAATGGTGCCTTATTGTTATACATTCTTTTAGACATTCTCAGAAGATCTTATTATGCTGAAAGTCCTCAACCTTTTGGATAAAATATAATAAGGCCATAAACATTTAATAGAACGAGCACTGTCTAAGTAATCCTAAACCCTTGCATAACTTGACTTTTCCTCTGTAGCAACCTACGACTGCATTCCTACAAAACATATTTAGGATTTGATGATTTCTGTTTATATGACTTCAACTTCGCATGAAATTTCTCCCAATGACGTTAGAACCGTGCTTTCAGATAGTTTGATAAATGTCTTGTAAGAGCCATAGCTAGGCCATCTTGACAGATGGAAAAGATATAAACTACTTCAAAACTGATTAAGAATGATTTAAAAATAGAATTAGGGAAAATCTCAGACCTGAAGATATATAAAATGATTTGTCGAGACTACCGTTTTTAAATAATCATTGTTGATAGTGAAAGCCTTAGCTACAATATTTGGCACACAAGTAAAATTCACTCTTAGTATGGATAGTGCAAGCCTCAGCTAGATAAGCTTTGGAAATTCAACAAAAGAAGAAGCATAAATCCTGCAATATACGTATAATCCAGAACACTAAATTTTCGTTTCCTCTCGTTTTTTAGTGAGTCATTCCATGAGATACTTTGAAAGTATCTTTAAACCATAAGGAAAGCACAATATAATAATCAGCTGAGGCATCTGGATGATGAACTTGGGCAATATCCAGGCTTGAAGATGATTTAAAAGAGAACAGAGAAGAACATATTTGCCAATGCAACCCCAAAGAACAACTCACTTTGCCCGTACACCAGTCAAATACTGATACTTTGAATTAAACATTGAATAAATCAATGAAAACCTAGTACCTCTATAGGTAGCTAGTAACGAGCCCTGAGCCCTAAATGCTGAATGCAAAATTATGATGTTGTATGTTATAATTACGAACACCATATAATCTCGCGATAGGTAAGAGTAGGATTCCTTCAGCTCAGCTAGCCCTTTTTACATATTTAAAGATAGAAGTAGGCATGTAAAATTCGAAAGCATAATCTCTCAATCAAACTAACCATATGAGGTTTATATAGTATATACGATGTCTCTAAGGCTTGATCTAGGTGTGGACTATAGGAGGCTCCAAAATATAAAACTGTGACACTCGTGTGTCTTCCGTTGTCATCCATCTGTCAGGAAAAGAAAAGTGAAAAAGGATGAAAATCCACTGTTTTGTCTTATTGCTTCTGTTTGAATTGATTTAACGTTGCTTTAAATGATACCTAACCACATCTTTACTATTAGTTTACCTCGTGAACTTTCCACTTCTCCAAATTCTTTTGTCCATAAGTAGAAAAACTCTTTCAACTCTATCTCAAGGTCAAACGAATTATGTTTGGGAGAGAGAGAAATGATCGTAGAGAGAGAGAGAGAGAGAGAGAGAGAGAGAGAGAGAGAGAGAGAGAGAGAAATATAATGCAATTGCATTCCCCCAATTTAAAAATTCCTTTTTCTGCCTTCTTGTAGGGGCTTATACTTGAGAAACATCTTAAAGATCTAATCATCGTAATCGAGTGCATGACACATGGAGAAGGAGAAATCATTTTAATCAATATGAATAATTAAGACGAATGCACTCGAGTGAATGATCATCACAGTCAATGCATGATTGATCGGCAAACGAACGCACATCAATTATGGGGACTGCATAAAATATGACACACTTGATATGAGATTGAGAGAGAGAATTTTGCCAAACCTGGAGCTCAGATTCATCATCATTTGATCGAAGTACACTATGATTAATGACCCAGCTTGGCCACTGCTCATTTTTCCTTCTAAGAAATCTCCAGTCTAAACAGTTCATGACTAGTTCTTTCGCACACTACTGACACTACACCATCCACTCTTGTCTCCGAAAGAGAAGCTTCAAGGGGTACCCACAAATCTATAACATATCTTGCAGAAGCCAAAGCGAAAAAGTAGAAAAGACTATATAATGCAGGGCCAGGTCAAGGCTCTTTAGACCAATAAGGAGAAAAATCAGCACAAATTTGACCATACATATTCTACGATCACTAGAAAGTAAAATATAGAAATAGCAATAAGATAGGAAATACCCATGTTCCAAAAGAGGCAAAAGATGTCTCATGTTGGCATCAAATCCATCATGATCCCACTTATCAGCATCAAACTGGCCTCTCATCTTCAGCTTGTTGCAGCAGCAGGCGGTGGGAGTGCATTGTTATTCGGCTTCTGCTTCGGCCTCTTCCTCTTCTTCTCATAGCTGACCCCCCGCGCCTTCGCCTGGAAGTCGCGGACCTCCCTCAGGTAGAGCCGCACGGCTCGGGCGCCAAACGGGTTCGCCTCGGGCCTCCCCCCGTGCTCCTCGAACGCGGCCCGCAGGCGGCCTATGAGTGCGTCGAGGCTGCCCCAGGCCTGGCGGAGCGGGCATGGACAGGGTGCGGGCGGGTTCGGGAGGCCGAAGAAGGGGCAGTTCTGGTTGTGGACCTTGGTCTTGCCGAATTGGTCGAGGTACCGAAGGAATTCCAGAACATGGGCACCACTGCACATGGTGAGGGACAGTGGTGGCCTGTGGTTCCTCAGGTACTGGCAGAAGGTATTCCAGTCCCGCCGCTTCTGGTTCTCGTAGCGGCTTGGCGTGGGCGGCGACGCTGACATTTGTGACGACGGGCTCGCCCCGATTATGTGGGTATTGATGGTGATTGGGGTGTCATAGTTGGGGTTGCTTGATGATGATTCTGGGACTGGGGCTAGCTCCATATAGGTAAGTGATGGGATGGTCTCTTGAAGTGGCTTTGCTTTAATCTTGGATCTTGATTGGGGATGAGAGATCTGCTAATTTGGTAATATTGGGGTTCTTGCTGATCTAGGGTTTTGCTTCTTTTTTCCCGATTGTGCAAGATCAAGTACCAAGAAAAGGTTATGGAAGTAGAAAGAGAGAGCTCGAGTCACTTTCCTGTCATGTGGAGAGAGAGAGAGAGAGAGAGAGAGAGAGAGTTCTTAATATTCCACACTCCTGCGCAGCTGAGAGAAGCTTTCCTTCAGGTGTTGGAATATAAACAATTCAAAACGAAAGGTGAGATTAAAATAAGGAGGATGGTGGATTTTGCATGGTATTGAGGTGTATTTTATGAAGAGTAGGGCGGACAGAGAGAAAAAATTTTTAAAAAAAGAGAGAAAGCACAGGGGAGAGCTAGAGGGGGTTCCTCTTTCCTTTTTTATCCCCTTGGCAAGATATGATGATCCCTATTGAAATTCAGGAAGACAGATTCTCCTCACACACTCCTTTTTGTGGGTCAAGAAAAAGGAGAAACGAGAAAACTACTGATTCCTGCCATGGAGGATCAGTTGCTTCTTTGGGTGGACGATGGTTTCTGAAAAAGGAAAATGATTTTGCACAGAGAGAGAGAGAGAGAGAGAGAGAGAGGATCAGATCATCAGATTTTTTTTTTTCTCTTTCCAGGAAAAGACCCAGCAACTGAAGTTGCACTGTGCACACACACAACACTCTCTTCCCCTAGATTGCGAGAGAGAATGAGAGAAGACCAGTGGTCAAGACAGAGGCTGTCATCGGGTAATAAGTAAACAAACTGGGAGACTGTTTAGTCAAATGAGGACAACAACAGTTCCTTTCGCTTGTACGCGCACAGTGAAAGCGATGGTGACCCCCAAAAGACGAGAGTGGACAAAAAACCGATTGCTTTGCGCAAGTTTAAAAAAAAAAAAAAAAAAAAACCCAGTCGCAATAATGGCGATCGAGTCTGATATCTCAGTGTTCTGGGGCGCGTCCCCGCCACGCATAAGCGGACATGGTTGGATCGCAACAACGATGTTCGCTTGCAGGAACCTTCACAGCAATTACTCTGCCCTCTCCCTCTCACTCCGATCCAAGCTCAGCGAGGCACTGTACTTGCGATTTTACTTATCATCTGCGAATGAAAGAGAGGTCATGGCCACATTACCATTTATTACATTCAGGTGGCAATTGATGCTGGAGAGAGAAACAGAAGCTGAGTCGAGCCTGAGACATCACTGGACTGTGCATTCTTTTCTGATTCATGATTAAAGAATCCTTTCGCTGATTTCTTTTTTACCTTGTTATTTGGAGAAGAAATGGGGGTGTGCAAAAATGCTTTCGTGAACAGGAATTTTGTTTCTGGATCTCTCGATGTCCCTATTGTCGTTTTCTTTTGAGAATTGGTTTGTGCATCTCTGTAGTCTGGCGCTTTTGTTGACTTATAAACATTGATCTTTGATTTCAAGATGAACGTTTGCTTAAAATTGAAATTATAATAGTCAGATATTCTGGCTGCAAATAAGCTTTTTATATTCGCTCAGTCGCCTAACTTTGTCCTGTCTTTTGTGCTAAATTTGGAAATGGTGCGTTTAGATGGTTTAACTGTATCAAAATAACAAAACAATCACATACCTATCTTATATACTCAAAAGGGTCAAGACCATTAAAAATTCTAAATCAATATATCCATTACCATATTTATCACCAAATAATTTTTTGTGTAATAAAAAAATTCTAAAATGGTACAGTTATGTCATAATAATCCCAAAGTAATTTACCTGTACCACATTTACCATAATTGCACTAAATCTGCTTTTTTCTGAATAAATATTATATGAGTGTATCGTTTTTTTTTTTGTCAAAACAAGTGTACTGGTTGAAGGGTTACTTAAAAAATGTGATTTCTATCGAGAAATTCACTTATATTTTTCCTAAACTTCAAAAATAATGAAAAAAAAAGTGTTGAGATTCATGTGCGCATGTATTGTGTTAGAAAAGCCATGCATTGCATAACTTATATAATATAGAGCTATTAATATATCATAATTAACTTATAATTGATTGGGTTAACTTATAACTGATTGGGTTAAACTTTTAAGTAAATGTAAATCCAATTAAAGACTAGGGCTTTCCCTTGGCAATCTCCTAGATTCATGTATTGAATTTCTATTGCCCATTTTTAACAAATGATACAAAAACTGATGGTTAATTAGTGCTCCACCACCAATGAAGGTATGAAACTTCCGTTGTGCACTTTTAAGAAATGGTATTAAAGCTGATACTTGAGCCAATGGTTGATTTGTGCTCCACTACCAGTGAAGGTATCAAACTTCTGTTGCACACTTTTAACAAATGATATTAAAGCTAATAGTTGAGCCAATGGTTGATTTGTGCTCCACTACCAGTAAAGGTATCGAACTTCTGTTGCACACTTTTAAGAAATGATATCAGAGATGATGATGGAGCTGATAGTTGATTTGTGCTCTACCAATTGAACTTTTTCCATGCACTTTTAATAAACGATACCAGAGCTAATAGTTAATTGATGTTTAACTCTCAATTTATTCAATCAGAGTTGATAGTTGATTGCCGTTTTACTCCCAATTTATTCGATTGACGCTTGTTTCAAGTGGAAATTGTTACCATGGTTAGTTTGGTGAAAAGAGACCACAGATAATTGGTCTGGTGACACAGTATGAAAACTAGGTGATGCAATATGAAATTAGCAATAATGATGGCTACTTTGCATATATTTTTAAGATATACAAATAAGTTGTGTTAGAGAATTCCAACATCGGAGAATTGATATGAAGTGGAATAGTTAATATATTATCCTAATTGACTCATAATTTATTGGCTTAAACCATTAAGTGACGACAAGTTAGATTCAAACTTTGGACTTTTCCTTAACAATATTTTTAACTGAAGGTAATAGACTTTTGCGCACTCTTATCTAATCTGAGATTGCATTTTGCCCCTTGAGTTTTTAGAATCGGGGCA
Organism: Eucalyptus victrix; assembly: GCA_016097545.1. Lineage (NCBI taxonomy): Eukaryota > Viridiplantae > Streptophyta > Magnoliopsida > Myrtales > Myrtaceae > Eucalyptus > Eucalyptus victrix. The sequence goes on from CM027842.1 coordinate 53,109,881, forward strand.
AAATTTGCCCTAGCATTTCAAATTTTGCAATTTACACCTAACTTTTTGAAAATGGTAACAATATGTCTTCTAGCTTTGACATAAGTAAAAATTTATTTAGAATTCTAACCACTTGACTACACATTACTAGCTATGGAAGGCAAATCAGTCATACATTATCTATATTTTTGCGAAAAAAATAATGACCACTCAAAATACATTTTAAAGCTCAATCTCAACATTTGGCAGATTCTCACAAGAGCATTTAGTTACATGGTCTCACATGCAATATATTTTTAAATTATTTATCTTCTTTTGATATATATATATATACTTATATGAAGAACTTGTCTTCCATAATCAGTCATGTGTTGTCAAGTTGTTGGAACTTGTAGCAACCGTTAGTCAAAATCAATGCTAGACAATAAGTTAGAACTAATTTATTTAATTTCTGGTCAAATCACCAAAAAATGAAAACGTGAGGGGTATTAGAAAAAAAATTGGGGGCAAATACCCTCTTCAAATCATACTGGATTTCATATGGGCAAATATTCTCCTTCTTATTTTCTGAAAAATACTGTCTCTCATATGTCCATCTCTTTTTATTATTTATTGTGATTTGTCCCATCATATTATATATTTAGATTTTTCTCTCATGAGATTGGTAGACATGTAGGTGAAGGGAGTGGTGGGGTTGGGTTTGGTCAGAAACCTACAATGTCGTACTGGGAATTTAAAGCATGATTGTCACACAGTGGATTTTATTAATCGAATTAAAAAAATAGAAAACGAGGGTTTTTATCAATTATTTTTATATTCCTTTTCACTAGGATTGAGGAACATCCCACTGGTTATATGTAAATGGGAAGTTACCGTTTTTCCACTTACAGTATGGAACAGACTTCCTGCATCTGGAATCGCAAAACCCACAGATAGAGGAACTATTCATATTTATCTATTTGATGACCACTTTATGGCTCGAGAAAACTTTTTTTTTTGATTTATCTATTGGTAATTTCCTAGTTCTGATAAAGACGAACGAAATTCAGATGACGCTCCATGGGGGAGCCCCGCCTACCAAGGCTACAAGATGTGAAGGAATGTCAAAACACTGATTAATCCGTACCAACTCAAATTAAAAATCAAACAGAAATACTAAATTCTGTTGGATTTGCACGTCAATATAACTATAGCTGGTTTTAAAATGATTGGTTTTATCCTCTCTTTTTTTTTCCAAAGTTGCAAAAAACGTTATGATCCTAAGTGTTGTTATCTATGTATGAGTTATATTGATTACCCTTAATTAAGAAAATTTAATGCAATGAAAAGTTACAAGTTCCCCCATTTTAATATTTGATAGGCGTCCAGGGTCATTTTTTAATATAATCATATTTTTGTGCTTGTAATTATATATACAAAAAAATAATCCACCTATTTAATTTTCTTTCAAGCTTGGATTATGTGGAATGTTTTACTTTTGCTTTCATAAAAAGCAAGTTGCTCCATCAATGAAATAATTGTCTATCTAAAAATGGTAGTATTCTTTTCTATTCACTTAAATATACTTACATATTAAAAGATGAAGTTTCTATGATAAGCCTTGTCCATATTAGAAACGCAGGTCTAAAGGGTTTAAGATGAAGCCAACCAAAATTAAAATGAGATATTCGGGTTGCTTTGAAGATTTAGTTCTATTAATTGAAATTTCTTGAGATCAATATTATCGCAGGTTGGCCAACACTAGGATTAGGGTTCCGACAGATCCTCAATTATATATATATTATCGCAGGTTTAGTTCTATCATGTGTACTTTTTCACACGTTGTTGAAAACGTGCTTTTCTTTTTTACAAGTCTATCCTCAAAATAAATTTAGAACTTTTTTTTTTAATAATCACCATAAGCCAAGTGAGACAAATTTTTGGTGCCCCGAATTTAAAGTGGTCAAAATTAGTACGATTTTGAAGGTACGTATACATACTTGAAGCTCTGGAAAAATTCAGTGGATGCGCAGCTTAACTCACTTGCAAAACTAGTTTCTGTTGAAGTGAACATGAGAAGTGGAATTAGGACAACTGAAAATGATCATTGCATGTTGCTGCGTGAAGATCTAGGAGAGTGGAATTTGTCCTCTTTAAGGATTTCAAGTTGCACGGAGCTTAGAAATTTATCGCCCCAACAAATTTGGATGAATACCGAGGTTCACATCGCCCCCCGGTTGCTGCGCACAAAGTCCCCTGGCTTTCCGGGGAAGGTGATATCTAACTTTATTGTCCAGAAAATAAAAATAAATACAAATCATTTCTCAGTCATGAATTGTATACAAAGTGGATCAAATTTTGGACCTAGAAATCAGATTAGCCAAGACATATATTTACACCAACGCTTCGTTTGTTTCGTGAAATATGTGGCATTTTTGCAAAATATTTTCCACTAAATTATTTTTCAAGAAAATGATAATATTTTTCGGTACTTAATTACAACCTAAAAGTGAACTAAAAAATATTTTTTGTCGTTTGGTAAGAAAAATCCAGTTTGATTTTTTATAAATAGACACGCACTATTTGGGCGTTAATAACTTGTGTATGGGTAGCCGAGGAATCGAATATGAGCACTACAGTCTCAAGTTCGGCCTTGGTGGACTCTGACTCAGGCATTGTGATCAGGGCATGGACAATTGGGTCTTGGCCTAGGGTGCCAAAGACCCAGTCCTAGACACTAGGGACTTGGGAACTACCGTTGGAGTTTTCGTGCCAAACGTAAAGTTTCAAGTCAAAGTGTAGATACTTAGTCATATATTTGGTTGAAAATCATTTTCCTGAATTTAAATATAGGTTTTTCGTTAATTATGATAATATTTTCCATAGATTCATTTTCCTAAATGAACTAAATGCTGAAAAAATAAGGAGAATATGTTTTTGCAAAACAAATGAAGCCTTACAAGAGAAAAAAAAAAGAATTATTTAGAACATCAAACTACTTTCTAATTTTTGTGGCCAAAAAGGAAAATAATTCATTCAATTTTTTTGTGAGTTTGATTAGCAAGATACCCACCAAATTTCCAAAAACTAACATTTTGCAGTGTCAAGATTATAATCATTAAATAAAGAAGAAGAAAACAATTTGAACCAAGGTCGTTTAATTTAGGTTATTTCCGCATGAAAATGAAAGGAGGCAACAAATGAACTTAGGAAGCTTCACGGCAAGTTCCCCTGTTCTTTCATTCCTCTCCTTGCCTTGGGCCGCAAGACGTACAAAAAATCCAATATTCTGAGAATGACTTTACTGCTAATCACAATCACTATCTCGCACACGCGTGTAATGTTTTTTGAGTGTAAACCATACATTTTCAGCGGCTCTATACTTTTTTTTTTATGACGAATCTGATTTTTATCCATGGCGTAATTAATTGTTTTCAATTCGGTCCTTGTGCTAGAGTCCTTGATTGTACAACAATGTTAGTGAAACACACCCTTTTTCTTGTATGCAATATCATACTAATGCACCTTTAGAATACATGATTTTTTTTTTTTTTTTTAACATCAAAGGATGGACTTATCTCAAGATGGTATAAATATTTTGGTGAAAAATTTGTTGCACGGAAAAGTTTGGCGTGTTTAAAGATTAAGACAGTTACAAGATTTCTAATCAAATTCGCAAAAATAACATTTTAGAATTATTATTAGATTCACCGTCAGTGCGAAAAATCTTTTATACATTATGGCCAATGGTGGACATAATAATGATCCAAAGTTTGATGTGGACCCTTTTAATATTGTTATTTTTCTCAACTTTGAAAATGGTATTATTATTATTCTTCTTGGGCCGTTTTCCTTTTTTTTTTTTTTTTTTAAATTTTTTTGGGGTAGGAGGAGCCAAATGATCTGTTGGCTAATTGGAAGGAATTATTTCTCTAGACAGTTAGCTATAGTTCATTTTCATGGAAACCGCGAGGTTCTCCTAAAGCGAAAATGACCCGACGTTGCATGCGCCCCTAAATTGAAATATCAGAGAAATGATTATTCAATAAGTGAGGTCGGAAATCCTGGGAAATGCAAAGATCCTCATGCCGAGCCGTTGAAATTTCTCGGCCGATGCCGCTCCTCTCTGGCACGTAATTAATGATTAAGACCACTTCCTGGAATGAACGAATAAAAGCTGTCTCGCTTATGACGAAATTTGCCAACGTCAATTTCAAAATTGAAGTCGGCAGATGAATTGTTTCGAGACATTATCTGTCTTGTCTCACCAACGTACTCAATCGGCCGTTTTATGAGGGTCTGATTCGAGAGGAAAAGGAAAATGATTTAAACTTATTTGGTGAAATTGGGGCCCAAGCCGCTCTGCGGAATTCATGTACCTGAAATTGGCATCCAAAGTCAATGATAAATTTGCAATTTTTCCCACAAACTACGGTCGAATTTATTGAAGAGAGATCATCATGCGTGCTTTGATAGACCAATTTAACTAATTTGGTCCTAAACCGTGAAACCCATTTTCGGACCACGGATTAATTTGAGACAGGGAAGATATGGAATGATTATGTGATGGAATGTTTATAATTTCCTGCTGTAATTAGCATTGCTTAAGGTAAGAGAATGGAATTTGGAGGGTTTTTAGGCTTTGGAGCTTCCTTCAAAGCTAAGGGATTAAAGGAGATTAACCGCATCTGTCTTTTGAATGTGGCAACATGGCTTTTAAAAAATTTTCACTGTCCAGATGGGAGGGAATATTGTACGCATAGGTGTATCAATTAGGAAAAGATCCCTCTCCTTTAGTGCTATTTTTTCGGGACAAAAGCTTTTTTCTTTCGGTGGAAAGAGATTCGTTAATTTATGTCGTGTTCACGTCATGCTCTCGAAAATGCGTCGTAACTGTTCTCGAATCGTATCTAGTGGGTACTTAACTTGCGACAGATGCAATCTTAAATCATTGCCACTCGTGTTGATCAAGTCAGTCTAATGTGACGAACCAAACTTTTTAGGATGTAATCGAAAGAGATTCTGGCTTGCTCCTTCATATAAAACGTCCTGGAGATGATCAAAGCTTTTAAGAATCTTGAAAAGCCATATAATTCATTGCTTGTTATCTGAACTTTCGAAGGTGATCATCCTCCTCTTCCAAAAAAACTGCAGTAGAAAAGGCAGTGCCTGTAATGGTGATCATTTAATCAATCATGGGTATTGGCTTGGACCAATTTGTCATGATGTGATGAATTATTTGCTTTGGATAAAGGTCAACGGTGATGAATTATTTGCTTTTGAAAATTCCATCCAGAATTAAGAAAAAAAGAAAAAAAGAGGAGAAGGCACAGTAGAAGTGACATAAATGCACTACAACCTCTACAAAGGAGTGAGTAACTATGACATGACTGCTCTGCAGAAGCTTATATGGAAAGAGAACATTGCAGCCGACCTGCTCCATTAAATGTAACCATTCACGACAATCCACTTCACTGCTTCCGCAAAATTGAGGTGCCACAAGCACGAATGTGAAGAACGAAAAGACAAAAAAGAAAAAGAAAAACAGAGACTTGTAAAGAATGAATTTGCTGTCTAAGGAGATTCTCTTATGAATTCTTCCAACCATTCTAGGGATACTAAAGATGACTGGTGACCATGTTCATTGTTTTGCAATAAAATAGAAAGTCACTTCTTTTTGGGACTACCTCCATGATATTGGTGAAATATCAAATTATACCTTTTTCAGCAGAAAATAATAAGAAAAGAGAACCGTCTTGAAAGCAGGTGTGCTGGTTTTACTTCATGGTGTCCAGAACAATCCAGCCAAAGAGAAAGTAACAAGAACTATCCCGCTGCACCCACGAGGCCATCTAGTGACAAATCTATGGACTAGGACTTTAGGGTCAAAAAGCTTCTTTTAATGGCATCATATCATAGGAAAGAATCTGAACGATTATTTCTCATGATGATGATCCATCAAATCTGATATGACAAGTTTTCTACTTGGGCCAATGCCTTCACTTTCTTACCATGGAGCCAGACCATTCAAATCACAGATGCCTTTTGAAGATGATATCAAGCTCATTTTGCATCATGGACTGAGGATGAGACAAATCCAAGCCTAAGCATTATATATTTGACAGATTATAACTTTACAAGCTGATTGAAACAGAGAACAATGGGCAGAAGAGCACAGATTGGGAAGTCCAATTACATTTAGCTAAGTACAGCAGCTTTCAGAGATTGATAGAAGTGACCGCTAAAATGTGAGGAGCTTTTATTTAGCTGCCTCTACACAAACTGGATGGGGGCAGTAACGGAAACAGCTTCTTTTATTAGATCCCGTTCTCGCTTGGGGTTCCCATCATTATGCGCTGCAGGCATTTAGCGAAGAGATAAGAGTTTTAATCATAAAGAGACTCGAGAAACCGTGGGAAAGAAATGGACAACGGGATATGGATTACCTGAAAGCATGACAGCGCGTAATGAACATCGTTTTCTGAGATCTGATGGTGAACAACCAGTCTAACTCTGAAGATATACATCTCAAAATCAGTTTGCTAATACATGATTTGTCAAGTTCACTACAAATATATTATTTGTTAATTGATGGTCCATATGGGGAAATCTAGTCAAAACAGATGATCATCAAAGGCTAAGCATGACCTGGTTGAGGTCTCCGGCATGACTAGTATTCCATGTTCTTCCAGGTTCTTGCACAGTTTCTGCACTGTCATGTTCGAGCCTTCGTTGATATCAAAGTATATCTGGTCAAAGCAAAGAGTGGGATATCACTATCAGTAGCGTTAAGGAGCCATGGCTATTAAGCTCTGAAGAAAAGATTCCTGTGAAATAATGAGGATCTCTTTTTACACTACTTGAACAGCCGTACTTACGATATTAGTCTCCACAGAAGCAACATTCAATGCTAACCCTCTAATCTTGTTTAGTCCCTCTGAAGATGACATCACATACATGAGAAGCGCAAACGGGATTAAGCAGTGAGTGAATCACAAGGATAGAGTACGTAAAGGAACTACGAAGTGAGTTGTCGAGTACCTGCCAAAATCTTTGCTTTCTTGTGATCATTTTCAAGCTTTCCAACATTTTCACGTAGCGCAACAAGTGCAGCAGCACATAAGATGCCCACCTGCCTCATCCCACCACCTAAGGTTTTCCTCAGCCTTCTAGCCTGAAATAATGAACTTAGAATCATTAGATTATTGAATTTGAATACAAAACAGAAGATGCAATTAATACATGCACACAGGTTAATACCTTTGTGATGAAGCTCTCGGAACCAACAATAACAGATCCAACAGGGGCGCCCAGACCTTTTGATATACAAATCTACCAACAGTTCAACCAAATTAACAGAGAATCATTTTCGGATGCAGTCCAAAGTAGAATCTTGGTCGAAAGCAAACTCATGTGATGCCAATTGAACGTACCGAAACTGAGTCAGCAGCTTGTACCAGCCTATCTACTGGAACTCCAAGTGCCTAACAGAGTAAGATGAATGCAATCATTATAGTTAATGTTCACATGATGCAACTATGTAAAATCATCTCTAGATAATTTTTACTCACAACTGCAGCATTAAAGATGCGAGCCCCATCTATATGAAGCTTTAGACCATGCTTCTTTGCCAATTCTCCGACTTTATCAGTATACTCAACTGACAAACATTTACCACCAGTACTGCATTCGACAAAAATGATATCATAAGACAAGCAGAAATGAAAAAGAATAAAGTCAATGATAAAATACATCATCCCAAATCCAGACATAAAAATGGCTCCATGGACTAAACGCCCAAAGTAAATAACTAGCAATCCATGGATAGAGCTTCAAAATCAGATCTAGTCACTAGTCCTCTCTCCAGCATCATCTGCCTCGTGTTCGGGGTAATTCTGGGCATGGCCAGCTCCCATGTTGTAACATGAGGCCGTTGACAGATCAAGAGAAAAAATCGGATATAGTTCTACCAACAGACTGTTAAACAAACCACATAATTCAAATGGTTATAGCGGATTAAATTGATCCGGCATTTCATGAGTTCAAATTTGAATAGCTTGGAAGCAAACAACATCCTTTCTTCACCCAACAGAACAGAGTCAGTGATGTTGAATGGCAAGAGAAGACCTTCAGGGAAAGCAAATTATTTTCAAGCAGGAATTGAGTGACTAAATATTTATGTTTTGCCAGCAAATAGCAATTCCCAATAAAATTTTAGAGAATTATATCCCACGTAAGCCAAACAGGGCCCTTAACTTCAGCTGAACCCAATGTGATGAAAATTGCACCAAAAGCTAACTAAGCACAATAATTAAATACAATCTTGCCAGAACATCTCATGGAAAGTTTGATAGATAAGAGTTTCCTTACTTTGCATGTGAGTTCTCCAAGCAAATAAGCCTAGTAGTTGGATACACAAGCGCCCCTTTTGGATCCCTTATGGCAGCTTCAATCAAATCAATATCCATCGTTCCATCCTCGTTATTCTTCACCGTCCTTGGATGAACACCTCCAATTGTGGAAATCCCTCCATTCTCGTAAATATGTATGTGGCAGTTGTCTCCGAGAATGACTTCGCTTCCTCGGACCTCACAGTGAACAAGAACGCTGATGAGATTTCCCATAGTGCCTGATGGAACAAAGAGGCCTGCTTCTTTGCCCGTGATCTTCGCCACCTCTGTTTCTAAGCGTTGTGCTGTTGGGTCACTACACAAGACGTCGTCATCAACTTCGGCATCGGCCATTGCCGCCCGCATTGCCTCGGTCGGCTTGGTGACAGTGTCGGAACGAAGATCCACGGTCTTGGTCACCATTTTTTTCCTGGAATTAACCAACGATGGGGGAAAATCAAATGGGATTGAAGGTATAAATATACAGAAACTCGTCAGCATCTGGTCATCCAAGGATTTCACTTTCTACAGCTATCGCAATTATACGCCATAAGCAGTCTTAATTACCCTATCTTGTTTTGTGAATTAATCAACATAAGCAATAACGAAAAGGGGAGCAAAGAATCCTGAAACTTACACCATTATCACCTTCTCAGAATCATATATTATCTGCTTCAGCCAAAAATTTCAATTTTTGGAGTCACTATGGATTCATATCAAAAGAAGATGGAAACGTGTAACTCTCATAGTCTGGTTTGAGCAGAGAAACTCGAAAGATCAATTCAAGAGGGAGAGTAAAACGAGAAATTTCGACAAACAGACGTGCTGCGACATAATTCTAGAAATAAACAGATGCTGAGAATGACGCGAAAGACATGAAACGATGTGACATGATCAGAAGCTCCCCGCAAAGATCATCTCTGCTTCAAAAATACCCATCAAGAACGAACTCTTGTTCCGAACGGTCGATCTTCTTTAAAAAACGTCCTAAAGAGACGCCACTTCACCCATATTCATGCTTAATTCCACACAAGCCATCGAAAAAATTCCAAAGATTAAACTCCGCATGTCTGATTGCGTGTGAAAGTTTTCATGATCATACCTGCTTTGAGTAAAAAATGCTACTTGATCTCCTGGTCGTTCGACTCCAAAATCCGAACTTCAGGTGCGCTTAATTAGCTGAGAGAGAGAGAGAGAGAGAGAGATAAAGGGAAGTAACCGCCACGTTCTCTGTCAGTCACGGAAATGCTGACAGTTCACTAGAACCTGAAACACAACCACCCAACAAAAGGAAGCAAAACACCCAAAAAAAGAAGAAGAAAAAGAACAACTTTTATTCATCACATAATAAAACCTCAAAGCAAATTCAAAGCAATCTAAACATAAAGAGCTTATTAGAAGATTGCTAGAATCTAGAGAACCGAGAACAAAAATACGTTGCTTCTGAATCTTTGAATTGAAAGAACCTCTTACAGGATAATCAAAAAGGCATGAAAATTCAGGAATGGAATACATCCAAGAAAAAGCCCAGCCAAAACTCCACCAGGGACAGACAGGTATAAATGCATACGAAAGCACTTCTGTTTGGAGAGACGCACGTCACATGTTGGCCCCAAAAGGAAATCACGCAGAGATCGAAAGAGAGAGAAAATTTTGAGCCATTGGTTGTGGCATCCAGCAAGGCAGACAACAATCGCATGCATGCCATCCAGGTGGTGGATAATATCACGGCTTTAAGTTGGGCAATTGCAATCTTGCGCATTAAATTTTTTCCCAGGAAGGAAGACAAATATGAAAATTATAGGAAAGCAAATCTCTCAACATCATTAGCTTACCTCAGAAATCCACTTCCTCAATTATGGGCATCCTTCTCCGTGAGCTAATGTGAGAAAGAGTCCTAACTCTGCGCAAGTATTTATGGTTGGACGAATTGGGTTTTGTTTTTTCCATCGAGAAAGTGACTCTTCCTTCCTGGAACTTTCTTGCAAGCCACTGTTAGATTGTGGCTTTTTGAAATTTTCCAGGGAAAGAAATAATTCGTAGCGGCTTCCTATTTGCTAGGAGGATGATAAATAAGCTTTGCTCTTTAGTGGCTGCCAACAAAGACGGTGACATGTTAAATCAGCCCTTTAAGCCTCAGGTCAGGACCACAAGTTACGAGGATCTACTTCCTGTTCAATAAACATATAAAAAACCTACATATTAACAAGTGGGAGAAGGTAGAGCGTCCGTTCGGCGAATTCGCGATAGGAAAATTCAACCGCCGAGGTCCAGAACTTAGAAATTTTGCCCAATGCGAACGATGGTTCCTAGAAGAAGGAATTTTCTTGGAACAATCCAAGAGCCTCTTGTCCTAATAATATCTTTGTTACAGAGGGTGGTCAGAGGGACTGCTACAATCAGGAGTCTCTTACGCCTATAATTATCTGCTTGAGATGAAGATGATAAGATCGTTTAGACAACGTCATAAATGGAGTGCATCACCGCGTAACATAAACACAAATAATCTCCAGGTTCTGGAGAAGAAACGGACTCGTAAAAAGTTAAAAATCTGAGAATCTTTGGAGTCCGTCGATCCTCAAGGTCCTTCATCGAATGAGGACCTAACGTCCAAAAGTGCATGAACTTGTGGTTCGTCTTTGAAAAGGGTCCCATCAATCGAAGTCAGTGTAAACTTTCGAAAAGCAAATTTTCCGTCTTCTTTTTCCATATTCATGAATGCTATTCTCAAGTCGAGAATCTCCGAGCACAAGGGCCCTTCATTTCCCTATCGAAAAGGACCAATCCACGAACCGAGACCCAACGCTTATTTTGAGACGTGCACGTTTGTCTGGAGAAAAGAGAGAGAGCGCGCGTGCAGAGAGAAGAGAGAGGAGAGAAAAGGGCTTTCAATGTCCTGACAATTGGCTCCATATGCGATATGTGACGCACTCTTAAGAGCCTTCTTATTTATCAGGCTGGCATCTAAAGGGCACTCAATATTTTCTCGTTTATCTAGGTTACCCAGTAAGAGAACAAATGTGACAATCGAATCATATAATTTAAACCATTACTTACAGAAGGGAGACGAACAAATGGCCGCACGGTCGCTCTCCTCGATAAATGTATGAAGCCAACCGAGAATGTTCTAATTTGTTTGCAAATTGCAATGACGGGAATATGACTTGTTTTTCTATAGTTGTACCGTGCAAGCAGGCGAGAAGGGATTGGGGAGAGCGTGGCTATTTATGCAGCTCTCCGATGGCGGCTCGTGCTTATCGGAGTCGTCGATGCAGTCAGATGAGATGTTCGGTTTGGCTTCCTCTCTCTCTCTCTCTGATTAGCTGTGATGTCGATCTTGATGCAGATGACTATTAAATAAGGGTCGATTAATGCTTTGTGGGTGTCGTGGTTGACTGCTTTTGACCGGTGGTACTGGAGAATCGAAAATGGATTGGACAAGGGGACCTCAACTTGCCTTCTTCAACATACTGTTTTTCTCGCTTTACACGTGATGGATGTATCGAAATCAAATTCTTGTTTTAGTATTATTTAATAAGTATCTTGAGACCTAAGGTGTTTTCGAAAAAAGTTATTGATATAATATCGAAATCCCATGTAATTGTTCCCCTAATTCAGATTTAGGACTATTTTTAGAGTTTCAGTATCCTTAATTGGTCAAGTCGTGAGGCATATATGATAGACAACCAAACAAATAAAAAATGACGAATTGTGTTACAAAAAATTGCATTTGTTTCGTAAAAAATTGATTATCAAAGAATATTTTTCTAGTGGATTGTTTAGAAGAATGAGTCTACGGAATACCTTTTGTGGAGTCAATGAAAAACTTATGTCTAAATTTATAAAAATGACCTATTTTAATATTAAAATCTATTTTTCAAAATTTGAGTAGACCCCTGCGCTTGGGTCCTTGGCACTTGGGTCCACATCCCCTGAGGTCAGGCTGAAGATCCCAACGCCAAAGCCCGGGACCCTAGCAGCCAGGCCCAATTCTCTCAAGGACGTGCCCATATCCCGTGAGGCTGGTGATCGTGTGACGTTCTAATACTTTCCCTTCTATTTGTTATGGTAGCAATTATTGTGTTGTATAGAAAGAAAATGACATATGAAATTAAAATAAATCATCATTTGTTGTCAAGTAAGATCTCACTTGATATGTGTTACAACAAATAAGGTATAATCAGCACCGTAAGATTTTAATATTAGATCTAGCATTTTAATTACATAGGTTTGATGAAAGTTTTATTACGATTACAAAGTGCCACTAAATTGATGAATATAAGGACAGTGCCATGGGTTGGGCTATACATTTAAAATGCCCAAAATGTCTTTAAGACACACAAACTTTAATAGAATCTATTTGTATGGTTTATGTCTATCCATAAGGTCATTAATATTTTTAGGCGGGATCGATATGCCCCGGAAAGCAAATAGGACAATTATGCATTCTACACACATTGCTAATAATTTTGGCGGTTTCAAAATATTTTTTTGACTTATTGAAATTTAGAACAGACTCTGAGCTCCTCCATATTTATGGACACCTAGTTTCTTAATTGCAAATTACATCATTCCTTACACCACTTCTTTTAAATCTAGCTATTAATGCTCTCTAAGCTTGCAAGCCAAGCCCTCATTCATGCATTTTACTTAGCCAATCATGGTCTCTCTCCTATCATTATCTTCAATTATTCTAACCTTTGCCACTTCCCCATCTTGCATGAAGTTCTCAAGTGCAATTTCTCTTATTCCTCCTAAAACAACAAGGCGGAGTTCCATACATTTTCTTCCAAGCTCCACAGTTTATCTAATTTTTGTTATCTTTAGTTTTAGTCTCACTTCAAGCATCTTTCAAGGTAAAATTCATGGCATTCATTTTTTTTTTTATCTATTATAAATTTTGATTTGAATATATTATGTATAATTAATAATTGTTATTGTTTGTTTTAATTTCAAGGCGATTAAGACTTCATTCAATTCTTTGACTCAAGGTAAGTGAAACTCTGGGGGCTAAACAATATTATTAGATCCATGTTAAAAGGAATTAATGATTACATAATGAGATAATAAGAGGAAAGAACACATATGAATGATTTTATAAGATTTTGTGCCATAGTTGATGCCATGTTCATTCAAGATGGTTGGTTGAGGTCTATTTGTGCCTTTTGTTATTAACATCACAGGAAAGATGTCATTAGAATATGCTATAAGTCATTCCATATTTCATGAATGAAAACATAATTGAGTGATTTCAAGAGGATTCTAAATCACTTCGATGGGCAAAAGTGTTGGAAAGATGAACTATGCATGTAATGGGGAAAAATAGTAATTTTGTGTAATACAAGGGCAAGAACGTAAATTCACATCGTATAAATTCTTCTTTGAACAGTGAAATTTATTAGGTAATATAATTATTATTAGTGATTAAGTTAGATTAATTAAAGGAAATGAAATTGGGTAAAAATTTAAATATTGTAGAATGTGGGCTATTTTGTAACTTTGAAAAGCTAGAGGTTTCATATTCTAAAACTGAAAATTATGGGGGCTATTTCATGTTAAGGATGCTGATGATGGTCGGTTGTTGGTTAGTTTTACACCTAATTGCACGATCTAGGCGGTGTATCTAACTAGTTAAAGTTTGGTTTCATCTGCAAAAGTATTTTGAAAATTTGATATGCAAGTAGCATTGGAATTAATGTTGTGTGATATGCACGACAAAATTATATAGAATGTAGTATGAAGATATAATGGCGCATTTAATTTTGAAAAGCCCACTTTATTACAAGGAAAACAACAAGAGACTAATACATTGTAAATTGATGACGTGCTATTGTGCTATTTCGAATTTTTGAACCTGTTTTCAACTGAATTAATCGGGCATTTCATTGATGCGTCTATAGGGTTATTTTCAGAGCCGATCACTCTCCAGATAACTAGACTAGCTGGAGAAGTTATTAAGGACTTTAAAGCAAATAAACTTGAGAATTCGATCAGGAATCGGCTTCTCGATCGTGCTTATCTTTAGAGGCTATTACGGCACAGTTAAAAATCGATTTGAGATCAGAAATAGGTCTGTTTGACTAAGATGTGTGGCCGATCGTGGGTGACTCCTCTAAATTGGAAAATTCTCGTTAATCGACACTAATTTGATTTTACTGTCGTTTTGGTACCTTGTGTCTGTAATTGAATTCTCGAGATTTTCACGACAATCGAGTTGCCATTGAGTCGAGTGGGTTCATTGTGGCTCGAAGAAAATCGATCATAGATCATTTGCCCTAAAAAGTTCTGAAAACTACTTGGTAGTCTAGGTCATGCTAAACACATGTCGAATGGAAATTAACCTCCGATTTAAGTCCGATTTTAGAAGTTGAAGATTTTATTATGTCACAATAAATTCTAGAACCCATGATTCAGTGTCAAAAGATTTTTCTGACAACTGAGACTTTTTGGGAAAAAGTCGTCGTGTGGCCGTTTTCGTGCGAAACAAGCTGAAGATTAGTTTTGATGGCAAAATCGAGAAGCATGAGGGATTCATGGATGAGGAAGATTATCGATTTGTTAATTGAGACATCAATTGATTTTATGAGAGCCGATCGAGGATAATCAAGAGAGAATTGAATCAAATTGAAGCCACCCCACTTCAATTTCGTAACGCCCCTTTAGCCTAGCATTTTTGGACCATTTGGAAGGTTTAATGGAGTGTTTGGTGGTTCAATGTGAGCCAAGGAGTTATACTTGGCCTAGGTTAAAGCTTGAAAACCAAGTTTGGAAAAAGAAGGCTATGTGGAGCCCTCACCCCTCATCTTTATCCATCACTCTCTTTCTCTCACCTCAACCGGATAGCCTTCTCTCTCTCATCCTCCCTTAGTGCGACACCAGCCAACAAAGGAAGAGCAGGAGCCGCTCGCCGTCGCCAACAAGCCACCTGGACACCGCACGCCGCCCGCCGTTCCGCCATCGCCAATAAGTATCTTGAGACATTTGTTACTAAGGTGTTTTTGAAAAAAGTTATTGATATGAGGTTGAAATCCCACGTAATTGTTCCCCTATCAGAACTCTTTTTAGAGTTTCGGCATCCTTAATTGGTCAAGTTGTGAGGCATATATCAATATGATAGACAACCAAAAAAATAAAAAAATGACGAATTGTGTCATAAAAAATTCCATTTGTTTTGCAAAAAATCGATTATCAAAAAAGTATTTTTCTAGTGGATTGTTTAGAAGAATGAGTCTAAGGAATACTTTTTGTGGAGTCAATGGAAAACTTATGTTTAAATTTATAAAAATGACCTATTTAATATTAAAAAATATTTTTCAAAATTTGAGTAGACCCCTGTGCTTGGGTCCTTGGCACTTGGGTCCACACCCCTTGAGGTCAGACCAAAGATCCCAACACAAAGCCCGGGACCCTAGCAGCCAGGCCCAATTCTCTCAAGGACGAGCCCATATCCCTTGAGGCTAATGATAGTGACGTCCTAATATTTTCCCTTCTATTTGTTATGGTAGCAATTATTGTGTTATATAGAAAGAAAATTGCATATGAAATTAAAATAAATCATCATTTGCAAGTCAAGTAAGATCTCACATGATATGTATTACAATAAATAAGGTATAATGAGCACTGTAAGATTTTCATATTAGTCTAGTGTTAAAAATACATAGATTTGATGAAAGTTTTATTACGATTACAAAGTGCCACTAAATTGATGAATATAAGGACAATGCCATGGGTTGGGTAATACATTTAAAATGCCCAAAATGCCTTTAAGACACATGAACTTTAATAGAATCTATTTATATAGTTTATGTTTATCCATAAGGTCATTAATATTTTTTAGGCGGGATCGATACACCCTGGAAAGCAAATAGGACAATAATGCATTCTGCACACATTGCCAAATTAGCAGTTTCAAAATTTTTTTTTTTGACGTATTGAAATTTAGAACGGACACTGAGCTCCTCCATATTTACGGACACCTAATTTCTTACTTGCAAATTACATCATTCCTTACATCACTTATTTTAACTCTAGCTCATTAATGTTCTCTAAGCTTGCAAGCCAAGTCCTCATTGATGCATATAACTTAGCCAATCATACACTCTCTCCTATCATTATCTTCAATTATTCTAATCTTCGCCACTTCCCCATCTTGCATGAAGTTTTCATCTTCTCATCTTAAGTGCAATTTCTCTTATTCCTCCTAAGACAACTAGGCGGAGTTCCATAAATTTTATTCCAAGCTCCACAATTTATCTAATTTTTGTTATCTTTAGTTTTAGTCTCACTTATCAAGCATCTTTCAAGGTAAAATTCATGGCATTCATTTTTTTTATCTATTATAAAGTTTGGTTTGAATATATTATGTATAGTTAATAATTGTTCTTATTTGTTTTATTTTCAAGGCGATTAAGGCTTTATTCAATTCTTTGACTCAAGGTAAGTGAAAGTCTGGGGGCTAAACAAGATTGATCCTTATTTGATTTTAACTTAAAGTAGAAACAATATTATTAGATCCGTCTTAATGATTACATAATGAGATAATAAGAGGCAAGAACACATATGAATGATTTATATGATTTTGTGCCATGGGTGATGCCATGTTCATCCAAGATGGTTGGTTGAGGTCTATTTGTGCCTTTTGTTATTAACATCGCAGGAAAGATGTCATTAGAATATGCTATGAGTTATTCTATATTTCATGGCTATATTTTATGAATGAAAACATAGTTGAGTAATTTCAAGAGGATTCTAAATCACTTCGATAAGCAAAAGTGTTGGAAAGATGAACTATGCATGGAATGGGGAAAGATAGTAATTTTGTGTAATATGAGGGCAAGAACGTAAATTCACATAGTATAAATTCTTCTTTGAACAGTGAAATTTTTAAGGTAATATAATTATTGTTAGTGATTAATGTAGATTAATTAAAGGAAATGAAATCAGATAAAAAATTAAATGTTGTAGAATGTGGGCTATTTTGTAATTTTGAAAAGTTAGAGGCTGCATATTCTAAAACTGAAAATTATGGGGGCTATTTCATGCAAAGGATACTGATGATGGTCGGTTCTTGGTTTTACGAC
This sequence comes from Eucalyptus victrix, assembly GCA_016097545.1. Classification (NCBI taxonomy): domain Eukaryota; kingdom Viridiplantae; phylum Streptophyta; class Magnoliopsida; order Myrtales; family Myrtaceae; genus Eucalyptus; species Eucalyptus victrix. The sequence continues at coordinate 53,127,309 of CM027842.1, forward strand.
TGATTGTCCAATCTAGACAATGTATCTAACTAGTTAAAGTTTGTATTCATTTGCAAAAGTATTTTGAAAAATTGATATGCAAGTAGCATTGGAATTAATGTTGTGTGATATGCACCGATGAAATTATATAGCATGTAGTATCAAGATATAATGGCGCATTTGATATTGAAAAGCCCACTTTATTACATGGAAAACATCAAGAGACTAATACATTGTAAATTAATGATGTGCTATTATGAAGAAATATCTATGTTGATATTCTTTGTGATACATAGATGGTTATGATTTTCTTATTATAAGTGCTTGCAATTAATGTCAGGGACGAAGGGAGATGAGAAAGTGTCTCTTATGTAAAAAGATCACGAGGCTAGGCATACATTTAAGTTTTAATGACAAAGTGGCAATAATCATAAAATCATGTGATGTAGGACTGTCATGAACTTTTTGATTGAATAATGATTGTTCTATGAATAAGAGTTTGTGGATTTGCCAAAAAATAATAAATGGATAATTGGTTCCATTGTTAATACGGGGGATGCCAAAATATTAGAGTGATATTATTTGCATTGCTATTGAACATGAGAATTATTATGTTATAATTCCGTCCCTCATATGTTGATGATGATGATGATGGTGACATGGAAGTCGAGATGTATCTTGAGCAATGACAAGTTAAAAAATGGACTCACCTATGCATATTGGTGAGTTACTATGTGATATTATGGTCAGCTAGAACACATGTTTTATGTCTTAAGAGGAATTTAACAAATATGTTTGAAAATTGTGGGTGAATATTCATTGTATAGATTAGGTTGATCTCCTTATTAAGCAATGGGCAAGTGTTGGGAAATTTAACATGATTGGATAGTGCTTGTCATGGCTTCTATGAATATATTGGTGGAATAGGTGAAGCCTTGATAAGTTTGTGAATTTATGTTATTATATGTGCTCATAAAAGACAAAATGGTTAATATGTGGATTGAGATTGGGTTACAAATATATGTTGTATTCCTTAAGTGATCGATTTATTCTACTGTGAATATGTAAATAATCTTGGAAGTTTGTAAATTATAGTGACTTGAAATGATATGATGCGCGATATTACTTGATTTTATTATGTTGTTGCGCTCTAGGATCAAATGTTGAGTAGATCTCTTACTTTATACTTAAAGTTTTCATATATTGAGCCTAAACTCATCCCAAAATACCTTACAAATTGGTTGAGTTGAAGTTCAAGGACATTAGATTAAAGTTGTCTTAGATTTTTTTGAGAATAGTGCACAGCAAGAGTATGAGAGGATATATCATACACGGACTTTTTTTTTTTTTTTTTGGGGGGGGGGAGATTCAAGGAGTTTGATTATGTATAGAAAAAATAAAATTGTATACATTAATTGAGCAAAACATTAGACAAGCTCCTAAAAATCTTCGGTCGGGGAGTGTTTTTGTGAATATAGGTGATAGAAACGCTTCATAGTTTCTCTGCTCTTCTCTATCTCCTCTTTCACTACTCTTCAAATACACTGACAGCGTGAGAACGAAGCTGTAAAGTTCCAGCAAACAAGAGACGCGCACACTCTTGAAACAGAAGACCATCAACGGAGAATCAACAAAACAGGGGCATCGAGACATTGCTAGCTCATTCAAGCTGAAATACCTGGAAAATTCAGAAATGTAGCTTTAATATCTTGCAGAGACTAGGAAAGACACGTAGAGCAAAAGGGTTACGTCGAATGTCCAGAGAAATTCGCCGGAGGGAGTGAGTCGCAGAGAGAGAGAGAGAGAGAGAGAGAGAGAGAGAGAGTGAGAAAAAGAGAGAGAGAGCAGATGCAACAGAGAAAAGTACAGAAAAAAAGTAGATTTAGGCGGCAGATGCAACAGCAAAATAGAGAAATTAGATTTAGGGTGATTGCTGATTCCATCAGTTTGGTCCAGTTCAGCCCAAGGAATCGAGAATTGGATTGGTTAATTGCCAATTCCAAAAATCTGAGATTGGAAATGGTCCGATTCCTGGACTGAACCGGCACTGGGGTCTTTGGGGACTTTGGTCTGAGTTCCTTGAGACATTATGCTCATGCTTGGGATATATACTTTCTTATTTTTGATGTACTTTTGCTGTACTATATATTCAGTTAGTCCATGAGAATGGGGATGCTTATAACTATTGTGAGTGGGCCAGTCCATAAATGGAATCGTTAAATGTGTAGCAAAAATGTGTAGGTCTCCCCAATTTTATTATTTCGTCCTTCCCCTCCATAAAAATTAAAGGTCCTCAAGCTAAACATGCAGAGAAGTTCTTCTAGATATATACACCATCACGATGGATATGAAAAAAACAAATAATAAATATATCTAAAAATATCCTAAATATGGTGACGTAGAAAAAGTGAGCTTGAGTTTGGAAAGATCCGAAAAATACGGGTGGGTCATTGAAGTGATCCGGTGTGATGAAGGGAGAGAACTAATTGACGTAGCTATTGTGTGTTGTTGTTTCTATAGTGCTGGCCATGGGGAAAGAGGCTATAGTAACGACAGGTGACTCACACTGCGAAGGAGGCTGTCGGGACGATTGCCAAGACTCCTCGACCACAAAACAAGCTGGCGTGGTTATCAAATGTCGAGAATCAATATTGAGAGATGAATATTAGTAGTTATTCGATGTGTGCTCTGGTGTGCACCTCAGGATCGTGTACGTCGATAGAATTATGTAATCTCTGTATATTTTTCTATGTGCTCTTTATCGAGACACATGAGCCTATTTATATAATTTATTAGATGATTATCTAGATAACATATTAATAAAGAATATGCATAATAAAGGGAGATATAGGGAATTTTCAAAATATATACACTGAGAGATATTGAAAATCAAAGAAAAATCTTAAATATCTTAATGAAATATCCTACATATCCATAACACACTAGAGGAGTCCCTGACAATTCCCATATCGGCAAAGCTAGCTTGTATCGTTGACAATCACTTTAGAGACTCGAGAAACACAGATGATTCCAATGAGATGGACTCACCATTACCCACAAAATTTTGGATGTGAGTTTTCAGAAGGGCCTCCATTTAGCAAATTATTTGTCACCCAGGCATCAGAGGAGCAAATTCCAGATCCTCTTTGAAATGCAAGCAATGTTCCGTAGGGTCAAATCTCGAAGCCCAAGACCTCCTCACATTTAGAAAGACAGAGTTTGGACCGAGCAACTATGGTGTTCCGTAGAAAGGGCGAACATCATCTTGCAAATATAACTGTATTCCTAAAAAATCTTAAATCTATTGTAAGGAGGTTAATTCAATGATAAATCTTTCAAATATGCCAATTTAATTATAAACATTTTGATAATTTATCAATTTACTCATAAACTTAAAATAATGAAGACAATATGTTTATGACTAAATTGACATAATTAAAGGTTTGTAACTAAATTTGCAAATTATCAAAATGTTTAGGATTAAGTTGGCCGTCATATAATAGTTCAAGACTTTTTGGACAATTGTCCCTAATTGTACTCAATAGAAAGTTCATGTGAAAAATGGTCGTATTTAATCTTAGTTGACATCTTGGAAAAGGTCATGATGAAAACTCGTATATTACGCTTGTGATTTTTCCAATCTCCTGTTGTGCAGTTTCGTCATCCAAACCACTCATGCAGCTACAGATTTATTCCGGTTTCAACGTTCAAGAATACGAAAGATGCTAACAAAATTCTAATCAAATACTAAGTTTTGGCATATGGTTAGCTTAGCATCATGTGTCTTCTGCAGATCTATATTTCATTTTATATATAAGTCATCTTTCATGGCATAACCGGAGGGACTGGGGTGGGTTACATCCCCTACTAGCCCAAGACATCGACCCATAGATCCTAACACGCACCAAGATCTTTATTCAAGGCCTCATCTTTTCTGTTTCTAATCAGCTGCCAGATTTGGCAACCCCTTTTTTGTGTAAAATATACGGTAAACGTACTAATTAATTTATTTGGCACGCTTACGAGCATGATTAATTGGCAATGCGTCATGCTCGTAACGTATAATTTGGAGATTTTAGCAAGCATGCCTGTCCTCTAGAACTAACGTAAGGCATGAAGCGGCTCAGAAGAAGATAGATGCCTTAACATATCGTAGCAGATGATGCTCACTAGATGAGACGAGATCCAAGAATCGCCTTCAACCTGGTGGATAATTGCTGAGCGAGAGAGGGACGGCTCCATTAGATGGAAGACTTAGAGAAAATTTTAGTTTCTAATGACTGGCGATTTTGCGAGTTATCATCAGCTAACGATCACGAGTTCGCAACCCTGAGTGATTGAAATTGATCATGCTGAAGAGAACGAACTGTTGCGAGATGATAACCCAATATTTTCTCATTAGGCAGAAGATTATGGACTTCATGCTTGTGACTCGTAATCCTTGCGTATGTTTGGCTTTTTCAGAGCTCCAACCCCCATTTTTCTATTGCAATTTCTGTGACCTAAGGGACTAACCGGGGCAATATGCTGCCAAGTGCCAACCCTCACATATCGATTAGGATGCACAACTTATATTTATTCCTTTCCCCTCTTTTCTGTGTCGACACTATAAGATTTCCTTTTCCACCGATCGGTCCACATTAGGCATGCCATCCAAAATAAGTATTATGAGTAACCATATAAGGTGATGATTATTTGAGGAGAAGTATAAACTTATGAATCACTCAAAAGCCTCTTGCATACTTTGATATGTCACATTTTTGTTTTAAATTCATTTAGAAACAACGATTGGAACGGTTCCTCAAAGAGTGGAAAAAAGAGAAAAAAAATTAGTAAGAATATAGCAAAGTGGGTAAGCAATACATTCAAATATATCATCTTTTCGTGTTTAAATTAAAACATCTCTCATTTAGAGCAATTTAGAGAGCCACCTCTCCTCGCGGCTAATTATGAAAGTTTAACTATGGGGCGCTAGTATGCAATATTGACTTTGAATACTTTGGTTTTATTTGTTTTGGAAAAAATAAATAATTTTAAAATTATTTTCCTAAAAAATGATTGTTTATATCGTTTATAAAAATAATTGAATGGAAAATATTTTACTGTTTAAGCATAAATTATTGTCAATTATGAAAAAAAGTTTCATTTATTAATTATTTTAAACTATATAAGCAATTAGTTTTCAAACAAATTAAATTTAAATTATTCATCTTCAATAAAATAAACGGAGCTTATAAAGAAGTACGAGGGAAAAAAGAAGAAGATAAGATTCTGCTTTTTTTTTGGGTAGATTCCCACTAATTTTATGGTTCCGATTTGCACTAATGGCACGTCCGATTCTTGCCTTTAAATGAAGTAACTGAATGATGCTCATTTCCACCACCAAAGTGATTGCACTAGGGGTAAAAAAGTCATCCAGTCATTCACACAATTATGACTTTGATTTTTAAGTAAACCTACTCAGTGCCGCTTTGTCTAGCTATCACATATTTGGTCTGGCGAGACGTATTGACTATTAGCATTTTAGTGGGGTTATAGTGACCTCGTGTGGAAAGTTCCCTGAGATGGCATTTTGATGGGATTGCAGTGATGGTGTTGATGGTGTCGGCCCCATCTCACCCTTTTTCCCATAGCACACACCCATTTTCCCAAAGGAACAAGGATCATATCATATTCAGATCAGAATAACAATAACACGAACATAAAGATCGATTACAAATTTGATCGAAAAAGTTATACGACGGACTTTTTTGGAGTGTGTTTAATATGAACCCTTGTTAATATGCTCTCTCAATACTATTTTTACTGTATCACGAACAATATTGCTATAGTTATTCACCCCAAATTTTTCTACATCCTTCACATGTCGTATTCATGTAATGGTTCCTCATTGTTGTCTCTTGAGTTGTCTGAGCTGCCTCCATCTTTCTGTCACATCTTTTCCGTATATCATCAGTTTTGACATATTAACATTAGGTACCCACTTACTATAAGAAAACCTTTCATTAAACATTACATAATCTTTTTGCGAATGGGAATGAGTTATATAGCAACTTTTACGTGCAATAAAAAACCGGTTTATCTCAACTGGAGACAATTTCTCCATGTCTTCGTCGCCGGCCGACTAACGAAATAGAAGAAGTCCTTTCCCTCCTATAAAAGCAAAGTCATACCAGCTGCAAGAAAATCACTTTTTGAGAGGAGACGGAGAAGAAACGCTCACAAGAAAAATGCCGGTAGCGAGCCAGGCACTCGAGCACAATAGCCACCAACTGCTAGACGAAATCGGCCGGGCCGTTTTGGTACCATATTCCGGTGCTTCTCCCCTGCCGACAACTCTTTCGCTGCCTGCAAGGTCATTGACAAGCGCCGCCTCTCCGACGCCACCAACCGCCAATGCCTCGTCAACGAATCCAAGCTCATGACCCTCCTCTCCCCTCACCCTCACATACTCCAAATCCTCGACGCCCGTGAGACCGACGACTGCCTCTCCCTCGTCCTGGAGCTCTGCGAACCCGACACTCTCTACGACCGCATAGTGTCCTGTAAGGCCCTCCCTGAGCCTGAGGCCGCTGTGTGCATGGCACAGCTCCTTCATGCCCTTGCGCATTGCCACCGCCTGGGGCGTTGTGCAGAGGGACGTGAAGCCCGAGAACATACTGTTCGATTCGTGAGACAATTTGAAGCTGGCGGACTTCGGCTCGGCGGCCTGCTTGCACGAGGGTGGGCCTGTGGAGGGCATGGTGGGGACGCCGTATTATGTTGCACCAGAGGTGCTGATGGGGAGGGAGTACGGGGAGGAGGTGGACGTGTGGAGCGCTGGGGTGGTGATGTACGTGATGATCGTGAGATCTCCGCCGTTCTGGGGTGAGTCGGCCTCGGAGGTCTTCGAGGCGGTGCTGAGAGGGAACCTGAGGTTCCTGGCAAGTGCCTACAGGATGGTGTCGGCGGCAGTGAAAGACTTTTTTGAGGAATGATGATTTGCAGGGATGTTTCCAGGAGAATTTCTGCAGAGCAGGCCTTGAGTGAGTGCTTCCAACTTTTTTGCCCATCATTTTCTTCATTCATTTGGTTTCATTTGGCATTAAAATGTTCAGAGCACAATTTTTAGTAGGCTTCGCAGGCCCTGAAAATGGCGTTGAAAGGTCTTTGCAGCTAAAACTTTTATCTTGTTATTGCCAGACAAAACTAATTGGAGAAAAGTTCTTTTCTGAATGAACCGAAAGTATATTTGTTAGCTTCTTTTCAGCGTTCCAGAAATTTAAGAAATGTCATGTTGATTCAGCGTGTTAATCCCCCCAAGATTGAACAATCATCTTAATCTAGGGAATGATAATTTTTAATCTTTCTGTGCCTCTCTAATGGTATTCCTCTTGTTCTGTTTGTGCTCTGTTTTTCCTGAGCAGGAAATCCTTGGATCCCGAGCGTGGGGGAGACTGGGGACATGGTTGATCTGAAAGGTTCACGTATCTCTCAGAAGCACAAAGAGACCGTCACTGTCAAAAGATGCATATAAATGTTGCCTATGATGCGAATAATTTTCTTGAGAGAGAGAGAGAGAGAGAGAGAGAGAGAGAGAGAGAGAGAGAGATGACCAAGTTTGCATTGCATTTGTCTAATGCAACAAACTGAAGATTCCTCGGACGAACATGACTCCAATGACCCAACAAGATTTTTTTTTTTTTTGGGTACGAATCTGCAGCTTGTGTGTGGCCGCATGAGTCTGCCCCCACAAGTGACAGCAGCTTCATCTTCCCCCCTAATTTCAGCAACTCTGCTGTTAATTCTATCTTCTGTGCTTATTGTATAAACTTTGGTTTATACTAGAATCTTAGGCGGTAGAAAGATACTAGTGGCTTAAGAACTTTTCTGGTCCTTCTCTTTTCGAATTCTTTCCTGATGTCTGGAGAGATTAACGGATGTGCATTGAAGGCAAAGATTTTACTTCTACTGCTTTTATGAAAAGATGGTTGGCCCTTAAATTAAAGGATGTAAATAAATTCCCAGAAGAATTGGATTGAGAATCAGTGCCTTTGTACTGATGATGGATGGTATTTGAAAGAACTAAATAAATTGCAGTCTCCTTCAGTTGGAGTTATTGCTGATAAAGAATTTGTCCTGCTTATCATGTGGTTTAATTCATTCGCAGAATCTTAAGGCAAAACAGCAGACAGACCAGATGCTCTCAAAGGGTTTCTGACTTATGATGATTATCCCAGTTTATTCTACCTTGACAAAATGTAGTCTTGCTGAACATTACCCAGTGAAAAAGGAAAATTGCTTCGGAATAAATGATTGGATTGGTATCCGAATACATTCAGCTTATATCTTGTTGATCGAGTCCAAGGAGAAATTATACGAATATATTTATACATTGGGCATAGATAAGATGTTGGGAGTGTGTTGTAGAAATTTGATGCCTTCATTTGGAGAGATCGCCAAGAGAGAATTTAATTTCAAGCCCCTCAACATATCCAGTAAGACCAACATTCACTTAAAAGCTTAACTATGAGTTGTGGGATATCTTTCCTAATAGATTCAATTTATCAAATCGATAAACATTCTCCAATTCGGTCCGGTTTTGTACATGGTTCAACTCGAGACATGATTTAACACGTGAGAGGTTAGATCACGAAGTGAATAGGCCTACTTGAATGATTGCAAAATTGTGGAGAGGGGGGAAAATTAGCTACTAGTGCTACAATCTTAAGGTCTGAGCTTATTAAATTCTCTGCATTTGAATTATTTGCAAAAACAAAAGGTCTTAGAAGTCAATTTTGTTGCTCTATCCCTATAGCTGTCTATACTCACATAAAAGAGAATAGTACAACTGAAACAGGCGGCACAAGGAGCATTTGCCTGGCTCTGTCTCACATAAAAGAAGGTTAATTGAGTCCTCTATTCAATTTTGTAGAAGAAGTCCCAATCTTGCAGCCACAGTACATGCTTCTGCAAAATATATTCTTTTCTTAGAATATTTAAATAATAAACTATGTTTTCATCTAACTCTTTAAGCTCATTATATCAAAGCAGGATGTCTGAATTCAAATCTTTCCAAGTCCATTATTTACCTCCCTTATCATATATTTTCACGTTTAGTCTTAGGTCACCGTTCAATTTATGCATGAGGGGAAGTGTTAGAAGGTTTGAATATCAAACAATAACTTCATTGTCTAGCAATTTAAGCTTTTAACGTAATTAACTATGGTCCACCAAAATCTAACAATTTAAGTATTAGAAAGATTAAAAAATAATTCACATGAGTGAAGAAGAAAAAACACAAAACCCCACATGTTTGCACGCGAATATTTGATTGTTATCAAAACTCTATTGAATTTCCATTTTATTACATCCATCAATCCTCCGTCTATTTTTCTGTTTGCACATGACTAGCATGTGATTTTCAAGAAGAAAATTCTAATTATTTTAATTGTTTTTGGTCAAATCACTCTCTTGCCTCCATATAGGCTAAAACAAAATTAAAGTTCATACAATAAATGCAGAAAATAAGAAGCAAATGTACTCATCACTAAATAAGATAACAAGAAGAAGAAGAAGATAGCTCCCAGGATCTAAGACTAAATTCGCACATAAAAGTATTGAAAAGTTTTGATAAAAATATTGATAATGGAAGAAATCATAAAAGCATGAGAGGATCTTCTTTCTCGTGATGAGGGTCTAGGGATTAATGATGGACCAAGTGGACTGGTAGGGCCCAATAACATCAGTTTGATCTACAAAACTTTAAGAAGAACCTCAACCCGATTCATCATCTCGTCCTCGATGGCATTATAGGAATTGAGGCTAAGATCATATTGCTCCTGCTTTATTGATATAACACAAGAACAAATTCTTATGGAATCTCATGGAATCAGAGATGCTTGAGGAGAATGAGGCTGTGGACCCACGCAGTAATGATTGCTAGTCCAAGTGTTTGTATATGCTAATGGAGAGACTATGAAGGCAAGGCATTGCCTGACCATTCATCGACACAAATCTTAGATTTTTCAGATGGACGAGGAACAAATTCTTGAGCTTTGGAACCCTCTATCTCTAAAAACCATTATTTCCTCATTAAAGGCATCCATTAGACTAGGCTCCACGAGATTGGCAAATTCTGCATAGCAATTAGCGGGTTAGATTTCAATCCAGTCTATGACAAACTCATTTTGGCCAGATTGTTCATTGGAGGAAGCCAACAAGGCAGCTTCTTTTGACATCCTTTCATATTTAGGATCCAAAGGAGGAGGGGAGATGAAGATAGAAAATCTAAATCAATAACTTCAGCCTTACTTTTGTTGTCACACTCAGTATTTGAAGGTTGGTCATCTTCTCAAGGGAGTGGCATAGTTCTTTTGCATAATCTGTCTTAAGTCCACTACACCCACCTCATTAGTTCAATTAACTCTCCTAGCTCTTGCATTTTTATCTTACTCTGATCACCTCTATCTTTTATATAGGTCAATTTTTGCAATGATACTAGCACTCCAATGCCCAGGGGAGCTAAACATCCCTTAAAAAAACCTAATATATTTGCACATCAACAAATATTGTAATTTCTTGAGCTTGGTTATCTCCACAAGCAGCTCATAAACCAGTTGGGACCATGCTTACCCTTAAGTTGAATGACAAAGTAGCAATGTCAGCTATGCGAGTAGTGGTTAATATTTGGCTAGAGAAACTGCCATTGGGCATTGCATTTTTTATACGTTCTAATGCTTCCTTGTCCCATTCATCATCTAGAACAATGATGTACCTTTGTTGCTGCAAAAACTTTTTCACTATTTGCTTGAGACTTGTGCTTCTCATGTTTTCTATTCCTTTAGGGATCAATTACTAAATTTCTCCACAAAATTATACAATCATGTCCCTCAAAGTATCCTCAATCTTATGGGATTGGGAGATATTGATCCATGCATGGTTCTGGAAGTAGGCTTTTACTTGCTGATTGTTGTAGGCTTGTCTAACCAGAGTGGTCTTCCCTAAACCACCCATCCCTAAGATTGATACAACTAGTCTGGGTGCTCCGTCAACAAGCCACTTAATAATCTCTTCACTCGACTCATCAATCCCCACTAGTTCACCTTCCTCGACTAGAAAAGCGTCCTCCCTGAGATCGCACCATGAGGTGCCTCCAGTGGATGTGCTAGCACTTTGCTCTGTGCGATATGACTGAAAATGGTATTGCCAATGCCCTTCGCAAATGCGGATGACTCTTGCCTTGATACCTATTATTTTGGAGGAGAGATGACGACACTCTTTCAAGTTGTCTATGGATAGCTTAATCTCCATTATCTCTTGCCAAGTGGATGGTGAATTCATCCGGAATATCCTTCACATCATATGCAACATTGCTGACTTGTTTCGCTCATACCTTTGACTCAGGGTCATTGTCTTTCAATGACTTGGCACGTTCCAAGAAGGCCTTCATGCGCTCAAATTCATTTATGATGAGTTCAATTTATCCACACATCCCTTTCCATAAATTCACCTCTTTCTCAATGAATATAGCAAGCTTTTCAATCAAAAGGGACACTGCAGATTTTTCCATTTCTCTCTTGCTCACTAATCTCACAAGATCAAAACTCAGGCAAGAAGAAAATAAGTTATAGCAGTTTGCTAGTACCGTCTGAGACCAAAAGAAAGAATCCTTTTGAATGAACATCTAAATGGGCTTTGAGCTCGTCCATTCGGCAGGGTCTTCCAATGACTTCAAAACTCCAATGACACAGCACCGATTGCGACAGCTTATCAAACTGCCAAGTCAAGCCAGCCGAATTTAATTAGACCCTAGTGGCAGAATTTTACATTGCACTGTTGCTTTCGCGATTCCGGCCGACAAATGGGAATTGGCAATTTTCTACTCTTGCGAGACTGGTCAACTCACAGTCCAGTCAGCAGAAAACGCGGGATTTAGGGGGAAGTGGGCGAGACAGATGCCTTGTCGACGACTTTTGCCGAAACGCACCATGGAATTCTTCTCTGTTAACCTCATTGCCTTCTTGCAACTACAGAAAACGACTTGTGTGATTCAGTATCCCAGGAAAAATCGTGTCTCTGCTTTCCCGGAAAAAAAAGTTCGACATTTTCTCAACGACTTTTGTGTGATTAAGTTTTCTAACTTACAGAAATTGTTAAGTCTTTCCCTTAATGGCCGTCAACTATTCCGTCAAATTGCTTAAGTGGCATAATGAGCAACCCCTGGACCCTTAAACCCCCCTGGCTCTACGTAGGTTCCCCGACATCAACATAATCACGGTCCCTAGAGGCGCAGAGGATGGCAAACCAACGACTGTCAAAAATCCTTGAAACGTAGTTTTTTAGTAAATTGGTTTTTAAAACTTCATAGAAAATTGGAGCTGCATTTTTATCTTCTTTACCAAACAAATTGTCGGCTGATTTTGCCAAGACAAGATAGTTTGGTAGTCCAACCTCAACACCAGGCTCACTCTAGATTTCTTTTCATTATCATATAACGAAAATATTCTTAAATAGACTCTAGACCAATGTGATCATAAGCATTCATCAACATGATCATAGCCATTCATCATATTGACCTACATAGCTGAGTTATTATAGAAGTTCTATGCTTGCGATGTAGCTAGCCATAAGCTACTACTGATTTGGCTCGGTCCGTTGGCACCGATTCACCACGGTGCTAAATAGACCAATATCCGGCATTATCTCAAGTCACGGCATTATTGAGAAAAAAAAAAGCGTAATTTTTGTGTGCGGTCGACATCGGTGGCTAAGGCACAAGCGGGCAAGCTACTGTTTACAACCTACTAGTTAGTATCATCTGAATCATTAATTGTGGAGGTATTATCTTGAGCCTCCTTAGTCAATTGGATTTTTTTTATTGGTTCATAAAAATAGAGATGGGTTTAATTTTTATATAATCTACGTGGTTCAGGAAAGATTAATGTCATTTTCTCTAAAATCTCTTTTATGTCTGATTGAAATTGAAAACAAAATCGATCGTGATTCTCCACAGGTCCTTTTCACAGCTCTTACCAAGGATTTTCTTTAGAACCAATAAATTGATGCCATGCACGATTTTTTTTCTTTTGTTGAAACGGAGCATTTCATTCATTAATCGTCAGGATAAATAGGTTATGAGTTCCTGGACATAAAAAAGAAAAAAAAATTCCGTAGAGGAGGCGGCGGCGGCCTTAAAAGCTAATTGTGCTTGGCAATTCAATCTATGACCTGGTTAGACCCTCGTGAGCCATGGACCAGCTCAACAAAATTGGACCGGGCAAGCCTTTCTTTGCACTCTTCGACGATGGTCCACGACGCCCATGGGCTCGGATCCTGGCCTAACAACCATTTGCACCAGTGATAAGTTATCGGGCACGTCCGTCTAGTCCCCGCGCGCGCGCACCCGTATGAAAGGATGTCTAGGAAAGGCGCTCCACTCCAGAAGGACGTGCCCTGGAGGGCGTTACTCGCTTGTCATGGAGGTGGTTTCGAAGGTTCTGTCGAGTTGAATTCGGAATTCCCGTTCGAGCTTCGGATTCATTTGGGGCGTGTGTTGTGGCAGCAGCATCCTGACCCGATCGGGAGCGGATTGGGGATTGGAGCGGTGGTCGAAGCCGCGGGGCCGGATTGCATCGTGCCTGGGCAGATCCCGCCTGTTAAATTGCTTGGTGTCGAGTTGATTTGGGGATTTCCTTTTCGCCCCATTTCTGAATCTATCAAGGATACTGGGATATTTATTACATTTGAGAAAACTGCATCACGATTAAAATTGCATTTAGGAGAGAATTGCTGCTTTAGTGACGTGTAAAGCATCCAGCAGAGAGTGCTGTTTGGTGTGCATATCAGGTTTTCTGTTCCGTAAAAATACGTATCACTCTGCTGCAATAATTAATGGAGCCAATGCACTGTTAACGTCTCGTTGAAGAAGATTTGAATTTGCTTTTCCTTTTTCTTTTTATCTCCAACTGTATAGCTCATCATTTCTGAAGGCCGCCTTTGGATCATGCTGCCAGCAAAGTTTCGGATGAATCTACTATCAAAGCCATGGAGGAGTTCTACAGGGAGATATATGCGGTGAATGAGATTACTCAAATTAAGTTCTGTGATCACTATACCGTCTCAAGACTACTAGGTATTCAAAGGAAGAGCTTCGATTTTCTTCAATCCATGCTGCAACTGAGTAACATTCTTCAACTTATTTGTCTTGAAAGAGCATCTAAGCTCCTATTTACAAGTTCTTGAGAAGTAAATCATCCTTTGATGGAAATCTCAGCTGAATGGCAGTTTGATGTATGGTTTGATAGAAAAATGTGTAGACATATGGATGCTTTTATCGCTCCATTTCACCTGAATGAATTTCTGTCTTATCTAAGCTCTTTGTTGGGTAGAGTTTCTAACGGTAGATTCTGCATCATAGAACTGGTTCAACAAATGCATTGACAATTGGAATGTTTTGCCTATGAAACAGGTGTGTTGAAGTGGTTGGCGGTGTCTAAGCTGAAGAACTAGCTTGCTGGAACGGGGTGCCTGAAGGGGTGGGATACCCTGATCTTTTGCTTGCTTTGTTTCTTGATTACCTATCTGATCTCACAAATTAAGCTGAACATGTTAACATTTGTAGTTACACGTAAGGCTGGAAGCACAAACGGATTATTGCTGGCTCTGTGAACAGCCACATGTTTGTAAATCTGTCATATACTCAATTGATACTTTGTTCTCACATATGTTTGTTTAGCATTTATGTATTTCTGACACTAACTTGACTTTGGTGATATATTTTTAAGTAATATGAAAATTAGTCATTCCATTTGAGATGCGAGCATACCAGAAGATCTACAACTTGAAAAGAAGGTAAAGGATTTGGCTACATAAGTTATCATCTTATGCATGACATTGCGCATATGCTGACAAAAGCACTTTTCCAGATGTATGATGCTGCGCCAGAGGACTTACTAAAGTGGAAAGTCCACTGCCTCTGAAGTTTGTGCTTCCAAATCCACGCGATCTTTTTTCATTGAAGCCAGGTTCCCTATTACTACATGTCTCTGAATCTAAATGAAGTGACCCAGGAAAATCATCTGAGTCTTAGTGTCGCCATAGCTGGTGCACGAGCTGCTGCCACTCAGTTTTCAAAGAACCAAAATCATAGGACATCTTTTTTGATGAGAACAAGTGTGATGAATATCGAGATTGAGCAATCGTCTTAATCTAGGGAACTTCCTCTCTTATGGTATTCCTCTTGCTCTGTTTTACTGAGCAGCACGTCCTTGGATCCTGAGTGGAGGAAAGACTCTGGACTTGCATGATCTCACCTTAAAAAAAGTGTCATGTATCTCACCTTAAATGTTGCCTATCAATAATGCCACTGATGTGTATAATTTTCTTGAGAGAGAGAGAGAGAGAGAGATGACCAAGTTTGCATTGCATTTGTCTAAGGCAACAGACTCAAGATTCCTTGGATGAATACGACTCCATAAATATACCAAGCATTATTTTTGGCACTACTCTGTAGTTATTAAGTGGCCACATGAGTCTCTGCCCCAGCAAGTGACAGTTGCTTCTTCTACCCCCAGAATTTCAGCAACTCTGTTGTTAATTCTATCATCTGTGCTTATTGTATAAACTGAGGCTTCTTTAAGAATCCGAGACAGGAGATAGATACTAGTGGCTTAAGAACTCTTTTGGTCCTTTTCTTTTCGAATCTTTTCTTGATATTTGGAGAGAATAAAGGATAAGAGTAGAGAAGGCACAGAATTTACTTGTAATGTTTTTATGAAGATGGTCTGCCTTCAATTGAGGATGTAAATTAAGTTGCAGAAGATTTGGATTCCGCTACCTTCTTTTGTGGAGAATCCTGCCTTTGTGCTAATGGTGGATGGTTATTGAATGAACGAAAGCAATTTTTGCAGTCTCCTTCACATGGAGCTAAAGTTGATAAAGAATTTGTCCTGCTTATCATGTGGTTTAATTCATTGCCAGAATCTTAGGCAAAACAATAGACCGACCAGATGCTCTCAAAGGGTGACTGACTTGTGATGGTTATCCCCGATCGACAAAATTTTTAATCTTGCTAAAACATTACATAGTACAAAAGGGAAAATTGCTTCCCAATAAATGGTTGAACTGCTAACTAAGCAATTCGTGAGTTTAAATTATTAGAGAATGACATGACATTCATCTTGTATCTCAGCAAGCTATTAATCGCAGGAGAATATGACTATTTTGACGTCAGGCTTGGGAAAGACAGGAGGTGTTAAATCGCAAAGTGAACACTTTCTACTCAAGTGATTGAGAAATTGTGGAGGGGGTAAATTAGCTACCAGGAATGCAGTCTTGATGTCCGGCTTTATTAAATTCTCGAGATACGTCTGAATTATTTGCAATTAACAAAAGGTTGAGAAGTCAATTTTGGTGCTTTATTACTGTATAAACGAAAATAGTACAATTGAGACTGGGAGTACATGTAGCACTTGCCTGGCTCCGTTTTTCATTAAAGAAAGTTTGATTGTGTCCTCTATTCAATTTTGCAGAAGAACGTATATTCATACTGAAATATGGCAAAAACTATATATATAATCCCAATCTTGTAGCAACAATACGTGTTATTTCAAGGTACAGTGTTTGTTAGAATATTTAAATATTAAATTATATTTCCATATGATAACTTAAACTTATGGTATAAGAGCCAAATTTCCCAAGTTCAAATCTTTTCAAGTCATTCTTTACCTCCTTTATTATATATCTTTATATTGAGTCTTAAGTCACAGTCTAATTTACATGAGACGAGTGTTAGAATGTTTAAATAATATGTTGTGCGAAATAAAGCATGAATTGAAAGAGCATGCAATAAATTTTCATGATTGAGTGTTGTAATTGAAATCCATGTGAAGAGGCAACTCAAGATTAAATAATCCATAGGGATAAGTGCATTAGAAGTCCTAAAACTTATCATGAAAATGTAATTGAGTCATAAAACTTTTAAAAAGTGTAATAAATCAAAGTGCAACCGAATCCTAAAAATTTCAAAAAGGGCAATTAATGGAAGAACTTAGATTAAACCACTTTGATAAGTTTTAGGACTTAATTATATTTTTTGAAAGTTTTTTAGGACTTAATTGCACTTTGTGACAAGTTTTAGGTCTTAATTGCACTTTTTGAAAGTTTTAGGACTTAATTGCATTTTCATAACTAATTTGAAGACTTTCAATGCACTTATCCCTAATCCATAAGAATAGAAGACCTTTGTGGCGCACCCAACTAAAACATCTTTTTGCTCTTTATTACAAAGATACTAATGAATTTACACTTTACTTTTGGGGCTGTCTGCATTCCCTTTCAATTGCATAACTTTCTAATTTGAAATTTCGATTTTGCCTTATCTAAGGATTTTTGTTAATGTATCGTACATCAATTTCTAGCATATCTGTATTTTGCAAGTCCATTAATATGTTTCATAGATTTATCCTGTACCAAATTTTTGGGCACATATTATTTGGATGAAAAATTAATTTGTAAAAAGTGGCATACTAAGAGTTTATTCAAGTATTAGAAAGATTAAAAGTTCTGTGCATGAATTTAGGAGAAATAACACGAAACCCTACACGTTCGGTGAACCTTTGATTGTTATTTCATTTTTTCACATTTGTGAATCCTCTGTCTATTTTTTCATCTGCACATCCCTAATATGTCATTTTTTCAAGAGGAAAATTGTAATTCTTTTCATTTCTTTAGTCAAATCACTCTTTCGCTTCCATTTAGGCTAAAACAAAATCAAAGTTCATCCAACAAATGCAGAAAATAAGAAACTAATGTATTGATCACTATATGAGATAACAAGAAGAAAAAGAACAAGACAGCACTGAGGGACATGAGGACAATAAATTCAAAGATAAAAGAAATGAAAATCCAAATAAAAATATTGATAATGGAA
Source organism: Eucalyptus victrix (assembly GCA_016097545.1). NCBI lineage: Eukaryota > Viridiplantae > Streptophyta > Magnoliopsida > Myrtales > Myrtaceae > Eucalyptus > Eucalyptus victrix. Next base: position 53,145,199 of record CM027842.1, read on the forward strand.
GAAATCATAAAAACATTAGAGGATCTTTCTTCCTTGTGTTGATAGGCCTCCAGGGATCCATGACGGACCAAAGGGACTCACAAGGCCCTATGCATCACTATGATCTATGAAATTTTAGGAAGGCCCTCATCACCGTAGGCTTGATGACATTATAGCAATAGGGGCTAAGATCATATCACTCCCAATAATCCTCTTCCACCAGAGGAAGTAAACTTTGGGTACATCCCATCACCTCCTCATAGCACTCTTGGATAATACTCTCCCTCATAGCTTTGCTATTACTATACATAATGAAAATATATAATAATGCCATTTTGTAATTCATATGATATATAATTCTGTAGTATTTTCAGAACATGAATTTTATAAATTCAAAGAAAATATAGTATCACTCATCTAGGAATGCCTATGATCAAACAATAAACATTATTTGAATTGTCGAACTCACAATCCTATCAAACAAGCAAGAAATAACGTCAAATCGACTAAATCGTTATCTAGTGACTCATTGGCTACTCTAAACTTCAATACTAATGAAGCAACTCTTATGCATTAACAAATTACTCATCCGAACCAATTATTCAATATGTTCGCAACGCAGAACTTGAACATGAAATCCCAAAATTCTCACTCCGATTAATCCGTTGTGCCAAAACAAATCTTGTCAAAATTCACGGCTTCATAACACCATAAACTACCATTTCCATAAAATTTCATAGCTCGACAACTCAAAAATTGGACTTTGCAGCTTGATTCTCACATAATTCCGACTTTACGATCTAACTTCAAAATTAACCACTTACAGGACATTGCAATAAGAAGTTGAATTGACTTGGCAAGACGTCCTTCGCACCAATACGCAAAACCCTCTCTCTCTTCTTTTTTCCTTGTTCTTTCTCCCTTTTCCTTTCCCTTCTTCCTGTTTGCCGTGCGAGCTCTCGGTTAAAATGAGCCGAGCTTCCCTTTTACCTATTCTCTTTGACTTTTCAAAACTTGAATTTTTCTTTTTTATTTCTTCGGGCTTTACCACTCTTGACTTGGTCAAGATATTACTACAAATGTGGAAAAATAAGAAATACATGTAATGATCACTAAAAAGACCGTGGCGACAACGAGAAGAAGAAATAGAAGAAGATAGCACCAGGTATTTGAGGGTAGTAACTTGAATGATAAAAGTATTGAAAGGTCTAGATAAATATATTGATAATGATAGCAACCATAAAAGCACCGGAGGATCTTCTTTCTCGCAACGATGGTGCTCTAGGATCAATGATAGACCAAGGGACTAGTAGGGGCCAATACATTATGATCTACGAAACTTTAGGAATAACCTCAATGCAGCTCATCACCCTACCCTTGATGACTTCATAAGAATCGAGGCTAAGATCATGTCGCTCCCTGTGATCCTCTTTCCACCAGAAGAAGTAAACTTTTGGGTTACGTTCCATCACCTCCTCATAGTGCTCTTGTAGAATACCCTTCCTTATTATGTTACGACTGTACGGATAGAATGCAAGAGCAAATTCTGCTGGCATCTCATAGAATTGGAGATGCTTCAGGTTCGCAAGGCCACGGATTACAACTAGTAATGATTGCCAGTCAGGTGCCTGCATCCAACAATGATGAGACTCTGAAGGCAAGGCATTGCCTGACCATTCATCAACGTAAATCTAAGATTTTTCAGATTGGCAAAGAATAACTTCTTGAGCTTTGGGAACCCTTTATCTCCAAAAACCAATGTTTTCCCATCAAAGGCGTTACTTAGATAAAGCTCCACGAGATTGGGCAAATTCTGGAGAGCGATAAGTGGGCTAGATTTCAATTTGGTCCATGCCAAACGCAATTTAGTTAGATTGGTCAACAAAGGAAGCCAATGGGGCAGCTTCTTCAGACATCCTCCAATATGTAGAGCTCGAAGGAATGGGGGAGCTGAAGATAGAAAATCCAAATCCATAATGTCATACTCGCTTTCCGCATTCACATATAACGATTGAAGGTTGGTCATCTTCTCAATGGAGTGGCATAGTTCCTTTGCATCATCTTTCTTTAGGTCCCTCACACCCAGCCTCCTTAGTCGACTTAACTCTCCCAGCTCTTGCATTGTATTCTTGCTTTGACCACCACTAGCTTTTACACAGCATAAGTTCTGCAATGATGTCAGTGCTCCAATTCCCTTGGGAGCTGAAAATCCCTTTCTAATGCCAAAGGGTATAGAAGTTGTGATTTCCGCTTCACGGTACACCAAAAGATGTTGTAGTTTCTTGAGCTTGGTTATCTCCACAGGCATCTCAGATACAAACGTTTGTTTAAGATCCAAAGTCTCCAAATTTTGGAGTTTCACAATTGACCTAGGAATGATGCGCACATTGCTCCTTCTCAAACTCAGATACTTCAAGTGGACAAAAACTAGTATTTGTTGGGGGAACTTATGAAGGCATGATCCTCCCAAATCTAAAACCCTCAGTAGCTTAGAGCTAGTTGGGTAGAATTGCTCATCTATGCTAGACGATGTTCTTAACTGAAAAATGAGCAGAGAGCGTAGGCTAGGGAGATTTAGTTGGTTCAGTGCGTTGTTGCAATTGTATTGGACTGACAGACGCCGGACTCGTTCGTGCAATTCTTTTGTCTGCTCAGATAAAAACGAAACAAAGTTTTCATCCTTTAACTTAGAAAGGATACTTTCACGCATTAGGTCATGTACCCTACAAGTTTGTAGCCCTCCTTCTAAATTTGTTTCTGCAATTTGCACCAAATTTCTATTTATAAGCTCATTTAGGTATCTTTGAGCAACCTCCTCCCGTGTCATCTGTTCTCTTTCCTCAATAAATCCTTCTGCAATCCACAAACGAATGAGTGTCATGCACTCAATCATGTGATCCTCTGGAAATAAACCAAAGTACAAAAAGCAACTTTTCAAGTTATGATGCAAATCAATATAGCTCAAGCTGAGAATTTTCCTGAAAATTTGCATCCTATCATTGCTTTCTAATTCTACAGCAAGGCTGTGAGAAATCATCTCCCATTCTTGGACATCTTTTGCAAAGAGAAGACCACCAATTGCCACTATAGCAAGTGGCAAACCCTCACATTTTTTCAAAATCTGTTGTGAAAGGTTTTTTAGGTGAGGAGGACAGAGTTTCCCATGAAAGGCTTTCTTGCAAAATAAGGACCATGATTCTTCTGGAGACAAGGGCTTACGGGTATAAACTTTTGATTGGTTGGATGAGAAAGTAGCAATATTAGCTATGCGAGTAGTGATTATTATTCTGCTACTGCAACTGCCATTGGGCATTGCACTTTTTATACCTTCTAGTGCTTCCAAGTTCCATACATCATCTAGAACAATGACATATCTTTTCTGGCGCAAAAAGTCTTTCAATATTTGCTTGAGCCTCACGCTATTCGCGGATTCTATTCCTTGTGGGGCTCGTTGCTCAATTTCTCCATGAAGTTGTTCGATCATGTCTCTCAAAATATTCTGAATCTTATAGGATTGCGAGACACTAATCCATGCATGGCTTTGGAAGTAGGCTTTTACTTGGTGATTGTCGTACACTCTTTCTGCCAGAGTGGTCTTCCCTGAACCCCCCATCCCTAATATTGATACAACTTCAAGTCCGGGTTCTCCGTCAACAAGCCACTTAATAAGCTCTTCTCTTGGCTGATCAATCCCCACCAATTCATCTTCCTCAACTGGAAAAGGTTCCTCCCTAAGATCGTGCCATGAGGTGCCTCCAATGGATGCGCTCGTACTTTGCTCCGTGCAATACAACTTGAAATGGTATCGTCGATGCCCTTCACTAATGTTGAGAACTTTTGTCTTGATATCTGTTATCTTGGAGGAGAGATGATGGCGCTCTTTCAAGTTGTTTATGGATAGCTTGATCTTGTGGAGGTACCTCATGACCCCATCTCCATGATCTCTTGCCAAGTTGAGCGTGAATTCATCTAGAATATCCTCCACATCATATGCGACATCCCTGACTTGTTTCACCCATACCTTCAACTCGGGGTCATCGTCTTTCGATGACTCAGTGTGCTTTAAGAAGGCTTTCATGCGCTCAAATTCATCTTTAATGAGTTCAATTTCTCCGCGTACCCCTTTCAAAGATTCACCTCTTGCTCGACAAACATGGCAAGCTTCTCAACCAAACAGGATACCTGCGGATTCTGTCATTTCTCTTGCTCATTGATCTCACGAGATCAAAGCTTACTCAAGAAGAAAAGATGATATAGCAAGATTACTTGGTACTGTTTGAAATTGAAAGAAAGGATCCTTTTGAATGAACATCCAAATGGACTTTGAGCTCAGCTGTTCGGTGAAGTCTCCCTATGATCATGCAAATTTTTTATTTTGAGAAAATGTTGGGTGCTTGAGATGTGCTAAGGCCATACTTTGAGTCCATAGAGTGATGGTGTCACACCCCAAAACCATCAAGAATGGGGGATGACATGGCCGTCCTTCCACTCAAAGGACGCAGCCTCAAAGCTCCCAAAATCCAACTCTTAAAAGTCCCCACATCCATATTGCTCTCGTATCTACTCATTGTTAGTTGAGGAACCTGAAAAAGATTGGAAAATAGAGAGGTGGATAATCATAGCTCAGTGAGTAGTGTATCTCTTCTAAGTGGATCGAGCACCCACTATGCATATTTACAAAATCAAACTACAACTCTTTTAACTCAAATCTATGATATGATAAACATACAGTAAAAAAAATAAGTTATATACGCTTCAACATAGCTATATTTATAGCAATAATCATTTCATAATAACATTGAAATAAACATCAATGGTCTAATCAACCGATCAATCTCATTAATTCACACGCCAATGGTTCATTCCATTAGTTAATCTCATACCACACCAAACCCATAAATTTAACAAACCTTCAAGGCTAAAATATAACATTTATTACTTCAACACAATATGTTTAAAGCAAAAATATTCAAGATAATAATAGGCAAATGCCAATGGTCTAACCCATTGGTCAATCTCATAAAACATGTATCAATAGTTTATTCCATTGATTAATCTCATCAAACCACACATCGATAATCTAATGAAATTACATGTCGATGGTCAATTCCAACGACTAATATCAAATTACACATCGATGATTCATTCTAACGACTAATCTCAAATTACACGTCGATGGTCCATTCCATCAACTCAACTTATATCAGATGTCAATGGTCCACTCCATGGACCAATTCATTGCTCAATATCAAACCATGGTCACGATACAACGCCTAGTAACAAAGCGACCAAGATTCTCCCATTGGTAAGATCTCCACCTATTATTAGTCGGTGGCTCGGCCCACAATGGTATCCTAGAATGGTATACGTATACCCATAAGCCCCTCACTTGGGCTTACAGCGATATTGAGCACCCACATCAATCCAAAACAACACCATCTATAATTCTCAAACCAAATCCATAAAACATTTCATATATCACGAAAAGATTTTGCAACTCAACTTATCCGCCCGAAATACTTTTCATAAAACATTATCAAAATTATTTCGAGACTCGTCTCATAAATCAATTTCAAATCAAATACATTTAAAAAAAAAAAAAAGCCTATCACAAATCAATGTCTATATAACCTTCCATAAATCATCTCAAAGTTGAGCTTTTCGTGAAATGGTTTCACAAACCCAAAACATGTAATATTTCTCAACTCCGTTCATCAAATAGAATATATATTTATAAAAAGTTCTCGCACTATTTTCAAATATCAAAACTTAGTAAATACCCGATCCAACTTTTATGCAATAAACATGCTTATTTATAACTTATAAAATATTAAATCTTTATCATTTTGAAGACATGATCTTATAAATTCTTAGAAGAGATAACATCACTCACCTGGAAAAGTCAAAAATTAACCTACGTGGTTACTTGAGCCAATGCACTCATATTCCTATTAATAAATCGAAAACGATATCAAAACCAGGTAATATTGTGACATCCTGAAATTCGACCCCGTTTCGATAAAATGAAATATGCATTTCGTCGACGTGCCTATGGTCCTTTTTCTTTGAGCTGATCACTCACGAGTTAGCTAACCTATTGGGTGAAGCCAGTAAGGGATATAACCGCGGTAAAATCCTTAAAAGCTACCTAATTGGTTAGATTGGACTAAAATCACGTCCGGTCAATTTTAATCATGGAATTTAATTCGGTTTTGGGAATCGAATATTCGAGCGTGTCACAATTCAATTTTAGGATTGTCTCATCGCCCGTCAAATTATTGACGAGTCCAAAATTTCAATAAAGAAATTATCGGAGGATTAATTGAAGACCAAGAGAAAATGGAAAGGAAAAGGGGAAGAGAAAAGGAAAATATGAATAATGATATTAAGCATTTTCTTTTTTCTCTCTCTCTCTCTCCCTTTTCTCTCTTTTTTTTTTCTTTCTCTCTCTCTCTCTCTTCTGTCTCCTCTCCCCCTCCCCCTCGTGCGATTTCCCCCCACCGAACACCCCTTGGCCAATTTCAATTTGGCTTTTCCCTCTCCATTTGACCATTCAACCCTATCTCTCATCTCTCTTATCTCTTCTCTCTCCTCTCTCTTCTCCCCCATCCCCACGTGACCGAACCCCCCCTCTTTCTTCTTCTCCTTCTTTCTTCTTTGTGGAAACGCCGAACCAGAAGCTGCAGCTCACCGTCTGCTCCGTCATCGCCCGTCCCGCCGCCGCACCGCATGCCTCGCGTCCGCCGCTCGTCGCCGTGCACCACCTGCCCGTGCGCCCGCCGTCCTGCCGTCCCGCCGTCCGTCGCTCACTGCAGCCCCTTCCCCCGCACGACCCAGCCACCGTCCGGCCACCTCCGGCCCCGCCCTGGACATCCGCCGGACCTCCCCGCGTCCCCCTCACCCTTCGCCGGCTTCCCTTCGCCACCCTAGCCGCCGAAGCAGCCCCGACCAACCCCGTCCAGCAAACCCATGGAGTGGGTTTCCAGCACTTTCGAGCTCATTTTGGGCCGTTTTCAGGCCCCGAACCCGAGCCGTGCTTTGGAGTTTGTTGTTCCTCGCGTCGCCGTCGTCGGATTGATCCGATTTGCGTGCGATTTGGTGAGTAATCTCACTAATCCAGGATTAGTTGGTTAATTATGCTTAAGGTTGGTTTATTTTTAATTAATTATGTTTAGGTTGTTAGATTAGAATAAATTAGTAATTATTAGTCAATTGTGATGTGATTTAGATAAATTGATTGCGCAATTAGCAAGTAGACGTGGTCTACTAATTATTGGAAGTGCCTCGGGATTTTTCCCGACCCTTAGTGGGCTCCAATTTGGCAATTCGGGCCTCAGTGGAATTTTTGGTATTTAAATATTATTTTTCGGAATTAAATTAATTAATTATTTATTTTTTGAAAATTCAAGTGGGGTGGCCAGTGATCGGAGTATTATGCTGATGACCGTGGTGAAGTCCGTTTATTTAATTGGGCTTTATTTTGAGCTAAATTGAATTTTTAATGTTAATTGTTTAAGTTTCGAAATTAATTATTTAATTATTTATTTTTCGGAAATTAAGGTTGAGATGGTCAGTGACCGGAATACTATGGTGATGATCGTGGTGTAGCCCGTTTATTTAAATTGGCTTTATTTTGAGCTAAATGGATTTTTTTAATAATTATTAATTAATTTTCGAAATTAATTAATTAATTAATTATTTTTCGGAAATTAAGAATTTGATGGCCGACGACCGAAATTTCATGCTGATCATCGTGGAGCAGTCCATTTATTTAATTGAGCTTTATTTTGTGCTGAAGTAAATTAATTGTGATTACAAGATTATTTTCCTAGGTTAATTAATTTGGATAATTAACTGGAATATAACCGGGTGTCGGTTGATAGCACCAAAAGCGTTTTGGTGGACGCTAATAATGGTGGGAATATTGGAATTGAAATCATTATATTTTGGCTAAGGCCAATCGTGTACTAATGCACGATATTTTATCAATGATGATAAAAGATGAAAAGAAATGCTGTGTAATGTGGCTCGGCGATTATTACATCGCTTTGGCATGTAGGATGCCTTAGAGAATGCACATAAATTGTTGATAATTGATCATGCCTGTGTGGCGATAGTTGATCATGCCTGTGTGGTGTAGGTCGCGCCTGTGTGGCGTAGATCGTGCCTGCGTGGCCATATTTCTGTGTATCGAGTATCGTGCCCATGTGGCTGAAGGAAAGTGGAATGCCTAAGAGTATGCACATAAAGTGTTTATTGTACATCACCTTGGCGAATAGACGCCCGAGAGCATTACTGTAGCTCTGTGACTGAGTGTACTATTGGGGATTATATGGTGTGGAGTGAGATGACCTAGAAATGGTCGATTGACATGTAATCGCGACGAGGTCGATTGATCATTGTTTTGATTTGATGTTGTGAATTGATTGATCGAATGGAAATGCCGTGAGTGGTCTTGTTGGCGTGTAATCGACTAGGTCGATTTGATTGATCTTCGATCGGTGATATGATTGCTTGAGTGCCTATTGTGAATTGTCTTGACTTACAGGTGGGATCGATGCTAAGGTACGTCTTCGACCTATGCGTGTTTAGGCGGCCTTTAGTATAATAGTTTCATTAATCGGGCTTAGTGGGGTAGAACTCGCTGAGACGTAGTCTCATTCCAGTTTGGGGAAAACATTTCAGGATCCCGACGAGGAGCTGAGGAGGAGGAATTTGTGAATGAGAACTCTGAGGTGAAATTGAGGAAGAGAATGATCTGAGTGAAGAGGAATTAGAGGAGGATCAGGATGATCTCGAGTATGACTTAGAGGAGGATTGAAATCCCATCTCTTTGTGAACCCTTTTGTATATGTGTAGATAGAGTGAGACTCTGAAGTTGCGAATAGTTTGTGAAGTGCTCTGTCTAATGCCATGTATAAAGGTTTGGTTGTAGATTTGAATATGAAAAATATACTGCTTTTTTATCCCGTTGTTTTTATTGTCGGGGATTTATAATTCTTCCGCGTGTCCACGTGTTTTAATGAATGAAAGGGTCGGCGATATATAGTCCTGGGATATCGCATATTAAAATCGACCAAGAGAAGGATGTGTGCGTACCCAAGGATCGGGGCGTGACAAATATGCCACTCTCCAACTAACGACTCAATTAAATTATGTTTATTCTTCGATAAAACGATACCTACGTGCTAATAAATCACTCAACCAAAACAATTACTCAAAACTGTCCTTAACACGAAGTGTGAGCACAAAACTTCATCATGCCATAATTTTCTCCACCGAACTCCGTTTAAAGTGTACTTATAATCAATAGAAAGCCCAGCCAACATACTACAAAGAACCCCAATTTAGCCAACCCGAAATCAAGCCGAAAATCAACAAAATATAGTCTTGAAGTTCAGGTCGTGCACTGTTCATCACGCATGATAAATTTCAAAATTTTGTTTCGGGCAAACCATGAGCTCAAATCACAATCCGTAAAATCCTACAACTTCACAACATCCCAAGTTATCATTTCTACAATAATATGCAGCTCAATGACTCAAAAATCATACTTCGCCGCTTGATTTTTCAAAAATTCCGAATTTCAAGTCCTAACTCCAAAATTACTCCGATTGAACGAAGGGGGAGCATGAGTGCTTACCGAGCGTTGTGTTACGTAGTTAAAGTGGCTTGGCGAGGCTCCCATGACGAGAACACGTGAAGCCCCTCTTTTCCTTTTCTCCTCTTCTTCTTCTTCTTTCTCTCTTTCTTCTTTCTGCGTTCGAGCTCTCTCTCGTCCCTCTCTCTCCCCTTCTCCCCTTCTCTCTTTCCCTTTTATCTCCTCATTTTCTTTTCTTTTTCCTTTTATTTCTTTCTTTCTTTTCTTCCACTCTCTCTCTCTCTCTCTCTCTGTTGATGGTCGCGGGCAGATTGGGGCCCACCCTTTAGAAATTTGAGAAGTCTTCAGTCATTCTCTGGTCTTCTCCGTTGCTATCTCGACGCTGGCTTTCCATTTGCCTTTAGTTCTCAAATAAATGTTCAGTCAAATGGGAAACGTTCGAGGTTTTTACTTGGAAGTTTCGTAATTTTGCCTTTCGCTGTAAAGATGAGTTGCTGAAGTGACATCTTCACCAAACCGAATCATCTCAAATAATTTGCTCGATTCCATACAAGGGCAACAAATTTTTGCTGACAACTCCACTTCGAATTGTCAATGGCGTGTTCAATAAATCATGTTATGATTTGGTGCTAATTAAGTAATCCACGCCGTGTTCAAAAAGTCGGAGAAAAGGTAAAAAGATAAAAATAATAGAAAGACCAGCGCAGGACCTACCGCTCGACTGGCAGTGAATGACTTAGCTGTCCCCATCTTGGACCCAATATTTTGTGGTCTTCTTTTCCTGCATTATTTTTATAATTTTTCCATGGCGAGCTCTATGAGAAAAGTCTCTTACCATCATTTTCCTTTGAAAACTGTAATTGGGTAACTCTCAATGCGAAGACATGACTAATTCTTCGCAATGATTGACTAACTCGTTTCACTTTAGATTCCACATTCTTTGCATCTTCATTTCGCAATTTTCCTAACCAGCTTTGATTTTTCTTGTGAGATTTTCTCTCACGTTTGAATAAGAAGCTCGATTTTGTCCACTTTTTATGGTTCAAAATTTATATGTATCAAGATAGATGGGCTTGTGGAATTATGATACTCGAGTAAATATTGTCCGAAAGTTACGGCACTTGCTATGTTTAATCTCATGTATGGTGAATAGAATGATGATTATGAGATCTCGTCCTAAAAGCTTAAGTTGTTAGTGCAGGGTAGGTGTGGAGACATTTAAACAACAACAGGCGATGTGGAATTCCCTTTTGCTAGGGCTTAACATACTTTGTGGGGTTCTTCCTCTTTCTTTGTTTTTGCCATTTTCTCTGTTCCCAATTTCTCCTCAAATTTGAAACCTAAAGCATGTTATTGGAAATTATTGTACTCATGCTATTTTTTATTAATGAGTTTAGAAGATATCAATCAGGATGTTATAGAACGTTTGAAGAAAAATATATTTAACTTGCAAGTTGCTCCTTGTTTTCTTCTGCTTTAAATATTTCCCTGGATAACTTCCCCCAAAACGCACCGTGGATTTTTTCTTGGTTAAAGCTATTGCTTCATACGATTCAGAAAGCGCCTTGTGGATGAAGATTATATTTTGATATCAGGCCTTATGCATCTAGAGTAAAGGCATTTGTATCTTCAGATAAAGAATTGACATTTTTTCTTAACGGGTTGACTATAATTTAATCTTTTATGTTTCACTTTTTATCTCATTAAATTCTCTAACTTACTAAAATTGTCAAATCAAGTCCTTTTATTATTTGCCACCGTGCTACACCTAGGCTCTCTTGAATCAGCGTAATCTCGGTTCGTGGAGCCAACTGAATTGCTGATGAGAAAATGATAAAGTACAAGGCCTGATTAGATTTGCTTTATTCTAACTGGTTTGGTTGTCCAATTTGAAGAAGTCACTTGAACTGATTTATGTGCAAGATCTGCTTTATTGTGGAGGCTTGATCTGTACCACATTTCTCCTCTTAAATAATTAAAATCAGCTATGGAATATCTTATTTTGATCCGATATGGTTAAGATAATCAATATGTCCAAGTGACAAATTTAAGTCACCCAACGATCTCAAGAAATTTGAGAAAGCTCGCGTATATTGTAGTGCAGAGGCATTCTAGTTTAAAAGGAGGACTGCAATACCCATCATACTAAGGTATAATCGCTTGATCCTAAGCGCCTACACTCTTGATTCATTTGCACCCCTAACACTTGTTCAACACAATGAATTACACATGAGACTTGTCAAATTTAATAATTCTGATGAACACAAGGCATATAGACCTGTCTGGTACAATAATTTCCGTATTTATTGTGACATGCACTTGGAACCATTATATCTAAAATACCTAAATAGGTGATGGCTTGAACTTAGTGAGCCATGCAATTATCAAGGACGATCATTCTTTCTAAAACGTCATAGAGATAATGAGCTGTTGCAAGATGATAACCCAATATTTTCTCATTAAGCACAAGATTGGTGATCTTCATGCTCGAAATTAATCATCCTTAATTATATTTGGCTTTCTCACCTCCGCCTCCCTTTTCCTGCTAACTTCACTATTGCAATTTCTGTTACATAAGGGACTAACTGTAGCAATATGCTGCTAATCCTCACAAATCGATTCTGCCCTTCTTCAATGCAAGTCCGTTTCCATAGATTAAGATGCATAACTTGTAATATTCCCTAATCAGTCCGTGCTGGTCAACATTAGGTGTTCATCATTTGAAGGTAGGTAATGACTTATGAATCACTTAATATTGCCTCTTTCATTTGATGTGAGACTATGAGACGTGGAATCTTCATTTCAAATTCTTTTATAAACAAGAAGTGAATAATTCCAAAATGATAAGAAAAAGGAAAAAAAAATAATATTTTGTTTCAACCTCAAGGGTGGGTTAGTATCTGCTCATAGTTAGTATCTGCTCATCTTGAAGGGAAGAGACAAGAGGCATGCTTCTTTATAGATCCAATATATGTTTCCAATTTGCATCAATGGCACATCCAATTTTTGCCTTTGAATCAAGTAATTGATTGATGCTTGTTTCCACCGTTGAACAGGTTAGGCTAGCAGTAAAATGGTCCCCCTCTTTCATAAGATTGCGATTTTATGAAGAGATATTTTTATCCACATCTTGAATGGGTTGTGGTGATGGGCTCGCCAACTCAGAACAGGGATCACCGGTACTAATCATCCCATTCTACCTCTTTTTTCTATAGTACACATCTACTCTCATAAATGAACAAGAATCATGTTAAATTAAAATTAGAATAGAAAGAGGATAGCCATAAAGATTGATTACAAATGTGATCAAAAAAGTAAGATGGCAAATTTTTGGTTTGTGTTTAATATGATCCGTTAATTAGAATTTTCTCTCAGAAAATTGTCACCTTTTTTTTGTAAACCATTTATTAGATATTACATTAATCATTTTGCTAGGGGAATGAGTTGTACAACAAACTTGTCAATGCAATTAAAAGCTGTTTATCTCGACTCAAGACAATCTCCCCATGTCTTCCGTCGCAGGCCGAACATCCTCGGCGTATATCAAAATAGAACAAACCTATTGCCTCCGATTAAAAGCAAAGTCACCAGCTTTGGGAAATCAAATTTAGAGAGAGACGGAGAAGAAACAAACATACAAAAATGCCCTTAACCAGCAAAAACACTCGACCGCGGTGGCTATCAACTGCCAAACATGGTTGGCTTTCAATTATAAGAATGTAAATTGATTCCCAGAAGAATGGATATGCTGCTCTGTCCATGTAGTTGTCATTGCTAATACAAAAGAAAATAGTGCAACGAAACATTCATTAAAATGATTGTGGGAAATTCATCCTCATAAAAGAATAGTTCTTGGTGACTGAAACATGGGGCGTATGTAGCATTCGCCTTGCTCGGTTTTTCATATAAGAAAATTATTCAATTTTGCGTAAGACATAATAAATTTTTGGGTACATATTAATTTGATTAATGAAGAATTAATCTGCAGAATGTGGCATATATCAAGTTATCCAGGTATTAGAAATATCAAAAAGTAACGTGCATGGAGAAATGTTCATCCCCAACGTAGGTAATGCACATGTTAAAATCATACACTGTCAATACAATTTGAATTGGTATTCCATTTTGACCAATAAGAACCTCTTGATTGTGCATAGGTAATGTCATCAGAATTTGACTTCAAACATCTTTCTTATCACACAAATATTCGTTGAAACGCCTTTATCTTTTATTAGAATGTATTTTAACATTGCATAACAAAAATGAGTAAAGTTATATTTGAATAATAAAGATGGTGTTATTTCACTTTTTTCCAAATGAAGCATTATTAGTTAATTTCACGTTTTAGGACGAGGCCAAGAATTGGAATGAAAATACCCCAAAATTTATCGAACAGGAAATTGAGAGATAAGGGGGAAAGAGAAAAGAGGAGAAAAGAAGAAAATGGAAAGGAAAAAGAAATATTGAGTGCGCAACTGCCCGTCATACAGATTTACACCTCCGTAATCCATCATTTTCTTCATCTCTCCGTCTCTCTTTCTCTCTCCTTATTTTTGTTTCGTCCTTTATATCTTTCGATTGGCAAGCGATAACTAAACCTAAATTACTTGCTTCGACTAGTATAATTGAGATGATTTCTTTGTTGACTCTGGCGACTGGTAGGGGCCAATACATCACTTTGATCCACAATACTTCAGGGAGAAATGTTATGCCCCGATCCTCGGGCATGCACTCATCCCTCACCTTGGTCGATATAATAGCGACGTCCTAAGACGTATCGCCAACTCCTTTTTAATACGCACGCGGAAGCATATAATTAATCTCCAGACAATAAAACAATGTGATAGAAAAGTATGGCTATATTTTTCACAACTGAAAAACCACAACCACACTTTTATACAAAACAAACCTCATATATATTACAATACTATTAACAAAAGTCTAATCTATCACACGTAGGTTCATGACTCAAGGTTTGCAAAACATGGTGAGGTCTCAATTCTCATCCGAGTAATACTCCGGATCATCCTCTTCAGGCTCTTCCTCAGACTCTTCTTCTTTAGGTTCCTCCTCTGCAGGGTCATCCTTTGCCTCTTCCCATTCCTGGTCCTCTTCCGGTTCCTCCTCTTGCTCGACTATTTCCCATTTCTCTTCACTCCAGTTAGCACCCCCGGCTGAGTATACTAGAGATTTAGGATCACCCTTGAGCTTAGGATCCTTAGCATTCACTACCGACCCATCCTTAGGATCTGCAGTCCCTTCTCCAAACGCTACCTCTAAGACGAACATAGGCACATCACCTTCCGGTACGGGACCCTCTCTATGCCCATTATGGTAGTTACGATACCACGACCTATACTCATGAGGCACCAGGCCATCTCTACCCACATCAACCCAGACTGTGGATTTTATCAAAACATATTCTAAACCTTTTGGGTGGGGGTGTATCGGAAGGTGATATCCTATTCGGAAGGTGATATCCTATCTCGATGACTTCTTTAGGAATATCAAAATGCATGGGAGGACGAGGAGGTGGGAGTGCTACCATCTAGGGACTTGAAATGTTATCCCACAACGGAATGAGACTACGTCTCAACAAGTTCTACCTTCCTAAGATTCGATTAGGAAACCAATACATCAACACAACACGAGTTAGAGGACTTATCTTGACCTCAGTTCCATCCTGCAAATCAATATTATTTACAGATACCTTATATCATATCAATCAATCAATTCATAGCATCGGATCAAATCATTGATCAATCGACTCGGTCGATTACATGTTATCACGACCTTTTCTTGGTTGGCTCATTTCATACTATCTATAAAGTCTGCTTATATCAGGACTGCTCATTGCTAAGCTCATAGATAGATAGTATAGCTCACTTATAAGATGATTGGGTATATTGCTCTCCACTAAGTTGCCATATCGCCCTTAGGACCGATAATGCTCAATCTAAGCTGATAAGGTATACTACTCTTTGCTAAGCTGTCATATCGCTCTTAATATACCGCTCTCTGCTAAGCTGACATATCGCCCTTAGGTCGATATAGTATACCATCATAAACATACATCCTGATAAAATAGCCGTGTGTGGGTACACAGTCGGCCTTAGCCAAAATATCATATTTTTTCTTTAGAACATCCCACCATTTTCAACAGCCCATAAACATATTTTTGACACTGTAAACTGACACCCTAGTAATTATTAAATTAATTACCATTATTTAATTTAGGAATAAATTCCTAAAGTCACAATTAAATCAATTCAATACAATTTAAAGCTCGAATGAATAAATAGACTACACCATAATAATCAACATAAAATTCCGGTCGTCGGCTATCCTAGCCTAATTTCTGAAAATAAATTAATAATTAATTAATTACAAAAATTATTAAATAATTGCAATAAATCCAATTTAGGCCCATAATGTCTAAATGGATGTCGAAATAGACCGGAAAAATTTCAAGGTTCATTCAATAAATAATAGCACCTATTTGCTTGCTAATTGCTACAACTAATCACCCAACATGCATTGATAAATCACTAATTTAATTACTCTAATATAATCTATCCACCTAATTATATTTAATTAAATCTAATCAACCCCTAAGCATCATTAGCATACTAAGTGAGGTTTAGTGAGTTAAACTCACCCATTTAACAAATGGTTCGGTGCAAAATGATAGAAAATTTGCGGGGCTCAACTTTCCTCAAGGCGGGCCAAGCAATCGAGACTTAGGACCATCTCAAAACGGGCCCAACAGCTGGCTGTAAACCCACTTTTCTACTCTTTGTTTGGTGCTGAAATAGAGAGGAAACAAGCTCGGTTTAGGTAGGAATTGATCGGAAAAGGGTGAAAAGGCCAAACCGGGCCTTGGCGGAGGCTTGCTGGTGGAGGAACGGTGAAGGACAGCTCTGGCTGAGCTCGGCTAGGGGCTAGGACGCACGGCAGGAGGTTGGGACAACGGTGGCTGGACGTGACGAGGCGGACGACATGCGGGTGGCTCTCGCGGGTGGAAACAGCGACGGCGTGCGGCGGTGATGGCATGGACAGCTCTCGGCGGCTTGCTAGCTGTCTCGGCTGGCTAGTGTGTGAAAATGGAGGAGATGGAGGCAGGAGAGGTGGCTGGCCAAGCTTGGAGAGGAAGGGAGAGAGAGAGAGATGGGTCCCCTTGGCCAATTTTTCCAAGTCTTTGTCCCCCTTTGACTCAACCTAGGCCAAGTGTTGATCCTTGGCTGTCCTTAGACCATCCATGCACACCCAATAACCCTTGAAATGGTCAATTTTGGCTAGGCATGGGGGGAGTTACGAATTTGTAAGGGAATGGCTTCAATTGGACTTGATTTCTTCTTTAATTCAATCCCATTTAGCCCTTACAAATTCAATTGACACCTCAATGCTCAAATTGATATTTTTCTTCATCTATTAATCCATCTTGTATCATAATTTTGCAATAAAAAATGATCCCTGTCTTTTTCTGGACAAAAAATAGTCAAATGCCGACTTTTTCCCAAAAAGTCTTTAGTTGTAGAAAAATCTTCTAAGACTGAGTTAACGTTTATAGAATTTATTGTGACATGATATAATCTTCAATTTCTGAAATCAGACTCAAATTTGCGGTTAATTTCACTCATGTGCGTTTTTAGCGTGACCTAAGCTACGGGGTAGCTTTTAGAGATTTTCAATACAAATGGCCTGTGGTCGATTTTCTTCGAACCACTATGAACTTGACGCATTGACAACTCTCAGTGGTCATGAAAATCTCGAGAATTCAAATATGGACATAGGGTACCATAATGATAGAAAAATCAGTATAGTGTCGGTTGACGAGAATTTTCCAATTTGGTGGTGTCACCTACGATTAGCCATACATCTCAGTCGAATTGACCTATTTCTGATTTCAAATCGATTTTATACTATGTCGTAATGGCCTCTAAAGATGAGCACGGTCAAGTAGCCGATTTCTAGTCGAATTTTGAAGTCTATTGCATTAAAATTCCTTAATTGCTTTATTAGATAGTCTAGTTATCTCAAGAATGATTAGTTCTGAGAACAGCCCTATAGACATGTCGATGAAATGCCCGATTTATTCAATAGAATACAAGATTGAAAATCTGGGATGTCATAAGAAATGAGACTCATCACCCTACCCTTGATGATGTTAAATTAAACCTAATTTCCCTACTTGCATCCCTTCTTTTCATGGCACGCATCCGCTCTTATAAAGGGACAAGAATTATGTTAAATTAAAATTAGAATAACAATAACTTAGCTTGATTAATTACAAATATAACTGAAAAAGTAATATGACAAAGTTTTCAATTCGTTTTTAATATGATCCGTCCGTTATAATTTTTTCCCACAAAATCGTCACCTCTTTTTCGTAAACCTTTTACTAAGTATTACATAAATCATTTTGCTAGGGGAATGAGTTATATAACTAACTTGTAAATACAATTAAAAACCATTTTTTTTTTTCAACTTGAGACAATCTCTCCATGTCTTCCGTAGCAGGGTAAATCTTTTGGCCCATTCCGAAATAGAAGAAACCTATTACCTCCTATTAAAAGCAAAGTCAACATCCCTGAGAAAATCAAATTTATATAGAGACGGAGAAGAATCAGATATAGAAAAAATTCCCAGGATGAGCAAAACACGGGAGCACATACCAGCTACCAGACTAAATGGGCTGCGGCCGCCTCTACACCATATTCCGTTGCTTCTTCCCTGCCGACAACTCCTTCGCTGCCTACAAGGTCATCGACAAGTGCCGTCTGTCCAGCGTACTGATATTATTGTATCAAGTCCTTTTGTTATTGGCCTTTAAATTGTTCATGTGGCAGAGTGAGCACCCCTTAACCCTCGCCACCCGCTCTGCCTAGGTTCTCCCGCATCAACGTAATCATGCTATGTGGAGCCACGAAGAAAGGCCACTCTGAGATGAGAAAATGGATAAAGGACAAGTCCTAATCATCTAACCAGTTCCATGTAACTAGTTGGGTTTTCAAGTTTGAGGAAGAATTTAAACTAATTTAGCTAGAACTGCTCCATTGTGGGGGCTTAATCCGAACCTCATTTCTCATCCTAAGTAATTAAAATTAGCTATTGAATATCTTATTTTGATTTGATTTGGTTAAGGCAATCAATATGCCAAGTGACCAATTTAAGTCACCCTGCGACCTTGAGAAATTTGATAAAATTCATGGATATGGCAATGTAGAAGCATTATAGTTTAAAAGGAGGACTACAATACTCCACTCCACCGAGGTATTATCACATGAGCTCAGTGCCTGCCCTCTGGATTCATTTGCACCACTAATACTTGTTCATCACGATGAATGACATGTAAGACCTACCGAATTTAATAATTTGAATGAACGCAAGGCATATAAACCTTTTGAGTACAATAATTTCCACATCATACTATGACATAAACATCCTATAATAATCTCTTGCTCAATGATCTCACAAAGAAGTCTTCCTATGATCGTGCTAACAAAGTAAACCAAGCTGTCGTTGGGCCCCAGTGTAAAGTTTTTTAATTTTGAGAAAATGTTGGGTGCTTGAGTAGTACAAGTCCTAAATCGATTATTCTTCCATTGCGAGCTCCTTGAGAAAAGACTTACCTTGAATGACGACTCCACTGCGACGTTACAGCCCTGACTGCGATGATACCAAGAGCAAAAGGCCAACTAAAGCCAGCTGCATTTCGTTGGACCCTAGTGGCAGATTTTTATATTGCATTGCTGTTGCATTGATGATTACAGCCGACAAGTGGGACTTGGCAATTTGCTACTCGTCAACTCACCATTCAGACTATGTCAAAAAAAAAAAAAAAGAAAACAAAAAAACAAACCTCACAATCCAGTCAGCAGTGAAAGTGAGCGAGAGAAACGCCTGGTGAACTTTGGCCGGAATGCACCATGGAATTCTTCTCTTGTTAACGCCGTTGCCTTCTTGCAACTGTCTTGTGGACGAAACATTGGTCTCGAACTGAGGCCTTATGCTCAGGAAAAAGGGTATCTCCATTTTCCCCGAAAAAAGAGTTCACATTTCCTCAAAGGATTAAGAACTGAGTTACTCCTCTAACGTTCGCTTTTTGTGTGATTTGAGTTTTTAAACTTAGTGAAATTGTTGAGACAAGTCTTTTCGTTAGTAGCCCGTCAAATTGCCTGAGTGGCATAGTGAACGACTCCTGAACTGTTGCCGCCCTGCTTTGCGTAGGTACCTCCAAATCAGCCTAATCATGGTTCGTGGAGGCAAGGAGGCTGGTGAACCCAAGATGAGAAATGGATAAAGTACTGGTCTTAATAATCTGACCTAGTTCCATGTTGTTGGGTTGTCCGGTTTGAAAAGTATTTGAACCGATTTATGTGCTATATCTGCTTTGTTGGAGGGCATTGATCCTTACCACATGCCTGCTCTGTAAGTAACTAAAATCAGCTATTAGATATCACATTCTGATCCACTGTGGTTAGGATAATTAATAGGCCCAAGTAATCTATTTAAGTCATCCCATAACTTTGGGAAATTGGAGAAATTTCACATTTATTGCATTACAGAGGCGCTCTAATTTATAAGGACTATGATGCTCATCGCTGTGAGTATTATGGCATAAGATCGGTGTCTACACTCTGGATCCATATGCACTACTAAAATTTGTGGATCACAATGAATTTCACACGAGAATGGCAGTTCAAGTGAACACAAGGCATACATACCTATCCATACAATAATTTTCATATTTTACTATGATGTATGCTTAGAATTGATATACCTAAAATAGATTATTAAACTAAAGATGATGAATAGTAACTCATTCACAAGGAGTTTTTCTTAATAGGAAAAAAGAAAAAAAACAGCCTTTTGCGAGGTGTAGCTGAAGTTATGTCAAAAAGGCCTTCATGCGCTAAATTTATCCATGATGAGTTCAATTTCTCCATATACTCCTTTCAATAGTTTCATCTCCTTCTTAACCAACATTGCAAGCTTCTCGACCAATTCTCTTGCTCACTGATTTCACAATATCAAAACTCTGGCAATAAGGAAATAGGAAATAGCAGTTTGATATTCCATCTGAGACCAAAAGAAAGAATCTTTGAACGAATATCCAAATGGGCTAGAGCTCATCCATTCGGCCAAGTCTTCGTATGACTTTTCCACTCTGATGGTACACACAATAATTGCGCTACCAAAGCATACTGCCAAGTAAAGCCAGCTGCATTTCGTTTGGCCCCAGTGGCAATTATTGCTCTGCTTCATTGATGATTCCTGCCGACAACAGCATTTGTCATTCATGGACTTGGCACTTTGCTACTCGTGCTAGTCAACTCATAATCCAGTCAGCTATGGACGCAGGGATTTAGTTGGAAACTGCGGAGCCAAACTGGAAGCGAGCGATGGGAAAAGATAATAAGTATGCTTAAAAATTTATTATCATGATTAAATGCACACAAAATATCTCACAAGATAAATCTAGGAGCATATGGCCGTGGTAGTAACCTCATACAGATTGGTAATTTGTAATTGGTAATTGGTAATTCTCGTGATAATCCAAGGAATGTTCTCAGTTCTAACAAAAATAAAGAGAAAAATAAGAAACTTATGGAACTCGGCAAGCTTCAGCCCCAATGCAGCGTGGAATTTTTCTCTGTTCATGCTGCTTCTTCCTAGATCATTGTGATCCGCAAGTTCTTGTGGTGCAGATCTCATAAAATAGTACCTCAGTGGGATGGGCATCATACCGAGTGTCCGATATAGTCCTCCTCTTAAACTAGAATGCTTTTCTACACCTGCAAGCGGAGTAGACGTGCCCTTATTTGATTGAATGAGTAATTTTCATGGCCATGGTGCAAGCCATTTGCTTAAAGTGACGGTGGTAGTGGCGAATACGTGATGTTCTTGTTCTTGTTGGTAGCGCTGACCATCGGCGAGGGGGTGGCGACCTCGCGGTGACCCTGATCACAGCAAGCTTGAGCTCGTGTAAACCTGCAGAGGAAACTCTTTTTGCAGATGGCATTAGTGGCCCAAAAGGTGCTTCTCTTGGAGAGGCTTTGCCCATGAACATGGCAAGTAGAAGTAGCCCATGGATCATCAAGCAGGCCAGTGCCTTTTTAGAGTGTTGCCCGTAGTTTTATGGATAGAACTAGTAGAAGTAGCCCATGGATCATCAAGCAGGCTTTGCCCATGAACATGGCAAGTAGAAGTAGCCCGTAGTTTTATGGATAGCCCATGTGTGTGTGTGTGTGTGTGTGTGTGTGTGTGTGTGTGTGTGTGTGTGTGTGTTCGACTAACTTAGTTTATTATATGTAATGAAGGAAGGTCGACAAAGAGACATGCACGGGGAGGTAAGACAAATATAAAAGGAATCCTCAACTTATTGTATAGATATCAATATATTTTTGAATATTTTAATTTGGTTAATATAATTCTAAACCTTTTGATGATTTACCATTGTAATTATTGTGGCTAATTTTTGCCAAAAATCACTAATATAACACTAGTCGTTTTACGTGACACATATGCTATTGATATGGATAATTTTTTTAATCAGAATTTTTTATAATTTTTCGATATATATATATATATATATTTTTATATATATTTTCCTTCTCCCTTCATTGGTCGCTAAGGCTTGATGATATACCGATGACCAGCCACAAGTGAGGGCGAGTGTAAAATCTGGTAAGGGTCAACCTTGCTAGCCTCTAGCAAAGCTCGACCTTAATGGATCTTGCCATTGCCATAGCTCGACGATTGGTAGAGGAAGAAAAAGAAAAGAAACATTCAAAAAAATTATAAAAAAATTAGAAAAATTTTAAAAAATAATTGTAAAAAGTTTGTTCACATCAATTGTCTACCATATTATGTAGGACAATCAATGTTCACGTCAGCGATTTCATATCAGTTTTGATCGGAATGATTGTATTGGCAAATTATCAAAAAGTTCAAGACTAAATTGACCAAATCAAAATATTTAAGACTGAATTAATATTCATATAATAGACTTTGGGGGAGTGACTGTATAACCCATCACTGACAATCGATGTTCACGTCGGTGATTTCATATTAGTTTTGATCAGAATGATTGTATTGGCAAATTGTTAAAAAGTTCAAGACTGAATTGACCAAATCGAAATATTTAAGACTGGATTAATATTTGTATAATAAACCCTAGGGAGCTCGACCTTAATGGATCTTGCCATTGCCATAGCCCGACGACTGGTAGAGGAAGAAAAAGAAAAGAAACATTCAAAAAAGTTATAAAAAAATTTGGGATTTTTTTAAAAAAATTGTAAAAAGTTTGTTCACATCAATTGTCCACCATATTATGTAGGACAATCGATGTTCACGTTAGCGATTTCATATCAGTTTTGATCGGAATGATTGTATTGACAAATTGTCAAAAAGTTCAAGACTAAATTGACCAAATCAAAATATTTAAGACTGAATTAATATTCGTATAATAGACTCTGGGGGAGCAACTGTAGGACCTATCACCGACAATCGATGTTCACGTCGGTGATTTCATATTAGTTTTGATCAGAATGATTGTATTGGCAAATTGTTAAAAAGTTCAAGACTATATTGACCAAATCAAAATATTTAAGATTGAATTGATATTTGTATAATAAACCTTGGGGAGTGACTGCGTGACCCATCACCACAGTACTCCAGGTAAGAATCCTTAACGACATATCTGGGATTCGAACTTCTCCCTTTTGTGAGGGGAGAGAACCTAAGCCAGCTGCGCCGTTGAGGACGGTGGTACCAAAGTCATATTGTTCATACATAGGAATTAAGAAAACGCTAATAGTGGGGACAACATATAAAAGAACTTAGACCGATGATGAAGTTGCGTTTGTAAAATTAATTTTGTGTTCTCTAAATAAGTTTCGTTTCCCTTAATGACCATAAATTTGGTTGGAGAATGCTAGACTTACTAAGACCGATTTATGAAATTAGTAGATTGCGATTATTTAGACTGCCAAAGGTCCTTCAAACGCAGTTTTTAGTAAATCAGTTTTTTAAACTTCCGTAAAGGTGCATTTTTTTTCTTCTTTCCAAGCAAATAATAATATGATTTTGCTAAGACAAGATAGTTTGGCGGTCCAACCTCTACACTGATCACACTCTAGATTCGTTTTCATTATTGTACGGTGGGAAGGTTCTTAAATAGACTTAATTGACCAACATGATCATAAGCATTCATCAACATGATTATAGTCGAGTTATAATAGGAGTTTTGCACCCACGCCGGAGCCATTGCTACTACTTATATGGGTCAGTCCGTTGTCATCAATTTGCCATAGTGCTAATTGGAGTAACAACCAGCAATATCTTAAGTCACGACAAACCCAAATCTAAGTTGTAGACAAACTAAGGCTTTCTAAAGTCAAGGAATGGCTAGAAATTTGAACTCGTATCTAGAATGGCTTCCAAACTACTGGAATGCAAGACGTATGTCACCAAACCAAACACCGTGGTAGGCTTTCCTCATCAAATCCAAATCTTGTTTGGATATCAAGGAGCTTCAAGATAGGAATTTTAGGACAATTTCGGTTAAATTGACTATGAATAATTGACCTATACTACATTTCGCTAGCTCTAGATCATCCACTTCCCTGTAATATATACCCCATCTCCGTGGGAATGTTGAATTTGCCATGTCGTCTACTTGCTTTTAAGATTTATCTATTCATTTTGCCACACTATCAAAACCGAATCTGAGAATGATTAAGTGGATTGAAACTTGAAGTCTGAATTTCAAGAAATAAGATCTGAAATGGGTGCTTTGGCGATTTTGCCTTCTATTCTATTCTGTATTCATAATTTCTTCAACGTCGGAATTTTTTTCTTAAAATTTTTAGTGTATTTTAGCAAATTGGGAAGCAAACAGAGATTCGCCAATTAAGAGAAGGAGCAAGAAAACCAAAAACACCGAACGTAGAAATTAGCAGCTTATCGCGGGAATTTTGTCCGGCTTCTTTCCCGGCTCCGGGAAATATTTCCTTCTGATCCTCGAGAAAATCGCGCAGCCCCGAGAAAACCCAGTGCTTTGTTTGTTGAAAGCTGAAGAAGGAAAACAGCGATGCAGAGTCGGAACCAGGGGAATTACCGGAACCCATGCCTGACGATGCACCAGCCATGGGCTTCTTTGCTCGTGTACGGGATCAAGCGCATCGAGGGCAGGTCTTGGCCTGCCCCAATTCGAGGTTCGGTTTAGGGGCTCCCTTTCGTACTTCTAATTTCGCGACGAAGTTCCGACCTTTTTGGTTTTTTTGCTGTCACATAGTCTAGAACGAGAAAGGAGTGAATTTGTTCATCGAGTCCTTTGATCTACAAATTGGATCTGTCCACAGTGTTTTTCTATATGGGTTCTTGAAGTTTTTGGTGATTGTTTAGTTTTCTATTACCAAGTTCTGTTTTGGATTGTGGAGTTCAAAGGATGCAGTGAAAGGTGAGAGAACCAGCAGAGACTGGAAGGGAGAGAAGGTTAACTACTGAAATAGTACATTGTTTACTCATAGCACTTGCGAAAGAGAGAAGGGCCTTTTGGTCGGCGCAATATCTGTGCTTGACTTTCGCTGACCAGTTTGCGCCACACCGATGTTTTCATGCTTCACAAGTTTATAGAAAACCACCCGGTAGGTTTGCAGAGAAATAACAGCACAAACAAATCGAAAACCAATATGCGGACTGATACGATCCATGTTGTGCATTTTTTTTTTCTTTTTAGAATGTTGGAAAATCAAAGTTCTCATCACTAGCAAGTGCACATCAACTGTGTTGGAAGTTGATGAGGAATGACTTACTATTGCTGAAAGTTTGTGTAACTGAAAATGGAATGATGTGGTGCATCTTTAATCCCTAGCACAAACATTTTGCACTTGTACTAAGATAGCCATGGGAAATGAGAGTGCTACTCTCAGCTTATATAATCAATATTTTGTTATTGTGTAAAACTTTTGAGTTTGGAAGTTTAGAAAGTCTATGCATGAAGCTTGTGCCTATGAAGTATTTATAAGGATACTGGGATTTTTGTTACATTCGAAAAAACTGCATCGTGATTAGAATTGCATTTAGGAGAGAATCGCTGCTTAAGTGACATGTAAAGTATCCAGCAGAGAGTGCTGTTTGGTGTGCATATCAGGTTTTCTATTCCGTAAATATACGTATCACTCTGCTGCAACAATTAATGGAGCCAATGCACTGTTAATGTCTTGTTGAAGAAGATTTGAATTTGCTTTTCCTTTTCCTTTTTATCTCCAATGTATAGCACATCATTTGTGAAGGCTGCCTTTGGATCCATGCTGCCAGCAAAGTTTCGGATGATTCTACTATCAAAGCCATGGAGGAGTTCTATAGGTAGATATATGCGGTGAATGAGATTACTCAAATTAAGTTCTGTGATCACTATCCCCTCTCAAGACTACTAGGTATTAAAAGGGAGAGCTTCAATTTTCTTCAATCCATGCTGCAACTGAGTAACATACTTCAACTTATTTGTCTCGAAAGAGCATTTAAGCTCCTATTTACAAGTTCTTGAAAAGTCAAATCATCCTTTGATGGATTTCTCAGCTGAATAGCAGTTTGATGTATGTTTTGATAGAAAAACGTGTAGATATATGGATGCTTTTATCTCTCCATTTCACCTGCATGAATTTCTGTTTTATCTAAGCTCTTTAATATATTTTTAAGTAATACAAAAATTAGTCATTCCATTTGAGATGCGAGGGTACTGGAAGATCTACAACTTGGAAAAGAAGGTAAAGGATTTGGCCAAATAAGTTATCATCTTATGCATGACATTGCACATTTGCTGACAAAAACACTTTTCTAGATGTATGAAGCTGCGGCCAGAGGACTTATGAAAGTGCAAAGTCCACTGCCTGTGAAGTTTCCACTTCCAAATCCACACAATCTTTTTTCATTGAAGCCAGGTTCCCCATTGCTACATGTGTTTGAATCTAAATGAAATGACCCAGGAAATCATCGAGTCT
This sequence comes from Eucalyptus victrix, assembly GCA_016097545.1. Classification (NCBI taxonomy): domain Eukaryota; kingdom Viridiplantae; phylum Streptophyta; class Magnoliopsida; order Myrtales; family Myrtaceae; genus Eucalyptus; species Eucalyptus victrix. The sequence continues at coordinate 53,171,788 of CM027842.1, forward strand.
TAGTGCCACCATAGCTGGTGCACGAGCTGCTGCCACTAAGTTTTCAAAGAACTAAAATCATGGCACATCCTTTTTGACGAGAACAAGTGCGATGAATATTCAGATTGAGCAATTGTCTTAATCTGGGGAATTGCCTCTCTTATGGTATTCCTCTTGCTCTGTTTTATGGAGCAGGACATCATTGGATCCTGAGTGGAAGAGAGACTGTGGACTTGCCTGATCTCACATTTAAAAAAGGTTCATGGATCTCACCTTAAATGTTGCCTTTCAATAGAGAGAGATTGATAGGGCTAGTAAGAACACCTAGAGGAGAGTGAATAGGTGTTAAAAGAAATTTTCGCAAGACTTAGGTTCCGTTTGTTTCGCGGAAAATAATTTTCGAGAAAATGTTTTATGGATTTCCCGACGTCTGTTTCACATAAAATGAATTCCTTGGGGAAAATGTTTTTCATCAAAGGAAAGAAGTCTTATAAAGTAGGGAAAAATGTTTTGCACTTTTGAAAAATGGAAAATATTTTCCTTACTTCATCTCTCTTATCTCACAACTCTACAAATCATCATTTCCTCCTCCTTTTTTTTTTTTTCAAATTATTTTTTAAATTTTTTTATTTTTTAATTCGAATTATTTTTAATTTCCTTTTCCTTTTTCTTTTCTTTGTTTCCCATCTTCTTCTTTCTTGGCTAGTTGTCGAACCAAGTGAACCTCAAGCTTGTCAATCTCAAACTCGCGCTCGTCGATCTAGCGAGCCTCGAGCTTGATGCTCGCGCTTGCCAATTTGGGGAGTGGAAAATATTTTTTGAAACATTTTGAGCTTTTAACTAAACACTAGAAAATATTGTCATTTTCTTGGAAAATGACTTTTGGGAAAACATTTTCCGGAAATGGTCAATTTTCTGTAAAACAAACGGACCCTTAATGAAAATAAATTGTCTTTAGAAGATAATAAATTGAAGATGTAATCAACTATAAGCAGATATATAAAGCTACGAATTAAAGTAAGGAGTTTAGAGAAAGAGAATAGAAACACAAAGTTTATAGTGATTCGGCTTAGATGAAGCCTACGTCTACTCTCCGCATTGACAGCCTACTGGCTGAATTTCACTATGAATCAAAAGAGGTTTTACAATTTTACGTCATTGACTTCATAGTATAGAACCTCTACTACACTCTTCCAAAGTCTCACAAGAATTTCCTTTCTCTTTTGAGTACTAATTTAGCTCGACAATTGAAATAACAAAGAATTGAGACTTTGAAATTTTTCTTTCACACCCACACTTGAACAACTTGAGTCTTCATTATATACTCTTCCATGTCTTTATAACCGTTGGCACTTTGCAAATGAGTTTTTTCACTCTACCCGTTGGACAGAATCAATCAAGAAGATCTCGAATCATTTAAAGAATGTGATGATGGCCCATCAATTCTACTCGCCTATACAATAAGGAAACGCACTTGCAAGAGCAGGGGTGGACGAAGTGGAAGCAAGAATGTTGGCTTGAGTAACGCAAACATCGGTGAGAATCCAATGCCCCGAAAACCCAAGGGTTCCTCCACAAGGTTTGTCGCGGCCTCCCCGAAGCGGGTGGGACCACCTAAGGGTTCGACTAATGGATTGCTAAGTCTAGACTTAGCTCGAGCTCTCCCAAGCCCATACCAATTCGTAACTTAGGGTTTAAGTTTTTAATATGCAAATGATTTTTATTATGGAGTCGTCACTAATCTATTTTGGGCGGGTCGATTAGAAACCCGAGTAAAGTAATGGGAGAATTACTTCACTCCTACGAACCAGAGATTAAATGAGTTCGGGACTTGATTACGCTAGATTTTTCTAACGCCTTTTCGGTACCTTTTCTTTTTTGTTTCAAAAAATATTTTGTAGGTAGCTTGAATTGATTTTAATTTATCTTCCTAACATGTGAGGTAATCATGCGGGTACGCAAACCATCAATTTAACACCCAAGAAAGTGATGAATAAATTGCAGGACTTACCCCATAGCAACGAAAGCATCTGTATTGTTATATCAGAATTTATATCAATAGACCTAGATATGATTTCTAATTAACAGGCAATTTTTTTTTTTTGGTTTTCACTTATTTAATGAGAATCATGCTTTATGCAATGCATGCTACTAATTTAACATGATATGACATGGTAGCATAGCCTAAACTATATGACATGCACATGACATTTTTTTTTTTCTTTTTTCTTAAAAAATGCAATTAATCCTAGAAAATAAAACTAAACTTATAATAAATTAAAAAACTGTTATCTAGAGTTAAACTATATGAAATTTTACATTAAAATACAATGACATGCAAAGAATGCCATAATTCTATTTTTTTTTTTTTATGTTTTTGTATTAATTTCGAAATTAAAATTGTCAAGTAATTAAACATGAATCCTAAGTTAAAAACTAGAAACCTAAATTGATTGATTTGATTTTTTTTTTTTTTGAATTCGAAATAAAATTCCTATTCTAAATATGCAAACCCTAAAATAGGAAATAAATCTAATTCTAGTCTAGATTTTTTTTTTTTTTTTTTTTTTTTTTTTTCATTTTATGAAAGCGAAATTAACTTAAATGTCACGATAGCAAATCGAGCAAGATTGACATCCAAATTGACGAACCATATCTTGTGCATGAGATCAAGTTGGCCAATTTTAAATAAATCGCAAATCGAATCTTGGGCGTAAGATCGAGTTGGTGATTTTTCAAGCAATTGCGAGTTGAATTTCGGGCGCGAAAATCGGACTGTCAATCACAAATTTCATAGGCTATTTCATGTCGAACATTCTCAATTTTATATTAAGGAGTAATTCTACTAAAAAAGTAAAGTAAAATAAAATAACAAAATAAAGTAGATAAAGGAACTACCTAATTTGCTTCTTTTTTTTTTTTTCTTGCTTTGGCCTTCCATGGTGTTCGGCAACTGTGGTGAGTCGTTGGAGGGTTGGGTCGCCAATGTTTGAAGCTTCGGCAAGCACCAGCGACGGGTGGATCAGCAGTGATAGAGACTAGCGGCAAAGCAGACCGGCAGTGTGTACTCCGGTGGCGTCGAGTCGAGGATAGGGACGAGGCGCGCAGCGAGGGAGGAGAAGCAGCTCGGCGTTCGGGGCTTCTGGCGCTGCAGATCGGCGTCGACAGAAGCGGAGCAGGGGTATCGGCGTCGGGAACAGGCAAAGAGGAGCGTCATCAGGTGCTGGCTCGAGTGGAAGCGGTGGGCAACGCGGGCGGAGGCGTCGTCGGGTCTACGCTTGTGCAGAGCTGGTGCAGAGGATAGCACGAGCTCGCGGGTGAGGCGGAGCTTCGGCGGCTGGTGGAATGGCAAGGGCAACGGCGACGGAGCTTCGGGCGGTCAGAGGTGCGGGGTCGTCGCGGTCACAGCAGGGGCGACGAGTGGTAGTGCGAGCTTGTGGGTGAGCGGGGTGCTGGTGGAACGACGAGGTAGCCGGGGGCGTGGAGGTGGGGCAGGTCGACGGGGCAGCGCTCGGGCAGAAAGGGCGTCGGGTCGTCGCGGCTGCAACAAGGGCTACGAACGGCGATGTTGGTGAGATGACTGGCGCGAGGGGACGATGGGTGAACCAACGCGGGCCGCAGGCAAGGCTGGGCGCTGCGATGGTCGGCGGCTCCGCGGCTTTTTTTTTTCTTCAGACGGGGCAGAGGCTGGCGGAGGCGCGAGCTCGCGGGCGATGGAGGCGCGGCGCAGAAGCTTGGGCAGCAGGGGTCGATAGCAGAAGAAGAACTTGCAATGAAGAAGATGAACAATGTTTTTTCCTTTTCTTTTCTGTTCTGCCGCACGTCCCCTCTCTGACTTCACTTTTTTTTTTTTTCTCTCTGACAGACTCTCTATCTCTCTTCTTTTTGAACGAAAGAGAAGCCCCCCCTCACGATGAACTTTTTTTTTCTTTCGTTTCTCCCCCCTCTCTAAAGCCAAGGATCCTTGCTTATTTATAGGCAACCACAAACTTTAGTGTGAACAGGTGAACAAAAGGCGGCCGTAACTTTTCCTTGCCGTTCACGTTCGGCTCTTTTTTTCAAATATGGTGGCCACCATCTGACAATCCACATATTTTATAATATTTTATGAGTTCATTTTGCTTCTTTGAGGCTCCTTACATCCGCCGAATTGTGTGCATGCGCATGTGCATGCATTAATGAGCGAGAGACAATGGACGTGGAGAAACTTCTTTCTTCTCCAGCCGATTTGCTCTTCAAGAAGGAGAGAATTCCTTGCAACAACTCAATATTATAAAATTGTGAGCCCATCTTCTTGTAGACTTTCTCCGGAATTCTCGCATGTGTAGTGGAGAATTTTTTCTTTGCTTTCTTCATGCTTGCGGCTTCTCTAGAGTTTTCACGTTCGCTGAATTTGTGCATGCATGTGCATGCATTAATGAGAGAGAGACAATAGACATGCAGGAAATTCTTTCTTCTTTCTGTCTTTTTTTTTTTTGTGTGTTTTCAAACTGGCAAAAGAGAAACCCTTTTTTTTTTTGCACGTTATCGACCGTGAGCCCTTGCTTCTTGTTGTGTTTTGGTGCCGATGCAAATATGACTACATGAAATGTAATTTTACTATTATTATTATTTTTTATTTTTTTCATGTAACTAATTACTAAATGATTAGGCAAAAATTTAGGTGTCAACAAGATTCATCCACGGAGGGTGAGTCAGGGCCTAAGATCAGGCCGAAAGGCGTAGTCGATGGACAATAGGTGAATATTCATGTACTACCCCTTGTTGGTCCATATAAATTATGACTTGAATCAGATCAATTCTTTTTCAAATTTCTATGCATGCAATTCCCTCCACACTAGAGGATATTCTCATATTTTTTTGTAGATAATTCTTTTGGCAAATTCTGGAGAGCATAGGGGGCTTAATTTTAGTCTGCTATATTTTAAATGCACTCTGGCCAGATTGCTTAGTAGAGGAAGTCAACAAGGTAGTTTCTTTAGACATCCTCCAACATATAGACCCCAGAGGAGTGGGGGAGGTGAAGATAGAAAATCCAAATCAATAAATTTAGACTCACTTTCTATAGTAACATGTACTGATTGAAGGACGGTCATCTTCTCAACAGAGTGGCATAGTTCCTTTGTATCACAAGTCGGTTACCCCTAGCCTCGTTAGTTGACTTAATGCTCCCAGCTCTTACATTGTGTTCTTGCTTTGACCACCTCCAGCTTTTACACAGGATAATTTTTGTAGTGATGCAAGCGCTCCAATGCCCTGGGGAGCTGTAAATCCCCTAACAAATGGAAATGGTGAAATTGTCATTTGTGCATAATTGTATACCAATAGATGCTATAGTTTTATGAGCTTGGTTATCTCCATAGGTAGCTCAATGACCAACGTGTGTTTAAGATCCAGAGTCTCCACATTTTGGAGTTTCCCAATTGATCTAGGAATGATATGCACTTTAGTCCTTCTCAAACTTAGATGTTTCAAGTGGAACATAACTAGTATTTGTCGGGGGGAAATACTCGCACAGGACCTAAGAGAGACATCATTTCAACAAGCTGAGGTGAGAGAGGAAAGCGGAATTGCGAAAGGCAGATGGCCAATGGACTCTCCTTTCTTACTTAAGCAGGAAAATGTAGACTTGCTTTCAGGCCTTTTCATAGCGCTTACACAATAAATTTTATTTAAGCAGACAAGATTTCCTATTATAAAGAAGTGTAACATATAATATTAATTACGTATATAATATTTTGACATCTTTCTACCATCCAATTAAATCTTAACTTTTTACATAAAATGTCAAGCAATAACTTTTTTCCTTGAAAGGTTAAAATAGTCAGGCCTTGCCATTTTGATATTTAGTTTTTTTTTTTTTTGGATATTTAGTTTGATAGGAATAAATTCGTATTAGATAGAGTTTTCTTATTAAAGTGAAAATTGGCCACTTTCGAGTTTACTATTTCATATATATAGCAACTTTGCTTGTATATGTAGGACTAATTGAGTGAAAATTCTCATATTGTAAAAAATCAAAATAAAGACCCAAAGTTGACCAATTTTCTCAAATAAGGACCCGAAATGAATTTTGTGTCAGATAAAGACCTAAAGTGGACCCATTATTTCAAATAAGGACCAAAAGTGGTTGAATCAATTCCAAATAAGGACCTGAGCTTATTGGTCAGCCAAATATTCGACATTTCTGACGACCAGAGTTTGGGAAATTTTGTCCAAAATAAATATAAAGAAAATTAACAAATCCTAAAACAGAAACAAAAAAACCCTAGGTTTTCTGCGGTCTCCTCGTTCCAAATTCTCCACTGGTTGAGGCATGAATTCAAAAACAAGAAGAAAATCAGATGCTTCTTTCTTTATTTGCAGAGACCTAAATTTTCCGTCGGTCGAGCAAGGCGAAGAGTGATGAGAATTGAGTCGCAACGATGACTGCGCAATGATTTGGTTGAGGAGCATTGGGGGAGAAGAAAGAAGAAAACGTAAACATCTAAATTAATAACCTAAACTTAATTAATTTAGAATTTTCCCTTTCTTTCCAATAAAAATTTCCGACAAAATTGCCCTTATTTTAATCGCCGAAAAATGTCTGCCAGCAAGCTAAGGTCCTCAATAGAGATTAACTTGATCACTTCGGGTCCTTATTTGACACAAAATTCACTTTGGGTCCTTATTTGAAATAATGAGTCTACTTCGGGTCCTTATTTGACATAAAGTTTACTTTAGGTCATTATTTGAGAAAATAGATTCACTTTGGGTTCTTATTTGGAATTTTCCCTTCTCATATTCATATTGCAAATAAAGCCACGTTCAAAGTGTAGTAAAAAAAATGATAACCAATAATCAAAATGAAATGCGTTGACAAGTCAGTTTTTGGTTTCAATTTGACTATAGCTATTGGCTTATTGAATTTATGAGTTTGAAAAGTCGACAAATTAAATCAAAATGATGAGTTTAATAGGTTATCATACCCAATCAACGTAATCTCGGTTCCTGGAAGCGAATCTCAAATGAGGAAGTTATAAAGAATAAGTCCTAGTCATCTATGCCTAGTCCATGTAACTTGTTGGGTTGTCCAGTTTGAAGAAGCATTTAAACTAATTTATGTGTTAGATCTACTTTGTTGTGGGTGCTTGATCTGTACCATGTATCTCCTCATAAGTAATTAGTATATCGAGTTCTAATCCCATATGATTGTCTTCTCCTCCATCTTCTTCTCCACCATCTCAATCTCTCTTCTCTAGGACCATAAAGAAGCAGAAGCTCAGTGGTCCCAACGTTGGAAGGCTCCACCCTGATATGGCTAGTAAGAGTACCTAGAGGGGGGTGAATAGGTATAAATAGTAATTTTTCACGATAATTGCACAATACTAGATAGTTGATAGAATTGAGACAATTGATTCTTGTCAAACACCAATCAAAATAAAACTGAGAATAGGGAAGAGAAAATTGAACGCAAGGTTTATAGTGGTTCGGCTTATTTCAAGCCTACGTCCACTCTTTTGCACTAATAGCCCATTGGCTGGATTCCACTATGAACAAAGGGATGTTACAGCACTATTCTCCCTTGATTTCACGGTGTAGAAGATCTACCACCCTCCCTCAAGATATCACTAAGTATAGACTCTCTTTTGTGAATACAGTTTTGCTCAATATGAATCGACTAATAATCAAGGAGCTTCAGACTCTGGAATTTCTCTATCGCACACTTTCTTGAACAGTTAGAACGTCTTCCTTTTATACTCCTTTATGCCATCATACCCGTTGGCACTTACCAAAGGAATTCTTCCAATCTTCCCGTTGGACAGAATCAATTAAGAAGAACATTTGAGCTATTAAAGGAACATGTCGATAGTCCATCAATCCTGTTCGCCCATACAATCAGGATCTTGATTTCCAAGAATAGAACCTTCCAATAGTATTTCATCAATCATCAAATCTTCAAACGATCTTGATTTCGAATAAAAGAATCCGTTATATCATACCCAGCCAAGAGATTTACTCCAATGGAAAAGACCAAATCCTCAACCAAACACTTTAGCTCTGGATCGTCTTCGTCACTGGATTAGAAACTGTCAATGAGAATAGTCTTGAGTCTTGAGTCTTGAGTCTTGAGTACTGAGTCTGGGGATCTGAAGGTCTTCAGACTCTAAATCCAAGGGTCTCCAATGAAGGTCTTTAGACTTTAAATAGAAGGGTCTGCAATGCTCCAAACTAGACTGATAGAAATGTTTTGTCAACTTCAAAATATTCTTGGAAAGATTTCTCCAACAATCTCCCCTTTTTTGATGGTGACAAAACTTTCCTGTAGATTTGAACAGCTTTGATCTGCAAAACATTACTCAAGCAATATGGATATCTCATAAAGATTAACAACTTAACTAGACTCTGCATCCATAGAAAATAGGTTAGTCTTTCATGAGTAAAGCCATACAATAACACTTGATATAAATGCAAAAGTCAATTTCAAATCCACACCCAAGTTATTCTCAAAACAAATATCCAAACAAGCTAAACTAAAGTAAGAGATTTAAAGTCAAAGTTCAAAAGATTGCAATTCTCCCCTTTTTTGTCATCATTAAAAAGGTGAGAAAAAGTCAAGTCTGCTTGGGAACGCGCATAAGATGGAAATCTCCCATCGACTGTACGATGCCTTCCATCTCTTCAAGTCTTCCCGTAGATGTGCCACCTCTTCCCCTTTAGCATTTGCTTGAATTTGAAGAGTGAGGTCTTGCATTTGATCTGACAAGGTAACAGAAGACGCTTGTCCAGCATTCTTCAAGACTTGAAGCTCACATTCCAAAGCATATATTTGACCCTGCATTTCTAGAATAAGATCAAGGATGCGACGAAAATCTGCTGTAGTGTCCGTCTGCGTGTTGGCATTTGCTCTATCGAATGGAGTAAAGGCAGACGATGGAGCTTCGGTGTAATCGTGTAGATTTGGTGTTGAGGTATCATGTCCTTCCTCAGGCATTTGAGAAGCTTGAAGGTCTTCTAGATTTGCTGATGAGCGACTCACACCTTCACTGTGGACAGGATATGGTGTAGTCCTTTCTTGCTCGCCATCTCCCCCTGTTTCTAAGGCCTCAATTGGGGAAGAGTGATGGTCATGCTTGTTAGCGTCTTGATTGCCTTTCTCTCTGGCTTCATCTGCAGACTGTTCTTTGACTGCTTCTTCTTCTTCTTCTTCAACTTCCTTCTCCTCTTCTTCTTTTTCTTTTTCTTCTGCTTCTCTTGTCTCTTCCTTTTCCTCTTCTTCTCTCTGTTCTTTGTCCTCTGCTTCTTTTCCTTTTTCCTGTAGTTCCGTTGATTCAGATATAGAATGATTGAGCCTTTTCAATGCCAAGGCAGAGATAGAGAGTTCATCCTCTTCATCTTCATCCTCTAAGATAAGAGTTCTTTTCTTTTTGGATGGAGCACCCATGGGCTCATTCCCTGTTCTTTTTGATGCATAAGATACTGGATGAGATTTGACCGGAGTTTTCACCTTGAACTTCTCCATTGCCTTATCAAGTTCTTTCAGACGCATTTTTGTCAGCATTTTCAAACACACCACCATTTTGTCGCATGGTCGAACACAAAGAGTTTGTGGAGGTTCAATGTTCAAGTGTCTGAAGATCTTAGTCACAAGACCTGAGTAAGGCAACTGGCCCTTGTCCTTCACCATCGCTCTGTACATGTGGAAGAGAATGGTGTGAGGGAGAGAGAACTTTCTCCCTGAATTGATCGCGTACATCAATTTCGCCTTAGAGTTAGACACATTAATCTTGGATTTTGATTTTGGCCTGAGATAGTTGATCACAATTTTGAGAAGAATGATGTTGATGGCACGCATTCTTGCGTAGGTAATTCTCCCTTCTGCATTCCTATCTTTGACAAGCTCCAGTGAGGTACGAGCAATTGAAACCTTGACCGGTTGATATCGTCCTCTTTCAACTCCAATTATATTTGCCAGCATGTCCACATTTACCACATAGTCTTGGTCTCAAACATTAAAGGATATTCTATTCGCATCTAAAAAGCTGAGATTTGAATAGAAATATGCTGTCAATTGTGCATAGCCGTCTGTGGTGTCGGAGCAAAATTGCTCAAGTTGAAGCAGATTGAACTTTTCCCTCAAGTTCAGATTGATGGCATCCAGAAAGTCGAAATCAACACTTCTGGGGTTTATCACCTCACGTTTCAACAGTTTGAAGAACAGATTCTCATGTTCCTTTGATTTGAACAACTCCGTTCTTTTTCCCTTAGCCTTCGCAGCAATGCCCATCCTAGGTTGAAATTCATTGAACAGTTTATCATCATCGTTCCCGTCAGTGGGATTCAATCCTCCTACACGAGGGTCACTTGGAATGTTCGCAGGTGCTTCCTCAGCCTTTCCTTTGGGAGCAATTCCCAAATCCTCCATTCGTCGCAAAAAGACATACTAATTTCCATAACCCTTGTCTTTAAGGAAATCATCTACATACTTCAGCGGAGTACCAGTGCTTTTCAAAGCACGATAGAGCTTGTAAATAAAAGAGGGTTTTTGGACTCTTACAGGGTCTACTTCCTCGATTATTTCTTCCTCCGATTGATGACCCACACCCTGTGGGGTAGATGGTGGAGAGTGACGTGGTTGAGAGTGAATCGGGCTCTGTTGCTGTCTCGGTAACTCTTCCTTTTCGATGAGATCGAAATGGGTAGGACCCTCCCTCATTCTCTGTGGTCCCCTGCTCGCGATTCTTGAAGACTTTCTCAAAGAAGAAATCATTTCTTGTCGTTGAAAGATTCCTTGACTCGCTTTCCCAAGAAAAGATGACAACTTTCTCGAAGATGAACACGGAGTCGAGACAGGATTGGGAGGAGAATGCTTTTTAGGGCTTTGGAGTTAAGTGAAGAAAGCAACTGACTATATATATATAACCCAATTTAAAAAGGAAAAACCAATCGACATAAAGGCAAGTGAATAGTCGTCCCTTTTTAAAAACGATAACCGTCCTTTTTTTTTAAAAGAAAAATGCCATTTTTAAATAGAAGTTATCCCTTTTGAAAAGGCAAAATTTCATCTTTTAAAGATAATATAAATCAATCATTACGAACGAAAGATCGTACATTTTCGAGATTGAGTATTGAAACAACTTACAGTCTATAGCCATGAACGTCTGAGTCTAAGGGTCTGAGAGTCTCTAGACTTTAACTTCCTCAAGCTTCAAAATGTTGAGTCTAGAACGGATAATATTGAATTGATTTTTCTCTAAATGCTTTGTGAATATATCCGCTAGTTGGCTCTTTGAATCAACAAATTGAATCGAGATTTCTCCATTTTGAACATGATCTCTAATGAAGTGATGTCGAATCTCTATATGCTTTGCCCTTGAGTGAAGGATTGGATTTTTAGTGAGATTGATTGCGCTGGTGTTGTCACATCTAATCTCAGTGCATGAGTCTTCAATTCCAAAGTCTTGTAGCTGTTGTTTTATCCATAGAATTTGCGAACAACAACTTCCAAGAGCTACATACTCTGCTTCTGTTGTAGAGAGAGCCACAGTATTTTGTTTCCTTGAAAACCAAGACACTGTCCTGCTTCCAAGCAACTGGCAAGTTCCCGAGGTGCTCTTTCTATCAACTCTGCAACTAGTTAGATCTGCGTCTGAATATCCAAGAAGATTAAAGTCTCCCTCTTTAGGATACCAAAGACCGATGCTTGAAGATGAAGCAACGTATTTAATAATACGTTTCGCAGCACTGAGATGAGATTCTCTAGGATCTGATTGAAATCTAGCACAGATGCAAACACTCAACAAAATGTCAGGTTTAGAGGCAGTAAGATAGAGAAGTGAACCGATGATACTCTGTATGCTTTTGATCAACTTTCTTCCCTTCTTCATCTTTGTCTATCTTCAAAGAACTTGACATCGGGTATGTCGGTCTTTTTGAACTTTTCCAGTCCAAAATTTTTGACAAGATCATTAGCATATTTTTCTTGATGAATAAAAGTTCCTTCCTTCAATTGTTTTACTTGGAGTCCAAGAAAGAAGCTTAACTCTCCCATCATACTCATTTCAAACTCATCCTGCATAGACTTAGAGAATTTCTTACACAAACTTTCATTAGAGGATCCAAAAATAATATCATCCATATATATTTGAACAAGTAAAAAGCTTTTATTTTCCTTTTTGATAAATAGAGTAGTATCTACTTTACCTTTGATAAAACCATTATGTATTAAGAACTTACTTAGTCTGTCGTACCAAGCTCGAGGTGCTTGCTTTAAACCATACAAGGCATTTTTCAATCTAAAGACTGAGTTTGGCTTCTTTGGGTCTTCAAACCCTGGTGGTTGTTCCACATAAACTTCCTCACTTCCTCATGGATAAAACCATTTAGGAAGGCACTTTTGACGTTCATTTGGAATAACCTGAAATTTTTATAACAAGCAAACGCAAGTAATAATCGAATAGCTTCTAACTTTGCTACTGGTGCGTAAGTCTCATCATAGTCTATTCCTTCTTCTTGCGTATAACCCTTGGCCATGAGTCTTGCTTTGTTTCTTACAACTTTTCCTTTTTCATTCATCTTGTTCTTGAACACCCATTTAGCTCCAATAACAGTTTTTCCTTTTGGTTTAGATGTCAATTCCCAGACATCATTAATGTTGAACTGTCTGAGCTCTTCTTGCATAACTTTAATCCAGCTTTCATCAGATAAAGCTTCTTCTATGCTTTTTGGTTCAATTTCAGAAATGAGAGCCACAACACTAGACTCTTCGCGCCTTTTGGATCTTGTGCGAATTCTTTCATTAATATCGCCAATAATAAGATCTTTGGGATGGCTGGATTTATGCTTCCAGTTATTGGTTGATTCGTCAGGTTGATGATCTCTTTCTTTACTTGAATCTTCACGAATAGCTTGATGCTGGTGTTTCAGAGTCTGAGATGTTTCTTGAGTTGTAAGATTTGGAGAGTCTAGAGCAGGTTCATATTCTTCATGATGAGTCTGACTGGACTCATTTTGCATAGAGTCTTGAAATTTGACATTCATTGATTCCTTCACAGATTGACTCTTCTTGTTATAGACTCTGTAGGCTTTGCTTGATGAAGAATATCCAAGGAAGATGCCTTCATCCGATCTTTCTTCAAACTTACCAACTTGATCTTTTGCATTTTTTAGTATAAAGCATTTGCAACCGAACACATAAAAGTATGAAACAATAGGCTTCTTACCTTTGAATAACTCATAAGGGGTTTTCTCCAGAATAGGTCTTAAAAAGACTTTATTGATAATATAGCACTTATTTGTTGAAATAGCTTCAGCCCAAAATCGTGAAGAAATTTTACTTTCAATTAAAAGAGTTCTAGCCATTTCTTGAAGAGATCTATTCTTTCTTTCCACAACTCTATTTTGCCGAGGAGTATATGGAGAGGAGAACACATGCTTAAAGCCGATTTATCACAAAATTTTGTAAAATCTTGATTTTCAAATTCACCTCCATGATCTGTTTTTATACTTGAGATAACACATCCTTTTTCATTTTGAACCTTTTTAGCAAACTTTTCAAAATATGAGAAGGTTTCGAACTTACTTGCAAGGAAATATACCCAAGTAAATCGGGAGTAATCATCCACAATTACTAGGCAATATTTCTTACCTCCAATGCTCGGGTTCCGGTTGGTCCGAAGAGATCCATATGCAAAAGAATTTTGCAGACATGATTAGTAGAGACATGATTTATTGGCTTAAACGAATTTCTTACCTGCTTTCCCGGTAAACATGGAGTGCATAGATTAGACTTTTGGTATGATAAATTGAGTAGACCATGAACAAGCTGCTTTGTTGAGATTTTAGCTAATTGCTTAATATTGATGTGACCAAGCTTTCTGTGCCATAAGCTTGCTTCGTCTTGAATTGAGATTAAGCATTATGATTCATCCGGTTTCACATCCAAGAGATAGATATTTCCATGCCTTCGACCTATGAAAGACTGAGTAGAGTATTTACTGGTTCTAGAACATATTCCTTCTTGAAAGAAGATCTTAAAACCAGTATCACACAGTTGGCTAATGCTGAGAAGATTGTAATTGAGTCATTCCACTAGGGAAACATTACTTATTGTGAGATTTCCAATTTTCACAGTTCCAAATCCCACAATCCTTCCTTTGCTATTTCCTCCGAATGAGACTTTTCCACCATTTACTTGAACGATCTTTATAAAGCAATTTGAGTCTCCTGTCATATGTCTTGAGCATCCGTTGTCCAGATACCACTTTACCTTTTTCTTGATGGAGACCTGCATTTAAAGGAGAGTCTCAAGCTTTCTTTGGTACCTATATTTTCTTAGGTCCATTGGTGTTAGTAAGATAAACAGTATTAGCCCATGTTTTCTTAACAGGTTTCCAAACCATAGGACACTCTTTTTCAAAGTGATCGGGCTATTGCACTTTGAACACCCGATGGCATTTTGACCTACAGACTTTACAAAAACCTTCTTGAAATGATTTTTTAAGCCTCTCTCGAGGGTCTTTGCTTAATTCTTTCTTTTACTTTAGGAAAATTAATCAGGGGAATTTTTTCTGCTGTCATACCTAGACCAGACTTATTGAAGTAAGGTCTTTGAGCTGAAAGAATTTTTTCAAGTTTCTCGGACCCTATTGAAAATTTCTTTGAGATATTTGATGAGTCTGTTTTTAAAAAAGCATTTTCTTTCAAAAGACTATCTTCATTTTCTTTAAGAGTGATAACATTCATGTCTAAACATTTAACTCTTTCTTTTAAAACGTTTTCCTATTTTTTTAAAACAGAGTTTTCCTTTTTAAATTCGAAAATCCTTTTGAGAGAAGTCTTAAGACTGAGACACAGCTCATCAATATACTTAGAAACCTTGACAGGAATTTTAAAATTATTTGCCTCAAATTCACTGTTTGAATCTGATCCAGATTTTGAGTCTGAATTTGATTGCGCCATTAGACATAAGTTGGCATATTCATCATCACTTTCTTCATACTCTGTGTCACTCCAGGTTTCGGCTTTGAGAGCCTTTCGAGACTTTTCAGCTTTTCCTTTCTTCTTCTTCAGAAGAGGACAGTTGGGTCTGATGTGTCCCTTTTTCTTACATTCAAAGCAAACTACATCTTTGTTTAATTTATCATCATCAATAGACTTGGTCCGTTGTCTTTGAAAACTTTGTTTCTTTGAGTTGAACCTTCTTCCTTTTCTATTCAATTTTTTGAATCTTCTTATCATGAGAGCAAGCTCTTCATCGTCCATATCATCTTCCGAATCTGTAACATTAGAATCATCAATAGATTTTAATGCAATGGATTTCTTACCTTTTGGATCTTCGTCTTCATTAATTCGTTCCACTTCATAAGACTGAAGAGTTCCAACTAGCTCGTCGATAGATAGTGGCATGATTCTTTGCGTCTCTCTTATTGAAGTCTTTATGTGATTCCAATCCTTGGAGAGTCCACTCAGTAGCTTGTTTACCTTCATAGGATTAGAAATTGGTTGTCCTTGATTTTCAAGACCATTTACAATCTCTGTAAAACGGCTAAACATGTCAGTTATAAATTCTCCAGGTTTCATTTTGAAGGCTTCATATTGACCGAGAAGGATGTTGATTCTGGTCTCTTTCACTTGATAAGTTCCTTCATAGGTGATATGTAACCTATCCCAGACTTCTTTTGCTGTAACACAAGAAGATATTCTGTTATATTTAGTAGGTGACAAGGCACAATATAACGAATAAATAGCCTTCGCATCAAGAGTTTGTCTCTTGATTATCTCTTTCCGAGTCATTCCCATTTGGTCTCAACGGTTTCTTTTCCTCTTTCTGAGATAGATGCAACTTTAGGAGTGATTCTTTTTTCTACAACGTCCCACTCCAGAGGATCCTTTGATCGAAGAAATGCTTTCATTTTGTTTTTCCATATGTTGTAGTCCTTTCCATCAAAGTAAGGAGGTCTGGTGTTGCTTTGACTTTCCATCAGCCTTGAAGCTAGTGTACTAGCCATGGATCTTTTACTCTGAAGTAAAACACTTCAAATAAAGTGAGTACACGGGCTCTGATACCAATTGATATGGCTAGTAAGAGTACCTAGAGGGGGGTGAATAGGTATAAATAGTAATTTTTCACGATAATTGCACAATACTAGACAGTTGATAGAATTGAGACAATTGATTCTCGTCAAACAACAATCAAAATAAAACTGAGAATAGGGAAGAGAAAATTGAACGCAAGGTTTATAGTGGTTCGGCTTATTTCAAGCTTACGTCCACTCTTTTGCACTGACAGCCCATTGGCCGGATTCCACTATGAACAAAGGGATGTTACAGCACTATTCTCCCTTGATTTCACGGTGTAGAAGATCTACCACCCTCCCTCAAGGTATCACTAAGTATAGACTCTCTTTTGTGAATACAGTTTTGCTCAATATGAATCGACTAATAATCAAGGAGCTTCAGACTCTGGAATTTCTCTATCGCACACTTTCTTGAACAGTTAGAACGTCTTCCTTTTATACTCCTTTATGCCATCATACCCGTTGGCACTTACCAAAGGAATTCTTCCAATCTTCCCGTTGAACAGAATCAATTAAGAAGAACATTCGAGCTATTAAAGGAACATGTCGATAGTCCATCAATCCTGTTCGCCCATACAATCAGGATCTTCAAACGATTTTGATTTCGAATAAAAGAATCCGTTATATCATGCCTAGCCAAGAGATCTGCTCCAGTGGAAAAGACCAAATCCTCAACCAAACACTTTAGCTCTGGATCGTCTTCGTCACTGGATTAGAAACTGTCAATGAGAATAGTCTTGAGTCTTGAGTCTTGAGTATTGAGTCTGGGGATCTGAAGGTCTTCAGACTCTAAATCCAAAGGTCTCCAATGAAGGTCTTCAGACTTTAAATAGAAGGGTCTGCAATGCTCCAGACTAGACTGATAGAAATGTTTTGTCAACTTCAAAATATTCTTGGAAAGATTTCTCCAACACACCCTCTTTAACCTCCTGTTCGAGGAGATCGTCCTCTTGATCCTCGACTTCCTAGATGGGGACTTGCTTGACCGCAAGTCCTTCGTCATTTATTACTCCTTCCACACCGACAAGTCCTGCCATCGCAAGTTCCTTGGCTCCCTCCGTACCGAGCACCTCGCCACTGCCTTCGCTTGTTGCCCTAATGTTGCCGTCCTCAATGTGTCCCTCTGCCCCTATGTCACTATTCCCTCCCTCGTCGTCGTCACTGCCGACCATGAGGACACCCTCTGCTTCCTCGTCCTCCGTGTCATCGATTCTTTACTGCTGTTGAGCTGATATGAGTCGTGGCGAACCTAGATTTAGTTGTTGCGAGGTCGTGGTGACTCAGATTTGAGTTGCTTGACCTAGATCGGCAACCCCTCACCATGCGCACGTGAGGATTTGACTCGTGGAGGTCGCCTGACTCTTCGGTGATGGTCACTTGGGTCGTCGTGACCACGCCGGCGTCCCTCTAGCCATTAGCGACCACCTTCAATGAAGAAGATGAATAGTGTCACATAACAAGGGCAAAAATGGAAAAAAAAGTTCACGAGTACAATTTTAAGGAAAAAAAAAAGGGAGTGTATAATATTGGTATGGGCATGCCAAGAAAGCTGAAAGCCCAAGGCAGCTTTGGACTTGCCTTGGACTTTCAACTTTCTAAATGCCCACTTTTCTCCAATGGAGTTTGCAAAATTTTTGCCAAACACCCAATATTTGGCCCTATCCAAAGTCCCTTGCAAATGCTACTCTCAAATGCACCCTAAATGCCCACTTTTCTCCAATGGGGTTTGCAAAATTTTTGTCAAATATTGTTCAAATATGTCTCGAGTTTAAGCTCAAAGCGAATTACTAAATTTTGAAATATAAAATAAAATAAAAAGGGAGGAAAGTGTTTTGCTACGATGGCTGCAGAATCCAAATTGAAGAAAAAGAAGTTACAAAGAAGCAGTGTCCCACTCGGCTTTGTAGAATTAAAAGGGAAAGTCAAATCTTTCTCTTTTGTTGACCGAATCTTGGATTATTCGGTTTCTTCATGCACGCAATTCTTGGGCGGTGGAATAAAGAATTCTTTTGCAGGTCTTTTTTTATTTGATTAGTGGCCGCTTGAAACCCTACGTAAAAAGTAGCCGCCAAAGGATTCATGAGAAGCTGCATGCCGCCGAGAGGGAGGAAAGCCACACATTGAAGTGCCGTTTTTACTCTAAGTGCTGAGAGTGTTCTGTTCGTGAGAGACATTTATAGGTGCTGGGTGTTTGGCTTTGGGTCTTCGTGTTGTTCGTGCTGCGAAGCTTATTCATGATTTACATCCAAGATAGATTTGTGTATTAGGTGTAATTAGGGCTTGGGAAACACCGATAGAGTGTTTGAGTGACTTGAGTGTGTAATCTCCTTATATCTCTTGATTTATAGTAAAATTCGCTGCTACTCTCCCCGTGGACGTAGGTTTTTATGACTGAACCATGTAAATCTGATGTCCGATTTATTTTTTTCTTCTGTCTATTGGTTGATTGCTCGCTCAATCGCAATAAGTGGTATTAGAGCCAGGTTTGGATAAGTTGAAGCGAATCAATGGTGACAGAAGAAGTAAAAGTGAGAATTAACATATTTGATGGGAATGATTTTAGTTTCTGGAAGATGCAGATTGAATATTATTTTTACGAGATGAATCTGCACGTGCCTTTATTTGGGGAGAAACCAAAGACGATGAAGCAAGCTAATTGGGATTTGCTGGATAGACGAATTATGGGTGTTATTCGGCTAACGTTGGCTCGTAACGTCGCGTTTAACATCTTGAAGGAGAAGACCACTGCTAATTTGATGCAAGCCCTATCGGATATGTATGAGAAACCCTCTGCGAACAACAAGGTCTATTTGATGCGACGTTTGTTTAATTTGAAGATGAGAGAAGGTGCATCAGTTGCAAATCATATCAATGAATTTAATGTGATTGTTAGTCAATTGAGTTAAGTTGAGATTGACTTTGAAGATGAGGTACGTGCTTTGATTCTGTTATCCTCATTGCCTGATAGTTGAAATACTACTGTTACTGCCGTTAGTAATTCTTTTGGGTCAACAAGTTTGACGTTTGATGGGGTTTGAGATTTAATTCTGAGCGAGGACATTCGTAGAAGAGAATCTGGCGAACTTGTATCTGCAGCTTTAGTAGGTGAAAATAGAGGAAGATCTATAACACGTGTGGGTAAGAGTAATATTAATATGAACAGACGCAGTCAATCTAGGACTGGTAATGTTGTCTGTTGGAGCTGTGGCAAGATGGGGCATCTTAGAAAGGATTGTCTTAAGTTGAAGAATGATAAGGGTAAGAGAATTATGGTTGATTCTGTAGATAATGTTGCAGTTGTAGCAAATAATGCCGATTATGTCTTGTTTGTCACTAATGATTCATCGCTTGATGGATGGGTTATGGATTATGGTTGTTTTTTTTTTTTTTCATGTTACACCAAATATGTGGCATCTCGGAAATTCAAAGCCAAGCCATAAGGTGTGTTAATTAGGTGATAGAATTTCCATGGCTTATGTTTTAGCCATTAGTCTTTTAATTTGATGATTTGTGCTTGTGATTGTGGAAATTTAAATTTAATAAGATTAATGATCTATGCTTGGCCATATGATTTAAATTTCAATGAACAAAATGTCCCAAGACTTTGGCCAAGATGAAATGTGAATTTGGAAATATTTATAGAAAGGAATTCAAAAAAAAAAGAAGAGAAAATAGGTTATTTTCGAAATGGGCCTTGGACCCATTAGCCTAAAGCTTGGTGGGCCAAGCTTGTCGGCCCATTAGGGCCCAAGAAGGGAGCTCGACCAGCCCAAGGGGGAATGGCCGTATGGGCCTAAGCCCAAGCCCAAAATCAATTCAAAAATAAAGATGACAAGTGGCAAGACAAGTCCTCATGCATTGGTCCCTTTGAGAGGCAAGTAATCATGAGATTAAGGGGATATAAAAGGAGTTAGGAGAGAGAAATGGCCAGCCACTTGCTCCATTTCGTCCAAAGAGAGGGTGAGAAAGAGAGAGAGTTTGAGAGAAAGGGAGAGAAGCCGAGAGGGAAGGAGGCGGAGCCGGAGGGGAGTGCCGTTCGTTCGCCGTGTTCCGTCGCCGTTCGTCGTTGCTAGCTCATCTTTAAGGCAAGTGGGGTCCTTAACTTCTCTTGCATGTCTGTTTTTGTTGGTTGCATGTTCGGTTTTAGGTGTGATTTGGGCGAAAAACCGAGGTAAGGGTTGGATGTGTTCAAGCTATGTGACTGTTTTCGTTCGGTTTGTGGTAGTCAGTATCTTAGTCGAGCTTGCATGTGTACTTGGAGTGCGATTTTGGCTTCGGTGTCTTCATGAAAGTTGAAGCTAACATCTTGTAGTACGACATACTCGAATTTCATGGAAAACGATGGTGATATGTGGGGTCAAAAGCTTTGTTATACGGAGACCTCAGATCTGCGAAATCTTCACTGACCTTTTGTTGATTTCTTGGTTGCATGTTGATTTCTGTTGGAGATCTCACTTTTTTGTCTTCTTGAAAGTCGTAGGAAACACCTTAAGCTACAACATACTCAAATTTGAAGCAAAAATAACAAGTATAACTTGGTGAATCGGTTAGATCTTGGAGATGGTTGATTCTGGTGAGGTGTACCGAGACACCCGAGACTTCATGGGTTAAAATGGTGACCATAATCTGGGTATTTGACCTAGATCCCTTCATGAAACTTGTAAAGGACGTACTTTTATATAACATACTTAAATTTCAGAAGGAACGAAAGAGATTTGATGGGTGAAATCTAAGAAATACGGAGGAGTGTGTTCTGGACGTCGCGGTAGAGATTCCAGAAGCTTCGTAGGACTATGGAAATTAATCTAAAAGGAATTTGGCTTAAAGTTCTTAATGAAAAAGGTGCGAAAATGTGTTGGCTATCACCCTGTAAAGTTTCGTAATTTTTGGAGACCGAATGGGTATTTTAATTAAATTAATTCGGAAACTGTGCAGTGGGTTTAATTCCGAGAATTTTAGGATGTTTTTGGAGGAAATTGTGAAATTATAAGAAATTCGATTTGGCCACGAATTTTATATAAAATTGTGATCCTATAAATGATTTTTGAATATTATGATTTTGGGAAAATCATGGATATTAAATATTTATTTATGAAAAATAAATAAATATAAAATAATAATAAAATATAATAAAATAATAAAATAATAATAAAATAATGAAATAATAAAATAAAATAGATTTTATTTGGCCATGGATTCAATTCCATTTGTGTGGCACTTGTGTGATGAGGTCTTTGTACATGCATTAGATTGAAATGCTTATGTGATTAAGCTATGACATGTGCATGACACGTGAATTGAAATGCTTATGTGATTAAGCTATGACATGTGCATGACATGTGAATTGAAATGCAAGTGTGATATGTTTGATGCCATGCCAAATTGCCATGTTAAATTGAGATAAAAGATAAATGTGATGAGAATGAGGTTGTGGTGGAGGATGATGTCCGGTGGCCGAGTGGCATAATTCCGAGATTCCCGGGAGTTTCGGGATGCCCGGTGGTATACGGTACGTAATTCCAGGGGAGGCCTGGTGGTATGTCGGTACATAATTCCGGAAGCCCTGTCGGAGGTCTTTGCCCGAAGGGAATGCCTCGCGATGCCAGGATTTGGGTGCGGGATGCCCGGCTAGAAGGGTAAAGGCCGGAAGTCCGGTTGTATCTTGGATACATGCCCGGAGGTTCCTCGTGATGCTAGTTGGGATGCGAGATGCCCGGAATGTGGGGGGGCCGGATGCCCGGTTGTATCTTGGATACATGCCCGGAGGGTTTTTCTCGCATGAGATGCGAGTGTAAAATGTGAGATAAAATTGATGATTTGAGAAATGGGTGATGTGGAGATCAATTGAAAAGTAAAAGTGGAAATTAAACCATAATATGATATGCATGATGATATGCATGATGATATGCATGATGATGGTGATGATATGTGATGTGATATGATGACCACCCATGGCATGATATGCATGATGATATGCATGATGATGGTGATGATATGTGATGTGATATGATGATCACCCATGGCATGATATGCATGATGATATGCATGATGATGGTGATGATATGTGATGTGATATGATGATCACCCATGGCATGATATGCATGATGATATGCATGATGATGGTGATGATATGTGATGTGATATGATGATCACCCATGGTATGATATGCATGATGATATACATGATGATGATGATAATATGTGATGTGATGATGTCATGATAAGAATGACATGTAAGATATAATGATGCCATGATGATGATGACACGTGTAATGTAATGATGTCATGATGATGATGACATGTGTGATACGATGATGATACATATGTATGTGTTATAAATTGATGTGATGATGCATGATAGTATGCGCATGGCTTCAAGGTAAGTTACGCCTGCAATGCATGTATGATTTGTATGATGCATTGAGTGGTTATTGGATTCCTTTATCTCTGAGTGGTTGTACTCACCCCTTTTGGGGACCAACATTTCAAATTAGTAGATGGTTTGAACGGTTGGATATAACCGTGAGGAGGAGGAGAGCAAGGGAAGGAGCTTTTGGACGCCGACACTGATCGATGGACTTTAAGTGTATGATTGTTAGAGGAAATGTCGGTCATCTTTTGGAGTGTAGCCGAATATAGAAGACTACGGCATTTTGATGTACCGATGAACAATGTCCATCTGATTTAAGTAAATAAAAGGTGTACGGCTTTTACTTATAAATATTTAGTAGGTGTGCATCGTTTTCTGAATATAGGGAAGGGAGTTGTTGGATGTGCTTCCGCATATAAATTGCGCAAGGGACCGATCGAAAAAAAAAAATGTGTAAACCCCCAAGTTGTATGGACCCGCTGCAACTAAAAATGGTATCAGAGTGACTTGTTAATAAGGAAAATGAAAGGTAAGCGAACTGTGGTGACTCTAGCGGAGCGGGGGCCGTCGAGGGGTGCCACAAAATAGACACTGGTTTATCAATTATCAGTGCATGGGTAGTGATAAAGTCCAGTTAGGGAACAACACTGAATGCGATGTTGTGGGTGTTGGTGATGTTAAAATTAGAATGCATGATGGTATTGTGAGGACATTGACTGGAGTGAGGCATATTTCAGAATTGAAAAAGAACTTAATTTCCTTGAGTGCCCTAGATTCAGTTGGTTGCAGGTATTCTTCAAAAGGTGGAGTTTTGAAGGTTGTTTGAGGTGCCCTGGTGATAATGAAATGAATCAAGCATGATGGCCTGTATAAACTTCAAGGTGAGACAATTACAGGTTTCACCTCGGAGACGTTGGATGCATCTGTTCGAGAGTCTATGGACTGCTCGAAGAAGACCTGGAGTTTTGTGCCGATGCACAAGTTTGATGCTGGTGTCAAGATTTCGCAGTCAAGAGCTTTGATCGAGATGGAGACTGGTAAGTCGATCAAGCATGTGTGGACTGATAATAGCATGGAGTTCTACTAGGAGCTAGCAAATAAATTCTACATGAAAGAGGCCATAGTGAAACACCGCACTAGTGCCAGTAAATCACAACAATTTGCAGAATTGACGAGAAGAACATTACTAGAGATGACCCAAAAAATTATTTCTAGTGCTGGTATTGCTAGGAGAATCCTAGCTGATATGCTTAGTACGATGAGCTACCTGTTAAATAGATCCCCATCATCTACTATTGAATGGCGGACTCCTGAAGAAATGTGATCAGGTAACGTTGCTGGTTATTCTATTATTGGAATGTTTGGTTGCCCATGTTATTTTTGAGTGAGTGATGGTAAGCTCGATGGGAAGGCAAAGTGCATATTCCATGGCTATGCACAAGGTGAGCAGGGCAATTAGTTGTGGTGCCAATATATAAATTCACATGTTGACAGTAGAGAAGTTACCCTTGACAAATCTCCGATATTTTTGGCTAGGAGTGTTTGTAGCAATGCTAATATGGATTTGAACAGTGTTCAGCTTGAGGTGGAGTTGCGACTAGAAACTCCTAAGATAGCAAATACGAGCACTAGCAAAGTAATCGACACATATGGTGCTCATAGCGAGGTGGAGCTTATAGAGCCAATGGTTGCTGTTATTGTTGAAATTAACAAGGTACGTGTTCGATCTCCTGATAGATATGAATGCAATAATGGTTTTACTTTGTCTGTGGTTGAGAAGGTTGTGTCAAAAAAATCCTTGCGAATCAGTTAAAGGTGCATGTGGAATTGGTATTTTGATGAGATCCTTGGTTATGGCGAAGTTCAAGCGAGGCTTGGACTTGGATAATATCTATGGCGGTTGAGCCCATCGATGGCTATGGGAAAGTAGTGGCAGAGTTTGAATTTTTGTGAAACGATTGCAATTTGGCTAAAACATCGAGCCAAGGTGAAAATTGTTAAAATATGTCTCGAGTTTAAGCTTGAAGCAAATTACTGAATTTTGAAATATAAAATAAAATAAAAAGGTGGAAAGTGTTTTGCTGCGATGGCTGCGGAATCCGAATTGAAGAAAAGGAAGTTACAAAAAAGCAGTGTCCCACTTGGCTTTGTAGAATTAAAAGCGAAAGTCAAATCTTTCTCTTTTGTTGATCGAATCTTGGATTATTCGGTTTCTTCATGCACACAATTCTCTGGCGGTGGAATAAAGAATTCTTTTGTAGGTCTTTTTTTATTTGGTTAGTGGCCGCTTGAAACCCTATGTAAAAGGTAGCCGCCGAAGGATTCACAAGAAGCTACACGCTGTCGAGAGGGAGGAAAGCCACACATTGAAGCGCCGTTTTTACTCTAATTGCTGTGAGTGTTTTGTTCGTGAGAGACATTCATAGGTGCTGGGTGCTAGGCTTTGAGTCTTCGTGTTGTTCGTGCTGCGAAACTTATTCGTGATTTACATCCAAGATAGATTGGTGTATGGGGTGTAATTGGAGCTTGGGAAACACCGAGAGAGTGTTTGAGTGACTTGAGTGTGTAATCTCTTTGTATCGCTTGATCTATAGTGAAATTCGCTACTGCTCTCCCCGTGGACGTAGGTCTTTACGACTGAACCACGTAAATCTGGTATCCGATTTATTTTCTTCTTATGTATATATTATTGGTCGATCGCTCGCTTAATTGCAATAAATACAATGTTTTGCGCAAGAGACTTTGGGTGTCTAAAGTCCCTTCCAAATGCTACTCCTAAACACACCCTTAGTATTCGAAGGTTGGTCATCTTCTCAAGGGTGTGGCGTACTTCTTTTGCATAATATGTCTTAAGATCCATTCTCGTTAGTTCAATTAACTCTCCTAACTCTTGCATTGTAATCTTACTCTGACCACCTCTAGCTTTTTATAGGTCAATTTCTGCAATGATACTAGCACTCTAATGCCCAGGGGAGCTAAAAATCCCTTAAAAAAACCTAAGGTTATCATTCTAGTACAACTGTACATCAACAAGTACTGCAATTTCTTGAGCTTGGTTATCTCCATAAGCAGCTCATAAACCAATATGTGTTAAAGATCTAGAGTCTCCAAATTTTGGAGTTTCCTAATTGACCTAGGAATGATGCACATGTTGGTCCCTCTTAAACTAGAATAATTTAAGTGGAATAGAGTTAGTATCCGTGGGGAGAACTTGTGAAGGGATGAACAACTCAAATCTAACAACCTCAACATCTTAGAGCCGATTGGGAAGAATTGCTCATCTGAGAAGACAATTTTCCAAAATCAAAAATATGCAGAGAGTGTAGGCAGGGGAGATTTAGCTATTTTGATGGGATGTTGCAAGTGTGTTGGATTGATAGACGTTGAACTTTTTCATGCAGTTCTTTATTTTGCTGAAATGCGAAAGAAACAAAGTTTTCACCCCCTTAGCCAATAAAGGATGCTTTCACACATTAGGTCATGTACGCTGTAGCATCTTAGCATTTTGAATGCAATTGTTTCTGCAATTTGCACCAAACTTCTATTTATAAGCTCCTTCAGGTATCTTTTAGCAAGTTTCTCCTTTGTCGTCTCTTCTCTTTCCTCAACAAGTTCTTCTGCAATCCACATATGGATGAGTCTCACACACTCAATCACATGATCCTCTAGAAATACTCCAAAGTACAAAAAGCAGCTTTTCAAGCTAAAATGCAAACCATTGTAGCTCAAGTTGAGGATTTTCCTAATATTTTGCATCTTGTCATTGCTATCTAGTTTTGTAACAAGGCTACTAGAAATTATCTCCCATTCTTGGGCATATTTTGCCAAGAGAAGACCACCAATTGCCACTATGGCAAGCAGCAAACTCTTGCATTTTTTCAAAATCTGTCGAGAAAGGTGTTCTAGGTGAGGAGGACAGGATTGCTGTAGAAGGCCTTTTTGTAGAATAAGGACCATGATTCTTTTGGAGATAGGGGCTTAAGTTTATAAACTTTTGATTGGTTGAATTATGTGTGAACATTGATCTAGGGTTGACCCTGGACTAACCTTGAATCTTTTCAATCCTATAGGTGGTAGTTCGTTCCTAAGGAGATTGGGTCGGTCCTTGGTCCTGGGACCGTTGAACCCTTCATTATGCATGTTGGTCCTCAATTCTGAGAGTTTAGGATTGGTCTAGGTAGGGTTGGTGCAACCTAGATCAACCCTGTAGATATATACACATTATATATTTAATACCTTATAATAATATTCTCTTATCTATTCTAAAATCTATAACTCTAACTTAATGTTAATGGTGTTAACGAGTTCTCCTCATTCAGCATTTTGTTGTGTCGTCTTCTTTCTCTTTTATCTTTTCTAAGTAAATCTGAAAGAATAAAGCCCTAACTAGAAATTTAAAAACCCTCTTCATGAGCAACACTCGACACTCACCTCGCTCCCGCTTGTCGCTCGTGAATTGCCCCACTCCTGCACGTCGTTTGCTCACCACTTGGCCCCACTCTTGCACGCCACTCGCACTACTCTCACACATCGCTCGTTGCTCACTCCTTGCTTGGCTTGACCTATTACTTTGAAAATTATAGGCTGTAAAAGGTCAATTAGCACCATTTCAGCCTAAAAGAACCCTTCTCAATGGCTACTTCAGTCAGTGGTGTCATTCATTAATGTTGGAACTTGGATGCTTATTTTTGTTTTAAGTATGATTTCCACAAATCTTTGGATCTGGCGTAGAATTCTATATTTGAGAAGCAATACTTCTTTAGTAATGGTAGATTTCTTCTAGTGATTAAGAGGATACTGGGTAGAGATTCACTTCTCTGACTGAAAAAAAAAAAAAAAAAAAAAAAAAAAAAAGCAATGTGAAGATAATTATATTCCTCAAACTTTCTTGCTCCACTCCAATAAAGTTTTTTTTTTTTTTTTAATAGTTTTTCTTTAAAATTCTCTCTTAACTATAGAATTGTCACGTTGAGCATTGGATGAAGGTGCATGGCTTAAACTCATGCTGCTTTTGGCTGTTTATGTTTTTCACCTTACTATTTCTTTCCTTTCAAATAGAAATTTATGAAACGGTGCTAGTTGGGCTTTGTGAAATTATATTATTATGTTATCTAAAATTTATGTTGGATATGCATTGGTGTCTATAGTTTGATTAATCAATGCCGTATTGTTGATGGATATGTGATTTTAAATAATAGGTTTGTGTTTTCAAGGAACACAAAAAAATGAAACAAAAAATGTATTGGTTGGTCCTAGATTGATCTTGGAATTGAATTGGACTCGTAAGATCGGTTTGGTCCTCGGTTCCAAGCTTAATAGGGTCAGTCATTAGTCTGAAAAATTGAGGATCAATGGTGTGCGAGTTGGTTATTGGTTTAGGTGTTGGATCGGCTTAACTTGGACCATACTTATCCTTAGGTTGAATGACACAGTGGCAACATTAGCCGTGCTAATAGTGATTAATATTCAGCTAGAGAAACTGCCATTGAGCATCGCATTTTTTATACGTTCTAATGCTTCCTTGTCCCATTCATCATCTAGAACAATGAAGTACCTCTTTTGCTACAAAGCCTTTTTCACTATTTGCTTGAAACTCATGCTTCTCATGTTTTCTATTCCTTGAGGGATTGATTGCTAAAGTTCACCATGAAGTTATACAATCATGTCCCTCAAATATCCTCAATTTTATGAAGTTATACAATGGGAAAATGTCACAAATGGTCCCTATACTTTTGCCTAATGTGCAATTTCGTCCCTGAACTTTCGATCGGCTCAATTTGGTCCTTGAACTATTCATAAATGTCCGATCTAGTCCTTCATTATTGTTTTTCCTTCTTTTTTTTTTAAAAAAATTTTTTAAATTTTTTTACAATTTTTTACAAGTTTTTTAATTTTTTTTTTTTTTTGCTTTTCCTCTCTTCCCTCCGCCGGAGCCGGCGAAGGGAAGCCGGCGTCAGGCGAGAGTCGCCCTCGCCCGACGTCGGGGTGTTCCCTCGCCGGCGTCGGGTGAGGGGCTCCCTCGCAGATTTGGTGAGGGAGCACCCCTGGCGAGGGAGTCCCTCGCTCGACACTGGCGAGGGGCTCCCTCGCAGATCTGGCAAGGGGATCCCCTCGCCGGCGTCAGGTGAGGGAGAACCCCGGCGTTGGGCGAGGGGAGCCCTTTGCCAGATCTGCAAGGGGCCCCTTGCCGGCGTCGGGCGAGGGGCTCCCTTGCTAGGGTGCTCCCTCGCCAGATCTGTAAGGGAGCCCCCTACCCGACGCTAGCGAGGGAGCCCCTCGCTCGACGCCGGAGAGGGAGCACCCCAGCGTCGGGCGAGGGCGGCCCTCGCCAGATCTGGCGAGGGTGGCCCTTGCTGGCGTCGGGCGAGGGGCTCCCTCGCGAGGGGTGCTCCCTCGCCCGACGCTGGCGAGGGAGCCCCTCGCTCAATGCCGGCGAGGGAGCACCCTGGCGTCGGGTGAGGGCCGCCCTCGCTTGCGTCCGACGAGGACGGCCCTCACCCGATGCCGGCGAGGGCGACCCTCGTCGAATGCCGGCTTCCCTTTGCCGGAGCCGGCGGAGGGAAGAGAGGAAAAGCAAAAAATTTTTTAAAAAATTTAAAAATTTAAAAAAATTTTAAAAAAGGAAAAATAGTAACGGAGGACTAGATTGGACATTTATAAATAGTTCAAGGACCAAATTGAGCCGATCAAAAGTTCAGGGACTAGATTGGACATTTATCAATAGTTCAAGGATCAAATTGAACCGATCGAAAGTTCAGGGACGAAATTGCACATTAGACAAAAGTATAGGGACCATTTGTGACATTTTCCTTATACAATCATGTCCCTCAAATATCCTCAATTTTATAAGTGTGGGAGACATTGATGGCTTTGAAAGTAGGCTTTTACCTGCTAATTGTTGTAGACTCGTCTTGCTAGAGTGGTCTTCCCTATACCATCCATCCCTAAGATTGATACAACTTGAAGTCTAGGTGCTCCCTCAACAAGCCACTTAATAATCTCTTCACTCGCTTCATCAATCCCCACTAGTTCACCTTCCTTGACTATAAAAGCGTCCTCCTTGAGATCATGCCATGAGGTGCCCCTAGTGGATGTGCTAGCACTTCGCTCCGTGCAATATGACTAAAAATGGTATCATCAATGCCCTTTGCCAATGCTGATGACTCTTGCCTCGACTCTTTCTAGTTGTCTATGGATAGCTTAATCTCCATAATCTCTTGCCAAGGGGAGAGTGAATTCATCAAGAATATCCTCTACATCATATGCAACATCACTGACTTGTTTCACTGATTCCTTCAATTCAGGGTCAACGTCTTTCAATGACTCGGCACGTTCCAAGAAGGCTTTCATGCGCTCAAATCCATCTCTGATGAGCTTAATTTCTCCCTGTATCCCTTTCCATAAATTCATCTCTTTCTCAACAAACATAGCAAGTTTCTCAACCAAAAGGGACGCTGTGGATTCTGCCATTTTTCTCTTGCTCATTGATCTCATGAGATCAAGACTCAGGCAAGAAGGAAATTAGTTATAGTAGTTTGCTAGTACTGTCTACGACCAAAAGAAAGAATCCTTTGAATGAACATGTAAATGGGCTTTGAGCTCGTCTATTCGGCAGTCTTCCAATGACTTCTCAACTCCAATGGCACACCACTGATTGCGACAGCTGCCAATTCAAGTGAGCCGCATTTAATTGGACCCTAGTGGCAGAATTTTATATTGCAGTGTTGCTTTCACCCGGCCGACAATTGGGAATTGGCAATTTTCTACTCTTGCGAGATTGGTCAACTCACAGTCCAGTCAGCAGAAAACGCGGGATTTGAGTTGAAGTGGGCAAGACAAACGCCTTGTCGACGACTTTCGCCGAAATGCAGTGTGGAATATTTCTCTGTTAACGTCGTTGCCTTCTTGCAACTACAGAAAACAACTTATGTGATTAAGTATCCCTGGAAAAATTGTGTCTCTGCTTTTCGGGAAAAAAAATTGTGTGATTAAGTTTTCTAACTTACATAAATTGTTGAGTCAAGTCTTTCCCTTAATGGCCGTCAACTATTCCGTCAAATTGCTGAAGTGGCATAATGAGCAACCCCTGAACCCTTAAACTTCCTTGGCTGTGCCTAGGTTCCCCAAAGTCAACGTAATCACGGTCCCTAGAAGCGCAGAGGATGGCGAACCAAAGATGATGAATGGATAAAGTACAAGTTCTAATCATCCTGCGTAGAGGATAGCGAACCAACGACCGTAAAAAAATCCTTGAAAGGTAGCTTTTTAGTAAATCGATTTTTAAAACTTCATAGAAAATCGGAGCTGCATTTTTATCTTCTTTACCAAACAAATTGTCAGCTGATTTTGCTAAGACAAGATAGTTTGGTAGTCCAACCTCAACAGTAGGCTCACTCTAGATTTGTTTTCATTATCATATAACGAAAATGTTCTTAAATAGACTCAATAACCAATATGATCATAAGTATTCATCAACATGATCATATCCACTCATCATATTGATCTATATAGCTGAGTTATTACAGAAGTTCTATGCTTGCAACGGAGCCATAGTTACTACTGATTTGGGTTAGTCTGTTGGCATCAATTCACCACGGTGCTAATATGAGCAACACCCGACATTATCTCAAGTCATGGCACGACCAAATCCATGTTGCAAGGGCTTTCTGAAGTTGAGGAATAGTTGGAAATTCAAGCTCGTATCTAGATTGGCTCCAAACCACTGGGAAGCAAAACCTATGTTACCAGACCAAACATCGTGGCAGGCTTTCCTCGTCAAGCCCAAATCTCGTTGGGCTATCAAGGAGCTTCAAGATGGGAACTTTCGGACAATTTAGGTGAAATTGAATCTGAATAATTAGCTTATACTATGTTTGCCAAGCTCGAAATCATCCATTTCGCAAGAAGGTATTTAACATTTCTGTAGGGACGTTAAATTTACCAGGTTGCCTCCTTGCTTTTAAGATGATCTTTTCATGTTGCCACACTATCAATCTATCAATCAGTGGAGTTTACCCCAATGGCCACCCTTCCAATTTGAAAAATGAGAGGTGGGCGGTTCGAATCCCCACCTTCTCAGGAAGGGTTGGGGGTGGGGATACGTTTGTTTTAGGAGTCCCACGTCCCATGCTCTGCAACAAGGCAGGGCAAAAGTCTAAGTGTTAGAATAAGAATAGAATAAGACCGACAAAAAAAAAAAAAAACACTATCAGTTTCTCATGACTACATTTGAGAAACAATATTAAAATGGATGCCTAGGCTATTTTACCATCTATTCGGTATCTCTAGCTTCTTTAACGTCGGAATTTTTTTTAAAATTTTTTTTATACATATTTTAGCAAATGGAAAGCAGACAGAGTTTCGCCAATCAAGAGAAGGAGAAAGAAAACCGAAAACACTGAACGTAGAAATTAGCAGCTCGTCGCTGGAATTTTGTCCGGCTTCTTTCCCGGCGCCCAGAAATCTTTCCTTCGGCTTCTTGAGAAAATCACGCAGCCCCGAGAAAACCCAGATCTTTGTTTGTCGAAAGCTGAAGAAGGAACAGCGATGGAGAGTCGGAACTAGGGGTGAGCATGGTACAGGTTGGTCCAGGCCACCCCCTAACCCTAGGACCAACCCGTACAGTGTTGGTCCTCAATTTTTAGGACCGAGGACCGACCTTATTGAGCCTGGGACCAAGGACCGGACCGACCCAATGGGTTCGGTCTGGTTCCAGGGTCAACCCGGGACCGATCGATAATTTTTTTCGTCTTATTTTTTATACTCCTTAAAAAAGCAAACTTGCAAATTCAAATTACACATCCATTGACAATGCGGCATTGTGCAACTAAATTATAAATACCAATACATATTTAGCAAATTTAAGATGACACAATGGACATTTCGTACTTGCTAACCGCTCATCGAGATATGGGACAAGATGAAAAATTCTTGTAATCATCTATCTTTAATATTCATAACATCATATGCAAAAGCGTTTTCCTGTATTTGATCATGTAAAGTCCACTCAACCAAAAAATGAGCTTCACACTACTTAATTAGCAAATCACCGTAGCAACTGCAATACTACTCTACTCTTCAAAAACTTCTACCATTTGACATAAATTGAAAAGCAAAATGCTGCTGAAATTTATTAGTAAAATACAATTAAACTATAAAAAGTTCAAAATACTTAATATAAATCATGAATATCTAACTTCACATATTGTTAATTCACTTAAACTTCTAAACAGCTAAAAACAAAACAAACGACACATAATTAATACTCAACAAAGTTTTAAATTGAAATTACTATTTGTGTTACCGATAGAACATTTCAATATAATATAATATAACAGACATTTCACTTAGGTTTAAATATATAAAAGAATTATATATAATATAATATAATATATAGGGTTGGTCGGGTTGGACCGACCCAAAACTCTTAGGACCGAGGACCAACCCACACAGTGTTGGTCTTGGAATTTCAGGACCGAGGACCGACCCATTCTCCTTGGGAACTGGACCAGGACCGGCAGGGTTGGGCCGGTCCAGGGTCGGTCCAGGGTCAACCCTAGGCCGCTGCTCACCCCTAGTCGGAACCAGGGGAATTGCACCAGCCATGGGCTTCTCCGCTCGTGTACGGGATCAAGCGCATCGAGGGCCGGGCTTGGCCTGCCTTCTAAGAAATTAATGTATCGATCAAGATAACAACAAGAAGAAGAAGATAGCACAGAGGGACATGAGGACAATAAATTCAAAGATAAAAAGAAATGAAAGGTTCAGATAGAAATATTGACAATGGAAGAAATCATAAAAACGTTAGAGGATCTTCTTCCTTGTGTTGATAGGCCCCAGGGATCCATAACAGAGTGAGGGACTCACAGGGGCCTATGCATCACTATGATCTATGAAACTTCAGGAAAAACCTTGCTGCGGCTCATCACTGTACGCTTGATGACATTTTAGCAATAGGAGCTAAGATCATGTCGCTCCCAATGATCCTCTTCCACCAGAGGAAGTAAACTTCAGGTTTACATTCCATCACCTACTCATAGCACTCTTGCAAAATACCCTCCCTCATAACTTTGCTACTGCTGTACATAATGATAATATATAATAATGCCATTTCATAATTCATACGATCTATAATCATGTAGCATTTTCGGAACATGAATTTTACAAATTCAAAAAAGATGTGTACTACTCACCTAGAAGTGCCTACGACCAAACAATAAACATTATTTGAACCATCGAACTCGCAATTCTATCAAACAAACAAGAAACAACGTCAAATCGAGTAAATTGCTACCCCAACGACCAATTGGCTACACTAAACTTCAATACTAATGAAGCAACTCCTATGCATTAACAAATCACACATCCGAAGCGATTATTCAATATGTTTGCAACACGAAACTTGAACACAAAATCCTAAAATTCTCACTCCGATCAAACCGTTGTGCCAAAACGAATCTTGTCAAAACCCACGGCTCTATAGCATCGTAAATTACCATTTCCATGAAATTTCATAGCTCGATAACTCAAAAATTGGACTTTGCAGCTTGATTCTCACATAATTCCGAATTTACGATCTAACTTCAAAATTTACTTTGATTGGAAGAATGAGAAATGCGAGCACTTACAGGACATTGCAATAAGAGGTTGAATAATTGGCTTGGCGAGGCGTCCTCAGCACAAATACGCAAAACCCGCTCTCTCTTCTTTTTTTCTTTTTCTTTCTCCCTTTTCCTTTCCCTTCTTCTTGTTTGCCGTGCGAGCTCTCGGTTAAAATGAGCTGAGCGTCCCCTTTTCCTACTCTCTTCGACTTTTTAAAACTTGAATTTTTCTTTTTTATTTCTTCGGGCTCCACCACTCTTGACTTGGTCAAGATATTACAATAAATGTAAAAAAAAAATAAGAAATACACGTAATGATCACTAAAAAGACCATGACAACGACGAGAAGAAGAAGAAGATAGCACCGGAGTATCTGAGGGTAGTAAATTGAATGATAAAAGTATTGAAAGGTCTAGCTATATATATATATATATTTTTGGTAAGTGTCTAGCTAAATATATTGATAATGATAGTAATCATAAAAGCATTAAAAGATCTTCTTTCTTGCGACGATGGTTCTCTAAGATCAATGATAGACCAAGGAGACTAGCAGGGGCCTATACATCACTATGATCTATGAAACTATAGGAATAATCTCAATGCGGCTCATCACCCTACCCTTGATGACATTATAAGAATCGAGGCTAAGATCATGTCGCTCCTTGTGATCCTCTTTCCACCAGAAGAAGTAAACTTCTGGGTTACGTTCCATCACCTCCTCATAATGCTCTTGCAGAATACCCTTCCTCATTTTGTTACGACTGTATGGATAGAACACAAGAGCAAATTCTTCTGGCATCTCATAGAATTGGAGATGCTTCAGGTTCGCAAGGCCATGGATGACAACTAGTAATGATTGCCAGTCCAGGTGCCTACATCCAACAATGATGAGACTCTGAAGGCAAGGCATTGCTTGACCATTCATCAACGCAAATCTAAGATTTTCCAGATTGGCAAAGAATAACTTCTTGAGCTTTGGGAACCCTTTATCTCCAAAAACCAATGTTTTCCCATCAAAGGCGTTACTTAGATAAAGCTCCACGAGATTGGGCAAATTCTGGAGAGCAATAAGCGGGCTAGATTTCAATTTGGTCCATGCCAAACGCAATTTAGTCAGACTAGTCAACAGAGGAAGCCAATGAGGCAGCTTCTTCAGACATCCTTCGATATGTAGACCTCGAAGGAACGGGGGAGCTGAAGATAGAAAATCCAAATCAATAATGTCATACTTGCTTTCTGTGTTCACATCTAATGATCGAAGGTTTGTCATCTTCTCAATGGAGTGGCATAGTTCCTTTGCATCATCTTTCCTTAGGTCCCTTACGCCCAGCCTCCTTAGTTGACTTAACTCTCCCAACTCTTGCATTGTATTCTTGTTCCGACCACCACCAGCTTTTACACAGCACAAGTTCTGCAATGATGTTAGTGCTCCAATGCCCTTGGGAGCTGAAAATCCCTTTCTAATGCCAAAGGGTACAGAAGTTGTGATTTCTGCATCATTGTACACCAAAAGATGTTGTAGTTTCTTGAGCATGGTTATCTCCACAGGCATCTCAGATACGAATTTGTGTTTAAGATCCAAAGTCTCCAGATTTTGGAGTTTCACAATTGACCTAGGAATGATGCGCACGTTGCTCCTTCTCAAACTCAGATACTTCAAGTGGACAAAAACTAGTATTTGTTGGGGGAACTTGTGAAGGCATGATCCTCCCAAATCTAAAACCTTGAGCAGCTTAGAGCTCGTTGGGAAGAATTGCTCATCTATACTAGACGATGTTCTTAATTGAAAAATGAGTAGAGAGCGGAGGCTGGGGAGATTTAGTTGGTTTGGTGCGTTGTTGCAGTTGTATTGGACTGACAGGCGTCGAACTCGTTCGTGCAATTCTTTTATCTGTTCAGATAAAAACGAAACAAAGTTTTCATCCTTCAACTTAGAAAGGATACTTTCACGCATAAGGTCATGTACCCTACAAGTTTTTAGCCTTCCTTCTAAATCTATTTCTGCAATTTGCACCAAATTTCTATTTATCAGCTCATTCAAGTATCTTTGAGCAACCTCCTCCTGTGTCATCCGTTCTCTTTCCTCAATAAATCCTTCTGCAATCCACAAACGAATGAGTGTCATACACTCAATCACGCGATCCTCTGGAAATAAACCCAAGTACAAAAAGCAACTTTTCAACTTATAATGCAAATCAATATAGCTCAAGCTGAGAATTTTCCTGAAAATTTGCATCCTATCATTGCTTTCTAATTCTACAGCAAGGCTGTGAGAAATCATCTCCCATTCTTGGACATCTTTTGCAAAGAGTAGACCACCAATTGCCACTATAGCAAGTGGCAAACCCTCACATTTTTTCAAAATCCGCCGTGAAAGGTTTTTTAGGTGAGGAGGACAGAGTTTCCCACGAAAGGCTTTCTTGCAGAATAAGGACCATGATTCTTCTGGAGACAAGGGCTTACGAGTATAAACTTTTGATTGGTTGGATGAGAAAGTAGCAATATTAGCTATGCGAGTAGTGATTATTATTCGGCTACTGCAATTGCCATTGGGCATTGCACTTTTTATACCTTCTAGTGCTTCCAAGTTCCATACATCATCTAGAACAATGACATACCTTTTCTGGTGCAAAAAGTCTTTCAATATCTGCTTGAGCCTCACGCTATTCGCGGATTCTATTCCTTGTGGGGCTTGTTGCTCAATTTCTCCATGAAATTGTCTGATCATGTCCCTCAAAATATCCTGAATCTTATAGGATTGTGAGACACTAATCCATGCATGGCTTTGGAAGTAGGCTTTTACTTGGTGATTGTCGTACACTCTTTCTGCCAGAGTAGTCTTCCTTGAACCCCCCATCCCTAATATTGATACAACTTCAAGTCCGGGTTCTCCGTCAACAAGCCACTCAATAAGCTCTTCTCTTGGCTGATCAATCCCCACCAATTCACCTTCCTCGATTGGAAAAGTGTCCTCCCTAAGATCGTGCCATGAGGTGCCTCCAATGGATGCGCTTCGCACTTTGCTCTGTGCAATATGACTTGAAATGGTATCGTCGATGCCCTTCGCTAATGCTGAGGACTTTTTTCCTGATATCTGTTATTTTGGAGGAGAGATGACGGCGCTCTTTCAAGTTGTTTATGGATAGCTTGATCTTGTGGAGGTACCTCATGACCCCATCTCCGTGATCTCTTGCCAAGTTGAGCGTGTATTCATCTAGAATGTCCTCCACATCATATGCAACATCCCTGACTTGTTTCACCCATACCTTCAACTCAGGGTCATCATCTTTTGATGACTCAGTGTGCTCTAAGAAGGCCTTCATGCGCTCAAATTCATCTCTAATGAGTTCAATTTCTCCACGTACCCCTTTCAATAGATTTACCTCTTGCTCGACGAACATAGCAAGCTTCTCAACCAAACAGGATATTGCGGATTCTGTCATTTCTCTTGCTCACTGATCTCACGAGATCAAAGCTT
The DNA here is from genome assembly GCA_016097545.1 of Eucalyptus victrix. Taxonomy (NCBI): domain Eukaryota; kingdom Viridiplantae; phylum Streptophyta; class Magnoliopsida; order Myrtales; family Myrtaceae; genus Eucalyptus; species Eucalyptus victrix. Next base: position 53,209,272 of record CM027842.1, read on the forward strand.
ACTCAAGAAGAAAAGAAGGTATAGCAAGATTACCTGGTACAATTCGAAATTGAAAGAAAGGATCCTTTTGAATGAACATCCAAATGGGCTTTGAGCTCAGCTGTTCGGCGAAGTCTCCCTATGATCGTGCAAATTTTTTTAATTTGAGAAAATGTTGGGTGCTCGAGACGTGCTAAGTAAGGCCATACTTTGAGTCCATGGAGTGATGGTCACGGGCGCAGATTGGGGCCCAACCTTTAGAAATTTGAGAAGTCTTCAGTCATTCTCTGGTCTTCTCCACCGCTCTCTCTACGCTGGCTTTCCCTTTGCCTTTAGTTTGCAAATAGACGTTCCGTCAAATGGGAAATGTTCTAGGTTCTTGCTCGGAAGTTTCGTAATTTTGTCTTTCGCTATGGAGATAAGCTGCTGAAGTGACATCTTTACAAAACTGAATCACGTCGAATGATTTGCTCGATTCCATACAAGGGCAATAAATTTTTGCTGGCAACTCCACTTCGAATTGTCAATGGCGTGTTCATTGAATCATGTCATGATTTGGTGCTTATTAAATAATTCACGCCGTGTTCAAAAAGTCGGAGAAAAGGTAAAAGAAAAAAATAATAAAAAGACCAGCACAGGGCCTACCGCTCGACCGGCGGTGAATGACTTATTTGTCCCCATCGTGGATCCAATATTTTGTGGTTTTCTTTTCCTGGATTATATTGATACGGCGAGCTCTATGAGAAAAGTCTCTTATCATCATTTTCCTTTGAAAACTGCAATTAGGTAACTCTAAATGCGAAGACTTGACTAATTCATCGCAATGATTTACTAACTTGTTTCACTTTAGATTCCACATTCTTTGCATCTTCATTTGGCAATTTTCCTAACCAGCTTTGATTTTTCTTGTGAGATTTTCTCTCATGTTTGAATAAGAAGCTTGATTTTGTCCAGTTTTTATGCTCCAAAATATATATGTATCAAGATAGATAAACTTGCGGAATTATGACATTCGAGTAAACATGGTATGAAAGTTACGGTACTTGCTATGTTAATCTCATGTATGGTGAATATAATGATGATTATGAGGTCTCGCCCTAAAAGCTTAAGTTGTTAGTGCAGGTAGGTGTGAAGATTTTTAAACAGCAATAGGGTTATGTGGAATTCCCTTTCACTGGGGCTTAACAAGGGGTTCTTCCTTTTTCTTTTGTTTTTGTCGTTTTCTGTGTTTCCTATTTCTCCTCAAATTTGAAACCTAACGCATGTTATTGGAAAATATTGTACTCATGCTATATTTTATTTATTTATTAATGAGGATGTTATAGAACATTTGAAGAAAAATATATTTAACTTGCAAGTTGCACCTTGTTTTCTTCTACTTTAAATATTTTTTTGGATAACTTCCACCAGAACACACTGTGGATTTCTTCATGGTTAAAGCTGTTGCTTCGTGCGACTCAGAAAGCACCTTTTGGATGAAGATTATATTTTGATATCAGGCCTCATGCATCCAGAGTAAAGGCATTCATATCTTCAGATAAAGAATTGACATTTTTTCTTAACGGGTCGACTACAATTTAATCTTCTAAGTTTCACTTTTTGTCTCGTCAAATTCTCTAACTTACGAAATTGTCAAATCAAATCCTTCCGTTATTTGCCACCGTCGTCCACCTAAGTTCTCTTGAATTAGCGTAATCTCGGTTCGTGAAGCAATTGCTGATGAGAAAATGATGAAGTACAAGTTCTAATCAGATCTGCTTTATTCTAACTGGTTGGGTTGTCCAATTTGAAGAAGAACTTGAATTGATTTATGTGCAAGATCTGCTTTGTTGTGGGGGCTTGATCCGTGCCACATTTCTCCTCTTAAATAATTAAAATCAGCTATGAAATATCGTACTTTGATCCGATATGATTAAGATTGTCAATATGTCTAAGTGACAAATTCAGGTCACCCAACGATCTCGAGAAATTTGAGAAAGCTTGCATCTATCGTAGTGCAAAAGCATTCTTGTTTAAAAGGAGGATTGCAATACCCATCCTACTAAGGTATAATCGCTTGAGCCTAGTGCCTACACCCTCGATACATTTGCACCCCTAATACTTGTTCAACACAAAGAATTATGCATGAGCCTTGTCAAATTTAATAGTTCCGATAAGCACAAGGCATATAGACCCGATTCAGTCCTTCCGGCCAAATTTTAATAATATTCTATTTTTTTGAATTATTTTATTAATTTTTTTACCCCTCTCTCTCTCTCTCTCTCTCTCTCTCTCTCTCTTCGTTCCCTCCCTCCTCCTCCCTCCTCCTTCCTTTGTCTTTGGTGACCAGCCAGCCCTCATCGGTCACCGGACTAAGGTGGTCAAGCGAGCTCGCCTCACCATCACTAGGCGAGCCCCCACTGGATCTGGCAACGGCGAGGCCCCTCTCGCTAGATTTGATGAGGGCTCGCCTCACCGTCGCTGGGTGAGGACTCCCTTGTTGAATCTAGTGAGGCTCCTTCCCTAGCGATGGTGAGGCGAGCCCTCGCTAGATTGGGCAAGGGGGGCCTTGCCGTCGCTCAATTTGGCGAAAGTTGCCTTCACTAGATTTGGCAGGGACTCGCCTTGCCTGTGGTTGGGCGAGGTTGCCCTCACCCAACAATAGCAAGGGAGTCCTCACCCCTCGTGCAGTGACAATGAGCTGAAAAAATGGTAAAAAAAGATTAAAATATTAATAAAATAATTCAAAAAAATAAATTATTACTAAAAATTTGTGGCCTACACCGGTCGGCCAATTTTGGCTAGAAGGACTGAATCGGCACAATTGTAAAAGGTTTAAGACTCAATTGGCTAAAAAAAATAAGTTATGATTGAATTGATACAATTACAAAATATTTAGGACTTTTCTGGTAATTCCCTCCCAAATAGGTGATGACTTGAACTTAGTGAGCCATGCAATTATCGAGGATGATCATTCTTTCTAAAATGTTGTGGAGATAATGAGCTATTGTGAGATGATAGTAAACACAAGATTGATGATCTTCATGCTTGAAATTAATCATCCTTAATTATATTTGGCTTCCTCACCTCCACCTCCCTTTTCCTGCTAACTTCATTATTGCAATTTCTGTTACGTAAGGGACTAACTGTAGCAATATACTGCTAATCCTCACAAATTGGTTCTGCCCTTCTTTGATACAAGTCCCTTTCCATCGATTAAGATGTATAACTTGTACTTTTTTCGCCTCTTTTCTCTCCTTATGCTTTGTAATATTCCCTATATCAATCCGTGCTGATCAACATTAGGTGTTGATCATTTGAAGGTAAGTATTGACTTACGAATCACTTAATAATGCCTCTTTCATTTGATGTGAGACTATGATATTTCAAATCTTCATTTCAAATTCTTTTATGAATAAGACATAAATAATTCCAAAATGATAAGAAGAAGGGAAAAAAAAGCATTTTGTTTTAACTTCAAGGGCGGGTTAATACTTGCTCATCATGATGGGGAGAGACAAGAGGCATATTGAATATATCACCGCCTATCTCTCATGACTCTTTGTGTTTTGGTCGAAAGGTTGTTTAGTTTCCAATGAAAACCGTTTAAGCACGCATATTAAAGTGTCCTTATTACTATTTATTTAAACAGGTTGTTTTTATTACTATTTATTTAGACATGTCTTTTCATATATCTAAGGAATGTCAAGAGTCGCGTTTTAAGCCTATATATAAACGAGTCTTGTAATCATTTCAAAATGAAGAGTGAAAATATTTTTTAGCAAGTAGTATATTCATCTCCTTCCTTAAAGAGCTTCTCTTGTGAGAGTGTTACCAAAGCTATGCGACTCTAATATTCAACAATTGGTATTAGAGCAAGGTTATCTGGGATCGAGAGCACGGTTGTCAAGGATCATGAGTCAAGTCTTTCGGAGTGTAGTTCGTGAAGACAGTGGTCAAGGACCATTGTTTGTGTGCAAGCGGTCAAGGACTAGAATACATCAAAATTCTACCAGTGTACAATAGGGACTGTGATTGATTGATAGAGGATCAAGGTTTCTTGGAGTAGTGCTGGGCATTATTTCAAGTCAGATGGCAAGATATTTCAAATTTGATGAATGGCATTGAGAAGCTCAACAACTTTAATTACAATAATTGGAGTGTCCGGATGCAGTTTTATTTGATGGGTAAGGATTTGTGGGATATTGTTGGCGGCGGCAACACCAGGGCACCCAAAGACGATGATGGACAGAGGAGATGGAAGATAAAAGTGGGTAAGGCTCTTTACACTCTTGCTGTAACTGTTGAAGATGATTTATTGCCGCACATTAGGAGCAAGCAGACTCCCGGGGAAGCATGGGATAACTTGGCAGCGTTATTCGCAAGGTCGAATGATGCCAGGCTATAAAGGTTGGAGAATGAGTTGCTGTCGATGTCACAACAAAATATGACGGTGAGTCAATATTTCTCCAAAGTTAAATCTATTTGTGATGAAATTTCAAAGCTGGATCCCGCTAATGCCATCTTAGAAACAAGAATGAGAAGAATTATTATTCGCGGGTTAAAGCCGGAATATAATGGTATTATTACAGCTACTCGTGGATGGGCAACTCAACCGATGTTGACCGATCTGGATAATATTTTGGCTAACCAAGAGACTTTAGATAGTCAAATGTCTAAGGTTTCGGTTAAAGAAGAAGAAAATGCCATCTTCAGTGATAAAAGAGGGTTCAAGGGCCAGAGGCGAATTGGTGCTGATAATAAAGATGGCAAGTCCAGGAAAAGCCATGTCGAATGGCAAAAGCAACCAGCTCGTGAAGGATGGCAAAAGCGTCCAGGAGAGTTGAGCCTTTGACCAGGGGGAGCCAGGCAACACGATGGCTAAAGACGTAGTGGACGATGTTACGTCTGCAGCAAGGAGGGCCACTTTGCTAGAGATTGTCGAGCGAAGAAAGTTGAAGGAAATGTCGCAGCATCATTGAAGAGGAATGATTTTGATGAAGATAAGGAATGGGATTTCCAAACATCTATTGCAATAGTGGTGTCAGATGAGTTCGCTGCCTCTTCCGCAGTCGAGTTAAATGATGCGATGGCATTAATCTCTATAAGCGAAAAGTCGATTAATTATGATTATGACTGGATTGTTGATTTAGGGTGTTCGAGTCATATGATTGGAGATCAAGGCAAACTATTGAACATGCGTAATTATATAGGAGGACGTGTTGTTATTATTGCAGATGGCTTAAGGTTGCCGATTACTCATATCGGTGAGACGATGATAACTCCTCGGTTCAATTCACAACAAGTTGAATTGAAAAGTGTGTATCACGTGCCAGGAATGAAGAATAATTTATTGTCAGTGTCCCAGCTCACAGACTCGGGTAATTATGTCGTGTTCGGTCCACGTGATGTTAAAGTGTACCAAAGTTTGAAGCCCACTAGTCGACCAATCATGGAAGGACGTCAGCTGAAGTCCGTTTACGTGATGTTTGCTCAAACGGCATACGTAAACAAAACCCGAAGGAATGATACACCTGATTTATGGCATGCACGGCTTGGGCATGTAAGTTATCACAAGTTGAAAGTGATGATGCAAAAGAACACGCTGAGGGGTCTTCCCCAATTGGAAGTGCAGGAAAATGTGGTTTGCGCCCCGTGCTAGTACGGGAAGGCACATCAACTCCCGTATGAGAAATCATCATTCAAAGCTCGGATGCCTCTTGAGCTCATTCACTTGGATGTGTTTGGTCTGGTGAAGCAGCAATCAGTTAGCAAATTGAAGTATATGATCACTTTCATCGACGACTTCTCCAAGTACGTCTAGGTTGATTTCATGAAGGAAAAATTTGAGGCGTTTATTAAATTTAAGATGTTTAAGGAGAAGGTTGAAAGTGAAGTAGGTAGAAAAATTCATTGCCTACGTACCGATAACAGGGGAGAGTACACTTCCTATGAGTTTACAAAGTATTTGCAAGATTACAAGATACGTCGACAGTATACTTGTCCGTATACGCCACAGCAAAACGGTGTTGTCGAAAGAAAGAATTGACATCTAGCTAAGACGTGCAAGAGCATTTTGCAAGCGAAGAATGTTCCACCGAGGTTTTGGGCTAAATGTATGAAGACGGCGGCTCACGTGATTAATAGGTTGCCACAAGCAAGGCTTGGTTTTATGTCACCATATGAGAAGCTATGGAATCACAAGCCTGTGGTAAGTCACTTTAGAGTTTTCGGATGTGTATTTTATGCATTTGTGCCTAATCATCTTTGTAGCAAATTCGACAAGAAGGCAATCCACTGCATATTCATGGGATATGATGATCAACGAAAGGGGTGGAAGTGCTGCGACCCTACAATAAGGAGGTGCTATACTTCAAGGAATGTGGTGTTCGAAAAAATGTCGTCTTGGTGGTCACCTCAAGCAGTTGAATTGCCAAATTCACAGCATTTTGATGAAGAGTTTGAAGAAAGGCTGAAAGAATTCGATGAGAATCAGCCTGTTGAAAAAGATGTCGAAGCACAATCACCAGGATCGACAAGTTCATCTAGTGAGCATCCAAGGTCGACAGAAGAACTTCAACCAAGTCAGGTTGAAGAACTTGAAAAGGAGGAACCTCAACTTTGGAGATCGACGAGCCAAAGGAAGTCGAACCCCAAGTATGCCAATGCGGCATTGACTGAAGATGTTGGCACGGTCGAGCCGTCGACATATGAAGAAGCCTCGAAGAGTACAGAATGGAGGAAGGCCATGGAAGAAGAAATCATCGCACTAAATAAGAATGAGACATGGGACTTGGTACCAAAACCTAAAGAGGTATGTCCTATTTCTTGCAAATGGGTTTATAAACTTAAAACTTGACCAGACGGGTCAATTGAGAGGTATAAAGCATGTATAGTGGCCCGAGGATTTTTGCAAAAATACGGGGTTGATTATGAAGAGACCTTTAGCCCGGTGGCAAAGGTTACCATTGTTCGAGTTCTATTAGCACTTGCATCAAGCAAGTCGTGGAATGTGTGGCAGATGGATGTTAAGAATGCTTTCCTACATGGAGAACTTGAGCGAGAGATATACATGGAGCAACCGGATGGCTTCAAGAGCAAAATTCATCCAGAATATGTTTGCAAGGTAAAGAAAGCATTGTATGGCTTGAAGCAAGCCCCGAGAGCGTGGTATGGAAAAATTGCAGAATTCTTGTTGAAGAACGATTATAATGTAGCTCTAGTAGACTTGAGCCTGTTCGTGAAAGCAAAAGATGAAAAGGTTGCAGTTGTGTTGGTTTATGTGGATGATCTCATCATTACTGGAGATGATGAAGATGAGATATGTCGAATTAAAGCCAACCTCTATGTGCGGTTCCATATGAAGGAGCTTGGAGAACTGAAATACTTTCTGGGGCTCGAGATTGATAGGACAAAGGAAGGATTATTCCTATGTCAACAAAAGTATGCACGAGATCTCTTAAAAAAATTCGAAATGCTTGATTGCAAACCTATATCTACTCCGTTGGATGGGAACGCAAAGCTATGTGCTGAAGAAGGTCGAGAGCTAGAAGATTCGACTATGTATAGGCAACTGGTAGGTAGTCTAATTTACCTTACCATAACTCGGCCTGACATCTCTTTTGCAGTGGGAATAGTGAGTCGATTCATGGAGAAGCCAAGGAAGCCTCACTTGGATGCAGCCAAGCGTATCCTGAGGTATGTAAAGAAGACTTTTGATCTTGGGCTTTTGTATAAAAAGGGATCATTGAGTGAGTTGGTCGGTCATTGTGATGCTGACTATGCTGGAGATCAACACACACGACGATCAACTACTAGATACTCGTTTAATCTTGGATCAACAATAGTATTCTGGTGTAGCAAAAGATAGCCAACTGTGTCTTTGTCTACAACAGAAGTTAAATACAGAGCAGCAGCATTGGCAGCTCAGGAGAGCACATGGCTAGTGCAGTTATTGGATGATCTTCATCAGTCAATAGATTATTCGACAATATTGTATTGTGATAATCTATCCACTATAAGCTTGGTAGAGAATCCAATTTTCCATGCTAGGACTAAGCATGTGGAAGTCCACTATCACTTTCTACGAGAGAAAGTGTTGGAGAGCTAGATCAAGATGAAGTACATCAAGACGGGTGATCAAGTTGCTGATATCTTCACCAAAGGTCTTGAAGTTGCAAAGTTTGAAGAGTTTCAAGCTCAGCTTGGTATGGTCGTGAGGACTATCCTTAGAGAGAGTAGTCAGTGAGGGGGAGTATTGAATATATCATCGCCTATCTTTTGTGACTCTTCGTGTTTTGGTCAAAGGGCTGTTCAGCTTCCAACGAAAACCGTTTCAGCACACATATTAAAGTGTCCTTATTACTATTTATTTAGAAAGGTTGTCTTTATTACTATTTATTTAGACATGTCTTTTCATATATCTAAGGAATGTCAAGAGTCGCGTTTTAAGCCTATATATAAACGAGTCTTGTAATCGTTTCAAAATGAAGAGTGAAAATATTTTTTAGCAATATTCATCTCCTTCCTTAAAGAGCTTCTCTTGTGAGAGTGTTACCAGAGCTGTGCGACTCTGATATTCAACAAGGCATGCTTCTTCATAGATCCAATATATGTTTCCAATTTGCATCAATGGCACATCCAATTTTTGCCTTGGAATCAAGTAATCGATTGATGCTCGTTTCCACCGTCGAATAGGTTAGGCTAGTAGTAAAATGATCCCCCTCTTTCACAAAATCACGAATTTTTGGAGAGATATTTTTACCCACACCTTGAATGGGTTGTGTTGATGGGCTTGCCAACTCAAAATAGGGATCACTAGTACTAATCGTCTGATTCTACCCATTTTTCTATAGCACACATCCACTCTCATAAATGAACAAGAATCATGTTAAATTAAAATTAGAATAACAAGAACATAGCCATAAAGATTGATTACGATTATGATCGAAAAAAGTAAGAGGACAGATTTTTTGTTCGTTTTTAATATGATCCGGTCATTAGAATTTTTCCTCAGATGATTGTCACCTCTTTTCCATAAACCATTTATTAAATATTACATGAATCAATTTGCTAGAGGAATGAGTTGTACAACAAACTTGTGAATGCACTTAAAAGCTGTTTATCTCAACTCAAGACAATCTCTCCATGTCTTCCGTCGCAGGCCGAATATCCTCGGCGTATTTCAAAATAGAAGAAACCTATTGCCTCCTATTAAAAGCAAAGTCACCAGCTTTGGGAAAATCAAATTTAGAGAGAGACGGAGAAGAAACAAACATACTAAAAAGCCCGTAACGAGCAAAAACACTTGAGCACGGTAGCTACCAACTGCTAAACATGGTTGGCCTTCAATTATAAGAATGTAAATTGATTCCCAGAAGGATGGAAATTCTGCTCTGTCCATGTAATTGTCATTGTTCATACAAAAGAAAATAGTGCAACGAAACATTCATTAAAATAATTGTGGGAATTCATCCTCATAAAAGAATAGTCTAGAAATATTAAAAAGTAATGTGCATGGAGAAATGTTATCCCCAACATAGATAAGGCGCATGTTGAAATCATAGACCGTCAATACATTTTGAATTGGTATTCCATTTTGACCAATAAGAACCACTTGATTGTGCGTAGGTAATGGCATTGAATTCAAATTTGATTTCGAATCTTTCTTATCACACAAATATTTGTTGAAATGCCTATATCTTTTAACATTGCATAACAAAAATGGATAAAGTTATATTCGAATAATAAAGATGGTGTTATGTCACTTGTTTCCAAAGGAAGCATTATTAGTTATTTTCACGTCCCCAAGGATTGGAATGTAAATACCCGGAAATTTTTCGAACAGGAAATTGAGAGAAAAGGGGAAAAGAGAAAAGAGTAGAAAAGAAGAAAAGGAAAAGGAAAAGGAAATATTGAGTGCACAACTGCCCATCGTACAGATTTACGCCTCCGTTTGCGTGAAGGCCAATCCGTTCTTTCTTCATCTGTCTCTCTCTCTCTCCTTATTTTCGTTTTGTCCTTCTTTATATCATTCAATCTGGCAACCGATAACTAAACCTAATTTCCCTGCTTCGACCAGTATAATAAAGATGATTTCTTTGTTGACTCTGGCGATTGGCAAGGCCAATACATCACTCTGATCTACCATACTTCAGGAGAAACGCGGCTCATCACCCTCCCTTGATGATGTTTAACTAAACATTAAATTCCCTGCTTCGACCAGTACTGGTCGTCTCAATTCATCCCTTTTTTTCATGGCACGCATCCACTCTCATAAAGGGACAAGAATCAAGTTAAATTAAAATTAGAATAACAATAACTTAACCTTAAAGATTAATTACAAATATAATTAAACAAGTAATACGACAGACTTTTCGGTTCGTGTTTAATATGATCCGTCCGTTTGAATTTTTTATGACAAAACTGTCACCTCTTTTTTCAGAAATCTTTTACTAAGTATTACATAAATCATTTTGCTAGGGAAATGAGTTACATAACTAACTTGTAAATGCAACTAAAAACCATTTATCTCAACTCGAGACAATCTCTCCATGTCTCCCGTCGCACGATGAATGTCCTTGGCCTATTCCGAAATAGAAGAAACATATTGCCTCCCATTAAAAGCAAAGTCACCCGCTGTGACGAAATCAAATTAGATAGAGACAGAGAAGAAACGGATATAGAAAAATGCCATGACGTGCAAAAAACTTGAGCATATAACAGGTGTCAAACGAAATGGGCCGCCGCCGCTTCGGCACCATATTCCGCTGCTTCTCCTTCGCCACCTACAAGGTCATTGACAAGCGCCGTCCCTCCAACGCCACTTACCGCCAATGCCTCGTCAACGAACCCAAGCTCATGACCCTCCTTTCCCCTCACCCTCACATCCTTAGGATCCTCGACGGCCACGAGACCGACGACCGCCTCTCCCTCATGCTGGAGCTCTGCGAACCAAACATTCGCTACGACCGCATATCGTCCCGTGAGGTTCTCCCCGAGCCTGAGGCCGCTGCATGCATGGGGCAACTCCCGCACCCTCATGCATTACCACCCCCGAGTGTCGTTCACCAGGATGTGAAGCCCGAAACATGCTCTTGGATTTGAGGGACGCCCCGAAGCTGGCGGACTTCAGCTCGGCAGCCCGGTCGCATGAGGGTGGGTCCGTGGAAGGTGCCATGCGAATGCCGTACTACGATGCACTGGAGGAGCTGATGGGGAGGGAGAATGGCGAGGCGGTGGACATGAGGAGTGCCGGTGTTAAATTATAGTATCGAGTTGGAGACCCGATCCGAATCAGATGAGTTGGACCGGAATTCTTGATTTGTAAACTTATTGGAGTCCTCCTATTGAACCAAGATAAGGGTTGCTACTTTAATTTATCTATTTTATCTTTGGAGAGGTGGCAAATATGTAAATATCCCAAATTATCAATTAAGATGTTGACTACTCTGAAGGCCGTACAAGTGACGCTACTGTTGATCGGGCATATGACGAGGAGGGTTTATTTTTCTTGATTTTTCAGCCGCATAAGAGAAATAGAAAAAGACGAACTTTGGTGGTTTTACTTCGACGCCGCAACGGAGGGCTCTGGAAGACTCGATAAAGCATCACGGTGGAGCCTTAGAGACAAGCCGAACACACGGTGATATATTGTTCTGTACGGTTTACATCCAATTGAGATGTCTTCTGTGTAAACACAGTGAATTTAAGTGTAATCTAGCGGTCCATTCGATTCGCGAAAAATGACTTCGAAAAAATATTTTTCGGATTTTCTGATATTCGTTTAACGGAAAATGAATTAGTTAAGGAAAATATTTTTCATCATTAGAAAAAATAACCTTTAAAGTGAAAAGTGGAAAACGTTTTCCATGACTTCTTCCCTCTTCCTTCTTTTTATCAATACATTTTCATTTTATTTTTTTGCTTTTTTTTTTTTTTTTTTTTAAATCGAGTTTTTAATTTCCTTTCTTTTCTTTTTTTCTTTTCTTTATTTCCTTTTCATCTTATTCTTTTGGCGGTGGCCGGCGACCGGCCACGGTGGCGTCCGATGACCAGCGCGGCGGCGACCTCGCCACCTCGCCCGGGAAATTAAATATAAATAATTAAGAATTCATTTTTAAAAAATATAAAAAATAAAATTAATTTTTTGGTCAATTAAAAATATTAAAATTCAATTCTTGATAATTTTTCCCAAACAATTAAATGAGCTAATGAACGGTGGAAAATATTTTCTATTCAAATTTTAGGTTTTGGCCGATCGAAAATAGAGTTATTTTCCGAAAAATGACTTCTAGGAAAATTTTTTCGAAAACATGATAATTTTCGCGAAACGAACGGACCCTAGGATTCTAGATTCGAAAAACATTGGAGTATCTGATTGTAAAATTTGTATTAATTACCGCTCACTCTCTTAATGGAGCAGGTATTGATATACGGATTGGATGACGTAAATCTCTAGTGTTATGATGCAAGGTTCACTTAGGCCCTGCATGTTTTCACTTCTTAGAAGTGTTTATAAACAGATTTTCTGTTTTTTTGTTCCAGGGAACAAAAAAAGAACAGAAACGAGAAACAAAAAAACTTGTTTCTCGTTCCAGAAACAATTTTGAAGAAACAATTTTTTGTTTCTTGTTTCTTCTTCTCTCTCTTCTCTTCTCTTCCTTTTTTCTTCTTCTTTCTCTTTGGCCGGTTGCCGGCCTCGGCCATGGTCGGCCGTCGAGGGCCGGCGACGCCGGCCCCTGGCGAGGCTCGGCATCGCCGGCGCTGGCGAGCCTGAGCCTTGTCGGATCTGGGCGAGCCCGAGCTCGCCCAACCAAGGCGAGGCTCGGCCCGCCCGGCCGGCGAGCCTCGCCGTTCCGGGTGAATTTGTCGGCCCTGTCGGCCGGTTGCCGGAGGCCGATGACCGCCGAAAGAAAAATATGAAAAATAAAGGGAAAAAATGAAAAATAAAAATAAAAATATTAAAAAGTTGAAAGAAACAAAAAAAGAACAAAAATTTATCAAACGTATTTCTATTCATTTTTTATTCCGGAACAAATTTACCAAACGCATCTTTTTGTTCAAAAAGTGTTCCCGGAACGTAAACACTTTTTTTTGTTTTTGTTCCCTGGAACAAAAAAAGAAGTAAACGTTACCAAACAAGCCCTTATTTTCTGCCTTATTTTACAACAGTTGGGGTGGTGTTGTGCGTGATGATCATGGGGTCTTCGAGGCAGTGTTGAGAGGGAACCTGAGGTTCCCAGCGAGGGAGGGCCCTTACAAAGATACTAACAAATTCCCAACGAGGGCCTTTTGTGGCCATCTCTGCAATCCCTTCACTTGAAAAACCGCAACTTTTGTGAGACCGACGACCACCTCTCCCTCGTGCTGGAGCTCTGCGAACATGACGCTCTCTACGACCGAATATTGTCCCGTAAGGTCCTCCTTGAGCCTGATGCCGCCTCTTGCATGGTGCAACTCCTCTGCGCCATTGCGCATTGTTTCCAGCCCTCACGGATTGCTACCGGTGACCATTGTTCCCTGTGATGTGAGGCACGAGAACGCGCTCTTTGATTCAAGGGCTGAAGATGGTGAGGTTTGGCTCAGCGACCTGGTTGCATGATGGCGGGCCTGTGGAGGGTGTCGTGGGAACGCCGTACTCCGTTTCTCCAGAGGTGCTGATGCGGTGGGAGTATGGCCAGGAGGTGGACATGCGGAGGGTTGGGGTGGTGTTGTGCATGATGATCATGGGGTCGCCGCTGTTCCGGGCCAAGTCAGCCTTAGAGGTTTTCTAGGCTGTGCTGAGGGGGAACCTGAGTTCCCGGCAAGAGCCTTTGCTCATGTGTCATTATTTGAATCTGTTAGTTGCCGGGTTTGTCTTGTGTGAGACATTTTATCTTCTCGTTGATCTTGGCTGTTGCAGTTACCTCCTTTGCGTGCTCCATTTGCTTGTCGCCTCGAGAGAGTTTAGCCGTCAATGGTCGGCTGCAATTGCTCTGGTGATCGATGACTTTTGGGGTTAACCACCAGAGAGGAGGGCGAGTTGGTTTTGTGGGTTGACGTGGACGATCGACGGAGCGGCAGCACGGTGTGGTTCGTCTCTGCTTATCCCCGAGCGTTCATCCCTGAGGAAGAGACCAAGATGAGAGGTTGGGCTCGATTTGGTTTGATCGTTTTAGGGCTATTTGTGACACTTGGGCTTGAAAGGTTATTTTGGGGACTTTTTGGCTTCACTTAGTTTAGGATGGGCCAGCCGAAATAGAGAATGGAATGGGCTTCTTTTTTTAATAAAAATATTGGTGGGCCTCTTTGGTTAATTCTCGGTGGGCTATAGAGACGGCCCATTTTTAGTCTAACCCGCACCGATGGTCCGGGTTGGTTTGGTCGGACTGGGTCGCAGAATTCCTTTTTCAGCTTCGAGAGGAGGGATGCGTATGGCGTACATACGCATATGCAAGAGTGCGGTCCGAATACTCTTTTTATAATATTAAAATTCATTAATTAAAAAGTATAAAATCATAAAATCATACAATTTAAAAAATGGTTAATACCTTGAAAAACCCCAAACCGATACACTTGTGACAAATTTACCCAAAACTATTTTTTTGACAATGAAAAATCCAAAATTGGTATACTTATGACAAAAGTGATGGTATCCGACTCGCGGGGAGAGTAAACCCCGGAGCCGGGGCCCCCATGACAAGGGTAAATTTGAAGCATCGCTTACGGAGGTTCGAACCCTTCCCCGCGTTTGGGGTACCAAGCCCCTAAAAAACCCTAAATTGGTATACTTATGACAAATTTATCTCGACTGACTATAAAAAATCCTAAACTGGTACATTTATGACACATTTACCCCAAAATAATTTATTTGACCACAAAAAACCCAAAAATGGTAAATTCGTGACAAATATACCCTATGCTAAATTGGATTAATACCACAAAAAAATCACAAAAATTGTAAATTGTGACAAACGGAGCGTAAAATCCTAAATTGGTATATCGTCAACCGTCACGTGTCATTTAACTTAATAATTTGAGAATAAAATTTAACGAAAACTAACAGAGGGTGAATTTGTTATAAGTGTATCGAGTTTGGGGTTTTTTGTGGTTAAAAAAAATAGTTTTTGGTAAATTTGTCACAAGTATACAAGTTTGGGATTTTTCAGGGTATTAACCCTTTAAAAAAAGAGGTTTTTTTTAAAGAGAATTAAAAAAAAAGAGGTTAAAAAACATTTAAAATTTAGGAAAATTTTAAAATTTTAAAAAATTCAGAAAATCATAAAAAAATAAAATATTCGGAAAATAATAATCTTTTTTAGAAAATTCAGAAAAATATTAAAATATTAAAAATTCCTAAAAAATCAAGAAAATTTTCAAAAAATCACGCAGGATTTTGTTTGTCAAAAATCCTAGCGCCTAGAAATCTTTCCTTCCTTCGGTTCTCGAGAAAACCCAATTTTTTTTTTTTGATGCCCAGGAACCCTGTACAGCCGGCAGCCGGCGGGTAAACCCTAGGACGACGCTAGCGGAGGACCCACCACCCCGACGCGCTTAAGATCCCGTGCGTCCTGCGAGATTTGAACCCCTCCGTCGGGTAGACTTCATGGGGCTCTTATCCAGCTAGGCCACTATAGGCGGTGGTAAGAAAAAACCCAGAATTTTGTTTGTCGAAAGTCGAACAAGGAAAATAGCGATGGAGAGTTGGAACCGGGGGAATTACCGGAACCCGTGCCTGACGATGCACCAGCCATGGGCTTCTCTACTCGTTTACGGGATCAAGCGCAATGAGGGCAGGTCTTGGCCTATTCCTATTCAAGGTTCAGTTTAGCGATTCTCTTTTTCATACTTCCAATTTCACGCCAAAGTTTCAACATTTTTGGTTTTTTTGCTGTCGCATAGTCTAGAACGAGAAAGGAGTGAATTTGTTCATTGAGCACTTAGATATACTAATTTGATATGTTGACGGTGTTTTCCTATCTGGGTTCTTGGAGTTTTCAGCGATCGTTTAGTTTTCTTTATGACCAAGTTCTGTTTTGGATTGTGGAGTTCAAAGGATGAAGTGAATGGTGAGAGAACCTGCAGCGACTGGAAGGGAGAGAAGGTTTAACTACTGAAATTGGACATTCTTTATTCGTAGCACTTGAGGATGAGAGAAAGGACTTTTGTTCGGCCCAAAATATGTGTCTGACTTTCTCTGACCAGTTTGTGCGGCACCGATGTTTCCATCTTCAAGCCTTTTATTTGTCGAAATGAGATTGCAAATTCTTTTCTACTCCATCTCTCCAACTCACCTGCAGCACATAACAACTTTCCTTCTGTATCTGCTCTTTCGGATTTTGGTCACTCCCAAGCTTTTTTCACTACATCATTACACTCCTCATCCTCGATCCAATAAGCCTTGAACCTAAAGTTCCTCTTTCTTTGTTTGTTAACACTGTGTAAATTCACTAAGAGAGGGCTCTGGTCTGAACCAATAATAGACAGGGCATAAACTTATGCTTCTGGGAATTGTACTCTCCATTCTATACTACACGACACTCTGTCCAATCTTTCCTTCACCAAATCTTTCCCATTTCTATTATTTGCCAAGGTCCATTAAGCAACAATTTTTTAGGAACTCTCGAAAAGCTACAAGATGGTAATGCTCAGCTGCCCTTCCTCTTACTTTTTCCCAGGGATACATAATTTCATTAAAGTCTCCTATTACAACCCAACGTAGGTCGTTGCAGTTTTTTATAACCTTCAAATTTTCCCACAACAATTGCCTTTCCCGAAAGTCATTTGGCATGTGTACTAAAGTAATTCTCACAGCATTGTGTCCCCCCTTCTCATTGAATCGTAGATTAATGAAGTGTTTCCCTGCTGAGTCTACGTCCACTTCCACTTCTTCTGTCCACCTAGCAACTAATCCCCTTGAGATACCCTCTGGTGCCATGATAAAGCTATTATGGAAATTTAGATATTTTTGTACCCGTAGCACTCTTTTTTCCTGGTTTTTTTGTTTCCATGATAAACATTAGATTAGGCTTTTCTTGAGCCACCAAAGCCCCCAATGCTTGGACTGTCATGGGTGAGCCTAAATTCTAACAGTTCCAACAAATAAAGTTCATTTTGTAACTCAGTGGCTTATTAGGACTAGTCATCAGAGCCCATTTCTCACCTTCAGTCAACATGTGCATAGGTGCATCCAGTAGTTGTCCATCTTCCAAGCCATACAGATTATACTGCCTTGCTCTTTTATTACTGAGAGTTTTTCCCCTTGTCTTGCTGCTCCAGGTTTCTTTTTTCCATTGCTGCCTCCATAATCTTCAAGGGAGCTATAGTTGGATCTACTTCATCAGTTACCTCTACAAGCTCCTCTACTACCATCTTACCTTTTCCCTTAATCTTCTTCACTTTTTGATTAAGGTTTCCCTCTACTTCTTCCCTCTCCTGATAATAACACCATTTGTCTAGAGGATAAAGGGGTATCTGGAACAAAATCCTCATCCATTTCATCCCTTTTTTCTTCACCATAAAAAAATTTCCAAAAAGGACTATACTCTTTATCCTCAGTTTGCAGCCAACTTCCAAACCTCCTATCAATGCCCCATTCATATTTATCATTGTCAAAATTCACTTCCTTACAATATTTTGGATGCTGACTCATCTTTCCACACGCATAACAGTGATGAGGCAATCTCTTGTACTTAAAGTTAAGCCAAATTTTCCTTCCCTTATAACTTGTAAAAATTCCTGATTTTAGTGGAGTTGACACCGCTATTCTCACTTTAGATCTTGCGACTTTCTGAAATGCAGCCCCATTTGGGTGTAATTTGACTTGTGTTATTTACCCCATGTACAATTCTTTTTAATGCCATTTCTTTCATCCATGCCACAGGTAACCCATGGATTTGCATCCAGAATTCGCACTCCGTGAATTTGTAGCAATGAGGAGGCAGCCCCTCCTCTCCCAGTTTTTCAACAGCAACAGATTATTGGAAAAAGACCAGGGTCCACTATCCATTGCCCTATTTTTATCTTCCTCAACAGCAAATGTAAATTTCAATAATCCTACTTCCAGAGGTGTTATGTCAACATTTTCCACTCTTCATGCCCTTTTCATGGTGGATTGAAAGGCCTGGAAATTAATGCTTGGACTAGACAAAAGTTTCCCAAATAAAATCAGGTTATATTCCTTACATTCATCTTCAGTAGTAATGTCATCCATAATCACAATTTCTTTATCTGACGACATATTACCTAACTATCTTCGTAGGATTTCCACATGCCATTCAGCATCCTCCCCTTCTGCCATGCTTCTTGATTGGGTAACCTTGATCTGAGACGGCTCCTGTGAGTTGTTTTCACAACTTTGACTGGGCAAGGGCTAAATAGTGGATTACTAGAGGACAGGGTACGTGAAATTATCTGGGGATGATTAGGTGATATCTCCCTTCTTTTCAATGTAACAGTGCTTCATTTTGGGTTAGGTTTTGAATGGAATCAAAAATGAAGGTGCAGGAAAAAAATCGGTGAGGGAGGGGAATGAAAAAGAAGGCTCGGGGACAATTTTATTTGCTTGCAGGATGCGATATCCAGTTGCAAGGCTCCAAGAGGGCTAGGGTTTTGCAGTGGGGTTTTCGGAAAAGGAAAGCTACGCCAAAGGTAGAGGGGAGCTCTTTAGAACGAGAGAGAATTGCCGAATCCTAGAATTAGCATAGCATTTGTTAGAATATTTAAGTATTAAACTATGCTTTTATTTAACAATTTAAATTAGTGATATTAGAGTAGGAGCTCTCGAGTTCAAGTCTCTTCAAAGCCTTCTTTACCTCCCTTAATATATATCATCACATTTAATCTTAAGTCACGGTCTAATTTTCGCGAGACAGGGAAAGTTAGAATGTTTAAATAATTGGTTGTGTGAAATAAAGCATGAATTGAAAGAGCACACGATAAAATTGCATGATTGAGTGTTGTAATTGAAACGTGAAGAGACAACTCAAAATTGAATAATCCATTACAATAGAAGACCTTTGGGATGCACCCGATTGAAATATCCTTTTTGCTCTTCATTACAAAGATACTAATGAATTTACACTTTACTTTTGTGGCTGTTCGCATTCCCTTCGATTGCATAACTGCAACTTTCTAATCTGAAATTTCAATTTTGCCTAATCTAAGGATTTTTGTTAATGTATTGTATATCAATTCTTCGCATATCTGTACTTTGTAAGTCTAGCAATACGTTTAATAGATTTATCCAATACCAAACTTTTGGGTACATATTATTTGGATTGATGAAAAATTAATCTGTAAAAAGTGACATACAATGAGTTTATTCAAGTATTAGAAAAAGTAATGTGTATGAATTTGGGAGAAATAACACGAAAACCCACACGTTCGGTGAACCTCTGACTGTTAGTCTATTTTGTTACATTCTATTTTTTTCATTTGCACATCCTTAACATGTGATTTAGAGGAAAATTGTAATTTTTCTCATTTCTTTAGTCAAATCACTATTTTGCCTCCATATAGGCTAAAAAAATCAAAGTTCATAGAACAAATGCAGAAAATAAGAAACAAATGTACTGATCACTAAATAAGTTAACGAGAAGAAGAAGAAGAAGATAGCACCGGGACCTGAGGGTAGTAAATTCAAACATAAAATAATTGAAAGGTCTAGATATATATATATATATATATAGTAAATTCAAACATAAAATATTTTGAAAGGTCCAAATATAGATATTGATAATGGAAGAAATCATAAAAACACTAGAGGATCTTCTTTCTCATGTTGATAGGCCTCCAGGGATTCATGATGGACCAAGAGGGCTCACAAGACCCAATACATCACCGTGACCTATGAAACTTCAGGAAGAATTATCACCCGGCATTTGATGAGATTATAACAATAGATGTTGATAGGCCGCCAAGGATCCATGACAGACCAAAAGGGCTCACAAGGCCCAATACATCACCGTGATCTACAAAACTTCAGGAAGAACCTCACTATTGCTTATCACCCGGCGCTTGATGAGATTATAACAATAGAGGCTAAGATCATATCAATCCCAATGAAAGTAAACTTGCGGTTTACGTTCCATCATTTCCTTGTAGAACTCTTGCAGAATACCCTTCCTCATCATTCTGCTTCTGCTGCAAGGATAAAATGCAAGCGCAAATTCTTATGGCATAATACGAAATTAGATATTCGTGAGGAGGGTGAGGCCATGGATGACAGCCAACAATGATTGCTAGTGCAAGTGCCTACGGTCTCCAATGAAAAGACTTTGAAGGCCAAGCATTGCCTAACCATTCATCAACATAAATCTCAGATTTTTAAAACTTTCTAGGGTTAATCTATTGAGCTTTGGGAACGCTCTACCTCCAAAAACCAATTTTTTTCCCCATCAAAGGCATTAGTCAAACGAAGCTCCACGAGGTTTGACAAATGTTGGAAAGCAATTAGGGAGCTTGATTTCAATCCACACCATCTGAAACCCACTTTGGTCAAATTGTTCAGCAGAGGAAGCCAATGATTAGCTTCTTTAGACATCCTTTGATATATAGACATCGAAGGATGGGGTGGTGAAGATAGAAAATTCAAATCAATAAGTTCATACTCACTTTCTGCAAGCACCCCTAGCAATCGAAGGTCAGTCATCTTTGCAAGGGAGTGAGATTGCTCTTTTGCATCATCTTTCTTCAAGTTTGTTACACCTAGCCTCCTTAGTTGACATAACTCTCCTAGCTCTTGCATTGCATTCTTGCTCCGATCACCTTCAGCTTTTACATGGCATAGTTTTTGCAATGATGCCACCGTTCCAATGCCCTCGGGAGCTGGAAATCTTGTAACAAAACGAAAGGGTTGAGAAGGTGTGAAAGCTGCGTAACTATACACCAATAGATACTGTAGTTTCTTGAGCTTGTTTATCTCCATAGGCAGCTTAGAGACCAACGTGTGTTTAAGATCCAGAGTCTCCAAATTTTGGAGTTTCCCAATTGATCTAGGAATGATATGCACTTTGGTCCTTCTCAAACTTAGATACATCAAGTGGAACATAACTAGTATTTGTTGGGGGAATTCATGAAGGGGTGAATCTCCTAAATCTAACACACACACACACCCAGTGAACAGCCACTTGGGACAAATTGCTCATCTGAGCTAGATGATGCTGTTGACTCAAAAATTAGCAGGGAGCGTAGGCCGAGGAGATTTAAGGCTTGCATGGTAACGATTATTTTTTTCCCAATTTTTGTTCTTTTGTTCCTCATAGCAAAAAAAGAACAGAAATCCGTTTGGTAACGCCAACTTATTTTTCTATTCCCCAGAATATAAAAATAGTTAGGGAATAGATTTGGAACATAAACAAAAAAAAAAAAAAGCAGTTTCTTGTTCCCAGGAACAATTTCTAAAAATAAACCAATTTTTTTTCTTGCTTATTGCGGCTTGACCATCGATCGTCCCCTGATCGGCGACAACCATTGTCACCGCCGCCGCCTAATCGTTGTCACTATTGCCCACAGCCCATCAGTCGACTGCCGGCCGCCAACCTTCACCGTCGACCACCACCGCATGACTACCGGCCATCGATTGTCACCGTCGACTATCGCCGCATGACCGCCGCCCGCAGCCCATCGGCCATTCCCTCTCACGGCTGCTTGTCCGCCGGTGGTCAGCAGTGGTTGGTGGGCTGTGAGCAGCGGTCGTGCTGTGGCAGTCGGCGGCGACAGATGGCGGCGAGCGAGTTGTGCGGAGGTCATGCGGTCGTTTATCTCCATAGGCAGCTTAGAGACCAACGTGTGTTTAAGATCCAGAGTCTCCACATTTTGGAATTTCCCAATTGATCTAGGAATGATACGCACTTTAGTCCTTCTCAAACTTAGATATGTCAAGTGGAACATAACTAGTATTTGTTGGGGGAATTCGTGAAGGGGTGAATATCCTAAATCTAACACCCACACCAGTGAACAGCCACTTGGGACAAATTGCTCATTTGAGCTAGATGATGTTGCTGACTAAAAAATGAGCAGGGAGCGTAGGCCAAGGAGATTTAAGGCCTGCATGGTAACGATTATGTTTCTCCCAATTTTTGTTCTTTTGTTCTTCATAGCAAAAAAAGAACAGAAATCCGTTTGGTAACGCCAACTTATTTTTTTATTCCCCAGAATATCAAAATAGTTAGGGAATAGATCTAGAACATAAACAAAAAACAAAAAAAGCAATTTCTTGCTTATTGCGGCTTGACCATCAATGTCACCCGATCGACGACAACCATCGTCACCGCCGCCGCCTGATTCGTCGTTGCTATTGCCCACAGCCCATCGGTCGACTGCTGGCCGCCAACCTTCACCGTTGACCTCCACCGCATGATTGTCGGCCATCGATCGTCGCCGCCAATTGTCGCCGCACGACCGCCGCCCACAGCCCATCGGCCATTCCCTCTCGCGGCTACTTGTCCGCTGGTGGTCAGCAGTGGCCAGTGGGCTGTGGGCGGCGGTCGTGCTGTGGCAATCGGTGGCAACAAATGGCGAGCGGCAGTCGTGCGGAGGTCGTGTGGTCGGCATGCGGCAATCGTGCGGCGGTCGTGCGGCCCCAAACGGTGGCGGCGGGCGATAATTGACGGTGCATGAGCAAGAATAAAAAATGAATAAGTACAAAAAAAAAATTGTACCAAATGCATTTCTATTCCTTTTATATTTCAAGAATAGAAATTTTGTGTAGTTACCAAACACGTTATTTTACGTAGAAATTGTTCCCCGGAATAGAAATAGAAAAGAACTATTTTTGAAAAGAAATTATTCCCTAGAGTAAAAGCGTTATCATGCGCACCCTTAGTTGCTTTAGTGCATTGTTGCAAGTGTATTTGATTGACAAACGTCGGACTCTTTCGTGCAATTCTACTTTATGCTCAAATGCAAACAAAACAAAATTTTCATCCCTTGCCTTAGAAAGGATACATTCGCGCATCAAGTCATGCACCCTACAACTTCTTGGCCTTCCGTCAATTGTTTTTGCAAATTGCACCAAACTTCTGTTTATAAGCTCCTTTAGATATCTTTGACCAACCTCCTCCCATGTCATTCCTTGTCTTCTCTTAACGAATCCTTCTGCAATCCACATACGGATGAGTCTCTTACACCCAATCACATGATCCTTTGGAAATACTCCCAAGTACAAAAAGCAGCTTTTCAAGTTATAATGCAAATCATTGTAGCTCAAGTTGTGAATTTTCCTGAAATTTTGCATCATGTCATTGCTTTCTAGTTCTGCAGCAAGGATGTGAGAAATCATCTCCCATTCCAAAACATCTTTTCCCAAGAGAAGACCACCAATTGCCACTATGGCAAGTGGCAATACCTCACATTTTTTCAAAATCTATCGAGAAAGGTGTTCTAGGTAAGGAGGATAGGGATTCCCATAGAAGGCTTTCTTGCAGAACAAGGACCATGATTCTTCCGGAGACAGGCACTTAAGTTCATAAACTTTTGATTGGTTGAATGAGACAATAGCAACGTCCGCCGTGCAAGTAGTGATTATTATTTGGCTACATAAACTACTATTAGGCATCGCATTTTTTATACCTTGTAGTGCTTCCAAGTTCCATACGTCATCTAGAACAATGACATACCTCTTTTGTTGCAAAAAGCCTTTCAACATCTGCTTGAGCCTCATGCTATTCGCATATTCCATTCTTTGTGGGGCTTGTTGCTCAATTTCTCCATGAAGTTGTTCAATCATGTCATCATGTCCCTCAAGATATCCTTAATCTCATAAAACTGTGAGACCGTGATCTAAGCATGGCTTTGGAAGTAGGCTTCTACTCGTTGATTGCCGTAGACTTTTTTTCGCCAGAGTGGTCTTCCCCAAACCCCCCATCCCAAAGATAGATAAAACTTTAAGTCTGGGTTCTCCATCAACAAGCCACTTAACAAGCTATTCTCCCACCAGTTCACCTTCCTCAACTAGAAAAGCATCCTCCCTGAGATCATGCCAGGAGGTGCCTCTGGTGGATGCGCTCACACTTTGCTCTGTGAAATTGTATCGCCGATGCTGTTCGGCAATGGTGTCGACTCTTGACTTGATGTCATCTGTCCTGGATGAGAAATGATGAGATGCTTTCAAGTTCTGTATGGATGGCTTGATCTTGTGAAAGTACCACATGAACCCATGTCCGTGATCTCTTGCAAAATTGAGCATGAATTCATCCAAAATATCCTCCGTATAGTGTGCGACCTCTCTGAACTGTTTCACCCATACCTTAAACTCAGGGTCATCTTCTTGCAACGATTTGGCTCTTTCTAAGAAATTTGCAGAGTCTCTAATTGCTCTCTCCTCTGCTCCGTTGCTCTGTCTACGATGGCTTTCCCTTGCTTTTAGTTTGAAAATAGATACTCAGTCACATGTCACATGGGAAATTTGGGGTTGATACCTCGAAATTTTGTAATTTTGCCTTCCGTTGTAGAAATGATTTGCTGAAGTGTAAGTCTTTGCAAAAGCAAATCATGTCAAATAATTTGTTTGATTTCATATGAGGATAACAAATTTTTAGTGAGAACTCCATTTCAATTTGTTAATAGCGTGTTCAATTAGATGTTAGACTTTTGAGGTTTTTACTTTGAAAATTTCGTGATTTTACATTTTGTTGTAGAGTTGATTCGTTGAAGTGAAGTCTTTACAAAACCGACTTATGTCAATAATTTGCTTGGTTCCATACAAGAGCCATAAATTTTTACTAAAAACTCCTCTTTGGTCTATTAATGGCGTGTTCAAGTAGATGGAGAACATTTGGGGTTCCAAGCTTGGAAATTCCCATTTCTACCCCTTTTTCTATAGCACACATCCACTCTCATAAATGAACAAGAATCATGTTAAATTAAAATTAGAATAGCAAGAAGATAGCCATAAAGGTTGATTACAAATATGATCGAAAAAATAAGATGAGAGATTTTTGGTTCGCGTTTAATATGATCCGCTCTTTAGAATTTTCTCTCAGAAAATTGTCACCTCTTTTTCGTAAACCATTTATTAACTATTACATTAATCATTGTGCTAGGGGAATGAGTTGTACAACAAACTTGTGAATGCAATTAAAAGCTGTTTATCTCAACTCGAGACAATCTCCCCATGTCTTCTGTCGCAGGCCGAACATCCTCCGCGTAATTCAAAATAGAAGAAACCTATTGCCTCCCATTAAAAGCTAAGTCACCAGCTTTGGGAAAATCAAATTTAGAGAGAGACGGAGAAGAAACAAACATACAAAAATGCCCGTAACGAGCAAAAACACTTGAGCATGGTGGCTATCAACTGCCAAACATGGTTGGCTTTCAATTATAAGAATGTAAATTGATTCCCAAAAGAATGGATATGCTGCTCTGTCCATGTAGTTGTCATTGCTAATACAAAAGAAAATAGTGCAACGAAACATTCATTAAAATGACTGGGGATTCATCCTCATGAAAGAATAGTTCTTGGTGACTGAAACATGGGGCGTATGTAGCATTTGCCTTGCTCTGTTTTTCATATAAGAAAATTATTCAATTTTGCAGAAGACATAATAAATTTTCGGGTACATATTAATTGGATTAACGAAGAATTAATCTCTAGTATGTGGCATATATCAAGTTACCAGGTATTAGAAATATTAAAAAGTAATGTGCATGGAGAAATGTTCATCCCCAACATAGATAAGGCACATGTTGAAACCATACACCATCAATACATTTTGAATTGGTATTCCATTTTGACCAATAAGAACAACTTGATTGTGCATAGGTAATGGCATCGAATTTGAATTTGACTTTGAATCTTTCTTATCATAAAAATATTCGTTGAAACGCCTATATTTTTTATTATAATATATTTTAACGTTGCATAACAAAAATGAATAAAGTTATGTTAGAATAATAAAGATGTGTTATTTCACTTGTTTCCAAATGAAGCATTATTAGTTAATTTCATGTTTTAGGACAAGGCCAAGGATTAGAATGTAAATACCCCAAAATTTATCGAACAGGAAATTGAGAGAAAAGGGGGAAAGAGAAAAGAGAAGAAAAGAAGAAGAAAAGAAAAAGAAAAAGGAAATATTGAGGGTACCACTGCCCATCATACAGATTTACACCTCCGTAGTACATCATTTTCTTCATATCTCTCTCTCTCTCTCTCTCTCTCTCTCTCTCTCTCTCCTTATTTCCATTTCGTCCTTCATTATACCTTTCGATCTGGCAACCGATAACTAAACCTAAATTCCCTGCTTCGACCAGTATAATGGAGATGATTTCTTTGTTGACTCTGGTGACTGGAAGGGGCCAATACATCACCTCTAATCTACAATACTTCAGAGAGAAACGCGGCTCATCACCCTGCCCCTGATGTTAAATTAAACCTAAGTTCCCTGCTTGCATCCCTTCTTTTCATGGCACGTTTCCACTCTTGACAAGAATTATGTTAAATTAAAAATTAGAATAACAATAACTTAGCCTTAAAGATTAATTGCAAATATAACTGAAAAAAAGTAATATGACAAAGTTTTCGGTTCGTGATTACTATGATCCGTCCGTTAGAATTTTTTCCCACAAAATTGTCACCTCTTTTTCGTAAACCTCTTATTAAGTATTACATAAATCATTTTGCTAGGGGAATGAGTTATATAACTAACTTGTAAATACAATTAAAAACCATTCTTTTCAACTCGAGACAATCTCTCCACGTCTTCCGTCACAGGGAAAGTTTTTTGGCCCATTCCAAAATAGAAGAAACCTATTACCTCCTATTAAAAGTAAAGTCAACAGCTCTGAGAAAATCAAATTTAGATAGAGACGGAGTAGAATCAGATATAGAAAAAATTCCCAGGATGAGAACACTGGAGCACAGAGCAGCTACCAGACGAAATGGGCTGCGGCCGCCTCAACACCATATTCCATTGCTTCTCCCCCGCCGACAACTCCTTCGCTGCCTACAAGGTCATCGACAAGCGCCGCCTCTCCAGCGTCACTTACCACCAATGCCTCGTCGACGAACCCAAGCTCACGACCCTCCTTTCCCCTCACTCTCACAACCTTCGGATCCTCGACGCCTGAGAGACCAATGACTGCCTCTCCCTCATGCTGAAACTCTGCGAACCTGACACTCCCTACGACTGCATATTGTCCCGCAAGGCCCTCCCCAAGCCTGAGGGCAACTCCTCCGCGCCTTCATGCATTGTGACCCCTCGAGCGTTGTTCACTAGGACGTGAAGCCTGAGAACATGCTTTTCGATTTAAGGGATGTCCTGAAGCTGGCCGACTTGGGCTCGGCGGCCTGGTTGCATGAGGGCAGGTCCGTGAAGGGTGCCATGGGAACGTCGTACTACGTTGCACTGAGGGTGCCGATGGGGAGGGAGTAAGGGGAGGAGTGGGGTTCATTTTTCTTGATTTTTAGCCGCATAGAAGAAATAGAAGAGCGCGAAGGTGGTTTCCTTTAAAGCCGTAAAGAGAGGAGCTTTTCTTCTGTGAGCTTTACACTCAATTGAGTTGTTTTATTCGTAAACACTATATAAGTTTGGATGTAATTGAAGTGTGGGAAACATCAGAGCATGTGAGCCATAATAAATTTAGTATTCTCTGAATTATTTTGCTGCTGACTTTCCATATGGACTAAGTACCAATACACACATAGAACCACTTAAATCTTTGGTGTCATCTATCATTCCTTATTTATTTCTTTGGTAATTTCATGTAATTTAATTGCAGGATCCGATTAGCTTCCGCGTCATATTGCAATAGCCAGTGTGGTGTTGTACGTGATGATCGTGGGGTCGCCGCCATCTTAGGGCAAGTTGGCCTTGAGGCAGTACTGAGGGGGAACCGAGGTTCCTGGTGAGGGCCTTTAGGATGGTGTCAGCCGGAGCAAAGGACTTGTTGAGCAAGATGACTTGCAGGAATGTTCGAAGGAGTATTTCCGCAGCGCAGGTCCTGAGTGACTGCTTCCGACTTTTTGGCCGATCGTTTTCTTCATCCATTTGATTTCGTTATCATGAAAACGTTCAAGCACAATTGTCGTAGATTAAATGGTGTTGAAAGGTCTTTGCAGCTAAACCATTTTTATTCTTTATTCCTAGACAATAAGAATTGGAGAAAAGTTTTTTCATGAATAGACAAAAAGTACATTTGTAATCTTCCCATTCAAAACAGATCAGAGGAATGTCAGTTGCGTTAACGTGTTATCCTAATTTAGGAAATGACACTTTTTCTATCCTTTTGTGCCTCCCTTTGTGGTTTTCCTCTTGCTCTGTTTTTGTCCTTCTTCTTCTTCTTCTTTTTTTTTTTTTTTTTTTTTTTTGGAGCAGGACATTCTTTGATCCTGAGTGGAGGAGAGACTCTGGACTTTGCCTGATCCTCTGTTTGGGTATCTCCCATAAGCACAAAGAGACTGTCACTATCAAAAGTTGCGAATAATTTTCTTGAGAGAGGGGGAGATGACTAGGTTTGCATTGCATTTGTCTAATGCTACAAACTGAAGATTCCTGGGATGAACATGACTCCAAAAACCCATCAAGCTCTGTGTTTGGTACCCCTCTGTAGTCGGTTTGTGGCCCCACGAGTCTGCCCCGACAAGCGACAGCAGCTTCTTCTTCCCCAGAATTTCAGCAACTCTGTTGTCATTTCTATCTTCTGTGCTTGTTGTATACTAGCAGCTAAAGAACTTTTTGGTCCTTTTCTTTTCCAAATTTTTCTTGATATTTGGAGAGAATAAAGAATTGACAATAGAAAGTAAAGAATTTACTTTCTATTTGCACATGCCTAGTGTCAAGAGGTTTCTATAGCTAAAGGCCGTGCCTTCCTGAGGAGGACCTCCTACAATTGCTAGGGTTTCCAACAAAGGAACTTCCAGAACATTCCAAGGGTAGGCGATACGGTCATTACGCCAAGATCTAGAAGACTCCTACCATTAGTGTCGATAGTTGGTGAAGGGGACGGTACGATCTCGTCCGCTGGATGAAAACTCAATCAATGGATGTAATTTGATGGACTCTAGTATAAAAAGGGATGTCCTCCCTCTCATTTGTATCCACCAAAAACCATTTCAATAATCTAAGTTCATTTCTCTCCAAAGCTTCTCTCTCTAGAAATTTTCTCTCTTCTCTCTCTAGAAATTTTCTCTCTCTACAATCCAGGTGAGCGAGTAAGTGAGCGATCAATCTGAGCAAGGCTTGGCTTAGGCTTGGCTTAGGCATCTCATTGATCTAAGTCAATCCAAAAGAGCTTGAGTCGTGCGGCATGTGATTTTACAAGAGGAAAACTATAATTCTTCTCATTTATTTATTCAAATCACTCTTTTGCCTCCACGTAAGCTAAAACAAAATCCAAATTCATACAACAAATACGGAAATTAAGAAACAAATGTACTGATCACTAAATAAGATAACAACAACAAGAAGAAGATAGCACCAGGGGATCTAAGGGTAATAAATTCAAAGATAAAGCTATTGAAATGTCTAGATAAAAATACTGATGATGGAAGAAATCTTAAAAGCACGGAGGATCCTCTTTCTTGTGGTGATAGGCCTCTAGGGATCAATTATGGACCCAGGGGCTAAGATCACTATGATCTATGAAACTTTAGGAAGAACCTGCAGCTCATCACCCTACGCTTGATGAGATGATAGCAATAGGGGCTAAGATCATATAGCTCCCATAAACTTCTGGGATACGTCCCATCACCTCCTCATAGTACTCTTGCTGAATAGCCTCCCCATCATTATGCTACTGCTACATAGATAGAACACAAGAGCAAATTCTTTTGGCATGCCATAAAATTGGAGATTTGTGAGGAGGGTGAGGCCGTGGTTGAAGACTAGTACTGATTGCTAGTCCAAGTGCTTGCATTCGTCAATGGAAGTTTTTGAAGGAAAGGCATGCACACCATTCATGACCAGAAATCTCAGATTTTCCAAATTGGTGAGGTACAAATCCTTGAGTTTTGGGAACCCTTTATCTTCAAAAATCAATTTTTTCCCTTCAAAGGCAATCTTCAATACAAGCTACATGAGATTGGGCAAATTCTGGAGAGCAATTAGGGGGCTTGATTTCAATTTGCTCCATCCCAAATGCACTACAGCCAGATTGTTCAGCAAGCCAATGAGGTAGCTTCTCTAGACATCCTCTGATATATAAACGTTGAAGGAGCGGGGTAGTGAAGATAGAAAATCCAAATCAATAACTTCATACCCACTTTTTGCAACCACCTCTAGTGATTGAAGTTTGGTCATCTTCTCAAGGGAGTGGCATATTCTCTTTGCATCATCTTTCTTCAGGTCAATTATGCACAGCCTCCTTAGTTGACTTTAACTCTTTTAGTTCTTGCATTGTATTCTTGCTCCAACCAATTTCGGCTTTTACATAGGATAACTTCTGCAGTGATGTTAGCGCTCCAATGCCATGGGCAACTAGAAATCCAGCTACAGAATGAAATGGTACAGAAGATGTGAACTTTGCATAATTGTACACCAACAAATACTATAGCTTCTTGAGCTTGGTTATCTCCACAAGCAGATTAGAGACCAATGTGTGTTTGAGATCTAAAGTCTCTAGATTTTGGAGTTTCCCAATTGATCTAGGAATGATTCGCACTTTAGTCCTTCTCAAGCTTAGATACTTTAAGTGGAACATAACTAGCATTTGGTGAAGTGTATTTTGAAATCACATTGGAAATTAACATTAACATAATCTTGTTTGGTGAATACTATACTTTGTAAATTATTTTTTGCTAATTTATTTTTATAGAAACCCTCAAACTATTTGCTAGCGGAACTCAACTATTGCCAACAGCCCTGAAGTTGAGCGGTGGTGGCTCACTAATAGCTCCCGATGGCACGTCGACTGCACGTCAATGTCATGCTTGATTTGTACCACATATCTCCTCATAAGTAATTGGTATATCGTGTTTTGATCCCAATGGTAATGGTGATCAATATGCCCAAGTGACCAATTTAATTTATCTGGTCACCCCACAACCTTAAGAAATTTGAGAAAGTAGACGTATATTATGGTGCAAGGGGATTCTAGTTTAAAAGGAGGACTCTAGTACCCATCTTACAAAGGTGTCATCGCATGAGCTCGTTATTTCCACTCTCGATCTGTTTGCATCACTAACACTTGTTCAACACAATGAATTTCACGTGACCTACCAAATGTAATTGTTCCAATGAACACAAGGCATATGGACCCAGTCAATACCATAAACTTTCGCATCATATTGTGACATATGCTTGGAACTAATATGTCCAAAGTTACCTAAAATGGGTAATTAATCTAGAGACGATGCATAGTAACTCAATCACTTGGAGTGATGAAGCTAAAGTGAATTCAATATGATATTTGCTGGTTTTTTTTTTTTTTTTACAATGATCAAATTGTTTAAAAATCAATTACACGTATCAGAAGATCTCTTGATAGACATTCGCCTGACTTTGTCATCAAAACTGAAGCGTTTATTGCTGTAAAGAATTCCACCAATACGTATGAATAATCTTTCACATATATTTGATACTAAAATTAGTACTGTGAAAACATTGTTTAGTCAACCAACGTTATTCCTTTTTTACATGATTCCCTTCATTTTCCATGTCAACATACTCAATGATAAACGAGTTCAATTAAGTATAGGGAATTTTGTTCAATAAGGACATCATAGAATAGAAGGAAGTTGAAATGAACATTGAATTGGACACATTGCGAAACACATATACATCATGCCCATAAATGAAGATATTGCAAAAAAATCATATCAACCGAGTTTGACGTGACGCCACGATGATATATTATAGATTTTTCTATTGGTTGACCAATTCATTTGGAAGAGTTCCATGCCACACACATGGAAAATATTGGACATAGCCTTAATCAATTGAATGATTAGTTGTCATGAGTAGTTGTCATGACCTCTCGGTGCGGGGTCATTGGCCTAAGGTGACAGTGGTGGTGTTGAATATGCAATATTCTCATACTAATTAATAGGGCTAACCATCGGAGGAGACGTGGCGACCTTGCGGGGACCTTGATCACCGGACGGAACTGGCGAGGGAAACTCTGTGTGTGGACGGCATTGATGCCCTAGAAGGAGCTTCTCTTGGAGAGGCTTTGCCCGTGAGCATGGCAAGGGGAAGTTCTCCATGAATTAAGAGGCAAGCGAGCCATTGACCACCCATGTGACCCATTTTAAAATGTTGCCTAATGCCTAAAGTTTTATGCACGGAGCCAGCAGATATCATGTTTTACTTCTTCATATAGAAGTCATATGTTTAAATTAGCAACATGTGTTCGATTAAATTATACATGCAGCGAGGGAAGGTCAATGGAGAGACAGGCACGATGCGGTTAGAGTCAGTCTCTAGAGCATCTGTAATTCTTTTGACTGTTTAATAAAAATACCGAGAGTAATTGATTGAGTCAACTTATTTGCATATTGACATTTTGGCATAAAAAACTCGGACAAAAGAAGGAAAAAAGAATCAGTTCACTTTTTTTTTCCCAAAAAATCAGTTTCCGTTGGGGGATTGAAATTTGTTCCTAAATCTGACACCACCCAAAAATTATTTCATACTCACCAAAATCCAAGTTATATCAGTCATCATAAAAGACTAATAATGGGGATACCAGATTAATAATGATGTTTTACTATGGTGCGGCTTGTCTGTTAACTTTTGTCTTAGTTGAGTCTTTTAAAATTTAGTTTGACTCAGTGAAAATTTAATTAAGACATCATCCCGGATATAGCGTCATAGGTTATACTATGTAAATAAGTTTTGTTTCCCTCAATTACCATAAATTTGGCCTGAAAATGCTAGACTTACTAAGATTGATTTACAAAATTGATCTATTCGGTGATTTTTTAATTGCATCTTTTAGAGTGCCAAAAGTTCTTGAAATGCATTTTTTTCTAATAAATTGGTTTTTAAAACTTCTTGAACATAGAAAACAGAAGGTGCGTTTTTTTCTTGTTTACCAAACGAAGAGTAAGCTGATTTTGCTAAGACAAGATAGTTTGATGGTCCAATTTCTACATCATTATTGTATAACAAGAAGGTTCATAAATAGACTCGATTTATGTACATAATCATGGCCATTCATTATGTTGATCTACATAACCGGCTTATTATGGAAGTTTTACACTCTCAATGAAGTCATAGCTATTGGTCATTTGAGTTAGTCCATTACCGTGGATTCACCCCATTGTTAATAAGAGTAACACCCAATATTATCTCATGTCATGACATGTTCGAATTTACATTGCAAGCAAACTAAGGCTTTTCGAAGTCAAGAAGTTTATTAAGGAATTAGAATCCGTATCTAGATTATAGAATATCTCCAAACTATTTGAAATTAAGCCTTATATCACCAAATCAACCACCATGGTAATCTTTCCTCACCAAATTCTCAAAAAGCTCGGAGGACAATTGTGGAGTTGCTGCGCTTTTTGAAGCCCGATTCTTGTTGGGCAATCAAGAAGTTTTGAGATATGAACTTTAGGACAGTTTTGGTCAACATTTCTTTAGGATTGTTAAATTTGCCATGTTGTCTACTTGCTTTTAAGATTATTTTTTTAATTTTGCCACACTATCAGGTCTGAATTTGAGAATCATTAAGTGGGTTGAAACTTGAAGTCTGAATTTCAATAAACGAGATATGAAATGGATGCTTAGGCGATTTTGCCATCCATTCTATTCTGCATTCATAGTTTCTTCACAGTTGGATTTTTTTTTTTTTAAATTTCTATATATATTTTTGCAAATTGGAAGCAAACGGGATTCGCCAATTAAGAGAAGGAGCAAGGAAACCAAAAACACCGAACGTGGAAATTTGCAGCTCATCGCAAGGATTTTGTCCGGCTTCTTTCCCGGCGCCCGGATATCTTTCCTCCCTTCGAATTCTCGAGCAAATCACGCCGCCCCAAGAAAACCCAGAATTTTGTTTGTCGAAAGCCGAAGAAGAAACAGCGATGCAGAGTCGGAACCAGGGGAATTACCGGAACCCGTGTCTGACGATGCACCAGCCATGGGCTTCTTTGCTCGTGTACGGGATCAAGCGCATCGAGGGCAGGTCTTGGCCAGCCCCAATTGGAGGTTCGGTTTAGCGACTCTTTTTCACACTTCTAATTTCGCGCCGCAGTTCCGACTTTCTGGTTTTTCGCTGGTACCCAGTCTGAAACGAGAAAGGAGTGAATTTGTTCATTGAGCCCTTTGATCTACTAATTTGATCTGTTCCCGTTGTTTTCCTATCTGGGTTCTTGATGTTTTCGGTGATTGTTTAGTTTTCTATGTCCGAGTTCTGTTGTGGATTGTGGAGTTCAAAGGATGAAGTGAATAATGAGAGAACCCGCAGAGACTGGAAGGAAGAGAAGGTTTAACTGCTGAAATTGGACATTGTTTACTCATAACACTCGAAAGAGAGAAGGGCCTTTTGTTCGGCGCAAAATCTGTGTTCGACTTTTGTTGACCTTTTTGTGCGGCACGGATGTTTTCATGCTTCGCAAGTTTATAGAAAACTGCCCGATAGGTTTGCAGAGAAATAACAGCAAGAACAAATTGAAAACCAATATGTGGACTGATACAAACGAGGTTGTGTTTTTTTTTTTAATGTTGGAACATAAAAGTTCTCATCACAAGCAAGTGCCCATCAACTGTGTTAGAAGTTGATGAGGGATGACTTAATGTTGCGGAAAGTTTGTGTAACTGAGAATGGAATGATGTGGGGCAACTTTAATACCTAGCACATACTGTCCAGGGCAGTGAAAGATATGAAGTACGAACGTCTTGTACATGCATTAAGATAGCCTTGAGGAAGTTAGAATGTTACTCTCAGCTCATGTAATCAATTCTTTGTTGACAAACATTGTGTTAAAATTTGAGTATGGAAGTTCAGAAAGTCTATGCACAAAGCTGAAGGATATAAGGGTACTGGGATTTATTATATTTGAAAAAATTCCTGAATTCAACGTCCCTTGACATTTGAAGAAGTTTTGTATGAATATCAGGTTTTCCATTCCATAAATATACATATCACTCTGCTTCCTGTTAACGTCTTGGTGAAGAAGATTTGAGTATCCTTTTCCTTTTGAGGATCTCTGACTGTATAGCACATCATTTGTGAAGGCCGCCTTTGGATCCACACTGCCAGCAAAGTTCCAGATGAATCCACGATCAAAGCCATGAAGAGTTCTCCAGGGAGATTTATGTGGTGAACGGAATTACTGAAATTAAGTTCCTTGAGCACCATCCCGTCTCAGGACTACTAGGTATTCAAAGGGAGAGCTATCCATGCTGCAACTGCCATACTCAAACTTTCTTCATTTTGAAACAGCACTTAAGCCTCCTAATTACTAGTTCTTGAAAAATTAAATCATATTTTGATGGATTTCTCAGGTAAATAGCAGTTTTATGTATGTCTTGATAGAAAAAAGTGTAGATAGATGGATGATTTTATCGCTCCATTATACCTGTGCATGAATTTCTGTTTTATCTAAGCTCTTTATTGGGCAAAGTTTCTAACAGTAGATTCCGCATCATAGAACAGGTTTTCTTCTTTTTCAGACAAATGTATTGACAATTGGAATGTTTTGCCTATGAAAAAGGGTGTGTCAAAGTGGTTGGCTGTGTCTCAGCTGATGAACTAGCTTGCTGGAATGGGTTGCCTGAAGGGGTGGGATACACTGATCTTTTGCTTGCTTTTTTTCTTGATTACCTATCTGATTTCACAAATTAAGTTTGAACATTTAAACATTTGTAATTACAGGTAAGGCTGGAAGCACAAACAGATTATTGCTGGCTCTGTGAACAGCCACTGGTGTGTAAATCTGTCTTATACGCAATTGGTACTTTGTTCTCTCATATGTTTGTTCAGCATTTATGTATTTCCCACACTGATTCAACTTTGTTGATATATTTTAAGTAATACAGAGATCAGTCATTCCATTTGAGATGCAAGGGTACCGGAAGATCTACAGCTTAAAAAAGAAGGTAAAGGATTTGGCTACATAAGTTATCATTTTATGCACGACATTGCACATATGCTGACAAAAGACCTTTCCACAGATATATGAAGCTGCAGCCGGAGGACTTACTAAAGTGGAAATCCACGCAATCTTCTTTCATTGAAGCCAGTTTCCCTACTACTGCGTGTGTCTGAATCTAAACAAAGTAAACTGGGGAAATCATCGAGTCTCAGTCCCGCCATAGCTGGTGCACGAGCTGCTGCCACTCAGTTTAAACAAAGAGTACAGATTTCACTGTCAAAAGTTATCATTTTATAAATGCACATATGCCTGATCAATAACCTTTCCACAGATGTCAATAAAGCTTGAGCGGAGGACTTAGAAAGTGGAAAGCCACAACTTTCAAGTTTGCACTTGCGTTTGTCTGAATCTAAACAAAGTAAACTGGGGAAATCATGAAGTCCCGCCATAGCTGGTGGATATGCCACTCAGTTTTCAAAGAACCAAAATCAAACATCTTTTTTTATGAGAACAAGCGTGATGAATATCCAGATCGAGCAATCATTAATCTAGGGAAGTGCCTCTTTTGGTATGACTCTTTTGCTGTTTTATTGAGCAGGACATCCTTAGATCATGAATCACGAGTCTTCCCCAACAAGTGACAGCAGCTTCTTCATCCCCGAGAATTTCAGCAATTCTGTTGTTAATTCTATCATCTGTGCATATACTATTAGCTTTGGTTTATTCGAGAATTTGAGACAGTAGATAGATACTAGTGGCTTAAGAACTCTTTTGGTCCTTTTACTTTCGAATTTTTTCTTGATATTTGGAGAGACTGACGGATGTGAATAGAGAAGGTAAAGAATTCAGTTCTGCTGTTTTTACGAAGAGATGGTTTGCCTTCAATTGAGAATGTAAATTAACTTGCAGAATAATTGGATTGGGCTACCTTCTTTTGTGGAGAATCGGTGCCTTTGTGCTAATGATGGATGGTTATTGAATGAACTAAAGCAATTTTTGCTAGTCTCTTTCACTTGGAGTTAAAGTTGATAAAAAGAATTTGTCCTGCTTATCATGTGGTTTAATTCATTTGCAGAATCTAAGGCAAAACAATAGACCGACCAGATGCTTTCAAGGGGTTTCTGACTTGTGATGATTATCCTGAATTGACAACATTTTTATCTTGCTAATAATTACATGGTGCAAAAGGGAAAAATTGCTTCCCAATAAATGATTGAATTGTTAACCGAGCAATGCAAAAATTTAAGTTATTGGAGAATTGACGTCATGTTTATCTTATATCTTAGCGAGCTAGCAGTCGATGGAGATAATGTGACTACATTTCGACATCAGACATGGGCAAGGCACGAGAGGTTAGATCTCGAAGTGAATAAATTTTACTTAAATGATCGCAAAATTGTGGAGGGGGGAAAACTTAGCTACTAGTGATGCAATCTTGAGGTCCGACTTTATTAAATTTTGGAGATGCATATGAATTATTTGCAATAAACAAAAGGTTTTAGAAGCCAATTTTGCTGCTCTATCCCTAAGCTCTCTATACTAATATAAAAGAAAATACTACAACTGAAACTGGGGATGCATTAGCATTTGCCTTTTCATAAAAGAAGTTAATCGTGTCCACTATTTAATTTTGGACAAGAACATACATTCATACTGAAACAAAAAACAATAAAACAAAAAAAGAATCCCAATCTTGCAGCCACAATACATGCTATTGCAAAATTATGGTCTTTAATATAATATTTAATATCGAACTATACTTTTATCTAAAAACTTATGCTTTTTTTACTGCAAACAACTTAAAGCTCTTATTATATATTTTCGCTTAGTCTTAGGTTATAGTTTAGTCTAGCAAGGGGAAATATTAAAATATTTGAACATTAAATGACAACTTCATCATCTAATAACTTAAACTTTTCAAGTAGTTAGTTTGCAAACAAATCTTTCATTTATTTTATTTTTTATTTTGACAAAACTCATGCTAAATCTAGTTGGATGCAATGGTGCTCACGAATCCATAGCAATAGAAGACCTTTGCAATGCACAAGAATAAAACATCCTTATTACTCTTCATGAGATACTAATGAATTTACACTTTACTTTTGTGGCTATCTGCATTTCCTTCACTTGAATAATTAAACTTTTCTAATCTGAACTTTTAGAGTTGCCTAATCTAAAGATTTTGTTAATGTGTTTTATGTCAGTTATTTGCATATCCATATTTCGCGAAGTCCTTTAAAATGTTTCGCAAATTTATCCCGTACTCGTATACCAAACTTTTTTGGGCACATATTATTTTGACTAATGAAGAATTAATCTGTAAAATGTGGCATATAATGAATTAATCCAAGTATTAGAAAGATTAAAAATAATGTGCATGAGTAAAGAAGAAATAACACGAAACTCCACACGTTTGCCAGCAAATCTTCGACTGTTAGTTAAAACTCTACTGAACTTTCATTTTATTACGTCTATCATTCCTCCATCTATTTTTCTGTTCCCACATGCCTAACATGTGATTTTTCAAGAGGAAAATTGTAGTTCTTCTCTTTCTTTAGTCAAATCACTCTTTCTCCCCCATATAGGGCTAAAACAAAATCAAAGTTCATCCAACAAATGCAGAAAATAAGAAACAAATGTACTGATCACTAAATAAGATAACAACAACAAGAAGAAGATAGCATTAGGTGATCTGAGGGCAGTAAATTTGAACATAAAAGAATTGAAAGGTCTAGATAAAAATATTGATAATGGAAGAAATCATAAAAACACTAAAGGATCTTCTTTTTCATGTTGACAGGCCTCCAGGATCCATGACAGACCAAGGGGGCTCGCAAGGCTCAATAAATCACTATGATCTATCAAACTTCAGGAAGAACCTCACTGCAGCTCATCACCCTATGCTTGATGAGATTATAACAATAGGCGCTAAGATCATACCACTCCCAATGATCCTCTTCCCACCAGACGAAGTAAACTTCCGGATTACGTTCCATCACCTCCTCATAGCACTTCCTCATAGCACTCTTGCAGAATGCCCTCCCTCATCATTTTGCTACTGCTGTATGGATAGAACGCAAGTGCAAATTCTTTTGGCATCTCATCGAAGCGAATATACGTGAGGAGGGTGAGGCCGCGGATGACAACCAATAACGATTGCCAATCCAAGTGCCTACATTTGCAAATGATGAGACTTTGAAGGCAAGGCATTACCTGACCATTTATCGACACAAGTCTCAGATTTTGCAAATTGGTGAGGGTTAAGTTCTTGAGCTTTGGGAATGCTCTATCTCCAAAAGCCAATTTTTCCCAATCAAAAGCATTTTTTAGAGAAAGGTGCACGAGATTGGGCAAATTCTGGAGAGCAATTAGGGGGCTCGATTTCAATCTGCTCCATCTCAAACTCACTCTAGCCAGATTGTTTAGCAGAGGAAGCCAATGAGGTAGCTTCTTTAGACATCCTTCTGATATATAGACGCTGAAGGAGTAGGGGAGGTGAAGATAGAAAATCCAAATCAATAACTTCAGACTCACTTTGTGTAACCACATCTAGTGATCGAAGTTTGGTCATCTTCTCAAGGGAGTGGCATAGTTCCTTTGCATCATCTTTCTTCAAGTCCATTATGCCCAGCCTCCTTAGTTGACATAACTCTCCCAGCTCTTGCATTGTATTCTTGCTCCGACCACCTCCAGCTTTTACATAGCACAGTTTTTGCAATGATGCCAGTGCTCCAATGCCTTGGGGAGCTGAAAATCCCGTAATAGAACAAAAGGGTAGAGAAGGTGTGATTTCTGCATAATTGTACACCAACAGATACTGTAGTTTCTTGAGCTTGGTTATCTCCACAAGTAACTCAGAGACCAACGTGTGTTTAAGATCCAAAGTCTCTAGATTTTGGAGTTTCCCAATTGATCTAGGAATGATACGCACTTTAGTCCTTCTCAAACATAGATACTTCAAATGGAACATAACTAGTATTTGTTGGGGGAACTCGTGAAGGGGTGAATCTCCTAGGTCTAATACCCTCAGCAACCGATAGCCCCTTGGGACAAATTGCTCATCTGAGCTAGATGATGTTGCCGAGTCAAAAATTAGCAGAGAGTGTAGGCTGGGAAGATTTAACTGCTTCAATGCATTGTTGCAGGTGTATTGGACTGACAAACGCCGGACTCTTTCATGCAATTCTACTTTCTGCTCAGATGCAAATGAAACAAAGTTTATATCCCTTAGCTTAGAAAGGATACTTTCACGCATTAGGTCATGTACCCTACAACTTTTCATCCATCCTTCGGAAGTTGTTTTTGCAATTTGCACCAAACTTCTGTTAACAAGCTCCTTCAAGTATCTTTGAGCAACCTCCTCCGTGTCATCTCCTTCTCTTTCCTTAACAATCCCTTCTGCAATCCACAGACGGATGAGTCTCGCACACTCAATCACACAATCCTCTGGAAATACTCCCAAGTACATAAAGCAGCTTTTCAAGTTATAATGCAAATCATTGTAGCTTAAGCTGAAGAATTTTCTTGAAATTTTGCATCATGTCATTGCTTTCTAGTTCTGCAGCAAGGCTGCGAGAAATCATCTCCCATTCCTGAACATCTTTTGCAAAGAGAAGACCACCAAGAGCCACTATGGCAAGTGGCAAACCCTCACATTTTTTCAAAATCTGTTGAGAAAGGCTTTCTTGTTCTAGGTGAGGAGGACAGGTTTTCCCCCGGAAGGCTTTCTTGTAGAATAAGGACCATGAATCCTTTGAAGACAAGGGCTTACAAGTATAAATTTTTGATTCTTTGGATGAGACCATAGCAATGTGAGCTATACGGGTAGTGATTAATATTCGGCTACAGAAATTGCTATTGGGCATTGCATTTTTTATACCTTCTAGTGCTTCCTTGTCCCATACATCATCTAGAATAATGATGTACCTCTTTTGCTGCAGAAAGTCTTTCACTATCTGCTTGAGACTCGTGCTTCTCATGATTTCGATTCCTTGAGGGATCTGGTTGCTGAAATTCTCTATGAAGTTGTACAATCATGTCCCTCAAAATATCCTCAATCTTATAAGACTGTGAGACATTGATCCATGCATGGCTTTGGAAGTAGGCTTTTACTTGCTGATTGTGGTAGACTCTTCCTGCTAGAGTGGTCTTCCCTAAACCCCCCATCCCTAAGATTGATACAACTTCAAGTCCTAGGTTCTCCATCAACAAGCCACTTGATAATCTCTTCTCTTGGCTGGTCAATCCCCACCAGTTCACCTTCCTCGACTAGAAAAGCATCCTCCTTAAGATCGTGCCATGAGGTGCCTCCGGTGGATGCGCTCGCACTTTGCTCTGTGCGATATGAGTTGAAATGGTATCGCCGATGCCCTTCGATGATGCTGTTGACTCTTGACTTGATATCAGCTATCTCGGAGGAGATATGATGGCGTGCTTTCAAGTTCTGTATGGATGACTTGATCTTGCGAAGGTACCCCATGAACCCATGCCCGTGATCTCTTGCCAACTTGAGCATGAATTCATCCAGAATATCCTCCGTGTCGTATGCAACCTCTACGACCTGTTTCACCCATACCTTCAACTCAGGGTCATCTTCTTGCGACGACTCGGCACTTTCTAAGAAGGCCTTCATGTGCTCAAACTCATCTTTGATGAGTTCAATTTCTCCATGTACCCCTTTCAATAGTTTCACCTCTTTCTCAACCTCAGGTAAGAAGGAAAGGAAATAGGTTACCAAACAGTAGGTTCGCTCACTTATCTCACGAGATCAAAACTTAAAAATCAATTACACATATCAAAAGCCTGACACACATTCGCCTTGCTTATTCATCAAAATTGGAGCGTGCACTGCCGTTGAAAATTCCACCAATGCGTATAATTTGATACTAAAATTAGTACTGTGAAAGCACTGTTTAGTCCACCAACGTCATTCCTTTTTCACTTGATTCCCCCCATGTTCCGTGTCAACATACTCAATGATAAACAAGTTCAAAATTAAGTATAGGAAATTTTGTTCAGTGAAGACATCATAGCATATAAGGAAGATGAAGTGAACATCAAATTGGACACATCACAAAACACATATACATAATGGCCATAAGTGAAGATATTGCAAATAAATCATTTCAATCAAACCTGACGTGAAGCCATAATGACATATTTATAGATTTTTGTATTGGTTGACCAATTCATTTGGAAGAGTTCCATGCCACGCACACATCGACGATGCTGGACATTGCCTTAACCAAATTGAATGAGTAGTTTCCGTGACCACTCGGCGTGGGGTCATCGGCCTATGGAGATGATGGCGGTGGCGAATACGTAGCGTTCTTGTTATTATTAATAAGGCTGACCAACGGAGGGGACGGTGGCGAACTTGCGGAGACCTTAGTCATTGGATGGTTAAGCTTGTAGGAATTTAAAATTGATGTTTTTATTTGGTATGGCCCGGTCCGTTAAATTTTGTCTTAGTTGGGTCAATTAGGATTCGGTTTGACCTTGCGACAATAAAATCAAGATGTCAACCGAATACAACAACCAAAGTTTATGTTATCTAAATCGGTTTCGTTTTCTTTTAATTACCATAAATTTGGCTGGAACATGGTAGACTTACTAAAACTGATTTACAAAATTGGTCTATTCAGCAATTCTTTAGACTGCCAAAGGTCCTTGAAAGGCAAATCTTGGTAAATCAGTTTTTAAACTTCCAAACATAAAAAATGGGGGGTGCATTTTTTTCTTCTTTACCAAACAAATAGTAAGCTGATTTTGCTAAGACAAGAAAGTTTGGTGGTCCAATTTCTACACCGGGCACAATCTAGATTCGTTTCCATTATTGCATAACAAGAAGATTCTTAAATAGACCCAATTTACATAAACATAATCTTGACCATTCATCATGTTAATCTATATTGCCAACTCATTCTAAGAGTTTTACACTGGCGATGGATCCATAGCTGCCGCTCATTTGAGCTAGTCCATTACCACCCATTCAGCCCTCTAATAGGAGTAACCCAATGCATTATTTTGCGTCACAGCATGTCCAGACCTACATTGCAGGAGAACTAAGGCTTTTTGAAGTTGAGGAGCGACTGAGGAATTCGAACCGGTACCTAAGAATGGCTCCAAACTATTTGAGAGTAAACCCTGTATCACTAAACTAACCACCGTGGTAGTCTTTCATGTTGAAATAGCTAGTACGAGTACCTAGAGGGGGGGTGAATAGGTATACAAAAATTTCTCGAAGCTTGCACGATATTTAAACAATTAGAGGATTTGCAAAAAATTCAATCGCAAGACAGAGTAAGGGAAAGAGAGAATTGAACGCTCGGTTTATAGTGGTTCGGCTTGATTCAAGCCTACGTCCACTCTTCTGCACTGACAGCCGATTGGCTGGATTCCACTATGATCAAAGAGATGTTACAGTGTTGATCTTCCTTGATTTCTAGGTGTAGATGATCTACCACACTCACTCAAGGCGTCACCAAGTATAAACACTCTCTGTATACAATTTCGCTCAGTCTCAACTAACAATCAAGGATCTTCAGACTCTGGAATTTTTCTATCGATCACACACTTAAAACAACTAGACGTCTTCCTTTTATACTCCTTCATGCAATCATAGCCGTTGGCACTTACCAAAGGAATTCCTCCAATCTACCCGTTGGACGGAATCAATCAAGAAGATCATCCGAGCTATTTAAGGAATTTGATGATAGCCCATCAATCCTGTTCGCCCATACAATCAGGATCTCGGTTTCCAAGAATAGAATATTCTAAGATTATTTCGTCGACCATCGGATCTTCAATCGATCTTAGATAAGAAATAAAGAATCCGAAATGATTATCCAACCAAAGAATCTATTCCAGAGGATAGGATCGAATCCTCAACCATAAACCTCGGCTTTGGATTTCCTTCGTCACTGGATTAGAAAGACTGTCAGTGAGAATAGACTTAAGTCTTGAGTTCTGAGTCTTAAGTCTTTGAGTCTTGAGTCTTGGGTCTTGAGTCTTGAGTCTTGAGTCTTGAGTCTTGAGTCTTGAGAGAACAAAGTCTTCAGACTTTATAACTGACGGTCTCCGAACATCCAGACTTTAGACTGAAAGAAACGTTTTGTCGACTTCAAAATATTCTGGAAAGATTTCTCCAACAATCTCCCCTTTTTGATGGTGACAAAACTTTCTTGAAGATTTGAACAACTTTGACTCCGCAAAACATTTCTCAAGCAATATGGCTAACTCATAAAGATTAATAAAACAACCA
Source organism: Eucalyptus victrix (assembly GCA_016097545.1). Taxonomy (NCBI): domain Eukaryota; kingdom Viridiplantae; phylum Streptophyta; class Magnoliopsida; order Myrtales; family Myrtaceae; genus Eucalyptus; species Eucalyptus victrix. Next base: position 53,253,452 of record CM027842.1, read on the forward strand.
GACTCTGCATCCACAGAAAATTGGTTAGTCTTTCATGAGAAACACCATATAACAACACTTGAATAAATGCAACCAGTCAAGTTCATAATCCACAGTCAATTCAGTCAAATTCACACCCAAGTTCAAGTTCTCAAGTCATACTCAAAAATAAATAAACATAACCACAAAGGTCAAAGTTTAAACAATGAAAGTTCAAATTGGTTCTCCCCCTTTTTGTCAGCATTGAAAAGGGTGAGAAAGGAGTCATGTCTGCTTGGGAATGCGCACGATCTGGAAATCCCCAATGGACTGGACTACTCCTTCGAGCTTCTTCAGGTCTTCTCGCAAATGAGCTACCTCTTCTCCCTTGGCATTGGCTTGAAGTTGCAGAGCGAGGTCTTTGAATTTATCCTCCAGAGAGACCGAAGATGCTTGTCCAGCATGCTTCAAGGCTTGGATTTCACAGTCCAGAATATATATCTGATTACGCATTTCCAAAAGAATATTCATGATACTACGAAGATCTGCAGAATCATCCGTCTGTGTACTGGCATTGGCTTTCTCAGATGGTGTGTATGCAGACGATGCCGCTTCTGTTCGGTCTGGCAGATTTGGAATCGATGTATCACCTTCTTCAGGCAATTGAGAGACCTGAACTTCTTCTGGGTCTTTTGGAGATTGTCTTAGATCTTCAGCAACATGAGGTGTAGACCTCTCTTGCACGTTTACTCCCCCTGTCTCTAGGACATCGAGAGGGAAAGAGTGATGATCATGCTCTTGATTTCCCTTCTCTCCAGATTTATCAGCAGACTGTTCCTTTTCTTCTTCTCCTTTTTCCTCAACTTCTTTCTCCTTCTCTCTCTGTTCTTCTTCTTCTCCGCTCGCTGAAGTTCGTCGGATAAGACATTAACGTTTTGTTCTTGTCGTGCTTTGGGATAGTGGGATCTTCATCATCTTCATCTTCATCCTCATCCTCCAGGATAAGAGTTCTTTTCCTCTTTTTCGATGAGGCACCAATGGCCTCCTTTCCTTTCCTTTTTGAAGCAGATCGGATTTGGAGATTTCACTTTGAATTTCTCCATTGCCTTAGAGAGTTCTTGCAGACGCATCTTCATTAACATTTTCAACCCTACCACCATCTTGTCACACGGTCGAACACAAAAAGTATGTGGCGGTTCAATATTCGATGTCGAAGATCTTGGTCACTGCACAGATAAGGCAATTGTCCTTTGTCTTTTGACACTGCTCTGTACATATGGAAAAGAATAGTGTGCGGGAGAGAAAATTTCCGTCCTGAGTTGATCGCATACATCAACTTTGCTTCAGAGAAAGACACAGAAGTCTTTGATGTAGACTTCGGTCTGAGACAATTGATCACAATCTTATGAAGCACAATGTTGATGGCATTCATCCTGGAATAGATAATTTTCTTATCTACATCCCTATCTTTGACAAAATCCAGAGTAGTACGAGCAGGTGAGACTTTGATTGGGAGATAGCGTCCCCGTTCAACTCCAATTATGTCCGCCAACATATTTACATCTACCACATAGACTTGGTCTCGAACACTGAATGAAATTCTATTCGCATCCAAAAAGCTAAGATTTGAATAGAAATAAGCGGTCAGTTGATCATACCCGTCTGCAGAGTCAGAGCAAAAAGTCTCAAGTTGAAGCAAATTCAACTTCTCTCTTAAGTTCAAGTTGATGGAATCCAAGAAGTCAAAATCGACACTTCTAGGGTTGATTACCCCTCTTTTCAACAGCCTGAAATACACTTTTTCCTGATCCTTGGATTTAAACAAATCCATCCGATTTCCTTTCACCTTTGCTGCCACACCCATTCTAGGTTTAAATTCAAGGAACATTTTGTCATCATCGTTCCCGTCAATCGATTCTGTCCGGCATACGAGGATCACTTGGAATGTTCGCAAGAGCCTCCTCTGCTCTTCCTTTCGGAGCAATTCCCAACTCTTCCATTTTCCGCAGAAAAAGATACTCATTCCCATAATTTTTGTCCTTAAGAAAGTCATCTATATATTTTAACGAAGAACCAGTGCTTTTCAACGCACGATAAAGCTTATAGATAACAGAGGGTTTTTGGACTCTTACTGGGTCAGCATCCTCGATTATCTCTTCTTCTAAATTTTGACTCGCACCTTGTGGGTCAGGAGATGCTGAATGACGTGGAGGAGAGCGAATCGGACTTTGTCGCTGACTTGGTAAGTCTTCTTCCTCAGTAAGATCGAAGTGAGTCGGTCCCTTCTCCATTCTTTGTGGTCCCCTGCTTGCGATTCTTGATGATTTCCTCGAAGACGACATCTTTCTTTGTCTATTGGAGGATTCCTTCACTTGCTTTTCCCAAGAAAAATGACCACTTTCTCGACGATGAACAAAGAGTAGAAACAAGATATCGGGAGGAGAGTGCCTTTTAGGGTTTTGAAAATTGGGGGTAGAATGATTGTGTATTTATATATGCCTCGGATTTGAAAAGAGAAGTTTAAACGGTACAAGGAAAGTGTACGAACACTTCTTTTCAAAATCAATAACTGCCAAAATTAACTTCCTAAAAAATTTTCAAATTTCACACAAATTATATCTGAATAAAAGAACGTACCTTTTCGAGATAAGATAAACGAGAATTCGTACCTTTTAGATAGAATAGCAACTTACAGTCTTTAGCCGTGAAAGATTGAGTCTCAGGATTCAAAGTCTAAGGGATCAGAGTCTTAGAGTTGGTGAGTCTCTAGACTTTAACTTCTTCAAGCTTCAAAATGTTGAGTCTTGAGCGGATGAAGTCGAATTGATTCTTCTCCAAAGGCTTTGTGAATATGTCCGCTAGTTGACTTTTTGAATCAACAAATTGAATCGAGATTTCTCCATTTTGAATATGATCTCTAATGAAGTGATGACGAATCTCAATATGCTTTGCTCTTGAATGAAGGATTGGATTTTTGGTGAGATTGATCGCTACTTGGTGTTGTCACATCTGATTTACGTGCATGAGTCTTCAATGCCAAAGTCTTGTAGCTGTTGTTTTATCCATAGAATTTGCGAAAAGAGCTTCCAAGAGCTACATACTCGCTTCGTCGTTGAGAGAGCTACAAGTGCTTTGCTTCCTTGAAAACCAAGACACCGTCCCGTTTCCAAGCGATTGACAAGTTCCGAAGTGCTCTTTCTATCGACTCGCAACCGCCGGATCGCATCCGAGTATCCTAGAAGATTAAAGTCTCCCCTCTTTGGATACCAAAGACCGATGCTTAAAGATGAAGCAACGTATTTGATAATACGTTTCACGGCAATGAGATGTGATTCTCTAGGATCCGATTGAAACCTAGCACAGATATAAACACTAAACAAAATATCAGGTCTAGAAGCGTAAGATAAAGAAGTGAACCGATCATGCTCCCCCGCATGTTTTGATCTACTTTCTTCCCTTCTTCATCCTTGTCTATCTTCGAGAACATGACATTGGTATGTCGGTCTTTTTGCACTTTTCCAATCCAAACCTTTTGACAAGATCATTCGCATATTTTTCTTGATGAATGAAAGTTCCTTCCTTCATTTGTTTCACTTGGAGTCCAAGAAAGAATGTTAACTCTCCCATCATACTCATTTCAAATTCATCCCGCATAGACTTAGAAAATTTCTTGCAAAGACTTTCATTAGAGGATCCAAAAATAATGTCATCAATATATATTTGAACAAGTAAAAAGTTTTTGTTTTCCTTTTTGATAAACAAAGTAGTATCTACTTTACCTTTGACAAAACCATTCTGTAATAAAAACTTACTTAGTCCGTCGTACCAAGCTCGAGGTGCTTGCTTTAGACCATACGAGCCTTTTTGATCAAGATCGAGTCCGGCTTCTTTGGGTCTTCAAATCCAGGCGGTTGTTCCACATAAACTTCCTCATGGATAAATCCATTTAGGAAAGCACTTTTGACGTCCATTTGGAATAACCTGAAATTTTTTGTAACAAGCAAACGCAAGTAATAGTCGAATAGCTTCTAACCTTGCAACCGGTGCGTAAGTCTCGTCATAGTCTATTCCTTCTTCTTGCGTATAGCCTTTGGCCACGAGTCTTGCTTTGTTTCGTACGACTTTTCCTTTTTCGTTCATCTTGTTCCCGAATACCCATTTGGTTCCAATAACGGTTTTACCTTTTGGTTTAGATGTCAATTCCCGAGACATCATTGATGTTGAACTGTCATCGAGCTCTTCTTGCATAGCTTCGATCCAGCTTTCATCGGATAAAGCTTCTTCTATGCTTTTTGGTTCAATTTCAGAAATGAGAGCCACAGCACTAGATTCTTCATGCCTTTTTGATCTGGTACAGATTCCTTCATTAAGTTCACCAATAATAAGATCTTTGGGATGACTGGATTTGTGCTTCCAGTTACTAGTTGATTTGCCAGGTTGATGATCTCTTTCTTTATTTGATTCTCCATGAGCGTCTTGATGATGGACTTCCAGACTCTGAGATGCTTCTTGAGATGTAGACATTTGAAAGTCTAGAGCGGGTTCAGTCTCTTCGTACTGAGTCTGGTTGGATTCATCTTGCACTGAGTCTTGGAATTTGACATTCATTGATTCTTCCACAGACTGGCTTTTCTTGTTGTAGACTCTGTAGGCTTTGCTTGATGTAGAATATCCAGTATCACACAGTTGGCTAATGCTGAGTAGATTGTAGTTGAGTCCTTCCACTAGAGAGACATTGCTTATTGTGAGATTTCCAATTTTCACAGTTCCGAATCCCACAATACTTCCTTTGCTATTTCCTCCGAATGAAACTTTTCCACCATTTATTTGAATAAGCTTTATGAAACAATTTGAGTCTCCGTCATGTGTCTTGAGCATCCGCTGTCAAGATACCACTTTACCTTCTTTTGTGAGACTCGCATTCAAAAAAGAGTCTCAAGCTTTCTTTGGTACCCAAATTTTCTTGGGTCCTTTGGTGTTAGTAGGATGAGTATTATTAGGCCATACTCTCTTAACAAGGCTTCCAAACCATAGGACACTCTTTTTCAAAATGATCCCGACTATTACACTTAGAACACCTTAAAGCATTTCGACCTACGGGCTTTACAAAAACTCTTTTGAAATGATTTTTATAAGCCTCTCTCGATGGTCTTTTCTTAATTCTTTCTTTTACTTTCGGAAAATCAATTAAAGGGATTGTTTCATTTGTCATACCTAGACCCGACTTATTGAAGTAAGGTCTTTGGATTGAAAGGACTTTTTCAAGTTTTTCAGATCCTATTGAAAATTTCTTTGAAATATTTGATAAATCAGTTTTTAAGAAAGCATTTTCTTTTGAAAGATTGTCTTCACTTTCTTTAAGAGTAGAAACATTCAAGTCTAAATTTTTTACCTTTTCTTCTAAAATGTTTTCCTTTTGTTTTAAAACTAAGTTTTCCTTTTTAAGTTCGGAAATCTTTTTAAGAGAAGTCTTAAGACCGAAACATAACTCATCAATATATTTAGAGACTTTGACAGGGATTTTATAATCACTTACCTCAAATTCACCGTCGGAGTCCGATCCAGTCGATCCAGTCTCGAGTCCGATTGTGCCATCGACACAGTTGGCATATTCCTCATCACTCTCTTCACACTCGTATCGCTCCGTGTTTCGGCTTTAAGAGCTTTTCGAGACTTCTCAGCTTTTCCTCTTTTCTTTTTCGAAGAGGACGGTTGGGTCTACGATGTGTCCCTTCTTTTTTACATTCGAAGCAAACTACATCTTTGTTTGGTTCCACATCATCACGAGACTTGGTCTCGCATTGTCTCGAAAACTCGTTTCTTTGGAATGAACCTTCGCTTTTCTATTCGGTTTTCCAATCTTCTTATCATGAGGGCGAGCTCCTCATCATCCATATCATCTTCGGAATCTGCATCATCGAATCATCATTTGATTTTAGTGCAATAGATTTCTTACCTCTTGGATCTTCGTCTTCATTAATTCGTTCCACTTCGTAAGACTCGAAGAGTTCCAATCGTTCGTCTACGAGATAATGGCATGATTCTTTGCGTCTCTCTTATTGAAGTCTTTATATGATTCCAATCCTTGGAGAGTCCACGCTTGAAGCTTGTTCACCTTCATGGGATCAGAAATTTTTTTGTCCTTGGTTCTTAAGACCATTAACAATATCTCGTAAAAACGACTAAACATGTCGTTATAGATTCTCCTGGTTTCATTTTGAAGGATTCATATTGACCAAGAAGAATGTTAATTCGGTCTCCTTCACTCGATCTGTCCCTTCATAAGTGATATGTAACCTATCCGAGACTTCTTTTGCTTTGTAACACAAGAAGATATTCTGTTATATTGAGTTGGTGACAAAGCACAATATAAAGAATAAATTGCTTTAGCATCGAGTGCTTGTCTCTTGTTTATTTCTTCTTGAGACATTCCACGGCTTCAACAGCTTTCTTTCCCTCTTTCGAGATTGATGCAAAGCACGGCCGGGAGTGATTCCTCTTTCCACAACGTCCCATTCCGAGGATCCTTTGATCGAAGGAAAGCTTTCATCTTGTTCTTCCGGATATTGTAATCCTTTCCATCGAAGTAGGGAGGTCTCGGTATTGCTTTGCCCCTCCATCAGCCCCGGTGCTAGCATACTAGCCATGGATCTTTTACTCAAGTAAAACACTTCAAACAAAGTAAGAACGCGAGCTCTGATACCAATTGAAATAGCTAGTACGAGTACCTAGAGGGGGGGTGAATAGGTATACAAAAATTTCTCGAAGCTTGCACGATATTTAAACAATTAGAGGATTTGCAAAAAATTCAATCGCAAGACAGAGTAAGGGAAAGAGAGAATTGAACGCTCGGTTTATAGTGGTTCGGCTTGATTCAAGCCTACGTCCACTCTTCGCACCGGCCCGATTGGCTGGATTCCACTATGATCAAAGAGATGTTACGGGTGTTGATCTTCCTTGATTTCTAGGTGTAGATGATCTACCACACTCACTCAAGGCGTCACCAAGTATAAACACTCTCCGTATACAATTTCGCCGTCTCAACTAACAATCAAGGATCTTCGACGGAATTTTTCTATCGATCACACACTTAAAACAACTAGACGTCTTCCTTTTATACTCCTTCATGCCATCATAGCCGTTGGCACATACCAAAGGAATTCCTCCAATCTACCCGTTGGACGGAATCAATCAAGAAGATCATCCGAGCTATTTAAGGAATGATGATGATAGCCCATCAATCTGTTTGCCCATACAATCGGGATCTCGGTTTCCAAGAATAGAATATTCCAAGATTATTTCGTCGACCATCGGATCTTCAATCGATCTTAGATAAGAAATAAAGAATCCGAAATGATTATCCAACCAAAGAATCTATTCCGTGAGGATAGGATCGAATCCTCAACCATAAACCTCGGCTTTGGATTTCCTTCGTCACCGGATTAGAAAGATCGTCGGTGAGAATAGACTTAAGTCTTGAGTTCGAGTCTTAAGTCTTTGAGTCTTGAGTCTTGGGTCTTGAGTCTTGAGTCTTGAGTCTTGAGTCTTGAGTCTTGAGAGAACAAAGTCTTCAGACTTTATAACTGACGGTCTCCGAACATCCAGACTTTAGACTGAAAGAAACGTTTTGTCAGCTTCAAAATATTCTGGAAAGATTTCTCCAACACATGTCAAATTTCTCAACGAGCTTGGAGGAGAATCGTGGAGTTGTATGCCCTTTTTAAACACGAATCTTGTTGGGCAGAAAACTTTGAAGTGCGGGAACCACCAAAAAAACCAGCAGACACAACCACGAAAACTACAGATCATGGCAAACATATTATTTGTTTTGAAGCAAGCAAGCCGATCCTATCGAAGGTTGGGAAATTCAGCAAAAAAAGCATGAAAGTACAGAGGGCGAAAAAACAGAAATGCATAGTAGAACAAATTCCCTTTATGATTGATGATACGGAGCTCTTGGTGACTCCAATTCAGTTGATTAAAGATGGTAATGAGTGGGCTGTGGTGGCTAGCCGTAATAAGCCATCGACGATGACATGAAAATGATAAGCTGGAATTGTCAGGGGCTGGGCAATCCCCTGACATTCCAGGAGTTAAGAGCTCTAGTAGCTCTTGAAAGGCCCAACCTGGTCTTTTTGATGGAAACAAAGAACAAAGCAACGATGGTGGAGGGTGTAAAAAGGAGACTTAATTTCCAAAATCTATTCTTAGAAAATCCGGAAGGAATTGCAGGAGGCTTAGCGGTTTTGTGGAGTGACGAAGTGGCATTAAAGGTAAATGACAGCTCTAAAGAGTTTATTGATTTGGACTGCAGAGATGTAGATAGTGGCTATCAAATGAGGATAACTTTCCTCCACGCATCGATGTACTTTGGGGAGAGACTAAAGCTATGGCAAAAGTTAAAGGATTCCTAGTCCTCAAATCATTTACTGTGGATATGTATGGGAGACTTTAATGAAATCTTATACGTTTGGGAGAAAGTGGGGAAAAGAGAAGCAGATAACCATAGAATAGCAGCGTTTCGAGACCTATTAAATGAGTGTTCCTTAATGGATATGGACAGCAAAGGCTGTGCCTACACTTGGTCAAACAACTGGGAAGGGGAGGCCCATGTTAAAAAAACGATTATATAGAGTCTTATGTACACTGGAATGGAGAATTACCTTCCCTGTTGCTGAAGTACAGGCTCTACCAGCAATTGGCTCGGACCACAGCCCTCTCCTCTTGGTGTTGCATCCTGAAAACAAGAAAAGGAAGAGAGATTTCAGGTTTGAAGCATATTGGTCAGAAGATCCGGAGTGTGGAGAGATTATAAAGAGAACATGGAACAAAATGCCACTAAGCCAGACGAGTTTCTCAATGAAGGCAAATGATATCTCTACGGAGCTTGTCAAGTGGAGTAAGGAAAAATTCGCCAATGCGCCATGTCGTATCAAGGAGCTAAACAAAGAATTAACAGAGATTACAAACAAGAACTCTGAAAATTTCAGCAGGCAGGAAGCACAGAATGTTATTGACAAGATAGACAAATTCTGGAAATAAGAGGAAAAATATTGGGGGATGAGAGCACGCATCAATTGGCTGCAATGGGGAGATAAAAACACGAAGTTCTTCCATGCCACTATAGTACAAAGAAGACAAAGAAACAGAATTACAATGCTGCAAATGGAAGATCACAGTTGGTGCAGGGACTCGGCAGCACTTAAACAACACATAGGGTCTTTCTACCGGAACTTATACAAATCGGTGGGCCCTAGGAACTATCAGCCAATATTAAACCAGTTTTCCAGACCAATAAGGGAAGAAATAAATGAAAATCTAATGGAAAATGTCACCCTTGAAGAGGTGAAAGAGGCGGTTTTTCAGCGGGGCTCTTTAAAGTCTCCGGGGTTGGACAAACTAAATGAGCTTTTTCATCAACAATCTTGGGAGGATATTAAGCAGAATTTGTTTCAGCTAGTGCACAATTTCTTCGAAACATGTTTCATTAACCCCCTCCTTAATAGAACGCATCTTTCCTTGATACCAAAAGTAAAAAACCCAAAAAATATAGGCCAATTTAGACCTATTAGTTTGTGCAATGTCAGCTACAAAATTATCTCAAAAGTCATGGCAAACAGACCAAAGATTTGGCTTTCAGAGATTATAGAACCTGAACAGAGTGCCTTTGTTCAAGGGAGGCAAATTCAAGATAATATTTTAATAGTTCAGGGAGTCTTGCATCAATTGAGAATAGCAAAAAGGAAGAAAAAGTTTCAGGCGATATTGAAACTGGATATGCAGAAAGCCTATGACAGAATCGAATGGGACTTTTTGGGGGATTGTATGCTGAAAATGGGTTTCTATAAGAGGTGGGTATATCTTATCATGCAATGTGTTTCGACGGTGTCCCTAAGTGTGAAGATAAATGGGGGGCCTACTCCATATTTCACCCCTTTAAGAGGAATTAGACAAGGTGACCCTCTCTCCCCATATTTATTTATCATAATGGCAAACATTTTGATTGGGATGATGAACAAAGCCCTCAAAGATGGAAGCATTAAGGGTATAAAGCTAAATGGGTTTTGTCCTACACTATCTCATTTACTCTTTGCTAATGATGCCATATTTTTCTTAAACGGGACTATTGTGGAATGCCAAAATCTAGCCAATATTCTTAACCATTATTGTTTTGCATTGGGACAAGCTGTTAATTTAAACAAATCAAGGGTATGTTTCAGCAGCAATTGTTTGTTATCTCTGAAAAGAAATCTAGCACAGCAACTCAGAGTTCCAATAATAGAAAAACAGGGAAATATCTTGGCATACCAACAGATTGGGGTCACTCAAAGAAGGAGATGTTCACTTGGATTCTAGCAAGAGTAAACTCGAAGTTAGAAGGATGGAAAGAAAAATTACTTTCAAAAGCAGGGAAAGAAATTCTAATAAAAAGCGTTGTACAAGCTCTCCCGCATTATGTGATGTTAGTTTTTAAATTGCCAATCTCCATTTGCAAAGCTATAGAAAAAGAATTGCTTCTTTTTGGTGGTAGAATTGGGGAACACTGAAAACCAGAAAAGATGAGGGAGGTTTGGGGTTCAAAGATTTGAGAAATTTTAACCAAGCAATGCTCGGCAAGCAAGCTTGGCGATTAGCCAAAACACCCTCAGCTTTGTGGAGTAGAATATTGAAAGGTATTTACTTTCCAAATGGAGATTTGTGGAAGGCAAGAAAAGGGCAGCGACCGTCTTGGGGATGGCAAAGCATTTTAACGGGGAGAGAAACCATAGAATCAGAGGTTAAATGGTCCGTAGGGGATGGCGAGTCTATCAACATCAGAGAAGATAAATGGCTAAAGTCTGGAGTGCTTGGAGGCCCAGTTAACCAAAATGAACCAAGTGATGGTGGCGAGAACTTATCAATGAAGACTTAAGGGAATGGAAGGAAAGTTCAATTTTGAATTTTTTGGAAGAACAAGTAGCGAACGAGATATTTGCGACACCCATTAGCTCGACTCCAACAGAAGATTGTCTAGTTTGGCTTGGTAATAAAATAGGGACATACACTATGAAGAGTGGGTACAATATGACCTATTCAAATGCCACAAAAACATAACAAAACAGAGCAACTTGCTCTTTCAAGCTGCCTAGATCTCTATGGACAAGAATATAGAGCTGAGCTATTCCCCCAAAAATGAGAACTTTCCTATGGAGCCTTTGCCAAGATGCCATACCAACAAGGGAGAACCTACACAAAAGGAAAATGCTACCCAACCCCTATTGTACGCTCTGCACCACACACATGGAGACAACAGAACATCTATTCCTACTTTGCAAATGGACCAAAAAAATCTAGGCAGATCCACGAATCCAGATCATTAGAGAACCAAGCAACATTACAAGGTTTGATAAGTGGCTAATTGAAGTTTTTGAAAGAAGCGACATATTACTTGAAAGAGAAAAAATTGTTGCTGTGCTGTGGAATATCTGGAAGTCCCGCAATGATTTGATTTTTTGAGGTAAGCCTCCACAATCGACAGCCCTTGTAGATCTGGCACTAGCGCAACAAAAAAACTTCAGTAGATGGCAGACTCAGAAAGGACAGAAACCTACAAACCGAAACCTACCAATCAGATGGACGTCGTTGGAAAAAGACGAGATGAAGCCGAACGTCGATGCCTCATGGTCTCCGGCCGATTTCTTAGGCTTGGCTACTGGTATACTGCGCGACCCGTTGAGGACGGTGGTTAACGGCTTTGCTTTGCAGATCCGGGCGCTCTCTCCCCAGCAAGCAAAAGCCCTAGCTTTGCTGCAGGGTCTGAAGTACTTGAGTCGAAGTGAAGCTCCGCACGTGGGAACAGGCACCATCCAAAGCAGTAGATGGGTAATAGAAAGTGATAGTTCAAATCTGGTGGAAGCTGTGATGGGCTGGGCCGAACCTTCCTAGGACTTAAAGGAAATCGTCGAACAGTGCAAAGAAGAGCTTCGCCTAATTAAATCAGCAAGGGTAGAGCACGTCCTCTCGAGGCAAGGCGAGCTGACGAGATTGGCTAGCAAACTCTCACCGGTCCAAAAATCTTCCCGCAAATTCGGTGACTTTTCCTCCTCCCTCCCTTTTGGAAATTCTCCATTCAGAATTTTATTTATCGTTGCCTTGTAAGGCTCGTTTCGTTTCATGAATGAATGCACCATCTATTTTCAAAAAAAAAAAAAAAAAAATCAGGGAGCTTCAAGATAGGAACTTTAGGACAGTTTTCCGTGAAATGAAATCAATTCTGAATAATTAGCTTTTATTGAATTTGGCAAGCTTGAGATCATTCACTTCGTTGGAACCTATGCTACATTTATGCGGGAATGTTAAATTTGGCAAGTTGCTTACTTGCTTTTGAGATTATCTTTTTCATTTGCCACTCTATCGAGATTAAAGATCTGTTTTGTCATGCCTCGATCATCGGGCATGCACATATCCTTCTACTTGGTCGATTTTAGAATGCGATATCCCAGGACTATGTATCACCGACCCTTTCATTTTTAATAGCACATGCAGAAGTAGTTATAAATCCCCAGACAATAAAATAATGGGATAGAAAAGTAATACCATATTTTTCATATTGAAACTCATACCAAACTTTTATACATAACACAACTCAAAGTATTTCACAAACTATTCACGACTTTCTACTTTCACTCTATTCACATATAAACAGGGTTCACGAAAGGGGATGGGATCTCAGTCCTCATTCGGGTCGTACTTAGGATTATCCTAATCCTCTTCTAACTCTTATTCACTAAGCTTGTTTCATTCAAGCTCTTCATCTTTTTCTGGGTCATCGTCCCCTTCTGGTTCCTCCTCCTTAGAGCTCATTTACGAGCCTGAAATGGTTATACAATAACCATTGAAACTATGTCTCAGCAAGTTCTACCCCACTAAGACTCGATTAGGAAACCAATACACCACATGGTTGCCTAAGCATAGCACGAATCAGAAGACTTACCTTGGCATTCGTCCCAACCTGCAATTCAAGGTTATACGCATATGCCTCATATTCATGACAAACGGATCAAATCATTGATCAATTGACCTTGTTGATTACATGTCAGTCGGACCATTTCAAGGTCAATTCCAATCACCAAATCACATGTACTTTCTCAGGTGTTGATTTCGCCAAGGTGATGAACGTACTGGACAGCACTCGTGCGTTCTTTAAGGTGCCGTTTTCACCAATGATATCCTCAATCACCGAACCACCTATGTCCATGATATTGCATATAGTAGATAGCACTCGTGCGTTTTTTAAAGCGCCATTTTCACCAATGATTTCCTTATTACCAAATCACGAATGTATATACTAATGCAGGTAATAGACAACATTCGTGCATTTTTTAAGGCACCATTTTCATCAGTGATTTCCTTATAACTGAACCAAGTATGTCTATACCTCGTACTTGATCGGTCTTAGCCAAGAGTACTCCCAGTTCAATCTCACGATTCTCTCCACTTTACAACTCATCAAAGCATTATAAATGCTAAATTATCATACTGGGTCATCTACCAATCAATCCTTTGATTTCACTCAATTTAGGATAAATTCCTAAAATATCACAATTAATTCAATTCCACGCAACGTAGAGCTCAAATAAATAAATGGACTACACCACGACAATCAGCACGAAATTTCAGTCGTCGACTATCCTTGCCTAATTTTCGAAAAATAAATAAATAATTAATTAATTTCGAAAATTAATAAACAAATATTAAAAATCCAATTTAGGCTCATAATGCCTAATTGAAGCCCGATAAGGGTTGGGAAAAATCTCGAGATGCATTCAATAAATACTATAGACAATTCTCTAGCTAATTACACTAACCACCTAACTAATATGCAATGCAATTAACTAATAATCACTAATAAATTCTAATCTAACCACCTAATCCTACTTAATTAACACTAATCAACTCTTAAGCATAATTAGTCTACTAAGCAAGGATTAGTGAGATTACTCACTTGATTAAAAGTAGAGACCGGATCACCGCGACGGCGACGCAATGGCAGCCGAATTCCAAAATTTTAGCGGCGTCGATGCACACTTGGGCCGGGCCAAGAAACTTTACAAGCCCACAGAAATTTCTGGGCTTGGGCCTGCTGGAATTCTTGGGCTGAGCTTGATCTGGGCTTCAAGGCTGGGCCGAAACAAAACTGAACTAGGCTTGCGAAGTGGGCTACTGGACTTTGAAGTTCGCTGGCTTCACGGGCTAAAGAAGAAGGCCCAAAGAAGCAATTGGTTTTGTGGATCACGTGGGTTAAAGGAGAGCCCAACCGTGGGCTGACTCACTGGGATCCACGGTTGCTGAAGAAGCCCACGTGATGATGGCCCACTGAAATGAAGACACGCAGGAGAGGAAGCAGCGTCGAGCTGAGGGAGACGCGGTCATGGTCTGCTTCAGTGGTCTTCTTTGCTGAAGGTTGACCAATTGCTGTGGTGGTGGAGGGTGTGGCCGCAAAACTCGGTGGAGGTTGAGACAAAAGGAAGTGGCTTCGTTGGCTAGGTGCTGGCGCGAGCTGAAGGATGCGCGGACGTGGGGGCAGCAGCTTCAATCGCTGCCTGCTTTGCATGGAAGAGTCAAAATCCTGGAGAGTGTGGCTTGAAGGTTGACTAAGTGAAGCTGGATCGTGGACAGGTGGCGCGCACGAGGGAAAATGCAGCTGCGGCATTTACGGGGCAAAGAAATGGAGAAGCTGCGGCGGTCTTCAAAGAAAACGAGATAGAGAGAGAGAGAGACGAGCAGGTGGCGTGGGGTTTCGCTCGAGAAAAAGGGCAGACGAAGAGAGAGAGGATAGAGATGAGTAGATGGGGGGCTCCACTTGGTCCAAATTTTCCATCATTGCTCCCCAAGTTTCAACCTCAACCAAGTATCCTTCCTTGGCCCTCATTTGGCTACACCAACACCCCACATAACCTTCCCAAAGGTCCAAAATTGACTAGGGTATGGGGGATTACGAATTTTGAAGAATCAAGCTTCCATTGGAACTAGTTCTTTCTTGATTCTCTCTCAATCGGCTCTCATAAAATCAATTGATGTCTCATTATCAAATCGATAATTTTCCTCATCCAGGATTCCCTCATACTTCCCAAATTTGAAATCAGAATTAATTCTGAGCTTCAATTGCACAAAAAGGGTCTGGCGACGACTTTTTCCCAAAAAGTGTCGGTTGTCAGAAAAATCTTTTGAGATTGAGTCGTGAGTCCTATAATTTATTGTGATATGACATAATCTTCAATTTCTGAAATCAGACTTGAATCGGCGGTTAATTTCCATTTGCCGCGTTTTTTAGCGTAGCCTAGACTACCGAGTAGTTTTCAGAACTTTTTAGGGCAAATGACCCGTAGTCGATTTTCTTCGAACCACTATGAACCCACTCGATACACTGGCAACTCTCGATTGTCGTGAAAATCTCAAGGATTCAATTACGGATACAGAGTACCAAAACGACAGTAAAATCATATTAGTATTGGTCGATGAGAATTTTCCAATTTAGTGGAGTCACCCACGATTGGTCACACATCTCAATCGAACAGACCTATTTTTGATCTCAAATTGATTTTTAACTGTGCCATAATGGCCTCTAAAGATAAGTACAGTCGAGAAGTCGATTCCTGATCGAATTATCAAGTTTATTTGCTTTAAAATCCTTAATAATTTCTCAAGCTAGTCTAGTTATCTCGAGAGTGGTTGGTTTTGAGAATAGCTCTATAGACGCGTTAATGAAATGCCCGTTAATTTTGTAGAAAACCAATTGAAAAATTCGGGATGTCACATGTTTGTTTCGTGAAAAACATTTTTCCAAGAAAATATTTTCCTCATTTTCTATTATTTACTCGGCATGTCGCTTACATGCTTTTGAGATTATCTTTTTCATTTGTCACTCTATCAAGATTCCATTTGTTTTGCAGAAAACTGTTCTCTTCATTTTCTATTATTTAGTTCGCTTAGGAAAACAAGTCAACGAAAAATGTTTTTCTAATTAATGGAAAATATTTTTCTATCAAAATTTAAATTAAAAAAAATAATTTCTCTTTCGAAGAACCAAAATACATTTTTCAAAATATTTTCCTAATTTTAGGGTCCTTGATTAATGAAACATTTAAAAATATTAAAAAAATCATAATCTCTAAAAATAACCCCACCCCAAAAAAATAAAAAAAATTTGCTTCTATCTTCATTTGTTCCCATCTTTCCCCGTCTCTTTTCGGACAAGAAGACAAAGTTCCAGCAAGTCCCCCCTTTGTGTTGATCAAACACTGACACGAGGGACTAGATTGTAAATCTCAGGGAAGCAACCTTTCCGGGAACTTCAGATGGGCCTGGAAAGGCAGAGCACATAAGCATATGCTCTCAAGTTTTTATATCCTTCTATTCTTTCTTGATTTTGGACCTAAGCAAGTCCTTAAACTGCTTCACCCTGAATCGGGCATCCCAGGGTGCCCAGTTAGCCCATTATAGGGGTTTAACTGGGATTACGGGATAGAGTCCCCATTGGGCTTCCCCGCCAACCCTTCCAAGGGAGGGGAGCCCATCTCAGATCCCTGTGAAGCCCTTTTCCTAGCATACTAGGCTGGGTTCATGGAAATGAAGAGGCCTGACCAACCCCCCACCGTGAGCGGGTTGGCTAGGGTGGCGGCGGCGGCAGAGCACATAAGCATATGCTCTCAAGTTTTTATATCATTCTATTCTTTCTTGATTCAAACTGAACCTAGTCCACGTGCCTAGGACTGTTACATGTCGTTTTCATTTCGCCCGCTTCGAAAGTCTTCACGTGACTTTCCCCAGCATGTGATGATACTTTGTTCATAAGGAGAGCGAGATTGTCAAGTAAAAGAAAAAAAAAGATCTTCAAGTTCACCAAAGCATGGGGGCGGAAGTGCGCGGGCCGCGTGGGATAAGGATAGGACCACCAATTATTAAAAAAGGTTAATAGCTTAAAGAATCACAAATTAATACATTTATAGTAAATTTACCTTAAATTAATTTTTTAATCATGAAAAACTTCAATCGATGCATTTGTAACAAATTTGCCCTAAAATAATTTATTCAATATCTAAAAATCATACATTGGTATATTTATGATAAATATACTATATGTTAAATTGGATTAATGCCACAAAAAACAATAATGACAAAACTATGACAAACAGATAGTAAGATCTTAAACTAATATACTAGGCGGTTGTCACGTGTCATCTAACTCAAGTAATTTGATAGTAAAATTTAATGGAAACTAACAGAAAGTAAATTTGTCACAAGTGTACTAGTTTAGAGTTTTCAAAGCACTAACCCTATTAAAAAGAGGAAGAAGGAAAATAGAAAGAAGGTGAAGAGAAAAGGAAACTTGAAGAGGGTGGGAGAAGAAGGCGAGTAAAACTAGACATAAAAATATGTTAGTCTATGGCAAATCCATCTAGGAACAACGATATCAAATTCTAGTACATAAGAAATGCGCTCTTGGAGCACTTATTAGTCGACTAAATAAAGAAATTTTGCATTTGTTAATGAAGTGAGGGGACTCCTTTATCTATAATCTTTACATTTACGCTTCGTCTAGTCATCGATTTTAGCCATTTTTTGCTCCGGTTCTTCATTCCTTGGGCAAATCCTCGCACGAGACCTATGAAAGACACCATTTCAACAAGCTAGGGTGAGAGAGGGAACTCGAACTGCGGAAGGCAGATGAACAAGGGACTCTCCTTTTTCACTTAGACAGGAAAAAGAAGACTCACTCTCAAACCTTTTTGTAGCACTTACAAAAATTAAATTTTATTTAAGCATATGAGATTTCCAAATATAAAGAAGAGTAACATATAACATCAATTTCTCATATAATATTTTGACATCTTTTCTAACACCCAATTAAAATTTTAACTTTTTACCAAAAAAGTCAAGGAATAACTTCTTTTTTTTTTTGAAAAGTTTAAAAAAATTAGGTGTTGCCAATTTCGATATTTCGTTTTTTTTTTTTCGATATCTAGTTTGATAGGAAATTGAAGTGAAAATGGACCACTTTTAAGTGGATCATTTCATATACATAGCAACTTTGCGTGTTTATGCGGGACTAATTGAGTGAAACATCTAATACTCATGTTGTGACACCTGGATCTCAAACCATATTACATGACTTGCTTTATAATTTAGGAGAGATATTAATTTTAGATCATAAAAGTAAATTTCATTCTAAGCTGAGTCATAAGAAACTGAACTGAACTGTACTCGACTATATTTACCAAAAAAAAACTTTGTTTCCATACACATCTGGAGATGAGGCTAAGGAGGGGGATTTCTACAAATACTAAATATCCCGCCTCCTGTCGAGTATGTACAACCTGTCAAAACAACAAAGAAACAAAACTCTTCCGCACATCGAGCGCTCCTCGGTCACCTTCTAATATGAAGAAAATACACAATAAACAAGTGTGAGTTTTTAAATTAAAAATTCAGCAAGTGGGTGGTTAGTCATAACTTGGAGTTGGCCAATAGCAAGACAAATAGGTAAACAAACTATTAATTTGCAAAATCTATAGGAGTCTAGCTGCAACAATCAACCAGGGGGAGACGACACTCCTCCCTAAACCCCCTTGCACCTAACCTGGCATCACGAGGTCCATAATCACCCAGGGGGAGACGACACTCCACCTTGAACCCCCTCGCACCCAACCTGGCATCACGAGGTCCCCTGAGAAGCTGTTCAACCCTTCTTAGACCTCTAGAGAGAACACCATTACTTCTTTTCATCCCTCTCCAGGCATCCCAACACCCAGAGTCTCACATTGGCTCATTAGCCAATCACACATTCATAGTTCTGCCTTGTTGCAGCACCAACAACTCCAATGCACAAAACAACTCTCGCTTTCCTAAAGTCGAGTATGAGTCCTAGACTTAAACAAACTTGGGTATCACAAGCCATCTCATTAAATTCTTAAGTAACCAATGTCTTATTGAGATCAAAATCACAACATCAGACAATATGTCATATGCAAAACCATCAGAAGACCATAACCTGGGATTCGATCACCTTCCTCATGAATTCCAACAAACTCGGAATAAGGGCAACCTCAACTAGAATGCATAGTTTCGGGAATTAATTTGAAAACCATATGAAATGGGCTTTAAAGATCCTAAAATTTTAGTATATTATAAATAAGACATTAACAAACATTTTTCACGGAGGATGCTGAACCTAATTATTTCTGTACAGGGAGCAGCAAATCGCACAACTAAGACTCACAAACTGAACTGTTTTCCAGCATCAGCGTGCACAATTAAGAGTATGTTCCAGTACCTAAGACTTCACCAATTTCTACGAAATTTTAATATGTCATGCATGAAGATGTCTGCTACAACTTTCATGAAGGAATTGTGACCAGAATCAAGATAGGAACTTCTATAGAAAATTCGCAAGGTCACAGAGTCACATGTACTGTAGTTCTACGCAGCATACACCCGATAGAAACTTATGTCCATACGTTGACTATTTAACCTCAGAAAAATCCACGAAAAATATATGTCATAGTTTAAGGTATCTTGCACAACTTTCATGAAAGAAGTTTCACCCAAATCTCAACACAACGAGCCACACAAAATTGACAATCCAGAGAGGTCAAGAGTTCTTAGTTCTAGAAAACAGCAGGCAAAACTTAAAGCACTCGCCATCTACAAACCTAGATTAAATCTAACAGAATCAACTAACCAAACAGGAGCATTTGAGCAGTCGACTAAGCGATTCTCAACACCCATGACTCGCTGAAGTTAAGTGGTTACATCGAAGGCCTACCCAGTCCAAAAACGTGCATTCTGGTACCCAATCTTGGACTTAAACAGCAACCACAGTCCATAAATCGCACATGCTGAGCTACGAAGAGTTCATCCAAACACCCAAGACCCCAAGGACAGCTCTACACTCAGCATCCGGATAGTAGCGAACCCATACGTTCCCAGCCCAGCTCTGGACAGAGCTTTAGCGCCCAACTTCTGCACCTAAATCGCAATACCAAGTCCGAAATCGACATGCACAGCTAGGCAAAGCTAATCCATGAACTCAAGACCTTAATAGCAGCCCTACTTGCCTGGATTTTTCACCGGCAGAAGGAAGAGGAAGCGTCGGGTGAGTTGGGCTTCACGGTCGGCGGCAGGAGCTCCGAACGGAACCGAATGGCAGCGATCTCGCTGCTGGTTGGAGGCACTGGGCTACGAGGGCAGGGATTGGTTCGGAATTCAAGCGCAGGAAGAGAAATAGAAGGAGAAAGCGGTGGGTAAGGGCTGCAGCCACCCCCCTTCTTTCGCACTCCACCCGGTGACCACGTGGGGGAAGGGTAGCATGTTTCTCTTAATTTTATTTCCCCCCTTTTTTTAACCTAAGAAATGACCTTAGTCTCTAATATGCTTAATCTAACTAATGAGAACGAAACGAAAAATTTGGGCGTCACACATGTTGCAAATAGTGTCGTGTTTAAAGTGTTGTAAATAAAATGATAATTCATAAAGAAAGTGTCGACAAGTCAGTTTTTGGTTTCAATTTGAGTATTGTTATTGGCTTATACAAATTATAAGTTTGGAAAGACGATAATTTAATTCAAAACAATGAGTTTAATAGGTTATCATACCCAATCAGCATGATCTTGATTCCTCTAGGCATGGAGGAACACGAGTCTCAGATGAGAAAGGTACAAATAACAAACCCTAATCATTTAACAAGTTCCATGTAACTTGTTGGGTTGTCCAGTTTGAAAAAGCTTTTGAACCGGTTTATCTGCCAGATTTACTTTCTTATGGGTGTTTGATTTGTACCACATCTCCTCATAAGTAATTAGTATTTCGAGTTTTGATCCCATATGGTTATATTGATCAATATGCCCTAGTGACCAATTTAAATTATCTAGTCCCCCACAACTTTAAGAAATTTGAGAAAGTAGACACATATTGCAGTGCAGAGGGATTCTAGTTTAAAAGGAGGGCTCCAATGCCCATCTCACATAGGTATCATTGCATGAGCTCGTTACTTCTGCTCTCAATCTGTCTACATCACTGACACTTGTTCAACACAATGAATTTCACATGACCTACCAAATTTAATAGTTCCAATGAAGACAAGGTGTATAGACCTGATCGATACCATAAGTTTTCGCATCATATTGTGACGTGCTTGGAACTGATATGTCCAAAGTTATCTAAAATGGGTAATTAATCTAGAGACGACGCATGGCAACTCAATCACTTGGAGTTATGAAACTGAAGTGAATTCAATATGATATATATATATATATATATATATATATATATATATTACAATGATCAAATTGTTTAAAAATCAATTACACATAGTGTGAGAGCTAAATGAATCCTCTAGAGTGGGGTAACAAGTGATAGTGTGGAAAAAAATTTAAAATGTTATTGCAACAGAACAACGTTTGACGACAACCCGAGTAATTATTAGATGTTATCAGTGTGCAACTAACTCTTATCACAAGTAAGACATAGAAAATTACATACAAACAATTAAGTGGCTTGGCTTTTGCAAGCCTACGTTCACTTTTCCACGCTGATAGCCTATTAGCTGTATTCCATTAGATAAATCTATTAGAGGTTATAAGATCTAAGTAATGAATACTCAAGCTCATGTGAACAATTTCTCACATACGCTCAACCTCTAAAAGATTATACATTATAACTCATAGAAACAAATGAATACAATTGAAGATCACTCAAGACTTAGGAATTATAAACTTTATAATTTAAGCTTCTTATTTCCTTTCAGCATCTCGACCTGCTTTATGATCCTCACTATCCAAGCTAACCATTGGACATAACGTTAGAGGATTGCTCACCCAATCTACTTGTTGGACTTGAATGATGTCAGAAGATTTGATTGCTTCAAGATTGCTGAGATTAAAGTCTCCCAATAATTTTGCTGCCCATACAACAAACAGAGTTTCCATAAGAATAATGCTTCACTTAGAAAGAATATTTCACCTCATGTAGATTGATTTATCCAAGTCTTGCTATATTCCATCTTGAAAGATTTGATATGATATACTTTACTTTTACGATAGATCTTTTACTTTTAGCAAGGAATCCACCAAATTTTTGACCATTTCATAGTAGCCTCATTAGACCGTACATCTTTCTTGGTATATCCAGATAATAGGTAGGAGCATAAACTGAAACATTCTGGAGCTACAAAGATAGTTATTAAATCGTTAGCACCGCATAAAAACATTCCTCCTGCACAAAGATTATTTTCCCGATCAATATCCCTAAGTATCAAATAATCAAGATATGAACTTCTTCATGAATTAGAGTCTAATTCTTTGAGTCTGATGAGTAACATCTAATAGTGCTCATTAGGGTTTCCACTTGGAAAATCTTACCATAAGAATCAAAGGACGATTAAAGAAAATTTTATTAATCATCAAAGCTAATAAGAGAATTTTCCTCAACAATCTTCTCCTTTTTGATGATAGCAAAATTTTTACAGCATAACCATTTTAAAAGAAGTGATTTTTAATAAAGCCCTAAAAATAACAAGATATGTATTTAAAGTGCAATATTGATTTATAAGAATGATAGATAAAAGAATTAAGATTCTTATAAATGTTCTAAACACTGCAAGATGAGAAGTAGAAAAGTTTTAACCAATCTTGTGAAAAATAAATTTTCAAAGTATGGATCGCATCGCATCAACATCCTTGCATCATCAAAATCCACGAAGTAAGTTTTGCATCTTCATACCCGTTTTTGTCAACAGCACAAAAGGTAATAGCAAGCCATATATATATAATAGCAACCATAAGTTCAACACTTACTAGCCAACTGACATAACAAACCCAAATCACAAACTGAAGCAAACCAATAATTCAAGCAAACACGCCAACACAAATGAAATTGTCTTAGAAATTTTTAAAAAGAAAAGACTATTTTGAGCTGGAGGGCTTAAAGGAGGGAGATAATCTAGAGGCACAAAGACAAGGACATAGTGTAACGCCCCGTTCCTTGAGTACGTGCCCATCCCTCGGTGGTTGATAACTATGTGATGTCCTAGAACGCGTCACCGACTTATTCGTTTCAATACGCATGTGGAAGTTAAATACCCCCGACAACAAATGCTTGGGATAGAAAGAAGCAAGGAACCAAATCACCACCAAAACACTTCTTTTATAAACACACAGGTTTATGTACAATACTAGTCTATCTACAAAAGACCGGCTCAACAAAAAAGGAACTGTCCTATGACTAGCTAGTCAAACACGTTCGCCGGTTCTTCGGTCTCCACCTCCCTAGACTCCGAGGCTTCGGGTCCTCCATGACCGCCATCTAAGGACTTGAAAATGTTGAGCCTACGATGGGATGAGACAATGTCTCAGCAAGTTCACCCCTTAAACTCCGACTAGAAAGGAAATACGCCTAGAGGCCTAACCACACAAGTCAGAAGACTTACCTTACCTTAGTTCCTTCCTGCACATCAGTACAATTCATAAACCCAAACAATTGATCTAATCAATCGATTCAATCAATTTGATCCCTTACACAAGTGTGATCCATCGACACACATTGGTCCATCAATTCAATTAATCACTGCTTCCACAAGCTGAGATGCACTATTACTCCCACAAGCTGACTTCTATCAATGCTCACACAAGCTGACTTTTACTAATGCTCACACAAGCTACTATGGTACTTAAAAATCACATTCGGTGTTAAAACCCGACACCTGGTATTTTTGAGTTAAATACCAAAACTTCACGAACATCACTCAACTTCACCATATAGCATTCAATTATGGAAACTAAACACACCATTGTGATCAGCTCGAAATTCTATCGAGTGGCTCTCCCGATTTAATTTCCAGGGAAAATACTAATTAATTAATAATTAAATAAATTCCAAAAATTAAATTTATTTAATTTAAATATAAAATAATATAATTAAATAATATTTAATTTAAATAAATAACATAATTAATTAAAAGGTCTAAACATGATTACACTAATCTAATTGCATAATTAGACTAATTAATCCATCCACTAAACTAATAATTCATCTAATCTAATTAACAATTAATTAAGCTAATCTAACCACCTAAACATACTTAGCATAATCTAAACACCCATTAAGTATAATTAACTCCATAAACAGAGTTTAGTGAGTAAACTCACTAGATTAATGTTCTGATGAGTCCACGGCGATGGCGGCGTGACGGTGGCCGAAACTCGAACTTGTGGCGGCGCTAATGGAGACTTGGGCCGGGCCGAAAAGCTTTACAAGCCCACAACGAACTATTGGGCTCGATTCTAGGCTGAATTCCGGGCTGGGCTTGCGGGCTGCTGAGCTGAAATGATGGGCTGAGATGCACGGGCTAGGCTGAGCTTGCGATGGATGCTGGACTTGTGTGGGTTGAAGCTCACGGGCTAGGCCAAACAAGAGGAGATGGGAGCTGGGCTCAAGGGGCTGAAGCTTGTGGCTAGACTGAATTCGTGCAAGCCGCAGGCGTGAGGGCAGGAGGCGTCAACTATTGGCAGCGAGCTCGGAAACAGAAGCCACAAAGGAGCAGCTGGCTTCGATGGAGTTGCCGCGGACGCGTGGGGCGGTGGAGCTGCAGCGTTGAACGTTGACTCGGTGGAGCTAGCAGCAAGGAAGAAGCAGCTTTGATTGAGCTGCTGGGGATGTGCGGTAGCTGGTGGTCAATAGCTAGAGAGTCTACAAAGACAAACGAAGGTGGAGTAGCTTCGGTGGCAAAGGAGAAATGAGTGAAGGAAAGAAGCTGCTATGGTCGCTGCTTGGGGAAAAGGTTGACTCGACAGCTGCAAAAAGGGGACAGACGTGTGGCAGCTTGGCTGGAGCTTCGATGGAATAAGCTGCACGAAGGAAATGGAGGGAGTTGCGAGCATGAGGGAGAGAGAGAACGACGTGGAGAGAGATGCTCTGAGGGAAATGAAAGAGAGGCAACGAAGGTGGGAAGCAGCTGGACGTGCGAAAGAAGCAGCGGTTTGTGACGGGGCGGGAGTCAACGAAAAAAATATCTACACAATTAATGTTTGGTTCCCCCAAAGTCTCCATGTCTATCCCCCTTGTCCCCCAATTATTTTCTTGCATATAATCCTACAAATTACTCAATTTGGTGCCAAAGTTGCAGCCCCCATCCAAGGCTTCGAATTTCCCAAAATGAGCTTCAATTTCTTCACCAATTTCCTAATTCGATGTCCAATTTTGCTATGGAGGAAGCCCCATCCCCAAATAGCTCACGAAGGAGGCCAAAAACCCATTCAATTTAACCCATCCAAATTTTTGTTCTTTTTCGAATCGTCCGAATTGATTTTCCGTAAAAATCTCAAACTCGCTAAAATTCTTCGGAGGATGAGTCGACGTTCCTAAAACAAATCGTGACATGGCAGAACTTTCAATTTCTGAAATCGGGTTTAAATTCGCGGTTAATTTCAATTTGACGCAATTTTAGCGTGACCTAACCTATTGGGTAGCTTTTAGTAATTTTTAATGCAATTGACCTATGGTCGATTATTTTCAAGCCACAAAGTGCATCTTTGACTCATTAATGACTCTCGGTTGTTGTGAAAATCTCGAAGTTTCAAATTCGAACACAAGGTACCAAAATGATAGAGAAATCGGTTTAGTGCGGATCAACAAGAATTGTGCAATTAGGTGGAATCACCCACACTTAATCACATACTTTTGTTTAGTCGACCTATCTCCGGTCTCCAATTTGTTTAGTCGACCTATCTCCGGTCTCCAATCGGTTTGTGCCGCAATGACCCTTGTAGATTAGCACGGTCGAGCAATCGATTTCTGGTCGAATTCTCAAGTCTATTACATTTAGATTCTTTAACGGCTTCACCGAATAGGCTAGTTATCCCGTGAGTGATCAGCTCAGGGAAAAGAACTATAGGCGCATTGATGAAAAGCCCAACTCATTCAATTGAAAACATAATTGGAAAATCAGGATGTCACAACTTTTCCCCGCTTATAAAAATTTTGTTATCGAAATTTAAACCATTACAATATTTAAACAAAAAGGTAGGGGTACAATCGTCTCATTGACTCTTCACTTTCCCAGGTTGCTCTTTCAGTGCCGTGGTGTGTGGCATCCCAAAATTCAAGTCAAGCTATAAGGTGTGTTAAAGCCTCTAAATAGGTAATGAAATTACCTATAATTTATGCTTTAGCCATTAGTCTCTTTTAAGATTAGGTGATTTGTGCTTGTGTTTATGAGATTTTAAATTTGATAGATTAATGATAATAATCTATGCTTGGCCATGCACTTTATAGACTAAATTTCTATAAATAAAATGTCACAAGACTTTGGCCATGTGGAATTTAAAATTTAAAATTTATAGAAGAAATTATAAAAAGGGGAAAATTTAATTTTATTTAGGTTGGGCCTTAGGCCCATTGGCCTAAGCCTTAGTGGGCCAAATGGCTGGCCCAATAGGGGCCCATGGAGGGGCTGTCGACCGGCCCAAAAGGAGGCCCAAGAGGAGGCCCAAGCCCATGCATGAGCTTTGCCAAGTGGCAAGAAGGAGCTCATGCATTGGCCAATTGAAAGGCAATCTAATGATTGCAAATGATGAGGTTTAGGGGGAAATAAAAGGGAAGAAGAGGAGAGAGAGTGGCCGGTGGTGTTGTTCGGCCAAGGGAGAGAAACCGTGCGAGAGAGAGGGAGAGAGTGTGGCCGAGAGGGAGAGGAAGGAGTCGCCGCCGTTCGCCGCCCTGTGCCGCCCGATTTGCCGCCGTGTGCCATCGTTCGTTCGGTCTAGAGGCAAGTTGGGAGTCCACTTTCTACTCTTGCACCAATGTTTTGCATGTTTGGTCGAAATTTAGGATGTTTGGAGGCATGGGAGCGAAGCAAATGTGTTTGGTACTTGAGATGCATGCTGTTTTCGCATGAACAGTTTGAGTCAGAACTTTGTGAGAGCTTGCATACATGTTTTGAGTTCGATTTTGACTTTGATCTCTTCATGAAAGTTGTAGCTAACATCTCAAACTACAACATAATAAAATTTGGTACAAAATTGTGGAGATTTAAGGGGTCAAACTCTCATCCTACGGAGACCTCAGATCTGGAACGATTTCACTGACCTTTCGGTGGATTTGTGGTTGCATGTTGATTTGTGCTAAGAATATCTCTTCGATTTCTTCATGAAAGTTGTAGGGGAAATCTCAAAATACAACATACTAAAATTTGAAGCAAAATGAACAAGTATAACCTAGTAAATCGGCTTAATCTTGAAGACGGTAATTCTGGAGACGTGGTACAGGACACCCGAGACTTCATGGACCTAAATGACGACTATACTCTGGATATTTGACTTAGATCTCTTCATGAAACTTGTAGAGAACATCTTGAAGTAAAATATGTCCAAATTTCAGGGGAGACGAAGAAGAATAGGTAGGTGAAGACTCAGTATTTCGGAGAAGCATGCACTGGACGATTCGGTGTTAGATCTAGAAGCTTCGTGTGACTATAGAAAATAATATAAAAAGAATTTGATTGGAAGTCTTCATGAAAAATGTACTTTAGTGTCTTGGCTATAACTTGGTAGAATTTCGTAATTTTTGGAGGTCGTATGGATATTTTAATCAAATTATTTCGGAAAATGTGCATTCTGATTTCATCTGAAATTACATGCTGTTTTGTGTGAATTATGGATTTGTGTGAAATTCTATTTGGCCATGTATTTTGTATGAAATCATTATCCTATTGTCTTGTCTATCACTTGCCTTAATTTTATGATTTTTGAGAATCAAATAGATATTTAAATTAAATATTTTTGAAAGTGGCACAAGCTGGAATTTAAATAAATGTAAAAAGGGCATGATAAATGGATTATTTTAATTGGTACATTTTATTTTATGAATAATTGTACCATGTTGCATGTATGATGAGATCTTGATGTATGATGACAATGAATTGAAATGCATGTGTGAATTCAAATGCTGAATATGATTTTGTTTGCCATTACATCATATGCCATGCTAAATTGAGACCGAAATTGGTGAACATGAATAAAGTTAAATGAGGAGATTGTTGTGGCGGATGATAATGCCCTGGGAGTATCAGGATACCCGGGATGGGGGGTGCCGGATGCCCGGAATGTATAGAGATACATTGCTAGATGGCCCTGGGAGTTTCAGGATGCCCGGAATGGTTGTGTTGTCATGCCTCGATCTTCGGAGATGCGCCCATCCTTCTACTTGGTCGATTTTTAAAGTGCGATATCCCGGGATTAAGTATCGCCGACCCTTTCATTTATTAAGCACATGCGGAAGCAGCTATGAATCCCCAGACAATAAAACAATGGGATAGAAAAGCATGCCATATTTTTCATATTGAAATTCACAACCACACTTTTATTGATAGCACAACTTATAGTATATTTACAATACTATTCACAGCATACTTGTTTTTCACCTATCTACACCAAGACAGGGTTTATAAAAGGGATGGGATCTCAATCCATATTCGGGTTATATTCAAGATCCCTTTCTGGATCATCTTCTTCTTTAAACGTCTTTCTCCTCTTCAAGTTCCTCTTCCTTAGCTTCTCCTCAGGGTCCTGAAATGGTTATTTAATAACCAATGAGATCACGTCTCAGCAAGTTCTACCCCCTAAGACTCGATTAGTAAATCAATACACCTTAGGCTGCCTAAGCACATCACGAGTCAGAAGACTTACCTTGGCCTTAGCTCCTTCCTGCAAGTTAGTATATATATCAAATATACATCATCACATCACATCATCCAATCAGATCGAATCATCGATCAATCGACCTAGTCGATTACATATCATCCAAATTATCACTTGAATCGACCCCTTCCATACCTTCCATAAGTCTGGTTAACATCCAAGACTACTCACCTTAGGTGATATATAGATAGTATGTTATCTTATCTCCATACGACATATAGAGTCATCGAGCTATCAAATCATATCGTACTGTCTCAAGATGATCTGTAGGATTATCGAGCCGGTATATCATATCGTACTGTCTCAGATAATCGGTAGAGTCACCGAGCCGGTATATCATACCGTCCTGTCTCAAGATGACATATAAAGTCACCGAGCCGGTATACACACAATTTATCATACCGTACTATCTCAAGATGCTCCGTAGAGTCATCGAGCCGGTAGATCATACCGTCTTGTCTCAAGATGCTCCATGGAGTCACTGAGCCGGTATACATGCCATTCCAAGCAAACAATCAAATAACTAATTTTATCCTTTCCGATAAAATGACGTGTGTGGGTACACGATTGGTTCTAGCCAAAATATAATAATTTCCTTTTTATAAATCCCACCATTTTCTATAATCCACTAAAACATTTTTGGTATCATTAAGCGATGCCCGATTAATTTCCAATTAATCTTCCAAGGTTATTTAAATTAGGGAATAAATCCTAAATTCACAAATAAATCATTTCCGCACAAAACAAAGCTCAATTAAATAAACGGACTACACCATGACAATCGGCATAAAATTCGGTCACCAGCCATCCCGGTTGAATTTCTAAAAAAATTAAATAATTAATTTCGAAAATTAAATAAATAATTATAAAAATCCAATTTAGGCTCGTAATGCCGAATTGGACGCCGAGACGAGCCGGAAAATTACCGAGACTCGTTCCATAAATAACATGGCATGTCTACTTGCTAATGTCTATTTATAACCACCTAACATGCATCATTAAGTCACTAATTTAATTGTTCTAGACTAATTTAACCACATAATTACACTTAATTAAATCTAACCAACCCCTAAGCATAATTAGTAAACTAAGAAAGCATTAGTGAGTAAAACTCACTTGGTTAAAAGTGGGGATCGGGACACCGCGACGGCGGCCGAATTCCAAATTTTCGGCGGGGTCGACGGACTCTTGGGCCGGGCCCAAAAGCTTTGCAAGCCCACGGCAAAATGATGGGCTTGGTCTCGGGCTTGAGCTTGGCTGCGGGCTGGGCCTGCTTCGCGGGCCCAAAGTGGGCTGAACTGCTGAAAATTTAAGTTGGACTGAAATTTACGGGCTGAGATGGGCTTGGACCGAATGTGCAGGCTTCACTGGGCTTCAACTGGCTTCTTGGGCTGCTAGAATTGATGGACTGAAAGTGGGCTGGGCTGAGCGAAATTTGCTTGGGCTGATGAACGGGCCCAACTGCTGGGCCGTGAAATCCGCTGGACCCGTGGGTTGCTGCAGCTGGAATTTCTGTGGAAGTGTTGGCATGGAGCTGCTTCGAGGATGGAGTCGCGTACGAAGGAGACACGGCCACGGATCTGCTTCGGTCTTCACTTCGGTGGCCACGAGCTGGACGAGGGAGCAGCGAAGGAGTCGTTTGCCGGAGTCAACACTCGGGCAAGGATCCGCTGGTGTTGACTGGATGCGGCAGCAGGACGTCGAGCTGCTCCGAGAGTGGACTGGCACGCGGCAGAAGGGACAAACCGAAGTGGAGATGGGCTGTCTTCGGTGAGTGGGCTTCGTGGCAGAGAGGGGCGACTCGCTGGCGTGAAGATGGGGTCAACAATGAAACTTCGTGAAGAGGGATGTTGACTAAAGAAGTGTGCTGGCAGCCAAGAAGCGAAACAGAGAGATGGAGATGCGTGGAGAGAAGGCGCGGACACGGAGCTGTTGCAGGCGGACAGTGATGCCGCTTCACTGGTTGAACGCACGCGTGGCTGAGCTGTTTCGGTCGAATTGCTGCTGGATGAGGGAGTTGGACGGTGATTTTGGTAGACGCTGGCGGAGAGTCAACGTCCGCGGCTTGCTGCTGGGGCTTGACTCAGCGAAAGGAGGAGGTGGACACGTGGGGAAGCACGAACTGGCGGTGGGAATTCGGCTGTGGCGTGGGCGGTCCTGGCGTTGCTGGCTGCCTCTATTTCCGCTGCTTCTTCACTGCTGTGGGTGTGCGAATGCAAGGGAAGGAAGAAATGGGCTACACGATCTGATGGGGGAGAGGAGAGAGAGAGAAGAGATAAGTGTGATGGGGGCTCCACTTGGTCCAAATTTTCTACCCTTGCTCTCTAAGTTTCAACCTCAACCAAGTACTTTTCCTTGGCCTTCATTTGGCCACACCAACATCTCAAATAACCCTTCCAATAGTCTAAAATTGGCTAGGGTGTGTGGGATTACGAAATTGGCATCATCTCCTCTCAATTGGACACTTGAATAATCTCAAATCATCCTCATTTGGCTTCTATGATTTCAAGTGGTCATCCATCGATTACCTCGGCATTTTTCCTCACCCACATATCCATCATGTTTTCAAGTTTTTCCATCAAGAACAACTCGTGGCTTTTTCCGCACAAAACAACCCGACGACGGCTTTTTCCCATAAAGTGTCAGGTGTCAAAAAAAAATCTTCTGAGACTGAGTCGACACTCCTAAAATAGCTCGTGACACCACAGAACTTTCAATTTATGAAATCGGGTTCAAATTCATGGTTAATTTCCATTCGACGTGTTTTTAGCGTGACCTAGACTATCGGATAACTTTTAGAACTTTTCAGTGCAAATGACCCGTGGTCGATTTTCTTCGAGCCACAATGAACCCACTCGACTCAATGACGACTCTCGATTGTCGTGAAAATATCGAGGATTCAAATACGGACATAGGATACCAAAACGATAGTAAAATCAGTCTAGTGCCGGTCGACGAGAATTTTCCAATTTAGTGGTGTCACCCACGATTAGTCACACATCTCAATCGAACCGACCTATCTCTGATCTCAAATCGACTTATATCTGTGCCATAATGATCTCTAAAGATGAGCACCGTCGAGTAGCCGATTCTTGGTCGAATTCTCAAGTCTATTTGCCTTAAAATTCTTAATGGTTTTCCAAAATAGTCTAGTTATCTCTAGAATGATCAGTTCTGAGAACAGTCCTATAGACGCGTCAATGAAATGTCCGATTTATTCAATAGAAAACATGACTGAAAATCTGGGATGTCACATGGGTGCCTGAAGCCTCGGAGGTCTTTGCCCGAGGGGATGCCTCGTGATGCCAGTTGGGATGCGAGATGCCCGGAATGTGGGGGTGCCGGATGCCGGTGGCCTTAAATGGCTGAATGCCGGAGGTTTTTCTCGCGATGCCAGGATGGGGTGCGAGTGTAAAATATGGGATGAAATTGATGATCCGAGGAAGGGTGATGTGGTGATCAAATTGAAAGTTAAAAGTGGAAATTGAATCATGCATATATGATATGATATGATGATGATCACCCATGACATGATGATGATATGCATATGTGACATGATATGATGATGATCACCATGGTATGATGATGATATGTATGATATGATATGATGATGATCACTTATGGCATGATGACGTGTGTACAATATGATGATGTCATGATGATGATGACATGTGTATGATATGATGATGTCATGATGATGATATATGGTATAATATGATGAGGATGCTATGTCTAGGACATAATGATGATGAAATGTATATGATATGATGATGACCACCTATGGTATGATAACATGCATGTGATATGACTGTGATGACGATGCATGATGGCATATGCATGGCATCAAGGTAAGTACGCATGAATGCATGAATAGCATGTATGATGTTGTGATTGTATGGTATGATGCTTTGAGTGGTTATTGGATTCCTTTATCTGCTGAGTGGTTGTACTCATCCCTTTGGGGACCAACATTTCAGATTAGCAGCATGTCGCTCCTTGCTGTCACGCGGGGTGTGTTTTACGGCCTACCATCCGATGTAGAGGTCGAGTGCAAGGAGTTTGGCTGTCCCTCTGTTCCTGGATTGACGTATATTCGAGTGCGCTGTTTAGTCATGTACGATGTAGGCCTGGCTGGGGGCCCTGTTGTCCAAGAGTTCATATTCGTCCACATTCGTCGCGACGGTGTGATGCGTGGGATGTTGCCGCCGCCACTGCCTGATGCACCGGGTTGGGTGTGAGGGTCCGTGCGTGACGAGTAGGAGCTGGATCTTTTTTGGGGATAGTTAGCCGACACTGATGATGGGGATTGTTGCACGTGAGTTGTAGTGGGTCGAGGGTTCTTTTTGGGGTTTTAGGCTGGGCGTGGTTGAGTCCTGGCTTTTCCTTTTGATGTACCGACCCAAAGAAATCCCATCTTGGATATATGTAAATAAAGTGTCATAGCTGGTATTTTAATCATGATGATTAGTGGTGTGTATTTGTATCATGGTTGATGGAGGGAGAGATGGTGATGTTTTATTTTGCTTCCGCTAATGAGTCGCGTAGGGACCGTTAAAAAAAATGTGTCTACTAATTACAACGCTTCTTCTTAGAGATATAATAAGGTGAAACGTTGGTGCCTGTGGCGTCCTAAGAGGGGTTCGAGGTGCCACATGGTATTACCAGACCACTTTGACCAACGGAATGGTCTTGGTACGCAGAACCTGTTTTTTCCAATCCATAATCTGAACTAGGCTTTCCACGTACGATATTCTATTGTCGACGTTTAAATCCTCAAAATTCAGCACATGGGTCGGTTCAGGTTCATACTTCCTCAGCATCGACACATGATAGACATCATGCACTTGCGCCAGTCTCGGCGGTAATGCAAGACAATACGCTAGGATCCTGATTCTTTCAAGAATCTCAAATAGACCTACATACCTTGGACTTAGCTTTTCATTCTTGCTAAAGCGCGAAGTACCACTCATTGGCGACACATTCAGAAAAACGTGATCACCAACTTCAAATTCCAAAGGCTTTCAACGCTTATCTGCGTAGCTTTTCTAGCAGCTCTAAGCGGTCTTCAATCCGTCTCTGATGACGGCAACTGCATCCATTGAGTGCTAGACTAACTCTAGGCCTGTGATCTTCCTTTCCCCGACTTCATCTCAACACACTGGCGTTCTGCATGTTTTTCCATACAACACTTCGAAAGGAGCTATCTGAATGCTCTGCTGTTAGTTGTTGTTGTAGGCAAACTCAACAAGATGAAGCTGCTCCTCCCAGCTTCCCTTGAAATCCAAAACGCAAGCTCATAGCATGTCTTCGAGGGTTTGAATCATCCTTTCCAATTGGCCATCCGTTTAAGGATGATATGCCGTACTGCACTGCAGCTTCGTTCCTAAAACACTCTGCAAACTTTTTCAAAATGCAGCTGTAAACCTCGGGTCTCGGTTTGAAGTAATCGTCACCGACACTCCATGCAGACGAACAATCTGACACATGTACAACTCAGCGTGCCTATCCAAATCAAGGTCCTTTCATACTGCGATGAAGTGAACCGACTTCGTCAGTCTGTCAACCACTACCTAAATGGAATCATTACCCCTCTGACTCCTTGGTAAGCCTGTCACAAAATCTATTGTGATGTGTTCCCATTTCTAGTCAAGAGGTTGAAAAAGTCCTCCCAGCTTACAATGTTGTACCTTCACTTGCTGAGACGTTAGACACTTGGCGACATGCTTGGCGATGTCCGCCTTCATACTAGACCACCAATAATGTTGACGCAGGTTTTGATACATTTTACCAAGATGAATGCTCTAACTGCTACGATGAACTTCCAATAAAATCTCTTCCTTAAGCGCTGCATCATCAGGTACACATAATCGTCCTCGGAACCTTAGCATTTCGTCGTCAGAAACCTGAAAGTCAGCATTCTTCTTTTCGGTATTCTCTTGTAGAATCTTCTGAATCTCTAAGTCTGTCCACTGAAGCGTCTTGATTCTAATCTGCACTTCTGGCTTAATTCTAAGGGTAGCCATAAGATTTGAAAGGTAGCTTATCTTAAATTTGAAAATCGAATCTCGAGCGTTCTCAAATAAGGTCCATTCCTTAAGCACCATATGTGTAACTGAGGACTTTCGACTTAATGCATCTGCAACCTTATTCGCCTTCCCAGGGTGATACAGAATATCACAATCGTAATCCTTCATAAGTTCCATCCAGCGACGCTGTCTCATATTCAACTCATTCTAAGAGAATAAGTACTTGAGACTTTGATGGTCAGTGAAGATTTGGAATTTTTCTGCACATAAGTAATGTCTCTAAATTTTCAAAGCGAAAATGATTGTTGCGAGTTCCAAGCACGCATCTAGTAATTCAGCTCATGAGGTCTCAACTGACGGGACGCGTATACAACAACCCTACCATGTAGCATCAACACGTAACCCAGTCCTCTAAATGACGTATCATTATAGATCTCATATCCTTTAGGACTAGAAGGAATGGTCAGCACAATTGCACTAGTCAGCTTCTGCTTAAGCTCTCGGAAACTACGCTCGCACTTGTCTGTCCAGACAAATTTCTCTTCTTTCTTTAGTAGTTGAGTCAATGGCGACGCTAACGCGGAAAACCCTTCCATGAACCTTCTATAGTAACTTGCCAAACCCAAGAAGCTTCTGATCTTTGTCATTGTAGTCGGTCTTGGCTAGTTGATAACCAATTCGATCTTAGACGGGTCCACGAAGCTTTTTTTGCTTGAAATCACGTGACCTAGAAATGCAACACGAGTCAACCAAAACTCACACTTGCTAAACTTGGCATATAGCTTGTGATTCCTTAGGGTCTACAGTACTATCCTCAACTATCTTTCATGTTCCTCTGGACTTCTCGAGTACACTAGGATATCGTCGATGAACACAATCATAAATTGGTCCAAGTACTCTTTACACACTCGGTTCATCAGATCCATGAAAGCATCTGGGGCATTCGTCAAACCAAACGGCATTACAATGAACTCATAATGGCTGTATCAAGTACGAAACGCCGATTTCGGTATGTCCTCCTTTTTTATCCGCAGCTAATGATACCCTATCCTCAAATCGATCTTAGAAAATATCGACGCTCCTTGCAACTGATCAAACAAGTCATCGATCCTCGAGAGTGGGTACTTGTTCTTGATCGTCACCTGATTGAGTTGTTGATAGTTGATGCATAGATGCAACGAACCATCTTTCTTCTTCACGAACAGAACTAGTGCTCCCTAAGGTGATGCACTGGGACGTATAAATCCCTCATCCAATAATTTTTACATCTGCACTTTTAGTTCTTTCAACTCAAATAACGCCATCTGTTAAGGAGTCTTAGAGATTAGCTCTGTTTCGGGTGCTAACTTGATCACGAACTCTATCTCTCTTTCCGGCGGCAGACTCGGCAATTCCTTTAGAAACACGTCTTGAAACTTTTAGACCACCACGATGTCTTCGATCTTCAGCTCCTTGACTGTCGTATCCACAACAGTTGCTAGGTAACCTTGGCAACTCCCCTCTAACAAACGGGTTGCCTCAAGCGATGAGATTAAGGTAATCGAGGGTCCTCCTTGACTCCCAATAATTTCAAAGCTCTCACCCCCTAACAGGTTAAATTGAATTGCTTTGCGATAGCAATCTATCTTAGCTCTTTGCTTGGTGAGCCAATCCATGCCAATTATTACATCAAAATCATATATTGCTAGGACTATTAAGTCTATCCTCCCCTTTCGCTTACCAATCGCTAACTTACAACCAGAACAACCTAATGCAGCTAACACCTTATCCTTTAATGGTGTAGATATGCTAACCACTGACTCCAACAATTCAAGACTCAATCCTACCAGCTTCACAAATTGCTTAGCTATGAAGGAATGGGTGGTGCCAGGGTCAAATAAAGGATATGTAGCATGGTCGTTCAACGAGACCGTACCAGTAATTACATCAGGTGCATCCTCAGCTTGTCCACTCGTGATAGCGTATGTTCTCCCCTAAGCTGGAGGTTTGTTCATCCACCCTGTGGTGCGATCTGCGGCGCCAATCCTTGATTCTAACCCAACGGTGGCGGCAGTGGTAATTGTTGTGGTCCCCTCTGCTTCCTAGGACAGTCTTTGGCCAGGTGACCCTATTGGCCACACTCAAAACAAGATCCCATCCTGAAATGGCTCGAGATTGATCCGTGTCGCCTTCCACATAAGTGACACACGCCATTCTGACTTGGCGCTGACTTTCCAATTCCACCCTCCCTGTTGGGCGGAATAGGATATCTTCCTTCGGTCATGGGCCTCTTCCCAAACCAGTTTTCGTTTCTGTTCGAACTGAACCTTGAACCAGATGCAGCAGTTTGTTCATTCAGGTTCCTCTCAATCAGCTAGGCCCGACCATAAATCTCGTTATAATCTGTTAGGTCAAATGGCACCAATAGGTTCTTCAGCTCTGGCTAGAGGCCATTCCTGAACCTCCGAGCTTTCTCTTTTGGATCCTCTATTAGTCTTAGAGTGTACTGAGACAACTCCACGAACTTAGCTTCATACTGATCCATAGTCAGCATGCCTTGACGGAGGTGTTGGAATTCCTCCATCTTTTGCTCTCAGGCGCTACCCGAAAAGTATTTGCCATTAAAGGCTTTGAGGAAAGCGTCCCACATCGGGACTACGCCTCCACGAAATATCGTGCTGCTGGTGGCTTTCCACCAAATATTAGCGTTACCCTACAGTTGGTATACTACCGGGACAACCTTCTCCTCCTCACTGCACATCAGAAGTACAAAAGCCTTCTCTAGGTCTTGGACCTAGAGTGACACAACTTCAGGATCTCCTATGCCATTGAACCTCAGCGGATTCAGCTTTGTTGACACCTATTTTTTTTTATCTTTCAAATAGTATATAAAAAAATCAAAATCAAAATAAAAAAATTAATTATTAATTTCCTTTTAAAATAAAAAGTTGTGAGGGTTCGGGTTGGGCCGGATCTGGCCTTGGCCCAACCCGGCCCCTTTTTCCTTTTATTTTCTCCCTGCGTGAACCTGGGCCCAACCCTCCCCTTTACTTTTTCTTTTTTCTTTTTCTTCCCCTTCGCGCAGCTAGCCCTCTTCTTCCCTCCGGCCCAGCCAACCCCGTTGTCTTCTCCCTCAGCAGCTTTTTGCACGGGGAACCAGCGAAGATGAAAGCATAAAGTAGACGTCTTGGGGGTAAATGGCGGGCCGAGCGGCGGCGCGAGGGGGACGGAGGAGACAGCATCATCTCGCTGGCAAGTCGGCGGGTTAGGGGAAGCCGAGCCCACGTGCACGCGAGCCAAATGGAGGGAAGCAGGGAGAGATCTCGGGAGAAAAAGAGGAAAGAAAACACACGGAGTGGGGGAAGAAAAAGAAGAGGAGATCGAGAAAAAGAAAAAAAAACAGAGAATGAGAAAAAAAACACAGGGAGACAGAGAGAGAACAGGGTGAGGGCGAGAGAAATAGGAGAGGAAGGAGGGGGAATTCATCGAGGCCACTGCCGTTGACGCGTCTCCCAACCGCTGCAACCGCTGCCGATGCATCTCCAGGCCGCCATTGCCGCCGCCGCCACCGCGTGACGCGTCTTCCAAGCTGCCATTCCCGTTTGAAACCGAGTAGGCGTTTCATCGAAATTTCTGGTGTACGTTTTTGGAAATGAGTCGGCCGGAGCTCATCCCGACTAGTTCGAGCGAGCTTTGGCCACCTTCCTGTCCTTGTTACCCCGCTTGCTATTCTGCCATGTCGCCTTTGAAGTCTGGATAGGTGCTCGGGCTGCGATCGAGACAAAGTTTGTTAGTTTTGTTAGTGTATACAACCTGTTTGTGGAATTGTCCGAGCGAACTCCGCCCCCCAATTGCTCCACATAGGGCCCCCTAGGACTGTTAGTGCCCGGAGGGACACCGCCGCGACTGGAGAGCTTGAGTCATGTCCCCCGTTTGCTCGAGACGTCGCCGCCGCAGGCGTTTGTCGTTCCGGCATCCTTGGTCACCACTGAGCAGTCGCGACCAGGGATTGCAGGCCGAGTTGGGCCAGATCTGTGGTTTGGCCCACTCGGCCTTTGTCCCTGACTTGGGCCCGTCGTTTGGGCCCAAGTCAGGCTGAGCGAAGGCCTAATCAAAGGCGATTGGGCCTAGCCCAGCCGGACCGAACCTAGGTCCGGTCTCGACCGGCCTCGAATTTTATTTTAGTTTACTTTATTATTTAGTTTTTTTTAAATATAAAAAAATTTCAAAAAATCCAAAAAAAACATTAAATATAAAAAATTAAAAATTAAAAATTAAAAATTACAAAGATTAAAAAATATATATTTTTAAAAATTTCGAAAAAATCCAAAAAAATAGATATTGAAATAAAATAAAATAAAATAAAATATTTTTTTAAAATTAAATTAAATTATTAAAAAATTCAAAAATTCAAAATTTCGAAAATTCAAAAAAATAATTGGGTTTGATTAGGAATTGCTATGTGTTACTTTTTTTTTTAGTGTAATTAGACATTTATTTGCTCGTATTTTGATTATATCATATGTTTAATTTGCATATTTGATTATGTTTAATTGTACGTGTTTAATTTTACTGTAATTAGGATCTTGGTAGCTATGGTTGTTACTTTAATGGTTGCGCACTTGCATGATCACTTCGTACGTTAGTGGATAGATATAAAGTTAATTCAAACTGCTTGATAAAAATCATTTATTTTAAAATGAACAAGATTAGGTATCGAAAGGACACTAATTAGTCAATTAGTGTAATCAAGTCCCCGACCCTAGATTCTCTGGTTGCGTAGGAAGTGAGGCACGCTCCCATGCCTCACTTGGTTTCTAGCCGACCCCAATAGGCTAGTGGCGACTCCTTTTTGTACAAAATTCCTAAAATATATCCCAACGTCACGCGGGGTATGGGCTTGGGAGAGCTTACGCCTAATCATGGGCCTTAGGCCCGTCCTGAGGCAATACCCCTAAACCTGTTCCCTCCCCCCGAGGGTAGGTTGCGACAGCTTGGCGACTCCGCTGGGGACTTGGTTTTAAACATTAGAGGACTTAGGCCAAAATTAA
Organism: Eucalyptus victrix; assembly: GCA_016097545.1. Lineage (NCBI taxonomy): Eukaryota > Viridiplantae > Streptophyta > Magnoliopsida > Myrtales > Myrtaceae > Eucalyptus > Eucalyptus victrix. The sequence goes on from CM027842.1 coordinate 53,293,193, forward strand.
TTTTGTTCAAAAATATTTTTGTTTGGCAGCGAGGATTTCAGGTACGTTCCTAACATTAAAGGTGTTAAATTTTTTTTTAGAATGAGAGGTATAAGGGGAAGTGTTTGCTCACCTTTGTCTTGTAGGGAGGTGAAGGAATGTATAGTTTATTGTTTATGTATGAAGCGTTGATTGCTTATGAATTGTCATGCCTGCATCTCCTACATTGCACTACACTTTAGCACACACAACCTGCCACCGGACCTGGGCCGCATAGGATCACTTAGGATGGTGTTGAGGTGGATACCACTCCGACTATAAGCATGTAGTACGAGTCGCCCATCTCAACCCCGAAATTTCTTTCTTGATGTTAGAGGTCCCCACCCTGGTCTGCGAGCATGCGACACGGGTCGGTCCTTTGACGAAGCCAGAGTCATGGGTAACATGACCTAGCCACGAGCCTGTTGGTTTAGTCCTGTGATCCCATGACTTCATTTTGGGCCATCTAGAAAAGAAATTGAACCACTGTCTATGCGCATGTCTATGACCCTTACATCGCTGCTCAATGAGTAGGGTAAGTTTTTCTTGAATTCTTTTCATCGCAATTTACTTATTTGCTTTCATTTTGGCCGGTCCACGACAAATTAGGTTGATCACACGATGGGGGTTTCTGGCCTTCGCATCATCTCCATCCCGAAAGCCGAGATTCGCGTGTGGTGGGAGAGATTAGATCCAACTGGCCGTGATTGGGTGCGATCATATGTTGGACGTTTACTTCCCCTATTGGAGATAGAAACTCATTCTGGTGTTGTGTAAGCGTTAGCGCATTTTTGGTGCCCCGCAACTTGCAAGTTTGTACTCGGTGATCACGAACTCACTCCAACCTTAGAGGAATACAATATTGCCATTGGAAAGCCCTTAGCGTCGGAGTTGGTTAGCCCACCTGTAAGAATTGAACATGCATCGACCTTATCTGATTTCCTTAAAATTAAAGAAGATGATGTGAGAAAAGTTTTGAAAGCCAATCGCAAAACCTGCCCATTTTCATTTCTAAATGAGCTTTTTCAAAATGCCCAATCTTTCCAAAAGAATAAGATATTCCTACTAGCTTTCTTCGGGTTTGTGATATTCCCACATTGTAGAAATGCTATTACCCCTTCCGTAGCGTGGGTAGTTCGTGAATTATGTATGGGAAAGGGTTTTGTTAATGCTATCTTGACTGAAACTTTTCTTTCCCTTACTCGTTTTAAAGAAAATAAAGACAAAGTTTTTCATGCTCCTCTTACACTCTTGCAAATGTGGTTTTTCTCTCACATTAAGGGGTTCGGTAGCTTGATGACTACGAGTGACATTTCTGACTCTAGTCACCCTATCCTAAAGTTTAGAGATAGGAAAAAGTTCGCCCCTGATTATCATTATTCTGAATGTCTAGTTTTCATAACCAACCCGGGCCTAAGGATTTCCAATGGCATGCCAAATGGCTCCAAGTTCGAGAAGCGCGGTTTGTGTGTGGGCTTACTGGACCTATTCCTTTGTTGGGAATCACTGGAGTCACCGAATATTACTCGACTCGAGTCACCCGTCAGTTTCAAGAGATTCAACAGCTTTCGCCGGCGATCTAGGAGGACTCGCTCAAGATAGACTTCCCTGACGGATGCCAAGACCACGAAGACTCCGTCACGTTGGTCAAGTCGATGTGGGATATGTGCCACCCCCGGAAGTTGATATGGCCTAAAGAAGAGTTAGAGGGGCAAGAGAAGACCTATTATGCCTCGAAGGAGTACATCCTTAGACACAAGATTCCAGAGAGCCTCTGCCCAAAGATTCTTGAAGTGCCATTGAAGATCACCCATCGAGCTGAGATCAAGCGCCTCAAGAGGGAGCTCGAGGAAGCCGAGGAGCGTCTTCGAAGTTAACCCGAGTTAGTGGAGTTGCCACAAGCGGAAGCCATCCTCATCAGTTAGATTGAGTCGAGCACAATATGTAGCAGGACCATATTCGCATACATTGCAATATTAAGGAGTTTGTCTCGAGTCTCGATGTTGAAAATTGGGAGTTAGGAGAATGTCTTTTCGTCTTTGAAATAGCTTCGTTGTTTAAGGGTTTTCTTTTGCGTTTTTTCTTGTATTATGTAGCAACCTGGCTTTCAATGAAACGAGCAAATTGGGGCGATTAGATCTTTGTCGTGGGCCGACCACCTAATTGTTACTTGTATTTATATATGCTTATCTACCTTTATTTCAGGTACTAACAAATCGATTATCTTCTACTGATCGTCAACATGGCCAAGTGAAGATCCCCGATTCGCACGTGCACAAAAATTAGAATGGAGAATGATGACACCAACGTGCGCATGGCCAAGATGGAGGACCAGTTGGCCCAACTCACCGCAATGATGCTTGAAATAAGCCAGAAGCTTAAGGAGCCCCCCGCTATAGCTGTCACTGGAACATCCACTCCTACGTTATCAAGACATGCTTCCCCGTTGACGGGAGGCACGCACGTTGCTGATCTCCCCGGAAAAGAAATTGCCGGAGAAGCTCCTTCTGTCACGCCAATCATCGTCAATTTGGATCCTCCTCCGAAGGAAAACCCAACACCCTGCCTAAGTGACGAGAGTGAAAAACATTTGGCAAAGATGGAAGAGCGACTATGTGTCTTGCAAGGTTACGAGTTGAAAGGAGCTAATAGGCTATCTCCATACACCAAGACGAGCTTTCCTGAGAATTTCCAGGAGCCTGAGTTTACAAGAAAGTATGACGGAACGGGATGCCCAAGGACCCACCTTAGGTATTACATGAGAAAAATGGCTCGCTACGCTGACAACGTGCCATTCCTCATACACACATTCCAAGATAGTTTGGAAGGCATTGCCCTAATGTGGTTCATTGCGCTAGACATTGAAGAATTCACTAGTTGGGATAACTTAACCAATGAGTTCTTGCAGCAATACCGGTTTAACATTGAGCTTGCCCCCACGAGGGAAGAGTTAACTCATGTTGAAAAGAAGAGGAATGAGTCATTCAAGGCCTTCGCGCAAAGGTGGAGGACCATGGCCTCACAAGTGAAGCCGGCTTTGAATGAGAGGGAGATGAAGCAGCTGTTCCTCAAAACATTGCCTTCTGAATACTTCCAAGGGTTAGTGTTCTCAGGTTGCCAAACATTTTCACAGCTAGTTGAGGTAGGTGAAGGAGTTGAATGAGCAATGGTTGAGGGAAAGATTTCAACCGGAGGCACGAAGAAATTCCCAGCAAAAAAAGATAAGGAGGCCGCAATTGAAGTAGCGCTTGTGCAAGAGCCACATTTCTCTTGGCCAGCCACAACACCCGCGCACAAGCCTACAATGGTTCCAGGTAGTTCATCACAAGCATACGATAATGGCAAGAGGCCATTTCGAAAGGGGTTTTCTCCACTACCACACCCGCTGTCAAAGTTATTGCCCATGCTTCTTGAAAGGAGGATGGTCGCAAAGGAGGTGCCTAGAGATAACCCCCCGAGATTCGCCGGGTTCGATATAACCAAGACCTGTGAATACCACATGGGAGAAAGGGGGCATGATGTAGATAATTGTCACATGCTGAGATACAAAGTTCCATAGCTTCTAGACAAGAACATTTTGACTTTCAGGGAAGCTCAGCCCCACATGCAGCAGAACCCTCTACCAAATCATGTAGGGGAGTGAACTCAATTTCCGAGGACACACGGGCGAGTCAACAACCTCTAGTATTGGATGCTTTCGAGTTGTATGAATCCCTAATGCTAGCGGGATACTATGAAGGCCAGGAGCATGTGACCCTAGAAGAGAAATTGAACCGCGTCCGTAGGATGGTAACCATGGGAGTAATCGGATGCGGAGAAGAGGAAGAGAAGGTCATATCCGTGACAATGCCATCGTCATTCCGCTCATCTTTCTGCAACTTTGCTGGTATGTCTCGAGCGAGGAAGGTTATGCATGGAATTTCGAAGACCCCAGCTTTGTACGAGGAAGGGGAGATAGCTATGATTACCCCGATGGTGATTGAACTGTCCGATGAGGAGCTGGCCAGCGATATCGAGCTAGAAATTGCTGGACCCACAGTGATCGACCTTATGGTCGAAGAGATGTCGACATCGAAGTTACGGGAGGAAATACAATGCCGATCACGATTGAATTGCCTCCCCGGGAGGAAGACGGAATGATAATGCTGGAGTATCCTCCCAAATTCAATCCCAAAGCTGTACATTAGGGTTATGGGACAAATGAGGTAGATGCTGTCATGCGATCAGGTCGCTGTTACGCACTTGATAAGGGAATAGAAAAGAAGGCCGTGACCGAGGAGGAGGCAAAGCAATTTTTGGCTGTAGTAAAGTCCAGTGAGTTCAATGTGGTGGATCAACTGCGGAAGTTGCCGGCTCAAATCTCCCTCCTGGAATTATTCAAATCTTCCGAGAAGCATAGGGACTTCTTGCTAAAAGTCCTTAACGAGGTGCATGTGCCAGAGTCAATTGATGAAGTCCAATTGGAGGAGTTCGTTGGGGCCGTTCTATTAAAAGACCAAATTTCTTTTACTGATGAAGATCTCCCCCCCCCCCGATGGTCCTCATCATACCAAAGCGCTACATATCTCGGTGAAATATGAAAGCACTCTTGTTTGCAGAGTATTGATCAATAACGGTTCGGCACTCAATATATGCCCGTTGGCTACTCTCCGCCGTCTTGGCATTGATCTTGGGAGAATCCGTACTAGCAAGTCGACTGTGCGGGCTTTTGATGGGATGAAGAAGGAGGTGATAGGGGAAATTGAACTTGAGCTGCTGATTGGCCCTGTACTTTTTCAAGCCGTGTTCCAGGTGTTAGATATACCAAGCGCTTTTAATTTTCTGCTAGGAAGGCCATGAATCCACATAGCAGGTGCTGTTGCCTCCAGCCTCTATCAGAATGTACGATTTGTGGTGGACAATAGGCTTATCACGGTCCATGGAGAATCCGACTTCAAGATCTATCACGAGACAGCCATCCCCTATGTGGAGCCAGAGTGTACCGAGGAATCTAGCTTTCAAACCCTCGAGCTGGTATCCATGGTCCATGTGCCTGTAGGGTCCTTCACAAAGGCTCCTAAATTGTCTAAGCCGACCATAGCTATGGGAAAGATTATGCTGGCAAGCGGGTATAATCCTAGAGAGGGCCTTGGATCACACAGTCAGGGTGTGTGAAAGCCCATTGAAGCTCATAAAAACTCGAAGAGGAGTGGCCTAGGATATGTTGAGGGGCGAGAAAGTTTTAGCGAGCAAAGTGGTCATGGCAACCGAGGGGGTCGTGGAAGGCAGAGAGGCCGAAATGCCCGAGGAGGCCAAGGTGGGTATAGAGATTGGAGTGAACGTATTGCCCAAACCGAGGAGGGTGAGGGCGATCAAGGCCCGTTTCACCCGTTGTTGGAAGAAACGTTTCCAGGACCTCCAAGGATGTTATTCGAGGAAGAGGGGGACATCTATGGTGTAACTGAGCTATTCGAGGAAGACGTCATATGCACCATCCTGGCATGCGAGGAAGCTGAGTCCTCTGAAGTCATGGTTGTCCCTTCAAAGTAGGGCGGTTCTCGTCTAGCCTAGTCTTTTGTTTTATGTCTTCTCCCCTGTGCGGGATCTCGTAGTTTTTCTTTCTTTATTTCCCATTTATGTCATTTGTAATGTGAACTATGGTCAACCCCGATCTTGAGCCGTTGGTCGTGGGTGGTGTGTGTTAAAATACGGCCTTATCTTTCCTCATTCAATAAAATAGAGACATGTTTTATTAAGGACATGTGGAGGCACATCAAACTAGTCCTATGATGGTCATTGAGGCCTAGGTCTCCACATGCTCCCTTATTTGACTGCCTTGCAAGGATGAGGAAATTCGAGGATATGAGGATGAGTTCTTGAAACTTTTACAAAAATACTTCAAAAATTCTTCGAAAAACAACATGCATCATTTTTATTATCGACATTGCTCTAACTCATTTTATCGCATCTCAGGCATTACATTATGCATAATCATAATAAGGACGCATATGACTCGGACGCACACGAAGAAAGTCTCTCAGGTTCCGATGACATTGACAATGACGATCAAAAGGGGATTGAACGCGAATGGAATTGACATGAAGGATCAAAGTCGTTGATAGAAGAGCGAGAAATCACCATAAATTTAGGTGATGTAGAGAATGTCAAGGAAGTAAAGATCGGGGCATGTCTCTTAAAGTCAGAGGCGGAAAAGATGACAAATCTTTTGAAAGAATATCAAGATGTGTTCGCCTGGACATATGCCAACATGCTAGGATTGGACCCCGAAATTGTGGAGCATGCTCTGTCAACAAATCCTGATATGCCACCCAAGAAGCAAAGACTCAAGAGAACTAAACCAGAGTTGTCCAAGAAGATCGAAGAAGAAGTAATGAAGCTACTGAAAGTAGATTTTATTGAAGTGACACGTTATCCTGATTGGGTAGCAAATATCGTGCCGGTAATGAAGAAAGATGGGCGAATCAGGGTATGTGTTGACTATCGTGACCTAAATCGAGCAAGCCCCAAAGATGATTTTCCACTCCCGCATATCGATGTCTTGGTTGACAGCATGGCGGGATTTGAGTTATTCTCCTTCATGGACAGTTTTTCTGGATATAATCAAATCCGTATGAAGAAGGAGGATAGGAGCAAAACATCATTTATAACTCCTTGGGGAACTTTCTGCTACAAAGTGATGCCTTTCGATCTAAAGAATGCTGGGGCAACGTATCAAAGAGCCATGGTCATGTTGTTTCATGACATGATGCACAAGGAGATTGAGGTATACATGGATGATATGATTGCAAAGTCAAGACAAGGTGAGGACCATGTTGGAGTCTTGCAAAAATTGTTCAAATGTCTTTAGAATTTCAAGTTACGTCTCAATCCCACAAAATGCGTTTTTGGGGCAAGATCGAGGAAGCTGTTAGGGTTCATGGTTAGTAACAAAGGCATAGAGATTGATCCGTCAAAGGTTAAGGCTATCTGTGATTTACGATCCCCGACCACCACCAGGGAAGTCCGCAGCCTGATGGGGCGGCTCAATTATGTGGCGAGGTTCATTTGTCAATTGTCTAAAATAGCGAAGCCATTCTTCAAGCTCCTGAAAAAGAATGCAAAGATTGAGTGGGATATCGAGTGTCAGGGTGCCATCGAGAAGATAAAACATTATCTCACTCACGCACCAGTCTTAGTACCCCCTCTCCCTAAATTCCCCTAATTTTGTACTTGACCACACATGACGAATCATTGGGAGCCATGTTAGCACAGAAAAGACCAAATGACGGGAGAGAATGCATGATATATTACTTGAGCAAGAAGTTTACTATTTCCGAGATGAACTACACAGAAGTTGAGAGAACTTGTGTGGCCTTGATTTGGGTCTTGCACAAGTTGCGGCAATACACACTCCATCACTGAATCCTGTTGGTGACTGAAAATGATCTCATCAGATACCTCCTGGAGAAGCTGGCACTGGTTGGCAAGTTGGCCAAGTGGCAAATATTAATTTCAGAGTTTTACGTTCAAAGCCTGGGGTAGAAGTCCGTTAAAGGTTGCGCCATAGCAAACATGTTGGCAGAAAGTCCCAAGAGGTCCAAGACATCTGATGAGGATAGTGATGCAGAGGAGCAAATTTTACTTGTATCAAGTGACAAATGGACGATGTACTTCGATGGTGCAGTTAATTTAGCGGGGTCGGGTACCGGGGTAGTTCTTATCTACCCAGATGGTCAGCACTACCCTGTTGCCGCTAAATTGACGTTCCCTTGCACGAATAATATTGCCGAATATGAAGCTTGCATTCTCGGCCTCCAAGCTGCTATTGACATGAAGATCTGAAAGATGCAAGTTTATGGTGATTCAGCCCTTATCATCTTACAGACTAAAGGCGAATGGCGAACACAGGATTCTAAATTGATTCCATATCATCAGCTCCTGGGGAAGTTGACGGAAGAATTCTAAGAAATAGAATTTGAATACTTGCCAAGATCTCAAAATCAGTTTGCTGATACCCTAGCTACCTTGTCTTCAATGTTACAAGTAGCTGGAGGCTTGGACATTGAACCAATAAGAATTGAAATCTTTAGGCGCCCAGCTTATTGCATGATGATTGAAGAAGAACCGGACGGACAGCCTTAGTATCATGACATCTTGAAGTACCTGCAGAATGGTGAATTTCCCGAAGGAAGTGAAGCAGCAGATAAAAAGCATTTAATAAAGTTAGCATCGAAATTCTTCGCTAGTGGAGATGTCATCTACAAAAGGTCCTTCGACTCGATATTGCTAAGGTGTGTCAACGCTAAAGAATCCGACCGTTTGATGAAGGAGATACATGAAGGGGAGTGTGGCCCCCATATGAATGGACACTTCTTGGTGAGAAAGATCATGCGACTCGGTTATTATTGGCTGACCATGGAGTCTGACTGCATTTAGCACGTACGACGGTGTCACCAGTGCCAGATTTATGGAGATAGGATAAATGCCCCTCTAAATGAACTTCACCAAATGTCTCAACCCTGGCCCTTTTCAATGTGGGGAATTGACATGATTGGGCCCATTAACCCCAAAGCTTCAAATGGGCATCAATTTAACCTGGTGGCGATGGACTATTTTACCAAGTGGATCGAGGCCAATTCATATGTTAATGTTACTGCCAAGAATGTGGCGAAGTTCATTTGTCACGACATTGTTGCTCGCTACTAGGTGCTGGAGGCGATCATTACCAACAATGGCACTAATTTGAGCAACAAAGTCGTAGATGGATTGTTTAGTGAGTTTCGAATTAAGCATTTGAACTCGTCACCGTATCGTCATCAGATGAATGGAGTAGTGGAGGCGGCGAACAAGAACATAAAGAAAATCCTATCGAAGACTGCCGAAAATTATCGTGATTGGCACGATAGACTCCCTTACGCGTTAATAGCGTATCGAACTTCTATCCGCACCTCCACAGGGGCAACTCCTTTTTCACTCGTGTATGGGATGTAGGCAGTCTTACCTGTTGAAGTTGAGGTCCTTTCTTTAAGGATCCTTTCCCAATCTATGCTCGATGAGACTGAGTGGATGCAACAGAGGCATGAGCAGTTAAACTTGATTGATGAGAAGAGATTGCAAGCTGTGTGTCATGGCTAATGCTATCAGAGATGAGTTGCAAAAGCCTTCACTCAAAGGGTGCGTCCTAGATACTTTGAAGTCAATGACCTGGTGCTGAGGAAAGTGCTTCCGATTATACCAGACCCTCGTGGCAAATTCACCCCGAACTATGAAGGGCCGTATGTCATTAAAAAGATTCTGCCTAGTGGTGCTATGATTTTAGTTGAAATGGATGGCAGTGAATTGCCTAGACCTGTAAACTCAGATGCAATCAAGAAATACTTTCCATGATTGAAATCAAGGTCGAAGAACCACTTCATGCGCAATCTGAGTCACATGGCATCGGGTATAGCATCATAGATATCATACATATATCACATACACGCATATCAATTTGTGTTTCAGGCACCTTACCGTTTGATAAGGAAAATGGTGGAGGGAAAAGTCGATTCAAAAGACCCATCAAGTCTTCGCACAAATGGTTGAATATCTCTTTTTCTTAAATGAGAGGTAAAAAAAAAAAAAAAACCGGGGGGCATAGCGTCATTCCTACCACCTATTTTTTGGTGCCACTATACGTGCTTCATGTCGGTAATTCTCGAAGTGGGGAGCTCGTAAGAATGATTTTATTCGGAAAAAAAGTTGAAACATTAATCATGCCAAATAAGGAGTGCTTAGGATGAAGAAAGGTAAGTCATTTCCAAACACATCCTTTGAACACTTTCAAGAGTTGAGTGAAAAACAACCTTCTCTTAGGACGGAGGATCCATTCGCATTGAGCATGAAGATCGAAATGATAAAAGCATTTCCTTCATTAATCCCAAATGCCAAGCTGATAGATTGCTAGCCCTTTGGGCCAAATAGAGATGATCCTCCAAAATACCCCTGTCGAGGACGACCCATATGGGCTTGGGAGAGCTCACGCCTAATCATGGGCCTTAGGCCTGTCCTGAGGCAATACCCCTAAACCTGTTCCCTCCCCCCGAGGGTAGGTCGCGACAAGCTTCAAGAACTATTCCACCAACTTATGAATAGGCATTTTTCTTAGTACAACCACAACCTCAGGCGGAACTTCAGCAGGAGCGACAGTGGCTACGGCCTTAGCAGGGGTGACAATGGCAGTAGTAGCGGTAGCTTGAGCGACGACGGCTTGATTCTAGGCCTACTGCCCCATCAGATCTCTCATTATTTTAAGCACTTGCATGATTCCTTCGATTCTAGGATCACCAGGGGCTGCTACCCTAGCAACAATAGGAGGCGGTGCTATTCCACTGGCACTAGCTTGAGCTAGCGCTCGACCATGACCTCCTCGAGTCGGGACCTCCTCGGGTACCGACCCTCATCGGCGTCCTGCCCCGAGTCGCAAGTCCAATGGTACGCTTTCTAGGAGTAGCCTGCTCCCAATCACTCATGGTGCAAGTTTTCTACAGAAACCTACCTTCTAATTCCACACAGAATTAGAAGCTGAGCAATCTCGAACAAACAATTTTACCAAACACCTATCACTCACATGCAACAACATGAAATAAAGGTCAATCCTACTTATTATCCCAAGAACCTATCGCACCTTATCACTCCAACTATTAATCGGCTCTGATACAACTTCGGGTGGAGATGTCATGCCCCGATCTTCAAGCACGTGCCGATCCCTTGATGGTCGATAAATATGCGACGTCCCAGGATGCGTCGCCAACCCATTTGTTTCAATACACATGTGAATAAATACCCTTGACAACAAACGCTTGGGATAGAAAGAAGCAAGGAACCAAATCACCACCAACATGGGTTTATGTACAACACTAGTCTGTCTACAAAAGACTGGCTCAACAAAAAAGGAACTATCCTATGACTAGCTAGTTAGACACGTTCGCCGGTTCTTTAGTCTCCACCTCCCTAGACTCCAGGGCTTCGGGTCGTCCACAACCACCATTTAAGGACTTGAAAATGTTGAGCCCATGACAGGGTGAGACAATATCTCAACAAGTTCACCGCCTAAACTCCGACTAGGAAGGAAATGCGCCTAGAGGCCTAACCACACAAGTCAGAAGACTTACCTTGCCTCAGTTCCTTCCTGCACTTCAATACAATTTATACACCCAAACAATCGATCTAACCAATCGATTCAATCAATTCGATCGCTTACACAAGTGTGATCCATCAACACACATCGGTCCATCAATTCAATTAATCATTGCTCACACAAGCTGAGATGCACTATTGCTCCCACAAGCTGACTTCTATCAACGCTAACACAAGCTGACTTTTACCAATGCTCACACAAGCTACTATGGTACTTAAAAATCACATTCGGTGTCAAAACCCGACATCCGATATTTTTGAATTAAATACGAAAACTTCACCAATATCACTCAATTTCACCATACAACATTCAATTACATAAACTAAACACACCATCATGATCACTCGAAATTCTATCGGCGGCTTTCAGTATAATTTCTAGAAAATATTAATTAACTAGTAATTAAATAAATTCCGAAAATTAAATTTATTTAATTTAAATATAAAATAATATAATTAAATAATATTTAATTTGAATAAATAAATAATTAAATAACATAAATAATTAAAATGTCTAAACATGATTACACTAATCTAATTGCATAATTAGACTAATTAATTCATCCACTAAACTAATCATTCATCTAATATAATTAATAATTAATTAAGCTAATCTAACCACCTAGACATACTTAGCATAATATAAACACCCATTAAGCATAATTAAATCCCTAAGCAGAGTTTAGTGAGTAAACTCATTGGATTAACGTTCCGATGAGTCCACGGCGACAGCGGCCGAAACTTGAACTTGCGGTGGCGCCAACGGAGACTTTGGTAAGGTCGAAAAGCCTTGCAAGCCCACAGCGAACTGTTGGGCTTGATTCTAGGCTGAATTGTGGACTGGGCTTGTGGGCTACTAAGCTCAAATGACGGGTTGAGATGCACAGGCTAGGCTGAGCTTGGGATGGACGCTGGACTTGCGTAGGCTGAAGCTCATGGGCTGGGCCAAACGTGAGGAGATGGGAGCTGGGCTCGAGGGACTGAAGTTTGCGACTGGATTGAATTCATGCGGGCCGTGGGCGTGAGGGCATGAGGCGTCAACTGCTAGCAGCGAGCTCAGAAAACAGAAGCAGCGAAGGAGCAGCTGGCTTCAGTGGAGTTGCCACGGATGTGTGGGGCGGTGGAGCTGCAGCGTTGAACGTTAACTCGGTGGAGCTGGCAGCAAGGAAGAAGCAGCTTCGACTGAGCCGCTGGGGACGTGCGGCAACTGGCGGTCAATAGCAAGGGAGTCCGCGAAGACAAATGAAGGTGAAGCAGCTTCGGTGGTAGAGGAGATATGGGCGAAGGAAAGGAACTGCTGCGGTCGCTGCTTGGGGAAAGGTTGACTCGGCAGCTGCAAAAGGGGGACGGACGTGTGGGAGCTTGGATGGAGCTTCGGTGGAATAAGCTGCACGAAGGAAATGGAGGGAGTTGCAAGCGTGAGGGAGAGAGAGAATGACGTGGAGAGAGCTGCTCCGAGGGAAATGAAAGAGAGGCAGTGAAGGTGGGAAGTAGCTGGATGTGCGAAGGAAGCAGCGGTTTGGGGGGGTCAACCAAAAAAAATATCCACACAATTAATGTTGCAGCCCCCATCCAAGGCTCCAAATTTCCTAAAATGAGCTTCAATTTCTTCACCAATTCCCCAATTCGATGTCCAATTTTACTGCGGAGGAAGCCCACACCGTTTTCACAAGTTCTCATCCCCAAATAGCTCACGAAGGAGGCGAAAAACCCCTTCAATTTAGCCCATCCAAATTGTTGTTTTTTTCCGAATCGTCCGAATTGATTTTCCGTAAAAATCCCAAACTCGCCGAAAATTCTTCGGAGGATGAGTCGACGTCCCTAAAATAAATCGTGACATGACAGAACTTTCAATTTCTAAAATCGGGTTCAAATTTACGATTAATTTCAATCTGACACAATTTTAGCATGACCTAACCTACTAGGTAGCTTTTAGGAATTTTTAGTGCAATTAACCCGTGGTTGATTATTTTCAAGCCACAAAATGCATCTTCGACTTATTGGCGTCTCTCGGCTGTTATGTAAATATCGATGTTTCAAATACGGACACAGGGTACCAAAACGACAGAGAAATCGGTCTAGTGCTGATCGACACGAATTGTGCATTTAAGTGGAATCACCCACACTTAATCACATACCTTTGTCGAGTCAACCTATCTTCGGTCTCCAATCGGTCTGTGCCGTAATGACCCTTGCAGATTAGCACGGTTGAGCAGTCAATTCCTAGTCGAATTCTCAAGTCTATTGCGTTTAGATTCCTTAACAACTTCACCTGATAAGCTAGTTATCCCGTGAGTGATCAACTCAAGGAAAAGAACTATAGGCGTGTCGATGAAAAGCCGGACTCATTCAATTGAAAACAGAATTGGAAAATCAAGATGTCACACATAGTGACTCATGTGAGTATTTGTGTTCTCAAGCTTCTTTAACCTTCGATCACTATCCTGTGTGAGCCTTTTGATATGATATTTCAGTTCCTTGATCTCATCCTTTAGTTCCATCAGTGCTCGAAGGATGTTCTCATTGGAATAACCTCTGGTTGAGGAATGATCTCAATAGATGGATCATTTTCCTTTTCCTTTCCACTGTGTTCTGTCTCCTCAGCCACTGCAGTTTGCACTTGCTCCCCCTCAATTGGAGCATCCTTGTTTCCTTTTGCTTCTTTCTCTACATTTGCTTCTTTATTGGCCACCACAACATCTTCGTCTACAACTGAGGATGCAATCCTTTGCTTTGTGGTTGCTCCCGTTTTCTCATTAGGAATATCTTGACTTTCAAGATCCTTGGATACCTCTACCAGCATTTGTTTACCCTGCAACTGATTCTGAGCTTCTTCGATTTCTAGATGAACTGATAAAGCAGCATTGTCCATTTTAGTAGTTATTTCTTTACCGACACTAGCCACAACCTCTTACAAGGCATCCCTAATTGATGCTAAGATATTAGTTACTTCCTTCTCTTTTTCCTTACACAATTGCTGGAGGGTCAGTCAGTTGTTGTTGTTGGGGATTTTCCACATCATCTGGCTTGTCCAGTTCAATTTCATTTGCAGTCCTGTCTATCTCCAAATCTTCATCCAAATCAATATCCTCATCTAGAAGACTATCACCAATTCTATTGATCAGTTTGTCCAATTCATCTTCATGATCTTTTGTTAGATCCAAGTCCTCAGATGACTCCTTGGTCAACTTTTGCGAGAGTGACCGAGATCCACTCCTATCAATCTGAGTTTTTCTTTTCTTCGCAGGTGGTGAAGCTAAGTCTGCCATTTGATTTTCAACATCTATTCAAATTGGCTTTCCATGTCTATCTTGCCATCTTTCTCAAACTTTTCATCATCTTTTCATCTAGCGACATCAAAGAGAGTTGCTTTTTCTTGAAACTATATGGGATCTCGATATCATAGTGCATAAAGATTTTGGTAATCAAAGATCCATATGGCAACTGTCTTTTGGACTGCGAGTAAAAAATGATGATTATTCGAAAGAGCCTAGATGATCTTGGCTTCATACCGAGATATATTTGTTCAGGAGGAACCTTTTGATCGAAGACAATTAATGATGATTTTGTGCAAGACAATTTGCTTTAGAGGAAAATTGTGATGTGAAACACGACATAGAGAATCTCTCGAAAAGTTAGAGATACTTGAGATTGATCGATAAGCCACATCAAGATTAATATCGATTGAAACAAAGTCTGAATGAATGACACCGAGAATTCTTGCTAAATCAGTGGCAGCAATAAGAACAGATTTGTCAAAAACAATGAACTCAATAGTGTCAAGAGAGTAAAACAACAAACTTGAGTAAAAATAGGTCGTTAAAGAGGTATAGTTGAAAATTTTTTAGCACATAGATTAGTCATCAGAAGTTTGTCAAAAATGTGCTTAATCTTAATCCTGGATGATTCAAAAAATCCAAAGTTAACAATCCTATGATTTGTCACTTCCCTTTTCATCAAACTTTGCAAAAACACCGTGTGTCCAGTTGATCTGATCAATTTTCCAACCCTATTCCCAACAGCAACATATCTAGCGAGTTTTCTTTTGAATTTCATGAACAACTTCTCATCATCATCGCCTTTCCTACCATCATCCAGATCCACTACCCTAACCTTAGAAGATTTTACCTTCTTTCTAGACATAGGGGCTTCTGCCATTTTTTCTTTCCCCTTCTTAGCAACAGAGCTTATTCCACTAGAGGTTCAAATTACACATGCGGTATAGTACAAATGGGATCTACAAACATTAAGTCTAGAGCCCCCTCACTGTCAAACCCGTTCATAGAAAAAATGGTAGATATTACCACTTTGTTGTTTCCCAAGCTTCGGAGCAATGCAATGGCCTCTTTCAACTTTCGCCATTTAGCCAAAGAATCACTCTCAAAGGCTACAGGAGCCTTGTTTATAGTACCATCGACACTGTCAAAAGAATCTAACAGTTCAAAGTGCTCGATGCTCCCCTTCGTTTGCGATGCCATTCCCGATATTCGTCTGGATCTTCATGAAGTAGAGGGTCTAGATTTTGGGCCATGGATAATTTGGAGAGAAAAAGTTTCAATCTTTGAAAGGATGAAGGAGAAGGTTTCGAAGAATGAGGGTTTCGGAGAAAAAGAAAAGTGGTTTAGGAGAATGAGGAGTACTTCTTAGAAAAGATATAAAAATATAAATAGCAAATTTTTGGAAACTAAATAAGGGAAACCGAAAAAACATGATTCTTCAATAAGCGGTTTCCAAAACTAAATTGAATAAAAATCCAACTTTCAAGGGATAACCATAAATATATTTCTAAATAAATAAATATGGAGAGAATAATCCGTACCTCATTTCTTGCCACACGTAGAACTCACCTGACAAAAAATCAAATCCTGTGAAATCCAAACGACATCATTTGGAAATATTATTTGAAGATTCCTTTCTTAAAAACTTCGTTCAAATGGGTTAATAATCCCTAGTTCATTGCCATTGAAAATAAAAGCTTTCTTTTCTAAAGGTTTAGTAAATATATTTGCTAATTGATTTTTCGAATCAATGAACTGAATAATAGCATCATTGTTTTGAACGTGATCTTGGATGAAATGATGCTTGATCTCCAAGATAAGGATCTTTGTAAGATTAATGGCACTGGTGTTGTCACACTTGATTGTTGTATTTGAGTCTTCAACACCAAAGTCTTTCAGCTATTGCTTCATCTGGAGGATCTAAGCATAGCAACTTCCAAGTGTCACGTACTCAACTTCAGCTGTTAATAGATCCATTATACTCTGCTTCTTAGAGTATTAGGATACCAACATAGTGCCTAACATCTAAAAAGTTCCAAAAGTACTTTTCCTATTTATTTTGCACCTTGTGTAATCTGCATCATAATATCCAAATAAAGCAAACTCTAATCTCTTTGGATACTAGAATCCAAGAGAGGGATAAGTATTAACGTATTTATTAATTTTCTTCACGGTAGATAAGTGGACTTCTTAGGATTTGATTGAAATCTAGCACACATGCAAACATTAAACAGAATGTCAAGTCTAGAAGCTGTAAGATATAATAAGGATGCTATCATACTTCTATATAACTTATGATCAACCTTGTTACCCTTCTCATCTTTGTAAAGTTTTGATGAGTGCAATATTAGCATTTCCGTCCTCTTTGACTTTTCCATTTTCAACTTATTTACAAGTTGTTTGGCATACTTTTCTTGAAAAATAAAGATGCCATTCTTCTATTGTCTTATTTGAAGTCCAAGGAAGAAAGTCAGTTCTCCCACCATACTCATCTCGAACTCATCCTACATTAAACTTGAGAATTTCTTGCAAAGATTCGCATTAGATGATCCAAAATAAATATCATCAACACATATTTGCACTAATAAGATATCCTTACCTTCTTTTCTTATGAAGAGTATAATGTCTACATTACCTTTGTCAAAAATATTTTGGATGAGAAAGTTGTTAAGCCTTTCATATCAAGCTCTGAGAGTTTGTTTCAAATCACATAATGCTTTCTTCAATATGAAGACATGATAAGACTTTCTAGGTTCTTCAAATCCAGGGGGTTGTTTTACAAACACCTTCTCTTTGATGAAACTAGTTAAGAAGGCACTCTTCACATCTATCTAGAAAAGCCTAAAATCATGAAAACAAGCGAAAGCAAGTAAAATTCTGATGGGCTCTAACCTTGCCACTGGAGTGTATGTCTCATCGCAATCTACTTGTTCCTCTTGAGAGTAGCCTTTAGCCACAAGCCTTGCTTTATTTCTTATGACTTTACCTTTATCATCTAGCTTATTTCTAAACACCCATTTTGTTCCAATTACTGGATGGTTCTTTGGCTTTGATACTAACTCCCACACTTCATTCAATTTAAACTGATGAAATTCTTCTTGCATAGCTCCTATCTAGCTTTTGTCTGAGAGAGCATCCTCAATCCCTTTCGACTCAACTTTTGAATTAAAGGCTAAAGTACAGATAGCATCTTTTAGAGTTGATTTTGTTATGATTTTATCTTCAATGTTCCCAATGATGAGATCATTCATGTGGCTAGATTTATGCTTCCAGTTTTTGTTGTATTTGTCATCAAATCTTGGAATTTCTTCTTTGTTAGATTGCTTCTTAGATTCATCAGATGTTTGAACTTGATTTTGATATCTTATGAAGCTCTTGCAACTACCGAACTGACTCTTGTTGTTGAGGAGTTTTAGAATCTTCTAGAGAACCTCAATGATTATCATCAAATTTTACATTGATTGATTCTTCCACCATATGAGAGTTCCTATTGTAAAAATTGAAGGCCTTGCTAGTGGACGAATATCCTAATAAGATTCCTTCATCTAACTTTTCATCGAACTTTCCATGCTAATCATTAGCATTCTTAAGAATAAAACACTTACATCCAGATACTTGAAAATATGAGATGTTTGGCTTTCTGCTTCTAAAAAGCTCATAGGGGTTTTCTCTAAAAAAGGTCTGAGAAAAACACAATTTATAATGTAGCAAGTAGTAGAAATAGCTTCTGCCCAAAAATAAGATGCAACTTTGTTTTCAATTAAAAAAGTTCTTGCTGTTTCTTGCAAAGAACAAATTTTCCTTTCTACAACACCACTTTATTTCGAGGGTGTAAAGAGTCAAAAATTGATGCTCAAAACCATTTTCGTCATAAAAGCCTAAAAACTTTGATTTTCAAATTCACTCCCATGATCTGTTTTAATGCAAGAAATCATGTAACCCTTTTCATTTTGAACTCTTTTTGCAAATTTTGAAAAATGTGGAAAAGTTTCATGCCTACGTGCGAGAAAGAAAACCCAAGTGTACTAGGCGTAGTCATCAACAATGACTAGACAATACCTTTTTCCTCTAAGATTTGAGTTCTTGTTGGTATGAAAATGTCCATATGAAGGAGCTGTAGTGCGCATTTAGTAGTAACATAATTAATGGGTTTAAAAGAATCTCTCACTTGTTTTCCAAGAGCACAAACTAAGCAAGTCTCAGATCTTTCAAATCTAATGTATGGTAATCCTCATAAGAGTTTTTTTGTTGACACCTTCTAGCTTTGTTTAGTGTTGATGTGCCCAAGTTTCCTATGCCAAAGATCTAACTCATCCCTGATGGATATTGGGCATTGTATATCATTAGACTTTATGTCTAATAGATATGTATATCTCTATGCCTTCTTCCTATAAAGGTTTGCTTGTTATCCTGACTTTTTCTAGAGCAATTGTCTTCTTGTAAACAAATTCTGAAGCCGATGTCATATAATTGACTAATGTTGAGTAGGTTGTAATTTAGTCATTTGACTAGTAAAACGCCTTTTATTTTGAGACGTCCTATCTTGACTATGTCATTGTCAATTATCTTTCGTTTATTGTTCCCTTCGAAGGATGCACTTCCACATTCCACCATCGTATCTTGAGATTTCAACAAACTTGGATGGATCTCCTATCATGTGTGTTGAGCATTTATTTGCCTTTTTCTTTGGTACTTGCAATCAATGAAACAAATATAAGCCTTCTTTGGTATCGATATTTATTTGGGTCCTTTTTGGATAGAAGGTTCAGACATACTTAAAAAGTTTCTCCAAATTGGTCTCCAACCTTTTGGGTAATTGTAGCACCCCGAACCCTTCGTAGGTTGCCACAAGCACCAATGTTACATCTTATTACCCTTTTACGTACACTTAGAAGAAGCGTCGTAATTCACAGGCATTTTTTTTAAAGCGGTCCCAGCGCGACTCATTAGCGGAAGCAAAATAAAGCATCACCATCTCTCCCCCTACCAACCATGATACAAATATACACCACTAATCATCATGATTTTATAGACAAGCCACGACACTTTATTTACATATATTTTCAAGATGGAACTTCTTTGGGTCGATACATCAAAAGGAAAAGCTAGGACTCAGCCATGTCCAACCTAAAACCCCAAAAAGAACCCTCGACTCTCTACATCTCACGTGCACAACCCCCATCATAAGTGTCGGCTAACTATCCAAAAAAAAAAAAACCAGCTCCTACTCGTCACGCATGGGCCTCACACCTAATCCGGTGCGTCAAGTGGTGGCGGTGGCAACATCCCTCTCATCACCCCATCGTGACAAATGTGGACGGAGACGAACTCCTGGACAATCGGGCCCCCAGCCAGGCCTATGTCGTACATGACAAAACATCGCACACATATGTATGTCAATCTAGGCACATAAGGATAGTTGAACTCCTCGCACTCAACCTCGACGTCGGATGATAAACCGTAAAATACACCCCGCGCGACGGCAGGAAGCGGCATGCTGCTAATCTGAAATGTTGGTCCCCAAAAGGGGTGAGTACAACCACTCAACAGGTAAAGGAATCCAATAACCACTCAATGTATCATGCAAGTCATACATGCATTGCAGGCGTTACTTACCTTGAAGCCATGCGTATACTATCATGCATCATCACCACAATCATAACATCATCACATCACACATGTCATCATCATCATCATCATATCACACATGTCATCATGCCATATCATATATCATCATCATATCATACTCATGTCATCATCATCATGACATCATCACATCTCACATGTCATCATCATCATGACATCATCACATAACACATGTCATCATCATCATCATGGCATTATCATATCACACACGTCATCATCATCATGGCATCATCACATCACACATGTCATCATCATCATCATCATCACCATCATCATCATTATCATCATGCATATCATCATGCCATGGGTGATCATCATTATATCATGCATGGATTAATTTCCACTTTTAACTTTTAATTTGATCACCACATCACCCTTCCTCGGATCATCAATTTCATCCAATATTATACACCGGCATCCCATGCGAGAAAAACCTCCGACATTCAGCCATTCCAGGCCACCGGGCATCCGGCCCCCCACATTCCGGGTATCTCGCATCCTAACTGGCATCACGAGGCATTCCCCTCGAGCAAAGACCTTCGACAGGGCTTCCGGCATTTACACTCCCTGGCTGGGCATCCCGCACCCCAATCTTGGCATCGCGAGGCATTCCCCTCGGGCAAAGACCTCCGATAGGGCTTCCGGCACCTCCACATTCCGGGCATCATCCTCCACCACAACCATCTCCTCATTTAACATTATCCATGTTTACCAATTTTGGTCTTAATTTAGCATGGCATATGATGTGATGTCAAACAAGTCATATTCGGCGTGGTATTCATACATGCATCTCAATTCAATGTCATGCATACATCAAGACCTCATCATACATGCTACATGATATAATTATTTATGAAATAAAATTAAATGGAATTTATGGTCAATAAAATAATCCATTTTTCATGCTCTTTTTCATTTATTTAAATTCCAGCTTTTGTCATTTTCAAAAATATTAAATTTAATATCTATAAATTCCCAAAAATTATAAAAATTAAGGCAAGTGATAAACAAGACAATAGAATAATAATTTCATGCAAAATACCTGGCCAAATAGAATTTCACCTTTGTCACAACCTCCCCGTAGCAGGTTGGACCACCTAAGGGTTCGGCTAATGGATTGCTAAGCCTAGACTTAGCTTGAGCTCTCTCAAGCCCATACCAATTCGCGACTTAGGTTCAAATTCTTATCATGCAATTGATTTCTCAATTAGGAGTCGCCACGAATCTATTTTTGGTGGGTCGATTAGAAACCCAAGTAAAGTAATGGGAGAATTACTTCACTCCTACGAACCAGAGATTAAATGAGTTCGGGGACTTGGTTACACTAGACTTGTCTAATGCCCTTTTGGTACCTTTTCTTTTTTAAAAAAAAATGTTTTGCAGGCAGCTTGAATTGATTTTAATTTACCTCCTTAACATGTGAAGTGATCATATGGGTGCGCAAACCACCAATTTAACACCCAGATAAAGCAGTGAATAAATGGCAGGACTTACCTCATAGCAACGAAAGCATCTACAATGTTAAATCAGAATTCATATCAACAGTCTTAGATATGATTTCTAACTAACACGCGGTTTTTTTTTTTTCACTTATTTAATGAAAATCATGCAATATGCAATGCGTCTAATCTAACAAGAAATGGCATGATAATGTGTTCTAAACTACATGACACGAGTAAAATATTTTTTTTTTTGTGTGTTTTCTTAATGAACATGCAATAATTAAATATGCAAATCAAAATGACCTAATTATAATGACGGGCAATTTTTAATTAAATGAGCCTAGTTCTACATGACGTGCACATGATATTTTTATTCCTAAAAATGCAATTTATACTAAAAATTGAAACTAATTTATCTAAAGACAAATTTTTGTATTTTTCATGATATTCGAAATTAAGAAAAATGTAAAAATTACCTAGCTAAATTAAAATTCCATCCAATTTAAACTTAGGATTAAGTCATGCTAAATCCTAATTTAAACAAAGACGTTATTTTAATCTAGCAATTTATAACCTAAGATGCAAATTGATCTAAACTTAAATGAGACATGCAATTCTATTCTAAAATGCATGATGATTTTTTTTATGAAAATTCGTAATTAAAAACACTAAAAAAAACTACTATAGTGAAAATTAAAGGGACATGTTATCTCTTCTAATACATGCATTAAAAAAAAACTATTATGCATCCTAAAACAAAAACTAACATCCTAAATTAATTAATTTTTCTTGGGATTTTTTTTTTTGTTGTAAAAATTTAAAATCAAAAATCCTATTCTAAATTGACACGTGCAATTCTTAAAAAAAATTAATATCTTGAATGCATTTTTTTATTTTTTTATTTTAAAAAAACGAAATAACTAAATACGCTAACCCTAGCCCTAATCTAACTTGCATTTTTTTTTTTTTTTTGAATTCTTCTTATGCAAAAACAAAAGTTAATTCAAATAACCCGATATCCAATCCAATCAAGATAATATTAATACCCAAAATTGACGAACCATATCTCACGCATGAGATCGGGTTGGTCAATTTTACATTAAATCGTGAATCGAATCTCGGGCATGAGATTGGATTGTCGATTTTTGTAATAGATCGTGAGTCGGATTTCAGGCGTGAAAATCGAACTCCTAATCCCTAATTTGAGGGGTTATTTCACATTGGAACTTCAATCATGCATTAATGAATAATCACGCTAAAAAACTATATAAAAAAAACTATAAATTATATAAAAAATAAAGATAAAATAATAATAAAAAACTACCTAATGTTCCCCTTTTTTTTTTTTTAATCTTTTCCTTTCCCACGCACAGCTTTCTTGTGGGTCTCAGGGGAAGCAGTCGTCGGTCCCGGAAGGGGAGCTCCGGCGAAGGTGAACCAGAACGACGGTGGACCCGGACGGGGCGAAGGAGGGTGGCACCCAGCGTCGGGCTTCATGGACGGCGAGCGAAAACAAGATCTGGCGTCAACAGCGGAGCGGGGTAGCAGCGAGTCATTGCTGGTGCAGTGGGTGGCAGCAGCTCAGGTGCAGCAACTCAGGAGGGAGAGCTGGTGGACTTAGCGGACTGATGGCAAAGGAGCAGGCAGCAGCAGCTTCCGGCAACAGTCGCAACGAGAACGGCTTTTGGCGTTGCGCAAGGCTCGGGCGCAACTACTAGTGTCGGGCAGAGATGGCGGAGTTGCCGCAAGTGTCGAGGACGGGTAGGGGCGCGGGATTACAGTGGCAGCTGCGTCTGGAACTCGCCGGAAGGAGGAAGCTAGCGGCGGGGGGTTGTTGCAGCGTCGACACTTGGAGCTCACCAGCAGGAGGGAGATGATGGCGCGATGACGGTGGTACAGGCAGGGCAGGGCGTCGAGCTGAGGTGTTAGGCGGTGAGCAGGATGGAGGTGCTACGGTGCAGTGATGGGCCACTGCGGAGGTGCTGCTCGTCTTGCGAGGGGTTGAGCGGCGATGGATAGCAGTGACGCCAGGCGTTGGTGCAGATCGAGAGCTCGTGTAGCGGTGATGCAGAACAACAAGAGGGCGCGGTGGTGCCGCGAGGAGGCTCGCGTACTTCTACAGGTCGTGTTCAGGGGGTTTGCAGCAGTAGCGACGGAGCTCGTGGCGTCAGGTTGCTAGCGTCAACGGGCGGGAAGAGGAGCAGCAGCGGTTGGTTGCAGAGACGGGCGGAGGTGCGTTGCGACTGGCGGGCAATGAGCAGGCTGAGGGCTGCAACAGTGACGGTGTTCGGAGCTCCGGCGACCGCGAGACAGCAGCTACGGTGGGGAGTTGCAGGTGTCGCTCGAAGCCTCGAGCTGCAGGAGGCGAGCGAGAGGAGGCACGGGACTACAACGGCAACGGCGTTCAGAACTCGCCGGGAGCAGGAAGGCAGCAGAGGGTTGTTGCAGCGTCTATGTCCTCAGATGGCCGGAAGGATGGAGTCGGCGGCGAGTTGCTGCGTACGGGCATCAAACAGATGCTCGAAGCCCCCTAGGAAGAAGACCCCATGGGAAGAAGACAACCCATCTTTTTTATTTTTTCTCACGTTCTTTCTCTCTCTGTTGCCCTCTTTGACTTCACCTTCTTTTTGGTTTTTCTCTGACGGACTCTCTATTCATCTCTTTTTTTTTTTATCTCTTCCTTTCTCTCTACTCGTGTGTCTCTCTACGGGCTCTCTCTTTTAATAGCTCTCACAAACCTCTCTCGGGAAATTTTCGTCCTCTTTTCTCTCTGCCCCCCTGCGTGGCTTCCCCCCTTTGCGTATTTATAGGGCTCTTGAAGTCCAATTGACTTTAGTGTGAATAGGAGGTGGCCGTAATTTTTCCTTGCTGTTCACGTCCGATTGCTTTTTTTCAAATATGGTGGCTACTCATCTGCTCTTCAGCAGAGATAATATTAAAGAAATGTTAGTCCATCTTCTTGCAGGAGAATTTTCACGTCCCCCATTAGTGCGTGCATGTGCAGGCATTAATGAGGGAGAGACAATGGACGTGAAGCGCTCTTCTTTCTTCTATCTTTTTTTTTTTTTTTTTATACTTTCATTGTGTGTTTTCATACCAACAAGAGAGAGACCATTTTTCGTGCATCTTATTGATTGAGGGCCCCTACCACATCCGCCGAATTAATGCATGCATTAATGAGAGAGAGACGATCCTTTTGTAAATATTATCGACCACGAGCCGCTGCGTCTTGTTGCCCTTCTAGTACCGATGCAAATGCGACTACATGAAATGCAATTTTACTATTTTTTTATTTTTTATTTTTTATTTTTTTCTTCATGTAACTAATTACTAAATGATTAGGCAAAAATGTAGGTGTCAACACACACAATTTCACAATTCTCTCAAAATGGCATGTCATTTTCGGGTGAAATCAGAATGCACAGTTTCTGAAGAAATTCGATTAAAATATCCATACGACCTCCAAAAATTATGAAATTTTACCAAGTTATAGCCAAGGCATTTTTGTACATCTTTTATGAAGACTTCCAAGCCAGATTCTTTTTAGATTATTTTCTACAATCTCACGAAGCTTCTGGATCCATTACCGCATCGTCCAGTGCATGCTTCTCCGAAATACTGAGTTTTCACCTACCTATTCTCTTTCGTTTCCTCTGAAATTTGGATATGTTATACATCAAGATGTCCTATACAATTTTAGTGAAGAGATATAGGTCAAATAACCAGAGTATAGTCGTCATTTAGGTCCATGAAGTCTCGGGTGTCCTGTAATACATCTCCAGAATCACCGTCTTCAAGATCTAGTCGATTTACTAGGTTATACTTGTTTATTTCACTTAAAATTTGGGTATGTTGTAGTTTAAGATGTCCCCTACAACTTTCATGAAGAAATCGAAGAGAGATTCTTAGCACAAATCAACATGCAACCACAAATCCAACAAGAGGTCAGTGAAATCGTTCCAGATCTGAGGTCTCCGTAGGATGAGAGTTTAACCCCTCAAATCTCCATCATTTTCCACGAAATTTTAGTATGTTGTAGTTTAAGATGTTAGCTACAACTTCCATAGAGAAATCGAAGCCAAAATGGGACTCTAAACATGCATGCAAGCTCACACAACATTCTGACTCAAACTGTTCAAGCGAAAACAGCCATACTTCGGTTTTCCTCTTCCAATCACTCAAATTTGACATTATTTCAAACATACATGTGTCACGGTCCGTGAATCCTCCCGTACTCGTGACACTTGTGAGTGGCGCTTGGGGTTATCTGGTGAAGATTATGAGGTAGAAGGGTAGAACACAACTGGTCCGTGGGAGTGGCGTCAGGACGGTTGGTGCTAGGAGTTCTAGGATAGAAGGGTTACATCACTTAGGAGCTCTGAAGACGGGGTAGGCCTCCCGTGCACAAACTGGTCGGGAGCTGATGCCGCTCTCCTAACGAGGCCATGGCAGGCCGAAACCAGTTGTTGTGCCTAAAGAGAACTGCTGCCTTACTCGATGGACCAGACGCCCGAGCGAAGCTGGGCGTGGTAGGATCTCGCACGAAGAATCATTCACCGTATCGTTCATGGAACAGCTAAAGAAAGGGCTGGTCTGGCAAATTCCGCTCGCTAGGCGCCCGCGGATCGTTCCGAGGCCAAGGAAACTCTCGGCCCGTGACAAGTGGTATCGAGGCGGGAATCCCTCCGTAAGCGAGTGAGCAAGTCGGAGAATCGGACTCCTCGCTCAAGTGCGGGTCAAGCAGATAAGTCCTGGTGGATGAGTACTAGGGCGAGTCGGCTTCTCGTCGAGCGGAATGCGAGTTAGAGAAGAACCGAACCCTTGCTGAATGGGGATAACGTTCCTGGATCGATCGGTGAATATGAAGAAGAGGCCTACTGCCACGTTTTCAACAAGAAAAGAACCTCCATTGGTTTGCTGGGGTCAAGATGCTGGTTAGGCTGGAATGGTGCTGCCAAAAGATGCGGTTGGCGAAAAATGCCACACTTGCCAAAAGCGCAGGTGACTAAAAGGCCGAGCGGCTGAGATCAAAAGAGGCCACCAATGGAGCAAAACCTGTTTTGTTGGGTGAGCGTGACCGTTCGATGTGAATTCCCAAAAGTGGCACATCAATGGTTAATTTACGCAAGGAAGCGACAGAGCAGAGATCGCAACGAGGGCGTTGCGAAATGAGTGGGGGAGAATGTCACGGTCCGTGAATCCTCCCGTACTCGTGACACTTGTGAGTGGCGCTTGGGGTTATCTGGTGAAGATTATGAGGCAGAAGGGTAGAACACAACTGGTCCGTGGGAGTGGCGTCAGGACGATTGGTGCTAGGAGTTCTAGGATAGAAGGGTTACATCACTTAGGAGCTCCGAAGACGGGGTAGGCCTCCCGTGCACAAACGGTCGGGAGCGATGCCGCTCTCGACGAGGCCATGGCGGCCGAAACCGGTTGTTGTGCCTAAAGAGAACTGCTGCCTTACTCGATGGACCGGACGCCCGAGCAGGCGGGCGTGGTAGGATCTCGCACGAAGAATCATTCACCGTATCGTTCGTGGAACAGCTAAAGAAAGGGCTGGCCTGGCGAATTCCGCTCGCTAGGCGCCCGCGGGTCGTTTCTGAGGCCAAGGAAACTCTCGGCCCGTGACACATGTAACAAACACACATGCAAGAGCAGCAAAGGACCCCCAACTTGCCTCTAGACCACACAAACGGCGGCACGTGGCGGCAAACACAGCGGTCCGACGGCGGCTCCTCCTCGGCTCCTCCTCTCTCTCGGCCACTCTCCCTCTCTTGGCCACTCTCCCTCTCTCTCGAAACCTCTCTCTCTCTCTCTCTCTCACTCTCTCTCTCGGCCGAATGGGGTAACCGGCCACCCCTCTCTCTCTCTCTTCCCTTTTATCCCCCCTAATTCTCATCATTAGCAATGATTAGGTTGCCTTATCAATGGCCAATGCATGCCATTCTTCTTGCCACTTGTTACAACACATGCATGATGGGCTTTGAATTTGGGCTTGGGCTTGGGCCTCCTTTGTGGCCGGTCGACCACTCCTTCTTGGGCCTCCATGGGCCGGTTAGCTTGGCCCACTAAAGCTTAGGCCAATGGGCCTATGGCCCAACCCAAAAAAATTGACTTTTCCCCCCCTTTTTTTTTTTGAATTTCTTCTATAATTTTTTTAAGCTTTAATTTTCAACATGGCCAAAGTCTTGTGACATTTTATTTATTGAAATTTTAGTCTATAAAGTGCATGGCCAAGCATAGATTATTATCATTAATCTATCAAATTTAAAATCTCACAAACATGTGCACAAATCATCTAATCTTAAAAAGACTAATGGTTAAAGCATAAACCATAGGTAAATTTCATTACCCAATTAGATACTTTAACACACCTTATAACTTGACTTTGAATTTTGGGATGCCACAGTAATTATCTTCAAAATGATCTAAATTCCCATGGATGGAGCACTTAAAGAAATTCCGACCAACAAGCTTTACAATTGTTTTTGAAAATGATTTTTGTAAACAACTTTCAAAGGTCTTTGTCTTGTTCTTTCTTTAAATCTCAGAAAATAATTTTGAAGATCTTTTGTGATTTTGCAACCAAGACCAGATTTGTTGTAATATGGTATTTGAATTGAAAAAATAAACTTCCTTTTTCAAGTGCTCATTTTCCTTCAAAATAAGGTCTTGACTCTCTTGAGATTCGAAAAGTTTTTTCTCAAGAGTTTCAATCATTTCCTTTTGAAAAAGATCTTATTGCTTTAATTTTGAATTTTCCTTTTTCAATTTGGAAATCTTGCTAAGTGTAGGTTTGTAATCAAAACATGACTCATCTATGTAATTTGACACTTCTTCAAGTATATCGAAATTGCCTACCTCGATTTCATCTTCTGATTTTGAATTTTCCATCAAACAGTTAGCATATTCCTCATCACTTTCTTCGCATTCCATATCACTCCAGGTTTTAGCTTTCAACGCTTTCTTGCCTTTTTCATACTTGTCTTTCTTTTTCTTCAATAGAGGGAAATTCGACTTGATGTGTCATCTCTTCTTGCATTCAAAACAAATCACATCTTTGTTACCTTTTCTTTCACTAAAGTTCTTCTTTTGATTAGATGATTTGAAAGGTCTTTTCCCTTTGAATTTTCTTCCTTTTCTGGCCATCTTGTGAAATTTCTTCACCATGAGAGCCATTTCCTCATCATCTTCATCCTCATCCTCAGAGTTTGTATCATTAGAATCATAGTTAGGTTTTAACGCAATCATTTTCTTACCTCTGGATTCTTCTTTCTAATTCAGAAATTCCACTTCATATGGTTGAAGTGTTCCCACTAATATGTTTATGGCAAGTAGTGAGATCCTCTGAGTTTTCCAAATGGACATTTTGATATTATTAGCCACGAAGGATTTTGTTCACTTTCATGGAATTAGGTACTGGTTGTCCTTGTCGCGCCAGGCCATTGACGATGTCAGTGAATCTATTGAATATATCAGTCACTAATTCATCTGTCTTCATTTTGAAAGATTCATATTACTCGAGCAAAATGTTTATCTTGGTTTCCTTCACTCGATTGGTTTTTTCATGCGCCACATGCAACATGTCCCAAATTTCTTTATCTTGGATAATTCTATCTTAGACATGGCTTCGACCTCAAGCTTTTTGCTGTCCGTGTCCTTTTTGGAGGAAGAGGCTCCAAGCCTAACACCCTTCAGAACTACATCCCACTCCAAGGGATCATTGGATCTAATGAATGCTTTCATCTTATTCTTCCAGATGTTGTAGTCTTTTCCATCGAAGTATAAAGGCCTTGTATCACTCTGTCATTCCACAAATCCTAGTGCAATAATGCTAGCCATCAAAAGATTGTTAACTCAAAAGTAATAAAGCACTTCAATAGAGAGTAACTGAACTATGATACCAATTGTCAGAGCTTAATGAATCACTTAGAGGAAGGGTTACTAGGTGATAGCGCGGAATAAAATAGATTTAATTTGGTGTGGCCCATTTGTTAACTTTTGTCTTAGTTGGGTCATTTAAAATTTAGTTTGACACATTGAAAATTCAATTAAGACATCATCCTGAATATAGCGTCATAGTTTATATTATGTAAATAAGTTTCGTTTCCCTCAATTACCATAAATTTGGCTAGAAAATGCTAGACTTATTAAGATAGATTTACAAAATTGATCCATTTAGTGATTTTTTGATTGCATCTTTTAGAGTGCCAAAAGATCTTGAAACGCATTTTTTTTTTAATAAACCAATATGTGGACGGATATGATCGAGGTTGTGTATTTTTTGAAAATGTTGGTACATTAAAGTTATTATCACAAGCGAGTGCACATCCACTATGTTCGAAGTTGATGAAGGATGACTTAATGTTGCTGAAAGTTTGTGTAACTGAGAATGGAATGAGGTGGTGCAACTTTAATAATGTCACACTTCAGTCTATAAAATGTAACTGACAATGGAATGATGTGGCGCAACTTTAATAATATGTACTCAAAATAATATGTGGCCAAAATAATACGATCTTTCCAGATCGCTTGTTTTGCAATAGCATGCATTGTGGCTGGAAGGTTTGGAATTCTTTTCTTCTTTCTAGAGAATTTGCCATGTTTCAGTTTGAATATATGTTGTTCTACAAAAACCTGAATAGAGGACGCAATTAGCTTAAACCTGAATAGAGGACACAATTAGCTGTCTTCTCTGGAAAAACAGAGCCAGGCAAATGCTACATGCAGCCTCTATTTCAGTTGTACTATTTTCTTTTATATAAGTAAAGACAATTATAAGGATAGAGCAGCGACAAATTTTCGTTTATTTCAAATAATTTAAATGCATCTCAAGAATTTAATAAACTCATACTTCAAGATTAGAAGTTGGTTCATTTTCCATCAAATATTTATCACCTACTCGTATACCAAACTTTTGAGCACATATTATTTTGAGTAATGAAGAATTAATCTGTGATATGTGGCATATATAGAGCATATCTAAGATTAGAAAGATAAAAAATAATGTGCACGAGTTCAGGAGAAACAACACAAAACACTGCACGTTTACCAGCAAACCTTTGATTGTTAATCAAAGCTATACTGAACTTTCAATTTATTACATACATCAATCCTCCTATTTTTCTGTTTGCACATGCGTAACGTGTAATTTTTTCAAAAGAAAGATCGTAATTCTTCTCATTTCTTTGGTTAAATCACTCTTTTGCCTCCATATAGGTTAAAACAAAATTAAAATTAGTACAGCGAAAGCAGAAAACAAGAGACAAATGTACTGATCACTGAATAAGATGATAACAAGAAGAAGATAGCACCAGGGGATCTCAGGGTAGTAAATTCAAAGATAAAAGTATTGAAAGGTTCAAATAAGAATATTAATAATGGAAGAAATCAGCCCTTACTAATGATTCCGCATCTACAGCTAAATCATTGAATGGCACTGCACTTTGGATCTGACTTAGCATAAGGAGGGGCCAAACTACTCGTGATGAGAGTACTCTCTAAGGATCAATGATGGACCAAGGGCACTGGCAGGGCCCAATAACATCACTCTAATCTATGAAACTTCAGGAAGAACCTCAGGCTCATTAGTCATCACTCTATCCTTTATGACATTATAGCAATAGTGTCAAGATCATATCGCACCCAGCAATCCTCTTCCTGCCAGATGAAGTGCACTTCGGGTTTACGTTCCATCACCTCCTCATAGCACTTTTCCAAAATACCTTCCCTCATAGCTTTGCTATTGCCGCACGGAAAGAATGCAAGTGCAAATTCTTTTGGCATGTCAACGAATCGAAGATATGTGAGGAGAGTGAGGCCACGGATGGCAACTAGTAATGATTGCCAATCCAAACGCTTGCAATTGTTAATGATGAGACTTTGAAGGCAAGGCATTGCTTGACCATGCATCGACACAAATCTCAGATTTTTCAAATCGACGAGGAACAAAGTCTTGAGCTTTGGGAACCCTCTGTCTCCAATAACCAATGTTTCCTCCTCAAAGGCCTCCATCAGACTAAGCTTCACGAGATTGGGCAAATTTTGGATAGCAATTAGGGGGCTAGAATTCAATCCAGTCCATGACAAACTCATTTTGGCCAAATTGTTCAGCAAGGAAAGCCAATGAGGTAGCTTCTTTAGACGTCCTTGGATATTTAGAGTTCGAAGGAGGAGGGGAGGTGAAGATAGAAAATCCAAATCAATAACCTCAGACTCACTTTCTGCTGTCACGCTTAGTGTTCGAAGGTCAGTTATCTTCTCGAGGGAGTGGCATAGTTCCTTTGCATCAACTGTCTTCACCTCCATTACACCCAACCTCCTTAGTTGAATTAACTCTCCTAGCTCTTGCATTGTCGTCTTACTCTGACCACCTCCAGCTTTTATACAAGTCAATTTCTGTAGTGATGTTAGCCCTCCAATGCCCCGGGGAGCTAAAAATCCCTTAAGAAAATCAAAGGATGTCATTCCTGTATAACTGTATGCCAACAGATACTGTAATTTCTTAAGCTTGGTTATCTCCACAGGTAGCTCAGAGACCAATGTATGTTTAAGATCCAGAGTCTCCAAATTTTGGAGTTTCCCAATTGACCTAGGAATGATGCACACGTTGGTCCCTCTCAAACTTAGATACTTCAAGTGGAAAAGAACAAGTACCTGTGAGGGGAACTTTTGAAGGGATGAACCTGTCAGATCTAACACCCTCAGCATCCTAGAGCCAATTGGGAAGAATTGCTCATCTGAGGTTGACAATTTTCCAGACTGAAAAATAAGTAGAGAGTGTAGGCGGGGGAGATTTAGCTGGTTTAGTGCGTTGTTGTAGGTGTATTGGACCGACAAACGTCGGACTTTTTCGTGCAATTCTTTTTTCTGCTCAGATGTGAAGCAAACAAAGTTTTCATGCCTTAACCTAGAAAGGATATTTTCACGCAATAGGTCATGTACCTTGCAGCGTCTTATCCTTCCCCGTGAATATGTTTCTGCAATTTGCACCAAACTTCTATTTATAAGCTCCTTCAAATATCCTTCAGCAACCTCCTCTCGTGTCATCCCTTCTCTTTCCTCAACAAATCCTTCTGCAATCCACAGACGGATGAGTCTCATACACTCAATCACATGATCCTCTGGAAATACTCCAAAGTACAAAAAGCAGCCTTTCAAGTTATAATGCAAATCATTGTAGCTCAAGCTGAGGATTTTCCTAAAATTTTGCATCTTGTCATTGCTTTCTAATTCTGCGGCAAGGCTGCTAGAAATCATTTTCCATTCGTGGGCATCTTTAGCAAGGAGAAGACCACCAATTGCCACTATGGCAAGTGGTAAACCATCACATTTTTTCAAAATCTGTCGAGCAAGGTCTTCTAGGTGAGGAGGACAGGGTTTCCCCCAGAATGCTTTCTTGCAGAATAAGGACCATGAATCCTCTGAAGACAGGGGCTTACAGGTATAAACTTTGGATTTGTTGGATAAGACCGTAGTAACATCAGCTACGCGGGTAGTGATTAATAATCGGCTACAGAAACTGCTATTGGGCATTGCATTTTTTATACCTTCTAGCGCTTCCTTGTCCCATACATCATCTAGAACAATGATGTATCTCTTTTGTTGCAGAAAGTCTTTCACCATCTGCTTGAGAGTCGTGCTTCTCATGATTTCGATTTGAGGGACCGATTGCCGATTTTCTCTATGAAGTTGTATAATCATGTCCCTCAAAATATCGTCAATCTCATAAGACTGTGAGATATTGATCCATGCATGGCTTTGGAAGTAGGCTTTTACTCGCTGATTATCGTAGACTCTTCCTGCCAGAGTGGTCTTCCCTAAACCCCCCATCCCTAAGATTGATACAACTTCGAGTCCAGGTTTTCCGTCAATGAGCCACTCAATAATCTCTTCTCTTGGCTCCTCAATCCCCACCAGTTCACCTTCCTCGACTAGAAAAGCGTCCTCCCTGAGATCCTGCCGTGAGGTGCCTCTGGTGCATGAGCTTGCACTTTGCTTTGTGCAATACGACTTGAAATGGTATCGCTGATGTCCTTCGCCAATGCAGCTGATTCTTGACTTGATATCAGCTATCTCGGAGGAGATATGATGGCGTGCTTTCAAGTTCTGTATGGATGATTTGATCTTGCGAAAGTAGCCCATGAACCCATGCCCGTGATCTCTTGCCAACTTGAGCATGAATTCATCTAGAATATCCTCCGTGTCGTATGCAATCTCTACGACCTGTTTTACCCATACCTTCAACTCAGGGTCATCTTCTTGTGACAACTCAGCACTTGCTAAGAAGGCCTTCATGCGCTCAAACTCATGTCTGATGAGTTCAAATTCTCCACGTACCCCTTTCAATAGTTTCACCTCTTTCCCAACCAACTCGGCAAGCTTCTCGACCAAAGAGGACAGCGTGGATTCTGCCATTTCTCTTGCTCACCGATCTCGCGAGATCAAAGCTTACTCAAGAAGGAAAGAGGTTAGAGCAGCTTTATCGATCACCGTTTGAAACTTAAAGAAAGGATCCCTTTGAATGAATATCCAAATGGGCGTTGAGCTCATCTACTCGACAAAGCCTTGCTACGATTGCGCTAACAAAGTAAAGCCAGCTATGGTTGGGCCCCAGTGCAAAATTCTTTTATTTTGAGAAAAAGTTGGATGCTTGGGTAGTGCTGAGTAGGCCATACTTGAGTCCAATAGGTGAATGTCACGGGCGCAGATGCGGCCCACCCCTCAGAAATTTGCAGTCTTTAATCATTCTCTCTTCTTCTCCGTTGCTCTGTCTACGGTGGCTTTCCCTTGCCTCTAGTTTGCAAATAGATGTTCAGTCAGATGGGGAGCATTTGGGTTGTTATCTCGAAATTTCGTAATTTTGCCTTTTTCTGTAGAAATGATTTGCTAAAGTGAAGTCTTTACGAAATTGAATCATGTCAAATAATTTCCTTGATTCCATAAAAGGACAACAAAATTTTACTAAGAGCTCCACTTCAATTTGTTAATAGCGTGTTCAACCAAATGCTAAAAATTTGGGTTCTTACCTTCGAAATTTTGTAATTTTACGTTCTATCGTAGTGATGATTCATTGAAGTGAAGTCTTTACAAAATCGAATGATGCCAATAATTTTCTTGATTCCATACAAGGGCAATAATTTTTCACTAAAACTCATTTATGGTCTGTTGATGGCGTGTTCAATTAGATAAGGAATATTTGGGATTTCAACCTCAGAAATTTCGTAATTTTGCCTTCTGCTACAGAGATGATGTTCTGAAAGGAAGTCCTTACAAAACCATATATGTCAAATAATCTGCCTGATTCCATGCAAGGGTCAAAAATTTTCACGGAGAACTTCTTTTTGGTCTATAAACGGCTTGTCCAATTCCTGCGTCTTTAGAAGACTGAATCATGTCAAACAATTTGCTTGATTCCATACAAAGGTGACCAATTTTCATTGACAACTCCCGCTGGCAAACTTAAACCACTTGCAAGGGAAATCCATAGCCTATCTGACGAAGGAAGGAAGGGAGAAAAATCGTGAAGAGAGAGAGCAACGGAGAAGAAAAGAAAAAGGGGATTTTTCTTTTATATATATTTTCGAAGTGTGCGCTCCACCTGCACACATGACAATCATCCGATCAACTTTATATATGGCCTACTTGGCACTACTTTAGCACTCAAGAGTTTCTTGCACTGCCGCCTTGATTATTTGCCGACAGCAACATTTGGAAAGTGGAAAGTTCCAGACAAAACAAAATTAGAACTATGCGTTAAAAATTTCTTATTCTAATATAAATGCAGATGAAAATTCTCCCAACGGTAAATTTTTAGAGCATATGGCCGTCGCAATAGCCTCTCACAAATTTGTAGTTCTCTTGATCATCGTAGTAACTTGTTTTTTTTTGAACGAGGAGAACTCCTAAAATAAAGAGAATGGCTACTCGCAAGAAAATTTACCGACCACGGACAATTTCTGTCAAAACGCACCGTGGAATTCTTCTCAGTTTGAGCTGTTGCTACCTGCAACTCTAGAAAACGCTTTACGGATGGAGATTATATTTTGAGATGAGGGGCCTCATGTATCGAAAGACAAGGCATCTATATTTTTTCTTAGTAAGTTACCCATGATTTAACCCTCTACTAAGTTTCGCTCTGTGTCGTTAAATCCTTGAACCTACTTACTAAAATTATTGTATCAAGTCCTTCCGTTATTGGCCGTTGACCATTCTGTTGAATTGCCCAAGTGGCATAGCGGGTGACCCCTCAACCCTTGCCACCCTCTCCACCTAGATTCCCCCGAACTAGCATAATCACGATACATGGAGGCTTGGAGAAAGGCCAATCTAAGATGAGAAAATGGATATAGCACAAGTCCTAATCATCCGACCAATTCCATGTAATTGGTTGGGTTGTCCAATTTGAGGATGAATTTGAACTGATTTATGTGTCAGATCTATTTTGTTGTGAGGGCTTCTCCTATGTAATTAAAATTAGCCGTTGAATGTCTTATTTGATCCTATATGATTAGGTAATAAATATGCCCGAGTGATCAAATTAAGTCACCCTACAACCTTGAGAAAGTTGAGAAAGTTCACGTATATGGCAATGTAAAGGCATTCTAATTTAAAAAGGAGGACTGCAATACCTACTCTGTTCATGAGCCATGTGTCTATCCTTTGAAATCATTTGCACCACTAACAATTGTCCATCTGAATGACACAAGATACCTACCAATTTTAATAGTTCTGATGAACACAAGGTATAGGGACCCTCTTGATACAATAATTTCCGCATGATACCGTGACCTAAATATCATATAATAATAATTTCTCTTACTCAGTGATCTCGTGAGATCAAAGCTTACTGAAGAAGAAAAGATGCTAAAGCAAATTTTTGTCTAGGACAATCTGAAATCAAAAGAAAGGATCCTTTTGAATGAGTATCCAAATGGGCTTTGAGCTCATGGAATCAAGCAAATTATTCCAAAAGACGTCACTTCAACAAATCATCTCTACAGCGAAAGGCAAAATGAAATCAGGTTTTTCTTTTTGAGAAAATGTTGGGTGCTTGAGTAGTGCTAAGTAGGCCATAATTGAGTCCTTTGTATGATTGTCACGGGAGCAGATGGAGCCCAGCCTTTAGAAATTTGCAGAGTCTCTAATCATTCTCTCTTCTTCTCCGTTGCTCTCTTTAAGCTGGCTTTCCCTTTGCTTTTAGTTTGCAAATAGATGTTCAGTCAAATGGGGTATGCTTGGGGATTTTACTTGGAAGTTTTGTAATTTTACCTCTCGCTGTAGAGATGGTTTACCCAAGTGACATATCCACAAAACCGAATCACATCGCATAATTTGCTTGATTCCATAAGACGGCAAATTTTTTTTACTGACAACTTGACCTTGCTTTGTCAATGACGTCTTCAACAAATCATGTTATGGTTTGATGCTAATCAAATAATTCAGATCATGTTGAAAAAGTTGGAAAAAAAGATAAAAATAAAAATGAAAAGACCAGCTTAGGGCCCACTGCTCCACCTGTAGTGGTTGACTTATAGGTCCCATCGTTGACTTGATATTTTGCGGTTTTCTTTTCTCCTGGATTATATTGATTATTTTCCCATCTCTATGAGAAAAGACTCTTACCTTGAATGACGACTCCACTCCTATGTTACAGCCTCGATTGCGATACCAAGCAAACGGCCAAGTAAAGCCAGCTGCATTTCACTGGACCGTAGTGGTAGATTTTTATATTGCACTGTCGTTGGAATGATCATTCTAGCCGACAAGTGGGACTTGGCAATTTGCTACTCGTCAACTCACAATCCAGTCAGCAGTGGAAGCGAGCGAGAGAAACCCCTGGTGAATTTTGGCCGGAACGCACCGGGGAATTCTTCTCTTGTTAACGCCATTGCCTTCTTGCATCTCCAGAAAACGCCTTGTGGACGAAATATTGATCTCGATTTGAGGCCTTATGTATCTCAGGAAAAAACATATCTCTATTTTCCTGGAAAAAAAGTTCGACATTTTCTCAGAGGGTTAAGTTTTGAATTACTCCTCTAACGTTCGCTTTTTGTGTGATTGAGTTTTTTAAACTCGGTGAAATTGTTGATATAAGTCTTTTCGTTAGTAGCCCGTCAAATCGCTTGAGTGACAGAGTGAACATCTCCTGAATCGTTGCCGTCCTGCTTTGCCTAGGTACCTCCGAATCAACCTAATCATGGTCCGTGGGGGCCAGGAGGACGGTGAACCTGAGATGAGAAATGGATAAAGTACAGGTCCTAATCATCTGATCTAGTTCCACGCTGTTGGATTTTCCAGTATGAAGAAGTGTGTGAACCGATTTACGTGCTAGATTTGCTTTGTTGGAGGGCATTGATCCTTACCTCATATCTTCTCTATAAGTAATTAAAATCAGCTATTAGATGTCATTTTTGATCCGCTGTGGTTAGGATAATTAATAGGCCCAAGCAACCAATTTAAGTCATCCCATAACTTTGGGAAATTGGAGAAATTTCACATTTATTGCATTGCAGAGGCACTCTAATTTATATGGAGAACTATAATGCTCATCACCGTGAGTATTATGGCATGAGATTAATGTCTACGCTCTGGATCCACCTGCACAACTAAAATTTGTGGATTGCAATGAATTTCACATATCCATACAATAATTATCATATTTGACTATGATATACGCTTAGATTTTGATATATTTAAAATAGATTATTAAACTAAAGATGATGCATAGTAACTCATTAAAAAGGATTTTTTTTAATAAAAAAAAAAACTCCTCGTGAGGTGTAGCTAAAGTTATGTCAAAAAGGCCTTCATGCGCTCAAACGCATCTATAATGAGTTTAATTTCTCCATGTACCCCTTTCAATAGTTTCACCTCCTTCTTGACCAACATTGCAAGCTTCTTGACCAATTCTCTTGCTCCCTGACCTCACAAGATCAAAGCTCAGGCAATAAGGAAATAGGGTATAGCCGTTTGCTATTACAGTCGAGACTAAAAGAAAGAATCCTTTGAATGAACATACGAATGGGCTAGAGCTTGGCTACTCGGCCGAAAGTCCTTGTATGACTTTTCCACTCTGATGATACAAACAATAATTGCGCTACCTAAGCATAATAACAACTGCCAAGTAAAGCCAGCTACATTTCGTTTGGCCCCAGTGGCAATTATTGATCTGCTGCATTGATGATTCCTGCCGACAAAAGCATTTGCCATTCATGGACTTGGCACTTTGCTACTCGTGCTAGTCAACTCATAATCCAATCAGCTATGGACGCGGGGATTTAGTTGGAAACTAGGGAGCCAAACTGAAAGCGAGCGATGCAAAAAGATAATAAGTATGCTTAAAAATTTCCTATCATGATTAAATGCACAGAAAAATATCTCACAAGATAAAATTATGAGCATATGGCCGTGGTAGTAACCTCATACGGATTGGTAATTGGTACTTCTTGTGGTCATCGTAGGAATGTTCTTAGTTCCAAAAAAAATAAAAATAAAAAATAAGGAAGAAAAAAAGAAACTTAGAGGGTGAATGATAACCATTTTGATTAGAAATTAATTTTTGGAAGAGAAATAGATTTTTCTATTTCTATTTCTAAAAGAGTTTCGAATAAAAATAATCATTTGATAACTAAGACAAAATGTATATTCTAAAAATAAAAATTCGTTTGATAACGACACAAAATTCTTTCTTTTGGACAATGACGGATCAACGGTCGGTAGGCAAGGCGATCGGCGGCGTCCGTGGCAACAACAAAGAGGCGACCAGCGACGGTGTTCAGTGGTCGATGACCAGTGGCGACCAATGGATAGTGGTCAACGGTAACGGATGAAGGACCGATTGACGAACGATGAGAAGAATTTTTATTTTTCATTTATATTCCAGAAATAGAGAAGTAAAAAAAGTTACTTCTTATTTCTATTCCAAACCTATTTCTAGAACAATAATTAATTTTAAAAATAGAAAAATGAAATAATTTTACCAAACGGATTTCTATTCCTTAAAACAAGTCACGGAATAGCAAATTTATTTCTAGAACAGAAATTACTAGTTGTCATGCACCCCCTTATCAAACACGGAAAGCTTCAGCCCCAATGCAGCGTGGAATTTTTCTCTATTAATGCTATTGCTTCTTCCTAGATCATTGTGATCCACAAGTTCTTGTGGTGTAGATCTCATAAAATAGTGCCTCAGTGGGATGGGCATTGTACCGAGTGTTCGATATAGTCCTCCTCTTAAACTAGAATGCCTCTACACCTACAAGTGAACTAGACGTGGTCTTATTTGATTGAATGAGTAGTTTTCATGACCATGGTGCGAACCATCTGCTTAAAGTGACGGTGGCACTGGCGAGTACGTGATGTTCTTGTATTTATTGGTAGGGCTGACCATATGCGGAGGGGGTGGCGACCTCGCGGTGACCCTGATCACAGCATGCTTGAGCTCGTATGAACCTGAGGAAACTCTTTTTTGCAGATGGCATTGATGGCCCAAAAGGAGCTTCTCTTGGAAAGGCTTTGCCCATGACATGACACGTAGAAGTAGCCCATGAATCATCAAGCAGGCCAGTGATGAACCGTGTGACCCATTTTACTGTGTATCCTGTAGTAGAGACATGCACAAGGAGGTGGGACAAATACAAAAGAAATCCTCAACTTATTATATGGATATCAATTTATTTCTGACCTTTTTAATTTGGCTAATATAGTTCTAAAACTTTTAACGATTTTACCAATATAATTATTGTAACTAATTTTTGCCAAAAATCACTAATGTGACGCTAGTCATTTTACGTAGGATGTTGCTAACATAGATAATTTTTATGATTTTTTTATAATTTTTTGATTTTTTTTTTTTACCTCTTCCTTCATTGGTTGCAAAAGCGTGATGATAAGCCAATGACAAGCCACAAGTGAGGGTTAGTGAGGTTTGCCCTCGTCAAATTTGGTAATGGTCAAACTTGCTAGCTTCTAGTGAGGCTCGACCTTATTGGATCTCATCATTGCCAAAGTTTGACAACTGGTAAAGGAAAAAAAAAAGGAAAAATTCAAAAAAAAATTAATAAAATTTGTTCACATCAACTGATCGCTATACTACGTAGGATAATCGATATTCACATTGGCGACTTCATATCAATTTTGATCGAAATGATTATATTGGAAAATTGTTAAAAATTTTATGATTAAATTGATCAAATCAAAATATTTAATATTGAATCAATATCCGTACAATAGAATTAAGACTTTTTTGGCTAAATTTTTTGTAAGTGATAGACTCAATCTCAAGAACAACTTTAATTCTTTTGACCAAGAGTACTTGATTGAGTCAAATCATTTGCATTACCTACGAGAGGTTGGCATGGGAAGAAAAATGAAAAAGCAAATCAGTTTATGATGGGGGCTCAAATGGGAACCCAAATCTAACGCCAAACAACAATTGTAACGTTCATACTCACCAAAACTAAAGTTGTATTTTTCATACATAGGAAATAAGAAAACACCAATAGTGTGGACAACATATATAAAAGAACTTAGACCGATGATAAAGTTGCGGCTGTAAACTTAATTTTGTCTTAGTTGGTTCATTCAAGATTTAGTTCGATCGTGCGGAAATTGAATCAAAAATCATATGAATATAATGTTTTTTTTTTTTGGTAACCGAGGATTCGCCCTGAGCCCCATTTCACTTATGCTATTTGGGGTCACACGGCCCTCCGGTGCAAGCATTGGTGGACCTCGTTGGAGCTATTTGGATGACTATACTTTGGGGGAAGCTGGCCTAGCAATCCACTATCAGGGCCCCCCACTTAAATCACTAACAACGCGGGGATTCGAACTCTTGACTGCAATGAAGCAGGAGAGAACGAATACCAACACAACTGCCCACGAGTGGGTATCTGAATACAATGTTAAACCTTATGTTATCTAAATAAGTTTTGTTTCCCTTAATTACCATAAATTTGGCTGGAGAATGCTAAACTTGCTAAGACTGATTTACAAAATTGGTAGGTTGCGATCATTTGGACTGTCAAAGGCTCTTGAAACGCATTTCTTAGTAAATCAGTTTTTTAAACTTCCATATAAAGAAAATACCAGGTGCATTTTTTCTTCTTTCCAAGTAAATAGTATTTTTTTTGGTAAAGGGTAAGAAAGTAAATAGTAATTTGATTTTGCTAAGACAAGATAGTTTGGTGGTCCAACTA
This sequence comes from Eucalyptus victrix, assembly GCA_016097545.1. Taxonomy (NCBI): domain Eukaryota; kingdom Viridiplantae; phylum Streptophyta; class Magnoliopsida; order Myrtales; family Myrtaceae; genus Eucalyptus; species Eucalyptus victrix. The sequence goes on from CM027842.1 coordinate 53,334,932, forward strand.
CACGGGGCATACTGTAGATTCGTTTCCATTATTGTATATTGAGAAGGTTCTTAAATAGACTCAATTCAAGTAGACCAACATGATCATAAGCATTCATCATGTTGATCCACATAGCCAAGTTATCATAGGAGTCCTAATGGAACCATAGCTACTGCTCGTTTGAGCGGGTCCGTTACCACTGATTCATCACGATTCTGATAGGAGTAATACCCAGCATTATCTTATGTCATGGAACTAAGGCTTTCCAAAGTCAAGGAGCGACTGAGGACTTTGAGCATGTATCGATGATGGCTCGAGAATAAGCCCTATATCACCAAACCAACCTTTGCGGGGTCTTTCCCTCTCAATTTTCTGAACAAGCTTGGAGGAGAATTGTGGAGTTGTATGCCCTTTTCAAACCCGAATGTTGTTGGGCTATCAAGGAGCTTCAGGATAGTAACTTTAGGACAGTTTCGGTGAATTTGACTTTGAATAATTTAGTTTACACTATATTTGGCAAGCGCGAGATCATCCATCTCGTGATAAAATACGCCACATTTTCTAGAGGAATGTTAAATTTGCCATGTCGTCTTCTTGCTTTTAAGATTATTTTTGCATTTTGCCACACTATCAAGACTAAATTTGAGAATGATTTAAGTGGGTTGAAACTTGAAGTCTGAATTTAGGAACAAGATCTGAATTTGAGAATGATTTTGCCATCTATCCGGTATCCATAGTTTCTTCAGCGTCGGAATTTTTTTAAAATTTTTTTTTATAAATATTTTAGCAAATGGAAAGCAAACAGAGCTTCGCCAATCAAGACAAGGAGAAAGAAAACCAAAAATACCGAACGTAGAAATTAGCAGCTCATCGCAGAAAGTTGGCCCGTACCTGCAGATGCAGCAGCCATGGGCTTCTCTGCTCGTGTAAGGGATCAAGAGCATCGAGGGCGGGTCTTGGCCTGCCCCAATTCGAGGTTCGGTTTAGGGACTCTCTTCCACACTTCTAATTTCGTGCCGAAGTTCGAACTTTTTTCGTTTTTCGCTGTTACCCAGTCTGAAACGAGAAAGGAGTGAATTTGTTAATCGAGCCCTTTGATCTACTAATTTGATCTGTTCACAGTGTTTTTCTATCTGGGTTCTTGAAGTTTTCGGTGATTGTTTAGTTTTCTATTTCCAAATTCTGTTTTGGATTGTGGAGTTCAAAAGATGCAGTGAAAGGTGAGAGAACCTGCAGAGACTGGCAGGGAGAGAAGGTTAACTACTGAAATTGTACATTGTTTACTCATAGCACTTGCGAAAGAGAGAAGGGCCTTTTGGTCGGCGCAATATCTGCTTTTGACTTTCGCTGACCAGTTTGCGCCACACCGATGTTTCATGCTTCACAAGTTTAAAGAAAACTGCCCGATAGGTTTGCAGAGAAATAACAACACGAACAAATTGAGACAGAAGTACAGCACAAGTGCCATAACTTGGCACGGGGGGACACTTAGGTGCCATAACTTCAAAACGGTACACTTAAGTGCTTTTTTTTTTTTTCTAGTGGGACACTTAAGTGCCACCTCCGGCGACCCTTGCCGAAAATCCTAGTGGCTATATTTTATTATTATTTTTTGCCTACGTGGCTCGTCGGAAAGCTGAGTCGGCTCTAACACACCAGAAATGACGTCGTCTACATAATAAAAGCCCCAAATCTTCCAAAAACGATGTCGTCTCCGCAAATGCCCCATATCTAAAACCCTAAATCGGCCAAAATCCCTATTGAAGTGCTCGAATTCAAGTCTCAAACCCTAATTTTCATTTGCCCAAAATTCCTTCGTCGAATCTTGGAAATGGAGAGCAGGACTCGTAGCAGCGCCTTAATTTCCTCTCACCGAAGCGAAGGAGAAGGCCAACGTTTCTGTTTTTGTGGGTTACCGAGTCCAAGAAGAACATCGTGGACTCAAATCAATCATGGGAGAAGATTTTATGGATGCGCCCGATATAAAGAAGCGTCGAAGTGCAAATACTTCAAATGGATCGATGAGAAGTTCTCTGACCGAGCCACAGAGATGATATTGAATCTACTTCATAAAAGACAGCAATCTCCATCTGTGTTCATGGACGACTTGGACGATGTTGACTCAATGCAAGCTCAAGCGTCTTCAGTTAAACTTTTCAAGAATGAAGTCTCAATGCATGCTCAAGCATCTTCAACTAAACCTTTCAAGAATGAAGTTTTAATGATGAAAATTGAACGAAAGTGTTACCAAGCGTGTATTATGGTGTTGTTTTGTTGTCTATTGTACTTTATGATGAAATGTAAAGTACTTGAAAATGAGAAAAAGTTTCTCCGACTGCCATAGTTAAAAATAGTGTTGTTCTGGATTAAACGTAGGGTTTTTTTTTTAAAGATGCGAAAAAGTTTGTGTTGTTTCACAAAATCATTGTGGCTTTATTGTTGTTTGTGCTGTCGTATGGAGTTTCCATAAGTTTACCATCATCTTCTCTGTTTTGATGCAGACCAACATATACACAAGACAAACATGAGTGATTACCCGAGTGTCATAAGTTGTATTTAGTAATCATGTAAGTGCTAGTCGCGATGAAAAAAGGATCACTTAAGTGTCAAGTTATTGTTAAAGTGATTGGTTAAGTGTCACTTGTAGTTAAAAGTGAACAGTTAAGTGCCAAGTTTTTTTAGAATAGGATCAGTTAAGTGTCAATTTTTTTGTGGGTTTTCTCTAAAAATTGAACCAGCTGCACCACCAACCATCACCATCACCACTAGCCACACTACACACTAGGCACTCCAGCCACCACCATGCTGGTAGTGTTGTTGCACAAGCTACTAGTGCAAGCTGAGCCTTGCACTAGTTTGCATCAGTACACCACATGGTGTAAGATGTGCAAACTGCACACTTGTACTAGGTGTAGGTGCAGCTGCTTAAGCCTATAACGCCCACCACAAACCGATAATCACCAGGCATCACCACCAGCCACACTAGCACCCCAGCCACCACATTAACACCCCAACAACAAACTGACTACCACCAAACATCACCATCCACCATCACCAGATACACTAGCACTCCAGCTATCACCACAGAACACCAACAACAGCAGAAACAAGTAAAAGCAGAATCCATGATAAACAACAACATAAATTGACAAGCAGCGTAAGATCATTTCATTGATATTTCATCAAGTCTGAGTCTAACAACATCAATGAATGACAAACTAAAGAAAAAAAAAAACAAAAGATGGTTATCCATAGATAGAAAGTCTAACAACATCAACGTTTACATAACTATTTTGACTCCTCAGCTCCACAAATCCTATCACATCTTATCTCATCAATCAATATGCACGACACCTCCTGTTCATGTTCCTTTCTATGGGTCTTTCACTTGATTCATAATTCTGGCACTCTTTCTAACTGGACGTGCAACTTCTTCTTCAACCTTCTCAGTATCCACTAACTCAGATGGAGCTGCAAATGTCCTAGGTCGAATTGAATCAAAAGAAGCTGGAGCTGGAGCTGGAGCTGGAGCTGGAGCTGGAGCTAGAGGTGGAGCTGGAGCTGGGTTCTTTCTTTTCTTTTTTGTTGGCACAGTTGATGTTTTCTTTTTTATTGGTGCAGCCGTCGATTCTTGAGTTGGGCCTGAGATAAGAACCTCTGAACTTCTCCCATGCTACAAAAAAAAACAATAAATTGTTAGCAAAAATCTATAGCATAAATTAAAATTAAATTAAATGCAGCCAATAAAACTTACATTGAGAATAACTGTTCCAGTACGCTCATCTGTATAAAGGCCATAGCCATATTATCTTAACCTCTTCCCAAGTGCCCCTCTTGTTTGAATAGGGGCGTCACTTTTAGGAACTTGTGATTTGTTGTCCCTTTTTCCTGCTTTCTTGGGCCCTTTAACTACAGCCGGGGCTTCTTCAACCAATTGTGCTGGGCGTCTTCTAGATGGCCTTTGTGTACTACCCCTTCACCTGGCCTTGTTCTAGTTGTCCTTCTGTGTAGCCCTTCAACTTCAGTGACACCTCCTTCTGGTGGTACTGGTGGTGGTACTTGTGGTGCCCCTTGTAGTGATTCTTCTAGTGGCCCTTGTGATGATCCTTGAGGTGGCTCCTATGATGGCCCTTCAGTTGGCAGTTGAGTTCCAACTTGCTTTCTTCGAACTTGAGAAAGAGGCCAAAAGATACCATAAATATAATATCGAGACATATAATAATAAAAACTGAATACAAATTGGTTGAATTTACCACTGGGTATTTCTTTCGCTGCTGAAGAACAGTCGACTGCACTGGCCGTGATCTTTGCTTGGGCTAATCCTTCAGCTGGCCTTGATCTTTGCTTGGGTCAATCCTTGGTGGCCATGATCTTTGCTTGGGCCAATCCTTCACTGGTTGTCTTCTACCTTGCCTTCTTCGAGCATTGCATTCGGTTTCATGACTTGCGAGGTTCTTCTTGTGACATAACAAACACATTACATACAAGGCCAAATAGGATAATATGTACATTTTTATGATAAACGACAAGAAAGCAACATAAACATAAAATAAATTTCATGACTTACTGGGGTTCTACTTGTTGACTGAAGAACAGTTGACTCACTTGGCCCTACTGTGTGCATTTCTCCAACTGTCTCTTCACTAGGCCCTTCACCTTGCCTCAATGGTTGTTGTTGCTTCCTCAATTGACAACCTTTAATATTGTGGCCTATTAGGCGACAATAAGAGCACGTGATCTTTGCACCCTGCCTACTCATTCTTTGCTGACCCGAGACCTCTCCCTCCGCCATTCTTCGTCTTCGTTTTGTCCTTCCAATTTTCTTCTTCAGTGGCAAAGGTTGAGGTGCTTCATGATCCGTGAGCTCCCAAAACTTGCTACTTCTAATTGGCTGCATTATGAACTGATAAGAAGCAAGATATTTTGATTTATGGTACCAATCATCGATGTAATCATCTGTATTGTCGCCCTTCAACTGGATGGCACATATGGCATGTGCACATGGAATTCCACTTACTTGCCATGCTCTACATGAACATTTCCTACTTCCTAGATTGACAACATACTTATCTGTACCCTTCATTATCTCATATCCGTCATCTCCATTCCAAATGGGATGACAATGCGTACTTGCAGCCAAGTTCTCATCCAATTTCTTGGCAATCCTAGGACCATATTGTCTTGTCCACTTTGCAACCCCATCTCTTTGTTTCTGCAGCCGAGTCATAACTGCAACTCGTATATCTTCAAGCATTGAGATGACTGGTTTGCATCTGGCATCTATTATCTTCGAATTAAAGACTTCACAAATGTTGTTGTCGATGTTATCACACTTGAACTCCTCACTGAAGAATGCCCTGCACCAATGCTTCGGTTCTAGTTGAAATAGGGCAGCACAACCTTCCTTTGTCAACTGAAGCAGTCCTTATTTGGCTATTCTAAAATCAGTCATGTTTGCACTCTTTGCTAATTGCCAAAATTGCAATTGCAGCTTATCCCCTTTATAGTTCTTTGCCCAATTTCTGTATATGTGCCACGCACACATTCGATGTTCAGCATGGGGCAACAACTCGGCTACTGTCGGAACCAATCCCTGCAATAATTCAAAGTAAGAAATACTAGAGCAAATTACATGTTCATATTACAAAGCAAAGCAAACTATTAACTAAATTTTTCAAAAAGCAAGCATTACCTTTTGTTGGTCGCTCATGAATGCCCACCCTTCCCCGTTTGTTATCTCCAAGTCATCCATCAGATTTTTCAAGAACTAGGACCAATTGTCCTTGTTCTCAATCTTTACAATAACCCAAGCTAGTGGGAACATTTGGTTATTCGCATCTCTTCCAATCGCTAACAACAATTCTCCCTTGCACAAGCCTTTCAAGAAACAGCCGTCCAATCTTATAATCCGTCTACAACCAGCTAAAAATCCGCATCTGCGTGCATCAAAGCACACATATAACTTATCGAACTTGGTCCCATGATCAGGAAGTGGTCTCTCAATCACCTCTACATACACTCTACTTGTAGGATTTTGCAGCCTACACTCCCAAGCATACTCCCACACCTACCCATATTCCTTAGCATACTGACCAATAAGTATCTTTATCACCTTTTTCTTTGCTCTTTTGCACTGATTCCTAGATACATTGATGCCTACACGCTCCTTGACCAGCATCCTAAAGTTAGCAATTTTTATCTTAGTCATCACCTTGATCAGATCGAAGAAGTGCTTGGACAACCATGCACTTGTTACCCGTTTGTTTTGAAAATTAATGGAACAAGTGTGTTTCTCTTGGTAGGCTCTAATATAAAAAGACCCACTCTTCTTAATAAACGCACTGTAAATCTTCCATGGACAGTTTTGCTGCGAACACCTAGCTCTTACAAATTTCTTGGTATTTCTAATGAAATCAATATTTTTTTATGCAGCAATGGAGTTCTTCAGTATAGCTTCCCTAAATTGTATCGCATCATGGAATTTCATACCTACTGACAAAGTAGGAGAGGCAACAAATGGATCATAGGAAGGAAACTTACTTTTCCTTCTACGCACAGCTCGTTGATCTTCTTCAACTTCGTCTTGGGAAGTTGCGGTGTCGATGCTTTCTTCATAATCTGTCTCCAGGACCTGGCCAGCAACACCAACATCTGCAGGGCCTTCGTCTCTATTTAGATGAACAGCTACATACAAAGTTGCAAATCTATCTAACAAAAAGTCCCTTTGTTTTTTCCTTGACTATGTAAGCTCCTCATCGTCGGCATCATTTAAGATTAATAAATTTTCAACTTTAACAGCCAACCCTTCATCGTCATCGTCATCATCACCGTCACTGGATTCAGCTACTTCCCAATCTAATTCAGTGATTGTGACATCACCCATGTCACAATCGCTCTGGTGAACAGCATCTGCGCCCCTCTCCTCCCCATCCTGTCCATCATGCCCTACTTCATTCCTAACCTCAGTACTAGCTTGAATACCATCTCCTCCTTCTCCTACTTGGGTATTATCTCTGTCATCATCTTCGTCCTCACTATCACTATTGTTTTCAACAAACACTTTCGCCTCTTCGCCATGAAGATAATGATATAAGACATCCCTAAAACCATTATCATCTTCCAAAACTCTCAAACCATCTCTCAAGCCTTTCCCAGTGACACAGTACATTAACTTTTGTACTCTACAAGGCAAAAATGTCACTATATCCCTAACAAATCCAATATAAGATGCCTTCTTTATATCTACAAAGATAGTACCCTCATTCCCCCCTCATACTCCCACTCATCCTCCCCAATCACAAAATCTCCACCATAGTAAACGATGACAGCAACATAGTCTTTATGCGCCATTTTACGCAACAAAAGAGGACAAATATACAATTAACTTTTGGGACCACATTCACAAAGAATAGACAATTGCAAGTGGAGGTCCCTACACTCTTTATTAAAGAAAAGAAAAGAAGAAAGAGAGAGGGAAGATGCGGTCGGACGACATTGCTACTGACTTGAAAACAAGAGGCCTCAGGACAAGGACAAATAAAAATAAAGATGGGACTACCCGACAACTGCTTTGATTATGCCGTCGCATTCCTTTAAAATATGGAGAGATTCCTCAGCATGGGTTCTCAACAATGCAATTTATTAAAAAAATTATCCAGAAGTCCCCATCCCCACAACCTTCGATTCGAACATGTCCAAAGTCCAATACTCTGAACCCTAACAATCACCAATCATCGCACATTTCACATCCGACCACTACAAATTACTTTCGCACATCACAATTCAACACCCTGAATGAATCACACATCACAGTGGATGAGGCAACGTCGAGCCCTACACCGAGCACTAATTTTCCCCCCGCCGAGCCCTACGCCAAGCCTATATTTCAATGTCGCTCCTAAACTGTCAATTCGAACCCCCCAATAGGATTGTAGCACCACATTTGAGCCATAAATCTCACATCAAGCCTGAGCTTTCCCAGCCGACCCCCAAATTTCAAGTCCGAGCCTTAATAAACGAGTCGGAGCCCTAATTTCAACACAGGGGAGAGGAAGAAGAGAATAAACCTGAGCAAATCGACGATGGCGAGCGACGACGACGAGCAACGACGGCGAGCGACGAAGGCAAGCGACGACGGCGAGCGATCACCTGCGAACGGCGAGCTGTGAACGGCGATGGATGGAGAGAACGTCAGACCTAGTGTGAACTGACGAAAGATTAAGATCCAAATAAACCAAACGACGTCGTTTAGTTTGGCCAAATGCACAGTGGATGGGGCGATGTCGTTTTCCTCCTCCACGTGTGTTTTTTTTTTTTTTAAAAATTACCACATCAATTAAGCATCTCGCCGGAAAATGCCACGTCTGCATTTTGGCTGGTTTTTGGCCAGATTGGCACTTAAGTGTTCCATTTTACTCCGACAATGGCACTTAAGTTTACCATTTTAAAGTTATTGCACTTAAGTGTCCCTTCGTGCCAAGTTATGGCACTCTAGGTGTCCCAACCTCAACAAATTGAAAACCAATATGCGGACTGATACGATCCATGTTGTGCATTTTTTTTTCTTTTTAGAATGTTGGAAAACCAAAGTTCTCATCACTAGCAAGTGCACATCAACTGTGTTGGAAGTTGATGAGGGATGACTTACTATTGCTGAAAGTTTGTGTAACTGAGAATGGAATGATGTGGTGCATCTTTAATCCCCAGCACAAACATTTTAAACGTGTACTAAAATAGCCACGGGAGATGAGAATGCTACTCTCAGCTTATATAATCAATATTTTGTTTCAAACATTGTGTAAAACTTTTGTGTTTAGAAGTTCAGAAAGTCTATGCTCAAAGCTCGTGCCTATGAAGGATTTATAAGGGTACTGGGATTTTTGTTACATATGAAAAAAATGCATTGTGTTTAGAATTGCATTTAGGAGAGAATTGCTGCTTAAGTGACATGTAAAGTATGCAGCAGAGAGTGCTGTTTGGGTGTGCATATCAGGTTTTCTGTTCTGTAAAAGTACATAACACTCTACTGCAATAATTAATGGAGCCAATGCACTGTTAATGTCTTGTTGAAGAAGATTTGAATTGGTTTTCCTTTTCCTTTTCCTTTTCCTTTTCCTTTTCCTTTTTATCTTTGACTGTATAGCACATCAATTGTGAAGGCTGCCTTTGGATCCATGCTGCTAGCAAAGTTTCAGATGAATCTACTGTCAAAGCCATGGAGGAGTTCTACAGGGAGATATATGCGATGAATGAGATTACTCAAATTAAGTTCCGTGATCACTATCCCGTCTCAAGACTACTAGATATTCAAAGGGAGAGCTTTGATTTTCTTCAATCCATGCTGCAACTAAGTAACATACTTCAGCTTATTTATCTTGAAAGAGCATTTAAGCTCCTATTTACTAGTTCTTGAAAAGTCAAATCATCCTTTGATGGATTTCTCAGCTGAATAGCAGTTTGATGTGTATTTTGATAGAAAAACATGTAGATTTATGGATGCTTTTATCGCTCCATTTCATCTGCATGAATTTCTGTTTAATCTAAGCTCTTTATGGGGTAGAGTTTCTAACACTAGATTCTGCATCATAGAACTGGTGCTCGGCAAATGCATTGACAATTGGAATGTTTTGCCTATGAAAAGGTGTGTTGAAGTGGTTGGCTGTGTTCGAGCTGAAGAACTAGCTTCCTAGAATGGGGTGCCTTGGGGGTGGGATACCCTGATCTTTTACATGTTTTGTTTCTTTATCTATCTGCTTTCACAAATTAAGCTAAACATGTGAACATTTCTAATTATAGGTAAGGCTAGAAGCATGAACAGATTATTGCTGGCTCTATGAACAGCCACATGTGTGTGAATCTGTCATAGACTCAATTGGTACTTTGTCCTCACATATGTTTGTTTAGCATTTATGTATTTCCAATGCTAATTCGACTTTGTTGATATATTTTTAAGTAATACAAAAATTAGTCATTCCATTTGAGAGGCGAGGGTACTAGAAATCTACAACTTGGAAAAGAAGGTAAAGGATTTGGCCATATAAGTTATCATCTTATGCATGACATTGCACATTTGTTGACAAAAGCACTTTTCCAGATGTATGAAGCTGCGGCCAGAGGACTTACTAAAGTGGAAAATGTTGGAGAAATCTTTCTGGAGTATTTTGAAATTGACAAAACGTTTCCATCAATTTAGTCTGAAGATTTACAGACTCTATTATTTAAAGTCTGAAGACCTCCGGACTGCCAAACTCAAGACTCAAAGTCTATTCTCATTGACAGTTTCTAATCCATCAAAGAAGGGCTATCCGGAACTAGGTGTTTTATTAAGGATTTAACCTTATCGGCTGGAGAAGATCTCTTGGCTGGATATGACATAACAGAATCCTTTATTTGATCATGATTGATTCAGAGATTAAGGATCCGATGATTGGCAAAGTATACTTGGAAGGTCCTACTTATGAAAACCGAGATCTTGATTGTATGGGCGAGTAGGATTGTTGGGCTATTGACATGTTCCTTAAATAGCTTGAATGATCTTCCTAATTGATTCCGTCCAACGGATAGATTGGAGGAATTCCTTTGGTAAGTGCCAACGGGTATGATGGCATAAAGGAGTATATAAGGAAGACGTTCCAGTTGTTTGAATGTGTGCGCGATAGAAGAATTTCAAAGTCTGAAGCTCTTTATTCTTAGTCAATTCATTTGTTAAGCGAAATCTTGTACGCAAAAGAGAGTCTATATCTTTGAGAAACCTTGAGGAAGTGTGGTTGAGTATCTACACTATGGAATCAAGGGAAAGCTTTGCTGTAACAACTCTTTTGTTCATAGTGAAATCCAGCCATTGGTCTATTAGTGCGGAAGAGTGGACGTAGGCTTGGAATAAGCCGAACCACTATAATCTCTGTGTTCATTTTCTCTTCATTACTCTATTTTACTTTGATCATAATTCGTTTTTGCTAATAAAAGGCGAACATCATTTCTATTGTCTATTTCGTGCTCACTTATCACGAAAAATTATTATACACCTATTCACCCCCCTCTAGGTGCTTATACTAGCTATGTCAATTGGTATCAGAGCCTGTGTACTCACTGTGTTTGAAGTGTTTTACTTCAGAGTTAAAAATCCATGGATAGTATGTTAGCTCCAGGGCTGGTAGAAGGGCAAAGCAATACCAGATCGCCTTACTTTGATGGAAATGATTACAATATATGGAAAAACAAGATGAAGGTGTTCCTAAGATCAAAGGATCCTCTGGAATTGGACGTTATAGACAAAGGAATCATTCCTAAAGCTGCACCTATCTCAGAGAGAGGAAAAGATGCTGTTAAGTCTAGTGAAATGACTTAGGAAGAGATAACCAAGAGACAAGTTCTTGATGCAAAAGCAATTTATTCTTTATATTGTGCTTTCTCACCTACTGAATATAACAGAATATCGTCTTGTGTTACAACGAAAGAAGTCTAGGATAGATTACATATTACTTATGAAGGAACCGATTGAGTGAAAGAGACCAGAATCAACATTCTCCTCGGTCAATATGAAGCCTTCAAAATGAAATTAGGAGAATCTATTACTGACATGTTTAGTCGTTTTACAGAAATCGTGAATGGTCTTGAAAATCAAGGTTAACCAATTTCTGATCCCATGAAAGTAAACAAGCTACTACGTGGACTCTCTAAAGATTGGAATCACATAAAGACCTCAATAAGAGAGACACAAAGAATCATGCCCCTTTCTGTTGATGAGTTGGTTGGGAGTCTTCAGTCTTATGAAGTGGAACGAATCAATGAAGACGAAGATCCTAAAGATAAGAAATTCATTGCATTAAAATCCTATGATGATTCTGATGTTACAGATTCTGAAGATGATATGGATGATGAGGAGCTTGCTCTCATGATAAGAAGATTCATAAAGCTTAACAGAAAAGGAAGAAGATTCAATCTAAAGAAACAGAGTTTTCAAAAGCAATAGACTAAGTCTGTTGAGGATGATGAATCAAACAAAGATGTAGTCTACTTCGAATGTAAGAAAAATGGACACATCAGACCCAACCGTCCTCTTCTAAGGAAGAAGAAAGGAAAAGCTGAAAAGTATCGAAAGGCTCTTAAAGTAGAAACCTGGAGTGATACAAAGTGTGAAGAAAGTGATGATGATTATGCCAATATATGTTTAATGGCATAATCGGATTCAGATTCAAACTTCGAGAAAAACTCATATTCAAATAGTGAATTTGAGGTGAGTAACTTCAAAATCCCTATTAAAGTTTCTAAATACATTGATGAGTTATGTTTTAGTCTTAAGACTTCTCTTAAAAGGATTTCCGAACTCAAAAAGGAAAACTCTGCACTGAAACAACAAGAAATTGTTTTGAAAGAAAAAGTAAAATGTTTAGACATGAATGTTTCTACTCTTAAAGAAAGTGAAGATAATCTTTTGAAAGGAAATGTATTTTTAAAAAAATGACATATCAAATTTTTCCAAAAGATTTTCAATAGGATTTGAGAAACTTGAGAATATTCTTTCAGCTCAAAGACCTTATTTCAATAAATCCGGTTTGGGAATGATTTGTGGAAACCATTCCTTTAATTGATTTTTCTAAAGTGAATGAAAGAATTAAGCAAAGACCCACAAGAGATGCTTACAAAAATTATTTTAAAAATATCTCTGTAAAACCAGTAGGTCGCAATGCTCTTAAATGTTCTAAATGCAATAGCTCAGACCATTTTGAAAAAGAATGTCCTATGGTTTGGAAACCCGTTAAGAAAGTATGGGCAAAAACCGCATATCATACTAACATCAATGGACCCAAGAAAATATGGGTACCAAAGAAAGCTTGAGTCTATTTTCTAAATGCAAGTCACTATCAAGAAAAAGGTTAAATGGTATTTGGATAGTGGATGCTCAAAACATATGACAGGAGATTCAAGTTGTTTCATAAAACTCATACAAGTAAATTGTGGAAAAGTCTCATTTGGAGGAAACAACAAAGGAAGAATTGTGGGATTTAGAACTGTAAAAATTGGAAACCTCACAATCAGCAATGTTTCCTTAGTGGAATGACTCAACTACAATTTGCTTAGTATCAGTCAGCTGTGTGATACCGATTTCAAAATCAACTTTTAAGAGGGAATATGTTCAGGAACCAGTAAAGATTCTACTCAGTCATTCATGGGTCGAAGACATGGAAATATCTACCTCTTGGATGTGAAATCATATGAATCACGATGTCTAATCTCAATTCAAGACGAAGCGAACTTATGGCACAGAAAGCTTGTGCACATCAATATGAAGCAGATAGCCAAAATTTCAGCAAGGAAGCTTGTTCGTGGTTTACCCAATCTATCATACCAAAAGTCTAATGTGACATCCCAAATTTCATTAACCTTCATTAGTGTAATTAGATCATTAGGAACTTAGATTAATCTGATTGGGCCAGAAAGTGAACCCGATGGATCGTGAGAAATGAGTGGGCCATACGAATTGAACTTAAGAAATCTAATGAGAGATTATGGGCTTGGACTTGGCTTGAAGCGGGCCAAGGTTCAAAATTATTAGATTTGTAGATTTAGTTTAGTGGGCCCGGATTGTTATAGATTGAGCCCGTTAGGCCGGGAATGAATATTTAGGCCCGAATGATTTATTTTATAGATTATAGTTATGATAACTTGATTAATGTTTATAATGCTAATATAAATTTCTAACTTTAGCATTTTGTGATGAATTCTTTATAGATTAACATTGACTAGTCGATATGTTATGTCATTCGATATGTTATGACTTTGTATAATTGGGATTAAGTAGAAACAAAAGGCAATTAGATGAAAATATTAGAAGCTAATGAACTAACGAATGATATCGATTAACTGTTAATTAGCGACGATCGACAGGTGGCGAAAATCTTCACGCATGAAAGCCACGACACCTCTCTTCTCTCTTTGTTTTTCTTCACCCACGATTTTGATTCCCATGAATCGAGACATGTAAACTTCAAGGAACAAAATCATTACAAGATCTCATCATTACTCTAGCCTAGGGATTAGTTTGTAGACCTATATTTCCCCCTTAAGCTTCGTACCCTCTCTCTCTCTCCATATAAAACGCAGCAACCCATCTTCTTCTTCATCTTTTCTCTCGGCTGAACAGCGAAAAAACCAGAAGCAAACCAGCAACCTTCTTCTTCTTGCATGCTGATTTTGAGTGTTGATCTTGAAGCATCTCTGTGTTGTTTAGTAGCTGAAGCAAGGTAAGGAAAGATCTAACTCTAAATTGAAAGTTATCCATTGTTTCATCAAGGGAGCTTGAGGATCTAACCAAACAGTGATGGATATAGTTTGTAGTTGCTGTTTTGTGATTGATCTAAGCTTAGTGAGTGTTAGATTGAAGGTAGGAGCTATTACATGTCACTCTTGAGTCTTGCATGTCTTGAAATCCAAGTGTGAGTATGCTGTTTTGTTGAGCGAAGTGATGAAATGGATGCCGACTGTGTTGTTTTGGTAGAAATCGTGATAAGTGGCTTATGGATGCAACAACACTTCGAGCCGAGCTATGGAATTGATCATTTGTTAGAAAAAGATATGCTGAAGTTGCTTTGAGTTGCTGTGAGTAAGCATTGGAGTATTGTAGAAGAGATTTGTGGATAGACGAGTTGTTTCGTTGAGTTAGAAGTGAGAAAATTTGTGTATCTATTCTGTTCTAAGTGAAAACAGTTATAGAGTCTTCTGTTTGTGTTTAATTTTCTTTATGTATGTTAATAGAGATAAGAAAGAAACCTTTTACATGGTAGAACATCTATGAGATTAAATTATACACGTAGCTATAACCATATGAATATATAAAAACGTAGAGACAGAAGTGTACTTAGTAAAACCAGTAAACTGTTCTTGTGAGAAACGGTTTGACCTTTACTGATTATGCGAATTTTCTGTATTTACCTAGTTAGATTTGGACTTCAAATCCTTAATGAAAATTTTAGAAAACATCTTAAGGAATGAAGTGTCAAAATTTGAGATTAAATCGATAAGATTTGGTTAGTAAAACAATTTTCTTTATAGATAAAGAATCTGGACGTCGGTACAGGGTACTAGTATAGATTATGGCGAATGTTACTCTTAATACAGTGAGAATCAAACTTAAGTTTCTTCACGGGAAATGTCATTCTATGTCTCAAATATAAGATACTAAAATTCGGTAGTATTCGACAAGAATTAATATACTTTCTGTGTTCGAAACCGAAACTGTTCATTTAGCTAGTATACTGTTTGTACCTAAGAACACATATTAGATGTAGTGTCTTGTATCTTAGAGTTGTATGATGAACATAGAGTCTAATAAACCTTATACTAGATGTTAGTTGTGTATGAGTAAGTCTCATATATCATTTGAGATATAAGTGCATATGGAATCATGTGTGTGCAATGAGTGGGGTGCATAGTGCTTGATTATGGGATAAATATCTGTTCGCCATGGAATGGGACATGACGTAATGGGTTTTATCTTATAATCCAGACACGCACGTGTGCTAGGTTCATGAGAGTTAGATAGATACTTTAGAGTCTTTTCTTTTGCATATGATAAATGCATTAATCAAAGGTGTGGTGGTGTGAAACGTGTGCTTAAGATGAATGAACCCATTGGTACTGAGATACCGGTGATGCCCCCGGAAGTTTGGGATGCCCTTGCTGCATGATCTTGGATGCCTCGGTAGAGAAATACTAAGATGCCTCGGAGTGAGATGCCCTTGTGTGTGATCAAGGATGCCTCAGTTGTGTGATACTGAGATACCTCGGAGTGAGATGCCCCTTGCTAAGTGGTCTTGGGAGGACCTCGGTTGTGTGATACCAGGATGCCTCGGAGTGAGATGCCCACAATTAGAGGTATTGTGGAAGTCCGGATAACGTATTTTCCGGAAGTGACTCGATCAGGCTGGTTGAATTCCGGTTAATGATTGATCGAGGGTGGATTTTATGCACACTAAATATAATTATTTAGCGAGTGAGTTCATCTATTATTGTTGCATTATATTTTGATGTGAGATTGAGTTTGTGAAGGGTAAGCATAGAATTGGATGCATATAAGGTGATTTCTTACATGAAGTAATAGTATTGTTTATGCTTGTGATATATCCTTTAGCATCCTAAATTGTTTGATGATTCACTTGTAACTTTGATGGCTATGGATTGTTTAAGTTAGAGTTTTATCATTCTTTACTGGGCAAGGTTGTTTGCTCATACCTTACATTTTCAGATTGATAGCATGGATGTACCGCCGGTAGCTCGATACGGGGCGGTAGTGCGTCTTGATGTTTCTCTTCATGATGAGTATGATCCCGACATTAACATGACCCTCTCCAAGTATGAGGCCACCTTATGGTTGGATGACGGTAGAGCTGAGTTATTACCGATGACGTTCGTTGCATGGTTTGTCAACCATGAAGGAGAGATGTTCGGACCTTTACCCTTTGGAGCAGGAGGACCTGGAGAGGGGATGGACGGCACCTAGACGCCTTTGATCTTGTAGAAGCTGACTAACTTTTGTTTTTTTTTGTTAGACGTG
Organism: Eucalyptus victrix; assembly: GCA_016097545.1. Classification (NCBI taxonomy): domain Eukaryota; kingdom Viridiplantae; phylum Streptophyta; class Magnoliopsida; order Myrtales; family Myrtaceae; genus Eucalyptus; species Eucalyptus victrix. The sequence continues at coordinate 53,351,463 of CM027842.1, forward strand.
GGCTAGTGTGGGAACTCGTGGAGTAGATACCCTCACCCTTATCCCTGGCTTGTGTTACGCCTTACTTTTGTTTTGTATATGATGTAAATATATAGGCAAAGAACATGGAATGAGTCCAGGTCGACAATTTTGTATGCCTCAATGATGATAAAATGAAAGGAAGCCTTTTATGATCTCGTCTATGTGCATTGTAGGATAACCTTATAATATAAACTTGAGATTTTAAATAATCCATGTTATACATGCTAACCTTCAATGGTAAACACTATGGGTTATCTAAAGGAGATTACAAGCTAGACAAGAAGATAATAATAATTATAATTCCGCTTGCACTTAGTACGTGACGCTCTGGGACGTCACAGCTCGTCACATCTTATCTATGTACACCATGCATATTGGGAAAGCAGGTAAGAAATTCCTTTAAACCTATAAATCAAATTTCCACTAATCGTGTACTGTAGCTTCTGCATATAGATCTCTTTGGACCAACCAGAACTCAAAGCATTAGAGGTAAGAAATATTGCCTAGTAATTGTGGATGACTACTCACGATTTACTTGGGTATATTTCCTGGCAAGTAAGTTTGAAACCTTCTCTTACTTTGAAAAATTTGCTAAAAAGGTCCAAAATGAAAAATTGTATGTTATTTCAAGTATAAGAACAAACCATGGAGATGAATTTGAAAATCAAGATTTTACAAAATTTTGTGATGAATCTGGTTTTCAGCATTTGTTCTCCTCTCCATATACTCTAGAGCAAAACGAAGTAATGGAAAGAAAGAATAAATCGCTTCAAGAAATGGCTAGAACTCTTTTAATTAAAAGTAACATCTCTTCACGTTTTAGGACTGAAGAAGTTTCTGCAGCATGTTATATTATTAATAAAGTTTTTCTAAAGCCTATTCTAGGAAAAAAAAACCCTATGAGTTATTCAAAGAAAAGAAGCCTATTGTTTCATATTTTCATGTGTTTGGATGTAAATGCTTTATATTGAAAAATGCAAATGATCGAGTTGGCAAGTTTGAAAAAAAATTAGACAAAGGCATCTTCCTTGGATATTCAACCACAAGCAAAGCGTATAGAGTCTACAACAAGAAGACTCAATCTGTGGAAGAATCAATGAATGTCAGATTCCAAGATTCTATGCAAAATGAATCTTTTCAGACTCATCTTGAAAAATCTGAACTTGCTCCAGACTCTACAAAGTCTAAATCTCAGGAAGCAGCTCAGACTTCAAAAGACCAGCAACAAATGATTGTTGAAGATTCAAATGAAGGAAGTGATCATCGACCTAACAAATCAACCAGCAACTGGAAGCATAAGTCCAGTCATCCCAAAGATCTTATTATTGGCGACATTAATGAAGGAATTCGCACAAGATCCAAAAGGTGCGAAGAGTCTAGTGCTGTGGCTCTTATTTCTGAAATAGAACCCAAAAGCATAGAAGAAGCTTTATCTGATGAAAGCTGAATTGAAGCTATGCAAGAAGAACTTAGGCAATTCAGTATTAATGATGTCTGGGAATTAACTCCCAAACCAAAAGGTAAATCTATTATTTGAACTAAATGGGTTTTCAAGAACAAGATAAACAAGAAAGGAAAGGTCGTAAGAAACAAAGCAAGACTCGTGGCCAAGGGATATACGCAAGAAGAAGGGATAGACTATGATGAGACTTATGCACCAGCAGTAAGGTTAGAAGCAATTAGATTATTACTTGATTTTGCTTGTTATAAGAATTTTATGTTATTCCGAATGGACGTCAAAAGTGCTTTCCTGAATGGATTTATCCATGAGGAAGTCTATGTGGAACAACCACCTGGATTTGAAGACCCAAGGAAATCGAGACTCAGTATTCAAACTGAAAAAAACTTTATATGATCTAAAGCAAGCACCTCGAGCTTGGTACGACAGGCTTAGTAAGTTTTTAATTCAAAATGGCTTTGTCAAAGGTAAAGTAGACACTACTCGTTTATCAAAAAAGAAAGCAAAAGTTTTATGCTTGTTCAAATATATGTTGATGATATTATTTTTGGATCCCCTAATGAAAGTCTGTGCAAGAAATTCTCTAAGTCTATGCAAGATGAATTTGAAATGAGCATAATTGGTGAGTTAACCTTCTTTTTCGAGCTTCAAGTAAAACAACTGAATGAAGGAAATTTTATTTTTTTTATTTATTTTTTATTTATTTTTTGGTGACCCAGGAAATCTCCGCACGCCGCTTCGCGACGAAGTAAACCTTGGGGTGGACTGGGCCGCCACTACTGACCCGGCCCACAGGTGAATCGTACGTTTGCATCGAAGCAACGACCCACGCAAGTTTCGAACCCTTCCCCTGGCAGATGGGGTACTAAAGCCTCAACCAACACGGCCACGTTGGTGGTGGTAGGAAGGAACTTTTATTTATCAAGAAAAATATGCTAATGATCTTGTCAAAAAGTTTGGATTGGAAAATTGCAAAAAGGCTAATATACCAATGTCAAGTTCCTTTAAGATAGACAAAGATGAAGGAGGAAAAAAAAATTGATCAGAAGTTATACGGGAGTATCATTGATTCACTTCTTTATCTTACTGCTTCTAGACCTGACATTTAGTTTAGTGTTTGCATTTGTGACAGATTTCAAGCAGACCCTAAAGAATCTCATCTAAATGCTGCAAGCGTATTATCAAATATATTGCATCAACTTCAAACTTTGGTCTTTGGTATCCTAAAAAGGGAAACTTTACTCTTCTTGGATACTCAGACGCAGACCTAGCCCGATGTAGAGTTGATAGAAAGAACACCTTGGATACCTGTCAACTGCCTGGAAGCAGGACAGTATCTTGGTTTTCAAGGAAGCAAAGTACAGTAGCTCTCTCTACAGCAGAAGCAGAATATGTAGCTCTTAAGAGTTATTGTTCACAAATTCTGTGGATAAAACAACAGCTAAGAGACTTTGGAATTGAAGATTCATGCACGGAAGTCAAATGTGAAACACCAGCGCAATCAATCTCACTAAGAATCCAATTCTTCACTCAAGAGCAAAACATATAGAGATTCGACATCACTTCATTAGAGATCATGTTCAAAATTGAGAAGTTTCGATTCAGTTTGTTGACTCAAAGAACCAACTAGCATACATTTTTACAAAGCCTTTGGAGAAAAATCAATTTGAAGCTATTTGTTCAAGACTCAAAATCCTAAAGTGTGAGGAAATTCAGACTCAAGACTGAAAGTCTAAAGATATCCAGACTCAGACGATCATGTTTTTCTTTCGTAAGTCATTTTACTTTATTATCTCTCGAATCTCATCTCGAAAAGTACGATCATCAATCGTATTTGATTATTACTATCTTTAATTGACGTGATTATTGCAATGTTTCCTTTTCGAAAAAGGAGTTATTTTTTAAATGATAATTATCTAATTTTTTGAAAAATGCAGTTTTTTTTTTTTGAAAATGCATCTTTTTACTTTCTTTTATGACGTTCCGTATGCTTCTCTTCGACTGTCTTATATACTGTTGTTTCTTCTTCGCTTTACTCTCAAAAACCCTAAGAGAGCACCGATCTTCAATTTCTGTCTTCTTCTCTTGTTTAATCTTCGAAAAGTTGTCATCTTTCTTAGGAAAGTTAAGTTTGGAATCTTTCAAAGACTGTGAAAGATGTCGTCTCAAAGGAAGTCTTCGAGGATCGCAAACAAGGGACCGCAGCGAATGCGTGAGGGGCCCGCGCACTTTGATCTCACCGAGGAAGAAGAGTCTCCTAGTCAGTAGCAGAGCCCACAACATTCTCAGCAGCGTCCATCTACTCCGTCTAGACCACAGGATGTTGTTTGTCGAGAAGAGGAAGAAATAATCGAAGATGTAGAACCCGTAAAATCTTCTAAGCTCTCTTTTATCTACAAGCTTTATCATGCCTTGAAAAGGGGTGGAACTCCTTTGAACTACGTTGATGAATTTCTAAAAGACAAAGGGTACAACAATGAAACCTTCTTTTTACGCGCAATGGAACGGTTAGGAATTGCCTCTGCTGGGTCGGCAGAAGAGGCAATGGCAAATATTCCAATCGATCCACGTGTTGGAGGACTGAATCAGATAGATGGGAATGATGATAACAAGTTGTACAGTCAGTTTCAACCGGGAATAGGTGTTGCGGCAAAAATTCTGGGAAAAATGACATACTTGTTTCGATCGGAGGAACAAAAGTATCTATACTCTAAGTTATTGAAGCGTGGGGTGATAAACCCTAGAAGTGTGGATTTTGATTTCCTTGATACTGTGAATGTTAATTTGAGGGAAAAATCCAGTCTTCTTCAACTTGAACAGTTATGTTCTGACTCTATAGAAGCCTGTGCTGAACTCACTGCTTATTTCTATTCGAATCTTAGTTTCTTGGATGCAAATAAATTCTCTTTTAGTGTTCAAGATCGGGACTATGTGGTGGATGTGGATATGTTGGCTGATGTGATTGGGGTTGAGAGAGGGAAATATTAACCTATCAATGTCTCTATTGCTCGTGCTACGTTGGAACTTGTTAAGGATAGAAAGACAAAGGAAAAGATTTCCTACTCGAGGATGAGTGCATTTAACATTCTGCTTCATAAGACTGTGATTAATTGTCTCAGACCAAAATCTACTTTAAAGAATGATGTTTCAAACTCAGAGGCAAAGCTAATGTATGTCATCAATGCTGGGAAAAAGTTTTCTCTTCCTCACACTATTATGTTCCACATGTATAGAGCAGTGGTAAAGGACAAGGGTCAACTTCCTTCTCCAACTTTTGTGACAAGGTTATTCAAACATTTGAATGTTCAACCTCCACAAATTATCTATGTTCGATCTTGTGATCAAATGGTGGTGGGACTGAAAATGGTGTCCAAAATGTGTCTGAAGGAACTCAACAAGGCTTTGGAGAAATTCAAGGAAAAAACCCCTGTCAAGACTCATCAAATCTCTTCGGCTGCAAAGAGAAAAGGGAAGGAGCCTATGGTTGCTTCATCCAAGAAAAGAAAAGCTCTCATCGTTGAGGATGAAAATGATGAGGAAGACATCACCATTTCTGCTATGGCATTGAAAAACCTGAGTCGTTCTATTCCATAATCAATGGAACGACAAGAGAAAGACTCAGAACAGAGGATTGGAGAAAAAGAAGATTTGAAAGCAGAAGAGAAAAAAGTAGAGGAGAAAGAAACAGAAGAGAGAGAAGCTGAAGAAAGAGATGCAGAGGAGGAAAGATTTGAAGAAGAAAAAGAAGAGGAAAGAGGAAATCAAGAGGAAGGAGAGCATGAGGAACTCTCTTCTCCACCTGAACGCATGGAAATAGGGGGAGACCATAAGAAAAGAGGAATGTCCTCATATCCTGCTACCAGTGAAGGAGTCAGTCGCTCTCCAGCAGATTCAGAAGACATCTATGCCTCTCAATTTCCTAAGGAGAGACATTATGTTTCATCGCCCAATCTGTGTGACTATGCTGATTTGCCATCGTCTGCCTTTATTCCATCTGATCGTGCAAAAGCCAATACGCAGACTAATAATTCAGCAGATTTTCGCAAAATTCTTGATATTCTCTTAGAAATGCGGGGTCAGATATATGCTTTGGAATGCAAAGTTCAGAATTTGCAAACTGCAAGTCAAGCTTCTTTAGTTTCTTTGAATGATCAGATCCAAGCCCTTTCTCTTCAGATTCAAGCAAATGCTAAGGGTGAAGATGTGGCACAACTGAAGGAGGACTTTAAAAAGCTGGAAGGCATTGTCCAGTTAATGGGAGATTTCCAGCTTGTTCGTGTTCCCAAGCATTCTTGATTCCATTCTCTTCCTATCTAAACCTTTTTTATGTTGACAAAAAGGGGGAGAGATGCGAGATTTGAAACTTTGAACTTGAACTTTTGATTTATTTTGTTTTGATGTTTGACTTGACTTTTGTGTCTGGATGTGGACTGAATTTGGGATTTGGGTTTGACTGCTTATATTAAGTATTATTGATATCTTATGAATGGCTTTACTCACATGAAAGACTAACCTATTTTCTATGGTTGCAGATTCTAGTGTTATCATTAAGCCATTTATCTTTATGAGATATCCATATTTGCTTGAGTAATGTTTTGCAGGTCAAAGTTATCCAAATCTGCAGGAAAGTTTTGTCACCATCAAAAAGGGGGAGATTATTGGAGAAATCTTCCTTGAGTATTTTAAAGCTAACAAAACATTTCCATCAGTCTAGTTTGAAGATTTGTAGACTCTACTATTTAAAGTCTAAAGACCTCCGAACTGCCAGACTTAAGACTCAAAGTCTATTCTCATTGACAATTTCTAATCCGTCGAAGAAGGGCTATCTAGAACTAAGTGTTTTATTAAGGATTTGACCTTATCGACTAGAGAAGATCTCTTGGCTGGATATGATATAACGGAATCCTTTATTTGATCATGATTGATTCAGAGATTAAGGATCCGATGATTGGCGAAGTATACTTGGAAGGTTCTACATATGGAAACCAAGATCCTGATTGTATGGACGAGCAGGATTAATGGGCTATCGATATGTTCCTTAAATAGCTCGAATGATCTTCCTAATTGATTCCATCCAACGGGTAGATTGGAGGAATTCCTTTGGTAAGTGTCAACGGGTATGATGGCATAAAGGAGTATATAAGGAAGACATTCCAGTTGTTCGAGTGTGTGCGCGATAAAAGAATTCCAAAGTCTGAAGCTCTTTGTTCTTAGTCAATTCATTTGTTGAGCGAAATCTTGTATACAAAAGAGAGTCTATATCTTTGAGAAACCTTGAGAAAGTGTGATAGAGTATCTACATTGTGGAATCAAGGGAGAGCTTTGCTGTAACAACTCTTTTGTTCATAGTGAAATTCAGCCAATGGGCTGTCAGTGCAGAAGAGCGGACGTAGGCTTGGAATAAGCCGAACCACTATAATCTCGGTATTCATTTTCTCTTCCTTACTCTATTTTACTTTGATCATAATTCGTTTTTGCTAACAAAAGGTGAACATCCTTTCTATTGTCTATTTCGTATTGCTTACTTATCACAAAAAATTATTATACACCTATTCACCTCCTTAGGTGTTTATACTAGCTATCTCAAAAAATCCACTGCCTGTGAAGTTTCCACTTCCAAATCCCCACTTACATGTGTCTGAATCTAAATGAAGTGACCCAGGGAAATCATCGAGTCTCAGTGCCGCCATAGCTGGTGCACGAGCTGCTGCCACTCAGTTTTCAAAGAACCAAAATCATAGCACATCCTTTTTGATGAGAACAAGCGTGATGAATATCGAGATTGAGCAATCGTCTTAATCTGGGGAACTGCTTCTCTTATGGTATTCCTCTTGCTCTGTTTTACTGAGTAGGACATCGATGGATCCTGAGTAGAGGAGAGACTGTGGACTTGCCTGATCTCACGTTTAAAAAGGTTTATGGATCTCACCTTAAATGTTGCCTATCAATAATGCCACTGATGTGAATAATTTTCTTGAGAGAGAGAGAGAGAGAGAGAGAGATGACCAAGTTTGCACTATTTTTGGCACGACTCTGTAGTTATTGAGTGGCCACATGAGTCTCTGCCCCAACAAGTGACAGTAGCTTCTTCTACCCCCAGAATTTCAGCAACTCTGTTGTTAATTCTATCATCTGTGCTTATTGTATAAGCTTAGGCTTATCTGAGAATCTGCGACAGTAGATAGATACTAGTGGCTTAAGAACTCTTTTGGTCCTTTTCTTTTCGAATTTTTTCTTGATATTTGGAGAGAATAAAGGATAAGAGTAGAGAAGGCAGAGAATTTACTAGTTATGTTTTTATGAAAATGGTTTGCCTTCAATTGAGGATGTAAATTAAGTTGCAGAAGATTTGGATTCGGCTACCTTCTTTTGTGGAGAATACTGCCTTTGTGCTCATGGTGGATGGTTATTGAATGAACGAAAGCAATTTTTGCAGTTTCCTTCACCGGGAGTTAAAGTTGATAAAGAATTTGTCCTGCTTATCATGTGGTCTAATTCATTTCCAGAATCTTAGGTAAAACAACAGACCGATCAGGTGCTCTCAAAGGGTGCCTGACTTGTGATGGTTATCCCTTATCGACAAACTGTTTAGTCTTGCTAAACATTACATAGGGCAAAAGGGAAATTTTGCTTCCCAATAAATGATTGAACTGCTAACTGAGCAATTCATGAGTTTAAATGATTAGAGAATGGCGTGACGTTCATCTTGTATCTCAGCAAGCTAGTAGTCGCGGGACAATATGATTATATTTCGACATTGGGCATGGACAAGACAGGAGGTGTTAAATCGCAAAGCGAATACTTTCTACTCAAATGATTGAGAAATTGTGGAGGGGGAAAAATGGCTACTAGGAATGCAGTCTTGGTGTCCGGCCTTATTAAATTCTTGAGATGCATCTCAATTATGTGCAATCAACAAAAGATTGAGAGGTCAATTTTTCTTTGCTGCTTTATCACTGTATAAGCGAAAATAGTACAATTGAAACCCGGAGGGGGGCATGTAGAGAAACATAAATTCATATTAAAATATGGCAAAAACTATATATAAAAGCAAAAAAAAGAATTCCCACTCTTGTAGCAACAATACTTGTTATTGCAAAGTTTGATGATTGTTAAAATATTTAAATAATAATTTATACTTTCATTTAATAATTTAAACTTGTGGTATAAAAGACAGTTTTTGACTTCAAATCTTTTCAAGTCATTGTTTACCTCCCTTATTATATATTTTCATATTGAGTCTTACGTCACAGTTTAATTTATGCGAGGCAAGGAGTGTTAGATTATCTAAATAATATGTTGTGTGAAATAAAGCATAAATTGAAAGAGCACACGATAAATTTGCATGATTGAGTGTTGTAATCGAAATCCACGTGAAGAGACAACTCAAAATTGAATAATCCATAAGAATAGAAGACCTATGCGATGCACCCGGTTAAAACATCCTTTTAGCTCTTCATTACAAAGATACTAATGAATTTGCACTTTACTTTTGGGCCCATCTGCATTCCCTTCAATTGCATAACTGCAACTTTCTAATCTGAAATTTCAGTTTTGCCTAATCTAACGATTTATGTTAATGGATTGTACATCAATTTTTTGCATATCTGTATTTTGCAGGTCCACTAATGTGTTTCATCGATTTATCCTGTACCGAACTTTTGGTCACATATTATTTCGATTGATGAAAAATTAATATGTAGAAAGTGGCATACAACGAGTTTATTCAAGTATTAGAAAGATTAAAAATAATGTTCATGAAATTAGGAGAAGTAAGACGAAACCCTACATGTTCGGTGAACCTTTCACTGTTAATTCATTTTTTCTCACTGTGAATCATCTGTCTATATTTTCATCTGCACATCCCTAACATGTCATTTTTCAAGAGGAAAATTGTATTTCTTCTTATTTCTTTAGTCAGATCACTCTTTCGCCTCCATATAGGCTAAAACAAAATCAAAGTTCATCCAACAAATGCAAAAAATAAGAAACAAATGTACTGATCACTATATAAGATATCGACGAGAAGAAGAAGATAGCACCGAGGGACAGGAGGGAAGTAAATTCAAAGATAAAAGAATTGAAAGGTTTTGATAAAAAAATATTAATAATGGAAGAAAACATAAAAATATTAGAGAATCTTTTTTCTCGTGTTGATAGGCCTCCAAGGATCCATGATGAACCGAGGGCACTCACAGGGCCCTCACTATGATCTATGAAACTTCAGGAAGAACCTTGCTCCTCGTCACCCTATGCTTGATGACATTATAGCAATAGGAGCTAAGATCGTATTGCTCTCAATAATCCTATTCCCACCAGAGGAAGTAAACTTCGGGTTACGTTCCATCACCTCCTCATAGTACTCTTGTAGAATACCCTCCCTCATCATTTTGCTACTACCTTGTGGATAGAATGCAAGCGCAAATTCTTCTGATATCTCACCAAATCAGAGATGCGTGAGGAGGGTGAGGCCGCGGATGACAATCAATAACAATTGCCAATCCAAGGGCCTGCATTTGTAAATGATGAAACTCTGAAGGCAAGGCATTGCTTGACCATTTATCGACACAAATATCAGATTTTCCATTTCGGCGAGCTCTAACTTCTTGAGCTTTGGGAACGCTCTATCCCCAAAATCCAATTTTTCCCCATCAAAAGCATTAACCAAATCAAGCTCCATGAGATTTGGCAAATTCTGGAGAGCAAATAGGGGGCTTAATTTCAATTTGCTATATTTTAAATGCACCATGGCCAAATTACTTAGCAGAGGAAGCCAACGAGGTAGCTTATTTAGACATCCTTTGTCATATAGACCCCTGAGGAGTGGGGCAGGTGAAGATAGAAAATCCAAATCAATAAATTCAAACTCACTTTCTATAGTAACATGTAGTGATTGAAGGTCGGTCATCTTCTCAACAAAGCGGCCTAGCTCCTTTGTATTATCTGTCTTCAGGTCTGTTACCCTAGCCTCGTTGGTTGACTTAATGCACCCAGCTCTTGCATTGTATTCTTGCTCTGACCACCTCCAAGCTTTTACACGGGATAGTTTTTGCAGTGATGCAAGCGCTCCAATGCCTCGGGGAGCTGTAAATCCTTTAACAAATGGAAAGGGTGTAGAAATTGTCATCTGTGCATAACTGTATACCAACATATGCTGTAGTTTTATGAGCTTGTTTATCTCCACAAGCAGCTTAGAGACCAACGTGTGTTTAAGATCCAAAGTCTCCAAATTTTGGAGTTTCCCAATTGATCTAGGAATGATATGCAGTTTAGTCCTTCTCAAAGTTAAATGTTTCAAGTGGAACATAAATAGTATTTGTCAAGGGAACTCGTGAAGGGGTGAATCTCCTAGATCTAACTCCCTTAGTAGTCGATAGCCACTTGTGACAAATTGCTCATCTAAGCTAGATGATGTTCCTGACTAAAAAATGAGTAGAGAGTGTAGGCCCGGGAGAAATAGCTGCTTCAACATATTGTCGCTGGTGTATTGGATTGACAGACGTCGAACTCTGTCGTGCAATTCTACTTTCTCCTTAGACGCAAATGAAAAAAAAAAATTCATCCCTTGACTTCGAAAGGATACATTCACGCATCATGTTGTGTACCCTACAACTTTTTAGCCTTCCGTCAATTGTCGCTTGTGCAATTTGTACGAAACTTCTGTTTACAAGCTCCTTCAAATCCTTCTGCAATCCACAAATGGATGAGTCTCATACACTCAATCACATGATCCTCTGGAAATACTACCAAGTACAAAAAGTAGTTTTTGAAGTTGTAACACAAATCATTGTAGCTCAAGTTGAGAATTTTCCTGAAATTTTGCATCCGGTCATTGCTTTCTAGTTTTGCAGCAAGGCTGCGATAAATCATCTCCCATTAACGAACATCTTTTCCAAAGAGAAGACCACCAATTGCCACTATGGCAAGTGGCAATTCCTCACATTTTTCAAAAACTGTCGAGAAAGGTGGTCTAGGTGAGGAGGACAAGGATTCCCACAAAGGATTTCTTGCAGAATAACGACCATGATTCTTCTGGAGATAGGTGCTTAAGTTCATAAACTTTTGATTGGTTGAATGAGACAATAGCAATGTCAGCCATGTGAGTAGTGATTATTATTCAGCTACAAAAACTGCTATTAGGCATTGCATTTTTTATACCTTGCAGTGCTCCCGAGTTCCATACATCATCTAGAACAATGACATAATTTTGCTGTAGAAAGCCTTTTACTATCCGTTTGTGCCTCATGCTATTCGTAGATTCCATTTCTTGTGGGGCCGGTTGCTCAATTTCTCTATGAAGTTGTTCGATCATGTCCCTCAAAATATTCTCAATCTCATAAGATTGCAAGACCATGACCCATGCATAGCTTTGGAAGAAGGCTTTTACTTGTTGATTGTCAAAGACTTTTTGCTAGAGTGGTTTTCCCTAAACCTCCCATCCCAAGGATTGATAAAACTTGAATTCCAGGTTCTCCGTCAACAAGCCACTTAAGGCCTACATAGTAACATTTCTATTTCTCCCGATTTTTTGTTATTTGTTTCATGGAATAAATTTAAAAAAAAAAAAAAGAACAGAAATATGTTGGGTAACGCCAACCTATTTTTTTATTTCTTGGAATAGAAAAGTGGTGGGGAATAGATTTGGAAGAGAAACAAGAAATAAAAAAATTTAAAAAAAAAAGTAGCTTATTGTTCTCAAATTTCTAGAAATAAGTTTTTCTTTTCTTTTCTATTTTTCTTCTGTTCTTCTTTCTTGTTGTGGCCATTGCCAGTCGCCTGCCAACCGTTGGCCACCTCCTGCCACCTGCAGCCATCGTTGGTAGTCGATCGCTGGCGACTACCGACGAAGGTCGCCGCTGCTTGTAGCCCATCGAACGATGCCCATAGCCCATCGGTTGACAATCGCCACTATCTACCGGTAGCCTGCCATTGCCAACCACCACACAACCGCCACATGACCGTCACCTACTGTCGCACGCCTATCAACCGTTGCTGTCAATCGCTGCCGTAGGATAGTCACCCACAACCCATTGGCCGTCGCCCCCTCTCGTGGCCAGTGGGCTGTGGGCAACAATCCTACGGCGACGGTTGGTAGTCGTGCGACGATCGTGCAGCGATCGTGCGACGGTCGTCCGGCATTCGTGTAGTGATCATGCGGTGGCGAGCGGCAGTCGGCCGTCTGTGAGTAAAAGAAAAAACAAATAAATACAAAAATTTATAAATTTTTACTAAACACATTTCTATTATTTTTCTATTCCAAGAATATAAATTTTATATAATTACCAAACACTTTATTTTACTTAAAAATTGTTCCTGGAGTAGAAATTAAAAAAAAAAAAAACTTTTTTTTGAAGAGAAATAGTTCCTTGGAATAAAAACGTTGCCATGCGCACCTTAACAAGCTCTTCTCTCAGCTCGTCAATCCCCACTAGTTCAGCATCATTGATTAGATTTTGACATTGTGTCCACAAGCTTAATAGCAAGCAGTGCTCTATAATAGGAAATCTCCCTTCTCATGTTGATAGGCCTCTCGGGATCCATGACGGATTGAGGGGACTCACAAGGCCCTATACATCACTATGGTCTATGAAACTTCAGAAAGAACCTCACTGTTGCTCATCACCCTACGCTTGATGACATTATAGCAATAGGGGCTAAGATCATATCGCTCCCAATGATCTTGTTCCCACCAGAGGAATTAAACTTTGAGTTTATGTTCCATCACCTCCTCATAGCACTCTTGTAGAATTTTCACCCTCATCATTTCGCTATTGCCGTGTGGATAGAATGCAAGGGCAAATTCTTATGGTATCTCACCAAATCAGAGATGCGTGAGGAGGGTGAGGCCGCGGATGACAATCAATAACGATTGCCAATCCAAGTGCCCGCATTTGTAAATGATGAAACTCTGAAGGCAAGGCATTGCTTGACCATTTATCGACACAAATCTCAGATTTTCCATTTCGGCGAGCTCTAACTTCTTGAGCTTTGGGAGCATTCTATCCCCAAAATCCAATTTTTCCCCATCAAAAGCATTAACCAAATCAAGCTCCATGAGATTTGGCAAATTCTGGAGAGCAAATAAGGGGCTTAATTTCAATCTGTTATATTTTAAATGCACTCTAGTCAGATTGCTTAACAGAGGAAGCCAACAAGGTAGCTTTTTAGACATCCTCCGACATATAGACCCCGGAGGAGTGGGGGAGGTGAAGATAGAAAATCCAAATCAATAAATTCATACTTTCTACAGTAACATGTAGTGATTGAAGGTCAGTTAACTTCTCAACGGAGTGGCATAGTTCCTTTGTACCATCACTCATCAGGTCCATTACCCCCAGCCTTGTTAGTTGACTTAATGCTCCCAGCTCTTGCATTGTGTTCTTGCTCTAACCACCTCCAGCTTTTACACAAGATAATTTTTGTAGTGATGCAAGCGCTCCAATGCCCTGGGGAGCTGTAAATCCTCAAACAAATGGAAAAGGGTGTAGAAATTGTCATTTGTGCATAACTGTATAGCAACATATGTTGTAGTTGTATGAGCTCGTTATCACCACAAGCAGCTCAAAGACCAACGTGTGTTTAAGATCCAGAGTCTCCACATTTTGGAGTTTTCCAATTGATCTAGGAATGATACACACTTTAGCCCTTCTCAAACTTAGATGTTTCAAGTGGAACATGACTAGTATTTGTCGGGGGAAATACTCGCACAAGACCTAAGAGATTGCTGGAGAAATCTTTCCAGAATATTTTGAAGCCGACAAAATATTTCTATCGTCTAGTGCGGATACCGACGGTTTAAAGTACGAAGACTTTGTATTCACCGACTCAAGACTCAAGACTCAAGACTCAAGACTATTCTCACTGACAGTCTTTCTAATCCAGTGACGAAGGAAATCCAAAACCGAAGCATATGGTTGAGGATTCGATCCTATCCTCTGGAAAAGATCCCTTGGTTGGATAATCATTTCGGATTATTTGATTCTTATCTAAGATCGATTGAAGATCCGATGGTCGACGAAATATTCTTGGAATGTTCTATTCTTGGAAACCAATATCCTGATTGTATGGGCGAACAGGATTGATGGGCTATCATCAGATTCCTTAAATAGCTCGGATGATCTTCTTGATTGATTCCGTCCAATGGGTAGATTGGAGGAATTCCTTTGGTAAGTGCCAACGGCTATGATGGCATAAAGGAGTATAAAAGGAAGACGTTCTAGTTGTTTTAAGTGTGTGATCGATAGAAAAATTCCGAGTCCGAAGAACCTTGATTGTTAGTCGATACGGTTCGAGCGAAATTGAATACACGAGAGAGTGTTTATACTTAGTGACACCTTGAGCGAGTGTGGTAGATCATCTACACCTAGAAATCAAGGAAGATCAACAACGTAACATCTCTTTGCTCATAGTGGAATCCAGCCAATTGGCTGTCGGTGCGAAGAGTGGACGTAGGCTTGAATCAAGCCGAACCACTATAAACCGCGTGTTCAATTCTCTCTTTCCTTTACTCAGTCTTACGATTGATTTTTAATTATTGCAAATCCTTCAACTGTCTAAGTATTGTGCAATCTTCAAGAAAATTTCTATATACCTATTCACCCCTCCTCTAGGTACTCGTACTAGCTATATCAATTGGTATCAGAGCTCGTGTTCTTACTTTATTTGAAGTGTTTTACTTCAGAGTAAAAGATCCATGGCTAGTATGCTAGCACTAGGGCTGGTGGAAGGGCAAAGCAATACCAGACCACCCTACTTTAATGGAAAGGATTATAACATCTGGAAAAACAAGATGAAAGCTTTTCTACGGTCAAAGGATCCTCTGGAATGGGACGTTGTGGAAAGAGGAATTATTCCTACTGCTGCATCAATATCCGAAAGAGGGAAAAAAACTGTTGATACCAGCGGAATGTCTCAAGAAGAGATAAACAAGAGACAAGCACTCGATGCAAAAGCAATTTACTCTTTATAATGTGCTTTGTCACCAACTGAATATAACAAAATATCTTCTTGTGTTACAGCAAAAGAAGTCTGGGACAGATTACATATCACTTATGAAGGGACAGACCGAGTGAAGGAGACCAGAATTAACATTCTCCTTGGTCAATATGAAGCCTTCAAAGTGAAACTAGGAGAATCTATAACCGACATGTTTAGCCGTTTACTGAGATATTGTCAATGGCCTTGAGAATCAAGGACAGAAAATTTATGATCCTATGAAGGTGAACAAGCTCTTGCGTGGACTCTCCAAGGATTGGAATCATATAAAGACTTCAATAAGAGAGACGCAAAGAATTATGCCATTATCGTAGATGAGCGATTGGAACTCTTCGGTCTTACGAAGTGGAACGAATTAATGAAGACGAAGATCCAAGAGGTAAGAAATCCATTGCATTAAAATCTAATGATGATTCGATGATACGATTCTCGAAGAAGATGCGGACGATGAGGAGCTTGCTCTTATGATTAGAAGGTTCAGAAAGCTGAATAGAAAAGGAAGAAGGTTCAACTCAAAGAAACAAAGGTTTCAGAAACAGCAAACCAAGTTTGTTGATAATGAGGAACCAAACAAAGATATAGTTTGCTTCGAATGTAAGAAAAAGGGACACATCAAACCCAATTGTCCTCTTCTGAAGAAGAAGAGAGGAAAAGCTGAAAAGTCTCGAAAAGCTCTCAAAGCCAAAACCTGGAGCGATACAGAGTGTGAAGAAAGTGACGAGGAATATGCCAACCTGTGTCTGATGGCACAATCGACTCGGACTGGATCAGACTCAGACAGTGAATTTGAGGTAAGTGATTATAAAATCCCTGTCAAAGTCTCTAAATACATTGATGAACTATGTTTTAGTCTTAAGACTTCTCTCAAAAAGATTTCCGAACTTAAAAAGGAAAACTCAATTTTAAAACAAAAGGAAAATATTTTAGAAGAAAAAGTGAAAAGTTTAGACTAGAATATTTCTACTCTTAATGAAAATGAAGATAAACTTTCAAAAGAAAATGCTTTCTTAAAAACTGACTTATGAAATATTTCAAAGAAATTTTCAATAGGGTCTGAAAAACTTGAGAAAGTTCTTTCAGTTCAAAGACCTTACTTCAATAAGTCTGGTTTAGGTATGACAGCAGAAACAATCCCTTTGATTGATTTTCCAAAAGTAAAAGAAAGAATTAAGAAAAGACCGTTGAGAGAGGCTTACAAAAATCATTTCAAGAAAGTTTTTGTAAAGTCTGTAGGTCGAAATGCTTTAAGGTGTTCAAAGTGTAACAGTTAGGATCATTTTGAAAAAGAGTGTCCTATGGTTTGGAAGCCTGTTAAAAAAGTATGGCCTAATAATGCTCATTCTACTAACGCCAAAGGACCCAAGAAAATTTGGGTACCAAAGAAAGCTTGAGACTCTCTTTTGAATGAAGGTCTCTGTCAAAAAGAAGGTAAAGTGGTATCTTGACAGTGGATGCTCAAGACACATGACAGGAGACTCAAATTGCTTCATAAAGCTTATTCAAGTAAATGGTGGAAAAGTTTCATTTGGAGGAAACAGCAAAGAAAGCATTGTGGGATTTGGAACTGTGAAAATTGGAAATCTCACAATAAGTAATGTCTCTCTAGTGGAAGGACTCAACTACAATCTTCTCAGCATTAGCCAATTGTGTGATCTTTTGGTTTCAAGATCTCCTTTCAAGAAGGCATATGTTCTGGAATTAGTAAAGACTCAACTCAGTCTTTCATGGGTCGAAGGCATGGAAATATCTACCTTCTTGATGTAAAACCAAATGAAGCACAATGCTTAATCTCAATTCAAGATGAAGTGGTCTTATGGCACAGAAAGCTTGGCCATATCAACATGAAGCAATTAGCCAAAATCTCATCAAAGAAGCTTGTTCGAGGTCTACCTAAATTACCATACCAAAAGTCTGATTCATGCACTCCATGTATTCTGGGAAAGCAGGTAAGAAATTCTTTCAAGCCAATAAATCATGTCTCTACTAATCATGTATTACAGTTGCTGCATATGGATCTCTTCGAACCAACTAGAACCCAGAGTATTGGAGGTAAGAAATATTGCCTAGTAATTGTGGATGATTACTCCCGCTTTACTTGGGTATATTTCCTTGCAAGTAAGTCAGAAACATTTTCGTATTTTGAAAAATTTGCCAAAAAGGTTCAAAATGAAAAAGGATGTGCAATCTCAAGCATAAGAACAGATCATGGAAGTGAATTTGAAAATCAAGATTTTACGAAATTTTGTGATAAATCTGGTTTTAATCATATGTTTTCCTCTCCATATACTCCGAGTAAAATGGAGTTGTGGAAAGAAAGAATAGATCTCTTCAAGAAATGGCTAGAATACTTTTAATTGAAAGTAAAATTTCTTCACGATTTTGGGCTGAAGAAAATTTGTTTCAACAAAGCATGCTATATTATAAATAGAGTCTTTCTAAGACCTATTTTAGAGAAAACCCCCTATGAATTGTTCAAAGGTAAGAAGCCTATTGTTTCATACTTTCATGTGTTTGGTTGCAAATGCTTTATTTTGAAAAATGCAAATGATCGAGTTGGTAAGTTTGAAGAAAGATCAGATGAAGGCATCTTCCTTGGATATTCTACATCAAGCAAAGCCTACAGAGTCTATAACAAGAAAAGCCAGTCGGTGGAGGAATCAATGAATGTCAAATTCCAAGACTCAACGCAAAATGAATCCAGCCAGACTTAGTATGAAGAGTCCGAACCCACTCCAAACCTTCCAACGCTTACAACTCAAGAAGCATCTCAGACTCTGGAAGTCCAACATCAAGATGCTCATGAAGATTCAAATAAAGAAAGAGATCATCAACCAGGTAAAACAACCAGTAACTGGAAGCATAAATCCAGTCATCCCAAAGATCTCATTATTGGCGAAATCAATGAAGGAATCCGCACCGAGATCAAAAAGGCGTGAAGAATCTAGTCTTTGTGGCTCTCATTTCTGAAATTGAACCAAAAAGCATAGAAGAAGCTTTATCGATGAAAGTTGGATAGAAGCTATGCAAGAAGAACTCAGGCAGTTCAACATCAATGATGTCTAGAAATTAACATCTAAACCAAAAAGTAAAATTGTTATTGGAGCCAAATGGGTATTCAGGAACAAGATGAATGAAGAAGGAAAAGTCGTACGAAACAAAGCAAGACTCGTGGCCAAAGGATATACGCAAGAAGAAGGAATAGACTATGACAAGACTTACGCACCAGTAGCAAGGTTAGAAGCTATTCGACTATTACTTGCGTTTGCTTGTTATAAAAATTTCAGGTTATTCCAAATGGACGTCAAAAGTGTGTTCCTAAATGGATTTATCCATGAGGAAGTCTATGTGGAACAACCACCTGGGTTTGAAGACCCAAAGAAGCCAGACTCAGTCTTCAGACTTAAAAAGGCCTTGTATGGTTTAAAGCAAGCACCTCGAGCTTGGTACGACAGACTAAGTAAGTTTTTATTACAGAATGGTTTTGTCAAAGGTAAAGTAGATACTACTTTGTTTATCAAAAAGGAAAAAAAAAAGCTTTTTACTTGTTCAAATATATGTGGACGATATTATATTTGGATCACCTAATGAAAGTCTATGCAAGAAATTTTCTAAGTCTATGCAGGATGAGTTTGAAATGAGTATGATGGGAGAGTTAACATTCTTTCTTGGACTCCAAGTGAAACAAATGAAGGAAGGAACTTTTATTCATCAAGAAAAATATGCAAATGATCTTGTCAAAAGGTTTGGATTGGAAAAGTGCAAAAAGACCGACACACCAATGTCATGTTCTCAGAAGATAGACAAGGATGAAGAAGGGAAGAAAGTAGATCAAAAGCTGTACAGGAGCATGATCGGTTCACTTCTTTATCTTACCGCTTCTAGACCTGATATTTTGTTAAGTGTTTGCATCTGTGCTAGGTTTCAATCAGATCCTAGAGAATCACATCTCAGTGCCGTGAAACGTATTATCAAATACATTGCCTCATCTTCAAGCATCGGTCTTTGGTATCCAAAGAGGGGAGACTTTAATCTTATAGGATACTCAGATGCAGATCTGGTCGGTTGCAGAGTCGATAGAAAGAGCACTTCTGGAACTTGTCAACTGCTTGGAAACAAGACAGTGTCTTGGTTTTCGAGGAAGCAAAGCACTGTAGCTCTCTCAACGACAGAAGCAGAGTATGTAGCTCTTGGAAGCCGCTATTCGCAAATTCTATGGATAAAACAACAGCTACAAGACTTTGGGATTAAAGACTCATGCATAGAAATTAGATGTGACAACACCAGCGCGATCAATCTCACCAAAAATCCAATCCTTCATTCAAGTGCAAAGCATATTGAGATTCGACATCACTTCATTAGAGATCATATTCAAAATGGAGAAATCTCAATTCAATTTGTTGATTCAAAGAGTCAACCAGCGGATATATTCACAAAGCCTTTGGAGAAAAATCAATTAGACTTTATCCGTTCAAGACTCAACATTTTGAAGCTTGAAGAAGTTAAAGTCTAGACACTCACCAACTCTAAGACTCTAATCTCTCAGACTTTAAATCCTCAGACTCAGACATTCGTGGCTATAGACTGTAAGTTGCTATTTTATCTAAAAGGTACGAATTTTCGTTTAGTTATCTAAACTCGAAAAGGTATGATCTTTCGTTCGGTTATTCTATAATCCGTGTGAAATTCGAAAACTTGTCTTTTTAAAAGGATTAATTTTGGCAGTTATTGATTTTGAAAAGAAGTGTTCGTACACTTTCCTTGTACCGATTGAACTTCCCTTTTCAAAAGCGAGTTATATATATATATACGGTTTTTCTTTACCCAATCTTCAAAACCTTAAAAGGCACTCTCCTCCCGATACTGTTTCTACTTATTGTTCGTCGTCGAGAAAGTGGTCATTTTTCTTGGGAAAACAAGTGAAGGAATCTTCCAAACGACAAAGAAAGATGTCTTCTTCGAGGAAATCATCAAGAATTGCAAGCAGGGGACCACAAAGAATGGAGAAGGGACCGACACACTTTGATCTCACTGAGGAAGAAAACTTATCAAGTCAGCGACAAAGTCCGATTCACTCTCATCCACGTCATTCAAAGCCTCCTGCCCCACAAGGTGCAAGTCAACATATGGAAGAAGAGATAATCGAGGATGCCGACCTAGTAAGAGTCCAAAAACCCTCCTTTATCTATAAGCTTTATCGTGCGTTGAAAAGCACCGGTACTCCATTGAAATATATAGATGACTTCCTTAAGGACAAAAATTATGGGAATGAGTATCTTTTTCTACGGAAAATGGAGGAATTGGGAGTTGCTCCGAAAGGAAAAGTAGAGGACGCACTTGCGAACATTCCAAGTGATCCTCGTATGCCAGGACAAAATTTAATTGAAGGGAACGATGATGACAGAATGTTCCTTGAATTCCAACCGAGAATGGGAGTGGCAGCAAAGGTGAAAGGAAATCGGATGGATTTGTTCAAATCCAAGGATCGGAAAATGTGTATTTCGTTTGTTGAAAAGAGGGGTGATAAACCCTAGAAGTGTCGATTTTGACTTCCTGGATGCCATCAACATGAACTTAAGAGAGAAGTTGAATTTGCTTCAACTTGAGAATTTTTGCTCTGACTCTACGGACGGGTATGCTCAACTAACCGCTTATTTCTATTCAAATCTTAGCTTTTTGGATGTAAATAGAATTTCATTCAG
The DNA here is from genome assembly GCA_016097545.1 of Eucalyptus victrix. Classification (NCBI taxonomy): domain Eukaryota; kingdom Viridiplantae; phylum Streptophyta; class Magnoliopsida; order Myrtales; family Myrtaceae; genus Eucalyptus; species Eucalyptus victrix. The sequence continues at coordinate 53,372,637 of CM027842.1, forward strand.
TGTACGAGACCAAGTCTACGTGGTAGATGTGAATATGTTAGCGGACATAGTTAGAGTTGAACGAGGACGTTATCTACCAATCAAAGTCTCACCTGCTCGTACTACTCTGGAACTTGTCAAAGATAGGGACACAGAGAAGAAAATTACCTATTCCAGGATGAATGCCATCAACATTGTGCTTCATAAGATTGTGATCAACTGTCTCAGATCGAAGTCTACGTCAAAGACTTCCGTGTCTCTTTCTGAAGCAAAGTTGATGTACGCGATCAACTCAGGACGGAAGTTCTCTCTCCCGCACACTATTCTTTTCCATATGTACAAAGCAATGTCAAAAGACAAAGGACAATTGCCTTATCCTGGTCTGGTGACCAAGATCTTCAGACACATGAATATTGAACCGCCACAAACACTTTGTGTTCGACCGTGTGATAAGATGGTGGTAGGTTTGAAGATGTTAACGAAGATGCGTCTGCAAAAACTTTCCAAGGCAATGGAGAAATTCAGAGTGAAATCTCCAGTTCAGTCTGCTTCAAAGAGAAAAGGAAAGGAGGCCATTGGTGCCCCATCGAAAAAGAAGAAAAGAACTCTCATCCTGGAGGATGAAGATCCTACTATCCATGCACTGACAAGAACCAGACGTTCTGTGCCTCAACCGACAGAACTTCAGAAGAAACAGAAAGAAGAAGAAGAGCAAACCAAGAGCAGAGAAGAAGAAGAGCAGAGAGAGAAGGAGAAAGAAGCTGAAGAAGAAAGAGAAGGAGAGAAAGAAAAGTCTGCTGCTGAATCTGGAGAGAAGGGAAATCAAGAGCATGATCATCACTCTTCCCCTTTTGATGTCCTAGAGACAGGGGGAGTTGGCGAGCAAGAAAAGTCCACAGCTCATGCTGCCGATAGTGAAGGTCCAAGACAATCTCCAGCAGATCCAGAAGAAGTTCAGGTGTCTCAATTGCCTGAAGAAGGTCATGATACATCGACTCCAAATCTGCAGGATTATACAGAAGCTCCATCATCTGCATTTACTCCATCTGAGAAAGCTCATGCCAGTACACAGACGGATAACTCAACAGATTTTCGTCGTATTCTTGATATTCTTATGGAAATGCGGGGACAAATATATGCTCTGGACTGTGAGGTTCAAACCATCAAGAATGCTGGACAAGCGTCTTCGGTTACCCTGGAGGACAAAATGAAAGACCTCGCTCTGCAACTTCAAGCCAATGCCAAAGGAGAGGAGGTAGCTCAACTAAGGAAAGACTTGAAGAGGCTAGAAGGCATAGTCTAGTCAATGGGAGATTTCCAGATCGTGCGCATTCCCAAGCAGACATGACTCCTTTCTCACCCTTTTTAATGATGACAAAAAGGGGGAGAAACAATTTGAACTAACAACCTTCAACATCTTTTAAAAACTTTGACTTTTGTGATTATGTTTATTTTTGAGTATGACTTGAGAATTGAGAACTTGGGTGTGAATTTAAATTTGACTGAATTGGCTGTGGATTTTGATGCTTGACTGGTTGCATTTATATCAAGTGTTGTTATATGGTATTACTCATGAAAGACTAACCAATTTTCTGTGGATGCAGAGTCTGGTTGTTTTATTAATCTTTATGAGTTAGCCATATTGCTTGAGAAATGTTTTTGCAGGTCAAAGTTGTTTAAATCTACGAGAAAGTTTTGTCACCATCAAAAAGGGGGAGATTGTTGGAGAAATCTTTCCAGAATATTTTGAAGCTGACAAAACATTTCTATCAGTCTAGTCTGGATACCGACAGTTTAAAGTCTGAAGACTTTGTATTCACCAGACTCAAGACTCAAGACTATTCTCACTGACAGTCTTTCTAATCCAGTGACGAAGGAAATCCAAAACCGAAGTATATGGTTGAGGATTCGATCCTATCCTCTGGAAAAGATCCCTTGGTTGGATAATCATTTCGGATTATTTGATTCTTATCTAAGATCGATTGAAGATCCGATGGTCGACGAAATATTCTTGGAATGTTCTATTCTTGGAAACCAAGATCCTGATTGTATGGGCGAACAGGATTGATGGGCTATCATCAGATTCCTTAAATAGCTCGGATGATCTTCTTGATTGATTCCGTCCAACGGATAGATTGGAGGAATTCCTTTGGTAAGTGCCAACGGCTATGATGGCATAAAGGAGTATAAAAGGAAGACGTTCTAGTTGTTTTAAGTGTGTGATCAATAAAAAAATTCCAGAGTCTGAAGAACCTTGATTGTTAGTCGATACAGTTCGAGCGAAATTGTATACACAGAGAGTGTTTATACTTGGTGACACCTTGAGCGAGTGTGGTAGATCATCTACACCTAGAAATCAAGGAAGATCAACACTGTAACCTCTCTTTGTTCATAGTGGAATCCAGCCAATTGGCTGTCAGTGCAGAAGAGCGGACGTAGGCTTGAATCAAGCCGAACCACTATAAACCGCGTATTCAATTCTCTCTTTCCTTTACTCAGTCTTACGATTGATTTTTAATTATTGCAAATCCTTCAACTGTCTAAGTATTGTGCAATCTTCAAGAAAATTTCTATATACCTATTCACCCCCCTCTAGGTACTCGTACTAACTATATCAACATCATTTCAACAAGCTGATGTAAGAGAGGAAAGCGGTACTGCAAAAGGCACATGATCAATGGACTCTCCTTTTTTACTTAAGCGGGAAAAGGCAGACTTGCTTTTAGGCCTTTTCGTAGCGCTTACACAATAAATTTTATTTAAGCGCAGACAAGATTTCCTATCAATTTCGTATATAATAATTTGACATCTTTCTAACATCCAATTAAATCTTAACTTTTTACATAAAATGTCAAGGAATAACTTTTTTCGTTGAAATTTTAAAATAGTCAGGCCTTGCCATTTTGATATTTAGCTTTTTTTTTTTACATTTAGTTTGATAGGAATAAATTGGGACAAATACACTATTAGTGCCATAAGTTGTATACGGCACTCACTTTAGTACCAAAAGTTTCCATCGAATCACTTAAGTGCCAAATCGGAGAAAAAACGATCACTTTGATACCACCGACGAGAGATTCCGGCCAAATTAATTACGTGGCTTTTATATTTTAAAAAAAAAGTTCCGGTTGCTTTAAAATGACGTTGTTTTCAATCTTCCTTAAAAAAAAATGACGTCGTTTTGCTGTCCTACATGGATGGCCTCACAAAAACAATGCCATTTAACTCATTTGGGGATTTTTTATTTATTTATTTGGGAATTGAAATTAGGGTTTTTCAGACTTAGATCACTTGGCTATCATCGCGCGCTCGGCCTCCACCATTGCTCACTCAGCCGCCATTGCTCGGCGCTATTTGGACGCCCTCGGCGGCACACGAGGGAGCACCAGCCCCGGTTGCCGAAGCCTAGGTACTGGAAGACGCAGGCTAGGCACTTGTCTGGGAGATCGGAGATGTAGAGGGAGACATCAATGGTGGCGCACTCGTCAACGGCCTCCCCAAGCACCGGCCAAATCATGGCCTTCGACTTAGTTGCCAAGTGGTCGAGGTTGGGGTCGAGCTTAGGGTCAGAGCCACGGCCGCCAAGTGGCCATCGTCAGGGTCGAGGTAGGGGTAGGGGTCGAGGTCGGGGTCGGGGTCGCCGAGTGGCCATCGTCAGGGTTGGGGTCGAGTTCAGAGTTGCGGCCGCTGAGTGGCCATCATTGAGGTCAAGGTCGGGGTTGGAGCTGCGGCCACTGAGCGCGGGGGCCATCGAGGACGGTGACTAGCCGGAGATTTAGGGTTTTGAATTGGGGGAAACACCAAATGGCGTCGTTTTGGTGTTAGGATGCTGACTATACTCTTTGGTGAGCCACATCAACTTCAAAAATTAATAAAAAAAAAGTGTCACGTCAGATTTCTGGTCAACCATATCGAAATTAGCACTAAAATGATCGTTTTTCAAACTTTTTGGCACTTAAGTGATCCGACAGAAACTTTTGACACTTAAGTGATCCGATAGAAACTTTTGGCACCAAAGTGAGTGCCGTATACAATTTATGGCACTGATAGTGTACTTAGCCCAATTAAATTTGTATTAGATAGAGTTTTCTTATTGAAGTGAAAATTGGCCACTTTCAAGTTGACTATTTCATATATATAGCAACTTTGCTTGTATATGTAGGACTAATCAAGTGAAAATTCTCATATTCGTGTTGCAAATAAAGCCGCATTTGAAGTGTTGTAAAAAAAATGATAACCGATAATCGAGATGAAAAGCGTTGACAAGTAGGTTTTTTGTTTCAATTTGACTATAGCTATTGGCTTATTGAATTTATGAGTTTGAAAAGTCGACAAATTAAATCAAAATGATGAGTTTAATAGGTTATCATACCCAATCAACGTAATCTCGGTTCCTGGAAGCGAATCTCAAATGAGAAAGTTATAAAGAATAAGTCCTAGTCATCTATGCCTAGTCCATGTAACTTGTTGGGTTTGTCCAGTTTGAAGAAGCATTTAAACTAATTTATGTGTTAGATCTGCTTTGTTGTGGGTGCTTGATCTGTACCGCGTATCTCCTCATAAGTAATTAGTATATCGAGTTCTGATCCCATATGGTTATGGTTGCCCAAGTGACCAACTTAGTTACTTGGTCACCCCACAACCTTAAGAAATTTGAGAAAGTTTATGTATATTGCAGTGCAAAGGCATTCTATTTTAAAAGGATTACAAAACCTATCCTAAGAGGTATTATCGCATGAGCCTGTTGCTTCCACTCTCAATCCATGTGCATCATCTACACTTGTTTAACGCAATGAACTTCACATGAGACCTACCAAATTTAGTAGTTCCAATGAACACACGGCATATAGACCCAATCGATACAATTATTTATGCATCATACTGTGACGTGCTTGAAACTAATATGTTCTACCTAAAATGGATAATTAATCTAGTGTTGATGTATAGTAACTCAATTCTTTGGAGTTATGGAGCTAAAGTGACTTCAATATGATGAGGTTCAGTTTTTTACAATTATCAAATAGTTTAAAAATCAATTACACATATCAGAAGATTTCGTGACAGACATAGTCATCAAAATTGGAGCATGCACTGCTGTCAAAAATTCCACTAGTGTGTATGAACAATCTATCACAAATATAAACCGTATGATTTAATACTAAAATTAGTATTGTGAAAGTACTGTTTAGTCCACCAACGTCATTCCTTTTTCACATGATTTCCTCCATGTTCCATGTCAACATACTCAATGATAAACAAGTTCTAAATTAAGTGAAGATTATATTTTGATATCAGGCCTGATGTATCCAGAGTAAAGGCATTTGTATCTTCAGATAAAGAATTGACATTTTTTCTTAACGGGTAGACTATAATTTAATCTTTTATATTTCACTTTTTGTCTCATTAAATTATCTAACTTACTGAAATTGTCAAATCAAGTCCTATTATTTGCCACCGTGCTACACCTGCTACACCTAGGTTCTCTTGAATCAGCGTAATCTCGTTTCTTGCTGATGAGAAAATGATAAAGTACAAGGCCTGCTTTATTCTAACTGGTAAAGAAGTCACTTGAACTGATTTATGTGCAAGATCTGCTTTATTGTGGAGGCTTGATCTGTACCACATTTCTCCTCTTAAGTAATTAAAATCAGCTATGGAATATCTTATTTTGATCCGATATGGTTAAGATAATCAATATGTCCAAGTGACAAATTTAAGTCACCCAATGATCTCAAGAAATTTGAGTCAATATGTCCAAGTGACGAATTTAAGTCACCCAATGATCTCAAGAAATTTGAGAAAGCTCGTGTATATTATAGTGCAAAGGCATTCTAGTTTAAAAGGAGGACTGCAATACCCATCATACATACTAAGGTATAATCGCTTGAGCCTAGTGCCTACATTCTTGATCCATTTGCACCCCTAACACTTGTTCAGCACAATGAATTACACACGAGACTTGTCAAATTCAATAATTCTGATGGACACAAGGCATATAGACCTGTTCGGTACAATAATTTCCGTATTATATTGTGACATGCGCTTGGAACCATTATATCTGAAATACCTAAATAGGTGATGACTTGAACTTGGTGAGCCATGCAATTATCGAGGACGATCATTCTTTCTAAAATGTCGCAGAGACAATGAGCTGTTGCAAGATGATAACCCAATATTTTCTCATTAAGCACAAGATTGATAATCTTCATGCTCGAAATTAATCATCCTTAATTATATTTGGCTTTCTCGCCTCCGCCTCTCTTTTCCTGTTAACTTCACTATTGCAATATCCGTTACGTAAGGGACTAACTGTAGCAATATGCTGCTAATCCTCACAAATCGATTCTACCCTTCTTCGATGCAAGTCCGTTTCCATAGACTAAGATGCCTAACTTGTAATATTCCCTGATCAATCCGTGCTGGTCAACATTAGGTGTTCATCATTTGAAGGTAAGTATTGACTTATGAATCACTTAATATTGCCTCTTTCATTTGATGTGAGACTATGAGATGTGGAATCTTCATTTCAAATTCTTTCATAAACAAGAAGTGAATAATTCCAAAATGATAAAAAAAAAAGGAAAAAAAAATAATTTTGTTTTAACCTCAAGGGTGGGTTAGTATTTGCTCATCATGACGGGAAGAGAGAAGAGGCATGCTTCTTTATAGATCCAATATATGTTTCCAATTTGCATCAACGGCACATCCAATTTTTGCCTTTGAATCAAGTAATTGATCGATGCTCATTTCCACCGTTGAATAGGTTAGGCTAGTAGTAAAATGGTCCCCCTCTTTCATAAGGTCGCGATTTTATGAAGAGATATTTATACCCACATCTTGAATGGGTTGTGGTGATGGGCTTGCCAACTCAAAATAGGGATCACCGGTACGAATCATCCCATTCTACCTCTTTTTTCTATAGCACACATCCACTCTCATAAATGAACAGAAATCATGTTAAATTAAAATTAGAATAGAAAGAGGATAGCCATAAAGATTGATTACAGATATGATAAAAAAAAGTAAGATGATAAATTTTTGGTTCGTGTTTAATATGATCCGTTAATTAGAATTTTCTCTCAGAAAATTGTCACCTCTTTTTGTAAACCATTTATTAAATATTACATTAATCATTTTGCTAGGGAATGAGTTGTACAACAAACTTATCAATGCAATTAAAAGCTGTTTATCTCAACTCAAGACAATCTCCCCATGTCTTCCGTCGCAGGCCGAACATCCTCGGCGTAATTCAAAATAGAAAAAACCTATTGCCTCCTATTAAAAGCAAAGTCACCAACTTTGGGAAATCAAATTTAGAGAGAGACGGAGAAGAAACAAACATACAAAAATGCCCGTAACCAGCAAAAACACTTGAGCACGGTGGCTATCAACTGCCAAACATGGTTGGCTTTCAATTATAAGAATATAAATTGATTCCCAAAAGAATGGATATGCTGCTCTGTCCATGTAGTTGTCATTGCTAATACAAAAGAAAATAGTGCAACGAAACATTCATTAAAATGATTGTGGGAATTCATCCTCATGAAAGAATAGTTCTTGGTGACTGAAACATGGGGCGTATGTAGCATTTGCCTTGCTCTGTTTTTCATATAAGAAAATTATTCAATTTTGCAGAAGACATAATAAATTTTCGGGCACATATTAATTTGATTTACGAATAATTAATCTGTAGTATGTGGCATATATCAAGTTATCCAGGTATTAGAAATATTAAAAAGTAATGTGCATGGAGAAATGTTCATCCCCAACATAGATAAGGCACATGTTGAAACCATACACCGTCAATACATTTTGAATTGGTATTCCATTTTGACCATTAAGAACAACTTGATTGTGCATGGGTAATGGCATCGAATTCGAATTTGACTTTGAATCTTTCTTATCATACAAATATTCGTTGAAACGCCTATATTTCTTATTAGAATGTATTTTAACATTGCATAACAAAAATGAATAAAGTTATGTTAGAATAACAAAGATGGTGTTATTTCACTTGTTTCCAAATGAAGCATTATTAGTTAATTTCACGTTTTAGGACAAGGCCAAGGATTAGAATGTAAATACCCCAAAATTTATCGAACGGGAAATTGAGAGAAAAGGGGGAAAGAGAAAAGAGAAGTAAAGAAGAAGAAAAGAAAAAGGAAAAGGAAATATTGAGTGTACAACTGCCCATCATACAGATTTACACCTCCGTAGTCCATCATTTTTTTCATCTCTCTCTCTCCTTATTTTCATTTCGTCCTTCATCATACCTTTCGATCTGGCAACCGATAACTAAACCTAAATTCCCTGCTTCGACCAGTATAATGGAGATGATTTCTTTGTTGACTCTGGTGACTGGCAGGGGCCAATACATCACCTCTAATCTACGATACTTCAGAGAGAAACGCGGCTCATCAACCCTGCCCTCGATGTTAAATTAAACCTAAGTTCCCTGCTTGCATCCCTTCTTTTCATGGCACGTTTCCACTCTTGACAAGAATTATGTTAAATTAAAAATTAGAATAACAATAACTTAGCCTTAAACATTAATTACAAATATAACTGAAAAAGTAATATGACAAAGTTTTCAGTTTGTGATTAATATGATCCGTCCGTTAAAAATTTTTCCCACAAAATTGTCACCTCTTTTTCATAAACCTCTTATTAAGTATTACATAAATCATTTTGCTAGGGGAATGAGTTATATAACTAACTTGTAAATACAATTAAAAACCTTCTTTTTTTCATAAATCTCTCCATGTCTTCCGTCGCAGGGTAAATTTTTTGGCCCATTCCAAAATAGAAGAAACCAATTACCTCCTATTAAAAGCAAAGTCAACAGCTCTGAGAAAATCAAATTTAGATAGAGACGGAGAAGAATCAGATATAGAAAAAATTCCCAGGATGAGCAAAACACTGGAGCACATAGCAGCTGCCAGACGAAATGGGCCGCCGCCGCCTCAACACCATATTCCGTTGCTTCTTCCCTGCCGACAACTCCTTCGCTGCCTACAAGGTCATCGACAAGCGCCGTCTGTCCAACGTTACTTACCACCAATGCCTCGTCAACGAACCCGAGCTCATGACCCTCCTTTCCCCTCACCCTCACATCCTCCGGATCCTCGACGCCTGAGAGGCCAACGACCGCCTCTCCCTCATGCTGAAGCTCTGCGAACCTGACACTCTCTACGACTGCATATTGTCCCGTAAGGCCCTCCCCAAACCTGAGGGCAACTCCTCCGTGCCTTCATGCATTGTGACCCCTCGAGCGTTGTTCACCGGGACGTGAAGCCCGAGGACATGCTTTTCGATTCAAGGGATGTCCTGAAGCTGGCCGACTTGGGCTCGGCGGCCTTGTTGCATGAGGGCAGGTCCGTGAAGGGTGCCATGGGAACGTCGTACTACGTTGCACTGAGGGTGCCGATGGCGAGGGAGTAAGGGGAGGAGTAGGCTTTATTTTTCTTGATTTTAAGCCGCATAGAAGAAATAGAAGAGCACGAAGGTGGTTTCCTTTAAAGCCGTAAAGAGAGGAGCTTTTCTTCTGTGAGCTTCACACTCAATTGACTTGTTTTATTCGTAAACGCTATATAAGTTTGGATGTAATTGAAGGTGGGAAACATTAGAGCATGTGAGCCATAATAAATTTAGTATTCTCTGGATTAATTTGCTGCTTACTTTCCATATGGACTAAGTACTAATACGCACATAGAATCACTTAAATCTTTGGTCTCATCTATCATTCCTTATTTATTTCTTTGGTAATTTCGTGTAATTTAATTGCAGGATCCGATTAGCTTCCACGTCATATTGCAGTAGCCAGTGTGGTGTTGTACGTGATGATCGTGGGGTCGCCGCGATCTCAGGGCAAGTTGGCCTTGAGGCGGTACTGAGGGGGAACCGTGGTTCCTGGTGAGGGCCTTTAGGATGGTGTCAGCCGGAGCAAAGGACTTGTTGAGCAAGATGACTTGCAGGAATGTTCGCAGGAGTATTTCCGCAGCGCAGGCCCTGAGTGACTGCTTCCGACTTCTTGGCCGATCGTTTTCTTCATCCATTTGATTTCGTTATCATGAAAACGTTCAAGCACAATGTCGTAGATTAAATGGTGTTGAAAGGTCTTTGCAGCTAAACCATTTTTAATCTTTATTGCTAGATAATAAGAACTGGAGAAAAGTTCTTCCATGAATAGACAAAAAGTAAATTTGTAATCTTCCCATTCAACACAGATCAGAGGAAAGTCGGTTGCGTTAACGTGTTATCCAGATTTAGGAAATGACACTTTTTCTATCCTTTTGTGCCTCCCTTTGTGGTTTTCCTCTTGCTCTGTGTTCGTTCTTTATTTTTTCTTTTCTTTTTTTTGGAGCAGGACATTCTTTGATCCTGAGTGGAAGAGACTCTGGACTTTGCCTGATCCTCTGTATGGGTATCTCCCAGAAGCACAGAGACTGTCACTATCAGAAGTTGCGAATAATTTTCTTGAGAGAGAGGGAGATGACCAGGTTTGCATTGCATTTGTCTAGTGCTACAAACTGAAGATTCCTGGGATGAACATGACTTCAAAAACCCATCAATCTTTGCGTTTGGTACGACTCTGCAGTCGGTTTGTGGCCCCATGAGTCTGCCCCAACAAGCGACAGCAGCTTCTTCTTCACCAGAATTTCAGCAACTCTGTTGTCATTTCTATCTTCTTTGTTTGTTGTATACTAGCGGCATAAGAACTTTTTGGTCCGTTTCTTTTCGAAATTTTTCTTGATATTTGGAGAGAATAAAGAATTGACAATAGAAAGTAAAGAATTTACTTTCTGTTTGCACATGCCTAGTGTCATGACCAAGAGGTTTTTGTAGCTAAAGGGCCGTGCCTTGGAGCAACTCCTACAATTGCTAGGGTTTCCAACAAAGGAACTTCCGGAACGTTCTAAGGGCGGGCGATACGGTCATTACGCCAAGATCTAGAAGTCTCCCACCATTAGTGTCGGTAATTGGTAGATGGGGCGGTACAATCTCGTTCGCCGGATGAAAACTTGATCAATGGATGTAATCCAAGGGACTCTAGTATAAAAAGGGGTGCCCTCCCCTCATTTGTATCCATCCAAAAATCATTTCAATAATTTAAGGTTCCTTTCTCTCCAGAGCTTCTCTCTACAATTCGGGTGAGCGAGTGAGTGAGCAATCGATCAGGTGAGCGAGTGAGCGAGCGATCAATCTGAGCAAGGCTTGGCTACCCGATCGATCGATCTGAGCAAGGCTTGGCTACCCGATTGATTTGAGCAAGGCTTGGCTTAAGCATCTCGTCGATCTAAATCGATCCAAAAGAGCTTGAGTTGCCGCATGGTCACGATCCCAATCGATCGGCCCGTGACACTAGCAGATGAATTTTCAAGAGGAAAATTGTAATTCTTCTCATTTCTTTATTCAAATCACTCTTTTGCCTCCACGTAAGCTAAAACAAAATCCAAATTCATACAACAAATGCGGAAATTAAGAAACAAATGTATATTGAAATGTCTAGATAAAAATATTGATGATGGAAGAAATTTTAAAAGCGCGGAGGATCCTCTTTCTTGTGGTGATAGGCCTCGGATCAACGATGGACCCAGGGCTAAGATCACTATGATCTATGAAACTTCAGGAAGAATCTCACCGCAACTCATCACCCTACGCTTGATGAGATGATAGCAATAGGGGCTAAGATCATATGGCTCCCAATGATCCTCTTCCCACCAGAGGAAATAAACTTCTGGATACGTCCCATCACTTCCTCATAGTACTCTTGCTGAACAATCTTCCCCATCATTATGCTACTGCTGCATAGATAGAATGCAAGAGCAAATTCTTTTGGCATGCCATAAAATCGGAGATTCGTGAGGAGGGGCCATGGATAAAGACTAGTATTGATTGCCAGTCCAAGTGTCTGCATTCGTCAATGGAGAGTTTCTGAAGGAAAGGCATTACATGACCGGACAAAAATCTCAGATTTTCCAAATTGGCGAGGTACAAATCTGTTTTGGGAACCATTTATCTACAAAAATCATTGCAATCTTCAGTACAAGCCTCATGAGATTGGGCAAATTCTGGAGAGCAATTAGAGGGTTTGATTTCAATTTGCTCCATCCCAAATGCACTACAGCTAGATTGTTCAACGGAGGAAGCCAATGAGGTAGCTTCTCTAGACATCCTCTGATATATAGATGCTAAAGGAGCGGGGTGTGAAAGATAGAAAATCCAAATCACTAACTTCATACTCACTTTCTGCAACCACCTCTAGTGATCGAAGTTTGGTCATCTTCTCAAGGGAGTGGCATATTCCCTTTGCATAATCTTTTTTCAGCTCAATTATGCCCAGCCTCCTTAGTTGACTTAACTCTTTTAGTTCTTGCATTGTATTCTTGCTCCAACCAATTCTGGCTTTTGCATAGGACAGCTTTTGCAATGATGCTAGTGCTCCAATGCCATGGGGAACTGGACATCCAGCTACAAAATGAAAGGATACAGAAGATGTGAACTTTGCATAATTGTACACCAACAATTATTGTAGCTTCTTGAGCTTGGTTATCTCCACAAGTAGCTCACAGACCAATGTGTGTTGGAGATCTAGAGTCTCTAGATTTTGGAGTTTCCCAATTGATCTAGGAATGATGCGCACTTTAGTCCTTCTCAAGCTTGGATACTTTAAGTGGAACATAACTAGCATTTGGTGAAGTGTATTTTGAAATCACATTGGAAATTAACATTAACATGATCTTGTTTGTTGAAAACTATACTTTGTAAATGATTTTTTTCTATTTTATAGTAACCCTCAAACTATTTGCTAGCGGAACTCAACTATTGCCAGTGGCCCTAAAGTTGAGCAGTGGTGGCTCACTAGTAGCTCCTGATGGCACATTGACCGCACATCAATATCACGCTTGATTTGTACCATATATCTCCTCATAAGTAATTGGTATATCGTGTTTTGATCCCATATGGTAATGGTGATCAATATGCCTAAGTGACCAATTTAATTTATCTAGTCACCCCACAACTTTAAGAAATTTGAGAAAGTAGACGTATATTATGGTGCAGGGGGATTCTAGTTTAAAAGGAGGACTCCAGTACCCATCTTACAAAGGTATCATCGCATGAGCTCATTATTTCCACTCTCGATCCGTCTACATCACTGACACTTGTTCAACACAATGAATTTCACGTGACCTACCAAATTTAATAGTTCCAATGAACACAAGGCATATAGACCCGGTCAATACCATAAAGTTTCGCATCATATTGTGACATATGCTTGGAATTGATGTCCAAAGTTACCTAAAATGGGTAATTAATCTAGAGACGATGCATAGTAACTCAATCACTTGGAGTGATGAAGCTAAAGTGAATTCAATATGATATTTTCTAGTTTTTTTTTTTTTTTTTTTTTTTAACAATGATCAAATTGTTTAAAAATCAATTACACGTATCAGAAGATCTCTTGATAGACATTCACCTGATTTTGTCATCAAAACTGAAGCGTCTATTGCTGTAAAGAATTCCACCAATACGTTTGAATAATCTTTCACATATATTTGATACCAAAATTAGTACTGTGAAAACATTGTTTAGTCGCCCAACGTTATTCCTTTTTTACATGATTCCTTTCATGTTCCATGTCAACATACTCAATAATAAACGAGTTCAATTAAGTATAGGGAATTTTGTTCAATAAGGACATCATAGAATAGAGGGAAGTTGAAATGAACATTGAATTGGACACATTGCGAAACAGATATACATCATGGCCATAAATGAAGATATTGCAAAAAAATCATTTCAACCGAGTTTGACATGATGCCGCAATGATATATTATAGATTTTTCTATTGGTTGACCAATTCATTTTGAAGAGTTCCATGCCACACACATGGAAAATATTGGACATAGCCTTAATCAATTGAATGATGCGGGGTCATTGGCCTATGGTGACAGTGGTGGTGGTGAATATGCAATATTCTCATACTAATTAATAGGGCTAACCATCGGAGGAGACGTGGCGACCTTGCGGGGACCTTGATCACCGGACGGAACTGGCGAGGGAAACCCTGTGTGTGGACGGCATTGATGCCCTAGAAGGAGCTTCTCTTGGAGAGGCTTTGCCCGTGAGCATGGCAAGTGGAAGTTGTCCATGAATTAAGAGGCAAGCGAGCCATTGACCACCCATGTGACCCATTTTAAAATGATGCCTAATGCCTAAAGTTTTATGCACGGAGCCAGCAGATATCATGTTTTACTTCTTCATATAGGAGTCATACGTTTAAATTAGCAACATGTGTTCGATTAAATTATACATGCGGCGAGGGAAGGTCAATGGAGAGACAGGCACGATGCGGTTAGAGTCAGTCTCTAGAGCATCTGTAATTCTTTTGACTGTTTAATCAAAAACCGAGAGTAATTGATTGAGTCAACTTATTTGCATATTGACATTTTGGCATAAAAAACTCGGACAAAAGAAGGAAAAAAAGAATTAGTTCACTTTTTTTTTTTCCAACAAATCAGTTTCCGTTGGGGGATTGAAATTTGTTCCTAAATCTGACACCACCCAAAAATTATAACTTTCATACTCACCAAAATCCAAGTTATATCGTTCATCATAAAAGACTAATAGTGAGGATACCAGATTAATAATGATATTTTAATATGGTGCGGCTTGTCTGTTAACTTTTGTCTTAGTTGAGTCTTTTAAAATTTAGTTTGACTCAGTAAAAATTTAATTAAGACATCATCCCGAATATAGCATCATAGTTTTTTTTTTTTTTTTTTTTTTTTTTTGGTCGTAAAAAGTATTCACATTCATATTAAACGATAATTACATTCGGAAGTTACTACATCCGTTGATAGTATTTGCAAAAGTGCAGGAGGAGTTTGAGATAACCAGTTAAGACCTAGATCCTTGGTGCATTGGGCCTTTGCTACCCAATCCGCAGCCCGGTTCGCATCTCTCAAGCAGTGTAGTAGGGTTAGGTCAGAAAATCTAGAAAGAAGAACGAGCGCCTCCTCCACGATCGGGCGAAGCTCCCACACAGGCGAACGGCGTTGGCGCACTACAACAACAAGGGAAAAACAGTCCGATTCCAACTCAATCTTGTGAGATTGAAGCCCTTGTCGCAGCATATGGTGGAGTGTGTAGGTAAGTGCGTTGATTTCAGTTTCCAGTGGTGAAGTCGCTCTAACCCTGCACGAGAAACCATCCAATAACCGTCCTTGATTTTCTCGACCAATACAGCCTATCGATCCCTCGGTGCCACCTGCTCCGTCAATATTATACTTCAGAGTGCCGAGAGCTGGAGGTTGCCACTGGTGCAAGGAATGATGAAGGGGAGGACCGGATGAAGTTCGGTTCACATCAGGGGAGGTGAATGCCCTGGTCTGTTCAACGGCCAGATCCACGACTCTTCTTGGATCTCGCTTCTGATCGCGGAATATGGCGTCATTGCGCATTCTCCAAATTTGCCAGAGAGTGTTAACCGTGATCTCCATCTCCAGTAAGTGTTTTGGAGTTGCCGCTCTTACACTGAGCCATTGATCAATCCTCTGAACTTGCATAGGGGATATGGGAATATTAAGTTTCTGATTTTCCCATACAGCTCTAGTCCAGGGGCAATGAAAGAAAAGGTGCTCGACGGTTTCCGGATACTGTTGTCGACAGAGAGGGCACTAGGGATCTGTGATTATATCTCGGCGAAACAAGTTAGCTTTCGTCGCTATGGCATTCTGACAAAGGGCCCAAGTAAAAACTCTGATCTTCGATGCCGTTTTCATCGACCAAATGCGACGCCATAAGCTTTTATGATTCTGATATGATGTTGATGCTGTGTCACTATCTGTAGTTGTTACTTGCTGACATAGCTTATGGTAGCAGCTCTTAACTGAAAATTTGCCATCTTTTGTGCCTGTCCAAATGATTTGATCTACAATAGGAATATGTATGAGTGGTAAATTCAATGCCTGTGCTGTGATGTCTTCTGCTAATAGTGAGAGGAGTTGAGGTTGATTCCAGGTTTGGTGTATCGGATCAATAAGATCCGCCACCAACAGTGGATCATCTTTGTTGTTCGGTCCGTATAGAGTGCCACAAGGTAACCAACGGTCGCCCCTTATCTGTATATCACGACCATCGGCTACTGACCAGCATAAATATGGAGCAATCGCCTTCCTCCCTAATAAGATACTCTTCCATCCCCATGAAGCCCGAGCTACTGGGCTAATAGATAGAAAAGGTTTCGTAGGAAAGTACAAACCTTTAAAGAGTTGACTCCATAACGCCAAGGGCTGTTGCAGTAATCGCCAAGCCTGCTTGCCGAGCATAGCTTCATTAAATGCTATTAAATCCCGAAAGCCTAAGCCGCCATCATCTTTACTCCTTTTCAGCAAATCCCAATTTCGCCAGTGGATACCCTTTCTATTTTGATCATTCTGCCACCAGAATCTAGCAATGCTGTGCTCTATAGACTTGCGTATCGACAAAGGGATTTTAAAAATAGACATGGCATAATGTGGTAGAGCTTGCACAACAGATTTTAGAAGTACTTCCTTGCCACCTTTAGAGAGGAACTGTCCCTTCCAGCTCTCCAACTTCGCATGTACACGCGCTAGTATCCAAGAGAACATTTCCTTCTTAGATCGACCCCAGTCAGATGGCAATCCCAGGTATTTTCCACACCTAGTCAAGATTGGTACTCGTAGCTCGCCCGACATATTATCTTGCAAATTTGGTGGACAGTAATGACTGAAAATAATGCCGGACTTATTGCGATTCACAACCTGACCCGTAGCCATACAATATTGGTTCAGAATACTAGCTACGTTCTGACTTTCCCGAATAGTCCCATCTAGAAAGAAGATAGCATCATCGGCGAAAAAGAGATGGGATAGTGTTGGACACCATTTGTTGAAACGGATACCTTTAATGTGTCCCATCCAGACAACTTCATTGATTAAAGTTGATAACACATTTGCTACCAGAATAAACAAATATGGAGATAAGGGGTCACCTTGTCTTAGACCTCGCGATGGAGAAAAGTAGGGAAGTGGCTCTCCATTAAATTTCACACTCAAGGAAGTAGTAGATACACACTGCATAATCCATCGGACCCACGTGGAATGGAAACCCAATTTTAGAAGATAGTCATTTAGGAAATCCCACTCGACCCGATCATACGCCTTTTGCATGTCTAGCTTCAGGATGGCATTGAATTTTCGTCTTCTCTTTCTTATCCTGAACTGGTAAAGAACCTCTTGCATAATCAATATATTGTCCTGGATCTGTCTCCCACTAACAAAGGCAGACTGTTCCTTGGATATGAGAGAGTTCAAGCAAGGTTTAAGGCGATTAGCAAGGACCTTGGTGATGATTTTGTAGGCGAAGTTACACAAGCTAATAGGGCGATATTTCTCTAGTTTTTCTGGATGGGGTACCTTGGGAATCAAAGTAAGAAAAGTCTGATTAATAGTGGGAGGCATCTGACCTGTCATCATGAAGTGCTGTACTTGGAGTAATAGATCATCTTTAATAATTTCCCAATGTGTCTGATAAAACAAACCACCTAGACCGTCGGGGACCCGGGGCTTTTGTAGTCCCTAATTGGAAGGTGGCCTGTCTCACCTCTTCCATTGTAACCCTTGCAATTAACATGTCATTCATCTCAGCAGTAACAATCGGTGGACATTGGGCAAGAATAGGAGCATAATCCCTGGATCCTTGAGATGTGTATAAATTCGAAAAGAAAGCTGTTGTCATATCTTGTAGTACCTGTGTGTCACGAATCCACTGCTGTTGATCATCTTGAAGCATTTTAATACGATTTCGAGATCTTCGTTGTAGAGTCGATGCATGAAAAAAGCGAGTGTTCTTATCCCCCCACTTTAGCCATTGAATGCGAGATCTCATAGCCCAATACTTCTCTTCCCGCTGCCAAAGTTTTATGATATCCTCTTTGAGTTTAGCGGCTTCAGCTTTTTTATAATTTAAATGCTTTGTTGATTCGTCGATTTTGTAGCTGATTTTGTAGAGTGATGGCACTGGATCTTCCATGTGAAAACTTTGTTCGACTCCAAGTAGATAGTGCTTGGCTAACATGCTTTAACTTAGGAAGGAAGACTGGCTGGTTGGGAGAAATAGAATTCCATGCTGCAGATATGATCTCGCTACACTCTTCATCATCATTCCAATAGGCTTCATAGATGAACATTTTCCGTCTCCATTTAATCGGTGCTGAAGTTTGGATTATCAACGGACTATGGTCAGAACCAACCGCAGGTATTGCTAACACTTCGGCCTCAGGGAATAGGATTCGCCAGTCCATTGAACATAAAGCCCGGTCCTCCCCTTCTCGATTATTCATCCATGTGTATTGACATCCCTTACTCTCTAGCTCCATCAGATCACAATCATTCAAAACAAAACGAAAAGACAGCATACGGTGAGATTCAACTGGTCTCTTACCAAGTTTTTCCCAAGGGTAAAGCACTTCATTATAGTCACCTACACATAACCAGGGAAAGCAATTCATTCTACCAATCATTCTGAGTTCATCCCATACTCCCTGTCGTTGACGATAATTATAAGGGGCGTGAACCCAGGTTAAACGAACAGTTCTATCTTCCTGTACCATCTTGCAAGTCGTATCTATCAAATATTGAGAAGAGCGAAGTACCTGAATGGATACCTGGTCGTTCCACATCAGAGATAATCCTCCTGCAATGCCAATTGGGTTTAGGTTATATGAGTGGTGAAATCTTAATTGACTTTTAATTCTTAAAAGCTTTGATTCTGGGTTCTTTGTCTCCATTAAAAAGGCGACATCGGGCTTTTCTTTGGCCATCAAGGCCTTTAAGAGCTGGACTGTCAGGGAATTGCCCAAACCCTGACAGTTCCAGCTTATAAGCTTCATTTGTCGAGTGGTGGCTGTTGCGGGCCAGCCACCAAAGCCCTTGCTTCGGCTTCCTCAGCCACATATACCGGGGTATCCATAAGAGTACTATCATCTGCATCATAGAGCAGCAAGTGCTTAGGCTCATAGGGAGTATATCTCTTTATTTTCTTGGCCTTCCCTTGCTTTGAAGTCAATCTGATATTCTTTTTTTTCTCTGGCTTTAAAGTTTCAATCGGTGAAGTTTGAATGTCTTTTAACTTCTCTGCTGTAGGTAGTGGTGCTGGATAAATACAAGGTCGAGGTAGCTGATTGAGAGTTGCTGAAACAAACATATGATCTTCCACAGCAGGGGCCAGCTGAAGTGGTACAGATGCTTGCCGGGGCCTGAAGTTGAGTTGGTGGCGTTTCAGGTACAGTTTCTTCCGGGGTATCTACAACATCTTGTGGGTGATAAAAAGCATTCCAGTAAGGACTATTCTCTCTTACCTCTGCCTGTAGCCACTGCCCATAGGCCATTTTCCCTTGACCATCCACCTTTGCTTCTTCAAAAGGTATTTCCTTACAGTAAGACGCATAATGACCCAACCGCCCACAAGAATAGCAGAAATGTGATAGTTTCTCATATCAGAAGTCTAGCCAAAGAAGTTTGCCCTCTAATCGGATAAGCTTGCCTGTCTTAAGTGGTTCATTTAAGGGCAGTTCCACCCTAACACGTCCCGGTCTAGCTGATGTTCCTTCCTTTGTTTCCACTCGGACTTCCAAAACCCGGCCAAGATGCTGTACAGCCCTGGTGATCATCGCTTCTGTGCACCATTCTAGTGGTAAGCCGAGTACTTGAACCCAAAATGCACATGTAGAAAAGTCATAGCAATGAAAGGGGGTATTAGGAATCCATGGCTTTAGAATGACCAAGTGTCTGGAGAATAACCAGGGGCCTCCATCCAACACCTTTTGTTTGTCTGCTTGAGATTGGAACCTGAATGCATAGAGTCCTGCCTCGCATTGGGAAATCTCGACTTTGTCAATACGCCATACTTGCTTTAAAGTACTTTGCATAGCAGGTAAATTGACTGAAGGATTTGATAAAAGGGATCCTATTAATGTTCGTTGGCATTCATCCAACTTGTCAGGTGGAGGAGTATCTACCCACTCGTCGATGCGCTGCTCAGTGGTTAATCGTCCAAGCCTGTTGCAAAGGGCCAATAACCGCGATGTTTCATCGAGGGCCTCCGTCGCCATAATGCCAGCGAGTTCGCATAGATTCAAAGACCAAGACAAACCATCGGCCGAACTTCAGAGGTAATCAATACTACTCACCGCACCATTGTCCATAATTACACTACTTTCAGCATCTTTAAGAAGGCCCATCACTTCTACTCATTAGTCAAGAAACACTATCTCTGACTTACTACTTCCGCCAAACTTGATGAGGGCGAATGACAATCTATGTATTTGAAAAGTTACCTGGAGACCTCTTCACACGCATGCATCAATGGAATCTTCCAAGTTCCGAATTGTGGTAGATTTGCTCACAGCTCAGTCGCAGTCAAATCACCATCGAACCCAAAAGGGAGTTAGCGCGAGAGGTGTACGTCCACTTACCTACCAGATGGGGTTGCATGCGATGGATCGCTTTCATTGCTAGCAGTAATGGGTATACGGTAAGGGAAAGAGGGAGGATTCATCGATGGGGATACTGGAATTGAGGAGAAAAGTGTTGAAAAGCAGGATGGAATTGAAGAAATTAGGGTTTGATTAAAACTACCATGACGGTAGAAAGGAACTCTTCATTTCGAGAGAAAAAGAGGAGCTTCCAAACAAGTTTAGCATCATAGTTTATATTACACTATCAAGACTGAATTTGAGAATCATTAAGTGGGTTGAAACTTGAAGTCTGAATTTCAAGAAACGAGATAGGAAATGGGTGCTTTGGCGATTTTGCCATCTATTCTATCCTGTATTCATAATTGCTTCAACGTCGGAATTTTTTTTTTTTTTTTTTTTTTTATATTTTTGCAAATTGGGAAGCAAACAGAGATTCGCCAATTAAGACGTGGAGAAAGAAAACCAAAAAGGCCGAACGTAGAAATCAGCAGCTCGTCGCAGGAAGTTGGCTCGGCTTCTTTCCCGGTTCCCAGAAATCTTTCCTTCGGATTCTCGAGAAAATCTTGCCGCCCCGAGAAAACCCAGAATTTTGTTTGTCGAAAGACGAAGAGAAATAGCGATGCAGAGTCGGAACCAGGGGAATTACCGGAACCCGTGCCTGACGATGCACCAGCCATGGGCTTCTTTGCTCGTGTACGGGATCAAGCGCATCGAGGGCAGGTCTTGGCCTGCCCCAATTCGAGTTCGGTTTTGGGACTCTCTTTCGTACTCCTAATTTCGCGCCCAAGTTCCTACTCTTTTGTTTTTTGCCGCCTGAGACGAGCGAGCAGTGAATTTGTTAATGGAGCCCTTTGATCCACAAATTTGATCTGTTCCCGATGTTTTCCTATCTGGGTTCTTGAAGTTTTCAGTGATTGTTTAGTTTTCTATCACCAAGTTCTGTTGTGGATTGTGGAGTTCAAAGTATGAAGTGAAGGGTGAGAGAACCTGCAGACACTGGAAGGGAGAAAAGGTTTGACTGCTGAAATTGAACAATGTTTGCTCACAGCACTTGCGAAAGAGAGAATGGCCTTTTGTTTGACGCAAAATCTGCGTTTGACTTTTGCTGACCATTTTGTGCGGCGCCGATGTTTTCATGCTTCACAAGTTTATAGAAAACTGCCTGATTGGTTCGCTGAGAAACAACAGAAAGAACAAATTGAAAACCAATATGTGGACAGATACAAACGAGGTTGGGTGTTTATTTTTTAAATATTGGAACATAAAAGTTCTCATCACAAGCAAGTGCAAATCAACTGTGTTAGAAGTTGATGAGAGATGACTTACTGTTGCTGGAGGTTTGTGTAACTGAGAATGAAATGATGGGGCGCAACTTGAATACCTAGCACATACTGTCCAGGGCAGTGAAAGATGTGAAGTACCAACATTTTGCACGTGCACTAAGATAGCCATGAGAACATAGAATGCTTCTCTCAGCTCATAAAATCAATTCTTTGTTGACAAACACTGTGTTAAGCTTTGAGTATGGAAGTTCAGAAGGTCTATGCTCAAAGCTCGTGCCTATGAAGGATTTATAAGGGTACTGGGATTCTTATTATATTTGAAAAAATTGCATCGTGATTAGAATTGCATTTGGGAGAGAATTGCTCCCTAAGTGACATTTAAAGTATCCATCAGAGATTGCTGTTTTGTATGCATATCTGGTTCCATAAATATACATATCACTCTGCTGCAATAATTGATGGAGCCAATGCACTGTTAACGTCTTGGTGAAGAAGATTTGAGTATGCTTTTCCTTTTTCTTTTCCTTTTTATCTCTGACTGTATAGCAATCATTTGTGAAGGCTGCCTGCGGATCCATGCCACCAGCAAAGTTCCAGATGAATCTACTATCAAAGCCATGGAGGATTCCACAGGGAGATATATGCAGTGAATGGGATTACTCAAATTAAGTTCCCTGAGCACTATCCTGTGTCAAGACTACAAGGTATTCAAAGGCAGAGCTTCGATTTTCTTCAATCCATGCTGCAACAAAGTAACATACTTCAACTTATTTGCCTTAAAAGAGCATTTAAGCCTCCTATTTACAATATTCAAATCATCTTGTGATGGATTTTTCAGCTGAATAGCAGTTTGATGTATGTTATGATAGAAAAAGGTGTAGGAATATAGATGCTTTTATTGCTCCATTTTACCTGCATGAATTTCTGTCTTATCTAACCTCCTTGTTGGTCAGAGTTTCTAACAGTAGATTCTGCATCATAAAACTGATGTTCTTCTTTTTCGGACAAATGTATTGACAATTGGCATGTTTTGCCTATGAAAAAGGGTGTGTCGAAGTAGTTGGCAATGTCCCAGCTGATGAACTAGCTTGCTGGAATGGGTTGCCTGAAGGGGTGGGATACACTGATCTTTTGCTTGCTTTGTTTCTTGATTACCTATCTGATTTCACAAATTAAGTTGAACAAGTAAGCATTTGTAATTACAGGTAATGCTGGAAGCACAAACAGATTATTGCTGGCTCTGTGAACAGATACTGGTGTGTAAATCTGTCTTACACGCAATTGGTATTTTGTTCTCGTATATGTTTGTTCAGCATTTATGTATTTCTTACACTGATTCAACTTTGTCAATACATTTTTAGGTAGAACTGAAATTAGTCATCCCATTTGAGATGCGAGGGTACCAGAAGGTCTACAACTTGGAAAAGAAGGTAAAGGATTTGGCTACATAAGTTATCGTCTTAAGCACGACATTGCACATATACTGACAAAAGAACTTTTCATAGATACATGTGATGATTATCGAGATTGAGCAATCATCTTAAGCTAGGGAAGTGCCTCACTAATGTTATTCCTTTTGCTCTGTTTTATTGAGCAAAACATGAAGAGACCAGTTCATGTATCTCTCAGAAGCACAAAGAGACAGTCACTGTCAAAAGTTGCATATAAATGTTGCCTATCAATAATGCCAATGATGTCAATAAATCTCTTGAGCAAGAAAGGGAGAGAGCCACAACCAAGTTTGCATTGCGTTTGTCTAACTCGAGAGACTGAAGATGCCTCAGGTGGATATGACTCCAAAAAATCCTCCGAGCATTATTTTTGGTATGACTCTGCATTTATTGAGTGGTCACATGAGTCTGCCCCAACTTGTGACAGCAGCTTCTTCTTCCCCCAGAATGTCAGCAACTCTGTTGTTAAGTCTATTTGTCTGTGCTTATTGTGTAAACTTTGGTTAATTTGAGAATCTGAGACAGTAGATGGATACTAGTGGCTTAAGAACTCTTTTGGTCCATTTCTTTTCGATTTTTTATCTTGATATTTGGAGAGAATGAAGGATGTGAATAGAGAAGGTAAAGAATTTACTTCCACTGTTTAAACGAAAAGATGGTTTGCCTTTCATTGAGAATGTAAATTAGAGGCCTTCGTGCTCGTGATGGATGGTTATTGAATGAACTAGAGTTGCAGTCTCTTTCACTTGCAGTTAAAGTTGACAAAGAATTTGTCCTGCTTATCATGTGGTTTAATCCATCTGTAGAAATCTAAGGCAAAACAATGGACCGACCAGATGCTATCAAGGGGTTACTGACTTGTGATAATTATCCCTAATTGACAACATTTAGTCTTTGCTTTACATTACGTAGTGCAAAAGGGAAAAATTACTGCCAAATAAATGATTGAATTGTGAACCGAGCAATTCAAAATTTTAAATTATTATAGAATTGACGTCACGTTTATCTTATATCTTAGCGAGCTAGCAGACAATGGAGAAACAATGTGACTATATCTCGACATCGGACATAGGCAAGGCACAAGAGGTTTGATCGCAAAGTGAGTAAACTCTACTCAAATGATCGCAAAATTGTGGAGAGGCGGGGAAACTTAGCTATTAGTGATGCAATCTTGAGGTCCAAGTATAAAAGAAAATACTACAACCGAAACGGGGGATCCCAATCTTGCAGCCACGGTACATGCTATTGCAAATTATGGTCTTTAATATAATATTTAATATTAAACTATACTTTTATCTAACAACTTAAGCTCATCGTATTAGAGTAGAAGATCCTAATGCACATCTTTTAGTCTCGTCTCTTTTATTTTATTTTATTTATTATTTTTGACAAAACTCATGCCAGATCTACTTGGATGCAATGGTGCTCACGAATCCATAGCAATAGAAGACCTTTGCAATGAACAAGAATAAAATATCCTTGTTACTCTTCATGAGATACTAATGAACTTACGCTTTACTTTTGTGGCTCTCTGCATTTCCTTCACTTGAATAATTGCTACTTTTCTAATCCGAATTTTAGAGTTGCTTGATCTAAAGATTATTGTTAATGTGTTTTATATCAGTTATTCACATATCCATACTTCGCGAGTCCTTTAAAATGTTTCGCAGATTTATCCCTTACTCGTATACCAAACTTTTTTGCGCACATATTATTGACTAATGAAGACTTAACCTGTAAGATGTGGCAGATAACAAGTTTATCAAAATATTAGAAAGATTAAAAAAAAAATGTGCATAAGTAAAGAAGAAATAACACGAAACTTCACACGTTTGCCAGCGAACCTTCGACCGTTAGTTAAAAATCTATTGAACGTCCATCGCTCCTCCATCTAATTTTCTGTTTGCACATGCCTAACAAGTGATTTTTCAGGAGCAAAATTGTAATTCTTCTCATCTTTCGTCAAATCACTCTTTCTTCTCCATATAGGGCTTAAACAAAATCAAAGTTCATCCAACAAATGCAGAAAATAAGAAACAAATGTACTAATCAATATATAAGATGACGACAAGAAGAAGATAGCACCAGGGGGACACGAGGGCAGTAAATTCAAAGATCAATGAATTGAAAGGTCCAGATAAAAATTTGATAATTGAAGAAATCATAAAAACACTAGAGGATCTTCTTTCTCGTGTTGATAGGCGACGGACCAAGGGGGCTCACAAGGTCCAATACGTCGATCTATGAAACTTTAGGAAGAACCTCATCGCGGCTCATCACCCTAAGCTTGATGGCATCATAAGAATCGGGGCTAAGATCATACCACTCCCATTGATCTTCTTCCCACCAGATGAAGTAAATTTCTGGATTATGTTTCATCACCTCTTCATAGCACTCTTGCATAATACCCTCCCTCATAGCTTTGCTACTGCTATTCGGAAAGAAAGCAAGTGCAAATTCTTCTGGCATCTCATCGAATCGGAGATACATGAGGAGGGTAAGGCTGCGGATGACAACCAATAATGATTGCCAGTCAACTGCTTGCATCCATCAATGATGAGACGCTGAAGGCTAGGCATTGCCTGACCATTCATCGACACAAATCTTAGATTTTCTAGATCCTCAAGAAATAAAGTCTTGAGCTTTGGGAACCCTTTATCTTCAAAAGCCAATTTTTCCCCATCAAAGGCATTAATTAGTTTAAGCTCCACGAGATTGGGCAAATTCTGGAGAGTAATTAAGGGGCTTGATTTCAATTTACTCGAAGTCAACTCCAGTCTAGCCAAATTATTTAGTAGAGGAAGCCAATTAGGTAGCTTCTTTAGACATCCTTCTACATATAGACTTCGAAGGAGTAGTGGTGGTGAAGATGGAAAATCCAAATCAATAACTTCAAACTCACTTACTGCAGTCACATCTAATGATTGAAGCTTTGGTCATCTTTTGAGGGAATGGCATAGTTCCTTTGCATCATCTTTCGTCACGTCCGTTACGCCCAGCCTCCTTAGTTGATGTAACTCTCCCAGCTCTTGCATTGTATTCTTGCTTTGACCACCTCTAGCTTTTACATAGTACAGTTTCTGCAATGATGCGAGTGCTCCAATGCCCCGAGGAGCTGAAAATCTCGTAATAGCACAAAAGGGTTTAGAAGGTCCAAGATCTAGATGATTGTACACCAACAAATACTGTAGTTTCTTGAGCTTGGTTATCTCCACAGGTAGCTCAGAGATCAACGTTTGTTTGAGATCTAGAGTCTCTAGATTTTGGAGTTTCCCAATTGATCTAGGAATGATATGCACTTTAGTCCTTCTCAAACTTAGATATTTTAAGTGAAACATAACTAGTATTTGTTGGGGGAACTCGTGAAGGGGTGAATCTCTTAGATCTAACACCCTCAACAGTCGACAGCCACTTGGGACAAATTGCTCATATGAGCTAGACAATGTTGCTGACTCAAAAATGACCAGAGAGTGTAGGCTGGGGAGATTTAGTTGCTTCAATGCATCATTGCAGGTGTATTGGACTGATAGACGCCGGACTCTTTCGTGCAATTCTACTTTATGCTCGGATGCAAACGAAATAAAGTTTATATCCCTTAGCTTAGAAAGGATACTTTCACGCATTAGGTCATGTATCCTACAACTTCTTATCCGTCCATCTAAAGTTGTTTCTACAATTTGCACCAAACTTCTATTAACAAGCTCCTTCAAGTATCTTTGAGCAACCTCTCCCAGTGTCATTCCTTCTCTTTCCTTAACAAACCCTTCTGCAATCCACAAGCGGATAAGTGTCGCACACTCAATCACACAACCCTCTGGGAACACTCCCAAGTACATAAAGCAGTTTTTCAAGTTATAATCCAAATCATTGTAGCTTAAGCTGAGAATTTTCCTGAAATTTTGCATCACATCATTGCTTTCTAATTCTGCAGCAAGGTTGCAAGAAATCATCTCCCATTCCTGAACATCTTTTCCAAAGAGTAGACCACCAATTGCCACAATGGCAAGTGGCAAACCCTCACATTTTTTCAAAATCCATTCAGAAACTTCTTCTAGTTGAGAAGGACAAGGATTCCCAAAGAAGGCTTTCTTGCCTAATAAGGACCGTGATTCTTTTGGAGATAGGGGCTTAAGTTCATAAACTTTTGATTGGTTGGATGAGGCGGTAGCAATGTCAGTTATGCGAGTAGTGATTATTATTCGGCTACTTAAACTACTATTGGGCATTGCATTTTTTATACCTTCTAGTGCACCCTTATCCCATACATCATCTAGAATAATGACGTACCTCTTTTGTTGTAGAATGTCTTTCACTATCTGCTTGAGACTCGTGCTTCTCATGATTTCGATTCCTTGAGGGATCATTTGCCTAAATTCTCTATGAAGTTGTACAATCATGTCCCTCAAAATATCCTCAATCTTATAGGACTGGGAGACTTTGATCCATACATGGCTGTGGAAGAAGGTTTTTACTCGCTGATCGTTGTATACTCGTCCTGCTAGAGTGGTCTTCCCTAAACCCCCCATCCCTAAGATTGATACAACTTCAAGTCCGGATTCTTCATCGAGAAGCCACTTAATAAGATTTTCCACCGGCTCGTCAATCCCCACCAGTTCACCTTCCTCGCCTAGAAAACCATCCTCCCTCAGGACGTGCTGTGAGGTGCCTCCGGTGGATGAGATCGCACTTTGCCCTGTGAAATTGTATCGTCGACGCCTTTCGGCGATGTTGTTGACTCTTGATTTGATATCAGCTATGTCGGAGGAGATACAATGGCGTGCTTTCAAGTTCTGTATGGATGACTTGATCTTGCGAAAGTAACCCATGAACCCATGTCCGTGATCTTTTGCCAAGTTGAGCATGAATTCATCCAGAACATCCTCCGTGTCGTATGCAACCTCTCTAACCTGTTTCACCCATACCTTCAACTGAGGGTCATCATCTTGTTGCGACGACTCGGCCCTTTCTAAGAAGGCCTTCATGTGCTCAAACTCATCTTTGATGAATTCTGTTGTAATTATGGTTATAATTATGGTTAATGGATCAACGAAAGCCAATAAATTAAGATACGTTTTTTCTGTTCA
The DNA here is from genome assembly GCA_016097545.1 of Eucalyptus victrix. NCBI lineage: Eukaryota > Viridiplantae > Streptophyta > Magnoliopsida > Myrtales > Myrtaceae > Eucalyptus > Eucalyptus victrix. The sequence continues at coordinate 53,400,937 of CM027842.1, forward strand.
CGTATCTCTTTTTGGATTCATGAATTTCCTATAGTTTTATGTTCACGTATCTATTGAATTCATGAATTTCCTAGATTCATGTATCTTTTAGTTCATGTATTTATTGAGTTCATGAATCTCTCGAATTCACGTATCTTTGGATACATGAATCTCTTGGATTCATGTATCTCTTTATTCATGAATCTCGTTGATACACGCGTCTATTTAATTCATGTATCTCTTTAGTACATGAACTAAAAATCTCTATATATAGATAGGAACATAGAGCTTCTTGAGTAGTTTTGGTTTATGGTTTTGGTTTTTCCAACTCGATTCCAAAAGAGCTTTGATATACGTTTCAACCTTCTGTTTTTCTTGAGTGTGCTGGTTCAATTGAACGGTTCGACAGAGTCCTGTTTGCATAGTGCTAATCCAAACAGGTTCGAGGTGTTGTATCTTGGGAGGCATAGTTCGTGAATCTGCGGAGCACCATTGGCAGGAACTAATCGCCTTAAGGAGATTCGGTTATCCGTACCTCACCTCCAATTTTATGTTATTTTTCATGATATATTATTTTATTCTTCTCCAAGATTTGTAAGTTCATATAAAAAGAAGAATATTATATAGATGTTATCATCTTCTTTACATTGATGTTCTGACTACAACAAACAGTTTGTGTATTCTCTGGATATAATTTCCAACAAATTCAATCTCTCTACGTACCCCTTTCAATTGTTTCACCTCTTTCTCGACCAAAATAGCGAGCTTCTCAACCAAAAAGGACACTGCGGAGTCTGCCATTTTTCTCTCGCTCACTGATCTCACGAGATCAAAACTCAGGTAAGAAGGAAAGGAAATAGGTTATAACAGTTTGCTAGTACCGTCAGAGAGCAAAAGAAAGAATCCTTCGAATGGACATCCAAATGAGCTTTGCGCTCATCTATTGGGTGAAGGCTTCCGATGACTGCTTTCCTCTGATGGCGCAGCGATGATTGCGCTAGTTCAGCAAAACTGCCAAGTAAAACCAGCTGTATTTCGTTCGTTCCCAGTAAAAGTATATTATATCGCACTGCTGCATACATGATTCCCACCGACGACCGCATTTTTTATTCATCCATCTTGGCAATTTTGTACTCGTAACTGGTCAAATCACGGTCCAGTCAACAATGGACGCGGCATTTGAGGTGGAGAGAGCAAAACCCAAAAAAATAAAAACTAGGGGAAATTCTCAGTAGTAGATCTAAATTGGGCGCTTTTTCTAAAGATTCATAGTCAACTTTATCGTAAATAAGAGTTTGAGCGGCCAAATTGTTTTTTCTAAACTTGCCAGCGAACAAATTGTTTTTCTCGGATGGAACAGGGACACTTTTGTCCAAAAATAATAAGAATAAAAAATCAGAATCCCTAAAAAATCAGTAGCCACTAGCTACACATATGAGTTTTCTTCTGTTTTTTTCCTTCAAACTTGGCGTGCTGCAGTTAAAAAATGGAAATGTGGGGGGAAGAGGTTAGTTGGTTTCTGAACCTTTGTCATCAATTGAATGTCCGGCGATTTTGTATATGCTTCTCTTGTCATTGGCTTACTCATTTTTTAATAGTTGAATGATATGCCAACAAAGTTGTAATATAATAACCAGGTCAAGAACTTGAGGAAGGTATGCGAGTTATTTTATGTACCATTAATAACATAGTATTGACGCGTTCTTGCTCATTTTGTGTTATCTAACAAATTATATCTCTATTCAAAAGATAATGTATCAATTAAATTTTTAAATTCGAAGAGAATAATACAAAAAAAATCATATCAATCTAAAATACATTTGTTTTACATATAATTATTGGCATGTGGGGTAACGTGGAATGGATCAAAGGGCAACAACAATGGCCATTTATTCATAACTACCTCCCTTTCCAACTTCATTATGAATTTAACAATCAAAAGCGAATTTGATATGCTTGTCCTATTAAGCGATTAAGAAATTAAGATAGTAAAATACACGTCTTTCGTGAAAGGACCAAGCCAAACAAATCTGAATTGATTAGAGGATAGGGTCGAAAAGAAGATAAGACAATGACTAAAAGCATCCGCAACTGCTCCTAGTCAGTCAATTGCTAATTAATTAAAGATTTTATGTTAATCTTTTTCTTGCTTGATAGAAGATTTCATGTTCATACTTTTTTTTTTTTTTTGGACAGGATTTCATGTTCATACTTGTTCATGGAGATTAGTTATGAATCCTTTTATGCAGCAGAAAAGCAACTCTTCTTTCAGCTTTTCCACCTCGCGTTGCCATGGACAAAGGCAGAGTCGGAGAAAGACAAAGATCGATAAGACTTCATCCCCTTTTTCACTTTTTAAAGATTTTAAGTTTTTTATGAATGGGTTGAATTGGTATTAATTAGAATACAATCAAATAATTTTATAAGATCAAATTAAGTACCTCTCAATATCCCTTCTTCTTTATTAAAAGTAAGTCCAGACACTTCATTCCTTTTTATTCTATTTCTTTTTCTAAATTATCTTCTAGTTTGGAAACTTCACAAAATATTGACTCCGACCGATCTCGCTATTGAAGTTTGCCTACTATTTCATACCACAAGCATTTCTCGCTTTTACGTTAACCGCTAGCTACTCCAATTTGTCTTCACATACGAATTTTCTTTCTTTTATTTTTCTTATTCCCAAACATGGAAGGCTACAATCGAAAAATGGAATTGTGGGGGGAGAAGAGGTTAGATGATTTCTCAGCCTTTGTCGTCATGGAATATCTGCCGTTTTTAGATACTTCTTGTTTCATTGGATTGCTGACCTTTCGAGAGTTGAAGGACATGTGAACAAAGTTGTGATAAAAAATGACTTGGGCAAGAACTCAAGATAGGTATTCAAATATTTCATAGAAGATTAATACCTTGAAAAACCCCAAACTAATATACATGTGACAAATTTACCCCAAACTAATTTTTTGACAACCAAAAACCCTAAACCAGTACACCTTTGACAAATTTACCCCAAACCGGTACACTTGTGACAAATTTACCTTCTATTAGTTTCTGTTAATTTTTATTTTAAAATTATTAAGTTAAATGACACGTGACACTTGATTTGGTATAGCAATTTGGGATTTTACTCTTTGTTTGTTATAGTTTACAATTTTTGTGATTTTTTTGTGGTATTAATTCAATTTAACATGTGATATATTTGTTAAATATACCAATTTGGGATTTTTAGCGTTGAATAAATTATTTTAGGGTAAATTTGTTATAAATATACCGGTTTAGGGTTTTGTATGATCAGTCAGGGTAAATTTATCACATGTGTATTAGTTTAGGGTTTTTCATAATCAAACCATTTCATATATCATAAATAACTTAATACTTACTTGGTATGCTCATTTCATAGCATTTAACACCTTATAGCTCTACCCTACAAACAAAACATTTTTTACATTTGAAAGTCTTGAGCTTTGGAAAATATCACTTCGAATTAATAGGGCAATCAAGTTAGACTTTGAGTATAATATCACTTTTTTTAAGGATTTATTTGCCTCAAATATTACTAATGGTCACTGGCAAATATCCTTTAGCATATAATAAAGTTTTAAATGAGAATATTATATAACAATTATAGTATTTTTAGGGAAACAATTAAAAAAATGGCTGTAATTTTGGAAAGAATATTCAAAATGATTTGAACAAGTATATATATAAGCAACTCTTTGTGAAAGGTTGCAAAGTGAACAAATATATTCTTAAGAAGTTGCAAAATGAATAAAGATATCCCTTCAAAAAAAGTTGCAAAATGAATTAGTATAACCCTTCGTGAAATGTTACAATCTAAATATGTATAACTTCAAAGGTTATCTTCATAAGACACATATAAAAATTCGAAATAATAAAAATAGGAATAATAATAATAATAATAATAATAATAATAATAATAATAATAATAATAATAATAATAATTTAATTTTTTTAAAAATAAAATTTCGAATTTTCATAATATCCAAAAAATACTTAATAAATAAAAAACAACCTTTCAATCAAAATCGCACAATTATTCATGTACCCACACGTAGGTATTGTGAAATTTAGCCCACATCTCAACATTTTCCATAAACACACTACAAAAAAAAAAAAAAAAAAAAAAACTCACACTTATGAATTGGTCTATTTTCTCTCAACTTTCCTAATTGGGATAAGGAAATGTTCACTTTGTTTGTTTTACAAACAACCAACCAACACTCCCTATTTGATACTTGTGCAAAACTTCATATGAAGAGCGAGATTGTTAAGGTACCAAAAAAAAAAAGAATTCTTTGAGTTCAACATAGCATGGGAGGCGGAAGTGCCAGGGCGGCGTGGGATGAGGATGGAACCCCTAATTATTCAAACAAGGAAGAAGGAAAAACAGAAACAAGATAAACAGGAAGGGAAACTTGAATTCGGTGGGAGAAGAAAGTGAGTAAAACTAGACTAAAAAATATGTTATTCTATGGGAAATCCATCTAGGAAAAACAATATCAAATCCTAGTAAATGAGGAATGTGCTCTACGAGCACTTATTAGTCGACTAAATAAAGAAATTTTGCATTTGTTAACGTAGTAACCGGTCTCCTTTATCTGCAATCTGTATATTTGCGCTTCCTTTGGTCGTCGATTTCAACCTTTTTCTCTCTCGTTCTTCGTTCCTCGGGCAAATCCTCGCACGAGACCTATGAGAGACGCCATTTCAACAAGCCGAGGCGAGAAAGGGAAGTGGAACTGCAGGAGGCAGATGAGCAATGGACTCTCCTTTTCACTCAAGCGGGAAAAAGAAGACTCTCTTTCAGACCTTTTTGTAGCGGTTACACATTAAATTTTATTTAAGCAGACGAGATTTCCAAATATAAAGAAGAGTAATATATAAGATCAAGTTCTTATATAATATTTTGACGTCTTTTTAACATCCAATAAAAATCTTAACTTTTAACAAGAAAAAGTCAAGGAATAACTTTTTCCTGTGAAATAGGCAATTAATCTAGAGACGATGCACGGTGACTTTTAAACTATTTGATCAAATGATTGCCTGCTCTCGTCAACGCCTGATTATTGGATCGTTGTAAATATTAAAAAAGTTAATGTTTTAAACTATTTTTACAATGATCAAATAGGCAATTAATCTAGAGACAATGCATAGGAACTCAATTCCCTGGAGTTAGGGAGATGAAGTGATTTCAATATGATGAGGTTTTGTTTTTTCACAATGATCAAATAGTTTAAAAATCAATTACACATATCAAAAGCCTGACACACATTCGCCTTGCTTATTCATCAAAATTGGAGCGTGCACTGCCGTTGAATATTCCACCAATGCGTATGAATAATCTTTCAGAGATATAAACCGTAAAATTTGATACTAAAATTAGTACTGTGAAAGCACTGTTTAGTCCACCAACGTCATTCCTTTTTCCCTTGATTCCCTCCATGTTCCGTGTCAACATACTCAATGATAAACAAGTTCAAAATTAAGTATAGGAAATTTTGTTCAGTGAAGACATCATAGCATATAAGGAAGATGAAGTGAACATCAAATTGGACACATCGCAAAACACATATACATCATGACCATAAGTGAAGATATTGCAAATAAATCATTTCAATCAAACCTGACGTGAAGTCATAATGACATATTTATAGATTTTTGTATTGGTTGACCAATTCATTTGGAAGAGTTCCATGCCACACACACATTGACAATGCTGGACATAGCCTTAACCAATTAAATGAGTAGTTTTCGTGACCACTTGGTCCGGGGTCATCGGCCATTCATCATGTTAATCTATATAGTTGACTTATTCTAAGAGTTTTACATGGGCAACGGATCCGTAGCTAATGCTCATTTGAGTTAGTCCGTTACCACCCATTCACCCTGGTGCTAATAGGAGTAACACCATGCATTATTTTACGTCACGGCATGTCCATACCTACATTGCAGGAGAACTAAGGCTTTTTGAAGTTAAGGAGCCACTGAGGAATTCGAATAGTATCTAAGGATCCGTTCGTTTCGCGGAAAGTATTATGTTTTCGAAAAACATTTTCCTGGAAGTTATTTTCCAGGAAAATGACTCTATTTTCCGATGTTTGGCCGAAATCTAAACTTTGAGCGGAAAATATTTTCCACCGTTCGTTAGTTAATTTAATTGTTTGGGAAAAATTATCAAAAATTGAATTTTAATAATTTTATTTGACCAAACAATTAGTTTTATTTTTTATATTTTTTTAAAAAATAATTTTAAATATTTGTATTTTTTAAAAATCGAATTTTTTATTTTTCTTTCTTTTTTCTTTTCCTTCCTCCTTCCTCCGCCATTGCATGCCCGACGATGGCCGGCTACCTAGCGGATCACCAGATCTGGCGAGCTTGAGGCTTGGCCGATCTCACATGAGCTCGCTAAAGTTTCGCCAGGCTTTGGCAAGCCGCGAGCTCATCGAATTTGGTGGCGAAGCTTGAGCTCACCTGGATCGGGAGCCCTAGCTCTACCGCCAGATCCGGCGAGCCTCTTGCAAGCTTAGGCGAGGCTCGAGCCTCACCTAGCTCGCTGGATCTAGCAAGCCCCGAGCTTGGCTTCACTAGATCGGGCTAGGCAGAGCCTCGCCGACCTGGGGCAAGGCTCGAGCTAGCTTGCAGTCGGTCACTGGCTGTGGCCGGTTGCCGAATGTCGCCATGGCCAATCGCCGGCCACCACCAAAGAAGAAGATGAAAAGGAAATAAAGAAAAGAAAAAAAGAAAAGGAAAAAAAATTAAAAACTCGATTTTAAAAGAAAAAAGAAAAAGAAAGCATAAAAATAAAACAAAAATGTGTGAATAAAAAGAAGCTAGATGAAAAAAGTTATGGAAAGAAAACATTTTCCTAACTTTTAAAGTTTTTTTTTTTTTTAATGATGGAAACCATTTTGCTTGACTAGTTAATTTTCCATGAAATGAACTTTGGAAAATCCGGAAAACGTTTTCCCGAAAGTCATTTTCCGTGAAATGAACAGACTCTAAGAGTGGCTCCAAACTATTTGAGTGTCAATCGTGTATTAGTAAATTAACCACCATGGTAATCTTTTATGTCAAATTTCTCAACGAGCTTGGAGGAGATTCGTGGAGTTATGTGTCCTTTTCAAACACAAATCTTGTCGGGCTATCAAGGAGCTTCAAGATAGGAAACTTAGGACAGTTTCTGTGAAATGAAATGGACTATGAATAATTAGCTTTTACTAAATTTGATAAGCTCGAGATCATCCACTTCCCGGCAACATATGCCACATTTAGGCCACTCTATCAAGATTAAGAGTTCAATTATTTCGTAGAAAACTGTTTTCCTCATTTTTTTTACCATTTAATTCGTTTAGAAAAACGAGTCAATGTAAAATGTTTTCCTAATTAACGAAAAATATTTTTATATCGAAACTTAAATTCAAAAAAATGATTTCTCGTTCGAAAGAACCAAAAAACGTTTTCCAAAATATTTTTCTAGTTTTAGGGTCCTTGATTAACAAAACATTTTAAAATGTTTTTAAAAAAAATAGAATCCCTAAAAATAAAACGATAAAACACCACCCCCATAAAAAAAAAAAAAAAAAAATTTGCTTCCATCTTCGTTTGTTCCCATCTTTTGCCGTTTCTTTTCAGACAGGAAGACAAACTTCCACAAGGGCCCATCTTTGTGTGAGTCAAACAGTCGCATGAGACACGAAGGCCTAGAATGTAAATCTCAGGGAAGCAACCTTCACGGGAACTTCACATGGGTCGGAAAAGGCAGAGCACATAATAAGCACATCCCTATGCTCTCGAGTTTCTATATTATTCTATGCTTTCTTGATTCAAATTGAACCGTCCACGTGCCTAGGACCGTTACATGTCGTTTCCATGTCACCCGCTCCAAAGTCTTCACGTGACTTCCCCCAGCGCGTGATGATTCTTGTTCATAAGGAGAGCGACATTGTCAGGGTAAAAAATAAATAAATAAATAAATAATTTCCGAGTTCACCAGAGCGTGGTAGGCGGAAGTGCCAGGGCCCGCCGCGTGAGATGAGATGAGACCACTAATTATTAAAAATAGTTAATGTCCTAAAAATTTTAATTCAATATATTTATAATAAATTTACCTCAGATTAATTTTTTATCACGAAATGTTCAAAATAAATATACCTGTGATAAATTTATTCCAAATAATTACAAACAATACATACCAAGTATACTTATGATAAATTATCCCAAACTAATTTATTCGACTATCAAAAATCCAAATTGATATATTTATGATAAATATACTTTTCATTAAATTGGATTAATACCATAAAAATGATACAATTGAGACAAATAGAGACTTAGTCCAAAAAAAAAAAGACAAATAAAGAGTAAAATCCTAAACTGATACATTAATTAGTTGTTACATGTCATCCAACTCAACAATTTACTAGTAAAATTTAATGGAAACTAATAGAAATTAAATTTGTCATAAATGTACCACCTTGTGGTAAATTTATCAAAAGTGTACCAGTTTGAGATTTTTATTGGTTCATAAATTATTTTATGATAAATTTGTTATAAATGTACTAATTTGGAGATTTTCGGGATATTAACCCTATTAAAAAAAGGGAAGAAGGAAAAACAGAAACAAGGTGAAGAGAAAGGGAAACTTGAAGAGGGTGGGAGAAGGTGAGTAAAACTAGACTAAAAAATATGTTATTCTCTGGTAAATCCATCTAGGAAAAACAATATCAAATCCTAGTACATGAGGAATGTGCTCTTGGAGCACTTATTAGTCGACTAAATAAAGAAATTTTGCATTTGTTAATGTAGTAACCGGTCTCCTTTATCTGTAATTTTACAATTATGCTTCTCTGATCGTCGATTTCAGCCCTTTTCTACTTCAGTTCTTCATTCCTTGGGCAAATCCCCGCACGAGACCAATGAGAGACGCCATTTCAACAAGCCGAGGTGAGAGAGGGAATTGGAACTGCGGAAGGCAGATGAGCAAGGAACTCTCGTTTTTCACTTAAGCGGAGAGAAAGAAGACTCGCTTCCTTTTTGTAGTGCTAACACAAATTAAATTTTATTTAAGCACACGGGATTTCTTAATACAATAAAAAAAGTCAAGGAATAACTTTTTTCTTTGAAAAGTTAAAGAAAATGGGCTTGCCTATTTCGATATTTAGTTTTTTTTTTATTTATCTAGATTGATAGGAATAATTTCGTGTTAGATAGAGTTTTCTTATTGAAATGAAAATTGGCTACTTTTGAGTGGTCTATTTCATATACATAGCAACTTTGCGTGTATATGCGGGACTAATCAAGTGAAACATCTAATACTCATGTTGCAAAGAGTGTCGTGTTTGAAGTGTTGTAAATAAATTGATAATTGATATGAAAAGTGTTGACAAGTTAGTTTTTGGTTTCAATTTGAGTATTGTTATTGGCTTATACAAATTATAAGTTTGAAAAGTTGATAATTTAAATCAAAACGATGAGTTTAATAGGTTGTACCCAAATCAGCGTGATCTCGATTCTTGGAGGCATGGAGGAAGGTGATTCTCAACTAAGAAAGGTATAAAGAACAAACCGTTCATCTATCCCGTTCCATATAACTTGTTGGGTTGTCCAGTTTGAAGAAGCTTTTGAATTGATTTGTGTGTCGGATTTACCTTGTCATATCAAGCGCCACATATCTCCCCATAAGTAGTTAGTATATTCAAGTTTTGGTCCCATATGGTTATGGTATATGCCCAAGCAACCAATTTAAATTATCAAGTCACCCCATAACCTTAAGAAATTTGAGAAAGTAGACATATATTGCAATGCAAAGGGATTCTAGTTTAAAAGGAGGACTCCAGTACCCATCTCATAGAGGTGTCATCGCATGAGCTTGTTACTTCCACTCTCGATCCGTCAACATCATTGACACTTTGTTGAACAGTAAAACAATTTTTTTCTTTCTGTGTTCCATATTTTTACAAGAATATAACCACGCATATATACACGACGTAACCACCCTAGAATCTCCTACAAACTGGAGATCTCCTATAAATCACTACAAATCGGGAGATCTCGTACAAATCGAAGATACATATGTATATATAAAGACCTTAAATAGAAAAACTCTCCTATTGAGGCCATAATTGACAGCTCATGTTAACACTCCCCCTCAAGCTGGTGAGAAAATATCTTTGATACCCGGCTTGACAAGTGAGCTAATGGAAAGCTCGACTCGATACGGCCTTTGTAAGTATGTCTCGCTAACCGATCTTCAGATTTGATAAATGAAAAACTCACAACCCTATCATCCAGATTTTGCTTGATAAAATGCCTATCAACTTCAACATGTTTAGTGCGGTCATGTTGAACTGGGTTGTGGGAAATTTGAATCGCGGCCTTATTATCACACAACAATTGCATTCCTAACTTAGGTGGAAAACCAAGTTCTGTCAACAACTTCTTTAGCCACAAAAGCTCAGATAGTCCTTTAGCCATCCCTCGAAACTCAGCTTCAGCACTTGACAAAGCTACTACCTTTTGTTTCTTGCTCCTCCATGTAACCAAGTTTCCTCCCACAAATGTGAAGTAGCCTGACGTCGATCTCCTATCCAAGGTATTGCCAGCCCAATCAGCATCCGTAAATCCTTCCACCTCATGATGATTATTCTTCGCAAAGAAAAGTCCTTTTCCTGGTGCTGACTTCAAGTAGCGTAAAATTCGAACTACAACATTCATATGATCTTCACTAGGAGCGTGCATAAATTGACTTACAACTCCTACAGCATATGCAATGTCAGGCCGAGTGTGCGATAGATAAATTAATCTCCCTACCAACCTTTGATATCGGTCCTTATTGGTCGATACCTGATTAGGGAAAACTCCAAGTTTATGATTCTGTACTATAGGGGTATCAGCAGGTTTGCAATCCAACATCCCCACCTCAGCCAACAAGTCCAATACATACTTTCGTTGAGACAAGAATATACCTTCCTTTGATCTAGCCACTTCAATACCCAAAAAATATTTTAGGCCCCCCAAGTTCTTCATCTCGAACTCATTTGCCAGTTTCCTTTGAAGTTCTGTGATCTCCTCAAGGTCATCCCCTGTGATGATCATGTCATCTACGTATATAATCAATGCTGTTACTTTGTTATGCTGCCGTTTCAGGAACAACGTATGGTCTGAATTACTTTGAGTGTACCCATACCTTTTCATTGCAGAGCTAAAGCGACCAAACCAAGCCCGTGGTGATTGCTTTAATCCGTACAACGATCGCTCAAGTTTACATACCACTTCCGATTTATCAGCACACGTATATCCTGGTGGGATTTCCATGTAGATCTCTTCTTCCAAATCTCCATGTAAGAATGCATTCTTTACATCAAATTGATGTAAGGGCCAGTCCAAATTTGCTGCAAGTGATAACAATACCCGCACAGTGTTCAGTTTTGCAACTGGAGAGAATGTTTCTTGGTAGTCCACACCATAGGTCTGGGTATATCCCTTTGCTACCAGACGTGCCTTGTACCTCTCAACAAAACCATCTGCTTTATATTTGATGGTGAAGACCCATTTACATCCTACTGCCTTCTTTCCCTTCGGTAACTCGACAAGTCTCCAAGTCTTATTTTTACGTAAAGCCTCCATCTCTTCTTGCATTGCTTGAACCCACTTGGGATCCCTCAATGCCTCCCTGTACTCCACTAGGAACTCTACTTGCAGAGACATTCGAGACAAATGCCTTTAAAGGTCTCGGCAGCTTTGCTTTGTCGAAACATAATTAGTAATCGGATACTTTGACCTTCGTTCTTCCACATCCGGAGAGTACCTATTAGGAGCCTTGCCACGATTATGTCTATCGGGCAATTTATAACAAACAGCTACATCGGTATCAACGGACAAATTCTGTGTGGTAGAAGAACTTACCTCGGGAGTATCCTCGGGAGAATTGTCGGTACTAAAAAAGGGGTATTTTGAAGTGGAGGGAGCTGTTCTTGAGATTGTTTGTGTGTCTCTTGCACCAAATCAACCCGATGATCGATTCCTTAGTGTACTTGCTGCTTATTTTCCATTGTCCCACCATGATCCATGACCACATCATTACTGGCCAACATGTGAACCTGCTTGTCAACTTGCACCTTAGCTTGTGTGTTACCAGTCCTTGTGTCACAAGGTGTTGGCATTGCGGGGTCATTCTTTTTTAAAGCAACCCCTGCCATCATACCACATTCCCACCAATTTGTCCTTTCACTAGAATTCTCCCCCTGAAAGGTACAATTGGGTGGGGAAAAAAATAATTCGGACTCAACGAATGTGACATCCATTGTGATGTGGGTTTTCTTGGTAGCCGGATTGTAACAACGGTATCCTTTCTGATGAGTGCCATAACCAAAGAAAACACACTTCACCGCACACGGATCAAGTTTTGTCCGTTGGTTCTTGTGGAGATGGACGTATGCCACACACCCAAACACTTTGGGAGGTAGTGTCATGATGGAAGGAAGAGGAACATAGGATGCAAGTGCTTGAAGTGGGGTCTGAAAATTCAACACACGAGATGGCATTCTATTCATCAAATGTACCGCTGTAACCACCGCGGCATCCCAAAAACGAGATGGAACTTGACCACCTATGAGGAGTGCCCGTGCCGTCTCGAGGATATGGCGGTTCTTCCTTTCAGCGATACCATTCTGTTGGGGTGTCCTAGTGCAAGACGTTTCATGTATAAGCCCGTGATCCTGAAAGTAAAGCGCAAGATGCTGATTAATATATTCCCCACCATTGTCGCTACGAAGGACTTGAATTTGAGTCCCAAAGCGTGTTGCAATCATCCGATGAAACATACGGAATATTGTTGCCACTTCATCTTTATGCTTCATTAAATAAACCCAAGACATCCGGGTACAATCATCCACAAATGTTACAAACCAACGAATCCCGAGATAAAGTAGTAAGTGGTGAAGCGCCCCACACGTCCGAATGAACCAAAGAAAATGGCCCGATGCTTTTATTAAAACTCAAAGGAAAAGAGGCACGATGACTTTTTGCCAAAATACATGTCTCACATTGGAATTCAGTATATCGACAAATTATGAAACAAGTCTGGAAATAAATGTTTTAAATACCCAAAAGACGGGTGTCCTAAGCGACGATGCCACAACCAAATTGCTTTCTCTTTATTAGTAGTCCCACTACTTGTGTGATGTGCTCGGCCCGCTTGAAAGTCATCAACATAATACAGCCCCCCTTTTTAGTACCACGACCAATAATCTCCTTCGTGAGGATATCCTGAAATAAGCAAAAAGATGGATACATAAGAACACAACACTTCAAAGCATCAGTGAGTTGGCCAACAGATAGTAACCGGTTAGACAGAGAGGGCACTAATAAAGTGTGAGACAATGATAAAGAAGGTGTAAGATCAACATTGCCAGCCCCAGTGACAGGATAACTAGTGCCATTCGCATTATATATACTCTGTCTCCTCGGAGTGGTGTAGCGTATAATATCATTACGATTGGGTGTCATGTGATCCGTTGCCCCGGAATCAACAATCCACCCCTCCCCGCCACACTGAGAATTACTAACAAGTGCACACCCAATGTTACCTTCAGAAGCCGCATCAGAAGTATTGGTAGCGTCTACCTACGGTACCAAGGAAAGGGGTGAGGTCCCGATAGCCAATGATGCCTGCCCCCATCCTATAGAACTTTCTGTCTTTTTCTTGTCCTGCAACTCCTTCCACCAATCTGGATAACCATGCAATTTAAAGCAAGTATCTTTTGTATGTTTAGTATTACCACAATGAGTACAGCCTCCTGGATGTTGTGGTTTAGCCTTCAAACCTTTGTTAGTCCTCCCTCCACCAGACGCGGTAGTAGGAGGGACCATCTGGAGAGCTTTGGACTCATTGTTGAGAAAGTGCGAGGTAACACTTCCACCACGCGACACCAGGGCTGCCGCGGTGCTAGATGGTTCAATTGAAGATAACATAACAGCTTGGTGTACATCCTCTCGCCTCACCCTAGCGTATGCTTGCTCCTTTGTCGGAGGGGATGCATCCGTAGAACATCAGCCCTGACTTTGTCAAGGCGGTCATCAAGCCCGTCAAGGAAAAGATATACACGGTCTTCTTGCACAAGAGCGTTGTAGCGCTCGATATCGCGAGGACAAGTCATGGGATTAGGCCGTCGAAAATCAACCTCTCGCCATAAACCCTGAAGATCATTATAATACTTTTCAATCGGGCCGCCCGCCGCTTGATCGAGACAAACGTCGCTTTAGATCATACACTTGGGAGACATCGGTGCCATCAAAGAACGTAGTAGCCACCGAATCCCATACCGCCTTTGCTGTTGGGAAACGGATAAAATTCCCAATCAACGCCGGGTCCATGGAATTGATGAGCCATCCTTTAACCGTACTTTTGTCGTCAATCTTCCACTTCCGAAAATTAGGGTCGGTCGGAAGTGGGGGCGGAAAATCCCCATTGATATATCCCAATTTGTCTTTCCCTGAGATATACATCTCGACAACTTGGGACCAAAGGCCATAATTACGGCCATCCAACTTGACTCGCAATTGGTGGGGCGGAGTTTTCAGCATGAGAAGGTGAGGCTTGATGGTGAGACAAGATTTGTGTCAACTTGGACGTCAAGGATTCAAGGAGTGCATCAGTAGTGGAATTACCTCCCAGAGCCTGATGCGGGACTACAGTGCCTTCCGTTGGAGCCGGAGGAACTATCTCGATGGGTGACTTGTCATCCGCCATGAATCCCGATAAAGAGTGCAGTCAATGTGGCAATCCACACGAAACCACCGCGTGACTACGCCACAACAAGGAATTCGGATCGTGATCGAACACGAGTCCCTAGATCATTTGCTCGATACCATGTTGAACAAGTAAAACAATTTTTTTTTTCGTGTTCCATATTTTTACAAGAATATAACCACGCATATATACACGACGTAACCACCCTAGAATCTCCTACAAATCTGGAGATCTCCTATAAATCACTACAAATCGGAGATCTCGTACAAATCAGAAGATACATATGTATATATAAAGACCTTAAATAGAAAAACTCTCCTATTGAGGCCATAATTGACAGCTCATGTTAACAGACACTTGTTCACCACAATGAATTTCACATGACCTACCAAATTTAATAGTTCCAATGAACACAAGGCATATAGTCCCGATCAATACCATAATTTTTTGCATCATATTGTGACATGGTTTGGAACTGATTTGTTGGAAGTTACCTAAAATGGGTAATTAATCTAGAGACGGTGCATAGTAACTCAATCGCTTGGAGTTACAAAGTTGAAATGAATTCAATATGATTTTTTTATTTTTTTTCTTTTACAATGATCAAATTTTTAAAAATCAATTACACATATCAGAAGATCTCTTGACAGACATTCACCTGACTTATTCATCAAAATTGAAGTGTGCACTACTGGAAAAAAATTCCACCAACGTGTATGAATAATCTTTCATAGATATATACCATAAAATTTGATACTGAAATTAGTATTGTGAGAGCACTGTTTAGTCGACCAATGTCATTCCTTTTTCACACGGTTCCCTTCTTGTTCTACATCAACATACTCAATGACAAACAAGTTCAAAATTAAGAATAGGAAATTTTGTTCAGTAAAGACATCATAGAATATAAGGAAGATGAAATGAACATTGAACTGGACACATTGCAAAACACATATCCATCATGGCCATAAGTCATTTCAATTGAGATTGACGTGACGCCACAATGATATATCATAGGTTTTTCTATTGGTTGACTGATTCATTTGAAAGAGTTCCATGCCACACACATGGAAAATGTTGGACATAGCCTCAATCAATTGAATGATTAGTTTTCATGACCACTCGGTGCGGGGTCATCGGCCTATGGCAATGGTGGTGGTGGTGAATATGTAATATTCTTATACTAAATAATAAGGCTGATCACTGGAGGAGACGATGACGACCTTGCCTGGATCTTGATCACTGGATGGAACTGGCGAGGGAAATTCTCTGTGCAGCCGGCATTGATGCCCTAGAAGGAGCTTCTCTTGGAGAGGCTTTGCCCATGAACATTGCAAGTAGAAGTGGCTCATGAATCAAGAGGCAAGCGAGCCATTGACGAACCATGTGACCCATTTCAAAGTGTTGCTTTATGCCGATAGTTTTATGCACGGAGCCAGCAGATATCATGTTTTACTTCTTCATATAGAAGTTAGGAGATGATATATAAATAAATGTGTAAATTAGCAACATGTGTTCGATTAAATTATACATGGAGTGAGGGAAGGTCAATGGAGAGACAAGCACGATGAGGTTAGAGTCAGTCTCTATAGCATCTGTAATTCTTTTGACTGTTTAATCAAAAACTGAGTAATTGATTGAGTCAACTTATTTGCATATTGACTTTTTTTTTTTTTTTTTCTGGTGACCGAGGACTCCGCCACATTTTGCATATTGACGTTTGGCATCAAAAACTCGGACAAAAGAGGAAAAAAAGAAGAAAAAAAAGAATCAGTTCACTATTTTTTTGTTCCTTCCTAAATCCGACACCACCCAATAATTATAACTTTCATACTCACTAAAATCCAAGTTATATGGTTCATCATAAAAGACTAATAGTGGGGATAACAGATTAACAATGATGTTTTAATTTGGTGCGGCCGGTTTGTTAACTTTTGTCTTACTCATCCCGGGTATAGCTTCATAGTTTGTATTATATAAATAAGTTTCCTTTCCCTTAATTACCATAAATTTGGCCCGAAAATGCTAGACTTACTAAGACTGATTTACAAAACCGATCTATTTGGCAATATTTAGATTGCATCTTTTAGAGAGCCAAAAGTTCTTGAAACACTTTTTTTTTTTTTAATAAATCGGTTTTTAAAACGTCTGAACATAGAAAACAGAAGGTGCAATTTTTCCGTCTTTACCAAACGAAGAGTAAGCTGATTTTGTTAAGACAAGAGAGTTTGGTGGTCCAATTTCTACATCATTATAGTATAACAAGAAGGTTCATAAATAGACTCAATTTATCTACATAATCATGGCCATTCATTATGTTGATCTACATAACCGATTTATTATCAAAGTTCTACACTCTCAACGAGCCATAACTACTGCTCATTTGAGCCAGTTCGTTACCGTGGATTCACCCCATCGCTAATAAGAGTAACACCCAACATTATTGTACGTCACGGCACGGCTAGACCAACATTGCTGGTGAACTAAGGCTTTTCGAGGTCGAGGAATTTATTAAGGAATTCAAATCCGTATCTAGAATATCTCCAAACTATTTAAGAATAAGCCCTATGTCACCAAACCAATCACCATGGTAATCTTTCCCCGTCAAATTTCTCAACAAACTTGGAGGAGAATTGTAGAGTTGTCCGCCTTTTTCAAACCCAATTCATGTTGGGCAATCAAGTAGCTTCAAGATTGGAACTTTATGATAGTTTTTGTGAACATTTACGAAGGAATGTTAAATTTGCCATGTTGCCTTCTTGCTTTCGAGATTATCTTTTAACTTTGCCGCACTATCAAAGACTGGATTTGAGTATCATTAAGTGGGTTGAAATTTGAAGTCTGAATTTCAAGAAACAAGATAGGAAATGGGTGCTTAGGCGATTTTGTCATCAATTCTATTCTGTATTCATAATTTCTTCAACGCCGGAGTTTTATTTTATTTTATTTTTTTTTGTATATTTTTGCAAATTGGGAAGCAAACAGAGATTCGCCAATTAAGACAAGGAGCACGAAAACCGACAACGCCGAACCTAGAAATCAGCAGCTTGTCGCAGGAAGTTGGCCCGGCTTCTTTCCCGGTTCCCAGAAATCTTTCCTTCGGATTCTCGAGAAAATCACGCCGCGCCGAGAAAACCCAGAATTTTGTTTGTCGAAAGCCGAAGAGAAACAGCGATGCAGAGTCGGAACCAGGGGAATTACCGGAACCCGTGCCTGACGATGCACCAGCCATGGGCTTCTTTGCTCGTGTACGGGATCAAGCGCATCGAGGGCAGGTCTTGGCCTGCCCCAATTCGAGGTTCGGTTTAGGGACTCTCTTTCGTACTTCTAATTTCGCGCCGAAGTTCCAACTTTTTTGTTTTTTGCCGTCTGAAACGAGAAAGGAGTGAATTTGTTCATGGAGCCCTTTGATCTACTAATTTGATCTGTTCCCGATGTTTTCCTATCTGGGTTCTTGAAGTTTTCTTTGATCTATTATGAAGTTCTGTTGTGGATTGTGGGGTTCAAAGGATGCAGTGAATGGTGAGAGAACCTGCAGAGACTGGAAGGGAGAAAAGGTTTAACTACTGAAATTGAACAATGTTTGCTCACAGCACTTGCGAAAGAGAGAATGGCCTTTTGTTTGGCGCAAAATCTGTGTTTGACTTTTGCTGACCATTTTGTGCGGCGCCGATGTTTTCATGCTTCACAAGTTTATAGAAAACTACCTGATTGGTTTGCTGAGAAACAACAGCAAGAACAAATTGAAAACCAATATGTGGACTGATACAAACGAGGTTGGGTGTTTATTTTTTAAATATTGGGACATAAAAGTTCTCATCACAAGCAAGTGCAGATCGACTGTGTTAGAAATTGATGAGAGATGACTTACTGTTGCTGGAGGTTTGTGTAACTGAGAATGGAATGATGGGGTGCAACTTTAATACCTAGCACATACTGTCCAGGGCAGTGAAAGGTGTGAAGTACAACCGTCTTGCTCATGCATTAAGATAGCCTTGAGAAAGTTAGGTTGCTGCTCTCAGCTCATATGATCAATTCTTTGTTGACAAACATTATGTTACACTTTGAGTGTTAAAAAAGTCCATGTGCAAAGGTGGGATCTAGCAAGTACTGTTGACTTCTTGTTGAAGAAGTTTTGAATATCCTTTCCCTTTTCTTTTCCTTTTCCTTTTTGAGGAGCTCTGACTGTATAACACATCATTCATGAAGGCCGCCTTTGGATACACGCTGCCAGCAAAGTTCCAGATGAATGCACGATCAAAGCCATGGAGGAGTTCTACAGGGAGATTTATGCGGTGAATGGGATTACTGAAATTAAGTTTCCTGAGCACTATCCTGTCTCAAGACTACTAGGTATTCAAAGGGAGAGCTACCCCCATGCTGCAACTAGCATACTTGAACTTTGTTTTTTTTCAAAGAGTTTTTGAGTCTCCTATGTACAAGTTCTTGAAAATTCAAATCATCTTTTGATGGATTTCTCAGATAAATGGCAGTTTTATGTAAGTGTAGATATACAGATGCTTTTATCGCTTCATTTCACCTGCATGAATTTCTGTTTTATCTAAGCTCTTTGTTGGGCAAAGTTTCAAACAGTAGATTCTGCATCATAGAACAGGTGGTCATCTTTTTCAGACAAATGTATTGACAATTGGAATGTTTTGCCTACGAAAAAGGATGTGTCGAAGTGGTTGGCTGTGTCCGAGGTGACGAACTAGCTCACTGGGAGGGGGTGCCTGAAGGGGTGGGATACGCTGATCTTTTGCTTGCTTTGTTTCTTGACTGCCTATCTGATTTCACAAATCAAGTTTAAAATATAAACATTTTTAATTACAGGTAAGGCTGGAAGCACTAACAGATTATTGCTGGCTCTGTGAACAGCCACAGGTGTGTAAATCTCCTTGTACGGAGATTTTTGTTCACCATTTATGTGTTTCCCCCACTGATTTGACTTTGTTGATATATTTTAAGTAATACAGAAATTAGTCATTCCTTTTGAGATGCGAGGGTACCAGAAGATTTACAACCTAGAAAAGAAGGTAAAGAATTTGGCTATGTAAGTTATCATCTCATGCACGACATTGCACATATGCTGACAAATGAACTTTCCTCAGATGTACGAAGCTGCAGCCAGAGGGCTTACTAAAGTGGAAAGTCCACTGCCTGTGAAGTTTCCGCTTCCAGATCCACGCGATCCTTTTTCATTGAAGCCAGGTTCCCTATTACTAAATGCGTCTGAATCTAAACAAAGTGAACCAGGAGAATCATCGAGTCTCAGTGCTGCCATAGCTGGTGCGCGAGCTGCTGCCACTCAGTTTTCAAAAAACCAAAATCATAGTACATCTTATTCGACAAGAACAAGTGCGATGAATATTGACACCTCACGGAACGTTGAGACGGCATCATCTGATTTAGAAGAAGTTTCAGATGACAGTACTCCTAGGGATAGTGAGAAAGAGTTTAGCGGCTACAATGAAACTCTAACAAGAGAGCGGAAGCAGCGGGCTGGGCCTTCTTCAAAGGTGCAGTGATTCTCCTTATGAACTATTGGTACTTCCTTGTTCTTATAAGGATCATTAGTATTCTATTTAGGCAGTTACTTCGAGTGGGCAATGTAGTTATTTCACGAAGGTAATGAGAAGACAGTTGATATTTTATAGGTTTGCTGCAAAATGATGTAGGGGCTATGGCCATTCACACTCTGATTTTCATGAAACCAGGACTAGCAACAACCTTGCTGATTAAGTGTAGATTACTGGTGCAGTTGTTTCTTAGGAAATGAATGATTTGGAAAATATTTTCCTAAAAATAATTGATTGTATTGCTTAAGAAAATGAACTAATGAAAAAATTTCATCGTCCATGAAAATTATTAGACATAAATTATTGTCGATAATAAAGTATTTTTAATTGACTAATTATATCAAGCGATACAAGTGATTATTTTAAGGAAAATATTTTCCAAATCATCTATATTTTTGAAACAAACGAAGCTATAATTTGGTCTTGAGATAAGCTAAGAATTATGTCGCAGCTTTGGCCGGTTGGATGGATCTCATATTCAATCTTGGTGCGTGACTGTTGAATCGGGTTCTGGCTTTTGATGTACATGGATTGTATCAGACTAATTTTCAACTTCCTTTCTGCTGACTCACAGTCTTTTACTTACTAGATTTTTGCTGAAGCTGTGCGGGCATTGAAGTCTTCATGAACATACTGTTCATACTATTCTTAGCATGGGTTCGAGGTTAAGCAGATGGGTGCCGAGGACAGACGTGCATCGAAACAAGGTTTCACGGGGGTTCTATTACATCTTTTCGTGAAGTCAGATAATAAGATTCGGATGCCCTCACGTCAGCCCACCTCTTTGTTGTAATAATCATGTACAGGCCGTCATTTTATCGACCGAGCTTGGTGTATCTTCAAGTGTTTTTATAAGCGATACTGACAATTACTTGGTTGTATTATAGTGTAGTATTCACTGTGTGGTCATGGTAATGGATTCATAGTCCTTTGTCGGACTCTTTTTAGATTTCATCTCGAGATATTCCTTTCCTATAATTTGCATTTTGATTACTCATAAGCATGTCTTACCGTGAACATCATTGATACTGTGCAGTAATTGTTTATGTGTTACGTCCTAGGCCTTAAAGATCGGATTACAAAACTAGTTCACGAAATGACTTTTCCAAACTCTTGTCGTGGGCTTGTAAACAATCCACTATTTTCAATACCCATTTATGGTCTTTCGCAAATTGCCTTTTGAAATCTGTCTTCACACGCTTAGCATTACGACTACTTGTATCGGTTGACCGAGCAACGATAGGCGGGTCAGATTTCCTGATATACGTGCTTTTCAAAATTTTGGGCTCAGAACTTCGAAAGCATTGACCAACTGCAGATTTGGTTCCCATCTGATTCAGTCTTTTATCCAGATCAGCCATGCTTCTATAAAAGCAGCATCACTGCATCATCTGTCTCGCCAGTTAAAGAACTCCGGATCCACAGAAATGCGTCTCGTTTCAAAGTTGCTTGCTTTCATCTTGATCCACCAATTGCTTGTATCAGCGGTCTTATCTGATGGTTCGATTCGCTCACACCATCTTCCTCATGAGTTGAGGTCATTGCCTATTAGGGCCACAAGAAGGTCTCCTCCGCCACCTCCTCGGGTGAATGCTCCTCCCAGAACAAAGCGCCTGCCGCCGCCACCTCCACCACCATCCAGCTATACAGATTGATGCGATCACTTTACCAATTCCGACAATTTTTCCTCATGTTTGCTCTCAATGTTTGTGACTCGATTTCTAGATTGTTTGGTTCTATATTGAAATGTGTACTTGAATGTAAGAGAACATAGATGAATAAAAGCGGTTCGCGGCCCTGTCATCCTTCGAAGTATATATGATCTCAATATACGTGCGTCGGCTTAAACTTTTGGTTTATGGAATTTGCCAAAGCTATCCACAGTTATTATAGTCAAGAACCTCTTTAACTGCAGAGCCAAACAAGATCCAAGACCCACTGCGGGTCCAAGCTCCTGCATCTGTGTCCTTTTCCCCTTTGGCTGCTGAGCTTTTGGGTTGTATGTATTCAATGTTGATCGATCAGTTCTACCGAGTGACCCAAATAAATCTGCAATTTGTCTCCTCGGGACCATTGACTGACTTTTCAGAGTAGTTGGTTGGTACTGAGATTGATACGCAAAATTAAAAGACGACGGGGGTACATTCATCCAGTGGGCTATTTATAATGGCAATGAATTGCTTCATCTGCCTTTCATCTAACGGATCCCCAACACCATGGTCGCCATTCCTCTAAAGTCTCTTGCTCTCATCTTGATCCCCCAGCTGCTTGTATCTGCAGCTTTGTCTGATGAAGGTTCAAGGGATCATCGGTGGAATGTGGCATTGCCAGACCGGCTCGCCAGAAGATCTCCTCCACCACCTCCCAAGGCAAGTGTCCCTGTAAGTTACAAATGGCGGCCTCCTACACCAATCCGCCTGCCGCCACCACCGCCTCCGCTGACACCATCGTGCAGCTAGTGATACTACCATCATCACATTCTTGATTCCTGCTTTCCTATGTACTCGAACGTAAGAAAACTTCGAGGAAATAAAAACGGATCGAAGAGACCGAATGTTCCGCAACTTCTGGTTTTCCTCTTATTCGTGTCAAGATTTTGATTTGGTTCATTTTCACTGACTGGCTGGACGCCTGTGGATCATGTTAAAAAGCTTCAGAGCTTAGAGGACGAACAGGATATCTCAACCATCCGACTTGCCCAAAATTTTCTTTTGCTTGCTAAGCTCTCGATTTGTTAACACACATAGACCAAACGTTATCCCGCAGTACACTCACACGATGCCAAGAAATAAACTCTTCCCAAATTTTAGATACAAACCGGCCTTTTACCCCATATTTTGGACAGCATCAAGGACCAGAAGATTAATGAATTTCCAAAGATGTCATTACATGTCGAATTGCATTTTAAAATCTGTCTTCACACGCTTAGCATTACGTCTACGTCTATCGGTTGACCGAGCAACATTGAACAATCTATAGATAGGCGGTTCAGATTTCCTGATCTGCGTGCATTTCAAAACGTTTATATCAACCGGCTGCTACCAACAGTTTTGACATTTTGGCCTCAGAACTTCAAAAGCATTGACCAACTGCAGATTTGGTTCCCATCTGATTCAGTCTTTCTCCGGATCAGCCATGTTTCTATAAAAGCAGCATCAGTGCATCATCTGTCTTTCCAGTTAACGAACTCGGGATCCACAGAAATGGGTCTCGTTTCAAAGTTGCTTGCTTTCATCTTGATCCACCAGTTGCTCATGTCGACGGTCTTGTCTGATGGTTCGATTCACTCACACCATCTTCCTCACGAGTTGAGGTCGTTGCCTATTAGGGCCACAAGGAGGTCTCCTCCACCACCTCCTCTGGTAAATGCTCCTGTCCATTTCAAAAGTCCTCCTCCTAGACCAATGGGTCCGCCGCCACCGCCTCCGCCGCCGCAGCCGCTGCCACCTCCGCCGCCATACAGCTAGACAGATTGATGCAATCGCTTTACCAATTCCTGCAATTTTTGCTCATGTTTGCTGTCAATGTTTGTTACTCGATTTCTAGATTATTTGGTTCCATATTGATGTGTGTATTTGAATGTAAGAAGACAGATCAATAAAAAGGGTCACTGCCCTGTCACTCTTCAAAGTAAATATGATCTCAAAATACATGCGTCCGCTTAAACTTTTGGGTATGGAAATTGTCAAAGCTATCTATGCTTATTATAATCATGAACCTCTTTTAACTGCAAAACCAAACAAGATCCAAGACCCATTGCAGGTCCAAGTTCCTGCATCTGTTTCCTTTTCCCCTTTTGCTGCTGAGCTTTTGGGTCGTATGTATTCAATGTTCATCGATCGGTTCTACCAAGTGACCCAAATAAATCTGCAATTTGTCTCCTCAGGACCATTGACTGACTTTTCAGAGTAGTTGGTTGGTACTGAGATTCATACGCAAAATTAAAAGACGACGGGGGTACATTCATCCAGTGGGCTATTTATAACGGCAATGAATTGCTTCATCTGCCTCTCATCTAACGGATCCCCAACACCATGGTCGCCATTCCTCTAAAGTCTCTTGCTCTCATCTTGATCCTCCAGCTGCTTGTATCTGCAGCTTTGTCTGATGCAGGTTCAAGGGATCATCGGTCGAATGTGGCATTGCCAGACCGGCTCGCCAGATCTCCTCCACCACCTTCCAAGCCAAATGTCCCTACCCGTACCAAACCAACAGTCCAACCACCCCTCTGGCCGCTGCCGCCACCGCCTCCGCCACCGCCGCCTCCGCTGCCACCGCCGCTGCTGCCGCCTACACCGTCATGCAGCTAGTGATACCACCATCATCACATTCTTGATTCCTGCTTTCCTATGTACTCAAACGTAAGAAAACTTCGAGGAAATAAAAATGGATCGAAGAGACCGAATGTTACACAACTTCTGGTTTTCCTCTTATTCGTGTCGAGATTTTGATTTGGTTCATTTTTACTGACTGGCTGGACGCCTGTGGATTATGTTAAAAAGCCTCAGAGTTTAGAGGACGAACAGGATACCTCAACTATCCGACTTGCCCAGAATTTTCTTTTGCTCGCTAAGCTCGCCGATTTGTTACACACATAGACCACACGTTATCCCGCAGTACACTCACACGATGCCAAGAAATGAACTCTTCCCAAATTTTAGATACAAACCGGCCTTTTACCCCATATTTTGGACAGCATCAAGAACCAGAAGATTAATGAATTTCCAAAGATGTTATTACATGTCGAATTTCATACGTGTGTGTAAAGAGGTATACCCCCTCCCTCATAATGAATAAAGGGAAAACTGCCAATTGAACAAAGTCTCGTATTTAGACAACAACAGAGGAAACATCAATAAGAGGTTTCCTTCCAACCTCCAAAATGGGCAATTTTATAAAAACCCTTTTCAACCTGAAAAGTTGATGTCTCCACACCATAGTCTCAGATCCAAAAAAGTTGCATATTGATCTGTATCGATATTGTACACATCAATAAACTCCTCACGTTCATGTCGTTGCCTCTCACTCCCAATCTTCATCACTCAATTGATCCTCAATCTCTTCTTTTGGCGGCCTCACCACCAGCACCACCGTCCCTAGGCTCTCCTCCACCCCCATTTCCTTCAAACTCCGCCCTCTCTCC
This sequence comes from Eucalyptus victrix, assembly GCA_016097545.1. Classification (NCBI taxonomy): domain Eukaryota; kingdom Viridiplantae; phylum Streptophyta; class Magnoliopsida; order Myrtales; family Myrtaceae; genus Eucalyptus; species Eucalyptus victrix. Next base: position 53,426,411 of record CM027842.1, read on the forward strand.
ACCTTCAATCCATAGCCGCCCGCGGCGTTGGCGTCATCGTCGGCATCCACCGCCACCATATAAAAGCCTTCGTCCTCGACCACCTCCTTCCTCCCCCTGTCGGCGACAACCAAGATGGCTTCCTCCTTGTACCACCTGTTCACCTTCCACGGCAAGGCCCTCGCGTCCGGGAACGACACCACCACTCCTCCACTGGACAGTCCCACCACCGGCTCCCACCCCGGCAAAACCACCCACCTCGCCCACCCTTTATCCGCCACCACCACCCCGAATTCCCCTTCACTCTTGCACCGCCACGGAGCCTCCAGGACCTCTCTTTCCCTCTCCTCCACCCGGCACACCGGCAACACCACCACCGTGCTCGCCTCCGCCACCTCCCCCGTCTTCATCCTCACCACCGGCACCCGAATCCCATCCTGCACTTGCCCTTCTTTTCCATCTCCTTCACCACCTTTCCGTTCCAATTCCTCCAGGATCACGCCCTTCGCTTTCTCCGTCTCCGCCACGCTCAGCGCCTGCTCCAATGCCGCCGTCCTCTGCTCCGACGGGTTCTTGTGCTCTCTGCTCTGCCTATAATACATAAAAGACAAGCAGTCTCCGGGCAATTTATACTCGAACTTCTCCCACCCCTTATCCCCGCGCCGGCGGGGGAAATCCTTCATGGCGCGGGCGAGGTCCTGCGCGCCCCTCGCGTCGAACTTGTTCCTGACGATGAATTCCGCCGCGGCGGACCGCTGCGCGACGCTCAGGAGCCGGATTTCGTAGAGGAGCTCCGCGCCGCCGATGTCGAAGGTGGCGACGACGTCCGGGTCGATGTCGGATTGGATCAGGGAGTCCCGGACCTTGGCGGCGACGACGAGGCGGTTCTGCTCGACGCCGGAGATGCCGGTGACCTCCTCGATGGAGGGAGGGGTGAAGCCTTCCTGGATGAGGGAGGGGATGAGTGGGGCGTACTCGAACCAGAGGCCGAGGCGGTTGGAGAGGATGTCGAGGCGGCTGGCGGTGTCGAGGGAGCGGAACTGGGAGGGGAGCGGGGAGGGGGAGGGCGGAAGGGCTGGTAGGGCCGCTGCTGCTGCGGCGGAGGGGAGGCCGGGATTAGAGGGTTCGGGTTGAGGCTGGCGGAGATGGGCCTCCGGCCGGCCGAGTGGTGGTGGCGGTGGTGGTGGCAAGGGTGGTGGAGGGGAGGGGAAGTGAGGGGTTTGAGGATGGTGGTGGTGGTGGTGGTGGTGGTGGTGGTGGGATTGAAGAATTGGTGGTGGTGGGGGTGGGTGGTGTTGATGAGGGCTAGAGAAAGCATGGTGGCGGTGGCGGTGGCGGTGGCGGGAGTTGGTGGTTCAGGGAGGAGTGGAGGGAGGTCACTGTGGGTTTTCAGTGAAACCTTATCTGAACTGAAGTTCAATGATGGCTTTGATATTTTTTTGGGGAGTTTTTTTTTTTTTGGACAAGGCTTGGGGAGATTGAATGGGAAGAGGGAAAAGTCAAAATTGATTTGAGCTCAATTCTCAATCGAATCAAGGAGACAGCTTCTGCTTTGGAAGTTCTTCAATGGGCCAGAGCCCAAATTAGGAATTTTGTTCGTGAATTTCCCCCATTTTCACATTCACTTCTTTTCTTTTCTAATCCTTTGTCCACTCTTCCAATTTTCCTTTTTCTTGAATCAAAAGTTAGGAATTCATGCATCATTTCAATTCAAGTAACGGGAACTAACCCTACGGGGTTTGTTTAAATCGATATAATACTCGAATTCTCATATAAATTTAGATTCTTAGGATTTGTTCATTTCGTGAAAAATTGGCCATTTCCAAAATATATTTTTCTAGAAGTTATTTTTCAAGAAAATGACAATATTTTCTGATATTCGACTAAAACCTAAAAACATTTTGGGTGTTCGGTAAAGAAAATATTTTTTAAGACTTTACCACTTAGGTATGTATCACTTACTAATCTACAAATCCATCAATATGAACTTGCCTTTAAATCTAGGCAAACTTGCTTTATATCTTTATTCCCTTGTTGTTGTCAAATGCTCATCTACTCTAAAAATGTTCCTATGGATTTTAAAAAGAAGCAAAAGAGAAAAAAAAAAAAAAAAAGCAAGTCATGTACAGCCCTAATAAGAATCTTCCAATTGGGTGGCCTGTTCTTCCCCTGCGTCTTTTGTGTTTTAATAAAAAAAAAAAAGAAAGAAAAAAAAGCAAAGCATGTAGAACCCTTTGCTCAAGTAATATACAAATGCATGGTAGAGTAAATAAAGAAAATGATAAGTAAGAGTGCAGAACGCGAGCTTGAGATTGATGAGCTCAATGTCCGCCTAAAAACGGCTGACGACTAGCCAAGAAAGAAGAAGAAGGGAAACAAAGAAAAGAAAAGGAAAGGAAATTAAAAATAATTCGAATTAAGAAAGAAAAGAAGAAGAAGAAGAAAGGGGAGGAGGAAGTGAGGATTTGTAGAGATGTGAGATGAAAGAGATCAAATGAGGAAAATGTTTTTCACTTTTTAAAAGTGGAAAATATTTTCCCCTAATTTAGAAGACTTTTTTCCTTTCATGGAAAACATTTTCCCCAATAATTCATTTTATGTAAAACGAACACCAAAAAGTTCGAAAAACATTTTTCGGAAATTATTTTCCATGAAACGAACGGAGCTTTAGTTAATTCTAGTCTTCATATTTTGTGCATTAGCTCTAACTAGGGATAACACGCTCCTAAACTCTTTTATGGGTCTGAAGGAACTAAAGAGTTCTTTCTTTTTGCATTATTTTGAGTTTCCCAAGATCTTCAAGTGTAGACTAAGATGTGTCTTTTTTTGACTTGGCGAAGTAAAGTCCTTCGCAGTGAGCTCAAGATATATCATACATGTATGTAAGATAAAAGGAGAAATCTATACCTTAAAATAAGTGTCCATACAATGGTACCTCAGATTTATTTCATCGAGCCATCTTACCATATGGGTTTATGTTGATGGAGGAGGCCCATTGTGTTTATGTAAAATAGGTGTGCAAAAGAACCAAACCTGCATGGATTGCTCGAAACTGAATCGGCCACCCGGAACCAATGGTTATTAGAAAAATTGGTCCATTTTTCGATTCTAATTTATGGGAACCAATGAATACTGGTCCGATTCCAAGTTTCATGGACAAATTCACCCACCTAGACTGGACCAATTATATTATAATAATATTAATTTTTAATTTAAAAAAATTCAAGATTACCAAATTTGAAATTTATTACTCCAATCTCTCAATTCACTACTCTCCTACTAGGCTACTCCATCTCATCTCTCTCAATTCAAACTCTTCCCTAGCCCCCTTTTACTCTTCGATTCACCTCTAAATTTGCTCATCTCCATTTGAGTCTTAGTCCGGAAGCAGCTAGCTTGGCAAAAACAATGAGTCGATTCTCTTTTCCCCCTCGAACTTGAACTCTCTCTCCACGTCATCGCCACCTCCTCATTTGTTGTCACTATCATCCTCATCGTTGCTGGGCTCATCCACTTACGTCTATATCGCGGTAGTTGGGTGACAAGCTTCATTTCAGCTCGGAGCTCATTTGTCTTTCCCTTTTGCTGGTGGTTTCGTTGCTTGGGGTCTGGCGATAAATCGATGTTTCCTCGCTCCTATTGTGGGGCTTCTTCTGTCAAGTCGTTTGCTTCTGCTTTTGTGTTTGTTCAAATTCACGCGAACGCTATTTCGTATGGAGCTTGACTTTGGTTCAAATTTAATGTGTGAAGAGCTAGTTTCTAATTCATTTCATGGGCAATCTATCACTCGAGTTTAATGAATTTTCCTCCATGTGTCTCATGTGTTTTGGCCATTGTTGTCGACTAATGGCTATGGAGGTTTATTTTTTTTTTTTTTTTTTTGTATCTTTAGCAATTTTGAGCTGTAGATAGTACGAGAGAGAGAAAGAGCGAGTCATTTTCTTTTTTGAGTTGGTCTCTATTTTTTATGGAGTTTGACTTTGGCTCAAATTTGATGCGTGAAGAGCTGGTTTCTCCATCGTTTCATGGGTGATTTGTCACTTCGCTTTTTGCTGAGATTGGTTCCAAGGATCCACTCAAGAACTGAACCACCGCTCCGGGCCAATTCTCGAGTAGATTCATGTAACTAATGGGCGATTCTTAGTCCCTAGCAGGCGCCTTCCAATTCTAGGTCGAGAACCACTCATTCGGACCATGTACATCCCTAATGTAAAAGGGTCCAAGGGTAGTTTTATGGTCCTTTTTCCTTTTCTTCTTTTTATGTTGATAACGTAAGCCGGAAATGAAAAGAATTATTCCACTAATCAATGTAGACTTTGATGGGAACCAAATGCCTATTCATATACCTTTATCATCCAAGGTTCAAGCGGAGGCTTGTTTACTTATGTTTTCTCATAAGAATCTCTTATGTCCAGCCATTGGGAATCCTATTTCTGTGACGGTAGTTGTCCTCCAACTTTGAGAGGGAGTCCATGGGTGAGCTAGCTATGTGCTTGGTATCAACATTGTCAGAGATAGACTTAATATTCTTAGTTTGTCTCAAGAGACTTACATCAAGAAGTTCCTTGAACGATGGAAAAAGAATTTTGATTGAAGTGCACATGCAATTCTTTTTGGGTTTGTGTTGGTGATGTAATTGGTGACATAGCATCTCCATCACATGTATGCCTTTGCTCCTTTATCAAATTTGTTCTTCCCTCTGTTCAACCCAATGGGGACACCAGCACAAGTGAGGTGAAGACTGTAATCTTGAAAAAGGGCTTTCAAAGGCAGCTGAAAGCCCTCATTGAGAGCTTTCTTACATCACCGCTGGCGTAAGCTTTGACCAATCCTTTCCCCTTTGAATATTGAACTTCTAAAAGACTTTCAATTGCTTCTGGAACATTTTCTGTCGAACCCACTGAAAAAATGTGTTTTGGAGGACTAGCCAACCCTTTTAATCGGAGACGGCCCACACATCATTTTATTTATAGACAATGGTTTTTTTTTTTTATTATTTTATCTAACTCTAGCCGCATAGCATCATTATTAACACAAACCCCCTACGGATTGCCCTTTATTATATCCATTTCTTGACCAACTCTTTAGGGCCTGAGCACTAAAGGGATGGTAAAAGAGGCCAGGGCTTGTCATGGGGTACAAGGACAGTGACCCTTTCTTTGCATAGGATTGGCACTTGTTTAATTTAATCGTTTCTTGAAAATGAGATTCCTTCTAGAATTTTGCTATTGACATGGCGTTTGAGCAGCCATCATTGAGCAAACAACTTGATGTAATTACCACAAGGTTTGAATATCAATTGGGTGATTAAATGCACTTCAAATATCATTTGGTTGTACGCGAAGTTGAAATAGTCTTGCCCAAAAACTTATCATGTGTTTTGAAGTTTCTTGAACTAAAGATATTCATCACATTTGAACCAATGATGAATTTTATTTTATATCAAACACTTTTAATCTTTCCGACACATGGACATGACCATTTTGAGTTATTTATAACTTTATCAATGTTGTCCTAAAGTTAAAAAAAATTCAAGTGCTAGTGTTGAAATGTAACTGTCCCAAACATAACACCCCTAAGTGAAAAACAGTAATACGCTTGGCATTGCCCTTAAATTCCTACAAGAATGACTAATGAGAGAAATTCGAGAATTAGATGGATTAACACTGTTTACTCTGATATCATGAAAATCCAAATCGAACCGTCGGACATTCCTATTTAGATTAGTGTGAAAGGGCTTTTAACTTTGTTTTGGTCTTCCAATGCGTTTCCAGGTCAAAGTTTGCCATGCAGACTCTGGCATCATTTGTTCATATTATCACTGTTACCAGTTGCTTTTGATTAAAGTTGGACCATCACTGTCTTTCAAGATTTAATAATGGCCTCCTAGACTAATCACCAAACAGGGTCTTGCTTGCACCATGTTTCATAAAGAAGGAAACGAAAAGATCAATCGTGATTTGAGTCATTTGACGACAGAACTTTCTTTTTCAATTATTATTGCTCATGATTAAAAATACAAATGCCACGACGGCTATATTCTGTAGCTTGTTGACAATTGAGTGCTTTGCTACTGAACTATTGACCTGTTTCTGTGCTTCAGTATAAAAAAATCAGTGTGAAATAGCTCGAGTCTAATTGGCAAAGATATTATGGAAAAATGGACAATATCTAGACCCGACTGTGGAACCGATCCTGAAAAAAAAAAAAAAATACGAAATTCTGTACCTCACAATCATATCTAATCTAGGATTAACTAATCACACGAGATGATACGCGAGATGATACGCGTGATGGCAATCAAGGCTAACCTTGATTAATAAAAAAGATTTAATAAAATCTATTCCTCACAATGGGGTCTCTACCGACGCGAGGCGATTTAGACACAAGCATAAAGCCATAAGCTTGAGTTACGGCCCACTAAATTGGTTGTTTATATTGCCTTAAGTACAATATATCCTGCGTGGAAATTTTTTTTAGTTGCCAGCATTTTGATGGAGCAATAGTGACGAGCTCGCCAACACCAAATTTTTGAGTCGTGAATGATATATAATAGTTACGGCTCAAATCATATATTTTGTAATAGGTGCGATACGCTTACAGTAATACGTGAAGGAGCTTGGTAGCGTTGGCTGTCCCTCCTCACTATTTCGCCATGCATGCACCGGCATAACCTCTTTCCTGTATTTGTCGTGCAAAGGATGAGGGCACATTTTTCTCATTATTTTTCGTTTTCTCACTTTTTTGTCCATTTGTGTGAAACCAAGGAAAGTTACAATGGGGAAAACCTAGGCATCATCATCGTCAAAGGGACAAAGAACTAATGGCACGGACCGATTCAACGTACCTTCCACAAGTGGCTTGAAAGAATTTGGCCCCATCTGTCTTCATTTTCTTTGTCCTTCCTCAAATCTTCCCTAAATTTCTTTTCATCTTCCTACGGTCCTTCCCAACTTGCCATCTGTTCTTCTCTCCTTCATGGACTGCTTGATCCTCTTCAATGGAAAATTCAAGCCCTGATGGCCAGTTTGAATATGGTCAAGCACAATATGTGTTGGCAACAAAAGGAAGACGCAAAGGGTGTAATCAATAATAGTCTCATGTAAATCTTAGCCATCATCGATATACTTTTGATAAAACTGAAGATGTGATGTTGTTATCATATTTGAAATCTAATGTGAGAAATCACCTAATCACAACACAGAAGAGAAATTGAGAGCTGAAAAATGAGGCATCTTGTTCCAACTCATCAAAAAGTTTGAATGTCTAATTAAATTACTTTGCCAGTGTTCAAATGAAGAGAAATGGCATAGTCTTACAAAATTTGAAACTTTGCAACTAATAGGTGGCTTTTCGCACTAAAGTGAGAAATAAATGCCTGAACTCACAGACTAATTCACCAAAATCCCCTTCCTTAGCCATCTCTACATATCTTGGACATTAGTATCCAATTCATCAAACCATGAAAAAGCTTCAAAAGCATCAACGATCACAAAAGACTAGCCAAATGGGTGAGGTCTCCACTTCAGATGACCCCTTCAAGTTGCCTGAAAACCTGGTTACTGTCCAAACTTCAGGCCACCGGCTGACCAGGACATGGCAAGTGAGCAGCGCGACAAGTGGATCCAAATCAACGCAGGCACGTCCCTGTCGCCATGAGTCATCGAAACGAAAATGAAATCATCAGATGATGTCACTTTGAATTCTCATCTGACCAGAGGCCGCCATGCCCACGAGTGCCTTTGACTCACGTGCGCAAATTTTGATTTCTGGGGTCCTCATTAACGACCACGCTTTCTAGCCACTGCCCACCGAAGTTCATCCAATCTTGCCCTCTTTTCGATTCCCCCCCTATCACGATCTCCATCACTTTGGCCTTTTCCCCATCGATCATGTGAACTCACATTTTCCTTTTTGAATCCCCAACAGTGTTCCCTCCCTCCTCCCTTCGTGCCTATATATGTTACAAACCGCACGAGGCCACTTCCTTCAACTTCGTGTGACCACAGCAGCTCGCTTTCTTGAATTTGCTTCTCTTGATTTTCTCGGTCAAAGAAGTGATTAAAATTCAACATACAACACCATCATGGATTGGGATTCTTCTCTCTTCCAGTACCCGAGTTTATCGGAGTTCTCCACTGATTGCTCTTCCTTCAATTCCTCAGAATCTCATCGTTTTTCCCTTGATTGCAACCCCGGTACTTACGTCGCCCCGCCGTCGCTTCCTTTCAACGAGAACGACTCTGAAGAAATGCTCCTCTACGGAGTCCTGGCCACGGCACAGGACTACTCCCTGGACACCATCTCTTCCTCGCACGTCGCTAGAGACCACGAGGAAGTGAACTCGAGGTCGGGAGACGTCGTCAACCTGGACGGCAACGAAGGCGAGGGCGCCAGGGAGGCCTCGTACCGGGGGGTGCGGCGCAGGCCGTGGGGGAAGTACGCGGCGGAGATAAGGGACTCGACAAGGAACGGGGTCCGGGTCTGGCTCGGGACCTTCGACACGGCCAAGGAGGCCGCCCTGGCCTACGACCAGGCCGCGATCGCGATGCGGGGCCCGCTGGCCGTGCTCAACTTCCCTCCGGAGGTGGCCTACAGGTCCCTCCAAGAAATGGCGGGTCAGGACAACGGCAATCTGGGGCTTCAGGAGGGCGCCGGCTCGCCAGTCCTCGCCCTCAAAAAGAGGCACTCCATGAAGAGGAAGTCCGAGATGAAGAAGAAGAAGGAGAAGGAGCAGATGCTGAAGAATGTGGTGGTACTGGAGGATCTCGGAGCTGCCTACTTGGAGGAGCTCCTCAAAGTATCTGAAGACCCTAGCCCTTGGTGATCCAAGACTTCTTTTTTTTTTTTTTTTACTTTAACTTGCAAGAATCTACCGAAGGATTTCTGCCGAGGAGGAGTTGTTTCTTAGATTTCAAATCTCTCTTCTTCATCTAGTAAGCTTAGATTGTGCAATCAGGGTTCTTCTCTGGATAAGCTGAGATTGAAACTCATGATTGAGATAGTGGAGGGTACCCAAGTGGTAATCTACTATTTTCGTCAGTCCTATGATTCTTTTGTCAACAAAGACAGAGGGGGGGACACCTTTTTCTTTTTGTCTTTACATGGTATTTGTGGATGGTTATGATAATACAGGTTGCTGCACATTGATTCTGACCGTTGTGACAGTTACAGGACCGTGTCCTGGTGGTGCTAATTGTGCGTCTTGGGAATGGCTTTGGACCAAGGAAAGATGGGTTTTGAATTATAAGGATGAATCATTTGTTGATTTAGTAAGGGTTAATGCAATATTTCGATATGAAAAGATATAGGCCTACATTTGGCCACGGAGGCAAGGGAGCAAGCAGGGGATGCACGGCGCCCGCCATCTCACCCCTATCACCTTCCATCTATAAAGAGTGTCTTGTTCATTTTCATCAATGTTCAATTTTTCTTTATTTGGTGCAACGATCTTTCTCCTTTCAAAAAAAAAAAAAAATGACATTTAAAGGAACTTTTCTATTAGTAGATACTATGATAGTAACAAAGTTAACATGTGTCTTTCCAAAACAAGAAATTTTGCAAAATAAATTTGAGAATTCATAACGAAAAATAGTAAATTTTTTAACAATATCCTTTGTCTCCTTGTTATTTTGTTCTTCAATTTTCTCTCCTTGTTATTTTGTTCTTCAATTCTTTAAATCACGTGACTCCCCTTTCAACCCCTAATCAATAGATCAAATATGCCGCATTTATCGGCGTGTCTTGTTATTTTGTTCTTCAATTCTTTAAATCACGGACTCCTCTTTCAACCCCTAATCAATAGATCAAATATGCTGAATTTATCGGCTGTGTCTTATCTCGCATTCGACAAGGGTCATTGTGAAATAAAATCAGTTGGTCCCTACAATCGACCCCTCTTTTACCCCTGTTTGTGGAGGCGAATATGCCTAGAGCATCTTTTGTCCTTGCATTGGAGCCGAAGTCCCGAACTTGGACCGGTCAAACGGCTTCTCCCGCACGTGAGGCTCGTGAACTCAACGATAAACATTTGACCGAGCCGCGAGAATCCTCGGCTTCGATTTGGAGAGTCCTAGGCTAGGCAGCAGCCACAGAGGTGAAAACTGACAGGCAAACGTCATTTCTTGTCCAAAGCCATCGAAACTTGTCTGACCCATGTCCGGAACCGAACCGAGCAACCTAGGAATGGTCGAATCTTGGTCCCTCAGGCAAGGGACTAGAACCCCAGGTGACGTTTACTCCAGCTGAATGGGGAAGAACAATCGAAGAGCAATGTTCGTATGGATCAATGAGAAAGTGTCAAGAAAAGCAATCTGGTGATGATAAAAGATGAATCTTCCATGAAAGCAGCAGCAGCAAAGACTTGGCTAAATTCGAGGCTGCTTCACGGGAAAAGCAGGCACGTGCAGTTTCGCATCGCTCCGTCGCTTCTTCAATGCTGTCCCGCTGGAAGATCCCAGCTTGGCCACGCTCTCGTTTCCTCAGTCAATCTCTCGAGCACCTCACCGGCACGCCACCCTCACGATCTTTCCGTCGACCTCGACCGGACCAAGCAAGCCCACGCCTTGTTGACCAAGACCCACTTCGCTCGTACTCACGTGGTTCATCAACCCCACTTGGGTTCTGCGGCTCATGTCGATTTCCTCGTGACATCTTACATCAAGAACGGCTCTCCTGAAGCTGCAATTGGAGTATACGCGTGTGCGCATGAAGCTGGTTACGTATTGGACTGTTTTACCGTACCTTCAGTCCTTAAAGCCTGCGGGCAAGTTTCGTGCTTGCGGGTGGGGAAGGAGATTCACGGGTTCTCGACGAAGTCTGGATTTGACGGCGATGTTTTCGTGCTTAATTCGATGGTTTTTATGTATGGGGAATGTGGGCATGTGGCACTCGCGCGGTCTTTGTTTGACGAAATGCCCAAAAGGGATGCTGTTTCCTGGAGCACGATGATTCGGTGCTATGGCCACAATGGACTAGTTGAGAAAGCGTTAGAATTGGTGAAGGAAATGCAAATTGTGAATGTCAAGCCTAATGAGGCTGCCTTGGTGAATATGGCCAATCTTTTTGCAGATTTGGGTAATTTGGGATGGCGAAAGCTATGCATGCTTATGCAATAAGAACTGCAACTGGCGGCTATTCTGATGAGAATATGGGAGTTATGTTAAGTACTGCTTTGATGGATATGCATGCCAAATGCAGCAACTTGGCTTTTGCGCATAAGCTCTTTGATGGGTTGACTCAGAAGAACATTGTTGCATGGACTGTGATGATTTCAGGCTACATCCGATGTTGCAAGTTAAAAGAAGGAGCTGATCTTTTCAAAAAAATGCTTGAAGAAGGCCTTCGCCCAAATGAAGTAACATTGTTGAGTTTGATCATAGAGTGTGGATCTGTTAAAGCTTTGCAACTCAGCAAACAGATACATGCCTATATCTCTAGACACTGTTTGGACATCTCTATAGCTGCGTCCGCTGGTCTGATTGATATGTATGGAAAATGCAGCAACACTAAATATGCTAGGGCACTCTTTGATCACATAGAGAACAGAGATTTCTTCACATGGTCAGCAATGGTTTCAGCTTATGCTCGAGCAGCACTCGTTGATCAAGCTTTCTATTGCTTTGTCCTAATGAGGGCTGAAGGGTTAAGTCCAGATAGGGAAACCATAGTCAACATCCTACTCGCGTGCGCAGGTACCGGTGCATTTGCCTTGGGCAGGCGGATCCATGTTTACCTCAACAAGTGTGGCGTGAATGATGTGATTCTCAAAACTGCACTCGTCGACATGTATGCTAAGTGTGGCGATGTAGTTGGGGCCCACGTGCTGTTTGCTGAGGCAATATATCATGACATGTGTATGTGGAATGCCATGATTGGCGGTCACGGAAAGCATGGTTGTGGAAAAGAGGCTCTGGAACTCTTCCGAGAAATGGAGGAATCGGGCATTAAGCCGAATGATATGACGTATATTGTAGTTTTGCAGGCTTGCAGTCATGCTGGGTTAGTCGCAGAAGGAAAGAGGGTTTTCCATGAATTGGTCAATAGCCGCGTGTTGGTCCCCAAAATTGAGCACTATGGATGTATGGTCGACCTTCTTGGTCGAGCTGGGATGCTTGAGGAGGCATATGAAGTGATCAAAAGCATGCCAATCAAACCCAACCGCATTATATGGGGTGCTTTATATGCTGCCTCGAAGCTGTTTAAGAATTCTAAGATGGAGATGTTGGCGTCCAAGCAGATTACGGAAATTGGACCTCGGAGTTCTGGTTACAATGTTCTTTTATCGAATGTATATAACGCTGCAGACAGATGGAGTGATGTAGAAGAGGTTAGGAGGAGAATGACGAATTCAAGAACTAAGAAAGAAGCAGGTGTGAGCGTCATCGAAGTTGCCATCAGAGGTTGATTAGGGTGACTTGGGGAAGAAAAGGTGGATTAAGTTGGGAACTAGGAACAAGCACCACCTGATAATTAGATCTATCCTTCTTCAGCGGGAAGTTGTGGAAGCAATTGTACAATTTTCTTCCAAACAGTAGAGTGAATATTTAACTTGTCCCTAGAGTATAGTAAATTTACATGAGTTGCATATGCAGATAAACAAAATAGATACCGATAAACACAGGAATGAATCTGTGATATCTCTCTCTCCCTCTCTATGCTGTCCACAGTAAAATGTGCATAAAATATACTACGTTGTGCGGGCCTCATCTTAACGGCATTCATTTCTTTCAACACCTCACCTGTGACGCACGCATGTGACAAAGGAAAATTAGTTCTGAGGACAGTTGATTGTCTATCCAGGTCGCATTGCAAGAAAATTCTCAGTTTGATCAAGAAGTTCCAATCAGTCAATTCACAGTATGCCGGGTGATTTTTGTTTGTACAAGCAACTCCCTATGAACAATTGATGTCAATAATCCCAATAATCACCCTCCCCCATGAAAACCAATTACTAATGCTACACAAGGAGGAAGAAATGTTCAACCAAGCCATTGCTGAGCGCGACGATCTCCACTACCTCCAACAGAATGCCTAATGCTGATCTTTTCAGTAGAATATTTTTGCTGAAGCCACTCAAAAGCATTCACATCAAGTTTCCCAGACACAGATTTCCCTTGCTTTCTACGATTTTGCTGCTCTCGAATGGAAGCCCAAAGTTTTGTGATGGCCTCCCTCTGTTTAGATGTGAACCTTGACACGTTATCAAAGGCATGCTTTACTAATATGTCTATGACCGTCTGACACCTGCAAAGAAGTTTCCACTCTCAAAATATGGTCGATATTGAATCACAAGCAAAAAGGAAACAAGTTCTTGACACAGGCCCAAAGAAATTACCATGGAGTTTTGTACCGGCGCGCAGCGATCTCTAAACAGACAATCAAGGCTTCTCTCTCCGACTTGAGAAATCTCTTATGTTCATCCTCTTCTGCCTTCCTCATCTTGGCTGCCATATCTTTCTTTCCCTTTGAATTTTCATCTTTCTTCGCTTTACTCGGTATAAGTGCATCAAGCCCAAATGGGTCAAGCTCTCCCTCGTTATTGGCTCCCAGATGATTATCAGGAGGCAGCTCCTGATTCCCGGGCAGATCAGTTGATTCCTTCTCAGCTTCCAGAGCTGCAGCTTCCTCTATGTCATCAGCCTCAGTAGCAACTGGTAGATTGGATATGGTGTCTTTTATTCTTCCAGCAGTTTTGGAGAACTTATGATATGTCCCAGGAAAGAAGGCCATTCAAACAAAGATAAGATGGTCCATCAGTTTCAACCAAAAACAGATGAAATGGTTTGTTAAAAGAATCGATCTCTCATGAACAGCAAGGATATTATACTTCCAATGAGAAATTATAAATTTGTGCATACGGATTTTCAAAGTTGCAACACTGCATCGAGAGAAAAGAATATTCAGGCGTATGCTTACCAGGAAATGCTCTTGAATAACTTAAAAGGAGACCATTTAAGATAGGAAACAAGACCACTGGGGTAAAATCATACTAAAGCCCACTGTGGAACCATACAAGAAAACTGAAGTAGTAATTGCAATTGAACTGAACGCGGCATTATAATGTTAGAATTTCTTTTTTATCAGTGAAAACTCAGTTAGCGATAAGAAAAATTATACGATGAAAGATTTGGATTTACTGTCAATTTTCAAAAGTACGTGTAATAAAAATTTGGAGTTACTTGCAGGATATATAAAAATGATATTACCATGAGTTAATACCAATTCTATCATAATGAGAAAAAACTTAAATACAAAAAGAGGATTAGTCAATTACAAGATAGTATAAGAATAATCTAATAATTATATCATACTGCTACTTCCTGCTATCTAATGAGAAATCAAAAGAGAATTATATTTATATGTTAATATGTCATGATATAATCAAAACTTTGATATTTTGATACACAAACTATGAATGACGTGGCACATAATTAATTGAACAATGAAAGTATGTTAAATAAATTGAAATGATGTTCTTTTTCCTGAGTATAATATGGCAAGTATTTTATACGTGTTTACTACGTTATACTCCAAAAGAACAAGTATTTTTTCGTAGATTCAATAAAGGTGCAGGAGACGGAAGTTTCATTGATAATCATGCAATTTACACTAATATATGCAAAAGTTTGACCTATTTAACTAACAAAGGGTGAAATGGGGTTGGGATGCAAGGCCAGTGAAGCTACCAGCTCTATGCATTACCACGATGGCATTACTGATGATGCTAAACAAAGACAATATTACCACTACCACATATCGAACTATTACCATACAGAGCCAACACAACCGCATGATACTTTAATATGGGAAGACCATCAAAAAGAGACTTAAAGTTATTCCTGAGAAAAACCGAAACTTAAATGGCCACCAACAAATGCTACACAATTTACAAAAACTTGCCTTAGACAAAGAGACAAATAATGATGCAAGCATGAACATTGAACTAGAACAAGATAAATCCAAAGGCAAAGACAAAGTTGTACCACAAAGCTGTCATCAGTGAACAGATCATTTGCCACCACCGCCTGAATTGTCCATGTAGTCAACTGATTTTTTTGCTTATCACTTAAATGCTGGAAGAAAACAATAAGGTAGTAGCATCTTTAGGGATTTTTATCATAATAACCCTGACATATCAAACTTCATTAATAATAGGAGCCACGTCCATACCTCAGCTGCATCTTGCGCCGCAGAGAACAATGCATGATAATCTGCCCGCACAGATTGATCAGTACAAGCTGTCGACAAAGACATTGCAGCTTCGAGTATGGCGAAGAAGTAATCCCTCGTCCCAGGCTTCACGCTTCCTGCCTGTATCAACTGTATGGCCAGCTTTGACGCCTTGCCAAGCTTTGTGGGATTTCGGATGTGAGATGCAATTTTCTTCATGGCATCTATAACTTGAGCTTCTGAGGCATCTGTATGCGTCTTGAACCTCAAACGTTTCCCCAACTCAGCATCTAAACACGAATGACAAGCCATTCAGATCGATCCACGAAACCACTAACGCCACCATCGCCACAAGAACAAATTTTTTTCACAAGAAACGACTCCATATTTTGAACTCCTTCATAACACTTGTACTTGAACAAACACAAAACTTCTTTCAGCTGCTAGGGCTGGCAAATCATCAATGGGACTAACGCCAGCATAAGCCAAAACAATTCCAGCCGTTGGACAGGTTCCACTGGAAAAACCAATCTCGCAGCCCTCGAAACGAGAGAGACCCATCAAGGATCAACCTCAAACGGAGCACCCACAACACACCGGCGACAAAACGATCAAACCCAGAGCACGGAACGAGCAGTACCCATCAAAAAAGAAACGACAGACAAAACCGACCATCTACAGGAAACGGGCCGCGCAGCTCGGCGGACGGAGAATTCCGGTTACCTGGAGGGGGATTGGGCTCGTCGGACTTGGGCCGCTTGAGGGCGCTCTTGAGAGCAGGACGAGGCGGAGGCGATGGCGGAGGCGGAGGAGGCGGAACAGGGGACGGGGCGCGAAGCTTCCCTCCTCCCCGCAGCTGCTCTTGCTCTGGAGCTTGGGCCTCTTGTGGGTTCGAAGAAGGTGGCGGCAACCCTTCGAACAGATCCTCCACCATTTCCTCTTCTCTCTCTATCTCTCTCTCTCTCTCTCTCTCTCTCTCTCTCTCTCTCTCTGTGGAGCGTGCCGTGCTGCGGTTCTCCGTCCTCCCCTGGATCAGCAGCAGCAGCAGCGCGACAGGAAAGATCGAAGCTTTTCGTCATTCGTACAGGACTCGATTCGAGGAAGGATTCGGTTCTGGCCGCGTCTTTTCGGGCCCACAGACCAAGACCCGAAAACACAGCCCAGGCCCAGGACTTCCGTCGAGGCCCGGCCCGCCTCATAGGCTCCTGTTGTTTTGGGTCGAACCGTGGCCCAGTTGAATCTTTGGCGTGTCCACCTGGACAAGAAGTATTTTCTTCCGCCGAAAGTCGGACGAGAATTGAAGCTTCGATAAGATAGAAGACAGACAGATGATTTGTCCACCGATTGTTTTGACAAGGCCATGATGGAATCAGTCACTTCGCACATGCCTTCTAGTCGTTCTAGACATTCGGTGTGATTTTCCCAATTTGGGTAAGTTCTATTTATAGGATTGGTGTATTTAGTATCGCTCGACGTGAAAAATAACTAATTCAAACCACAGTACATTATATAGGTGTTGGAAGACGATTTCATGTGCCGGAGTTTGCAAAGTTTTATTTAAATCATCGGCATATTTAGTATCGCTCAACAACGAGAAATAATTAATCTGATTCACACTACTTCGTAATGCCGGAAGATGATTTCATGAGCTGCGTTTGTATAGTTTTATTTAATCATCGGCGTGTTTAGTATCGCTCGATACGAGAAATAAATAATCCGATCCACAGTACATCGTATATGTGCCGGAAGACGATTTCCTGCTCTAAATTCATCACCATGATTTTCGTTGGGCTCTTGTTTCAAATGACGAGGCAGGTTCATCTATTTTAAAAAATTTTGGAGGGAGAATCACAAGTAAGATTAAGAACTTTAACTAGAAGGTTATAATATAGGGAAAAAAAAAAAAGAGTATATTCCATCTGCACCTCGGTCTAAAAGTCATCAAAGATTTGACTTTTTTGGGGGGGCCGCCATTGCCATAACTCTCATTAAATGAAAATTTCTCGAAGTCATCATCAATTGGTTCATTAAACAATTCGTGGTGTGTCAAACTATGAAACTGCCATCCTTAATTTGCTCGAGTATCATAGTGTATGTATGTGTCTCGTGTTGGTCGCATTAAACTTTAGTAATAATCACTTCCCTTGCCTGAGTCAACGCCAGGTTTGGTGAGTATTATTGAAATAATGTCTAGAAAAGGAATTTAAAAATAGAAGCAAAGTAGAACAAAGATTAGGGTTTCACACACCTCTTTGCCAGCGATGTAATTTTTGTGTCCACGAGTAATATATCATGACTAAGACAGGCACACAAGTATGCAACTCTATTTTATATATATATATATATATATGAGAAGATTAATCACTCCAAATCACATCAATAAGTTTAATGGCCCGTGACAGCTTTACACGCGTCGCGAAATGTCTCACTCGAGATGCAACCACTTTGCCTAGAAGGGCAAGCTCGTCCCTGCAACCCCAAGACAGCACCGCCAATCCCACCATGCCATAGTGGTGGCGTTGAAATTGCACGCTTGAGCAATCCTATTGAGCTCTATGCTTCGATTATTTCGTGCTTATAATCGTTAACAGAAGAAATAAAAAAAAGGAAATCTTTTTCATGAGTGGTGGGAAGGGAAGCTAAAGTAAGCTCTGATACGGATTTGTCTTTCATTCAAAGGTATCCACGCGCTTCATATTCGCTCAAAGTTTGCTCCCAGAAATACAACCACAAACTAAATCGTCATCAAATTTGATTTCTTTTCCCATAGAGGGGGCTCGTACATGCACCCGCAAATAATATACATACTACCGTCGCTTTAGCGCACCAGATCGCAGTTTAAAAAAGAAAGAAAGATAAAAAAAAAAAATACAAACCCTACCCTAGCTAATAGGCACACATTAGATCAAGACTTCAAAACACATGCTCATCAAAATCAAATCCCCAAAAAAGAGGGCCAACCTTCCCCAAGAAAACCCTCCCCTTATATTAAATTAATCATGCTGCTATGTGATTAGTCAAAGTGAAAGAAAAGATTTGCACCTTGCTTGTTCATAGAGAGAGAGAGAGAGAGAGAGAGAGAGAGAGAGAGAGAGAGGCATGGACCATGCAAGCTCCCCATAAAGGCACGGGGCCACCAGAGCTGAACGAACGCACGAGCTAAACAATTCGATCCGTCCATTTCCTTCGCCATTTAACAAACTTATCTCCTCCCCCCTCAACTTGCCCTAAAAAAATAAGCAGAAAAAATTGGTTTCGGACCGTCCAACGCCCTTTCGCTGTGTCGTGTTAATTAATCTTTCGGCTTTCGCCCGGTCAAAACCCTCAGTTTCCTTCGGGGTTACCTGCGACCGCAATTCATTGGTCGCTTGTTGTGACCCAGATGGATTTTTCTAATCAGGATTAGGTTTTCTCTGCCCCATCTTTTTTTTTTTTTATTATTTAAATTGCATTGCTGTCTGTTGATGCTATTATTCAAACTACGACTGATTCTGAGCTTGCATTGTTCGAAGTGTGAATGAGTGGGAGCGATTTCCGGCGAGCGGAACTCGAGCTCGATTGAACGGCATCTTTTTAACCGGCTTTACACCTCGAGCAGGTTGAGTTTGCTGCGTGTTGAAATATGGGTTTGGTCGAAGAAAAGATAGGCCTGTCTTTGATCGAATCAGAAAAGATGAAGAGATAACCCCTCCCCCGGGTTCATTGGTGACCATTGTTGATCTTGATTTTAAGGTCGGTGGGTCATTGGAAAATGTCTCTACTAATGGAGGATGATAGAGGACCCCGATCTTGACTCATAACTTAATTGAATAGTTAAGAAACCTATTGCATTGGTGCTAATTTAGACATTAACATTTTAATTGTGTCAATTCAATTCTAAATATTTTGAGCTAATGTTAATTTGATCCTTCTGGCTAATTTTAGTCAGACATTGCTGATGTAGATATCAGTAAGCTTTCGTGGCACAACTAGTGCTAATGTGAACAAATTTTAATAATATTTTTTTTAAAATCAATTTTTTTTTTCTTCTTTCTTTTGCTGGTGACTAGCCACCGGCCAAGGCCAAGTCGGCTAGCAACAAGGGTTGCCGTCGCTCGCCACAAGCAAGGCCTAACTAGGCAAGGGCAAGGCTTGACGAGGGCTCCCTTTATCAAATCCAGTATGGCTGATTGTCACCAGGGGCTTGCCCTCACCCAACTAGGCCTTACTTGCGCTAGGTGACGGCAAACCTCGCCCAGGGAAGGTTGGCCATGGCTAATGGCCAATCATTGGCAAAAGGAAGAATAAAAGAAAAAAAATTATAAACTATTATTAAAAATTGTCCATATCAGTAATATCCTACCAAAATTAACCGGATGATTGAATTAACACTAAGTCAAAATGTTTAAGATTAAATTGGTACAAATACAATATGTTTAAGATTTTTCTAACACATTTCCTTAGTTGAGAGAGAGAGAGAACTTGCAGTGATGGTACATACGGGTGGCATTGGCACAGGGTCATGTGGTTGGCGGCAGGTGGCGGCTTCAACGGGTGGCTAGCCGCTCCAATGCAACGGTTGGGGTTGAAAATCAAAAGAGAGAAAATGCCCGATTGGGAGTAGGACTTCTTTGGAATTAAGCATCTCAAATCAACTCTAAACTATCGACTTTAAGAATGATGATGCAAATTGAAGGCATTAATTTAAGCTCTGCATAGGATCTTAGACTTTTGGTCGTATGTAATGTCAAATACTCCTGTTGCAGTTTTGTTCCCTATCTTGCCATCTTGGTCTCTTATCCAGAAGTGAACTTCATTCCATAAAAATAACAACTTCAGCTGATACTTTTATCGTATCCTGACTATTAAAATATCATGGTTATTTTCCTTTCAGACAAGCAAATCTTACTTTTTGCAAGTATACATTAGTACTAGCACTATAGTATTAACTATGTTTAATGTACTGTATAGACTCTACCACTATTGACGAAAAAGCTTCTTCCGAGGCCAGACAATGGTCCCATTAGACTAGAGACACACCACTTCGTGCATTGCATTTCTGGGAAAAGAGCACATAAGCGGAGGAGCTCGAAATTATCTTTCGGACCACTCAGTCCTAATTTAGCAAGAGATTGTCATTATTGCACATTCCAGACCATTTTTTAAAAGCTTAAACATATTTAAAATATTCTATAATGTTTACATCCGACAGTACTTATTAAATAATACGTATTGCTGGTGATTACCGGCATCCAATGTTTCATCATTTTATGCCTTTTATAGTACAAGAGAAGGTGATGTGAGTTTTAGAAATTGAAAAGACATGCAATTTTTAGATGTGGAAGCAAATGATCCCGGCTTTTGAAGGTGATAGGTGATCATAAATTCTAAACAATCAAGTCGATCAGGTCTTTTTGGTCAATATCAATTTGATTGATCATTAAAAGTGATGGATTTTAAATTTAATGATCCCAAAATAATTAAGTAATCAACCGCTTTTTTTTTTCTTTTCAAAAGAAAATTGTATTCATTACTCAAAAGGATATATAAGAAACACATAGACTTCATATCAAAACAACTTGAAGCATAATAAAGCCAAAAATACTATAAAACAAAGCTAAATCTAGAAAACAAAGAGGATCAATAGAGCACTAGCATGATTAAGTACACACTAATTCTATAAGAGTAGAATTGTCAAGCAAGTTAATCGGCGACCAATTACTAGATCTTGTATTATCATCAATGATGAGCACACGTCATAAACTCTATCTCCACCAACTATGGCATTGCTAGTTGGCGATATGTGCCTAAATTCGGCTTCCTCTATGCTATCTCCATATAGAGATAATCAAAATAAATGAAAAAACATAGATCTAACATTTGAAAGAGAAAATTTTCGTGGTTCAGTGAGATGCAAAAGCTACTGTGATCACCATTGAAGCTAGAGGCATAACACTGTACACGAACAAAATATAGGGGTGTCGAATTTGCGAAAACATAGTTATGAAAATCACAAATCTAGAGCGGAAAAGCATATGTCCTTAGATTAGAAAAGTTTAAACTCTTGGATCTAAAACTAGATTGGGAGAAGAGAACTCTAAATTTAGATTGGAAGAAAAGAAAAAATAAGAAACAAATGAGAATACACAAACAAAATCAATAAGATGGGCAATAAAAGGCTAAAACCCTCCCCCATTGCCGAAGGTTGAAAAAGATGATGGAGAGAGAAGAGAAAAAGGGAGAGAAAAAGACTTTTTGACTACTTATATATTGGATTAATACCACAAAAAAAAAACTCCAAAATGATATATCTTTAGCAAATTTATTGCAAATAAGTTTCTAAACCAACACACTTATGACAAATTTACACAAAACTAATTTTTTTTACCATCAGCAGCCCCAAACTAATATATTTACGATAAATTTACCCTCTATTAAATTCCATTAAATTGGATTACTACCACGAAAAACCATAAACGAAGAGTAAAACCCCAAACCAATATATTCATCGATAGCTACGTGTCATCTAATTCAGCAATTTGACGATAAAATTTAATAGAAACTAAAAGAAGGTTAATTTGTTACAAGAGTACTAGTTTGAGATTTTTTGTGGTTAAAAAATTAACTAGGATAAATTTGTTATAAGTGTATCAGTTTGAGGTTTTTTGTGATATTAATTTTACATATTTTCAGCCACATTACATACACAAAAAGGATGCAATTTTCCATATCACAAGGACAGGGTTAATATGGATTAATTAAAAACGGACAATCACAAGAAGACCTAATCATGAGCTTGATGGTTTGACAAGCCTAATAGGCCACCTTTGCGTTGAGCTAAATAATGCCTTTTGGACTTGCGGTGTAAGAGCAGCGTCATATGCAATAAACTTTTTCAAGGCTGACAAAAACTTGTAAGTGACTCCATTTCTGCGGCTGGCTCATTGCTTAGCTAGGCTGGCCTTTTTTTGCAAATGAAATCTCAACATTTTTCGAGTCATGAGTGAGTTTGGACAAGACTCATTAGGCTTGAAATTGAGTTTGATTGTCGAACCTCTAATTTTTCTATGGTTCCTAATTGAGCCTACTATGTAAAGCTTCGGGTACATCCATTACATCCTCAGGACCATTTGTTAATTATTACATTCCCTAATTTCTCGTATGCGTCATATTGAAGCTCAGTAATAACATGGGGTGAGCGTGAAGTAACATGACATGGCGACCATGAATAAATTTATTGACCAGTGCTTCCAAAATGCTTATTAAGCTAAGAAACATTATAGTATTTAAATGTATTGACTGTAATTGTAAACTGTGTATTTAGTGTTTTATACATAAAAAGTTTCCTACAAAGTATGCTTAATAAATGTCATGAAGGCACTCCTAAACGAGATTCAAACATAATATCGGTGACATGTAAATGACTTCTTTTACTCTTTTAAAAAAATTGTGTCTTCCTCTTGGCCTTTTAACAGTAGCAACAGTTACTTCACACCTAGAATTCATTTGAAACATGAACAAACATGTTTTTCAATGACACAAAGGGACATTGTTCAAAGCGAACCCTAATTCTTTTTCCTCAACTCGTGAAATAACTTAACCTATAAAATGTTGTAAATTTGCAAATAATGCAATCCTTGAGTGTATTGACCCAAAAATGTCCTTGTATGTACCCCATATTAAAGCAAATAGTTAAAATACATGTCAAACATCTTAACCGGGTCGTTAAATCTTAATGATTAGTTTTAATCTGTTCACTTGACTTATTAAACAACCGAAAATGTGTTATCTTAATTCCACAATGCTTTCATGTTCGGATGCTCATTTTAACTGGCCTTTATTATCCATGTCATGGTCCCGCCCTACTCCTTAAAAAGACAACCCACGTTTTGGCGACACGGAAATTGACCATCAAGAGAAATTCAATGTAGGCTTGAACAAGTACAAATTACAACAATAATCTACGGCCTAAGATATATAATATGATGCAACTATTAATTACCCTTTTTACTATTTCACCGCATACTTTTTTCTGCAACATGGATCTCATATCGAATTGTTTACGATTTAATCATAACGTCACATAACAAAAGTCTCAAGCCGCACGAAGAGAGGCCGCAATCGATTGGACACCATTTCACAACCCCCATTAAAAAAAAAAAAAAACCATTGTTAAAAGTAGGGAAAAGGAAGGTTAAGATTATCCCCACCATGCAAACGGCCTCCACAAGACAGAATCATGGCCAGTCTGATCATAAGACGCAGTCGCGAACGGCACATCTGGAGCCCTAAGGAAAGCGACCGGGAGGAAGATGACTGATTTTGCGGTCAAGATTGGAGCCCGCCCCGCTTTTAACATTTATATAATTGAAAAACCCTCCCCCGGCGGGGTATTTTTTTTTTCAATTCATTTATTAGGGGACATAGACTTCTTGAGAAATGAGGTCAGTTTTATTCATATAAAAATGATCCGACTAACATATTGCGCGCACCTTTCCTCAACCTCTCGCGCATTTTTGATGATATATGTATGTCGGGACGCGAGAGAGAAGGAAAGAGAGAGCAGGAGAGAGAAGGGGACGTGCGACCCACCATTTCACGCGCACGCGACCCCACAGCGCAAACCCTAATTCCCAACACCATTACCATCTTCTTCCATTTCTTCTTCTTCTTCTTCTTCTTCTTCTTCTTCTTCTTCTTCTTCTTCTTCTTCTTTCCTCCTCCTCCTCCTCCTCCTTCTCCTCCTTCTCCTTCTTCTTCTTCCTTACCTTCTCTCTTCTCCCTGACCGCATCACTTTTGTATTCTTGTGGGGGAGACAAGAGTTTAAAGAAGAACCACGCACCCCATAAGCAAGCCAAAGCGGGGTTCGTAAAGAAAACCCAGAAAGAAAAGAAAAAAAAACAGAGGGAGTGTGAGAGATTCTCGTTTACTTAAGCCGTGGTTTTTTCCTTTTCATACTCTCTCTCTCTCTCTCTCTCTCTCTCTCTCTCTCTCTCTCGTGCTCGCTTCGTCACTTTTCACTCTCCCTTAGCTTTCTCAAATCGTTCGCCTTCCTTAACCTCTTCTACCTTTTCCTCTTTCTGTTTCTCTCCAACTCTGTCCAACATCTGCCTTCTTTGGAAAGATCGCTAGAACTAGCGGTCTCTTCTGGGGAGGTCTTCTCTTTGTCACATCTCTCTTCACTTTTTGCATCGATTTTGCTTCTTCTCCTCGTTGAGCTTTCGCATAGAGAAGAAGTGAATTGACACAGATAGATCTGGGGGTCCATAAGGAATTCAAGTGCTGATCAATCCTATAGTTTCGACAGCACATAGTTTGCCCAATTTTTTTTCCACGAGGAAGAGGAATCATGTCAAATCCATGGTGGACAGGGCAGGTCGGGCTCCCCGGAGTCGAGACGGCGACGAGCTCCTCGCCAGCGAAAAAGCCTGATCTAGGGATCTCCATGAATGACAACAGTGGAGGAGGCGGTGTCGGGGAGGAAGACGAGAGAGAAAACAGCGATGAGCCAAAGGAAGGAGCTGTCGAGGCCGCCTCTCGGAGGCCAAGGGGCCGTCCGCCGGGCTCCAAGAATAAGCCGAAGCCGCCGATCTTCGTGACAAGAGATAGTCCTAACGCGCTCGGAGCCATGTGATGGAGATAGCCAACGGCGCAGATATAGCTGAGAGCGTGGCCCAGTTCGCCAGACGGCGACAGAGGGGTGTCTGCGTGCTCAGCGGGAGCGGCACAGTCACCAATGTCACACTCCGGCAACCCACAGCCCCAGGGGCGGTCATGGCCCTTCACGGCCGCTTCGAGATTCTCTCCCTCACCGGGGCCTTTTTGCCTGGTCCTGCCCCGCCAGGGTCAACTGGATTGACCATATACCTAGCTGGAGGCCAAGGTCAAGTGGTTGGCGGAAGCGTCGTGGGCTCGCTCGTGGCTTCGGGGCCTGTCATGGTGATCGCAGCGACCTTTTCTAATGCAACTTACGAGAGACTGCCCTTGGAGGAGGACGAGGAAGCAGGCAGCGGACAAGGGCAGATGGGGAGTGGCTCGCCGCCGGGGATTGGTGGCGCCGGGGGACAGCAACAAGGGGGGATGGCGGACCCCTCATCGATGCCGGTGTACAATTTGCCTCCGAATTTGCTTCCAAATGGTGGACAATTGAACCATGAGGCTTATGGTTGGACCCATGGCCGGCCAGCTTATGGCTAGAAAAGGATAATTTAGAGAAGTCGTGAGGACAAGAGGGAGAGGGGGAAATAGAGAGAGCTTCAGGTCAGCTACTTTATCTTGTATTGTGTCAGGGATATGGAAAAACAACTTGCTCATGTCTTTTTCATATTTTGTATATTAAACCATGACTATCATCATTTTGGTGCTTCTTTATGTGCAAATCAAGGCAAGGGTTTTATTTCAATTTCCTTCAATTATTTTAGTTTTCACAACTTTTCCACTGATTTTTGTGTTTCACTCCATAAAATACTCCTCCTTTCTATGCTAATCTCTTCATACTGTTGCATAAAACTTAGAGCAGTCAGGAGCAAAACTAATACTTTAAATCCAGTCTACTGAGTATTTTATTTAAAGCCTTGAATAGTGACAACTGTAATTCATTTAATTTCTGCATATGCAATTTGCAAGGAGTTCCATGTAGATCTGACCCTGGCTAACTTCATGTACTTCATTATTTTCTTTGTTAGTAATTATAGCAAATTTTACACAAGCGACTCTATACACTATTGAATTGAGAGAGTGGATGTTATAATCTTCAATACAGGGGCAGAAAAGGTCGCTTGTGTAAATTTCTTTTATGCTGGCGGTACATTATCTATTATTTCTTTTGAAAATGTGCTATTACTCAATTTTCAAAGAGCGTTGGTATGTATTGTAACTATATTTGGTGGTCTGCCCTTAGGACAATCGTTAAGAAGAGCTATAATAAAAATATCGAAGCCTTCTTAATCATGGAAATAGCGTGATTAATTATTCCAATTATTTTCTTCACCTTTTCTCTTCCTCCTCTTCAATTTTTTTTTCCTGCCAGAGCTGAAGTTTTCTTGTTTTTCCAACCTCCTCTCTAACATAATTTTTTTTATATCTTTGTGTCTCATAATTAATCCATGATCATGGCTTTTTTTTTTTTTTTTTTTTTTTTCCCTGAAGAACATGCTCTTCTTGCTACTGAATTTCACTTTGAATCTGATAGACTTGGAGCTTGAAGGGAACTACACATATTACAGTTAGAGTGAACAGGATAGATACTTATGGTGGATGAGTGATTTCATGCTTATATATAGTTTGTTCTGTTTGTCTTTGTTGTTTTTAATGTTAAACAGGAACCATAACTTAATTAAAGGAAAGCTTCACAAAGGAAGCAGGAACTCGGGAAAAAAAAAATGGGGACAAACTCAAATACAAGGATTAAATACTTCAGAGTATTAGCTTGAGGAACCTAGCCAATTAAGTGAAAAATCTGGAGATGTCTTCACAAGAATTCTCACGTCCCACAAACATTGACTTCTGGTTCTAGTGGCCTTCTAGTTGCAAACATCATTCTTCGAGCAAATTTCCAGGCGTGTGCCATTTTAGGCGATGAACTGATAATAAATTGCTAAAATAGATCCAAAGATTGCGACTTTTTGAGTGGAAAAAGATAACTTCAGAATAAGCAGTTCCTCATTTGCCAATTTCTGAGCAAACATTTGAAGAATTTGGGCATTTTATCCAAGATTATATATTAATTAGATACTGCATTAGACTATGGCTGAAATATCAGCAGACCCAAATTTTCTGCACTTTTCAACATGAAAAATTAATCCAAAGTTGTTCAGAAAAGGTATGCTCCTGGTGCGTGCTTTAGTTTGCTAGATGAGAGCACATTAGATACAAAATCTAATTTACTAGCGTGGAATTTCACACTCAGGACAATGACTAGTAGTGATCCAGAAGTTGAGATTTTTACTTGTGAAAACAGCAATGGACGCTTGCACTCAGCATAAAAGAGCCATTTTTCTGGAGCTAGTTAATGCTTTTACCAGTATAGTAGCAGGTTCTATCCATTGCAATTATTCAATTGTACATATGATCACTAACTTAAACGATGCTTTTTGCGATGCGGGAAATATTGTCTAGCTGGAAGAATACACGCAAACTAAATATATATGATGATGAAATTAATTAGAATTGGGGAACATACTCAAATCTCGGATTAGAAAGATTAACTGCATCATTTGTTATCGATGCTTCAATCATGTGTAGAAATTTATGTCCTCAAACTGCAAAATATTTTTTTTTAAACTAGTTGTATGATCACCCAAATGCAGGAAAAAGCAAACGTTTAATCACACATGTTGAGTTTCATTCAGTGATGTTTCAATCATGTTTCGCATATATCCATGTCTCCATCCTGTAAATTACTCTTTGTTCAAACAACGAGACCTAAAATAGATCTTCTCAACTGATTAGGCTTCCACAATCCGTACGGAAATATTATATGTTTTTTTTTAAAGGTTTTGTATATTGGATCACAAGCACCACTTTATGCCGAAGATCAGTATAGTGCCCTGAAAAGGATGTTTTTCTTTTCTTGACATACTCCAAGGATCCTAGAGTTGAGCAGCAAGGAGGACCCTCTTCACATGCCTTCACATGTCAATGTTAATCATATATTACTAAAAAATTAACCCTAGCTCTTTTTCTTTCTTGCAACATTCCACTGGTAAAGCACCAGTACACATTGAGCCCACCTAGGGTTTTAAAATATTTGATTGTACGATTTAAATAATTAACCCTGCCGACGACGAGGAACGACAATTAATGTAGTCGTCTCGGCTCCTACCAATTGCCATTTTTAATTGATTTTTGTCAACAACTCCAAACCCTAGATTAATACCCTAGATTAATGTTTGAGCCTAAACAAGCCAGTAAATGATGAACTTTGAATAGGATTCCGTGGAACCGGAGTAAACTAATGTGGACCGTCGAAACGGAGCCTCTCTTGTTCATTATAAAAGTGATGAGCAGCTAAGTTTTAAAATTTGGCCACTGGTAATGGAGAATCATGCATCAGCAAAGGGGAAATTCAATGGCATTTTGCTTTGCCAAGTTCCGTTGATGCCGAATATTTTTATTCGATCAGGAGGCGCACTTGCCGTGAAGTACACGTCGTCTATTTCAGCTGGATTAGGTGCAATTTGACCTAACTTTCAAAAAACAATTATGCTAATCTTCTCTTTAGTTAAAGCATCTCTCCATTTTCGTGTCGATGGCCAATCACAACGCATGAAATTCCCTATTGTTGAGGATGTGGTGGTCATTCATTCTGCAAGTGCCAAAGTATAGGTCAAACAATTCACCTGTCTCAACACAATCTTCAGGTAAATCATGATTAATATTCCTCAAACAACATAATTATATTAGCTAGGTGACAATCAACTCCTTTAAGTAAAATCTAATGTTAGATTCATGGGAAGAGATGAATCAGTTAAAAAAAGATTAGCAGGAGAAATATTCAAAAAGAACAATCTCCCTGTTGGGTAATCATATGTTTAGCAAAGTAAAACATTAATAAATTAGCAACTAAACAATAATCCTTTTGACAATGTTTCTACAGCTTATGATAATTACTAATTAATTGGGAACATTTCGCATCCTAGCCGGCCAAATAATGGTTTGTAACAAGTATAAAACAACTATGCCAAGCATCTTGTTGCCTCTCTGCGTAGACAGCTCACAGTGTTTAACAAGGAGATCGTTAATGTCAGACAAAACAGTATAATCCTTCGTTGCTAGCTAGAAATTTAATCATTCTCGATTAGTTCAATCTTACAATAAAGATGATGCAGTTATTGTATGATCAGGGTTATTAAAAATGATAATTTGAAGCTATCCGAAATGACGACAAGTTTTGGTTTTAGGGCACGGTAAATATCGACTGAACTGATAAAACTAAGGCGAATCTTCAATAAGAAAGTTTATTACTGGATAGAAGAGTAAGTTTCTGATAAATGTTCTGTTAATAGATATGGTTAAAAAAAAAATCACCATTCTGACCAGGAAAAAAAAAGCTGCGATACACATGCAGTTCTAATCAAATGCGAGAGTACTTGCGATGAATAACTGTACTTTAATAGTTTCGGCTCTGGAGGTCAATGAAGGATGGGCCAAAAATGCAAGGAGTGGTTAAGGACTAGAATGTCTCTGAATAGTACTTTCGACCCTTTTTTGGCTAAAGTAGTGAATAATATATGTAGAAAAATGAGAAATATAAATTATATGCAGGCGAATTTATCAACTTAACAAAGTAGAAGATCCCGTACAGCCTCATGATAGTAGGTAACTCCATCTTCTTTATTTTTCTTTTTTCTTTTTTCTTTTTTGTAAGTGATTCCATCTTCTGCATAATAATATTATGATAATATGACTTTTCGTGCGTATTAATTTCACCCATGTCCTCCTGCTATGTATATATATAAGCAGAAAATGGAAATGAAATGGAACTACAAGATAGACTGCACATAGAGCATGAAGCTTAACCTGCAGAACTTCCTTGGGAATGCATCTGTAAAATGGTAACCAAGTTCCCAAGCCAAATGAAAAGTTCTCAAAGAGATGGAAACTTGCATATGTCTCATTGTGAGTTAGCAACCAACGGTTGGTTGAACCTCAACATCCACCCTAAACCTACGGTCGTTTCGATGCTTCAAAATCAAGTTTGCAAAATCGATGTATCGACTACAAGCGACAATTTAAATAACTGGCTCATATTCAACACCAGAAAAAAGGAGTCTCCCGCGCGAATCCAATCACCGGACGACTCGTTACACGGAGTAATATCACGACAAGAGTTTCAGGCATCCATGAGTTCCCCTCGCTTTCTTGACCATCGTTGGTTTGAAGGGTTCAACTGGACTAGGGCAAAAAGATGGCGCAAGTTCCATGCGGAGCAACCTCACGACCCCTCGAGATTCTCAAGGGAGAGGGGGGGCATTCACGGGAACAAGAAAGATGGGAAAACGACAAGGAGGGGGCCGTGGAAAACGACAGAGCTCCGGTCGGCAAAACGAGGGAGGTGTGCGCCGGGGGGGGGGGGAGTTGACCTTTGACCTGGTGGGAGGGCTGACGATGATGCCAGCTGCAGAAACCCCCCCGGAAGACCCGCCGGGGAGGGAGGGAGGGAGGCGCGTCCCCATGCAGTTGCGTCCTGCTTGGGGAATCCCGCCGTAACGTCGTCGCTCTCCCACAGGGACTTTGCAATTTGTCGCACCTCCATTTTCGGTCTTCAACGTTTGAGAAAAGTTCTCATGATTCGGCGAACAGTCACATCAGTGGATTGGTGGTCTTTCTTCTTGGTTCTGGTGATGATCAAGCCCCGGTTCGTGCAGTCGGGCCGGTCTTATTCGGGGAGCCACCGACCGGCTAGAACCGACCGGTTGCTTGGCCAAGGTGGTGAATCAGCCAGCCCGAGTCTCGGTTTCAAGAGACTTGAAATTTATTTGGCTTAGACCTATCTGTTCATTCTCCCTAAAAAAAGGGAGGCTCCTTTGTTTTTCGGAAAAAATTGAAGGTTCAAGTTTTGAGCTAGATAAAGAGCCGATCCCTCGACCTAATCCTCGAGTGCTTGTTCCGATAGCAATTCATGCAATTTAGTTCCTTTCAAATTTGTTGGGGTAAGTACACTAGAAGTGCCAAAAATTATGTACGATGCTCACTTTGGTACTAAAAGTTTATTTTGGATCACTTAAATACCAATAAATTTGAAAAACGATCATTTTAGTGCAAACGCCAATTTAATTGGCCAGAAATATGACGTTGCACTTTTTTATTAATTTTTGAAGCTAACGTGATTTGCCGGAGAGTACAGTCAGCATCCAAATAATAAAATGACGCCGTTTGGCGTCTTTCCCCCAAGTAAAAACCCTAAATCCCCAAATTGAGAGAGAGAGAGAGAGAGAGAGAGAGAGAGAGAGAGAGAGAAGGCATGGGCTTCCTCATCGTCTTTTTCCTCGAAGAACAACACCAACAGTGACACCAGCAACGGCACCAACAGTACCAGCAGTGACACCAACAGTGGCCCCTTCAACCCCCCTTCTTCCTCCTCCTTCTCCTCCTCCGCCCTCGCCTCTTATTCTTCCCGCCATTTCTTGCCTAAGCAACAACCTCAGCCTCTCCTCGCTCACCTAGTCGAGCAACTACAACGGTGGCTGAGTGACGACGGGCGAACGACGGTGGCCGAGCAATGGCAATCAGCGTTGGGCGAGGATCAGACAAAAAACCCTAATTTTAGTCTCCATATGAGCTATACGACGTCGTTTTTGTGAGGCTATACACTTATGATGGCAAAACGACATTGTTTCTTAAGGAGGATGTAAAACGACGTCATTTAAAAGCCACTACAATTTCTTCTTTTTTTTTAAATACAAAAGACACATAATTAATTTGGCCGAAATCTCTCGCCGATGGCACCAAAGTAATCATTTTTTCTCCGATTTGTCACTTAAGTGATTCGACGGAAACTTTTGGCACCAAAGTGAGCGCCGTACACAATTTTTGGCACTTTTAGTGTACTTTACCCCAAATTTGTTTATGGAGTTCACCACGATAAAAGAAAAAATTGATTTTTGGGTTCATTTCAAAACCAATCATTGATTTTGAACTTAGGCTCGATCAATCGGAACTTGGGATGACCCAATTCCAAACTTCAAATATACATATAGAAAAAAGTTATAAACTTATTGCATTAATACCAATTTAGTTTTAAATTTTTCAATTAGACCAATTTAGTCCTAAAATTTTTTCATATCCATTCGGTCAATTTAAACCGGAAATTGCTAACGTGGACGTCAACCGTCCGACGTGATATAACCAGAGCTAACGTGCACATTTTTAATAAACTTTTTGAATTTTTTAAATATTTTTTTCCTTTCCCTTTTCTTTTCCTTTTCTTTTCCTTTTCTTTTTCTAGTGGCTGATCACAACCATGGCTAGCAAGGCTAGCCTCCGCCTAGGCAAGGTTGCCCTCACCAAGCCAAGGGTGAGCGCTAATCGTCCAAGTGAGCCCTCCTCGCCCAAGCCAAGGCAGCCTCACCGCACCTCGCCTAAGTGAGGGTTGGCCTTGCTAGGCCTCACCTAGGCAAGGGTGAGGCCCAGTGCCTCACGGCAAGGCCGCCTTGGCCTAGGTCAAGGTCAACCTTGCTAGATTTGGCGAGGGGAGCCTTGTTTGTATGGCCAACGCTCACCCTCGGCCTAGCTAGGCCAACCCTCATTGGCCCTAGCAGTGAGGCCATTGGCAAAAAGAAATGGGAAAGGAAAAAAATTCAATAATTTACTTTAAAAATTCAAAAAAAATATTTAAAATATTATTAACAATGTTCACATTAGCACCGATCAGTAGGGCAAATGTTTATATTAGCAATTTCTAGTCTAAATTATTCAGATGAATTGAATTGATACCAATATGAAAAGTTTTAGGATTAAATTGATCAAATTGAAAAATTTAAGACCCAATTGGTAGTAATGCAATAGGTTTAGGACTTTTTCGGTATTTTTCCTCTAGGAGGTTTAAGAAGCAGATTGAGCCCAAAAAAAACAAAAATGTAGAAAAGATCTTACGAATGTCCAAGCTTTACTGAGGCAAAGATCTCTCACGATCCTAACCAAGAGGCATCAACTTGAAAGGAGGGCTCTCTCCTTTGGGCTTCTTTGGATGTGTGATGCGGTGGAAGAGCGATGCTGAATCCAAGCTCTTGGACCTGAGTTATGGCCCAAAACACTCTTGTGAACTGTTGAGCCAGCCATTCCTATTTTCCCTTTCCTATTTTTGGCCGCCGTGAAACTCTGTAATTAAACTCCTCCAATGTCATTCTCAATTGTACAATTAGGTATTAAACAATCGGCACGTTCCATAGGCATCGTTGAAGGATTTAGTTAGATGAATCACAAAGTAAAAGGAAGCAAAATGCGTATCTATCCCCTGAACTCATTCTAACTACTGTACCAATCGATCAATTAC
Organism: Eucalyptus victrix; assembly: GCA_016097545.1. Classification (NCBI taxonomy): domain Eukaryota; kingdom Viridiplantae; phylum Streptophyta; class Magnoliopsida; order Myrtales; family Myrtaceae; genus Eucalyptus; species Eucalyptus victrix. The sequence goes on from CM027842.1 coordinate 53,459,536, forward strand.
CGAGATGCATCTTTTGAAATCGAGTTTTCATCAATTATAGAGTTTGATCAATTAGTTGGTTGAACCATAAATAATTGAATTTACATCAAATTTCGCATGCTCAACTGACCTTAGCTCATCCCATCAGTACAAAAAGGGTCTTCCACATTGCGACCGAGAGGTTTTTCGATCCATCGAACAGACAATTTTCATTCGATCTAACAGGGTCCCATAGAAAAGCAACAACTGAAAAAAGCCTTTTTAAAGAACCAGTAAACAACTGTAAACGCGTTTCTCGGCAGAAAGACTTCACAGCTTGATATATATATTTAGAGAGAGAGAGAGAGAGAGAGAGAGAGAGAGAGAGAGAGAGAGGCTTCGTGTGGTACATGCTTAAAAAGTGCAACTTGATATTGTACATGGCACAAATTTTGTGCAGTACATGCTTTTTTTTTTTCTTTTTTTATGACACAATGCAGTACATGCTTAGAAAGTGCAACTTGACATTATATATGGCATAGATTTTGTTCTCTCTCTCTCTCTCTCTCTCTAACACATGAAAAGATTCCGCCTTTGGCCAAGAAAAAATGCGTCACTGCCACTAACATTCAGTGATCACCTACTCAAGAAAGTAAACAAATAAAGAATCATGCTACCTCAGAGTGCTGTGCCAAACTGTTGACTTCTACGTAAACTACAATCCAGAAATGCTCGACCCACGTCTGAAACCCGAGACAAACAACTCTTGCCATGGTGCTACTACCTGTAATCAAATTTTTTAAGGAACTTCAGCAAGCTTCACGCAACAACCAGACGCACGCAGACTTAACTTAGACACTCACATTGCCATGTGCCGTAATAAGTTTCATCCACACAGAACTTCTACTGCATGAATTTAATGCCTGTTGCTCAAGAACACAACAGAAGGGATGGTGCACGACTAAACAATTCGGGTCCACACTATTAACAGCTCGACCGGTCCAGAATGCTCCAATATTGCACCAGATCATACAAAACACGTACCCTTTTCTTATTTTGAGAGAATGTGCACGACTGGACTGTTCATTTCTACTGCACTTTCAGATAATCTATTCTTGTGAATCTCTACATAATTCTTGTGGATCTGAATTGATCCGATGAGAATTTGAGTAAAAGCTACATTTAAGCCTATTGGATTCTATCAATAAGCAAAAATAAAATGGTTAGTAAAGCATAGTGACTGCATTTTGTCTACATCATGCGAGAAGAATCGACACTGTCATGAGAGGGAAGTATAAGAACCGCCTATCAATGAATTCATCACCTCCTACACGTCATCATACTGCTTCCCCTGCTCGCTGCAATACTCGTCGAATTTCATCGGCCACCCCTTGCAGGACTACCGGTTTCCATAGCACGCCATTCATTCCCATCTGTAGGCATCTTTCCCAAACATGTTCCTCAGCACTCGCCGTCAGTGCGATGATTAATGGCCAGTGACGGCTGCGATACTTCCTTATTCTCATTGCAACCTCGAAGCCGTCCATATCGGGCATATGAAGATCCAGAAAAACCACTCTGAGAGAATTGTCTGTATGGCTCAGGGCAGTAAGGCATTCTAGACCCGTTGAAACTGAAGTCACCTGACAACCAAGCTTTTCAAGAAGCTTTTTAGTCACAGTCCTGTTGACAACATCATCATCTGCAAGTAGAACCCGGAGGCCTCTAAATAGAGAGTCCAAGTTTTGTTGCTCCATGTGATTTCCAGGAGGCAACATGGCTCTTCCCCGAGAATCTTGCTTTAGGAACCTGAGAACAAGTGTCATCCTCTGAGGAAGACCTCGAGAATTTGAAGCGATCCAGATATTTCCTTGCATCATCTGCACATGGTTTGCACAGATCTATAAGTTGTAAAGAGACACTTCAAATGGCTGCTCAGACAAGGTCCTACCCCAAAATTTTGCTACAGAATCATCAGTTTCAAAGTACAAAAGTGCAAAGATAAGATCAAATGAGTTGTTAATAAGCATCTCAAATAAAACCCCAAGTCAAATTTCCTCATTTTCGACAGAGTTGAACCAAACAAGTTTAACAGCATGGGCAGATTCCTGAGCTAACTGCTCATTAGAAGTCTATCAAGTCTTTGAAGTTTATGGTATGTATGATGAATTATTGAGTGGAACCAAATTAACAACATACTTCACAATGATTACTCAATTTGATGATAGCATTACCTATTGCAACCAAGTTAATGACAGAGTATAGAAACATTTAAATGAACCCATTGTCCAATCTGACAACAGGACAGACATTTTGATTAGCAGGCTTGTGATCATTTCTTGTACTATCTGGTAATGACAAGCCTACTATTAAGAAGGAAATATGATAAGCACTGCAGTCACCCTATGGTACAGCAGCCATGAGATATCGTGCACCCTCTTCCAAATTCCTAAATTTTTTGTGTATCCATGAAGCCCCAACCAAGTGGGTTCACTTCACAATGACAAACCACATGGAAACAGCGAAGATAATGCAGTGAAAAATTGCATCCAAACCTAATGTGATGAGGAAACTCATGGTTGTTCAGTGAAAAATGATAAATACAAGGGAGTGCAAGCACCAACCTGGACAAGCTTTTTGCAGACATTGAAGCTCAGGGTATCTTTATTGTTGTTGCTACTGCCACGACTCCAACCAGCTGAGTGCATTAAAGGAATTAAGCCACCGGAAGGAGCACTTCCACTTGCAATCTCAATTTCAAATTTTACAGTTACAAACTCATTAGCCAGGCTTATCGCTTGAGGAACCCGAGTCCTATCATGCTTCATCTCAGTATCGCTCTCACAAGAGACCCGAAAAGTGACATTACCCCCTCCATCATAGATATCCAAAAGATAACCAAACATATGCAGTATCACTTGAAAAGTCCTCCTTTCGTCGCCCATAACCTGATCGGGGGGAGAACTTTTAACACTGATCTCAAAACCACAGGCCCTATGAACACAGAGGCATTTGGCAAGGTAAGAGGCTTCCTTGATAATAGCATGTAAATGAAAACGTCTCATCTCAAAAGGGAACTTCCCATCATCTTTAGCAGACATTTCCATCACATCATTAATTAAAGTAGAGAGGACATTACTGGTCATCGCCATTGCGTCAACAGTGAGTTTTTGTTCAGGGTTCAAAGTTTCTTCTCGAAGAATCGACAGTAGGCCCACGATTGAGTGCATTGGCCTCCTCATCCCATGACTCATCACTTTTTGAAAAGAATGTCTCGCCTGACTAGCCATCATAGCATTTCTCCTAGCTTGTTGCAAAGCACGGTTTTGTTCTGCCAGTTTCTCTCTCATAAGCTGAGATTCTTCAAGAACTGCGGCATGAGAAAGGGCCACGGCCACCTGATCGGCAACTACTTCCACAATCTCCATTTCCTGGTAGCTCCAATCTCTAGGATTTGCTTGTGGAAGAACCAAAACTAGTATTGCATAATGTGTATCAATCGACTGTGGTGTTCCACCTTTAAAGTTTGATGCCTGAAGCATCGGCATCCGGATTGCAGCCACAGCACCTAGCTCATCGAGCCCACCACTACTCACAACTGCCAGGGCTGAATCTGGCCTCAAAATTTTCACACCCTTGCTCTCTTTTATCTCTATCACGTCAGGATCATTGATAGTGATGGAGCGACCGTAACTGTTCCTTGAACTTCCCTTCAACTCATGGGTCATAATCATTTCTGTCCGATCATTATTTGGCATCAAAACTGCACAATTGTGCAAATCCAAAGTTTTAGAGAGCTCAACCAGAGTCGTGTACAATATCGTATGCTTATCCAGTGACTTCCTAATTTCCCGTGTCAGCATACGGACATGCCAGCTAGCCTCCTTCTGTCTCTTCATCATCTCAACCTCTTGGTCTAATTCCAATACGTTCCGTCTCAAGAAAGTTTCTCTCACCTTTACTTTGAGCAGCAGAGGTATCAAAGTCAAAAGGGCTATTGCAGTTAAACATGAGATCAGTGCGGTGAAAAACTTTGCAACTGTGAGGGACAGCATCAATTGGAATGAGTGAGGGCCATAGTAAGTCCAACCATTGAGCAAATGTGTCAAACCACAGAGGACAATAAACGCTATGAACAGAGCAAGCACCCATTTGAATGGCACATTCGACAAGCTAACAAAATATAGGAGTTCGAGTGGTATCGAAAAGTATGCCACAGCAATCAAGAAATCACTCACTCTCTGGCACTCCAAGATTCTCTCGACGGTCCAAAAGCCCTCGTCATCGCAGCAGCTATATCCATTGTCATCGGCATAAGCACGGACGGTAAGGGAAGACAGGAATAAGCCAAGAGCAACTGCTCTTAACATTGCCCCCGGAGTGAGTGCCTAAACACAATTCATCGCCCCCCAATGTTCACCTTCCAAACCAGAGGCAATCTCCAATCCGAGGAAATGGAAAAGACACCAATCTCATAGCAAGAGAAGACCAATCTGCCAAATCCCAAGACGTGTCAATCTGCGATACGAAGCAGGAGGACTAGCCCTTCAAGCTTGAGATCTAGCAAGAACTGCAAACCAGAGCAACCACAGTCCCCAGCCTCTCAAACCATATATCACCTCATTTCTCTTTCCTCCTCCCGCTCACTAGTTCTACAAAAAAACCCAAAAGAAAATATCAAAAGAAAAGAAAGAAAAAGGCAAGAGAGAATCCTCAACAATGCTCAACCCCACAAGACAACCAACTAATCTGAAGCGAACTGCCTCCAATCGACAGAGCACAGATACCAGAATCAAAGCTGCACACCAAAAGGGCAGCTGCGAAAAACCAAAAAGGCACTCTCTTTTCTTTTTTTTTTTTTTCAAACCATCAACAGTGAATCGAGAAGTAGGACGAAATGGGTACCTAAAAAAGAGAACAACCGGAGATCAAAGTCGGCCTCTTTCTTGATCGCTACCCTCCGCTGAAAAAGATCAAGAACCACCAAGAAAAGTTACCCCAAAATCCCTCCAAATCACCGAAAAGCGAAATCTCTTTCCCTCCCCCGCAGCAAAAGGCGGTGAAAAAACGCTCGAATCCCAGAAGTGGAAAGGAGGAAATAGACCCGGCCGGGGGGGGGGAAAGAAAACCGGGTTTTCCTGAAAAAGAAACCACGGCCGAAACTCCCTTCTTTTCACTTATTTCTTGGCTGCAGAAAAAGAAGAAGACCAAGAGGTCGCGCCGGCCCAACAGCCGCAGAAGACCGAAGAAGGGTCAGACAGGAACCCCCGAAACAACACTACAAGCTTCGAACTCAAGTAATTCAGACAACAACAAAAGAAAAAGATGAAGAAGAAGAAGAGCCAAGAAAGAGAGAGAGAGAGAAGGAGGAGAGAGAAAGAGGAGAGAGAAAGAGGTGGGGGTGTGTGGGGTTTAAGGGAGGGGGGTGGGACCCACCAAATATTACGTGAAGAGAACCTGGACGCCCTTTTTCCTCCCCCTCCTTGCCAGCCTCGTCAGCCTTGGGAGGACCCTAAAAAGCATCTCCCATTTCTTTCTCTTTTTTTATTCTATTTTATTTTATTTTTTTTGTTCTCGGAAAAAAAAATCCATAAAAGCGGCGATTTTCTCGTCTTAATTAATTTTCATTGGGCCCAAATCGCCACTTTTTTCCGTTATTAATTAACGCCGGTCAGGACTTCGATGTCAAGTTATCTTCTTTCCCTGTCTTTTCCGAAAACAATTTTCGTTTTGTCTTAGTTGTCTTTTCCGTTGACACCGCCTTAGGTCCCTTTTTTTAAAAATGTTTTTTCGGATAATTTATGCCGAACCCAAATATTGAGTTCCTCGAGAATACCGTTGAAATACTCGAAACGGGTATTCTACGCTTATTTTAAGATTGATTTTCGTTTCGCAAGAGGATCTCGGACCGTCGCCTCCAATGCCGAGCGTGCTCTTGATTGACGTTCTATTGAATATTTGGTCGAAATGCATACAGGTCCCTTTACACGATAATCGACTATGACATGAATTTAAATATGGAACATGTGGTGAAACGTGTGTGTTCCAATTGGATATCGGGCGACATGTTGATGGATGATTGATTTTCGGTGCTAATTGGATTTTTTTTTTTTATGAGAAGAAGTATAGTTTTTGGCGAATATGCTGTGGAGTATGAGTTCGAGAATTTTAATGACACTAACCTTACGAAATAATAAAGAAATGTTAGTGACTTTCAATGCGCCTATCATGTCTATGAAAAGAGCAATGACGTATATATTCTGATTGGATATCAGACAAAATGTTGACGGATGATAGATTTTCGATATCAATTAAACATTTTTGTGAAAGGAAGTATGATTTTGACCGAATATGTTATGTAGTATGAGTTTGGGATTTTTTAATGATAATAATAACCTTACGAAATCATAAAGAAATGTTAACGACTTTCAATGCACCTATCCATCTTGTAATATAAAGAATCAATATTTTGAAATATGAATATTTATATGTTTAGCAAGCACACCAGATGTACTTGCTAACAAGATCACTAAGAATTCTAGCAAAAGAAAAAAAAAAGAAAAAAAAGAGCACTAAGGAGGTCATTTTTTTTTTGGTCAAACATGTTACTTAGAACGTTGAAGGCTTGAATATATATCAATCAAGTTTAACAAAAAAATATCTGATTTTCAAAATAATATATTATGATCAATTGGATAATTCTTTGTTTGATCAGCTAGTTTTTTTTTTTTTGGGTCGGTATTTGATCGGCTAGTTTACTTGTAATGAAAGTGCATTTACCTTTTCAAATGCTACCAATTTAGGACAAATGACTATCAGACAAAACCCACGTGACACACGTGTCGCCCCACCCGTTGAAAAGGCCAACCCATAAGTGGAATCATAAAATCCGCACCGCCTTTGATTTATTCGTGGAGCCATAATTACATATTAATGACCTAGAATAACTCATAATTGGTTTGAAAAAAAAAATTTCTCAACAGAAATCGCTCCAAATACTTTACTCACGAACGATATTTCTATCATCAATAATAATTTATATTTTAATATTTTCATTCCTTCATTTTTATAAATGATATAATCGATTATTTTTATAAAAATATATTTTTAAATCATTTATTTGTTTTGATAGCGATGTTCGTGTTTTCTTTACATATAAAAAGGCCCACTTTGATCAACAGATGAAGAAAATAAATAAATAAATAAAAATACATGTGGTCATTTAAAAAAATGTTCTGAATACATCAAAGTCTACGTATTCGGGGGAGTGAGCAAAAAAAATGGGAGTGACGTCGCGGCGGGGGGTACCTTTCGAATTGGCAGTATATGGAAAGGATATTTTGCAAGAAAAGCAAAGCCAAAGCGTGGAATCGAAAGTGCAGATGACGACCCCTTCCGTCGCAATCGCCGTCGCAATCTCGCCGTGGTGGCGAGGTAGCATTGGCAGCATTTTGACAGAGGACGTGAACCCCACCCCCACCCATAAAAAAAATCAAGCCGTATCGTATCGTATGGTCTAGTCTCAAAATACGCTCAATCAATTGGCTATGTTTTCCTCGGGTTTACTCGGAAAAGGAAAGTCCTCTCGAAGGTGCGGTTCGTGGGACCCACATGCTCTAATTTTAGACGGAGCCAGTCATGGAAATAATGAGTATATATGTGTCAGATGACTAAAAAATCTCTATCTGTCTTGTCATGAATAATTTATTAAATAGAGAAATAGACGAAGCCAATGAAAATGGTTCATATAACCCCTCTTGGAAATAATGAGTATATATGTGTAAGATGAATCTCTATTTGTCTTGTCATGAATAATTTATTGAACAGAAAAATGATTTGATAACAATCTTTTATAAACGGTTAGAATGATAATATTATGGATTATAGAAAAATCAAATAAAAATAATTATAAATTATTATGGAGTCTACTTTTTTAAGAACTTATGATTCATAGACAAATTGTTATTTGTGCTAGCAAAACCCAAATATATTTGGAAAGGAAAAGGGAAAGTGTTTCATGGGCAAGGTAAGAAATTCTGATATTTACTGTTTGATTGTGGCATTTGCATGGATTTTTGCAGGCGCATATTGCCAGCTGATCTTGCCTGCTCATCTTGGTTTCTGGCATGGTTTTGCACAATGTGCAAACTAAAAAGGAAGGAGAGACAGAGAGAGACAGAGAGAGATTTTATCTCCTTTATTTTGATTAATGCGGTGTCTCATGTTAATCATCAATAAATTATAGAGAGAGGTTATTTACAGAATTGAGAGTCACATTTTAAGCAATTGATTCACCTCAACTAACAAAACTCCCATGCCCTGGAGTGACAATAGCAGAAGGCAAGATCATCCTGTAATTCCACACCCCAGTTCGGTTGCGTACCCCCGCGAGGGGAATTCTTCGGAATACACCTAATCCACGGCCTTACAGAAGCAGAACTGTGCTCAACAAAGATTGCATCCCGACTCAAGTCGACAGAGGGTATCCCGTCTGTTCATCGATCAGTCAGAACGCGGTAACAAGAAGCTGAAGCCTGAGTTCTCGCGGATTAGCGGCGGAGGCTCGATGTCTGCTATGTCCATTTGTTCCATTGACTTTGATATGTCGTCCACCGAGAACGGAATGCTGTGCAGAGAATAGTTAGTCAAGGAGTTGTGTGCATCGCCTAAAGAGAGACTCTATGGAAGATCAAGTAACGTCGTGGTGTAATGGTAATCGAGTAAGCATTGGTTCTGTTTCGAGTAAATCTCAAAGCTCACCTGGAATCGTCGTCGAGTAGGAATGAACTACTGACGGCATTGTTCGAATCTTCGGTCATCAACACCCTCATATTTGAAATGACCTGAACGAGAGTTGTTCAGGAAAGCAAAGTTCTGGGTTAGCATTCCTTTCCATTTAAGTATGCTGAAAGAAAATGACCGAGGAATCCTCCACAGACAAGAATGACTCTAGCCTAGTTCTAGAGCGAGTAATCCATCGAGAGAAACTTACATCAGGAGATACACTGTGTGTGCCATACTTGTCGTCCCAGTACATCGTACTGATCCGGTACAGCTGCTGAATGCTTAAAACCTGTGATGCGAAAAAAGGAGTTAGATCATATAGGAACTGAGCAGAAGTACAGGGTACTGGAGCTGTTCCCAATCACCAAAGTTAGCTTGGTGAGTGAAGAAACTCACTGGACACAAATCATGGCTTATTTCATCCAGCGTTTTCTTCGGCTTTTGATGTATGACCTGCATTGCCAAGACCGAACATTTGAGTGATTCTGGGCTCATCTTTCTACAATAGTCGGGGGCAAGCACCAGAAAGTGATGAAATGGACAAAGTAGCCCACTTACCAGAAACCCAATTGCCTGTCGAATATGCTTGAGCTCATCCCAAGCCGAACCTGCATACTGCATAGCTTGGCTTGATTAGAAAGAAACCTAGAGAACAACAACTGAATCATGGTGTCCAAATTGTACCTCGTCCGTTGCTTTGTAACACCAGTGTTCCAGCTCAGCTAACCCTGCTTTGACATATTCCCCATTGCTAAACGAACAGCATTCTCGCCGCAACAGAAGACTGGGGGAAAGAATGAAGTAAGATTCTGGTTCATAGTTCAGAAACAATTGAAAAACACAATTTTCTAAGTCTGGTACCTGTTGAATAACTGGACGTTGATGAATGAAAAGATTTGAATGAATACTTTACGAACCAAAAAGGGTGGCACCTGGAACATAACAAAGACAAAACATACTCAAAAAATGTCACAACTGCTGAATTGCGCAGATAAATGAATTACAAGATCTTTGCTACTGGGAATATAATTTTGGCTAGCAACTAAGAAGAAGATGATGTGGGAGCAATAAATTGTGAAATTCTAAATAATTGAAGCTCATCATGCTATATATTATTAGGGAGTAAAGAAGATGCATAAAAGGCCTAAATGCAGATTACTGACATGATTTGATTTCAGGGTATCTAAGAAGTTCCCGAGGCTCTTCACAATTCCCTGCCAGTGTGCAATTAGAGCTTGCTGGGCTGCCGTATTTGCCACCGAGCGAGCCCCCTTGACTAAGCTTGCTCTTGATGTTCTTGGTGCCTAGTTCATCATTGGCAAAGAAAACTCGTGTAAGCTATTCTTGACCGAAGTTATTACCACAGACACGAACCTTGTTATCAATTGCTGAACATAATGTCAATCAGCGGTCACTACCTGGATGCATAAGCCGAGTAGCGGAGATATTTCCTTTTTCAGGTTATCTCGAATCATTCCATATATCTTTTCCACGTATGCCGTCAATTGCTGTTTGAAAAGCAAAGCTGGATATTTCGCTTCAACTTGCCGTAAAGAATCCATTCCTCCGCCAATGCTGCCATTGATCATGGATAGGTTAACGCCTTGTGGTGTTCCACGGAAACTCTGAAAGCAAAGAAAGGCAAACGTAAGAATGGGTCGGAAACTAAATTAGTTGAAGTTCATCATACCCATGAATTTATAGTGTTCTCATTCATCCAAAAATGAAGAGCCTCGGGTCAGGCTTAATGAGGAAATTTACTTGTGTCATTCTTCCAAACAGGGTGGCAGATGATGATCTTCGACGCTGTGGGGCCATTCCAGCTGCACCACTTGCTTTTAGTGTGCGTTGGAGCAAAAGCAAAAGTGTCGAGGCATTAGACAACCAATAAGCCAAAACATCGTTGTTATCCTGAGTCTGCTCCATTTGATAATATTCAAGTTAGAGAGGCATCAAGTATGGAGGAGATCAACATGAGGGAGAGAATAAAAGCTGTAATATCATGAGGTGTCTCTGACCTCAATAGCATTGCCTATTGTCTGAATGATCCGATCAAAAACACTTGTACGCTCAACTTCAAAGGATCGCCAGTGTAACAAACATTTATATATGATGCAGGCAGCGATTGGTCGGTTCCCAGAAAAGCCGAGGTGCTGTGCGATACATCTGATGAGCAGCTCTTGATTCTCCTGCTGCTTTTCGTTCAATGACTTTTGAGGTTTATCCTCTATTTCGGAAGACTCTCTGTGGTTGATTGAATAACTATGTAGATCCTATTCCATTAAAGACATTTCGAGTGAGAAAAACTCAATATAGAGGACTTCAGAAGTCTTTATGTACATCTCGGAGAGTTTGTTGTACCAGATTTGGCCTTGAGTCTGTTGACAGATGACCACTGTCAGCACCTCTCTGCCATTTTTGCAACAAGACAAGAATTATTTTAGGTCATGATGCTACCAGTGAATCTGGAAATATATGATCCTGAGTTTACCTGAATGATTGATCTGGATCGACCTGAAAGGAACTTATTGGGTGCCATTGACACAGCCTGCTGACGAAATACTTGATTCTCTGATTCTAGATTATTGATCTTCTCTTCTAACCTAATTATGTGATTGCAAACTGTCAACTGGCCTTACACTTAATTTCACAGATATTAAAGTATCTCAAATACATTCATGAGAACATCAATGTCCCTTAAAATGGTACCCAGATATCAGCGAGCCATGTGTGTCACAACAAGTCATAAGTGTCATGAAGATGACGTGGAAAGTGTACTTACAAATGGATATGTTCAAATGCATGCTTCACTAATATCAATCTATACGTGCTTTTGTTAGGACATAGGAGTTCATTCATTCATAATAGAGAATGTGTTATCTGAAGGAAGAGTTACCTGGTCAGAGATTCCTGGAGTAGATGAACCTTCTTCTCTGCTTCTTCTAGCTTTTTACGTCGTTCTTCACTGTTCTCCAGGGCTTCTGTGTACTTTTTATCTGATTCACCTGCTCTTTCTCGCTCTGAATCCAGCATGGCCTGGTTGATCATATATTGGTTATAGTTTAACATGTTAATAAATGTCCGTCTAAATCCGCGATGTTATGACTTTTTGATGACATCCTTTGCGCAAATTACCATACCTTCAGGTTCTCCACTTCTGATGTTAGAGATTCGACTTTCTTTGTGTCCTCCACAAAAACTTGGGTTTCTTTAATAACAGGAGGTGCTTCTTCGATGGCTTTTTTGGCAGCTTCTCGTTCCTTGACAAGCTCTCCATTTGATTCATCGACCTTGGTCTGCAAGGCTTGCACTGTATTTTGCAACTTTGCTATTTCCTGTGCTTTGGCTTCTTCTAAGTCAGTCTGCGCAAATGATTTCACTTTGAATGAGAATGCAGTCAAGTACTTAGAACACAGTATTCCAAAGAGGCTTTATACTAAGTGGCCCATAAAAGAGGGAGCTCCACACTAAGAAACAAGATATTACCCTTAAACGTTTTTCCAGTTGTAGGCGCCACGTAAGTTCTTCCACATGTTTTTCAAGCTTATCCTTTGCTTCTTTGAGTGCACCTGTTTCCCTTGCAGCCTGGAAAAATGACAGGAGTTGAAAGTGTTCAGCCCAGTGAAAACAAACAGGAATGCCACGAAACAATTTGTAAGAACATCCGCGTAATATCTCTCCATTTCTGAACAGTATTGACAATTACGTAGCCATGAAAAAGACATATCAAAGAACAACTTGAAGATATAATCGACACATCTTTAAGATAGATTCATGTCACCATCTTCATTCCCTTCCGTTGAGGTAAAAAACTTAGAAACCAACATAACCCACCTATACTTTTATTTTTCCTGCTAGACCGTTTTCCTCGAGAACTGTTGCATCATTAGTATCGTCTACAATATGATGGAAAATCTGCATAGTATTTTGTGTGGCAAAGTACAGAAGATTACATAGTGCATACCATTTTCAGTTTCCTAAGTTCTTTTTTGGCAATCCTTCCTCTCCATCTACATTGTGCAACTATACATCCCCTTCGAAGCCTCTTGTAGTAGGAGGCAGCCCTATGACACCGCCATCTTGTCTGCATTTGCAAGAAGTAAGAGAACAAAAATTGTTGGCATGTACTACGCTTGATATCAAGTGATGCAATCGAATTATTCCTAGAATTTAACCTGAATAATGATCACTGCTTTTGTTTGCTTCCTGAATCTGAATTCTTTTCGTGCTGCCATCGACCTTAAACCCACTTGCAAGATGAGCACTGAAGCACGGAGTTTGCTGTAAGTCATTCTAGCTTGGTACCTACGTATGTGTTTCTGAATTTTCACAGCGTTTGCCTCCCGCCTCATCTGATCGTAAAGCTTACAAGCCAACCGTCCTGTCATCATGTGGAACAAGATGAGGATTTTTTTTTTTCTGAAGTGTGGGAAAGGCATGACTTTTCTGGTTACCCTCCTATAAAGGGGGAAAAAATGCACGACTTGCCTCTCCACAAAGATTGAACAACAATCGTTGCCTTTCTAACAGCAATGAATCGCTTGCGAGCATGGTGGGTCCTTATACGTCGTTGGATTGTTTTCGCAGCATTGCTCAGTACCTCTGCTCTCCGTGCATCTAATTCAGCCATCTGACCGGCCCTCAAGAAGACTTTTGTTTTACCTATCTGCACACATAAAATGGTGTATTGACATTAAATTTTAAAGAACTAATGCGAACTTCAATGTGTTTAAAATATTTTTAGGCAAAGACAATTCCTTTAAATAAGAAACTATGGTTGCAGCATAGAGAAAACTCAAATGTTTTGGCTGCCAAAAGTTGAGGGCTGAAATGATCAGTACTGATCACACAGACTGAATAGCAGTCGCTAAGGAGAAGTATAGAAACTATAGGCGCTACCTGAAACCCTTTGAGCCCCTTCTTTTCGAGAATCTTCTTGCAAGCTTCCTTTTCATCGAAGCTATTTTTGCAAGAAAATGTAAAATTCAAACATCAGGAAATCCAATTGTTTTTTTCTACAATAATCAGAAAAAACTAGTAATAATAAAGGTATGGCCATGCATCTGCAGCCAAACAGCAATGTTCTAGTTGATTTAAACTGTATATCAGATACTCACTTTCCTTCGACAAACTCCGGAGCAAGAATTCCGAAGCGGTTAATAAAGTCAAAGAAGGGGCGGCGAGTTGGGTATCCAGCACAGCTGATTCTTATCGCCTCTAAGACACCCTGCAGAAGACACTCATCATGTCTAGCAGCAGACCAGATATTCATATAACAAATGAAGATGAGGTATGAAATCATGTCGTACTCACACCACAACGCAATTGTTGCATGATATTGACATTCTCAAATATGGCTGGTTTGAGAAGGTTGTTTGGCTTAACACATCTGATATAGTGGGGTTCCGTGGAGTTCAATGTTTCCATTAGTTGTTGTAGTTGCAGCTGCATTCATCGAAATTGTTAGGAATGAGGTATACTAGGGAAACTGGGAAAGAAAAACACTAAACCAAGATCACCTTGAATCGAGATCCAATGGAGGAAAACTTGGAAGATTTGCTGGTCTCCTCTGGGAGAGGAGGAAAAAGGCCAGCAACAAAACTACACTGCGACGCACTCAACAAATCTTGATGCTCCGGCACGACATAGTCCTTGTTCTTGTCTAGGAATTGGTCAGATTGGTACAAGACCTGAAAAAAAAATATATTGCAAGGAGAGAACGTCATGGATGTGAAAGCAACTTTATTTTTACATATATTAGAGTCCGTCAACATATCATACCTCTCCAGCATAATGTGCAATGGTAAAATCAGTCCGTGACAGTTTTGGTTTGATGAAGCGCTTGTTAGTTTTGAATGTCTGATAAAGTTTGTTTGCGAATGTTTCATGCGTTGACTTGGGAAACATACTGCAAATAAAAATTCTTAACTATTAACAAAGTCAGAAATAGGGACCAATCTCGTGAATAAGACAGAAATCCCGAAGCTCCAAACAATTCAAAGGAACACAATCACCAGCTCCATAACTTTGGATGGGGCAGAATATTGTCAGATGAAATATTCTATTTGAAACTAGAACCTGCAATGGTGATAAATGGGCAAAATAGGGGATCTTACCATGCTTCATCAAGCAGGGCGATGATTCCACCGGGTTTCTGCAGCCAGAAAACCATACATATAAATTAATGGAAGTTTTAGAATACTTCATGATGATAACTAACAAGAGACGGATCAAACCTTTTCAATAAGATCCAAGACATCTTGATTATCAACGAATTCTATGTAGCTCCAATCGATCGCTTCTTTTGTGTATTCTTCTTGTTCCATCTTGAAGACGTGCTGAAATTCATCAACAAACATTATGAGGACAATATTGATAAGGCCAAAGTAAAGTTATAGGGTAAGCATAACAATCCTTACCTGGTTGAAGTGTTGTTGCAGTTTCTCATTTGTAAAGTTAATACAGAACTGCTCAAAACTGCAAAATGATGTCGGAGTACCAGATTATGAAAAAAATAGCTTTGAATCTACTGTCGTTCATTACAGTGCTTTTAAGTGGTTTATCCAATGCTTACCTATTAGCTTTGAAACTTTCAAAGCCATAAATATCAAGGACTCCAATCAGCGATTTTGAAGTGGCATCTTGTCCAATCGAGGAGTTTATTTTGTCGACTAACCTGTGCATTGGCAGCATAGAGTTGTCAGGCAGAAACTCATTACACCTTCATAAACCTGTTTCATTAGAGTCAGTTTGGCACTTTACCAATCAAACAACCGGGAATATATTGTCTTTGCTAATCCATCCCTGCTAACAGTTGCACTTTGAGGATCAAGAGAACGCTTTATGACCTCTTCAGGAGTGATCATAACACGCTTGCATAAAGCATCTTCCAGCGCCGTGGCATCACACCTTAAATTAATGGAAGATCATTATTACCACCAAATTCCATACATTTATAGGCCTGTCTAGAATAGAACAAAAAATACACGTAATTATAGCCTAGTCCAAGTACAGTCACGACAGTTCTTACATGAGAAGCTCTGCTGTCATTTTGAGATGAAATTTTCCATGATCATCTTGGGGGACGGATGAATCAATTTCCTTTCCCTTGCAAAAAACAATATTTCCAAGATGGAGAATCGCAGCAACAACTCTAAAAATTGCTTCCTGAGGGGAGAATAGGAGTCAGGAGACCTGAGAAATCAACCTGTTGCTACTGTAGATTACTTACGGCCAATGATTAGTCGATCGTCATACCTGATCTTTTGCACTTATTCCCACGACATCCATGGCTCGTTTAGTGGCAAGATATTCATGTGCATCGTTTACACCAACCAGCTCATAGCATTTGGACTGGTTGAGATAATGAAATGATTTGGGATTTGCTAGCTTGTACTTCTCAATTTCCTATGGAGATACAGTAGTAACGAGAAATATGAGATGTCCATGAACATAGATGTGGACAAATAGAGGGCCGTGGATGCCAAAATAATAGCAATACCTCCTGAGGAGCTGCACAAAGCATGTAAAAGCAATGGTAATTGCGCTCCGGATCATTAATTTGGCAAACACGAGACCTCTCTAAAAGGTATGTCCTAATGGCTGCGCCTGATATTCTTCCGTGCTTATCAAACTGTATCTCCACAAACTTCCCGAAACGACTGCACCAATTTAATTTGTAGAGTATTATGTCAATTTCTTGACAAAGTCAAAATAACTCTACAACACAACTCATGCCAATGCCCTAACATTGAGTGACAAAAAAAACTCAACGGCTGCTTTGGTTTTCATTCTAACCTGGAATTGTTATTTCGAACAGTTTTGGCATTCCCAAATGCTTCAAGAACCGGATTTGACTGTATTTGCACAATTTCCAAGTAAGAAAATAAAATATGGCCTCATGAATAAGTATGGTTAGACCAATTAAGAGTAACTGGGCATTTAATCATACTTCTAGAACTTGTTGTTCAACTGTCCGTCCTTCAGTTGCAGCTCGGCCTCCCAAAAAGGCAAGGTATCTCATAAGCATTTTCGTGGTCTCGGTTTTTCCTGCTCCACTTTCTCCACTGACTAGAATAGAATTACTCTTTCCCTCATGTATCATTGCCCTGGTTTCACATAATTGCACTACTATTAGTAACTGGGTCCTCAACTTCAGAAATGAACGATTAAGTCTTTGAAGTTTTAAATTGAAGTTACCTGTATGCAACATCAGCCACTGCAAAAACATGGGGGCTCAGTTCCCCAAGGGGCGCTCCCTTGTATTGTTGCATCATGTGAGAATCGTAGATATGAGGAAGTCTTTGGAATGGATTAATGGCAATAAGAATGCTTCCGGTGTACGTCTGCCATGAACAAAGCACAATCAACAATGTTGTCAACGGAAACTCAGTAAAAATTAAGGAACAGCTCTGAAGTTTGGAAACATTAGGATGTAAAAAAGGCAAGCGAAATTACATAGATTTCATTCAATTCGTATCTTGTCTTCAGATTCTGCAGAACTCCAGGCTCATGCAAGTACGATAACTTGGTCATGTCATCAACTCCACCTGCCGGAGCTTCCATGTCTTTCGGGTATATTTTTGATAAATTTGCGACCACCTGAAAAGAAAATTTGTGTTAGGAACCATTTTCAAACCTGCAAGTATGATTGTAACGGGCTTCAGTGACAACTTAAGAACCACGTAATAGGATGCACCCTTTGAGCTTTTACCTTATCATTGTTTTTCAGTGAAGACAACTACATATCATCTGCTGATCAACTACAGATATAAATACGTTGAGCATAGCAAAATCTTTTGATTTATAGGAAGATAGAGCATAGCACCTTCGCTTGAGGCCGCTCTATGAACAAAGGACATCCTATGTCATTGATTATGCAAATGGTTCAAAGTCTACTTTTAGAAAAGAAGTTTGATGTGACCATGCTGGGGGGAAAATATAACAACGATGAACTCAACTCCACCTCCAAAAATCACGAATAGGACTTGTGTCAGTGCAGTGCATACAGGGAACTAATAGCAGGTACACAATTGCCTTCACTAAAAACTTAGACATTACTGTTAAGCTTAGTCAAAGTCACCACATTCGAGTAATCAGTAATGTCGAACCTTCTTCCCATCAGTGGCCTGAATCTCAACTTCCTGCCCATTAATCTTCAACACCTGGCCGTCAATCCAAGCTGATTCAGGGTCTTCGGCCCAGACATGAGAACCAACAATTATATTCACCGGTGTTCCCTGCAGACACGAATGCAAAAACATAAGACTTTCAGCAGACACATTATGACATGCGAGAACATGACTTAACCCATGAAAATACAGAGAAACTCACAATCATCTACATTATTCTTTCTATTGGATCAAGAATTGGGAAGGATATATGAAGATCGTCAGGACTTAGAAGAAGAAACCAACAACTATTTACATATTTTGGATATAGCAAATCATTAAAAAAAAAAAAAGTCTAAAGTTTGTGCAATGTCAGTTAATATAGAATCAAGCAAACAACTAATGGATCGCAAATGTTTGCTTAGAACTAAAAATAACGATGAATGTGGCTCGAGTCATTTCAGACAAGTATGGCATTGCTGTCAATAGCTAATTTAGATGAAATGATTGATTGGAAGAAATTAAATCAATGAGTTTTTTTTCTGATTCATCACCAGATACCAGTTTCCAGAAATAAAAAACGGTTTGTGTCCAAGTAGATTTCCTCAAACACCATTATTTTTCTTTTACGACGATCACGAGCAATTCAACTACTAAGAGTCCCCCCGCAACAAAAAAACACTTTTTCCAGCAATATCCGTTTCGTTTGACTGCATGCCAATCTTCCTATGATATCTCCGGCATATGCAGTGGCTTAAACTGTCTTCACTAATCTGTGATGTTTGCTTATCTTATTACATTTGCAGAAACCAAGTCTTTCATAAATTCCACCTATGATCCAGAGACCCGAAAACATGGGACACGCAAGCCAACATTGCACGGGGTACTCAAATGGAAACATAGTAAGCACAAACGCTGCAAAAGCAATGCAATTTGAAAGCAGATCAAAGGTGATCACAAGCAAGACATACCATTTTGTGCTTCAAGATTTGAGGTTTCTCAGTGAACAGGTTTTTGGTTCAGAAAGGTCATGACAATCTCAATGACTGCCGCACCAACCCGAAATCTTCAGCCTCACACATTTCGCCTCTCCAACTGAAAGTTATCAACTTATTGATCCCACCATTGAAATCTTCAAGAGCACAAATTATGCCAAAGATATGGAAACCTATGCCCTCAAATGAATTGGGCTTTCGGGCACCAGGAAGGATCAATGATGCATGATCCAGTTGCAATCACTGGAATCGGGCAACCACCCAGAATAGAGAGGGGGAAAGAAGGGGGAACAATGATGGGATTAGTGGCAATATTTTCTGGAGAAAGTGAGAGAAAACGGGTCTGTGATGGAAAAGAGGAGAGAAAAAGGAGGAGTTCAATGGGGGGCTATTGCAAAGTCTTCATTTTCTCTTTTTCATGTCTTGTGCAAAAGTGGATGTGGGAGAATGGAGTGGTGTTCGCAATGTGACATTCTTCAAGAGGGCCGTTAAGTTCGGTGCCTTCCCTCTCGCGCCAATTCCTGACCGCATAAAAACCATCTCTCTCTCTCTCTCTCTCTCTCTCTCTCTCTCTCTAAATGAAGAAGAGAAGACATGGCCAACCCACCAATGCACTCTCTCTAAAAGCAGAAGGGAAGACATGGCCGCCAACCCTCCAATGCAAATGAAAAATCGCACAAAATTAAGGAGTTAAAAAGTGTAATGATTGACGGCTGAGCCATGTGGGAGGGTGAGGAACAGACCGAAAAAATGGTGGGAAAAGAACTGTAACTTACAAGGATAAGATCAACCGACGACACAAATGCCAAATGGTGTCTTGTTAAGACCAAGACATCCTCAACAAACAAAACCAGTGACTTGAAGTCGTATCTCCTCGTCCCAAAAGAATTCCCGAGTTGTATTTTAGAACATTAGGCATCAATAGGTCATTCGCTAGCAGGAAATCACCAAGAAACACCTTTTCTTTCGTTAAGAGGTATAGAAAAGGAGGAGATTTTTCGATTTTACATCTACAACTGAAAATGTAATTCCATCTTATTGGCGGGCTGAGTGATCCATCAAAAAGTTATATCTAATTAAAAGATTTTATGTATGAAAGAAACCAACGCATGGCATGGTTTGTACTGAGGTGATGATTAGCATTTTCCTTGCACTGTTTTATCTTTCTGTTTATTGCCATAATAGACTACTTAATTTGGACTCTTCAAAACTTTTTTTTAGCTCGATGGTCCAATGTCTCATAATAGTAATAATACATGTGACACCAAAACTAGACTTGTCTTTCAAAACCAGATCTTTGTAACTTTTGCAATTTTGACAATTTGGTCCTCAAATTTCTTGCAATCTTGGGATTGGCACTTGGAGACTACTAAACATGGAAAGACAAATGCTTGCCCCCAAAAAAATAAAAATAAAAAACATATGTGGAAAATCAGCAGTATTTACCTACTAATTACAATCAAAACAATTTGCGACACCATTACCATCAAGAATATGGCATCTTGAGTTTAAATATTACAGACCTATATTTGCCTTCCATATATATATTTCTACACTTAGTCTTGGGGCAAAATTTAGTCTACGCATGTGAGGGAGTGTTAGAATATTTAAAAAAAAAAAAATCAAACATGCCTTATTTAACAACTTAAACTTTTAAAATAGTCGGTAGTAATCCCACAAAATATTTCAATGATAATATCTTTTTATAAAAAATACATAAGAGTTAGGTCAAACAGACATAATGGAGTTCTCTGCTCATGTATAGTAACAAAGATTCACATGTTATTTCGTTTTAGGTATTTCACATCAACTTGATAAAACTCTATTAAATTTAAATCATTTGTTGCTCTTTATATAAGTATCTAATTATTTGCATTTTATATTTCTTATATCAAGTAACGTTTGCCTTTCTTCATAGCATTGTCTTACGATAATCGGTCGAGGAAACATCCTCATGCAAGGATGGCTCACTGCACATTATTTTCTCTCTCATTCCAATTTCTTATCATGGTAACAATCAATTAATCATCAGTTAAGCTCATTACAATAAGCATTTGATACATAAAGCTAATGCCAGCAAAAAATATGGTGGGCATGCATTATCGATTTATATTAAAAACATATTTCTTTTTTGGAAATAGAAGCCCAAAAATAATACCCATTAACAGTAAGGATTTTTCAAGAACACGTGCTGAGGAGAAGAGACATGTTCTTCTCTATCCGGCCAAAGCGGCGATAAAAGACAATCTTGGTTTCTGGACACAGGATGCAACGCACAACCAGTGTCAACAGTCAACAAGAATATGAAACCTTGATTTTAAAAAAAAGCACATCAGCACACATCTTCTAGATGGCCTCATGACACATCTTCTAGATGGCCTCATGACTAACTTTACTCTCATAAAGAATATAATAAATCTAATACAAAGATTGATCTTAATAATTAGTTTGATTACGCATCCACTTACATCTATCACATCCTTTTTATAAATTAATTTAAACCCATGGTAACGTTTCTATCATTTCTCTAAGAAAAAATTGTGCATTTTCAGTTATAGGATATCAAGAATACTTCGTTAACAACTAGACTGAAGTCATTAGTAAGAACAATGGCATCAAGGGGGTGCCAGAAATAGAAACTACAGTGTGAATGCTAAATCTAAGGTTAAGCATTTGGCTCATAGCCAGTATGGGTTTTAGCCAAACACGTGATTTTGGAAGAATTGAAACGATAACAGGTACCTAACGTGACTGGACGAGTGCTCTTTGAAATTGCATGAGTTGCATATCCTTTTGAAGGAGAAGTGCATGATGACATTATCATGAGGAAGGTCGAGTCCAGCGAAAAGGAAGCAGTTGATAGATGGAGAGGCACGTGTTTGAATCTGGGTATGAATTCTTTTCTGGGTCCGGGTCTTTTTACGAGAATGCTTTCTAGATGGAGAATATTTTACCGAGGAATTCCTTGGCGACGCACTAGAGACGTAACATTTTTCGGCGTGGGGCACACATAGGTGAGAAAATCTGGGCATGCATTCGTTATCGGTTAACGTGTTTGGTGATCCATATGCGAAGCATCAAGGTTTACAGCCGCCGAATCCAGATCTCGCCGGCGAGACCGCTAGGGACTCGAAGCCAGCTTCGGGGTCTTGGGTGCTTACCTGTTGGGCACCCAGGTCGACGTGGACTTAACAAAGGTCTGGTTCAAGGAGGTCCTATTAGTCGAACCGGCACCCAGGTCCGACCACCAGGGACCCGGCGATGTGGACGCAACCGGGGACCCAATTCTAACACCTAGGTCCCAGGCTGAATAATTTGGAATGAAGGTCCCACTAGGGTCTTGTGTTTGGCTATTGGAAACTTGAGTCGCGATTGCTAAGAACCCCAGGTTCTCACAACAACTTGGAATCGACTAGCCAAAGCCTCGGACCCAGACATTAGAGTCTCAGATTCTAACAAACGCGATCCTATTGCTAAGACCGACCGCAGAGTCTTGGATTCGACCCCAGGGACCTTGGTTTGGCGCTGCAAAGACTCGAACCAAGTGATGAGGCGCCCAGTTCAAAGGTTGGCAGCTCGTGCTTTACTATCCACAGCTTGGATCCAGCACGTGGCACCCAAGTCTGACCCTTGGACACCCAAGTCTAAGGCAAATGGGCTCGAATGGTCAGTTGATGATTATGATGGAGGTCAAACGAATCAAAAGAAGATTTTTTATTTTCAAAAGCATAAACCATATTTTTACCCATCTGTGGGCAGCCGCGCTAGTATTCGTTCTCCCATGCTTCAATGCGGTCGAGAATTTGAATCCTCATGGTGCTAGCAATTTAAGTGGGGGACCTTGACAGTGAGTTTCTGGGCAACTTTCCCTAAGGTATAGTCGTTGTTGGGCTTCCATCACGGAAGCCTGTGAGACCTTGAATCATCATAAACCAACAAGGGTATCTTCCGACGGATCCTCGGTCACAAAAAAAAAAAAAAATGTTTTTCATTTTTATAGGAGTGATTTTCATTGCCAACGAAATTAATTCCTAATTGATTCATAATTCTACACACAAAAACAAATGAGGAAATTTGGACAACCATTTTTCCCTTAAAAAAACTCATGAGACGGGCTTGAGAAAACCATCATAGACGTTTGGAATATTAAATAAAACATGCATCGATGAGGACTGTTCATACATTGAATACTTCTATTGGTCTGATGAATTGAATTCTAGACCCACTTTGTAGCTTGTCCACGACATGTTAGGGGTTGATGACAAATCGTTAATCAATGGGATCAATCTAGAAAGGCTTTCTAGTTTCTACATGTATGGTCAGGGAGACTAGCAATTTGATATTTGACTGATGAGAGCGACGTTCTTCTAGCACGTGGGTTTGGTGAAGACTGACAATGAAAAAACCGACGACTATAAACATTTTCAAGTCCCTCATTTTATCTAGCATAAAATTATCACAAAGCAATGATTCCAGTACTTAAAATATGACACTAAAAAGCAGCATGTAATCATTGATTATCGAATATATTGACATAGTTATAATTCTAGCTAACCATTCTTTTGCTAAGAACATATTGTGATTTCGGAGTTTAAACATCACAAATTTAATATACCACCTTTTATATATTTGGACTATCGTAACCTTTCTCTTTAAGACAATTCATAAATAGACAAAATCCGAGCATCACCGAACCCTGCATTGCATGAACATAATGACGATATTGCATTATCAGTCTAGAAAGTGAATGAAATTAACCCATCCTATCCCCAATTCTATATATTTATGTACTTTTCTTGTTAGCGACGGGCCGCCATTGCTTGGTTCTCTATACAATATATGATATGCATAATATAATGTTATGCATATGTAAATTTTTCGTTCAGCACTACTGTTAGTAGTCAAATGAAAAGAAAAAAAAAAGGTCCTTGATAAAGACAAGAAGCCTTTGGAGGAAGCTGGAACGAGGGCAGACATTTTGGAATTCTGGTCGCTATATTTGCATGGTCATGCAATTTTAATCTCTCTAGTCATCTTCTTTGCTTTTTCCAATTTTGTCTCGTCTTGGATCCCCGGTTTCTTGGAAGCTCCACTCGATTTCGCTGTTTGGCAACATCTTCTATTCTCATGGCTCGATTCGTCATGGCTACAGCATCTATAAATTGAAGCTTCCGTGAAATTAGAGAGATATTGCTCTGCATCTTCCCCCCACTTACATCATTCATGGGCAAGCTCAATTTTCACCAGATTGCTAAAAGCCAAAAACCCACCGATATAGCTAGGAAGAAACCATTGAAGATCAAGTACATTTCGAGCCCCATCATGGTGAAGGCCAGCAATGCTTCCGAGTTCCGTGCGATTGTCCAGGAACTGACTGGCAAAGACTCCGACGCTGGGGGGTTCTCTGAGTACAGCAAGGATGGGAGCCGGAGTTTAGGCCGAAGCAATCTGCAATCACAGAAGAATGGGGAGCAAGATTATGTTTCATACTCTGTGCCCTTCAATGGGCTCTTGGATGAAGGTCTCTCCTGGAAAGAGTGCTCAGAAGGCCTGTTGAGGTTTTATTCTCAATGTCTCTTTGTATGATCAGATAAAGAAACTAGCTTCCATTTCAATTTTTATGATAAGTTATTGTGGATAAGATAATCGTTGCTGTATAATTAAGAGTCAAGTCGTTTCAGCATTCAGCATTTCAACGAGATTACTGCCAAATTGAGCATGGCAACAGCAAGTGTCCTATTGAGTAACATCACAAATTTACAGTGCTTTCTAATACTCCTGGTGAAATGAAGAAAAATCAAAGCGTACAAACACGATGCAAGAGTCATAGAATTGTCAAAGAATTACGGGCAAGACTGGAAAGCTTCAGGTTTACTAATTAGATGGAGTTCACATGATGTTATTTTGGCTTTTGAACCTGTCACTTTTGTGTTCTTGTGTTTAAATTTGGTTTTGGGTGAACTGATATGGTTTGAGTTTCTCTTGGAGACTGATTGCCTCTGTTTGAACATCGCAAATCTGTCCACTTTATTCATCAAGCAACAATATGATTCTAACATGTCGGAAGTAACTAATGGACCTAATTGCAAGTCGTTGATTAAGGCTAAGCAGCTCCCAGATGCTCATGGTTCAACAAGTCGAACAAATAGACCCATCGCATCTACCCATTTTCCGGCTTCCGTTCTTGTCCTGTTTTGGAAAATTGCTCAGTTCTGTTTATATCATAATCATCCTAATTGCAGCAAAAAATTATCAGGCTGATGAGATTCTCTTTCCTTACGCTATAGACTTGCCCGAGTCAATCTTTGCCAGGGCTAAGTTATGTTCACATGAACAAAACTTCGATCGGGTTCAAAGGTCAGGATCATTAAGAAGAGAAGATTCAAAATGTCACATTCAGCAACGGAAAGAAACGAAATAGGCCAACCAAGAGCAGAAGCGCATAGCGATTCAATTCAACCTAGAGAATTTACAGCATCAATGCATCATCTACCCAGGAAAACAAGAACAACATAAAGCTAATCGATTAGTCTTTCTTGCGCATAAGCCTAACAAGCAAGTAACCAGCGGGCCTCGAGGGGGCTCGAGCGTTTGCCATCCTCACCATTCAATTCCCTTCATGATCTGCGGCTTTCAAGTAAAGGGTTTCTCCATTATCGCCACCCGGGCCGCTCAGTGAGCTTGCTCCTCGGCCCTCAGAAGAAGTCGCACTGCCCACGTCGTTCTTGCTCCCGCTCGACATACCTGTCGAGACGTGGGCGAACTCGGGGAATCCTCCACCTCCGACACCGAACACTGAGCGGCCGATGCCTGAATGGCTCGCCTCGCTGTGGAGGATGTTGAATCCTGTGCCTCCGCCAGAGCTCGCACCGAGCTGCTGCTGCTGCAGTGCAGAGAAAGGCTGCTGAGGGTAGAGCATGGAGGATCGCATCGTCGCAAGTGCCTGCGGCGTCATTTGCTGGTGGTGAGCGTACTGCGCTCCTGGCTGCATAACACCACTCGAAGAAAACTGCAAGATTACAAAGTCAGGGTTCTCCAGATTAAGGTCAAGGTGTCTCAAGGTGCTAAAACATGATGACTTCATTAGAACTAATGAAATGTTAATATTTGTCTCGGGTTGGAATAAATTTAGTTTACCTGTGGATGGATGTTGGAGGTGGATGAGAATCAGCTATGGCAGCTAGGTACATGAGATTTCTCTGCAGCCTGGCCTGGTTTCTGCAGAACAATACAAAAGCGATATCAATGAAATTATAAGCTTAAGACTTTCAAATCAATTCAACCTGGACCTTAGTAAACTGCAAATGAAGGCATTGCTTACTCTGCACATTCACTCATTTTACCCGAATTCTGGCTCTCGACGATCTTCAAAATCAGGGACTTATTCTCATCTAGGTACTGCATGCATTCAAGCGAAACAACAGGATCATAAGTACCACAGGACACAATAGCACAAACCAAATACTGCAAAAAACAAAAAAGTTTCGTTTTTCAGGGAAAAATTTCTCCATCTGATGTGCTAAATTGGGGTAAGAAGGATTTGGAGATGGTCCCGAAGACCTTCAAGTCAATAACCAACCATTAGCACTAGCAGAAAAAAAAAGGAGAAAAGAACAAGATTTTCGAGCTTTATTTTACTCTGTTGGAAGTTTATTCCACAACAACTTCTATCTTAATTATGCTTCACGCATAGGAAATGCCACCATAGGAAAATATGCTTCCACAGAAACAAGAAAGAAAGACGACACTAAAAACGCATCAATCCAACACTTCAGTGAAGACAAGCTTAAAGAATGGCAAAGGAAACCGAAGAGATAGAGACGGTGAGAAGGGAACCTGTTGAATGTGATCAGTGGTGACGTTGTTGGGGTAATAAGCTGCCATTATGAGCTGCTTCTAGTTCAGCATCAGGTGCTACTGATGTATTTCTCTTAAAACTCACCAGCACACAGTTTCTTCTCTCTCTCTCTCTCTCTCTCTCTCTGAGAATCAAGAAACCAAAAGAGCAGACGACAAAGATATCTTTGGCCTCTCTCTCTCTAGTGATGAGTAAACCGATGCACATTCAATTGGGTGTCCCATCTTAATCAATGTCATCTCATCAACACACCTGTTACTTGACCTGGCACTTGCTTCCTGCACTGTAACGACTAAACTTAGAGGTGTAAGTGTGCTTAAATAGTTAAAGATCATATCGACCATAATTACAATTTGATGGGTTCATTTCATTGGAACATATTAGATCGAGTTGAAGGCTCGATGCAAGAGTTACATCGTTAGATGTTCTTCGTGACTGTTCGGCTGCTACATTCAACAATCAAATGAAATAGTCTAATATGTCGTCACTGATGCAATAGTCCAGTGATCCCCTGATCACTAAATTGTCATTTAAGATCTAGATAGATAAGCTAAGGGGAGCGAAAAATTTGAACAAACAAAACAGAGGCCATGCTTGCTTGTCCTTTGGCGACCCAGTTTCCAATATCAGTTCATGGAGCCTTCCCCTGGATCCCCCCATGGCTTTTCACTTTCGCTTAGGTCCAGTCTCTTTCATCAGACAATCTGACAAACTTCCTTCGAGGGTCCCCAATTTTTCTTTTTTCTCAAAAGAATGTTTTTTACAATGGAATGAGACGTCTGAAGAGGGTGGGTGAATAGTAAAATGGCTTCTGTCTTTTCTAACATAACGTGTGGCTGGGGTTCTCTCTCTCTCTCTCTCTCTTAAATGCTTTGATCTGTCCTCACCTCTGAATTGGAAAGATGCTGCTCTGTTTTGTCCACATCTGCATGGAGAGTTTTCTGCACTTAATACCACTGCTCATGCTCGTCATTTCCCTAAATCACGCCTTGGACTGATTATCAAAAAGGTTTCACGGGATCAAAAGTGGATCCCTAACCCGTAAAGAACTCGGCTGAGTTCCTCAATGGGACCATTATTTCATACTACTCTTCCCTCATTTACCTTTAAATGAGTTGTGAGAGGAGTCCTCCCGAAATAATCATTTAGGAGGGAACAGTTTTAGGACTTATTCAGGTCCAAGTAAAATGGCTTCTGTCTTTTCTAACATAACGTGTGGCTGGGGTTCTCTCGCTCTCTCTCTCTCTCTCTCTTAAATGCTTTGATCTGTCTTCACCTCTGAATTGGAAAGATGCTGCTCTGTTTTGTCCACATCTGCATGGAGAGTTTTCTGCACTTGATATGTCTCTTCACTGTTTTGGTCTTCTCTTGCTGCCTCCCTGCTTCAATAATTTTGGTTGAATTTTTCGTTTCCTTTATATATATTTTTACTTTTATTCTTCTTCGATTTTTCTTCTCCTTTGCTCTAGGGTTTTCTCCCTCCATCCGAATCCCTTTGAAAACCTTATAGATATGTTGAACCTTACCCAAGAGTCAATTGTCGAAATGAGATTATGACTTTTTACGTGGAACACTTGGAATTTTTCATAATATATGAACATTAGTCTGCACGACGTATATAAATTTTCCACAGAACATAATCTTTTTGTATTTCAAATTCTAGAAATAAAGTTATAAGTGAAAATTAGAACCACATAACGTCTTTCTAAGTTGGACTCAGATGATACCCTAAGGCATGACAAGCTTGGTGCCACATGCTTCCATAGGTTCTCTCTGGCTTAGTAAATCCTGGATATACGGAATGCAACCCTCACTCTACCTGCTTATTGGTTTCTCGAGGAGCAAGTTTCAGAATGAACTAGCAACTATTCTTCAAACCAGCGATACCATGTCAACAACAGCAGGGCAGTCTAAAGCATGTTATCCATCTATAAACAAAATGATAAATACCCGGCAACTTATCATGCCTCCAATCATATATTTAAATGACGATCATTTGCTACAATTCATCAATCAAGACTTATATTTAAATACAAAAAATTATATTAATAAAGTAAAAGTTTTAATTTACTAGTGATTTCAAATTACACATTTATTATTTAAGTTATAGGATACTAGAAATACATATAACTCGTTCTAAATTTCAGGTTTCTACATATTAGAACAAATTTCCCAATTTTTAAAATTTGAAACTACCGTACATAGCTGAGAATCCGGGATTCTCAGATTTCCGATTTCTATACTGGAATTATGTTTACTCTTTACTCATCACCAGATGAACTATGTCAGAAAGTGCTGCTCCAGGCAAGTTGGGGGCGACACGGCAAGCGCGGTCATTGCAATGGATCCAACTAATCCGAGGATCGTTCTACCCACGTCCGACGCTCTAAAAACCGAATCTGTAGCCGTAGTTTCCGCATTACGCATCTGATCAGCTGGGATAATTGACCGAAATATCACAACCGACAAAAGGATCGGTCCCTCTCTGAGCTCTTCAGGTCTCCAGCGTACAAAAGGAGTCATGCTGGTGCAGAGGTCCGAAAGCGAACGGTGCGTGCACAAGAAGGACTAATCCTGCAGTCAAAGCGATAGCGACAGCCTTTATGGACACCACCCTTGGTAGCTGGGTCGTGACTCGTGCGTACTTCTCCGAAGTGTCGGTTTCACCTTACTTTTTCCCTGCCGAATAAGGATAATAGGCACTGGCCTACTCGTGTGTGGGCTTTGGATGTTCTCTCTATTTGACTGTCCCTGCATTTTACCATTTGACTGGCCTTACAAGGTTTGACTTGATGTCCCCGAGACATCCGTGCAGGAAAAGGAAAAAGAAAAAGAGATGGCGATATGAGAAGCTAAAGGCAAAATCAGACTCTTTAGTACAATCATCTTTAGTATATGCATAAATCTACAGTTCACAATAGATAACAGATCTCTCTTATCATCACCTCAAAAAGTTTCTTATGATCACATAATCTGTCTAAAAGAAGCAAATCACTTGAACTGTCTGACAAATCTAATACATCACAAGGAAACCCAAATCCAAGAACTAGCTTAGCAGCATATACCACATGTTTTGACTTGCATTCGTTGGCTTTAAATAGTTATTGCCAAAATCCGATGCATAAAACATGAAGCAGTGAATTGAAAAGCTAGGCGAGCACTTGTATATTGCAAAAAATTAGCAATGCTGTAAAGCCGATAATTATGACATTTTCAGAAAACAAATTTGAGTAGCTTTGCTCAAAATCATTGCCGAATACTTTATAAAATTAGATGATCGACATGAAACTGGATGATCGATCACTCATGTGAAACATTATTTTATCAGTGCAACAATATCTGCCACATGGCCATCCCTACAGGAATGCTTGTCCTCAGGAACAGAACTTCAATGGTACTTAACAGGAAAGGAAAAAACTAAAATGAAAATCAGAGGAAAGAAACCAAATAATATAATCCCAGATAAAGGGTACATAAAATCTTTCCTCCTCAGATTCAGGGTTTGATCATTACTTGGTTGAGAGACATCAGTCTCTAGGTTTGACTATAATGTTGAAGTTGCTCTTGATAAGTCGTCTTAAAACAAGATAGACGACAATTTGAAGATAGAACAAGACCTCTAGACCGACATCAAAGGGAATATCCTCTAGCAGCCCATCAAATTCACAATCTTTTTCTTCATTGTCACAGAGTACACCGTTGCGGCAAAAGTGCTAGCTACTACGTCGTTCCTTATCACTGTCGAAATGAGTTACCCATGCTTTTGAATAAAGATGAATTTAAGTTTACTTTTTGCTTCCTGGATGACATTATATAGGGGATAATTGCATCATAGTCAATTATGCTTACACGAACCTTTCGTGACAATAATCTTCACAAAACACAGTACTCCTGAAGCTGCAACTTTTAGGGCATAGTGATATAAGGGATGCCGCAGATCTGTTTGCAGAAGGAGGCAATGGCATTGTTTTGACATCTGGAGAGGAATAGATACACATTGTTCAAGCAGAATTAGCAGAAAGTGGTCACATCAGATAAAGAGTCCGCTTCTCTTTTTATCCCCCAACACTGGACTTCTGGATAGCCACAATGCATGAGAACTGGTGCAGATTTCTCTTCATATGTCCTCCAAATTCAATGGCAGAACGTTATCTCAAGCAGCAATTTACGGACACGTGCAGTCATTCTTGCATTTGTATTGGTTTTTCTTTCCTCGAATCAGAACATGTTCTTTTTCGAATCTCCCAGGACATCAACTTCAGGCATTAAATCCATAGTAAACAGTACCCAACAAGCAAACGGAAGTAGTTTTCAAATTTAAACTCTACCACCTCTAGACAGTGTTGCCTCATTCCCAGCACCGCCATCGTAAAATAGGAAGCTCTGCAAATTAAATTGACTTTAGTTTTAAGCCTTTTCATGTTTGACAGGCCCTCTGATTCTCAATATTTTGGGGGGGAGGACAGGGTTCATAATTAGAGTTGACTTCATAATGAAGGTCCCCGCATGAAACTCTCTTAATATGGCCAAAGTAAGAGAAGTATGTGAACCAAGGACTACATTCTGTACCCCGCTATGCTCTTTTCCTCGTAATAAATTTAACTAACATACACAGAATTACTAACAATCGATGAAGCGAGCCCAGTTTTCTCTCATCAAGATAAAGGTTAGCTATTTACCATAAACGAAGTCATAATTCATGAAAGTTTATGCACCCGGTGCAGACTTTCAGGATTCTAATGTACTGTTGGACGAGGCACTGAAAATTTCAGCCGTGGATGCATCTGCAGAAAAGCGTCCATCAATCATCTTTGCCTAGAAGAAGCATTGCTCTCACTTTCTGACCATCTTCAAGGAGTGCTTGGATGATAATATTATTCGCAAAACCATCTGGAGAGCATCCCTACTCGCTCATATCACGAAGTAGCTCACAAGCTTCACGTATTTGGCCAGTTTTACATAGTCCTTTATGATGGCTTGAAATGTCACAACATCAGGTTGTAAGCCTTTGGCATTCAGCGAGTTGAAGAGGTTCGTTGCACATCCAAGTTACCTTGCCTCACACAAGCCGTTAATTAGGATGTTGCAGCGGATTCTATGAACATCCTCCATGCCATCTTCCACATGTCAAAACAATGCCATTGCCTTGTTGACTTGTTCATATGTACAAAGACCATCCAACATGATGGCACAAGTTTGTTGATTTATATTATTGCAAGCTGGCCTCCTATAAAACAGCTGATGTGCAATCCCAGGGTTTCCAGCAAGGAAAAAGCTAACTATGAGACAACCATAAGCGGCAACATTAAAGACTAATCCATTTTCCAATATTTCCTGAAGGAAACTTATCGCCTTATCGACTGTTTTAACCATGCAGTACCCATTAATCAATGGGCTATAGCACAACATTAGGATTGCATTTCCTTGCAGTCATCAAATAAATGTAATTGCAGCATCATCCATTTGATTTTGAAGGCAGTAACTATTGATCAATGATTTATAAGTAACTACATCCGGCCCAACAACCATCTCGATCATTGAATCAAATATGCACTTCGCCTTATTAATCATGCCCTGTTTGCAGAGCGCATCCAAAATAATAGTAAAGGTTCGATCATCAGGCCTTGTTCCTCCCCGCAGCATCTCACTCGACAGAGCTGGAGCGTCTTTCTATTGGGCACAACGGCATAGACTTTGGATGAAGGAGTTATAAGTGATAACATTTGAGCCGATTCCATCATTAATCATCTTCTCTAACAAGCCTTCGCTCGTTTCCATTTTCCAATGCAGCATAAAGCCATGAATCAAGGTATTGTAAGTGAAGATATCTGGTCGAATTGCCCCGTGACTAGTCCAGTTGAAGAGGCCACATTGCCTCCGCCGCCAGGCGCTGGTCCTTCCTTGCAATAACCATTGATGATCGTGGTGTACATGACCACATCCAGCTCGCGACCCCTTTCTTCCAAATTCCTCATTAACCGAAGGGCTGGCTAAGTATTACCAGTTGTGCACGATCCCTTCAAGATGAAGCCTTGAAACCTTTGCCCCACATTTCTTCTGCCAATAGTCAAGGCTCGCGCGATCTTACCCTCTTCAGGGAGAACGTCGAGCAAAGTGTTAAAGGTCACCACATCCGGTTCAAGCCCAATCTTGAACATTTTGGTCGAAACGAAAAATCCAGGATCAGACATTTTCAAGTGGCACAGGCAATCTATCAGAATGCTGGGAACGTAAACGTTGCGAGATATTCCCCATAGAACCCATTGGCTCGATTATGTGGATGGCATCAGCATAATGCTTCGTCCGCGCTGCGGCCCCACAAGAGTTGGACGAAACAGGGAGTTGAAGGCAAAAGGCTCAGCTGCATCATAACCCTGAAGAAACGCAAAGCATCGTCTGCTTTTGCCAACCTGCCCTGTTTGCGTTGGTTGATCATGTTACACGGGTGGATCGGGTCGGATCCAAATGGTTTGACCCAAATAAACTCATTCTCATGCAATGCTAATTTAATAATCTATATCCCATGCAAACTTAACCCCACCCGACCCATATCCAATGCAAGCTCAATTTATTCTAATTTAGGAAAATTCATACTCAAATAGAAGTGAGAGTGTAGAGTGAATGTGAGGATCAAATGAAGACAAAAGAAAAATATATTTTTTTGGTCGGTTCTACTCTAGTTCTACTCTAAATCCATTTATGACTCATTTAACTCTCTTATTATGTTTAAACTTATTTATAACTAACACATAAAATCATCTATGGATTCAGAAATAGGTTTGTGATTCATTTTTATTGGTCTAACAAACCCAAAACTTATGATTGATTAAAATATATTTTAGCATTGGTTGAATCTATTAAAATTTTAATTTATCTTCATGATGCGGTAATTGTTCTGTTTGGTTATAGGACGAAAATAAGGGGAATGAAAAAGGGATCCGAAAATTTTAAGATGTTTTTTAAATTTTTTGTGAAGAGGGTACGGAGGGAATTTAAAAATCTGCCCAAATTTTGTTCGGCACTCCCGGAGTAAATGGATAAAATTGAACAAAACATATTGAGTTGGTTTGTTTTTGTGAAAAAAAAAACAATTGAAAAAATAAAATGCAAAAATGATTGTTTGGATCACTTACAATAGGAATGAATATAAAAAGTTGTTCATCACAAATACAAATATTTAAATATAAATTATTATTATGAAAATATTTACACGGGACTACTTTTTCAAAGTGATTCATGTGTATCATTTTTAGGAAAAAGAACTTTATGAAATGTTACAATCTGAACCAAATATACTTATTAACTACATATTTGTTTAACTTTATACATTTATAGTTCTTGATCTAGTGAAATTTAATAAATTGTAAATGAAATTTGACAAAAATTGTGAATAAATTTAAGAGAAAAGGATACAAAAAATTTCTAAACTTTGTCAATTGTAACATGTTCACTCAATTTTATTTTTTATGATACAAAACCCTAAATTTATACTTGTATGATACATTTATCTAAAACTTTTTTTTGTGACCCCATGTGTCATACAGGTATAAGTTTGGAGTTTTTTTGTGTCACAAAAAAATTTGGAATAAATGTGTCATACTATATAAATTTTGGAAAATGTATCACATATATAAATTTGGGGTTTTTGGTATCACAAAAAAACGTTTAAGATAAATATGCCATAATGGGCATATTAGGTTTTTTTTTTGGGCTTTTACCTTAAATTTAAAATAGAATAACTCATAATTAGATTGATTATATATTTTTAATATGTTTTTTGGGGCAAAGTGCTGCTTCACGAGTGGGGAATGGGAAACGGGATTCTCGACCTTCCCATCCTTATGCTCTACCGGTGGCGGCTCGCATGACCTGAAAAAGTTTTAATCAACTTTGCCATTATCTTATGCATGGCACATGCTACCCCACTACTTGTTAATATAGGAGGAAAAAAATAGAGAGAAAAAGGAGGAAATCATGATGAGCTTTTAAGGAGGGACAAACTTAGTACAACCTACACAAAACTTCCCCCAAATAAAGAATTGGGAGGTCCAAAACCAAGAACGCACAACCAAGAAAGGCCCAAAAGAGTCAATTCCAAAAATCAAATTCCCAAAACCCAAATCCACAAGGGCATCCAGAAACAATCCTTCTCTCTCTCCTTCCTCTCTCTAATATGCTTTCCCCTTTGACCTAAATGCCCCGTTCTCCCTTCACACCCGAAAGGAAGGAGTCTGCATAATTTCCCCTTCTTCCCATCCTCCCCAGCGCCCCTCTCTCCCCTCTCTCCCTCTTCTGCCCCTGCCTTTCCCCAATCTCTCCCCCTTGGGTTTTCCATATTTCTCCTCCCCCCACTTCCTCCCTCCAATTTACCCGCCAATTTCCCTCCCGTCTCTCCTCCCGTTCAAATCCCCGCGGCCCTCCCGGTTCGATCGCCCCCGAAACCCTATCTCCGATCCGGCCTGTCGCCGTCGCTGTCGCGGTCGCTGTCGTCAAAGATCGCTGCTTTGGCGGATTCTGGAGGGACCCATCTCCGGTTCCTGGCTCTATGGGAGCTGGCTCCGTTGATCCGAGCTGGGTCGAAGGTGGGTTGGTTCTTGAATTCTCAGGTGATTGCCAGTTTAGTGTGTTGTTCTAGGTTTTTTCTGGAATTGGGTTGGGTTGGGTTGGGTTGGTGATGAGCTTTTTGATTCGAATTACACCGATCGCTTACTCTCCCGCTTTATTAGAAAAAATAGAGAAACTGAAGCTCGGGTCTTAGAGCTTGCGGTTGAGTGTTTGTTCTGAAGTTTAGTGGTTGATAGAGATTATAGTTTTGCGAGCACTTCTCTATTGAGTGGGAATTTTGAAGCTTTCGTGATGGATGGATTGGATTGAAGCTTCAATCGAGTTATAGGCTGCTCCTCGCTTAAATTTTTAATTATGCGGCGATATGGTCAAGGATTTCGAAAATCCGGGAGATGTAGGATGAGTAATTAATCCAGTTCCATTGACTTGCCCCCGGGGATGGGGGAGGTGGGGAAACATGGTTAACGGGATAATGCTTGCCGGACTTATTGCTGCTTATCATTCTTTCTATTTGCACCCCAAAAAAAAAAAATCGTTCTTTCTGTTGACTGTCCTGTCCTTGAGGGGCAAGGAAAAGAGAAAAGGGGGGGGGGGGGGGTGGTGGGGGGGGAGAGAGAGAGAGAGAGAGAGAGAGCAGGATCTTGTTCTTCATTGACATTGGCTGATTCTTGTGCTGTATTTATTTACGATTTGCACATGGCAATCTTTGAATATGAAGCATAAACTCAGTGAACTGTCTTTACATTTGAATGTCCTAATGCCCTGATTGTATACATGCAAGCTTTCTTGGTAAATGTGTGTCATGGTTGTTTGTTTATAATCAAGGACGGTTGTCTGCTTTGCAGGTCATTTACAGGACAGTTGGAAGTCTCTTTCTAATGCTAAAGTCACCATTTGTTGAGTGGCTGGAGAAGTTATTCATATACTGAGATTCGTTCTTCAATGGCTAACCACGATTTGATATTGGGGCAAAGTCATAATGTAGCTCTAGCACAAAATCAGCACTTCGTGCCAGGACATAATCATAACATAGGACTCAGCCAAAACCATGATCTGGAACTTGGACAGAACCACGAGCATCATCTGGGTTTGGGACAGACACATGAACATGAGCTTGGTTTAGGACATGCTCATGATCATGAGTTGGGCTTAGGACCAAACCATGATGCTGAGGGAAGCAGTGGCCATGGCTATGTGCATGACAATGAGCTGGCTATGGACAGGAAGCCTGATCATGAAGGCCATGAATTGGCTTTACCTGCACCGAACCATGAGCTTGCATTATCAGAAAGCAATGAGTTAGGAGTTTCAGAAAATCAGGAACTTGATGACAATCTGGAGCTAGCAGTAGATCATAACCAGGAAATGGCAATTGAACCTGCAGAGGATCTGGATGTTGAGCATGCACTTGTTGGCAGTCCTATCATTCAAGCCCGCACTATTGTTTCTGGCTCAAACTTTGAGCTATCAGTAGGGCAGGAGTTCCCTGATGTCAAGAGCTGCCGGAGGGCTCTGAGAGATACAGCTATTGCACTTCATTTTGAAATTCAGACCATAAAATCTGACAAGACTCGTTTTACTGCCAAATGTGCAAGCGAAGGATGCCCATGGCGCATTCATGCAGCAAAACTACCAGGTGTTCCGACTTTTACTATTAGGACCATCAATGATAATCATTCATGTGGAGGAATTTCTCATCTTGGCCATCAACAAGCATCAGTTCAATGGGTTGCGAACTCCGTGGAACAACGCCTAAAGGAGAATCCTAACTGCAAGCCAAAAGAAATACTTGAAGAGATCCATCGTGTTCACGGCATCACCTTGTCATACAAACAAGCTTGGCGAGGGAAAGAGCGTATCATGGCAGCTATGAGAGGTTCCTTCGAAGAAGGGTATCGCTTACTTCCACAATATTGTGACCAGGTTAAACGGACAAACCCAGGGAGTATAGCATCTGTTTATGGAAATACTGTGGATAATTGTTTTCAGCGCCTATTCATATCTTTCCAAGCATCAATCTATGGTTTTCTAAATGCCTGCCGACCATTACTTGGACTTGATCGGACATATTTAAAGAGCAAGTATCTCGGTACTTTGCTTCTTGCTACTGGTTTTGATGGGGATGGAGCCCTGTTTCCTCTTGCTTTTGGTGTGGTTGACGAGGAGAATGATGATAATTGGATGTGGTTTCTATCTGAACTCCATAATTTGCTTGAGATCAACACAGAAAATATGCCGAGGCTCACAATTTTGTCGGACAGGCAGAAAGGTATTGTGGATGGAGTTGAAGCAAACTTTCCTACTGCTTTTCATGGGTTTTGCATGCGCCACTTGAGCGAGAGCTTCCGTAAAGAGTTTAACAACACGATGCTTGTCAACCTTCTGTGGGAAGCCGCATATGCTCTCACTGTAATTGAGTTTGAGGCTAAGATCTTGGAGATTGAAGAGATCTCGCAGGATGCTGCATATTGGATTCGAAGAATTCCACCTCGTTGTGGGCAACTGCCTATTTTGAGGGAACGAGGTTTGGACATTTGACAGCTAACATTGTTGAATCTCTCAACACTTGGATTTTAGAAGCCTCTGGCCTCCCAATAATTCAGATGATGGAGTGTATTCGGAGGCAGCTCATGACGTGGTTCAATGAACGCAGAGAGACCAGCATGCAGTGGACCTCAATACTTGTGCCTTCAGCTGAAAGGCGGGTTGCCGAGGCTCTAGATCGTGCACGAACCTTTCAGGTGCTCCGTGCTAATGAAGCCGAATTTGAAGTTATATCCCATGAAGGAACGAACATAGTGGACATTCGCAATCGTTGTTGCCTCTGTCGAGGTTGGCAATTATACGGTTTGCCTTGTGCTCATGCTGTAGCCGCCCTGCTTTCATGTCGGCAGAATGTGCACCGGTTTACAGAGAGTTGTTTCACGGTTGCCACTTACCGGAAGACCTACTCACAAACCATACATCCAATTCCTGATAAGTCACTTTGGAAGGAATTAACTGATGGAGATCCTAATGCCAACAGATCTGTCGAGATTATGATCAACCCTCCCAAGTCGCTGCGTCCACCTGGAAGGCCAAGGAAGAAACGTGTCCGAGCAGAAGATCGAGGCCGTGTGAAACGAGTTGTGCACTGTAGTCGCTGCAACCAGACAGGCCATTTTAGGACAACATGTGCTGCGCCTATCTAAGTACTTAGCACTCTCTTTAGGTTGTGATGCAAAGCTGATTAGATACGTTTCTGTGCAAAATAATTCGTCTTCTTCCCTTTCTTCTTAATTGTTCTTGTAATTTTATTAGTTAGGTTTTGCAGTAAATGCTATATTTCTCTTCTAGTGATGTTTAGGGTTCCTTTGAACTTTGCCTAGTGTTTCTGCTGAAGCAATGGTCTCTGCGACTAAATAGCTGTTGTCAGATTTGCCAATCTGCTATCATTACTCTTTCCTCATATTGGTTGCTTCCTGTAGTTAAGTCTGATTTATCTGCATTATCAACCTGATGCTCTGTAGCTGTACGTGCTTCGATACTTCCAGGTAACGAGAATTGCTGATCTTGTTTGATTCTGTGAGATATGCTTGACGGTCGACAAAGCGCCATCTGCATGGTAGATAAGTATATCAGATTGACCTTGGCCGTTTTCTGTAATGAGTCCTATTCTGATTCATAGACTGGATTTCTCTCGAAGTAGGTAGTACTAGGTTTCTGGTGTTGTAGAGTATTGAGGAGATGCCCTGTTCATGCTCTGCAAATTGTAACTCCAAGAGCATTTTTCTTTTCTGATGAATGACTTACCGGTTGGATGTTATCCAACTTGAAGAAAATTGAGCGGCGCTATTCCTTCTCAGAACCTGTATACTGCGGAAACTATACCCTCTTTCTTTTCCGCTTTAAGGCTTTTTCTCTACGTGGCTCTTTCAGAGCAACATCTGTTTTCATCTTTCTTTGTGAATTAAAGGCCAAAAATACGTGTCTTTTCTTGAATAGGAGGGTTTTCAAAAATTGAATTGTCCAAGAACCATCTAATTTTTGGGCCAATTATGCGGTCAAGTGAAGAAATAATAGAGTCGTTCATTGATGTCGGTAGAGTTTCTGTCAAGAACACTCAAAGAATCAGGAGAAGGTGAGCCGGTTCAGAAACATGAGTGGGTGCCTCTCTAAAATTCCTTCCTTTTCTCTCCCTTTGTTTTTTTGTCTTGACCCAAGAAGTGAACTTTAACCAGATTCCAGATTAGACGTGCATGAGAAAATGCCTGAGGAAGCACTCACAGAAGATAGTAGACATGGTGGAATAATGGAGTTGGGGCAATTGCATTTTGCATTTTGGCAGTGTTATTATCTGCACGAACGACACGCACTGTGAAACTGGTTAACAAAGGGTTAGATGCTAGTTTTGTGATAAAGGCTTGTTTGAATAAGGTAGAAATGCTACATTGTTCTTTTTTGGATCGTACTCTATGGTTGAGGAGAGAATCTTCTCTTCATTAGTATATTGACGGGGAGCGAATCTTGCTATAAGTGACTCCCCTTTGAAGAAGCCAGATGATTTGACTGAGAATCGGAAATGCCGAGAGACGGCAACGTCTCGCGGAACACCAATCCAAATTGATCCTACGTTGTCAGTTCTGTCTCGTAGGGCATTGTCAAAAGGTGTAGTCGGAATCTCGAAACTGATCTTCAAAAATTCCAAGACTGGCCTTTCCTTGGCCAGGATCTAGTGTTGCGGTCCCGTCTTTAAGCCTAGGGGCAAGTATAAGTCTGGTTCCAGTTTAGGAATTGGACTGAACTGGCTAGCTTTGAGAGGTTATTTGATTCTAAGGCTTTATTGATTTCGCGAAAAATAATTTCTTAAAAGATATTTTTTGTATTTTTCGGTGTTCGTTTACCGAAAATGCATTCATTGGGGAAAAGTTTTCCATTAAAGGGTTTTTAAATTAGGAAAAAAAGTTTTCTACTTTTGAAAAGTGGAAAACATTTTCCTCTCTTAATTTTTCTTATGTCACACATCTACAAATCATTACTTAATCCTCCCCTTTTTCTTCTTTTTTTATTCGAATTATTTTTTAATTTTCTTTTTCTTTTTTTTCGAATTATTTTTTTTCTTTTTCTTTTCTATTTTTTTTTTTTTTTTCCATCTTCTTCTTTCTTAGCTAATCGTCGGTCATTGCGACGAACCTCAAGCTTATCGATCTCAAACTCGTGCTCTGCACTCTTGCTTATTATTTTCTTTATTTACTTTACTTTGCAGTTGTACATTGTTTAAGTAAAATGCTTTACATGCTTTGCTTCTTTTTTCTTTTATTTATTGGAACATAAAAGACGTAGGGAAAACATGCCACTCAATTGAAAGATTCTTATTAGAGCTGTACATGCTTTGCTTTTTTTTCTCCTTTGCAACTTTTTAAAATCCGCACGATTATTTTATAGAGTAGATAAGCATTTGGTGACAATGAGGGAACAAAGATATGAAGTAAGTTTGCTCGAATTTAAAAGCAAGTTCATATTTGATGGATTTATAGGTCGGTAAGTGATGCATGCATAGATGGTGAAATCTTATAAAATATTTTCCTTACCGAATTCGACGAAACATTTTCAGATTTAAAGCCGAACACCAAAAAATATTGTCATTTTCTTGGAAAATGACTTATGGGAAAATATTTTTCGGAATTGGCCCATTTTCCGTGAAATGAAAGTGTGGAGTTGAACCACGCGGACCGGACCAATAAGCATTTATTTATAATTCCTTTTTTCTTAAAGAGATAGATGCTTGGTTGCATTTTTTTTTTTTCTAACATTTAATAGAAATAGGGTAATGACTACAAATATATATTCAAAATGTATTTTTATATTGTTTAACATATGGAGACATGATAGAGATCACAAAATTGATGATCACCAATTGATCCCGATCATGTAAACATTTATCTAACGAAAAACCGAAAATAATGCTTTTTTTTTTTTTTTTTAGCTTTTAATGCTAGGAAACTCCCAATTGCAGCTCTATAATTGAGAAGCTGCATATGGAAGGTACAAACAAATATGAGTGTTGGACACCCAAATTGCCAAAACTTGGCATGGGTGGACACTTAAATGCCAAAACTTCCAAAGTGTACATTTAAGTGTTAAAATCAAAGAAAAAATGAACAATTATGTGTCAAAGGTGTGAATTTCCGACCAAACTGCTGACGTAACATTATTAGGCGACTATTTTTACTAATGTGGCAATTATTTTCAAAATTATTATCCATGTAGATAGGGCGAACGTTAAATGACGTCATTTTGGCATGGTTGATAAACGATGCTGTTTAGCGTATCGAATCAAGCATTGTCTCACGCTCATTGTCCATCTCACGCTCGAGTCTTCGTGCTTGGTTGTTGTTCTCGTTAAGGCTCTATCGCCGCTTGCTGTTCACTCACTGTCACTCGACGGTTGCTATTGTTGTTGAGGTCTAGGAGTTGGTGCAAGCTGGTGCAAGCTAGTGCAAGCACCAGCACCTTGCAGCAGCACACCGCCACCGTTATGATGGTTGGTGGTGGTGGCTGGTGATCGTGGTGGCGGCTGGTGGTCGTGGTGGCTAGTTCGTAGTGACTAGATTTAAGGTTTTTAATTTGGGGGATCATGGAGATGACATCGTTTTGCATATTGATTGTTGAGTAGACAACTCTGGCGAGCCACGTAGAATACTTTTATTTTTAAAAATAATGCAACGTTGGATTTGCGGCTAGAGTGTCCAATTTTCAAAAAAGAATAGCACGTAAGTGTACATCTTGAAAGTTTTAATACTTAAGTGTCCGCCCGTGCTAAATTTTGACACTTATGATATACTTTTGTTAAACAAAAACTGATGCAGAAAAAAACAAAAAGTAAAGTGAAGTTATTGAATTTATCGGAACATAATGCAAGTACAATTGTTCCAGTAGATGGTGGAAGCACGATTATCAAATGTAAGCAAAAGACGATGCCAGGCTTTTGGAGTTAAAAGATATGGAGAATAGAAGAAGGCTTGGCTATTTAAGATTGTTTCTTGGCTCGTGACTTCCCTTTTCACAATAAATTGACTATAATATCCTTTGCTGGTCTCATTTCTAATTTAAGATTGTTTCTTGTCTTTTTTTTTTTCTTCTTTATCTTTTATGTCAATTTCACTAAAAGACAAAACTACACACATTCCTTTTAAATAACTTTTTTTCACCCTAATCACTTCTTCCTCACCCATTACATTCACCATTTCCTTCATTATCTCTTTGTTTGAACTTATTATCCATTATTATTTTATAAGCAAGCACTAATCATATATTGTATTAAAGAAATGTTAGTTCCATCTGCAAATTTGTGTACTTTATTTCCCTAGATTATCCCCACAATCGTGAATTTTTTGACTTAAGATTATTTCTTGCTTTTTTTTTTCCTTCTTTATCTTTTATTTGAATTTTACTAAAAGACAAGACTATCCACGTCCTTTTCATATACTTTTTTTTTACCCAGTCGCTTCTTCTACATCCATTACGTTCAACACTTCCTTCACTTTTGTCTTCATATGAACTTATTCTATATTATTGTTATATAATCAAACACTAATCATTTATCAGATTAAAGAAATGTTAGTTTCATATGTAGATTGTTTACTTTATTTCCTCAGATTATCCTCATGATCGTAAATTTTTCAACTTCAATATTATGGTACATGCATGCATTATACACAATCTACTCATTTTTCATTATATTATTATTTTTTTAGTGTAGTCACTATTGAAAACAATATTATTTTTTTGCTTAAGTGTATTATTGATGATAAAACCATGAATGGCAAACAACAATTAATCATGTCAACAAGTTCATTTGAAATTTTACTTGGGAATTTTCTAACATAAGAGGATCATTTGAGTAGTGTGGAGATGCATCTTCTAGCTCAAGATTATGTTGTCTCTATGAAAAGTTCAAAGAAAGACATATATGTTTTCTTAGTTGTGACTAGGGAGATAATTATCATGATCAACATAATATTTCTATTGAACATTAGAGAAGAAAGATCGGAACTCATTTGATTAACTATCCTTTGGAAATGTGTTGCTATAAATAGAAGAACCGTTTAGGGTTACTCAAAATTTTTAATGCTTACATAAAAATAATTAGAAATTTGACTATTAGATTCACTAAACAAAATAAAAATTAAGTTGTTAAAATACATGGATTACAACATAATGACACATACTAAAGTTATAATTGAATGAAATGTGTACTAAATCCTAGTAAAAAAAGAAATATACAAATCATTCACACAATAATTAGCTTTTTTGTCAAATAATTAGTTAGCTATCTACCAAATAATTATTTTTTAAAAAAGAGGTACACAAATTTTGTTTCAAATGGAAAAAGAAAAGGGAAAAAAAACCAAAAACGAAGAAAAGAAAAAAGCAATAATCTTAAATCAAGAGTAGACCCCATTTTTAAGCTTAATAAATGTTATTTGAGAGGAGTATGAGTACTTTTGTTTCTAGTAAAATTGAAAGGATAGAAAAAGAAGGATAAAAAAGGCAAGAAAAAAAAAATCTAAAGTCAAGAGTAGGCCATGGATAATATAGTTAATTAAGGGAGTGTCGGGAGTTAATGGGGGGGGGGGGGTAGCGTGAGTTTAGAAGAAACCGAATAAAAAGAACAACTAATAATATGAGAATAAAAATCGGAATCCAGAGCCCTTAGAAGGATGTGGACCTAAAGATAAGTGAATCTTGTTGCCAATTTTGCTGATCATCACTGTAAAAAAAGAAAAAAAAAGAATTAGCTCTTATCTTCCCAAGCAGATGGAACTGGATATGGAAAAAGCAACGGTTACCCGTTTTTCACCTTCATTAGGACATCTTCGTCATTAATCTGACGTCATTAATCTGAAAGGAGTGTGGGGGCAGTGTCGTGCGACTCTATGGAGAGGAAGAATCCGAGTAGTTTCATTGACGACC
This sequence comes from Eucalyptus victrix, assembly GCA_016097545.1. Classification (NCBI taxonomy): domain Eukaryota; kingdom Viridiplantae; phylum Streptophyta; class Magnoliopsida; order Myrtales; family Myrtaceae; genus Eucalyptus; species Eucalyptus victrix. The sequence continues at coordinate 53,503,761 of CM027842.1, forward strand.
ATTTTTAGTCTCGTCTAGGCGGCCAGAGAAAAGCAAGCGACAAACTTGATGGATAAGAATTGTGATCATCTCACGGCATTGTCTGCGTGGTTTCATTGACGATCATTTTAATTCTCGTCTAGGCGGCCAGAGAAAAGAAAGCGACAAACTCGATGGATAAGAATTGTGATCATCTCACGGCATTGTCTGCGTGGTTTAATTGACGACCATTTTTATTCTCGTCTAGGCGGCCAGAGGAAAGCACGCGCCAAACTTGATGGACAAGAATTGTGATCATCTCACGGCATTGTCTGCGTATTTATGCTGGCATCAGCAAACAAGTTCGCAGAGTTTGGAGTCTATGAGAGTAAAGAGAGAGTCCAAAGGAACCCGAGGCGAAAATGGAAATGAGGAACAAGATCAAGGAGAGAATCGAAGATGGAATGGAGCTGTTATGTAAGAAGGTCGACCCAGAAGATCTGAAACCTGGCGATCACATCTACGCGTACAGGCTATACGGCTTTTATAGTCACCATGGTCAGTGCTCTTCAAACTCTCTAATGCTTGCTTATGAGATCTCTTCTTCCCCCTCCTTTCTCAATTGGGTTCTTTTCTATTTCTTTAATTGGGTGAAGTTTCCTCTTCAGACTGATTAAAATCAAAATTGTAGCTTCCTTTTCTGTCTCCCCTGGCCCAAAAGCAGGGTTATGAGGTGGAATTTGCCGAATAATTGGCCCAACGAACGGAGCAGATGGTGATGCCAATTGAGATCTATGATTAGCATTTGAAGTTAGACACAAAAAAATACATGCCTTTTCTGAGTCAAAATGAGTACTTTATGGTTTCTAGATTCATTTCCTACGTTCTGTTAAACTATTGTAATAATTCGGATGATTTCTTTGGTGTCATCACTTTTTGTGTTCTTTTCTTGTTATGCTTGTATTGTCATTTTACAATGATATGTCGTTTATATTAAATATATATATATTTATTTATTTATATATATGATATGAAGTGAATATATCCGACTTTAATAGTGTGATTCACCAAACATTGGATAAGATATAGAAAAATCTCGGGATTTCATATTCTATCATATTCAGTCTTATCCTAGTTAGAAATCCAAACAATCAAACGTTGTGTTTGGCAAGCAAGATAAAATTCGGAAGAAGATATGATTTATCCTATCCTACGTTTGGTACCTGCTCAAGATAAGATAAAATCGGATATAAACGGGATATAGACTGGATAAAATTATCTTATAGGGGAGATGGGATAAATGTGGATATGATTTCTAATGTCTATAATAAAAAAATTATTTTTCTCGAATAACAAACTTATTGAAATAAAAGAATTAAAATTATATTTCAAAATAAATATTATTTGAATTATAATTTAAGAAATTAAAAAAAAAATTAAAAATTATTTTTAAATTTAATCTTATTTTAAAATATATATTCAACTTTAATTCTATCTTATAATATACATTCAATCTATAAATTATATATTTACATTGATTATATATATTTGATTAAGAATGATGAAAGGGGAAAAAAAAATAATAAAGAAAATAATTTTAAAAAGAGGAAAAATAAAATAAAAATAAAATAAAAAATTAATTAAGAAATAGTGTCACGAGAGATTTTCACCATCTCCGTTTATAAAGTTTTAAATTAATTAGGCAAGATAAATTTATGTTCCGCACTGTTTTAGAATAGAAACCCGTTTGATAAACCTACTCAGTTTTTCTATTTTTGGAATAAATTTCTATTCTAGAAATTGATTTGGAAGAGAAATCAGAAATAATTTCTCCCACTAAATCCTAATTTCGGTGAGTCCTCCCTTATCTTCTTTACGTCTCTGCCTCCTCCTCCTCCTCCTCCGCCTCTCCTCATTTTATTAAAAAAAAAAAAATAAATTCATTTTATTCATTTAAAAATAAAAATAAATTTATTAAAATAAATAAATTATTTTTATTTATCATTTTATTTTTAGTTTATTAAAATAAATTTATTAAATTTATTAAAAATAATTTATTTATAAATAAAAATAAAAATAAATTTATTTTATTTGCCTTGAGTGTTTTGCCAAATAAATTTATTTTTATTTGTAATTTTTTCATTTTAAAATAAATTTATTAGTAAAATAAAATAAAATAAAATATAATAAATAAAATAACTTTATTTTAAAGGATATTTTAATTTTAAAATAAAAGGATATTTTTATTTTATTTTTATTCTTTATTTTTTTGTTACTAAATCATTTTTATTTTTTATATTAAAGGTTGTTGGTCGTCGCCTTCGCCATCCGAAAGAAAGAAATTTTGTTTGGTTATCAAACGAATTTCTATTTTTAGAGTAGAAATTTTGTGTCGTTATCAAACGGTTATTTTTGCTTAGAAACTCTTTTAGAAATAGAAATAGAAAAATCTATTTCTGTTCCAGAAACTATTTCTGGAACAAAATGGTTGTCATGCGCGCCCTTAATGAACCAAGAAAAAGAAAGTTGATGTAAAGTCAAAGGCCTATGGTGCAAAGGCCTGCTTTATGTTGATTTGCTAGCAAACCTAAACCAGATCCTACTGCTATTGGTGTTTAATTCAATCTCTGGGGCAAATATGTGGTTTACTTTGTGTCTCATAATTCACTAAGTTGTATCCTAAACGTGCTAGGAATATATGTGGGAGGCGGTTATGTGATTCACTATACTAGCACAGAGAACAAGGAGGCCATCCTCTCACTTTCTGGAGGAAAACCGGAAACCATGCGCCGCCTGTCCAAAATGTGGGTACCGGAAAACACTGGCCGCGGGGTCATTAGGACGTGCCTCGATTGCTTCGTCAACACGGCAATAAGTTTCATTCCATCCATTACTTCATGTATGGCGCACCGCGATGGGGCCGTCTCCTGAAGAATCCGGGGACTTGCAGCACCCTTTCCTGTGACAGATCCCCTGAACAAGTAATCGAAGCTGCTTCTAACCTTCTTGGGAGCAATGAATTTGGTGTTTATCACGTCATTACTAATAACTGCGAACACTTTGCGACTTACTGTAAGACAGGTGTAACTGCCAGTGAGCAGGCGGCATTTTATAGTGTTTTTGAGAAGAAGCTCAGAAATTGTAAAGAATGGCTCTAGAAGTTTGTCGAGTAATCTATTTTGATGCGTCCAGAGTGCTCGCACTCTGGCGTTCATTGCATAAATTCGAGATGCTCTATCCAACTCAGTAGCAGCGGTATGTAGTTTATGGTTCATATCTCCAATTAGAAGCACAATGCAAACTGGCCGCGATGTTCTTGCCTTGTTTTTTGCTTCCTTTGTTCTCGCCATTCGCATTGAAGAGCAGAGAGTGTCCAGCTCCGAATTTTTATTTTTATTTTTTTATTTTTGCGTTGTGCTAGTGATGTAGACTTACCTATAACGATTTGATCTCTTTCTTCGGTGGACAAGAGCTTGTTGAGCGGTTCATTTTACTTGCTCGATTTAAATTCTTCCACCATCTCCAGAGTTTCATATTGGTTTAGGAAAGGAGGCTATTACATACAAAGTCGCTTGATTGTGGCATAGCTTCTGGTGACAGCGACTGAAGCGCAATTGTACATTTTCTTATTCGTTCTTCCTAACTTCTGCTCTGTCTTAATGCTTTTAAGTTATTTGTGTTAATTCTCATGTTCTTGAAGTCTGACATTCGGCCTTAGACTCATTGTTCAACAAGAAATGCCAGGTCTGACCTCTATTTTGCTCTGTAACTGGCACTCATCTTGCCTATGTTCATCAGCAAATTAGTCTGCTTTAGCTAATACATCTCACCTAAGTTTCCGTGACTTCTTTTTAATTATCTGTTTTCAAAATTAAGCTACATGGAATGTCTTAAGGAACATTTCCTCCCCAACACCCATACTAACTCTCCGAGTTGAAGAACCTTTTTTGGGTTTTAAGAATTAGTTGGTTGCATGTATGGATGGACTGCGACATGCTCGATCCGAGAGATCTCATATGAAAATTTGGAGAACGCTCATGAGACAGCAAAATGTGATTAAACTAAATTGGTACAAGACTGTCCGCATTCAATGCATGTTTGTCAGGGAAGAATGTAGAGCAGAAAGTTTCCAACTCTAGACCGAAAATTTCTTCTATGCACTCAATATCTGTAACCAGGATTTAGATTAATCAAAATTGATCATAAACTTATTTCGTAACTAGTATATAATGGGTTGAATTGTTATATGAGTTAATTATATTTAATAAATGAGTCATAAATGGATTTATATTTTATTTAGACTGAATCCACCTCTATGACTCTTTTCATTATTTCTTCCCTTTACTCACTTCACACTCTTACCTCGATTTGGGTTTGAGTTTTCTAGATTTAGTTAAATATGGAATTGTTCTAAGAATATAGGTTGGGTCGAGTTTGGTCTATTTTGGTTGGTCATTGTTGACCCGACCCAACCTTCTAATGAGTCTACTAGATCCTATCTTAACCGTTGACTTGTGTTTAAATTGAATATGTGTGGACTTTATTAATTAAATGGTTCGGATGCATCTGGACGCATCAAAATAGATTCTTCACTAATTGGAAACATTGGTTGGGATTATCAATGGTCAACAAGTTGTGCTAACCTAGACATGGCATAATGGGGCCCATGTTGGGCCGGGCCCATTTGGACAAAGTTGTGTGGGGACAATTGTTTGTAAAATCTTAAATTTATTGCAATTTAGTCACAAATTTTTAAATTTGTAAATTGAGTTTTAAACCTCTTCACATTTTACCAATCAAGTTAATCCATTCAATTTTTATTGGAATTTGCTAACATGGTCAACCATTTTAATAACTTTTTAATATTTTCGATTTTTAATAACATTTTAATATTTTATTTTTCATTTTTATTTTTTTTTTTTTCCCTTCCCTTCCTCTTAACTAATCATCAAGCCTTGGGTGAGCCTTGTCAAGGGTGAGCCCCTAGCCATCCACTACCTCTAGTTAGCCATTGAGGCCTAGCAACCAGTTAGAGGGGGAAGAAGGGAAGAAAAAAAGAAAAAAAAAAAAAAAAGAAAAGAATAAGGAAAACAAAAGTAAGAAATAAAAAATTAAAAAAATTATTAAAAATTGTCCATATTAATGTCATCTGTGCCATGTAAGATGGCCGAGACGTCCACATTAATGAATTATTATCTAAATTGGCCAGATGGACTTAGTTGACAAAAAAAGAAAAAATATTTAAGACTCAATTAATAAAATTGAAAGGTTTATAACTAAATTGGTAAAAACGTAATAAATTTAGGACTTTTAAGACAAATTTCCTAGGTTATGTGCCAAGTACAATCCCTTTGGTCTTAAGCATTGGCCCAAGAGGAAAAAAAAGAAATGAAAAAAGAGTCCAATAATTGGACCATAGGCCTTTGAAGCCATGGCGATTCGGCCAACTTAAAAGAAAATAATAAATTTTCCTATAAAGTAGAGGTCTCTTAATGATGTTTTCATCTTCATCCATCTCTCACAAGTAGATTGGTTCATCAAGTCGGGACGAGAATGGTCCCATCCAAATTGATCCATTTATGTGCAATGCAGATTTGATGATCCATACTTGCCTTTGAAGAATTGGCACTTCCATAGATCTACTCATTGAATTAATGAGGGGATTTGAGGGTTAGTTTTGGACTGGGGATAAAGGTGGTGAAAGTCCTGGCTAGGCCATCAATAAATCATGAAATGGATTTCAGCTTTAAGTTAGGTCTTGATAAATCGCATGACATTTATTTCAACTGTTTATCCAGCGGGTGTATATCTTATCAATAACGACAGTTTTTGTTATTTTTTAAATGATGAAAAGTCCTGAATTATACTAACGCGTTACACGTCGTAACCATGAGCAAAATCATTAACTGCAAATTTAGAAAATCTTATGATTTGAAAAAATAAACGTAGGTGGTCCAAACGAGGCATAGCAATAGAAGTCCAGGATGATGATCTCATGACCACTCCCGACCTAGTCCCTCTCTCTATTTCATCGTCGTCCTCCTCCTCCTCCTCCTCCCTCTCCTCTCTCTCTCTCTCTCTCTCTCTCTCTCTCTCTCATATCATTGTCTCGCTCAAATTAAACCCGACCAACTCAGGAACCGGACCAAGCAGGCCGATTTCAAGTGGTTACTGATTCAAAGTGCAGAACTGAACCACCTAAACCGGACTGATATGCTTTCTTATATATATAACCTTCAACAGAAATAGAGTGATGACCACAAATTTGTTTGTCCATGTATAGGCATTTTTATATTAATTAACATATGTTGATACGATCTATAAAAAAAGAAGAGCATATGTTGATACGACACCCTGAAATAAAGTAATGACTACAAAATCCATTGGAGAACTGGTCGATCACCAATTAATATCGTAACCCTAATAATGTAAACATTTGTTTAACAAAAAATTTAAAATAATGCTCTTTTTTTTTTTCAATGTTGGGAAACTCCCACTTGTAGCTTCGTAAGCTTTGTAACCAAGAAGATGCACATGGAAGGGACAAACAAAAACTGATGCAGAAAAGAATAAAAAGGAAAGCAAAACCATTGAATTTATTGGAAGATAATGAAGGTGCAATTGCTCTAGTATATGGTTGAAGCAATATCACTAAATGTAAGCGAAAGGCAATGCCAGACTTTTAGAGTTCAAGATACAGGGAATAGAAGAAATCAAAGAAATAAAAACAACAAAAACATGAATTTTATTCTAGGATCAGGTGGGCTGGTTCCCGATTTCACGAAAGGGGAACTGACCCCGCCCGATCTGGTTCTGGGTTTTAGGTTAAGAATCGACACACCTTAGAGTTGATCACCATTATTTAATTCCCAAGACTTATAAGCATCTACAAGAATCCTATGCCTAATTCAAATTCAAGGGGAAAAAGGTACGCTAAATTGGAAATAAATGAGTGCAGCATGTATTTTGAAGAATTTTTGAAAAACAAATCGGCCTTGTGTCCACGGCACTTGTGCAACAAAGTCATACATAAATTCGGCATGAAATAAGAAATAAAAATTTGGAGGAAGGAACTTCCGTACCGAAAAAAGTAAATTGCTATTCTTTATTCGAGAATAATATGAGAATAACAATAGGAGTTGAGAGCCCTCGGAGGGATGTGGACATAAAGATAAGTGAGTCTTGTGCCAATTTTGCTAACAATCATTGATTAGAAAAGAAAGTAGAAGAAGTAACTTTTATGAAAAAAAGCGTCAAACTAAATCAATTGTACTGATGCCAGTTTAGTTTTAAACCTTTTGATGGTGCTAATTTAGTTTTAAATTTTTTAACTTGATGGCAATTCAATCCTAAACCTTTTAACGAGGCTAATTTAGTTATAATTTTTTTTTGAATTAATACCAATTTAGTCTTAAACGTTTTAATTTGGTGTCAATTCAATCAGTCATTCGGCTAATTTTGGCCGAATTTTGCTAGAATGAAGGTTAGCTAGCTTAAGTGGTACCATTGGTGCTAACGTAAACAAAATTTAATGATGTTTTAATAGCTTTTCAATTTTGTTATATTTTTTTCTCTCATTTCTTCTTCTCCCTTTTACCAATGACCAGCCACTAGCCATTGGCTCTGGTCGGGAGGGTTGGCCTCACCTAGCCATGACGAGGCCGAGCTTGGTTATTGGCCTTGCTGGATCTAGCCTAGGCAAGGCTAACCTCGCTTGGCAAGGGCGAGCCCTGTGATGGCTCCCATTAACAAATTATTAAAAATTGACCACAACGGTGTTGGTGGAGTCACGTAGTCACATTAGCAATATTTTGCCAAAATTAGCCAAGAGGACTGAATTGGCACCAAATCAAAATGTTTAAGATTAAATTGACACTAATTCAAAATGTTTATGATTAAATTAATATCATTAAAAGGCTTAGGACTGAATTAACACAAAGTAAAAATATTTAAGATTAAATTGGCACGATTTAGGACTAAATCAGCATAAATAATAGGTCTATGACTTTTGTGACATTTTTCCTTGCTCTTATCCTCCCAAGCAGATGGAATTGGATATGAAAAAAGGAACAGTTACTTGTTTTTCACCTTCATTGGGACATCTTCTTCAGAAGTGTGCGGCCAGTGCTGTGCGACCGCGTGGAGAGGAAGAAACTGAATTGTTTCATTGACTGGACCATTTTCATATCATCTGGGAGCCCGGAGAAAAGTAAGAACCAAACTGGATGGACAAGAATTGCGATCATCTCATAGCATCGTCTGTATATTTATTCTGGGTCGCAGTGCCGTCTTCCATAGGCAAGTCTTTGAGAGTAAAGAGAGAGTCCGAAAGAACCTGAGGTGAAAAGGGCGACGACGGACCTCTTATGGAAGAAGGTCGACCCAGAAGATCTGGAAACCTCGTGACCACATCGACACTTACAGGCGATACGGCTCTCATAGTCACCATGGTCAGTCTTCTTCAACCCCTTTATTGCTTGCTAATGAGATCTCTAGATGGGTCGCTGTGTGAGGGATCGACGGAGGGAGCCATGTCTTGCGTCGTCCGGGACTCCTTCGGCAGCCTCATAGATGGATTCCCGAAGACAGTCCGGGCGGAGACAGCTCTGTAGGTGGAAACCCTAGGTGCTCTCGAAGCCTTGAAGTACTCGAAAGAAAAAGAAATCGGGGAGGCTGTCGTGGAGTCTGACAACCAAGTTCTTGTCAACTACTTGAAGCGTGAAGAGCAGATGGACTGGCAGGCACGTGCGGTGTCGTTCGAATGTAAAGCTCTTCTGTAGCAAATGCCGCTAGTGGGCTTGGTTTGCTGCCCACGATAAGCTAATGCAGTGGCGCACTGGGCCGCGCGACATCAACGAATGAAGACCATCCCTCCAAACTGGCGGGCCTCTCCTCCTTCAGGCCTTTGGGCTCTGTTACGTGTTGATGCCCCAGCTGTGGGTTTTGGTGCTTCTGTCTTATGATATAAATAAAACACCTTTTTCAAAAAAAAAGAAAAAAAGAGATCTCTTCTTCCCTGTTATTTCTCAATTGGGTTCTTTTCTCTTCTCTAATTGGGCAAAGCTTTCTTTTCAGACTGATTAAAATCAAATTTTAAGCTTCATTTTCCGTCTCCCCTGGCCCAAAAGCAAATAGACCCAACAAAAATGGAAGATGGTAACGCCAATTGGGAACTATGATTAGTATTTGAAGTTAGATGCATAAATTGCATGCCTTTTCTAAGTCAAATGCATACTTTTTGGTTTCTAGATTCCATTCCTACATTCTTTTAAACTACTTTTTTTTTTTCTTTTATTGTTTTGCTCGTCTTGTCCTTATAGGTCCTTACAACTTCACTGGAAAGCTTATGACCGAGAAAAAGAAAGTTGAGTGTAAAGTTATTTGAAGGCCTATTGTGCAAAAGGCCTGCTTAATCTTGCTGCTAGCATGTAACCCAGATCCTACTGCTATTGGTGGTTTAATTCCATCTTTTAGGAAAATCTGTGGTTTTATTAAGTGTTTCATAATTCACCAAGTTGTATCTAAACATGCTAGGAATAAATGTGGGAGACAATTACGTGATCCACTTCACCAGGATGGAGGGCAAGGAGACCATCTTCTCACCTTCCAGAGTCGAACCAAAAACTGTGCCCGCCTGTCCAGTATGTGGCTACCTGGAAAACACTTGCCGCGGGGTCATTAAGACGTGCCTCGATTGCTTCTGTCGAGGCAACAACAAGAAGCTTCATATATCCATTACTTCATGTATGACGTACCGTGACTGGGCCATCTCCTGAAGAATGCAGGAACTTGCAGCACCCTTTCTTGTGACAATCCCCTAAACAAGTCGTTGAGACTGCTTATCAGCTTCTTGGGAGCAATGGATTTGGTACTTAAAATGTTATTGCTAATAACTGTGAACATTTCGCGACTTACTGTCATATGGGTCTAAGTGCCAACGAGCAGATGGCATTGTATGGTGTTATTGTGAAGAAGTGCAGAGATGCGAAAGAACGGCCCAAGAAGTTTGTTAAGTAGTCCCTTTCCATTAACGCTTGTTGCTTAATCTAAGATTGCTCGCACTCTGGCATATGTTGCATAAACTTGAGATGCTCTATCCAAATCAGTGGCAGGGGTATGTAGATTTTGGTTCATATCTCCAAGTAGAAGCACCATGCAATATGGCTTACAGATCTGTCGAGATTATCATCTACCCTCCCAAGTCACTGCATCCACCTGGAAGGTCAAGGAAGAAGCATGTCCGAGCAGAAGATCGAGGCTGTGTGAAACGAGTTGTGCACTGTAGTCGCTGCAACCAGACAGGCCATTTTAGTACAAAGAGTTTAGGTGAGTATGTCAGATTGACCGTGGCCATTTTCTGTAATGAGTTCTATTTTGATACGCAGACTGAATTTCTCTCAAAGTAGGTAACTACTAGGTTTCTGGTGTTGTAGAGTATTGAGGAGATGCCCTGTTCATGCTCTGCAAATTTTAACACCAAGGGCATTTTTTCTTTTCTGATGAATGACTTATCGGTTGGATGTTATCCAACTTGGAGCAAAAGCAGCCGCACTATTCTTTCTCAGAACCCATATGCTGGAGAAACCACACCCTTTCTCTTTTCTGCTTTAGGCTTGTTCTACATTGTTCTTTCAGAGAAACATATGTTTTTATCTCACTTCATGATTTAAAGGTTAAAATTACGTGTCTTTTCTTGAATAGGAGGGTTTTCGGAAATCGAATTGTTCAAGAACCATCTAATTTCTTTGCCAATTATGTGGTTAAGTGAAGAAATAAAAGAGTCGTTGGTTGCCGTCAGTGGAGTTTTCGCCAAGGACACTCAAAAAATTTGGTGAAGGTGACACAGTTAGACTCCATGTTCTGAGGCAAAGTCATGAGTGGGCGCCTCTCTAAAATCCCTTTCTTTTCCCTCCCTTTATCCTTTTGGGAGAGGAGCGAACTTTAAACAGATCTCAGATTAAATGCGCATGAGAAAATGACCGGGGACGTACTCGCGGAAGATAGTAGACACGGTGGAATCATGGAGCCCCCCACCACCAGGACCTACTGCGATAACATCCGAGCTGTTTATCTACACGCAAATCCGGTCTTTCACTCCCCATGAAGTATATATCCATTGACATTCACTTTATGCGAGATTGGGTTGCTAAGGGCCCGTTACAAGTGTAACATCTGCCTTTGGTGGGAACCGGCATTAAAAAAAAAAAAAAATGAAAAGGGAAAAAGGGGGTTTAAAAGTCAACAAAATAGGGGAAGTGGACCTTTGGCTTAAGGGGAAGAGCGAGAGCAGCTCGGGAAAAGAAAGAGAGAGAGAGAAATGAAAGGAAAGAAAACAAGAAAGGGAAAGAAGAAAAGAGGGATTTTGCTTGTGCACATCATAGGGACCTTGCCAAGCCAATTTGACTTTGTACTGCAATGCCCAATAAGTGTTTGTGTTCTTCATTCGTCCAAATGGGATAATTTTTGGGATTAGGGTTTAAATTCAGAATTAAGTGAGATTTAAGTCACGAAATTCAATTTTTGAGTTGTGGTGTTTCAGGATTTCATGGGAACGATGGATTATGTTGGTGTAAAGCCATGGGGCTTGATGGAGTTTGATTTGAAGCAACGGTTTAGTTGAGTGAAATTTTAGGATTTCGAGATTGAGATTCATATTGCATTTAGGTTTAAGTAATTGTTTTTGAGTAATTTATTAGTGCGTATGAGTCGTTTTATTAACATTTAGGCATAGTTTACCCTTTTTGTAGTTGAGATAGAGTTTTATTTGGCTTTAACAACAATTCTCATTTAATTGTTAGGATCGGAAGATTCTTGACTCATTTAGCTAGGTGTTGTTTAATTGAGGCATTTTTAGGTGAGTAGTGCTATCTTGTCAATGAATTTCTAAACCCATGTCGAGAAAGTACTAAAAATATTTGATATATTATGAGTTATAAATATGCATATTTGTTGCCTCTATGCTTAAATATATTTGGATCCTCTTTACAGACAAAGAATCTTTGTGGTGTCGGTGGATCCATTCGAATTTCTTAAAGAAACATAATTTTTGGGTAGCCCTTCAACCGTCTATTTGCTCTTGGGGCTGGAAGAAAATTCTTCAACTTCGTAGAGGGTTTAGGCAGTCGTTTGGTTGGGAAGTTGGGAATGGGCAGTCAATCTCATTATGGTTCGACAATTGGATGCCTTGTGGCCCTCTCTATTCACTGGTCCCTGACTCCTTCTTGAATGACCTAGACCTTCCTGTGCATCCGGTTGTGGCGACTCTCTACTCTCATGCAGCTACTTCCACCAGATTACGACTGGAGGAATGGGGTCTCTCATTTCCGACCCTCTCTTCGGCCTATGACCGGTTTGTTTGGCGCGTAGACCCTTCGGGATCGTTCTCTGTCGCCTCTGCTTGGAACTCCATCAGAGTCAAGAAGATTCGAGTCCCCTGGGCTCCTTTTGTCGGGATGGGGCCTTGGCTCCTTGTTTTCAATTTTTGATGTGGCTCATCATCAAGAATCGATTGCCGACACAAGTGCGTCTTCTTGCTTTTGGCAGGATTGATCACTCGGTCTGTATCTTCTGCAAGTCCCAGCTAGACTCTATTGACCACCTTTTCTTCGAATGTAACACCTCAGCTACTCTAGTTTACTTCTGGGCTTCTAGATGCAATTTGCCATGGAGAAATGGCACCTGGGTGGACAACCTTTACTGGGATATGAAGTTTCTTGCGGGTAAGGATTTCTTTCATAGCATCGCTCGGTTTTCCTTTGGAGCTTTGCGTCATCTAACCTAGAAGAAAATGAATGACATGATATTTCGAGGAGATACCTTAGCTATTCCTGCCCTCAAGAACCACTTGTTTAAGGTGGTCAAAGATAAGGCCATTACATATAAGAATGTCCCCGACACTCCAAGGAATCGTCGCCTTCAAAGAGGATGGGGTTTTGACCCGTCAGTTTTCGCTAATCCTCCGGTGTTTTGAGCTGTCGGGAGTTGCGCTTTTCAACAGTCTTCCCCTAGTGTTCGGGGAGGTTCGGTTTGGAGGTGTTGTGCCTGTTGCTTTGTGGTTTTCTTTTCTTGTTCTGCCGTTTGGCTTGTATGCAGCCCCCTTCCACTCTTCCTGTTTTTTATGCAGCTAGAGTGTAAGTTTTTGGCGCCTTTTGTACATTTGTCCTAAGCTCAGTAATATATTCTTACCGTTACCAAAAAAAAAAAAAATGCATATTTGTTGCATAAAATCTTGATCAAACATTTACTACGAGTTGATAGTTGTGATTCGTTTGTCAAATGATTTTGGAAAGTTGTCATGAAAGGATTTATGTATGTATGTATGTAGATATGTATGTACGTATGTATGTAAATACATATACGTTGATTCATGAATTTGGTTTATGAAATAGTTTGGGAAAAACATTGTGATATATGAAATGAATTACAGATTTGGTTTTATGGATTGTGAAGGATGTCGTTGTGGACTAATGTTGATGCTCAATACTAGTTTAGGATATCCTTGTGGGCTAATTACGGGCAATATAGATTGAAACCTTGCCTAGGGGGAAGTTTGGTCACCTTGTCACTAAGCGTTATATGTGACTATGGTTGATATCTAAGTATGAGATTGGCCAGTGAAATAGACCATTGGCATGTGATTTTGACGAAATTATTTGTTTGATATTATTGTGAAATGGATATTGAAACATATGTAACTTATTTTCTTATTATTGGTTGATATATTTTGGATTTGAGTTGAATGAGTTGTAATTTAGTTTTATAAATACGCATAATGGGTGCTCGATCTACTTAGAAGATATATGTACTACTCGTTAGGTTATGGTTGCTCATTCCATTCATCTTTTGTGTTTTTCAAATCATTAAAGGAGAGAACTATTGATGGAGATTTTGGGACTTGGAATTTGGTGGCTCGAAATTGCATCTTTTGCATGGAAGGCTAGTTGTGTCATTACCCTTATCCCCGTAGGATTTGGGGTGTGATGACGAGTTTGTCATATCTTCACGAAAGATCAATTGGTAGAGCTCCTTACAAAAATCCTCTCAAAATGAAAGCTCTTCAATTTTTAGGTCAAGATTGGCATATCCAATGGATCCTCCTCTGTGCGGGGGTGTAATAAAGAGATGGAATTCCCAATTAAAGACTCAAATTGTGATCTCTAAAATTGAGCTAACGACCCACAACACTCAACTGTATATGTTTGATTTTTTTAATTATCTTTTATTTTGTTTTTGATTTTGTAAACAAATATTTTAGTGTGCATATATTGTCCAACAACTCAATGAAACTTACTCTTTTGACTCTGCAATTCTATCTTTGTTACGATCATTACATAGATCCAATCACGTCTTTCTCATTTCTTTTCCAAAACAAAAAAGGACATAAATCCTCATGGTAAGGCTCAGCTCGCATGGCATCTTGGTTTGTCGCATGGTACACGTAACTTTCCCTTTGAGATTAAGAAATAAAATGAAAAAAAGAAGAAGAACGAAATTAACCAAATGATTAAGTGCTCAAATTCAGCAAGACAGATTTTGTGCTAATACGAAATCTCTTATTTTGTGCGGTGAGTGGATGTTTAGGCTATGGAAAGTGGTTGTCATAGTTATTATATATTAGAGAGATGAAACCAATCACACAGTAGCAATAGGATGGAGTGCAATACTTTTGGACCACTCCAATCTATCTTTGATCGTCGGATTTGCACACGATTTCATGTTTGATGGGAGATTGAGAGAAATGGACAGATCATGCGCATCCACATTTACAAACATGTCCATCCAAAGCTTATAACCTACAACCAAATTAAGTCCAGTTCAAATTGAAATTGACCAAGATTGACTGAAAAACTTGCATGTTGCATCAATTTGACATGTACAGATACAATAAGTAGTCATTATAAGAATTCACATAGACGTCTCTAGATATATATTTGTTGTTGATGATGTACCTACGAGACTGTATTATTTAGGAGAGAGAGCTCATGCCATTATTAATTATCTTCATTTAATAAGGTTCTGGACGGTTTCCCTGGTCAAATCCGCTCTCTCTTTCAACTGTATCTTTCTTGGGTGAGGCCACCTTTTTTTAACTTTATCGATGCCGACGAGAAATCTCTCATGACACGGACAATAAACAGATTTACCTAACCAAACCACATACACACATGACAATGACACCTTTCTTAGATGGGTTGCACATGACAACATGTATGTACTTTCTAGATAAAAATAATTTCTCATATATAGTCACTTAGAAAAAGATTGTTGTGATAGACACACACGAGGGTAAGTTTACTTATTACATAAACGTTCCGATTCACCAATTGTACCCAAATATGTAATTTTGCAAACAAGGCACCTAATTGCAACTCAGCAAAACTCTAATTTTTTTTCTTTAAACTAAATTTGCATCTTCTTTGAGTATAGGCATTTCTATGGACATGAAAACCTTGTCAAACCGTGTCCAATGTTGAAGCCACATTTCACCCTTGTGACCCGTCGGTTATAATATACAACTGTAAACATACATGATAACTTCATTCTCAAACCTTCTCTCTTTACAAGCATGATATGTTTGAGTATAAACTTTTACATTATTTATATAGATTATGTGCTCAAATTCAGCAAGATAGATTTTGTGCTAATATGAAATCTTTTTTTTTTTTTTTGTGTGTAGTAAGTGGATGTTCAGGCTGTAGAAAGTGGTTGTCATAGTTATTATATATTAGAGAGACGAAAACAATCACACAATAGTAATGGGATGAAGTTTAATATTTTTGGACCACTCTCATCTATCTTTGATCGATGGGTTTTACACACATTTTCATGTTTGATGGGAGATTAAGAGAAATGGATCAGATTGTGTGCATTCACACTTACAAGGATGTCCATCCAAAGCTTAAAATCTACAGCAAAATTGGGTCCGATTCAAAACGAAGATGACCAAGATCCAACTGAAAAGCTTAAATGAAGCATCAATCGAACATGTCCAAACACAACAAGAACCTAAATTGTTGGAGGGAAAAAGGTTGGTTGCATGAGATGTAAGCTCCAATATGATGTGATTTGCGGCGGGAAAAGGTGGTGGTCTTTTCAACCACCTTTCACGTCAAATTGCTGCAGAATTCAGAGATACGCCTTATGTATCAACGTGGCAAACAAGAAGGCGCTCGTAGCGCGACACGTGTTGTGCGGGACCCACGATTTCAGGCGCCATTTTGAAAATGTTTATGCACTATAGCTAGGGTTTTCAGTTCTTTCCTTTCGTCTCTCTCTACACTCGCTCTCTCTCCCCGAACGAACTCCCGACGAACTCTCTCTCTGTGCCCTAGCTTTTTCCGACCGGCGAACCACCGCGAGCAACCGACAAACCAGGAGTATACCGGCAAGACGACCACGAGCGACCGACCGGCGTGCGACCTTCCTCTCTGCCCTCCCTCTTTCCGGCCGGCGAACCATTGCCAGCAACCGACAAACAAGGAGGATACCGGCAAGACGACCGCGAGCAACCGACCGGCGTGCAACCTCCCTCTCTCTGCCCTCCCTCGCTTTTTCCGACCGGCGAACCACCGCGCCACCCTCCGGGCTTCGGATCCGCCCCGACTCGTCCGTCCCCGCTCTTCGCCTGCCTCGCCCTCCTTCTCTTCGCGGCGGACCATCGCGTGACCAGCGAACCACCGCGCCCCCCTCCAGCTCCGGATCCGACACCGGCTTGTCTTGTACGCCGGATCTTGGTGCCCGACCGCTCACACCCGCCGGCCCGTTGATCTCCGGGGCCCGCCGCATCACGATCCCGCTAGTGCTTTGGTTCAGGTAAAAGTCACAGGGGAAGGAATCAGTGACATATCAGATTGCGAGCTGAAGGGAGAGAGGGAGCTCGAAGGGCAGCTTTGCCGTCGCGCCGTCCGCCCGAGAGCCGTCCGCCGTAGCGCTCCCGTCCGAACCGTAGGTCATTCCCGAGTACATCTGCCCTTTTTTTGGTGGGGCGTCGGGCCGGAGCTCGTGGTTGACCGGGGCCGCACGATCTTCGGTCTCGGTCCCGCCCGAAATTCCGTCGTGCTCGTGTTCATTCCTCGCATGTTGTATGTGTGCTTATTGTACTGCTTTTTGCAAATATTTGTTTGTGTTACAAACGCAGTTTGATATGCTCCTTCTCGGTCTCATTGGCCATGTATTGACGCAAAATGCTTAGACACCTGGTATAATTGCTTTCTTCTTGGTGCATGTGAAACCTATCAACTAATGAAAATGTCCTATTTGGAGATGTTGGTGCAATCCCAGGTAACTAATTCGTTTCTATATTTGTTTGATTTTTCATGTCTCTATTGACATCTTATTTGGTTTAACCTCAGCGCTTGCAGCTTGTGCATCCATAACTCTTTCTTCCACTGTTTCTCCCGGATTCATGACTCAGCTGGAGCGATGATTGCAAAGTATGTCCTTTGTCATGCAATGGATTGATTTAAAAGATGAACGCCCATCTAAATAAGAAGAATAAATTTAAATGTCAAAATGATGCCGCATTGAATGAGGGAAAGCAGACACTCTTAGCTAAACAACGTTCACTTTTGTTTTTGAAAACAGAAAACTAAAAGTTTTATTCGATAAACTAAAGGGTTTATTTGCCAGCATTCTTATTCTAAATTTCGTCCTGCATCTGTCATATTGCAGGTGAAGGAAAAGATCTAAAATTGGTGGACGCCCCTGTTTCTGGTCATGTTAAAAGAGCTGCTGAGGGAAGTCGATGACTTCTCATATGGATGTGGACAGGCTTTAAAGAGTTACGGACTTGATGCCAAAGGTTTTTTCAATGCTACCGGGGTTCAGTTCAGAATTGATGCCAAAGGGTCAAGAGAAAGAAAGCCAGGCAAAGATCAAAAGATACATGACCATGATGGACTCAATGACAAATGAAGGCAAGTCATGCAAGTAATATATAGTTTAGCTGTTTATTATTTTGGCTTATGGCTGCAGTGAAAGTTTTAAATTCAAATCCTTGCCTCTCGAGCCCGATTAAACAAGTTTGATTTGTTTCGAGTTAGACAGTTCAAATCCAAAGATCATGAATGAGTCTAGAATCATGCGGATAGCAAGGGGTTCTGGTCGCCATGTCAGAGAAGTTATGGAAATGTTGGAAGAGTATAAGCGGCTTGCCAAGATTTGGAGCAAAATGAAGGGACTTAAGATCCCAACGCGGGGTGATATGAACATGCGGTCTCGAAACATGAATGCACAGCACATAAGCAGAGTTCTTCCACCTCAGATGCTAAAGCAGATTGGTGGCATGGGTGGTTTACAGAACTTGATGAAGCAAATGGGTTCTGGCAAGGATATGATGGGTATGTTTGGAGGTGGCGAGTCATAATGGCTGATTTGTTAAGTGTATCATTCAGTTGTAACCTCTGGGCGAAATTAAGCAGCCACAGTTTGGTTCCACTAAGAATTAGACGGGCCTTATTTCCTCAAGTGACAAGCCATACAGCTATGAATAGACATGGGAGAGTGAGTTCTAGTGGAAGGGTCGATGCATTTGATTTGCATTCTTATGTAACTAGTCAAAATGCTGGCTTGGAATAATTACAGGATTTTTTGTTTTTTGAGTTAGGATTATGGGAGAGCAGGTGTACCTTTTGGTTTTTTTATAAGTCAGCTGAAATGCATTACTGAAGTTTTTTGTGTGTTTCCTTCCTTTCTCGGTTGAATTTATTGATTCCATATGACAAATCTTACCTTGGAGCGCCTGGAATGGATGTTTGAAGAGCTGTCGGCTTGTTTCTCTTTTATGGCTTAACGGCACCCTTTCCTACGGTCTTGCTAATTGACAGTAGGTTTGCTCCCAAGGTGAAGTTGGTCCATCAACGGACACCACTTTGTTGCTAGAAAGGCGGTAAGTAACTAGTCTGTGAAGCTGTTCTTGAAACATCAAAATACTGAGGGAGACTCGGACATTCCTAGAGACAAAAACACAGAATGGGAAGCTTCAGCTCGTTGCGTAACTAGTGTAAGTTGCTCTTCCGTAACATTGAGAAAGCCATCAAAGCAAAATTAACTTTTGTTACTAAGAGGCAGACCTCTAATTTATAAATAATCGTGTATGCATTAGCATCAGTCTTAACAACGCAGAAGATGGGAATTAAATGAACCTCCTTCATCGATGAGTCCAGTTGAATGTAAAAGAGAGAACTAAGCTCATGGGCAAAGAAAAGCTTTAGTAATCATCCTTTTACGTGAAATTAAGATTGTTTAACTCCACTTGTGCACGTACTCATCCTCAAAAACACAAGCGGTTCATCAAATCGCAACCCATTAGTTTTTTGATGGAGGAGAATTGCTTTTCATTTGGTTGCGTTCGCTCTTCATGCAGGACAAATTGACGAGGCAGCCAAGTTTACCATCGACCAAGAATTTGGCAGGTTCATGGTACGCTTTATTTGGCCGATCCTGTCTTGTAGGGAAGACAAGATTTTGGGATATAAATTCCGAATGATCAAGATCCGTAGTTGACAATATCATCTGCATCACAGCATGTGTGTCCAAGTGCAAACTCACATGACATGCAGCATTTCTGTGGGAGACGGCCATAATAGTCAGATAAAGAGGGATGCTGTTTTTAACAGATCCCAAATTAGCTGAACTATTAAACAAAATGAAAATCTAAATTGCAAGCACAATGCAAAAATACTATGATTAATTTGATTGGAAAGGGGGACGATCTAACACATGAGCGCAAATCAAGAATCCACCAGTCAGCATCTACTGATTCAACCTCTGAATAATCATCCACACAAAGATAAGCTAAACTAAAAAAGTAGAAAAGAAAATTCGAAATTCTAAACCTAAACTTCAGCTTTCACAAATGCATTAGAAGTCTCGGACGATCCAGACTGGAGCCAGTTCTTGGCGCAAACAAGAGCTTCAAGTGTAACTGGACGCAATGAACTGCGATAACTGTCAATCTTCTTGCTTTGGGTGTCAAAGACAGCACCAGGATCAACAATCGAGATTGGTATGGACAAAACATTAGCAGCCATCTTGGAAAGAATGGGGTACTTCAGGTTATTTAATTTCCACCAACCCAATAGATCGAAGTCCTGTACCCTCGGCAGAAGAGACTCCTCCAAATATTGATCTAACTCGGACTTTGTTTGCTGGCCACTAGTGATCTCTGAAATGTAGACATCAAAATCAGAAAGCCCATCCCCAAAGGAGATGACCGTACCATCATGTGGCAGCTCTTCATGAGACACTCCTTCCTCAGGCATTCCTTCATTTGGCAGCTCTAATTTTATGATGCTCTCGGTGCCGTTCTCCATTGGAGCTTCCGGAAGAGGAAGCATGGGTGAAAAATAATCAAGAAAGAGTTCGTGAATACCATCATCAACAAGTCCCATGTCCTTTCTGGGGGATAAGTACACTAATGGTGCCATAAGTTGTGTACGGCGCTCACTTTGGTGCCAAAAGTTTCCGTCGGATCATTTAAGTGCCAAAAAATTTGAAAAACGCTCACTTTGGTGCCAACGCCGATCCGATCGGCCGGAAATCTGACGTGGCCTTTTTTTATTAATTTCTTATGCTGATGTGGCTCGCCGGAACTTCAAACGACGTCGTTTTAGCATCCTAACACCAAAACGACGCCGTTTTGTGTCTTTCCCCCAAATTCAAAACCCTAAATCTCCAAACGACGCCGTTTTGTGCCGTCTTCTTCCCCGAGCAGATTCGTCTTCTTCCCTAAAGAGATCCAGCAACATCAACAGCACTGAATCAACAACACCAGCAGCGCAGAATCATCAACACCAGTAAAAGAAACCACACATTCATCTTCGCGAGTTTTCCCCCATTTTCAATCACCTTATCAACCTTTCAAATCCCCAAATCTCCGCCTCACCACCGCTTTTTCCCAAGAAATATCGTTGGGTGGAGAGGAAATGCGACCTTGAAGAATCTCCAGAAGCATGAGCGATCTGGCCAATGGTAGCCGCGAAGATCTGGAACGCCACGGAGGTTGTCGGCGAAGCCAGCTGCTACGAAGACGGCAGCCGTGGCCTCGCCATCCTCTCCTCCACCCTCATCGTCGACACCTCCCTCTCTCTCGGGATTTTCTGTTCGTTTTTTTTTTTTTTTTGTTCTTTTGTCTTGCTGTGGCAAGCAATTACAATGGAGGTCGAGGGATGGCGGCTGAGAGACGGTGGCCGAGGGACGACGGCCAAGTGACGATGGCTGAGGGACGGCGGCCAAGCAACGGTGGATGAGCAATGGTGGACAAAAAAACCCTAATTTCATTCTCCAAATAAAATAAAATAAAAAACGGCGTCGTTTTTGTAAGGTTATCCACGTAGGATAGCAAAACGACGTCGTTTTCTTAATGAAGACGGAAAACGACGACGTTTTAAAGGCTTCTCGATTTTTTTTTAAAAATATAAAAGCCACGTAATCATTTTGGCCGGAATCTGTCGTCGGTGGCACCAAAGTGATCGTTTTTCCTCCGATTTGGCACTTAAGTGATCCGGCGGAAACTTTTGGCACCAAAGTGAGCGCCGTACACAACTTATGGCACCATTAGTGTACTTATCCCCCTTTCTGGTGCTGAACTGGTGGTGCTCACTGTCACTGCTCAGCAAATTGCATTCTTTACTAAGCCCATGACCTGTATTACCTAACCGAACCACGTGACGTAGAAGTGGTCGGGTGGTGGGTGTGAGGCGGTCAGCGCGAATGTTCCAAAGATACAGACAAGCCGGTGCCGGATCTCGAGCCGGAGGGGGCGCGGTGGTTCGCCGGTCGGAAAGAAGGAGGGCAGCAGAGAGAGAGGGAAGTCGCGGGTCCTCTCGCCGGTCCCGTGCGGTGGTTCGTCGGTTTCAGGTAATCGTCGCCGGTCGGAAAGAAGGAGGGCAGCGAGAGAGATGGAAGTCGCGGTCCTCTCGCCGGTCCCGTGCGGTGGTTCGTCGGCTGTGCAATCGTTCGCCGGTCGGAAAGAAGGAGGGCAGTGGGAGAGGGAAGTCACGGTCCTCTCGCCGGTCCTGTGCGGTGGTTTGTCGGTTTCAGTGTAATCGTTCGCCGGTCGGAAAGAAGGAGGGCAGCAGAGAGAGATGGAAGTCGCGGTCCTCTCGCCGGTCCCGTGCGGTGGTTCGGCCGGGCAGTGTGCAATCGTTCGCCGGTCGGAAAGAGAGAGGGCAGAGAGAGAGGGAGGTCGCAGAGAGGGACTTCGTCGGGAGAGAGAGCGAGTGTAGAGAGAGAGGCGCAATAAAAGAACCCGCGGCAGAGCTATAGTACAGGAAAATTTTCAAAATGGGCGCCTTTGAAATCGTGGGTCCCGCACGACACGTGTCGCGCTGCGAGCGCCTTCTTGTTTGCCACGTTGATACATAAGGCGTACCCAATATTTTCTCGCCGAATAGAGCCTGCGCAGAGATTAAGGATTCAAGTGTGAATTTCCACCGATCTTGTCAAGTGTCAATACGGAAAGTGAGAAGCAGGTCAAGCTCGTGGGCGCGAGTCCCCATCTGTTTACGCAAAGGGGCCAGATGCTCTCTCTCTCTCTCTCTCAAAATAACTATTTTGTGCATTATGTATATAGTTCGCCCAGGAACTTTGATTTTTTGAAACGACAATAACACGTGATACAATAAAACGTGTCTTGGATGCTATAAAATTGACAAAATTAAAAAAAATCTATGACTAAATATGTTATCATATAATAAATTTAGAGCTTTTTGAATAATCTTTTCCCTTTTTGTTTAAGATGGTTCTCTGTAGCCTACTATTTAAATAGAGAACTCATGCCATTATTAAGTTTATATAGTAGTAGGGTGTTGTTATGGCTTTTTACTACCGTCCTCCAACTGTCAGTGAGGTTTTTCGGAAGATTTCCTCAATCCAAATCCGATTTTTTCTCTCTCTTTACCTACTCTTAGCTACATACGTTATTCCCCCTAGTTCTGTTTACGGCCGTTCGTGATTCTCCAGTATGACATTTCTATAAGCAGCAGACGATTCAAGTTGTTGACTTACCTCTAGTTGGAGGAAGGCCTTGAAAACCGACATCCTCCTCTTTCCGTTCAATCGCTTCGTTGTTCTTCATATTTGATGCGACCTTTTTCTTTTTACTGACATGATTAAACTTAAGTGCGCAAACAACGATGTTTGGCGCTCGCTGAAGCGTGCAAGCGATGATGATTTTTAATGCTCGCGGCAGTAGAATCAATGATAGGCAGAAAATAGATTAGTTGGAGAAGTCGTCAACGGGTAGCTTGAGTGATACTCCATTCTGCATGCCCTATCATGCGCACAGCCATTTTGACATGATTAAGCAGCTTAGAACATTGTCAGTTTTTTCTATAGTGATGCCCCCCGTAATGGTGGATGTAGATTCATTATTGATGATGCCCCCGGAATGATCTGCAATATATAATATCTCAATCAGGAAATTGTTTAATTTGAAGTTGCACATTTCATCTTGATGATCCTGATAATCTATCGAACATTATCACTAAAAAGTCGGGAAATCAATCGAACATCATCGAGAGAGATTGGACATGCAATTAATGGGTAACGATTTTTCATTTCTATTTAATTGACGCGATAAGATACTCAAAGCATGCCTCTCTTGTTTATCCTATTAATCGTGGTATTTTTATGTTTGGGACTCGTCAATCAAATTTGGCTTATGATGTTTGATTGGATGGACTACATCGATTTTCAATTTAAGAAAATTTCGAGGTGTAGAACCGATTCGTTCTATTTTAGCACGAGTGTAGAATAGCATTTCCAACGGACGAAGTATACTGCTGGAATCTCTGATGCCCAATCTAGACCAAGTCGAATGGAACTTCTGAAATAAAAGGGATTGCAGTAGTTTTGACCATCTGGAATCTCTGGTCGAAGAAAAGCCCCAGAAACTATGGAACCACAAAAGTCAACGGGTCCTATCTTTAGATAAACGTGAGTCTGGGACCTCTTCCTTTCGCTGTCTCACAAAAAGGGCAAAAGAAAAACAGAAACTCTCTCTCTCTCTCTCTCTCTCTCTCTATTAGGAGGATAATTAATTTTTAAGAATCCGTAGCGACAACTAAAGCAGTTTTGGAGCATTTTGATTTGAGGTGACTAAAGTAGAGTAATATCGTAGCTCCATCTTTCCTTTGCTGGAGAAAGGTGGATGTGGGCATGTACGCTGATAGCGTCAAATTTCCAGATCTCGCAAATTGTAGAGAGGTCTTTTTTTCAAGACCTTTTTATCTATCATCATTGAGAGATCGCCTCTCGTGATAGCAAATATAGAAACCTCCTTGAAACCCTACTCCTTTTCACAAGTATGATAAAATTGTTCCAATGTAAATTCAATTGAACCCTGATTAAGATCATCTCCCACATGCTATTGCGTATGGAGGAAAAGCAAAAGGTATCGGTTGAATTCAGAGAAAGCAATGGGTCAGTGTCACCAGTTAAACCAAGCCTTATTCAACCCACTTGCTCTTTTTCGTTTAATCCTTAACTACAGAAAAAATCGATTTTTAAAATTTTTTTTTAAATTGATTTTTTTATAAATATATTTTTATAAGAACAATTGTTTATAAATCAAGCACCAATCTAAGCTTTGGTAGATTCGAAAATTTTTCCAGTTCTTTAAAAAGAGAAATCATTTTTTTGAATTTAAGCTTTGGTAGAAGAATGCTTTCCGGTTGATTAGGAAAACATTTTCCAATGACTTATTTTTTTGAGCCAACCAAACGTCGAAAGATGAGGAAAATGTTTTTCTTTGAAATTATTTTCCGTAAAACAAACACACCGCTAGTGTTCCTATCTTCTTCAAATCCTCTCCCAGGTCTCGATCAATGAAAACCCACGCCATCTCCTATTCCGTCAAAGCACACAAGGTTTTTCTATCTTTCCGTGGAGTGACAAAACCCACTTAAGTTTCTAGGCCATTATAAATCATTTCTCTTGCTGAAGTCTGACTGTTCCCTCACCTGTGTGAAAACCAGGTCTCTTTGTTTTTCTTTCTTTCCGACGGGTGACAAGCTCCACTTGAGTTCCTAAGCCCCTAAAAGTCCGTCTCTCTCGCCGAAGCCGGATTGTTCTCTTACCTTTGTGTAAACCAGGTATCTTTGTTTTTCTCTCTTTCCGACGGGTGACAAGACCCGCTCTGTCTGTTCTCTCTCACATATCATCAAACCAGACCCGACGTACCTTTTCCTTCAGTCCACTCGTAATCAATCCAGAAATGGGTTCCCAAATTCTTCAAATCCTATCCTAAGTCTCCATCTAGGAAACCTGTTCGTCTGGACCCAACAGTGCTAAGAATCCCTCACGGGAAGCTTTAGGTGTTTATTGATCCCAGAGAGACCGAAAACTGACTACCTTCCAGACGTTACCAGCGCTTAGCCTGCAGCAGAAGCTTCATCGCGCCCTTGTTAATCAGAAGCTCCTCCACCCACTCCTATTCCGCTCGCTCTTTCAGGCGTGTCAAAGCTAATCTTAGACCAGCTCATCAAGCACGAGAGACTTCGGAAGGACCCCAAAGGGATAAAATGGCGATTCAGATCATTAACAAATTGATCACATTATGGATGCTACTCTGGGGGACCACGGTCAGACAGGAAGAGCTTAATCCTGGGGATCATATTTACACTTATCGGCGGTTTCGCCTCTACTCGCATCATGGTTGGCCATTCATCCTCTTTTGCTTTTCCATTGATCTTTATCATTTTTTAGTAACATGGTTACCTGCTCGACTAAATCGTTGTTTATTATTGTTCATATTGCCGAAGGACAGTATCCGTATGTGCTTGACATGATAGTTCAACACAGCGATTATCAGTCTTGCCCTTGTCTTCTTCTTTTTGGTTCCCCTACAAGCTCTCGAGGACTTTTTTTTCCTCCCATTTTACCTTCTTCGTTCTTCCATTTCTACGGTCACCCATCCAGCCTCCTCATCCATGGCCTCATCCTCACCTTCACCAGCTCTCCGACTCATCAGTTCCCCAACGAGCTCTTCATCGGGTCCTCAACAAGCTCTCGAGGGCAAGCCGATGACCATGTCGCTTAGGGTGCGTATAATCATTTTGTTTCAAGACTAATTTCTGCTCAAAAATAATTCTTTTGTTTTGTTTTCTGGACGAGTTCTAAGCATTTGAAGACGTTTGGTAACTACTTAATATTTCTATTACAAGAATAAAAATGTATTTGGTACGACCATTATTATTATTATTATTATTATTATTATTATTATTATTATTATTATTATTATTATTATTTTGCGACTTAGAATTTCTTTTGATTTTTCAATACTTTTATTATATTTTTATCTTTTAAATTTTAAAATAAATTTATTATATTTATTTTAAAATTATTTTATTATATATATTTTTAAATTTTATTATATAATTTTATAATATTTTAAATATAAATTTATTATTTAAATTTATTATATTTTTAATACATTTTAATGTTATAATTTTACTAATTTTTAAAAAATTTATTGTAAATTTTAAATTATTTTATTTTATTTTTGCCACCGACTAGAGGAAAAAAGAAGATAAAAGAAAAGGAAAACAAAAGAGAATGAAAAGAAGAAAACAAAAGAGAAAACAAAAGAACATGATTTGGCTTGATTCCGGAATTGTTTTTAAGAATAAAGAATCAACTTTTTTCTACTTCTTAATTCTATTCCAAATCTATTATTAAGAATAAATTTGTTCTTGAGAACAAACAAAAAAGTTACCAAATGGATTTTTGTTATTTTTATGTTCCGAGAGATAAAAAAAAAATAGAATCAGGCATTGTTTGGCATGTTACTAAATAAGTCCTTAAGTAGCTTATCCTATCCATATATATATATTCATTTTACCTTCTTTGATCTTCCAATTCCATAGCTGCTCATTCAGCCTCCACATTGCCCTCCCCATCCACGACCTCATCTTTGCCTTCACCAGTACTCTGACTTATTGGATCCTCGACGAGCTCTGAAAGGACAAGCTGATTACTATGTCGCAAGCTGATGACTCTGTTGCTTAAGTGTCCGCTTACCCACATTATTTAGCCTCTGTTGTAAGACCCATTCATTTGTCCTTCCCCCCTCTCTATGCTTGTAAATAAAAAATGAAAAAAAAAAAATGGTGAGTGTTATGAAATATATGAATGAATATTCATTATATTCATCTTTTCTAAAGTACTTATTATGGTTCATTTGTATCCTACATTTTATGTATATTTCTCTATCTAATGAATGTTCATCTTTCTATCCAATATATGTATTAGTCAATATATTGACATTAATGATAAATGCATCATTCTTTTCTAATAAATAGAAGCTTAGTTTTGTCATAGTGGTGATAGAGTGATAAAAAAAGAAAATAAAATAGAGAAAATAAAAATTTCTTTCACTTTCTCTACGATCTTTGGTGTCTGGCTTTCTTTACTATCTTTGGTGTTTATCTAATTTCTCTACTTAATCTCTCTCTATTCTCTCTATTATATATTTGCAACGCAATATTTTATAATAGTGAGAAGCCAACATCTGATTTCCCCTCGGAAAATTCGAGCTGTAGATATCCAATCATAGAAAATTATCCGATATCTACATCTTTCCTTGTTCGGTCGTCTCTTTGTGGATATTCTTCTTCACATTTCCGGAACAATCGAAATTAGTTTGTATAAAAATGTCCTTCAATTAAATCATGTAAATATTGAAACTTTGTGATTCATCATCATCGAAGTATATTTTCTATTAATCTTTAATTCTCCAACACAAAGACTAATATATTACGATTCACTTAGACAACTCTCTCTCACTCACATTTATTTGCTTCTCATTCCCTATTAATCAGTTGATTATGTGGTAATTACTTGCTATGGGTGATTTGGACAACTGATTCTTTTTCTTTATTGCATGTACTCACTACTGATTCTAATAGGAATTTACGTTGGAGAGGGCAATGTCATTCATTTCACAAGAGCAGGAGCCGATAAGACTTCTCTTGATACCTTCCGACGAGAAGGCAAGAAGCTCCATTCCCTCCATTCGTATGCGTATGGGCGGCCACTACTGGAGTATTGGCTGACATGGAGGGGGAGTCGCACGATTTTACTGGATACCAAATCGCCCGAGGAAGTCATAAACAAAGCTTGGGAGCTTCACGAGGGCGATAATTTCAGCAAGTATGACCTTTTCAATAACAACTGTGAGCACTTTGCCACGTTTTGCAGGACCGGCATTCGAGCAAGCGCACAAACAGAATTAATCAGTGCTTTTGAACCGAAGGTCAAGGAAGTCAAAGACTGGGCAATCAAGATTTTCTCCAAGGGAATTAAGCTCAAGTGAGCAAAGAACCTGTCCAACTTGCCTTTCCAATCTATCTCTTTGCTAGCAATTATTGTCTGTCTTTTCTAGAGTTACTGTTGTGAACAGCAGTAAAGGGAATGAGAGTTTAGTCTTTCATATCCACTATATCCAATTTAATAGAAAGTGAAATCACACTCTATAACAGCTCCCTCTCTCTTTTTGTTTACGGGGCGCCATCAGCCCTCCTGCCAATGCAGATTATTCTAAATCCTTTCATCTTGTGCCCGGACCAACTTATGTCCTCTACAACAGCCTCGCAAAGCCTATGCTTTTTTTGACCTTCGTGCAGAAGTCAGGAAGTATGGTAAATAGAACGTTCTAGTCGGCGTAGATAATTGAATGGTATTAAATGCTCGAAATGGTTGTGTTCCACAATCCACCTTTGTATTATGTCAATGCCATGTTTTTTCTTTTGTTATTTCACTAGAAAATGTCAATGTCACGTTGGTATTAGTTTAAACGAAATATGTAACCATCATAATGAATAAATTAAAACCCTCATTTCCAAGCGTTATTGTCTTCAGATTTGACCATTCGAATGGGAGATATAATATTTGACTTTCTATCGATGACCTTATCTTATCATAATGAGGTCGTAAGGTAAAGGATGATTGATCCTTTGATCAGCAATGTGTTCTTTAATTGGTCGCAAATATGTATCATCAAAATCAAGACGTATGCGACATGGGAAATGTTGTTAAAAATGCTAAACTATACTCTATGTGACACATTTACCTTGATTTTTTTTTTCTTGTGACATCAAAAAATCCCAAACTTATGCTTGTGCGACACATTCATCCTCCATTTTGGTCAAATGATTTTCTAGTCAAAACAACGTTACTTGTATTTCGTTTAAGTTACGTAAGCATCATGTTAGCTCCATTTGCCTCTTATTAGATGTTGCTAGCTCATATCACCTAGAGGATGTGAATAGGTGATAATATAAAATCTTGACTTAAATTAAGCAGAATAAAATAAGTCAAGAGAGTAAGGATAAGAGAAATTGTACACAAGATTTTATAGTGATTCGGCTTAGATCAAATGTACGTCTAGTCTCCACATTGACAACCTATTGTCTGGACTCCATTGTATGATCAATAAGATATTACAATTTTGAGTGTAAATACTTAGTGTTAGATGATATTATCTCAATAAGTCACTCTTTTGGTATGTCTTTCATGATCACAAACGTTTGAGCATGCTAAAAACAAGTGTAAGATTGAACTTTGCTTGGACTTTGGAATTATAGATTCTAGGCCTCATCTCTCTTTTTTGCTCCTCAGTACCATGATATTCTTATATATTCTCCCACTTCCAAACTAGCTGTTGGATAGTGTCTAGATGATCATCTTCCATTTTGGTCGATGGACAGAACTAAATCAAGAAGATATAGTGGCCGATGAGTGATAATATAAAATCTCCACTTGATTTTGATCGCTCATATAATCAGAATCTTTGTTTCCATAAGTAGAGCTTCTTCGATTTGGAAATAGCTTGTCTTGAGGATTGATTCCTTAATCAACTTGATTTAATCAATCTTTTACAAAGAAGTGAAATCCATCTAGATTTGCTAGTCAATGTAGAATCTGAAATAATTCTCATTTTGTGTCAAATAAGTATCTATGAACTGAGGTTGTCATAATAGAATATGTTCTTCTTCTCCAAAAAGAGAATGTCTTGGAATTAAGAGAATATATGTGATTGAGTTCTGTCTATGTCTTACTAAATTCTGATTGAATGCTGCGGAATGTCTAAACACTCGAAATGTAGATTCTTCAAACAAAGTTTAGTGGAGAGTCTGTCAGCTTCAAAACCTTTGGGAGTTTTCTCTAACAATATCATCCATGTAGGCAAATCTTTTTTACAGTGCCCATTGATGGAACCTTGATATGGGGGGAACGTGTCACACAATTACAAGTTTGGAATTGTTTGCATCACAAATGGAAGTTTATGATAAATGTATCACAGTAAGCATAATTTGAAGCTTTTGGCTACTTTTTCCCTATTCTTTTTGGAAGAAGTTTTATATGTCTAAGGCAACTCGGCACGCTCATTATTCTACACTTGCATTCCTTGACCTTACTCTTCAAGCCCCACTTCCCACAAGTGCTTGCCTGATACACGTGGTGTTGCTTTATATATCTTCTCTATTAGAATATTTAAATAATAAACTATATTCTCATCTAAAAGCTTAAGATATAAAGTCCTACCCAAAAGCTTAAGCTTATATATAGAGGGAGACTACATGAATATAAAAAACATTTAGGACTCATTGTCAAATAATATAAGACAATACTTCAACATCACCTCTAATGGGAAAAATTACCAAAAAAAGTTATAAATATATTGCAATTGTGCCAATTCAGTCATAAACATTTTGCATTTGTGCCAAGTCAGTTTATTCAAACAATTTTAGCCGGCCAATGCTAACGTAGACATCGGCTATCTAGGCAAAGCCGACATGGTAATTTTTAATTTTTTTTGAATATTTTTTGAATTTAATGTTTTCTTTTTCTTCCTTCCTTCTTCTTTTGTTTCTCACTATGGCCGACAAGGCCTTGGTGACGGTCACGGAGCTCACCGGTGTTAGATTATCAGTGTTAGATTTTTTTACGTTAAGTGCAAAAAAAGAAAAAAATGAAAAAGAATGTAAACATCTTTATTTCAAAAGAAATTAAATTCATGATTACTATTACCGTTGCAAAACATTTTTACATTTGTAGTTTTTTAATTAACAACTTGTTTGTTTCACAGAGAAAATAGAAAAAAAAAATTAGCAGCCCCAAATTCAAAGAGCCAGTGTCAATGAACCGAGTTCTTTTTACCCAAAAGTTAGCGTTCCAAATTGATGATTTCGAGCGAATTCATCAATATAGAAAACATAAATGAGTGCAGCATGTATTTTGAAGACTTTTTGAAAAACAAATCGACCACATGTCCACGGCACTTGTGCAACAAAGTCATGCATAAATTCCGCATGAAATAAGAAATAAAAATCTGGAGGAAGGAACTTCCGTACCAAAAAAAAAAAGAGTAAATTTTTATTCTTTATTCGAGAATAATATGAGAATAAAATAGGAGTTGAGGGCCCTCGGAAGGATGTGGACCTAAAGATAAGTGAGTCTTGTGCCAATTTTGCTCATCATCACTTATTAGAAAAAAAAAAAAAAAAAGAAAGAAAGAAAGAAGAAGAAGTGTAAAAAGTCATAAACCAACCGTATCGATACTAGTTTAGTTTTAAACCTTTTAATGGTGCTAATTTAGTATTGAACCTTTTGACTTGGTACCAATTCAATCATATACCTTTTAATGATGCTAATTTAGTTATAAACCTCTTGAATTAACACCAATTTAGTTTTAAACCTTTTGATTTGGTGTCAATTTAGTCATTCGGCTAATTTTGGCCGGATTTTAATAAAATGGATGTTAGTTAGCTTAAGTGGTATTATTAGTGTTGACATGGATAAATTTTAGTGATATTTTAATAACTTTCCAATTTTTTATTTTTATTTTTCTCTCTCATTTCTTCTTCTCCCTTTTGCCAGTGATTGGCTACTAGCCACCGGCTATGGTCGGGAGGGTTGCCCTTGCCGGATCTAGCTCGGGCGAGGCCAATCCTCACTTGGCGAGGGTGAGCCCTATGAGGGCTCCCATTAAAAATTATTAAAAATTGATCATGACGGTGTTGGTGGAGTCACATAAGTTGGCAGATAGTCACATTAGCAATATCTTGCTAAATTTAGCCGGAGGGCTGAATTGGCACTAAGTCAAAATGTTTAAAATTAAATTGACACTAGTTCAAAAGGTTTATAACTAAATATATACCATTAAAATGCTTAGAACTAAATTGAAAAGTTTAAGATTAAATTAGCATGATTTAAGACTAACTTAGTATAAATATAATAGGTCTATGACTTTTTTTTGGCAGAAGTCCAGCACAAGTGCCATAACTTGGCACGCCGGGACACTTAAGTGCCATAACTTCAAAACGGTACACTTAAGTGCCACTTTTTTTTTTTTTTTCGAGTGGGACACTTAAGTGCCACCTCCAGCGACCCTTGTCGGAAATCCTACGTGGCAATATTTTAGTACTATTTTTTGCCTACGTGGCTCGCGGAGAGCTGAGTTGGCTCTCACTCACCAGAAATGACGTCGTCTGCATAATAAAAGCTCTAAATCTTCCAAAAACGACGTCGTCTCCCCAAATGCCCCAAATCTAAAACCCTAAATCGGCCAAAATCCCTATTGAAGTGCTCGAATTGAAGTCTCGAACCCTAATTTTCATTTGCCCAAAATTCCTTTGTCGAATCTTGGAAATGGAGAGCAGGACTCGCAGCAGCGCCTCAATTTCCTCTCACTGAAGCGAAGGAGAAGGCCAGCGTTTCTGTTTTTGTGGGTTACCGAGTCCAAGAAGAACATCGTGGACTCAAATCAATCCTGGGAGAAGATTTTATGGATGCGCCCGATATAAAAAAGCATCGAAGTGCAAATACTTCAAATGGATCGATGAGAAGTTCTCTGACCGAGCCACAGAGGTGATATTGGATCTACTTCATAAAAGAAAGCAATCTCCATCTGTGTTCGTGGACGACTTGGACGATGTTGACTCAATGCAAGCTCAAGTGTCTTTAGTTAAACTTTTGAAGAATGAAGTCTCAATGCACACTCAAGCTTTTTCAACTAAACCTTTCAAGAATGAAGTTCCAATGATGAAAATTGAACGAAAGTGTTACCAAGCGTGTATTATGGTGTTGTTTTGCTGTCTATTGTACTTTATGATGAAATGTAAAGTACTTGAAAATGATAAAAAGTTTCTCCGACTGCCATAGTTAAAAATGGTGCTATTCTGGATTAAACGTTGGGTTTTTTCTTTTTGAAAGATGCGAAAAAGTTTGTGCTGTGGAACAAGATCATTGTTGCTTTGTTGTTGTTTGTGCTGTCGTATGGACTTGCCATAAGTTTACCATCATCTTCTCTATTTTGATGCAGAATCATCTTCTCTATTTTGATGCAGACCAGCATATACACAAGACAAACATGAGTGATTACCCGAGTGCCATAAGTTGTATTTAGTAATCACGTAAGTGCTAGTCGCGATGAAAAAAGAATCACTTAAGTGTCAAGTTATTGTTAAAGTGATCGGCTAAGTGTCACTTGTAGTTAAAAGTGAACGGTTAAGTGCCAAGTTTTTTTAGAATAGGATTAGTTAAGTGCCAATTTTTTTGTGGGTTTTCTGTAAAAATTGCGCCAGCCACCAGCACCGGTGACACCACCAACCATCACCACTAGCCACACTACACACTAGGCGCTCCAGCCACCACCATGCTGGTGGTGTTGCTGCACAAAATACTAGTGCAAGCTGAGCCTTGCACTAGTTTGCACCAGTACACATGGTGTAAGATGTGCAACCGCACACTTGTACAGTGTGTAGGTGCAATGCTTAAGCCTATAACCCCCACCACAAACCAATAATCACCAGGCATCACCACCAGCCACACCAGCCACACCAGCACCCCAGCCACCACATTAGCACCCCAAGAACAAACTGACTACCACCAAACATCACCATCCACCATCACCAGATACACCAGCACTCCAGCTATCACCACAGAACACCAACAGCAGTAGCAACAAGTAAAAGCAGAATCCATGATAAACAACAACATAAATTGACAAACAGCACAAGATCATTTCATTGATATTTCATCAAGTCTGAGTCTGACAACATCAATGAATGAAAAACTAAAGAAAAGTTTCAAAACAAAAGATAACCATCCAGAGACTTTCTATATGCACGACAACATCATCGTTTACATAACTGTTTTTACTCCTAAGCTCCACAAATATCACATCTCATCTCATCAATCAATATGCATGACACCCCCTGTTCGTCCTCCTTTCGATGGGCCTTTCACTTATTCATAATTCTGGCACTCTTTCTAATTGGACGTGCAACTTCTTCTTCAACCTTCTCAGTATCCATGACTCAGATGGAGCTGCAAATGTCCTTGGCCGAATTGAATCAAAAGGAGCTGGAGCTGGAGCTGGGTTCTTTCTCTTATTTTTTGTTGGCACAGTTGATGTTGATGTTTTCTTTTTTGTTGGTGCAGCCGTCGATTCTTGAATTAGGCCTGAGATAAGAACTTCGAACTTCTCCCTGGCTACAAAAAAACAATAAATTGTTAGCAAAAATCTACAGCATAAATTAAATTAAATGCAGCCAATAAAACTTACATTGAGAATGACTGTTCCAGTATGCTCATCTGTATAAAGGCCATAGCCATATTGTCTTAACCTCTTCCCAAGTGCCCCTCTTGTTTGAATATGGGCGTCACTTTCAGGAACTTGTGATTTGTTGCCCATTTTTCCTGCTTTCTTGGGCCCTTTAACTACAGCTAGGGCTTCTTCGACCAATTGTGCTGGGCATCTTCTAGATGACCTTTGTGTACCTGCCCCTTCACCTGGCCTTGTTCTAGTTGTCCTTCTGTGTAGCCCTTCAACTTCAGTGACACCTCCTTTTGTTGGGCCTTCTAGTGGTACTGGTGGTGGTACTTGTGGTGCCCCTTGCAGTGATTCTTCTGGTGGCTCCTGTGATGATCCTTGAGGTGGCTCTTGTGACGGCCCTTCAGTTGGCAGTTGAGTTCCAACTTGCTTTCTTCGAACCTGAGAAAGAGGCCAAAAGATACCATAAATATAATATCGAGACATATAATAATAAAAACTGAATACAAATTGGTTGAATTTAGCACTGGGTATTTCTTTCGCTGTTGAAGAACAGTCGACTGCACTGGCCGTGATGCTGCTTGGGCTAATCCTTCAGCTGGCCCTGATGCTGCTTGGGTGAATCCTTCAGCTGGCCGTGATGCTGCTTGGGCCAATCCTTCACTTGGCTGTGTTCTACCTTGCCTTCTTCGAACAGGCTGTTCAGTTTCATGACTTACTGAGGTTCTTCTTGTGACCTAACAAACACATTACATACAAGGCCAAATAGGATATTATGTATATTTTTATGATAAACGACAAGAAAGCAACATAAACATAAAATAAATTTCATGACTTACCGGGGTTCTACTTGTTGACTGAAGAATAGTCGACTCACTTGGCCCTGCTATGTGCATTTCTCCAACTGTCTCTTCACTAGGCCCTTCACCTTGCCTCAACCGTTGTTGCTTCCTCAATTGACAACCTTTAATATTGTGGCCTGTTAGGCGACAATAAGAGCACGTGATCTTTGCACCCTACCTGCTCATTCTTTGCTGACCCGAGACCTCTCCCTCCGCCATTCTTCGTCTTTGTTTTGTCCTTCAAATTGTCTTCTTCAGTGGCAAAGGTTGAGATGCTTCATGATCTATGGGCTCCCAAAACTTGCTACTTCTAATTAGCTGCATCATGAACTGATAGGAAGCAAGATATTTTGATTTATGGTACCAATCATCGATGTAATCATCTGTATTGTCGCCCTTCAACTGGATGACACATATGGCATGTGCACATGGAATTTCACTTACTTGCCATGCTCTACATGAACACTTCCTACTTCCTAGATTGACAACATACTTATTTGCACCCTTCATTATCTCATATCCGTCATCTCCATTCCAAATGGGATGATAATGCGTACTTGTAGCCAAGTTCTCATCCAATTTCTTCACAATCCTAGGACCATATTGTCTTGTCCACTTTGCAGCCTCATCTCTTTATTTCTGCAGCCGAGTCATAACCGCAACTCGTATATCTTTAAGCATTGAGATGACTGGTTTGCATCTGGCATCTATTATCTTCGAATTAAATACTTCACAAATGTTGTTGTCGACGTTATCGCACTTGAACTCCTCACTGAAGAATGCCCTGCACCAATGCTTCGGTTCTAGTTGAAATAGGGTAGCACAACCTTCCTTTGTCAACTGAAGCAGTCCTTCTTTGGCTATTCTAAAGTCAGCCATGTTTGCACTCTTTGCTAATTGCCAAAATTGCAATTGCAGCTTATCCCTTTTATAGTTCTTTGCCCAATTTTCGTATATGTGTCGCGCGCACATTCGATGTTCAGCATGGGGCAACAACTCACATCGCGGAACCAATCCTTGCAATAATTCAAAGTAAGAAATACTAGAGCAAATTACATGTTCATATTACAAAGCAAAGCAAACTATTGACTAAATTTTTCAAAAAACAAGCATTACCTTATGTTGGTCGCTCGTGAATGCCCACCCTTCCCCGTTTGTTATCTCCAAGTCAGCCATCAGATTTTTCAAGAACCAGGACCAATTGTCCTTGTTCTCAATCTTTATAATAGCCCAAGCTAGTGGGAACATTTGGTTATTTGCATCTCTTCCAATCGCTGCCAACAATTCTCCCTTGCACAAGCCCTTCAAGAAACAGCCATCCAATCCTATAATCCGTCTACAACCAGCTAAAAATCCTCGTCTGCATGCATCAAAGCACACATAGAACTTATCGAACTTGGTCCCATTATCAGGAAGCGGTCTCTCAATCACCTCTACATACACTCTACTTGTAGGGTTTTGCAGCCTACACTCCCAAGCATACTCCCACACCTGCCCATATTCCTTAGCATACTGACCAATAAGTACCTTTATCACCTTTTGCTTTGCTCTTTTGCACTGATTCCTACATACATTGATGCCTACATGCTCCTTCACTAGCATCCTAAAGTTAGCAAGTTTCAAGTTGGGCATCACCTTGATCACATCGAAGAAGTGCTTGGACAACCATGCACTTGTTACCCTTTTGTTTTGAAATTAATGGAACAAGTGTGTTCCTCTTGGTAGGCTCTAATCTGAAAAGACCCACTCTTCTTAACAAACGCACCGTAAATCTTCCATGGACAGTTTTGCTGTGAACACCTAGCTCTTACAAATTTCTTGGTATTTCTAATGAAATCAATATTTCTTTGTGCAGCAATGGAAGAACTCAGTATAGCTTCCCTAAATTGTATCGCATCATGGAATTTCATACCTACTGACAAAGTAGGAGACGCAACAGATGGATCATAGGAAGGAAACTTACTTTTCCTTTTACGCACAGCTCATTGATCTTCTTCAACTTCGTCCTGGGAAGTTGCGATGTCGATGCTTTCTTCATAATCTATCTCCGTGACTCCGGCCAGCAACACCAACATCTGCATAGGCCTTCGCCTCTATTTGGATGAACAGTTACATGCAAAGTTGTAAATCTATCTGACAAAAAGTCCCTTTGTTTTTTCGTTGACTGTGTAAACTCCTCATCGTCGGCGTCACTTAAGATTAACAAATTTTCAGCTTCAGCCGCCAACCCTTCATCATCATCGTCATCATCACCGTCACTGGATTCAGCTACTTCCCAATCTAATTCAGTGATGGTGACATCACCCATGTCATAATCGCTCTGGTGAACATCATCTGCGCCCCTCTCCTCCCCATCCTATCCATCATAACCTACTTCATCTCCTCCTTCTCCTACTTG
This sequence comes from Eucalyptus victrix, assembly GCA_016097545.1. Classification (NCBI taxonomy): domain Eukaryota; kingdom Viridiplantae; phylum Streptophyta; class Magnoliopsida; order Myrtales; family Myrtaceae; genus Eucalyptus; species Eucalyptus victrix. Next base: position 53,541,517 of record CM027842.1, read on the forward strand.
GGTGGTATCTCTATCATCATCTTCGTCCTCACTATTGTTTTCAACAAACACTTTCGCCTCTTCGCCATGAATATAATGATATAAGATATCCTTAAAACCATTATCATCTTCCAAAACTCTCAAACAATCTCTCAAGTTTTTCCCTGGAACACAATACAGTAACTTTTGTACTCTACAAAGCAAAAATGTCACTATATCCCTAACAAATCCAATATAAGATGCCTTCTTTATATCTACAAAGATAGTATCCTCATTCCCCCCCTCATACTCCCACTCATCCTCCCCAATCACAAAATCTCCACCGTAGTAAACGATGACAGCAACATAGTCTTTATGCACCATTTCTGCAACAAAAGAGGACAAATATACAATTAACTTTTGGGACCACATTCACAAAGAACAGACAATTCCAAGTAGAGGTCCCTACACTCTTTATTAAAGAAAAGAAAAGAAAAGAAGAAGAGAGAGGGAAGATGCGGTCAGACGACAACTGCAGCTTGAAAACAAGAGGCCTCAGGACAAGGACAAATAAAAATAAATATGGGACCCGACAACTGCTTTGATTATGCCGTTGCATTTCTTTAAAATATGGAGAGATTCCTCAGCATGGGTCCTCAACAATGCAATTTATTAAAAAATATCCAGAAGTCCCCATCCCCACAACCTTCGATTCGAACATGTGCAAAGTCCAATACTCGAACCCTAACAATCACCAATTATCACACATTTCACATCCGACCACTACAAATTACTTTCACACATCACAATTCAACACCCCGAATGAATCACACATCACAAGTGGATGAGGCGACGTCGAGCCCTACACTGAGCCCTAATTTTCCCCCCGCCAAGCCCTACACCGAGCCTATATTTCAATGCCGCTCCTAAATTGTCAATTTGAACCCCCCAATAGGATTGTAGCACTACATCTCAGCCATAAATCTCACATCAAGCCTGACCTTTCCCAGCCGACCCCCAAATTTGAAGTCCGAGCCCTAATAAACGAGTCGGAGCCCTAATTTTACCACAGGGGAGAGGAAGAAGAGAAAAAGCCTGAGCAAATCGACGACGACGAGCGATGACGGCGCTCGATGACGGCAAGCGACGATGGCGAGCGACAAAGGCGAGCGACGATGGCGAGCGATCACCTGCGAACGGCGAGCTGTGAACGGCGATGGATGGAGAGGACGTCAGACCTAGTGTGAACTAACGAAATGTTAAAATCCAAATAAACCAAATGAGGTCGTTTAACACTAACGAAAAACGATGTCGTTTAGTTTGGCCAAATGCATAGTGGATGGGGCGACGTCGTTTTCCTCCTCCACGTGTGCTTTTTTTTTTTTTATAAAAAAATTGCCACATCAGTTAAGCATGTCGCCGGAAAATGCCACGTCTGCATTTTGACCGGTTTTTGGCCGGATTGGCACTTAAGTGTCCCATTTTACTCCGATGATGGCACTTAAGTGTACCATTTTAAAGTTATAGCACTTAAGTGTCCTGGCATGCCAAGTTATGGCACTCCAGGTGTCCTCACCTCCTTTTTTTTTGACACTTTTCCGTTGCCCTTATCCTCCCAAGCAGATGGAATTGGATATGAAAAAAGAAACAGTTACTCGTTTTTCACCTTCATCGGGTCATCTTCTTTACGAGTGTGCGGCCAGTGCTGTGCAATTGCGTGGAGAGGAATAAACTGAATCGTTTCATTGACTGGACCATTTTCATCTCATCTAGGCGCCCGAAGAAAAGTAAGAACCAAACTGGATGGACAAAAATTGCGATCATCTCATAGCATCGTCTGTATATTTATGCTGGGTCGCAGTGCCGTCTTCCATAGGAAAGTCTTTAAGAGTAAAGAGAGAGTCCAAAAGAACCTGAGGTGAAAAGGGCGATGACGAACCTGTTATGGAAGAAGGTCGACCCAGAAGATCTGGAAACCTGGTGACCACATCGACACTTACAGGCGATACGGCTCTTATAGTCACCATGGTCAGTCTTCTTTAGCCCCTCTATTGCTTGCTAATGAGATCTCTTCTTCCCTGCTATTTCTCAATTGGGTTCTTTCCTCTTCTTAAATTGGGTGAAGCTTTCTTTTCAGACTGATTAAAATCAAATTTTAAGCTTCATTTTCTGTCTCCCCTGGTCCAATAGCAGGGCCATGAGGTGGAATTTGCCGAATAATACACCCAACGACAATGGAAGATGGTAACGCCAATTAAGAACTACATTAAGTATTTGAAGTTAGATACATAAATTACATGCCTTTTCTGAGTCAAATGCGTACTTTTTGGTTTCTAATTTCCATTCCTACATTCTTTTAAACTACTATAATAATTCGTGTGATTTCTTTGGTGTTCTAGCTTTTTTTGTTCTTTTATTGTTTTGCTCGTCTTGTCCTAATAGGTCCTTACAACTTCACTGGAAAGTTTATAACTGAGAAAAGGAAAGTTGAGTGTAAAGTTATTTGAAGGCCTACTGTGCAAAAGGCCTGCTTAATCTTGCTGCTAGCAAACGTAACCCAGATCCTACTGCTATTGGTGGTTTAATTCCATCTTTTAGGAAAATCTATGGTTTTATTAAGTGTTTCATAATTCACCAAGTTGTATCTAAACCTGCCAGGAATATATGTGGGAGACGATTATGTGATTCACTTAACCAGGATGGAGGGCAAGGAGACCATCTTCTCACCTTCCAGAGTCGAACCAAAAATTGTGCCCGCCTGTCCAGTATGTGGCTACCTGGAAAACACTTGCCGCGGGGTCATTAAGACGTGCCTCGATTGCTTCTGTCAACGCAACAACAAGAAGCTTCATTCCATCCATTACTTCATGTATGAAGTACTGCGATTGGGCCATCTCCTGAAGAATTCAGGAACTTGTAGCACCCTTTCTTGTGACAAATCCCCTAAACAGGCTGTCGAGGTTGCTTATCAGCTTCTTGGGAGCAATGGATTTGCTACTTAAGATGTTATTGCTAATAACTCTGAACATTTCGTGACTTCCTGTCATACGGGTCTAAGTGCCAGCTAGCAAACGACATGGTATAATGTTATTGTGAAGGAGTAAAGAGATGCTAAAGAATGGCCTAAGAAGTTTGTTAAGTAGTCCCTTTCATTTAACGCTTGTTGCTTAATCTAAGATTGCTCTCACTCTAGCATATGTTGCATAAACTTGAGATGCTCTATCCAAATCAGTGGCAGGGGTATGTAGATTTTGGTTCATATCTCCAAGTAGAAGCACAATGCAATATGGTCAACAGATCTGTCGAGGTTATCATCAACCCTCCCAAGTCACTGTGTCCACCTGGAAGGCCAAGGAAGAAGCATGTCCGAGCAAAAGATCGAGGCCGTGTGAAACAAGTTGTGCACTGTGGTCGCCGCAACTAGACAGGCCATTTTAGGACAACATGTGCTGCACCTATCTAAGTACTTAGCACTGTCTTTAGGTTGTGATGCAAAGCTGATTTGATACGTTTCTGTGCAAAATATTTCTTTCTTCCTTTTCTTCTTAGTTGTTATTGTAAGTTGAATAGTTAGGTTTTGCAGTACATGCTATATTTCTTTTCTACTGACGTTTAACTAGAGTTCCTTCGAGCTTTGCCTAGTGTTTCTGCTAAAGCAATGGTCTCTGCAACTAAATAGCTGTCCTCAGATTTGCCAATCTACTATCTTTACTCTTTCCTATATTGGTTGCTTCCTGCCACTAAGTCTCATTTATGGGCATTATTTTCACATGGCAGTAGCCACAAGATGCAACTTGAAACTGTGTAGCTGTAAATGCTTCGATACTTCCAAGGTAACGAGATTTGCTCATCTGGTTTGATTCTGTGAGATATGCTTGACATATGACAAAGCGCCATCAGCATGGTAGATAAGTATGTCGGATTGACCGTGGTCGTTTTCTGTAATGAGTCCTATTCTGATTCGCAGACTGAATTTCTCTCAAAGTAGGTAGCTACTAGGTTTCTAGTGTTGTAGAGTATTGAGGAGATGCCATATTCATGCTCTGTAAATTGTAACACCAAGGGCATTTTTTTCTTTTCTGATGAATGACTTACCGGTTGGATGTTATCCAACTTGTAGCAAAAGCAGCCGCACTATTCCCTCTAGAACCCATATGCTGGAGAAACCACACCCTTTCTCTTTTTTGCTTTTAGGCTTGTTCTACATCGTTCTTTCAGTGAAACATCTGTTTTTATCTTACTTCATGGTTTAAAGGTTAAAATTACGTGTCTTTTCTTGAATAGGAGGGTTTTCGGAAATTGAATTGTTCAAGAACCATCTAATTTCTTTACCAATTTTGTGGTTAAGTGAAGAAATAAAAGAGTCGTTGGTTGCTGTCAGTAGAGTTTCTGCCAAGGACACCCGAAAAATCTGGTGAAGGTGATGCATTTGGACTTTATGTTCTGAGGTAGAGTCATGAGTGAGCGCCTCTCTAAAATCCTTTCTTTTCCCTCCCTTTATCCTTTTGGGAGAGGAGTAAACTTTAAACATATCTCAGATTAAATGCGCATGAGAAAATGAACGGGGACGTACTCATGGAAGATAGTAGACACGATAGAATCATGGAGCCCCCCCCGCCACCAGCACCTACTGCGACAACATCCGAGCTGTTTATCTATGCGCAAATCCGGTCTTTCACTCCCTATGAAGCATATATCCATTGATATTCACTTTATGTGAGATTGGGTTGCTAAGGGCCCGTTACAAGTGTAATATTTGCCTTTGGTGGGAACCGGCATTAAAAAAAAAATGAAAATGGAAAAAGGGGGTTCAAAAGTCAACAAAATAGGGGAAGTGGACCTTTGGCTTAAGGGGAAGAGCGAGAGCAGCTCGGGAAAAGAAAGAGAGAGAGAAATGAAAGGGGAAAAGAAAAGAAAGAAGAACAAGAAAGGAGAAGAAGAAAAGAGGGATTTTGCATGTGCACATCATAGAGACCTCGCCAAGCCAATTTGACTTCATACTGCAATGCCCAATAAGTGTTTGTGTTCTTCATTCGTCCAATTGGGATAATTTTTGGGATTAGGGTTTAAATTTGGAATTAGGTGAGATTTAAGTCGTGAAATTCTATTTTTGAGCTGTGGTGTTTCGGGATTTCATGGGAATGGTGGATTATGTTGTTGTAAAGCCATGGGGCTTGATGGAGTTTTGATTTGAAGCAACGGTTTAGTTGAGTGAAATTTTGGGATTTTGAGATTGAGTTTCGTACTGCGTTTAGGTTTAAGTAATTGTTTTGGCCGAGTAATTTGTTAGTGCGTAGGAGTCGTTTTATTAATGTTTAGGCATAGTTTACCCTTTTTTGTAGTTGAGACAGAGTTTTATTTGGCTTTAACAACAATTCTCCTTTAATTGTTAGGATCATGAGATTCTTGACTCATTTAGCTAGGTGTTGTTTATTTGAGGCATTTCCAGGTGAGTAGTGCTATCTTGTCATTCTAAACCCATGTCTAGAAAGTACTAAAAAGATTTGATGTTTTATGAGTTATAAATATGCATGTTTGTTGCATAAAATCTAGATCAGGCTTTTACTATGAGTTAATAGTCGTGATTCGTTTGCCAAAAGATTTTGGAAAGTTGTCATGAAAGGATTTATGTATGTATGTATGTATGTATGTATGTATGTATGTATGTATGTATGTACATATATGTTGATTCATTAATTTGGTTTATGAAATAGTTTGGGAAAAACATTGTGATATATGAAATGAATTATGGATTTGATTTTATGGATTGTGGAGGATGTCGTTGTGCATTGATGTTAATGCTCAATACTAGTTTAGGATACATTGTGGACTAGTCATGAGCAATAAAGATGGAAACTAGCAAAGAGGGAAGCTTGGAGCGCGTTTGGTAACACTTCTGTTCCGTGAAACACTTTTTTTATTATAAATGGCTTTTTTCCGATTCTCTTCTCGAGAACAATTCTTATCAAAAGAACATGTTTGATAACTCTATAAAATTTTTATTCTCCGGATAGAAATGCATTTGGTAGGATTTTTAATTTTTTTTTGAATGCTTTTATTATATTTTCTTATTTTATTCTTTTCTCTCTTTTTTTTTCTCTTTGTTCAGTCACTGGCCATGGTGGTAGCTAGTGACTAGCTGGGCGAGGTTCGGCAAGTTTGCCGGAGCCTCGCGCCGGCTGAGAGGCTGAGCCTCATCGTGGCTACGTGAGGCTTGACCTTGCCTCGGCGGGGTGAGGTAGACCTTGCCCAGCCACCGGTGAAGCTTGGGCCAACAAGCCTCGCCATGGCTTGGCGTTGTCAGGGGTTGGTGATGCTCTGGCGAGGTCACTGGCCCTCGTCTGGCTGGTCGCCGGTGCCGACCATGGCCAAGGCTAGCAACCGGTTAAAATGAAGAAGAAGAAAAGGAAAGAGACAAAGAAAAGAGAAAAAAAAGATAGAAGAGAAGAAAAAATAAATGTTTTGTTTTTGTTCTTTTGGTTCTTAGGAATTGTTTTTAGGAACAAGAAGTTACTTTTTTTTTTTTACTTCTTGTTTCTGTTTCAAATCTATTCCTAAGAACAAAAAAAAAAAAAAGATTTTTTGTTCTCAAGAACAAAAATTTTACTTAATAGGTTTCTATTCTATTTTTGTTCATGAAAATAAAAGAATAGAAATAGTTGTTCTAGGGAACATAATTTTTTTTTTACTAAACAAGGCCTTGGTTACATTGTCACTAAGCGTTATATGTGACTACGGTTGATATCTAAGTATGAGATTGGCAAGCAAAATAGACCATTGGCGTGTGATTTGGACGAAATTATTTATTTGATATTATTGTGAAATGGATATATATATATATATATATATGTGTGTGTGTGTGTGTGTGTGTGTATGTGTGTGTATGTGTGTGTGTGTGTGTGTGTGTGTGTGTGTTGAAACATATATAATTTATTCTATTATAATAAGTTTGTGATTTTTTGGATTTGAGTTGAATGAGTTGTGGTTTGGTTTTATAAATATGCATAATGGATCCTTGATTTGCTTAGAAGATATGGGTGCGTTTGGTAACATTTCTGTTCTTTTTTCGTTCCAGGGGAACAGAAACAAAAAAAAAAAAGTGTTTGTTCCGGAAACAGTTTTTGAACAAATGAACGCGTTTGGTAAGTGTAAAAAAAAATCTGTTCTTGGAATAGAAAAAGAACAGAAACACGTTTGGTAAACGACAAAAAATTTCTGTTTCCAATTTTTTTTTTAAAAAAAAAAAGCTTTTATTTAATAAAGTTTAAACTTAATATTGAGTTATCATTCCTATGAAATGCTCATTAATTTTATTTTGTTCATGGTGAGTGAAGACAAATATTTTATATGGGTGATCATATGGCATATTTCGTAAAAAACTTTGTAAGTAAAGTTTGTATCAAATTTTTTTCAAGTACTTTTTAATTTTTTTGTTTTAAAGCATGAGTAAATGAGTGAGTTTGGACTAAATAACCTGATTTATAATGTGAGAAAAGAACCTAGAATAAGCCGGTACGCGGAAACTCAAGTTACAAGTAAACAAATGATGATTAGAACTATGTTATAGAAAGATATCTCGAGACACCACATGCATTGTACGAGGAGGAAAAATTCCACCAAATAAGAAATTTTACCCATTGCCAAATAAGAAATTCGCAGAAAAAGATATCTACATTTTTTAATGAGTGCCATTGCCAAACTTATAGTAAGAAAACATATCTAACAAACTAAAAGCTATTCGGTTTGTAAACAAAAAACCTTTGAAGGTGCATAGTAAAGGCTGAAGCTATCAGAATTGAATGCAATTAACTAATTCATCCAATGCAAACAGAGTTTAATGTTTCATGTGCTCACATGTCACTTTCTAACTTTTTCTGCATCAGATGGAAAAAAGAGTGATGGTCCACACGGATTCCAGCTTCGTTAGATATGTCTTCTTATGAACAAGGTGATCAATAAGACAGATACGCCGCCACCAAGTCCTCTTGATAACCCGAGATGACGTCAATGCTCTTACAATTCTGTGCCATAATCTTTCTCTACACCTGATCTTGACTAAAGTTGCAGAGATAGACAACCAGAAAGCAAAAAGCCCATGACACATGCAGGTCAATATGCTGGAGTCTTTTCATCTACAAGCTCAAGCAAAGTAAAAACAAACCCAAGTGGGCCGTTTGAATCAAGAATAAGGAATCCATATCCAGGAAACTATAAACCACTGAACTCATCAACATGAAATGCCTCCTAAAGCAGCAAATTTAAAGAAATAACATAAAATCCTTCAGAGCCATCTACAAAACCAGTAATAGTCAGTTATTAGACATAAGATGAATCAGTAAATAGTAATAATCTCTCTGCTGGTATGATGACATTTGATTAGAAATCTTTTCTCATTTTGTAGAACCAGGACCCGTGCATATCAGCTCCACGTGTGCTCATTTGCTTGAAAAATTGCAGACCGCAGTTTCTACTAAATCATAATCAATAGTCTGGTACTCTCGGTGATAAGAAAGATCATAAGCAATTAAGTTTGGATTAAAATAAAATTTTAGCCCTGTAAAGGCAATTATACAACCCTAAGCATCAATCACCATGACATCTAAAACCTAAGGTGTTGCTAATACCCACAGCAGCACAACAAGTGCCCCGACAAAGAAGTATGTCAAAGAACGTCGATGAAAAGATAGTCCACGCATCTTCGGAGGCTTCTGCAACATACAAAGTATCGTATCTCTCATAGACCAGCTCCAGTAAACTGCAGCTTCCTGAACAGCACGCCAAGGAGCCAGAGACAACGATCGAATCGTCCTCGGATTAACAAGGTCGTGAAAGGAACAAACGGGGTCTAAGTAGCTAATCAATGTCATGGACTCAGATTGGAGATGATGCCAGTTAAATACCCATAAACTATAGCCCGGCACATAACACTCCTGAGCATCGAATCCAATTTCCACAACACCTCCCAAAATCAGATGCAAGATGCCAGTGAACAATGCCCGACATCAATTTGGGATCCCGGTTCAACCATTAAAGGCAGGTGCCATAACTCTCACTGTCAGGATGGATCAGAGTCAAAGCCCACTCATCAACAGCATCAGAATGCTTAATACCAAACACAAACTCGACCAACGCATTCCGATTCGCTGAGCTTCTTCTCTTCCTCTACACTAAAACGTCCATCCCAGACACATTTCAGCTTCCTCCACACAAATCAGTCCGGTTTCGAGACGAATACCCATCGAAACTTCAATTCCATACCCAAAAAGGAGCTCGAGCTCGGCAGAGCAGCTGCAGCGAGCAACGCTCGCTTGAGGCTCGACCGAGCGTCGGGTGGTGGTCGGTGAAGGAGGCAGGTCACCGAAGCCCTCTTCGAACAGAGATGGAGGAGCAGCAGCAATTACCTGGACTGGAAGCTTCAGCCAGTTGACGGAGCACCACCTGTCGGCGCCGGAGAGTGAGCGGAGTGGGGAGGCGCCGGAGAGTCGCCGGAGTGGGGAGTCGGCGGAGAGTCCGCCCGAGTGGGAGGCGCCGGAGAGGGGAGACGTCGGGGGAGAGCACGAACGAAGCGGAGGGCACGAACGAAGGACCTCCAGAAGTGTTCCCGTTTTGTTTCTTAATTTTTGTTCTTTTTCGGTTTGCCAGAAGTGTTTCTGGATTCCAGAAACAAGTTTTTGTTGTTTCTAATTTTTGTTTCAATTCTGTTCCAGAAATGAAAAAACAAAAAAAGAACAAACGCAAACAAACGTGTTTGTTCTTTTTTTGTTCCCGGAACAAAAAAAACAAAAAATCTATTTATAAACAGAAATAAGAAATGAAAACATGCAGGCCCTATATGTATTACTTGTTAGGCTAGGGTTGCTTATTCCATTCATCTTTTGTGGTTTTCAAATTGTTAAAGTGAGAGCGCCATTGATGGGGATTTCGGGACTTGGATTTTGGTGGTTTGAAATTGCGTATTTTGCATGGAATGATAGTTGTGTCATTACCCCTATCCTTGTAGGATTTAGGGTGTGACAATGGGTTTATCATATCTCCACAAAAGATCAATTGGTAGACCTCCTAACAAAAATCGTCTCAAAATGAAAGCTCTTCAATTTTCAAGCCAAGATTGGCATATCGTGACATCCTAATTTTCCACTTATTTTTTGTTTTTTGGTAAAGAAATTTCCACTTCAATTTTCAATTGAATAAGTCAGACTTTTCATTGACGCGCTTATAGCCTTTTTCTCTGAGTTGGCTACTTACGACTTAACTAATTTATCAGGTGAAACTGTTAAGGAATTTTAACACTACAGACTCGAGAATTCGACCAGGAACTGACTACTCGACCGTGCTAATCTACAAGGGTCAATATGACACTGTCAAAATCGATCGGAGGTTAGAGATAAGTCAATTCAACTAAGATATATGATCAGTGAGTTGCAAAATTCTCGTCGAACGACACTAGACTAATTATTCTGTCTTTTTTGTACTATGTGCCCATATTTGAAATCTCAAGATTTTCACGACAACCAAAAGTCGCCAATGTGTCGAAGATGTACATTATAGCTTGAAAATAATCAACCACAGGTCAAATGCGCCAAAAATTCCTAAAAAGCTACTCGGTAGATTAAGACGCGCTAAAATTGTGCCAGATTGAAATTAACCGCGAATTTAAACTCAATTTTAGAAATTAGAAGATCTGTCATGTCACAAATCATTTTAGGAACGTCAACTCATCCTCTGAAGATTTTTCTGCAAATCGAGATTTTCGGTGAAAAGTCCAAGGTAAGGGTATTTTGGATCGGAAAAATCCAATGACCGCTTTTTGTCACAACTTTGCGATTTGAGTTGGACGATTGGATGAGGAAAAATGTTGATTGGGATGATGGCAACTTGGTGGGATTTATAGACTTCAAATTGAGCTAATTTGAAGGAGAATTGGAGAAGAATTAAAGAGGAATTGAATGGATTTGATGAGCAAATATCCAAAATTCGTAGGTCCAAGGGGGGTGCAACATTTCAGCTTCTACCAAGGCTTGTTGGGGAAGATTGATGAAGGAAAAGAGGCTGACGATAGGGCTGGACATGGTGGGGCAGTCACTTGAAGGCTTTGAATATTTTTGGTTGACTCTAGTGGCTCATGTCCTCTTGAAGCCAACAACCTTCATTCTTCTTCTTCCTCAACCTTTTTTTCTTCTTTCTTGTTGTCTTGAGAGCTCAAGAAACCACAAAAGCACAGTGAAGCCAGCCCTCGCCCGTCGACCTCTCTTTTCCCCTGTTTTCTACTTCTGCCTGTTTCTGCTCCAGTTGACCTTTTGTCAAAAACTCGAGTTAAAAGCTGTCTTCCCGTGAGAATTAACCCATGCTCCACCCACCATCGTCTTTAGCACATCCATATCGTATAGGAGCACATCGCCGTTTGCCATAACGATTCGGCGGCTGTCCTGTCCACCGGCCGAAAGCCATCGATCGTCGATCCCTCGGTTTGCCCGCTTGGTCCGCCTGTTTCGTATTTTCTTCGTTTTCCCTCCCATTTCGACCATTCATTTGCCCATATCAACCACCAATAAGATCTCCTTGACCCCCGAGAGCCACCAATAGTCAACCATACACTTGTTGGAGGTTCGATCGGCCCGTTCTTCTCTATTTCGACCCCAACTAGCCATCGGTTCTCCTTTCTCGGTTCAGCAAGCATAAGCCAAGAAACCATCAAGGCTTTAGGACTTCGTGGCCCATTTTCAAGCCTTTCTTGGCCTTACTTGGTGTCACCACTACGAGGATTGTCGCTCACCTTGGCATCGCCGTTGACTCACCAGAATGCTAAACTAGTGAGTTTACTCATTAAACCTTATTTATGAAGTTAATTATGTTTAATGATTGTTTAGATTAGCTTAAGTATTGATTAGTGATAATCTAGAATGGTTAGATTAGCTTTATAATGGATTATTGTTAATCTAATTAGTGAGATTAGCACAATTGATGATGTATTAGTCCAATTCAGTGGATTTTCTGCAATTTGGATTCCTAGACCCTTGTTATTTGCCATTTTTGTAGATCGAAATGGGTTGTGAATTTGTGATTGATGTCTCTTAAAAAATGTTTTAGACATCCTAAGTTACAACATATATTTTTCTCAAGATTTTTAGGAATTTTAAAAAAAATATTAGCTCCGTCATTTGCTAATAGAATCTTAGTTTTTGCTGGAACTGGTGACATTTTGGGATTCTAAGGGTTTTTATCAACTCTTAGGGTTCGAATTTCAAAATAGTTTCTTCACAAAAGTTATTTTTCACATCTTCTAGTTTAACATACTCAAATTTCATATCAAATGGATAAGTTTTGGACCTCGAACTAAACTGATTTTGGAAACTAGATTTTTTGAAAATGGACACAGTTTTTGTACTGGATTAAGTGATTTACTAGGTAGAATCTAGAAAGGTTTGGGTTAATGTGTCTTCATGAAAAAGATTATTTTTTGTGTCATTTACAATACATTCAAATTTGAGAATTTTTCGAACTCGGTTGATTAGATTTATGTAATTAAACTTAAAGATGCGCGAGTGAACCGTTTCTGCCGGTTAGGGTCGGTAGTAGTTCGTGATTGTTCTTAATGCTTTGCTTGCTTTAATTAGTGTTTTAATGACTTATGGATTTAATTTATTAATTATTAAATTCTGAAAATTTATTGTTCACAAAATACTGTTCACGTACACTGTTCATCTGAGAATGAAAAGTTGTCCAATTTTCATGTGTTTTGATCTTATGAGGTGATTTGAGTGTATAAATGTATGGGCATATGCATGAATTGAATGATTTTTACAAAAAAGGAAATATGCCTAGTCTGAGGGACGTTGGAAATGGATCACCTTTAGGAGAAAATGCTTTGAAAATGTCTATGCAAGTGCGTATGCAATGGTTAAGTGCTACACGATAGCGAGACTACGTGTGAGTTACCTCTAGTGCCTTATACTACTACTTATTGTAATCAAGGGCTAAGTATTACATGATGACTTGAGTCGCATGGGAATTACCTTTAGAGCCTTGTAGTATTGTTATGCATGATGAAGGGCTAAGTGCTACACGATATCGAAATCCGTGTGAGCCACCTCTAGTGCCTTGCACTATTGTTATTTGTGGTCAAGGATTAAGTATTCAACGATGGCGAGATTTCGTATGGGTCCCCTCTAGAGCCTTAGACTATCGCTTATTGTAATCAATGGCTAATTGTTATATGGCGCCTTGAGTCGCATGGGAACTATCTCAAGAGCCTTAAGTTTGTTTATTGAGTGGGGATGTTGAGTGGAATTGGAAATTTGATTATTGAGACTTAATATCGAGGGTGGATTGAACCACCAATATGATTTATTCGCGCCTGATTATGGGACAAAATTGTGTGACACGGAATGAGACGTGTCATAACAATTTGGCATTATAATCGAGACTTCTGTGTTTGATCGGTTTGATAGTGAGATGCTCCAATTGATGAGTGCATTGATTATATGCATTTGTGATATGAACTGTGCTAACGTGCATGAAGGAACTAAGGCAAGGTAAGTCCTCTGTTCTAATTTTGTAGTTGTGTGGTTATAGTTTTTCTTCTTAATAGGGGTTTAGGGGGGTGAACTTGCTAATTCATTGTCTCATCTCGTCATGGGCTCAATTTTCATGTCTGTAGATGGGGGACCAAAGCCTCGGGTCTATGGAAGTGGAGTTTGAAGGATCAGCGTTTGTGTCCAACGAGTAGGTCGTAGGACAACTTCCTTTTGAGAGTTGATCTTTCGTAGACTTTTGACCAGACTCGTTTTGTAATTAAACCCCGTTGTTTATAAAAGTTGGCTTTTGTGAAATGTGCCATACTTTCCTATCCCATGTTGTTTGTTGTCAGGAGTTTAATGTTTCACTTCCGCATGTGCATTAAAACGAATTGGGTTAGCGATGAGACCTTAGAATATTGCATTTGTATCGATCATTAAGGGATGGGCGCATGCTCGAGGTCGAGGCGTGACACATATCCAATGGATCCTCCATTGTGCAGGGGTGTGACGAAGAGATGGAATTCCCAACTGAAAACTCAAATTGCGATCTCTAAAATTGGCTAACGACCCACAACACTTAACTGTATATGTTTGATTTTTTTTTAAATTATCTTTTATTTTGTTTTTGATTTTGTAAACAAATATTTGAGTGTTCATATATTGTCCAACAACTCAATGAAACTTACTCTTTCGACTCTGCACTTCTATCTTCGTTACCATCATCACATAGATCCAATCACATCTTTCTCATTTCTTTTCCAAAACAAAAGAGGACATAAATACTCATGGTAAGGCTAAGCTCGCATGGCGTTTTGGTTTGTTGCATGGTACACGTAACTTTCCCTTTGAGATTAAGAAAGAAAATGAAAAAAGAAGAAGAAATTAATCGAATGATTAAGCGCTCAAATTCAGCAAGATAGATTTTGTGCTAATACGAAATCTCTTATTTTGTGCAGTGAGTGGATGTTTAGGCTATGGAAAGTGGTTGTCATAGTTATTATATATTAGAGAGACAAAACCAATCACATGGTAGCGATAGGACAAAGTGCAATACTTTTGGACCACTCCAATCTATCTTTGATCGGTGGATTTGCACATGATTTCATGTTTGACGGGAGATCAAGAGAAATGGACAGATCATGCACGTCCACATTTACAAGCATGTCCATCCAAAGCTTAAAACCTACAGCCAAATTAAGTCCAGTTCAAACTGAAATTGACCAAGATCAACTAAAAAACTTGCATGTTGCATCAATTTGACTACAGATACAATAAGTAGTCATTAAAAGAATTCACACAGACATCTCTAGATATATATTTGTTGTTGATGATGTACCTGCGAGACTGTATTATTTAGGAGAGAGAGCTCATGCCATTATTAATTATCTTCATTTAATAAGGTTCTAGACGGTTTCCCCTGTCAAATCCGACGGCTCTCTCTTTCGACTGTATCTTTCTTGGGTGAGGCCACCTTTTTTTAACTTTATCGATGCCGACAAGAAATCTCTCATAACATGGACAATAAACAGATTTACCTAACCAAAACACAAACACACATGACACCTTTCTTAGATGGGTTGCGCATGACAACATGTGTGTACTTTCTAGAAAAAAATAATTTCTCATTATATTGTCACTTAGAAAAAGATTGTTGTGATAGACATGCACGAGGGTAAGTTTACTTATTACATAAACGTTCCAATTCACCAATCGTACCCAGATATGTAATTTTGCAAACAAGGCACCTAATTGCGACTTGGCAAAACTCTACTTTTTTTCTTTAAACTAAATTTGCGTCTTCTTTGAGCATAGGCATTTCTATGGACGTGAAAACCTTGTCAAACCTTGTCCAATGTTGAAGCCACATTTCGCCCTCATGACCCATTGGTTATGATATACAACTGTAAATATACATGATAACTTCATTCTCAAACCTTTTCTCTTTACAAGCATGATATGTTTGAGTATGAACTGTTATACTATTTATATAGATATTTCAGAACTTACGTATAGAGAGACACGATAGGGGTCCTTATGATTATATATATAGTGCTTAAGGTTGACTGGTTATTGAAAGTGAAGGAGTTTGGTGAGTGGCTGTTTAGGCTATGGTGACGAAACCAATCAGACAATAAGCAATGGGACAACGCGTAATATTTTTGGACAACTCCCATCCATCTTTGATTGGTGGTTTGCATATAATTTCGTGTTTGATGAGAGATTAAGAGAAATGGACCAGATCATGCGCATTCACACTTACAAGGGCGTCCATCCAAAGCTTACAATGAACGGCCAAATTGAGTCCAATTCAAAACAAAGATGACCAAGATCCAACTGAAAAACTTAAATGAAGCATCAATTGAACATGTCCAGATACCATAAGAACGTAAATTGTTGGAGCGAAAATGGTTGGTTGCACGAGATGCAAGCTCCAATATGATGTGATTTGCAGCGGGAAAAGGTAGTGGTCTTTTCAACCAACTTTCATGTCAAATTGCTGCAGAATTCAGAGAATGGTGGATGCATAGAGCCTACGGAGAAGAGAAACTAAGGCTCTATTTGGTAATGTTTGTATTCCTCACAATTTTTGTTATTTTATTTTTCGGAATAAAAAAAGAATATAAATCTATTTTGTAAAGTTAATTAATTTTTCTATTCTCCGGAATAGAAAAGTGGCCGGAGAATAGATTTGGAATATAAATAAGAAGTAAAAAGAAAGTAGTTTATTGTTCTCGGGAACAATTTTTAGAAATAAGTTATTTTTTCTTTTCTTCTTTCTTGTTGCCACTTGCCCCTACTGTCTGCCACCACCGCCTACCGCTTGCCCTTGTTGGTCGATTGTCGTCGTTGATCACCATTGTTGACCATCAGTCGACTATTGCTTGTCGTCGCCGGCTACTTGCCACCTGGTCGCTTGCCGGCCCTCACCATCATTGGCCACCGCCTACCGCCATAAAACTTTTGGAATAGTTTTTTCCTTTTTGTTTATGATGGTTCTCTTTATCCCACTATTTAAAAAGAGAACTCATGCCATTATTGATTAAGTTTATATAGTAGGAGGGTTTTGGAAGATCCAATTTAAATCCGATTCTCTATTCTCTTTACCTACTCTTAGCTAACTACCTCATTCCGCCTAGTTCTATTTACGGCCGTTCGAGATTCCTCGGTAGTATGACATTTGTAGCATTTGTCATGAATAAATATATCTCTTCTATAAGCAGCAGACGATTCAAGTTGTGGACTCCCCTCTAGTTGGAAGAAATCCTTGAAAACCGTCATCCTACTCCTTCTGTTCAATCGCTTCTTTGTTCTTCATATCTGGCGTGACCTTCTTCTGACATGATTAAACTTAACTGCGCATGCGACCATGTCTGCCGCTTGCTTACGTGTGCGAGGGATGACGATTTTCAGTGCTCGCAACGGTATAATCAAGGATAGGCAGAAAATAGATTAGTCGGAGAAGTCGTCAACGGACAATTTGAGTGATATTCCAATCTGCATTCCCTATCATATACGCAGCCATTTCGACATGATTAAAGCGGCTTAGAAGATTTGTCATTTTTTTATAGCGATGCTCCCCACGTAATGGTGGATGTAGATTCATTACTGGCGATGGCCTCCCGGAATGGTGTGCAATGGATAATATCTCAATTGGGAAATCTTGTAATTTGAAGTTGCACATTTTTTCTTGATGATCTTGATAATCTATTGACCATTATCACTAAAAAGCCGGGAAATCTATCAAATGTCATCAAGAGAGATTGGGCATGCAATAAATGGGTAAAGATTTTTCATTTCTTTTGAATTGACGTGATAAGAAACTCAAAGCGTGCCTCTCTTGTCTATCCTAATAGTTGTGGTTTTTTTTTTTTTTGGGACTCGCCAATCAAATTTGTGGTATGAGGTTTGATTGGATCGATGGCTGAATAGTACATTGATTTTTAATTTAAGGAAATTTCGAGGAGTAGGACCAATCCGTTTTATTCTAGTACAAGTGTAGAGTAGCATTTCCAACGGACGAAGTACGCTGGAATCTCTGATGCCGAATCTAAACCAAGTCGAATGGAACTTCTGAAATAAAAGGAATTGCAGCTGTTTTGACCTTCTGGAGTCTTCCCACCTTCAAATAAACTTAAGAATTCTTCCTTTCCCTGTCTCCAGAAACAACCCCCACCCCCCCCAAACCCCCCCCCCCCCCCCAAGAAAAAAAGAAAAAGAAAAAAAGAAACCCCCCTCTCTTTCTTAGGAGGATAATTAATTTTAAGAACCGTAGTGACAATTAAAATAGTTTTGGAGCATTTTCATTTGAAGTGACTAAGTAAGGTAATATTGTAGCTCCATCTTTCTTTTGCTAGAGAAACGTGGAAGTGGGTATGGACGCGGATAGCGTCATAGTTCTAGATCCTCAAATTGTAGAGAGGTCTTTCTTTTCCAAGACCTTCCATCTATCTTCATTGAGAGATCACCTGATCTGATAGTAAATATAGAAACCTATTTGAAACCCTTTTTTTTTTTTTCACAATTTCAATCAAATAGTTCGGATGTAAATTCATTTAAACCCTGATTAAGATCATCCCATATGCTATATTGCGCATGGAGGAAAAGCAAAAGGTATCGGTTGAATTCAGAGAGAACAATGGGTCAGTATCACCAGTTAAACCAAGCCCAATTCAACCCACTTGCTCTTTCTTGTTTAATCCTTAACTACAGACGGACGTGAGGGAGGCTATTGCAACATGTCCATGTTCTTCTTCTCTTATTTTTTTTCGTTACTTATTTTTCGCCTATGTAAGCACTCCCTCCTTCACCAACCGACCATATTCAAGCGCGCTCTCTTGCTCCTCCTTGATATCTTTCTCTCATCTTCATCATCATCATCATCGTCATCATCATCATCATCATCATGATCGAACCAGACCCAAGGTACCCTTTCGTTCCAGCCTTCTCAGCATCGATCCAGACTTAGTGTTCCTATCTTCTTCAAATCCTCTCCCAGGTCTCGATCAATGAAAACCCACCTCAGCTCCTATTACGTCAAAGCATACAAGGTTTTTCTTTCTTTCCAAGGAGTGACAAAACCCGCTTAAGTTTCTAGGCCATTATAAATCATTTCTCTCGCCGAAGTCTGTCTGTTCTCTCACCTGTGTGAAAACCAGGTCTCTTTGTTTTTCTTTCTTTCTGACGGGTGTCAAAACCCACTTGAGTTTCTAAGCCACTATAAGTCCGTCTCTCTCGCCGAAGTCTGCCTGGGCTCTCACATGTGTGAAAATAAATCCGTCTCTCTCGCCGAAGACGGTCTGTTCTCTCACCTTTGTGAAAACCAGGTCTTTGTTTTTTCTTCCTTTCCGACTGGTGACAAAACCCGCTCTGTCTGTTCTCTCTCACATATCATCAAACCAGACCCGACGTACCTTTTCCCTCAGTCCACTCATAATCAATCCAGGTTTGTGTTGCCACATTCTTCAAATCCTCTCCTAAGTCTCCGTCTAGAAAAACCTGGTCGTCTGGACCCAACACTACCAAGAATCCCTTACGGGAAGCTTTAGGTGTTGATTGGTCCCAGAGAGACCGAAAGTTGACTATCTTCCAGACGTTACCAGTGCTTAGGCTGCAGCAGAAGCTTCATGGCGCCCTTGTTAAGAAGCTCCTCCACCCATTCCTATTCCGCTCGCTCTTTCAGGCGTGTCAAAGCTAATCTTAGACCAGCTCTTCAAGCACGAGAGACTTCGGAAGGACCCCAAAGGGATAAAATGGCAGTTCAGATCATCAACAAATTGATCACATCATGGATGCTACTCTGGGGGACTGTGGTCAGACAGGAAGAGCTTAATCCTGGGGATCATATTTACACTTATCGGCGGTTTCGCCTCTACTCGCATCACGGTTGGCCATTCATCCTCTTTTTCCTTTTCCATTGATCTTTATCATTTTTTCATAACATCGTTACCTGCCCGACTAAATCGTTATTTGTTATTGTTCATTTTGCCAAAGGACAGTATCCGTATGCGCTTGACCTGATAGTTCAACACAGCGATTATCAATTTTGCCCGTCTTCTTCTTTTCGGTTCCCCGACAAGCTCTAAGGGACATTTTTTTTTTTCATTTTACCTTCTTCGTTCTTCCATTTCCACAGTCGCCCATCCGGCCTCCTCATCCACGGCATCATCCTCACCTTCACCGGCTCTTCAACTCATTAGGTCCTCAACAAGCTCTCGAGGGTGAGCTAATGACCATGTCCCTTAGGGTGCGTATAACTATTCTGTCTCCGAGAACAATTTCCACTTAGAAATGATTTTTTTTTTCTCGAACGAAGTTTCTGATCATTTGAAGATATTTGGCAACTGTCTCAATTTTTTATTTCTATAATAGAAATGCGTTTTCGCATTTAACCCTTTTTTTTTTTTTTTTGCGACTTAACGTTTCTTTTAGTTTTTTAAATACTTTTATTTTATTCTGTTTTTTGAACGAGTTTTTGATCATTTGAAAGTATTTGGTAACTATCCTAAATTTTTATTTCTGGAATAGAAATGTGTATGGTACAACCCTCAAATTATTTTTTTGTGACTTAGAATTTCTTTTAATTTTTTAACTACTATTATTATATTTTTTTTTTTAATTTTTAATAAATTTATTATATAAATTTATTTCATTTTAATTATTTATGATATTTTTAAAGTTTTATTATATAATTTTATCATATTTTTGATAAAAATTTAATATGTAATTTTATTGTATTTTAATATAATTTTATATTATATTTTTATTATATTTTTCATAATTTATTTTAATTTTTTAATTATTTTATTTGTTTTGCAATTGGCTAGAGGAAAAAGAAGATAATAGAAAAAGAAAAGAAGAGAAGGAAAATAAGAAAACAAAAGAGATAACAAAAGAATATGATTTGGCTTGATTTTGGAATTGTTATGGAATAGATTTTTGTTTTTTGTTTTTTTTTTTGGAACAAAAGAATATAGTTAGTACTATTTGGCACGTTACCAAATATGTCCTTAAGTTGCCGGTTTTACCCACACTTGGTTTTTTTTTTTTTTTTCATTTTACCTTCTTTGTTTTTCCATTTCCACAGTTGCTTTCAGCCTCCCCGCCGCCCCGTCTCATCTTCACCTTCGCCGGTTCTTACTTTTTGGATCCCCGACGAGCTCTTAGAGGACAAGCTGATTACGACGTCGCAGGCTGATGACCGGGTTGCTCAAGTGTCGCTCTTGCCCACAGGATTTAGCCTCTGCTGTGGGACCCACCCATTTGTCCGTTTTGGCAATCCCTGATTCCGGCCGCCGACCAAAACGGGAAAAAGACAAAAAAACACTTAGAGCTATTGATGTCAAATGATAGAAAATTATCCGATATCCATGGTTTCTCCCATTTCTTTCTTCTTCCTCGACGTCTTTCCTCTTTTAGTCGTCTCTCTGTGGATATTTTTCTTCACATTTCCGGAACAGTCGAAATTAGTTGGTATAAAAATGTCCTTCAGTTAAATCACGTAAAACATTGAAATTTTGTGATTCATCATCATCAAAGTATATTTTCTATTAATCTTTGATTCTCCAACACAAAGACTAATATATTACAATTCACTTAGACAATATTCTCTCACTCATGTCTATGTGCTTCTTATTCCATATAAATTAGCTGATCATGTGGTAATTACTTGCTACAGGTGATTTGGATAACCAATTCTTTTTGTTTTTTATTGCACGTGCTCACTATTGATTCTAATAGGAATTTACATTGGAGAAGGCAATGTCATTCATCTCACAAGAACAGGAGTCAATAAGACTTCTCTTGATACCTTCCGACGAGAAGGCGAGAAGCTCCATTCCCTCCATTCATATGTGTATGGGCGGCCACTACTGGAGTATTGTCTGACATGGAGGGGGACCCGCACGATTTTACTTGATACCAAATCCCCCAAAAGGAAGTAATAAATAAAGCTTGGGAGCTTCACAAGGGCGATAATTTCGGCAAGTATGACCTTTTGAATAACAACTGTGAGCACTTTGCCACATTTTGCAAGACCGGCATTCGAGCAAGTGCACAAACAGGATTAATCAGTGCTTTTAAACCAAAGGTCAAGGAAGTCAAAAACTGGGCAATCAAGATTCTCCAAGGGAATTAAGCTCAAGTGAACCAAGAACCTGTCCAACTTGCCTTCCCAATCTATCTCTTTACTAGCAATTATCTTCTGTCTCTCTGAAAGTTATTGTTGCTGTTGGGAATAACGAATCCCCGAAAAATCGGATTTGACACTGAATCGAACCCCTAAATCAATGCGGAAGACGAAGCCCGGGAATAACACGTATCACCGATCGTAAAGCACACCACGGATTCGAGCGTACCTTATTAGCCACAGATTAGACACCGACGCCGATAAGAGGAAGAGAATTTGGCCCTTTTCGATCCTATTCGATCCGACGACGCCTTGAAGGGAAGAAAACAGTGGCCTTGTACTTACTGTTCTTTTTTGAGGGAGAGAGAGCGTTGGAGAGGACGTACGTACGTTATGCGTCAAAGGGTGTGTCCTCTCTCTCTCTCTCATCCCTTTTATACGTTCCCCTATCCACAGGCCATATTCCCGTGGGCCGAGCCTTTTGGGCCCAGCATGGGCGGACGGGCCTTAAGCCATCACCAATTAAAACCGTCATCTCCCACTCACACATGGTGGGCTGAACAGGATTCTCTTTACTTTTCTTCAACATTCATACTGGTGAATAATCCGTGCGACCAGCATACTTTGAGAGCTCGTTGCTATACATCTGTTAGGAATATATAGCAGCTCATAATGGGCGTCACACTCCGAGTAGATTTAGTATGCAATACCCTAGATCGATTGATCACATTTATATCTCTCTTGATCTCTTTTAAACAATGATATATATATCCCAAAGACAGTCATAATTGGTTAACCGGTGAATACAAAACTACAATGTGATTCTCCAAAATCGATCTTCCTCTTTTCTTCAAACTCTCAATTTCAGTTCAGCTTGCTTTTCTAGAAATGCCCCATTAGATCGAATCAAACTCATGATCATTGGCAACATTCTAAGATAGCAAATACTAAATAGAAATCTTGAGAATAAGTAAGAGTCATGAGGGGACTAAAACTGAGGAACTCTTTTCCTCAAGAGTTTCACACGGCATAAAAGTTGAGATCAAACTTTTCCCACTCTTATTGGTCGTCTCATGCATACGTAGTATGAAATACGTATTACGATATTAACTTCTTTCCCATTGAGCGTATGTCTACACCTTTCAATACCGTACAGATGATAGTTCAGACATACCCAATATCTAACTTGAGTTCACGTATCTACTCATTCACAAAATTCATCAGAACTCACATCTGGCATCTTAGACAGATAAAGTAAAATATGTGGGGTATTTTACTTTCTGACATAGTAAGTATTATGTCCTCATCTTAACACTCAGTGAAGGCGACATACGTATTTTAAGTTTGAGCTCTCGATTATCACATAGATAATAAGCTTAAAAACAGTTTCATCTCTATTTATTACACAGTAAATAGAGGCAATTACCCGTGTGAGTGGGCTAATCTTATATCTGTCCGACATACTTTCTCAACTTAAAGTAATGCACTGAGCATTAAGATGCATAAAGATCAAACAAAGATTCATAGGCATTAATGATGAAAACACAAATTCATCAAATGTGAACACTTAGGGAAATTACAATATTCAGTACATTAGCCTTTACGCAATCCTAGAGATTTCATATGGCCACAAAACACATCTCTATGTATTGGCTTTATCATAGGATCTGCTACCATTCTATGCGTAGTATGTACTCTAAGTTCACATCTTTTCGTGCAACCATATCCTTGACAAGATTATACTTGGTATATATATGTTTGGTCTTGCCATGATATTTTGGATCTTTGGTATACGTTTTTGCTACTTGGCTATCACAGTTAACCAACAATTAATCTGCAGCACTTCCAATAACACATAAATGATCCAAAAAATCTCTTAAGCCAAACACTTTCTTACGCTGCTGCTGATAATGCCACGAACTCAACTTACATCGTGGACAAGGCTATACACTTTTGTTTCTTACTGCTCCAATATATGGTGCCATTATTCGGTAAGAAAACAAAGCTAGATGTAGATTTTCTTTCATCTAAATCTCCTCCCTAATCAGTATCAGAATAGCTTTTGAGTCGCAGATCCTTTCCTTAATGACTCAGCGTATAATCAGCAGTTCCCTTTAGATACCTTAGTATTCTTTTAACGACTTTCCATTGTGCTGGACCTGGATTGAATTGGTATCTACTCACTATTCCAACTGCAAAACATATGCCAGGTCTTGTACACATCATAGAGTACATTAAGCTCCCCACAGCACTAGCATAAGGAACATATTTCGTTTGTTCCTTCTCTTGTGGAGTCCTTGGACACAGTTTATGGCTCAATCATTCACCTTTTGCAATAGGAGTGTCTATGGGTTTACAATCCCATATCCTTCAATTCAAAATTAGAAGACAACCATCTCTTGACAGTATTAACCAACTCCATATTGCTTCCGGCAATTAGTATATCATCAACATATAATGATATGATCACAAATTGATCATTGGATCTTTTGATATATACACAATGATCCTCATCTATCATTGTAAAATTATATGCCATTTTGGCACTATGAAAACGTATATACCATTGTCTCGATGACTGCTTACGGCCATATATCAACCTCAAAAATCGATATACCTTTTTTTCTTGGCATTTTATTATGAAACCAGCAGGTTGTTCCATATATTTCTTCCTCTATTTCTCCATTGAGGAAAGCAGTTTTTACATCCATTTGATGTAACTCAAGATCCATACTTGTCATTATTACCAAAATAATGCGAATCGAGGTAAATCTTACTATATGAGAAAATGTATCTTCATAATCAATTTCTTCCTGTTGATTATACCCATTCGCCACAAGGCGAGCCTTATGCCTTTCTATCGAGCCATCAGCCTTTCGCTTTATTTTGAGAACCCACTTGTTCCCAATAGCTTCGTGTCCTTTTGGAAGATCAACCAGTTCCCAGACTTGGTTTGATTTCATTGACTCAATTTCCTCTTTCATTGCATGAATCCATTTTTCCTTATTAGGGCAATTCAGAGCCTCATTAATATTTCTTGGCTCATCCTCATCTTGTGGAGCAACCATAAAAGTTTCCCCTTCAATGTCAAAACGTTGACGGGGAATACTTTAGCGACTTGTTCGCCGTATGGGAGATTGTACACCTAGCACATCATTCCCCATTATGCTCCCACTCGGATTAGATAATGATGATATCATCTCATCATGTGGTTATAATTGAGAATGAGTTGAATTCAATTCATCACTTGTCATATTACTCCCACTTGGACGAACTCCACTAATATCATTATCTTGATCCAAGGTTTCAAATAGGGAGTTATTTTCCCTTATTTCGCCCCTCCTAGGAAATTCATCCACTAAGGATGTGACATCCCATGATTCAAATTTAGTTATACTCCAACTTTCCTGCTCACCTATGAACACATACCCTTTTGAGTGTTCGCAGTATCTTATGAAAATACTCTTATTTTCTTTGGAACCCAATTTCCCAAACTTGTAAGAGGACTCATGAATATAGGCAGCACAACCCCATGGCTTAAGAAAACTTAAGTCCGATTTTCTAACTGTCCATAACTCACATGAAGTGGAAATAACTGATTTGGAAGGTATCCGGTTAAGTATATTGGCAGCAGTTAACAACGCATCATTCCAAAAAGTGATAGGTAAGTTAGCATGCGCCATCTTGGACCTAACCATTCCAGTAGGGTCTGTTTATTCTCTCTGCAACACCATTTTGTTGAGGAGTATATGGAATAGACAACTATCTTTCTATTCCTTTTTCATCACATAATTTTCTGAACTTATCAGATAAATATTCTCAACCTCGATCGGATCTAAATACCTTTATTTTCTTGTCTAATTGATTTTCTGCCAGGTTCATAAACCTTCTGAAACAACTTATGCTTCAGATTTATGAGAAATCAAATAGAAATATCCGACTCGAGTATAATCATCTATAAAAAAGTGATGAAATAAATAGCCCATTGCCTTCCTCTCACATTCATTGAACCACAGGTGTCCAAATGGATTAAATGCAGAGGAAATTAAGCTCTTTTACCTTTTCCAAATGGTTTCGTTGTCATTTTCCCTACTAGGCAATGCTCACATATGGACAAATCGACTTTTTCAATATTGCCCAACAAGCCCTCTTTGGCTAGTCTATTCATATGTTGTTGGCCTATATGACAAAGTCTAGCATGCCACAATATTCACATCATTATCATATAAGGTAGAAGACGTGAAACAAGGGAATAATATATTGACATCACCACAGTCAACATTTAGTACAATAAAACCATCCAGAAAGTAACCACAACCATAGTAGTTTGTATTCAAATACAAATCTACACATTTATTATAGAAGTTCACACTAAAACCAAGTTTAACCAACACCAAAAACAGACATTGAATTTCGACGAATGTCTGGAGCATATGGAACATCATGTAGGAACAAGGTGCGTCCACCACGCATGTTCAATTGGTAGGTGCCAATCCCTTTAACTTCATCTCTGGAGTCATATCCCACATAAATCCACTTAGTTCCAGTTGGTACTCGTCGGAATTCCACAAAGGATCCTCTATCCTTTGCTACATGGTATATCGCTCATGAATCTACAGTCCACATAGGATTGGATTCAGCCAATATTTCAGAACTTGACACATAAGCAAAGTTCTTAAATGTACAAGAGGTGTTGACCTTTTTCGGCTCACTATAGTTGCGAGTATAGTGACCTTTCTTGTCACAATTGTAACACCTCACCCTTGACATTTTATTCTCTTGAGGACGTTTTCCTCTCTTGTGTTGGTTAACTCTTGATTTCTTGCAACAAGAACTTGATCCTTTGCATTCCCACGTATTGAACGAATCAATACGTTTGCGCTTAGAGCTCAAAGCCCTTTATGAGCTAGAACCAGCATTGCAAATATTTATTTTCGGCTCACATGCCGTCATGCGGTCCTCTACCAGTTCAAGGTGGCACACAGCATCCTCAAGATCTTCCATAATATGGTCAAGAGCTTTTAGTGCTTCTTGCTTTTTCAGCACATATTGAATCTTCATATTTAATATTTCATAATTGTTGCCGTTCATATCAGCAATTACATTCTTAGTTGCTGAACCATCGATATGAACACATCAGACATACATGCACGAATAATTAATGCCTATCATTTATGCATCCCTATTTGCATAGACCCATCATATCAATGAACAATTTCAAGTAAGGTTTCAGAATCAAAAGGTCACTACGTTTCCAATCATCCTCCAAAAATCCTTACTTAAAACTATTATTAATATAATTGTCTTATGCAAATAAATTCTATGAAGTTACAAAAACTTCTATTAACTACCCACAACTAACTACCCACAGCAACCAGCAGTAAAAGAAAGCAAATATTATCTAACATCCAATAAAATAACAGTGCTTTCACATGATACAACTAACATATCGGTTTCTACATCAACAACAATCAAGTAGTAAACATGACATAATTAATCAAAGAAATAAATAGGGAATGTCCATTCTAATCTATCAGTCAAAACATCTGAGAAAACTGAAGGTACATTTGCCAACCATGGAAAAACTTTTGGAGAGCATTCATGTCGCCACCAAGGCGCATTCACTCTGCGCCATGTGGCGTTCAACCTAAGGATTGAAGTTTTGGTTAACTCAATCCTATAGTGCTCTCTTACAAAAGCTTCCACCAGCCTCCTATAACCCGGGACCACGTTGACCTCCCATAGCCGATCTAACACTGCTTACCATTCAGGTGGAAGAGTGTTCATCAAAGCCGGCACATTCTCAAAATCCGACATAAGATAACCATTACTGATAATTTCTTGTATCATCTGATTGACCTTGACCACACGTGATACTAAATCACTGTTATGCCACCGATAATTAGCTAAATCTAACATCAGCCTTTTAAGTCTTGCATTTCCCTCGTCCGTTCTCGGGATTGTAGGTATCTGTGCATAACGCATCATAGTTCCTGCAACAAATGCAGAACTAAAAATGGATTACTCATAATCCATAATTTACATAATTTTTCAAAATTCATGCAATAAATGCAGAATAAATAATTGATTACATATAAACCACATAGGCATACATGAAAAAGAAACAAATTCCTTTTTTTTTTTTTTTCGGTCAATGGTCAACGGTCAAAGTCAACGGTCGTCGGTCAACGGTCAACGGTCAGGTAGTCGGTCAACAGTCAATGGTCAGGTCGTCGGACGTCGGACCGGACAGACCGGTCGGACTGGTCGCACCGGTCGGGCCGGTTCGGGCGAACCCACCGCACGTGCCGCGCACGTGCGCGGGCTGACGTCACGCAGACGTCAGCCGGCACATGCCGCGCGCGTGTCGGGGTCGTGGTTCGGGTCGGGTCGTCGTTGGGTCGGGTCGCCGGCCGGTGACCGGCCGGCCAACGGTCGTCGACGATGACGTCACTGATGACGTCATCCCGGCGGTTACCGTGACGTCACGGTGACGTCAGCACGCGTCGGTCCGCCGACCAGCGCGTGCCGGTTCTCCGGCCGCTGGCGCGCACGTGCCGGTTCGCCACCGGCGCGTGTGGCGCACGCGCTGGCAAAGCCAGCGCTTCCGGGCGCGTCGAGCCCACGCGCAGCGGCTTCTGGCCGCGCTTGTGGGCGCGTGCGGCGTCTCCCGGCGGCGTGCGACATGTCGCCGGACTCGTCTCGACGTCACCTTTCTCCCCATGTGTTCAGAAAACGATTTCGACTTACGAAAACTCAGAAAAATGGCCGAACAACGCTCGGGTGTCGGGATTTCTCGCCCCGATCCGTACGGCTGAAAATTTTTCGCGAAAAATCAATCAAAAAACATCAAATTGATCAGGAAAACGTGAATTAGGGCTCTGATACCAATGTTGGGAATAACGAATCCCCGAAAAACCGGATTCGACACTAAATCGAACCCCTAAATCAATGCGGAAGACAAAGCCCGGGAATAACACGTATCACCGATCGTAAAGCACACCACGGATTCGAGCGTACCTTGTTAGCCACAGATTAGACACCGACGCCGATAAGAGGAAGAGAATTTGGCCCTTTTCGATCCTGTTCGATCCGACGACGCCTTGAAGGGGAGAAAACAGTGGCCTTGTGCTTACTGTTCTTTTTGGAGGGAGAGAGAGCGTTGGAGAGGACGTACGTACGTTATGCGCCAAAGGGTGTGTCCTCTCTCTCTCTCATCCCTTTTATACGTTCCCCCATCCACGGGCCATATTCCCGTGGGCCGGGCCTTTTGGGCCCAGCATGGGCGGACGGGCCTTAAGCCCATCACCAATTAAAACCATCAGTTGCAAACAGCAGTGAAAGGAATGAGAGTTTAGTCTTTCATATCCAATTTCATAAATAGTTAAATCACACTCTATTACATCTCTCTCTCTCTCTCTCTCTTGACAATTGTCTTTCTTTCAGTATATCAATTCTTTACGCCGTCAGAACATGAAATGATGATGAGATCGGTTCACTACATTTAATGATGTTCGATTCGGTCATTCCGACTTCTGAATAAGTGATAGAGATGGACACATGATCCCACATGATAAAAGAGGATATATCTATGATTGGATAGTTTTCTGAGATTTTTCCGTCATTTGTGACAGAGGATTGTTCGTTTTTGGAGAAGGGGACATGTGGGGGGATCTTGATTAAATGTTTAGAAGAAAATGATTATGAATTGTCAACCTTGCAATTGATTATGGAAAATTATGATCCATGGAAATAATTACTCACTGCTAGGGCCTTTAAATTTACAAAATGTGAAGGAAATGTTATTATCATTGAGCTAAATTACTAAGAATAAGCAAACAAAGTTTACAATAAATTTAGCTTCCCTATTCTATAGTATTTCCTCAAAAAGTTATAAAATATTAGGAAATTCAATAAAGGAAATTTTGAGGTTTTTGAAGGATGATTACTAACTTGTCATTTTTCAAATGGAAACAAGATAGATGAAATTGAGGGATTTTTAATTTGACTTTATCTAATACCGGCATGTGATCTTGCATGATGGAAAAAAAAAAAAAAAAAAAACAGAGTATTATATTTCAAAGGACTAAAACTTGTTCACACTACATATTTAAGCAACAGTCCCTTACCATAGGCACCCACTCATATACATCACAATAGTCAGCAAATGAGTAAATTAACATTAGTTTTATTGTTATTTCCATGTTCCATTAACTGTATCCAGATTGAGCCCTAGATTGTTGTGCTTAGGTTGTAAATCTTGATCCTGCCTCCAATTTACCGTTATCTATGTTCAGGAAAACAATAAAAAGACAACAAATAACAATTATTCCGGCTACTAAAACTTGCCAAAAGAATATTCACCACAAAAAAGAACAGAGAAATCTTCTACTCCTTGAAATATGTCCCTTATTCAGCAGCAAAACAATTGGACATGCCTTTGCTACAACATGAATAGCACCAAATGACATTTTGCACATTCCGAATGGACAACTGAGCGGTTCTTTGCTTTACATTACTACATCAATAACCCAACCATGTTTCAGAGCTCAAAAATCGCTATGAGAATGGACTAAACCACATAACACTTCATGAAGATTGATTGGGGCCGTGTACAACAAGAATAAATTCATGACGGCAATAAAAATAAGCCTCTGCTCGTGTTCAAATCCTAAGCATGGAAAAAGAAAACCAAAGAGCTCGGACTCTTGAAAAGCTACGGAATTTCTTTTGGTAAACCTTTGTTTGTTGATAGGACCGAGAATAATCCACAGAAAAACCGCTCCTCTCAAAAAAGTGAAATCAAAATATCTCAATCCTCAAGATAGGTCACATATTGATATATAAAGTTCATGAATACTCTATGAATACAAACTGAAGATTTCTTAATCTGATATCATGTGAGATTTTTTATAGGATCATTGTCAATTGATTCAAAAGTTTAAGTTATTTGAGAAAGTTGTGATTTAATAGTTAAGTATCTTGATGTTTTTTTTGTGACGAAGGTTCAATGAAATAAGGTAGAAATGCTCCGCTCCTATCATATTCTTTGGTCAGTTCTCTTTGTCTTGTTGGGTATGGTCAAAGGGTGGTGTCGGAATATTGAGACCAATCATCAATAATTCCAAGACCAGCTTTTGCATACAGTTGCAAACGTTGTGAGTGGCTCTCCCGTCTTTAGGCTCCAAGGGGGATATTGACGAGGAATATATCAGTCTACAAGACTACTACTGAATAAGGTCAACGCCTAATTCAAATTAGGAACACAAAAGTTATTTCGGAAATAAGGAAAAGGAGATTCTATTCTATATGCCGTGATGAAATAATATTTTCATCCAGACCAATCTAAATGAGTGCGATGTGCATTTTCAAGAATTTTTAGAAACCAAATGACCATGTATATATATGTTACTTGTGCAACAAAGTTTTACATAAATTGTGTACCAAATAATAAACTAAAGGAAGAAATCTTGATACTATATGAAGTAAATGGGTATTATTTGGTAGCAAATCATATAAGAAGAAAACAGGAACGAAAGTCCTTTAGGAATTAATACGCAATTCTAAACATAAGCAAGTATTTTACAAATTTTGCTAATTATTACTGTTCAAAACGAATTTAGCACGCATCTTCCAAAGCAGTCCAGAAAAACAAACAGGAAACGTGATGGACAAGCATTGATAATCTCCTAGGATTGGTTATATAAGTGCTGGCTTCGCAGTGCCGTCTTCTATCAGTAAAAAAGTGTGCAAAGTTTGAGTCTTCGAGATTAAAGAGAGAATACAAAGAACCGGAGGTGAAATAAGAAAAGGATGAACAAGATCAAGAAAGATATTGAAGATGGAATGAAGCTGATATGTAAGAAGGTCGGCCCAAAAGATCTGAAACCTAGCGATCACATCTACGTTTATAAGCGATACGGCTCTTATAGTCACCGTGGTCAGTCTTCTTCAACCTCTCTAGTGCTTGCCCATGAGATCTCTTCTTCCCTGCTCCTTCTCAATTGGATTCATCAGAAGATGGTGATGCCAGTTGAGATCTACGATTAGCTTATGAAGCTAACTACGAAAAAGACATGCCTTTTCTGAGCCAAATGCATGCATACCTTTTGGTTTCTAGATTCCTTTCCCACTTTCTGTTAAACTACTGTAATAATCCGTGTGATTTTTTTGGTGTATCACTTTTTATGTTCTTTTTATGTTCTTTTCTTGTTTTGCTCGTATTGTCCTTTTAGATCCTTACAAGTTCACTGGAAAGTTTATGACCAAGAAAGAGAAAGTCGAGCATAAAGTTATTCGAAGGCTTATGGTGCAAAGGCCTGTTTTACAACGATTTGCCAGGACCAGATCCTACTGCTATCGGTGGTTTAATTCCATCTTCTAGGCAAATCTGTGGTTTTATCAAGTGTTTCCTTATTCACTAAGTTGTATCTAAACATGCTAGGAATATATGTGGGAGGTGGTTATGTGATTCATTTCACGAGGACAGAAAGCAAGGAGGCCATCCTCTCACTTTCCATGGTTGAGCTAGAAACTGTGCCCCTTTGTCCAGAACGTGGGTACCGGAGAAAAATTGGCCTTGGGGTCAGTAAGACGTGCCTCGATTGCTTCTGTTGAGGTGGCGAGGCGCTTCATTCCATTCATTAATTCATGTATGGCACATCGCGATCAGGCTTTCTTCTGAAATATTCGGGAACTTATAGCACCCTTTCTCGTACCAAATTCCCTGAACAAGTTGTTGAAGCTGCTTATGAGCTTCTCAAGAGTAATGGATTTGGTAAGCATGATCTTACTGGAAATAACTGCGAACATTTCACGATTTATTATCAGACAAGTGTACGTGCCAACATGCAGATAGCATGTTAAATTAATGTTTAGAGTTTGAATTCGGATAATGATTTATTAAACTGAATTTGTTGAGAAAGATTTTTTTAAGTGAATTACAAATCGAATGAAGAAGTTTTCCTCTCGTTAGGCTTTCTTTTGGATGTACAAAATAAGTAATGAAGATATCATGTGCCGCTACAAGACAAAAATGGACTCGCATATTTTATTATATATGTTTATTTTCTAGGGTTTTTCTTTTAGCTACAACTTAGGTAGCACCAACATGTTGCCGGAGCTTCCGAGTCGTGTCCTATAACATGTTCGACACGCTTAGATATGCTTGGACACGTTCAAACACACGTTAACCGTGTGTCGACAAATCCAACACGCAGTTGACGCTTGTTGACACACATGTCTGAAAGGGTGGAGGCCGGGAGTGAAGGCGAGCCCACGACGGCGAGAGACGGCCAGAGAAAGAGAAAAGAGTGAGGCGAGGGCCGTGAGGAGGGACTTCACAAGGGAGGCACTTGTGGGGGAGGGCGGCGTCGTCGAGTGGGGCGGCGGCGGCGGCAAGGGGGAGGAGGAGGAGTTCACGGCGGTGTGCATCCTCTCCGCGCACAGGGACCGCGCGTTCCACCTTCTTTTCCGATCCCTTCCACTGAAATTTTTTCTGGGTTACTCCCTTTTCCGCTCCTTCGGCAAATGCTGGTGCTTTTCTTGCGAGTCTTCGATGCTTTTGGAGATAAGCGTCGTGCGGCGAGGACTGAGGAGGAGGAGAAGAAGGTGCCGTGCTGCTAGTGTTTTGAGAACTGAGAAGGAAAATAAAAGATTAAAAAAGGGGCTTGCGTGCTGGAGGGAGGGAAAGGGACGGCTGTCAGGTGGTGGGGAGGGAAAAAAAGTGAAAAAATATGGGGAAAAAAAAGGAGGGAGTTTGGGCCCGCGGGGTCCGTCGAGTGAAAAAGGGCGGGACTTTGGGCCCGCGGTTTTTTTTCCGGGGGGGGGGGGTTTGATTTTAAAGAAATAAAAGTAAATTTGGGATAATGTAATAAAAAAAACTTAGAATCTTACCAAAAATATTGAATTATTAGTGTAAATTTATAATAAGTTCTTTTTTAATTAAATATTTATTTATAAATTAGATTCAAATTAATTAAAAATAAAAATATTTATTGAATATATAACGTATCTCAGCATATCGAATTTTTTTTTTAAAAAAAAAACGATGTCGATGTCGTATCATATCGTGTTGTGTCGTGTCGCGCAGTGTCGGTGCAACTTAGGCTGCAACAACAGAATTCTTGAGAAGAAGATGTGCACGGTAGGGCCCAGAGTCAAATTGTTGACCATGAGCATGATGTAAAAAGGCGAGGGTTTCCTTTATCATAAAGGGGAAGAAGCCACACGTCAAGCTGATTAGTGCCGCGCACGAAGAAAGAAGAACGCGAACCCGTGCGGAAGAGAGGAGAACAAGCATACTAGTTCTTAGTTTCAAGATAGGTTAAATATTTTACTTTGAGCTTGAATATGTGATAATTTTTATACCGCAAGTTTACATTTTTATACCGCGAGTTTACATTTAAGTGAATTATTTATATATAAATACTTTGGATTTAGACTTAAATTTAAATACGGAAAACACTTGAGCCTGTGAACGACTATAAATTTTGATTTTTCGATTCGACATATGTTAAACATTTTACTTTGAGCTTGAATGTGCGATAATTTTGTACTATGAGTTTACATTCAAGTAAATTATTTGTTTATAAACACTTTGGGTTTAAACTTAAATTTAAATACAGGAAACACTTGAGCATATGAGCGACTATAAATTTTGATTTTTCGATTATAATAAATTATTTACTATAGGCTCTTCTCATTGGACATAGGTACTAATATTTGGATTGAGTCACGTAAATTTTTTGTGTTTTTATTATTTATCATTTATTTTTCTAGTGATTTCGCTGTAAATTGTAAATCCTGTCATTTTCGCATATTATATTTCAACACCACATTTTATGATGCTTGTTTGATGAAATACAGAGAGCTGAAGAACCGCTCATGAAGTTTGGAAAGAAGTCTTATTTCCACTTGCGATTGTTTCTTAATCAAGAATGCTCGCGTTTTGGCAGGTTTTGTACAAATTCGAGATGTTCTATCCATGTCAGAAGTAGTGGAATGTAGATTTTGATTTATATTTTCAAGTAGAAGCACTATTCAGAATGGGCGCACTGTTGATGCTCATGCGCTTGTTTAGTGAAATGATGAGTAAACTTTCTTGATGCTTCCACCCTCAAACCATTCTCACGGATACTGTGCAGAACGTTGATTCTAGGAAGATCTAGCAGCGCTCGTACGCCACAAGTGCTTTTCCAGCGCTCGATTTTTTGCCTTTTCTTCCTTTGTTGTTGCCATGGTTTTGATGATTCATTGCTCAGATAAATCAGTATGTTGGTCTTATGATATAGCACACTCACAGGATACAAAGTTTGAGGATCTTCTATTCGAATCGACTATGATTTTAGGACTCTATTTATTGGATTTTATTTAACATGGCGCTGGAGTTGGGACTTCAGTGTCATTGGCAATCAAGTGCAAAGATCATAAATGTGCTTCAATACAGCTGCAAAAGTTCTGCAGAAACATGAAGAAGGCAACACAGATAAGAGAAATTCGATTAGACTCAACCAGATCTTCAGTTCTTCCTTATGTCAACCTACACTGATTCCCTGTAAAGCAGAATCAGCCGTTGGGTAGCCAAGTTTTGAAACTCTTTTACTCCTTAGTCATTCGCATTGAAAAGAGAGTCGTCCAGCCCAGTGCCCCAACTTCTGTTTCCAGGCACAGTTTGGTCGACCGGACCATCATTCCGTGGCTGTTTTCTTTGACGTGCCGCCCTCACATGCAGAACAGAAGTTCTGGTCGAAGCTTAGAACTTTCCTGTTCTGCTCGAGAACTTTGGTCGCTTGTGGGAGTGATGTAGACTTATGTATAACGATGGAATCTCTTTCTTCGGTGGACAAGAGCTTGTTCAATGGTTCATCTTGCTTGCTCAATTGAAATTCTTCCAGCAAGGCATCTCCAGTGCTTTACACTGCTGTAGGATCGGGGCCTATTTCATAACAGTAGCCTGACTATGGCATAGCTCCTGGCTATGGTCATTGAAGTGTAATCGTAAATTGGCTTATCCCTTTTCCGTAAATTCTACTTGTCTTGATTCTTTATACTATCGACGTTAATTCTCATGATCTTGAACTCCTGCATTCAGCCTTCGACCCATTGATGGCCAAGATTTGCCGGGTCTGACCTCTTTTTCCCTCCGTAAGTGGTACTGATCCTGCCTATATCCATCAGGGACAGGATGTGAATTATGTATGCACTTAGTTAATTAAATGGTTCAGATGTATTTGGATGTATCCAAATTGATTCTCCATTGGTAGGAAACTGGTGGTAGAGTATAGCAATAGCCAACGGGCCTTGTCGGCTCACGCAAGTCACTATTGGGCCATTGTTGGGCTGGGACCCATTAGGAAAAAGGGGGCTTGCGGGCACAGCTCCTTTTGCTCTCCAGCACTGGCCTGGGGATGAAAAAGTGAGTCCTGGTTGTCTGGCCGACTTAAAAGAAAATTATAAAAATTTCCAATAAATTAGGGGTCCCTTCTTCTCTTTCTCACCTTCATCCCTCTCGCATATTATAAGAAATTCTGACTTTCTAATAAATTTCCACTTTGTATATAAATTTCCCTCATTATTTACGATATATTTGAACGAAAAAATGCATATGATTTGGGTGACCAACCCAGTAAGAAGACGCATGGAAATTCTTAAGAGACTGAAAGACTTTCATGTAGCGTCCAAACATAGTTAAAAGAGTTTTTACCATGATCCACAGGTCACGTGGAACATTTGTTGCCACACAAATGGCGTCCTTGCCATCAAACAAGGGTGTGTATGTCCAACAAGAGCAGGGTCTGCATATATCCATATCACTAGACCAAGTTTAAACTTAAACTATCATATTTTGTTTCTTGATGTAAAGTGTACTCACATTTCATCTTTGATATTTAAATTTTTTTATTATGTGTTGACTTTGTGTGATTCTCATTGTGAAAATTATGATGAATTAAGTATAAATAAAGTTTCTATTTCCGTGAGTTTTTACTGATTTTTAAAATTTATTGAGATATTACAAATTAAAAGCAAAGAAAACCAAGCCCGAACATAACGTACTCAAGTATAAAGAGAACTGTAGCGCTGTCATTGATCAAGTATTTTCCTATATCTATTCATACAACTTCATTCACAAGTACATGAAATCCATACTTCCCATTAAAAGCTGCCTCTGCTACATTCATGTACTAACATACAAATTCTTCGATATATCATTGATCTATCTTAGCTGCTCGCACTCAGAAACTTCCTAGCTAAGCCTATGAAATGCCTGTGACAAGGCAACAAACCCTATGGAATATATTCTATCACATTTGTGTGTTTCCAAATTAATATTAATATGTACACAATATTGTTATATCGATTCATTTGCCATGCATTTGAATTGATCAATGACATGTTTTATAAGGCCGAAGGCTTTGGAGTCTTTTACTTGCTTCTATGTATGTTATGTAGTGATTTGTCACGTTACAAAGGTATTCAAATTGAGGTGCATCAGCCATTCCAAGATCCCATTTCTTCAATTTCGTGTCTCTCCATCATGGCCGTGAAATTCTAAGATGAAGTTACTCTCTCTCTCTCTCTCTCTCTCTCTCTCAACCAACTTTAATTCAATCTTATAATTGGACGTAAAATTGTTTTTGTTCTTTAGTTAGCTTGAATTTTAATTATATCTTTTTTGTCAACTTTAATTCAATCTTATATTAGAAACTTAAAAATAGTGATTTTATTTTAATTTTATAAAAGATTTTATTTTCTTTTACAAATAAAAATAAAAAATAAGTAGGTCTAATTTCATTGTATCAATTTTTGCAGCTGGGCTAAACATGCATGCAATGCCTACATGGAAGAGTCAATGCAATTAGCATTGAATCTTGGATTAAAAGGAAAATTGTTCAAAAATTGCTCAATCTATTGTACAGTAGGCAATTTAGTTATAAACCTTTCAATTTTGTCAATTTTGTCCTAAATATTTCAATTGTGTTAATTTAGTTTGGAATCCTAAATCTCTTTGCCAATTTACTTATTCCGGCCAATTTTGGCTTGGTCGGAAATTGCTAATGTGGATATAGGCCTGCCACTAGCCATTTTATGTGGTGTGCCTGGCAATGATGTGGTCATTTTTTTTTTTTCCTAATTTCTTCCTTTCTCCTTTCTTTTTCTTTCTTTTCTTTGCCTTTTACTTGAGGGAAAACTTTTTAAAAATGCAAAAAATTATCTACGTTAGCGCTATACACACTATGTAGGATGGTCGTCATTGACTACATGCATTGCCTGATTTGTTGGGAAAGTCTTGGGCTAAATGAAACGGGGTATATTTTATGGAAGGTGTATTTTATATTATTTGGACAAGTGACATGTCATTTTGTTTATGTATATAAGAATTTTCCGTGAAATATACCCTGTTTCATTTGCCCAAGACTTTCCCAACATATCACGCAACGCATGTAGTTGATTTTGGGCTGTATTCATGGATTATTACGCATCATGGTTACCAAAATCACAATAGAGATCACAACATACAATCAAGTGTTTTTGGTTTCAAATTGGGTCAACTAAAACCAATGAGTCTGTCAGATAAATACATTGGTTTCAATTAACTAGATCTTGCCGACTCCGATAGATATATCGACTTTTATTAACCAGATTTAAAGTCCAATCCGAGACTTAATTAAAAAATTCATGCAACTTCGTGAACTTGATTAATCAAATTAATAGTACGAGAACTCAAGTGAGAAGAAAAAAGTATGCTAGTTTGGAGCAAAAGTAGACTTTTGCCTTTAAGAAACACAAAACAGGCTGTAGCCAAAACTTTTTACTTTCGAGAGTATAAGTTGGGTAAGATCCTTTGCCCAGAAAGTACGTTGAATACTCCCTGGGTACATTTTTCAATAAGGGTTCTTTCTCCCTAGTCTTTCTCTTTTTCACTTAGCTCTTCAACCCTTGAACAATAACTTAAGTTAGGGATGCAAAACAAACTGTCCAAACTGGAAACTGTTGGGATCAAACCAAATAGCCTAGTTGGGTCCCATTTTAAGAGCGCCAGTCCAATTCTTGGTTCTTAAAAGTGAAATCGGTGTTCAGGCAGTCCAATTTCTAGTTCCTTATGTGTTTCGATTCCAAGAGGGAATCGAACTAGATCAACTACATACATTTTTTATTATTATTTTATTTCTTCAAAAAATAATATTGGGTTTAATTTATTGTTTCCAAGGAAAGAGGAGCCTATAATTGGACAACAAGATATTCGAATGAAAATATAGGATTTATCTCAAGCTTTGAATTTGTTCGTGATCATGCTTTGGACAATAAGATGAAAAAAAAAAAAAAATAGTGACCGGTTCCATTGAACTAGATCGGTGGTCCAGCTCCCAGTCCTAGGACCAAATCGGTTTGATCCTTAATTCTTAGTTCCACCTTTGAACTAGACCAAACCAAAAACTAATTATCTCTAATTTAAGTATCCGAATGTCCTCCTCAAGCTAAGCCCAGAGGTTTCCTTTACTATATGTCCAGTTAGGTCCGGTCCTTCGGAGGTCCGACCAAGCCTATTGGGACCTAGGAAAATGCGCATAAGCAAGACAATTGTCGATGTAATTCAATTCAGGCTTGTAGCAAGACCGGCCCATTGAATAGATAAGTTCTCTACTTATACAAGAAGAAAACCTCATCAAGGTTTTCTAGACACATAAAACTAGTCATCAAAGTTCGACAATAAATACGCGCATTATGGAGGTTGCAAGAGCCATGCACGACATGCATTTTCCATTTCCAAAGGGAAGCAAAACGAGATGAAATTAATCTTGCAAAGCAAGCCTGAATCCTTAAGAAATAGAACATCCGGCATACCAGTAAAATGCGAATGAACGGAAATGATACCGATTCAAAAGTGAATTGCAACTGAAGAGAATGTTCTTGTTTACAGGGCGCCATCAGCCCTCCTGCCAATGCAGATTATTCTAAATCCTTTCATCTTGTGCACGGACCTTCTTATGTCCTCTACAACAGCCTCGCAAAGCCTATGCTTTTTTTGACCTTCGTGCAGATGTTAGGAATTATGGTAAATAGAACGTTCTAGTCGGCGTAGATAATTGAATGGAATTAAATGCTCAAAACGGTTGTGTTCCACCATCCACCTTTGTATTATGTCAATGCCATGTTTTTTCTTTTGTTATGTCACTAGAAAAATGTCAATGTCACGTTGGTATTAGTTGAAACGAAATATGGAATCATCATAATGAATTTTCCAAGCGTGATTGTATTCAGATTTGACCATTCGAATGGGAGACAGAATATTTGACTTTCTATCGATGACCTTATCTTATATAATGAGGTCGTAAGGTAAAGGATGATTGATCCTTTGGTCAGCAATGTGTTCTTTAATTGGTCGCAAATATGTATCATCAAAATCAAGACATATGCGACGCAGGAATTTCATACCACATGTTTTTGGAGACAAGCATATCTTGTAACCATGTGTCCTTCATCACAATCGCTTATACTTTCATGGGAAAGGTTGTTCAAAAATGCTAAACTATACTCTACGAGACACATTTTACATTGAATTTTTTTTTTTCTTGTGACATCAAAAAATCCCAAACTTATACTTGTGTGACACGTTCATCCTCCATTAAGGTTTGGTCAAATGATTTTCCAATCAAAACAACGTCGCTTGTATTTCGCTTAAGTCATGTAAGCATCATGTTAGCTCCATTTGCCTCTTATCAGATGTTGCTAGCTCATATCACCTAGAGAAGGTGAATAAGTGATAATATAAAATCTTGACTTAAATTAAGCGGAATAAAATAAGTCAATATCACTATATGCACTAGGTCTAGATTCTGGAAGAAGGTTTAGAATTTATAATTCTGTAGAACAAACTTTAAGAACAACTTATTAGTGTGCAATAGACTTTAACAAGAATAATACGAGAGTAAGGATCAGAGAAATGGTACACAAAATTTTATAGTGAGTCGGCTTAGATCAAACTTACGTCCATTCTTCACGTTGACAACTTATTGGCTGGATTTCATTGTATGATCAATAAGAGATTATAACTTTGAGTGTAAATACTCAATGTTAGATCACACCATCTCACTAAATCACTCTTTTAGTATTTCTCTCATAATCACAAACGTTTAAGTATGCTAAAAACAAGTGTAAGATTGAACTTTGTTTGGACTTTGGAATTATAGATTCTAGGCCTTATCTCTCTTGTTTTGCTCCTCAATACCATGATCTCCTTATATATTCTCCCACTTCCAAACTAGCCATTGGACAGAGTCCAAATGATCATCTTCCATTTTGGTTGATGGACAAAACTAAATCAAGAATATATAGTGGCTGATGAGTGATAAGGATAGAATCTCCACTTGATTTTGATCGCTCATATAATAAACGGAATCTTGATTTCCATAAGTAGTGCTTCTTCGATTTGGAAAAAGCTTGTCTTGAGGATTGATTCCATAATCAACTTGATTTAATCAATCTTTTACAAAGAAGTGAAATCCAACCAGATTTGCTAGTTGTTGTAGAATCTAAAATAATTCTCATTCTGAATCGGTTTCCTTCTGGATGAATGCATAGATTTCATTCAGTATCAAATAAATATCTACGAATTGAGGTTGTCAGGATAGAATATGTTCTTCTTCTCCAAAAAGAGAATATCTTGGAATTAAGAGAATATATGTGATTGAGTTCTGTCTATGTCTGACTGAATTCTGATTGAATGCCGTGGAATGTTTAAATACTTGAAATGTAGATTCTTCAAACAAAGTTTAGTGAAGAGTTTGTCAACTTCAAAACCTTTGGGAGTTTTCTCTAACAATATCATCCATGTAGGCAGATCTTTTTATGGTGCCCATTGATGGAACCTTGATGGAGGTGAATGTGTTTGCGCAATTACAAGTTTGGAATTATTTGTGTCACAAATGAAAGTTTACAATAAATGTGAGCATAATTTGGAGCTTTTGCAACTTTTTCCCTATTCTTTTTGGATGAAGTTTTATATGTTTGAGGCAACTCAACGTGCTCATTATCCTAGACTTGCATTCCTTGACCTTACTCTTCAAGCCCCACTTCTCGCAAGTGCTTGCCTAATATCCGTGGTGTTGCTTTATATATCTTCTCTATTAGAATATTTAAATAATAAACTATATTTTCATCTAAAAGCTTAAGATATAAAGTCCTACCCAAAAACTTAAGCTTATATATAGAGGGAGACTACATGAATGTAAAAAACATTTAGGACTCATTGTCAAATAATATAAGACAATAATTCAACATCCCCTTTAATGGGAAAAATTACCAAAAAAGTCATAAACCTATCACAATTGTGTCAATTCAATCATAAATATTTTGCATTTGTGCCAAGTTAGTTTATTCAAACAATTTTAGTCGGCCATTGATAACATAAACACCAGTCATCTAGGCAATGCCGACATGGTAATTTTTAAATAATTTTTTTGAATTTTTTATTAATTTAATCTTTTATTTTTCTTCCTTCCTTCTTCTTTTGTTTCTCACTATGGTTGACGAGGCTTTGGTGATGGTTGACAGAGCTCACCGGTGTTAGATTATCGGTGTTAGATTTTTTTTTACATGAAGTGCAAAAATAGAAAAAAAAATGTAAACATCTTTATTTCAAGAGAAATTAAATTCATGATTACTATTACCGTTGCAAAACATTTTTACATTTGTAGTTTTTAATTAACAACTTGTTTGTTTCACAGAGAAAATAGAAAAAAAAAATTAGCAGCCCCAAATTCAAAGAAATGAACCGAGTTCTTTTTACCCAAAAGTTAGTGTTCCCAAATTGATGAGTTCCAACATGGAAGGGGAGGTTAGGTTCAAATCTCCATTCTCGGGGGATGGGGTGGGACGCATAAGTTTCAATATAGAAAACAAAAAAAAATTGATGAATTCGAGTGCATTAATCTGTGGGTTATTATATCCCTTTAAGTAAAGTTTATGCATTTTGTTCATTTGAAAATTGAGGATAGTTTTGTCCTATATATAATCTATGCATTTTTTTTTTGGGCAATTTGGTTGAAAGTTTTCTAAGGGAAAACATTTTTAACGATATTAAAACGAATTGCAATTTTTTTTAATTTCAATATTCTAGGATTTTGTCATTCCATAATAAAATAATAATACCACATGAATTTGCTTTTCAATATCTCTATAGTTATGGGCTTCGAAATCTTTATGATCTTCTCAACCTCCAATTGCCAAATCCTCACAAATGGGATTTTGTAGTCGTTGTAACACTGCTGTTTGTGGTAAATAACGGTACTGTCATATTAGCAGGAACTTGTCTAATCAAATGCATTTCCTCTTTGTAGCGGTACGATTATAGACGATGCACCATAATTTGAGTGGCCATATACATGTGTGTGTACATCTCTCTCTCTCTCTCTCTCTCTCTCTAAACAATGTAAAAATGTGTAACGCAACTTTACGACGTCGACTTATTCGACAATGTGTGTTGGAATGGAGGATGGAAACGTGAACCGCATGCAGTGGACCAAAATGTTAAGACTGCTTGTTCTTGCTAGTAGTTGTCGCCTACCATAACTTGTTTCCTTTTTTGGCCTGTCTTCTTTTGGCTCCGCGGCGGGGACCATATGTGTACGGACCCGCCTTTTGTTGACCCCCTCGCGTCGTTTTATGGACAAGGGGTCAATCCCTTCGATTCTTCGACGGTGAAATCGTGTGATTGGCCAGAGTCGCCATCGCTTGGACTCAGAGCTCATCGATCCTCTCGATTTTGTACACGTTGCCTCAACCCCACCAGTGGCTCGCCAGACGTGCGGTGTTGTCGTATCAAACTCGAAGAAGATAGTCGGCGAATCGGAGTTGGCAACTCGCGTGTATTGCGTTGAAACGGGACGATGAAAGACCCAACCGCAAGTTGGCTCGCCCCACGGTCGTATTCGAGCGTGGCGTGAACCGCGTCAAACCTCGTCGATGGAGTTTCCTATCGATAAGGCAGTCCACACTAGTATGGTTGGCTCGCCCACGGCCGTATTCTCAATGGAAAGATATCTCTAGAAACTTCATCGACAAGGTTCACCTTGGTCTGAGCTTGCGTGTCAAACCAGTATACCCTTTTTCTTTTTTTTTGCGCCGATGTGTCTCTACCGCCGTCTGAATCAGTAAGCCATTATAAAAAGCCACCTCTCTCGCCAGTGTCAGCCCAGTTCCTCTTCCGTTTTGCCCTTTTAGGCTGGCCAAAGCTTCATCCAAAAGGCCAGCTCAAGCACACTGAGCGCAAGGGAGCAAAAGAAGTTATTTGCGGTGTCGATGCTACTATCGTGGAACGCGATACGACTGGAAGAGTTGACTCCCGGAGATCATGTTTATACTTACCGGCGGTGCGGCTTGTACACACACCACGGTTAACCACTAATCCTCTCTTTTCCTTTTTTCCTTTCATAATTATCATTTTTTTTTCCATGAACATGGTTACCCGCGCAAATAAATTATTAATGTTTGTTTTTTATATTATGTTTTTATATACTTGATCGATCAACTTA
Organism: Eucalyptus victrix; assembly: GCA_016097545.1. NCBI lineage: Eukaryota > Viridiplantae > Streptophyta > Magnoliopsida > Myrtales > Myrtaceae > Eucalyptus > Eucalyptus victrix. Next base: position 53,585,649 of record CM027842.1, read on the forward strand.
GCGATCATCAAGGCTTGCTCTTGTGTTCTTCTTTTCATTTCAATAGCTGCTAGTATGTCTGATTTTGGTCACCCCGTGCATTTCCGAGAGAGAGAGAGAGAGAGAGAGAGAGAGAAGTCATATAATATGCTATTGATGGTGTCCATCTCTAGAACGAGAAAATATGGGCCATGCACGTGACTCACCAACCAGTCCTTTGTCACTCTCTTCTGCACCTCTCCTTTCTTTTCTTCTTCACCGTTGTTCAATCCCTTTGTCTATCTCCTCTCTTCTGCCCCTCCCAAGGCCAAACCGCCCGCCGATCCCCGACCGGTGACTGCTCCACCATCGAGGTCGTCTGCTGCCCCCCAGGTCCAAGAACAAGCACAAGACCCTGTCGTAATCACCTGCGACCCGAGCCCTCCCTCAGCCCCTGCGTCATAGAGGTCGCCTGCGGCTCTGATGTCGTCGTCTCCGTCCACAGCTTCCGGATCTGCCACGAGGGTCAATCCCTTGTTAGATCCTGCGAGGGCCGCAAGACCCTTGTTGGGCATGGCCTAGTACCGGCCACAGGCCATGGCCAGAGCTGCCAGGGCTGATGGCCCCGACCAGATCGGCCATATGACGCTGGCGACGGCCATGGACAAGCGTCAACGCCATTCGTTCAAACCTGAATCTGGAGAACTCCAGATCTGGCCTTGCCCAACTCAGTCTCCAAACGCCGATCAGGTCTGGCCGGATGATGCCACCAATGGCCATGGACGAACGTCGGCGTAGCTCGCAGGCCTGGCTCGTCCCTGACCGGTGGCGCCACTGCCCATGTCTGCAGGCCCCTTTTTGTCAATGGCCTCAAAAGGCAAAAAGAAAGTCAAAGCAAAGAGCTGAAGAGAGTCATGGAGGATGGAAAAGACCTGAGAAAAGTGCCTCAGTCTCGGTTGGATGCGTGGCGATCTGTGGTGTTGGATTTAACTATTTGCCATGGGCGATTTTTGGACCATTGATTATCGATTTTTTTTTTATTGCACGTAATCCCTATTGCTCCTTACAGGGATCTACGTTGGAGAGGATGACGTGATTCACTTCACAAGAACAGGAGTTGAGAAGATTTCTCTCGATTCCTTCCGGCGGGTAGGTGAGGACCTCCATTCCCTCCACTTATATGCATATGGGCGGCCACTGCTGGAGTATTGGCTATCGATACGAGGGACTCGCACGACCTTACGGGATACGAAATCGCTCGAGGAAGTCATGAGCAAGGCTCATGAGCTCCATGAGGCCAATAGTTTTGGCGATTATGACCTCTTCAATAACAATTGCGAGCACTTTGCCACGTTTTGCCGAACCGGTGTACGGTCAAGTGCACAGACAGAATTGGTTAGCGCTTTTAAACTGAAGGTCAAGGAGATCAAAAGACTAGACAATGAAGATTCTGCAGAGAATTAAGCTCAAGTGTGTCAATAACCCTCTCTGTATCTTTACAAGCAAGTTATTTTCGCCTGTTCGAGAGCGATTTCCAAATTTGGAGACGGTCAAATTAATGCATGTTTATTGAAAAAGCGATCTCTTTTCTGTCTGCATCTCTGTCGACAATACCGTCATTTAGTCTACGTGGGCCCACAGGAGAAAAAAGGCCAAACAGAAAAGGAAGGGGACAGCTTTAAGACTTTTTCCTGCCTTTCGAGGCAGTTAGAAGAATGTCTTTTTCAGGAGAAGTCGTGTCGGGATCCAGAAACCGTCCAGCGCGCGCGTGGGGGAACAATGATGAGACACTTCGCAGTCACATCGTGAGTCGTGTTCCATATCAGGATATTTTTTGTTATTATAAATTTTTATGTGGAGGTTTGACCATTTGAGATTCCGAAACACGTGAAGAACCTTCTATAATAATTCACATTTTTAATTAATCCAGCCTCAGCCTCGCAAACGAAGCTCGCCTCTCCGTGGGGCCAAGGCATCACCCTCACCTACCGCCGGGGGGTTTGGATGACATGGGCCAACAAGCATGTCCATTGGCTAAACTAGTTTATACAGAAGAGATGATGAATCTGCAATGAGTGGAGACTATGAATATAAAATTTACTAACCGCGTCTGAAAGAAAGACAGCCCCAGTTGGGATCATTCGTATAAGAAATAGTGTTTTTTTTTATCAATCGCAACTAATTCTTTCTAGGTTTCCATGACCTTCATTCATCGACGGCCGGTGCTTGGACGAATACCAGAGACATTGGAATGTGAGTGTGGCTATGTCAAGAGCATCTTTCAGAGGATATAGCCCTTTCAAAAGAGAGTCCATGATTCCTGTCAATTACCTTTTAGAAAAATGAGGCTTGACCTAATCTACCAAAATCTGCTGATCAATTTGATGATTTGCATCATATGCTCGCATTTCAGCCAAAAACTCAATCAGTACCATCCCAAAGCTATAGTCATTGCTCTTCACATACAAATGACCTATTCAAACAAAATGATGTGATACTATAATGATTTTGTTAAACATGGCACTAGGGACGGCCGATCTAAGTCCAAAGTCCAATGCTCTCCGCTATGATCACCCTAAGCAATTCAGAAAGCCCATCATATTAATTGTGGCTATATACTCAGGTCTTGCGAAACGATAAGTTCGAATAACCTGTGTTGTCGCATGTGACATGTCTTTGTTTGGACCCTTTATTGCTAACCCAAAATCTGATATTTTAGCATTAAAGGACTGTCGACACACGTGCCAAAGAAAAGATCAAAGTGGACAAAGTCTCTTTCCACTGCTAGTGTGATCTATACACGAGTAAACCTGGACAATGCAGATTTGATGAGCTTAGCTCGGGCCAGTGATTGGTATCATAAATTAACTATGAAAAGAGTTGCTTGGGAAAATGCAATTTTAAAAGACCATAACAACAAAGCCCCTCGACCAAAACATTAGGAAAAGATACATAGCTGGCGAAGCAGGTTTTGAAGATGCTTTGCAATGATAACTCCCACATTTTCTGTGAAAACTAGCCCGAAAGTATAAGGTTTCCAATTCTTGCTGCTTCCAGAATGGCACGAGGGATTGCAAAAAGAAGGATCTTGCATATATGTGAATTATTTCAGCGCAGGAGAAGATTTTAAAACCAAATTTTAAAGGTAACAACAATGTGGTAGTCCTTCATTTAATCTAAGTAATAAACATGAAACTTACCAAGTCCAGCAATATGTTTGAGGGCATGAGATCTCTGCAGATTATCTGCCTAACTGGTGCAAGAACGCGAGGACTTTGGCCACTCCTATTGCAATTTTAAGCTAAGCAGTGTGACCCATGGAATTGGTTTCATGGCTGAGCCCCCTGCAGCAGGAAAGACTCATGATTTGTATAGAACATTGAAACAAGAAAAGATCATATTTACCATAAATTTAAAGCGAGCATCTATGTATTGCCCAAGAAAGAACCTTGCTTCCAAGGAGATGGCTCTTTAGGGTACCCTTTGGCAAGAACTCATGGGCAAGTAGTTCTTCATGCTCCAAACAATATCCCAGTAGCCTGACAATCCTTCGGATGAAATAAGCCAACCCAGGAAGTTCACCTCCAACTGCAAAAAAGTCAAAATGGGGTAAAACCTCATAATTTCACATTTGTTTCAGTATATGACGAAGCAAACAGGCATTTCCCACAGAAAAGAGAGGAGATAGAACGACGAATTTGTGCGATAAGAAATTAAAGAAACCCTCAAGGGCATCCTAAGAGCCATCTGCTGTGGATGCACCCTGCAAAATTTAGATGGTAACAAAAAATCTGAAAGAAAACTGGGATGAAATATTCAATGATCCATCATCACCCATGCTCAATAGTAAATCCTGACATGTGAACTGCACAGTTGAATTTCATATGCCTTACTGTAAACACACAACCTCATATTCATGAAAATCAACCAAGGAGTAAACAAATCTTGATTGCTCAACCTATTTATAAAGCAAGTAAACACCCCTCAAATGATTTTGACATCGGCAAAGCCATAGAGGATAAGATTGATGACAGCACGGGTGGCCATGTAGAGTCTAGAACACAGAATCATATCAGGTCTGATATGCAATGTGATCAAAAAGAATGCATTCATCTTGTGTAGTACAAAGTAGATGTCCACCTTCCAAGAAAGACAATAGCATTCTGAATGATGATCATTTTTGAAAAATTTATATGCTTACTAGATTTGTGTGGAGGTTAAGTCCTTCTGTCCTCATCTTCTCCCTTTTAAAATACTTGTATGCTAATAACGTGTTGACCTCCATTTACCAGGCGATTCATAAAAAATAAATGGCAGGCTCTTATTCATTCTTTTTAGGATGATGAAGAAGAGTAGTTATGTCCAATTTCTCCTAAAGTAGCATGTGTTTTGACTCAAACAATTAGCTCACCTCACTTTCAGGGCCAGCCAGAATATTTTTCCACAAATAAATTATCCTCACTAAGGATGGTTTTAGTTCCTAGAACTATGATGAGAAATTACAGGAGTGGTTCTAATGTCAGAAAACTCATTTCGGTATTTAATGTTCCAGGTACATTATAGTGACATCCTCTGGGTTTAGCTTAAATGGCAAGGATATAAGTCACAATAGTTTATGATTCAAGGCCTAAAGTCCTTCTCTGAAATGCAAGAAGAGTCCCTGCATTTCAAAATTTACACACTACCATGGGACTTCACCTTAATATTCATATATAATGAACGAGATTTAGAAGCTAAGCTGGCAAAGCTCTCTCCTCTTACTTGTTTCCTCCAACTCCGTGCTATTTCGCCGCTGGAAAACAAGCATACATGTAATATGGACTACACAACTTAGACATAACAACTGTAGGACAAGATAGTGGAATCTCAAGATTTAGGTCAAGAGCACAGATGCTCACTTGAGGTATCTATAGATCAAATGTTCCTAGAAATTACCGTAGCTTGCCTTCTAATTGTTGGTAGTTTTTGCGGAAACGTGTGATTAATGTGTATGTAAGGGAGTGTTTTGTATGTGAATTATCAAGAGAGCAAATGAACTAAGAAAAAAGTGAGCAAGGACAAAGTAAAAGAGAGTGGAAGAGAAGTAAAAGGGAACAAAAAAGGAACTTTTATTTATTGTTTATTGTAGTACAAAGGGAAGGGGAGGAGCTTACCTTTTTGCTCTGCTGGATTTTTCTGGACTTCTCTTATATGCTGGACATTTTCCTCTTTCTTCCAGAAACTTCATCTAGGGAATTCTAGATTCTAGTTTAGGAACTCTAGGAAATTCTAGAAAATGGATCACCATTTCCAACACTAATCCACACACCATGAGATGGCCACTCAAAATGTGCATACCAAAACATCTATGCCTTGACCATTTGTGTATCATCACTTTACATCCTGACTATCTGTTCAGCAAATTGATGAAAACAACTCTTCTCGATTGACTATTTGAATCTTCAATGGTACATGCCTGCAGAAACTTATAAGAGCCATGTAATTCACCCAGCACTCTGCCTGCTGTTTTAATTCTGAATAGAGATAAAATAATGACTGGAAAATTAACAGCACCAGGCACAGAATATGCAAATTTTTACTCTTCTATTGTATGTATGGAAAATACACTGACCCCAAAAATCCTTGAAAACAGAATCTCACAAGATTTTTTAATGTTTTTACATGGACTTGAACTATACAAAGGAAAAGTAAGCTGACTTTTCTCCAAAGTCTTGCCTAGAATTCCTCCTGGTCATAGGACAAGTCACAGACCCCAAAATAAAGGATAAGAGGAGCAAGCACTGTCTTCTCCTAACTAATTGCAATCCTAACATAATTATATGGTCCACATCATTGATCAAACCCCAAGAAATATGTGTTCGGTTGGGCAAAGGCGTATATTCTCAAAAGGAAGAAATCAAACTGAGATAGTGAGCTCCCTGTGAAATTAGCCACACAAAACCAGAACTATCTAGCCACAATAAAGGTCACTAACATCTATCATTTCATTTTCAGTATTCTATAATAAACTACTTATCTAGACACGATTCTTCTCCCACCATCATAATAGAGCTTCTTGCTAAAAATGCAATAGTGCTAACATTAAGTTCTGCAAAGCACATGCAACCTGAGCTTCCCTGAGGGGAACTAAGATTATCTTCCACTTTTTGAATCCTTGCATGCTCTCTAGGTTCAACTTTTTTATGGTAATTGAAGTCATTTTGACCCAAAAAACAAAAAAAAATTCATTCTTTTGCTCTGGGAAGACCATTTAATATCAAGGCAGCCTTGAAGACTCTACCAAAACCATCCTCATCGAAAATTGCATCAAATCTGAAGCTTCTTGTTGCAACTTTCAGCTCTGCAAAACCAAAGACTCTGACTTCTGTATTGGGAGCAACATAACCATTTGGAATAGACTCATTTGACCTCCCTCGCAAGCTCCTGCTTAGGCCATCCTCAGAAGATGATGAACTGCTTAACAGTCACAGCTGGTCCTCCGGTGATAACACAAGTCAAGGGAAAAAGGTGAAGAATTTGTCATGAGCTGAAGAATGGAGCTAGAGATGAGCAGAACCAATCGAGATATAGAGATGTGAGCGGGTGGGAAAGGAGTGAATTAGGGAAGTTAGAATCTGAAGTTGTTATTGGACATGTGTACTAAGCATATTCCTTCATAATCCGCTTTGTCTGTAAGTTGGGGCTTGCATGAATTTCAGGATTATTCAGAAAGCAGGAACACAATAATTAGTATAACATGCAGAATATCTATAAGATATATAGTTATGATTCAACCTCTTGCATTGAAACTCCAACACAATGTTAAACAGAACTTCATCCCAAATGCTCAAACTGGTGGGACTGAGTCCATCTTGCATATCAAACATATTCCATTAGTACACCATGACCAATATGTCCATTCTTCTAGCAAATGCCTCCTTCTTCTCCTCATTCATATCTGCTCTATCAATCACATTATTCTCATTTCTTGTCTCAATTTCTTTCTAATTTTCTTTTAGCTCAGTACTCCAGCTAAAGCATCAAAACTTAATTTATTCATCCAATGAAATGCCCAAACCAAATGCGAAGGGCGGTCCAACCACGGGAGGATCTAAAACCAAAGTTCTGTATCAAAATTTCCCACTTTCTTACTCATATCCGACAAAAAGAACTAAATCTCATAAGCCTTAACCCATGGAATCAAAATTTGAAGTTCAGAATTATCATAAGGATATGACAAACACCTGCATTCTGAGGGCAAGGCCAGCTGGGTATCACATCATGAAAATGCACAAGTCATGGTGAAAAAGACATTGAAAACAAAACAAGAAAGCAAAAAAATATTGCAGAAGAAACAAGGAAATTACCGAAACCAAATAACGAACACTACTAGAGCCAACAAACTCAAAATTCTATCGATTAAATGAGAAATGAATATAAAAAGTTAAGTAAATGACTTCCTTAACTAAGACTTGATTAAACTACACTTATTTGGCAATAAAGTGACTCTTGCCAACCACAGCAGAACATTCATTGTTGTCTGCTTCACGGGGCAGCTCTCCCGACGAATTTGGTCACGTCATATCTCTCTACTGAACTTTAATTCCAGCGAGATTACTGCCAAGAGAAAGCTCTATTGAAATATTAAAAGATCCCAAACCATAACTCCAAATCGATATCTGTAAAATCCATCACTCCACAACATCCTAAAATTTCGTTATCACATAATTTTTCAGCTAAACAACTCCAGACTGAGCCCAGCAACTCAGAATTCAATTAGATACAAATCCGCCGCTTTAACTGCGAAAAATTCCTTCGATTGAACGAATAAAGAGTTTGAAACCTTACCGGGCGCTACACCGGGTCGTGGACACGCACAAAGCGCATGTCAGAAATCTCCTTTTTCTTTTTCTCCCTGCTTGCTGCTGTTGCTTTGCCTTCTTTCTGTTCTTCACCTCTGCCGGGAATACACGAGCCTATTAGATGGGCTAAGAAGGCTGACCTGGGCCTCTAGGCTTCGGGCTTCCCTTTTTACTGCAAGTCCCATTTTGTACACATGATTCCCTCGCTATTTATGATATAAGGCCCGTTTGATTCAATTTTGGAGAAATGCAAAAAAAATGCATTTTTTTTTGAGTGAATGGGCATTTTGTGAAGGCAAGTGTGTTTGGAAATTCATTTTCGTGTATATTTTGTAAAGCACCTTTAAAGTGAAAAGAAAAAGGGAAAAAAAAAAAGAAAAGAAAAGGGAGGCATGGAGGGAAAATGGTGAGGGAGCAGCTTGATGGTGATGGGGAGGCGGTAGCTAGTGGTGGTGGTGGCGGTGGCAATGGGGGCTTAAGGCTGCGCGACCTCAGGCGAGGCTTCCCAGCGGCCAGATCTAGCCCTCGCTCATAGCTGAGCATCACTTGCCAGCTAAGTTTCGCATGGAGCAACAAATCTAAGGAAGGAGATGAACATTGTTTTTTAGGGCAAAAGGGAAAAATATGACTATTAGTAAGGGTAATATTGGAAAGAAAAAAAATTCATTAACCCTTAGTTTAGCATTCCGAAAATGGAAAAAGCCTAAAGTAGGTCCATATTTGCTTTGCGCTTTCAATATTTGAAATGCTAGCATTTGGCAAATGGAGACTCAAAAACGTGAATCAAACGAAAATATTTTCCCGAAAAGGTTTTGAGGGTCTAAAGCCCTTTGGAAAACCGAACCAACTAGGACTATAACCTGGTTTGAACAACAATACATCCAATTTGGGTGACCAATTGAGAAGAGAAGACATATTAGAATTCTTAGAAAATATAGACTGCCGTGTGGTGAGTAAATAGTATCAAACGAGGTTTTCACTATAATATGCGTACTTTGACTTATCAAGCATTTAAGTTCAACGATTTGTACCGTGTATCCCATCGGTAGAAAAAGCAATTTTCATTTCCATTAAATGGTCTTTCTGATGTGACATGGTCTACGACAAACCCAACCCTTTGAACTTGATTTGCACGTCTACAATAGCATGAAGTGATCAGTTTGGGTAAACCGGCCTCATTTGGTGACTTGGGCCTAAAAACTCAGAGGAAAACCGATCTAAATCCGTTGCCTAATTCTATGAAATCTATCATCAAGACGTGCATTATGAAAATTGCAAGAGCCACGCTCGGTGAAGCCAAACAGGTTACAATTAATCTTGCAGGGTGACCTTGAATCCCCAAGGAATATAAATTATGGCATGAGCTCTCCTGCTAATGCAGACTAATCTAAATTGTTTCTTCTTGCCCATGGATCTTCTTAATTCTTATGTCCTCCACAGCAGGTTTGCAAGCGCCTGCTCCTTTGTTGTTCCCGGGAAAACCATCTACCGGTCGAAAGCTACCTTGAGAGCGAAATGGAGATCATGGTGAGCAAGATCAGGGAGAAGTTGTAATAGATTGGATGGAAGGATGATCAGTAAGAAGAAATTGAAAGTAAATTACAGCTTGAAGCCATATCGCATCACATTAGTACCGGTAGTTCTTGGTCAGGTCCAAAACTGTGTATGAACCGCCTTTTGTTGACCCGCATTTGCATGGTATATGCAGTCAAATGTCCTTGGGCCTATAGTTAATGTAGTGGGTCCATTGATGGGACATTATACTCACACACATATATTTTTGTATTAGTAATGTGAATCCGTAGCCACCCTTTTAGTTCCTGACTCATTCCACATAAGTCACCGATGGGTGATAGAGACTCGACTTAGTAGAACATTTGTAGCATTTGTCATGAAGGAAGATTTCTCTTCTAGAGACAGCAGACGATTCAATCTGTTGACTTCACTCTAGTTTGAGGAAAGTCCCGAAAATTGGCATCCTTCCTTGATGCCGTTGAAATCAGCGCATAGTGGTGTGCGTTCTATTTTTTATATAAGGAAATTTCGAGGTTTAGAATCGATCCTTTTTATTCTAGTACTTGTATAGATTAGCCTTCCCAATGAATGAAGTCTATTGCCGGGAATCTGCATCAATTCCTGAATTAAACTAAGTTGAATGAAACTTCTAAACGAAGCTATTGCAGCTTTTTGTTTTTAACCTACCAATGAGGAAGTCAGGTGAATAGAACTTTCTTGTAAGTGAAGGTAATACTCAAATCAACGCTCTCTGGTTGGAGAAAGCGTAGAAACTATCAAAACATATAAATATGTAGCTCTATCAAGATACCACGAATTTTTTTCGAAATAGCAAGAATGAGAAATAAACTTTCCACAAGTGGAACCTTTGAAAATGGACATAAGATCTCAGCTTTGACTATAAATTGAAGAAAAAATGTACCAGTTTGACGCTATCAGCTGTACAAACGTTATCGCTAAGAAGCGGGGCCCAGCATTTATGAAAAATCCATTGTCTGTCTGTCTCTCTCTCTCTCTCAAATAGCTATACGGACATTTGATTTGAAGTGACAAAAGAAAAGTAATATGCAATTCATTTTTAATTGATAGACAGAGGTGGAAGTGGATTACTTGTTGGTATCGTCAAAGGTCCGGTGCCTAAATTGCTTGAGTCGCTCTCCTAGCGAGAGCTAAACACGACTGAAGGTCACATCGACCCTAGATGTTCGGCTTTCCGCCTACAAAATTCTCAATGTCCACATGACCGTCCATGCTCCGCTTTTTTTTTTTTTTTTTTTTTTTTTAATGTATAGCTACCAACTTTCTTGTCTTATCATTGAAATTTACTCGTACCCGCTTCTAGAAAAAAATTAAAAGGGTTTTTCCTGTTCATTTCCGGCTACCAACTTTCTTCTTTTATCTTTGTTCACACTCAGCTCATCCTTTGGTTGCAGCATGGGATGCAACTCCAAACACGACAATCTCATGATAATTCATACAAAGAAGCTGGTTTTCCCTCGACCCAATTGATAATCAAGTTCTTCACTTATCTCAGAAGATAAAACCCATGTTAATACACCATATTTATCAAAGCATCTAAGTTAGTACATATATTTGTCTATATATACATTTCACGTGTCAATCATCAATAGAAAATACAATTTTTACCATATATACCATCTGGCGATAGGTAAACTGTTGTGCTTTTCATGTATAATCCATGAATGTTGCCATGGAGAGATTTCTAGCAGAAATAGTAACCTAGACGCATGACTAGGGTTGCCGAGTTTCCCATCGATGGGGATAACACCATCGAAATCATTCTCTTCAAGTATTCCGATTTCTCTTCAGTCTTGCTCGATATCGATTCGCGCCTATTTCAACTATCTAAGACATTTTGCGACTGTTGGACCAGCATTCACTTGAGCGTCGGTACGACGATGTCTAGTGCCGCAGGGCTGGCAGAGAATAGATTAGTTGAAGAAGTGGGTAGTGGTCGCTGGAGAGATAAGAGGGAGATAAGATCGTAGGACCCATTTGCCATTTGCCGTATCTGTTCAAACTCGGGTCTTATATCTTGTTTGACAAGCCAACACCGTCCAAAAAGACTTTCTACCCGAGCTCTTCTTTTTCATCTTTTTTTAACTTTTGGGATCCAGGGTATTCCTCTCTTTTTTTCGTCTTTCATCGTCTCACCTTGCCTTCCTAGCTATATGTGCATGGAGCTATGATATGATGGAAATGTAGAAAGTTAACAACCTCTCTACTTTTATAAGAATCAATCTTAAGGGATGGATGCTATACTTTATGAGTTCAGAACAAATGGCCCTTTGCTTCCAAACGAAAAGGATGAAAGGTTTGAGGAGATCAGTTTGATCAATGAGTGATCGACGACGGTGGAGTCTTCTGATGAAGACATTGATTTTCAAGCCCACCGATCGCCACGGATGTGCCCAAAACAAAATCCACCAAAAGAAGAAACTTTGTTTTGAAATGAATGGGACTGGTGAAGGCTTTGCTAGGATAATAGTCATTGGGCTATTGTGAAAATAATAATTTATTATAAGTCACAAATTCTTGAAGGAGTAAGCTCCACAATAATTTATAATCTTTTGTTATTTGATTTATTTATGGTCTAAAATAAACTGTTATTCCTACGATAAATTAAAGACTCTCACCAAATTATGTTTATTTGGGATCCTATCATTATTGAAAGGCTGAAATTCAAGAAACAAATAAAAAGTGAACCCCAAATGTCTTGTCCCATCAAATTGAAACCCCTTTCTCATTAGGCATGATCAATTCGGTTCTTGACATAGAACAAAGAATCAATCCCGTAATTTCCGGTTTCCAAAAATTGGAATCAAGAATTGCCGGTTCCATAATCAAGCGATTTCAAAACCAGCTCAATTTCCTTTTTTGTCCAGAGAAATCAATTTTGATCAATTTTTTATAATGAGATATTACCGTTGTATCATTTCTCGATAAAAACAAATTTGGTCAAGTCGATATAACAATTTCTTCATGTTGAAGTCCATAATTTGACTCTCCGTATGTGCAAAAGTGTTTTTTTTTTTAATGACATGTTTATACACATTTACTACAAATAAAATTCTTTTACCCTAATTGGGACATTTTTACCACAAAAATGAGTTTTTTTTTTTAGCATAACCCAACACACATCAACTGCGTAATTATTTTTTTTATCATATTTAAAAAAAAAAAATCCTTTTACCCGATTTGAGACACCTTTACCATGAATATGGATAAATTGGGACACATTTATAGCACAAGACGTATTTACTGGAAAATAACGGAGAGGAGGGGTGGTGATGTTTCATGGATAAATTGAAAAAACGAGAACATTTATAAGTCACTTCCGTTTCTATTCCTCTCATGTTATTCAACAACACATTTAGCACCTGGCGTTGACGAGGACTCCTACATGTACCATCGTATAAGGTTCAATACCGTGAAGAGAACATTAAGTGGGTGCGATGCATTTTTAAATCGGTGAACATTGGAACACTAGTTCCTGCTTCCTGGATAGGTTCCAGCCTTGAAACTGGATCGGTTTTTTGATTCGGTTTGGTTCAGATCAGTTCTCAGATAGAACCGGATCTGGTTCTCAGTTGATTGATCCTTTGGTCAGCACCGTACTCTTCAATCGGTTCCAAACAATGTGTCATCGAATTCGAGACGGACGTGATGAAGGAATTTCGGACGCGTAATTTCCTATGAAACATGTTTTGGGAGATGGGAAGAGAAGAAGAAGAAGAGGGATAATCGTACTGCTCGACCAAACTTCAGAAAATTCTTCGCCTGGGATCCGTCAAATCCCTTCCATTCAGGAACAGGCAAACGACTTTTGCTTCCTTTTATGCCCCATGCGACATCTCAAATGGGCCAGAGTCATCATTTCTTTTTTTTTTTTATTGAAGTCTTGAAAGGTACTTCCCCTGTCCAAGAAAATAGTCAGTGAAGTCTCTGTCCGATCTTATCATCCATTCGCATCCATGCATATCGAGTCCTCTTTGCGTTAGTCAAATACATTTTTAGTGTAGCTTTTTACGAGACATCATGCCACTAATTACCATGAATGCAGACTTTTCAGACCAAACCCCAAGCGCACGGCATATTTCTTAAAGTCGTATGACCCCACATGCATATTTCTTGGCCCCGTCTCCTCTCTCTCTCTCTCTCTCTCTCTCTCTCTCTCTATACGAACAATATGTGTAAGAACGTGTCATTTGATGATGCGCGCTGAATGGAGAATGACAGCATTAACTGCAGATGATGGACCCGAAAAGTGAACTGCTCTGATCTTATTTCAACATACCTCCAACTTGCAGTAAATACCAGATTCTTTCTCGCTCGCCCCCGCGCACAATGTCAGTGAAACCTCATATGTCACCTCATCTCCATTGTCACCAACACAAATCTCCCCCCCCCCCCCCTTCCCTTCCCTTCAGAGTAAAAGCCAGCTCTCTCTCTCTCTCTCTCTCTCTCTCTCTCTCATTATCAAACCAGATCCAAGGTACCCTTTCATTCAAGCCCACACAGTATCAGTCGAGAATCGTTTCTTAGCTGCTTCAAATCCTCTTATAAGTCACGACCAAGAAAAAACCGCCCAGCTCCTATTCGGTTTTGCTCTTTTAGGCTCGTCAAAGCTACTTCAAAACCAGCTCAAGCACATAAGTGCAAGAGACTAAAGAAGGATCCAAAGGGCTGAAAATGGTGGCTGTGATTATCAGCAAGTTCTTCGTGGTGCTGATGCTATCGTCTTGGAATGCGATGAGACTGGAAGAGCTTATTCCTGGGGAACATATTTACACTTACCGGCGGTGCGGCTTGTACACTCATCATGGTTAGCCATTCGCACTCTTTTCCTTTTCCATTATCTTTTTCATCTTTTCCCTGCTCTACTAAATTATTATTTCTAATGTTGTATATGCTTGATAGATCAACTTAGCGATCCTCAAATCTTTGCCCTTGTCTTCTTCTTCTTTTCATTTCAATGTCTGCTAATATATCTGATTCCGATCACTTGTGCATTTCCATGAGAGAGAAGTCCCATAATAAGCTGGCGTCCATCTCCAAAACGAGAAAAAATATAGGCCATGCTTCACTCCACTTATTGATGGCAATCTGTCCGGGTGAGGCCGCTTTTCAGATTTTTTTTTCTCCTACTCTCTCCTAAAAGCACAGAACATCTCTCTAAGACCGCTCTCTGCAACTGATAAAAAAAAAATTTGGATGTGTGCGCTGCGTGTGGAAACATGGTTTTGGTATTATAGTTTTTTGTTAGTGATGTTGTGTGCAAGTGTATGATATAATTTGTAGTGGATGGATAACGGATAAACTAGGATAATTGAAGGACAAAGAACATGGGATATGGGAAATAATTTCATTAGTTGGATAAAATAATTATACAATAATTGAAGGAGGTGTTGGTGAGGGAGCTACATGATAATGTGGTTTTTATGCTTAGCTCCCCTGACTCTTTTACATTTGTTGTTCTACTATACTCTTCCCTCTTTCCTATTTATAGGGTGCTCTACCAACAATCTAGAAAGTTCTAGATTGTAGTTTATCCTCTCTTCTTCTAGAGAGATTTACACACGTGTTTCTACATTTTTCTCTTTCTTCCAAAAACTTCATCTAGGGAATTCTAAAAATTTAGCAACTCTAGGAAATTCTAGAAAATGGATCATCATTTCCAACACTCCCCCTTGATCCATTTTCGGGATACTTCGGCTATTGTAGTTTGTCCCATGTCTTTTATTCCGTCTTCGTCCACAATCCCTTGCATTCTCTTGTCGAACCACTTGCACTTGCCTTTGAACATGCATGACTTTTCTTCAATGATGCCCCATATGTCTTGGGGCATCAAAATGCTCTTAGTTGTAGTTGTTAGCTCGGAATCTGGCTCTGGCTCCGGCTTTGGTTCTGGCTCTGGCTCCGACTCTGGCTCTGGCTCCGGCTTTGGTTCTGACTCTGGCTCCGGCTCTGGCTCTGTTGGCTCTCACTTGGCTCTGGCCTTTTTTAGTTGAGGATGGTGAGGACAAACGGCCAAAACTCCATCCAAGTATGCCTAGTTTTGGCTTCATGGTCCCTTACGCCTGGCTCAGTTACGAACTTGGGCGCACTTGGCTCTCATACCATGATAAAAAAATTTTTGGATGTGTGCATTGCGTGCGGAAGCATGGTTTTGGTATTATAGTTTTTTGTTAGTGATGTTGTGTGCAAGTGTATGATATAATTTGTAGTGGATGGACAAGGATAAACTAGGATAATTGAAGGACAAAGAACATGGGATATGGGAAATAATTTCATTAGTTGGATAAAATAATTATACAATAATTGAAGGAGGTGTTGGTGAGGGAGCTACATGATGATGTGGTTTTTATGCTTAGCTCCCCTCACTCTTTTACATTTGTTGTTCTACTATACTCTTCCCTCTTTCCTAGGGTGCTCTACCAACAATCTAGAGAGTTCTACTTTGTAGTTTATCATCTCTTCTTCTAGAGAGATCTACACATGTGTTTCTACATTTTTCTCTTTCTTCCAAAAACTTCATCTAGGGAATTCTAGAAATTTAGCAACTCTAGGAAATTCTAGAAAATGGATCACCATTTCCAATAGCAACATTAAATGGCCTCTCTTTCCTGCCTCCGGCCATCTCCCTCACTTGCACTTCCCATAAGTTTACCAAAAAGCTCTACGACAACTGCACCGACCTCTCTAGCTTGGCACATACCTCCCGCTACCCGTACAATGCCTCCGACTCCTCCCTCTCCTTTGTCGCCCTCAAGCTGTCGCCGTTGCCTCCACCTCCTGTTATTCTCTCCAGTGGTCACCGAGGAGCTGTCCAACTTGATGCCATGTTCTCCGGCGTCAGCCTCCGGTCCCTCTTGCTCGAAAAACCCATCTCGTCATGCCCCGCCCTCTAAGTCCGACCTCCGCGCCTCTCCCACCGTGGCCTTGCCCAGCTCAGCCTTCCGAACCCCGATCGGATCTGGCCGAATGATGCCGATGATGGCCAATGGACGAGGGTCGGCGTGGCTTGCGAGCCCAGCTTATCCATGAGCGCCGACGCTACTCTTTCCATCTCTGCTATTGGCCCCCAAGAGCATGTACAGTCAAAGCATAGAGATGGACAGTTATAAAGGAGAGAGGAAAGGTCTTAAAAATGGCCCCACGCGGACGCGTGGCGATCATTGGAGTGGAGCATGACCTACCCGAAAATTCAAGACCACCCAATAATTTTTTCACCAAAGTAAATTCAAGACGCTGTGGAAACTGATCATTACTTCTTGGTTTGTCCATTTCTCTCTCTCTCTTCTCTCTCTCTCTCTCTACATATCATATGCTAGTAAATGAGAATCGTGATGGAGAAGCCGACGCTCCGAATTTTTTATGCCTTGATAATTCCTGCTATTGATATCAAATAACAGAAAATTATCCGATTTGCATGGTTTTGATCTCCCCAGAACCAGAGAGAATCTCTCTCTCTCTCTCTCTCTCTCTCTGAAAATTCTTCCCCACATTTCTTGAAAGGTCAAAATTGGACGGTAAGAAAGCGCACCTCAATCAAATCATATAAAACGTTGAAACTTTGGGTTGGTCGCGATCGAAGTTTATTCTCTATTAGTCTTTGAGTTTTTGGTCCATAGACTAATAAAATATATTTCGCTCGCGACAATCCTCTCTTGCTTATCGACCCACGGGTATTCACTTCTCATTCCCTATTAAGAAGTTGGCTCTAGGGTTCCTATTTGCCATGGGCGATTTGAACCATTGATTCTTTTTCCTATATTGCACATACTCACTATTGATCCTGATAGGAATCTACATTGGAGAGGGCTATGTGATTCACTTCACAAGAACAGGAGTTGACAGGACTTCTCTTGATTCCTTCCGACGAGAAGGCGAGAAACTCCATCCCCTCCACTCATATGCATATGGGCGGCCATTGCTAGAGTATTGGCCGATGAGATGGGGGACCCGACCGACCTTACCCGACGCCAAATCGCCCGGGAAGTTGTTAACAAGGCTTGGGAGCTCTATGGGGGCGACGGTTTCGGGGAGTACAATCTCATCCACAACAATTGTGAGCATTTTGCCACGTTTTGCAAGACCGGCGTTCGGGCAAGTGCACAAACAGCATTGTTAAGCTTTTGTCAGCATAAGGCCAAGGATGTTGAAGAATGGACAATGGAGATTCTGAAGAGAATTAAGCTCAACTGAGCCAAGAACCCCATCTTTATCTTTACTATAAATTATTTTCATCTATTGGAGAGTTATATCAAATTGTTGAAACAGTGAAATCACGCACATGTATTGAAACATCTTTCTCTCTCTGGACAATATTATCATTTAGGCTTCATTTTTTTTTGCCAAAAATAAGTGATTAGTAAAACATTTTTTTTTTAAATTATCGTTTTTATTACTTATAAAAATGAATGACAAAAAATATGATCATCATTTATGAAAAATGTTTAAACATAAATTGTTATCAATAATGAAATTTTTGTTCATTATTAAATATTTCAAACAATACAAATAATCATTTTTTGGAATATATTTTTTAAATTATTTATTTTTGGTGAAATAAATGAATCCTTACTTTTTTTTTAAATATATTAATTCTTCAGGCTGTAACAACATGGTACCAATTATAAAACGTGAAATGATGAGGAGATCCTTCTGACGCATTAAATGACGTTCGATGGGGTCAGCGACAGTGACGCCTTCCTGCCTTACACATGAGCCGCACACGACCAAAAAGGAAAGGGACAGCTTCTAGAGGCTTTCCTGTCTTTCCAGATACCTTGTCAGGAGAAGTCGTTATGTCGGCATCGGCGCCCGTGCCGGAACTCAATTGTCAACGACGAACGAGGAACTTCTCAATCAGATCCTGACCAGCGCCATTATTGAGGATATCAGGTCCCATCAGGATGTCTGTTGTCATTATATATATATTTTATCTGGGGGTTTGTTCGAGTGTTTGAAATCCCAAAACACCTAAAGATGCTTCTAAGGTAATTAACATCTTTGTCAGGCCTCACAGATGCAGCTTGGCTTACCGCGCGGTTTAGGCCTCATCCTTAGCAACTGCCGGCGGGTTCGGGTGGAGACTCTGGCATGGGGATAGCGAGGTTGAATGCTGAGGAGGCTGGAGCCACTCGACAAAATTGTTATCGTCGGAAAACATGGTCGATTTAGGCATGGATGGGTCAGTCCAACGTTGGCCAATGAGCATACCCATTGACCAAGTTAGTTCATACAGTAGAGATGATGAATCGGCAATGAGATAGAGGCGATGAATCAAGAATTACTGATAGTGTCCGAGGAACAATAGTTGAGTTGGGATCAATTGCCTAGGAAACAATGTTTTTTTTCAGTTGCAACTAATTTTTTTCCGATGGCCGGTGCTCGGGCATTACATTGGAGACACTGGAATGCGAGTGGCTATGTCAAGAGCATTATTCAAAGAAAATCGCCCTTCTAATTGAGAGTCCGTGATTCTTGTCGATTTTCTTTTAGAAAGATGAGGCTTGACGCCTCTCCATAAAATCTGCTGAATACGAGGACGGTTTATGTTATATGCTCACATTCCCATCAAAAGCCCAATTAGTACCATCCCGAAATTGTAGACATCGCTTTTCACATACCAAAGACCTATTCAACCAGAATGATGTGATCCTCTAACATGAATTTGCTAAACATGGCACCAGGCATGGTCAAACAAAGTCCAAAGGGCAATGCTCTTTGCTATGATCACCTTAAGCAATTCAGAAAGCCCATCATATTACCTGTGGCTATATACACGGGTGCTGCATAGCCATAAGTTCCAATGCCTGTGTCGTCGCACGTGATCTGTCTTCATCTGGACCCTTTATTGCCAACCCAAAATCTGATATTTAGGCATTATAGGACTGTCGACACACATGCCAGAGAAAAAGGTCAAAGTGGATAAGGTCTCTTTTCTACTGCTAGTGTGATCTATACATAAGTACTTGGACAATTCAGATATAATGAACTCAGCTCGGGCCAGTGATTGGTATTTATAAACTAATCATGAGAGAAGTAGCTTGGGAAAATGCAATTTTAAAAGACCATAACAACTAAGTCCCCCGACCAAAAAATAAGGAAAAGATACACGGCCGGTGAAGCAGGTTTTGAAGATGCTTTGCAATGACAACTCCCATGTTTTCTGTGAAAAGCCAGAATGAATGCCTGAAAGGTTTCCAATTCTTGCTGCTTCCCAAATGGCAGGAGGGGATTGCAAAAACAGGGATCTTGCAAACATATGTGAATTATTTCAGCACAGGAGAAGATTTTGGAACCAAATCAGGTAACAACAATGTGGGATCGCTTCATTTAATCTAACTAACAAACATGAAAATTACCAAGTCCAGCAAAATGTTTGAGGGCTTGAAATATCTGCAGATTATTTGCCTGTCTAACTGGTGCAAGAATGCGAGGCCTTTGGCTGCTCCTATTGCAAATTTAAGCTAAGCGGTGTGACCCATGGAAGTGGTTCAATGGCCAAGCCCCTTGCAGCAGGAAAGACACATGATTTGTACAGAACATTGAACCAAGAAAAGATCATGTTTACCATAAATTTAGAGCAGGCATGTATATATCGCCCAAGAAAGAACCTTACTTACATAGAGATGGTTCTTCAGGGTAACCCTTGGCAAGAACTCACGGACACGTAGTTCCTTATGCTCCAAACAATATCCCAATAGCCTGGCAATCATTTGAATAAGCTGCCCAGGAAGTTCGCCTCCAACTGCAAAAAGTTATCACTCGTGTCACAATAGGGAAAACCTCATAATTTCACATTTGTTTTAGTATATGATGAAGCAAACAGGCATCTCCCGCAGAGAAAGAGAGGAGATAGAACGACCAATTTGTGCGATAAGAAATTGAAGAAACCCACAAGGGCACCCTAAGAGCCATCTACTGTGGATGCACCCTACAAAATTTAGATGGTAGCGAAAAATCTGAAGTAAAACCGGGATGAAATATTCAATGATGCATCATCATCACCCATGTTCAATAGTAAATCCTGACATGTGAACCGCACGGTTGAATTTCATATGCCTTACTGTAAATACACAACCTCATATTCATGAAAATCAACCAAGGAGTAAGCAAATCTTAAGTGCTCAACCTATTTATAAAGCAAGTAAACATCCCTCGCATGATTTTGACATTGGCAAAGCCAATAAAGGATAAGAATGATGATAGTGCAGGTGGCCATATCGAGTCTAAAACACGGAATCATAAGCTCTGATATGCAACATGATCGAAAATAATGCACTCATCTTGTGCCGTACAAAGTAGATGTCCACCTTCCAAGAAAGACAATAGCATCTTGAGTGATGATCAATATCGAAAAATTTATATGCTTACTATATTTATGTGGAGGCTAAGTCCTTCCGTTCTCATCTTTTCCCTTTTAAAAGACTTGCATGCTAATAACGTGTTGACCTCCATTTAACAGGTGATTCATAAAAAGAAAAAGGCAGGATCTTATTCATTCTTTTAAGGATAATGAAGAAGAACAGTTTTGTCCAGTTTCTCCTAAAGTAGCATAAGTTTTGACTCAAACGATTAGCTCACCTCACCTCACTTTCAGGGCTGGCCAGCATATTTTTCCACAAATAAATTATCCTCACTAAGGATGGGTTTAGTTCCTAGAACTATGATGAGAAATTCCAGAAGTGGCTCTAATGTCATAAAACTCATATCAGTATTTAATGTTTCAGGTACATTATAGTGACATCCTCTGGCTTTAGCTTAAACAGCAAGGATATAAGTCACAATAGTATCTGATGCAGGGCCTAAAGTCCTCTGAAATGCAAGAAGAGTCCCTACATTTCAAAATTTATAATTCACCATAAAATTTATAAACAATGACCAAGATTCAGAAGACATTTCTACGCCAGCACTCAAGAACTTCAGAGATAGAAGCTAAGCTTGCAAAGCTTCTCTCCTCTTACTTGTTTCCTCCAATTCCGTGCTGCTTGGCTGCTGGAAAACTAACATACATGAAGTATGCACTACACAACTTAGACATAACAACTGTAGGACAAGACTGTAGAATCTCAAGATTTAGATCAAGAGCACAATTGCTCACTTAAGGTATCTATAGATCAAATGGTTCTAGGAATTACAGTAGCTTGCCTTCTAATCTACACACCATGAGACAGCCGCTCAAATGTGCATTCCAAAACATCTATGCCTTGACCATTTGTGTAGCATCACTTTACATCCCGACAATCTGTTCAGCAAAATGATGAAAACAGCTCTTCTCAATTGATTATTTCAATCTCCAAATGGTACATGCCTACGGAAACTTATAAGAGCCATGTATTTCACCCAGCACTGTGCCTGCTGTTTTAATTTTTAATAGAGATAAAATAAAGACTGGAAAATTAACAGCACCATGCGAGAATAAGCAAATTTTTACTCTTCTATTGCATGTATGGAAAAGACTTACACTAACCCCAGAAGTCCTTGAAAACAGAATCTCACAAGATTTTTTAATGTTTTTACATGGACCTGATCTATAGAATGGAAAAGTAAGCTAACTTTTCTACAAGCTCCTGCCTAGAATTGCTCCTGGTCATAGGACAAGTTGCAGATCCTAAAATAAAGGATAAGAGGAGCAAGCACTGTCTTCTCCTAAATAAAGGCAATCCTAACATAATTATATGGTCCACATCATTGATCAAATCCCCAGAGATATGTGCTCAGTTGGGCAAAAGGCGTACATTCTGGAAAGGAAGAAAGCAAACTGAGATAGTGAGCTTCTGTGAAATTAGCCACGCAAAACCAGAACAATCTCGCCACAATAAAGGTCCCTGACATCTATCATCTCATTTTCAGTTTTCTAGAACAAAGTACATATCTGGACACGATTCTTCTCCCACCATCACAATAGAGCTTCTTGCTAAAAATGCAAAAGTGCTAACATTAAAGACTGCAAAGAACATGCAACCTGAGCTTTCCTGAGTGGAACAAAGATTATCTTCCACTCTTTGAATCCTTGCATGCTCTCTGGGTTCGACTTTTTTATGGTAATTGAAGTTATTTTTAACAAAAAAAACAGAGTCATTCTTTTGCTCTGGGACGACCCTTTAACATCAAGGCAGCCTCTATGTCAAACCATCCTCATCGAAAATTGTATCAGATCTGAAGCTTCTTGTTGCAACTTTCAGCTCTGCAGAACTAAAGATTCTGAGTTCTGAAGTGGGGGCAACATAACCGTTTGGAATAGATTCATTCGACCTCCCTCACAAGCTCCTACTCAGGCCATCCTCAGAAGATGATGAACTGCTCAATAGTCACAGCTGGTCCTCCTGTGATTACACAAGTCAAGGGAAAAAGGTGAAGAATTTGTTGTGAGCTGAAGATTGGAGCTAGAGATGAGCAGGAACTAATTGAGTTATAGAGATGTGAGCGGGTGGGAAAAAAGTTAGTTAGGGAAATTAGAATCTGAAGTTGTTATTGGACATGTGTATTAAGCATATTCCTTCATAATCCACATTGTCCATAAGTTGGGGGTCGCATGAATGTCAGGATTATTCAGAAAGCAGGAGCACAACAACTAGTGTAACTTGGAGAATATCTATAAGATGTATAGTTATGTTAAACAGACCTTCATCCCAAATGCTCAAACTGTCGGGACTGAGTCCATCTTGCATATCAAACATATTGCATTAGTACACCATGACCAATCTGTTCATTCTTGTAGCAAATGCCTCCTTCTCCTCGTTCATATCCACTCTCTCAATCACATTATTCTCATTTCTTGTCTCAATTTCTTTCTAATTTTCTTTTAGCTCAGTATTCCAGCTAAAGCATCAAAACTTAATCTATTCATCCAATGAAATGCCCAAACCAAATGCGAAGGGTAACATAGTCCAACCACGGGAGGAACTAAAACCAAAATTCTGTGACAAAATATCCTACTTTCTATCTCATATCCAACAAAAACAACTAAATTTAATAAGCTTTAATCCATGGAGTCACAATTTGAAGTTCAGAATCATCATAAGGATACGACAAACACCTGCATTCTGAGGGCAAAACCAGCTGGAGATTACACCGTGAAAATGCACGAGTCATGGTGAAAAAAAAACACTGAAATCAAAACAAGAAAGCAAAAAAAATATTGCAGAAGAAACAAGGAAATTACCGAAACCAAATAACAAACACTACTAGAGCCAACAAACTCAAAATTCTATCAATTAAATGAGAAATGAATATAAAAATTAAGTAAATAACTTCCTTAACTAAGAGTTGACTAAACTATGCTTATTCGGCAATAATATGACTCCTGCCGACCACAGCAGAACATTCATTGTTGTCTGCTTTACGGGGCAACTCTCCTGACGAATTTGGTCACGTCATATCTCTCTAACGAACTCCAATTCCAGCAAGATTACTGTCAAGAGAAAGCTCTATCGAAATATTAAAAGATCCCAAGTTTGGCCGACCTAAAAGATGGCCCGAGGCAGCCGAAAACCAGCTCTGAACACACTGTTTCCAGCAGTGTGCGAAACTTCAGAAATTCACTCTAACCAAACTGTAACTCCAAATTGACATCTGTAAAATCCAGGCTCCACAACATCCTAAAATTTGATTATCACATGATTTTTCAGGTAAACAATTCCAGATTGAATCCAGCAACTCAGAATTCAATTAGATACGGATCCGCTGCTTTAACTGTGAAAAATTCCTTCGATTGAATGAATAAAGAGTTTGAAACCTTGCCGGGCACTACACCAAGTCGTGGACACACGCTCAAAGCGCATGTCAGAAATCTCCTTTTTCTTTTTCTCCAGCACTTGCTGCCGTTGCTTTGCCTTCTACATTCCAAATTTCATGAGCGGTTCCTTAGCTCTCTGTACTTCATCAAGCAAGCATCATAAAATGCCGTCTGCACACTCGCACGTACACCTGTCTGACAATAAGTCGCGAACTATTCACAGTTATTACCAGTAAGATCGTATTCACCAAATCCATTGCTCCTTAGAAGCTCATAAGCAGCTTCAACAACTTGTTCAGGGGATCTGGCACGAGAAAGGGTGCTGCAAGTTCCTGGATTCTTTAGGAGAAGGCCTAATCGCGGTGCGCCATACATGAAGTAATGAATGGAATGAAGCATCTTGCAGTCTCAACGGAAGCAATCAAGGCACGTCTTAATGACCCCGCAGCCAGTTTTTCTCTGGTACCCACATTCTGGACAGGCAGGCACAGTTTCTGGTTCGACCCTAGAATGTGGTAGGATGGCTTCCTTGCTTTCTGTTCTGGTGAAGTGAATCACATAACCACCTCCCACATATATCCCTGGCATGTTTAGATAGAATTTATTGAATAACGAAAGACTCGATAAAATCACAGATTTGCCCAGAAGATGGAATTAAACCACCAATAGCAGTAGGATCTAGTGCTAGCAAATCAGGTAAAACAGGCCTTTGCACCATAGGCCTTCGAATAACTTTACGCTCGACTCTCTTTTTCACGGTCATAAACTTTCCAGTGAACTTGGAAAGACCTAAAAGGACAATACAAGCAAAACAAGAAAAGAACATAAAAAGTGATAACACCAAAGAAATCACACGGATTATTACAGGAGTTCAACAGAACGTAGGAAAGTAATCAAGAAACCAAAAGGTATGCATTTGACTCAGAAAAGGCATGTAATTTTCGTAGCTAGCTTCAAATGCTAATCATAGATCTCTACTATCATCTCCATCTTCAAATGAACCCATTTGAGAAATAACAGGGAAGAAGAGATCTCATGAGCAAGCATTAGAGAGGTTAAAGAAGACTAACCATGGTGACTATAAGAGCCATATCGCTTATAAGCGTAGATGTGATCGCCAGGTTTCAGATCTTTTGGGTCGACCTTCTTCCATATCAGCTTCATTCCATCTTCAATTTCCTTCTTGATCTTGTTCATCATTTTCTTTTTCACCTCCGGTTCTTTTGGACTCTTTCTTGACTCTCAAAGACTCGAACTCTGGGCGTTCGTTTGCCGATAGAAGACGGCACTGTGAAGCCGGCACTTATATAGACAATGCTAGGAGATGATCAATGCTTGTCCATCGAGTTTCGTGCTTGCTTTTCTGGACTGCTTTCGAAGGTACGTACTAATTCGTTTTGAACAGTAATAATTAGCGAAATTTGCACAATACTTGCTCATGTTTAGCAACGAGTAGTAATTCCTAAAGGGCTCTCATTACTAGTTTCTTCTCGTATGATTCACCACTGGGTATTTGGTAAAGAAAATCCTTCCTTTAGAATTTTATTTGGTACGCAATTTATGTAAAACTTTGTTGCACAAGCGACATGTATATACATGGTCATTTGGCTTCTAAAAATTCTTCAAAATGCACATCGCACTCATTTAGATCGGTTTGGATAAAAATATTATTTCATCACAGTGTATAAAATAGAATCTCCTTTCCCTATTTCCAAATTAACTTTTGTGTTCCTAATTTGAGTTAGGCGATGACCTAATTCAGTAGAAGTCTTGTAGACGGATATATTCCTCGTCAATATCCCCCTAGGGGCCTAAAGACAGGAGAGCCACACACAACCTTTGCAACTGTGCGCAAAAGCTGGTCTTGGAATTATTGATGATTGGTCTCAATATTCCGACACCACCCTTTGACGATACCCTACAGGACAAAGAGAACTGACCAAAGAATAAGATAGGAGTGGAGCATTTCTACTTTATTTCATCAAACCTTCATCCCAAAACAAGCATCAAGATATTTAAATATTAAACTACAACTTTGTCAAGTAACTTAAACTTTTAGATCAATCAACAATGATCCTATAAAATTTCATATGATATCAAAATGGGAGGTCTAAAGTTCAAATTTTTGGAGTATTCGTGAACTTTATATATCAATGCATGAAATATCTTGAGAATTGAGATATTTTGATTTCACTTCTTTAAGAGAGGAACGGTTTTTTTGTGGATTATTCTCAATCCTGTCAGCATACAAAGGTTTACCAAAAAAGAAAAGTCCGTAGCTTTTCAAGTGTCCGAGGTCTTTGGCTTTCTTTTTCCATGCTTAGGCTTTGAACACGAGCAAAAGCTCATTTTCATTGCTGTCATGAATTTGTTGTACTCGGCCCCAATTAATCTTCATGGAGTGTTATGCGGCTCAGTCCATTCTTATAGCAATTTCTGAGCTCTGAAACATGGTTGGGTTATCGATGGAGTCATGTAAAGCAAAGAACTGCGCAGTTGTCCATTCAGAATGAGCAAAATATGTCATTTGGTGCTATTCATGTTGCAGCTAAGGCATGTCCAATTGTTTTGCTGCTGAATAAGGGACATATTTCAAGGAGTAGAAGATGTCTTGTTCTTTTTGGTGGTGAACATGCTTTTGGTTAGTTTTAGTAGCTGGAACAATTGTTATTTGTTGTCTTTTCTTGTTTTCCCTGAACATAGATAACGTAAATTGGAGGCAGAATCAAGATTTACAACTTACAGTTTATTGAATATGGAAATAACAATAAAACTAATGTTAATTTACTCAATTTCGATCAGGTGCCTATGCTGAGGGACTGTAGCTTAAATATGTAGTATGAACAAGAAAGTCCTTTAGAATGAAATACCCTCTCTTTCATTTTTCCAAAATTGAATTATCCTTGAATCGTGCAAGATTACATGCCAATATTAGATAAAGTTAAAATAAAAATTCCTCAATTTTATTCCTCTTTCTATTTGAAGAATGAGCAAATGTAGGACTAGACATCAAAAGGGTACTTCTTCGGTCCATAAGCGGGACCGGTCCAATATAATGCCGTAATTTAACTTTATGAGCCATAATTTATTTATTATCGTAACTCGTTTTCATTTATAACTAATAACTTACATTTATAAACAACTTGAAAATATTAACACTGAATAATTAAGCCATTATGAATGACAAGTTATTAAGCATCCTTCAAATACTGTAATCTACCTCAAATTTCTTTTGGTGAATTTCCTAATATTATAACTTTCCGGGGAATACTACAGAGTAGACAACCAGCATTTATTGTAAATTTTGTTTACCCATTCTTAGTAACTTAGCTCAATGATATTGTAACATTCCCTTTATATTTTATTCATTCAAAGGCTCTGGCAGTGAATAATTATCTCCATGCATCGTAATTTTCCTTAACCGATAACAAGGTCAACAATTTGTAATCATTTTCTCTTAAACATGTAAATAATCACTACTTTTGTACAATCATGGATGTTAATTTTTCCCCCTAATTGTTATAGAATTTCCCGATGTCAAAATATTATACTGAACTTCAAACAGCCGAATGCTTTTTCCTCTCGTTTGTTTCCCTCACTTTCTTCCAATTTGGGAACTAAGCCATTTTGCCCCTCTTCCCTCCTTCCCCACACGGACTCAAAGTCAACGACTTGCAGCACAGTGGAAATGAGACAACGAAGATCATCCTACCTTTTCTCTTATCCTGTCAAAATGAAGAAACTAAAGAGAGAGAAAAGAAATGAGACACCCTTGAATCGAAATGTCTTAAAAGATTTGAAAAAAAAAAAAACACGAAAAACGTTTCCGCATGATGATAATTCACGAACCATGATCAGCTTTACAAGATTTACTAGGTCTGACCTCTTTTTTGCTCTGTAAGTGGTACTCATCTTGCCTATGTCCAGCAGCAAATTAGTCTGCTTTAGCTGATACATCTCACATAAGTTACCCCGAGTTGCCCTGAGTGTTTGTTTATCTGTCCCTCAAAACTGATCTCCATGGAATGTCGTAAGGAACATTTCCTCTCCAACACCCATGCAACTCACTGAGATGAGGACCTGTTTTTGGGTTATGAGAATTACTTGGTATGCTTGTATGGATGGACTGCGACACGCTCGATTCGAGGAAGCTCATATGAAAATTCAAAGAACGCCCACGGGACAGCAAAACGCGATTGAACCATGTAGAGGAAATTGCGAGGAGGAATTGGTGATGGTATCCACGCTAGACTGAAACATTCTTCTATACGCTCAATGTATGTATCAAGCTGTTGAGCAGTGTTGGCGCGGAGTGACCACAGGGCCTTTGAGGCTGAGCCAGTTTGGCCAACTTAAAAGATAATCATTAATTTGTTCTATAAATTAGAGGTCTCTTTCTCTTATTTACACCTTCATCCCTCTATCACCGAGTTTTTAGAAGAATTTCAGCTTTCTAATCCCCACATTCTCAGGGGGATGGGGTGGGGACGCATAAGTTTCAGGAATGGGTTTCAACTCCCACGCTCTGCAAGAGGCAGGGCAAAAAGTCTGAGAATGAGTGTAGAGTAGAAATAAAGTAGGACTGATAAAAAAAAAACAAAGTCCCACCACTGGACGGAGTTTATAAGATTAACATCTACGGAACGTACGGACCTAGATTGGTGGAGAGCTCCATCACTTGCATTTGCTGAGATTCAGTTGGGAGAATGTTGGGAGGAGCAGCTGTTTCAGTGAGAGCTTCTTCTCCCTTGAAGGCTAAAACCCTAGCCTTATGGGAAGCCCTCAACCACCTTTTTTCTAAAAGGCATGAAGTACTTGTTATTGAGTCAAACAACTTGCAACTAGTCAAAGCCATGAACAGTTCAGAATAGTTGAGTTGGGAGACTCAACCACTTGTCTACAAGTGTAAGGATAGATTGAGGGCCTTCTCAAATATTCAAATGTGCATTGCTTTAAAGATGTTAATCTTGTTGTGGATTGGATAACCAAAACCCACAAGAAAAAATTACTTATCTATAAATTGGGTCTTGTCCCTTCCTCAAACTCTTTTGGAGCTTTTATGTAATGATGCCCATTTAACGGGTCTCTTATCTTTGCTAAGTAAATGAAATTGATGGATTTATAAGATGGGCTCAAGGTCCATCCGCTCAAGTTGGGCCCAAAAGGGCCCGGCCCACGGGAATAGGGCCCGTGGAGGGGGAAGGTATAAAAGGGAGGAGAGAGAGAGAGAAACGTAACCCTTTGGCATAATCAACGTACGCTTCTCTCCCGCGCGTTTTCTCTCCCAAAGGACAGTAGGCATACGGCTTCCAATTTCTTCCCTTCAAGGCTTCATCGACCGGATTCTCTTCCTCCATTAACGACGGTGTTTAATCTGTGGCTAACAAGGTACGCTCGAATTTGTGGTGTGCTTTACGATCGGTGATGCGTGTTTTCCCGGGCTTCGTTTTCCGCCTTGATTTAGGGGTTCGATTCGGTGTCGAATCCGGTTTTTCGGGGATCCGTTATTCCCAACATTGGTATCAGAGCCCTAGTTCACGTTTTTCCCGATCGATTCTGATGTTTTTGATTGATTTTTCGCGAAATTACTTCGGCCGTACGGAACCGGGCGAAAATCCCGACACCCGAGCGCTTTTCGGCCTTTTTTCTGAGTTTTCGTTAGTCGAAATCCAATTCTGAAGGCGCTGGGAGAAGCGCGACGTCGAGACGAGTCCGGCGATGTGTCGACCGTCGCCGGAAGCCGCCGCACGTGCCCACATGCGCGGCCGGAAGGCGCGCGCGTGGGCGCGACAGCGCTGAAGAAGCCGCCGGCGTGCGCAGGCGACGCACGCGCCGGTCGGCGAACCGGGCGCATGCACGCCGCCGGCGGGCGGAACCGGCACGTGCCGGTCCGCGGACCGACGCGCGTCGGCGTCACGTGATGACGTCGGCGTGACGTCATCCAACGGTCCGCAGCCGTTCGGATGACGTCGCGAGATGACGCCACGTGATGACGTCATCGTGGACGCCACGTGATGACGTCACCGATGACGTCGTCACCGACGTTTCGCCGGACGGTCACCGGCCGACGAACCGACCCGGCCGGCGACCCGACCCGACTCACGAACGAGGCACGCGCGCGCACGTCTTGGATGACGTCTGCGTGACGTCATCCCCGCACACGCGAGGCACGTGCGGTCAGTCCGTCCGGTCCGACCGGTCCGACCCGCGCGCCCGTTGACCGACCCGTGGACCGTTGACCGACGACCGTTGACCGTTGACCATCCGTTGACCGTTGACCGTCCGTTGACCGTTGACCGTTGACCTAAAAAAAAAAAAAAGGAATTTGTTTTCTTTTTCAGTCATGCCTATGTAGGTTATAAGTAATCCATTTTTAATTCTGCATTTGTTGCATGAATTTGAGAAAATTATGTATTTTCTCTTATATTAATTATGGATTATAAGTGATCCATTGTTAATTCTGCATTTGTTGCAGGAACTATGATGCGTTATGCAAGAATATCTGCAATCCCGAGAACGGACGAGGGAAATGCAAGACTTAAGAGGCTGATGACAGAGTTAGCTGATTATCGGTGGCATGACGGTGATTTAGCATCACATGTGATCAAGGTCAATCAGATGATACAGGAAATCATCTGGAATGGTTATCTTATGCCGGATTTTGAGAAGGTGCCGGCTTTGATGAACACTCTTCCACCTGAATGGCAAGCAGTGTTGGATCGGTTATGGGAGGTCAACGTGGTCCCGGATTATAAAAGGCTGGTGGAAGCTTTTGTAAGAGAGCACTATAGGTTTGAGTTTGCCAAAACTTCAACCCTTAGATTGAGCGCCACATGGCGCCGAGTGAATGCGCCTTGGAGGCGACATGACAGCTCTCCAAAAGTTTTTCCATGGTTGGCAAATGTGCCTTCGAGTTTTCTCGAGATGTTTTGGTGATAGATTAGAAGGGACATTCCCTATTTATTTCTTTGATTAATGATGTAATATTTACTACCTGATTGTTGTTGATGAAGCAACCGATATATTAGTTGTATCATATGAAAGCATTGTTATTTTATTGAATGTTAAGATTTTTTATACGCTTTCGCTATTCTTTGGTTCTTTGTGGGTAATTAGTCAGTGTGGGTAGTAATAGAAGTTTTTGTAACTTCATAGGATTTATTTGCATAAGATAATTATATTAATAATAATTTTAAGTTAGGATTTTTGGAGGATGATTGGAAACATAGTGACCTTTTGATTCGAAGCCTTACTTGAAATTATTTATTAATATGATGGGTCTATGCAAATAGGGATGCATAAATGATAGGCATTAATTATTCGTGCATATATGTCTGATGTGTTCAGATCGATGGGTTCAACAACTAAGAATGTAATTGCTGATATGAACGGCAATAATTGTGAAATATTGAATATGAAGATTCAATATGTGCTGGAAAAGCAAAAGGCACTAGAAGCTCTTGACCACATTATGGAAGATATTAAGGGTGCCGTGCACCACCTTGAGCTAGTAGAGGACCGCCTAACTGTATTTGAGCCGAAAATAGACATTTGCTATCTTGGTTCTAGCTCGAAAGGGCTTTGTGCTCTAAGCGCAAGCGTATTGATTCGTTCAATATGTGAGAATGCGAAGGATCAAGTCCTTATTGCAAGAAATCAAGAATTAACCAACAAGAGAGAGGAAAGCGTCCTCAAGTGAAGAAAATGTCAAGGGTGTGATATTACCATTGTGACAAGAGAAGGTCACTATGCTTGCGATCGTCGTGAGCCAAAGAAGGAATGCACCTCTTGTACATTTGAGAACTTTGCTTATGTGTTAAGTTCTGCATTATTGGCTGAATCCAATCCTTTGTGGAATTTGTAGATTCGAGCGATAGACCATAAAGGGAAGGATAGAGAATCCTTCGTGGAATTCCGAGCAGTACCAACTGGAACTAAGTGGATCTATGTTGGAAACAACTCTAGAGCTGATGTAAAGGAATTTGCATCGACCAATAGAACATGAGAGGTGGACGCATCTTTGATGTTCTATATGCTCTGGAGATTCGTCGAAATTTTGTGTCTGTCTTAGTGTTGGTTAAGCTTGGTTTTGGTATGAACTTCCATAATAAATATGTAGATTTGTGTTTAGATGCAAACTACTATGGTTGTAGTTACCTTTCTAGATGGTTTTATTATACTAAATATTGATTGTGATGATGTCAATATGTTATCCCCTTGTTTCACGTCTTCTATCTTATATGATAATGATGTGAATATGATGGCATGCTTGACTTGGTCATATGGGCCAACAACATATGAAAAGACTAGCCAAAAAGGGCTTGTTGGGCAATATTGAAAAAGTTGATTTGTCCATATGTGAGCATTGCCTAGTAGGGAAAATGACAAGGAGATCATTTGGAAAAGGTAAAAGAGCTGAATTCCTCGGCATTTAATCCATTTGGACGTCTGTGGTTCAATGAATGTGAGAGGAAGGCAAGGGGCTGTTTGTTTCATCACTTTAATAGATGATTCTACTTTATTCGGATATGTCTATTTGATTTCTCATAAATCTGAAGCATAAGTTGTTTTAGAAGGTTTATGAACCTGGTAGAAAATCAATTAGACAGGAAAATAAAGGTATTGAGATCCGATCGAGGTTGAGAATGTTTATCTGATAAGTTCAGAAAATTATGTGATGAAAAAGGAATAGAAAGATAGTTGTCTATTCCATATACTCCTCAACAAAATGGTGTTGCGGAGAGAAGAAACAGAACCCTCTTTGGAATGGTTAGGTCCATGATGGCGCATGCTAACTTACCTATCACTTTTTGGAGTGATGTGTTCTTAATGCTGCCTATATACTTAACGGGTGCCTTCCAAATCAGTTATTTCCACTTCATATGAGTTATGGACAGTTAGAAAACCGGACTTAAGTTTTCTTAAGCCATGGGGTTGTGCTGCCTATACTCATGAGTCCTCTCACAAGTTTGGGAAATTGGGTCCCAAAGAAAATAAGAGTATTTTCATGAGATACTGCGAACACTCAAAAAGGTATGTGTTCATAGGTGAGCAGGAAAGTGGGAGTATAACTGAATTTGAATCATGGGATGTCACATCCTTAGTGGATGAATTTTCTAAGAGGGGCGAAACAAGGGAAAATAACTCCTATTTAAAATCTTGGATCAAGATAATGATGTCAGTGGAGTTCGTCCAAGTGGGAGTAATATGAGATGTAATGAATTGAATTCAATTCATTCTCAATTGCAACCACCTGATGTGATGACATCATCATTACCTAATCCAAGTGGGAGCATGATGGGGAATGATGTGCTAAGTGTACAATTTCTCATACGGTGAACAAGTCGCCAAAGTATTCCCCGTCGATGTTTTGACATTGAAAGGGAAACTTTTATTGTTGCTCCACAAGATGAGGATGAGCCAAGAAATATTAATGAGGCTCTAAATTGCCCTAATAAGGAAAAATGGATTCATGCAATGAAAGAGGAAATGGAGTCAATGAAATCAAACCAAAGTCTGGGAACCGGTTGATCTTCCAAAAGGGACGCAGAGCTATTGGGAACAAGTGGGTTCTCAAAATAAAGCGAAAGGCTGATGGCTCAATAGAAAGGCATATGGCTCGCCTTGTGGCGAAGAGGTATAATCAACAAAAAAAAAATTGATTATGAAGATACATTTTCTCCGTAGTGAGATTTACCTTGATTCGCATTATTCTGGCAATAGTGACTAGTATGGATCTTGAGTTACATCAAATGGATGTAAAGACTGCTTTCCTCAATGGAGAATTAGAGGAAGGAACATATATGGAACAGCCTGCTGGTTTCATAATGAAAGGCCAAGAAGAAAAGGTATGTTGACTTTGGGGGTCGATATATGGCCTTAAGCGATCATCGAGACAAAGGTATATACATTTTCATAATGCCATAGTGGCATATGATTTTACAATGATTGACAATGATCATTGTGTATATATCAAAAGATCCAATGATCAATTTGTGATCATATCATTATATGTTGATGATATACTAATTGTCGGAGTAATATGGAGTTTGTTAATACTGTGAAGAATTTGTTATCTTCCAACTTTGAGGTGAAAGACATGAGTGATGTTGCATACATTCTTGGAATTAAGATTTCAAAATTGTAAGCCCATAGACACTCCTATTACAAAAGGTGAAGGGTTGAGCCATAGTCTCGTGTCCAAGGACTCCACAATAGAAGGAACAAATGAAACATGTTCGTTATGCTAGTCTTGTTAGAAGCTTTATGTACGCTATGATGTGTACAAGACCTGACATATGTTTTGCAATTGGAATGGTGAGTAGTTACCAATCCGATCCAGGTCAAGCACATTGGAAAGCCGTTAAGAGAATACCGAGGTATCTAAAGGAACCGCTGATTATACGTTGAGTTATTAAGGAAAAGGATCGCAACTCAAAGGCTATTCTAATGCGATTGGAGAGGAGATTTAAGTGAAAGGAAATCTACCTCGGGTTTGTTTTCTTACCGAATAATGGCACCATATGTTGGAGTAGTAAGAAACAAAAGTGTATAGCCTTGTCCACGATAGAAGTTGAGTTCGTGGCATTATCGGCGGTGTAAGAGAGTGTTTGGCTTAAGAGATTTTTGGATCATTTAGGTGTTATTAGAAGTGCTGCAAATTTATTGTTGGTTAAGCTGTGGTAGCCAAGCAGCAAAAAGCGTATACCAAAGATCCAAAATATCATGGCAAGACCAAACATATAGATACCAAGTATAATCCTGTCAAGGATATGGTTGCACGAAAAGATGTGAACTTAGAGTACATACTACGCATGGAATGGTAGCAGATCCTATGACAAAGCCAAAAACTAGAGATGTGTTTTGTGGCCATGTGAAATCTCTAGGATTGCGTAGAGACTGATGTACTAAATATTGTATTTTCCCTAAGTGTTCACAATTTGATGAATTTGTGTTTTCATCATTAATGCCTATGAATCTTTATTTGATCTTTATGCATCTTAATGCTTAGTGCATTACTTTAAGTTGAGAAGTATGTCGGACAGATATAAGATTAGCCCACTCACACGGGTAATCGCCTCTATTTACTGTGTGATAAATAGAGATGAGACAGTATTTAAGCTTATTATCTAGGTGATAATCGAGAGCTCAAGCTTAAAACACGTATGTCGCCTTAACTGAGTGTTGAGATGAGGACATAATACTTACTATGTCCGAAAGTAAAATACCCCACATGTTTTACTTTATCTGTCTAAGATGCCAGATGTGAGTTCTGATGAATTTTGTGAATGAGTAGATACGTGAACTCAAGTTAGACATTGGGTATGTCTGAACTATCATCTGTACGGTATTGAAAGTATAGACATACGCTCCATGGGAAAGGAGTTAATACCGTAATACGTATTTCATACTACGTATGCATGAGACGACCAATAAGAGTGGCAAAAGTTTGATCTCAACTTTTATGTCGTGTGAGACTCTTGAGGATGAGAGTTCCTCAATTTCTTAGTCCCCTCAGGACTCTTACTTATTCTCAAGATTTCTATTTAGTGTTTGCTATCTTAGTGTGTTGCCAATGATCATGAGATGATTCGATCTAATGGGGCATTTCTAGAAAAGCAAGCTGGACTGAAATTGAGAGTTTGAAGGAAAGAGGAAGATCGATTTTGGAGAATCACATTGTAGTTTTGTATTCACCGGTTAACCAATTATGACTGTCTTTGTGATAATCATAATTGTGAATACAATAAATATATCATTGTTTAAAAGAGATCAAGAGAGATATAAATGTGATTGATTGATCTAGGGTACTGCATACTAAATCTACTCGGAGTGTGATACCCATTATGAGCTGCTATATATTCCTAACAGATGTATAGCAACGAGCTCTCAAAGTATGCTGGTCGCACGGATTATTCACCGGTATGAATGTTGAAGAGAGGAAAAGAGGATTATGTTCGGCCCACCATGTTAAGTGAGAGTCTATGCTGGATTTTTTCTCTGATGGGGCTGAGTAGGGCCTGTCCGCCCATGTTGGTTTTGCACCACCATGTGCGAGTGGGAGATGATGGATTTATAAGATGGGCTCAAGGTCCATCCGCTCAAGTTGGGCCCAAAAGGGCCCGGCCCACGGGAATAGGGCCCGTGGAGGGGGAAGGTATAAAAGGGAGGAGAGAGAGAGAGAAACGTAACCCTTTGGCATAATCAACGTACGCTTCTCTCCCGCGTTTTCTCTCCCAAAGAACAGTAGGCATACGGCTTCCAATTTCTTCCCTTCAAGGCTTCATCGACCGGATTCTCTTCCTCCATTAACGACGGTGTTTAATCTGTGGCTAACAAGGTACGCTCGAATTTGTGGTGTGCTTTACGATCGGTGATGCGTGTTTTCCCGGGCTTCGTCTTCCGCCTTGATTTAGGGGTTCGATTCGGTGTCGAATCCGGTTTTTCGGGGATCCGTTATTCCCAACAGAAATATTTGACCAAAAAACAAAAACAAAAACAAAGTCCCATTTTTTACACACGATTCCCTCGCTATTTATGATATAGCTTGGTTTGAACAACAATGTATCCAATTTGGATGACCAACTAAGAAAAGGAGATGTATTGAAATTCTTAGAGATTATAGACTGTCCTGTGGTGAGTAAATAGTATCAAACAAAATTTTCACTATAATATGCGTACTTCGACTTATCAAGCATTTAAGTTCAACGATTTGTATCGTGTCCCCCATCGGTAGGAGAAGCAATTTTTATGATTCCATTTAAAGGTCTTTCTAATGTGAAATGGTCTATTACAAAACCCAACCTTTGAACTTGATTTGCATGTCTACAGTAACAAGATGAAGTGATTATCAGTTCCAGTAAACCGGCCTCATTTGGTGACTTGGGCCTAAAAACTCAGAGGAAGCCCAATCTATATCCGTCGAACTAATTTTATGAAATCAGTCAGACGTGCATTATGAAAATTGCAAGGGCCATGTGTGGCGAAGCGAAATGGGTTAGAATTAATCCTGGAAGTTGACCTTGAATCCCCAAGGAATAAATTATTGCATTAGCTCTCCTGCTAATGCAGACTAATCTAAAACGTTTCTTCTTGCGCATGGATCTTCTTATGTCCTCCACAACAGGTTTGCAAGCGCCTGCTCTTTGGTTGTTCCCATGAAAATAACCATCCATGGGTCGAAAGCTACCTCAAGAGCGAAATGGAAAGCATGGCGAGCAAGATCAGGGAGAAGTTGTAACAGATTGGATGGAAGGATGATCAGAAAGAAGAACTTGAAAGTAAATTACAGCTTGATGCAATATCACATCGCATTAGTACCAGTAGTTCTTGATCATGTCCAAAACTATGTGTATGAACTGAACCACCTTTTGTTGACCCGCATTGGTATGGTAATTGCAGTCAAATGTGCTTGGGCCTATAATTTGCATTCTTTATGGGGTTTGGTGGATGAATAATGTCTGTTAATACAAACCATCATGTTTAGTATTGATAATTTGATGGGACATTACACTCGCACACATATGTGTTTGTATTAGTAATGTAAATCTGTATCTACCCGTTAGCTATCTGCTCATTCCACCTAATTCGCTTATGGGTGATAGAGACTCGATTTAGTAAAACGTTTGTTTCATTTGTCATGAGGGAATATTCCTATTGGAGAGATGGATCAATCTATTGACTTTACTCTAATTCGAGGAAAGTCTTGAAAATTGGCATAGTTCCTTCTCTGTTCGACTACTTCTTTGATCTTCGAACTTGATGCTGTTGAATCACCACCTGTTGGTGTGCATTCTATTTTTGGTATAAGGAAATTTCAGGTCTAGGATTGATCCTTTCTACTAGTATAAAGTAGCCTTCCCAACAAATGAAGTATACTATCGGGAATCTCTATCAATTCATGAACTAAATCAAGTTGAATGAAGCAATTGCAGCTTTTTCTGACATCCCGTAGAAGTCGGCAAGTTAGGTGAATATAAAGTTATGAAAGGTAATTAGGTTGTGTTTGGCTTTTCGATGGGCTTTAAATCTTTAAAGCCCTTTGGGGAAAATTTGGGATGTTTAGCCAACTTATTTGTGACCCCTTTGGCCAAATGTTGCCTTGACAAAACTAAAAGCTTCACCTACCTAGAGCCTTTAGCATTTGCAGAAGGTTACTTCTAAGGTTAAGTAAACTCTTTTTTTTCTTTCCCTCAACACTACCATCACCAACTTTTTTTCGTTTTTTCGATTTTGCCCTCATTATTATTGTTCATCTTCTTTGCATCTTCTTTGCGTGAGGGCAACTGGTGAGGGGCTAGCAAGGCCATATCTTATTGTGGAGGGACAGTGAGGGCTATTTGAGGTCACGCAACTCAAGCGGCCATTGCCGGGTTTGCGAGACCCCTTACTAGGGTCATTTAGTGCAGCATAGACCATGATACCCACAATTCGTGTTGAAACACGTGGATCGCCACAATTTCCTCTTAGAACGACCCAAGAAAGCTCGATGGGCAACTATTCTAAAAACTTAAATTGTTACATGAAGTCGTGGTTTAATATTTAAATATCATATCACTCACCATCATGTTGGTCCTTTTACTTATCATTCATTAAGCATTGAGTCTGAAAATATTAAAACTCAAAATATCTTTCTCTATTATCATGTGGAATTTTATGATACCATTATCAATTAATCTAAAAATTTAAGCTATTAAAGGTACGCATGATTTAATATTTAAGTATATTGATGCTTGTTTTGTGACGAAGGTTTGATAAATAAGATAAAAATGCTCCACTCCTAACATATTCTTTGTTCAATTCACTTTGTCTCGTAGGATATGGTCAAAGGGTGTTGTTGTAATATTGAGAGTGATCATTAATAATTCTACGACCAGTTTTGCATATAGAGGTCTGGAAAGATTCGAACTTAAGACTTTTTACTCTAAAATCATGTGAGATTGTATGAGACCATTACCAATTAATTTAAAAGTTTAAATTGTTAGAGGAACATATGATTTACTATATTGATGCTTGTTTTGTGACGAAGGTTTGATCAAATAAGATAGAAATGCTCCACTCCTATCTAATTCTTTGGTTAGTTCTCTTGTCTTGGAGGAAGTGGTCAAAGGGTGTTGCTGGAATATTGAGACCGATCATCAATAATTCCAAGACCAGCTTTTGCGTACATTTGCAAAAGTCTGAAAAGATTCTAACTCAGGAACTCTTATTTAGATATGATGTGAAATTTTATGGGATCATTATCAATTAATCTAACATTTTAAATTGTTAGAATAACTTATGATTTGATATACTGATGCTTGTTTTGTGACAAGGGTCTGATAAATGCTTCACTGCCATCATATTCTATGGTCAGTTCTCTTTTGTCTTGCAGGATATGGTCAAAGGGTGTTGTCGGAATATTAAGACCGACCATCAATAATTCCAAGGCCAGCTTTTGTGTACAGTGGCAAAGGTTGCGTGTGGCTGTCCCGTCTTTAGGCCCAAAGGGGGATATTGACGAGGAATATATTCAACTTCTACAAGACTATTACTGAATCACATTATCATATTCTTTGGCTACCTACCCAAAAAAAAAATCATTTTTGTCAGTTCCCTTTGTCTCGTAGGGCATGGTCAAGGGGTGTTGTCAGAATATTGACACCAATCATCAATAATTCCAAGACTGGCTTTTTCTTGCAGTTGCAAAGGTTGCGTGTTGCTGTCCTACAATACTGCTGCTAATTCACATCAAGGCCTAATTCAAATTGGGAAAGAAAGTTAATTTCAGAAATAAGGAAAGGAGACTCTATTTTATACATCACAATATAATAATTTTATCTTCCAAATCAATCTAAATGAGTGAGACGTGCATCTTGAAAAATTTTAAGAAAATAAATCAATCATGTGTATACACGTCACTTGTACCAAAGAGTTACATAGATTAGAGGCCAAATTAAGATCTCAAGTGAGAAATCTAAATAACAAATAAAGAAAATGGGTATGATTTAGTAGCGAATCATACAAGGAGGATATAGGGATAAGAGCCCTTTCGGAATTACCGCTCGTTACATCGGCAAGTCTTGTACCAATTTTGCAAATCATTACTGTTTAAAACGAATTAGCACGTACCTTCCATAGCAGATGGGATGGAAAGGACATGGAAAGAGGGGTGTTTGACCAGTGTGCTGCGTGGAGAGGAAAAATCCTACTTGCTTAGGGTGCGTATGATAAAATTTCTGAAACTTCAAAAACTGAGAAGTTAAAAATTTTAGCTTCTGATTTCTTCTTCAAATCTATTTCTGGAATAAAAATTTGTTTCAGAAATAGATAAATCAAATTGCGTTACCAAACGAATCAGTGTACCGATGAGTCATTGCGTTACCAAATGAAATAGAGAAATCTAAGCCAGGTTGTACTCTTGCATGAGTCATTCGCATCGTGTATTTGTGATGCCCTAGTGGTTATTAGATAAATTAGTCTCCAGAGATGTTGTCGTCAAGAGGTAATGAATCAGTGTACCGATGGAGATGCGAGCTAGCATACGCTTTTGGGTATTCCCAACATCATTGACCGGAGCAGAAAAAGGCGAATTCTTTATGTTCTACGCATCACCTCCTACATTCGCTATTCTATTGGCCATGATTCAACGCGATGATGAATGGCTCTTGAAACCAGAAGCGTCACCCTAAATAATATGATCAATTTATTTTCATTAATGGTTGCTCAGCATACATCTCTAAATCCTTCGTAGAAAAAGCAGGTGCATTGCCCATCTCTGAGAGACTGAAAAATGTTTACACTTAATTCATTTGCGATGCCAAAAAAATTGGGAAAAGATTAGGCTTTACAAGTAAAAAAGCATTGCCCATTCTGTAATAGAATAGGCTCCCAAATTCGAGGGCGTTAAATATACACTCGCAGCCTACACATCCCACACTCATTAGAAGACGTACGCCCGTATAGCCCTTCCCTCTCACCAAGTAAAGGACCATAGCCAGCAATCTCTCCAAACCTTCATCCTCAAGCACTTCTCGGCTAACTTGGGGTGGCATGCAAAATCCCTTGATACTAACTTTTGTACAGGGATTTCCACTGGCAATGGAGCGGAGTACAGAGGCGGTCAACATGGTTGGCTCGGTATATCTTGAGTAACCAAAATACGTAACCTGTCTCGTGCTCCCTCCTCTCTTTTTAACACCCAATAGCTCCAGAATGGATCTATATCTTCCTCAAATTCCAATAACCAGATGGGCTCGGCAAGTTTTGAGAGCCCATGCTTGCAGTTCTTAACAGCCTTCTGAACTTCGATAACTTATTTTCCCATCTTTGTAGACCGAGGGAGCCTTTCAAACCTGTCTGCTGAAAAGGGCATGGGAGCATCATGTCAAGGTTACACGTTAACATGCTTAACCATTTCTTTGTACCAAGCAACATAAAAAACCTGCGCCACTACTTTGTGCAGAATATACAACAAGAGGCAATACATTCGGCTAGTATTTTCAGATGAGACAATAACCAAATTATCAAGGTCACAAGCTGAACAGTTTCTTTATGTGAAGCTGCAACAGAAAGTAGCTATGCTACTATTTTGTGCCCAATAGGCAAAAAGACAGACGACTTATCCCAACTTTTGGGCAATTTTGCAAGAAACAAACTTCAAGCTCCCAAGGGACAGGGTCAAAATTCAGTTACAAATTAAAAAAAAAAAA
Organism: Eucalyptus victrix; assembly: GCA_016097545.1. Lineage (NCBI taxonomy): Eukaryota > Viridiplantae > Streptophyta > Magnoliopsida > Myrtales > Myrtaceae > Eucalyptus > Eucalyptus victrix. The sequence goes on from CM027842.1 coordinate 53,627,423, forward strand.
TACATTTAGCCGTGTCTACATAATTTAATTCACTCTACCCATACCCATAGTGACACAGATGAGAACTAGAGGGCAAATGAATGTGGAAGGGATGAATAAATGAAGATAGTCAAAATTACCAATCGAAGTTCTTCTGGGGTTATATAACCATCACAATCAATGTCAAATTTTTCAAAAAGCGGCCTATGACCGTAGCTGCCACTTCTCTGAGTCATGTTCCTCCATTCGATGCCCATGAAGAGTAGCTGCAACAAACTCAGTAAAATCCACTTAGCTCATCCGTGTTGCTATCGATCTAAATGAAGGAAAAATAAAAGAGATTCTTACGCACCATTCAGGACTCACATGTTTGTGCAAAATCTATAAGCTTGGCAGCAGCTCATCTTATGAACGAAAAAATTAGTCCAACATTTCTTGGCTAACAACACAAGCAAGTTTTCAAAATGATGAAACATGAAGCAAGAACTAAATGGAAGCTTCAAGCATCGAATATGAACAAAAGAGAATCACCAAAACAATAAAAGAAGAAAGTGAAACCGACAGAAATTGTATTCCACAAAACCCACCAGAAAAACAAATCTCAATTGCTAATACACAAGGAGAAAACAAGGCCGTAACAAAGGTAAAGATAAAAGTTACTGCTTGAAGAATCTCTAAGACACGTGGTTCCTTCATCTTCCAGGGAAGATGTCACGCCTCGAACCCCGAGCGTGCGCACATCCCACTGCGGTCGATCAAATATGCAACATCCCAGGATACGTCGCCGACCCATTCATTTCATTATGCATGCGGAAGCGAAACAAATCCCCTGACAACATTTAACTTGGGATAGAAAAGCAGCCAATCAATCACAATACCAAACACTAATTACAAACACATAGGTTTAAATACAACTCTGGACTATCTACAAAATAGACCAGCTTGACAAAAGAGGAACTATCCTAAAACCAATTAGCAGGACACGTTCACCGATACTTCAGTTTCCACCTTTCCATACATAGGGCTTCGGGTCCTCCACGACCGCCATTTAGGGACCTGAAATTTTAATCCCCAAACCGGGATGAGACAATATCTTAGCAAGTTCAACCCCCTAAACCCCTATTAGAAAGAAAATACACCCCAAAGTGGTCTAGCCACACAGCAAAGGAGACTTACCTCGCCTTCTTGCCTCCCTACAGGTTAGTACGATTTATATCACTCAAGCACAAGTAATGATAAGAAGGCAATTTATCGGAACTCGCTCAATTTCACTCAATTTCGCAATCACAGCAAGCATTCCAAATCATCATTATCTAATGCCACACAAGGGCATAGCCTACTCGCAATTTGGTTATCTACTAACATCTAGCCAAGCATCGCCTCCCCGCCTTGGAGCGTGGCTTCGTCAGTACATCGATGGCATTCCCGAAGGAGCATGGGTCTAGTTGGCCTAGTCTTTATTGTGACCCGAGCCACGTCACTCTCTTGACGGCATTTCTAGAAGAACAAATGTCCAGTCGGCCTAGCCACTACTGTGACCCGAGCCACGTCACTCTCTTAACAGCATTTCTAGAAGAACAAAGGTCCAGTCGGCCTAGCCACTACTGTGACCCGAGCCACGTCACTCTCTTGACGGCATTTCTAGCAAAATAAGGATCCAATCGGCCTAGCCACTACTGCGACCCGAGCCTTTCAACTAGCACACGACAATTCGATACCGATCCTTGGATACTTTACATGTCTCTCACATAATCCAATTACGATATTAACCATTAACAATCCAATTTCAATGCCGAACTCGACACTTAGGATTTTATGAATAAAATCCATATTTATCACAATTAACACTCAATTTGCCACATCCATTCACCAAACTCAAATTCTAAATGCACGGGGGGTATCGGCACGAAATTCTACGAGACAATAAGGTCCCAACGAAATTTTCGGAATTTATTAAATAATTAAATTTATTTCGAAAATTAATTAAATAATAATATCCATTTTTTTTCGCAATCCACACTCAATTTATAATATCCAATCACCAATTTCAAAATCTGACTACACAACAGCAACCGGCACGAAATTCGAGAATTTAGGGTCGACAAAATTTTCGAATTTAATAAATAATTAAATTTATTCCGAAAATAATTAAATAATATTTTAATAATTTCGAATAATAAAATATTATTAAATTATTAAAAAATTTCTAAATATTTATTTAATCCCAAAAGTAATTCATTTATGTCAAATCACCATTATACTAATAGAAACATCACTTTAACCTTAATTAAATATACTTTAAGTTAAATCAACATCTTAATCTAATTCACAATTAAATAAACTAAACTAACCACCCAAGCTTAATTAACTTAAGCTAAGCACACCTAAAGCATAATTAACCCTCTAATCAAGGTTTAGTGAGCTAAACTCACCCGATTAGCGAGCTGAGCGAACCAAAATGACGAGGACGACGCGATGATCGACTTTCCTCAAGGCGGGCCGAGCATCCGAGCTCGGGAAGGCGGCCGAAACGGGCCAAAACCGAGCTGGAATACCCATTTTTCCAGCTGCTGGTTGCGGCCGAGAAGGAGCTGATCCGGCGCAGGAATGGGTGGAGAAGGGCGGCAGCAGCTTGTCGGTGGCTCGAACGGGCGAGGTGGCGGCCAGGCGAGGCCTCATGGCGGCGGGGATGAGCTCCGGCAGCTTCTGGAACTCACGGACAGAGGTAGACGGAGATGGCTGGGCAACTGTTCGGGCGAACATGGGCGAGCGCGAGCGGCGGCGGCGCGCGAGACGGCGAGCGGTCCTATGGCATGCGACGGCAACGAGCGGCAGACGGCGGTCCGGCTGGGCTACAGCTAGCTTCGACACCTCCTAATATCTGCTGGGTTTTCAAGCAGAAACCAAAGATGGAGACGAGAGGAGAGAGGGCGACGGTGGCACGGCCGGTGGTGCGGGCGGACGGCGAGCAGCTTGATGGTGCAAACGACGGTGACGAGCAGCGGAGGGGGCGTGCATGCGGGCTAACGAGCTGCTAGTGGCGTCCAAAGAAGAAGATGAAGAAGATCGAGGAGAGAGGGAGCCGACGGGAGGGAGGAAGAAGAGAGGGAGGAGAGAGAAGGAGGGGGCCATTTTCTTTTCTTTTTCCTTTTCTTTAATCCAACAAATGGCCCACCATGACATCACTTGATGATGTCATACTCCACCATCTCCCAAAACCTTATTCCAATGGGTTCACTTGCGATTTCCGCCAAGGTCCAATTCTTTGTACAATAACTTCTTCAATTTCACTCGATTCTCTTCTAATTGAATTAAATTAATGCCCATAAAATTAATTCAATGTTACCACACTTCAATTCACATCTTCACATGTCTACATAATCAACTTAAGTCCCAAAAGCGCAACAAAAAGTGGCCTACTAATTTCTCGAGCTAAAATAGCCATTCTCGGATTTAATTTGCCAAAGAACTCTGATTGCATGAAAAATCTTCCGAAGATTAGTCAATGTTTCTAAAATGATTTGTGACACACCCAGATTTCCAATTTCTGAATTCGATCTCAATTACACGGTTAATTTCACTTTGGCACGATACTAGCGCGGCCCAACCACCGGGTAGTCTTTAGAAATTTTCATGCATTTGACCTGTGGTTGATCATCTCAAGCCACAATGTACATCTTTGAAACATTGGTGACTTTCGGTTGTCGGGGTAATCTCAAGATTTCAAATACGAACACAGGGTACCAAATCGATAGAAAAGTCGGTCCAGTGTCGATCGATAAGGATTATGCGATCCGATGGAATCACCCACACTCGATCACATGCCTCTGTCGAGTCGACCTATCTCTGGTCTCTAATCAATTTTTATTTGTGCCGTAATGACCCTTGCAGATTAGCTCGGTCGAAAGGTCGCTTCCTAGCCAAATTCTCGAATATGATGCATTGGAATTCCTTAACGACTTCACCCGATAGACTAGTTTTCACATGAGTGGCCGACTCAAGGAAAAGAACTATATGCGTGCCAACGAAATGCCCGTCTCGATTTATTGAAAATAGGATTGGAAAATCGGGATGTCACAGAAGATCCTGAGCAAGGGCCAGCATGCATACAACACTCATGATCAACATGTAATTAAAATATTCATTAGAGTGAATGTGGAATGAGAAAGAAATGGATACCTCTTTCATTTCTTCAAGACTAATAGAATCATTTTTATCTACATCAATTGCAGCAAATTGATCCTTGAGGTCAGCAAGTTCCTCTTCATCAAGTGTGCTTGCTAGTGCCTGCAAGCAATATTTGTTAGACATTGACACGATATAATATCCTTTCCTCCTTGAACAAAACTTACAGAGTAGTTTGTTACCCGTAAAGCAAATTGTTTCAGTCAACCATACTTCACAAATTGTCTCATATTGTTCAAAACTGATATATCAATAGGGATATCTGATGCATTTCCTCCTTCTCTGACCCATGGATATGCTGAAAGTTGCAGCAATGAATAAAGATCAATATTAAGAGGAAACAAAAAATCCTCAGTTCCAAAGAAAATGAAAACCTCAGTTTTCAACCTCAATACTAGACTTGCGGCCTTTTACATGCCAAATCTCAGGCCATCCAAAATTCCAGTTTGATAAGCAATTCAGAAAGACTCTTAATATGAAATCTCATTTCTTCGCAAAGAATATGGAGAACCAATAAACAATCCACAAGAAAGAATAGTGTTCATCTCTCTCTCACATATCAACAAGAAATAAGTTGCGAGAATATATGCACACACAACATACATAGGACATTCCAAAGTTTGATTTAACCGGCAGTGACAAAAGTTGGGAAAGGGTAGTGTCACCTCAACAAAAAGATAAAGAAAAGGAACACCAAGATGAGCCACCATGATTTTCAAAATGCTCCATTTACCCAGTCTTTTCATTTCCACAACCGTATAGTAGGCAAGCTATACACACCGTTCACTCAAAAGTTCGCAACCATGCTCTACGAGGACTGGGTAGCTTGAGCTACCCGGCTTAAGGTTAGCACTCATCCTCAACAATGCTTTAAATATCATGATCATACAAAACCATGTACATGATCAAGTCTTAGAAAATTGACTACGTAATTCAGTACCAAGTCCATTAGCCTCGAAGTCCTCTTAATTCGAAGTCTCTTCACGAATTCACGAACATCGATATAAGAAGTTTAATTCCGAGAATCAGATAGAAAGGATGGCATGCATAGAGAAAAACTTAGCGAGAACACATACATAGATATCAATTTGTCGAGCATTTTACGTCACTACATCGCCTAGTCGGTGCTCTTCTAATATCATGCACTAACCGCTTTTATCCACACAACCCCAAATATCCCGAGAAGAAAAGCCATCGAGTATTAACATGGCACCGAATTCTACCAAATAGAATCCAAAAAAAAAAAAAAAAAAAAAACGAACCTTGGGATGTACGGGAGTCGCCAATGGGATGCCTATCGATGGGGCTTGGGAAGGCGACGGCGTTGTCGGCGTTGGCGGCGTCCGCGTTCAGGAGCAGGGGATGCTTCGCGGAGGAAAGAGAAAGAGAGAGCAGAGCGACCTTCGCTCGCGGAGAGGGAGGCCAAAACGCGAGCAGGGGTTCGTCGGTGTCGGGGTTGGGCTCTCCGCAGAGGAAAGACGGAGAGAACAGAGCGGAGGTCGCGAGAGGGAGGCGAAGGGGCGTTGGCGTCGGCGTTGGTGTCGGCGTTGGCGTCTGCGTCGGGCGTGTAGGCAGAGGCTGAGGCAGAGGCGTCGCCGTTGGAGTCGGAGGCAACCGGCGGAGGGGCGTCGGCGTCGGGGTTTGCTGGAAGAGAGGCGAAGGAGCGTCGGTCTCAGAGTCGAGTCCAGGGGAGGAGGCGGAGGCTGCGTTGGCATCAAAGTCGAGGGAGACGGAGGCAACCGGCGGAGGGCCGTCGGTGTCACGTTTCGTTGGAAGAGAGGCACGACTTCGCGGAAGGGGGAGAGAGAGCAGAGCGAAGGTCGCGAGAGGGAGGCGGAGGAGCATCGGCCGTGTCAGTGTCGACGGGGGACGATGAAAGCAACCGGCAGAGGCGGAGGGGAGAGAGACAGAGAGAAGAGAGAGGAGAGAGATGATTTGCAGAGGAGAGAGAGCGTCAGAGGGCTTATGCTCAAGAGAGGAGAGGGAGAACTTCCCGCGCCGTTGGTTTGAAACGGAGAAGTGGACGACATGGACTGACACTTGTCCAGGTGTCACGCTCTGAATGGTTCAGAGCACGGATTGCGTGGCACTGTTAGGGTACCCAACGAGAAAATATTGGCTGGGTTTTACACTCTACATAGGCCAAATGTAAAACCATTGAGAAGTTGACACGTGGCTCCACGTAGCGATAGGGTCAGAGGTTCAAAATTTGCCCGGGCCCTCCTCAGCTCTCTCTCCTGTAGACCTGGGGCCCACCACTCTGACGCTCTCTCTCATCTGCTCGAATTGCTCTCCTGTCGACTCATCCTCTCTCTCCTTTCTCTCTCCCCGTTCTCCGTTCCGTTGCGGGGGGAGAACGTTTTTGTGCTTCCATTTGCTCTTCCCCTCCTCTACTCTCTCTCCTCCGCTGGTTGTTTCCATCTCCCCCACCCCGACGCCCCTCCGCCTCCACCTCTGCCTCCACAGCTTGCCTCCGTCGCCCCCGACTCCAAAGCCGACGCTGATGCCCTTTCGCCTCTCTTGCGACCTCCGCTCCGCTCTCTCTCTCTTTCCTCTGCGGAGCGCCCTTGCTGGCCAACCTCGATGTCGACGAGCCCCTGCTCGCATTTTGGCCTCCCTCTCCGCAAACAAAGGTCGCTCTACTCGCTCTCTCTCTCTCTCTCTCTCTCTCTCTCTCTCTCTTTCCCCTACTCCGACGCCTCCACCTCTGCATCCGCCTACGCCCCTGAACCCAATGCCGACGCCGATGCCCCTGCCTCCCTCTCCTGACCTCCAGTCCTCTCTCTCTTTCCTCCTCGAAGTCGCGCCTCTCTTCCAGTGAACCGCGACGCCGACGCCTCTGCCTCCGCCTTCGCCTTCGCCCTTAACGCCAACGTCGACGCCTCCACCTCCGCCTCCGCGAGGGACATCGACGACCTGTCGAAGATTGCTGTTACTATCCCGTCAGTCCTTTCGGCACGAAGGTTAGTCTCATAGAGTGGATTGCGAATCCAAGATGTGCATTTTATCTCTTCGACATGTGTTCTTATTATGAGATGTGATAGTTTGTGTCTATAGACTGATCTGTTTACAGTTGGAGGGCATTATTGGTTTCATGCTGCTTTTGATAGTTGTAATTTACTTATTATCTAATCATTGTTCGTTTGATGCACTACGGTAATGTCTCGCATTTGATGTTTATGTATGGATCTTCACGCCGATGAGTTCCTTTCCATATTGTCGAGACATTTGAGTCAGAAAACTGCAGTTATAGGCACTTCTAAATGTTTGAATGGGAGAGTTTTTGGTTTTTCGACAATGTTGGATTAGTTAATCGCTATATGTTCATGTGGTGCGGATGTTTTGTCTTTTGTTTTTCGAACGAGCGCTTGCTGTGAACCCATCTTTGTCGCTTTGCATTCAATTTTGTCGATCCAGTGAAACAAAGTGATAAATACAATCGGCTATTTTTTTTTCCTATTTGCTAAGTGCTTATCACAAAATGAAATCATTGGCTCAATAGGACCGGTAAAGCTACATTTACCAATTATTTTGATTGGAATAGTATAGAATTTTTGGTCAAATATGCATTGTGAAAGTGCAATTTGGAGGCTTTACATGCATTGTTGATATCGGTCAGTAAACAGAAAATGCAACTCAGTACTGGGAGTTTACAAAGTTGTAGAGGCATGTCGCTTGGTGACTGATTGTTCATTTGCGAGTCCAAGTTTGACAACCAACCAAAGCTGTTTACCATTGATTATCGAGTTAAGGTAGGAGCCTGGATTTGCTGGAGAAAATGGTTCCTCAATTACTATAGACATCTAGAGTGAGTTAGTTTGCCTCTGAGTTTATTTGGCTTACACAATATGAAATGGTTTGTGGAAATTGTAATGTTTGAAGTTGTTTATCAGCAGCGGTATTGTGAATCTCTGTCCAATCCTTTCATTTTTGCTATTTAAGGTTGTGGGGTGTGCTTTTTGTATTTTTTGATAGGCAAAGCACTGCGAACTTTGTAAATGCATCGCTTACTTTATTTTGTTATAATTGAGTGTATTGTTTGTATGTACGCAGGAAGCTCCAGCTGTCATTAAGTCCTATTATGACAAGGGAATAGTTGGATGCCCCGGTGGTGAAGATGGCAAGTCCTTTTGCTTCCATTACCCTTTTCCACTCACTCCCATTCAGCCACGAGACACTCACACTCCTGCATGGGCACGAGTGAGGGGCTCGAGCCATGCCTGCAATCCTGCTGGCTGGAACTCGAGCTTGAAACTGGGCTGGCCATCAGGGCCCTAAGTACATTCAAGTGCAGGATTGCAGGCATAGAGAACCAAGGTGGAATGGAGTGGACATTGATACAGGCATCAAGCATCCATCCGCTTCTCCAGCCTTGGTTGTAATAGAGCTTCCGGCATATTTAATGGCCGGAAGCTTGGCATTTCTTTCGGTCATCGAGATATGGAGGCATCACCGCAGACCTTCATGTTGCCCATTGATGTTGATGGTGACAACGACGACGAAGAGAATAATGATATGGAGCATATAACCTGCAAATCTAAGCTCTAGAGTGCGTTTGTTTAACGGAAAATTCAATGATAAAAGAAAATGCTTTCCAGGAAACTATTTTCCAAGAATATGGTTTGTTTTCTTTTATTTGGCGATGTATAATTGAAAATGTTTTCTGCCATTTGGATTATATTAAAAAATAATTTCACACTTCATCACGGAAAAAAAATGAATTTTTAATTTAAAAAACTTCAAATTTTAATATTGTTGTTTTTTATTTACTTCTATTTTTTATTTCCTTTTTTCTCTTTCTCTTTTTCCTTCTTCTTGTCCTTCACTCCTTAGCTTCCTCATGCCATCCCTTCTACTTCCTCTGGCAGTTTGTTCCCGGCTGGCTTATAAGGGGTGAGCTCCAATTGTCGTTAGAGGCGATGAGCTCACCAGATAGCCGCTAGAGGCTGTGAGCTCGCCTAATCTGGCGAGGCTTGAGGCTCATCGGCCTCGGGCAAGCTCAAACCTTATCATCGAAGGCCATGAGATCGCTTGATCTGGTGAGACCAGAGCTCACAGGCTGTCCTTGTGGCCGGTGACAAGTGAAGAAGAAGCAAAAAGAAAAAGAAGCAAATTCGAATTTTTATTTTTATTTTAAAAATGTTTTCCAAATTTTAATTTTTTTTAAATAAAAATTCAAATTCAATTTTTTTAAAATATATTTTTATAAGAATAATTGTTTGTAAACCAAGCAGCAAATCTAAGCTTTGGTAGATTCGGAAAACGTTTTCCGGTCCTTTCAAAGGAGAAATCGTTTTCCTGAATTTAAGCTTTGCTAGGAAAACATTTTCCATTGACTAGAAAAATGTTTTTCGTTGACTCATTTTCCTAAGCGACCCAAACGCCGGAAAATGAAGAAAATGTTTTCTCCGAAAATGTATTCCGCGAAACAAACGCACCCCTAAATTCAGTTAAAAGTAATTTCTCTCTTCTCTTGATCTCAGGACGCTCAATTTGGTTTTTCTCAACTGTTATTAGATGTTTCTTATGGAAATTCATTGCAACTATTTTTCTTCAGCAGAAATCGCTGTGCCAAGAAGAGCCACTGGGTTGCTGGGCGGTCACAGGGTTGTATCTCACTGACTGGAAGTAGATGCCCAGATTGGTTTTGAAATGGCCGGTTCACTGTCACATCTTGGTGCCCTCATTTACTTACCCCTCGTTTGTGGAATTGTCGCAGAGAGCATCGCATTTCTCTGAATGCAGGTCATGCAGTGTACCTTGTGTTCTGTACAAAAGTTGATGGATACCATATTTACTTGTTTATTTAGTTAATTGCGGTGAGCTTTGCAACACTCGAACGTTTGATGTTTTATGACAGTTTTATGTTAGTCCCTAGAGACTGTTTATTATGTGCATGTAAATTTTCTTATTACACCTTAAAAATCACTTTGTGGCAGTATTTGTCTAGCCCATTCTCATGTAATATGTGAATCTCATTCGATTGGGCAACATTGATTTTTGTGGACACATCCCAGCCTATACAAGCGACAAAGCGCTATGAAGAGGCGAAGATGGTCTGATGGTTTAATACACCCTCCATGCATTCTCTTAATCACCTCGGTGAGACCTTCCTTGGAGGTCCCATGTGAACCAAGACAGATATTTTACCATTGCCAATGTCTCGATGTCTCGATAACAACATGATGCATCAATCCACGTCTCTATAAATTTCCCCCACGTCTCGTGGCATTGGCTTGACGAAGTTGCTTGACTCATTGGATTGTTAACCTTGTCACTGACACAGGAAATCATTGTCGCGGGAGATATCTTCTCGTGCTATTCATGGCCTGATGGAGTGAGGGACTTGAGCTGATGATGCCTCTTGTTCTTTGTGTTTCCTGCGCGTCTGCTGTTAAGTTGGCTGTCCCATATGCATTTTCAATTACCCGTAGAATGTTATGTCATTTATGTCTCTTGGTCCGGTTCAAGATCTATTCTTGCTGAGTTCTCCTTGCATGTTCATATGTTCATACATGATGACCATGCCGCACCATCAATGATTTATTAGACTGGGTAAAATCAAGCTGTGTGATATTAGTTGTTCCCATCATAATGTCATTCAATTTACGTGAGTAGTCAAGCTGTGTGATATTAGTGTTCCCATAATAATGTCATTCAATTTAAATATATGTGTAGTCCTAAAATACAATATGTAGCACGGGATAAGCTATGTTCTAGTACTTCTGAAGGATCCATCATTGCTGATTACAACACGTGTTGCACCATTGCTGATCACAGAACATAATCAGAGACCCAAAAAAGAACTAATTTAGCTTAATTACGTTAGATTGGTTCTAGTAACTTCAAAAGGTTAGAAACTTGTTTCAGAATGTTGATCATATGTAAAGAAATTTGTTAACATATTCACATTATGTATGTCAATTACAGGTAGTTGTGCCTTGAATTGACTAAAGGCTTTAGCTTGGGGAAGGTTTGCCTGTAATCAATTGCAAAAAGAAGCATCTGACTCCCTCATGCATGCTCCACTTGGCTCAGGGGGATATAGCTCAGTTGGTAGAGCTCCGCTCTTGCAATTGGGTCGTTGCGATTGCGGGTTGGATGTCTAATTGTCCAAGCTCTCCATTCCTGGTTCTCCTGTAGCTGGATCCTCAGGAACCACATGAATCCTTAGTTAGAATGGGATTCCAACTCAGCACCCTTTGCGATTTTGATTGCTCTTTGGAGAGCACAGTACGATGAAAGTTGTAAGCTGTGTCGATTGACTCCTCCCTTTCCAAAACAACAAGTAGACCTTTGCTCAGCAGGTTCGTGCTGCCAGAGTTGCTAAAATGGAAAAAGAAAACCTGTTGCCAGGTTTTGTCAACCACGATGAATGAATAAGGGAACTCCAAACTTGCCCAATATAGCATCTTTGTTAATCATATTGAACTAATCGGAGCACCAAGAAGTCTTCAAAAGTCTTGCTCAAAGTTATGGAGTAAGAACAAGAATTCATTTGAGGGTGATCTTTCATGATGGAAACTGGAAGTACTGTGTGCATGATGGTGTCAAGCTGCTGAGGTTGTAAAGTAGAAATCAGATTTCACATTGTAGAAGGCTTTCGCAAAACTTGAGAATCTCGAGAACATGTCTTCCAGAAGAACATGAGGGTTTCCTTGTTCAACCTAAAATGGACAATGAGGTACACAAATTAGGCCAAATCGGAAATCAGAGGACTTCGACAACTACTAATGCCATTCAGAGGACTTCGACAACTACTAATGCCATTCTGAAATAAATACTTTTAAGTACTCTTACACGGAACAAATTGTTGAAGAATAGTAATCAAGTTTCTTTTGAAATCTTTTACGAGGATAAGTAAATCAAAAGAATGCCTCCTATCAGGATATGGAGAGAAACAAGAACCATACCAGTGTCCCATGGTCGAGAACAAGGATGTTGTCCATATCAAGCACTGTTGAAATACGGAAATACGGTGGGCAATGATGATCACAGTCATGCCTCGGCATTCATTAGATATTGTGTTCTGTAGTATTGAAGCTGTTCGGGCATCTACACTTGCTGTACACTCATCCAAACAGAGCACCTGAAAAGTTTGAGTTTCAGCATACTTGGACTGACCGAAAGAGTAATAGAAAAGGGGACAAAGAAAAACTGTCCAGTGTTAAGAACCTTCGAAGACTTTGGAAGTGCACGTGCAAGACAAAGAAGTTGCCTTTGCCCGATAAAATGTTACCCCAGATTCCTTCACACGAATATCGAGCCCACCTGCTATTTCCACTTCCTCTTTCATATGGTACTTCTCCAGCGCATGCCATATTTTTTGGTCATCAGTGACCCGATATGGATCCATTTATCCCTATAAATATCACAAAAAAGGAGCCAGCATTAGATATCAAAGTGAAGGGCCTCAATGTGAGTAATTGAGTATTAAGGAAACAGGAATAGAGCTCTTGATTTCAGCAAATAGAATAGAAAGAAGGATTGGTAACATATCAAAACACATTTTTAAGCTCCACCTCAAAGATCCTTTGAATAAGAATGGACTCTGAGGCACAATGGCAAAGCGGGACCGAAGATCTCTAGCAGGAATGTGGTCTATATCAATGCAATCCACCAAAATACGGCCACCACAGAGGCCATTGAGGCAGAAGAGGGCATTCAAGATGCTGGATTTTCCAGCACCGGTTCTTCCAACAATTCCAACCTGAATGAATGTACAGCAGATTAGGCACATCTTACTAGACACTGTCGTCCATCACATACATTGACCGGATTATAGTAATCTTTATGCTTAACAAGATAACAGAAAAGGTATGAGTCCAACCTGCATCCCCCCAGGAATGGTAAAGGTGATGTCATTCAATGCAGCTGGCAGGGAAGGCATGTATCTCATGGTAAGATGCTGAAACTCTATCAATCCTTGAGAAGGCCAATCTAAATGCTGCCAACAATTGATAGAGGAACAAAACATGTACCAGCCCAGGAGTACCAAAGTTGATAGGCAAGAGGCCACAAGATCCAACAACAGACATGACTGCTACGAATGACATTATAAATGCTGCCAAAAATTGATAGAGGAACATTAGTCTATAAATGTAGACAGATGCAAGAATCCCTTCATTTATTGTCAAAGTCCCATTGACATAAAATGTGTACTGACTCCAGATATACCTGTAGGCGCAGGGAAAGCCATAAGCTCGCTGTAAACTCAGAGAGCGAAGTCCGCTGATATAGCCCTATTTGCTCAGTGAATCTGGTGAAAAAGAAATTCTGTCCAACAACCATAATGATGCCGATATAGGTCAAAGACTATAAATACCACAAGCAAAATAACCACACAAATAAATAGTTAAGGACATTTTCTCATGGACGATGAAGTCCTAGTTACATTGTAGGCAGCTGATTTCAGAGAGATTCAATGATTTTCCTTACCATAGTAAGACTTGGTTCTTTGTATACACTTTAGGTTGATACTGAGCTACCCAATCAACCATAACCGTCTCTTCTACAATGCTCGAACTGCTCAACTAGTTTCTTAATTACCTTAATTTACCACCAAGTCATCAAAGTTTTACCACAGAAGAACAATCAAACCACGGTCTGCAACTAGTAATATCCTTTAAGCAGCAAAACTGTAACAAATCATGCGTGTCTTCTGAAGATAGAGATACTCTGCTATAAAAAGGATCTGATGCGAACATCCAATGTCTACCTGAGACTTGAATGCACGTATAGTTAATGATCCATCAAGAGTCTCAGAGAAAGATGCATAGATAGGAGAACGAGCAACGCTGTCCAGCCTTCTTAACTCCCTGGAAGTTGATCTGTAAAAGAGCTGTGGAACTTCCAAGCTAAAAGAGAGCTCCAAAGTCATATGTCAAGGAAATTCTTTTTGTTTGTTTTCATAGATAAAGCAATTCCTGCTGCAGATGTATCTATAAACTTAAACATTAACATCGCAACGAATTCTACTAAGTGGAATCCAAAAAGAAAAAAAGAAAAACGAACCCTCGGACGTACGGGAGTCGCCAATGGGGTGCCTATCGGTGGGGCTTGGGAAGGCGACTGCGGGAGGCGACGGCATCGGCGGTCTCCGCGTTCGGGAGCAGGGGGCGCTTCGCAGGGGAAAGAGAGAGAGAGAGAGAGAGAGCGAGCAGAGTGACCTTCGTTCGCGGAGAGGGAGGCCAAAACGCGAGCAGGGGTTCGTCGGCGTCGGGATTGGCCAGCAAGGGCACTCCGCAGAGGAAAAAGGGAGAGAGCGGAGCGGAGGTCGCAAGGGAGGCGAAAGGGCATCGGCGTCGGCGTCGGCGTCGGCGTCGGAGTCGGGGGCGACGGAGGCAACCTGTGGAGGCGGAGGCGGAGGGGCGTCGGGGTGGGGGAGATGGAAACAACCAGCGGAGGAGAGAGAGAGAGCAGAGGAGGGGAAGAGCAAATGGAAGCACACCTGCGTTTTTTGTTCTCCCCCGCAACGGAACGGAGAACGGGGAGAGAGAAAGGAGAGAGAGGACGAGTCGACAGGAGAGCAGTTCGAGCAGATGAGAGAGAGCGTCAGAGTGGTGGGCCCCAGGTCTACAGGAGAGAGAGCTGAGGAGGGCGCGGGCAAATTTTGAACCTCTGATCCCGTCGCCTACGTGAAGCCACGTGTCAACTTCTGAATGGTTTTACATTTGGCCTACGTGGAGTGTAAAACCCAGCCAATATTTTCTCCGTGAGTGCCGGCTTAGCAGTGCCGTCTCCATCAGCAAATGAGTGTACACAGTTCGAGTCTTTGAGAGTCAAGACAGAGCCCAAAAGAACCCGAGGTGAAAAGAAGAAAATGATGAACAAGATCAAGAAGGAATTTGAAGATGGAATGAAGCTGATATGGAAGAAGGTCGACCCGAAGGATCTGAAACCTGGCGACCACATCTACGCTTATAGGCTATACGGCTCCTATAGTCACCATGGTCAAGTCTTCTTTAACCTCTCTGATGCTCGCTGCTGATATCTCCTCTACTCTGTTCTTTCTCAATTGGGTTCTTGTCTACTGCTTTAATCGGGTGAAGTTTTCTCTTCCAACTGATAAAAATCGAACTTCTAGCTTCGATCTCTGTCTTTCCTGGCCCAAAAGCAGGTCATGTGGTGGAATTTGTCGAAGAATAAACCCAAAGAAAGAGGAGGATGGTGATGCCAGTTGAGATCTATGATTAGCATTTGAAGTTAGATACGGAAAATACATGCCTTTTCTGAGTCAGATGCGTACCTTTTGGTTTCTGGATTCCTTTCCTACGTTCTGTTAAACTACTGCAATTATCCGTGTGATTTCTTTGGGGTTATCACTTTTTGTGTTCTTTTCTTGTTTTGCTCGTATTGTCCTTTTCTAGCCAAGAAAAAGAAGGTTTGAGTGTAAAGTTATTCGAAGGCCTATGGTGCAAAGGCCTGCTTTATCTTGATTTGCTAGCGAGCCTATCCCAGATCCTACTGCTATTGATGGTTTAATTCCGTCTTCTGGGAAAATTTGTGGTTTTATGAAGTGTTTCACAATTCACTAAGTTGTATCTAAACATGCCAGGAATATACGTGGAAGATGGTTATGTGATTCACTTCACCAGGACAGAAGGCAAGGAGGCCATCCTCCCATCTTCTAGAGTTGAAGCCAAAACTGCACCTGCCTGTCGAAAATGCGGTTACCAGAAAAACACTGGCGGTGGGGTCATCAAGACATGCCTTGATTGCTTCCGTCGAGCCCGCGAGACGCTTCATTCTATTCATTACTTCATGTATGGTGCGCCGCAATTGGGCTTTCTCCTGAAAAATTCCGGAACTTGCAACACCCTTTCCTGTACCAGATCCCCACAAGAAGTTGTTGAAGCTGCTAATGAGCTTCTCAAGAGCAAAGACTTTGGTAAGTACGATCTTACTGGAAATAACTGCGAACATTTCGCGACTTACTGTAAGACGGGTGTACGTGCCAGTGTGCAGACGGCATTTTATGATGCTTGTTCAATGAAGCACAGGAAGCCGAAGAACCACTCATGAAGTTGGGAAAGTAGTCTTATTTCCACTTGCGATAGTTTTTAATCTGAGAATACTTGCATTTTGGCAGATTTGGTTATAAGTTGAGATGCTATCCATGTCAAAAAAAGTAGTGGAATGTGGATTTTGGTTCGTATTTTCAAGTAGAAGCACAATGCAATATGGCCGTGGTGTTCATGCTAATGCAATTGTTTAGCGAAATGATGAGCTAACTTTCTTGATGCTTCCACCCTCGAACCAATCTCATGGATACTGTGCCGACCCTCAATTCTAGGAAGATCTAGCGGCGCTCCTATGCCATGAGTGCTTTTCCATGTTTTGTGTCAGGGCATTGAATTTTTTGTTTGAATCCTTGCTTTTTCTTTCCTTTCTTCTTGCCATGGTTTAGATTATTCAAATGCTCAGAGAAATCGCTGTGCTGTATCTTATGACATAGCACACTCACAGGATACAAGAGAGGATCTGCAATTCGAATTGTCTGTGGTTTTTAGGACTCCATATATTGGATTTTATTCACATCATGTTAGAGTTGGGACTGCAGTGTTATTGGCAATCAAGTGCAAAGATTATAAATGTGCATCAACATAGCTGCCAAAAGTTCCTGATGAAACATGAAGAAGACAACACAGATGAATGAGAAATTTGACATTAGGCTTAACAAGATTTTTGGTTTTTCGTTATGTCAACCTACTTTGATTCTCTGTAAAGCAGAATCAGCTGTCGGGTAGCCAAGTTTCATAACTCTTCTACTCTTTAGTCATTCGCATTGATGAGGGTCGTCCATCTCTGTGCCCCAACCCCTGTTTCTGGGCAAAGTTTGGTCGACTGGACCGTCATTCTACGGCTATTTTTTTTTTTTTTTGACATGCCACCCCTCATATGCAGAAGAGAAGTTATATGCAGAATATAAGTTACTGCTCGAAGTTTAGACTTTCCTGTTCTGCTTGAGAACTTTGTTCGCTCGTGCAAGGCATGTAGACTCATGTATAATGATGGAATGTCTTTCTCTTGTGGACAAGAGCTTGTTCAATGGTTCATTTTGCTTACTCAGTTGAACTTCTTCCAGCATCTCCTGCGCTTTACATTGGTGTAAGATCGGAGGGTATTTCATACAAGTAGCCTGATTATGGCATAGCTCCTCGCTATAGTAATCGAAGCATAATTGTACATTTGCTCGTCTCTTTTTCGTGCCTGCTGCTTTGTCTTGATTCTTTATGCTATTGATGTGAATCATCATGATCTTGAAGTCCTGCATACGGCCTTATTGGTCGACAAGATTCGCTGGGTCTGACCTCTTTTTAACTCTGTAAGTGGTACTGAACTTGCCTATGTTCATCAGGAAAATGGTCTGCTTTAGCTGTTACATCTGACATCACTGTCTCTGAGTTACTCTGATTGATTATTTTTCTGTTCTCAAAATATGAACTCCATGGAATGCCTTATGTTGACATTTCCTTGCCGGCAGACGTAACATCTCATCGATCAACACCGAGATGAAGACCTGTTTTTAGGTTACGAGAATTACTTAGTTGCACCTATGGCAGGATTGGCACATGCCCAACTGGAGAGAGCTCACACCAAAATCTAGAAAACAATCGTGCCATGTTGAAACTTGATTGAACTATGTCGGTAGTATAAGACCGTACTGGTTTCGCGAGCGTTCTTCAGGGAAAAATGTACAACAAATGGCGAGGAGGAATTGAAACAGTATCCACACTTGACTGAAAAATTATTCTGGGCATTCAATGCATGTTTCCTGGAACCTTTCTGAATTGTAAAGTTACGTGGGTGCTATACTAAATTATGTAGTGGACCTTACTTATTAAATAGTTCAGATGTACCTGGACCTATCCAAATAGATTAGGATATTGTCACAAATGATTATTGAATTTTAGCTCAATATGCAATATGGTCTATGAATTTTTAATTTGTTTAATGTAGTCCTTGAACATTAAGTCAATGTGCAATGTGCTTTTGAACTTTTAATTTTTCTAATGTAACCCTTTAACTTTTGATACATGTTTAATTTAATCCATGAATTATATGAAAATGTTCAATATTGTTATAATTCATAGAGTAAATTGAACATGTATCAAAAGTCCGGAGACCATATTAAATAAATTGAATGTTCAGAGATCCCATTACAAATTGGACTACAGTTCAAGAACCTCATTAAATAAATTAAAATTTCTGAAATCACATTACACATTGAGCTAAAGTTCATATATTATTTGTGTAATTTTCCCAAATAGATTCTTCATTGGTTGGAAACTGGTGGTAGGGCCTTGTCAACTCAGGAGCATCACAATTGGCCCCTTGTTAGGCCGGGGCCATTAGGAAAAAGTGGCTTGAACTTGCAGGCACAGC
Source organism: Eucalyptus victrix (assembly GCA_016097545.1). Lineage (NCBI taxonomy): Eukaryota > Viridiplantae > Streptophyta > Magnoliopsida > Myrtales > Myrtaceae > Eucalyptus > Eucalyptus victrix. The sequence continues at coordinate 53,645,975 of CM027842.1, forward strand.
ACCTTTGCTCTTGGCACTGGCCTGGGGAAGAAAAAATAAGTCCAATCGATGGGGCCGAGGCCGATTGGCCAACTTTAAAAGAAAATCATAAAAAATTCTTATAAATTAGAAGTCTCTTCTTCTCCTTCTCACCTTCATCCCTCTCGCATATCACCAAAAAAAAAAAAAAAAGACTTTCTAATAGATTTCCACTTTGTATGTAAGATTCCCTCGTTATTTAGTGTATATGGCCAGTTTGAACAAAAAAATGCATCCGATTTGGGAGGCCAACCAAGTAAGAAGAGACGGAAAATCTAAGAGATTAAAAGACTTTCATGTAATGTGCAAACAATGTCAAAAGAGTTTTCATCAAGATCTATAGGTCGCGGGGAACATTTGTTGCTACACGAATGACATCCTCGCCATCAAAGGGGGTGGTGTACGTCCAACGAGAGCAGGTTGTGCATAAACCTTGACCACTAGACCAAGTATTAACATAAAATATCGTATTTTGTTTTTGATGTCTCGTGTACTCACATTTTGTTTTTTAATTTTGAAAAATCTTATTATCCATTGATTTTTTGTGATTCTCATTGTGAAAATTGTGATGAATTAAATAAAATTGCTGTTTCCACGAGTTTTTATTAAATTTTTTTTAATTTATTGAGAAATTATAAATTAAAAGCAAAAGAAAAACATGCCCAAGCATAATGTACTCAAGTATAAAGATAATTGTACCGATGTCGTTGATCAAGTATTACTCCGTGTCTAGTCATACAACTTCATTCGCAATACATGAATCCAGACTTCCCATTACAAGCTGCCTCCTCCACATTCATGTAGTAACATAAAAATTCTTCAACATATCACTGATGTATCTTAGTTGTTCATACCTAAAACTTCTGAGCTAAGCCTATGAAATAAACTAACTTTAATTACAGTAGTGCACGTGACTGGGCAATAAACCTGATGGGATATCGTATATAATATGGTTATATCAATTCATTCAATTGGTCAATCACATGTGTTATGACACTGACAAGTTTTTGAGTCTTTTGACTGCTTCTACATATGTCATGGGGTGATATGTCATGTTACAAAGGCATTCAAATTCAGGTGCACCATCAACCATTTTAGGATCTCACTTCTTCACTTTCATGTCTCCCAATCATGAGCGCGAAATTCTGAGATGAACTTACCTATGTGCACTTACACATATTTTCATCTTTTTTGACGGTCAACTTCAATTCAAGGACTCGATTAGAAGAAGGGGAAAAAGCTAGTGTAGGCTATGTAGCACGGACACGCGACACGCGACACGACACGACACGACACGCGATACGTCATTTCTTAAAAAGTAGAGAATTTCGACACGTTCCGACACGTTATATATTAATAAATATTTTTATTTTTAATTAATTTGATTCAAATTTACAAATAAATAAATAAGAACTTATAATAAATTTACACTATTTATTCATAAAAAAATTTAAAAAACATATTCATACATATGCATATTTAAAAATATATTTTTTATTTTAACAAAAATTATTCCCCCTTAAATCCTCTCTCCTCGTCTCTCTCTCCCCCTCTTTTCCCACGCCACCACCCCCAAAATCCTCCCCTTCGATTTTGCGATCTGCCCCCACTCTCTCTCTCCCCCTCCCCTTCCCCTTACGCCCACTTGCTCCTGCGCCCCCCATCAATCACCCCTAGCCCCTTCAGTCTCTTCCCTTTCTCTCTCTCTCTCTCTCTCTCTCCCTCCCTATGCCACCACCCGCTCCCTGCGTCCCCCATCACCTGCGCCCCCATCAATCGCCCCCATTCCCTCGGTTTCTTCCCCTTCTCTCCTCTCTCCTCTCCCCCTCCCCCTCCCCCTCCCTTTCCCCCACGCCACCACCTGTTCCCTGCAAGGCTGTGCCCCCCTTCACAATCTCCTCCATCCCCGTTCTTCCCATACTCTCTCTCTTCCCCCCCTTCCCCCACGCCACCACCTTCTCTTCTCCCCGCCACCTCAGTTTCTTCCTCACGATCTTCTCAACTCTTTCGGTCGCCTCATCGCTGTCATCTCCGCCCTTCCTCCTTCGCAGCAGCCGCAGGCTGCAGCCTCACGGTGAGCCCCTCGCCGCCGGCCCTCCATCGCTCAGGTTATGCTCTTCCTCTCGCCGTCGCGGCCTCACCTCCGCTTCCTCGGCCTCTTCCTCAACCTCACCTCTCTACCCACCATCGTCTTCTTCAACAATCTCTCTCGGACACGCGTGTCGAAGCGTGTCGAGAAAAGTTGACCACGCGTCGGATTTCTTGACACGCGTTGACCGCGTGTCCGAACTTGTCCGAGCGTGTCCGAGGGTGTCGGACACGTCGACACGTGTCGGACACGACTCGGAAGGCTCGACAACGTGTCCGTGCTTCATAGAGTGTAGGGACCAAAAGTAAACTTTCTTTGCCTTTTAAAAAGCCCAAGACATGCAAACCTTCGCACATCCACTCATGGGTTCAAGCTCCGCTAAAAGTGGGCCAAAAGGCCCGGCCCATGATATCCGACTGTGGGGCTCAGACTGCGGGCCGGGGCCTAGACACGCACAAAAACTAGCCTCAAAGGCCTAGGGTGAGAGGCCCAGACCCTCCGTCCGCTCATGAAAGGGCACTTTAGCTTCATAGGACTCCAAACAAGGGTACAAAAAAAAAAAAACGGTGAAGTTCTTTGCCCAAAGGATAAATCGGATCGTCCCTTTGGACAATTTTTTTATTTTTATGGATGACCCTTTTTTCCTTAGTCTCTCGCTTTCGCTTATCTCTTCATCTCTTGTCCACTGACTTAAGCATCAAAGTGTTCTCTTTAGGCCAAGCCAACCCAGAAGGCTTCCTTTGCTTTGCAAGGTGTGCGGTTAGGTCAGGTCCTCTAGAGAGGGTATAATATCACTGTGATTCAATTCAGGCTTGTAGCAGGCAGGATCCATTAGAAAAATAAGTTATTTACTTATACAAGAAGAAGAACCTCATTGCAATTTACCATGAATTCTGGACCCATAATACATATGCTTCAACTCATCAAGCATGAGTGTAATGAATGAGTACAGATTCAATTGATTTGTGTCGAGTCCACCATCAGCAGAAGAAGGAAGCAACTTTTCTTTTTCTCCTGATTCCGTTAGCTGATTCTTGCATTTTGACTCGGATGGGATGTCGGCAGGTCAGCCTGGGCCTACCCAAAGAATCATTACTAAGATGTGAACGCGATCAAGGACAAAAATGATGGCTTCTGGTTGAAAGAGAATGTTCATGCATGCTAACGTGTCACCACTTCTGACTTTCTTTCATGGGATATATTCAAACAAGTATAGTTTGAATACCTACTCCGTTATCAAGGAGAGGTTTATACTATAAATGACAACTTCGCAAGAACCCTCCTCTTTGGCTGTGCCTGCAAAAAATCACCATCTGTTGGTCAAAAAGTAGCCACCTGCAGAGCAAATTGGAAACCACGTCGAGCAAGATCAAGGGAGAAATCGAAATTCATTGGACGGAAGGATGATCTGAAAAAAACAAATTTTGAAAATAAGTTACGCCTTTTAGCAATATCACATCACATTAATGCCAGTAGTTCACGATCGGTTCTGAAAAAAATGTGTACGTAAATACGTACACCAACTGATTTGGTATTAACAATGAGGACAAACTATGCCAGTCGTTTTGTCAACTGTGGCAGGAGTTCAACAAATTAACTTCGTTTTAGGCCACAACGTTACCAACTTTCATGCTATATTATTAGTTTTCTAGTCCAGATCTGTGTTATTTGTCAACATCTATATGGATCAGTTTGTTGTGTTATTAAAGATAACGATAGCCTATACCGTAAGATTTATTCTAATGCCTTCTCATGAAGTCTGAAAGTTTCACGCATTTCAACAAACTAGAATGAGGCTAAACTAGCAATAGATTGAGCATAATACAAATGCACAATTCAATATCATGTAAGACATATATGAAAGCACGCATGAAAGGCGAATGAAAAATGATAAATTGTGCATATATGAAATGCATAATTCAATGAGCACGATCGTTGTTTCTTGTTGTTGAAAGATAGATATCTAAAAATCATAAGGCAGTATGTCAATCAATATTGGATAGGTGGGTTGAATTTGAACATTATTAATGTCCCATTTTATCAAGGTGGCTAACATGATTTTCCCAGTGGACCTAGTTTCACGGTGGGATCAACTCTATTCTTGTTTTTTTTTTTCAAGGGAATTACTCCACCCACATGCTAAAAAAATTAACATGAATACATTTAAATATATTTTATAACATGGCAATAGTTTATATAAAAATTCAAAAAAATTATCCAAATAAACCTATTGTATGGATACTAACAAACCTATTGTATGGATACTAACTTAGTGCTAAACTTTCCAATTTGGAAATGTAATCCTAAATTTTTTCATACTTTTTCAATTTTAGTCCATATGGCCTAAATTAACTAGATATTGCTAATGTAGCAGTCCAATCATCTTTGACCATCTTACGTGTCATGATTGAAGATCTAACTTGAAACATCTTTACTCAAAATGATTTTATAGTAATCTTCTGAATTTTTCATTTCTTTTCTTTCTTTTATCTTTTACTGTTGATCTTCAACTTTAGAACATTGAAACCTAGATGTAGCCTTGGAATTTTCTTTTAATGTTCATCGACAGCTTTCAAAACCAGAACACCGAAACCCGTATCAATGGAAGTCTCACCGGTTTTCTTCCAGTGATGAGGGTATGCTCTCTGGTACTGTCACGCAACTATAAGGAAAAAGCTTTCTCAAGTAACATGTTCGAAAGGGCGGATTGCTATTCATCTTCAATGAGAGGGGATTTCAAGGCGAAAACACTTCAGGATTACTTGAATGGAAAAACAAAGAAAATCCAAGCCCTGATTCCAGTATAATCTTCTACACGAAGTTCAGATCTGGGTTTGGGATTTTATTTTATTTTATTTTATTTTATTTTATTTTATTTTATTTTATTTTTTTGCTGTTTTCGACAGCTACCCATCACGCCTGGTCGCCGTCCAAGCTCTGAAGCAGGCCACCTCTCCAACCCCAACAACTTCATTGCCAACTGGGTTAGCCCCTCCGGCTGCGACTACTCTCGTGTCTTCTGCTCCCCCACCTTAAAGACCCTAGTGTCCACACCGTCGCGGGCATCAATCCTAGCCATGGCGACATTGCTGGTTAGCTCCTGGGGGAGCTTGGCCTACTGGCCAACCTCACTCTCTTCCACCTCAATTCTAACCTCTTGAAAATTTGAATGTGTGGGGGCGAAAGCAAGTGATAGTTTTTGTGGTGAATAAGAGACAAGCTAGAATAGTTGGAGAATATAGGTCATGGGATATGGAGAAAACAGTTTCATTAGATGGACAAAACTAATTCTGATGGAGGTGGTGGTGGTGGTGGTGGAGGAGTATAAGGACATGGAGTTTATAAGCTTACTCCCCACACATTACATGAATGATTCTAAGTTGTTTTTATAGAGCAACTCCACCAACTTTATAGGCATCCGCAGATTCATATTCTTACCCACTAAGCATACTTGTTTTACAAGAATTATATTTTGAAGCCACTTCCTTTGACTGACTTTCCTTGTTCACACTGTCTGACAATAAGAGGATCTTCTTGGCTAATTCGGCCACCACCTAGAATTTTACAGCTGGCTGTTCTTGCATCTCCCCATCATCACTTCTTCAGCAGCTATTCTTGACTTTTTTTCGTAATTCAAGCAAGTGCAAAATCCAAGCATTTTTGAGTTTGGATATGTAATTTTCATGAGGCATTTTGGCCAAGCAAAGGGTCTAGTTGGGAGGAAATTGAGGGGGAAATTGCACCTGTGGCTTGCTCGTTGCGCCTCAGCAACTATTCTTGACTTATTTTCAAGGTTTCCCACGTCTTCTTCAACTTGGTTATGCTTCCTGTTTCTTTTGCTGCTGCTTGCTTGCATTCCCACGCGAGTCTTCTAGGTTAAGTTAACCAACCACTCTCAATAATTCTAGACAATCTTCAACATGGATGGTACTGCCAACGTTCTTGCCTTCTTGATTAACTCAGTAGTTTTTAGATAATTTAGAGAAAATAGATCACAATTTTCAACATAACTGATTCTGCAGCACCATGTCGTGGAAGTTCCAGAGTCCGAAGCAGCTCTTTGAGCTGGATCTAAGCAACAACTAGTTTCGCCGGGAAATTTCCAAAGGTCGCACTGGAGCACCTAGCGCTAAACTTCTTAGACCTCCGTTTCAATGAGTTTGAGCTCTTTGACAGAGATTTGGAAACCTTTTTCATCGATGAAAACCAATCTCGTCTTATGCCGCGAGTAAAATGTTAGGAACACCCTACGAGGAGCTTCACCACATTTGCTGGGGAATTTTTTGATTAGGGTTTCTTTAAAAGGCAAAGGGAAGAAGATGAATAATACAGGCGAAGGAAAGATTGAAAATAGAAGAAGATAAAAGACAAAAGAGAAAAAAAGAGAAAAAAAAATTGAGAAAATAGACTCAATACTATGTCATTTTGTTAAGGTAGTCTACATTAGACGTCATTAGTAATACCTAAAACCGTCAATGCTAGCGAGTCCACAGTAAGATTTTTAGACAATAATTTATCGGAATGATTTCATTTGAAAATTATCATAAGATTTAAGATTGCATTGACCAAATTTAAAAGTTTGGAGTTTAATTGTGAGTCGCACAATAAATTTAGGATTTTTAGGTGAAATTTTCTCATATATTTTTAAATTTGATAAAATTATGCCAAGATTGAGTTTTATTATACCATGGACATGTAGCACCATTCTGAAAATTGTTGAATATAACGACATACAAGAAATGAAAAGAAGGTAATGGAATATTTAGATAATTAAATAGAAATTAAAAAATGGATTAGTTGAGAGGATGAGAGTATTTTTTATGGGGCAATCACTTTTTTGTGGAGCCTTCTAGAAGCTAGCGTCTTGATTTGATTGAATTACGAAAGAGAAAATTATAATAGTCAGATGTATAATGGAATTTTTTTATTAAAAGAAAAAAAAGGTGTGATTGAGACTTACCGAGTATGATTGAAGTGTACTCTCTTTTTTGCGGAGTCTTCAAAAAGTCGAAGATCTTGCATTCATATATGAGATTTCTATGGGCACGTGTCTCTCCATACATTTATCATCCTTGTTTACTCTCTCTCAATATATATATATATATATATATATATATATATATATGTGTGTGTGTGTGTGTACTTTCTCTAATCCATACCATTTTTCTTTCAAGAAAACTTATCAAGATTGTAATTGTATTTTTTTTTTTTTTACTTATATGTATGTTGTATGCATAATTCGTTTCAATTACCAAGTCAACTCCACACCTTCGCAAAGTGTTTGTAATGTGAAGACTAAGAGTTGAACCCTATGCCATGAGTATGTTTGCATCTTGTCCTCTTCATGTGAATATATAGAGATGCACACATTCAAATACGTGTTCATATCATCTAATCTTATATTACATGTTAGAGAGATGAGATTAGTCATATAGTAACGATGGAGGATGAAACGTAATGTTTTGAGACCATGTTTTCCTCTATTGAATTTTGGATTGATGGACTTATGCACATCTACAAACTTGATGAGAGGTTAAGAGAAATGAAGGCTCAAGTGCATCCAACATTTACAAGCACATCCAACCAAAGCTTAAAACCTACTGTCAATTAAATCCGGTTCAGAATGAAAATGATCAAGATCGGCTGAAAAACTTAAACGTAGCATCAATTGAACAAGTGCAAATACAAAAGATTTTTTTTTTTCAAAAAAAACCCACACCCAAACGCATACATATATCTATATCTATATATATATATATATATAGGTTCTGGGTAATTTAAAGAGAGAACCCAAGCCATTATTAAGTATTTTTATATAATAACTCTTTGGAGGGGTTTCCCCAGCCAACTCTGACGACTCTCTCTTTCGATTTTATCTTTCTTGCTTGGGGCACCCTTTTTAAACTTTGCTTTTCGCTAACTCCTCATGGTTTGGCCCACCCAAGTGCTCTTCATAACCCGCGCTTGTTTTCCATTTCTACATAAGATAGTATACAAAAACCACATATAATACCTATATTATAAACGACAAAGCAGCAACCTTATAATTTGTGCGTGTCTATATGTATGTATGTATGTATGTTTAAATGTATAAGTGCTCTTCATCACTTGTTCTTGTTTTACATTTCTAAATCAAATAATATACAAAAACGGCCACTTGTAAATTCACACCCGCACACCAAAATCCCCCCCCCCCTTCTTTTTACCGACAAAATACGTGGTCTTCATCACTTGGGGTTGTTCTTCATTCTACTAGTGTGTGTGTGTGTGTGTGGCGTGTGTATAGGGTGAAGGAATTCAGGTTTTTAAGCTTTATTTAAGCTAAGAGATCCCTTTTTTTAATACGGACAATGCCCAGATTTTCTCTAACCAAGCGACAAATATCCACAACACACCTCTCTTAGATGAGTTGTGCATTTACTTACGTTTATTATCAAGCTTTTTAAAAACAAAAATTAAGATACTCCCATATGCTAGGATCACAAAGTGTTCTCCATTTCAATTTACAAGTAATTGAGGAAGGGTAGCTTCTATAGGGAAAAATTGTCCAAAAAGTCCTAAACCTATTACACTTTTGCCAATTCAATCATAGATCTTTTAATTTTGCAAATTCAGTCATAAATATTTTTATTTTTTGCTAATTAAGTCCGTTCAGTCAATTTTGACTGGAAAATGATGATATAGACACTAGTGGTACCACGTAGGATTGTCAACGCTAATGTGAATAATTTTTTATAATATTTTAATATTCAATTTTTAATAATATTTTAATATCTTTTTAAAAATTTATATTATTTTTTTCTTTCTTTTCTTTTTGGCTTTCTTCTTTGTCTTTTCTAGTGGTTAGCCAGACATAGCTAGTAGACTAGCCTTGCCCACCACAAGCGAGGCTCGACTGGGCGAAGGCGAGCCCCAGCGAGGGGAGCCCTCACCTAGGCGTGGCCCAACAAGGGTCACCTAGGCCAGGGCGGCCTTGTCAAATGACGGTGATGCCAAGTGAGGTCGCCCTAGCCTAGTGAGGGTCGGCCTAGCTAGATCTGGTTTGGGCACAGGTCAGCCTCGCCCAAGCAACCCTTGCTGGGCTGCACTTGGGCTAAGGCTCCCCTCGCTAAGGCTCACCTTCGCCTACCCGATCCTCGCCTGTGGCAAGTGAGGCCAACTGGCTAGTTGTGGTTGGTAGTCAGCCATCCCCTATGGCCAGTTAACCGCTAGAAAAGACAAAGGAAAAAGCCAAAAAAAAAAAAAAAAGAGGAAGAAATAGAAAAAATAATAAAAATTCAAAAAAAAATTAAAATATTATTAAAAATTGTTTACGTAAACATCAGCGTTCCTACGAGGTATTGCCGGTATCCATGCTAGCATTTTCCGGCCAAAATCAACTGGATAGACTCAACTGACAAGAAGTGAAAATATTTAAGACTAAATTGGTAAAGTAAAAATGTTTATGATTGAATTGACAAAAATACAATAGGTTTAGGACTTTTGGACAATTTTCCCGCTTCTATAATCCCCGAGAAAATGGATTTTTGAGTGGTAACTTTTGGTAATTCTCCATAATTTTATAAATACCATAACATAAATAAACTTGAAATTATTTTACAATCCATAGAACAAGATTTACACTCTTTTTTTTTCTTCAATTCAAAGGTGTGATTGAGAGGTGGTCATCCGTTCTCCCAGTCCTAAACTCGAAGAGGAGCATATCAGGGGCATGGGAAAATCAAGCGAAATTAGGCTTGGAATCTCGGGTGCCTCCAATATGCGGTCCCCCCCATGTCTTGTGAACGTGCTTGGCCAACTAGTCTGTCGTTTCTTCTATGGGTCACCACCATCATTTTGTTGGGGGTTCGGAATTCGCCTCCTCTCCCCGGTCAGCATCATCATTTTCAACCCCATCGGGAGTTCGGAATTCACCTCCTCTCGCCGGTCACCACCATCATTTTCAATCTCTCGGGAGTTCGGAATTCACCTACTATCCCCGGTCACCACCATCCCTCCCTCCTTCCCTCTCTTCCTCAGCGTCACTTCGATCGCCAGGGAATTAGGGATTCACCTCTCTCCCCACTACCATCGCTCCCTCCTTCCCTCTCTTTTCTCAGCGTTTGAAACCCGGCGCATCGCCACGGCAGAAGCCAAGGTACCCTTCGTTCAAGCACGCGCAGGGTTAACGCAGAACTGTGCTCCTAGGCCATTCAAGGCCTCTCATGAGTCGCACCACTACTGGCGCACTCGTTCTCTTACCCAAGTTCATTGCCACGCAACTCCTTCCCTTTTCCTCTCCTTCCATCCCTGCATAATCCTCCGCCTCCGTTTCTATCATCCTGCCACCACCAACCTTTGAGACATCCCAGAGCTCAGCTTCTGGCGTATGCACAACTTAGCAGCAGGGTTGCTGGTGTTTAGCTTTCCAAAGGGCTTTCAATCTTCTTTTCTTGTTCTTATTCAGGTTCAAGGGAAAAAAAGGGTCTACAACTGTCGCTGGAAATTTCAGACCCCCCAAACTGATCTCACCCTTCACTTTGCTCTCTCCATCAGTTTCGTTCCTTTATGTGCGTCGAAGCTAATCTAAGACCAGCTCAAGCACACAAGTCCAGGAGAGAGAAAATGATGGCTCAGATTATCAGCAAGTTATTGGTGCTACTGACCGGGAATGTGGAAAGACAGGAAGAACTTAAACCTGGAGATCACATCTATACTTATAGGCGATATGGCTTATATACCCATCATGGTTAGTGGTTCATCTTCCTCTTCTTCCTTTTCCATTATCGTTCTCGTCACATGGATACCTGAATTTGTGGCTTAACTAAATTATCTTTTCTTATCTTTTATTGTTGGCCTAAGAACAGAAGTTGTATCTGCTTGAGTGTTCATTTCAGGGATCATCAAATCTTGCCATTCCAGGTTCTTGCTCCGATTTAACATTCGATAACATTTGCACTGTAAGAAACAATTGATGTTCAATTTAGTTCTCCTTCAACGGTTGCCTTCTTTTCATTTGAAGGGCTGTTCAGGCGGCTGATCTTAATCACACATGGATTTCCAAAAGAAACAAGTCAACAAACGATGAACAATTCACAAAAAAGAAAATGATAACGATAATCTTGTAAACCCTAATTGCTTGGTAACCTTGGAGAGAAACTCCTTGACACTCGATAACATTTGCACAGTAAGAGACGATAGATGTTGAATTTGATTCTCCTCATCTGTTGCCTTGTTGTCATTTTAAGAGCTGTTCATATAGCTAATTTTAATCACACATGGATTTCCAAAAGAAATAAGTCAACAAACAATTAACAGTTCACAGAAAAGAAAATGATAACAATAATCTTGTAAACTCTAATTGCTTGGTGACTAGAGAGAGAGAAACTCTATAACAAGCCAGTAAAAGTCACTCTTTGGGGTTAACACGCTACCGATCTACCCAGAATGATTGAAACGCCCCCAAAGAAAGAAAAGTCTACAGGCCCCTTAAATCCCAAAGAGCCACCCTTACATTCAGCCACAGACATCAACTTATTTCTTTATTTGCTTAACCAAAAGAATCAACCATCAAAGTTCTTTTGTCTGATAGGAAGCACTCTCTCATGGACATAAACATGGTCTTACATAATTAAACATATTAGATCATAGAGATCATTTTACTTGAAAATAGAATGAAGTATAATTTCTGCTAGATATAGCCATATAAGAGATAGTATTCACATGGTAACCCATTTTTAATTACCTTCTAACACAAATAAATAGATGCTGGCCTGGCCCATTGGATAAATCTCATCGGCATTAGAAGGGACACGCCCACAACTAATGGTTTTTAGCACTTCATGTCGTTCAAGGTTGGACTAAGATAAAACTCCGATATCAAATCCGGGAGAGTACGAAGACGTGATAGGGCGCTTGTTTTCTTTTGCCGAACTCATAATGAGACTATTCAGCATTTTTCATGCATACTTTATTCTGTCAACTTTTAGCAGAAGATTTCCATGACCCTCATGCCACTCCTCCCTGTCTCTCTCGTGACACGACTCTCCTATTTCTTTCTTCTTCTTCATCTTTTCTCGTTCGGTCGTCACTCTTTCTGAAAATTCTCCTTCACATTCTTATGTAAGAAATTGAACAAAAGATCTTTCCCGATTCGTGTGCCGACTATGTGTTAGTTGTATTGCCGATGTATGTTTATTATGTATTGTTTACTACCCGATTATTATTGATGTCTGATATGTTAGTTGTATTGATTGAAAGCATTATTGGAAGACGTACCTCAATTAGATCACTTAAAATATTGAAACTTGTGATTTGTCATGATCATGACCATGGTTTAACTCTCTCTCGTTTTGACAATTAGTCCTTGAGTCTCCAACACAAAGATCTAACATCACGCACATAGCAAATTGCAGATCCCATTGCGGATAATCTACTGTTGCTCAATCTCGCATTTTAATCCATCCAAACTTATAAAATATGATTCACTTGTATGAACTTACGTAGTAGAGGTGTGAATTTGTTTTTAGATACAAATTACTATGGTCATGGTTATTTTCTGGATGGTTTTATTGTATTGGATATTGAGTATATTAATGCAAATGTTTGTTATTCCCTTATCACATCTTCTAATACTTATGATAATGATGTGAATGTGTGGCATGCTAGACTTGGTCACATTGGCCAACAGCGTATGAATAGACTAGCCAAAGAGGGCTTGTTGGGCAATATTGAAAAAGTCGATTTGTCCATTTGTAAGCATTGCCTAGAAGGGAAAACGACAAAGAAACCATTTGGAAAAGGAAAAAAAGCTGAGTTTCCTCTGCATTTAATCCATACTGATGTCTGTGGTCCAATGAATGTAAAAGGAAGGCATGGGGCTGTTTATTTCATCACCTTTATTGATGATTATACTCGATACGGATATGTCTATTTGATTTCTCATAAATCGAGCGATAAGTTGTTTCAAAAGGTTTATGAACCTTGTAGAGAATCAATTAGATAAGAAAATAAAAGCATTGAGATCCGATCGGGGTCGAGAATATTTATCGATGAGTTCAGAAAATTATGTGATGAAAAAGGAATAGAAAGACGAGTTGTCTATTCCGTACACTCCTCAACAAAATGGTGTTGCGGAAAGAAGAAACAGAACCCTACTGGAAATGGTTAGGTCTATGATGGCGCATGCTAACTTACCTATCACCTTTTGGAGTGATGCATTGTTAACTGCTACCTATATACTTAACCGGGTGCCTTCCAAATCAGTTACTTCCACTCCATATGAGTTATGGACAGGTAGAAAACCGGACTTAAGTTTTCTTAAGCCATGGGGTTGTGCTGCCTACACACATGAGTCCTCTCACAAATTTGGGAAATTAGGTCCCGAGAGGAAAGAAGAGTATTTTCATAAGATACTCGGAACACTCAAAAGGGTATGTGTTCATTGGTGAGCGGGGAAAGTGGGAGTGTAACTGAATATGAATCACGAGATGTCACATTCTTAGAGGATGAGTTTCCTAAGAAGGGCGAAATAGGGGAAGATCACTCCCTATTTGAGACTTTGGATCAAGATAATGATATTGGTGGAGTTCATCCAAGTGGGAGCGTAATAGGGAATGATGTGCAAAGTGTACAATCTCCCGTAAGGCGAACAAGTCGCCAAAGTATTCCCCGTCGACGTTTTGACATTGAAGGGGAAACTTTTATGGTTGCTCCACAAGATGAGGATGAGCCAAGAAATATCAATGAGGCTCTGAAGTGCCCTAGTAAAGAAAAATGGATTCGTGCAATGGAAGAATAAATAGAGTCAATGGAATCAAATCAAGTCTGGGAACTGGTTGATATTCCAAAAGGACGCAGAGCTATTGGGAACAAATGGGTTCTCAAAATAAAGCGAAAGGCTGATGGCTCGATAGAAAGGCATAAGGCTCGCCTTGTGGCGAAAGGGTATAATCAACAGGAAGGAATTGATTATGAAGATACGTTTTCTCCTGTAGTAAGATTTACCTCGATTCGCATTATTCGGCAATAGTAGCTAGTCCGGATCTTGAGTTACATCAAATGGATGTAAAGACCGCTTTCCTCAATGGAGAATTAGAGGAAGAAATATATATGGAACAACCTACCGGTTTCATAGTAAAAGGCCAAGAAGAAAAAGTATGTCGACTTTTGAGGTCGATATATGGTCTTAAGCGATCATCAAGATAATGGTATATACGCTTTCATAATGCCATAGTGGCATATGATTTTACAATGATTGATGAGGATCATTGTGTATATATCAAAAGATCCAAGGATCAATTTGTGATCATATCATTATATGTTGATGATATGCGATTGCCGGAAGCAATATGGAGTTGGTTAATACTGTCAAGAGATGGTTGTCTTCTAACTTTGAGATGAAGGATATGGGTGAGGCTGCATACATTCTTGGAGTTAAGATTTCGAGAGATCGTTCGAAGAGATTGTTGTCTCTTTCGCAAGAAACCTATATAAATAAGGTTCTTGAACGATTTCGTATGCAAGACTGTAAACCCATAGACACTCCTATTGCAAAAGGTGAAGGATTGAGCCATAGACTGTGTCCAGGGACTCCACAAGAGAAGGAACAGATGAAACATGTTCCTTATGCAAGTGCTGTTGGAAGCTTGATGTACGCTATGATGTGTACAAGACCCGACATATGTTTTGCGGTTGGAATGGTGAGTAGATACCAATCCAACCCGGGTCCAAAGACACCGGAAAGCCGTGAAGAGAATACTTGCGAGGTATCTTAAGGAACCGCTGATTTCAAGTTGAATTATCAAGGAAAGGATCTGCGACTTGAAGGCTATTCGATGCTGATTGGGGATGAGATTTAGATGAAAGAAAATCTACCTCAGGTTTTGCTTTCTTATCGAACAATGGCGCCATATCATGGAGCGGAAGAAGCAGACGTGCATAGCCTTGTCCACGATGGAAGCTGAGTTCGTGGCGTTATCGGCGGTACAAGAAGGAGTTTGGCTTAAGAGATTTTTGGATCATTTAGGTGTTATTGAGAAAGCTGCAAATCCATTGTTGGTTAATTGTGATAGCCAAGCAGCTATAGCGTACACCAAAGATCCAAAGTATCATGGCAAGACCAAACATATAGATACCAAGTATAACTTTGTAAAAGATATGGTTGCACGAAAGGATGTGAACTTGCAGTACATCTACGCATAGAATGGTAGCAGATCCTATGACAAAGCCAATACCTAGGGATGTATTTTGTGGTCATGTAAAATCTCTAGGATTTCGTAGAGTCTGATGTACTGAATTGTAATTTCCCTGAGTTGTTCACATTTATGAAATTTTATTTTTCATTGATTAATGCCTATGAATCTTTGTTTGATCTTTATGCATCTTAATGCTTAGTGCATTATTTTAGGTTGAGAAGTATGTCGGACAGATATTAGATTAGCCCACTCACACGGGTAATCGCCTTTGTTTACTGTGTGATAAATAGAGATGAGACTGTTTTTAAGCTTATTATCTAGGTGATAATCGAGAGCTCAAGCTTAAAACACGTATGTCGCCTTAACTGAGTGTTAAGATGAGAACATAATTCTTACGATGTCCGAAAGTAAAATACCCCACATATTTTACTCTATCTGTCTAAGATGCCAGATGTGAGTTCTGATGAATTTTGTGAATGAGTAGATACGTGAACTCAAGTTAGACATTGGGTATGTCTGAACTATCATCTATACGGTATTGAAAAGTGTAGACATACGCTCCATGGGAAAGGAGTTAATACCGTAATACGTATTTCATACTACGTATGCATGAGACGACCAATAAGAGTGGCAAAAAGTTTGATCTCAACTTTTATGACGTGTGAGACTCTTGAGGAAAAGAGTTCCTCAATTTTTAGTCCCCTTATGACTCTTACTTATTCTCAAGGTTTCTATTTAGTGTTTGCTATCTTAGGGTGTTGCCAATGGTTATGAGTTGATTCGATCTAATGGGGCATTTCTAGAAAAGCAAGCTGGACTGAAATTGAGAGTTTGAAGGAAAGAGGAAGATCGATTTTGGAGAATCACATTATGGTTTTGTATTCACTGGTCGACCAATTATGACTGTCTTTGTGATAATTATAATTGTGAATACAATATATATATCATGTTTAAAAGAGATCAAGGGAGATATAAATGTGATCAATCGATCTAGGGTACTGCATACTAAATCTACTCGGAGTGTGACGCCCATTATGAGCTGCTATATATTCCTAACAGATGTATAGCAACGAGCTCTCAAAGTATGCTGGTCGCACGGATTATTCACCGGTATGAATGTTGAATAGAAGTAAAGAGAATCCTGTTCGGCCCACCTTGTGCGAGTGGGAGATGAAAGCTTTATTTAATTAAAGGGCTTAAGGCCCTGTCCGCCCAAGCTGGGCCCAGAAAGTCCGGCCCACGGGAAAAAGAGCCCGTGGAAAGAATGGGGTATAAAAGGGAGAGAGAGAGAGAGAGAAGACGTTGGTTGGAATCATAATTCACGTACGTCCTTTCTCTCCCGCGTGTTTTCTCTCTTAAAAGGAACAGTAGGCATACGGCTTTCAATTCTTCCCTTCAAGGCTTCATCGGATCGAATTCGACCGGATTTTCTTCCTCCATTGGCGTCGGTGTCTAATCTGTGGATTAAAAGGTACGCTCGACTCTGTGGTGTGCTTTAGGATCGGTGATACGTGTCGTTTTCTTGGGCTTCGTCTTCCGCTTGATTTAGGGGTTCGATTCGGTGTCGAATCCAGTTTTCGGGGATCCGTTAATCCCTACAGTACCTCAATTAGATCACTTAAAATATTGAAACTTGTGATTTGTCATGATCGAAGTTTAATCTCTCTTAGTCCTTGAGTCTCCAACACAAAGATCTAACATCACGCACATAGCAAATTGCAGATCCCATTGCGGTAATCTACTGTTGCTCAATCCGCATTTTAATCCATCCAAACTTATAAAATATGATTCACTTGTGATGATCCTCTCTCACTCATGGTTCCGCATCTATTCACTTCCCATTCCCTTTGAACTAGTTGATTCTACGATAACTATTCAATATGGGTGGAATGATTTGCAAAATCTCTTCTAAGAGCTTTGCTCGTATAACAATTTGTAGGCTATTGTGAGAATAACAACTTATTGTGAACAATAAATTCGAAAGAATGGATCTCATAATAATTTACAAGTATTTGTTATTTGGTTTTTTGTAATTCAAAATAAACTGTAATTCTCACAATATATTAAAACATGTCACCAAATCATTTCTCTTTTCTATATTGCACATACTCACGATTGGTTATAATAGGAATCTATGTTGGAGAGGGATACGTGATTCACTTCACAAGAACAGGAGTCGACAAGAAGTGTCTCGGTTGCTTCTGCCAAGAAGGTGAGAAATTCCATTTTCTACACTCATACGCTTATGGGCGGCCTCTGTTGGAGTATTGGCTAAGGAGATGGGGGACTTGCACCACTTTACCCGATACCAAATTGCCCCAGGAAGTCGTGAACAGGGCTCGGGAACTTCACGAGGGCGACGGTTTTGGTGAGTATAACCTAATCAATAACAATTGCGAGCATTTCGCCACCTTTTGTCGAACTGGCCTACGGGCAAGCGCACAGACAGCATGGGCTAGTGTTTGTGGGCGGAAGATCAAGGAAGTCAAAGAATGGGCCATGGAGTTTCTGCAGACTAATTAAGTTCTAAGTGACTAAAATATTCCACCACTCTTCCCTTCCCCATCGGTCTCTTTACTAGCAACTACTTTCATCCGTTTGAGAGTTATCGTCCGTCATCCAACCGTAAAAGGAATGAAACTTTAGTTTTGTATATCCAATTCTGGACTGGAATGGGCAGCGACAGACATGAACCCGTGCACAGAGAAAAAACTGAGATAAGAAAATGTATGACCAGATAATGTTCCCGGAGTTATGTAGGGACTTCTGTCTGTTGGTGCTTGGTCCTCCTAGTCAGACTTGCCAAAAGAAGGCAACTTCTAATTCTGAATGAATTCCTCACATTCAGATCACTTCACTTTGTTGCATTTACCAGATACATTCTTTTGGTAGCCGAGAAACAATCAGAAAAGCAAGACAAAGCGAAATCACACTACTAGACTAGCAAAAAGAGTTTGTTCCACAAGTGCACTACTCCTTCCTTCTCAGTGATCTCTCTCTTGACAATGTTGTCGTTTATTTTGTTCTTCATTTTTGGCCATCGTGGTCATTCACTTTAAAACATGAAATAAGTGGCCTAATTTTTCTTCACGCGATCTCTCTCTCTCTCTCTCTCTCTCTCTCTCTCTCTCTCTCTCTCTGTGTCCAACAGGAGTTCCAATTATAAAACATGAAATGATGACCGATCCTTTTACCGCATTTGATATTGTTAGATTCGGTCTTTTTGAGGAGTGGTAGGGATAGGATGCATCATTCCTCGCAATAAAAAGAACACGGTATCTATGATTAGACAGCATTTTGAGGCTTTCCTGTGACTTGTGACAGTTATTGAGGGATGTCCTTTTTTTCTGGAGAAGTCATTATGCCGGGATCCAAAAGTTATCCAGCATACGTGGGGGAATGTTAATTGGTAATGATGCGAAACTTTCGAAATCAGATCCTGACCACCTATATTTGATGATGTTCGGACCCATCGGGATGTCTTTTGTAGTTATGAATCCCTGAATAGGTAAACATCGTTCTAAACTAATTGCATAAGCATTCTATATGATATATAACATTTTCCTCTTCGATGGCCGGTTCATATAGTCACTTGTTCAATTAGCCTACAAGAACAGGGAAGGAAGAACTTGGCCCGAAAGGTTTATGATGGGGCCACAATTATTTCGTGACAAAAGATCGGGGTTTTTTCTATTCTAGCCTCAAATGCAGCTTGCCTTACTGTGTGATTAAGGCGTCAGCCCTAGAATCCTCGGGGAGTTTTTGGGTCGTGACTTGAGCATTGAGCAGGCTTGAGCCGCTCAGCAACATTCTTAAGCTCAAAGAACATGACCGGTTCCGGCCAAACCATGGTGGCTTTGGCTTACTTTCTCTTTCTCACACACCCACACACACACAATCAACATGGGAGACTTTGAACTTTAGGCATGAATGGGTTAGTTCTGTTGAAACATCTCGCATCACTTAACAATAGGGTTTGTATGCTCTTTATATACAGCCGGTCCCCTTCCACCTGTTAACTTAAACTTTTGGATTATACTTTCTAATATGATATCAAAGTCTAGGGATAAGACCCATGTTAATTAAATTCCACGTACGACTCCTAATCTAGCTTGCATACAAGAGGTGGTGGATTCATATGTTCTTTATATACGTCATCTCTTTAAGTTGGACTTTCTCAACGAGTCCAACGTGAGCCATCAAGCAAATCCATAAGCCAACCTAGTTCATACCCAAGTTCTTTGTGGCCCGGTAGACACTTGGACTAACTAATGACGAAAGTGAGAAATGCAGCACGCAAAGCAAAAGTGCGAACGATTCCCATCAAATCCATTAACATGAAAAATTATTAGCTTTAAAACTCAACTAACTTTCCCTTCTGCAGTAACTGTCTTTCTTTGCTCTACAAAGTTACAAAATCTATGAGTCTCGTTAATAGTATCGCACGAAGCAATTATTGTCAAAGTTTGTCAAAGAAATGCCACGCCGGATTCATATTGAGAAAAAGACTGCAATGTTTCTTGAAGATTTCAACGATGCCTTGTCTGGACGGTTCGGCGACATCCAAATCATTCACCTGCCAATTCACAAGGCCCATCATATACTCGGGCGCTGCATAACCATAAGTTCCAATAACCTGCGTCATATGTGATATGTCTTCATCCGGACCCTTTTTTGCCAAAATCTATGAAATTCCTATATTTGTTTTAACTTCGTTGAGATTCCTAGAATTTTTTTTTTTTTGAAGACCACCATTTCCATAATTCATCCTATGATATTCCCATGGTAGGGTTTTGCTCTCTAGACTTTAGAATCTTTGTGAGGATCTGATCCTTGAGGTTACGCACTTTGACTTATTATTACAAAAAATGGGTGCATGTAGGAGCCAAATTGAGTAAACTCGTTGAACTAGATGGGCCGCCAGTGAGGTCTAAGTGATCCAATGGATGATATGCTATGGACTCATGTGTGTCGGGACTATATAAGTATTGCTCTTTTAAGTTCTTCCGATTCAATCGAAGTTGGGACGTTAATATTAATAAGTAATCTATAAGTAATATGGATTGTTTCTGTAATTAAAATGTTTATAGCTAATACGTCATTTTTGAACAGCCAATGATAGTTATGATGCGATGTCGTGATTCCACGATGTTTGGAATTAAAGAGTGAAAATGTCCGTGGCTGCTCACGTGCCGCAACTTCTGACTTTTTCATCTGGGGGCCATAGGTAAACCAGTGTACTTCCTAAATCTGGTTCATTCTAACCTAGCAGAAAGTGTATTCTTTTTAAGGTACCTGTTAAACTAACCATCTCCGCTCAAAAGCAGTCCAAAGAAATGATAGCATAATGAGCAAGATCGGAGGAGAAATTTGAATATGTGGAGAGAATGATTTGGAAAGAGTAATGACCCGAAGATCTGAAACTCATTTGACTATCTGGGACAACTGACGATTTGTTGTAGGACCAGCATTCAGTTAAGTGTGCGAACGACAATGTCTACCGCTCCCAATGGTAGAATCAAGGATAGCGGAGGATGGATTGATTGAAGAAGGGGAAAATTACCAATTCAGTCCTAAACCTATTGCGTTTGTGCCAATTCAGTCCTAAACCTTTCAATTTGGCCAATTCAGTCCTAAACCTTTTGCATATTGTCCAATTCAGTCCTATTGACCGGAAAAATCTGATGTGGCCTACCTAGTCAGCGTCGGCCGTCCTACGTGGCACGGCCGGTGCGGACGCGGTCGCCGGAAAATAAAACGACACCGTTTCCTTTAATTACAAAAAAAAAATTAAAAAAGGAAAAGAAAAGAAGACTCACAAAGAAAACAAAAAAAAAAAGAAAAAAAAAAGGAAAGAAGAAGGCACAAAAGAAAAAGAAATGTTGTCGTCTCCCCTTCCATCAACTAAAGCCCTAATTGCTCATATCACAAACTCACGAACTCACGAAGAACTCACGAAGAACCCAGATCCGATCTCATCTTGCTTCAATCACGCTCGTCAACCGCAAAATCGTGAAGCCAAGACGACAATCATGAAGAAATCGAGTCCCCCTTTCACCCGACGTCTTCATCCATTGTAGTCTCAGGTTTGAACGTCCAAATCGTGAAGACCCCATTCGTTCATAACCCGATCGAGACCCGATTTGTCTACCACAAACTACAGCAAACACGAGCAAGTGCTGTGGTCCGCGTTTCCTTGTGTTGTCGGCAGCATTGAGCAAAAGCAACAACTTTACGTGGTGGTCCCGAACTCAACGAAGAGCGGCTGGTATGTCGTCCTTGTCTTATTCTAAATTATACATTTGCCTCGATTTGCCTCAATTTCTCCGTGAGTGTTGTTGAGTCCCCTTTCACCCGACGCCTTCGTCCATTGTAGTCCTAGGTTCGAATGTCCAAATCGTGAAGACCTCATTCGTTCATAACCCGATCAAGACCTAATTTGTCTACCATAAACTACAGCAAACACGAGCAAGTGTTGTGGTCCCCGTTTCCTTGTGTTGTCGGCAGCATTGAGCAAAAGCAACAACTTTACGTGGTGGTCCCGAACTCAACGAAGAACAGCCAAAGGTATGTCGTCCTTGTCTTATTCTAAATTATACATTTGCCTCGATTTCCCTCAATTTCTTTGTGAGTGTTGTTGCTGTTCTTGTACTCACCATGACGTAGGATAGAATACACAATGACTAAAATGTTGTAAGAATTATGCAAGCAATAAGCAATGCATTTTAAATGCATAAATATTATCTGATGTAATCGAACTATAAATCAAGTTGAAGAAATTCTAGTTTGCAAATTCTCTCTTCAAGCCCTCAAAACACATTATGCTAAGTGATTTAAACCATAAGAGTAACTGGAAAAGTGTAAATGCTTTTTCATAACAATTGATAAAAGAAACAATTTTCGAGTATCTATCCTAAATATAGGTGGTTATATAAGGATTTGATCATTCTTATCAACTTGCCTTGATATTTTCAATAATCATAATAATATATGTCTAAATAAACATCAAATAGATGATATGTACTTCATGAGCATTATAAGGTGGAAGTCCTTAATTCATAGCAATTTTAGCATTAACTCTTAATAACTTTCATGTTTATCTCATAAGAAAAGTTTACAGAGGA
Source organism: Eucalyptus victrix (assembly GCA_016097545.1). Taxonomy (NCBI): domain Eukaryota; kingdom Viridiplantae; phylum Streptophyta; class Magnoliopsida; order Myrtales; family Myrtaceae; genus Eucalyptus; species Eucalyptus victrix. The sequence goes on from CM027842.1 coordinate 53,668,381, forward strand.
AGATATCGCATGCAATTATTTTTATGTATTATTATATTGTTCCTTTGTTATATGTCTACTTATAACATAAGTTTTGTTTCTATGTAGAGCCAAAATGAGTGACAAGTTGGCATGGGTTTGCCTTTTCCACGGGGGAAAATTTGTTCATTGCCCAAGGCTTGAATATGTTGGGGGGAAGACGGATTTAGTGCAAGTAAACATCAATTCAAGGAGTTATGAAAGTTTTATCAGTGACATAGAAAATGGGGTAAATACTACATTCCAACACCTTTATTTTAAGTTTCCTGGAAAATCTATAGAAGATGGATTGAGATACATATGGAATGATAGTTGTGTTGTCGAAGAAATTTTCAATTATTTACACCATGGATTGATTGAGATATATGGAGAAAACTCTATAGTCGATGAGGGAGGTGAGGGTGATGGTCAAGGTGTTAGTGTAGGTGTCGATAATGATGCTAGTCAAGTTACTAGTAAGGGTGCTTGTAATGATTCTGGTTTAGGCAAAGATGCAGTTTTTGAGAATGAGGGTGGTTTAGCTCACGATGGTGTATTTGATGAAGATGAATATACTGGCATGGAGGATGATGAATATATGGTGGATGATGACGATGATGATGAGACAAACTTCTTAGCCGATGTAATAATTTCGATTGATGATGATGATCATGATAATGAGGAGCTTCTAGAAGCGAGGAAGAACATCAAAGAGTTTCGCAACAGGGCCACAAAGTATTTGATTGGAGGTGAACCATCTACGCAATTGGTACCTCCCCAACAACCTACAGTTGATGTGGATAATGTAGTTGATTTTGAAGTTGGTTACCAAACGGAGTACTATGAAACGGATGGAGATGAGCATTTGGGATCTGATTTAGAACTAGAAAATGATAATTTTACTAGAAGAAGAAGCAACTTTCCAAGGTATGATCCTAATTGTGCTATACCTGTGTTTATCGTGTCTATGATATTTGATAGTAGCAGGCAATTCAAAGAGGCTCTCATAAAATATTCAGTGGCTGAGCGTAGAGAGATAAAATTTATAAAGAATAAAAAGAAATGTGTTAGAGCAAAATGTGTTAGTGAAAGTTGTCCTTGGAGAATCTCTGGATCTATTGATGCTCGTAGTGGATCATTTCATGTGAAAACCTACCATTCAGAGCACACTTGTAGCATTAGCTTTAAAAATAACAGGGTGACGAGTTCTTGGTTGGCAAATCATTATCTTGCTACAATAAAAGCAATGCCAACTATTAAAACTATCGCTTTGAGTGAACTTATTAAGGAGCAATTGGGGTTGGATGTGAGTATCAGTCAATGTACGAAGGCCAAGCTATTTGCTTATAAAGTGTTGATGGGAAACTATAAAAAGGAATATGCAAAATTGTGGGATTATACATAGGAGCTTAGGATGAGCAATCCTGGAAGTACTGTTACATTAAAGGTTGAAAAGCTTGATATGCAATCTAAGGCATTCTTTGAGAGAATGTATATTTGTTTTGCTGCTTGTAAGAAAGGATTCATTGATGGGTGTAGGAAAGTTGTCGGGTTGGATGGTTGCTTCTTGAAAGGAATTTGTCAAGGTCAGATCTTGTGTGCTATTGGAAGGGATGGAAATGATCAAATGTTCGCAATTGCTTGGGCGGTTGTTAGAGTTGAGAGTAGAGATACATGGACTTGGTTCTTAACACATTTGATGTATGATCTCAATATTACGCACACATATGGACAAGGTTGGGTCATAATTAGTGACAAACAGAAGGTAAGTTCCTTATTTATTTAATTTTTCGTTAAGCTTATTAGATAATCAAATTTGTAAAATATGATTTATATCGTACTCATTTTTTTCCAGGGCTTGCTACAAGCCGTGGCTGAGCTGTTGCCTGCAGCTGAACATAGGATGTGCACCAGACACATCTATGCCAATTGGAGCAAAAAGTATAAAGGGATACAAATGCAAAGAATGTTTTGGCAATGTGCTAAGAGCAATACTATGGCAGAGTATGATGAAAGCTCTCAAGCATTGAAAAAAATCAGCCCCGTCACATATCATGACTTAGTTCAAACAGAGCCAAAGCATTGGTCCAGAGCATTTTTTTCTACTGATGCAAAATGTGATATTGTTGATAACAACTTATGCGAGGCATTCAATGGGAGAATTATAGATGCTAGGTGTAAGTCCATTTATAATACGTTGGAGGACATGCGGATAATGATAATGACAAGAATGCATACACAAAGGGATGCATGTGCTAGATGGAAAAGAGACTGTGGTCCAAGAATTGCAAGAAAATTGGAAGAAAATAGAGTTGGTGCGACTTATTGTCATGTGATATGGAATGGCGATGTTGGATATGAGGTGATGGATAAAGGTGAGAAGCATGTGGTGGATGTCTTCAAAAGAGTATGCTCTTGTAGAAGATGGCAACTAACTGGTATCCCTTGTCCTCATGCCATTTCTGCTATAAATCATAGACAAGATGATGCATATGACTATATTGATGAGTATTATAAAAAAGCCAAGTTCTTAGTTGCATATGAGAACATGATACTACCAGTTCAAGGAGAGAAATTTTGGAAAAGGACTAATATGGAGCCACCAGAACCACTTCCAGCCAAAGTAAAGCTCGGTAGACGTAAACAGAAAAGATCAAGGGAGGAAGGCGAGGTGGCGCGTGGAACTAGAATGTCAAGGATAGGAATGAAGATGACATGTCGAACATGCTTGAAAACAGGACATAATAGCTCAACGTGTCCAATCAAGAAGACTGGGTCTACATCATCGCAAACACGATTTTCAAGGCCAAAACTTTCGGTAAGTACTTCCATTTTCCATTGTGTCATGCTTCTCGAATAAACTTGTAAATGAATTTTCTCTTTGTAGGTTGAAAAACGTTCGGGCAATGTTAATGTAAGTGGTAGTACCGGTGGCCATACTAGTGTGAATGTAAGTCATCTTGCTGTTGGGATGGTTAATAGTGTTTTTTTTAGAAATTTAGATTATAGTAGCAAATATTTTACAAATATTTTACATCATGTCAGGTTGAACATACAAGTGCCAGAAGTTGCTCGTCAAAGAGGACAAGAAGTGAAACACCACAGATATCACCACAGGTTGAATCAACATCATTTGCACGTGTAGCTAAAATTCCAGCAAAAGAAGTAAGACCATCAAGGAAGAAGAAAAATGGCAAAAATATTGAGAGGAAGCAATGTTGACAAGAAGCACTTGCGGGATTGGGTTTAAGAAGATACTGTCATAATTATGTTCTTTTTATTTTTATTTTTGTCATTGATCGTTGATCAGTAATAGCGAGATAATTTGTGGTATTTGACTTTTTATTTTTAGATGATGGGATCAGTTTGGTAGTGTCTTAGGTTTTTTATTGGAACAGATGGGATGTGAAATGCTTTATTGTAATCTCTATCATTTTGCAATGAAATGTTTTATTTATCTAATATGGATGTTTGTTTATTATTGTAGATGTTTACTGCATTGCAATGAACTAGTTTCACTATTTATTGAAGTAGAGGCTTGTTGTCCATCTCAATTGGGGAAGCAATGAACAGGTTGAGAAACAGCCAAAAACTCAAATAGTTCGATTCATTCCCATTAGAAGATTGTACATACATGTACTTCATGTGGAAGAATACATAACATGCTCATAATATGTACCAAAATAGCTAATAACATAATGTCTGTAAACATACTCTATGGCAAACTCATCATGTTTTTCATCTTCAAATTTTCAAATAACATGTGAGCTAAAATTACTATAAGCATCCACGACACAACCAACATTGTCTTCCATCTCAAATTTTCTTTTTTCAGCTTTGCCATGTCTTGTTTCACACGTTTCAATTGTGCCTTGAGAGCTCTAACTTCAACATCCATTGAACTACCATCATCTTCATCATGGGTTGGAATTGTTTCTTCTTCGATATTGCTTCGGTGAAAATTTTTTGACATACTTCTTGTTGGTTGATGGATTTTCGCATCAACCCAAATAAAAAATCCGCAACTTCCCCCACTTTTGTATCTCGGGCAGCCATAAAATCTCCTTCCTTGATTCTCTTGTGTACAAGCTGTCCACAAAGGAGATTTCAAACCACAATAGCAAAACACAGAATTATCTTTGTCAATAGAAGGAACTGAAGTCCTCGATTGTGACGAATTTGTGGATCTCTTCATGAATTCGCAGGTCTCTTGTTGTGATGACACCTCACTATCAATTCCAGTTGAACTCGTTTTTATGTTTTCAAAATTACAACCGCACTTTTCTCTTGTGATTCTACCACCTGCGAGGGATATAATAAGGATAGAATAAGTATTGCATCTATAACATTGTGCACTTATCTTTTGTAGAAGCACATATCTATGAGGACCTTCCTAGTCCATTAAAGTCAGTTGACATATATACCAGAGCAGCACTTACTACTAAATACAATATAGTTATTGCCTTAATAACCTCCCATTATAACTATTGCAAAAGATGAACAAATGCAGCATCGAACAGTTCAGATAATCTATTAAACAGTTCAACATTGCACAATGTAGGGGAACAAATGATAGGGCTAATCTAGACTTGAATATAACAAGATAGTGCTTAAAACAACATTTAGCAGAACTTGGACTATTAAGTATAAATAGAGAAAGAAAACTCCCAATATATATCAAAAGGAACCTTAATATCGACTCTCCATATTACAACCTATTTTATCTTTGAAAAAAATGCCTGCTGCTTTAGCAACGAGCAATCCGTGACTTATTCATGTACTTTGAATTTGCAAGTAAAAGCTACTACGCATACTAAAAGACATTTTGACAGTTTCAATCAAAGATATGCAATCCAAGGTATGCATATCTCATCCACTCATGTTAGAGCCCAGAACAATAAAACTCCAAGAGAGTGCAATTTGCATTCCTCCACCTCCGTTATACTAAGAAACCGCAAGCAAAAGTTTCGTTTGTCAATAAAGCAAGATTCATATTTCCAAACTTCAAAATTGCATGAACTGTAAATCTACATTACCTTCTTCAAATAGTTCATTTGAGTAATCACAAATCATGAAAATAAAAAGGCAAGATTCATGTTTCCAAATCTTTGCAAATTGGATGAGCAAATTTGTGCAAAGGTGTTGGGCGAGCGTTGGGCAAGCATTGAGTGAAATGGGAGACTCGACCACTATTGATTCAACAGAAGAAGAACTTGGCTCGAGGGAAATTGTAAGAAGTGATCGAATCTGGGAGAAAATCTAAGAGAAATTCAAGATCTTCATGATTTTAGGGTTCGCGATTTTGGCCGACTTCAAATTGAGGCTTTGGGTAATCTGGGGTTTGGTTCATGAAGGGGAGGAAGACGACATTCTCAGTAAAGACTCGACTTGACAATTTTGTGGTTGACGAACGTGATTGAAGCAAGATGAGATTAGATCTAGAGAAAAAGCAAGAGCAATCTGGGTTCTTCGTGAGTTTGTGGTTTGGGAAGGACGACATACCTTTGGCTGTTCTTCGTTGAGTTCGGGACCACCACGTAAAGTTGTTGCTTTTGCTCAATGCTGCCGACAACACAAGTAAACGGGGACCACAACACTTGCTCGTGTTTGCTGTAGTTTGTGGTAGACAAATCGGGTCTCGATCGGGTTATGAACGAATGGGGTCTTCACGATTTAGACGTTCGAACCTGAGACTACAATGGATGAAGACGTCGGGTGAAAGGGGGACTCGATTTCTTCATGATTGTCATCTTGGCTTCACGATTTTGCTGTTGACGAGCGTGATTGAAGCAAGATGAGATCAGATCTGGGTTCCTCGTGAGTTCTTCGCGAGTTCGTGAGTTTGTGATATGAGCAATTAGGGCTTTAGTTGATGGAAGGGGAGACGACAGCATTTCTTTTTCTTTCGTGCCTTCTTCTTTCCTTTTTTTTTTTTTTTTGTTTTCTTCATGAGTCTTCTTTTCTTTTCCTTTTTTACTTTTTTTTTTGTAATTAAAGGAAACGGTGTCATTTTATTTTCCGGCGACCGCGTCGCGCGGCCGTGCCACGTAGGACGGTTGACGCTGACTAGGTAGGCCACATCAGATTTTTCCGGTCAATAGGACTGAATTGGACAATATGCAAAAGGTTTAGGACTGAATTGGCCAAATTGAAAGGTTTAGGACTGAATTGGCACAAACGCAATAGGTTTAGGACTGAATTGGTAATTTTCCCATTGAAGAAGTTGGTTACTTACTATAACACGTAATTGAAGCTACACTTGTTATGCAACATATATTTACCTAGAATATATTTTGCAACATATGGATTTCTTAGTAAAATGATTCCACGGAATATCTTTCCATAGTCAATGAAAAACCCATACTTAAATTCAAGAAAAATAATTTCCTTTTCTATGAATCAATAATCATTTTTTATATTGACTAGGCATCAACTCTTGGACCAAAGACTTGAAAATATGGTCTCTGCACTTTAGTTAAATATGCAATGTTATCCTTGAACTTTTAATTTTTTTTTTAATATGATCCCTGAACTTTTGGTACATGTTCAATTTAGTCCTTGAACTATATGAAAATGTTCAATATTGTCCTTCCATTAATTCAAGTTTAGAAACAACATTGAACATTTTTAGGGAAAATTGTCCAAAAAGTCCTAAACCTATTGCACTTTTGACAATTTAGTCATAAACCTTTTATTTTGCCAATTGGTCGGAATATGCTAACATGAACGTTGGCCGTCCTATGTGGCATAGCAAGCGTTGATGTAGAAAAAAATTATTTTTTTTAATTTTTTTGAATTTTTTAGAACATTTTTTTTAAAAAAAAATTTTTGTTAACTTTTTATCCCCTCTCTCTTCTTCCTCTACCAATTGCCTAGCCTCAGGCGACCGGCCAGAGGTTGTGACCGGTGAGGGTGGGCCTCACCAGGATCTAGTGAGGGACAACCTCGTGGGCCTTGGTTAAGGCTTGCTGCTAGTGAGGCTGACCCTCACCCTCACTCAAAGAAAGCAAGGGGCGACCTCGCTAGATTCAACGAGGCCGAGCCTTGCCTAAGGCCCACAAAGTCATCCCTCACCAAATTTAGTTCCTAGCGAGCCGACCATCACTAGTTGCAACCTCTGGTCGATCGCCAGAGGCTGGGCAACTGATAGAGGAAAAGAGAGAAGGAAAAAAATAATAATAATTTTTTTAAAAAATTCGAAATATGTCGCGACCTCTTTTTTTCGGCGCCCGCAATCGGGTACGGACGCCTAAGGAGGCTAATGGCTCGGCTAAAATTTATTAAGCCCGAGACTCTCCCAAGTCCACCAATTCACGACTTAATAGTTCAAGTTTTTAACCCGTAAATCAATTTTTAAAATGGAGTCGCCACTAATCGATTTAGGGCGGGTTGATTAGAAACCCAAGTGAAATATCGGGAGAAATACTCACTCCTCGCAACCAGAGAAATTAGGATCGGGACTTGATTACACTAGTTAATCACTAATGCCCTTTCGGTACCTAATCTTGTTTAAACCCTAAGGCTTTTTGGATATTTGAGAGATTTTCCATACATTTTTGGGAGAAAAAACATTTTTTTGAGTCATTTTCTAATTTTTTGGACACAAAAGGGATTTTTTGGTATTTTTTGGAAAAATACAAGTCTTTTTGGCTTTTTCTGAATTTTTGGCCTTTTTTGGAAAATATGAAATTTTTTTTATTTTTGATTTTTCGAAAAATAAAATATTTTTTAATATTTCTTGACATTTGTGGAAAATAAATTATTTTTTTTGATTTTTCTCGATTTTTTAGAAAATAAAACATTTTTAACGATTTTTTAATATTTTTCGATTTTCTGGAAATTAAAACATTTTTTATATATATATTTTTTTTGAAAAAAAAATATTTATTATTTTATATAAAATAAAACCGACCTGGTCGGATCCGCGGTTGGGTCCGACCCGGCCGGCGACCCATCGGGACGGAGCCCGCGCGTTGGCCCGACTCGGATTTTTTGGTCTGTTTCTCCTTTTTTTTTTTTTTTAAAAAAAAATCAAAAAACGACGCCGTGGCCGGGCGTTCGGAGACGCCCGGCCCGGCCCGACGACCCGGGTCCACGACCCGTTCGCGACCCGGCTCCCTCGCGAACCCTACCCGACCCGGATCCGACCGCAACCCGGTCTTCCGCCGCCCAAAAAAAAAAAAACCGCGGAAACCCTACCCGACTCGCCAACCCGGCTCCGACTCGGCGACCCGGAAAAATCGCAAACCCTAGGATTCGCAAATCCGCGGCGCCGAGGGGGAAACCGGGTATTGCGGCGGCGGAGGCGGCGACGGCGCGGCGGTGACGGCGACCGCAAAGACAACGACTATGGCGAATATGACGCATGCGATGAACGGCGAAGGCGACGGCGGATCGGCGACGGCCCTTTTACCTTTCGATTTTTTAAAACCTTTCAAGCAACGGCGTCGGCGGCGGTACAACGTTCGATTTAGCGCAAAAACTCCGAGATCCGAGGCGCTGCGATCTCGGCCGGACCTTCCACGGCCTTGTTTCTCCTCACTCGGGACGAGATCCGAGCCTCCACCGGCCGGATCGACCTTCTCGAAGCCACTCGCCGCCGGCCTTCCCGAAGTCTCTCGGTGGAAGGTGGCCGAGCTCGCGACTCGAGCTCCCTCTTGCGCTCGCCCTTCAACCCTTCCCGATGTCTCTCAGTGAAGGATCTCCGAGCTTGCCACGCCTTCCGACGATGCTTGCGGCCACCTATTTATAGGCGAAGGAACTCCGGTCGACGGAGGGTTCGGTTGCCGGCCTCCGGCTTACCCACCGGTTCCGCTCGGCTGAACCGGTGTCCCATCAAGCTTTCCAAACGAAGCTCGCTCGGCATTAATGGCGCCCGATCTTATCCCTCCGGCCGACGTCGCCCTACACTCCTCGGCCATAGGCCGTCCCTTGCGCGCGTCGCCGGCCACCGCGTGAGATGCAAGCGACCGAGGAAGAAGAAGATAGGAGGAAGAAGAAGAGAGAAAAGGGACCGGGCCAAGGGTGAAGGAAAATGGGCCACATGGGCCACGCGGAGGGGGAAGAGGAAGGGAAAAGAAAAGAGGGCTGGGCTTTTGCTCTCTTTTTTTTTTTATTTATCCGAAATAAAATAAAAACTTAATAAAATAAAATTATCCTAATTAAAATTGAGGTGTCAACAAAATAATATTTATAAAATAATAAATTTTGTTCACATCATCGTTAGCCGTGCCACGTTGGTTGGAAGTACAGATTTCGACGCCGGAAAATTCAGGGGAAAAAGAGGAGGAGGAGGAGGAGCGAGATGGATGACCTGGATGAGGAGCTGTTTCTTGGCAGAGGGAGAGAGGCCGGCGATCTCAACGACGTTGCCGGCATGGAGAGGGATCTGGTGGAGCGGAGGAGGGAGCGAGAGCAACGGGCACGACGCCTGGGCTCGAGCGAGCATCTGCCTCGCGCTCTCGTTGCCGTTTATCCAGCTCTTCGCTGCTGCTTCTGCTGCTGCTGCTTCGCTCATTTCTCGAATTGTTTTAGCTTCCTCTCTCGCTGGCTTTTTCTCTACGGCTGCCGCTAAAGAGGAGAGAACCAAGAGGGAGTAGAAGTTTGAAATTCTAGTCCCTCAACTTTGTGATTATATCACTCGTGTCCGACTCCGCGCGTTCAGAATGATACATCCAATTATATTAATGAGTAATGCGAGAGTACTTGTTAACGATGTCATTTTCTCACTTACCTTCTTTTTGCTTTTGAATTTTTGAGTTAGCAGAATATTTCAAACTTAGCTTAATTTTTGTGTTAGCTAGATTAATAACGTGTATTATAACCATTATGTTCCTCTGTTATTCAATTATTCTGTTTTTGAAAATAGATTTGGAATAAAAATCTGTTTAGTAACGTAATTTCATTTTTATATTTTTAAGATAAATTTTTAGCTTAGGAATGAGGTTTAAAATAGAAATAGAAATAAAACATATTCTCATTACTTGCCCTCGCCGTTTGTGGTCACCTGTTTGCTGGTAGCGCCCCATCGCCCATCAATGTGTGATTTCTATTTCAACGCTTTCAATTCAATTGATTAAGGATGTCTTATCTCACCATAGAGTAGAGCACAATGAATGGGAAAGAGCGTAGAATAAGATATTTAAGAAGGTCTATCAAACAAATTTCTATTCTAGGAACAGAAATTTGTATTAAACATGCATCTCTATTTAGAAACTCATTTAGGGATAGAGGAAATAGAAATAATAAAAAAAAAAGTCTAACCAAAATTTACTTTTGGAAACATAATGGTTATCATTCGACCCTAAACACCGAACTTTGATGCGGTTATAAAATCTTTAGGGAATAATTTCAACCCATCGTGCGAGTTGATAAGGTTAATTTTCTTTATGGGCAGTCTTAATGAATTCATTACACAGCTATTTTTGGTCCACTGCTATTTTTAGGTATTCTTTATTTAATTCAGGAAAATCAATATATCCCAAAAATCCATTGGTTGTTCTTTTATTTATGAAAAATCATCCAAAAAGCCCTAAACCTATTACACTTTTACCATTCAATCATAAAACATTTTCAATATTGCCCGTTAAGTTCTAAATCTATAACACTACCAACATCCACGTTTGATTTTCGATTAAAATTGATTATATAGACTCAATTGGCAAATTATCAAAAGGTTTATGACTTTATTAACAAATTTAAAACTGAATTTGTGAAAATACAATAGATTTATGATTTTATTTGTGTTATTTTCCCAAATAGATTCTTCATTGGTTGGAAACCGGTGGTAGGGCCTTGTCGGCTCAGGGGCGTCACAATTGGACCGTTGTTGGGCCGGGGCCATTAGGAAAAAGGGGCTTGCCTTTGCAGGCACAGCCCCTTTGCTCTTGGCACTGGCCTGGGGAAGAAAAAATAAGTCCAATCGTTGGGGCCGAGGCCGATTGGCCAACTTTAAAAGAAAATCATAAAAATTTCTTATAAATTAGAAGTCTCTTCTTCTCCTTCTCAACTTCATCACTCTCGCATTTGGCCAGTTTGAACAAAAAAATGCATCCGATTTGGGAGACCAACCAAGTAAAGAAGAGACGGAAAATCTAAGAGACTAAAAGACTTTCATGTAATGTGCAAACAATGTCAAAAGAGTTTTCATCAAGATCTATAGGTCGCGTGGAACATTTGTTGCTACACGAATGGCATCCTCGCCATCAAATGGGGGTGGTGTACATCCAACAAAAGTAGGTTGTGCATAAACCCTGACCACTAGATCGAGTATAACCATAAAATATCGTATTTTGTTTTTGACGTATCGTGTACTCACCTTTAAAAAAAAAAAATTGAAAATTTTATTATGCGTTGATTTTTTGTGATTCTCATTGTGAACATTATGATGAACTAAATAAAATTTATGTTTCCACGATTTTTTTATTAAATTTTAATTTATTGAGCAATTATAAATTAAAAGAAAAAGAAAAACAAGCCCAAGCATAATGTACTCAACTATAAAGAAAATTATACCGATGTCATCAATCAAGTATTAGTCCATATCTAGTCATACAACTTCATTCACAATACATGAATCCAAACTTCCCATTACAAGCTGCCTCCTCCACATTCATGTAGTAACATAAAAATTCTTCAACATATCACTGATCTATCTTGGCTACTCATACCTAAAACTTCCGAGCTAAGCCTATTGTCGCGACCTCCCATGAAGTGGGTTAGACCACCTAAGGGTTCGGCTAATGGATTGCTAAACCTAGACTTAACTCGGGCTCTCCCAAGTCCATACTAATTCGTGACTTAGGTTCAAGTTCTTAATATGTAAATGATGTTTATCATGGAGTCGCCACTAATCCATTTTTGGTGGGTCGATTAGAAACCCAAGTAAAGTAATGGGAGAATTACTTCAATCCTACGAACCAGAGATTGTGAGTTCGGAGACTTAGTTACACTAGATTGCTCTAATGCCCTTTCGGTACCATTCTTTTATTTTCATAAATATTTTTGCAAGCAGTTTTGGATTGATTTTAAATCTATTTCCTTAACATGTAATGTGATCATGCGGGTGCGCAATCCACTAATTTAACACCCAAGGAAAGAAATAAAATAAAAATGCAAGGACCTACCTCGTAGCAACGAAAGCATCTACATTGTTAGATCAGAATTCACATCAACAGACCTAGATATGATTTCTAATTAACACGCAATTTCTTTTTTCTTGTTTTCACTTATTTAATGAAAATCATGCAATATGCAATGCATGCTACTAATCTAACATGGAATAATATGACAAGATAATATGGCCTAATTTATATGATGCAAATGTGATGTTTTTGTGTTTTCTTAATAAGCATGCAATCTATCTTGGAGAATAAAATTAATTCTAAGACAATTCTTTTTGGCATTTTTCATGAAATTCGAAATGAAAATTGTTTAATTGTTAAATATGCAATCTAAATTAACCAAATGACTTAATTCTAATGACGAACGATTCCTAATTAAGTAAACCTAGCAATAATTACTGAATGACATGCATTTCATGAATCTAATCCTACATGGCATGCACATGATTTTTTTAATCTTTTTTGTATTATTTTTTTTTATGAAAATTCGTAATTAAAATCACTAAAAATAAAAAATCTAACTAAAGCGAGACATTATCTATTTTAAGTTAGGATTAGACTAATCTAAATCCTATCTTAACTTAGAAAATCATCTCACCATGCAATTTATTTCAAAAGATATTATCTAACCTAGATACTATATAAACATGCATTTTTTTTAAAAAAAAAAACTAACTATTTTATCATGCAATTTTGTCTAGGACTATCAATTCTAATCTACATGAAATGCAAATGCAATTTATTGTATTTTTGAAATAAATAAAGCAATTAAAAGATAAGCATCAAATCATCCTCCATCATTAAAGATGTTATCCATTGTTCGAATTTGGAAACAATATCTAATCAAACATGATTATTTCGCTAATAAAATCAATAAATTGATCTTAAGCCTTAAAGATCAAGATATTAATTTTATTATAGCGTGATTAATTATTCCATCTAAAGCCTTATAGATGGAATAAAAATTCGTGTGTAGTTGCGAATTGAAGCGGTACATCGAGAATTTCAATGATGCATCGAGAAATATTTCAAATAAAGAAAACAAAACAAAATAAAATAAATCTATCTAATTTGGTTCAAGAAAACTACCTAGTTTAGATTATTCCCGGCTGCAAACGACTCACGAACGGCAGCGACTACACGGCTCACGGTGTGGGCGAACTCGCGGAGATGGAGCTCGCAGACGTTGGCAGAGGACGCAAGCTGAAGTCAATGGTCAAGTGTGACTTTCGTTTGGGGAAGCTCAACCTGCATGAAAAACATTTAAAAGAAACTGTTGAAGAATCACGCTGCAGCTCGCGACAAAAGGCAAGCTCGGACTGGAGGGGCAGCGTGGCAACAGATGCGGGTTAAGTGCAACTCGGCTGGTCATGCGGCGAGGGTGTCAATACTTAGGAAAGGCTTCTCACATCTTTCTCCAAAAGACAAGGGATGACCTGCAACACAAAATTTACGACGAAGGAAAGTCCTCGTTGAAAGCCTAGCTACAGGACATCACCAGCCAACGTGAATGTCCTGCAAAGAAAAGGAAAGTGGTCTTTTATTCCCCTTTTTTATTTGCTCTTTATGTGTCCCCCTTTCTCTACGTTGGTGGACTTCAGAAGAACAGTGATTCGCCGGTACGGCAACTTCTCAGTTTAGAATGGTCAGGCTCGAGCTTGGACAGCAGCTCGCCGTTGTTGCCGGGGATTCCGCCGATGGCTTAACAGGCCGTATGGATGTGGCTCACGTCGGGGAATGACAGCTCGGACTCGGAGGCCCGTTACAGCTGCAACAGGATCGCCAGGGCAGTGCAGGCGGGCGGCGTTGCTGGTGTGGGACACGGGCAGCGGTGGCGGCAGGAGCCGTGACGGGCGAGCAGAGGCACGGCTACGGGTGCAGGCGTCGGGCGGAGGTGCTGCAGGTGTTGCGGACTGAGAGGAGGCGGCGCGGGCAGCAGCAGCGACGGCGTTCAGGTGGGCTGCTGCAACGGTTGCTACGGTGGTGGCGACGAGCAGAGGTGGCTGCTGGTTGCAGGTGTCTGGGACGGTGCTGCTGGTAATCGGGCGAAGAGCAGCGCAGGCGCGGGCTGCTGGGGCGTCGGCTGGGTGCAGCAGCAAGGGCAGAGGCGGTGTCGTCGGGCAGGCGCGAGAGAGGGACGTCGGGCGCTGCAAGTGGAGCGGGGCTCCAGCGACCGCAAGTCAGAAGCAAATGCGGTGGGGTTGCGAGCGTTGCTCGTGGCTTCGAGTTGCAGGGCGACGGGTCGCCGCGGGTCGTCGTGGGTCGGCGCGAGTTGCAGGCGGAGGCTGGCGGGCGCGATGGAGGCGAGCGACGGCAGCAGCGGAGGCAGAGGGGGCGTCGGGCACTGCGGAAGCGGCGTCTGGAACTCGTCGGAAGGAGGAAGGTAGCGGCGGATTGTTGCTATGGAGGTGCTGCTTGCAGAAGCAGCGGTGGCGGGCGGAGATGGTGGCGCGCTCGGAGCTCGCTGGAAGGAGATGCTGGCGCCGGGCAGAGGTGCAACGATGGGCCCGGCAGTCGGGCGGTCGGTGGTGCGGTAGCGCGAGGAGACCGGCGGCGCAGAGGTGGCGGAGCGGCGGTGCGGCGCGCGGGCGGTGGGCAGCAGCGGAACGGCGTGCGGCTTTTGTGGAGAAGGAACCCACGAAGAAGAAGCACAGTGCACGCCTTTTCCTTTTTTTTTTTTTTTTTCTTTTTCTCTCCCTCTCCCTCTCTCTCCTCCTCTCCTCACGTACGTCTTCTTTTTGGTTTTTTCTCTGACAGACTCTCTATTCATCTCTTTTTTTTTAAATATCCTCCCCCTGACTTCATTTTTCTTGTCCGGAGGAGAAGCCCCTTCATAATGAATATTTTTTCAGCTCCTCTGGCTTCCCTGCGGGCCTTTTTTCATAGATTTTTTGTGTTCTCTGGCCTCCTCCCCTGACCACACTCCTTGGTTTTTCTCTAACGAAACTCTTATCTCTCTTGATCTCTGCTTTTCTCAACTCGTGTGGCCTCCCTTTTTTTTTTTGACCGAAGGAGAAGCCCCTCACTATGAAATTTTCGTTTTGCTCTGCTCCCCCTTTGCTCCCTCTTTCCTCGCTTATTTATAGGCAACAGGTGAACAGGAGGCAGCCGCAACTTTTCCTTGCTTGTTCAAGTTTGGTTCTTTTTTTTTCAAATATGGTGGCCTCCGCCTGACACTCATTAATTTAGCCACAACTTTGCTTGTTACTTGCTTCTTTCTTCAACACACTTCTCCTTGCTTCACCAAAATTCACGACCCACACTTGAGAGAGTATATTATAATATATTATGGGCTTCCCTTTGCTTCTTCGAGGCTCCTCACGTCCGCCGAATTCTTGTGCATGCATGTGCATGCATTAATGAGGGAGAGACAACGGACGTGCAGGAACTTCTTTCTTCTTTCTTCTTCGTGCCTGAAGCTTCTTATGCGGCTACTTGTTCCCCCTATCTATAGGATTGCCGCAATTTTTGGCTTTTCTTGTTTATTATTTGCTTCCTTCTTCAGCAAATTTCTCGTTGCTTCTCCTGACAACCCACACTTGAGAAAGAGAGAGAGAAAGAGAGCATAGTATATAATATATCATGGGCTCATTTTGCTTCTCTGAGGGTTCCTCTAGAATCCACATGTCCGCCGAATTTGTGCCGCATGCATTAATGAGGTAGAGACAACGGACGTGCAAGAACTTCCTTCCTCATTTTTTTTTTTTTTAATTTTTGCTGTTTTGCATGCTCAGACCAGTGGAGAGAGAGCATCCCTTCGTGCATGTAATCGACTGCGAGCCGCTGCGTCTTGTCGCGCTTTTAGTATCGATGCAAATGCGATTACATGAAATGCAATTTTACTATTTTTTTCTTAAGGGTTAGAGATTAATCCCTAAATTTTTATGTAATTAATTACTAAATGATTAGTCAAAATTTAGGTGTCAACACCTATGAAATAAACTAACTTTAATTACATTAGTGCACACGACTAAGCAATAAACTTGATGGGATATTGTATATAATATGGTTATATCAATTCATTCAATTGGTCAATCACATGTGTTATAACACTAATGGGTTTTTGAGTCTTTTGACTGCTTCTACATATGTCATGGGGTGATTTGTCATGTTACAAAGTCATTCAACTTTAGGTGTACCATCAACCATTTTAGGATCTCACTTCTTCATTTTCATGTCTCTCCACCATGAATGCGAAATTCTGAGATGAACTTACCTCTGTGCACTTACACATATTTTCATCTTTTTTGACAGTCAACTTCAATTCAAGGACTCGATAAGAAGAAGGGGAAAAAGCTAGTGTAGGGACCAAACGTAGACTTTCTTTGCCTTTTAAAAAACCCAAGACATGCAAAACTTCTGACTTCCACTTATGGGTTCAAGCTCCGCCAAAAGTGGGCCAAAAGGCCCGGCCCATGAGACCCGACTGTGGGGCTTAGACTGCGGGCCGGGACCTAGACAAGCACAAAATCTAGCCTCAAAGGCCTAGGTAGAGAGGCCCAGACCCTCATTCAGTCCGCTCACGAAAGGGCGCTTTAGCTTCACTGGACTCCAAACAAGAGTATTAAAAAAAGGTGAAGTTCTTTGCCCAAAGGACAAATCGGATCGTCCTTTAAACAATTATTATTAAATTAATTATTATTATTATTATTATTATTATTATTATTATTATTATTATTTTATAAATGGCCCTTTTTTTCTTAGTCTCCCGCTTTCGCTTATCTCTTCGTCTCTTGTCCACTGACTTAAGCATCAAAGTGTTCCCTTCCAAGCCAAACTAGAAGGCTTCCTTTGCTTTGCAAGGTGTACGGCTAGGTCTGGTCCTTTGGAGAGGGCATAATATTGACGTGATTCAATTCAGGCTTGTAGCAAGCTGGATCCATTAGATAAATAAGTTATTTACTTATACAAGAAGAAGAGCCTCATTGCAATTGACCATAATTTCTAGACCCATAATACATATACTTCAACTTATCAAGCATCTAAGTGTTATGAATGAGTATAAATTCATTCGATTTGTGTCGAGTCCACCATCAGTAGAAGAAGGAAGCAACTTTTCTTTTTCTCCTGATTCCATTAGCTGATTCTTGCATTTCGACCCGGATGGTCAGCCTGGGCCCGCCCAAAGAATCATCACTAAGATGTGAACGGGGTCAAGGGTGAAAATGATGGCTTGTGGTTGAAAGAGAATGTTCATGCATGCTCACGTTCTGGCACCTCTGACTTTTTTTCATGGGATATATTCAAACTAGTTTTATACCTACTCCATTATCGTGGAGAGGTTTATAATATAAATGACAACCTCGCAAGAGCCCTCCTCTTTGGTTGTGCCTGCGAAAATTACCATCTATTGGTCAAAAAACAGCTACCTGCAGTGAAAAATGGAAAGCATGTCCAGCAAGATCAAGGGAGAAATCGAAATTCATTGGACGCAAGGATGACCTGAAAAAAAAAAAAAAAAACAAATTTGGAAAGTAAATTACGCCTTGTAGCAATATCACATCACATTAATACCAGTAGTTCATGATCAGTAACGAAAAAAACGTGTATGTAAATACATACACCAACTGATTTGGTATTAACAATGAGGACAAACTCTGCCTGTCATTTTGTCGACTGTGGCAAGAGTTCAACAAATTAACTTCGTTTAAGGCCACAACGTTACCAACTTTCATGCTATAATATTAGTTTTCCAATCTAAATCTGTGTTATTAGCTAAGTAGCACCGACATTGATACGCGACACGCGACACAACACGACATGATATGCCAATACGTCATTTCTCAAAAAACATAGAAGTTCGACACGTTGGGACACGTTGGATATTAAATATATATTTTTTATATATACATAATAAATTATCATTTTTATGTTTATTTGAATCAAATTAATTTGATTCAAATTCATAAATAAATAAATAAGCCTATAATGAATTTACACTAAAAACATTAGTCCACTATTTATTAATATCATTCATTGTTTCAATTGACAAATTAAACTCTATTCATAATTCATAAAACTTGAAGAAAAGACAAGCAATCCATATTCTGGACTCGCATGTTAGATATGTCGAAAGAGGAGAAAAAATACCTAAGGGATGAATTAAGTATCACAAGAAGTGAGAGTCAAAATAGAAAAGAAAACTAGGTTTTTCTTCTTTCTTCATTTATTATTTTTTTATTGTGTTTTATTTTTTCACATATATACATTTTGACTTCTCTTTTATGAAGAATTTTTAAAATTGACTTTAATATTGGAATCACGTGTCAGAAACTTGTATGTCGGAATTCGGACACAAATGTCAGAGAGTATCGAAAAAGTTGACCAGGTGTCAGATTTTCCGACATGTGTTGACCAAGTGTCCAAGAGTATCTGAGAGTGCCGGACACATGTCGAAGTGTCCGACATGATACGAAGACTCTTGGAGAGTGTCGGTGCTTCATAGGTTATTAGTCATCGTCTATATGGATCAGTTTGCTATGTTATTAGAACTAATGATAGCCTACACTGTAAGATTTATTCTAATGCCTTCTCATGGAGTCTGAAAGTGTCATGTGCGTCAACAAACTAGAATGAGGCTAAACTAGCAATAGATTGAGTATAATACAAATGCACAATTCAGTATCACGTAAGACATATGAAAGCATGCATGAAAGATGAATGAAAATTGAAAATTTTACCTTACTTAAGATCATTGTATTTGATTCAATGAGCATGATCGCTGTTTCTTGTTGTTGAAAAATAGATATCTAAAAATTTTATAGCAGTATGTCAATCAATATGTAATAGGTGGGTTGAATTTGAACATTATTAATGTCCCATTTTATCAAGGTAGCTAACATGAATTTTCTAGTGGACCCAATTTCACTGTGGGATCAACTCTATATTCTTGTCTTTTCAGGGGAATTACCCCACCTACATGCTAAAAAAAATAGCATGAATACATTTAAATATATTTTATAGCATGGCAATGGTTTATATAAATTTGAAAAAATTACCCAATCAATGATAAACCTATTGTATGGATGCTGACTTAGTGCTAAATTTTCCAATTTGGAAATGTAATCCTAAATCTTTTTATATTTTTCTAATTTTAGTCCATAGGGCCTAAATTAACTAGAAATTGTTGAGGTAGCAATCTAATCATCATTGACCATTTTACGTGTCATGATTAAAGATTTTACCTGAAATACCTTTACTCAAAATGATTTTTTAGTAATCTTCTGAATTTTTCATTTCATTTCTTTTCTTTCTTTTGTCTTTTACTGTTCATCTTCAACTTTAGAACATTGAAACCTAGATGTAGCCTTGGAATTTTCTTTTAATGTTCATCGACAGCTTTCAAAACCAGAACACTGAAACCCATATCAATTGAAGTATCACCGGTTTTCTTCCAGTGATGAGGGTATGCTCTCTGGTAATGTCACACAACTGTAGGGAAAAAGCTTTCTCAAGTAACATGTTCAAAAGGGCGGATTGCTATTCATCTTCAATGAGAGATGGGATTTCAGAGCAAAAACACTTCAGGATCACCTGAATGGAAAAACAAAGACAATCCAAGCCCTGATTCCGGCATAATCTTCTATATGAAGTTCAGATCTGGCTTTGGGAATTTTTCTTTTTCACCGTTCGTCGACGGCTACCCGTCACGCCTGGTCGCCCTCCAAGCCCTGAAGCAGGCCACCTCTCCGACCCCAACGACTTCATTGCCAACTGGGTTAGCCCCTCCGTCTGCGACTACTCGTGCGTCTTCTGCTCCCCAACCCCTGAAGACCCCAGTGTCCACACTGTCGCCAGCATCAACCCCAACCATGGCGACCAGGCGTGACGGGTAGCCATGCTGGCCGAAATCACCCTCTTCCACCTCAATTCTAACTGATTCTGCGGCACCATGCGGCAGAAGTTCCGGAATTTGAAGCGGCTCTTTGAGTTGGATCAGGGCAACAACCGGTTTCGCCGGGAAGCTCCCGAAGGGCGCACTGGAGCTCACGGCGCTGAACTTCTTGGACCTCTGCTTCAACAAGTTTGAGCTCTTCGACAGAGATCTGGAAACCTTTAACATCAATGAAAACCAATCTCGTTTAATGCCACGAGTAAGATGTTAGCAACACCTTGCGAGGAGCTTCGCCGCATTTGCTGGGGGGAATTTTTCGATTAGGGTTTCTTTAAAAGGCGAAGGGAAGAAGATGAACAATAGAGGCGAAGGAAAGATTGGAAAATAGATGAAGAAAAACGACAAAAGAAAGAAAGAGAAAAAGAATAAGAAAATTGAGAAAATAAACTCAATACTATGTCATTTTGTTTAAGGTTGTCCACATTAGACGTCACTAATAACACCTAAAATAGTCAACGCCGGCAAGTCCACAACAATATTTTTAGACCATAATTCAGAAAATCATCATAAAATTTAAGATTATATTGATCAAATTTAAAAATTTAGAATTAATCGTGAGCCACATAATAAATTTAGGATTCTTAGGTGTAATTATCCCATATATTTTTAAATTTGATAAAATTATGCCAAGATCAAGTTTTATTATACCATGAACATGTAACGTCATTTTGAAAATTGTCAAATATAACGACATCCATGAAACGAAAAAAAGGTAATGGACTATTTAGATGATTAACTATAAATTTAAAAAAAAAAATGATTAGTTGAGAGGATGAGAGTATTATTTATGGGGCAATCACCCTTTTTGTGGTGTCTTCTCGAAGCTAACGTCTAGATTTGATTGAATTGCAAAAGAGAAAATTATAATAGTCAGATGTTTAATAGAATTTTTTTTTTTTTTAAAGGAGTAGTTGAGACTTACGGTGAGAGTATGATTGAAAGTGTACTCTCTTTTTTGTGGAGTCTTCAAAAAGTCAAAGATCTAGCATTCGCATATGAGATTTCCATGGGCACGTGTCTCTCCGTACATTTATCATGCTTGTTTACTCTCTCTCCCCCCAATAATATATGTACTCTCTCTATCCATACCATTTTTCTTTTGACGAGCAAACTTATCAAGATTGTAATTGCGACATTTTTTTTTTTACTTTGTATGCATAATTCATTTCAATTACCAAGTCAACTCCGCACCTTCGCAAAGTGTTTGTGATATGAAGACTAAGAGTTGAACCCTATGCCATAAGTATGCTTGCGTCTTGTCCTCTTCACATGTGTGTATATAGATGCACACATAAGAATACATGTTCATATCATCTAATCTCATATTACATGTTGGAGACACGAGACTAGTCATATAGTAATGACGGAGGATGAAACGTAATCTTTTTTTTTTTTGATAAAGGGTAATGATATAATGAGCTTTAACCAACAATTTACAAGATTATGCACCACAAAACTTGCACTCAATAGGACACAACGTCTAATCGAGTGAAAGGGCACCGGATGCAAAAAAAACACCGCAAAGTGGTCAAAGCTAGCAAGGGCCGAAACATGAAGCCCAAGAAAGAAGGCCACGCAGGGCCGAGACCACCAACCAAACAACAAAACCAAACTAACCTAAAGGGCGGCCACGCAGGGAAGGTTAGACCACGTTTTCCTCTCTTGGATTTTGGATCGATGGACGTGCACACATTTACAAGCTTGATGAGAGGTCAAGAGAAATGACTCAAGTGCATCCAACATTTACAAGCACATCGAACCCAAGCTTAAAACCCACCATCAATTAAATCCAAATCAAAATGAAAATGATCAAGATCGACTGAAAGACTTAAACATAGCATCAATTAAACAAGTGCAAATACAAAAGGTATTTTTTTCAAAAAAAAAAAAAAATTCACAGCCACACAGCCCCACACACACACACACACACACACACACACATAGGTTCTGGGTAGGTTAAAGAGAGAACTCAAGCCATTATTAAGTATTTTTATATAATAACTCTTTGGAAGGGTCTCCCCGGCCAACTTTGACGACTCTCTCTTTCGATTTTATCTTTCTTGCTGGGGCACCCTTTTTCAAACTTTGCTTTTTGCTAACCCGTCATGGTTTGGCCCACCCAAGCGCTCTTCATCACCCGGTTGTTTTCCATTTCTACATAAGATAATAGACTAAACCATATATATTACCTATATTATAATAGACAGAGCCGCGGCCTTATAATTTTTGCGCGCCTCTCTCTCTCTCTCTCTCTCTCTCTCTCTCTCTCTCTATATATATATATATATATATATATATATATATATGTATGTATGTTTTTGTGTATGTGTGTGTGTGTTTAAATATATAAGTGCTCTTCATCACTTGTTCTTGTTTTGCATTTCTAAATCAAATAATAGACAAAAACGAGCACAAGTAATTAAGAGCACTTGTAAATTCACACCCGCACACACCCCCCACCCAAGTGCTCTCCAGTCTTCATCACTTGGGGTTGTTCTTCATTCTACATCAGAAAATATAAAATATTTATCTATCTATATATATAGTGTGTGTGTGTGCGTGTGCGTGTGCGTGTGGTGTGTTGCGCCGGTGGGGGAGGGGGTGGGTAGGGTGAGAAAATATTGGGTACCCTAACAGTGCCACGTCATTCGTGCTCTGAACCATTCATTGCGCGACACGTGTCCGAGTGTCAGTCCACGTCGTCCACCTCTCCGTTTCAGAGGTTCTGTCTCTCTCCTCTCTCTTCTCACGAATAAATAGGGGCGAGCTCGGCTTGGCTCGGCTCGGCTCGGCTCGCTGTAGAAGAAAAGACAGGTCATGACTCCCGCCCAAAAGATTTCTCTCTCCTCAGTTAAATTTTCTGCAATTTTCTCTCTCTCACTTTCTCTCTCCTCACAGAAGAACAAACAGAGAACGATCGAGACCTGCATTCTCTCTCTCCCCTCCGCATCCGCCGGTTGCTTCCATCGCTCCCACGCTCTCTCCCCTCTGCATCCGCTGGTTGCTTCCATCGCTCCCATGCTGAGGCCGACACCGCCGACGCTCCTCCTCCTCCCTCTCGCAACGTTCGCTCTGCTCTCTCTCTTCCCCCCTCCGCGAAGTCGTGCCTTGCTTCCGGCGAAACGCGACGCCGACGGTCCTCCACCTCCGCCGGTTGCCTCCGTCGGCATCGGAGTCCGTCGCCCCCGTCTCCTCCGCCTCCGCCTACGCGCCCGACGCCAACGCGTCGAACCACGACGGCGAAAATGGAGGAGAGAGAAACGACGAAGCAGAAGACGGAGATGAAGAAGTAGAAGCGCGCGCGTTCGGGGTTCTGGACATGGGTCGTCGCGTCGGTCGCGTTCCGGCTCGCCCTCGTCTATCTCCCAGGAACCTCCGCCTGTCCACCCGCCCCGAGGTCGCCACCCCTCTCACCAGCATTCGCCGCCGTAACACCAGAATGATGGTGGCGACGGACGACTTCGTGGAGGCGGACAACGCGGAGGCCATCATCTCCAGGATCGAGCACAAGTCCCGCAAGATCAAGAGCTTGCTCAAGCAGTAAACTTCCCCTCCTCGATCCCTCTCTTGCCGCCTTTCCGTCCGCGATTTCGCCGGATTGATTTTGAGCTGACCCACCTCCGCATTTCCTCGTGTTTCATTTCGTTGCGTGCAAGTCGAAGCTGGTGGACGCTTTCAAGACCGCCCTCGAAGGATTGCCTCCGAACACGCGGGACGAGCGATGCAAGGTTTGCCCTGTTTTTTTGGTGGGTTTTTGCTGCTTGTATCGGTAGATCTTTCCGGGTGGTGAAGTCGTGGTCTTTGCAGTCGACGAACTGGATAGTGGTGCACAGAGCGATAATGGCGATGAAGGATCTGGACACCTTGTTCTCTTCTCTGGATCCCGAGTACTACAACATCCTCATGAAGTGAGTGTTGCGCTGTCTTTTCCCTGTTTTCCGTACCCGTCTGTTGTCAATGCTTGTTCGGATTTATTGCTTCGTGTTTGCTTAGTAATCCTTACTGTGGAATTGAAATGTTTGGAGTGATGGTAACAATTTAAGGCACAGGGGATGGTTTTCTTGTTTCCATTAAGTTTGTAGCGCTTGAAGGCACAAGTGATATCAATGTCGAAATGCCACTGTGTGTGGGGGGGTTTGTGAAGGGCTTAATCTTTTCACTCAACTGTCTTGTTCTTTCAATGGGACATTTGAGTACTCCTGTAGTCCCTCGATACAGATTAACATAAGGATCATGGGCTCATTGGGTAGTGACGATTATGCCTAATGATTATCGGTTGTGAAGGGCTTAATTATTGAGCCGTTTGTTGTGGCTGCAGCTTTTGGTAGAGATATTTAATAAAGATCAAGAATTCATGGGTGATGTAATGACTAGAAACAGCAAACTGTCTCTTCAGTTCATTGGTTTATTTGTGTCATCAGGGCTGGCACGTTTTTTTTACCCCCAACAACTTAGTTTGATATTCATTTTCTTATTTCTGGTGTTCAAACCTACAAATAATTGGGTGAGAATAACACAAACTAATGAAGTGATCTTGGAAGAATTACCATTTATGAAATTTGAACATAACTTTGTAAAGGAATAGCCTACCACTTTGGTTTAGGTTATCAGTTTCTCAATTTTGCTTATGAAGAATAGGTTGCGCCAGTAACTACTATTAATTGTATGCTTTGGCTGATCATAGTCTATCTATTTAAGGCCTTGTTAAAATGTTTGTGTTGTTGTATTGTGAATTCACTGAATTATGCTACTTGTGATTGCTCTACGTATTTGTTGACACCCCATTTTTTGAAGGAACAAACCTTGTTAAACTATGCAAGGCAGTAAAGTTAGAGTGTATAGGGATTCCTATTCCCAAAGAAAAGCCCTTTTAGAGGCTATGCTCAGACTAAGCTGGACTTTCTTTATTGCTACAATGTGATTTGTATTAGGCATTCTAGTTGCCTCTTCCCAAGGATCGGTACCAATGCTTTGTATGGGAAGGAGGGGAGGGGAAGGAAAATTGGGGTAAAGTTTGAAACTTTGGCACGAGAGGACAGAAATTTAAATTTTCTTTCCATTTTCATCCCATCCTTGCCTTCTAAACGAAGTATAAGAATGATAGACTGGAGAGGATAAAGGAGGGCAAGTAAGGTTGTCAATTTGGAATAGATGGTAAGATATGCTCAATGATAGTTGCTCCTGTCCTGGGGTTATATGTGTTAATGCTTGGGGTGGTTGTGGATCTAGAGTAGCAGAAGCAACTCCTGGTTTAGATTGTCTCAAAACTATGATGACGTGTAGCTTTCCCTGAATTCTAGACAAGGCATTTCATCAATTTTATCGACAAAGTCCTTATTGGTTGCTTCTTTGTTGGTTGTATTGAGTGCCAAAATCTAGTCATGCAATCTAATCCTAAAAGATCTCCTTTCTAGATCAAATCCCTAAGACTTCTGAGTAGGTTGATCTAATGGTATTTTTGTTCTGAGTGATTGGAAGGATAGAGGAATTAACTTGACAACTTTTGGGGTTAGCTTGATCTCAAGGCTGGTTTCAAGCAGGAGTAGAATAATTTTGTTTCTATAGGATTCTGGTTTAGATTCCATTTTCACCAAGGTGCCATACTATATTGGCTTGCCATAGTCTTCACAACTCAGCCAGAAAAAAAATAGTACCATGTTCATTCGTCTCGTGTGTTCTTCTCAATCTGAATTTTGGCATATAATGATCATACAAGACAATTGCATGCTGTTTTCCCCAGTCTCCCTGCAGTAATGTATTTAAAATTCCTTCATGTCCATAACAGTGTCATTTGACCAGATAAATTGTGCTTGATAGCACGATACTTTTCTTTCTGGTTGGAGAACATGTTCCTTTTTTTCATCAGCACTCGAAACCTATCTCATTCTATGGATACTGCAAATATGACTTATTGGCTTGTCAATGCTTAAGACTGGCTTAGAGCATTATCTAACTCTCCTTGAAGAATTATATGCAAATGCTCTGGGGGTGTTTCTTTATCGCTATTGGTACTTGAGTTAGTCTAAACTGACAAGATGGTATACAACAAAAATTGTCTTGAGGTCATCGTCAAAGTACTTGAATGTTCTTACGGCTGTGAACATAAATGACTGGTTATTAAGTAGATAGGATTTGATGGCATCTATTGTTTGCCTTATGCATGTACGCTTAACATGTATTTTACTTTGACCTTCAGGCTCATCATGCAACTATGGTCTCATGACCAGCAAATTGAGCATTGTCTTCTAATTTTACCATGGTTAACTGAGATTAAAGGTAGATATTTTTATTGACCAGTTGGTTTTGTTGTTTGGCTGGCCAATGCCTTTTCTGTGTAATGTGTTTCTGTTCTGCTACATTATTGGCCCCTAAATTCCTGTCAGTTCCTCATTTTAGTACTCAAAATTTGCAGGTTAGCCTAGCAGCTGTCGACATAATTCCTCTGTTCCGTGGTTCGGCCCCTGACCTAAAATTAGTGAGGAGGATTTGCTAATCTTGTGCCCATCGTCATCGCCTGAAGTAAAAGTCATTGAAGGCCAGTCTGGAGTTGTTATTCAGCATGTTCCTACTGGTTTTGTCGTCCAATCTTCGGGTTATGAGTTGTCTATTCCCTTATTTGTTAGGGTTGACCTTCCAACTCAAATTTGTTTACCAATGGTTTCTGCAATCCGGTTTTGACTTTACAAAGAAGCAAATGCCTGTTCCTGAACACACGTTCATGATTGCCTGTCTAGTACGACATTTTGTGATTGAGAAATAAGATCTCAAAATTTTTATCCCAGGTGAAAAGAGCATTTTTGCAAATAAGATTAAGGCCCTCAACCGGTTGAAGGCTAAACTTCTTGTCGCTGCTAGCGATGTAGGAGTTCCAGGCATAAATGTCTTCAAGAAAGAAAATGTGTTCGACATATGGCGAGACGAGGTCCGAAGATACGTTCTTTACCCTCGCAAGCATGTGAAAGATGTAAGAAGTGGTGTTGAAACGCCTGACCTGTATTCTGTTTTGGACGGTAATATAGAACCTCTGATTGGAGCTCATATCCAGATGAGACTCTCAAATGACATGCCTCCATAGTAAAGCAGTTTTTCCCAATTTCGCTCTATTAATTTATTTCTCTGCGTTGGTTCTTCGTCCCAAAGTTTTAACCCTTGAAGTTTATTTTTATGTTAAAAACAAGACAATTGTTCCTTTGTCATACATTTATCTACGCCTGAAATTTATTTTGTTGACAAAACCATAAGTTGGGAAAATAGAAAGTGACCCTTTGGTAGGCATTTTGACTGGGGGCACCAAGAGATTTTAGCTAAAAAATTGAAGGTAATCTGATCAAATTCCCATCACGCGTGTGTAAACTACTCGAGATCATGACTATTGTCATGAACTAGGCATATGAAGTTACCAGTATGTCCAGGTAGTTGAGCTTCTTTGCTGGTTCACGATCTTTAGTAATTCTGACTGTCGAGCTTCAACGCTCCCCAAGACAATAGAGCCATCATAGGCCACAGAGTCACGGTGTTGGGATAAAGCAATAAGTAATTCTAATCACACCAAACATCGCTCAAAGTTTGATGAGTATGTATAAGACATGCATTCACAGAATTCGGAATAATTAAGTTTACATGTTAACATCCCAATGTTTGATTACATCCCAATGTTTGATTTGGTGTGAGGAACAGGCATGCCAATCAAACGCATGAGGTAGATTCGCTTCTCAATGTTACTGTTCCCTTCGAGCTTCGGCCTACGTCTTCTCACTTGGTTTATGAAGTCCGTGGCCATAATAAGTTCACATTATGAGCATGAATAACTAAGAATGGTTTATGAAGTCAGTGGGCATGATAAGTTCACGTTATGAGCATGAATAACCAAGAAAGAATCAATAATAAGCAGTTCAGGATTTATGAAGAAGCAATTGCAGTTCATTGATATAGATAAAAGTTTAAGGATGGCAAAAACATGTCGATGGATGATGATAATAATTAGCAGTTCAGGCTTTATCCTGGCCTTTGTGAAGTTTGCTGGGACTTCCTGGTATAACCAACATAACAATTCCAAGCAAATTTCCCTTATCATGCAAAGACAAATTCTAGGAGCCTTCGTAGTTGTCAAGGAATCAAGCAAACAGTAATACACTTGTGCAGCTGGAGGATTTCCATAAATAAATGAAACTCGCTAATTACATTTGTCTAAAACATTGCCAACTTTTCCCACCTAATAATGGGAACATCACCATCTTCAAGTCTACCACGTTCATGTACAAAATTCAAGAGCCAAAAATGACATATTGCTGATACGTGCTCCTTTGAGGTTCTCTAAAAACAAGACGCAAGCATGATAAGTCATTGTACGCCCAGCCTTACTCCTTAAAAGACTTGAGCAGCAGACGGTTGTAGACAACTGTCTTTCCAGACTTCCTTTTAAATGAAAAAAAAAAAACATCCACCAAATAATCAGATTGAATTGCGAACCAGAACGGTTGTACCTACAATTTGCACTCAGCATTTCAGCATTTTTCCCCTACCAACTTCAGCATCAGAATGTATGTTCAAAAACTTGCACAGATTTTTTCGAAAGTGATTTCAATGTTCCATCATAACTCTTCCTCCAAAAGATGCCTTGTAAAATAACCTAGAAAAACCCAGATCACTCCACAGGGCCCAGACAAAGTAAATACAGTCAGCCCCCTCGTCTCGTCCTTCTTTTCTTTGCCCCCTTTGCTAAGCAAATTTCATCAAAAAAACTTTCCCTTGCTAGTGGCTTCAACATGAATGACAATGACAATAAAAGCTCAATACTTTTCAGCAAATAGCATCTAGGATGATGCTGCCGGACTACCTTCACAGAATCCATTCACCAAGATCCTAAAAGAGATGACAGAACTAAAGCTTGAGAATCAGGCCAATAGGACTATGATCACTACCGGTGATATTAGGAAGGATGTACGAGTCATGAACTTTGTCTGCTATAGATTCTGAAACAAGAAAATAATCGAGCCGCCACCCTGTAGATTGCAAGAGGATAGTTAACAGGTGAGAATACCTATTTCCATATGCTTCATCTGATTAGACAACAATATGCATAATGACTCAATAAAAAGCAAAAGCTTGTCATTGCTCATATTATCACCATCACAGGAGAGAAGTGTAACATTAGATATATAATGTTCCATCAAGTAGATCTATGTATACCTTTATTTGTCTTCCTCCCACCATGCCGATAACCCCAATAAGTATAAGGGTTAATACCCTAAAAAACTCCAAACTGGTACACTTATGACAAATTTACCCCAAACTATTTTTTTGACCACCAAAAACCCCAAACTGGTACATATGTGACAGATCTACCCTCCGTTAGCTTCCGTTAGCTTCCGTTCGATTTTTCCGTTAATTTTGCTGACGTGGTTGCTGATGTGGCAAGCCATGTGGAAATTCATAAGTTTAATTCCATTAAAAACCTCAAACTGGTATATTTATGACAAATTAACCCCAAACTGGTATATTTATGACAAATTTACCCCAAGTTGGTATATTTACGACAAATTTACTCTAAATTAATTTTTTTCGATCATAAGAAACCTAAATTGGTACACGTGCGGCACATTTACCCTCTTTCAATTTTCCCAAATTTAACGAGTTGTGATGTCCAATCAATTTTATTTTCCAGATTACTCTAACATTGCCTCCTTATCATTAATACTTGATTTTTTTTTTCTTTTATTTGGGAAAATTGAAAGAGGGTAAATGTGTCGCACGTGTATCAATTTAGGTTTTTTATGATTGAAAAAATTAATTTAGAGTAAATTTGTCATAAATATACCAATTTGGGGTAAATTTGTCATAAATATACCAGTTTGGGGTAAATTTATCATAAATATACCAGTTTGGGGTTTTTAATGGTATTAAACTTATGAATTTCCACATGGATTGCCACGTCAGCAATCATGTCAGCAAAATTAACGGAAAAATCTAACGGAAGCTAACGGAGGGTAGATTTGTCACATATGTACCAGTTTGGGGTTTTTGGTGGTCAAAAAAATAGTTTGGGGTAAATTTGTCATAGGTGTACCAGTTTGGGGTTTTTTAGGGTATTAACCCTAAGTATAACCAACAACATGAGGATACTGTCTTCTAAAGGTATCAACAAAGCCCCTCGACAGGAAGTTGGTCTCAAAAGATTCCCCTTCTTCAATTGTAAATTTAGCACTTCTTTTATTTCCCTGGAGTCTCATGACAATCAGATTAATGACAAAAATAAGAAACATTAGACGTATTAAGAACTTCTATTTCGGGATGCCAAACAGCCTAAATTGTGATTTTTATCAACCCCCAACACAAAACCCCAAACACACCCCCTTCCCCTCTCCCCCAACAAAAACCCAAAACAAAATTCAGTTGTATGGAGGAAAAGCCTGATTACAGTCCTCTTCTCTGTTTTGGGGTTTTTCCCCTCCTTTTAAGTGGGGTGGAGGCATATGGTGTGGCCAGGACATTGTCCTGTGACAGTTAAAAAGCTCATGCAAATTATTAATGCACCTGGTCAATAAAAGGCAGAAAAGGCACATTGATTGTTTCCGTTACCGCAGGATCATAAATGTCTATTTCTTGATGGGCACAATTCAGATCGCCAGTCAAAATCACGGGCTTCGACTTTTCAAGTTCCTGTATTGCCAACAGCAAGCACAAATTTGAGTAAGAGATGAAACAATATTGCAACAGAATAAAAATGGTAGTCTATCGGAAAACCTTTATAGGTTGTAGAATTGATCCATGATATGGTGAATAATGACTCCAGAACAAAAGTCGAGATAGCTTTATCAAAAAACAAAAGGGCTACATAGTTCCTGAAATGTCATTGCCTCAATTTTGGCCGGGTCATTATTAGGCAACACGACTTCACCGATGCTTGCACCAGAATTTTTCTGCAGAAAAAATGAATGCTAAATGGTCAAGTCCCCAAAACAGGGGTGATAACTTAAAAAGCAAGAACCACTCACGCATGGGAGTTCACCTAATGTGAAGCGAGAGGCCTCATGAGAAAGATCAAAAGATACTTACTGACTTCAAATTTTACGCGAAAGACATGATTGTATGACCAATAAAATCCGGAAAAGTTCACTCTTTCTTTTTCATTTTACCACAAACCGGTCTGGATTTCTTCACAAGCAGTCTAAAACAACATGTCAAAGAACTTCTCAAAAAAGCAAGAACCATCTATCATCTTGTGCATTTGCAAATGAACCGAGCACTCCATCTTAATCTGACTAAAAGAAGAACTACCCACATGAAAGCATTTGAGAAAGACCAACATAATGGAATTAGGCGAGGGAGACGGACCGAGTTCTCTGTAGACCTTGCTTCTGCCGTCGATGGAGCTACAAGCCCGGACCATACAGCGTGAGACCGCGGATTTGTGCGGCTGCAAAGCCCCCCCATCTTGACCCAAAAGAAGCAGATTCTCAAGACCTTGCTCTTTGTTGAAGGAAAATTCTCAAGACCTCATGGTTTTCCATCAGTAATATTCACTTCCCTGCTCAATAATCTCCCTTGCAAGCATTTCGACTAGGGTTCAGGCGAAACCCCTGAACCCTAGTCGAAATGCTTGCCTCATGGATGAAAGAATGCACAGAGAGTCACACTCAGAGAGAGAGGCAGTACGGTCACGAGAGCATACCCGAGACCTCACCGAACCGCGAGGGAAGAACCGCCAAAAGCGAGGAGGTCGTGAGAGACGCGAGCGAAATTGGCCGTCGGGAGAGAGCGCGATTTAGGAAGGAGTCGCCGAGAGAATGGAGCCCTGAGATGAGATGAGGCCGTTGAGTGGAGAGAGAAAGGCCTTCGAGGGCGGTCTTGAGAGCGTCCACCAGCTTCGACCTGCACGCAACGAAACGAAACACGAGGAAATGCGGAGGTGGGTCAGCTCAAAATCAATCCGGCGAAATCGCGGACGGAAAGGCGGCAAGAGAGGGATCGAGGAGGGGAAGTTTACTGCTTGAGCAAGCTCTCGATCTTGCGGGACTTGTGCTCGATCCTGGAGATGATGGCCTCCGCGTTGTCCGCCTCCACGAAGTCGTCCGTCGCCACCATCATTCTGGCGTTACGGCGGCGAATGCTGGTGAGAGGGGTGGCGACCTCGAGGCGGGTGGACAGGCGGAGGTTCCTGGGAGATAGACGAGGGCGAGCCGGAACGCGACCGACGCGACGACCCATGTCCAGAACCCCGAACGCGCGCGCTTCTGCTTCTTCGTCTCCGTCTTCTGCTTTGTCGTTTCTCTCTCCTCCATTTTCGCTGTCGTGATTCAACGCGTTGGCGTCGAGCGCGTAGGCGGAGGCGGAGGAGACGGGGGCGACGGACTCCGACGCCGACGGAGGCAATCGGCGGAGGTGGAGGACCGTCGGCGTCGCGTTTCGCTGGAAGCAAGGCACGACTTCGCGGAGGGGGGAAGAGAGAGAGCAGAGCGAACGTCGCGAGAGAGAGGAGGAGGAGCGTCGGCGGTGTTGGCCTCAGCGTGGGAGCGATGGAAGCAACCAGCGGATGCGGAGGGGAGAGAGCGTGGGAGCGATGGAAGCAACCGGCAGATGCGGAGGGGAGAGAGAGAATGCAGGTCTCGATCGTTCTCTGTTTGTTCTTCTGCGAGGAGAGAGAAAGTGAGAGAGAGAAAATTGCAGAAAATTTAACTGAGGAGAGAGAAATCTTTTGGGCGGGAGTCATGACCTGTCTTTTCTCTAACCTAACCACAAAACGCCCACAACACCATTTCAAAAAGCGTTCTCCATTTCAATTTACAAGTAATTGAGGAAGGGCAACTTCTATAGTCTCCCAGAAAATGGATTTTCGTATGGTAACTTTCGGTAATTCTCCATAATTATATAAATACCACAACATGCATAAAATCGACATTATTTTACAATCCATAGAACAATATTTACACTTTTTTTTTTCCCATTTTTCAATTCAAAGGCGTGATTGAGAGGTGGTCATCCGTTCTCCCGGTCCTAAACTCGAAAAGAAGCATATCAGGGGCATGGGAAAATGGAGCGAAATATTAGGTTCAGAATCTCGGGTGCTTCAAATATGCGGTCCCACCCTGTGTCTTGTCGACGTGCTGGTTAAACCAGTCTCTCATTTCTTTCATGGGTCACCATCATCATTTTCAACCTCTCGGGATCTCCCCGGTCACCGCCATCATTCGCAACCTCTCTCGCCTCCATCGGTCCCTCCTTCCCTCTCTTCCTCGGCGTCACTTCGATCGCCAGGGAATTAGGAATTCACCTCTCTCCCCACTACCATCGCTCCCTCCATCCCTCTCTTTTCTCAGCGTTTGAAACCCAGCGCATCGCGACGCAAGAAGCCAAGGTATCCTTCGTTCAAGCACGCGCAGGTTTAGCTCAGAACCGTGTTCCTAGGCACTTCAAGACTTCTCATGAGTCGCACCACTACCGGCGCACTCGTACTCTTACCCGAGTTCATTGCCACCCAACTCCCTCCCCTTTCCTCTCCTCCCATCCCTGCAAAATCTTCCGCCTCCACCGTTTCCATCATCCTGCCGCCATCAACCTTTTGAGACATCCCAAAGCTCAGCTTCTGGCGTACGCACAACTTAGCAGCAGTGTTGCCGGTGGTTAGCTTTCCAAAGGGCTTTCAATCTTCTTTTCTTGTTCTTATTCAGGTTCAAGGAAAAAAAAAGGGTTTACAACTGTAGCTGGAAATTTCAGACCCCCCATACTGATATCACCCTTCACTTTGCTCTCTCCATCAGTTTCGTTCCTTTATGTGCGTCGAAGCTAATCTAAGACCAGCTCAAGCACACAAGTCCAAGAGAGAGATTAAGGGCCCAAGAGAGAGAAAATTATGGCTCAGATTGTCAACAAGGTATTGGTGCTACTGATCGGGAATGTGGAAAGACAGGAAGAACTTAAACCTGGGGATCACATCTATACTTATAGGCGATATGGCTTATACACCCATCATGGTTAGTGGTTCATCTTCCTTTTCTTCCTTTTCCATTATTGTTCTCGTGACATGGATATCTGAATATGTGGCTCAACTAAATTATCTTTTCTTATCTTTCATTGTTGGCCTAAGAACAGTAGTTGTATCTGCTTGAGTGATCATTTCAGGGTTCATCAAATCTCGCCATTCCAGGTTCCTACTCTGAGTTAACATTCGATAACATTTGCACTGTAAGAAACAATTGATGTTGAATTGACTTCTCCTTCAACAGTAACCTTATTTTCATTTGAAGGGCTGTTCAGACGGCTGATTTTAATCACACATGGATTTCCAAAAGAAACAAGTCAACAAACGATGAACAATTCACAAAAAAGAAAATGATAACGATAATCTTGTAAACCCTAATTGCTTGGTAACCTTGGAGAGAAACTCCTTGACACTCGCTAACATTTGCACAGTAAGGGACGATTGATGTTGAATTTGATTCTCCTCATCTGTTGCTTTGTTGTCATTTCAAGAGCTGTTCATATAGCTAATTTTAATCACACATGCATTTCCAAAAGAAATAAGTCAACAAACAATGAACAGTTCACAGAAAAGAAAATGATAGCAATAATCTTGTAAACTCTAATTGCTTGGTGACTAGAGAGAGAGAAACTCTATAACAAGCCAGTAATAGTCACTCTCTGGGGTTAACACGCTACCGATCTACCCAGAATGATTGAAACGCCCCCAAAGAAAGAAAAGTCTACAGGCCCCTTAAATCCCAAAGAGCCACCCTTACATTCGGCCACAGACATCAACTTATTTCTTTATTTTTTTAACCAAAAGAATCAACCATCAAAGTTCTTTTGTCTGATAGGAAGCACTATCTCATGGACATAAACATGGTCTTACATATTTAAACATATTAGATCATAGAGATCATTTCACTTGAAAATAGAATGGAGTATAATTTCTGCTAGATATAGCCATATAAGAGAGAGTATTCACACGGTAACCCATTTTTAATTAACTTCTAACACAAATAAATAGATGCTGGCCTGGCCCATTGGATAAATCTCATCGGCATGAGAAGGGACACACCCACAACTAATGGTTTTTAGCACTTCATGTCATTCAAGGTTGGACTAAGATAAAACTCCGATATCAAATCCGGGAGAGTACGAAGACGTGATAGGCGCTCGTTTTCTTTTGCCGAACTCATAATGAGACAATTCAGCATTCTTCATGCATACTTTATTTTGTCAACTTTTAGCAGAAATTTTCCATGACCCTCATGCCACTCCTCCCTGTCTCTCTCGTGACACGACTCTCCTATTTCTTTCTTCTTCATCGTCTTTTCTCGTTCGGTCGTCACTCTTTCTGAAAATTCTCCTTCACATTCTTATGTAGTCGAAATTAGTCGGTGTAGAAAACGTACCTCAATTAGATCACTTAAAATATTGAAACTTGTGATTTCTCATGATCGAAGTTTAATCTCTTAGTCCTTGAGTCTCCAACACAAAGATCTAACATCACGCACATAGCAAATTGCAGATCCCATTGCGGTAATCTACTGTTGCTCAATCCGCATTTTAATCCATCCAAACTTATAAAATATGATTCACTTGTGACCATCCTCTCTCACTCATGGTTCCGCATCTATTCACTTCCCATTCCCTTTGAACTAGTTGATTCTACGATAACTATTCAATATTGGTGGAATGATTTGCAAAATCTCTTCTAAGAGCTTGGCTAGTATAACAATTTGTAGGCTATTGTGAGAATAACAACTTATTGTGAACAACAAATTCGAAATAATGGATCTCATAATAATTTAATAACTATTTGTTATTTAGTTTTTTGTAATCCAAAATAAACTGTAATTCTCACAATATATTAAAACATGTCACCAAATCATTTCTCTTTTCTATATGTCACCCAATCATTTCTCTTTTCTATATTGCGCATACTCACGATTGGTTATAATAGGAATCTATGTTGGAGAGGGATACGTGATTCACTTCACAAGAACAGGAGTCGACAAGAAGTGTCTCGGTTGCTTTTGCCAAGAAGGTGAGAAATTCCATTTTCTACACTCATACGCTTATGGGCGGCCTCTGTTGGAGTATTGGATAAGGAGATGGGGGACTTGCACGACTTTACCCGATACCAAATTGCCCCAGGAAGTCGTGAACAGGGCTCGGGAACTTCACGAGGGCGACGGTTTTGGTGAGTATGACCTAATCAATAACAATTGCGAGCATTTCGCCACCTTTTGTCGAACTGGCCTACGGGCAAGCGCACAGACAGCTTGGGCTAGTGCTTGTGGGCGGAAGATCAAGGACGTCAAAGAATGGGCCATGGAGTTTCTGCAGACAAATTAAGTTCTAAGTGACTAAAAAATTCCACCACTCTTCCCTTCCCTATCTGTCTCTTTACTAGCAACTACTTTCATCTGTTTGAGAGTTATCGTCCGTCATCCAACCGTAAAAGGAATGAAACTTTAGTTTTGTATATCCAGTTTTGGACTGGAATGGGCAGCGACAGACATGAACCCGTGCACAGAGGAAAAACTGAGATAAGAAAATGTATGACGAGATAATGTGCCCAGAGTTATGTAGGGACTTCTGTCTGTTGGTGCTTGGTACTCCCAGTCAGACTTGCCAAAAGAAGGCAACTTCTAATTCTGAATGAATTCCTCACATTCAGATCACTTCACTTTGTTGCATTTACCAGATACATTCTTTTGGTATCCGAGAAACAATCAGAAAAACAAGACAAAGCGGAGTCACACTACTAGAATATCAAAAAGAGTTTGTTTCACAAATGCACAACTCCTTCCTTCTCAGTGATCTCTCTCTTGACAATGTTGTCGTTTATTTTGTTCTTCATTTTTGGCCATTGTGGTCATTTATTTTAAAACATGAAATAAGTGGCCTAGTTTTTCTTTACGGCGATCTCTCTCTCTCTCTCTCGACAACAGGAGTTCCAATTATAAAACATGAAATGATGACCGATCCTTTTACCGCATTTGATATTGTTCGATTCGGTCTTTTTGAGGAGTGGTAGGGATAGGATGCATCATTCCTCGCGATAGAAAGAAGACGGCATCTATGATTAGACAGCATTTTGAGGGTTTCCTGTGACTTGTGACAGTTATTGAGGGATGTCCTTTTTTTTTTTTTTCTGCAGAAGTTATTATGCCGGGATCCAAAAGTTATCCAGCATAAGTGGGGGAATGTTAATTGGTAATTGTTGCGACCTATTTTTTGGATGCATCACCTAAAACTAGGTTAATGGATTACTAAGTTTTAAATTTAGCTCGGACTCTTCCAAACCCATACCAATTCGTGACTTAAATCCAAAATTTTAAATATAAAAGATTATTAACTAGGAGTCACCATTAATCGGTTTATGGTAGGTCGATTAGACACCTAAGTAAAATAAAATGAGATTTATTTTACTCCTACGAACCAGAGACTAAGGGTACATGGACTTGGTTATATTATAATTTTCTAATGCCCTTTCGGTACCATTTCTTTTAATTTTCAAAATATTTTTGTAGGCAACTTGGAGTTATTTTAACCTAAATTATTATTATGCAAAAAGGTGATCACATAGATGCTCAAGCATTTAATAAATAAATTGCATCACACAAAACAAATAATTTTTTTTTTTGATTTTTCTTGAAAATTAGAATTCTTTTATAAAAATGCATTTCTTAACTAAATGACTTAATCTTATTAATATGCAAATTCTAATTAAATGGGCCTATTATGCAAACTAATTATTATGCTCCTCATGACCTAACTTCACTAATGAACAAATTTTGATTAAATAATCCTATTATGCAAACTAGTTAACATGCACCTAGTATTTTTGGATTTTTTTATTGAAATTTAGAATTTATAAAGATCCTAATTAATCTATGTAAAAAGGGATAATTTTCTAATTTATTATAGGGATTAATTTGACTTAAACCCTATCTTATCTTAGAAAACTTTTTTTTTTTAAAAATGAGATAATTAAAATGTGCGAACATTATCTAAAACCCTAAAAAAAAATTATTTAGGTCCAACCCTAACTTATTTCTAAAAATGCAATCCTAAGAAATTTCTAATTTAATAAACCTAAATGTCTATTATATTAAACCCTAATGTCCTATATGCTCATGCAATTTTTTGAATATTTTGATTTTTTTTTTTTTAGTTTCTTTTTGGTTTTTTTTATGCTGAATAATTGTTAAATTAGGGTTAAATCTAAACAATTAATATAATCACTAAATAAAGGATCAAAATAATTGAAAAAATAACATGTCGTCTCACAAGTTAAATTAACAATTATTCTAACCCTAATCATCACAACAACTCAAAATAATTAAAAAAATCTAGTCCGAAGTCTTACGGACCAAATTAAATAATTATTATGATTTAAATATTGAGATTCTACCAAAAAGCCCAAAAATTAAAAAGAATTAGAAAAATGATCCGATGTCTCTCGGATCAAATTAATAATTATATTAATTTCGGGCGAAATCCCTACGGATAATGCATACTAAATTCACAAATATTAACATCAAATATTACAACTTAAATAGATAAACTAAAATGAGATAAAATAGAACAAAATAAATAAAAGAAAAAGCTAAACCACCTAAAGAAAGAGGGGCTTGCTGCAGCGTTGATGGGCGCCGGACGGGCAGTACAGGTTGCTGCAGGTCATAGGTTGCTGCGCGGCGACGCTCGCGGGTGCTGGTACGCGGAGGGAGCAGGGCGCCGCGATGAACTCAAACTATCGGCGAAGGGAGAGCAACGAACAGGTGAGTTACTTCGGGGTAGGCGTTCGTGAGTCACTAGCAGAGGCGAGAGCAACAGATCTGGACAAAGACGGGGCCGGCGGCGCCGAGGATTGAGGCGCAGTGCTACACGTCGAGGGGCAGAGCCGGCGGGATGACGATGGCGGAGGGGCAAGCCGCGGGTTGAGCGGGCGCTTCGCAAGCGAAGGGGAAGCTCCGGTGGCAATG
Organism: Eucalyptus victrix; assembly: GCA_016097545.1. Classification (NCBI taxonomy): domain Eukaryota; kingdom Viridiplantae; phylum Streptophyta; class Magnoliopsida; order Myrtales; family Myrtaceae; genus Eucalyptus; species Eucalyptus victrix. The sequence goes on from CM027842.1 coordinate 53,707,353, forward strand.
GGCGGCGGGCGTTCCGGCGTCGGGTTGCAGGCAAGGCCGCAGCCGTGAAGCTGCAAACGTCAGCTCGGTGCAATGATGGGCAGGGGCGTCGGCTAGGGCGCTGGTTGTTGCAGGTGGAGAACGGCGTGCGGCTTCGTGGAGAAGGAACCCACGAAGAAGAAGCACAGTGCACGTCTTTTTCTTTTTTTCTTTTTTGTTTTTCACTCTATCACCTCACGTCACTCAGGCCTCTCTCTGTCGCTGCACTCACTGCCTTCACGTCTTTTCTCAGCTTTCTCTCTTCTCTTTTTTGACTTTTTGACTTTTCGCTTCTCCGAAGCGTTTTCTTTTGTGTTGCTCCTTCCAAAGAACGAATTCTCTCAATTTTTTCGAATATTCCTCGACCAAAGCCCCCCTTTTTTCCTCACGAATTTTTTCTCTCGATTTTTCTTTGCTCTGAAAATTTTTCTGAATTCGCTCCCCCGAGTACTGTGCAGATCAACCCCTTTTATAGTGGTTCCGATTGGCCGCTTTCTATGGAAAATTTTAAACTTCCATCTTATGTTGCAAATCGGAGCATGATTTCGCAATCGGCTCGATTTTGCATCGATTCCTTCCATTTTATCAAAATCATTGTCATTTGTTCACCTGATTTTAAAATTTTTGCTGCATTTAACAAAATTCGGACATCCATCAGAATTCCATATTTCCTTGCATACTTCAATCAAATCAATTTCCCTCATTTTCATTTTTTTTCTTTTTATTTGTTCAAAATGCAATTTTATTTTTCCAAATTTAGGTGTCAATAGTAATGATGCGAAACTTTCGAAATCAGATCCTGACCACCTATATTTGATGATGTTGTGGCCCATCGGGATGTCTTTTGTAGTTATGAATCCCTGATAGGTAAACATCGTTCTAAACTAATTTCATAAGTATTCTATATGATATATAACATTTTCCTCTTCGATGGCTGGTTCATATAGTCACTTGTTTAATTAGCCTACAAGAACAGGGAAGGAAGAACTTGGCCCGAAAGGTTTATGATGGGGCCACAATTATTTCGTGACAAAAGGTCGGGTTTTTTTTTTTTTTCCTAGCCTCAAATGCAGCTTGCCTTACTGTGTGATTAAGGCGTCAGCCCTAGAATCCTCGGGGAGTTTTTGGGTCGTGACTTGAGCATTGAGCAGACTTGAGCTACTCAGCAACATTCTTAAGCTCAAAGAACATGGCCGGTTCCGGCCTAACCATGGCGGCTTTGGCTTAGTTTCTCTTTCTCACACACCCACACACACAATCAACATGGGAGACTGTGAACTTTAGGCATGGATAGGTTAGTTCTATTGAACATCTCGCATCACTTAACAATAAGGTTAGTATGCTCTTTATATACAGCCGGTTCCTTCCACCTGTTAACTTAAACTTTTGGATTATACCTTCTAAAATGATATCAAAGTATAGGGATAAGACCCATGTTAATTAAATTCCACGTACCACTCCTAATCTAGCTTGCATGCAAAAGGTGATGGATTCATATGTTCTTTGTATACGTCGTCTCTTTAAGTTGGACTTTCTCAATGAGTCCAACATGAGCCAACAAGTAAATCCATAAGCCAACCTAGTTCGCACCCAACTTCTTTGCGGCCCAGTTGACACTTGGACTAACTAACGACGAAAGTGAGAAATGCAGCACACAAAACAAAAGTGCGAACGATTCCCATCAAATCCATTAACATGAAAAATTATTAGCTCTACAACTCAACTACTTTTCCCTTCTGCAGTAACTGTCTTTCTTTGCTCTGCAAAGTTACAAAATCTATGAGTCTCGTTATTAGTATCGCATGAAGCAATTATTGTCAAAGTTTGTCAAAGAAATGCCACGCCAGATTCATATTGAGAAAAAAGACTGCAATGTTTCTTCAAGATTTCAACGATGCCTTGTTTGGACGGTTCGGCAACATCCAAACCATTCACCTACCAATTCACAAAGCCCATCATATACTCGGGCGCTGCATAACCATAAGTTCCAATAACCTGCGTCATATGTGATATGTCTTCATCCAAACCCTTCTTTGCCACAATCTATGGAATTCCTATGTTTGTTTTAACTTCGTTGAGATCCCTAGGATTATTTTTTTAAAGACCACTATTTCCATAATTCATCCTATGATCTTTCCATGGTAGGGTTTTGCTCTCTAGACTTTAGAATCTTTGTGAGGATCTGATCCTTGAGGTTACCGACTTTGACGTATTATTACAAGAAATGGGTGCATGTAGGAGCCAAATTGAGTAAACTCGTTGAACTAGATGGGCCGCCAGTGAGATCTAAGTGATCCAATGTATGATATGCTATGGACTCATGTGTGTCGGGAGTATGTAAGTATTGCTCTTTTAAGTTCTTCCGATTCAATGGAAGTCGGGACGTTAATATTAAAGAGTGAAAATGTTCGTGGATGGTCACGTGCCGCAACTTCTGACTTTTTCATCTGGGATAATCAGAAGATGGTAAACCAGTGTACTTCCTAAATCTAATCCATAGATAGTATCTTTGAGAGATGTCCAGCCTATATTCTAACCTAGCAGAAAGTGTATTCTTTTTATGATACCTGTTAAACTAATCATCTCCGCTCAAAAGCGGTCCAAAGAGCGAAATGATAGCATATTGAACAAGATCGGAGGAGAAATTTGAATTTGTGGAGAGAATGATTTGGAAAGAGTAATGACCCGAAGATCTAAAACTCATTTGACTATCTGGGACAATTGACGATTTGTTGTAGGACCAGCATTCAGTTAAGTGTGCGAACGACAATGTCTACCTCTCCCAATGGTAGAATCAAGGATAGCGGAGGATGGATTGATTGAAGAAGTTGGTTACTTACTATAACACGTAATTCAGGCTACACTTGTTATGCAACAAATATTTTCCTAGAAAATATTTTCCGACGTATGGATTGCTTAGTAAAATGATAACACGGAATATCTTTCCATAGTCAATGAAAAACCCACACTTAAATTCAAGAAAAATAATTTCCTTTTCTATGAATCAATAATCATCTTTTATATTGACTAGGCATCGACTCTTGGACCAAAAACCTCGATGCTTGAAAATATAGTCTCTAAACTTTAGTCAAATGTACGATGTTATCCTTAAACTTTTAATTTTTTTCAATACAATCCCTAAACTTTTGGTACATGTTCAATTTAGTTCTCAAACTGTACGAAAATGTTCAATATTGTCATTCAATTAATTCAAGTTTAGAAATAACGTTGAACATTTTCAAGGAAAATTGTCCAAAAAGTCTTAAACCTATTGCACTTTTGACAATTCAATCATAACTCTTTTATTTTGCCAATTTGCTGGAATTTGTTGACATGAATGCTAGCCATCCTATGTGCCATAGCAAGCACCGATGTAGAAAAAAATTATTATTTTTTAAGTATTTTTTTTTCAAAATTTTTAGAACATTTTTTTTTAAATTAATTTTTTTCCCCTCTCTCTTCTTCCTCTGTCAGTCACCTAGCCTCAGGCAACTAGCTAGAGGTTGCAATCGGTGAGGGTTGGCCTCACTAGGATCTAGTGAGGGACAACCTCGTGGACCTTGGGCAAAGCTCGCTGCTGGTCAGGTTGACCCTCACCCTCACTCAAAGCAAGCGAGGGGTGACCTCGCTAGCCACGAGCGAGGCTCACTCACTCTAGATTCGGTGAGGGCGAGCCTCGCCTAAGGCTTGCGAGGCCGTCCCTCACCAGATTTAGTTCCTAGCAGGCCAATCCACACTGGTCGTACCCTCTAGTCAATCGCTAGAGGTTGGGTGACTAACAAAGGAAGAAGAGAGATGGGAAAAAAAAAAAAACAGAAAGAACAAATTTTAAAAATTCGAAAAAATATTTATAAAATAATAAATTTTGTTCACATTATCATTAACCATGCCATGTCGGACGATTGGCACCCATGTTAGCAAATTCGGACTAAAATTGATCAGACGGACTCAATTGGCAAGTGAAAAGGTTTAGAACTTAATTGACGAAATTGAAAAGTTCAGAACTAAATTGACAAAAGTATAATAGGTTTTATGACTTTCTGGACAATTTTTCTAATAATTTCATGCAGTCCAGAGACTAAATTGAACATGTCACTAAAGTTCATGGACTACGTTGAAAAAATTAAAATTTCAGGAACAATATTGCACATAATTTCTGTCATTTACCCAATTGGGTATTATCCTTTGCCCCAAAAGGTAAGTTGAGTTCTTCGTTGATACAATTTTCAAGAAGGGTTCTCTCTCCCTTAGCTTTGCTCTCTCTTTCGCTTACCTCTTCATCCCTCATGCATTGGCTTAAGCGTCGAAGTGTCCTTCTCAAACCAAGCCTGGAGGTTTCTCTTACTTTGTGGCGTACAATGAGGTCCGGTCCTTTGGAAGTTTGAGCAAGCTTGGCAGGACCTAGGAGACCGCGCATTAGCAAGACAAATGTCAAATGAAATTTAATTTAGGCTTATAGCAGGACCAGTCCATTAGGTAAATAAGTTCTCTACTTATACAAGAAGAAAACCTCATTATAATCAACCATGATTTCTAGACGCATGACATGCATACTTCGACTTATCAAGCATCTAGGGTTATGAATGAAGATATATCAACGATTTGATTTATATCCACCATCAGAAGAAAAAAGCAATTTTTATGATTCCATTTAAGGTCTTTCTGATGTGAGATTGTCTCTTACAAAGCCCAACCCCTTGAACTCGATTTGCATGTCTACAATAACATGATAAAGTGATCAGTTTGGGTAAACCAGCCTCATTTGGTGACTTGGGCCTAAGAACTTTGGGGAGGCCCGATCTTAATCCATCGAACTAATCTTAAAAAAAACAACAACAACAACAACAAAAAACAGAAAAAATCGGTTATCAAGTTTGGACAATATACAAGCGCATTATGGAAATTGCAAGAGCCACGCATGACAAGCATTTTTTTTCCATTTCCAAAGCAAAGCAAAACAGGTCAAAATTAATCTAGCAAAGCAACCTTGAATCCTTAAGAAATAGAAAATCCGGCACACTAGAGAAATGCGAACGAACTGAAATGATATTAATTCAAAAGTGAATTACTACCGAATGGAATGCACCTATTTATAGCGTGCCATTAGCTCTCCTGCTAATGCGGATTAATCTGAAGCTTTTCTTCTCGTGCATGGACAACAGCCTGGCAAATCCTAATCTTTTATTAAACCTGTGAAAATAACCGCTGGGAATCTCTGTTAATCTCAGAACTAATCCAAGTCAATGGAAAATCCTGAAATAAAAGCAATGGTCAGCTTTTTGAAACTTGGTGGAGAAGTCAGGAAGTTAGGCATATAAAAAGGCTCTTGTCGGCACTAATAATTACTCAAATCCACGCTCTCTGGTCGAAAAAAGCATAGAAACTATCCAACCACATGTCAAATATATTAAAAAAAAAGAAAGGAGAAACGTAAGTAATGGTTCATATATACGTATGCAGCTCTCTCCAAATATCATGACAATTTTCAAATGGCGAGAGTGAGGATCAAACTTTCCAACACGCAAAACCTTTGAAAATAGACTGTAGAAAATGTGCGGGCTTAACGCTATCCACATGTAATCTATCGATCATCATCGCTAAGAAGCCAAGCCCCACCGTCCATTAAAGCCCGCAACCATATTAAGAAATAATATCCGCTGTCCTTGATTGACTTAATAATCGACTTATGCATGAAGAAATCTAATGGTTTAACTTGACTTGGTCTCTAGCGTGGGACAAATCCAACAGATGTTCGGGCCTGTCTTTAAGTAAACAGACCACCTACGAAATTGTCAATAACCGCCGATGACATATGCATTCATGCATGGTACATGTCCACATGACATTACTCGTACCAAACTTCCAGAAAAAAAATAAGATTTTTCTGTCCATATCCGTTATTGTTTACCTTCTGCGTATGAACTTATGGGTGCAGCATACGATGCAATTCCTAAAAAGGCACCATCTCATGATAATTCACAGAAAGAAGTTGTTTTTCTTCGCTCCAATAGATAAATCAGTTCTTTAATTATACAGAGAAAAAAAACCTAATTGTAATATAGCATAACTTGTAGACCCATGATATGTATACTTCAATTTATCGAGCATCTATGTGTTATGAATGAGTAAATGTTTCATGATTTGTATTTTGTCCACCATCAGTAGAAAAAGCTCTTTTTTTTTTTTTTTTATGATATATACTATTTTGCCTCTTGTAACGCCTTTTGGGTGGTCTAGAAGGGTCCTGGACCAATCTTTCCATGTCGTTTTTCTTTTGTGTTTAATGCAAACTTCTAACGCCATAATCAATTGTAGGAACTCCAAGTCCAAATTACATTGGTTATTATGAAATAATAAGAATGAATAGAACGAGAGGAAATTGAACATTTCAGCAGTGGCTAAGTGCAGATTCTAGGTGGAAGTGATAAATAAAAATCACGTCAAGTGCGACCATCGAAGTTAAGATATTTTCTATTTATAAACTACTTCTAACTTTTTGCTTAAGATTGGTAACCTAGAGTTGAAATATTTTGAAATATCTTGGGTCAAAAGATATGGAAATCTTGTGTAGGAGCCGGTAACATTTTTCCTTAGGTAATGATCCGAGCCGTTTCTCTTTTGACAGTGAACCTTGCCTTCCATCCTCTTGCCTGACCTTCCTAGCTATATGTGCGTAGCGATCTCACATGATGGAAATGCAGAAAGTTGTATTCAGCTTGATTTTGTGCCATAAGTTTTCTAAGTGATCTAGATATGCTATGAGGAAGTTGGTTTCATTAATGAGTGATTTCCACATTCTTGTGATGACAATGAAGTGGAATTATAGATATATCGATGGGCAAGATCTCACTTATCCCATTCTTCGAATTATGTATTGAGTTCCACTAACTCGAGTTACATTCAAATCATGTGGCTTTTATCATGCTAGCTAATATCTCACGTGAAATTTTGGATTTTATCTTGTAGATAAAGAAAAAAAAAAGGAAAAGAGAAAAGCTTAGGGTATTGTAGCCATGGAATCCTCGTATCATAGTATTATTAAGCAGAGATGAGCATACTCTTTTGGTTACATTTGCTTGATTGGGGAGCTAATGCAAGCAAGCCCCTTTCATTGGCTGAAAAGCAACGGACTTGATTGGGTGGCTAATAATCTATCGAACATCATCTCTAGGTCATCTCTGGCCATGCTCAATGCCCACGTCAACTATCAAGATATCAAATGAAAAAGAAGAAAAGAGGGACGCACGTGGGATTTGGAGAATTTAGTAAAGGCCGAAACTCAAGAACAAAACAAAACGTGAACCTAAGTGACTTGTCACGTCAAATTTGAACCCTCCAAATTCAAACCCTCCCTTTTCCGCAATTGATTGATCCTTTGATCAACATGATTTTGGAGATGAGCAAAAGAAAATAATACTTAACCAAAATATCCGAACGTCACTGCCGTTCGTGTTAGTGATTAATAAGATGGCCCGCCAGGGATATACCGATTATGGTTCGGCGGAGCGCGCGAACGATATCCAGCTTTTTGACCTTTTAGAAATTAGAAAGATCTTCGCGAGGGGTCCGTCAATTTTTTGATCTAGAAACAAGTCTTGCTTTTACCTTTCTTGTATGACTCAACAACGTAAGACAAACTCAGCCACGCGAATTTTTATCGCTTACGCTATCATGTCATCATTATCATGTCAGACTTGCATACGTTGCCTTGCTCTTGAAGTCTCAATTCCCACGAGTGCTTGCCCCACACATGTGGTGTTGATTTTTTCTAAACTCTTAAGAAGGCTTTCCCATTTTAAGAAAATAGTCTACGAAATCTCAGTACAATCTCATTAACAATTCGTATGTATATACATACAAATGAATGGCCCTTTTGTTTTTTCTACTAGGGGTGCGATAATTGACGACATACTATATAATTGAATGGCCCTTTTGTGCTTCATGGCGACTGATTGGAGGATGATGTATTCGGCTTTTAATTAATCTTTTACTTATAAGCACATCATGGGAGATTATTAATTGCCATGAATGCAGACTTTTCAAACCAAGTCCCAAACATCATAGCACCTTTCTCATGTGATGATGTCTTTAGGAAGAAACCGGTTTTTTAATTACCTTTTGAAAGCTCAGTGTAATTCCCTAAACTCTCAGCAACCACCTTTGATATGCCAATTTCTTTTCGTGATCTAAGAAAACGTGCTCGTCAGATCTGAGTTTTTTTTCTTTTTTTTAATTAAAGTAACATTTTATTCATTTTTAGGGAAATACTGGCCGTTTTTTTTTTTTATATTAAAATCGCATGACCTCAAAACATGATTGAACTAAGTCAATGGCATAAGATTCTACGTGTACCAATTTGTCCTCGTTTAGGGAATACTGTCCAGCAAATTGTGAGGAGACATCGAAACAATATCCACACTGGACTGAAAAATTACTATATCCATTCAATGTACTTATCTTGGATCCTACTTGAACCACTGAGTTATGTTGGTGCTATACTAAATTAAATACGGGTGGACTTTGTTAATTAAACAGTGTGGATGTATACGGATGCATCAAAATAGATTCTCCGCTAATTGGAAACATTGGTCAGGAACAGCAACGGCCAACATGTCGTGCTTACCCGGGGACGACACGATTGGACCCATATCGAGCTCAGCCCTATAAATTAGATGTCTCTTCCTCTCCTTTTCACCTTCATCCTTCTCTCACAATTCCAAAGAATTTCGACTTTCTAACAAATTTCATCTCGTGCGTACGGCGAAATGATTTGCTCTACCTCTGTAGATCATGTCCTAAGAGTCATGACCATATTTAGCTGGCTCTCTGGCTTCTATACCTCTATTCCAAATACTGCGAAAAGCAGTATTAATCTTTTTTGAGTCAATAGTCAACCTCTCCCTTTTTCAATGGATCAGAGGCCCAAAAAGCCACGGTGGAAGATTTTTTCAACCATCCACCACCGATTATTGTCAAATTAGGGTTTGATAAGAGTTCTTTTCGCGTGTTTCTATTCTCCTCTAGCTGAGAAATGGTGAAACGTGGACATACTGGAGGAAAAGCTGTAACGTATTCAAGTATTAAGAGTTGTATAAGTGCCGTCGATCGAGTGTTTTCTTCCATATCGAAAACGGTGTTTTCATTGTTTTGGAGAAAATAATCATATTACAAAATCTCACGTAGGTCGTGTCTTTTAGAACGAAATATTCTCATATGTCTGCCAAGTGACATGTCCCTTGTCCAAATAATATGAAGTACTCTTTACCTTCAACAACGTATACCCCATTTCGTTTCGCCCAAGACTTTCCCAGCATATGCGGCAGCCGCAGTCAAGAATCAAGAGCTGTATTCACTATTCATGAATCAAGTTTCTTTGGTTCAAGATTCAGTCAATTGAAATTCACAAGTCTACAAATGGATACATCGGCTTCAATTAAGCAAATTTGAAGACTGTTCAAGGACTTGTTAGATTAAAGTTCAAGGGCTCGATCGGAAGGAAAAAACATGATAGTTTTGGGGACCAAAAGTAGTCCTTTTGCCTTTCAATAAACAGAAGACACGGCGTAGCCAAAATTAAAGCTTCTGCATGTTGGTATGACTATATCGGAGACTTTTGGATGTTGGTAGGACCATACTGGAGTGCCAAAGAGTAGTGCCACCAGATGTGAATGGGGTTAAGGATGAAAACGAAAGCTTAAGAGGGAAAGAACACGTTCATGCACGTTCACGTGCCGCAACTTGACTTTTTCGCGTGAAATGTAATCAAACTTAATGTGTAGTTTTATGCCTAACCTCTTATTTTACGTGGGTGCGGGTGAGAGATTTATTGTATAGATAGCAACCTCGCAAAAAAAATATATGGGTCAAAAGCTACCTGCAAAGCGAAATGGAAAGCCTATGGGGCAAGACCGAGGAGAACTTGGAATATATTGGGTGGAAGGATGATTAGAAAAAAGAATTTGAAAGCAAAATGCAGCTGGAAGCAATATCAACCTCACATTTATACTAGTGGTCCATGATCAGTTCCAAAAAATGTGTATAAACCGCCCTTTGTTAACCCATATTTGTATGGTAATTGCAATAAAATTGCATTTTTAATGGGGTTTTGGTCAGATAATTTTCCCAGCCGTGACTTTGTCAAAACACATTCAAGAGAGAACAAAAGCGAACGACCTTATCCCACCCCCTAAAAAGTCTCATAAAGTAAAACCATCACATGGATTCAATCCGTTCTTTCTCATTTATCTTCCCCAACAACAAGGACAAAAATCATCATAATCACGGCCCAGCTCGCATGGCCACTCGGAATGCTAGTGGTCAAACGGGACACGGTAGCTCCCCTCTGGGATTGAAGAACAAAAAGGAAGAAAACTAATGTGACTTGACCAATGGCACACGCAACGGCCTGGTAATTATTCCCGACATAAGATTTCACATCGGGACTTAACATTTGAGTTCGTCCCTTTACTCTGCTAAAGCTATACGTGAACAAACTGTGTATGTGTACGCTGATTAAGCCTGTTCTTTTTTTCTTTTTTTTTTGTTGGTGGGGGGGGGTAATAGATATTCCTTCTTGCACAACCACATGCATATGATGATATATACATCCTCGCATTTCACATAATCTTATTGCAATTTTATTGTAATTTCTAAACAATATCTCATGTTTCTTTAAATTTAGTACCCTTCTTCTCATTGAAATATTAAAGTACGAGGTCGCCAATATTTCAATATTATGACATGAATGTCACTATTGAAGATAATTTTGTACATTGGTCAAGACTCAAACTTAAAGAGAATCTTCCCAACCAACCAGTCAACTATCAAGAAAATTTATGTTTCTTCAATTTCCGATTGAAATTGTTAGTGGGCATCACAGAGGTTAACGAGTAGATTGATCAAGAAGTTGAAAGTTTCGAATTCCTTTTGAAAATAACGTTTTTTATTTTTCAAAGTTGCTAAGGAATAGACTTTATCACAAAAAATTGTTTTATTATTCATAAACAGTATCGGTTTTTTCTTCTTCTTCTTTTTTTATGCCTCTTCCCTTAGCATATATCTTCTCAAATGGGTCATGTCACAATTGCTCATTATAGTTTCACACCATCATTATCATTTTATAATGAAGGTTTCCAAGGCAACTCAGCCAACTCATTATTCTAGAATTCCATATGCTTTTTCAGGAACAAGAGTCGTGTTGCTTTATTAAACCCTAAAATGTCTCCCGTATTTAAGAAAATAGTTAGGAAAAAATCTTTGTCCGATCTAATTAAAAACTAAAAATTGGATGCATTTTCAGTCATCTTCGCATTAATCAACTGCATTTGTCTTTGCAGCGGGAGCACGATAGACGACACACTGTAAATTGACGGGCCCTTTTGTGCCTTTAAGTTGACTGATTAGAGGGTTTTAATTAAGCTTTTACCTATAAGCGCACGAGATATCGTGCTATTTATTTTCATGAGTGCAGACTTTTCAAACCAAACCCCAAACACAGCACATTTCTCAGCCGAGCTTCACGACCCTACATGTGTGCATGTGTGTACCTTTATGTGTCTATATATACGCACATATTTACATGTAGCGTTTTGGGGAAAATATCAAATAAATAACAACATATAATTTAGAAACAATATGAAATGGAAAAAAAGAAAACGGAAGTGCAGTTGATTTAATAGAAATTAAAAAAAAAATGGAGTGGTTGAGAATGAGACTATGATTGCACCCTTTACTGAGGAGTCTTCTAAAATCAAAGATCTGACTTTCATGTGTTAAATTTCCCTGTGCATCTTTCTGTCCATCTCTCTCTCTCTCTCTCTCTCTCTCTCTCAGAGTCACTCATGGATCACCCGTCTCGCTTCTCCGTGATCATCGTCAGGCGCCTGCTGATTGTGACGTGACCCATTTGCATCTAATCATGGAAAATCAGGTTATATTCACATCATATGGCTTTCATTATTATAGTTGATAAACTTATGCAAAACTTTGGATTTTGTCTTGTAGATAAGGGGGGAAAATGCTTAGGCTATTGTAGCCATGTAATGGTCATATCATAGTAATATTAAGCAAAGATGAGGATAGTCTTTTGGTTACATTTGCTTGATTGGGGGCTAATGCAAGCAAGCCCCTTTAATTGGTCGAAAAGCAACGGACTTAATTGGGTGGCTAATAATCTACTGAACACCATCTTTAGGCCATGCTCATTCCCCATGCCCATTCCCCATCTCATCTATCAAGAAATCAAATGAAAAGAAGAAACGAGCGACCCTTGTGGGATTTGGTGAATTTAGTAAAGGCAAAACTCAAGAACAAACAACCGAAATGACTTGTCACATCAAATTCAACCCCACCGTTTCTTTTTCGCGATTGATTGATCCTTTGATTAGCAACCCATTTCTTACTTAGTTACAAATAAGGTATCATCAAAATCGAGGCGTATGCAACACGGCAATTTCAAACGTGTGATTTTACATTCAACATGATTTTGGAGACTAGCAAAAGAAACATAAAATAATGCTTAACCAATATATCCGGACATCATTGTCATCCATGTTAGTGGTTAATACAATGGCCTGCTAGCCAATAAAAAAGGCACGACACATTCGACTGGGGTTCGGCGGGGCTAGTAATTGATAGCCGGTAGCTTTTTGACCTTCTAGAGATTAGAAAATTCTTCGCGTGGGGTCCCTCAATTCCGTGGATCTCTAAACAAGTATTGTTTCCGGCTTTCTTGTATGTTTCAACGATATAAGACGAACTCAACCATGTGAACTCTTAATGTTTCTAGACCTGCATATGTTACCTTGCTCTTGAAGCCCCAATTCCCACTAGTGCTTTCCCGACACGGGTGGTGTTTTTTCTTTAAGAAAATAGTCAGCGAAATCTCAGTCCGATCTAATTAACAATTCATATGTATCTACATACATATGAATGGCCCTTTTGTGCCTAATCAAATACATCTTTTCCTAGTAGGAGTGCGATAGTAGACGACATACTATAAAATTGAATGGCCCTTTTGTGCCTAATGGAGACTGATTGGAGGGTGAAAATATATTCGGCTTTTAATTAATCTTTTACTTATACGCCAATGGAAGATTATTAATTGCCATGAATGCAGAGTATTCAAATCAAAGCCCCAAACATCATAGCACCTTTCTCATGGGATGTTGTCTTTAAGAAGAAACCGGTTTTGTTTCTTACCTTTTGAAAGCTTAGCGTATTTCCCTAAACTCTCAGCTACCACCTTTTATATGACAATTTCTTTTTGTGATCTAAGAAAAGGTGCTCGTCAGATTTGAGTTTTCTTTTTCTTTTTGTCAAAGTAACATTTCATTCATTTCCACGGAAATATAAGAGAGAAACATCACAGTCCAATTACAAACAAAGACAAATCCCATATGACTGTAAAACAAAATCAGCTCCATATAACAAGAGGAATCATTAAAATAAAGTTAAGAGTCACTTGCTCAAAAAGCGGATATGAGATTTCTTGATACTAAAATCAGCAGTCAATTAACGAATCTATCTTTAGTATTAAGTACACATTGAGATCTCCATCTATTGCTACGGTTTTACCTTTTGACGGTGCACACCTAGGTTTGCGATCCCAACGCCATTATCATTTAGAAAAACAAGATTGAACAAGCATAGATTTGGCATTTGTTGCCCCTGCTCCTCAAGCACCACTATCCACAAGTGCTTGCCGGACACGTGTGGTATTGTTTTATATGTCATCCCTATCTAAGAAAATATTCTGCAAAATCTTAGTCTGATCTAATGAACAATTCATATGTATGTACGTACGGTAGTCTTTGATATCTAATCAAATACATTTCGTCCTTGTAGTGGTACGAATATAGGCGACACACTATAATTTGAGTGGCCGTTCACATTTATTGTGTGAGTTGCATGATTACACATGCGTGAAAAAGTACAAAAAAAAGTCATATATCTATCATCTTGATGTAAATTCAATTATAAACCCTTTAATTGGATCAATTTAGTTCTTCATATTTTTGCATTTAAGCCAATTAAGTCAATTCGGCCAATTTTGATTGGAAATCACCAATATAGACGCATGTCGTTCTACGTTGTGCAAGCGATACTAACAATGACTTTTTGTTTTAATAATATTTTAAATCTATTATAATTTAATGGTTTTCCTCTTCTTCTTCTTTTCTGTTTTCTTCTCTTTACTTTTTTTTTAGGGGAAGGAGGGCTAGCAAGGGTCCCCGGCTTTGGGTGAAGGCCACAACACCCTCGCCTCACTCAATGCCCTTGCTGGCCACAATGAGAGCGTCATGCCTCTTGCCCCAGATGAGGCCATGATGCCCAAATCGGGCGAGGGCCATGATGCCTTTGCCTAGTGTCGCAAGCCTTGTCGGCCCTCGTCCTAAACAAAATAGAGAGAAGAAAATAAAAAGATAAAAACCATGAAAATTTCAAAATATTATTAAAAAATGTTAATGTGAGTTTTGGCCCGCTATCAATCTCTAGCTAAAATTGGCTAAATTGACTCAATTGACACAAATACAAAAGCTTCGACTAAATCGGTTCAATTGAAAGTTTTATAACGGAATTTGCACCAAGATTGTAGGTTTATGACTTTTTTCGCACTACCCCGTACATATATACATGTGTGTACATGTCTCTCTCTCTAAACAATATAATAAAGTGAGGTGTTAACCCTTAACTTTACTGCATTGACTTACTTGTGATATAGCAAGTACGAGTACCTAGAGGGGGGGTGAATAGATATATAAAAATTTTCTTGAAGATTGCACAATACTTAGACAGTTGAAGGATTTGCAATAATTAAAAATTAATCGTAAGACTGAGTAAGGGAAAGAGAGAATTGAACACGCGGTTTATAGTGGTTCGGCTTGATTCAAGCCTACGTCCACTCTTCTGCACTGACAACCGATTGGCTGGATTTCACTATAATCAAAGAGATGTTACAGTGTTGATCTTCCTTGATTTCTAGGTGTAGATGATCTACCACACTTGCTCAAGGTGTCACCAAGTATAAACACTCTCTGTGTATACAATTTCGCTCGAACAGTATCGACTAACAATCAAGGTTCTTCATACTCTGGAATTTTTCTATCGATCACACTCCTAAAACAACTAGAACGTCTTCCTTTTATACTCCTTTATGCCATCATAGCCGTTGGCACTTACCAAAGGAATTCCTCCAATCTACCCGTTGGACGTAATCAATCAAGAAGATCATCCGAGCTAATTAAGGAATCTGATGATAGCCCATCAATCCTGTTCGCCCATACAATCAGGATCTTGGTTTCCAAGAATAGAACATTCCAAGAATATTTCGTCGACCATCGGATCTTCAATTGATCTTAGATAAGAATCAAAGAATCCGAAATATCTATCCAACCAAAGAATCTATTCCAGAGGATAGGATCGAATCCTCAACCATACTCTTCGGCTTTGGATTTCCTTCGTCACTGGATTAGAAAGACTGTCAGTGAGAATAGACTTGAGTCTTGAGTCTTGAGAATACAAAGTCTTCAGACTTTAAACTGTCGGTCTTCAAATATCCAGACTAGACTGATAGAAATGTTTTGTCAGCTTCAAAATATTCTGGAAAGATTTCTCCAACAATCTCCCCCTTTTTGATGGTAACAAAACTTTCTTGTAGATTTGAACAACTTTGACTCCGCAAACATTTCTCAAGCAATATGGCTAACTCAAAAAGATTAATAAAGCAACCAGACTCGCATCCACGAAAATTGGTTAGTCTTTCATGAGTAATACCATAACAACACTTGATATACATGCAACCAGTCAAGCATCAAAATCCACAGCCAATTCAGTCAAATTTAAATTCACACCCAAGTTCAAGTTCTCAAGTCATACTCAAAAATAAACATAACCACAAAAGTTTTAAAATGAAGTTGTTTGTTCAAATTAATTCTCCCCCTTTTTGTCATCATTAAAAAGGGTGAGAAATGAGTCATGTCTGCTTGGGAATGCGCACGATCTGGAAATCTCCCATAGACTGGACTACTCCTTCTAGCCTCTTCAAGTCTTCCCGTAAATGAGCTACCTCATCTCCTTTGGCATTGGCTTGAAGTTGCAGAGCGAGGTCTTTCATTTTGTCCTCCAGGGTGACTGAGGATGCTTGTCCAGCATTTTTCATGACTTGGATTTCACAGTCTAGAGCATATATCTGGCCACGCATTTCCAGAAGAATATCCATGATGCGACGAAAATCTGCAGAATTGTCCGTCGTACCGCGGGGAGCTTTCTCTGATGGAGTAAATGCAGACGATGGCGCTTCTGTATAGTCTGGCAGATTTGGTATCGACGTATCACCTTCTTCAAGCAATTGAGAAACCTGAAATTCTTCTGGGTCTGCTGGAGATTGTCTTGGACCTTCACTAACAGCAGCATGAGGTGAGGACCTTTCTTGCTCGCCAACTCCCCCTGTCTCTAGGACATCGAAAGGGGAAGAGTGATGATCATGCTCTTGATTTCCCTTCTCTCCAGATTCAGCAGACTTTTCTTTCTCTCCTTCTCTTTCTTCTTCAGCTTCTTTCTCCTTCTCTCTCTGCTCTTCTTCTTCTCCGTTCTTCTGAAGTTCTGTCGGTTGAGGCACAGAGCATCTAGTTCTTGTCAGTGCTTGGATAGTGGGATCTTTATCCTCTTCATCTTCATCTTCATCCTCCAGGATGAGAGTTCTTTTCTTCTTCTTCGATGGAGCACCAATGGCTTCCTTTCCCTTCCTTTTTGAAGCAGACTGAACTAGAGATTTCACTCTGAATTTCTCCATTGCCTTGGACAGTTCTTGCAGACGCATTTTCGTTAACATCTTCAAACCTACCACCATCTTATCACACGGTCGAACACAAAATGTTTGTGGCGGTTCAATGTTCATGTGTCTGAAGATCTTGGTCACCAGACCAGGATAAGGCAATTGTCCTTTGTCTTTCGACATTGCTCTGTACATATGGAAGAGAATAGTGTGCGGGAGAGAGAACTTCCGTCCTGAGTTAATCGCATACATCAACTTTGCTTCAAAAAGAGACACAGAAGTCTTTGACGTAGACTTTGGTCTGAGACAGTTAATCACAATCTTATGAAGCACAATGTTGATGACATTCATCCTGGAATAGGTAATTTTCTTCTCTACGTCCCTATCTTTGACAAGTTCAGTAGTACGAAAGGTGAGACTTTGATTGGTAGATAACGTCCTCGTTCAACTCCAACTATGTCCGCCAACATATTCACATCTACCACATAGACTTGGTCTCGTACCTTCGAATGAAATTCTATTCGCATCCAAAAAGCTAAGATTTGAATAGAAGTAAGCGGTCGATTGAGCATACCCGTCCGTAGAGTCGAGCAAAAGTCTCAAGTTGAAGCAAATTCAACTTCTCTCTTAAGTTCATGTTGATGGCGTCTAGGAAGTCAAAATCGACACTTCTAGGGTTTATCACCCCTCTTTTCAACAGCCTGAAATACACATTTTCCTGATCCTTGGACTTAAATAAATCCATCCGATTTCCTTTCACCTTTTTGCTGCCACACCCATTTTGGGTTGAAATTCAAGGAACATTTGTCATCATCGTTCCCTTCAATCGGATTTTGTCCGGCATACGAGGGTCACTTGGAATGTTCGAAAGTGCCTCCTACGCCTTCCTTTTGGAGCAATTCCCAATTCCTCCATTTTCCGAGAAAAAGATACTCATTCCCATAATTTTTGTCCTTAAGGAATTCATCTATATATTTTAATGAAATACCGGTGCTTTTCAACGCACGATAAAGCTTATAGATAAAGGAGGGTCTTTGGACTCTTACTTGGGTCGGCATCCTCGATTATCTCTTCTTCCGGATGTTGACTCGCACCTTGTGGGGGGAGGTGATGAATGACGTGGAGGAGAGCGAATCGGACTTTGTCGCTGACTTGATAAGTCTTCTTCCTCAGTAAGATCGAAGTGAGTCGGTCCCTTCTCCATTCTTTGTGGTCCCCCTTTGCGATTCTTGATGATTTCCTCGAAAAAGACATCTTTCTTTGTCGATTGGAAGATTCCTTCACTTGCTTTCCCAAGAAAAATGACCACTTTCTCGAAGATGAACGGGAAATAGAAACGAGGATCGGGAGGAGAGTTCTTTTTAGGGTTTTGAAGATTTGGGCGAAGAAAAATTGTATATATATAACTCAGTTTTGAAAAGGGAAGTTCAACCGGTACAAGGAAAGTGTACGAACACTTCTTTTCAAAATCAATAACTGCCAAAATTAACTCTTTTTTAAAAGGACAAGTTTTTGAATTTCACACGAATTATAGAATAACTGAACAAAAGATCGTACCTTTTCGAGTTTAGATAACTAAACGAGAATTCGTACCTTTTTGATAAAATAGCAACTTACAGTCTATAGCCATGCACGTCTGAGTCTGAGGGTTAAAGTCTGAGAGATTAGAGTCTTAGAGTTGGTGAGTCTCTAGACTTTAACTTCTTCAAGCTTCAAAATGTTGAGTCTTGAATGGATAGAGTCGAATTGATTTTTCTCCAAAGGCTTTGTGAATATATCCGCTAGTTGACTTTTGAATCAACAAATTGAATCGAGATTTCTCCATTTTGAATGTGATCTCTAATGAAGTGATGTCGAATCTCAATATGCTTTGCTCTTGAATGAAGGATTGGATTTTTGGTGAGATTGATCGCATTGGTGTTGTCACATCGATTTGTGCATGAGTCTTCAATCCCAAAGTCTTGTAGCTGTTGTTTTATCCATAGAATTTGCGAACGCGAGCTTCCAAGAGCTACATACTCGCTTCTATCGTTGAGAGAGCTACGGTGCTTTGCTTCCTCGAAAACCAAGATCGTCCTGTTTCCAAGCGGTTGACAAGTTCCCGAAGTGCTCTTTCTATCGACTCACGCAACCGGCCAGATCCGCATCCGAGTAACCTAGAAGATTAAAGTCTCCCTTCTTGGGATACCGAGAGGACCGATGCTTGAAGATGAGGCAACGTATTTGATAACACGTTTTGCAGCACCGAGATGGGATTCTCTAGGATCCGATTGAAACCTAGCACGAGATGCAAACACTAAACAAAATATCAGGTCTAGAAGCGGTAAGATAAAGAAGTGAGCCGATCATGCTCTGTACGGCTTTTGATCTACTTTCTTCCCTTCTTCATCCTTGTCTATCTTCTGTGAACATGACATTGGTATGTCGGTCTTTTTGCACTTTTCCAATCCAAACCTTTCGACAAGATCATTTGCATATTTTTCTTTGAATAAAAGTTCCTTCCTTCATTTGTTTCACTTGGAGTCCAAGAAAGAATGTTAATTCTCCCATCATACTCATTTCAAACTCATCCTGCATAGACTTAGAAAATTTCTTGCATAGACTTTCATTTGGTGATCCAAAAATAATATCGTCCACATATATTTGAACAAGTAAAAACTTTTGTTTTCCTTTTTGATAAACAAAGTAGTATCTACTTTACCTTTGACAAAACCATTACGTAATAAAAACTTACTTAGTCTGTCGTACCAAGCTCGAGGTGCTTGCTTTAAACCATACAAGGCCTTTTTCGGTCCCGAAGCGAGTCGCTTCTTTGGGTCTTCAAACCAGGTGGTTGTTCCACATAAACTTCCTCATGGATAAATCCATTTAGGAATGCACTTTTGACGTCCATTTGGAATAACCTGAAATTTTTATAACAAGCAAACGCAAGTAATAGTCGAATAGCTTCTAACCTTGCAAGCCGGTGCGTAAGTCTCGTCATAGTCTATTCCTTCTTCTTGCGTATATCCTTTGGCCACAAGTCTTGCTTTATTTCGTACGACTTTTCCTTCTTCATTCATCTTGTTCCTGAATACCCAATTGGCTCCAATAACAGTTTTACCTTTTGGTTTAGATGTTAATTCCCAAACATCATTGATGTTGAACTGTCTGAGTTCTTCTTGCATAGCTTCGATCCAACTTTCATCGGATAAAGCTTCTTCTATGCTTTTTGGTTCAATTTCAGAAATGAGAGCCACAGCACTAGATTCTTCATGCCTTTTTGATCTGGTGCGGATTCCTTCATTGATTTCGCCAATAATGAGATCTTTGGGATGACTGGATTTATGCTTCCAGTTACTAGTTGATTTGCCTGGTTGATGATCTCTTTCTTTATTTGAATCTTCATGAGCATCTTGATGTTGGACTTCAGTCCGAGACGCTTCTTGAGTTGTAGACTTTGGAAGATCTAGAGAGGGTTCGAGACTCTTCATCGAGTCCGATTGGATTCATCTAGCGTTGAGTCTTGGAATTTGACGTTCATTGATTCCTCCACAGGCGGCTTTTCTTGTTGTAGACTACGTAGGCTTTGCTTGATGAAGAATATCCAAGGAAGATGCCTTTATCGATCTTTCTTCAAACTTACCAACTCGATCATTTGCATTTTTCAAAATAAAGCATTTGCAACCAA
This sequence comes from Eucalyptus victrix, assembly GCA_016097545.1. Taxonomy (NCBI): domain Eukaryota; kingdom Viridiplantae; phylum Streptophyta; class Magnoliopsida; order Myrtales; family Myrtaceae; genus Eucalyptus; species Eucalyptus victrix. Next base: position 53,727,815 of record CM027842.1, read on the forward strand.
ACACATGAAAGTATGAAACAATAGGCTTCTTACCTTTGAATAATTCATAGGGGTTTTCTCTAAAATAAGTCTTAGAAAGACTCTATTTATAATATAACAAGCGGTTGAAACTTGACTTCAGCCCAAAATCGTGAAGAAATTTTACTTTCAATTAAAAGTGTTCTAGCCATTTCTTGAAGAGATCTATTCTTTCTTTCCACGACTCCATTTTGCTCGGAGTATATGGAGAGGAAAACATATGATTAAAACCAGATTTATACAAAATTTCGTAAAATCTTGATTCTCAAATTCACTTCCATGATCTGTTCTTATACTTGAGATTGCACATCCTTTTTCATTTTGAACCTTTTTAGCAAACTTATCAAAGTACGAAAAGGTTTCTGACTTACTTGCAAGAAAATATACCCAGGTAAAGCGAGAATAGTCATCCACGATTACTAGACAATATTTCTTACCTCCAATGCTCGGGTTCTTGTTGGTCCGAAGAGATCCATATGAAGCAAGCGTAGTACGGGATTAGTAGAGACATGATTTATTGGCTTAAATGAATTTCTTACCTGCTTTCCCAGAATGCATAGAGTGCATAAATCAGACTTTTGGTATGGCAATTTAGGTAGACCTCGAACAAGCTTCTTTGATGAGATTTTGGCTAATTGCTTCATGTTGACATGGCCAAGCTTTCTGTGCCATAGGACTGCTTCATCTTGAATTGAAATTAGGCATTGATCTTCATTTGGTTTTACATCAAGGAGGTAAATATTTCCATGCCTTCGACCCATGAAAGGCGAGTTGAGTCTTTGCTAATTCGAGAACATATGCCTTCTTGAAAGGAGATCTTGTAACCCGTATCACACGGTTGGCTAATCTTTGAGAAGATTGTAGTTGAGTCCTTCCACTAGAGAGACATTGTTTATTGTGAGATTTCCAATTTTCACAGTTCCAAATCCCACAATACTTCCTTTGCTGTTTCCTCCGAATGAAACTTTTCCACCATTCACTTGAATAAGCTTTATGAAGCAATTTGAGTCTCCTGTCATGTGTCTTGAGCATCCGCTGTCAAGATACCATTTTACCTTCTTTTTGACAAAGACCTGCATTCAAAAGAGAGTCTCAAATTTTCTTTGGTACCCAAATTTTCTTGGGTCCTTTGGCGTTAGTAGAATGAGCATTATTAGGCCATGCTTTCTTAACAGGCTTCCAAACCATAGGACACTCTTTTTCAAAATGATCTTTGTTACATTTTGAACACCTTAAAGCATTTCGACCTACGAGACTTTACAAAAACTTTCTTGAAATGATTTTTGTAAGCCTCTCTCGATGGTCTTTTCTTAATTCTTTCTTTTACTTTTGGAAAATCAATCAAGGGGATAGTTTCGCTGTCATACCTAGACCGAGACTTATTGAAGTAAGGTCTTTGGATTGAAAGAACTTTTTCAAGTTTTCGGACCCTATTGAAAATTTCTTTGAAATATTTGATAAGTCAGTTTTTAAGAAAGCATTTTCTTTTGAAAGTTTGTCTTCATTCTCTTTAAGAGTAGAAACATTCAAGTCTAAACTTTTTACTTTTTCTTCTAAAATATTTTTCTTTTGTTTTAAAACTGAGTTTTCCTTTTTGAGTTCGGAAATCTTTTTGAGAGAAGTCTTAAGACTAAAACATAGTTCATCAATGTATTTAGAGACTTTGATAGGGATTTTATAATCACTTACCTCAAATTCAATCGAGTCGATCAGTGCGAATCACGATTGCGCCATCAGACACAGGTTGGCATATTCCTCATCACTTTCTTCACACTCTGTATCGCTCCAGGTTTCGGCTTTAAGAGCTTTTCGAGACTTCTCAGACTTTCCTCTTTTCTTCTTCAGAAGAGGACAGTTGGGTCTGATGTGCCCCTTTTTCTTACACTCAAAGCAAACTACATCTTTGTTTGGTTCCTCATTATCAACAAACTTGGTTTGCTGTTTTTGAAAACTTTGTTTCTTTGAGTTGAACCTTCTTCCTTTTCTATTGAGCTTTCTGAACCTTCTAATCATAAGAGCAAGCTCCTCATCGTCCAGATCTTCTTCAGAATCTATATCATCAGAATCATCGTTAGATTTTAATGCAATGGATTTCTTACCTCTTGGATCTTCGTCTTCATTAATTCGTTCCACTTCGTAAGGCGAAGAGTTCCAATCGGCTCGATCTACGAGATAATGGCATGATTCTTTGCGTCTCTCTTATTGAAGTCTTTATATGATTCCAATCCTTGGAGAATCCACGCTTGTAGCTTGTTCACCTTCATAGGATCAGAAATTTTCTGTCCTTGATTCTCAAGACCATTGACAATATCGTAAAACGGCTAAACATGTCGAGTTATAGATTCTCCTGGTTTCATTTTGAAGGATTCATATTGACCAAGAAGAATGTTAATTCTGGTCTCCTTCACTCGATCTGTCCCTTCATAAGTGATATGTAATCTATCCCAGACTTCTTTTGCTGTAACACAAGAAGATATTCTGTTATATTCAGTTGGTGACAAAGCACAATATAAAGAATAAATTGCTTTAGCATCGAGTGCTTGTCTCTTGTTTATCTCTTCTTGAGACATTCGTGGCTTCATGAGTTTCTTTCCCTCTTTCGAGATGCGATGTAGCAAGTAGGAGTGATTCCTTTTTCCACCACATCCCATTCCAGAGGATCCTTTGACCGTAGAAAAGCTTTCATCTTGTTTTTTCAGATGTTGTAATCCTTTCCATCAAAGTAGGGTGGTCTGGTATTGCTTTGCCCTTCCACCAGCCCTGGTGCTAGCATACTCGCCATGGATCTTTTACTCTGAAGTAAAACACTTCAAATAAAGTAAGAACACGAGCTCTGATACCAAATGATATAGCAAGTACGAGTACCTAGAGGGGGGTGAATAGGTATATAAAAATTTTCTTGAAGATTGCACAATACTTAGACAGTTGAAGGATTTGCAATAATTAAAAATTAATCGTAAGACTGAGTAAGGGAAAGAGAGAATTGAACACGCGGTTTATAGTGGTTCGGCTTGATTCAAGCCTACGTCCACTCTTTTGCACTGACAGCCGATTGGCTGGATTCCACTATAATCAAAGAGATGTTATAGTGTTGATCTTCCTTGATTTCTAGGTGTAGATGATCTACCACACTTGCTCAAGGTGTCACCAAGTATAAACACTCTCTGTGTATACAATTTCGCTCGAACAGTATCGACTAACAATCAAGGTTCTTCATACTCTGGAATTTTTCTATCGATCACACTCCTAAAACAACTAGAACGTCTTCCTTTTATACTCCTTTATGCCATCATAGCCGTTGGCACTTACCAAAGGAATTCCTCCAATCTACCCGTTGGACAGAATCAATCAAGAAGATCATCCGAGCTAATTAAGGAATCTGATGATAGCCCATCAATCCTGTTCGCCCATACAATCAGGATCTTGGTTTCCAAGAATAGAACATTCTAAGAATATTTCGTCGACCATCGGATCTTCAATTGATCTTAGATAAGAATCAAAGAATCCGAAATATCTATCCAACCAAAGAATCTATTCCAGGAGGATAGGATCGAATCCTCAACCATACTCTTCGGCTTTGGATTTCCTTCGTCCTTTGGATTAGAAAGCGTCGGTGAGAATAGACTTGAGTCTTGAGTCTTGAGTCTTGAGTCTTGAGTCTTGAGTCTTGAGTCTTGAGAATACAAAGTCTTTAGACTTTAAACTGTCGGTCTTCAAATATCCAGACTAGACTGATAGAAATGTTTTGTCAGCTTCAAAATATTCTGGAAAGATTTCTCCAACAACTTGATAATGTGCATTGGAATGGCATATGAAAACATAAATTGCATATGATGGACTAATTGGTTGTTAATTTCCTTTTCTTCCTTTTTCCTTTTTTTTTTTTTGGGTCCACGGCAAGACTTAGTGACGTCAATTTCGTTTTCCAATTAAAAACAAAAAGAAAAAAAATGGTACTCATAAAGGATGTGAAGAGTGCACCGATCGACCGGCTTTATTGGGTTGACATAGCAAAGGCTTAATACTTTCATAAGGGAGATCACCAAGAGAGAGTCTAATTTCGAGTCAGTAAATATATCTAGTCGGACTCACGTTTACTAATAAATTATAGATCAATAAGATATTTTAACCACCATGTATTATACTGCAACCTCATAATTTATACATATATATGTACTCTATACAAAAATTATGATATTGTCAAATGGCAAGAGGGAGAATCAAACCTTCCAACGAGTGGAACCTTTGAATATAGACATAAAATCTCACCTCCAACAATACACTGAAGATAATATATTAAACATGTTCGATGCTAGCAACATATAATTGTATGTCGCATCTACGTAGATGGTCGGATCTCTCTTATTTCCCAAAAAGGACCACCTACGAAATCGTCAATATCCGCGGATAACATATGACGGACACACTGAGAAATGTCATAACCATGCGCCCGATTCAGAGGATCAGGAGTGATTCCTCTTTGGTACATGCCCATATGACATTCCAACTTCTAGGAAAATAGGATTTTCTGTTCATTTCAATAATCGTTTCTCTTTCAACGAGTCTTATCTTTCATCGTCTCACCTGGCCTTACTGGCTATATGTGCATGACCCTTTGACTTGATTGGGATGTGGAAAGTCGTATGGAGCTCCATCTCTTGCGACAAGTTTTCGAAATGATCTCAATAAATTAGTCTCTCTACTTTAATTAGAGTCTATCGTAAGAGATGGACACTAAACTTTACGAGTTTAGAACAAAGGGCCTTTTGGCTCTCAAATGAAAAGGAAAATTATGAAGCAAATATGGAAGACAGTTTAATTAATCAATTATCGCCGTTTTCTTGTGACAACAATTAAGTGAAATTAAAGATGTATGGATGGGGAAGATCTTACTTATACCACTCTTCAAATAGTGTCTCGAGATCCACTAACTCAAGTTATTTTCAAATCATATGGCTTTTATCATGCTAGCTAATAATCTCATGTGAAATTTTGGATTTTATCTCGTAAATAAGGAAAAAAAGAAAAGAAAAGAGAAAAGCTTAGGTTATTGTAGTCATGGAATCGTCATGTTACAGTAATGTTAAGCAAAGATAAGGATAGTCTTTTGGTTACATTTGCTTGACTGGGGGGCTAATGCAGGCGAGCCCCTTTCATTGGAAAAGCAATGGACTTGAATGGGTGGCTAATAATCTTCGAAAGCTATCTAGAAATCAACTACTTCGTTTGATACCCCCAAGAAATTTAAAAGTAAAAAACAAAATATTTGGGAGTGGGCCAGTCCACAATTATCCTCCCTGACTTTGCAAATGTCGCCTTTCGCACGAGTGCTCGCCAGACACGCCTGGTGTCGTCGTACTAAGCTCTAAACAGTCTCCCCTAGGTCCCTAATCTAGGGAAAAAGTGGGATCTTTGTCCGATCTAATTAACCGTTCACACGCATTGCGTTGAAATTGAGGATGGAAACATTGACCGCATGCACTGGACCAGAAACCTCGGCTGCTTCGATCTTCTTCCACCATGTCTCCAACTTGTAGCATAAATATACCAGAGAATCCTGGCGTGGTACCCCCCCGCCCCCCGTAGCTCGTATCCTCATCTCATAATTTCTTCCTTTCATCTTCGTGTATTCTGCAACAGCTGGCGACGTCGATGTCTGTCCTAGTGAAAAAGCAACCAAAAAAAACACGTCCCGGTAGACAACATCCGGTTCGTGCCGCATTCGTATGCTCAGTTCGAAAAGATCTCTCTGTCTCTCTCTCTCTGTCTCTCTCTCTCTCTCTCTCGGCAACCTCATAACATAATACCATCTCCATCGTCCACCCCTCGTCTGAGTATTGCGTGTCAAACCAGTATACCCTTTTGTGTTTTTTCTTTTTCCCCGACGGGTCACCTCTAAGCCATTATTATTATAAAAGCCACTCTCCAGCCAGTATAAGGTCACTCCCCTCTTTTTCTTCAGTGTGAAACCCAGCTCACGCCCAGTTCCTATTCGGTTCTGTTCTTTTAGGCTCGTCCAAGCTTAATCCCAAAAGACCAGCAGCTCAAGCACTCGAGCGCAAGGGAGTAAAAGTAGGGGGCCCGAAGGGATGAAAATGGTGGTTGGGATCATCAACATGTTCTTCGTGATATCGATGCTGCTGCCGTGGAAGGTGATACAGCAGGAAGAGCTTACTCCTGGGGATCATGTCTACACTTACCGGCGGTACGGCTTGTACACCCACCATGGTTAGCCATTCATCCTCGGATTTCGTTTTCCATCATTATTATCGTTTTTTCCACAACGTAGTCACCTGCTGGACTAAATTAATATTCTTTTATGTCGTATATAGTTGATAGATCAACTCAGCGATCATCAAATCTTGCCCTTGTCTTCCTCTTTTCATTTCAGTGAATTGAATGCTAATATACCTGATTTTGATCACCCGTGCATTTCCATGAGAGGGAAGTCCCATAATGAGCTAGGGCCCATCTCCAAAACGAGAAAATTTAGGGCATGCTCCCCCTCCACTTATTGATGGCAACGTGTCCGGGTGAGGCCGCTTTTCAGATTTTTTTTTCTCTCAGCTCGCTCTCTGCAACAACAATGGCCTCTCTTTCCTCCTTTCCCTATCTCTCTCTCTCTCTCTCTCTCTCTCTCTCTCTCTCTCTCTCTCTCTCTCTCTCTCCCCACCCCTTTCTGCCTCCGGCCTTCTCCCTATAAGACCGACCTCTGCGCCTCTCCCACGGTCCCCACCGGCAGAGTCGCCAGCACTGACGGACCTGACCGGATCAGCCGACCGATGCCCACAACGGCCACGAGCCGCTCGTCCAAGTCTGGACCTGGAGAACTCCAGATCTGGCTGGATGATGCCGACGATGGCCTTGGACAAGCCGGCGTCGCACTCGAGCCTGGCTGTTTATGACCGGCTACGCTACCGTCCCATGTCTGCAAACCCTTTTCGTCCATGGGCTCAAAGTAAGTCAGAGAAAAGAGCGAGAGACAAAGAGTTTCGGAGGAGAGAGAAAAGATCCGGACTCCTGGAAAGTGGCCTCACTCGGATGCGTGGCGATCGAGGTGGAGCGTGACCTACCTGAAATTTCAAAGTCCATCCACTAAATTTTTCGCCAAAGTAGATTTTATTTTAATAATAGCCTCTGTAGTGCGACCCGCTCGTTCCTTCTTGGATTTTTTTTTTTTTTTTTTTTTTGGGTCTAAGTTCCTTCTTGGATTTAGATTGTCCATTTCCTCCCTCTCTCTCCATGCAAATAAATGAGAAAAAGCGATGGAGAAGCCAAGCTCCAATTCTTTTCCCACAAATGACTAAGTGATAATCTTTAAACTACTATAAAAAAAATAATCTGTTAAAATAATAATCTGTTAAAGATTATTGCATTAGTAAAGCCCTTCTTTTCTTACTTGACATTTCTTGATATTCATATCAAATGATAGAAACTTATCCAATTTATATCATTTTGATCTCTCTCTCTCTCTCTCTCTCTCTCTCCTATTTGGACCATTGATTCTTTTTCTATGTTGCATATACTCACTATTATTGATTCTAATAGGAATCTACGTTGGAGCGGGCCGTGTAATTCACTTCACAAGAACGGGAGTTAACGAGACTTCTCTCGATTCCTTTCGGAAAGAAGGCGAGGACCTCCGTTCCCTCCACTCATATGCATATGGACAGCCGCTGCTAGAGTATTGGCTGACGAGATGGGGGGCCCACCCAACCTTGCCTAACGCCAAATCGCCTGAGCAAGTCGTTGACAAGGCTTGGGAGCTCTACGGGAGCGACAATTTCGGCAAGTACGACCTCATCAACAACAACTGTGAGCATTTTGCAACGTTTTGCAGGACAGGCATTCGGGCGAGCGCACAGACAGCATTGTTCAACGTTGGTCAACATAAGGCCAAGGAGGTCAAAGAATGGACAATGAACCTTCAACATAAAATTAACCTCAAGTGAGGCTACAACGCCACCAACTTAGCCATCCCCATCTGCCTCTGTTATAGCAATAATGTTGGCCTTTTTCAGACTTAGTGCTGTCGGTAGTGAGGTTCGGTTGGTTCGGTTGGGACTTTCTGGGCAAGTGATGGTGATGGGGCTCCTCGAGTTCCCACGATAAAATAAGACATATCTAGCATTGGACAGCCTTTTTTTTAGACTTTCCTGTCACTTGTGACAGTCAAGAGGAATGTCCTTTTCTGTAGGTGGTCCCGCACACGTGCGGGTATCTTAATTGCTAACGTTATGAGGAACATTCCAAATCAGATCTGACCGCCGATATTTGATGATGTCCGGTCCCCCTCAGGATATCGTTTGCTGTTATGATTTTTTATGTGGAAGTTCGAATATTTGGAACCCTATTTGCAACCCCAAAATACGTAAACATCGTTCTGAAATAATTAACAATTCTACCCGGCCTCGAAAGGCAGCTTGCCTTAACCTGTGGTTGAGGCGTCAAAGTCACCCACAGGAACCGTTGGCAGGTTTAGCCTTAAGCTCCAAGTACTTGCGTCTGTCACATATGATCTGTCTTCGTCTGGACCCTTTCTTGCCTAACCAAAATCTGGTATATTGGCCCTTATAGGACTGTCGAAACACATGCCAAACTGTAGGTCAAAGTGGATAAGGTGACTTTTCTGCTGCCAACGTGATCTTTCCACCAGTAAACATGGACAGTGCACAGATTCAATAAGCTTAGCTCGGGCTAATGACTGGTATTATAAACTAACTATGAAAAGAGTAGCCTGCGAATATGCATTTTTAGATCACCACAACAACAAATCCCCCAACCAAAAAATAAGGAAAACATACTCAGGTGGTGAAACAGGTTTTGAAGATTTGCATAAATAACTCCCATGTCCCAGACTGAAAGCCTAAATGCATAAGGTTTCAGATTGTTGCTGATTCCAGAATGTAGGAGGGAATTGCAAAAAGAGGGATGTCGCAAGCTTACATGACCAGCACCTGGGAAGATTTTGGAACCAAGTTTCTAAAGGTAACAACAATGTGATATTGCTTAATTTAATCTAAGTAACGAACATCAAACTTACTGAGGCCAGCAATAAGTTTGAGGGCTTGAAATCTCTGCAGATTATTGGCTGCTCCTACTGCAAATTTAATCCGTGTGACCCATGGAAGCGGTTTAATGGTCAAGCCCCTTTACAGCAGGAAAGACACGTGATTTGTGTAGTACATTAAAACAAGAAAAAGATCCTATTTGCCATAAATTCGAGGCAAGCATGTTTAAATCACCCAAGAAAGAACCTTACTTCCATAGAGATGGTTTTTAGGGTACCCTTTTGCAAGAAGTCAGGGACAAGAAGTACTTTTTATCCTCCAAACAGAATCCCCATTAGCCTGGCAATGTTTGGATGAGATAAGCTGCCCAGGAAGTTCACCACCGACTGCAAAAAGTTATCACTCTCATATCAGCATAGGGCAAAACCTCATAATTGCACATTTTTTTAGTATATGAAGAAAACATGCATCCCCTGCAGAAAAAGAGAGGAGACAGAACGACCAATTGTGTGATAAGAAACTGGAGATACCCATAATGGCACCCAAAGAGCCATCTCCCGTGTCTGCACCCTACAAATTTTAGATCATCATAAATAATCTGAAATAAACAGTGAGTGAAATATGCAATGATGCATCGTCACCCATGTTCAATAGCAAATCCTGACATGTGAACCGCATGGTTGAATTTCATATGCCTCACTGTAAATACACAACCCCATATTCATGAAAACCAAGGAATAAGCAAATCGTAAGAGCTCAACCTACATATAAAGCAAGTAAACATCCCTCGCATGATTTTGACACTCGCAAAGCCAATAGAGGATAAGATTGATGATAGTATGGGCGACCATGTAGAGTCAACCACAGAAATATGCAACATGAGAAAAGAATGCACTCATCTTCTGTAGTACAAAGTAGATGTCCACCTTCCAAGATAGACAATAGCATCTTAAGTGATGATCATTTTTGAAAAATTCAAAAAGACTTGTATGCTAATTACATATTGACTTGCATTTACCAGGTAATTCATGAAAAAGAAAATGGCACAATCTTATTCATTCTTCCAAGGAGACATGAAGAGGAATTGTTATGTCCAGTGTCTCCTAAAGTGGCATAAGTTTGGACTCAAACAATCATGTCACCTCACTTTCAGGGTTGGCCAGCATATTTTTCCAGAAATAAAAAATCCTCACTAAGGATGGTTTTACTGCCAAGAACTATGTTGAGAAATTCCAGAAGTTGCTCTAATGTTGTAACACTCATATTGGGAATTATTGTTTCAGGTACATTGTAGTGACATCCTCTGAGTTTAGCTTAGAACGGAAGAATATAAGTCACCATAATTTCTGATGCAGGACTTGAAGTCCTTCTGTGAAATGCAAGAAGAGTCCCTACATTTCAAAATTTACCAGCTATCACAGTGCTTCTGCCATAATATTTATAAACAATGAAGATTCAGAAGACGCTTCTACTCCAGCTCTCAAGAGCCTTAGAGATAGAAGCTAAGCTGGCAAAGCTTCTCTCCTACTTGTTTCCTCCAATTCCATGCTGTTTGGTTGCTGGATGACACACATGCATGTAATATGCACCACACAACTTAGACATAATAACTGTAGGACAAGATTGTGGAATCTCAAGATTTAGATCAAGAGCACTGGTGCTTACTTGAGGTATTTATAGATCAAATGGTCCTAGGATCTACAGAAGCTTGCCTTCTCATCCATATATCCCGAGACACCCACTCAAATGTGCTTTCCAAAACAGATATGCCTTAACCATTTGTGTCTCATCACTTTACATCCGGACAAACGGTTCAGCAAATTCGTGAAAACAGCTCTTCTCAGATTCTTTCAACTATTTGAATCTCCAATGATACATGCATACAGAAACTTATACAAGCCATGTATTTCACTTAGCACTGTGCCTGCTGTTTTGATTTAGAATAGAGATAAATAAACACTGGAACTAACTGCACCAGGCTTAGGATAGGCAAATTTTTACTCTTCTATTGCACCTCAGGAAAATACTTACACTAAAACCAGAAGTCCTTGAAAACAGAATCTCACAAGATTTTTCAATGTTTTTATGTGGACTTGAACCATACAATGGAAAAGCAAGGTGACTTTTCTCCAAGCTCTTGCATAGAATTGCTTGTGGTCATAGGACAAGTCACGGACCACTAAAATAAAGGATAAGAGGAGCAAGCACTGTCTTCTAAATAATTGCAATCCTAACAGAATAATCTGGTCCACATCATTGATCAAACCCCCAGAAATACGTGTTCAGTTGGGCAACGACACATATTCTCAAAAGGAAGAAAGCAAATTAAGATAGTGAGATTCATATGAAATTAGCTGCACAAAATTAGAACAATCTAGTGACAAAAAAGGCCACTAACATCTATCATCTTGTTCTCATTTTTCTAAAACAAACTCTGTATCTAGACATGATTCTTCTCCCACCATAATAATAGAACTTCTTTTATCCAAAGCAGAAAAGGAAACATTGATCAAGACAGTTGTGCAAGCCCTGCCTCAATATGCCATGTCCATTTTCAAAATCCCAATCTATGTATGTAGAGCAATTGAACAAAGGATTGCTTCCTTCTAGTGGAAGCAAAATAAGGCGAAATCTGGGCTCCATTGGAAGGAATGGGAAACTCTCAAAACCAATAAAATATAGTGGGGGATTGGCTTTCATGATCTTATCTCCTTCAACAGAGCAATGTTGGTTAAGCAAACTTGGAGACTCTCACAAACACCATCGGCCCTGTGGAAGCAATTATTCGAGGGATTATACTTCCCTGAAGGATATTTTTGGAATGCAAAAAAGGGATCACGTCCTTCTTGGGGTTGGCAAAGTACACTTGTTGGCAGGGATTCATTAGTTGAGGTAAAAGATGGGCAGTTAAAGATTGGAAAATCAATTAAGATCCAAGAGGAGGTGCTGGAAATGGGTGTAATTGGTGGTCCAGCAAACTTTGACGAGCCTCAGAGAGTGGAGGACTTGAATAATCAGGAGAACAGAACCTGGAATGAGAATAGGTTGCGAACTCTCTCTGATGAGAACATAGCTGACGAAATTCTCGCTATCCCTCTAAACAGAAATCCAGAGGAGGATCAGCTGCTCCGGACAGGGAATAGAGCTGGGACTCATGCAGTTAAGAGTGCCTACAACGAGCTATATTCAGCTAACCAACAACAGCAAACAGCAAAGCCACCACCTCATTCCAAACTCCGAGATCCTTTTGGACAAGACAATGGAAATTAAACACTTATCCTAAAGTTCGAGTCTTTCTATGGAGCGCCCGTCAGAATGCCCTACCCACCAGAGAAAACCTTTACAAGAGAAAGATCTTACCCGACCCCATATGTCCTCTGCGTAACCGAGCGCTGAAATCAATCGAGCATGTCTTGCTTATTCGTCACTGGGACAGCTGCAATTCGGGCGAACACGCGGCGAAAGCTGCAATCTTTAAGCCAACCCATCACTCGTTCGGACAAATGGATCACACCAATGCTCTGAATCAAACACAAAGCTGCGGTCAAATGAGGAAGTCGCGGCCACTCTTTGGCTAATACGGAAGGCGGGCAACGCCCGCATCTTTCAAGCGTGCCGGCCGGACCCGAGCAGGATTATTAGCCTCGCAATTGCAGCAGAGTATACAAGCAAGGGCGAGAGGGTCGCTCAAGATCAACATCGACTGTTCGAAATCGGAAGGCTCGCCGGTCCGCGCGGCCCCGGAGCTGTTCGCGACCAGCCGGCGGTGCTGATCCATGGCTTCGCGAGCTCGGGTCCTGCTGGATCGGTGCTAGCGGCCGACGCCCCAGCATTGCGCGCGTCTTCAGTTCGTGCAGGAAGCTGTGGACAGAGATGCCGTTGGAGCAGTAATTAATGAATGTTGAAAAAAATGACTCTGAAATTGTTGATCTTACTATTGATAAAGGAAAACTACCATCTGCGAAGATAATTTGTTAATGGAAAAAGAGAATTTACTATAAATTCGTATTATCAATGATATTTCATGAAAGTTATAAAATGTTAGCAAGTTTAGCCTTACAAGTAGGGGTGTGTATGGTAGGGTGGGTGGTTAAAACCTCGGCAGGGAATTGCCCGCTAAGGACCGTTCGAAAAATTGGGCAAGGATCACCGTTTGTTGCATGGATCCGGTCTGATTCCTAGGTGGATCCATGAAACCGATCTTGAAGCGAAATAATTTTGGTTTTCAACATAGAACGGTCGAGTCTATGAGTTCGGAAGGAGGGAAAGAGGTCTATGGTCAGGATTTCAACATAGAACGGTCGCGAAAAAATTTTCCGCGGTTGTGGCAGGTGGTGGCCGACGCGAGGGGGCAAACAACAGTGGCAGAGGAGCAGCAGCGATGGTGTTGATGCTCGCCGCTCGGGGAGGAATTGAAATGGCGATAGAATTAGGAAGAACCGAGGAAGAGACAAAGAGAGTGAGGAGACGAGATCTAATCTAGGGTTTCTTTTAGTAATTTTTTTTAATATTAAAAAGGTTCCGGTCCGATCCGGGTGGGCGGATCCGCCCATAGAACCGGAAATCGGACCAGTTCCCTCAAAAACTACTGGTTCCGGGCGGTTCCCGGGTATTTTGCACACCCCTACTTACAAGGCTTTTTGAACAAAAAAGAAAAAAATTACGAGGCTTTTGAGGTAAATTACAATATTTAAGGGACGATTACTAACTTGTCATTTACAACCACTTAAATATTGAGCATTAATATATTCAAGCTATGATTACTGATTCTATTGTCAAGCTAACGTTCAAAGGTATAAGTGAAACCGAGTTATGACTATTAACAATAATGACAAACTAATTCAAATTGCGGTCTTATACAGGGCTGCTCCTGTTTTTTTTCCTACAGACCTAAGAAATACCCTTTTGATGTCTAGTCCTACATTTACTCATTCATGAGAGAGATACAAGATAAAAAAAAAAAAAAAAAATAGAGAATTTTGATCTGAGTTTATCTGATATCGGCATGTAATATTTTCATGATTCATGGATAATTTAATTTTCGAAAAAAAAAAAAAAGCGTAACTTAATTTAAAGATTAAAAAACCTGTTCATACTCTATATTTGAGCAACAGTCCCCTTAGCAAAGGCACCCAATCATAGACATCACAATAGTCATAAATTGATTAAGTTGACATTAGTTTTATGTTGTTGAGATTTTGGATTTCCATATCCTACAAATCCTCATATTCCATAGTTTGTGTTTCCGAACCTGTATTGTCATTACCATGTTCAACAAACTATATCTAGATTGAGCTTAGATTATTGTGTTTTTTGCCCTGTTTTGTACATTTTGAATGGACAACCGAGCAACTCTTTCCTTTACAAAACTTCACCAAGAACCCAACCGTGTCTCAGAGCTCAAAAATCACCATGAGAATGGACCGAATGGCCTAACACTTTTTGGAGATTGATTGCGGCCCGAACACAGCATCAACAAATTCATGACTACAACAACAATGAGAATTAGCCATAGGAAAAACTATTCCTCTCTTAAAGAAAGTGCAATGGGAATTCCTATCCAAAGCTACGTTTCTTCACGTGGAGTGCGTGTCAGAATGCCACTACCCACAAAAGAAAACCTGCACAAACGGAAGATGATACCTAATCCGATTTGGGTGCATTTGGCACCAGCTTTGCCAAGTACCTTTGGGTACCCAAAGCCCATTTGCCCAAATATTGGGTGTTTGGGAAAAAATTTTAGACCTGCCTTAAAGAAATGCTGGCCTTCCAAAGGCTGAAAGCCCAAGGCAAGTCCTAGGTTGCCTTGGGCTTTCGGCATTTTCGGAAGGGCGTGCACTGTTCATCTTCCTCTTCGTTGAATTCTCGGATGTCAGCAGGCGAGGTGGCGACTCAGCTGGTGAGGTGGCGATGGGTCGACGACACGTTGGAGAGAGGCCGGCAACTGTCGCCGCACCCCGACAACAGTTGCCGACTAGTCGCGCGACCCATATCTGGGTCGTGGAGGCCGCCTAGGTCGCGGCGAGGCCTGTCGCCGCGACCTTTAGCGACCCACGACCTCGCCGCGACCCAGATCTGGGTCGTGGAGGTCGCCGGAGGTCACGACGACCCAGGCGACCTAGATCGGGGTCGCGGAGGTCGCCGGAGGTCGCGGCGACCCAAGCAACCCAGATCGGGGTCGCGGAGGTCGCGACGACCCAGATCTGGGTCGCGGAGGTCGCCGGAGGTCGCGGCGACCCAAGCGACCTAGGACCTCACTGCGACCTAGATCCTCCGCGACCTCGCGATGACCTTCGCAGCGCAGTGGGTTGCATGACGGCGCGGTGAGGGTAGCTGCGAACCTCGCCGAATCGCCTACCCTTCGCCGGCGCGAAGCCTAGCCGGCGGTAACCGGCGAAGCCTTGGCCCGCGGTCACCAACGAAGCCTTAGCCGGCCAACTTTCCTTTTTTTTAATAATAAAAGTGTTTTGTAAATTTAATTTACCCAAACACTATTTTGCACAAGTATACTTCACAATGGACTTTCATAAATAAATTTATCAAACACACTTTGCATTTTCAAAAACACCATTGACTCAAAAACCTTTACATTTTCTCAATGACTTTTCCCAAAAGTCTTCCCAAACGCACCCTTTATCCCTTATGCCGAAAAGCCCTGGAAAGGGTGGAACATCTTTTTACCCTGTGCAAGTGGACCAAAGTTATCTGGCTAGACCCAAGGATTGACATAGACACCTCTACACACAAAAATTACTATAATGGATAAATGGTTTTTGAGATATCGACCGACGAACCGATGCTCGGGCGAGATCTTTTCGTGGGCATACTCGGTTGATCCGGAAAACCGGAATTCCTTTGTCTTTCAAGCCCACGAGATCGTTCCTCGTCGATCGCGGACAATGCCTTGGCAATGACCTGAAGTTTGATCAGTCAGCAACCAGGATCGAGACTATCGGTAAAGGACATGGCTTTCTTACCCGAGAAGCGGAAGCCGCCGGGCCGAGGCTCCCGGAAGCTAAAACGCCGATGCCTAATGCCCCATGGGCAGGCGACAAATTGGAGGCCTCAATCGATGGCGTTTGCGGAGACGGTCGAGGGGTTCTCTCATCCTTGGCTTCGTGAAGCGAGCTCGAGTGGGCTCGGATTCAATCGCGGAATCCCACGCAGTTCGCGAAGGTCCCGTCTTCTTGTCTAAACTCGAGTGAAGCGATGAGAGGTGCAGCGACGACAGATCTGGAAGCTGAACTCCAAAGTGGACAGCTCATCAACGGTTGGGCTTTATCAAGCAAAGCCCATAGCCCATGGGACACCCGAAATCTAATTGAGCAATGCAGGGGCCATTCGGCCCGGTTAAAAGAAGTAATAAAAGTTGTCCATTCCCCACGAGAAGCAAATTGACGTGCGGACTTGGATCGCAAAAGCCCATAGACTAGGGTACCTCCTTCCCAATTGGCTATCTAAGGGCGCACATGACCATTCTGTTCCGAAATAGTTTCGGAACATAAATATATTTTTCTATTTCTATTTCTAGAAGAGTTTCTAAGCAAAAATAATCGTTTGATAACAACATAAAATTTCTACTCTAAAAATAGAAATTCATTTGATAACGACACAAAATTTCTTCCTTTTGAACGACAGCGTACCAAAGGATGGTGGTGACGGACGACGGCGGCAGCGGCCGGTGGCTAACGAATGGCGACGGTGGCCACGGTCGGCGGCCAACAACTAGCGGGCGACCGATGGACAGTGGTTGGCGGCAACGGATGAAAGACCGGTTAACGAACGATGAGAAAATTTTTTATTTCTCATTTATGTTCTAGAAAATAGAGAAATATTTTTATTTCTATTCCAAATCTATTTATGGAATATAAATCTATTCCGAAATAGAAAAACGAAATAAATTTATCAACGGATTTATATTCCAAAAACAAGTCTTGAATAAAAAAATTGTTTCCGAAATAAAAATTACTGGTTGTCATGCACCCCCTAAGCCTCCCCAACCTCTTTGCAATTTGTTATGTTTTGATGCAATTTGTGGTTGATCTGCCTAGGGGTGATCGGGAATTGTCCACTAAGGGCTAGGTTCATTATGGAGCTGTTCGTCTTGTTCTCACCTTCCATGGTCGTAAAGGTTTGCCAGTCGTGGCAAGAATCGCATTGTTAGATACCAGATTTTTACAATACCAGCATGCTTGCATCGGGACTGTTCAAACTACTCTGAATGCCGGAATAGTCTTTGTGACTTTGTATCCAAACTTCAACATCGCCCTTTCAGACCCCCAACTACTCTCTTTTCTGAAAGTTCAAGTCCAGCTCACTGGAGCTCCTCAAACTGCTGACTCTGTAGCTACAACACTACATTACCAGATGGTCTATCAAATACAGAACCATGCTCTCGACCTCAACTTCAATAATGGTAATGAAGATGCGTTGTTCATCTTTATGCAGAATGACCAGGTGTCATGCATCCATGTTCCCAGATAGATCCCAAAGGATACGTTGGCAAAGCTCCTTCCAGAGACTTGGATCACCAACTATGAAAAGCTACACTAGCATAACAAGCCTTTCCAGTCAACGGACTCAGAATTCGTACGGAAAAAAGATGGAACTATTTCCATCAAATTTGGCAAGGAAAAGGAAGAAAGTCCTTCTATCTTCCAGACCCTCTTCATGATTGAACCATGTGTTCCTGAATCTATTTCCGAACCAGACCCAAAAAAGCATGTTCAACACTTCGATGGTGATGGACATCCTGTTCATTACTATAAAGACAAATATGGTCATTGTTTTTGGGATCATTTTTGCCAATGTTCCTATTGTATAAATTCCCCTGACGAGGTAGACCCTCTTGCAAGACCTCCACCACGATGGAAAAAGTCAAATGATAAGATGTATCAAAGGTACTTAAACGGAGATTCCTCCGTTGATACTCTTGGTGAGTGTGATAAATACCAGTTTATGGTTTCTTATGCACCACCTCCACCACCAGAGTCCAATACCTCATCCCAAGTCTTACCAGATCCACCAAAGTCACCTCCATTCTCTCCTCCTCAGAAAAAGCAAGCCCTCTTTCCATTTTATAAGCCAACCTCAAATGGGCTAAGAAACATTCTTACCCGCTTGAAGTCCCAGCAGAAGTACCACCCACTTCCTCTATTGCCATGTTCCAAGACACTGACTTTCCTCCTCTTGTCAAGGAAAGTTCTAAAGTCTCGTTTCCTGCTTCAGAAGAGTTTATTGATCCACATGATAGATACCGCCATGTTCCCAAAATTCCTACCTCCACTGATGTGGATGAACATGGGAGACAGAAAAAAACCCTTGCTGCTGAAGCCGTTCTAAACTGGCAATCAGAGACTCTGTTAGCACAAAACAATGCCTTCAAGGCAATTGATTCCAAAATTGGAAGTGTGCAACAAGATCTACGAAGGTATGATGAAAGCACCAAAAAGATACTTTTTGAGTTCCAGAAAAGGCTTCACACCTTGGAATCAGGACAACATCTTGGGTATCATTATCTGGAAAGTCCAAAGCTAGAAATAGAAAAGCTCAATAAGTAAATCCAACTTCTTGAAGAAGGAAGATTCGGACCTTTTGACCCATTAGCACCCCCTATTAGAACTGGGTATTTACCCTCACATCCACAGACGTCTATTTTTGCCACCATTCCAGAAGATCCCTCCAGAAGAGAACCAGATATGGAAGAAATACGAAATCGCCTCAAGGCCCTGCAGAAGGAAAAAGGAAAAGAAAAAAGCTCACCTACATGATTGTTATAAGAGACAGGCCAGAACATATGATGTTATCAAATCCATTAGAATATTTTCTAAAGGATTTAGGCACTCAGGAACCTGATCCTGTTATCCAACAGCCTGAGTCTGATCCTGCCATTCCAGAAAAACAGATTCTGTTTCCAACTGAACAAACTTTTCCTGATACTGAATCAGATTCAGCATCTCTTTATTCTTCCTCATCCTTCTCAATTCCTACAGTTGATTCCCCCCTCATTGCACCATTAACTTCACAAATATTCATGGCTGATCCTCCAGATTATGAAATGGAATCAAATTATTCTGATTCAGAAATTGGTCGACTAGTAATCCTACTAGGAACAATCCTACTAAGCATGTGTCCATGGCATCAAAACAATTCTTCACCATTGATGATATTCCTTATCAAAAGTGGCCAGAAAGACTCGAAGAATTTCATACTTGGTTAAAAACACAGTCCATCACCAACCATGATATGAATGATGTCCTTTACAACTTTGTTACAAGGTTCATAAAAAGCCTGAAACTCTGGTGGCAATCAATTTCAGAATAAGATCAAATTTTGTTTCTGATGTCGCCAAATTTCAGCATGCCATTACTCTCTTATATCATGTCTTTGTGGGAAAACCCGGAGATCTCATAGAGATAAAAAGAAAAGAATTTTTCGAGAGAAGATGCTGCTCCCTTCAGGAAAAGCATCTTAATAAGCATTACCGATTAATGCTTCAGCTTTTTTACCAAATTGGCGCAGATCCAACTTTGAAGCATGTCTTCCTCACATCCATCCCTAAAGAGCTATCCCAGATGGTTGAAAGATCCTTCTTTGGAAAACAAAGAAAAGTACAAGATATTCCCTTGGGAGAAATACAGCAAAAAATCCATCTATGCCTTGAAGAATTATGCTTAAAACACCAGATGGTTCGTACCTACATCACATATGACAAGCGCCTTGAATCAGCTTGTTCTCGCCAGAAGTTAAAGATCAAATGCTCCAAGCAAGACTGTGATGGTACTTATGGCCAATATTCCCGGAAGAAAAAACACTACAAGAAGTATTCGATAAAGAAATCTAAACATAGCTCCAAGCATTTCCGGAAAAAGAAGAAATGGCGATACCTACACAAAAGAAAGGATCGCATAGGCCATAAGAAATCAAATCGTTGCTACATCTGCAACAAGAAATGACATTTTGCCAAAAATTGTCCTCAAGCAAAAAAAGGTCAGAATCATCTAATTGAGAATGAAACAGGTATTTCTCTTGAAAATGATGATATTGAATCCTTATTCTCTGCTGATGAAGAACCATCTGACCAAACACTTTGTGTCATTCCCTCTTACCAAACTTCCAGTGACACTGAGTCAAATTTAGAATCTGAAGATATTTTTCACATATCCCCCACATCTCCAAAACCACATCTTGACATATTCTCAAGTCAAACCCACTGTCCCCATTTCCTTGTAAAAATTCTCACCTCAAAGTTTGCCAAACTTATCAATGTCATTGCCCTCATTGATACTGGAGCAAGTTGCTCCATTCTGGATACTAAAGTTCTGCCTGAAGAATATTGGACTCCTCATGTCCGATATTTCAACTCCGCATCTGGAGATACTTTCTCCACAAATGTCAAAACCATTCTAGTTAATGTTCAGTTCTTTCCCCAGTGTTCCATAAATGCAAAAAATTTTGGATCAAACCTCCCTAATAAAGATTTGATAATTGGGTGGGACATCATGACTCAAATCTCCCAACTTCGTATCATTCCTGGAAAAGGTCTTAGATATAAAGATCAATTCTCTGAGTTTGTCAATATTCAGAGACTCTTTTCCATTCAGATGAGTCTATTAGATCCAATCATGCAAAAGTTGCTAGAATCTTGTTCGGAATCCCATTTAGAATTTGCCCAAAAATGTTCTCATCCTTATAGGAAAATCCAGAATTCTTTGTTCGCCTCCCTTTCAAAAAGAATGAAGACATCAATCCAACAAAGGCGAGTCATATGGGAATGAAGCCAGAACACTTGGCTTTAGCTCAAAGGGAATGCTCAGAATTATTGCAACAAGGCCTTATTGAAGTTTCTGATTCTCAATGGGCTTGTGAAGCCTTTTATGGCAATAAGCGCGTCGAGCAAAACAGAGGAAAAATGAGACTCGGTAATCAACTATCAACCTCTCAATCTTTTTCTCCAAGATGATTGTTAACACCTAATTTTTGCCCAAAAATATTTCATTCGGCATATAAATTATCTAGGTGTTTAATATCGTGTTTTAAATGGAAGATGTTTTTCCTATAAAAAATAATAATAATTTTAAAAAAAAAAAAGAAGAAATCAAAAAAAAAAGAGAGAGAGCAAGTTGGGGCCAACGATCTAAATGTGACTAGCCAAGCCTAGGAGGTCAGATTGGAATTCAAATGACAATTTGGGGCCAAAATGCAATTTCCAAAAGTCAAGGGACCAATTTGCAAATTTTGCAAAATTTGTGCCCGAGCCCTTAAATCATCATCTTAGTCATCAATTAAGTTGAAATTGAATTTGGGCCAAGTAGAATCAATCAAATTGAGCCAAAAAGACCACATTTGTATTGAATTGGGTATTTTCGGATAAGAAAATGTCCAACTTTGAGGGACTTTTTGCAAAATTGGGTGGGCACAATTGCGAAAAATGGTCAAGATCTTAAACTACTATACATGAGCTTTCTAATTGATCAAAAAACGCAGCCAAATTAGTGGATTAAAACACTCAAATCAGCAGCCAAAACTCAGTCCACGAGTTGGTCTTAATCCGGAGTTGCTGAGTAAGCAATTTGGTGGCCCCACCATATCCTCCTCAGCTGCCTAACCAGCCCGATCTTTGCACGTGATGGAAGACCGTATATAGTAGTGCAAGTGGACGAAAATTGGCCAGGGATAAGCTTCTGACAGCACCGGAAATTCACAGCAAAGTCTGCACACTCAACAGCTGCAGAACTTAAAAAATTGGCCAAGTCAAAAGAGTAGGTGAAGTAGCCCTGTTGACAGGCTTGGTAGGTGGACAAAAGGCTGACCAAAAATCCCTTAATTCAGGGGATAAGATCACTGAAGCAAGGTCTTTGAAGGGATGAGAGAGAGGAGACGAGAGGGAGAGGAGAGAGCTCGGAATCGCTCCCCAAAGACGCCTTCAGAAGCAACTCCAGAAAAAAGCAAACCCAGAAATTCCAAATCAACCTCCAGAGAGAAAAAGGAAATTTTCGCAAACTTGCAGCCAAAATTAGTCAAAACCTTAAACTAGAGAGTGAAACTTCACTCAAAGATGTTTCCATCCATAGGTCGCATGTCCAAAATGGAGATCGGGAAGGCCTCCTAAAGACCCCCGAAACAGTGCCCTCCTGACAGGCCAAAGAAAGTCTGAAAATTTTCTAAGTGTTGAGCCCGGTTAGTCACGAGTGAGAGAAAGCGAGTGTTTTTGAGAAATTTGAGAGACAAATGAGGAAAAAAATGAGTTCAGACCCAAACTAGAATACATATGGTTTTGATTGGTGTCAGGTTTTTCAACAAAAGACATCTTGAAGTCTAATTTTAGAGGTCAACGAAAACCTTCGTTGTCAGTTCTTTTGTGCAGATCTCATTTCCAGTTGAAGAAGCCAACTTCCACGTGCTTCCGGAGGACAATTTCTCGGTTTCATTGGCCAAGAACCACTTGCAAAAGATACTATGAAGCAAGGTAAGTATCCTAGATGTATTTTTATTCGAGTTTGAACATGTTTTAATAGTGAAAAATTAAGAGGAAAACTAGTCCAAGAAACTGATTTTGAGGCTGAAATTTTTTCTAAGTGTTGAAATCTCTTCAGGAGTTTTGCATGTGTGCTTTTTGAGGAGGTTTTTTTGATGTGTTCGGTTGGTCATTTTCTATGATGTTTGTTGCATTTGAAAGCTCATGTTACCTACTTTCATTCGAATCAAGTAATGTTTTCCTTAGATCTCATATGTGATAGGTGTCGAGACTTGAATATGGGCATTTAACCTGTTTGCTTGACTTGAGTTCAAACCTAGATTTGCAAAATCAGATCAAACCCGCATATTTGATGACGATTCTAGCTTGGTTTTCGTGTGTTTTAAGCTGTGTTTTCTATCTACATTACTCCTTGCATGTGGTAGTTTAACCTTGATGTTTTAGTTCCACATAATATTGCTCATGCGTTGAAATTGAAGGCCGCAAACATGGCCCGAGGAAGCTGGTTTGGGATGATTTGATGCACGCCAAGTGTTAGACGAAATGCGCAAACCAAGTTTCAATCTTGAAACGGTCGATTTGAGCTTGGTTCTTGTTATATTCATGTGCTGGGCAGTCCTAAATTAGTGTAAATCGGCATATATCGGTTTAGGGAATTAATTTTAAATAAAAATTAAAAAAATGAAAATTTCAAAAAAATTATAAAAATGATGGATGACATCAAATTAAGGCAAAAATGACATCTATGAAGTTTTTCTAATTTTAAAAGGTCATTTTCTTAATTTAATGATATTTTAGTATTTTATAACCATTTTTGTAAATAATCTATTTTGTGTAGATTAAAGTTATTTAGAGTAATTTCATGCATACTTGAATTCTCATTTTGCTCATGGGGGTCCTGTCCGGGCGTGATAACAAGGCCATGTAATATTATTTGCCTGACTTGTATCAGGTTTATCTTTTCCACGTTTATTTTCAAGTCATTTCAATTTATTGAATGTTTACTTACGCACCACTTTTCATTAATTTGAGTGTAAATTTCTCTTTTAAATTATGTTAGGATTAGTCTAGACATTAAAAAAAAAACTACAAAAATATTTGCATGGACACTTAGTGGTTTCATAAATATTATAATTGGTAATCAAGAATGTGTGGCCATTTAGATAAATAACTTTCCAAGTTAGTGGTACCGCAAGGGTGCTAATAGAAACATTGGCGTAAACAAGTCTCCGTTCCTATAAATCTTTGGTTGCGTAGGAATCGAGACACCACTCCCGTGTCTCGATTGGTTTCTAGCCGACCCCAATAGGCTAGTGGCGACTCCTAGAATTACATAGATTGTTAAAAACTAAAAAACGAATCCAACGTCGCGCGAGGTATGGGCTTGGGAGAGCCCGCGCCTAATCTAGGGCCATTGGTCCGCTTCTTTAGGCAAATACCCCTAAACCTTCTTCATTTTCCTCCGAACGGAAAAAAAGAGGTCGTGACAATGATAAGTTCCCTTTACCATCCAGAGATTCTCTTTTTATTGGTCTAACCAAGGCCCATATCTATTCCAAATTCGACCTCAAAGCCGGATTTTGGCAATTGGGCATCCATCCTGAAGATAGATCAAAAATAGGATTCTGTATCTCGAACCAGCACTTCCAGTGGAAAGTTCTTCCCTTCGTCCTAAAGGTAGCACCATCCCTTTTCCAAAAGGCCATGTGTCGTATTTTCCAACCGATCTTGTCAAGTGCAGCCGTATACATCGATAATATTCTGCTCTACAGTCCTGACGAACAGCCAGACTGTCAACTCCTTAAACAATTTGCAGAAATCGTGAAAAAGCATGGTATTATGCTTTCTCAAAGGAAAATGAATATTGCCCAGACAAAAATCAAATTTCTTGGTATGCACCTCAACAAAGGTAAATACTATCCAGGGCCACATATCGCTCAAGAATTATTGAAGTTCCCTGTAGAAAACTTCACGACAAAACAAGTTCAGCAATTTCTTGGGATAATAAATTATCTCAAGGGTTTTGTCCTACACATTGCAAAGTTGCTAATTCCTTTGCAATCCATGCTGAAAAAGAATTCCCCACCTTGGGGAAAAACTCAAACTAAAGCAGTCGCTGAGCTTAAGGAGATTATGCAAAATCTCCCACCATTACAAATACCATCAACAGGAAAAAGAATTCTTCAAACCGATGCCAATGATGAATACTGGGCGGCCATCCTGTTCGAAGAAATTAATGGTCACAAAAGTGGAAAGTTTTCTCAAGCAGAAATACATTACCATTCCACTTTCAAGGAAATCCTAGTAGTAAAAAATGGAATCAAAAAATTTGATTTTCATCTTATCGGCCATCACTTTTTGGTAGAATTAGACATTGCATCTTTCCCCCATATGACCAAGTTTAAACAGAAATAGATTCCAAACTCTCAACTGCTTCGATGGGCTGAGTGGTTTTCAAAATACTCTTTTGAAATCAAACATATTCCTGGAAAGAAGAATGTGCTTGATGATTTCTTGTCAAGACCAAAAGCACCAGCCGAAATCAACATGTACATCAAAAGGCCTGCTTTCCATATGCTCAATCATGGCGTAAAATACAAAATTGAGAAGATCAAAGACTTGCCAAGCTGGAAATATCCCCAGGAGATTATTCAGCAAATCCAGAACGATAGTCTTACTGAGAACCTGGAGAATCTCATGTGGCAATGCCACACAGACCTATTCAAATTCAATGGAGATTCGATTCTTTATCCTTTCGGATTAAATTTGAATTATCCTTTCATTCATCCTCTTATCTGAAAGGAAGATGATTTCCCTGACCAGCTCAAGACGTTGTTATGGTACTTAACTAATAAGTACTTAATAGCTATTGAAATTCCCACCAGAAGATTCATTGCCAATCTCACCAGGATATTCTTGCTCGGAAGAAACATCGAAAAAGAATGTGATAGAAATCTTTTAGATTTTCTAAATTGGTTATATCATCCTACATGTTGGAAACAAGACTTGGAAAAAGAACTGAGAACCATGACACCGAATCCTGAAGTCCATACCATCCTGTTTTTCCGACGTCCATGGAATTTTTGCAGAAACAATGGTAGTATTCTCGATGCACCACTAGAAATAAGAATCACATCCTATAAACCTCACTTAAACAGCAGAGAAGCCCGGATTCACAAATCTTATCCAAGATCTGTTAGATTTTGTGAACATGAATACCGAGAACTCCAGAGAATCCTATGCCAGGAAAACAAGACCATTCCCGAAGACGTTTGGAATAATGCACCCACTACGTGGGATCATTATGACCTAGCACCAGAAGCTAAGGAAGCACTCAGGCAGTACAGACAAGCTGCATCGTCCCAAGAGCATGAAATGACAAGTGAAGATGGCATTGTCCAGTCTACTCAAGACCCCTACACACGCTTTGGAGGTCCTCTGTCCCAGAATCCCTATGAACAAGGACCTTCGTCCTCATTTCAAGACATGGACACATCCTTTTATGCACAGCCATCCAATTGGCCTCAGCCAAGCATTCCTGCCAACACTACCAGTGAAAATACAAACTGGACAGAAGAAGAAGCATCCCATTGGGCTCATGAAGCATCCTCATCTTGAAGGCTAAACCAAATCCCCTCACCTCAAGACCTTGAAGCCCTCCAACAGAAATATAAGGCACATCTCCTAGAAGACAGCTCAGATGATGACTCAGTATGTAGCTACAATGCCCGTGACGAACGAGACCGTTGAATCCGTACAATTTCACTGTAGCAAATTACTATTCACTTTTACTGTAGCACTAGGCTAGGGAATGTACTGTTCACAGTACAGTTACTGTTCATAGTGTGCGAATAATTCCCTCCCGGAAGTTTCCGGTGCCGTTGTTTGTATCTGGACCCATGAGTTGGTCCCTATGTGTGTCCTTGTAGCCTTTCTCTGCCTATATAAGGCATTATTTGTGTATTGTTTTGGGCAGAGTCCCTTGAAGTAAAGTGAGTGTTTATGAAAAACCTCCCTATGGCTTTCTAAATTCCTCTTCTTCTCCAGCCTAGTAGGATCCTCCAAGAAATGCAGCTTGGCTAGGTTAGAAACGTTTCCATCCTGAAATTTTTGAGTGTCTCTAGGCTCTGAACTAAAGGGCTGAGTGGTTTTCTGCTAAAAGGCTATCCCTAAAGGGCTTGAACGGGAGTTGTTCGCCCACTGTGGGATGCATATCTACAGAAAATTTACTCTCCTTCCCTGGTTCTAAGTCTAGGTCCATTCATGGTATCAGACTGCCAGTTAATTTTCATAGATCCACCTGAAAGTGGGACTATCAATCTGGTCCGGTTCCCACGTTGAATTATGAAACTAGTTCCCAATCCCTATAAAATTGCGTTCATCGATTAATATCATGGCGAACCTAATTTCTACATGGTCTTCTATGGCTTGTTTGGCCTTAAATATGGGTTGAATTGCAAGCTATTGATTTTGATTAAGGATTGAAAATTATAGAACAGAACAAATTGATAATACCCGTTAGCTAATAAACTAATTTCTCCGAAGAAAATAGTGTAGTTCTCTTAGGCTTCGTTTGGTTGTCCAGATTTTTAACTTGCATAGGATCGGACAGGATATGATATGAAATTCAAAGATTTTGCTATATTGTATCCACTGTTCCAATCACAATAATAAAATCGGATATATTCATATCATATTATGTATAATTTTTTTTGTATAAATGGTATATCATTGTAAATGAACCTGAAAGTTCACAAATGAAAATGGTAAAAATCTCTTGCGACACTATTTCCTAATATATATTTTTCCTTTCTTTTTTATAATTTTCTTTATTATTTCTTTTTCCCCTTCATCATTTTCTAATAAAATTTTATTATATAGTAAATTGTACTAATATAACTAAAATGCCTAAAATATGTAACAAATATATATTTATATTGAATTTATATTATAATATATAATTAAATTCGAGTATATATGTAAAAATAAGATTAAGTTAAAAAAATATTTTTATTTTTGTTGTTTTGAATTTTTATATTACAATTCAAATATTGCTTATATTGAAATATAATTTCAATTTTGTTAATTTAATAATTTTTTATTCGAAAAAATAACTTTCCTATTATGTATATTAGAAATCATATCCACATTTATCCAACCTCCCCTATAAGATAATTTTATCCAATCTATACCCCTCTTATATCTGACTTTATCTTGTCTTAAGTAGGCACCAAGGATAAGGTATGATAAATTTTATCTTATTCTGAATTTCATCATGACTACCAAACATAATCTTAAGGTTTCACGACATCGAAAACATGTGGATAATTAAACTTAACGTTAAAGGTCCTAACCTCCACAAAAGTCAAAACATTAATTGTTTGATCCATCTTCTTTTAACATCAACCTAATTTAATCACAAGAATGGCTAAAGAAATACCTAATTATTCTATTAAAACAAGCCATTGGGCCTTAATTTTGTATCGTGACGACAAAGCGCCGTGATATTTATGGACATCTCCAATCGGTCTCCTCCATCCTCTTCATTTGTTTATTTTATTTTGACGGAGAAAGCAAATCAATGAACTATTAGAATAAACAAAAAGTATGTGATTAATCCTATTATGCACCCAAGAGACAAAATTAGTTAATAACGTCCAATAGTACAAATATATATGTACTTATATATTGAAAAAATTGCAAAATAATTAAGTAATTAAGTTGGAATTTCTTTTATATATATATATATATATATATATATATATATATATATATCGGTCTAGTCCACCCGAAAACCGAGCAATCTTTGGACCAATATTCACCAGTTCTAGTAAATTGGGACCAAGAACCAGACTGGTCCTCATGAGAACTACCGATTTTGGGCGGTTCTTTGTTCCTTTGCACACTCCTAATTCTACCATCTCTTCTAATTAATGAAAGTGTTTTGTTTTCGACCAAAAACATAAATACTAAAAATTTGACCATCTGGACTTGAGTATAAAAATTTGACAATGGGAAATTCTATGGTTATTGAGAAAATTTAACATCAACTAATTTTTAAAAAAGGAGTGATTAAAAGAGGTTTAAAAAATGGCTATAAAATTGTTAATCTTACTATTGATTAAGGAAAATTGCGATGCATGAAGATAGTTATATAATCACGAAGTTCAGTTCCAAGAGTAGAAAAAAATTTAATTCAGATTATTTATATTATTTCAGGAAAAGTTATAAAATGTCAACAAGTTCAACCTTACAAGGCTTCTTGACCGAAATAAAAAAAAAATTGAGGTTTTGACGTAAACAACAATATTTGAGGGATGATTACTAACCTGTAATTTACAATGACTTAGTTACTGAGTGTTATTATGTTCAAGTTACGATTACCAATTCTATAGTCAAGCTATTGTTGAGAAAAGTAAATTATCAATTATGAGTGAAACTTAGTAATGACAATTCACGATAATGACCAGTAAATTAAAATTATGGTCTTATGCGGGACTGCTCTTATTTCTTTCTTACGGATCAAGAAGCACCCTTTTGATGTCTAGCCCTACATTTGCTCATTCTTGAGATAGATACAAGATGGAAAAAAAAAAAACAAGAGAATTTTTATTTGACTTTATCTGATACTGGCATGTAATCTTGCATGACTCAAGGATAATTTAACTTTGAAAAAAAAAAGGCAGTGTAATTTAATTTAATTATTAAAAAATCATTTTATATCCTATATTTGAGCAACAGTCCCTTTAGCATAGGCACCTGATCATGTACATCACAATACTAAAAAAATTGATTAAGTTGACATTTGTCTTATGTTGTTGGGAATTCGAGTTTCCCAATCTTGCACATCTTC
Source organism: Eucalyptus victrix (assembly GCA_016097545.1). Classification (NCBI taxonomy): domain Eukaryota; kingdom Viridiplantae; phylum Streptophyta; class Magnoliopsida; order Myrtales; family Myrtaceae; genus Eucalyptus; species Eucalyptus victrix. Next base: position 53,757,174 of record CM027842.1, read on the forward strand.
GTGTACCATAATTTTTGTTTTCGACCTGTATTTTTATTACCATATTCAATAAATTGTATCCAGATCGAGCCTAGATTATTTTGCTTATATTGTAAATTTGATCTAGCCTCCAATCTACTCCTTGAAATGTGCCTCCTTTTCAGCGAGATAAATAAATGAGTGAACTAATTTAATACGGAAATCTCAAATATATCTCGCCTAATCATATAGTGAGAAAATATTGGTATCTCGGTACCTTGAAATTTGGTGCCTTTGTTTCTCTACACTCTTAAAACAAATAAAGTAGAGTTTCCTTATCGCTAGCAGCTACATGGATGTATAAAGCCAACAATACTTTATTCAGAATTGATGTCCAATTATTCAATTCGGAATTGATGTCCAATTATTCATGTTCTTTCTTTTATTTTCCTTTTTTTCCCCATCATTGCTTTATGCGTTTGAAGTGAATACATTCATATTTAGAGTATTTAGGTAATTGGCAGGTGTGTGTGGGCAGCATTGTAGCTTTGCTTATGATTTTCTTTTTTTTTGGTCAAAATTTAGAAATTGCTTTGAATTTTGAAACATCTTTAGGAATTTTTCATTACTTGAAATCACCCCTTCACGTGCTAATACTTATGCAAGTTTAAGAGATGTTTGAAGTATTCATTACGTGAAAAACAACTCTTAGGAGTATGAAAAATAGAAACCGAAGTTAAAAAGCATCAAACTAACGATATGCCTCATCATATTAGACTCATTTTTTTAGTTTGAGTTAATATTACAAAAACCTTAAGTTTTGTCAATCGTGACACAAATATTATGAACTTTATTTTGCCTTATTAAAATCCAAAACTTGCCCAATATGACACAAATGCTATAAAAAAAATTGTGCCATTAAAATCCCTAGTAACAAATATGCTCTATATATAATTGAAATAAAAGATAAATATGAATCTTTTCGCAACAATAAAATAATTGAGGTATGTTTATCACAATAAGTATAATTTGAAGTCTTTATGGTATTTGCCTTTTTAAGTTTTAAAATAATATATATACTGATTTTGAAAGTAAATCAAAATCGAAAGTCTCTCATTATTACGTCACCCACGTGTGCATTGTCGGCAAAAACAGGCGTTCCTCTTTCAACTGTCCAGAGTCAGAGGAGGCGGAACATCACGATCCAACTAAAATACCTTCTCCAACGGGACAGATAAAATAGAAAGCGCGTGGGGCCCACCCATCAGTGTCATGAAAAGAAATAGGAACGGAGGATCTTTTCTGTCTCTTTCAGGGGGTTGTTGGTGGAGGCACGTGGCTTTCTTTTGTCCGAATTCTACAGTTTTATATTTAAATCCTAGTTAAATAAGATTAAAAAGTAACAGGGTAAAATTTTACCCCCCCTCAAAAAAACACACACACAATAAAAAAGAAACAAAAACCTACACCGGCCCCACCACTGGAAAGGATGCCCGGGCTAGCCACCCCCACTCAAAATGTAACTAAAGTTTTTTGGCTTGTGGATTCAATCAATTGAAATTCACGTGTCTACCGGATGGATACATCAACTTTGATTAAGCAAATTTGAAGACTATACAAAGACTTGTTAAATTAATTTAAAAGTTCGAGGACTCAATTGGAAGGAAGAAAAACATGATAGTTTAGGGAGTAAAAGTAGTCCTTTTGCCTTTTAAGAAACAGAAGATGCGTTGTAGCCAAAACTTTTCACTTAATTATGGGATCAAGCTTTGCTAAAGGGTGAAAACGAAAGCTTCTGGACGTTGGTAGGAGCCTTCTGGAGTGCCAAAGAATCGCGCCACCAGGTGTGAATGGGCTCAAGGATAAAAACGACAGCTTAAGATGGAAAGAACACGTTCATGCACGTTCACGTGCCGCAGCTTGACTTTTTTGTGTGGCGTGTAATCAAACTTAGTGTATAGTTTTTATGCTTAACCTCTTATTATACGGGCATGCGTGAGAGATTTACTGTATAGATAGCAATCTCGCAAAAACCATATATGGGTCAAAAGCTACCTACAAAGCGAAATGGAAAGCGTACGGAGCAAGATCAAGGAGAAGTTGGAATATACTGGATGCAAGGATTATTAGAAAAAAGAATTTGAAAGCAAACCACAGCTGGAAGCAATATCAACCTCACATTAATACTAGTGGTCCATGATCAGTTCCAAAAGAATGTGTATAAACCGCCCTTTGTTAACCAACATATGTATGGTAATTCCAATAAAATTGCATTTTTAATAAGGGTTTTGTTGAGATAATTTTCCGAGCCATGACTTTGTAAAAACACATTCAAGAAAAAACAAAAGCGAAGGACCTTATCCCACTCCCTAAAAAATCTCATAAAGCAAAACCATCACATGGATTCAATCGCTTCTTTCTCATTTTTCTTCCCGAAGAACAAGGACAAACATCATCATAATCAGGGCCCAGCTCGCACGGCCGCTTGGAATGCTAATGATCAAGTGGTACGCGGTAGCTTCCCCTCTGGGATTGGAGAACAAAAAGGAAAAAAAATTAATGAGATTTGACCAGTAATATACGCAACGACATTGTAATTATTCACCAGATAAGATTTCACAGTTGGACTTATCATTTGAGTTCGTCCCTCTAACCTACTGAAGCTGTATGTGAACAGACTGTGGATATGTACTTTGATCGCCTGTATTTAATTTTATTTTTTTTGGTCATTGATATTCCTCCTGGCACAACCATGTGCATGTGATGATATGTATACTCTTGCATTTCACATAATCTTATTGAAACTATATTGTAATTTCTAAACAGTATCTCATGTTTCTTTAAATTTACTACCCTTCTTCTCGTAGAAATATTAAAGCACGGAGCCGCCAATATTTCAATATTATGACATGAATGTCACTATCGACATATTAATATATATATACACACACGTAAGTAAAAAAACTAAATGGATAACCAGCTAACAACCTTTTTTTTCTCCAGAGAATTTTGTACATCAATTAAGATTTTCAAACTCAGAGAATCTTCCAAACCAACTGACAGATCTACCGGTCAACCGTTAAGAAATTTATGTTTCTTCAAGTTTTGATTGAAATTGTTCATGGGCCTCATAGAGGTTAACCAACAGATCAATCGAGAGGTTGAAACGTTCGAATTCCTTTTGAAAATAACGTCTTGTATTTTTTAAAGTTGCTACGGAAGAAACTTCATCACCAAAAATTGTTTTTCCATTCATAAATAATACATATTTTTTCTTCTTTTTTTTTTATACCTCTACTCTTAGCATATATCCTTTCGAATGGGTCACGTCACAATTGCCTTTTATAGTTTCATGCATCATTATCATTTTATAATGAGGGTTTCCCAGGCAACTCGGCCAACTCATTATTTTAGAATTGCATATGTTGTCTTTCCAACAAGTGTTTGCTGACTTGTGTCGTGTTGCTTTATAAAACCCTATAATGTCTCCCCTATCTAAGAATAGTCAGGAAAATCTGTGTCCGATCTAACTAACAACTAAAAATTGGATGCATTTTAAGCCGTCTTCGCATTAATAAAATGCATTTGTCCTTGTAGCGGGAGCAAAATAGACAACACACTGTAAATTGAAGGGCCCTTTTGTGCCTTTATGTTGACTGATTAGAGGGTTTTAATTAAGCTTTCACCTATAAGCACATGAGAGATCATGCTATTTATCATCATGAGTGCAGACTTTTCAAATCAAACCTCAAACACAGCACATTTCTCAGCCGAGTTGCACGACCCTACATGTGTGCATGTGTGTATGTGTGTGTCTCTATACACGCACGCGTTTACATGTAGCGTTTTGGGGAAAATATCAAATATATAACATATAATTTTAGAAACAATATGGAATGGAAAGAAGAAAATGGAATATGCAGATGATAAATAGAATTTAAATAAAATGGAGTTGTTGAGATCATCAGAGAATGATTGAAAGGGTGCTCCCTTTATTGTCGAGTCTACTAAAGTCAAAGATCCGGCTTTGATGTATTAAATTCTGTCCCCCCCCCCCTCCCCCGGGGGCCCAACAAAAGCCCCCCTTCCCCCACTCTCTCCCCTTTTAGTTACCTACTCATTCCACCTTGTTTTGCTTATGGAAGATTGAGACTCCCCAGCAGAACATGCGTAACATTTGTCCTAAATGAATATTTCTCTTATGTTCGAGGAAAGTCTCGAAACGGGACATCCTTCTGCCTTCCGGTCAACCGCTTTCTTTGCTCTTCGTATTTGATGCTGTTAAAATCATTGCTTATGGGCACGCATTCAATTTGTAATATAAGGTAATTTCAGGGTCTAGGCTAAATTCTTTTCAGTCATCATGAGACCTTTTCCCAACACGATTAAGCTTAGGTGGGCAAATGACGATGTTTCGCACTCGCTTAAGTGCGTAGACGACAATGATTTTTAGAGCTTGCAACCGTAGAATCAAGGATAGGCGGAAAATAGATCAATTGGAGAAGTCATTAATGGTAGCTCGACTGACATAGAAGCTCCCAATCTGGATTCCCTATCATGCACACAACCTTTTTCACATGATTAAGCGGCTTATGGTATTACCATCTTTGTAGTGATGTTCCCAGAATGGTGGATATTATATTTTGAGGTATACGATATAATATCTCAACCGGGAAAATCATTTAATTTGAAGTCGCAAATTTTCATTTTGATGATCCTTACTCCAACATTATCACTAAAAAGCCAGGCCCACCATATATGAAAAGTCGCAGATTCCCACCTCCAACTTGAGAACTTGAAAGGATCACTGCACTTTATCACCTTTAACTTTTTCTAGTATCATTCACCATAAAAGAAACCTGCTCAATAAAGAGAGATTAAACTTGCACTTCACGGGTAAAGATTTTCATTTTTTCTATCGTGCGCCCAAATTTTGGATGGACAGGATGATTCTTCGAGTTCCAAGTGGTTTTAGTACAAGTGGATCTCAATGAATATGGAGTAATCACAAAATGCAAGATCTTATATCCATTGTAAGTGAAATTTGAACTTAGTACCACATGTTATTATTACAAGCGGTTATTATCACAAGCTCGGCATAATTTTGGAGTTTGGTACGGAATCATATATTATAGGGAAACAGTATGCTGACAGTGCCATAAGTCTCTCAAATGAAACAGTGGCTTCTCCACCTTGAATTCACCACCTTGAATGTTATAAATGGGTTTGTTTCTTATATTAAAAATAATTACTCTCTTAAGATGTGATCTGAATTGCACCATTATTTAACAGTGCCACTAGCAATGCTCTATATAATATGATGACATGCTAAATTGATGCAAAAACATTGTGGATCTGTCTTGTTTATCCTAATACTTGTTTTTTCATGTTTGGAACTTGTCAATCAAATTTGGTTTATGATGTTTGATTGAATGGATGGCTAAATAGTACACCAATTTTTAATATAAGAGATTTTCGGGTGTAGGATCGATCCTTTCTATTCCAGTACCAGTGTAGAGTAGCATTTCCAATCAATGAAGTATGCCGCTGGAATCCCCGTCGATGCCGAAACTAAACCAAGTGAGATTAAACTTCTCAAAATAAGAGCGATCGATGGTCTGGTGGAAGAAAGCCTCAGAAACTATCAAATCACACAAAAGTCACAGGGTCCCGCCTTCAATAAAGGCGAGCGCTCTTCCTTTTGTTGTCTCTCTCGCTCCTAAGCAAGAAAATCCAAAACCCAAAAAAAAAAAAAAAAAAAAAATCCAATCTCTCTCTCTAAGAATGATGACTGATTTTCAAGAAAGCCCTGTTTGTCAACCGTTTCCGTAGTGACAATTAATAAAGTTTTGGAGCATTTTGATTTTAAGGGATCAAAGTAGAGTAATATTGCAGTTCCATCTTTCCTTGCTAGAGAAAGGTGGAAAGGTGGAAGTGGACTGACACATTCGAAACCCTTTTCTTTCTAATGCACCTGTTGAAAAAACCACTTTATGGGGCGGAAACGGCGGCAAAGAGCTAGACAAAAAGCACATTGAACTAGATCGAGGAGAGAGTGGAATATGAGAATAGAATGATTTGGAAAGAGATACCCAAAAGAAAGAAAGAAAGAAAAGAGATCAAATCAAGGACCTCATTTTCCCACCAAGAGCATGGAACCACAAAAGAAAATCCACAAAAAGAAGCGATGTCATCACGTTTTTTGGGAAAATAAAAATAAAAAACATAACTTGGGACTAAGCCACCTCCCACCAAAAAATTAAAAAACCTCGCCAAATTCGAACCCCACCCATATTTTATATTGAACGTTCCCCCGTTCTCCTAAGTCTAAACCATGTGAACTGCTGCTCCGTCGGTCAAAATGGTGCAAAAAGAGTACAGCCCCGGTGCATCAGAAAGCAAAACCATCAGAGAGATCCGATCGCATCTCTCTGTCTCGTTACTTTTTTGCTCGACTAATGGACACGAATCGAGTCGAATTCTCGTGGGTCACGCTTGCAAGAGTCAGAACTTTTTTTTCTTGTCATTTTGTGACGGGGGATGAGGAGTCCGCAAATAAACGTCGGACGGGGACAACGTTAACCATTTAGAGAACGACCGACCGAGAACCGAACTTACGCAGCACCTTCCTCATGAGTTACGTTCATTGTTTAGTTCGGAGATACATGTCTCTACCAAATTTTGCTAAACGAACAGAAAAATAAGATCATCCTGTATGCTATTGCATATGGAGGAAAAGGGAAGGTATCGGTTGAATTCAGAAAGAGCAATGGCCTAAGGGTCACACTTTACCATCTAGGCTGAATAATTTCAAAAATGGGCCCCCCTCCTTCACCAAACTCCCACAACTCCTCATTTCCCTCTCTTTTCAATCATGTTTTTGTACTCCTCCTTTAATCTCTCTCTCTCATTCATCGTCGTCGTCGTCGTCATCAAACCAGACCCAGCGTATCCTTTCATTCCAGTCCACTTAAAATCAATTCAGACCTGTGTTCCTACCTTCCTCAAATCCTCTCCTAGTTCTCAATCAATAGAGACCCAACCCCCTCCTGTTCCGTCAAAGGAGAGACTACAGAAGGACCACAAAGGGATAAAATGGCAGCTGATATCATCAACAAGCTATTCATGTTGTGGACACTACTGTCGGGGACCGTGGTAAGACCCGAAGATCTTCATCCGGGGGATCATATTTACACTTATCGGCGGTTTGGCCTCTACTCGCATCATGGTTGGCCATTCATCCTCTTTTACTTTTTCCATTGTCGTTATCATTTTCTGTAAAAGAGGATGTTGTTGTAGTAGCAGAACTTGGTGTTGGTGGAATCGCAGCAAGTGCATTTCAGCAGTTCTTGCTCTGTGAACTGAGGACTCGTCATTCTTCTTCCTTCTTTCTTGGTTTTCCTTTGGCCCTTTCGTCTCCTCCTTTCATTCAGTTGATCAGCTCAACCCTGTTCGGTGGCCTTTGGGATGCTGCCTCCGACGGGGATGTTGTGGAGGACACCGTCCGCCTGGCCCCGTTTGGTGGCCTTCTTTCTTGGTTTTTCCTCGGCTGACCCACGCTACTTTGTTTACCTCCTTCCTTCTTCCATTTCCACATCCGCCTGTCCGGCCTCCCCGTCCACGGCCTCACCCTCGGCTTCGCCAACTCTCTGACTCGCTGAGTCCTCGATGAGTTCTCGAGGACTTCGAATACCAAGAAGCTGATGCCGTTTCGTGGTGGCGCTCACCCACAGTAATTTGTTTACCTTCTTCGTTCTTCCATTTCCAGAACTGCCCATCCGGACTCCCTGTCTACGGCCTCGCCCTCGCCTTCACCGGCTTTCCGACCCACCCGGTCCCCGACAAGCTCTCAAGGACTTTGAACGCTGAGAAGCTGATGGCGTTCTCCATGGGGCTCACTCACACTAATTTATTGACCTTCTTCTTTTTTGCCATTTCAGCAGCCGCCCAACCAGCCTCCCCGTTCTCCTCGGCGTCGTCCTCCCCTTCTTTCACATGTCCCATTTCCTCTCTCTCTCTCCCTCCCTCTCCTCTTAAATAAAGAAAAGTCGTGAGATGAGAAGCCAACCTCTGATTTTTCCGCCAGACAATTCGAGCGATTGATATCAAATGATAGAAAACTATCCGATTTACGAGGTTTCTACCCTTTTTTTTTACGTCTTCCTCAACACCTTTTTTTTTTTTTTTGGACTATTGATTCTTGTTCTATTATCGCACGTGTTCACTATTGATTCTAATAGGAATTTACGTTGGAGAGGGCAATGTCATTCATCTCACAAGAACGGGAGTCGACCAGACTTCTCTCGATTCCTTCCAGCGAGAAGGCAGGACACTTCATTCCCTTCGCTCATATGCATATGAGCGGCCATTGCTGGAATACTTGCTGACATGGAGGGGGACTCGCGCGACTTTACTCGATACCAAATCGCCTAAGGAAGTCGTGGACAAGGCTTGGGAGCTCTACCAAAGCGAAGGCTTCGGCGAGTACAATCTCATTCATAACAATTGCGAGCATTTCGCCACGTTCTGTCGGACAAGCGCACAGGCAGAATTGATCAGCACTTGTGAGCAGAAGTTCCGGGAAGTCAAAGACTGGGCAATGAAGATTCTGCAGAAAATTTAGCTCTCGTAACCCAAGGACCCCACCAACTTGCCTTCCCCATCTGTACCAGTGCTAGCAATTATATTCGCCTTTTTTTAGAGTTATGGTTGTCAACGAGCGGTCAAAGGAAAGAGAGTCGAGTCTTTTTATATCCAATTTAATAAATCACACTTTGATAGTGATGGGCCCACACGACAAAAAGAGTATTCATCTATGATTGATTGGACAGCTTTTTGAGACTTTCCCGTCAGTTGTGACAGTTAGAGGAGATGCCACGTGCGCGGATCTAAATTTTTAAAGTTATAAGGAACATTCCAAATCAGATCTTTGACCGCCGATATTTAATAATGTCCGGTCCCGTCAGGATGATGTCTTTTGCTGTTCTGATTTTTTTTATGTCAAGGTTTGAGAATTTCGATCCCCTAAATACATAAAGATCCTCGTCAAAAAAAAAAAAAAAATGTAAAGTCGTTCCAAAATAATTATCATTTTTATCCGGCCTAATAAACGTAACTTGCCTTACCGTGCAGTTTAGGCGTCACCCACGTAGAACTGTCGGCAAGTTTGGCTAATGACTTGGGGACGGCAAGCATCCTTGATTGTTGGGCAGACTAGATCTGCTCGACAAAATTCTTAGCCGGCCTCCCCCGCAACACAACCACCCCCCCCAACAACACAGACAACATGGACCACATTTTGAACTTTAGGCATGGATGGGTCAGCCCAACGTGGACCAACAAGCATACCCATTGGCCTAGCAAGTTCATACAGTAGAAATGATGAATTAGCGACAAGCAGAGGTGATGAATAAAGATTTACTAACCGTGTCCGAGAAAGACGGTTGAGTTGTGATCAATTGTCTAGGAAATAATGTTTTCTATCAGGCGTAACTAATTTTTCCCACAATTTCCATGACTTCGTTCATTGATGGCCAGTGCTCTAACATGAATTTGCTAAACATGGCATCAGGAATGGTCAAACTATGTCCAAAGTGCAATGTTCTCTACTATGATCACCCCAAGCAATTCAGAAAGCCCATCATATTACCTGTGGCTATATACTTGGGTGCCGCATAGCCATAAGCTCCAGTAACTTGTGTCGTCGCAAGTGATGTTGCTTCCAGTATGGCAAGAGGAGATTGCAAAAAAACAGGATGTTGCAAACATAGTTGAATTATTTCAGCACAGGACAAGATTTTGGAATCAAATTTTATAGGTAACAACAATGTGGTATTGCTTCATTCAATCGAAGTAACGAACATGAAACTTACGAAGTCCAGCAATATGTTTGAGTGCTTGAAATCTCTGCAGATTAATTGCCTAACTGGTGCAAAAACGCAAGGCGTTTGGCTGCTCCTATCACAATTTTAAGCTAAGCAATGGGACCCATGGAAATGGTTTAATGGCGAAGCCCCACGCAGCAGGAAAGACACATGATTTGTATATTTAATTGAACCAAGAAATGATCATATTTACCATAAATTTAAAGCAAGCATGTATATATCGCCCAGGAAAGAACCTTACTTCCAAAGAGATGGTTCTTTAGTGCAGTCTCTGGCAAGAAGTCATGGACAAGTAGTAGTTCATCCTCCAAACAACATCCCATTAGCCTGACAATCCTTTGGATAAGCTGCCCAGGAAGTTCACCTCCAACTGCAAAAAGTCATCACTCTCATGTCAAAATAGGGTCAACCCTCATAATTGCACATCTGTTATAATATGACGAAGCAAACAGGCATCTCCCGCAGAAAAAGAGAGGAGACAGAACGACCAATTTGTATGACAGGAAATTAAAGAAACCCACTAGGGCACCCTTAGAGCCATCTACCGTGGATGCACCCTACAAAATTTAGATGGTAGCAAATAATATGAATTAAAACTGGGATGAAATATTCAATGATGCATCATCACCCATGTTCAATGGTAAATCCCAACATGTGAACTGCACGGTTGAAATTCATATGCTATGAAGTAAACAAATCTTAAGTGCTCAACCTATTTATAAAGCAAGTAAACATCCCTTGCATGATTTTGCCATCGGCAAAGCCAATAGAGGATAAGATTTATGACAGTATGGGTGACCATGTAGAGTCTAAAATGCAGAAATATACAAGCACTAATATGCAACATGATAGACAAGAATGCACTTGGGTCGTACAAAGTAGGTGTCCACCTTCCAAGAAAGACAATAGCATCTTGAGTGATGATCAATTTTGAAAAAAATTTAAATGCTAAGTAGATTTATGTGGAGGCTAAGTCCTTCCCTCCTCATCTTTTACACTTAAAAAGACTTGTATGCTAATAACGTGTTGACCTTCATTTACCAGCTAATTCATAAAAGGTAAATGGTAGAATCTTATTTGTTCTTTAAGGGTAATGAAGAAGAATAGTTATGTCCTGATTCTTCTAAACTAGCATAAGTTTGGAGTAAATAATCAGGTCACCTCAGTTTCAGGGCCAGCCAGCATGATTTTCCACAAATAAAATAACCTCACTAAGGATGGTTTTAGTTCATAGAACTATGTTCAGGAATTCCAGAAGTGGCTCTAATGTCATAAAACTCAGATTGGGATTTAACATTTGAGGTAAATTGTAGTGACATGGTCTAAGTTTAGCTTAAAAGGCAAGGATATAAGTCAAAATAGTTTCTGATGCAGGGCCTAAGTCCTCCGAAATGTAAGAAGAGTCCCTACATTTCAAATTTACAAGCTATCACAGACTTCACCATAATAATTATAAACGATGAACAAGATTCAGAAAATGTTTCTACTCCAACACTCAAGAACCTCAGAGATAGAAGCTAAGCTGGCAAAGCTTCTCTACTCTTTCCTCCACTTCCGTGCTAGTTGGCTGCTGGAGAACAAACATGCATGCAATATGCATTATACAACTTAGACATAATAACTGTAGGACAAGATTGTGGAATCTCAAGATTTAGCTCAAGAGCACAGGTTCTCACTAGAGGCATCTATAGATCAATTACTCCTAGGATTTTACAGTAGCATGCCTTCTCATCCACACACCCTGAGACAGCCACTCAAATGTGCTTTCCAAAACAGATATGCCTTAACCATCTGTGTCTCATCGCTTTACATCCCAAAAACATGTTCAGCAAATTGGTGAAAACAGCTCTTATTGAAATTTTTTGACTATTTGAATCTCCAATGGTACATGTGCACTGAAACTTATATGAGATGTATTTCACCCAGCACTGTGCCTGCTGTTTTGATTTAGAATAGAGATAAAATGAACACCAAAAATTAACAGCACCAGGTGTAGGATAGGCAAATTTTTTACTCATCTATTGCGTGTCTGGAAAATATCTACACTCCCAAAGTCCTTGAAAACATGATCTCAGGAGATTTTTTTAATGCTTTTATGAGGGCTTGAACCATACAATGGAAAAGCAAGCTGACTTTCTCCAAGCTCTTGCATAGAATTGCTTGTGGTCATAAGACAAGTCATGGACCCTAAAATAAAGGATAAGATGTGCAAGTACCGTCTTTTCCTAACTAATCGCAATCCTAACAGAATAATCTGGTCCTCGTCATTGATCAAACCCCCAGAAATATGTGTTCAATTGGCAAATGACATATATTTTCCAAAGGAAGAAAGCAAATTAAGGTAGTGAGCTACATATGAAATTAGCCACACAAAACTAGAACAACCTAGCGACAGAAAAGGCCACTAACATCTATCATCTTGTTCTCATTTTTCTACAACAAACTATGTATCTGGACACAATTCTCCTCCTAGCATCCTAATAGAGTTTCTTGCTAAAAATGCAACAGTGATTAACATTAAATACGGCAAAGCACATGCAACCCGAGCTTTCCTGAGGGGAACTAAGATTACCTTCCACTCTTTGAAGCCTTGCGGCAATTGGAGTCATTCGTTTGCTCTGGGAAGATCCCTTCTCATCAAGGCAGCCTTTCAAGACTACCAAAACCACCATCGCCGAGAATTGTATCAGACCTGAAGCTTCTTGTCGCAACTTTCAACTCTGCAAAACTAAAGACTCTGACATCTGAAGTGGAGCAACATAACCATTTGGAATAGACTCATTCAACCTCCCTCCCAAGCTCCCGCTCAGGCCAACCTCAGAACATGATGAACTGCTTAACAGTCACTGCTAGTCCGCCTGTGACTACACAAATGAAGAGAAATAGGTGAAGAATTTGCTGTCAGCTGAACACAGGAGCTAAAAACAAGCAGGAACTTGAGTTATAGATATGTCAGCCGGTGGGAAAAAGAGTTAGTTAGTGAAGTTAGAATCTGAAGTTGTTGGTTGACATGTGTATGAAGCATATTCCTTCATAATCCGCTTTGTCTGTAAGTTGGGGCTTGCATGAATTTCTGGATAATTCCAAAAGCAGGAGGGCAATAACTAGTATGACATGCAGAATATCTATAAAATGTACAGTTAGGATTCCAGCTCTTGCATTGATACTCTGAAACAGCATTAAACAGCCCTTTATCCTAAATGCTCAAACCGCTGGGACTAAGTCCATCTTGTATATCAAACATTTTCCATAAGTACGCCATGGCCAATATGTTACATTCGTGTGACAAATGCCTTCTCCTCCTCCTCGTTATATCCACTCTCTCAATCATATTATTATCATTTCTCGTCTCAAATTCTTTCTAATTTTCTTTTGCCTCAGTATTCCAGCTAAAGCATCAAAACTTAATCTATCAATCCAATGAAATGCCCAAACCAAATGTGAAGGGTAACAAAGTCCAACCACAGGTAGGACTAAAACCAAAATTCTGTGACGGAGTTTCCCACCTAGTAACTCATAACCAACAAAAGCAACCAAATATCATAAATTTATGAAATCACAATTTGAAGTTAAGAATTAGCATAAGGGTACAACAAAGACCTGCACTCTCAGGTCAACACCAGCTGGAGATTACATCCTAAAAATGCACAACTTATGGTGAAAATAAAAGGACACAGAAAACATAACAAGAAAGCAAGAAAGAATTGCAGAAGAAACAAGGAAATTACCAAAACTAAACAACGAACACAAAATTGAGCCTGAACTTGAAATTCTAGCAATTAAAAGAGAAACGGATATAAAAATTCGAGCAAATAACTTTCTTAGCTAGAACTCGAAATCTACACACTTATTCAGCAACATAACAACTCCTACATGTCAACGAAAAGCTTGCCCATTGCAGAACAGTCATTGTTGTCTCCTGTACTAGGCAGCTTGAGCATCGAATTTGGTCGCATCCAGAACTCCGATTTCAGCAAGCTTATTGTCAGAATAAAGTTTTCTCAAACTTCTAAAAATTCTTAAACTTGGCCGACCCAGAAGACGGCCCAAGGTACGTGAAAACCAGTGCCAAACATAGTAATTTGTAATTGGTTCCAGCAACGCGCACGCGAAATTTCAAAATTTTACTCCGACCAAACCGTAACTCCAAATTGATATCCGTAAAATCCCACGACTCCACAACACCCTAAATTTTCATTAATATATGATTTTGCAGCTAAACAACTCATGATTGAACCAGCGACTCAGAATTCAAACAGATCCGAGTTTACCACTTAGCGACGAAAATTTCCTTCGATTGAACGGATAAAGAGTTCAAATCCTTACCCCGGGCGCCGCGAAACGAAGTTCATCCAACCCGTGGAGAGGCACGCAAGAAATCCTCTTTTTTCTTTCTTGGTTCTTCCGAGCTCTCTGCCTTTTATCACTCTTACTGCTGCTGCTGCTGCTTTGCTTTTCTGTTCTGTTCTTCAGGTTCCTCTGCAGCGAGTGGAAGAGCCCATTAAACGGGCTGAGGGGGCTGATTTGGGCCTCTGCCGTTTGGGCTTCCTTTTGTTTAAGCCCAATTCGTACAACTCCCATTGGCAGGTACGTCTTCCCTCATCCTCAAAATTTGACTGTCTGAACTTCAGTATGAATATTTCGATCAAAAAAAAAAAAAAACTTCAGTATGAATATTTGACAGTGGGGAAATTCTATTGTCATTGAGGAAAAAATATTAACAAAGGCTGATTTTAAACTTTAGTGATTAATAAATGTTAAAACATGGCTTATAATTGTTAATCTTAGTATTGATTTAAGGAAAATTACCGTATATGAAGATGATATTTATATTCATGGAGTTCAGTTCCCAAGAATGGGAAAAGAAAATTTACAATAAATTCAGATTATTTGTAATATTTCATGAAATGTTTCAAAATGTTAGCAAGGTCAACCTTCCGAGGCTTTTTGGCCCAAAAACCCAAAAAAAAAAAAAAAATAGGAGGCTTTGAGGTAAACTACAATATTTGAGGGATGATTACTAACTTGTCATTTACAATGACTTAATTACTGAGTGTTAATATATCCAAGTTACAATTACCGATTCCATAGTCAAGCCACTGTTTTTTTTTTTTTTGGGGGGTCTGTATTAAGTCACTGTTAAAAAAGGTAATTTATCATTTATAAGTGAAACCGAGTTATGATAATAAACAATAATGACCAGTAAATTTATATTATAGTCTTATGTGGGACCGCTCTCGTTTCTTACTTACGAACCGAAGAAGCACCCTTTTGATGTATAGTTCATGAAGAGAGACCCTACTTCCATGCCTATATAAATGTCTTAGTCCAACGAATTAGAGAAGGTTTTTCACAAAGGGAGGTTGGCAATACACAATAATAATAATAATAATATGAAAAATGATACAGGAGAGCACCAAAAAAAAAAAAAAAAAAACATTCACACTCGGCCTCATTAAAATTTCAGCCCTTTATTTCACAAAATCAACAAGTATGCATCGATAACTGTTGGATCACGTTCAAATTATAAGGAGAGAACGGTATGAAAATCCGACATACTAAATTCATTGAACTCGACTAGCAGAAGGGGATCCCATTGGCTGAACTGCGTTAGTGTCATTTCATTAAATGGATCTAATGAAGCACAATTGTTGACCATACCCATCGGGACGAAATGCGTTATTCTTCATCTATGGATCATGTCAAGAGAGAGCCATGCAAGGAAAACATTAAGTCTTGACCCAACAAATAGTGTTTTCGAAGAACCATAGTTAACTGCGCGGCCTTTCTCCTCATCTAAAATCTATGCCCTAAATGTTGCAAAAAGCAGCACAATCTTTCAAAGTGGACAGTCAACCTGTCACTTTTTCTTTGGATCAGAGGCCCAAAAAGAGGTACAGAAAAGGGGGAGCAACGGGAATGTCCGACTCCAAATCTCACTACCCAAAATTGGAGTATGAAACAAAGGAAATCTGTGCAAAAGTTTTTTTTTTTTTATGTCGGCTACATTAATTGATATTATAATTTATTGTTATAAGATTGTCCTCATAAGATGAAATATAATTTTTTTTAATTAGTCTAATATGAACCTGGTTAGTATAAGCTGAGTTGAGCCCAACTCTTAGTAAGAGGGCTTAACTGAAAACTCTATAAATAGTACTTAAATCTCTTCTCTAACCATAACACACAAGGAGTATTTACTAAGTGCTAAAGGTGAAGGGTATTCTCATTGAGTCAGTAATACAGAGGATAATAGGAAACAATATCTACATAATCCTTTGTTTGATCAAAGAATAATATCCACTATTTTAAAAGTTGTAACTGTGCTCTTTATATATTTCTTATCATTTGAATAGTATTGTAGGATTTGTTTATTATTGTGTAAATAATATTACTTTGATTTGTTTCTTAATTTGAGCTTGCAATAAAGAATTATACAAATCTCAGGAAAAAAAAGGGTAAAAAAGAAATCGGTTGAGGAAGCCGACATTTCAAGTTTTTTTTCATCTTTTAAATTTAATAGATCTATATAATGACGTTAACGATTTCTTTTTAGTAGGTGATAATATTTGTTTACTTGTAATTATTTGTATTTTTTTTTACTTGTAATTAATGATGTTTGGATTGTGTTGAAATTTTGGAAGGTTTTATGAGGATGGTCTTGAGTCTTCTGTGCACAAAGATAAGAAAATCACTTTGATCATTTATTTTTTACTTGTAATTTTTTATTAGTAGAATTCTCACTAATTCTCTCTTGGAAAAGATAAAAATCAAAAAAGAAGAAAAAAAGAGTAAAGGATGGAAACCGGTTTGCATTGAAAACATGTGGTCATTAGCTGACCGTTCCTCCATCACTTAACTGAGGACGGTCAGCCAAGACTTTTCCTATATCATATGCCTAATTCACATATAGATTGTCTCTTTAATTACCAAGTCAACTCTACATATTCATAAACTATCTGTAACGTAAAGATCGAGAGTTGAACCTTATGCAATACGAATGCATGAATCTTGTCCTCGCCATATGTGTATATATAGATGCGCACATATGCATACATGTTCATATCATCTCATCTTAGTGTTAAGTGGGTTATTGCAGTTACTATACACTAGAGAAGCGAGACCAATCACACGAACAGCGATATGACGAGGTGCAATGTTTTAGGACCACTCCATTCTATCTTTGATTGGTGGGTTTGCACGTGTTTTCATTTTTGATGAGAGATGGACGGGATCATGCACCAAGCACGTCCATCGAATGGTTGAAACCTACAGCCAATTTAAGTCCTGATTCAAAACCAAAATGACCATGATCCGACTGGAAAAAAAACTTTAATGTAGCATCGATTTGAAAACGCCCTTAGCTACCTACGCCATTCCAACTACTATTGCTTATGGGTGATTGAGACTCCTTAGTAGAACATTTTGTAACATTTACCCCAAGTGAATCTTTCCGTTATGTTTGAGGAAAGTCTTGAAAAATCAACACCCTCCCGCCTTCGAGGCGATCGCTTTCTTCGTTCTTCATATTTGATGCAGTTAAAATGACTGTTTACCGGCATGCATTCAATTTCTAATATTAGAGAATTTTGGGGTCCGGCCTCAATCCTTTCTGTTGGAAATATAATGGCAGATATCGATTCCATATCGATTATATTGTCAACTAATTGATTCAGTTAATATATGTTTGGCTTGATAAAGTGGGAATGTAATTGTAATGTAATCTTGTATATTTCCTTTTCTATCTTTCTCTTGTAACACATATAGAGCAATGCTCTTGTACATGAATATACATAAAGAATACATATTACAATTTCTCCCAAAACACTCTCCAATTTTCTCTTCTTCAATTTCTGTCACTTTCCAATCATACATGCGAGCTTTTTTGGACATGATTAAGCTTAAGTGTGCAAACGATGATGTTCAGTGCTCGCTTAAGTGTGCGACTGACAGGGATTTACAGTGCTTGCAAGAAAATAGATTAGTTGGAGAAGTCGTTAACAGAAGCTTTTTTTATTTTTATTTTTTTGTCAGAGTTGACGGTAGCTTGAGTAACATAGATTCTCCCAATCTGGATTCCGTATCACGCAGACAATCTTTTCGACATGATTAAGTGGCTTAAAAGATCAACACTGTCATAGTGATGTTCCCGGAACGGTGGATATGTTATATTATGATGTGTACAATATAATATCTCAATCGGGAAAATCATTTAATTTGAAGTCGCAAATTTCATGTCGATGATCCTGAAATCTACCGAACATTATCGCTAAAAGCCGGGCCCACCATCCATGAAAGTCGCATGTTCCCTTCTTCAACCTCATTGCTTCCATCTTACGCCCAAGAAAAGAGACAAAATAAACGTGAGACCTTAAAATTTTGCTCTCTCTCTCCCTCCTAAGCATCTGATGGGTCAGAAGCTACTGCAGATCATCCGCAGATGCAAAATGTAATCGGTTTAGATGAATTTAATGGGTGATCTGCAGTAGCAGGTGCAACCCCAAAGCAAACAAGAATATGTATTGTTGTGCTAATTGAATATTAAAAAGAATAGGTCTTGATGAATTTCACCAAAGTGATGATTGATAGATTACAAGGCCATCGATGGGGTAAACAAAATATATAAAATTCTTTATCAACGTTTAACTTTTCCTAATTTTAAAGTATCACTGTATTCGATCACCATAAAAAAGACTTGTTCGACGCTGAGAGATACAACTTATACTTGATGAAGAAAGATTTTCTATTTCTTTTTTCATGCTCCTCAACTTTGGATGGATAGGATGATTCTTCACATTCCAAGTGGGTCTAGTACAAGAGAATCTCTATGAATATTCATCGAGTAATCGTACGGAACAGGACCTTGTCCCCAACGTAAGTGAACTTCGAACTTGGTACTGCATTTTATTATCACAAGCTCAACACAATTTTATGACATTCTATATTGATGCAATAAGAAATTAAAAGCATTGCAGATTTATCGCTTCTTGTTTATCATAAATAGTTGTAATTTCATGTTTAAGACTCGTCAATCAAACTTGGGTTATGATGATGGATAGCTAAGTAGTACATCAATATTTAATAAAAGGAAATTTCGTAGTATAAGATTGATCCTTTCTATTCTGGTTCTAGTGTAGAGCAGCCTTTCCAGTAAATGAAGTATACTGCTTGGAATCCCTATCATTGTGACCAAGTCAAATGTATCCTAATTGCAGCTGTCCTAACCTTAGGGAATATCTGGTCAAAGAAAAGCCCCAGAAACTATCGAACCACAAAAGTCAAAGGGGTCCCAGCTTCAAGTAAATGAGGAGGAGGATGTCCTAACCTTAGGGAATATCTGGTCAAAGAAAAGCCCCAGAAACTATCGAACCACAAAAGTCAAAGGGGTCCCACCTTCAAGTGAATGAGCAGGAGGAGGAGGAGCAGAAGAAGCAGCAGAAGAAGAAGGAGAAGAAGGAGAAGAAGAAGAAGAATTTGGATCTAATTTTCAAGAGTGACAATTAAAATAATTTGGATCATTCTGATTTGAAGCGACCAAAGTAAAGTAATATTGCAGTTCATCTTTCCTTGCTAGAGAAAGGCGAAAGTGGATACATGTTGATAACGTCAAATTTCCAAATCCTGTCAATTATAGAGAGGTCTTTCTTTCTAAACTTCCTATCTATCATCATTGAGAGACTTCCTAACCTTGTAGTAAATGTAATATACATACTCGAAACCCTATTCTTTTTAATGCATCTGTTGAAATAACCATTTCATTGGGGATGAAAATTACTGCAAAGACTCAAATCAAAAACACATATCAAAAGGCACATCAAACTAGATCGAGGAAAAATTGGAAAATGTGAAGAGAATGTTTGGAAAGATGGAAGAAAATCCAAAAAAGAAGAGATGTGGTCACGTTTCGGGAAAAAAAAAAACAACATAGCATAGAAGATGGATCTAAGCCAACTCCCACCAAGAGAACATAAAAAAAAAACATCGCCAAATTCAATCCCCACCCCGATTTTGTATCGTATGCACAGTGTGCAAATACTAAATTCTTCGCGTGTCATCCGTCAATCCCTTTCATTCATAAATACTACCAACCTCTCTTGGTCCAGTCACAGGCGCTTATACTTTCATGTATCGTTATCTTTTTCTTTTTTTTTTTTTTTTTTTTTTTTTTGGCAGTGAACACAACACAGATCGTTGAAACAATCTCGCAACCTTACAAAAAGCCTTCTCTTTGATTGTACTAGTGAAAATAAATGCCCATCTATCGGTCCAAGAAATCTACGGGAAATGAAAGCATGCTGAGCAAGATCGAGTCAGAAACTTTAAATTTTGGATGGGAGGATGATAGTGAGAAGGAAGCAATATCACGTCATATTTACACTAGGAGCTCTCGATCAGTTCCAAAGCAGCCTCAATGTAAAAATACCCAGCTATTGGTCCAAAGCAACCTCATTCTTATCACGGAAACAATGGTGCAACATGGTGCAAGAGAATATAGCCCCGACACATCGTGAAGCAAAACCAGCTCAAAGATCCAATCCCATCGTTCTCTTTTCTTTTTTTCCTCATCCAAAGGACATGAATCAAGTCGAATTCTTGTGGATCTTGCTTGCTAGAGTCAAATATTTAGCTTGTCATTTTGTGAAGTGGGGGGACGAGTCGACAAACGGACGTCAGGGGTGGACAACGTTGACTGTTTGGCGAAACCTTCGACGTCCGACTAAGAGCACGCAGCACCTCGCTTGGAGGAGCTGCCTTCATTGTTAATCTTTTTAAGCAATTACCTGTGTTTAGTAAGTCGCATGTACATGTCTCTACCGATTTGTGAAGCAAACACGAAATTTAAATCATCCCCATATGCTATTACCTATGGAGGAAGAGGAAAGGTTTCGGTTTGAATTCGAAAAGAGTAATGTCGGTCGTGTCCTAAGGTATACCAAGCCTAATCCAAACCCCGTGCTCGTCTGTTTATTCCCCAAGTAGAGACGGACGACAGTGAGGCCATGCAATCTCTCTCTTTTCCTCCTTTAGGCTCAATAATTTCAAAAATGGGCCCCCCTCTAAGCACTCCCTCGTTCACCAACCTACCATAACTCCTCCTTTCCCTCTCTTTTCAAGTGCTCTCTCTCTCTCTCTCTCTCTCTCTCTCTCTCTCTCTCTCTCTCTCTCTTTCTCTTCATCGTCGTCATCATCATCATCATCATCATCATACCAGACCCGACGTACCCTTTCATTCCAGCCCGCTCAATATCAATCCAGACTTGTGTTCCTACATTCGTCAAATCCTCTCCTAGGTCTCAATCCATAAAAACCCACCCTACTCCTACTCCGCCAAAGCACAAGTACGAGAGACTATAGAAGGACCCCAAAGGGATAAAATGGTGGCTCAGATAATCGGCGAGTTGTTTGCAGTATTTGTATTATGGTAGGGGAACGTGATCAGGCAGGAAGAGCTCAATCCGGCCACTCATATTTACACCTATCGGCAGTCTGGCCTGTACTCGCATCACGGTAAGCATTCATCATCTTTTATCTTTTGCATTATCGTTGTCAACTATATTATCTTTTCTTTATCTTTCGTTTTTGCCCGAGAATAGTAGCTGTATATGATTGATATTATAGATCAACTCGGCGATGATCAAATCTTGCCCTTGTCATCTTTTCATTACAACGGCAGCTCGTGTATCTGATTTTTTCCCATCTGGCCTCCCCGTCCTTGGCCTCCTCCTCCCCTTCACCGGCTCTCTAACTCACCGGATCCTCGATGAGCTCTCAAGGACTTTGAACGCCAAGAAGCTGATGGCGTTCCCCATAGGGCTGGCCCACACTATAAAAAAGTGATGAGAAGTAAACCTCTAATTGAGAAGTAAACCTCTAATTCTTTCTTCCTGACAATTCGAGCTTTAGGTATCAAATGATTGGAAATTATCCGATTTACATGGTTTCTCCTATTTCTTTTTCTTCCTCGACACGTTTTCTCGTTCAGTCGTCTCTCTCTGAGAATAAGTCGGTATAAAAACGTTCCTCAGCATTGAAAATTAGTTTTGTCGTCATTTGTATAAAAACGTACCCTTGATTCTTTGAGTCTTTAACACAAAGAATAACAAAATACGACTCATGCATGACTATTAATGAGTTGATTCTACAACTACTATTTGCTAAGGGTGATTTGGACAATCAATTGTTTTTCTATATTGCACATACTCACTATTGATTTCAATAGGAATCTAAGTTGGAGAGGATAATATAATTCACTTCACAAGAACGGGAGTCAACAAGACTTCCCTCGATTCCTTCCGGCGAGAAGGTGAGGAACTCCATTCGCTCCACTCGTATGCATATGGTCGACCACTGCCGGAGTATTGGCTGACAAGATGGGGGACCCGGACAACCTTACCTGACGCCAAATTGCCCGAGGAAGTCATTAACAAGGCTTGGGAGCTTTACGAGGGCAACAGTTTTGGCAAGTACGACCTCATCAATAACAACTGTGAGCATTTCGCTGTGTTTTGTAGGACCGGAGTTCGGGCAAGCGCACAGACGGCGTTGGTCAGCATTGGTCAGCATAGGGCCAAGGAGGTCAAAGAATGGATAATGAAGCTTCTGCATAGAATTAAGCTCAAGGGAGCCAAGAACCCCGCCAACTTTGTCTTGCCCATCCGCCAGTGTGATGGCAATAATGTTCGTCTTTTGAGAGTTATTGTTGTCAAACGAGCATTCAGTGAGGTTCGGTTGGGACTTTCTGATAAAGTGATAGTGATGGGGATACACGTGCCCCCGCACGATCGAAAGATATATATATATATATATTATTGGACAGCCTTTTTAGACTTTCCCGTCACTTGTGGCGGTCAAAGGAATGTCCTTTTCTGGAGAAGGTCTTCCAAACGTGCGGGTATCTTAATTGACAACGTTACAACAAACATCCCAAATCAGACCTGACCGCCTATATTTAATGATGTCCGGTCCCCCTCAGGATGTCCTTTGATGTTTCGATCTTTTTATGTCGAGGTTCCGAGTATTTGCAGTCCCCTAAATACGGAAAAGATGTTCTAAAAGAATTAACAGTTTTATCCGGCCATACAAACACGGCTTGCCTTACCGTGTGGTTAAGACGTCACCATGCGGCAAACTGTCAGCGGCTTCGGGTGGTGACTCGGGCACGGTGAGCAAACTTGATTGTTGGGCAGGCTAGAGCCCCTCAACAAGATTCTTAAGCTCAGAGAACGGAGCCGGTTCCGGCCATAGCATGATGGCACGATCTTAGTCTCTCTGTCTCTCTCTCTCTATCACACTCACCACATACGCACACAGCATCTTAGTCTCTCTGTCTCTCTGTCTCTCTCTATCACACTCACCACACATGCACACAGCATGGACCACATTTTGAACTTAAGGCACGGTCTCTCTCTCTATCACACTCACCACACACGCACACAACATGGACCACATTTTGAACTTAAGGCACGGTCTCTCTCTCTATCACACTCACCACACACGCACACAACATGGACCACATTTTGAACTGAAGGCACGGCACGGTCTCTAGGCATGGATGGGTCAGCCCACCGTGGACCAACAAGCATACCCATTGGCCAAGCTAGTTTTTTTTTTTTTTTTTTTTTTTGGTGAAGGTAAGAAATATATTGACTTTAAACCAAAGAGCTATATATAGCTATGCAGCAACAAGTCAGAGCGAGTGAAAGGGGCCAAGGTAAAAGAAACAAAGCCAAGGGCAAGGGAAGGAAAAAAGCCAAACAAGGGCACAGAACTAGCAAGCCTAAACCAACACAAACAGCAAAGACAAGATGAATCAGCAATGAGCAGAGGTGATGAATAAAGAATTACTCACTGTGTCCGAGAAAGATGGTCGAGTTGGGATCAATCATCTAGGAAACAGTGTTTTCTATCAGCTGCAGCTAATTTTTTCCCGAGTTTCCACAACTTTGTTCATCAATGGCTTGTGCTTGGGCAAATACTGGAGATGACGGCATGTGAGTGCTGCTTCATCGACAGCATCCTTCAGAGGATCGCCCTTCCAGTCAAGAGTCCATAATTCTTGTCAATATCATTTTAGAAAGATGAGGCTAGGCCCACTCCACCAAAAGCTGCTGAGCAGTCGGATGATTTGCATAATATGTTCGCATTCTGCTCAAAAGCTCAACCAGTACCATCATGAAGCTATAGATATCGATCTTCACATACAAATGACCTGTCCAAACAGAGTGATGTGATACTCTTAACATGAATTTGCTGAACATGGCTTCACACATGGTTAGACTAAGTCCAGAGTGCAACGTTCTCTGCTATGATCAGCCAAGCAATTCAGAGAGCCCATTATATTACCTTTGGCTCTATACTCGGGTATTGCATGGCCATAATTTCCAATAACCAGTGTCGTCACATGTGAAAAGAGTAGCTCAGGCATACGCAATTTTAGACGACCATAACAACAAAGCCCCCCATGACCAAAAAAAAAGGAACATACTTGGCTGGTGAACTAGGTTTTGAAAATGCTTTGCAATGATAACTCCTGTGTTTTTATGTGAAAACCTGGCCAGAATGAAAGCCTGAAAGCATAAGGTTTTCAACTTCTTGCTGCTTCAAGAATGGCAGGAGGGGATTAAAAGAGGGACGTTGCAAACGGATGTGACTTCTATCAGCACAGGAGGAGGATTTGGAACCAAATTTAAAAGGTAACAACAATGTGATATTGCTTAATTTAATCTAAGTAGCGAACGTGAAATTTACTGAGTCCAGCAATCTGTTGGAGATCTTGAAAACTCTGCTGATTATTTGCCTGTCTAACTGGTTCAAGAAAGCGAGGCCCTTGACTGCTCCTATAGCGAGTTTAAGCCATGTGACCCGTGGAAGTGGTTTAATGGCTGAGCCCCCTGCAGCAGGAAAGACACATGATTCCTAGAGTACACTGAACCATGAAAAGATCATATTTGCAGTAAATTCAAAGCAAGCATGCATTTATCACCCAAGAAAGAACCTCACTTCCAGAGAGGTGGTTCTTAAGGGTACCCTTTGGCATGAACTCATAGACAAGAAGTAGTTCTTTATTCTCCAAAACAATACCCTCTTAACGTGACAATGTTTGGATGAGATAAGCTGGCAACAAAGTTCACCTCCGAATGCAAAAAGTTATCACTCCCATATCAAAATAAAGCAAAACCTCATATTTTCATGTTCTTCTTAGCACAACGAAGCAAACAGGCATCACTTGGAGAGAAAGAGAGGAGACAGAATGATCAATTTATCTGATAAGAAATTAAAAAAATTCACAATGGCACCCTAAGAGCCATTTGGTGTGGATGCACCCATAGAATTTAAGAGGTAGTAAACAATCTGAGATCAAAACTAGGATGGAACATTCAATGATGCATTATCACCCATGTTCATTAGTAAATCCTGACATGTGATCCGCTTGGTTGAATTTCATATACCTTACTGTAAATACACAACCTCGTATTCATGAAAATAAACCAAGGAGTAACAAATCTTAAGTGCTCAACCTCTTTAGAAAGCAAGTAAACATCCCTCACATGATTTTGACATTAGCAAAGCCAATAGAGGATAAGAATGATGGGCTGTATGGTGAACATGTACAGTCTAAAACACAGAAGCATACAAGCTCTGATACTCAACATGATAGAAAAGAATGCATTCATCTTGTGCAGTACAAAGTAGATGTCCACCTTCCAAGAGACAATTGCATTTTGAGTGATGATCAGTTTTGAAAAATTTGAATGCTAACTAGATCTATGTGGAGGCTAAGACCTTCCCTCCTCATCGTTTCCCTTTTAGAAGACTTTTATGCTAATAATGTGTCAACCTCCATTTACTAGGTGATACATAAAAAGTAAATGGCAGGATCTTATTCATTATTCCAAGGAATGAAGAAGAGTAGCATAAGTTTGGACTCAAAAAAATTATGTCATATTACTTTTAGGGCTGGCCAGCATGTTTTTCCACAAGTAGATTATCCTCACCAAGGATGGTTTTAGCTCCTAGAAATATGATGAGAAATTCCAGAAGTGCCTCTATTGTCATAAAACTCATTGGGATTTAATGTTTCAGGTACATTGTAGTGATGTCCTCTGAGTTTAGCTTGAAAGGGAAGGATATAAGTCACAATAGCTTCTGATGCGGGGCCTAAAGTCCTCCAAAATGCAAGAAGAGTCCCTACATTTCAAAATTCAAAAGCTATCATGGGACTTTACTGTCATATTTATAAACAAGATTTGATAGATGTTTCTACTCCAGCTTTCAAGAACTTTAGAGATAGAGGCTAAGCTGGCAAAGCTTTTCTCCTCCTACTACATTTCCATGCTGCTTGGCTGCTGGAAAACAAACATAATGTAAGGCGTGTTTGTTTTGCGGAAAATGAATGATTTGGAAAATATTTTATTAAAATTAATCACTTGTAACACTTCCAAAATGAATGAAAGATAAATGTTTTCATCATCCCAAACATTTTTAGACATAAATTATTGTCAATAATGAAAATATCTTTCATTGACCAATTATTTCAAACAATACAAGCGATCATTTTTAAGAAAATATTTTCCAATTCATTCATTTTCCGTTTGTTATGCGAAAAATGAATAATTTGAAAAAAATTTCCTAAAGCGACCATTGTATCTCTTACAAAAATGAGTGAACAAAAAATATTTGATCAACCATAAAAATGTTTAGATATAAATTATAGTCAATAATGAAAACATTTTTTATTGACTAATTATTTCAAATAATGCAAGCAATTATTTTTAGGAAAATGTTTTATAAATCATTCATTTTCTGCCAAAAAAAAAAAAAAACGAAGTCAATATACACTAAAAACTTAGACATAATAACTGTAGAACAAGATTGGGGAAACTCAAGATTTAGATGAAGAGCACAATTGCTCACTTGAGGTATCTATAGATCAGAGGGTCCTAAGATTTACATTAGCTTGCCTTCTCATCCACACACTCCAAGACGGCTGCTCAAATGTGCTTTCCAAAACTGATGTGCCTTGATCATTTGTATCTCATTGCTTTTATCCCGACAACCTGTTCAGCAAATTGGTGAAAACAGCTCTTCTCAAAATTTTTTGACTATATGAATCTCCAACGGTACATGCCTACATA
This sequence comes from Eucalyptus victrix, assembly GCA_016097545.1. Classification (NCBI taxonomy): domain Eukaryota; kingdom Viridiplantae; phylum Streptophyta; class Magnoliopsida; order Myrtales; family Myrtaceae; genus Eucalyptus; species Eucalyptus victrix. The sequence continues at coordinate 53,784,151 of CM027842.1, forward strand.
AACTTATATGAGTCATGTATTTCACCCAGCACTGTGCCTGCTGTTTTGATTTTGAACAGAGATAAAATATACGCTGGAAAATTAACAGCACCAGGTGCAGGATAAGCAAATTTTTCACTCTTCTATTGCATGTGTGGAGAATACTTCACTAACCCCAGAAGTCCTGGAAAACAGAATCTCACAAGATTTTTTAATATTTTTATGTGGACTTGAACGATACAACAGAAAAGTGTGCCGACTTGAGCTCTTGCCTAGAAATGCTCCTGGTAATAGGACAAGTCACAGACCCTACAATAAAGGATAAGAGGAGCAAGCACTGTCTTCTCCTAAATAATTGCAATCCTAACAGAATAATCCGTTCCCATCATTGATCAAACCCCCAGAAATATGTGTTCAGTTGGGCAACGACATATACTCTCGAAAGGAAGAAAGCAAATTGAGATAGTGAGCTTTGTATGAATAGCCACACAAAACCAGAATAATCTAGCAACGAAAAAGGCCACTAACATCTACCATCTCGTTCTCATCTTTCTACAATAAACTATGTATCTGGACATGATTCTTCTCGCACCATCATAATAGAGCTTCTTCCTTAAAATGCAATAATGATTAACATTAAATACTGCAAAGCACATGCAACCTGAGCTTTCCTGAGAGGAACTAAGATTACCTTCCACTCTTTGAATCCTTGCATGTTCTCTGGGTTCAATTTTTTTTACGGCAATTGGAGTCATTCTTTTGCTCTGGCAAAGACCCCTTCTCATCAAGGCAGCCTTTGAAGACTACCAAGACCACCCTTGCTGAGAATTGTATCAGATCTGAAGCTTCTTGTCGCAACTTTCAGCTCTGCAACAAAAGACTCTGACTTCTTAAGTGGAGCAACATAACCATTTGGCATAGATTCATTCGAGCTCCCTCCCAAGCTCCTGCAGGTCATCCTCAGAAGACGGACTGCTTAACAGTAACAGCTGGTCCTCCTGTGACTACAGTGAACAGAAAAAGATGAAGAATTTGCCATGAGCTGAAGACAGAAGCTAGAGACGAGCAGGAACTAATTGAGTTATAGAGATGTCAGCAGGTGGGAAAAGAGTTACTTAGCGAATAGAATCTGAAGTTGTTAGTGGACATATGTATGAAGCTTATTCCTTCATAATCTGCTTTGTCTGTAAGTTGGGCCTTGCATGAATTTCTGGATAATTCAGAAAGAGGGAGGGCAACAACTAGTATGACATGCAGAATAACTATACAATTATAGTTAGGATTCCAGCTCTTGCATTGAGACTCTGACACAGTGATAAACAGCCCTTTTATTCCGAACGCTCAAACTATTGGGACTGAGTCCATCTTCTAAATCAAACATGTTCCATAAGTGCACCATGACCGATATGCTACGTTCTCCCGACAAATGCCTTCTTCTTCTTGTTCATATCCACTCTCTCAATCATATTATTATCATTTCTCCTCTCAATTTCTTTCTAATTTTCTTTTGCCTCAGTATTCCAGCTATAGCATCAAAACTTTATCTATTGATCCATTGAAATGCCCAAATCAAACACGAAGGGTAACAAAGTCCGACCACAGGAGGAGCTAAAACCAAAATTCTGTGACAAAATTTCCTACTAGCTTAACTCATATCCAACAAAAGCAACCAAATATCATAATTTTAACCCATGGAATCACAATTTAATGTTCAGAATTATCATAAGGGTACAACAAACACCTGCACTCCCAGGGCAAGACCTGCTGGAGATCACATCCTAAAAATGCTCAAGTCGTCGTGAAAAGAAAAAGACAGAAAACGAAACAAGAAAGCAAGAAAGAATTGCAGAAGAAACAAGGAAATTACCATAACTAAATAACGAAGACAACTCAACCCAATGAACTCGAAATTCTATCAATTAAACAAGAAATGTATGTAAAAAATCGAGTAAATAACTTTCCCAGCGACTAATCTACACTTATTCAGCAACATAACAACTCCTAGGTGTCAATGAAAAGCTTGCCTATAGCAGAACAGTCATTGTTGTCCCACTAACCGGACGCGTCTTCTCTCTTTACTAACTCCAATTTCAGCGAGCTTATTGTCAAAATAAAGTTTTCTCGAAGTACTAAAACATCTTAAATTTGGCCGACCCAAAAGATGGCCCAAGGCAGGTGAAAACCAGACCCAAACATAGTAATTCGTAATTGGCTCTTGTGGCGCGCATGCAAAACTTCAAAAATTCACTCCGACCAAACCGTAACTCCAAATCTGACATCCGTAAAATCCGACTGCTCCAACAAACCCTGAATTTTCATAATTACATGATTTTGCAGCTAAACAACTCATGGATTGAACCAGCAACTTAGAATTCAAACAGATCCGAATTCACCACTTAGCTATGAAAATTTCCCTTAATTTAACAGATAAAGAATTTGAATCCTTACCCCGGGCCACGAAACGAAGTTAATTCAGCCCGTGGAGAGGCACGCAAGAAATCCTCTTTTTCTTTTTTGGTTCTTCCAAGCTCTCTCTCTCTCTCTCTCTCTCTCTCTCTCACCCTCTCTCTCTCTCTCTCTCTCTCTCTCTCTTGCTGCTGCTGATGCTTTGCATTCTTTTCTGTTCTTCAGGTTTCTCTGCAGGGAGGGGAAGAGCCTGTTAAATGGGCTGAGGGGGCTTATTTGGGCCTCTATGCTTTGGGCTTTAGGCCCAGTTCGTACAACTCCCATCGGCAGATTATAAGCACCTGATCATGTACACACAAAAGTCAGAAAATTGATTAAGTGGACATTAGTTTTATGTTGTTGAGAATTCAAGTTTCTGAATCCTGCAAATCTTCGTATACCATAATTTTTGTTTTTGACCCTGTATTGTTGTTACCATGTTCAATAAATGGTGTCCAGATCAGGCCTGAATTATTGTGCTTATGTTGTAAACTTGATCCACCCTCCAATCTAGTCCTTAATACATGCGTCTTTTTCAGCAAATAAATAAATGAATGAACCGATTTAATATTGGAAGATCTCAAAAATCTGTCTAATCGAATGGTGCAAAATTTTTTTTTTTCTGATGACCCAAGGAATTCTCGTACGCCGACAACATGGCAAAGTAAACCTTGGAGAGGCACGTGAGTCATCACCACCCCTCGTGCTCTAGGTAAGTCACCCTTGCAACGCCCGGGAATCAAACTCCTCCCCTTGCGTTAGGGGGAGAAGCTCGTCGCCAGCAGTGCCACCCAGGTGGGCAATATGGTGCGAAAATGTTTTTTTTTTTTTTTTTTTTTTGGTGACCCAGGGAACCTCCGATCGCCGCTTCGCGGGGAGAGTAAACCCTGGAGCGCCGGGGGCCCCCACCGCTGACCCCCAAGCGCAGGTAAGACGCGCGTTATGCATTGAAGCATCGCTTCCACGGAGGTTCGAACCCTTCCCCCTGCGTTTGGGGTACCAAGCCCTAACCAACGCTTCCACCGCGGGCGGTGGTATGGTGCGAAAATGTTGGTATCTCAGTACCTTGAAAAATGGTTCACTGTTTCTCTATACTCGTAAAATAGAGAGTGCAAAGTTTCTTGATCTCCAGCAACCACATGGATGTACAAAACCAACAGTACCTAATCCATAATTCATGTCAAAAATTGCTCAATTTCTTTCATCTTTTTTCCTTACATTTTCTTGATGCGTTTGAAGTGAATACATTCATATGTAGAGTGTTCAGGTTATTGGCAGGTGTGTGTGGGTAGCATTGTAACTTTGCTTATGATTTTCATTTCCTTTTTGTCAAAATTTAGAAATGGCTTTGAATTTTGAAACATCATTCGCATTACTCGAAATCACCTTCATGTGCTAATATTTATGCAAGTTTAAGAGATGTTTGAGGTATTTGGTATGTCAAAATAACTCCTAGGATTACGAAAAGTAGAAATCAGAAATTAACAAGCATCAAACCAAGTGATGTGACTTGTCACATTAGACTCCTTTGTTAGTTTGAGTTAATACTACAAAAACCCTACACTTTGTCTCCTACAACATCAATATCTCAAAAAAAAAAATTGCATTACTAAAATCCTAAACTTAAAAATTGTTTTATAAAAAATCCTAAATTTATACAAATGTAATAAATATGTCCTAGATAGAACTAAAATAGACGATAAATATATTTTAGTTAGTTTTATTATGATAGGTATTATTTGAAGTTTTTTATGGTAGTTGACCTTACTAAGTTTTTACTGCTCTAGCAATAAGTTATATATATATATATATATATATATATATATATATATACACTATACTGATTTTTTTTTTTGGTTGAATATATATACTGATTTTGAAAATAAATCAAAAATTGCAAGTGTCACATCTTTACGTCACCCACGTGTGCATGGTCTACAAAAAGTGGTGTTTCTCTTTGAACGCACAAGAGTCAAAGGAGGCAATCATTATCCCACGAAGAAACCTTTTCCGACGGTACAGAGAACGAGAAACCGCGTGGGGCCCATCCACCAGTACCACGAATAGAAGCAGCAGAGACGAAAGATATTTTCTGTCTCTTTCGCGGACGAGGAATGGGTTTTTGGTTTTCATATTTAAATCCTCGTTGAATAAGATTAAAAAATAAGAGGCTAAAATCTTATCCAAAAAAAATACTGAAAAAGAGAAAGACCTACACCGCATACACCACTAAAAAGGGTTAGGGCGGATGAGGCGTCAGCCATGACCAGCAAGGGTTAGCAACCCTCAAACATATTTAGGAGAGGGCCACAGATCTCACCAAATTTAAGAGAGTCACCGACCCTTGTCAAGCTCCTAATAACCATGGCTAGCGATTGAGCTATAGCCCACAAGTGAAGGACCTCATTTTCCTATTTGTTTTTTTTTTTTTTCGTTTCTTGTATTTTTAAAAAATATATAGTTTTTTAATCTAACTTAACAAATATTTAGGTTAAAAATTGAGATTTGGATCAAAACGATGATTTAATATTGTATTTTACTTTATTAATGCTAATGCTATGTAGGAAAGAAAAAAAAATCATGTCAATATTTTTAATTTAGCGTAGTTAATGAGATGACTTAATCATACTAATTTGACAAGTTTTAATACTCAATTGCATATTTAAAAAAATTCTAAATAATAACTCGAAGTGCCCTCATTTTTCAAATAAGGATATGAAGTATACCTTATTTCATATAGCCGTGTTAGTCTTAAAAGGAAGGGGGGCGAAGTAGTTATGACTATTAATAATAATGACCTAAAATGCACTCATTTTTTTAAATAAAGGCATAAAGTGATTATAACTATTTTAGATAAGAGCCTAGCCTTGCTAGTAGGTAAAAAATTCCAACCGTTTAAGAATATATTTGTCCAAACATGATTTAAATTAAATGATTAAAAAAATTTAGAAAAAAAGAGGAAAAATACACATGGGAGGGTTGTGGCCGCCTCCCCATCATCGATGGGGCGGTGGCAATGGTTGGCGAGATTGTCAGTGCCTAGGTAAGGGTCGCTAGGCCTACGAGGGCAAGCAAACCTTGCCCCAACCAGGGCGAGCAAGGGCGAGTGACCCTTGCCTAGATTTGGGAGAGGGTCGCCACCCTTTTTGATCTTTAACGAGTTGCTAACTCTTGTTTTTTTGTTTCTTTGAAGTTTTACTTTTCTTTAGTTTGTTTTTTATGAAAAGGAAAAAAATTAAAAAATTAAAAAGATGAAAATTGTCAAGTTCAAGCCCTTTTTTTTTAAATTGATATGGCCACTTTGAGCCTTTATTTAAAATAATGTCAACTTCGAGCTCTCATTTGAGAAAAATGAGGGTCTTAGGACCCTTATTTGAAACAATATCTACTTCAAGTTTTTATTTGAGAAAATGAGAACACTTTAAACCCTTATTTGGAATTTACCCCTACATATTTTGAATATTTTAGGGCTCAATCACATTTTTGTAACAAGTTTAGGACTTCTAGTGCATCTACAAAAAAATAATCGAGATAATCAACGAACTTGAATTTATTTTAATTGTAATTAAAAAAACATATAGTTTGGTACCACATTAAGTGTTCTTATTATCTGTACATTTTTCTTAGGTTTCGTTTATTTTGTGAAAAATATAACGTTTTTGAAAATATTTTCCGGAAGTCATTTTCCAAGCAAATAACCATATTTTCTAGTGTTGGTACGAAACTCGCAAATTAAGTAGAAAATATTTTCTAATGTTCGATATCTCGATTTGATTTTTTGGGAAAAATTAACAAAGAAATCAATTTTAATTTTTTAATCAACCAAAAAAATTAATTTTAATATATATATAGATATATATTTTAAAATTGAAATTTTAATTATTTTTATTTAAAAAATCGAATTTTTATTGTTTTAAATTTTTCATTTTTTTGTTTCTCTTCATTTTTTCCTTTTTCTTTTCCTTCTTCATTCTTCCTCCTCCTCCTTCCTCCGTCACCGTGTGCCTTGATGATGGTCGATTGCTCGGTGACTTTCAAGACTTGGATCAGCAAGCTCAAGGCTCGATCAATCCAAGTGAGCCTGAGCTCTACCGAAGCTAGCGAGTTGAGCTTGCAACTCCATCGAACTAAGCGAGCTCAAGCTCTGTCAGTCCAGGCAAGCCCAAGCTCTATTAAACCAGGCGGGCTCACTAGATCCAGGTGAGCCCAAGCTCCGTCAAGGCCGAGGAGCTCTCGGCTCACTAGATTTAGGCAAGCTCGAGCTCCACCAAGGCCGGCGAGTTTAAGCTTCGTCGAACTAGGTGAGCTTGAGCCTCACCCTTGCCAGATCTGGCCTCGAGTAAGGCGAAGGCTCACCTGCCTCGTCGCAAGCTAGTGAGGAGCTCACCAACTTGTGGCGAGGCTCAACTTGGCCTACGGCCGGTCGTCGACCTCAAAGAACCGGTTGAGGAAGAAGAAAAAGAAAGAGAAAAATTAAAAAGTTAAAAACTCAATTTGAAAAAAAGAAAACATAAATATAATTAAGAAAATGTGTTTGGTGAAAGAAGGTGAGGTCGAAAAAGTTATGGAATTTTTTTTTCTATTTCTGAAAAAGTAGCAAATATTTTCTCCAATAGTAAAAAACATTTTTCTTAACTAATTGAGTTTTCGTAAAATGAATGTCATAAAATTCAAAAAATATTTTCTCAAAAGTTATTTTCGGTAAAACAAATGGAGTCATAATTTCCAATGTAGTTAAAAAATACATGTCTCGTTGACGCCTTAATTTTATTTAGGCCTATTTTATTTTATTAATTAAATTTTTAATTTATTTTATTTTGTATTTTCGAATAAATAGATAATAAAAAGAGAAAACAAAAAAAAAATAAAAACAGAAAAAAAAACAAAAAGAAAAACATAAGCCAATAGGCACAAGGGCTGGGCCTTCAAAGCCCAGCCCCTCCCTCTTTTCTTTTCCTTCCCGCATGCCCGCGAGGCCCAGCCGCGTGGCTCAGCCCGGCCCCTTCTCATTATCTTCTTCCCCAACCGGATAAGCAGCATGCGCCGGAGAAGAGGACACGCACGACGCCGGAGCAAAATGGAGGAACAGTAGCGCACGTAGAGCAGGGGGTAGCTGGCGTCGGATAAGGATGTGTGGGGAGCAGTTGGCGTCGGATGGGACACCGGTTTTGCCGTCGAGGGCCGCTCGGCGAGCGAAGGGGACCGGTGGTCGAAGCTCTGTCGACTGGACCTCCTCGCCTATAAATAGCGGAGCACCTCCGTCGTTGAAGAAGACGAGTGAGCGAGCTCCGAGATCTTCCCACTGAGAGACTTTGGGGGAGGAATCGAAGAGCGAGCAAGAGAGAAATTGGGTCGCAAGCTCGGCCGGCCTCCCACTGAGAGACTTCGGGGGAGGCCGTTGGTGAGCGAGTGCGAGGAGGTCATATCTAGCTAGTGGAGGCTCGGATCTAGCTAGAGAGAGAGAGAGAGAGAAGCGGATTGAGGTCGCAGACCTCAGACGACCCACTGAGAGACTTCAGGGGGTCCGAGGGCTTACGGCCAAAGATCCGAGGTGTTGCCGGAGGAGTGGATCGATGGAGAGAGGGGAGAGCGCGAGCGACGATGAGTGCCGGCGAAGACCCAGATCTAACCAGATTAGGGATTCGTTGTCGCCAGCACAACCGCAGCTCCGCCACCGTTCCGACGCCGTTGCCACAAATAGGTAACATACCGCCACCACCACTGTCACCGTCTTCATCGCCGTTGCATCCCTCTCTGTAGCCCAGCCATCGCTGCCATTGCCGTCGTCGTCACTATGGCACCTCGGTCCTCTCCCTCCTCGGTGTCGCGATTTGGAAAACCCTAAGGTTCCCAATTTTCCGGGTCGCGAATCGGAGCCTGGTTAGGTAGGGTTCACCGGGGAGTCGGGTTGCGAGCCGGAGCGGGTTGTCAGGTCGGGCCGGGCGTCTCCAAACGCTCGGCCGCGGCGTCGTTTGTCCTTAAAAAAAAAAAAGTCAAGCCCGCTATGCGAGCCCATTTGCTTTTTGGGACTAGCCCAAGTCGGACCCAACCCACCGATCGACCCGGTCGGCTTTTATATTATTTTATATAATATTTTAATAAGAAAATCAAAAAACCAATTTATTTCGAAAAATATTTAAAAATATTTTAATTTCCAGAAAATCGAAAAATAATAAAAAATGATACAAATATTTTATTTTCCAAAATAATAAAAAATGATAAAAATATTTTATTTTCCAAAAAAATAAAATAAAAAATAAAAAATATTCCATATTTTCCAAAAAATCCAAAAAAGCCAAAAATTCATAAAAAGCCAAAAAATTCAGAAAAAAAGCCAAAAAGACTTGTATTTTTCCAAAAATATCAAAAAATCCCAAAAAATCCCTTTTGTGTCCAAAAAATTAGAAAAAGACTCAAAAAATGTTTTTCCTCCCAAAAATGCATGGAAAATCCCTCGAACATCCAAAAAAACCTCAAGGTTTAAACAAGATTAGGTACCGAAAGGGCATTAATGATTAACTAGTGTAATCAAGTCCCCAATCCTAATTTCTTTGGTTGCGCAGGAGCGAGTATTTCTCCCGATACTTCGCTTGGGTTTCTAATCGACCCACCCCAAACCGATTAGTGGCGACTCTGTTTTAAAATTAATTTACAGGTTAAAAATTTAAACTATTAAAGTCATGAATTGGTGGACTTGGGAGAGTCCAGGCATAACTAATTTTAGCCGAGCCATTAGCCTCTGCAAGGCGCTCGTACTCGATTGCGAGCGCCCAAAAAAAAGAGGTCGCGACAGCTTGGTGACTCTGCTGGGGACTTTGAGGACTTAGGCAATTTTATCTTTGTTTAAATGCTTTGCTGACTTGGATTTTTTTTCCTTTGTGCAAGGTAATAGCTTAAAGTTTTTTTATTCTGTTAAAATAAAATGTTTTGTGATTATAAACTACTGTGCATCCTTAAATGTTTTAGCATTACACATGGCGCACACAACCCGGTCGCCGGACCTGGGCTGCCATAGGATATTTAGAATGGTGTCAAGAAAGATACGACCTCGAACGCGAGACTGCGATGTAGAGGTTGCCTTTTTTTTTCCCCGAATTTCTTAGCCAAGGTTAGGAGGGTATACTGTTAACGCGAGACTGTGACGGGCGGATATCCTTTTAATCTCAACAAACCTTCTCAGTTAGAAATCGAGCCGCACGTCTCATGCGCATGTCTTTGTGCATGCCATTTTTCTTTAAAAAGCAAAAGTAATTTCTTTACTTTTACTCAGTCTTTTTATTTGGCCCATGTCAATTTAGGATAAGTTTTTCAAGCCCTAGTTTATATGCAATGGGGAAAGACGATATCCAGTTCATTCCTACTCCCAAGGCGTGTGAAGGCCAAAGTCGGTTAGCTCCTATCGTTGATCCAAATCACTGTTCGCCCTGAAGTCATACAAGTCATGGCACATTTCTGGTGCTCGAAGACACTTATTTTTATGTTTGGTAGGTTTGAGCTAACTTCAACTCTGGAAGAATACAGCATCATCACTGAAAGTTGAGAATTATCATAAGGGTACAACAAAGACCTGCACTCTTAGGTCAAGACCAGCTGGAGATTACATCCTAAAAATGCACAACTCTACACAGAAAACATAACAAGAAAGCAAGAAAGAATTGCAGAAGAAACAAGGAAATCACCAAAACTAAACAACGAACACAAAATCGAGCCTGAACTTGAAATTCTAGCAATCAAAAGAGAAATGGATATAAAAATTCGAGCAAATAACTTTTTTAGCTAAAACTCGAAATCTACACACTTATTCAGCAACATAACGACTCCTACATGTCAACGAAAAGCTTGCCCATAACAGAACAGTCATTGTTGTCTCCTGTACTAGGCAGCTTGAGCATCGAATTTGGTCGCGTCCAGAACTCCGATTTCAGCAAGCTTATTGTCAGAATAAAGTTTTCTCAAAGTACTAAAAATTCTTAAACTTGGCTGACCCAGAAGACGGCCCAAGGTACGTGAAAACCAGTGCCAAACATAGTAATTTGTAATTGGTTCCAGCAAAGCGCACGCGAAATTTCAAAAATTTACTTCGACCAAACCATAACTCCAAATCGATATCCGTAAAATCCCATGGCTCCACAACACCCTAAATTTTCATTAATATATGATTTTGCAGCTAAACAACTCATGATTGAAACAGCAACTCAGAATTCAAACAGATCCGAGTTTACCTTCGATTGAACGGATAAAGAGTTCAAATCCTTACCCCGGGCGCCGTGAAACGAAGTTCATCCAAACCGTGGAGAGGCATGCAAGAAATCCCCTTTTTCTTTCGTGGTTCTTCCAAGCTCTCTGCCATTTTTCACTCTTACTGCTGCTGCTGCTGCTGCTGCTGCTGCTTTGCTTTTCTGTTCTGTTCTTCAGGTTCCTCTGCAGGGAGTGGAAGAGCCCATTAAATGGGCTGAGGGGGCTGATTGGGCCTCTGAGGTTTGGGCTTCCTTTTGTTTAAGCCCAATTCGTACAACTCCCATCGGCAGATATATCTTCCCATTACAAGCTGCCTCCTGCACATTCACGTAGTAACATACATATTCTTATCACTGATCTATCTTAGCTGCTCATACCTAGAACTTTCGGGAAAATTACCAAAATTTGGCCGGATAGACTGAATTGACAAAATTGCAAAAATGTTTAGAACTGAATTGACCAAAAAAAGAAAAAAAGATTTAGGACTGAATTGAAAAAATTATAATGGATCTAGGACTTTTTGGTAATTTTCACTAGAACTTTCTTGCTAAGTCTACAAAATAAACTAACTTTTATTTCATTAGTGCTTGTGATATATACCATTATGTTGTGTGCAGCCGAATTGATATTACTACATATGTAATATTATTATGTGAATTCATTTGCCAGACATCGAACTAATCTTATTAAACCAGTCATCAAGGTTGGACATACACACATGCGTTAAGGAAATTGCAAGAGCCATGCATGACAAGCATTTTTCCATTTCCCAAGTGAAGTGAAATAGGTTAAAATTAATCTCACAAAGTGACATCGAATCCTTAAGAAATAGAAAATCCAGCACACCAGAGATTATAGAAATGAACTGAAATGATATTGATTCGAAAGTGTATTACAACTGAAGAGAATGCACCTGTTTATAGGGAGCCATTAGCTATCCTGCTAATGCAGATTAATCTAAAAACCTTTCTTCTTCTGCATGAATCTTCTCATGTCCTATACAACAGACTCGCAAAGCCTACTACTCTTTTATTATACCTGTGAAAACGACCACCTATAGTTCAAAAGATGCCTCCAGAGCTAATAAAAAGCATGCTGAGCAAGATCAAGGAGATCGGATAAAAGGATGAATAGAAAACAGACTTTGAAAGTAAATTACAGCTTGAAGCAATATCACATCACATTAATGCTAGTAGTTCTTGATCAGGTCCAAAAGAATGTGTTTTAGTCGCCTTTTGTTGACCCGCATTGTTATGGCAATTGCAGTCAAATTTTCTTAGGCCCAAAATTGCATTCTTTATGGGCTTTGGAGAAGTAATCATGTCTGTAAATACATCTTGTCAGATTTGATATCAATATTTTGGATATATTGGGTCCATTGATGGGAGACTATGCTCACACTCACCCACACACACGTTTGTAATAATAATGTAAACACGTACCTACCCTTCTTAGCGACCTACTCATTCCGCTTAATTCGCTTACCTGTGATAGGGACACGACTTGATAGAACATTTGTAGCATTGAGGGAATATATCTCTTCTAGAGATAGATCAATGATCAATCTGTTGACTTCACTCTAATTTGAGGATGGTCTTGAACTTGATACTATTAAAATCATCACTCATCAACGGTCATTCTATTTTCTTGACATCAAGAAATTTCAAAGTTTAGGAACAATACTAGTGTAGAATAGCCTTCTTGACCAACAAAGTATACTACTGAGTGTCTCTTTTGATTCTTGAACTAAATCAAGTTGAATGAAACTTTTAAAATATTAGCAATCCTAGCTACCTCTATAGGAAGTCTGGTGAGTAAGGTAAATAGAACTTTCTTTTACCATGGATAATTAGTTAAATTGATGCTCTCTTCTGAAGAAAGCTTAGAAACTACCAAACCACAAATCAAATATAGACAAACCAAGTAACATAAGTTATAGTTTGCATTTAAATATGAAGCTCTACCAAAGTACCATAGAATTTTCAAATAGCGAGAGCGAGAATGAAACCTTAAACGAGTGGAACCTCTGAAAATAGACATTAAATCTTCACGTCCGACGATAAACCGAAGAAAAGGTACTGTTTTGACGCTATCAACGGATAATCTGTCGATCATTATCGCTAAAGAAGCCGAGCCCACCATCCATCAAAAAGTCGCAGGGTCCCACCGTCCACCTTTGACGTGGAACTGGATCCGAAACCCGACGACCACATTGAGAAATAATATCATCCATCCGTGCTTGACTTATTAACCGACGCTCGCATGAAGAAATCGATTGCTTTGACTCGCTTGCCAGCGGAAGACAAATAAAATTGCGGGTCCCATCGACATAATGTTTGGGTCCGGCTTTATTTCCCAGTGTAGGGAATAACGAATCCCCGAAAACCGGATTCGACACTAAATCGAACCCCTAAATCAATGCGGAAGACAAAGCCCGGGAAAACACGTATCACCGATCGTAAAGCACACCACGGATTCGAGCGTACCTTGTTAGCCACAGATTAAACACCAATGCTGAAGACCGAGAACGAAATTCTGATCCGATTAGATCCGATGATGTCGATTGGCTTTGAAGGGAAGACAGTGTCGCCGTTTGCGCTTGTCTTCTTTTTGGAGGGAGAGTGGGAGAGAACGTACGTTGGAATTGCGCCAAAGAGTGTCTTCTCTCTCTCTCTCTCCTCCCTTTTATACATTCCCCCATCCACGGGCCCTATTCCCGTGGGCCGGGCTTTTTGGGCCCAACTTGAGCGGACGGGCCAACTCAGGCCCATCAATAAAGAAAAAATCCATCATCTCCCACTCGCACATAGTGGTCCAAAACCAACATGGGCGGACAGGCCCTACTCAACCCCATCAGAGAAAAATCCATTATAGACTCTCACTTAACATGGTGGGCCGAACAGAATCCTCTTTTCCTCTCTTCAACATTCATACCGGTGAATAATCCGTGCGACCAGCATACTTTGAGAGCTCGTTGCTATACATCTGTTAGGAATATATAGCAGCTCATAATGAGCATCACATCCTGAGTAAATTTAGTATGCGTACCTAGATTGATTGATCACATTTATATCTCTCTTGATCTCTTTTAAACAATGATATATATATATATATATATATATATATATATATATATATTGTATTCACAATTATGATTATCCCAAAGACAGTCATAATTGGTTAACCGGTGAATACAAAACTACAATGTGATTCTCCAAAATCGATCTTCCTCTTTCCTTCAAACTCTCAATTTCAGTTCAGCTTGCTTTTCTAGAAATGCCCCATTAGATCGAATCACTCATGACCATTGGCAATATCCTAAGATAGCAAACACTAAATAGAAATCTTGAGAATAAGTAAGAGTCATGATTGGACTAAGAAATTGAGGAACTCTCTTCCTTAAGAGTCTCACACGACATAAAAGTTGAGATCAAACTTTTGCCACTCTTATTGGTCGTCTCATGCATACGTAGTATGAAATACGTATTATGGTATTAACTCATTTCCCATGGAGCGTATGTCTACACCTTTCAATACCGTACAGATGATAGTTCGACATACCCAATGTCTAACTTGAGTTCATGTATCTACTCATTCACAAAATTCATCGAACTCACATCCGGCATCTTAGACGAGATAAAGTAAAATATGTGGGGTATTTTACTTTCGAACATAGTAAGTATTATATCCTCATCTTAACACCTAGTTAAGGCGACATACGTGTTTTAAGCTTGAGCTCTTGATTATCACCTAGATAATAAGCTTTAAAACAGTCTCATCTCTATTTATCACACAGTAAATAGAGGCGATTACTCGTGTGAGTAGGCTAATCTTATATCTGTCCGACATACTTCTCAACTTAAAGTAATGCACTAAGCATTAAGATGCATAAAGATTAGACAAAGATTCATAGGCATTAATGATGAAAACACAAATTCATCAAATGTGAACACTTAGGGAAATTACAATATTCAGTACATTAGCCTATGCGCAATCCTAGAGATTTCATATGACCACAAAACACATTTCTAGGTATTGGCTTTATCATAGAATCTGCTACCATTATATGCGTAGTATGTACTCTAAGTTCACATCTTTTCGTGCAACCATATCCTTGACAAGATTATGCTTGGTATCTATATGTTTGGTCTTGCCATAATATTTTGGATCTTTGGTGTACGCTTTTGCTACTTGGCTATCACAGTTAACCAACAATTAATCTGCAGCACTTCCAATAACACCTAAATGATCCAAAAAATCTCTTAAGCCAAACACTTTCTTACACTGCTGCTGATAATGCCACGAACTCAACTTACATCGTGGACAAGGCTATACACTTTTGTTTCTTACTGCTCCAACATATGGTGTTATTATTCGGTAAGAAAACAAATCCAGAGGTAGATTTCCTTTCATTTAAATCTCCTCTCCAATCAGCATCAGAATAGCATTTGAGTTGCAAATCATTTTCTTAATAACTCAGCGTATAATCAGCAGTCCCCTTTAGATACCTCAGTATTCTCTTAACGGCTTTCCATTGTGTTGGACCTAGATTGGATTGGTAACTACTCACCATTCCAACTGTAAAACATATATCAGGTCTTGTACACATCATAGCGTACATAAAGCTTCTAACAGCACTAGCATAAGGAACATGTTTCATTTGTTCCTTCTCTTGTGGAGTCCCTGGACACAGTCTATGGCTTAATCCTTCACCTTTTGCAATATGAGTGTCTATGGGTTTACAGTCTTGCATACGAAACCGTTCAAGAACCTTATTTATATAGGTTTCTTGCGAAAGAGACAACGATCTCTTCAAAACGATCTCTTAAAATCTTAACTCCAAGAGTATATGCAGCCTTACCCATATCCTTCATCTCAAAGTTAGAAGACAACCATCTCTTGACAAGTATTGACAAACTCCATATTACTTCCGGCAATTAGTATATCATCAACATATAATGATATGATCACAAATTGATCATTGGATATTTTGATATATATACAATGATCATCATCTATCATTGCAAAGTCATATGCCATTATGGCAGTATGAAAACGTATATATCATTGTCTTGACGATTGCTTAAGGCCATATATCGACCCCCAAAGTCGACATATCTTTTCTTCTTGGCCTTTCACTATGAAACCAGCAGGTTGTTCCATATATGTTCCTTCCTCTAATTCTCCCTTAATGAAAGCAGTCTTTACATCCATTTGACGTAAGTCAAGATCCATACTAGTCACTATTGCCAGAATAATGCGAATCAAGGTAAATCTCACTATAGGAGAAAATGTATTTTCATCATCAATTCCTTCCTGTTGATTATACCCCTTCGCCACAAGGCGAGCCTTATGCCTTTCTATTGAGCCATCAGCCTTTCGCTTTATTTTGAGAACCCACTTGTTCCCAATAGCTCTGCGTCCCTTTTGGAAGATCAACCAGTTCCCAAACTTGGTTTGATTTCATTGACTCCATTTCTTCTTTCATTGCATGAATCCATTTTTCCTTATTAGGACAATTCAGAGCCTCATTAATATTTCTTCGCTCATCCTCATCTTGTGGAGCAACAATAAAAGTTTCCCTTTCAATGTCAAAACATCGACTGGGAATACTTTGGCGACTTGTTCACCGTATGGGAGATTGTACATTTAGCACATCATTCCCCATTATGCTCCCACTTGGATTAGATAATGATGACGTCATCTCATCATGTGGTTGCAATTGAGAATGAGTTGAATTTAATTCATCACTTCTCATATTACTCCCACTTGGATGAACTCCACTAATATCATTATCTTGATCCAATGTCTCAAATAGGGAACAATCTTCCCTTATTTCGCCCTTCTTAGGAAATTCATCCACTAAAGATGTGACATCCCGTTATTCAAATTCAGTTATAGTCCCACTTTCCTGCTCACCTATGAACACATACCCTTTCAAGTGTTCGCAGTATCTCATGAAAATACTCTTATTTCCTTCGGGACCCAATTTCCCAAACTTGTGAGAGAACTCATGAGTATAGGCAGAACAACCCATGGCTTAAGAAAACTTAAGTCCGGTTTTCTACCTGTCCATAACTCATATAGAGTGGAACGAACTGATTTGGAAGGCACCCGGTTAAGTATATAGGCAGCAGTTAACAACGCATCACTACACAAAGTGATATGTAAGTTAGCATGCACCATCATGGACCTAACCATTTCCAGTAGGGTTCTATTTCTTCTCTCTGCAACACCATTTTGTTGAGGAGTATATGGAATAGACAACTATCTTTCTATTCCTTTTTCATCACATAATTTTCTAAACTTATCAGATAAATATTCTCAACATCGATCGGATCTAAATACCTTTATTTTCTTGTCTAATTGATTTTATCAAGGTTCATAAACCTTCTGAAACAACTTATGCTTCAGATTTATGAGAAATCAAATAGACATATTCGACTCGAGTATAATCATCTATAAAAAAAGTGATGAAATAAACAGCCCATTGCCTTCTTCTCACATTCATTGAACCACAGACGTCCAAATGAATTAAATGCAGAGAAAATTCAGCTCTTTTACCTTTTTCAAATGGTTTCTTTGTCATTTTTCCTACTAGGCAATGCTCACATATGGACAAATCGACTTTTTCAATATTGCCCAACAAGTCCTCTTTGGCTAGTCTATTCATATGTTGTTGGCCCATATGACCAAGTCTAGCATGCCACCATATTCACATCATTATCATATAAGGTAGAAGATGTGAAACAAGGGAATAACATATTGACATCATCACAATCAACATTTAGTACAATAAAACCATTCAGTAAGTGACCACAACCATAGTAGTTTGTATCTAAATACAAATCTACACCTTTATTATGGAAGTTCATACCAAAATCAAGCTTAACCAACACTAAGACAGACACTAAATTTCGACGAATCTCCAGAGCATATAGAACATCAAGATGCGTCCACCATGCATGTTCAATTGGCAGGTGCCAATCCCATTAACTTCAGCTCTGGAGTCATATCCCACATATATCCACTTAGTTCCAGTTGGTACTCGTCGGAATTCCACGAAGGATCCTCTATCCTTCGCTACATGGTCTATCGCTCATGAATCTACAGTCCACATAGGATTGGATTCAACCAATATTTCAGAACTTGACACATAAGCAAAGTTCTTAAATGTACAAGAGGTGTTGACCTTTTTCGGCTCACTACAGTTGCGAGTATAGTGACCTTTCTTGTCACAATTGTAACACCTCACTCTTGACATTTTCTTCTCTTGAGGACGTTTTCCTCTCTTGTGTTGGTTAACTCTTGATTTCTTGTAATAAGGACTTGATCCTTTGCATTCCCACATATTGAACGAATCAATATGCTTGCGCTTAGAGCACAAAGCCCTTTTTGAGCTAGAACCAGCTTAGCAAATGTCTATTTTCGGCTCAAATACCGTTAGGCGGTCCTCTACTAGCTCAAGGTGGCGCATGGCATCCTTAAGATCTTCCATAACATGGTCAAGAGCTTCTAGTGCTTCTTACTTTTCCAGCACATATTGAATCTTCTTATTCAATATTTCACAATTGTTACCGTTCATATCAGCAATCACGTTCTTAGTTGTTGAAACCATCGATCTGAACACATCAGACATATAAGCACGAATAATTAATGCCTATCATTTATGCATCCCTATTTGCATAGATCCATCATATTAATGAATAATTTCAAGTAAGGCTTCAGAATCAAAAGGTCACTATGTTTCCAATCATCCTCCAAAAATCCTAACTCAAAATTATTATTAATGTAATTGTCTTATGCAAATAAATTCTATGAAGTTACAAAAACTTCTATTATTACCCATGGCTAATTACCCACAGCAACCAGCAATAGCAGAAAGCAAATAAAATCTTAATATCGAATAAAATAACAATGCTTTCACATGATACAACTAACATATCGGTTGCTACATCAACAACAATCAGGTAGTAAACATTACATAATTAATCAAAGAAATAAATAGGGAATGTCCCTTCTAATCTATCAGCCATAATATATGAGAAATTTGAAGGCACATTTGCCAACCATGGAAAAACTTTTGGAGAGCTTTCATGTCGTCTCCAAGGCGCATTCACTCGGCACCATGTGGCGCTCAATCTAAGGGTTGAAGTTTTGGCCAACTCAATCCTATAATGCTCTCTTACAAAAGCTTCCACCAGCCTCCTATAACCCGGGACCACGTTGACCTCCCATAGCCGATCCAACACTGCTTGCCATTCAGGTGGAAGAGTGTTCATCAAAGCCGGCACCTTCTCAAAATCCGGGATAAGATAACCATTCCAGATGATTTCCTGTATCATCTGATTGACCCGGACCACATGTGATACTAAATCACCATCATGCCACCGATAATTAGCTAATTCTGACATCAGTCTTTTAAGTCATGCATTTCCCTCGTCCGTTCTCGGGATTGCAGGTATCCTTGCATAACGCATCATAGTTCTTGCAACAAATGCAGAACTAAAAATGGATCACTTATAATCCATAATAAATATAAGGGAAAATACATAATTTTCCAAAATTCATGCAACAAATGCAGAATTAAAAATGGATTACTTATAACCCGCATGGGCATGACTAAAAAGAAATATTTTTTTTTCGGTCAACGGTCAACGGTCAACGGGTCGGGTCAACGGGCGCGCGGGTCGGAGGACCGGTCGGGCCGGTTGGACCGCTCGCGCAGACCGACCGCACGTGCCTCGCGCGTGCGGGGGATGACGTCACGCAGACGTCATCCGGCACGTGCCGGGCGCTTGCCTGCGTCCGCGAGTCGAGTCGGGTCGCCGGTCAGGTCGGGTCGCCTGCCGGTGACCGCCCGGCGAAATGTCGCCGACAATGACGTCATCGGTGACGTCAGCACGCGTCGGTCCGTGGACCAATGAGTGCCGGTTTGCCCGGTCGCCGGCGCGCACGTGCCGGTTCGTCACCGGCGCGTGTGGCACACGCGCTGGCCATTGCCAGCGCTTCGGGCGCGTGCGGCGTCGTACGGCGGCGTGCGACATATCGCCGGACTCGTCTTGACGTCGCCTTTCTCCCCATGTGTTCAGAAAACGATTTCGACTTACGAAAACTCAGAAAAATTACCGAACAACGCTCGGGTGTCTGGATTTCTCACCCCGATCCGTACGGCCGAAATTTTTTTTGCGAAAAGTCAATCAAAAAGCATCAAATTGATCGAGAAAACGTGAACTAGGGCTCTGATACCAATGTAGGAAATAACGAATCCTCGAAAATCGGATTCGACATTAAATCGAACCCCTAAATCAATGCGAAAGACGAAGCCCGGGAAAACATGTATCACCGATCGTAAAGCACACCATGGATTTGAGCGTACCTTGTTAGCCACAAATTAAACACCAATGTTGAAGACCGAGGACGAAATTCTGATCCGATTAGATCCGATGATGTCGATTGGCTTTGAAGGGAAGACGGTGTCGCCGTTTGCGCTTGTCTTCTTTTTGGAGGGAGAGTGGGAGAGAATGTATGTTGGAATTGTGCCAAAGAGTGTCTTCTCTCTCTCTCTCTCTCCTCCCTTTTATACCTTCTCCCATCCACGGGTCCTATTCCGTGGGTCGGGCTTTTTGGGCCCAACTTGAGCGGACGGGCCAACTCAAGCCCATCAATAAAGAAAAAATCTATCACCCAGGAAGACCGGCTAAAAAATAGTGAATAACCTCGGATGACATATGATGAACCCACTGATGAATGTCATCATTATGAACGTGATTCAGAAAATCAGGAGGTAATCCATGGTCTGCTCTGTCATTAGTCTAGCTATGAACTTCTCTTATTATTTTAATTTACTAGTCCCAACCTCCAGAAAAAATAGGATTTTCCGCCCATTTTCAGTAATTGTTTCTCTTTTGACAATGATACTTTTCTTTCATGTGCTGTGCATGGAGATGTGACTTGATGGAAATCGGAAAAGCCGTAATCTGCTCCATTTTGCATGGTAAGTTTTCTAAATAATCTAGCTACCCGACGGTGGCACGGACACGCCCAATCCATATCTCTCTCTCTCTCTCTCTACGTACCTACTCTTAGCTACCTACTCATTCCGCCTAGTTCTGCTTATGGGTTTTCGAGACCCCTTAGGAGAACATTTGTAGCATTTGTCGTGAATAGATTTTCCTCTTCTATAAACGGCAGACGATTCAATTTGTTTGACTTTCCTCCAACTTCCCTCTAGCTGGAGGAAAGTTTCCAAAAACAACGTCTTCCATCTTCCTCCTTCCGTTCAATCGCTTCGTTGACTTTCCTCCAACTTCCCTCTCGCCCTTCATATTTGATGGGACCTTTTTCCTTTTTTTTTTTTTCTCTTGACAGGACGAAACTTTCAGTGCACGAAAGACGATGGTTAGCGCTCCCTCTCTTCCCTTGCCTTTTTAACTCCGGGTCCGTGGCCCTTGGGGACCACACGTGAAGGCTCCTTGCCCTCTCTTTTCTTTTTGACTTTTGTCTTTTCCTATATCACGTATGCAGTAACCCGGCCCCCCGCCAATAATCCGGAACAGATGAGTTGAACTTGAATGTGAAAATCGATAA
This sequence comes from Eucalyptus victrix, assembly GCA_016097545.1. Classification (NCBI taxonomy): domain Eukaryota; kingdom Viridiplantae; phylum Streptophyta; class Magnoliopsida; order Myrtales; family Myrtaceae; genus Eucalyptus; species Eucalyptus victrix. The sequence continues at coordinate 53,805,403 of CM027842.1, forward strand.
CTCCCCATCTTATCAAGATGGCCGAGCATGCTCTGTCCAGTTTCCAAATTCACGGAGGAATAGAAAGGACTTGCCGCATCCGCATCTATGCACATTAAAAATGTTGTGCATAGAAGGATGCTTTTTATCATCACTACGGTTAAATTTAAAACTTGCTAAAATTACGCTGAGATAGAGTTCCATGGCACCATGTGCATGTAGTGCCGTTCTGAAGAAATAATTAATGGAAAAGAGGAAAATGGAACACTTTAATGATTAATAAAAATCATAGAATGGAGCACTTAAGCGGATGCGAGTAAAATCGAAGGGTCGATCCCTCTTTGGTGCTAACGTGTGAATTCGATGGAGTTGCAAAACAGAAAAAAAAAAAAAAAAAGTTGGAATCGGCACATGGTTCGCATAGAAATTCTAGAATGAGCAGGTGGGGGCATGGATGTGGACTGCAATCCAATGGCTGCACCATCGCATTCCGTGGCGTTTTCGGGTTTAAAAGGACATTTGACATTCTACATTTTCGTTTCTAGTAAAAGTAGGAGGACGACATTTGGTCAGAAATCCATCTTGTCCATCTCCTTCCGTTTCCTTTTTTCCCTTCCTTTTGGCCGCATCGTGATCCACCTCCTCAGTGTTTGCTTTGTCCCTCCTGCTAGGGGTGTGCAACCGGACCGGGTTTACCTGGTTCTCAGTCCTGCCCACCCGGAAAACAAGGTCGGGAACCGGTTTCCCAAATTCAAACCTTGTTTGAACCGGTCCGGGAACTGGTTATGAGGGATTATCCATGCGGGAACCGGATCGACTGGACCGGTTTGGAAGCTAGTTTGAGAACCGGTTTTTAAGGCAGCCCCAAATCCAAAATTGGTTTTTCATCCAGATTATAGGGGACTCGCATGTCTCAAGCATAACTTTCCGTATGTCCCAGTGATGACTTTAACTACAACTACCACTCAGTCAGTTCGTAAGGTACTAGAATCACATAATCGCCTGATTATGTTGGAATAATCTATCTATTTTGATTAAATTATACATCCATTACAGGATATCCTAAAAGTTGTTCGGGTTCCCCATGCTCTTGTTTTTGAGACAAGCTTTGACAGAATAAATCTAAAATATGAGGTCATAGCTAAGACCAAGGAACCACTGAAGCGGCATGGTGAACTCAAATCAGATAATCCATATTCATGGTATTATGCATTGCGTCATTGAGATAAACTGTAAGCGGTTGTTCTACCACAGAACAGGTGAGCCTTTGAAGAAGAGCAGACTTCTAGCCTTTTGTTTTTCCTGAAAAGTAGTTTAACCTTTGCTACAATGGTGGATGTGCTTATGCTGATCGAGATTGTAAACGCTTTATCTTACATATGAGTGCTGTACAACAATTTTTAATGCAAAACAAGTTCCAATATAAATAGGGTTAACCCTGTTCCCGAACCGAAAAAACAGGGTGGTTAGGAAATATGGTCCAATGCAAACAAGGTCGGGTACGAGGTCCAAAAAAAGAGAACCGGTTATAACAAGGTCGGGTACAGGGTTCAGGTCTAAACCCTACCCACCCTGGATCCGATCACCCCTACCTCTTGTTGCACCGCGAAATGGCGCTCTCCCTCTATGTCTCCCTCCCTCCCCCCCCCTCTCTCTCTCTCTCTCTCTCTCTCTCTTTGATTCGTCACCAAACAAACGGGGTACTCCAAATCCTCTCATAAGTCGTGCTTCTCGCCGCTCCAAATCCTCTCCTAAGTCGCAATAGAGAATATCCCATCGAGCTCCGCGCAGAATGGCGAATCGGGTCATCGACAAGGTGCTACGGTTAACATACATCTAAGCTTGCTAAAATTATACCATCATCGAGTTCCATGACACCATGTACAAGTAAATATAATATGGAAATGATAAGAATACCAAAGACAACAACATCATCAAGATTTTACCTAGAAAATCCAATACGGGAAGAATCACAAGCAGTTCAAAAATTTCACTAAGCACAAAGAACAAGTAGAATACGGGAATTTTTTTTTTTAGTCACACATTAGAGGCTCAATATCAACACTACAATAGTATTTTATCATTACGAATGTGACTTAACACAAATGAAAAATAAAATCCTAATCGCGATTGGAGAATTCGAAGAAGATTCTTGACGAATACAATCGATCAATTCATAACTCTCATTCTCACGAAGTATATCAAAATTTAAACCAATTCCAACAAGATTTGGCCGTCGAATCTTTGCTGGAGCTGCGGACTTTTTCCCTCTTCTTCACTCGGAAAAACGCAGCCTCTCTCTCCCATTTCCTTTTTTTCTTTTGGTCTTGGGTGCAAGAAGGCTCCTCTCTCTTCCTTTCTGACTTTTCTCTTTTTTCTTTTTTATTTCGTATGCGTTAAAAACTGGGCCCCCAGCCAATAATTCGGAGCAGATTAATTGAACTTGAATGTGAATATTGACAATTTCCCATGTTATCAAGATGGTCAAAACGTGCTCTTTCCGGGATCCAAATTCACAGATAATTGCGGCATTCGCATCTCTGCATATTAAAAAAGTTGTGCATAAAAGTATGCCTTCTATCATCACTACCGTTAACCTAAATCTACAACTAGCTAAAATTACGCTGAGATCGAGTTCCATGGCACCACCTACATATAGCGTAGTTCCAAAGAAATAGTGTTAATGGAAAAGAGGAAAATGGAATACTTGGATAATTTGTAGAAATCATAGAATGGAGCAATTAAGGGGATGTGAGTAGAATCGAAGGGTCGATCCCTCCTTTGCGCTAATGCGTAGATTCAATCGAGTTGCAAAAAGAATAAAAAAAAAGAAAAGGTTGGAATAGGCGGATGGTTACATAGGGTGCATCAGTAACATTTCGTTAAAAAATTGTTTCAGGGGAATAAAAATAGAAAAAAATGTTTGTTTCGGGAACAATTTTTGACCAGAAAATTGTTTTTGATAAATCTGTTCGGGAATAAAAAATTAATAGAAACACGTTTGTTAAATTTATATTTTTTTTTGTTTCTTTTAATTTTTTAATATTTTTATTTTATTTTTCCTTTTTTCCTTTCTTTTTTTTTTTCTTCTTTCGGCCGGTAGCCTCGCCCGGCCACGGTGAGGCTCGCCGTGGTTGGGCGAGGCTCGGCCTTGCCTTGGCGGGCGAGCTTAGGCTCGCCGCGGGTCGACGAGGCCGAGCGTCGCCGGTGGCTGGGAGAGCTCGGGCTTGCCTCGATTCGGTGAGGCCGAGCGTCGCCGGCCCCCGACGAGGCTCGACGGGCGAGCTCGAGCTTGCTCGGCCAAGGTGAGGCCGAGCCTCGCTGGCGTGGGCGAGGCTCGGCCTCGCCGAGGGTCGGCGACGCTTCGGCGAGGTCGCCAACCCTCGACGGCGTCGCCGGCCATGGCCGAGGCCGACAACCGGCCAAAGAAAAAAGAAGAAAAGAAGAAGAAAATTGAGAAGTGTTTCTTCAAAAGTGTTTCCGGAGCAAGAAATAATTTTTTTTTTTTTTTTGTTTCTCATTTCTGTTCTTTTTGTAATAAAAAATCTGATTTGAACAAAAACGCAAATAAACGCGTTTCTGTTCTTTTTTTTTGTTCCCGAGAACAAAAAAAAAATTCTGTTCATAAAAAAAAAAGAACGAAAACATGCAGCCCTATAGAAATTCAAAGACGAATACGGTGGCGTGTGGAAGTGGAGTGCAGTCCAATAGTGCACCATCACGTTTCGTGGCGTTTTCAGATTTCACGGTTTAAAAGACAGGAATGCATAAAATCCAAAAGGACGTAGGCGTTGTCCGTTTTCCTGTTCTTCTGGTAAAAAGTTTTAAGCTTTTTGGGGTAATGAGTCAAGATCCCGAACACGAAATAAGAATAATACGAGGCCGACTTTTCGAACCATCCCTGACTCCCAATACTCCTTTTGCCATTAAATTGGCTGCTCTCCCCACCACCGTCAGGCCCATCGTGCTCCATCTCCTCTCTCTTTTGCTCTGTCCCTTCCGCTGCTGAGCCCGCGAAACAGCGCTCTCCCTCGATCTCTCTGATTCGTCACCAAACAGAGCACTCCAAATCCTCTCATAAGTCGTGCTTCTCGCTGCTCCAAGTCCTCTCCCAAGTCGCAATAGAGAATATCCCACCCAGCTCCGGCAGAAAATGGCGAATCAGGTCGTCACCAAGGTGCTTCCGGTCGCGGTAACTGAGGAAGAGCTTGAACCCGGCAGCCACATCTTTGCAAGGCGGTGGAACGGCTTGTACACCCACCATGGTAAGTGATCCGTCCTCTTTTTCCTTTCCCATTATAATTGGTCGCATTGTTATTAAAAAAATGGCTCGACTGATTGTTTTGCCGAAGAACAGTCGTATCTGCTTGATAAATCAACACAGTGATGATGGGATTTTGCTGTCGTCTTCTTTATTTTTAATTTCAATGGCTGTTCATGAATCTGATCTTGATCATCTGTGGATTTTCACGAGAGACAAGTCACAGTACCTGAAGGGACCAAAAATAAAATAATGATGACAGGGAGTCTCTGTTTTGCCTCTGTTTCTGAGGAAACAGAGCTTCTTCCAGGGGATTGGAAAAACGAAGCCTCCAAGCTCTTCTAAACGCACGTGGAAATGAAAAAATGTGATTGAGAAGCCAAGCCCTGATTCCTTTTTTCCCGACTAATCATACTAATGACATCAATTGATAGAAAATTATCTGATTCATATGGTTTTCCTCTCCTCTTCCTTTGTGATTATACTAGGAATTTACGTCGGAGGAGGCACTGTGATTCACTTCACGAGAACACGAGGAGTCGACGGGACGTGTCTCGACTGCTTCCGGCGAGAAGGCAAGAAACTCCACTCCTTCCGCTCATACGCGTACGGGCGGTCATCTCAGGGCATTATGCCGACGGGATGGGGCAATTGTACAAAATCAGCCCAGGAAGTCGTGAACAGGGCTCGCGAGCTTCACGAGGGCGGCGGTTTCGGCGAGTATCACCTCTTCAACAACAATTGTGAGCATTTCGCCACGTTTTGCCGGACCGGTGTCCGGAAAAGTGCACAAACAACGCGGATCTGTGCTTGTGCGCGGAAGATAAAGAAAGTCCAAGAATGGGCCTTAAAGCTTCTCGGAGAATCAAAGATCAAATGACCCTAAAATTCGTGGTGACTCAGGCATCGAGAGTAAAAACTTGATCGTTGAGCAGGCTTCATCGGAGAACAGGGCCGGTTGAGGCACAGTTTCTTGGCAAACCATGTGATCTAATGACGCCGGCAAACCCATGATGAAGTGAGAAATGCAGGAGACTCAACAGACACAAAAGTGCTGCAGCAATTCCCATCAGATCCATATACCTGAAAAACCATTGCCTCTATAAAGTTATAAAATCTATGTACAAAGCAATTTATTGACGAAGTGCGTCAAAGAAATGCCATGCCATGCCGGATGCACACTGAGCAAAGGAGTACAATGTTTCTCCAAGAATTCAATTTAGATGTCGCCATGATTCAATTTAGGCTTGTAGTAGGGCCAGTCCATTAGAAAAATAGGTTCTATATGTATTCGATACGGAACACCTCATTGTGATTTATCATAATTTGTGTTGTGTTCCGACCAATAGAAAAAGCAATTTTCATGATTCCATTTGAGATTTTTTCTAATGTGAATTTGTCTCCTACAAAGCCCAACCCTTGAAATTGATTTGCATGCCTACGATAACATGATGAAATGATCAGCTGGGTGAACCAGTCTCATTTGATAACTCCGGCAGGAGAACTTTGGAGAAAGCCCAATCTAAATCTACATACTAATTACATAAAGGGCAAAAGCCACCGAATATAATAAGTATAGCCGTTGATCCGTGCAATACATGAACATCTTGCCAATTTCAGGGAAAGTTGTTTTATTATTGGTGTAGCACATAGCACCGATATACAGTTACAGAAATAATTAAGACGGTGAACCGTATATATTTGGCCACTAATCATTGCCCTTCCAAATCATCTCTTCCTGTGCTGGCTGTCCACAACACAGCTTCTTTAGACTCGTTAAATTGGTAGGTCGGGTAAAAAATGATTCCACTCGGATTAATCAATTTATATGCAACACAATTTTTGAGATCCAGACCAATTCATACCCATTTATGTGTGACATAGGACAAAAACGACGACAAAGAGAGCTCTTAGCAAAAGGAAGGGTCTAAACTTGGGTTGAAAATGGATTTTCTAATTAACTAGTTGATACCTTTTTTAAAGACCACACTTCTTAAAACCCACTTATGATCCATACTTTTAAGTTTAAGATGACCCATTGAAATAAATGTGATTTAACACGTGGGTTTGTGACCTATTGGGACATTTCTAATTTTAATCGACCTAGGTCTCCTCCGATTAGAGGGACATAATACGGGGGTCTACATGAGCCGGCGAGGGATATCTTCCAAGGCTTTCCATCCTCCAGGACACTGTGATGCAAATGTTTCTTGCGTAACTCCTGCAATTCCGACCGCGATAGGATGGGGGGTCTCTTTCAGATTGCCCAAGAATCTTCAAATCAGATGGGAGTCGGTCGAGGGGGGAAAGCGAAAGCTTTGGGGAATTTATAGTATTCGTAAAATGCGGACCGATCAGATTTGGTATTAATAATGTGGATAGCGGGCGGACTGATCGGGACAGCCTCATGCGACAACTCTCATTTCGAAGCACCCGTCCAACAAAGAGCAAAAGCACCGTCCCGTGTCCCCATCGCCCCCGATGCGACAAAGCAGAACCATCATGCCATTGCACTGTCAATTTTTTTCTTTCCAAAGAAAAGGACGTAAACCATTTCTAATTCTTAGGAGATCTTTGGTTCGCTAGAGTCCACACTTTTGTGGTGCTCGTTTGGTCAAACTGGGCGACGTGGAGGCGGCCACAATATCAACTGTTTAGAGAACTTCCTCACATTGGACCCCACACTATACACACCTGTCTTAAGATGAATTGTGCTGTAGCTAGCTTCATTATTAAGCTTTTTCATGAGCTTTGCCTATGTTTATTATTCGCATGCAAATGCCTCGACCGATGTCGCGAAAGATCGATCTTTTTGAATGGGCGGGACGGGGACGTTTTGTTCGTTCCTTCACATCGACGTGCGTGTAATTGAAGTAGGCAAAATGCGAATGGGGTCCATCCCCGCCCTGTGGACTGTCAAACAGCCGATTCTATCCTTTTTGTCTTTTCTTTTTTGGACCGGTCTCCCCCTTCCATTTCAATGGGCAAAGCCATAATAAATCCACCTCTCTCGCCACTATCAGGTCTTCAAGTCCCCTCTTGTCTTCTCACTGCATAAAACCCACCTCTCTCTCTCTCTCTCTCTCTCTCTCTCTCTCTCTTTCTCATCACCAAACCAGACCCAACGCACCCTGGCATTCAAAACTCACGCAGTATCAATCAAAAATTGCGTTCTTAGCTGCTGCAAATCCTTTCTGAGGTAACTACCTTATTGGGTAGAATGCCTTCTACTGTGGGTTATCAGCCCACCCTTAGTACAGAAATGGGGTTCTTTACAAGAAAGAATTACTTCTACCGAAGAGGGATAAGTCACGGTCAAGAAACACGGTCGGTTTCGCTCTTTTAGGAACATCAAAGCTAATCCAGTCCCGGCTCAAAGCACATAAGTCCTAGAGAGTAGAGAAGGACCGAAAATGGTAACTCGGATTATCAGCAAGATGTTCCCAGTCGTGCTAAGACAGGAAGAGCCTGAACCCGGGGAACACATTTACACTTTTCGGCGGTATGGGATGTACACGCACCACGGTCAGCGATTGTTCCTCTTATTTCTTTTCCATTAGCAGCATAATTTTTTTTCCGCGACATGTGTCATGCCTTCTTATATTCTGCAACATGGTTTTGTGATCAGTCTCTGGTTTTGTCATAATTTCTTGGCTATGTGGCCTGCATCTGCTTGATAGATCATTTCAGCATGGTTTCATTTCGAGGGGTTCAATTAACATCATTTATAATGATAATAAGTTATGCCTATGTTTCCCTCTGTTTCCCTCTGTTTCTGAGAGAAAGAGAGATTCCGTACATAGCGTTAGAAAGAACAACGGTTTGGTGATAACCAAACACTCTTTTCTCTTGATCAGAATACTTTGAGTCAAATTCATAAAACCAAGTTCACCTGGAAATCGAAAAATGTGATGAGAAGCCAAGCCCTGATGCTTTTTCCTGCCGATTCATGCTGTTGATATCAAATGATAGAAAGTTGTCCGATTCGCGTGGTTTTGCTCTCATCGTTCCATAATTATTATAAGCCTAATCAAGCTTTGTGATTTTACTAGGAATTTACGTTGGAGAGGGTACCGTGATTCCTTTCACGAGGACAGGAGTCGACACAACGTGTCTCGATTGCTTCCGGCGAGAAGGCGAGAAGCTCCACTCTCTCCGCTCATATGCATATGGGCGGTCTCTACTGAGGTTTACGTTCACAAGAAGGGGTACTTGCACGATCTTACCCAATACGAAATCACCCCAGGAAGTCGTGAACATGGCTTGTGAACTCCACAGGAGCGACGGTTTCGGCGAATACGACCTCTTCAATAACAATTGTGAGCATTTCGCCACGTTTTGCCGGACGGAAGTGCGGGAAAGTGCACAGACGGCATGGATCTGTGCTTGTGCGCGGAAGATCAAGAGAGTCAAAGCATGGGCATCAAAGGGCCTATTTGGTTCGGCTTATGGGGAATGCGATTTTGCAGAAACGCAAATACTTTTGGGTAAATGGGGTTTTAGAAATGCAAATGTCGTTTGGTAAAATTTTGTTGATGAAACAACTTTGGCTAAAATACCGTTTGGTAAAATTTACATTTGTAATTAACTTTTATTAAATTAAAAAAGCAAAAATATGTTTATATTTTTTATATAAACATATTTTTATATAAATAATATAAACATATAAACATAAAATATATTTATTAAACATAAAAAATATATATATATATAAAAAATAGATATATTTATATAAATATATATTTATATAAAAGCAATCGGAGAAAAAAATAGATATGTTTATATTTATAAATAAATATATTTTTTTATTTATTAAAAATAAAATATATTTATATAAAAAATGGATATGTTTATATCTATATAAAATATATAAAAAATATATATAAATATTATTTATTAAACATAAAATATAAAAAATAGATATGTTTATATTTTATATAAAAATAAAAATAAAATATATGTTTATATATTTATACCGGATCGCCAATTCCCGCAAAGCCAAACCGCCTGAATAAAAAATATAAAAATATAAACATAAAATATATTTATTAAACATAAAATATATTTATATAAAAAAATGGATATGTTTATATCTATATAAAATATATATAAACATAAAATATAAAAAATAGATATGTTTATATATTTATATAAAATATAAAAAATATATTTTTATATAAAAATATAAACATATTTATTTTTATATAAATATATTCATTTTTATATTTATTTTTATTTAGGCGGCCGATTGGCTTCTCCATGGGAGAGATGAACAAAGGAAGTTGCATTTCGAATATGCAATTTGCCAAAGGACCTCAAGAGCTGCATTGGGCTAAAGGCCCTTAGAGCCACTTGGAGATGCGGTGCATCTCGCCAAAGTCGTGCAAAAAAATGAACCAAACAACTTTGCGTTTCGCCAAGGGACTTTAGAGCCCAAATGAGCATTCCAAATGCTGAACCAAACAGGGCCAAAGTTTCTCAGAGAATTAAGTTCGAGTGACCCTAAAATTCGTGATGACTCGGGCTTCGAGAGTAAAAACTTGATCGTTGAGCAGGCTTCGGCGGGTTTCGTCAGCATAAACCCTACTCTCTAGTAGGGTTTATGCTGACGAGAAGGAGGATTGTGCAGCCTTACCCGATACCAAATCGCCCTAGGAAGTTGTGAACAAGGCTTGCAAGCTTCACGACAGCGACGGTTCCAGCGAGTATGATCTCATCAATAACAATTGTGAGCATTTCGCCTCGTTTTGCCGGACCAGTATTCAAGCCAGCGCACAGACAGCAATGGTCAGTGCTTGTGAGCGGAAAATTGAGGAAGTCGAAGAATGGGCCATAAAGTTTCTGCAGACGAATTAATTTCAGTGTCCTAAAAGTTCTACCAATCTATCGATATATAATGTAAATATATAAGCTTATCAGGAACTTGGAGAGAATAATGTTTGTGAATACGAATTCATTTGGTACTTATCATTATTCAAGGCCGAAACTCAAGAAGAAAACAATAACGATCCGGAACCTTTTCTTTTCACCTATTTTATTCCATCATATTCAAACCCACCTCCTATATTTTGGCAATTAATTGACCTTTGATCAACAGCCAAATAAATTCGTATTTACAACCCACCTCCCACTTTTTATTGGAATTAATTAATCTTTGACCAACAACATATTCTTTAGTCAATTCCAAATTATTTATCAATGAAATTGACACATGCGTCACAAATTTGAATTTCATACATCTAATTCCAACATATTCTAGAAGTTATGCAAAATAAAGAAGAGAACGATCCTCAATCAAAATATCCGGTCATTGTTGAAACATAACATTTTTTATTTATTTATTCGTTTGCCTAGATAACGACGGCTTTAGATTTTAGACTTAGAAAAGTACTTTGCACGAGTGGATCACGTATGAAGCTGTCGGGACCCCTCCTCTCTCCTCTTTCTCCGCTTCTCGCCGCCTTTCTCCTCCATCATATCCGACTAGTCCCTCTTATTAAAATAGGTTCTTACGTACAAGACGTGCGCGATCGGCCTTCTATCGTAATTACAATTATATTAATTCAAGTTCGTTGATTGGCCTTATTATTATTATTATTATTATTATCCGACGCGCTTGTTCTTTGTCTCGTCATCCGGGGACAGTTGTTCACGTGCACAGTTGATAGAGCAATGTCACTTTCTGTCCACCATGCACACGCGGGGATGCTAACGGTGAGAGCTTCCAATTTTGGTATATTTTAATAAATATTGCGAAATTTTATGAAACCACAATTAATTTAACTAAACACGTTAAGCGACATGAATATTTGAACAAGCTCTCTCAAGTCAGATTATGAATGACATGTGAAATTTAAGCGATGGATACAGATGAGAAGTACAATCCAAATTTGATATTATGTTAGAAAATTTAATTCGAAAGTTTAAATTAGTTTATGAAATGAGACCACATAATAAACCATATTGTTAAGTGATGTGGGATATTTCGATAAATATAACTTTTTCTAAATTAAAAAGTACTTGCTAAAGTTATACCTCCAATAAACAAAAGAGATTCCTAAAAATATTTCAAAGTAGTGTTATTTCTAAAGTGTGGCAAAATAATAATAAGCATAGCCAGAATCCTATTCAAACACACCTGTGGATAACCTAAAGATATGGTCATTTTTTTACTGGATTATATCCTCTTACATCGCAATAAACAAAAAGGGGTTGCATGCGTGTTCTGTCTATTTCTCTCTCATTTCATAATTTACACATTCCGAAGCCCTTTGCTTTGCCGTTATATATTTTCGAAAATAAAGTTGTTACCTTGTCCTCGTCGAAAATAGACTGCTTTCTCTCTGGGCCGTTCCACGGTAACCTAACCCCAAAATACTTTAAAAAAAAAAAAAACACTATACCAGAAAAACAATAACGATAAACCTCAAACGACCAAACGGCCAGTCAAATGTTATCGGTCGGGCCGTCTGTATACTTGGGGAAAAGTCAACGATAGGAGCACTCAATTCTCTCCGATCAGACCGAGCGGCGAGTGGAGTGCCGGCCGTGATAGGGACTTTCTTTTGCTTTTCGCTCGCGAAAGAAGACCGACGACCTTCACACGCTTGGAGGGAATCAAAAATGGCTTGGGAGATCGCCGACATGGGCTCGCGCCGTTCAGCCATTCGCCTCTTTATGGCGGTCTCATCGCTAGTCGCTTAACGGCATCATCGGTGTCACTGTTCCTCCTGTTCGTTCGTCCCCAGGTCTAGGGTTTCGTTTATTTTTTCTCATTTTTTCCTCTCTTCTTCACTCTGCCGAAATCACTGCACAGTGTTCTTCACTGTAAGCGCGTGTGAACAGCATCCGCCATGAATAATCGAGGCATGGACCGGCCACCAGCCCAGCATGGACCAAAAGCAAATCAATGGGCCTAGCTAGCCCATGAACAAATCCCTTTCGGCCCAATCCAATCTAGCAGGCTCATGGACATGACACGCGCACAGGATCAACTACCTTCCCTTCTGCAGCAAAACCAACCTCATTTGCTTAACTGAATTAGGGAAGTTTACATGTCTAGGTAACCAGTTCATAATATCGCACTGGTACAAAGCAATTATCAATAGTCAAATTGCCACGACCAATACAAATCGAGAAAAAGGTACACATTTTTTCCTATATTATTAACCCGATACCTCATTTGGATGGTTCGGAAACATCCGAAACACTAATGATCTTGGACTTAATACGAACAGCACGACTAAACATGACTAGCCAGGCTTGCTGAGTCATGACCTCAGTGACATCGATGACCGATATGGCATTACAAAATATAAATCCCCTGAAATGGAAGGAGTAAAGTAGTTCCTTGGATGAACAGCATTACACATCCGCAACCAGTGGAGATGATGAATAAAGAACAAGTGACCGTGCCAAAGAAAGTTCGCCCAGTAGGTTCACTTGTCCAAATCAGCTACAGCTGATTGTCTCCAATGTTCCCACTGACTTCATTCATAGATAGCTAATGTTTGGGTGGATACTAGAGACGTAGGAACGCAAGTACAGCTACATCAAGAGCATCCTACAGAGGAAGTTGCACTTGTAATCGCAAGTCAATGATTCTTCTCAAAATACGATCTTATATTCTTATGTGGATCGCGAGAATGGAAAAATTGCTTGTAAATCTTGCATTTCGACCAAAATAGTATCTCAGTAGGTCATATTTGGATTGCCCGAAAAATCGTGACAAGATCAAGGTGATGATGATAGCTTGTGGTTGAAAGGAGGTTAAGCGATATGAATTAAGCTCAAATGACTTTAAAATCTCAACAGTCTAGCCTTTCCTTATTTGTCTATGAATTTCTCACATTTACATCATGTCACTTGGGTACATATGTTAGATACATTCTTGTGGTGCTCGACAAACAATCACATTGGTCCATTTTTGAAAAACACGACAATAGTAAAATCATACCAGCTTATGGAAAAAGCTTTGTTCCACAAGTACCCAAAATCTTTTCCTTCACAGCGATCTTTCTCTCTCTCGACAACATGGTCCTTTAGTTTGTTCTTCTTTTGGGGCCATCGTTGTCATTTACTCTTTTTAGTACCCTAGTTTGATGCAGGACGCCGCAACAAACAAAAGGGTTCCAATCATTAAACACCAAATGATGCCCATCCGTCCTTTTGCTGCGTGATGTTCGATTTGATCCTTCTGAGTGATGATAGCAATGGGATACTTTAGGCCCACATGACAATAAAAGAAAAAAACATCTACGATTGGACAGCTTTCTAAGGCTTTCCTTTGACTTCTGACAGTTACTTACAGGTATGTCTTTTTCTGGAGGGTTTATTATATCGGGATGCAAACGTTGTTCAGCACACGTGGGAAATATTATTTGGTAATGATGAGAAACGTCCGAAATCCAGATCCCGACCACCTATATCTAATGATCCCAGTCCCATCAGGATGTCATTTGTTTTTATAATCCACATCCATTTTAAAACACTCAAATAAGTTTTAAAACCAATAAAATGAGTAAATTGGGTCAGATCAAACACATATGACTTATATTCATACAATGTAAATTGAGAGATTCATATATAATTCGACCCAATTTTTATTATTAAATTACTCATATATTTAACCTAACATAAGAAAATTCATATCCAAATTGAGATAATAGTGCCAAATGCATAAGCGTGAAATCAAGTAAGGATAAAAGATAATGAAAAGAGAAGAATCTATATAAATTGTGAGTTCAATTGCGATCCATTTAACGCACATTCATATTATATTTAAACTCATTTATGACTCGTTTATAGAATATAATTAATTCACATTACAATTTATTCACCATATATAGGCTAAAAAATTACTCACTTTTTAAGGTCTAACAAGCAAACACCGTTTGGCCGATTCACAAACCATTGTTTTTATAATTAGCTTACGAGAGCAGCCAAGTAACAACTTGAACTGAAAGATTTATGATGGTGTGAAAAAAATTTCATGATTAAAAGACTGCACTTTATTTTTTTTATTCGGCTACATAAACACAACTTGCCTTGTCGTGTGATTAAGGCATCAGCCACAAAATTATTGGGGTGTTGGGGTCGTGAATTTGGCATCGAGAGCAAAATTGATCGTCTAGCAGGCTCGAGACGCTTGACAAAATTCTAAGGCTCAGAGAAGAATGCCGGTTCCGACCAAATCAGGGCCGTTCCAGCTCGCTTACTCTCTCTCAAACATACACCCAGACACACATACGCGCACAATCAACATGGGCCACTTTTAGAAATACAGGCTTGGACGATTCAGTCCAACGTGGGCCAACAAGCAAATTCAACTGGCCCAGCTAGTTCAAGCTCAAGTTCTTTGCGGCCCAGATCATCTAACGGACCCATAGACCTGGCACCGACTAACTCATGATCAAGTTTGCAATGCAGTTGGCGCGACAGAACACAAAAGTGCTAGAATAATTCCCTAAAAATCTACGTAAATGAAATAATACTGCCTCTACAGCTCAACTACCTTCCCTTCTGCAACAACCAACTTTCTTTGCTCTTCGAAGTTACAAAATCTATGTATTCCCTTAAATAAAATGGCACCATGGTGCAAGGTAATTATTGTCGAAGTGAGTCAAAGAAATACCGTGTTAGATATGTAGTACGAAAGAAGTACAGTTTTTCTTCGAGAATCCAATTCATATGCCACTGTGAATTCACGCTTGTAGTAAGGCTGGTCCACTAGATAAAGAAGTTCTTTACTTACACAAAACGAAAAGCTTCATTCCAATTTCAAAATTTGTGTTGTGTACACCATCAATAGAAAAGGCAATTCTTGTGATTCCATTTGAGATTTTTCCGACAGTCAAATTATCTACTGTAGAACCCAACCCCTGAACTTGATTGGTATGTCAACAATAACACGATGAATTCATCAGTTTGGGCAAACAAGTCCTCATTTGATGACTTATGCCAAATGACTTTGCGGAAGCCCGATCTAAATCCATCGAATTGATCTCATAAGAATTAGTTGTCAAGGTTGGACAACATGCGCGTGCGTTATGGAAATTGCTGCATGACACGCATTTTTCATTTCAACGAGAAGCTAATCGGGTCAAAATTAATCCCGCCAAAGTGGCCTTTAATCCTCAAGGAATAGAAAATCCAGCACACCCGAAAATTATGAAAGGACCGAAATGATATCGATTCGTAAGTGAACTACAACCAAAGATAATGCACCTATTTAGAGGGTGCCCTAAGCTCTCCTACTAATGCAGATCAATCTAAAAACATTTCTTCTTGTAAATCTTCTTACGTCCTCTACAATAGATTCCCAAAGCCATCACACCATTATGTTCTCTAACAACGACACCGATTTTAGTTTTACCAATTTGCATATTTAAAGCACCCATCGCCATTAAGAGGTGCTCATATCTGACCACAAAAACAAAAGAAAAAAAAAAGGAAAAAGAAATAGGTACCAGCATGAGTTGAATTGATTCCAACCGTCAAATTAGAGGGGTAGAAAGGTTGGGATCGAAAGAACATGTTCATGCACGCTCACGTGCCGCAACTTTTGACTTTTTCGCATGGGATATGATGAAGCTAGTGCAGTAAGTCCATGATTCTTGTCAATTTCCTTTTCCATAGATGAGGCTTGACCTACTCCCCGAAAGTCTGCTAGATCCATTGGACAAATTGCATCATATGGTCGCGTTCCCATCAAAAGATCAACCAATGCAATTCTAAAGTTATAGACATCGCTCTTCATATATAGATGATATGTTCAACCAAAATAATGCGATACTCTAATATAATGGCTTCAAGAATGGTCAAACTACAGTCGTAGACCTTTGTGGCTTTAAAGGTCTTCGGCATAAGGCAAATGGTGTTTGGCAAATTTTTTTGAAGAGTTTTAGAAAATGCATGGGTAGATTAGAAGGTTTTTGGATTTGATTATTTCCATAATGCTATATATATATATATATATATATATATATATATATATATATATATATATATATATATATAAAACTTTGCCATCACTAACCTTTCACAATTTGAAAATGTTCTTCCCTCGCATGATGTTGCTGGTGAAGAGCTTAGGTTTCCAATAGGGCTAGATTGCTAGCAACCTTGCTAGAGGCCACATGACCCTAGGCGGCCCAATCATAGGAGAGGGCCGCCAGTGCGAGATCTGGCTTGTTGGTTGGCCTCTAACAACAAAACCCTTGGTCCTTATTTTAGAGTTTTTTTTTTAAATTAAGAAAAAAGCGAAATTTCTTCATAAAATGTGATTTTTCGAACACCATTTAAACTAATTTCCAATAACTTGTGTTGTCACAGTTTGGTTTTTGCGATCCTTTTGTTACCGATCGAAATTCTTCGAAATACCTATAAATTTTAACTTATTTGAAATCCCATTTTTCAATTTTGAAAGACGATCGTTTTATAATTCACACACACATATAGTTGTTAAGATGATAGTTATGTGTAACGTATTGTTTGGAGAGAGAATTATTGAATGGTAAGGCTTTGGAAAGATTCCCAGCCAAATCCGATGGCTCTCTCTTTCAATTTTGTCTTTGTTGATTTTTTTTTTTTCCTAGTTTTGTCTTTCTTAATTTGACTAACTCTCATTTTCAAATTTTTGCCCTGCCTCCTTACAGAGTGTGAGACTCGAAACCCACATCTGAAATTAAATCATCCCCACTCTAACTCCCTGAGAAGATGGGGATTCGAACCCACTGGGGCAAACCCCAGTAGTTGTCTTTCTTTATTGAGGCACCCCTTTTCAAACGCCATTTTTACTTATTCTTCACGTTTTGGGCCAACCCAAGTCTCTTCACACTTGGGGGTCGTCTTAAATATTACATAAGATAAAAAAAATCACACACACACACACACACACACACACACACACACACACACACACATATATATATATATATATATATATATATATATATATATATATATTCATGCACGACTCACGCGTTTGTACGTAAAATGATTCCTCATATATGGCCACTTGGACAAAGAATTGTTATAATATTTATCAAGACCTGCCTCAACGATGTGTAGACGCGACACGTTAAAACAATGAAATCAAAGCTATTAACATCTCATAGGCTCTACCCGTGCATTGTCTAGTAACATTCCCAGTACTGAAGTCAAAGAGAAGTTTCTTTTTCCTATGACCGTAGTTACCATTACACCATGTATGAAAACACATCATGTTATGGCATGGTAACTTTGCACGGTTTAGTTAAGGGTTTCGCTTTTTTTTTTTTTTTTATGTCTCTGACACAATCAATCTAAAACCATTTACTCAATGGCACTAAATTAACTTGCTTGATTAAGTGTTTTGCCTGTTTCAACAAAATAGTTTGTTTTTTTCTTCATATAATATGGTACCTACCTCAAATTCCCTTATATATCAAATTACCGAGAAAATATCCTTATCATCACCATCTTAAATTGCCCTACAGCATGATTTGATGAAATTTACGAGCGGACATTATAACTTTGGATTTGATCAAAAAAATTCTTGAACATGGAAATCTAATCGATTCATGACACCATATTATATATGACTCGTTAGAACACGATACATACAAGTCATGCACGTCTACCGATTGGTCAATAGAAACAAGATTAGATAATGCCATGTTCTTTTTTCGTTAAACCCCGAAGCATAAATGGGCGAGGGAGGCATATCATGTCATATCTCTGTCTCTTTCTCCTACTCTGTCTCTCTGCATGTGTCCATGTCTCTCGTTGCCCTTTACTGCTCGATGACAGACGATAACTCTCGAACGGTTGAAAATCATTCCTAGTAAAGAGACTGGGAAAGCGGGTTTGGTGGAATTTTTGGGTCGCTAATGGAGGTCTTGGGGGCATAACATCCTCCATCTTTTTGTTCAGTATGCTTCTTGTTCCGTGCCTTGCAGTAGCTTTTGATTGTCAAATGGTAATTTTAACGGGTAAATTGAAAAGAATAAGCTTCCAAATAGTTTGCTATTTATACTAGAAGGTCAAGAAATCTCTCAAGGACGATATTTATGGAGTAGAAATAAAAGTGCACTAGTTTAGCTTTGGCCAACATTTCGAATATCCCGAGCAAAAAAGTCAAGTCTATGAAGTTTCCACAAAAAAAGGGCAGACCCTGCGTCCTCAAAAGGAACAGAGCCTCACAAAGATAAAAAAAGTACAGCGTTACACATTATCATTAAAAGATAGCCAAGAAAAAAGACAGACCAAAATTAAGATAATGATCACCTTTCTACAATCGGAACTCCCTCTTTTCCCCAAGCCATTTTGTTTTGTTTTACGTTTTCGTTTGCTTTGTGTTTGCTCAGAAGATTTGGAACAAAAAGTCCGGTGCATTACTGTGGAAAGTCACACATGCTCGCCGGCCGGCAATCTAGGGATGATTTGAAACTAGGTCGCCCACTTTGTTGGTACAAACTTCATGGCCCATTGTTTAATTTCCTTGATCTTCCACTCACAAGCACTAACCAAGTATGTCTGTGTGCTGGCCCGAAGGCCGGTCTGGCAAAACGTGGCAAAATGCTCACAGTTGTTATTGATGAGGTCATACTCGCCAAAGTTGTTGTGCTCATGAAGCTCACGAGCCTTGTTAACAACATCTTGCGGTGATTTGATTTCGAGTAAAGTCATGCAAGTTCGCCATCTCATCAGCCAATACCGTAGGTGAGGCGGCCTATATTTATATAGGTGGAGTTCCTCGCCTTCTTGCTGAAAGGAATCAAGACTCGTCTCTTCGACTCTTGTTCTTGTGAAGTGAATCACGCAGCCTTCTCCAACATAGATTCCTGTTATAATCAATAATGAGTATATGCAATATAAGTAATCAATTGTCCATAACTTTCCACCCATAGCAAATATTTACTTAGAATCAACTAGTTAATAGGGGATGAGAAGCCAAAGGATGTAGATTGACGAGCGAGGGAGGATTATCACAAGATTTTCTAAGTTTGGAAGAATTAACTTGCGGATGGAGCAACAGTAGATTAGCTGCAATACGATCTGCGATTTGCTGAGTCCCTGATGTTAGATCGTTGTATTGGAGACTTAAAAACTGATGGAGAATAAATTTCAATCATGGCAAATCACTAGTTTCAATATATTATGTGATTTAATTGAGGTACGTTTTCTATACTGACTAATTTCGACATTCTAGATAATATGGGAACAATTTTCAGAAAGAGAGACGACCGAATGAGAAAGGATTTCGAGGAAGAAGAAAGAAAGGCGAGTAGTGTAACGAGAGAAAAAGAGGAGCAGGGTTATGGAAAATTCCTGTTAAGAGCTCGGAGAACAAAAAAGAACGTCTTATCACGTCTTTGTACTCTTCCGGATTGACTATCTGAGTTTCATCTTAGTCCCCGCTTCGATAAATAAAGTGCCTAAAACCATCTGATCGTTGAATTTTCTTTTGGTTAGAAATAAGTTCATATCCGTAATTCAAGGTAAGTTGAAATGGGGTTTTCTCTTTAAGATTTAAGGGGCTCGCATACTTTGTTTTTTGTGTGGCGTTCGATCGATTGCAGGTTAATCCAAAACGGTGACTACTACTGGCTTGTCATAGGGTCTCTCCCCCTCCTCATCCCAACCGCCCACCCAAGAACTTCCCCTGTCTCTGCACCAAGAACATAGTGTTTCTCTCTCTCTCTCTCTCTCTCTCTCTCTCTCTCTCTCTCTCTCTCCGCACCAAGAACATAAGGTCTCTCTGACTCTCTTCATCAAGAGCGTAGGGCTTACAAGATTATCATTATTATTTCCTTTTGGTCACTTCCAAGGAGGTCATGAACTGTTCATGGTTATCAGAATCAGGTATATGAACAGCCCTTGAAATGAAAAGAAGAAGAAGACAACTGTTGAAGGTGTACTAAATTCCTCATAAAATTTCTCTTACTGTCCAAATGTTAAGAATTGTTAACACGGATTAGGCCTGAAGGGTAAGATGTGACGATTGCTGCGATGATACAGCTACTGTTCTTTGGCCAAAAGCTAAAGATAAGAAAGGACGATTTAGTTGAGCCACATGTTGAGATATTCACGTTCAAGAAAAATGATGATGACGATGGAAAAGGAAGCAGAGGATGAATCACTAACCATGATGGGTGTATAAGCCATATCGCCGATAAACATAGATGTGATCTCCAAGTTTAAGATTTTCCTGTCTTACCACATCCCCTGGCATTGCACCAATGTTGCGATTACAATGATGATAATATGGTCCATATTTCTCTCTCTTGGGCCCTTCTTCACTCTCTTGGACTTGTGTGCTTGATCCGGTCTTATATTAGCTTTGACTCTCCTAAAAGATCGAAACAGAATCGAGAAAGCAAAGTGAAGAATTAGATTGGTACTGAGTGGTCTGAAATTCCCAGCCACAGGTGTACAGTTTTTTTTTTTTTTTTTCCCAAAGTGAAAGCCTAATCAACTGCTACTCCTCACCTGCTACTCCTACTAAGGTGTGTATTCCAGAAGCTGAGCCCTCCGATGGAGAGAGAGAGAGAGAGAGAGAGAGATCAACACTGAGTAGAGAGGTGCAAAAGGGCCACTGAATGGTGGAAGGGACTTGTGGGGCCACATTTTGACAAAGAGCAAGTAGGACAAAAAAATGACCAAGTCGAGACGTGTTCATATCATCTTGCATGTATCGTCATTCGAGCCATAGACAGTGTTGATATGATGGGTCGATTCTATTAACACGGCACATCTATAATCTGTTTGAGCATGTCTATATTAGTAATATAACAATTCTTTATCTAAGTGTCTATAAATGAAGTAAAAATATTCTCCTTGTTTGATTATCTGGTGATGTTGCCCCATATTGGTTTCTTCAGCCAAATAGAAGGTCGAATCCACACGTCTAGGACAAGACATTCGCGATTTGCAAGCAAAGTCCATACCCTAGCTTGCTACGAAATTTTCCACAGTTCAAGTGCAAGTTGTGCAATGGATCTACTCTAGTAAATGGAAACAGAAAGAGGGAAAGAAAAAAGAAAGAAAGCGTAGAAATTTCTTAATACATGTGGCATCAAGAAAACCAACTTGCTCTTACTATGAATTCTCATGAGATTATCCTTAATGGAGTCGTACATGCTATGAATTCTCATGAGATTATCCTTAATGGAGTCGTACATGCGGCAATATAAAGTAAACTGATTTATACAGAAGATGAAAACTAATAGTATAATATAAAAGCCGATACAAGTTGAATTCTTCTTACAGTTGAAAAATTGACAATGAGAGTTTGGACTATATATCTCATCGGTGCATCTTATATGGTATCGTCCACATTTATAGTTACCAGTAGAGTGAAAAGGGGATTTAGAGGGTTTTATGTAAATTTTGATGTGTAGAAAAGAGCATATGGAGAGTCAATTTAAATAAACTTTAATCAAAATCAAAATAGATAACGAAAATCAGAGAAAATATCTTAAATCCCTAGATATTTTCAAATCTAAGGATAATTATCATTGATAATTAACTATAAGCTTGTACGTTTGGGGTGCTTGTAGAGCATGGGGTGCACACCCCCTGCTTCAGGAAATGAGACTCTTATAACAAGTTGCGAGTAAAACGGAAAAGGGATTTGAGGAGTTTCTGTATATTCTGATTTGTAGAAAAAAGAGTACATGGAGAATTTATTTATAAGCTTTAATGTATGACTATTTAAGGAAATTAAATTATATATGCATAATTAAAATACATATAAAAAATCAGATGAAATATCTTAAATATTCTTAAAAGAAATCTCATATCTCTAACGTTTTATAGAGTATCAAGAATATTCACAAAAGGAAAAATACTGATTTTGGTGTTAAGTGCATTTCTCAATAAAAGTGTTAAAAAAAGTCATGAACATATTGTATTTGCGTTTAACAGTCATGATAAAATTCAAGATAAGATAAATGTTATGCATTTAATACTGCTTAAGATAGAATAAAGTCGGATATAAAAGAGATATAGACTAGATAAATTATTCCATGGGGAATGTGGGATAAAGCTAAATAGGATTTATCATTGATAATAGGAAAATTATTTTTCTCGAATAACAAACTTCTTAAATTAACAAAATTAAAATTATATATTTGAATTCTAATATAAGAAATTCAAAATAACCAAAAAATAACAATTTAATTAGTTTAATTGAATATTATTTGTATTTATATATTCTAGTTTAATTCTATTTATAATATAAATTAAATATATATTAATTATATATATATTTATTACATATTTGAGGTATTTTAGTATTTTAGTTATATTTATGCAATTTTCTATTTAATAAAATTATATTAGAGAATGATCGAAGGGGAAGAAAGAAATAAGAAATTAATTAATTAAAAAAGAGAGGAAAATAAAATAAAATAAGCAAATAAAATAAAGTAAATAAGAGTGTCCCAAGATATTTTTACCATCTCTATTTGGAAATTTTTTGTTAATTTATATTAATATGTCATTTATACTAAATGATATAATGTGGATATATTTACCTTTATTTTTACAATCACCAAACAATGGATAGAATATAGTAAAATCCTTATATTTCATATCATATCCTATCTAGTTCTATTATAGTGCCAATTTAGTTAATTTTAGTTGGATAATGTTCACACGGATGTCGGTTGGCTTACGTGGTAACGCCGAACCTAACGTTGATAATTTTTAGGGAAAATACCACCAAAAGCCCTAATTTTTGCCCAGAGTGACAAATTTACCCCATTTTTTTTTTGTTACATGAAAAAACTCCAAACTTTGCAAACCGTGACACATTTACCCCCATTAAAGGCATTTTTGTCTTATCGTTTATCTTTTATTTTATTTTATTTTATTTTTATTTTTTCTTCTTCTCTCTTCCCTCTCACCCGCCTCGCCAGCGTTGGGTGAGGGTCGCCCTAGGTTGGGTTGGCTAGGGCCGCCCTCGTCGGCGTTGGGCGAGGGCGGCCCTTAGTTGGGTCGAGTGAGGGCACCTCTCGCCCCATGCCGGTGTTAGGCGAGGGCCACCCTCACCAACACCGGGCGAGGGGTGCCCTCACTAGATCTGGCGAGGGAGGCCCATGCCTGATCCAACCGAGGGCCGCCCTAGCCAGCCCAGGCGAGGGTGACCCTCGCCCGACACCGACGTCGCTTCCCCTGCCGCGTGGCCGACGGAGGGAAGAAAGAAGAAGAAGAAGAAGAAGAAAATTTTTTAAAAATAAAAAGACCAAAATGCCCATATGATTTAGGGTAAATGTGTAACAGGGGTTTTTTATCTCACAAAAAAAATTGGGTTAAATGTGTCACGATTAGCAAATTTCTGGGTTTTTTATGTCACAAAAAAAATTGGAGTAAATTTGTCACTTTGGGCAAAATTTGGGATTTTTGGTGGTTTTTTCCTAATTTTAAATAATATTTTAATATTTTTTATTTTTATTTTTAAAATTTTTCTTTCATTGTTTTCCCTTCTTCTACCTTTTGGCAGTGACTAGCCACTGGCCATTGGTCATGGTTAAGCTGGCCTCACCTAGGTGAGGCTTGCCGTCACTCGCCTTGGCAAGGGTAAGCCCTTGCCAAATCTGGCCCTAGAAAGGCCAAACCTCACCTAGCTGAGGCAAGCCCCAATGAGGGCTTCCCTTTCCAAATTTGGTGGGGCCAACCATTGCTTAAGGCTAGGGTAGGCTCCTTGGGTGTTGCCTAGGGGAAGGTGATGCTTGGCGTAGTTGCCCTAGCTCGGGTAAGAGTTGGCCTGGCTAACTTTAGCAAGGGGAGCCATCGCTTGCCTCATCTTTTGTGGTAAGTAATGTCGAGCCTTGCCTAGGCAAGGTCAGCCTCACAATGGCCGATGGCTAGTTACCAGCAAAAGGAAGAAGAAGGAAAGAAAAAAATTGTTCACGTCAATATCGGCGATGCCACATAGACCAACTAGCGTCCATGTAGCAATGTTAGCCAAAATTAATCGAAAATATTGAATTGACACTAGATCAAAAAGTTTAGGATTAAATTAGCATCATTAAAATGTTAGGTATGCCTAAAATTTGATGGAGTGCACATTAATCAATGACAGAAATGCAAAATACATAGGTATAATCGGGTACTCCGTATAAATACAAGGATAATTATCAAATCCATTATTGGCGTAAGAATTTTCACACATATTTTCCTATTCAATAGCAAAAGTGTAGAAAATTTTTACATTGACAACGGATCTAATAAAAGTCTCATCTATATTCTAAGTTTTTTTTTTTTTTTTTTATAAGGATCGTGACATCCTAGTTAGTGTGTGTTTCTTTTTCCTTCCTTCACTTGGAAATGAATGAACGATATCTTGCTGACTAAAAGATCAATTACAATATAGTTTGCCAACTCATTGCAAAAGTGAACATCATACGAAACCTTTGGCATTAAAGTGAATGTCGTACTAAACTTTTGACACTTTATTGTTTTTATGCTACAAAAGAACCATTAATCCACCTCTTTTGTTATTTCCCGTGTTCAAAGGAGTTTTATTGGGTAAAATTTTGGGACATCGTAACTCATTACTTTGGCATCAACCCCATTTAGTCGGTCATTGTATGAGATAATCAAGGATCAACCCCAACCTCTAAATAAAAGCATTGTTAATTTATATTTGCATATTAGCAGCATTCTCATTTAAACAATGAACAAGATATAGAAAAATTTTCTACTCCATCTCTCTAAGAACCTTAGAGATAGAAGCTAAGCTAGCAAAGCTTGTCTGCTCTTCCTACTCCTTTCCTACACTTCCATGTTGTTTTGCTGCTGGAAAACAAACACACACGCGATATGCACTACACAACATAGGCATAATAACTGTAGAACAAGATCGTGGAATCTCAACTTTTAGATCAAGAGCATAGTTGCCCTTGAAGGCAGGGAGTGGGCGAGGACGAGGGTGGGCGGAGTTATTCCAGCAAGATTGACCTGCCCGCAATGCTGTACAGCTTGGATGAGATAAAGGTGGAGATGAAGAACGGATGATTGACGGTGGTGGTGCCAAAGTGCTAGAAGAAGAGGAAGGGTGTGTTGTAGGTTCGGGTGGAGTAAGAAAGCAAGCATTTCTAGATGTGAATAGGTTTTAATGTGTGGACTATGTATTAGATAGGCCAACAATATAGGTTTGCTTCTTTTATTTGTTAAGGGATGAGATTGGATCACGTATTGTCAGGAAAGTAAGACGTAATTTTCGGGCTCTTTTCTTTTCTTGCGGGAAAAAAAAAAATAGTTCGGATGTATTTGGATGCATCAAAGTTAATTCTCCATTTATAGGAAACACCGTTAGCGAATAGCAATGGCCAACAGCTATGCCGACCCAAGCACCGCGCGATTTCGCCTGTGTTGGGCCACGCCCATTAGGAAAAAGGGGCATGCCTACCGCCCATTTGCTCCTGGGCACTAGCCCGGGTGGAAGAAAATGAGTCCCATGATTAGGCCCAAGACCACATGAGTGGCCGAGGCCATTGGGCCAATTCAAGAGAAGATCCGAAAATTTTCCATGAGTTAGAGGTCTCTTCTTCTCATTGTCACCTCCATCCCTTTCTCACAAATTTTAAAAGATTCCGACTTTCTAACAAATTCTCAGTTTGTATATATATGGTTTCCTCACTGATTTGGACGACAATTGCCAAATTTGGGACATAGAGATTATATATTCTCGCATAATGCGCAAATATTATCAAAAGAGTTTTCCCTATGATCCACAGGTTAGGATGGGATATTTATTGCCGCACTTAGACGAGGTCCTTGCGATCGAGAGGGGAGTGTCTGCGTCTACACAAGAGAGGGCGTGCTTACAGGATAGCCAGATCAAGTATAGCATTGAAATATTAAAATTTCACTCTTTTATTTTGTTAGTAAATGTATGCTTTTTCATGGACTGTGCGAATCATATTTTCTTTGATATCTAAAAATCTTATTGTGTTGAATTTATTTGATTTTCCTTGCAAAAGTTATGATGAATTGATTGTAAATGTCCTTTTGAGTTTTTACTAATTTTTCAATTTATTAATAGTTTCTCAAATTAAAAATAAATAAATAAACAAGTCCAAGTATAGTTTTACAACTTTTGTGGAGATCGCCATCTTACGTAGGTGCCAATTATTTTAAAATGGAACACACTAAGCATGTCAAACAGCATGTCACTTGTCCAAATAATATGAAATACACCTTACATTCCATGAAGCATACTCTATTTCCTTTTGCTCAAGACTTTCCCAACATATGAGGCAACGAGTGTAGTCACAGAGGAGCTGTATAATAAGATTATTACATTTCATGATTATCAAAATCGGAATAGAAATTGTAACAATCTCACGATCCAAACGAAAATCAAGTTCTTTTGATTTCAAATTTGGTCAATTGAAACTGATAAGATGCTATTAGATGGATACATCGGCCTCAATTAATCAAATATTAGTAATTTCGATAGATACATTGGGTTCAATTACCTAGATTTGAAGTATAATATGAGAATTGATTAGAAAATTCATGCATTTTCAAGGACTCGATTAGAGGAATAAAATACGTTGATTTGGGGACTAAAAATAGACTTTTGTCTTTTTAGAAAGACAGGACATGTTGTAGCCAAAATTTTCCACTTCCAAGTATGAGCTCAAGCTACACTAAAATGGCCAAGCAGTGGCTCGGCCCACAAGGACCGAGTCAAGAGAGATTGCAACCTCCAACACAAAACCCCAACCCCTAAGGCTTGGGAAGAGGGGCTCTCCCTCCTCCCTCTCCCTCTTCCTCTCCCTCTCATCCATCAACTCAAGTATCTGAGGGTTCTCCTCAAATCAAGCCTAGGAGGCTCCTGCTTTGTGGCATGCAGCTAGGTTCAGTCCTTCAAAAGTTCAATCAAGTATGGTAGGACCGAGAAAATCGCTTATCAACAAGACAATTCTTGTTGTAATATAATTCAGGCTCATAATAAGGCCAGCCCATTTGGTAGATAAATTCTCTACTTACACAGAGAAAAACCTTTTTGTAATTTACAATAATTTTCTAGACTCATGATATGTATGTTTCAACTTATCAATCATCTAAGTGTTATGGACTAGGATATGTTCAACCATTTGTGTTGTGTCCACCTTTAGTAGAGATTGCAATTTTTATGATTCCTTCTACAATTTTTCGATGTGAAATTGTCTCTTACAAAGCCCAACCCCTGAATTGGACTTGCACGTCTATGATAACGTGATGAAGTGATCAATTTGGGTAAACCAACCTTGTTTGATGACTCGGTCCTGAGAACATCAAGGGTAGCCTAATCCAAGTCCATAGAACTAATCTCATAAAACCAGACATCAAGGTTGGACCATATATTCCAATGGCCGAGATGTCACTAGAGTGCTATTGTCTTTAGGCAGCATGTCTACAGGATTATTTCATTCTCGTCCGAAATAGGGATTTCTTTTTCCACATAACGCTTTCCAAATGGGCTAACCTCACGTACGTCTGCTTTGAGCCAATACCCAAATTTCTCCACTTTTAGAAGAACGAAAAGAGACCAGTAATTAACAAGGTCTCTCAGGGAAGAGATGATGACGGTACCCAATTGTTGATTTTGGATTCTTCTCAAACAGAACCGAGTGTCACGGGGTCCTTCAAGAAAAGCAGTAAAGGGCGTAATGCTACAGAGACAAAGAAGATGAGAAGGTACACTCCTTACGTTGCACAGGGGAGTAGCTCTAGCTCCCTTGGTGACAATTAATTACTTGAAACTCCCTTAAATGTTATGAAAGGTGCGAAGGAATGGGCTTTAATGGTTAGTCCTAATAAGTCACCGGAGTACATTTATGATAGTTCAATCTTTGAGAGCCTCGGTGGCTCAAGAAAGGCTCGATGTTATAATTCTAATTGACACGAAAAAATAAAGAATTTCTAGTGCAAAACATTAAAAAGAATCTAAATTTTTATAGTTGTTATGTGGTGATTTTGGTAAAGATTGCGAGCAAAAAGTTCTTGCTAGCTTTGGGCAAGGACTGCAACGTCTTCACCAGCCACTAGGCGAGGCCTTGTGGTCCTCACCATGGCCGGTGAGAGTTTGGGGGCCTTAATGCACTTGTTGTGGCTGTCGAGAGCTTGGGTGTGGTCTACAACACTCTCGTTAGATCTTGCTTGCCTCGGGCAGTGTATGGCGGTCCTTGTTGGCCATCACTCCAAAAAAAAAAAAAAAGTTGAATAAAGGAAAAATCATAAAAAATTCAGCAACTATTTAAATATTATAAAAAAAAAATGTAGACATGTGTCTACGTTAGTAATTTCCACCAAAAAAAAAAAGATTCGATAGACTCAATTAATAAATTACGAAAATATTTATGACTCGATTGATAACATTAAAATGTTTAGGGAAAGATTTTGCAGATTACGTCAATACAAAAATACCAGAGAAATGAACATGAACAATAAATGATACAAATTATTTACGTAGTTCAATCTGATTGTCAATACTTACGTCACAAGAAGAGTCATTAGTAAATAATCTACTATAATAATGGCATTAAAGTTATAATCACTCACAATTTTCCACATCTAGATTATCTCTAAACCCAAATATTTACAAATAAACAATTCATTACATGTAAAAATCAGTGCACAAAATCCAAGTTTTTAGAGCTCCTCATCGTGCCGCCCACACGAAACGCTCTGTGCAGCTTCGAGATATTTCTTTTTGCGGTGTGCTCAAATAGGAAAGCTACTGCGCGTCCTTTTCTTGCTTGACTCGTGCTCTCTACTGAAGGAGCCCACAAAAATTCCTTTAATTGCTACTTGGATATTCGTTTAATCAAGTTTGTCGATTAATGCTCAAACTCGAGACATAGATGTATAAGCTTTACGTATTAATATCTCGGCCCGATGTTGTGAAATTTACGTGGGACTGAGGAGCGGAAATTTTACAGTACCTCAACAGACGGGTTCTTCGGTCATGACTCTTTGTAATGTTTTTACATGAAATGAACCAAGCCACATGAAAACCTTAAAAGGTTTGATGATCGGCAGACGATATTTACTCTGTTTTCAATCGAACGGTTATTGAGAGGTTGTGCGTGATGCATTGCGTTCGGAACTTTGGGAAGAACCCATGGATCATCAACTTCCGTGCAGGAATGATAAGATTTTGAAGGACATAAAAATATCGGTCTTTACGGCTTTTTAGGTCAAACCTCTCCTCTCCTTTTGGCCTCTATTATTTTTTTTATTTTTTTTTAACATTTCAATTAGTAACTAGTAGCCACTCTTCTCATATGAGAAATGAGAGGGGGGAGACATTTAATTTCAGGAATAGGGTTTGACCCTTATGCTCTATAAAGAGACATGATAAAAGTCTGAGAATGAATTGAGAATTAAAATAAGATAGATAAAAAAAAAAAACCTTGTATCCACCTATGATTTCAATCTCAAAGCCATAGCAATCGCTTCTTGATTGCCAAACTAGACCAAACTAGCCGGTTTGATCTAGTTTTCGAAAGTGTTGGTTCGGTTTTCAGTTTCGAAAAGTGGAATCATTGTCCGGGTAGCTTAGTTTATGGCTCCAAAGGGAATTGGACCGAACCAGACCAATTGCTTTTAATTTTTATTTATTTTTTAAATATCTTACCATGCCTCCTCTCCTCTTTCGATCTTTTCCTTTCGCCTCACGACGCTCATGTACGTACTCTTCTTTCTATCTTTCCCTTTCTCTGGGTTTCTTTCACCTCTCATTGAGTTCGAGACATTCTCTCATTTGAACTTAACTGGGAGTTAGACCGGATTGGGAGTCGATCGCTCCTATTGTAAGTTGCTGACTTTCAATTCGTGTGGGGAAGGAGGGAAGAGGGGCAAAATGGGCTGTCACGTGAGAATTATTAGTCAATGCTAGAGCCTTTAAGTTTACCAACTGTACAAGAAAAGTTATAATCAATTAGCTAAGTTACTAAGAATAAGCGAACAAATTTTATGAGATGATGATTTTTATTTGTTAACATTTTTAAAAATTTAAAAATTTTGTTATTTATTCTTTTATTGTTAAAGATTAGCGGTCATGTTAGCACAAATCATGCCAAGTGAAATGATCATAGCTAGTGTCTACATCAGCGATTTTTGATCAAAATTGGTCGAATAGATTTAACTGACAAAATGTGTAAATATTTATATTGGACTAAATTAATTAAAGCGTAATGGATTTAAAAAAATTTGGATAATTTTTCGTCGGGTACAGTGGTCCGACAAGCACGCACAACCGGGAAAGAAGATAGTAACCAACTTCTGTACGGACCCCTACAGAATCTCGTAAAGCATACGTCAGCTTCGGGCCCGCCCCACAAAGAAGAATATATATCAAATCAAGCGGCTCCGTACTTGAATAAGAAATTTCAAATGTGCAATCAATCTTGGGTTGTCATGTTGGGCGACCGTGGGAAGAGTCAACAAAGTAAAGCTCGTTTTAAACCACAACGTTTATTTCGACCAAAAAAACAAAAAACCACAACGTTTACGACTTTTTGGCTATATTATTGATTTTTCCAGTGTGGACCTGTTTGCCATGGTTGTGGATATTACAATGACCCAATTCCAACGCCTTCTAATGAAGTATGAAAGTATTGTATACGTCAGCAGACTTGAATGAGGCTAAACTAGTTTAGATTGAGGGTTATACGAATGCGCATTTCATGTGTCGTGTGAGATGTGCTTGAAATAAAATCTTATGGCTGTATGTTGATTGATTCAGAATAGATGGGTTGAATTTGAACGTTGTTAATTCCCCATCTTATCAAGATGGCCAACGTGATTTTTCTGGTGCCCAAAGTCACGATGGAATTGTGAGGGGACTTACCGCATCCACGTCTATGTTATGTATTAACATGACTACGGTTAATATACATCTAAGCTTGCTAAAATTATACCATCATCGAGTTCCACGACACCATGTACAAGTAAATATGATATGGAAATGATAAGAATACCAAAGACAACAACACCATCAAGATTTTACTTGGAAACTTCAATACAAGAAGAATCACGGGCGGTTCAAAAGTTTCGCTAAGCACGAAGAACAGTAGAATACGGGAATTTTTTTTTTTTAATCACATATTAAAGGCTCAATATCAACATTACAACAGTATTTTATCATTACGAAGGTGACTTAACACAAATGGAAAATAAAATCCTAATCACAATTAGATAATTTGAAAAAGATTGTTTACAAACAAAATCGATCAATTCATAACCCTTGATCTCACGAAAAATATATCAAAATTTAAACCGATTCCAACAGGATTTGGCCGTCGAATCTTTGCTGGAGACTGCCGACTTTTTCCCCTCTTCTTCACGCGGAAAAACGCACCCTCTCTCTCCCCTTTCCTTGTTTCTTTTGGACTTGGGCGCAAGAAGGCTCCTCTCTCTTTCCTTTTTGACTTTTCTCTTTTTTTCTTTTTTCATTACTTATGCGTTAAACTGGGGCCCCAGAAAATAATTCAAAGCAGATTTAGTCGAACTTGAATGTGAACATTAATAATTCCCCATGTTATCAAGATGGTCAAGCATGCTCTTTTCGGGATCCAAATTCATGGAGAATCGCCACATTCGCATCTATGCATATTAAGAAAGTTGTGCATAAAAGTGTGCTTTTCATCATCACTACGGTGAATCTAAATCTATGACTTGCTAAAATTACGGCGATATCGAGTTCCATAGCACCATCTACATATAGCGTAGTTCCGAAGAAATAGTGTTAATGGAAAAAAGGAAAATGGAACACTTGGATAATTAGTAGAAATTATAGAATGGAGCAATTAAGGGGATGTGAGTAGAATCGAAGGGTCGATCCCTCTTTTGCACTAACGCGTAGATTCAATCGAGTTGCAAAAAGAAAAAAAAAAAAAAAAGGGTTGGAATAGGCAGATGGTTACATAGAAATTCAAAGACGAATACGGTGGCGTGTGGAAGTGGAGTGGAGTGCAGTCCAATAGTGCACCATCACTTTTGGTCGCGTTTTCAGTTTTCGCGGTTTATCTGAAGGTTGAAAAGACGGGAACGCATAAAAACCAAAAGGACGTAGGCGTTGTCCGTTTTCCCGTTCTTCTAGTAAGAGTTTTAAACGAGTATAATACATGTTTTGAGACCTTCCGAACCATCCCGTCCCGACCAACTCCTTTTGCCATTAAATTGGCTGCTCTCCCCACCACCTTCAGCCCCACCGTGCACCATCTCCTCTCTCTTTTGCTCTGTACCTTCCGCTGCTGAGCCCGCGAAACAGCGCTCTCCCTCCCTCCCTAAGTCGCCATAGAGAATATCCCACCCAGCTCCGGCAGAGAATGGCGAATCAGGTCATCGACAAGGTGCTTCCGGTCGTGGTAACTGAGGAAGAGCTTGAACCCGGCAGCCACATTTTTGCAAGGCGGTGGAACGGCTTGTACACCCACCATGGTAAGTGATCCGTCCTCTTTTTCCTTTCCCATTATAATTGGCGTATCTTGGTTGCATGGTTACTAGAAAATGGCTCGACTGATCGTTTTGCCCAAGAAGAGTCGTATCTGCTTGATAGATCAACTCAGTGATGATTGGATTTTGCTGTTGTCTTCTTTATTTTTCATTTCAATGGCTGTTCATGAATCTGATCTTGATCATCCGTGGATTTTCATGAGAGACGAGTCATAGTACCTGAAGGGATTAGAAAGAAGATGAGAATGAGAAGGTACTCTCTGTTTCCCCCTGTTTCTGAGGAAAGAGAGAGCTTCTTCCATGGGATTGGAAAGAATTAGCCTCCAAGCTCTTCTAAACGCCCCTGGAAATGTAAAAATGTGATCGAGAAGCCAAGCCCTGATTCCTTTTTCCCGACTAATCATGCTACTGACGTCAATTGATAGAAAATTATCTGATTCACATGGTTCTTCTCTCCTGTTCCTTTGTGATTGTACTGGGAATTTACGTTGGAGAAGGCACCGTCGTCTTTTTCCTATTCCATTATGATTGGTGTATCTCGGTCGCATGGTTACTAGAAAAATGGCTCTAGTGATTGTTTTGCCGGAGAACAGTCGTATCTGCTTGATAAATCAACACAGTGATGATGGGATTTTGCTGTTGTCTTCTTTATTTTTAATTTCAATGGCTGTTCACGAATCTGATCTTGATCATCCGTGGATTTTCACGGGAGACAAGTCACAGTACCTGAAGGGACCAAAAAGAAAATAATGATGACAGGGTAGTCTCTGTTTCCCTCTGTTTCTGAGGAAAGAGAGAGCTTCTTCCATGGAATTGGGAAGACGAAGCCTCCAAGCTCTTCTAAACGCACCTGGAAATGAAAAAATGTGATTGAGAAGCCAAGCCCTTGTTGAGAAATCAAGTGGATGTGCAAGTAAAATAATCACTTTATTTTATATAAACAAATATTACAAACTCTCTACACACCACTCTCATATACCTCTCACACCTCACATGAAAAATCCTTGCACACACACCCACTCACTTACTTCACTCTACACTCACGTCACCTACTCCACCCACTCACACACTCACGTACACGCTCCACTCACATCACACACTCCTCACACTTTTCACACACTCACACAAGGGGCAAGAACCCCTATTTAGAGGGTGTAAAAGTCGGTCAGAAAATTCTGGAGAGAAGGGGAAGAGAAAATTCTGGAGAGAGGGAGAAAAATCTGGTGCAGCAGAGAAAGGGGGAGAAATCTGGAAAAATCCAGAGAGAGAGAGAGAGAGAGAGAGGCGGTGCTCCTCTTTTTCTGACAGCCCTGATTCCTTTTTCCCGACTAATCATGCTAATGACATCAATTGATAAAAAAAATTATCTGATTCACATGGTTTTCCTCTCCTGCTCCTTTGTGATTATACTAGGAATTTACGTCGGAGAAGGCACTGTGATTCACTTCACGAGAACACGAGGAGTCGACAGGACGTGTCTCGACTGCTTCCGGCGAGAAGGCGAGAAACTCCACTCCCTCCGCTCTTACGCATATGGGCGGTCATCACAGGGCATTATGCCAACGGGATGGGGCAATTGCACAAAATCGCCCCAGGAAGTCGTGAACACGGCTCGCGACCTTCACGAGGGCCGCGGTCGTGGTTTCGGCGAGTATCACCTCTTCAATAATAATTGCAAACATTTCGCCACGTTTTGCCGGACCGGCGTCCGGAGAAGTGCACAAACAGCATGGATCTGTGCTTCTGCACGGAAGATAAAGAAAGTCCAAGTATGGGCCTTAAAGCTTCTCGGAAAATCAAAGTCAAATGACCCCAAAATTCGTGGTGACTCAAGCAGCGAGAGTAAAAACTTGATCGTTGAGCAGGCTTGATCGAAGAACAGGGCCGGTTTAGGCACAGTTCTTGGCAAAGAAGTACAATGTTTCTCCAAGAATTCAATTTAGATGTCGCCATAATTCAATTTAGGCTTGTAGTAGGGCCAGTCCATTAGAAAAATAGGTTCTATATGTATTCGATACAGAACACCTCGTTGTGATTTATCATAAT
The DNA here is from genome assembly GCA_016097545.1 of Eucalyptus victrix. Taxonomy (NCBI): domain Eukaryota; kingdom Viridiplantae; phylum Streptophyta; class Magnoliopsida; order Myrtales; family Myrtaceae; genus Eucalyptus; species Eucalyptus victrix. The sequence continues at coordinate 53,840,132 of CM027842.1, forward strand.
TTGTGTTGTGTTCCCACCAATAGAAAAAGCAATTTTCACGATTCCATTTGAGATTTTTCTAATGTGAATTTGTCTCCTACAAAGCCAAAACCCTTGAAATTGATTTGCATGTCTACAATAACATGATGAAGTGATCAACAGGGTGAACCAATCTCATTTGATAACTCGGGCATAAGAACTTTGGAGAAAGCCTAGTCCAAATCCACATACTAATTACATAAAAGGGCAAAAGCCACCAATGCTAAATGTATTACATTCATATGAGGTATATGTTTTTTTATATCACAAGAAAAGATTTAGAGTAAATGTATTCGATATAAATTCATAGATTAATTCAATATATCTTTTTGTTGTGTTGTTTTTTTTTTCTTTTCTTATCTTGAATACATAGGACAAACGTCATGTAGCCAATAAAAAATTTACATACATAAAATTTAATGAATTAATATTGTTGACATGATTTCGACGAAGTAGCCACTCTATTAATAAATGTACAAATAATGAAAACGCTTGATACAAGTGCCAAAAATATATTTTTTTCATTACAATTATAATAATGTCAAGTTCATTGATTGGCCCCATTATTATTATTATTTATCTCAATGAGACAAAGAGGAGATCCTTCCTTTCTGTTTTCTGTTCGTGAGAATGATAAGATGGTCCCCACGGGCTTGGTCTTTTTCTGGACATCCGTGGACAAACATTCTTTTTTGCGTAGCTTTTGGCTGGCGTTTCCCAGTCAATCAATCCAATCATGCTTGTTCACGTGTACAGTTGAACGTACGATGTCTCCTTCTGTCCACCTTAGACACGTGGCGGACGTTAATGACGACAAACTTCCACTATTGGCATGTACCACAGAAAAATTCAAATATGCTCGTTATTATACAAGTAGTTTAATCATTTTTTTTTTTGGTGTCATCAAAAGCTCTAAATTTACCTATTGTGACATAAATACTCAACTTTCTTATGAAAAAAATTTAAGGTACTTATGCCATAATGAGCATAATCTGAATTTTTTTCTTATGATACTAACCTTATTTTAAAGTCAATACGGATATTGTGAGATTTCATAAAATCAAAGCAACTTACTTGAAAATGTTAAATTGATAGGTGAGGTGTATATAAAAAGTATATAAACATCATTATCAAGATATGTGGTATATTTCAACACTCACACATGTACGAAATTGGCAAAATCGACTCTAATACTATATTAGAAAATACAACTCAAAAGTTTTTTTTTTTAGGTAGCATGTACATGAAGAGATAAATTCCACCTTAAAGCGAGGTAGAACATTTTAACAATTATTACTTTTTCTAGACCAAAAAGTACTCACTTGGACACTTTTTAATTTTTGGTTTCTACTTTTTGAGCCCCGAGTTTTTTACATAATGCATACCTCAATTAATTAATGCAGCACAAGTATTAGCACTTAAGGCGATTTCAAATGATTCTTGTAAAAGTTCCAAAGTGGAGAAATTTTCTAAATTTTGGCAAAATAGTCGTAAGAAAAGCTAGAATCCTGCCCAAACATGCCTGTTGATAGCCTAAAGATTTTTTTGGATTAAGTGTTGTTGACTTTATACATCTAGGTAACAAGTGGAGATTAGGAACTTTAATATACCAACATTTTCTATCTGCTTAGAGAGATATATTTGAGATTTTCCACTGTTCAATTAGTTCATTCATTCATTTATCTTTTTGGGGATATTCGTAGCATGGGCCAATGAACCAAAACAATTGAAGTAGCTAGCCCATACATAAAACCCTTTCGGCCCATCCAATCTAGCAGGCTCAAGGACATGACACGCGCAGAGAATCAACTACCTTTCCTTGTGCAGCAAGGCCAACTTTTATTTGCTCAACTGATTTATGGAAGTTCCTAGTATATGCACCTTGATCATAGCATCACACTAGTACAAAGCAATTATTGATAGTTAATTTTCCATCCAATATAAATTGAGAAAAAGTATACGTTTCTCTCAATAATATTAACTTGATGTCTTGTCGGATGGTCTAAAAACATCTTCACAATTAAGATAAAATTCAAGATAGGATAACTTGCGTTTGGTGCCTATTTAAAACAAGATAAGATTGGATAAAAGAAGGATATATGCCGAATAACATTATCACATTGGAGAGGTGAGATAAGATATATAGAATTTTTAATATTCATAAAAGGAAAATTATTTTTCTCGAATATTAAACTTTTTAAATTGAAAAATTAAAATTATATTTCAATATAAATAATATTTGAATTCTAATATAAGAAATTCAAAATAACAAAAAATAAAAATTTAGTTTTTTAATTTAAACTTTTTTTTATTTATATACATGAGTTTAAATATATTTATATTTATTACATATCTTAGTATTTTAGATATATTAGTACATTTACTATTTAAGATGCCGTTTTATTGCTTATATAAAGCCTTTTGTTTTGAGTTGTTCACTAGCATATGCGGTCATGCTTTTTTAAGGCTATGGAAGGTGTAGTTGAAGATATCTAAAAAGGTTGTGAGATGATAGCATCTCTCCTTTTAGTCAGAAGCAAGCAGTCTTAAGCATCTCAGATAAAATTTGTTCCGTCACGTAGGCCCATGTCCTTTTTGTTAAAATAGTTAAGGGGAAAGATGGTAAGAGTACAAAACCGAAAGGAAACCCTTGAGTGAACTTTTTAGCTTTTGCTGGACCTTAACGAAGCTTTGGTGGGAACTTGCAAAATCTTTCTTTTTAGCTATCCTGTAGGATGAGTTGTTGAATGCTAAATCAGAGATGGATGTTAAAGCAGGCATCGAGCATGATAACCTGATTAATAATTTCATCTGCAAGATTATTCGGACTCAACAGTAGTGTAGCAGGAAAGACCAAAGTATTCAGATTGAAACTATGGATGACAATAAACTGTTGATTTGATTCTGTAGCAAAACGTAAACTGACATCCTTTATAATGCATAAGTTTAGAATTACAAAACAGTTTCCAAAGCCCTAACGTTCCTAACAGCTGAAATTTAGATATAATAAGAAGAGGTTATTTTCTTGGAGTTTCGTTGTGCTTGGTTCAGGAGGTATCTTCAGCGCGGGAGAAAGTTGAACTTCTTGCCGGAGACGGGAATGCACTTAACAAGCCAACCAATCGGCCATGATAAAGCTGCGAGTCCAACGCAAGCGCCCCATTGTCCCCAGTCCAGCCTTTCGGTGTTCGCAAACCTCTTCAGAAACTCCACCATCACCACTTGAAGAATTATTGTCATGCTAACGACGCCCAAGAACAACTTGTTCCTGTGTATCCCTTTGAATACATTTTTGTCCTCCAGCTTCCTAGCGTTAAATTCATTGAAGACCTGGCACAGGACGAAGCAGTTGAAAATAATTGTGTCCCTCACTTTTTTGTCCACTCCAAAAATGGAACTCCCCTTGAATTGCAGGGTCAGGAGGACGATAACTTGGTACAAGGCCTGAGAGGTGAGATTCCTCCACATGACTTTGTTGATAAGAGGCTCGGTTCGTCCAACTGCTGGTTTTAGCATGAGATCATTTGTGGGTTGATCAGTCGCCAACGCCAAAGCTCCCAGGGTGTCCATAATCAAGTTCACCCAAAGAAGCTGGACTACTGTCAAAGGGACATCGCCGGAAGAGACTGCAGCAATGAAGTTGATGACGAGGGCGGCCACATTTACTGTGAGCTGAAACTGGATGAACTTTTGAATGTTGTTGTAGACGCACTGCCCCCATTTCAGCACAGTCACCACAGAGGCAAAATTGTCATCCAGGATGATGATATCTGAGCTCTCCTTTGCAACCTCAGTGCCTTGGATGCCCATGGAGAGACGTCTTCATGTCACCTTGCGTGCATCGCCATTCGAGTCATAGATAATGTTGTCGTCGTCAAACCCATTTACAGATTAAAAGTCCACGTTCGAATTTTTTAAAGATATTTTCGGAGTTAAAATCTACGCACATAAATTTCACTGAACCATGATGTTGGGTATAATTCAAGCGCCATGACCGGGATGTTATATTGGCATTGCTTGATAGAGGGGCAGGTGAGTCGCATCTGTATTATTGTGATAAATGACAATGAAGAATAACTTTTGACACCATCCGAAGGATACATGGTCATCGAGTCTTTGGGGTCCGAGCCATAAAATTGAGGCGAAGCCCTTATGCAAAGTAGAGAAGTTGATATGATGGATCGATTGTATTAACACGGCACATCTATAATTTGTTTGAGCATGTCTATATTAGTAATATAACAATTTTTATTTTATTTTATTTTTATTTTTATCTAAGTGGCTATAAATGAGGTAAAAATATTATCCTAGTTTGAATATCTGGTGATGTCGCCCCATATTGGTTTCTTTAGCTAGATAGAAGGTCGAATCCACGCGTCTAGTACAAGACATTTGCAATTTGCAGCTGAAGTCCATACTGTTGGAAGATATGCATTTGGTGGATTCCGAAGACGTACTTGGAAGGAATCTCGGACGATTGTATTTGTGTATAAATTAATTAGGGATTGATATCAATTGTTTATTCAAACCTTTTCTTCCCTTTATTATTTCAACTTTGTATTATATTTACAGAGCATTGTACATTGAATCAATACAATGAAAATACAATTCCTACATAATACTCTTGATCTTCTCTCGATTCTTCATATTCTTTCATGGTATCAGAGCTTCGGCTTCTGACCTTTTTTTCCTTGCTTCCGCTCCTGGTTGCCTGTGAAAGTAGATCTGAAATAACTCAACAGTTCTGCTTTAGGAACCATTCTCGAGAAAGAAGATAAGAGCTTCTGTTCTTATTATTACCTTTCTTCCATGGCCGATAATCAATCCAACCCAGATGCTTCACCACCACTACAGATCCAAGATGTTCCTGTAGAAACGCAACAACAAGCAATCCAAAATCAACCGGTTCAATGGAGACCCACACAGGCTCAGTTCGGTCTGGGGCAACCCCTTGCGGGTCAACCGTTCCATTGGATACCCTACCCGTGGTATCTCGGGTCAAGCCCGAATACATCATCGCTTGTTTATGTGGGCCACCAAGGAGCCCACGTCTAGACCGAGGAGAGCCCACCAACCGTAAATGGGGCAAACTCGAACCCCGGAATGGAGCAGGTAATCGGGTCTGGAAGCGGGTCTAGAGAACCGGGTATGGGAACAAATCCCTACCCGGGATTTTCAAATGCGGGTTACCAATTCGGCTCAAACGAATCGGGTCAGGGAACAAATCCCTACCCGAATCTTGCACCCGGATCATCATGCCGTTCCCCGTCGCCGTCACCGGGCGACCCAGTCGGGGTGACCCCGCATGTCTCGACGGCCGACGGCCCTGAACTGAAGTTAATCAACTTACAGTTAACCGGACCGGAGAATTACCACAGATGGGCCCGAGACTTCCGGCGCGCCCTTATGACAAAGGACAAGGATGGATTCCTCGACGGGGCGGTTCCGATTCCTACCGATGAACGCTTGGCTCGATTCTGGAGAAAATGCAACCAGCTCGTAAGGACATGGATCGGCAATTGCATTTCTCGAAGTTGCCGCCTGGCCTACCACCAACAAGACTCGAAAACCATATGGGACAACATCAAAAGATGTATGGAAAGTTAGATCGGGCACGAATCTTTTCTCTTTGCGGGAACTCGCCGATTTAAAGCAAGGGAACATGACCGTGACGGCCTGTTATAACAAATTATCATCCTTATGGAACGATCTCGAAGCCGCAGAAGAAAGGCTTGAAGGACCAGAGGAGACTCTTGTGCAATATCGTTCCATAAAGGAAAGAGAAAAGGCAACCCGATTTCTCCTTATACTGAATGACTCGTACCTGAGTTTTCGGTCCCAGATCTTGGCCATGGAGCCCACGCCACCGCTCGGGCGAATCTTTCAACTTACCGTCCAGGAAGAGAGTCAAAGACTCGCATCCTCGGAGCCGACGAAGGGAGCATGAAGTTTTGCACTCGCGAGTCGAGGAGAACGGCGAGATCCGCCACGGAATCCAGGAGCCAAAACCCTAGCGCACGAAAAAGGAGGGATGCAGGAGGCGCTAGGGTTCCGGTTTGATGAAGGACGCCCCCTTATAAATGAAGGGATGGGCGGTCCAGATCATCCGCGACGATCTGACGGCCAGAAGGGCTTGATCCACTTCGCTGGATCGGACGGTGGAGATGAGGCGAGCGGGAAGGGATCCGACGGTGGGATATTTTCTGCATATGCGAAAAATTTCTCTAAAGGCAAGGGTAAATTATATTGCGATTTTTGTCGTCGCCCACACCATACGATAGAGAATTGTTGGAAGTTACACGGCAAACCTGGAGAAGGAATTTTCTGCAGCCAATCAAGTTAGTGGGTCCAATGTTGATAAATCAATTACATATGAGCAATATCAACATCTGATGCAGGCTATGCACAAATTGGACACTCGCCAACAAAGGGGAAATTTTTCAGGTATCTCTCGCTGCCTAGTCAATAATATCTCGAGAAATAATTGGATAATTGACTCTAGGGCCAATGATCACATAATTTGTGAGAAGGCAATTTTCTCAGAAATAAATGCGAAATTGGATTTTCCCATTTCTGTGCAATTACCCAATGGGACTATTACTTATGTTACAATTACAGGGAAAGTCCAACTTAGTCCACAAATTACTCTCACAAATGTGCTTTATGTCCCAGAATTTCGATTCAATCTTGTCTCTGTCTCCAAAGCCTGTAAAGAAAATTCTTGTCGCATACTGTTTGATTCTGACACTTGCTTCTTTCAGGCCCTTTCGACTGGCAAAGTGATGGGCATTGGTAGTCTCTCTGAAGGATTGTACCTTTGGAAAAATTTCCCAAGTAATCTTGATTTGTCATTTATTTTTTCAAATAAAATGTCATTGTGTAATGCAACTGCCAATGATAAAGAATTCCTTATGCATTCAAGATTGGGCCACAGTACTTTTTTTCCTTACTCTAAATGTCCAATATGCCCCCTTGCAAAACAGTCTCGTATTCCTTTTCCCTCTAGTCAAAATCATGCACTTGATATTTTTTCTCTGATCCATGTCGATATCTGGGGTCCTTACCATACACAGAATCACGATGGGTCACGATATTTCTTAACAATTGTGGACGATTATTCTCGTGCCACGTGGGTGTTCTTGATGCAGTCTAAGGGACAGGTTTTCTCAAATTTGAGAACCTTCATTGCCTTGTCCAAAAATCAATTTGGCAAATCTATTCAGCGCATGAGGACAGACAATGGGAGAGAATTCTTCAGCCATGATTGCAATTCACTTCTTTCATCCAATGGGATCCTCCACGAAAGTTCTGTGTATATACCCCACAATGAATGGGGTAGTGGAGCGCAAACATTGTCATCTCCTAGAAATTGGAAGAGCATTAAAGTTTCAAGCGTCCATCCCGAGAAGAATATTGGGGTGAGTGTATTCCCGACTGCGGCATATCTCATTAATCGCATGCCCACACGAGTCCTCAATGGAAAATCTCCATTTGAGTTGCTTTTCAAGAGACAGCCAGAAATACAACACCTACGAATTTTCGGGTGTCTATGTTATGCAACGATATTATCACCCCGCGATAAAATGGGCCCACGGGCCAGGCGCTGCATCTTTATGGGATACCCAAATTTGCAGAAATGTTATCGTGTCCTGGACCAGACGACCCAGGAATTCTTTGTTAGCAGAGATGTCCATTTTCATGAAGCAATTTTTCCATTCCACAACCAGGAGTCCTTGGAAAGATACATCAGAGATCTCACGACATTCAACTTATCCCATAGAAGATTCAATTGATACTGGATTTATTATGACAAGATCTCCAGTCATGATCCATCAACCATATGAGATATCTTCATCAGATGATGCTGGAGCTCCAATCCATGAGACTCACTCATCCACTGAAGAAGAAGAAGTCGTGATTGACAATGTATCGCCCTCATATCCGGTTCCAACACCAGTGGATGCTCAAGAATCTTCATCACCTGCTCCATTACAAGTGGATTATCCTCGATGGTCTGGGCGTTCTGTACACCCACCAGCCTGGACAAAGGATTATGTGTGCGCCACCCTCAACACACCAGGTATTCATTATCCACTCTCATCTTATGTTTCGTTTCATAGACTTTCGCCGGAACATAGATGTTGTGTTAGTCGGATATCGGAGGACAAAGAACCATCCAGTTATGAACAAGCGGTTGCTGACCTCAAATGGCAAGAAGCCATGGTAGCTGAATTGACGGCTTTGATTGCAAATCAAACCTGGGATTTTGTTGCGTTACCTCCAAACAGAAAACCCATTGGATGCAAATGGGTCTACAAAATCAAATACAAAGCTGATGGTTCCATAGAGCGCTACAAAGCTCGGTTGGTGGTTAAGGGATTTACTCAACGTGAAGGTTTCGATTACCATGAGACCTTCTCCCCAGTAGCCAAGGATGTAACTATAAGATCATTTCTCTCTGTTGCTGCTATCCATGATTGGCCCTTACATCAAATGGACGTGAATAATGCTTTTCTTCATGGAGATTTGGATGAGGAAATATACATGGAAATTCCTCAAGGTTTACAGAGACAGAGGGAGAATAGAGTGTGTCGTCTTCGCAAATCCCTCTATGGTCTCAAGCAGGCTTCCAGACAGTGGTATGCAAAATTTGCCAATGCCCTTATATCTACGAGATTCAATCAATCCATATATGATTATGCCTTATTCACATGGAATCAAGGTATGTCATCAATCTACCTGCTGATTTATGTAGATGATATTCTTATCATGGGCAATGATAAAAGCGTGCAATAGAAAAATTCAAGAAATACTTGCATTCCACTTTTCATATCAAGGATATGGGAGCACCAAAATATTTCCTTGGTATCGAAATTGCTCGATCTGATCAGGGGATTTCTCTTAGTCAATGGAAATTTGTGTTAGAAATCATTTCTAAAGCAGGTTTATCTGGATGCAAGCCCTCTGTCATTCCAATTGAGCAAAATACAAAATTGACTACCAAGGACTATGATGCGAGGGGATATCAGAAAGTCATGATCCTGTTCTTAAGGATCCTTCGAGTTATCGAGAGACTTGTTGGGAAACTCATATACCTGACAATGACTAGACCAGATATCTCATATGCGGACAAACCCTCGGTCGGTTTATGCATAGTCCAAAATTATCTCATATGACTACTGCCTTAAAAGTTGTGAGATATTTGAAGGGCTGTCCAGGACTGGGGATTCTCTTATCCAGGAAATGCAACATGGAAATGTCAGCATATTGTGATGCAGACTATGCGACTTGTCCTATGAGCCAAAGATCCATCACGAGTTTTTGCATTAAGCTTGAAATTCTCTTCTTTCTTGGAAGACCAAGAAGCAAGCGATCGTGTCCTTATCTTCAGCTGAAGCGAGAATATCGAGCTATGGCAAAAACTACATGTGAGGTCGTATGGATAAGAGGGCTACTTCGGGATCTAGGAGTCAAATTGAAGAGTCCGACAAAATTGTTTTGCGACAATGATGCGGCACTCAAACTTGCAGCGAATCCCATAGTTCACGAGAGAACGAAACATATAGAAGTGGATTGTCACTTCACTCGTGAAAAAATTCAGCAAGGGATAGTTGAAACAAGAGGGATTGGAACCGTAGAACAGCCTGCTGACATTTTTACCAAACCTCTATGTCAGAGACAACATGCATATCTATTAAGCAAGCTTGGCGTCTTGGATATCTACCAGCCGCCAGCTTGAGGGGGAGTGTTGGAAGATATGCATTTGGTGGATTCCGAAGACGTACTTGGAAGGAATCTCGGACGATTGTATTTGTGTATAAATTAGTTAGGGATTGATATCAATTGTTTATTCAAACCTTTTCTTCCCTTTATTATTTCAACTTTGTATTATAGTTACAGAGCATTGTACATTGAATCAATACAATGAAAATACAATTCCTACAGAATACTCTTGATCTTCTCTCGATTCTTCATATTCTTTCACATACCCTAACTTTCTACGAAATTTTCTACAGTTCAAATGCAAGTTGTGCAATGAATCTACTCTAGTAAATGGAAATAGAAAGAGGGAAAGAAAAAGAAAGAATGTGCAGAAATTTCTTAATACATGTGGCACCAAGAAAACCAACTTGCTCTTACTATGATTTCTCATGAGATTATCCTTAATGGAGTGGTACATGCGACAATATAAAGTAAACCGATTTATACAGAAGATGAAAACTAATAGTATAACATAAAAGTCGATAAAAGTTGAATTCTTCTTACAGTTGACAAATTGACAATTAGAGTTTGGACTGTATATCTCATGGGTCCATCTTATATAGTATCGTCCACATTTATAGTTACAAGTAGAGCGAAAAGGGGATTTGAGGGATTTATGTATATTTTGATGTGTAGAAAAGACTATATGGAGTCTATTTAAAAAATTTAATCAAAATCAAAATAGATATAGAAAATTAGAGAAAATATCTTAAATCTCTAGATATTTTCAAATCTAAGGATAAATATCCTTGATAATTAACTGTAAACTTGTATGTTTGGGGTTCTTGTGGAGCTAGGGTTCACATCCACGCTTCAGGAAAGGAGACTCTAATACCAAGTTGCAAGTAAAATGGAAAAAGGGATTTGAAGAGTTTCTGTATATTTTGATTTGTAGAAAAGAGTACATGGACAATCTATTTATAAGCTTTAATGTATGACTATTTAAGGAAATCAAATTATATATGCATAATTAAAATAAATGTAAAAAATCAGATGAAATATCTTAAATATTCTTAAAAGATATCTAAGTATCTCTAATTTTTTTTTTAGAGTATCAAAAATATTCATGAAATGGAAAAAAATACCAATTTTGGTGTGTTAAGTGCATTTCTCGAGAAAAGTGTTAAAAAAAGTCATGAACCTATTGTATTTGCATTTAGCAGTCGGGATAAAATTCAAGATAAGATAAATGTTTTGCATTTGCTATTTGCTCAATATAAGATAAAGTCGGATATAAGGATGATATGGACGAGATAATATTATTCCATAGGGAGGTGGAATAAAAGTGAATAAGATTTATAATATTGATAATAAGAAATTTATTTTTCTCGAACAACAAACTTCTTAAATCAACAAAACTAAAATTGTACTTCAATATAATTAATATATGAATTCTAATATAAGAAGTTCAAAATAATAAAAAAATAACAATTTAATTATTTAAATTTAATATTATTTTATTTATATATTTGAATTCAATTCTATTTTATAATATAAATTCAATATTTATGAATTATATTTCTATTTATTACGTATTTTGGGTATTTTAGTATTTTAGTTATATTTATACAATTTTCTATTTAATAAAATTCTATTAGAGAATGATCGAAGAGGAAGAAAGAAATAAAAAATAAATTAACTAAAAAAGAGAGGAAGATAAAGTAAAATAAGCAAATAAAAATAAAGTAGGCAAGATTGTCTCAAGAGATTTTTACCATCTCCATGTGTAAAAGTTTTGATTTACTTATACTAATATGTTATTTATACTAAATAATGTATATAATATAATGTGAATATATTCGATTTTATTATTACAAATACTAAACAGTTGATAGAATATAACAAAATTTATGGATTTCATATCATATCATATCATATCTAGTCTTATTATAACGCTAATTTTTTTTTTCAGTTAATTTTGGTTGGATATTACCAACGTGGATATCGGTCACCCTACGTGGCAACGCCGAATCTAACGTAGACAATTTTTAATAATATTTTACTATTTTAATATTTTTATCTTTTAATTTTTTTTTTCTCTTCTTCTACCTTTTGCCATTAACCAACCACTGCCATTAGCCATGGTCAAGTTGGCCTCACCTGGGTGAGGCTTGTCGTTCGCTCGCCTTGGTGAGGGCAAGTCCTGGCCAAATCTAGCCCTAGAAAGGCCGAACCTCGCCCGATTGAGGGCAAGCCTTGGTGAGGGCTTCCCTTGCCAAATCTAGTGAGGCCAACCCTTACTTAAGGCCAAGGTGGCCTCGTTAGGCATTGCTTAGGTGAAGGTGATGCCTAGCATAATTACCTTGGCATGGGCAAGGGTTGGCCTAGCCAGATCTAACGAGGGGAGCCCTCGATTATGGCAAGCGATGGCGGGCCTTGCCTCGGCAAGGCCAACCTAATGATGGTCAATGGCCAGTTATCGGCAAAAGGAAGAAGAAGGAAAGAAAGAAAAATATAAAAAAAAACGAAAGACATTGAGATATTTTAAAAAATTATTTATGTTAGTATCGTGATGCCACATAGGTCAACTAGCGTCCATATAGCAATATTGAGCTAAAATTAATTGGAAATATTGAATTTGCACTAGATCAAAAGGTTTGGGATTAAATTAGCATCATTAAAATATTTAGAACTAAATTAACATAAATGTAATAGATTTATGACTTTTTTGACATTTTTTCTTGCATTTCTTTGTTGGTCCAAGCATGTTTTTTTTTTTTTTTCCCAAGCCATCAATTTCTTTATGAAATCTTAGGTAAATCTCAAATTTGATGGAGTGCACGTTAATCAATGAGAGAAATGCATAATACAAGTATTCTGTATAAATACAAGGATAATTATCAAATCCACTATTGGTGTAAGAAGTTTTACATATTGTCCTATCCAATAGTGATAGTGTAGAAATTTTTTACACTGACAACGGATCTAATAAAAATCTTATCTATATTCTAATTTTTTTTTTTTTAAGGACCGTGACATCCTAGTTAGTGCGTGTTTCTTTTTCTTTTCCTTCACTTGGAAATGAATGAACAATATCTTGCTGACTAAAAGATCAATTGCAATATAGTTTGCCAACTCATTGCGAAAATGATCATTGTATGAAACTTTTGGCATTAAAGTGAATGTCGTACTAAACTTTTGATACTTCTAATGTCTTTATGCTACAAAATAACCATTAGTCCACCTCTTCTGTTATTTCCCTTGTTCAAATGAGTTTTATTGGGTAAAATTTTGGGACAGTGTAACTCATTACTCTGGCATCGACCCCATTTAGTCGTTCATTGTATGAGATAATCAATGATCAACCCCAACCTCTAAATAAGAGCATTGTTAATTTATATTTGCATATTAGCAGCATTCTCAATTAAGCAATGAACAAGATATAGAAGACTTTTCTACTCCATCTCTCTAAGAACCTTAGGGATAGAATCTAAGCTAGCAAAGCTTGTCTGCTCTTCTTACTCCTTTCCTACACTTCCATGTTGTTTTGCTGCTGGAAAACAAACACACGCGATATGCACTACACAACATAGACATAATAACTGTAGAACAAGATCGTGGAATCTCAACGTTTAGATCAAGAGCATAGTTGCCCTTGAAGGCAGGGAGTGGGCGACGAGGAGGGTGGGCGGAGTTATTCCAGCAAGATTGACCTGCCCGCAAACCTGTACAGCTTGGATGAGATAAAGGCGGAGATGAAGAACGGATGATTGACGGTGGTGGTGCCAAAGTGCTAGAAGAAGAGGAAGGGTGTGTTGTAGGTTCTGGTGGTGTAAGAAAGCAAGCATTTCTAGATGTGAATAGGTTTTAATGTGTGGACTATGTATTAGATAGGCCAACAATATAGGTTTGCTTCTTTTATTTGTTAAGGGATGAGATTGGATCACGTATTGTCAGGAAAGTAAGACGTAATTTTCGGGCTCTTTTCTTTTCTTGCGGGAAAAAAAAATAGTTCGGATGTATTTGGATGCATCAAAGTTAATTCTCCATTTATAGGAAACACCGTTAGCGAATAGCAATGGCCAACAGCTATGCCGGCCCAAGCACCGCGCGATTTCGCCTGTGTTGGGCCACGCCCATTAGGAAAAAGGGACATGCCTACCGCCCATTTGCTCCTGGGCACTAGCCCGGGTGGAAGAAAATGAGTCCCATGATTAGGCCCAAGACCACATGAGTGGCCGAGGCCATTGGGCCAATTCAAGAGAAGATCCGAAAATTTTCCATGAGTTAGAGGTCTCTTCTTCTCATTATCACCTCCATCCCTTTCTCACAAATTTTAAAAGATTTCGACTTTCTAACAAATTCTCAGTTTGTATATGTATGGTTTCCTCGCTGATTTGGACGACAATTGCCAAATTTGGGACTTAGAGATTATATATTCTCACATAGTGTGCAAATATTATCAAAAGAGTTTTCCCTATGATCCATAGATCGGGATGGGATACTTATTATCGCACTAAGATGAGGTCCTTGCAATCGAGAGGGGAGTGTCTGCGTCTACTAGAGCTGGCAAAATGGGTCATAAACCCATATTATGATCCATTTTTAGTTAAATGAGTCAAGTGAAAGTTAAATATACGTTAAGTGAAAGTTAAATATGGGTCAAAAATGGGTTTGAGAAAGTAAAGCACAAAAAGAAATGAGTCTAAATGGATTATTAGGAAACCCACTTTGAACCCATCATGGCTTTCTTTAATTTTATAAAATGTTTGTTTTTTTATTTATAAAAAATCGAAATTATAATTATTTTTCACATTATATATATTTTTTCTTTTTCTTCCTTCCTTAGCCGATGGCCGACAGGGCAACCGTTAGCGATAAGCTAGGTGAGGCTCGAGCTCGCCAACAGGTTGCTAACGATCGGCAAGGCTTGAGCCTCGCCAGATCTAGCGAGACTCGAGCTCGGCAGCGTCGGGCGAGGCCTTGGCCTTGCCAAATCGACGAGATCGAGCCCCGCTCGACGTTGGCAAGCTCAAGTCTTGTTAGATTTGGTGAGGCTCGGCCTCGCTGGCTTGCTTGTGGATGGTCGTCGGCCGTCATTGTGGCTGGCGGTCATTTCAAGAAAAATAAAAAAGAAAAGAGAAAAGAGAAAAAGAAAAATAATTATTAAAAATTAAAGATTATAAAAATTATATATTTAAAAAGTAAAAATTATTAAAAATTATATCAAAAAAATAAAAAATTCGATTTTTAAAAAATATTTTAAAAATAATTAGAAAAAATTTTCATTAAATTTGTATTGCATAAAAATGTTTTAACAATACTTTTTTTTATAAAAAATCTAAAAATGAGTTTTTTTTTTTTTAGGTTTAGTAAATTTTTTTCATGTTACAATTTTTAGTTATTCAATGGTATATTTACTTCAAATAAGAGCAGCATGTGCATAGTCTAATTCTTTATAAATATTTCAATTTATAGGTTTCTTTTTTAATTTTTTTATTTACTATTTTTAATTTAATTTGAAGTTTTAATCCAATTAGCATATAGTAGAAGTGGGAATATGGGTCGGGTCGGGTCGGGTCGGGTCGGGTGTGGGTCACTTGATTTACACTATATGAATATGGGTCAAAACGGGTTAAATAGGTCAAATATGGGTTGACCCATTTTCGACCCAACCCAAACTCGACTCAACCCACCCATTTGACGGATCTAGCATCTACACAAGAGAGGGTGTGCTTACAGGATAGCCAGATCAAGCATAGAGTTAGAATATCAAATTTCACTCTTATATTTTGCTAGTAAATGCATGCTTTTTCATGTACTGTGCGAATCATTTTTTTTTTTCTAAAAATCTTATTGTGTTGAATTGATGTGATTTTCCTTGCAAAAGTTATGATGAATTGATTGTAAATGTTCCTTTGAGTTTTTACTAATTTTTCAATTTATTAATAGTTTCTCAAATTAAAAATAAATAAATAAACAAGTCCAAGTATAATTTTAACAACTTTCGTGGAGATCGCCATCTTACGCAGGTGCCAATTATTTTAAAATGGAAAACACTAAGCATGTCAAACAGCATGTCACTTGTCCAAATAATATGAAATACACCTTACATTCCATGAAGCATACTCTATTTCCTTTTGCCCAAGACTTTCCCAACATATGAGGCAACGAGTGTAGTCATAGAGGAGCGGTATAATGGATTATTACATTTCATGATTATCAAAATTGCAATAGAGATTGTAACAATCTCACAATCCAAATGATAATCAAGTTCTTTTGGTTCCAAATTTAGTCAATCGAAATTGACAAGATGCTATTAGATGGATTTATCAGTTTCAATTAACCAAATATTAGTAATTCCAATAGATACATCAGGTTCAATTACTTGGATTTGAAGTCTATTATGAGACTTGATTAGAAAATTCATGCATTTTCAAGGACTCAATTAGAGGAATAAAATACGTTGATTTGGGGACTAAAAATAGACTTTTGTCTTTTTAGAAAGACATGACATGTTGTAGCCAAAATTTTCCACTTCCAAGTATGGGCTCAAGCTACACTAAAATGGCAAAGCAGTGGCTTGGCCCACAAGGGCCAAGCCCAAGAGAGATTGCAATCTCCATCACAAAACCCCAACCCCTAAGGCTTGGGAAGAGGGGCTCTCCCTCCTCCCTCTCCCTCTTCCTCTCCCTCTCATCCATTAACTCAAGTATCGGAGGGTTCTCCTCAAATCAAGCCTAGGAGGCTCCTTTTGCTTTGTGGCATGCAGCTGGGTTCAGTCCTTCAAAAGTTCAATCAAGTATGGTAGGACCAAGAAAATTGCGCATCAACAAGACAATTGTTGTTGTAATTCAATTCAGGCTCATAATAAGGCTAGCCCATTTCGTAGATAAATTCTCTACTTACACAAAGAGAAAAGCCTCTTTGTAATTTATAATAATTTTCTAGACTCATGATATGTATGTTTCAACTTATCAATCATCTAAGTGTTATGGACTAGTATATGTCCAACCATTTGTGTTGTGTCCACCTTCAGTAGAAATTGCAACTTTTATGATTCCTTTTGCAATTTTTTTTTTTTAAATGGGAAATTGTCTGTTACAAAGCCCAACCCTTGAATTGGACTTGCATGTCTACAATAACGTGATGAAGTGATCAATTTGGGTAAACCAATCTTTTTTGATGACATGGTCCTGAGAACATCGGGGGTAGCCTGATCCAAGTCCATAGAACTAATCTCATAAAACCAGTCATCAAGGTTGGACCATATATTCCAATGGCTTCGATATCACTAGAGTGCTATTGTCTTAAGGAATGAGCTTTAAGTTAGCCCTAATAAGCTACTAGAGTATACTTTGATAGTTCGATCTTTGAGAACCTTAGTGGCTCAAGAAAGGCTCGATGTTATAATTCTAATCGACATGAAAAATAAAGAATCTCTAGTGCAGAAAATTAAAAAGAATCTAAAATTTTAGAATTGATGTGGTAATTCTGGTAAGATTTGTGAGCAAAAAGTTCTTGCTAGCTTTGTGTGAGGGCTGCAATGTCCTCACCAGCC
This sequence comes from Eucalyptus victrix, assembly GCA_016097545.1. Classification (NCBI taxonomy): domain Eukaryota; kingdom Viridiplantae; phylum Streptophyta; class Magnoliopsida; order Myrtales; family Myrtaceae; genus Eucalyptus; species Eucalyptus victrix. Next base: position 53,857,413 of record CM027842.1, read on the forward strand.
ACTAGGTGAGGGCTTGCGGTCCTCACCATGGTCGGTGAGAGCTTGGTGGCCGCAATGAACTTGTTGTGGCTGTTGAGAGCCTGGGTGTGGTTTGCGACACTCTTGCTAGATCTCACTTGCCCCGAGTGAGGGTATGATGGTCCTTACTAACTACCACTCCAAAAAAAAGGTTGAATAAAAGGAAAAATCATAAAAAAATCAGCAAATATTTAAATATTATAAAAAAATGTAGACATGTGTCTACGTTAGTAATTTCCAAAAAAAATAAAAAATCATTCAATGGACTTAATTAGTAAATTGTGAAAATATTTATGACTCAACTTTTTTTTTTAAAATTTTTTTAAATGAATGACTCGATTGATAACATTAAAACATTTAGGGAAGAATCTTGCAAATGATGTCCATACATAAATACCAGAGAAATGAACAAGAACAATAAATGATACAAATGATTTATGTAGTTCAATCCAATTGTCAATACTTACGTCATGAGAAGAGTAGTAGTAAATAATCTAACATAATAAGGGCATTGGAGTTATAATCACTCAAAATTTTCCACATCTAGATTATCTCTAAACGCAAATATTTACAAATTGTCGCGACCTCTTTTTTTCGACACCGGCAATCGGGTACGGCGCCTAAGGAGGCTAATGGCTCGGCTGAAATTAGTTATACTCGGACTCTCCCAAGTCCACCAATTCACGACTTAAATAGTCTGAGTTTTTAACATGTAAATTAATTTTTAAAATGGAGTCGCCACTAATCGATTTGGGGTGGGTTGATTAGAAACCCAAGTGAAATATCGGGAGAAATACTCACTCTTGCGCAACTAGAGAAATTAGGATCGGGGACTTGATTACACTAGTTAATCACTAATACCCTTTCAGTACCTAATCTTGTTTAAACCCTAAGGCTTTTTGGATTTTTGAGGGATTTTCCATGCATTTTTGGGAGGAAAAACATTTTTGAGTATTTTTCTAATTTTTTGGATATAAAAGGGATTTTTTTGGTATTTTTGGAAAAATACAAGTCTTTTTGGCTTTTTGGCATTTTTTTGTGAATTTTTGGTTTTTTTTGGATTTTTGGTATTTTTTGGAAAATATGAAATATTTTTGATTTTTTGATTTTTTTGGAGAATAAAATATTTTTTAATATTTTTCAATATTTTTGGAAAATAATTTTTTTTATTTTTCTCGATTTTTTTGGAAAATAAAACATTTTTTAATATTTTTGAAAATAAAACATTTTTGATTTTCTTTGAAATAAAATATTTATTTTTTATTAGAATATTATTTCGTCTTTTTCTCTTTTTTTTTTAATAATTGAAATGGCTTCGTGGTCGGGCGTTCGGGGACGCTCGGCCCGACTCGGATGACCCGGGTTCCTAGCGGAACCCTACCCACCCTACCCGGGTCCAACCCGACTTGCAACCCAACTCACAGCCGCCCCCAAAACCCTACCTAGTTCGTAGCCTGGGTTCGATCTGATGACCTGAGGCCGCGACCCGAAAAGTCAAGAACCCTATGGTTCTCGATTCACGGCGCCGGAGAGGGGAAGGTTGAGGCGCTGTGGCAACGACGACGGCAACGACGACAATGGCAGCGACAACAATTGGACTATGGGAGGGGTGATGGCGACGGTGACGACGACAGAGGCGGTACGCTACCTGCTCGCGGTGCAACAGAAGCGGCAATGACAGCACGACCCTCTTTCCCTCCGATTTCTCTCGCTCAGCTCCTTCTGCTCAGATCTCGCCTTCTTCGCTTCTCAGCTCGACCCTCTTCTCTCTCACTTCGGCTAGATTCGAGCCTCCACCGGTCGGATCTGACCTCCTTTGACTCGCTCGCCGGCAGCCTCCCCCGAAGTCTCTCAGTGGGAGGTCAGCCGAGCTCGCGACTCGAGTTCTCTCTCGCTTGCTCTTCGATTCCTCCCCCGAAGTCTCTCAGTGGGAAGATCTCAGAGCTTGCTCATGCTCTTCGTCGTCAACATCGGGGGCTATTTATAGGCGAGGGGGTGGCCGGTTGACGGAACCTCGACCGCTGGTCCCCTTCACGCACCGAGCAGCCTTCGACTGCCAAACCGGTGTCCCATCCGATGCCAGTTGCTCCCCGCACGTCCTTATCCGACGCCAACCGCACCCTTGCCCCACGTGTGTTATTGTTCCTCTATTTTGCTCCGGCGTCGTGTGGCGTCCTCTTCTCCGGCGCGTGCTGCTTATCCAGTTGGGGAAGAAGACGGGGGAGAAAGAAGACAAGGAGAAATGGCCGGGCTGAGCCACGTGGCTGGGCCTCGCAGGCTTGCGAAGGAAAAGAAAAGAGGGAGAGGTTGGGCTTTGAAGGCCCAACCCTTGTGGCTATTGGCTTATGCTTTTCTTTTTGCTTTTTTGTTTTGTTGTTTTCTCTTTTTATTATCTACTTATTCGAAAAGACAAAATAAAATGAATTAAAAAATTAATTAATAAAATAAAATAGGCCTAAAATTAAGGCGTCAATAGCTGCCCCTCTTTGAAGGTGAGCTCACAGAGGTTGCATTCGAAGACAAACTGATGCCTAAATTTTATCCATGCATGAGTAGCAGATTGTATTTTATTCGGGATCTATTATTCTATGCAGCAAAAAGAGCAATATTAAGATAGATAAGAAGATACCTATAGTTACTTATCGGGAGTGAGTGAAATAGGGTGTGGTGTGAACCCCGAGTTTTGGCAAGTATCAAGGCGTCATCTTACCTAGTGATGTGAGGAGGTTGCCTTTTTTAGGACTCCAACCATTCTTCGGTCGCCTGTCAAAACAATCAATAATTTGTCTAGGACTCGAACTTTTCTTCGGTCGCCTTGATGGGAAATTGCCTTTCAGGATCCGAATCATTCTTCGGTCGCATGTTAGAGCAATAAGTGATTTGCCTCAAACCCGAACCTTTCTTCGGTCGCCGTGATGGTAAAATGCTTTTCCAGGACCTGAACTATTCTTCGGTCGCCTGTTAGAGTAGTAAGTGGTTTATCTCGGACCCGAACCTTTCTTCGGTCGCTGTGACGGGAGATACACCGACCTTTCTCAGGGCATCTATTTGTGGGTGCCTAATCTATATTGAGGACACCAGTTGGTACCCGACCTTTCTCAGGGCATCATATTTGTTGGGGTGTCTGACTTCTGTCAAAGACACTAGTAGGAACTCGACCTTTCTTGGGAGGATGCGCCGACCTTTCTCAGGGCATCGATTTGCGGGGTGTCTGACTTCTGTCGAAGACACCAGTTGGAACCCGACCTTTCTTGGAAGGATGCACTAACCTTTCTCAGGGCATTGATTTGTGGGGTGTCTGACTTCTGTCAAAGACACCAGCTGGAACCCAACCTTTCTCGGGAGGATGCACTGACCTTTCTCATGGCATCGATTTGTGGAAGATACCTGGACATTCACAGGCATATCAAATAGTACCTGGATATTCACAAGTACTAACCTGAAGGATATTTGGGCCTTTGCAGGTGTCGAAATGGGCATTTGACTGATTATAAGCATAAACTCTTGGAGGATACTTGGATGTTTGCAGGCATTGAAGGAATACCTGATTGTTTGTGGGTATTGAAAAGAGTACTTGAATGATCATAAGTACAAACTCTTGAAGGATACCCGGCATTCATAGGTATCGAAGGAGTACCTGATTGAATGTAGGTGTTGAAAGAGTACTTAGATAATCACAAGTACAAACTCTTAAAGGATACCTGGTGTTCGCAGGTACCGAAGGGGTACCTGGGATATTCATGAAGGTTCTTCACCTTATGATAATTGGGAATATCGAGGATGCACCTCGCATATTCGTGAAGGTCTCCCACCTCCTGGCAATTGGGAAATATCGAGGACATACATCGCATATTCGTGAAGGTCTCCCACCTCTTGGTAATGGGAATATCAAGGACGTACCTGGGATATTCGTGAAGGTTTCTTACCTCCTGGTATGGGGAATATGGGGAATATCAATGACGTGCCTCAAATATTCGTGAAGGTCTTTCACTTCCTGGTATTATGAACTTGAATGTGGTATGAGGCCTACCTGGATTGCCTCAGGCACTTAAAAGGGGTGGAACACTTGGATAGTCGTAGGTGTACAAAGTACTAGAATACTTGGGTGAACACAAGTATTTAATGATACGATCTGGGACCACTCATTTGGTCCAAGTGTAAGAAAGCATACCTGGGTAAGCGCAGGCACACAAAGCAGTGGAATGCTTGAACAACTGCTATTATTTGGGGACAACTCGGGCAAGTTGAGTGTCATGAAAAGGAAATACCTGGACAACGGTGAATACTTGACGATATGGGGATACCTAGATAGCAGTAGGTACTCCAAGAGATACTTGGTCAGTCACAAGTATTAATACTCTAGGGACAACTTAAATAGGTCGAGTATCAGGAAAAGGAAGTATCCGAACGGTGGCCGGTACTCAAAGACAATGGGGATACCTAGACAGTAGTAGGTATTCAAAGATAAATGGATACTTGATTAGTCACAAGTATCAATACTCTCGGGACAACTCGAACAGGTCGAGTGTCAGGAAAAGGGAGTATTCGAACGGTGGCTGGTACTCAAAGACAATGGGGATATAGATATGCTTACTTGGTAATATCTTTGATCTCTAAGAGTATGTATGCTATTTGCACAATATGCACACATGATTGTATATGCTGTAAATTCATGAGTTTAAATGTGATTTATGCATGACAATTTTGTTAGTTTTGCATCATTTGATTTCCACTGGGGAAGATTTTGAAAGACAACCTTCATTTATTATGTAGATGTTGATATAGCTAGTATAACCACCTAGAGGGGGGGTGAATAGGTGCACAAATAATTTATTGAGATACGGAAGCGATTCTAGGCAACCGATAGAAAGGAAGTTCTCTATTAATTAACAAAATGAAGTACGTTCAAAATAAAGAGAGTAAGGAAGAGAAAATTGAACACAAGGTTTATAGTGGTTTGGCTTATTTCAAGCATACGTCCACTCTTCTGCACTGACAGCCTACCGACTGGATTTCACTATGAACAAAAGAGAAGTTACAGCACAGCTTTTCCTTGATTCTATAGTGTAGATGTTCTACCACACCTCCTCAAGGTTTCTCACAAATATAGACTCTCTTTTGTATAAAAATGTTCACTCAAAGGAATTGTCTAAACAACAGGGAGCTTTAGACTTTGGAATTCTTCTATCGCGCACAACTCGAACAGCTTAGAACGTCTTCCTTATATACTCCTTTATGCCATCATACCCGTTAGCACTTACCAAAGGAATTCCTCTAATCTACCCGTTGGACGGAATCAATTAAGAAGATTATTCAAGTTATTAAAGGAATGTGTCGATAGCCCATCAATCCGTTCGCCCATACAATCAAGATCTCAGTTTCCATAAGTAGAACCTTCCCAGAATATTTAGGCAATCATCGGATCCTTAATCTTCGAGTCAATCTCGATCAATCAAAGAATTTCATTATGTCTTTTCCAGCCAAGAGATCTTCTCCAGTCGATAAGGTCATATCCTTAATGAAACATCCAGTTCTGGATAATATTTCTTCAACGGATTAGAGACTGTCAATGAGGATAGACTTTGAGTCTTGAGTCTGGCTGTTTGGAGGTCTTCAGTCTTTACATAGCAGAGTCTGCAAGCTTTCAGACTAGACTGATGGAAACGTTTTGTCAGCTTCAAAACATTTCAAGAAGATTTCTCCAACAATCTCCCCCTTTTTGATGGTGACAAAACTTTCCTGTAGATTTGGACAATCTTGACCGCAAAATATTTCTCAAACACATATGCATATCTTATAGAGATAAATGGCTAAATGAATAACACTAGAATTGTGGCATCCCAAAATTCATAATGATATCCAGTTACATTAAAGTCTATGAATAGGTGATGGAAGTACCATCAAGTTATTTTATAGCCATTTAATCCATAATTTGCAATAAGATTTATGGCCAAGCTTTTAATAGACAAGTATTTGATAGGAAAGAAAATCCTACCATTGGCCATGTGTTTTATAAATTGGAAGTTATGGATTTATGATTTCAAGTTTTATGGCCATATGAAATCATAATTTAGTATTTATATAAATGGGGATTTAAGGTAAATTATTAAAAGTGAAATGGACTTATTTTGGGCTATTTAAGTTTGGGCTTTAGGCCCAAGTGAGATGGGCCTAAAGTGGGCCATAAGCCCGGCCCATGAAGCCCATTGGGCCGTCGTTGCATGAAGGGGGAGGAGGAGCAGCCGCATGGCCTCCAAGTGTCTTCGTCCAAGGAGACACTTGTCTCCTTCTTAGGGACAAGTGTCCCCCATGCAAGAGAAGATTGCATGCATATATAAAGATACAACCAAAGAGAGAGAGAAAGGGAGAGAGAGAGAGAGAGTGGCTGTCGTCCAAAGAGAGAGGTGTGCGAGAGAGAGAGAGTTTGAGGGAAAGGGAGAGAAACCAAGAGGGAAGGAGGCGGAGCCGGAGGGGTACGCCGTTCGTTCGCCGTCCGATCGCCGCCGTTCGTCGTTGCTTGTTCATCTTTAAGGAAAGTGGGGTCCTTAACTTCTCTTGCATGTCTGTTTTGTTGGTTGCATGTTCGGTTTTAGGTGTGATTTGGGCGAAAAACAGAGGTAAGGGTTGGATGTGTTCAAGCTATGTGACTGTTTTCGTTCGGTTTGTGGTAGTCAGTATTTTAGTCGAGCTTGCATGTGTATTTGGAGTGCGATTTTGGCTTCAGTGTCTTCATAAAAGTTGGAGCTGATGTCTTGTACTATGACATACTAAAACTTCGTAGAAAACGATGGAGATTTTAGGGGTCAAAAGTTCCATTATACGGAGACTTAGATCTACGAAATTTTCACTGACCTCTTGTCGATTTCTTGTCTGCATGTTGATTTCTGTTGGAGATCTCACTTTGTTGTCTTCTTGAAAGTTGTAGGAAAAACCTTAAGCTACAACATACTCAAATTTGAAGCAAAAGTAACAAGTATAACTTGGTGAATCGGTTAGATCTTGGAGATGGTTGATTCTTGTGAGGTGTACCGAGACACCCGAGACTTCATGGGTTAAAATGGCGACCATAATCTGGTTATTTGACCTAGATCCCTTCATGAAACTTGTAAAAGACACATTGTTACATGACATAGTTAAATTTCAGAAGGAACGAAAGAGATTTGATGGGTGAAATCTAAGAAATACGGAGAAGTGTGTTCTGGACGTCGCGGTAGTGATTCCAGAAGCTTCGTAGGGCTATGGAAATTAATATAAAAAGAATTCGGCTTAAAGTTCTAATGAAAAAGGTACGAAAATGTGTTGGCTATCACCCTGTAAAGTTTCGTAATTTTTGGAGACCGAATGGATATTTTAATTGAATTTATTCGGAAACTGTGCAGTGGGTTTAAATCCAAGAATTTTAGGATGTTTTTGGAGGAAATTGTGAAATTATAAGAAATTCAATTTGGCCACGAATTTTATATAAAATTGTGATCCTATAAATGATTATTGAATATTATGATTTTGGGAAAATCATAAATATTAAATATTTATTTATGAAAATAAATAAATATAATAAAATAATAAAATAATAAAATAATAAAATAATAATAAAATAAAATATATTTTTATTTGGCCATGGATTCAATTCCATTTGTGTGGCACTTGTGTGATGAGGTCTTTGTACATGCATTAAGTTGAAATGCTTATGTGATTAAACTATGACATGTGCATGACATGTGAATTGAAATGCTTATATGATTAAGCTATGACATGTGCATGACATGTGAATTGAAATGCTTATGTGATTAAGCTATGACATGTGCATGACATGTGAATTGAGATGCAAGTGTGATATGTTTGATGCCATGCCAAATTGCCATGTTAAATTGAGATAAAAGATAAATGTGGATGAGAATGAGGTTGTGGTGGAGGATGTTGTCTGGTGGCCTGGTGGCGTAATTCCATAGATTCCCCTGGGAGTTTCAGGATGCCCGGAATGTGGGGGGCCGGAAGTCCGGTTGTATCTTGGATACATGCCCGGAGATTCCTCGCGACACCAGAATTGGGGTGCGGGATGCCCGACTAGAAGGGTAAAGGCCGGAAGTCCGGTTGTATCTTGGATACATGCCCGGAGGTTCCTCGTGATGCTAGATGAGATGCGAGATGCCCGGAATGTGGGGGGGCCGGATGCCCGGTTGTATCTTGGATACATGCCCGGAGGTTTTTCTCGCATGGGATGCGAGTGTAAAATATGAGATAAAATTGATGAATCGAGGAAGGGTGATGTGGTGATCAAATTTAAAGATAAAGATGAAAATTAACTCATGGCATGATATGGTATGATATGCATGATGATATGCATGATGATGGAGATGATGATACGTGATGTGATATGATGATCACCCATGGTATGATATGCATGATGATATGCATGATGATGGTGATGATAGGTGATGTGATATGATGATCATTCATGGTATGATATGCATGATGATATGCATGATGATGGTAATGATATGTGATGTGAAATAACGATGATCACCCATGATAATATGATATGCATGATGATGATGATGATGATGATGATGATGATGATATGCATGATGATATGCATGATGATGATGACGACGATATGCATGATGATATGCATGATGATCATGATATGATATGCATGATGATATACATGATAATGATGATGATATGACATGCATGATGATATGCATGGTGATGATAATGATGATGATATATGATATGACATGTGTAATGTGATGATGTCATGATGGTGATGACATGTATGATACGACGATGATACACATGTATAAATTGTTATGATGATGCATGATAGTATGCGCATGGCTTCAAGGTGAGTAATGCCTGCAATGCATGTATGATTTGCTGGATGCATTGAGTTGTTATTGGATTCCTTTATCTGCTGAGTGGTTGTACTCACCCCTTTTGGGGACCAACATTTCAGATTAGTAGATGGTTTGAACGGTTGGATATAACCGTGAGGAGGAGGATAGCAAAGGAAGGAGCTTTTGGACGCCGACACTGATCGATGGACTTTAAGTGTATGACCGTTGGAGGAAATGTCGGTCATCTTTTGGAGTGTAGCCGAATATAGAAGACTACGGCATTTTGATGTACCGATGAACAATGTCCATCTGGTTTAAGTAAATAAAAGATGTACGGCTTTTACTTATAAATATTTAGTAGGTGTGCATCGTTTTCTGAATATAGGGATGAGCGTTGTTGGATGTGCTTCCGCATATAAATTGCGTAAGGGACCGATCGATAAAAAAAAAAAAATGTAAACCCCCCAAGTTGTATGGACCCGCTGCAACTAAAAATGGTATCAGAGTGACTTGTTATTTGGGAAAGAAAAAGGAAAAGCGAACTGTGGTGACTCTAGCGGATCGGGGGCCGTCGAGGGGTGCCACAGCCTTTGTTGGTATCAGAGCTATGGTCTATTTGGAGTGATAAGGAGCCTCAAATGGAAATGAGGATAGAATGATGCACACCATAGGAAATAAAACGAAATAATTGAATAACGGGTGACGGGAATTCACTCATAGATCCTTAGTAGTTAATTTTGAGTTGTCTTTAGGTACCAGTAACATGCATATGTTACTTATGTAGTAGTGGTAGTAGTAATTGCTTTGAATGGAGATAGTGAGTCTCAGATTATTCTTGAGGCAATGCTTGGAAATTGCAGGAAAGTCATGGTGCGAGCTGGAAGTGCTCATCCATCGAGGGCTGAAGCCTCTGCTGCAAGGGCTGAACCCCGAATGGAAGATATCCTGCAGGCATTAGCCAATATTGGAAATCTGATGGAGAGGCAGGCGCAGCAACAGCCCGGAGCAGAACGCCGTACTCAAGGACTAGTGGAGCAGTTTTTGAAGCTGAAGCCACTTAAGTTTAATGGAATGGGAAGTCCTGAGGAGGCAGAGCAATGGATTGATGGGATGGAAAGAATTTTCCGGCTGTTGGACTGCACCGATGCTGAGAAAATAGTCTTAGCAGAGTACCAATTGGAGGGAAATGCGAAGTTTTGGTGGAGAGCTTCGAAGGACATAATCTTTCCACCAGGTATTGATGTGAGCTGGGATGAGTTTGTTAGGGCTTTCAATAGGAAGCATTTCTCTGATTGTGCCAAGGATAGAAAGATCACTGAATTTGTTCAGTTAGAACAAAGGAGCCGACCAAGAGACCAGTATGAGGCAAAATTTTCTGAATTGTCTAGGTATGCTCCTAGGTTGGTTGAGGATTGAGAGGAAAAGGCTAAGAGATTCCTGAAATGATTAAGGACTGATATTAGAAAACAACTAGTGCCTCTAAATATAAGGGATTATAATGAGATTTATGAGAGGGCACAGTTGGTGGAGCAAGAGTTAGTGAGGGAGCAATCAGAATCTAAGGGGCAAATGACCTTTAATGATGTTCGAAGGCGTAAGAGACCCTATCCTAGTCAAGGTCAGACCTGGGAATCTAAGAAGAGGAATAATTTTGGGAACTCTAGAAAGGTCAGGAGTGGCCCGATTCTAGGAAGAGTACCCTACCAAGGTAACATTTGTCAGAGATGTGGTGGATAACATGGACCAGGACCTTGTAATGATCGATTGAAATGTTTTGGCTGTGGGCAGAGAGGTCACTTTAAGAAAGATTGTCCACAAGGAAGGTCGCAGCCGAATGTCAGACAGGTACAACAAAGTACTATTGGACCAAATCCACTAAGGAATCCACAGAGGCTGCCACCACAAGGAAGGGTGTATGCAGTCACTCAAGAGGAAGCAGGAGCTTCCAAAAGTGTTATCTCAGGTATGATTTTGATAGGGGGATAAGAAGGTACATGCGTTATTTGATGTGAGTGACATGCATTCATTTGTGTCCGAAAAATATAGATGATTGTGAGGAGTAGGAACAAATCTCTAGATATGCCTCTTCGTATTTCTACATCGTTGAAAGATATGTTATTATCTATATTGGCATGTGAGATGAGTGAGATAACCCTAGGGGAATGAGATCTGGAAATGGACTTGATAGTGATAGTTATGTATGACTTTGATGTCATCGTAAGAATGGACTAGCTTCGTAAGCAATGGACTAGGATGAATGATCTCCTGAGATAGTACTCGCCCGTGTGCTAAGGATGAAACCGTGAGGCTAAGAATGGGATAGGCCAAAACGGATAATAACTCTGTAAGTTAATCCCTATTGAAACGAGACCCTTCAGTAGATGTGTAGTTTGGGTTCGAACCAAGCGAAAGCTGGTGTACCTGTAACGTCCCGGTTTGATGAGGGCGGGGAGTGGATGCCGAGGTCAGAGGACCTGAACAAGGAGCGGCTCCTGGCAGGCTTCTAGAATGGCAAAAGGGGACAGAAGTGAACCGAACTATGAACTGAACTGGAAAGGTAGTGTTTCTGGGATAATTTTATCAGAGTGGTGCAGCGGAAGCATAATTAAGCCTGTAGAACTCTTGTTGTGAAAAAGAAGGACAAGTTGATGCATTTGTGCATTAATTATAGGCAATTGAATCAAGTGACAGTTAAGAATAAGTATCCTTTACCTAGAATTGATGACATATTTGACCAACTGCAAGGAAGTTCGGTCTTTTCTAAACTTGACTTGAGATCAGGATATCAGTTAAGGATTAAGAAGGAAGACATTCCTAAGATTGCATCTTGGACTCGCTATGGATATTATGAGTTCCTAGTTATGCTATTTGGATTGACGAATGCCTTAACTGCATTCATGGACTTAATGGATAGGATACTTAAGCCCTATTTGGATCAAATTGTGATTGTCTGCATTTGATGATATCCTGGTATATTCTAAAGTACCTAAAGGGCATGCGTAGCATCTAAGCATAGTGCTGCAAGCAAGGGTGAAGAAGTGAATTATGAAGAGTGAGATATGAATTTGAGGATTAAGTTATGATCATTTGAGCTAAGTAGTGACTTCCTATTTGAGGATTTCATTGGAAGTCTTGATGTATTACATGGAGGTATTTAGTATGTATAGATTGATCTTGGAAGTCATGAGTTTGAGTAGTCATATGAGATATGAAATTATTTGTGGTTTATATGTCGGAATAATAGGTTTGATCGATGGTAGTCAACTTTTAATTTTAGGTGATGATCTCAGTTTGAAAGGATTTGGTGGAATTAGTGAACATGATCACTTGTGGTTATAGTCTTTCCAAGGTGAAATGGTGAAAGTTCATATTGTGGATTTGATGAGTGATTAGTCTAAGTGATGATCATTTAGGATGAGATCTGAGATATATTCGGTGGAAACTAGACAAGTTTTATTTTGGTGGATTGTCGATCTTTGAATTGAATGAGTCTTGGTGGACTATAGATATTTGAATCGAAGGAATGATGCTATATTTTAGGCTTGAATCTATGTTGCGGTGGATGCATAGTGAATGTCTTTGTTGGACTGAACCAGATGAGTTATTGGTGGTGCTGATTTTGATGATTCTAGGCTTGAATTGGTGGTGACTAAGGTATAGGAATGATTCGGCTAAATGGTGTGTTAGATTGGAAATACTTGAGTTTGGATGTTTTCAAAGCTCTAAGATTTTATATGCAAACTACTTTGAAAATCTTAAGGACGAGACTGAGTTTGATGACTCGCCAATGCGTTGATTTCGGTATTTCAAGAAAGGCTTAGGATTTTGGTATTTCAAAGTTTTTAGTTTCAAAAATCTTTACGACAGGACCAATATTATCGACTTGTTGAACTATGATTTTCAATACTTCAAGAAATGATTATGGTTTTTGGAGAAAATTATCACCTGTACATTCCAAGTTTTGAACTTCAACCGAGAATCAGATTTTGATTGTGAACTGTTTTAGAAAATCTCTTGAATTTCATCAAAATTTATGAGTACTGTGACACCGTACAAAGAATTTTGAACTTTTTATAGAAAATGTTCCAACCCATCGGAGTTGGGATTGAGATTGGGATTTGCCAACGTACCGATTTAAATTCACTAAGGGTTTTGATAAAGTATTTTGTTTCGCACCGCGATGCAAGTGCGACTCAAGGCTTTACACATGGATCTTGAAAAGCATTTGAAATTTAAACATGATCATGGATTTTATGGATTTGGTATCATAAAGTGGGATTTTCGAGAACTCAAAGGATTTTCCACATTGGTGATTTGAAAACGTTTTGACATGGAAATGACATATGATTTCAGAGCTTGCTGTTGTTGTTGAATGCTTTTGAAAACCTCAGTTTGTATTGTTTGATTTCATGAAGGAAGATTCTCAAGCATTCAAAAGAAATTTCAGATGTGGTTATTGTTTTAAAACTGTTTTTGGTGCTGAGATAAATTAAGATGTGTTAAGAGCTTGCATCCTTAACTTTAGAGGTAGTATCAACCCGACCCTAGTTGCATACTCGATCACGAAGCCATCAAAATAGATGAGGAAGTGAGGTACATTAAGGAGCCTGTGCAAGTATTGGATTGAAAGAAATAAATTCTCAGGACCAAGAGAATTCCATTGGTTAAGATATTATGGCGATATCATGATGTGGAGGAAGCTACATGGGAGAGTGAAAATGAGATGAGGGAAATGTACCCTCACTTATTTCAAGAGACATAGGAAATGTCTAATTTCGAGGACGAAATTCTCTAAGGAGGGGAGAATTGTGGCATCCCAAAATTCATAATGATATCCAGTTACATTAAAGTCTATGAATAGGTGATGGAAGTACCATCAAGTTATTTTATGGCCATTTAATCCATAATTTGCAATAAGATTTATGGCCAAGCTTTTAATAGACAAGTATTTGATAGGAAAGAAAATCCTATCATTGGCCATGTGTTTTATAAATTGGAAGTTATGGATTTATGATTTCAAGTTTTATGGCCATATGAAATCATAATTTAGTATTTATATAAATGGGGATTTAAGGTAAATTATTAAAAGTGAAATGGACTTATTTTGGGCTATTTAAGTTTGGGCTTTAGGCCCAAGTGAGATGGGCCTAAAGTGGGCCATAAGCCCGGCCCATGAAGCCCATTGGGCCGTCGGTGCATGAAGGGGGAGGAGGAGCAGCCGCATGGCCTCCAAGTGTCTTCGGCCAAGGAGACACTTGTCTCCTTCTTAGGGACAAGTGTCCCCCATGCAAGAGAAGATTGCATGCATATATAAAGATACAACCAAAGAGAGAGAGAAAGGGAGAGAGAGAGAGAGAGTGGCTGTCGTCCAAAGAGAGAGGTGTGCGAGAGAGAGAGAGAGTTTGAGGGAAAGGGAGAGAAACCGAGAGGGAAGGAGGCGGAGCCGGAGGGGTGCGCCGTTCGTTCGCCGTCCGATCGCCGCCGTTCGTCGTTGCTTGTTCATCTTTAAGGCAAGTGGGGTCCTTAACTTCTCTTGCATGTCTGTTTTGTTGGTTGCATGTTCGGTTTTAGGTGTGATTTGGGCGAAAAACCGAGGTAAGGGTTGGATGTGTTCAAGCTATGTGACTGTTTTCGTTCGGTTTGTGGTAGTCAGTATTTTAGTCGAGCTTGCATGTGTATTTGGAGTGCGATTTTGGCTTCGGTGTCTTCATGAAAGTTGAAGCTGATGTCTTGTACTATGACATAATAAAAATTCGTAGAAAACGATGGAGATTTTAGGGGTCAAAAGTTCCATTATACGGAGACTTAGATCTACGAAAGTTTCACTGACCTCTTGTCGATTTCTTGTCTGCATGTTGATTTCTGTTGGAGATCTCACTTTGTTGTCTTCTTGAAAGTTGTAGGAAGCACCTTAAGCTACAACATACTCAAATTTGAAGATAAAGTAACAAGTATAACTTGGTGAATCGGTTAGATCTTGGAGATGGTTGATTCTGGTGAGGTGTACCGAGACACCCGAGACTTCATGGGTTAAAATGGCGACCATAATCTGGTTATTTGACCTAGATCCCTTCATGAAACTTGTAAAAGACACATTGTTACATGACATAGTTAAATTTCAGAAGGAACGAAAGAGATTTGATGGGTGAAATCTAAGAAATACGGAGAAGTGTGTTCTGGACGTCGCGGTAGTGATTCCAGAAGCTTCGTAGGGCTATGGAAATTAATATAAAAAGAATTTGGCTTAAAGTTCTTAATGAAAAAGGTACAAAAATGTTGTTGCTATCACCCTGTAAAGTTTCGTAATTTTTGGAGACCGAATGGATATTTTAATTGAATTTATTCGGAAACTGTGCAGTGGGTTTAAATCCAAGAATTTTAGGATGTTTTTGGAGGAAATTGTGAAATTATAAGAAATTCTTGGCCACGAATTTTATATAAAATTGTGATCCTATAAATGATTATTGAATATTATGATTTTGGGAAAATCATAAATATTAAATATTTATTTATGAAAATAAATAAATATAATAAAATAATAAAATAATAAAATAATAAAATAATAATAAAATAAAATAGATTTTTATTTGGCCATGGATTCAATTCCATTTGTGTGGCACTTGTGTGATGAGGTCTTTGTACATGCATTAAGTTGAAATGCTTATGTGATTAAACTATGACATGTGCATGACATGTGAATTGAAATGCTTATATGATTAAGCTATGACATGTGCATGACATGTGAATTGAAATGCTTATGTAATTAAGCTATGACATGTGCATGACATGTGAATTGAGATGCAAGTGTGATATGTTTGACCCAATGCCAAATTGCCATGTTAAATTGAGATAAAAGATAAATGTGGATTAGAATGAGGTTGTGGTGGAGGATGTTGTCTGGTGGCCTGGTGGCGTAATTCCATAGATTCCCTGGGAGTTTCAGGATGCTCGGAATGTGGGGGGCCGGAAGTCCGGTTGTATCTTGGATACATGCCCGGAGATTCCTCGCGACACCAGAATTGGGGTGCGGGATGCCCGACTAGAAGGGTAAAGGCCGGAAGTCCGGTTGTATCTTGGATACATGCCCGGAGGTTCCTCGTGATGCTAGATGAGATGCGAGATGCCCGGAATGTGCGGGGGCCGGATGCCCGGTTGTATCTTGGATACATGCCCGGAGGTTTTTCTCGCATGAGATGCGAGTGTAAAATATGAGATAAAATTGATGAATCGAGGAAGGGTGATGTGGTGATCAAATTTAAAGATAAAGATGAAAATTAACTCATGGCTTGATATGGTATGATATGCATGATGATATGCATGATGATGGAGATGATGATATGTGATGTGATATGATGATCACCCATGGTA
Organism: Eucalyptus victrix; assembly: GCA_016097545.1. NCBI lineage: Eukaryota > Viridiplantae > Streptophyta > Magnoliopsida > Myrtales > Myrtaceae > Eucalyptus > Eucalyptus victrix. The sequence goes on from CM027842.1 coordinate 53,873,636, forward strand.
TGATATGCATGATGATATGCATGATGATGGTGATGATAGGTGATGTGATATGATGATCACCCATGGTATGATATGCATGATGATATGCATGATGATGGTAATGATATGTGATGTGAAATAATGATGATCACCCATGATAATATGATGATGATGATGATGATGATGATGATGATGATGATGATGATATGCATGATGATATGCAAGATGATGATGATGACGATATGCATGATGATATGCATGATGATATGCATGATGATCATGATATGATATGCATGATGATATACATGATAATGATGATGATATGACATGCATGATGATATGCATGGTGATGATAATGATGATGATATATGATATGACATGTGTAATGTGATGATGTCATGATGGTGATGACATGTATGATACGACGATGATACACATGTATAAATTGTTATGATGATGCATGATAGTATGCGCATGGCTTCAAGGTGAGTAATGCCTGCAATGCATGTATGATTTGCTGGATGCATTGAGTTGTTATTGGATTCCTTTATCTGCTGAGTGGTTGTACTCACCCCTTTTGGGGACCAACATTTCAGATTAGTAGATGGTTTGAACGGTTGGATATAACCGTGAGGAGGAGGATAGCAAAGGAAGGAGCTTTTGGACGCCGACACTGATCGATGGACTTTAAGTGTATGACTGTTGGAGGAAATGTCGGTCATCTTTTGGAGTGTAGCCGAATATAGAAGACTACGGCATTTTGATGTACCGATGAACAATGTCCATCTGGTTTAAGTAAATAAAAGGTGTACGGCTTTTACTTATAAATATTTAGTAGGTGTGCATCGTTTTCTGAATATAGGGATGCGAGTTGTTGGATGTGCTTCCGCATATAAATTGCGCAAGGGACCGATCGATAAAAAAAAAAATGTAAACCCCCCAAGTTGTATGGACCCGCTGCAACTAAAAATGGTATCAGAGTGACTTGTTATTTGGGAAAGAAAAAGGAAAAACGAACTGTGGTGACTCTAGCGGATCGGGGGTCGTCGAGGGGTGCCACAAGAATCTAGAATTTGCAACCACAGAAAATAGGTTAGTCTAGTATACGATAAAACCATCCATAAGATATCAATAGAAGTAGTCAAGTCCAAGTCTAGTTCAGTTCTTATCCAGACACAAAAACAAAGTCAAACAAAGTTAAACATCAAAACAATCCAACAATCCACACGATTAAAAGTCAAAGTTCAATCAAAGTTCAAATCTCTTGCATCTCTCCCCCTTTTTGTCAGCATTAAAAAGGTTGAGATGAAAATGAAATAAAGTCAAGATTGCTTGGGAACGCGGACAAGCTAAAAATCTCCCATAGACTGAACGATGCCTTCCAGCCTTTTCAAGTCTTCTTTCAGATGTGCAATCTCCTCACCCTTGGCATTGGCCTGAATCTGAATAGAGAGGGCTCGGATATGATCTTTCAATGAACATGAAGAAACTTGACCCGCATTTTGCAAGTTTTGAACCTTGCATCCCAGAGCATAGATTTGTCATCGCATCTCCAAGAGAATATCCATGATTCTGCGAAAATCTGTTGCATTATCAGTCTGAGTACTTGCTTTGGTCCGATCTGATGGAGTAAATGCAGACGTTGGTAGATCAGCATAATCTCGTAGGTTTGGCGATGAAACTTCATGACCTTCCTCTGGAAATTGAGAGGCATAAATGTCCTCTGGGTCTGCAGGAGAGTGACTGACGCCCTCACTTGCATCAGGATATGAGGACTTCCCTCTTTTCTCTTGATCTCCCCCTGTTTCCATACCTTCAGGTGGAGAAGAGTGTTCCTCAGGTTCTCCTTTTTCTCTTTTCTCTTCTTCTTCTTTCTCAGCTCTTTCCTTTTTAGCTTCTTTTTCTTCTTCTCCCTTCTCCTCTGTTTCCTTCTCCTCTGTTGCTTTCGTCATTTGTTCCGATTCTTTCTCTGGAACAGAACGACTTAAATTCTTCAAAGCCATTGCAGAAATGGTGAGGTTTTCATCATCATCTTCATCTTCAACAATAAGAGCTTTTCTTTTCGTTCTTGAAGCAACCAAGGGCTCCTTTCCTTTTCGTTTTGATGAAGAAGAGGGTTGATGAGCTTTGACTGGAGTCTTCTCCTTGAATTTCTCCAACGCCTTGTTCAGTTCTTTCAGACGCATTTTGGTTACCATTTTCAGTCCTACCACCATATGATGGCACGATCGAACACAAAAGATTTGCGGAGGCTGAATATTCAGATGTCTGAATAACTTCATCACAAGACTTGGGTAAGGAAGTTGACCTCTGTCCTTCATCATGACTCTATACATGTGGAACATAACAGTGTGAGGAAGAGAAAACCTTTTCCCAGTGAGGATGGCATACATCAGCTTTGCCTCTGAACTTGAAACATCAGTCTTGGAAGTTGATTTCGGTCGGAGGCAATTGATCACAATCTTGTGAAGCAAGATGTTGAATGCACTCATCCTTAAGTAGGAAATCTTTTCCTCTATTCTCCTATCCTTAACAAGTTCCAATGTAGCACGAGCAATAGAAACTTTGATCGGTTGATATTTTCCTCTCTCAACTCTAACACATCTACCAGCATATCCATATCAACAATAAAGTCTTGATCTTTGATGCTGAAAGAGAATTTATTCGCATCCAAGAAACTAAGATTTGAATAGAAATATGCGGTTAGTTCAGCATAGGCCTCTGTAGAGTCGGAGCAGAACTTTTCAAGTTGAAGATAACCGAACTTTTCCCTCAAGTTCACATTCACAGCATCCAGAAAATCAAAATCCACACTCCTAGGGTTTATCACCCCATGCTTCAGCAATTTTGAGTACAAATCCTTTTGTTCCTTCGATCTAAACAAGTCTCCCATTTTTCCTCGATTTTCAATCGCAACACCCATTCTCGGTTGAAATTGGCTATACAGTTTGTCATCATCATTCCCATCTATAGGATTAACTCCCCAATCACGAGGATCACTTGGGACATTCGCAAGGGTTTCTTCAGCCACTCCTCTACGAGCAATTTCCAAACTTTACATTTTTTGCAAAAAGATTTGTTCATTTCCATACCCTTCATCTTTAAGAAAATCATCGACATACTTCAAAAGAGTATGAGTCCCTTTTAAAGCACGATACAACTTATAAATAAAAGCGGGCTTTTACTAGATGGAGGAGAGTGACGCTGCTGAGAATGTTGTGGGCTCTGCTGCTGATCTGGAGACACTTCTTCTTCGGTGAGATCGAAGTGCGTAGGCCCCTCACTCATTGCCGTGGTCCCCTGCTTGTGATTTTCGAAGACTTTCTTGAAGATGACATTTTTATTAGTTTTTGGAAGATTCCTTGCTTGACTTTTTCAAGAAAGATGACTACTTTTAAACAAGGGAAGAAAACGGGAATGGAAGATTGATGCTTTCTAGGGTTTTTTGAGAGTAAAGTGAAGGGAAATCAACAGTGCACGATTGGTTAAAAAAAAGAGAGAAGTACGAACCGTCACAAAGGAAAATAAAAAGATGCATTTTCAAAATAACTGTCATTTTTCCGTGAAAATAGTCATTTCAAAAAATAATTTCTTTTTCGAAGAGGAAACGATGTAACAATTACGTCGATTAAATATGACAATAATTAACCATAGTTTGACGATCATACATTTTCAAGATAATATTCGAGAGAGAATAACTTACAGTCAAGGTCTTGTATGTCTGAGTCTGAGAGTCTCTAGATTTTGATTTCCTCATACCTTAAAATGTTGAGTCTGGAACGGATGGTTTCAAATTGATTTTTCTCCAAAGGCTTTGTGAATATATCCGTCAGTTGGTTCTTTGAATCAACATATTGAATCAAAACTTTTCCATTTTGAACATGATCTCTAATGAAATGATGTTGAATCTCTATATGCTTTGCTCTTGAGTGAAGAATTGGATTTTTAGAGAGATTGATAGCGCTGGTGTTGTCGCACTTAATCTCCGTGCATGAATCTTCAATTCCAAAGTCTCTTAGCTGTTGTTTTATCCAGAGAATTTGTGAACAGAAACTCCCAAGAGCTACATACTCTGCTTCTGTTGTAGAGAGAGCTACTATACTCTGCTTTCTTGAAAACCAAGATACTGTCTTGCCTCTAAGTAGTTGACAGGTACCCGAGGTGTTCTTTCTATTAACTCTGCAACCGGCTAGATCTGCGTCTGAGTATCCAAGAAGAGTAAAGTCTCCTCTTTTAGGATACCATAAACCAATGCTTGAAGTAGAAGCAATGTATTTAATAATACGCTTTGTAGCATTTAAATGAGATTTTTTAGAATCTGCTTGAAATCTGGCACAAATGCAAACACTAAACAAAATGTCAGATCTATAAGCAGTAAGATAAAAAAGTGAGCCAATGATACTCCTGTATAGCTTCTGGTCGACTTTCTTTCCTCCTTCATCTTTGTCTATCTTCAAGGAACTTGACATTGGTATTTCAGCCTTCTTGCAATTGTTCAGACCAAACTTTTTGACGAGATCATTAACATATTTTTCTTGATGAATAAAAGTTCCTTCCTTCAGTTGTTTCACTTTGAAGCCTGAGAAAGAAGGTTAACTCACCCATCATGCTCATTTCAAATTCATCCTGCATAGTCTTAGAGAATTTCTTGCACAGACTTTCATTAGGAGATTCGAATATAATATCATCGACATATATTTAAACTAGCACAAAACTTTTGCTTTCCCTTTTAATAAATAAAGTAGTGTCTACTTTATCTTTCACAAAACTGTTTTGGATTAAAAACTTACTTAGCCTATCGTACCAAGCTCGAGGTGCTTGTTTTAAGCCATACAAGGCCTTTTTGAGTTTGAATACTAAGTCTGGTTTTCTTGGGTCTTCAAACCCATGTGGTTGTTTCACATAGACTTCCTCATGGATGAATCCATTTAAGAAGGCACTTTTGACATCCATTTGGAATAACATGAAATTTTTATGACAAGCAAATGCAAGTAATAAACGAATTGCTTCTAACCTGGCTACTGGTGCGTAAGTCTCGTCATAGTCTATCCCTTCTTCTTGTGTGTATCCTTTGGCCACGAGTCTTGCTTTGTTTCTTACGACCTTTCCTTTCTCATCCATCTTGTTTTTGAAAACCCATTTAGCTCCAATAACTGATTTACCTTTTGGTTTTGGAGTCAATTCCTAGACATCATTGATACTCAATTGCCTGAGCTCTTCTTGCATAGCTTTAATCCAACTTTCATCAGATAAAGCTTCATATATGCTTTTGGGTTCTATTTCAGAAATAAGAGCCACAGTAATAGACTCTTCGCGCCTTTTGGATCTAGTGCGAATTCCTTCATTAATGTTGCCAATGATAAGATCTTTGGGATGACTGGACTTATGCTTCCAGTTGCTGGTTGATTTGTCAGAGTGATGATCACTTCCTTCACTTGAGTCTTCAACAGTTACTTGCTGCTGGTCCTTCAAAGTCTGAGCTGTTTCTTTAGACTTTGTAGAGTCTGGAGCAGGTTCTGGATCTTCAAGATGAGTCTGAATAGATTCATTTTGTATCGAATCCTGAAATTTGACGTTCATTGATTCTTCCACAGTTTAAGTCTTTTTGTTGTAGACTCTGTACGCTTTGCTTGTGATTGAGTATCCAAGGAAGATGCCTTCATCTGACTTTTCTTTAAACTTACCAACTCGATAATTTGCATTTTTCAGTATAAAACATTTGTATCCAAACACATGAAAATATGAAACAATATGCTTCTTTTCTTTGAATAATTCATAGGGGTTTTTTTCTAGAATAGGCCTTAGAAAAACTCTGTTGATAATATAACATGCTGTAAAAACTGCTTCAGCCCAAAAACGTGAGGAAATGTTACTTTCAATTAGAAGAGTTCTAGCCATTTCTTGGAGTGATCTATTCTTTCTTTCCACAACTCCATTTTGTTCTAGAGTATACGGAGAGGAGAACAAATGCTGAAAACCAGATTTATCACAAAACCTTGTAAAATCTTGATTTTTAAATTCACCTCCATGATCTGTTCTTATACTTGAAATAACATATCCTTTTTTCGTTTTGAATCTTTTTAGCAAAATTTTCAAAGTAAGAGAAGGTTTCAGACTTACTTGCCAGGAAATACACCCAAGTGAATCGTGAGTAGTCATCCACGATTACTAGGCAATATTTCTTACCTCCAATGCTCTGTGTTCTTGTTGGTCCAAAGAGATCCATATGCAGAAGCTGCAGTACACGGTTAGTGGAAACTTGATTTATTGGTTTAGAGGAATTTCTTACCTGTTTTCCCAATATGCATGGTGTACATAGGTCAGACTTTTAATATGATAAATTAGGTAGACCACAAACAAACTTCTTTTGGCTATCTGCTTCATATTGATGTGTCCAAGCTTTCTATGCCATAAACTTGCTTCGTCTTGGATTGAAATTAAACATTGTGATTCATCTGGTTTCACATCCAAGAGGTAGATATTTCCATGTCTTCGTCCCATAAATGACTGAGTAGAGTCTTTACTGATTCCTGAACATATACTCTCTTGAAAGTAGATTTTGAAACCGGTATCACATAGCTAACTGACACTGAGCAGATTGTAGTTGAGTCCTTCAACTAAAGAAACATTATTTATTGTGAGGTTTCCAATCTTCACAGTTCCAAATCCCACAATTTTTCCTTTGCTGTTTTCTCGAAATGAGATTTTTCCACCATTCACTTGAACAAGCTTTATGAAGCAATTTGAATCTCCTGTCATGTGTCTCGAGCATCCAATATCCAGATACCATTTCACATTTTTCTTGATAGTGACCTGCATTTAAAAAAAGACTCAAGCTTTCTTTGGTACCCATATTTTCTTGGGTCCTTTTGAGTTAGTCTAATATACGGTTTTTGCCCAAACTTTATTGATAGGTCTCTAAACTATAGGACATTCTTTTTCAAAATGATCTGCACTATTGCATTTTGAACATCTAAGAGCATTGCGACCTACTGGTTTTACAAAGGTCTTTTCAAAATGATTTTTGTAAGCATTTCTTGTGGGTCTTTGTTTGATTCTTTCTTTTACTTTAGGAAAATCAATTAAAGGAATGGTTTCAACAGTCATTCCTAAACCAGATTTATTAAAATAAGGTCTTTGAACAGAAAGTATTTTTTCTAGTTTCTTAGATCCTATCGAAAATCTTTTGGAAATGTTTGAGATATCATTTTTCAAGAATGCATTTTCTTTTGAAAGATTATCTTCACTTTCTCTAAGAGAAGAAACATTCACATCTAAACATTTCACCTTTTCTTTCAAAATATTTTCTTGTTGTTTTAAGGCAGAATTTTCCTTTTTGAGTTCAGAAATCCTTTTAAGAGAAGTCTTAAGACTAAAACACAACTCATCAATGTATTTAGAAACTTTAATAGGGATTTTGAAGTTACTTACCTCAAATTCAGTGTCTGAATCTGAATCTTTCTCGGAGTTTGAATCTGAATCCAATTGTGCCATCAGACATATGTTGGTATAATCATCATCACTTTCTTCACATTCTGTATCACTCCAGGTTTCTGCTTTAAGAGCCTTTCGATACATTTCGGCTTTTCCTTTCTTCTTCCTCAGAAGAGGACAGTTAGGTACGATGTGTCCCTTTTTCTTACATTCAAAGTAGACTATATCTTTATTTGATTCATCATCTTCAACAGACTTAGTCTATTGCTTTTGAAAACTTTGTTTCCTTGGATTGAATCTTCTTCCTTTTCTGTTTAGCTTTCTAAATTTTCTTATCATGAGAGCAAGCTTCTCATCGTCTATATCGTCTTCAGAATCTGCAGCATCAGAATCATCATTGGATTTTAATGCAATGGATTTCTTACCTTTAGGGTCTTCGTCTTCGTTGATTCGTTCCACTTCATAAGACTGAAGAGTTCCAACCAATTCATCAACAGATAGTGGCATGATTCTTTGGGTCTCTCTGATTGAGGTCTTTATGTAATTCCAATCCTTGGAGAGTCCACGCAGTAGCTTGTTTACCTTCATGGGATCAGAAATTGGTTGACCTTGATTTTTAAGACCATTCACGATATCTGTAAAACGACTAAACATGTCAGTTATAGATTCTCCCGATTTCATTCTGAAGGCTTCGTATTGACCGAGGAGAATGTTGATTCTGGTTTCTTTTACTTGATCGGTTCCTTTGTAAGTAATGTGTAATCTATCCCAGACTTCTTTGGCTATATCACAAGAAGATATTCTGTTATATTCAGTATGTGATAAAGCACAATATAAAGAATAGACTGCTTTTGCATCAAGAGCTTGTCTCTTGATTATCTCTTCCTGAGTCATTTCGCTAGACTCAATAGTGTCTTTTCCTCTTTCTGAAACAGGTGCGGCTTTAGGAATGATTTATTTTTCTACAACATCCCATTCTAGAGGATCTTTTGATCTTAGGAACGCCTTCATTCTGTTTTTCCATATGTTGTAGTAATTTCCATTAAAGTAAGGCGGTCTGGTATTGTTTTGCCCTTCTACCAGCCCTGGAGCCAACATACTAGCCATGGATCTTTAACTCCGAAGTAAAACACTTCAAACAAAGTGAGTACACGAGCTTTGATACCAATTGATATAGCTAATATAACCACCTAGAAGGGGGTGAATAGGTGCACAAATAATTTATCGAGGGGATAAGTACACTAATGGTGCCATAAGTTGTGTACGGCGTTCACTTTGGTGCCAAAAGTTTCTGTCGGATCACTTAAGTGCCAAATTGGAGGAAAAACGCTCACTTTGGTGCCACAGGCGAAAGATTCCGGCCTCCGGCGAAAGATTCCGGCCAAAATGATTTTTTTTTTTAAAAAATTGATAAGCCTTTAAATGACATCGTTTTCGGTCCTCCTTAGGAAAACGACATCGTTTTGCCGTCCTACGTGGATGGCTTCATGGAAACGACGCCGTTTAGCTTACATGGGGAAGAAATTAGGGTTTCGGTGAGGTCGAAGCCGTGGCCGTCGTCGGGGTTGAGGTCGGAGTCGGGGTCGAAGTTGCGGCCGCCGAGTGGCCATCATCGAGGTCGGGGTCGAAGCTACGACCATCGAGTGGCCATCGTCGGGGTCGGGGTCGGGGTTTGAGCCACGGCCATCGTCGCGGTCGGGGTCGAGGTCGAGGTCGGAGCTACGGCCGCCAAGTGGCCATCGTCGGGGTCGGGGTCGGGGTCGAGGTCGGAGCCGCTGCCGTTAAGTGGCCATCGTCGGAGTTGGGGTCGAGGTCGGGGTCGAAGCCGTGGCCGCCGAGCGCAAGGACCGTCGAGGACGGCGACGGCCGGAAATTAGGGTTTTGAATTGGGGGAGACACCAAAACGGCGTTGTTTTGGTGTTTGGATGCTGACTCAGCTCTCCGACGAGCCACGTCGGCGTCAAAAATTAATAAAAAAAAGGCCACGTCGGATTTCCGGCCAATTTCGTCGGAGCTGGCACCAAAGTGAGCGTTTTTCAAATTTTTTTGCACTTAAGTGATCCGACGGAAACTTTTGGCACCAAAGTGAGCGCCGTACACAACTTATGGCACCATTAGTGTACTTATCCCATTTATCGAGATACAGAAGTGATTCTAGGCAATCGATAGAAAGGAAGTTCTTTATTGATTAACAAAATGAAGTACGATCAAAGTAAAGAGAGTAAGGAAGAGAAAATTGAACACAAGGTTTATAGTGGTTTGGCTTATTTCAAGTCTACCTCCACTCTTCCGCACTGACAGCCTACCGGCTGGATTTCACTATGAACAAAAGAGAAGTTACAGCACAGCTTTTCCTTGATTCCATAGTATAGATGTTCTACCACACCTCCACAAGGTTTCTCACAAATATAGAGACTTTTTTTTTTTTGTATACAAAGTTTTGCTAAAAAAAATTGTCTAAACAACAAGGAGTTTTAGACTTTAGAATTCTTCTATCGCGCGCACCTCGAACAGCTTAGAACATCTTCCTTATATACTCCTTTACGCCATCATACCCGTTGGCACTTACCAAAGGAATTCCTCCAATCTACCCGTTGGACAGAATCGATTAAGAAGATTATTCGAGCTATTAGAGGAACGTATCGATAGCCCATCAATCTTGTTTGCCCATACAATCAGGATCTCGGTTTCCATAAGTAGAACTTTCCAAGAATATTTAGGCAATCATCAGATCCTTAATCTTCGAGTCAATCTTGATCAATCAAAGAATTCTGTTATGTCTTTTCCAGCCAAGAGATCTTCTCCAGTCGATAAGGTCATATCCTTAATGAAACATCAAGTTCTAGATAACCTTTCTTCAACATATTAGAGATTGTCAATGAGGATAAACTTTGAGTCTTGAGTCTGGCTGTTCGGAGGTCTTTAGACTTTAAATAGCAGAGTTTGCAAGCCTTCAGACTAGACTGATGGAAACGTTTTGTCAGCTTCAAAACACTTCAAGAAGATTTCTTCAATAGATGTCTTGAGCCTGCCAGATGAGGGACTTTCAGTCTGAAACTCTCATGGAAAAGGCTATCCTGACCATTAATGCAAGATTTATAAGGACCACACTATCTCACTGTCATCATGTCAACATGGGTTCGAGTATTCTTGCAAACGGTACAACTTTACCAATGTGAGAGGTCTCTGTTGAAACTGTGATGAAATCTTGGTCAGCGGCTCATCAAAGGGGACCATCAAGGTCGAAGCTGATGGACGAAAAATGTTGCACAATCATCTCCGGGTTTACAAGTCAAGAACCCTGCGAAAAGAGATAGAGTAATCTTACTTGTACTTCTTCGAGCGATACTTATGAACATATGAAATCCCACGTTAATTGAAGTGCCCCTAGTCTGAAGAGACTTTTACAATGGGAATGTAACATAGACTTAGCTCACATGAAAGAGGGTGAGAGTTCGTGACTGTCTCGACGTTTGTCACTGGTCTTTTTTTTCTCACTGTTAAATAGAGGCTCTATGGATCACAACATCAACTTTTTCTTGGCTATATTTTTGACTGGGGGCCATTGGCCTTGCTTTTACCAGGCACACTGCTTTTTTCATGCCCCTATTTTTTATTCCAGTTCTTCATTCATGGGCATTGACCTTGCTTTTTACCAGGTACATTGCTTTTTTCTTTTCTTTTTATGCCCTGCTTTTCATTCTTGTTGTCGGAGGAACTGGCCTAAGCAAGTTTAATTGAAGCACCGTTATTAGACTCTTGAGTCTTCATCTTCAACCGGCGCTTAGGCTATGGCAATAACTTACGCTTTGTCTCAATGTGAGGGTAAAATTACAGACTTACTTGGGTTGTACAATGAATACAAGTGCGTAAAGAAAGAATTGCTCTTCATCATTTTATGGCACTTAAATTAACGTGAGAGTTCATATGTAATAAGGACACCCAAAGATTGATGCAAATGTGAGCAAGAAAATTTCTATCTCTCTTCTCACCTTGTGATGCTGCTTCGCTTCTAATCTGCCCCGGTGTAGGGGTTGTTCTTGATGGGGGTAGGACATAAATCTCACCAGTGTATGGGGCTCAATTGGGTGAGCGATGGAATGCCTCTCACTATTTTGGTTATCGTACCATTCGCGAGAGAACTCTTTACCCTGCAGTCATGGAATTTTCTACACTCATCTTACAAGTGTATAGATAGGGGACTATGTGTAGGATATGGCTTGCATTTCATCATTTTGACGCGCCTCATCCAGCATGATCGATTAATCTTGTATTCTTTATTTAGCTGTCTATTCTAATAATCCTTAATGGAATCAGTGATTTAGATAAACAAAATCATCATGTGAAATCCATTTGGAAAAGGCATGCAGCATTTTAAATGTGATGGAGTTTGCACTCTCAGAACAAATGAATGGTTTTGGCTAAAAAAGACCTTCTTGGTAGCTTTAAGGGTCAACATAATAGTATTGTTAAATTTTGAACATCAAAAGGGTTATTCACAAAGGGGTGTCAATGGTTGTCCCTATTGATTAGGGATATGACACATGAGTGATTAGCCAAGGATTGAGAATATGATCGGGCATCTCTGCTTTTGCCCCTGTAGAAGAGAAGTAGATCAATTAGTCTAGCCAAAATCAAATGTGAGTTGAGGCCTAAAGATTTTCTGTCATTTGCTTTGATGATACTTTGTTTGGGAAAGCTTATCAAAGTCTGACATGCCTTTAATTGATTTGTTATCCTTGTTTTTGACAGTCAGGTGATCCTGCAACAAACAAGAGGGAACGTGTTAGTCACAAATTTTTTGGAAGTCAAATAACTAGAAGCGATACAACATTACCCTTCCCTGGTTTGCAAACGATTAAGTGGACCTGGAGTACAAAGGAGGACATGAAGTCTCGTGTCTTCCACTTCCTTAGGTCAATTATTCTTCTTAATTGGCTTATGGATGGCATGTCCCTTTACACAAAGTTAAGTGAATTCGATGCATGTCACTTCTGTATACTAGCTTGGCCAGTATTAATTTGTCAAATCTAACCATTGAGTTTGATTCTTGAGTTGTGATGCTCCATGTCAAATAGAGAAAATATGTTAAAAGCGGGTTCATATAGTGGGAGTATTGGAAACGATACCAAATTACCCTTCTCCAGAGTTTGTATGTGCTAACTCCTAAAGATATTTGAATGTCAATGATGGCCCTTTTATCTTGGCATAGTTCAATGTATCCTTCAGTTGGCCTTCCTCATTTGTGACCATGTATGCATGATTGCTGGTCGTTGATTCATCTTCAACGCCTTCCTTCTATGAAATTTCTCCTTCTATCTTTAACTATAGTATCATTAGCAGCATTGAGCAAAGTCATGTACTTCAAGCTTCTATAGAATCTGAGATGGACAATCAAAACCTCCAATTCTCTGATGGCAATTACTTCTTGAGAGAGCATGCGTCTGAATAGGAAGTTAGGTTTCTAGGTCCTCATTTTGAATAGGGGCTAGAGACCGCTTCAACTGTCTAGATTTCTTCCCCATTGACAGTAGCCAATTCAAAGAAAGAGAAAAAATCCCTTCCTTGTGCTTCTGGGTTTGTCGAAGCTGGAAGTCCTGTTGATGAAACCACATCGTCTAGTTGCTCAGGCACATTATGGGGAAATGATATTGCTCTAGCTTGTGAAGGAGTTGGGCAGGAGAGAGGTGGAGTGCACAGAGCTCTTACAGACGGCTTGATTTTCAACCGTATGCCTATACCTATTACGTCTTATCTTCCGTTTCCTGTAAATAGAAGAGAGATGACATAATTTCCAAATTATATTAAGAGAATAAGACTTACCCTCTTTTGGTGTACGATGATTCTTTCTATTTGCCCCTGTTTTCTTGGCAGGGTATCTTTGAATTTGGCGAGTTCACCTAATGTGCTTGCTTCAAATGCCCCCTGTCACACTAAGTCAAATGGGACAGGAATGATCTTCTGAGACATGAAGTGAGTGAGTTAGAAAGACAAACGCGCTTAAATTTATCATCTTGTTTTGACAAAAGCTTTTGGGTGATGAAATATTCTTTATTTTCAAAATAGGTCTTTGAGGGAGAAAAATGCATGAGGAAGCCTAGCCATCAGTATTCTCCTTGGATAATATTTTCTTTTCATGGTTGGATAACATCACTTGGTTGGTTTGGAGTACTGCCTCATGCTCCTAAAACAAAATATTAGAACTGTACAATCGAGTACTTGGAATGGAAAATACAACAGTAACACACTAGACAAGATAAGAAACATGAAATTATAAAAACAAGTAAAACCCATGAAAGCTTCTGTGTAAAAGAGTGCTTTGATAGTGTTGGTTCTGAACTCAAGCGCCTTTGAGTTCCTCGCCTCTAGTAGACTCAAAGTATTCGCATGAGAGGATCACTTCATTGAAGCTATGGAAGTGCAACCCATGCAACCAACAACGATGCTTACGAGGTAAAGCCCCTATGAATAGCTTTATCATTTCTTCTTCGGCCAGTTGAGGGTAAATTTGCATCATAAAAGCCTCCCATCTCCTTGCATACGCTCGGAAATCCTCAATTGGTCTTCTTCTGAAGTGAACCAAGTTCTAACAAGGCACTTCAATCCCAATCTGGATTTGATACTGAAGTAGGAATGCAGAAGACAACTCATTCTAATTTCTCATGAGGTAGATGTCTATTGTGATGTACCATTGTAATGTAGACCCCATAAGACTTTCTTGAAAGGCCTGAGTTGCAAATGACATCGGGCTATAGTACCGACTCATTTCAGTGTGGAGGTATTGCAAATAAGCCACGGGACAAGTTGTGCCATTATACTTACGGAGATTAGGTATCCACATCTCTCCAGGGGTCATGATCCTATGAGTGCAAGAAGAGCTTGATGTATCCTGGTTAGGCCACTGGTTTTCCCACTGCATATTCATTGTAGTGGTGAATTTTTCTGTTTCAGAAAAGTTGGATTCTACCGAGATTACCCCATTGCTTTCTTCTTGGTCAAAATTTCCGAATGAGGATGAAGTATTGAAGCTATCCTCATGGTCAGAGGATGAGCTTAGTACTTCGTTAGGATCATATCGGATAAAGACATATGCTTCCTCTTCTGACGGATCTTCATCCCCGGATGAGAGTAGAAAATAGTTATACGATGAATCGTCAGTTTCATTGTCGAAATAACGTTGGAAGTCCTTGGGATTGTATTCTAGGGTCGGGAAGTCTTTAGGGTTGTACTCTAGAGGATGGTGGCCTTCAAAGCTGTATTCTTGGGAATGCTCGAAGCTTTGGTGCGGTGGCTCGTCGGTAGATGCTGAATCGATCTGCTTAGGCTTTCTTTTCTTGGCTTCTGGTCCAGACCTTTTAAGTAAGGCCCTTCGTTTTGCTAACTTGATTCTATGAAGAGAAGTGAGAGACATTAGAGTTTCACTATCTGATTTACTTTCCAGGTTGATAGGGGTTGGTATTCTTTAGACCCTAACTCTTGGAGTAAGCTTTGGGAGTTATCTAGTTGTGCCCCGCTCTTGAACAGGCTCTGAGTCTATGATCTCGTACAAAGGCTCATTGCCTTTCCTAGTGGGAAATTTTCCAGTAACAGGATGTTGCTCAGCTGCCCATTTATTATGCAAGGCTTCATTGACACGTTTCTCTCTTATCTCAACAACTAACGGCTCCTCGTGCTTCGTGATCATCAGCTCTTCGTAGGGTAAGGTGATGTCAAAGATGATGTCAATATTGCACTCTTGGTGAAAAACATGAATTAGTTTCCTCCAGGTTTTAAGGGGACTAATCTTCTTGACAATGTACCATTGCAAGGCAGGGCTAGTCAAGTTTGATTGGTACGATTGAATCATCCTTCAGACCAGGTAGGCCTGCAAGTAGGTCTTTGGGTGGGAGGTATCAGCATACCTTTTGCATTCAGGTGCTTTGAGCTTTTCAAGGATTTCAATGCCGGCATAATTGGAAAGGTCCATGGGATTCTACCCCTGCAGCTAGTTTAGATTTTTCATGACCCTTTCAAACTATCTATGGTACTGGCTATTTTCTAGCAAATTTGTGGGTGTCATGATGGTGTTTGAGGCAACTATAGAGTTTGGCTCAACTTGAGTGGATTTCATTTGTCTCGAGAGTTGTTGAAGGATAATGGACATCTGTCCTATGCCGCCTTCAATGTTAATGAGGTGATTTTGTACATTATTCTGATCGGGCCCTATTGCATGAGGCCATTCGCGGGCGATTGGTGGCCGGCGATTCATAATTACCTGCTTGTTGCGAAAACAATGAATGAGCACGAAAGTAAACAAAAATTGACCCATGGCAATGGTCTAATTGTTTTTTTATTCATCAAAAGAGGATTTTATAGACCGCGGACTTTTGACATCTAGAACTTGAAATTGAAATGACAGAATAAAATACTAGCTATTAAACAACAGTCTCAAAACTTTCACACTATTAACACTAAGGGGCACATGATTGCCAATTTATATGCGACAGGGAGTCTTGCGATTGCGCATATGCTTGCTTTCTTAGATCGGCTACGAGGTTTGCATCCAGTCCATTCCCAAATCCCTCTCCATGAGCTCTGCTTGCTCGTGCTGGCTGCTCTTGCTGATCGAGTGAGGGACTGATGGCTTTCATTTTGTCGGGATACGATGGTTGTGGATGTAGGACATGGAGCCGTGGTGGGCTTTTTCTTCTCCCTCAAGCCCTTCAGGTACCGCGATCCTTTTGTGATGGCACTTGTTCCATGCTTCCTCAATAATGTCAATCATGTATTCAAAACTTTGATGAGTGAAGAGAAGTGGAGGGACCCTCTTATTGAAAGATGGCGGGATCTCCTGAAGGGCTCCATACTGTCGTGCCACCTTATGTGGGAAATAGGAAGTGGCACTAGTGAGACCGAGTAACGGAATTGGATAGCGGCGCTTGAAAGCAAAACGAGCTCTCTTTTCATAGAACCAACCAGCACACTATTGGAATGCCTCAGGAGCCGGGTCTCTTAGGAAGCTTATCCAATTTAAATAGCTTTGATTGGGAATGTATGGTCCTAAAACCATAAATTTTTGTAATGGATTTTCAAAATCATTTATTTCAGACGATTGCATGAAGCCTCGGAATTCACTTAGGTGAGAAAAGAATCAGACTTGTGTTGACACCTAATTTTGGAAAAATAAAATTGCATTTTGAAAAGAAAAAATAAAAAAAGGGGAAAATTGATTTGATTGATTATGCATGGAAGTTTGAAGTTCGATAAGTATTCAGATTTTGATAAGTGCAGAAACAATTGAAAAATCAAGTGAATAAGAGGCAAGAATTTTGGAAAATGGAAGAAATCTGAGTAGGATCGAGCTGATTGCGAAATCACGTTCCGATTTGCAGGCTTGATTTAATGCAACGAGAAGATAAGAAGTCGAAAATTGCTATACAAATGGCCATCTAAAAATCACTATAAAAGGAGCCATAATTTTTGTGAGGGGGGGGAATATAGAAAAATTTTCAGAGGTGCGAAAAATTGAGAGAGAATTCATGAAAAGGGTGCGGGAGAAAGTAAAAAAAAAAAGGGGCTTTCTCTCTCATCTGCCTTGGTCAAAGAGAAGGTCTTTTCCCTTTTCTTTCCCTGACAAGAAAAGGGAAAAGTCAGTTGCAAAACAGAGAAAGAGGAGAGAGAAGATCAGTGAGTGACGTGAGGTGAGAGAAAAGAAAAAGAAAAAGAAAAAGAAAAACAGGTTACTGTTTGTCTTCCTCGCGCGAACGCTCGTGCCCTGCCAGTCTCCTTCCACCACGCACCCGCCAACCACTGCAGGCTCGCGATCCGAAGCCCGCTTGCCGCTGCGCCACCATGAGCACCGTCACCGCGCCATCGCGACAGCAACCACCTTTCGACCCGACGACCGTGCTCTTGCCCAGCCGACGCCGGAGCTCCGAAGCCCGCCGCTCCCGAACTCGTCGCGCCACCACGTCGCTTGCCTCAGCCCAGCACCCGGTGCTTTCGCTGCCCGTCTCCACTCACTGGACACCGCGCTTGCGCACCCGACGCCGCACCAGCTGCTTGAGGCCTCCTGCCGTCCCTCCTCAGAGAAATCCGATCTGATCTAAGCCTCATTGATGAAGCCTGATGTTCCTTGAGACAAACCAAGCACATTGGCGCCAGCAATTTTCCCACAAGACACTTGCTGCTTCTTGACGAACCCCCGCTCAACATAGAGACGTGAAGGGAACACGATTCGTAAAAGAGAACAGGGAGAGTTCTTTTATGTTTTTGGGTCAATAGGTCAACAAAAGAGTGGGGTTTCCTCTGACAAGGTGCATGGAGAGAGCACGTGAAAGAAGAAAAAACTAAAAAAGGCTGGGGTTGTCTTGTTCCAGTGGGGGTCTTCAAGCGTGAAGTGCAACTTCAACACCCGCGGTCGCCGATCCATCATTTACCGCCACCGGCGCCTGCAGCACTCCTTGCTGTTCCGTTCAACGTCCTCCGCGCCTCTACCGAGCACCACCCAGCGACCCATGGTCCAGCTCCGCCTCCGCCGCTGCTCCAAGCTCGAGCCCCTCCCGTCGTCGTCCGTCCGCCAGCTCCCGCCGGAGCCCCAACGCCGGCCACCATCCGTCCGGCGCCATCGACGCTGCTGCAAGCCCTCTTTCTTTAGGTGGTTTAGCTTTTTTTTTTTTTTTATCTCATTTTAGTTTATCTATTTAAGTTGTAATGTTGGACGTTAATATTTGTGAATTTAGTATGCATTATCCGTAGGGATTTTGTCCGAAATTAATATAATTATTAATTTGACCCAAGAGACATCGATCATTTTTCTAGTTATTTTTAATTTTTGGGCTTTTTGGTAGAATCTTAATTGTTAAATCATAATAATTATTTAATTTGGTCCGTAAGACTTCGGACCAGATTTTTTAATTATTTTAAGTTGTTGTGATGATTGGGGTTAGAATAATTGTTAATTTAACCGTGAGACGTCAGTTATTTTTTCAATTATTTTGATCCTTTATTTAGTGATTATATTAATTGTTTAGATTAATCCTTGTTTAACAATTATTCAACTTAAAAAAAAATAAAAAAAAAAAAACTAAAAAATCAAAAATCAAAATATTCAAAAAAATTTGCATGAGCATATAGGACATTAAGGTTTAATATAATAGGCACGTAGGTTTAATTAATCAAATTTTTAGGATTATATTTCTAGGATTGCATTTTTAGATAATATTTTTAGGACTGCATTTTTAGATATATATTTTTTTAAAGTTAGGATTAGACTTAAATAGCCTTTTTAGAGTCTTGATTAGCACATTTTCATATTCTCATCCTTTTTTTAAAATAAAAAAATAAAAAATAGTTTTCCTAAGACAGGATAGGGTTTAAGTCAAATTAATCCCTAAAATAAATTAGAAAATTATCCCTTTTTAGATAGATTAATTAGGATCTTTATAAATTCTGAATTTCAATAAAAAAAATCCAAAAATGCTAGGTGTATGTTAACTAGTTTGCATAATAGGATTATTTAATCAGAGCTTGTTAATTAGTGAAATTAGGTCATGAGGTGCATAATAATTAGTTTGCATAATAGGCCCATTTAATTAAAATTTTCATCTTAATAAGATTAAGTCATTTAGTTTAAAAATGCATTTTCATAAAAGAATTCTAATTTTTAAAGAAAACCTAAAAAAAAAAAAAAAATGATTGCTTGCTTTGTGTGATGCAATTTATTATTTGAATGTTTTAATAATGAATGAGCACCCGTGTGGTCACCATTTGCATGATAGTAATTTAGGTTAAAATAAATCAGCTGCTTGCAAAAACATTTTGAAAAATTAAAAAGAAATGGTACCGAAAAGGCATTAGAAAAATCTAGTGTAACCAAGTCCCCGTACCCTCAGTCTCTGGTTCGTAGGAGTAAAATAAATCTCCCTTTATTTTACTTAGGTGTCTAATCGACTTACCATAAACTGATTAATGGCGACTCCTAATTAATAATTTTTTGCATGTTAAATGTTTGAACCTTAAGTCACGAATTGGTATGGGCTTGGGAGAGCCCGAGCTAAGTTTAAAAGCTTAGCAATCCATTAACCTAGTTTTAGGTTGTGCACCCGGAAAATAGGTCGCGACAACTTGTAAAATTTCCGGAGAGACCCGCATGATTTTCTCTGTGTTTTCTTTAAAACGATTAAAAGACAAAAATGTTTCGGTTAAAATCATGTTGACATAATTTTGCCCCCTCGAGATCTGATCAACTATCCATGCCATCTTAGGGCTTATGACATTTCTTTGATGGGGGAAAATGATGAACCCAAAAAAGGCTAGGAGGAAAATCTCGCTTTTTTGGGTTATAGGTTGATTTTGAAAACAGGCATTTATGAATTCTAGTGGGCAGGTATTATAGTTGTTTTCAAGAATTTGTCTCATGACATGGATTTCAGTTCCTAAAAGTTGCGCTAACCTGTGCCACGGGAGGGCGCTTGTCGATGGCCTAATAAGCTTTTTCTTGAGAGGCAATTCAGTGATGATGCTGTATTCTTCTAGAGCTAGGGTTAGCTCAAACCCACTAAACATAAAAGTAGTCGTCTTTAAGCACCAGAAATTTGCCATGGCCTGTATGACTTCATGATGAACAATGATTTTAATCAACGATAGGAGATGACCAATTTTGGCTTTCATGTGCTCTTGGGCAAGCTGATCCAATTGACCCCACCATCTAAAGAGTTCCGCCTTAAGAGCAGGAATGAACTGGATATCGTCTTTCCCCATCGCACATAAAATGGAACTTGAAAACTTATCCTAAATTGCCATGAGCCAAATAAAAAGACTGAGTAAAAGTAAAGAAATCACTTTGCTTTTAAGTAAAATGGCAAGCATAAAGACATACAGACGGGACGTGCGGCTCGATTTCTAACTCAGAAGGCTTGATGAAATTAAAAGGGTATCCGTCTGTCGCAGTCTCGTGTTAGTAGCATACCGCTCTACATCACAGTCTCACGTTCAAGGTCGTATCTTGTTTAACACCATCCTAGAAATCCTAGGGTGGCCAGGTATCCGCCTGTCGCAGTCTCGTGTAGTGTTAAAATAGTAAAACATGCACAGGAGTTTATAATCACAAGATAATCCATTGTAAGCAAAATTAAAATAAATTTCTAGGTTTTTGACTTGCATAAAGAAAAAAACCTAAGTTAGTAAAGAATTTAAACAAGACAAAAATGGCCTAAGTCCTCAAAAATGTCCCTAGCGGAGTCGCCAAGCTGTCGCTACCTCTTTTTTTCGGTGCTCGCAATTAGGCACGAGCGCCTAAGGAGGCTAATGGCTCGGCTGAAATTAGTTATGCCCGGACTCTCCCAAGTCCACCAATTCACGAACTTAATAGTCTGAGTTTTTAACCTGTAAATTAATTTTTAAAATTGTGTCGCCATTAATCGATTTGGGGTGGGTTGATTAGAAACCCAAGTGAAATATCAGGAGAAATACTCACTCCTGCGCAACCAGAGAAATTAGAATCGGGGACTTGATTACACTAGTTAATCATTAATGCCCTTTCGGTACTTAATCTTGTTTAAACCCTAATACTTTTTGGATTCCATTCTTTGCATGTCATTGCATGTTAGGGTTGCATGTTTATCAATTATAGGTAGATAATCTCTCCTAGATAAATCGCATGTTTTTGTTAGGAAAATAAAAATGCTCATGTCATATAGAATTAGGTTCATGAAATGCACATAATTTATTGATTGTTGTTAGGTTCATTTCTAATGAAATTGCCCGTCATTAGATTAGGTTATTTAATAAATGTCACGTGACATATAGCTTGCATATTAAATTGCATGTTACATGTCATTTTAGTTGAAATAATTTTGTACGTCATTGCATTGCATTGCACGTCATTAGAATTAAGTCATTTTGGTTAATTTAGATTGCATATTTAATTATTGCATGTTCATTAAGAAATCAAAAAAATTTTCATTCATTCATATAGTTTAGGACATGTTGCCATGCCATATCATTTCATATTAAATTAAAAGCATTGCATGATTCTCATTAAATAAGTGAAAATGAAAAAAAGAAATTGCGTGTTAATTAGAAACCATATCTAGGATTGTTGATGTGGATTTTAATTTAACATTGCAGATACTTTCGTTACTTTGAGGTAAGTTCTGCATCATTTAATTGCTTTCTTGGGTGTTAAATTGGTGGTTTGCACACCTGCATGAACACCTCACATGTTAGGGAAATAGATTTAAAATCAATCCAAATTGTTTGCCAAACATTTTTCAAAATAAAAAGAAAGGTATCGAAAGGGCGTTAGAGAAATCTAACGTCACCAAGTCCCCGTACCCTTAGTCTCTGATTCGTAGGAGTAAAATAAATCTCCCGTTACTTTACTAGGGTTTCTAATTGACCCACCAAAAAATAGATTAGTGGCGACTCCTAGTTAAAATTCAATTGCATGTTAACAATTCAAACCTAAGTCGCGAATTGGTATGGGCTTGGGAGAGCTTGAGTTAAGTCTAGGCTTAACAATCCATTAGCCAAACCCTTGGTGGTTCACCCATGAAAATTTGGTCACGACAAAATGTTTATAACTCAATTAGTATAATTAAAAGATTTAGGATTAAATTAATTAAAATGTAACGGATTTACAATTTTTTGGGATAATTTTTCCTTGGATACGGTGGTCCACAAACATCCAAGAAAGAAGAAAAGTGACCAACTTCTGTTCCAACCCCCACAAAATCTCATGAAGCAAACCCCATCCGAAAGATCCATTGATTGACGTATGTGAAGAGTGAGTGCCTGTTGAGGTATTGAGAGAGTAGTATGGATGATGAGCACCATAACTTGACTTCAAACGTCGAGTCAAGATAGAGAAATGTTAAATTAATATCTTGAGTTTGAATTTGGATAACGATTTGTTAGCCGAACTTATTGATAAAGATTTCCCAAGCAGATTTCAAATCGGATGAGGTTCTTCTTTTGTTGGACTCCTTATAGCTACACAAAGGATGAAATAAAATGAAAAAAAAAAAAGGAGCAAAGATTTCTTCTTTTATCTGTAGGAGCCAAGTCCCTGAAGGTTATACACGATGGGGGCCCAGAGTCAAGTTGTTGACTTCTAGGCACAATATATATAAGGTGCGGGTTCTTTTCTTTATGAGCAGCCATATAAAAAAAGGAAAACCTAAAGAGCTGCAAAATGCTAGGGAGCATTGCGCACAATAAGAACAAAGAACACTGAGCCATACGAAACAAGAACAAGCATATGAATTCTTGTTTGCGGCATACGCAAGAGCATTTTGCTTGAGCTTGAACATGTGGTAATTTTGTGCCATGAGTTTACACTCAAGTGAGTTATTTATTTGTAAACACTTTAAGTTTAAGATTAAATCTAGGTACATGAAACAATTGAGCATATGAATGATTGTAAATTTTGATTCTTCAACTACAGTGAATTATTTGTTATTGGCTCTCATTGTGGACATAGGCAATTAACCTAGACCTTGAAGATAATCTTGTATGCAAAGTTGCATAGGCTTATGGAAGATACTAATCCAATCTTTTTGAGTTTTGAACTTTTGGAATGAGTGAAATTAGGGTTTTATTCTTGTTTAGGTCTAAACAGCCCGATCCCACAAAATCATCTACCAATTTTAAAATATCCAAGTAAATCTCCGGCCAATGATACTAAAAAAGTTGTCTAATCATTCCATCAGGTTCCAATGCTTTCACTACTCCTAACTAGAAGACAGCTTCTTTAACCTCTTATAAGATAACTTTTGCTGTTAAAGCATTGTTTATGTCCTCTCTGACCCAACAAGGACATCGATCAATAATGGGCTGAAAGTTTCAAGGGCCAACATAGGCTCTAGTTTCTTTACCAAATAGTTTCTAGTTACTTTTCCCACTAAACAATATTCACATATAGGTAGATTAACATTAGCGAGTAATCCTAAAAGGCATTCTCTAGCTAACTTTGCATTTTTTGTAATCTAATGTGACCTAATCTAGCATATCAAGTACTTGCATCAATCTCAACATTACTAGAATATGCAATTAAAGAAAAACAACTATCAACATTAACATTGTACATATCATAGTTAATGTCTAATACCATAAAACCATTTAATACATGACTAGAATCATAATAAACTGTTCTAAACAAAATGTCAACATAATCACCATGGAAATCTAATACATAACTTAGGCTAAGAAGAACAAATACGGAGATCAATTTCCCTTGAATATCTAGAGTATAGAGGATGTCATGTATGAATATTCTTCAACCACTACGTAAAATTAATTTACATGTGCCAATACCTTTCACTTCAACTCTTGAGTTATTCTCAACCCTAAAATAATTGTCAAGCCTTTTTGTTTGTTATAGTTGTCCAAAAAGTTCTCAACCTATCTAATTTAGCCCTAAACATTTTGATTTTGCGAATTAAGTCCTAAGTCTTTTTCATAATTTGTTTCAAATAGAAAAGACATATTCTATATATACCATACTATTCTATATATTTTAATTTTAGTTAACATAATATAACTAACTTTAAAAAAAAAAGCCAAATCAAATTCTATATTTTGAATTTGAAATCTTTTTGCATTAAATTGGAATAGATAATCTCTTAACTATCCCATCAAATAAGTGGAAGATTCATTAAATTCTGAAATGTTAACTATAATGTGATGTGGTTCCAATGTTAATAAAAAAAGTAACCCACCCAATGGTATTTAACATCCAGAAAACTGCCAAATAAAATGTATCCCAAGCAGAAATATCACAAGTACTATGTCATCTGGACCATCACAAGGAAAACTATAACTGAAATCCTTTTTATTTGGCATTACCTTTGAACCACATGCAGCTAAAGCACCTTTTATTAAGATCAACGTAGTTTGTATGTAAACCTAAAGCATTCACATGATAAACCAAGAAGTCTCCAAGACCAATTGTTAAGAGCAGTATCAGAAAACATATCGTGGGGTTGCCCTAAAGCGCTCATGGTCTCATCATGAATCTACAAACCAAAATTGTGAAAGCCTAGAAATATACATACACAATTGAGATGTGATATGATTGCATCACAATACCTAAGGACACGATCTAATAGATCATTGTATCAAGTAGTTGGATCATAATCTCTTACCATAAAAATAGTTGTATTTGCGGCAGCACCAACTATGAGAAATCCGCCACCCTTTCTTTGCTATAGTTGATAATAATCATTTTTTTTTTGGACAATGCATATATAGAAAGCTTGTCTTTTTTCTAGTAATATTTTTGAGTATTTACTAGCGGATTTACCAATTAAGTCTATCTGGCTAATTTGAATAAAAAATCATTGACATAAATATGGGCTTCCTAAGCAAAGCATGGCCAGCATTCACGTAAACAATTTTTAATTTTTTTTGAATTTTCTAATACTTTTCTTTTCTTTTCTTTCTTTTCGTTTGTTTCTTTTTGGTTCAAAGGGCCCTCAGCCACTGGTTGAGGGGTGGTGACCTTTGCAGACCATTGACCGAGGGTCAGCAACCCCCATTGACCCTTGGGTGGGAGCCCCCACACCTTAGCATGCCCTCGCTATGGCCGACAAGGGCCTAAGCAAGGATTGCCATACACTTGTCTCATAATATTTGGCAAGGGCTCATAAGTGCTCATTGGCTGCAGTGAGGGCTTCGTGGCCCTCACCTAGGGGCGGCAGGGGCTGTCGACCCTCGACAAGTGGCCAGTGAAGGTTGCTAGCCACGTCAGCCCTTTGAACCAAAAAAGGAAAAGAAAAAGAAAAAGAAAAAGAAACAAAAAAAGAAAAAGAAACAGAAAAAGAAAGAAAATGAAATGAAAATGAAAAAAAATTGAAAGGTCATTAAAATTTGCCCATGTCAAAGAGCCGATTGAATTGTGATGTTCGCTATTTCAGGCCAAAATTACCCAAATAGATTTAATTTCCAAAACTTGAAAAGGTTTATGACTTAATTAGCAAAAAAAAAAAAAAATTCAAGCTGAATTGGTAAAATTGCAACATGCTCAAGATTTTTTGAACAATTTTCCCCCTTTTTGACAAATTTTCCCCCGATTTGCTAATCCCTACAAGTAACTTAAATGTAAATGCTAAAGAGAACTTATTCTTATGTAGTTGCACTTGTTGATTAATATTCTAATTGTTAATGGAGTTTAGGGTGTGTTTGTTTCAAAAAAAAAATTTAAGATCTAGAAAATATTTTTCGAAAAATGATTGTTTGTATTGCTTATAAAAATGAATGAATAAATAAATAATTTCATTATCCAAAAAAATAATTAATCATAAATCATTATCGACAATAAAAATATTCATCGTTGACTAATTTTTTAAGTGATATAATCAATCTTTTTTTTTTCTTTTCTTTCTTTTCGTTTGTTTCTTTTTGGTTCAAAGGGCCCTCAGCCATTGGTTGAGGGGTGGTGACCTTTGCAGACCATTGACCGAGGGTTAGCAACCCCCATTGACCCTTGGGTGGGAGCCCCCACACCTTAGCATGCCCTCGCTATGGCCGACAAGGGCCTAAGCAAGGATTGCCATACACTTGTCTCATAATATTTGGCAAGGGCTCATAAGTGCTCATTGGCTGCGTGAGGGCTTCGTGGCCCTCACCTAGGGGGCGGGGGTGTCGACCCTCGACAAGTGGCCAGTGAAGGTTGCTAGCCACGTCAGCCCTTTGAACTAAAAAAGGAAAAGAAAAAGGAAAAGAAAAAGAAACAGAAAAAAAAGAAAGAAAAGAAAAAGAAAGAAAATGAAATGAAAATGAAAAAAATTGAAAGGTCATTAAAATTTGCCCATGTCAAAGAGCCGATTGAATTGTGATGTCCGCTATTTCAGGCCAAAATTACCCAAATAGATTTAATTTCCAAAACTTGAAAAGGTTTATGACTTAATTAGCAAAAAAAAAAAAAAAAAAAATTCAAGCTGAATTGGTAAAATTGAAACATGTTCAAGATTTTTTGAACAATTTTCCCCCTTTTTGACAAATTTTCCCCTGATTTGCTAATCCTTGCAAGTAACTTAAATGTAAATGATAAAGAGAACTTATTCTTATGTAGTTGCACTTGTTGATTAATATTCTAATTGTTAATGGAGTTTAGGGTGTGTTTGTTTCACAAAAAATTTAAGATCTAGAAAATATTTTTCGAAAATGATTGTTTGTATTGCTTATAAAAATGAATGAATAAATAAATAATTTCATTATCCAAAAAAATAATTAATCATAAATCATTATCGACAATAAAAATATTCATCGTTGACTAATTTTTTAAGTGATATAATCAATCTTTTTTTTTTTTTTTTTTTCAAATCTTAAGTTTTCAACAAATTAATATTCAAATTAATAGCATTTTCCTTTTCATTTTGTTCTTGGTTTTATCTTTTTTTTGAATAAAATTCCAATGTCTTCTAACAACTCTTGCGATCAATGTTTAGGGTGTTTTAGTTTGAGTGAAAGAATTTTTTTTTCTACTCATTAGTTTTCAAGACTCTCACTTATCTGATTTACTGAAAATAATCGGTCAATGGAAAGATATTTATGGTCAAAGAAATATGCATGTTTAAAGTTAGGAAAATAAAGTCTCTAATATGAAAAAGTGAAAAATATTTTTCTAAAAAACAGTTAGCATTTTTCTTTATTATGAAGTAATCCTCGAAACAAAAAAGGCCCAAGCTCCTCTAATGCCTTCTCTTGTAAGATAATATATGATAGGATATTACTAATTAAAAGAGATAAATGTTTATCCAAACTCCAAAGAAAATTACAGAAAAATTGGGGAAGCGACTGATTGAAATCCTAAAGGAGTTGTTACACAAAGTGGAATTCACTTGATAGGTCCAACCAGATAGAAAAAAATTGCATACCAATTACAAACAAATCACAATGGAGAGACTGGCTTTCCCTTATATTACTTTGGATCGAATTATAGATTCATTCGAGCATATGGAGTTGGCGCAATATGTCTCAAAAAGGAGGGGCGTATAACATGCCGTATAGATGCGTGATTTTGCTAAATCTCACACATGTATGAAGTACAAAGATGATTCCTGTCATTACCCATAACGCGAAATGGCGAAGCTAATGAAGATTCTTCTCTTGATTCAATCCTTTTAACTGGGAAACAACTCAAGTGCTCACCCATAGACGAAGCTTTACTGTTCAGGTTTAAGAAAACTTCCTTAGCACCATCAATCATTCCCTCGAACCTCTAGTCTTCAACTTACCGAGCTAGCCAACGAAAAGTAGACAAATCACTGAAATGGGTGCCAAAAATGAATAGCGAGATACGAGTAATCCGAAAGTCAATGGAAAATCCACCTTCTCAGCATTGAACCAAATCATATATTTCCTACCAACTACCAAGCAAAAAGTTCATTGAAAAACTATGTTACTTTACCAAGCAAACCCTTAATCGTGCAAAGGCCGAATCATCTATACTTGACAAAGAAATTCGAGTTGCAGATCCATGGGGCCATATTGGGGAGGTACCATCTCCGTGTATCCTTTATTGCATACGTTTCCAACCCTCTTTCTTAGCGATGGACCCCCATACTTCCTCATTTTTCTCTTTTAGTATAATACTTCATAGCTAGGTCCAAAAAGGATCAGCGGTACCTATCAACCCCCGCTTATATAATAAAACATAAAGCTTAAATGTTAGTTTCAGTGTACTGATCTACTCCAGATACATTGCAATGCTTATGTTTCATTGTTTCTGACGCATATGGCTCGCCAAACTCTATATTGTTTTGTGCTTCAAGCCTAGCCTCGAATGACTATAAATAAACAATGTCATATGCCAGGCAATTAATAACCTAACCTTCTAGGGAAAGTGCAAAACCAGCAAGAAAATGGGTGCTATAGAAAGCCTTTAATCGTACGTAGGGGAAAGCTTCAACCACCGTTATGAATAATGTCAAAATTAAAACCCACATAGAGGCCCTATCCTTCCCCACAATCCACATACACACTGGAATCCACCAAGCAATTCATGCCAACGTTTATATAAACTATGCTGCAAAATGAAGACCAAGCACCATAAATCAAGGGTACCCTTTCTTCTCTTGAATAAACATGAATTAAGGGGACATAAACGGTGCCAAAGTGAGAAGACCCGATACGGGAAAAACATGAGAACGCCTCGATTAGGTTTTCTCTGCTGAGTAGTAGATTAAAAG
This sequence comes from Eucalyptus victrix, assembly GCA_016097545.1. Classification (NCBI taxonomy): domain Eukaryota; kingdom Viridiplantae; phylum Streptophyta; class Magnoliopsida; order Myrtales; family Myrtaceae; genus Eucalyptus; species Eucalyptus victrix. The sequence goes on from CM027842.1 coordinate 53,902,222, forward strand.
CCCGTCAACGAAAGATTATCTAGCGCTGAGAGGTCTACTTTCTACAGCTATGAAAGTAAGGGTACGTACGAAACATGAAGCTTCTTTTTACATCATTATGTCTTTTTTCTTTTGACCTGGAAACCGCCAAAAACGAAGCAAGAACAATGGCGTTGCTTAGTCCACCGATACCTATGACTTTGAGGAAAGTATACAGATGAATCTGTCGCCCATAGTTATACCGATTCTTCAAATTCAAGGCATGCCACCACTTGTCCACCTGTCAGATTTTCTTTCTACTGTTCGCTGATATTAATGCCAAAATGGCAAAAAGAAAGTTTTTAAGAGGCGGAAAACCAGCCCCCACTTGCTGGGTCCGACCTCGTGCGCTCCGTCTCTTCTTCTGATCGATTCTTCTTCATCGACCAATGACCTTGTACTAATCGATTTGTTCCTTTCCTATGGGTCTTTATTAGTTTCGTTCATTTTTCCCTTTCTGATTTTATTTTTCTGTAATCTTGATCCATGTTTGCCAATTGATGTGTTCTCAGATATTGTTGCTCCAAGGCACGCCAGTGCTCATTCTTGGCGTGAAAGTGGAGGAACTTGAGAAGCTTTTTTTTTTTTTTTTCGTCTCTTTTTTATTTTTTGGGTAAAGTTTTTTCGCCTCTCTTTTTGATGTAGGAGTGTGGAAGAAAGAAAAGCTCATATATGCTCTCGATGAAAAGCAAAGAAAGAAGATCCTAGAATGCATCGATCCATCGTAGACCCTAAATTTCCTCGCAGAATGATTTCCCACTATCAGCAAAACAAAAACCCTTAAAAGAAGCCCCCTTCGTAATTTTCGCAAAAACTGTTAGTTTTTCCAAGTAAGTGTTGACACCTCAATTTCAATTAGGTTAATTTTCTTTTATTAAGTTTTTATTTTATTTTGTCATTTCGGATAATAAATAAACAAATAACAAATAAAAACAACAAAACAAAGAAAAACAAATAAAGAAAAGCAAAAAGCAAAAAGCACCAGCTCCCTTGTTTTTTTCCCACGTGGGTCCGCGCAACTTGGCCCCACCCCTTTCTTTCCTTCCTTCTTCTTTCTCCTGCCTTCTTCTTCCTCGCTCCTTCTTTCTCCGCCTCTGTAGTTCACGCGCGATGGCCGGCGACGCGCGCGAAGGATGGCCTACGGCCGAGGGGAGTAGGCCGACGTCGGCCGGAGGAGATAAGATTGCAGGCGCCATTAATGTTGAGCGAGCATCGCTGGAAGAGCTCGATGGGACACCGGTTCAGCCGAGCGGAACCGGATGCCGGCAACCGAAGCCCTTCGCCGACCGGATTTCCTTCACCTATAAATAGGTGGCCGCAAGCATCGTCGGAGGGTGTGGCGAGCTCGGAAATCCTTCACTGAGAGACATCGGGAGGGGTTGAAGGGCGAGCGCAAGAGAGAGCTCGAGTCGCGAGCTTGGCCCACCTTCCACCGAGAGACTTCGGGAAGGTAGGCGGCGAGCGACCTCGAGAAGGTCGATCCGGCCGGTGGAGGCTCGGATCCGGCCGAGTGAGAAGAAGTCAAAGCCGAGGAAGGTCCGGCCGAGATCCGCGACGCCTCGGATCTGGAGTTCTTGTGCCGTACCGCCGCCGACGCCGTTGCTTCGGAAGGTTGCTGTCGCATCCCCCCCCGAAGCCGTCGTTAATCGAAAGGTAAAAGGGCCGTCGCCGTATTCCACCGTCGCCTTCGCCGTTCATCGCATGCGTCGTATGCTGCCGTCGTCGTTGTCTTTGCGATCGCCGTCACCACCGCGCCGTCGCCGCCGTCGCCGCCGCAATACCCCGGTTTCCCCCTCGGCGCCGCGGATTCGCGAACCCTAGGGTTTGCGATTTTCCGGGTCGCCGAGTCGGAGCCGGGTTGGCAAGTCGGGTAGGGTCTCCGCAGTTTTTGGGCGGCGGAAGACCGGGTCGCGATTCGGATCCGGGTCGGGTAGGGTTCGCAGGGAGCCGGGTCGCGGAACGGGTCGTGGACCCGGGTCATCGGGCCGGGCCGGGCGTCTCCGAACGCCCGGCCACGGCGTCGTTTTGAAAAAAAAAAAAAAAAAAAAAAAGAGAAAAGGCCGAAAAATCCGAGTCGGGCCCGCGTTGCGGGCCCGTCCGCGATTGGGTCGCCGGCCCGGGTCGGACCCAACCCGCGGATCCGACCCGGGTCGGTTTTATTTTATTATTTTAATATAAAATAATAAATATTCTATTTTCAAAAAAAAAAAAAAAAAAAAAATCAAAAGTATTTTATTTTCGAAAAAAAAATATAAAAAAATGTTTTAATTTCAGAAAATCGAAAAATATTAAAAATTGTTGAAAAATGTTTTATTTTCTAAAAAAAAATCGAGAAAAATCAAAAAAAAAATAATTTATTTTCTAAAAATATTAAAAAATATTAAAAAATATTTTATTTTCCGAAAAATCAAAAAAAATCAAAAATATTCCATATTTTCCAAAAAAAATGCCAAAAATCCAAAAAAATCCAAAATTTCATAAAAAAGCCAAAAAAATTCAGAAAAAGCCAAAAAGACTTGTATTTCACCAAAAAAAAAAAAAAAAAAAAAAAAAAAAAAAAAAAAAATCCCTTTTGTGTCCAAAAAATTAGAAAATGACTCAAAAAAAAATGTTTTTCCTCCGAAAAATGCATGGAAAATCTCTCAAACATCCAAAAAGCCTTAGGGTTTAAACAAGATTAGGTACCGAAAGGGCATTAGTGATTAACTAGTGTAATCAAGTCCCCGATCCTAATTTCTCGGTTGCGCGGAGCGAGTATTTCTCCGATACTTCGCTTGGGTTTCTAATCGACCCTCTCCAAATCGATTAGTGGCGACTCCATTTTAAAAATTGGTTTATAGGTTAAAAACTCAAACTATTAAAGTCGTGAATTGGTGGACTTGGGAGAGTCCGGGCTTAGTAAATTCAGCCGAGCCATTAGCCTCCTCAGCGTCCGTACCCGCTCGCGGGCGCCGAGAAAAAAGAGGTCGCGACAGCTTGGCGACTCCACTGGGGACTTTGAGGACTTAGGCCATTTAATCTTTGTTTAAACGCTTTTTGACTTGGGTTTTTTTTTTCTTTTGTGCGGGGTAATAGCTTAAAGTTTTTTATTCTGTCAAAATAAAATGTTTTGTGATTATAAACCGCTGTGCATGCTTTACTGTTTTAAACACTACACATGGCACACACAACCCGGCCGCCGGACCTGGGCCGCCATAGGATTTCTAGGATGGTGTTAAGAAAGATACGACCTCGAACGCGAGACTGCGATGTAGAGGTCGCCTTTCTTTTCCCCGAATTTCTTAGCCGAGGTTAGGAGGGTATGCTGCTAACGCGAGACTGCGACTGGCGGATATCTTTTTAATCTCACCAAGCCTTCTGAGTTAGAAATCGAGCCACACGTCCCATCTGTATGTCGTTGTGCTTGCCATTTTCTTTAAAAGCAAAGTAATTTATTTACTTTTACTCAGTCTTTCTGGTTCATGGCAAAATAGGGTCAGGTTGTGTATTTCCCGTTCTTATATGCGATGGGAAGATTTGATATCCAGTTCATTCCTACACCAAAGGAAGAGCTCCTCAGATGGTGGAAGCAGCTAGATCAACTTGGCCAAGAATGCGTCAAAACAAGAATCGGTCATCTCCTCCCATTGCTCCAAATCAATATCCACGGGGTCATGCAAGCGTTGCCACATTTCTGGTGCCCTGAAACATCCACTTTCATGTTTGGCAGATTTGAACTGACTCCGACTTTAGAAGAGTACAGTCTCGCCATAGGAATGCCTCTAGGAAGCGAGCTTGCCACGCCACCAATCGGCATCAACCCTGTGGTTAGTCTATCACGGTTTCTAAAAAATCATTCGGTAAGAGAAATTGTTCAAGCCAACAACAATGCTTTTCCACTTTGTCATCTTTAACCGAGTGCTTTGAAAAACAATCAATGACCCAAAAAGCCAAGATCTTCCTCTTAGCATTCTTTGGTTTTATTATTTTTCCCCATCGAAAGAATGCTATAAATCCTTCAATCACACTGGTGGTAAATCAAGTCATTTTTGGAGCAGGGTATGTAAACATGGTTTTAGCCGAAACATTTTTATCCCTTAATCGTTTCAAGGAAAAAAGAGAAAAAATCATGAGGGCCGCCCCAGAAATTTTACAAATGTGGTTCTTTTCCCATATCAAAGGATTCGGGCACTTCATGCAAATATTTGAAATCAAGGAATTCAAACACCCATTGCAAAAATTTCAAAGCTTGGAAAAATACTCTCCCAACGAGGAATATTCTCGGTGGATTAACTTGCTAAAAAACCCGGTCCCTGAGACATTCCTATGGCGGGCTAAATGGTTCTTTGCAGGAGAGGCACGCTTTGCGCTTAATTATTACAACCCCATCCCGTTGCTGGGCCTCTCCGGAGCTACCTCATATTATCCATATAGGGTGGCTCGTCAATACAGGGTCCTCCAAGAAATCCCGCCACCGCTCAAATCAGGGTTGTTCCGAATCTTTTCACCCGTATGAGACTACAACTACTTGGAGGAGATCCGCATAATTCAGGACGCATGGAGTAGATGTCACACTGAAAAGATCGTCGTGCCCAGAAGGTTAAAAGGACAAGAAAAAGTTCATCATGCATCAACATTCTACATCCTCAACCATGTAATTCCCAAAGAGCTACAACCAGTAATCCCCGATGTAGTTGATAAACTTACCCTGCAAGGGCGAATCGAATCTCTTGAAAAGAGCTTGGAGACAAGCAGGAGACACGTATCGAAGCTAGTACGAAGGAGCAAGCGGCTTCACAAGACTGGAACTTCCCATCGCATATAAAAATGGGCAGTGGGACTTTTAATGTGAATATTTCTAATGTGAATATCTAGGGTCGTTCTAACTGGTGTAAAGAGCTCTTGTTAGCATTGTATAAATCTCCTGTTAATAAATAAGAATGACTCGACCCTTGCCATGAGCCAGTTTTTCATGTGTTTCCCTCATTTATGTTTTCTCCATTTTCTGTGCTACCAGGTAATCACGTCATAGTCACCAAATCCAAAAGCTAGAATGGCCGAAGAAAATGTACCAAGCCGTGTCGAGATTATGGAAAGTGAAATGAAGCAAGTCTTCAATGTGCTTCAGCAACTCTCAAAGCAGATAGATTCCATCCAAGGCAAATTAGCTCCCGCCCCGGCCTCAATCGAAGTATTGTTACCGCAATCGTCTACTCGAGGTGATCAAGGAAGAGATACTGATGATAACATGCCCGAATTAGAAGATGATACGCACCAAATCGTAGTCGAGAAAGCAAAGCCCAAACGGTTTGTCTAAGACCGAACATGACAAACGCCTTGAGAAGCTTGAAGAGAGGCTAAAGCAATTGCAAGGCCTTCAAGATCCTACTCCAAATGAGACCTCTCCATCTACTCTAAGGTCAAAATGCCGGAAAAATTCAAAATGCCTGAGTTCGAGAAGTACGATGGCACGACCTGCCCAAGAGCTCACTTGCAGATGTACTTAGTTCGAATGACCCAAAGACGTTAATAATGAACCTTTAATGATCCAGTTGTTCCAGTCAAGCCTGATAGGTCCCGCCTTGAGATGGTACATAAAAAAGAACATAAACCTCATCGAGACATGGAGTGAAGCAAGTGAAGCATTCCTCAAACAGTACAAATTCATAATGGACATTACCCCTTCTCGCGAGGATCTTGATCGCACGGAAAAGAAAAAGCAAGAATCCTTCAAAGAATATGCCATTAGATGGAGGAATCTCGCCGCCCAGATCAGTCCTGAGCCAACTGACTTTGAATTGAGAAAAATGTTCATCAAAACCCTCCCTTTCGAATACCGCAATCGGATGGTGACTACGATCGCTGAATCATTCAATCAACTCATTCCAGTGGGAGAGCAGATCGAGACGGGTTTAAGGGATGGCTGGTTCACCGAGCGCCCTTGTCGAGAAGGCTCAACATGAAAAAAGATAAAGAATCCTTGATCGATGTCAATGCCACGTACACCGCAAACACCGGTCATCTCCCGACTGTTCGACAAACGCAGGCCGCAACGGACTAATAGCCGTCCACCCCGGCGCTATAACAACCGAAGACAATTCACTCCGCTTCCCGGATCTCCCTCCCGGTTTTGGCAATCCTCCGAAACAAGAGCCTCCTTTCAACTGAGCCAAGACGACCCAATGCTGAAAACTTCTCCAGCTATGACCCGTCCAAAAAATGTGACTATCACATGGGAGAAGTAGGCCATTCAACTGATGAGTGTTTCGTCCTTAAGCATCGAATCCGAACTTGCTGGATACTAAGGCCTTCTCATTCCAAACCGCCAAGCCAAATGTCTAGAGCGATTCGCTCCCCGATCATGCGACAAAGTAAACATGATATTCGGTTACGAAGCCGGTCAAATCAGAATGTCAATGCACATATAGTCGACATCTATCGAGGGCTAGTAGAAACCGGGTATTATCCGGGCAATGAAATACCGCCTTTCGCAATAATGGAGGAAAGGGTATTAAAAATGATAGAGGCCGGAATCATTGTGCACGCCGGCCACGCCAACATAGTTTCTACCATATCCCAAGTCCTCATCAATTGGGAGGAAGAGTTTGCGGCACTAAATGTGGAAAAGGAGAAGAATGATTCCACCTTACCTGAGAGCGTCCTTGAAAGGAAAGGAGCCATTGTTCAAGCATCAACAGCGAAACTTGACTATAGTCATTGAGATTCCCCAACCTTACAAATACAAATACAACAATGCGGTACCATGGTCTTATGACCTTGATGTTGGTTTGGTCACAAGATGCGGGCGAACCTATGCTCAAGCAAATACTCGAGTCCTGCTAAGCCCATCACCGACGAAGATGCCAAGGAGTTTTTGGCCGTAGTTAAGGCCAGCGAATATAATGTGGTGGAACAATTACGAAAATCACCGGCGCAGAGATCTCTCTCTTGGAATTGCTTCGGACATCGTCAAGCACCGAAATCCCTCATGAAAGTATTAAGTGAAGTACATGTCCCGAAACTATTGAGCATGACAAACTCGAGGAATTTGTCGGTACCATCCTTCTAAAGGATCAAATGGCATTTTTCGATGAAGAGATTCCCGAGGAGGGTAGAGGACACACCAAGGGCCTTTACATATCAGTCAAGTGCAACGCATCTCACGTCGCTCGAGTGCTGATTGACAACGGATCTGCTCTTAACATATGTCCATTAGCGACACTCTGTCGCCTTAAAATAGAGAGATCATGGATCCAGGTACCCAAGACTTCTGTTCGAGCATTTGATGGAACAAAGAAGGAAACAGTGGGAGAGATCGAGCTCGATATTCAAATTGGCCCAACCGTATTCAAAATTTTGTTCCAGGTGATGGATATCCCCACTGCATTCAATTTCCTCTTAGGGCGCCCATGGATACACGTCGCAGGAGCAGTACCTTCAAGCCTCCACCAAAGTGTGAAGTTCGTGGTTGGAGGAAAACTGATCACGGTCCGAGGAGAAGAAGATCACCGCATCTACCACGAGACGGCCATTCCTTATGTTGAACCTAGTGACAAGAGCGAAGCTAGCTATCAATCGTTCGAGCTCGTGTCTACTATACACGAAACTCGAGGGACTTTGCCCCTCGTCCCCGAGATATCAAGTGCTGCAATCATGGTAGGAAAAATCATGGTAGGACACGGTTTCCTTCCAGGACAAGGGCTTGGTAGGAGAGGCCAGGGCATTCGTCAGCCTATTGAAGCTCGGAGAAGACCCTATACTGTCGGTTTAGGATATTCCCCAGATAGAAAAGCAAAGAAAAAAGTCGGCCTTGTATATCCCCGTCTCGAGGAAACTTTCCCAGGCCCAGCCAAGATGATGCATGAGGAAGAGGAAGTGGATACTCCAAAATGGTTCAATCCCGAAAGTGTGAAATTGCCCATAACCCAGGAAGACACAACTTGGCCCTCACTTATAAAAAAGGAGGGGCCAGATGACATGACCACCATGCTTGAGGATATTTTCATAGGTGCCATTGAGGAAGAGAAATTAGAAGAGACATGCGATAACTTCTCGTTCATCCCGGCTTCGACACCAAGTCGAAGAACTACGCGAGACCGTACACCATTTGACAAAACAAAACTTTGCTCAAGCTACCCGTGCATTCCGTTTCGTCACAACGAGGAGCTGGTGATAAATGAAGAGGACCCTACCGACACGACCGGCAAGGGGCACGGCTACCCTTATCCCTAAGAAGCACACGACCATATTCACCTCTTCCTAAATCAATGGCCATTATTTTCCCCATCCTCCTAGAGCAAGGGATAATCGGCAAAGAATTGAACCATCCTACCCCGAGTACTTCGTTGATTATGATCCATCCAAGCAATGCGATTACCATTCGGGGAATTAGGACACTCGCTAGATGATTGCACCATCCCGAGAGACAAGGTCCAAGATCTTTTGGATCTTTGGGGTATTCACGTTCCGCTCTCCATGGCTGTGTTTTGGCAATGATCACCTCCTAGTGGTACCCAGCACCCGTACCATGTTCCCAGAGCATGCTAAGGAGGCGCATAAAGGAGAAGCAATCATAGACACTTTGGGCCAACCAAGTGGTAAATTTGACTACTATGTCAATTATTCAATGCCCCAAAGTTTCTGTGATCATCACCACAACATCGTCCCTGATGGATGGGGAGACGTGGATGATCTGAAATCCACAAAGCCGGGAGCACAAGGAGACGTGACTGGCAACTGGTATGAAGACTTCTTCGTGGGCGCTATCAACGAGGGACCGTCAGGGGAAATGGGTGCAGGCCCGCTCGAGTAGAATCCTTTTTAACTCCTCTACATACTCCCCTACGTGGGAGCCTGTACATATTTCTTAAAGTCTAGCTTGCTTTGTTTTCAACAACAGTTCCACTTAAGGAACTATTTTTTGAAACCACCCTGTAAATCCGTCTACTAATAAATAAAGTTGAAAACATTTTGAGGGCATAAGGAGACACACCAAACCGGCCCGTTGATGATAGCCAGCCGTCAAATGAAAGAAGAAATCTGAGGCCCGGGTCTCCTCATGTTTCCTTGTCTTTAATCTTTAAAAGCAATTTATCACATTTTCAAAAAAAAGAGCATGCATACTACTAACCTTATTTGTTCCCTTAGCCTATCTACTCTATGACACAGGAATAATATAGCGGCAGGCGAGGGTATGGGAACGGTCCAAACCAGCACCACAAGTAGCCATGATAGCAATTCTGATGACTCAGATGATGATTTTGATGATTCCGACGAAATTCAATGGAATTGGAAGCGCCACGAAGAAGCAAGGCCCCCTACTACCGAAAACACCATCATTGTCAATTTAGGCAACACAGAAGATCCAAGGGAGATAAAGATTGGCGCGAACCTTCCCGAAGAAGAAGCTGCAAGCTTAATTGCCCTCCTAAAGAGATATCAAGATGTATTCGCATGGTCTTATGCCGATATGCCAGGCCTTGATCCAATGATTGTGGAGCACAGCTTGCCAACCAACCCTGATGTGGCCCCTAAGAAGCAGCGGCTAAGAAGAGCTAAGCCTGAATTATCAAAAAAGATTGAAGAAGAAGTAATGAAGCTCCTGGCAGTAGGCTTCCTCGAAGTCTCACAATATCCTAGTTGGGTGGCAAACATTGTACCAGTAAAAAAGAAAGATGGTCGAATCCGGATTTGTGTCGACTACCGCGATTTGAACAAAGCAAGCCCAAAGGATGATTTCCCACTACCTCACATAGACGTTCTTGTGGATAGTACTGCTGGATTCAAACTTTTCTCTTTCATGGATGGGTTCTCAGGATACAACCAAATAAAAATGAAGGAGGAAGACAAGGAAAAGACGGCATTCATTACTCCATGGGGGACTTTTCACTATAAGGTCATGCCTTTTGGCCTGAAAAACGCTGGAGCAACTTACCAACGTGCCATGGTCACCCTTTTCCATGACATGATGCATAAAGAAATTGAAGTATATGTCGATGACATGATCGCTAAAACCAGACATGGAGAAAACCATGTGAAGACCCTGGAAAAATTATTCGATCGACTTCGCCAGTTCAAGTTGCGCTTGAACCCAGCAAAATGTGTGTTCGGGGCGACTTCTGGCAAATTACTTGGATTCATTGTGAGCTGTAAAGGAATAGAAGTGGACCCATCAAAAACTAAAGCGATATTTGAAATGCCTCCTCCCTCGACTGTGAAAGAAGTCCGGAGCCTCCTGGGAAGATTAAATTACATTGCGCGATTCATTTCCCAGCTTTCGAAACGCAAAACCTTTCTTTAAACTTCTCAAGAAAGATGCACAAATCAAATGGGATGATGACTGCCGGCGGCGTTTGAAAATTTAAAGCGGTACCGATGAAACCCCCGGTTTTAGTACCCCCGACTCCAGGACACCCTTTGACCCTCTACCTTACCATCAACAGTGAATCCCTAGGTGCAATGTTGGCACAGAAAGGACCCCATGATGGGAAGGAACGAGCCATTTACTATTTGAGTAAAAAGTTCACAATATCAGAACAAAATTACTCCAAATCAGAAAAGACCTGTGCTGCGTTAGTATGGGTGTTGCACAGACTCCGGCAGTATACCTTGCATTACCAAACATTCCTTGTAATCGAGAGTGACCCAATCAAGTATTTGCTTGGTTGCCGGCCTTGGTGGGAAAATTGGCCAAATGGCAAATCCTAATTTCAGAATTCGACATCCAGGTGATGTCGCAAAAATCGTTAAAGGTCGGGTGATTGCCGACATGTTAGCAGATTGCCCTAAAGAAGTACGCGATGATCATTCCCTAGATGACCGAATTTCAACGGTAGAAGAGGACACATGGACTATGTTCTTTGATGGAGCTGTAAATTTGTCGGGTTCGGCCTTGGGGCGGTCTTGATATCCCCAAATGGGCAGCATTATCCTGTGGCTGCAAAATTGATGTTTCCGTGCACCAATAATATAGCTGAATATGAAGCATGCATCCTCGGCCTACAAGCGGCTATTGGAATGGAAGTGTCAAAACTAAAAGTGTTTGGTGACTCCGCCTTAATCATCCTCCAGACCGTGGGCGAGTGGAAGACAAGAGATGCCAAACTAGTGCCTTATCACGACTACTTGGAGGAATTGGTAGGAGAATTCCGGGACATTTCGTTTGAATATCTACCTAGAATTCATAACCGGTTCTTTTGCGATGCACTAGCAACACTATCATCTATGCTACAAGTAACGAAGGGGTTAGAAGTAGAGCCTTTGAAGATTGAAGTCCTGACAAGACAGGCCCACTGCATGACTATAACTGAAGAACCCGATGGAAAACCCTGGTATTACGACATCATGAAATACATCCAAAAGCAGGAATTCCCTAAAGAGAGTACTCCCTCTGATCGAAAATACCTTATGAAAATGGCTTCGAGGTTCTTCGTTAGCGGTGAAAATTTGTACAAAAGATCATATAACTCAGTCCTGCTAAGGTGTGTGGATGCAAACGAAGCCACACAAATAATGCAAGAAATACATGGGGGAGTATGTGGTCCTCACATGAATGGACATATGTTGGCCAAGAAAATAATGAGATTGGGTTATTCTTGGTTCCCCTTAGAGAGCGATTGTGCTCACCATGTGCGAAGCGTCATCGTTGTCGGATCCACGGGGACAAGATAAATGTCCCTCCAACTGAATTGCATCGTTATCGAGCCGTGGCCATTTTCAATGTGGGGCATTGATGTGATTGGCCCAATCAATCCAAAGGCATCAAATGGGCACCGGTTCATTTTGGTCGCAATCGACTACTTCTCAAAATGGATTGAGGCTGCATCCTATGCAAGCGTAACTGCACGAAACGTTATGAAATTCATCAGACGTGACATAATCGCCCGTTATGGCGTACCGGAAGCTATTGTCACTGACAATGGGTCAAACCTAAACAACAAGTTGATTGATCAATTGTTTTCTGAGTTCAAAATTCAACATCTGAACTCGTCCCCTTATCGTCCACAAATGAATGGAGCTGTGGAAGCCGCCAACAAGAACATCAAGAGAATCCTATCCAAGACAGCTGAAAACTACCGCGACTGGCATGAGAGGCTACCCTTCGCATTAACAGCGTATCGAACTTCGATTCGAACTTCCACTGGGGCAACGCCTTTTTCCTTGGTTTACGGCATGGAGGCAGTTTTGCCTGTAGAAGTAGAAATCCCTTCCTTGCGAATTTTATCCCAAGCAGGATTGTCCAAGGAAGAATGGACACAACAAAGGCTTGAGCAACTAAATATGATTGACGAAAAACGACTGAAAGCACTATGTCATGGTCAGTGTTACCAGCAAAGGGTAGCTCGATCGTTCAATCAAAAGGTGCGACCCAAGCACTTTGAGGTAAACGAGCTAGTCTTGAGAAAGATACTGCCAATCTTTCCAGAGCCTGGAGGCAAGTTTGCCCCAAATTACAAAGGTCCCTATGTAATAAAGAAGATACTTCCCGGAGGAGCCTTGATTCTGACTGAGATGGATGGGCGGGAATTCACTAAACCAGTTAATTCTGATGCTGTAAAAAAATACTACCCTTGAAAGATGTCCATTGTCTGGCATTGCCAAGCATTTCTCTATCATAATGAAAATGTTTGTGCACCTTTATATATGAGTGATGTGTTTACACTATCATCAAAACCGTGTGTTTGGGTTGACTCAATGAAGAAAAATGAATGGTAATTATCAGCATTTAAGGAAGTGTTGAAAATCAAGTAGCAAACTCAATGGCATAACTTGAGCAAATCGACATTACCCAAGCAGACGCGTAAGAGTAATCCATGTCAATTTCGCCCAGCTCGGTGTAAAGGACGCGTCATTCAAGAATCTATCTGGTCAAAATGAATCTTCTGTCCCAGTCAATAACCTTAGAATTTGGAGGCCTCACTTCTTGCTCCAGACACATGCTCTTGTAAGAAGTAATTACCATTGGAGAATTGGAGGCTTTGATTGTCCATCTCAGATTCCATAGAAGCTTGAAGTATATGACTTTGCTCAATGCTGCTAATGGTCATATAGTCAAAGACAGAAGGAGAAATTCCACAGAAGGAAGGTGCTGAAGATGAATCAACGACCAGCAATCATGCATACATGGTCATAAATGAGGGAGGCCAATTGAAGGAAACATTGAACTATGCTAAGATAAAGAAGCCATCATCGACATTCAAATATCTTTAAGAGCCAGCACAAATAAACTCTGGGGGAAAGGTAATTTGGCATCATTTCTAACACTCACTCTCTGAACTCATATTGACAGGAGGCATTGGAATTCAAGAGCCAGATCAAGTGGTTAAACAAGGCAAACCAAGTGATCCAAGCAAGGAAAAAGAAACAAAGATGCCCGATTAGATTCTCGACCCCGGCTGATCATTCATGTGTCATATCCCTAATCAATAGGGACAACCATCGACACCCCTTTGTGAATAACCCTTTTGATGTCCAAAGCTTAACAATACTATTCTGTTGACCTTTAAAGCTACCAAGAAGGTCTTTTTGAGCCAAAACCATTCACTTGTTTTGAAGAATCCAAACTCCATCATATTTAAAATACTACATGCCTTTTACAAATGGATTTTTTGTATGATGATTTCGTCTGTCTAAGCCACTGATTCCACTGAGGATTATCAGAATAGACAGCTAAGTGAAGAATACAAGATTAATTGAGCATGCTAGATGAGGCGTGTCAGAATGATGACAGGCAAGCCATATCCTACACACAGTCCCCCATCTATACACTTGTGAGATGAGTGCAGAAGATTCCATGGCTGCAGGGTAAAGAGTTCTCTCGCGAATGGTACGATAACCAAAATAGTGAGAGGTATTCCATTACTCACCCCATTGAGCCCCATACATTGGCGAAGCTTCTCTCATACCTCTGTCAAGAACAACCCCTACACTGGGGCAGATTAGAAGCAAAGCAGCATCACAAGGTGAGAAGAGAGATAGAAATTTTCTTGCTCGCACTTGCATCAATCTTTGGGTGTCTTTATTGCATATGAACACTCACATTAATTTAAGTGCCCTAGAATGACGAAGAGCAATTCTTTCTCTATGCACTTGTATTCATTGTACAACCCAAGTGAGTCTGTAATTTTACCCTCACATTGAGAAAAAACAGAAGTTACTGCCATTTAAGCAGCATAGCCCAGAGCACCTACTGAAGATGAAGACTCAAAAGTCTAATAACGGTGCTTCGATTGAACTTGCCTAGGCCAGTTCCTCCAACGACAAGAATGAAAAAACATGGGCATAAAAAAGCAGTGTACCTGGTAAAAGCAAGGTCAATGCCCATAAATGAAGAACTGGAATAAAAAAACAGGAGCATGAAAAAGCAGTGTGCCTGGTAAAAGCAAGGCCAATGCCCTCCAGTCAAAAATACAGCCAAGAAAAAGTTGTTGTTGTGGTTCAATTAATAGAGCCTCCATCTAACAGTGAGAAGAAAGACCGGTGACAAATGCCAAGGCAATCACCAGCTCTCGCCCTTTTACACATGAGTCAAGCCAACATTGCATCCCATTGTAAAAGTCTCTTCAGACTAGGGGCACTTCAATTAACGTAGGATTTCATATGTGCATAAGCATCGCTCGAAGAAGTACGAGCAAGATTACTCTATCTCTTTTCGCAGGGTTCTTGACTTGTAAACCCAGAGATGATCGTGCAACATTTTCGTCCATCAGCTTCAACCCTGATGGTCCCTTTTGATGAGCCGCTGACCAAGACTTCATCACAGTTTCAACAAAGACCTCTCACATTGGTAAAGTCGTACCGTTTGCGAGAATACTCGGACCCCTGCTGACATGATGACAGTGAGATAGTGTGGTCCTTATAAATCCTGCATCAATGGTCAGGATAGCCTTTTCCATGAGAGTGAGCGGAAAGTCCTTTCAGACTGAAAGTCCCTCATCTGGCATGCTCAAGACATCTACATTCTAAATGAAGGTTGTCTTTCAAAATCTTCCCCAGTGGAAATCAAAAGATGCAGAACTGACAAAATTATCATGCATGAATCTCATTTGAACTCATGAATTTACAGCATATACAATCATGTGTGCATACTATGCAAATAGTAGACATACTTTTAGAGATCAGAGATATTGCCAGGTAAGCATATCTCTATCCCCATTTGTCTTAAAGTACCTATCACTGTCCAGGTACTCTCTTCTTGACACTCGACCTGTCCGAGTTGTCCCCAGAGTATTGATACTTGTGATTGACCAAGTATCTCTTGGAATACCTACTGCTATCTAGGTATCCCCATATCATCAAGTACTCACCCTTGTCTAGGTACTTCCTTTTCATGACACTCAACTTGCCCAAGTTGTCCCCAAATAATAGCAGCTGTTCAAGCATTCCATTGCTTTGTGTGCCTGCACCTATCCAGGTGTTCCACCCCTTTTAAGTGCCTGCGGCCATCCAGGAGGTGAGAGACCTTCATGAATATCCAAGGAGGTGGGACACCTTCACAAATATCCAAGGTACTCCTTTGATACCTACGAATGCTAGGTATCCTTCAAGAGTTTGTACTTGTGATCACTCAAAGTACTAGTTCGACACCTGCAAGCAATCAGGTACTCCTTCAGCGTCTGCGAAAATCCAGGCACCTCCAAGAGTTTGTATTTGCGATCATCCAAGTACCCCTTCGACGCCTGCAAAGGCCCAAATATCCTCCAGGTTAGTACTTGTGAATATCCAGGTACTCTTTCAATGCTTGTGAATGTCCAGGCACCCCAACAAATCGATGCCCTGAGAAAGGTCGGTGCATCCTCCCGAGAAAGGTCGGGTTCCAACTGGTGTCTTCGACAAAAGTCAGACACCGCAAATCGATGCCCTGAGAAAGGTCGGCGCATCCTCCCGAGAAAGGTCGGGTTCCAACTTGTGTCTTTGACAGAAGTCAGACACCCCACAAAACAGATGCTCTGAGAAAGGTCGGCGCATCTCCCGAGAAAGGTCGGGTAGCAACTGGTGTCCTCGATACAAATCAGGCACCCACAAATGAGATGCCCTGAGAAAGGTCGGTGCATCTCCTGTCAAGGCGACCGAAGAAAGGTTCGGGTCCTAGACAAATCACTTATTGCTCTAACAGGCAACCGAAGAAAGGTTCGGGTCCCGGGAAAGAAATCGGGTCCTAGACAAACCAACTTATTCCGAAGAAAGGTTCGGGTCCTGGGAAAGCAATTCCCCGTCAAGGCGACCGAAGAAAGGTTCGGGTCCTAGACAAACCAACTTATTGCTCCAACAGGCGACCGAAGAAAGGTTCGGGTCCTGGAAAAGCAATCTCCTCATGCAACAGGTAAGGTGATGCCTTGATACTTGCCAAAACTCGGGGTTCACACCCTATCTCACTCACTCTCGGTAAGTAACTACAGGTATCTTCTTATCTGTCTTAGTATATGTAATGTTATATTGCTCTTTTCCGCATAGAGTAATAGGTCCTAAATAAAATATAATCTATTGCGCATGCATGGATAAAATTGAGGCATCAGTCTGTCTTTGAATGCAACCTCTGCAAGCTCACCTTCAAAGAGGGGCAGCTGTTGACACCTCAATTTCAATTAGGTTAATTTTCTTTTATTAAGTTTTTATTTTATTTTGTCATTTCGGATAATAAATAAACAAATAACAAATAAAAACAACAAAACAAAGAAAAACAAATAAAGAAAAGCAAAAAGCAAAAAGCACCAGCTCCCTTGTTTTTTTCCCACGTGGGTCCGCGCAACTTGGCCCCACCCCCTTTCTTTCCTTCCTTCTTCTTTCTCCTGCCTTCTTCTTCCTCGCTCCTTCTTTCTCCGCCTCTGTAGTTCACGCGCGATGGCCGGCGACGCGCGCGAAGGATGGCCTACGGCCGAGGGGAGTAGGCCGACGTCGGCCGGAGGAGATAAGATTGCAGGCGCCATTAATGTTGAGCGAGCATCGCTGGAAGAGCTCGATGGGACACCGGTTCAGCCGAGCGGAACCGGATGCCGGCAACCGAAGCCCTTCGCCGACCGGATTTCCTTCACCTATAAATAGGTGGCCGCAAGCATCGTCGGAGGGTGTGGCGAGCTCGGAAATCCTTCACTGAGAGACATCGGGAGGGGTTGAAGGGCGAGCGCAAGAGAGAGCTCGAGTCGCGAGCTTGGCCCACCTTCCACCGAGAGACTTCGGGGAAGGTAGGCGGCGAGCGACCTCGAGAAGGTCAGATCCGGCCGGTGGAGGCTCGGATCTGGCCTGAGTGAGAAGAAGTCAAAGCCGAGGAAGGTCCGGCCGAGATCTGCGACGCCTCAGATCTGGAGTTCTTGTGCCGCTGTACCGCCGCCGACGCCGTTGCTTCAGAAGGTTGCTGTCGCATCCCCCCCCGAAGCCGTCGTTAATCGAAAGGTAAAAGGGCCGTCGCCGTATTCCACCGTCGCCTTCGCCGTTCATCGCATGCGTCGTATGCTGCCGTCGTCGTTGTCTTTGCGATCGCCGTCACCACCGCGCCGTCGCCGCCGTCGCCGCCGCAATACCCCGGTTTCCCCCTCGGCGCCGCGGATTCGCGAACCCTAGGGTTTGCGATTTTCCGGTCGCCGAGTCGGAGCCGGGTTGGCAAATCGGGTAGGGTCTCCGCGGTTTTGGGCGGCGGAAGACCGGGTCGCGGTCGGATCCGGTCGGGTAGGGTTCGCGGGGAGCCGGGTCGCGGAACGGGTCGTGGACCCGGGTCATCGGGCCGGGCCGGGCGTCCTCCGAACGCCGCCACGGCGTCGTTTTTGAAAAAAAAAAAAAAAAAAAAAAAAAGAAAAAAGGCCGAAAAATCCGAGTCGGGCCGCGTTGCGGGCCCGTCCGCGATTGGGTCGCCGGCCCGGGTCGGACCCAACCCGCGGATCCGACCCGGGTCGGTTTTATTTTATTATTTTAATATAAAATAATAAATATTCTATTTTCAAAAAAAAAAAAATCAAAAGTATTTTATTTTCGAAAAAAAAATATAAAAAAATGTTTTAATTTCCAAAAAATCGAAAAATATTAAAAATTGTTGAAAAATGTTTTATTTTCTAAAAAAATCGAAAAAATCAAAAAAAAAATAATTTATTTTCTAAAAATATTAAAAAATATTAAAAAATATTTTATTTTCGAAAAAAAAAAAATCAAAAATATTCCATATTTTCCAAAAAAAATCCAAAAATCCAAAAAAATCCAAAATTTCATAAAAAAGCCAAAAAAATTCAGAAAAAGCCAAAAAGACTTGTATTTCACCAAAAAAAAAAAAAAAAAAAAAAAAAAAAAAAAAAAAAAAAAAAAAAATCCCTTTTGTGTCCAAAAAATTAGAAAATGACTCAAAAAAATGTTTTTCCTCCAAAAAATGCATGGAAAATCTCTCAAACATCCAAAAAGCCTTAGGGTTTAAACAAGATTAGGTACCGAAAGGGCATTAGTGATTAACTAGTGTAATCAAGTCCCCGATCCTAATTTCTCTGGTTGCGCAGAGCGAGTATTTCTCCGATACTTCGCTTGGGTTTCTAATCGACCCTCTCCAAATCGATTAGTGGCGACTCCATTTTAAAAATTGGTTTATAGGTTAAAAACTCAAACTATTAAAGTCGTGAATTGGTGGACTTGGGAGAGTCCGGGCTTAGTAAATTCAGCCGAGCCATTAGCCTCCTCAGCGTCCGTACCCGACTGCGGGCGCCGAGAAAAAAGAGGTCGCGACAGTAAGAAAGGGAACTTTCAGCTCGATGCATATATCTGATGAACATTTTTCAATAAAAGATTCAAATACTTGAACATCTTGAAACTAAAAAATGCATGCATCCCTCAGATCTTTCAATACCCCAGCACTCAAACGGGAAAGATATTGAAAGAAAAGCTCTAAACAAATTGATAATTCTAGAATATTTTGTCTCTGTCATGACTGATTACTACATACCGACATGCATGTACAGTACGATCTTACCATACCGAAATTTCACCATCTAATTAAACAAACCTCACACCAAAACTTGATCGCTGCCGTGGTCGTCATCGTCATCGTCTCAAGCTCAAGCTGTTGCCAGCGGAACGTTCAGATCTTGGGCTGGCGAGAAGGCGAGCATAATGAGGAGGGACATGATCAGGACTGGCACGAAGAGGAGCATCAGCGGCGGTGGGGGCAGCGGTGGCAACACCAGCGGAAGCACCAGCAGCAGAAGAGTGAACAAGGCCAGGATGATCATCATCGACCTCATTAACGTGTGCCCCGCTGTGCATGAAGCTATATCTTATAACCTCTGGTGATGGGTATGAAGCAACTGTCGATAATCACTCGATCATCACTGGTTGTAGATCTCTCCTCCTTGATATAAGATCATCATGTTACGCCGCATGGTCCAACCGTTGCTGCGTTCACATCGAAGCCTCCCCTAAGATCCTCTGGAAACTCTACCAGAAAGAGAGAGGGAGGGAGAGAGGGTGCGTGTGTGGTCAGTCAATAAAGGAGATTGAAAAGTTCTTGAAGAGAGTTTTATATATAAACGCACACAGCCTAGCAGGAGAGAATAAATATGATAAGAAGAGAGAATTCTGTCTGCTTTTTAATTTTCTTTTTCTCCAAAAAAGGGATGTGACCCTGTTCGAATCAGGGTCGGACCAATGGAAACTTTGATGATTATAATAAATTCAAATTTTAGCTAAAGGAATGTACAAATTAATGGAAGGAAGATGATCACAGTAGATGAAAAACGTGGCTGCATCATAATCTTTATTTCATCCGGTTGTGTGATAAATGTCATCTTTATGAAAGGGGGGGAAATTGTGGAAAAATTTAAAAAGGAGAGAGAAATGAGGGAGGGCCAGTGAAAGGGACAGCCCGGCGGGGATGGGAACAGAGGAAAGGGGGGATGAACGGGAAGGGCAAGAGTGGAAACGTCTAATGACTAGGTCTTATTACAAGAAACTAACACTGGACTGGCCATTGTCGACGCCAGTCGTCTTCGACGGATACAATCCTCCATGATTTTTTATGTTGCTGTCTCGGTTCACTCAACCCTAACGTATATATACACAACGAAACGCCCCACACCACACATCATAGGGCAGGAGAAGAGAGAGAGAGAGGGCAATGGGCCAATCGTCGATATCACCATTGATTGCTCTCTCATTAAATGTCGATGCTGATCCGGGGGTTTTGCGGGCTTCCCCCTTTCGATCGGGCGTCGTCATGGTCTTGCCCGTTTCGGGAAGCTTCGAAAGCATCCCCACCACCACTCTCCTCCCATTTTTGTTTCCTTGACGTCTAAGTCTCTCGACTGTTCGGTTGGGATTGAGTGGTGAAAAGATTTCTCGTGTCAACATGAGTGGGGAGTTTCCCCGGGCTCGGTTCCTAATCAATCATGTAAGCTCTTGGAGCCATACAATGAGGAAGAAATGCATCGCGACTTTCGTAGTCCCTACGTATAAATGGCCAACCTAACAAAGAGGGTGTTGTTTTTCCTTGATGTGAAACCAAAACTTATCCATGATCTACACTTAAAACATGATCTGCACTCGGCCTCTTCAGTATACGACTCTTGCCTTTTTCCTCGGCTAATACACTACTTCCCTCCGAGCCTCAGCCTTTTTGGTTCTTACGAGACTCCTTGTCGTCGAACGTCATGGTCGCAAGAACGACCGTACGTGGTTCCTGAATGTCCAAGGCCCTCGATCGACAATAATAAAGCCCTTGATTTTGTGAAGTCGTTCTGATTTGGAAAGAAAATATACATGAATCTACGACAGTTCATGATAGCTCAACAACAATACAACCGGAAACGGAACCAATTAGCAATTACCTTGGAAGAATTATGTCCGAAAAGGAAATTCAAGCCTCGAAGTCTAAAGAGGAACCCCTATAACCCGAGAAGAGAGCGTTTAACAAGTGGTGGGCCATGCAGATTTCTTCGTCCTTCCTTCTCGACTCCCTTGACAAGATGCAAGGCGACTGAGTACGGGCTTTCGCTTGCGCATTTTACCCTTCTTAATCTACCATAGTCTCGACCAGGAAATGGCGTAGGGCCAATATTATAACAAACAAGTCATTTTCAGATGACTTAACGCGTGAGGAAGTTACATTACAACTGGAAAGTGTGCGCAGATGCATGGAACCTTGCATGCATCGAATTCCATTAACTTATAATACATAGTCGATCCTCCAACTATTCTGGTCTTATTAATATTGGAAAGTTAAGGAGGTTTCACAGTAATTATCAAGATGCCCGCATCGCCAAACTGATTGGAATTGATTGGGGATAAAACTATTTCCATCGGTCATTCCAAGCTCAACTTTGTTTTGGCCTATCTTGTCCCGCACTAATTGGTTGGATGGAGCTCAAGTTGGGAATGGGAACCTGTTATACCGGCCTTTTGTTTTTTGCAATGATGCTGAAGATAACGATGTCTTTCGGACATTGGGAGACGGGTTAGGTAAAAAAGATTGAGATGGTTCATTGAATGCTCCGAATGTTTCCACATGGAAAAGCTGATGATTATCCAGTCAATTAAGAGATCATAATATGGCGGAAAGCCTAAAGTCGATATTTTTTTGCGGAAAATTCAAGGGCTGAAATCACATCCCAGCATTTGAATTGTTTATGAGTCAATGAAAATAATTATTTTCGAAGTTAAGGAAAATGAATTTCTCTTTCGAAAAGCAAAAATCATTGTCTCAGCGCTTGGGCCCCGATCTCTTGAGGCTGGGCCTAAGACCTCGACACCCTCATTCGAGTCTCAAGCAATTGGGCTTGGGACACCAGTGCTCATGTTTGAGCCCCCAGTGGCCATGCACGAGTCTTCGGTACCCATACCTAGAAACTTGGAGTTTGAGACCGACTACCTGGCTCCGACACCCAAGACCCTTGAGGTTAAGCTTGAGTCCCCAACACCCAAGCCCCTCAGGTTAGGATTGGAACCCCAACACCCGTACTTAGGTCTTCACCACATTGGGCTCTAGATTTGGGCTCTCGTGTTCTCTATATCCCGACCCCAAAGCCCCAATGCTTGTGTCTAGGTCCCTAGTGCCTAAGCCTAAAACCCGAATGGCCACACTCAGGACCTGCAGCTAATTTCGTGATGCCAGAACATGGGACCTGGATGTATTTGAGACTTTTTCCTCAAAAATGTGTTTGATAACAAATATTAGACAATGGTCTCCATAATATTTGTGAAATATAGTCAAATATTGAAACATGAAAATGGTTGTCCTTTGAAATAAGTTCATTTGAACAAATTTCCAGCAAATTCCATTTTCTGTGAAATAAACCAAGCTTTAATCAACAAAAGTGAAGATTGTATGCGAGTATTTTGGTTGAAAGTGATATGCTGATTATCTTTGGTTGAATAGTATTATGACTTGTGCAAGCACGGGCTTGTTTAAAAAACCATGAATGTTGATCCAACATTGATTTCATGCATTGAAGATCATTTCAATAAATTTCGGTGAATTATGAAAAACAGAATGATTATACATGTAAAAGATTTACTTTTCTCAAATAAGGATGAAAGATTTCTACCATAGTTGATCTATCAAACATTTGCTTACGTCAAATTTACAGTATGCTGTATACTTTCTAACTCTTGAGGTGTTAATGGAAAATATTCACCAATGTGTATGTGTGTGTTTATACATATGATTATTGGCTTAAAAGTTGGTTGGATTTATTAGTGTAAACTATTTTTGGTTGATTTTTGCTAGGACTAATAAACATATTAATCGTTCAAAAGTAGCTTTACATTATGCCTTAGAATTTTGTATTTATATTGAGGGGAAATCAAGAGAGATTCTAGCAAGAGAGATTCTAGTTTGACTACAAATGGACATGCAAGCATTTACAAATATTATCACATAGAGCTATGTTATCCTGATCGAAGACTATTGAAGTGACAAATTTCTGGAATTTAAAAGTCGTATGGGACAAAGAAATTGTTGAAGTCGCCATTTTGTTTATTATCTAGACATAGTTAGAGGAATCTGCCTGATCTCTGTTATGGGATTAGTGGTTTTAAGTGAGATATAACATGTACAGGAAATTGTTTCCTACACGAATATATCGAAACCCTAACAAGACCCGATCTCTCTCTCTCTCTCTCCGATTCCAGAACCGCCATAGCTCAATTGCGGCCGCCATTCCTCCGCCGAGGGCCTCCTCAACACCCCTTCCCCCTCTCTTTCTCTGCAAGACCGTAAGTTGTCCGAGGCACTGACCAAACCCAGGATGCTTAGCTTGGCGCGGATCTAGACTCGACCTCCTCCACCATCTGCTGCTGCAGGAGCTTGATTGGTAGGACGCCATTGGCGATGGCGCCTGCGTCAACGAAGAGGAGAAAGAAACCGCTGCTGTTGGCGGATGTAACCTGTTGGAAGCGTCACTGGAGAGAACTGTTCAACGCCGACGGGATACGAGAGTGACTCGTATAGCAGTCGGGGGAAGAGAGAGAGAGAGAGAGAGAGAGAGAGAGAGAGCTGGGGCTGATGGTGATGGGTGTTAGGTTCTTTGGATGCTTACTTTAGACATAGAATTACATACAGCTGACCTCCTAATGTGTAATGACCAATTAAACAAAAGGATTCGATTGGAAAAATGCAAGGAATTAATATTTATTTGTGTTTGCATGGACATCAAGTGAATTATCGTATTAGTATAATGAATGAAGTTGATAGGGAATTCGAACAAAAAAAAAAAAGTCAATAGAAAAAATTATCCAAAAAATTATAAACATATTGTGCTTTTACTAATTCTTTCCTAAATATTTCAATTTTGATGTTTGAGTTATAAATTTTTCACCTTTTACTAATTGAATCTATTGGGCTAATTTTGGCTAGAATTCATTGACGTAAATGCCACCCATCTATGTGAATAATTTTTAATAGTATTTTAATATTTTTCACATTTTTATATTCATTTTTTTATTTTTTCTTCATCAACCACTAGTAAAGAAAAAATAAAAGTCAAGAAGGAAAAAAAAGAAAAATATTAATAAAATTTTGAAAATATTAAAATTCTATTAAAAATTATTCATGTTAGTACCGATTGTGTCACATAGAACGATCAGTGTCCATGTTAACGAATTCCAATCAAAATTAATCCAATGAACTCAACTAGCAAAAGTAAAAATGTTTATAACTCAATTAGCAAAATTGAAAAATTTCGAATTGAATTGACAAAAGTGTAATATATTAAGAATTTTTTGGACAATTTTTCCGAAGTTCATAGGGTAAACTCTTCATGTCACTTCGCTTTGTCAATTGTTATAGGCAAATGCAAGGATAAAAAGCTACTTAAAAATCTCATCATAATTAGGGTTGGAATTTGTGTTTTCGCATCATAATTAATGTTGGGAAAATTTTCAAAAAAGGGCCTAAAGTGCCATAGTTTTTCTCAAATAAGAGCTTGAAGTATATATTATTTCAAATAAGGGTTTGAAGTGATCAAACTATTTCAAATAAGGACATGGACTGGCTTAATTGCCACAAATAAGGGCCTTTAGCTGGCGATGGCTTTTTTGGCCATTGGAGAAGGGGTATTTTGGTCCAAAAATTATCACAATATTTGTAAATTTTTTGATTTTTTATACTTTTTTTCTTTTTTGATTTTTCTTTTCTTTTCTTTTTTCCTCTTCCCTTCCCATGACATGGTTGTCGATGGCCGGCGGAGGTCACCCTCGCTTGGTTCGGATGAGGGCAGCCCTCGCTAACGTTGAGCAAGGGCGTCCCTTGTCCGACCTCGACAAGGGCACCCCTTGCCCAACTTAGGGAAGGACGCCCTTGCTCGACACTGCCAAGGGCTGCCCTCACTCGTTTAGGCAAGGGCCACCCTCACCCTCACTAGTCCAGTGAGCCCTCTTCCGTAAGTCCTCGCCTCTGGTTGGCCGAGGTCGTCGGCCCTCCCCCAGGCACCGACGACCTCATCAGCCATCACCGCCATCCCATTGATGATGGGGCAACGGCCATAGGTAGAAGGGAGCCTCCTGCCTATGTTTTTTTTTTTTTCTTTTTAGTTTTTAGTTTTTTCATTTTTTAAAAGAAAAAAATAATTTAAAAAATTAAAAGAAAAAGAGACAAAATTGCCATTTACATTTGGTGAGTTTGGGCCATTCTTTGAAGGTGATATATAAATTTTAGACCCTTATGTGAAAAAATAAGGACACAAGATCCTTATTTGAAACAATCTCCATTTGGGCCCTTATTTGAAAAAATAATGCACTTTAAACCCTTATTTGAAATTTTCCCTTAATGTTATGGAATTCGTGTCTAAACCACAACACGACAACTTTATTAATTGTGTCTTGTTCTTGAAACCCAGACATGATACTTTTATTAAATGGGACATGACACTTTTTATATATTCACAATTTAATCTATTATAGAAAAATGTGCTTCATATCACATTGATATATATATATATATATATATATATAAATATATCTATATATATATATATCTCTCTATATATATAAAATATGTTGGCCTATTTAATTCAACGGGTCTAAGACTATTATGTATAATTGGGCTACAAGGGTGAAATCGTGAACGATGCGCTTATTTTTTCTGTATAAATAGATTGATCCATTTGCAACATTAACATACTTAAACTTGTTAGAATTCATTGCACTATCACAAGGAAATAGAGAGAAAGTGAGAAAAAGAAATCAAAACACAAGATTCTATCTCGATTGATCTGCAAAGTAGGGCTCTATCCAGTAGGGAATTTTACTATAATTAATACGTCTCACTTCTCTATTACATCCATCAATTATAATAAAAGGAAAAAAATCATATAAACCCAATAACTATTTATGGGCCCATGCCCAAACTACCATTAAAATATGGGCCCAAACTATAAAATCCCTTTCGCGGCTTAGGGGTATTGTCCCCACAACACCCACCTTGAAGTAGGATCCTCGGGCCATTTTGTTAGTAGGGAGTATGAATTATTCTGTAACAAAACTCACTTCGAATCTGCTTAACACCTTGTATATGTAGATCGATGTTAAAAATGTCCAAGCAACAAGCACACAAAATAATGATAATGATCCAAAAAGTCTTAAACTATTCAATTTTATTGATTTTGTCTTAAAATATAGTCTGCCAACTAAGGATTATATTGGCAAATTGTCAAAAAGTTAAGGCCTAAATTGTTATAATAGAAAATTTTAATATTTTTTTGACAATTTTTCTCCCAAATTGGAGGACTGATAAGTGGCATTTCTTCAGGTACTCGTTTGTAACATGTCCCCACAAACACAGAGCGTTACTTTCAAGTCTTGAAGACGTCGATGGTTACTTTTAGAACTGCCTACAACCAGGACCCCATCAACAGAGTAATCGTCCTTTCATGCATGCATCCATTTTCACTGCTGTTTTAGAACGCAACAAATTGTTTTACTAAAAAGAAAATAAAATAAAGATTCGTGATTAGATTAACCTGGTATAATCGCCGAGCAAAATGCTTGTTCCCCGATCATGGAGTTCGATTTAACAGCTTCACCCCCGGGTTCATTGCATCTCTCAGAAGTCTCTCCTGGCCCCCGCAAGCATAAATACTATAATATAAATGAGAAACGACCTAAGTTTTTATGTTTGGAATCATCCTATCAAATCCAGAACTCCGAGGTTGAGGTGTCTGACGTACGAACAGGGAATGATTCTCCCCGAAACCCATCGCTATCGGTGCCAAATTGATCGATTTCTTAATGACCCAAATCTGTCTTTGATCAACCTGAATCATTTAATATTTCTCTTGTATTGATTTCCATTTAATTTGTGGGTGCTGGCTAAGGAGTAGTTGCGGGGTTAGACTTTCGGCTTTCTATCCGACCACACTTTCTTCACAGCTTGCTATTCTTATTATAACCTTAATGACGGCCTACATGTATATATAAAGGCCACTTGAGAATATATTAAGCAAAGCATTTAACTTTATTTGAATGTGTCAGTCACTCTTAGGGCAGACTTTTGCTGGCTGTGGCTTTTCTTTTTCAAAATGTTATAGAGTATATATTAATTTTTTACTCTCTTCACAATTAGTTTTGTATTTCCAGTAGGCCTTAAAACCATGAACTTTGCTATTGGAATAAAACCTTGGGTACTCTTCGAACACATGCCCTACCTATCAGACTTGGTTAATGTTTGCGATGGCTGAAGAGCCTAGAGGGCTTGGGAGACGGCAATCAATGAGGTAAAAATTAAGGGTGCCAATTCATGTTTGCATGTCTTATGTCAACAACATAGAGATATGTACTACAAAACTAATTGATTCGCTCATGACACGATCAAATAATTCTGTCAACCTACATCACATGAATATGACTCGAAAATTAAAAGGTTGACACAACAAGATTTGTATAATTTGCTGAAAAGCAGGTCGGAGAGTCAACCCAATTAGATGATCCGCATAACATTAAATCAACTCGCTGACAAAAACCTGATACAAAATATGCTAAAGTTTTCATAAAACACATGAACAAATTGCAATTACTTGTTGGTAATCAATGAAATATCATCACTTTAAGATCTTAATAGTGAATAACATGGAGAAATAATCTTATAACTAATTGTATCTAAACTGGTCCCGTACAAGTCATATACACAATAACCCGTTGTTAAACGGCTTATGATCAATTTCTTCTGTGTTGGGTTGGACACAAACATGACACGATTACTTATCACGCCTCACAGATTGACACGAAATTGACCCAAATACCCAAACCCACTAATTTATTATCACATTCGAGTCACGTAATTGTACTGTGTCAAAAACTGTCATTCCTAATAGTCTTCCTGTTAGGTGAGAATTTGTTGATTATGGCTCGAAGGGTTGCCGTTGAATTCAGAGTAGCGCAAGTTTGTGATCATCGGGACAATCGAAATGTTAGCAGCGGCATGCAGACAATGGTGGAAGAGAGGCGCGAGGAAACAGCTTGCCTGGCTCCTAGATGAAGCAGGACGCCAAGAGGGTACCCGGTCCTTCGACGCTGTCCTAATTCAACAATTCCATTTTAGGGTTAATTCCAAAAAAAAGCACCAAATTTAGGTCGATGGACAAATCTAGCCTGAACTTTTTTTTGTCTCGTAAAAAAGTACAAACTTTAGGTCAAGTGACAAATATGGTCTGAACTTTTTCTTGTCACATAAAAAAGCATCAACTTTAGGTCGAGTGACAATTTTGGCTCATTTTTTTTTTTGTTTCGAAAAAAAATCACCAACTTTCACTTAAATCCTAAATTTGGCCCTCCTTAACTTAAATTCATTGATTGTTTTTATCAATAAATCCACGTGCACTTATTGGCTAACACCATTAATTGTCTTCTTGTTTGAGCTACAGCTTGAAGAATAACGTGAAACTGTGTCATCTCATAAGTAAAAAAAAATCTACAGATTGAATTTCTCTAGCTATACTTTATCGTTTTGTCGTACTATGAAGTTGTAGATCACCGCCTGTCAAGAGAAACCACAGATGAGATCCACCAATCTCACAGCTAGAACATTTTCTCCTAAAATAAGGTTAACTTCAAATAGAAAGTTAATGGTAGGGGTTAGATTTTGGAAAGGAGTGAAAGTTTGTGATTTTTTATGAGACAAAAAAATAAAAATTGGGGCCAAAATTGTCACTTAACCTAGAGTTGGTGTTTTTTTTACGAGACAAAAAAAGTTTGGGCTAGATTTGTCCCTCGACCTAAAGTTTGTGCTTTTATATGAGAAAAAAAAAAAGTTTTGGCTAGATTTGTCCATCAACCTAAAGTTGATGCTTTTTTTTTTTTTTTTTATTTATGGAATTAGCCCTTCTATTTTATATAGAATTTGCAAAAACCCTAAAGGGTTGAGCCGTCATTCGTGAAAGTGGACATCATGAGAAAACTCCTCTCTTATGACTGATTCTTATGGGTATGGCTGTTATTTAGGATTGGGGAACGCTTATTCACAAGCGCTTCAGTTGATTGTATCTCTGTTTTGCCGATTATAGTGGAATCATCCCTTCAATCTCTCCTCGTTTAACCGGCAGCATGGCTTCAAACCACATACATCCCCCGTGATCAGGTCTAATTTTTGTAAATTTTTTCTCGAATCATTTTGTTAATTGAGGCTTCAGGGGATACAGAGAAGGTCTTAACCCCACACATAAATCATCTCATCAAATCAAATTGTTAATATTCAACAACAGGTGGTCACTTCATAAGATTACGATTTCCTGAATTATAGTCAAAACCTGCGATCACACCGGTGCCAATAATAAACCTCCTTTTCTCTGTCGCATACGTGCCGACGCAAATGTCAAATTTTTTGTCTCTTGTGCCGGATTCATTGCATGTCTTCTTCTCTCTATGGGTTGTTGACTCCTACCAGTCCCACGTAAAGCCGTTTGTAATCGAGCGCTAGTTCACAGAGAATGATTCTCCTCGGCTTGCGCAGCATCTCAGGCTTGTTGCGGGGTTACCTAATCCGACCCTAAGCCCTAGACCATGCCCTCGTTTTTGCTGAGCTTTTTGTTCATGGCGGGTTTTATAATCTAATCCGCCGAACGCAACTTTCAGTCTCCTACCGGCTGACCCCGTGGCAACTAGCTCAACTAGTACTATGTTAAATATTTGCCGCTCAAACCCGTACGGGTGGCCAACCTCAAATGAGAAAAAAACTAACATGGGGGAACCCACATGCTGTACCTAAATTCAATAATTCCATGATACCAATGGCGGTAGCAAAGTACATTGCACTTGCTTGTTTCTTTGTATCAAGAAAGCAAAAGGTGATCAGAGTTATCCAGATAACAATTAATAATGATGCTGGAAGCTAAAATATATAGGCAAAAGGCATTGTCCGTACGAGGGATATAAATTATTGATCCATCTATCAGAAGATTCAACCATATATAAATAGGCAGATAGGTCCCTATTCTGCAAGAGTTCGAAATAAGGATGCTTATGAATGAAGATAATAAATTGAAAATGGATCCTCATGGATGTCTCAAGAACAATACATTTGATTATGATGTATATATATCTAGTCCAAGTTCTTGGTGGCATTCAATTTCTCTTACAATCTTAAAGTAATAGTCTCTATCAGTTTCGATATATTATAAAAAAAATAGTGCAACTGGGAGCTAGAATTGGTGAGGAATGTACCCTTTGTCGAGCTGTAGTTTCTACGGAGTTTTATTTGTATCAAGAGGGATTTGATTTTGAAAATTTTGGTGTGATATAACATATAATTGATGAGATCGCAGCATGACATATTTTGCTTTTGTCAAGGGAAGCATGTAATAAAAATGGGCTGGGCCATTAAAGGCCTTCCTCAAATCGGCCGGCCGTAAAAGGCCCATTTAATCAAGCATCAATTGATCTATCCCTTTTGGGTTGAATTCTGTGGTCCAGCACACCTAAATCTTGCGAACGGTCCAATGCAGAATCTCAGCCATGGAATGAAAGGGGGTTTCGATTTTGACCGCCCGATCATTTACGAAAATGGAGACTAGTCGATCGGTTGTTGGTAGTAATTGACTCGCCATTTCATTAAGGTAAGTTGCTGACAACACGGTTATCAACTTCATGATCGACAACAATTAGGACATACTAAGACTCATGACACTAATAGGTTCCTTCAATTTAGGAATCAAGATATTGATGTACGTTTATTCATGATAAGAAAGAAAAATGGGTACAAAGTAAAACAAGATAGTTTACAATTTCTCATAGCTTTCAAATTTGCAAGAGCTCCAAAGAAATAAATTTTGATATATACATATACCATATAATACGTATAAAAGTTATGCCTCTCTAATGTTTGCAAATCTATCTCATTACACTAATGTAAAGTTTTTTTGTTAGGGATTGTGTGATGCATGTCTTCCTACATGATGTGCTTGATGCCATAAATAAAGATATGTGTTGTCAAATTGGATGTCTTAATTTAATGATGGATCAGAGTTGCAGTTTAGTATTTTCTTGCTTTCACTGTCCATTCTTATGGTGCTTAGAATAAGAAAGATTCCTTGTTCATGGTGTTTCTGGACATGCTTAATTGATATTTTCTTGGCTAGGTTTTCTTAGGGGTCATGATAGAGGCAGAAAATATTTACACATACGACACATTTATTGGCGTTGTAAAGTTCGTGGAATATTATATATATATATCATATACTCTTGTGGTACACTATTTTTTCGGTATTCAGAAATTCATTGTAGATGTTGATCTTACTATTTCTCTAGGTCTTAATATAGTACACCGAATAATTGTGAGGTGTTTTGGAAATAGAGAAAAGTATAAAAAAAAGTCTTAAACCTGTTGCACTATTACAAATTCAGTCATAAACATTTCAATTCTTTCAATTTAATTATAAACATTTTTACATTAATACCAATTCATCCATCTAATCAATTTAGACTGGAATTGTTAACATGTACGCCAATGTTTTTTTTTGATACCCTGGGGAACCCCGTACAGCCGGCAATCGGCAAGTAAATCCCGGGACGACGCTAGCGAGAGGACCACTACCCCGACGTTGTGCTTAAGATTCCGTGCGTCTTGCGGGATTTGAATCCCTTCCTCCTGGGTAGACTTCATGGGGGCTCTTATCCAGCTAGGCTATGCAGGTGGTGGTATGTACGCCAATGTTGACGTGGACATTTTAAAATAATTTTTCAATTTAGTATTTACTTAATTTTTTTTCCTTTTTTTTTCCTTTTTTTC
The DNA here is from genome assembly GCA_016097545.1 of Eucalyptus victrix. NCBI lineage: Eukaryota > Viridiplantae > Streptophyta > Magnoliopsida > Myrtales > Myrtaceae > Eucalyptus > Eucalyptus victrix. Next base: position 53,933,897 of record CM027842.1, read on the forward strand.
CTTTGTTTCCCTTTTCTTTTTCTTTGGACTGTGGATGATATAGCCACGAACGAGGGCCAATGAGGCCATCATGGCCCTTGCAAGTCACGGGCAAGGGTTGCCCTCACCAGCCCTTGCCAATCCTCACCTATGGTGGATTGTTGACCATGGCTAATACCAACCACAATCCAAAGAAAAAGAAAAGGAAAATTAAAAAAAAATTAAAAGGAAAGATTTTTTTTTTTTTGGTTAGTCCTACGCTATGCCTACTTTACACTCACTCTCAGACTTTTACCCTACCTGTTGCAGAGCATGGGAGTCGAAACCCACTTCCAAAACTTACGCGTCCCCACCCCACCCCACCCCCCGAGAAGGTGGGGATTTGAATCCTCACCTCCCCTTTCATATTGATAGGGTGGCCAAGCGTGCATTGAAAATTACAAGGAAAGATAGTTAAAAAATTCAAAAATTAGTAACAAAGTATTTTAAAATGTCTATATTAGCCCCAACTGTGCATTGTAGGACAGCTAGTATCAAAGTCAGCAATTTCCAACCAAAATTGGCCAGATGAATTGAATTGATACAAATATAAAAAGCTTTAAGACTGAAGTGGTCCAATTGAAATGTTTAAGACTAAATTAGTACACATGTAATATATTTAGGACTTTTTTTTTTTATATACTTTTCCCTTCAGAAACATCATGAAGATTACTTTGTGAGTACCCCAATATATTCTCATAACTAAAGTTTGCTCAATGGCCCAGATCATGTATAACCAAAAGTTGACCATATAAATTATCAATTTATATATAACCTATTTCAATGCGTAAAGGGAATGTAGATGTGAAGGACTTTGCGTTATTATATAGATTAAAAAAAAAACGTTTATTTTACCTATGCAATTAGTGTTTTTTTTTTTTTTTTTGTTGGTAAAACTCATCGTCGTCGTCGTCATCATCATCATGGTTCTAGAATTATAGCTTCAAATTACTTAAACTGAAAACGGAGTTGACTTCGTTTAAACAATACACTAGCTAAAAGGACATTCCGTCAATAGCCTTTAAACAGTTATTTTTTCAAAAACTTACATATTCGAAAAAAGAAATGTGCAAAGACATTCTCAGATTATATACAGGATATTTACAAATACATAATCAGAACACCTAGTCGAAAGGCTACATTGATAAATTTAAATACTAATGGAGGGACTATTACTGTATTACATTATTATCTGATTCTAATGTTGTACGAATTTTACTTCCCTTCCCTTCGGATCATATAAGGCCAACAGTTTCTCTTTCAAAGCCTCACACTCCATGCCCCGACTTCTCTCAACCTTCACATTTCAAATGAGCATCATTCAAACAACATGCCATTGATATATCTATATACCATATCAAGAAATTAAAATGGCAAGTCCAGTCACGACTAAAGAAACTAATAATAAACTTACTGAAGTACCTGAACATGTAGATTGTAGAAGGTTGTTCTTGTCCCTCCAAACGACTCAAATGTGGAAGCGTTTATCAGAGGAAAGCCATGATGATCCAGGTTAAGCAAGATCTCAGAGAAGTCGACAGTATTCTCGGTCATGACCTTTGTTGTGCATATTTGGATTTCAACCTCACTCTCACTCAAACAATTTGTCGAAATAGATGGCATCGAATTGGAAAGTGCACCTTTTCCTTTGCTGATTTCTCGGTGAGTGCAGTCATCTCTTCCTTGGGTGGCATTAATTCTTGATAGAAGTTCTTCCTTCTCTTGTCTGCACTTGCTGTTGCAGTTCTGGTATGTATTTCAGCACTCAATATACTGTCGCCAGAATACTCAACTTTTCCTATGGAAAATAATAAGATCTAACTCTGTTAATCTCTCTGGACCCAAAACTAAAAGATAACTGAGTATGTAGTGACTTGAAGCAGCTACAAATAAAAAGTGTAAAACATCAAGTTATACATTAAGGATTTAGAGAATAACACAAAAACTAGGGTTCATATGTGATCAACAACATTGTCTACTAGCTATTGTTGACACCTAAATTTTGCCATTTTATTTAGAACTTAATCATGTACAAAAATAGAAATTAGTCACTAAAAAAAAACAAATAAAAAAAAAAGAGAAGAAAAAGCAAGAGAAGTAAAAGTACAGCAAAAAATAAAAAAAAGGAAAAAAAAGAAAAATAAAACATGCTTAGAATCGGGTTAGGCTGGATCTGGCCTGACATTTCTTCCCTTCGGCCTAGGCCTGGCCTCTTTCTTACTTGTGTAGCGCATTAGCCCGGCCTGCCACGGCTAGTCGTCCCCCTCCAGCCTGTCTCCACGCCCAGACCTGCAAAAGAAAAACGCAGTAGCAGAAGTGCAACAGAGGCAGGGAAGTAGTGAGGGAGGAGTCGGTGCATCGGGATAGCAGGCGGCTAACGTGATCCGCGGGTCGGGATCAGCTTGGCCGGCAGCTAGCACGGCAGGATGACAACCTACAAAAAAAAAAAAAAGGGAGAACCGGTAGAGAGAGGACAAAATGGGGAGAGCTTAAGCGAGAGAGGTGCTCGAGAGTGAGAGCTGGAGCGAGAGAAGCACTTGAGAGAAGGTAAAGAGCCAAAGAGAGGCTCGACAGTGCACGGAATCCAGTTCCCAAACGCCCTTCTTTTGGAACTGTGAGGAATCGAGAGAGCTGAGGAGGACCTGAGCGGAACTAGAGAGAAATCGAGAGGGAAAAGAAGTTTGCGCAAGGAAGCGACTAAGGGAGAGCAAGGGAGCTTCAGTTGTCGCTTCAGCTGCGTGCGAGCCCTGCCGGATGACCCCTCGGCCAACGTCCTCAAACTAGACCCGGTACGTCCTCTTTGCGCCCTGTTTTCACCTGGTTCCATGCATTCCAAGCCAGAGTTTACGTTCGACTGGTTTGCATGAACTCCGACCCTATTCACTCCCTCTTTGGTTACTGTATGTTTTATTGTTTGTTGGTGAGAGTCTTGGTTTGGGTTCGGGTCCTAGTTGAGCTAGAAACCGTGTGATTCGGGAGTGCCCTCCGCCTGTTTGATAGAATGCCACAAGGAGATCTAGTCTCCGCGGTTTTGTCTTTGACTGAAATCAAGTTGTCCGGGCGTGTCACACTCTTTTATGATATTCCGGTGGTGTTGGGTGACCTTGGGTGTCGGTCATGTGGTCGTTTGCTACTTCCCATTGTCGTTGTTGCTTGTTTGGTGTTTGACCGAGGAGGGTATGCTTGGCTGATGATGGTGACGATCTCCGGCCAACTAGTGGCCGACGGAAGTTCGGCGGTGGAAGGGTCGCTGGTTGCTCCGGGATGCGTTGTTGTTTGGTTGAATCTCGATGAGGCCGTGTTTTGGGAAGAGAAGCTTCGGGCGTGCAGTGGCCAAACGCGAAGGTGGAGAAGACCAGGGAAGAAGACGACCTAAAAAAGCTTAAAAGAAAAACAAGAAATAAAAGAAATAAAAATAGTAATGAAAAGAAATGAAAAAAAAAATAGAAAGGTGGAAAAGATGTGGGCAGGCAGACGTTCGGTGAAGGCGGCGTGGATGAAGAGGATAGTGCAGAGAAAAGACAAAACATAGGAGTAGCCAAAAAAAAAAAAAAAAACTAAGACAAACTAAAAAAATTAATTAAAAATCTTGTTTTCTTTTTTCAAACCGAAAGGGCTAATTTGGTTTTGGGTCGGGTCAATGGCTGGATCGGATCTACCTGATCCGAACCCTATATCCGAATATAATAATATTAAATATAAAAGTATATTAAAAATTTCAAGAATTCAAAAATTTTCAAAAAAATAAAAAATTTCGAAAAATAATAAAAATTCAAAGGGATAATACCCAAAAAACTCCAAACTGGTACACTTGTGACAAATTTACCCCAAACTATTTTTTTGACCACCAAAAACCCAAAACCGATATACTTTTGACAAATTTATCCCAAACTGGTACACTTGTGACAAATTTACCCTATGTTAAATGACACGTGATAGTTAACCAGTATACCACTTTAGGATTTTACGTTCTGTTTGTCACAGTTTACGATTTTTATGATTTTTTTGTGGTATTAATCCAATTTAGCATAGGGTATATTTGTCACAAATTTACCAGGTTTATGATTTTTTGCAGTTGAATAAATTAGTTTGGGGTAAATTTGTCATAAATGTACCGGTTTATGGTTTTTTATAATCGGTCGGGGTAAATTTGTCACAAGTTTACCAGGTTTGGGGTTTTTCATGGTAAAAAAATAGTTTGGGGTAAATTTGTCACAAGTGTACCAGGTTTGGGGTTTTTCAAGGTATTAACCCAAATTCAAAAAACTTTCCAAAAATTCAAAAACTCAGAAAACATTAAAAATTCGACATTTTAAAAAAATTAAAAAATTAAAAAAAAATCCACTTTTTTTTTTTTGGAAAATTCGAATGTTCTTTCTTTTTTTTTAAAAGAATAGAAAAATCTAAAAACAGGAAACCTTTAGAGTAATTTTCTCATAAAAACAGGAAACCTTTCAATTTAGAATTGTGTTTAAGTTTAATTAAGCCTTTTGGGCTTTACCTTAAGATTTCAATTGTCCTTGGGAACAAAGGCCTTTGAATGCACAATATTGATATGTTGATTTTGGCTTCTCTTTAATTTAGTTAGGATTAGTATTTATCTTTTCTTTGGTGTTGAATTTTTGCTCTTTCATGCAATTTATTTTATCGTTTTTCTTAGTTGTTAATTGTTATTTTAATGATTGTACACCCGTATGATCATCTCACATGTTAGTGGATAGGTATAAAATCAATCCAGACTGCCTAACAAAAATCATTTATTTTAAAATGAACAAGATTAGGTACCGAAATGACACTAATTGATTAATTAGTGTAATCAAGTCACCAATCCTGAATTCTTTGGTTGCGTAGCAAGTGAGGCACGCTCCCATGCCTCACTTGGTTTCTAGCGGACCCCAATAGGTTAGTGGTGATTCCTTTTGTGCAAAATTTTTAAGAATATCCCAATGTCACACGGGGTATGGGCTTGGGAGAGCTTGCGCCTAATCATGGGCCTTAGGTCTGTCATTTAGGCAATACCCCTAAACCTATTCCCTCCTCCTGAGGGTAGGTCGTGACAGCTTGGCGACTCCGCTGGGGAATTGGTTTTAGACCTTAGAGGACTTAGGCCAAAATTAATCTTGTTAAAAAAAATATTTTTGTTTGGTAGCGAGGATTCTAGGTACGTCTCTAACATTAAATGTGTTAAATGTTTTTGCAGAATGGGAGGTATAAGGGAAAGTGTTTGCTCACCTTTGTCTTGTAGTAAGGCGTAGGAATGTATGGTTTATTTTTTTATGTATGAAGTGTTGATTGCATATAAATTGTCATGCCTGCATTTCCTGCATTGCATTACACCATAGCACACACAACTTGCCGCCAGACCCGGGCCGCATAGGATCACTTAGGATGGTGTTAAGGTGGATACCACTCTAACTACAACCGAGTAGTATGAGTCGCCCACCTCTACCCCGAAATTTCTTTCTTCACATCGAAGGTACCCACCCCAGTCAGCGAGCATGTGACATGGGTCGGTTATTTGATGAAGCCAGAGTCATGGGTAACCCGACCCAGCCACGACCTTGTTGGTTCAGTCCGGTGATCCTATGGCTTCATTTTGAGCCGTATAGAATAGAAATCAAACCATATTCCATGTGCATGTCTATGTAATTAAAAAAAAAAAGAAAACAGAGACAAAGGTTGGCATCCATTGTAAGTATCATTTTCCTTTTTATTTGCCCACTTTGTATTGCATTTTCATCTTGAAATTCGCGGAAATCAATCGAATGCCCTCAGCAATGTAGGCTTATGATTGAAAAAAAAAAAATTGGCAGTCACTTTTGATAAGTGAACATTGAAGGCAAGTTTTAAACACTTTCATTTGGCCCTGTTGAACTCGTCGTTTTGTTTAAATTTCTAGTTATGGGCTCGAAATCATTTAAAAAAAATTTTAAAGTCGTGATTTTATATTGGAGCACGAAAATTGAAATTGCATTTTTTATTTTATTTTATCAAATTCTCTCATTCTCACATTTTGGGGCTAAATGGCAAATCATTTTGTGTACAAATTTCTCAAAATAGAAGTCACTTCATTTTTCTAGGGGTAAATTACAAATCAATCTTTCAAAAATCAATGACACTTTTGCATGCGAAACTTTTTTGAATAGAGTGGATATTCAATTGATAACCGTCGATTGATCTTTTAATGATGCCCTTTCTCTTATGACTAATCTTGGTGAGATACTAAACTTCCGCATAATAAAGACTATGGGGCATGTACTGTCACATTGATTTTGTTGTAAGAAGTGACCTCATTGAGAGATCATTTTCTCATTCACCGGTTATCTGACATTGTTGCCTTTTTGCAAGCTATGTGTCATGCTCCATGAAATTCTCGTGTTTGACTACATATTGATGTGAATTCTAGGGCTAGAATGAGAGTTAAATTTTACTCTTATCTATACAAGAGTTTCTTGCATTTTATCATTGTTTTTATTCTTGTTAAGAATCTTGTTTTCCATTTTGGGTTTTGATTGCGAATCCAATTGATGCTTTGGTAAATCACGCGACTCTTTTTTCTTATTTTTTATGATGGAATTCAATTTTGTGAAAATCATCCCAAAAAAAGAAAAGAAAGAAAAGAAAAAACAAATTAAAAAAATGTTTCAAGCGAACCTTTTTGTCTACCTTCCAAAACGAATTTCAAGAAAACTTTGCTTAAGGCCCTCTCTTCATGTAGTCGTTTTCTTAGACTCATCGAACTCAAGAAGCAGCATGCATTGAGGCATCATTGGTGCCAATTTTCCATAGAGGCAAAGTGAAGTTGAATTCCATTTTGGGAAGTTTTGTTATTTGCAAATGCCTTAGGAACCAAAATAGCCCATCAATTTCATTCACTCTGCATGATGAGACAAATGAAGGGAGTTGCCAAGCATCCAAAAGGGCGAAATCGAAGGAAGAGTAAACTGTATCGATTTCAATCATCAATTTCTAATACTGTTTCTAACATGGTTTTCTTTTCTATTATCAAGGAGACATCAAGAGTGTCAAGTTTTGTAACATTCCTAACAAACGCGGTGAAGCATTTTTAAGTCTTGTTTATCTTAAACAAGGAAAGATTCAAATGAAACAGAGGGGCAATATTATCCATTCCTCCATTAGAGATACCTTGGGATGTTGATCGCCCGACTTTGAAAAGGATGTATCTCGTTCCTAGACTTGATTCTCTTCAGCATAAAAAAAAAAGACATGTCCTTTTCTTTGATACAGGATGGATTCGAGCAGAACAAAGGTTTGTCAAATAAAGAGTGGGAGAGCAACGTTTGATTTAGAAAAAATCTCTCATCTCCCCACCAATGAAATGTGCTGGAACAACATTGTTAGATTCATCAAGAAAGATGTATCGTTCCTAAATTGAACCTAATTAAGTATGGAGATCCTCTTCTTACAGGGTGATGAATGGGAAAAATGTTGCACCTTGACCATAGAAGCAACACCTTCCATCAAGGCAATAAACGCGCAAAGCATCTAAAGAACAATATCCTCAGATGTAGAAACAAGGAGCACCCACTCTCCTTTCAAAGCAAAATCTTGAAAAACACATCTCATGATCCATATATAAAATTTTCAAGCTCCTTGTCAACTAAATATCTCTTCAAAAAGAGCATCTAAAGAAAAAAAAAAAACAAAACATGAATCAAACTTTGTGAATTGTTGTATACAATAAATAAGTGATTTTTATGGATAAAATCAGGGCCACATAGCCATTTTTCAATCAATTCTAGCAACTTCAAGCAAAGTTCATACCTGAAGAATGAAAACACGTGAAGGGTAAATGGTGTCGATTCCAATTGCTCATTTTGGATAGCGTCTCTAACATGATTCTTTCTTTTCTTGATAAGAAGACATTAAATGCTTAAGGGTACATGTAAGTGAAAGGCAATGCCAAGTTACCAAATATCCACGGGGATGAATCCAAGAGATGTTAGCCCTCAAAGGATAAAAGCGAGTAAAGGATAATAATGTATCGTTTCCAACATTTCAATCCCTAAAGATCTTTGCGCTAACATATTCTTTTACATTCTTTACAAGGTTACCGGGTCGCCATGCCGCAGGTAAGTACCCTTCTTCTCAATCTTTTTCTTTTAAGTAAAAAAAAAGGAAAATTTCCATTACAAAAAAAAAAAAAAAAAAACCTTTGGCGCTTTCTTAGAAACAAGCACAAAAATGAGAAAAGAAAAATTTATGCAAACTTTTTTTAGTATTCTTTTATCTCAAAATAGTTTTCTCGTCTTGTGGATTATTCACTTAAAATCAAATTTCCATATGGAGATTGATTTACTCAGATGATCTCGACAGAGTGAGATTGAGACGTTAACCATGCCAAACAAGAAGTGTTTAGGATGAAGAAAGGCAAGCCCATTTCCAAACACGTCATTCAAACACTTTTAAGAATTGAGTGGAAAATGACCTTCTCTTAGGACGAAGGATTAATTTGCATTGAGCACAAGAATCGAAATGATAAAGGCGTTTCCTTCATCAATTCCAAGCACCAAGTTGACATCTTGCTATCCCTTTAGGCCAAAAAAAAAGAAAAGATGATACTTCAAAGTACCCTCATCGAGAACAACCCTACATTAGGGCAGCATAATGGGTTATGATCATGTTGTAAAGTGAAAGATTGAGAAATATTCTATTACTTTCACTTGCATCAATCTTCTGATGATAGCTTCAGAGGAATTCTCATTAGAGCTTGACTCATCCCAAGGTGAAGAAGAGCATTTCCTTCTCTATCCAAACACTGATATCCATTGTTTTAACCAATTTGGGCATGATTATTCATTTCTGAACCCTGAGCGGTGATTATCTCCCTTCACTAGGGTAAGGCATAAGAATTGGCTAAATACAATGGATAGTCACAAGAAAATGTGAAAAGCATCTCGAAAGTCATGAGAGCTATAAAAGTTCAAAGAAAAAAAAAGTTCGACAAATTAGGGGACATGAAAAAGTAGTGTGCCTGGTAAAAGCAAGGTCAATGCCCGTCAAGGAAAAAAAAAGAAAAAAGAAGCCAAAAGGCTACATCTTATGTGAAAAAAAATTGTCAAAGTCAAAGTGCTCATGTAAAAAAAATCGTCACAAATGCAAAGGAAATTAGAAAAAGGAGCAAAGCTCCATTGCAAAAATGATTAGTCAAGGGACTTTCGAGATGCGCTGTGTTCAAAAGCCAAATGCTTTCGAAAGATTAAGTGACCTGATCACGATGCCATGATGATCATCGACTCTTGAAAACCCTTTTGAAAATTTTAAGCCTTTTGAGCTTTTCCCAAGCCAACATTATAACCTTCTGCCGAAATCTCTTCCAATTGGGATGGTTCAAGTGAAAAGGAGAATGCCACAAAGAAGCTACCGCTTGAAGAAGTGGAAGTAATCCTATCTTGTCTTATCCTTCAAGTTCTCGACTTGTAAACCCGACGAAGATAGCGACAAATATTCCTCTATTGGCCTCAAAGCAGTAATCCCTTTGTTACGCCCATGATGAAACTTATATTGCAGTCCTTTCAAAAGACTTTTTTGATCGATCAGATTGTGCTCATCGCGAATGTTTCCGAAAGCCTTTGACACGGGTTATGTGCGCGAATGGATGGGATCAAACAGCCATTTTATCAAGAGTGTGTGAAAAATACTTTTTGACTAAGAAGCTCTAGTTTGGCATGCTTAATGAGTATTTTTCAAGAGTCGTAGCCATTCTGATAAGAACTTGACTCATAGAGAATTTGATCATTAATGATACATCCCCGAACAAGATGACAGTTTTGCGCCACATAATGCTGATTGACATCGAATATTTTTTTAAAAAAAAAAGAGTAGTCAGACTTGGCTTGATTAGCTTGTTCAATTAATGCTGTAATATTGCATATATGTCTCTTGATGACATCTCTAATGACATTTGCTCAAGTCGAGTTTGACATGATTCCTCAGTGAAGCCATGCAGTTTTCAAGGGGTTAGCGGGTGGTCCTTTAAAAATCAAAGGTTCGTGGTCAACCTCAAACCATACCATCTCCAAAGGTTCATGGTTAACCTTAAACCATGCCATTTCCACACGGTTCGTGGGTCTATCCTTAAACCACACAGTTTGCGGGTCTATCCTTAAATCACACGGTTCGTGAGTCTATCCTTAAACCACAAGGTTGGTAGGTTTATTCTTAAACCACGGGGTTGGTGGCTTTTCCTAAACCACACGGTTTGTGGGTCTATCTTTAAACCACAAGGTTGTTGGGTTTATCCTTAAACAACAAGGCTGGTGGCTTTTCCTAAATCACACAGTTCGTGGGTCTATCCTTAAACCACACGGTTCGTGGGTCTATCTTTAAACCATAAGATTGGTGGGTTTACTCTTAAACCATGGGGTTGGTGGCTTTTCCTAAACCATACGGTTTGTGGGTCTATCCTTAAACCACACGGTTTATGGATCTATCCTTAAACCACACGGTTCGTGGGTTTATCCTTAAACCATAAGGTTGGTAGGTTTATCCTTAAACCACGGGGTTGGTGGCTTTTCCTAAACGTGAATTGCGCTAATTCCAATTTTAATTTTCCAGCTACTTGTTTCATGGCTTTAATTTGAGCTACACGGTTCGTGGGTCTATCTTTAAACCACAAGGTTGGTGGGTTTATCCTTAAACCATGGGGTTGGTGGCTTTTCCTAAACCACACGATTTGTGGGTCTATCCTTAAACCACATGGTTCGTTGGTCTATCCTTAAACCACAAGATTGGTGGGTTTATCCTTAAACCACGGGGTTAGTGGCTTTTCCTAAAACACACGATTCATGGGTCTATCCTTAAACCACACGGTTTGTGGGTCTATCCTTAAACCACACGGTTTGTGGGTCTATCCTTAAACCACATAGTTCGTGGGTCTATCCTTAAACCACAAGGTTGTTGGGTTTATTTTTAAACCACAGGGTTGGTGGTTTTTCCTAAACCACATGGTTCGTGAGTCTATCTTTAAACAACACAGTTTGTGGGTTTATCCTTAAACCACACGGTTCGTGGGTCTATCCTTAAACCACAAGGTTGGTGGGTTTATCCTAAAACCACGGGGTTGGTGGCTTTTCCTAAATCACACAGTTCATGGGTCTATCCTTAAACCACACGGTTCGTGGGTCTATCCTTAAACCATAAGATTGGTGGGTTTATCCTTAAACCACGAGGTTGGTGGCTTTTCTTAAACCACATGGTTCGTGGGTCTATCCTTAAATCACATGGTTTGTAGGTCTATCCTCAAACCACATAGTTCGTGGTTCTATCCTTAAACCATAAGGTTGGTGGGTTTATTATTAAACCACAAGGTTGGTGGCTTTTCATAAATCATATGGTTCGTGAGTCTATCTTTAAACCACACGGTTTGTGGGTTTATCCTTAAACCACACGGTTCGTGGGTTTATTCTTAAACCACAAGTTTGATGGGTTTATCCTTAAACCATGGGGTTGGTGGCTTTTCCTAAATCACACTATTCGTGGGTCTATCCTTAAACCATATGATTCGTGGGTCTATCCTTAAACCACAAGATTGGTGGGTTTATCCTTAAACCACGGGGTTGGTGGCTTTTCCTAAACCACACGGTTCGTGGGTCTATCCTTAAACCACACGGTTTATGGGTCTATCCTTAAACCACATGGTTCATGGGTCTATCCTTAAACCACAAGATTGGTGGGTTTATTCTTAAACCACGGGGTTTGTGGCTTTTCCTAAACCACATGGTTCGTGGGTCTATCCTTAAACCACACGGTTTGTGGGTCTATCCTTAAACCACAAGATTGGTGGGTTTATCCTTAAACCACGAGGTTGGTGGCTTTTTCTAAACCACACGGTTCGTGGGTCTATCCTTAAACCACACAGTTGGTGTGTCTATCCTTAAACCACACGGTTCGTGGGTCTATCCTTAAACCACAAGGTTGGTGAGTTTATCCTTAAACCACGGAATTGGTGGCTTTTCCTAAACCACATGGTTCGTGGGTTTATCCTTAAACCATAAGATTGGTGGGTTTATTCTTAAATCACGGGGTTGGTGGCTAAACCACATGGTTCGTGGGTCTATCCTTAAACTACACGGTTCGTGCGTCTATCCTTAAACCACAAGATTGGTGGGTTTATTCTTAAACCACGGGGTTGGAGGCTTTTCCTAAACCACACGGTTTGTGGGTCTATCCTTAAACCACAAGATTAGTAAGTTTATCCTTAAACCACGGGATTGGTGGCTTTTCCTAAACCACATGGTTCGTGGGTCTATCATTAAACCACACGGTTCTTGGGTCTATCCTTAAACCACAAGGTTGGTGGGTTTATCCTTAAACCACGGGGTTGGGGGCTTTTCTTAAACCACATGGTTCGTAGGTCTATCTTTAGGTCACACGGTTTGTGGGTCTATCCTTAAACCATAAGGTTGGTGGGTTTATCCTTAAACTACGGGTTTGGTGGGTTTTCCTAAACCACACGGTTCGTGGGTTTGTCCTTATACCACACGGTTCGTGGGTCCGTCCTTAAACCACACGGATCGTGAGTCTATCCTTAAACCACAAGGTTGATGAGTTTATCCTTAAACCACGGGGTTTGTGGCTTTTCCTAAATTACACGGTTCGTGGGTTTATCCTCAAATCATACGGTTGGTGGGTTTATCCTTAAACCACATGATTAGTGGGTTTATCATTAAACCACGGGGTTGGTGGGCTTTCTGTAGCCCGAAGTTCTTTAACCCCCTTCTTATGACCCAGTGGGCTTTTTGTAACCCAGAGTCCTTCAACTCCATTCTTATGACCTGGTGGGCTTTCCGTAGCTCGAAATCCTTCAACCCTTTCTTATGACCCGATGGACTTTCCATAGCTTGGAGTCCTTCAAACCGTTCTTATGACCCGGTGGGCTTTCTGTAGCTTGGAGTCCCTCTCCTTCTTATGACTTGGTGGGCTTCTGTAACCCGGAGTCTTTCTTCCTCTTATTAACAGGATGCGCTTTCATAGTTATGAGTCATTTTCGTCGACCTGATGCATACTTATGCACCCAAGGTCTCTTTATCGTCCAAATAATTTAGGTGTCTTCTGTCTTTAAATGCAACTTCTTCGAGCTTTCATTCAAAGAGGGGCAGCCGTTGACACCTAAATTTTGCTATTTTATTTAGGACTTAATCGTGTACAAAATTAGAAATTAGTAAGTAGAAAAAAATAAAAAAAAAAAAAAGAAAAGAAAAAAGAGAAGTAAAAGTGCAGCAAAAAATTAAAAACAAGGAAAAAAAGAAAAAGAAAAAAATGCTTAGAATCGGGTTAGGTCGGATCTAGCCTGGCACTTCTTCTTTTCGGCCTGGGCCCGGCCTCTTTCTTACTTGTGCAGCGCATTAGCCCGGCCCACCATGGCTAGTCGTCCCCCTCCAGCCTGTCTCCATGCCCAGACCTGCAAAAGAAAAACGTAGTAGCAGAGGTGCAACAAAGGCAGGGAAGTAGTGATGAAGGAGTAGGTGGATCGGGAGCAGGTGGCTAGCATGATCCGCGAGTCGAGATTAGCTTGGCCGGTAGCTGGCACAGCAGGATGACGACCTACAAAAAAAAAAGGGAGAACTGGTAAAGAGAGGACAAAATGGGGAGAGCTTGAGCGAGAGAGGTGCTCGAGAGTGAGAGCTGGAGCGAGAGAAGCACTTGAGAGAGGGTAAAGATCCAAAGAGATGCTCGATAGTGCACGGAATCCGATTCTTGGATGCCCTTCTTCTGGAACTGTGAGGAACCGAGAGAGCTGAGGAGGACCTAAGAGGAACCAGAAAGAAACCGAGAGGGAAAAGAAGTCCGCGCGAGGAAGCGACTAAGGGAGAGCAAGGGAGCTTCAGTCGTTGCTTCAACTGCGTGCGAGCCCCGCCGGACGACCCCTTGGCCAACGTCCTCAAATTGGACCCAGTACGTCCTCCTTGCACCTTATTTTCACTCGGTTTCATGCATCTCGAGCCGAAGTTTACGTTCGACTGGTTTGCATGAACTCCGGCCATGTTCACTTCCTCTTTGGTTACTGTATGTTTTATTGTTTGTTGGTAAGAGTCTCGATTGGGGTTTGGGTCTTAGTTGAGCTAGAAACCGAGAGCGCCCTCTGCCTATTTGATAGAGTGCCACAATGAGATCCAGTCTCCGCGATTTTGTCTTTGACTGAAATCGAGTTGTCCGGGTGTGTCGTGCTCTTTTATGATATTCCGGTGGTGTTGGGTGACCTTGGGCGTCGGTCGTGTGGTCATTCGCTACGTTTCCATCGTCGTTGTTGCTTGTTTTGTGTTTGGCCGAGGAGGGTATGCTCGGCCGATGATGGCCGATGAGGAGGCTATGCTCGGCCGACGGAAGTTTGGCAGTGGAAGGGTCATCGGTTGTTCCGGGCTGCGTTGTTGTTTGGCTGAATCTCAATGAATCCGTGTTTTGGGAAGAGAAGCTTTGGGTGTGCAGTAGGCAAACGTGAAGGTGGAGAAGACCAGGGAAGAAGACGACCTAAAAAAGCTTAAAAGAAAAACAAGAAATAAAAGAAATAAAAAGAGTAACGAAAAGAAATGAAAAAAAAAATAGAAAGGTGGAAAAGATGTAGGGAGGTAGACGTTCGGTGAAGGCGGCGTGGTTTTGGGTCGGGTCAATGGTCGGATCGGATCTACCCGATCCAAACCCTTTATCCGAATATAATAATATTACATATAAAAAGTATATTAAAAATTTCAAGAATTCAAAAATTTTAAAAAAAAAAATCAAAAATTTTGGAAAATAATAAAAATTCAAAAAATTTCTGAAAATTCAAAAACTCAAAAAACATTAAAAAAATTTGACCTTTTTAAAAATATTAAAAAATTAAAAAATTAAAAAATCCACTTTTTTTTTTTTTTTTGGAAAATTTGAATGTTCTTTTTAAAAAAAAAGAATAGGAAAATAAAAAAAATTAAATCTCCTAAAAAAGGTTGAAATTAATCTTGAGAGTAATTTTCTCATAAAAATAGGAAACCTTTCAATTTAGAATTGTGTTTAAGTAATTTTCTTTGGTGTTGAATTTTTTTTTTCTTTCATGCAATTTATTTAATCGTTTTTCTTAGTTGCTAATTGTTATTTTAATGATTGTACACCCGTATGATCATCGCACATGTTAGTGGATAGGTATAAAGTCAGTTCAGACTACCTGACAAAAATCATTTATTTTAAAATGAACAAGATTAGGTACCGAAAGGGCACTAATTGATTAATTAATGTAATCAAGTCCCCGATCCTAGACTCTCTGATTGCATAATAAGTGAGGCACGCTCCCATGCCTCACTTGGTTTCTAGCCGACCCCAATAGGCTAGTAGTGACTCCTATTGTGCAAACTTTTTAAGAATATCCCAATGCCACGAGGGGTATGGGCTTGAAAGAGCCTGCACCTAATCATGGGCCTTAGGTTCGTCCTTTAGGCAATACCCCTAAACCTGTTCTCTCCTCCCGAAGATAGGTCGCGATAGCTACTACTCCTTAGTATTCTCTCCATCACTTTTCCTTATTTGGTAGAGTGTACCCAAGGAAAGGTAATAGAAGACTAGCTCTAACAACTTCCATGTAGATGAAGGACTTAAGGATTACTGTTTGATCAGCAGATGGAAGTAGCGAACGAAGTGCAGAGTACAAACTGTTGATTTTCTTCCACTGATCGTGCTCACAGGCATTGTTGTTCAGCTTCTTGACCATTGTGGCTTCCCCATCCGTTGCCGCAGGTGGTGTCACGCCTCGAACCCCGAGACACGTGAACAACCCGCCATGGTCATGTAAATGCAACATTCCCAAGTAATGTCACCGATCCTATTTAAATTATTATGCGCATGCGGAATGAATTATGAAACCCCTGACAAATAAATTACGAGATATGATAGCAGGAAAATCAAATCAAAATCAACAAACATACTTTCATACATCATCATCATTCCAGGGTTTACATACACCAACAGGATCTAGCATCTATATGCATAAAAAATGGGTCAGAGTTTATGTGCATCAAAAAGGGTCAGTCTACACAACATGGATCGGTTCGCCAAAAAGAGGAACAGTCTTAAGACTACTGGTCAGCCCTGTTCGACGATCCCACATTCTCAGGATTTGTCACCCAAGAGGCTGGGGGCGATGCGTTGATCACTCTATCGTCGGGAAGATCCGCCACGCCTTCACCCAAAATGGCGTTCATCATAGCCAGTGGAATGTCCATGCTATCTAGTGGGCCAACCCTAACGCCATCGACTCCAAAACGAAACAAAGTCCTAAACATATAAGGTACTCTAGCATCCACGAACACTTCAACCCAAACAGTGGACCTAACCAACTGATAGACCCAAGGACTTCTAGGGTCAGGAGCACTCTGCGTCGTCTGGAGAATCTCCGTCGGCATGCCACTCTTCTCCGAGGGTACCGCCATCTACAGCCCTATAATATTTTCTCCAAATTAGGATGAGACTTTGTCTTAACAAGTTCACCCCTTCTAAACCCCTATTAGAAAGTAAATACACCCCAAAGTGGCCTAGCCATCGAGAAGACTTACCTCGCATTAGCCTTCACCTGCAGGTTAGCACAGTTTATATAATTCAACCACGTGCAATTATGATGACCAGACAATTGTTGCACCATCACCATATTAGAACAATTCAACCACTTGGATCGTCTCAGCAATCAATCGGTTCGGCTGATTACATGTCATTCCAACAATCAATCGCCGCTTCAAATCATGACCCTATAGGTAGGTTTAATAAACAGTGGCAATTACGACCTCACTCAGCAAAATTAGAATTAGTGGCATCATGGCCTCACTCGGCACAATCTTTAAAAGGTGGTAGATCTTGGCCCGATGGGCACGACCTTTAGTAGGTGATAAATCACGGCCCGATTGGGCACGACCTTCATCAGGTGGCAAATTCACAGCTTTACTGGGCGCGACCTTTATCAAGTGGCAATTCACGGCCTCACTGGGCACGGCCTCTAACAGGTGGTTAATCATGGCCTCATTGGGCATGACCTCTAATAAGTGGTTAATCACGGCCAATCGCCTATCAATTTCCACACTTATGATTTTATAAAGAATCCCTATTTATCACAATCACACACAATTTGCCACAACCAATCATCACTTTGAAATTCTAAATGTATAGCAACGATCGCACGAAATTTGAGCAATCGGGGTCAAAAATAATTTTCTCAGTTTTTTTAATATTGAAATAATTTCGGATTATAATATAATATTATATTATCTAGAATTTCGAAGTAATTAAATAATTCAAAAATAAAATTTTATTATGTCCCATCAAGGCTTAACATTAAATACCCTCTTTTAATCTTAATTAAACATACTTTAATATAAACCAACCTCTTAATCCACTTTATAATTAAATACACTAATCTATCCACCTAAACTCGTTTAATTTAAACTAAACACACTTAGGGCATCATTAACACTCTAATCAAGGTTTAGTGAGGTAAACTCACTTGATTAACTCGCCGCTTGGACCAAAACGACGAGGGCGATGTTGGGATCAACTTTTCCAAAGGCAGGCCTAGCTTTCGAGGCCAGGAAGACAGCCAAAATGGGCCTCAATTGGACTGTGAGACCCACTTTTCTTGCTGCACGACGAGGCTGGAGAAGAGGAAGAACGGTGACGGCTAAAGGCAGTAGGGGTGGAAGAGAGGCACGGCTGTCCAAGCGGTGGCTCACGGCAACGGCTTATGGCTTGGTTGACGGAGGGCGAAGCTTTTGGCGTGGCGACGGAGGGGTTGAATGGAGGGAGAGGCAGTTGCAGGGCTAGCGGGTGCGGGATGACGCGGTGGCAACGGTGGCTCGGCATGACGACGATGCATAGCGGGGAAGCGACGCACGGCTGCTAGTCGACAGGCGAGCTCCTCCTTCACTGGTTTTCCTCTCCGCCCCCCCCCCCCCTCAAGTCCAAAGGAAGAAGATGATGTTGATAGGTGAGGGAAAAACCCCACTTTATGAGGGCCAATGAGCTCCCACCACTTGTCAACACCCCATTCGCTTGGCTCCCATCAGCATGACATCACCCTCATGATGTCATCTTCCACTATCTCCTCTCCCACAACATTCTTCAATGGGTGCAATATCATTTCTGCCGGGGTCCAAATCCTTGTACATCTAATTCCTTCAATTTTTTTTTTCAATTCTCTTATAATTGAATCCAATTAAAATCCACAAAAAATTATCCCATGATCTTAATAAGATATGTGACATAACCGGCTTCCATCTTCTAAATTCAATCCCAATTTTTACGGTTGAATTCAATCTGGGGCGATTTCAACGCACCTAATCAATCGAGTAGCTTTTGGAGAAATTTTCTTACATCTGACCCGAGGGTGATTAGTCCCCAAGTCTAACGCATTAAAATTCTTTAATTGCTTCACTCAATAGACTAGTTCTCTCATGAATGGCCAACTTTGAGAGACGAACTACATGCACAAATGAATTGCCCGACTCAATTGACTGAAAATAAAATTGAGAAAAATCGGGATGTCACAGGTGGGATATTGAGATGATTAAGTACTACATCTATATGAGGAGATAATGATGAGAAGAAGGCAAAATGGAGAGGAGCTGGCGAAGAGAAAGGGTGGGCATCTCTGCACATGTAGTTCTCTTGTTCATGGCTTGTTGAATCCTCGAAGGGCCAAAAACTAGGAGAACAAGACAACATTTGTATGCCTATTTCTTTTTTTTTTCTTCTGAGGTTTTTGATATTTTCAGTTCCATAAGAAGTTGGGTGATCATGACTTGCCAATCATATTAACCCGATGCCTCGTTTGGATGGTTCAGGAACATCTAGAACACTAATGATCTTGAACTTGATAAGAACAACATAACTAAACATGATTGATCAGGCTGCTGAGTCATAACATCAGTGACATCGATGACTGATATGGCATTACAAGATCGAAATCCCCTGAAATGGAAGGAGTAAAGTAATTCCCTGGATGAATAGCATTACTCATCCACAACTAGTGGAGATGATGCATAAAGAACGAGCGACCTTATGAAAGAAAGTTCTCCTAGTAGGTTCAATTGTCTAGGCACCAATGTTTCCTCTATCAGCAACAACTGATTGTTTCCAATGTTCCCACTGACTTCATTCATAGATAGCTAATGTTTGGGTGAATACGAGAGACATAGGAACATGAGTGCAGCTACACTGAGAGCATCCTACAGATGAAGTCGCACTTCTAATCGCAAATCCATGATTCTTCTCCGAATACAATCTTATGTGGATTGCGGAAATGGAAGTATTGCTCGTAAATCTTGCATTTTGACCAAAATAATATCCTAGTAAGTCATATTTGGATTGCCAAAAAAATTGTGACATTGGATGTGAATGGGATCAAGACGATGATCATAGCTTGTGGATGAAAGAAAATGTTCATGGAGATTAAGCGAGACTAATTAAGCTCAAATGGCCTAAAAATTCCAATAGTTTTGCCTTTTCTATCTGTCTATGCATTTCATATCACATCATTTTGTTGCATATGTTAGATACATTCTTCTGGCACTCGACAAACAATCGCATTGGTGTATTTTTGAAAAGCATGACAATAGTAAAATTATATCAGCCTATTAAAAAAACTTTGTTCCACAAGTACCCAAAATCTTTTCCTTCTCAACGGTCTCTCTCTCTTGACATCACGGTCCTTTATTTTTTTCTTCTTTTGTGGCCATCATTGTCATTTACTCTTTTTAGTACCCTATTTTGATGCAGGACGCCCCAACAAACAAAAGGTCTCCAATTATCAAACACGAAATGCTCCCCATCCGTCCTTTGGCTGCATGATGTTCGATTCGGTCTTTTTAAGTGATGATAGCGATGGGATACATTAGGCCCACATTACAATGATAGAAAAAACATCTTTGATTGGATAGCTTTCTGAGGCTTTCTTTTCACTTGTGACAGTTACTTACAGGTATGTCCTTTTTTGGAGGGTTTATTATATTGGGATGCAAATGTTGTTCAGCACACGTGGGAAATCTTAATTGGTAATGATGAGAAACTTCTAAAATCCATATCCCGACCACCTAGATCTAACAATCCTGGTCCCATTAGGATGTCATTTCTATTTGTAATACATATGTCCATGTTTAAAACACTTATATAAGTTTTAAAACCCATAAAACGCACGAATCAAGTTAGGTCAAACACACATGACTTATATTCTAATTTGACTGAATTTATATTATTAAAATACTTATATATTTAACCAAACATGAGAAAAATTATATCCAAATTGAGATAAAAGCACCAAGTGGATAAGCTCAAAAATCGAGTAAGGAGAAAAGAGAATGACAAAAGAGGAATCTATGTAAATCATAAGTCCATTTGTGATCTATTAAACACCCATTCATATTATATTTAAATTAATTTATGATCATTTACGAAATATAACTAATTCATATTACAATTTATCCACCATATATAGGCTAAAGAATAACTCATTTTTTAAGCTATAACAACCAAGCACTATTTTGGCTTGCCTAAAACAGCCACCAATTGACAAATGAGGATCATTAGTTGGAATTGTTAGGGGCTGGACAATCTCCTGACAATTCAAGCATTAAAGGCCCTAGTGGCCAGTGAAAGGCCCAACATTGTTTTTTTTTTTTTTTTTATGGAAACGAAAAATCAAGACATGGTGATCCAGAATCTAAGGAGAAAGCTGAAGTTTTCGAATAGTTTTGTGGTGAATCCTATGGGTTTGGCCGAAGGTTGGTGATTTTTTGGAATAGTCAAGAGGTGTCTTTAACTGTGGAGCATAATACTAGCCATTTTATTGACACGATTTGTACAGATAATCAAAGTGCTACAATAATGAGACTCACCTGTCTTCATGTTCCCTCGACATATCACCAAAGACCAAGTATGGGCAGATATAAGACAAATTAGTATATCAAATACACTACCATGGGTGTGTTTAGGCGATTTTAATGAGATATTATATCATTGGGAAAAGGCGGGCAAAAAAAAAAACAGTAGAGCCGTATAGGTTACATTCCTTAAGAGAATTTGTAAATGATTGCAAGCTTATGGACATTGAAAGTAAGGGTTGCTTTTATACATGGGTGAACAACAGAGATGGTGACGAAACTATTCAAGAAAGACTTGATAGGGCCCTGTGCACAATTGATTGGAGATTAACATACCTGGAGGCGGAAGCCTTCGCTTATCTTGCTTTGGCCTCAGATCATAGTCCTCTTCTTTTACTTACTGAACCTAACTCTTTAAGACATAAGAAAACTTTCATCTTTGAAGCTTTCTGGCTTGAAGATAAGGCCTGTCAATCGGTTATCAGCAATGCTTGGGATTCATCATTGACGCCAGCTTGATCTCTGACCAGAAAGCTTCGACATACTTCCTTTGCACTCGCCAAGTGGAGTAAATCAAATTTCAGCAATGGACAACAACAAATCAACCTATTACAACAACAACTTTAGCATCATCTTAATCAACCGGGTCATGACTATGGTAAGGCACTTGTAGCTAGCCTAAAAGAAGAAATTCAAAACATATGGCAGCGGGAGGAAACATATTGGGCTATGCGTTTAAGGATCTAATAGCTAGGGGGGGGGGGAGACAAGAACACAAAGTTCTTTCATGCGACGACAATACAATGTAGACAACACAATCGAATCGGCATGTTAAAAGATGAACATCTTGGTTGGATCTGCAACGCTACTTAGCTCAGGAACATAATGCAAACATACTTCCAAAATCTCTATTGCTCGACCAACTACCGAAATTATGAGCCCGTTCTCACATAATGTTCCCAGGTAATCACAACAGATATGAACACAAGTTTAACAGCAGTGGTATCTAGGGAGGAAGTAAAGCAAGTTGTTTTCCAACTTGGAGCTATTAAAGCCCCGTGACCCGATGGCTTCAATGGGTTATTCTATCAAAACCACTAGGATATTATACAAGAAGATATATTCACATCAATGCAGAACTTTTTCAATTCAGGAGTAATGCCCTCTAGCTTTGATAGAACTCTTATCACTCTTATCCCAAAGGTTTCGCACCCATAAAGGTTAGAACAGTATAGACCCATTAGTCCCTGTAATTTCATATATAAAATTATTTCAAAAGTGCTGGCAAATTAACTAAAATTGTGGCTATCAAGATTGATTTCAACAGAACAAAGTGCTTATGTCACTCTGGTCGTGTAGGATGTTCTCCATCAATTAAAAATCAGAAAAAGAAAGTAACAATTTCAGGCGGTATTAAAATTGGACATGCATAAAGCTTATGATCGGGTTGAGTGGGATTTTCTAGAAGCTTATCTTAAACAACTGGGGTTTCATGATCAATGGGTAAGGTGGGTGATGCAATGCTTACCATGGCAACATTTAGTGTTAAGTTCAATGGCAAACCATTGCCATACTATCGTCCTACAAGGGGTTTGAGACAGGGAGATCCACTATCTCCATATTTGTTCATCCTTTTAGCTAACCTCTTATCCACTCTCATGCACCAAGCTATCAACTCAGGAAATCTTAAAGGAATTAAATTAAATGGGTACTGCCCTACTCTTTCCCATTTACTTTTTGTGGACGACACCATATTTTTCTTGAATGGAAGCACCCTAGAATGCCAGAATCTAGCTAATATTTTATAGCGTATTGTGTTGCAACAAGCCAAGCCATAAATAGAAACAAATCTGGTCTCTTCTGTAGTAGAGGCTACCCCTTACTTTTACAACAAAACCTTGTTGCAGAATTAAGAGTTCCTGTTATAGACAAGATAGGGAGGTATTTAGGTATTCCATCTGACTGGGGTGTTTCCAAGAAAAACATGTTTGCTTGGATTTTGGGTCGTGTTAATGTGAAACTTGAAGGCTGGAAAGAGCACTTTATATCTAAAGGAGGAAAGGAAATCCTGTTAAAAATGGTAGTGCAAGCACTCCTGCAATATGCCATGTCCATATTCAAACTTCTTGTTTCTATATATCAGTCTATTGAATGCAAAATAGCCAAATTCTGGTGGCAGACCAGTAGTACTAGATCTGGTATACATTAGTGGGCATAGGATCTACTCAAAGAACAGAAGATGGAAGGGGGGCTCGACTTTCGAGATTTACTAACTTTTAACAAAGCCCTTTTGGGAAAGCAAGCTTGGAGGCTTTTCCAAGACCCCTCATCCTTATGGGATAGAGTTTTTAAGGGACTTTATTTCCACTCTAGCAATTTCTTGCATGCTAGGAATGGGACTAATTCCTCATGGGGATGGAAGAACTTACTCTTAGGTTGAGATGCTGTACTTAATAAGCTGTAGTGGTCTGTTAGTGATGGGCATAAGATTAATATTCATGAAGATAAATGGCTCACTAGTGGAATCATTGGTGGACCAGTGCCTAGAGGAGAGCTAGAGCAGGTTGCTAGTTTGAAAATCCCTAATGAGAATATCTAGAATACCACTCTTCTACAAGATAACTTTAACTACTGAACAGTTGAGGAGATAATCACTATTCCGTTAAGCCTGCTTCTATCACGGACCAAATCATATGGAAAGGGACACAAACAGGTAAACACTCAATTAAAACTACCTACCACATTGTTAGACACTCAGATCACACCAAGAATAGAAATCTCACCTCATACTTATATCAGCCATCGACCCATCTGTGGTGTCATATCTGGAAACTCAAGACGTCCCCAAGGATTCATGTTTTCATATGTTCGTTATGTCATAACGCTCTCCCTACAAAAGATAACCTCTTTCGGTGACATATCATTCAGGACCCAGAATGTCAATTATGTTCATTGCACACACCTGAAACTACTGAACATATCATTTTATTTTGCCCATGGACGAAGCACATCTAGTCTCACTCTAGTGTACAAATTGATCACTTAGCATTCAGAAAACATCAGATAGATGCATGGCTAGAGAACATATTCGAAAATCAGTCGAACTTACCTTCCAGAGAGATCATTGCATCCATCCTTTGGCAGCTATGGAAGGCATTAAACCACTTCACTTTTTGGCATCAACACACCACTCGTGCCTAGCTTGTAGATTTGGCGCTTGTTGAAGCAAAGCTGAACAATAGCACTATGCAACAAATGACATATGCTGGACATGATCTTCTAAACCCTAATTGAGAATGGATTCCATCGGATCGGGGCAGCATCAAGGCCAACATCGATGGGGCTTTTCCCATGGATACTGATAAAGGTGCCATCACATGTGTCTACAAGGATCACACCGGTTCTTTAATCGCTAGATTCACCAGCACAGTTCGTGCATCTTCTCAATTGCAAAGTGAGATTCAAGCCCTCATCTCCACTCTCACTTATTTGCTAGAACAAGGACATGAAGAAGCTCACCTCATTATCGAGTCTGACTATCTAACTCTTGTGGAGATCTTCAACGATTGGAGTATACCACCATGGGAAAGCAGTGCTTGTCGTTGACGCCATAACTTTGTGTCTCTATTTTCCCTATCTGTGCATCCAACATTGTCGAAGAGAAGCCAACACTGCAGCTGATTGGGCCACTAAGGCCCATGCCTGCAATACACTTTCACCCACTTGGCCTTCCTCACCTCCTCAAGCGTTAATGAATTTGCTATGTATCGATGCTCTTTCTATGGGTTGTAATTGAGATAGCTAGTATAAGCACCTAGAGGGGGGTGAATATGTGTAAAAACAATTTCTCGAGATACCACAGCGATACTAGGCAGACGATAGAAATGAAGTTATCTTTTGATTAACAAAATGAATTACGATCAAAGTAAAGTAAAGAGTAAGGAAGAGAAAATTAAATACAAGGTTTATAGTGGTTCGGCTTATCCCAAGCCTACGTCCACTCTTCCACACTGACAGCCCACCGGCTGGATTTTACTATGAACAAAAGAGATGTTATAGCACAGTTCTTCCTTGATTCCACAGTATAGATATTCTACCACACTTCCTCAAGGTTTCTCACGAATATAAACACTCTTTTGTGTACAAGATTTCGCTCAAATGAATTGACTAAAAATAAGGAGTTTCAAAATTTGGAATTATTCTATCGTGCACACCCTCGAACAACTAGATCATCTTCCTTATATACTCCTTTATGCCATCATACCCATTGGCACTTATCAAAGGAATTCTTCCAATCTTCCCGTTGGACAGAATCAATTAGGAAGATCATTCGAGCTATTAAAGGAACATGTCGATAGCCCATCAATTATGTTCGCCCATACAATCAGCACCTTGGTTTCCATAAGTAGAACCTTCTAAGAATATTTCGCCAATCATTGAATCCTTAATCTCCGAACCAATCATGATCAAATAAAGGATTCTGTTATGTTATATCCAGCCAAGAGATCTTTTCCAATCGATAAGGTCACATCCTTAGTAAAACATTTAGTTCTGGATAGCCTTTCTTCAACGGATTAAAGCTGTCAATGAGAATAGACTTTGAATTTTGAGTCTGTTGACACCTAAAATTTTGATTAGGTTATTAATTAGGCCTTAATCTATTTTATTTTTCCTTTTTAGATAATAAACAAAATAAATAACAAAAACAACAAAAAAAGCAATAAAAACAAAAGAAAACAAAAAAAAGCAGCCCCCCCTTTTTCTTCACGTGGGTTCGTACAACCCCCTCCCCTCTCTCTCCTTCTTCTTCTTTCTTCTTCTTCCTTCTCCTTCCTTCTTCTTCTCTCTGTCTCTGTGCATCACGCGCGACGGCCCGCGACGTGCTCAAGGGCAGCCTATGGTAAAGAGGAATGGAGGTAGGCCACCGAAGGAGAGGACGACGCACATGCGCCTTCAATGCGCGACTTTAATGCTGAGATGAGACGCCGGTTCAGCCGGGAGGTTCCGATCGGCAAGCCAAAGACCAGCGGCCGAGCTCCTCCGTCGACCAGACCTCCTCGCCTATAAATAGGCTTCTCCCGACGATGGCAAAGGGAGAGCGAGCTCCGAGATCTTCCCACTGAGAGACTTCGGGGGAGGAATCAAAGAGCGAGCGAGAGAGCTCGAGTCGCAAGCTCAGCCCACCCTCCACCGAGAGACTTCGGGAAGGCGGGCGGCAAGCGACTTCGAGAAGGTCGATCCGGCCGGTGGAGGCTCGGATCGACTCCGAGTGAGAGAAGATTGAGGCCGAGGGTAGGGTTTCGCGAGATCCGAGCCTCGATCTGGTTTTTTTCTTTTTCTTTGTTCTTTGTTTGCCGCCGAACGTTGTGCCGAGCCGAGCACTCCCGACCACCCCAACGCCGTCGCTACGACTGATTCGTCCAAAGCCGCACCAAATCTGAGGTCGATTTAGCCCCGACGCCACCTCGAGTCGTGCTCGACGCCGCTGCCACCACTCCAGATCTGCGAAGCTAAAGGCTCGCTGTCGCCGCGACCGCCACTCTGCTGCTCCACCATCAGCGAATCCAACTAATCCGTCGCCACCGACGACTCCGCCCGATCTCGCATCCCCGACGCTGTCTCGCCGACCTACAGCAACCTTACCCGTGCCCTCGTTGCGAACAGGTAACGGCTGTGCTCGTCCGCGTCGTCACTATCGCTCCGCCTCCCACCGAGAACCCAAGCGAACTACCCGTTGTCATCACCGCTTCTTGAAAATCCAGTAGCCGCCCGTCGTCTCCACCGAAACCCTAGCCGCGGATCGTCGGACGCTAGGGTTCCAGGAGTCGCGTCTACGAAGAGGAAGTCGGGTCGGGTGTGGGTCTGAATCGGGTAGGGTTTGGCTTCAAAGCGGGCCGGGTCGTACGCGTGGGCCAATTTGCTGTTGGGCTGCACCCTTTTGTGAAGTAGGCCCAATTCGGTGAGTGGGCTGAGTTTTAAAAAAAATAAATAAATAAAGAAAAAAAACAAGTCGGGCCCGCAACGCGGGCCCGTCTGTGTCTCATGGGGTCGCGAACCGGGTCGGTCCCACCGGGAATCCGACCCGGTTCGGTTTTTATAATATATATTAAAATAATATTTTAATATAAATAAAAAAAAAAAAAAAAAAAAGAAAAAAAAGGCAAAAAAATCCGAGTCGGGCCCGCGTCCTCATTCGGTTCGCTGGCCCGGGTCGGACCCAACCCGCGGATCCGATCCGGGTCAGTTTTTATATTATTTAATATTAAATAATATTTTAAATAAATAATAAATATTTTATTTTCTGAAAAAAAAATGTTTTATTTAAAAAATGTTAAAAATGTCTTATTTAAAAAAAATCGAGAAAAATAAAAAAATAATTTATTTTCCAAAAATATTATGAAATATTAAAAAAAATATTAAAAAATATTTTATTTTCCGAAAAATCAAAAAATCAAAAATATTTCATATTTTTCAAAAAATGCCAAAAATCCAAAAAAAGCCAAAAATTCATGAAAAAAGCCAAAAAAATTCAGAAAAAAAGTCAAAAGACTTGTATTTTTCCAAAAATACCAAAAAAAATCCCTTTTGTGTCAAAAAATTAGAAATGACTAAAAATGTTTTTCCTCCCAAAAATGAATGGAAAATCCCTCGAACATCCAAAAAACCTCAGGGTTTAAACAAGATTAGGTACCGAAAGGGCATTAGTGATTAACTAGTGTAATCAAGTCCCCGATCCTAATTTCTCTGGTTGCGCAGGAGTGAGTATTTCTCCCGATACTTCACTTGGGTTTCTAATCAACCCACCCCAAATCGATTAGTGGCGACTCCATTTTAAAAATTGATTTACAGGTTAAAAACTCAGACTATTAAAGTCGTGAATTGGTAGACTTGGAAGATTCTGGGCTTAATAAATTCAACCGAGCCATTAGCCTCCTTAGGCGCTCGTACCCGACAATGGGCACCGGAAAAAAAGAGGTCGCGACAGCTTGGCGACTCCGCTGGGGACTTTGAGGACTGAGGCCATTTTATCTTTGTTTAAATGCTTGGCTGACTTGGGTTTTTTTTTTTTCTTTTGTGCAGGGTAATAGCTTAAAGTTTTTTTTTTATTCTGTCAAAATAAAATGTTTTGTGATTATAAACTGCTGTGCATCCTTTACTGTTTTAAACACTACACATGGCACACACAACCCGGCCGTCGGACCTGGGCCGCCATAGGATTTCTAGGATGGTGTTAAGAAAGATACGACCTCGAACGCGAGACTGCGATGTAGATGTTGCCTTTCTTTTCCCCGAATTTCTTAGCCGAGGTTAAGGGGGTATGCTGCTAACGCGAGACTGCGATGGGCGGATACCTTTTTAATTTCATCAAGCCTTATGAGTTAGAAATCGAGCCGCACATCCCATGCGCATGTCTTTGTGCTTGCCATTTTTCTTTAAAAAGCAAAGTGATTTCTTTACTTTTACTCAGTCTTTTTATTTGGCCCATGGCAATGTAGGATAAACTTTTCAAGTCCCAGTTTATATGTGATGGGGAAAGACGATATCCAGTTCATTCCTGCTCCCAAGGCGGAGCTCTTCAGATGGTGGGGTCAATTAGATCAGTTTGCCCAGGAGCGCGTGAAGGCCAAAATTGGTCATCTCCTATCGTTGATCCAAATCACTGTTCGT
The DNA here is from genome assembly GCA_016097545.1 of Eucalyptus victrix. Classification (NCBI taxonomy): domain Eukaryota; kingdom Viridiplantae; phylum Streptophyta; class Magnoliopsida; order Myrtales; family Myrtaceae; genus Eucalyptus; species Eucalyptus victrix. The sequence continues at coordinate 53,962,432 of CM027842.1, forward strand.
CCTGAAGTCATACAAGCCATGGCACATTTTTGGTGCCCGAAGACAATTACTTTTATATTCGGTAGGTTTGAGCTAACCCCAACCCTGGAAGAATACGGCATCATCACCGGAATGCCTCTTGAGAAAAAGCTTGTCAAGCCATCGATAGGCGCCCTCCCATGGCGCAGGTTAGCACGACTTTTAGGAACTGAAATCCATGTTATGAGACAAATTCTTGAAGGCAACCATAATACGCCCACTAGAATTTATGAATGCCCATTTCCAAAATCAGCCTATGACCCGAGAAAAGTGAGATTTTCCTCCTAGCCTTTTTCGGACTCATCATCTTCCCCCATCAAAGAAATGCCATAACACCCAAGATGGCATGGATAGTTGATCAGATCTTAGGGGGGGAATTATGTTAATATGATTTTAACTGAAACATTCTTGTCTTTTAATCGTTTTAAAGACAACTCGGAGAAAATCATGCGAGCCTCTCCTGAAATTTTACAAGTCTGGTTCTTTTCTCACCTAAGCGAATTTCGAGACTTCATGCGATCGCCTGAAACAAATGCTTTTGAAAATCCATTACAAAAATTTATGGTTTTAGGACCATACATTCCCAATCAAAGCTGTTTAAATTGGGTAAGCTTCCAAAGAAACCCAGCTCCTGAGGCATTCCAATGGTGTGCTGGTTGGTTCCATGAAAAGAGGGCCCGCTTTGCTTACATGCGCACCCGCCCAATTTCGTTGCTCGGTCTCACCGGCGCCATTCCTTACTACCCATATCGGGTAGCACGGCAATATGGAGCCCTTCAGGAGATCCCACCACCTTTCAAGATGATGGTCCCTCCAGTTCTTTTCAACACAAGCCGTGACAATGAATTCGAGATTTCTACCGCTGAGGAAACTTGGGACAAGTGCCATTGCAAAAGGATTGTGATACCTGAAGGGCTTGAGGGAGAAGAAAAAGCCCACCACGCCTCCATGTCCTACATCCACAACCATCGTATCCCGACAAAATGGAAGCCATCAGTCCCTCACTCAATCAGAGAGGGTAGCCAACACGAGCAAGCAGAGCTCATGGAGAGGGATTTGGGAATGGACTGGATGCACACCTCAGAGCCAACCCAAGGAAGCAGGCATCCTCGCAAGAGCAAGGCTCCCCGTCACATATAAATTGGGAATCATGTGCCCCTTAGTGTTAATAGTGTGAAAGTTTTGTCCCATTGTTCAGGGATTTTTGTTTAATATCTAGTATTTTATTTTGTCATTTCAATTTCAAGTTCTAGATGTTAGAAGTCTGCGGTCTATAAAACCCTCTTTTGATAAATAAAAAAGCAGTTAGACCATTGCCATGGGTCAATCTTTGTTTACTTTCGTGCTCATTCATTGTTTTCACAACAAACAGGTAATTATGAATCGCCGGCCACCAATCGCCCGTGATTGGCCCCATGCAATAGGACCCGATCAGATTGATGTACAAAATCGCCTCATTAACATTGAAGACGGTGTAGGACAGATGTCCATTGTCCTTCAACAACTCTCGAGACAAATGAAATCCACTCAGGCTGAGCCCAACTCTATAGTTGCCTCAAACACCGTCATGACGCCCGCAAATTTGCCAGAAAATAGCCAGTACTATGGACAGTTTGAAAGGATCATGAAAAAGTTAAACCAGCTGCAGCGGCAGAATCCCATAGACCTTTCCAATTATGCCGGCATTGAAATCCCTGAAAAGCTCAAAGCACTTGAATGCGAAAGGTATGCTGATACCTCCCGCCCAGAGACCTACTTACAGGCCTACCTGGTCCGAAGGATGATTCAATCATACCAATCGAACTTGACTGGCCCTGCCTTGCGATGGTACATTGTCAAGAAGATTAGTCCCCTTAAAACTTGGAAGAAATTAATTCATGTTTTCCATCAAGAATACGATATTGACATCACCCCTGACATCACCTTGCCCTACGAAGAGCCAATGATCGCGGAGCACGAGGAGCTGTTAGCCGCTGAGGTAGGAGAGGAGCATGTCAATGAAGCCTTGCATGATAAATGGGCAGTTGAGCAACATCTTGTTACTAGAAAATTTCCCACTAGGAAAGGCAAGGAGCCTTTGTACAAGGTCAAAGACACAGAGTCTGTTCAAGAGTGGGGCACGACTGGACAACTTCCCAAGTTTACTCCAAGAGCTAGGGTCCAAAGAATACCAACCCCTATCAACCTGGAAAGTGAATCAGACAGTGAAACTCTAATGTCTCTCACTTCCATTGACAGAATCAAGTTAGCAAAACGAAGGGCCTTACTCAAAAGGTCTGGACCAGAAGCCAAGAAAAGAAAGCCTAAGCAGATAGATTCAGCATCTACCGACGAGCCACCGCGCCAAAGCTTCGAGCATTCCCAAGAATGCAGCCTTGAAGGCCCCCATCCTCTAGAGTACAATCCTGAAGACTTCCCGACCCTAGAATACAATCCCAAGGATTTCCAGCGTTATTTCAACAATGAAACTGACGATTCATCATATAACTGTTTCCTACTCTCATCCGAAGATGAAGGCCCGTCAGAAGAAGAAGCATACGTCTTTATCCGCTATGATCCTAACGAAGTACTAAGCTTGTCCTCTGACCATAAGGATAGCTTCAATACTTTATCCTCATTCAGAAATTTTGACCAAGAAGAAAGCAATGGGGTAATCTCGGTAGAATCCAACTTCCCTGAAACAGAAAAATTCACCACTACAACAGATATGCAGTGGGAAAATCAGTGGCCTAACCAAGATACATCAAGCCCGTCTTACGCTCATAAGATCACGACCCCTGGAGAGATGTGGATACCTGATTTCCGTAAGTATAATGGCACAACTTGTCCTGTGGCTCATTTGCAATATCTTCATGCGGAAGTGAGTCGGTACTATGGCCCGATGTCGTTCACAACTCAGGCCTTCCAAGAAAGTCTTACAGGGTCTGCATTGCAATGGTTCGTCACAGCAGATATCAGCCTCATGAGGGATTGGAATGAGCTGTCTTCCACATTCCTGCATCAGTACCAGCACCAGATTGGAGCTGAACTATCTTGCGAGAACTTGGTTCACTTTAGAAGAAGACCAATGGAGGATTTTCGAGCATATGCAAGGAGGTGGGAAGCTTTTATGATGCAAACCTACCCTCAGCTGGCCGAAGAAGAAATGATAAAGATGTTCATAGGAGCTTTACCCCACAAGCATCGTTGTTGGTTGCATGGGTTGCATTTCCGTAGCTTCAATGAAGTGGTCCTCTCATGCGAATACTTCGAGTCTACTGGAGGCGAGGAACTCAAAGGCGCTTGATTTCAAAACCAGCACTATCAAAGTGCTCCTTTTCATATGAGTTTTCATGGGTGTTGCTTGTTTTTATAATTTCATGTTTCTTATCATGTCTAGTGTGCTCTTTGTATTTTCCATTTCAGTAATCTAATGTACGGTTATAATATTTTGTTTTGAAAGCATGAGGCGGTATCCCAAACCGGCCCAAGTGATGTTATCCAACCATGAAAAGAAAATATCGTCCAAGGAGAATCGAGGGTGGGCTTCCTCATGCTTTTTCTCCCCCAAAGAAGTATTTTCAAAATAAAAAATATTTCATCACCCGAAATTTTTTGTTAAAACAAGATGATAAATTTAATCATGTTTGTCTTTCTGACTCATTCACTTCATGTCTCAGAAGATCATTCCCGTCCCCTTTGACTTAGTGTGACCGGGGGCATTTGAAGCAAGTGCATCAGGTGAACTCGCCAAATTCAAAGACACCCTGCCAAGAAAACAGGGGCAAATAGAAAGGAGCATATCGTTTCAAAAAAAAAAAAGAAGAAGAGAAAAGGGTACGTCTTATTCCCTTAACATAATATTGAGAATGACAACCCCTCTTTTCTATTTACAGGATACAAAAGGTGAGACGTAATAGGTACAGGCATACAGTTGAAATCAAAGCATCCATGACATGCCTCACTACTGCCCAGCTCCATCCTAAGCCAAAGGACTATCTTGTCGCACGACGCACCCAAACGGCTAGATGTTACAGTATCAACTACAACATAAGGAAGGAGTTCCTCCTCTTCCTTTTAAGTGATTACTATCAATAGGGAGAAAATCTAGATAGTCAAGGCCATCTATAGCCCCACACCCTGGACAATGACTTTGGAATTTAGAAGCTTCACTCCAGACGCATATTCTCGCAAGAAGTAATTGCCATAAGAGAATTGGAGGTTTTAATTGTCCATCATAGATTCCATAGAAGCTTGAAGTACATGACTTTGCTCAATGCTGCTAATGGTCATATAGTCAAAAACAAAAGAAAAATTCCACAGAAGGAAGGCGTTGAAGATAAATCGACAACCATCAATCATACATACATGGCCATGAGTGAGGAAGGCCAATCGAAAGAAATGTCAAATTGTGCCAAGACGAAAAGGCCGTCATCGACATTCAAATATCCCTAGGAGTCAGCAAATACAAACTTTGGAGAAGAGTAATTTGGTATCGTTTCCAATACTCCCGATTAATCGAACTCACTTTTGACGTATTTTCTCCTATTGACAGGAAGCATAGGATTCAAGAAACAAGCTTAATGGTTAATTTGGGCAAATCAAGTGACCTATATCGATTTACCTAACTCGGTATGAAAGGAAGTGTCGTCAAGGAGCCGGTTCGGTTAAATAAAAAAGGAAGCGCCCTACAGACACCATCGGCACCTCTAGCTGAGTGGTATCCGGGAAGAAGCAAAAAGGTCCGAAGTCGGGGATTCGAATCCCCGACGCGGCAGTTAGCCGCTTGGTAAAAAATAATAAAAAAATTTTGCTTCTCTTGCACTTGCAAATTACGAGAGAACATGTGACCTAACAAAGCAAGGGACATAGGACTTCGTGTCCCCATCTCATTTCAGGTCCATCCAATCATCTGCAAATCAGTGAAGAGTAAAGTTGTATCGCTTCCAGTTATTCAACTCTTGAAAGAGTTCATGACTAACACATTCCCTCTTGTTTGTTGCAGGATCACCTGACTGTCAAAAACAAAGATAATAAATCAATAAGAGGCATGACAAACTCTCCTAAGCGAAATGGCGTCCTGAGTAATTGCCAAAGCAAATGACAGAGATCCTTCAGGCCTCAACTCACATTTGATTTTGGCCAGACTAATTGATCTACTTGTACATCTTCTCTTCTGTAGGGGCAAAAGCAGAAAGGCCCATCAAATCCATGATCAGATCCCCAACCCTGGCTGATCCTTCTTATGTCATGTCCCTACTTAATAAGGACAACCATCGACACCCATTTGCAAATAACCCTTTTGATGTTCAAAATTTAACATATTTGGAAACACCATCATGTTAGCCCCTAAAGTTGTCACTATGGACATTTTTTTTAGTCAAAACCATTCACTTGTTTTGAAGAATTCAATCTCCGTCATATTCAAAATGTTGCATGTCGTTTCCAGATGAATTCTGCATGATGATTTTGTCTGTCTAAGTCACTGATTCCACTGAGGATTATTAAAATAGACAGCTAAGTGAAGAATACAAGATTAAATTGAGCATGCTGGATGAGGTGCGTCAGAATGATGAAAGGCAAGCCATATCCTACACACAGTCCCCATCTATACACTTGTGAGATGAGTGCAGAAGATTCCATGGCTGCAGGGTAAAGAGTTCTCTCGTGAATGGTACGATAACCAAAATAGTGAGAGGCATTCCATCGCTCATCCCATTGAGCCCCATACACTGACAAATTTCTGCTATGCTCCCGTCAAAGAACCACCCCACACTGGGGCAAGTCGAAAGCAAGTAAGCATCACAAGGTGAGAAGAGAGATAGAAATTTTCTTGCTCGCACTTGCATCAATCTTCGGGTGTCCTTATTGCATATGAACACTCATGTTAATTTAAGTGCCCTAGAATGACGAAGAGCAATTCCTTCTCTATGCACTTGTATTCATTGTACAACCCAATTGAGTCTGTAATTTCACCCTCACATGGGGGCAAAACAGAAGTTACTGTCATTTAAGCAGCATAGCCCAGAGTGCCTATTGAAGATGAAGACTCAAGAGTCTAATAACGGTGCTTCGATTGAACTTGCCTAGGCCAGTTACTCCAACGACAAGAATGAAAAAAAACATGGGCATAAAAAAGCAGTGTACCTGGTAAAAGCAAGGTCAATGCCCATAAATGAAGAACTGGAATAAAAATAGGGACATGAAAAAGCAGTGTGCCTGGTAAAAGTAAGGCCAATGCCCCCCAGTAAAAAATGCAACCAAGAAAAGTTGTTGTGATCCATAGAACCTCCATCTTACAAGAAAGAGGCGGTGACAAGTGCCAAGGCAATCACCAACTCTCACCCTCTTACATGTGAGCCAAGTCTACGTTACATCCCATTGTAAAAGTCTCTTCAGACTTGGGCACTTCAATTAACGTAGGATTTCATATGTGCATAAGCATCGCTCGAAGAAGTACGAGCAAGATCACTCTATCTCTTTTCGCAGGGTTCTTGACTTGTAAACCCGGAGATGATCGTGCAACATTTTCATCCATTGGCTTCGACCTTGATGGTCCCCTCTGATGAGCCGCTGACCAAGACTTCATCACAGTTTCAACAAAGACCTCTCACATTGGTAAAGTCATACTGTTTGCGAGAATACTCGGACTCCTGCTGACATGATGACAGTGAGATAGTGTGGTCCTTATAAATCCTGCATCAATGGTCAGGATAGCCTTTTCCATGAGAGTGAGTGAAAAGTCCTTTCAGAATGAAAGTCCCTCATCTGGCATACTCAAAGCATCTATATTCCAAATAAAGGTTGTCTTTCAAAATCTTCCCCAGTGGAACTCAGATGATGCAAAACTGATAAAATTGTCATGCATGAATCTCATTTGAACTCATGAATTTACAACACATACAATCATGTGTGCATATTGTACAAATAGCATACTCTCTTCTTGACACTCGACCTATTCGAGTCGTCCCTTGAGTTTGGGTGCTCGCAATTGTCTAAGTATCCCCTTGTCTTTGAGTACCGGCCCTTTGTTCGGATACTCCCTTTTCCCGGCACTCGACCTGTTCGAGTTGTCCCCAGAGTATTGATACTTGTGACTAACCAAGTATCTGTTTATTATTAAATACCTACTGCTGTTTAGGTATCCCCATATCGTCAAGTACCCACCGTTGTCCAGGTACTTCCTTTTCATGACACTCAACCTGCACGAGTTGTCCCCAAATAATATAGCACTGTTCAAGCATTCCATTGCTTCGCTTGGCACCACCGTCCAGGTATGTTTTCTAGCACTTGGACCCGCCTGAGTGGTCCCAGATGATATCATTAATACTTGTGTTCATCCAAGTATTCCAGTACTTTGTACACCTGTGGCTATCCAGGTGTCCCACCCCTTTTAAATGCTTGTAGCAATTCAAGTAAACCTCATACCACAGTCAAGTTTATAATACCAGGAGGTGAGAGACCTTCATGAATATGCGAGGCACGTCCTCGATATTCCCAATTACCACGAGGTGAGAGACCTTCACGAATATCTCAAGTACGCCCTCGATATTCCCAATTACCAGGAGGTGAGAGACCTTCATGAATATTCGGGGCACGTCCTCGATATTCCCCATACCAGGAGGTGAGAAACCTTCACGAATATTCGGGGCACGTCCTCGATATTCCCCAAATTGCCAGGAGATAGGAGACCTTTACGAATCTGCGAGGTACGTCCTCGATATTCCCAATTATCAAAAGGTAAGGGACCTTCGTGAATATCCCAGGTACTCCAACGATACCTGCGAACGCCAGGTATCCTTCAAGAGTTTGTACTTGTAATTATCCAAGTACTCTTCCGACACCTGCAAGCAATCAGGTACTCCTTCAACGTCTGCGAAAGTCCAGGCACCCTCCAAGAGTTTGTACTTGCGATCATCCAAGTACCCCTTCGATGCCTGCAAAGGCCCAAATATCCTTTAGGTTAGTACTTATGAATATCCATGTACTCTTTCAATGCTTGTGAATGTCTAGGCACCCCCAACAAATAGATGCCCTGAGAAAGGTCGGTGCATCCTCCCGAGAAAGGTCGGGTTCCAACCAGTGTCTTTGACAAAAGTCAGACACCCCAACAAAACAGATGCTCTGAGAAAGGTCAGCGCATCTCCCGAGAAAGGTCGGGTACCAATTGGTGTCCTCGATACAAATCAGGCACCCACAAATGAGATGCCCTGAGAAAGGTCGGTGCATCTCCCATCAAGGCGACCGAAGAAAGGTTCGGGTCCTAGACAAATCATGGATTGTTTTAACAGGCGACCGAAGAATGGTTTGGGTCTTGGAGGAGCGATCTCCGTCAAGGCGACCGAAGAAAGGTTCGAGTCCTAGACAAACCATCGATTGTTTTAACAGGCAACCGAAGAATGGTTCAGGTCCTGGAGAAGCAATTTCCCGTCACGGTGATCGAAGAATGGTTCGGGTCCAAGACAAACCACTGATTACTCCAACAGGCGACCGAAGAAAGGTTCGGGTCCTGGAGGAGCAATCTCCCATCAAGGCGACCGAAGAAAGGTTCGGGTCCTGGAAAAACAATTCCCCATCAAGGCGACCGAAGAAAGGTTCGGGTCTTAGACAAACCAACTTATTGCTCTAACAGGCGACCGAAGAAAGGTTCGGGTCCTGGACAAATCACTTATTGCTCTAACAGGCGACTGAAGAATGGTTCGAGCCCTCGAGAAGCAATCTCCTCATGCAACAGGTAAGATGACGCCTTGATACTTGCCAAAACTCTGGGTTCACACCCTATCTCACTCACTCTCGGTAAGTAACTACAGGTATCTTCTTATCAGTCTTACTATGTGTAATATTATATTACTCTTTTTCTGCTTAGGACAATAGGTCCAAAATAAAATCTGCTGCATATGTATAGACAAAATTTAGGTATCAGGTTTGTCTTTGAATGCAACCTCTGCGAGCTCACCTTCAAAGAGGGGCAGCTGTTGACACCTAAAATTTTGATTAGGTTATTAATTAGGCCTTAATCTATTTTATTTTTCCTTTTTAGATAATAAACAAAATAAATAACAAAAACAACAAAAAAAGCAATAAAAACAAAAGAAAACAAAAAAGCAAGAGTAGCCCCCCCCTTTTTCTTCACGTGGGTTCGTACAACCCCCTCCCCCTCTCTCCTTCTTCTTCTTTCTTCTTCTTCCTTCTCCTTCCTTCTTCTTCTCTCGTCTCGTGCATCACGCGCGACGGCCGGCGACGCGCTCAAGGGCAGCCTATGGTAAAGAGGAACGGAGGTAGGCCGCCGAAGATGAGGACGACACACATGCGCCTTCAATGCGCGACTTTAATCCGAGATGAGACGCCGGTTCAGCGGGAGGTTCCGGTCGGCAAGCCAAGAGCGCGGCCGAGCTCCTCCGTCGGCCGGACCTCCTCGCCTATAAATAGGCTTCTCCCGACGATGGCAAAGGGAGAGCGAGCTCCGAGATCTTCCCACTGAAAGACTTCGTGGGAGGAATCAAAGAGCGAGCGAGAGAGCTTGAGTCGCAAGCTCGGCCCACCCTCCATCGAGAGACTTCGGGAAGGCGGGCGGCAAGCGACTTCGAGAAGGTCGGATCCGGCCGGTGGAGGCTCGGATCTGACACAGTGAGAGAAGATTGAGGCCGAGGGTAGGGTTTCGCGAGATCTGCGCCCTCGATCTGGTTTTTTTGCTTTGTTCTTTTTCCGCGAACGCCGTGCCGAGCCCAAGACTCCCAACCACCCCAACGCCGTCGCTACGCGATTCGTCCAAAGCCGCACCAAATTTGAGGTCGATTTAGCCCCGACGCCACCTCGAGTCGTGCCCGACGCCGCTGCCACCACTCCAGATCTGCGAAGCTGAAGGCTCGCTGTCGCCGTGACCGCCACTCTGCTGCTCCACCATCAGCGAATCCAACTAATCCGTCGCCACCGACAACTCCGCCCGATCTCGCATCCCCGACGCTGTCTCGCCGACCTACAGCCACCTTACCCGTGCCCTCGTTACAAACAGGTAACGGCTGTGCTCGTCCGCGTCGTCACTATCGCTCCGCCTCCCACCGAGAACCCAAGCGAACTACCCGTTGTCATCACCGATTCTTGAAAATCCAGTAGTCGCCTGTCGTCTCCACCGAAACCCTAGCCGCGGATCGTCGGACGCTAGGGTTCCAGGAGTCGCGTCTACGAAGAGGAAGTCGGGTCGGGCGTGGGTCTGAATCGGGTAGGGTTTGGCTTCAAAGCGGGCCGGGTCGTACGCGTGGGCCGATTTGCTGTTGGGCTGCACCCTTTTGTGAAGTAGGCCCAATTCCGGTGAGTGGGCTGAGTTTTAAAAAAAAATAAATAAATAAAGAAAAAAACAAGTCGGGCCCGCTCGCGGGTCGGGAACCGGGTCGGTCCCACCGGAATCCGACCCGGTTCGGTTTTTATAATATATATTAAAATAATATTTTAATATAAAAAAAAGGCAAAAAAATCCGAGTCGGGCCCGCGTCCTCATTCGGTTCGCTGGCCCGGGTCGGACCCAACCCGCGGATCCGATCCGGGTCAGTTTTTATATTATTTTAATATTAAATAATATTTTAAATAAATAATAAATATTTTATTTTCTGAAAAAAAAATGTTTTATTTAAAAAATGTTAAAAAATGTCTTATTTTCAAAAAAATCGAGAAAAATAAAAAAATAATTTATTTTCCAAAAATATTAAGAAATATTAAAAAAATATTAAAAAATATTTTATTTTCCGAAAAATCAAAAAATCAAAAATATTTCATATTTTTCAAAAAATGCCAAAAATCCAAAAAAAGCCAAAAATTCATGAAAAAAGCCAAAAAAATTCAGAAAAAGCCAAAAGACTTGTATTTTTCCAAAAATACCAAAAAAAAATCCCTTTTGTGTCAAAAAATTAGAAATGACTAAAAATGTTTTTCCTCCCAAAAATGAATGGAAAATCCCTCGAACATCCAAAAAACCTCGGGGTTTAAACAAGATTAGGTACCGAAAGGGCATTAGTGATTAACTAGTGTAATCAAGTCCCGATCCTAATTTCTGCGGTTGCGCGGGAGTGAGTATTTCTCCCGATACTTCACTTGGGTTTCTAATCAACCCACCCCAAATCGATTAGTGGCGACTCCATTTTAAAAATTGATTTACAGGTTAAAAACTCAGACTATTAAAGTCGTGAATTGGTAGACTTGGGAGAGTCTGGGCTTAATAAATTCAGCCGAGCCATTAGCCTCCTTAGGCGCTCGTACCCGACAATGGGCACCGGAAAAAAAGAGGTCGCAACAGAGTCTGGCTGGTCGGAGGTCTTCATACTTTAAATAGCAGAGTCTGCAAACCTTCAGACTAGATTGATAGAAACGTTTTGTCAGCTTCAAAACATTTCAAGAAGATTTCTTCAACAATCTCCCCATTTTTGATGGTGACAAAACTTTCCTGCTGATTTGGATAACTTTGACCTGCAAAACATTACTCAAATAAATATGCATATCTTATAAAGATAAATGGCTAAATGAATAATAACACTAGAATCTACAACCACAGAAAATAGATTAGTCTTGTATGTGATAAAGCCATCCATAAGATATCAATAGCGAGTCAAATCCAAATTTAAATTCAATTCTCATCTAGACACAAAAGTAAAGTCAAATATCAAAACAATCCAAGTCAAACAATCCAAATGATTAAAAAATTCAAAGTTTGTTTCAAATCTTGCATCTCTCTCCCTTTTTGTCAGCATAAAAAAATGTTGAGATGAAAATGGAATAGAGTCAAGATTGCTTGGGAACACGAACAAGCTGGAAATCTCCCATTGACTGAACGATGCCTTCCAGCCTTTTCAAGTCTTCCTTCAGTTGTGCAACCTCCTCACCCTTAGCATTAGCCTGAATCTGAATAGAAAGGGCTTGGATCTAATCATTCAAGGAACCTGAAGAAGCTTGACCTACATTCTACAAATTCTGAACTTCGCATCCCAGAGCATACATTTGACTGCGCATTTCTAAGAGAATATCCAGAATTCTGCAAAAATCTACTGAATTCGGCACGATCTGATGGAGTAAAGGCAGACGATAGCAGATCAGCATAATCACGCAGATTTGGTGATGAAGTATCATGTTCTTCCTCAGGAAATTGAGAGGCATGAATGTCTTTTGGATTTGCTGGAGAGCGGCTGACTCCCTCACTAGTAGCAGGATATGAGGACATTCCTCTTTTCTCGTGATCTCCCCTTGTTTCCATGCCTTCAGGTGGAGAAGAGTGTTTTTCATGCTCTCATTCCTCTTGATTTTCTCTCTCTTCTTCTTCTTCAAACCTTTCCTCCTTTGCTTCTTTTTCTCCAGCTTCTCTTTCTTCTTCTTCTTTCTCTTCTTCTTCTTTCTCTTATCCTTCTCTCTCCTCAGCTTCTTTCTCCTGTCCTTCCATTGATTCTAAAATAGGATGACTTAGCTTCTTCAATGCTATAGCAGAAATGGTAAGGTCTTCATCATCATCTTCATCTTCAACGATGAGAACTCTTCTTTTCTTGGATGGAGCAACCATGGACTCCTTCCCTTTTCTTTTTGCTGCAGAAGAGATTTGACGAGTTTTGACAGGAGTCTTCTCCTTGAATTTCTCCAACGCCTTGCTTAGTTCCTTCAGATGCATTTTAGTCACCATTTTCAGTCCTACTACCATATGATCACACGATCTAACACAGAGAATTTGTGGAGGCTGAATATTCAGATGTCTGAATAACTTCGTCACAAAACTTGGATAAGGAAGTTGACCTCTGTCCTTCACCACTGCTCTATACATGTGGAACATAACAGTGTGAGGAAGAGAAAAATTTTTCCCATTAATGATGGCATACATCAGCTTTGCCTCTGAACTTGAAACATCAGTCTTGGAAGTTGATTTTGATCTGAGGCAACTGATCACAATCTTGTGAAGTAGAATGTTAAACGCACTCATCCTCAAGTAGGAAATCTTTTCCTCTGTTCTTCTATCCTTAACAAGCTCTAATGTGGCACGAGCAGCAGAAACATTGATTGGTTGATATCTTTCTCTCTCAACCCCAATTACATCCGCCAGCATATCCACATCAACCACAAAGTCCTGATCTCAGACACTAAAAGATATTCTATTCGCATCCAAGAAACTAAGATTTGAATAGAAATATGCAGTTAATTGAGTATAGGCCTCTATGGTGTCAGAACAGAACTTTTCTAGTTGAAGAAAACTGAACTTTTACCTCAAGTTCACATTCACGGCATCTAGAAAATCAAAATCCACACTCCTAGGGTTTATCACCCAACGCTTCAGCAATTTTGAGTATAAAACCTTATGTTCCTTTGATCTAAACAACTCTCCCATTTTTTCCTCGAATTTTCGCTGCAACACCCATTCTCGGTTGAAATTGGCTGTACAATTTGTCATCATCATTTCCATCTATCGGATAAGTCCTCCAACACACGGATTACTTGGGATATTTGCAAGAGTTTCTTCTGCCACCCCTTTAGAAGCAATTCCCAAACGTTCCATTTTTCGCAAAAAGATGTACTCATTCCCATATCCTTTGTCCTTAAGAAACTCATCGATGTAGTTCAATGGAGTACCAGTCTTCTTTAAAGCACATTAAAGCTTATAAATAAAAGAGGGCCTTTGAATTTTTATAGGATCTGCGTCTTCAACGATTTCTTTCTCTTGTTGATGACCAACACCCTGTGGACTAGTTGGTGGAGAATGACGCTGCTGAGAATGTTGTGGGCTCTGTTGCTGATTTGGAGACTCTTCTTCCTCGGTGAGATCGAAGTGCGTAGGCCCCTCACTCATTCGCCGTGGTCCCCTGCTTGCGATTCTCGAAGATTCCTTGCTTGACTTTCCCAAGAAAGATGATAACTTTTTTGAAGATTAAACAAGGGAAGAAAACATAAATGGAAGATCGGTGCTTTCTTAGGGTTTTTTGGAGAGTAAAGTGAAGAAGAAACAACAGTGCATAACCAGTTAAAAAGAGGTATACGGAACGTCATAAAAGTAAATAAAAAGATGCCTTTTTAAAAAAATAACTGTCTTTTTCGAGAAAATAGTCATTTAAAAAAATAACTTCTTTTTCGAAAAGAAAACGTTGTAATAATCACGTCAATTAAAGATAGCAATAATCAAACACGGTTGATAATCGTACCTTTTCAAGATGAGATTCGAGAGAGAGAATAACTTACGGTCAAAGTCTTGTTTGTCTGAGTTTGAGAGTCTTTAGACTTTAACTTCTTCAAACCTCAAAATGTTGAGTTTGGAACGGGTAATTTCAAATTGATTTTTCTCCAAATACTTTGTGAATATATCCGCCAGTTAGTTCTTTGAGTTAACAAACTGAATCGAAACTTCTTCATTTTGAACATGATCTCTAATGAAGTGATGTCGAATCTCTATATGCTTTGCTCTTGAGTGAATAATTGGATTTTTAGTAAGATTAATTGCACTGGTGTTGTTGCAGTTAATCTCTGTGCATGAATCTTCAATTCCAAAGTCTCTTAGCTGTTGTTTTATCCACATAATTTGTGAACAACAACTTCCGAGAGCTACATACTCTGCTTTTGCTGTAGAAAGAGCTACTGTATTTTGCTTCCTTGAAAACCAAGACACTATTCTGCCTCCAAATAGTTGACAGGTACCCGAGGTGCTCTTTCTATCAACTTTGCATCCGGCTAGATCTGTATCTGAGTATCCAAGAAGAGTAAAGTCTCCCTTTTTAGGATGCCAAAGGCCGATGCTTGAAGTTGAAGCAATGTATTTGATAATACGCTTTGCAGCACTTAAATGAGATTCTTTAGGGTCTGCTTGAAATCTGGCACAAATGCAAACACTAAACAAAATGTCAGATCTATAAGCAGTAAGATAAAAAAGTGAGCCAATGATACTCCTGTATAGCTTCTGGTCGACTTTCTTTCCTCATTCATCTTTGTCTATCTTCAAGAAACTTGACATTAGTATTTCAGTCTTTTTGCAATTGTTCAATCCAAACTTTTTGATGAGATCATTATCACATTTTTCTTGATGAATAAAAGTTCATTCCTTCGGTTGTTTCACTTGAAGCCCGAGAAAGAAGGTTAACTCACCCATCATGCTTATTTCAAATTCATCCTGCATAGTCTTAGAGAATTTCTCGCACAGACTTTCATTAGGAGGTCCAAATATAATATCATCGACATATATTTGAACTAGCACAAAACTTTTGCTTTCTCTTTTGATAAATAGAGTAGTGTCTACTTTACCTTTCACAAAACTGTTTTGAATTAAAAACTTACTTAGCCTGTCGTACCAAGCTCGAGGTGCTTGTTTTAAACCATATAAGGCCTTTTTGAGTCTAAATATTGAGTTTGGTTTCCTTGGGTCTTCAAACCCAGGTGGTTGTTCCACATAGACTTCCTCATGGATGAATCCATTTAGGAATACACTTTTGACGTCCATTTGGAATAACCTGAAATTTTTATGACAAGCAAATGCAAGTAATAAACGAATTGCTTCTAACCTTACTACTGGTGCGTAAGTCCCATCATAGTCTATCCCTTCTTCTTGCGTATAACCTTTGGCCACGAGTCTTGCTTTGTTTCTTATGACTTTTCCTTTCTCATCCATCTTGTTCCTAAAAACCCATTTAGCATCAATAATAGATTTACCTTTTGGTTTAGGAGTTAACTCCCAAACATCATTAATGCTGAATTGCCTGAGTTCTTCTTGCATAGCTTCAATCCAACTTTCATCAGTCAAAGCTTTTTCTATGCTTTTGAGTTCTATTTCAGAAATAAGAGCCACATCACTAGACTCTTCGCGCATTTTGGATCTTGTGTGAATTCCTTCATTGATGTCGCCAATAATAAGATCTTTGGGATGACTGGACTTGTGCTTCTAGTTGCTGGTTAATTTGTCAAATTGATGGGCACTTCCTTCACTTGAATCTTCAACAGTCATTTGTTGTTAGTCCTTCAAAGTCTCGAGCTTCGAGATTTAGACTTTGTAAAGTCGGAGCGAGTTCGGGCTCTTCAAGATGAGTTTGAATAGATTCATTTTGCATAGAATCTTGGAATTTGACATTCATTGATTCCTCCACAGATTGACTCTTCTTATTATAGACTCTATAGACTTTGCTTGAGGTTGAATATTCAAGAAAAATGCTTTCATCTGATTTTTCTTCAAACTTGCCAACTCGTTGCATTTTTCAATATAAAACATTTGCATCCGAACACATGAAAATATGAAACAATAGGCTTCTTTTCTTTGAATAATTCATAGGAGGTTTTTTTTCTAGAATAGGCCTTAGAAAAACTCTATTGATAATATAACAAGTTGTAGAAACTGCTTCACCCAAAATCGTGAAGAGATATTGCTTTCAATTAAAAGAGTTATAGCCATTTCTTGAAGCGGTCTATTCTTTCTTTCCACAACTCCATTATGCTCTAGAGTATATAGAGAAGAGAACACATGTTGAAAACCAGATTTATCACCAAATTTTGTAAAATTTTGATTTTCAAATTCACCTCCATAGTCTGTTCTTATACTTGAAATAACATACCCTTTTTCATTTTGAACATTTTTAGCAAATTTTTCAAAATAAGAGAATGTTTCAAACTTACTTGCCAAGAAATATACCCAAGTAAATCGTGAGTAGTCATTCACAATTATTAGGCAATATTTCTTACCTCCAATGCTCTGTGTTATGGTTGGTCCAAAAAGATCCAAATGCAAAAGCTGTAGTACACGGTTAATGGAAACTTGATTTATTGGTTTAAAGGAATTTTTTTCTTGTTTTCCCAATATGCATGGTGTACATAAATCAAACTTTTGGTATGATAAATTGGGTAGACCACGAACGAGCTTATTTGCTGAGATTTTGGCTATCTGTTTCATATTAATGTGCCCAAGCTTTAATGTGCCCAAGTTTTTTATGCCATAAGCTTGCTTCGTCTTGGATTGAGATTAGACATTGTGATTCATCTGGTTTTACATCCAAGAGGTAGATATTTCCATGTTTTCGACTCATGAATGACTGAGTAAAGTCTTTACTGGTTCATGTACATATTCTCTCTTGAAAGTAGATTTTGAAACCGGTATCACACAGCTGACTGACACTGAGCAGATTGTAGTTGAGTCCTTTAACTAAAGAAATATTGCTTATTGTGAGGTTTTCAATCTTTACAGTTCCGAATCCCACTATTCTTCATTTACTATTTCCTTCAAATGAGACTTTTCCACCATTCACTTGAACAAGCTTTATGAAGCAATTTGAATCTCCCGTCATATATCTTGAGCATCCACTATCCAGATACCATTTTACTTTTTTCTTGATAGTGACCTGCATTTAAAAAGAGACTCAAACTTTCTTTGGTACCCATATTTTCTTGAGTCCATTGAAGTTAGTATGATATACAGTTTTTGCCCATACTTTCTTAACAGGTTTCCAAATCATAGGACATTCTTTTTCAAAATGATCTGCACTATTGCACTTTGAACATCGAGAGCATTGCGACCTATTGGTTTTACAAAAATCATTTTAAAATGATTTTTGTAAATATCTCTTGTCGGTCTTTGCTTAATTCTTTCTTTCACCTTTGGAAAATCAATTAAAGGAATGATTTCAGCAGTCATTCCCAAACCAGATTTGTTGAAATAAGGTCTTTGAACAGAAAGAATTTTTTCCAGTTTTTTAGATCCTATAGAAAATTTTTTAGAAATATTTGAGATATCATTTTTCAATAGTGCATTTTCTTTCGAAAGATTATCTTCACTTTCTCTAAGAGAAGAAACATTCATGTCTAAACATTTCACATTTTCTTTCAAAATATTTTCCTGTTGTTTTAGAGCAGAATTTTCTCTTTTGAGTTCGGAAATATTTTTAAAAGAAGTTTTAAGACTAAAATACAACTCATCAATGTATTTAGAAACTTTAATAGGGATTTTGAAGTTACCTTAAATTCACTATCTGAATCTGATTCTATCTCGGAGTTTGAATCTGAATTTGATTGTGCCATTAGACATATATTGGCATAATCATCATCACTTTCTTCACACTCTGTATCACTCCAAGTTTTCGCTTTAAGACCCTTTTGATATTTTTCAGCTTTTCCTTTCTTCTTCCTCAGAAGAGGACAGTTGGGTCTGATGTGTCCCTTTTTCTTACATTCAAAGCAGACTACATCTTTGTTTGATTCATCATCCTCAACAGACTTAGTCTATTGCTTTTGAAAGCTTTGTTTCTTTGGATTGAATCTTCTTCCTTTTCTGTTCAGCTTTCTGAATCTTCTTATTATGAGAGCAAGCTCCTCATCATCCATATCGTCTTCAGAATCTGTAACGTCAAAATCATCATTGGATTTTAATGCAATGGATTTCGTACCTTTAGGGTCTTCGTCTTCATTGATTCATTCCACTTCATAAAAATGAAGAGTTTAAACCAACTCATCAACAGATAGTAGCATAATTCTTTGGGTCTCTTTGATTGAGGTCTTTATGTGATTCCAATCATTAGAGAGTCTACGCAGTAGCTTGCTTACCTTCATAGGATCAGAAATTGGTTGACCTTGATTTTCAAGACCATTCACGATTTCTATAAAATGACTAAACATGTCAGTTATAGATTCTCCCGATTTCATTCTGAAGGCTTTGTATTGATCGAGGAGAATGTTGATTCTAGTCTCTTTCACTTGATCGGTTCTTTCATAGGTAATATGTAATCTATCTCACACTTCTTTAGCTGTAACACAAGAAGATATTTTATTATATTCAGTAGGAGATAAAGCATAATATAAAGAATATATTGCTTTTGCATCAAGAGCTTGTCTCTTGATTATCTCTTCCTGAGTCATTTCACTAGACTCCACAGTATTTTTTTCTCTCTCTGAGACAGGTGCAGCTTTAGGAATGATTCCTTTTTCTACAACGTCCCATTCTAGAGGATCCTTTGATCTTAGGAATGCCTTCATCTTGTTTTTCCATAGGTTGTAATACTTTCCATCAAAGTAAGGTGGTCTGGTATTGCTTTGCCCTTCTACCAGCCTTAGAGCCAACATACTAGTCATGGATCTTTAACTCTGAAGTAAAACACTTCAAATAAAGTGAGTATACAGGCTCTGATACCAATTGAGATAGCTAGTATAAGCACTTAGAGGGGGTGAATAGGTGTAAAAACAATTTCTCGAGATACCACAGCGATACTAGGCAGACGATAGAAAGGAAGTTATCTTTTGATTAACAAAATGAATTACGATCAAAGTAAAGTAAAGAGTAGGGAAGAGAAAATTAAACACAAGGTTTATAGTGATTCGGCTTATCCCAAGCCTACATCCACTCTTCCACACTGACAGCCCACCGGCTGGAGTTCACTATGAACAAAAGAGATGTTACAGCACAGTTCTTCCTTGATTCCACAGTGTAGATATTCTACCACACTTCCTCAAGGTTTCTCACGAATATAAACACTCTTTTGCGTATAAGATTTCGCTCAAATAAATTGACTAAAAACAATGAGCTTCAGACTTTGGAATTTTTCTATCGTGCACACTCTCGAACAACTAGATCGTCTTCCTTATATACTTCTTTATGCCATCATACCCGTTGGCACTTACCAAAGGAATTCTTCCAATCTTTCCGTTGGACAAAATCAATTAAGAAGATCATTCGAGCTATTAAAGGAACATGTCGATAGCCCATCAATCATGTTCGCCCATACAATCAAGACCTCGGTTTCCATAAGTAGAACCTTCCAAGAATATTTCGCCAATCATCGGATCCTTAATCTCCGAATCAATCACGATCAAATAAAGGATTCTGTTATGTCATATCCAGCCAAGGGATCTTTTCAAGTTAATAAGGTCACATTCTTAGTAAAACATCTAGTTCTGGATAGCCTTTCTTCAACGGATTAGAAACTGTCAATGAGAATAGACTTTGAATCTTGAGTCTGTCTGCCCGGAGGTCTTCAAACTTTAAATAGCAGAGTCTGCAAACCTTCAGACTAGACTGATGGAAACGTTTTGTCAGCTTCAAAACATTTCAAGAAGATTTCTCCAACAGTAATATGGGTTGTAATTTCCATCCTTCTTGAATGAAAGGCTTCGTTTTAGACCAAAAAAAAAGCACCGTTTGGCTGATTTAGAATGTCCTTTATATAATTAGCTTATGAGAGTAGCCAAGTAACAACTTGAACAAAAAGATATATGATGGCGTGAAAACAATTTCACGATAAAAGACTGTGCTTTATTTATTTTATTCGGCTAGATAAACACAGCTTGCCTTATTGTGTGATTAAGGCATCAACCACAAAATTGTTGTGGAGTTAGGGTCATGAATTTGGCATCGAGAGCAAAATTGATCATCGAGCAGGCTTGAGCTGCTTGACAAAATTCAAAGGCTCAAAGAAGGGGGCCGGTTCCGACCAAATCAGGCCGGTTTCGGCTGGCTTACTATCTCTCAAACACACACCCAGACACACATATGCGCACAATCAACATGGGCAACATTTTGAAATACAGTCTTTGACGGGTCAGTCCAACGTGGGCCAACAAGCAAATCCCACTAGCCAAGCTAGTTCAAGCTCAAGTTCTTCGCAGCCCAGATTATCTAACGGACCCATAGACATGGCACTGACTATCATGATCAAGTTTGAAATGCAGTTGGCTCGACATAACACAAAAGTGCTAGAATAATTCCCAACAAATCTATGTACATGAAATAATACTACCTCTATAGCTCAACTACCTTCCCTTCTGCAACAACCGACTTTCTTTGCTCTACAAAGTTACAAAATCTTTGTATTCAGTTAAATAAAATGGCACTTGGTGCAAGGCAATTATTGCCGAAGTGAGTCAAAGAAATACCATGTTAGATAAGTATTAAGAAAGAAGTACATTTTTTCTCCGAGAATCCAATTCATATGCCACTTTGAATTCAGGCTCGATAAGGCTGGTTTATTAGATAAAGAAGTTCTTTACTTACACAAAACGAAAAGCTTCATTCTAATTTATCAAAATTTGTGTTGTGTCCACCATCAATAGAAAAGGCAATTCTCGTGTTTCCATTTGATGTTTTTCTGACAGTCAAATTATCTACTGTAGAATCCGACCCTTGAACTTGATTGGCATGTCAACAATAACACGATGAAGTCATTAGTTTGGGCAAACAACTCCTTATTTGATGACTTATGCCAAACGACTATGGGGAAGCCCTATCTAAATCTATCAAATTGATCTTATAAGAATTAGGCGTCAAGGTTGGACAACATGCACGTGCATTATGTAAATTGCCTCATGACACGCATTTTTCATTTCGAAGAGAAGCTAATCGACTCAAAATTAATCTCGCCATAGCGGCCTTGAATCCTCAAGGAATAGAAAATCCAGCACGCCAGAAAATTATGAAAGGACTTAAATGATATATCGATTCGTAAGTGGACTACAACCAAAGACAATGCACCTATTTAGAGGGCACCCTAAGCTCTCCTACGGATGCAGATCAATCTAAAAACCTTTCTTCTTGTGCATAAATCTTCTTACGTCCTCTACAATAGATTCCCAAAGCCATCACACCATTATGTTCTCTAACAACGACACCAATTTTAGTTTTACCACTTTGCATATTCAAAGCACCGATCGCCATTTATCATCAGGAGTTCAAATATTCTTGCTTTTCCCTCTCTCCATAAAATTCAAAGCAATCTTCACGACGGCCTTCAAGTATTCCCCACTAGTATTCTGTACGATTGCGTCAAAAATTCGAGCACATTGTCATGTTCAATCAAGCTTTTACCCTTCGGGTTAATACTACACCCCCCCCCCCCAATTATCATGGAGAGGATTCGGTTCTTTGGGGCACATTTTGCCTTATTACACGAAATGAAAGAGGTGCTCATATCTGACCACAAAAACAAAAGAAAAAAAAAGAAAAAGAAATAGGTACCAGCATGAGTTGAATTGATTCCAACCGTCAAATTAGAGGGGTAGAAAGCTTGGGATCGAAAGAACATGTTCATGCATGCTCACGTGCCGCAACTTTTGACTTTTTCGCATGGGATATGATGAAGCTAGTGTAGCAAGTCCATGATTCTTGTCAATTTCCTTTTCCATGGATGAGGCTTGACCTACTCCCCCAAAGTTTGCTAGATCCATCTAGGGGTGTGCATGGTCCGGGTGGGCGGTTCCCGACCTAGAACCGGGAACCGCCCGCTAAGGACTGGTTCCGAAAAATTGGAACCGGGATCCACCCATTTGTTGTGTGGATCCGCCTGGGAACCGGACCGATGGTTCGGTCCAGTTCCCGGGTGGATCCATGGAACCGATTTTGACGCGAAATTTTTTTGGTTTTCAACATAAAACAATTACGTGACATCAAAGCAAGCCAAAGAAAGAAAAATCAAATTTAAGTACGTGGAACAAAGATTCATTTGTTGTAATTATAAATGTATCTTGTAGATAAAATAAAAAAAAAAAACGCGAATAGATGGAATGCAACATTCTCCCATTTCCTACTTGCAAATAACCATAGATGGTTAAATTTTCTTTAACCAAAGGTAAAGGTTCCTAGAGAGTGAGATGAGATGTAAGGCTTCTTTTAGTAATTTTTTTTTTTAATATTAAAAAGGTTCCGGTCGATCCAGGTGGGTGGGTGGGCAGATCCGCCCACGGAACCAGGAACCGGACCAGTACCCACTAGTTCCAATAAATTGGAACCGGGAACCGGACCAGTTCCTCAAGACCCGTTGGTTCCGGGCGGTTCCGATCCGGTTTCAGGCGGTCCGGGCAGATCCCGGGTATTTTGCACACCCCTATATCCATCGAACAAATTGCATCATATGGTCGCGTTCCCATCAAAAGATCAACCAACGCAACTCTAAAGTTATAGATGTTGCTCTCCATATATAGATGATATGTTCAACCAAAATAATGTGATACTCTAATATAACGGCTTCAAGCATGGTCAAACTACAGTCGTAGATCTTTGTGGCTTTAAAGGTCTTTGGCATAAGGCAAATGGTGTTTGGCAAATTTTTTTGAAGAGTTTTAGAAAATGCAAGGGTAGATTAGAAGGTTTTTTTTTTTAATTTTGATCATTTCCATAATGCTAATATATATATAAAATTTTGCCATCACTAACCTTTCACAATTTGAAAATGTTCTCCCCTCGCATGATGTCGCTGGTGAAGAGCTTAGGTTGCCAGTAAGGCTAGATTGCTAGCAACCTTGCCAGAGGCCACATGACCCTAGGTGGCCCAATCATAGGAGAGGGCCACCAGTGCTAAATCTGGCTTGTCGGTCGTCGCTAACAATAAAACCCTCGATCCTTTTTTTTATATTTTTTTAAATTATAAAAAAAAGCAAAATTTCTTCATAAAATGTGATTTTTCGAACACCATTTAAACTAAAGTTGTTTATGCATTTTTAAATAATAGTTACCAAACACTACTTGTATTTTGAAAAATTCCCTTAACCTAAAGTTTTTTACATTTTCCTAAAAACCTTCCCCAAAAGCCAAATCAAACACAACCCATGCAATGATCAGTCCAAGCAATACACAAGGCCCATTATATTACTTGTGGCTATGTACATGAATGCCCCGTGGCCATAATTTCCAATAACTTGTGTTGTCACAATTTGATTTAGCTGAGCATTTTGTTACCGACCAAAATTCTTCGAAATACCTATAAATTTTAACTTCTTTGAAATCCCATTTTCATTTTTGAAAGACGATCGTTTTATAATTCACACATGCATATAGTTGTTAAGATGATAGTTATGTGTAACGTATTGTTTGGAGAGAGAATCATTGAATGGTAAGGCTTTGGATAGATATCCAGCCAAATCCGATGGCTATCTCTTTCAATTTTGTATTTCTTGATTTTTTTTTCCCAGCCAAACACGATGACTCTCTCTTTCAATTTTTTCTTTCTTGATTTGACTAACTCTCACTTTCAAGCTTCCTTGCAAAGGAGAAACTAAATCATCCATACTTCAACCCCCTGAAACTATGGGGATTCGAACCCTCCATCTCCTCCTTCCATGTTGAAAGGGTGGTCATTGGGCCAAACCCCTAGCGGTTGTCTTTCTTGATTGAGGCCCCCCTTTTCAAACGCCCTTTTTGCTTACTCTTCACGTGTTGGCCAACCCAAGTCTCTTCACACTTTGGGGTCGTCTTAAATATTACACAAGATAAAAAACCATATATATATATAATGGGGCATGCACGACTCACGCATTTGTACATAAAATGATTCCTCATATATGGCCACTTGGACAAAGAATTGTTATAATATTTATCAAGACCTGCCTCAACGATGTATAGATGCGACAAGTTAAAACAATGAAATCAAAGCTATTAACATCTAGTAGGCTCTACCCATGCATTGTCTAGTAACATTCCCAGTACTGAAGTCAAAGAGAAGTTTCTTTTTCCTATGACCGTAGTTACCATTACACCATGTATGAAAACACATCATGTTATGGCATGGTAACTTTGCACGGTTTAGTTAAGGGTTTCGCTTTTTTTATGGCTCTGACACAATCGATCTAAAGCCATTTACTCAATGGCACTTGTTGGGATTAACGGATCCCCGAAAACCGAATTCGACACTAAATCGAACCCCTAAATCAATGTGGAAGACGAAGCCCGGGAAAATTATGTATCACCGATCATAAAGCACACCACGGATTCGAGCATACATTGTTAGCCATAGATTAGACACCGACGCCGACAAGAGGAAGAAAATCTGGCCCCGTTTGGTCCGATGACGCCTTGAAGGGAAGAAGAAAAGTGTCGTTTGCTTATTGTTTCCTTTTGGAAGAGAGAGGGAAAGGGAAAGAGACATACGTACGTTATGCGCCAAAATGTGTCTTCTCTCTCTCTCTCCTCCCTTTTATACCTTCCCCCATCCACGGGCCCTATTCCCGTGGGCCGGGCTTTTTGGGCCCAACTTGGGCGGACGGGCCAACTTAGGCCCATCTCTAATAAAGCCTTCATCTCCCACTCGCATATGGTGGGCCGAACAGGATTCTCTTTACCTCTCTTCAAAATTCATACCGGTGAATAATCCGTGCGACCAGCATCCTTTAAGAGCTCGTTGCTATACATCTGTTAGGAATATATAGCAGCTCATAATGGGCGTCACACTCCGAGTAGATTTAGTATGCAGTACCCTAGATCGATCGATCACATTTATATCTCTCTTGATCTCTTTTAAACATGTTATACATATATTGTATTCACAATTATAATTATCACGAAGACAGTCATAATTGATCGACCAGTGAATACAAAACTATAATGTGATTCTCCAAAATCGATCTTCTTCTTCCCTTCAAACTTTCAATTTCAGTTCAACTTACTTTTCTAGAAATGTCCCATTAGATCGAATCATCTCATGACCATCGACAACACCTTAAGATAGCAAACACTAAATAGAAATCTTGAGAATAAGTAAGAGTTATGAGGGGACTAAAAATTGAGGAACTCTTTTCCTCAAGAGTCTCACACGTCATAAAAGTTGAGATCAAACTTTTTGCCATTCTTATTGGTCGTCTCATGCATACGTAGTATGAAATATGTATTACGGTATTAACTCATTTCCCATGGAGCGTATGTCTACACCTTTCAATACCGTACAGATGATAGTTCAGACATACTCAATGTCTAACTTGAGTTCACGTATCTACTCATTCACAAAATTCATCAGAACTCACATCTGGCATCTTAGACAGATAAAGTAAAATATGTGGGGTATTTTACTTTCGAACATAGTAAGTATCATGTCCTTATCTTAACACTTAGTTAAGGCGACATAAGTATTTTAAGCTTGAGCTCTTGATTATCACCTAGATAATAAGCTTAAAACTATCTCATCTCTATTTATCACGCAGTAAATAGAGGCGATTACTCGTGTGAGTGGGCTAATCTTTTATCTGTCCAATATACTTCCTTAACTTAAAATAATGCACTGAGCATTAAGATGCATAAAGATGATACATAGATTCATAGGCATTAATCAATGAAAAACAAAATTTCATAAATGTGAACAACTCAGGGAAATTACAATTCAGTATATCAAACTCTACGTAATCCTAGAGATTTTACATGACCACAAAACACATCTCCAGGTATTGGCTTTGTTATAGGATCTGCTACCATTCTATGCATAGATATGTACTGTAATTTCATATCCTTTCGTGCAACCATATCTTTTACAAAGTTATACTTGGTATCTATATGTTTGGTCTTGCCATGATACTTTGAATCTTTGGTGTATGCTATAGCTACTTGGCTATCACAATTAACCAATAATTGAATTGCAGCTTTCTCAATAACACCTAAATGATCCAAAAATCTCTTAACCCAAACTCCTTCTTGTACTGCTGTTGATAATGCCACAAACTCAGCTTCCATCGTGGATAAGGCTATACATGTTTGCTTCTTACTACTCCATGATATGGCGCCATTGCTCAGTAAGAAAGCAAATCCTGAGGTAAATTTCCTTTCATCCAAATCTCCTCCCCAATCAGCATCTGAATAGCCTTCAAGTCGCAGATCCTTTCCTTGGTAATTCAACTTGTAATCAGCAGTTCCCTTCAGATACCTCAGTATTCTCTTGATGGCTTTCCAATGTGCTGGACCTGGATTGGATTGGTATCTACTCACCATTCCAACTATAAAACATATGTCGGGTCTTGTACACATCATAGCATACATCAAGCTCCCAACAGCACTAGCATAAGGAACATGTTTCATTTGTTCCTTCTTTTGTGGAGTCCCTGGACACAGTCTATGGCTCAATCCTTCACCTTTTGCAATAGGAGTGTTTATGGGTTTACAGTCTTGCATACGAAATCGTTCAAGAACCTTATTTATACATGATTCTTGCGAAAGAGACAACGATCTCTTCGAACGATCTCTTGAAATCTTAACTCCAAGAATGTATGCAGCCTCACCCATATCCTTCATCTCAAAGTTGGAAGACAACCAACTCTTGACAATCTCAACAAACTCCATATTGCTTCCGACAATAAGTATATCATCAACATATAATAATATGATCACAAATTTGATCTTTGGATCTTTTGATATATACACAATGATTCTCATCAATCATCGTAAAATCATATGCCATTATGGCATTATGAAAACGTATATACCATTGTCTTGATGACTGCTTAAGGCCATATATCGACCTTAAAAGTCGACATATTTTTTCTTCTTGACCTTTCACTATGAAACCAGTAGGTTGTTCCATATATATTTCTTCCTCTAATTCTCCATTGAGGAAAGCAGTTTTTACATCCATTTGATGTAATTCAAGATCCAAACTTGCCACTATTGCCAAAATAATGCGAATCGAGGTAAATCTCACTACAGGAGAAAACGTATTTTCATAATCAATTCCTTCCTGTTGATTATACCCCTTCGCCACAAGGTGGGCCTTATGCCTTTCTATCGAGCCATCAGCCTTTCGCTTTATTTTGAGAACTCACTTGTTCCCAATAGCTCTGCGTTCTTTTGGAAGATCAACCAGTTCCCAGACTTGGTTTGATTTCATTGACTCCATTTCCTCTTCCATTGCATGAATCCATTTTTCCTTACTAGGGAAATTCAGAGCCTCATTAATATTTCTTGGCTCATCCTCATCTTGTGAAGCAACCATAAAATTTTCCCCTTCAATGTCAAAACGTCGACGGGGAATACTTTGGTGACTTGTTCGCCGTATGGGAGATTGTACACTTTGCACATCATTCCCTATCATGCTCCCACTTGGATTAGATAATGATGACATCATCTCATCATGTGGTTGCAATTGATCACTTCTCATATTACTCCCACTTGGATGAACTCCACTAATATCATTATCTTGATCCAAGGTCTTAAATAGGGAATAATCCTCACCTATTTCACCCTTCTTAGGAAATTCATCCTCTAAGAATGTGACATCTCGTGATTCAAATTCAGTTATACTCCCACTTTCCTTCTCACCTATGAACACATACCCTTTTGAGTGTTCTGAGTATCTTATGAAAATACTCTTCTTTCCTCTGGGACCCAATTTCCCAAACTTGTGAGAGGACTCATGTGTATAGGTAGCACAACCCCATGGCTTAAGAAAACTTAAGTCCGATTTTCTACCTGTTCATAACTCATATGGAGTGGAAGTAACTGATTTGGAAGGCACCTGGTTAAGTATATAGGTAGCAGTTAACAATGCATCACTCCAAAAGGTGATAGGTAAGTTAGCATGCGCCATCATGGACCTAACCATTTCCAGTAGAGTTTTGTTTCTTCTTTCCGCAACATCATTTTGTTGAGGAGTATACGGAATAGACCACTGTCTTTCTATTCCTTTTTCTTCACATAATTTTTTGAACTCATTAGATAAATATTGTCGACCTCGATCGGATCTCAATGCTTTTATTTTCTTATCTAATTGATTCTCTACTAGGTTCATAAACCTTTTGAAACAACTTATTACTTTAGATTTATGAGAAATCAAATAGACATATCCGAATCGAGTATAATCATTTATAAAGGTGATGAAATAAACAGCCCCATGCCTTCCTTTCACATTCATTGGACCACAGACATCAGAATGGATTAACTGCAGAGGAAATTCAGCTCTTTTACCTTTCCCAAATCGTTTCCTTGTCATTTTCCCTTCTAGACAATGCTTACATATGGACAAATCGACTTTTTCAATGTTGCCCAACAAGCCCTCTTTGGCTAGTCTATTCATACGTTGTTGGCTAATGTGACCAAGTCTAGCATGCCATACATTCACATCATTATCATAAGTATTAGGAGATGTGATAAGGGAATAACAAACATTTGCATTAACATACTCAACATCTAATACAATGAAACATTCCAGAAAATAACCACAACCATAATAATTTGTATTCAAAAACAAATCCACACATCTATTATAGAAGTTCATATTAAAACCTAGTCTAACCAACACTAAAACAGACACTAAATTCCGACGAATCTCCGGAGCATACAATACATCATGTAGGAATAAAGTGCGTCCACCACACATGTTCAGTTGGCATGTGACAATTCCTTTTACTTCAGCTCTGGAGTTGTTTCCCACATAGACCCACTTAGTTCCAGTTGGTACTCGTCGGAATTCCACGAATGATCCTCTATCCTTCGCTACATGGTCCATCGCTCCTGAATCCATAGTCTACAAAGGATTAGACTCAGTTAAGAACACAGAACTTGACACAAAAGCAAATTTCTGAAAAGTACAAGGGGTGCATACCTTCTTTGGCTCATGACAGTCGCGAGCATAGTGACCCTTCTTGTCACAGTTGTAGCATTTTACCCTTGTAAGCTTCTTCATGTGAGGACGCTTTCCTCTATCATGTTGGTTAAACTTGGGTTTCTTCCCTGAAGGACCTGCTTCTCCATTGCCTTTCCCTTTATCAAACCAGTTAGGGTGCTTGCGCTTGGAGCTCGAAGCTCCATGTGAGCTAAAACTAGCATAATAAAGTTCAGCATCTGGCTTAGCCGCCAAGAGGCGGTCCTCTTCTAGCTCAAGACGACACATTGCATCCCCGAAGATTTTGATATTATCATTATGGGTTAGGTGCACCTTCATATGCTCCCAACTCTGAGGCAAGAAACGAATCACTGCTTGCACTTGCTGCTCATCTGTGAGGACATGGCTAGCATCTTTCAGCTCATTTATCATGTTTGACATCTTTCTAAGATGTTGCTTCATGGTCTGACCATGAGGCTTCTTATAAGAGTCAAACCTGATAGTGAGCTGTCTCAGTCTGGTCACCAAAGTATGACCAAATCTTGCCACCAATGCTTCCCACATTTCTTTCGCATTGTCAAAACGCCTAAACTCTCGCATGACGTCATTGTCCATGCTGCTCAGCAAAGTAATGCGAGCAAGAGAGTTCTTTCATTTCCATGCAACAAAAGCTTCCTTGTCTCTCTTGTGTTATGCAGTGGTTCCTTCTTCAGGTTCAACCATGGTCAGATTAAGAGCCTCAAGTGCTTCTTGCTCTTCCAGCACATACTGGATTTTCATTTGCCAAATTTCATAGTTGTCTCCATTGAGCTTTTCACCTTTGTTCAGCTTGGCAACTATGCTCTTTGTGGCTGAAGCCATTGATCTGAACACATCGAGACAAATATACATGAATTATTAATTTCTATCATTTATGCATCCTTATTTACATAGACCCATCATATTAATGAATAATTTCAAGTGAGGCTTAAGAATCAAAAGGTCACTACGTTTTCAATCATTCTCCAAAAATCCTAACTTAAAACTATCATTAATATGATTGGCTCATGCAAAATCAATTCTATGAAGCTACAAAAACTTCTAAAACTACACACAGCTAACTACCCACATCAAGCAGTAATAACAGAAAGCAACAGATAATTGACATACAATATAATAATGCTTTCATATAATACAACATATAGGTTGCTACTTCAACAACAATCAGGTAGTAAGCCTTACGTAAGATGCCCACAAAGCACACTTAACTAAGAAAACAACCAATACATCTAACACAAAGTCAGCACACGAATTGGGAAAGATCCTCTTTTGTTCAATTTCTTGATCTTTTCCCTTGTAACAATGTAGTAATATTCATTTACAAAATCCATCACAATTTTCTTATATGAAGCAACTCCGTTGACATCCCATATGCGATTCAACACATCTTGCCATTCAGGTGGAAGAGTATTTATGAAAAATCGCACCATCTCTGACTATGACATAGGACGACCGTTCCACATGACCTGTTGAATTTTCCCGTTGACTTCAAGGACGTGATCAATTAAGTCACCTCTCTCCCATCGATGATCAGTCAGCTTAGCTATCAACTTAGACAGCCTATCCTTTTGTTCATTGGTAACTGCGCGAATAGGTGTGCACAACCTTAGAGGAGGTATAATTCCTGCAATAAATGCATAACAAATAAAGGATCACATTATAATCCACATAGACTTAATTGAAAAAGAAACACATTCTTTTCCTCTTTTTCTTTTTTGGTCAACGGTCAATGGTCGTCGATCAACGGTCAACGATCAACGGTGGTCAACGGTCGTCGGTCGTCGGACCGGACAGACCAGTTGAACCAATCGGACCAGTAGGGTCAAAGGGGCCGACTCAGGCAAACCGACGGCACGTGCCACGCGCGTGCGAGGGCTGACGTCACGCAGACGTCAGCCGGCACGTGCCAGCACGTGCCGGGTCTCCGCGGTTCGGGTAGGGTCAGATCACCGGTCGGGTCGCCGGCCGGTGACTGCCCAGCGAAACGTAGTCGTGCTGACGTCATCGATGACGTCACCCTAGCGGTTACTGACCGTTGGGTGACGTCATGCTGACGTTAGCACCCATCGGTCCGCGGACTGACGCGTGCCGGTTCGCTGACGGGCGCGTGTGTCGCACGCGCTGGGCGAGCCAGAGCTTCCAGGCGCGTCGCGCCCACGCGCAGCGCCTTCTGGCCGTGTGTGTGAGTGTGTGCGGCGTCGCCTAGTGACGCACGACCTATTGCCGGACTCGTCTCGACATCGCCTTTCTTCCTATGCCATTATAATTCGATTTCGACTTACGAAAACTCGGAAAAATGGCCGATCAGCGCTCGGGTGTCGGGATTTCTCGCCCTGATCCGTACGGCCGAATTGTTTTTGCGAAAAATCAATCAAAAAACATCAAATTGATCGGGAAAACATGAACTAGGGCTCTGATACCAATGTTGGGATTAACGGTCCCCGAAAACCAAATTCGACACTAAATCGAACCCCTAAATCAATGCGGAAGACGAAGCCCGGGAAAATCAAGTATCACCGATCGTAAAGCACACCACGGATTCAAGCATACCATATTAGCCACAGATTAGACACCGACGCCGACAAGAGGAAGAAAATCTGGCCCCATTCGGTCCGATGACGCCTTGAAGGGAAGAAGAAAAGTGCCGTTTGCTTACTGTTTCCTTTTGGAAGAGAGAGGGAAAGGGAAAGAGACGTACGTACGTTATGCGCCAAAAGGTGTCTTCTCTCTCTCTCTCTCTCTCTCTCCTCCCTTTTATACCTTCCCCCATCCACGGGCCCTATTCCCGTGGGCCGGGCTTTTTGGGCCCAACTTGGGCGGACGGGCCAACTTAGGCCCATCTCTAATAAAGCCTTCAGCACTAAAATAACTTGCTTAATTAAGTGTTTTGCCTGTTTCAACAAAATAGCTTGTTTTTTTCTTCATGTAATATGGTACCTACCTCAAATTCCCTTATATATCAAATTACCGAGAAAATATCCTTATCATCACCATCTTAAATTGCCCTACAGCATGATTCGATGAAATTTACGAGCGGACATTATAACTTTGGATTTGATCAAAAAATTCTTGAACATGGAAATCTAATCGATTCACGACACCATATTATATATGACTCGTTAGAAGACGATACATACAAGTCATGCACGTCTACCGATTGGTCAATAGAAACAAGATTAGATAATGCCATGTTCTTTTCTCGTTAAACCCCGAACATAAACCGGCGAGGGAGGCATATCATGTCATATCTCTGTCTCTTTCTCCTTCTCTGTCTCTCTGCATGTGTCCATGTCTCTCGTTGCCCTTTACTGCTCGATGACAGACGATAACTCTCGAACGGTTGAAAATCATTCCTAGTAAAGAGACTGGGAAAGCGGGTTTGGTGGAATTTTTGGGTCGCTAATGGAGATCTTGGGGGCATAACATCCTCCATCTTTTTGTTCAGTATGCTTCTCGTTCCGTGCCTTGCAGTAGCTTTTGATTGTCAAATGGTAATTTTAACGGGTAAATTGAAAAGAATAAGCTTCGAAATAGGTTGCTATTTATACTAGAAGGTCAAGAAATCTGTCAAGGACGATATTTATGGAGTAGAAATAAAAGTGCACTAGTTTAGCTTTGGCCAACATTTCGAATATCCCGAGCAAAAAAGTCAAGTCTATGAAGTTTCCACAAAAAAAGGGCAGACCCTGCGTCCTCAAAAGGAACAGATCCTCACAAAGATAAAAGAGTACAGCGTTACACATTATCATTAAAAGATAGCCAAGAAAAAAGAAAGACCAAAATTAAGATAATGATCACCTTTCTACAATCGGAACTCCCTTTTTTGCCCAAGCCATTTTGTTTTGTTTTATGTTTTCGTTTGCTTTGTGTTTGCTCAGATTTGAAACAAAAAGTCCGGTGCATTACTGCGAAAAGTCACACATGCTCGCCGGCCGGCAATCTAGGGATGATTTGAGACTAGGTCGCCCACTTCGTCAGTACAAACTTCATGGCCCATTGTTTAACTTCCTTGATCTTCCACTCACAAGCACTAACCAAGTATGTCTGTGTGCTGGCCCGAATGCCGGTCTGGCATAACGTGGCAAAATGCTCACAGTTGTTATTGATGAGGTCATACTCGCCAAAGTTGTTGCGCTCATGAAGCTCACGAGCCTTGTTAACAACATCTTGCGGTGATTTGATTTCGAGTAAGGTCATGCAAGTTCCCCATCTCTCAGCCAATACCATAGGTGAGGCGGCCTATCTGCATATAGGTGGAGTTCCTCACCTTCTTGCTGAAAGGAATCAAGACTCGTCTCTTCGACTCTTGTTCTTGTGAAGTGAATCACGCAGCCTTCTCCAACATAGATTCCTGTTATAATCAATAATGAGTATGTGCAATATAAGTAATCAATTGTCCATAACTTTCCACCCAAAGCAAATATTTACTTAGAATCAACTAGTTAATAGGGGATGAGAAGCCAAAGGATGTACATTGATGAGCGGGGGAGGATTATCACAAGATTTTCTAAGTTTGGAAGAATTAACTTTGCGGATGGAGCAACAGTAGATTAGCCGCAATGCGATCTGCGATTTGCTGAGTCCATGATGTTAGATCGTTGTATTGGAGACTTAAAAACTGAAGGAGAATAAATTTCAATCATGACAAATCACTAGTTTCAATATATTATGTGATTTAATTGAGGTACGTTTTCTATACCGACTAATTTCGACATTCTAGGAAATATGGGAACAATTTTCAGAAAGAGAGACGACCGAATGAGAAAAGATTTCGAGGAAGAAGAAAGAATGGCAAGTAGTGTAACGAGAGAAAAAGAGGAGCAGGGTTATGGAAAATTCCTGTTAAGAGCTCGGAGAACAAAAAAGAATGTCTTATCACGTCTTTGTACTCTTCCGGATTAACTATCTGAGTTTCATCTTAGTTCCCGCTTCGAAAAATAAGGTGCCTAAAACCATCTGATCGTTGATTTTTCTTTTGGTTAGAAATAAGTTCATATCCGTAATTCAAGGGAAGTTGAAATGGGGTTTTCTCTTTAAGATTTAAGGTGGCTTGCATACTTTGTTTTTTGTGTGGCGTTTGATCGATTGAAGGTTAATCCAAAACGGTGACTACTACTGGCTTGTCATAGGGTCTCTCCCCCTCCTCATCCCAACCGCCCACCCAAGAACTTCCCGTCTCTGCACCAAGAACATAGTGTTTCTCTCTCTCTCTCTCTCTCTCTCTCTCTCTCTCTCTCTCTGCACCAAGAACATAAGGTCTGTCTGACTCTTCATCAAGAGCATAGGGCTTACAAGATTATCATTATTATTTCCTTTTGGTCACTTCCAAGGAGGTCATGATCTGTTCATGGTTATCAGAATCAGGTATATGAACAGCCCTTGAAATGAAAAGAAGAAGAAGACAACTGTTGAAGGTGTACTAAATTCCTCATAAAATTTCTCTTACTGTCCAAATGTTAAGAATTGTTAACACGGATTAGGCCTGAAGAGTAAGATGTGACAATTGCTGCGAGGACGATTTAGTTGAGCCACATGTTAAGATATTCATGTTCAAGAAAAATGATGATGACAATGGAAAAGGAAGCAGAGGATGAATCACTAACCATGATGGGTGTATAAGCCATATCGCCGATAAACTTAGATGTGATCTCCAAGTTTAAGATTTTCCTGTCTTACCACATCCCCTGGCAGTTGCACAAATATTGCGATTACAATGATGATAATGTGGTCCATCATTTGCTCTCTCTTGGGCCCTTGTTCACTCTCTTGGACTTGTGTGCTTGATCTGGTCTTATATTAGCTTTAGCTCTCCTAAAAGATCGAAACAGAATCGAGAGAGCAAAGTGAAGAATTAGATTGGTGCTGAGTGGTCTGAAATTCCCAGCCACAGGTGTAGAGTTTTTTTTTTTTCCCAATGTGAAAGCCTAATCACCTGCTACTCCTACTAAGGTGTGTATTCCAGGAGCTGAGCCCTCCGATGTCTCAAAAGATTGAGAGAGAGAGAGAGAGAGAGAGAGAGAGAGAGAGAGAGAGAGATCAACACTGAGTAGAGAGGTGCAAAAGGGCCACTGAATGGTGGAAGGGACTTGTGGGGCCACATTTTGTCAAAGAGCAAGTAGGACAAAAAAGACCAAGTCGATACGTGTTCATATCATCTTGCATGCATCGTCATTCGAGTCATAGACAATGTCGTCGTCGTCAAACCAATTTGCAGATTAAAAGTCCACGTTCGGATTTTTTAAAAATATTTTCGGAGTTAAAATCTACGCACATAAATTTCACTTAATCATGATGTTGGTTATAATTCAAGTGACATGACCAGGATATTACCTTGGCATTGTTTGATAGAGGGGCAGGTGGGTCCCATCTGCGTTATCTTCATAAATGACAATGAAGAATCACTTTTGACACCATCCAAAGGATACATGGTTATTGAGTCTTTGGGTTATGAGCCATCAAAATGACGCGAAGCCCTTATGCAAAATAAAGAAGTTGTTATGATGGATCGATTCCATTAACACGGCACATCTATAATCTGTCTAAGCATGTCTATATTAGTACTATAACAATTCTTTATCTAAGTGTCTATAAATGAGGTAAAAATATTCTCCTTGTTTGATTATCTAGTGATGTTGCCCCATATTGGTTTCTTTAGCCAAATAGAAGGTCGAATCCACACGTCGAGGACAAGACATTCGCATTTTGCAACCAAAGTCCATACCCTAGCTTGCTATGAAATTTTCTTCAATTCAAGTGCAAGTTGTGCAACGGATCTACTCTAGTAAATGGAAACAGAAAGAGGGAAAGAAAAAGAAAGAAAGCGTAGAAATTTCTTAATACATGTGGCATCAAGAAAACCAGCTAGCTCTTACTATGAATTCTCACGAGATTATCCTTAATGGAGTCGTACATGCGGCAATATAAAGTAAACCGATTTATACAGAAGATGAAAACTAATAGTATAACATAAAAGTCGATACAAATTGAATTCTTCTTACATTTGACAATTTGACAATGAGAGTTTGGACAGTATATCTCGTCGGTCCATCTTATATAGTATTGTCCACATTTATAGTTACAAGTAGAGCGAAAAGGGAATTTGAGGGATTTATGTATATTTTGATGTGTAGAAAAATTATATGGAGAATCTATTTATAAACTTTAAACAAAATCAAAATAGATATAGAAAATTAGAGAAAATATCTTAAATCTCTAGATATTTTCAAATCTAAGGATAATTATCCTTGATAATTAACATAAGCTTGTACGTTTGGGTGCTTGTGGAGCATGGGGTGCACATCCATTGCTCGGGAAAGGAGACTTTGATACCAAGTTGCGAGTAAAACCGGAAAAGATATTTGAGGAGTTTCTGTATATTTTGATTTGTAGAAACGAGTACATGGAGAATCTATATATAAGCTTTAATGTATGACTATTTAGGGAAATCAAATTATATATGCATAATTAAAATACATGTAAAAAATCAGATGAAACATCTTAAATATTCTTAAAAGATATCTAAGTATATCTAAATTTTTATAGAGTATCAAGAATATCCATGAAATGAAAAATACCAATTTCGGTGTTAAGTGCATTTCTCCAAAAAAAAGTGTTAAAAAAGTCATGAATCTATTGTATTTTGCATTTAGCAATCAGGATAAAATTCAAGATAAGATAAATGTTATACGTTTGCTACCTACTCAAAATAAGATAAAGTCAAATATAAGGATGATATAGACTAGATAAAATTATCCCCTAGAGAAGGTGGGATAAAAGTAAATAGAATTTATAATATTGATAATAAGAAAGTTATTTTTCTCGAATAACAAACTTCTTAAATTAACAAAATTAAAATTATATTTCAATATAATTAATATTGAATTGTAATATAAGAAATTCAAAATAATAAAAAATAAAAATTTACTTATTTTATTTAATATTATTTTTATCTATATATTCTAATCCAATTCTATTTTATAATATAAATTCAATATATATGAATTATATTTCTATTTATTACATATTTTAGGTATTTTAGTATTTTAGATATATTTATACAATTTTCTATTTAATAAATTCTATTAGAGAATGATCGAAGAGGAAGAAAGAAATAAAAAAGAAATTAATTAAAAAAGAGAGGAAGATAAAATAAAATAAGCAAATAAAAATAAAGTAGGCAAGATTGTCTCAAGAGATTTTTACCATCGTCGTATGTAAAATTTTTGATTTATTTGTACTAATATATTATTTATACTAAATAATATATATGATATGATGTGAACATATTCGATTTTATTATTACAATTATTATATAGTGAATAGAATATAACAAAATTCTCAGATTTCATTTCATATCATATATAGTCCTATCATAGTGTTAATTCAGTCCTTCAATTAATGGCTACCTTACATAGCAATGCTGAATCTAACGTGAACAATTTTTAATAATATTTTAATATCTTTCTATTTTTATTTTTTGAACTATTCTTTTTTTCTTTCTTTTTTTCCTCTTTCTGACCAGTCATTGGCCATTAGCCATGGTCAAGTTGGCCTTACTTGGGTGAGGCCTATCGTCGCTTGCCCTGGGGAGGGCAAGCCCTGGCCAATTCTAGCCTTAGAAAGGCCGATCCTCACTTGGTTGAGGGCAAGCCCTAGTGAGGGCTTCCCTTGCCAAATCTAGTGAGGCCAACCCTTGCTTAAGGCTAGGGCGGTCTCATTGGGCATTGCTTAGGCGAAGGTGATGCCTAGATAGTTGCCTTGGCTTAGGTAAGGGTTGG
The DNA here is from genome assembly GCA_016097545.1 of Eucalyptus victrix. Taxonomy (NCBI): domain Eukaryota; kingdom Viridiplantae; phylum Streptophyta; class Magnoliopsida; order Myrtales; family Myrtaceae; genus Eucalyptus; species Eucalyptus victrix. The sequence continues at coordinate 54,000,503 of CM027842.1, forward strand.
CCTGGCTAGATCTAGTAAGGGGAGCCCTCGATTGTGGCAAGTGACAGTGAGCCTCGCCTAGGCAAGGCCAGCCTAACGATGGTCAATGGCTAGTTACCGGCAAAAGGAAGAAGAAGGAAAAAAAAAGAAAAGAAAAAAATTTAAAAATGAAAAATATTAAAATATTTTTAAAAATTATTTATGTAGTATTAGCGATGCCTTGTAGGCTAATTGGCATCCATGAAGCAATATTGAGCTAAAATTAATCTGAAATATTAAATTGGCACTAGATCAAAAGGTTTTGGATTAAATTAGCATCATTAAAATATTTAGAACTAAATCGATACAAATGCAATAGATTTATGAATTTTTTTATCCTTTTTCTTGCATTTCTTTGTTGGTCCAAGCATGTTTTTTTTTTTCCCCGAGCCATCAATTTCTTTCTGAAATCTTAGATACGTCTCAAATTTGATGGAGTGCACATTAATCAATGAGAGAAATGCATAATACATAGGTATAATTGGGTACTATGTATAAATACAAAGATAATTATCAAATCCACTATCATCGTAAGAATTTTTACACATATTGTCCTATCCAATAGTGAATGTGTAGAAGTTTTTTTTTTTTTTTTTTTATAAGGACCGTGACATCCTAGTTAGTGCATTTTTCTTTTTCTTTTCCTTCACTTGGAAATGAATGAACAATATCTTGTTCACTAAGAGATCAATTGCAATATAGTTTGCCAACTCATTGCGAAAGTGAACATCTTGCGGCACTAAAGTGATTATCGTACTAGACTTTAGACACTTTTGATGTCTTTCTGCTATAAAAGAACCATTAGTCCACCTCTTCTGTTATTTCTCTTGTTCAAAGGAGTTTGATTGGGTAAAATTTTGGGACAGTGTAATTCATTACTCTGGCATTGACCGCATTTAGTCATTCATTGTACGAGATAATCAAGGTTCAACGCCGACCTCTAAATATAAGCATTGGTAATTTATATTTGCAGATTAGACAGCATTCTCATTTAAACAATGAACAAGATATAGAAGACTTTTCTACTCCATCTCTCTAAGAACCTTAGAGATAGAAGCTAAGCTAGCAAAGCTTGTCTGCTCTTCCTACTCCTTTCCTACACTTCCATGTTGTTTCGCTGCTGGAAAACAAACACACACGCGATATGCACTACACAACATAGACATAATAACTGTAGAACAAGATCGTGGAATCTCAACGTTTAGATCAAGAGCATAGTTGCCCTTGAAGGCAGGGAGTGGGCGACGAGGAGGGTGGGCGGAGTTATTCCAGCAAGATTGACCTGCCCGCAAACCTGTACAGTTTGGATGAGATAAAGGCGGAGATGAAGAACGGATGATTGACGGTGGTGGTGCCAAAGTGCTAGAAGAAGAGGAAGGGTGTGTTGTAGGTTCTGGTGGTGTAAGAAAGCAAGCATTTCTAGATGCGAATAGGTTTTAATGTGTGGACTATGTATTAGATAGGCCAATAATATAGGTTTGCTTCTTTTATTTGTTAAGGGATGAGATTAGATCACGTATTGTCAGGAGAGTAAGACGTAATTTTCGGGCTCCGCCCTCTTCTTGCGGAAAAAAAAATAAAATAGTTCGGATGTATTTGGATGCATCAAAGTTAATTCCCCGTTTATTATACGAAACACCGTTAGGGAATAGCAATGGCCAACAGCTATGCCGACCCAAGCACCGCACGATTGGGCCCGTGTTGGGCCACGCCCATTAGGAAAAAGGGCATGCCTACCGCCCATTTGCTCCTGGGCACTAGCCCGGGTGGAAGAAAATGAGTCCCATGAGTAGGCCCAAGGCCACATGAGTGGCCGAGGCCATTGGGCCAATTCAAAAGAAGATCCGAAAATTTTCCATGAGTTAAGAGGTCTCTTCTTCTCATTGTCACCTCCATCCCGTTCTCACAAATATTAAAAGATTCCGACTTTAAGTTCTCAGTTTGTATATTTATGGTTTCCTCGATGATTTGGACGACAATTGCCAAATTAGGGACTTAGAGATTATATATTCTCGCATAGTGCGCAAATATTATCAAAAGAGTTTTCCCTATGATCCATAGGTCGGGATGGGATATTTATTGCCACACTTAGACGAGGTCTTGCGATCGAGAGGGGAGTGTCTGCGTCTACACAAGAGAGGGTGTGCTTACAGGATAGCCAGATCAAGTATAGCGTTGAAATATTAAATTTTACTCTTTTATTCTGTTAGTAAATATATGTTTTTTCATGTACTGTGCGAATCATATTTTCTTTGATATCTAAAAATCTCATTGTGTTGAATTTATGCGGTTTTCCTTGCAAAAATTACGATGAATTGATTGTAAATGTTCCTTTGAGTTTTTACTAAATTTTCAATTTATTAATAGTTTCTCAAATTAAAAATAAAAAATAAACAAGTCAAGTATAGTTTTTACAACTTTTGTGGAGATCGCCATCTTACGTAGGTGCCAATTATTTTAAAATGGAAAACACTAAGCATGTCAAACAGCATGTCACTTGTCCAAATAATATGAAATACACCTTACATTCCATGAAGCATACTCTATTTCCTTTTGCCCAAGACTTTCCCAACATATGAGGCAACGAGTGTAGTCACAGAGGAGCTGTATAATGGATTATTACATTCCATGATTATCAAAATCGAAATAGAGATCGTAACAATCTTACAATCCAAATGATAATCAAGTTTTTTTGGTTTCAAATTTGATCAATCGAAACTGATAAGATGCTATTAGATGGATAAATTGGCCTCAATTAAACAATTATTAGTAATTCCAATAGATACATTGGGTTCAATTACCTAGATTTGAAGTCTATTATGAGACTTGATTAGAAAATTCATGCATTTTGAAGGACTCGATTAGAGGAATAAAATAAGTTGATTTGGGAACTAAAAATAGACTTTTGTCTTTTGAGAAAGACAGGACATGTTGTAGCGAAATTTTCCACTTCCAAGTATGGGCTCAAGCTACACTAAAATAGAAAAGCAGTGGCTCGGCCCACAAGGGGTGAGCCCAAAGAGAGATTGCACCCTCCAACACAAAACCCCAACCCCTAAGGCTTGGGAAGAGGGGCTCTCCCTCCTCCCTCTCCCTCTCCCTCTCATCCATTAACTCAAGTATTGGAGGGTTCTCTCAAATCAAGCCTAGGAGGCTCCTATTGCTCTGTAGCATGCAGCTGGGTTCAGTCCTTCAAAAGTTCAATCAAGTATGGTAGGACCGAGAAAATCGCTTATCAACAAGACAATTGTTGTTGTAATTCAATTTAGGCTCATAATAAGGCTAGCCCATTTGGTAGATAAATTCTCTATTTGCACAGAGAAAAACCTCTTTGTAATTTACAATAATTTTCTGGACTTGTGATATGTATGTTGCAACTTATCAAGCATCTACGTGTTATGGACTAGTATATATTCAACTATTTGTGTTGTGTCCACCTTCAGTAGAAATTGCAATTTTTATGATTCCTCCTGCAGTTTTTTCAATGTGAAATTGTCTCTTACAAAGCCCAACCCTGGAATTGGACTTGCATGTCTACAATACGTGATGAAGTGATCAATTTGGGTAAACCAACCTTGTTTGATGACTTGGTCCTGAGAACATCAGGGGTAGCCTGATCTAAGTCCATAGAACTAATCTCATAAAACCAGTCATCGAGGTTGGACCATATATTCCAATGGCCAAGATATCACTAGAGTGCTATTGTCTTTAGGCAGCATGTGTCCAGGATTATTTCATCCTCTTCCAAATAGGGATTTCTTTTTCCACATAACACTTTCCAAATGGGCTAACCTCACGTACGTCTGCTTTGAGCCAATACCCAAATTTCCCCACTTTCATAAGAACAAAAAGAGACCGGTAATTAGTCTCTCGGAGAAGAGATGATGAAGGTACCCAATTGTTGATTTTGGATTCTTCTCAAACCGAACCGAGTGTCATGGGGTCCTTCAAGAAAAGCAGCAAAGGGCCTAATGCTATAGAGACAAAGAAGATGAGAAGGTACACTCCTTACGTTGCACAGGGGAATAGCTCTAGCTCCCTTGGTGACAGTTAATTACTTGAAACTCCCATAAATGTTATGCAAGGTGCAAAGGAATGGGCTTTAATGGTTAGCACTAATAAGCCACCAGAGTACACCTCTGATAGTTCGATCTTTGAGAGCCTTGGTGGCTCAAGAAAGGCTCGATGTTACAATTCTAATTGACACAAAAAATAAAGAATCTCTAGTGCAGAAAATTAAAAAGAATCTAAATTTTCAGAATTGTTATGTGGTGATTCTGGTAAAGATTGTGAGCAAAAAGTTCTTGCTAGCTTTGCACAAGGGCTACAACGTCCTCACCAGCCACTAGGCGACGGCTTGGTGGCCTCGATGAACTTGTTGTGGCTGTTGAGAGCCTGGGTGTGGTCTGTGACACTCTCGCTAGATCTCGCTTGCCTCGGGCAAGGGTATGGCGATCCTTGTTGGCCATCACTCCAAAAAAAAAAAAAAAAAAAAAAAGTTTGAATAAAAGGAAGAATCATAAAAAAATTCAGCAACTATTTAAATATTATAAAAAAAAGTAGACATGCGTCTACATTAGTAATTTCCATTAAAAAAATGATTCAATGGACTCAATTAGTAAATTGTGAAAATTTTTATGACTTGATTGATAACATTAAAATGTTTAGGGAACGATTTTGCAAATTCCGTCAATACAAAAATACCAGAAAAATGAACAAGAACAATAAAGGATACAAATGATTTATGTAGTTCAATCCGATTGTCAATACTTACGTCACGAGAGAGTCAGTAGTAAGTAATCTAATATAATAAGGGCATTAGAGTCACAATCACCCACAATTTTTCACATCTAGATTATCTCTAAACCCAAATATTTACAAATAAACAATTCATTACATGTAAAACTCAGTGCACAAAATTCTAGTTTTTAGAGCTCCTCATCGTGCCGCCCACACGAAACGCTCTGTGCAGCTTCGAGATATTTCTTTTTGTGGCGTGCTCAAATAGGAAAGCTACTGCGCGTCCTTTTCTTGCTTGACTCGTGCTCTCTACTGAAGGAGAGAACGAAAATTCCTTTATTTGCTACTTGGATATTTATTTAATCAAGTCTGTTGGTTAATGCTCAAACTCGAGACATAGATGTATAAGCTTTACGTATTAATATCTCGGCCGATTTTGTGAAATTTACGTGTGATTGAGGAGCGGCAATTTTACAGTACCTCAGCAGATGGGTTCTTGGGTCATGACTCTTTGTAATGTTTTTACATGAAATGACGCTACCCACATGAAAACCTTAAAAGCTTTGACAATCGGCAGACGAGATTTGCTCTGTTTTCAATCGAACGGTTGTTGAGAGGTTGTGCGTGATGCATTTTGTTTGGCACTTTCGTGCAGGAATGATAAGATTTGGAAGGACATAAAAATATCAGTCTTTACGGCATTTTAGGTCAAACCTTTCCTCTCCTTTTGGCCTCTATTTTTTTTTAAAACATTTTAATTAGTAACTAGTAGCCACTCTTCTCATATAAGAAATAAGAGGTTGACACATTTAATTTCAGGTGTGAATTTGACCCTTATGTTCTATAAAGAGACGTGACAAAAGTTTGATAATGAATTGAGAGTTAGGAAAGAAAAAAAAAAAAAAAAAAACTTGTACCCATCTGTGATTTTAATCTCAAAGCCATTATAATTGCTTCCCAATTGCCCAAACTAGACTAAACTAGCTGGTTTGATCCAGTTTTCAGAAGTGTTGGTTCAGTTACTAGTTTCGAAAAGTGGAACTAGTGTCCAGGCAGTTCGGTTTACGGTTCCAAAGGGGAACCAAACTGAACCATACCGATTAATTTTTATTTTTATCTATTTTTTAAATGTCTTACCATGCCTCCTCTCCTCTTTCAATCTTTTCCAGTTTCCTTTCGCCCCACAACACTCATGTCTATACTCTTTTTTCTGTGTTTCCCTTTCTCTGGGTTTCTTTCACCTCTCATTGAGTTCGAGACATTCTCTCATTTGAACTCAATCGGGAACCGGACCAGATTAGGAACCAATCGCTCCTATTGTTACTTGCTGACTTTCAATCCATGTGGGGAAGGAGGGAAGAAGGGCAAAATGGGTTGTCACATGAAAATTATTAGTCAATGCTAGAGCCTTTAAATTTCCCAACTGTACAAGAAAAGTTATAATCATTTAGCTAAGTTACCAAGAATAAGGGAACAAAATTTATGAGATGATGATTTTCAATAATATTTTAATATTTCTTAACATTTTTTTAAATTTTTTTAATTTTTTTTATATTTAAGGACCGCGGTTATGTTAGCGCCGATCATGTCAAGTAAAATGATCACAGCTAATGTCCATGTTAGTTATTTTCAATTAAAATTGATCAAATAGATTTAACAAGCAAAACGTGTAAATGTTTATAATTGAATTAGCATAATTAAAAGATTCAAGATTAAATAAATTAAAGGGTAACAGATTTATAATTTTTTTGGATAATTTTTCATTTGGATATAGTGGTCCATTGATCGGGACAAGCACACATCCGAGAAAGAAGAAAAGTGATCAACTTCTGTTCCAACCCCACAAAATCTCATAAAGCAAACCCCATCCCAAAGATCCAACCACATCTTAATTATCTTAATCAACTTCTGTGTAGGAGTGATAAGATTTGGAAGGACATAAAAATGTCGGTTTTTACGGCTTTTTAGGTCAAACCTTTCCTCTCCTTTTGGCCTCTATTTATTTTTTTAAAACATTTCAATTATTAACTAGTAGCCACTCTTCTTGTATGAGAAATAAGAGGTGGACGCATTTAGTTTCAAATGTGGGGTTTGACCTCCATGCTCTATAAAGAGACATGACAAAAGTTTGATAATGAATTGAGAATTAGAATAAGAAAAAAAATTGTACCCATCTATGATTTTAATCTCAAAGCCATTATAATTGCTTCTCGATTGCCCAAACTAGACTAAACTAGCTGATTTGATCTAGTTTTCGAAAGTCTCAATTCGGTTCCTAGTTTTGAAAAGTGGAATCGGTGTTCGGGCTATTCGGTTTACGATTCCAAAGGGGAACCGAACCGAACTAGATTGATTGCTTTTTATTTTTACCTATTTTTAAATGTCTTGCCATACCTCCTCTTCTCTTTTGATCTTTTCTTTTCGTCCCACGACACTCATGTCTATACTCTTCTTTCTGTGTTTCCCTTTCTTTGGGTTTCTTTCACCTCTCATTGAGTTCGAGACATTCTCTTATTTGAACTCAATCGAGAATCGGACCGGATTGAGAACCGATCGCTCCTATTATAAGTTGTTGACTTTCAATCCATGTGGGGAAGGAGGGAAGAGAGGCAAAATGGGTTGTCACATCAAAATTATCAGTCAATGCTAGAGCCTTTAAATTTACCAACTATACAAGAAAAGTTATAATCATTTAGCTAAGAATAAGCAAACAAAATTTATGAGATGGCGATTTTTAATAATATTTTAATATTTTAATATTTCTTAACATTTTTTTAATTTTTTTATCTTTTTTTAATTGTTTAGGACATGTGGTCATGTTATTGCCAATCATGTCAATTAAAATAATCATAGCTAGTGTTGTTAGTGATTTTTGACCAATATTGATCGAATAGATTTAACAGGCAAAACGTTGAAATGTTTATAACTCAATTAGCATAATTACAAGATTTAAGATTATATTAATTAAAGTGTAATAAATTTATAATTTTTTTGGATAATTTTTCCTTGGATACAGTGGTCCACACACATCCAAGAAAGAAGAAAAGTGACCAACTTCTGTTCCAACCCCCACAAAATCTCATGAAGCAAACCACATTCCAAAGATCCATTGATTGGCGTCTGTGGAGTGTGAGTGCCCATCGAGGCGTTGAGAGAATAGTATGGATGATGAGCATTATAACTTAACTTTAAACATCGAGTCAAGGTAGAGAATTGTTAAATTAATGTCTTAATTTTGAATTCAGATACCGATTTGTTAGCCAAACTTGTTGATAAAGATTTCCCAAGCAGATTTCAAATCGGATGAGGTTCTTCTTTTGTTGAACTCCTTATAGCTACACAAATGATGAAATAAAATGAAAAAAGAAAAAGAAAAAAGGAGCAAAGGTTTCTTCTTTTATCTGTAGGAGCTGAATCCCTGAAGGTTATACACAATGGGGGCCCATAGTCAAGTTGTTGACTTCTGGGCACAATATATATAAGGCGTGGGTTCTTTTCTTTATGAGTAACCACATAAAGAAAAGGAAAACCTAAAGAGATGTAAAACGCTAGGGAGCTCTATGCACGAGAAGAACGAAGAACACTAAGTCGTATGAAATAAGAAAAGCAGATGAATTCTTGTTTGCGGCATACGTAAGAGCATTTTGCTTGACCTTGAATATGTGGTAATTTTGTGCCGTGAGTTTACGTCAAAGTGAGTTGTTTATTTGTAAACATTTTGGGTTTAAAATTAAATCTAGGTACAGGAAACACTTGAGCGTATGAACGATTGTAAACTTTGTTTATTCAATTATAATGAATTATTTGTTAGTGCCTCTCCCCATGGACGTAGGCAATTAACCAAAACCTTCAAGATAATCTTGTATGCAAAGTTGCACAGGTTTATGGAAGATACTAATCCAATCTTTCCAAGTTTTGAACTTTTGGAATGAGTGAAATTAGGTTTTATTCATGTTCAGGTCTAAACAGCCTAATCCCACAAAATCATCTACTAATTTAAAAATATCCATGTGAATCTCCGGCTAATGATGCTAAAAAAATTGTCCAATCATTCCATTAGGCTCCAATGCTTTCACTACTCCTAACTAGAAGACAGCTTCTTTAACCTCTTGTAAGATAACTTTTGCTGTTAAAGCATTGTTCATGTCCTTCCTGACCCAACTAGGACCTCGATCAATAATGGGCTGTTAGTTTCGAGGGCCAACAGAGGCTCCGGTTTCTTTACTAAATGGTTTTCTAGTTGCTTTTCTCGCTAGACAATATTCACATACGGATAGATCAATATTAGCGAGTGATCCTAAAAGGCCTTCTCTAGCTACATTTGCATTCTCTGTAACCAAATGTGACATAATCTAGCATGCCAAATATTTGCATCAATCTCAACATTATTAGAAGATACAATTAAATAATAACAACTATCAACATTAACATTGTACAGATCATAGTCAATGTTTAACACTATAAAACTATTAAATACATAACCAAAACTATAATAAACAGTTCCAAACAAAATATCAACACAATCACCATTCAATACATAACCTAGGCTAAGAAAAACAACTACGAAGACTAAGTTTCGTCAAATATTTAGAGCACAGAGGAAATCATGTAAGAATAGGCTTCGATCACCACGTAAAATTAATTTATATGTACTGATACCTTTCACTTCAACTCTTGAGTTATTCTCAACCCTAAAGTAATTTGTCAAGCCTTTATGTTTGTTCTATTGTCCAAAAAGTTCTCAACCTATCTAATTTAGTCCTAAACATTTTGATTTTGCCAATTAAGTCTTAAACTTTTTCATAATTTGTTTCGAACAAAAAAGACATATTCTATATATACCATATTATTCTATATATTTTAATTTAGTTAACATAATATAACTGAATAAAAAAACAAAGCCAAATCAAATTCTATATTTTGAATTTGAAATCTTTTTGGATCAAATTGGAATAGATAATCTCTTAACCATCCCATCAAATAAGTGGAAGATTCATTAAATTGTGAAACGTTAACTATAATGTGATGTGGTTCCAATGTCAATAAAAGGTAACCCACCTAATGGTATTTAACATCTAGAAAATTGTCAAATAAAATGCGTCCCAAGCATAAATATCACAAGAACTGTGTCATCTAGACCATCGCAAGGAAAACTATAACCGAAATCCTTTTTATTTGGCATTAAATTTGAACCATGTGCAGCTAAAGCACCTTTTATTAAGATCAACGTAGTTGTATGTGAACCTAAAGTGATCACATGATAAACCAAGAAGTCTCCAAGACCAATTGTTAAGAGCAGTATCAGAAAACATATCGTGGGGTTGCCTAAAGCGCTCACAGTATCATTATGAATCTACAAACCAAAATTGTGAAAGCCTAGAAATATACATACACAGTTGAGACGTGATATGATTGCATTGCAATACCTAAGGACACGATCTAACATATCGTTGTATCAAGTTGTTGGATCATAATCTCTTACCATAAAAATAGCTATAATTGCGGCAGCACCAACTATGAGAAATCCGCCACCCTTTCTTTGCTATAGTTGATAATAATCATTTTTTGGAAAATGCATATGTAGAAAGCTTGTCTTTTTCTAGTAATTTTTTCAAGTATTTGTTAGCGGATTCGCCAATTGATTCTATCTAGCTAATTTTAATAAAAAAATCATTTACATAAATATGGCCGTCCTAAGCAAAGCATGGCCAGCATTCACATAAACAATTTTTAGTTTTTTTGAATTTTCTAATACTTTTCTTTTATTTTATTTCTTTTTATTTGTTTCTTTTTTGGTTCAAAGGGCCCTCAGCCACTGGTTGAGGATTGGTGACCTTTGCCAACCGTTGATCGAGGGTCACCAACCCCGTTGACCCGTGGGTGGGAGCCCCCACACCCTAGCCTGCCCTCGCTATGGCTGATGAGGGCCTGAGCAAGGATCGCCACACACTTGTCTTGTAATATTTGGCAAGGGCTCATAAGCGCTTATTGGCTGCAGTGAGGGCTTCATGGCCCTCACCTAGGGGCTAGCAGGGGTTGCCGACCCTCGACAAGTGGCTAACGAAGGTTTTTGGTCTTGTCAGCCCTTTGAACCAAAAAAGCGAAAATAAAAAAGAAAGAAAAGAAAAGGAAAATGAAAAAAAAAAATCGAAAGGTCATTAAAATTTGCCCATGTCAAAGAACTGATTGAATTGTCATATCCACTATTTTCGGCCAAAATTACCCAAATAGATTCAATTGGCAAAACTTGAAAAGGTTTATGACTCAACTAAAAAAAATAAAAGATTTGAGGCTGAATTGGTAAAATTGCAACATGTTCAAGATTTTTTGAACAATTGTCCCCCTTTTGGACAATTTTCCCCATGATTTGCTAATCCCTATAAGAGAATTGACAAGTAACTTAAATGTAAATGACAAAGAGAATGTATTCTTATGTAGTTGCACTAGTTGATTAATATTCCATTTGTTAATGGAGTTTATGGTGTGTTTGTTTCACGAAAAATTTAAGATTTAGAAAATATTTTTCAAAAAATGATCGTTTATATTGCTTAGAAAATGAATGAATAAATAAATAATTTCATTATCCACAAGATTAATTAATCATAAATCATTATTGACAATGAAAATATTTATTGTCGACTAATTTTTTACGCAATATAACCATTTTTTTTTTCAAATCTTAAGTTTTCAGCAAAATAAAGAGAACCTTAATAGCATTTTCCTTTTCATTTTGTTCTTGGTTGTTATCTTTTTTTTTTCTGAATAAAATTCCAATGTCTTCTCACAACTCTTGCGATCAATGTTTAGGGTGTTTTAGTTTGAGTGAAAGAATTTTTTTTCTACTCATTAGTTTTCAAGACTCTCACTTATTTGATTTGCTGAAAACAATCAGTCAATGGAAATATATTTACGGTCAAAGAAAATATGCATGTTTAAAGTTAGGAAAATAAAGTCTCTAATTTGAAAAAGAAAAAAATATTTTTCTAAAAAAATAGTTAGCATTTTTCTTTATTATGAAGTAATCCTCGAAACATACACACCCTTTCAAGTTTGCATATTTCCATGTGTACATATTTAAAAAAAGGCCCAAGCTCCTCTAATGCCTTCTCTTGTAAGATAATATATGATAGGATATTACTAATTAAAAGAGATAAATGTTTATCCAAACTCCAAAGAAAATTACAGAAAAATTGGGGAAGCGATTGATTGAAACCCTAAAGGAGTTGTTACACAAAGTGGAAATCACGTGATAGGTCCAACCAGATAGAAAAAATTGCATACCAATTACAAACATATCACAATGGACAGACCAGCTTTCCCCATATATTACTTTGGTTCGAATTATAGATTCATTCGAGCACACGAAGTTGGCACAATATGTCTCAAAAAGAAGGGACGTATAACAAGCCGTACAGATGCGTGATTTTGCTAAATCTCACACATGTATGAAGTACAAAGATGATTCCTGTCATTACCCATAACGTAAAATGGCGAAGCTAATGAAGACTCTTCTCTTGATTCAATCCTTTTCACTGGGAAACAACTCAAGTGCACACCCATAAACGAAGCTTTACAGTTCAGGTTTAAGAAAACTTCCTTAGCACCATCAATCATTCCCTCCAACCTCTAGTCTTCAACTTACTGAGCTAGCCAACGAAAAGTAGACAAATCACTGAAATGGGTGCCAAAAATGAATAACGAGCAACGAGTAATCCGAAAGTCGGTGGAAAATCCACCTTCTCAGCATTGAACCAAATCGTATATTTCACGACCAACTACCAAGCAAAAAGTACATTGAATAACTATGTTACTGTACCAAGCAAACCCTTAATCGTGCAAAGGCCGAATCATCTATACTTAATAAAGAAATTCGAGTTGCAGATCCATGGGGCCATATTGGGGAGGTACCATCTCTGTGTATCCTTTATTGCATACGTTTCCAACCCTCTTTCTTAGCGATAGACCCCCATCATTCCTCATTTTTCTCTTTTAGTATAATACTTGATAGCTAGGTCCAAAAAGGATCAGCGGTACCGATCAACCCCCGCTTATATAATTTAAGACATAAAGCTTAAATGTTAGTTTTAGTGTACTGATCTACACCAGATACATTGCAATGCTTATGTTTCATTGTTTCTGATGCATATGGCTCGCCAAACTCTGTATTATTTTGTGCTTCAAGCCTAGCCTCGAATGACTATAAATAAATAGTGTCATATGCCAGGCAATAAATAACCTAACCTTCTAGGGAAAGTGCAAAAGCAGCAAGAAAATGGGTGCTATAGAAAGCCTTTAATCGTACGTAGGGGAAAGCTTCAACCACCGTTATGAATAATGTCAAAATTAAAACCCACATACAGGCCCTATCCTTCCCCACAATCCACACACACTGGAATCCACCAAGCAATTCATGCCAACGTTTATATAAACTATGCTGCAAAATGAAGACCAAGCACCATAAATCAAGGGTACCCTTTCTTCTCTTGAATAAACATGAATTAAGGGGACTTAAACGGTGCCAAAGAGAGAAGACCCGATACGGGAAAAACATGAGAACGCCTCGATTAGGTTTTCTCTGCTGAGTAGTAGATTAAAAGCCCGTCAACGAAAGATTATCTAGCTTCTACAGCTATGAAAGTAAGGGTACGTACGAAACATGAAGCTTCTTTTTACATCATTATGTCTTTTTTCTTTTGACCTGGAAACCGCCAAAAACGAAGCAAGAACAATGGCGTTGCTTAGTCCACCGATACCTATGACTTTGAGCAAAGTATACAGATGAATCTGTCGCCCATAGTTCAAATTCAAGGCATGCCACCACTTGTCCACCTGTCAGATTTTCTTTCTACTTTTCGCTGATATTAATGCCAAAATGGCAAAAAGAAAGTTTTTAAGAGGCGGAAAACCAACCCCCACTTGCTGGGTCCGACCTCGTGCGCTCCGTCTCTTCTTCTGATCGATTCTTCTTCTTCGACCAATGACCTTGTACAAATCGATTTGTTCCTTTCCTATGGGTCTTTATTAGTTTCGTTCATTTTTCCCTTTCTGATTTTATTTTTCTGTAATCTTAATCCATGTTTGCCAATTGATGTGTTCTCAGATATTGTTGCTCCAAGGCACGCCAGTGCTCATTCTTGGCGTGAAAGTGGAGGAACTCGAGAAGTTTTTTTTTTTTTTTTCGCGTCTCTTTTTGATGTAGGAGTGTGGAAGAAAGAAAAGCTCATATATTCTCTCAATGAAAAGCAAAGAAAGAAGATCCTAGAATGCATCGATCCATCGTAGACCCTAAATTTCCTCGCAGAATGATTTCCCACTATCAGCAAAACAAAAACCCTTCAAAGAAACCCCCTTCGTAATTTTCGCAAAAACTGTTAGTTTTTCCAAGTAAGAAAGGGAACTTTCAGCTCGATGCATATATCTGATGAACATTTTTCAATAAAAGATTCAAATACTTGAACATCTTGAAACTAAAAAATGCATGCATCCCTCAGATCTTTCAAAACCCCAGCACTCAAACAGGAAAGATATTGAAAGAAAAGCTCTAAACAAATTGATAATTCTAGAATATTTTGTCTCTGTCATGACTGATTACTACATACCGACATGCATGTACAGTACGATCTTACCATACCAAAATTTCACCATCTAATTAAACAAACCTTACACCAAAACTTGATCGCTGCCGTGGTTGTCATAGTCATCGTCTCGAGCTCAAGCTGTTGCCAATGGAACGTTCAGATCTCTGGCCGGCGAGAAGGCAAGCATAATGAGGAGGGACATGATCAGGACTGGCACGAGAAGGAGCATCAGCGGCGGTGGGGGCAGCGGTGGCAACACCAGCGGAAGCACCAGCAGCAGAAGAGTGAACAAGGCCAGGATGATCATCATCGACCTCATTAACATGTGCCCCGCTGTGCATGAAGCTATACCTTATTACCTCTGGTGATGGGTATGAAGCAACTATCGATAATCACTCGATCATCACTGGTTGTAGATCTCTCCTCCTGGATATAAGATCATCATGTTACGCCGCATGGTCCAACCGTTGCTGCGTTCACATCGAAGCCTCCCCTAAGACCCTCTGGGAACTCTACCAGAAAGAGAGAGGGAGGGAGAGAGGGTGCGTGTGTGGTCAGTCAATAAAGGAGATTGAAAAGTTCTTGAAGAGAGTTTTATATATAAACGCACACAGCCTAGCAGGAGAGAATAAATATGATAAGAAGAGAGAATTCTGTCCGCTTTTTAATTTTTTTTTCTCCAGAAAAGGGATGTGACCCTGTTCGAATCAGGGTCGGACCAATGAAAACTTTGATGATTATAATAAATTCAAATTTTAGCTAAAGGAATGTACACATTAATGGAAGGAAGATGATCACAGTAGATGAAAAACGTGGCTGAATCATAATCCTTATTTCATCCGGTTGGGTGATAAATGTCATCTTTATGAAAGAGGGGGGAATATAGTGGAAAATTTTAAAAAGGAGAGAGAAATGAGGGAGGGCCAGTGAAAGGGACAGCCCGGCGGGGATGGGGACAGAGGAAAGGGGGGATGAACGGGAAGGGCAAGAGTGGAAACGTCTAATGACTAGGTCTTATTACAAGAAACTAACACTGGACTGGCCATTGTCGACGCCAGTCGTCTTCGACGGATACAATCCTCCATGATTTTTTATGTTGGTTTCTCGGTTCACCCAACCCTAACGTATATATACACAACGCAACGCCCCACACCACACATCATAGGGCAGGAGAAGAGAGAGAGAGGGCAATGGGCCAATCGTCGATATCACCATTGATTGCTCTCTCATTAAATGTCGATGCTGATCCGGGGGCTTTGCGGGCTCCCCCCTTTCGATCGGGCGTCGTCATGGTCTTGCCCGTTTCGGGAAGCTTCGAAAGCATCCCCACCACCACTCTCCTCCCGTTTTTGTTTCTTGACGTCTAAGTCTCTCGACTGTTCGGTTGGGATTGAGTGGTGAAAAGGATTTCTCGTGTCAACATGAGTGGGGAGTTTCCCCGGGCTCGGTTCCTAGTCAATCATGTAAGCTCTTGGAGCCATACAATGAGGAAGAAATGCATCACGACTTTCGTAGTCCCTACGTATAAATGGCCAACCTAACAAAGAGGGTGTTGTTTTTCCTCGATGTGAAACCAAAACTTATCCATGATCTACGCTTAAAACATGATCTGCACTCGGCCTCTTCAGTATACGACTCTTGCCGCTTTCCTCGGCTAATACACTACTTCCCTCCGAGCTTCAGCCTTTTTGGTTCTTACGAGACTCCTTGTCGTCGAACGTCATGGTCGCAAGAACGACCGTACGTGGTTCCTGAATGTCCAAGGCCCTCGATCGACAACAATAAAGCCCTTGATTTTGTGAAGTCGTTCTGATTTGGAAAGAAAATATACATGAATCTACGACAGTTCATGATAGCTCAACAACAATACAACCGGAAACGGAACCAATTGGCAATTACCTTGGAAGAATTATGTCCGAAAAGGAAATTCAAGCCTCGAAGTCTAAAGAGGAACCCCTATAACCCGAGAAGAGAGCGTCTATAACCAGAGAAGAGAGCGTTTAACAAGTGGTGGGCCATGCAGATTTCTTCGTCCTTCCTTCTCGACTCCCTTGACAAGGTGCAAGGCGACTGAGTACGCGCTTTCGCTTGCGCATTTTACCCTTCTTAATCTACCATATTCTCGACCAGGAAATGGCGTAGGACCAATATTATAACAAACAAGTCATTTTCAGATGACTTAACGCGTGAGGAAGTTACCTAACAACGGGAAAGTGTGCGCAGATGCATGGAACCTTGCATGCATCGAATTCCATTAACTTATAATACATAGTCGATCCTGCAACTATTCTGGTCTTATTAATATTGGAAAGTTAAGGAGGTTTCACAGTAATTATCAAGATGCCCACATCGCCAAACTGATTGGAATTGATTGGGGAGAAAACTATTTCCATCAGTCATTCCAAGCTCAACTTTGTTTTGGCCCATCTTGTCCCGCACTAATTGGTTGGCTGGAGCTCAAGTTGGGAATGTTGAACCTGTTAAACCGGCCTTTTGTCTTTTGCAATGATGCTGAAGATAACGATGCCTTTCGGACATTGGGAGACGGATTAGGTAAAAAAGATTGAGATGGTTCATTGAATGCTCCGAATGTTTCCACATGGAAAAGCTGATGATTATCCTGTCAATTAAGAGAGCATAATATGGCGGAAAGCCTACAGTCGATATTTTTTTGCGGAAAATTCAAGGGCTGAAATCAAATCCCAGCATTTGAATTGCTTATGAATCAATGAAAATAATTATTTTTGAAGTTAAGGAAAATGAATTTCTCTTTCAAAAAGCAAAAATCATTGCCTCAGCGCTTGGGCCCCGATCTCCTGAGGCTGGGCCTAAGACCTCGACACCCATTCAAGCAACTGGGCTCGGGACACCAGTGCTCATGTTCGAGCCCCCGGTGACCATGCACGAGTCTTCGGTACCCATACCTAGAAACTTGTAGGTCGAGCCCAACTACTTGGCTCCAACACCCAAGACCCTTGAGGTTAAGCTTGAGTCCCCAACACCCAAGCCCCTCAGGTTAGGATTGGAACCCCAACGCCCGTGCTTAGGTCTTTGCCATACTAAGCTCTAGATCTGGGCTCTCGTGTTCTCTGTGTCCCAACCCCAAAGCCCCAATGCTCATGTCTAGGTCCCTAGTGCTTGAGCCTAAAACCCCAATGGCCACACTCAGGACCCTGCAACCGGTTCTGTGATGCTAGAACATAGGACCTGGATGTATTTGAGACTTTTTCCTCAAAAATGTGTTTGATAACAAATATTAGACAATGGTCTCCATAATATTTGTAAAATATAGTTAAATATCGAAACATGAAAATGGTTGTCCTTCGAAATAAGTTCATTTGAACAAATTTCCAGCAAATTCCATTTTCTGTGAAATAAACGAAGCTTTAATCAACAAAAACAAAGATTGGATGCGAGTATTTTGGTTGAAAGTGATATGCTGATTATCTTTGGTTGAATAGTATTATGACTTGTGCAAGCACGGGCTTGTTTCAAAAACCATGAATGTAGATCCAACATTGATTTCATGCATTGAAGATCACTTCAATAAATTTCGGTGAATTACAAAAAACAGAATGATTATACATGTAAAAGAATTACTTTTCTCAAATAAGGACGAAAGATTTCTACCGTAGTTGATCTATCAAACATTTGCTTACGTCAAATTTACAGTATGCTGTATACTTTCTAACTCTTGAGGTGTTAATGTAAAATATTCACCAATATGTCTATGTGTGTGTTTATACATATGATTATTGGCTTAAAATTTGGTTGGATTTATTAGTGTAAACTATTTTTGGTTGATTTTTGCAAGGACTAATAAACATATTAATCGTTCAAAAGTAGCTTTACATTATGTTTTAGAAATTTGTATTTATATTGAGGGGAAATCAAGAGAGATTCTAGCAAGAAAGATTCTAGTTTGACTACAATGGACATGCAAGCATTTACAAATATTATCACATAGAGCTATGTTATCCTGATCGAAGACTATTGAAGTGACAAATTTCTGGAATTTAAAAGGCATAAGGGACAAAGAAATTGTTGAAGTTGCCATTTTGTTTATTATCTAGACATAGTTAGAGGAATCTGCCTGATCTCTGTTATGGGATTGGTGGTATTAAGTGAGATATAACATGTACAGGAAATTGTTTCCTACACGAATATATCAAAACCCTAACAAGACCCACTCTCTCTCTCTCTCTCTCTCTCCGATTCCAGAACCGCCACAGCTCAATTGCGGCCGCCATACCTCCGCCGAGGGCCTCCTCAACACCCCTTCCCCATCTCTTTCTCTGCAAGAACCGTAAGTTGTCCGAGGCACTGACCAAACCCAGGATGCTTAGCTTGGCGCGGATCTAGACTCGACCTCCTCCCCCATCTGCTGCTGCAGGAGCTTGACTGGTACGACGCCATTGGCGATGGCGCCTGCGTCAACGAAGAGGAGAAAGAAACCGCTGCTGTTGGCGGATGTAACCTGTTGGAAGCGTCACTGGAGAGAACTGTTCAACGCCGACGGGCGACGAGAGTGACTCGTATAGCAGTCGGGGGAAGAGAGAGAGAGAGAGAGAGAGCTGGGGCTGATGGTGATGGGTGTTAGGTTCTTTGGGTGCTTACTTTAGACATAGAATTACATACAGCTGACCTCCTAATGTGTAATGACCAATATAAAAAAAAAAAAAGGATTTGATTGGAGAAATGCATGGAATTAATATTTATTTGTGTTTGCATGGACATCAAGAGAATTATCGTATTAGTATAATGAATGAAGTTCATAGGAAATTCGAACAAAAAAAAAAAGTCAATAGGAAAAATTATCCAAATTTTTTAAAACATATTGCGCTTTTACTAATTCTTTCCTAAATATTTCAATTTTGATAGTTGAGTTATAAATTTTTCACCTTTTACTAATTGAATCTATTGGGCTAATTTTGGCTAGAATTCGTTGGACGTAAATGCCACCATCTATGTGAATAATTTTTAATAATTTTTTAATAATTTTTAATAATTTTTAATATTTTTATATTCATTTTTTTATTTTGTCCTCATCAACCACTAGCAAGGAAAAATAAAAGTTAAGAAGGAAAAAAAAAAAAAAAAATATTCATAAAAATTTGAAAATATTAAAATATTATTAAAAATTATTCACATTAGCACCGATCGTGCCACATAGAACGACCAACGTCCATGTTAATGAATTCCAATCAAAATTAATCCAATGAACTCAACTAGCAAAAGTAAAAAATTTTATAACTCAATTAGCAAAATTGAAAAATTTCGAATTGAATTGACAAAAGTGTAATATATTAAGAATTTTTTGGACAATTTTTCTGAAGTTCATAGGGTAAACTCTTCATGTCACTTCGCTTTGTCAACTGTTATATGCAAATGCAAGGATAAAAAGATATTTAAAAATTTCATTGTAATTAGGGTTGGAATTTGTGTTTTCGCATCATAATTAATGTTGGGAAAATTTTCAAAAAAGGGCTTGAAGTGCTCTAATTTTCTCGAATAAGAGCTTAAAGTATATATTATTTTAAATAAGGGTATGAAGTGATCAAACTATTTCAAATAAGAACATGAAGTGGCTAAATCGTCACAAATAAGGGCCTTTAGCTGGCGATGACTTTTCCGGACATTGGAGAGGGGTATTTTGGTCAAAAAATTATCACAATATTTTTAAATATTTTTGATTTTTTATACTTTTTTTTCTTTTTCCTTTTTCTTTTTCCTCTTCCCTTCCCTTGACATGGTTGTTGATGGCCGGTGGAGGTCACCCTCGCTTGGGTCGGATGAGGCAGCCCTCAATGACGTCAAGCAAGGGCATCCCTTGTCCGACCTCGACGAGGGCACCCCTCGCCTGACTCAGGGAAGGACACCCTTGTTCAACACTGCCAAGGGCTGCCCTCGCCCATCTAGGCAAGGGTCACCCTCGCCCTCACCAGTCCAGTGAGCCCTCTTCCGCAAGACCTCGCCTCTGGTTGGCTAGGGTTGTCGGCCCTCCCCTAGGCACTAGCGACCTCGTCAACCATCACCATCACCCCATCGACGATGGGGTGACGGCCATAGGCAAAAGGGAGCCTACCACCTATGTTTTTTTTTTTTAATAGTTTTTTCATTTTTTTAAAAGAAAAAAAGAAAATTTTTTTTTAAAAGAGACAAAATTGCCATTTACATTTGGTGAGTTTAGGCCATTCTTTGAAATTGATATATAAATTTCATACACTTATGTGAAAAAATAAGGACACTAGATCTTTATTTGAAACAATCTCCATTTTAGGCCCTTATTTAAAACAATGATGCACTTTAAACCCTTATTTAGAATTTTCCCTTAATGTTATGGAATTCGTGTCTAAACCTCAAATACGACACCTTTATTAATTTTTTCTTGTTCTTGAAACCCAAACACGATACTTTTATTAAATGGGACATGACACTTTTTATATATTCACAATTTATCTATTATAGAAAAATGTGCTTCATATCACATTGATTTATATAATATGTTGGCCTATTTAATTCAACGTGTCTAAGACTATCATGTATAATTGGGCTACAAGGGTGAAATCGTGAACGGCACGCTTATTATTTCCGTATAAATAGATTAATCCATTTGCAACATTAACATACTTAAACTTGTTAGAATTCATCACACTATCACAAGGAAATAGAGAGTAAAAGTGAGAAAAAGAAATCAAAACACAAGATTCTATCCCGATTGATCCACAAAGTAGGGCTCTATCCAGTAGGTAATTTTACTATAATTAATGCGTCTCACTTCTTTGTTACATCCATCAATTATAAAAGAAAAATATCATAAAACTCAATAACTATGTGTGGGCCCATACCCAAACTACCACTAAAATATGGGTCCAAACTATAAAAGCCCTTTCGCGGCTTAGGGGTATTGTCCCCACAACACCAACCTTGAAGTAGGATCCTCAGGTCATTCTGTCAATAGGGAGTATGAATTATTCTGTAACAAAACTCACTTTGAATCTGCTTAACACCCTGTTTATGTAGATAGACGTTAAAAATGTCCAAGCAACAAGCACCCAAAATAATGATAATTATCCAAAAAGTCTTAAACTTAGTGTACGAAGTTAATTTAGTCATAAACTTTTCAATTTTATCGATTTAGTCTTAAAATATAGTCCACCAACTAAGGATTATATTGGCAAATCGTCAAAAAGTTAAGGCCTAAATTGTTATAACAGAAAATTTTAATATTTTTTTTGACAATTTTCTCCAAAATTGGAGGACTGATAAGTGGCATTTCTTTAGGTACTCGTTTGTAATATGTCCCTACAAACAGAGAGCATTACTTTCAAGTCTTGAAGACATCGATGGTTACTTTTAGAACTGCCTACAACCAGGACCCCATTAACAGAGTAATCGTCCTTTCATGCATGCATCCATTTTCGCTGCTGTTTTAGAACGCAACAAATTGTTTTACTGTAAAAATGAAATAAAATAAAGATTCGTGATTAGATTAACCTGGTATAATCGCCGAGCAAAATGCTTGTTCCCCGATCATGGAGTTCGATTTAACGGCTTCACCCCCGGGTTCATTGCATCTCTCAGAAGTCTCTCCTGGCCCCCACAAGCATAAATACTATAATATAAATGAGAAACGACCTAAGTTTTTAAGTTTGGAATCATCCAATCAAATCCAGAACTCCGAGGTTGAGGTGTCTGACGTACGAAGAGGGAATGATTCTCCCCGAAACCCATCGCTATCGGTGCCAAGTTGATCGATTTCTTAATGACCCAAATCTGTCTCTAATCAACCTGAATCATTTAATATTTCTCTTGTATTGATTTCCATTTAATTTGTGGGTGCTGGCAAAGGAGTAGTTGCGGGGTTAGACTTTCGGCTTTCTATCCGACCACACTTTCTTCACAGCTTGCTATTCTTATTATAACCTTTATGACGGCCTACATGTATATATAAAGGCCACTTGAGAATATATTAAGCAAAGCATTTAACTTTATTTGAATGTGTCAGTTACTCTTAGGACAGACTTTTGCTGGCTGTGGCTTTTCTTTTTCAAAATGGTATAGAGTTTATATTAATTTTTTACTCTCTTCACAATTGGTATAAATTAGTTTTGTATTTCCAATAGGCCTTAAAACCGTGAACTTTGCTATTGGGAGAAAACCTTGGGTACTCTTCGAACACATGCCCTACCTATCAGACTTGGTTAATGTTTGCGATGGCTGAAGAACCTAGAGGGCTTGGGAGAGACGGCGATCAATGAGGTAAAAATTAAGGGTGCCAATTCATGTTCGCATGTCTTATGTCAGTCGATATAGAGATATGTACTACAAAACTAATTGATTCGCTCATGACACAATCAAATAATTGTGTCAACCTACATCACATGAACATGACTCGAAAATTAAAAGGTTGACACAACAAGATTTGTATAATTTGCTTAAAAGCAGGTCGGAGAGTCAACCCAATTAGATGATCTGCATAACATTAAATCAACTCGCCGACAAAAACCTGATACAAAATATGCTAAAGTTTTCATAAAACACACGAACAAATTGCAATTACTTGTTGGTAATCAATGAAATATCATCACTTTAAGATCTTAATAGTGAATAACATGGAGAAATAATGTTCCCTGGATATCAAAAAAAAAAAAAAAAATGGAGAAATAATCTTATAACTAATTGTATCTAAAGTGGTCCCGTACAAGTCATATCCACAATAACCCGTTGATTTAAAAGGCTTATGCTGATCAATTTCTTCTGTGTTGGGTTGGACACAAACATGACACGATTACTTATCACGCCTCACGGGTTGACACAAAATTGACCCAAATACCCAAACCCAATAATTTATTATCACATTCGAGTCACGTAATTGTACTGTGTCAAAAACTGTCATTCCTAATAGTCTTCCTGTTAGGTGAGAATTTGTTGATTATGGCTCGAAGGGTTGCCGTTGAATTCAGAGCAGCGCAAGTTTGTGATCATCGGACAATCGAAATGTTA
This sequence comes from Eucalyptus victrix, assembly GCA_016097545.1. NCBI lineage: Eukaryota > Viridiplantae > Streptophyta > Magnoliopsida > Myrtales > Myrtaceae > Eucalyptus > Eucalyptus victrix. The sequence continues at coordinate 54,023,845 of CM027842.1, forward strand.
GCAGCGGCATGCAGACAATGGTGGAAGAGAGGCGCGAGGAAACAGCTTGCCTGGCTCCTAGATGAAGCAGGACGCCAAGAGGGTACCCGGTCCCTCGACGCTGTCCTAATTCAACAATTCCATTTTATATAGAATTTGCAAAAACCCTAAAGGGTTGAGCCGTCATTCATGAAAGTGGACATCATGAGAAAACTCCTCTCTTATGACTGATTCTTATGGGTACGGCTGTTATTTAGGATTGGGGAACGCTTATTCACAAGCGCTTCAGCTGATTGTATCTCCGTTTCGCCCACTATAGTGGAATCATCCTTTCGATTTCTCCTCGTTGAACAGGCAGCATGACTTCAAACTACATACATCCCCCGTGATCAGGTCTAACTTTTGTAAATTCTTTCTCAAATCATTTCGTTAATTGACACTTGGTATACAGAGAAGGTCTTAACCCCACACATAAATCACCTCATCAAATCAAATTGTTAATATCCAACGACAGGTGGTCACTTCATAAGATTACGATTTCCTGAATAATAGTCAAAACCTGCGATCACACCGGTACCAATAATAAACCTCCTTTTCTCTCTCGCATACGTGCCGACACAAATGTCAATTTTTTTGTCTTTTGTGCCGGATTCATTGCATGTCTTCTTCTCTCTGTGGGTTGTTGACTCCTACCAGTCCCACGTAAAGCCGTTTGTAATCGAGCGCTAGTTCACAGAGAATGATTCTCCTCGGCTTGCGCAGCATCTCAGGATCAACTTGTTGCGGGGCGCAGCATCTCAGGATCAACTTGTTGCGGGGTTACCTAATCCGACCCTAAGCCCTAGACCATGCCCTCGTTTTTGCTGAGCTTTTTGTCCTTGGCGGGTTTTATAATCTAATCCGCCGAACGCAACTTTCGGTCTCCTACCGGCTAACCCCGTGGTAACTAGCTCAACTAGTTCTATGTTAAATTATTTGCCGCTCAAACCCGTACGGGTGGCCAACCTCAAATGAGAAAAAAATTAACATGGGGGAACCCCACATGCTGTAACTAAATTAATTAATTCCACGGTACCAATGGCGGTAGCGAAGTACATTGAATCTGCTTGTTTCTTTGTATCAAGAAAGCAAAAGATGATAAGATTTATCCAGATAACGATTAATAATGATGCTGGAAGCTAAAATATATAGGCGAAAGGCATCGTCCGTACGAGGGATATAAAGTATTGATCCATCCACCAGAAGATTCAACCATATATAAATAGGCAGGTGGATCCCTATTCGAGTTCGAAATGAGGATCCTTATGAATGAAAATAATAAATTGAAAATGGATCCTCATGGAGGTCTCAAGAACAATTATCTAACATGTTTAATAAGAAAATACATCTGATTATGATGTACATATATCTAGTCCAAGTTCTTGGTGGCATTCAATTTCTCTTCCAAACTTAAAGTAATAGTCTCTATCGGTTTCGATATATTATGAAAAAAAAAATAGTGCAACTGTGAGCTAGAACTGGCGAGGAATGTACCCTTTTTTTTTAGCTGTAGTCTCTACAGAGTTTTATTTGTATCAAGAGGGATTTGAATTTGAAGATTTTGGTGGGATATAACATATAATTTGATGAGATCGTAGCATGACATATTTTGCTTTTGTCAAGGGAAGCATGCAATGAAAATGGGCCGGGCTATTAAAGGCCTTCCTCAAATGGGCCGGCCGTAAAAGGCTCATTTAATTAGGGGTGATCGGTTCCCGGTTCGGTCCGGTTCCACCTTGAAACCGGGAACCGGACCGGGAGCACCGGTTCCCAAAATTGCGAACCGTGGACCGGACCATTTGGTCCTAAGACCGGGAACCGGACCGACCATCGGTTCCGGTCCGGTCTGGTCCGGTCCAAAAAAATTGACTCTACTTTTTTGCACTAAAGAACTAAAGAGTGACCGCGCTCTTGACCGATCAATCCAATTCGATTCCTGGGCAATTCAACAAAACTAACCACACGTGTTTCACGTGCAAAATATTCAAACTTCATTCGTGTGATTCACGGGATCTCTTGAAGTCTTAATCTCACATTGAAACTAAAAAGGAGATTTTTTCTATAAATAAAAGAGTAACAAAAGGGGTTTTAATGGTCTCTTGGCCACATAAGAGGTTGCTACCTCAAATTGCAACTTTGGTTGCAATAAGTTATCATGTTTATATGTTTTATTAATTCTATGTATATAAATTATATATAAAAAAATTTGGTTCGGTCAGTCGGTCCGGTTCGGTCCGGTTCCCACCTTGAAACCGGGAACCGGACCAACCGCCACCGGTTCCAAGATTAGGAACCGGGGACCGGACTGCCGACCATGGGAACCGCCCAAAACCGACTGGTTCGGTCCGGTCCGGTCGGTTCCCGGTTCGGGCAGTTCCCGTTGCACACCCCTACATTTAATCAAACATCAATTCATCTATCCCTTTTGGGTTGAATTCTGTGGTCCAGCACACCTAAGTCTTGCGAACGGTCCGATGCAGAGTCTCAGCCATGGAATGAAAGGGGGTTTCGATTTTGACCGCCTGATCATTTACGAAAATGGAGACTAGTCGATCGGTTGTTGGTAGTAATTGACTCGCCATTCCATTAAGGTAAGTCGCTGAAAACACAGTTATCGACTTCATGATCGACAACAATTAGGACATACTAAGACTCATGACATTGATAGGTTCCTTCGATTTAGGAATCAAGATATTGATGTATATTTATTCATGATAGGAAAAAAATGGGTACAAAATAAAACAAGGTAGTTTACAATTTCTCATAGCTTTCAAATTTGCGAGAGCTCCAAAGAAATAAATTTCGATATATGCATATACTGTGATATATACATATACCATATAATACATATAAAAGTTATGGCTCCCTAATGTTTGCAAATCTATCTCATTACACTAATGTAAAGTTTTTTGTTAGGGATACATGATGTGCTTGATGTCATCAATAAAGATATGTGTTGTCAGATTGGATGTCTTAATTTAATGATGGATCAGAGTTGCAGTTTAGTATTTTCTTGCTTTCACTGTCCATTCTTATGGTGCTTAGGATAAGAAAGATTCCTTGTTCAAGGTGTTTCTGGACATGCTTAATTGATATTTTCTTGGCTAGGTTTTCTCAGGGGTCATGATAGAGGGAGAAAATATTTACACATACGACACATTTATTGGCGACAGTAAAGTTCATGGAATATTATATATATATATATATATATATATATATATATATATATATATCATATACTCTTGCGGTACACTATTTTTCGGTATTCTGAAATTCACTGTAGATGTTGATCTTACTATTTCTCTAGGTCTTAATATAGTACACCGAATAATTGTGAGGTGTTTCGAAAATAGGGAAAAGTATAAAAAAAAGTCTTAAACCTATTGCACTATTACAAATTTAGTCATAAACCTTTCAATTCTTCCAATTTAATTCTAGACCTTTTTACATTAATACCAATTCATCCACTTGGTCAATTTAGAATGGAAATTGTTGACATGGACGCCGATGTTTTTTTTTTTTTTTGATGGACAGTAAAAGGCGAAAGAATAGTTCGCTTTGTGCTCACTGCGCAGCTACGTTGGACGCCAATGTTGACGTGGACATTTAAAAATAATATTTCAATTTAATATTTATTTAAGTTATTTCCTTTTTTCCCTTTGTTTCCCTTTTCTTTTTCTTTGGATTGTGGATGATATAGCCACAAACAAGGGCCAACAAGGCCGTCGCGGCCCTCGCTAGCCACGGGCAAGGGTTGCCCTAGCTAGCCCTCACTAGTCCTCACCTATGGTGGATTGTCGGCCATGGCTAATAGCAACCATAGTCCAAAGGAAAAGAAAAGGAAAATAAAAAAAAAAGTTTAAGACTAAATTAGTACAAATGTAATAGATTTATGACTTTTTTTTTTAACACTTTTCCCTTTAGAAACATCATGAAGATTACTTTGTGAGTACCCCAATATATTCTCATAACTGAAGTTTCCTCAATGGCCCGGATAATGTATAACCAAAAGTTGACCATATAAATGATCAATTTATATATAACCTATTTCAATGTGTAAAGGAAATGTAGATGTGAAGGACTTTGCGTTGTTATATAGATTAAAAAAAAACGTTTATTTTACCCATGCAATTAGTGTTTTTTTTTTTTTTTGGTAAGACTCATCATCATCATCATCATCATCATCATCATCATCATCATCATCATGGTTCTAGAATTATAGCTTCAAATTACTTAAATTGAAAAAGGAGTTGACTTCGTTTAAGCAATACACTTTCTAAAAAGACATTCCGTCAACAGCCTTTAAACGGTTATTTATTTATTTTTTTAACTTACATATTCGAAAAAAGAAATGTGCAAAGACATTCTCAGATTATATACAGGATATTTACAAATACATAATGAGAACACCTAGTCGAAAGGCTACATTGATAAATTTAAATACTAATGGAGGGACTATTACCGTATTACATTATGATCTGATTCTAATGTTGTCTCACGAATTTTACTTCCCTTCCCTTCTGATCATATAACGCCAACAGTTTCTCCTTCAAAGCCTCACACTCCATGCCCCGACTTCTCTCAACCTTCACATTTCAAATGATCACCATTCAAACAACATGCCGCTGATATATCTATCTACCATGTCAAGAAATTAAAATCGCAAGTCCAGTCACGACTAAAGAAACTAATAATAAACTTACTGAAGTACCTGAACGTGTAGATTGTAGAAGGTTGCTCTTGTCCCTCCAAACGACTTAAATGTGGAAGCGTTTATCAGAGGAAAGCCATGATGATCCAGGTTAAGCAAGATCTCAGAGAAGTCGACAGTATTCTGGGTCATGACCTTTGTTGTGCATATTTGGATTGCAACCTCACTCTCACTCAAACAATTTGTCGAAATAGATGGCATCGAATTGGAAAGTGCACCTTTCCCTTTGCTGATTTCTCGGTGAGTGCAGTCGTCTCTTCCTTGGGTGGCATTAATTCTTGATAGAAGTTCTTCCTTCTCTTGTCTGCACTTGCTGTTGCAGTTCTGGTATGTATTTCAGCACTCGATATACTGTTGCTAGAATACTCAACTTTTCCTATGGAAAAGGATAAGATCTAACTCTGTTAATCTCTCTGGACCCAAAACTAAAAGATAACTCAGTATGTAGTGACTTGAAGCAGCTACAAGTAAAAAGTGTAGAACATCAAGTTATACATTAAGGATTTAGAGAATAACACAAAAACTAGGGTTCATATGTGATCAACAACATTGTCTACTAGCTACTACTTAGTATTCTCTCCATCACTTTTCCTTTTTTGGCAGAGTGTACCCAAGGAAAGGTAATAGAAGACTAGCTCTAACAACTTCCTTGTAGATGAAGGACTTAAGGATTACCATTTGATCAGCAGATGGAAGCAGCGAACGGAGTGCAAAGTACAAACTGTTGATTTTCTTCCACCGATCGCGCTCACAGGCATTGTGGTTCAGCTTCTTGACCATCGTGGCTTTGCCGTTCGTCGCCGCAGGTGGGATATTGAGATGATCAAGTACTACATCCGCATGAGGAGATGGTGATGAGAAGAAGGCAAAATGGAGAGGAGGTGGCGAAGAGAAAGGGTGGGCATCTTTGCGCATGTAGTTCTCTTGTTCATGGCTTGTTGAATCCTCGAAGGGCCAAAAACTAGGAGAACAAAACAACATTTGTATGACTATTTCTTTTTTTCCTTATGAGGTTTCTGATATTTTCAGTTCCATAAGAAGTTGGGTGATCATGACTTGCCAATCATATTAACCCTATGCCTCGTTTGGATGGTCCGGGAACATCTAGAACACTAATGATCTTGAACTTGATAAGAACATAATGACTAAACATGATTGATCAGGCTGCTGAGTCATAACATCAGTGACATCGATGACTGATATGGCATTACAAGATCGAAATCCCCTGAAATGGAAGGAGTAAAGTAGTTCCCTGGATGAACAACATTTCCCATCCGCAACTAGTGGAGATGATGCATAAAGAACGAGTGACCTTACGAAAGAAAGTTCCCCCAGTAGGTTCAATTGTTCAGGCACTGATGTTTCCTCTATCAGCAACAACTGATTGTTTCCAATGTTCCCACTGACTTCATTCATAGATAGCTAATGTTTGGGTGAATACTAGAGACATAGGAGCATGAGTGCAGCTACACTGAGAGCATCCTACACATGAAGTTGCACTTCTAATCGCAAGTCCATGATTCTTCTCCAAATACAATCTTATGTGGATTGCCAGAATGGAAGTATTGCTCGTAAATCTTGCATTTTGACCAAGATAATATCCTAGTAAGTCATAGTTGGATTGCCCAAAAAATTGTGACATCGGATGTGAATGGGATCAAGACAATGATCATAGCTTGTGGATGAAAGAAAATGTTTATGGAGGTTAAACAAGACGAATTAAGCTCAAATGACCTAAAAATTCCAATAGTTTTGCATTTTCTATCTGTCTATGCATTATTTAGATTCATATCACATCATTTTGTTGCATATGTTAGATACATTCTTGTGGCACTCGACAAACAATCGCATTGGTCTATTTTTGAAAAGCACGACAATAGTAAAATTATATCAGCCTATTGAAAAAACTTTGTTCCACAAGTACCCAAAATCTTTTCCTTCACAGCGATCTCTCTCTCTTGACATCATGGTCCTTTATTTATTTTTCTTGTTTTGTGGCCATCATTGTCATTTACTCTTCTTAGTACCCTATTTTGATGCGAGACGCCGCAACAAACAAAAGGTCTCCAATAGGCTTTGACATTTTTGCATTTCGCGGGTACTGTTCAGGGAAATCCTCTCTACTGGTTTCTTGAGTCCTTGTTCATATGTCTGTTGTAATGCTGATTTCCGAAGTTCTACTAATCAAAATGGGCTGATTTTTGGAGGGAAGGTCCCTCTCTACCTCCTCTACAATTCCTCCGAGGGAATTTGCTAGAGAGTTCGAGATCCACTTGACTCCACCATCTGCGCGCTCCTCGCGTCTAGAGTGCTGTTCGCGAGTGGAGCTAGCTTCTTCCTGTGGAATGACTTCTTGATTGGAAGCTGAGTTCGTTTAGGCTTGGAGAGTCGGCCCCCTTCCACGTCATCCCAGGTGACTCAATTCCTCAGCTCCCGTCTCCCTCTTCTGCTGGTGCGAATTGTCTTCTGCTGCAATTTGTCTAGTTCAATTTTGGGAGGTCGATTTGGGAGTTCTTTGCGGTGTGCGAAGTATGGGTGCTTATCCTACTGTCCCTAGCTATGTTTACGGAAGTTTAGCCCGGGTTAGATCCCTGTCAATGGCTTTTCGTTTGTTGTGACCGTGCTGCAGACCACGTGTTTGTGGAAATGCCTTCGACTTCTGTGGAGGCTGGAAACAACTCTGAAGCCAGAATGGTGATTGGAACTTCAAAGGGACCTTCAACACCCTCAGATGGTGCTGGATCACCCATGAAATAGCCAAGGATTATTGGTTCATCTTCATCAACCCTTGGTGGAGCTAAAAACAAGTAACAATTGCCGCAGCTGCCCCTTGGTCAATTCGACCAGTTGAGAGGAAGGTCTAGAGGAAGGAGTCGCTTGCGGTCATCTTTGAGACGTCCTCAAGCTCTTCAATAGCGTCTAGCTGGACAGCAAGTCGCCCCGGCTCGCACATGGGCGAATGTTGCTCGGCTTGCGACAAGAGGCACGGATCTGTCTTACACACCCCCCACTTTTGTTGATGGCAAATCGGTGATCAATTTGGCGGATGAAGTTCTTGCTGTGGTGGACCTGAAATGGCACCATTGCTTAGTAGGCTATTTCATTGGGAGGAGGAAACTTCCGTTCGGTATGGTGGAGCAATCTTTGAAGCATATTTGGGGTGCCAAGCTTGTAGAGATTGTTGCTAATGACCAAGGATTCCTCTTCCTTCACATTCTGGACTCGGTGTTTCGACGAAGAATCCTTGAGGAGGGATCAACCACGGTGGCTAGGGTGCCGCTTATTCTTCGTCAATGGAAGCCACTTATGGATCTCAATAGAGAGAACCAAACCACGGTTCCAATTTGGATCCATTTGATGAATCTACTGTTCAATTGTTGGACGGTTTCGGCCATGGGTGCAATCAGAAAGCTCGGTGGGCAAACCGTTGTACATGGATCAAAGAACCGACCAAGTGAAAACGGCCTCATACGCTAGAGTATGTGTGGAGATCAAAACGAATCAGCCGAGATGTAGAATCACTCAAGTGGTTTTGAAGGGCGGTTACTTGCTCCATTGCCATTGAATATGAGTGGTTGCTGACTAAATGCCTGGACTGTGGATCTTTTGGGCACAACTACCATGCCCCTCCTCGTGCACAAAATCCCGTTGGACGGACCAGAGCCTAGCAGCGTCCCCCAGCCAATTCGATCGTTCTGGCTCATTCGGTGGTCCCCAAACCCTTGCCGATTGTTGAAGCGCCGTTACCCCAGCAAACCGCGTCCGTTCCTGCGCCCTCAAGTCCCGTGGCTTCGATAAAGCCTGGCCTCCCAAACCTGATCGTTGATTTGCGGCCTACACCCGAACAGCCTTGGAAGCAGGTCAAGAATAAAAAGAAAAAGAACCTGGCCTCCAAAGTTGGGGAAACCTCGCGCCTGAGCATTACTGGTGATGCAGCCACCAATCGGCTGAAGGCACTAGTTGTGGAAAAAGCTTTTCCGCTCGGCTCCAAGAAATCTCATAGAGGTACTAGTGTTCCCCCAAAGGTAGCTCTATCTCTTGTGGTCGAGTCCCGATCATTTCTAGATCAGCCCAACAGCCCTGATCATGGAGAGGTGTTGGAAGTAGCGGCTACATTTGCTTCTTTGGATGAGGATGACTTACTTTCTCCTCGATCGTCAAGCCTATCCCTGAGAGCTTCGAAAGCGGCTTCCTTGAAGGTAGAGATCATCTAAGAGAGACTTCTTGCTTTAGCCCTGGATCTTGGACCGGAGGTGAAGTCTGGTGCCTCAACTATTCCTCGCCGGAAGCCACCCAAGCAGAGGTAAGCCTTTGCCTCCTCTTTTCTCTTGGCTTAGCTGTAGTGTTTCTTTTATATACATACATACATATATATATGCATTTTAGATTTTGGAATACGAAAGGACTGAGGAGAGCCGAGGTTAGAAACTTTGCTTGCTCTAATGACCTTTGCATGATCGGCTTGTTGGAGACAAAAGTGCTGGAGCATCTTTTTCATTCATTCTCTGATAGCCTCTTGTCGGGATGGAAATGGATAACCAATTATGATTCTTCGTCAAAGGGGAGGATTTAGGTTGGATGGAACTCTTCTCTGGTTAATTTTGAATTGATTTCATCCCACGATCAAGCGATCCATGGCAAAACGACTCTCCTCACGTCCGGTTTGTGTTGCTGCACTTCAATCATTTATGCGGAGCACTCCTTTGTTTCTCATAGACCTCTGTGGGCGGACCTGACTAGGATGAGTTCATGCGTCCAGGACTTAGCCTAGGTGGTGGCATGAGACTTTAATGCCATTAGGGACCCATCGGATAGATTTGGTGGCTTTGTTAATTGGCTCCCCTCCTTCGATGAATTTAATTAGTGCTTGTTTCGCGCGGAGCTAGAGGATTTGCAATATGTTGGTCTTCAATTCACTTGGTCCACATCATTTGGAGCAAGGCAAGGAAAATTGATTGGGTATTAGTGAATGCCAAATGGAGCTCACAATTCTCTTATTCTTTAGTGACTTTTCTTACTCCTAGTATATTCGACCATTCACCCATGGTGGTCAAAGTGACACAACCAACTCTTTGGAGGAAGCCGTTCAAATTCTTTGAATTCTGAATGGAGCACCTGTCTTTTCATGACAATGTGGAGCAAGTATGGGAAGCCCCGATTGATGGTGTTCCTATGTACAAATTGGTTTGCAAATTGAAGGCCCTCAAGAGCAGACTCAAGCAGCTCAATAGTGTTTCTTTCTCCATCATCTCTGAGAGGGTTGCCGTCTCCAGAGATGTGTTCAGGCTAGCTTAGCTTGACCTGCAGCAAGATCCAACCAACGAATTCTTGGCGGAGGTAAAGAAAGATCACAGGAAATCCTATGTGGAGTTGAGAAGTTAGGAGGAGTCTTTCTTTAGACAAAAGTCCAAAATTAGATGGCTTGAGAATGGTGACAGGAATACTAAGTAATTTCACCACTCTATTACTACAAGACAACTGAAGAACATGATCCTTTCACTTCTTGATAGGAATGGGAAGTTGATCACTGAACCAAGGCTTGTGCATAACAAATTCGTTTCCCATTTCCTGGAGCTCTTTGCTTCGCATACCCTTCATTCCAACCCTTCTTTGCTAGACTTATAGCAAGTTATTCACTGTCCCCTCGGTGATGACCAGGTTAGCCTTCTTTCTCATCCCTTTACCGATAGAGAGATTCAAAATACTCTGTTCTCTTTAGCCCGTGGAAAGGCTCTTGGGCCATACGAATCTGGAGTAGAATTTTTCAAGAGTAATTGGGAGCAGGTTGGAACGTCAGTCATTGAAGCGGTTAAGGACTTCTTTGTCACGGGGAGACTTCTAAGGGAGATTAATACCACCATCCTGGTGTTGATCCCCAAGGTGCCCAATGCGACCTTGGTCAATGATTATAGACATATAGCCTGCTGTAATACGATCTATAAATGCATCACCAAGGTCTTAGCCAACTACATAGCCACAATTCTTCATAATACGATCAGCCCTCATCAGAATGCCTTCATATAGGGCCGTCGTATCTGTGATAATATTCTCCTTGCTCAGGAGTTATTTGCTAGATTCCATCTTTAACCTTATATCCCAAAATGTGCGGTTAAGGTGGATTTTCAGAAGGCCTATGATACGGTAGACTGAGACTTCCTCGAGTTGGTGTTGCATGCTTTTCGCTTCCCCGATCATCTCATTTAGCTCATCATGGTATGTGTGCGAACTTCCAAGTTTTCTATTTCCATTAACGGTGATCTTCATGGCTTCTTCCCTAGTGGACGTGGGCTTAGGCAAGGGGATCTAATGTCTCCTTATCTTTTCACCTTGGTTATGGAAGTCTTCTCTGGGATCCTGAGCATGCGTGCGGCACAACCTGGATTCAATTTCTTTTGGAGATGCAAGGCCACAAGATTATCTCACCTCTTCTTTGCGGATGATGTCTTTCTCTTTTGTCAAGCGGATATGGTTTCTGTCTCTCCTCTTAAGGATGGGATGGATACCTTCTCAGCATAGAGTGGATTGAAGCCTAAAAACAACAAGAGTGAGATTTTTCTTGCAGGTGGCTCGGAAGACTTGAGAAAGGACATTAAGGATGCACTTGGCTTCGTTCAAGGTAACTTGCCAATTCGTTATTTGGGAGTTCCTATCATTTCCTCCAAACTTGGAAAGGCGGACTGTGTGTCCTTAGTTGATCGTATAACGGCTAGGGTCCAATTCTAGACGCACCGTTTTCTTTCCTTTGCTGGTAGAGTCCAACTTAGAAGGTTAGTTCTTCATGCGATTCAAGCCTATTGGGCGAGTGCATTCACAATTCCTCTTGCAATTATGGATCGCATTGAGCAGATTATCAAACAGTTTGTGACATCCCGATTTTTCCAATTCTATTTTCAATAAATTGAGACGGGCATTTCGTTGGCACGCATATAGTTTTTTTCCTTGAGTCGGCCACTCATGTGAAAACTAGTCTATTGGGTGAAGCTGTTAAGAGTTTCTAATGCATCAGACTCGAGAATTTGACTAGGAAGCGACCTTTCGACCGAGCTAATCTGCAAGGGTCATTACGGTACAATTAAAGATCGATTAGAGATCAGAGGTAGGTCGACTCAACAGAGGCATATGATCAAGTGTGGGTGATTCCACCAGGTCGCACAATTCTGGTCGATCGGCACTGGACCGACGTCTCTATCGGTTGGGTACCCTGTGTCCGTATTTGAAACATTGAGATTACCCTGACAACCGAAAGTCGCCAATGTGTCAAAGATGTACATTGTGGCTTGAATTGATCAACCATAGGTCAAATGCATAAAAATTTCTAAAGGTTACCCAGTAGGTTAAGCCGCGCTAGTATCGTGCCAAAGTGAAATTAACCGTGGAATTGAGATCGAATTCAGAAATTGGGAATCTGGGTGTGTCACAAATCATCTTAGGATCATTGACTCATCTTCGGAAGATTTTTCAGGCAACCAGAGTTTTTCAGCAAATTAATCAAGGAATGGCTAATTTGGCTCGAGAAATTTATAGGCCCGCCTTTGGTCGTGCTTTTGGGACTTAAGTTGGTTTTATGGTCAAGTGATTATGTGAATTGAAGTGTGGTGACATTGGATTAATTTTATGGACTTCAATTGGACTTAATTGGGAGAGAATTGAATGGAATTAAAGAAATTAATGTACAAAGTTTCATGCCCCGGCGGAAAAATAAAATGGACCCATTGGAGAAAGGTTGTGGAAGATTTGGGATAGTGGAGTATGACATCATGTGATGTCATGGTGGTTGGGCCATATTGAAGGAGAGCTTGACAAGTGGCAAGTGCTAATTGGTCCTCAAAAAGTGAGGAGGTCCCACCACCTTCTTCAACCTTGAGAAGAGAGAGAAAAGGGGGGAGGATGCGCGACCGGACCAGCCAAGCCGACCACCCGACCGGCCGCCCCTTCGCCGCTCGCTTGGCCGCTCGTCGCCGTCGCCGCCGCTCGACACACGCACGCCGCCGGTGCCGCACCTCCTCTGCCCGCTCGCCGACCAGCTCGCGCGCTGCTTAGCCTCGATCGCGTGACCAGGACTCCAAGGTGTCGTCCACTGCTTGTCGCCGTCCACGGGAGCCACCATTACCGTCGTTCGTCACCGCCAGCCACCGCCTGAGCTGCTACCGCCCATCTCCGACAGTTTCACGCTCGGACCACCGTCGTGCAGCCTCCGTTCGGCCTCAACCAGTAGCCAAGAAAGGTGGGTTTCACAACACGATTTTGGCCCATTTTGGCCGACTTCCCGACCCCGAATGCTCGGTCCGCCTTGAGAAAAGTCGATCCTTGCGTCGTCCTCGTCGTTTTGGTCCGCTCGGCTCGTTAATCCGGTGAGTTTAGCTCACTAAACCTTGATTAGAGGGTTAATGATACTTTAGGTACGTTTAGTTTATATTAAGTGTTATTATGTGGTTAGTTTGATTTATTTAAGTGTAGATTATATTAATGTGCTTGATTAACTTAAATTGGGTTTAATTTAAGGTTAAGTGAATGTTTATATTAATATAAACATTGATGTGACTTAAAGGAATTTATTTTTGATTTATTTAAGTATTCCGAAATTATTAAATAATTTAATAATATATTATTATTCTAAATTATTAAAATGTTATTATTTAATTATTTTCGGAATAAATTTAATTATTTATTAAATTCCAAAAATTTTGTTAGGACCCTAAATTCGTAGAATTTTTCGTGGATCCGCTACTTGTGTAGTCAGATTTTGAAATTGATGATTGGTGGATATTATAAATTGAGTGTGGATTGTCAAAAATATGGATATTATTATTTAATTAATTTTCGGAATAAATTTAATTATTTAATAAATTTTGAAAATTATTTTTGGGACCCTAAATTCTCATAATTTCGTGCTGATCGCTGCTGTGCATTCAGATTATGAATTTGATGATTGGATAATGTAAATTGAGTGTTGATTGTGAAAAGTATGGATTTTATTTAGAAAATCCCAAGTGTCGGGTTTGGCATTGAAATTGGATTTTTAATGGTTAATATCGTAATTGGATTATATGAGTGAAATGTAAAGTATCCAGGGATCGGTATCGAATTGTTGTGTGCCGATTGAAAGGCTCGGGTCGTAGTAGTGGCTAGGTCAATTGGACCCTTATTCTGCTAGAAATGCCGTCAATAAAGTGACGTGGCTTGGGTCGCAATAGTGGCTAGACCAACTAGACCTTTGTTCTTCTAGAAATGCCGTCAAGAGAGTGATGTGGCTCGGGTCGCAGTAGAGGCTAAGCCAACTGGACCCATGCTCCTTCGGGAATGCCGTCAATATACTGACGAAGCCGCGCTCCAAGGTGGGGAGGCGATGCCTAGCTATATGTCAGTAGATAGCCGAACTGCGAGTAGGCTATGCCCTTGTGTGGCAGTGGATAATGATGACTTGGAACGCTTGCTGTGATTGTGAAATTAAGTGAAATTGATTGTGTTCCGATGGTTTACATTCTTATTATTACTGGTGCTTGAGTGATATGAATTGTACTAACCTGCAGGAAGGTAAGAAGGTGAGGTAAGTCTTCTGTGTTGTGTGGCTAGACCACCCTTGGGTGTATTTTCTTTCTAATAGGGGTTTAGGGGGTTGAACTTGCTGAGGTATTGTCTCATCCCGGTTTGGGGATTACAATTTCAGGTCCCTGGTGGGCGGAGCGGCTAGATAGCTTTGGTTGATCTTGAGGAGTTGCAGAGGTGAAGTCATGAGGATTGGAGAACGTGTTCGACTTGTAGGTCGTAGGACAGTTTATTTTTAAGAGCTGGTCTTTTGTAGATTTTTGGCCATAGACCTCTGTTTGTAATTTTGTTAAATCATGAAAGTGTTATGTTGTGGTTTTGCTTCCTGCTTTTCTATCCCGTATTTCATTGTCAGGGGTTTTATAATACGTTCCGCTTGCGCAATAATAAATGAATGGGGTCGGCGACACTACCTGAGAATGTCGCATTTGTATGACCATGGTGGGATGTTAGCGCGCTCGAGGTTCGGGGCATGACACAATTCCTTTGGAGGGGACCTAGTCTTGGGAAGGGTGGCGCGAAAGTTTCCTAGGAGAACGTTTGCCTGCCTAGGGACGAAGGAGGACTTGGTATTCGCAAATTGCGGGATTGCAATAAGGCAACAATGCTCAAATACATTTGGATCCTATTTACTGACAATGAGTCCTTATGGTGCAAATGGATACATTCAACCTTCTTGAAGAGAAAGAGTTTTTGGGTAGTTGGTGTGAAAGCTAGTACGAGCACCTAGAGGGGGGTGTATAGGTGTAAAAACAAATTTCCCCGAGTGAAGTGTGCAACTTAAATCAGCAATAGATTATGAAAAGGAAATTAGACTCTTGTAAACAAATTGAGTTATGATCAAAGTAAAAGAGCGTAGGGAAGAGAATAAGAATACAGGGTTTATAGTGGTTCGGTTTAATCCAAGCCTACGTCTACTCTTTTGTACTGACAGCCCACCAGCTAGATTTCACTATAAAACAAAAGAGTTGTTACAGTGAAGCTCTTCCTTGATTCTACAGTGTAGAGACTCTGCTACACTTCCTCAAGGTCTCTCAAAGATATAAACTCTCTTTTGCGTACAAGATTTTGTTCAACAGTTTAATTGACTAAGAACAATGAGCTTCAGACTTTGGAATTCTTCTATCGCGCACACACTCGAACAATTGGAACGTCTTCCTTATATACTATTTCATGCCATCACACCCGTTGGCACTTACCAAAGAAATTCTTCCAATCTACCCATTGGACGGAATCAATTAGAAAGATTTTCGAGTTATTTAAGGAACATGACGATAGCCCATCAATCCTGCTCGCCCATACAATCAGGATCTAGGTTTCCATAAGTAAAACCTTCCAAGTATACTTTGCCAATCAACAGATCCAAAATCCCTGAATCAATCTTGATTTGAATAATGGATTCCGACATGCTATATCCAATCAAGAGATCTTCTTTAGTTGACAGAATCAAATCCTTAACGAAATACTTCCTTTTGCATAAGCCTTCTTCGATGGTCTAGAAACTGTCAATGAGTATAGACTTTGAGTTTTGAGTCTGGCAGTCCAGAGGTCTTCAGACTTTGATGGAAGAGTCTGCAAGTCTTCAAACTGGACTGATGGAAATGTTTTGTCAACTTCAAAACACTAAAGGAAATTTTCTCCAACAATCTCCCCCTTTTTTATGGTGACAAAACTTTCCTACAGATTTGGATTACTTTGACCCGCAAAACATTACTCAAGCAAATAAAGATATCTCACAAAAAATAAATGGCTTAATAAAGATAACATTAGAATTTGCATCCACGAGAAAATATGTTAGTTCTGTAAATGAGCAAAGTCATGAGATATCAATAGTGCTTAAGATAAACAAACGTTTAACCAATCAAATCCAAATCCAGTCCAAATCCAAACAGCCAAATACAAAAGTCAAGTCAATCAAACATAATCGACACAAAAGTTCAAAAAGTCAAGAGTTCAAAGTTCAAAATCAAATTTGCACCACATCTCTCCCCCTTTTTGTCATCATTAAAAAGGTAGAGATGAAAAGAGAATGACTTTAAGATTGCTTGGGAACACGAATAAGCTGGAAATCTCCCATTGACTAGACAATCTATTCCAGCTTTTTTAAATCCTCTTTCAGTTGCACCACATCTTCACCCTTAGCATTTGCTTGAACTTGAAGAGCAAGGGCATTGATCTGATCATGCAAAGAAACTGAAGAGGCTTATCTTGCATTCTGCAACTTCTGAATTTCGTATCGCAGAGCATTAATTTGACCTCGCATCTCCAAAAGAACATCAAGTATTCTGCGAAAGTTTGTCGAATTGTCTGTCTGAGTACTAGCTTCTGCACGATCAGACGGAGTATTGGCAGATGATGGCAATTCAGCACGATCACGCAAATTGGGCGATGAAACCTCATGTCCCTCCTCAGGAAATTGAGAGGCATAGATGTCCTTTGGATCTGCTGGAGAACGACTTACTCTTTCACTGGTGGCAGGAAATGAGGACGTACCCCTTTTCTCAAGATCTCCTCCTGTTTCCATGCCTTTAGGTGGAGAAAAGTGTTCCTCATACTCTCTTCTACTTGATCTCCTTTGCCCTCTTCTTCTTCTTCTTCAATTCTTTCCTCCTTTACTTCTTCCTCCAAATCTTCTCTCTCTCCAGTCCTCTGTTCTGTCTCATCCTTGTCTTTTTCCTATCTCTCCGTTGTCTCTAGAATAGAACGACTCAAGTTCTTCAATGCTATTGCAGAAATGGTGATATCATCCTCATCCTCTTCATCCTCAATGATGAGTGCTCTTCTTTTCTTAGATGGAGCAACCATGGGCTCCTTCCCTTTTCGCTTTGCCGCCGAAGAGACTGGATGAGTCTTGACAGGGGTTTTTACTTTGAACTGCTCCAAAGCCTTATTGAGTTCCTTCAGACGCATTTTAGAAACTATTCTCAGTCCCACCACCATTCGATCGCATGTTCGAACACAAAGAATCTGGGGAGGCTAAACGTTCAAATATTTGAATAACTTGGTCACAAGTGCTGAGTATGGAAGTTGACCCTTGTCCTTCACCATTGTTTTGTACATGTGGAACATAATAATGTGTGGAAGAGAGAACTTTTTACCAGCATTGATGGCATACATCAGCTTTGCCTCCGAGTTTGAAACGTCGGTCTTTGAAATAGATTTTGATTTGAGGCAGTTAATCACTATCTTGTGAAGAAAAATGTTGGACGCATTCATCCTCAAATAGGAAATCTTCCCTTCCGTTGTTCTATCCTAAATAAGCTCTATTGTTGCACGAGCAACAGACATACTAATGGGTTGATATCTCCCTCTTTCAACCCCAATCACATCAACCGATGTATTCATGTCAACCACATAGTCCTGATCTCGAACACTGAAAGAGAATTTATTCGCATCCAAGAAAATTGAGATTCAAATAGAAATAAGCACTAAGTTCAGCATGAGCTTCTGTCGTTTCAGAACAAAACTGTTCGAGTTAAAGAAGATTGAATTTTTCTCGCAGATTGACATTCACAAAGTCAAGAAAATCAAAGTCCACATTTCTAGGGTTTATCACCCCACGCTTTAGCAACTTAGAGTACAGTTACTTGTATTTCTTCGAGCGAAACAAGTCTGTCCTTTTGCTTCAGATTTTTGCCGCAACACCCATTCTAGGCTTAAACTGATTGTACATCCTATCATCATCATTCCCATCAGGTTGACTCAGCCCTCCAACACGTGGATCGCTTGGGATATTTGCCAATGCTTCTTCTGCCGACCCCACAGGGGCAATTCCCAATCGTTCCATTATGCGTAAAAAGAAAGTTTCATTTCTATACCTTTTATCTTTAAGAAATTCATCAATGTAATTCAACGGAGTACCACTCCTCTTCAAAGCACAGTAAAGCTTGTAGGTAAAAGTGGGCTTATGAGTACTTACGAGTTCTGCATCTTCGATAATTTCTTCCTCTTCTCGATGTACAACATCCTGAGGTCTAGATGGAGGAGATGGACACTGCTGAGAATGTTGTGGGCTCTACTGCTATCTAGGAGATTCTTCTTCCTTTGTGAGATCAAAGTACGTAGGCCCCTCACGCATTTGCTGTGGTCCCCTGTTCGCGATCCTCGAAGACTTTCTTTGAGACGACATCTTTCATAGTCTTTGAGAGATTCCAAGCTTGTTTCCTAAGAAGAATGAAAACTTTTCGGGGATTAAACAAGAGAAGAAGACAGAAGTGGAAGATCTGTGCTCTCTTAGGGTTTTTATGAGTAAAACGAAAAAGAACCAATAGTATATAAAGCAATCGACGCGAGGCATACGTAACGCCGTAAAAAGGAAATATAAAAATGCCTTTTAAAAATAATTGCTTTTTCAAAAATTAGATAATTGTCATTTCAAAAATAACTTCTTTTTCGAAAAGGAAGGAGTGCATTAATCACGAAAATTGGGAAAATAACACCAATCAATTTTGGATAGATGATCGTATATTTTCAAGATTTGATCCAAGAGATAAGTTTCTAAAAATAGAAATAACTTACGTCGTAGATCTTGATTGTCCGAGTTTGAATGCCTTTAGATTTTCAGTCTTAAGTTTGAACTTCTTCAAGCTTTAAGATATTGAGTTTGGAACGAATAACTTCAAATTGATTTTTCTCTAAAGGCTTTGTAAATATATCCGCCAGTTGATTCTTTAAATCAATAAACTGAATCGAAACTTCTCCATTTTGAACATGATCTCTAATGAAATGATGTCGAATTTCTATATGTTTTGCTCTTGAGTGAAGAATCGGACTCTTGGTGAGATTGATTGCGCTGGTGTTATCACATTTGATTTCAGTGCATGAATTTTCAATTCGAAAGTCTCTTAGCTGTTGTTTTATCCACAGAATTTGTGAACAACAACTTCCAAAAGCTACATACTTTGCTTCTGCTGTAGAAAGAGCTACTATACTTTGCTTCCTTGAAAAGCAAGATACTGTCCTGCTTCCAAGTAGTTGACAGGTGCCCGAGGTGCTCTTTCTATCAACTCTGCATCCGGCTAGGTCTGCGTCTGAGTATTCAAGAATTGTAAAGTGTCATTCTTTAGAATACCAGAGACCCAAATTTGAAGTTGAGGCAATGTATTTGATAACATATTTTGCAGCACTTAAATGAGATTCTTTAGGGTCTGATTGAAATCTAGCACAAATACAAACACTGAACAAAATGTCAAGTCTAGAAGTAGTTAGATAAAGAAGTGAACTAATGATACTCCTGTATAGCTTCTAGTCAACTTTCTTTTCTCCTTCATCTTTGTCTATCTTTAATGAACTTGACATTAGTATATCAGTCTTTTTGCAATTTTCCAGATAAGCTTTTTGACAAGTTCTTTGGCATACTTTTCTTAATGAATAAAGATTCCCTCCTTCAGTTGTTTCACTTGAAGCCTGAGAAAGAAGGTTAGTTCACCCATCATGCTCATTTCATTAGACTTAGAGAATTTCTTGCACAGACTTTCATTAGAAGATCCAAAAATAATATCATCAACATAAATTTGAACAAGTAGAAAACTTTTGTTTTCTCTTTTGATAAACAATGTAGTATCTACTTTACCTTGACAAAACAATTTTAAATTAAAAACTTACTTAGTCTGTCGTACCAAGCTCGAGGTGCTTGATTTAAACCATATAAGGCATTTTTCAATCTGAATACAAAGTCTGGTTTCCTTGGGTCTTCAAAACCGGGTGGTTGTTCCACATAGACTTCCTCTTGGATAAATCCATTTAGGAAAGCACTTTTGACGTCCATTTGAAATAACCTAAAATTCTTATAACAAGCAAAAGCAAGTAATAATCTAATTGCTTCTATCCTTGCTACTAGTGCATAAGTCTCATCATAGTCTATCCATTCTTTTTGCGTATATCCCTTGGCCACGAGTCTTGCTTTGTTTCTTACGAATTTTCCTTTCTCATTCATCTTGTTCCTGAAAACTCATTTAGCTCCAATGATGGATTTACCTTTCGGCTTAGGAGTCAATTCCCAGACATCATTGATGCTGAATTGCCTGAGTTCTTCTTGCATAGCTTTAATCCAGCTTTCATCAGTTAAATCCTCTTTTATGCTCTTGGGTTCTATTTCAGAAATAAGAGCCATAGCACTAGACTCTTCGCGCCTTTTGGATCTTGTGCGAATTCCTTCATTAATATAATCAATAATGAGATCTTTGGGATGACTAGACTTATGCTTCCAGTTGCTGGTTGATTTGTCAGACTGTTGATCTTTTTCCTCATTTGAATCTTTGTTGATCATTTGTTGCTCGTCTTCCAAGGTTAAGCTACTTCTGGAGATTTAGACTTTGTAGAGTCTGGAGCAATTTCGGATTCTTCAAGATGAGTATGAATCGATTGATTTTGCATAAAGTCTTGAAATTTGACATTCATTGATTCCTCTACAGATTGAGTCTTCTTGTTGTAAACTCTGTAAGCTTTGCTTGTGATAGAATATCTAAGGAAAATACCTTCATCTGATTTTTCTTCAAACTTACCAACTCGTTCATTTGCATTTTTCAATATAAAACATTTACATCCAAACACATGAAAATATGAAACAATGGGCTTCTTTCCTTTGAATAACTCATAAGGAGTTTTCTCCAGAATAGGCCTTAGAAAGACTCTATTAATAATTTAACATGCTGTAGAAACTGCTTCAGCCCAAAAACGAGAAGAGATGTTACTTTCAATTAAAAGAGTTTTAGCCATTTCTTGAAGCAACATATTCTTTCTTTCCACGATTCCATTTTACTCTGGAGTATATGGTGAAAAGAACACATGCTGAAAACCAGATTCATCACAGAATTTCGTAAAGTCTTGATTTTCAAATTCACCTCCATGGTCTGTCTGTATACTTGAAATAACATACCATTTCTCATTTTGGACCTTTTTAGCAAACTTTATAAAATAAGAAAAGGTTTCAGACCTACTTGCCAAGAAATATACCCAAGTGAATCGTGACTAATCATCCACAATCACTAAATAGTATTCTCTCAACACACATGGTGTGCATAGATCAGAATTTTGGTATGACAGATTGGGTAGTCCACGAATAAGCTTCTTTGCTGAGATTTTGGCTATTTGCTTCATATTGATGTGCCTAAGTTTTCTGTGCCATAAGTTTGCTTCTTCTTGAATTGAGATTAGATAATGAGTTTCATCTGGTTTGATATCCAAGAGGTAGATATTCCCATGTCTTCGACCCGTGAAAGACTGAGAGGAATCTTTACCGGTTCCTGAACATATTCCTTTTTGAAAGTTGATTTTGAAACCGGTGTCGCACAGCTGACTAATACTTAGCAAATTGTAGTTGAGTCATTCCACTAAGGAAACATTACTGATTGTGAGGCTTCCAATCTTTACAGTTCCGTATCCCACAATTCTTCCTTTGCTGTTTCCTCCAAAAGAAACTTTTTCACCATTAACTTGAACAAGCTTTATGAAGCAATTTGAATCTTCTATCATATGCCTTGAGCATCCACTATCCAGGTACCATTTAACCTTTTTCTTGATGGTGACCTGCATTTAGAAAAGAGACTCAAGCTTTTTTTGGTATCCAAATTTTCTTGGGTCCATTGGTGTTAGCGCAATATACGGTATTTGCCCATACCTTCTTAACAGGTTTCCAAACTATAGGACATTCTTTCTCAAAATGATCTGAGCTATTGCACTTAGAACATTTAAGAGTAGTTCGACTTACTGGTTTTACAAAAACTTTTTGGAAATGATTTTTATAAGCATCTCTTGTAGGTCTTTGCTTAATTATTTCCTTTACTTTAGGAAAATCAATTAGAGGAATGGTTTCAGCAGTCATTCCTAAACCTGATTTGTTAAAGTAAGGTCTTTGTGCTGAAAGAATTTTTTCAAGTTTTTCAAATCCTATAGAAAATCTTTTAGAAATAATTGAGATATTATTTTTCAAGAATGCATTTTCGTTTGAAAGATTGTCTGCATTTTCTTTCAAAGTAGTGACACTTTTGTCTAAACTTTTGACATTTTCTTTCCAAACATTTTTCTGTTGTTTCAGTGCAGAATTTTCTCTTTTAAGTTCGGAAATCCTTTTGAGAGAAGTTTTGAGACTAAGACACAATTCATCAATGTATCTAGAGACTCTAGTAAGGATATTCAAATTACTTATCTCGATTTCACTGTCTGAATCTGAGTCTGTCTCGAAGTCTGAATTTGAGTCTGATTGTGCCATGAGATAAATATTGACATAATCATCGTCGCTTTCCTCACATTCTGTATCACTCCAAGTTTCTGCTTTAAGTGCCTTTCGATATTTCTCAGTTTTTCCTTTCTTTTTCCTTAGAAAGGGACAGTTGGGTCTGATGTGTCCATTTTTCTTACATTCAAAGCAGACTACATCTTTATTGGATTCATCATCATCAACTGACTTAGTCTGTTGCTTTTGAAAACTTTATTTTTTTGGATTGAATCTTCTACCATTTCTGTTTAGTTTTCTGAATCTTCTTATCAAGAGAGCAAGCTCTTCATCATTCATATTGTCTTCAGAATCTGTGACATCAGAATCATCATTAGATTTTAATGCAATGGATTTCTTACCTTTAGGATCTTCATCTTCATTGATTCGCTCCACTTCATAAGACTGAAGAGTCCCAACCAATTCGTCAACAGAAAGTGGAATAATTCCTTGTGTCTCTCTTATTAAAGTTTTTACGTGATTTCAATCATTGGAGAGTCCATGCAGTAGCTTGTTTACATTCATGGGTTCAGAAATTGGTTGACCTTGATTTTCAAGACCATTCACGATTTCTGTAAAATGACTAAACATGTCAATGATAGATTTTCCTGATTTCATTTTGAATGCTTCGTATTGTCCGAGCAAAATGTTGATTTTAGTTTCTTTCACTCGATCAGTTCCTTCATAGGTGATGTGTAATCTATCCATACTTCTTTAGTTGCATCACAAGAAGATATTCTGTTATATTCAGTAGGAGATAATGCACAATATAAATAATAAATTGCTTTTGCATCAAGAGCTTGTCTCTTGGTTATCTCTTCTTGAGTCATTTCACTAGACTCAACGGCTTCTTTTTCTCTTTCTGAGACAGGTGCAGCTTTAGGAATGATTCATTTATCTACCACATCCCATTCCAGAGGATACTTTGATCTTAGGAATGCCTTCATCTTGTTTTTCCATATGTTGTATTCCTTTCCATCAAAATAAGGCGGCCTGATATTGCTTTGCCCTTCAACCAGTCCTGGAGCCAACATAATAGCCATGGATCTTTAAATCTTAACTAAAACACTTCAACTTAAGTGAGTACATAGGCTTTGATACTAATTATGAAAGCTAATAGGAGCACTTAGAGGAGGGTGAATAGATGTAAAAACAAATTTCCCTGAGTGAAGTGTGCAACTTAAATCAGCAATAGATTATGAAAAGGAAATTAGACTCTTATAAACAAATCGAGTTACGATCAAAGTAAAAGAGCATAGGGAAGAGAATAAGAACATAAGGTTTATAGTGGTTTAGTTTAATCCAAGCCTACGTCCACTCTTCCGCACTGACAGCCCACCAGCTAGATTTCACTATAAAACAAAAGAGTTGTTACAGTGAAGCTCTTCCTTGATTCTAAGTGTAGAAACTCTGCTACACTTCCTCAAGGTCTCTCAAAGATATAGGCTCTCTTTTACGTACAAGATTTCGCTCAACAGTTTAATTGACTAAGAACAACGAGCTTCAGACTTTGGAATTCTTCTATTGCGCACACACTCGAACAACTGGAACATCTTCCTTATATACTCCTTCATGCCATCACACCCGTTGGCACTTACCAAAGGAATTCTTCCAATCTACCTATTGGACAAAATCAATTAGGAAGATTTTCAAGCTATTTAAGGAACATAACGATAGTCGATCAATCCTGCTCGTCCATACAATCAGGATTTAGGTTTCCATAAGTAGAACCTTCCAAGTATACGTCACCAATCAACGGATCCAAAATCCCTAAATCAATATTGATTTGAATAATGGATTCCAACATGCTATATCCAGCCAAGAGATCTTCTTTAATCGATAGATTCAAATCCTTAACAAAATACTTCGTTTCGGATAAGCCTTCTTCGACAGTCTAGAAACTGTCAATGATGATAGACTTTGAGTCTTGAGTCTGGTAGTCAGAAGGTCTTCAGACTTTGATAGAAGAGTCTGCAAGCCTTCTTCTGCAAGTCAACTTCAAAACACTCAAGGAAGTTTTCTCCAATAGCTGGGAGGCCCGCTTTTTGCTCATGGGCGTGGAAGATAACCCTTCACCTTAGATCAGAATTTCATCTCCACTTCCATTGGCAGATTGGGGATGGTTAGTCAATCTCCCTTTGGTTTGATAATTGGCACTAAAGAGGTCCCTTGGACCTTATATGCTTAGAGCTAATTATTATGAATTCTGGTTTATCCAGGCATGCAACGGTGGCTGATCTCTTCTCTCCAGCGGGTCAGGCTTTTAGGTCAGTGAGGCCCTATTTGGTAACCATCCAAACAGGGCCAAATTCTGATTTTTTGTTCCCAGAATTAGTTTGAGCCTAGAATCGCGTTTGGTAAAATTTTTGTTCCCGGGAACAGATTGGGAATAGAATCAAGAACTAAAAAAAAGTTGATTCTTGTTCCGGGAACGAATTTGAGAATCAAAATCAAGAAATCTTCTTCTTCCCTTCGGCCATCTCGCGACCGCCGTCCACCACCGCCCGCCGCCTTCTGCCGTCCGCCGCAGCCGTCCGCCGCCGCTGGCCACCGACAGGGCTCGGCGAGCCTCGCCCAATTGCCGGCGAGGCTCGGCCGATGAGGGCCGGCCTCGCCGAGGGCTGGCGACGCTCCGATGAGGTCGTCGGCCCTCGTCGGCCCGTCCGGCGATCGGCCACAAGAAGAAGAAGAAGAAGAAGACGACGAGAAAAAGGAAAAAATAAAAAGAAAAGGAAAAAGGAAAAAAAGGAAAAAGAAAAAAAGGAAAAAGAAAAGGAAAAATGAAAAGAAAAAAATGAAAAAATGAAAAAAAAAAAAAAAAAGAAAAAAGTAAAAAAATTATTTAACAATTAAAAGAAATTGATTTGGAATAGAATTAATGAGCATGGTACCAAACGCAATTCTATTCCAAAATCAGAAATTTTGAACAGTTACCAAACGGCTCAAAATGCTTAGAATCAGTTCCCGGGAACAGAATAAAAAAGAATCAGTTCTGATCAAAATCTACTCCCGGGAACAAAATTATTACCAAATGTGCCCTGATTGATTCTTGTGATCATTCTCTCCCTCTCCTTTCCAATTCTTCAGATTATTTTACTTGGAGCGACAACCCTAATGGTCTTTACTCGGTTGCATCCGCTTGGGATATCATCAGGAAAAGGAAGGATAGGGTTTTTGGCTTCATTTATTTGGAATAAAGCTATCACCCCGAGATATCAATTTAATCTCTCGGTCAATTACGAAGAATCGTCTCCCCACCCAAACCCTACTCATGTCCTATGGCAGAATTGGCTATGAGGTATGTCCCTTTTGTAAGCTAACATCAGACTCCATCAATCATCTCTTTTTCGAGTGTTCTATCACTGCCAGCATGGCCTTCTCTTGGGCAGCTAAATGCAATCTCCCTTGGCGGAACAAGACTTGGACTAAGAACCTCCAGTGGGCTATAAAGTTTCTATTCGGTAAGGAACTCTACCGCTCCATTGGTCGCTTCTCTTTTGATGCCCTTTGCCACCTTATTTGGAAATATGGAAACGACATGCTCTTCAGAGATCACACGGCGACTCCTGTGGCAATAAAAAAGGACAAGGCTCTAACATTCAAAAACGTTGAAGATAATCCTAGAAACAGAAGACTCTAGAGAAATTGGGGGTTCGATCCTTCCATTTTCCTTCCCCATCCTGTGAACCCGATGTGAGCTGTTCTCGGCGGCTTCTCCTTTTGGTGCTTGTGGTTCTCCTGCTTTGTTGTTGGTTGTCTAGGGAGGTTGGTCTTTCTCGGCCCTACGTGGCTTTTCTCTCCTCCTTGGTCTCTTGCCTGTTGTTTAGGCTGGTGTTTGCTTTGGCCACTCTTGCGGTTTTCTTTTACTTCCGGCACCCTTCCACTCACATAGACTTGTTGTCTTGTTGAGTGCAAATTTTGTGGCGTCAGATTTTGTAAATGTTGGCTCAAAGCTCTATAAAAATTTATTACTTCTAACAAAAAAAAAAAAAAACAAAACAAAACAAAAGGTCTCCAATTATCAAACACGAAAAAACATTTGGCTGCCCATCCGTCATTTGGCTGCATGATGTTCGATTCGGTCTTTCTGAGTGATGATAGCGATGGGATACATTAGGCCCACATTACAATAACAGAAAAAACATCTTTGATTGGACAACTTTCTAAGGCTTTCTTTTCACTTGTGACAGTTACTTATAGGCATATACTTTTCTTTTCTGGAGGGTTTATTATATTGGGATGCAAACGTTGTTCAGCACACGTGGGAAATATTAATTGGTAATGATGAGAAATTTCCGAAATCCAGATCCTGACCACCTATATCTAACAATCCCGGTCCCATCAGGATGTCATTTCTATTTGTAATACATATGTCCATCTTTAAAACACTTAAATAAGTTTTAAAACTTATAAAACCTATGAATCAAGTCAGGTCAAACACACATGACTTATATTGTAACTCGACTAAATTTATATTATTAAAATACTTATATATTTAACCAAACAAGAGAAAAATTATATCCAAATTGAGATAAAAATAAAAAAAAAAAAAGCCAAGTGGATAAGCTCAAAAATCGAGTAAGGAGAAAAGAGAATGAAAAAGAGGAATCTATATAAATCATAAGCCCATTTGTGATCTATTTAATGTCCATTCATATTATATTTAAAGTAATTTATGATCGTTTACGAAATATAACTAATTCATATTACAATTTATCCACCATATATAGGCTAAAGAATAACTCATTTTCTAAGGTCTAACAAACGAGCACCATTTGGCCGATTTAGAACTTCGTTTATATAATTAGCTTACGAGAGCAACCAAGTAACAACTTGAATGGAAAGATATATGATGGCGTGAAAACAATTTCACGATAAAAGACTGCGCTTTATTTATTTTATTCGGCTACATAAACATAGCTTGCCTTATCGTGTGATTAAGGCATCAGCCACAAAATTGTTGGGGGGTTGAGGTCGTGAATTTGGCATCAAGAGCAAAATTGATCATCGAGCAGGCTCGAGCCGCTTGACAAAATTTCAAGGCTCAGAGAAGAGGGCTGGTTCCGACCAAATCAGGCCGGTTCCGGCTGGCTTACTATCTCTCAAACACACACCCAGACACACATATGCACACAATCAACATGGGCCACATTTTGAAATACAGGCTTGGACGGGTCAGTCCAACGTGGGCCAACAAGCAAATCCAACTGGCCGAGCTAGTTCAAGCCCAAGTTCTTTGCGGCCCAGATTATCTAATGGACCCATAGGCATGGCACTAACACATGATCACGTGAGAAATGCAGTTGGCGCGACAGAACACAAAAGTGCTAGAACAATTCCCAACAAATCTATGTACACGAAATATTATTGCCTCTACAGTTCAACTACCTTCCCTTTGCAACAACCGACTTTCTTTGCTCCACGAAGTTACGAAATCTATGTATTCCCTTAAATAAAATGGCGCCCTGGTGCAAGGCAATTATTGCCGAAGTGAGTCAAAGAAATACCGTGTTAGATACGTACTAAGAAAGATGTACATTTTTTTCTCAGAGAATTCAATTCATATGCCACTGTGAATTCAGGCTCGTAGTAAGGCCAGTCCATCAGATAAAGAAGTTCTTTACTTAGACAAAGTGAAAAACTTCATTCCAATTTACCAAAATTTTTGTTGTGTCCACCATCAATAGAAAATGCAATTCTCATGATTCCATTTGATGTTTTTTCGACAATCAAATTATCTACTGTAGAATCCAACCCTTGAACTTGATTAGCATCTCAACAATAACACGATGAAGTCATCAGTTTGGGCAAACAACTCCTTATTTGATGACTTATGCCAAGCGACCATGGGGAAGCCCAATCTAAATCCATCGAATTGATCTTATAAGAATTAGGCGTCAAGGTTGGACAACATGCTCGTGCATTATGTAAATTGCTTCATGACACGCATTTTTCATTTCAAAGAGAAGCTCATCGAGTCGAAATTAATCTCGCCAAAGCGGCCTTGAATCCTCGAGGAATAGAAAATCCAGCACACCATAAAATTATGAAAGGACTGAAATGATATCGATTCGTAAGTGGACTACAACCAAAGACAATGCACCTATTTAGAGGGCACCCTAAGCTCTCCTACGAACGCAGATCAATCTAAAAACCTTTCTTCTTGTGCATAAATCTTCTTACGTCCTCTACAATAGATTCCCAAAGCCATCACACCATTATGTTCTCTAACAATGACACGAATTTTAGTTTTACCACTTTGTATATTCAAAGCACCATCGCCATTTATCAGCAGGAGTCTAAATATACTTGCTTTTCCCTCCCTCCATAAAATTCAAAGCAATCTTCATGGGGGCATTCAAGTAATCCCCACTAGTATTCAGTACGATTGCGTCAAAAATTCGAGCACTTTGTCATGTTCAATCAAGCTTTTACCCTTCAGGTTAATATCCCCCAAATTATCATGGAGAGGATTCGGTTCTTTGGGGAACATTTTGCCTTATCACACGAAATGAAAGAGGTGCTCATATCTGACCACAAAAACAAAAGAAAAAAAAAAGAAGAAAAAAGAAATAGGTACCAGCATGAGTCGAATTGATTCCAACCATTGAATTAGAGGGATAGAAAGCTTGGGATCGAAAGAACATGTTCATGCATGCTCACGTGCCGCAACTTTTGACTTTTTCGCATGGGATATGATGAAGCCAGTGCAGCAAGTCCATGATTCTTATCAATTTCCTTTTTCATATATGAAGCTTGACCTACTCCCCCAAGGTCTGTTAGATCCGTCGGACAAGTTGCATCATATGGTCGCGTTCCCATCAAAAGATCAACCAGCACAACTCTAAAGTTATAGACGTCACTCTTCATATATAGATGATATGTTCGACCAAAATACCGTGATGCTCTAAAATAACGGCTTCAAGCATGGTCAAACTGCAGCCGTAGACCTTGGTGGCTCTAAAGGTCTTTGGCATAAGGCAAATGGTGTTTTGCAATTTTTTTGAAGAATTTTGGGAAAGTTTGAAGGTTTTTTGGATTATATATATATCAGTAACCTTTCATAATTTGAAAATGTTCTCCCCTCACATGATGTTGCTGGCGAAGGGCTTAGGTTGCCAGCAAGGTTGGATTGCTAGTAGCCTTGCCGGAGGCCAATGACCCTAGACGGTCCAATCTTAGGAGAGGGCTACTAGTGCTAGATCCGGTTTGCCGGTCGACCGATAGCCATAAAACCCTCGGTCGTTTTTTAGAGTTTTTTTTTTTAATTAAAAAATAGCAAAATTTCTTCGTAAAATGTGATTTTTCAAACACCATTTAAACCAAAGTTGTTTGATAGTTACCAAACACTACTTCCTAAAGTTTTTTTACATTTTCCTCAAAACTTTCCCCAAAGGCCAAAACAAACACATGATCAGTCCAAGCAATGCACAAAGCCCATTATACTACTCTTGGCTATGTACGTGAATGCTGCATAGCCATAATTTCCAATAACTTGTGTTGTCATGATTTGTTTTGACTGAACCTTTTCTTACCGACCGAAATTCTTCGAAATAACTATGAATTTTAACTTCTTTGAAATCCCTTTTTCATTTTTCAAAGACGATCGTTTTATAATTCACACACGCATATAGTTGTTAAGATGATGGTTATGTGTAATGTATTGTTTGGAGAGAGAATTCATGCCATCATTAATTATCTTTAAATGGTAAGGTTTTGGAAAGATTCCCAGCCAAATCCAGGGGCTCTCTCTCTCTCAATTTTGTCTTTCTTGATTGAGGCCACCTTTTTCAAACTCCTTTTTTTGCTTACTCTTCACGTTTTTGGCCCACCCAAGTCTCTTCATACTTGGGGGTCGTTTTAAATATTACATAAGATAAAAAACCATATATTTTAAGATACATCCTTTTCTTGTTTTTGACGTGCCACCGCCATCCGTTCCAATATCTCTAGGGATCTCTCACCACCCATTACTCCCTCCTTCCCTCTCTTTTGTAAAGCGTGCGCAACCAAGCGCGCGCTCTCTCTCTCTCTCTCTCTCTCTCTCTCTCTCTCTCTCTCATCCTTCATTCAAGAACGGTGCAGTATTGACCCAGAATAGTGCCCCTGGCTACTTCAAATTTTCTCGTAAGTTGCACTCTTACCCTTCACTTCTGCTTCGCTCTTTTTTGCGCATGGAAGCTTATCCAAGACCAGCTCGAGCGCATGAGTTCAAGAGAGTGAAGAAGGGCCACCTGAGAGAGAGAGAGAGAGAGAGAGAGAATTGTGGCTCAGATGATCGACAAGGTTCGCAGTATTGATGCTACTGACATGGAATGTAGTAGGACTGGAAGATCTTAAACCTGGGGATCACATCTATATCTATCGGCTATGTGGCTTATACACCCATCATGGTCAGTTACTCATCATCGTCTTCTTCCTTTTCCATTATCATTCACTTTTCTTGATCACGGATATCTTCATATGTGGCTCAACTAAATCATCCCTTCTTGTCTTTCGTTTTTGGCCCAAGTCAATATTTGTATCGGCCAGCCGTCATGGAATCTTGCCGTCCCAGCTTCCTGCTCCGTGTTAACACTTGCTCACATTTGCACAGTAAGAGACAATTCATTTTTAATTTTAGGTTACGTCTGTTTCATGAAAAATGTACGATTTAAAAAATATTTTCATAAAAATGATTGTATATACTGCTAATAGAAAAAAATGAATGAACAAACATATCTTCATCGTTCATGAATATATTTAGACATACATTAATATCAATAATGTAAATAATTTCCATTGGCTAATTATTTTAGGTGGTAGAGGAGATTATATATATATATATATATATATATATATATATATATATATATATATATATTTCAAATCATTCATTTTCATGAAATAAAAAAGGTCTTAGTCATGCTTTGACAACTATCTTCTTCTTTTCATTTCAAGGGCCGTTCATATGTGTGATTTTGATCACACATGTATATCTATAAGAGGCAAGTCACAGCATAAACAGTTTATGACATCGGAAGTGGCCAAAAGAAATAATAATAATAATAATAATAATAATTTATCCTATTTTATTGGTGACCAGAGAGGGAATCTATAACAAGCAAATAGTTGTCACTGTTTTGGGTTAACACGCAACCGATCAACCCAAAAATACTGAAAACCCGCAAAAACACAAAGTATGCAAACACCTTAGATCCCAAAGGTAAGCCCATATCTTACATTAAACCAAATACATAAACTTACTCTTTTACTTGTCCAACACCAAATACAAAAGATCAACAATCGACTTTCGTTTGTCTGATCTGAAGACTATCTCGTGGACTTAAATGTGGTCTTGATATTATATAAATTGCATCACAGCGATCATTTCACTTGAAATTGGAATAAAGTATGATTTAATTCGAAATATATTTATCTACGAGAGAGTATTTACATGGTGACCATGACCAATATTTAATTACTTTCTAACACAAATAAACTATGCTGCCGTGGACCATCAAGTAAATCTCATCGACTGGAGTGGGTACATGCCCACTTCGATAGTTTTAAGTACTTCATATATATATTTTAAATCTCCATTTGTTTCGTGGAAATTTTCCAAAACTATTTGTATCATTCAAAATAATTAGTCAACATAAAATATCTTTATTTTTTATAATAATTTATGTCATAATATTTTTGAATGATAAAAATATTTTTTTATTCATTTGATTATTTATAAAACAAATGCATCCTAAATCAGGAGTCAGATGAAACTTATATTGTACATTCAAGACATTACAAAAACAAGATAAGATGTTGCTCTTTTGCCTGGTACATATTTTGTTATATCAAATTAAGCAGGAATTTTTCATAACCCTCGTACCACTCCTCTGTTTCTCTCTCAGGACACTACTCTCTTATTTCTTTCTTCTTCCTCAACATCATTTCTTGTTCAGCCGTCTCCCTTTTTGAAAGGTCTTCTTCACATTTCCTAAGAAGTCGAAATAGTCGGTGTTGGGATTAACGGATCCCCGAAAAACGGATTCAACACTAAATCGAACCCCTAAAGCAATGCGGAAGACAAGCCCGGGAAAATCACGTATCACCGATCGTAAAGCACACCACGGATTCGAGCGTACCTTGTTAGCCACAGATTAGACATCGACGCCGACAAGAGGAAGAGAAACTTGGTCCTGTTCGATCCGATGAAGCAATGAAGGGTTGCCAGAGCCTTACTATTTTTCCTTTTCTTGTTTTTTTGGAGAGAGAGAGAGAGCGCGTGGGAGAAGACATACGTACGTTTGTTTCCAACCGGTGTCATCTCTCTCTCTCTCTCTCTCTCTCTCTCTCTCTCTCTCTCCTTCCTTTTATACCTTCCCCCATCCACGGGCCCTATTCCCGTGAACCGGGCTTTTTGGGCTCAACTTGGGCAGACGGGCCTTAAGCCCATCGCTAATAAAACCATCATCTCCACTCGCACATGGTGGGCCGAACAGGATTCTCTTTACCTCTCTTCAATATTCATACCGGTGAATAATCCGTGCGACCAGCATACTTTAAGAGCTCATCGCTATACATCTGTTAGGAATATATAGCAACTCATAATGGGCGTCTCACTCTGAGTAGATTTAGTATGCAGTACCCTAGATCGATCGATCACATTTATATCTCTCTTGATCTCTTTTAAACAATAATATATATAGATTGTATTCACAATTATAATTATCACAAAGACAGTCATAATTGGTCGACCAGTGAATACAAAACCACAATGTGATTCTCCAAAATCAATCTTCCTCTTTCCTTCAAACTCTCAATTTTAGTTCAACTTGCTTTTCTAAAAATGTCCTATTAGATCGAATCAAACTCATGACCATTGGCAACATCCTAAGATAGCAAACACTAAATAGAAATCTTGAGAATAAGTAAGAGTCATGAGGGGACTAAAAATTGAGGAACTATTTTCCTCAAGAGTCTCACACGTCATAAAAGTTGAGATCAAACTTTTTGCCACTCTTATTGGTCGTCTCATGCATACGTAGTATGAAATACGTATTACGGTATTAACTCATTTCCCATGGAGCGTATGTCTACACCTTTCAATACCGTACAGATGATAGTTCGACATACCCAATGTCTAACTTGAGTTCACATATCTACTCATTCACAAAATTCATCGAACTCACATCGGCATCTTAGACGAGATAAAGTAAAATATGTGGGTTATTTTACTTTCGGACATAATAAGTATCATGTCCTCATCTTAACACTTAGTTAAGGCGACATAAGTATTTTAAGCTTAAGCTCTCGATTATCACCTAGATAATAAGCTTAAAACTGTCTCATCTCTATTTATCACGCAGTAAATAGAGGCGATTACCCATGTGAGTGGGCTAATCTTTTATCTGTCCGACATACTTCCTTAACTTAAAATAATGCACTGAGCATTAAGATGCATAAAGATCATACAAAGATTCATAAGCATTAATCAATGAAAAACAAAATTTCATAAATGTGAACAACTCAGGGAAATTACAATTCACTACATCAGACTCTACGCAATCCTAGAGATTTTACATGACCACAAAACACATCTCTAGGTATTGGCTTTGTCATAGGATTTGCTACCATTCTATGCGTAGATATGTACTGTAAGTTCACATCCTTTTGTGCAACCATATCTTTTACAAAGTTATACTTGGTATCTATATGTTTGGTCTTACCATGATACTTTGGATCTTTGGTGTATGCTATAGCTGCTTGGCTATCACAGTTAACCAATAATTGATTTGTAGCTTTCTCAATAACACCTAAATGATCCAAAAATCTCTTAAGCCAAACTCATTCTTGTACTGCTGCTGATAATGCCACGAACTCAGCTTCCATCGTGGATAAGGCTATACATGTTTGCTTCTTACTACTCCATGATATGGCGCCATTGTTCAGTAAGAAAGCAAATCCAGAGGTAGATTTTCTTTCATTTAAATCTCCTCCCCAATCAGCATCTGAATAACCTTCAAGTCGCAAATCCTTTCCTTGGTAATTCAACTTGTAATCAGCAGTTCCCTTCAGATACCTTAGTATTCTCTTAACGGCTTTTCAATGTGCTGGACCTGGATTGGATTGGTATCTACTCACCATTCCAACTGCAAAAAATATGTTGGGTCTTGTACACATCATAGCATACATCAAACTCCCAACAGCAATAGCATAAGGAACATATTTCATTTGTTCCTTCTCTTATGGAGTCCCTGGACACAGTCTATGGCTCAATCCTTCACCTTTTGCAATAGGAGTGTCTATGGATTTACAGTCTTGCATACGAAATCGTTCAAGAACCTTATTTACATATGTTTCTTGCGAAAGAGACAACGATCTCTTCGAACGATCTCTTGAAATCTTAACTCCAAGAATGTATGCAGCCTCACCCATATCCTTCATCTCAAAGTTGGAAGACAACCAACTCTTGACGGTATTAACAAACTCTCTATTGCTTCCGGCAATTAGTATATCATCAACATATAATGATATTATCACAAATTGATCATTGGATCTTTTGATATATACACAATGATCTTCATCTATCATTGTAAAGTCATATGCCATTATGGCATTATGAAAACATATATACCATTGTCTCGATGACTGCTTGAGGCCATATATCGATCTCAAAAGTCGACATACCTTTTCTTCTTGGCCTTTCACTATGAAACCAACAGGTTGTTCCATATATATTTCTTCCTCTAATTCTCCATTGAGAAAAGCAGTCTTTACATCCATTTGATGTAACTCAAGATCCATACTAGCTACTATTGTCAGAATAATGCGAATCGAGGTAAATCTTACTACAGGAGAAAACGTATATTCATAATTAATTCCTTCCTGTTGATTATACCCCTTCACCACAAGGCGAGCCTTATGCTTTTCTATCGAGCTATCAGCTTTTCGCTTTATTTTGAGAACCCACTTGTTCCCAATAGCTCTGCGTCCTTTTGGAAAATCAACTAGTTCCCAGACTTGGTTTGATTTCATTGACTCCATTTCCTCTTCCATTGCATGAATCCATTTTTCCTTACTAAGGCAATTCAGAGCCTCATTAATATTTCTTGGTTCATCCTCATCTTGTGGAGCAACCATAAAAGTTTCCCTTTCAATGTCAAAACGTCGACAGGGAATACTTTGGCGACTTGTTCGCCGTATGGGAGATTGTACACTTTGTACATCATTCCCCATCATGCTCCCACTTGGATTAGATAATGATGGCGTCATCTCATCATATGGTTGCAATTGAGAATGAGTTGAATTCAATTCATCACTTCTCATATTACTCCCACTTGGACAAACTCCACTAATATCATTATCTTGATCCAAGGTTTCAAATAGGGAATAATCTCACCTATTTCGCCCTTCTTAGGAAATTCATCCTCTAAGAATGTGACATCTCGTGATTCAAATTCAGTTATATTCCCACTTTCCTACTCACCTATAAACACATATCCTTTCGAGTGTTCGGAGTATCTTGTGAAAATATTCTTCTTTCCTCTAGGACCCAATTTCCCAAACTTGTGAGAGGACTCATGTGTATAGGCAGCACAACCACATGGCTTAAGAAAACTTAAGTCCGGTTTTCTACTTGTCCATAACTCATATGGAGTGGAAGTAACTGATTTGGAAGGCACCCGGTTAAGTATATAGGCAGCAGTTAACAACGCATCACTCCAAAAAGTAATAGGTAAGTTAGCATGCGCCATCATGGACCTAACCATTTCCAGTAGGGTTCTGTTTCTTCTCTCCGCAACACCATTTTGTTGAGGAGTATACGGAATAGACAACTATCTTTCTATTCATTTTTCATCACATAATTTTTTGAACTCATCAGATAAATATTCTCGACCTCGATCAAATTTCAATGTTTTTATTTTCTTGTCTAATTGATTTTCTACCAGGTTCATAAACCTTTTGAAATAACTTATTGCTTCAGATTTATGAGAAATCAAATAGACATATCCGAATCGAGTATAATCATCTATAAAAGTGATGAAATAAATAGCCCCATGCCTTCCTCTCACATTCATTGGACCACAGACATCAGAATGGATTAAATGCAGAGGAAATTCAGCTCTTTTACCTTTTCCAAATGGTTTCCATGTCGTTTTCCCTTCTAGGCAATGCTTACATATGGGCAAATCGACTTTTTCAATGTTGCCCAACAAGCCCTCTTTGGCTAGTCTATTCATACGTTGTTGGCCAATGTGACCAAGTCTAGCATGCCACATATTCACATCATTATCATATAAATTAGGAGACGTGATAAGGGAATAACAAACATTTGCATTAACATAGTCAACATCTAATACAATGAAACCATCCAGAAAATAACCACAACCATAGTAATTTGTATCTAAAAACAAATCCACACCTCTATTATAGAAGTTCATATTAAAACCTAGTCTAGCCAACACTAAAACAGACACTAAATTCCGACAAATCTCTAGATCATACAATACATTATGAAGGAACAAAGTGCGTCCACCACGCATGTTCAGTTGGCAGGTGCCAATTCCTTTCACTTCAGCTCTAGAGTTTTTTCCCACATAGATCCACTTAGTTCCAGTTGGTACTCGTCGGAATTCCACAAAGGATCCTCTATCCTTCGCTACATGGTCTGTCGCTCTTGAATCTACAGTCCACAAAGGATTAGACTTAGTTAAGAATACAGAACTCGACACAAAAGTAAAGTTTTGAAAAATACAAGGGGTGTTTACCTTCTTTGGCTCACGACAGTCGCGAGCATAGTGACCCTTCTTGTCACAATTGAAACACTTTACCCTTGTAAGCTTCTTCATTCGAGGACGCTTTCCTCTTTCATGTTGGTTAAGCTTAGGTTTCTTCTCTGAAGGACCTACTTCCTTGCCTTTCCCTTTATCAAACCAGTTAGGACGTTTGCGCTTAAAGCTCGAAGCTCCATGTGAGCTAGAACTAGCATGATAGAGTTCAGCATCCGGCTTAGTCGCCAAGAGGCGGTCCTCTTCCAGCTCAAGATGATGCATTGCATCCCCGAAAGTTTTGATATTATCATTATGGGTTAGGTGCACCTTCATATGCTCCCAACTCTGAGGCAAGGAACGAATCACTACTTGCACCTGCTGCTCATCTGTCAGGACATGGCCAGCATCTTTCAGCTCGTTTATCATGTTTGACATCTTTCTAAGATGTTGCTTCATGGTCTGACCATGAGGCTTCTTATAAGAGTCAAACCTGATAGTGAGCTGCATCAGTCTGGTCACCGAAGTGTGACCAAATCTTGCCGCCAATGCTTCCCACATTTCTTTGGCATTGTCAAAACGCCTAAACTCTCACATGACGTCATTGTCCATGCTACTCAGCAACGTAATGCGAGCAAGAGAGTTCTTTCTTTTCCACGCAGCAAAAGCTTCCTTGTCTCTTTTGTGCTGTGCAGTGGTTCCTTCTTCAGGTTCAACCATGGTCAGGTTAAGAGCCTCAAGTGCTTCCTACTCTTCCAACACATACTAGATTTTCATTTGCCAAATTTCATAGTTGTCACCATTGAGCTTTTCACCTTTGTTCAGCTCGGCAACTATGCTCTTTGTGGCTGAAGCCATTGATCTGAACACATCAGAAAATATATGCATGAATTATTAATGCCTATCATTTATGCATCCCTTTTGCACAGACCCATCATATTAAAAAAAAATTCAAGTAAGGTTTTAGAATCAAAAGGTCACTACGTTTCCAATCATCCTCCAAAAATCCTAACTTAAAATTATCATTAATATAATTGTCTTATGCAAAATAAATTCTATGAAGTTACAAAAACTTCTACAACTACCCATAGCTAATTACCCACAGCAACCAGCAATAACAGAAAGCAACAGATAATTGACATCCAATAAAACAATAATGCTTTCAACTAATACAACTAACATATAGGTTGCTACATCAACAACAATCAGGTAGTTAATATTACATAATATGTCCACAAAGCACACTTAACAAAGATCAACTAATACAACTAACACCAAGTCAGCACACGAACTGGGAAAGATCCTCTTTTGTTCAATTCTTGATCTTTTCCCTTGTAACAATACAGTAATATTCATTTACAAAATCCATCACAATTTTCTTATATGAAGCAGCTCCGTTGACATCCCATATGCGATTCAACACATCTTGCCATTCAAGTGGAAGAGTGTTAATGAAAAATCGCACCATCTCTGACTGTGGCATAGGACGACCATTCCATATGACCTTTTGAATTTTCCCGTTGACTTCATGGACGTGATCAATTAAGTCACCACTCTCCCATCGATGATCAGTCAGCTCAGCTATCAACTTAGACAACATTTCCTTTTGTTCATCGGTAATTGCACGAATAGGTGTGCGCAACCTCAGCGGAGGCATTGTTCCTGCAACAAATGCAGAACAAATAAGGGATTACATATAATCCACATAGACTTAATTAAAAAAGAAACACATTCTTTTTTTTTTTTCGGGTCAACGGTCAACGGTCAGGTCGTCGGTGGTCGGACCGGTCGGACCGGACGAGCCGGTCGGACCCGGTCGGGCGAATCGACCGCACGTGCCGCGCGCGTGAGCTGGCTGACGTCACGCAAACGTCAGCCGGCACGTGCCGCGCGCGTGCTAGGCGTCCGCGGGTCGGGTCGGGTCGGGTCGCTGGCCGGTGACCGCGCTGCCAACCGTTGTTGGCGATGACGTCATCGGTGACGTCATCCCAGCGGTTACCAACCGTTGGGTGACGTCACGGTGACGTCATCGCGGGACGCCCGCACGCGTCGGTTCGCCGACCGGCGTGTGCCGGTTCGCCGCCGGCCACGCGCACGTGCCGGTTCGCTAACCGGTGCGTGTGCCGCACGCGCTGGGCGAGCCAGCGCTTCTAGGCGCATCGCGCCCACGCGCAGCGCCTTCTGCAGCGCGTGTGGGCTTGTGCGGTGTCTCCCGGCGATGCACAACATGTCACCGGACTCGTCTCGACGACCTCTTTCACCCAGTTCCTTAATAAATTGATTTCGACTTACGAAAACTCAGAAAAAAAAAAAAAAGACGAACAGCGCTCGGGTGTTGGGATTTCTCGCCCCGATCCGTACGGCCGAATTACTTTCGC
The DNA here is from genome assembly GCA_016097545.1 of Eucalyptus victrix. Lineage (NCBI taxonomy): Eukaryota > Viridiplantae > Streptophyta > Magnoliopsida > Myrtales > Myrtaceae > Eucalyptus > Eucalyptus victrix. Next base: position 54,063,460 of record CM027842.1, read on the forward strand.
GAAAAATCAATCAAAAAATATCAAACTGATCGGGAAAACGTGAACTAGGGCTCTTATACCAATGTTGGGATTAACGAATCCCCGAAAAACAGATTCGACACTAAATCGAACCCCTAAAGCAATGCGGAAGACGAAGCTCGGGAAAATCACGTATCACCGATCGTAAAGCACACCACGGATTCGAGCGTACCTTGTTAACCACAGATTAGACACCGACGCCGATAGAGGAAGAGAAACTTGGCCCTATTCAATCCGATGACGCCTTGAAGGGAAAGAAAAAGTTGCCGGAGCCTTACTGTTTTTCCTTTTCTTTTTGGAGAGAGAGAGAGCGCGCGGGAGAAGACGTACGTACGTTGAATTTCCAAAAGGTGTCTTCTCTCTCTCTCTCCTCCCTTTTATACGTCCCTCCATCCACGGGCCCTATTCCCGTGGGCCGGGCTTTTTGGGCCCAACTTGGGCGGACGGGCCTTAAGCCCATCGCTAAGAAAACCTTCAATCGGTGTAGAAAACGTACCTCAATCAAATCACGGAAAATACTGAAACTTGTGACTTGTGGTGATCGATGTTTATTGTCTATTAGTAAATTGCAAATCGCGTTGCGGCTAATCTACAGCTCTCAATCTGCAGCTTAATCCATCCAAACTTATAAAATATGATTCACTTGTGACAATCCCATCGATTCAAATCTATTCCCTTCTCATCGCCTAATCAGCTAGCTGATTCTAAAGTAATTATTTCCTGTGGATGGAATGATTTGGACAATCAATTCTTTTTCCATATTGCACATACTTATTATTGATTGTATCAAGAATTTACGTCGAAGAAGGTTATGTGATTCACTTCGCAAGAATGGGGGTTGAGAAGGAGAGAAACTCTGTTCCCTCCACTCCTATGCATATGGGTTGCCATTACTAAGGTTCATTTTGATAAGATGGGGCACTTGCAAGACCTTACCCGATACCAAATCACCCCAGGAAGTCGTGAACAAAGCTGGTGTGCTTCACGACGGTGATGGTTTTTGGTGAGTACGATCTCTTCAATAAAAACTGTTAGCATTTTGCCTTGTTTTGCAGGACCGACGTTTAGGCAAGCACACAGACGGCATTATTCACTGCTTGTGAGCGGAGGATCAAGGAACTTGGAGAATGGGCCATTAAGGGCCTATTTGGCAAATTTTGTTTCTGTTCCCCGAAACAAAAATTTCTGTTCTTTTGTTTCAGGGAATAAAAAAAGAACAGAAACGTGTTTGATAAAACTTTTGTTCTTTTCCCGGGAATAGAAACAAAAAGTAGAAAAAAGTTGTTTCTTGTTCCTAGGAACAATTTCGAGAAACAATTTTTCTCTCTTCTCTTTTTTCTTCTCTTTCTTTTCTTCCTTTTCTTATTCTTCTTTTTGGATAGTCGCCCACCTTGGCCATGGCCGGCGTCGGCCATCGGCCAAATGAGGGCTAGTGACCTTGTCGGAGCATCGCCAGCCCTCGGAGATGCCAAGCCACGGCGAGGCTCGTTGGCCCGAGCCTCACCGTGGCTGGGTGAGGCTTAGCCTCGCCTAGGTTGGTCGAGGTCAACCTTGCCTAGCCACCGGTGAGGCTCGGTGGCCAGGTGAGCTCGCCGGCCGCTGCCGTGGCTGGCAACCTGCCACAAAGAGAAAGAAGGAAAAAAAAAAAAAGAAGAAGAAAAAGAAAAATGTAATAAAAATATTGAAAAATTAAAAGCAATAACAAAATTATACAAGTTTACCAAACGCATTTCTATTCCTAGAGAGCAGTTCTTATACTCAAAAATTGTTTACAATTGCCAAATGCGTTTTTATACTCAAAAATTGTTCCCAGGAAAAGAAAAAAAAAAAAACCAGTTTTGTCCAAAATTGTTCTCCGGAATAGAAACGTTACTAAACGCGCCCTAAGTTTCTGCAGCTGAAATAAGTTTTAAGTGACCTAGATATTTCTAACAATCTTGCCATCCCTATGTATATGTATATAATAGAGAAATGTTGATGAGATCATCATACAAATACAAGGCCGAAACTCAAGGAAAAAACAAAACTGACACAAAAATTCTGGATATTATTATGCTAATGGTGAAGCCCTCAAAGCATAAGCGCATAAGCAAGAGAAAGGAGTAAAGTGATTGGGGAATTTCAGACATATAATTACAATTACAAAATATCTTGTGAGGTAGGTCAAGAAAAGAGAGAACGATCTTTAACCAAAATATTCAGATGTTACTATCATTGTTAAGAGATAATATGTATTATATAGTCACAGAAATGAAAATTAATATGGCGAATATTATATTCTCCCTAATTTTACTAATTAAATCCTTTTCGTTTTGTCTATCTCTAATTGCTTTGTTACTCTGTATGACCCAACCAGATTGGCAAGTCACATTAAAATAGATGTTCCAGCCTAATTTTATTTTCTGAAAAAACCACCTATAAAATTTACTCTCTGTGGACTTTATAAACTAAATGTTTCAGATGTAATTGGATATATTAAATTAAACACGTGTGGACTTTATAAACTAAACGATTCGGATGTATTTGGATGCAAGAAAATAGATTCTTCGCTTGTTGCAAAACATTGGTGAATTACAATGGCCAACAGGTCGTGCCGGCCCAGTCATGGCACAATTGGGTACGTATCCAGCTGAGCCCATTACAATGATTGGGTCTAGGGCATGTTCAGGTGAACAAATGAGTCCAATGATTGGGCCTAGGGCCACATGAGTGGCTGGGGCCTTGGGGCCGAGGCCTTTCCGCCAACTTAAAAGGCAATCAGAAAATTTAAATTAGACATCTCTTTCCCTCTTTTTCACCTTCGTCCGTCTCCATAGAATTTCCAATTTCGAACAATTCCCACTATATATATATATATATATGATTCTCTCACTAATTATGATATAGTCCAGTTAATTCGATTTAATGACTAACTGAGAAGAGGAGGCATATGGGAACTCTTAGAGATTTTTCTTTTTTCTTTTTTCTTTTTGAGAGTAAAGACCCTCTTGTAGTGTGTAAACAAGGTCACAAGAGTTTTCATTATGAACCACAGATCAGGATTGAACACTGGTTGCTGCACAAACGGCGTCCTTGCTATCAAGAGGGGGATGTCTGCATCCAAAAAAAGGGAGGTGCGTGTAGACCCTGGCAACCAAACCAAGTATAGAATTGTTTCAAATTTCACTTGCTTATATTATTAGTAAACACAGGTGGTTTATATACATCGTATATGCCCGTTTTGTTTTTAATATACGAAATTTTATTATGCGTTGATTTTGTGTGATTCTTTTTAAGAAATCATGATGAATTAAGCATAACTGAAAGTTATATTCTTATGAATTTCTATTAATCTTTAATTGTTGACCCAACAAGGAATGAGTTGGGAAGGACCGTATGTTGATTGGCTGGCCTTTACTCCTCGTTGAAAATCTATTTCGCTCAAATGTTGCAAGAAACACTACAAATCTGTTCAAGTGAACTGTCATCCTTCGACCTTTTCTGGGGATTAGAGACCCTAGAGTATCCGTATTCCAAATATCATTGCCCAGCATAGATATCTAAAGCAAACGACTTTGGCTTTTTACATAATAAAAGACTAACTTTGGGTTATTATGAATAAGTGATAGATTTAGCTGATGAGAGCAGAGTTTGGTGAATAGTTGGAGTCATCGATAAAAAGAATAGTTGACAAAATAATGAGTAGCAATATTTTTGAATAATTAAGATCTTTTAAATTAAATGTCGACAACTTGAAGAGCATTGACAACTAAGGAAATGATTGATAGCAAGTCAGTTATTTGGGATGAACTCATAACAACATTAGCTTGTATATGCCTAGTCGCGATATATTTGGATATATAAGTTTCTTGTGGATAAATGTTATTATAATTTCCTGTTACCGCATATAGTATGAGGAAGATATTTACTAATCACCTGAAGATAAGAATTCCTAGCGAAATGAATATATGAAACCAGAAGCTCCAGAAATGTGAAGGCATGGCTAAAATTGTTGAAGAATTGCTTATGGGGAGTTATACGGTGAAAACTATAAATATTAGTGTTCCTGTACCAAAGAAAACCCCACACGATGCACAAAAACTTGTTATCATTCTGTCATCTTTCAATTAATGCACTCTAGTTATGGCTATAATTTCTAGATATTTTGCTGTTGATTAGATTTTATGTCTTTAGATTTTGTCGTTGACTAAATTCTAGTGAAGTTTGTGAACTTTCAGTTCTATTATGTTCCCTTGTGTTCTTATGATACCTCTTATCCAGAGTCACCACAGGTCCGTCTCAACCCATAAAAAGCGGAAGAATGACTTCTAGCAAAATTGTATTTTGTCGCAGACGCAAATTCCAGCGAAACAATATGACTGTCAAAAGGCAACGACCGGGCTACAACGACCACATGACGGAGCCCGATCAGACCACGACCGAAGATATTTGAACCATGCACCCATTGCATATGACTCGGCCGGGGTCCATCAGGAGGTCAACTTTGGACTGCCGGATAACCGTGACGTTAGATGGAAAGAAAATTTTCATGCATGCTCACGTGCCGCAACCTCTGACTTTTTTTGCACGGGACAGAATCGAACTGGTGTAGTTTTATTCCTATTTCATCATTATTATCATGGAGAGATTTATAGTACAAATAGCGACATCACAAAAAGCCTACTCTGTATTACCCATCTGTTGATCAGAAGCCACCCCACGTGCGAAATCGAATGCATATTGAGCAACATCAAGGTGAAATTGGAATGTATTGGATGGAAGGATGAATAAAAGAAAGAATTTGGACGTAATAAGGGCTTGAAGCAGTATCACATGACATAACTGCTAGTATTTTTCTTCAGTTCCAAACAGAAGTGCATAAACCGCCTTTTGTTGACCCGCACTCCAAAGTTGCATATTTCATGGGGTTTGATGAATTAATATGGATGTAAATATGTACCAACCGATTTGCTATTACTACGTACAAGGTGCGAAATCAAATGCGCATTGAGCAAGATTAAGGAGAAATTGGAATGCATTGGATGGAAGGATGATTAGAAGAAAGAAATTGGAATGTATTTGATGAAAAGTGCTCCTATTCTGTCTATCAGAAAAATCACTTGCTCGCTAGCAGCAAGCTCAAGCCCATATTGGAAATTGATTGGGCTATTTTTGGCCATTATTTGAAATAATGTCACTCTAGGCCATTTTTGATAAATCGACCTTACTTCAAATCCTTATGTGAATTTTTCGCTAAATATACTCATGAGGACATTTCTAGATAAATAGTAACCTAGCAGAAAGCCTATTCCTCTTTTGGTACCTGTCAAATGAACCAACCACGTCAAAAGCAAATTGAGCAAGATGGAAAATAAGTTGGAGTATGCAAAACAAATGGTTTAGTATGACTTGCCCACGTAGATTCGAAACTCAGCAACCATATTCATGCGTATACGACGAGTGCATTGCACAGTCACCATAGCGTGTCTTCCAGTCCATTCGATTATTTTTCAAGCTCTATGTATGACATTTGGCGATCTTTTATCGGACCGGCGTTCGCTCAAGCACGTGAACACCGATGTTTAGGGATCGCAACTGTAGAATCAAGGATGACAAATAATAGATTATTTGAGAAAATTGTTACCGGTTGCGTATTATGTGACGTGACTAAGAGTGATATATCCTCACTGCCTGCATTCCTATATGTACGCACCACCTCTATTTGACTTGATTAAGCGGTTGACACCGTTATCATTGCTAGCGATGCAAAAATGATGCGGATGCTAAGGCATTGTTAGGGATTCCCATAAAGTGTATATTAGAATAATTAAATATTAAACCACACTTCCATGAAATAGCTTAAATTTTCAGAATAGTTGGCTGTGATCCTACAAAATCTTACATGGTATCAAAACTAGAGATCCTAAGTTCGAATCTTTCTAGGCCCCATTTGCCTCCCTAATTAAATTTCCGTGCTTAATATTAGGCAAAAAGACTAGCCTAAGTATGAGAAGGAGTGTTGTAAAAATTAAATATTAAATCACGCTTTTATTTAACAACTTATGTTTTGTTAAAACAGTTGATAGTGGTTTTATAAAATCTTACATGGTATCACAACCCGGCTTTGCCAACAAGTCTGGACCCAAAAAAGAGTCATACAGGAGAATTACGAGTTGTTGTCCCTTTGACCAGACTCGATGTACAAAGGGGAGATCTTTGAGATTGTCCTATATCGGTTTAAAATGGGCTAGTGGTCAGTTTATAAGTGTGAGAGAAAACCCCACCATTTGAGCTAACTTTTGGGGTAAGAAAGCCCAAGACCATCCATCATTGGTATCCACATATTCATCTTACAACTTAAGCTTTTAAAACAATTAATTGTAACTAATCTCTCATGGTATCAAAGCTAAACGTTCTAAGTTCAAATTTTTCAAGCCCCATTTGTCTTCCCAATTAAATTTCCACGCCTAGTACTTGGGAAAAAACCAGATTAAGCATAAGAGGGAGTGTTAGAATAATTAAATATTAAACCACACCTTCATTAAACGGTTTAAGATTTTAAATAATTGGCTATGGTCCAATCAAATCTCACATGATATTAGAGTTGAAAGTCCTGAATTTGAATCTTTTCGGGCTTTCTTTGTCTCCTCAATTAAAATTCCACACTTAGTTTTAAACAAAAAGACCAAACTAAGCTTGAGGAGGAATGCTGGAAAATTTAAATATTGAACCATACATTCATCTAATAACTTAAGTTTTTAGAACAGTAGGCAGTGATCCTACAAAATTTTACAGCATGCAATATGGAATTTTCCATCAAAGAATCTTTAGATATTTTTGACACCATGACAAGTGCCTAATATTTAGTTATTATCAATATGCAATGAAGTAGACTCGACAATCTCATATGAAACCGTCAAAATTAACAAAGAAAAAGCGAAAAGAGTGGAGAATATATTGTTCGGGCATACTTGATCATCCGTGAAGGAAGCCAATTTAATGGATTGAAGATTGGTCGATATTATATGCAGTTGATGAATTGGATGAAAGTATTAGCACATGCCAGCTAGTGGCAAATGATGGCTGATTATTTTACCAAAGTTGTTGATAGTCTATTAACTAAGGAGCTAATGATTGAATTGGAAGATTGCATCTAAGGCTCAAGCATGTGTAAATCCATTAAAGAGATTGTCGAGAATACTTAGGTGAATGGAGAATGAGATTGCTTTTTAGAAGGGAATTGACAACATGGGAAAAGATCAACTCCTTGGAGATAAAGGCTCCTATTTTGAAGGAAATTGACAACGTGGGAAATAAATAACTTCTTAGAGATATGGCTACTATTTTAAAAGGAGTTGACAACATGTGAATATGGGACCATTATTTTTGAAAGTGTCCAACTACAGTTCAACCATGAAAAAACTACTCCCAGACAGTTACAAAAGAAAGTCTATAAATATTAAGTTCTATCAATTGGAAGAGGCCCTTTCAACAATCTAAATGTAATATCTTATTATCTTACTTTTAACACTTTATTTTTCCTTAATAATTTTTCAATTCGTGTTATCGATTAAATTTCAACACATATCTTTATCCCAATATTTTGGGATAAGTATACTAATGGTGCCATAAGTTGTGTACAACGCTCTCTTTAGTGCCAAAAATTTTGAAAAACATTCACTTTGGTGCCAACTTCGATCTGGTTAGCCGGAAATCCGGCGTGACATTTTTTTTTATTAATATTTGAAGCCGACGTGGATCGCCGGAGAATACAATCAGCATGCAAACAACAAAATGACGTTGTTTAGCGTCTTTTCTTCCAAATAAGAAATCCTAAATCCCCAAATTCGAGTATAATCGGAAATTGAAAACCATAACTCCCCAATTCGACCAATTCGAGTGCATACTTCGATTTTCTCTCAAAGTTATTAGCTCGCTCTTGCGAATGGAGGGCAAAAGCTTCAGCAGCGGCTCACATTCCTATAATAAAAAAAAGCGAATTAAATGATGAGCGTTACTGTTATTGTGGGTTACCGAGTTCGAAAAGAACATCTAGGACTTGATTGAATCCCGGGAGAAAATTCCATGGGTGCGGCAAATATAGAGAAGGCTTGAAGTGCAAATATTTCAAATGGGTTAATAGGAAATTCTTTGATCGAGCGACAGAGGTGATCTTGGAGTTACTTGAAGGCCGAAATCAACCTCCACCTGCGTCAATGGACGAGTTGGAGGATGTCGACTCAATGCAAACTCAAATGAAGGGTTTAACATCTCTGGTCGACCATTTGAAGAAGGAGGTTTCAAGGTTGAAAATTGAAAGAAACTTTTATCGAGTATTGATTGTGTTCTTATTCTCTTGTATAGTTTATTCAAATGTGAAGTGAGTAATGAGAAGAAGTTTGTATGTCTACCATTTTTGTATGAAATAGAAGGTTTTGTTGTAATACATGGTAGAAATACAAGGTTGGAGTTTGAATACATTAATTGTGAGCACTTTAGAAATGCAATGTTTGCTTGCTACATTTTTTATTTGCCCTCCTGATTTGCTGGTTTGTTGGTTTGCTGCAACTGCAAACCATGGTGAAATGGAAGGTTGGAGTTGGAATGCATTGGTTCTGAACACTTTTTATTATTTAGTTGTGTATTGGCAATATTTGTTTTGGTTAGTTTTTGCTTCAAATATAATGATTGCTGCATTTTTATCAATGTAATGGTTTGTTAGTTTTGCAGCAAACTGCAAACCATGGCAAAATTAAGGGATGGTGGTAAATTAACGATTAACCATTTCAATGCCAAAAGTTATAAATAGTGATCGCTTGAATGCCAAGTTTTTATAAAAGTGATCATTTAAGTGCTAGTCGCGATTACAAAGTGATCACTTTTGTTGCACAAGTTGTAAATAATGATTGCTTGAGTACCAATTTCAAACTTGCACCAGTCGTGGTGCATCTTGCATCTTGTTCTTGCACCAGTTGGCTTGCTGGTGCATCTTCTTGCAACACAACAACCCTATAACGAGATGTACCAGCACCCAAAACTGCATCTTATTCCAGCACATACAATCAGAACCCCACAAATAACATCAACGCATCAACAATTTCAACCAGCAACACTATATGCACACATTTAAATCTAAAAATAATAGCAACCTCATAAGAACAGTGCACCAACAGCAAACAAATATACAGCATAACTGATAACTTATCTTGCTAGCTATTAGCCGAAACCAAGCCAAGAGAAAATAACAGAAACGGCTATTGTCATTGACATTGATTGATTATTTACAAAAGGAAAAAAAAAAAAAAAAACATGAACTTCACTCCCCAATCACTTAAGGTTTAGCACCTTCTTAAAAAAAACCAAAGGCAATATGGAGGCAACAATTACCATCAGTGATATAATATCCAGCACCCTCCTAAAAAAAGAAAATATAAAAAGAGAGACCATGTCCAGCACCACATAAAAATAAACTATGTCCAACACCCTCCCATCAGCAGCACCACATAAAAAGAGACCAAGTCCAACACCCTACAACACCCTGATCTCTTTTTCGTCTTAAGACTTTGAATTAATTCATAATTTGAGCACTCTTTCGAACTAGATGTGCAAATTCTTTAACTGGGCGTTATGTCACCTCATTTTCCTTGTTTTTGACGGTGGCTATTCTTGTTCTAGCACGTGTCATGTATTGGTCCATATCATCACTATCGTGCCTAATCGTTGGTTGAGATGGAACTGGTGCTGAGTTCTATTTGGATGGCAATTTTGCAACTATACCCACTGTCTTCTTCTTTGGAGCACTCTTCTTTGGCTGCGCCCTTGATTCTTGAGTTGGCCCACCTTGAGAGAGAAGTACTTTCAAAGTTCTCCTATACTACAAGAACATAGCGATATTGTCAACCAAATGAATTGAAGTACAACAAATTAAATGCATGAGGCCTACAAATCTTACATTCAAAATAGTCATTCCAGTTCATTCATTTGTGTAAATCCCATAACCATATTACCTTACTCTTTTTCCAATAGTCACTCTTGTTCGCCGTGGTGCATCATTTTCAGCAGCAACAGATGGGGGAGTAGCCTACGCAACTTGTGCAGTTACTCATCTTCTCACCTGAGAAATACATAACAAATTTAAAATTCAGCCCATAAAAGACAAACACAGCGATGTACAACTTACAGGAACTTTTTTTTTTCTTCTCGTTTGCTTAACAGTGAACTTAGTTGTTGTTGTTGTTGCTGTCCTGCTTGTTCCAATCCTTGTCCCTACACTTGAGCCTACAACAGGGCCTTTTTCTGGCCCTTTAAAATGCCTTACAACAATGTACTATATTAGGATTATAACCAACTACAATGAATAATTAAACATCTACTCATTTTCATGATGGAAACAAATTGAGAAAACTTATCAAATTACAAGTGCATGATAGAGGAAAATCACAAGAGAAGCCAGTACACATGGTCAACCATCAAACCTTATCGAATAGGAAATGTAAAGTTACTGAGATAAAGAGAATACTTACCTTACAACAGAGCTTTCTATTTGCCCTTCAGTAGACACTACTACAAGGCCTTCTGTCCTACCTTCACTAGGCCCAACAAGAAGCTCTTTAGTAGGGCCTTCTGTTCTACCTCCAACCATTACATCTTGCCGTTGATGCTGCCTTTTCAGCTCACAACCTTTCTTATTGTGCCCTTCATTGCGGCAATAGGAGCATTTCATCTTTGAGCTAGTCCTACTCATCCTCTAACTTGATGCCTCTTCCTGCTGCATTCTTCTTTTCTTTTTTGGCCTTCCAATTTGCTTCTTCAACGGCAAAGGTAGAGGGCTTTCATGATTTATTGGTTCCCAAAATTTGCTGCTTCTGATAGGCTGCATCATGAATTAGTATGAAGCAAGGTATGAAATTTTTTTGTACCAATCATGTAGGTAATCATCTGGGTTTTTTTGCTTCATATAAATAGCACAAATTGCATGAGTACAGGGAATTCCGTTCAGTTGTCAAGCTCAACATGAACACTTTCTTCTATCTAGGTTGACAACATACTTATCCTTATTTTGAATAATCTCATATCCATTATCTCCATTCCAAACTAGATGGCAGAACCTAATAGTAGCAATGTTTGCATCTAATATCTTCATAATCCTAAGGCCACAGTCTCTAATCCATTTCGTAGCCTCATCTCTTTGCCTATGTAGTCTAGTCATCACTATCACTCGAATATCATCAAGCATGATGATGATTGATTTGCACTTGGCCTTTAAAATTCTGCCATTGAAAGCTTCACTAAGGTTGTTATTAATGATATCGCATTTGAACTCTTCACTGAAGAAAACCCGACACCAGTACTTAGCTTCTGTCTGAAAGAGTGCATTAAAACATTCATTTGTCAGCTGCAACAATTCTTGTTTGGCTAATCTAAAATTAGACATGTTGGTACTCTTTGCTATTTGCCAGAACTGCTTCTAAAGCCTATCTCCTTTGAAGTTCCTTGACTAGCTTGCATATATGTGCCTCGCGCACATTCTATGCTCAACATGTGGCATCAACTCAGCCAATGCAGGAATAAGTCCCTACAAAAATTCAAACCAATAAATACAAGTTAGGAAAAATAGTTAAATGATTAATATTAAAAGGGAGTAAATTAATTGACTATGAAATTACCTTCTGTTGGTTACTCATGAATGTCCATCCTCCCCCATCGGTTATCTCAAGGTCAGCCATTAAATTTTTGAGAAACCAGGACCAAATATTCTTCACCACCGCCCAAGCTATTGGAAACATTTGATTATTAGCATTTCTCCCTATAGCAGCCAACAACTCCCCCTTGCACAAATCAAACCCTTTGGAGAGCGTCCATTCAATCCTATAACTCTTTTACAATCAGCCAAGAAGCCCCGTTTGTATGCATCAAAACAGATATAAAATCTATCAAATCTAAGCCCAAGATCAGGGAGTGGCCTCTCCACAACCTCTACTTACACCATACTAGATGGGTTTTAAAACATGTATTCGCTAGCATAGTCACATACATGCGCATATTCTTCCTTATACCCACCCATCAATATTTTCATCACCCTCATCTTAGCTCTCTTGCATTGATTCCTTGACACATTAACTCCTACTTGCTCCTTCACTAATTGTTGAACAAATGCTTTGATAACCATACACTTGTTATCCTTTTATTGTTAAAAATAATTGGACAAGTATGCTCCTCCTGCAAGGATATAATCTGGAATGACTCATTCTTACTCAACACGCCATAAAGCTTCCATGGACAATTGGGTTGTGAACACTTAGCTCTCACAAATTTCTTTGTGTTTCTAATGAATTTAACACTCCTCTGTTCACCAATAGAGTTCTTCACAACAGCTTCCTTAAACTATTTGACATCGTCAAATCTCATGCCCACAAACAAAATAATCGGATCATAGCAAGAGTACTTACTTTTTCTTCGACGAGCAGGTTCTTTATCATCATTTTAAACTCATTCTTCGAGCTAGCAACTTCATCGCCGCAGCTTTCTTCATCTTCACTTCTATTACCTTCAACTGGAACTCCATCCCCATTTACTGGCTCGGGCCTTTTTGCTGAAGGTGCAAGTTTTTTTCTCAAAAATTCCCTTTGCTTTTGTCTTGATTGTGCGAGTTCATCATCATCTTCGTCACTTGGGAAATTTACTGAAGCAAAATATTTGAAGTCCTCATCGCCCAAATCTTCACCTAAATCTTCACCCAAGCTTTCAAGACATGTCATTGTTTGTTCATCTCTATCAATGTGAGTTCTCTCCCTTTCATCCTCGACCTGATTACTCGCTTGAATAAGGTCCCTCACTTCTCCTCTTTCAATGGTGGTCTGCTCATCCCCATCCTCATCCTCATCCTCACCATCCTCATCATCATCATCATCCTCACCATCACTATAATACTCAACATATACCTTAGCTTCTTCGCCGTGAAGATAATAGTAAATGATATCCTTAATACCATTATCGTCATTAAAAAATCTCAAGCCATCCTTCAATTCCTTCCCATGAACATAGTAATGTAGTTTTGCACTTTGCATCGTAAAAAATACACTAAATCCCTCGTAAAATCAATATATGATGACTTCCGAACATTGACATAAATAGTACCTTCATTTCCACCATTATATTCCCAATCATCGGTGCCAATAAGAAACTCTCTACCATAGCAAACAATGATGCCTACCTATTCGCGTCCATGTCAATGCTGCACCCAATGAAAAAAAAAAAGAAATGTCATTACTTGTTGGGACCACATGACAAAATCAACAACTTCACATAGAGGTCCTTGTCATTTTGTTGTCAAGAAACAAATGCAACTAATCTCCCCAATTAAGTGCTTTTATATAAACAAAAGAAATCGAATTGAATAAACAAAGTGAGGTCCCACCACCCATTTTTCAATTCAATCACATTCAGTCTCCTGTTTGCCCCCATAGAAGCAGTCCAATTAATTAAATAAATTCGGGCCCACCATTGTTTCCCCTCGAGTCGAGCTCCTTTTTCCCCTTCGCACCCTATTTTTCTATTCGGTCCTCACAAAAGAAAGGGAACGAACAACAAAACCCTCAAATTTTCTATTTAGTCCCCACCACTTTCCCCCTGAGCCGAGCTCTCAATTTGCCCTCCACACCCTAACTTGCCCGTCGGAACCCTAAATTTTTCACTAAATTGACCCACGTAGAGAATATGACAAACCTAAGTGAGCGAGAGTTGAGGACTTAACCAGTGAACGAACGTGAATGACGGCGCAACTACAGCGGTGGCCGAGTGACGGCGGGTGAGTGAACGACGGTGGGTCAGTGAGCTATGGCCAGCGGCGTTGAGCGAGAACCCTATTCGAACACCGTTTTTGGCCCATGTCATTTTTTACCGTATTGAATCCACTATACGACGATCGTTTTGTAGGTAATCCACGTGGAATGGTAAAACAACATCGTTTCTTACAAAGAAAAGGAAACAGCGTCGTTTTATGCCATCCACTGTGGACAATATTAAGAGTTGTCTATTTTTTTTTAAATATAAATGTCACGTAATCATTTTGGCTGGAATTTCTCGCCGGTGGCACCAAAGTGATCGTTTTTTCCCCGATTTGGCACTTAAGTGATTTAGTGGAAACTTTTGGCACAAAAGTGAGTGCCGTACACAACTTATGGCACCATTAGTGTACTTATCCCCAATATTTTGTCATCAATTCATTTTGGCGTGCATCTTTATCATGAACATCGTGCCATCGATTAAATTTCGACTTTACATTTTGCATGCTCTCGAGCTTTGTCATTAATTAAATTATGATATAGTTCGTACATGTGTATTGCTGTGGAAATGTTTGTATTTTCAAGCCTTGTTGTTGATTGAATTTCGGCACTGTTTATATGTACAATTTGGTTTGAAGTTCGAAATAAAAGTTTGCAGTTATTTCTTGTCCGCTTGGATATTTCTTGTCTAGAGTCACCACAGAACCCATCTCCTCTCACCAAAGGTAGAAGAACAACTTTAGGAAAAGATGTTTTGTTGTCGAGTAGATTTTAGCGAAATAAATGGCATGTGCAATGGGACCATTATGATTGATTTGAGGAGATATGATCATGAAAACAAGAAATCAACTTGATTATGATAGCGCTAGTGGTGACAACTCTTCATCACAACCTAGTAATAATAAGGTGGGAAAGTCATCGATTGCACTATCGGTGGCGAATCAAGAACAAGTTGGAGATGTTGATATCAAGACAACTCACCAATGAGCAGAGAAGACAAGCCAAGCCCTACAATGTTGGCTGTCCTGCGATGGTTATTGAAGGAGCACAAAAATGAATTGATTAACTGCATGATAAAATATCTCATTGATGTGATCGAGCCAATTACCACCGATACCTCCCATGAAGTGATGAATAAGCTTGGAACATCAAGTCATTCAATTCAAGTGTAAGCAAGTCCTAATAATCCTGCATTTTTTTTAAGAGGTTGTGCCTATCATTAGAGGCATTTAGCTTAATCTCATTCAAGTTAACTTTGGTGGTATCAGTTATAGCAATGACAAGGGGGCACGTGATGACTCTTGGGTTTCCTAATTTAAAATAATCGAATGATTAATGAATCAATCGATTATTTTAAAAGGAGGCATATGTTGACTCCCAAAAATGCCCGATATTTAGTTATTATCGATATGCGATAATCGTTTGGAAACAATAAAAGTGAACTCGACAACCTCATATGCAACCATCAAAATTAACGTTAAAAAAGAGAAAATAGTGGAAAATATACTATCTAGGCATGTATTGGTTGATATTATAAGTAGTTGATGACTTGGATGAAAGTGTTAGCACACGTCAACTAGTGATGAATGACGGTAGATTATTTTACCAAAGTTATCAATAGTGTGTTAACTAAGGAGTAGATGATCGATTCAGAAGATTGCATCTGAGGTTCAAGCACCTGTAAATTCATTAAGGAGATTGTGTAGAATAATTATGTGAAGATGAAGAATGAGGTTGCTTTTTTGAAGGGAATTGACAACGTGGGAAAATAACAACTCTTTAAAGATAAGACCGCTATTTTGAAGGAAATTAACAGCATGGGAAATAAATAAATCCTTGGAGATAGCTACTATTTTGAAGGGAGTTGACAACATGGGAATATGGAATCATTATTTTCGGAATTGTCAAACTACAATTCAACCACGAAGAAACAGCTCCCAAACGGTTATGATAGAAGATCTATAAATACCAAGTTCTATCAATTGGAAGAGGCCCCCTTGACAATGAAAATGTAAACTTTTATTATCTTTACTTTTTTGTACTTTATTTTTCCTTAGTTATAAGTTTCCGATTCATGTTATCAACTAAATCTCGACACATATCTATATCCCGAATGTTTTGTTGTTGATTCAATATTGGTGTGCATCTCTATCATGGGTGTCGCACTGTCGATTAAATTTTGGTGCCATATATTTGCACATTCTTGAGCTTTGTCATCGATTAAATTCTAACATAGTTCGTACATGTGTATTACTGTGAAAATGGCTGTATTTTCAAGCCTTGTTGTTGATTGAATTTCGCCATGATTTGTATGTACAATTTGGTTTGAAATTTGAAACAAAGATTTGTAGTTATTTCTTGTCCGCCTGGATATTTCTTATTCGGAGTTGCCATATAACCCATCTCTTCTCATCAAAAGCTAAAGAATAACCTTCAAAAAGATGTTTCGTTGTGGAGTAGATTCCAATGAAATAGATATGAAGTCGCTACTTTTCTTTTGGATGATTTTGAGATAAAAGTATCAAAGGAAGATTAAAAGAGGAGATGACTTTTAAAAGGGTTCTCATAAATATAACCTAAACTTGCATGTCAATCTAGCGAAGAGTGAAATTAATTGGTTTTTTACTTTCAACCTCCCCCCTTCCCAAAACAAGTTAAAAATAGCAAACAAGTTGTTCAGTTTATCCCAACACATTGGAATTCCACCCAACAAAACTATTCAACAATAAAAAAAAAAAAAATACTTGCTATAGTTTGTCTACATCAAAATTCCAAGCAAATTTATTAAACCAAAAATTTCTATTGCGAATTGATTGCAAATCAGCTAAACACGTTTTACAAAAAGACGTATTAAACATTGCATCAAAATAGATTTTTGCTAGATGGCAAGCCATACTTTTAGTATTTGATTTTGATATTGAATTTATAAATGGTTCTTCAAATTCATTACCTGATTTTCTCACAAAAGAATTTTTATAGGGAATACTATTATACTAAGACCCAAAAAAGACAAAGATAACGGCAAAGCCATTGCCGAAACTTCCAATACACCACCAAAGCCAAAAGAGTTGACACCAATCAAGTCATGGCTTCAGATGGTAGAAAATCAATCATTCTTACAACAACATTCAATACCAAATACCTCTCAACATCTAATAACAAATACCCCTCCAAAAGAAGAATCCATACCAGCTCTAGCTTAGCTAGCTACCATACTACCCAAAGAAACATTGGAAATCTTATCTTAATTTTGGGCAAGATTCAGAAGTTTTATCAAAATATCTTGTCGGAACAATGCCTTATTTGATACAATTGAGATATGCCCTTGTATCAAAGAGTGTTGTTGTTTCAAGAATATTCATTGTTGATTTTTATCATTATAATCCATTTCCTAGAGGTTATTTCTATTAATAACATAAGGAAGACTAGGTCAGAAGTATAAAAAAGTATTAGTGATTTCATTTTGATCTTCTAATTTTGCTTTTCCTTTTATAACAAGAGATTTTATATAAGATATTTCTTGCTTCATTTCTAATTGTGTCACTTTCAAGGCCTGTATTTCTAATTTTTTTTGCTTTATTTCGTTTTGGAGATCATTAATATTTTTTTTTTGGTAAAGGTAAGAATATAATGATAAGCTTAGGACAAACGTACACAAACGGCACCAAAACTTACACTCTCAATGCGAACAAAAGAGTGGAAGGGAGCCGCGCAAAAGCCTCAAGAGGCAAGGACAGAAAGAGCGCAAACAACAGACACAACACAACCACCATATTCAGCCACCAGACCTCCATGGACGCCTTTGTGAATCCTTAATATTTATTGGCCTAGAATGGGTTTTTTTTTTTTTTTTTCTATTTAGAATGTCTTTTAGATTGTAGGAAATATCAGATTTACTATTAATATTCATTGAAGATTGTAGTCTATCTAAGTATTCTTTTTTTGCTTCTCGGTCGGTTATTTTATCGGTAGTGCGAGGATGAATTCTTCTTCTTTTGTTAACATGTTTATTTCAGGGATAGGTTTTTTTGGAGAGGCGTATTCTTATTCTGATTCTGAAGAGGTTTCTATTTCATTTATTTGAAGACCTTATTCTTCAAGAAGTTCATTAGAAGAAGTATCAACAGTTTTTATAAAGATGTTGTTTAATTGGTATAAAGTATTATCATCTAGAGATAGTTCATTCAATCTTTTATTAATTCCATCTTCCTTTGATGAGACCGGACTTCACGTAATAGTTCGACTATATGAATTATCTGTTAATGATACTAACCATGAAACAACAAGTGGTTGTAAAACCTACTTGCTTAGAATATCTAGATATATGTCCCAAATGTGAACTGGTTTGCATTCGATGGTGTGTGAGGAATCAAATTTGTGTTCTGCACCTCATCTGCCTGTGTTCCTCACCCACTAAACCAATCCCATAAAGGCATATATTAGGCAACCGAAGTTCCCTAACTTATATATCTAGATTACGTGCTCTAATATTCGGTCAAAATGGTCAACACTAGCTAGTTTGCTTTCCCAAAATAATTTTGAAGCAGCCAAATCTCAAAAGGGTTATATCTTTATCTATCTTTATGTCCAATCATATCTCTTATTGATAGGTTACAAGATGGATATTACCTACATGCAAATTTATATATATGTATGTATATATATATATATATATATATATATGTATGTATGTATGTATATACATACATATATGTATGTATATAGTGAAATTAATAGTTGCCATCCACCGATAAGACTGGTTGAGGAAGGGATGGAGGAAAATTTGTCGTATCTTGAAATGACGCATCATTTTTATCTTCACTGCTTCTGTCAATTTCGTCAAGGCCTGGTCCGCGCTTTAGTTTACTTTTACTCCTTAGGTATTTCCTAGATTTTGCTCACTTCAATAAAGAAAAGCTTTGCCTTTGCGTCCCTCCCTCACGTGCAAGCCCAATGCATGAATGTTCCCCCTCGAAGGTCTCGTTTCCTTTCCATGCTATCGTGCAATAAAGAGGGTCCAAAATTCACCAAATTGTCGAATAGGAAAAAGCCACTCCCATAGTGTTAAAAAAATTACAAAAATTGATCAAAAAGCAAACTTTAGGTTGAAATTTAATGATGAGCATTTACTTTACTTTCTAGAACTTTAAACTTTGTGCAGAATGGAATTTTTTTATCCTCATAATATTACGTTATACTTGAGGCTGCAAGATTCCAATCGTTGGATTAGATAGGCACCACATTGATTCTAGAAACATGACCGTTTCCTCAATTTGGGTCTATGCTCTTTTAACGGCAATAGGCTTTACTTTTTAGTTTTTTCATCTTTGTATGGACGTGGTCCTTTGCTCGCAAGGTTTGACCTTTGTTGTCGAAAAGCTCATGGATGCTCCCGTGCCCCAACTTCTGAATTTTTTTTCACGGGATATTCAAAAAGTCGGCACATAGATAAAATAGTGCATTTTTTATTTCTAGAGTTTCTAGTATAACTAGCAACCTATTTGTGAGCCTATTCTATTTGAATCAACTGTTAAAATTACCATTTATTTGGGAAGAATTTTGTCCCAAGATCCACTGGAGGCTTTTGCCATCTCAACATAACGCATTTCTAAAGAATCGAGAAATACACAAATCTCATTTTGTTTTCCCATTATCGCTTTTTATATTATTTATTTAATGACCTAACTATTTATCTCAACTCAAACACTCTCAGCCGTGTGTACTCTTGCATGGGTCTAGTCCCAATCGTTCATTCCGGAATTGCATGGGATGCTGGTGGCCCTTGAAGCTCCATTTTCCCGCGCGTGCTCGCCAACGCTTTGTGGTGTTGTTCTATTAAACCCTAAAAATTATCGTGTCTAAGAAAGCAGTCAAAAAAATCTGTCTGATCTACTCAACATATTACGTGAATGCGTATAGAGTCGTCTTTGTGTCAAATCAAATACATTGTCCTCCTCAATAATTCCCTATTCTCTCTCTCTCTCTCTCTCTCTCTCTCTCCCCCATCCCTCCCTCTTCACCAAGCATGTAGCAGAAAGAGTTGCGAGATTTTATTCGAAGAGCTCTCTCTCTTTCTCTCTCTCTCTCTCTCTCTCTCTCTCTCTCATACCATAACCTCGTTGCCATCACCCCCTCTCCACCGTTCATGCTCACTCACTTCTTCCGTTTCCTTTCCTCTCTCTCCCGATGACGCCATCTTTATCCTACCTTTTGACGGCGCAGGTGATCCTTTTAGCCTTTTCATCCTCAGTTTTCTTGCTCTTCTCTTCGCTGCAACAATTATCTGAGCTCTCAAACCCAATATTATCTTAGTTTGAAGGTTAACAGGCTCAAGCGCAAGTCCGAGAGAGTGAAAAAGGGCCAAAAGAGAACATGGTAATGGAGATCATCAACAAAGTATGGACGATATTGATGCAGTTGATTTGGAAAGTGGTGAGACGTGAAGATCTGAAACTTGGAGATCATGTTTATAGATATGGTTTATATGGCTTATACAGCCATCACGGTGAGTCCTCATCATCTTCCTGATTTTGCGCTTCTTTTTCTCGCCTTTCTTTTTGCTCCTGGGCCAATCACTTTGCTCTCCACTCCACCGCACTCCTCTCCCAAGAAAACGTAATAACACAAAAGAATCAAGAAAAACACCGATCTACTCCATTTCCAACAACGTCTAGAAGCCTCAGCAGAATATAAAATATTTCCAGCAACAGTTCGTCTATATAGAAATCACCAGAGAAAAAAAAAATGACTACAGAGATTGTACTCGTAGCAAATCCGGGGATGAAGCACAGCCGAACTCAGGTCACTTTCGAGCTCTGTCACTGTTGAGCTTGATCCATTCCCCGTTATCACTCTCCTCTCATATTTCTTCTTTTATTTCAAAGCAATTCCTGTCTGAGTTCAGTCAAACATGCCATCTCGCCAAAGAAAAAGGCATGAAAGGCTTAAAAATATGGAAACCCTAGATTCTTGGCGGGGAGAGAGAGACAGAATATTCGCACCATTTTGGCTTTCCAGCACCAACCAATCAACAGTAAAAGTGTGTTACTCCTCCGCCACAAGATATTAGTAAACGACAACTTGTTTGAACTGGTCCGATCAGGAAGCACTTTCTCATGAAATTAGTATGGTGCTTTTCCACTCACACGAAATGAGACTCTGAAGATTACACCAAGTAAAAAGAAACTGATATGGCTGCAAAGATGTATATCAATGAGCTATATTTTGATAGAATAGGGAAATGGTGGCATAAAGAGTTGAAAGCAAAAAAGTTATACAGAGTGAGAATGAAATGGAAAGACTGTATCAACTGATTTTGTAGGCCAGACTCAAACTAATTACTGATGCAGAGCAAAAGCAAACATAGAAATAATGCTCACTTAAATGATTTCGGTTATAGCATGTACTTGGTTGGACCTTCACTTATGTGGGTATCTATCAAAAAGAAGTCTCTTACGACTTTGACATATTAAGATTAAGTACAACAGATCTAATCAGTCAAAGAGATTAGAGCAACATGGCCGCCAAGAAGCTCAACAACACCAAAGTCCAAACTTGCTCTGTTCCTCAGGGCTTACTGGGGAAAATGATGTTCTAGATTCTGTTCTCGCTTTTAGTGCGTGGAATTTCTGTATCTTTCCTTTATCGAGAGTTGGAGTGAGAATTCTAGAGCTAAGCTAGAACTACAACAGATTTTACTTCTTTTTTAACTTGCTAAACAAAATATCAGAAATTTATGTAGATTAACACTTCTCGGTCAAGATCAGCCTACATGTTGAGTTAAGTTCGAGCCAAAATCGTCCCTAACCAAAAGTTCATCTTAATATTTTTTGGATTAAAATTGATTCTTTACAGTGTTCCACACGTGCATATATGATAGGAATTTACGTTGGCAAAGGCCATGTGATTCACTTCACCCGAACACAAAGCAAAATGGCCATATTCCCATCATTGTCCAAGACTAGCTGCAAGCAAGAAATTTTGCCTCCCTGCCCAGAATGTGGATACCAGGAGACCACTAAGCGTGGAGTTGTCAAAACTTGTCTCGGTTGCTTCCAGTGGGATGGCAAAAAACTCCGATCCCTTCAAAGGCGAGGAACTCACACTATGTTAGTCAATATTAAATCGCCCCATCAAGTTGTCAATACGGCTTGCAAGCTTCATGCGAGCAATGCTTTTGGCAACTACAACCTCATCAACAACAACTGCGAGCATTTCGCCACATTTTGCTGGACTGACGTTCGTGCAAGTAAACAGACGGCATTCCTCAGTGGATGTGAGCGGACTTTTAAGGAAGCCAGAGATCGGACCGTGAAGTTGCTGCAGAGAAACTGAATTCCAGTGATCAAACCTTCCTCCAATATTGTATTGTCCGTCTGTGTGTTGTTGTAATATCTGTTTCAAGGCATTATAATTGGGACTGGAATGGCGGCGACAGACACGCACACACGTGCACAAGAAAGAAATTTTTGTGAAAAGAAAAGTGCGCTCAACTTATCATGTTTATGTTGAGATGCATGTATAAATTAGTGGCAAGTGGATGTTCAATGTCTGGAAATATGATCAGTTATTTGTCGGCCTTCGGTGTTCCTTATGAGCATAGGCCAACGGTCCTCCTAGTTAAATATGCCGAGAGAAGGCAATAGCTGATGCTGACGGAATCTCACATTCTCATATCACTTCGCTAATTACGATATTTGGGGAAAGAAGGAAATGTTTCGGAAGGTTCGACATGAAATTGATCTACCAATGACGACGGGGTAAAAGTTTTGGTACAGTTCAAAAACGACTTGCGGGTTAACAAGTGTCTAGAAAGCATTCTTCAAATAATTCCGAGTCCATTTTGTATTTCATTTTTCTGGATGTTTAGCTCCGTTTTTTTTTTTCCTTTTACTGGGAAAGAACAGCTCAGCGTGGACTGATACTATAGAAAACGTGGAGAAACGTAGCGAATGACCATATATGAATGTATGTACTGCAGTATACTTTTGCTTGTGACAGTTAAAATATATCTTGAGTTTCAGCCCATTGGACAGACACCCGGTCCGAATAAAATGTTTCTTGATTGTGGAAACTGAAAAGAAAGAAAGATGGGCATATTATTTCTCTTCCGGAGTTGGTCAAGTAGATTTGTGCAAGAGAAAGAAAAGGATAGTCCAAGATGTTGACCGAATCTCACTTTAAATTTGCTTCCTTATCCAGTACGTACGCGTGGCTTATCTTTAAGGATTTAGTGCACTTCTCTTCTCCAGGCGATGATTATTTAAATCTAAGGGTTTGTTTTTCGTGTGTTATTCTTGCATATAATAGATATAACACTGTGGATTAAAGAGAGAATATATATTGCAAGTAACACTGTGGATTAAAGAGAGAACAGTAGAGCCTTGAAGCGCCGTTTAATATGCGAGTGCTTCGTTTGACTTTTTTTATGAAGAAATATTGAAGCCCCGTTCATGAGTGCTCGGCTGTGAGTTTCTCCATTGGTTTCGTTTGTGCAATCACACCAAGAAGTTTTTAGTGTTAAAAGTCAATTAAATTCTTTTGGTAAGAATTTGTGTATAATTTCTTCAGGAGATTGAAAGATTATTTAGCGATGAATTGTTGGGCTAAACATCACATACATTATTGGATATAATTGGGGCTTGGGAAACACAAAGTGTTTGAGTGACTTAAGTTTGGTTATAATATCCGTGTATCACTTGATTTATAGTAGAATTCGTCATTGCTCTCCTTATGGATGTAGGTCAGTATGATTAAATCACGTAAATTTGGTGTCCAATCTATTTTCTTGTTCTAATTTTATTGTTCAATCGCTCAATTTCCTCAACAATTGGTGTCAAAGTTAAGCTTTGCTAAGTTGAAGTGAATCGCTGGCGATAGAAGAAGGAAAGGTGAGAATTGATAGATTTGATGGGAAAGACTTTAGTTTCTAGAAGATGCAAATTGAGGATTATCTCTATCGGATGAAACTATACTTGCCCTTGTCTGAGGAGAAGCCAGAGACGATGAAGCAAGCTGACTGGGAATTGCTAGATAGATAAGCTTTGGGTGTTATTCCATTGACGTTAACTTGTAACTTCACGTTTAACATCATAAAAAAGAGCACCACTACTAGTTTGATGAAAGCCTTATCAAATATGTACGAGAAGCCTTATGTGATCAAAAAGGTCTATTTGATAGGAGTTTTAATTTGAAGATAAATGAAGATGTGTCAATTGCATATCATAGTAAGGAATTCAATGTGATTGTTAGTCAATTGAGTTCAGTTGACATTGACTTTGAATATAAGATACGTGCTTTGATTCTGTTATCTTCATTACTTGATGGTTAGAATATATAACCGCTATTAACAATTCCTCTATATCAATAAGCTTGATGTTTGATGGAATTCGAGATTCAATTTTGAGCAAGGACATCCATAGAATTTGTATCTATTGCTTTAATTGGTGAAAATAGAGTGAGATCTAGTACATATGTTAGTGACAGTTGTACAAACATAAACAATCGTGGTCACTATAGGATTAGTGATGTTGTCTATTAGAGTGGTGGCAAGAGGGGGTATTTTAAAAGAAATTGCCTTAAGCTAAAAAAACAAGAAGGTAAGGAACTTATAATTGAGACTGTAAATGATGTTGCAGCTGTTGCTAAAAAAATTTGAACTGTGCTAATTTTATTTTGTCTGTCACTAATTATTCATCATTTGATGGATGGATTATGAACACTAGTTGTTTGTTTCATGCTACACCAAATAAAAACCGACTTATTAATTATCAATGCCTAGATAATAGTAAAGTACAATTGGGGAACAGCATGGAATATGATATTTTAGATGTTGGTGATATTAGAATCAAAATGTTGGACAGTATCGTGAGAATATTGACTGGAGTAAAACATGTTCCAAAGTTCAAGAACTTAATTTTCTTAAGTGTCATGGATTCGGCTAGGTGTTGGTACGGATGAGCATGTTGGACCGCCCAAACCGAGAATCACCCGGATTGGATTGGATTGTCAGTTGGTCCAATTCCCGGATGGATCTATCGATTCCCGATTCCATAAAAATGGAAACAATGATTGTCGATCTAATTCTCAATTCGGGGGAACTGGACGGGATCAACTCTTTTAATATATATATATATATATATATATATATATATATATATATTAATTTCTTTAAAATAGTAATAAACCCTCAAAATAGTAACAACTCTAGTAATTTTTTTTTTTTTACTAGGTGGTCGATTCCATGCTATTTGTCTGGTTGATTCCCAATCCTAAGATTGTCCGGTTTGATTCTCGATCCCAAAAATTGGGAACCGGTCTTCTTGATCTAGTTCTCGGTTTTTAGGTGGAACTAAATCCGACCAGGAACCGATCATCTCTAGATGTTGGTATTTTTCAAAATGTGGAGTTCTGAAAATTGTTCTAAGTGTTTTGATAATAATGAAAGGAATCAAGCATAGTGGCTTGTGTGAGCTTCAAAGTGAGACTGACAAATTTCGCCGTGGAGACATCGATTGCATCTATTCAAGAGTCTGAATTATGGCAAAGCCAAAATAAATGACTTTAGCCCTATAAAAAAAAAAAACTGATTCTTGAATCCCTTTCACACTCATGTCACGTCGAGGTACTGCAGAAGAAAAAACTGCAAAATCTGATCTAATTTATCATAATCGATTAATTAACATGTTGGTTAACCGTATTCTGAAACACAGAAAAAAAAATCATTGGCTTATCAAATTATCTATCTAGTCATGAAAAAGATTCAACAAAAGACAGAAACAAATCCACTATCCATTTTACGTCAAGTAGTACGTGGAGTAACTCCTGATATAGCAGTATTATGTGGTTATGTTGCTAACAAATTGAATGTATGCATGTGTTGTAATTTAGATCAATGGCGGAGAGTGTGAATCAGTACAACTGTTAAAAAAAAAAATGGAAATTGTAAAGTTAATTGATGGGAATGTCCATAGGTTGTTGCGGTTTCCTTCAAAGAAGAGTGCTAAATTTATGCTAATAGTTGTTGATGATTGCTCGATAAAAACATTAGTGTTTGTATTTAGGCAAAAGTTTGATGTTATTATCAAGATTAGGCAATTGAGAGTTTTGATCGAAAAAAAAAAAGATTCGTAAAAAAATTATGCATGTACAAACTAATAGTAGCATTGAGTTTTACTCGTGGAGTTTTGCTTGAAGCTATAAATTAAATTCTGCATGAAAGAAGATATAATGAAACAATGCACTAATGCCTATGAACCATAACATGTTGCGAAATTGATAAACAAAACATCATTAGAGATGACCCATAAAATGCTCTTTAGTGTTGGTATGGCTAGGAAATTCCTAATAGATACGTTTGGTATATCGAGCTACCTAATAAATAAATCCCATCAACTATGATTGGATGTCAAACTCCTAAAGTGTGGTCAGATAATGTTGCTAATTATTCAGTTCTTAGAATATTTGATTGTCCATGTAATGTTGGAGTTGGTGATGGTAAGTTGGATGAAATGGTACAAAAGTGCATGTTTCTAGCTTATGTGCAAGATGAGCGGGACTCTTGGTCATGATGTCTGGAATTAAATACACTTGTTATTAGTAGAGAAGTTATTTTTGATGAATCTCTCGTATTTTTTGCTAGGAGTGATTATAATAGTGTTTATATGGATCTAAACGATGTTCAGCTTGAGGTGAAGTTGTAACCAGAAAAATTCCCAAGATAGCGGGTGCTAGCATAATAATCGACATAACTAGTGCGTGTAGCGAGATGAAACTTGTAGAACTAGTGGTTTTTATAACCGCTGATATTGACAAGTGTGTTTATCTCTTAACGAGTATGAATGCAATAATTGTTTTGCTTTATCTGTGATAGAAGAGATTGTGTTGAAAAATCTTTGCGGAGTAGTTAAAAGCGAATATTCACTTGCTACTCTAATGAGATCCTCAATTATGATGAAATTCAAGCACGGCTTAGACTTGAAAAATATCTGTAACAGTTGAGCCAATTAGGAGCTGCAGGAGAGTAGCAGTAGGGTTCGAATTTTTAGCGAAGCAATTGTGAGTTGATTCAAACATTTAGCCAATATGGAAATTGTTAAAATATGTCTTGAATTTGAACCCCGTTAAATAAAAACTCGATCGTAATAAAATGTTTCTTGATCATGGAAATTGAAAAGAAAGATAGATGGGCACGTTATCTCTCTACCGGAGTTGGTCAAGTCATAAAAGAAAAGTAAAGTAGATTTGTAGTAGAGAAAGAAGAGGAAAGTCTAAGATCTTGATCGAATCTCACTTTAAATTTGCTTCCTTATCCGGTACGTACGTGTGGCTTATCTTTAAGGATTGGTGCAGTTCATTTCTCCAGGCAATGATTATTTAAATCTAATTAGAGGTTTGTTTTTCATATGCTATGCTTGCGGGTAGGCCGCACACACATACATACATACATACATACATACATAAATACATACATACATACATATATATATAGAGAGAGAGAGACACACACACACACACACACACACACACACATATATATATATATATATATATATATATATTGTAAGTAACACCGTCAATTAACGAGAGAACAATAGAGCCTTGAAGCATTGTTTACTGTGCGAGTGCTTGGTCCGCCATGTTGACGAAGAAATATTGAAGCGTAGTTCACTGGTGCTTGACCGTGAGTTTCTTCGTTTGTTTCTTTCTTGCAATTACACCAAGAAATTTTTAATGTTGAAGTCAATTAAATTCTTGTGATAAGGATTATTTTGTGTGATTGAAAGATTATTTGTGTACAAATATTGTATTATTATTTGCTTTCCACAATAGTGACATTAGCTTATATCTCATTATTTCTTAGAGTGAGAGAAGCTCCCTCGCATTTGGCTATCATTCATTAATTACATGTGTGCATTAAGATTTAAAGCTTATGTCTACTTTCAAGAAATGTTTGGTAGAGGGAACTCACAACAAAACAATGCCACATTTTCTAAAGATCGAGGAAGAAGAAACGATCTATAAAGAGAACAAGTCATTTGAAAGAAGAAGGAAATCTTTAAAATTACATCCAGTACAAATGACACAAAATTTATCATTTTTTACGTTAAATAACTAGAATCAAATTCTATGCTCCGGAAAAGGAGGGAGATCAGGAGATTTCCTACGTGAGGTCATCAAATAAATTAGTTAGTCGGGCAGGATTCAAATAGCAGCACGTGTACTAATTTTTCAATCATTTTTCTTCGCTTAAGAACCATTTGCAACGAAATGATATTTTTGCAAAAGTTCGAATAGAAGTATATAATTCCAGAATCCAAAATTGCTCATTTTCGTCTGTAAAATTTTCTAAGGAGGGTAGGTCATGGAAATACAAATATATATCTTATTTTCATCAAATGAATGGATATACATTTTTTAAGTAATTTTTATACGAGAATGCGTCATGTTTCTGATTGGTCCCTCATTAGTATTATTATATTTCTTTTTCATCTGAAAGAGGCAAACGAAGGAAGCTTCTGTTCCTGTTCATTATAGGTTATAGGTTGGGCCCCACGCACTTATTCTTCATCCGAAGTCAGTGGACAATTTTTTTTTTTTATATAAGCTTTTGGCTGTCAAATTGGCAAATCATATTGTTCGCGTGTTGCAATTTTCTTGGTCATGTCCCTTTCTGTACACCATGGGCACGTGGTGGGTGCTAATGATGGGAGAGATTTCCGATGTTGATTTTATAGGCTTAAAAGTATTTAGGGTCGAGACTTTTTAAGCTAAGTTTGGCATCTTGCCAAATAATAACAATTTATGTTCTTTTTTATTTTTATTTTGGGGAGTAGATTTATAACAGAAATTTATTTGATAAAATTTTTATTCTCAAGAATAAATTTTTATTTTTTTGTTCCCGAAAGAAGATTTGGAATAAGATCGAAAAGTAAAAGAATATTAATTATTTGTTCCTGAAAACAATTCCTAAATCAAACTGATCCGACTTTTCTATCTTCTCTTCTTTCTTCTTATTCTTCTTCCCCCTCTCTTTTTCTTCAACCATCACCGCTATCCATCGCCGTCGGTTGCCAACAACCGGTCCGGCCAGCTTGCCGAAGGCTCACCATGCTAGGGTGAGGCTTAGCCAACTCACCGGAGGCGTGCCCAACTACTGAGGCTCGCCGATGGCCAGGCAAGGTCGAGCCCCGTTGGCAGCTAGGCGAGCTCGAAATAGATGATAAAACTCCAAATCGCTGCATTTGTCAACTATTATATGTTATCTAATTTAGTAATTTAATAGTAAAATAAAATGAAAATTAACAAAAGGTAAATTTATCATAAGTATACTAGTTTTATTTTTATTTTTTTATAATAAAATAATTAATTTAGTGTAAAATTGTTATAAATGTACCAATTTAAAGTCTTTTGTAGTATTAACCACATATTAAACTTGTGCAAGGATTCCACTTGAAGAAGGTGATACCATGTAATGCGAAAATACATGGAAGCTAGGAGTAATTGCCACTTCGACCAAAAGTTAAATCACACGCAAAGGTCGAACCCTACCCAAGACACACCGGTCAATAAGTTAAAGATATCCATGACCAAAAATAAGAAAATAACTTAAAGATATCGATTTTTTTTTAACGAAATTATATCCTCAGGGGCTTGCACGCGCGTTGTTGTGTCGGGGAAATAATTGAATGTGGGCATCCCAAGATCCTGGAAAGTGGGACAAAGATGGAAGGATACTCTCTATTATTTTGACAATGTGTGCACGCAGGCAGCAAGTGGAGATGAAAAATTGGATACTCTCTCTATTATTTTAAGAGCGAAGAGAGAACTGAGTGGGGCACTTTCCCTCCCTTTCGGCAGGAGAAAGGGTACCGAATGACCCACGTCGACTTTGACTACAGTGTCTGGCAGAAGAATTTGGGATTTCCCTTTATTCATTTATCTATCTTTTCCCGGTACTTTCTCTTTTCTTCTTTCTTTTTACCCCTTTTTTTGTCCTTTCTTTTGAATGATCATCATGTGACAACATTTCCGATACCCACAACACAAAATCCTTTTACCGAAGGCCCCACCTCTCTCTCTCTCTCTCTCTCTCTCTCCATGAGCAGTAATACGATAAAACACTTTACCATCAATCCACGCCTGTGATTTATCTTCTCGTAATTCTATTGCAACAAATGATTCTTCTTTTACGTGAAAATGGTCCATATCTATAATTGTGATTTTAAATATGGATAATTCTCCAATATTTTGTTTATTCACAACAAAATATTTTTTCTATAAGGCAATAAAAAGTAAATTATGCTTATTTGAATAGAGATACTATTTCACCAATCGAGTCATAGGTATCTAACATATTAGAGACATGTTTTCCAATATTTATGAGAAAGGCCTCTCTCTCCCCCACATGCATGCAAAAATACAGAGAGAGAGAGAGAGAGAGAGAGAGAGAGAGTCCTTATTTTTTTCTCTCCTTGTTCTCTTTTTCCACACCCGCCACCATCGATCGAGAGAGAGAGAGAGAGTCCTTATTTTTTTTTTCTCTCCTTGTTCTCTTTTTCCACACTCGCCACCATCGCTGCACGGTGTTTTCTTCACTGGAGTGCATGTGAACAGCATCCCCCAATGATAATTCCGCATGCCTCTGATTGTTTCATTTCCTAGATTTTTCCATACGTTCGAACGTTGAGTGGGGCTCCAACTGCTCACTAGGAGACTCTCTTACACTTTGGGGCTGGGGGAGGGGATTTCGGCCCAATCATAGTGGCTCAAACTTTTAAAATGAGGCATGAACGGGCCACAAGCCCGACATGGTCCAATGAAGAAAATCAACTGGCCTAGCTAGCCCATACACACAATTCTTTCTGGCCTAGCCAATCCAATAGACTCGTGCTCATGACGCCCATGAAACGCAGGATCAGCTACCTTCCATTTTGCAGGAAAACTAACTTATTTTTGCTCAGCTAAAATATGTAAATTCACAAGTGTATGCATATTCTTCTTAGTATCACTTTAGCATAAAGCAATTATCGACAGTGCATGTTTCAAGGAAATGCCATGGCCGGTACATATCTAGATGAAGAATAAATTTCCCCCAACTTGTATGGATATGGGTGGCTACTGCTAGGGCTTATCTTGACGAGATGGGGGACTTGTACAACCTTACCCCATACCAAATCGCCCCAAGAGGTGGCAAACAAAAGCTTGCAAGATGAGGGCAAGGGTTTTGGTGAATACGACCTGATCAATAATAACTCTGAACATTTTGCCTTGTTTTGTCAGACCAATGTTTGGGCAAGCGTACAGACAACATTGGTCAGTGCTTGTGAGCAGATGATCAATGAAGTTGGAAAATGGGCCACTGCAGATGAATCAGGTTCAAGTGACCCTAAAATCCCACTAATCTTGCCTTCCCTATCTGTTTCTTTACTAGCAATAGTTATTGTCTGTCGTCGAGAAGTGAAAGGAATGAAGCTTTAGCTTTTCATTTCCAATTTTGGAGTGGAATGGACGACGAGAGACATGCACATGTGCACAGAGGAAGAATTTCTCACATTCCCGTTAACTCATTTTGGTGCATATACGAGATGCATTTTTTCCATGTTGGTCCATTTCGGAAAAACAAGACAACGGAGAAAACACACTAGACCATCAGAACAAGTTTCTTCCAAAAGTACCCAAACTTTTTAGCTTAGCAGTGATCTCTCTGTCTCTCTTGATAATATTGTCATTAATTTTGTTTTTTCCTCTTTTGGCCATCATTGTCATCTACTTCTCTGAGTATATTCACATTCACACAGGCCGCCGCAACATCAGTATTCCAATGATCAAACATGAAACGATGCCCGATCCTTTGCCGCGTTCAACGATGTTGAGTGCCTTCTTTCTGAGTAGCGACGATGATGGGATACGTAGGCCTTCACGATATATATATATATATATATATATATATATATATATATATAAATTTTGGACAGCTTTGGAGGCTTTCCTTTCACTAGGACTGGACGAGGAATGTCTTTCTCTGCAGGAGTATTATATAGGAAAGTCGCAGGTGGGGATGGCATTGTTAATGATGAGAACCTTTCGAAATCAGATCCTGACCACCCATATTCAATGAGGAAAAAATATTAAATGTTTTAAATTTATTATACTTATGCAATTCAATCATAAGTCTTTTAATTGCGTTAATTTAATCATAACTATTTTTACATTTTACCAATTGAGTTCATCGAGATAGAGTTTAGTCGAAAATTACTATGGTGGACATCAGCCGTCCTGCATGACACCGCCGGCACTAATGTAGATATTTTTAATAGTTTTAGAATTTTTATTTTTTCCTTCCTTTTTTTTAGACCGAGGGTGCACTAGCCGGACCTTGCTGGCCACAATGCCCTCACCTAGCGTAGATCTGGCAAGTGCCACCATGCCCTCACCAGCCATAGTGAGGGCCCATGGGCCCTCACCTAGTGATTGACAAGAGGGTGCAAGAGCGTTGGGGCCCTCACCCAAAGCCAACGATGGCTACAATGTCCTCACCCATGCCTAGCAAGGGGGTCTTGGCCATCGGCAAATAAAAAGTAGGGTAAAGAAATGAAAGAAAAAGATAAAAAAATCATAAAAATTTTAAAATATTATTAAAATATTCACGTAAGTGCCAACGATCTCATATAAGATAGTCGGCATCAATGTTAATAATTTCAGATCAAAATTAGCCTTAGGAACTCAATTGGAAAATTATGAATATGTTTAAAATTAAATTGGTACAATTGAAATGTTTAGAACTAAATTGGCACAAATGCAATAAGTTTATAACTTCTTCAATACTATTTCCATATTTAATAATGTTTGGTCCCATCAGGATGTCTTTTGTAGTTATAGTTTTTATGGCCAAGGTTTGAGTGTTTGGAGTCCCCAGCGTGCATATGGTTCTATAATATCGACCAAAAAAGATATGGTTCTATAATAATTTCCTAAATCCTTTTATACGTTGATGTCATTTACATTTTGATGGCCGGTACAGGCTCTCTTTTATTTGGTTAGCCTAAAGGAGCAGCCAAACACGAAGTTGAACTGAAAGGTTTATGATATGGTGGCGGCTAGGGCCAAATTTTGAACATCATGCATGGACGGGCTAGTCCAACGTAGACCAACATGCAAATCCAAATGGCCGAGCTAGTTCACACATAAGTTCTTTAATGGACCCATGGACATGACACGTGCTCATTCATGATGAAGTGAGATGTGCAGTACCCAACGGACACCCAAAAGTGCAACAACAATCCTCATCAGATCCACATCATGAGGAGTTATTGCCTCTACAGCTCAACTGTCTTCCTTTCTGCCATAGCCAGCTCTCTTCGCTCTACGAAGTTACAATATCTAATGCTTCGCGTCAATAGTATCGCACTATTGTACAGAGCAATTATTGGCAAAGCCTGTTAAGAATTGCCAGGCCGGATACAGATCGAGAAAAGGTGTACAATGTTTCTCCAAGAATTCGACAGTTCTTGTCTAGATGGCCCGGCAACATCCAAACCATTCTCCACGTGGACCGTGGGGACTCTCTATATTCATTGAACCTTTCCTGTGACTGATCCCACTTGGCAAACTTTCTCGGCCACGGCCGCTCGTCCTTCTTCGAATATCGCCCTTCCAACTGCAAGTTTATGGTTCTTGTCAATTTCCTTTTTAAAGATGAGGCTTGATCCATTCCACCGAAATTTGCTAATCAGTTGGATGATTTGCATCATATGCTCACATCATCGTAAAAAATTCTACTAATACAACCTTGAAGCTACAAACATCGCTCTTCACATACGAATGACCTGTTCAATCAGAACAATGTTATACTCTAACGCAAGTTTGCTAAACACGTCTTCAGGCATTGTCAAACTAAGCCCAATACTAAATGATCTTGGCCAGGATCAGCCCAATCAATTCACAAAGCCCTTTATATTACACGTGGCTATGTACCCAGGCGCTGCATTGCCATTAGTTTCAATAACCTGTGTCTGTCGCGTGTGACCTGCCATCATTTGGACTCTTTCTTGCCAACTCAAAATCTATGAAATCCCTGTATTTATTATACCTATTAAATTAACAATCCATTATTGAAAATCCACTCTCGTCCAAAGAGTGAAATGACAAGCTTATTGAGGAGAAATTGAAATATGTGAACAGAATATTTTGTAAGGAGTTATGTCCTAAAGATTTGAAACTTGACAACCACATGTACATATAAGGTTTCGCATGTAATATCGATTCACCCTTAATTGGCTATCTAGGACATTTCGTGACTTTTTGTCGAAGTGGCATTCGCTCGAGTGCGTAAAAAGTATTGTCTAGAGCTTGCCACCGGAGAATCAAGGATGGCAGAAAATGAGGGACGCCGTTATTGTTTTAGTGATGCCCCCATAATGGCCAACGTTATTACTTTTGGTAGTACGGAAAGTTAGCCAAATTGATGCTCTTTGGTTGAGAAAAACCCTAGAAACTATCAAACCACAAGGCAAATATAGAAATGGGAAGGCCAGTACGTACAATCAAGATCATTCCCACGTATG
This sequence comes from Eucalyptus victrix, assembly GCA_016097545.1. Taxonomy (NCBI): domain Eukaryota; kingdom Viridiplantae; phylum Streptophyta; class Magnoliopsida; order Myrtales; family Myrtaceae; genus Eucalyptus; species Eucalyptus victrix. The sequence continues at coordinate 54,097,805 of CM027842.1, forward strand.
GAGCCTTCCAAAACAGACATAAAATCTCAGTCCCACAAGATGATAAAGTGAAGAAAGTGTCCAATATAAAAATCTCAATCGGGAAATCTTTTGATATGAAGTGGCCATTTACATTTTGATGATCCTAATTGTTTATTGAGCATCATCACTAAAAAGCCGCGCCCGCCAATTCTCATGGTCACCGGGGAGACGTAGCTCTCTGTTTGAGGTTTGAAATTAAGCAACAAAAGGGGAAAAGTTCATTAGAGTGGCTGAACGATTAAGCGTTTGATTTGGAAATAACAGGCATTATGTTTAATAACCAAATCTCCCACTTTGAATAACCTATGTTTATCGTGCATATGTGGATTATTAGTTGATTTGAAAGATTTTGATATTTTGTAAGAAAAAGGATGATGATATCATAAATACCTAAACTCTTGCTCATTTTAATGGGAAAAGTGCCAAAAAAGTCCTAAACTTTTTGGCTTTGTGCCGATTTAGTCCTAAATCTTTTTTTGGTGCCGATTTAGTCCTAAACCTTTTTACGTTGTGCCAATTCAATCCTTTCCGGCCAATTTTGGCCGAATTTTGCTGACTGGACGCCAACTGGCTGACATGGCTTGATCGGCGCCGACGTGTACAATTTTTAATAATATTTTAATATTTTAAAATATTTTTATTATTTATTATTTATTATTTATTTTTTCTCTTTTTATTTTTATTTTTATTCTTTTTCTTTTTTTCTTCTCATCTTCTTCCTCCAGCTGGTCGCCGGAGCTGGGCGACCGGCCAGAGGCAACGGCCGGTGAGGTCAACCTCGCCGGATCTGGCGAGGATCGAGCCTCGCCCATGGCCAGCGAGGCTCGACCTCGCCAGATCCGGCTCGCCACCCAGGCCGTGAGGGGCCTCGCGCCGGGCGGGCGAGGCTCGGCCTTGCTGGATCTGGCGAGGGTCGAGCCTCGCCCATGGTCGGTGAGGGTGAGCCCCGCCAGCTTGGCACGAGGCCAGCTGCCTCGGAGAACCCAGGAATCACAAAACCCCCACCCCCAACGAATCGCCGCCGCGGGAGAAACAGGCAAAAATCCGGGGCCGGAGCCGCGCGACCGAAGACACCTCGAGCTCCCGTAAACCCTAGAGACGACGATGACGACGATGAGCGGAGGAGGGAGGAAATTTCTAGGGCGAGATTGGGATCGGAGAATGGAGCCGGGGAGGAGTCCAGCTGGCCTCGCGCCGAGCTGGCGGGGCTCGCCCTCGCCCGCCATGGGCGAGGCTCGACCCTCGCCAGATCCGACGAGGGCGAGCCTCGCCACCCAGGCCGCGAGGGTGGCCTCGTGCCGGGCGGGCGAGCGAGGCTCGACCTCGCCAGATCCGGCGAGGGCGAGGCTCGCCCGCCCGGCCGGCCTGAGGCCGCCCTCGCGGCCACTAGCGAGGTGGCCAGCGAGGTCTACCTCGCCGGCCGTCGCCTCGGCCGATCGCCAAGCTCCGGCGATCGGCTGGAGGAAGAAGATGAGAAGGAAAAAAGAAAAATAAAAAATAAAAAAAGAAAAGAAAAGAAAAAAAATAAATAATATTTAAAAATATTAAAATATTATTAAAAATTGTACACGCGCGCCGATCAGGTCACGTCAGTCGGCCGGCGTCCAGTCAGCAAAATCCGGCCAAAATTGGCCGGAAAGGACTGAATTGGCACAATATAAAAATGTTTAGGACTAAATCGGCACCAAAAAAAAGTTTAGGACTAAATCGGCACAAAGCCAAAAGGTTTAGGACTTTTTTGGCACTTTTCCCCAATTTAATCAAGTGACAAATTAAGTATCTCCACATTTTAAATTGGGCTAAACAAGGTGCTTCCATTAAGCGAGGCGCTATGTCATGTGATTTTTGCTGATGTGGTACTGTCCAAAAAATGTCAAATTCATTGCAACTCACATTATATTCAATAATGGGTGTGTTTGTTTTGTATAAAATTTCATGATGTGAAAATACTCTCCGGTAAAAATCATTTTGAAGGGAACTGGTTAGTTGTTATTTGTTTGATTAGCGCACCAAAAAATGTGTAACCGCTCGAATCTCATTCTCAATAATGGGTATGGAAAAAGGCCAAGAAATTGGCGTTTGATAAGAGATTTAATATTTTCTGGAAATATGAATTAGAATTCCTTTTCCCAATCTTAAGGGATGGTGGAGAGTCTGGAGACTTGACGAGGGCCCCAAAAGATCTAGACCTGCCATTAACGCATCTGGCATTTGCATCCCCCTCTCTCTCTCTCTCCCGTGTCCCCCATTACAAGAAGCTTGGACTCGAGATTATCCCCTCAGCGACTTCTCTTTCACGTCCTATCTTCCTTGCGAAGATGCCAAAATCATCCTTGTATGCCGTTCTCATCGTCTGCCGCCTGACCTTTTGGCAGAGTCGCTAGTCCTATATTTCCGGATATTATGAGGTCAGGTGAGTAGTCATCTTAGCCTCTTCGTCCTCAAGTTCTTTAAAATTAATATATTGAAAATCCTAAAATTTGTCATGAAAATATGATTGGGTCCTAAAACTTATTATGAAAATATGATCGAAGTTCTAAAACTTATAATAAAAGTACAATTGAGTTCTAAAATTTTCAAAAAACATAATTAATTGAAAGACTTGATTGAATCAATTTGACAAGTTTTAAGATTTGATTGTATAATTTGACAAGTTTTATGATTTGATTACACTTTTTGAAAATTTTACGATTCAATTGTACTTTCATAATAAGTTTTAATATTTAATTACACATTTTTAAAATTTTAGGACTTAATTATATTTTCGTGACAAGTTTTACCACTTTTAATGCATTTATCTCAATTTTTCTTGCTCTCCTCTTCGTTAAAGTAGTTATACGAGAACTCAACCCACATATGGTCAGTCGAGGCATTTTCGGTAGGTAAGAGTATCGGCTCAATCTCCACTTTCAATCTCCATGTCCCTAGGCCAACGGTCCTCCTAGTCAAATTTGCCCCTAGCAGGCAGTAGCTGGTGCCGCCGGATTCTGTTCATTCTCCTTTCACTTCTTTATTCTATTTTGAAAGGAAAATGCAGTGGTGTTTGGCAGGTCCCTGCCAACGTGCCTGATTTTATCGTCAAGAATCCGCCTTATCGTTTTGCGCATGCACATGCCGTATCGTATATATATTTAATGTTTAGCACTATCGTTTTGCATGAAAAGGAAACGTCTTAAGAAAAACAGTGGTAGCTGTTATAGTGGTAAAGGAAAATACTTTGTCGCCAAAACATTATTTTGTGATATCACATCCCTTTCGAGAAACAAATTTAATATTTAGGCTCCGTTTATTTCGCAAAAAATAATTTTCGGAAAAACGTTTTCCAGATTTTCTGGCGTTTGTTACATGAAAAATGAATTCCTTAGGGAAAATATTTTCCACTTTTCAACATTTTCCTCATTTAACCTCTCTTATGTTATGCCTCTACAAATTTTCACTTTCTTCTTCCCTTTCTTCATCTTCTTTTCTTTTTTTATTTGAATTATTTTTTAATTTTCTTTTTCCTTTTTAATTTGAATTATTTTTAATTTTCTTTTTCTTTTCTATTTCTTTTCTTTTCTTTGTTTCTCATCTTCTTCTTTATTGGCTTGTCGTTGACCGTCACCAAGCGAACCTCGAGCTTGTCGATCTCAAGCTCACGCCGTCGATGATTTCAAGGCTCGCCGGTGGCTGGTCACGGGCCATCGCCGTGGCCGACAACCGGCCAAGAAAGAAGGAGATGAAAAGAAAAAGAAAAAAATTAATAATAGATTTTAAAAATTAAAAAAAAATTTAAAAAAATTTCAAAAAAAATGAAAGATCCATTTTAAAAATTAAAATAAATGAAATAGAGTATACGGAGGAAAAGATTTTCCTTACCAAATAGCTTAAAAACATTTTCCACTCATTTTCAGGTTTCATCCAAACACTGGAAAATAATTACATTTTCTTGCAAAATGACTTCCTATAAAATATTTTCCGGAAACGCCACATTTTTTGCGAAATGAACGGAGCCTTAATTTTTAAAATTTCTAGGACTGGATATGTATGTCAATCATCACGAAGATTCAGAATTGATAGCGCGGCAACATATGATCATTGTTTAGCACTCTGGAACTTGAGGTCGAATATTTTTACTAGCTGAGGTCCACATAACTCAACAGAATTGAGTTTTTCCAAGTGAAGGAGAATGACATGAGATGGGATAATAGTTATAGAGAAGATCTTTTACCATATCATCTTATCATTAATAAATTTAGGATTTCGAAGATATTTGTTTTTTTTTTCTTTTTTAAGAATTCATCATTTTAGGGTAGATTATCATTTAGAGTTATTATTTCCTAGTTTGAACATGGTATCTTTAGGTGTTTGTAGTTATAAGTATTGCTTTAACTGCTCCATGTACTACCGTTTTTGATTTTATGCAGAAGTGAATAGACTTATAATTTGTGGAACTACTAACTGATGCTCTTACTCACTTTGTTTTATTATGTCACCTTTTGAAAGCTTGGTGCTCTAAACTCTCTCCGCTGCCAACTTTGGTATCGCAAGTCGTATTTGTGATCTAAGAAAAGGTGCTGGTCTGATCAGCGTTTGATCAGAAGCCAATTTTTTTCTTTATCAATCAATGAATCTTATGTCCTATTAAGTTGGTATGTACTGAATAAAGTCTGCAAGTACAGAAACATAACCAACAAACTAAATAAATGAGAATGCTTATTTACATCCATGGAAATTAATTGTGCCGAAGGTTTGTCAATCTTATGCTATCTCAAGAAAACGTGTCTAGAGAGTAGAGACATACACGAATCGCTTTAAAGAAACTATTTGTATATACATTCGAACAATTTTCGGTCATATTCCGAGTGGTCTAAGGACTTAAAGGATTGGAATAGAGAAATTTTTCTTCCCCCATTTGTAAGGAATATAGTTTTTTTTTTTTTTTCAATGGCTCAACTAGTAATCCCAACTCATGCCCACGAATCACGTCACATCTAGTGTTGTCTAATCTAATTGATAATTCGTATGTATGTATGTATGTATGTATGTATGTATGTATGTATGTATGTATGTATGTGAAGTCATCTTTGAATCTAATTGAATACATTGTCCTCGTAGTGGTACAATAATAGACAATACACTATAGACTGAGGCTTTATGGCTTTGTTTGTTTTGCATAATATGAATGATTTTGAAAACATTTTCTTAAAAATAATCGTTTCCTTTACTTACAAAATAAATGAACGAAAAATGTTTTGATCATCTATAAAAATATTTAGATATGAAATATTTTCATTAACTAATTATTTCAAGCGACACAAATGATTACTTTTTAAGAAAATGCTTTTCAAATTATCTATTTTACGTGAAATAAACAGAGCCTAAATGACCTTTCATGCATCATGTCAACTGGCTAGAGGGTGAAACATTTTTGACTTCTAATGGAGCACCAAGATATATCATTTTCTTCGGCCCCCAGCACAGTGAATCAAGTCTCACTCAACCTCTAAACATTGCAAGTTGGAGAAATGTGGAAACAAAAATAACAGGCACCCCCTTTCTCCTCCTCTTTCCTTTCCACTCCACAAACGGCATTGTGTTGAGTGAATTTTGTGATCTATTAAATCGAATAAAGAATACCACCCCCATCAATCAAAGAATTCAAAAACCAAGGTCCATCTAGAGGATATATTATATATATATATATATGTACAGTATTTGATTTGAGATTAGTCGTGCTAGAATAATAGAAAAGTGAAATCATTGTACGTTAAGAAGTTCATGTGCAGCGTATGTCTTGATCATCAGAATGCAAACCAAAATATCTGTCGACCAATCAAAGTTATATCGAAAAGGCTCACACAACATTACAAAACTCCTGTCTATGTAACTCCCCACAAATCCACGAAACCTCCATATTCTCTCTCTCTCTCTCTCTCTCTCTCTCTCTCTCTCTCACAAAAGAACTAAGTCTTACCAGAAAGAGTAGTAAAAAGAGTCGCCAGACTTCACTTGAAAGAGCTCTCTCTCCCCCTTCCTCCCTCCCTCTCACACACAAACTTGAAGAATCCTTCATGCCATAAATCAGTTCAACCACAAGTCCAAGAGAGTGAAAAGGGTCCATAAGAGAAGATGGTGATGGAGATCTGTTAAATTATTGCTTTAATTTCTAGAAACTTCAAGATAGACTTGAGCTAGAGAATTCAAGGAAAATCCTAGAAGAGTCTATAAAATTATCTCTGTAAATGGCAGAGATATTTGCGTTAGAAAGTCTATTGTTCAAGAAAAAAATTGTAAAAGAAACAACTAGAAGATGGGCCATAAGTCAGTGGAGCACCCTTATAAATAGGAAGGAGGGGGAGTGCAGGAGAACAACAAGGTAAGCAAGCTCCTCCCCTTCCCTTTGTACTATAATAAATAATAAAAAAGTTCTTTTTTGTTCCCTTGTACTTCTCCTCTGCAACTCTCTTTTACACATTTTTATTATTACTTTGCCCTTGCCCACTTGGTCCTTAGTTCATTTGCTCTCTTGATAATTCACATACGAACACTCCCTTGCACACACATTAAACACACGCTTCTGCAAATACCAACAGTGGTATCAAAGCCATGTCTTTGTTTGGTATTGGGCGTTTGTCCTACCTACTCATTCCTAAAACTACCCTTTCCAAATACCCGATAACTAAACCATAGCCAACTCTACCTCATCCTCATTTTCCATCCCAATTTTTGATGGGACCAACTATGACTTTTGGAGCATAAAAATGACTACATTCTTGAAGACCCAAGACTTATGGGACATCGTGGAAAAAGGTTGTGAGGCTCCATAAGAAGGTGCAAGTGTTTCGAAGGATCAACTAAAAAAGGATGCAAGGGTGTTATACTTTATCCAGCAAACACTCTCAAAAACGGTATTTCCAAAAATAATTGGAGCAAGGACTGCAAAAGGGGCTTGAGAAATACTACGAGAAGAATTTCAAGGATCAGGAAAGGTACGCACTATTCGCCTTCAAATTCTGAGAAGAGATTTTGAGAATTCTAAAATGAAAAATTATTAGACTGTACAAGAATATTGTGGAAAATTAAAGGAACTAGTTAATCAAATGAGAGCCTATCGAGATGGGATAACTGATCAAAGGGTTGTCAAGAAAATATTGGTGTCACTTACTAAAAAATACAACCCCATAGTCACAACAATAGAAGGAACTAAGGACTTGACGACCCTATTAGTGAGTGAATTAATTGGCTCTCTAGAAGCACATGAGAAAAGACTAATGGCACAAGATGAAGATTCAGTTGAAAGTGCCTTTTAGTCTAAAGTAAATATACGGTCTCATCAATCTAAAAATGGTGGAAGGAGCTCATGGAAAAATAAAAAAGGAGGAGAAACTATACAAAAGGAAAATTATCCACCTTGTGGTATTTGCAAGAAAACAAATCATTTGGAGAAGGATTGTTGGTTAAAAATAAAAAACAATGCCGCTTTTGTAAAAGATATGGCCACATAGAAAAAAATTGTCGCTCAAAAACAAATAATTGAGCAAACTATGTAGGAAAAAAAAGAAAGTTAAGAGAATACATTTTACACAGGCCAAGCAGCAAATGATAATAAAATGGAAACATGGTACATTGATAGTGGGTGTAGCAATCACATGACAGGGGACGAATCTATATTCACTGATATTGATAGGTTGGTGAAATCCCAACTAAAGTTGGGCAATGGTGCATTAGTAGATGTCAAAGGAAAAGGCACCATCACCATGGAAACAAATAAAGGCCCAAAATATATACATAATGTATATCTAGTCCATTACAAAATCTCTTAAGTGTGGGCCAAATGATACAAAGTGGATATTCTCTATATTTTAGTGGAGATGCCTGCATTATCTATGATAAATATAAAAATGTCATTAGCTCTATTAAGATGAAAAATATCAATTTTCCTATTCGATGGAAATATGTCAAAGATATAGCCATGAAAGCTCAACTTGATGATTCATGGCTATGGCATCGAAGATTTGGCCACTTCAATTTTGCTGGGCTAAAAACTCTCCATCAGAAAAATACGATGAGAGACTCTCTAGCTATTTCAGAAATTTCAGATATTTGTGAAGGTTGTCTCCTTGGAAAACAATAGAGACAGTCCTTCCCATCTGGAGGTGCATGGAGAGCTAAGAAGCCATTGGAGCTAGTTCATACGGACTTGTGTGGTCCAATGAGAACACCCACACTCAATCAAAATAAATATTTCATCCTATTCATTGATGATTATACAAGAATAACATGGGTATACTTTCTTTGAGAAAGATCAAAGGTTCTCTATCTTCAGAAAATTCAAGAGCCACATTGAGAATTAATATGGCCAAAGAATCAAAGTCCTAAGGAGTGACAGAGGCACATAATACAATTCAAAGGAGTTTAATAAATTTTGTGAAGATGAATGAGTCCATCACCAACTAACTGTTAGCTATGCCCCAGAGCAAAATGGAGTAGCCGAAAGAAAGAATAGAACCGTTATGGAGATGGCAAGGTCTATACTAAAGGAAAAAAGGACTTCCTAACTCATTTTGGGTAGAAACAATCTACATGGATGTATACATCTTAAATAGGTGTCCACCTAAAGCAGTCCAAAATAAAACTCCAATCGAAGCATGTAGCGGACAGAAGCCTTCAGCAAAGCACCTCAAGGTGTTTGGATGCATATGCTACGTCCACATCCCTGCTTAGAAAAGGAGTAAGCTAGATGAAAAGACAAAAAATGGAATATTCCTCAGCTGTAGTGACCAATCAAAAGGCTATCAGGTTTACAACCTAAGAAATAAAAAACTTATGATTAGTCAAGATGTCGAATTCGACGAGAATGTTGCCTAGAATTGGGAGGGCAAAAAGATCAAGAAGTACATCACCTTGCCAGACATACCACCTGCTCAATAGGAGTCAACGTCACAAGAAGAAGGAGAAGTACTAGATTCCACCACTCATGACATAACTCCACCAAGCTCTCCAAGAGTGATGCAAGAAGAATCTACTTCAGAGTCTCCAGTACTAAGGGTAAAAGCCCTTAGAAGAATTTACAACACATGCAACTTTGCTATTTTAGAACCAGAAAACTACGAACAAGCATCCAAAGAAGAATTATGGATAAAAGCCATGGAGGAAGAGATCAAGATGATCGAGAAAAATGAAACTTGGGAGCTTGTCGATCGACCCAAAGACAAAGAAATCATTGGCGTCAAGTAGGTTTACAAGATGAAGCTCAACACGGATGGATCAATCCAGAAGCATAAAGCAAGGCTTGTGGTGAAAGGATACTTGCTACAACCAGGTATCAACTATACTAAAACTTTTGCCCCTGTCGCTTGCCTCAATACTATTCGAACACTCATAGCCCTAGCAACACAAAAAGAATGGAAGATCCATCAACTAGATGTGAAGTTGGCATTCTTAAATGGATAGCTTCAAGAAGAAATATACATAGAACAACCGCAAGGCTTTATCCTCAAAGGCTAAGAAGAAAAAGTTCTCAAACTCAAGAAAGCCTTGTATGGGTTAAAGCAAGCACCACGAGCATGGTATAGTAGAATTGATGAATACTTCATCAAGCAAGGATTCGAGAGGAGTATGAGTGAGCCAACACTCTACATCAAGACCCAAGGTAAGTTCGACATTCTCATTGTCTCTCTATATGTATGAAACAATGAGGCAATGATCCAAGAATTCAAAGAAGAAATGATAAAGACATTTGAGACGATGGACTTGGGTTTGATGCATTACTTCCATGGCATCAAGATCAACCAAAATGAAGGAGTTTTTATCTCACAAAAGAAATATACCATGAACCTCCTGAAGAAATTCAAGATGAACTATTGCAAAGCAGTTTCAACTCCGCGCATGACAAATGAGAAACTATTGAAGGACGATAGAGCATAAAAAGCTGACGCCTCCCTCTATAGAAGTCTGATTGGTAGTCTGCTATATCTCACTGTTACATGACCGGATATTATGTATGTGACAAGTCTACTATCACGACTCATGCAAAGTTCAAGTCAAATTCACTTTGGAGTTGCCAAGAGAATTCTCAGATATTTACAAGGAACTATAGATTATTGCATTTAGTATCAGCCAAGTGCAAATGCCAAGCTCATTGGCTACACTGACAGTGACTAGGCAGGCTCAGCTTATGATAGGAGAAGTACTACTGGCTATGCATTCACATTGGGTTTTGGAATATTCTTATGGGGATCCAAAAAACAAGACTCAGTGGCATAGTCTACTGCAAAAGCTGAATACATCGCAGCTGCTATAATCGCCAGTCAAGCAATATGGCTTCTAAGAATTCTAGAAGACATTGGAGAAGCACATATATAACCGACTCCGTTACTATGTGACAATAAGTCAACGATCACTATATCAAAGAATCCAGTATTCCATGGAAGAACCAAACATATCGATATCAAATATCACTTCGTACGAGAGGTGCAAAACAACAAAGAGATCAAACTCCAATATTGCAAGACCGAGGATCAAGTAGCGGGCATATTCATTAAAGCACTATCGCCAGCTAAGTTCGAGACATTGTGGGAAATGCTTGGAGTAACATGAAATTGGATCAAGGAGGAGATCATCAACAAGGGACTGATGCTACTAATGCAGAAGATGTGGAAAGTGGTGAGACCCGAAGATTTGAAACTTGGAGATCACATTTTCAGATATGGGATATATGGCTTATATAGCCATCATGGTGAGTCCTCATCGTCTTCTTAATATTGCGCTACTTCATTGTTTGCCTCCTTTTTCCGGCCAATCCGTCTGCTCTTTAGCCAATCAATCTACTCTCTCCCCACACCCCCTCTAAAAAAAACAAGAAACGCACTGATCAACTCTAGTTCTAGCAACACCTAGAAACCTCAGCAAACGGTAAAATATTCCTAGCGCATGGTCTTTTGAGGTCACCTTTTACAAAGATGAGTACTCGTAGCAAATCTAAGGATGAGCAATAGCTAAACCAAGGTCGCCTTTTGAAAATTTATCGGTGTTGAGATTAATCCATCCTCCGGTTGCGCTGTCTTCTCATTTCCTCTTCTTTTATTTCAAAGCAATTCATATATGGATTCAATTAGGTATGCCCCCTCACTGGAGAAGATGGCATGAAATTTTCAAATAACAATATGGAAACCTTAGATTCTTGGTGGAGAGAGAAAATATTTGCTCGGAACATGGCATCACACACCCCAACCAATCATCCATAAAAGGCGTAATGCTTAGCCATTACACATTAATGAAAATCATGTTTCAAATGGAAGCACTCTCTCTATAAAATTGATCATGATGTATTTCTATTCACAACGAATGAAACTGTAATGATTGTACTTAAGAGACTACAATGCGTATTTGGTAACAATTCTGTTTCGGGGAACAATTTTTTATGAAAAGTGATTTTTCTGATTCTATTCTTGAGAATAATTTTTTAGCAAAAGAACGCGTCTGGTAATTTCCCAAAATTTATATTTCCGAGATAGAAATATATTTGGTAGGATTCTTAGATTTTTTTTTATTTCTTTTAATTTTTTAATTCTTTTATTATATTTTCTTATTTTTTTCCTTTTTCTTTTTCTCTTTGGCTGGTCGCCGGTCACCATTGTGGGTGGCGACCCGCTGGGTGAGATTCTGTGAGCTTGCTGAAGAAGAAGAAGAAGAAGCAAGAAGAAGAAGAAGAAGAAGAAAGAAGCAAGAAGAAGAAGAAGAAGAAGAAGACGAAGAAGAAGAAGAAGAAGAAGAGGAGAAGAAGAAGAAGAAGAAGAGAAGAAGAGAAGAAGAAGAAGAGAAGAAGAAGAAGAAGAAGAAGAAGAAGAAGAGAAGAAGAAGAAGAAGAAGAAGAAGAAGAAGAGGAGAAGAAGAAGAAGAAGAAGAAGAAGAAGAAGAAGATTCGTGAGCTTGCTGGAGGCTAGCCTGGCCACAATGATCCTCGGCCTTGCCAGATCTAGGTAAGGCCAAGCTCAAGCGGCGTGAGGTCGGCCTCACCCTAGCCTGGCGAGGCCAAGCCTCGCACTAGCTAGGAAGGCTGAGCCTCACTATGATTGTGTGAGGCTTAACGTCACCCAGCCATGGCGAGGCTCAGATCGATGAGCCTTGCCATGGCACGGTGTCTCCGAGGGTCAGTGAGGAAGAAGAAGAAGAAGAAGAAGAAGAAGAAGAAGAAGAGTGTTGTTACATTATTACGGCTATTGTCACCCCATCCCCGTTTCGCTAGACCAAACCATGAAGATTGGCTAGAAACCACATTGGTCACACAATTCTTTCCTTGAACTATTCATTAAACATGATACACATTAAGAGTGGGCTAAAGAATCATTGGCTCTAATACTATTGGCTAGTGCGCAAGCATAAGTCTTGATACCTTCATGAAGGGGCGCCAAGAGAGAACCCAAATTTAAGCTCCGTCAACATATATAGTTAGATCAACTTTCACTCAAAAGTTTAAGCTAATAATTTATGAGCTAGCTATAATGTATTAACTATTATACATCCTATTGATTTTTAAGTTTATGACTTACAACTTATATGCGCATGCAACATGGATGCCAAGAAGGTCAATTAGGGGTGACCGGCTCTAGGTCCTAGTTCATATTCTGTACAAGTTTCATTTAGAAGATGGAACCTGTCCATTAGAACAAGTTCATCGTTTTTTGGAATCTAAAACCCACCATGCATACTTTGGAAACTAGAATGGAATAGCAACTAAAAGAGTGAACTTCTTGAGCTCACTACCTTCCCATTACAAGTTCTAGGATCAATTTTAGGATCTATCCAAGTTTCATCTAAATTATTAATTGACCAATTATGGTGAACTATCATCTTTAATAACCACCATTTGCTATTATTATCCATGGACCACAGCTTATATTTAGGTACACAAAGAACATGAAATATCAAGAAAGAAAAAATCTCAATAATAAAATGAAAAAGTTCAAACTAGTGGTTCTAAATTATACACTCATTATTGAACATCATGGAATAATGCAAGATCACACGAAGATAAAGGCCGAGTAAAATACAAAAACTTGTTCCAAGTTCTAAGTTTCATCAACTTAGAACCTAAAACCTACCAATTAAAATAAGTTCCTCAATTTTTTGAACCTAAAATCTACTCTACATACCTTAGACCTTGGAGACTAATAGGTTCCCACTAGTTCGATTCTCAGGTTTTAGGTTTTACCTAAGAACCATACTCACCCCTAAGCTCAACTAATCCCAAAGTCCAAACTTGCTCTAAGTCTCCATCCAGGATTACTGGGGGGAAGTAATTTCCTTTCACTCTCTAGATTCTATCCCCACTTTTAGTGCATTGAATTTTTGTGTCTTTCCTTGGGTGGAAAGCTGGAGTGAGGATTCTAGAAGCTGAGCTGGAATCACAAAAGATTTGATTTATAATTAACGGGCCAAACAAAAGATAAGACATTAATTTAGATATCTAATCCTTCTTGTGATTATTTCTAATATGTTCCAAAGCTTGGTCCTAAATCGTTCCCAATAGAAAGGTCATCTTCGTTTGTTTGAATTAAAATTTGATTATGTATTGCGTTTCACATGCATATGTATGACGGGAATTTATGTTGGTAATGGCAACGTGATTTGCTTCACCCGAACATAGAATAGAAAAATCATATTCCTATCATTGTCAAAGACTGACCACAAGCAAGAAATCATGCTTCCTTGCAAAGAATGTAAATACCAAGAGACCATCAACCGTGGGGTCGTCAAAACTTGTCTAGATTTCTTCCGGTGGGATGGTGAAAAATTCCGTTCCCTTCACTATTATGAATATGGGTGGCCACTACTAGGGCTTAAGCTCAAAAGGCGAGGAACTTGCACCATGTTACTTGATACCAAATTGCCCCATCACGTCATTGACACGGCTTGCAAGCTTCACGATAAGAATTCTTTCGGCAACCACAACCTCACCAACAACAACTATGAGCATTTTGCCACATTTTGCTGGACGGACATTCATGCAAGTGAACAAACAGCATTTGTTAGTAATTGTGAGCACAAAATTAAGGAAGCTAAAGAGTGGACCATGAAGTTGCTGCAGAGAAATTGAATTCTAGTGATCCAACATTCCTCCAATCTTGTATTATGTCCGTTTGTTTTGATAAGCAACTACTCGTTGGTGTTTTCTATTTTGTATGAGCATAGGCCTACGGTCATCCTAAGTCAAATATGTTGATGGAATCTCATGTTCTAATATCGCTTATTAATTATAATATTAGGTGAAAAAAAGAAATGTTCAGGAAGGTCTACATAAAATTGATCTACCAATGACAAGGAGGTGAGTGTTGGAGAAAATCCTTGATGTTTTGAAGCTGACAAAACTTATCTAAAATCTATTCTAAAGATTTCCAGACTTTAGTGTCAAAATCTGAAAACTGCCAGACTTTAGTATTAAAGTATGCCCGCACTGACAAATTCCAGACTGAACGCGATGAAGAATGAAGAGGAAGTCAGATTCAAGATTATCTTCAATTCTTCAAAACTTTGGTTTATTACGAGATTTATATGGCTTACTGGCTGGGTTCAACACCAATGAAGATTGGTTATCTTTATTAAAATCAATTTAGATGCATCAAATCTTTTCGGAAGACAAGTAACTTTGGAAAGAATTTACTTATGGAAGCCAAGATCCTAATTGTATGGGCAAACATGATTGACGGGCTTTCAACACAATCTTCAACGGCTCGAAGATCTCCTTGATTAATTCTGTCCAATGGCTTGATTAGAAGAATTCATTTGGAAATTACCAATGGTTATGAAGGCATGAAAAAGTATTTAAGGAGACACCTTTAGTCATTCGATAAGTGCGTGAAAGAGAAATTCCAAAGTCTGAAGCTTTTTAGTTTCTTGTTATTCAATATTTTAAGCTGAAAATTGTACTCAAAAGACGAAGATTTACACTATGACTTCATAAGAGAGCAGCAAACTCTTCACTGTGAAGTTGAGATCACAAGATTATAAATTCTCTCTTGATTCATAGTGAAATCCAGCTCAAAGGCTGCCAGCGTAGGAAAGTGGACGTAGGCTTGTTCTAAGCCGAACCACTATAAATTATGTGTTCTTATTCTCTTCTCTAAACTCCTTTATTTTGTTCATAATTCTATTTTAACTGCTAAAGTCTGAACTTACTCAAAGTATGTTGTCTTTCAGACTTAGTTTCAAAAGCAAAATAACTTTACTACTTTACGCAAAAAATTTCTTTACACCTATTCACCACCTCTAGGTGTTCATACTAGCACTATCAATTGATATCAAAGGCTATATACTTATTTATTAAAGTGTTTTTACTTCTAAGCTAAAAATCTATGACTAGTATTTTGGCTCTAAGACCGGTTAAAGGTTAAAACAACACCAGACCTCCTTACTTTAATGAAAATGAGTACAATGTGTGGAAAAACAAGATGAAGGTATTTCTCAGATCGAGAGATCCTCTTGAATGGGACGTTGTTGAAAAATGGATCAATCCCAAGGCTATATCAACCTCAGATAGAGGAAAAGAAGTTGTAGATGCTGACGAAACAACACAAGCAGAAATAACCAAGAGACAAGCTCTTGATGCTAAAGTTATCTACTATTTATATTGTGCCTTATCTCCCACCGAGTATAACCGAATTTCTTCTTGTGAAATAGTAAAAGAAGTTTGGGACAGATTGCATGTTATCTATGAAGGGACTGATTGAGTAAAGGAAACAAAGATCAATATTATACTCAGACAATATGAAGCCTGGAGAATCCATTACTGATATGTTGAGTCGCTTCACTAAAATCGTGAATGGACCGGCTTATCAAGGTCAACCTATCTCAGGACCAATAAAAGTTAATAAACTGCTGCATGGACTTTCTAAAGAATGGAATCATGTGAAGATATCAATTAGAGAAACTTAGAGGATCATGCCTCTTTTAATAGACGAACTAGTAGGGACACTTCAATCATATGAAGTGGAGCAAATCAATGAGAAAGAAGATCCAAGAGATAAGAAGTCAATTGCTTTAAAATCTAACGATGGTTCTAATTATACAGATTCAGAAGATGACATAGACGATGAGGAGCTAGCGCTAATGATTAAGAAGTTCAGAAAGTTGAATAGGAAGGGAAGAAGGTTCAACTGGAAAAAGCAGAGCACGCAGAATTCCCATAAAAGACCAATGGAGTCAAATGAAACCAATAAGGATGTGATATGCTTTGAGTGTAAGAAAAATGGGCATATCAAATCTAACTGTCTTCTATTGAAGAAAAAGAAAGGAAGAATTGAAAAAAAAAAAAAAAAAAGCTCTTAAAGCTAAAACCTAGAGTGACACCGAGTGCGAGGAAAGTGAAGAAGAATATGCCAACATATGTCTGATGGCACATTCAGAATCAGACTCAAATTTTGAAATAGACTCTGATTTAGACTCAAATAAAGAAGTTGAGGTTAGTAATTTAAAAATTACTGTTAAAGTCTCAAAGTATATAGATGAACTTCGCCTTAGCCTCAAAACCTCTCTTAAAAGAATTTTCGAACTAAAAATGGAGAATTCTAAGCTCAAGCAATAGGAAGTTTCTTGGAAAGAAAAATATGAAAGTTTGAAAACAAGTTTTGATAATTTGAAAGAAAATTTTCATTCTCTTTCAAAGGAAAACACTATTTTGAAAATAGATATTTCAAATATTACAAAAATATTTTCAAAAGGGTCTGAAAAATTGGAGAAAATTCTTTTAGCTCAAATACTTTAATAAATCTGGTTTGGGTATGACTTTAAAAACTATTCCATTAATAGATTTTCCCAAAGTAAAAGAAATAATTAAACAAAGACCTCCAAGGGCATTTTACAAAAATTACTTTCAAAAAACTTTTGTAAAACCTGTTGGTCGAAGTGCACTAAAATGTTCAAAGTGTAACAGCTCAGAACATTTCGAGAAAGATTGTCCCAAGGTTTGGAGACATATTAAGAAAGACTGGGCAAATACCGTCTTTAATACTAACTCTCATGGACCCAATAAAATATGGGTACCAAAGAAAATTTGAGTTTTTCTTTTGATCACTATTAAAAGAAAGATCAAATGGTATTTGGATAGTGGCTGTTCGAGGCATATGATAGGAGACTCAAGTTGCTTCATAAAGCTTGTTAGACTGAATGGAGGAAAAGTTTCTTTTGGAGGAAACAACAAAGAGAAAATTGTAGGCTGTAAACCGTGAAGATTGGAAACCTAACTTCCATAATGTTTCCTTGGTGGAAGGTTTGAACTACAACCTTCTAAGCGTAACTCAGCTTTGCGATACTGAATTTAGAATAAACTTTAAAGAAGGCATTTGTTCTGGAACAAGCTAAGGCTTTTCTCAATCTTTTACTGGTCGAAGGCATGGCAACATTTACCTCTTTGATGTGAACCTAGAAAGTTCTCAGTGTCTTATTTCCATTCAAGATGAAGCAAGTTTGTGGCATCGAAAGCTTGGTCATGTTAACATGAAGCAGATTGACAAGATTTCTTTTAAGAAGCTTGTTCAAGGACTTCCAAATCTGGTTTACCAAAAGGATGAGTTATGTACTCCTTGCCTCTTGGGAAAACAGATTAGAAGTTCCTTTAAACCTATGAATCAAGTTTCTACCAATTGAGTTCTACAACTTCTTCATATGAACCTGTTTGGACCAACCAGAACTTAGAGTATTGGTGGAAAGAAATATTGCCTAGTAATCGTGGATGATTACTCTCGCTTTACTTGGGTCTACTTTCTAGCAAGTAAGTCTGAAGCCTTATTTTATTTCTCAAAGTTTGCGAAGAAGGTTCGGAATGGAAAGGGTTATGTTATCTCATGCATACGAACTGACCACGAAGGTAAGTTTGAGAATCAAGACCTCACAAAGTTCCGTGATGAATCTGGTTTTCAACATGTTTTCTCTTCTCCAGACACTCCTGAACAAAATGAGGTTGTGGAAAGGAAGAATAGATCCTTACAGGAGATGGCCAAAACTCTTTTGATAGAAAGCAAAATCTCTTCTCAATTTTGGGCAAAAGCAATGTCCACTGCTTGCTACATATCAACAAAATATTATTGAGACCTATTCTAGAGAAAACTCCTTATGAAATGTGCAAAAGAAAGAAGTCGAATGTTTCCTACTCTCATGTCTTTGGATGTAAATGTTTTGTTTTAAAGAATGCAAATGATCGAACTAAGAAGTTTGAATAAAAATCAGACGAATGAATTTTCCTTGGCTACTCAATTTCAAGCAAAGCTTACGAGGTCTTTAATAAGAAGACTCAATTTGTGGAAGAATCTATAAATATCAAGTTTGAGGAGAATCAACCAGACCATACTCAACTTGAAGAGTCTAAACCAATTCCAGACTTTACAAGGTCTACTTTCCCCAAATAGAGTCAGACTTCTGGAGATCAATAGCAAACATATTTAGGAGACTCAACCGAAGCAAAGAATTTGCAAACTCTCAGACCAACCAGCAACTAAAAGAACAAGTTAAGTCATCCCATAAAACTCATTATTAGCAATATTGATGAAGAAATTTGCACCAGATCCAAAAGGCGAGAAGAGTCTAGTGCTTTAGCACTTGTTTCTAAGATAGAACCAAAAGGTGTAGAAGAAGCCTTGTCTAATAAAAGTTGAATCAAAGCTATGTAAGAAGAACTCGGACAATTTAACATCAACGATGTTTGGGAATTAATTCCAAAACCTAAACGTAAATCTGTTATCGAGACAAAATGGGTTTTTAGGAACAAGATGGATGAGAAAGGAAAGGTGATTAGGAACAAAGCAAGACTCACGGTCAAAGGATATACACAAGAAGAATGGATAGACTATGACGAGACCTATGCACCAATAGTGAGGTTAGAAGCAGCTATATTATTACTTACTTTTGCTTGTTATAAAAATTTCAGGTTATTCTAGATGGACGTCAAAAGTGCACTCCTCAATGAATTCATTCAAGAAGAAGTCTATGTGGAACAACCACCAAGATTTGAAGATCCAAGGAAACCAGACTCAGTCTACAGACTAAAAGGTCTTGTATGGACTAAAGCAAGTACCTCGGGCCTAATATGAAAGGTTAAGTAAATTCCTAACTAAAAATGGTTTTGAAAAGGGAAAGGTAGATACTATTTTGTTTATAAAGAGAGGAGGGTAAAGACTTTTTGCTCATACAAATTTATGTTGACGATATTCTCTAGATCTATGCAGGATGAATTCGAGATGAGCATGATGGGTGAGTTAATTTTCTTTCTAGAATTGCGAGTTAGACAATCAAAGAAAGGTATCTTTATTCACCAGGAGAAGTATGCAAAAAATCTCATCAAGAAATTCGGATTGAAGAATTGCAAAAAGATAGAGACACCAATGTCAAGTTCTTCGAAACTGGATAAGGATGAAGGAGGGAAGAAAGTTGATTGGAAGCTATACAGAAGCATGATTTGTTCTCTTCTTTACCTTACTACTTCTAGACCTAACATTCTATTTAGTGTTTGCATTTGTGCCAAATTTTAGTCTAATCCCAAAAAATCTCATTTAAGTGCTGTAAAATGCATAATCAAATATGTTGCAACTACTCTAAAGCTAGGTTTGTGGTATAAAAAAAAAATGAGACTTTACTCTTCTTGGATATTTAGACGCTGATTTGACTGATTGTAAAGTCGATAGAAAAAGCACTTCTGGTACTTGTCAACTGCTGAGAAATATGCTAGTGTCTTGATTCTTAAGGAAGCAGAGTATTGTAATTCTATCAATAGCAGAAGTAGAGTATGTGGCTCTTGAGAACTGTTGTTCTCAAATTTTGTGGATAAGACAACAATTAAGAGACGTTGGAATTAAAGAATTGAGCACTGAGATCAGATACAACAATACCAATGCTATTAATCGACAAAGAACCCAATTCTTCATTCAAGGGAAAATCATATAGAAATCCAACACTATTTCATAAGGGATCATTTACAAAGTGGGGAGATTATGATTTAGTTCATATATTCAAAAAATCAGTTGGCAGACATATTTATAAAGCCTTTGGAGAAAAATTTATTTTAGTTTATTCGTACCAAACTGAATATTTTATCTCCTACTATTTAAAGTCTAAAGCTGGTTAAACTCAAAATGTCCAGAAATTACTTCAGTAGGAAAATATCTCTTCAATCCAGGTAATTTAATTTTACTATGAAAATTCTGAACATGTATGTTGATATTTGAATCATTGCTTGCCTATTTTATTTTTAGAAATTATCTTTTTCAAATTTTAAATTTTTGGCAGTTTTTATTTTCGAAAAAGGTAATTTTCTTTTTCCTTTTGACGGTTCGATTACCCCATTTCACTTCCTTTATATACCGTCAAGTCTTTCTTTATACACATCATCTCAAACCCTAGAATACAAACTCTCTACTCTCTCATTTTTACTCTCAAGTTTGTTTTGCAAGTTTCCATCTTTTTCACTCGAACCTGTTCGTGAAATCCTCCAAGCTTGCAAACATGTCTTACCAATGGAAATCGTCTCGGATTGCTAGCAAAGGGCCTAGGAATGTGCTTGAAGGGCAGACACATTTCGATCTAACAAAAAAAGAAAACTCTCCGCAGAAGTCTCCTCAACATTCTCCACAGAAAGTTACATAGAATCCTCCACGCCATTCATTGGAAGAAGAAGTTGAGGAAGACGCAGAACCTCTCAAAACCTTAAAACCCCAAGTTCTTTATAAGCTTTACACTCATTTGAAGTAGTGTGGTGCTCCTATGAGTTTTATCGATGACTTTCTAAAAGAAAGAGGGTATAAGAATGAGACTATATTCTTACGAGCGATAGAAAGATTAGGAATAGCACCAAAAGGAGTGGTAGGTAAAGCTTTTCTTAACTTTCCTATTGATCCTCACTTTAGCTCTCAAAATCAGCCTGAAAGTAAAGATGATGATGAACGGATGTTTTCAAACTTTCAACTGAGAATGGGAGTGGCTGCAAATGAACCAGGTGACAGAATGAAACTATTTTGTTCTAAGGATCACAAAAGGTTTAGACCCAAATGCTGAAAAGAGGGGTGATGAACCCTCGAACTATTGATTTCGAGTTCCCAGAGTCGATTAGGGTGAATTTAAGGGAAAAGCTGGCTTCCCTTCAACTTGAAAAATTTTGTTCTGAAACTACTATTGCATATCCTAAGTTGACTGTATTCTTCTATTTTAATCTATCTTTTCTTGACCATAATCTGATACAGTTCACTGTGTGTGACAAAGCCTATGTGGTGGATGTTGACACATTGACTGACGTTGTTGTGTTGGAAAGGAGTGGTTTCCAACCAGTTGGTCAAGTAACAAGATTTCTTATCAGAGACAGACTACTAGAAGGAGGCATCACATACTCAAGATTGATAGCCTCAAATATTCTGCCGCACAAAATCATAATCAATTGCATTAGATCAAAGGCTGCATAAAAAATGGATGTTTCCAAATTTGAAGCCAGACTGATGTTTGCCATCAGCAATGGGATGCGGTTTTCTCTGCCTCATACTATCTTGTTTCACATGTACGAGATTGTTTCAAAGGACAAAGGATAGTTACCTTATTTAGTGCTGATCACAAAGATATTTAGACATTTTTAGATTCAGTTTCTTGCCTCACTTTGTTCCAAAACTATTGTTCCTATGGTTACAGGACTCAAAATGATTTTGAAAAAGAGGCTGAAAGATCTAAACAAAGCCATTGAGAGCTTGAAGAAGGAGTCTTCAAGTAAGACCAAAGAAGATTTTTCTGCTAAAAGGAAAAGGAAAGGCAAAGAGTTTGTACAAGAACCTGTGAAGAAGAGTAGGTCACATATTGGGATGCAAACATTATTCAGCACACATGGGAAATATTAATTGGTAATGATGAGAAACTTCCGAAATCCAGATCCCGATCACCCATATCTAATGATCCTGGTCCCATCATGATGTCATTTGTATTTATAACACATATGTTCATGTTTCACACACTTAAATAAGTTTTAAAACTTGTAAAACGAGTGAATGGAGGCAGCTCAAACACATATGACTTATATTCTAACTCAACTGAATATATATTATTAAAATGCTTATATATTTAACCAAACATAAGAAAATTTGTATCCATATTGAGATAAAAATGCCAAGTGGATAAGCTCAAAATTGAGTAAGGAGAAAAGAGAATGAAAATAGAGGAATCTATATAAATTGTAAGCCTATTTGTGATCCATTTAATGCCCATTCATATTATAATTTATAACCCGTTTACGGAATATAACTAATTCATATTACATTTTATCCACCATATATTGGCTAAAGAATAACTCATTTTTTAAGGGGGAAAAGTACCAAAAAAGTCCTAAACTTATTACGTTGGTACCAATTCATTCCTAAGCCTTTTTACATTAGTACTAATTCAGTCTATCCGACCAATTTTGGCTGGCTGATGTTGATGTGGATGCCAATTGGTGATCGAATGCTAACATGGCAATTTTTTTCATTTTTTTTGAATTATTTCATTTTCTTTTCATTTTCTTTTCTTTTCTCCCTTCTTCCTCCTTGGACTAATTTGACAGTGGCCGGTGAGGGCTATGAAGACCTCATCTGCCATCGGCGAGGGTCGTGGCCCTCACCCAGCCTCTATTAAGGCTATTGGCGAGGCAGCTTCGCCAAGATCTAGGCAAGGCCAGCCTCGCCCTGGCCTTGCCTGCGATTGGCAAGGCCATGGTGGCCATCGCTAGGGTGAAGGCGAGGGCCACTAAGCCCTTGCTAGCCACCGGCGAGGGTTGCAACCCTCACTCGGCCTCGCCTAAGGCCGCGGGTGAGGCCAACCTCGCCTTGGCCTTATCACGAGAGAAGGCGGCCATCACCAGCATGTCGGCTTGGTGATGGCTGCCTTTGTCCACGACAAGGCCGAGCAAGGGCCACATTGGCCTCACCGGCCGCAAGTCAGGCTGGCCTTACCCAGATCAAGGCGAAGTCGCCTCACTTGCAGCCTTGGGCAAGGCCAGGCTAGGGCTGCAACCCTCGTCGATGCAAGAGAGGGCTTCGCGGCCCTCGCATAGTGGCCGGCGAGCCTCACTGGCTACCGTCAGAATAGTCCAAGGAGGTAGAAGGGAGAAAAGAAAAGGAAAAAGAAAAAAAGTAAAAAAAATTGAAAAAATAATTTAAAAAATCATAAAAATTGCCGCGTCAATGTCTGGCCATTGACCGACGTCCACATTAGTGCCAACCAGCCAAAATTGGTAGGATGGACTAAATTGGTACAAATATTAAAAATTTTAGGACTGAATTAGTCCAATTGAAAAGTTTATGACTGAATTTATACCAATACAATAGATTTATGAATTTTTTGGTACTTTTCTCTTTTTTAAGGTCTAACAAACAAGCACGATTTGGCTTATTTAGACCATCGTTTATATAATTAGCTTACAAGAGCAGCCAAGTAACAACTTGAATGGAAAGATTTATGATGGTGTGGAAACAATTTCATGATAAAAAGACTGCACTTTATTTTTTTTATTCGGCTACATAAACACAGCTTGCCTTATCATGTGATTAAGGCATTAGCCACAAAATTGTTGAGACTTAAGGTCATGAATTTGGCATCGAGAGCAAAATTGATCATCGAATAGGCTCAAGCCGCTTGACAAAATTCCAAGGCTTAGAGAAGAGGACCAGTTCAGACCAAATCAGGGTGGCTCCGGCTGGCTTATTCTCTCAAACACACACCCATACATAGGGGTGAGCATAGGTCCAGGGTCAACCCTAGACCGACCCTGGACCGGCCTAACCCTGCCGGTCTTGGTCCGGTTCATAGGGAGACTGGGTCAGTCCTTGGTCCTAGAATTCTTGGACCAGCACTGTGCGGGTTGATCCTCGGTCTTGAGAGTTCTGGGTCGGTCTAATCCAGACCAACCCTGAATATATATATCTAATATATTATTTATAATTTTTTGTATAAAAAAACCTTAAAATAAACGACATCAATAACATTAAACAGCTATTTAGTAAGGAGTTCAAGTCATTTTATATTGTTTTTTAATAATTTAGATTTTGAATGACTTTTATGGCATCGGTAGTCATAATTTATGAAGGAAAAAAATGTTTTTGTAAGGAGTCCTCATGACGTCCAAAAAGGTATAAACAACTCCTTATGGCATTCTCCTTTAATATTCGTTCTCTTTTGTCTTATTTGTCATCTTAGTCTTCAATTTGCCAAAATCGAAAAAACCAACTTTTCTGCTCGCCACTCAACACTCGCCTCGCTTGCTTTGGGTCACTTGTGCCGCTCGCCACTCGATGCTCGCTTGGCTTGTTGCTCCCCACTTGACATTTGATGCTTATTCTGTTTGATGCTCACCCCACTTGACCCTTACCGCTTGCCTTTCTTAGCTAACTTCATCATCATCGAACTCATTGGGTCGGTATGGTCCTCAATTGCCTGTTCAATGAGTACAAAAAATGAAATAAAAAATTTATTGATTAGTCATAGGTTGATCTTGAAAACAGACCGAACCCATTGGGTTAGTCTGATCCCCAATCGCTCTTTTAAGGAGTACAAGGTCAACCCATTGGGTCGATCCGGTCCTCAATCCCAAGCTCAATAGGGTCGTTCCTCGGTCTCAAAAATTGAGGACTAGCATTATGCGGATTGGTCCTAAGGTTAGGGGGTGGACCGGCCTAACCCGGACCATGCTCACCCCTACCTAGACACACGTACGCACACAATCAACATGGGCCACATTTTGAAATACAGGCTTGGACGAGTCAGTCCAATGTGGGCTAACAAGCAAATTGAACTGGCCGAGCTAGTTCAAGCTCAAGTTCTTTGCGGCCCAGGTTATCTAATAGACCCATAAACCTGGCACTAACTAACTCATGATCAAGTGAGATGCAGTTGGTGCAACAGAACACAAAAGTGCTAGAACAATTGCCAACAAATCTATGTACATGAAATATTATTGCCTCTACAGCTCAACTACCTCCCTTCCCTTATGCAACAACCGACTTTCTTCGCTCCATGAAGTTACAAAATCTATGTATTCCCTTAAATAAAATGGCATCCTGGTGCAAAGCAATTATTGCCGAAGTGAGTTAAAGAAATACCATGCTAGATACGTACTAAGAAAGAAGTACATTTTTTCTCCGAGAATCCAATTGATATGCCACTGTGAATTCAGGCTCATAGTAAGGCTGGTCCATCAGATAAAGAAGTTCTTTACTTAGACAAAGCGAAAAGCTTCATTCCAATTTATCAAAATTTGTGTTGTGTCCACCATCAATAAAAAAGGCAATTCTCATGATTCCATTTGAGGTTTTTCCGACAATCAAATTATCTACTGTAGAACCCAACCCCTGAACTTGATTGGCATGTCAACAATAACACGATGAAGTCATCAGTTTGGGCAAACAACTCCTCATTTGATAACTTATGCCAAACGACTTTGGGGAAGTCCATCGACTTGATCTTATAAGAATTAGTCGTCAAGGTTGGACAACATGCACGTGCAATATGGAAATTGCTGCATGACATGCATTTTTCGTTTCAAAGAGAAGCTAAACGGGTCAAAATTAATCCCGCCAAAGTGGCCTTGAATCCCCAAGGAATAGAAAATCCAGCACACCAGAAAATTATGAAAGAACTCAAATGATATCGATTCGTATGTGAACTACAACCAAAGATAATGCACCTATTTAGAGGGCGCCCTAAGCTCTTCTACTAATGCAGACCTATCTAAAAACATTTCTTCTTGTGCATAAATCTTCTTACGTCCTCTACAATAGATTCCCAAAGTCATCACACCATCATGTTCTCTAACAATGATGCCAATTTTAGTTTTACCACTTTGCATATTCAAAGCACCATCGCCATTTATTATCAGGAGTTTAAATATACTTGCTTTTCCCTCCCTCCATAAAATTCAAAGCAATCTTCGTGCGGCCTTCAAGTATTCCCCACTAGTAGTCAGTACGATTGCGTCAAAAATTCGAGCACATTGTCATGTTCAATCAGGCTTTTAGCCTTCTGGTTAAAATCCCCCAAATTATCATGGAGAGGATTCGGTTCTTTGGGGCACATTTTGCCTTATTACACGAAATGAAAGAGTTGCTCATATCTGACCACAAAAACAAAAGAAATAGGTACCAGCATGAGTCGAATTGATTCCAACCGTTGAATTAGAGGGGTAGGAAGCTTGGGATCGAAAGAAAATGTTCATGCATGCTCACGTGCTGCAACTTTTGACTTTTTCGCATGGGATATGATGAAGCTACTGTAGCAAGTCCATGATTCTTGTCAATTTCCTTTTCCATAGATGAGGCTTGACCTACTCCCCCAAAGTCTGTTAGATCCGTCGGACAAATTGCATCACATGGTCGCATTCCCATCAAAAGATCAACCAGCGCAACTCTAAAGTTTTAGACGTCGCTCTTCATATATAGATAATATGTTCAACCAAAAAAATGTGATACTCTAATATAACGGCTTCAAGCATGGTCAAACTACGGTCGAAGAACCTTTGTGGCTTTAAAAATGGTGTTTGGCAAATTTTTTTGAAGAGTTTTAGAAAATGCAAGGGCAGGTTTGAAGGTTTTTTGGGTTTTGATCATTTCCATAATGTTAATAGATATAACTTTGCCATCACTAACCTTTCATAATTTGAAAATGTTCTCCCCTCGCGTGATGTTGCTGGCAAAGAGCTTAGGTTGTCAGCAAGGCTGGATTGCTAGCAGCCTCGTCGAAGGCTGGATGACCCTAGGTGGCCCAATCTTAGGAGAGGGCCGCCAGTGCTAGATCTAGCTTGTCGGTCAACCGCTAGCCATAAAACCTTTTGTCATTTTTTGAGGGTTTTTTTTTAAAATAAAAAAATAGCAAAATTTCTTCATAAAATGTGATTTTTCAAACACCATTTAAACTAAAGTTGTTTATGCATTTTTAAATAACAATTACCAAACATTACTTGTATTTTGAAAAAATCCTTAACCTAAAGTTTTTTACATTTTCCTAAAAACTTTCCCCAAAGGCCAAAGCAAACACACCCTATGCAATGATCAGTCCAAGCAATGCACGCCCATTATATTACTTGTGGTTATGTACATAAATGCCCCGCGGCCATAATTTCCAATAAATTCTGTTGTCACGATTTGTTTTCGCTTAACCTTTTGTTGCCGACCGAATTTCTTCGAAATACCTATAAATTTTAACTTCTTTGAAATCCCTTTTTTTCCATTTTTGAAAGACAATCGTTTTATAACTCACACACGCATATAGTTGTTAAGATGATGGTTATCTGTAACGTTTTGTTTGGAGAGAGAACTGTCTTCTTGGAGAACTTTCTTCTTTTCATTTCAAGGGCCGTTCATATGTGTGATTTTGATCACACGTGTATATCCATAAGAGGCAAGTCACAATACCATAAACAGTTTATGACATCGGAAGTTGCCAAAAACAACAACAACAACAACAACAACAACAACAACAACAACAACAACAACAATAATAATAATAATAATAATAATAATCTTGTCCTATTTTCTTGGTGACCAGAGAGGGAATCTATAACAAGCAAATAGTTGTCACTGTTTTGGGTTAACACGCAACCAATCAACCCAAAAATACTGAAAACCCTCAAAAACACAAAGTATGCAAACACCTTAGATCCCAAAGGTAAGCCCATATCTTACATTAAACCAAATACGTAAACTTACTCTTTTACTTGTCCAACCCCAAATACAAAAGATCAACAATCGACTTTCGTTTGTCTGATCTGAAGACTATCTCGTGGACTTAAATGTGGTCTTGATATTATATAAATTGCACCACAGTGATCATTTCACTTGAAATTAGAATAAAGTATGATTTAATTCGAAAGATATTCATTTACGAGAGAGTATTTACATGGTGACCATGACCAATATTTAATTACTTTCTAACACAAATAAACTATGCTATCGTGGACCATCAAGTAAATCTCATCGACTGGAGTGGGTACATGCCCACTTCGATAGTTTTAAGTACTTCATATATATTTTCTTTTAAATCTCCATTTGTTTGGTGGAAATTTTCCAAAATTATTTGTATCATTCAAAATAATTAGTCAACAAAAAATATCTTTATTTTCGACAATAATTTATGTCACAGTATTTTCGTGGATGATGAAAATATTTTTTGATTTATTTTCGGCAATAATTTATGTCATAGTATTTTTTTTGGTAAAGTAAATTTTTTTTAGGTAAAGCTTATGTCATAATATTTTCGTAGATGATAAAAATATTTTTTGATTCATTTGATTGTTTATGAAACAAATGCATCCTAAATCAAGACTCAGATGAAACTTATATGGTACATCCAGGAGATTACAAAAACGAGATAAGACGTTGCTTGGTATATACTTTATTATATCAAATTAAGGAGGAATTTTTCATAACCCTCGTACCACTTCTCTGTTTCTCTCTCAGGACATTACTCTCTTATTTCTTTCTTCTTCCTCAACATCATTTCTCGTTCAGTCGTCTCCCTTTCTGAAAGGTCTTCTTCACGTTTCCTAAGAAGTCGAAATAGTCGTTGTAGAAAATGTACCTCAATCAAATCGCGGAAAATACCGAAACTTGTGACTTGTGGTCATCGATGTTTATTGTCTATTAGTAAATTGCAGATCGCATTGCGGCTAATCTACTACTGCTCAATCTGCAGCTTAATCCATACAAACTTATAAAATATGATTCACTTGTGACAATCCATCGATTCAACTCTATTCCCTTCTCGTTGCCTAATCAGCTAGTTGATTCTATAGTAATTATTTCCTGTGGGTGGAATGATTTGGACAATCAATTCTTTTTTCATATTGCACATACTTATTATTGATTGTATCAGGAATTTACGTCAGAGAAGGTTATGTGATTAACTTCACAAGAATGTGGGTCGATAAGATGTGTCCTGATTGCTTCCAGCGAGAAGGAGAGAAACTCCGTTGCCTCCACTCCTATGCATATGGGCTGCCACTACTGAGGTTCATGTTGATAAGATGGGGCACTTGCATGATCTTACCTGATACCAAATCGCCCCAGGAAGTCATGAACAAAGCTCGAGAGCTTCACAAGGGCGATGGTTTTGGCGAGTACGATCTCTTCAATAATAACTGTGAGCATTTTGCCTTGTTTTGCCCGACTGACGTTTAGGCAAGCACACAGACGGCATTATTCACTGCTTGTGAACGGAGGATCAAGGAACTTGGGGAATGGACCATTAAGTTTCTGCAGATGAAATAAGTTTTAAGTGACCCATATATTTCTAACAATCTCGCCTTCCCTAGGTATATGTATATAACAGAGAAATGTTGATAAGATCATCATACTAATACAAGGCCGAAACTCAAGGAAAAAACAAAACTGACACAAATTCTGGATATGATTACGCTAATGGTGAAGCCCTCAAGCATAAGCGCACAAGCAAGAGAAAGGAGTGAAGTGATTGGGGAATTTCAGACATATGATTACAAATACAAAATATTTTGCAACGTAGGTTGAGAAAAGAGAGAACGATCCTTAACCAAAATATTCAGAGGTTACTATCATTGTTAAGAGAAAATATGTATTAGATAGTCACAGAAATGAAAATTAATATGGTGAACCTTATATTCTCCTTAATTTTACTAGTTAAATCATTTTCATTTTGTCTCAACCTAATTGCTCTATTGATGTGTGTGACCCAACCAGATTGACTGGTCACATTAAAATAGATGTTCCAGCCTATTTTTATTTCCTGAAAAAACCACCTAAAAAATTTACTCTCTGTGGATTTTATAAACTGAATGTTTCAGATGTAATTGGATATACTAAATTAAATACGTGTAGACTTTATAAACTAAACGATTCGGATGTATTTGGATGCAAGAAAATCGATTCTTCGATTGTTGCAAAACATTGGTGAATTACAATGGCCAACAGGTCGTGCCGGCTCAGGCATGGCACAATTGGGTTCGTATCCAGGTGAGCCCATTACAATGATTGGTCTAGGGCATTGGTTCAGGTGAACAAATGGGTCCAATGATTGGGCCTAGGGCCAAATGAGTGGTTGGGGCCTTGGGGCCGAGGCCTTTCCGCCAACTTAAACGGCAATCAGAAAATTTAAGTTAGACTTCTCTTTCCCTCTTT
Organism: Eucalyptus victrix; assembly: GCA_016097545.1. Lineage (NCBI taxonomy): Eukaryota > Viridiplantae > Streptophyta > Magnoliopsida > Myrtales > Myrtaceae > Eucalyptus > Eucalyptus victrix. The sequence goes on from CM027842.1 coordinate 54,127,948, forward strand.
TTCACCTTCGTCCCTCTCCATAGAATTTCCAATTTCGAACAATTCCCACTTTATATATATGATTCTCTCACTAATTATGATATAGTCCAGTTAATTTGATTTAATGACCAACTGAGAAGAGGAGGCATATGGGAACTCTTAGAGTTTTTTTTTTTTTTTTTTGAGAGTAAAGACCCTCTTGTAGTGTGTAAACAAGGTCACAAGAAATTTCATTATGAACCATAGATCAGGATTGAACGCTGGTTGATGCACAAACGGCGTCCTTGCTATCAAGAGGGGCATGTCTGCATCCAAAAAAAGGGAGGTGCATGTAGACCCTGGCAACCAAACCAAGTATAGAATTGTTTCAAATTTCACTTGCTTATATTATTAGTAAACACAGGTGTTTTATATACATCGCGTATTCTCGTTTTGTTTTTAATATTTGATATTTTATTGTGCATTGATTTTGTGTGATTCTTGTTAAGAAATCATGATGAATTAAGCATGACTGAAAGTTATAGTCCTATTAATTTCTATTAATCTTTAATTGTTGACCCAACAAAGAATGCTGTGGGAAGGACCGTATATTGACTGGCTGGCCTTTACTCGTTCAAAACCTATTTCACCCAAATGTTACAAGAAACACTACAAATCTATTCAAGTGAACTGTCATCCTTCATTCTTTTCTATGGATTAGAGACCCTAGAATATCCGTATTCCAAATAACATTTCCCAGCATAGATATCTCAAACAAATGACATTGGCTTTTTACATAATAAAAGACTATTTGGTTATTATGAATAAGTGATAGATTTAGCTAATGAGAGCAGAGTTTGGTGAATAGTTGGAGTCATCGATAAAAAGAATAGTTGACAAAATAATGAGTAGATTGAAGCTCTTTTAAATTAAATGTCGACAACTTGAAGAGCATTGACAACTAAGGAAATTATTGATAGCAAGCCAATTATCTAGGATGAACTCATAACGACATTAGCTTGTATATGCCTAGTCACAATATATTTGGATATTTGAGTTTCTTGTGGATATATGTTATTATAACTTTTTGTAACTGCAATTAGTATGAGGAAGATATTTAGTAATCACCTGAAGATAAGAATTCCTAGCGAAATGAATATATGAAACCAAAAGCTCCAAAAATGTTAAGGCATGGCTAAAATTGTTGAAGAATTGCTTATGGGGAGTTATATGGTGAAAACTATAAATATTAGTGTTTGTGTACCATAGAAAACCCCACACGATGCACAAAAACTTGTTATCATTCTGTCATCTTTCAATTTCTGCACTCTAGTTATGGCTATAATTTCCAGATATTTTGCTGTTAATTAGATTTTATGTCTTTAGGTTTTGTTGTTGACTAAACTCTAGCAAAGTTTGTGAACTTTTAGTTTTGTATAGAGCGAAATTCTATGTTTCCTTGCGTTCTTATGATACCTCTTATCCGGAGTCACCGCATGTCCGCCTCAATCCATAAAAAGCGGAAGAATGACTTCTAGTAAAATGTATTTTGTCGCGGACGCAAATTCCGGCGAAACAAAATGACTATCAAAAGGCAACGACCGAGCTACAATGACCACATGACGGAGCCCGATCAGACCACGACCGAAGATATTTGAACCATCCACCCATTGCATATGACTCGGCCTGGGTCCATCAGGAGGTCAACTTTGGACTGCCGGAGAACCGTGACGTTAGATGGAAAGAAAATTTTCATGCATGCTCACGTGCCGCAACCTCTGACTTTTTTGCACGGGACGAAATCAAACTGGTATAGTTTTATTCCTATTCCATCATTATTATCATGGAGAGATTTATAGTACAAATAGCGACATCACAAAAAGCCTACTCTTGTATTACCCATATGTTGATCAGAAGCTACCCCACGTGCGAAATCGAATGCATATTGAGGAAGATCATGGCGAAATTGGAATGTATTGGATGGAAGGATGAATAAAAGAAAGAATTTGGACGTAATAAGGGCTTGAAGCAGTGTCACGTGACATAACTGCTAATATTTTTCTTCAGTTCCAAACAAAGTGCATAAACCGCCTTTTGTTGACCCCGCACTGGTATGGTAATTGCAGTCAAATTTACTTAGGTCCAAAGTTGCATTCTTCATGGAGTTTGATGAATTAATAGCGATGCAAATATGTACCAACCGATTTGCTATTACTACGTACAAGGTGCAAAATTGAATGCGTATTGAGCAAGATTGAGGAGAAATTGGAATGCATTGGATGGAAGGATGATTAGAAGAAAGAAATTGGAATGTATCGGATGAAAGTGCTCCTATCATGTCTATCGGAAAAATCACTTGCTTGCTAGCAGCAGGCTCAAGCCCATATTGGAAATTGATTTGGCTACTTTTGGCCATTATTTGAAATAATATCACTCTAGGCTATTTTTTTATAAATTGACCGCACTTCAAATCCTTATTTGAAATTTTCCCTAAACATACCCATGAGGAGATTCTAGATAAATAGTAACCTAGCGGGATAAGTACACTAATGGTGCCATAAGTTGTGTACGGCGCTCACTTTGGTGCCAAAAGTTTCCGTTGGATCACTTAAGTGCCAAATCGGAGGAAAAATGCTCACTTTGGTGCCACCGGCGAAAGATTCTGGCCTCCGGCGAAAGATTTCGGCCAAAATGATTTTTAAAAAAAAAAAATCGATAAGCCTTTAAGTGACGTCGTTTTCGGTCCTCCTTAAGAAAACGACGTCATTTTTCCGTCCTATGTGGATGGCTTCATGGAAACAACGCCATTTAGCTCACATGGGGAAGAAATTAGGGTTTCGACGGGGTCGAAGCCGTGGCCGTCGTCGGGGTTGGGGTCGGAGTCGGGGTCGAAGCTGCAGCCGCCAAGTGGCCATCATCAAGGTCGGGGTCGGGGTCGGGGTCGAAGCTACAGCCGTCGAGTGGCCATCGTCGGGGTCGGGGTCGGGGTTTGAGCCGCGGCCGTCGAGTGGCTATCGTCGCGGTCGAGGTCGAGGTTGGGGTCGAAGCTACGACCGCCGAGTGGCCATCGTCGGGGTCGGGATCGGGGTCGAGGTCGAAGCCTCTGCCGTTGAGTGGCCATCGTCGGCGTTGGGGTCGAATTCGGGGTCGAAGTCGTGGCCGCCGAGCGCAAGGACCGTCGAGGACGGTGACGGCCGGAGATTAGGGTTTTGAATTAGGGGAGACACCAAACGGCGTCGTTTTGGTGTTTGGATGCTAACTCAACTCTCCGACGAGCCATGTCGGCGTCAAAAATTAATTAAAAAAAAGGCCACGTCGGATTTCCGGCCAATTTCGTCGGAGTTGGCACCAAAGTGAGCGTTTTTCAAATTTTTTGGCACTTAAGTGATCCGACGGAAACTTTTGGCACCAAAGTGAGCGCCGTACACAACTTATGGCACAATTAATGTACTTATCCCTAACCTAGCAGAAAGCCTATTCCTTTGTTGGTACGTGTCAAATGAACCAACCACGTTAAAAGCAAATTGAGCAAGATGGAAAAGAAATTGGAGTATGCAAAACAAATGGTTTGGAATGACTTACACCCGAAGATTCGAAACTCAGCAACCATATTCATGCGTATACGACGAGTGCATTGCATAGTCACCATCACCGTAGCGTGTCTTCCTGTCCATTCGATTATTTTTCAAGCTCTATCTATGACATTTGGCGATCTTTTATCGGACCGGCGTTCGCTCAAGCATGTGAACACCGATGTTTAGGGATCGCAACTGTAGAATCAAGGATGACAAAGAATGGATTATCTGAGGAAATTGTTACCGGTTGCGTATTATGTAACGTGACTAAGAGTGATATATCCTCACTGCCTGCATTCCTATATGTACGCACCACCTCTATTTGACTTGATTAAGCGGTTGACACCGTTATCATTGCTAGCGATGCAAAAATGATGCGGATGCTAAGGCATTGTAAGTGTATATTAAAGTAATTAAATATTAAACCATGCTTCCATGGAATAGCTTAAATTTTCAGAATAACTGGCTGTGATCCCACAAAACCTTACATGGTATTAAAACTAGAGATCATAAGTTCGAATCTTTCTAGGCCCCATTTGCCTCCCTAATTAAATTTCCACACTTAATATTAGGCAAAAAGACTAGCCTAAGCATGAGAAGAAGTGTTGTAAAAATTAAATATTAAATCATGCTTTTATCTAACAACTTAAATTTTTTAAAATAGTTGATGGTGGTTTTATAAAATCTTACATGATATCACAACCTGGTTGTGCCAACAAGTTTGGACCCAAAAAAAAGTCATATAGGAGAATTACGAGTTGTTGTTCCTTCGACCTAGACTCGATGTACGAAGGGGAGATCGTTGAGATTGTCCTATATCGGTTTAAAATGGGCCGGTGGTCGGTTTATAAGTGTGAGAGAAAACCTCACCATTTGAGCTAACTTTTGGGATAAGAAAGCCCAAGACCATCCAACATTGGTATCCACATCTTCATCTAACAGTTTAAGCTTTCAAAACAGTTGATTGTAACTAATCTCTCATGGTATTAGAATTGAAGGTTCTGAGTTCAAATTTTTTTCAAGCCCCATTTGTCTTCCCAATTAAATTTCCACGCCTAGTACTTGGGAAATAACCAGATTAAGCGTAAGAGAGAGTGTTAGAATAATTAAATATTAAACCACACCTTCATCAAACGGTTTAAGATTTTAGAATAACTATCTATGGTCCAATCAAATCTCACATGATATTAGAGTTGAAGGTCCTGAATTTGAATCTTTTCGAGCTCTATTTGTCTCCTCAATTAAAATTCCACACTTAGTTAAAAAAAAAAAAAAAGAAGAAGACCAAACTAAGCTTGAGGAGGAATGTTGGAAAATTTAAATATTAAACCATATATTCATCTAACAACTTAAGTTTTTAGAACGATAGGCAATGATCCCACAAAATTTTACAGCATACAATATGGAATTTTCCATCGAAGAATCTTTGGATATGTTTAACACCATCACAAGTGCCTGATATTTAGTTATTATCAATATGCAATGAAGTAAACTCAACAACCTCATATGAAACCATCAAAATTAACGAAGAAAAAGCGAAAACAGTGGAGAATATACTATTCGGGCATATTTGATCATCCGTGAAGGAAGCCAATTTAATGGATTGAAGATTGGTCGATATTATATGCAGTTGATGACTTGGATGAAAGTATTAGCACATGCCAGCTAGTGGCAAATGATGGCTGATTATTTTACCAAAGTTGTTGATAGTGTATTAACTAAGGAGCTAATGATCAATTTGGAAGATTGCATCTAAGGCTCAAGCATGTGTAAATCCATTAAGGAGATTGTCGAGAATAGTTAGGTGAAAATGGAGAATGAGATTGCTTTTTTGAAGGGAATTGACAACATGGGAAAAGATCAACTCAGGAGGTAAGGCTACTATTTTGAAGGAAATTGACAACGTGGGAAATAAATAACTTCTTAGAGATAAGGCTACTATTTTAAAAGGAGTTGACAACTTGGGAATATGGGACAATTATTTTTGGAAGTGTTAAACTATAGTTCAACCACCAAAAAAAAAAAAAAACTACTCCTAGACAGTTACAATAGAAAGTCTATAAACATCAAGTTCTATCAATTGGAAGAGGCCCTCTCAACAATCAAAATGTAATATTTTATTATCTTTACTTTTAACACATTATTTTTCCTTAATATTTTTCCGATTCGTATCGTCGATTAAATTTCGACACATATCCTTTTCCCAATATTTCGTCATCAATTCAATTTCGGCATGCATCTTTACCTTGAATGTCACGCCGTCAATTAAATTTCGACTTTACATCTTTGTATGCTCTCAAGCTTTATCATCAATTAAATTCTGATATAGTTCGTACATGTGTATTGTTGTGGAAATGGTTGTATTTTCAAGCCTTGTTGTTGATTGAATTTTGGCACTGTTTATATGTACAATTTGGTTCAAAGTTTGAAATAAAAGTTTGCAGTTATTTCTTGTCCACTTGGATATTTCCTGTCTAGAGTCACCATAAAACCCGTCTCCTCTCACCAAAAGTAGAAGAACAACTTTAGGAAAAGATGTTTCGTTGTTGAGTAGATTTTGGCGAAATAAATGGCACACGCGGTGGGACTATTATGGTTGATTTGAGGAGATATGATCGTGAGAACAAGAAATCAACTTGATTATGATAGTGCTAGTGGTGACAACTCTTCATCACAACCTAGTAATAATAAGGCAGGAAAGTCATCGATTGCATTATCAGTGGCGGATCGAGAACAAGTTGGAGATGTCGGTATCAAGACAACTCACCAATGAGTAGAGAATACAATTAGTGCCAAGCCCTACAATGTTGGTTGTCATGCGATGGTTATTGAAGGAGCACAACAATGAATTGATTAACCGCATGATAAAATATCTCATTGATGTGATCAAGCCAATTACCACCGATATCTCTCATGAAGTGATGAATAGGCCTGGAACATCGAGTCATTCAATTCAAGTGCAAGCAAGTCCTAATAATCCTGCATTTTTTTTAAGAGGTTGTGCCTGTCATTAGAGGCATTTCACTTAATTTCATTCAAGTTAACTTTGGTGGTATCGGTTATGGCAATGACAACGGGGCATGTGATGACTCTTGGGTTTCATAATTTAAAATAATGGAATGATTAATGAATCATTCGATTATTTTAAAAGGAGGCATATGTTGACACCCAAAAATGCCTGATATTTAGTTATTATCGATGTGTGATGATCGTTTGGAAACAATAAAAGTGAACTCGACAACCTCATATGCAGCCATCAAAATTAACAAATAAAAAAAAGGAAAAGAGCGGAAAATATACTATCCAGGCATGGATTGGTTGATATTATAAGTAGTTGATGACTTGGACGAAAGTGTTAGCACATGTCAACTAGTGGTGAATGATGGCAGATTATTTTACCAAAGTTCTCGATAGTGTGTTAACTAAGGAGTAGATGATCGATTTAGAAGATTGCATCTAAGGCTCAGACACATGTAAATTTATTAAGGAGATCGTGTAGAATAATTATGTGAAGATGGAGAATGAGGTTGCTTTTTCGAAAGGAATTGACAATGTGGGAAAAGAACAACTCTTTAAAGATAAGACCGCTATTTTGAAAGAAATTAACAACATGGGAAATAAATAAATCCTTGGAGATAAAGCTACTATTTTGAAGGGAGTTGACAACATGGGAATATGGGACCATTATTTTCAGAATTGTCAAACTACAATTCAACCACGAAGAAACTGGTCCCAAGCGGTTATGATAGAAGATCTATAAATACCAACTTCTATCAATTGGAAGAGGCCCCCTTGACTATCAAAATGTAAAATTTTATTATCTTTACTTTTCTGCACTTTATTTTTCCTTAGTTATAATTTTCCGATTCATGTTGTCAATTAAATTTCAACACATATCTTTGTCCAGATGTTTTGTTATTGATTCAATACCGGTGTGCATCTCTATCATGGGTGTCACACCGTTGATTAATTTTTGGCGCCATATCTTTGCACATTCTTGAGCTTTGTCGTCGATTAAATTCTAACATAGTTCGTACATATGTATTACCGTGAAAATGGCTGTATTTTCAAGCCTTGTTGTTGATTGAATTTCGCCACGATTTGTATGTACAATTTGGTTCGAAATTTGAAATAAAGATTTGCAGTTATTTCTTGTCCACCTAGATATTTTTTATTCGAAGTTGCCATATAACCCGTCTCTTCTCATCAAAAGCTAAAGAATAACTTTTGGAAAAGATGTTTTGTTGTGGAGTAGATTCCGGTGAAATAGATATGAAGTCACTACTTTTCTTTTGGATGATTTCAAGATAAAAGTATCAAAGGAAAATTAAAAGAGGAGAGGACTTTTAAAAGGGTTCTCATAAATAAAACCTAAACTTGCATGTCAATGTACTGAAGGGTGAAATTAATTGGTTTTTTACTTTCACCCCTCCCCCGCCCCCCACCTTCCCAAAACAAGTCAAAAATAGCAAAGAACAAGTTGTTCGGTTTATCTCAAAACATTGGAATCCCACCTAACAAAACTATTCAACAATCAAAAAAGAAATATTTGGTATAGTTTTGTCTATATCAAAATTCCAAGGAGATTTATTAAACCAAAAATTTCTCTTGCAAATTGATTGCAAATCAGCCAAAGACGTTTTACAAAAAGATATATTAAACATTGCATCAAAACAGATTTTTGCCAGATGACAAACCATACTTTCAGTATTTGATTTTGATATTGAATTTATAAATGGTTCTTCAAATTCATTATCCGATTTTCTTACAAGAGAATTTTTACAGGGAATACCATTATACCAAGACCCAAAAAAGAAAAAGACAAAGGTAAAGCCATTGTCGAAACTTCCAATACACGACCAAAGCCAAAAAGGCTTGACACCAATCAAGGCATGACTTCAAATAGTAGAAAATCAATCATTCCTACAATAACATTCAATACCAAATACCTCTTAACATCAAATATCAAATACCCCTCCAAAAGAAGAATTCATACTAGCTCTAGCTCAGCTAGCTGCCATACTACCTAAAGAAACACTAGAAATCCTATCTTAATTTTGGCCGAGATTCGGAAGTTTTATAGAAATATCTTGTCGGAACAAGGCCTTCTTTGATACAATAAAGATCTGCCCTTGTATCAAAGAGTGTTGTTGTTTCAACAATAAATTCATTGTTGATTTTTATCATTATATTTATTATCCATTTCCCAAAGGTTATTTATGTTAATAACATAAGGAAGCCTAGGTCGAAGTATCGGAAATATTAGTGATTTCATTTTGATCTTCTAATTTTGCTTTTCCTTTTATGACAAGAGATTTTATACTAGAGATTTTTTGTTTCATTTCTAATTGTGTCGCTTTCAAGGCCTATATTTCTAATTTTTGTTGCTTTATTTCGTTTTGGAGATCATTAATATCTATTGGCCTAGAATGGTTTTTTTTTTTTGCTATTTAGAATGTCTTTTAGATTTTAGGACTTATTGGGTTTAGTATTATTATTCATTGAAGATTGTAGTCTAACTATTCTTTTTTGGGCTTCGGGTTGATTATTTTATTAGTAGTGCTAAGGATAGGTTTTTTCGGAGAGCGTCTTCATATTCTAATTCTGAAGAGGTTTCTATTTCATTTATTTAAAGACTTTCTTCTTCAAGAAGTTCATCAAAAGAAGTATCATCAGCTTCTATAAAGATGTTGTTTAACTGGTATAAAATATTATCGTCTAGAGATAGTTCATTCAATCTTTCATTAATTCCATCTTCCTCTGATGAAACTGGACTTCACGTAATAGTTTGACTTTATGAATTATCTGTTAATGATACTAACCATGAAACAGCAAGTGGGTGTAAAACCGACTTGCTTAGAATATCTAGATAGATGTCCCAAATGTGAACTGGTTTGCAGTCGATGGTGTGTGAAGAATCAAATTTGTGTTCTGCACCTCTGCCCGTGTTCCTCACCCACTAAACCAATCCCATAAAGGCATATATTTGGCAACCGGAGTTCCCTAACTTATATATCTAGATTACGTGCCCTAATCTTCGGTCAAAATGGTCAACACTAGCTAGTTTGCTTTCCCGAAAAAATTTTGAAGCAGCGAAATCTCGAAAGGGTTTTTTTTTTTTTTCTCTATATTTATGTCCAATCATATCTCTGAATGATAGGTTACGAGATGGATATTACTCACATGCAAAAATATATATGAGTGAAATTAATATTTGCCATCCACCGATAAGACTGGTTGAAGAAGGGATAGAGGAAAATATGTTGTATCTTGAAATGGCGCATCATTTTTATCTTCAATGCTTCTGTCTATTTCGTCAAGGCCTGGTCCGCGCTTTAGTCTTACTTCTACTCCTTAGGTCTTCGCTAGATTTTGCTCACTTCAATAAAGAAAAATTTGCTTTGCGTCCCACCCTCACGTGCAAGCCCAATGCATAAATGTTCCTCCTCGATTGTCTCGTTTCCTTTCCATGCTATCGTGCAATGAAGAAGGTCCAAAATTCACCAAATTGTCGAATAGGAAAAAGCCACTCTAATGGTGTTAAAAAAAATTATAAAAATTGATCAGAAAGCAAACTTTAGGTTGAAATTTATTGATGAGCATTTACTTTCTAGAACTTTAAACTTTGTGCAGACTGGAATTTTTTATCCTCATAATATTACGTGTACTTGAGGCTGCAAGATTCCAATCGTTGGATTAGATAGGCACCACATTGATTCTCGAAACAAGATCATTTTCTCAATTTGGGTCCATGATCTTTTAACGGCAATAGGCTTTACTCTCTAGGTTTTTTCATTTTTGTATGGATCTGGTCCTTTGCTCGCAAGGTTTGACCTTTGTTGTCGAAAAGCTCATGGATGCTCCCGTGCCCCAACTTCTGAATTTTTTTCATGGGATACTCAAAAAGTTGGCACATAGATAATATAGTGCACTTTTTATTTCTAGAGTTTCTAGTATAACTAGCAACCTATTTGTAAGCCTATTCTATCTGAGGCAACTGTTAAAATTACCATTTATTTGGGAAGAATTTTGTCCCAAGATCCACTGAAGGCTCTTGCTATCTCAACATAACGCATTTTTAAAGAGTCAAGACATACAAAAATCTCATTTTGTTTTCCCATTATCGTTTTTTATATTATTTTATATAATGACCTAACTATTTATCCCAACTCAAACACTCTTAGCCGTGTGTCCTCTTGCATGGGTCTAGTCCCAATCGTTCGCTCTGGACTTGCATGGGATGCTGGTGGCTCTTGAAGCCCCATTTTCCCGCGCGTGCTTGCCAACACTTTGTGGTGTTGTTCTATTAAACCCTAAACATTATCATCTCTAAGAAAGCAGTCAGAAAAATCTTTGTCTGATCTACTTAATATATTACATGAATGCGTGTAGAGTCGTCTTTGTGTCTAATCAAAGACATTGTCCTCCTCAATAATTCCCTTTTCTCTCCCCTCCCCCCCTTCACCAAGCTTATATCCCACTTTGAGAACAGAAAGTAAAAAAGTCATACTAAAAACAGTAGCAGAAAGAGTTGCAAGATTTCATCCGAAAGAGTCTCTCTCTCTCTCTCTCTCTCTCTCTCTCTCTCTCTCTCACTCTCTCTCACTCTCATACCACTCTCCACCGTTCATGCTCACTCACTTCTTCCGTTTCCTTTCCTCTCTCTCCCGATGACGCCATCTTTATCCTACCTTTTGACGGCGCAGGTGATCCTTTTAGCTTTATCATCCTGAGTTTTCTTGCACTTCTCTTCGCTGCAACAATTATCTGAACTCTCAAACCCAGTATTATCTTAGTTTGGAGGCTAACAGGCTCAAGCACAAGTCCGAGAGAGTGAAAAAGTGCCAAAAGAGAACATGGTGATGGAGATCATCAACAAGGTATGGACGATATTGATGCAGTTGATGTGGAAAGTGGTGAGACCTGACGATCTGAAACTTGGAGATCATGTTTATAGATATGGGTTATATGGCTTATACAGCCATCACGGTGAGTCCTCATCATCTTCCAGATTTTGCACTTCTTTTTCTAGCCTATCTTTTTGCTCCTCGGCCAATCACTTTGCTCTCCACTCCACCGCAGCCCTCTCCCAAGAAAACGTAATAACACAAAAGAATCAAGAAAAACACCGATCAACTCCATTTCCAACAACGTCTAGAAGCCTTAGCAGAATATAAAACGGTTCGACTATATAGAAAGCACCAGAGAAATAAATGACTATAGAGATGTGTACTCGTAAATGTTGGAGGTTTGTTTGTTAAACAAACAGAGTGTTTTTTCTTTGTCCCACATAGGAAAAGTGGGAGGGAGTGGGCTAATTTAAAAGTGCGGGTTTTTCTTTACATACTTAAAAGAATGATTGGATGGGGTCTAGCCTCACCATACCCGCATGCGGGTGCGCGAATAATTGTGCGATTTTGGCGCACTTAGCACAAACGTGCACTCGCGGTTTAATTAACACTAATCCCTTTATTATTTTTTTATTAATTTTTAGTAAATTCAAAGGTTGTCTTTTATTTTGAGAATTTCGGAAATAAAATATAAAATGAAAATTCGAAATTCTATTTAAAAATATATATATTATTATTATTCCGAATTTTGTTTGTGTCTTTTCAAGACAATCTTTGGAAAATTACTTATTCAATTTTAACTTTTCCCGAAGGGTTGCAATTATTCGTTTTTCGACTTTTTTTCGAAGAGTCGCATTTGTTTATCCGAACAATTTTTCTAAATGACGTGATTGTTCATTCTTTGGCAATTTTCACGAAGAGTTGCAAGACTGTTTCATATATATACTTGTCAATTTTCGGAAGAAAAGAATGGTCATTTTTCGAGTATTCTTTATGAAAAAAACTGCAGCCAATTTTTCGATTGTTTTCTTAGAGAGACCCTGGAGAAATACTAGAATTGCTATCTAGCATTCTCATCTGAGACTTTGTTATATCCTGGAGGATTTTTGCCGGTGACCATTAGCAACATTGTGGGGCAAATAAATCCTTAAAGAAAGTGATATCACGCCTCAAAGTCCGACTTGTTTTACTCGATCCGATTTCATTGCTCAACCCATTTCGAAGCCATATATTTTACTAACAGTAAAAAAATCCCGGGATGAAGCACAGCCAAACTCGGGTAACTTTCGAGCTCTGTCAAGGTTGAGTTTAATCCATCCCCCGTTATCACTCTCCTATCATATTCTTCTTTTATTCCAAAGCAATTCATGTCTGAGTTCAGTCAAACATTCCATCTCGCCAGAGAAAAAGGCATGAAAGGTTTTTAAATATGGAAACCTTAGATTCTTGGCGGGGAGAGAGAAAGAGAATATTCGCACCGATTTGGCTTTCCACCACCAACCAATCAACCGTAAAAGAGTGCTACTCCTCCGCCACAAGATATTAGTAAAGACCAACTTGTTTGAACTGGTCCGATCAAGAAGCACTTTCTCATGAAATTAGTATGGTGCTTTCCACTCACACGAAATGAGACTGTGAAGATTACACTAAGTAAAAAGAACTGATATGGCTGCAAAGATGTATATCAATGAGCTATATTTTGATAGAATAGGGAAATAATGGCATAAAGAGTTGAAAGCAAAAAAAGTCGTACAGAATTAGAATGAAATGGAAAGACTGTATCAACTGATTTTGTAGGCCAGACTCAAACTAATTACTGATGCAGAGCAAAAGCAAACATAGAAATAACGCTCACTTAAATGATTTCGGTTATAGCATGTACTTGGTTGGACCTTGACTTATGTGGGTATATATCAAAAAGGAGTCTCCTTCGACTTTGACATATGAAGATTAAGTACGACAGATCTAACCAGTCAGAGATTAGAGCGGCCATGTCCAAACTTGCTCTAATTGTCCATCAGGGATTACTGGGGAAAATGATGTTCTAGATTCTGTTCTCGCTTTTAGTGCGTGGAATTTCTCTCTCTTTCCTTTACTTGATAGCTGCAGTGAGAATTCTAGAGCGAAGCTAGAACTACAACAGATTTTACTTTTTCTAACTTGCTAAACAAAAGATCAGAAATTTATACAGATTAAATCTTCTCGATCAAGGACGGGCTACACGTTGTGTCAAGTTCAAGCCAAAATCGTCCCTAACCAAAAGTTCATCTTAATATTTTTTGGATTAAAATTCATTCTTTACAGTGTTTCCACACGTGTATATATGATAGGAATTTACGTTGGTGAAGGCCATGTGATTCACTTCACCCGAACACAAAGCAAAATGACCATATTCCCATCACTGTCCAAGACTAGCCGCAAGCAACAAATTTTGCCTCCCTGCCCAGAATGCGGATACCAGGAAACCATTAAGCATGGAGTCGTCAAAACTTGTCTCAGTTGCTTCCAGTGGGATGGTGAAAAACTCCGATCTCTTCACCGTCATGAAAACGTATGGCCAAAACTGAAGCTTAAGCTCACAAGGCAAGGAACTTGCACTCCATTAGTCAATACCAAATCGCCCCGTCAAGTTGTCGATACGGCTTGCAAGCTTCATGCTAACAATGCTTTTGGCAACTACAACCTCATCAACAACAACTGCGAGCATTTCGCCACATTTTGCCAGACTGACATTCGTGCAAGTAAACAGACAGCATTCCTCAGTGGATGTGAGCGGACTTTTAAGGAAGCCAGAGATCGGACCATGAAGTTGCTGCAGAGAAACTGAATTCCAGTGGTCCAACCTTCCTCCAATATTGTATTATCCGTCTTTGTGTTGTTGTAATATCTGTTTCAAGGCATTATAATTGGGACTGGAATGGCGGCGACAGACGCACACACATGCACAAGCAAGAAATTTGTGAAAAGAAAAGTGCGCTCAACTTATCATGTTTGTGTTGAGATGCATGTATAAATTAGTGGCAAGTGGATGTTCAATGTCTGGAAATATGATCAGTTATTTGTTGGCCTTCGGTGTTTCTTATGAGCATAGGCCAACGGTCCTCCTAGTTAAATATGCCGAAAGAAGGCAATAGCTGATGCTGACGGAATCTCACATTCTCATATCACTTCGCCAATTACGAATTTGGGGAAAGAAGGAAATGTTTCGGAAGGTTCGACATGAAATTGATCTACCAATGACAACGAGGTGAGAATTTTCGGTACAGTTCAAAGACGACTTGCGGGTTAACAAGTGTCTAACAAGCATTCTTCATATAATTCCAAGTCCATTTTGTATTTCATTTTTCTGGATGTTTAGCTCTGTTTTTTTCCCTTTAACTGGGAAAGAGCAGCTCAGCGTGGACTGACACTATAGAAAACGTGGAGAAACGTAGCGAATGACCATATATGAATGTATGTATTGCAGTATACTTTTGGTTTTGACTGTTAAAATATATTTCAAGTTTGAGCTTATTGGACGAACACCGGGTCCAAATAAAATGTTTCTTGATTGTGGAAATTGAAAAGAAAGAAAGATGGGCGTATTGTTTCTCTTCCGGAGTTGGTCAAGCCATGAAAGAAAAGGAAAGTAGATTTGTGCGAGAGAAAGAAGAGGATAGTCCAAGATGTTGACCGAATCTCACTTTAAATTTGCTTCCTTATCCAGTACGAACATGTGGCTTATCTTTAAGGATTTAGTGCACTTCTCTTCTCCAGGCCATGATTATTTAAATCTAATTGAGGGTTTGTTTTTCGTGTGTTATGCTTGCATAATATATATATAATATTGCAAGTAACACTGTGGATTAAAGAGAGAACAATAGAGCCTTGAAGCGCCATTTAATGTGCGAGTGCTAGGTGTGACTTTGTTGATGAAGAAATATCGAAGCGCCGTTCGTGAGTGCTTGGCTGTGAGTTTCTCCATTGGTTTCGCTTGTGCAATTATGCCAAGAAGTTTTTAGTGCTGAAGTCAATTAAATTATTGTGGTAAGAATTGGTGTATAATTCCTTCCGGAGATTGAAAGATTATTTAGTAAGGAATTGTTCGGTTAAACACCACGTACATTATTGGGTGTAATTGGAGCTTGGGAAATACAAAATGTTTGAGTGACTCAAATTTGGTTATAATCTCTTTGTATCACTTGTTTTATAGTAGAATTCGTCGCTACTCTCTTTGTAGATGTAGGTCACTACGACCAAATCATGTCAATTTGGTTGATGATCTATTTTTTTGTTCTATCTATTTTATTGTCCGATCGCTCACTTTTCGCAACAATTGGTGTGAAAGTTAGGCTTTGCTGAGTTGAAGTGAATCGCTAATAATAGAAGAAGGAAAGGTAAGAATTGACAGATTTTATGGGAAGAACTTTAGTTTCTAGAAGATGCAAATTAAGGATTATCTCTATCAGATGAAACTATACTTGCCTCTGTCTGAAGAGAAGCCAGAGACAATAAAGTAAGCTGACTAGGAATTACTAGATAGACGAGCTTTGTGAGTTATTCGGTTGACGTTAGCTTGTAATGTCGCATTTAAAATCGTGAAAAAGAAGACCACTTCCTGTTTGATGAAAGCCTTATTGAATATGTATGAGAAGCCTTATGTGATCAAGAAGGTCTATTTGATAGGAAGTTTTAATTTGAAGATAAATGAAGATGTGTCAATTGCAGATCATATTAGGGAATTCAATGTGATTGTTAGTCAATTTAGTTTAGTTAACATTGACTTTGAAGATGAGGTACATGATTTAATTATGTTATACTCATTACATGATAGTTGGAATACTACTATTACCACTTTAATAATTCCTCTAGATCAATAAGTTTGACGTTTGATGGAGTTTGAGATTTAATTTTGAGCGAGGACATCCATAGAACTTGTATATGCTACTTTAATAGGTGAAAATAGAGTAACATCTAGTACACGTTTTAGTGGGAGTTGTACAAACATAAATAGACATGGTCAATCTAGGATTGATGATGTTATCTATTGGAGTGGTGGCAAAAGGGGGTATTTTAGAAAGAATTACCTTAAGCTGAAAAAAGAGAAGATAAGGAAATTATAATTAAGACTGTAAATGATGTTGTAGCCGTTGCTAAAAAAATTTGAATGGTGTTGATTTTATCTTGTCTATCACTAATTATTCATCATTTGATGGATGGATTCTAGACTCTGATTGTTCGTTTCATGCTACACCAAATAGAAACCGACTTACTAATTATCAATGCATAGATAATAGTAAAGTACAATTGGGGAACAATGTGGAATGCAGTTGTAGGCGTTGGTGATGTTAGAATCAAAATGCTTGATGGTATCGTAAGAATATTGACTGGAGTAGAACACATTCTAGAGTTGAAGAACTTACTTTTCTCAAGTGTCTTGGATTCAACAGGATGTCCGTAGGGGTGAGTATGTTGGATCGCCCAAACCAAAAACTGCCCAAATCAGACTGGACCATGGGATCAGTACAGTCTAGTTCCTAATCCTAGGACCATTCAGTCCGATTCCCAATCCCAAAAATTGGGAACTAGTCCTCCCGCTCCAATTCTCGATTCCTAGGTGGCACCGAACTAGACCGGGAACCAATCACCCTAAATGTTGATATTTTTTAGAATGTGGAATTCTAAAAATTGTTCTAGGTATTTTGATGATAATGAAAGGAATCAAGCATAGCGGCTTGTATGAGCTTCAAAGTAAGACAATGACAGATTTTGCCGTGGAGACGTCGGTTTCTTCTGTTTAAGAGTTTGAATTGTGGTATATGCATTTGAGGCTCATGGGAGAGAGAAGCTCAAGGTTTTAAGTGAAAAAAAAAAAATTGTTATGTGGTTATGTTGCTAACAAATTGAATATATGCAAGTGGTGTTGTAATTTAGATCAATGGTGGAATGATTCAGTACAACTATAAAATAAAAATAAAAAATCATGGAAATTGCAAAGTTAATTGATAGGAATGTTTGCAAGTTGTCGTGGTTTCCTTCAAAGAATAGTGCTAAATTTTTGCTAACATTTGTTGATGACTACTCAATAAAGACATTGGTGTTTCTACTTAGGTAGAAGTTTGATGTTATTATCAAGATTACATAATTGAGAGTTTTGATCGAAAAAAAAAGATTGGTAAACCGATCATGCATGTGCGGACTAACACTAGTACAGAGTTTTTCTTGAAGCTGTAAAATAATATTTTCTTGAAAGAAAATATAATGAAACACCGTACTAAACCCAATGAACCCCAACATGTTACAAAATTGATGAGCAAAAGTTACTAGAGATGGCCCATAAAATGCTCTTTAGTGTTGGTATGGCTAGGAAATTCCTAATTAATACGTTTAGTATAGCGAGCTATCTGATAAATAAATCCTCATCAACTATGATTGGATGTCGAACTCCTGAAGTGTGGTCAGGTAACGTTATTGATTATTTAGTTCTAAAAATAATTGGTTGCCCATGTCATGTTCAAGTTGGTGATGACAAGCTCAATGAAGTGGTACAGCTTATGTGCAAGATGAGCGAGGCTATCAATTGTGGTGTCTAGAATTAAATGTACTTGTTATCAATATAGAAGTTATATTTAACGAGTCTTCAGTATTTTTGGTTAGGAATGATTATAATAGTGTTTATATGGATCTAAACTATGTTCAGCTTGAGGTGAAGTTTCCCAAGGTAGCAGGTGCTAGCATAGTAAACGATGTGTGTAGTGAGGTGGAACTTGTAGAGCCAATGGTTGTTATAACTGCCAATATTGACAAGTACGTTATCAATCTCCTAACAAGTATGGATGCAATAATAGTTTTGCTTTATTTGTGATAGAGGAGATTGTGTCAAAAAAAATCCTTGTGAAGTAGTTAAAAGCGCATGTTCAATTGGTATTCTAATGAGATCTTCAATTATGACAAAATTCAAGCATGTCTTGGACTTGAAAAATATTTGTGGCAATTGAACCCATTGGGAGCTACGAGAGAGTAGCAGTAGTGTTCAAATTTTTAGCAAAGCAATTGTGACTTGATTCAAACATTTAGCCAAATATGGACATTGTTAAAGTATGCCTTGAGTTTGAATCTTGTTGGACAAAAACTTGATCCGAATAAAATGTTTCTTGATCATGGAATTTGAAAAGAAAGAAAGATGGGCACGTTATCTCTCTACTGGAGTTGGTCAAGTCGCACGTTATCTCTCTACTGGAGTTGGTCAAGTCATAAAAGAAAAGTAAAGTAGATTTGTATTAGAGAAAGAAGAGGAAAGTCCAAGATCTTGATTGAATCTCACTTTAAATTTGCTTCCTTATCCGGTACGTACGTGTCGCTTATCTTTAAGGAATGGTGCGGTGCTCTTCTCCAGGCAATGATTATTTAAATCTAATTAGAGGTTTGTTTTCATATGCAATGCTTGTAAGTAACACCGTGGATTAACTAGAGAACAATAGAGCCTTGAAGCATCGTTTAATGTGCGAGTGCTTGGTGTTCTATTATTGACGAAGAAATATTGAAGCGTAGTTCACGAGTGCTTGGTCGTGGGTTTCTCCATTTGTTTCGTTCTTGCAATTACATCAAGAAATTTTTAATGTTGAAGTCAATTAAATTCTTGTGGTAAGAATTTGTGTATAATTCTTTCATGTGATTGAAAGATTATTTAGTGACGAATTGTGAGGCTAAACATCGTGTGGATTGTTGAGTGTAATTGGAGTTTGAAAAATACTAAAAGTGTTTGAGCAACTCAAGTATAATCGTAATATGTGTGTATCATTTTATTTATAGTGAAATTCTTCTCTGTTCTTTTTCTACGAACATAAGTTACTATAACTGAATCGCGTAAATCTAGTATTCAACCTATTTTCTTATTTTGTTTATTTTATTGTATGATTGCTTGCTTTCCACAATAGTGACATTCAGCTTATGTCTCATTATTTCTTAGAGTGAGGGAAGCTCCATTGCATTTGGCTATCATTCATTAATTACATGTGTGCATTAAAATTAAAAGCTTATTGTCTACTTTCAAGAAATGTTTGGAAGAGGGAACTCAGGACAAAACAATGCCGCATTTTCTAAAGGTTGAAGAAGAAGAACAAATCTATAACGAGAAAGAGTCATTTGAGAGAAAATGAAAATCTTTAAAATTACATCCAATTACAAACGACACAAAAGTTGTCATTTTTTATATTAAATAATTAAAATAAAATTCTATGCTCCGCAAAGGAGGGAGATCAAGAGCTTTCCTATGTAAGGTCATCAAATAAACTAGTTAGTCAGGCAGGATTCCAATAGCAGCAGGTGTACTAATTTTTCAATCATTTTTCTTGGCTTAAGAATCATTTGCAATGATATGATATTTTTGCAAAAGTTCAAAAAAGAAGTAAATAATTTGAGAATCCAAAGTTGCTCATTTTCGTCCGTAAAATTTTCTAAGGAGGGCAGGTCATGGAGATACAAATATATATCTTATTTTCATCAAATGAATGGATATACATTTTTTAATTATTTTTTTTTATGAGAATGCGTCATGTTTCTGATTGGTCCACCATTAGTATTATTATATTTCTTTTTCATCTGAAGAGGCAAACGAAGGAAGCTTCTGTTCCTGTTCATTATAGGGTTATAGACTGGGCCCCACGCGCTTGTTCTTCATCCGAACATCAGTGGACAAAAAATTACTTTTTTATATAAGCTTTTGACTGTCAAATTGACAAATCATGATGTTCGCGTGTTGCAATTTTCTTGGTCATGTCCCTCTCTGTCCACCACGCGCACGTGGTGGGTGCTAAGGATGGGAGAGACTTCCGATGTTGATTTTATAGACTAAGAAGTATTTAGGGCCGAGACTTTTTAAGGTGCATTTAGTAATCATTCTGTTGCTGAGAGTAGATTATGATCGTAAATGATTTTTTTATTCTGCTCCCCGAGAACAGATTCTAAGCATTTTAAGCCGTTTAGTAACTATTCAAATTTTTTATTATTATGGAATAGAATTGTATTTGGTATCATGCTCATTTATTCTATTTCAAATCAATTTCTTTTAATTTTTAAATAATTTTTATATTTTTTCATTTTTTTGTTTTCATTTTTTTCCTTTTTTTCTTTTTTTCTCCTATTTTTCTTCTTCTTCAGGCTAGTGACCTCACCGGAGCGTTGCCAGCCCTCGATGAGGCCGGCTCTCGTTGGCGGAGCCTCGTCACTAGTTAGGTGAGGCTTGCCCAACCCCGGTGAGGCTCAACCTCACTAGATCTGGCAAGTTCGAGCCTTGCCGGTGGCCAGGCCGGCCTCGCTGGGGCTAGGCGAGCTTCATTGGGGCTAGACGAGGCCTGCCTAACAATCGGCAAAGCTAGGCGTCGCGAGGCTTGCCCAACCCCAACAAGGCCAAGCCTTGCCGGTGGCTAGGCAGGGCTGGGTAAGGCCTGCCTGGCCACCGGTGGAGCTAGGCGAGCCTCACCAGTGGTTGGGCTTACCTCCGATGAGTTCGCTGGAGGCTCACCCGGCCAGGGCGAGGTCTGGCGACCTCGCTAGAGTCTCGCCGGCGGATGGCGGTGGCGGACGATGATGGCGTCAACGGCAGCGGCGGATGGCGGCGACGAGGCAATCGATGAAGAAGAAGAAGAAAAGAGAAGAAAAAAAGAAAATGAAAGAAGAAGAGTTGTTTTTATTTTTAGATTTGTTCCCGGAACAAGAATCAACTTTTTTATTATTATTAATTCTGTTCCAAATCTACTTTTTGGAACAAAAAAATAGAAATTTGTTCGCAGGAACAAAAATTTTACCAAACACGATTTTATTCCCAAGCTACTTCCCGAAACAAAGAATCAAAATTTGGTCATGTTTGAATGGTTACAAAATAAATTTCAAATTAGTATGTTTATAATAAATTTAACTTAAATTAATTTTCTATAATCAAAAACTGTAAACTAGTACAGTTATAATAAATTTATCTCAAATTAATTTTTTGATTATAAGAAACCTAAAACTAGTTTTGTAACAAATTTACTCTTTAGTTTCCATTAAATTTAATTACTATCATGGAAGATTACAATGATAAACATGTGACAAATAGAGGATTAAACTCCAAATCGGTATATTCCTCAATTATCACGTGTCATTTAATTTAGAAATTTGATGATAAAATAAAATAAAAACTAACAAAACGTAAATTTATCACATATATGCTAAGTTTTGATTTTTTGCAATAAAATAATTAATTGAGTGAAAATTTATTATAGGTATACCAATTTAAAGTTTTTCGTAGTATTAATCATTTATTAAACTTGTGCAAGTATTCCTCTTGAAGAAGGTGATACCACGTAATGCGAAATTACATCGAAGCTTTGAGTAATTGCCACTTCGACCAAAAGTTGAATCATAAGCAAAGTTCGAACCCGACCCAAAACACACCGGTCAATAAGTTTTTTTTTTTTTTTTTTTTTTTTTTTTTTTTTTTTTGGTAAGCGAGGATTCCACCATGGACCCCCCATGCCCGAATGACTCTTGAGGGCCGGGCCCCTATATCTCGGAGGAGACTAGCCCAGCAACGCACTGCCAGGGCCCCCACTTAAATCGCTAACAACTACAGGTTTTGAACTCTCAACCTCTGCGTGAGAGAGAGATTTTCAACCAACGCAACTATCAATGAACGGATCACCGGTCAATAAGTTAAAGATGTCTATGACCAAAAAAGAAGAAAATAACTTAAAGATATAATTTTTTTTTTAACGAAATTATATCCTCTGGGGCTTGCACACGCGTTGTTGTGTTGGGGAAATAATTGAATGTGGGCATTTCAAGATCCTGGAAAGTGGGAAAAAGATGAAAGGAGATGGATACGGGATTTGTTGACAGTGTGTGCGTGCAGGCAGCAAGTGGAGATGAAAAATTGTATACTCTCTCTATTATTTTAAGAGCGAAGAGACAACTAATTGGGGCACTTTTCCCTCCACTTTGGGCAGGCGACAGGGTACCGGATGACCCACGTCGACTTTGACTACTGTATCTGGCAGAAGAATTTGGGATTTCCCTTTATTCATTTATCTATCTTTTCCCGGTATTTTCTCTTTTATTTTTTTCCCTCTTTTTGCCCTTTCTTTTCAATGATCATCATGTGACATTTCCAATACCCACAACACAAAATCCTTTTGACCGAAGGCCCCACCTCTCTCTCTCTCTCTCTCTCTCTCCTTGAGCAGTAACAAGATAAAACACTTTACCATCAATCAACCTCGGTGATTTATCTTTTCCTAATTCCATTGTAACAAATTATTCTCCTTTTACATTAAAAGGGTCCATATCAATAATTGTGATTTTATGAATAGACAATTCTCCAATATCGTGTTCATTCTCAACAAAATATTTTATCTATAAGGTAATAAAAAATAAATTATACTTATTTGAAAATAGCTACTATTTCACCAATCGAGTCATAGGTATCTAACATATTCGGGATATATTTTCCAATATTTATGAGAAACGCCTCTCTCTCCCCCACATGCATGCAAAAACACGAGAGAGAGAGAGAGAGAGAGAGAGAGAGAGAGAGAGTCCTTTTTTTTTTTCTCTCCTCGTTCTCTTTTTCCACACTCGCCACCATTGCTACACGATGTCTTCTTCACTAGAGTGTATGTGAACAGCATCCCCCAATAATAATGCTGCATGCCTCTAATTCCTTCATTTCCTAGACTTTTTTATATGCTAAACTCGATTGTTGAGTAGGGCTCGAACTGCTCACTTGGAGACTCTCTTACACTTTGGGGCTGGGGGAGGGGATTTCAGCCTAATGGGTTTTTATGTTTGATAGGCCTACTTAAGCCTGTCCACCCACATTGGGCCAAAACCCGGCCCGTAAATGAATGGCCCATAGAAAAGTGCAGTTATTGTAATATAATGAATAACCAAAAAAAAAAAAAAAAAAGGATTATCTATCTCGAGTAGTTACGTTATCTAAGCAGTTGCGTTTTAGAAAAGAGAAATACGTTTTTCTTTACTTCTATGTTCTCTCAATTTTTCCACCGTGAAACAATATGATCCTTTTGATGAACGGAATCAGGGCTTCGAAGAATTCCTCATAAAACTGCGATGACGATGCTTAATCTGTGAAAATCAAGGTATATTTGACTTCGTGATATGCTTTTGATTGGTGTAACATGTTTCCGGGTACATTTCCGCATTTTCGTTTTCGGTATTTGATTGTTTGGGTATAGGATCTTTTTTTTTTATAAATCCGTTTCCCAACATCGGTATCAGAGTGATGATGTTCATGTTTCCATATCACTGTTCATGTTTATAAATTGCATTTGGTTGAAATTTCGTGAAATGCCACCGTTGGATGCTTGGGGACGGAAAACCCGACACCCCATATTGTTTGCCTCCCTTTTTTGATTTTTCATAAATCAAAACTCATTTATGATAGTGCACGGTCATAGTTTTCATCGAGATGAGAAAATCAACTCATGGCTCATCGTCGGAGGCCGCCGGATGAGCAACCAAGAGAAACAAACTTGTCAGCATGTGCAACACATGTGCCAAGACAATTTACGCAAGCGCGTGCACTGCACGTGCCCTAGCAACCTATGTAACACGGACACGCGACACGTGACACGCGACACGACGTGACACGACACGCGACACGACACGCGACACGTCATTTCTTAAAAAGTAGAGAATTCCGACACGTTCCGACACGTTATATATTAAATAAATATTTTAATTTTTAATTAATTTGATTCAAGTTCACAAATAAATAAATAAATAAATAAAAACTTATAATAAATTTACACTAATAATATTAATAAATCTATTCATAAAAAAATTTAAAAAATATATTCATAATTAAAACGTGTGCATACTTAAAAATATATTTTTTATTCTAACAAAAATTATTTCCTTCAAATCCTCTCTCCTCGTTTCTCTCTCCCCTCTCCCCCTCTTTTCCCACGCCACCACCCCAAAAGCCTCCCCCTCGATTTCTGCAGATCTTCCCCCATTCTCTCTCTCCCCCGCCCTTCCCCCGCGCCCCCATCAATCGCTCCCCGCCCCCATCAATCGCTCCCCGCCCCTCGATCTCTTCCCCCTTCTCTCTCTCTCTCTCTCTCTTCCCCCTGCGCCCCCATCAATCGCCCCCATCCCCTCGGTTTCTTCCCCTTCTCTCCTCCTCCATCCCCGTTCTTCCCATGCTCTCTCCCCCCCTTCCCCACGCCACCACCTTCTCCCCGCCCCCTCGTTTCTTCCTCACGATCTTCTCAACTCTTTCGGTCGCCTCATCGCCGTCGCCTCCGGCCTTCCTCCTTCGCAGCAGCTGCAGCCTCGCCCCCGGCCCTCCATCGCAGCGTCACTTCAGTTTATGCTCTTCCTCTCACTGTCGCGGCCTCACCTCCGCTTCCTCGGCCTCTTACTCGACCTCATCTCTCTACCCACCATCGTCTTCTTCAACAATATCTCTCGGACACGCGTGTCGAGAAAAGTTGACCACGTGTCGGATTTCTCGACACGCGTTGACCGCATGTCCGAGCGTGTCCGAGCGTGTCGGACACGTCGACACGTGTCGGACACGACTCGGAAGGCTCGGCAACGTGTCCGTGCTTCATAGCTAGCAACCACAGGCACATATGGCCACACGCAGGGATAATCGCCCCGCATGTGCGCACACGTGCTAGCTGACGTCATTGTGACGTTAGACACCGGTTGCCCACGCAAGCGCAAGGCATGTGTCGGTGACATCATGATGACATCACCTCGCTGGGTCGATTGGCTTGACTCGACTCGACCTGTTTGCATTGACTCATTGACTTATTGACCATTGACAAAAAAAAAAATGAAGAATGTGTTTCTTTTTCAATTAAGTCCCTATGGATTATAAGTAATCCTTTTTTGTTCTACATTTGTTGCAAAAACAATGCCTTCCCTTCGTATTCGCACACCTATTCAAGCACAGTCAGAAAGTCAAAGGAGGAGACTTTCAAGGTTGATAATTGAGTTGACTAATTATCGATAGGAAAGTGGCAATTTAATTGAACATGTTCTCGAGGTAAATAAGAAGATACAAGAAGTCATTTGGAAGCGTTATCCCATGCTAGCTTTTTAGAAGGTGTCAGCCTTAATAAACATTCTTCCACCTGAATGGTAATCAGTATTAGATCGCCTATAGGAGGTCAACATGGTTCTAGATTATAGGAGGTTGCAATAATTTTTGTAAGAGAGTACTATAAAATCGAGGTAACCAAGACTTCAACCCTCAGGTTGAGTGTCACATGGCATAGAATGAATGCGCCTTGGAGGAGCCACAAGAGCTCTCCAAAGGTTTTTTCGTGGTTGACCAATGTGCCTTCAAAAATCTCAAAAATTTTTACTAACAGATTAAAAGAGACTTTCCCAGTTTATGAGATAAATGATATTATTTGTGTTTAATTATTTATTTTTTCTTAGATTAGTTTGAGATGCTTTAGGTGTAAATTTCTCTTTCGATGTTGATATATTTCCTCTGAATATATTACTTAGTGTAAATGACATGTTTAATTATCGAAAGTTCAATGTTATCTAGCGTTGTAAATTAGTATGTTAATTTACAATTCTTTGTGGGAAGTTCAAGAAAATTTTAGTGACTTTGTTGAACTTATTTTTTTGCATTAACAATTATGTTAATGATAATTTCAAATTATGATTTTTTGGATGATGATTGAAAACATAGTGACTTTTTGATTCTGAAATCTTATTTGAAATTATTCATTAATATGATGAGTTTATGCAAAATGGATGCATAAATGATAGGCATTAACAATTTGTGCATATGTGTCTGATATGTTCAGTTCTAATGACTTCAACAACTAAGAGTATAATTGCTAAGTTGAACAAAGAATAGAAATTGAACGGCGAGAAATGTGAAATATTGAATATGAAAATTCAATATGTGCTTGAAAAGCAAGAAGTACTAAAAGCTCTTAACCATGTTATGGAAGAACTTGAGAATATTGTGCACCAACTTGAGTTAGCAAATGACCGCATAAAGACATTTGAGCGGGAAACAAATATTTGCCGCGTTGGTTCTAGCTCATAAAGGACTTCAAGCTCTAAGCGCAAGCGCATTAATTCGTTCAAAATGTGGAAATGCAAAGGATCAAGTCATTCAAGCAAGAAATTAAGAGTTAACTAACATAAGAGAGAAAAACGTCATTGAGTGAAGAGAATTTCAAGGGTGAAATGTTATAACTATGACCAAAATGGTCACTATGCTCGCAACTGTCGCGAGCCAAAAAAAGGTAGGCACCCACTATACTCTTGAGAACTTTGCTTATGTATCAAGTTTTGTATTCTTAACTGAATCTAATCTTTTGTGAACTATAGATTCAGAAACAACGAACCATGTGGCGAAGGATAAAGAATTCTTCGTGGAATTTCGATGAGTACCGACTGGAATTAAATAGATATATATATAGGAAACAACTCTAGAGTTGAAGTAAAAAGGATTGGCACCTGCCAATTAAATATGTGTGGTGGACGCACATGGTTTCTACATAATGTATTATATGCTTCTGAGATTTGTTGAAATTTAGTGTATGTTTTAGTGTTGGTAAAACTTGGTTTTAGTTTGAGCTTCCATAATAATGGTGTAGATTTGTATTTGAATATAAACTATTATAAGTATGGTTATTTTCTAGATGGTTTTATTGTATTGAATGTTGACTATGGTAATGTCAATGTTTGTTATTCCCTCTTCACATCTTCTAATTCATATGATAATAATATGAATGTGTGGCATGTTAGACTTGATCATATCGGCCAACGACATATGAATATGCTAGCTAAAGAGGGATTGTTGGGTAGCATTAAAAAAGTCGATTTGCATATATGTGAGCATTGTTTAATATGAAAAACGACAAGGAAATCATTTGGAAAAGGTAAAATAGTTGAATTTTCTTTGTAATTAATCCATTCTGACATCTATGGTTTAATGAATGTGAGAGGATGGCATGAAACTATTTATTTCATCACATTTATAGATGATTATAAACTTACCTATTACCTTTTGGGATGATACTTTATTAACTATTGCATATATATATATATAACCGTGTGCCTTCTAAATCAGTTACTTTTACTCCATATGAGTTATGGACATGTAGAAAATCAAACTTAAGTTTTCCTAAACCATAATGTTGTGCTACCTATACTCATGAGCTCTCTCACAAGTTTGGGGAATTGGGTCTTAGAGGCAAGAAGAGTATTTTCATAAGATACTTAGAACACTTGAAATGATATGCGTTTATAGGTAAGCAAGAAAGCATGAGTATAATTGAATTCGAATCATGAGATGTCACATTCTTAGAGAATGAATTTCCTAATAATGGTGAAATGAGTGAGGATTACTCTCTATTTGAAACATTTGATCAAGATAATAAACTTAATAGAGTTCATCCAAATGGGAGTAACATGAGAAGTGATGAATTAAATTCGACTAACTCTCAATTACAACTATGTGATAAAACGATATCTTCATTATCTCATCGGAATGAGAGTATAATGGGGAATAATGTGCAAAGTGTATTATCGCCTGTATGGTGAACAAGTCGCAAAAGTATTCCTCGTCAACGTTTTGACATTGTAGGGAAAGCTTTTATGATTGCTCCATAAAATGAAAATGAGCCAAAAAATATAAATAAGGCTCTAAATTATCTTAGTAAGGAAAAATTGATACATGCAATGAAAGAGGAGATAGAGTCAATTAAATCAAACCATGTTTGGGAACTGATTAATCTTCCAAAAGAATGCAAAGCCATTAGGAATAAGTGGGTTATCAAAATAAAGTGTAAAGTTGATGGCTCAATAGAAAGATATAAGACTCTTATTATGGTGAAAGGGGTATAATAAATAGGAATGAATTAATTATGAGGAAACATTTTCTCTTGTCGTGAGATTTACCTTGATTCGCATTTTTCCGACAATAATAACAAGTATGGATTTTGAGTTACATCAAATGGATGTAAAGACTGCTTTTCTCAATGGAGAATTAGAAGAAGAAAAATATATGGAACAACCTGTTGGTTTCATTTTGAAAGATCAAGAGCAAAAGGTATGTCGACTTTTGAAATTGATATATGATTTTACAATAATTGATAAGGATCATTATGTATATATCAAAAGATCCAAATATCAATTTATGATCATATCATATACCGATTGCCAGAAGTAATATGGAGTTTATTAATACTGTCAAGAATTGGTTATCTTCCAATTTTGAGATGAAAGACATGGGTAAGGCTGCATACATTCTTGACCCATTAAGATTTCAAAAGATCGTTTGAAGAGATTATTATCTTTTTCGTGAGAAACATACATAAATAAGGTTTTTAAACGATTTCGTATGCAAGACCCATAGATACTCCTATTGCAATAGGTGAAGGATTGAACCATAGAATGTGTCCAAAGACTCTAGAAGAGAAGAAACAAATGCAATATGTTTCTTATGCTAGTGTTGTTGAAAGTTTAATGTATGCTATGATGTGTACAAGACTTGACATATGTTTTATAGTTGGAATAGTGAGTAGATACTAATCCAATCCAAGTCAAGCACATTAGAAAGCCATCAAAAGAATATTGAGATATCTGAAAGGAACTGTTGATTATACGCTAAGTTACCAAGGAAATGATCTACAACTTGAATGCTATTTAGATGCTGATTGGAGAGGGAATTTAGATGAAAAGAAATCTACCTCTAGATTTGTTTTCTTATTGAATAATGAGGTCGTATCTTGGAGTAGTAAGAAACAAACATGTATAGACTTGTCCACGATGTAAACTGAGTTCGTGGCATTATCAACAGCAATACAAGAAAGTGTTTGGCTTAAAAGATTTTTGGATCATTTATGTGTTATTAAAAATGTTGCAAACTCATTGTTGGTTAACTATGATAGCCAATCAGTAATAGCGTATACCAAAGATCCAATATATCATAACAAGACCAAACATATATATACAAAGTATAAGTTTGTCAAAGATATGGTTGCACGAAAAGATGTAAACTTACAGTACATATCTACACATAGAATGGTAGCAGATCCTATGACGAAGCCAATACATAGAGATGTGTTCGTGGCCATGTGAAATCTCTAGGACTACGTAAAGGCTGATGTACTAAATATTATAATTTCTCTTAAATGTTCACATTTAATAAATTTGTGTTTTCATTTTAAAGCCTATGAGTCTTTGTTTGACATTTATGCATATTAATACTTAGTGCAATATATAAAATTGAGAAAGTATGTCAGACAGATAAAAAATTAGCCCACTCACATGGGTAATTGCATCTATTTACTATGTGATAAATAGATATGATACAGTTTTTAAGCTTATTATTTAGGTAATCTTAAAATATATATGTCACCTTAACTGAGTGTTAAGACTAGGATATAATATTTACTATGTCCGAAAGTAAAATAACCCACATATTTTACTTTATTAGTTTATGATGTCAGATGTGAGTTCTAATGAATTCTATGAAAAAGTAGATACGTGAACTCAAATTAGACATTGGGTATGTCTGAACTATCATCTGTATGGTATTGAAGGTATAGACATATGTTCCATGGGAATTGAGTTAAATACCGTAATACGTATTTTATACTATGTACGCATAAGACAACCAACAAGAGTGGCAAAAGTTCTGATCTCAACTTTTATGCCGTGTGAGACTCTTGAGGAAAAGAGTTCCTCAATTAAGTGCCCTCATGACTCTTATTTATTCTTAAGATTTCTATTCAGTGTTTGCTATCTTAAAATGTTGCTAATGATTATGAATTGATTCGATTTAACGGAACATTTCTAAAAACACAAGTTGAATTGAAATTGAGAGTTTTCAAGGAAAGATGAAGATCGAATTTGGAAAATCATATTCTAGTTTTGTATTCACCTGGTCAATCAATTATGATTGTTTTTTTTTTTATAATCATAATTGTGAATACAATATATCATTGTTAAAAAGAAATCAAGAAAAACATAAATGTGATCGATCGATATAGAGTACTGCATACTAAATCTATTCAAAAATGTGATACCCATTATGAGCTGTTATATATTCTTAACAGATGTATGGCAACGAGCTTTCAAAGTATGCTGGTCGCATGTATTATTTACCAGTATGAATGTTGCAGAGAGATAAAGAAATTTTTGTTTGGTCTACCATATGCAAGTGGGAGATAACGTGCTTTTATGTTTGATGGGCCTACTTAAGCCTGTCCGCCCATGTTAGGCCAAAACTCGACCCGTAAATGAAGGGCCCATAGAAGAGTGTAGTTACTATAATATAAAGAATATAATTTTTATAAAAGGGAGATTATTTGAGTAGTTGCATTATCTGAGCAAGTTACGTTTTAGAAAAGAGAAATACGTGTTTCTCTGTTTCTATGTTCTCTCAGTTTTTCCCTCATGAAATAGTACGCTCCTCTTGATGAACGGAATTAGGGCTTCGAAGAATTCCTCATAAAACTGCGACGACGGTGCTTAATCTATGAAAATCAAGATATGTCCGACTCCGTGATATGCTTTTGATTGGTGTAACATGTTTCTGGGCACGTTTCCACATTTCATTTTCGGTATTTGATTGTTTGGGTATCAAATCGTTTTTTTTTTTCCACAGCACGGCCCAATCATAGTGGCTCACACTTTTAAAATGAGGCATCATCGTGCCACAAGCCCGAAATGGTCCAATGAAGAAAATCAACTAGCCTAGCTAGTCCATACACATAATTCTTTCTGGCCCAGCCAATCCAATAGATTCGTGCACATGACGCCCATGAAACACAGGATCAGCTACCTTCCATTTTGTAGTAGAACCAACTTCACAAGTATATGCATCCTCTTCTTAGTATCACTTTAACATAAAGCAATAATCGACAGTGCATGTGTCAAGGAAATGCCATGGCCGGTACCTATCAAGATGAAGAATAAATTACCCCCCACCTGTATGGATATGGGTGGCTACTACTGAGGCTTATCTTGACGAGATGGGGGACTTGCACACCTTACCCCATGCCAAATTGGCCCAAGAGGTGGCAAACAAGGCTTGCAAGACGAGGCAAGGGTTTTGGTGAATACAACTTGATCAATAATAACTGCGAACATTTTGCCTTGTTTTGCCAGACCAATGTTCGGGCAAGCGTACAGACAGCATTGGTCAGTGCTTGTAAGCGGAAGATCAATGAAGTTGGAAAATGGGCCATAAAGTTTCTGCAGATGAATTAAGTTCAAGTGACCCTAAAATCCCACTAATCTTGCCTTCCCCATCTGTTTCTTTACTAGCAATAGTTATTGTCTGTCGTCGAGAAGTGAAAGGAATAAAGCTTTAGTTTTTCATTTTCAATTTTGGAGTGGAATGGATGACGAGAGACATGCACACGTGCACAGATGAAGAATTTCTCACATTCCCGTTAACTCATTTTGGTGCATATACGAGATGCATTTTTTTCATGTTGGTCCATTTCGGAAAAACAAGACAACGGTGAAAACACACTAGACCATCAGAACAAGTTTCTTCCAAAAGTACCCAAACTTTTAGCTTAGTAATGATCTCTCTGTCTCTCTTGATAATATTGTCATTAATTTTGTTTTTTCCTCTTTTGGCCATCATTGTCATTTACTTCTCTGAGTATATTCACATTCACACAGGCCGCCGTAACATCAGGGTTCCAATTATCAAACATGAAACAATGCCCGATCCTTTGCCGCGTTCAACGATGTTGGGTGCCGTCTTCCTGAGTAGCGACAATGATGGGATACGTAGGCCTTCACGAGAAAAAAAAAATACATATATATATATATATATATATATATATTTGGACAGCTTTGGAAGCTTTCCTTTCACTGGGACTGGACGAGAAATGTCTTTCTCTGTAGAAGTATTATATAGGAAAGTCGCAGGTGGGGATGGGATTGTTAATGATGAGAACCTTTTGAAATCAGATCCTGACCACCCATATTCAATGAGGAAAAAAATATTAAATGACTTATGCAATTCAATCATAAGTATTTTAATTGCGTTAATTTAATCATAAATAATTTTACATTTTATCAATTGAGTCTATCAAACAGAGTTTAGTCGAAAATTACTATGGTGGATATTAGCCGTCCCGCATGACACCGCCGGCACTAATGTAGATATTTTTAATAGTTTTAGAATTTTTATTTTTTCCTTACTTTTTTTTAGACCAAGGGTGCGCCGGCCGGACCTTACTGGCCATGGGCAAGGGCCACAACGCCCTCACCTAGCGTAGATCTGGCGAGTGCCACCATGCCCTCACCAGCCATAGTGAGGACCCATGAGCCCTCACCTAATGATCAGCAAGAGGGTGCAAGAGTGTTGGGGCCCTTGCCCAAAGCCAACGAGGGCTACAATGTCCTCACCCATGCCTAGCAAGGGCGTCTTAGCCATCGGCAAATAAAAAAGTAGAGTAAAGAAACGAAAGAAAAAGATAAAAAAAAAATCGTAAAAATTTTAAAATATTATTAAAAAATATTCACATAAGTGCCAACGATGTCATATAAGACAGTCGGCATTAATATTAATGATTTCCTATCAAAATTAGCCTCAGGAACTCAGTTGGAAAATTATGAATATGTTTAAAACAAAATTGGTACAATTGAAATGTTTAGAACTAGATTAGCACAAATGCAATAAGTTTATAACTTTTTAAATACTTTTTCCATATTTAATAATGTTCGGTCCCATCATGGTGTCTTTTGTAGTTATAATTTTTATGCCCAAGGTTTGAGTGTTTGGAGTCCTTAGCGTGTATATGGTTCTATAATATCGACCAAAAAAGATATGGCTCTATAATAATTTCCTAAATCCTTTTATACATTGATGTCATTTACATTTCGATGGCCGGTACAGGCTCCCTTTTATTTGGTTAGCCTACAGGAGCAGCCAAACACGAACTTGAAGTGAAAGGTTTATGATATGGTGGCGGCTAGGGCCAAATTTTGAACATCAACGTGGGCCAACATGCAAATCCAAATGGCAGAGCTAGTTCACACATGAGTTCTTTATTGGACCCATGGACATGACACTTGCCAATTCCGAAGCTGTGGGATGTAAAAATACATCGGTAGAGGAGCGTTCCGCTTTAGAGGGAAGCACCCACAAGAGCAAGGGTGGACGAAGCACGTATGCAAGAAGGAAGCTTGAGCTTGATCCAAATGGCTAAAATATCTGCTGCTTTATATGATTATCAATCCCATAAAAAGTTATTCTATGTATCAATCCTTACATCTCCTACTACTAGTGGGGTAACGGCTAGTTTTGGGATGTTGGGGGATATTATTATTGCCGAACCTAATGCTTACATTGCATTCGCAGGTAAAAGAGTAATTGAACAAACATTGAATAAGATAGTACCTGAAGGTTCACAAGCGGCTGAATATTTATTCCATAAGGGTTTATTCGATCCAATCATACCACGTAGTCCTTTAAAGGGTGTTCTGAGTGAGTTATTTAAGCTTGACGCTTTTTTTTCCTTTGAATTAAAATTCACTTATTAAGTTAAGTGGAGCCTTAAGTCAAATTATTTTTATTTTATTTAGTTACATTTTTGTATTTGTAGCGAACAATTAGGTAGTTTATCGGAATGGTGACTTACCCATTCAATGACTTTGGCACTGGACGTATGAAGTGAGATGTGCAGTACCCAACGGACACCCAAAAGTGCTACAACAATTCTCATCAGATCCTTATGCATGAGGAGTTATTGCCTCTACAGCTCAACTGTCTTCCTTTCTGCGATAACCAGCTCTCTTTGCCCTACGAAGTTACAATATATAATGCTTCGCGTCAATAGTATCGCACAGCGCAATTATTGGCAAAGCGTGTTAAGAACTGCCGGGCCGAATAAATATCGAGAAAATGCGTACAATGTTTCTCCAAGAATTCGACAGTTCCCTGTCTAGATGGCTCGGCAACATCCAAACCATTCACCACATGGACTGTGGGGATTCCTTATATTCGCTGAACCTTTCCTCTGATTGATCCCACTTGGCAAACTTTCTCGGCCACAGCCGCTCGTCCTTCTTCGAATATTACCCTTCTTCGAATAATACAACCTTGAAGCTACAAACATCGCTCTTCACATACGAATGACCTGCTCAACTAGAACAATGTTATACTCTAACATGAGTTCGCTAAACACGGCTACAAGCATTGTCAAACTAAACCCAATACTCAATATTCTTGGCAAGGATCAACCCAATCAATTCGCCAACCCCTTTATATTACACGTGGCAATATACCTAGGCACCACATTGCCATTAGTTCCAATAACCTGTGTCTGTCACATGTGACCAGTCTTCATTTGGACTCTTTCTTGCCTACACAAAATCTATGAAATCCCTATATTTATTAAACTTGTTAAATTAACGATCCATTATTGAAAATCTACTCTAGTCCAAAGAGCGAAATGACAAGCTTTTTAAGGAGAAATTGAAATATGTGAACATAATATTTTGTAAGGAGTTGTATCCTAAAAATTTGAAACTTGACAACCACATATGCATATAAGGTTTTGCGCGTAATATCGATTCACACTTAATTGGCTATCCAGGACATTTTGCGACTTTTTGTTGAAGCGGCAATTGCTGAGTGTGTGAAAAGTATTGTCAAGAGCTTTGCGACCGGAGAATCAAGGATGGCAAAAGATGAGGGATGCCATTACTTATTTTTATTTGGTAAAAGGTAAGAATATATAGCTTTAATTAACAATTACAAAAGATCCGGCGCTACAAAACTTGCACTCAACAAAACAACAAGTCAGAGTGAGTGGAAGGAAGCCGAATGCAAAAGAGGACCGCAAGAGCGGGCCTAAGAAAGCAGAAACAGCCAAAACAATGGCGAAGGGAAAAAGAAAGCAGCAGGAGGCCACAAAAGGCCAAATGAACCACAATCTACGCCCGCATCCGCCAACAACAAATGTGAAGAGCCATCAAGGAAGCACCCATGCGGAGGAAGAGTATCCATACATCAAATAGTAGGCTAGGGCTCTGCCAAAGTAGAAGACTCCCCAGCTGAAAAAAAAAATGATCAGATCAATACCCCAGCTATGCTGCAATCTCCGGTTTCTATAAGTATCATCCACACTCCTAAAGGTGGTGGCCTTATCTCTGACGACCTTGATGAGTTGATTATTTGCCGCTGGAATGGATAAGCGTTGCTCTCTAAAGAGGATGCCGTTCCTGTGCTTCCAAATGAAATAACAAAGAGCACCAAAAGAGAAGCGAGCAATGCACTTGTAAAAGTCTTTGCCCACAAGGAAGGAGGCGGCCCAATTGAGGTTCCCGACCCATGAACTTTTCCGCCATAACAGATTGCATCTGAAGGCCCAAAAGAAAGTGATGCTAGCAAAGATGCGGCATCGAAAAAACAAGTGGTCTATGGAATCCGACCTCATTGCAGAAGGGACACAAGGCACTATTTATCCTAACATAAGATAATAATAGAGCTTGGGTAGGAAGCTTGCATTTGGCAATAAGCCAAAGGTTTAGTTGGTACCTTGGAGTGATCGAGTTGTTCCATATGAACGTGTGCTAGGAGACCCGAGTCTTCCTCCTCCTAGTCAAATCCCAAGCCGAGGCCACTGTGAACATGTGGGAGGTGTTTCCCTTCCAACCAAAACGATCGGAGAGGTGAGAAAGGGTTGGCAAGGGTTCCGCCCAAGAGTCCAAGACCAACTTGGTCGAAGCTCCACGATCGGTGAATAGGTCCACCACCATCGCCTGCTTAGAGAAGCCAGATGTATATATGGCTAAGTCTGGAAAATACAAGTTCAGATGACCTTAGGGGTGCCAATTATCAAACTAGAGGGACACCGAGCAACCATCCCTGATTCTCCAATAGAAGGAGCTTCGAAACTCAGTCCTGAGTTGGAGGATCTTCTTCCAAGCCCACGAACAACAGGTCGGCTTTTTAGCCACCCAAAAATTCGACATTTTTAGGAAGGTCGAATGAATCCATTTACACCGTAAAGATTCCTTATCGGCAAACAGGATCTAGATATGTTTTAACATGATGGCCTTATTATACTCCCGAAGCCTACGGATGCCAAGGTCCCCCTCTTCTTTTAGGCAACACACGTCCTCCCAGGAAACCTTTGCACCCCATCTTTCTAACTCCAGGCCTTTCCATAGGAATTGTATAAGAATTCTTTCGATTTGATCCAAGACTGTTGCAGGTAAAATAAATATGCTAGCCCAGTATGCTTGGATGGCATGAAGGAATGACCTAATCAACTGTAGCCAACTAGCGAAGGATAGGAAGCAATGAGTCCAAGATTGTACCCTCTCTGTGATACAGTTGACTAACACGCAGCAATCCGCCTCACTGATCCTAGAAGTGATGATGGGAACCCCAAGATAGCAAGTTGGTAGGCTTTCTTTGTGGAAACCAAGGGTAAGGAGAATTTGATTCCTTGAAGAAGGTGATCCTCCTACTAGGTATACTTCACTTTTATTTGTGTTTGGAACCAAGCCAGGCCAATCTGAAAAGATTTGGAGGCCTTCCTTGAAGAGCTTCACCAAAGGTAAGTCGACTTCACAAAACAAGAAGATGTCATCCGCAAAGAATAAGTGTGATAGGCTGGTCGCTTTGCATCTCCAAAAATATTTGAACTCCGGTAACGAAGAGCGAGTAGTGAGAATACCATAGAGTACCTCCATGACCAATGCAAACAGGTAGGGAGAAAACGGGGCCCCCTGACGAAGCTTATGACCACTGGCAAAGAATCCATGTAACTCCCCATTCAAAGCAATGAAAAATTTAGGGGTCCTCACACAAGTCATGATGAGCCGGGTGAAGTAATCGGGGAATCCGAAGGCCTAAAGGACAACCTTAAGGAAGTTCTAATCGACTGTGTCGTAGGCTTTCCTGAAGTCCACCTTGATTGCACACTTGGGTGAGTAGGGTCGGATGTGAAAACCATAAAAGAGTTCCTACGTCAAAAGGATATTATCCCTGATCTGCCGGCCCTTTAACAAACGCACTCTAGAAAGGCCCAATGACATCCTATAGCACTACAGCAACCCGATTGGCCATAACTTTAGTAATGCACTTGTAGATGGTATTACAACAAGCGATTGACCTGTAATCATCCACAGAAATCGCATTCGGGGTTTTTTCGTACCATGACCAAAATGGTGTCATTGATCTCCTTTAAGAGCCTACCTGAGATAAAGAAATCATTCACTGCCGATATAACCAACTGACCCACTGTCTCCCAGTTATGCTTAAAGAATTTAATTGTGAAACCATCAGGTTCAGGAGCTTTGCCTCTAGCTAGAGAGAAGAGAGTATCACGGATCTCTGAGTCAGAAACGGGCCGATCAAGGAAGCTAACATGTTCAACATTAAGGGGAAATTGAATAGTCTCCCTGATGTCCCCAACCGAGGTTCTTCCTTGTATAATCCATGACAACAAAAGATCCCGGTAGTTACTAACAAAATGCTGGTGAAAAAGCTCCGGTTGAGTGATTTGGATACCCGACGCATCCATAATTAAAAGAATTCTATTCCTTATCTACCTTTTGTTAACATAATGATGATAGAATCTAGTGTTGTGATCCCCCTCCTTTAGCCACTTAACTTTAGACTTTTGCCTGAAATATGATTCTTCTTTAGAGCGCAAGTCCAAGAAGGTACGCCGCTGACACTTTTCCAAATCTGCAAGGCAACAAAGTTCGAGTCTTGCTAAAGGTCAAGTTGAGTGATCCGGAGCGTAGCCCTCACTTCAGAAGTCCTAATGGAGATGTTGGAAAAGGATTCGTTGTTGAGAGTCTTGAG
Organism: Eucalyptus victrix; assembly: GCA_016097545.1. Taxonomy (NCBI): domain Eukaryota; kingdom Viridiplantae; phylum Streptophyta; class Magnoliopsida; order Myrtales; family Myrtaceae; genus Eucalyptus; species Eucalyptus victrix. Next base: position 54,166,149 of record CM027842.1, read on the forward strand.
ATGAGCTTTGAGGGCCTTGAGCTTGCACACCAGTCTAAACATGGGCACTCCCTCATTCGGCATTTCCCAAACTTGGTTGACAACTAGAATGAAATCAAGATGATCCATCCAAAAATCAAAGAATTTGAAAGCCTTCCTTCGATGAACTGAGTTTAAAACTTTAACCACCATAGGGGAATGGTCAGAGATACCTGGTGTAAGGAAGGAAGCTTCCAAGAAGGAAAAAACCTAGCACCACTTAGAATTGACTAGGACTCTGTCAATCTTCCTTGCCTTCCCCAAAGGACCAGAAGAAGTAGTCCAGGTAAAACGACATCCAACATACCGTAAATCATCTAACTCAGCTAGAGACAAGCACTATCTAAATTCATCAAAGCAAGGTATCTAGCTGTTTGTACCCCCAAGTCTATCAGTCAGGTCTCCAATAGCGTTGAAATCACCTGCGGCTAGCCAAGACAAATCTTGTAGAGCTGCACTTTTCAAAATAAGATCTTCCCAGAGTGGTCTCCTAGAAGTGAAAGAGTGCTGGCCATAAACAACCGATACACAACAAACCACATCCAAATAAAGCATCTTAAGATTCCCATTGATCACCTATGCATCTACCGAAGACACTTCAAAGCTAACAACTTAAGGGTTTCAACCAATCCAAATCCTCTCTCTAGGAGCACAACTATAATTCGAAATCCAACTCCAATCCCTTATCAGACTTGAAGAGATAGAAGAGAACATGGCTTCCGGTACTTTAGTCTCTAGAAGCCAAATACCTATGTACATAGATAATATACAAGTTGAAGGACTAGAAACGGTTACCTCGGCTTCAGAGGTATCCGGCAAGAGGTAGCCAAAACCACAGGAGTCATGGTAGGAGGTGGATCAAGGAGTAGAGTTAGCAGCTTGTCCTGCATCATCACCAATCTTTTGGAGGCTGCCCTTGGGGACGGACCAGGGGAGAGCAAATCCTCATCCTCGGAGCTAGACTGGCTAGACAAGACATCCGATTCAACTCCTCTATCTTGCGGTTCCAAAAGCCTGAAGTTAGTCAATCCAAGGCTGGACAAAGATAGGACCCTTCTTTGAAAAAGTGATCATTCCCTTCATCGGCTTGCGTTAAGAGATGGGAGGTCCAAGTTTCCTCGAAGCTAAAGACTTCGCTGCTTAGTGGATGCCCTCATCACCAGAGCTGTTATGGCGGGAAGCGAGACCTTCCTTAGGAGCAGCAACCTTCTTTTTCTTTCATTTTACTTGTTTCCTAGTCTGGTGAGGCACCACCTCCACTTCGGCTTCAACCGGTGTTTCAAGGACCTACTCCGTCTCATGCTACTGTTCTTCAGGTTCCTCCACCAGGACAAGGACCATCAAGAGATGGAAGTGAAGCTGGACATGGGTCGTCGGGGCAGGGACGTAAGGGGCCGTCAAGGCAGGGACGTGAGACGATCCAGCCACCGTCGATATCCAGCCACCGTCAATGGGGGAGCATTCTAGCCCCACTGCACAACTCTATCGGCTCTAGAATTTGGTGGGGGGCATCGCAATTGTGACCGAAGCAACCACATCTTCCGCACTCAACTGGTCTTCACTCATACTCGATAGCTATCGAGCAAACAATTCCCTTCAAAACCACATTTACGGAGTTGCTCCTAGGTTGTCCTACATGGAGCTCCACACATACCCTTGCGAAGGAGATCATCTTCCTTTGTTCCATTCGCTCATCCATATAAAGTGGTTTCCCCACGACACTTGCTATAGCATTAATGGAATGTGCTGAACAAAGTTTGAAGGGTAGGTTCTTCAACCTAATCCATATGGGGATGAAGTCTTGTTTTTCCTTCTTTAGCTCCATGAGGAGCCTCCATTGCTTCAAGATAAGGGGCATCCTTGCAATCGTAAGGGGACCATCTTCAAGAATTTTCCTCCAAAAGGCAGGATCTGAAATGTGGAAATAGTAGAATCCTAGGTCATCCACCAAAACTTCAACAAGTTTGGGGCCCCAAGCATGCTTCAGTGATTCCTCCGTAAGCTTGTAGGGCAGCCTTCTCCCTATATAATAGCCAACAAGGTACTTGTTCCACTGAGTCCGAAGCCTCCATAGCCTCCCCCAAGAGATGGATGATAGGTTTGTTATCCACAAAAGTAGGTGGAATATAGGATAGATTATATCATTTTGCCGTAAGGCAAGCGACACTCGCCCACGAACAAGTGGGGGTTGCCTTTGGATCACTTGGTCATTGAGTAGGCAGTTGTGATCTCTTGGAAGAGGATCAGCCATGACTACGGCCTCTTGAGCGACTCAATCAGGTTGGGGGCACCAGCGGCCCTTTCTGCTTGACAATCGGACCAGCAGGAGCTGGTGTGATAGGAGTATCCTGAACTGGAAACCCTTGGGAAGAGCTACCATGAACATGGGAGGTGGGGCTTCATTCCCTAGAGGTACCAGTTGGTTGCTGGGTTTCTTGGTCAAGGCCAGTCGCACCAAAAGAAACAACAACCATTTCCACAAACACTCGGTGTGCAGTTCAAATCCTACCAACGAAAATCCATTGGATGGAGGAGACTTACCAAGTCCAGCTTCAATGGCACAATGTGGGATAGTAGAAGAGATAAACCAGCACAACACTAGCCCAACAAGAAGCTTCAACCACAGTAGACACCCGGACTCGCAGTAGCAGAACCCGAGATACTGAAATGGCGAGATTAGGAATTCTAAGCCACCTACTAGGAATGGTTTGGTGGGGAAGATAAGGGAAGTAAGGCGACCTCAGCCTCCAAATATGAGGTCAAACCGACCACCAGACCAACCACAGCAACCGAAACACCAGACTGTCGGGTGAGCAGGAACCGTGGAGCAGAAAAGGTGAGATCTGAACTTCAAGGCCACTCACTGCAAAATAGTTTAGTGGGGATGATAAGGGATGCAAGGCGACCTCTACCTCCAAACTTGAGCTCAATACAACCACGGAAACTCCCACAGCAACCGAAACACCAATTCGTTAGGCACGCACCTAGGGAAGGGTAGATCTCGAGTTGCAGGCCGACCCATTGGAATTCCTTCGGTGGATATCAAGAGGAAGGTCAAAGGGACCTATCCTCCAAATTTGAGCCCAAATTGATGGCTAGAACTCTGGGAATGAACGAATGAGTATTCTAGATTAATAGTGCCAGATTTCACCCAATAGAGAGGACTCGGGTGAACAGTACCCATTGAGGGACGCCATAATTGTTTTAGTCATTTCCCCATAATGGCGGACGTTATTACTTTTAGTAGTACGGAAAGTCAGCCATATTGATGCTCTCTGGTTGAGAAAACCCCTAGAAACTATCAAACTACAAGCCAAATATAGAAATGGGAAGGCCAATACATACAATCAAGATCATTCCCACGTATGGAGCCTTCCAAAACAAACATAAAATCTCATTCCTACAAGACGATAAAGTGAAGAAAGTGTCCAATATAAAAATCTCATTTGGGGAATCTTTTGATATGAAATGGCCATTTACATTTTGATGATCCTAATTGTTTAGGGCGCGTTTGGTAACGTTTATATTCAAAATTGTTCCAGTGGAATAGAAATAGAAAAAACTATTTCTATTTTGGGGAAGAATTTTTTAATAGAAGAATGCGTTTGGTAACTACACAAAATTTATGTCCCTCAAATAGAAAAAGAACAGAAATACGTTTGGTAAACTTATATATTTTTTTGTTTCTTTTAATTTTTTAATATTTTTATTTTCTTTTTTCTTTTGGCCGATCGCCGGCCATGGCCGAGGCCGACGACCAGCCAAAGAAAAAAGAAGAAGAAAAATGAGAAAAAAAAAAAGTGTTTCTCGGAAGTGTTATCGGGAACAAGAAACAAGTTTTTTCTACTTTTTGTTTCTATTCCAAATCTGTTCCTAGGAACAAAAATGTAAACAAACGAGTTTCTATTGTTTTTTTGTTCCCAGAATAAAAGAACAAAAATTTGTGTTCGAGGAACAGAAATAGATTTAAACAAACAAAGCCTTATTGAGCATCATCACTAAAAAGCCACGCCCGCCATTTCTCATGGTCACAGGGGAGATGTAGCTCTTTGTTTGAGGTTTGAAATTAAGCAACAAAAGGGGAAAAGTTCATTAGAGTGGTTGAACGATTAAGCATTTGATTTGGAAATAACAGGCATTATGTTTAATAACCAAATCTCACACTTTGAGTAACCTATGTTTATTGTGCATATGTGGATTATTAGTTGATTTGAAAGATTTTGATATCTTATAAGAAAAAGGATGATGATATCATAAATATCTAAACTTTTGCTCATTTTAATCAAGTGACAAATTAAGTATCTCGACCTTTTAAATTGGGCTAAACAAGGTGCTTCCATTAAGAGAGGCGCTATGTCATGTGATTTTTGCTGATGTGGTACTGTCCAAAAAATGCCGAATTCATTGCCAACTCACATTATATTCAATAATGGGTGTGTTTGTTTTGTATAAAATTTCATGATATGAAAATACTCTCCGATAAAAATCATTTTGAAGGGAACTGGTTAGTTGTTATTTTTTTTATTAGTGCACCAAAAATGTGTAACCGCTCGAACCTCATTCTCAATAATGGGTATGGAAAAAGGCCAAGAAATTGGCGTTTGATAAGAGATTTAGGGCTTGTTTGGCAACATGCTAAATAGTGTCGATTCTGATTTTTTGTTCCCATAATCAATTTGGGACGAGAATCGCGTTTGGTAAAATTTTTGTTCCCGGGAACAAATTTGTTCCGGGGAATAGCTTTGGACAAGATTTGAGAATAAAAAAAAAAATTGATTCTCTGTCCGAGAATCAGAAAAAGAATCAAAACGGTGAAACCCTCACTCTTCCCTTTCGTCATCTTGGTTGCTGTCCGCCACCGCCCGCCGCCGTCCGCCGCCGCCGCCGTCCGCCGCTGGTCGCCGGAGGCTTGCTAGGCTAGGGCGAGGTCCGGCGAGCTCGCCGGAGGCAAGCCCAGCCACCAACAAAGCTAGGCCTCGCCACATCGGGCGAGGTCGAGCCTCGTCGGTGGCCAAGTTGGCCTCGCCGAGGCCGGGCAAGGCCGAGCCTTGGCGGGGCTAGGCGAGGCTCACCCGGTCGCCGCCGAGGCTTGGCCGACGAAGGCCAACCTCGCTGAGGGTCGGCGACGCTCCGGTGAGCATCACCGGCCCTCGTTTGGCCGGTCGCGGCCACATGAAGAAGAAGAAGAAGAATAGGAAAAAGGGGAAAAAAAAAAAAGAAAAAGAAAAGAAAAAAGTAAAAAATTAAAAAAATTGTTTAAATTTTATTTAAAAATCAAAAGAAATTAATTTGGAACAGAATCAATTAGCACGGTATCAAACGCAATTCTATTCCAGAATAAAAAATTTTGGACAGTTATCAAACGCGTTTTTTTACTAAGAATCACCAAGGGAATGTAATCGTTACCAAACGCGCCTTTAATTTTTTTGGAAATATGATTTAGAATTCCTACTCCCAATCTTAAGGGACGGTGGAGACTTGATAAAGGCCCTAAAAGATCCAGACCTGCCACTAGAGGTGTCAAAATGGGTCTTAGACCCATATATGACCTATTTAAATCATAAATGGGTTATATATTGGTCACTTATTTTTTTAGAAAAAGTAGTTAAATGGGTTTAACAATCAAAGATTTAAGATAGGTGGGTCTTAAATGGGTTAGATTTAGAACCCACTTTTAACCAAAACCTTACAATCTCTCTCTTCCCTCTTTAACTTTACAAAAATACTTTTTCATAAAAATAAAAATTATAATTATTTTTTTTATTTTAATTTTCTTTTCTTTCCTTTTTTTTTTTCTTTCTTCCTCCTCCTTTTAGTGGCCGACACGGCGATGGCTGGCAATCGGCTAGGCGAGCCTCGAGCTCGCTGAATTTGGCGAGGCGGAGGCCTCATTGACGTCTGGCGAGTTTGAGTCTCGCCGCGCTGGCGAGCTTGAGGCTCGCCTGACGCTGACAAGTTCGAGTCTCGCCAGATCACCGATCTGGCGAGCCTCAAGCTCGTTGGTGTGGGCCAACGTTCGGCGAGACTTGAGCCTCACCGATTTGGCAAGAATCAAGCTCGCCAACGTCGGGTGAGGCTCAAGCCTCGCTGATCTGGCAAGCCTCAAGGTCGCCAGCGTCGGGCGGGCTCGAACTCGCCAGATCTAGCAAGCTCGAGGCTCACCTGTGGCCGGTTGCCGACTATCGTTGTGGTCGATGGCTGACCAAAGAAGAAGAAGAAGAAGAAAACATAAAAAAGAAAAAGAAAATTAAAAATTATATTCTTAAAAAAATAAAAATAATAAAAATTAATTTAAAAATTAATTTAAAAATAAAAAATAAAATAAAATTCGATTTTTTAAAATAATTATTTAAAAAATTATAAAAATTTTCCATTAAATTTGTGTTGTATAAAACTATTTTAGCAATATCATTTTTAAAATATATAATATATAATATATATTTATATAATAAGCTTTCTTAAGTTTAGTTAAGTGGGTTGAGTATAGATCAAGTATAGGTTGGATCAGGTATGAGTCAAAAATTTTGCATTGCAATAAATTGGTCATAAACGGATTAATTGGTCAATCTGGCGTCTGCATCCCTCTGTCTCTCTCTCTCCTCTGTCCCCCATTACAAGAAGCTTGGACTCAAGATTCTCCCCTTAGCGACTTCTCTTTCACATCCTCTCTTCCTTGCGAAGATGCCAAAATCACCTTGTACGTCGTTCTCATCGTCTGCCGCCTGACCTTTTGGCGAGTTGCTAGTCCGATATTTTCAGATATTATAAGGCCAGGTGACTAGTCATCTTAGTCTCTTTGTCCTCAAGTTCTTTAAAATTAGGGTTAATATCCTGAAAAACACCAAACTGACCTTCGACAAATTTACCTTAAATTGATATACTTATGTCAAATTTACACTCGTTAATTTTCGTTAAATTTTACTGTCAAATTATTAAGTTAAATGATACGTAACAGTTGATTGATATACCCATTTGGAATTTTACGCTCCGTTTGCCAAATTTTACAATTTTTGTGATTTTTTTGTGACATTAATCTAATTTAGCGAAATGTATATTTATCACAAACTTACCAATTTAAGGTTTTTTGCGGTCAAATAAATTAGTTTTGGGTAAATTTGTCATAAATGTACTGGTTTAGAGTTTTTTTATGGTTAGTCAAAGTAAATTTGTCATAGATATGCTAGTTTGGAGATTTTCATGATCAGAAAGATAGTTTGGGATAAATTTATCACAAATATCTAGTTTTTGGTTTTTCAAAGTATTAACCCTTAAAATTAATATATTGAAAAACCTAAAATTTGTCGCAAAAGTATGATTGGGTTCTAAAATTTATTATTAAAGTATAATCGTGTTTTAAAATTTATAATGAAAGTACGATTTAGGTATGTCATAGCTTTGAAAGTTTCGTTCATTGGCCCCACTATTTTATGTTTTTTTTATCTGAAAAGAGACAAAAGAAAAGATCCTAAGCTTATGTTCTGTTCATGATAGTGATGGGATGGGCCCCACGTGCAGGGACAAATACTAATTTTATATGGCATTTGACTGCTTTTCACAATCCATCAGCTCAGTCACGATTATTCACGTGTACAGTCGGATTTCTATTTTTCGTAGCCCCCTCTGAAGAGTTATTTTACATACTAAATTCCTTAATTATTTAAAAAAGTTACATAGGTAGTAGCACTCAAGGAGATCTCAAGTAAATGCAAAAATCCTAAAACCATCTCAAGGTTCGGATTAGTTTCTAAATTTCGACAAAAATATATCATGAGCAAAGCTTAAACCTTATATAAATATAGCTGATAACAATTTAAATGTATTGTCACTTATTTTGTATCATAATAAAAAAACACAGCAATTGCATGGGTGTCATTATGCTGAGTGATATTCAACTGTGGATGGGTCAAGATTCTAGATACTTTTAAAAAGAAACTATAAACAAATGGAAAAGTATGGAAGAAGATGACTAATTTGACTGGAATTCTGGACTCAGTATTGTTGACTCTGCCCAACCAGAGCGAGTGGAGATCAGAAATTCTACACTAAAGAGAAACAGGGAAGCACCCCCTTTTGGCCAGAGAAAGATCCCGAGCTATCTGGCTTGAGAGATAGATCCTTATCCATGACATTTTTTGGGAATTTTTTTCTCCCTTCCTCTCGTATGCTGATGACGATCGTCATGTGAAATTTCGAAGACCAGCAACACAACCCTTTGAATTCGGTCATACTCCTTTCCTCTCTTCATACGTTACAAAATTTGATGGTCTCTTTCCATTCCCAGTTAGATTTTCGAAAAATAAAAGATGTTCACTTGTCCTTGTAAAATCCACACAGCTCTCTCTCTGGTTAGTTTTGTAGTCTACCAAGGGACACATCCTTAAGCCGTGACTCATTGCATTTTATTTTTTACTTTTCATATTTCTTGTACAAATCCTCACAGCATATAGGAGCTTAATGGTCGATAGGGCCTGATTTACTTTTTCGTAATCCTCATACAAAATTCTGCAACACAAAAACTTAAAAGGGTTCAAAAATACACATAATTTACTTCTTTTATCATTCGATGATCATTGAGAGATTACAAATAGCGCTTTACTAGCATAACAATTTTTGACCTACTATGAGAATAACAACTTATTATAAGTTTTAATTTTTTGAATGAGTAAACCCTACAACAATTTATAATAATTATTTGATTTTTTATAATTCGGAATATATTATTATTCTCAAAATAAATTAAAAGACCGATACTCAATCATTTCTCCTATCAATATCCAACATTTTCGGTCTCTCCATCTCTATCTCAACTAGACCTCAATAAACCCACAACTTAAAATTGAAGCATGGACGGACCACCAGCCCGACATGTCCTAGGAAGCCCATACACAAGTGCAATTTGGCCCAGGCAATCCTAATATACTCATAGACGTGACCCACCCACGCAGGATCGACGACGTCCCCCTCTGCAGCAAATCTCACTTTTATTTGCACAAAGCAATTATTGATAGTGCCCGTGTCAAAGAAATGCCATGGCGAATAGCTTATCGAGAACAAAATTACGTTTTCCCCGAGAATTGATCCCGTGTCTCGTCTGGATGGTCGACAAGCATCTGAAACGCTCGACTGAGAGACCTTGGAGTCACTACAATGAACGCCATACCTATACTGCATTACAAAATCTAAATCCTGAAATGGAAGAAGTAAAGTAGTCGCCTGGACAAACAGCATTTATACAAAGATGATGAATCTGCGGCGAGTGGAGATGATGATTAAAGAATGAGCGACCGTGCCACATCGCCCGGTGGGATCAAATGTCTAGGCACCAATGTTTCCCATACCAAGCGCAACTGATTATTCACAACGCTTCCACGGCTACGTTCATCGACAGCCAGTGTTTGGGCGGATACTGGATACATAGGAACGCGAGTGCAGCTGCATTGAGAGCATCCTTCAGAGGATATCGCTTTTGCAATCGCAAGTCCGCGATTCTTTCCAATTTCCTTTTCGAAAGATGAGGCTTGACCCACTCCACCGGAATCTGCTCTTCAGTCAGGACAATTTCCATCATATGCTCACGTTCCCATCAAAGCTCAACCAGTGCAACCCCGAAGCTATAAAAGTCGCTCTTCACGTACAAATGACCTATTCAACCAAAATGATGGGATACCCTAACGTGGGTTTGCTGAACATAGCTCCAGGCATGATAAAACTAAATCCAAAGTGCAATGTTCTTGGCATTGATCGCCCCAGGCAATTCATAAAGCCCATCATATTACCTGCGGCTATATATTCCGGTGTGGCGGTACCATAAGTTCCAATAACTCGCGTTGTCATATGATTTGTCTTCATTTGGGTCCTTTATTGCCAACTCAAAATCTATGAAACCCTTATGTTTATCTTAACTTCATCGAAATCCTTACATTTATTTTGGAAGACAATCATTTTCATAGTTCAGCCTATGATCGTTCCGCACTTAGGTTTTGCTCTCTGGATTTATCTTTGTGAGGATTGGATCTTGAGGTGGCACACTTTGCCTTATTTATACGTGAAATGGGTACACATAAAAAAATATTGACACTTAATTTTAGAACTCATTTAGCTATTCATTACATAGAAAATCACGGGTGGGCTTGACCCTTAATCAAAAAATAAGTTCCGCCTGTTAATTTCATACCATTTAAATTTTTATGTTTTGTAAAGTTTTGCATAAGAATTATGAAAATTTAAATTACATCCATCAATTGTAAAGCTTCTAATTATTTTTTGTAAGTTGCGGAATTTCATATATGAATTACGAGCCCCGAGAGACCTGTGTAATTTTGACAATGACAAGTTAACAATTCTATTTCTGGAAAATCTGACGGGAATCAAAAGAGGATGCGAAGATGTGTAATGCATCACTAGTCAGAGAAAGGAGAGAACAGAGAGACTGAATGAGCTTGTATTGAAAAGGGTTGTGTGCTGCTGGTTGTGGGGATGACCCGTAATGATGATCATCATTATAAAAAGATAAAAACATAGAAAGAAAATCCCAGTAAAAAGTTCAAAAACAATGAATAAAGGTAAACGTCAAATCTATCCATCTAATCGGATGGTCAAGTGATGGGGGTCTCTCTTCCTCCTCTTAAGGGCGTTCCGCTTGCCGACGAAGAGAAAGGCCAAGCCTTCCTTGTTTCTCTTTTTACTTTTAAAGCCGGAAAAAAGCGTAGAATTTCTCATCTCCACTTTCTACATTGATGTTCAAAATTCAACAGTACTAAATCCAGAATTCTTGTCAACTTGGTCATCTTCTTTCATCTCTCCTTTTTTGTCATTTCTTTTAAAATTTTTCAGAATCTAGAGGTATCCACATTTTGATATTCCTGCACACAATAATATGCAAATGACTACCATGATTTTCGTGATATAAGAGAAGTGATGATATCTCTAAGCTTTTGGCAAGTGTGCTCAAGTAAGGTTTCGGCTTTACTTATGACTTATTTTTGTTGGAATTTAGAAATTAGTCCAAACTTTGAAATGGTATTAGGATTATGCAATTTTAATCAATATTTGAGGGGCTCGGTATGTAAAATAACTCTCAAGAAGGACTGCGACGCACGACCTTGACAGAAAATTTTATGATGGGGTGGCGACTGTTTCGCGTGAAAAGGTCGCACAACAAAATTTTAAAGCTTGGTGACCAAGGCCGTAGAAAGTACGATCATTGAGCAGGCTTGAGCTGCACAACGAAATTTTGAACATATGCATGGACGGGCTAGTCCAACGTCGGCCGGCAGGCAAATCCATATGGCCAAGCTAGTTCACACACAAGTTCTTTGCGGCCCAGATAATTTAATGGACCCATAGACATGACCCTGGCCAATTCATGACGAAGAGAGACGTGCAGTGCCCAGAAGACACTCAAAAGTGCCACAGCAATTCCCATCAAATCCATATATACATGAAGAGTTATTGCCTCTAGAGCTCAACTATCTTCCCTTCTGCAATAACCAGCTCTCTTTGCTCTAGAAGTTACAAAATCTAATGTATCGCGTTAGTGGTATCGCATTGCTGTATAAAGCAATTGGCAAAGCATGTTGAAGAAATGCCGGGCCAGATACATATCGAGAAAAGGAGTACAACATTTCTCCAAGGATTCGACAGTTCCCTGTCTAGATGGTTCGACAACATCCAAATCATTCACTATGTGGACCATGGGGACACTCTATATTAATTGAACCTTCTCTCCGATTGATCCCACTTGGCAAACTTTCTTCGCTATGGCCGTTAATCCCTCATCGGATATCACCCTTCCAATTGCCAAGTTCATGGTTGCTGTCAATTTCCTTTTTGAAATGAGGCTTGATCCACTCTACCAAAATTTGCTGGCCAGTTGGACAATTTGCATCATATGCTCTCATTCTCATCAAAGCTCACCTAACACAATCCTAAAGTTCCATAAATCGCTCTTCACATACAAATTACCTGTTCAACTAGAACAATGTTATACTCTAACATGAGTTTGCTAAACATGAATTTGCTAAACATGGCTTCGGGCACGGTCAAACTAAGGCCGATGTTCAATGTTCTTGGCAATGATCAGCCCAATCAATTCACAAAGCCCTTTACATGACGTGCCTATGTACTCAGGCGCCGCATTGCCATTAGTTACAATAACCTATGTCTGTTACATGCGATCTTTCTTCATCTGGATCCTTTCTTGCCTACCCAAAAATCTATGAAATCTCTATATTTATTATACCTGTTAAATTAACCTTCCATTACTGAAAATCTACTCCGATCCACAGAGCAAAACGAAAAGCATATTGAGAAAGATTGAGAAGAAATTGGAATATGTGAAGAGAATATTTTCAAAGGAGTTATGTCCTAAAGATTTGAAACTTGACATCCACAAATACATCTAAGGTTTCACACTTAATTAGCTATCCAGGACATTTCTTGACTATTTGTCGAACCGGCAAATGCCCAAGTGCGCGAATGGGGATGATGTCTAGAGCTCTTGACTGGAGAATCGAGGATGGCAGAAAATTGGGGACGCCGTTATTGTTTTAGTGACGCCCCCATAATAATGGTGGACGTTATTACTTTTGGTGGTACAGAAAGCCAGTCAGATTGATGCTCTCTCGCGGGGAAGAACCCTAGGAACTATCAAACCGCAAGCCGAATGTAGAAATGGGATGGCCCGTGCATCCAATCAAGAACGTTCCCACGTGTGGAACCCTTTCAAAGCAGACATAAAATCTCGCATTTCCACACGACGACAAAGTGAAGAAAGTGTACAGTATAAAAATCTCAGTCGGGGAATCTTTTGACATGTTGCGGCAAATTACATTTCGATTTTCCTGATTGTTTAGTGAACATCATAGCTAAAAAGCCACGCCCACCGTCCATTAAAAGTCGCAGGTGTCCCCACCTCTCACCTGGTCAGGGTTCAGCTCCCTTGGCTGCTCGCTTTGCTCATGCTCCCAGGGGAGACGTAGCTTTGCCTCTGGGATTAAAGAAACAAAAGGGGAAAAGTTTATGAGAATGGCTCAACGATTAAGGATTTTGATTTGGAAATAACAGGCGTTATGTTTACTCACCATATCTCCTACTTTGAATAAACTTATGTTTATTATGCATATGTGGATAAGCTTAGTCGAAAGATTTAGATATCCTGCAAAAAAAATAAAAAAAAGAATAATGACATTGCGAATACTGAACTTTTACTCATTTTTTCTAATTAAGTACCCAATTAGGTATCTCAACGTTTTTAAATTGGCTAAACACAGTACTTCCATTCAGCGAGGTGCCATGTCAAGTGGTTTTCGCTGCTGTGGTTTGCTTGCACAGAAAAAAATGTCCAAAAAATGCCAAATTCATTGGCAACTCATATTATAATCAATTTAGGGTGTGTCTGTTTTGTATAAAATTTCATATAAAATTTTATGATAAAGAAAAATATTTTACCGTAAATATCAGTTTGATTATTTTGAAGGAAAATTGTTAGCCCTCATTTGTATGACGGCATTCCAAAAATGTGTGACTGCAAACGCATATGGATGTTCGAATCTCGTTTGGAATAATGAGTATCGAAGAAGGTGAAGAAATTGGAGGTCGTTGAGAGATTTATTGTGTTTGGAAACGTGATCTTTTCTATTTCAAAAGGAGAAGTCATTTTCCCAGTTTAAGGGACGGCGGGGACTTGACGTGGGCTCCAAAGGATCTAGACCCGCCACTTGCGTATCTGGCGTCAATGTCCTTCTCTCTCCTCTGTTCCCCATTACAAGAAGCATCGATCCAAATATTCTTACTAGCTGAGGTGCATATGACTCAACAGAATGAGTTTTTCCACGTGAAGGAGAATGACAGGAGACGGTTTAATAGTTGTACAGGAGATTTTTATCGTATCATCTTATCTTTAATATATTTAGGATTTCAAAAATATTTGTTCTTATTGTTAGTTAGAATTCATTACTTTAGGGTAGGATCATCATTTATTGTTATTATTTCCTAGTTTGAACATACTATCTTTAGGTGTTTGTCGTTATAAATGTTGCTTTAGCTGCTCATGTACTACTGCTTTTGATTTTATGCAGAAGTTAATAGACTATTTATGGAACTACTAACTGACGCTCTTACTCACTTTGTTTTATTTTATCACCTTTTGAAGGCTTAATGAACTCTTTCAGCTGCCAGCTTTGCTATCCCGAATTGTATTTGTGATCTAAGAAAAGGTGCTGATTAGATTTGCATTTGATCGACAAATAATGTGACATCCATGCATTAACTCACTAAGGTATCGTCCACCTTGACCAGTCAATTTTGTCCTTTGGCATAAAAGTGGGCACCTTCTCACGAGGTTACCCATCTTAGGAGTGCTCTAAACATGTTTAACTTTGGAGTTAAGCTTAACTCTGGAATTCCAAAGTTAAGCATTGACACATCATCCTGTAAGTTAATTTTAGTTTTCACATATATATCTTACAATCGCTCCTCCCATTTGGTCCATAAATTGATTCATTCCTATCCTCTTGCCAATCCTAGAAACCTGCTAGAAACCAAATACTGTTCAAGCCCTTGGGCCCCGATGACCACACCTCGCTCTTGTCAGACCAAGTCATTACAATCTAATCAGTGAATATTATGTCCTATTATGTTGGTATGTACTGAATAAATTTTGCAAATATAGAAACATAAACAACAATCTAAGTAAATGAGAAGGTTTATTTGCATCCATGGAAATTAATCATGCTGAAGGTTTTCGATCTTATGCTATCCCAAGAAAATGTGTTTAGAAAGTAGAGACATACACAAATTACGTTTTCTTTTTCTTTTTTCGATTTGTAAACAGTATAGTTTTTTTTTTTTTTCTAATGACTCAACTAGTAATCAAAACTCATACGCACTAATCACATCTAGTGTTGTTTGACCTAATCGACAATCCATATGTATGTATGTGCAATCGTCTTTCTGTCTAATCGAACACATGGTCCTTGTGGTGGTCCGATAATAGATGATACATTACAGATCGAGGCTCTGTTTTTTTCGCTAAATATGGATGATTTTTAAAACATTTTCCAAAAAACATAATCACTTATATCATTTACTAAAATGAATGAACGAAAAAAAAATTATCGCTTACAAAAATGTTTAGATATTTAACTTTTAATCAAATAGAATCTGAATGGCGTTTTGTAAAACATGTTGACCTTAGGGTGAAACATATTTGGCTTTCAATCAAGTACCAAGATGTCTCATCTTGTCGGGGCCCTCAACACGCTGAATCAAGTCTCACTAAAACTATAAACATTGCAAGTTGGAGAGATGTGGAAAGAAGAATAACAAGCACAGCCTCATCCTCCTCTTTGCTTTCCTATCCACGAACGACATTTTGTTGAGTGAATTTTCGGATCTATCAATTGAATAGAGAATACCGCCCCATCAATCAAAGAACTCAAAAGAAAAAAAAAAGATTGGTACAAATTTATGCACCAAGGTCCATCTAAAGGATACATGTATAGAGAGAGCACTTGATTTGAGATTAGTCATGTTAGAATTATAGAAAAGTGAAATCGTCGTATATTAAGAATTATATGTGCAGTGTACATCTTGATCATCAGAATGCAAACAAAAGATGTCTGTTGACCAATCGAAGCTATATACAAAATGCTCACACCACATTACAAAACTCCTGTCTATGTAACTCCTTGAATAAATCCCCAAAACCTCCATTCTCTCTCTCTCTCTCTCTCTCTCTCTCTCAGAACCCTTCATGCCATAACCTCATCGCCATTTGCCCACTCTCCCCCTGTTCATTCTCACTCACTTCTTCCTTTGCCTTTCCTCTGTCTTCTTCTTTCTCCTCCGTTTTCATCATCGCCGCCATCGACTTTTTGGCAGGGCAGGTAATCATTTTAGCTTCCCCATCTTCAGTTTTCTTGTTCTTCTCTTAACTGGGATGATCATCTGAGCTCTCCATCCCAATATGTATATCTTTATTTTGGGTTTTATTTTGCGGGTAAATCAGCTCAACCACAAGTCCAAGAGAGTGAAAAAGATCCATAAAAGAAGATGGTGACGGAGATCATCAACAAGGTGCTGAGGCTACTGATGCAGATGATGTGGAAAGTGGTGAGACCCGAAGATCTGAGACTTGGAGATCACATTTATAGATATGGGTTATATGGCTTCTACAGCCATCATGGTGAGTCCCCATCATCTTGTTGATTTTGCGCTACTCCATTTTCTGCCTTCTTGTAATGGCCAATCCGTTTTCCCAATGGATGGTCTGCTGTATTGAATCTATTGTTAGAATAATAATCTATTTTAGACTACAAAAAATCAAATAATAAATCATTATAAATTGTTGTGGAGCCCATTCTTTTAGGAATTTGTGGCTCACAATAAACTGTTATTCTCATAGTAAGCCAAAGACTGTTATATTAGCAAAGCCCATATTGAAACCACCAGAGAATAAAATGACTACAAAGATGAGTACTTGTAGCAAATCCAAGGATGAGATTAATCCATCCCCTGGTTGGACTGTCCTCCCATTTCCTCTTCTTTTATTTCAAGGCAACTCATATCTAGATTCAGTCCCATATGCCATCTCGCCAGAGAAGATGGCATGAAAGGTTCTAATAACAATATTGAAACCCCAGATTCTTGGCGGAGAGAGAATATTTTCCCGGAACATGGCTTCACACACCCCAACCAATCAACCGTAAAAGAGCGTAATGCTCAGCCATGAAACATTAATAAAAATCGTGTTTGTAAAGGTCTGATTGGAAGCACTCTCTCCATAAAATTGATTATGATGTTTTTCCATTCACAACGAATGAGGCCGTACTGATTGTACTTAAGAGACTACAATGGCCACAAAATATGTAGCCGAAGAAGCTATAGTTTACTAGAATAGGCAAATGGTATAAAGAAGAGTCAAAAGCAAAACAATGTTAAGTAATGAGAATGAAATGGAGAAACTTTATCATTCTGTCGAGGAAAGATTGTTGCTGTTTTTGTCGGGCAGACTATATTAATTATTTATAGTCAGGAGGCAGGACACGAGCAAACATGGAGGTAATGCTCACTTAATTGATTTTCATTGGAGCATGTCTTCTTTCGGACCATGACTTACATGGATAGGTTTTAAATATAGTGCTTTTCGAAGATTCAAATTATGAGAAATCCAAAAACCCAAAACCAAGATCAAATTCAAGGCCTAAAATATTCAGTTAAACCACATTCACCCAAAAGTCTAAGACAATGAATTATGAGTCAATTCACATCTATTAATTACTTCAAGCCACACTAATTCTCCAATGTGAAATTTTTCTAACATAACTCACACGTGCATCTTAACAATCTTCTCCTCAAATGTAAGCTTAGTGTTAAGTCTACACTCCTTTAGTTTAGGTATCTTATTGCATTAGTGCGTCTCAATTAAAATCTCCACTTTGTTGCCTTGCGAGGATTGCAAAGATAATACTCTTTTTCATCCTTGATCTCTTTCTCTAGACTGAACTATGAAGGCTACCACTGGAACATTATTGCTACACCGTAACGCCCACCATCATGGCATGCCTCTTTTGCTAGACCCAACCATGAAGGCTGGTCTAAAACCACATTGCTCATGAAATTCTTTCCTTAAGATATTTGCCAAACACAATACACATTGAAAGTAGGCCATTAAATAACCATCGGCTCTACTACTGTTTTTTGGTATGCAAGCAAAATTTTGATACCTTCATTTGAGAGGATCTCCAAGAGAGAACCCAAACTTAAGCCCATCAACATATCCAGTTAGATTCACCTTCACTCAAAAACTTAAGCCAATAATTTATAATCTAACTATAATATAGTAACTATTGCACACCATAACAATTCTCAAATTTATGACTTTCATGACACTACTTACATGTGCGTGCAACATGGCTGCCCGTAAGCTCAACAACCCCAAAGTCCAAACTTGTTCTAAATGTACATCCGCGATTACTCGGGGGAGATGATTTTCTTTTCCTCTCTAGATTCTGTCCTCGCTTTTTGTGCGTGGAATTTTTGTGTCTTTCCTTGGGTGGAAAGCTGGAGTGAGAATTCTAGAAGCTGAGTTGGAATCACAACAGTTTTCATTTATAATTAACGGGCCAAACAAAAGATTAGACGTTCATTTAGATATCTAATCCTTCTTGTGATTATCTCTAACATGTTCCTAAGCTCGCTCCAGAATCGTTCCTAACAAAAAGTTCATATTCATACGTTTGAATTAAACTTTGACTCTTAATCACGTTCCACACGCATATATATGACAGGAATTTATGTCGGCGATGGCAAGGTGATTCACTTCACTCGAACACAGAACCGAAAAAACATATTCCCAATATTGTCCAAGACTAGCCACAAGCAAGAAATTATGCCTCTCTGCCCAAAATGTGAATACCAGGAGACCATCAAGCGTGGGGTCATCAAAACTTGTCTAGATTGCTTCCGGCGGGATGGTGAAAAACTCCAATCCCTTCACCATTATGAATACGGGTGGCCACTACTAGATATTAAGCTCACAAGGCGAGGAACTTGCACCACGTTGCCCTATACCAAATTATCCCATCAAGTTGTTGATACAGCTCGCAAGCTTCATGCTAACAATGCTTTTGGCAACTACAGTCTCATCAACAATAACTGCGAGCATTTTGCCACATTTTGCCGGACCGACATTTGTGCAAGTGAACAAACAGCATTTGTTAGTGATTGTGAGCGCAAAATTAAGGAAGCTAAAAAATGGACCAAGAAATTGCTGCGGAGAAACTGAATTCCACTGATCCAACCTTACTCCAATCTTGTATTTCCTGTCTGTTTGTTTTATAAGCAACTACTCATTGGCGTTTGGCGTTCCGTGTGACCATAGGCCTACGGTCATCCTAAGTCAAATATGTTGATGGAATCCGTCATTCTAATATCACTTATTAATTATGATATATGGTGAAAAAGGAAATGTTCAGGTCCACATGAAATTAATCTATCAATGATAAAAGAGTTGAGGTTGTTTAGTTGGGTTTGTCAATGACTCACGCGTTAACAAGTGTCCAACGAGAATTCGCTTAGAACGGCCTAGTGTGGACTGATGCATAACCGATCTTCTTCGTTCATAAACTGTCTAGTAAGAGCATGTCATGGAGGCCTCTTATTTCTATTCATGTCATTAGAATTGCATATAGGTTGGATTCAATTTAATCTAACATGGTTTGCATGTCATGTTAGATTAGTTCATGATTCTTTTGCCCGCCATTAGAATTAGATCATATATAGACTACATCTGCACCACATTTCATTAGTTTAATTCATGCATGATAAAATTATAATTCATGTAAACATAGAATCTAGGTTAAAGTATATTCATGTTAATTTAAAATTGTTAGCATATGTTTCCCGTTAATAATTAATTCATGCATGATGTTGCATTCATATTTTCATTAGTGGCATGTAGTAATTCTATTAAGATAAACCTTTGACTTGACTTACTTAAGTTTTTTAGGTCTGATTATTATTTTGCACTTTATTTATTTTATTTTCTGATTATTAAATTCATGGTTGCGCACCCATATTATCATCCATTGCATTTTAGTGGCTTAAGATTAAAATTGAACAAGACTAATTGCCAAGTATTTTTTAAATAAAAAGAAAAGGTACCGAAAGGTGTTAGATTTATTTAGTATAATGAAATTTACGTATCCATCAAACCTCTAGTTCACAGAAGTAAAATGTTTTGAGAAAGCCTCCTATATATTTGATGTTGATAAAATTATCAATGATTTATATCGATCTTGATAAATGCACAAGTTGTTTGTCTTTCAGGTAATATCCGCGTTATAAAGGACCTTTGATATGATCAGTGAAAAGATTTGAATTAGATTTGTTTACTTTAATAAATAATTTTAAGGAAAAAAACAAAACCTTTGCCTGCGTCCCCACCCTCACATGCAACCCAAACACATAAATTTTCCCCTGGAGTTTCTCAATTCTTCTCCATGCTAATGTGCAACTAAGAAGGTCCAGAATTCGCTGAATAAACAAAGAGGAAAAACCCTCTCTCATGGTGTTGAAAATTTGCAAAAATCCATCACCAAGCGAACTTTGGGTTGAAAAGCAGTGAGGGCACTTGTGTGACATGTCATCATCCACATTCGAATCGAAATGGACGCACATGGCTGAGATGATAATATTCCCTTGTGGGACCTCAAAACTTTAAAAGTCTCTCTAATGAAGCACAACTAATTAGAAACGTGAGTTTTTGAAATATACATGATCTTCTTCGTCATTAGGGTATGGTGTTTTAATGGTGAGGTTTTACTTTCTAGAAGTTTATCTTTGCGGGGATCAGGATCAGGTCTTTAATCCCCATCATGTTACATCGAACTTTCTTAATTTTGGTCTATGATCTCTCAATGGTAATAGCTTTTTCTCTCTTGTCTTTCTATCTTTCTGAGGATCTGGTCCTTGAGGTAGCATGTTCTGAACTTATTGGACTAGGTCGAGGAGAAACTATAATATGTGAAAGAGAATGATTTGGAGTTATGCCCTCAAGATCTGAAACTCGATGATCATATGCACATTCCGGAAAAGGACAATTAGTTGAATTGATGCTCTCTGATTTATAAAGACCACAAAGTATCAAACAACAAATAAACCGTAGAAAATTAACTAGAATAAGGTACAATTGTATATGTGTCTAGTTCTATCACCATCTTAATGTTTTCAAGCGATCGAGTGAGAAACAATTTGTGTATTCTTATCATGAACTTGGACGGAGTACATTAGAATCAAAGGAAGTTTTCTCAAGAATTTATGCTTAAATCCATAATGAAAATGCAAAACACTTAATTCCATGATTCTAATAATCTATTGAGTCTTGTCTCTAGGTCATGGCTCCTCGCCCTCGTCATTTATCAAGAGTCCGCGTTCACTTTTTCTTTTCTTTTTTTTCTAGAGAAATTAACCAACTTTCGTTTGGCCAAAGAGAAAACCTAATATTACAAAAAAAAAAAAAAAAAAAAAACAATCGCCAAAAGCGGCTTTTGCTTTTTTGTCTTTTTCCCTTTTCTTTGGCCCTCAAGATCACACGGCTCAATCTTTCGAATTTACATTTCTTGTGTGATTTGGTGAATTGATAATGTTTGTCAGTATGAGTTAATTAGAAACCTATTCGAAGGTCGAACCTTTTCTCTTCCCCCAATTCTATCTCATCAACGACAAATCCCACCTCTTATTTTTCTCAATATACTAATCTTTAATCAGCAATGTACGTTGAAATATCCCATATCACGTGACTATAAAATTTAGATCTCTTACTATCTATCAATTTAAGTTTTTTTGTTGGACTTTTCAATTATGTATCAGAGTTCAGGTTCTGCTCCAATTTATTCTGTGTTTGCATCCACCTTGTTCATCAAATCCCACATATTATTCCTAAATTGACTTGCTCATGAGATTCATGTATCATTTTTAATTTGACTTGCTTGTGAGAGGAATGGATTTTGTATGTTTTTTATGTAACGACCCGGGCCCACTGTGTGATATTGTCCACTTTGGACACTGAGTCCTCACGGCTTTAAAACGCGTCACACAAGTTAAGGGGCCCAAGCCATTATAAACTGGCCCTGGACTCCCCCCCTAAGTGATGTGGGACAAGAGGGAGAGGATCCCTTCCTTGCGCACGTCCGGGGACCGAGGCGTGGACGCACCGCCATCCCTCCTCCCCGCACACTGCCGCTCGGGCCGTCACACTCTCCCCCCCCCTTAGTAGAAGGGCGTCCTCGCTGTGGCCCCACACACTGTCGGGAGTCGGCTCTGATACCATCTGTAACGACCCGGACCCACTATGTGATATTGTCCGCTTTGGACACTGAGTCCTCACAGCTTTAAAACGCATCACATAAGTTAAGGGGCCCAAGCTTTAAAACGCGTCACACAAGTTAAGGGGCCCAAGCCATTATAAACTGGCCCTAGACTCCCCCCTTAAGCAATGTGGGACAAGAGGGAGAGGATCCCTTCCTTGCGCACGTCCGGGGACCGAGGCGCGGACGCACCGCCATCCCTCCTCCCCGCGCACCGCCGCTTGGGCTGTCACACGTAAGGACCCAGGCCCCACCGTGTGATATTGTCCGCTTTGGGTCACCCGCCCTAGCGTGGACGAACCGCCATCCCAGCCACGGTCTTTTCCCTCACGGTTTTAAAACGTGTCACACAATTAAAGGGACCCAAGCCTTATATACAAGGCCCAAGACATCCCCCTAAGCGATGTGGGATAAGAGAAATGCCCTTAGCCTCGCTCGCGTACTGTCGAGGCGATCTTAGTCCGTCCCTCCGTACTGCCCCGGGTCTGGGTCGTCACATTCTCCCCCCTTAAGGCACAGCGCCCTCGCTGTGGCCCCACACGCTGCGGGAGTCAAAACTGTGTGATATTGTCCGCTTTGGACACTGAGTCCTCACGGCTTTAAAACGCGTCACACAAGTTAAGGAGCCCAAGCCATTATAAACTGACCCTGGACTCCCCCCCTAAGCGATGTGGGACAAGAGGGAGAGGATCCCTTCCTTGCGCACGTCCGGGGACTGAGGCACGGATGCACCTCCATCCCTCCTCCCCACGCACCGCCGCTCGGGCCGTCACATTTTATGCACAAATGGTTTATCTCTACTTCTTCAATCAATTCCATATAATTTATTATCAAAATGGAGACATGCGAGATGAAAGAATTAAGCTATCTTATTTCAAAGACAACATATTTTGGTAAGTAGGCAATGAGAGACAAAAATCCTTAACCAAAATATTCAACGTCACCTATCAGTTTTTTAATTTCTTTTTTTAAAACTTTCTGACACCATGAATTAATGCTAATTGATGCACTCAAATCTTCTTAGTGGACCATTATATGGCCTTTATTTATGATTAGTGCCTCGGTGCGATTAAGTACTGTAGTTCGCTCGCCTCGCGATGAACTTGTTATGTTCTAGTAGAAAGACATATAATAATAAATTTCTTCCTTGGCCTCCCTCCCCAGAATGTGAGTGACAGGCAACTAATAAGCGTGGAGTCATCAAAACTTGTCTCATTTGCTTCGAGGGGGATGGCCAAAAACTCCAATCCCTTCGTTATTATGACTATGGGTAGCCAGTACTAGGGCTTAAGCTCACACAGCGAGAAATATGCACCACGTTATCCGGTACCAAATTGCCCCATCTAGTCGTCGAAATCTCTCACAAGCTTCACACTAACAATGTTTTTGGCAACTACAGCCTTGTCAACAACTGGAAGCGTTTTGCCGGACCAACATTCCTGCAAGTGAACAAACAGCATTTAATAGGGAATTGCAAGCATATTTTATGGAAGCCAAAGAATGGACCATGACGTTGCTGCAGAGAAACGGAGTCCATGTGATTCAGCTTTCCTCCACTCTTGTATTCTCTATCTGTTCGTTTTCATAAGCAGCTACTCGTTGGCGTTTGGTGTCCCTGATGAGCATAGGCCTAAGGTCACCCCAAGTCAAATGTGCTGATGGAATCTCACATCCTTAATATCACTTATAAATTATCATATTTGAGAATGCACGATCGCCCTTTGTTGTACATAAGCTGAGAAGTAAGAGCAGGTCATGGAGGCATGAGTGGATATACGATATTTTTTTCAAGCCATTCTGTTTGTTTCTTCTCTCTTTTTCCTTTTCTGTTAATCTTGAAAGAATACTTGTTGACACATAGGACGACATTCACTTGATAAACTGTGTCATGCAGCCAATGAAAAGTCGACTTATATAGGATGTAATAATAACCCATTTGTAGAATAAAGTCCAATGCCTTCTCATATCGTAAGCTTAGGGGCATCAAACATATAAACAATTCTGGATGGACTATTAGCTCACATAGAGTGTAACAACAATGCACAGCTCATATAACATGTATATCTATATGCCGCGTGATCTTCTTCATGCACCGCTTTGTTAAATTCAGCTAGGTATAAAATCCATATTCTTATACTGCATTACCATACAATAACAAGTGCCAAAACACATGGTTTTAGTTACAATTAAAATTAAGGGTTAGTACCACAAAAAATCCAAAAAATATTTTACACATATGACAACTTTATCCTAAACTAATTTTTTGACCACCAAAAACCATAAATTAAATTTTACCATCAAATTACTGAATTGAATGACACAAGGCAACTGACCGGTGTACCAATTTGGGGTTTCACCCTCTATCTTTTAAAAGATCCAATTTAACAGAAACTAATAAAAAGGTAAATTTATTACAAATGTATCAATTTCAAGGTTTTTTTTATTATTAAAAAAATTAGTTTTTGGTAAATTGTCACAAGTATACCAATTTAGATTTTTCATGATCAAAAAATTTATTTTGAAGTAAATTTGTCATAAATATACAAGTTTGAGAATTTTCGTAATATTAATTTTAAGATAAACTGAAGTTGGTTGAGTTGGCCCTATTGTTATTATCTGAAAGAGACAAAGGAAATATCCTTGCATTTTTGTTTCTGGTTTTCTGCATGAAAGTGATAGGATGAGCCCCACGAGGGTGAAGAAATATTTTTTATATTAGCTTTTGTCGTGACAGTTGGACTCTTGCCGTCTGCCGTGCGGCCGACGGGGGATGTTACTGATTAGGGACATTCCAAAAAAAAAAAAAAAAAAGATTAGGGACATTCTAAGTATAATCATTACCTTTTCATTGACTAAAAAGTACCTTTAAAAAAAAAATTCCGGTTTCTACTCTTGAGCTCTGAATACATCAAATATTTGGACCTACGGCGATTTCTAAATTCCAACAAAAATAAATCACAAGCAAAGCTTGGATACTGTCCAAACATATTTACTAATAACTTAAATATATCATCGCTTCTTTAGCATCATGATAATCATTATGGTTTCATGAATGTCATTATATTTAAGAATATTATTAAATTTGGATACGTGAAGGTTTTAAATGCTTTAGAGAGAAATGATTGGCCGGGGGGAGGGGGAAGCATCTTTGACTTTAAAGATCAATGTAGAAAATGGAGATGAGAAATTCTGTACTCTGTTCTTTTTTTTTTCTTTTCCTTTTTTTTTTTTTTTAAGTAAAGAGAAACAGGGAAAGCACGGCCTTTCGAGGAAGGTCCTGAGAGACCCCCATCTCTTGACTAGCCTAGTAGATAGATCGATTTGAGAATTCCCTTTATTCATTTTTATAATCTTCTTCCCAGGATTTTGTATCCATCTTTTTGTCTTTTTACTATGAGGATCATCATCGCGCGACATTTCAAGGCCAGCAAGTTAAAATTGTTGTATTGTCCTTGTCAAAAAATGCACAGCTTTCTCTAGCCTGGCAAAGTTCTATGGCCCATTAAGAGACAGATCCTCAAGTCGTCATTCCTTCATATTTTTCCTAATTTCCGTATAATTTCCGCAACACACAAAACCTCGAAGGCTTTACGAAGGACGGACGTTGATTTACTTTGTTACGTAATCTTCATGCAAAATTTCACAACACAAAAATCTGAAAAGCTTTACAATTGACAGATGTGATTTACTTATCAAGCATTTAAGTGTTATGAATGGAGAAAATTATCCAAAAAGTCCTAAACTTATTGCACTTTTGCCAATTCAAGCTTAAACCTTTTAATTATCTCAATTCAATCTTAAATATTTTCACTTCTTATCAATTGAGTATATTCAATCAATTTTGGTAAGAAATCGCTAACGAAGACACCGACGGTGTCACATAGGATTGTCGATGATGACATTAATAATTTTTAATAACATTTTTTTGAAATTTTTGAATTTTTATTATTTTTCTGATTATTATTATTTTATTTTTTTTACTTTCTTATTTTCCTTTTGTCGATGGCCGACCATTGGCCATGGCTTATTAACCTGGCCTCACCCGCCACAAGTGAGGCCTGGTTGGACGAGGCCAGGGTCGCCCTCGGTTGACACCTGATGAGGCTGCCCTAGCCTTGGTGAGGGCTGACCTTGCCAGATTTGGCATGGGCGAGGGCTACCCTCACTAGGGCTTGCCTTTGCCTAGCTAGCCATGATCGATGGATGGCTATTGGCAAAAGGAAAAGAAGAAAGCCAAAAAAAAAAAACTAAAGGAAAAAAATGGAAAAATAGAAAAAATA
This sequence comes from Eucalyptus victrix, assembly GCA_016097545.1. Classification (NCBI taxonomy): domain Eukaryota; kingdom Viridiplantae; phylum Streptophyta; class Magnoliopsida; order Myrtales; family Myrtaceae; genus Eucalyptus; species Eucalyptus victrix. The sequence continues at coordinate 54,192,316 of CM027842.1, forward strand.
TTAAAAATTCAAGAAATATTAAAAGATTATTAAAACTTGTTCATATCAATGCGACAGGTCCTACGTGGCAGTATCAACATTCATGTTAGCAATTTCTGGCCAAAATTAGCTGAATGGACTTAATTGGTAAAATGTGAAAAGATTTAGAATTAAATTAACAATACTAAAAGGTTTATGACTGAATTGAAAAAAAGTGTAATCGGTTTAGGATTTTTTAGACAATTTTTCCGTTATGAATAAGTATATATGCAACGTGAAGAAAAAGGCAATTTTTATGATTTCCTTTGAAATTTTCTTGAATGTCCACAATAGCGTAATGAAGCAATCGGTTTGGGTCTAAATGAACAGACCTCGGGCCCATACAGCATCGTTTGATGACTTTGGGCCTAAAAAAGCCTGAACTAAATCCGTCAAATTAATCTTGTAAAATCAGTCGTCAAGGTTGGACAACATGTCCATGCATGAAGGCATTTCTTTCTTTTTCATTTCCAAAGTGAAGCATTACGCAAGCGGGACGGATTATTATGAATTTTACTGAAGTAATCATAGAAAATCCGATGCACTAGATAAATTTGACGTGACATGTTATCAATGCAAAAGTGAATTATAATTGAAAAAAAAATGTACATTTTGCTATATTATTAGGTATTTCCTAAAAGCTGAATCAAATGCACCCATAAAACAAGACCAAGGCAAGCGGACAGTTGGTCTTTCTTAAGCAATCAAAATTCTTGCCATAAGTGCACTGGTTAGTATTTGCACTCGCGGTTTGTGGAGTTCACCTCCCCATGCTATTTCTCCCAAAGAAAAACTTAAACGTTTTCCCTCAGCCCAAAATAAATGATAAAATCCATCCCCACGGATTCGTTTCCATTTTCTTTCATTTCAAGGCAAACTATATCTATTCCTATCGCCAGAGAAAAGGCGTGAAAAAGTTCTAAAAATATTTCCCTTTTGTTTATTCTGTCCTTGCTTTTAGCCGGTGATTTTTTGTGTTTGTTCTTCAAGGATTTGTGGCTCATAACACATTATTACTCTCACAATAGTCTAAAGACCGTTATACAAACAAAACCCATTAGAATATTTAGATTGCTAAAAATAGAAGTTAGTGATTATTTCTTACATGTTCCAAAGTTCACGCCAAGATGGTCCCCAACCAAAAGTTCATCGTCATTCACTTGGATTAAAATTTGATTCCTTAGCATGTTCCACACTTGTATATATGACAAGAACTTATGTTGGCTATGGCTACGCGGTTCACTTCACCCGAACCCAGAACCAAAAAACAATATTTCCATTGCTGTCTGATAGAAGTTGCAAGCAAAACAATTTGCCTCCCTGCCCAAAGTGTAAATACCAAGAGACCATCGATCATGAGGTCGTCCAAACTTGTCTTGATTGCTTTCGGCAGGATGGTAAAAAACTCTGATCCCTTCACTATTATGGATACAGATGACCAGCACTAGGGTATAAGTTCACAAGATGAGGAACTTGCACCACATTACTTGAAACCAACTTGTCCCATTAAGTCGTTGATAAGCCTCACAAGCTTTACGCTAACAATGTTTTAGGCAACTACAGCCAAATCAACAACAATTGCGAGCATTTTGCCACATTTTGCCGGATCAATCTTCACACAAGTGAACAGACAACATTTATCCGTGATTGTAAGCAGAAAATTAAGGAAGCCAAAGAATGGATCATGAGGTTGCTGCTAAGAAAGTAAATTCAAGTGATCCAACCTTCCTCCAACCTTGTATCATCTGTCTGCTTGTTTTTTGTATATCTGTTTCATTGCTTATTCAATTGCGAGAAACATGCACAAGAAAAATGTGCCCTGCCTAGGTTATTCATGTATGGACATGTTTATGTGGAGATATATTTATAAGTTTATGGTAAGGGTCTAAGCAAATAAGAGGTTTGGAAATATTTAAATGCGTAACTTCTAGTTCTGATGTGATGAAAGATGTGTTATTGTCAACTGTTTTAAAAGTTTAAGATATTAAATAAAAGCGTGTTTTAATATTTTAATGTTCTCATGATGCAAACAGTCCTCCCGGTTAGATATGCCAAAAGGCAAGAGCCGATGCTGATGGAACCTCACATCTCATATCACTTCATTAGTTATGATATTTGGCACCACATAAAATTGATCGATCAATGACAACGAACCTGAGTTCTTTTCGGTAGGGTTCGAAAAATGACTCGCGGGTCAGCAAGAACTCATCCTACGTTTATAATTATACGGGTAGACGTGGAAATACAACATCTTTCGAAAACCACTGACAAATAATAATAATTATTATTACTTTGTCAAACATGTGCCCTGAAATAAGCACGCTACTGAATTTCCGTATGTGCACTAATTCTCATTTTTATTTACTTCTCTTCAAAGCCAATTGCGTTGAAATGTTAAAATTCGCGAAAACCCACAAAGATATAAATTCATTTATCTTTTTCGTCTGTAAACTTTCTAGTAAGGGCGGGTCATGGAGACAAATATTTTATTTCTATCAGATGAGTGGATATACTTTTTTATAGTAGTGTGGTTTCTTATTTCCCTTATTTTTTTTACATTGAAAGAATACTTCTTAAAACCAAGGAGGCCATTCATTTAAAAGATTATGTCAAGCAACCAGTGAAGAAACGACACTATAAGAGGTAATAATAACCTATTTTTATAAATTTGACTGAATTATTAGCATAAATTATATATAATTTACCATTCACTATTTCTTGAAGCATGTAATAGGTATATAAAATGAATACCCACAGGTGAGTGGCCTCGATATAGGCCATATGAAGCAAATCAATCGGCCTAGCTGGCCCATTAACAAATTTGCTTTTTGGCACAATCTAATAGACTCATAAACATGGCACGCACGTCAAACTAACTAAACACCGATGTAAGTTTATTTGCTCAAAACTAATTTTATTTGCACACCTGAATTATGTAATTTACAAGTCTATGTCTCCTGTCATAGTATCACACTGGCATAAAGCAATTAGTCACCATACTTGTTGTGAGTTATTGTCAACTATTCTAAAAACTTAAATTTTTTAGATAAAGATATAGTTTAAAATTTAGATATCTAAACACACATGTCGGAAAATTGCATGGGGATTCATATCAAATAGAGAAATATGTTTTCCCCAAGAATCATCCCAATACCTCGTCCGGATGGTCCGAAAACATCCAAAACACTAAAGGACCTTGGATTCATTACAATGACCACTGGACCTTCCCCCAACAAGAGTTAATTGAGATTGACGTGTCTGTTGGACCCAATAAATGCTTTAATGTGGAAAGCTCGAGTGCAGTGTTCATGAAGAGAAATCTCATTACTTAAATATGACTGCGGGCTTTATCGTCAGAGTTTTTTTATTCCTATACATTAGTTGATAGTTCGCGGTAGCAAAATTTCTTTTCACGCTAGATCTTGCCCACTCCAGTAGATACATCAGCTTCAATCAACCGGACTAGGAGTTTGACAGACTTGATTCATTACAAAAAGTCTTGGGAATCCAAGAACTTGATTGAACAAATTAAAAGTTTAAGGATCTGATTACGAGAAAAAAAAATGCTAGTTTAGGGCCCAAAGTAGACTTTTACCTTTTAAGAAACGCAAGACATATGTTGTTGTTATAGACTTCAAGCTTCTAGAATGGCAAGTCCATTCGATAAATATGTCCTTTACTTGTGCAAAAGAAAAAACTCATTGTAATTATCCATGGTTTCTCGATCCATAGTATGTATGCTTCAATTTATCAAGCATATAAGTGTCATGAATGAGTGTTTATTCAAGTATTGTATAAGGCAATTTTTATGATTTAATTTGAAGTTTTTTTTTATTAACAGACCTTGGGCCCATCCGGCCTCGATAGATGACTTTGGTCCTAACAAATTTCGGCAAAGCCCGACCTAAAACCGTCAAATCAATCTTATAAGATCAGTCATCAAGGTTGGACAATAATACGCTTTCATCATGAAAATTGCAAGAGCCGTGTTCTTTTCATTTCCAAAGATTCGAATGAACTACGATGTTCCGGAATTTTTAAAGGTCTATAACGTCATAGGCATATGTATAGAGACAATCTACGACGCCACTATACCACATATGCACAAGTTAGTATTTAACATGCAAAGTTGGTATACTAAGTATGTTGGCAAACTGGACTGCAATTGATATTTATGGTACATTTGTTTTATTGAAAACTCAAAATTTGAAAAACGCTTTTAAAAAAATAATCATATATTGCTTACACAAATGAATGAATTATTGTTCTCATCATCCACCGAAACTTGATTATGTATAAATTGACATCGACAACGAAAATATTGCTCATTAACTAATTTTTCTAAACAACATAACTAATCATTTTTCAGAAAATGTTCTCAAAATCTTGATTTTTTTCGTAAAACAAATGCACTCTCGCCGAGGTCTATTTCTTTATTATAATAGGGGGGAACTATTGTAAGTCGACTAACCCAACCACAAACAGCGCAATTGATGTGAGTTCTCTTTCTTATCGCAAAGGCTGAGGGTTCAAACCATCTCGTTATTTAATTGTCTAAAGTGGGGGTCCTAGGCCAGCCTTCCCCGAGGTTTACGTTTAAATAGCGGCTTGCGGCAAGACTTGACGGTGCCACCAGGTGTGATCCCCAGAGGGTGATTTTTGGCGGTTCCTCAATTAACAAAAAAAAAACTACTGTAAGTTGACTAGATATCATTCCACCATTTCCAAATGGAGGAAGAAATCACTTACCCCTTAGGAAAAACCTTGTGTGGAAATAATATTGAAGTGAGAAATTGTCAATCTTCAACTTCTTTTTGATGTAAAATCATCAGTATTCCCTAGTTGTGGAGAGGAACAATATACACTTATAACGAGGGGGGATGAGGTTTGTGGACACCAATAACTAAAATTAAGTAGCACCATCCCGTTGGGCACTCCACTAGAGAATTACTAGGGATGGCCCTCATCGGTAGAAATATCCCTTGGCTACCACCTATAGCCTACATAACCAGCCGATAGTCAAGGGCCCGTGATTATGTAGGCGTACGGCCTACATTATTATTATTATTATTATTATTATTATTATTATATAGTACGTGGTTATATCGGTGTATCATGCGTTCCGCTCACGAACCAAAATTCAAGACGTACGTAACATTTCAAAAAGAAGTTGACGGCTTGAAAAGAAAGCGCACGCTTTAAACCAACCGATCAACGCGTCCGACGCCAAAATTGTGGGTCCCTTCGCCATATATAGATGGTTGTCCTTTCATGAGCATTTGTGGTATTCCGTACAAGATGGACCGCGTGATGAATCTCGTGCACGTGTTCCAGAGAATCAAGACAGTTTTGAACTCTTAGCGCGTATTGGTCAATGAAACGACGATAAACTCTGCTCGTCATTCTGTCTATGTTAGAAAGTATGAATAGAATATTATTTTTATCTTCCTTCACAAATCTCAACTCCGTCAATTGGGAGAGAGTTCAACAAGCAATAAAATTGGTTTTCTTGGAATTAGTGCATGAGTCAAGAGGAGACTCGAAGATGGTCGTCGTGATACCTGACCTGCAATTTTCTGAGCTCATTTGAGACTTCATTTGATTAGAAGTTGGGTCGAAATTATTAGGGGTGAGATGGGGTCCAAACGTGAACCGGTGTGGTTGAGGCTCTTTGAAATCACCGTTAATTACGATTTTCTTATTCAGGCCCAAGGTCTCTCAACTTGAATTTCCCAGGATTAAAGATTTAAAAGAAACCTACTGGAAGAAATGAGTGCGGGGGGAGGAGACGATGGTTTGTTCTATTGAAGGTCAAATTCCTCGATTTGACTAAAAATTCAACCTTTAACTTGTAATCTTATAAGATGCAACCTAAATTCAAATGGAGCGTAATGCACCACATCTCGACATGCAAAAAGGATGCTATGAGTGCGGGACTTCATAAAAATTGACTATTAATCTGTCAAGGATCGAATCATGCCATTTTAATGACTAATCCGACCCTTGAAAATATTTTTCTTTGGAAATATACATTTAATTCAAGCGGTGAAATTCAAGCATCAATATTAAGGGTGAGCTTCGATCTAGGGTCAACCTAGACCAACCTAACTCGACAGGTTCTAGTCAGGTTCCCTAGGGAGCTGGGTTGGTTCTTGAACCCTTGGACCTTGCACTGTGTAGGTTGGTTTTTAGTCCTGAGAGTTTAGAATTGCTCCAATCTAAACCAATCATATATATTATATACTATATGCTTTTGTTCACTATAAATCTTAGCGCCTTCTCCTCTAATCTCTTCTTTCTTATACAATTCATTTTGCAGTGTAAATTAGAAAGTAGATTGAAGCTCAACCATAATTCAACCAAAAAAAGTAGAAACCCTCTTCACTCACCTTGTGGCTTGCCTCTCTTTGCTTACCTCGCCCCTTGCCTAACTATCCTCCAGCCTCTCCTCACTCGCCTCAAGTGTTCTTTTTATGGTTTGTTACTTTTAGCAAGTGTGGAATGTCTATTGTTACCTTATTTTATATTTATGTTTGATATATTGATATTTATAGTTTGGTTGTTTAATGTCGCATTATTGATGGATATGTAATTTGAAATAAAATATTTATCCTTCAACGAATACAAAAAAAATTAAATAAAACAATAATTGGTTAGTCCCGAGTTGATTTTGAAGCCGACCATACCCATAGGGACAGTCCAATCCTTAGTCCCAAACTTAACAGGGTCGGTCCTTAATCTCAAAAATTGATGACCAATGTTGTACAGGTTAATCCCTAGGTTAAATGTTGGACCGGTCTAATCTAAACCATATTCACCCTTAGTCAACATGCCGGTATTTCAAAAAGCAATAAATTAGTATTTAACATGTAAAGTTAGCATACTAAATAAGTTTTTTTTTTTTTTTAAGTATACTAAATAAGTTGGCAAACTATATTGCGATTGATCTTGATCGACAAGATATTTTTTTTACGATAATATAGGGGCATATGATCGTAGTCAGACAAGATACCATTCAACCATTCCCAAATGGAGAAATTAAAATGCACGCATGCTAACTTGGATTAGATGGTCCTTTGGAAAAAAAAAATTGCACGAATTGAAGTACTCTCGATCAAATTCGAGACGTACATAACATTTCCAAAAGAGATTGACGGCTCAAACTGCCAATGAATCACGTCCGACACCAAGGGGGTGGGCCCCTTGGATGTATATTAGATCGTTTTGTCCTTGCATGAGAATTTTTTATTATTCCATAAAAGGGGGATGATATCATAATACAATTTGAAATGGGCCGATTGATAAATTTCGTAGCGGTGGACCGGGAGAGAAGTATGATTTGAACTCTGCTTGTCATTTTGTCAAACGTGGGAAGATTTCAACGACAAACAAAAGTTAGGTTTTCATCCCAAGTTGCAGATTGTCTTGTCCTAGGAACTTACATGTGTGGACGCGACCTCCTTCTATTTGGCTAAGGTTGTCGTGTCTCATAGAAAAATGGCAAAGAAGGTTCTCTAGATTGGAGAAAAACTGATGAGACTATCTAGGGGAAACGAAAATGGGGAGATACCAAATATTCAAAGTATGGATATTTGTTTCGTTTGTTTTTTTGTTATTTTATGATTTAGAGGCACATTTCTAATTAGCCAGCTTAACTAGCACAACAATGTTACCATCATGGCCTCCTACTTAAATTTGAGTTCCCCTGAGCGGATGAATCGGACTATTAATCATTAATTCCTTAATTGAAAGTATGCAAAACGCCATTGCTACTAGATTAAGTCTAGGGCAGGTCGAATAAATGACACCAATCAACCTAATACAAGTCGAATATATTGAGAGATCCGAATGATCTTTACAAGGTAAATGATAACTATCCATCAATTTCTAATTAATACAATTTGAACACAGGTATTCGCACATTTCTTTGATTAGAGAATGTTTATTTCAACGGAAATTTGACATATGAACGGGAAGTTTATTACCGCATCAAACGTCAGGTTCCCTTAAAAGAGTCCAAGCTGCATCACCTTGAACAACGTCACCACCAAATGCATACAAGAGACGATTCGTTCTTATCTATGACGTTCCCATCAATTAGGCACATCGTACCTAATTTATACATTCTAAACCCGTGCTTTTGACGCGAGGGGGATACTTTTCACATGTTTGTATGAAACTAACTTCTTAATAAAGACGAAAAAGGAGCTGCACGATTTCAAAGTTCCTATGCGCGTTCTTTGTCGTCCAGGCCTGGAGTCATCAGCGAGAACGAACCATCTAGATGTATTTCTCGTTCTATTAAATGAGTGGGGGGATGCATTGATCGACTTGTCTCTTATGTCTGTACCTTTAAAGAGTGTTTCTTGAAATCAAGGACGCAAATTCCCTTGAGATGAAAGTAGCATCATTCTCACAATTGCGAGTCTAAGTTACTATATATATAACAATAACCCACATTTCAAGATCCTTTCCAATGCTTTCGGAGAAACTTGTCCAAAAAATTATAAATTTGTTGCACTTTGACCAATTTAATTTTAAATCTCTTAATTTTATCAATCGAATCCTAAATATTTTCACGTTTTGTCAATTAAGTCCACCCGGTCAATTTTAGCCGGAAATCACTAATGTTGATGTCAGTCATCCTACGTGGCATGGCTAACGCCGACATTGACAATTTTTATAATTTTAATTTAAAAAATTGAGTTTTTTAAAATTTCAATTTTATTTTTATTTTTATTTTCTTTCTTTCTTTTTCCTCTTTTTCCAAGCCCGACGAGAGTCGTCGGCCAACCCTCATTGGTTACAAGAAAAGGCCGGCCAACTCTCGTTAACCCTCGCCTATGGTTAGCAAGGGTCAACCAATTACAAGCAAGGGCAGGCCAACTTTCGTCTACCCTCACCTATGATCAGCAAGGGTTGATTGGTCCTCGCTTGTGACCACCACTGGACTTGTAGGAAAAAAAGAAGTAAAATAAAGAAAGAAAAGAAAAGAAATATAAAAATGCAAAGAGTTCAATTTTTCTAAAAGCTATAAAAAAATCAATTTAAAAAATTATAAAAAAAATTGTCTCCATCAATACCAACTATCCTACGTGACACTATCGACATCTATACTAGCAATTTCTAGTTAAAATTTATTGGATGGATTCAACTAACAAAGTGTAAAAATATTCAGGATTCAATTAACACAATAAAAAATTTTAAGATTAAATTGATCAAAATGTAATAGGTTTAGAACTTTTAAGTCGATTTTCTCCGATGCCTTCTCATGAATTATGAAAGGTATCATGTACGTCAACAAACTTGAACAAGGCTAAATTAGCCTGGATTGAGTATATGATATGAATGCACAATTCACGTATCGGTCATATGTATTTGAAATGAAATACTTGTAATAGTACACTAATCAATTCGGGATGGATGGTTTGAATATTTTTTCTCAACAAGTGATAGATGCAACATGACTAATTTCCCATTTAATCAAGATAGCTAACATGATTTGTCCAATGGACACAATTTCACAGTGCACTTATACATTCTTGCGTTGTGACGGGAATTACCACACCCACATGAGTGCGTTAAAAAAAATCAACTTAAGTACATAAAGATATATTTTTTAACAGGATCGTCAAGCTTGCTCAAAGCATGCCAAGTTCGAGTTCTATTACAGGACGTGCATGTCTCGAAAATAGTCAGATGTATGATACTAATCCCTCTCTTTTTTCCTTTTTAATATTGTCTGGTTGTAGAAAGTCGTCTGGATGTAGAAGGTTCTATAGGCTGTCAACATTAGGCACAGCACATGGAGAGTAGACGTGTGTAATCCTTGGAGTGGAACCATCTATGACCCTTCAGCATGAAGCTTTGTATATCCATAACTTTCGAGGAGATCTTTTATCATCTCTCTCTTGTTCACACGATAGAGTAGACCCTTTTGTGGCCTGTCAACAGTATGTGGTATATTCAACACGAATTGAAGCTTGCGAAAGTTATGTCAAGATTGAGTTCTATTACACGATGTGCATGTGGCGTCACTAGTTATATATATATATATATAGCAAACTTTCAGAAATAATATGAAACGGAACCAAAAGAAAAGAAGAAAATGGAATATTATAGACGATTAAATAGAAATTAAATAATGGAGCAGTTGAGAGGCCGAGAGCGTAATTGAAGGGTTAATCCCTCTCTTTTTTTTCCTTCTAAAAGCTAACATCTAGATTTCATCGAATTACGAAAGTAAAAATTGAAATAGCAGTGAGAGGGGCACTCGACTTAATGTTGTCTGGTTATATAGAAACTCGTCTGGATATGGAAGGTTCCGTAACCTGTCAGCGTGAAGCACGGTACGTGCAGATTAGACTTGTGTAACCCTTGGAGAGTCTTCTACCATAACCCTTCGGCGTTAAGCTTTGTAAATTCGAGTATATCTCCCATCATTTCTCTTCTCTCTCTCTCTCTCTCTCTCTCTCGTTTCGCTCTTTAGGCGCGTAAAAGCTTATCAAGACTAGCTCGAGCGGACGAGTCCAAGGGAGAGAAGAAGGGCTGCCCAAGAGGGAAAATGGTGCCTCAGATGATCGACAAGGTATTCGCAATATTGATGCTACTACTGACATGGAATGTGGTAAGACAGGAAGATCTCAAGCCTGGGGATCACATCTATACTTATCGGTTACATGGCTTATACACCCATCATGGTTAGTCATTCATCATCCTCTTCTTCCTTCTCCTATTATAACTATAACTTTTTCTTTTGGTTATGTGAAGTGATTCGACTAGATTTAATCCTTTCCTATCTTTCGATTTTTGCTGAAGAACGGTAGTTGCATATGCTTGATATCATTTTAGCGTTACTTGCTAATATGGGTGGAATTTCTTGGAAAACTCGGTTCTTTCTCTATACTTGCACATACTCACGATCAATTATGACAGGAATCTATATTGGAGAGGGCTACGTGATTCACTTCACAAGAATTGGAATCAACAAGACATGTCTTGATTGCTTCCGGCAAGAAGGTGAAAAACTCCATCCCCTCCACTTGTATGCATATGGGCGGCCACTACTGGAGTATTGGCTGACGAGATGGGGGACTCGCACAACCTTGCCCGATACCAAATCGTCCCAGGAAGTTGTGAATAATGCTCGCGAACTTCACCAGAGCAACAATTTTGGTGAGTATGACCTCATTAATAACAACTGTGAGCATTTCGCCTCATTTTGCCGGACCGGTGTTCGGGCGAGCGCACAGACAGCATTGGTCAATGCTTGCGAGGGAAAAATCAAGAGCGTCAAAGAATGGGCCATAAAGCTTCCGCAGAGAATCAAGTTCAGTCCAACGTGGGCCAACAAGAGACTGCAGCGGCTGAGCGAGTTCACACAGAAGTTCTTTACGGCCCAGATAATCTAATGCACTCAAAGACATGACACTTGATGAAGCAAGAATTGCAGCACACGCAATACTCACAGAAGTGCTTCAACAATTCCCATACAATCCACTTATATGAAAAATTTATCGACAAAGTGTGTCAAAAAATGCCATGCTGGAGACATACAAGAAAAGGACTATGATGTTTCTCGGAGGGTCCAAAAATGCCTTGTTTGGATGGTTTGGCAGCATTCAAACCGTTCACTAAGAGAACCATGGGACTCTCTATATTAACTGAACCTTTGCTTCAAGGATGATATCAAAATAAGCTTAAGTCAATTCCTAGGATGACTAAGCATAACTTGCCAGGGTTGCTGAGTAGCTACAATAGTGACCTTGAAATTTTACTATACATTACTCACGTGATATAAATATCATCTTTAAGTGTTTTTGGTTGAAATCTTACCTTATTTGATGTTATGCTTGTACGATTCTTCCTTTTGATTGATTGATTATGCCGTCTCATACCGGATCTAAGATATATTCTCATTATTTCGGGTTGTCCATGATGGAGCCTCCTCTGACTTGGGACAGTTGAAAGAGGAATGGCTCTTCCTGTCTAGCATTTACACGTGCCCGATTTAATGATGAGAGACTTTCCATTTTGGTTTATCTTATAGCCAGTATAAATACTCCTTTAGCCTTTGACTTGAGACAGTCGAAAGACGAATGCCTCCATCCGTCTGCCATGTACACGTGCGGAATTTAGTAACGAGAGACTTTTCCATTTTAATTTGCCTTAAAATCAGTTTAAATACTATTTTTCCCAGGGCGATAAAAACTAGCGAGTATTCCAATGAAATAAGCATGGCGTTCGTTTTGAGACTTTTATTTTAGTTCTGGTTTCCACTTTTCGTAATCCGCTCTTAACAGTTATTTTAGATACTAAATACCTCAAATATTTATCAAAAGTTGCGAAAGTGCTCACACTAGGTTAATTTCAAGTAGTGCGAAATTCCTAAAAATACTTGAAGTTCAGAGTAATTAATTTTTAAAAAAATTTGACGAAGAAAGCATAAGCAAAGCTAGAATCTTACCCAAATACACCTGCTAGTAACCTATAGATATCCTCATTTTCACGAAATTATATTCTCTAACATCATAATAATCAAAAGGTTTGCCTGCATGTTGTTGTACACAAAAACTTAAAATATATTACGATCAACGGGCATGATTCAAGCCTTTTTTTCATCCCACGGTCATCAGAGAGATTGGAGATCCGCTCTCAATATCACGAGAAACACCAAGTGTCTTTAGTGCCTAAGAGAAGAGAGAGAGAAATTCTTCTTTTCTTTGGTTCTTCTCTCTCTTTTCTCCTTCACTCTGCCCCATCACTGCAGTGTTTTTCACTAAATTGCATGAGAACAGCATCCTCAGTAATAATAATGCCTCATGTCTTTGATTTCTTCATTTCCTGAATTTGTCATATGTTAAACTCAATCGTTGAGTAGGCTCGAACTGCTCGCCCCGACTCTCTCACACTCGAAGGCGGGGGTCGGTTTCGGCACAACCATGGCGGCTCAGACGTTCTCTCTTTCTCTCTCTCAATGAGACCCCAATAAACCCGCATCTTACAAGGGAGCATGGACGGACGACAACCCGACACGGGCCAATGGAGCGAGTCAATCGGCCTAGCTGTAGCCCACGCACAAAGGCTTTTTGGCCCAGCCAGACATGACACGCACCCAGGATCGAACCACCTTCGCTTCTGCAGCAAAACTAACTTTTATTTGCTCCACCGAAATATGCCAGTTACAAGTCTATGTATCCTGTTCATAGTATCACACTTGCATAAAGCAATTATTGATGGTGCGTGTGTCAAAGAAATGCCGTGGCCAGTACATATCGAGAAAAGGATTATGTTATCCTCAGGAATCAAGCCAATGCCTCGTCCAGATGGTCCGGAAACATCCGAAACACTCAACCTGAGGATCTTGGACTCGCTACAATTCCTGCCAGACCTCGGCCACCCCCAAAGACTGATTCAAGTAATATCAGAGCCGACTCCTAGCATGACTAAACATATCTGGGCAGGCTTGCGAGTCATTACGACAGTGACATCAATAACCTACACTGTATTACAAAATCTAAATCCTGAAACGGAAAGGGAAAAGTAGTTGCTTGGACAAACAGCATTTACATAGAGTAGAGACGATAAATCAGCAGTAAGAGGAAGTGATGAATAAAGAATGTGACCATGCCTGAGAAACTTCGCTGAGTTGGGATCAATTGTCTAGGCACCGGTGTTCTCCATCAGCTACCACTAGTTACTTCCAGTGTTTTCATGACTTCATTCATTGATGGCCGGTGCTTGGGCGAAATATCAAGACATTGGACTGCAAGTGTGGCTATGTCAAGAGCACCCTTCAGACGATATCGCCCGTCCAACCGAGGGTCCATGATTCTTGTCAATTTTCTTTTAGAAAGATGAGGCTTGACCCACTCCACCAAAATCTGCTGATCAGTTGGACGATTTGCATCATATGCTCGCATTCCTGTCAAAAGCTCAACCAGTACAACCCCAAAGCTATAGACATCGCTCTTTACGGACAAATGACCTGTTCAATCAAAATGATGTGATACTCCATGAGCTTGCTAAACACAGCTTCAGGTATGGTCAAACCAAGTCCAAAGTGCAATGTTCTTGGCAATGATCACCCACAAGCAATTCGGAAAGCCCATCATATTACCTGTGGTTATGTACTCGGGTGCTGCGTAGCCATAAGTTCCAATAACCTCTGTTGACACATGTGATCTGTCTTCATCTGGACCCTTTCTTGCCAACCCAAAATCTGATATTTTGGCATTATAGGACTGTCAAAATACATGCCAAACAAAAGGTCAAAGTGGATAAGGTCTCTTCTAGTGCTAGTGTGATCTATGTACATAAAAACTTAGACTATGCAGATTTAATAAGCTTAGCTTGGGCAGTGATTGGTATAATAAACTAACAATGGACAGAGTGGCTTGGGAATACACATTTTTCAAAGGCCATAATGACAAAGCCCTCTGACCAAAAAAGAAAGAAAACATACATGGAAGTGAGATCTGGTGAACCAGTTTAAGCATCATTATGAAGATGCTTTGCAATGATAGCTCCCGTGTTTTATGAAAACCTCGACAGAATGAAACCCTGAAAGTGCAAGGTTTCAAATTCTTTCTGTTTCTAGAGTGGCAAGAGAGGAGTGCAGAAAGAGGGATGTTGCAAACATGGGTGAGTTATTTCAGGAGAAGATTTGGAACAAAATTTCAAATGTAAAAACACTCTGGTACTGCTTAATTTAATCTAAATAATGAACATGTACTTACTGAGTCCAGCAATATGTTTGAGGGCTTGAAATCTCTGCAGATTATTTGACTCTCTAACTGGTGCATGAACGCAAGGCCTCTGGCTGCTCCTATTGCAATTTTAAGCCGCGTGGCCCATGAAAGTGGTTTAATGGCTGAGCCCCCTGCAACAGGAGAGACATGTGATTCATATTGTACAATGAACCAAGAAAAGATCATATTTGCCCTAAATTCAAAGCAAGCATGCATGTATCACACAAGAAAGAACCTTACTTCCAAAGAGGTGGTTCTTTAGGGTACCCTTGGGCATGAACTCATAGACAAGAAGTCGCTCTTCATCCTCCAAACAATATCCCAGGAGCCTGACAATGTTTGGATGAGATAAGCTGCCTAGGAACATCACCTCCGCCTGCAGAAAGTTATCAATCCCAGATCAATATTGGGCAAGACCTTATAATTTCTCTTTTTTTCTTAAGTATAACAAAGAAAACAGGCATCACCTGGGAGAAAGAGAGGAGACAGAACAATCAATTTATGTGACGAGAAATTAAAGAAACCCACAATGGCACCCTTAGTATTTCAGATGGTAGCAAATAATCTGAGATAAAAACTGGGATGAAATAATCCGATGATACATCATCACCGGTGTTCAATAGTAAATCCTGACATGTGATCAGCATGGTTGAATGTCATATGCTTTCCTATAAGTACACAACCTTAATTTCATGAAAATAAACAAGGAGCAAGCAAATTTTAGGTGTTGCACCATTTTATAAAGCAAGTCGACATCCCTCACATGATTTTGACATTGGAGGATAAGATTGATGGCTGTAAGGACGACCATCTAGAGTCTAAAACATCAGACAAGCTCTGACACACAACACAATAGAAAGAATGCACTCATCTTGTGTAGTACACAGTAGATGTCCACCTTCCAAGAAAGATGATAGCATCTCAAGTAATGATCAATTTTGAAAAATTCAAGTGCTACCTGGATTTAAGTCCTTCCCTCCTCATCTTTTACCTTTTGAAAGACTTGTATGCTAATAACATGTTGACCATCATTCGCCAGGTAACTCACAAAAAGTAAATGGCAGGATCTTATTTGTTCATTGAAGGATTATGGAGAAGAATAGTTACGTCCAGTTTCTCCTAAAGTAGCATAAGCTAGGACTCAAACAATAATGTCACGCACTTTCAAGGCCAGTCTGCATATTCTTCCACAAATAGATTATCCTCACTAAGGCTGGTTTTAGTTCATAGCACTATGTTGAGAAATTTTATAGGAAGCGGCTCTACTGTCATAGAACTAATATTGGGATATGTTTCAGGTACTTTGTAGTGTCATCCTCTGAGTTTAGTTTAAAAGGCAAGGATGTAGATAATATTTTCTGATGCGGGGTCCAAAGTCCTTCCCTGGAATGCAAGAAGAGTCCCCACATTTCAAAGCTTACAAGCTATAATGGGACTTTACTACATTATTTATAAACAACAAACATGACTCAGAAGACTTTTTCTACTCCAGCTCTCAGGAGTCTAAGATATAGAACAAAAGCTTGCAAAGCTTCTCTCCTCCTCCAACTTGTTTCCTACATTTCCACACTGTTTGGCCGCTGGAAAACAGACATACACACTGTTTGGCTGCTGGAAGACAGACATACATGCAACATGCGCTACACAACATAGACATAATGATAGTAGGACGAGATTGTGGAAACACAAGATATAGATCAATGGCACAGTTGCTTACTTTAGGTATCTATTGATCAAATGGTCCTAGGATTTACAGTAGCTTGCCTTCTCATCCACACACCCCCTCACAGCCACTCAGATGTGCTTTACAAAATGGATATGCCTTAACCATTTATCTCTCTTTGTTGTTCACCCCGATAACCTGTTCAGCAAATTTTTAGAAACAGCTCTTCTCAAAAAATTTTGACCATATGAAGATCCAACTGTACATGAGTCTGGGGCCATTTATTTCACCCAGCACTGTGCCTGCTGTTTTGATTGGAATAGAGATAAATAAACACTGGAAAACAAATGGCACCAGGCGCAGGATAAGCAAATTTTTACTTTTCTATTGCATGTCTAGAAAATACTAGCAATAACCCCAGAAGTCCTTGAAAACAGAATCTCACAAGATTTTTTCAATGCTTTTATGTGGACTTGACCTATACAGTGGAAAAGCAAAGCCAACCTTTCTCCAAGCTCTTGTGCACAAATGCTCCTGATCACAGGACAAGCCAGGGACCCTAAATAAAGGATAAGAGAAGCATGCTCTGTCTTCTCCTAAATAATGCAATCCTAAACAGAATAATCTGGTCCATGTCATTTATAACACCCCCAGATATGTGTTCAGTTGGGCAATGACTTATATTCTCAAAAGGAAGAAAGCAAACTAAGATAGTGAGCTTCAAATGAAATTAGCCACGCAAAACCAGAACAATCTCGCCACAAAAGAGGCCACTAATATCTATCATCTCATTCTCATTGTTCTACAACAAACCACATATCTGGACACTATTCTTCTCCCACCATTATAATAAAGCTTCTTGCTACAAAAGCAAAGCAATAACATTAAATACTGCGAAGCACGTGCAACCCAAAATTCCTGAGAGGAACTAAGATTACCTTCCATTCTTTGAATCCCTGCGTGCCCTCTGAATTCAACCTTTTGATGGCAATTGGATTCGTTTTCTTCTCATCAAGGAAGCCTTTGAAAACTTTACCAAAACCACCCTCACCGACTACTGCATCAGGTCTGAAGTTTCTTGCTGCAGCTTTCAGCTCTGCAAAACTAAAGGCCCTTATTTCTGAAGTGGGAGCAACATAACCATTTGGAATAGACTCATTCGACCTCCCTCCCAAGCTCATGCTCAGGCCATCCTCAGAAGATGATGAACTGCTTATAGTCAGAACAGGTCCTCCTGTGATTACACAATTGAAGAGAAAAAGGTGAAGAAAATTGTCATGAGCCAAAGACAGGTGCTTGAGATGAGCGGGAACTAATTGAGTTATAGAGATGTCAGCTGGTGGGAAATGAGTTAGTTAGGGTAGTTAGAATCTGAAGTTTTTATTGGACATATATTTTAGCATATTCCTTCATAATCTGCTTTCTGTAAGTTGGGGCTGGCATGAATTTCAGGATAAATCAGAAAGCAGGAGCACAATAACTATAATAACATGCAGAATATCTAGAAGATGTATATAGCTAGAATTCGATCTCTCACATTGAACCTCTGACACCATGTTAAAGTGCCTTTCATTTTAAACGCTCAAACTGTTGGATCAAGTCCATTTTGTATCTTCAAACATATTCCATAAGTATGCCATGACCAATATGTTTCATTCTCATAGCAAATGCCTTCTTCTTTCCTTGTTCATATCCACTCTTTCAATCAGATTATTATAATATCCCGCCTCAATTTCTTTCTAATTTTCTTTTACCTCAGAATTCTAGCTAAAGCGTCAAAACCCAGTTCCATTCATCCAATGAAATGCCCGATCCAAATGTGAAGGGTAACAAAGTCCAACCACAGGGGAAGTAAAACCAAAATTCTGTCGTAAAAATTCCTACCTGCTAACTCATATCCAAAAAAAAAAAAAAAACTAAATATCAGACTTTAACCCATGGAATCACAATTGGAAGTCCAGAATTATCACGGACAAAAAAACCTGCATTCTCAGGACAAGACTAGCTGGAGATCACATCCTATGGTGAAAACGACACCAAACGAAAACAAAACAAGAAAACAAGAAAGAATTGCAGAAGAAACAAGGGAATTACCAGGCCTAAGATGCCCGGTGAAGCTAGGAGTTGGATAGTCAGGAACTCCCCAGCAAATTCCCATCGGATGATGTATCTTCCCTCCTCCTCAAATAAAAAATCGAGCTTCAACGAGGAAGAAGAAGAAGAAGAAGAAGAAGAAGATGGGCAAGTGTGAAAGCAGATAAAGGGCTTTTTCTTCTGATGCTGATCATGGTTCTTGAACTATCATCACCCGGGATCGTCTTTATCAAATCTCATAAACAATTCGATTCATGGGTGCCTCATTTTCTCCCTCTCTTTGTTTTCTTCTCATAATCTTTGACTTGTATTCCGCTGATTCAAGTCGCCGACTTCGAGTCCGCGTGGGGAAGGTGGCAAGCGGGGCAGAATCGGTAGAACGAGAGTTGCAAGAAAGCGAGGGAGACGGAGACAAGCGAAAGCAGACGGAACTTGCTGTCTGAACTTCAGTAACTGTCCGACCAAAAAACGACTTCAGTAACTGACGAATATTTAAGAAAAAAGTGATTATATAAAATTGTCGAATTTTGCTGTTAATTAAGGAAATTTCCGATTTATGGAGATGATTACTCGATAATAGGGCTCTTGAATCTATAGACCGTAAAGAAAATTGTTACGATCATTGAGCTAAGTTAGTAAGAATAGGGAAAAACTTATAGTAAGTTCAGATTGTTTATGAAATTTGATGAAAAGTTATAAAAATGCTAAAAAAAAGTTGAACCATATGAGACTTTGAGATTAACTACACTACTCGAAGGATGATTGCTGATTTAAAACGTTTGAAAATGAAGTAAGACCTATAAAGTTAAATTATCATCTCATATGAGACCGGTCTTGGACTCAATAAGTACTCCTTCGAATCTAGTCCTACATTTGCACATTCTTGAGACAGCTACGAGACAAATAAGATTTGACAGAATTTCAATCCGACTTTATGTAATATTGGCATTTAATCATACACGGCCTAAGGATAATTTTCTTTTGGAAAAATCAGACTGTAATTTAATTTAAAGAACTAAAATATAGGTTCATGCTTTACATTTAAGAAACAGTCCTTAAGCTTGGGCACCCCCCATCATGTACATCAAAATAGCCAGAAATTGATTAAGTTAACATTAGTTTTGTTCGACGAGATTCAAATTTCCAAATTTCTGCAGATTTTCGTATACCATAATTAGTATTTTCGGCCCTGCATTGTTCTTTCCACGCTCAACAGACTATCCAGATGAAGCCTAGATCGTTGCGCTCAAGTCGTAGACTTGATCCTGCCTCCAGTTTACTATTATCTATGTTCAGGGAAAAGAAGAAAACGAAAGATAACAAGACAATTGGACATGTCTTAGCTGCAACAAGATAGCACCCAACCGCATATCTTGTTCATTTTGAATAGACAACTGAGCAGCTCTTTTGTTTCCATCAATAATAACCCCACCATGTCTCAGAGCTCAAAATTTGCTATGAGAATGGACAGAAAGGCATACGCTTCGTGGAGATTGATTGGGGGCCAAGCACAACATGAACAGATTCATGACAGCAATAAAAATGAGCTTCTGCGAATGTTCAAAGCTTAAGCATGGAAAACAACGAAAGAGCTCTGACTGTTGAAGAGCTATGGATTTCTTTTGTAAACCTTAGATTGTGGACGAATCGAGGATTAGCCAAAGAAAAACTGTGGAACAACAGACTTTGAGTTACATCACATGAAGTACGAACAACATAATAAGTGAATTCAAGCATCCCATGGCATTCTGTTAGTACTGCTAGCTTCTATTGATTCCAGTCTCCCATGACTTCAGTCATTGAAGGCTGCTTGTGCGGAGCCGCTTGAAGGCATTCTAAAGCTAGCTGTGCTATTTGGAATGCAGAATGCATAGAATAATTGCCCTCCAATTCAGAGTCCATTAGTCTTTTTTTCTTTGACTGGATAACAGTGGTCTGACCCACTCCACTAAATACTCTCTCTCTCTGCTGGGCGGCTTCAATCAAATGCACTTAAGCCTGTTAGTATCTCAAGCGACATGACGCCAAAACAGTAAATATCGCTCTTTACAATGAGAACCCCTGTAAAATCCAAGAGTTTTACATAATGCTGCGGTGAAGCATCAAAGTAACTTCCTGATACACCTCCTATCATTATCAAAATTCAAGATCAGACATCCTTCAGCACTAGGCCACCAAAAAGCATTTCACAATGGAAAACGATCTGTTGGCTTACCACATGCTAAGTTTTCAGGGGCAGCATAAGCACAAGTAACATGTGTCCCGTCCTCTTGATGACCAGACCTCACCAATCCAAAGTCCGTGAGTTTGGCCAAGTAAGACTGCAGAAGAACCCGATGGTGGATCAGACTCGGTTTCCAGCCTAATATCAATTGCAAACTTTCGTGAATCTAGCAAAGAACAAAAATGGAGATATCTAAAAGCGACTGGGGAGTGGTTCATGATCTCGTCTCATGTTCTAAACATAACATCTACTCTAAGAAGATTTGCCATCGACTACAGCCCTTTCATCAATTAAGCAGAGGGAAACATATGATCTCCACTTGCTATTGTGACTCTTCTCCTGGTTAGAGGACACAAGTCCAAAGTCTTCCAAGGGAGATAATAGGCATGCCATCGTCGTCATTATCCTTCTCCCAAGAACTTGACTAAGAATTTTATAATGCAGGACTGTAATCATTATAAGGAGGATAAGATGTTAACCTCATCTAGCAAAATTTTTGAAGTTTTGAAATACCCATGTATTAGTTTTTTCTCAGAACTGCGCAAGAAAGCCAGGCCTCTGGCAGCCCCGACTGCAATCTTGACTCGTACATCCCATGGAAGATGAGCAGTAGAGCCCTCTGTACCAGAGTAATGGGCATTGTAAAATGTAAGTATTGCTTAAATTCAAGTACATGCTTAAACTAGCTTGAATTTTATAATAATTACATTTGTCAACTGACTGTCAACTGACCAAGAAGATGTGCTAAACAATTGGCATCCTTAAGGAGACTTCACAGAAATTCACAAAGCGATTAGGCCACTTACTTCTGAATAGGTGTTTGTCCAAGCTGCCCTTTGGCATAAACTCATAAACAAGAGCTAAATTTTCATCCTTTCGACAATATCCCAGGAGTTTGGCAAGGTTAGGGTGAGATAGCCTTTCAAGAACTGTGTCTTCGTCGGCACGACAATTAGAATTTAAGCAAATAAAGCCTCTCGTACATGGCCAGTATAAAATACATGAAAGAAATGGAAGCCCCCACACTAGATCAAGGTAGAAAAATCTCTCCTTAGGCTTTGGTCAACAGGAATAAAACAATCACAATACGATAGTTGACATTAAAAAAAAAAAGGTACAGAATGGGAATTGAGGCCTAACTTGCGATGAAATATTCAGTTTAACAAATAGTTACGACTGAAGACTCGTGGTCATTGTGCGTCTTGTAATATAAAATGCATATCAATATGGGTGAAATGTACTTCAGATCATACTAGTTTTGTAGAATATATCTAGCTCGTATGCAACTGCTACGCAGAATCATTGAAATTCGAAACTGAAACTATTCTGGTAACTTTATCTTGCGGTGGTGTATACACCCTATGTCATTTGATTGGCTTTGCAATTTGTTTCAGTTATTGAATACAGAAGCATAATTCGCTCGAAAAATGGAGAAAACAAGTTCACTATGAAAAGAACCTCATTTCATTAGTCAAAGAAGGTTGAATGACTCCGTCCATCGAGGCCGATGAGTGAGACCAAGTCACCTATGGGCTATGATCCCATCGGAAAAGGTTGATGATTACATGGATGGAAGACTGTTAACTTCGATTTGCGCAATTTCTTCATTCCTTGCAATCGAGTCGCACTTAGTAGGCTCTTCCAATAGTTGCCATCATACAAGCCACGGATCACAAACTCCTATGGCATCGGTTAATCTAGTCCAATACAAAATAACAGAAATGCCAAAAGAAAGACTATTGCTGTTTATTCAATGGAGGCTTATAATCTACTCTGCTGAGAATCTCAGAGATGGAAAAGTCTCAAGAATAAACCTTGAAGTGTGTTTCAACTGTAACTAAATTTTCGATTTTTCCTTTCTATGGAAGATTGAAGCCACATCGCCTCTTAGATTCTTCTTTTACTTCATCTAAATTTAAAATATGCCCATTGTGTACGCTAACATGGGGTAATATCACCAAACAATTGATACTACTCAGTCAGGAACCAGCAATACTGTCGTCTGCGCCTACTGCCATCATTTTGCACCCTAACAAAGCTGATGAGGCAATCAATGAACCGTCAGAAATATCTGATCTCTCAAACCAAAATCAGAGGCGATTCCGCAAGGGCCCTTTCAGAAACAAAATTGCAAGGCAAGGCCACCGCTTATGGAAAATCCTGGGATAATCAACTTCAAGTACATTTTGGATTTGCGTTTATATAGCCATCATGATTCAAGTTGTCTGGTGTTCCCGCTCCTGCTATTTTCACAACGAGTTGGGTGTCTATTGACACAATTGAGTTTAGCATGACAAGCTCCCATGAGTACCATCATGCATTTGGGTTGCTTCGTTTCAGTAATTGAAAAGACAAAGTACTTATTTTTCGAGATAGGAAAATGAAGACGACAGTTCTCATCGGCCACTCTCCATACCCGTGTACCGAATGCTGTTCTAATCTTTTCACGGCTATTATAGTCTTCGTCCTTCCAGACTGTTGCCTCCCATGAAGCATCCCTTTATAGACATAACCAAATCCTCTCTCTCCGAGCAACGAATCAGCTCAAAAGTTTTTTATTTGCCGTTTTCAACTCCATGAAACTGAAGACGGCCAAGTTGGGTTCTGCCAAAATCTCTCCATCTCTGAAGGCCAGATTGCTGCGGGCACCTTTTAAAGTCATGGCTATTGCTGGCTGCAGAAGATGATGAACTACTGATTGTTGACTTCGTCCCTGCAGTTTCGACAGGAAAACAAAGAACAGAGAAAATTGCTTCAGACGATGACAAGAAGAAGATTAAACACCCCAACTGAAGCACGAAGATTCATTTTAGAGAGACAAGATAGATGTACACAAAGAAAACTCTTGCAAAAACTTACCAGATTTGAGATAACTAGTAAAGCTAGGAGTAGGGAAGACAGGAGTACCATAACACAATCCACCCCCCCCATCTCTCTCACACAGAAACTGCTGTCTTGCCTCCTCCTTGCCTCTCCAGAATCTTATTTCCTCAGGAGAAGAGGACATTGACTTGTTCTTACAGATAGACAAATGAAACCACCCAAAACCTCCTCGATCATGCAACAGTAACAACAGTTAGTTAACCTATGCTGAATATTCCTAATTTCTTTTGCTTTTTTGGACTTATTCACCTCAATTCATGAATTTCAACATATTATATCTTGTCATGTTCAGATATTCTCCTTATATGTTTTATTTAATCTCAAGTAATGTCCACCATTATGCGGGTCGAATAATATCTTCAGCAAAAAAGTCCTCGCTTATAATAACTGTAGTGGCCAGGTACACAGACAATTTAGGTGAAATGACCAAGTTGTCACTCTATATATGTCTGTCATCTACGTGATCCTGATGATTAACAATGGCACTCTCTCCCTCTTCAAGGCCGGCAATTTTCAAGGCGCTATTTTAGGACATTCACCTTCACTAAATAATATATTAAGGTGGTGAAGGAAACAAAGGCTGCTCTTTCCCTAATGTTAATCAAACATGAATCTAAAGATAATCACAAAGTCACATTAACTAAGCAAAAAACTCGTTCGTCCTCTTGAATATCATTTCCAACTCAAAATTCTGCTGAGGTGTGTATCTTCTCTACCAAAAGGCTATCTTAGTAGAAAGATGTGCTAGATTATTCAGTACTTCTAAAGCATCTCTCGGCCATATTTTGCACATCAATGTGGCAGGTTTACCAAAGCAGAAGCAGGTTCAATTATAGCAACAATCAGTTAAATAATCATGAGACAGCTGGCCATGACAGAAGGTACGTTTCCTAGCACAGTAGTTTGCAATTTGGACAATACCACATCCGGACCCAGGCAGGGTATAAACAGAGCGGTCCAGCTTCGTTCTTATGGACCCAAGAAGCACCCTACACATGCTTCGATTCGAGGATAATTCAATTTTGGATAGACCAGTGTATAATATAATTTTAAGAACCAAAAATTTGTGAATACTTTATATTTAGGCAACAGCCCTGAGCATAGGCACCGGATGATATACTTCACAATAGTCAGAATGTGAATAAGTTTACATTAGTTTTGTATTGTTGAGATTTCGAGTTTCCAAGTCCCTGCAGATTTTCATTTACCATAAATTTGTGTTTTGGCCATGTATGGTTATTTCCATGTTGAATAAAATATATCCAGATTGAGCCTAGATTATTGTGCTTAAGTTGTAAACCTGACATGCCTCCAATTTACTGTTATCTATGTTCAGGTAGAACAAGAAAAGATAACAAACAACAATTGTGTAGCAACTACTACCCATATATTCATCACAATAAAGAAAAAGGAAATCTTCTACTCCTTGAAATGTGTCTCTTATTCAACAACAGAACAATTGGACATGTCTTAGCTGCAACATGGTAGCACCAATGACATGTCTTGCTCATTCTGAATGGACAATCCAGCAGCTCTGTGCTTTAAATGACTCCATCAATCGTCCAACCATGTCTCAGAGCTCCAAATCACTATGCAAATGGATGGAATCACATAACACTTCCTGGAGATTGATCACGTACTGAGTACCACATGAACATATATATGACAGCAATGAAAATGAGCTTCTGCTGATGCACAAAGTAGAAGCATGAAAAAAAAAAAATATATATATATATATATATATATATATATATATATATATATATATATAAGAGCTCGGGCTAAGAGCTGCAGAGTTCTTTTGTAAACCTTAGGTTGCTGATAGAATCGAGGATTAGCCAAAGAAAAAACCATTCCTCTCTAAAAGAAAGTACAATCGCAACATCTCAATTCACAAGCCAATGTACATATTGATTTACGTGTCATGAATATTCTGAAGAACTGACAGGAGAATACAACACCCAGTAATTGCTGAGTACAATGGAGATGAACATTCACGGCCCAAGATTAATCCTGGTAAATTGTAAAAATGTGGAGCAACAGACTTTGAACACATAACAACAAAACAAGTGAAATCAAGAATCCCATGGTATTCTGTTAGCACTGGCAGCTTCTATTGATTCCACTTCTTCTACGACTTCAGTCATGGAAGGCCGCTTGTAAGGAGTCCTTTGTAGGCATTTTAAAGCTAGCTGTGCTATTTGGAATGCAGAATCCATAGAATAATCGTCCTCCAATCTAGAGTCCATTATAGTCTTCAGTTTTCTTTTACTGGATAAGAGTGGTCTGGCCAACTCCACTAAAGGACGTTTTGCTTTCGGACGGTTCACATCATATGCCCTTAAGCCTGTTAGTATCTCAAGCAACACGACGCCGAAACTGTAAACATCGCTCTTTACATATAGATGCCCTGTAAAATTCAAGAGTCTTATGTAATGTTGCAGCAAAGCCTCAAAATAAACTTCCTGACATGCTTCCTAGTATTGTCAAAATTCAAGACCAAATATCCTTCAGCATGAAGTCACCAAAAAGCACTTTACAAAGGAAAACGTTTTGTTGGATTACCAGTTGCTATGTATTCAGGGGCAGCATAGCCATAGGTACCGACGACACATGTTGAAACATGTGACTCACCCTCTAGGGGACCAGACTTCACCAATCCAAAAATCGTGAGTCTCGCCGTGTAAGACTGCAGAAGAACCCTGCAGTGGATTAGACTTGGCTTCCAGCCTACATATAAATTGCAAACTTTTATGAATCTAGCAAAAAACAACATGGAGAAATCTATAAAAAAAAAAAAAAAAAAAAAAACTGGGCACTGGTTCACGGTCTCCTCTGGGGTTCTGAACTTAATACCAAGTCGAAGAAGAATAGAGTTGCAATCAACCATCCCCTTTTCATCAATTAAGCAGAGGGAAACTGTCACACCCCAAAACCATAAAGAATGGGAATGACATGGCCGTCCTTCTTTACAAAGAACGCAGCCTCAAATACAACCAATAAACTGATATTAACTTATATATATCTTAAACCATATATATATATATATATATATATATATATATATCAGATAAACCAACAAATTGGTTGCAACATCGAGTTTCTATAATCCACCAAAAGAAAAAGAGATATATGTTTAAAACTCAGACGATCCAACTACTAGTAAGTATTATTTGCACCACTTCCTTGAACCATACCAAAAACAAAATAGAACTCCCCAAAAGCTCCCACCGACTATGCACTCGCTCTATTCGCCACTAGCTGAGGAACCTGAAAAGATTAAAGGAGGAATGGGATGAGCAACCACAGCTCAGTGAGTAGTACATATCTTCTAAGCAGATCGAACAACCCCTATGCATGTATATAAATTAATACCAAATCTCATAACGCCAATTTAATATATAGAATACATATCGAATCATATAAAAGCTATTTCTCATCTTCAAAGCTTTATACTAATATGGAAAACTCATTTAAATTGCTATCAAAAGTTTAGTATCAATGGTCGAATACATTGAATAATCTGCATCAAAAACACATATCAATGGTCTATCCATTGATCAATCTTTGCTCAATAACTAACCATGGTCACGACACAACGCCTTGTGACAAGGCGACCAAGATTCTCCCCTTGGCAAGGTCTCCACCTACAAAGCCGGTGGCTAGGCCCAGAAGGATATCCTAAACCTGGTATGCATACCCCAAAAACCCATCACTGGATTCACAATCATATTGAGCATAAATAACCATTCTCCAATACCAGAAATCCAATCCAAAAATCAATATCTCAAACCAAACAAATAACATTTTGCAATATAGCCCATAATCCATTTTCATATTTGTTGCTCAAATCATCATAAATCTTTCCACAAATCAGTCGCAAAGCAATTTCATATATGTTTCTCCACAAACCTTGTATAACATGTTTTTCAAAGATTCACAATCAACCAAAGGGTAGCAATTGCTCGATCTGACTTTTATGCAATAAAAATGCTATTCTCAATTCAATATTTATACATATATATACTTCAAGACATGATTTTATAAAACCAAAGAAGATATAGTACCACTCACCTCGTCGTCGACGACCAAACGACGAACGATACTCGTATCGTCGAATTCAAGGTCCTATCAAATAACCGAGAAAAATGTTAAAATCTAATAAAACTCTGTCTCTACTTCGAAACAACTACATTACTCCTTAACTCTAACAAAATGACTTCTACGCGCTAACAAATCGCATAACCAAAGCGATTGTTCAAGTCATTCGCAACACAAAATTTAAGTGCAAAACTTGATTGCGCCTTAACTTTCTCTTCCGAACTCCGATCCGAACGTACTTATATTCAATAGAGAGCCCTTGAAACATATCACAAGAATCTCAACTTGACCGTCCCAAAATCAAGCCGAAAAATGACAAAATACGGGCCCAAAGCTGCTGGACGCGTACTGTTCATTGTGCGCGGGAAACTTTGAAATTTTGTTTCGGACAAACCATAAGCCCAAATCACGATCCGTAAAATCCCACGGCTCCACAACACCCTAAATTACCATTCTTGCAAAAATACGTGGCTCAACGACTCCAAAATTAGACTTCGCCGCTCAGTTTTCCAAAAATTTCGAATTTAAATCCTAAATCCAAAAATTACTTCAATCGGACAAACGATGGCTTGATCTCTTACCGGGTGCTGTGTTATGGAGTCGAGTCGGCTTAGCGAGGCATCCAAGGCATGCACGTGCCAAAATCCATTTTCCTTTCTTCCCTTTTCTTCTTCTTCTTCTTTCCTTTCTTTTCTTTTTTGGTAGAGGACCCCTCAGCTTCTATTTAGCCGAGCCCCCTCCCCTCTCCTTTTTGTTTTACTAACTTTTCGGTTTCTTTTTCAGTTTCTTCTTTTGGGGCCCACTAACATAATATTACATTATTGCATATTATTACACTCTACCATCCTTAAAAAAATTTCGTCCTCGAAATTCACATGTACTTTAATCATGAAACAAGTGAGGGTATTTGTGTCTTGCCTCCTCCTCGAGTTCCCAAGTAGCCTCTCTCTCAGTATGGTTTTGCCATTGTATTTTCACATAAGGAATAGTTCGTCGCCGCAACACTTGATCCTTCTTATCGACAATGCGAATAGGTTGCTCCTCATATGTCAAGTTCTCCCGTAATCTCAATGGAGTAAAGTCTAGCACATGTTCAGGATTTGGCACATATTTCCGCAATAAAGAGACATGGAACACATTATGGACACCTGATAGTGCCGGTGGCAAAGCCAATTTATAAGCGACTTCACCAATTTTCTCTAAGATCAAGAATGGTCCCACGTACCTTGGACTTAACTTCCCACGTGTGTCAAATCTCATTACACCCTTCGTAGGAGAAACTTTTAAGAATACGTGATCCCCCACATTAAATTCTAACTTGCGTCTTTTCAGATCCGCATAACTTTTCTGACGACTTTGAGCCGTTCTGAGACGTTCCCGAACCAACCTAACTTTCTCTTCTGACTGTTGAATGAACTCAGGGCCAGTTAGTCTTTTCTCACCAACGTCGTCCCAACAAATAGGACTTCTGCATTTTCGGCCATATAAAGCTTCAAAGGGTGCCATCTTAATGCTGGAGTGATAACTGTTGTTATAAGAAAATTCTGCCAAATGTAGATGTTCATCCCAAGAACCGCCGAAGTCAATGATGCATGATCTCAACATATCCTCTAATGTCTGGATCGTTCTCTCTGATTGTCCATCTGTTTGTGGATGGAAAGCTATACTCAAGTTGAGTTTAGTGCCCAATGCTCCTTGTAAACTCTTCCAAAAGTTAGACACGAACCTAGGATCCCTATCGAAACAATGCTTACCGGGAACTCCATGAAGCTTCACTATCTCATTAACATATCGCTTTGCCATATCTTCCATTGAAAGGCCAAATCGATATGACAAAAAGTGAGCGGACTTAGTTAATCGATCAACAATCACCCATATAGCATTCTTACCACTTGGCGTCCTCGGTAGACCGACTACATAGTCCATGGCAATATGCTCCCACTTCCATTTAGGTATCTCTAGAGGTTGCAACTGTCCACCTGGTTTCTGATGCTCAATTTTCACTTGCTGGCAAACTAAACATTGATCGACAAATTTTATAATATCATTTTTCATGTTGATCCACCAAAAGTTTTCTCTCAAGTCCCTATACATTTTAGTGCTTCCCGGATGAATTGAAAATCTAGTACTGTGAGCTTCTTGCAGGATCTCCTTTTTCAAATTTGAGTCCTCAGGAACACATAGTCGACCATGAAACCTTAAGGATCCATCTATGTGTAAACCAAAATCCGCTTGTCTTCCAGCTTCCACACCTTCTCTAATTTTTTGTAATTGTGGATCTTCATTCTGTTTAACCTTAATTCTGTCAATCAACATAGGTTGTACTTGAAGATTAGCTAATTGAGCACCAAGCTGCTGCACCAACACCTCCAAGTCTAACTTCCTCATATCTTCAAGAATAGATTTCTGAGAAGTGAGCAAAGCTGCCATATTTCCAAATGATTTACGACTCAAAGCATCCGCTACCACATTAGCTTTACCCGGATGGTAATTAATGGATAAGTCATAATCCTTCAAAAGTTCTAACCATCTTCTTTGCCTCATGTTTAGTTCTTTCTGAGTAAAGATATACATCAGACTCTTGTGATCGGTAAAGACTTCACATTTTTCACCATACAAATAGTGCCGCCATATCTTTAAGGCAAACACAACCGCTGCTAATTCCAAATCATGAGTGGGGTAGTTCTTCTCATGTAATTTCAATTGTCTCGAAGCGTATGCAACAACTTTGCCATCTTGCATAAGAACACAACCCAAACCTTCTTTGGATGCGTCACATAGTAGATTACGAAGCCACCACTTCCGAACGGTAGAGTTAGAATAGGAGCTGACACCAGCCGCCTCTTCAACTCTTGAAAACTACGTTCACATTGGTCTGACCATTCAAATTTAACTTTTTTCTGAGTTAGACGAGTAAGTGGACCAGCAATCTTTGAGAACCCCTCTACAAATCGCCTATAGTAGCCGGCTAGCCCAAGAAAACTTCTCACTTCTGTAACATTTGTTGGACGATTCCACTTAACAACTGCTTCGACCTTCTTTGGGTCCACCGATATGCCATCTTTCGAGATCACATGACCCAAGAATTCTATATGATCAAGCCAGAAGTCACACTTACTAAATTTGGCATACAACTTCTTTTCATGCAAAGTCTGCAAGACAAATCTCAAGTGTTGTTCGTGTTCCTCTAAACTCTTCGAATATACTAGGATGTCATCAATGAACACCACAATAAATTTGTCTAGATATTCCCTGAACACCCTGTTCATCGAGTCCATGAAGGCAGCAGGCGCATTGGTTAATCCAAAAGGCATGACGAGAAATTCATAATGGCCATACCTTGTTCTGAAAGCAGTTTTAGGCACATCATCTATCTTTATCTTCAACTGATGATACCCAGAACGAAGGTCGATCTTGGAAAATACCTGAGCTCCCTGAAGTTGATCAAATAAATCCTCAATCCGAGGTAAAGGATATTTGTTTTTGACCGTTACCTTGTTAAGCTCTCGGTAATCTATGCAAAGCCGCATACTACCATCCTTCTTTTTCACAAATAGAACAGGAGCTCCCCAAGGTGAAACACTGGGTCTGATGAAACCCTTATCCAAAAGCTCTTGTAGCTGCGTTTTCAATTCTTTCAATTCAGTGGGTGCCATCCGATATGGTGCCTTAGAGATTGGTGCTGTACCGGGTATCAATTCAATACAAAACTCAATTTCTCTATCAAGAGGCAAGCCTGGTAAATCCTCAGGAAATACACTTGGAAACTCTCTAACGACAGGAACATCTTCCAAATTTACTACAACCTTACTTGTGTCTTTTACACAAGCTAAATAACCACAACAACCTTTTCTCAAAAGTTTCCTCACTTGCAAAGCCGAGATCAACCTTGGAGACGTGTTTTCACAACTTCCCGAAAAAGAGAATTCGGGTTGATTCAAAAGTCTAAATATAACTTTCTTTGAAAAACAGTCAACAATAGCACGATAGGTAGATAACCAATCCATCCCTATAATAACATCGAAATCTCGAATATTTAACTCCACTAGATCCACAGGTATTTCAACATTGTTAATCCGAATCACACATCTCTTGAACACATGATGACCAACTAAGAAATCGCCAGTAGGAGTATCAACACACAATTCACATTCAAGAGGGTCAGGCAACACATCAAGCTTCTTTGCAAATTCAGTTGAGATGAAGAAGTGCGTAGCACCAGGATCAAATAACGCATAAGCACAATGCGAGGCAATAGAAATATTACTCGCAACCACTTTGCGTTAGATCTTTGCCGCATCCTCCTTCGTCATTGCAAAAACTTTCCCGCTTGTACTTTGTCTTTGTTGGTTCTCTTGAGGCCTACCAACAAAAGGGGTATTCCTCCTGAAACACCGGTGTGCTAGGTGCCCTTGTCGCCCACATAGATTACATGATCTATTGCCAATAGGAGGATTCCTTCGTATAGGACAATCTCGCAGCATGTGTCCCGCTTTCCCACATGAGAAGCATACTCCCATTTTCCGATAACACTCACCGTGATGATAATTTCCACATGTATTACAAGGGCCTTGGTTACTTGGATTTTTGAACTGTCCTGGCCGGTTGAAGCCTCTTCGCCCTCCACTACCATCAATATGGCTACCTTGCACATTTGTGGGCTTAAACCTTTTGGGCTGAGGTGCTCCTTGTGTGCCGTGCTTCAGAATACTTTGTTCCACCTTGATTGCTCGTTCTAGCACATCCTTATAAGTTGTTAATACGAAAGGTGCAAGTGCGGAATTAATCTCAGGTCGGAGCCCTCCTAAGAAATGGTCAGCCTTATCTTCCTCATTTGCTACTAAGTGCTCCGCAAATCTACTCAATTGATTAAAGCGGACTGAATACTCCAAAACTGTGGAGTCACCCTGAGATACATGTACAAAGTCACCCTTCATCTTTGCCTGGAATGACTTTGGGAAGAATTGAGCATTGAACGCCTTTTTAAAGTCCTCCCAGGATATAATAACATCCCTACCTCCAAGACTTGGCTTCATTCCATCCCACCAAAACTCTGCTTCACCTTCCAGGTATTGGGTGGCAAATTTAACTTTCCGATCCTCGGGAACCTCTTCAGCTTCAAAGATCCCATCAATCTTTTTAATCCAACGCTCAGCCGCAAGAGGATCAGCTTTCCCATCAAAAGTGGGTGGTTTCGCCTTTCTAAAATGGGCAAAAGTGCCGAACCGGTCGCTCCATCTCCAGTTAATTCTTTTGCTTGGCGATACCAATGGATCATCGCTTGTTCAAATTCAGTTGAACGGGTTGGCTCTTGATCCTCTTCTCTGACTTCGCGCAAGTCAGGACTCCTATCATAGTGGTCCTCAAGTCTCCTTCTCAAAGACGCACCTCGAGAAGCTTGAGGCAAGTCTCTAGCCTCAGGGGTAGCGACTCGTTTGCCTCTGCGACTTCTACGAAGTGAGGCAAGTGTCTCAGAGTCGGTACTCATGATCACCTGAATCCAAGAATGAAACTACACCTTAGAATCTAAAAGACTAACGCAAAAATAAAATCTATCACACAACCTCACAACGTCCCATAATTACACCCAAAAAGATCAAAACTTAGGCTCTGATACCAAAAATGTCACACCCCAAAACCATAAAGAATGGGAATGACATGGCCGTCCTTCTTTACAAAGAACGCAGCCTCAAATACAACCAATAAACTGATATTAACTTATATATATCTCAAACCATATATATATATATATATATATATATATATATATATCAGATAAACCAACAAATTGGTTGCAACATCGAGTTTCTATAATCCACCAAAAGAAAAAGAGATATATGTTTAAAACTCGACGATCCAACTACTAGTAAGTATTATTTGCACCACTTCCTTGAACCATACCAAAAACAAAATAGAACTCCCCAAAAGCTCCCACCGACTATGCACTCGCTCTATTCGCCACTAGCTGAGGAACCCGAAAAGATTAAAGGAGGAATGGGATGAGCAACCACAGCTCGTGAGTAGTACATATCTTCTAAGCAGATCGAACAACCCCTATGCATGTATACAAATTAATACCAAATCTCATAACGCCAATTTAATATATAGAATACATATCGAATCATATAAAAGCTATTTCTCATCTTCAAAGCTTTATACTAATATGGAAAACTCATTTAAATTGCTATCAAAAGTTTAGTATCAATGGTCGAATACATTGAATAATCTGCATCAAAAACACATATCAATGGTCTATCCATTGATCAATCTTTGCTCAATAACTAACCATGGTCACGACACAACGCCTTGTGACAAGGCGACCAAGATTCTCCCCTTGGCAAGGTCTCCACCTACAAAGCCGGTGGCTAGGCCCGAGAAGGATATCCTAAACCTGGTATGCATACCCCAAAAACCCATCACT
The DNA here is from genome assembly GCA_016097545.1 of Eucalyptus victrix. NCBI lineage: Eukaryota > Viridiplantae > Streptophyta > Magnoliopsida > Myrtales > Myrtaceae > Eucalyptus > Eucalyptus victrix. The sequence continues at coordinate 54,226,470 of CM027842.1, forward strand.
GGATTCACAATCATATTGAGCATAAATAACCATTCTCCAATACCAGAAATCCAATCCAAAAATCAATATCTCAAACCAAACAAATAACATTTTGCAATATAGCCCATAATCCATTTTCATATTTGTTGCTCAAATCATCATAAATCTTTCCACAAATCAGTCGCAAAGCAATTTCATATATGTTTCTCCACAAACCTTGTATAACATGTTTTTCAAAGATTCACAATCAACCAAAGGGTAGCAATTGCTCGATCTGACTTTTATGCAATAAAAATGCTATTCTCAATTCAATATTTATATATATATATACTTCAAGACATGATTTTATAAAACCAAAGAAGATATAGTACCACTCACCTCGTCGTCGACGACCAAACGACGAACGATACTCGTATCGTCGAATTCAAGGTCCTATCAAATAACCGAGAAAAATGTTAAAATCTAATAAAACTCTGTCTCTACTTCGAAACAACTACATTACGCCTTAACTCTAACAAAATGACTTCTACGCGCTAACAAATCGCATAACCAAAGCGATTGTTCAAGTCATTCGCAACACAAAATTTAAGTGCAAAACTTGATTGCGCCTTAACTTTCTCTTCCGAACTCCGATCCGAACGTACTTATATTCAATAGAGAGCCCTTGAAACATATCACAAGAATCTCAACTTGACCGTCCCAAAATCAAGCCGAAAAATGACAAAATACGGGCCCAAAGCTGCTGGACGCGTACTGTTCATTGTGCGCGGGAAACTTTGAAATTTTGTTTCGGACAAACCATAAGCCCAAATCACGATCCGTAAAATCCCACGGCTCCACAACACCCTAAATTACCATTCTTGCAAAAATACGTGGCTCAACGACTCCAAAATTAGACTTCGCCGCTCAGTTTTCCAAAAATTTCGAATTTAAATCCTAAATCCAAAAATTACTTCAATCGGACAAACGATGGCTTGATCTCTTACCGGGTGCTGTGTTATGGAGTCGAGTCGGCTTAGCGAGGCATCCAAGGCATGCACGTGCCAAAATCCATTTTCCTTTCTTCCCTTTTCTTCTTCTTCTTCTTTCCTTTCTTTTCTTTTTTGGTAGAGGACCCCTCAGCTTCTATTTAGCCGAGCCCCCTCCCCTCTCCTTTTTGTTTTACTAACTTTTCGGTTTCTTTTTCAGTTTCTTCTTTTGGGGCCCACTAACATAATATTACATTATTGCATATTATTACAGAAACATAGGATCTTCACTTGCTATTATAACTCTTTTCCTCAGGTTAGAGGACACAATTCCAACTCGTCAAAGTGAGATACCGGACATGTCATCATCATCATTATCCTTCTCCCAAGACTTTGAATAGATTGATGACAGAGTTCATAGGAATTTTATGATACAGGACCATAATCATTATAAGGAGGATAAAATATTACCCCATCTAGTAAAATATTTGACGTGTTGAAATCCCTGTGTATCATTTTGCAGGAATTGTGTAAGAAAGCCAGGCCTCTGGCAGCCCCAACCACAATCTTGAGGCGTACATCCCATGGAAGATGAGCAGTGGAGCCCTCTGTACCATAGCATCGGACAGTGGAAAATGTAAGTAATGCTTAAATGCAAGTACAAGTTCAAACTAGCTTGAATTTTGAAATATGCACACGCATAAACTATGACTATCAACTGATCAAGAAGATATGCTAAACAATTGACATTCTTAAGGAGACTTTTCAGAAATTCACAGAGCGATTAGATTACTTACTTCTGAATAGGGAGTTATTCAAGCTGCCCTTTGGCGTGAACTCATAGACAAGAGCTAACTTTCCATCCTCTTTAGAATATCCCAGAAGCTTGACAAGGTTAGGGTGAGACATCCTTCCAAGAAGCTGTATCTCCGTCTGCACAACAATTAGAAAATAAGCAAAGAGAGTCTCGCATATGGTCAGTCTAAAAGATATGAAAGAATTGGAAGCCTCTATACAAGACCCGGTAGGTTTTTTTTATCTCCTTAGGCTTCAATTGGTCAATAGGAATGAAACAATCACAATACAATAGTTGATATTGAAACAAAAGATACAGAATGGGAACCGAGACCTAATTCCTAATGAAATGTTCGGTTTAACCGGTAGTTTGACTGAAGACTCATGGTCATTGTGCGTCTTGTAATATAAAATGCTTATCAATTTTGGTAAATTGTACTTTAGATTGTACTGGCTCTTTATTAAATAACTAGCTCACCTTAAATTAGGAGTAGCTATGCAGAATCATTGAAATTTGCAACTATAACAAATCATAATTTGCACTCATACAGGTTAGTTCATCTTGAGGTGGTGTATCGACCCTGTATCGTTTGATTGGCCGTGCAATTGGTTCAGTTCTTGAATATAGAAGCAGAATTTGCTCAGAGGATGAAGAAAACAAGCTCACCGTGGAAGAACCACACGTCATTAGTCAAAGAAAATTGAATGATCCCGTCCATCGAGAGACCGATGAGTGACACCAAGTCTCTTAGGGCAATGATCACATAGAAAAGATTGATCATTCAATGGAAGGGAGACTGTTAAACTTAAATCTGTGCAATTTCTTCATTCCTTGCAATCGAATTACGCTAGTAAGCTCTTCTAATAGTAAGCATCATACAAGCCAATGGCCACACACACTCTCACGGCATGGGTTTTTTAGTCCATTAGAAAATAAGAGAATTGCAAAAGGAAAGTTCTTCACCGTTAGCTAAATGAAGCCCTGTAATCAAAACTGCTGAGGACCTAAGTGACTGCGCGCTATCAAGAACAATGGTAACTGAATCTTCTATATTTCTTTTCAATCGGAATGATTGAAGCAAAAGGCCTTCTTAGATTCTTCTTTTACTTAATTTGAATTCAAAATTTGCACATTATGTTCACTAATGTTGTGTTGGTTAGATAACTGAAAACTTCACGTGTAGAAAATAGCACCAAACAATATACTACTCAGTCAGGCACCGGCTATACTGTTGTCTGCTGCTACCGCCATATCTTTGCACCCCAACAAAGCCAATGAGGCCATCAATGAATCCTCAGAAATATCAGATCTCTCTATAACGAAAATCAGATGCAACTCCACAAGGGCCCTTTCAAACAAAATTGCGAGGCCAGACCACCACTTATGGAAAACCTTGGGACTATCAACTTAAAGTACATTTGGATTTGCGTCTACATAGCCATCATAATTCAGGTTGTCTAGTATTTCTCCTGCTATTTTCACAATGAGGGTGTGTATTGACACATATGAGTTTGGCATGGCAAGCTCCCATCAGAACCATGATGCATTTGGGTTGCTTCGTTTTTAGTAATTGACAAAGCAAAGTATTTATTTTCCAAGAAAAGGAAAATAAAGACAATTTAGTTCTTACCTCCCACTCTCTATGCCCTTGAAAACCATGCAGGTTTAATGTTTTGACGGCTATTATAGTCTTTGTCCTTCCAGACCGTTGCTTCCCCTGAAGCATCCCTTTATAGACGTAACCAAATCCTCCCTCTCCAACCAGCGCATCGGCTCGAAAGTTTTCAGTTGCCTCTTTCAACTCTGCGAAACGGAAGACGGTCAAGTTGGGTTCTGCCAAAATTTGTCCATCTCCGAAGGCCTGATTGATGCGGGCAGCCACCAAGCCATGGCTATTGCTGGCATCAGAAGATGATGAACTACTACTGATTGTCAACTTCATCCCTGCAGTTTCACAAACGGAAAAAGAGACAGAGAAAACAGAGAAAATTGCTTCAGACGATGACAAGAAGAAGATTAAACACTCCAAACTGAAGCACAAAGATCCATTTTATACAGACAAAATAGATGTGCAGATAAAAGAAACCTCTCGCAAAAACTTCAAAGAGTACCTGATTTGAGGTGACCAGTAAAGCTAGGAGTAGGGAAGTCAGGAGTACCATAACACACCCCCATCTCTCGCCTTGCCTCTCCCAAATCTTGTTTCCTCGATCATGCAACGGAAACAACAGTCGATTAACTCGAGCTGAATTCCTAATTCCGTACGTCTTTTTTCGTCTCTTTTCTGGTCCACCGAACACTCCCGACGGAAAAGCAACCTGACTCGCACGCACATCCTTGTCCACATTAGTTGACTTTCTTATCTCTACCATAGCAGATCCCACAAAATTCCAAGGCAGTTATTGTTCGAACTCGCGGTGGACTCATTACAGAAGGGAAACAATAAATGAGAGAGAAGATGAAAGTCATTCAGTGAGGCACAAAAAATTAGATGCTTCTAGATTGAAAATCTCCCCTCTAGCCATAGGAGTGCATTTATTAATTAAAGATTAATATCACGAAAAATATCAAATTAGTGCATGTGATAAATTTATTCCAAATTAATTTTTCTATCACCAATAACCCGAACCTATTATGTTTGTGAAAATTTACTCAAAACTAATTCTTTTACTGTCAAAAACCTCAAACTAATTCATTTGTGACAAATCCACCCTCTGCTGGTTTGCATTAAATTAGACTAATACCATTAAAAACCACAAAACAGTACACATGTGACAAACGGAAGGTAAAACCTTAAACCAGTACACTTGTCAACGGCTATATATCACTCAACTCGACAATTTGATAGTATGATGCAATGGAAATTAACGAAGGGTAAAATTGTCACGTGTATACCAGTTTGTTTTTTAATTAGTTTTTGGTAAATATATCTTGGGTGTAACAATTTGGGATTTTTCGTGATATTAACCCTTTTAATAAGTACATTCAATAGAATTTTTTTCTTAGATATCAAATTACACATCACAGAAAAAAAAGTTTATGAAAAATCTCAAGCTTACTTTAGATAATTTCTAATGGTTTATTAACAACCGTAAGCACTTTTTAACACTATCCTTTGGAAGATTAACAAGAGCATGCAAAAGATGGGGTTTACATCTCTCCTTTACGTTAACCATGAGCATAACATGATAGGATATACATGGAGACGACCTATGAAGCCGGTATGCCAATTTGCCAAATATACCGAGTTAGTATTTAATATGTAAAGTTAGTATCCTAAATAAGTTAGCAAACTGTATTGCAATTAAGCTTTAGTGGGCAAGATAAATTTCATTTTGATAATAGAGGAGCACAACCATAAATCGACAAAATATTGTTCGTCCATTTCCAAATGAAGGGGAAAAAAACCCATTGGGGTTGCCACCCTTTCAACATGGAAAGGGGAGGTGGGAGGTTCAAATTTCTACCTTCTCAAAGGGGTTGGGGTAGGGACGATTTAATTTCAAGTGTAAGTTTCGACTCCCATGCCTTGTAAGGAGAGGCAGGACAAAAGTTTGAGAGTAAGAGTTAAAATAGGAGTAGAGTAAGACCGACAAAACAAAATGAAGAAAAAAAAAAAAACAAACCCACACTTGCTAACTAGACTTGTCAAAATGGGTCATAAACCCATATGTGATGAGTTAATTTTTTTATATAGATCAGTTATATTGAGTAAATGAGTCATAAATGAGTTTAAACCTTCTATAAGTGATAAGTGAGTAGTAAATGGGTTGTAATTTGGTCATAAATAGGTTTACAATATATTTAGACCTAACTCACTTCTCTTACTCTCACTTGATCTAGCACTCGCTCATTTTTTGTACTATCACTTTAGTTTGGATATGAGTTTGTCCTACATTGGGTTAAATAATGAAGTATTTTAGCAATGAAGGTCGAGACGGATCGGGTATGGATCAATAGATTTGCATTACAAAAAAATTGATCATAAATAGGTTAATGGGTCAATTTAGGTTTGACCATTTATGACCCGACCCACTTGTTTGATGGGCCTATTACTAACAAACATTAAATGGTCTTTATAGATAGATAAAAAAATCTTGGATTATGTTCAAGATTTTTACTAGGTACATATTTTTCCTAGAAATTATGTCCCTTCTGGGTGTAAAGAATCTTCTACTCATTTGCCATCCAACACATATCAAAATTCTAAGCCAATAATGGACTTGATATTTAGGAAAAATTCTAAATAATGGCATGAAGTGCCCCCATTTTCTCAAATAACAGCATAAAATGAACCTTGTTCCAAATAAGAAATAAGGACTTAAAATGCCCTTATTTTCTCAAATAAGGGACTCAAGTGGATTTTGTTTTAGATAAGGGCCTAAAGTGGTTATGTCAATTTTTAAAAAAGCCTTGACTTCCGGTAGGTTAAGGGCATTTTCCTCCTTTATCTTTGTTTGAATTTTTCTTCAATTTTTTTTTTTGTGAGTTTTCTCTTTATTCTTCACCGATGGCCAGGTGATGCCTGGAGAGGGCTAGGCAAGGGTTGCCCTCATTAGCCACAGGCAAAGGATGGCCTCGCATGGCCCTCACCATATCTAAATAAGAGTCGCCTCACCTGCAATTGGTGAGGGCTTAGGCAAGGGTCGTGGCCCTCGCTAGCGGCCGATAAGGGTTATCAGGCCCTCGCCGAAAAGGGAAAAAAGGAATTTAAAATTTAAATTTTCTTTTGGCGAAAATACCCTTGGCTGACTAGAATATTTAACTAGCCAGCGACCGACAGGTCAGACCCTTATTTGAAATACCCATGGTCACTTTAGGTGCTTATATAAAACTAATACGATCATTTCATACACTTATGTAATTAATTTGAAAAAATAATGGCACTTTAAGTTCTTATTTGGAATTTTCCCTCATATTTATTCATGTATTTTCATACAAATGTCCCAAAGAATCGAGAGAGCATTGATATGCGAATTCTTACTAAGTATGTTTGGCAGGAAAAAAAAAGGAACTGCAAAAGAGAACACGGTTTTGGCAAGACATTACCAAACATTCAAACTAAGGCTAATATCTTCCCCACACGTAATAGCCACTTCACTAAAAGAACACTTTTTACGACATTTACAACATCCATGTTAGAATGCCCTTCATTTCAAACGCTCAAACTGTTGGGAGTGAGTCGATCTTGTATTTTCATACATATTCCATAAGTATGCCACGACAAAAATGTTTCAATCTCATAGCAAATGCCTTCTTCTTTTCCCTGTTCATATCCGCTATTTCAATCGGATTATTCTCGTTTCTCGCCTCAATTTCTTTCTAATATTCTTTTACCTCAGAATTCTAGCTAAATCATCAAAACTCAATTCCATTCATCCAATGAAATGCCCGATCCAAATGAGAGGGTAACAAAGTCCAACCACAGGAGGAGTTAAACCAATCGCAAAAGTTCCTAGTTGCTAACTCATATCCAACAAAAACGACTAATTATCAAACTTTAAACCATGGAATCACAATTAGAAGTCCACAATTTTCATAAGGGGAAAACAAAAACCTGCATTCTCAGGACGAGACCAGCTGGAGATCACATCCTAAAAGCGAACGAGCCAATGTGAAAAAGACACCAAATGAACACAAAATAAGAAGGCAAGAAAGAATTGCAGAGAAACCTAAGGAATTACCAGGTTTAAGATGACCTGTGAAGCTAGGAGTTGGATAGTTAGGAACTCCCCAGAAATTTCCATCGGATGATTTATCTTCCCTCCTCCTCAAAACAGTCTCTAGAGCTTCAACGAAGAAGAAGAAGAAGATGACGACGATGGGTAAGTGCGAAAGCAGAAAAAGGGCTTTTTCCTCTGAAGCTGATCATGGTTCATGGACTACTATCACCCGGAATCGTTTTCATAAAATCTTATAGACAATTCGATTCATGGGTATCTTACTTCTTCTCTCTCTTTCTTTTCTTTCTGGGCGATGACAGAATAAGAGAAACGGGAGGATAATATTCTTTTACTTGTATTGCTCGGATTACACTGGTCCAAAGTCGCTGACTTCGAGTCCGCGTGGGGAAGCTGGGAAGAGGAGCGAAAGGGGCAGAACCGAAATTGCAAGGGCGAGGGAAACAAACGAGACGAAAACGAATCTTAACTGTCTGAACTTCAGTATAGGATCTTGATGTCGGGAAATTCCATGGTAAGGGAGGAAAAATTAACGTCGGATGGTGTTAGAGAAAATAATGAATATTAAATTTTTAAGGAAAAAATGACCATGAAATTGTCGATTTTAGTATTTGTTAAGGGAAATTACGATATATTGAGATGATTACTAAATAATAGGGCCCCTTTAAATCTACAAACTGTAAAGAAAATACTACGATCAATGGGCTTAGTTACTGGGAATATGAAAACAAAATTTGTTGTTTGCAATATTTTATGGAAAGTTAGAAAATGTTAGGAAATTCCGCCTTACTATACTTTAACATAAATTAAAATATTTGAGGGATGATTTGCCAACTTGTCAATCACAATGACTTAATTGCTGAGTGCTAATATCTTCATTTCATGTTACCATTGCAAACTCCATAGTCAAGCTACCATTTATAAATTTAAGTTACTAGTTGTGAATGAAAACGACTTACGATGATTAGAAACCAGTTATGATCCGTGAAGTTGAATTAAGGTCTTATATGGGACAGGTCCCATTTCTTTCCTACGGACCCAAGGGGCAACTTTTTTGATTTTTAGTCCTGCATTTGCTAATACTTGAGATAGTAACGGGATAGATAACATTTAGAGAGAATTTAAATCCGACTTTATCTAATATTGGCATGTGATAAGAAATGTCTCTTATCAGCAACAAAATAATTAGATATGTCTTAGCCGCAACATGATAGCGCCGAATGACATATCTTGTTCATTTTAGATGGACAACCGAGCATATCTTCGCTTTAAAATGACTCCATCAATTAAGCCAACTAAGTCTCAGAGCTCAAAAATCACTATGAGAATGGACCGAACCATATAACACTTCCTGGGAATTGATTGCGGACTGAGTACAACATAAATAATTTCATGACAGTCTACTGATGTTCAAAGTCTTAAGAGCTTATATGATAACTTTTTTTACTTTTGGCCAAAACTATTTTTCTATTTCTTGAAATAGGTTTGAAACAAAAATTCATTCGTTTGTTAATGCAATTTCATTTTTCAATTTATGAAATAAATTTTCTGTCTAGGAATAGGCTTAGAACATAAATAAGAAGTAAAAATTTTCTACTTCTCTATTTCTAGAACATAATTAAGAAATAAAAACTCTTCTCATTGACCGCCCTCGCTACTAGTCTCTTGCCGTTGCCCCCTATTGCCAGTGGTCCTCAGCCAACCACCTTCCATCATCGCCCACTAGCCACCTTTGTTCGCATCCTCTGCCACCCCCCATTGTCCTCTGCTAACCGCCCAAGAGAGAGATTTTTTATTTTTTTTTATCATTATCAAACAAGTATTTTTTTTTTCGCAAAAACTCATTCAAGAAATAAAAGTAGAGAAATATATTTTTGGCAATAAATTATGTTTAGGGCCTGTTTGGCAACTTGCCAAATAATGCTTGTTTCTATTATTTTGTTCCCAGGAGTAGATTTGGAATAGAAATGCGTTTGGTAATTTTTTTTTTCTTGGGAACAAATTTCTATTTTTTTGTTCCTGGAAGTAAATTTGGAATAAAATCGAGAATAAAAAAATGTTGATTCTTTGTTCCGAGAACAATTCTAGAATCAAGTCAATCTATTTTTTTTTCTTTTTCCTATTCTTTCTTCGTGTTCTTCTTCCCTCTTCCTCGTTCTTCAAGTGCGGCCATCACCGCTAATGCTGTCTGCCGCCACCACTACCGCCCCCCTGTTGTCCACTGTCCATCGTTCATCGCCGCCGGTTGTTGGCGAGCTTGCCGGAGGCTCGCCAGGCCAAGGCGAGGTTCGGCAAGGCTTGGCGAGCTCGTCGGAGGCTTACCCAGCCACCGGTGAGCCTCGCCTGGCCGGGCAAGACTCGGCCCAACCATGGCTGGGCGAGGCTTGACCTGGCCTAGATTTGGGGAGGCCGAGTTCGCCCAACAGCTGGCGGGGCTCAACCTCGTCAAGGCACCGTGAGGTTGGCGTCGCCCAGCCAAGGAGAGGTTGACCTCTTGGTGGCCTGGTGAGGTCTAGCCTCGCCGACGGCTAGGCGAGCATGGCCTTGCCAGATCTGGGCAAGGTTGCTCACCTAGCTACCGGCGAGGCTCGACCAATGAAGCATGGCCTCACTAAGGGCTGACGATGCTCTGGTGAGGTTGTCGGCCCTCGTTTGGCCTGTCGTCGATCATCCCAAGACCGGCGACCGGCCACCTAGAAGAAGAAGAGGAGAAATAAAGGAAAAAAAAAAAAAAAGGAAAATAATAGTAAAATTATTTTTAAAATAAAAAATGATTTGAAGTAGGAATTGAAATTTTGCTATATATAGAATACATATTTAATTTTGTATTTTAATTTATTATTTAGTATTTATATTTATAATTTATACTATAGTTTATGACTTACTAATTAAATTGATTAGTTAATATTTTTATTACTTAGTATAAATATAATTCAGATCAAATGGACAATTTTTGGATCTCGAACTAAGCTAATTTTGGAAAACAGACTTTCTGGAAACAGACACAGTTTTTGTACTAGATTAAATGATTTACTGGGCTTAATCTAGAAGGATCTGGGTTAAGGTGTCTTCATGAAAAATGTTCGTTTATGTGTCTTTTACAGCATATTCAAATTTGGGAATTTTTCAAACTCGTTTGGTTAGGTTTTTGGATTTAAACTTGGAGACGTGTGAGTGGACCGTTTCTGTCGGTTAGGACCGGTAGTAGTTTGTGATTGGTCTTGATGCTTTGCTTGCTAGAAATTGCATATTTGGTGATGTGGTTGACCTATGATATGCTTGGAACTCGTGCGTGATGAGATGTGAATGGTTGTGCCATGGCGATGGTTTATGGCCATGGTAAAAGATAGCTATTGAAGGTTGATATGTGTTGTGTTGAGGAAACCGAATGGGTTGTGAGCAGGTAAAGGACTAAGTGCTACACAACAATGAAATCTCGTGTGAGCCACCTCTAGAATCTTATACTGTTGCTTATTGTAGTCAAGGGTTAAGTGTTACAAGGTGAACTGAGTCACATGGGAGCCACCTCTAGAGCTTTGCATTACTATTTCGTATAGTCGAGGGCTAAGTGCTACATGATAGCGTGACTTTGTGGGAGCCATCTCTAAAACCTTGTACTGTTGTTATATGTGAAAAAAGACTAAGTGCTGCACAACAAAAAAAACTTCGTGTGAGTTACCTCTAGAGCCTTGAGCTATTGCTTATTGTGGTTAGGGACTAAGTACTACACGATAGCGAAATTTCGTGTGAATCACCTCTAGAACCTTGTACTATTATCATATGTGGTCAAGGGCTATGTATTATATGGTGATTTGAGTCATATAGGAGCCACCTCTAGAGCCTTGAGTTTGAATATTGAGCTGGAATGTGAAGTTGAAATATGGAGTTCGAATATGGAGTTTGGATATTGAGAGTGATTATCGGATGTGAAGTGAACCATATTGAGAGTGATTATCGGATGTGAAGTGAACCACCAATATGAGTTATTCGTGCATGATTATGGGACGAAATTGTGTGACACGGAATGAAACGTGTCATAATGATTTGACCCTATAATCGAGACCTCTGTAAATATTTGATGAGTGATATGGTGTGTTACAACTATTGAATGCATTTACTGTATGCATATTTTATATGAGATGCACTAATGTGTAGGAAGGTGCTGAGGCGAGGTAAATTCTGAGTGGTGCATGTTTAGGATGCCTTTGAGTGAATTCTCGTCTTAATTGGGGTTTAGAGTGTTGACTCACTGAGATTTATTCTCACCTTGTTGTGGTTTACAATTTTTCAGGTCTTTAGTTTGGAGATACTGAGCCAGAGTCGAAGGGATTTGGAGTAGAGGTTGTCCAGTAGTTCTTTTAGGGTAGACCTTAGAGTACAGACTTGTAGGATTGACTTGAATTGTATATACTGCGTGATTGATGAAATTTGGTTGTCTTGTTTTTCTATCTCATGTTTGTTGTTGTTCGGGTATATGTTATGAGTTCGCTTCCGCATGTAAAATAAAATGATTGGGTCGACGATGTGTCCTGGGAACATCGCAATTCTATCGACCACCGAGGGATGTTCGCGTGCTCGGGATTCAGGGCGTTATTAGACGCAAATTGCGCAACCCCAAGATCTCCATAACTAGAACAAGAACATACATAATTGAGTAGAAAGATTAACGCACCTGGATCCATCGAACATAAAGCGGAAACAGAAAAAGGGATTACCCACATATAAAGGGGATCCGCGCATCAAGTCCTTCTCCTCTATTGCCCTCCATATCACTGGCTCAATGAGGCGGCTCCCCTCACGTGTAGCGTTAGGTAAACGCCCCTTAAGTAAGGATACAAATGAGAATTAGGGTTAGAGGAGAGACTTGAGCACTATTTATAGAGTTTCTAGCCAGTCCCCCTCATTACGAGTGATGCTCAACTCGGTCACCACTAGCCAGCCCATATTAGACTAATTAAGAAACCTTATATCTCATTTTAGACCAACCCTGTTTTACGGTAACCGTAAAAACAGTAAATTACAATATCAATTAATTTAGTCCACATTAAGAAAACTCTTACATTCTCCCACTTGGACTATATTAATTGAAATCGTACCGTATGTGCGCACATTTGGTCCAGAGATAATTCTTAATAGTCAATCCTATCGCATAAAGTCTTAAACACTGAATCATAGCGGTAACTACATGTATGCACACAGAGCCTTCCATGGTCACGAATGTTCTCAACTTTATTGATATGGATTCAATATGATAGTGTGTCAAATGAATAACATCTCTCATAGAGAGATCCCATTTGTCAGTCACCATTCTTGTACCTTAGGTGTCACAAAAAACTTGTGCCACTAGAGAATGCTTTATGATTCCAATGAACCCACATATGTTTTGTCCTTATGGTTAACCTTTCTTTATGTATCACAAGACATATGCACAAGACTAATAACCGGATGCCCGGATGCCCCTAGCCTTCACTCAAGGTTTATACAATCCATTGAGACTTTATCAATATGTATTCAACATAATAACAATACATTCAAAAATATTTTATTGAATGCAAAAGTTGAAACATATCAAACCGTTACAAAGTGTAACGAACACAGATGAAACCTTTATTAGAGTAAAGCCAAAATAGCTCCCACTAAACAACAGCATCTCATGATACTCCTAAGTCCATGTTAACGATATGTTACTCAAATACACATGGGCGTAGGCCTTTAGTTAGTGGATCTGCAATCACATCATCTGTAAAAATATATTATATTAAAACGTCACATTTCTGTACTGTTTGCTTTTGTTCAAATGTTTTGACTACCATATATTTAGACCCATTGAGACTTCTGTAGTAAATAAATAATACTACATATTTGTTATCTCAATACAACCGTATGGATCTATCCATAAAGTTAAAACGATCAATTCTTTCATGAGGTTCTAGAGCCTAAAAGCCCAAGTAACAGCCTAAAAGAATGTTACTAACACTGCTTACATAGTAGAAGATGACATAAAACTTTATTTACTGCACTTACTGCTAACATAAATATGTATTCCGTTATTGATTGCATGTCATCAGAACAACTAGCAAAGTTTACATCTAAATACACTACTAACTGCAAGGATTGAACATGTCTATAAATTAGCATATAATCTCTTGTCTTCTTTAGGTACTTTAAAATCTTCTTGATAGCAACCCAGTGATCATATTCTGGATTTGACTAATATCCGCCTAGAAGTCTCGTCACAAAGACAACATTTAGTATATTGCAAATTCGAGCATATATTATACTTTTAATTTTACTAATACAAGGTACACCATTTAATTAGATTTTCTCAATATCTAAATAAGGACAATGTGATAGATTCAGTCCATCACCCTTAACAACAGAAGCAATTCCTAGCTTACAATGATGTATATTTAATATTTCCAATATATAATCAGCAAATGTCCTCCGAGAAAATCTAATATAATCCAATATTTATACGGCGAGAACAATCTTTATGAACCTCAGTACAAAAGACAAAATATGCCTCAAGGTCATTACTTGTAAATAAAATATCATGTACATAGTGTATGAGAAAAATAAATTTCCTCCCATTGACCTTGCAGTATATTAAATTACTTTGTTCCCAATTGAACAAAATAACAACACTATGAAACTTTAATAATATTGTCCGGAAACTTACTTAAGATCATAAATAAGACTTTTTTTAGTCTACACACAAGTTTACTCGAAACATTTATTGCAAAATTCTCCAATTGCACAATATAGATTTTGTATCTATTTGGCGTAACTCCATAAATAAATAAATAAATAAATAAACTATTAATGCCGCATTCACTACGAAAGAATCTTTTAAAGAAATAATTATTTCTTCACTATAAACAATCCACCCCTCTTTCGAGTGAAAACTTTATTTACCAATTTGGCTTTAAATTCCATAATCTTTCTTTGAAATTCTTTTAGTTTTGTACACCAATTTGCAACTAATAAACTTGTGATCTTTAGACAAGTCAGTAAGTTTCCAAACATGTTTCATCAAATGTATATCGCCTTTTATGGCATCTAATCATATACTTGATTGAGGATAAGAAACAACATTTATTTATGTCGCTAAATCAACCATATAATAGATATTGCAATCATACTCTCACAAATAGACTATATAGTCTGATGGTATAACTGATCGTCTTTCCCTAACAAATCTCCCTAATAAAGCTGCAACCACTTCATTATGCACTTAAGAGATTTAAGAAATTTCATTATAAACTATATCAAGAATAGTATCTTAAATCTCAACAAGTTTAGTCTATGGTACAGGAGATTCCATAATTATCTGTATAGGTCAAGACAAAAACACGGTAACCTTCATCATACTATCATCTTTAATAGTCTGAGAGTAGCTATCCTCTACAATTACGTCGATCTTATGAAACTTTAGAGTATGTAATTTCATAATTCTTGTACCTTCTTTAGGGTCATAAAATCAATACCCCTTTAACAACTTAGATATGATACAAAATAATTCTGAGTGGATCTGAATTACAACACACTTAAAATTAGATTAGATTATCTCACTTCTGTATGACACCTTTTGTATATGAAAAAGTTGCTTTAATAATATCAGCCCACAACAGACCAGATAAATTAGTCTTACTAATTATACTCATTACCATGTTCAATATGATGCATTTATGCCTTTCGGTCAAATCTATTTGTCAGAATTTTCAGGTATAGTAATTAAATTACCATCTCAGAATCTACCAAGTATTTGACAAATGACCCTTTAAGCTATTTCGCATTGTCATACTTGTCAAAATACTCATAGCCATTGTTAAGCCTGACAACCTTTTAAGACTAATTGTAATTGTTTTATTCTTTATCTCGGTCATTTTCCTTTAATAGAAAACTTTCGAAAACAACCTTTTAACCATATACAAGATGTATATGTCATTAGGATTTAAATACAATTTTTGCAGATGTGTCCTAATTTCAATATCAGACAAGACATAATTTCAAACAACTAATGCTTCCATAATCTTATAGCAATGCATAGGCAAACCTTTTTTCAAGTGTTCCAAAATGGAACGCTTCATGAACAGTAAGCAAATTCAATTGCTTTTTTTTTTTCAAACAACAAATCATATATCCACAACTTAAAATTTGAAGCAGTAAAAAACCTCAATAATATTGGAGTTATTAATTACAGAAAATGTGATTGAAAAACAAGTAATGTATATAATTAGCATCATGTGAGTACCGTGTAACTTGACGTACAAGTACACATCCAAGGAGTTACACGCATAATCATATAATCACCTTTGGACAGAATACATGACATGCAGTTGTACACTCCCCACATGATAGCGGTTATGAGAATATATTCCAATTTTTCGTGAATTCATCACCTTTGGGCATATGAATCACTAGAATCAGTTACTCCTCCACCACATTATCATGTATCCCTCCATAAACTAATACACAATCACCTCATTTGGGAGTATGACTGCGCATTAGATTAGGAGACATCCCAATCATCATATGAGACCAAAATTTCTCAAACCCAATCAAGCGTGCCACTTTGGCGGTCACTACTCAATTGAATCATTGAAATTCTCTCATACTAGGGATATAAACTTTACTCCTCACATACACCATATACATGTGATTTTAACTTTAGTGATAGGGGCAACATATCACCAAAATCACATATTATGCTAATTACATTGCTCTATTCATTAATAAAAATTAATCATATATATACGCGAACCTGAAAGACAGATTCCAATGAGGTCATTGATCACAGTAACATAAGAAACTTCTCATAACAGAGAATAAAACATCTCTTATGCACCCCAATTACATATTACCAGAACAACATAAAAAAATGCTGATCTAAAATATCTCTCACAAATTAACATCAATAGTAATGCATGGTACACCAAATCGACAAGCTTGACAACTGATCCATTATCACTCATGAGTTCATAAGGCAAAGATGACTTCAAGGCCAACAACTGATTTATTAATCAATTTTAGGTAACAAATATCATTATTTCAACCAGTGGCCTATAAATTGAGTCAAATCACAGAACTAAATATCTAAACTATAACAGTAGATACTATTGTTCTGCATAAATATTGTCATACTTCTTAATCATAAAAATATTCAACTTGATAGACATTAACAAGTGACCAGATGAGTTCATGTATAATATGCAGTAACTTAATCGACATGCATTACCCACATAAAACGAATATGTTAATCAGTACAATCAGTTTGGTCACGAGTTCTTAAGATGTCCATCATTCAAAGATTACCAGCGTGTTAAGGAGTATGCTTGAGCAACAAAAAATTAACCTTTACTGTTTTTCATTAGCTCAATACATAGCTCAAATACTATCTCATAATGCTTGTATCTCATTAAGCCAGTTTTAGTTCATAATAAAGTTTGATTTTTATTGATGAATCACACTTATAATGATTATGTGATAATATACCTATAACCCAACACTTATATTTCCAAAATCACAGAAAAATACAAGGAAAATTACGCAAAAATTCATTTAAAATACACGTATTTAGGGTTTCATATGCAATTTCACATCAATAAAACCATCAAACATATAAAATAAATATACCACGAGATATCGAATCACCATATGAGTCCAACGCTGCCAAACACGCGCCGAACGGAGGTTCCACGCGCCCACACGCGCTGCCTGAGTGCGCGGCGCGTGTCCGCGCGTGTGGGCGTGTGCAGCCTCCTCCGGCGACGCGCCGCCCACGGTTTTCTTCGTCTCGTTGAGCCCAATCCGAATATATAATTTAATTTAATTTTTATTGAACGAAAAGTCTCGAAAATCACAAATTAGGGCAAGATTCGTACTAATTAGGGCTAATTCGTACAAATTAGGGCAAAATCCTTTGTGTTTGTGTTCTAGGGTTATGGAGGCTTTGATACCACATGTTAGACGCAAATTGCGCAACCCCAAGATCTCCATAACTAGAACAAGAACATGCATAATTGAGTAGAAAGATTAACGCACCTGGATCCATTGAACATAAAGCGGAAGCAGAAAAAGGGATTTACCCACATATAAAGGGGATCCGCGCATCAAGTCCTTCTCCTCTATTGCCCTCCGTATCACTGGCTCAATGAGGTGGCTCCCTTCACGTGTAGCGTTAGGTAAACGCCCCTTAGGTGAGGATACATGTGAGAATTAGGGTTAGAGGAGAGATTTGAGCACTATTTATAGAGTTTCCAGCCAGTCCCCCTCAATACGGGCCAGGCTCAACTCGGCCCACACTAGCTAGCCCATATTAGACTAATTAAGAAACCTTCTATCTCATTTTAGACCAACCCTGTTTTACGGTAACCGTAAAAACAGTAAATTACTAAATCAATTAATTTAGTCTACATTAGGAAAACTCTTTCAGGCGTGACATGGGGTGTACTTCTCCTATTCCAAGTCTTTAAAGTGAGATGCTAGGCACGTCATTGTCATCACTATCCTTCTTTCAAGAATTTGATTATATTAATCATAGATTTACATGGATTTTGTGATACATGACCATAATCATTATACGGAGGATAAAATATCATCCCTGTCTAGCAAAAAAATTGAAGTTTCGAATTCCCTGTGTATTAAGTTACAGGAGCTGTGCAAGAAAGCCAGCCCTCGGCAGCCCCGACCGCTATCTTGAGGCGTACATCCCATTGAAGATGAGCAGTGGAGTCCTCTGTGCCAGAGTAATGGACAGCGTAAGATGCAAGTCATGCTTGAATTCAAGTACAAGTTTAAACTAGCTTGAATTTGGAAATAAGCACATGCATCAACTATGACTATCAGCTGATCAAGAAAATATGCTAAACAATTGGCGTCCTTAAGGAGTTTTTCAGAAATTCACAGAGCGATTAGGCCATTCACTTCTGAATAGGTGGTTGTTCAAGCTGCCCTTTGGCGTGAATTTGCAAACAAGAGCTAAATTTTCATCCTGTTCACAATATCCCAGGAGCCTGGTAAGGTTAGGGTGAGATAACTTCCCAAAAAACTCTATCTCTGTCAGCGCGGCAAATAGAAAATAAGCAAAAGAGAGTCGTGCACATGATCGGTATCAAAAGATATCAAAGCAGTGGAAGCCCCCACACTAGACCGTGTAGGATGTTTTCTCCTTAGGCTTCAATTGGTCAACAGGAATGAAACGTTCACAAGAGAATAGTTGATAATCGAAACAAAAGGTACAAAATGGGAAATGAGACCTTACTCCCATTGAAATGTTTAGTTTAATTAATAGTTTAACAGAAGACTCATGGTCATTGTGCGTTATCGGTAAAATGCACTTCAGATCATACTAGCTCTGTAGAACATATCTAGCTTGTCCAGTATTAGCAACGCAGAATCATTGAAATTTGAAACTGAAACCAATTGTAATTTGCGATCATACTGGTAACTTGATCTCTCAGTGGTGTATTTACCCTCTATCTTTGATTGGCCTTGCAATTTATTGCAGTTCTTGAATATAAAAGCAGAACCCGCTTGAAGGAAGAAGAAATCAAGATCACTGTGAAAAGAACCACCTTTCATTGGTCAAAGAAGGTTGAATGACTCCGTCCACTGTGGCCAACGAGCGAGAGCAAGTCTCCTAGGGGCTATGATCACATCGAAAAGGTCGACAATTACATAAATGGAAGACTGAACTTAGATTGGGCAATTTCTTCTTTCCTTGCAATTGAATCACACTTGGTAGGTTCTTCCAATAGTTAGCATCATACAAGCCACGCACGCGCTCATGTTTATGTATTCCATTACAAAATTAAAAAATAATACAAAAAGAAAGTTCATCAGTCTAAACTAAATGGAGCCCTGTAATCTGATCTGCTGAGGACCTTAGTGACTGAATAATCTGAAGAACAAACTAAAAGCGTAGTTTCAACTGTAACTGAATCTTCGGTTTTTCCTTTCTATCGAAATAATTGAAGCAAAATAGCTGCTTAGATTCTTCTTTTAGTTAATTTAAATTGAAAGATTCACATTGTGTACACTAATGTTGGATTAGTTAGGTAACTGAAAACTTCGTGAGGATTGTGAACATAGATGTAGGCAATATCACCAAACAATTAATACTACTCAGTCAGGCACCAGCAATATTGCTGTATGCTGCCTAATGCCATCATTTTGCACCCCTATAACCAAAATCAGATTCTTTTCCACAACGACCCTTTCAAAAACAGAATTTTAAGGCCAGGCCACATCTTATGCAAAAACCAAGGAGAATTAACTTACAGTACATTTGGATTTGCATTACATAGCCATCAGGTCTAGGATTTCTGCTGCTGCTTTTTAATAATGAAGGTCTTTATTGCTGCATTTGAGTATGGCATGACAAGCTTACTAGAGATCGGGAACAGATGGACTTTCTAAACAACCTATTTTACTGACGGGAATTGTCGCTGCTTTAGCTACTTTAGTGGCTTGGCCAGTTACTTGATATGCATTTGGGTTGCTTCGATTTAGTAATTGACAAAGCAAAGTCTTTATTTTCCAAGAAAGGAAAATGAAGATGACTTAGTTCTTACCCGCCACTCTCTATGCCCTCGATGACCATGCTGGTTTAATCTTTTCACGGCAATTATAGTCTTTGTCCTTCCAGACTGTTGCTTCGCCTGAAGCATCCCTTTATAGACAACGGAATCATCCCTCTCCAACCAGCGCATCTGTCATGCCTCGAACCTCGAACGCGCGCACATCCCTCGATGGTCGATAAAATTGCGATGTTTCCATGATGCGTCGCCGACCCATTTATTTTATTGCATAGGCGGAGGGGAAATAACCATTCCCCAGACAACAATCAAATATGTGATAGAAAAGCAGAACAACAAATTTAAGCAAAACACACTTTATAAACACATCCGATTTATATACAGAAGATCTAACTCAAAAAGGCTATCCACAATATGGACCCTTCAGCCTTGGGCTTTGGATCCTCCATATTACGGCCCTGAAATTAGTAACCCACGACAGGTTGAGATAAAAATCTAAGAGAATCTACACCCTAAATCTCAATTAGAAAGATAATACACCTAAAGGTAACCTAAGCACACATCAAATGAGACTTACCTCGCCTCAGCACCTCCCGGCACGTCAGTACAAATCATATATAGATTCATACAATAAATGCAATCGATAATTGAAATGCTTCACTTTCATATCTCAATCAATTGTAGGGATCTTGATTATAAGGCCAAATCGTTGTGACACGTTCAATTCCGTGCCACACAATTTTGACCCATAATCAAGCGCTGTCATCTTAATAATTCAAGTGTTCCAATTAGTTATGGCTCCACGAGCACGACCTACTCAACGTTTGGCGGTCTTCCGGTGTAACCGGGCATCGTCTCGCCCCATCGAGCACAGCAACGTCTATCTCTAGACGGCAATCTTGAAGGAGTATCGATCTAGCCTCTACTGCGACCGGCATCCTTTGACAAGGACATTTCATATAGGAGCATCGCGCGGCATAAACGCTCGTGATGGGTTCTAATAAGATCATGCACACATCTAATCCCGGCCAAAGACATTGTGCTTTGCACTCAAATGCCTCAGTTTAAAATAACATGCTTGGCCTATTTTCTTCATTTTAAAAACACTCGGTAAAATAATTGTGTGTGGGTACACAGTTAGATTGAGCCATAAAAAGTGATATTCTCCCATTTAAAAATCCAATGATTTGACATAGTATTTAAAAATATTTTTGGCGTCAAAAACCGACACCCGGTTTTTTCTAATTAAAAACCAAAAATCCAAAATTTTGAAATAATAAATCAAAAATCACAATCATCACTTAATTACACAATCTAACAATCAATTGCACAAACTAATTACACCACGATAGTCGCACGAAATTCCGACGACCGGCTATCCCAAGTATAATTTTTGAAAAATAACAAATAATTAAATAAATTACAAAATTAATTAAATAAATGCAAAATTAGATAAATGCCTAATAAGTCAAATACACTAATCTAACCGCCTAATTGGACCTAATTAAATAGCATACTAAGCTAGATAAATCACACAATCTAATTAACCCTTAACTAAACTAATCTTACCACCTAATTAACTTATTTAACCAACTAAACCACTAATTACACTAATCTAACCACCTAATCCAATCTTAGTATAAACTAAACCTCCCATAAGCATAATTAACTCCATAAGTAGAGTTTAGCAAGTAAACTCACCAGATTAGCAAGCTGGTGAGTTCACGACGATGACAATGTGGAGGCAAGCGAGACTTGAGCCTAGAGTGACACCAAGGGAGGCCGAGAAAGGGCCGGAAATGGGTCACGAAGTCTTAGCACCAAACTAGAACTTCGGTTTTGGAGGGCTGCTAGACCAGTTGATCAAGGGGCTAGGACGGCGCGGAAACGGCATGGTGGGGCTGTGACCTAACTTACTGGGTAGCTTTTAGAAATTTTTAACGCAATTGACTTGTGGTCAATTATTTTCGATCTACATTGTGCATCTTTGACTCATATGTGACTCACAGTTGTCATGAAAATCTTGATGTTTCAATTATGGGCACTGGGTACAGAATCGACAGAAAAATCGGTCTAGTGCCGTTTGACAAGAATTTTGCAATTAGGCGGAATCACTCACACTTTAATTACATGCCTTTGTGGAATTGACCTATCTCCGGTTTCTAATCAATTTTAACGGTGCTGTATTGACCTTTGCAGATTAGCAAAATCGAGCAGTCGATTTCTGATCGAATTTTCAAACCAATCGCATTTATATTCCTTAACGGCTTCACTTGATAGATTAGTTATCTCATGAGTGATTAGCTGAGAGTAAAAGACTATAGGCGCGTCGATGAAAAGCCCATTTCATTTAGTCGAAAGTAGGGTTGAAAATTAGGATGTTACAGCATCAGCTTGAAAATTTTTGGTTGCCTCCTTCAACCCTGCAAAATTGAAGACAGTCAAGTTGGGGTCTGCCAAAATCTCTCCATCTCTGAAGGCCTGATGGTGGCTGGCTGCAGAGGATGATGAACTGTTGATTGTCAACTTCATCCCTGCAGTTTAATAAAAAAGAAAAAGAGAAGAAAATTGCTTCACATGATCACGAGAAGAAGATTCAAGACGCCAGACTGAAGCAACAAAATTCATTTTATAGAGCCAAGATAGATGTACAGATGAAGAACCCTCTAGCAAAAACTTTTAATAGTAGCTAATTTGAGAAAACCGGCAAAGCTAGGAGTAGGGAAGTCAGGAGCACCATAACACACCCCCATCTCTCTCTCTCTCTCTAACACGAACTACTTTCTTCCCTCTTCCTTGCCTTTCCCAAAACTTATTTCCTCAGGTGAAGAGGACATCGACTTGTTCTTACAGATAGACAAATCAAACCATCCAAAAGCTCCCCGATCAGGCAACAGTAACAACTGTTCATTAACTTGTGCTGAATATTCCCACTATCTTGAACTTTTTTCTTGCCAACCAAACGGTCTTCAGCAGAAAAGCGACCTGGTTCCACGCATCCTTGTCCCACTAGTTGATTACTTATCTTTACCATAGCTGATGGGAAACAATAGAAGGAGAGAAAGAGAGAAGGAATGTAATTCCATGAGGCACAAAAAATTAGAACCCTCTAAATTGAAAATCTCCCTTTTAGTCAGATGAGTGCTTTGGGGTGCTTATTAAGCATATTTCACAGGAAATATTTTTTCAATATCAGATTATACATGACAGAAGAAAAATAATTTATGAAAAATCTCACACTTACTTTAAGTAGTGTTCGACAGTTTCTTTTCAGGTGTTGAACTTTTCTAACAAAATCATTCAGGAAATCAACGAGAGCATGCAAGAGATGGGGTTCACATCTCTGCTTTACCTTAGGCTTTTCCAGATTATTAAACAAGAGAAATGATTGAACGGGTTGACAAGAGATAAGCTATTGCGCCCTCTATCTAAATGAAGCTATCGAGAAGCTGTCTGATGTTTTTTTCTCAGAAGGGCAGAAGGAAGATTCTCTCTTTTATCTCGAACTATTTAAAAGAACCGAAAGAAAAACCAAAACAGAAGAATTTTAGTTATCATGTGTGAAATGTTTTTTTCTTCATTCAGATAATTTGGCAGAATAGTTGTTCCGAAGGAAAGAGGCCCATTTTTCAGGATAAATTAAGATGGGGAGTTACTTTATTGAGCACAAAGCCAAATTTCACCTCACTCTGAACCCATTTTCAGATTTTAAGTATCACAACTGACGAAATACTCCGTGCTTATTACATTTTGAACATAGAGTCAATGCTTATATGATCTGATAGGCCAAATGAGTTTCACCCGGGAAAGTTACTGAAGAAAATGTCTGACTACCGACGATTCTGTTCGCAACTACAGATAGTTCAAGTCCCTGTAAGGGAACAAATCATAATATATAGTGTTCAGCTACTGAGCATACCTCCTTATGACCATGAAAAATGTCAAGGCAGTCAAATGGTCCTTATTTGTGGCCAAACCGTCTGCCCTTTTGTCTCTTGCAACTAAAAAGATGATGTTGTATTGTCTGTTAAGAAGAGCCAAAGGCAAAGCCGTGTTGCCATCCTTGTCTTGTTCGTATATCCAGACACTCCAGGTTGGGCCTTTCTGGTTATGTACTATTCCACTTAGAACAGCAGCATGAAGAGTTGTTTGGCCTTTGTTTTTTATTGCATCCCAAGCGTCAGGACGAAATCTGAAGCGGTTTTTTCTTTTATTGGTCTTAGAGTTATGCTGCAGAGTTATCATATCACCGGAAAAGCTGAACTGCTTCAACTCCACCGAAAGCAAGCAGCATAATGAAGAGGAAGCCACCAAATCTCAACTCCTTCCCTTATCATTCCAAACCTCCCCTCAACGATCATGTCCAAGAAACCTTCGCAAGTGCAACATTATGGGAGTCACGAGAAGAATTAAGACAGTTTTTAGCACCTTCAGACAAAATATCGATCCTTAATATGCACTGTTCACTGAAGTTTTCCTTTTGCTTTTACCTATGCACGAGGGAGAAGTGTGACATCTGGATTTTTGCTCAAGCCCCGAATGCTTAACGGTTTACGTCACGTCAACGAGCTTGTCATCAGACTATGCCGATAGCGTCCCCAACTGCGCCACCTAGCACCACACCACCTCACCCCACACGCCATCGTTCGGCACCATCCTGCCCCGACCCCAAACCCACGTACGCCTACCTCTGAAATGCCATGAACGGGGTTAATGTGGCGGCCAAATGTGACATGCCCTGGAGCTGAAAAGGAAGTAAATGAAAGCCACGCATGCCTCTCTCTGTCAACATCCTAGGTTGCCACAAATTGAAGGATTGACCAAAGCAAATTTCAAAAGCGGTGGGAGATTAAAAAAATTCAGCCACGTCCTCTCTTTCCCGCTGATTTCTATAGATTTCCACAGGTCCTTGCAAGCTGTCAAGGAGGTAAATGAAGATTTACCACCAACATCCACGTCCATCTCTATCCGTCTCCTCATTGGGCTACCACAGATGAAGACCTTTGACCAAAAACCATACAAAATCGGTGGAGGAAGTGGATTTAAGAAGGTACCAGCGCTCACTTCCTCTCACCAACATCTTCACCGAAAATTTTTCATGTTCGTTAAACCCTCACTGTTTAGCTTTTGGCCCCAACACCATGACTCGAAGCCGTCCTACCAACTCATTCCGCTCGCGCCACCCTGCTGCCCTCAAGCCGCCCCATCGACTCGTCGTGGAGCGATGAACAACCAGCCAAAATCGGGCTTCTGAGACCTCGCCAAAACCATGTGGACACTTGCTTTGGACTAGAGGCAAGTGGATTACTACCCCTTTATGCTACGTAGGTTAATTTCTGTACGTCAATTTCCCAAGTTTTAGTTGCCTCGGTCAAATTTGTGCTTGATTATGTTCATTGGCGGTTTCAGGATATCCGTGTTGCAAGTAGTGTTAATAATTTAGTACCTTGAGTATAGTAATATAATGTTGAAATGTTAATCATTGAGATTTAAGTGCACTTGAGTTTGAATATCACGAATTGTGGATGAAATCCGGGAACGCAATTATTGTGAAATTCGGTTTACTGTGTACAGTGGATGTTGCCAATTTATCCTGATTTCTATGGCACAAATTTGATGATAATTTCTTCATGAAAGTTGTGTGTTTTGACTTGTTTTATGGCATACTTAAATTTCATATTTTTCAGAACTTGTATGTGCTGAAAAATATATTTCGAATAGTGTGCAGGTCTGAAACTGTTTTCATCAGTAGTTTCCAGACCTCTGTTCGTTTTCCATTTTATACCAGATTTTTGACAAACAATTTGGACTAGTGTCCTTCATGAAAGTTTTATACTACATCTCAACATATACCGTGGAATTTTCCCATGATTTTTGGAGTTCATGTAGCCATCCAAAAGGCGATTCCCTGATCCGACTGAAAGCTGGATTTGTGCTCTGTTCTGATTTGAACTTCCGAAAATTATTGGGACCTGTACAAGCTAAGCCAGACCTCGAGTCCTTCAAGAAAAACGTTCCTCGGAGTTTCATCCATGTCGTGTTAAAGTTCCATGATTTTTCGAATGAATTTACTTAGTGAATCCACTGATTTCTGAGGATGGGCGAACTGCACTTTTTATTGAAATTGGAACTTTGGAATTTCCCCTTTTGCACTTGTCTTTTGGCAGATATTGAAAACCAACCATCCTACATCATTTTTCGGGTTTCAAATGGACAAGGGATTGATGATTGTGAAATTGAGATGGTCTCTGTGTTTTAACTTGTTGGACAGCATGTTTAAATTGAATTATAGAATTGTTGCTCCATGGGATAAGTGTGTGGTTTGAGAATACCATCGGTCCTTGGGGTAACAATGCCCCAACTTGTAGTAGGGATACCTGGAGGGGTAACTGAGTTCCTCCAGATGCTTGAAGGGTGTAACACAGTTCCCCCAAATGTCCTCATGATGCCGGATGAATGTGAGATACCCACGGGGTAACGAGGTTCCCCGGAAGATGGTGGCAATCAATTCACAATAAAGATAATCAATTTCACTTCTAGATTTCATTCAAACCTTAATGGGTTATTGTTCTCAGAGAAAATGTTTTTTGTTTGCTATCTTGATTTTGAGAAAGGTTCTGACGCAAGTTGATATCATAATGACCTTCTGTCTTTTATATTTAAACTTCCTTGTTTGTACTGTTATTGATTTATGTGGTATAAACAAGTCAGTAATTTGCTTGCTGAGCTTTGTGTTCACTCATGGTTGATCATTATTTTTCATGTCAATAGCATTTTGGGAAGATTAGGCCAATATTTTGGACGTACTGTGGGGGGAGACAAATTACATAGTACATATGTAGATCCAGGTTGGGATGATGCAGCTACTAGAGCTTCTAGGTGTAGTATGGAGTAGTGTACCTTTTGCCCATCCCACAATGTACCCCGACCCTGTCACCTAAAATATATATATAGAAATGAAGGTGCTTGCTTCTATATTTCTACATGTGTTGCTTGAAATTAGTGTGTACTGGATTGTTGTTACACATTTCCGCATTCTTAAAAAAATGGAAAGAATTGGATAGTAACATTAGTTGTGACGTGCCGGGGGCGTCACAAGTGCGTCACAAGAGGTGTGGTTCACACTTTCTTGACAAGATGACACAGGATCTTGCTCCCCTTAAGCGGGCATAGGTCCAAGGTGTTAGGATTCGGTGCACAATTACAAGGAAATAGAAAGTAAAGTAAGAAAGAAAATTTGAGAGACAACTGGTTCACCCTTAAATTAGGGCTACATCCATCAAAGAATTCCACAATAATTAGCACCTCGCACCTATATGTAACAACCCTCAATTACAAGAGAAATAGATTATTCATGAGGCCAAGCCCAAACTATCAATAAAATATGTGCTCAAACTATAGAAGTCTTTTGGTAGCTGGAGGCGAATAATTTTCACGATCCTCATGAAGTTTTCAGTTACAAAACGAACCCAACATTAGTGTACACAATATGAATCTTTTCAATTTAAATTAAGTAAAAGAAGAATCTAAGCAGCTATTTTGCTTCAATCATTTCGATAGAAAGGAAAAGCCGAAGATTCAGTTACTGTTGAAAATAAGCTCTTAGATTGTTCTTCAGATCATACATTCACTAAAGTCCTCAGCAGATCAGTATAAGGCTCCATTTAGTTTAAACCGATGAACTTTCTTCTTTTATTTTTTATTATTATTTTGTAATGGACTACATAAACACGAGCGTGTGTGTGGCTTGTATGATGCTAACTACTAGAAGAGCCTACTAAATGTGATTCAATTGCAAGGAACGAAGAAATTCCGCAAATCTAAGTTCACAGTCTTGAATCTATGTGATGATCAACCTTTTAGATGTGATCATAGCCCATAGGAGACTTGGTCTTACTCGTTGGCCTCAGTGGACGGAGTCATTCAACTTTCTTTGACCAATGGAAAGGTGGTTTTTTTCATAGTGATCTTGTTTTCTTCTTCCTTCAAGCGGATTCCGCTTCCATAATCAAGAACTGCAACAAATTGCAAGGCCAATCAAAGATAGAGGGTAAATACACCACTGAGAGATCAAGTTACCAGTATGATCGCAAATTATAATTGGTTCAGTTTCAAATTTCAATAATTCTGCACAGCTCATACTGGACAAGCAAGATATGTTCTACAGAGCTAGTACGATCTGAGGTACATTTTACCAATGTTGATATCCATTTTATATTAAAGACACACAATGACCATGAGTCTTCTGTCAAACTACTAGTTAAGCTAAACATTTCAATGGGAATAAGGTCCCAGTTCCCATTTTGTACCTTTTGTTTCGCCATCTACTATTCTCTTGTGACCGTTCCATTCCTGTTGACCAATTGAAGCCTAAGGAGAAAACAGCCTACATGGTCTAGTGCGGGGGCTTCCATTTCTTTCATATCTTTTGATACTGACCATGTGCGAAACTCTGTTTTGTTATTTTCTATTTGTCATGCAAACGGAGATCGAGTTTCTTGGGAACTATTGTTGGGGTTTCATGAATCATGTATAAGATAAATTAAATTAAAATGAACGCAGCGGAAACAAAGATATATTTTATACATGATTCTCTTAAGGCGTTGTTCGTGCGTTTTAATCAAAAATCTAAATATAAAAAGGGAGTTAAACGAATTACCTCTCGAAGCGCGCTTTAAACAAGTCGGTTCAGATGTTCTACAGTTCGAGTCCCACAAGTGTCGGACCTCTAGTTCAGACACACCAACAACGAACGTCGAACGGAAGAGAGAATTTCGGTTATTCACCACTTCGATCGTGCTAGCAATCACGTGGAAACAAAACGTCGTATCCTTGATGTATAATAGTCACGGCCCGAACGAGATAATGTTCTTCTTTCTTGCGTCTCAAAAACACAAGAACACGCACACAATTTGCTCTCTGTTTTCAGCAAAGCATTTTCTCTCTAAAACACAAATGCACACCCACCTTTTCTCTGTTTTTTCAACAACCTTTTTAACTCTCGTCCCTCGTTCATTTTTATAATAAAAATGACCAGCAACGGTTGCTGATCAGTGGACGATCGTGCATGAGCGGTTGCTCATGCACAACCATCGTGCATGAGCAACCGCTCATGCACGATCGTGGCATGATGGTCAGCGGTTGCTGACCATCAATGCTATGTGCATAATGGTTAGCAACCGCTGACCATTACGCTTCGTGCATGTGCACGAATTCGTGCACATGCATGAAGCTTTACTTTTTTTTTTAATTATTTATCAATAAGTTAATTTAGGGCATACTACTAACAATCTCCCACTTGCACTAAAGCCAACTTGTTTGGTATGTTAACATATATCCACTTTGGGCATGCATGTGCATCATATGCAAGTAGGCTCATGACTATAATACAAATTAAATTAAATCTCATTTAATTTAATTTCAAATCGACTCAATTCGATTGCAGTAATTGCAAACATATTTGCAATAATATTTCTCTCTTGTTCCACGTCATCCTAGTTGTTTATGGTGTGTGACATCCCTAGGTTCATCACTAAGCTGGTAGTAAGACTTGTACTAACACATTAGTACTTCCAAAAGAATTAATTGTCCCGATTAATCTTTTAGGTCCTACAAGCCACGATTGACATCTAGCAATATGTCATGGCTACGCAGATAGTGTGAATACTTTAAGAACATAATGAACCTGTCAGCTTTGGTTATAGTGTAATTCAATCCCTCTGGCTTACTATGTCCCGATCAAATAAAGACCATGGAATATTTGTCAAGTCATTAATTCGATCATATGCACAAATCTAATTGACATGCATTTTATTCGAGACATAAACAATTTATTCTCAGTTACAACCCCGGCCGAGGATTCCAATGCAGTGTCACAATTAGATTGCATAGGACATCATCATCATACCTTGCATATAACAAGGAGACAGATTCCATATTGCGCACACGTGTAACTTCATATATGAACAAACTATGACCATCAGGTATAAAGACGGATCAATGACCCGGCATTATGTGCACCTGTGAACCATAGTTGTTCAATACACAAGTTAACATTGTGCCTCAGGTCTAAGGATTATTTACACAAGACCAAAGCATGAACAATTAGACATTGACCACGCTAAAAGCTTCCATGTCGCTAATTGTTCCATATGTGTCACGTTCAGTGAATTTGTCTAATACAAACACCTGTGTTCTAACTCAGGCATCATAATACCCAATGACATGCGACTCATCATTCCCTTAAGTATCCAATACTTAATGGCGAAGTTAAGAACACACCGGTCTCAACAGGATTATTAATATCCGCTTAATAATCCATCGACCGGGAACAATTTAAAGATTCAGTCTAACTATGAACCCGTCACATATATTCTTGATGTCTCAAGAATAGGTCTAGTTGCAACTGATCTTATGGAATCATTCATCAATATAAAATAATTGGACAAATGAATGAATATGTCGTTGCCATTAATTAAATAATAATAATGAAAGTACAACTGAAATCCCTAATATGTAACCATTACATAGTAGCTTTAGGGCATACATCCAACAATTTCCCAGTTGCACTAAAGCCAACTTGTCGGTTCCTCAAACCCATTTTGTCAATATGTCTTTCAAAAGAAGACTCGAGGTAAGGCCTTAGTGAAGGGATCTCGCTTACGTTTTTCGCGAGGCAATTTTCTGCAAGGCGATATCACCTCTCCCAACAATTTCTCTGATGAGATGGAAGCGTCTCTCAATATGTTTGGACTTCTGGTGAGACCTCGGTTCCTTAGCTTGAGCTATCGCTCCATTGTTGTCACAGAACAATGTGATCGGTTGCTCAATTGAAGGAACGACTTCAAGTTCAGAAATAAATTTCTTCATCCAAGCGGCTTCCTTTGCTGCTTCAGAAGCAGCTACATACTCTGCCTCAGTGGTGGAATCGGCAGTTATACTTTGTTTGGAACTTTTCCAACTAACTGCACCACCATTGAATGTGAAGACAAACCCAGACGTAGACTTATAATCATTAGGATCCGATTGAAAATCAGAATCAGTATAAGCTACAACTTCAATTTCTCCTTCTCCATATATCAAGAATAAATCTTTAGTCCTTCGCAAGTACTTACGAATATTCTTGACTGCTATCCAGTGCTCTTCTCCTGGATTAGACTGATATCTGCTAGTAATACTTACAGCATGCGCGATATCAGGTCTAGTACATAGCATAGCATACATCATGCTTCCAATAGCAGATGCATATGGTATCTTTGCCATCCGCTCTCTTTCTTCAAGAGTGTTGGGACACATCTCCTTAGAAAGACAGATCCCTTGCCTAAAAGGCAATAATCCTCTCTTGGAACATTGCATGTTAAACCGTGTTAACACTTTGTCTATGTACGTAGATTGTGATAGGCCAATCAATCGTCTTGATCTATCTCTATAGATCTTGATACCTAAAATGTAGGTTGTCTCTCCTAAATCTTTCATGGAGAATTTCTGTGACAAGAATAGTTTTATCGATGATATCATTGGTACATCATTTCCAATCAAAAGTATATCATCGACATACAAAACCAGAAATGCAATTGCACTCCCACTGATCTTCTTATATACACAAGGTTCATCCAGATTTTTGATGAAGCCAAACGATTTGACTACCTCATCAAAACGGATGTTCCAACTTCTGGAGGCTTGTTTGAGTGCATAAATTGATCTCTTAAGCTTACACACCTTCTGTTTTTCACTATTAGATTCAAAACCCTGTGGCTGTTTCATATAGATGTCCTCATCGAGAAAACCATTTAGAAAAGCCGTTTTGACATCCATCTGGAATATCTCATAATCAAGGTGTGCAGCTATAGCCAACATAATCCGAATGGATTTTAGCATGGCCACAGGTGAGAAAGTTTCGTCATAATCAATTCCTTCTTTTTGACGATATCCTTTCGCCACCAGCCGTGCTTTGTAAATTCCAATTTGACCTTCAACATTCATCTTCCTCTTGAAGATCCATTTACAGCCAATTGGTACAATACCATCAGGCAGGTCAGTCAAGGTCCATACCTCATTGGAATACATTGAATCCATTTCGGATTTCATGGCTTCTAGCCATTTACCAGAATCAATGTCCAACATCGCCTCCTCATAGGTTTTAGGATCACCGGGTTGATCACTATCATTCACAATGAATAATGGTTCAATATGATCAATCGAGTGTCTATAACGAGCAGGTGGGCGAGACATTCTCGCACTTCTCCTAAGAGGTTGTGTATCAGAAGCTCCCACTGAATCAGAGATTGGTATATGAACTCGGTTGTTTGATACTTCATTATTTTCTTCTTGTAAGACTATTTTCCGCCCAGCACCACTTTCTTGGATGAACCGATTCTCCAAGAAAGAAGCGTGCTTGCATACCAAAATTCTTTGGTCTGAATGAAAATAAAAATAATATCCAAGAGTTTCCTTTGGATATCTAATGAAGCGACCTTGTTCAGATCTTGCCTCCAATTTTTCCACTTTCAGCTTTTTCACAAAAGCTGGACAACCCCAAATCTTAATATGATTAAGACTAGGTTTCCTACTATGCCATATCTCATAGGG
The DNA here is from genome assembly GCA_016097545.1 of Eucalyptus victrix. Lineage (NCBI taxonomy): Eukaryota > Viridiplantae > Streptophyta > Magnoliopsida > Myrtales > Myrtaceae > Eucalyptus > Eucalyptus victrix. Next base: position 54,259,021 of record CM027842.1, read on the forward strand.
CATAGTTGGAACAGATTTGGACGGCACTCTATTCAGTATATATACGGCTGTCTCAAGGGCATATCCCCAAAGAGATATTGGCAAATCAGTGTAACTCATCATAGATCGTACCATATCTAATAAAGTACGATTTCTTCGTTCAGATACACCATTATGTTCTGGAGTTCCAGGAGGTGTCTATTGTGATAAAATGCCATTCTCTTTAAGAAAGTCCGGGAATTCAGTACTAAGGTATTCACCTCCTCGATCTGATCGAAGAGCCTTAATACATTTTCCTGTTTGTTTCTCAACTTCAGCCTTGAATTCCTTGAACTTTTCAAAGGATTTAGATTTATACTTCATGAGATATAAATAACCATACCGTGACTGATCATCGGTGAAGGTAATGAAGTAATTATAACCACCTCTAGCAGTTTCATTAATTGGTCCACATACATCTATATGTATTAATCCTAATATGTCAGCAGCTCGCGCACTTTGTCCCACAAAAGGCGCTTTGGTCATTTTTCCTAGAAGACATGCCTCACAAGTTGAGTATGACTCAAAATTTGAAGGATCAATGTATCAATCATTACTCAACTTGTTAATTTTGTCTTCTCCAATATGACCTAATCGGAGATGCCAAACATACTTTTTATTTGGACCGTCTCTAGGGCGTTTATTAGTTATGGCATTTATATCAATTCTATTTTGCTTATTGACATTGGTAATCGCATTAGCGGACATTGTAATGGTATAAAGATTGTTGGTTAATAAGCTAGAACCAACACATATTCTATTATGATAAATAGAACATACATCATCAGCAAAAGAAAATTCATAATTCTCTTTACCCAAACGAGGTACAGAGATGATGTTCCTAACAGCATTCTTATAATGCAAACAGTTCTTTAAAACCATTACATGTCCATAAGGGAAACATAAACGAAAAGTCCCTATAGCTAATGCAGCAACTCTTGCTCCATTGGCAAACGTCAGGACAATCTCATTTCGTCCTAGCATCCTGCTTATTTCCAGATTCTGTAAAGACATACAAATATGTGAAGTTGCAGCAGAATCTAGAATCCATGAGCTGGATTCAGCACTAACCATAAGATTAGTTTCAATAAGCATAGACACCATACCTTCATAAGGTCGGTTCTTGGGCTTGACCTTCAAGCTCGCGAGGTACCTCTTACAGTTCCTCCTCCAGTGTCCTTTGACACCACAGTAATGACATTTCCCTTTATCAATCATGGACTTTGGTTGCACAACAGGTTTGGCGGTGCCTCTTCCATTTATTCTTCTTTAAAACAGTCTTACCCTTTGAAGAAGAAGCCTTAGCCATAGCCACTACATTTGGCCTCGTGTTATGCATTTCCTTCTCATAAACTACCAACATGCTATGTAACTCCGCAAGAGTTTTATCCATCTTATGCATGTGGAAGTTTTGCACAAAACCAAAGAAGGAATCGGGTAAAGATTGGAGGATCAAATCCACAGCTAACTCATTATCCATAACGAGATTCAGCCTAGCCAATTCTTCAATGTGCCAGATCATTTTCAAAGCATGATCATTAACAGATGATCCTTCAGCCATCCTTATACGGTACAATGCCTTAAATATCTTATATCTAGAGGTTCGACCATTCTCATCAAAGTATTCCTTTAAGTGCAAAATGATCGACATAGCATCTTCCATAGATTCATACTTATTCTGTAATTCATTATTTATAGAAGCAAGCATATATGACCTAACTTTTAAGTCATCATTACGCCACTTATCATAAGTGACACGCTCCTCTTGGGTCCCACCCTCAGGAAAGGAGGTTGGCATCTTTTCATCAAGCATATACCCAATTTTTTCTGAATTGAGAACAATTCTCAAATTCCTCACCCGTCGGTGAAATTGGGTCCATCAAACAATTCTTGTCAAGTATAGAAGCGAGTGGGTTTGTGGTCACCATTTTCAGAGTAATAATATATCTATTGCAGAAAATAAATTGTTAGCCGTTGTATCTTTCAAAGTAACTATTTCATTTTGGCCTTTAAATGAAATAGATTCTCCCACTAAATTTATATTCGAATCCCATACTCCTTAAGATGGGAAGCGGTAATCTTTGTTGGGTAAAAATTACTAGTGGGGATTGGAGTCCCACCAGTCCAAAGTCCACCTCACCTAACAGTTATTGGTGTCCTATGAACTTAGTGAGTGAACCAGCTTGTTCAACGCATCATATGCGAGTCCCAATCATAACTTCGGCCTCTAGACCATGAAAGTCTCACCTAACAGTTATTGGCATCATGATCATAGTTAAGTCTAGCCCATCATCTCATGCAAGTATTGAAAACACAAATGATTCCCTCACCTGATAGTTATTAGAAATCATTTGGCTCCAACCCCATAGCATCATATGCATAATGGAGTGGTCCAATATTATAAATGGTAATTAACCCCTATGTATCCATAACCGGTTAGTTAACCACTATAATATTGGATCAAACCACGACGATGGAAGGCCACGAGTCCGAAACCCGTTTTGACTTAATATTCTTTGTAAGGAGATTTGGGTCGTTATTAACGGTCTCACTTTGCACATTAACCGATTTAACATGCACGATATTATAAACACAATAAATAAATAGATATCACATAATATCTATCCTATGTGGTGATCAAGGAATTATGGTTCAATGGGTCTCGAGCCAAAGAGACCCATTTAGCCATTTTAATGTTTTATTTATATGAACCTGCTCTTAACTTTTTCTTCAATCTTTGAACTCTTCAAAGACCGGGCCCAAAGAGCTCACCGGTTTAATGGCTCCTCCAATGGCTCCTCCTCTCTTATAGTATTTACATCAACAATTGAAATACTAAGCTATACTAAAATTACATTTCATAAAAATAAATATAAAAGGAAGGACGCAGCCTCCATTTAATAATTACATCCCAAAAAGAATACCGTAATCATCATACATTCATCCATACAACAATCACAACATTTAGGGATTTTTCCATGATCACCACCCTTCCTTATGAGCCATAAATTCAAAAATTTAAAGCTCTAGAAGGCATGCATAAAATTCTACATATCATTTGTATAATATAAACACAAAATATAACAAGTTATGGATTTTTGATTCAAAATTGATTTAGTTCTAATTTTTGCTTAGTCGATTAAATTTATCACATAAATCAATCAACTTCTATAGGCCACATAAAAGCAAGAGAACCAATTCTCTTAACAAAAGTAAATTGGCCATTAGAATGCAAAAATATATTTGAACTACAAATCAATTAAACGCACGAAAAACGCCTAAGGTTGGCTCTGATACCACTGTTGGGGTTTCATGAATCATGTATAAGATAAATTAAATTAAAATGAACGCAGCGGAAACAAAGATATATTTTATACATGATTCTCCTAAGGCATTGTTCGTGCGTTTTAATCAAAAATCTAAATATAAAAAGGGAGTTAAACGAATTACCTCTCGAAGCGCGCTTTAAACAAGTCGGTTCGGATGTTCTACAGTTCGAGTCCCACAAGTGTCGGACCTCTAGTTCAGACACACCAACAACGAATGTCGAACGGAAGAGAGAATTTCGGATATTCACCACTTCGATCGTGCTAGCAATCACGTGGAAACAAAACCGTATCCTTGATGTATAATAGTCACGGCCCGAACGAGATAATGTTCTTCTTTCTTGCGTCTCAAAAACACAAGAACACGCACACAATTTGCTCTCTGTTTTCAGCAAAGCATTTTCTCTCTAAAACACAAATGCACACCCACCTTTTCTCTGTTTTTTCAACAACCTTTTTAACTCTCGTCCCTCGTTCATTTTTATAATAAAATTGACCAGCAACGGTTGCTGATCAATGGACGATCAGAAACCGTTGCTGATCGTCCATAGTGGACAATCGTGCATGAGCGGCGACCATCGTGCATGAGCAACCGCTCATGCACGATCGTGGCATGATGGTCAGCGGTTGCTGACCATCAATGCTACGTGCATAATGGTCAGCAACCGCTGACCATTACGCTCGTGCATGTGCACGAATTCGTGCACATGCATGAAGCTTTACTTTTTTTTTAATTATTTATTAATAAGTTAATTTAGGGCATACTACTAACAACTATCTCACCCTAACCTCGCCAAGCTCCTGGGATATTATCAACAGGACGAAAATCTAGCTATTGTTTACGAATTCATGCCAAAGGGCAGCTTGAACAAACACCTATTCAGAAGTAAGTGGCCTAACCGCTCCGTGAATCTCTGAAAAACTCCTTAAGGATGCCAATTGCTTAGCATATCTTCTTGATCAGATGATGGTCATAGTTGATGCATGTGCTTATTTCAGAATTCAAGCTAGTTTGATCTTGTACTTGAATTTAAGCATGACTTACATTTTATACTGTCCATTACTCTGGTACAGAGGACTCCACTGTTCATCTTCCATGGGATGTATGCCTCAAGATTGCGGTTGGGGCTGCCAAGGGCCTGGCTTTCTTGCACAGTTCCTGTAACGTGATACATAGGGATTTCAACACTTCAAACATTTTGCTAGATGGGGTTGATATTTTATCTTCCTTATAATGATTATGGTCCTGTGTCATAAAATCCATACGAATTCTACGATTAATCTAGTCAAATTCTTGAAAGAAGGATAATGATGACAATGACGTGCCTAGCATCTCACTTAGACTTGGAATTGTGTCCTCTAACCAGGAGAAAAGTGCCATAATAGCAAGTGGAGATCCTATGTTTCCCTCTCCTTAATTGATGAGAGGGCTAGCATCTCACTTAGTTGATTGCGCATCTTTTTACAGTCGATATAAAACAAGACGAGACCATGAACCAGTCCCCAGTTACTTTTAGATATCTCCATATGTTTTTTTGCTAGATTCATGAAAGTTTGCAATCTATATTTAGGCTGGAAACTGAGTAATCCACCATTGGGTTCTTCTACAGCCTTACACGGCCAGACTAACGGATTTTGGATTGATGAGGTATGGTCCTCCAGAGGCCGAGTCACATGTTTCAACAGAACTTATAGGTACCATGGGCTATGGTGCCCCTGAATACGTAAATACAGGTAATCCAATATAACGTGTTGTAGTGAAAAAGGCTTTTTGTTGACTCAGTGCTGAAGGACGTTCAGTCTTGAATTTTCACAATAATGGGAAGTGTATCGGGAAGCTAGTTTTTTTACTCTTTGCTGAGACATTACATAAAACCCTTTGATTTTACAGGGCGTCTATATCTGAAAAGTGATGTTTACAGTTTCGGAGTCATGTTGCTTGAGATACTAACAGTCTTAAGTGCATATGATCGAACTGTCCAGTATCGAAACGTTGTTTTCCAACGTGGGACAGACCACTCTTGTCCTGTAAAAGAAAACTGAAGACTATAATGGACTCTGGATTGAAGGACAACTATTGTATAAATTCAGCATCCCAAAAAGTACAGCTTGCTTTAAAATGCCTTCAGTGGACTCTTAAGGAGTGGCCTTCCATGACTGAAGTCGTGGAAGAACTGGAATCAATAGAAGCTGCCAATGCCAATAGAATAGCACGGGATGCTTGAATTCACTTATCATGTCGCTCGTACTTCATGTGATGTAAATCAAAGACTGTTGCTCCACACTTTTCCATTTTCCTAAGATTAATCTTGGGCTTTGAATGTTCATTTCCATTGTACATGCATCACCTTGTGAATTGAGATGTTGAGATTGATACTTTTGTTTAAGAGAGGAATGGTTTTTCTAAGGCTAATCCTTGATTTTCTTGGCAATCTGAGGTTCACAAAATGAATCCGTAGCTCTTCAAGAGTCTGAGCTCTTTTGTTTCTGTTTTTTTTTTCCCATGCTTAGGCTTTGAACATTAGCAGAAGCTCATTTTTATTGCTGTCAGGAATGTGTTCATGTGGTACTCGGTCCACAATCAATCTCCAGGAAGTGTTACGTGGTTCGGTCCATTCTCATAGTGATTTTTGAGCTATGAGACATGGTTGGGTAAATTGGAGTCATTTAAAGTTAAGAGCTGCTCATTTGTCCATTCAAAATGAACAAGATATGTCATTTGGTGATATCATGTTGCAGCTAAGACATGTCTAATTGTTTTGTTGCTGAATAAGAGATATATTTCTTATCACATGCCAGTATTAAAGTTGGATTGAAATTATACCTATATTTTATCTATCTTGTTATTATCTCAAGAATGAGCAAATGTAGGATCAAAAGGGTGCTTCTTGGTCCGTAGGAAAGAAATGGGACCGGTACCGTACAAGACCTTAATTTAACTTGATGGGTCATAATTTGTTTCTAATCATTGTAAGTCGTTTTTACTTACAAATAATAACTAATTTTATAAATGTTAGCTTGACTATAGAGTCCGTAATGGTAACATGAAGATATTAACACTAAGCAATCAAGTCGATGTGAATGACAAGTTAGCAAATCATCACTCAAATATTTTAATTTGTCTTAAAGTACTGTAAAGTGGAATATTCCAACATTGTATAACTTTTCATAAAATATCATAAACAACAAATTTTGTTTTCATATTCTCAGTAACTTAGGCCATTGATCATACTATTTTCTTTACGGCTTGTAGATTTAAGGGGCCCTATTATTAAGTAATCATCTCAATATATCGTAATTTTCCTTAATAAATACTGAAATCGATAATTTTATGGTCATTTTTTCCTTAAAAAAGTTTATTAATTATTGTTTTTCATCTTGTTCGTTTCCCTCGCTTTTCTTCCCATTTTTGTTCTGCCCATTTTGCCCCACCTCCCTCCTTCCCCACACGGACTCGAAGTCAGCGACTTTGAACCAGTGGAATCCGAGCAATACGAGTCAAAGAATATCATCCGCTCTTATTCTGTCATCGCACATAAAGAGAGAGAGAGAGAGAGAGAGAGAGAGAGAGAGAGAGAGAGAGAGAGAGAAAATAAGTAAGACTGTGGCATCCCAAAATTCATAATGACCTCTAGTTACATTAAAGTCTATGAATAGGTGATGGAAGTACCATCAAGTTATTTTATGGCCATTTAATCCATAATTTGTAATAAGATTTATGGCCAAGCTTTTAAGGGATAATTATGTGATAGGAAAGAAAATCCTATCATTGGCCATGTGTTTTATAAATTGGGATTTATGGAATTATGATTTCAAGACTTTGGCCATGTGGAAAATTTAAAGTTTAAAATATTTATAAAAGAAATTCAAAAAAAAAAAGAGAGGAAAATGTCAATTTTTAGGATGGGCGTTAGGCCCATTGGCCTAAGCTTTTAATGGGCCAAGTTGGCCGGCCCAATAGAGGCCCAAGAGGAGTGGTCGACCAGCCCAACTCCAAGGCCCATGATGCATGCAATAGGACAAGTGGCATGGAGGAGGTGAAGCATGGTGGACACTTGCCTTCTTCCACAATTACACTTGTCCCTCATGCAAACCTAGAGTGCATGCAATATAAAAGGGAAGGAAAGGAGAGAGAATGGCTGGTTAGCCATTCGGCCAAGAGAGTGAGCCGAGAGAGTGAGATGCGAGAGAGAGAGGAGGCCGAGAGAGGAGGAGAAGGAGCCGTCGCCGTCCGTCCGCTCGTGCTGTTCGTGAGGTCTAGAGGCAAGTTGGGAATCCACTTTCTACTCTTGCACCAATGTTTTCGCATGAACTGTTTGGGGTCAGAAATTTGTTTGAGCTTGCATGTGTGTTTAGAGTCCAATTTTGGCTTCTCTTTCTTCATGAAAGTTGTAGCTAACATCTTGACCTATAACATAATGAAATTTCGTGGAAAATGATGGAGATTTGAGGGGTCAAACCCTCATCCTACGGAGATGCTAGATCTGGAATATTTTCGTATGAACTGTTTGAGTCAGAATGTTGTGAGAGCTTGCATGCATGTTTAGAGTTAGATTTTGGCTGTGATATCTTCATGATAGTTGTAGCTAACATCTTGAAATACAACATACTGAAATTTCGTGGAAAATTATGGAGATTTGAGGGGTTAAACTCTCATTATACGGAGACCCCAGATCTGGAAAGATTTTACTGACCTTTGGTTGGATTTGTGGTTGCATGTTGGTTTGTGTTGAGAATCTCACTTCGGTTTCTGCATGAAAGGTTTAGGCAACATCTTAAACTACAACATAATCAAATTTGAAGTGAAAATAACAAGTATAGCTTGGTAAATCGACTAGACCTTGAAGACGATGATTCTGGTGATGTATTCCGAGACACCCGAGACTTCATGGACTTAAATGGTGACCATAATCTGGTTATTTGACCTAGATATCTTCATGAAACTTGTAAAGGACACCTTGGTACATAACATACTCAAATTTCAGAGGAAACGAAAGAGGATAGATGGGTGAAATCTTAATATTTCGGAGATGTGTATTCTGGACGACGCGGTAGTGGTTCCAGAAGTTTCGTGGGGTTGTATAAATTAATATAAAAAGAATTTGGCTTGGAGTTCCGCATGAAAAATGCACGAAAATGTCTTGGCTATCACCCTGTAAAGTTTCGTAATTTTTGGAGGCCATATGAGTATTTTAATTGAATTTATTTGGAAACTGTGCATTCTGGTCATTATCCGAATATCATGTGCTATTTTGTGGAAATTGTGAAATTATGTGAAATTCAATTTGGCCATGAATTTTGTATGAAATTGTCATCCTATTGGCTTGTTTAATGATTGTTTGAGTATTATGATTTTGGGAAAATCATAGATATTAAATTTAATATTTATTTATGAAAATAAATAAATAAAATAATAAAATAATAAAATAATAAAAAGGGATTATTTTATTGGCCATGAATTCCATTGAATTTATTATGCATTGTTATATGACATTGGTGTATGTATGATGCATGTGTGAATCATATGCCATGTAATAATGAGATTAAAAGGATGGTGAATGTGGAAAATGATATGTGAGTAAGAGGTTGTGGTGGATGATGATGCTCGGTGGCCTAGTGGCGTAATTCCGGAGATTCCCCGGGAGTGTCGGGATGCCTGGTGGTATGTCGGTACATAATTCTGGAAGCCCTGTCGGAGGTCTTTGCCCGAAGGGAATGCCTCGCGATGCCAGGATTTGGGTGCGAGATGCCCGACTAGAAGGGTAAAGGCCGGATGTCCGGTTGTATCTTGGATACATGCCCGGAGGTTCCTCGTGATGCTAGTTGGGATGCGAGATGCCCGGAATGTGGGGGGTCGGATGCCCGGTTGTATCTTGGATACATGCCCTGAGGTTTTTCTCGCATGGGATGCGAGTGTAAAATATGAGATAAATTTGATGAATCGAGGAAGGGTGATGTGGTGATCAAATTTAAAGATAAAGATGAAAATTAACCCATGGTATGATATGCATGATGATGATGATAATATGTGATGTGATGATGTCATGATAAGGATGTCATGTATGATATAATGATGCCATGATGATGATTATGATGATGACATATGATGATATGATATGCATGATGATAAGGCATAATGATGCATGATAGTATTATGTATGGCTTCAAAGTAAGTAATGCCTGCAATGCATGTATGACTTGAATGATGCATTGAGTGGTTATTGGATTCTTTTACCTGCTGAGTGGTTGTACTCACCCCTCTTGGGGACGAACATTTCAGATTAGTAGATGGTATGAGCGGTTGGATATGACCGCGAGGAGAAGGATAGCAAAGGAGGGAACCTTTGGACGCGGGCACTGGTTGATGGACCTTAAGCATACGATTGTGGGAGGAGATGTCGGTCATCTTTTGAAGTGTAGCCGAGTATAGAAAACTATGGCATTTTGATGTACCGACTAAAGATGTCCATCTGATTTAAGTAAATAAAAAGTGTACGGCTTTTACCTATAAATGTTTAGTAGGTGTGCATTGTTTTCTGTATATAGGGAAGGGAGTTAATAGATGCGCTTTTGCTATATGAATTGCGCAAGGGACTGATTAAAAAAAAAATGTGTAAACCCCCATGGTTGAATGGACCCGCTGCACTTGAAATGGTATCAGAGTGATATGTTAATAAGCAAAGTGAATGGTAAGCGAACTGTGGCGACCCTAATTGGATCGGGGGCCGTCGAGGGGTGCCACAAAGACACCCATGAATCGAATTGTTTATAAGATTCGATGAAAACGATTCCGGGTGATAATAGTTCAGCTTAAGAGGAAAAAGCCCTTTTTCTGCTTTCACACTTATCCATCATCATCTTCTTCCTATTCGTTGAAGCTCAATTGTGATATCCCGAAATTTAGCCTTTATTTCAAAATATATGAAATTATAATTTCATAAATACGCTTATGGTTACTTTACTCTGAATTGATCACTCACGAGTTAACTAATTTATTGGGTGAGGCCATAAAGGGTTAAAATGTGAAAGATCAAAAAATTCAATCAATAATCGACCGCTCGACCACAAGAATTGACGAAAGTCAATACTATGTTGTTATGAGTAAATTAGCGAATGGATATAAATCAATTCGATGAAAGTACGTAGTCAATTCGCAATTGATTTCGCACGATTATGATATTCGCGTCAAACGATGATAAATCAATTTTCCATTGATATTGTACATAGGGTATGTAATTGAACCATCGCGATTACATGACAACTGAGGGTCGTCCATGATTCAAAGAGACACAAGTGTGGATTGAAAATTATCAACCATGGGTCAACTACGCGAAATCTCCTAAAAGCCACCCGATAATTTAAGTCGTACTCAAGTCACGTTTGATCGATTTTTAACTATGAAATTTTATTTAATTTCGGATATCGAACCTTCAAGGGTTTCAAGAGTAATTTATTGGATGTCATCTCATCATCCGTTGATTTGTCTGCAAGTATGAAATTTTGAGAAAAAGAATTATCATACGGAAATTGGAGATCGGAAAGGGAATCGGGGACCCAGTGACAAGATTGTAATTTTTGGGCCACAAAGCTTGTCTTTAAGAAATTGGAAATAAAAAGAAATTGAGAAGACAAATTGCTAGGTTGAGAGGAATTTATGGAGAGTGGGTGAAGGGGAAATGTGACATCCCAAATTTTCAATGTTGTTTTCTATTAAATTAAATCGGACCTTTCATCGACGTGCCTATAATGCTATTCTCAGAGCCGATCACTCGTGAGATAACTAGACTATCTGGAAAAATTATTAAGAGATTTTAATGCAATAGACTGGAGGATTCGACTGCTCAATCGTGCTCATCTGCAGAGATCATTTCGACATAGTAAGATCGATTAAAAATCAGAGATAAGTCAGTCTGACTAAGATGTGTGATTGAATGTGGGTGATTCCATTAAATTATAAAATTCTCGTCGATCGGTACTAGAACGATTTTTCTATCATTCTGGTACCCTGTGTTCATATTTGAATTCTCGAGACTTTCACGACAATCGAGAGTCGTCAATGTGTCAAAGAGGTTCATTGTGGCTCAAAGAAAATCGACCACGGGTCATTTGCACTAAAATTTTTTAAAAGCTACCCGATAGCTTAGGTCACGCTAAAATCGCGCCGATTGAAATTAACCGTGAATTTAAATCCGATTTCAGAATTTGAAAGTTTTATCATGTTACATATCATTTTTGAAACATTAACTCATTTTCTAAAAAAATTTCTACAAACCGGGATTTTTGGTGAAAAAATCGAGGTAGGGCCGTTTTCATCCGAAAAGTCAAAGGACAGTTTTTTATCGTGCAATTGGGATGCGAGTGGAATATATTGGTGAGGAAAAATACCAATTTGATCAAAGACTCGACGGATGAATTTTCAGAGGCCGAATTGAGTGGATTCAAGGAGGAATTGATTGGAAATTGAACCAACTACAACCAAAATTCGTATGTCCCCCTTTGCCTACAACCTTTGGACCACTAAAGCTTCTAGAATGGGCGTTTTGGTCTAGTTTTGGACTGTGTAGGCCAGCTGGGAGATAGAGCCGATCAAGGGGGACCAATTTGGATAGGAAGTGACCAAGTGGTTCCCATCAGCCAAACCGATCCCCTCTCCCCCTCCAGCCCGTCGATGACCCTTCTTCCTCCCTTCCCTTAGCCATTTGAAGCCCTAGCAACTCAGCAGACCGAGCTAGCAAGCCATCGAAGCCGTCGCCAGCTTGTTTGACCATCGCGTCGCCGCCCTCGCCCTCGCGAGCCTTGCCAGTTCACCGCAAGCCACCGTCGCCCTAGCCGCCTCTTACTCAGTTGCTCATTGTCCCACGAGGCCCCTGGAGCACCGTCACAAGCTGCATGCTGCCGTCCAGCCTTCGCCCGTCGCTGGGGAAGCCCGTCAAGCCGACGGAAGCCCCTTTGCTAGTTACTGCCATTGTTTCTCCCTTAGCTAGCCGCCAAAGAAGCTTCAGCAGCCACTAACCAGCACCGAACAAAGAAAAAGCCAAGTGGGTCTCTGCAGCACTGTTCAACCCGTTTTGGCCCATTTTCCGGACCTCGAAAGATGGCCCCCCTTTAGAGTTTCTCGTCCCCCGCCGCGTCCTTGTCATTTCGATTCGAGTGGATCGCTCAACAGGTGAGTTTAACTCACTAATCATTGCTTAGTAAGTTAATGACGTTTAAGGGTTGATTAGTTCAGACTAAGTATGGATTAGGTGGATAGTTAGATTAAATTAGCCATTAAATTAATTGTTATTGCATGTTAGGTGATTAGAGTAGTGTAATTAAAGCCTAGACAAGCTTTAGTATTTATCTAGAGTGGTTCGGAAATTTTCCAGATCCGTCTCGGCTTTTAATTAGGCTTTACAGGCCTAAGTTCTATTTATTTGCATTTAATAATTATTTTTCGTAATTATTTAATTATTTTTTGGAAATTAGACTGGAATGGTCGATGACCGCAATTTTGTGTTGATTGCAATGATGTGATATGTTTATTTAATTGAGTTCTAATTTGTATTGATTGAGTGTGATTTGTGATTGTGAATAATTATCCCAAAAATTGATAATTTTGGTAATTAATTGGAACTGTTGAAACTAGTAGAATTAATTTCGGTTTACAGCGCCAAAAATATATTTTGGGACTGTTGAAACTAGTAGAATGCTCAAAAGTGGAAATGTTGTATTTTTGCTAAGGCCGATTGTGTACATACACGCGATAATTTTTATCGGGTATGATAAAAATGGTGATTGGTCAGCTTCTGTTGAGCATTAATTTATAAGCTTTGGGTGAGCAATATAATCTTTGGTTAGCTTCTAGTGAGCAATAAATTATCAGTTTTGGGTGAGCGATATACTCTATTATTAGCTTTGGGCGAGCGATATATTCTATTATCAGCTTTAGGCAAGCCATACTATCTATCTTCAGCTTAGGGTGAGTAGTCTTGATTTGATAGGATCTTATAGATAGTATTAAGTGGATTGACCGAGAAGCGATCGTGATGACATGTAATCAACTGAGTTGATTGATCGACGATTCAATCTGTCTTGATGTGTTGAAATGATTGGTTAAAAATGTCAATCGTACTGACTTGCAAGAAGGAATAGGGGCAAAGGTAATACCTCCAACTCGTGATTATGCTTAGGCAGCCCTTAGTATGTATTTTCTTCCTAGTCAGGTCTTAGGAGGTAGAACTCACTGAGACGTCATCTCACTTTATTGTGAGATAACATTTCAGGTCCATAGATGACAGCTCATGATTTTTTTGGACCGCCTAAGAAGATTACAGAGCAGACATCTTACATTCCATTGCATAGGAGCCCTAGGGGCTAGACCTATGAGCTGGTGAGGTCCATAGTCTGGGTTGATGCGGGTCTTACCCACAAGGTGCCCCACCGATACAAATCGTGGTACCGCTAGGCTCGGGATGGCCAGAGAGAGGGTCCCATATCGGAGTTTGAGATACCTCTATATGTTCTGGAGGTCGATTTTGGGAAGGGCATAGTAGATCCTCCTCAAGGCTCGGTCGTAGACACGGTTGACCCAATTTTTGAAGTACCAGAGTCTCCGGCGCAGTTTGCTGAAAGCTCCACTTGGAGTGTGGAGGATGAGGACCCGTAGTTGCTAAACCCCTCCTTATTTTGTAAACTTGTGAATAGAGTGGTTTGTATTGTATTTATATATGACTCGGTCGTAGACACGGTTGACCCAATTTTTGAAGTACGAGTCTCGGCGCAGTTCTTGAAAGCTCCACTTGGAGTGTGGAGGATGAGGACCCGTAGTTGCTAAACCCCTCCTTATTTTGTAAACTTGTGAATAGAGTGGTTTGTATTGTATTTATATATGACTCGGTCGTAGACACGGTTGACCCAATTTTTGAAGTACCAGAGTCTCCGGCGCAGTTTGCTGAAAGCTCCACTTGGAGTGTGGAGGATGAGGACCCGTAGTTGCTAAACCCCTCCTTATTTTGTAAACTTGTGAATAGAGTGGTTTGTATTGTATTTATATATGACTCGGGTTGTTATATTTATATGTATATGTATATGTGCGTATATATATATATGTTAAGTGTGATTGTGGCACCCCTTGACGGCCCCCAATCTGTTAGGGTCATCACAGGTACTTGTCACTCATCCTATTACATACCAGTCTAATGACTTTTTAAAATTGAAATGAAACCACAGTTCATAGGGGTTGATCAATAGAATGCTTTTCCATCTCTATTTTTTTTTAAGGTCCCAGCGCAGTTCATCAGCGGAAGCATAAACGTATCTCACCGATCCTCCCTTCAATAACAATAATGCAATGCACACCCATTACGCACCAAATGAAAAGACAAGGACGAGTCGCTTTTATTTACATTTTTACGATGGACATCTCGGGTCAGTACAGCAAAAGGCCAAGATTTTTAACTATACTTGGCTATACTCAAAAGAGAACTCGACCCCACATCAAACATGTACACCCATCCATTTGCAAGTGCCGGTTATCCCCAAAAGGTGTCAGCTCCCATCAGCTATGCATGCCATCACACCCAACTCGGTGCATCGGGTGGCGGCGGTGGCAACATCCCTAGCATCACTCCACCATGCCTGACATGAACAGACAAAAACTCCTGGATAACCGGGCCATCAGCAAGACCCACATCGTACATCACTAAGACACGGACTCGAACATACACAAGACTAGGTACACTAGTACAGGAATGCTCAGTACACTCCACCTTGACATCAGATGGCAATCCATAATAGGTACCGCACGCAATTGGTAGTAATGTCATCTTTCTAATTTGAAATGTTAATCCCCAAAATGGGTGAGTACAACCACTCAGCAGTAGAGATCCACCAAACTACACAATGCGTCAAACAGCACAATCAAGGTATCATGAATAAAACACATATCATTCGTGCATTCAAGCATACCTCACCTTACAGCCATGCGTATATCACCATGCCATATGTCCATATACCATCATGCACTCATCATCAAGCAGCCATGCATATATCACCATGACATATGTGTATATATCACCATGCACTCATCATCAAGTAGCCATGCATATATCGTCATGTCATATGTGCATATATCACCATGCACTCATCATCAAGCAGCCATGCATATATCACCATGCCATACATGCATATCCATGCACATGATACAATTCTTAATTTTATCTTTCTAGGGACCAATGTTTGCATCCCACAATTTATCGCTCGCATCCAACCTGGCATCGTGAGGAGCCTCCGGCACACACCTCCGGGCATCTCATACCCCAACTAGCATCATGAGGAATCCTCCCGGCACACACCTCCAGGGCTTCTAGCACACACCTCCAAGCATCCTGACACTCCCAGGGCATCCGGCACACACAATTCGGGCATCCTGACACTCCCGAGGCATCGTCGGCTTACACCTCTGACGGTATCATCATCATCATAATTTATATTCACACATGTATCTCAATTTCTACATGGCATTTGATGCAACAATATCAAGGGTCTCAACTAGCTTTTGATGCCATACAACATGCCATATGTCATCACATATGCAGCAAAATCAACCACTCAAGACATCACATCACATGGAGTAATTTTATTATTTTTTCTTTGAAAATACCACATAATTTCGGACAAAAACAGATTTGCACTCCTTTGGTCATAATTCTTGAAAAATTAGTAAAACGCCTTATTAAATTCTAAAAATTTGACATGTTATATACAAGATCCAGGGGAAAATATTCCGTGAAGAACACTACATCAAAAGAGCATCACACAAATCAGTACAATCCACGCATCACAGTCTTTAAAATCTCGGAATATTGCCATACACAGTTTCATTAACAAATTCGGTCAAAATCCTAAATCAGCTCCAAAAATTCTGAAATTTTTATATGTTATAGAAAAGTCATAAAGGTAAATATCTTGTGAAGAAATCGAAACCCAAATCGTCCCAGATTAATAGATATAGACGATTAATTCCCCAGTTCTCGGTATCGTTTTTCCATATTATCTTCTTTCAAAGGAAACTCGTTTCACCAACCTACATATGTCCGTTTCTTCTAAATTTTCAGTATGTTATACCTCAGAATATTACCTATAACTTTGATTAAGGATACATGACCAAATTTTAACTGGATGATTTTATAAAAATCACAGAATCATACTAGGTCGAGGTAGCATTTTCCCAGATCTAGTTTCTTCAAAGGACAACGATTTCACCAAACTATTTTTGTTTATTTCCTCTAAATTTTTTATATGTTTTACCTCAAGAAGTATAATACAACTTTCATTAAGAGATCAAAGCGAGATTCCAACTAAAAAGTCACATGCAGCTCACAAACTCATGAAAGGTCGAACTGATTTTTCCATAAAACAGCATGCTAGGCTAACAAATCTCTCCCCAAAGCTTCGAAATTTCATTACTTCCCCCACAACCGAAGTTCACCATTTTCTACACACATATCACAGCAAGCAAATGGTAGGTTTTAGGACTCTACTTGCCTCAAATCCAAGCACAAAACAGTGACAAAGATGGAGAGCAAGGCGGCGAACGAACGGCGGCGACTAGGCGGCGACGAACGGCCTCCTCCTTCTTCCTCTTCTTCTCTCGCATGCTCACTCTCCCCCTCTCGGTTTCTCTCTCTCTCTCTCTCTCTCTCTCTCTCAGACGATTACTCTCTCTTTCTCTCCCTTTCCTCGCTTAATCCAGCCCCCTCTTCCTCTCTAATTTTCTTCCTTTCAATGATTAACAATCATTGATCTTGCATGCCGGCACCACTTGGCTCCAAGGAAGAAACACTTGGCAATCATCATGCAAAAAGGGGCTTCATCCGGCTGGGCTTGGGCCAGCCTTGGTCGACGGTCCAATGGGGCTTCATGGGCCGGCCTTTTGGCCCACTTTAGGCTCAACACTCTTGGGCCTAAAGTCCCATTAAATGGCCCAAAATTTTCTTAAATAAGTCCATATTTACTTTTAATAATTTACTTTAAATCCCCACTTATATAAATACCAAATTATAATTTCATATGGCCATAAAACTTGAAATCATAAATCAATAAATTCCTACTTATAAAACACATGGCCAATAATAGGATTTTCTTTCCTATCAAATAATTATCCACTAAAAGCTTGGCCATAAATCTTATTGTAAATCATGGATGAAATGACTATAATACAACTTGATGGTACTTCCATCACCTATTCATAGGCCTTAATGTATTTGGAGGTTGCCATGAATTTCGGGATGCCACAGTGATGTTGGTTTTCAAAATTATGGCCCTACTTTTCTATCCGGTTGAATTGTTATTTGAGGATTATTTATCTGCTTCCGTGTGTGCATTAAAATGAATGGGTTAGCGATGCGTCCTGGGACGTCGCTATTTAATCGACCGCAGAGGGATGGGCACGTGCTCGAAGAATCGGGGCATGATAGGAAATCATAAAAATTTTGGGGAAAAATCTTCAGAAATCCTTTTTTCTCTCCCTCTCTGGCTCTCTCTCTCTCTCCTCCCCTCCCCCTCACGTTGCCCCTTACCCCCTAGCAGAGCAGCCCCCTCTATTCCCCTCCTCCTCCTCTTCTTCTTCTTCTTCTTCTTCTTTTCTTCCTTGCCTTGTTCCTTGGCTGCCCCCTCACTTACCAATATCCACCACCATCATCATCCCCATCTCACCACCCTCATCATTTACCATCTCACCACCATCATCATCCTCATCTCACCGCCGTCCACCACCTTCATCATTGCCACCTTGCCACCGTTGTGCCACCCATCTGCTCGTGTCCCTCGCACTATCCATTGTAGCCGTTGCACTGTTGAGCTGCTACCTCCATCTCCACCACCGACTCACCACCACTAAACCCTCTCTTTGTGGCTGTGAGCCTTGAGAGGCTTCGCCGCTGCCATTCAAGTTCCCATTCAAGCCAGGAACGTCGTATCCTCAACGTCGTCACGCTACCATTGTCACTGAAAAACAGTAAGTTAACTTCTTAATCATGGATTATGGTTTTAATTACACTTAAAGGGTAAGTTAATTTAAGGATAATGACGGTTAGTGTTAGTTAATTTTGGTCTAGCCTTAATTATGTTTAAAGATGGTTTAGATTAAATTTAAGTACGATTAGTTTAAGCAATCACGATTAGATTAATTAATTATGGATAGATTAATTAATTCAATTTAGTTTAATTAATCATTATTAGCTTAATTAATCACAATTATACTAATTAATAATAACTTTCTTAATTAATCATCATTATTTTTAATTAATTATAGTTAGATTAATAAATCAATTTTATTTTAATTAATCACAATTAGCCTAATTAACCACGATTAGCTTAATTAATCGCGATTAGTTGAAATTAATGACGGATTAGCTGTTAATTAGAATTTCATGCCTTTTTTTTTTTTTTTTTTTTTTTTTGGGGGATGAGATTGTGTGTAATTCCAATCATTTGAGCTTGTGATGCTATGTTATTGATTGCTCAATTATAGGATTTATTTTCTATTTCCAAAGAAGGTTTTATAGGCAAGAAAATAGAAAATTATGAGGTGTCGGGTTTGCACGCGGAATAAAACAATGGGGTTTTAAAATGAGAGTGTGCAAACTTTGACATATTGATTTTAAATACGTGACCATGTAAGAATATTTTACTGGAATTTTATGTACGAAAATTTGCCAAAGTTTGGTATTTAAATGCAAATTCTGTTGTACTAGGTTAATTACTGGCAAATAAAAATTGGCTTGGTTGATGGTGTACTTGAGTGGTCATTTAATTGAACCCATCACCCAACGGAAGTTTAAGGATGATGCCCAATTTTTATCATATGCCTAGCGAGGGTCTGGATGCCGAGTCGTGGTTGAAACCTGATTAATGCTCCTTTATGGAATGACGTCTAGGCAAGGATTCTGGATGATGGTACTAGACTATGCCGTGCCTAATGGGGCGACACAATGCTTAGTCATGCTGAAAAACTGTCAACTCTTGCATTGGTTGTGGCTTGAGGGGTCGTAATAATTAGAATACATATGTTTGACAGTTTATTGTGGATTGTGTTTTGATTATTATTTATGCTTGGTGCATTGATATTGCGATATTTAGGGTACTAATGTTTAGGGGTGTGTCAAGGCGAGGTAAGTTTGTATATCGTGCGTATTTAGGTTGCCTTTAAGACAAATTTGCATCCTAATCGAGACATAGGCTGTTAACTCGTTGAAATTTTATCTCACCCCATTGTTGATGAGTCTTTTCATATCCTTAGTATGGAGCACCGCCCCGTACGTTTTGGGGTCCCTATGGACTAGGATACCCATGCGACTACGTTTCCTATTCTGAAGACCGACCGTATCCACGAGCTAGTGATCATGACTTTGTGAATAAACGAGAGGCTGGCTATTTGGGTGCCCCACAGGTTCAAGGCGTGGTATATTAGGGAGGTGAATGACGATCGTCCTAGTCCACTTCATGGCTTTGAAGGACCACCTTACAAGAGTGTAGGAAGGCAAGACTAGGATCCCATGGACATTAACATCCCAGATGACACTCTTGACCGCATGTGGGGCCACAGCAACGATATTGTTCTCCTAAGAGGTGGAGAGTGTGATGGCCCAGGTGGCGGTGTGTCCGGGCCTCGGTCATCAGACGTGCATAGGGAGGGGCACATCTCTTGTCCCACATCGTCTATGGAGGGGATTATGGACTAGTTTATAAGGTAATGGGCCCTTTAATTGTATATACTCAATTTGTTATGATAGTATGGTCTACCTTGAGAAGAACAAAACTATGATAACTTAGTGTTCGAAGCGGATAATATGTGTACAATGGAGACTTGGGCCGTTATATCGACAAACTTTGTTTTGAAGAGGGAAGATAAATCATCTGATGGGAAGCTAGGAGTTGGGTAGTCAGGAACTCCCCAGCAATGAACAATTACTGGGCAGACTTTTTTATGAGCAATTAGTTAGTGAAATACTGACAATTTCCTTGAGGAGCCAAATTGCACGAGAGACAATTGTATGGACAGGAACTCAATCCGGACTTTACACGGTTAAAAGTGCTTATAATAAAGAAAGAACTGCTGATACCGAGAACATTAGACCTCAATCATCATCTTCATTTCAGCCACCCAATGAGCTATGGAATAGAATTTGGCAAACGAAATTTGCCCCTCCGCTGAATTCGTAGTTTCGTACATCGTTTTTCTTCTTTTTTTCTCGCCCACCGAACACTCGCCCGGTGGAAAAGCAACCTGACTTGCGCGCACATCCTCATCCTCATTAGTAGATTTTCTTAGGAAAAGTCTTAGCTGACCGTCCTCCATGAAGCGACGGAGGAGCGGTCAGCTAATTAACACATGTTTTCAATGGAAACCGGTTGACGTCAACTAGTTTCCATCCTTTACTCTTTTTTTTTTTTTTTTTTTTTTTTTTGTAATTTTTATCTTTTGTAAAAAAGAAGTAGTGAGAATCCTACTAATAAAAAATTACAAGTAAAAAATGAATGATCAAAGTGATAATTTCTTATATTTGTGCACATAAGACTCAAGGCCATCCTCATAAAACCCTTCAAAATTCCAACACAACCCAAACATTGTTAATTACAAGTAAAAAAATGTTATCACCTACTAAAAAGAAATTGTCAACGTCATTATATAGATCTATTAAATTTAAAAGATGAAAACCACTTGAAATGTTGGCTTCCTCAACCGATTTCATATTTACCCTATTTTTTCTTCTTTTTTTTTTTCCAAGATTTGTATAATTCTTTATTGCAAGCTCAAATTGAGAAACAAATCAAAGTAATAATATCCGCACAATAAGAAACAAATCCTACAATAATATTCAAATAATAAGAAATATATGAAGAATACAGTTGCAACTTTTAAAATAGTAGACATTATTCTTTGGCCAAAGAAAAAGAATATGTAGATACTGTTCCCAAACATAATTAAAAAAAAATCATAATAACTCAAAAAAATAGGAATGTAATTATTCTTTATTGCAACTTCGATTGTTGTACGATTTTGTGGAGAAAGGTTCATTAATCTTTACTTTTCCTATTGCAAGAAAGTAATAATATTCATTATTGTTGAATTTAAGTTTGTATCTATATATTTTAGACATATAATTCTTAATTTTTTTTTGACATCTTGTTCAAATGGATGGAGTTCGTATTAAAAGCAACTTTGCCAATAAAAATAATGGTGGTGATGAAGACAAGATGAACAATGCAACTGAAGATGCTAATCATGAAAGCGTCATGATCTCGGAGAATGAGAGAATCGAGTCTTGCATAGCTATGGAGTTTAATTCTTATGATGAGGCTTATGCATTTTATAACAATTATGCTAAAGAAGTGAAATTTGGCATTAGAGTGTTAAACTCGTACAAAAGAAAAGGCAGCAAGGAAAAACGTGGTGAAGTACTTTGTTGCAGCCATCAAGGGTACAAGATCGAAAAGGAGTTGGTTAAGTCAAGACCAGGAAAAAGATACGATTGTCTAGCAATGGTTAGATTACATCTAGATGGACGTCATAAGTGGGAAATAACAAAAGTTGTACTTGATCATAATCATTTTACAACTCCTCAAAGTGCTAGATTCTTTACATTGCACAGGAGTATTGACTCTAGAAAAAAAAGAAAAATCAAGTTGCACTGTGATGCGGGGATTAGAACAAATAAATCATTTCAAGTGCTGGTTGTTGAAGAAGGAGGATATGAGAACTTAAATGTTGAAGAAAAAGATGTTAGGAATCATGTTACAAAGCACAGAAGGTTGGGATTGCAAGAAGGAGATGGGCAAGCACTTTTCAATTATTTTTCAATCTTGCGGTTGAAAATTTTCAATTTTTATTATGTTCTTGATTTGGATGATGAGTAGAGACTACATAATGTTTTTTGGGTGGATGCATGATCGGGATATGTGTATAGATATTTTGGAGATGTGGTCACATTTGATGCCACTTATTGGATAAATAATATGACATGCCTTTTGCTCCATTTACTGGTGTCAACCATCCTGGTCAATTATTATTATTTTCATGTGGTTTGCTTGCAGATGAGACAACAAACTCTTTCATTTGGTTGTTTAAGGGTTGGCTCAATTGCATGTCAGGGAACGCCCCCCCCCCCCAAGCTATTATTACTGACTAGTGCAAAGCAATGTAGAATGCAATTTCTGAAGTTTTTCAGTTTGCTCGCCATCGCCTTTGTTTATGATATATAATGCAAAAATTGCCACAAAAATTAGGGGGTCATCTTCAATATAAGGGTATAAAGTTAGCAATAAAAAGAGCAGTTTACAACTCACTATATGTGAGTGATTTTGAGATTACTTGGAAGGAGCTGATCGATGCACATGGACTCCACGATAATGACTAGCTTCAAACATTGTATGAGGAGCGGGAAAAATGGGTGCCAATATATTTGAAAAATACCTTTTTTTGTAGGCATGTCAACTACTCAAATAAGTGAGACTATGAATGCTTTTTTTTGATGAATATATACATAAACAAACATGTTTGAGTGATTTTGTCTCTAAATATGAGCTTGCACTCAAGGATAAGTATAAAAAAGAAGCTCGTGCTGATTTTCATTCCCAACAATCAGAACTTTGGTTGAAAACGAAGTGTTATTATGTGAAGCAACTCTCCCCCATGTATACCCATATCATCTTTAAAACGTTTCAAGTTGAAGTTGAGATGATATTGTAGTGCTTTAACGTTACTCAAGTGCACACAATTGGAGTAGCATCAACTTTCAGTGTAAAAGAGCGTCTAGGTAATCATGATAATGGAAATTTCAAAATTGTTGAATTTGAGGTTTTGTATTGTAGCATGGGAATTGAAGTTCACTGCATTCGAAGGATGTTTGCTTTCAAGGGTTATCTTTGCAAACATGCACTATGGGTGCGTTTGTTTCACGGAATACATTTTCGGGGAAATAATTTTCCTCATTTTCCGGCATTTGGGTCGCTTAGGAAAATGAGTCAACGGAAAACATTTTCTTAGTCAAGGGAAAATGTTTTCCTAGCAAAGCTTAAATTCAGGCTAATGATTTCCCCTTTGAAAGGACTGAAAATGTTTTCCGAATCTACCAAAGTTTAGATTTGATGCTTGGTTTACAAACAATTATTCTTATAAAAATATATTTTTAAAAAATGGAATTTGAATTTTTTTATTTTTTGAAAAAATTAAAATTTGGAAAAAAAATTTAAAAATAAAAATAAAAATTTCGAATTTGCTTCTTTTCCTTTTCTTTTATTCCTTTTCTTTTTTTCCTTCTTCACCCGTCACAGGCCACAAGGACGGCCGGTGAGCTATGGTCTCACTAGATCAAGCGATCTCATGGCCTTCAACAACAAGGCTTGAGCTTGCCTGAGGCCGATGAGCCTCAAGCCTCATTAAATCGGGTGAGCTCGTGGCCTCCAGCGATGAGGCTCAAGCCTCGCCAGATTGGGTGAGCTCGCCGCCTCTAGCGATAGCTGGAGCTCACCCTTTGTAAGCTAGCCAAGAACGAACCGCCAAAGGAAGCAGAAGGGATGGTGTGAGGAAACTGAGGAGTGAAGGACAAGAAGAAGGAAAAAGAGAAAAAGAAAATAATAGAAAATAAAAGTAAATAAAAAACAACAATATTAAAAATTTGAAGTTTTTCAAATTAAAAATTCATTTTTTTTCCTGTGATGAAGTGTGAAATTATTTTTTAATGAGATCCAAACGGTAGAAAACATTTTCATTTATACATCGCCAAACAAAGGAAAACAAACCGTATTCTTGGAAAATGCTTTCTCGAAAAGTATTTTCCTGTATCATTGAGTTTTCCGTGAAACAAACGTACCCTTAGTATCACTTTAGCATAAAGCAATTATCTACAGTGCATGTTTAAGGAAATGCCATGGCCGGTACATATCTAGATGAAGAATAAATTTCCCCCAACTTGTATGGATATGGGTGGCTACTACTAGGGCTTATCTTGACGAGATGGGGGACTTGTACGACCTTACCCCATACCAAATCGCCCCAAGAGATGGCAAACAAGGCTTGCAAGATGAGGGCAAGGGTTTTGGTGAATACAACCTGATCAATAATAACTGTAAACGTTTTGCCTTGTTTTGCCAGACCAATGTTCGGGCAAGCGCACAGACAGCATTGGTCAGTGCTTGTGAGCGGAAGATCAATGAAGTTGGAAAATGGGCCACTGCAGATGAATCGGGTTCAAGTGACCCTAAAATCACACTAATCTTGCCTTCCCTATATGTTTCTTTACTAGCAATAGTTATTGTCTGTCCTCGAGAAGTGAAAGGAATAACGCTTTAGTTTTTCATATCCAATCTTGGAGTGGAATGGACGGCGAGAGACATGCACACGTGCACAGAGGCAGAATTTCTCACATTCCCGTTAACTCACTTTGGTGCATATACGAGATGCATTTTTTTTTTCATGTTGGTCCATTTCGGAAAAACAGGACAACGGTGAAAACACACTAGACCATCAGAACAAGTTTCTTCCAAAAGTACCCAAACTTTTTAGCTTAGCAGTGATCTCTTCGTCTCTCTTGGTAATATTGTCATTAATTTTGTATTTTCCTGTTTTGGGCAACATTGTCATTTACTTCTCTTAGTATATTCACATTCACACAGGCCGCCGCAACATCAGGGTTCCAATTATCAAACATGAAACGATGCCCAATCCTTCGCCGCGTTCAACGATGTTGGGTGCCTTCTTTCTGAGTAGCAACAATGATGGGATACGTAGGCCTTCACGAGAATTTTTTTTATATATATATTTATTTTTGGACAGCTTTGGAGGCTTTCCTTTCGCTAGGACTGGACGAGGAATGTCTTTCTCCGTAGGAGTATTATATAGGAAAGTCGCAGGTGGGGATGGGATTGTTAATGATGAGAACCTTTCGAAATCAGATCCTGACCACCCATATTCAATAAGGAAAAAAATATTAAATGTTTTAAATTTATTTTACCTTTGCAATTCAATCATAAATATTTTTACATTTTGCCAACTGAGTCCATCAGACAGAACTTAGTCGAAAATTACTATGGTGGACATCAGTTGTCCTGCATGACACCTAGAGGTGTTAAATGGGTCCACAAACCCATTTATAGATCCATCTTTACTTAAATGGGTCGTTAATGGGTCAGGCTTATTTCTCAAGGCACTCGTTAGTGGGTTTTAAAAATAGAAGGACTAAATTACGTGGGTCTTAAATGGGTCTATTTTGTACCCATTTAAGACCCATTCCCCAACCCATTGAAGATGAACCAGTAGGCACTAGGCAGTAACCCACGATTCCTTTTTGCTTTCGATTCGTCGCTAGTGCACCACCTCCATCGCCAGTCGCCGCTCACCACCGCCGATCATACCCTCGTCGCCGCTCGCCGTGGCTCATTGTCGCCTTGTCGCTGCTCGCCGCCGCCCATCATCGCCTTGTCGCCATGATCAGTCTCGCGGATCAGCTGGACTAAAACCCTAAAAGTAGCACTTGTCTGCTCGTCGCGAATAGCTCGCAGAACCATCGTCGGCGGACAGAGCCGCTTGGTTCAGGTAATCCGTCTGAACACGCATTTGTGGATTTCATTTATAGTTTGTTATTGTCAATCCTGTTCCATGTTGAGCTGTCGTCGTTGAAGAGGGTGTGCGGGTATATAGATATTCTTGATCGCAGTCTGCCTCGTGGGTTTATGACTAGGGAGCGTTTAACTGAAATGATATTTGGGTTTTACGGGAATCTGGATTTGGAACAGAGCACAGTTTAAGAGCATTGCTAATTAGCTAACCTTTGTGCTTATGTTTTATGGACATTGTGTTTCATGGTCGGTATGGTAGCAAGAGAAGATGGGTTTGTTGGGTAGGAGGACAAAATGATGCTGCCCACGTTTTGCCCAATTTTATTTAGATAATCTCGAGGTAGCCTTAGCGAGCAATGCTTAGAGATATTGAGCGCTTCTGACTTGGCTTCCATGAGTTTTGGTGTTGGACAACCATTTGTTATTTTAATGATTTGAACTTTTTTTCATCTCATTCTTTTTGTCTGCTCATATGATTTAATACACTTGTCTTCATAATGATGTATTCTTGGTATTACTTTGTGGTGCTACAACTTCTAATCAAAGTTGATGCTTTTCCTTTTCAGGTTCTAGACTTGTTGTTGGGTCATAATGACTCTAAATTTGTTGTTTCTTAACTGCACACTAGATTATATTTCTCAGTTGTGGTGCCTATTGGCTGTGCTCCCTTTACTGGTTGAGCTCAATCAGGATAGCTCCAGTATTGACAAATGGAGTTTTTTTTTTTTTTTTTTTTTTTGTAAGTTTGTTAGGGTGATCTACTATCAGCTCAAGTATGGACTTCAAAAGGACTCTGCAGACAATAGGAGTACAGAGCAGGGAACCTCAGCACTATTGGATGATTCGTGGTTTTCTACCGATAGCTTTTTGCATCAACTTTGCAAGGTAATGGGATAAGGTGATAATCATCATGTAGTTTTAGCTACTTTTCCATGTTGTGTTTAAATATATTATATCTACAATTGTATTGAGTCTGTAAATTCATGTTGACTCCTTATGGGTTCATGAGACTGAGCTGTCTTATCAGTTGTCTTCTGACTAAATTGAGTCATTTGTTAATCCAAATTCATGTTTAAAACTTGTGACATCTTATTTTGTTTCCTAAATTCAGGATTTCTTTTCATTGGTGCTAGTTGCCCCAGTTGTTGATGGAGAACTTCTATCTTGGGTTGGTTTTCGAGCCTTGGCGTTATCTGCCATTTGCCATTGCACTTCTAATGACGATAGACAAGAATTGCAGTTTCTTTTAAAATGCAATGAAATGATATTATTGTTGTGGAGATGACCTGGTGATAAATTTTCAATTACGTCTGATTTAATTGCTTCTTCTCCTGCTTCTCATGGGAGTTGAACCATCGAACTTGCTTTAGCTATTTACAGTGGTAACTTTGCCCTAACTATAATTACACATTTCTCTGTGGCCTTGGGGAGAAGCGCGTTGAAAGAAACTTGTTGAGTTTTGTGCGTCCTATCTAGCAGCTGTAGATCTCAATTTGCATATTTGCTAGTCACTTACCCTTATTTAAATGGATATAAAGTAATTACTTAGAGTGGGTTGGGTCGGGTATGGGTCGGGTATAGGTCGAAATATTTACATTAAGCATAGTCATAAATGGGTTAATGGGTCAATTTGGGTCGGAACATTAATGACCAAACCCAAACCCAAACCCGACCCGACCCACCGCCGGCACTAATGTAGGTATTTTTAATAGTTTTAGAATTTTTATTTTTTCCTTACTTTTTTTTTAGAGTGATGGTGCATCGGCTAGACCTCAACGCCCTCACCTAGCGTAGATCTAGCACTCCCCTCACCTAGCGTAGATCTGGCGAGTGCCACCATGCCCTCACTAGCCATAGTGAGGGCCCATGAGCCCTCACCTAGTGATCGGCAAGAGGGTGCAAGAGCGTTGGGGCCCTCGCCCAAAGTCAACAACGGCTACAATGTCCTAACCCATGCCTAGCAAGGGCATATTGGCCATCTGCAAATAAAAAGTAGAGTAAAGAAACGAAAGAAAAAGATAAAAAGAAATCATAAAAAATTTAAAATATTATTAAAATACTATTAAAAAATATTCACCTAAGTGCCGACGATGTCATATAAGACAATCGGATTTCCGATCAAAATTAGCCTTAAAAATTCAGTTGGCTTATGAATATGTTTAAAACTAAATTGGTACAATGACACAAATGCAATAAGTTTATAACTTTTTAAATGCTTTTTCCATACTTAATAATGTTTGGTTCCATCAAGATATCTTTTGTAGTTATAGTTTTTATGCCCAAGGTTTGAGTGTTTGGAGTCCCTAGCATGCATATGGTTCTATAATATCAACCAAAAAAGATATGGTTCAATAATAATTTCCTAAATCCTTTTATACGTTGATGTCATTTACATTTTTGTTAAAATATGTCTCGAGTTTAAGCCCGAAGCGAAAAGTTGAAAAAAAAAAAGGCTATGAAGGAAGCAGCATCCAACTCTGCTGCTTGGAACCAAAGAGGAAAGTCAATCTTTCTTTCATGTTGACCGAATCTTGGATTATTCGGTTTCTTCCATGCACGCAACTCTCTAGCGGTTATATATACACATATAACTTTTGCTCGTGGGACTCTCTTCAGCGAAGCCACATCTTGAAGCGCCATGTGAGTGCTTGGTGTTCCACCGTTGTTGATGCAAGCAAACTTGAAGCACCAAATATCGAGTGCTTGAAAGTGGGCTTGTTGTTTTTCATTCGTGCAATTACATCCAAGAAGTTTAGTATTTGTAGTCAATTAAATCTTGAGGTAAGATTTGCATGTAATTCTTTCAAGAGATTGAGAGATTATTTTGAGGAATTTCGGGGCTAAACAATGCGTGCGTTATTGGGTGTAATTGGGGCTTGGAAAACATCGAGAGAGTGTTTGAGTGACTTGAGTATCGCTTGATCTATAGTGAAATTCGCTGCTGCTCTCCCCGTGGACGTAGGTCTTTATGATTGAACCACATAAATCTGGTGTCCGATTTATTTTCTTCTTCCGTCTATATTTTGTTAGATCGCCGCCCTATCGCAACAAGTGGTATCAGAGCTAGGTTCGGCTAAGTTGAAGCGAATCGATGGTGACAGAAGAAGTAAAAGTGAGAATGAACAAATTTGATGGGAATGATTTTAGTTTCTGGAAGATGGAGATTGAAGATTATTTTTACCAGATGAATCTGCACTTGCCTTTATATGGGGAGAAACCAGAGACGATGAAGCAAGCTGATTGAGATTTGCTGGATAGACAAGCTATGGGTGTTATTCGGCTGACGTTGGCTCGTAACGTCGAGTTTAACATCTTGAAGGAGAAGACCACTACTAATTTGATGCAAGCCCTGTCTCATATATATGAGAAGCCCTCTGCGATCAACAAAGTCTGTTTGATGCGACGTCTGTTTAATTTGAAGATGAGTGAAGGTGCGTCAGTTGCAGATCATATCAATGAATATAATGTGATTGTTAGTCAATTAAGTTCAGTTGAGATTGTTTTTGAAGATGAGGTATATGCTTTGATTCTACTATCCTCATTGCCTAATAGTTGGAATATTACTATTACTGCTGTTAGTAATTACTCTAGGTCAACAAGTTTGACGTTTGATGGGGTTCGAGATTTAATTCTGAGTGAGGACATTCGTAGAAGAGAATCTGGCGAACCTGTATCTGCTTCTTTAGTGGGTGAAAATAGATGAAGATCTAGAAGACGTGTGGGTAATGGTAGTAATAATATGAACTGACGCAGTCAATTTAGGACTGCTAATATTGTCTGTTGGAGCTGTGGCAAGAGGGGGCATCTTAGAAGGGATTGCCTTAAGTTAAAGAATGAGAAGGGTAAGGGAATTATAGTTGATTCTACAGTTAATGTTGCAGCAGTTGCAGATAATGTCGATTATGTCTCGTCTGTCACTAATGATTCATCGTTTGATGGATGGATTATAGATTCTGGTTGTTCTTTTCATGTCACACCAAATAGAAACTGGTTTATCACTTATCAATACACGGGTAGTGGTAAAATCCAGTTAGGGAACAACGCTAAGTGCGATGTTGTGGGTGTTGGTGATGTTAAAATCATAATGCATGATGGAATTGTGAGGATATTGACTGGAGTAAGACACGTTCCAGAATTGAAAAAAGAACTTAATTTCCTTGGGTGCCCTAAATTCAGCTGGTTATAGGTATTCTTCAAAAGGTGGAGTTCTGAAGGTTGTTCGAGGTGCCCTGGTGATAATGAAAAGAACCAAGCATGGAGGTTTGTATAAACTTCAAGGTGAGACAGTGACAAATTTCACTGCAGAGACGTCGGATGCATCTGTTCGAGAGTCTTTTGATTGCTCGAAGAAGACCTGGAGGTTTGTGCCAATGCACAAGTTTGATACTGATGTCAGGATCTCGCGGTCAAGAGCTTTGATTGAGATGGAGACTAGTAAGTCGATCAAGCATGTGCGGACTGATAATAGCATGGAGTTTTGCTCAAAGCTGGCAAATAAATTTTGCATGAAAGAGGGCATAGTGAAACACCGCACTAGTACTAGTAAATCACAACAATTTGCAGAATTGATGAGCATAACATTATTAGAGATGACCCGAAAAATTATCTCTAGTGTTGGTATTGCTAGGAGAATTCTAGTTGATGTGCTTAGTACGATGAGCTGCCTGGTGAATAGGTCCCCATCGACTGCGATTGGATATCAGAATCCTGAAGAAGTGTGGTCAGGTAACGTTACTGATTATTCTATTATTAGAATGTTTGGTTGCCCATGTTATTTTCAAGTGAGTGATGGTAAGCTTGATTGGAGGGTAAGGTGCATATTCCATGGCTATGCACAAGGTGAGCGGGGCGATCGGTTGTGGTGTCCAGTTATAAATTCACTTGTTGACAACAGAGAAGTTACCATTGATGAGTCTCCGATACTTCTGGTTAGGATTGTTTGTGACAGTGTTAATATGGATCTGGACGATGTTTAGCTTGAGGTGGAGTTGTGACCAGAAACTCCTGAGGTAGTGAGTACAGGTACTAGCAAAGTAATCGATACAGATGGTTCTCATAGCGAGGTGGAGCCTATAGAGCCAATGGTTGCTGTAATCGCTGATATTGACAAGGTACGTATTCAATATCCTAACAGATATGGATGCAATAATGGTTTTGCTTTATTTACGGTTAAGGAGGTTGCTTCGAAAAATCCTTGTGGAGCAGTTAAAGGTGCATGTGGAGTTGGTATTCTGATGAGGTCCTCGGTTATGGCAAAGTTCAAGCGAGGCTTGGACTTGGATAATATCTATGGTAATTGAGCCCATCGAGGGCTACAGGAAAGTAGCAGCGGAATTTGAATTTTTTACGAAGCGATTATAATTTCACTCAAACGTCGAGCCAAGGTGGAGATTGTTAAAATATATCTTGAGTTTAAGCCCGAAGCGAAAAGTTGAAATAAAAAAAAGGCTACGAAGGAAGCAGCATCCAACTCTGCTGCTTGGAACCAAAGAGGAAAGTCAATCTTTCTTTCATATTGACCAAATCTTGGATTATTCGGTTTCTTCCATGCATGCAATTCTCTGGCGGTTATATATATATATAACTTTTGCTCGTGGGACTCTCATTAGCGAAGCCACATCTTGAAGCGCCGCATGAGTGCTTGGTGTTCCGCCGTTGTTGATGCAAGCAAACTTGAAGCACCAAATATCGAGTGCTTGAAAGTGGGCTTGTTGTTTTTCATTTGTGCAATTACATCCAAGAAGTTTAGTGTTTGTAGTCGATTAAATCTTGAGGTATGATTTGCGTATAATTCCTTCGTGAGATTGAGAGATTATTTTGAGGAATTTCGGGGCTAAACACTGCGTGCATTATTGGGTGTAATTAGGGCTTGGGAAAAATCGAGAGAGTGTTTGAGTGACTTGAGTGTGTAATCTCTTTGTATCGCTTGATTTATAGTGAAATTCGTTGCTGCTTTTCCCGTGGACATAGGTCTTTACGACTGAACCACGTAAATCTGATGTCCGATTTATTTTCTTCTTCTGTTTATATTTTGTTCGATCGCTCGCCTTATTGCAACAAGTGATGGCCGGTATAGGCTCCCTTTTATTTGGTTAACCTACAGGAGCAGCCAAACACGAACTTGAAGTGAAAGGTTTATGATATGGTGGTGGCTAAGGCCAAATTGTGAACATCATGCATGGACGGGCTAGTCCAACCGGGCCAACATGCAAATCCAAATGGCGGAGCTAGTTCACTCATAAGTTCTTTATTGGACCCATGGACATGACACTTGCCAATTCATGCTGAAGTGAGATGTGCAGTACTCAACAGACACCCAAAAGTGCTACAACAATTCTCATCAGATCCATATGCATGAGGAGTTATTGCCTCTACAGCTCAACTGTCTTCCTTTATGCGATAACCAGCTCTCTTTGCCCTACGAAGTTACGATATCTAATGCTTTGCGTCAATAGTATCGCATTATTGTGCAAAGCAATTATTGGCAAAGCGTGTTAAGAACTGCCGGGCCGTATAAATATCGAGAAAATGTGTACAGTGTTTCTCCAAGAATTCGACAGTTCCCTGTCTAGATGGCTCGGCAACATCCAAACCATTCACCACATGGACGGTGGGGATTCTCTATATTCGCTGAACCTTTCCTCTGATTGATCCCACTTGGCAAACTTTCTCAGCCATGACCGCTCATCATTTGAATAATACAACCTTGAAGCTACAATCATCGCTCTTCACATACGAATGACCTGTTCAACCAGAACAATGTCATACTCTAACATGAGTTCACTAAACACAGCTACAGGCATTGTCAAACTAAACCCAATACTCAATATTCTTGGCAAGGATCAGCCCAATCAATTCACCAAGCCCTTTATATTACACGTGGCAATGTACCTAGGCACAACATTGCCATTAGTTCCAATAACCTGTGTTTGTCACATGTGACCAATCTTCATTTGGACTCTTTCTTGCCTACTCAAAACCTATGAAATCCCTATATTTATTAAACTTGTTAAATTAACGATCCATTATTGAAAATCTACTCTAGTCCAAAGAGCAAAATGACTAGCTTTTTAAGGAAAAATTGAAATATGTGAACTGAATATTTCGTAAGGAGTTGTGTCCTAAAAATTTGAAACTTGACAACCACATATGCATATAAGGTTTTGTGCATAATATCGATTCACACTTAATTGGCTATCCAGGACATTTCGCGACTTTTTGTCGAAGCGGCATTTGTTGAGTGCGTGAAAAGAATTGTCAAGAGCTTTGTGACCGGAGAATCAAGGATGGCAGAAGATGTGGGACACCATTATTGTTTTAGTGATTTCCCGATAATGGCAGACGTTATTATTTTTCGTAGTACAGAAAGTCAGCCATATTGATACTCTCTGGTTGAGAAAAACCCTAGAAACTATCAAACCATAAGCCAAATATTAGTTGGGTTCACTCCTATGTGGAGGAGGCCCAATGAGTTGCAAGCCCAAAAAGGGCTTGAGCCCATACGATAAGTTATATGAGGAAATAGAGTTTCTAACTATCTATATAAAGTGATAGCCACAAAAGGAAATAATAACAAAAGAAAAAGAGAAAGCAGAAAATCTGGGATTTTAAGCAATATCTGATTTACATTAAGCTAGTGTCGGAGGTCGATTCGTGGTTTGATTGAGCTGAAATTTTGTTAGCATGTTCGTGGCATTATTTTATCGAATCTGAATGGTTTGATTTTTGTTTGAAGCTCCCCACATTAGGTTTTTTATGGATTAATCAAAACCTGCATTTTTGGTCAGATTTATCCTTGATCTCTTATGAAATTCATGTGTATTGCCAAGAATTATGTTCTTGAGGTATTTGCTACTATGTTTTTTTAGTATTTGCTAGAGAAGAACATTGTTCACTCAATTTCGTTGATAGTAAAGAATTTTGGGTGGACTCCGGTCTTGTGGTTTTTGATCTCCTCACATCGAGGAGATTTTCCATGTAAAAAATCGTCTTGTGTTTGTGTGATTGGTATTTATTTTACTCTACTATATTAATTCTTATAAGGTTTATACAAGAGGGAAAGATTATTTTATTCCGCTGCGTTGATTCGATATTATTTGAATTATTAATTTGTTCTCCCATCAGAGTGGTATCGGAGCTTCTGGTTATTGCTTGATTTTTTTGCCTCATGTTAAACAGTGGAAACGAATCCCAGTATAATGGTTACTCTGAATGGTTCGAATTATCATATTTGGAAAGGGAAGATGGAAGAACTTTTATATGTGAAAGATTTTTATTTGCCCGTATTTGCCAAGGAGAAACCAAAGAATAAAACTGATGCTGAATGGTCAATATTTCATCGTCAAGTGTGTGGTTATATTAGGCAGTGGATGGATGATAATGTTTTGAACCATATTATTGAGAAAACACATGCACATAGTTTATGGGATAAGCTCGAACAGTTATATGCTTGAAAGACTGGAAATAATAAATTATTTTTGATAAAACATATGATGGCTCTGAGATATGAAGATGGTACTCGTTTGACTAATAATTTAAATTCTTTTCAAGGAATTATAAATCAGTTGGCTACGATGGGAATCAAGTTTGATGATGAGATACAAGTACTATGGTTGCTTGGTACTTTGCCGAACTCTTGGGAGACGTTCCGAACATCTTTATCTAATTATGCCCCATATGGTACAATTATCATGGATTTGACCAAGAGTAGTATTTTGAATGAAGAGATAAGAAGGAAGACACAAGGATCGTTCTCTTCACATTTTGATGCTTTGGTTGTTGAGAAAAGAGGAAGAACTGAGTCTCGAGGTCCAAGAAATAGAGATAAAAGTCGAGATAAAAGCAGGGGTAAGTATAATAAATTTGCTAATGTTGAATGCCATTATTGTCATCAGAAGGGACATATTTAGAGGTTTTGTCACCAGTTAAAAAGGGAGAAACAAAAGGAGAAAGGTAAAGAGAAGAAAAACGATAATGACAGTGATGACAATTGTGTCGCTGTACTTAAATAAGACTTTCTCATTATTTTTTATGATGATGTGGTGAATTTTGTATCTCATGAGACCAATTGGGTAATTGATAGTGGTGCATCGGTTCATGCTACGTCTCGTAGGGATTTCTTTACATCATACAGGTCAGGTGACTTCGGATCTGTGAAGATGGGAAACAATGGACTAGCTCAAGCTGTAGGCATCGGTGATGTATGCTTAAAAACCAGCAATGGCACAAGGTTAGTATTGAATAATGTTAAACATATACCCGATATCCATTTGAATTTGATTTCTACAAGCAAGTTGAATGATGAGGGGTATTGCAGAACCTTCGGTAATGGTCAATGGAAGTTCACCAAAGGTTCTCTTATTGTGGCTGGAGGTGAAAAATATTCTTCGTTGTATATTATGTAGACAAAGTTGTCCATAGACAAAATTAATGCAGTAGATAGCGAAGATGCTGCTGAATTATGGCATAAGAGGCTCAGTCACATCAGTGAGAAAGATTTGTCAATATTGGCCAAGAAGAAACTTCTTTCAAGATTGAAAAGTTTGGTGCTAAAGAAGTGTGCTCATTGTTTAGCAGGAAAACAAAATAGAGTTGCATTTAAAAGCTCCCATCCTTCAAGAAAGTCGGGTATATTGGATTTAATGCATTCTGATGTTTGCGGTCCTATAAAAACAAAATTACTTGGTGGCTCTCTTTATTTTGTTACATTCATAGATGACTTTTCAAGGAAAATTAGGATTTATACCTTGAAAACTAAAGATCAAGTGTTAGATACTTTTAAGTAATTTCAGGCTTTAGTTGAGAGACAGACTGAAAAGAAATTGAAATGCATCAGAACTAATAACGGGGGAGAGTATATTGGACATTTTAATAAATATTGCAGACAACAAGGTATTCAACATCAAAAGACACCTTCCAAGACGCCTCAATTAAATGGCTTAATTGAGAGAATGAACAGAACACTAGTTGAAAGGGTAAGATCCTTACTTTCACAGTCAAAGCTATTTGGATTCTTTTGGGGTGAGGCTTTAAGTACAGTTGTGCATGTATTAAATCTTACTCTATACATTTCTTTAGAGTTTGATGTTCCTAATAGAGTTTGAACATACAAAGATGTTTCTTATGATTATTTGCGTGTCTTTGGGTGCAAAGCATTTGTGCATATTCCCAAAGATGAGAGGTCTAAACTTGATGTGAAAACACAAAAGTGTATATTTATCGGTTATGGACAGGATATACTTGGTTACAAATTTTATGATCCGGTTGAAAAGAAAATTATAAGAAGTAGAGAAGTTGTGTTTATGGAAGATCAAACAATAGAGGATATTGAGAAAGTAGAGATGATTTTAGTACCACAGGTTAGTGATAATTTGGTTGAATTGGATCTAGTTCCTCTTACAAATATTCCTACACAAGTTGATGAAGAGCAGTAGGAAGTCAATGTTCCAAATAATGCACATGTTCATGAACATGTTGAAATAGATAATAATATTCTTGAACCAGAGGCTCAATTAGATGTTCCACTGGATGTTCCATTGGATGTTCTAGTCTGGAGATCTATTAGAGACCGACAACCTTCCACCAGATATTCTGAAGATGAGTATGTATTATTGATTGATGCAGGAGAACTAGAGTGCTATGCAGAAACAATAGAAGATGAGTATAAAAGTAATTGGTTTGATGCTATGCGAGATGAGATGCAGTCACTTTATGATAATCATACTTTTGAGTTGGTGAAGTTACCTAAAGGTAAAAGAGCTTTGAAGAACAAGTGGGTATATAGGTTGAAGCAAGATGAACATATTTCATAACCATAGTACAAAGCTAGATCGGTTGTTAAGGGATTCGGTCAGAGAAAGGGTATTGATTTTGATGATATTTTCTCCAATAGTGAAATGTCTTTTATTTGTGTGGTACTAGGCTTGGTAGCAAGCCTAGATTTGGAAATTGAGCAAATGGATGTCAAAACAGCCTTCCCACATGGTGACTTGGAGGAAGAGATATACATGGAACAACCTGAGGGTTTTAAAGTGAAAGGAAAAGATGATTATGTGTGCAAATTGAAGAAAAATCTCTATAGCCTAAAACAAGCACCTAGACAGTGGTACAAAAAGTTTGCATCAGTTATGATAGAATAGAGCTATAAGAAGACTTCCTCGGATAATTGTGTGTTTGTCCAAAAATTTTCTGATGATGACTTTATTATTCTCTTGCTTTATGTTGATGATATGCTGATTGTTGGCAGGAATGCTTCAGAATTGAGTTATTGAAGAAACAATTGAGCAAGTCTTTTGCCATAAAGACTTCGGCTCGGCGAAGTAGATTCTTGGCATTAGAATTATCCAAGATAGAGATGCTAAGAAGTTGTTTTTGTCGCAAGAGATATATATATATATATATATATATATATATATATATATATATATATATATATAGAAGATCCTTTAGAAATTTTACATGGACAAGACTAAAGTGGTTAGTACTCCTCTTGCTGCCCATTTTAAGTTAAATATGAAGCAAAGTCCTATGACTGATAAAGAGAAGAAAGATATGGAAAGTCTTCCATATGCTTTAGCTGTAGGAAACTTAATGTATGTAATGGTATGTACGTGCCCGGACTTGACGCACGCAGTTGGCGTTGTTAGTCGTTGTTTGTCAAATTCAGGCAGAGAGCACTGAAATGCAGTGAAGTGGATTATGAGGTATCTTTGGGGAACTTCAAATTTGAAACTCAGTTTCGAGACCAGAAAACTTGAGTTAGTTGGATACACAGATTCTGACTTGACAGGAGATATTGATACTCGTAAATCTACTTCTGGTTATTTGATTTCTTTTGCGAGTGGAGCTGTGTCATAGAAGTCAAGATTGCAGAAGTGTGTTGCACTTTCTACAACCAAAGCAGAATTTATTGTAGCGACTGAAAATAGTAAAGAGATGTTATGGATGAAGAAGTTCTTAGAAGAACTTGGGTTCAAGCAAAAGAGGTATGTGTTATTTTGTGATAATCAAAGCGCAATTCATTTTGGTAAGAATTCATCTTTTCATTTTATATCGAAACATATTGATGTTAGATATCATTGGATAAGGGATGTTTTAGATGGAAAGTTGTTGGCACTTGAGAAAATTTATACAGATCATAATGGTTATGATATGATGATGAAGATTCTACTAAGAGAGAAGCTTGAATATTGTCAATTGATAGCAGGGATGGTGAATCCCTCCACATTGTCATGAGGGGGAGATTTGTTAGCTGGGTTCACTCCAATGTGGAGGAGGCCCAATGAGTTACAAGCCCAAAAATGGTTTGAGCCCATATGATAAGTTATATGAGGAAATAGAGTTTCTCACTATCTATATAAAGTGATAGCTGCAAAAAGAAATAGTAACAAGAGAAAAAGAAAAAAGGAGAAAATCTGGGATTTGGACAATATTCGATTTACATCAAGTTAGCATCGGAGGTCGATTCGTAGTCCAATTGAGCTGAAATTTTGTTAGCATGTTTGTGGCGCAATTTTATTGAATATGAATAGTTTGATTTTCGTTTGAAACTCCCTACATAAGGTTTTTTGTGGATTGATCAAAACCTCCGTTTTTGGTCAAATTTATCATTGATCTCTTGTGAAATTCATGTGTATTGCCAAGAATTATGTTCTTGAGGTGTTTGTTGCTATGTACCTCTAGTATTTGTTAGAGAAGAACATTGTTCAACCAATTTCGTTGTAAGTGAAGAATTTCGGGTGGACTCCGGTCCCGTGGTTTTTGATCTCCTCACATTGAGGAGATTTTCCACGTAAAAAATGGTCTTGTGTTCGCGTGATTGGTATTTATTTTACTCTACTATATCGACCTATTAGATTTACACAAGAGGGGAGATTATTTTATTCGGCTACGTTGATTCGATATTATTTGAATTATTACTGTTCTCCCATCACCAAATATAGAAATGGGAAGGTCAGTACATATAATCAAGATCATTCCCATGTATGGAGCCTTCCAAAACAGACATAAAATCGCAGTCCCACAAGATGATAAAGTGAAGAAAGTGTTCAATATAAAAATCTCAATCGGAGAATCTTTTGATATGAAGTGGCCATTTACATTTTGATGATCCTGATTGTTTATTGAGCATCATCACTAAATAGCCGCGCCCGCCATTTGTCATGGTCGCAGGGAAGATGTAGCTCTCCGTTTGAGGTATGAAATTAAGCAACAAAAGGGGAAAAGTTCATGAGAGTGGCTGAACAATTAAGCGCTTGATTTGGAAATAACAGGCATTATGTTTAATAACCAAATCTCCCACTTTGAGTAACCTATGTTTATCGTGCATATGTGGATTATTAGTTGATTTGAAAGATTTTGATATCTTATAAGAAAAAGGACGATGATATCATAAATACCTAAACTTTTGCTCAATTTAATCAAGTGAGAAATTAAGTATCTCAACATTTTAAATTGGGCTAAACAAGGTGCTTCCATTAAGTGAGGCGCTATGTCATGTGATTTTTGCTGATGTGGTACTATCCAAAAAAGGCCAAATTCATTGCCAATTCACATTATATTCAATAATGGGTGTGTTTATTTTGTATAACATTTCATGATATGAAAATACTCCAGTAAAAATCATTTTGAAGGGAACTGGTTAGTTGTTATTTGTTTGATTAGCGCACCAAAAATGTTTAACCGCTCAAATCTCATTCTCAATAATGGTTATGGAAAAAGGCCAAGAAATTGGCGTTTGATAAGAGATTTAATTTTTCTAGAAATACGATTTAGAATTCCTTTTCCTAATCTTAAGGGACGATGGAGACTTGATGAGTGCCCTAAATGATCTAGACCTACCACTAGAGGTGTCAAAATGGGTCTTAAACCCATATACGACCCATTTAAATCATAAATGAATCATATATGGATCACTTATTTTTTGAGAAAAAGTAGTTAAATGAGTTTAACAATCAAAAACTTAAGATAGGTGGGTCTTAAGTGGGTTTTAAATGGGTTAGATTTAAACCCCACTTTTAATCAAAACCTTACAATCTCTCTCTTCCCTCTTTAACTTTACAAAAATACTTTTTTATTTTAATTTTCTTTTCTTTTCTTTTTTTCTTTCTTCCTCCTTCTGGTGGCCAACACAGCGATGGCCGACAACTGGCTAGGCGAGCCTCGAGCTTGCCGGATCTGGCGAGGCGGAGGCCTCGCCGACATTCGGCAAGTTTGAGTCTCGCCAGATCGGCGAGGCTTAAGCCTCGCCCAGCGATCTGGCAAGACTTGAACTCATTGGCGTCAAGCAAGCTCGTGGTTGTCGGATCTAGCAAGGCAGAGGCCTCGCTGATCTGGCAAGACTCAAGCTTGCGAAAACCGGGTAAGGCTCGAGCCTTGGGTTCGTAGGCATTGGGTGGGCTCGAACTCGTTGGATCTGGTGAGCCTCGAGCTCGCTGGCGTCAGTGTGCTCGAACTCATCGGATCGACGCCGGCGAGCTCGAGGCTCACCCGTGGTCGGTTGTCGTGCCGGCGGCCGGCCAAAGAAGAAGAAGAAGAAAACAGAAAAAGAAAATTAAAAATTATATTCTTAAAAAATAAAAAAATAATAAAAAATAATTTTAAAAAAAATAATTAAAATTCAATTTTTAAAAATAATTATTCAAAAAATTATGAAAATTGTACATTAAATTTGTGTTGTATAAAACTATTTTAGCAATATCATTTTTAAAAATATATAATATATAATATATTTTTATATTATAAGCTTTCTTAAGTGGGTTGGGTATGGGTGGAGTATAGGTCGAGTCAAGTATGAGTAAAAAATTTTGCATTGCAATAAATTGGTCATAAACGAGTTAAATGGGTCTATATGAGTATGACCATCTATGACCCGACTCAAACCCGACCCAACCCACCCATTTAATGGATCTACTATCTCTCTCTCTCTCTCTCTCTCTCTCCCCCATTACAAGAAGCTTGAACTCAATATTCTCCCCTCAGCGACTTCTTTTTCACGTCCTCTCTTCCTTGCGAAGATGCCAAAATCATCCTTGTACGCCATTCTCATCATCTACCACCTGACCTTTTGGCAGAGTCGCTAGTCCGATATTTTCGGATATTATAAGGCCTGGTGACTAGTCATCTTAGCCTCTTCGTCCTCAAGTTCTTTAAAATTAGGGTTAACACCCTGAAAAACCCCAAACTTGTATATCTGTGACAAATTTATCCAAAACTATTTTTTTTTACCACCAAAAACTCAAAACCGGTATACCTTTGACAAATTTACCCCAAACTGGTATACTTATGACAAATTTACTCTCTATTAGTTTTCGTTAAATTTTACTATCAAATTATTAAGTTAAATGATATGTGACAGTTGACTAGTATACCGATTTGAGATTTTACTCGTTTATCACATTTTACATTTTTGTGGTATTAATCTAATTTAAGGGAAGGTATATTTGTCACAAATTTACCAGTTTGAAGTTTTTTACAGTCGAATAAATTAGTTTGGGGTAAATTTGTCATAAATGTACAAGTTTACGGTTTTTTATGATTAGTCAGGGTAAATTTGTCATAGGTGTACTAGTTTGGAGATTTTCATGGTCAAAAAAATAGTTTGGGGTAAAATTATCACAAGTGTACCAGTTTGGGGTTTTTCAGGGTATTAACCCTTAAACTTAATATATTGAAAAAACTAAAATTTGTTGTAAAAGTATGATTGGGTCCTAAAACTTATTATGAAAGTATAATCAAGTTTTAAAACTTATAATGAAAGTACGATTGAGTTCTAAAATTTTCAAAAAGTATAATAAATTGAAAGACTTGATTGAATCAATTTGACAAGTTTTAATATTTGATTGTATAATTTGACAAGTTTTATCACTTGATTACACTTTTTGAAAATTTTAGAACTCAATTATACTTTCATAGTAAGTTTTAAGATTTAATTGCAAAAACTTGTCAAATTATACAATCAAATCTTAAAATTTGTCAAATTGATTCAATCAAGTCTTTCAATTAATTATACTTTTTGAAAATTTTAGAACTCAATCGCACTTTCATTATAAGTTTTAGAACTCGATTATACTTTCATAATAAGTTTTAGGACTCAATCATATTTTCATGATAAGTTTTACCACTTTTAATACATTTATCCCAATTTTTCTTGTTCTCCTCTTCGTTAAAGTAGTTATATGAGAACTCAACCCAGATATGGTCAGTCGAGGCGCTTTCGGTAGGTAAGAGTATCCGCTCAATCTCAACTTTCAATCTCCATGTCCCTAGGCCAACGGTCCTCCTAGTCAAATTTGCCCATAGCAGGCAATAGCTGATGCCGCCGGATTCTGTTCATTCTCCTTTCACTTCTTTATTCTATTTTGAAAGGAAAATGCAGTGGTGTTTGGCAGGTCCCTGCGAACGTGCCTGATTTTATCGTCAAGAATCCGCCTTATCGTTTTGCGCATGCACGTGCCGTATCCTTTTATTTTTTATTATATATATATATGTTTAGCACTATCGTGAAAAGGAAACGTCTTAAGAAAAACAGTGGTAGTTGTAAAAGTTGTAAAGGAAAATACTTTGTCGCCAAAACATTATTTCGTGATATCACATCCCTTTCGAGAAAACAAATATAATATTTAATTTTGAAATATTCTAGAACTGGATATGTATGTAAATTGTCACGAAGATTCAGAATTGATAGCACGGCAACATATGATCATTGTTTAGCACTCTGGAACTTGAAGTCAAATAATTTTACTAGCTGAGGTCCACATAACTCAACAGAATTGAGTTTTTCCAAGTGAAGGAGAATGACATGACATGGGATAATAGTTATAGAGGAGATCTTTTACCATATCATCTTATCATTAATAAATTTAGGATTTCGAACATATTTTTTTTTTCTTTTTTGAGAATTCATCATTTTAGGGTAGATTATCATTCTGCTCCATGTACCACCGCTTTTGATTTTATGCAGAAGTGAATAGACTTATAATTGTGGAACTACTAACTGATGCTCTTACTGACTTTGTTTTATTATGTCACCTTTTGAAAGCTTGGTGCTCTAAACTCTCTCCGCTGCCAATTTGGTATCGCAAGTTGTATTTGTGATCTCAGAAAAGGTGCTGGTCAGATCAGAGTTTGATCAGAAGCCAATTTTTTTTTCTTTATCAATCAATAAATCTTACGTCCAATTAAGTTGGTACGTACTGAATAAAATCTGCAAGTACAGAAACATAACCAACAAAATAATTAAATGAGAATGTTTATTTACGTCCATGGAAATTAATTGTGCCGAAGGTTTGTCAATCTTATGCTATCCCAAAAAAACGTGTCTGGAGAGTAGAGACATACACGAATTGCTTTTTTTCTTCGCCCATTTGTAAAGAGTATAGTTTTTTTTTTTTTTTTCAATGACTCAACTAGTAATCCCAACTCATACCCATGAATCACGTCACGTCTAGTGTTGTCTAATCTAATTGATCATTTATATGTATGTATGTATGTATGTATGTATGTATGTATGTGCAGTCGACTTTGAATCTAATCGAATACATTGTCCTCGTAGTGGTACAATAATAGACAATACACTATAGACTGAGGCTCTACGGCTCTGTTTGTTTTGCAGAATATGAATGATTTTAAAAATATTTTCTTAAAAATAATCATTTACGTTACTTACAAAATGAATGAACGAAAAAATGTTTTGATCATCTATAAACATATTTAGGTATGAAATATCGTCAATAATAGAAAATATTTTCATTAACTAATTATTTCAAGCGACACAAACAATTACTTTTTAAGAAAATGTTTTTCAAATCATCTATTTTACGTGAAATAAACAGAGCCTAAATGACCTTTCATGCATCATGTCGACTGGCTAGAGGGTGAAACATATTTGACTCCTAATGGAGTACCAAGATGTATCATTTTCTTGGGCCCCCCAGCAAAGTGAATCAAGTCTCACTTAACCTCTAAACATTGCAAGTTGGAGAAATGTGGAAAGAAAAATAACAGACATCCCCTTTCTCCTCCTCTTTCCTTTCCACTCCACAAACAGCACTGTGTTGAGTGAATTTTGTGATCTATTAATCGAATTAAGAATACCACCCCATCAATCAAAGAATTCAAGAACCAAGGTCCCTCTAGGGGATATACATATATACATATATATATATATATATATGTATGTGTGTATGTATGTATGTATGTATGTATGTATGTATATGTATAGTATTTGATTTGAGATTAGTCGTGTTGAATAATAGAAAAGTGAAATCATGGCACGTTAAGAAGTTCATGTGCAGCTTATGTCTTGATCATCAGAATGCAAACCAAATGTCTGTCGACCAATCAAAGTTATATCCAAAAGGGTCACACCACATTACAGAACTCCTGTCTATGTAACTCCCCACAAATCACCGAAACCTCCATTCTCTCTCTCTGTCTCTCTGTCTCTTTGTCTCTCTCTCTCTCTACACGAACACTTGATAAACAAAAGAACTAAGTCGTACCAGAAAGAGTAGTAAAAATAGTCGCCAGACTTCACTTGAAAGAGCTCTCTCTCCCCCTTCCTCCCTCCTCACACACAAACTTGAAGAACCCTTCATGCCATAACCTCATCACCAATTGGCCACTCTCCCCTAGTTCATTCTCACTGGCTTCTTCCTTTGCCTTTCCTCTCTCATCATCATTGCAGGTAATCATTTTAGCTTCCTCATCCTTGGTTTCCTCGTTCTTCTCTTAACATTCACATCCAGAGTGAAATGTTTAGATGAAAATATTTAAGATATCTAGATTCAGACTAAGATGTCAAAATTTTGGAATGCAATTTGTATGGTAATGCTAATGCAAACGGTAAAGGAACCTACCTAGAATATTTTACCTTTAAGGAGGGTAGAGTAATTCAAGATAGTTGGTGTTACATGTCTAGGACCCGTACCTTTCTACGGTAACCGAGAATAGCAACAAGACTTTGTAA
The DNA here is from genome assembly GCA_016097545.1 of Eucalyptus victrix. Lineage (NCBI taxonomy): Eukaryota > Viridiplantae > Streptophyta > Magnoliopsida > Myrtales > Myrtaceae > Eucalyptus > Eucalyptus victrix. The sequence goes on from CM027842.1 coordinate 54,303,931, forward strand.
GAAAACTGCTTTCCTAGGACTTGTACCTTTCTACGGTCGCCCAGTATGAGAGTATTTGGTTGTTTAGGACCCGAACTTTTCTTTGGTCACCTTAACGAAAAAAATGATTTTCCAGAACCTGTACCTTTCTACGGTCACTTGAATAGGAAACCGATGTTGTCTAGGACTCGTATCATTCTACGGTCGCCTAAATAGGGATTCATTTTCCAGGATCCATACCTTTCTACGGTTGCCTGAATAGGAAATCACTTTCTAGGACCCGTACCTTTCTACGGTCACTTGAATGAGAAAATCACTTCCGTACCTTTCTACGGTTGCCTGAATGGGGAACAGCTTTTCCAAGACCCGCACCTTTATATGGTTGCCTGTTAAAACAACAAATATTGTCTAGGACCCGTACCATTCTACAATTGCTTAAATGAGAAATCACTTTTCAGGATTCGTACCTTTTTACGGTCGCCTGAATAGGAAACAGCTTTTCTAGGACCTATACCTTTCTATGGTCGCCCAGCATGAGGTTTTGCGGCTAGGACCCAAACTTTCTTTGGTTGCCTAGCATTGTAGCATAGATCGTCTGACCAAGATCTGAACCTTTCTTTGGTCACCTTAATCAGACTGAATCTTGGAGAAAAAATATTTGGGGATAGCTTGACCAAGTCGATTGTCAGTGCACTTGAGAGAGAATACCTTTTAAGCACGTTGATTTGATAGGGGGACTTTGGGCTATAAAAGTATGCTAGGTCGAGAACTCCAAACTAAGAGAGCACGCCATGTCAATTAAAAGGAACATCGGGCTATGGAAGCATGCCTAGTTGATGAAAAGGACTCTAGGCTACAAAAGCACCCTAGGTCAGGAACTCCAAGCTACGGATGTGGCACCCCTCGAACGGCCCCCGATCCGTTAGGGTCACCATAGTCCGCTTACCTTTCACTTGCCCTATTGACAAGTCATTTTGATACCATTGAATTGTAATGGGTCCATACAGCCTGGGGGTTTGTATTATCTTAATCGGTCACAGTGCAACTCATATAACGGAAGCATACTCGATATCTCCATAACCCGTACTCAAACCAAATAATACAATGCAATACACACCAACTACAACATTTCATGTATATATATATATATATACTTTAGGGTTGAATTACTTTTATTTACATAACTAAGATGGACTTCACGAGTTGGTACAACAAAAGGCTAAGGCTTTAACTAAGCTCGGCTATACTCAAAAGTACTCGACTCTACATCAAACATGTATATCATCCCATCATCTAGTGTCGGCCATCCCAAAAAGTGTCATCCTCCACCAGTCACACACTCTAATCACACCCAGCCTGGTGCATCGGCCGGCGGCAGTGGCAGCATCCCCATCATCACTACGTCACGTCGAACATGTGCAGAAAGGAACTCCTAAACTACAAGGCCATCACGTAGGCCCACGTCATACATGACCAAAACACGGACTTGGATAAACACCAGACCACGAACACCGACATAGGGGTGCTCCAAGCACTCAACCTCAACATCAGATGGTAAGCCATAGAATGTACCACATGTGACAGGTGCTAGAGGCATCGCTTAATTTGAAATGTTAGTCCCTAAAAGGGGTGAGTACAACCACTCAGCAGTAAAGATCCATCAAACTACACAATGCAACAGGCAAGACAACCACAATTCATGTGAGATGCACATACCATCCATGCAATCATACATATATCTCCATGAGATCCATGCACAACCTTACTAATCATATTTCCCATGCCAAGCAATTCCAATTCAAGATTCATGGACAATTATATCTCATGCCATATGCACATACGCATACGCATGATTCATGTCATCCACACAATCGTGTATATATATCCACATGAGAACCATTCAATGCCTTCATGATCATATTCTCAATGCCAAATAGTATCAACTCAATTTCATAGGCAATTATATCTCATGCCATATGCATACACACATGCATGATTCAATTCTCAATTTTAATTCTCAAAAAGATCTCATTTTCTTCTAGGGACCAATGTTTGCATCCTTCATAAATCGCTCGTACCCAACCTGGCATCGTGAGGAACCTCCAGCACATACCTCCGGGCATCTGGCACACACACTCCGGGCATCTTGTACCCTAACTGACATCACGAGGAACCTTCGGCACACACTTCCGGGCATTCGGCACCCACACTCCGGGCATCTCGAAACTCCCAAGGACATCTTGCACACACACTCCGGGCATCCGGCACACACCCTCCGGGCATCCCGACACTCCCGGGGCATCATCAGCTCACACCTCCAACGGTATCATCATCATCACAATGAATATTCACATATATATCTCATGTTCAAATTAACATTTGATGCAATAATGTCAGAAGTTTAAACCAGCCTTTTTGATGTTATGTGATATGCCAAATGTCACCATATATGCAGCATAATTAACCACCCAAGACATCATATCTCATAGAGCAGTTATTCGTTCTTGAAAATATAACAATTTTTCGAATAAGACAGAATGCACTCCTTTAGTTAAAATTCTGGAAAAATTAGTAAATGATCTTAATAAATTCTGAAAATTTGATATGTTATAGTCAAGATCTAGAATAAAATTTTTGTGAAGAACTCGAAGTCAGATTTGTTATAGATCATGAGCTACATTCACCAAAACTCCCCCTAACCCTCGATAATGATTTCCAGATTTAACACTTCAAAGGAAAATCATTTCACCGACCAATACTTGTCCGTTTCTTCTCAAATTTTAGTATGTTACTTTTTAAGATGTCATCTATAACTTTCATCAAGAACATGAAACCGAATTTCAACTGGATAATTTTATCAAATTCATGGAATCACCGGGAGTCAGACTGTTCCTACATGAAACAGCTTACTTGGAAAACCACCACCATTCACTCGAGTTTCTAGCATTCATCATCACGATGCAAGCATTTCCAACACCCATTTCACTTCACACACAACCAAAGCAAGAAAAATGTAGGCTAATGGATTCTACTTGCCTCAAATCCAAAGAAAATCACATCAAACAGAAAGGCGGGGCAAGGCAGCTCGACGGCAGTGGCTAGGCGGATGCACGGCGGCTGGTCTTCTTCCTCCTCTTTCTCTCTTTCCCTCTTTCTCTCTTCCCTCGCACAAACACTCCTCTCTCTCTTGGTTGCTTTATCCATTCCACCCCTTTCCCTCTCTCTTTTTCTTCTTCTCTCACTCATGATTAGCAATCATTAGATTGCATGCAATGGCCACTTGGCTGATCCCTCTTGCCACTTGTAGATTTTCATGCAAGTTGATGGGCTTTCTTTGGGCTGGATTTGGGCCAGCTTTTTGGCCGACCAAATGGGGAGAAACGGTGGGGGATTCTTTGGGGCTGTGGGCTGGTTTGGCCTTAAGAAAATTAGCCCACTCCTTCTCCAATTTTCCTATTTAATCCCCACTTATATAAATACCTAATTACAATTTATGTGGCCATAAAAATTTGTAATATAAATTAATAAAATCCAACTTATAAAGTACATGGCCAAGAACATAATTTCCTTATCAAATTATCCTTTAGTACCATCCCTAATCACACTTGAACATAGAATATATTCCCAACCAAATCATTGTCCATTAAAATGCTTGGCCTTAATCTATTGTAATTCATTGGTCTAATGGCTATAGTAAAATCCAATGGTACTTCCATCACCTATTCATGGTTCATGGTATATTTAGGAGTTGCTATGAAATTTTAGGATGCCACAATGGAAGCACACCAGGTCTATTAAAATGGACATCGGGCTACGAAAGCACGCCGAGTCAATAAAAATGACTCTAGGCTACAAAAGCATGCTGGGTCAATATAAATGAATCCCAGGCTATGGAAGCACGCCAGGTCAATAAAAAGGGACATCAAGCTATGAAAGCACACCGAGTTGATGAAAAGGAGTTTGGGTTACGAAAGTACATCAAGTCAATATAAACGGACACTAAGCTATGGAAGCACGTTGGATCAATAAAAAGGGACATTGGTCTATGAAAGAAAGTCAAGTCGATGAAAGGGACTCTGGGCTACGAAAGCACGTCAGGTTAATATAAAGGGACACCGAGCTATGGAAGCATGCCGAGTTGATGAAAAAGACACCGCGCTACGAAAGAATGGGGTTCAATATAAAGGAACTTCGGGCTACGGAAGCACACTGAGTCTCGAGGCTTCAAGGAGCAACTTGAACGTCAAGTATTACTCGGTCTTCAAGGAAATATTATTTGTCATAAATGATTAGAGCAAAAACTGATATGCATTCATTAAAGATGTAGACAATTTGAGCTACTCTAGAATGTACATTTCAAAGTTCAGTGGGGTTTTCATCAATTCAATCAAGGTTTATGCATAATGACTTTACCATATTTGCATCACCCAAATTTCCACAAGAGAGAATTGTCGTTTAAGACAATGGTATGAATTTCTTAAGAATACTAAATTAGAGACTTTTAGTTAGAAAGGACTTTCACTCTCTCATTCAGAATGGCTATTTTAGGAGAATCACTCCATCTCACTATCATCATACCAATAAGGGTCCGAGTATTTTCACAAGTAGTACGACCTTACCAATTTGAGAGGTCTTTAATGGGGACCGTTATGTGAGCTTGGTCAATGGCTTAACAAAGGAACTCTTTGAGTCAAGGCAATTGAAAGAATAATTTTGTAATCATCTCTAGGTTTACAAGTCAACAACCTTGCAAAATGAGAAAGAAATAATCTTGCTCACACTTCTTCGAGTGATGCTTAAAACATGTGAACCCCTACGTTAATTCAAGTGCCATAATCAGAAGAGACTTTGCAAGAGACGTAACGCAGGCTAGGTTCATAAGTTGAGAAATGAAAGATTTTTTAGGCTCAAAGATGTGTATAGGGGTCAAAGTTGATGATCATTTAGGCATTGTTGCTAGTCTTCTTCTTCACCAAGGATTGTGATTATAAATGCACTATTGATCTTGACTCTTTGAGTACTACTCCATTGGGATTCAATTTTTGCAATTGATAGTCATCTATCTTGACTCTCTCTTGTTCATCTATGGGTATCGGCCTTACTTTTACCAGGCACACCACTTTTTCATGCCCCTAGTTTTCATGTACTTTTTCTTCACTTCTTTTTCATGGGTATTGGCCTTACTTTTACTAGGCACACTATTTTTTCATGCCCCTTGTTTCTATTTTGAATGACCATATGGTACTTTTTGGACCCTTAGGAGGTGCTCATCTTCTGTCAGCACTCCAAACCATACTATTTGAACAATTGCTTTTTGCCTTACCCCAATGTGGGGGATGATCCCCAACTGGGTTTAAAGAAATGAAATTGTAGGCTCAAGTGGGCTATGCAAATGATATAAGTATGTAGGATAGAGAAAGAAATGCTCTTCGTCATCCTAAGACACTTAAATTACCACATGAATTCAATGTAATAGCACGACTTGAAGATTAATGCAAGTGAGAGCAATAATTTTTTTTTCTACATTTTCTCCACCTTATGGTGCTGTCTTACCTCCAATTTGCCCCGATGTGGGGTGGTTCTTAACAGGGATAATTTGAAAAAATTTCTACAAGTGTATAAGGCTCAAAGGGGTTAAGCAATTGATCACTTGTAATGTTTAAGATAGAAAAATAAACTGCCCATCATTATTTCGGTTGTCATACATTTTGCAAGAGAACTCTTTACCTTGTGGATATGAACCTTCTTACACTCATCTCACAAGTGTATGAGTACGGGACTATGTATAGGATAGGATTTGCCTTTTATCATCCCGATTCGTCTCATTTAGTATGCTCGAGCATTTAATGTCACTCCATTGAATTGTTCATCTCAACAAGTCTCCACATGAAATTGGTGAGTTAAATAGGTAAAATCACTATGGAAATCCTCTTTTCAAAAGAGTCTAGCAGCTTTAAGCATGAAATGTTTTTGTGACTTCAAAACAGACAATTTACTACACTAAAAAGTGCTCTCATAAGTATGGAAAACTTGATTTCAAGCGTTCATTCAAAGAATTGTCCCACAAAGGGACTGTCTCAACAATGGGTGTTCTTGGATTACCCCACACAAATTGATAAATTGAAACTAAAAATCCGATATTCAGTTTAATAGACACTCCATTTTTGCTTTTGCTCCTCCACAAAACAACATGAATGCAATATCAAAGTAAATGCAAATGGAATGTCAATTTTGGCTTGGGTTAAGATTTTATCTCAATCAAGTCACTACCAAAATCTGTCATGCCCCCAATCTATCATCTGCAAGGAAAATAATAGTGTCATTTCCCAAAATTAATTATGTTCAAGGACGAGATGTACCTCTTCCACTAGAGATAGATGGTCCTCTTTTTACTTGCCCCTCATCTTATTTTAGAATTGTGTTCTCAAACTTGTTGAGTAACAGTTGAGCCAATTGATCTATCATTGCAACCTGATGTGTCATTTTCAAATGCTTTCTCATCAGGCTAAGAAAGTAATGCTCATAAATCATGTGTGCTTGAGTTCTTCACCCTCCCTAATCTTGTGATGCAAACCCTCTAGGTCAGATTCCTTCCAGATATGTCACTAGTCTCTTCATGGTGGCATCAAATTCGATTATCTCAGGAAAATGAGATGGTTGAAAAGTCTCTTGGCTTTTTTCTTTAGGTTGCAATTTCTCACTTGTTTTGATCTGCTCTTTTAGCTCTCGACCGTGTACGGATGGGTGAGTGAGATCGCTCCATAATCACCGAATTCAAATTAATAGGAATATGTAAGCATGAGGTGTAAATAGAGAGTATGACAATGATCTAATCGATTTTTTTCATTTATTAATGAAAAGTTCGTACAAGAAGGGAATTTCCTAAAAAGAGCTAGAAAAATAGACACCCTAGCAAGACCAAATTTCCTAGACATGAATTAGGAAGGCCAAAAATTGGAACTTTCTAATAAAAACAATAAAAACATGAATTGAAAACAAATTCTCCGAAGTTTTTTCAAATGATTCATTGCATAGCAATTTCCTCATTTCATTTCTAATTGACAAAGGAATTAGATCAAATGACTAACCTAGATTGTCATGGATGGACCAAAAGTATGACAAAGTAAGTAAATTGCATAGTATAGGGATAGAAGACTTACTTCACCAAGAAAAATCAATGGCAATCACATAAACATGCACATGAGATGTGAGGCTCGATTTCTACTTTAGACAGGCTTAGCAAAGTGAAGCCATAAGGATGATCAGACTAGCAATGGGCGTGCGGACAAAGTCGGGTCCTCATGACTTCGGCTCGGTCAAAGAGGCAACTTGGGTCGCAGGCATGTAGACTGAGGTGGGTACTCTTGACACCAACAGAGAAATTTTGGGATCGAGATAGGCGACTTGTACCGCGTGTCATGCCTCGATCCTTCGAGCATGTGCCCATTTCTCGGTGGTCGATTAAATTGCGACATCCCAGGACGCGTTGCTAACTCATTCATTTTAACGTACATGGGTAAGCGAATAATTAATCCCCAAACAACACAAAGATGGGGTAGAAAAGTAGGGCCACAATTTTCGAAAACCAATCCACACCTTTATACATATTAGACTAAGTCATATACAATACTCGCAATATATACAAGTCTACAAAAAGAGTAGAGGGCTACAAATCGTCTAAATATTCGATCCCTCAATAGAAGATTCTGGGGTCTCAGGCTCCGGGGATTTCGGGACTACCACTACTCCACTCGGAGGGTCTACCGTAGCTTTTCCAAAAGCAACCTCCAGCACTGACATAAGGACCTTAGATTCCGGTAGGGGACTTTCTCTAGGTCCATTTCGTTCACGACGACACCACAATCTGTATTGATGGGGTACCATTCGAGATAGACCCGGATCAACCCATACAACGGATCTCATGAGTTCGTAGACCCATCCCCTTTGGTCCCCATGAAACAGAATATAAGATACCTGCTTGGTGACCTTTTTTGGCTAACCAAAACGCTCGAGAGGAGCCTCCATTTAAGGACCTAAAAATGTTAGCCCACGACGGGGTGAGACAATGTCTCAACAAGTCCACCCCCTAAACCCCGACTAGGAAGGAAATATGCCCAAAGGCTATCTAGGCATGCATAAGTTAGTATGATTCATATAACCAACCAATCACTTCAATTCAATACACATCAAACATTGATCGGTCGACTCACTTGACTCCATACCATCGATACCATCCACATAATTCGATCAAATCAAATATTGCTCACTCTAAGCTGACAACATATGGTATAGCTCATCAAAGCTGATAATAGATATATAATAATGCTCACTGAAGCTAGTATATATCTATATTGCTCATCAAAGCTGACACATAATAGATGCTTGCTGAAACTGATAGATATCTATAATGCTCACCAAAGTTGATAAATAATATAGCTCACCGAAGCTGATAGATATCTATAATGCTCACCAAAGCTGTTAAAGTATACTCCTCACTCTAAGCTGACATACCAAGGCCCTTAGGCTAATATAGTATACTGATAATGCTCACCGAAGCTGCTAGGGTATACTGCTTACACTAAGCTGATATATCAAGGCTTGCAAGTTGATATAGTATACATTTCTGATCCACCGACAATTTCACCACTTTAATCATACCCGATAAAAATAATCGTGTGTGGGTACACGATCAGCCTTAGCCAAAATACAATATTTTCCCTTTTAGAAAATCCCACCAATTGTAATAGTCCATAAATAAATTTTTGGCATTGTAAATCGATGGCCGGTATTTGTATTTTCTAATTAAATACCAAAAATACTCTATTTTGGGATCCATTACCCAAAATCATAAATTTCGCTCAATTTGTACAAATCAACACTCAATTAAATAAACCAATCATACCATTGTAATCACCACAAAATTTTGGTCACCAGCTATTCCAGTTTAATTTCCGGAAAATAATAATTAATTAAATAATTACCAAAAATAATTAATTAAATACCAATAAATGCCAAAAATGAAAACTTAAGTCGAAAAAGCCTAATTAAATACCGAAACGGGCCTGGAAAATTTCTGAACCTATCTAAATAAATACTACAATCTATTTAGTTGCTAATTAAGCCGGTCTAACCATTTAACATGCATAAACGCGTAATTAAATTGCTAATCCATTCTAACTAACCATCTAATCCCTAATTACCTTAAACTAATCAACCTTAAGCATAATTAACTCCCTAAGCAGAGTTTAGTGAGTAAACTCACTGGTTTTGAAATCCGATGAGTTCACGATGACGTCAAGCTGGAGACGGGGGATAAACTTCGAAGCGACAGCACCTTTTGAGGCTCGGAAGTCGTCCAAAGCAGGCCAAACAGTACACAGCTGGCTGAGGGGGCTTCGGTTTTGTTCTAGGACGGCAGGGGCTAAACCAACAGTTGGATGGGAAAGATAGGACCGGCGAAGGCTATAGCAACCTAAGCGGAGGCAGGCGGTGGCTCCAACGACTTAAGTGGCAACTCACGGCGACTCACAATAGATAGGCACGCATGGTTCGATGGCTTGGGCATGGATGAAGACTGCACGAGTAGACTAGAGCAGCACGGGTGAGCGGCTAGAGTGCGGGGTGCGATGGCGACGTAGTGGTGATCCGACGGCGGCAGGGGCGTTGACGGTGGAGGGGGAGCCACTGGCCGGTTCTCTACAATTATTGAGCTCTAAAAGTGGCTAAAATGGAGAAAGCAAGAGTAGAGAGGAGGAAGATGGGCTGTTGCTTTGGAAGGGGGCACTAAGGCTTCAATTCTATCTCTTTGTCTCCTTAAAGAGGCCCTACCAAGTTGGCTAGCTTCCTCAGCAATTTTCTAGCTACAAAGCTTCCTTTAGAAGCCATTGAAGGGGTCCAAAGGTTGAGGGACCACGGGGCTACGAATTTTGAAGCAATTTTCCCCCAAATCCACTTCAATTCTCTTTAGAGTTGATTCAATTCGGCCCTCATAAATCCAACCAAGGTATCCTCGACCCAATTGACATTTTTTCTCTCCAATAGGACAAACTTGCATACCAATTATGAGATAAAAAATGGTCCCCTAAATTTTTCGGACAAAAATGGTCTTACTTTGAATTTTCGCTGAAAATCCCGGTTTACAGAAAAATCATCAGAGGATAAGTCAACGTTTCTAAAATGACTTGTGACATGACAAAATTTTCAATTTCTGAAATCGAGTCTAAATTCGTGGTTAATTTTAATCTAGCGCAATTTTAGCGTGACCTAGCCGACCAAGTAGCTTTTAGAAATTTTTAGTGCAATTGACCTGTGGTCGATTTTCTTCGAGTCGCAATGTACCTCTTCGACCCATTGGTGACTCTCGGTGGTCGTGAAAATCTCGAGGTTTCAAATACGGACATAGGATACCAAAACGACAAAAAAATCAGTCTGGTACCGATCGACGAAAATTTTGCAATTTGGTGGAATTATCCACGTTTAGCCATACATCCTAGTCAAACCAACCTATCCTTAATCTCTAATCAATTTTTAATTGTGTCGAAATGATCTTCACAAATGAGCACAGTCGAGTAGTCGATTTCTAGTCAAATTCTCAAGTTTGTTAGAATAAAATCCCCTAATGACTTCTCAGATAGTCTAGTTATCTCATAAGTAACCAGCTCAGAAAATAGCACTATAGGCGCATCGATGAAAAGCCTGATTCATTCAATTGAAAACATGACCGAAATTTCAGGAAGTCACATCACGGGCATGCAGTCGAAGTGGTATCTATCTCAATACCATTCTAGTTAATCCTATGCGGCCCAGGTACGACGGTAGGTTGTGTGTGCAATAGTATAGTGCTAAATGCAGAGCATGCACGACAGTTTATATCAAGCAACACTTCATATATGAAAGTAAACCATTCGTCCCTACACCTTCCTACAAAACAAAGGTTAGCAAACACTTATCCTTATACCTCCCTTCCTACAAGAACATTTAACACTTTAAATGTTAGAGACGTACCTAGGATCCTCACTGTCAAACAAAAATATTTTTTTAAAAGAGAAAATTGATCTAAGTCCATTAAGAGCTTTCAACTCAAGTTCCAAGTGAAGTCGCTAAGCTATCGTGACCAAATTTTCAGGTGAACTACATAGGATTTGGCTAATGGATTACTAAGCCTAAACTTAGCTTGGGCTCTCCCGAGCCCATATCAATTCACGATTTAGGTTCAAGTTCTTAACATGCAAGTGATTTTTCAATTAGGAGTCGCCACCAATCTATTCTCGGTGGGTCGATTAGAAACTCAAGTAAGGTAATGGGAGATTTACCTTACTCCTGTGAACTAGAGATTTATGAGTTTGGGGACTTAATTATGATAGATTCCTCTAACGCCCTTTCGGTACATTTTTCTTTTATTTTTTTAAAAAAATGTTTTGCAGACAACTTGAATTGATTTTACTTCCCTAACATGTAAGGTGATCACAAGGGTGCGCAAACCACCAATTTAACATCCAAGAAAATGATGAATAAATTACGAGATTTACCTCGTAGCAACGAAAACATCTGCAATGTTAGCTCAAAATTCACATCAAAAGCCTTAGATGTGATTCACAATGACTCAAATCTTTTTTAGGATTTTTTCTTGTTTAATAAAATCTACTCTACGTGCGATGCAATTTAACTAAATGACCTAATTCTAATGATGGGCAATTTCTAATTAAATGGACCAAGCAATAATTACTAAATGACATGCATTTCATGAACCTAATTCTATATGACATGCACATGATATTTTTTGTATGTATATATATACACATACATATATTATAAAAATTCGTTATTAAAAATTGCTAAAAATAAAAATCTAACTAAAGTGAGATATTATCTATTTTAAGTTAGGAAATAGACTAATTTGAATTCTATCCTAACTTAGACATTTATCTCGACATGCAATTTAATCCCAAAATACCATTTAACCTAGATACCATTCAAACATGAATTCTATTATAATTAGAAAAACAATCTAACTATTTTATTGTGCAATTCTATCTAGGAAATCAATTATAATCTACATGATATGCAAACGCAATCTTTTTTTGTATTTTTGGGATAAATAAAAAAGTAAAAGATAAGCATCAAATCATTCACGGTCATCAAAGATATTGTCCATCGTTCGAAATTGGAAACGATATCTAATCAAACTTGATTATTTCGCTAATAAAATCGACAAATTGATCTTAAGCCTTAAAGATCAAAATATCAATTTTATTCCTGCGTGATTAATTATTCTATCTAAAGCTTTATAGATGGAATAAAAAATTGATGTGCGGTTGCGCATTAGGCAATAAATCCTAATTGGAAATACGCCTATCATTCAGATATGCACATAAGATATTGAAAAGCATATATTAGGCAATAAAATGACCAAATCAAATTTAGATAAGATAATTACTTAATTCCGCAAATAATATTGGCAAACTTGAACTCAATGGGATCGACTCAAGGATGACCAGTAATGGTTGGTGGGCGAGATTCGACACAATGGTGCTTCTCAGTAAAGGATTGTCATGATGGGGGTGTTCGTACAGGTGAGCAGCGATGGATGTTTACCGACAGTGGACTCCCACGTGAGGAATTATTATACTTCTCAACAAGACCAAGGAAGCAGCGAAGCTCATGATGTGGTAACTCTCACTTGTGAAATCCACGCCTCGAGAAAATTCACACGAAAAAAATAAACTTTGCGGGGATCACTCGGTTCAAGGCAGGGCACAGAGGCAACACATGGATTGTGGAACTATAGGGACGGATCGGCACGGTGGCGTCGCGCCCTAGATGGACAGCAGCTCGTCGCGCGTGGCACGGATCAAAGCAGTAAGAAGAGAACAACCACCCCCCCCCCCCCCCGGCTCACGATTTTCAATGAGCGAACCTCCCTTCTTTGTCTTCTCCTGGCTACCCTTCTCTCTTTCTTCCTTGTCGATCATGGAGAGACAACAACAAGAGTTCAAGTCAACTTGAAGGTGTGGCCTTGCATATTTTACTAGCGATCACCGCGAAGAAAAAGTTCGTGAACTCAAGGGTACCTCTTTCATGTTGTGAACTCCTTTCCTTCACGCCTTTTCTCTCTTTCTATCGTGTATCTCTCTCTATGCATTCTTTGAATTGTGGATTTTTTTTTTACTCAATGTGGCCGCGTATATCAATTGTGTAGCTTCCTTAATTCTATAGCGTAGCAACCCTTTTATAGGTGAGTGGACTAGGGTTTTATTTCCTACATCAAATCAACGTCCACGAAGATCACCTCCTGAACGCAATATCTCTGTTTTATTTTCGATAGCTCTTCTAGATTTCCTTTGCAAAAAATGAATATTCTCCACCGATTTTAAGATTCAAGATTGCAATAGGATTCTTCTCAAATTTCAAATTTTGCAAAGATGAGCTCATGATATCTCCTTGAAATATTGAAAAATTCACCGTCAAATCTCCGTTTCTCACAAGATAATTTTTGGTCACTAAAAAAAACGGGCTTGGGCCAATTTGCTCTTTCCGTGGGCTTAGTCCAACTTGTCAATTTAAAGCTCAGAACCACCGATTCAAACCCATTTGTCACTAGTCTGATGCAAATGCAAATAAAAAATGCCCTAAAACTATATGCTACGCATTTTAATTCTCCCTTTTTTTTAGGGGTTAAAAATTAATCTCTAATTTTTAATACGATATAATTACTGACTAGGTTGCCAAAATTTAGGTGTCAACATAATGGCAGCGGAGATTGTGACATATCTCCATGGATAGAATTAAGCGATTGTTAAATGATGGAGTACTCAATACTTTAGATTTTACTGATTGTGATACTTGTGTGGACTACATAAAGGGAAAATAGACCAACAAGACGAAGAAAAGTGCCAAGAGAAGTACAAAAATATGAGACATTATACATACAAATATTTATAATATAGATATAGACTCGTATGGTCAGAAATACTCCATCTCATTCATATATGACTACTCACTTTACATGTATCTCTATTTGTTTCATAATAAGCATGAAGTTTTAGATGCATTTAAGGTATTTAAGGCGGAAGTAGAGAAACAATGTGGCAGTAAATTAAGATTGTTAGATCAGATAGAGGTGAAAAATTCTATGGTAGATACACTGAAAATTGATAAGCACCTGGTTCATTTGCAAAGTTTCTTTAAGAGCATGAGATAGTTGCCTAATATACTATGTCTGGTTCTCCGAACCAAAACGGTGTAACAGAAAGAAGAAATCGAACTTTATTTGACATGGTGCAGAGTATGCTTAGCGTCTCTAAACTTCCTAAGTCCTTATTGACTAAAGCACTTAAGATGGTAGTGTACATATTAAACCGAATTCCGACCAAGGCTGTTGAAACTTAAATTTTTGTCCAAAAATCATTTCCAAAAAATGGGAATTTGTGTTTCCACAAAAATATTTCATGTCCAAATTTTCCATATAGATTATTTAGGCGTTTATTATAGTTTTTTTTTTTAAATGGAAGATGTTTTTGCTAAAAAAAAAAAAAAAAAAAGAAAGAAAGTTGGGGCCAATGATGTAAATGTGACTAGCCAATCCTAGGAGGTCAAATTGGAATTAAAATGGCAAGTTGGGGCCAAAATGCAATTTCCAAAAGTTGATGGACCAATTCATAAATTTTACAAAATTTCGTCCGAACCCTTAAATCATCACCTTGGCTCCCAATTGAGTTGAAATTGAACTTAGGTCAGGTTTAATTAATCGAATCGAGCAAAAAGGACCAAATTGTATTAAATTGTGCATTCTCGGGTAAGAAAATGGCCAACTTTGAGGGACTCTTACAAAATTGGGTGGGGACAATTCCGAAAAATGGCCAAGATCTTAAACTACTATACATGAGCTTGCTAATTGATCGAAAACCACAGCCAAATTGATGGATTAAAGCACTCAAACCAACTACCAAAATTCAGCCCATAGTTAAGTTTCAATTTGGAGCTACTAAGTAAGCATATTGGTGGTTCCATCATATCCTACTCAATTGCTCAATCAGCTTCATCTTTGCACGTGATGGAAGACCATAATCAGTAGTACAAGTGGACAAAAATTGGCTAGGGCTAAGTTGCTCATGGCACGTGAAAGTAGTAACAAAATCCGCACACTTAATAGCTGCAAAAATTGAAAATTTTGGCCAAGTCAAAAAGTTGGTGAACTAGCTCAGTTAGCAGGCTTGGTAGGTGGACAAAAGATCGACCAAAAATCTAGGGATAAAATCGCTGAAGCAAGCTCTTTCAAAGCATGAGAGGGAGGAGACAAGAAGGAGAAGAGAGAGCTCACAATCGTCCCCCCAAAAGCACCTCCAAAAGCAACTCCAGAAAAGCAAAAACCTAGAAATTCTAGATCGACCTTGGTAGAGAAAAGTGAAATTTTCAAACTTGCAGCCAAAATCAACCAAAACCTTCAACTAGAGAGTGAAACTTCGCTCATATATCTTTCCAATCATAGGTCGCACGTCCCAAATAGAGATCGGGAAGGCCTCCTAAAAACCCCCGAAAAAATCCTCCTGGCAGGTTAAGAAAGATTGAAAATTTTCTAAGTGTTGAGCACGGTTGGTTACGGGTGATGGAAAGCAAGTGCTTTTGAGAAAATTGAGAGACAAATGAGGATAACCATGACTTGTAACTCTTTGCATGTGGTAGTATAACCTTGATATTTTAGTTCCACATGAGATTATTTATGGGTCGAGATTGAAAGCTACAAACATGGCTTGAAGAAGTTGCTTGGGGTAGTTCAATGAACATTAAATGTTTGACGAAATGGCCATAACAAGTTTCGATTTTGAAATGGTCGATTTGAGCTTGATTATTGTGATATTCATGTTATGTGTTATTCCATGTTAGCATAAATCGGTTTAAGGAATTATTATTAATATTTTTTTCAAAAATAATAATTAAAAAAAGAAAATTCTGAAAATTTTCAAAATTTCAAATATATATATATACACATGTTAGATAGTATCAAATTAGGGCATAAATGGCATTTATGAGATTTTCCTAATTTTATAAAGTCGTCCTAACTTGATGCTATTTTGATATTTTATAATCATTTTTGTAAATAATCTATTTTGTGTAGATTTAAATTATTTTGAGTAATCTCATGCATCTAAAGTAATTTCATGCATATTGAAATTCTCATTTCGCTCACGGGGGTCCTGTCCCGGTGTGACATCTTGAAATTTGGCCATCGATTCGAATATATGAAATGATTGTTTTGTCAACGCCCTTATGGTCATTTTACTTAGAGCTAGCCACTTACAAGTTAAATAATCTAGTAGGTGAGGCTGTTAAGGGATATAAATGCGATAGACTAAAGAATTTGATCGGAAATCGATCACTTAACCATAATAATCGGCAAAGGTTAATATGACACCGTTATAAATTGATTAGCGAACGGATATAAGTCGATTCGATGGAATCACGTAGTCGAATTGTGGGTGATTCTGCATGATTACAATATTCGTGTTGAATGGCAATAACCGATTTTCTATCGGTATTATCTTCGGGATATGTAATTGAAATCTCGTGATTAGGTGAGAACTGAGAGTTGTCTACGATTTGGAGATGTACAAATGTGAATAAAAAATTATTAACCACGGGTCAAACGCATTAAAAACCCTAAAAGCTACCTGATAGGTTAGGTCGTACTAAAGTCACGTTCAGTCAATTTTTACCACGAAATTGAATTCGGTCTCGGAAATCGGACGTTCGAGCATGTCATGATTTATTTATAAGACGTCATCTCATCTTTCGGCGAATTTTCATCAAGTCCGGAATTTTGAGGAAAAACGGTTTTTGGACAAAAAGAAAAGAATAAGGAAATTCGGATCAAGAGGAAAAATAGGGTTTTTCTACCCTACGTTGGCTTTGTTTGTGAGAAATTAGAAGAAATTTGTGATTGATGAGCCAAAGACTTTGAGGGTAAAATGACTTTAGGAGTAAGTGTGATGAGTGAGTAGATACTTTACCAAGCTTTTGATTGGCCATTCTCTTGACTTTCTTTTCCTTCTCTCTCTCCCTCTCCCCATGCACGTATCCCCCCCCCTTTGCTTTAGCCGACCACCTTCCTCTCCATTTCCCTTCTCTTTCCCTCATGTTCATTCCCCATTCTCCTTTGCACCTCAGCTTCTCCTTCTACCAGCATCATTTTCTTCAAATCCTCGCCAACCCCACAATGTCCAACACAACACACCTCCACTACCATCATCCTACCGCCCACCATTCCAGCTCCACCTTACTGCAACCCCACCGTCCAGTCCTCCACTGCCACACAGCCACTCCATTTGCTCCCCCGCCCACTAGCAGCTTCATGCCTCCAGCTCACCCACCCAGCCACCAAATAGCCACCGCCCTAGCATCAATGCCTAGCCCATCTCGTGTCCAGCCGAGTTGCTGTTTGCGCAACTCCCTCACCACTCGCGGCACCACCCAACCACAACAGCCCCGTCACTGACGTCCAAAGCCCAGCAAGGACCAGCACCAAGTTGAGCCAAGTTCCCCTTGGGCGTGAGCTTTGCCTTGCCGTAATTGCCTCCGTCAAGCCTCCATTCGAGACGTGGTTCTTTCGTGTTCTCGTCACCATCACGTCGTTGTGAGCCTGCCACCATCGTAATCCCATGAGTTAACTCTCTAATCCTTGATTAGACAGTTAATTGCACTTAGGGGATGTTTAGTTTAATGCTAATCATGGTTAGATTAGTGCTAAGATGAATTAATGTTAACCAATTTTGGTTAGGTTAGTTAACCTTGGTTAGATTAGTTAACCATGGTTGAGCTAGTTAACCATGGTTAGGTTAATTAATCATGGTTGGTTAATTAAGTTGGATTAGCTTAATTAATCGCAGTTTACTGGACACTTGCTGTTTGCTATTTTCATGAGTTAAAATATGCTACGATTTGGGGGTTGCTTCCTTCTTGAAAAATGTTCTAAACATCTTCATTTATGACATGTATTTTACTTAAGATTTTCTAGATTTAAAGAAACAATATTTCAGCTTCGTTGCTTGCAAGACATAATCTCGTTTTGTGTTGGAACCCGTGAACTTTTGGTGTTTAAAGGATTTTATCAACTCTTAGGGTTCAATTTTTGAAAGAGTTTCTTCACAAAAGTTTTTCATCACATCTTGAAGTTTAACATAGTCAAATTTAAGAGCAAACAGACGAGTTTTGGACCTCAAACCAAGCTGGTTTTGGAAAACATAATTTCTGGACACGGACATAGTTTTGGTAACGATTTGAGCGATTTACTGCTCTTATTCTAGAAAGATCCGGGTCAAGGTGTCTTCGTAAAAAGTGTTCGTTTAAGTGTCCTTTATAATATATTTAAATTTGAGGATGTTATGAACTTGTTTGGTTATATTTCTGGAATTAATCTTGGAGACGTGTGAGTGGACTCGGTTTCTGCCGGTGAAGGCCAGTTGTGGTTTTGTGGATGTTCTCGGTGTCTTGCTTGCTAGAAAATTTACATTTTGTGATTTGATTGATGTTCGACATTCTGAGAACTTATGTGTGATTTTGATGGCTTATATGTGATATGATATACAATTGATTGCTTGATGACAGTTATTGATTTTTAGTATTAAACTTGGTTTTATGGGCTTTTAAATGGAAAAATGCCAAGTGTCGGTTTTGGACACCAACCTTTATGTACTATATAAAGACATGCTGACTCATGGAGTGCTATAAGTTGGCACAAAGGGACACTTAAATGCCAAAATTTACGAAAGTGACACTTAGGTGCCAAAATCAGAGTAAAATGGATCACTTGAGTGCCATTGGCAAGAAAATCCGGCCGAATTCCATGTGTGGTATTTTTCGACGACTTCTTTTATTGAGGTGGCTAATGTTTTAAAAAGAAAAGCCCACATGGATGACAAAAACGACGTCGGCCATCCACACTGACTGAGCTTACCTAAATAATGTCATTTTTCCTTGGTGTTAAATGACATCGTTTAGGTTATTTTTGCTTAAGCAGACCTGGCCATTGATGTTCCTCCCTATCCGTGTTCACACTAGATCTCAGGCCCTTCTCTCCATCGTTGTTCACGGCTAAAGGTGGTCATTGGTCGCCGTTGTCAATCGCCATCGTTGGTTGTCGTCGGCGCTCACCATCGTCGGTCGTTGTCGCTACTCACCATCGTCACTCCTCCTGGTTCGGCCCCTTCTCCCCCTCCCCTGTGATAAAATTAGGGCTTGATTCTTTTATTAGGGCTCTGATGGAAAATTTGGGGCTCAGTGGGGAAATATGCCGATTAGACCTTTGGGCAGTGAGGTGGGTGTGTTGTGCTCGAGCTGTGCGTGTTGGCTTGTGTAAATTCTACTGAAATGCACATGCTCTATTTCGCTACTCCCGTGTGTGAAGATGCTTGCCTCGGTCGATGATTTCTGCAATCAATGCTTGCATCCCTTGTATGCGCATTTGCTATGAAAACTGTGTGCACGTGTTTAACGGCATGTGTGACAAGTGATTGGTAGCTTTTAGCGGAGAATTAAGGATAAAGCTTGACTCTTTCCAATTATGGTCTTCCCTCTATAGTTCTAGCCTACCAAAAAATTCTTTGGTTTTAAGCTTTTATGTACCTTCTGGCAATAGGGTCTTTGCATCAAGGCTTGTATTTTGTGAAATCGATTCCCTTTAATCACATGGCGCGGCCTTCTACGGTTCTCGGGTGTGGTCTTGATCTTGCTAATAGCATGAAGTTTCTAAAGAAGCATTGCTATTGTAGGCATGAAACCACAGTATAGTTAGATTGAAAGAGAAAACCTGTGACACAACTTTCTCGTTATATTTTTGCATCGAGCTTTCCTTAATTTTCTGTATGTGTTTTCACAGGAAAAATAGATTTGATTAAGTTGATGTACATTCTCACATCGCAGGTTTAGTTTAGCAAAAGATAGTAGACAAAATTGCTTGGGTTATGCTTGTTGTGGGGACCTCTGTTTTTAGTTAATATTTTAAGGGAATGGAAAGCAAATAATTAAAGTGGTGACCTCTTTTTTGGCTGTCATGTAGGGCCAAATTGTCAATGTGGGGACCTTTGTTTAATAAAGTCCATGAGAGTGGGGGGACTGTCTATTGCTCTTTATGGACGTGGTCCCAAAAACTAGTTATTTTTTTTTTTTGACTTGTTCTTGTTGCAGAAATGACTTATGACAATGATTATGTTGCTGTCATAGTTTGCTACGGTGGGAATTTTGTGATTGGAGAGGATAAGTGAAAGTATGGGGGTGGAAATGAGGGCACCATCTTTGTCGAAATAAAGAATGCATCTTATATAAGATTTGTTAGGGATATAGTGATTTATTTGCCTTGAATACCATCTCATTCTTGTATTCCTAGGAAAGGCTTAAGAGATGGTTTGAGAAGCTTAGAAGATGATAATGGTTTTAGGGATGTTCTATACCATTATCTTCATGGTGAAGAGGTAAAAATATATGTTGAGTACAATAGTGAAAGTGAGGACGAAGATGATGATAGAAAGAGCGCCCAAGTAGGACAAGAAGGAGATGTTATTCAAAGTAGTACTAACGTTAGGGTCGAAGGAGGGTAGGATAGACATGATGGAGAGGAGAGGAGTGCAGATGCGGTTCACAATGCGTGATGATGACATAGGTGATGTCATAATCACTGGATTAGATTGGGAAATAACTGAATCAAGTGATGATGATGATGATGAAGGGTTGCCTGCTGAAAATTTCATAAGCGATAACGATAATGAGGAGTTTGTACAGTGAAGAAAAAAGAATGAATATGGCTAACTTTAGGAATTTGCATGGCACATATACGCAAATTGGATAAAGAACTATAAAGGGGACAAGTTATAGTCACAATTTCGGCAGCTAGCAAAAAGAATGAATATGGCTAACTTTAGGATGATTAAAGAAGAACTGCTTCAATTAACAAAGGAAGGTTATGATGCACTATTCCAAACAGAACCGAAGTATTGGTGTAGGGCGTTCATCAGCGAGGAATTCAAGTGCAATAACATTGATAATAACATTTGCAAAGCATTCAATAGGAGGATAATAGATGCTAGATGCAAACCAATTATCTCGATGCTTGAAGAAATACGAGTTATGGTCATGACTCGGCTACACAGAAAAAGAGATGAGGCTGTAAAGTGGACTAGGTAATATGGCCTTAAGATTTCTAAGAAATTGGATGAAAACTTGGCTACAAATATGTATTGTCATCCCATTTGGAATGGGGATGAAGAATATGAGATAATGAAGGGTTTCGATAAGTATGTTGTCCATTTAAGTACGATGAAGTATTCATGTAGAGCATGGCAACGAAGTGAAATTCCCTGTGCACATATCATATGTGCCATTCAATTGAAAGGCCACAACACAGAAGACTGCATTGATGATTGGTACAAGAAATCAAAATATCATGCTTTGTACCAAGTCATGTTGCAGTCAATCAGAAGTATCAAGTTCTGGGAGCCAATAGATCGCGAAGCACCTCAACCTTTGCCACTAAAGAAGAAAATGGAAAGACCAAAGCGAAAACGAAGAATGACGAAGGGAGAGGTCTCATGTCAGCGTAGGATGAGTAGGACAAGTGTACAAATAAAGTGCTCTTTTCGTCACATATGAGGGCACAATACTAAAGGTTGTCAATTAAGGAAGCAACATGAACAGTTGAGGCCAGCCGAAGGGCCTAGTGAAGGGACAGTTGGAGAAGGACAAATAGAAAGGCGAAGTGAGTCGACTGTTCTTCAGTTGACGAGAATAATCCTAGTAAGTCATGACAATTGTGTTTATGTTGCTTTATGGTTTACTACAAATATGTACATAAATATTATTGACATGTATGTAACGTTTTTGTATTTGTCAGGTCACAAGAGTGACATGTGAAGAATTGATCGAAGCCCCTGTTGTACCTGAAATTGAAGGGCATGTTCAAAGAAGGCAAGGTAGAAGACAACTAGCTGAAGGATTGGCCGAAGCAACTGGACGGCTAGTTAAGTCGACCGTTCTTCAATAGCAGCAGAGAAAAAAAACTTGGTAAGTTCAATAATTTGTGTTTAGTTTTCCTTTACGTTGTTATATGGCTTGATGTTATATTTATGATGTCCTTTGCATTTTTCTCAGATTCTAAGAAGGCAAGCTATAGCTCAGCTGCCAATAAAGGGTCCAATTGAAGGGCCACCACGAGATCCATCATTAAGGTCACCACAAAGGCCATTAGAAGGGTCATCACAAGGGCCACCATAAAAGCCAATAGAAGGTGTCACTGAAACTAAAGGGCTAAATAGAAAAACAACCAAAAGAAAGCCAAATCAAAAACCACCTACAAGGAAGCCATCTAGAAGATGTCTAGCTGAAGAATTGGCCAAAGAAGCCCATGTTGTCGTTGAACAGCCACAACAAGAGCCCAAGAAATCACATGTGAGAAGAAGAGCCAACCAATTATAAGTACCTGAAAGTAACGTTCCCTTTCGACCAAGAGGGGCTCTTAGGAAGAGGCTAAAACAATATGGTTATGGCCTTTATACAGATGAGCGTTCTGTAACAATTATTCTTAATATAAGTTTTATAGGCTAAATTTAATTTAATTTATGGTGCAAACTTTTGTTGATAATTAAGTTTTCTTTTTGAAGTCTAGGAGAAGTTTAGAGGTTCTTATCTCTCAAGGTCCAACTCAAGAATCAATGGCTGTGCCAACAAAGAAGAAGACATTGGCTGCGCCAACAAGAAAGAAGAGTAAGAAGAACCTAGTTGCAGGTCCATCTAAATTAGTTCAGCCTACAACAATTGCAACTCCTTCTGAATTAGTTCAACCTAGGACAATTGCAGCTCTATCATAATCAACGCATCCCGAGACAGTTGAAGAAGAAGTTTCACATTCAATTAGAAAAAGTGCAGGGTCCATCAAAATAAGCACGAATAGGAGGCATTGTGCATATTGATTGATGAAATGAGATGGGATATGGTTTATGGGGCTAAGGAGTTAGTTGTTTTAGTGTGGATTTTGTTTTTTTTATTTTTAATAATAGTTTGTCATTGAGTTTGTGAGGCTTAGTTTCAATATCAATGGAACAATCTTGTTACTTGTCATTTTTGCCTTTTTCATCTTTTTGATTTTGTTTTTACTATTTACTTACTGCTTCTGGTGGTGGATTTATGGTGGTGATTGGGGTGCTCGTGTGGCTAGTGGTGGCGGCTGGTAAAGCCTAGTGGTGGTAAGTCCATTGTGGGGGTTGGGTTGAGGCCTCTTGTTGCAACTAGTACTGGGGCAAGAGTGCAATGTGCATAGTCTAGCTTGCATGAGCCCCTTTTGCAACAGACCCATGACTCATCACCAACAGTGGCTGCTAATGGTGGGTCTATGGTAGTGGCTACGTGCTGATGTGGTAGCTGGGAAGCTGGTGTTGCTAGTGGTGGTGGCTAGTGGTGACTGTTAATGCCTACTGATGGTGGGTTTATTATAAGGGTTAGGTTGGGGGTTTTTGTTGCACTTGGTGCAAGATATAAGTGTGCAATATGCACATCTTGCATCAGGTAGTGTTGGTGTAAGCTGGTATAAGGCACCTTGCATTAGTAACTTCTGCAGCAGCATACCACTAGCATAATGGTGGCTAGTGGTGGCTCAAGTGGATGCCTAGATTGCTTGGTGTGGCTGGTGGTGATGGCTGGAGGCCGATGGTGGCCAGTGGTGGTGGCTAGTAGTAACTGATAGCTGGTGCAATTTATAGAAGAAATGTACAAAAAAAATTGGCACTTAATTGATCACATTTTAAAAGATCTAGCACTTAAGTATTCACTTTTAATCATAAGTGGCACTTAAGTGATCACTTTTAATAATAACTTGACACTTAAATAACTCTTTTATTATCACAACCGGTACTTAAGTGATCACTAGATACAACTTATAGCACTCGAGTAATCACTCGTGTCTATCCTATGTATATAATGGTTTGCAGCAAACCAGAGAAGCTGCTGGTTTATATATATGGTTCAACTTATGGCAACTCCATTCAATTCAATGTTTGCTGCTAGTTTACATTTAGTTGAACTAAAGAAGTCACCATAACACATTGACCCAATATACATTTCACCATCACCAATTTATATTTGAGAATAAGTAAAAACATAGTACAAACAATATCTCATTCATTCATTCCCTGTCCTTGACCTCCCCACAAGCACACAAAGTAACACATAATACATATGATAGCCCAAAAAATATATATATATCACAACGATCTTATAGACAATACAAAATTCTTCTCATCTTCCCAAAAAATAAGTTACACTTCATTCAAAACAAGTAGATTTATCCATTCATTTACAACTATGGCAGTCAGAGAAACTTCTTCTCATCTTCTAGTATTTTACATTTCATCATAAGGTAGGATAGACAAAAAAAAACAGCAACGCGATAAATGTTTGGTAACATTTCCGCTCAATTTTCATCATTGAATCTTCATTCTTCAAATGGTTAACAGAAGATGCTTGAGTTTGCATTGAGTCAATATCGTCCAAGTCATCCACAAGCGTAGATGGAGGTTGATGATATCCATCAAGTAGGTCCAATATCACCTCTGTGGCTCAGTGAGAAAATTTCGCATTGACCCATTTGAAATATTTGCACTTCAACCCTTCTCTGTATTGAGCACATCCATAGAATCTTCTCCTAGGATTCATTCAAATTCACGATGTTCTTCTTGGACTTGGTAACCTACAAAAACAGAAACACTCACCTTCTCTTTCGCTTTGGCGAGAGAAATTTGAGCCCTACTGAAAGTCCTACTCTCCATTTCTAATATTCAACTGTAGAATTTGGGACAAATCAAATTAGGGCTCCAGCGCTTCAATGGCATTTTGCCCTATTTAGGATTTTAGATTTAGGGCAATTGGGGAGACGATGTCATTTTTGGCTGATTTAATGGCTCTATTTTGGCCAACTATAGAAACGACGTCATTCTTGGTGAATTAGAGCTGAGTCAGCTCTTCGGCGAGCCACCTCGGCGAGAAATATTAATATTTAATTGCCACGTATGATTTACGGCCGGCTTTGCTGGAGGTGGCACTCGGGTGTCCCACTTTTCTTAAAATGTGACATTTAAGTGTCACTTTCGTAAATTTTGGCACTTAAGTGTCCCTTTGTTCCAACTTATGGCACTTGAAACGATCTTTTGCCACCTTATAAAACCGTGGAGTTTTAAAATGGGAGTGTACTAAGTTTCACAGTTCAATTTCGAATGCGTGACCACGCACGATTATTTTACCGGGATTTTTAATACGAAGAAAACTTGGCTTCATTATTTGAAAACGAGACATTTGAACGCAAAACATGGTGTTTTTGGCTAAATATGTGCTTGTGTGATCACCAAAAAACCCTGATGCGTTTACGTGAGACGATGCCTGATTAAGTTCGAATAACCCCAAGTCAACGGGATGCTGTTTGCGGATAGATTTTGGATCAATGCTCTTTACAGGAGTGCCATCTTGATATGTTTACGTGGAATGTTGCCATACTCGATGGGGCGAAACGATGCCCAGCTATGCCGGATGATCGCCGACTTTTGAGTTGGCTATGGCCGATGGGTCGTAATAATCGGAACATGCTTGAATTGTTGTGCTATTGCGCTTGATTATGGGGAAAAATTGTGTGACACGGTATGGGACATGTCATAATGGTTTTACCTTATAATCAAGACCTATGTGAATGTTTGAAGGGCTAGAATTATGTGTTCTAGTTATTAATTATACTTGTTGTATTTATAATGGCATATGTGATGTGCTAATATGTAGGGACATGCCAAAGTGAGGTGAGTTTTGTATGGTGCATGCTTAGGACCGCTTGCGAGGCGAATTCGCGTCTTAATTAGAGTTTAAGGTTTTGACTCACTGAGATTTATCTTACCCCGTCATGGTTAACCCTTTTCAAGTCCTTAGTATGGAGAGACATCAAGTTCGTTTTGGGGTTCTGTGGGACATGGAATCAGAGTCTACCTTCTTCCCTATTCCCAAGACTACCTGGACTCGTGAGTTAGTAGTGACTGCGATTTGGGTTGATGAGGACCTCCTTCATGTGGTGCCTCATCACTTTAAGGCGTGTTTCATTAATGAGCACAACTGTGCTCAGGAGGGTCCCCTGCAGGGTTTTGACAGACCGCTCGTCGGAACGAAGAATGAGGAGGTAGGTCACCCCATGGACATCGATATCCTAGACGGTGTTGTGGTGGATCCAGAGTCGGAAGAGTTCGGGATGTAGGTTGCCTAGGAGTTTCTTTTTTAGGCGAACTTGTAAATATGAACTCGCAAGGTTAACTTGGTATATATATAAATAGTAGTTTGTGAAAATTTGCTGTCGTATTTTTCTATCTCTATGTTTGTTTGTTGGCTAGATGTTTTATTTAATTCGCTTCTGCATGTGCTTAATTGAAAGATAAAAAGAATGAGTCGGTGACGCATCCTGGGACGTCACATTTTCAGTCAACCACTGAGGGATGTGCACTTGCTCGAGGTTCGGGGCATGACACTCGGGGCGTGATAACAAGGCCATGTAATATTATTTGCCCAACTTATATTGAGTTTTCCTTTTCCGCCTTTATTTTTAAGTCATTTCAATTTCTTGAATGTTTACTTACCGCACTGCTTTTCGTTAATTTGAGTGTAAATTTCTTTCTAAATTAGGTTATAATTAGTCTAGACATTAAGGAAAACAAACCTACAAAATATTTGCGTGGATGCTTAGCGGTTTCATAAGGAGTATAATTGGTAATCAAGATTGTATGGCCATTTAGATAAACAACCTTCCAAGTTAGTGGTACTGCAATGGCGCTAATAGAAACATTGGCATAAGTAAGTCTCCATTTCTAGAAATCTCTAGTTGCGTAGGAATGGAGACAACACTCTTGCATCTTGATTGGTTTCTAGCTGAGCCTAATAAGCTAGTGGCGACTCCTAGAAATACATAGGTTGTTAAGAATTGAAATACCAAATCTAATGTCCCGTGAGACATGGCCTTGGGAGAGCCTGCGCCTAATCTAAGGTCGCTAGTCCACATCTTTAGGCAAATACCCTTAAACCTTCTTTTTTTTTTTCCCCTGGACAGAAAATGAGAGGTCATGACAAAGGCTGTCCTAAAGACACCTTTTGAGTTATTTAAAGGCTGGAAACCAAGTTTGCAACATGTACACATTTGGGTATGTCCGTCTAAAGTGAGAGTTTACAATCTACAAGAAAAGAAGTTGGATCCAATGACTATAAGTGAGTATTTCATTGGATATGCCGAAAGGTCCAAGGAATATAAGTTTTATTGTCCATCTCACACAACTAAGATTGTGGAATCAATAAACGCTAAATTTCTTGAAAATGACTTGATTAATGGAAGCAATCGATCAAAAGATCTTGTTTCTAAGAAAGATCATTTAGACATTCAACCTTCCCCCTCATGTATAAGGTTGGTTGTTGTTCATAACGCCCATTCAGTTCAACTGGCCATTGAACAATCAATTATTTAAGTTCCACAACCCGCTGATATTGATCTAGTAGATCCAGTTGTTCAACAATTGAACAACCAATTGAACAACATGCTACTCAAAAGAATGTTGATACAACATTAAGAAGATCTACTAGAATAAGGAAATTAGCAATTCCTAGTTATTATATTGTGTATTTATAAGAATCTAACTATAATATTGGAGCTAAGAATAATCCTAAAACGTTTTCATAAGCGATAAGTAGTGATAAATCCAATTTGTGGTATAATGCTATGAAGAAAGAGATGAGTTCTATGGTATCTAACAAAGTCTGGGAATTGGTTAAGTTGCCTGATGGTGCAAAGGCCATTTGTTGTAAATGGGTCTTGAAAACTAAGAATGATTCATGGGGTAACATTGAAAGATATAAAGTTAGACTCATCACCAAATGATTTACTCAAAAGAAATCGATTACACGGACACATTTTTTCCCATATCTAATAAAGATTCTCTTCGTATGATTTTAGCATTGGTTGCCCATTTTGATATGGAATTATATCAAATGGATATGAAAATGACGTTCTTCAATGGTGAACTAAAGGAGGAGGTTTACATGAAACAACCTGAAGGATTCTCCTTTAGTAAATGTGAGCATTTGGTGTGCAAGCTTAAAAAATCTATATATGGCCTAAAAAAAGCATATCGCCAATGGTACTTAAGGTTCTATGATGTCCTCTATTTATTTGGTTTTGTAAAGAATGTTGTGGATCAATGTACTAGAAGGTTAGTGGGAGCAAAATTCATTTCTTAGTGCTATATGTGAATGATATTCTAATTGCAACCAATGATAAAGGGTTGTTACATGAGATGAAATAATTTCTTTCTAAGAGTTTTGACATGAAGGATATAGGTGAGGCATTTTATGTTATTGACATTAAGATCCATAAAGATAGACCTCGAAGAATTTTAGAACTATCTTTAGAAATTTATATCAATAAGGTCTTAGAGATATTTCAGATGAAAGATTGTTCATCAAGTATAGCACCTATTGTGAATAGTAATAGGTTCAATTTGAACTAGTGCCCAAAGAACGATCTAGATATAGAACAAATGAATAACATTCCATATGTTTCTATTGTCAAAAGCTTGATATATGCTCAGATTTGCACTCGACTTGACATTGCTCTGGCTGTGAAAATTGCAAAGAAAGTGATGAGATACCTTCAAGGTAACAAATGCTAGATGCTTATATATATATAGATTGACAATTTGGAAGTGTTTGGTTGTTCAAATGCGGACTTCATGGGTTGCGTTGATCCTCGAAAATCAACATCTGAATACATTCTTATGTTAGCTAGCTAAACCGTGTTATGGAGGAGTGCAAAGTAGACCTTGATTGCTACTTCCACTATGGAGATTGAGTTTGTTTCTTATTTTGAGGCTACCTCACATGGTGTATGGTTGAAGAGTCTCATTTCTAGGCTTAGAATTGTTGATTTTATTTCTAGACCATTAAGAATATATTGTAACAATTTAGCTATAGTTTTTATAGCTAAAAATGCCAAAAGTGGCAGTCGAAGTAAGTATATCGACATCAAGTATTTAGTCAATAATGGAACGTGTTAAGGAGAATAAAGTAGTTATAAAACACGTTATTATTGAATTGATAATAGCTGATCCTTTAACTAAATGCATGCTACCAATGAAGTATAAGAATCATGTAACTAGTATAGGAATAGGTCTCATCATGTGATTTGTCATCATATGGACGATTTTTGTTGTATGAAAGTCTTATTCTATTGTAATATTGATTTTCAATTTTTAGTATACACATTCTACTATTTATGAGAATAACATTTATCCTTGATTCTGGAATAAACATAAGATGTATTCATTATGATGTGTTGTTACATATAGGCTGACATTAAAGAAATAAGATGTATTGTGATATATAGAAATATTACTTGCTTTTAGAGGACATGTTGCCAAGATCCATGGCTTTTCTTTTTGTTTTCTTTAAGCATAAAGTTTTTTGTGGATTTGGTTGGATAATCCGTATGATGAAAATGTTGGGATCAAGTGGCATAATGTTTTATATACATATAGGGATAAGTATAATAGAAGTCCTAAAACTTGTAACAAAAATACAATTGAGTCTTAAAACTTGTAAAAAGTGCAATTAAGTCCTAAAACTCGGTAAATTGGTTTAATCGAATCCTAAAATTAACATCATCTAACTTTTTAATAGAAAATGCTGACGTGGCATTTAAAATTAATTTATATTTTCTAGGATTTTTAAAATTATTTTTTTATTCAAATTAGATTTAAAAATTAGAAAAGAAAAGCTAAATTTTATTTTAAAAAAACAATTAAAAAAAATAAAGAAAAAGAAAGTGGCCACCATTTCCGCTACACTGCTGCTGCCCCTCTCCGGGGGTTGGCGAGGGCCGGTCACCCCGCCCGGGGCCGGCGACCATCGCTGAGCCCTCCGGCAACGGTCGGCGGCCCTTCCGGCAATGGGTGGCGGTGAAGGAAGTGCTTACCATTTTTTTTAACTGTTTTTTTTTTAAAATGTATCTTTTCTTTTCTAGTTTTTAAATCTAATTTAAATAAAAAATAATTTTAAAAATCCACATGGAAAATAAAAATTCATTTAAATGTCACATCCGCACTATGTTAGCATTTTTTGTTAAAAAGGCTGACGGTGTTAACTTAGGTGTCTCACTCGATCCTCCAAGCCCGTGCCCATCCCTCGCTTTGTCGATTAATAGGGATATTCCAGAACGCATTGTCGACCCATTCATTTTAATATACACATGCGGAAGCATATGATTAATCCCTAGACAATAAAATATTGGGATAGGAAAGTAAGGCCGATTTTTCACAAAATACATTTTCATAAACACATAGGTTTTATAAATCGAAGCCTATGAAAAGGAATCGACTTTCCTCAAAAGAAAATTGTCCTCTAACTAAATAGTCAGACATGATCGTCAATTCGTCACACTTCACCTTCTACACTTCAGGCCTTGAGTCCTCCACCACTGTCAACTAGGGACTTGAAAACATTATCCTACAACAGGGTGAGACGACGTCTTAGTGAGTTCTACCCCTTAAGACTCAATTAAAAAAAAAAAATACGCCCTAAAGGCTACCTAAACACAATCACGAGGTATATGACTCACCTTGGCCTCAGTCTTTTCTTGCAGGTCAGTTCAATTCATAAACTCGCAATCATATTATCCAATCAATTCAATCAATCGACTCAGTCGATTACATGTCATCATGACCCTTTCCTTGGGCGGCTCAATTCATACTATCTATAAAGTCTGCTCATATCAGGATTGCTCACTGCTAAGTTGATAAATAGATAGTATGGCTTGCTTTTGAGATGATCGAGTATACTACTCTCTGCTAAGCTGACATATCGCCCGTAAGCCGATATAGTATACCAACATTGCTCAATCTAAGCTGATAAGGTATACTGCTCTCTGCTAAGCTGACATATCCCCGTAAGCTAATATAGTATACCGGTATATTGTTCTCTGCTAAGTTGACATATCACCCGTAGGCTCATATAGTATATCATACTTGATACAAATAACAGTGTGTGGGTACACAATCGACTTTAGCCAAAATACAATATTTTACTTTAGAACGTTCCACCGCTTTTCAATTGAGCCCATAACATATTTTTGGCGCTAAAAACCAACACCCAATGATTTCCTAATTAATTACTGAAATTAATTAAATTTGGGATAAAATATCCCCAACCACAAATTACCTTAAATGATCACAAACCAACAAGCAATTAAATAAATGGAGTGCACCACCGCAATCGCCCACGAAATTCCGACACGGCTATCCTAGGTCTAATGCCCTTAAATAATAAATAATTAAATTTATTTGAAAAATTAAATAAATAATAAAATTATTATATTAGTATAATTTAATAAAATAATATTTATAAATTCAAAATAATTAATTAATCTAAAATAATTAATTAAGGCCTAATCAAGATTATGCTAATCTAATAATCTACTTAGCCATAATTAATTATTCACTAAACTAATCACATTCCTTAATCTAATTAACATTTAAATAAACTAATCTAACCACCTAAACATACTTAGTCTAATCTAAACACCCCTTAAATGTCATTAACTTACTAAGCGATAATTAATGAGTTAAACTCACTGGATTTGCGAACCGGTGACTCCACGGCGACCACAACGTGGAGGCGAGCGACAATCCTCCAAGCGAAGACACCAACGGAGGTTGGGAAGGGCTCAGAAATGGGCCACGAAGTCCTAGATTTCTTGCTAGTTCAGATTCTACTTCTACTCTTGCTGGACAAAAGAGAACCAAGGCTGAACAGTAAGGAAATGGGTTGATTGGAGCTGTGGCGAGCGGGTGGTCGGCGAGCGATGTCTCTCGGGGGTCAATGGGGCCTTGTAGGTGAATGGAATGGCCAAAGGAAGGGTCGAAATTGGAGAAAAACGAAGAAAATCACGAAATAGTGCAGGTAGATAAGGGACCGAAGGACTGGCGACTAGTTCCTTCTTGCTGACGTACAGGATGGCCGGAGGCTCTGTTCGGCATGAGGTCGGACTCCTTTGAATGGTTTGGATGTGCTGAGCACAACGGTGGGTGGCACAAAGGCTAATTTGTCCAGGAAGACCACTTTTAACTCATATCTTTGGCGAAATTGTCAGCTGGAGCAGAAACCGGCAGAAGAGAAAACAAAGGAGGAAAAAGGTCCGGTGGGCATGCGACGGTAAAGGGTAATGTGTAGCTCAATTTCTCTAGTTCTTTGAGCTTCAAAAGTCACTCAACAATGGAGAAAGCAAGTGGATTGAGGAAGAAGAAGGCTGCTGCAAGATGGCTTTTATGCCTTCAACACTTAGCCAAATCTCTCATGCCTTGCCCCCCCCCCCAACTAATGCCTTGTCCTCTGCCCCTTATCCAAACCTTGGCTTCCTCAAGAAGCTTGCCAAAGAGTCCAAATGTCATGTACCCCATGGCATACGAATTTGTAACATTTCCCCTTCAATTCCCCTTCAATTCCAATCAATTCTCACTCAAATCAAACCAATTGAAGCCCACATAAATCAGCCCATGTGTCCTTGTCCTTCTTAAGATTTTTCCCCGTCAGTTGATCCAACTCGACATCCATAGATACGATCAAAAACGGCCCTTTGACTTTCCCAATAAAAAAACGACCTTACTTTGCTTTTCCGCCAAAAATCTCAGTTTCAGAAAAATCTTCTGAGAATGAATCGACGTTCCTAAAATGAATTGTGACATGATAGAACTTTCAATTTCTGAATTCGGATTTAAATTCACAGTTGATTTCAATCTGGCACGATTTTAACGCGTCCTAATCTACCGGGTAGCTTTTAGGAATTTTTAGTACAATTGACCCGTGGTCAATTATTTTCGAGCCACAACATAGATTTTTGACACATTGATGACTCTTGATTGTCGTAGAAATCTTGAAGTTTCAAATACGGACACAGGTTACCCAAAACGACAGAAAAATGGGTCTAATGCTGGTCGACGAGAATATTGAAATCAGGTGTAATCACCCACACTCTAATCACATATCTCAGTCAAATCGACCTATCACTGATCTCTGTTCGATTCTAAAAGTGTCATAATGACCCTTGCAGATTAACACGGTCGAGCAGCTGATTCCTGATTGAATTCTCAAGTTTATTGCATTTAGATTCCTTAACGGCTTCACTTAATAGACTAGTTATTTTGTTAGTGATCAGCTCAGAGAATTGAAATATAAGCGCGTCGATGAAAAGCCTGTCTTATTTAATTGAAAACAGAATCATAAATTTGGGATGTCACATTAGGACTCAATTAAACCAATTTGACAAATTTTAGGACTTGATTGTACACACACACACACACACACACACACACACACACACACACACACACATATTATGTGATCCCTTATTTTCGGACTCACATTATCTTTAAAGTGGCGATTGTTCCACGCTTCGTACCTTTTCATGGCAACTGGCCATTCGGTAACTGCCTTGATAGGAAATGGTATATAAACAAATGATCGTTCATTTCTAAAGGGTAATCACAAGGTCTAACGTAAACCTTCTCATTACACACACACACACACACACACACACACACACACACACACACACACACACATTATGTGATCCCTTATTTTCGGACTCACATTATCTTTAAAGTGGCAATTGTTCCACGCTTCATACCTTTTTGTGGCAACTGGCCATTCGGTAACCGCCTTGATAGGAGATGGTATATAAACAAACGATCGTTCATTTCTAAAGGGTAATCACAAGGTCTAACATAAACCCTCTCATTTCGAAATACGCCATCAGTACGCGAGGGGATTGGTTTAGTAGAGTGTGCCAATATTTTGGTGAATTTTCGTAACTTTCCGATGAATGTGAATACAAACAATTGAAATTGCTAGTATGAGTACCTAGAGGGGGGTGAATAGGTATATAAAAAATTTCTCGAAGCTTGCACGATATTTAAACAGTTAAAGATTCAATCGCAAGACTGAGTAAGGGAAAGAGAGAATTGAACACTCGGTTTATAGTGGTTCGGCTTGATTCAAGCCTACGTCCACTCTTCTGCACTGACAGCCGATTGGCTGGATTCCACTATAATCAAAGAGCTGTTACAGTGTTGATCTTCCTTGAATTCTAGGTGTAGATGATCTACCACACTCTCTCAAGGTGTCACCAAGTACAAACACTCTCTGTATACAATTTCGCTCGAACAGTCTCAAGTAACAATCAAGGATCTTCAAACTCTGGAATTTTTCTATCAATCACATTTTTAAAACAACTAGAACGACTTCTTTTTATACTCCTTCATGCCATCATAGCCGTTGGCACTTACCAAAGGAATTCCTCCAATCTACCCGTTGGACGGAATCAATCAAGAAGATCATCCGAGCTATTTAAGGAATCTGATGATAGCCCATCAATCCTGTTCGCCCATACAATCAGGATCTCGGTTTCCATGAATAGAACTTTCCAAGATTATTTCTTCGACCATCGGATCTTCAATCAATCGTAGATAAGGATTAAAGAATCCGAAACGATTATCCAACCAAAGAATCTATTCCAGAGGATAGGATCGAATCCTCAACCATAAACCTCGGCTTTGGATTTCCTTCGTCACTGGATTAAGAAGACTGTCAGTGAGAATAGACTTAAGTCTTGAGTCCTGAGTCTTAAGTCTTGAGTCTTGAGTCTTGAGTCTTGAGTCTTGAGTCTTGAGTCTTGAGAATACAAAGTCTTCAGACTTTAAACTGTCGATCTCCGAACATCCAGACTTTAGACTGAAAGAAACGTTTTGTCAGCTTCAAAATATTCTGGAAAGATTTCTCCAACAATCTCCCCCTTTTTGATGGTGACAAAACTTTCTTGAAGATTTGAACAACTTTGACCTGCAAAACATTTCTCAAGCAATATGGCTAACTCATAAAGATTAATAAAACAACCAGACTCTGCATCCACAGAAAATTGGTTAGACTTTCATGAGAAACACCATATAACAACACTTGAATAAATGCAACCAGTCAAGCATCATAATCCACAACCAATTCAGTCAAATTCACACCCAAGATCAAGTTCTCAAGTAACACTCAAAAATAAACATAACCACAAAAGTCAAAGTTTTTAAATGGTTCAAATTTTGGTTCTCCCCCTTTTTGTCAGCATTGAAAAGGGTGAGAAAGGAGTCATGTCTGCTTGGGAATGCGCACGAGCTGGAAATCCCCAATGGACTGGACTACTCCTTCGAGCTTCTTCAGGTCTTCTAGCAGATGAGCTACCTCTTCTCCCTTAGCATTGGCTTGAAGTTGCAGAGCGAGGTCTTTGAATTTATCCTCCAGAGAGACTGAAGATTCTTTTCCAGCATTCTTCAGAGCTTGGATTTCACAGTCCAGAACATATATCTGGCTACGCATTTCCAGAAGAATATTCATAATACTTCGAAAATCTGCAGAATCATCCGTCTGTGTACTAGCATGAACTTTCTCTGATGCAGACGATGGCTCTTCAGTATAGTCTGGCAGATTTGGAATCGTCGTATCACCTTCTTCAGGCAATTGAGAGACCTGAACTTCTTCTGGGTCTTCTGGAGATTGTCTTAGATCTTCACTGACAGCAGCATGAGGTGTAGACCTCTCTTGCTCGCTAACTCCCCCTGTCTCTAGGACATTGAAAGGGGAAGAGTGATGATCATGCTCTTCATTTCCCTTCTCTCCAGAATTATCAGCAGACTTTTCTTTTTCTCCTCCATCTTCTTCTTCAACTTCTTTCCCCTTCTCTCTCTGTTCTTCCTTTTCTCTGTTCTGTTCTCCTTCTTCTCTGTTCTGCTGAAGATCTGTTTGATGAGACACAGAACGTCTTGTTCTTGTCAACGCTTGGATAGCGGGATCTTCATCATCTTCATCTTCTTCTTCTTCCTCCAGAATAAGAGTTCTTTTCCTCTTTTTCGATGAGGCACCAATGGCCTCCTTTCCTTTTCTTCTTGAAGCAGACTGAACTGGAGATTTCTCTTTGAATTTCTCCATTGCCTTGGAGAGCTCTTGCAGACGCATCTTCATTAACATTTTCAACCCAACCACCATCTTATCACACGGTCGAACACAGAGAATATGTGGTAGTTCAATGTTCGATGTCTCGAAGATCTTGGTCACCGAGACCAGGATAAGGCAATTGTCCTTTGTCCTTTGACACCGCTTTCTGTACATATGGAAGAGAATAGTGTGCGGGAGAGAAAACTTCCGTCCGAGTTGATCGCATACATCAACTTTGCTTGAGAAAGAGACACGAAGTCTTTGATGTAGACTTCGGTCCGAGACAGTTGATCACTATCTTATGAAGCACAATGTTGATGGCTGTCATCCTGGAATAAGTAATTTTCTTCTCTACGTCCCTATCTTTGACAAGATCCAGAGTAGTACGAGCAGGGGAGACTTTGATTGGAAGATAGCGCCCCCTTTCAACTCCGACTATGTCCGCCAACATATTCACATCTACCATGTAGACTTGATCTCGAACACTGAATGAAATTCTATTTGCATCCAAAAAGCTAAGATTTGAATAGAAATAAGCAATCAGTTGATCATACCCGTCCGTAGAGTCAGAGCAAAAAGTCTCAAGTTGAAGTAAATTCAACTTTTCTCTTAAGTTCACTTTGATGGTATCCGGGAAGTCAAAATCAACACTTCTAGGGTTTATCACCCCTCTTTTCACTGAAATACGCTTTTTCCGATCCTTGGATTTAAACAAATCCATCCGATTTCCTTTCACCATTGCTGCCACACCCATTCTAGGTTTAAATTCAAGGAACATTTTGTCATCATCGTTCCCGTCAATCAGATTTTGTCCTGGCATACGAGGATCACTGGGAATGTTCTCAAGAGCCTCCAATCGCCCTTCCTTTAGGAGCAATTCCTAATTCCTCCATTTTCCGCAGAAAAAGATACTCATTCCCATAATTTTTGTCCTTAAGGAAGTCATCTATTTACTTTAATGAAGTGCCGGTGATTTTCAACGCACGATAAAGCTTATAGATAACGGAGGGTTTTTGGACTCTTACCGGGTCAAGCATCCTCGATTATCTCTTCTTCCGATTTGCACCTTGTGGGGCGGGAGATGCTGAATGACGTGGAGGAGAGCAAATCGGACTTTGTCGCTGACTTGGTAAGTCTTCTTCCTCGATAAGATCGAAGTGAGTCGGTCCCTTCTCCATTCTCTGTGGTCCCCTGTTTGCGATTCTTGATGATTTCCTCGAAGACGACATCTTCCTTTGTCTATTGGAGGATTCCTTCACTTGCTTTTCCCAAGAAAAATGACCACTTTCTCGACAAAGAGTAGAAACAGAATCGAGAGGAGAGTGCCTTTTAGGGTTTTGAAAATTGGGGGAAGAATAACTGTATATATATATATTCCTCGGATTTGAAAAGAGAAGTTTAAACGGCACAAAGAAAGTGTACGAACACTTCTTTTCAAAATCAATAACTGCCAAAATTAACTTCCTTTAAAAAGACAAGTTTTCAAATTTCACACTAATTATATCTGAATAAAAGAACATACCTTTTCGAGATAAGATAAACGAGAGTTCGTACCTTTTAGATAGAATAGCAACTTACAGTCTTTTAGCCATGAATGATTGAGTCTCAGGATTTAAAGTCTATGAGATCAGAGTCTTAGAGTTGGTGAGTCTCTAGACTTTAACTTCTTCAAGCTTCAAAATGTTGAGTCTTGAGCGAATAAAGTCGAATTGATTTTTCTCCAAAGGCTTTGTGAATATATCTGCTAGTTGACTCTTTGAATCAACAAATTGAATCGAGATTTCTCCATTTTGAATATGATCTCTAATAAAGTGATGACGAATCTCTATATGCTTTGCTCTTGAATGAAGGATTGGATTTTTGGTGAGATTGATCGCACCGGTGTTGTCACATCCGATTTCGTGCATGAGTCTTCAATGCCAAAGTCTTGTAGTTGTTGCTTTATCCATAGAATTTGCGAACAGCAGACTTCTAAGAGCTACATACTCGCTTCGTCGTTGAGAGAGCTACGGTGCTTTGCTTCCTTGAAACCAAGACACCGTCCCGTTTCCAAGCAAAGTTGACAAGTTCCAGAAGTGCTCTTTCTATCGACTCTGCAACCGGCCAGATCTGCATCTGAGTATCCTAGAAGATTAAAGTCTTCCTTCTTTGGATACCAAAGACCGATGCTTGCAGATGAAGCAACGTATTTGATAATACGTTTCACGGCAATGAGATGTGATTCTCTAGGATCTGATTGAAACCTAGCACAGATACAAACACTAAACAAAATATCAGGTCTAGAAGCAGTAAGATAAAGAAGTGAACCGATCATGCTCCTGTACAGCTTTTGATCTACTTTCTTCCCTTCTTCATCCTTGTCTATCTTCTGAGAACATGACATTGGTATGTCGGTCTTTTTGCACTTTTCCAATCCAAATCTTTTGACAAGATCATTAGCATATTTTTCTTGGAAGATAAAAGTTCCTTCCTTCAATTGCTTTATTTGAAGACCAAGAAAGAATGTTAATTCTCCCATCATACTCATTTCAAATTCGTCCTGCATAGACTTAGAAAATTTCTTGCAAAGACTTTCATTAGAGGATCCAAAAATAATGTCATCAACATATATTTGAACGAGTAAGAAACTTTTGTTTTCCTTTTTGATGAACAGAGTAGTATCTACTTTACCTTTGACAAATCCATTCTGTAATAAGAACTTACTTAGTCTGTCGTACCAAGCTCGAGGTGCTTGCTTTAGACCATACAGAGCCTTTTTTAGTCTGAAGACTGAGTCTGGCTTCTTTGGGTCTTCAAATCCAGGCGGTTGTTCCACATAAACTTCCTCTTGGATAAATCCATTCAGGAAAGCACTTTTGACGTCCATTTGGAATAACCTGAAATTTTTATAACAAGCAAATGCAAGTAATAGACGAATAGCTTCTAACCTTGCAACTGGTGCGTAAGTCTCGTCATAGTCTATTCCTTCTTCTTGCGTGTATCCTTGGCCACGAGTCTTGCTTTATTGCGTACGACTTTTCCTTCTTCGTTCATCTTGTTCCTGAATACCCATTTGGCTCCAATAATGGTTTTACCTTTTGGTTTAGATGTCAATTCCCAGACATCATTGATGTTGAACTGTCTGAGCTCTTCTTGCATAGCTTCGATCCAGCTTTCATCGATAAAGCTTCTTCTATGCTTTTTGGTTCAATTTCGAGATGAGAGCAACAGCACTAGACTCTTCACGCCTTTTTGATGGTGCGGATTCCTTCATTGATTTCGCCAATAATGAGATCTTTGGGATGACTGGATTTGTGTTTCCGATTCTTGGTTGATTTGCTTGGTTGATGATCTTTTCTTTATTTGAATCTTCATGAGCTTCTTGATGCTTTGGACTTCAGTCCGAGATGCTTCTTGAGTTGAAGACTTTGGAAGGTCTAGAGTGAGTTCAGATTCTTCATATTGAGTCTGGCTGGATTCATCTTGCGCTGAGTCTTGGAATTTGACATTCATTGATTCTTCCACAGATCGGCTTTTCTTGTTATAGACTCGTAGGCTTTGCTTGATGAAGAATATCCAAGGAAGATGCCTTCATCGATCTTTCTTCAAACTTACCAACTCGATCATTTGCATTTTTCAAAATAAAGCATTTGCAACCAAATACATGAAAGTATGAAACGATTGGCTTCTTACCTTTGAACAATTCATAAGGGGTTTTCTCAAGAATAGGTCTTAGAAAGATTCTATTTATAATATAGCATGCAGTTGAAACAGCTTCAGCCCAAAATCGTGAAGAAATTTTACTTTCAATTAAAAGTGTTCTAGCCATTTCTTGAAGAGATCTATTCTTTCTTTCCACAACTCCATTTTGCTCGGAGTATACGGAGAGGAAAACATGTGATTAAAACCAGATTTATCACAGAATTTCGTAAAATCTTGATTTTCAAATTCACTTCCATGATCTGTTCTTATACTTGAAATAGCACATCCTTTTTCATTTTGAACCTTTTTAGCAAACTTCTCAAAGTACGAAAAGGTTTCGATTTATTTGCAAGAAAATATACCCAGGTAAAGCGAGAGTAATCATCTACAATTACTAGACAATACTTCTTACCTCCAATGCTCGGGTTCTTGTTGGTCCGAAGAGATCCATATGAAGCAACTGCAGTACATGATTAGTAGATACATGATTTATTTGCTTAAATGAATTTCTTACCCGCTTTCCAGAATGCATGGAGTGCATAGGTCGACTTTTGGTATGGCAATTTAGGTAGACCTCGAACAAGTTGCTTTGAAGAGATTTTTGCTAATTGCTTCTTGTTGACATGGCCAAGCTTTCTATGCCATAAGATTGCTTCATCTTGAATTGAGATTAGGCATTGTGCTTCATTTGGTTTTACGTCAAGGAGGTAGATGTTTCCATGCCTTCGGCCCATGAAAGACTCAGTAGAGTCTTTACTAAGTCCATAGCAAATTCCTTCTTGAAAGGAGATCTTGAAGCCGGTATCACACAATTGGCTAATGCTGAGAAGGTTATAGTTAAGTCCTTCTACTAGAGAAACATTGCTTATTGTGAGATTTCCAATTCTCACAGTTCCAAATCCCACGATGCTTCCTTTGCCGTTTCCTCCAAATGAAACATTTCCGCTGTTTACTTGAACAAGCTTTATGAAGCACTTAGAGTCTCCTGTCATGTGTCTTGAGCATCCGCTGTCAAGATACCACTTTATCTTCTTTTTGACAGAGACCTGCATTCAAAAGAAAGTCTCAAGCTTTCTTTGGTACCCAAATTTTCTTGGGTCCTTTGGAGTTAGTAGGATAAGCATTATTGGGCCATGCTTTCTTAACAGGTTTCCAAACCATAGGACAGTCTTTTTCAAAATGATCTTGACTGTTACACTTTGAACATCTTAGAGCATTTCGACCAACAGACTTAACAAA
Organism: Eucalyptus victrix; assembly: GCA_016097545.1. Taxonomy (NCBI): domain Eukaryota; kingdom Viridiplantae; phylum Streptophyta; class Magnoliopsida; order Myrtales; family Myrtaceae; genus Eucalyptus; species Eucalyptus victrix. The sequence continues at coordinate 54,344,899 of CM027842.1, forward strand.
GACTTTCTTGAAATGATTTCTGTAAGCCTCTTTTGACGGTCTTTTCTTAATTCTTTCTTTTACTTTTGGAAAATCAATCAAGGGGATTGTTTCCGCTGTCATACCTAGACCAGACTTATTAAAGTAAGGTCTTTGGACTGAAAGCACTTTTTCAAGCTTTTCGGATCCTATCGAAAACTTCTTTGAAATATTTGATAAATCTGTTTTTAAGAAAACATTTTCTTTCAAAAGATCATCTTCTTTTTCTTTAAGAGCAGAAACATTTAGGTCTAGACTTTTAACTCTTTCTTCTAAAATAATTTCCTTTTGTTTCAAAATTGAGTTTTCCTTTTTAAGTTCGGAAATTCTTTTGAGAGAAGTCTTGAGACTGAAACACAGTTCATCAATATATTTAGAGACTTTGACAGGAATTTTAAAATTACTTACCTCAAATTCACATAACAGTCGATCCAGACCGAGTCCGAGTCCGAATGTGCCATCAAACATATGTTGGCATATTCATTATCACTCTCTTCACATTCTCGTATCACTCCTGTGTTTCAGCTTTGAAAGCCTTTCGAAACTTCTCAGCTTTTCCTCTTTTCTTTTTCGAAGAGGACGGTTGGGTCCGATGTGTCCCTTCTTTTTACATTCGAAGCAAACTACATCTTTGTTTGGTTCCTCATCATCACGAGACTTGGTCTCATTGTGTCTCGAAAACTTTGTTTCCTTGGGATGAACCTTCCGCCTTTTCTATTTAGTTTTCTCGAATCTTCTTATCATGAGAGCGAGCTCCTCATCATCCATATCATCTTCGAATCTGCATCATCGTAATCATCATTTGATTTTAGTGCAATAGATTTCTTACCTCTTGGATCTTCGTCTTCATTAATTCGTTCCACTTCGTAAGACCGAAGAGTTCCAATCGGTTCGTCTACAGATAATGGCATGATTCTTTGCGTCTCTCTTATTGAAGTCTTTATATGATTCCAATCCTTAGAGAGTCCACGCAGAAGTTTGTTCACCTTCATGGGATCAGAAATTTTTTGTCCTTGGTTCTCAAGACCATTGACAATATCTCGTAAAACGACTAAACATGTCGTTATAGATTCTCCTGGTTTCATTTTGAAGGATTCATATTGACCAAGAAGAATGTTAATTCTGGTCTCCTTCACTCGATCCGTCCCTTCATAGGTGATGTGTAACCTGTCCCGAGACTTCTTTTGCCGTAACACAAGAAGATATTATGTTATATTCAGTTGGTGACAAAGCACAATATAAAGAATAAATTGCTTTAGCATCGAGTGCTTGTCTCTTGTTTATTTCTTCTTGAGACATTCGCTGGCTTCAATAGTGTCTTTCCCTCTTTCGAGAGATTGATGCGGCCAGGAGTGATTCCTCTTTCCACAACATCCCATTCCGAGGATCCTTTGATCGTAGGAAAGCTTTCATCTTGTTCTTCCGGATGTTGTAATCCTTTCCATCGAAGTAGGGAGGTCTGGTATTGCTTTGCCCTTCCATCAGCCCCGGTGCTAGCATACTAGCCATGGATCTTTTACTCTGAAGTAAAACACTTCAAACAAAGTAAGAACACGGGCTCTGATACCAATTGATATTGCTAGTATGAGTACCTAGAGGGGGGGAATAGGTATATAAAAAATTTCTCGAAGCTTGCACGATATTTAAACAGTTAAAGATTCAAACGCAAGACTGAGTAAGGGAAAGAGAGAATTGAACACTCAGTTTATAGTGGTTCGGCTTGATTCAAGCCTACGTCCACTCTTCTGCACTGACAGCCGATTGGCTGGATTCCACTATAATCAAAGAGCTATTACAGTGTTGATCTTCCTTGAATTCTAGGTGTAGATGATCTACCACACTCTCTCAAGGTGTCACCAAGTACAAACACTCTCTGTATACAATTTCGCTCGAACAGTCTCAAGTAACAATCAAGGATCTTCAAACTCTGGAATTTTTCCATCAATCACATTTTTAAAACAACTAGAACGACTTCTTTTTATACTCCTTCATGCCATCATAGCCGTTGGCACTTACCAAAGGAATTCCTCCAATCTACCCGTTGGACGGAATCAATCAAGAAGATCATCCGAGCTATTTAAGGAATCTGATGATAGCCCATCAATCCTGTTCGCCCATACAATCAGGATCTCGGTTTCCATGAATAGAACTTTCCAAGATTATTTCTTCGACCATCGGATCTTCAATCAATCGTAGATAAGGATTAAAGAATCCGAAACGATTATCAACCAAAGAATCTATTCCGAGAGGATAGGATCGAATCCTCAACCATAAACCTCGGCTTTGGATTTCCTTCGTCACACGGATTAAGAAGATCGTCGGTGAGAATAGACTTAAGTCTTGAGTCCTGAGTCTTAAGTCTTGAGTCTTGAGTCTTGAGTCTTGAGTCTTGAGTCTTGAGTCTTGAGTCTTGAGTCTTGAGAATACAAAGTCTTCAGACTTTAAACTGTCGATCTCCGAACATCCAGACTTTAGACTGAAAGAAACGTTTTGTCAGCTTCAAAATATTCTGGAAAGATTTCTCCAACAACAATGGCTATAGGCTTGTTTAGATTTGATCCTATTTTTTCACATATGATTTTTACGTCTAACACAATTTTCTTTCGAAAGCTTAAATTTAAACTCTAAAAATTGCAAAGTTTCGATTTTTAAGTTTGTCGTTGTCCAAGCAAGACACCATGTTGGATTTTCAATGTCTGGCCTAGACCAAACTTTGATAAAATGTATTTTTTTTGGGTATCATACAGGTTTTAGATTTGATGATATAAAAACAGTTTGGATAATTGATATTACAATAAATATAAAGATTAGGATTTTGCATGCAACCGCCCGCTCGCAATCGTGGAATTTGCCGCCCACCCATTACCATCATAAGTCCTCAACTTCGTGCATCAATCTATCGGCAAGTTAATCTGTCTTGTACACCTCATCTCTGTTTCTTTTTGCACAAAGCTCTAAAACTTTAAAAAAAAAAAAAAAAAAAGAAATTTTTAAACCTATGTCCATGGACTTTGCGACCTATAGAGGTCGCTAGCCTCGCACGGCCACAAATCTACGGTTGCATGACCACAAATCTACAGTTGCATGACCGTAGTGTCGGGACTTAGTTAATTCACTTGATTTTTTTAGGAACAGAGAGAGGCCATCAGCCTTATTTATCATTAAAATCAATACCAAAAAAGAGAAAAAGATTTTTGTCAAAAAAAAAAGGAGGAAAAGATTAAAAAAAAATTCCTCACCATGAGGGCATCTGCATATTTTGGCTGCAACAAAAAGACAGAAAACAATTGATAGGGGAGGGAGAGGAGCAGAGGAAAGGGACAGGGGTCATGATCATGTTTTGCGTGCTGTCAGCTGAAGGGAGGAGTGATGATATCGTGTGCAGAAAAAGATGCTAAATCAATCCGTGGTCACGTGTACAAATGGATGAGATGAGCCGTATGTAGAATTCACATGATCCATCAGTGCATGACTCAGGTTCACGTGTGCCGGTGCACGGGCGGGCAAGACTTGCTTGAAGAATGGGGAGGAAGTGAAGACTGAAGAGAGCTGTGAATCCAGTCCATATGCTCGTTTGGCAGGGGCAACCCCCGAAATGATGAATTTTCTGCTCACGCGTCCCGATTAAAATTGCCCTATTTACCCAAACTTCTGTTGTGTTTTTCAAGTTCAAAGAGCACGAAAAACAGACGGGGTGTTTTCCCCAAAATAGCCCCGCTACTTGATCCCGACTGGGACACACCCCTATCCCAAAAGTGACACTACAATTATGTACAAGCAAAGCCGCTGGCGTGTCCCGTGCCCTGTCACTCCTGTAAATTTGTGGGCAAGTGCATGGACATTACCGCCACACTGTTGTCAAATAATTTAATGGAAGGAGGAAGACACATTGGACATCTTGCGGTCCCGTTTTAGGGTGAAAGCAAACACTACGAAGACAATGTCACTAAAATACGAACTGGCCCCCTGATTCTCAGCACAGTTAGCTAATCTCGTCTTCTATTTTTAATGACTCGCAATGATCTCCAATTGTAATTCCGGCTCCTCAAAGTGATTTAGATTTCGCCATGTGCTGTGCTGATTTTGCTACTATACAATTCAGATTTTTTTTCTTCCAGAGAAGATCAAGAGAGATCAATGGAGAGAAGGCAAATCTTGGTTTATTCATCATTGGATTGATTGTTATCCAAATTGTAAAGAGCTTATGATATTATATGTGCCAACTCTTTACAAGTGACTTTGGTTGACTAAAGTATGGTTGATAGAAATTGATTTTTAGCATATGTAGCTTATTTTGGTTTACGTCAAGTCAGTATTGTGAAACTTAGTAGCAAAGTGGCTATTTTTGCATCATGAAACATGCAATTTTTAGTTATCACAATATTTATCTAGAAACTTAGAAATACTTGCAAACAACCACTATCCGTTCAGAATAGTTTAACCAATCATGTCATAAGTCAATAAAAAATTTATTACCGTATAATTGTATTAAATGAAAAGAACAAAAGTGCGGTGTCTGTGTGTGTATATATATAAATATACAATCATTAGATTAAAATTTGCACGAGGTTGGTCGATGTGATCTCGATACGGACATCGACAATCTAAACCTAAGCCTCACTATGCCTTGTTTTAATATGGCATTAACATTAGCTGCTATTCTCAGAAAGAGAGGGAAAAAAAAAAAAAGACAGAACAGCCCGCGAGGGGTGCAAGAAGACTAAAACATCGCAGGATTAGAAGGGCAAAGTCAAAGTCTACGGAGACTTGGACTACCAGCAATCCATGATGAACCGGTTAAGAAGGAATCACACCCATGAATTTTTCTGGTGCCTTGTGCCTCACAGCCAGACTTCCATAAACGTAGAGATTTAATCAAAAAGAAAAATAAAATGTCACTAGATCACTCTGTAAACTCCAACACTGATTTATTGTTCTCTCGTTCCCCAGCAAAAAAAACAACAAATTGATCTTCAATTCTCATACTCATCAATAATTTCATATTGCAATTTCCCTTGATCGAATACCATCATATGAAAATTGAAAATTATATAAAAACAAACTCTTATGGTGCATTTATCTCGATGATGATTTTTTTTGTCGTGGAAAAATGTTTTTAGGAAATTCAATTTTAGAGAAGGTAAATCAGAAAAAAAAAATTGATTATGGTAAAACCAGTTGAATCCACTAAATGCGGCTTGTATTGTTAAAAGTAATTTGTAATGACTAATAAACCGGAATCAATATTGTCTTCATTTATTCTGTAATCCATCAACATAACAACGGTTGCAAAGAAATTAGGATAGAGGTAAGGAAAGACGATTCCTTTTTATCAAGTCATTTTCTCTAAGCTTATTATCTGTAGCTCATGGTAAACGTTTTCCATCGATCAAATAGTTTTACCTAATTCAAACACTAGAAAGTATGGAAAATAATTTTCCAAATAATTTTTTGATTAAACAAATTGACCTTGACTTAAATAAAGAAGGAAGAACATGAGAGACAATTCCATCTTTTTTTTTTTCTTTTTTCAGGAAAGTATTACCCTTCGGAAAAAATTGTACAAGTGTTTGCAAGCTAACGTTGTCGATGAATCTACACAAAAAAAAAAAAAAAGATGTTGATATATGTCAAATTTGAATGACGCTAGACCATATAATTGATGCCAATAAAGAGATACAAAGTGAACAATCATATTCCTTCGTATTCTTTCTTGTCTCGAAAAGGAGAAGAACACAAGCAAAATACTAAAAAGAAGGTGGACGAATCGTAGTGGAAAAGGAGAAAAGAAAAGCAAGAATATAATCCAATCCATTCCACTTTTTTTAAATTGAGTTGAAAAACACTTATTGAAAGTATCGAATTCCTTGGTCAATATCGATCACCAAATAGATAAAATCATGGAAATGATGAGTGCTCAAACAAATGAAATACTAATTATCAGAATTCATGAGATGACTGGCATCGGAAAGATGATTCTTGCCAAAATCTTATACAGTTAATTTTCACACGATTTTAGAAATTGTTGCTTTAATCTTGATATTCAAGACTTGTGACTACAGTCAGAACAAAAGGGCAGATGGGAAAACAATATCTCAATGGCGATTTTTCATGAACATAACTATGGAAAGAAATTTCTGTGGCCCGGTAAAAGAAGAGGGCAAAATAGGAAGGAGCAATAATTCATAATTTCTCGCCACCGAAATGCATCCCCATGTTTCTGTTTTTCTTCTTCACGGGCTCCTTTTGACCAAAATCTTGCCGACAATACAAGGGCAAGCTAATTTCAAAGCATGGACGGGTTTTCTTTTCCACGTTAGCGGGACCCACATTTTCTTTTTTCCTTTGCTTTGGTGCTTTATTTCTTTTGATCATCACTTTTGCTTTTTGACTAGATTTTCCTTGGATTCTCGCGGGCCAGTTTCGTCGTGAATGGCGATTGAGATCCCGCGAGTTAATTACTTCGATAGTTGATTGATTGGCGGCCACCATTTGATTAATGATTTTTTTGTCAGCAGCATCTGATAAATGATTTCATAACACATTCAATATTTTTCTAGGGATTTACAATGAGAATTTGTAAAATAACGTGCGTTCACTGTTGCACATAACAGATGTGGATTTTCATTTACATTGACATTGAATGAATCCACCAATTTATTTGAGGCAAAAGTCCATTCTAATCCTAAAATTCTGCACCACACAGTTCAGTTATTTCCAAGTTAAGAAACATGCATAATTGTCAACTTCAACGGGCTGGAGTGATGCTTCAAGAAATCATCCTTACTAACCTATTTTACAACAAAACTGACCCATAACCCTCTGCATATTCACCCTATCCTTTGGCTTCTAAGTTCAATGACCTACCAAAAAGCCATTAATAAAATGTTCCCTTTTTAATTCCTTAATATTTCTATTGTAAGGGATTAAAAGTCTTGATAGTTGATGCCTGCATATAATATGAATAGTCTTTTGATAGTTGATGCCTGCATTTAATATGAATAGTCTTTCTTTTCCTTAAAAAAAAAAAGTAGGTTTTTAGGTAGTGGGATCCCACCTGTTTCCTCTTCTTCCTAGAGCTTTTGAGCTCTAATGGAGTAAGCTCAATTTGGATTCAAATGGAATTAGTGTGATTCTAAAAAATCTGCGATAAGACTTTTGGACTTTCATTTTACTAAAACAAGAGTTTAATGGAGTGTAATCAAAGCTAAATCTATCGGAAAACAAATTTGATCTTATGTTGATCTCAATTTAAAGAATTTGATATTTCCATGAGTCTGTTTTGACTCATTGACTTGACATGGTTAATCATTTTAATCTTAATTATTATTATTTTTTATGTTTGAAAAGATTCGAGAACTTATGAATTTTGAAATGAGAACTTTTTTTACACCTATAAATTTGGTGAGATTTTATTTTTCCTCCTTGGCTCCACCACCACGTGCTTCCTCCATGTCGTCCCTATCAAAATATCACTTGGTTCGTTTAATCAACAGCTGTACCCTATCGAGATCTGAAGGCCTTGCTGGTCCTAGTGCATTCACATCGCTCATGCACTTGCCCGCAACTTTGAGGAGGTCAGCTCATCAACTATGAGGGGCATGGGGTTGGGTTAGGGTTTTGGAAAATCAAGGGATTTGGCCGAAGGAAGAAATGCGTAGTTTTAAGCTCGTCATTTGATCAAGCAAACCATCATGTCAGATTTTCAACATCCGTCATGGACCAAACTTTGATGGAATGTATTTTTTTTGGTTACCATACTAATTTTAGATTTTGATGATACAAAAAGCAGTTTGGATAATTGGCATTGCGATGAATATAGAGGTTAGGAATTTTTAGGGAACTGCCATTTGCTGTTGTCAAATTTGCCGTTGACCCACTGCCATCACGAGCTCTCAACTTCATGTGCCAATCCATCAGTGAGTTAACGCCTCGCCCGCTTGAGTCTATCTTCTACACCTTCATCTCTTTTTCCTTTTCGCATAGAGCTCATAGCCTATGTGTTGGAAATTTGCTTTAATATGGGTTTACATTAATTAATTGATTTTCTATTTTAAATAATCGGGTTAATGGATATTCCAATATTTATTGAACCCTACAGTGATCTGATTGAATTGGGTATTAGTGTCTATTAATAACGGGCTTAGTTGAGCAGCAAAGTCTAGGCAATTGTGTTTGACTGAAGCCTGTAATAGGAAAGGCCCAATTGACACGTTGTTGATTAGGGTTTGCTAAGTCCCCTCTTTAGCCTATAAAAGAGTAGGTTATACCTATCAGTTGCTTTAATCCCATTGAAAGCTACTATATTGAAATATGTCATAGAGAGGAAGATTTGGCATTCCAATAGATCACTGGTTGTCAAATTGATCTATTTTCTTCAAGTGAAGTAATGGCTCAAACATGTACACTTTAATTCCGCTATGTTTATTGATTTCAGTGTTTTACAATCATATATGGATCCGTTATTTTCTTAATTGATTAGTTATTCATGTGAATAATTTTCTACATGTGGTATTAGAGCAGGTCATATATGATTGTAAAACCCAAAAATATTTTTATGGACTAATTCAAAATTTTCCTCTTTGAGTCGAATATTGTTGTTATTTTGTGTGTGTGTGTGTGTGTGTTTTTTTTTTTTTTTTTTTTTTTTTTTGCTCGATTGATCCTAAAACATAGGGCTTTTTGTTCTACATGTCGAGATCTTTCCAACCATATATAATTTGTATAATTTCATTGAGAATTGAGTGAAAAAAGTTCTCTCCTTTTCCAAGTTGTTGCGCTTGTTCACTGCTCTCTTCGTTTTGCTTATAGCTGAAGTGGTTGTGTTTGTCAAGACAATTTGTTTAGCGTTATTGCTTCCTACATCGCTTCTTGCAAAGTTTTTGAGTTTATATGTCGAATCAGCGCCTTTTGCGAATAGGGCCTTCCTTTGAATTGGATGAGAAGCCGTTGCGGCAAACTCGACATGGTTTCTCTAAATGTCGATTTTTTGTTCTTTGCTCAGAGTTTTTTTTTTTCTTTGGCACTAGGAAGAGTGTAACATGGTAAATTAACAGGCTGAATTTTCTTGGTATTGATGAAATTAAGTTTTTTTTTTTAATCACGTATGTGTGGATTTTATTATTATATTCATGGGGATATTTATGTATTGAATTTGGTTTGGGGCTTATGTGATGCTGATCTCGTAAATACTATAAGGACATGCAAATTCGATGATGCGAATGCAGAGCCTCTAGATGGGGTGAAACTAGAGATACTTCTTTTCAATTGTATCTTGCTGATTTTTGAGGTCTAGAGGTTCTAGTATTATGTATTATTGTTTGAGTTTTTGAACATGAGTAGCAGTAGATTGGAGCTTGGATATGGATGATTTAGTTTTTTTTTTTTCTTTTCTGTTTTTTTCTTCGATTAATTCGTCTTGGATTTTGATTGGGTGCAAGAGTGTCTTATTTATTGAAGCACCATGGAGATTGATAAAGATCCCCAATCGAGTCGAGCCGCTAGCCCCACGCATACGGAATGGTGCATGGGGATGTGTTTAGGGTCCTCTGAGACCTATTTTGTTTCAATTTTTTTAATATGCCTAATTTTTAATTTATGATTTTTTTGGTATGGTAAATTTTAATTTCGGTATATTTAAATATTTTTTGAATTATTTATTCCTATCCATATTAATTCAATGAAAAATAATTTTGTGCCCATATTTCCAATTTTTAATTTATGGAAATTTATTATATGGTATGAGGGATAGGATAACAATATCCACTTTCGCTAATTTAGTATAGATTATCTATACTTTCCTACTTTAGTTTAACTTAATAATCTTACATGCTTAATTGTAGAAATGGGCACATAAAATTGTGGCAAAAAATGTTATTTGATAAATGCAATATGATCTTGGGAAGCACATGTCGTAAAGTGCTTCATATTGTTTGATGAATTTTTGGGCATTGATTAAATGGAACATTATTTACAAATTGTTAAAATTTGTAAATTGTTGAAGTTCCTCATTGATAAAAATTAGTATATACAATCACCTACCCAAAGGGGGGTTATTGTATATATTAATTTGAAAATTACATGAAGATAAATTCCAAAATTAAAATATGGGGATGTATGACTCAAAAAAATTTATCTACCCAAAGGGGATAAGTTTTTTGAAAGTTATGTGTAATTCCCCTCTATATTGATATATTAGAGATGCATGATGGGGATGTATGACTCAAAAGGTTTATATGCCTAAAGGGGATAAATTTTTTAGAATTATGTGCAATTCCCCTCTATATTGAGATAATGAAGATGAATAATTTAAAGAATTAGTCTGCCCAAAGGGGATTGATCATTGAAGATTATATGTAATTCTCCCTTATCGTCTTTATATATTGATATCATGGAGATGTATAATTTAAATAATTTGTCTGCCCAAAAGGGATGAATCATTGACAATTATGTGTAATTCTCCTTGTTATCATTTCATAATCTTCATGTTGTGGAATATAATGGTGCATTATACACTCTGCCCAAAGGGGAGTTTGTGATGTGCTAATTATTTTGTTAAATTGCTCATTGCCCATAATTGATCTTATTGCATTATATGTGACAACATTACAGCTGTGTTTTATTTTAAGAATGACAAAATTATCAATGCGTCCAAACACATAGAGATCAAATATTACACTGTTAAGGACTTGATCAAAAAGTGAGACATTGTGATTGAAAATATCATAACTGAATCCATGTTGGTTGATCCTCTAACAAAAGGCCTACAACCCATTTTGTTTAAAGAACGTGTAAAAAATATGGGTGTTTTAGATTCTTTTGATTTCTTTTGTTAGTGGGAGTTATATAATTTGTATTTCTAGATATTATAGTTATATGCGTAATGATAATGCTTTTATGATGTCTATTAAAGCATTTATTTTAATGATTGTTGTTATTGATTCTATTGTTATCTTTTCTCCTGTTGATCTGAGAAATTGAAGTATAAAACAATATCTTTAAACAAATTTTAGTTTAAAGTCGATTTGGATGTTACCGATTATGAGATCTCATGTTATATTGTGACATAATCGTGCAATTTCATGTTGTTTAGAAATTGCATTAATGCAGTTTCATGTTGTTGAGAAATTGCATTAAGGACCGATAAGAAATAGTATATATTTTGATCACATGTTGACACTATTTACTAGGCCCATGATCCATGAAAATATAATGCTTATTATATGTGATTATGGAAAGTCTTGTGTTGTGGCATTTTCTTAACACATTGATCTCTATAGTCCTATATTGAGGTTATATAGGATTGGATTGGTTTTGAGATGCCGTTATTGGAATATTATTTTTTAAAGTTGTGGCCATAAAAAACAAAATTTTCAGTTAATAATCCGATAGTGTCGTTTTCAATATAAAATCTTTTTCAAAATAAAATAAGTTAATTAATGTTGCCCAAGTGGGAGAATGTTGAAAATTTCCTCCAAAGAACCATCCTTAGATCCCTAGTTTTAGAGCGGATTCTCCTTCTTTCTTTCCCGTTCCTGAAATCACAGAAGATGAATGCCAGGAGTCCATTAGGGGATTGGGCATCTTCTTCTTGTTCCCTCGGATGATAAAGGAAGAACTAGAACAAGAGAAGAGCCACCTTATTCCATGGACTTCAGGATTGTTTTGTTTACATCTTCTCTAATCAAAAGAAAAGCTCTTTGGATACTACAGAGCTTATTTCCGTGATTTCTTCAAATGTTGGAATAGATCTCAGAGTCAAGAATTCTGCAATGCAAAGAACGATTTTTGATGAGCTAAAGCTCTATGTTACCCTTGTTCGAATTCGAAAGTAAAACTCGAACTCAAAGGAAAGTACTTTCGGAGAGCTACTTTCGTAAATGTGTACCTTGTTCTACAGATAAATAAATGGAACTAAAAAAACATCCATTTCAAAATGACTTACTTAACGAATATAATCGTTGAACGCTTTAGAGTGTAGAATGCTTGGTTTAGGTCACAATTGGATTGATCATAATTTGAACTGTGAAAAGCTTATTATATTGTACATGCCAACGTTTTGTGAGTGACTTTAGTTGGCTAAAGAATGGTTAATAGAAGCTGATTTGGGTAGATGTAGCTGATCTATTGTGAAACTTCAGTTGTGAAGTAGCTATTTTTCTATTGTGAAACACAGAATTTTTAGTCACCATGAAATTGATTTGGGGTTGCAAAGTACAGTATACATACAATTTTACCTTGCAATGAAATAAAATCATTAGATTAAAAATTGCATTAACTACCACTTTCCAAAGAAAATAAATAAATAATAGAACTGTGTACCCACCTCCCAGGGGGAAGGGGGGTTTGTTTCATAGGATTAGAAGGGCGAAGTCAAAATCTACGAAGACTTTTGTCATGCCCAGATCCTCGGGCATGCACACATCCATCTCCTTTGGTCGATTTATAATGCGATATCCCAGGACTATGTATCGCCGACCCTTTCATTTTATCTTTAAGTACATGCAGAAGTAGTTATAATCCCCAGACAATAAATACGATGGGATAGAAAAGCAGGGCCATATTTTTCTTATTGAAACTTATAACCAAACTTTTATACAGAACACAAACCAAAGTACTTCATAACTATTCACGTCAAAATGAAATTCTCAAAAGAAGATGTAATCTCAGTACATCCAGGTTGTACTTAAGATCCCTCTAAGTTCAGATTCCACCTGAGAGTTCTCCTTCTCATATTCTTCCTCAGCTCCTCATCGGGGTCCTGAAATGATTTCCCCAAACCGGGATGAGATTACGTCTCAGCGAGTTCTACCCCACTAAGATTCAATTAGGGAACCAATACAGCACATGATTGCCTAAGCACAACACGAGTCAGAAAACTTACCTTGACGTCAGTCTCAACCTGCAATTCAAGGTTATATATAGATACTTCATATATCTCAATGAACAATCAATCAAATCACAATTCAATCGACTTAGTCGATTACATGTTAGTTAAAGCATTTCTAGGTCGATTCGATTATTCCATCTCAATTCCCAATTTCGAATCACGATCCTCAGATCACATCTTAAGCATAGGTGGAAGACACAGTCCCACTCGACAACTTTCAATATTTAATGGCTTTACGGTCCACTCGACCACTTTCGATATTTAATGGTTTTACGGTCCCACTCGACCACTTATGATATTCAATGGCTTTATGGTCCCACTTGACCACTTTTGATATTCAATGGCTTTATGGTCCCACTCAACCACTTTCGATATTCAATGACTTTACGGTCCCACTCGACCACTTTCGATATCAACAATTAATACCCAACGATTTCTTAATGAAATAATTAACAACAACCATTTAGGAATATATCCTAAAATTCCACATTAAGTTCAATTTGGCACAATTCAAAGCACAAATAAATAAACAGACTATGCCACGACAATCAGCACGAGATTTTGGTCGTCGGCCATCTCAATCTTAATTTCGGAAAAATAAATAATTAATTAATTAATTTCGAAAATTAAATAATTAATATTAAAAATTCAATTTAGCTCAAAATAAAGCCCGATTAAATAAACGGACTTCACCACGGTCATTAGCATAATATTCCCATCTCAATTGAATTTTCGAAAAATAATTAATTAATAAATTTAATTCTGAAAAATAATATTTAAATACCAAAAATTCTACTTAGGCCCGAATCGTCAAATTGAAGCCTGATTAGGGGTCGGAAAATTCCCGAGCTACCTTCATTAAATAGTAGACCATGTCTACTTGCTAAATACACATTCAATTTATCTAATTCACATCACAATTGATTAACAAACACTAATCCATACTAATCTAACCACCTAAACCTAATTAATTAAAACTAAACAATCCCTAAGTGTAATTAGTCAACTAAGCAAGGATTAGTGAGATTACTCACCAGAATCGCGCGCAAATCAAATCAATCCGACGGGGACGACGCGAGGGTCGTTTCTTCCCAAAGCGATTCATGGATCCGGGGCTCGGAAACGGCCCAAAACGGCCCACGAACAGGCTTGGATACGCACTCCGTGGGTCGTGGATTTGGCCTGGCCGAGACTAGTCTGGCGGCTAGGGCAACGAGGGGAGGTCGGCGGAGGGCGAGGGGGACGCCGAGGAGGCTGCGCGGTGGTCGGAAGGAGGTAGGCGGTGGCCGAAGGTGGCCGGATCGAGCTGGACAGAGGCTGAATGGCCTGGACGGCACACGGCAGGGACGGTGAGACGCAAAGGGGCGGTGGCAGAGCACACGACGAGGGGTGGACGCGCGGGCACAGGCGGCAGGATGGGCGACGACGGGGCTAGCTGGCTGTCTTCACGTGCCTGCAACTTCCGCTCGCTTCTGTTTTTCACAAACGAGATGAGAGAAAAAGGGGGTTTGGACATGAGGGGTGGGGAAGAAGAGAGAGGAGAGAGAGAGAGAGAGAGAGAGAGAGAGAGAGAGAGAGAAGAGAGAAAAGGAAATTAATAATACCAATATTCCTATTTTCTTTTTCTCTTTCCCTTTCCCTTTCTATTTTCTTTTGGTCTTCGATTTTTCCTCCGATAATTTCTTTCTTGAAATTTCGGACTCGTCAATAATTTGACTGACAATGAGACAGTCCTAAAAATGAATTGTGACATGCTTGAATATTCGATTCCCAAAACCGAATCAAATTTCATGATTAAAATCGACCGGACGTGATTTTAGTCCAATTCAACCAATTAGGTAGCTTTTAGGGATTTTACCGCAGATATATCCTTTAACGGCTTCACCCAATAGGTTAGTTAACTCGTGAGTGATCAGCTCAGAGAAAAAAGACCATAGGCGCGCCGACGATATGCACATTTCATTTTATCAAAATGGGATTGAATTTTAGGATGTTACAACTCTTCCCCTCTTATAAAAATTTCGACCTTGAAATTTAAACCATTACACACTTTGCTCAAAAAGGTGGGGGTACAATTGTCTCATCGACTCTTTAGTCTCCCAAGTTGCTCCTTTAGTGCTGTGGTGTTGCTAGACTACTTTGACCAACAGAATGGTCTTAGTACGCAGAACTTGCTCTTTACTATCGACAATCTGAATCGGGCTTTCAACGTATGACACACGATCATCCACGTCCAATTCCTTGAAATTGAGCGCGTGGGTCGGGTCACGCTCGTACTTCCTTAACATCGACACGTGAAAGACGTCATGCACTTGCGCCAATCTTGGCGGCAACGCAAGACGATACTTTAGGTTTTCGATTCTTTCAAGAATCTCAAACGGACCTACATACCTCGGACTCAGCTTGCTTTTCTTACGAAAGAGCAAAGTTCCCCTCATTGGTGACACTTTCAGAAAAACGTGATCACCAACTTGGAATTCCAAAGACCTTTGACGCTTATCTGCATAACTTTTCTGCCTGTTCTGCGCTGTCTTCAATCTGTCTCTGATTACTGCCACGACATCTACTGATTGGTGAACCAACTCTAGGCCTGTGATTTTCCTTTCCCCGACTTCATCCCAACATACTAGAGTTTCGCATGCTCTGCCATACAACGCTTCAAAAGGAGCCATCTTGATGCTCTGCTGATAACTGTTGTTGTAGGCGAATTCCACCAGACGAAGTTGATCTTCCCAACTTCCTTTGAAGTCTATTACACACGCTTTCAGCATGTCTTCAAGAGTCTGAATTGTCCTTTCAGACTGGCCATCCGTTTGAGGATGATATGCTGTACTATATTGAAGCTTTGTACCTAAAGCACCCTGCAAGCTCTTCCAAAAAGCAGCAGTAAATCTCGGCTCTCTATTTGAAGTTATCGTAATCGGCACTCCATGCATACGAACCACCTGACGCACATACAAGTCTGCGTGGCTATCCAGACTCAGGTCCTTCCAAACTGCAATGAAGTGAGCCAACTTTGTTAGCTCGTCGACCACTATCCAAATTGAATCATTTCCTCTTTGACTTCTTGGTAGTCCAGTCACGAAATCCATCATCATATGCTCTCATTTCCATTCTAGGATCGTGAGAGGTTGCAGAAGTCCTCCCAGCTTGCAATGCTGGGCTTTTACTTGCTGACAAGTCAAACACTTGGCCACATGCTTGCCAACGTCTGCCTTCATACCTAACCACCAATAGTGTTGACGCAGATTCTAATACATCTTAGTGCTTCCAGGATGAATGCTGTAATTGCTACGATGTGCTTCAAATAAAATCTCTTCTCTAAGCTTTACATCGTCAGGTACAACCAAACGTCCTTGAAACCTTAGAGTTCCGTCATCAGCAATCTGAAAATCAACCTTCCTTTTATCTGCGTCTTCCTGAAGAATTCTCTATACATCTGGGTTTGTCAGTTGGAGTTGCTTGATTCTGACTTGAACAACTGTTTCGATTCTAAGGGTGGCCATAAGACTCGAGAGGTGGCCTACCTCAAATTTAAATTCCGAATCCCGAGCTCTCTCGATTAAGTTCCACTCGTTAACCAAGATTTGCGCTATTGAAGACTTCCGACTCAATGCATCGACGACCTTGTTCGCCTTTCCTGGGTGATATAGAATATCACAATCGTAATCCTTCAGCAATTCCATCCATCGGCGTTATCTCATGTTCAACTCTTTCTGAGAGAACAAATACTTGAGACTCTGATGGTCCGTGAAGATCTGAAATTTTTCACTACACAAATAATGTCTCCAAATCTTCAGGGCAAATATGATGGCTATGAGCTCTAAGTCATGCGTTGGATAGTTATGTTCATGCAGCCTCAATTGACGGGAAGTGTATGCAACCACTCTACCATGTTGCATCAACACACAACCCAATCCTCTGAAAGACGCATCACTATAGATCTCGAATACTCCAGGACCTGATGGAATCGTCAGCACAGGCGTGGTAGTCAGCTTTTCCTTCAACTCTTGAAAACTACGCTCGCGTTTGTCTGTCCATATGAATTTCTCATTTTTCGTCGTGAGAGGCGATGCTAACACTGAGAAACCTTCTACAAATCGTCTGTAATAACCTGCCAATCCCAGAAAACTTCTGAACTTTGTCACTAATGTCGGTCTCTGCCAATTGATCACGGCTTCTATCTTGCTCGGTCGACGAAGATTCCTTCCCTGAAAATCACATGATTTAAGAACGCAACTCGGTTTAACCAAAACTTGCATTTGCTAAACTTAGCATACAACTGATGAGTTCTTAAGGTCTGGAGTACTACTCTCAAATGATTCTCATGCTCTTCAATACTCCTTGAATAGACCAAGATATCATCTACGAACACGATCACAAACTGATCTAAGTATTCCTTGAACACTCTGTTCATCATATCCATGAAAGCAGTTGGAGCATTCGTCAACTCGAATGGCATCATTGTGAACTCATAGTGGCCATACCGAGTACGAAATGCTGACTTAGAAATATCCTCTTTCTTAATTCTCACCTGACGATATCCTGTCCTCAAGTCAATCTTCGAGAATATTGACGCTCCTTGCAGTTGATCAAACAAGTCATCTATCCTTGGGAGGGGATATTTGTTCTTAATGGTTACTTGGTTGAGCTGTCGGTAGTCGATGCACAGGCGTAACGATCCATGTTTCTTCTTAACAAATAGAACTGGGGCTCCCCAGGGCGATGCACTAGGACGAATAAATCCCTTGTCCAATAATTCTTGCATCTGCACCTTCAGTTCTTTCAACTCTGATAACGCCATTTGATAAGGTGCCTTTGAGATCGGTTTTGTCCCTAGTGCTAGCTCAATTACATATTCAATCTCTCTTTCTAGCGGTAACCCTGACAATTCTTTTGGAAAGACATCTGGAAACTCCTGTACCGCTGCAATATCTTCCATTTTCAGCTCTTCAATTGTCGTATCCACGACAGTTGCTAAGTACCCCCGGCAACCCTCATCTAACATACGAGCTGCTTCCGATGATGAGATTAGGGAAATCGAAGGTCCTCCTCGATTCCCGACAAACTCAAAGCTCTTACCCCCTAATGGGTCAAACTGAATCGCCTTGTGATAGCAGTCCATTTTAGCTCGTCGATTGGTGAGCCAGTCCATGCCAATTATCAAATCGAAATCATACATGGCTAGGACTAACAAGTCAATTTTCCCCACTCGCTCACCAATCTCTAACTGGCACCCCGAACATCCCAAAGTAGCAATAACTTTATCTTTCAAGGGTGTAGATATGCAAATTGCCGACTCCAACAATACAGGACTCAACCCCAGCATCCTAACATATTGCTCAACAATGAAGGAATGGGTTGCTCCTGAATAAAACAAAGCATAAGTAGGTTGGTCGTTGAGCGAGACCATACCTTGGGTAATTGCGTACATAGTGCCCTGAACTGGAGGTCTCTGCTATCCTCCTTGCAGTGCATTCTGAAGGGCATATCCTCCTATCTGTCTTATCGGTAGTGGTAGCAGCAACTGAGGTTGTCCTCTTTGCTTCCTTGGACAATTCCTTGCGATGTGACCCTGTTGACCACATTCAAAACACACAACCGTCCTAGCTGGGCACGGTGCTATCCCGTGTCTTCTCCCACAAAAGCAACACACATCAGTTCCAAGGGGTCTTGATCTATTAAATCCACCCTTCTTGCTGGGCGGGCCTTAGAATCTATTTCCAAACATCGACCTCTTTCCTTGGTAGATTTTGTCTCTATGAGAGTTAAACCTCAATCCATATGAGGGGGCTCTATCGTTTTGGTCTCTTTCGATCATCTGAGCCCTCTCATAAAGGTCATTATAATTTCTCAAATTCAGCAAAATCAATGGGCTCCTCAACTCTGGCCTGAGTTCATCTCTAAATCTTCTTCCTCGGTTTGTTGGATTCTCAATTAATTCAGGGGCATATTGCGATAGTTCAGCAAACTTCGCCTCATATTGATCCACAGTCATAGAGCTTTGGTGAAGGCGCTGAAACTCAACCATCTTTATCTCTTTAGCAGTCTCTGAAAAGTATTTCCCGTTGAAGGCCTCAACAAAGGCATTCCATTTTGGGGCTACACCTTCGGGAAATATCGCTCCTTGAGTGGTTCTCCACCAAGTACTTGCAACTCCTTCTAATTGGTAGACTGTGAGGACCACTTTCTCAGTCTCGGAGCACATCAGTAGAGCAAAGGCTTTCTCCAGTCCTTGGATCCACAGAGTAGCAGCTTCGGGGTCTCCTGCCTTAGAAAACTTCGGTGGCTTCAATTTCAAAACTATTCCACTAAGCTAGGCATCGGTCTCCCAGGCGGGACTTCAGCAAGTACGGCAGCAGGTGCAGCTGCAACAACAGCATTGGCAGCAGCAATAGTGACGGCTCCAACGGTGGCAATAAAGGCAGCTAATTGCTCCCGAGCCTGCTACCCCATCATCTCACGCATAGCATCCAACTCTTGCGTGATCCCAATTGTTCCCTGATCAACTAGGGCTGCTACCCTGGCACCAACGGGATGTGGTGCTGCTCCACTTGCGCTAGCCTCAGCTTGCACTCTACCTCGGCCACCTCGGGCACCGACTCTTGTCTGCGTCCTAGCCCCAGTCACTGAGGGCAAAATCCTCTACCTAGGAGTTCTCGGCTTCTGATCACTCATGGTGTCACTTTAATATATTGACACTTGCTTCCAATTCAACACCGAATTAGAAACAGAGTAATTCAAACAACAAGCAATTTTAGCACTCAGCTAACACAGACATGCACCAGCATGAATTTAAAGGCCATCCTACTACTATCCCATGAACCATCGCTCCTTATCACTCCAATCTTGAACTTAGCTCTAATACCACAAAAAGGGGGATGTCACATCCCGATCCTCAGGCACGCACACATCCTTCTCATTTGGTCGATTTATAATGCGATATCCTAGAATTATGTATCGCCAACCTTTTCATTTTATCTTTAAACACATGCGAAAGCAGTTATAATCCCCAGACAATAAATATGATGGGATAGAAAAGCAGAGCCATATTTTTCTTATTGAAACTTATAACGAAACTTTTATATAGAATACAAACCAAAGTACTTCATAACTATTCACATCAAAATGAAATTCTCAAAAGAAGATGTAATCTCAGTACATCCAAGTCATACTTAGGATCCCTCTAAGTATTATCCCCTTCTTCCAAAAATTCTTCTCCTCAGGTTCCACCCCAGAGTTCTCCTTCTCAAATTCTTCCTCAACTCCTCATCGGGGTCCTGAAAGGATTTCCCCAAACCGGGATGAAACTACATCTCAGCGAGTTCTACCCCACTAAAACTCAATTAGGGAACCAATACACCACATGATTGCCTAAGCACAACACGAGTCAGAAGACTTACCTTGACGTCAGTCTCAACCTGTAATTCAAGGTTATATACAGATACTTCATATATCTCAATGAACAATCAATCAAATCACAATTCAATCGACTTAGTCGATTACATGTTAGTCAGGCCATTTTTAGGTCGATTCGATTATTCCATCTCAATTCCCAATTTCGAATCACGATCCTTAGATCACATCTTAAGCATAGGTGGAAGACAAAGTCCCACTCGACAACTTTCAATATTTAATGGCTTTACGGTCCCACTCGATCACTTTCGATATTTAATGGCTTTACGGTCCCACTCGACCACTTTCTCTATTCAATGGTTTACGGTCCCACTCGACCACTTTCGATATTCAATGGCTTTACAGTCCCACTCGACCACTTTCGAAATCGACAATCAATACCCAACGATTTCTCAATGAAATAATTAACAACAACCATTTAGGAATATATCCTAAAATTCCACATTTAATTCAATTTGGCACAATTCAAAGCTCAAATAAATAAGCAGACCGCGACATGACAATCAGCACGAGATTTCGATCGTCAGCCATCTCAATCTTAATTTATGAAAAATAAATAAATAAATAATTTCTAAAATTAAATAATTAATATTAAAAATTCAATTTAGCTCAAAATAAAGCCCAATTAAATAAACGGACTTCACCAAGGTCATCAGCATAATATTCCGATCACTAGCCATCTCAATTGAATTTTCGGAAAATAAATAAATAATTAATTTAATTCCGAAAAATAATATTTAAATACCAAAAATTCCACTTAGGCCCAAATCGTCAAATTGAAGCCCGATTAGGGGTCGGAAAATTCCTGAGCTACCTTCATTAAATTGTAGACCATGTCTAGTTGCTAAATACACATTCAATTTATCTAATTCACATCACAATTGATTAACAAACACTAATCCATACTAATCTAACCACCTAAACCTAATTAATAAAAAATAAAAAATCCCTAAGTGTAATTAGTCCACTAAGCAAGGATTAGTGAGATTACTCACCGGAATCGCACGCAAATCGGATTAATCCGATGGGGACGACGCGAGGGTCGTTTCTTCCCAAAGCGACTCATGGATTTGGGGCTTGGAAACGGCCCAAAACGGCCCACAAATAGGCTGGATACCCACTCCGTGGGTCGCAGATTTGACCTGGCAAAGGCTGGTCCGGCGGCTAGGGCGATGAGGGGAGGTCGGTGGAGGGCGAGGGGGACGCCGGGGAGGCTGCGCGGTGGCCAGACGGAGGTAGGCAGTGGTTGGAGGTGGCCAGATCAAGCTGGACAAAGGCCGAATGGCGTGGATGGCACATGGTAGGGACGGTGAGACGCGAAGAGGCGGTGGCGGAGCACACGGCGAGGGGCACGACAAGCGGCGGACGTGCGGGCGCGGGCAGTAGGATGGGCGACGACGGGGCTGGCTGGCTATCTTCGTGCGCCTGCAACTTCCGCTCGCTTTTGTTTTTCACGAACGAGAAGAGAGAAAAATGGGGTTTGGTCATGAGGGGTGGGGAAGAAGAGAGAGGAGAGAGAGAGAGAGAGAGAGAGAGAGAGAGAGAGAGAGAGAGAGAGAGAGAAAAGGGAAATTAATAACACCAATATTCCTATTTTCCTTTTCTCTTTCCCTTTCCCTTTCTATTTTCTTTTGGTCTTCAATTTTTCCTCTAATAATTTCTTTCTTGAAATTTTGGACTCGTCAATAATTTGACTAACGATGAGACAGTCCTAAAAATGAATTGTGACATGCTCGAACCAAAACCGAATCAAATTTCATGGTTAAAATCGACCGGACGTGATTTTAGTCCAATCCAATCAATTAGGTAGCTTTTAGGGGTTTTACCGTGGATATATCCCTTAACGGCTTCACCCAATAGGTTAGTTAACTTATGAGTGATCAGCTCAGAGAAAAAGGACCATAGGCGTGCCGACGATATGCACATTTCATTTTATCGAAACAGGATCGAATTTTAGGATGTCACAAGTTTTTACTGCAAACGGTCCATGATGGACTCAGCGTTGCTCAAGGAATCACACCAATGTTTCATTTATTTGGTACTTTGTGCCTCACGGTTAGACTTCGTAAAAGTGGAGATTTTTATAAAAAAAAAAAAAAATGTCACTAAGATCACTGTAAAATCCAACACTAACTCATTGTTCACTCATTCACCCACAAAAATCACACTACAGCAAATCGATCTTCAATTCTCATATTCATCGATAATTTCATCTTCTTGTTCCCTTCGATCAAATAACATCATATGAAAATTGAAAAGGATGTGTTTATCTCACTCATAAATTTTTTGTCATGGGAAAATATTTTTAGGAAATTCACTCTCATAAAAGTAAACCAGAAAGTAATTGGTAATAAGTGAATTCATTGAAGGCAGCTTGTATAGTTAAAAGTAACATGTAATGACTAGTAAATTGGATTTAAATCATCTCGTTTATTCTATAATCCATCAAAATAACAACAAGTACAGAGAAATTAGGATAGAAATAGGGAAAACAATTCTTCTTGCCAAGTCATTTTCTCTAAGCTTACTACTTTTAGCCCATGGTAAACATTTTTTATGGATCGAATAACTTTACGTGATTCAAACACTGGAAAGTAGCAACATTTCCCAAAATGATTTTCATTAAACAAATTGACCCTAAGTTAATTAAAGAAGGAAGAACGTGAGGGAAATTCCATTTCTTTTTCTTTTCTTCTTTTGGGAAAGCATTAGCCTTCGGAATAAAATTGTACAAGTGTTTGCAAGCTAAAGTTGTTGATAAATCAAAAAAGAAAAAAGAAAAAGAAGTCGTTGATAAATGTCATATTTGCATAATGATAGACCATATAATTCTTGCCAATAAAGAGATCCAAAGTGAACAATCATATCTTTTCATATTCTATCTTCTCTTGAAATAAAGGAGAAAACAAATGAAATGCTAACAAGAAGGTGGACGAAGGTTAAGGTCTTAATAGCGTAACAAAAAAGGACATAAACAAGCAAGAATATATATTTTATTCCACTTTTCTTAAAGTGTAAGAAAAAAAACAGCCAAAAACCTCAAATTTTGCTCATTATGTCATAATTACCAAAAACTATTTTTCGTGAAATCAAAAACTTATACTCATGTAACAAATTTACCCCCACATTTTTTTTTCTGTAATACAAAAATCTCAAAATTTTACAAGTGTAACACATTTATCCCCAACTTTTGAATATAAATCTAGGATTTTTGGTGTCACAAGAAGAAATTTGGGTTAAATGTGTTGCACCGTATGAATTTGGAATAATTATGTCACACAAATATAAGTTTAAGATTTTTGGTATCACAAAAAAAAATTTAGGCCACTGTCCACGGTGGCTGCGTTGGTTAGAGCCCTACTCCTTCATCGAGAGGGAAGGGGTTCGAAACCCTGTGTTCTCATTGTGCGACTCACCCGCGGTTGGGTCTGTGGTGGTAGCTCAGTTTGTCCTGGGTTTACGCCGCTGGCTGCCGGTTGTACAATGGTTCCTGGGTCATCAAAAAAATAAAAAATAATAATTTGGGATAAATGTTACAGTGAGCAAAGTTTGGGGTTTCTTATGGCTTTTACCCAAGCTAAAATTGAAACTCGTTTATTTTGTATACCCAGTTTCATATTAAGCTTGAAGCTCCTTCGGTTAAAAAATATAGGAATTCATCCCATTGATTATTTAAAGAACCGCATCTCCGGATTATATCACTTCTAGGATCCTAAAATTGTCAAAGACAACTTGTCATTGGCATGGGAAAAGATCTTGCCGACAACACAAAGGCACGTTGAAGCATTGGCGGGCCTTCGTTTCCACATTAGGATTGATCAGTATTCTCTTTCTTTGCTGTATTGCTTTATATCTTTTCATTATCACTTTGCTTTTTTGACAAGATTTTCCTTGGATTCTCGCAGGCCAGTTTCATTGTGAATGACAATTGAGGTCCCTCGTGGGTTAATTGCTTTGATAGTTGATTGATAGGCAGCCACCATTTAATGAATGATTCTTTTTTCATAGCCAGAAGCACTTGATTAGCAGGGTTTCTGAACTTTTGTCATGCCCGAATTGTTTCTCGAAGAAAAGACCAAGTGAGACCAATGGAGGGGAGCCAATGCTTGGTTTATTCATCATTGGATTGATCGTAATCCAGACTGTGAAAATTTTATGATTTATACATGCCAACACTTTACGAGTGACTTTGGTTGGTTAAAGAATGGCTGATATGAGCTGATTTCAGTTGCAAAGTAGCTATTTTTCTATCGTGAAATGTGAAATGTTTAGTTTACCATAAAATTGATCTAGAAACTTAAAAAAAAAAAATTACAAACAAATATCATGTGTTTAGAAATATTTTGATCTTTAAATAATATAATCAATCATGTCATCAATCAGTAAAAAAAGTTGATACTCTCTAATTTAAATAAATAGAAAAGTATGAAAGTATGGTATCCATATATAGTTATGTCTTGTATCAAAATATAACCATTAGATTAAAAATTGCATAAGCTTCCACCGCCCAAAGAAAAAAACAAAAAAAAGGACAGCATCCACCCCCCTTTTTTTGGGAGAAAGGGCCCCAAGGGGCGGGGGGGGGGGGGGGGCGTGGGGCTATACAAGACTGAAACGTCACAGGATTAAAGGGGCAAAGTCAAAGTCTACAAAGACTTGGACTACCAACCGTCCCTGCTTCGCTCAAAAAGGAATCACACCAATGATTCATTTATCTAGTACTTTGTGCCTCACAGCCAGACTTTCATAAATGTAGAGATATAATCAAAAAGACAAAAAACAAATGTCACTAGATCACTCTATAGAATCCAACACTAATTTACCATTCTCTCATTCACCCGCAATAATCAAACGACAACAAATTAATCTCCAATTCTCATATTCCTCGATAATTTCATCCTGGGATTTCCTTTGATGAAATACCATCATATGAAAATCGAAAATTATATAAAAACAAACTCTTAGGGTGTGTTCATCACGATGTGGATTTTCTTGACATGGAAAAATGTTTTTAGGAAATTCAATTTTAGAGAAGGTAAATTAAAAAAAAAATGATTATGAGTCGAAAAAATGATTTTATTGTAATTGGTAATAAATGAATCCACTAAGGGTGGCTTGTATTGTGAAAAGTAACATGAAATGACTAATAAGCTCGAATCAATATTATCTTTGTTTATTCTGATAAAAATAATAATAATTACAAAGAAATTAGGATAGAAATTATGAAACCATATTTATAAGGTATTATCTATCGTGTTTTTGGGAATGTAGAAAAATTGAGCATTAGTGAATCATATTATTCTCACTTCAACGCGCAGCAAGAAATAAGGGAAAACATTTCTCCTTGCCATGTCGTGCTCTCTAAGCTTATTATTTTTAGTTCATAATAATTGTTTTCCATCAATTTAAATAATGTTATTTAATTCAAATATTAAAAAGTACGGAAAAATATTTCCCAAAAATGGTTTTTTATCAAACAAATTGGCCTTAAGTTAAAAAAAGAAGTAAGAGAGGGACATGTCATTTTGTTTTTGGGAAAGTATTACCCTCCAGAAAAAAATCGTACAAGTGTTTGCACACTAAAGTGGTTGATAAATCTAAACCCAAAAAAAAAGAAAAAAAAAAAGAAGTCGTTGATAAATGTCAGATTTGTATGAAGATAGACCATATAATTCATAACAATAATAGAGATCCAAAGTGAGCAATCACATCCCTTCATATGCTTTCTAGTCCTGGAAAGGAGAAGAACAAAAGCAAAACGCTAAAAAGAAGGACGAATGTAAGGTCTCAAGTGCGTAGTGAAAAAGGACAAAAGCCAAGCAAGAATATAATATATTCCACTTTTCTTAAAGTTAAGTTGAAGCTCATTTATTTTGTATATTCAGTTTAAATTAAGCCTGGAGCTCTTTCTGTTAAAAAAGACAGGAATTAGTCCTTTTGATCATTCAACGAACTGCAACTCTATCCCCGGATTAGATCACTTCCGGGGTCCTCAAAAGTGCCAGAGACAACATGTCATCATGGAGGCTTAGGTTTTTAAAACCTCTGGACTTTGATAAATCGTCTAGTCACTTTGGACAAGACTAAAGTCACATTATATCCCGTCTAAATGAGCCATCACACTAGATTTTTAAGACCGGTCTTGGATGTAACTGTGACAAAAGGTATTTTTGGGTCACTAATAATAATTTAAAGTACTAATCACATGGAATTTGTTTTTTTTTTTTTTTTAATTTAAGAGAATTCTCCCGAGCTATGTTTGCCCATTGTTATCCATGCAAACAGGCACATCAGATTTTCAACAATCACATCGGACTGAACTTTGATAGAATGTACTTTTGCGTTACTGATACAAATTTAGATTTTTAATGACACAAAAAATTTACATAATTAGTATCGCAGTGAATATAGTTAGGATTTTTTATGGAATCGTTACTTGTTATCGCCCACCCATTGCCACCACGAGCCCTCAACTTCTCGCATCAATCTGTTGGTGAGTTAACGCCTTATCCACTCGAGTTGTCTTCTACGCCTTCGCCTTCGTCTCTTTTCTTTTTCCCTCGTAGAGCTTATAGCCTACGTCCATGGAAGTCACGACCGACAGAGGTCGCTACCCTCACATGGCCACAGATCTGTGGTTGCATATGGCTGCGGTGTTGAGGCTCGACTCAGTTAATTTGCTCAATTGTTTAAGCAACGAAGAGAGGCGCTCAGCCCTCTATATCATTAACATCAATGCCAAAAAGGGGGGAAAAAAAAAAGGAAATTCCTCGCCAAGAGGTGGATTTGGGAATTTTGGCAGCATCATAAAGACAAGTGCAATTGATAGGGCGGAAAGAGAGAGAGGGGAAAAGAGGGAAAAGGACAGGGGATCGTGACTACGGTGGACGGAACGCAGAACTGTCGGCTGTCGGCTATCGGTGGTCACATGACTCACATGGAGGGACTATCGTCTGTGGTGAAGCAAGAGCCAAAAATTGTTCCAAAAAAAAAAAAAAAAGCAAGAGCCAATTAAAAAGAAAATTATGCTGAATCATCTTCGCTCACGTGTCAGGACGGTCGATGGTCTTAAGTGTCGGCTCGGGACACACGTGTACATATGAACGAGGTGAATCCTATGGGAAATTCACCTGGTCTACCGGTGCATGAGTTGTGTTCCCGCGGACGATACCTGCTTGGCGAATATAGAGGAATCGAAGAATGCGCATGATAAAATTTAGTAACGAAATTGATTTACGATCAAAAATTAAAAATTGATTTCTAGAAGTTAAAAATTTTAATTTTCGATTTATTCTTCAAATCTATTTGAAATATAAATCGCTTAAAAAATAGAAAAATTAAATCGCATTACCAAACAAATTTTTGTTCAAAATTGTTAAACGTTAAAAGCGAAAGAAATAGAGAAGTAGAAATTTTATAATGCACAACCGAAGAAAGCTATAAATCCAGCCTGTATGCCCGCGTTTGGCGGGGCAAAGTGCTCGGCTCCAAGGAAACCGTGTGGAAATTAGAACAAACAGCTGCCTTTTGCCCTTTCCACGCGGCCAACCCCAAAACGATGGGATTTTCAGCCCCCCAACACGTCCCGATTGAAAATTGCCATATTTTCCCAAATTCGTATTTTGCAATTTTTATAGATTTGGACAGCACAGAAAACAGGCCCGGGGGGTGGCTTTCCCTGAAATAGCCCCGGCTGGACCACCCAGCCCCGAAAGTGACACTGCAAATATGTGCACAGGCAAGGACACAAGCTGTGTCTCGTGCAGTGTCGTTCCTGCCATCTGTGGGCACAGTTCGTGGGCATTTATCACGGGTTGTCAACGAATCCGAATGGAAAATATATTTACAATTTGTGGCCAATTGAGTGTGAAATAATCCCCACAATGATAGGATAATTAAAATTCAAAAATAGAAAGAGAATGAGAATAATTTCTTTTAATATTTTATTTTAGTCACCGAAAGCAAGCACTCGATTGCTTCCCCATCTCGTTAGAATTCCACTAAATTCATTGACCCCGCAATTGTATTGTTCGCATTTCCATTGCGCTATGATGGCTACATTTTTCCATTGCGCTATGATGGCGGAGAGAGAAGGAGAAGAATTGGGTCGGGAAGGGCCCACTTTTGATTTGACCAAAATAGGGCCCACTTTTGGTGTTAAAAAGACCTGCAATTGCCAACTTCGCCAGGCTGCAATGAATCATTCTTATTGACCATTCCAGCAAACTAGCCCTCTCGACTCTCAGAATATTGAGCCAATCCTCGTTTCTAAGTTTAATGGCCCACAGGTATCTCCATTCGTAATTCTTGCTTCTAAAATTGATTTGGATCTTGCAATGTGCTGTACTGATTTTGCTACTATACTGTTTAATTTTTTCTTCAATAGAAGATCAAGAGAGATCAATGGAGGGGAGGCGAATGATGATGCAGCTGCTCATAATGAAACAACAAGAGGCTCCTCTTCTACTCACACTTCAACAGAAGGTCAAGGAACAGCTACTTCATTAGGAGATGACTATGAAGTATTCTTGAGCTTCAGAGGACCAGATACTCGAGCCGGTTTTACCGACTTTCTTTACACTAGCCTTGATCAGGCAGGAATCCGCACTTTCATGGACAATGAAGAGCTCCGCATTGGGGAAGTGTTTGCCCCGGAACTTCTTCGAGCAATTAACCAGTCGAAGATCTCAATACCTATATTTTCAAAAGGTTATGCCTCTAGCGTATGGTGTCTCAAGGAGCTAGTCCAGATGGTTGAGTGTCGGAGAAATGGAAGACAAAAGATCATGCCCATTTTTTATGATGTGGCACCTTCAGAGGTTCGACACCAAACCGGGGATTATGGATTGGCCTTTTTTTTACAAAAAATGAAGAAGCGACATGGCAAAGAGACTATAAGTAGATGGAAGGCTGCCCTCAAAGAAGTATCATTTCTAAGCGGATGGCCCCTGCATGACAAGAAGGACAGGTGATTGCTTTTGGCATTTCTTCTCATGTGCATATTGATTGATTTCTTTTTCAGATTTGTGTTAGTTTTGCTTAAAATGAATTTATGCTATTGAAATTATTCCTAAAAAAACACACTAAATAATGGTACAACCCCAATTCTGTCCTGTTTTATTCCAAACATATTTTTCAATTCAGGGTCTTCATTTACCTTTTGTACTAACACTCATCTACAATGGAATAAATCCTTGAAGAAAACATTACAAATATATCTGTAGTTTCAATTTGTTCTTGTCAGAACAATTTGGTTCAACACAGTTTTCTAACTCATTGCCTATTAACCTCCAACAAACACTAGGCGAGAAGGTCAGTTCACCAAGATGATTGTCCAAGAAGTTTTCAACGAGTTAAAGAAGGCTTATTTGAAGGTATCTGATGACTTGGTCAATGTCGACCACCAAGTGGATGAAATCATGGAAATGATAAACACTCTGACAAGCAACCCACAGATTATAGTACTCCATGGGATGGGTGGTATTGGAAAGACAACTATTGCCAAAATCATTTATAATGAGTTTTTACCCGATTTTAACTATAGTTGCTCTCTTTTCGACATCCGTGAAATGTCAAAAAAGGGCATTGTACACTTGCAGGATCAGCTCATCTCCAACATCCGCAAGAAGAAATGGACAAATATAAACAACATAAATGATGGGATACAAGAAATTGACGAGACATTGTCTAATAAAAAAGTCCTCCTCCTTCTCGATGATGTGGAAGAAGAGGATCATATATCTGCACTTCTAGGTAGCCGTCGTTTTGGTATGGGGAGCAAACTTATTATTACTACTAGAAAGAAAAATGTTCTTCACGAAGTGGGTTGCTTTTATGAGGTTTATGGCATGGATGACCATCAATCTCTTCAACTCTTTAGCAAACATGCCTTCAGAAAAGATTCTCCTTTAGACAAGTATATTGACCAATCCGAAAGGGCGATACGCATTGCTAAAGGTCTTCCGTTGGCTCTTGAAATCATTGGTTCACTTTTATCTCACACTAGAAAGGAAATGTGGGATGCCGTATTGACATTGCTAGAAAGTGTGCCTAATGATAAAGTTCAAGATAAGTTGAAAATAAGTTATGATGCATTAAATGATCGACAAAAGCATATATTCCTCGATATAGCTTGTCTTTTCATTGGATATGACAAAGACATTTTGGTTCATTTTTGGGATGCATCTCAACTTTATCCGAAAGTAGCCATGGAAGAATTGCAGAACAGGTCTTTGATAAAGATTATAGAGAATAATGAAGTATGGATGCATGACCAACTCAGAGTCCTCGGAAGGGAAATAGTTCGTAAAGAAAGTAACTGGGAAATAAAGAAGCAAAGTAGGGTGTGGGATCCTGAGGAAGCATTGAAACTAAGGAGACATGAGGTAAAATCCCCCGTGAAATTAATCTCAAAGTTACTTATGGGCATTTCCTTTTCAAAAAAGGAAGTTACTTTTTGTGTTCTCTAGTGAATTTCAATTAATGTGTTATTGTTCGAATTTTTTTTTTTTTAATTTTCTTTGGGACAGGGAGAAAAGGAAGTTAAAGCTCTTCGTCTCAAGTTTGACCAAGAGATGCGGTACCATTTTACCCATAAGGACTTTAAGAGCCTATCAAATCTAAAGTTCCTTGAAGTTGATAGCAGAGAGTTCAATTTTTGGGCAGAAGAGTCTCTTCTTTGGCACAAATCACCATCAAATGTTCTTCTAACAAATGGTTCTGAGGAGAATTCAATTCTCCTTCCACATTTGCTATGGTTTTCTTGGCACCATATTCCCACAACATTTGAGATTACAAATTTCTCCATGGAGATTGTGGTTATTCTTGATCTATCTAGGAGTAAAGTTACACATGACTGGAAGGGGTGGGAGCATATGAAGGTATGTTATATGCTGGACAACATTTATTATTGGGCAACATTTATTATTCTGTCTATTAGATTCAGAACATATCTTTGTGTGATTTTTCTTTTACAGGTGATGAACAAATTGAAAATTCTGAATCTGTCCTATTGCGAATGCTTGGAGAGAAACCCCAACTTCCCTACTAATTTAAAGTTAGAACGTTTGATCCTATTAGATTGTAGATCATTAATCGAAATTGATAGATCAATTTGTCAATTGAAACAGCTAGTTTCCTTGGATTTAAGAAGTTGTTGGAATCTTCAAAGGCTGCCAGAAGAGCTTGGTAGACATCTTACAAGACTTGAATACCTATCTTTGAACTATTGCAAATTGGAGAGGCTTCCGGAGTCAATTGGAAAGTTAAAATCGCTGATTGAGTTAGATATATCTAGCATACCGATAAGAGAATTACCTGATTCCATCATAAATTTGAAAGAATTGAAAGTAGTGAAGATGTGGTTTAGTGTCGTAAGCAAAATACCGGAGGTCCTTTGGATGATTGAGAAGCTCGAAGAAATAGAATTCCATTGTTCAACAATACCTAGAATCCACGTGAAAATTGGCGATTGCATCTACAGGAATCAATCCCTAAGGATCTTGAAATTGGTGGATGTGGAAATAAACACATTGCCGATGCTTCCTAAAAGTCTTATCAACTTATATCTATCTCTTTTGTATATGGACATGGATATGTTTCCAGATTTCTCATACCTCACTAATTTAAGGGTATTAAGTTTGTGGTTTGGCCCATATTGTTATGAGGGGATATCTAGTGGGCCTGTGGAAGTTTCCATGCCACGGTGGATTGTGAACTTAAGTAATTTGGAGTCTCTAGACTTGGGCTCTCCTTATGTGACAACTTCACCAATAGACCTTACCCTCCCTCCTCGTGTCAAGTCACTTTGCCTCCATTGCCCTAATCTACATCGCCTCCCGAAGCTTCCCTCAAGTTTATCCTCCTTAAAGTTGCAACATTGCAACTCACTTTGCTCAGTGGAGTACCTATCAAATTTGAAGAAACTATCATATCTTGAGATTAATAATGCTGCGATAACAGATATTCAAGGCATTGCTTGTTTGGAGAACCTAAGAAGTTTGTGGCTTTTTGGACTTCAACAGGTGAAGATACTATCCGATCTAAGCAATTTCAACAAATTGAGGACTCTTCATGTAGAATGTTGTAATAATCTAATTGAGATTCAAGGCAAACTACCAGAGTCTTTGGTAGAATTGCACATTTGTGAATGTGAATCTTTACAGGAGTTGCCCGATCTACCCAACTTGAATGGACTACAAGAGGTTAGAATAGATCATTGCGAGAAATTAGATGTGGAGGCAATTTATAGACATTGCTTGAAGAAGTTAGAGTCGCGACCAAAATTTCAAGTGAACTACATGAAGTTTGGCTAATGGATTGGGGTAAGTATACTTTCAGTACCAAAAGTTGTATACGACGCTTACTTTAGTGCAAAAAGTTTCCGTCAGATAACTTGAGTGTCAAATCAGAGAAAAAATAATCATTTTGGTGCCACCAGTGAGAGATTTCGGCTAGATTAATTATGTGGCTTTTATATTTAAAAAAAAAAAGTTGTGGTGGCTTTAAAACGACTTTGTTTTCCATCGTCTTCAAGAAACGACGTCATTTTGCCGTCATATGTGGACATTCTGATAACTCTATAAAATAGAGTTATTTTGACCTATTTTAGGCAACAATAAATGCAATATCTATGAGAAAATATTTGGATTTTCTTCTGATTATTTGAATTTTCATTATTTATGCAGAACAATGAGATATGGAGAAGATAAGGAAAAGAATGGCAAAAATCATGAATTCAAATAAAAAAGCAATAGAAGATGGATATCAAATCGGGAATCATTAATTTTGTTCCTTAATGTTATCGCAAGCGTTAGGAGATAGATATCTTGGATATATCCTATGAATAAGAGAACATTGAGGGACGAGAGAGGAGTTAGGTTTTTGTTAGATGGTTTTTCATTATTATGTGAGTTTTTCAAGTATTTTTGAAGGGAAGACAAAAATGGTGATAGAATTCGTATTCTTTGATTCAAGATGCCGAGTTTAATTTTTCTTTTTATTTTTTCTTCTACTATGTTCTAATTTTCTTTTGTTAGGGCTACGATGTAGCCTAACTATGATGATGTGTTTCATGATTTTTATGTTTTACAATTGATTTCATTCATGTGAGTTATATATTATTGTGCATAATGCTTTTGAGTGATTGGCTACCACTTGAATGCTTTGATGTGCATGTTTGAGACTGAGAAGTGATAATACGCAATTGCTCATTATAATATATAACCATGAATTAAACATGGATAGACATATACTACGTTATTTCTATAGCTTTCGATGATAAGGTAATCCAAAAAAACTCATTGTAAGCTGGGAATATTCATAGTTTTTAATGCACTCATGTTTATTTTAATTCACATAGAGATATAGTGGATTAATAAACTGAGTAGGTTTACTATACCTAGAGATATGATAGTAAATAGATTAGGAAATTCCACTAGCACATGTTTGATATCGTTCTTGTACCCACAATAATATGAAATTCATATCTAGTGATTATTGTGAAATCGGATGCTCTAACATATTTATTTGATTGACTTACTGTATTTAGTCTCCAAATTTTGTTTTTAATTTATTCTCAATTTTATTTTGATATGTTAGATAGATTTTAGAATTAATCCATTTTAATATTTAATTAGTTTATTAATCATCGATCTCCGTGGGACGATACTTTTTCTTATTATTATATTACTTGTTCAACACGTTCACTTGCATTTAAAATTTTATGAACACATTCTCATAGAAATGACGCCGTATAACTCATATGGGTATTGAAATTAGGGTTCCTTGTCGTTCGCTGCTTAGCCACCGTCATTCGCCGACCATCACTTGGCTAATGTCACTCGGTCACCATCATAGTTGCTCAACCGGGTGAGGGAGGAGAGACTGAGATTGTTGCTCAAGCAAGAAATGGCAAGAAGAATAAGAGGCAAGGGTGAAGGAGGAGAAGGAAGAAGAGGGGTCGAAAGTGCTGTTGGAGAAATCTTTCCAGAATATTTTGAAGTTGACAAATCGTTTATATCAGTCTAGTCTAGATATTTGCAGACCGTCTGTTTAAAGTCTGAAGACGTTCGATCACCGAGACTCAGCACTCAAGACTCAAGACTTAAGACTCAAGACTATTCTCATTGACAGTCTTTCTGATCCAGTGACGAAGGAAATCCAAAGCCGAAGTATATGGTTGAGGATTCAATCCTATCTTCTGGAGAAGATCTCTTGGTTGGATAAATATAACGGATTCTTTTGTTCGTATCTAGATCAATTGAAGATCCGATGGTTGACGAGATATTCTTGGAATGTTCTATTCTTGGAAACCAAGATCCTGATTGTATGAGCGAACAGGATTGATGGGCTATCGTCAGGTTCCTTTTATAGCTCGAATAATATTCTTGATTGATTCCGTCCAACGGGTAGATTGGAGGAATTCCTTTGGTAAGTGCCAACGGTATGATGGCATAAAGGAGTATAAAAAGGAAGACGTTCTAGTTGTGTTAGCAACGTGATCGATAGAGAAATTCCAGAGTCTGAAGCACCTTGATTATTAGTCGATTCATTCTGAGCGAAATTGTATACACAGAGAGTGTCTATACTTGGTGATACCTTGAGCGAGTGTGGTAGATCATCTACACCTAGAAATCAAGGAAGATCAACACTGTAACATCTCTTTGTGCATAGTGGAATCCAGCCAATTGGCTGTCAGTGCAGAAGAGTGGACGTAGGCTTGAATCAAGCCGAACCACTATAAACCGCGTGTTCAATTCTCTCTTTCCTTTACTCAGTATTACGTTGATTATCATTTGTCGCAAATCCTTCAACTATCTAAGTATTGCGCGATTATCAAGAAAAATATTTTATATACCTATTCACCCCCCCTCTAGGTACTTGTACTAGCTATATCAATTGGTATCAGAGCTCGTGTTCTTACTTTATTTGAAGTGTTTTACTTCAGAGTAAAAGATCCATGGCTAGTATGCTAGCACCGGGGCTGGTGGAAGGGCAAAGCAATACCGAGACCACCCTACTTTGATGGAAAGGATTACAACATCTGGAAGAACAAGATGAAAGCGTTCCTACGATCAAAGGATCCTCTGGAATGGGACGTTGTGGAAAGAGCAATCACTCCTACTGCTGCATCAGTCTCTGAAAGAGGGAAAGAAATTGTTGAGACCAGCGGAATGACTCAGGAAGAGATAAACAAGAGACAAGCACTCAATGCAAAAGCAATTTACTCTTTATATTGTGTCTTGTCTCCAACTGAATATAACAGAATATCTTCTTGTGTTACAGCAAAAGAAGTATGGGACAGATTACATATCACCTATGAAGGAACAGATCGAGTGAAGGAGACCAGAATCAACATTCTCCTCGGTCAATATGAAGCCTTCAAAATGAAACCAGGAGAATCTATAACTGACATGTTTAGTCTTTTTACAAATATTGTCAATGGTCTTGAGAACCAATGACAAAAAATTTCTGATCCCATGAAGGTGAACAAGCTACTGCGTGGACTCTCCAAGGATTGGAATCATATAAAGACTTCAATAGGAGAGACGCAAAGAATTATGCCTCTATCGTCGACGAGTGATTGGAACTCTTCGAGTCTTATGAAGTGGAACGAATTAATGAAGACGAAGATCCAAGAGGTAAGAAATCCATTGCATTAAAATCAAATGATGATTCGATGATACTGATTCGGGAGATGATCAAATGTTTTTGTGCAACTTGAATTGATTTTAATTTATTTCCCTAACATGTGAGGTGTTCATGCGGGTGCGCAAACCACCAATTTAACATCCAATCAAATAATAAATAAATTGCAGGCCTTACCTCATAGCAACGAAAGCATATGCAATGTTAGATTATAATTCACATCAACAAGTCATATATATGAATTATAATTAACATGCAATCACTTAATTTTTATTTTCACTTATTTAATGAGAATCATACTTTTTGCAATGCATCATACTAATCCAACATGACAAGACATAACAATATGACCTAAATTATATGATGTGAGCAAAGTAAATTTTTTCTTTTTTTGTATTTTCTTAGTGGGCATGCAATCTATCCTAGAGAATAAAATTAATTCTAAGACAATTCTTTTTGGTATTTTTCATGAAATTCGAAATTAAAATTGTCCAATAATTAAATGTGCAATATAAATTAACTAAATGACCTAATTCTAATAACGGACAATTTCTAATTAAATGGACTTAGCATCAATTACTAAATGACGTGCATTTGATGAACCTAATGCTATATGACATGCGCATGATTTTTTTTTTTTTTTGCATTTTTTTATAAAAATTCATAATTAAAATTGCTAAAATATATATAAAAAAAGGATAAATACACTATTGGTGCCATAAGTTGTGTACGGCACTCACTTTGGTACCATAATTTTCCGCCGGATCAGTTAAGTGCCAAATCGGAGAAAAAACTATCACTTTGGTGCCACCGGTGAGAAATTCTGGCCAAAATGATTACATGGCATTTATATTTTAAAAAAAAAATCGACAACTCTTAATATTGTCCACGGTGGATGGCATAAAATGACGCCGTTTCCTTTTCTTCATAAGAAACGATGTTGTTTTACCATTCCACGTGGATTACTTACAAAATGATCATCGTATAGTGGATTCACTATGGTAAAAAATGACGTGGGCAAAAAACAATGTTCGTATAGGATTCTCGCTCGATGTTGCCGGCCGTAGCTTGCTAACCCACCGTCGTTCACTCGCTTGCCGTCGCTCGCCTGTCGTTGCTTGGCCACTGCTGTAGTTGCGCCGTCATTCACGTTCGTTCACTGGCTGCGTCCTCAACTCTTGCTCACTCAGGTTTGTCATGTTTTCTACGTGGGTCAATTTAGTAAAAAATTTAGGGTTCCAACAGGCAAGTTGGGGCGTGGAGGGCAAATTGAGGGCCTGGCTTAAGGGAAAAGTGGTGGGGAAAGTGGTGGGGACCGAATAGAAAATTTGAGGGTTTTGTCATTCGTTCCACTTTCTTTTGTGGGGACCAAATAGAAAAATAAGGCACGAAGGGAAAAATGGGGCTCGACTCAGGGAGAAACAGTGGTGGGACCGAATTTATTTAATTAATTGGACTGCTTCTGTGGGGGAGACAGGGGGACCGAATGTTATTGAATAGAAAAATGGGTGGTGGGACCTCAGTTTATTTATTCAATTCGATTTCTTTTGTTTCTGTAAAATCACCGAATTCGGGAGATTAGTCGCATTTGTTTCTTCATAACAAAACGACAAGGATCTGCATGTGAAGTTGCTGATTATGTCATGTGATCCCAACAAGTAATGACATTTGTTTTATTTTCATTGGATGCAACATTGACATGGACGCGAATCAGGAAGGCATTATTGTTCGCTATGGTGGAGAGTTTCTTATTGGCATTGATAATTGGGAATATACTGGTAGAAATGAATGCACTATTTATGTCAATGTTCGGAAGCCATCATATATTGATTTTCTGAGTGATTTGGTGTATTTTTTACGATGCAAAGTGCAAAAACTACATTACTGTGTTCTTGGGAAGGAATTGAAGGATGACTTGAGATATTTTAAAGACGATAATGGTATTAAGGATATCATTTACCATTATCTTCACGACGAAGAAGTTAAGTATATGTTGAGTATTGTAGTGATGGTGAGGATGAGGATGAGGATGAGGATGAGGATGAGTAGACCACCACTGAAAGAAGAGAAGTGAGGGATCCTATTTAAGCGAGTAATCAGGCTGAGGATGAAAGAGATGAAAAGGAGAGAGCTCACATTGATAGAGATGAACAAACATTGAGATATCCTGAAAGCTTGGATGAAGATTTGGGTGAAAATGTGGGCGATGAAGACTTCATTGGATTAGAATGAGAAATTATTTTATCCAGTGAATCGGAATATGAATATTTTACTTCAATAAATTTCCCAAGTGATGAAAATGATGATGAACTCGCATATTCAAGACAAAAGCAAAGGGAATTTCTAAGAAAAAAAAACTTGCACCTTTAACAAAGAGGCCCGAGCCAATAAATGGGGATGGAGTTCCAACTGAAGGTAATAGAAGTGAAGATGAAGAAAGCTGCGGCGATGAAGTTGCTAGTTCGGAGAATGAGCTTGGCAATGATGATGAAGAACCTGCTCGTCGAAGAAAAAGTATGTACTCTTGCTATGATCCGACTGTTGATAAACCTATTTTGTCTGTGGGCATGAAATTTGACGATGCCAAACAATTCAAGAAAGCTATTGTGAAGAACTCCATTGGTGAACAGAGGAGTGTTCAATTCATTAGAAACACAAAGGAATTTGTGAGAGCTAAGTGCTCACAACCCAATTGTCCATGGAAGCTCTATGGTGCGTTGAGTAAGAATAGGTCATTCAAGATTAGGTCCTTGTAGAAGGAGCATACTTCTCCAATTATCTTTAACAATAAAAAGGGTAACAAGTGTGTGGTTATCGAAGCATTTTTTTCAACACTATCAAAGCAATACTCGAGATCAAGAGTCCTCAATTTGAATAGTTAGTGAAGGAGCAAGTAAGGGTTAACGTGTCAAGGAATCAATGCGAGACAGTTAAGATGAGGATGATGAAAATACTGATGGGTGGGTATAAGGAAGAATATGCGCATGTATGAGACTATGTTGGCGAATGTATGTTTCAAAACCCATATAGTAAGGTGTATGTAGAGGTTGTGGAGAGGCCACTCCTTGATCTTGGGCCTAGATTTGATAGATTTTATGTTTATTTTGATTCATGCAAACGGGACTTCTTGGTTGGTTGTAGAAGAGTTATAGGATTGGATGGATGCTTTCTAAAGGGTTTGTGCAAGGGAGAGTTGTTGGCTATTGTGGGGAGAGATGCCAATAATCAAATGTTTCTGATAGCTTGGGCAGTGGTGAAGATAGAGAACAAGGATATTTGGTCCTGGTTTTTGAAAAATTTAATGGCTGACCTTGAGATAACCAATGGGGGAGGATGGGCATTCATGAGCGACCGACATAAGGTAATTTCATTGTCAATTAATTCACTCCCTTTTAATACTAATCATTTCCATATTTTTCTTGACTTGTATTTATTGGTTTGAATTTTTGTAGGGACTTATTCCTACATTGGCTGAGTTGATGCCACATGCTGAGCATAGAATGTGCATGAGGCACATATATGTAAATTGGTCAAGGAACTTCAAAGGAGATAGGCTATAGAAGCAGTTATGGCAGATAGCAAAAAGTACCAACATGGCCGATTTTCGATTAGCCGAACAAGGATTGTTGCAGCTGACAAAGGAAGGTTTTGATGCACTCTTCTAGATAGAAGTTAAGCACTGGTGTCGGGCCTTCTTCAGCGAAGAGTTCAAATGCGATATTATTGATAACAACCTCAGTGAAGCTTTCAATAGCAGAATTTTAGAGGCCAGGTGTAAACCAATCATCAGCATACTTGATGATATTTGAGTGATAGTGATGGCTAAACTGCATAGGCAAAGAGATGAGGCTACGAAATGGACTAGAGTTTGTGGCCTTAGGATTATGAAGAGATTGGATGCAAACATTACTGCTAGTAGGTTCTGCTATCCAGTTTGGAATGGAGATAATGAATATGAGATTATTCAAAATCAGGATAAGTATGTCGTTAACCTAGATAAAAGAAAGTGTTCATGTCGAGCTTGGCAACTGAATGGAATTCCTTGTGCCCATACAATTTGTGCTATTCAGATGAAGCAAGAAAACCCAGATGATTACCTACATGATTGGTACAAAAAAAGCTCATACCTTGCTTCATACTAATTCATGATGCAACCTATCAGAAGTAGCAAATTTTGGGAGCCAACAAATCATGAAAGCCTTCTACCTTTGCTGCTGAAGAAGCAAATTGGAAGGCCAAAAAAGAAAAGAAGAATGCAGCAGG
The DNA here is from genome assembly GCA_016097545.1 of Eucalyptus victrix. Classification (NCBI taxonomy): domain Eukaryota; kingdom Viridiplantae; phylum Streptophyta; class Magnoliopsida; order Myrtales; family Myrtaceae; genus Eucalyptus; species Eucalyptus victrix. The sequence goes on from CM027842.1 coordinate 54,385,133, forward strand.
AAGATGCATCAAGTTAGAGGATGAGTAGGACTGGCTCAAAGATGAAATGCTCCTATTGTCGCAAGGAATGACAAAATAAGAAAGGTTGTGAGCTGAAAAGGCAACATCAACAGTAAGATGTAATGGTTGAAGGTAGAACAGAAGGCCCTACTGAAGAGTTTCTTGTTGGGCCTAGTGAAGGTAGGACAGAAGGCCTTGCAGTAATGCCTACTGAAGGGCAAACAGAAAGCCCCGCTGTAAGGTAAGTATCCTCTTTACCTCAGTAACTTTACATTTCCTATTCGATAGAATTTGATGGTTGACCATGTGTATTGGCTTCTCTTGTGCTTTTCCTCTATCATGCACCTGTAATTTGATAAGTTTTCTCCATATGTTTCCACCATGAAAATGAGTAAATGTCTAATTATTCATTATAGTTGGTCATGATCCTGATATAGTACATTATTATAAGGCCTTCTAAAAGGCTAGAAAAAGGCCCTGTTGTATGCTCAAGTGCAGGGACAGGGACTGGAACATGCAGGATAGCAACAACAACAACTGATTCCACTATTGAGCAAACGAGAAGAAAAAATTTTCTTGTAAGTTGTACATCGTTGTGTTTGTCTTTTATGGGCTGAATTTTAAATTTGTTATATGTTTCTCAGGTGAGAAGAAGAGCAATTGCACAAGTTGTAGAAGCTGCTCTCCCATCCATTGCTATTGAAAATGATGTACCACAGCGAACAAGAGAGGCTTTTGGAAAAAGATTAAGGCAATATGGTTATGGAATTTACATAGATGAACGAATTGGAATGACTATTTTGAATGTAAGATTTGTAGGCCTTATTCATTTAATTTGTTGTACTTGAATTCATTTGGTTGATAATATTGCTATGTTCTTGTAGCTTGGGAGAACTTCGGAGGTACTTCTCTCTTAAGGTGGGCCAACTCAAGAATCAAGGGCGTAGCCAAAGAAAAGTGCTCCAAAGAAGAAGACAGTGCGTATAGTTGCAAAATAGCCATCCAAACAAAACCCAGCACCAGTTCCATCTCAACCAACGATTGGGCGCAATAGTGATGATATAGACCAACACATGACACGTGCTAGAACAAGAATAGCTACCGTCAAAAACAAGGAAAATGAGGTGATAGAAAGCCCAGTTAAAGAACCTGCACATCTAGTTCGAAAGAGTACTCGGATTATAAATCAATTCAAAGCTCCAAGACGAAAATGAGATTGGGGTGTTGTCTATATTGACTGATGGGAGAGTGCTATCTCTTTTTATGTGATGCTGCTGATGAGACGGTGCTGGACATGGTCTTTCTTTCTATGTTTTCTCTTTTTAGGATTGTGTTGGATATTTTATCACTGTTGGTAGTTGTTGCCTCCATATTGCCATTAGTTTTTTTTTTTTTTTTAAAGATGGTGCTGAACCTTCAGTGATAAGGGAGTAAAATTCATGTTTTTTTTTTATTATTATTGTAAACAATCAATCAATGTCAATGACAATAGTTGTTTCTATTATTTTCTCTTGGCTTGGTTTTGGCTAATAGCTAGAAGATAATTATTAGTTATGCTATATATTTTTTTGCTGTTGGTGCAATGTTCTTTTGAGGTTGCTATTATCTTTAGATTTAGATGTGTGCATATAGTGCTGTTGGTTGAAGTTGTTGATGCGTTGATGCTATTTGTGAGGTTCTGGTTGTATGTGTTGGAACAAGATGCAGTTTTGGGTGCTGGTGCATCTCGTTGCTGGGCTGTTGTGTTGCAAGAAGATGCACTAGCAACCCAACTGGTGCAAGAACAAACTGCAAGATGCACCACAACTAGTGCAAGCTTGAAATCGGCACTCAAGCGATCACTATTTACAACTTGTGCAACAGAAGTGATTACTTTGTAATCGTGACTGGCACTTAAATAATCACTTTTATAAAAACTTGGCACTTAAGCGATCATTATTTACAACTTTTGGCACTAAAATGGTTAATCATTAATTTGCCACAATCCCTTAATTTTGTCATGGTTTGCAGTTGCAACAAACCAGCAAACCAACAAACCATTACAATGATAAAAATGCAGCAACCATTCTATTTGAAGCAAAAACTAATCAAAACAAACATTGACAATACACAATTAAATAATAAAAAGTGCTTAGAACTAATGCATTCCAACTCCAACCTTCCATTTATTAGTTATGCTGTATATTTTTTTGCTGTTGGTGCAATGTTCTTTTGAGGTTGCTATTATCTTTAGATTTAGATGTGTGCATATAGTGCTGCTGGTTGAAGTTGTTGATGCGTTGATGCTATTTGTGAGGTTCGGTTGTATGTGTTGGAACAAGATGCGTTTTGGCTGCTGGTGCATCTCGTTCTGGGCTGTTGTGTTGCAAGAAGATGCATTAGCAACCCAACTGGTGCAAGAACAAAATGCAAGATGCACCACAACTAGTGCAAGCTTGAAATCGGCACTCAAGCGATCACTATTTACAACTTGTGCAACGAAGTGATTACCTTGTAATCGTGGACTGGCACTTAAATAATCACTTTTATAAAAACTTGGCACTTAAGCGATCATTATTTACAACTTTTGGCACTAAAATGGTTAATCATTAATTTGCCACAATCCCTTAATTTTGTCATGGTTTGCAGTTGCAACAAACCAGCAAACCAACAAACCATTACAATGATAAAAATGCAGCAACCATTCTATTTGAAGCAAAAACTAATAAAAAAAAAAAAACATTGACAATACACAATTAAATAATAAAAAGTGCTTAGAACTAATGCATTCCAACTCCAACCTTCCATTTATTAGTTATGCTGTATATTTTTTTCTGTTGGTGCAATGTTCTTTTGAGGTTGCTATTATCTTTAGATTTAGATGTGTGCATATAGTGCTGCTGGTTGAAGTTGTTGATGCGTTGATGCTATTTGTGAGGTTCGGTTGTATGTGTTGGAACAAGATGCGTTTTGGGTGCTGGTGCATCTCGTTGCTGGGCTGTTGTGTTGCAAGAAGATGCACTAGCAACCCAACTGGTGCAAGAACAAAATGCAAGATGCACCACAACTAGTGCAAGCTTGAAATCGGCACTCAAGCGATCACTATTTACAACTTGTGCAACAGAAGTGATTACTTTGTAATCGTGACGGCACTTAAATAATCACTTTTATAAAAACTTGGCACTTAAGCGATCATTATTTACAACTTTTGGCACTAAAATGGTTAATCATTAATTTGCCACAATCCCTTAATTTTGCCATGGTTTGAAGTTGCAACAAACCAGCAAACCAACAAACCATTACAATGATAAAAATGCAGCAACCATTCTATTTGAAGCAAAGACTAATCAAAACAAACATTGACAATACACAATTAAATAATAAAAAGTGCTTAGAACTAATGCATTCCAACTCCAACCTTCCATTTATTAGTTATGCTGTATATTTTTTTGCTGTTGGTGCAATGTTCTTTTGAGGTTGCTATTATCTTTAGATTTAGATGTGTGCATATAGTGCTGCTGGTTGAAGTTGTTGATGCGTTGATGCTATTTGTGAGGTTCTGGTTGTATGTGTTGGAACAAGATGCAGTTTTGGGTGCTGGTGCATCTCGTTGCTGGGCTGTTGTGTTGCAAGAAGATGCACTAGCAACCCAACTGGTGCAAGAACAAAATGCAAGATGCACCACAACTAGTGCAAGCTTGAAATCGGCACTCAAGCGATCACTATTTACAACTTGTGCAACAGAAGTGATTACTTTGTAATCGTGACTGGCACTTAAATAATCATTTTTATAAAAACTTGGCACTTAAGCGATCATTATTTACAACTTTTGGCACTAAAATGGTTAATCATTAATTTGCCACAATCCCTTAATTTTGCCATGGTTTGAAGTTGCAACAAACCAGCAAACCAACAAACCATTACAATGATAAAAATGCAGCAACCATTCTATTTGAAGCAAAAACTAATCAAAACAAACATTGACAATACACAATTAAATAATAAAAAGTGCTTAAAACTAATGCATTCCAACTCCAACCTTCCATTTCACCATGGTTTGCAGTTGCAGCAAACCAACAAACCAGCAAATTAGGAGGGCAAATAAAAAATGCAACAAACAAACATTGCATTTCTAAAGTGCTCACAGTTAATGCATTCAAACTCTAACTTTGCATTTCTACCATGGATTACAACAAAACCTTTTGTTTCATACAAAAATGGTAGACATACAAATTTCGACTATGGTAGACATACAAATTTCTTCTCATTACTCACTTCACATTTGAATAAATTACCCAAGAGAATAAGAACACAATCAATGCTTGATAAAAGTTTCTTTCAATTTTCAGCCTTGAAACCTCCCTCTTCAAATGGTCGACCTAAGATGTTAAACCCTTCATTTGAGCTTATATTGAGTTGACATCCTCCAACTTGTCCATTAACGTAGGTGGAGGTTGATTTTGGCCTCAAGTAACTCTAGGATCACCTCTATCGCTCGATCAGATAATTTCCTATCCACCCATTTGAAATATTTGTACTTGGAGCTTTCTCTATATCTGCCGCACCCATGGAATCTTTTCCCGGGATTCAACCGAGTCCAAGAGTTCTTCTTGGACTCGGTAACCCACAATAATAGTCACACTCACCATTTAATTCGCTTTTTTTTTATAGGAATGTGAGCCGCTGCTAAAGCTTATGCCCTTCATTCGTAAGAGCGAGCTGATAACTTTGAGAGAAAATCGAAGTATGCACTCGAATTGGTCAAATTGGGGATTTATGGTTTTCAATTTTCGATTCTACTCGAATTTGGTGATTTAGGGTTTTTTATTTGGGGGAAAAGACGCTAAACAGCGTTGTTTTGTTGTTTGCATGCTGATTGTATTCTCCGGCGATCCACGTCACCTTCAAATATTATTCAAAAAAAATTCCACGTCGGATTTCCGGCCAATCAGATCGGAGTTGGCACCAAAGTGAGCATTTTTCAAAATTTTTAGTACTTAAGTGATCCAATTGAAACTTTTGGCACTAAAGTGAGCGTTGTACACAACTTATGGCACCAATAATGTACTTCTCCCAAAAAATCTAACTAAAGTGAGATATCATCTATTTTAAGTTAGGATTAGACTAATCTGAATCATATCTTATCTTAGAAAATTATCTCATCATGCAATTTATTCAAAAGATATTATCTAACCTAAATATCATCTAAACATGCATTTTAATATAATTAGAAATGTATCTAACTATTCTATCATGCAATTCTATTTAGGAAATCAATCTAATCTACATGATATGCAAAATGCAATTTTTTATTTTTTGAATAAATAAAGCAATTAAAGTAAGCACTAAATCACTCAAGATTATATATCATCGAATCAATGCGAATAAGGAAATAATATCCAATCAACTTGTAATCTCGCTAATAAAACCGATAAGTTGATCTTAAGCCTTAAAGATCATAATATCAATTTTAAAGATTCCCGCGGAATCAATAATTTCATCTAAAGCCTTATAGGTGGAATCAAAGAATATATGCGGTTGCGAATTAGAAAATAAATTATAATTGAAAGTTATGTCTATCACTCATGGATATGAACACTAGATATAAATAGACATATATTAGGCAACAAAATATCCAAATATACTAGAGATATGCATTTTACCTAATTTAAGGATATTCTTTTCAAATTCGAATTTGTTGATAGACAACTTGCAAGTGGTGACTAGCGAGCTCACAGCCGAAGACGGTTGCGGTGGGGCTTGTAATGGCCAGAGAGGGCTCAGGTGACTCAGCCAAGGGAGGTCTCAGTGTCATCAACAGCGCAAGACGAAGTTGCTTGGCCGTGGGGGATGGCGGTGCTCACGGCCATTGGCGTCAGGGACTTAGAGACAATAGAAAACAACGAAAATCACGGATGGAGATGAGACCGTGCACATCAACAACTTGCGGAGGAACAATGGCCGAATGTCTTCACTTTGCACGCATGGTGAAGAAAATAAGTCATGCAATTCTTGGTCTCCAAACATGGCAAAATATAATGTGTTCCCCACTACTTTACTTTCCCAATCTCCACTTCCTGTTTTGCTCTTCAAGACTCCATCGCCGAATGGCTTCTTTCGAATTTTCTTTATGACCGCCTGGAAGCCTCTTAAAGAAAATTCATTGAAAAATAGCCACGGGATACCAAAAACACTGCAGGGACTCATTATGGCTGCGAGAGAATCTTGACTGAAATTCTTGGCTGAGCGACACGGGCGTCGGTGTGGGTACAAGCGAGACTGTCGCGTACCTTCAAGAGCAACTCAAGGGCAGCTGGTGCGATGCTGCTGTGTGGACTTGACCAAGCTGATGTCGTCGGAACTATCCACGTCATGGTGGTGAAGATTAGGACAGTGGCTCGTCATCTCAGTCCAGTGCGGGGTGCGGCGTTGTAGCTTGAACGAGGAAAGCGTTGTAGCAAGCGGGACAGCGGTGGGAGGAGTTACGAAGCCTAGACCACGACAAAAAGGACCTCGCTCTAGCCTATATTCTCTCTCTAGATTTTTTTTTTTTTTTTTTTTTGTGCCCAGTTGACTAGATTTTGTTGGTTTGGCATTGGGTCTTCAATGGCTGAATCTCTCGTGGAATTGGGGGCACGGATGATGGGTGCTTCAAGCACACGAAGAGCCCCAACGAGAGAAGTTCCTCTTTTAAGCCATCTCTACCTCTCTCTGTGGCCATCTATTCAATAAGTGTGGCCTCCCCTTGACTGCAAAACGTTGACCAGAAGACCACAAACATCTACTGGAGAAATTATTGAACACTTGGACTCCATGATGATTGCCGTGGAATTGGTAGCCTTGACCACACGAGGAGCAGCAACAACGTCGTGGGTTCAACACGAAGGAAGCAACCAGTGGTTGATCTCCTAGCTTTCTAGAGGTATCACGGCAAGGCCACCTTGTCGTTGGAGGGAGGCGCAGCAATGGGTCACCATCTCGTGACGGCGCAAACGGTGGCAACCGACGTGAAACTCAGCCATAGGATCAGCAAGATTGCAACTGCAAGAGGCTCGGCATGTGATGCTTGAATGAACGTTCCTTATCCTCTCACGTGCTTTCTGCGGCCATGTATGGAAATTGTGTGGCCCTCCCCGTTTTCTCCGTACGCAGCTCTTTTATAGGTGAAGAACTTGATTTTCGTGAATTATTTCACTTCATTTTTCAGCTCACGCACGAAAATCTCCTTTCTTATTTTGAGTCAGAATATATTTACTCAATATATGCCCCACGTAAAATATTCCCTCTCGATATTTCATCCTTAAACTTCCAATCTTCAGTAATATATCACTTAACGTATAAATCACATGAATATATGAAATATTTATCGAATATTGGAAGAATAATATGAATCCTTTCTGAAAATACTGAATTGTCAACTCGTAAAATTGAAGCTCATCTACTGCTGATCAAATGCAAAAGTGATAAACAAATAAATAAGTGCAACTAAAATTATATGCTATGCAATTCTTTTTTTTTTTTTTTAGAGGTTAAAAATTAATCCCTAATTTTTATGCAATAAATAAACAACTGAATCGCCAAAATTTAGATGTCAATAGCTGCCCCTCTTTAAAGATGAGCTCTTAGAGGTTGCCTTCAAAGATAAATTGAGACCTAAATTTTGACCATGCACATGCAATAAATGATTTTTTTTTTTGTGTTGGAAAATAAATCCCATTTTGGAATGCAATTTGTATGATGTATGGAAATGCTAGTGCAAATGGTAAAGGAACCTACTTGTAATAACTTATCTTCAAGGAGGGTAGAGTAATTCAAGATAGTTGGTGTTACATGTCCGAAAACCGTACCTTTCTACGATTGCCTCGAATAGTAACGAGGCTTTGTGAGGAGACTGCTTTCTTAAGATCCGTAACTTTCTACGGTCGCGGAAAAAATTATTATTTCTTTTTTAGGACTTGTACCTTTCTACGGTTGCCTGAATGAGAAATTGCTTTCCTAGGACTTGTACATTTCTACGGTCACGTGTTAGAGTAATAAATATTGTCTAGGACCTATACCTTTCTACAGTCTCCTAAACGGGGATTCACTTTCCAAGACCGTACCTTTCTACAATCGCCTGAATAGGAAATTACTTTCCAGGACCCATACCTTTTTACAAACACTTGAATAGGGAAAACACTTTCCAAGACCCGTATCTTTTTACTGTCACTTGAATGGGGAAGTTGCTTTTTCAAGACCCATACCTTTCTATGGTTGCCTGTTAAAGCAAAAAATATTGTATAGGACCCGTACCATTCTATGGTCGCCTAAACTAAGGTTTTGCTTGACTGGGATTTGAACCTTTCTTCGATCGCCTAGCATTGTAGCATAAATTATCTGACCAGGACTTGAACTTTTCTTCGGTCACCTTAATTAGGTTGAATCTAGAGAAAAATCTTTAGGGGATAGCTCAATTGAGTGTCAATTAAGAGGAACTTTGGGTTATGGAAGCATGCCGATTTAATAGGGGGACTCACGCCATGTCGATGAAAAGGACTCTGGGCTATAAAAGCACGCCAAGTTGATAAAAGAAATCCGGGCTACGGAAGCATGTCGGTTCGATAAAAGGAACTATGGGCTACGAAAGCATGCCGAGTTAATATAAATGGACACCGGGCTACGGAAGCACATCGCGTCGATAAAGAGGGACTCTGGATTACAAAAGCACGCCAGGTTAGGAACTTCGAGCTACGAAAGCACACCGGTTCGATAAAAGGGACTCTGGGCTACGAAAGCACGATAAGTCAAGAACTCCGAGCTACGAAAGCACGCCGGGTATATTAAAAGGGACATCAAGCTACAAAAGCATACCGAGTCAATGAAAATAACTCTAGGCTACGAAAGCACGCCGGCTCAATATCAAGGAACTCTGGGCTACGGAAGCATGCTGGGTCAATTAAAAGGAATATCGGGCTACAAAAGCATGCCGAGTAAATGAAAAGAACTTTAGGCTACGAAAGCACGACAAGTCAATATAAAGGAACTCTGGGCTATGGAAGCATGCCGGATCAATTAAAAAGGACATCAGGCTATAGAAGCATGCTGAGTCAATGAAAAGGACTCTAGGCTACAAAAGCACGCCAAGTTAGTGAAAGGGCTTCGGGGAGCAACTCAAGTCGTAAGTATTACCCGGTCTTTAAGGAAATATTATATGTCAGACAAGATTAGAGCAAAAACTAATATGCATTCATTAAAGACACAGATAATTTGAGTTACTCTAGAATGCACATTTCAAAATTCTTTTCATCAATTCAATCAAGGTTTAGGCATAATAACTTTACCATATTTGCATCATCTAAATTTCCACAGGAGAGAATTGTCGTTCAAGACCTTGGCATGGATTTCTTAAGAATACTAAATGAGAGACTTTCAGTTAGAAATGACTTTCACTCACTCTCATTTGGATGGCTATTTTAGGAGAATCACTCCATCTCATTATCATCATATCAATAAGGGTCCGAGTATTCTCGCAAGCAGTACAACCTTACCAATTTGAAAGGTTTTTAATAGGGACTGAAATGTGGGCTTGGTCAATGGCTTAATAAAGCGGACTCTTTGAGTCAAGGCTATTGAAAAAACAATTCTGTATTCATCTCCAGGTTTACAAGTCAAGAACCCTGTAAAATGAGAAAGAAATAATCTTGCTCGCACTTCTTCGAGCGATGTGTATAAACATATGAACTCCCATGTTAATTCAAGTGCCATAATCTAAAAAGACTTTTTAAGTGACGTAACATAGGCTGGATTCTTGGGTTGAGAAACAAAAGGATCATTAGGCTCAAAATATGTGCAAAGGGTGAGAGCTGATGATCATCTTGGCATTACCAAAAGTTGTCTTTTTCACCATCGGGGATTCTTCATGAAGCGCCTCATTGATTGTAAAAATTCAGCATTTGAGCTCTTTGAGTATTGCTCCATTGGAGATACAAGCTTTTTACAATTGATAATCCTTATCTCGACTCTTTTTTTTTTCATCCATGGGCATTGACCTTGCTTTTACCAGGCACATCGCTTTTTCATGCCCTTAGTTCTCATCCATTTTTTCTTCACTTCTTTTTCATGGGCATTGGCCTTGGTTTTATGAGGCACACTATTTTTTCATACCCTTTAGTTCTATTTTGAATGACCATGTGGTGTTCTTAACATTTGGACTTTTTGGGAGGTCTTCGTCTTCTTTTAGCACTCCAGACCATACTATATGAACAATTGCTTTTTGTTTTGCCCCGGTGTGGGGGATGATCACCAACTGGGTTTAAAGAAATGAAATTGCAGGCTCAAGTGAGCTATGTAAATGATATAAGTATGTAGGATAAAGAAAGAAATGCTCTTCGTCATCCTAAGACACTTAAATTACCACATGAATTCAATGTAATAGTATGACTTGAAGATTGATGCAAGTGAGAGTAAGAAAATTTCTTTCCATTTTCTTCTTATGGTGCTGTCTAAACTCCAATTTGCCCCGATGTGGGGTGGTTCTTGATAGGGATAATTTGAAAGAATTTCCACAAGTGTATGGGGTTCAAAGAAGTTAAGAAATGGATTACCTATAATGTTTGGGATAGAGAAATGAATTGTCCTTCATCATTTCAGTCATCGTATCTTTTGCAAGAAAACTCTCTACCTTGCGGATATGAAACTTTCTACACTCATCTCACAAATGTATAAGTAGGGGACTGTGTATAGGATAAGAATTGCCTTTCATCATCCCGACACATCTCATTTCGAATTCTTAAGCATTTGATATCACTCCAATGGATTGTCCATGTTGACAAATCTCCACATGAAATTGGTGAGTCAAATAGGTAAAACCACTATTGAAATTCTCTTTTCAAAAGAGTCCAATAATTTAAGCATGAAAAGCTTTTGTGACTTCAAAACAAACAATTTTCCACACTCAAAACATGGTTTTAAGCATTCATTTAGGGGATTGCCCCACAAAGGAACTGCCTCAGCAATAGATGTCTTTGGATTATCTCTATCAGTCAAGACTGAAAAACCACTTTTGCCCCTGCACTAGAGAACGTGCATGAATAGGATACTATACGACATCAAAGCAAATTCAAATTGCACATCCATTTTGGCTTAGATCAAGATTTTTTTCTCAGTCATGTCACTACTAGAATCTGTAATGCCCCCAATTTGTCATCCGCAAGGAAAAGAACAGAGTGTCATCTCTCAAAATTAATTATGTTCAAGGACAAGATGTACCTCTTTCACCAAAGATGGATGGTCCTCTTTTACTTGCCCCTCATTTTCTTATTAATGGGCAAGAATGAAAATTCCGTAAAGCATGGAAATGAAAACACTTTGTTTGGCTATTTAAGATGATTATTTCAAGTAGTATCAAAATGTGACCCACATTAACTCTTTAGAAACTTGTTCTCAATCTTGTTGAGTAACAATCGAGCCATCTGATCTATCATTACAACCTGATGTGCCTTTTTCATATGCTTTCTCATGAGGCCAGGAAAGTAATGGTCTGAAACATGAAGAAATAAGTTAGAAAATTAAACTGAGCTAACCTAATGCATGCTTTTGGAAATGGCTTGAAAAATGATTTTTTTGTTTATATATTTATTTATTTTTTGGAATTTTTTTGGATGAGGATGAATGAAGAAGTCTAGTCCTCAAAATTCTCCTTGGATGATATTTTTTTTTTCATTGTTGGATATTGTCATTGGGCTGGTTTGGTGTCCCCGTCATGCCCTAAAAAATGGAAATATAATTGTAATTTCATTGAATAGAATCAAATGAATTACATTATTGCAATGGAAAATGCAAAAAAAAAAAAAAAAAAAAAAAAAAAACCCTAGAAACGAAAGCAATCATTGAAATCTTAGAAAGCAGGAAAACTTGAAATGCTAGAAAGGATAAAAAAAAAAAAATACTCCTTCGTAGAGGAGTGTGAAGATAAGAACTTCTTCACTCAGTGACAGCATTTGCGCCTCCGTCATGGTTAGGCAGAAAGATTTTTCTAATTATTGCTAAAAGCGAGCGCCTTTGTATCCAAGAGGTCTTGGACCTTATGCTTCAAAACATAGCAATCATTAGTGGACTGACCAACCTCTCCCATGTGATGGTCACACTTTTCGGAGGGATTACATGCAGGATAATACTTAGGATTTGGTTGCTTCGACTCAGTAGAGAGTAATCCCTTCTTTTGGAGGACATGCAAAACTTTGGATAGGGGTCTAGGAAGAGGTGTGAACTGTCTTCTAACATTACGTCGTCAACCCAAGAACTAATGTCCTCCACCTTGTTGCTTAGTAGAAATCTTAATTACAGCAGTGCAATTGGATGTATCACGATTCGGTTGAGAATAGGCTACATTAATCTCAGCTTCAAGATCCTTCTCCTTCATGGTAGAAAACCTCTTGTTAGTTGGTTAAAGTTTTTGACGTATGTGCTAGCCATCTAGTTACGGAACTTAGACGGGAGAGTCTTGACCAACAACTTCATCAACTCCTTGTTATTAGGCTCAGGAGTGATTTGAGCTGCCAGATTTCGCCATCTTATGACAAACTCCTTAAATGATTCACTCCTCTTCTTCTCCATTCTCTCAAGATCTTCTCAAGAATGTGTAATATCTATATTGAACTTATACTGCTTGAGAAGTATGTCTGCCACTTTATTCCAGGCGTCGAGAAGGTTGACATTCTTCATCATGTACCAGCTCAGTGCGGGCCCAATCAAACTCGCAAGAAATGATTGGATCATGAGAGGCTCACATATTGGGTCATGCATACGTGGTACATCTGCAAATGAACTTTTGGACAGGAAATACCACCATATTTCTTGAACTCCGGCTTCTTAAACTTTTTTGGCATCTTTGCCTTCTCATAAACCGAGAGGTCGAATGAGAGTGAACTCTGTGACTCTTGCAATTGCTTTACTTTCTCTTCCAGCTTTGCGAAGCGTTCATCTTGCTCCGTCTTAGGGACATTGTCAAGCTTAGCCTTTTCGGCGGTGATCAATGGTGGGTCATCTTCTAGCTCAGGCATATCATCATCACCCACTTGGGCCTTGTTTATCAGCTTCAAAACTACTATCTCGGGGAGAGTAGGTGTAGGAGTTGGATTAGCTTGGAGGGATTGGATCTAAGCTGTCAGAAGCTACATAGAATTGATTAACTATTGGAGTTGGTCTTCCATGGTGGAGATACGATCACGCATTTCAATTTGGTCGGCTATTTTAGCTCTTGATCGTGTAATAATGGGCAAACGTGAAGGATCCGTTATCACCTAATTTGAATGAAGGAAAATATGTAAGCACGGGGTATAAATAGAGAGCCAGTCCATGAAAATGATCTAATTGATTTTTTCATCTTGTTTATTTATTCATGAAAAGTTCGTACAAGAAGGGAATTTCCTAGAAAAGAACTAGAAAAATAGACACCTTAGCAAGATCAAATTTCCTAGACATGAATTGAAAACAAATTCTCCAAATTTTTTTGTTATTTTCCAAATGATTCATTGCATGGCAATTTCCTCATTTCATTTCTAATTAACAAAGGAATTAAATCAATGATTGACCTAGATTGTCATGGACCGACTATAAGTGTAATTAAGTAAGTAAATTGCAAAGCAAATGGTAGATTACTTACTTCACCCAGGAAAATTAACGGCAATCACATAGACATGCACATGAGATGTGAGGCTTGATTTCTACTCTAGACAGGCTTAGCAAAGTGGAGTTAAATTGGTGAGATGACTAGTCACAGCCTTGCGTACTAAGTCAAGTCCTCTTAACTCCGGCTCAGTCAAGAATTATACCCCAATGCAGCACAGCCTCATGGGCAAAGGTAAACACTCTTGACGCCAAGAAAGAAGCTTTTGGGATTGAGTTGGGCAATCTCTACTACGCGGCCTCGCGGTAAAAGTCGTATCCAACTTAATACCATCCTAAGTATTCTAGTGTAGCCCAAGTCCAACAGCAGGTTGTGCGTTCAATAGTGTAGTGCTAAATGCAAGGCATGCACAACAGTTTATATCAAACAACACTTCATATATTAAAGTAAACCATACATTCTTACACCTCCCTACAAAACAAAGGTTAGCAAACACTTCCCCTTATATCTTTCATCCTGTAAGAACATTTAACACCTTAAAAGTTAGGGATGTACTTGGGATTCTTGCTGTCAAACAATATTTTTTTTTTTCAAATAGAAGAGAAAATTGACCTAAATCTACTAAGAGTTTTAACTTAAGTCCCTAGTGGAGTCGCCAAGCTGTCGCGATCAAAATTTCAGGTGAACCATCTAAAGTTTGGCTAATGGATTACTAAGCCTAAACTTAGCTCGGGCTCTCCCAAGCCCATACCAATTTGCGACTTAGGTTCAAGTTCTTAACATGCAATTGCTTTTTCAATTAGGAGTCTCTACTAATCTATTTCTGGTGGGTCGATTAGAAACCCAAGTAAAGTAACGGGAGATTTACTTTACTCCTATGAACCAGAGATTTTGAGTTCATGGACTTGAATTGAATTTAATTTACTTCCCTGATATGTGAGGTATTCATGTGAGTGCACAAACCACCAATTTAACATCCAAGAAAATAATAAATAAATTGCAGGTCTTACCTTAAAGCAATGAAAGCATCTCGCAATGTTAGATCATAATTTACATCAACAGTTCTAAATATGATTTCTAATTAATATACAATCACTTAATTTTTATTTTCATTTATTTAATGAGAATAACGTTTTACGCAATGCATGCTACTAATCCAACATGACATGACATAACAATATGACCTAAATTATTTGATGTGAGCAAAGTAATTTTTTTTTCTATTTTTTTAATGAGCATGCAATCTATCCTAGAGAATAAAATTAATTCTAACTAGAGAATAAAATTAATTCTAACACAATACTTTTTGGTATTTTTCATGAAATTCGAAATTAAAATTGTCCAATAATTAAATGTGCAATCTAAATTAACTAAATGAGCTAATTCTAATGACGAACAATTTCTAATTAAATGGACTTAGCAACAATCACTAAATGACGTGCATTTTATGAACCTAATGCTATATAACATGCGCATGTTTTTTTTGTATTTTTTAATAAAAAATCATAATTAAAATTGCTAAAATATAAAAAAATCTAACTAAAGTGAGATATTATCTATTTTAAGTTAGGATTAGACTAATCCGAATCCTATCATAACTTAGAAAATTATCTCATCATGCAATTTATTCAAAAGATATTATCTAACCTAGATATAATCAAAAATGCATTCTAATATAATTAGAAATGTATCTAACTATTCTATCAGGCAATTCTACATAGGAAATCAATTCTAATCTACATGATATGCAAAATGTAATTTTTTTTTTTTTTGGATAAATAAAGCAATTAGAGTAAGCACTAAATCACTCAAGATCATATATCATCGAATCAATGCGAATAAGGAAATAATATCCAATCAACTTGTAATCTCGCAAATAAAACCAATAAGTTGATCTTAAGCCTTAAAGATCAAAATATCAATTTTAAAGATTCCCGCGGAATCAATAATTTCATCTAAAGCCTTATAGGTAGAATCAAAGATTATATGTGGTTACGAATTAGGATATAAATTATAATTGAAAGTTATGTCTATCACTCATGGATATGAACACTAGATATAAATAGAATATATTTACTCAATATATGCCCCACCGAAATATTCCCTCTTGATATTTCATCCTTAAACTTCCAATCTTCAATAATATATCACTCAACGTATAAATCACATGATATATATGAAATATTTACCGAATATTAGAAGAATAATATAAATCATTTATGAAAATACCAACATAAAATTGAAGCTTATCCGTCTGATGAAATGCAAAAGTGATAAACAAGTAAATAAGTGCAACTAAAATTATGTGCTGTCTTTTTTTTTTTAGGGGTTAAAAATTAATCCCTAATTTTTATGTAATAAATAAATGACTAAATCACCAAAGTTTAGGTGTCAACAGAGTTAGTCTTGTTTTGGTGAAGCAGCAGTGAGGGAGAAGATGATGAATAAGTGCACCTTCCACTAGAAAGCGTCTTGAACCACGACCACAAATTGTTCCCTTGTGTTCAAAATACAAACGAATAGACGTCAGTCATTTCATATGACGACTAATGTCCCTTTTTTCACAATCAAATTCTTTCATGGATATGAACAAAGAAATTTCACATGCACTTGTTAAATTACCTTTTCACTAAAAATCTAAAGAAGGTATTGAAATTAGGATGCCTCCGAACAACTAGAGGGTTCTTAATTATGTACAACTATTTGTTTTCTTTGGTTTGGCTTTTTTAGCTATTTATTCTTTGGATGGTTTCTCCTTATGGTTATGTTTCCCAACTAGGCATATGCATGTCGATTGCATCGTCTTTATTTGATATGTGACATGTTATTACAAATCCTTACTGATTTGATGATTCACATATTTTGAAGTTGATAACCTCGCTTTGCTTTGGAGATAACTTCGTTATGCTATAAACCACTAGATGAAATGGGTGTTGGAAGGCATTGCACTACGGTTCTCATCTTGGAATTTTACAGCATAATCAACTTATTTTTGCAATTGTTGGGAAGATAGATACTCTGCATCGATATGCTTATTTTCACCACATTTTCCAAGAAATGTTATGGAGAAGTTATAAAATGAAGAAAGACAAATTTCACTCGGGTAGTGGCATCAATAGTTCATCTAGCAAAACTTCCATATGTGACGGGAGGGGAGAACCATCTAATGGCTCACTTCTCCAAGGTATCATAAATCATCTATGACATATGGTAAGTGTCACGGGGTGAAAAATCATGTAAATGGACTCTTGTGTGATCTCAATTATTGCATACATTTTCTAGAAATGGTTATGCCTAGGTGACTATCTGTAACAGAAGCCCTTCCATTCACCTCTAGTTATACCGGAGGATTCTTTTGGGTTTTAAGATTGACAAGAAGTGCTAAGGGAGACATCTCAAACAACTACCCTTTTGCCGGTTTCTAATACTGCTGAGAGGAATCAAAGTTTGAAAAACTTACATAAATCTTTTTTGTGCAAGGAGATATTGCTGATTGGCCGGTTGTGCAAATGAAGACCAAATAAAGGAAAAGAAAGATGACATTCAAAGTGAAGTTTTACGTCCACCTTTTAATTACTTTTTTTGTGAGTTGATGCTTGGAAATCTGAAGAAGGTATTGAAATTATGGACATCCATACAGCCAGAGTGTTCTTAATTATGTCCAACTGTATGTTTTCTTTTCCTAGTTTGGTTTGGGTTTTTCATCTAAATTTATGGTGTCTCCTTGCTTTTATGTTTCCTAGCTAGAAGTATGTATGTCGATTGCATCATTATTATTTGATTTATGACAATTCATTAGAGATCCTCGTCGATTTGCTGCTTCACATATTTTGAAGTTGATACCCTCTACTTCGCATTACAGATAGCTTTGCTATATTGTAAACAATTAGATGAAATGTGTGTTGGAAGGTCATAGCACTATGGTTCTCATCTTGGAATTTTAGAGCATAATCAACTCATTGTTGCAGTTGTGAGGAAGACAGACTTTTGTATTGATATATGCTTTTGTTTAGTTTATTTTCTTGGAAAGGGCGGGCTTCTTAGTGGGAATTGCAAATGTCATGGAGAATTTATAAAATGAAGAATGTGGAATTTCACTTGGGTTGCGGCATCAAAAGATGGTGTAGCAAAGCTTCCGTCTATGACAACAGAGAAGAACTGTGACATTCTGATTTTCAACCCTGTTTTTGATGAAATGAATTGGGTTTTTCATTAACGAACCTATAGCCCTTTTTCTTTGAGTTGGTCACTCATGAGATAACTAGTTTATCAAGTGAAGCCGTTAAGGAATCTAAACGCAACAGACTTGAGAATTTGACTAAAACTCAACTGCTCAACCATGCTAATCTACAAGAATCAATACTACATGTCAAAATCTATCAGAGACTAGAGATAGGTCAATTCGACAGAGGCATATAATTAAAGTATAGGTGATTCCACCTAATTGCAAAATTCTCGTCGAATGGCACTAAACCGACTTTTCTGTCATTTCTATACCCTATGCTCGTATTTGAAACCTCGAGATTTTCATGACAATCGAGAGTCGTTTATGAGTCGAAGATGCACAATGTGGTTCGAAAATAATCAACCATAGGTCAAACACACTAAAAATTCTTAAAAACTACCCGGTAGGTTATGTCATGCTAAAATCACGTCTAATTGAAATTAACCATGAAATTGAACTCGATTTCAGAAATTGAAAGTTCTGTCATGTCACGATTTATTTTAGGAATGTTGGCTCATCCTCTGAAAAATTTTCGATGAGTCTGGATTTTCGGCGAAAAATGAAAGTTGGGCTATTTTGGATCCAGAAATTCGGAGGACCATTTTTTAGTGCACTTTTGGCATCCAAATTGGATTAATTGGTGAGGAAAATTATGGATTTGAGTGTGGACTTCCTTCTTGGCATTTTGGGACATTTATTTGGATTGAATTGGAGAGATTTGAGTTGAATTGGAAGGGAAATGTCTCAAAATTCGTAGGTCCATGGGGGCTACAACATTTCAACACATTCCTTGGCTTCTTGGAGAATTTTTGGAGAGGAATGGCTACTGATAAGAGTGGTGGACTTTGGGGGAATAATACTTGAGTGTATTGGATATTTCTTGAAGACTTTTGGGGCATTTGTTGCCCCTTAAGCCATCAAACCACTTCTTCTTCTTCCCTTACTATTCCTTATCCATTGTTGATGTTTTTAGAGCTCAAGAACCAGCCAAGAATCATAGAAAACCAGCCACCAGCCCTCCATCCTTGCTGCAACTTATAAACAAAACTAGAGGACCAGCCCTTGTTGAACCAGTCAAGCCACCAGCCCACGCGTGCCCTGCCGTCTTGTGCTAGTCCATCGCCCAAGCCGAGCCATCAAGCTTCCTCCACCGCCGTCGTAGCTCTGTCGTTGCCGTCCGCCACCCACCTAGCCCATTCCAGCCAAGTTGCATCAACAGCCATCAAGACCTCAATCCACGCTAGAAGCAGAATTGAGTTTTAGTTTAAGGGCAGAAACTTGCGGGGCTGTTTTCAACCTCTTCCGGGCCTCCCTTGGCACCGCCATAGACACGGATCTTCACCGCCTTCACGTTGCCGTTGCCGTGAACCCATTTGCTTGCTAATCTAGTGAGTTATTTTCCTTATCCTTGATTAGGTGTTAATTGCACTTATGGGGTTAGTTTAGTGTTAAATAGCTTAGTTAGATTAGTACTAAGTGAGATTAGCCTTAAGATGGATTAGTGCTAATCTATAATGGTTAGATTAGCCTTAAAATGGATTAGTGTTAATATAATTAGTGAGATTAGCACTAATGATGAGGGATTAGTCCAATTCAGTGGATTTTTCTCAAATATGGTTTCTGGACCCTCGCCGTTTGCCAATTTTGTGGATCAAAATGTATTAAGATTTTGAGGTTTATTCCTTCTTAGAAAATGTTTTAAACATCTTCAGCTATGACATATGTTTTACTCAAGATTTGGATCTCAACCAAACTGATTTCGAAAAATAGACTTTCTGGAAATGGACCCAATTTTTTTACTTGATTGAGCGATTTACTGAGCTTAATCTAAAAGGATATGGGTTAAGATGTCTCATTAAAAATGTTCGTTTATGTGTCATTTACAACATATTCAAATTTGAAAATTTTCCAAACACGTTTGATTAAATTTCTGGATTTAAACTTGGAGACACGCGAGTGGATTATTTCTGCAGGTTAGGACTAGTAGTAGTTTTAGTGATTGTTCTTGATGCTATGCCTGCTTAACCATGCCTATTTGGTGATGTAGTTGACCTATGATATGCTTAGAAGTTATGTGTGATGATGCGTGAGTGGTTGTGCCATGGTTGTAGTTTATTGTCATTGTTTTATGTGGCGATTATTGAAAGAGAATGAGATGTGTTGAGAAAACCGATTGATTGTGAACACGTAAAGGACTAAGTGTGCATGATAGCGAAACTTCATATAAGTCATCTCTAGAATCTTGTACCATTGCTTATTATAGGCGAGAACTAAGTATTACACGACAGTGTGACTTCGTGGGAGCCACCTCTAATACATTGAGCTATTGCTTATTATAGTCAAGAACTAAGTGCTACACGACAGCGTGACTTCGTGGGAGCAACCTATAGTACCTTGAGCTATTGCTTATTGGACAGGGACTAAGTACCACACGACATCGAAACTTCATGAGAGGGGGCACCTCTAGAACCTTGAGTTTGAATTTGAGTATGATATTGAGTTTGAGTATTGAGTTGGAATGTGGAGTCGGAATATTGAGTTAGAATACTGAGTTTGAATTTGGAGTTTGATTATTGAGAGTGACTATCGGGTGTGAATTGAATCACCAATATGAGTTACCTATGCCTACTTATGGGACGAAATTGTGTGGCACAGAATGGGACATGTCATAACAATTTCACCTTATAAACAGGACTTTTGTGAATCTTTTGATGAGTGATGTGATGTGTTCCAGTTCTTGAATGCATTTGTTGTATGCATAAGTGTTTACGTGATGCACTAATGTGCAAGGATGCGTCCAAGTGAGGTAAGTTCTGGATAGTGCATATTCAAGATGCCTTTGAGTGAATTCTTGCCCTAGTCGAGGCTTAGGGTTTAACTCACTGAAATTTTTATCTCATCCTGCTTGGGTTACCATTTTCAGGGCTGTAGTGTGGAGGATCCAAAGCCCGAGGCTGAAAGGTCAAGTGTAACATCCTGAATTTTCAACCCGTTCCGATAAAATGAAATGAACATTTCGTCAACGTGCCTATAGTTCTTCTTCTATGAGCTGATCACTCACGAGTTAACCAATCTATTGGGTGAAGCCGTTAAAGGATATAACCACAGCAAAATCCCTAAAAGCTACTTGATAGGTCGGATTAGACTAAAATCGCGTTTGGTCGATTTTAACCACGAAATTAAATTCAGTTTCGGGAATCGAGCATTTGAGCATGTCACGATTTATTTTTAGGACCTTGTTTCATCTTTTGAAGAAATTCCATCGAGTTCAAAATTTCACGGAAAAATCGATTTTCGGACAAATTGGAAAATAAATGAAAATTCGAAGGGGCACCTTTGGTAGGAATTTTGGCCACCATTTTGCATGGTTATGTGAAGACCTGAAGGGGAATTTATATGGGCTGTTGCCTTGGCATTTTTTTTCCATCAAATCGAAGTATTTAGTAAGGAATTGGAAGGAAATTAGATAGAAATTCGTTAGGGCATATTAAAGGATTAATTTGGCTACCCAAAGTATTTTGTTTGTGAGGATTAAAGGGAAGAATGGCAATTGGGTGGGTTCTTGACTTTGGGGGACAAAGAAGATGAAGATTGCCGACTTTTGTGGTTTTTTAATCATTTTTTTGATATTTTTACTTGACTAATTGGCCTCTCCTCTCTCCTCTCTCATCCCCTCTCTCCTCCGTTGAATGTGCGCAGCTCCTTTCCCTTTCATCCGACTACCTTCTGCCCATCCTCTTCCCTTGCTTTTCATTTCTTTATTTCCTTTCTATTTGGTCGCAGCGCCCATTTTCTTTTGACCTCACCAATTCCCTCCTTCCACTCACGCCACAACAACATTGGTTCCCCCTTTTAATCGGCGTCCCACTCCACCTCAGCGCCCACACCTTCCACCACACCCTCTTCACGCCGCCAACTCGCTAACTCATCTCCTTCTCTAACAACTAGCAGCTGGTCGGCCCAGCTTCCCCGGCAAGCAGCCTGTCTTGCTGTCGTCCAATAGCTGCCACCAGTCTCGTCCATTGCAGCTCCAACACCGACAAAACCCAGCTCCTCCTAGACCGACCAGCAACCCCTGCCAGCCACCAAGACTAGCTCAGCCCAAGCCAAGCAGAACCGGTTTCTCCTCCTTCAGCAGTAACTTGTGGGCTGTTTTTAGCTTGGTTTGAGCTTCCGTTGGTGTTGCTATGGGCTTGTGTTTCGCTCACCTTCGCGTCGCCATCGTCGTGGACTCACCAGACCGCTAAACCAGTAAGTTTACTCACTAAACCTTGCTTAGTATGGATTAGTGATAATTTAGAACGGTTAGATTAGCCTTAGAATCGATTAGCGTTAATCTAATTAGTGAGATTAGCACCATTGAGGATGGATTAGTCCAAATCAATGAACTTTCTGCAGTTATGATTTCTGGACCCGATTGCTATTTTTGTAAATCGAAATGGGTTGCGAATTTGAGGTTGATTCCTCTTGAAAAACATTTTAGACAACCTCAAATACAACATATATTTTTCTCAAGATTTTTAGGGATTTAAAAGAATGATATATCAGCTCTGTCATTTGCAAATAGAATCTTGGACAGTGCTGGAATTTGTGACTTTTTGGATTCTAGGGGTTTTTATTAACTCTTAAGATTCTAATTTGAAAATTATTTCTTCACGAAAGTTATTTTTCATATCTTGTAGTTTAACATACTCAAATTTTAGATCAAATGGACATGTTTTAGATCTTAAACCAAATTGATTTCGGAAAACAGACTTTCTGGAAACGGACCTAGTTTTTGGTACTGGATTGAGCGATTTACTGGGCTGAATCTAAAAGGATATGAGTTAAGGTATCTGCATAAAAAATTTTTGTTTATGTATTCTTTACAACATATTCAAATTTGAGAATTTTCCGAGCTTGTTCGGTTAGGTTTCCGGATTTAAACTTGGAGATGCCAAGTGGCCCGGTTTCTAGCAATTAGGACCAGTTATGGTTTTGTGGTTGATCTTGATGTTGTGCTTGCTAAATAAGGTGTATTTAGTGATGTGGTGGACTTGTGGCATGCTGAGAACTTATATGTGAGGTCATGAGGTGGATTGCTCTTTGTTGGTAGTCTATTGTTATTGCGAAACACAACCCTTTAGACTATTAAATAGAAAGTAAATGAGGTGTTGGGTCCGGACACCAAGAATTATGCGCTCAATAAAACAAGGAAGTTTTGTATGAGGTGCGTGCAAAGTTTGGCGGGTTAATTTTAAATACAGGACCTCGTACGAATTTATTTTGAAGAGTTTGAACAAAAAAAGGGGTGCCAAGTTTATTTTAAAAAGGGGGTTTTGGAGTTTTGGCTATATGAATGAGGCTAAGGTAGACCTAATTAATCAGGTGTCTGCATAATTAGGTTAATTAAGTAGTTCAGTTTAATTAATCGCAATTTATTTATTTACTTAATTGCATTTATTTAATTATTTTGTAATTTATTTTATTATTTATTATTTTCTGAAAATTAGATCGCAATAGCTAGTGATCGGAATTTCGTACCGATTGCAATGGTGTGGTTAAATTTTTGTAATTGACTACTATTTTGTGCAAATTGAGTGTGAAATGGAATTTTGGGATATTTATCCAAAAAATTTATTAATTCCAGTTTTTAATTAGAAAATAACTAGGCGTCGTTTACAACGCCAAACATATTTTGGTGGACCATCTTAAATGGTGGGATTTATAAAAAGGGAAAACATTGTATTTTGACTAAGGCCGACCATGTACCCACCTACAATATTTTCACAAGATGTTTTTAATAAGAAGAAAACAAGCCAAGGTCGTTATTTTAATTGAGGCATGTGAGTGCAAAGCACAATGTCCTTGGCAAGAATTGAATGATCTTGTGCTGGTTAAGAGGACCCATCCCCAGTGTGTGTCGGTAGACGTTAAAGATTAAGAGAACATGTCCCTGGTGTGTATCGGTGGATGTTAAAGATTAAGAGAACATGTCCCCGGTGTGTGTCGATGGACGTTAAATGTTAAGAGAACCTATCCCTGGCGTGTGTCGGTGGACGTTACCATCCCTGGTGTGTGTCGGTGAATAGAGGACCGGTGTGTGTCGGGTAAAACTGTCTATGCAGGTAGTAATCATTAATTGGAACGCATGTTGAGTGAAATTGATGCGCTGGATTATGGGACAAAATTGTGTGACATGGAATGGGACGTGCCATAACAATTTGGCCCTATAGTCAAGACCCCTTTGATTGAGTTGATGGACCGACGTGTGTCGGCAATTCTTGCTCGTGTGAGTAGTGATTAATTTAGACGTTCCAATTGGTGTGTGAATTTGCTAGATGCATATGGTTGTGATAAGAATTGTGCTGACCTATAGGGAGGATCTAAGACAAGGTGAGTCTCTGTGGTTGTATGATTGTGTGGTTAGGATGTTCTAGGCATATTACCTTCCTAATTGGGGTTTAGAGCATGAACTTGCTGAGATTTATATCTCACCCTGTCATGGGTTCACTTTTTAGGACTGTAGGGTGGAAGAGCTGGAGCCGAGCTAAGGTGATCTAAAGTGTAGGTCAGATAGGACAGCTTCTTTTGAGAACTAGTCTTTTGGTTGTAAACTTTTGTACTTGACTCAGGGTATTTAAAGGCATATTTTGTTTGAGAATATGTTGTCCTGATTTTCTATCCCAAGATGGTTACTGTCAGGGGATTTGTTATTTGCTTCTGCATGTGGAATAAAAAGATAGGGTCGGTGACTCGTCCTGGGAAGTCGCAAAATTTTATCGACCGTCAAGGGATGGGCCCGCGCTCGAGGATCGAGGCGTGACATCCAGAGTGTAGACGGCCTAGTGGTTTCTTTTGAGTCAAACCTTTGTATATGAACCTGTAGGTTTAACTTGGATTGTATATAAAGTGTGTTTATATGAAATTGGGTTATCCTGCTTTTCTATCCCATTTTTTTTGTTGTTCGGGGTTTGTTTAATTCGCTTCCGTGTGTGCATAAAATAAAAAGGGTTGGCGATGTGTCTTAAGAATGTCGCAAAAATTTAGTCGACCACCAAGGGATGTGCGCGCGCTCAAGGTTCGGGGCGTGACAATAACTATTTAGTTTCTCCAATGTATCATAAATCATCTCATAGTTTGAGGCTAAATTTCAATATTTTTTGTGCCAAGGACATATGGTAAGCATTGACTTGGGGTCAGAAATCATATAGATGGACTCCAGTAATCTCTCCATTATTGACTACATTTTGTAGGAATTGTTATGCCTAAGTGATTATCTATAATAGGAGTCCTTCCATTTTACCTCAAGTTATACTAGTGGATTCTTGAAGGTTTTAAGATTGACAAGAAGTATTAAGGGAGACATCTCAAACCACTGCCTTTTTGCCGGTTTTTAATGTTGTTGAGAGGAATTAAAGTTAGAGAAAACTCAGAGAACTCTTTCATGCAAGGAGCTATTGCTACATGGGCAACTTTGCAAACGAAGACCAAGTGAAGGACGATGAAGGATGACATCTAATTTGGACTATAATCCCTTTCACAATCTTGGGTTGGTAAACCGTGTATTCATCTGTTGAGAGTCACAAACTTGAAGATCAGTGATGGAAGTCATTGCCTATTGATGAAATTGATAAATCTGTTTAACTTGATATGAAGTTTCAGTGGGATGGTTTGCCCTTTTCCGTCAGAGAAATCATTAAAGATTCATTTTGCAATTTGGGGCATCCAATGGTCCAAATTGATGATCCATTGGTCAGTTGAAGCACTTAGCTTTCTTGTATGTGAAGCACTACAGAAAAATTTACAACCTACTAGACAAGCTCGTAAAACTAGAATCTTTAAAGGAACTCTTGATTGATTGCACATTGGTATGCAAATCCCTGAATATCAACCATTAAAGGATCTCAAAATTCTTCACATTATTCATCATTGAAGATAAAAAATTACACAACGTCCTATCAACCGGAGCTCTGATAGGCCTTGAATACGCAGATTGATGCTAGTATTATTACCTTCAAGTGCATTAATTTTGTTAATTTACATGTTAGTCATTTATGTGAGATCTTTGGAACTTGCTAGTTTGCACTTTAAATTCAAGGCCAATACAAATTCAAGGCCAATACCCCTGCCCTATAAAATTGAACTTGGTTACAGCTTGAACAATGAAGTATATAACTAATTGTGTAGGCTGTGATATGTGACAAAAGCTCTTTCATTCGCCTTTTGATTATCCTAAAGGAGCCTTAGGTTTCAACATTGATAAGGAGAATCGTTCCTTGACAGAAGTCCTACATAACAACCTGAGCTTTTTCTCTAGATAATAAGAGATGGAGTCTTTCTATCCAGGTAAATTATGGTTAACTCAATTAATTCTTACAATTAACAACTAGCTGACCGGATAAAGTAACATACAAATAAGACGATAGAATAGTATTTCTTTCCCAACATTTTGGTGTTATACTCTTGCCTTTACTCTAGTGTACAAACTCTGGCTAATCATACAATATCAAGGACTTGGTCTCTTGCACAATGTGCTTTGAATGGTCATAATTGGCAATATATGCTTAGAAATGAAGAAGAAAATTTACTTTTTCAGGTTTGCACGGTTAATTCCTGCATATCAAGAAAAAAAAAAGATGAAAGCTTACAACTTCATTCCAAGGCTGATTAGATCATTGTTACATATCAATGCCAAGATGATATTAATTTGTTTACCTCCTAAAAGTTAACATGTAGTAGAGGTTGCCAGTTGAAATGATGCAAGAAAGGTCATCATCTATTTCCAAGATGGCCGATTTGACTATTCATTTGCATAACTAGGCCAGGAAATAGTTGAAGTACTTTTGCCAAGAAATTTTATGTATCAATGTGCCTGTTGTCACACCACAATCCTCCGAGCGCGTGCCCATCTCCCGATGGTCAATAAATTTGCGACATCCTAGGAAGCATCATCAACCTATTCATTTTAATGCGCATGCGGATAAATAAATCCCTAGACAATACAAAGATTGGATAAAAAAGCAGGGCCACTATTTTGAAAACCACAACACACTTTTATACATAGCAGACTAGGTCATTTACAATACTAGTCTATATTCACAAGCCTACAAAAGGTTAGTCTTTAAAACAAAGCTATCTTATGACTAGCTAGTCAAACTCATTCACCGATTCATTAGTCTCCATGGGCGCCGGGTGTGTCGGGTCCTCCACAACACCATCTGGAGGGTCAACAGCACTCTCCCTTAGTTTGGCATCGATAATCCCAGCAGGGATCTCAAAACACCTGAGGGGACCCACCCTGAAACCATTGGGTCCGTAGTGGAACCAAGCTCTAAATTGATGAGGGAACACATGACATGGACGCTCCTCAACCCAGACAGTGGTCATTACTAGCTCATAGACCCAAAAACTTCCAAGATCAGGATGGAGATAAACTCACTTTGTGACTCTCATCAGTTGACCGTAATGCCCAGGGGGATTCACCATTTAAAGACTTGAAAAGTGAAGCCCACGACGGGGTGAGACAATGTCTTAGCAAGCTCACCCCCTAAACTCCGACTATGAAGGAAATACACCTAAAGGCTGTCTATGCACACATAAGGCATAGGACTTACTTGGCCTCGGTTCCTTCCTGTACGTCAATACAATTCATAATCTCAACCAAATAAATCAATTCAAATCATCGATCCATCGATGCACTCGTCCGTCAATTCAATTCAACACTATCAGTACTCTCTATCACTCAATACTCTTTATCAATTTGCTTCGTCAACACGAAACTACTCACCCAAGCTGATATATAAAAAATGCTCGCCTAAGCTGATATAGATAGATAGTATAGCTCACCGAAGTTGATATAGATTGATAGTAACTCACCGAAGTTGATATAAGTATATTATAGCTCACTAAAGCTGACAATTTCACTGTTTTCATAATACCCGGTAAAAATAATCATGTGTGAGTATACGGTAGGCTTGGGCCAAAAATATAATATCTTTATTTTATAAAATTCCACTAATTATATAATTTATATAAAAACATTTTTGGCATTGTAAACCGATGCCCGATAACTTTCTGATTAAATTTTGGGATAAATACCCAAAATTACAATTAACACTCAATTTGCACAATTTAGCACTCAAGTAAATAAACCACTCATACCATTGCGATTAGCACGAAACTCTGGTTACCGGCTATGCTAGTCAAATTTATGGAAAATAATAATTAACTAAATAAATACCAATAAATGTCACAAATGGGAACTTAGGCTGGAAAAGCCTAATTAAATACTAAGTAGCACAGACCCGCGACACGGACACGCGGCAATTTTTCACATGACATGTCGATATGTCATTACTCAAAAATAGAAAATTCCGACACATTAAGACACATTGTATATTAAATGAATATTTTTAATTAATTTGATTCAAATTAATAAATAATTAATTAATTAAAAAAAGAGCCTACAATGAATTTAAACTAATAATATTAGTAAGTCAATTCATTGAAAATTCGAAAAAAAAACATATTTATATTTAATGTGTATCCATGTTTGGAAACGTGTTTTTAACTTTAACAAAAGTTATTAATGAAACTAAGGATTATAAGAAATTAGAATCAATTAATTTAAATAAATCCATGATCTTCTACAAATGACCAAAATTTATCATTATTCAAAATTCAGTACTTTTGTTTTTGAAAAATATTTTTTAATGTCATTTATTTATTTTTCCTTTAAAAAATAAAGTCCCCACACCCCCACTCTCCACTTTTCCTCATCCATTTCCCTTCACCTCCAAATTTATTACACTTTTATTTCCCTCCCCCTAGTTTCCTCCCCCACCACCTAATAGTGACAGATAAGCTGTCACTTCCCCTCCCCCTAAAATTAAAATTCATGCCATCAGATCTCCTTTTTTATATATTTCTTAAGTTTTCTTATCAAAAACCCTAGCCAGCCCTCATTTTCCTCCTCCTCCTCGCCACTCGCCACACGACTCCCTCCCCTCTCATCATCCTCTCAATCCTTCTCCTCCTCCTCCTCCTCGTACAACCCCCTTCCTCTCCTCTTCCTCTTGATCCTTCTCCTCCTCCTTGCCGCACAACCGCCTTCCTCTCCTCTTCCGTCTCTTGCCATCTCTCGCTGTTGTGGGCTCACCATTGCTCGCAGCGTCATCGCGGGCTCGCCGTTGCTCGCAACTCATCTCTGCTCCCTCACCCTTGCCTCCACCCTTCATCTTTTGGACACGCATGTCAAAATGTGATTGACTACATGTCGGAAAATCCGACACGCGTTGACTGCATGTCCAACCATGTCCGAGCATGTCGACGTGTCTGATACGTGTTGGACACAACACGGAAGCATGGGCAATATATCCGTGCTTCATAGATTAAATACCACAACGGGTCCAAAAAATTCTGAACCTATCTAGATAAATAATAAAACCTATCTAGTTGCTAATTACGCTACTCTAACAACCTAACATGCAAAACCAAATACGTAAATTGCTAATCCATTCTAAATAGCCACCTAATCCCTAATTAGCATAAACAAATCAACCCTTAAGCATCATTAACTCCCTAGGAAGATTTAGTGAGTAAACTCACTAGTTTTGAAATCCGATGAGTCCATGACGACGACAACGCGAAGATAGGTGACAAATTCTGAAACGGCGGCACCAAACGAGACCCGGAAGACCTCAGAAATGGGCCACAAAGACTTTGGGCCCTTGCTGGTTCGGTTTTTGCTTGGGTCGAAGGGGGGAACAGATAGCTGAAGCGGCGAGGAAAGACCGGCAACGGCTGTAGCTGGGCTAGGCGGAGGTTCACGATGGCGGACAGTGGCTCAAGCGACCACGACGGCAACACACGGTGGCCTGGCGAGCTGCTGGACAGTTGGACGACGGTGAGCAGGGCGCAAACGTGAGTGGGGACCTCACGGGCTCGAGCATGCAAGTGAGCAGTTTCGACGATGAGCAGCGGGCTTGGCGGTTGTCGGACGGGCGTGCGATGGGTAAGGGAAAGGCTGGCCGGATTTCTTCTAGCTTTTGGGAGCTCAAAACAGACCATCAATGGAGAAAGCAGACTGAGGTTGTGAAGAAAGGGGACAGTAGCCCTTGGAGGGTCCCTCCAAGCTTCAATTCTATCCCTTTGTCCCTTAGATAAGGTCCCACATGTTCAGCTCTATCCTCAACCAATTTTGTGCACTAAAACTTACCTAGAACAAGTCCCAATTTGTCCAAAAGGTAAGGGGGACCATGGGATACGAATTTGACGTAAAATCCCCCAAATTGAACCAATTTCTCTTCAATTTGACTTAAACTAGTCCCTATAATTTCAACCAATGTGCTCTCGATCAAATTGACATTTTTCCTTATCAATAGAACCAACTTGCATCCTAAAAATGCGATAAAAAACGGTCCTTTGAATTTTCCGAACAAAAATGACCCCACTTTGAATTTTCACCAAAAATCTCGGTTTGTAGAAAAAATCTTCGGAGGATGAGTCGATGGTCCTAAAATAACCTGTGACATGACAGAACTTTCAATTTCTAAAATCGGATTCAAATTCACAATTAATTTCAAGCGGCGTGATTTTAGCGTGACCTAGCCGATCAAGGCTTTCAGAAATTTTTAATACGATTGATCCATGGTCGATTATTGTTGAGCTACAATGTATATCTTTGACACATTAGCGACTCTTGATTGTCGTGAAAATCTCGAGGTTTCAAATATGGGCATAGGGTACCAAAACGATAGAAAAATCGATCTAGTGCCGATCAATAAGAATTTTGCAATCTGGTGGAATCACCCACACCATGATCACTTATCTTGGTCGAATCAATCTATTTCGGACCTCTGATAGATTTTTGACTGTATCATAATGACCCTTGCTGATTAGCATGGTTGAACAGTTGATTTCTGGTAGAATTCTCAAGTCTATTGCATTAAAATCCCTTAACGGCTTCACCTGATAGGCTAGTTATCTCGTGAGTGGCCAACTCAGAGAAAAAAACCATAGGCGTGTCGATTAAAAGCCCAGTAATATTATGCAATAATGTAATATTATGTTAGTGGGCCCCAAAAGAAGAAACTGAAAAAGAAACCGAAAAGTTAGTAAAACAAAAAGGAGAGGGGAGGGGGCTCGGCTAAATAGAAGCTGAGGGGTCCTCTACCAAAAAAGAAAAGAAAGGAAAGAAGAAGAAGAAGAAGAAGAAGAAGAAGAAGAAGAAAAGGGAAGAAAGGAAAATGGACTTTGGCACGTGCATGCCTTGGATGCCTCGCTAAGCCGACTCGACTCCATAACACAGCACCCGGTAAGAGATCAAGCCCATCGTTTGTCCGATTGAAGTAATTTTTGGATTTAGGATTTAAATTCGAAATTTTTGGAAAACTGAGCGGCGAAGTCTAATTTTGGAGTCGTTGAGCCACGTATTTTTGCAAGAATGGTAATTTAGGGTGTTGTGGAGCCGTGGGATTTTACGGATCGTGATTTGAGCTTATGGTTTGTCCGAAACAAAATTTCAAAGTTTCCCACGCACAATGAACAGTACGCGTCCAGCAGCTTTGGGCCCGTATTTTGTCATTTTTCGGCTTGATTTTGGGACGGCCAAGTTGAGATTCTTGTGATATGTTTCAAGGGCTCTCTATTGAATATAAGTACGTTCGGATCGGAGTTCGGAAGAGAAAGTTAAGGCGCAATCAAGTTTTGCACTTAAATTTTGTGTTGCGAATGGCTTGAACAATCGCTTTGGTTATGCGATTTGTTAGCGCGTAGAAGTCATTTTGTTAGAGTTAAGGCGTAATTTAGTTGTTTCGAAGTAGAGACAGAGTTTTATTAGATTTTAACATTTTTCTCGGTTATTTGATAGGACCTTGAATTCGACGATACGAGTATCGTTCGTCGTTTGGTCATCGACGACGAGGTGAGTGGTACTATATCTTCTTTGGTTTTATAAAATCATGTCTTGAAGTATATATATGTATATATATTGAATTGAGAAGAGCATTTTTATTGCATAAAAGTCAGATCGAGCAATTGCTACCCTTTGGTTGATTGTGAATCTTTGAAAAACATGTTATACAAGGTTTGTGGAGAAACATATATGAAATTGCTTTGCGACTGATTTGTGGAAAGATTTATGATGATTTGAGCAACAAATATGAAAATGGATGATGGGCTATGTTGCAAAATGTTATTTGTTTGGTTTGAGATATTGATTTTTGGATTGGATTTCTGGTATTGGAGAATGGTTATTTATGCTCAATATGATTGTGAATCCAAGTGATGGGTTTTTGGGGTATGCATACCAGGTTTAGGATATTTGGGCCTAGCCACCGGCTTTGTAGGTGGAGACCTTGCCAAGGGGAGAATCTTGGTCGCCTTGTCACAAGGCGTTGTGTCGTGACCATGGTTAGTTATTGAGCAAAAGATTGATCAATGGATAGACCATTGATATGTGTTTTTGATGGAGATTATTCAATGGATTCGACCATTGATACTAAACTTTTGATGGTGATTTAAATGAGTTTTCCATATTAGTATAAAGCTTTGATGATGAGAAATAACTTTTATATGATTCGATATGTATTTTATATATTGAATTGGCGTTATGAATTTGGTATTAATTTGTATACATGCATAGGGGTTGTTCGATCTGCTTAGAAGATATGTACTACTCACCGAGCTGTGGTTGCTCATCCCATTCCTCCTTTAATCTTTTCGGGTTCCTCGGCTAGTGGCGAATAGAGCGAGTGCATAGTCGGTGGGAGCTTTTGGGGAGTTCTATTTTGTTTTTGGTATGGTTCAAGGAAGTGGTGCAAATAATACTTACTAGTAGTTGGATCGTCGAGTTTTAAACATATATCTCTTTTTCTTTTGGTGGATTATAGAAACTTCGATGTTGCAACCAATTTGTTGGTTTATATATATATGGTTTGAGATATATATAAGTTAATATCAGTTTATTGGTTGTATTTGAGGCTGCGTTCTTTGTAAAGAAGGACGGCCATGTCATTCCCATTCTTTATGGTTTTGGGGTGTGACATTTTTGTCATTCCCATTCTTTGTGGTTTTGGGGTGTGACATATTTTGGTATCGAGCCTAAGTTTTGATCTTTTTGGGTGTAGTTATGGGACGTTGTGAGGTTGTGTGATAGATTTTATTTTTGCGTTAGTCTTCTAGATTCTAAGGTGTAGTTTCATTCTTGGATTCAGGTGATCATGAGTACCGACTCTGAGACACTTGCCTCACTTCGTAGAAGTCGCAGAGGCAAACGAGTCGCTACCCCTGAGGCTAGAGACTTGCCTCAAGCTTCTCGAGGTGCGTCTTTGAGAAGGAGACTTGAGGACCACTATGATAGGAGTCCTGACTTGTGCGAAGTCAGAGAAGAGGATCAAGAGCCAACCCGTTCAACTGAATTTGAACAAGCGATGATCCATTGGTATCGCCAAGCAAAAGAATTAACTGGAGATGGAGCGACTGGTTCAGGCACTTTTGCCCATTTTAGAAAGGCGAAACCACCCACTTTTGATGGGAAAGCTGATCCTCTTGCGGCTGAGCGTTGGATTAAAAAGATTGATGGGATCTTTGAAGCTGAAGAGGTTCCCGAGGATCGGAAAGTTAAATTTGCCACCCAATACCTAGAAGGTGAAGCAAAGTTTTGGTGGGATGGAATGAAGCCAAGTCTTGGAGGTAGGGATGTTATTATATCTTGGGAGGACTTTAAAAATGTGTTCAATGCTCAATTCTTCCCAAAGTCATTCCAGGCAAAGATGAAGGGTGACTTTGTACATGTATCTTAGGGTGACTCCATAGTTTTGGAGTATTCAGTCTGCTTTAATCAATTGAGTAGATTTGCGGAGCACTTAGTAGCAAATGAGGAAGATAAGGCCGACCATTTCCTAGGAGGGCTCCGACTTGAAATTAATTCTGCACTTGCACCTTTCGTATTAACAACTTATAAGGATGTGCTAGAATGAGCAATCAAGGTGGAACAAAGCATTCTGAAGCACGTCACACAAGGAACGCCTCAACCCAAAAGGTTTAAGCCCACAAATGTGCAAGGTAGCCATATGGATGATAGTGGAAGGCGAAGAGGCTTCAGCCGGCCAGGACAGTTCAAAAATCCAGGTAACCAAGGCCCTTGTAATACATGTGGAAATTATCATCACGGTGAGTGTTATCGGAAAATGGGAGTATGCTTCTCATGTAGGAAAGCGGGACACATGCTGCGAGATTGTCCTACACGAAGGAATCCTCCTATTGGCAATAGATCATGTAATCTATGTGGGCGACAAGGGCACCTAGCACACCAGTGTTTCAAGCGGAGGAATACCCCTTTTGTTGGTAGGCCCCAAGAGAACCAACAAAGACAAAGTACAAGCGGGAAAGTTTTTGCAATGACGAAGGAGGATGCGGCAGCATCTAACAGTGGTTGTGGGTAATATTTCTATTGCCTCGCATTGTGCTTATGCGTTATTTGATCCTGGTGCTACGCACTCCTTCATTTCAACTGAATTTGCAAAGAAGCTTGATGTGTTGCCTGACCCTCTTGAATGTGAATTGTGTGTTGATACTCCTACTGGCGATTTCTTAGTTGGTCATCATGTGTTCAAGAGATGTGTGATTCGGATTAACAATGTTGAAATGCCTGTGGATCTAGTGGAGTTAAATATTCGAGATTTCGATGTTATTATAGGGATGGATTGGTTATCTACCTATCGTGCTATTGTTGACTGTTTTTCAAAGAAAGTTATATTTAGACTTTTGAATCAACCCGAATTCTCTTTTTCGGGAAGTTGTGAAAACACGTCTCCAAGGTTGATCTCGGCTTTGCAAGCGAGGAAACTTTTGAGAAAAGGTTGTTGTGGTTATTTAGCTTGTGTAAAAGACACAAGTAAGGTTGTAGTAAAGTTGGAAGATGTTCCTGTCGTTAGAGAGTTTCCAAGTGTATTTCCTGAGGATTTACCAGGCTTGCCTCTTGATAGAGAAATTGAGTTTTGTATTGAATTGATGCCCGGTACAGCACCAATCTCTAAGGCACCATATCGGATGGCACCCACTGAATTGAAAGAATTGAAAACGCAGCTACAAGAGCTTTTGGATAAGGGTTTCATTAGACCCAGTGTTTCACCTTGGGGAGCTCCTGTTCTATTTGTGAAAAAGAAGGATGGTAGTATGCGGCTTTGCATAGATTATCGAGAGCTTAACAAGGTAACGGTCAAAAACAAATATCCTTTACCTCAGATTGAGGATTTATTTGATCAACGTTAGGGAGCTCAGGTATTTTCCAAGATCGACCTTCATTCTGGGTATCATCAGTTGAAGATAAAGATAGATGATGTGCCTAAAACTGCTTTTAGAACAAGGTATGGCCATTATGAATTTCTCGTCATGCCTTTTGGATTAACAAATGCGCCTGCTGCCTTCATGGACTTGATGAACAGGGTGTTCAGGGAATATCTAGACAAATTTATTGTGGTGTTCATTGATGACATCCTAGTATATTCGAAGAGTTTAGAGGAACACGAACAACACTTGAGATTTGTCTTGCAAACTTTGCATGAAAAGAAGTTGTATGCCAAATTTAGTAAGTGTGACTTCTGGCTTGATCATATAGAATTCTTGGGTCATGTGATCTCGAAAGATGGCATATCAGTGGACCCAAAGAAGGTTGAAGCAGTTGTTAAGTGGAATCGTCCAACAAATGTTACAGAAGTGAGAAGTTTTCTTGGGCTAGCCGGCTACTATAGGCGATTTGTAGAGGGGTTCTCAAAGATTGCTGGTCCACTTACTCGTCTAACTCAGAAAAAAGTTAAATTTGAATGGTCAGACCAATGTGAACGTAGTTTTCAAGAGTTGAAGAGGCGGCTGGTGTCAGCTCCTATTCTAACTCTACCGTCTGGAAGTGGTGGCTTCGTAATCTACTGTGACGCATCCAAAGAAGGTTTGGGTTGTGTTCTTATGCAAGATGGCAAAGTTGTTGCCTACGCTTCGAGACAATTGAAATTACATGAGAAGAACTACCCCACTCATGATTTGGAATTAGCGGCGGTTGTGTTTGCCTTAAAGATATGGCGGCACTATTTGTATGGTGAAAAATGTGAAGTCTTTACCGATCACAAGAGTCTGAAGTATATCTTTACTCAGAAAGAACTAAACATGAGGCAAAGAAGATGGCTAGAACTTTTGAAGGATTATGACTTGTCCATTAATTACCATCCGGGTAAAGCTAATGTGGTAGCGGATGCTTTGAGTCGTAAATCATTTGGAAATATGGCAGCTTTGCTCACTTCTCAGAAATCTATTCTTGAAGATATGAGGAAGTTAGACTTGGAGGTGTTGGTGCAGCAGGCTTGGTGCTCAATTAGCTAATCTTCAAGTACAACCTATGTTGATTGACAGAATTAAGGTTAAAAAAGAATGAAGATCCACAATTACAAAAAATTAGAGAAGGTGTGGAAGCTGGAAGACAAGCGGATTTTGGTTTACACATAGATGGATCCTTAAGGTTTCGTGGTCGACTATGTGTTCCTGAGGACTCAAATTTGAAAAAGGAGATCCTGCAAGAAGCTCACAGTACTAGATTTTCAATTCATCCGGGAAGCACTAAAATGTATAGGGACTTGAGAGAAAACTTTTGGTGGATCAACATGAAAAATGATATTATAAAATTTGTCGATCAATGTTTAGTTTGCCAGCAAGTGAAAATTGAGCATCAGAAACCAGGTGGGCAGTTGCAACCTCTAGAGATACCTAAATGGAAGTGGGAGCATATTGCCATGGACTTTGTAGTCGGTCTACCGAGGACGCCAAGTGGTAAGAATGCTATATGGGTGATTGTTGATCGATTGACTAAGTCCGCTCACTTTTTATCATATCGATTTGGCCTTTCAATGGAAGATATGACAAAGCGATATGTTAATGAGATAGTGAAGTTTCATGGAGTCCCGGTAAGCATTGTTTCGGATAGGGATCCTAAGTTCGTGTCTAACTTTTGGAAGAGTTTGCAAGGAGCATTGGGCACTAAACTCAACTTGAGTATAGCTTTCCATCCACAAACAGATGGACAGTCAGAGAGAACGATCCAGACATTAGAGGATATGTTGAGATCATGCATCATTGACTTCGGCGGTTCTTGGGATGAACATCGACATTTGGCAGAATTTTCTTATAACAACAGTTATCACTCCAGCATTAAGATGGCACCCTTTGAAACTTTATATGGCCAAAAATGTAGAAGTCCTATTTGTTGGAACGATGTTGGTGAGAAAAGACTAACTGGCCCTGAGTTCATTCAACAGTCAGAAGAGAAAGTTAGGTTGGTTCGGGAACGTCTCAAAACGGCTCAAAGTCGTCAGAAAAGTTATGCGGATCTGAAAAGACGCAAGTTAGAATTTAATGTGGGGGATCACGTATTCTTAAAAGTTTCTCCTACGAAGGGTGTAATGAGATTTGACACACGTGGGAAGTTAAGTCCAAGGTACGTGGGACCATTCTTGATCTTAGAGAAAATTGGTGAAGTCGCTTATAAATTGGCTTTGCCACCGGCATTATCAGGTGTCCATAATGTGTTCCATGTCTCTTTGTTGCGGAAATATGTGCCAAATCCTGAGCATGTGCTAGACTTTACACCATTGAGATTACAGGAGAACTTGACATATGAGGAGCATCCTATTCGCATTGTTGATAGGAAGGATCAGGTATTGCGGCGACGAACCATTCCTTATGTAAAAATACAATGGCAAAACCATACCGAGAGGGAGGCTACTTGGGAACTCGAGGAGGAGGCAAGACACAAATACCCTCACTTGTTTCATGATTAAAGTACATGTAAATTTCGAGGACGAATTTTTTTTAAGGATGGTAGAATGTAATATTATGCAATAATGTAATATTATGTTAGTGGGCCCCAAAAGAAGAAACTGAAAAAGAAACCGAAAAGTTAGTAAAACAAAAAGGAGAGGGGAGAGGGCTCGGATAAATAGAAGCTGAGGGGTCCTCTACCAAAAAAGAAAAGAAAGAAAGAAAAGAAGAAGAAGAAGAAGAAGAAGAAGAAGGGGAAGAAAGAAAATGGAATTTTGGCACGTGCATGCCTTGGATGCCTCGCTAAGCCGACTCGACTCCATAACATAGCACCAGGTAAGAGATCAAGCCATCGTTTGTCCGATTGAAGTAATTTTTGGATTTAGGATTTAAATTCGAAATTTTTGGAAAACTGAGCGGCGAAGTCTAATTTTGGAGTCGTTGAGCCGCGTATTTTTGCAAGAACGATAATTTAGGGTGTTGTGGAGCCGTGGGATTTTACGGATCGTGATTTGAGCTTATGGTTTGTCCGAAACAAAATTTCAAAGTTTCCGGCGCACAGTGAACAGTAAGCGTCCAGCAGCTTTGGGCCCGTATTTTGTTATTTTTCGGCTTGATTTTGGGACGGCCAAGTTGGGATTCTTGTAATATGTGTCAAGAGCTCTCTATTGACTATAAGTACATTCGGATCGGGATTCGGAAGAGAAAATTAAGGCGCGATCAAGTTTTGCGCTTAAACTTCGTGTTGCGAATGGCTTGAGCAATCGCTTTGGTTATGCGATTTGTTAGCGCGTAGAAGTCTTTTTGTTAGAGTTAAGGCGTAATTTAGTTGTTTCGTAGTGGAGACAGAGTTTTATTAGATTTTAACATTTTTCTCGGTTATTTGATAGGACCTTGAGTTCGACGATACGAGTATCGTTCGTCGTTTGGTCGTCGACGACGAGGTGAGTGGTACTATATCTTCTTTGGTTTTATAAAATCATGTCTTGAAGTATATATATGTATATATATTGAATTGAGAAGAGCATTTTTATTGCATAAAAGTCAGATCGAGCAATTGCTACCCTTTGGTTGATTGTGAATCTTTGAAAAACATGTTATACAAGGTTTGTGGAGAAACATATATGAAA
The DNA here is from genome assembly GCA_016097545.1 of Eucalyptus victrix. NCBI lineage: Eukaryota > Viridiplantae > Streptophyta > Magnoliopsida > Myrtales > Myrtaceae > Eucalyptus > Eucalyptus victrix. The sequence continues at coordinate 54,423,861 of CM027842.1, forward strand.
TTGCTTTGCGACTGATTTGTGGAAAGATTTATGATGATTTGAGCAACAAATATGAAAATGGATGATGGGCTATGTTGCAAAATGTTATTTGTTTGGTTTGAGATATTGATTTTTGGATTGGATTTCTGGTATTGGAGAATGGTTATTTATGCTCAATATGACTGTGAATCCAGTGATGGGTTTTTGGGGTATGCATACCAGGTTTAGGATATCCTTCTGGGCCTAGCCACCGGCTTTGTAGGTGGAGACCTTGCCAAGGGGAGAATCTTGGTCGCCTTGTCACAAGGCGTTGTGTCGTGACCATGGTTAGTTATTGAGCAAAAGATTGATCAATGGATAGACCATTGATATGTGTTTTTAATGGAGATTATTCAATGGATTCGACCATTTGATGGTGATTTAAATGAGTCTTCCATATTAGTATAGAGCTTTGATGATGAGAAATAACTTTTATATGATTCGATATGTATTTTATATATTGAATTGGCGTTATGAAATTTGATATTGGTTTGTATACATGCATAGGGGTTGTTCGATCTACTTAGAAGATATGTACTACTCACTCGAGCTGTGGTTGCTCATCCCATTCCTCCTTTAATCTTTTCGGGTTCCTCAGCTAGTGGCGAATAGAGCGAGTGCATAGTCGGTGGGAGCTTTTGGGGAGTTCTATTTTGTTTTTGGTATGGTTCAAGGAAGTGGTGCAAATAATACTTACTAGTAGTTGGATCGTCGAGTTTTAAACATATATCTCTTTTTCTTTTGGTGGATTATAGAAACTCGATGTTGCAACCAATTTGTTGGTTTATCGATATATATATATGGTTTGAGATATATATAAGTTAATATCAGTTTGTTGGTTGTATTTGAGGCTGCGTTCTTTGTAAAGAAGGACGGCCATGTCATTCCCATTCTTTGTGGTTTTGGGGTGTGACAGGGGTAGAGGCTACAAGTCTTCAAGCGTTCGAGTCTTCCTCAGAATAGACCAGGGTCCTTGGGTCCGACAGATACGGATCCACCATTGACCGACCTAGAGGGTCAGCCGTGCCTTTACCAAAAGCAACCTCCAGTTAGACAAAGGGACCTCAGACTCGAGTATGGGACCCTCTTTATTTCCATTCCACTCTAACGATACCATGATCTGTATTGATGGGGGTACCTTATGGGGTAAGACCTCATCAACCCAGACCACAATCCTCACCAACTCATAGACCCATCCTCTTGGGTTCCCATGCAGTAGGATAAAATTCTTCTACTTAGTGACCGTTTTTGGTCAACCAAAACGTTCAAGAGGGGCTACCATCTAAGGACTTGAAAATGTTATCCCATAACGGGGTGAGATGACGTCTCAACAAGTTCACCCTCTAAATTCTGAATAGGAAGAAAATACGGCCTAAGGGCTGCCTAAACATAAGCACAAGCCAGAGGACTTACTTACCTTTGCCTCGGTTCCTTCTTGCAAGTTAGTACAATTTGCAAATTCATTGAATCACATCAACAAATCAAATCATCACATCAGATCAAGTCATCGATCAATCGACCTAGTTGATTCCATGTCATCAAGACCATATTCTGGTCAATCTATTCAATACTATCTATAAAGTCCGATCATATCAATGACTACTCACTCTAAGCTGAAAATAGATAGTATAGCTCGCACTAAACTAATAAATAGTATACTACTCTCACTAAATTGATATATCAAAGCCCTTAGACTAATATAGTATACTAATAATGCTCACTAGAAGCTGCTCAGGTATATTGTTCTCGCTAAGCTGACATATCAAGCCATCAAGCTGATATAGTATATCGGTATACTGCTCTCACTAAGCTGACTATCAAGCCATTGGGCTGATATACGGTGCATTTGGTTCAATATTTTAAAAGCCCATTGTGAAAATGCAAAGTAGTTTAGCCTAAAGGAGTTTACGCAAATGTAAAGGCCGTTTGGTAAACTATGCTTTAAGAATCAACTTTGAGAGAAATGCCGTTTAGGTGATTAATATTAATTTTTTAAAATTTTATTTGTTTTAAATAGAAAAAAGTAACGTATGCAACTTTTTAAATATAAATTTTGGCAATAATACTAAAAAAATTGAATACATATACAATATTTTTTTTAAAAAAAAGACCAAACCCTTCATTGGAATTTCTTAATTTTTATTTGCTTAAAATTGAAAAAAAAAATGATGTATGCAACTTTTTAATTATAAATTTTTCACAATAATGCTAAACAAAAATCAAATATATATATAATTTTTTTTTTAAAAAGATCAAATCCTTTGTTGAAATTTTTTAATTTTATTAGTTTAAAATTGAAAAAATAATGTATGCAACTTTTTAAATATAAATTTGAAAATAATGCTAAAAAGTCAAATACATATATATAATTTTTTATTTAAAAAAAGACCAAATCCTTCATCAGAATTTTTAATTTCTTTATTGTTTAAAATTGAAAAAAAAGTAATGTATGCAAATTTTTAGATATAAATTTTGACATTAATACTAAAAAAATAAAATGCATATATATATATATATATATTTAAAAAAAAGACCAAATCCTTTGTCTGAATTTTTAATTTGATTTTTTAAAAAAATTTAAAAAATAATGTATGCAACTTTTAAAATATTAATTTGAAAATAATGCTAAGAAATCAAATACATACATATAATTATTATTAATAAAAACCACACCCTTTGTCGGAATTTTTAAATTTTTATTTCTTTAAAATTAAAAAAAATAATGTATGCAACTTTGTAAATATAAATTTTGACAATAATGCCAAAAAAATCAAATATATAAATATTTTTTTTAAAATACCAAAATATTTTTAATTTTTTTATCATTTATATATATTTGATTTTTTTAACATCATTTTGGTATTTAAAAAAATAATAACTATGGCAAAATCAGAAATTTGAAGAATGAGTGAACCTAGTTTTAGAAGAAAAAATAAGTTTAGGCATTTGGTCAAATGCTTAAAGCTCAAAACTAGTCCCTACTAACATTGGGCTTTCAGCCTTCCCAATGCTGACTTTCACTTGAAAGCTATTTCAAAATGATTGAGAAACAGTCCAGCATTTCGCTAAGGGGCTTTGGAGGTTAAAAGCTCCTTTGGGAATGCTGAACCAAATGCACCTATAGTATACCCATAATGTTTACTCTAAGCTGATAAGGTATACTGCTCGCGCTAAGCTGACATATTAAAACCCGTAGGCTGATATAGTATATTGTTCTCACCATGTGAGAATGCCACTATTTTTATTATGCCCAATAAAAATAATTGTGTGTATACGGTCAGTCTTAGCCAAAATACAATATTTTCCTTTTTGAAAATCGCATTAATTTCAATAGTCCACAAATCCATTTTTGGCGTTGTGAATCGATGCCCAATATTTTCTAATTAATTACTGAAAATATAAAAGTTTGGAATAAATACCCTAAAATTGCAATCAATACTCAAATTAGACAAAATAATAGTCAAATAATTAAATCAATCACACCATTATAATTAGCACAAAATTCCGGTCACCGGCTATTCCGGTCTAATTTCCGGAAATAATAATTAATTAAATAATTACAAAAAATAATTAATAATTGTTAATAATGCTCACTTAGGCCATAAAAGCCTAATTAAATACCGAGACGGGTTCGGAAAATTTTCAAACCTAACTAGATAAATATTACAGCTTATCTAGTTGCTAATTACACTAATCTAACCACCTAACATGCATTAACGATAAACTAATTCACTAATCAATTCTACCTAACTACCTAATCCAAGCTTAACTTAAACTAATCAACCCTTAAGCATCATTAGCTCCCTAAGAGAGGATTAGTGAGTAAACTCACTTGATTAACAAATTGATTAAACCATGATGACGGCGAGGAGGAGATGGGCCAAACACTCCAAAGCAAAGACGCCAACCAAGGCCGAGAAAGGCTTGGAAACGCACCAAACGGTGTGCTGCATTCCCAAGCTTCTTGATTTTGTTTGATGGGCCGAAGAGGTTGTTCGGGCTCAACTCGGGCTAGAAACGGCAATAGTAGCTGGCGGATGGCTACGGCGGGGCTTTGCGGAGCTCTCAGGCAGCTCCGGCGATGACGAGGAAGATGTGAACAGCTCGGGGGATGGCCTAGGGTCACGGTAGAGGCTGAACAATGGCTAGGGATGCCCGAGGGTGAGTGGTTGGCACGCGAGCTCGTGGGGGCGCTAGATAGCAATAGCGGGTTCAGACGAGCTGGCTGGCTTGTTGGTTCGGTTCTCTAGAATTTTTTAAGGTCTTCTAGTCTGCAATGGGAGGGTGGTCAATGGCGAGGGGAAGGTGAAGAAGGGGGAGGGGGCCACTTGGTCTTCAACTTCATCTCTTTGTCCCCTTGACTTGGCCCCACTTGCTAGCTGGTTTCCTCAGCCAATTTTTCTAGCCCAAAGCTTCCTCTTGAAGCTAATGAAGAGGTCCAAAGGTGGTCTCCAAGGGGGGCTACGAATTTTGATTTGATTTTCCCCAAATTGAACCAAAATCCTACTTGAATCAATTTAATTTAGCTCCCATAAATTCAACTAAAACATACTCAATTAAATTTGCGTTTTTCCTCACCAATAGATCCAACTTGAATCCCAATTTTGCGATAAAAAACATTCCTCCGAATTTCCCGGTAGAAAACGGCCCTATGTTGATTTTTTATAAAAAATCTCAGTTTGTAGAAAAATCTTCATAGGGTGAGTCGATGTTCCTAAAATGACTTGTGACATGACAGAAATTTTAATTTCTAAAATTAGATTCAAATTCGCGGTTAATTTCAATCTAGCGCGATTTTAGCGTGACCTAGGCTACCGGGTAGCTTTCAGAAATTTTTAGTGTAAATGACATGTGGTCAATTTTCTTCGAGCCACAATGAACTTTTTCAACACATTGGCAACTCTTGGTCATCGTGAAAATCTCGAAGTTTCAAATACGGACACATGATACCAAAACGACAGAAAAATCAATGTAGTGCCGACTAACGAGAATTTTGCAATTTAGTGGAATCACTGCGGCATCCCAAAATTCAAGTCATCCTCTAGAGGAATTAAAGCCAATAATTAGGTAATGAAAATTACCTATGGTTTATGTTTTAGCCATTAGTTTCATTAAGGCTATGTGTTATTGTGCTTGTGATCATAAGTTTTTAAATTAGTATCGAAGGATAAATTTATGAGGATGATTTATTCTTTGGCCAAGATGAAAATTGAAAATTGAAAATATTTATAGAAAGGAATTTCAAAAAAAAAAAAAAAAAAAAAAAAAGAGAGAGAGGAAAAGCCAATTTTTAGGTTGGACCTTAGGCCCATTGGCCTAAGATTTTAATGGGCCAAGTTAGCCGGCCCAATAGAGGCCCAAAAGGAGTGGTCGACCGGCCCAATAGAAGCCCAAGCCCAAAAAGCCCAAGCCCAAATTCAAAAATCCAATAGGACAAGTGGCACTAGACTCTCATGCATTAGCTTAGGGAAAAAGGCCATGCATTGGCTGGTTTGTAGGCAAGTAATCATGAGGATTTGGGGGTATAAGAGGGAAGAGAGAGAGAGGGTGGCCAGATTTTCTCATTTGGCCGAGAGAGAAGGTGAGAGAGAGAGAGAGAGAGAGATTTCGAGAGAGAAGGGGAGCGGCCGAGAGAGAGAGGAGGAGGAACCGCCGTCCGTCCGCTGTGTTCGCCGCCCTACGCCGTCGACCGACCGGCCTAGAGGCAAGTGGGAGTCCTCTAGCTTCTTTTGCATGCTTTTATGTTGTTTGCATGTCGAATTTTTGGATGTTAGATGAGAAAAACCGAAGCATGGATGAGTTGTGTGTGAAGAGTGTGACTGTTCTTGTTCGGATCGTGTGAGTCAGAAATTTGTTTGAGCTTGCATGTGTGTTTGGAGTCCGATTTTGGCTTCGATTTCTTCATGAAATTTGTAGCTAACATATTTTAATATAACATACTAAAAGTTCGTGGAAAATGATGGAGCTTTGAGGGGTTAAAGTCTCATCCTACGGAGACCTCCGATCTGGAGAGTTTTTACTGACCTTTTTCTGGATTCGTGATTGCATGTTGGTTTGTGATGAGAATCTCACTTCTATTTCTTCATGAAAGTTGTAGGGAACATCTTAAAATACAACATACTCAAATTTGAAGTGAAACTAACAAGTATAGCCTAGTGAATCAACTAGATCTTGAAGACGATGATTCTGGTGATGTATTCCGAGACACCCGACACTTCAAGGACCTAAATGATGACTATATTTTGGTTATTTGACTTAGATCTCTGCATGAAACTTGTATGGGATATCTTGATGTATAACATATCCAAATTTCAGAGAAAACGAAAGAGAATAGGTAGGTGAAATCTCAATATTTCGGTGATGTGTACACTGGATGATGCGGTAATGGGTCCAAAAGCTTCGTGAGGTTGTATAAAATAATATAAAAAGAATATGGCTTGGAGTTCTCCATGAAAGTTCTACGAAAATGTCTTGGATATAACTCGGTAAAATTTCGTAATTTTTGGAGGTCGTATGGATATTTTAATCAAATTTCTTCGGAAACTGTGCATTCTGGTTTCATCCAAAAATTATATGATGTTTTGTGAAAGTTGGGAAATTCTGTGAAATGCTATTTGGCCATGTATTTTGTATGAAATTATCATCCTATTGGCTTGTTCAATATTTGCTGTAATTTTTATAATTTTGAGAATTTGTTGATATTAAATTTATGGAAATGACAAAAGTTGGAATTTAAATAAATAAATAAATAAATAAATAAATAAAAGAAAAGAAAAATAAAATAAAATAGATTATTTTATTGGCCATAAATTCCATTAAATTTATCTTGTTGCTTGTCTGATAAGGTCTTGATGTATGCATGACATTGATTTGACATACATGTATAAATTCCATGCCAAGTATGACTTGTTTGATGTCACGTCATATGCCATGCTAAATTAAGACTGAAATTGGAAAACGTGGATAATGGTAAATGAGAAGGTGGTTGTGGTGGATGATGATGCCCGAAATATATAGAGATGCATTGCCAGATGGCCCCGGAAGTGTCGGGATGCCCGGTAATTCCAGGGGAGGCCTGGTGGTTTGTCAATACATAATTCTAGAAGCCCTGTCGGAGGTTTTTGCCCGAGGGGAATGCCTCACGATGCCAGGATTGGGGTGCGGGATGGCCGGCCAGGGAGTGTAAATGCCGGAGCCCTGTCGGAGGTTTCTGCCCGAAGGGAATGCCTCGTGATGCCAGTTGGGATGCGAGATGCCCGAAATGTGGGGGGGGGGGAACGGATGCCCGGTGGCCTGGGAGGCTAAATGCCGGAAGCCTCGGAGGTCTTTGCCCGAGGGGATGATGAAATTGATGATTTGAGAAATGGGTGATGTGGTGATCAAATTGAAAGTAAAAAGTGGAAATTAAACCATGGCATGATATGCATGATGATATGCATGATGATATGCATGATGATGATGGTGATGATGATGATATGTGATGTGAGATAATGATGATCACCCATGGCATGACATGCATGATATGCATGATGATGATGGTGATGATGATGATGATGATGATATGTGATGTGAAATAATGATGATCACCCATGGCATGACATGCATGATATGCATGATGATGATGATGATGATGATGATGATATGTGATGTGAAATAATGATGATCACCCATGGCATGACATGCCTGATATGCATGATGATGATAATAATGATGATATATGATATGGCATGCTGATATGCATGATGATGATGATATATGACATGATATGATGATGATATATGATATAGCATGATGATATGCATATATGTGTGATATGATGATGTCATGATGATGATGACATGTGTATGGTATGATGGTGTCATGTGTATGATATAATAATGTCATGATGACAATGATATGAGTATGACATGATGATACACATGTATGTGTTATGACTGTGGTGATGATGCATGATAGTATATGCATGGCTTCAAAGTAAGTAACGCCTGCAATGCATATATGACTTGCATGATGCATTGAGTGGTTATTGGATTCATTTACCTGATGAGTGGTTGTACTCACCCCTTTTGGGGACCAACATTTCAAATTAGTAGATGGTTTGAGCGGTTGGATATGATCGCGAGGAGAAGGATAGCAAAGGAGGGAACCTTTGGACGCCGACACTGGTTGATGGACCTTAAGCATACAATTGTGGGAGGAGATGTCGGTCATCTTTTAAAGTATAGCCGAGTATAGAAACATTGGCATTTCGATGTATTGACTAAAGATGTCCATCTGCTTTATGTAAATAAACGTGTCCGGCTTTAACTTATATAAGATGTTTAGTAAGTGTGCATCGTTTTCTGAATATAAGGAAGGGAGTTTGTTGGATGTGCTTCTGTATTTAAATTGCGCAAGGGACCGATCTAAAAGATGTAAACCCCCACGTTGTATGGACCCGTTACAATTGAAATGGTATCAGAGTGATATGTTAATAAGGAAAGTAAATGGTAAGCGAACTGTGGCGACCCTAATCGGATCGGGGGCCGTCGAGGGGTGCCACAGCCCTTTATTGGTATCAGAGCTATGGTTTATTTAGAGTTATAAGGTGCCTCAAATGGAATGACGATAGAAAGATGCACACCATAGGATATAAAACGGAATAATTGAATAACGGGTGATGAGTATTCACTCGTAGATCCCTAGTAGTTAATTTTGAGTTGTCTTTAGGTACCGGTAACATGTATATGTTACTTATGTAATAGTAGTAGTAGTTGCTTTGAATAGAGACAGTGAGTCTCAGATTATTCTTAAGGCAATGCTTGGAAATTACAGGAAAGCCATGGTACGAGCTGGAAGTGCTCATCCATCGAGGGCTAAAGCCTCTGCTGCAAGGGCTGAACCCCGAATGGAAGACATCCTGCAGGCATTGGCCAATATTGAAAATTTGATGGATAGACAAGCGCAGCAACAACCCAGAGTGGAACATCGCCCTCAGGGACTGGTGGAACAATTTCTAAAGTTGAAACCACTTAAGTTTAGTGGAATGGGAAGTCCTGAGGAGGCGGAGCAATGGATTGATGGTATGGAACGAATTTTCCGGTTGTTGGACTGTAGTGAGGCTGAGAAAATATTTTTAGCAGAGTACCAGCTAGAGGGAAATGCAAAGTTTTGGTGGAGAGCTTCGAATGATACAATCTTCCCATCAGGTTCTGAGGTTAATTGGGATGAGTTTGTTAGAGTTTTTAATAGGAAGCATTTCTCTGACTGTGCCAAGGATAGGAAGACCACTGAATTTGTTCAGTTAGAACAAAAGGAGCTGATAGTAGACCAGTATGAGGCAAAATTTTCTAAATTATCTAGGTATTCTCCTAGGTTGGTTGAGGATCGAGAGGAAAAGGTTAAGGGATTCCTAAAAGGATTAATGACTGATATTAGGAAACAACTGGTGCCTTTGAATATAAGGGATTATAATGAGATTTATGAGAGGGCACAGTTGGTGGAGCAAGAGTTAATGAGAGAGCAATTAGAATCTAAGAAACAGATGACCTTTAATGATGTTTGAAGGGGTAAGAGACCCTATCCTGGTCAAGGTCCGACCTGGGAATCTAAGAAAAAGAGTAACTTTGGAAATTTTAGAAGAGTTTGGAGTGGCCTGACTTTTGGGAAGGCGCCTTATCAGCCTGCTATTTGTCGAAAGTGTGATGGGAGGCATGGGCTAGGACCTTGTAATAGCCAATTGAGATGTAATGGATGTGGGCAAATAGGACACTTTAAGAAAAATTGTCCACAAAAGAGGTTGCAACCGAATGTTAGCTCGGTGCGACAGCTACAACAAAGTACTATTGAACTAAATCCACCAAGGAATCCACAGAGGCCACCACCATAAGGAAGGGTGTATGCAGTCACTCGAGAGGAAGCGGGAGCTTCCAAAAGTGTTATATCAGGTATGATTTCGATAGAGGGATAAGAAGGTATATGTGTTATTTGATATGAGTGGCACGCATCCATTTGTGTCTGAGAAAATATAAATGATTGTGAGGAGTAGGAACAAATCTCTAGATATACCTCTTCGTATTTCTACATCGCTGAAAGATATGTTGTTATCTACGTTGGCATGTGAGATGAGTGAGATAACCCTAGGGGAATGAGATCTGGGAATGGACTTGATAGTGATAGTTATGTATGACTTTGATGTCATCGTAGGAATGGACTAGCTCCGTAAGCAATGGACTAGGATGAATGATCTCCTGAGATAGTACTTGCCCGTGTGCTAAGGATAAAACCGTGAGGCTAAGAATGGGATAAGCCAAAGCGGATAATATCTCTGTAAGTTAATCCCTATTGAAACGAGACCCTTCAGTAGATGGGTAGTTTGGGTTCGAACTAGGCAAAATCTGGTGTACCTGTAACGTGACGGTCTGATGAGGGCGGGAGTGGACGTCGAGGTCAGAGGACCTGAACAGGGAGCAGCTCCTGGCGGGCTTCTAGGATGGCAAAAGGGGGCAGGAGTGAACCGAACTATGAACTGAACTGGAAAGGTAGTGTTTCTGGGATAATTTTATCAAAGTGGTGCAGCTAAAGCATGGTTAAGCTTGTAGAACTCTTGTTTGTGAAAAAAAGAAGGACATGTTGATGCGTTTGTGCATTGATAATAGGCAATTGAATAATTCGATTGTTAAGAGTAAGTACTCATTACCTAAAATTGATGACCTATTTGACCAATTGCCAGGAAGTTTGGTCTTTAATTGACTTGAGATCAGGATACCAGTTAAGGATTAAGAAAGAAGTCATTCCTAAGACCGTGTTTAGGAGTCGCTATGGACACTATGAGTTCCTAGTTATGCTATTTGGATTGACGAATGCCTTAGCTGCATTCATGGATTTAATGAGTAGGATACTTAAGCCTTATTTGGATCAAATTGTGATTGTCTTCATTTGATGATATCTTGATATATTCTAAAGGACCTGAAGAACATGCGTAGCATCTAAGCGTTGTGTTGCAAGCAAGGCTTAAGAAGTGAATTATGAAGAGCGAGTTATGAATTTGAGGATTAAGTTATGATCATTTGAGTTAAGTAGTGACTTCCTATTTGAGGATTTCATTGGAAGTCTTGATGCATTACATGGAAGCATTTAGTATGTATAGATTGATCTTGGAAGTCATGAGTTTGAGTAGTCATATGAGATACGAAATTATTTGTGGTTTATATGTCAGAATAATAGGTTTAATCGATGGTGGTTGACTTTTAATTTTAGGTGATGATCTCAGTTTGAAAAAGGTTTGGTGGAATTAGTGAACATGATCATTTGTGGTTATAGACTTTCCAAGGTGAAATGGTGGAAGTTCAAGTTGTGGATTTGATGAATGATTAGTCTAAGTGATGATCATTTAGGAGGAGATCTGAGATATACTTGATGGAAACTAGACAAGTTCTTATCTTGATGGATTGTCGATCTTTGAATTGAATGAGTCTTGGTGGACTATTGATATTTGAACCGAATGAATGGTATTATATTTTAGGCTTGAATCTATGTTGCGGTGAATGCATAGTGAATATCTCTGTTGGATTGAACCAGATGAGTTATTAGTGGTGCTGATTTTGATGGTTATAGGCTTGAATTGGTGGTGACAAAGGTATAGGAATAATTTGGCTAAATGGTGTGTTCAATTGAGTCGAGAAGGTGGAATTCTTTAAATTTGAATCTCATTGATAGTTGTACTTAGGATAGAGCTTGAAATAGATGTTTTCACAAAAGGAATCGAATATAAGACAGAGGAGGTGGATGGAATTATTAAAAGATTTTGATTGTGAACTATTTTAGAAAATCTCTTGAATTTCATCATAATTTATGAGTACTATGACACCGTACAAAGAATTCTGAACTTTCTATAGAAAACATTCCAACCCATTGGAGTTGGGATTGAGATTGGAATTTTGCCAACGTACTTATTTAAATTCACTAAGGGTTTTGATAAAGTATTTTATTTCGCGCCGTGATGCAAGTACGACTCAAGGCTTTACACGTGGATCCCGAAAAACATTTGAAATTTAAACGTGATCATGGATTTTATGGAATTGGTATCATGCTTTGATTTTGTGAATTGGTTTCAACGATATGGGATTTACCTATTTTCAAAGACTAGTAATGTTATATTGTTGTGTCTTTGAAATCCCTATTTTACATTATTTGATATCATGAGGTGGAATTTTCAAGAACTCAAAGGATTTTCCACATTGGTGATTTGAAAACGTTTTGACATGGAAATGACATATGATTTCAAAGCTTGTTGTTGTCGTTGAATGCTTTTGAAAACCTCGGTTTGTATTGTTTGATTTCATGAAGGAAGATTCTCAAGCATTCAAAGGAAATTTCAGATGTGGTTATTGTTTTAAAACTGTTTATGATGTTGAGATAAATTAAGATATGTTAAGAGCTTGCATCCTTGACTTAAGAGGAAGTATTAGCCCGATCTAGGACACATACTCGATCATGAAGCCATCAAAGTGGATAAGAAAGTGAGGTATATCGAAGAGCCTGTGCTGATATTGGATCGAAAGGAACAAATTCTTAGGATCAAGAGAATTCCATTGGTCAAGGTATTATGGCGATATCATGATATGGAGGAAGCCACATGGGAGAGTGTAAATGAGATGAGAGAAAGGTACTCTCACTTATTTCAAGAGACATAGGGAATGTCTAATTTCGAGGACGAAATTCTCTAAGTAGGGGAGAATTGTGGCATCCCAAAATTCAAGTCATTCTCTAGAGGTATTAAAGCCAATAATTAGGTAATGAAAATTACCTATGGTTTATGTTTTAGCCATTAGTTTCATTAAGGCTATGTGTTATTGTGCATGTGATCATAAGTTTTTAAATTAGTATCAAAGGATAAATTTATGAGGATGATTTATTCTTTGGCCAAGATGAAAATTGAAATTTGAAAATATTTATAGAAAGGAATTTCAAAAAAAAAAAAAAAAAAAAGGGAGGAAAAGCCAATTTTTAGGTTGGGCCTTAGGCCCATTGGCCTAAGATTTTAATGGGCCAAGTTAGCCGGCCCAATAGAGCCCCAAAAGGAGTGGTCGACCGGCCCAATAGAAGCCCAAGCCCAAAAAGCCCAAGCCCAAATTCAAAAATCCAATAGGACAAGTGGCACTAGACTCTCATGTATTGGCTTAGGGAAGAAGGCCATGCCTTGGCTAGTTTGTAGGCAAGTAATCATGAGGATTTTGGGGTATAAGAGGGAAGAGAGAGAGAGGGTGGCCAGATTTTCTCATTTGGCCGAGAGAGAAGGTGAGAGAGAGAGAGAGAGAGAGATTTCGAGAGAGAAGGGGAGCGGTCGAGAGAGAGAGGAGGAGGAACCGCCGTCCGTCCGCCGTGTTCGCTGCCCTACGCCATCGACCGACCGGTCTAGAGGCAAGTGGGAGTCCTCTAGCTTCTTTTGCATGCTTTTATGTTTTTTGCATGTCGAATTTTTGGATGTTAGATGAGAAAAACCGAAGCATGGATGAGTTGTGTGTGAAGAGTGTGACTGCTCTTGTTCGGATCGTGTGAGTCAGAAACTTGTTTGAGCTTGGATGTGTGTTTGGAGTCCGATTTTGGCTTCGATTTCTTCATGAAAGTTGTATCTAACATCTTGTACTACAACATAATAAACTTTCGTGGAAAATGATGGATATTTGAGGGGTTAAAGCCTCATCCTACGGAGACCTCAGATCTGGAGAGTTTTTACTGACCTTTTGCTGGATTCGTGATTTCATGTTGGTTTGTGATGCGAATCTACTTCAATTTCTTCATGAAAGTTGTAGGGAACATATTAAACTACAACATAATCAAATTTGAAGTGAAACGAACAAGTATAGCCTAGTAAATCAACTAAATCTTGAAGACGATGATTCTGGTGATGTATTCCGAGACACCCGACACTTCAAGGACCTAATGATGACTATATTTTGGTTATTTGACTTAGATATCTTCATAAAACTTGTATAGGATATCTTGATGTATAACATATCCAAATTTCAGAGAAAATGAAAGAGAATAGGTAGGTGAAATCTCAATATTTCGGTGATGTGTACACTGGACGATGCGGTAATGGGTCCAGAAGCTTCGTGAGGTTGTATAAAATAATCTAAAAAGAATCTGGCTTGGAATTCTGCTTGAAAGTTGTACTAAAATGTCTTGGATATAACTCGGTAAAATTTCGTAATTTTTGGAGGCCGTATGAATATTTTAATCAAATTTCTTCGGAAACCATGCATTCTGGTTTCATCCGAAAATTATATGATGTTTTGTGAAAATTGGGAAATTGTGTGAAATGCTATTTGGCCATGTATTTTGTATGAAATTATCATCCTATTGGCTTGTTTAATATTTGCTGTAACTTTTATAATTTTGGGAATTTGTTGATATTAAATTTATGGAAATGACAAAAGTTGGAATTTAAATAAATAAATAAAATAAAATAAAATAGATTATTTTATTGGCCATAAATTCCATTAAATTTATCTTGTTGCATGTATGATAAGGTCTTGATGTATGCATGACATTGATTTGACATACATGTATGAATTCCATGCCAAGTATGACTTGCTTGATGTCACGTCATATGCCATGCTAAATTAAGACTGAAATTGGAAAACATGGATAATGGTAAATGAGAAGGTGGTTGTGGTGGAGCTGTCACGACCTCATTTTTTCCGTCCGTGGGAAAAGATGAAGGTTTAGGGGTATTTGCCTAAAGAGGTGGACCAATGGCCCCAAATTAGGCGCGAGCTCTCCTAAGCCTATACCTCGCGCGACATTGGATTTTGAATTTTAGTTCTTAACAACCTATGTAATTATAGGAGTCGCCACTAGCCTATTGGGGTCGGCTAGAAACCAATCAAGACACGGGAGTGTTGTCTCGATTCCTACGCAACCAGAGATTTCTAGGAACAGGGACTTGTTTACGCCAATGTTTCTATTAGCGCCCTTGCGGTACCACTAACTAAGAAGGTTGTTTATCTAAATGGCCACGCAATCTTCATTACCAATTATAATTTTTATGAAACCACTAAGTGTCCATGCAAATGTTTTTGTAGTTTTTTTTTTTAAATGTCTAGACTAATCCTAACATAATTTAGAAGAGAAATTTACACTCAAATTAATGAAAAGCGGCGCGTAAGTAAACATCCAAGAAATTGAAATGACTTGAAAATAAACGCGGAAAAGGTAAACCCGATACAAGTCAGGCAAATAATATTACATGGCCTTGTTATCACGCCCCGAGACAGGACCCCCATGAGCAAAATGAGAATTCAAATATGCATGAAATTGCTCTATGTGCAGGAAATTACTTTAAATAGTTTTAATCTACGCAAAATGGATTATTTGCAAAAATGGTTATAAAATACCAAAATAGCATTAAATTAGGAAAATGACGTTTTAAAACTAGAAAAATTTCATATATGTCATTTCTATCCTAATTTGATGCTATCTAACATTTTTTGATATTTTCGAAATTTTCATATTTTTCTCTTTTTTTAATTATTTAAAAAAAATTAATAATAATTCCTTAAACCGATCTATGCTAATATGGGGTAACACAGCACATGAATATCACAATAATCAAGCTCAAATCGATCGTTTCAAGATCGAAGCTTAGTTTGGGCATTTTGTCGAACACTTGGCGTGCATTAAACTAGCCCGAATAGCCTCCTCGAGCCATGTTTGCAGCCTTCAATCTCCACTCATAAGCAATCTCATGTGGAACTAAAGTATTAAGATTATACTACCACATGCAAAGAACAAGATTAGATAGAAATCATAGCTAAAAACACACTAGAACCAACTTAAAATCATCCTCAAATACACGGGTTTGAACTGATTTTGCAAATCTGGGTTTGAACCCAAGTCAAACAAACAGGTTACATGCTCATATTCAAGCCCCGACACTCATCGCATACGAGATCTAAAGGAAACATTACTTGATCTTAGTGAAAGTAGGTAACATGAGCTTTCAAATGCAATAAACATCACAGAGAATGACCCACCGAACAACATCAAAACGACCTCTCCAAGAAGCACACACGCAACACTCTTGAAGAGATTTCAAACACTTGGAAAAATTTCAACCTCAGAAATCAGTTTTCCGGGCTGGTTTCCCTCTTGATTTTCATGATCAAAACATGCTCAAAATTGAAAATACGTACATCTAGGATGCTTACCTTACTTCCTAGTTTCCTTTTCAAGTGGTTCTTGGCCAAGAAAACTGAGAAATTGTCCTCTGGAAGCACGTGGAAGTTGGCTTCTTTAATTGGAAATGAGATCTGCAGAAAAGAAGAACTGACAACAAAGGTTTTTGTTGACCTCTAAAATTAGACTTCAAGACGTCTTTTGTTGGAAAAATTGACACCAAACCAAACTATATTTATTCTAGTTTGGGAGTAAAAGTCAATATTTTCCTCATTTGTCTTCAAATTTCTCAAAAGACACTGGCTTTCCCTCACTCGTGACCAACCGGGCTCAACACTTAGAAAAATTTCTAGTGTTTCTTGGCCTCTACGGGAGGGTGTATTTTCGGGGGGCTTTAGGAGGCCTTCCCGATCTCCATTTGGGACGTGCGACCTATGGATGGAAATATCTTTGAGTGAAGTTTCACTCTCTAGTTGAAGGTTTTGGCTAATTTTGGCCGAAGGGTTGTGAAAATCTCACTTTTCTTTCTCAAGGTCGGTCTGGATTTTCTGGGTTTTTGCTTTTTGGAGTTGCTTCTGAAGGTGTTTTTGGGTAACGATTCCCTGAATTAGAGGATTTTTTATCAGCCTTTTGTCCACCTACCAGGCCTGTCAACAAGGCTACTTCACCCACTCTCTGACTTAGCCATTTTTTTTTTTTTAATTCTGCAGCTGTTGAGTGTGCAGGTTTTGCTGCGATTTTCCGGTGCTGTCAGAAGCTTATCCCTGGTCAATTTTCGTCCACTTGCACTACTATATATGGTCTTCCATCACGTGCAAAGATCGGGTTGGTTGGGCAGTTGAGGAGGATATGGTGGGGCCACCAAATTGCTTGATCAGCAACTCCGGATTAAGACCAACTCGTGGACTGAGTTTTGGCTGTTGATTTGAGTGCTTTAATCCACTAATTTGGCTGCTTTTTTTGATCAATTAGAAAGCTTATGTATAGTAGTTTAAGATCTCGACCAGATTTCGCAATTGTACCCACCCAATTTCGCAAGAAAATCCCTCAAAGTTGGCAATTTTCTTATCCAAAAATACCAAATTCAATACAAATGTGGTCTTTTTGGCTCAATTTGATTGATTCGACTTGGCCCAAATTCAATTTCAACTTAATTGGTGACCAAGATGATGATTTGAGGGCTCGGGCGCAAATTTTGCAAAATTTGCGAATTGGTCTCTCAACTTTTGGAAATTGCATTTTGGCCCCAATTTGCCATTTTAATTCCAATTTGACCTCCTGGGCTTGGCTAGTCACATTTAGGTCATTGGCCCCAAATTTTTTTTTTTTTTTTCTTTTTTAATCTTTTTTAACCTTTTTTTATCTTTTATCTTTTTTTTAATTTTTTTTAAGGAAAAACATCTTCCATTTTAAATACCTAGATAATCTATATGCAATAATTTGGGCAAAAATTAGGTGTCAACAGCTGCCTCTCTTTGGAAGGAAGTTCAAAGAGGTTTCTTTCAAAGATAGGATGATGCCTAATTTTTTTGTTTTTTTGTTTTTTTGTTTTTGTTTTTTTTACAATTGTAAAATGAAAATGCAAGTAAGCTTAATGTAAAGAGCGTGATCTAGGGATGTACTTGTGAACAATTTGAAAAGTGTGGTTTAATGATATACCCACGAACCTTGTGGTTTAAGGCAATTCTATTAACCGTGTTGTTTAAGACAGTCCCCAAAACTTGTGGTTTAAGGCAGTCCCACTAACCGTGTGGTTTAAGGCAGTCCCACTAACCGTGTGATTTAAGGCAAACCCACTAACCGTGTGGTTTAAGGCAATCCCACTAACCGTGTGGTTTAAGGCAAACCCACTAACCGTGTGGTTTAAGGCAGTCCCACTAACCGTGTGGTTTAAGGCAGTCCCACTAACCTTATGGTTTAAGGCAGTTCTACTAACCGTGTGGTTTAAGGCAAACCCACTAATCGTGTGGTTTAAGGCAGTTCCACTAACCGTGTGGTTTAAGACAGTCCCACTAACCTTGTGGTTTAAGGCAGTCCCACTAATCGTGTGGTTTAAGGCAGTCTCACTAACTGTGTGGTGTAAGGCAGTCCCACTAATGGTGTGGTTTAAGGCAAATCCACTAACCGTGTGGTTTAAGGCAGTCCCACTAACCGTGTGGTTTAAGGCAGTCCCACTAATCGTGTGGTTTAAGGCAGTCCCACTAACCTTATGGTTTAAGGCAGTTCCACTAACCGTGTGGTTTAAGGCAAACCCACTAACCGTGTGGTTTAAGGCAGTTCCACTAACCGTGTGGTTTAAGGCAGTCCCACTAACCTTGTGGTTTAAGGCAGTCCCACTAACCATGTGGTTTAAGGCAGTCCCACTAACTGTGTGGTTTAAGGCAAACCCACTAACCGTGTGGTTTAAGGCAGTCTCACTAACTGTGTGGTTTAAGGCAATCCCACTCACTTTGTTGTTTAAGGCAATCCCATTAACCGTGTGGTTTAAAGCAGTCCCACTAACCGTGTAAATTGTATGATTTTAGGATGACCAAGAACCTCTTGAAAATGCATGGTTTAAGGCTAACCCATGAACCCTTTGAAATTATGTCTTGAAAATGCATGGTTTGAGGCTAACCTATGAACCTTTTGGAATTGTATGGTTTAAGGATAACCAAGAACCTCTTGAAAGTACATGATTTAAGGCTAATCCAAGAACCCTTTAAAATTGCATGGTTTAAGGATAACCAAGAACCTCTTGAAAATGCATGGTTTAAGGATAACTCATAAACCCTTTGAAATTGCAAGGTTTAAGGATAACCAAGAACCTTTTGAAAATGCATAGTTTAAGGATAACTCATAAACCCTTTGAAATTGCAAGGTTTAAGGATAACCAAGAACCTTTTGGAATTGCATGGTTTAAGGCTAACCCATGAACCCTTTAAGATTGTAAGGTTTAAGGATAACCAATAACGCTTTGAAAATTGCATGGTTTAAGGCTAACCCATGAACCGTGCGAAATTGCAAGGTTTAAGGATAACCAAGAACCTCTTGAAAATGCATGGTTTAAGGCTAACCCATGAACCCTTTGAAATTATGTGGTTTCACTGGAGGAACTTGTCATTCGAGAATATTCTGAAATGGATACTGCACATCAAATAGTATTCATTATAACAAGTATTCTAGTAGCGAAAGCATACTAGATGAGGTCAATTTCAACATATGTCATTAGAAACAATATCAAAAGTATATCGGTAATGAGAAGGCAATGATTGCATAAACAAATCAAACTAATTCCGACAACTTGACAATCTCGCAAAACTGTCATCACGCTTGGATGATATCATTAATCGTCAAATTCTCTTGGGAGAAAAGTCCTTGTCGAAATGACCCTGACTTATGAGAAAGGTTTGTTAAGTACGCCAAGCAAGGATCCCTAGTCAGAAAAGGGCTTCTCGCATATCCTCAAGAAAATGGCTATTTGATCCCATCTGTTCCTTTGGGAAATAAACTGATCACTCAACCTCACTCTTCCAGTGCGCAAGGCTTTGAATCATTCGCAATGGAGTACACATTGACCAATCAAAGAGGTCTTTTAGAAGGACCGTAGTGTAGGTTTGGTCATGGTTTTAGCAATGGATAAGCATCGTTGGCTATGAAATGAATTAATCAATGATTGACATCTTCGCCAGGTTTACAAGTCAAGAAACCTTAAGATGAGATGAGACAACCTTACTCTCACTTCTTCGAGCGGCATCTTCTTTAGGAAGTCCTTATTTCCACTTTGAATCATCCCAATCTGAAGAGACTTTGGAAATGGGTTGTAATGTTGATTCGGGGAAAGGTTCAAAAGGCTTAGCTCAAAAGGCTTAGAACTTTTTGTCAAAGGGGGATTTGGGAGTTGGTGATTATCATGGCATCATTACCATATCATCCATTTTTTTTAACCACTCAATGTTTAGAATTCAAATTGTCTTGAAAGTCCTTTGACTAATCATCTTAGCATAATGGCTTTTGCATTTGCAATGATTTTCTTTTCAATGCAGGCATTTTTTTTTTTGCCATATTTGCTTTCACAGAGATATTCCTCTTGATGCAATTGTTTTTCTTCCATTCTCTCTCCCTTTTTTTTTGTGGGCATTAACCTTGCTTTTACCAGGCACTTTGCTTTTTCATGCCCCTTAATTTTCACTTGACTTTTGTTCTTTCAAAATTTTTTAGCTCTTGGGACTTTCAAGATGCTTTTCATATTCTCATATAAACACCAATTGTTGGTAAATCATGTGCCCTGCCCCAATGTGGGGAGATAATCACCACTCGGGTTTTAGAAATGAATAGTTAGGCTCAATATGGTTTAAGCAAAGGGTATCGGTGTTTGGGTAGAGAAAAGAATGCTCTTCTTCACCTTGGGATGCTTCAAGCTTCCATAAGAATTCACCTAAAGTTACCACAAAAAAGATTTATGCAAGTGAGAGTAAAGAAACTTTTCTCATCTTCCCTCTCCAAATAATGTCAACCCAAACCTCCATAATTGCCCCATCGTGGGGTGGTTCTTGACAGGGGTATTTTGTAGAAAATTCTTCACATTAAAAGGCTCGAATGGGCTAACTATTGTCACCTGTAGTGTGTATGATAGAGGAAAGAAATGCCTCTTATTATCTTGGTCTATGTACCGCTTGCGAATGAATTCAATGACCTTGAATGACACGGGTTTTCTTTTTCGCTCGAATCCCAGAGTGTTTAAAGGACATGTTTGGAAATGGGTTGCCTTTCCTCATTCTAAATGTTTCTTAATTGGCATGAGTAACATCCCTTTCATTTTTGTTGAGATCATTTGGATGGATTAACCTCCATAGAGAATTTTGATTCGAAATGAGTGATCCATCGAGTGGATGGACAATTTAAAGATAAAGAAGATTTTTGCAAGCTTTGTGGAAAATTTGTTTCTTCAATTTCCATTTTTTTTGCTTGTTTCTAGAAAAACACTAAATGTTCTTTTTTTTTTGTGATGGAAATTCTCCATTTGTTTTTCATTTGATTTTGAGAAGAAGGGTACTTACCTATGCCTTAGTAGTCAGACGACCCTACGAAGAACAAAAAGGGAATGTGTTAGTACATGAATCCTCAGGGATCGTAAAACTGGAAACAATACAACATTACCCTTGGTCAATTTCACCATTTGGCGGAAAACAGCAGAATGAACGTACTGTTTTAAGGCTTGAAGAGAATCTCGGGTCTTTGGTCTCATTAGTTCAAGCATTTTCTTCTTTTTGCAAAAGTAAAAGATGCAAATATATATATATATATATATATGTATGTATATATTATTTTTACATTTTATGCAAACTCGTTGCCATTTCCGGGGATCGAACCCTGGCCGCTTCTAGACCACTTCATTCCCCATACCACCAGGCTGAAGCGCTGGTAGTGTCCATGGGATGTTTCTTTTTTATTTAATTGAACTGGCTCTAGAATGACACATATTTTAAGCCAACTTAGGTGACTTTGACATGTGTTGGCTCCACATGCTTGCTTGGTTGATATGAATTATGCTTAAATCAATTTCTCGAGCTTGTTCCTCGAATACCGACGCTTCTTGTCAAACAAGGGAACTACGTCAAATAATGAAGTTAGAGAGGGGCATTTTGGAAACGATACCGAATTACCCTTCTCCTGCAGCTGACTTTAAATGTCTTGTGTTTCCTCTTCATGTGCTTTTGCTCCTCAGGTGTTAACATTTCCTTGAAGATCTTCCTTTCAAAAATGTTATCGAATTCACTCATTCTAAGTGGGCGTCAAAGATGAAAGGAGAGGGGTACTCCTTGTTTCGACATGTGAGGGCATTGCTCCGTGGATATTTTACTCCATTTATTCCATCAAAATGGATGGTTGGGCCTTAGCATGCCTTCTTGGTATAAGGTGTTGCTCCAACGATCAATGTGCACCTTTTCCTACAAAAGATGGGGCATGTTACTTATATTCCAAAATTGAATTGGACTAATTTAGGAACAATACTCCCTTTTTATGTTGAATCAATTGACTTTGTTTCATCTTGCTTCACAATTGAGAATTACTCTACTTCGAGTGACTTGCCCTGTTTACCAACTGCAAGGAAAAAGAGACGTAATATGTTATTTTTCATATTCGTCGTGATTAATTTTAGGAATGGCATACTCCCTTTTTCAGCATAGCTGATGACTACGTTCCATCACATTTCCTCGGCTGTGGAGAGGGATTTGCTCTCATGATTGACAGCAATTTACTTGGCAAACGTCTATTCCATTTGAATATTTCCCTTTTTAGAAGTCGGGTGACTCAGGCATTGCGTGTCCCCAATCCATTTTGTGGCCATCTTCCCCAATTAAAGTTTCCTTTTTTCAAAGTTGGGCAATTCCGCATCTCATCATATCTTTGTGGAGGAAGGGAAGATATTGTCCTTATGGTCGAATGCATGCCACATTAGGTTAGATAACTTGTCCATATGTAACTTCATTATGTTAGATTGATGAATGTTCATTTCATTTGAATCCTTCATGCTTTACTCAATTTCCCGCATACACCTTTTAGGCTAAGTGATCTTTCGCCATTTTTGCTGTGTCAATGCATTTCCCACTTCACAATCTGTAAGCATGGGTGGCTATGTAAGTTTATGAATGAGTTGTTTTGACTTTTGGAACGAACACACCCTTTTCTTTTAGAGATCGTGTGATTCTGGACTAGGCTATCCTCCCTGTGTAATCTTGTTGCTTGCCAGTAATTTGCTTCACTAAAATCTGCACAAAGTGCAAGGACAAATCATTCCTAAAATAAATCGAATTTAACTTGAAACGATTACCACCTTTTATTTGAAGGCAACATTTGATGATCGATACTTGTTTGTGTACATCTACATCTTGAAGTGTTGTCTTGTAGACCACCAATAATTATCTTCATATAGGATTGGATGCCAAGACACCATTGGAAGTGTAGGGATTGCAGTTGCTTTTCATGTTTGCCACCAATGGAGTAGTTTGATGCCAAAGAATGTCTACAAATTTCTTCTTCCACGAAGAATGTCAAATTAATATGAGGTCGTCCAGGATGTGGAACTTCATTAGGCCAATAGATTTGTGATCTTTAAGGCTTTGATGGTTCTTTTCACACTTAACTACAACGTTTGAATTCATATGATGCGAAAATATTCTTGAAGTTCATGACTCAACCAAATATGCCCAAAAATGAGCATGAATTGGTGCATCTCATGACTTGCTTTTGTTAAGGAAAGGCCCATGCTTTTGTCTTTTTAGAGGAAGTAAACGTCAATCTTGAACAAAACCGTCATTTCGCCTATTTGACAAAAATGGATGACCGAGTCAGTTGTTGCACAAGAAATCCCTATTGGAACAATTACAACCTTACCATCATCTCGCAAATCAACTTGCGAAAGCGATTAAGTGGAGAGATAAAATCTTACGCAAATTCTTCTTCAAACTCATTTTCAAACATTTCGAAGCTAAGGCATAAAAGCTTAGCCTAAAGGTTCAGTTTGAAGTACTTCAAATGTTTTAAAGAATATGACTTTTATGAACTCTAACTTCATTATTCAAAAAATGTGAGTTGTATGATTTAGAAAAGCATTTGATTGGGTTCACAATCAAAACTTAAAACGCAAAACACGATTCCTAATAGGAATAATGACAAGGATAAAGTACAAGAGGCTCTTTCGTAGAGGAGCATAATAAGCACAATTCTCATCCTAGCTTTAAAGTCCACTTTTGGCATGTCCAAGCAAGAGGAGTTCAAGGAATGGTTGTCAAGCATGACCTGCGAAAGGAAGATAATGTCAGTATATGAATGAAAAATTGATCTTTCAATAAAGCCGCCTCTTACAATGAAATCAAGGCGACGATACCTTCTCCGTAGTATCCACTTATGAGAATTTGGTATTTCGTCAAGATTTTATTAGTAAGAGGAGATTTCATTAAAAGATCGATCTGCGACTATCAATTGAATGCCCACTTTGTTCCAAAAGTTTCATACAGAAATGGGGCATTGATTTTGAAAGATTAATTTGTAATTTCACTCATGCAAAGGTGAGGTGATTTTTATTTTGAGAAATCAATACACAAAATGTGATTTGAATTTTTATTTTCGAAATGAGACCAAGGAAGAATTTTATTGAAATTTTGATTTTAATTCTATGCCCCGAAATGTAATCTTGACTTGGAAGAATTTCTATACAAAATTTGACTTTGATTTTGTAATTGAAAATTTAAAGAAAAACATATGTTCTAATCTAGGCCAAATCAGATGCATTTGAAATGTTTGTTTATCAAGAGTGAATGCCAAGCCTACATTTTCAAGGGCATTCCATTGATTTCCACGAATCTCCAATAAATAAAAATTTCAATCCGAAGTGAGCAAGTAGATGGAGAAATCATACTTACAGTGGGTGAAGAGACCCTTTTAAAAAAAAAAAAAAAAAAAAAAAAAAAAAATTCATATAGACATGCGAATGTAAACTTGTGAGGTTTGACACATCAAGGTGGAATTCTAAAGGCTTAAAGTCCCCATTTTGATTAGATCAAAAGAGTTTTCCCCACTCCACGCTTACGTCGGACAGTTCTCTTTATCATTAATCAAAATGAGCGGGACCAAAAGTGGATAACCATGGGTCATTCCCCGCACTGGTTCCATCTTTTGGCACCTTCTATGGGCTTCCTAATGCGATCGGGGTTTTAGATCGCGGGTGGTGTGTGTAAATGTGTAGTGCTAAGATAAGTATAAATGCACACACATCGATTGATATCCAAACAACACTTCAATTTCATCCATATAGGCATACATTCCTACGCCGCCCTACAAAAGAGATGGGTTAACAAACACTCCACCCCTTATTACTCCAAACCTACAAAAACATTTAACACATTGTTAGCAGGCTAACCTTGTTTTCCACGCGACTTTGACACGCGCTATCAAATGAAGACCATGTTAGTGAACAACCAACCAAGTTATTACGGCCTAAGTCCTCTAAGGTTTGCAACTAAGTCCCCAGTAGAGTCGCCAAGCTGTCACGACCTCATTTTTTCCGTCCGTGGGAAAAGATGAAGGTTTAGGGGTATTTGCCTAAAGAGGTTGACCAATGGCCCCAAATTAGGCGCGAGCTCTCCTAAGCCTATACCTCGCGCGACATTGGATTTTGAATTTTAGTTCTTAACAACCTATGTAATTCTAGGAGTCGCCACTAGCCTATTGGGGTCGGCTAGAAACCAATCAAGACACGGGAGTGTTGTCTCGATTCCTACGCAACCAGAGATTTCTAGGAATGGGGACTTGTTTACGCCAATGTTTCTATTAGCGCCCTTGCAGTACCACTAACTAAGAAGGTTGTTTATCTAAATGGCCACGCAATCTTGATTACCAATTATAATCTTTATGAAACCACTAAGTGTCCATGCAAATGTTTTTGTAGTTTTTTTTTTTTTAAAATGTCTAGACTAATCCTAACATAATTTAGAAGAGAAATTTACACTCAAATTAATGAAAAGTAGCACGTAAGTAAACATCCAAGAAATTGAAATGACTTGAAAATAAACGCGGAAAAGGTAAACCCGATACAAGTCGGGCAAATAATATTACATGGCCTTGTTATCACGCCCCGGGACAGGACCCCCATGAGCAAAATGAGAATTCAAATATGCATGAAATTGCTCTATGTGCAGGAAATTACTTTAAATAGTTTTAATCTACGCAAAATGGATTATTTACAAAAATGGTTATAAAATACCAAAATAGCATTAAATTAGAAAAATGACCTTTCAAAATTAGAAAAATTTCATATATGTCATTTCTATCCTAATTTGATGCTATCTAACATTTTTTGATATTTTCAAAATTTTCATATTTTTCTCTTTTTTTAATTATTTTTTTAAAAAAATTAATAATAATTCCTTAAACCGATCTATGCTAATATGGAGTAACACAGCACATGAATATCACAATAATCAAGCTCAAATCGACCGTTTCAAGATCGAAGCTTAGTTTGGGCATTTTGTCGAACACTTGGTGTGCATTAAACGAGCCCCAATAGCCTCCTCAAGCCATGTTTGCAGCCTTCAATCTCCACTCATAAGCAATCTCATGTGGAACTAAAGTATTAAGATTATACTACCACATGCAAAGAACAAGATTAGATAGAAATCATAGCTAAAAACACACTAGAACCAACTTAAAATCATCCTCAAATACACGGGTTTGAACTGATTTTGCAAATCTGGGTTTGAACCCAAGTCAAACAAACAGGTTACATGCCTATATTCAAGCCCTGACACTCATCGCATACGAGATCTAAAGGAAACATTACTTGATCCTAGTGAAAGTAGGTAACATGAGCTTTCAAATGCAATAAACATTACAGAGAATGACCCACCGAACAACATCAAAACGACCTCTCCAAGAAGCACACACGCAACACTCTTGAAGAGATTTCAAACACTTAGAAAAATTTCAACCTAAGAAATCAGTTTTCCAGGCCGGTTTCCCTCTTGATTTTTATGATCAAAACATGCTCAAAATCAAAAATACGTACATCTAGGATGCTTACCTTACTTCCTAGTTTCCTTTTCAAGTGGTTCTTGGCCAAGAAAACCGAGAAATTGTCCTCTGGAAGCACGTGGAAGTTGGCTTCTTCAACTGGAAATGAGATCTGCAGAAAAGAAGAACTGACAATGAAGGTTTTCGTTGACCTCTAAAATTAGACTTCAAGACGTCTTTTGATGGAAAAATTGACACCAAACCAAACTATATTTATTCTAGTTTGGGGGTAAAAGTCAATATTTTCCTCATTTGTCTTCAAATTTCTCAAAAGACACTGGCTTTCCCTCACTCGTGACCAACCGGGCTCAACACTTAGAAAAATTTCCAGTGTTTCTTGGCCTGCCAGGAGGGTGTACTTTCGGGGGGCTTTAGGAGGCCTTCCCGATCTCCATTTAGGACGTACGACCTATGGATGGAAATATCTTTGAGTGAAGTTTCACTCTCTAGTTGAAGTTTTTGGCTAATTTTGGCCGAAGGGTTGTGAAAATCTCACTTTTCTCTCTCAAGGTCGGTCTGGATTTTCTAGGTTTTTGCTTTTTTGGAGTTGCTTCTGAAGGTGTCTTTGGGTAACAATTCCAAGCTCTCCTCTCCCCCTCTCGTCTCCTCTCTCTCATCCTCCAAAAAGAGCTCATTTTGTAGATCTTATCCCCTGAATTAGAGGATTTTTTGTCAGCCTTTTGTCCACCTACCAGGCCTGTCAACAGGGCTACTTCACCCACTCTCTGACTTAGCCAATTGTTTTTAATTCTGCAGCTGTTGAGTGTGCAGGTTTTGCTGCGATTTTCCGGTGCTGTCAAAAGCTTATCCCTAGTCAATTTTCGTCCACTTGCACTACTATATACGGTCTTCCATCACGTTCAAAGATCGGGTTGGTTGGGCAGCTGAGGAGGATATGGCGGGGCCACCAAATTGCTTGCTCAGCAACTCCGGATTAAGATCAACTCGTGGACTGAGTTTTGGCTGCTGATTTGAGTGCTTTAATCCACTAATTTGGCTGCATTTTTTGATCAATTAGAAAGCTTATGTATAGTAGTTTAAGATCTCAACCAGATTTCGCAATTGTACCCACCCAATTTCGCAAGAAAATCCCTCAAAGTTGGCAATTTTCTTATCCAAAAATACCAAATTCAATACAAATGTGGTCTTTTTGGCTCAATTTGATTGATTCGACTTGGCCCAAATTCAATTTCAACTTAATTGGTGACCAAGATGATGATTTGAGGGCTCGGGCGCAAATTTTGCAAAATTTGCGAATTGGTCCCTCAACTTTTGGAAATTGCATTTTGGCCCCAATTTGCCATTTTAATTACAATTTGACCTCCTGGGCTTGGCTACTCACATTTAGGTCAGTGGCCCCAAATTTTTTTCTTTTTTTTTTCTTTTTTAATCTTTTTTAACCTTTTTTTTTTATCTTTTATATATATATATATTTTAAATTTTTTTTTTTTAAGGAAAAACATCTTCCATTTTAAATACCTAGATAATCTATATGCAATAATTTGGGCAAAAATTAGGTGTCAACAATGATGATGCCCGTAATGTATAGAGATGCATTGCCGGATGGCCCCGGGAGTGTCGTGATGCCCGGTGGTATACGGTACGTAATTCCAAGGGAGGCCTGGTGGTATGTCGGTACATAATTCCAGAAGCCCTGTCGGAGGTTTTTGCCCGAGGGGAATACCTCGCGATGCTAGGATTGAGGTGCGGGATGCCCGGCTAGGGAGTGTAAATGTCGGAAGCCCTGTCGGAGGTTTCTGCCCGAAGGGAATGCCTCGTGATGCCAGTTGGGATGCGAGATGCCTGAAATGTGGGGGGGAGGGGCCGGATGCCCGGTGGCCTGGGAGGCTGAATGACGGAAGCCTTGGAGGTCTTTGCCCGAGGGGATGATGAAATTGATGATTTGAGAAATGGGTGATGTGGTGATCAAATTGAAAGTAAAAATTGGAAATTAAACCATGGCATGATATGCATGATGATATGCATGATGATGATGGTGACGATGATGATATGTGATGTGAGATAATGATGATCACCCATGGCATGACATGCATGATATGCATGATGATGATGATGATGATGATGATATGTGATGTGAAATAATGATGATCGCCCATGGCATGACATGCATGATATGCATGATGATGATAATGATGATGATATATGATATGGCATGCTGATATGCATGATGATGATGATGATATATGACATGATATGATGATGATATATGATATGGCATGATGATATGCATATATGTGCGATATGATGATGTCATGAAGATGATGACATGTGTGATATGATGATGTCATGAAGATGATGACATGTGTGATATGATGATGTTATGATGATGATGACATGTGTATGGTATGATGGTGTCATGTGTATGATATAATAATGTCATGATGACGATGATATGAGTATGACACGATGATACGCATGTATGTGTTATGACTGTGGTGATGATGCATGATAGTATATGCATGGCTTCAAGGTAAGTAACGCCTACAATGCATGTATGACTTGCATGATGCATTGAGCGGTTATTAGATTCCTTTACCTGTTGAGTGGTTGTACTTACCTCTTTTAGGGACCAACATTTCAGATTAATAGATGGTTTAAGCAGTTGGATATGACCACAAGGAGAAGGATAGCAAAGGAGGGAACCTTTGGACGCCGACACTGGTTGATGGACCTTAAGCATACGATTGTGGGAGGAGATGTCGGTCATCTTTTAAAGTATAGCCGAGTATAGAAACATTGGCATTTCGATGTATTGACTAAAGATGTCCATCTACTTTATGTAAATAAACGTGTTCGGCTTTAACTTATATAAGATGTTTAGTAGGTGTGCATCGCTTTCTGAATATAGGGAAGGGAGTTTGTTGGATGTGCTTTCGTATTTAAATTGCGCAAGGGACCAATCTAAAAGATGTAAACCCCCAGGTTGTATGGACCAACTACAATTGAAATGGTATCATTGTGATATGTTAATAAGGAAAGTAAATGGTAAACGAACTGTGGTGACCTTAATCGGATCGGGGGCCGTCGAGGGGTGCCACAATCACCCACGTTTAGCCACTCATCTCAGTTGAACCGACCTATCTCTGATCTCTAATCGATTTTTAACTATGCCATAATAATCTCTGCAAATGAGCATAGTCGAATAACCGATTTCTAGTCGAATTCCCGAGTTTATTACACTAAAATCCCTTAATGACTTCCCCAGATAGTCTAGTTATCTCGTGATTATCAGTTCTGAGAATAGCACTATAAGCACGTCGATGAAAGGCCCGGTTTATTCAATTGAAAATAGGACTGAAATTTCATAATGTCACACTAACCGTGCAAGTCTCATAGTTCCAAAATTTCACACATCTGCAAATTTTGCAAAGTTCAACAGGAGTTCACCCCCCCAAAAAAGGAGAAAAGAAGAAGGAAAATAGCTGCATCATTCAACTATGGATAGCTTAGCTCAGCATCCACACATCAAGTCTAGTAAATAGCCATAGGCCCAAGGTTAAATTGACAGGCAAACTTATGAACATATTCATTCAATTGAAATCATGGAGTTGTATTTACAAGGATGATACATTCAACTTTGTGCTATTTGCATTCAGAGTGAATTTGAGTAGAGCTCCTATGCATCGTCTGATGGATATGGACAACAGATCGATGGAATGCATTTCATGACCAAACTTGATCATAGAGGTCCCTGATGATCTTTGAGAAACTAGGTGCTAACCCAGGACCATTTCAACTGAAGTTGCTCTAGGCATCGGAGTCGGAATGTAGCCTCAATGCAAGAGAAGGATCCCTGGAAAGCATAAGATTTCCTTTGACATCTTCACCTCCATATTCGGTCAATAGTGAGTCCATGATGATTTTGCCTGATCCCCATGTCTCGGCCATTAATTGCACGCCATAGTAAGACTAAATGATCTACAATGTTGTCCAGTTACCAATCTATATAAACACACCCTCATCAGTTTTCCGCAAATATTCCTGGTAACAAACATTCTCCAGAACAAGCTGGTCTATCACACGACTTATTGCATCTAGCATGATAAATCTACAAAATAATTGCTTGAACAAGTAGCTACGACTGAAACAAGCTCCTTAATTGCTGCATGATGGATCTTCTCCAGATGTATCACGATCTTTCTCAATCTCATAAACCAGACCACCAAATCCTATATTATACAGCCATATCTACAACAATGGGAAGATTACAATTAGATGTGAACACTGTTATGAGTACAATTAGTCACCAGAGAAGCAGGTGGATTCAAATCATTTATACATTATCTCACATCAATATGTTTATCTGTGGCTATCTTTGAGCTAGTCACCAATAATTACAAGCATTAATGTATATACATAATTTAAGAGTGTAAAATTGCACGAAGATTAGGACTAGGTAATCAAACATGCACGCACGCGCACAGAGAATATATAGCAAACATTATACGTGTCTTAAACTTTGGAGTCGATACAAAAGACTCACGATGGCTTTTGCAGGAATGAGAGTTACTCAAATATTTTTAAAAGGTCATTAGTCCTACGAACTACCCGGATTTGGTAAGAAGATAAACAAACAAGACAGTTAGAATATATAAGACTTCACTGGTTATATAGGTTGAAAGAAATGCAAAGCAAACATCAAATTCAGTCAGCGACAATTCCCCTTAATTTATTTGATATTCTGCCAAGATCAAAGCTATACCTATCCAGGGAAGTGATGATACGTCTTCTGTGGGAACCGAGAATAGTATGGAGGCAAATGAGGCACAACATCAAGTCCAGTAGTAATTCATCATGTTTTTGGTACGTGGTCACCGTAGGAAACACTGTGTTGCCAATATAAGGTTGTCCAAATGTT
This sequence comes from Eucalyptus victrix, assembly GCA_016097545.1. NCBI lineage: Eukaryota > Viridiplantae > Streptophyta > Magnoliopsida > Myrtales > Myrtaceae > Eucalyptus > Eucalyptus victrix. Next base: position 54,455,470 of record CM027842.1, read on the forward strand.
AAAACCTGAATATTCCGTGCTTCATGATTGACCTGGAAATGAAGTGTTTTAGTTATATAAGTAAATCAAGCAAACGCTGGTCTGGAAAAAAACAGCTTCAGCACACATAATTATACAGCCAAATAACTTGAATATTAATATATCAATGGCCCTTTCAAAAGGAGGAAAAAACACTTTGAATCAACAACCATACATTACATTTCACATACAAAGGTGACAAATAGAATAGTCCTTTCTTTCCATGAGGGTTGAAGGTCTAGCGTTAACTCTGTCAAGATCCCATCCATAATTATCCCAACACCAAACCCCTCACACAACAAAACCAAACCCAACGTCAACAACAAAAATCGGTATTAATAATATGGAATAGTGAGATAGGGCGTGAATTTACAAGCAAGGCACAATTAATTGCTTCCACAAGAAGCACTTGGATGTTGGTGGCGTGAGTCACATCCTGCTAATAACATAAACATTCCAGGTTGATGGTGAAAATGCCCCTTAAACTACAAAACTTACTGTCATAAACAGCAAAGGAGAAACAAAATCTTAAGAAGAACCATGACGCATGGGCATGACGTCACAATTGGCTCAAAACAATTTTCAGCAAGAAACCAGAAAAGAGAAGTAAAATTTTAAATCATCTAAAAGTGTCAGCACAAGATGTCGTACTTGCTACTAATACTTTGAGAAAAGTTATAGTCTAAAGTTCATGCAATCTATAATCATATCATAGGCCACACGAACATTTGTATAATCAGACTCTAAGATAAAGTTTAACTCTCAAAAATCACCACTTGTCATGGAGATTAGAATCAATGGGACATCAATTTGGATTGAGTACTATTGCTGTTCAATAAAGCTGAGAGAAAAGGCATAGTTTATGCAACTTAAAATTGGCTCCAGCCTACAACATATCTGGCTTTGTAGTTCAGCTGAAAAGGAGCTGCTTCTTTTTATTAGAGATAGACAGACAGAAACAGTGCACAAAACACATATTTAGGATTGACATATAATCTATCTTAAAATACATCAGCACTTCAAGATTACATGACATAAAATTTGATCTTCAAGTGCTTTAAAAAGTTGTATGTCCAGATCATAAGCATATCAACATCCCCTAATGTTTCCAGCAAGTTTTGTAATGATTCACTGGAAGTGTCTTTGACCACTATATTTAGGTATTCAACCAACTTGAAGCTCCATAGCTTAACATGTAATATTTGGCTGGTGGGGCCCAAAAGAAGAAAAAGAAAGATAAGTTGAAAAGTCAAAAAAAGTAAAAAGGAAGGGACGGGAGGGCTCGGTTAAAAAGGACAGCAAAGAGCTCCCTCGACCAAAAAAGGAGAGAAAAAGAGAAAGAAGAAGAAGAAGAAGAAGAAGAAGAAGAAGAAGAAAGGGGAAAGAAGAAAGGGTTTTTGGCACGTGCATACCACGGATGCCTCTCCAAGCCGGCTCAACTTTATAACGCAGCACCCGGATCGCGAGATCGAAGGATCAAATAACACACACGTTATATGATTTTGGGGCATTCCCAGGTAAGTAGTACTAAAGTCATCTCTTGGTTTTGTGTAACTCATGTACTAAGGTAAGATTAACCGACATATACTTGTGAGGAAATGAGGATCTATTTGCGATATAATGATGGATATAATGCTCGGAAATTTTGAGTTATTGTGAGATGATTCGACAAACATCTCTCGAAGGGTTATGTATGCTGTTTTGGTACAACCGATTTATGTGGTTATGTAATGACTATTGAAACATGATACGAGTTGTGTTGAGGAAATCAAATGTGTGGTAGTAAAGGACTAAGTGCTACACGACAACGAAATTTCGTGGGAGTCACCTCTAGAGCCTTGTAGTCAAGGGCTAAGTGCTACATGGCGACTTGAGTCACATGGGAGTCACCTCTAGAGCCTTGTACTACTGACATGCATAGTAAAGGACTAAGTGCTACATGATAACGTAACTTCGTGGGAACCACCTCTAGGGCCTTGGAAGAAAAAGAAAGATAAGTTGAAAAGTAAAAAAAAAGTAAAAAGGAAGGGAGGGGAGGGCTCGGTTAAAAAGGACAGTAGAGAGCTCCCTCGACCAAAAAAGGAGAGGAAAAAGAGAAAGAAGAAGAAGAAGAAGAAGAAGAAGAAGAAGAAGAAGAAGAAAGGGGAAAAGAAGAAAGGGTTTTTGGCACGTGCATACCACGGATGCCTCTCCAAGCTAGCTCAACTTTATAACGCAGCACCCGGATCGCGAGATCGAAGGATCAAATAACACACGTTATTTGATTTTGGGGCATTCCCAGGTGAGTAGTACTAATGTCATCTTTGGTTTTGTGTAACTCATGTACTAAGGTAAGATTAACCAACATATACTTGTGAGGAAATGAGGATCTTTTTGCAATATATTGATGGATATAATGCTCGGAAATTTTGAGTTACTGTGAGATGATTCGACAAACCTCTCTTGAAGGGTTATGTATGTTGTTTTGGTACAACCGATTTATGTGGTTATGTAATGACTATTGAAACATGACACGAGTTGTGTTGAGGAAATCAAATGTGTGGTAGTAAAGGACAAAGTGCTACACGACAACGAAATTTTGTGGGAGTCACCTATAGGGCCTTGAGTTTGGATATTGAGTGTGGAATGAACCATTGATATGAGATAGGATGAGTTCATGCCGGTTTTGTTATTATGGATGAATGGAAAATTTGGCTATTTGGTATAGCTAGGTTGAGGTAACATTTAACACATTTTGTTCTTGCAAGTTATCATATTTTGTTTGGCAATAATTAGTCATGCCTTGAGTTTTAAATGTGTAATGCGAAAGTTTGATATGTTGTTATGATATATACTACTCACTGAGCCATGGTTGCTTATTCCATTCATCTTCCCATGTTTTCAGGTCCCTAGGGTTAGCAACTAATAAGACGAGAGCGCTTTTGGAAAACTTTTGGGAGTTCTATTTTGGGTATGGTTTAAGAAAGTGGTGTATATAATCTTTGCTAGTGGTTGGACTAGTTGAATTCTAAATGTATATTATTTTTGATGGATTATAGAAACTCTAATGTTTGCAACAAACTTATTAGTTATCTGATATGTATACATATATAGCTTGAGATATACATAATTCATGGAAGGTTGGCCATGTCATCCCCATTCCTTGTAGTTTTGGGGTGTGACATTTTTGGTATCAGAGCCTAAGTTTTGGTCTTCCTAGGTGGAGATATGGGACGTTGGGAGATTGTGTGATAGGTTTTAATGTGCTAACCTTTTTGATACTAAGGTGTAATCTTATTCTTGAGTCCAGGTGATTATGCGTACCGACTCAGAGACACTTGCCTCGCTTCTTAAAAACAGCAAAGGCAAGCGAGTCGCTACTCCTAATACTAGAGATAAGCCTTAAGCTTCTCGAGGGGCAGCTTTAAGGAGGAGACTAGAGGACCGATTTGATGGGAGTCGTGATTTGGATGAAGCTAGGGAAGAGCCCCAAGAGCCGGTTCCTCCGACTGAGTTCACACAGGCGATGATTCACTGGTATCGTCAAGCGAAAGAATTAAGTGAAGGTGGAGTAGCTGGCTCATGCACCTTCGCCCAATTCAGAAAGGCGGATCCACCTAAGTTTGATGGGAAGTTGGATCCTCTCAAGGCTGATGATTGGATTAGAAACATGGAGGGGTTTTTAGAGCTGAGAATGTTCGTGATGACCAAAAGGTCAACTTTGCCACTCGATGCTTAGAAGGCGAAGCTATTAGCTGGTGGGAAGGAACTAGACCGGCTCTTGGAGATAATGATGCGATCATTTGATGGAAGGATTTCACTGAGGCTTTTAACGCCCAATTCTTTCCAAAATCTTTTCAAGCGAAGATGAGAAGCGACTTTGTCAATATATCTCAAGGTAGCTTAACAGTTATGGAGTATGCGACCCGCTTTAATCGGTTAAGTAAATTTGAGGATGGTTTTACGACCAATGAAAGGCGTAGGTGTGAACACTTTTAGCGTGGGCTCCGACCGGATATTCGTACTATACTCGTACCATTTGAACTAACAACGTACAAATATGTTTTGAATCGAGCAATTAGGGTCGAGCAAGACATTTTGGAGCGTGGCATGCAAGGAGCACCTCAACACAAGAGATTTAAGCCCACCGATTTCCATAACAATCGTACTAGTGATAGCGGAAAGCAAAGAGATTTCAATTGGCAAGATAGGTCACGGAATCAAAGTGGTCAAAGCCCTCATGCTACTTGTGGAAAACTTCATGGCGGTCGTTGTTACCGTAAATTAGGAGCATGTTTTGTTTGCGGGAAAATGGATCACATGGCACATGATTGCCCCACGAAGAGGAATAATCCTACGAATGGTAGGATATGTTATATGTGTGGACAACCGGGACACATCGCACGCAATTGTTCTATGCAGAGGAATGCTCCTTCCATTGGTAGGCCCCAAGGGAACCTACAAAAACAAAATGCAAGTGGGAAAGTTTTTGCGATGACGAAGGAAGATGCGGAGGCGTCTAATGCAGTTGTTGCAGGTAATATTTCTATTACCTCACAACATGCTTATGCGTTATTTGATTCTGGTGCTACGCATTCATTCATTTCAATTGAATTTGCAAAGAAGCTTGATGTGTTACCTGAACCTCTTGAGTATAAATTGCATGTTGATACTCCTACTGGTGATTTCTTAGTTGCTCATCATGTGTTCAAAAGATGTATGCTTCGAATTAATAATGTTGAAATGCCTGTGAATTTAGTAGAGTTAAATATTTGAGACTTTGATGTTATTATAGGGATGGATTGGTTATCTACATATCATGCTACTGTTGACTGTTTTTCAAAGAAAGTGATCTTTAGACTTCTAAATCAACTCGAATTCTCTTTTTCGGGTGGTTGTCAAGACACTTTTCCAATGTTGATCTCAGCTTTACAAGCGAAGAAACTTTTAAGAAAAGGTTGTTATGGTTATTTAGCTTGTGTAAAAGACACAAGTAATGTTATAGGGAAGTTGGAGAATATTCTTGTTGTTAGAGACTTTCCAAATGTGTTTCTTGAAGATTTACCAGGTTTGCCTCCTGATAGAGAAATGGAGTTTTGTATTGAATTGATGCCCGGTTCAACACCAATCTCTAAGGCACCATATCGGATGGCACCCACTGAATTGAAATAATTGAAAACGCAACTGCAAGATCTTTTGGATAAGGGTTTCATCAGACCCAGTGTTTCGCCTTGGGGAGCTCCTGTTCTATTTGTGAAAAAGAAAGATGGTAGTATGCGGCTTTGCATAGATTACCGAGAGCTTAATAAGGTAACGGTTAAAAACAAATATCATTTGCCTCGGATTGATGATTTATTTGATCAACTTCAGGGAGCTAAGATATTCTCCAGGATCGACCTTCGTTCTGGGTATCATCAGTTGAAGATAAAAATAGATGATGTGCCTAAAACTGCTTTCAAAACAAGGTATGGCCATTATGAATTTCTTGTCATGCCTTTTGGATTAACAAATGCGCCCGCTGCCTTCATGGACTTGATGAACAGGGTATTCAAAGAATATCTAGACAAATTTATTGTGGTGTTCATTGATGACATCCTAGTGTATTCAAAGAGTTTAGAGGAACATGAACAACACTTGAGGTTTGTCTTGCAGACTTTGTATGAAAAGAAGTTGTATGCCAAATTTAGTAAGTGTGATTTCTCGCTTGATCATATAGAATTCTTGGGTCGTGTGATCTCGAAGGATGGCATATTAGTGGATCCAAAGAAGGTTGAAGCAGTTGTTAAGTGGAATCGCCCAACTAATGTTACAGAAGTGAGAAGTTTCCTTGGGCTAGCTGGCTACTATAGGCGATTTGTAAAGGGATTCTCAAAGATTGCTGGTCCACTTACCCGTCTAACTTAGAAGAGAGTTAAATTTGAATGGTCAGACCAATGTGAGCGCAGTTTTCAAGAATTAAAGAGACGGCTGGTATCGGCTCCTATTCTAACTTTACCTTCAGGAAGTGGCGGCTTCGTAATCTACTGCGACGCATCCAAAGAAGGTTTGGGTTGTGTTCTTATGCAATATGGCAAAGTTGTTGCCTACGCTTCTAGACAATTGAAATTACATGAGAAGAACTACCCCACTCATGATTTGGAGTTAGCAGTAGTTGTATTTGCCTTGAAGATATGGCGGCACTATTTGTATGGTGAAAAATGTGAAGTCTTTACCGATCACAAGAGTCTAAAGTATATATTTACTCAGAAATAACTAAACATGAGGCAAAGAAGATGGCTAGAGCTTTTGAAGGATTATGACTTGTCCATTAATTACCATCCGGGTAAGGCTAATGTGGTAGCGGATGCTTTGAGTCGTAAATCCTTTGGAAATATGGCAACTTTGCTCACTTCTCAGAAACCCATCCTTGAAGATATGCAGAAATTAGACTTAGAAGCATTGGTACGTCAGCTTGATGCTCAGTGAGCTAACCTTCAAGTACAACCTATGTTGATTGACAGAATTAAGGCTAAACAGAATGAAGATCCACAATTGCAAAAAATTAGAGAAGGTGTGGAAGTTGGAAGACAAGCGGATTTCAGTTTACACGTAGATGGATCCTTGAGGTTTCGTGGTCAACTATGTGTTCCAAGGGACTCAAAGCTGAAAAAGGAGATCCTACAGGAAGCTCACAGCGCTAGATTTTCAATTAATCCCGGAAGCACTAAAATGTATAGAGACTTGAGAGAAAACTTTTGGTGGGTCAACATGAAAAATGATATTGTAAAATTTGTCGATCAATGTCTAGTTTGCCAACAAGTGAAAATTGAACATCAGAAGCCAGGTGGACAATTACAACCTCTAGAAGTACCTAAATGGAAGTGGGAACATGTCACCATGGACTTTGTAGTTGGTCTACCGAGGACGCCAAGTGGTAACAATGCTATATGGGTGATTGTTGACCGATTGACTAAGTCTGCTCACTTTTTGTCATATCAATTTGGCCTTTCAATGAAAGATATGGCAAGGCGATATGTTAATGACATAGTGAAGCTTCATGGAGGTCTAGTAAGCATTGTTTCTGACAGAGATCCCATATTCGTGTACAGCTTTTGGAAGAGTTTGCAAAGAGCATTGGGTACGAAACTCAACTTGAGTACAGCTTTTCATCCACAAACAGACAGACAGTTAGAGAGAACAATCCAAACATTAGAGGATATGTTGAGATCATGCATCATTGACTTTGGTGGTTCTTGGGATGAACATCTACATTTGGCAGAATTTTCTTATAACAACAGCTATCACTCTAGCATTAAAATGGCACCGTTTGAAGCTTTATATGGCCGAAAATGCAGAAGTCCTATTTGTTGGGATGATGTTGGTGAGAAAAGACTAACTGGCCCTGAATTCATTCAACAGTCAGCAGAGAAAGTTAGGCTAATTCTGGAATGTCTCAGGACGGCTCAAAGTCGTCAGAAAAGCTATGCGGATCTTAAAAGACGCAAGTTAGAATTTAGTGTGGGGGATCACATATTCTTAAAAGTTTCTCCTACGAAGGGTGTATTGAGATTTGACACACGTGGGAAGTTAAGTCCAAGGTATGTGGGACCTTTCTTGATCTTAGAGAAAATTGGTGAAGTCGCTTATAAATTGTCTTTACCAGTGGAGCTATCAAGTGTCCATGATGTGTTCCATGTTTCTTTGTTGCGGAAATATGTGCCAAATTCTGAGCATGTGCTAGACTTTACCCCATTAAGATTACAGGAGAATTTGACATATGAGGAGTAGCCTATTCACATTGTTGATAAGAAGGATCAGGTGCTGCGACAGCAAACTATTCCTTATGTGAAGATACAGTGGCAAAACCATACTGAGAGAGAGGCTGCTTGGGAACTTGAGGATGAGGCAAGACGCAAATATCCTTACTTGTTTCATGATTGAAATACATGTAAATTTCGAGGATGAATTTTTTTTTTAGGAGGGTAGAATGTAATATTTGGATGGTGGGGCCCAAAAGAACAAAAAGAAAGATAAGTTGAAAAGTCCAAAAAGTAAAAAGGAAGGGAGGGGAGGGCTCGGTTAAAAAGGACAGCAGGAGCTCCCTCGACCAAAAAAGGAGAGAAAAAGAGAAAGAAGAAGAAGAATAAGAAGAAGAAGAAGAAGAAGAAGAAGAAGAAGAAGAAGAAGAAAGGGGAAAATAAGAAAGGGTTTTTGGCACGTGCATACCATGGATGCCTCTCCAAGCCGGCTTAACTTTATAACGCAACACCTGGATCGCGAGATCGAAGGATCAAATAACACACACGTTATTTGATTTTGAGGCATTCCCAGGTAAGTAGTACTAATGCCATTTTTGGTTTTGTGTAACTCATGTACTAAGGTAAGACTAATCGACATATACTTGTGAGGAAATGAGGATCTATTTGCGAAATATTGATGGATATAATGCTCGGAAATTTTGAGTTATTGTGAGATGATTCGACAAACCTCTCTCGAAGGGTTATGTATGCTGGTTTGGTACAACCGATTTATGTGGTTATGTAATGACTATTGAACCATGATACGAGTTGTGTTGAGGAAATCAAATGTGTGGTAGTAAAGGACTAAGTGCTACACGACAACGAAATTTCGTGTGAGTCACCTCTAGAGCCTTGTAGTCAAGGGCTAAGTGCTACATGGCGACTTGAGTCACATGGGAGTCACCTCTAGAGCCTTGTACTATTGATATGCATAGTAAAGTACTAAGTGCTACATGATAACGTAACTTCGTGGGAGCCACCTCTAGGGCCTTGGAAGAAAAAGAAAGATAAGTTGAAAAGTCAAAAAAAGTAAAAAGGAAGGGAGGGGAGGGCTCGATTAAAAAGGACAGCAGAGAGCTCCCTCGACCAAAAAAGGAGAGAAAAAGAGAAAGAAGAAGAAGAAGAAAGGGCAAAAGAAGAAGGGGTTTTTGGCACGTGCATACCACGGATGCCTCTCCAAGCCGGCTCAACTTTATAACGCAGCACCCGGATCGCGAGATCGAAGGATCAAATAACACACACGTTATTTGATTTTGGGGCATTCCCAGGTGAGTAGTACTAATGTCATATTTGGTTTTGTGTAACTCATGTACTAAGGTAAGATTAACCGACATATACTTGTGAGGAAATGAGGATCTATTTGCGATATATTGATGGATATAATGCTAGGAAATTTTGAGTTACTGTGAGATGATTCGACAAACCTCTCTCGAAGGGTTATGTATGCTGTTTTGGTACAACCGATTTATGTGGTTATGTAATGACTATTGAAACATGATACGAGTTGTGTTGAGAAAATCAAATGTGTGGTAGTAAAGGACTAAGTGCTACACGACAACGAAATTTCGTGGGAGTCACCTCTAGGGCCTTGAGTTTGGATATTGAGTGTGGAATGAACCATTGATATGAGATAGGATGAGTTCATGCCGGTTTTGTTATTATGGATGAATGGAAAATTTGGTTATTTGGTATAGCTAGGTTGAGGTAACATTTAACACATTTTGTTCTTGCAAGTTATCATATTTTGTTTGGCAATAATGAGTCATGCCTTGAGTTTTAAATGTGTAATGCGAAAGTTTGATATGTTGTTATGATATATACTACTCACTGAGCCATGGTTGCTTATTCCATTCATCTTCCATGTTTTCAGGTCCCAGGGTTAGCAACTAATAAGACGAGAGCGCTTTTGGAAAACTTTTGGGAGTTCTATTTTGGGTATGGTTTAAGAAAGTGGTGTATATAATCTTTGCTAGTGGTTGGACTAGTTGAATTCTAAATGTATATTATTTTTGATGGATTATAGAAACTCTAATGTTTGCAACAAACTTATTAGTTATCTGATATGTATACATATATAGCTTGAGATATACATAATTCATGGAAGGTTGGCCATGTCATCCCCATTCCTTGTAGTTTTGGGGTGTGACATAACATGTAAGACTCAATTCCATAACTAGATACTTCAACAATTGGCGGTTCAAGTGAAGGGCTGTTTGCACCCCATTCTGCTTGTGTTTTGTCTATAGGTTGGTTTACCAAAAACGAAAGAAAACAAGATGCTATCTACAACGAATTGAAAATGTAGAGAGCAATAGAAAGTTCAAGATCCACGTAAAGAGCCTAGACTCTTCAACACAAATTTGGCAGAGAATTCCAGATGACCATTAACATTTTATAAACTGGATAGTTGGAAGAACACGAATAGGAGAAAGAAAAAACAATAAAATTCACAAGTCTTGACTATAACAATTTTTTAACTATCTAACCACAAGATCAAGTCTGCAAAGGATGCCATAGCCTCTCCCATAGAATGCCCTGTCTCTATGACGTTGATGTATCCATGTAAAATCTTGGCTCTTATAACAGGATCCAAAATACCATGTCAAATTGTCGTGTCGTGATAAGCATAATAAAATCCACAATGAACCTAAGCAAAGATTAATTAAGACTGTAATTCAATCCAAATTACAAGCATTTACAACTTGCAAAAGGCTAATCATCTCTAGAACTCACCATGGCACACGCATGCTAGGGTAATTTATGTCGAGTTTCCCATTAGAGATCTTCAACCCAATTCTATATGATGTAAACATAAATAGTAGTAGCCACAGCATTATGGTCAATGGCAACTCCAACAAATGCCTAAAAATAATATATATAGACACACACACACATATACATATATATATATATATATATATAATACATATATATATAATTTAGAAATAGAGACAAGCAAGTAGATGCAATCCAAACACAAAGGCATCCCAAGCATCGCAAATTGTTAGGTGACTACGGCACGAATTATATAATTGCAAAGCAGTGCTAAACATGAACCATTAGTCCAATGACTCCAAACCCCATCTTTCAGATCAAAATGCATTAATAACCAGTTCATAAGCCACTAAAAGGAAGCAGCATATATGCCACAAAATGCCATCTCAAGAATTGGCCATTTAATGCTGAGATCCATTCGTTAGGCAACCTTAGCAACTATGTTATATCAAAACGTATTAAATTACCTTGGTCTTTGCATGACACGTAGGACAAGTCCAACTAATAAGTTCTGGCAAATCTGACATGTAAACCTCAAAATAAAAAGCTTTGCATCTAATTACAATTTTGTAGCTTTGCAACAAGCTATAGGTAAGTACGAAAATCTTTATAAAGAACACTTACAGCAGATGCATACTCCACCAGCATCGTTGCAAGAGTGTGATTGTAAACAGCTATATGAGCTTTGTAGCTCACTCTAAGTTCTGCATTTACCAGTTAAGAAAATTTCAAATTGAAAATGCAATCACAAGTTCATCCAATAACAAGCAATAGAGCAAGTTTCATAGCAAGCTCTTTCAACAAATTAAGTGAGAGGAACACTTCAAGGAAACATCAACTCAAAATACTATTTCGGTATATTTCTACTATCCTTCATGAACTTAAAGAGCTATTTATTCAAAGCAATGCGATGAAAGGGGAATAAGTAAACAACATGAGGCTCCTCTTTCACATGAAGCTACTCCACTGAAACCTACAAGCTACAATCCATTACTTGACTGGAGAAAAGCTGAATAGCTAATAGCCAATCACTGTGAGATACTCGACAAATTTTTTATCTTCTAAGTAGAAACAGAAAGGTGAGATCTGTGTCGAACAAAATATATGGATATTCGATCAATCTGACCATATTGAAAAGAAACCACGATGCAAGGGAAGGGCCATGACCCATGGGCATGATGTGAAAATTAGCTCAGAACAATTTCCAGCAAGAAACCAGCAAACAAAAATGACATTTTAAATCATCCAATCGTTCGGACAAGATGTTACATTTGCTATTAATACTTTGAGTAAAGGTTTAATCTAAAGTTCATGCAACCTATGATCCTATCGTAGGTGACGTGAATGTCTGTATGATCCAAGTTGAAGACAAAGCTTGACCCTAAAAAATCACGACTTTTCATGAAGAAGAGAGTTAATGGGACATGACTTTGGGATGGGTACCATTTCTGGTACCAGTTCCATAACAAGTGCCTAGAAACTCTGGACCACAATGTCCAATAAAGCTGAGACAAAAGGTATAAGTTAGACATTTCGGAATTGGCTCTGGCCTACAACATATCCGGCCCATATTCCGACTGAGAAGGAGCTGCTTCTTTTGGTTAGAGAGAGACAAATAGAAACAGTGTACAGAACACAGATTTAGGAACAATATATTTTAGTTTAAAATGCATTAGCACTTAAAGACTACATGACAAAATTTTAGCTTCAAGTGCTTGCAAAAGTTACATATACAGACCATAAACATATCAATAATCCCATAAAGTTTCCCGCGAATAATCTTTGTAATGATTAGTTGGAAGTCTTTATCCACTAGATTTAGCTATTCAACCAACTTGGAGCTCCATCGCTTAATAGGTAAGACTTAATTCACACACCTAGATACTTCAACAATTGCTAGTTCGAGTAAAGGGCTATTTGCGCCCCCATTCTGCTTGTGTTTTGTCTGTGGGTTGATTTACCAAAAAAGAAAAAGAAACAAGATGCTAACCAACTGTAAATATAAATATGAAACCATAGAAATTTCAAGATATGTAGAGTTTAGACTCTTCAAGGCAAATTGGCAAAGAATTCCTAGTAACTCTTGACAGACCAAAACCGAATAAATGGAAGAATACAATAGAGAAAAACCAATATCCTAACCATAATCTTTTAATTATCTTACCACAATATCAAGTCCGCAATAGGATGCCATAGGCCCTCCCATGGAATGCCTTGTCACCATGACGTTGATGTCTCCATATAAATCCTTGGCCCTCTTAACAACATCCAAAGTACCAGGTCGCACTGTTGTATTGTGATAAGCATAATAAATTTACAACGGAACTCCCAATTCTCTAGCAAATATAGCCCTTTTGATCAAAACTAAGCAAAGACAATAGAATAAGACTGTAACTCATTCCAAATCAAAAGTATCCACAACTTGCTAGAGGCTTATCATCTCTAAAACTCACCATGGCACCAAGGACGCCGGGGTAGTTTATGTCAACCTGTTTCCAGCAGAGATCTTCAACCCAATTCTATATACTGTAGAAATAAATATAAGTCATCACTAACAGAAAAGCTCAAACAACTTTTCCAAGAACATAATTAGTGAAGTATGTGATCTACTCATGACTTCATCTAAAATTAAAAGCACATAACTTTCATGTCTCCATGGAAATGATTTGCTATTTCCCCTTCTTATAGACAATGGACCCATGTGCTTTGTGTATGTATTCCCCGTAGGCTACTCTTCTTAGCTTAAATTTTCAGCAAATCCTTTGCATGTCAAATGTGAGAGGAAGGATCGCTAAAGTTAATATGCATGCCTTTGTAAACCGTAGCATTATGGTCCTGGCCTCTCCAATATATGCCTACGAGATAATTACAATTACATATATTATATATGATATAATTAGAAATAAAGACAAACAATTAGATGCAATTTGAACATAGAGGCATCACAAGCATTGCAAATTGGTAGGCCACTACAATGTGAATTATATACCTATAAGCAATGCTAGATGCCAACATGACTTTCGAACCCCAGCTTTAAGATAAAAGGGCATTAATAACCAATCAACAGCTAAAAAGAGAAGGCAGCATATGTCCACAAAATCTCATATTAAGAATTGGCCATTTAATACTGTACTAAGGACCATTCATTACACAAACTTAGCAAAAATGTCATATTAAAATGTAGTCAAATTACCTTGTTCTCTCCATCATAACTAGGGCATATCCAACTAAAAAGTTCTATTGAATCTGACATGTAAACCTGCAAAATAAAAAGCTTTGCATATAGTTACAATGTTACCATATTGAAATGGTGAAATCTGAAGGGTAAAAATAAAAAAGCTCTAGGTAAATATGAAACTCTTTAAAAAGAACACTTACAATAGATGCATACTCCATCGTCATTGTCGCAAGGGTGTGATTGTACACAGGTTAATGAGCCTTGGACCTCACTCTAATTTCTGCATTCACCAGTTGAGAAAATTTCAGATTGAAAATGCAGTCGCAAGTTCATTCAATTACAAGCAATGAAGCAAGTTTCACATGTCTCTAGCAAGCTAATTCAACAAATCAAGTGAGAGGAACACTTTAAGGAAATATCAACTCAAAACAATATTTCAATATATATCTACCGTCCATCTTTGTGAACTTAAAGAACTACATATTTAATGCACTGCATCGAACAAGGAATAAGTAAACAACATAAGGCTCCTCTTTCTCATAAAGCTACTCCACTGAAACCTAAAAGCTACAGTCCATGACTCAATTGGAGAAAAGTTGAATAATCGATAATCAATCTTTGTGAGGCACTTCAAATTATATCCCCAATATAGAAAGAGTGGGGTATCAAACAAATATAAGGAAATTCGATCAATCTAACCCTACTCCATTGGTAGCATCAATCCAAACTTGATAATCAAGAGCTTAACAAAACCAACCAAATACAACACAACACGATCAGTCATATGCTCTGGAAACATCCAAATCTACACCTGAGGGATCATTCAGCTATACTCAATCAGGCACTACAGCTCAAAATCGATGTACTCAATACTAGAGCCTATCTATACGAACCTCATCACAATCCAAACTCCCAATCCGAATCAAGTCAGAGGATCACAACCGTAACTGATTACATGAACAGGAATTGCAATGAAGCATTTTTAGAACCATCACGCTCAACCACGACTAGTTCCGCTCCACATTATTCTACAAGAGGTATGGATCGAACAGTGTCGTCAAGAAAAAAAAAACGACATTGTGTGACAAAAGAAGTTCCAATCTTTGCAACCTTTCCATATACGCAAAACAATCACACACGATCATATGGCGCGATCGCCCGATGAGATAGAGAGATCGATTGCGGTCCTTGTCTGTATTCCTCGAATTTAAACATTGAATCCTGATCTTCACAGCGTTCATGGACTCTATAGCGATTTTCGCAATGGATGGCGATCGAAAGCTGTGGCGACTTCGGGGGAAAGGAAGGAGAGGACAATGGATTTGCCAATTTTCCTAATTTGCCCTTGGGTGCTTGCTCTGTTGGTGGGCATATTCTGTCACACCCTGATTCATAAGAAAAAGGGACATGACACGGCCATCCTTTTTACCAAAGGACGCAGCCTCAACGTAACCAAAAATTCAACCCGATATCAACATATATACATCTATATATATATATATTTGACAAAAAGGGGCACTTGGTTACAATATCAGAGTATATCTATAATCCACAAACATTAAAACATAAACCTTTTACAAAGACTAACTTAAAAACTTATGAACTATGCATAAGCCATACCCAAAATTTCCACCAAAAAAGTCCTCCCCGAACGAACGCTCACGCCTATTCGTGATTCGCTGAAGAACTTGAAAAACAAGTAGATGAGAGGAGTGAGCTACCACGGCTCAGTGAGTAACACATTTCTTCTAAGCGGATCGAGAAATCACTATGCACATTTTAAAACACAAACATAACTCACTTTATCATAATACCAAATCATAATTCAAATATCGAAAGCACCAATGGTCGAGTCCATTAGTCAATCTCGTAAAACATGCATCAATGGTCTATTCCATTGATTAATCTCATCAACTCACATCGATGGTCCATTCCATCGACCAAACTCAAATCACATGTTAATGGTCCACTCCATTGACCAATTCATGCTCAAATGTCTAGCCATGGTCACGCGTAACGCCCGTGACAAGACGACCAAGATCCCCCCCTTGGCAAGGTCTCCACATATTATTAGCTGGTGGCTCGGCCCACAAGGATATCCTAGAATAGTATGCGCATACCCACACCCCTCAGGGTCCACAGAGACATTAAGCACCAGCCACCAATTACAATATCCAGTAATCCAACATCAGAAAGAGAATCATACCACAACTCCAAATTTGATATATATAAATATCAAAACATTTTCTACAACATTTCAAGATTCTTTCACAAATATTTTCACAAATCCCTTTTTCACACAATCATTCAAATCAACGTCAAAATATAATTCCTTTCGAACAACAAAAATGTCAATAATAGCTCGATCCTGTTTTATGCAACAAAACATGCTTTTTATCAACTCATAGAGTATTTAATCCACAATGTTTCTCAAAACATGAGTTTAAAATACAAAGAAGAAATAGTGTCACTCACCGAGAAAAGCCAAAAATCAACTACGACGCTCACACGAACAAACGCATTCGGATTCCTAACAATTAACGGAAAAATATTAAAAAGCCGAGTAAAAATGATATTCTTATAACGACTTGTCTATACTAGTCCTATTAGTCGATAAATGACACCTACGCGTCCCAAAAGTTCACAATTTAGCATAAACCCATCATTTTCAGCTAGGCGTGGCCCATGCGCCAACTTCGTCACGTCATAACTTCCTTCACAAAATTCCGTTTCAAGCCGTCTTATAGTCTTTAGAAAGCTCTCTTAATATACAACAACAACCCCAACTCAGCCGCCCCAAAACAGTACTGGAAATAACAAAAAAAGAGACTCGAAGCCACTGTTCGCTACAGTACCAGATTGCGCCTTCAACTTAAAAATTCCGTTCCGAACAAACCGCAAGCTCAAATCACGATCTGAAAGATGCTATAGCTTCACAACATCCCAAAGTACCATTTCTAAAAAATTTACTGCTTAACGACTCAAAAATTGGGCTTCGCCACACAAATACCCATGAAATCCGAATTTCGAGCCCTAATTGCGGCAATTGCTTCAAGCAAGTGATTAAAGGCTTCAATTTCTTACCGGCCTTACAAAACACACTTGAGTCGGCTTGATGAGGCGTCCGGGTCACGAGCGCGCCAAAATTTTTCCTTTTTTCCCTTTTTCCTTTCTCTTCTTTCTCTCTTCTCCCCTGTTTTGCGTTTCCCCTGCTTCTGCCGATATTCTCCTCTTTCTCTCCCTCTTTCTCTCTTTTTAAAGCCCAGCCGAAGCTTCTTCCACTTTCCTTCAGCCTTCCTCTTTTGACTTTTCAACCTTTTCTTTTTCTCTTCTTTTATTTTCTTTTCTTGCTTTAAAGCCCATATATTACATATTTGGTGTCGCGTCCGGTGATTTTGTCGTTTCCGTGAGGGCAATGAAGGAAGTTTAGGTAAAATGAGGCGCGCTCTCGGACAAATTTGCCTTCTCCTTGTCTCTCCTCTTTTGGCGCTTCCTTCAATGTCTTTCACCTAAGAACTTTGACTCGCCTTGGTTAAATTAGTAGGTCCAAACTAGAATTACAAAAAACACACGAAAAATAGAGTTAATATTACTTATCTATTTAGAGTTAATATACACGAAAATCTCAAGTTTCTTCAGTAGAATGTTTTCAGTTCCAAGTTCAAATCAATCTAATCACTCAAATTATTCAAGCTTTTTTTTGTCAATGTTATTCAAACTTAAAAAGAATGTGATATGACATGTCTAACGAGCGAATTGAACTTGATTGTGGATTGTGGAACCCACTTTTCTTGACTTGAGAGAGAGTTTGAGAATGTGACTTATCATGACATAGAATATTCTTCAAAATTTATATGGAAGTGGATTCAATATTTTTTTAGATAAGCAAAAATACGATAGTTTGAGCTGAGTCATTTTATCTAAAATTTACAAAATATTTATAGTGCGAATATAATCGGACAGATCACTATCTTATAAAATGACGCTATCATCATCTCATAATTGCTCAATTAATATATGAGTTGTGCAATCATCAGGATTGAATACTTTAATAATCTTTACGAGAAAAAAAGTCATTGGACTTTTTTTCATCGGTTGTGTTCACAGTACAAAGAGTTTGTAACGTTGTCGTCACGACCTATTTTTTTCCGTCCGGGGGAAAAGGAAGAGGGTTTAGGGGTATTTGCCTAAAGGGATGGACCAATGGCCCTAGATTAGGCGCGAGCTCTCCCAAGCCCATACCTCGCGCGATGTTGGATTCGTTTTTTAGTTCTTAACAACCTATGTAATTCTAGGAGTCGCCACTAGCTTATTGGGATCGGCTTGAAACCAATCGAGATACGGGAGTGGTGTCTCGATTCCTACGCAACCAGAGATTTCTAGGAACGGGGATTTGTTTACGCCAATGTTTCTATTAGCGCCCTTGCGGTACCACTAACTTGGAAAGTTATTTATCTAAATGGCCACACATTCTTGATTACCAATTATAATATTTATGAAACCACTAAGTGTCCATGCAAATGTTTTTGAAGTTTTTTTTTTTAATGTCTAGACTAATCCTAACATAATTTAGAAGAGAAATTTACACTCAAACTAATGAAAAGCGGCGCGTAAGTACACATCCAAAAAATTGAAATGACTTGAAAATAAACGCGGAAAAGGTAAACCCGATACAAGTCGAGCAAATAATATTACATGGCCTTGTTATCACGCCCCGGGACAAGACCCCCATGAGCAAAATGAGAATTCAAATATGCATGAAATTACTCTATATTGATGAAATTACTTTAAATAGTTTTAATCTACGCAAAATGGATTATTTACAAAAATGGTTGTAAAATGCCAAAATAGCATTAAATTAGGAAAATGACATTTTAAAATTAGGAAAATTTCATATATGTCATTTATATCCTAATTTGATGCTATCTAACATTTTTTGATATTTTTGAAAATTTCATATTTTTTTATAATTATTTTAAAAAAATTAATAATAATTCCTCAAACCGATCTATGCTAACATGGAGTAACACAGCACATGAATATCACAATAATCAAGCTCAAATCGACCGTTTCAAGATCGAAGCTTAGTTTGGGCATTTTGTCGAACGCTTGGTGTGCATTAAACTAGCCCCAATAGCCTCCTCGAGCCATGTTTGCGGCCTTTAATCTCAATGCATGAGCAATATTATGTGGAACTAAAACATCAAGGTTAAACTACCACATGCAAGGAGTAAGATTAGATAGAAATCACAGCTTAAAGCACACGAAAACCAAGCTGGAATCGTCATCAAATATGCAGGTTTGATTTGATTTTGCAAATCTGGGTTTGAACCCAGGTCAAGCAAACAGGTTGAATGCCCATATTCAAGCCCCGACACCCATCACATACGAGATCTAAGGGAAACATTACTTGATCCAAATGAAAGTAGGTAACATGAGCTTTCGAATGCAACAAACATCCTAAAAAATGACCAACCGAACACATCAAAACAACCTCTTCAAAAAGCACACATGCAAAACTCTTGAAGAGATTTCAACACTTAATTCTAGCCTCAAAATCAGTTTCTTGGACTAGTTTTCCTCTTAATTTTTCACTATTAAAACATGTTCAAACTCGAACAAAAATACATCTAGGATACTTACCTTGCTTCATAGTATCTTTTGCAAGTGGTTCTTGGCCAAGGAAACCAAGAAATTGTCCTTTGGAAGCATGTGGAAGTTGGCTTCTTCAACTGGAAATGAGATATGCACAAAAGAAGAACTGACAACGAAGGTTTTCGTTGACCTCTAAAATTAGACTTCAAGACGTCTTTTGTTGAAAATATTAACACCAATCCAAACCATATGTATTCTAGTTTGAGTTTGAACTCATGGTTTTCCTCATTTGTCTCTCAACTTTCTCAAAAACACTCGCTTTCTCTCACTCGTGACCAACCGGGCTCAACACTTAGAAAAATTTTCAGACTTTCTTTGGCCCGCCAGGAGGGCACTGTTTCGGGGGGCTTTAGGAGGCCTTCCCGATCTCTATTGTGGACTTGCGACCTATGGATGGAAAGATATTTGAGTGAAGTTTCACTCTCTAGTTTAAGGTTTTGGCTAATTTTGGCTGCAAGTTTGCGAAAATTTCCCTTTTCTCTCTGGAGGTTGATTTGGAATTTCTGGGTTTGCTTTTTTGGAGTTGCTTCTGAAGGTGTGATTGGGGAACGATTCCGAGCTCTCCTCCTCTCTCTGTCACCCCCTCTCTCTCATCCCGAAAAGAACTCCTTTCGTAGATCTTATCCCCTGAATTCATCAATCTCTTGGTCGGCTTTTTGTCCACCTACCAAGCCTGCCAACTAAGCTATCCACCCACTTTCTGACTTAACCAGAATTTTCAAATCTTGCAGATGTTGAGTGTGCCGATTTTGTTGCGACTTTCCCGTGCTTGCAGCAGCTTATCCCTGGCAAATTTCTGTCCACTTGCACTACTCATTACGGTCTTCCATCACGTGCAAAGATTAGGCCGGTTGGACAGCTAAGGAGGATTTGGTGGGGCCACCAAATTGCTTACTTAGTAGCTCCTACTTAAGACAAACTCGTGGACTGAGTTTTGGCTACTAATTTGAGTGCTTCAATCCACTAATTTGGCTGCGTTTTTTTATCAATTAGCAAGTTCAAGTATAGTAGTTTAAGATCTCGACCAAATTTTGCAATTGTGCCCACCCAATTTTGCAAAAAAGTCCCTCAAAGTTTGCCATTTTCTTATATGAAAATACCCAATTCAATACAAATGTGGTATTTTTAGCTCGATTTGATTGATTCGATTTGGCTCAAATTCAATTTCAACTTAATTGGTGACCAAGATGATGATTTAAGGGCTTGGGCGCAAATTTTGCAAAATTTGCAAATTAGTCCCTCAACTTGCCATTTGAATTCCAATCGACCTCCTAGGCTTGGCTAATCACATTTAGATCATTGGCCACAACTTGCACTTTTTTTTTTCGATTTCTTTTTTTTTTCATTTTTAAATATTATATTTATTTAATAGGAAAAACATCTTTCCTTTAAAAAACTATATTAAACACCTAGAAAATCTATATGCGGGAATTTGACATGAAATATTTTTGGACAAAAATTTAGGTGTCAAAAATGCATGGTTTAAGGCTAACTAACCGTGTGGTTTAAGGTATGAACCTTGTGGTTTAAGATAGTTTCAAATTGCAAGGTTTAAGGATAACAAGATAACCAATAATTTTGAAAATGCATGGTTTAAGGCTAACTCATGAACCCTTTCAAATTGCAAGGTTTAAGGATAACCAAGAACCTTTTGAAAATGCATGGTTTAAGGCTAACCCATGAACCTTTAGAATTGCAAGGTTTAAGGATAACCAAGAACCTTTTGAAAATGCATGGTTTAAGGCTAACCCATGAACCCTTTGAAATTGCAAGGTTTAAGGATAACCAAGAACCTTTTGAAAATGCATGGTTTAAGGCTAACCCATGAACCCTTTGAGATTGCAAGGTTTAAGGATAAACAAGAACCTTTTGAAAATACATGGTTTAAGGCTAACCCATGAACCTTTCAAATTGCAAGGTTTAAGGATAACCAGAACCTTTTGAAAATGCATGGTTTAAGGCTAACCCATGAACCCTTTGAAATTGCAAGGTTTAAGGATAACCAAGAACCTTTTGAAAATGCATGGTTTAAGGATAACTCATAAACCCTTTGAAATTGCAAGGTTTAAGGATAACCAAGAACCTTTTGAAAATGCATGGTTTAAGGACAACCCATGAACCTTTAAAATTACAAGGTTTAAGGACAACCAAGAACCTTTTAAAATGCATGGTTTAAGGCTAACCCATGAACCCTTTGAAATTGCAAGGTTTAAGGATAACCAAGAACCTTTTGAAAATGCATGGTTTAAGGCTAACCCATGAACCCTTTGAAATTGCAAGGTTTAAGGATAACCAAGAACCTTTTGAAAATGCATGGTTTAAGGCTAACCCATGAACCCTTTGAAATTGCAAGGTTTAAGGATAACCAAGAACCTTTTGAAAAATGCATGGTTTAAGGCTAACCCATGAACCCTTTGAAATTGCAAGGTTTAAGGATAACCAAGAACCTTTTGAAAATACATGGTTTAAGGCTAACCCATGAACCCTTTCAAATTGCAAGGTTTAAGGATAACCACGAACCTTTTGAAAATGCATCGTTTAAGGCTAACCCATGAACCCTTTGAAATTGCAAGGTTTAAGGATAACCAAGAACCTTTTCAAAATACATGGTTTAAGGTTAACTCCTAAACCCTTTGAAATTGCAAGGTTTAAGAATAACCAAGAACCTATTGAAAATGCGTGGTTTAAGGACAACCCATCAACCTTTAAAATTACAAGGTTTAAGAACAACCGAGAACCTTTTAAAAATACATGGTTTAAGGCTAACCCATGAACCCTTTCAAATTGCAAGGTTTAAGGATAACCACGAACCTTTTGAAAATGCATGGTTTAAGGCTAACCCATGAACCCTTTGAAATTGCAAGGTTTAAGGATAACCAAGAACCTTTTGAAAATGCATGGTTTAAGGATAACCCATAAACCCTTTGAAATTGCAAGGTTTAAGGATAACCAAGAACCTTTTGAAAATGCATGGTTTAAGGCTAACCCATGAACCTTTAAATTACAAGGTTTAAGGATAACCAAGAACCTTTTAAAAATGCATGGTTTAAGGCTAACCCATGAACCCTTTGAAATTGCAAGGTTTAAGGATAACCAAGAACCTTTTGAAAATGCATGGTTTAAGGCTAACCCATGAACCCTTTGAAATTGCAAGGTTTAAGGATAACCAAGAACCTTTTGAAAATGCATGGTTTAAGGCTAACCCATGAACCCTTTGAAATTGCAAGGTTTAAGGATAACCAAGAACCTTTTGAAAATGCATGGTTTAAGGCTAACCCATGAACCCTTTGAAATTGCAAGGTTTAAGGATAACCAAGAACCTTTTGAAAATGCATGGTTTAAGGCTAACCCATGAACCCTTTGAAATTGCAAGGTTTAAGGATAACCAAGAACCTTTTGAAAATGCATGGTTTAAGGCTAACCCATGAACCCTTTGAAATTGCAAGGTTTAAGGATAACCAAGAACCTTTTGAAAATGCATGGTTTAAGGCTAACCCATGAACCCTTTGAAATTGCAAGGTTTAAGGATAACCAAGAACCTTTTGAAAATGCATGGTTTAAGGCTAACCCATGAACCCTTTGAAATTGCAAGGTTTAAGGATAACCAAGAACCTTTTGAAAATGCATGGTTTAAGGCTAACCCATGAACCCTTTGAAATTGCAAGGTTTAAGGATAACCAAGAACCTTTTGAAAATGCATGGTTTAAGGCTAACCCATGAACCCTTTGAAATTGCAAGGTTTAAGGATAACCAAGAACCTTTTGAAAATGCATGGTTTAAGGCTAACCCATGAACCCTTTGAAATTGCAAGGTTTAAGGATAACCAAGAACCTTTTGAAAATGCATGGTTTAAGGCTAACCCATGAACCTTTGAAATTACAAGGTTTAAGGATAACCAA
This sequence comes from Eucalyptus victrix, assembly GCA_016097545.1. Taxonomy (NCBI): domain Eukaryota; kingdom Viridiplantae; phylum Streptophyta; class Magnoliopsida; order Myrtales; family Myrtaceae; genus Eucalyptus; species Eucalyptus victrix. The sequence goes on from CM027842.1 coordinate 54,478,752, forward strand.
GAACCTTTTGAAAATACATGGTTTAAGGCTAACCCATGAACCCTTTCAAATTGCAAGGTTTAAGGATAACCACGAACCTTTTGAAAATGCATGGTTTAAGGCTAACCCATGAACCCTTTGAAATTGCAAGGTTTAAGGATAACCAAGAACCTTTTGAAAATGCATGGTTTAAGGATAACTCATAAACCCTTTGAAATTGCAAGGTTTAAGGATAACCAAGAACCTTTTGAAAATGCATGGTTTAAGGCCAACCCATGAACCTTTAGAATTACAAGGTTTAAGGATAACCAAGAACCTTTTAAAAATGCATGGTTTAAGGCTAACCCATGAACCCTTTGAAATTGCAAGGTTTAAGGATAACCAAGAACCTTTTGAAAATGCATGGTTTAAGGCTAACCCATGAACCCTTTGAAATTGCAAGGTTTAAGGATAACCAAGAACCTTTTGAAAATGCATGGTTTAAGGCTAACCCATGAACCCTTTGAAATTGCAAGGTTTAAGGATAACCAAGAACCTTTTGAAAATGCATGGTTTAAGGCTAACCCATGAACCCTTTGAAATTGCAAGGTTTAAGGATAACCAAGAACCTTTGAAAATGCATGGTTTAAGGCTAACCCATGAACCCTTTGAAATTGCAAGGTTTAAGGATAACCAAGAACCTTTTGAAAATGCATGGTTTAAGGCTAACCCATGAACCCTTTGAAATTGCAAGGTTTAAGGATAACCAAGAACCTTTTGAAAATGCATGGTTTAAGGCTAACCCATGAACCCTTTGAAATTGCAAGGTTTAAGGATAACCAAGAACCTTTTGAAAATGCATGGTTTAAGGCTAACCCATGAACCCTTTGAAATTGCAAGGTTTAAGGATAACCAAGAACCTTTTGAAAATGCATGGTTTAAGGCTAACCCATGAACCCTTTGAAATTGCAAGGTTTAAGGATAACCAAGAACCTTTTAAAAATACATGGTTTGAGGCTAACTCATGAACTCTTTGAAATTGCAAGGTTTAAGGATAACCAGAACCTTTTGAAAATGCATGGTTTTAGGCTAACCCATGAACCCTTTGAAATTGCAAGGTTTAAGGATAACCAAGAACCTTTTGAAAATGCATGGTTTAAGGATAACTCATAAAACCTTTGAAATTGCAAGGTTTAAGGATAACCAAGAACCTTTTGAAAATGCATGGTTTAAGGCTAACCCATGAACCTTTGAAATTGCAAGGTTTAAGGATAACCAAGAACCTTTTGAAAATGCATGGTTTAAGGCTAACCCATGAACCCTTTGAAATTGCAAGGTTTAAGGATAACCAAGAACCTTTTGAAAATGCATGGTTTAAGGATAACTCATAAACCCTTTGAAATTGCAAGGTTTAAGGATAACCAAGAACCATTTGAAAATGCATGGTTTAAGGCCAACCCATGAACCTTTAGAATTACATGGTTTAAAGACAACCAAGAACCTTTTAAAAATGCAAGGTTTAAGGCTAACCCATGAACCCTTTGAAATTGCAAGGTTTAAGGATAACCAAGAACCTTTTGAAAATGCATGGTTTAAGGCTAACCCATGAACCCTTTGAAATTGCAAGGTTTAAGGATAACCAAGAACCTTTTGAAAATGCATGGTTTAAGGCTAACCCATGAACCCTTTGAAATTGTAAGGTTTAAGGATAACCAAGAACCTTTTGAAAATGCATGGTTTAAGGCTAACCCATGAACCCTTTGAAATTGCAAGGTTTAAGGATAACCAAGAACCTTTTGAAAATGCATGGTTTAAGGCTAACCCATGAACCCTTTGAAATTGCAAGGTTTAAGGATAACCAAGAACCTTTTGAAAATGCATGGTTTAAGGCTAACCCATGAACCTTTGAAATTGCAAGGTTTAAGGATAACCAAGAACCTTTTGAAAATGCATGGTTTAAGGCTAACCCATGAACCCTTTGAAATTGCAAGGTTTAAGGATAACCAAGAACCTTTTGAAAATGCATGGTTTAAGGATAACTCATAAACCCTTTGAAATTGCAAGGTTTAAGGATAACCAAGAACCTTTTGAAAATGCATGGTTTAAGGCTAACCCATGAACCCTTTGAAATTGCAAGGTTTAAGGATAACCAAGAACCTTTTGAAAATGCATGGTTTAAGGCTAACCCATGAACCCTTTGAAATTGCAAGGTTTAAGGATAACCAAGAACCTTTTGAAAATGCATGGTTTAAGGCTAACCCATGAACCCTTTGAAATTGCAAGGTTTAAGGATAACCAAGAACCTTTTGAAAATGCATGGTTTAAGGCTAACCCATGAACCTTTGAAATTGCAAGGTTTAAGGATAACCAAGAACCTTTTAAAAATGCATGGTTTAAGGCTAACCCATGAACCCTTTGAAATTGCAAGGTTTAAGGATAACCAAGAACCTTTTGAAAATGCATGGTTTAAAGCTAACCCATGAACCCTTTGAAATTGCAAGGTTTAAGGATAACCAAGAACCTTTTGAAAATGCATGGTTTAAGGCTAACCCATGAACCCTTTGAAATTGCAAGGTTTAAGGATAACCAAGAACCTTTTGAAAATGCATGGTTTAAGGCTAACCCATGAACCGTTAGAATTACAAGGTTTAAGGATAACCAAGAACCTTTTGAAAATGCATGGTTTAAGGCTAACCCATGAACCCTTTGAAATTGCAAGGTTTAAGGATAACCAAGAACCTTTTGAAAATGCATGGTTTAAGGCTAACCCATGAACCCTTTTGAAATTGCAAGGTTTAAGGATAACCAAGAACCTTTTGAAAATGCATGGTTTAAGGCTAACCCATGAACCCTTTCAAATTGCAAGGTTTAAGGATAACCAAGAACCTTTTGAAAATGCATGGTTTAAGGCTAACCCATGAACCCTTTGAAATTGCAAGGTTTAAGGATAACCAAGAACCTTTTGAAAATGCATGGTTTAAGGATAACTCATAAACCCTTTGAAATTGCAAGGTTTAAGGATAACCAAGAACCTTTTGAAAATGCATGGTTTAAGGCCAACCCATGAACCTTTAGAATTACAAGGTTTAAGGACAACCAAGAACCTTTTAAAAATACATGGTTTAAGGCTAACCCATGAACCCTTTCAAATTGCAAGGTTTAAGGATAACCAAGAACCTTTTGAAAATGCATGGTTTAAGGCTAACCCATGAACCCTTTGAAATTGCAAGGTTTAAGGATAACCAAGAACCTTTTGAAAATGCATGGTTTAAGGCTAACCCATGAACCCTTTGAAATTGCAAGGTTTAAGGATAACCAAGAACCTTTTGAAAATGCATGGTTTAAGGCTAACCCATGAACCCTTTGAAATTGCAAGGTTTAAGGATAACCAAGAACCTTTTGAAAATGCATGGTTTAAGGCTAACCCATGAACCCTTTGAAATTGCAAGGTTTAAGGATAACCAAGAACCTTTGAAAATGCATGGTTTAAGGCTAACCCATGAACCCTTTGAAATTGCAAGGTTTAAGGATAACCAAGAACCTTTTGAAAATGCATGGTTTAAGGCTAACCCATGAACCCTTTGAAATTGCAAGGTTTAAGGATAACCAAGAACCTTTTGAAAATGCATGGTTTAAGGCTAACCCATGAACCCTTTGAAATTGCAAGGTTTAAGGATAACCAAGAACCTTTTGAAAATGCATGGTTTAAGGCTAACCCATGAACCCTTTGAAATTGCAAGGTTTAAGGATAACCAAGAACCTTTTGAAAATGCATGGTTTAAGGCTAACCCATGAACCTTTAGAATTGCAAGGTTTAAGGATAACCAAGAACCTTTTGAAAATGCATGGTTTAAGGCTAACCCATGAACCCTTTGAAATTGCAAGGTTTAAGGATAACCAAGAACCTTTTGAAAATGCATGGTTTAAGGCTAACCCATGAACCCTTTGAAATTGCAAGGTTTAAGGATAACCAAGAACCTTTTGAAAATGCATGGTTTAAGGCTAACCCATGAACCCTTTGAAATTGCAAGGTTTAAGGATAACCAAGAACCTTTTGAAAATGCATGGTTTAAGGCTAACCCATGAACCCTTTGAAATTGCAAGGTTTAAGGATAACCAAGAACCTTTTGAAAATGCATGGTTTAAGGCTAACCCATGAACCCTTTGAAATTGCAAGGTTTAAGGATAACCAAGAACCTTTTGAAAATGCATGGTTTAAGGCTAACCCATGAACCCTTTGAAATTGCAAGGTTTAAGGATAACCAAGAACCTTTTGAAAATGCATGGTTTAAGGCTAACCCATGAACCCTTTGAAATTGCAAGGTTTAAGGATAACCAAGAACCTTTTGAAAATGCATGGTTTAAGGATAACCCATAAACCCTTTGAAATTGCAAGGTTTAAGGATAACCAAGAACCTTTTGAAAATGCATGGTTTAAGGCCAACCCATGAACCTTTAGAAATTCCAAGGTTTAAGGATAACCAAGAACTTTTGAAAATGCATGGTTTAAGGCTAACCCATGAACCCTTTGAAATTGCAAGGTTTAAGGATAACCAAGAACCTTTTGAAAATGCATGGTTTAAGGCTAACCCATGAACCCTTTGAAATTGCAAGGTTTAAGGATAACCAAGAACCTTTTGAAAATGCATGGTTTAAGGCTAACCCATGAACCCTTTGAAATTGCAAGGTTTAAGGATAACCAAGAACCTTTTGAAAATGCATGGTTTAAGGCTAACCCATGAACCCTTTGAAATTGCAAGGTTTAAGGATAACCAAGAACCTTTTGAAAATGCATGGTTTAAGGCTAACCCATGAAACCTTTGAAATTGCAAGGTTTAAGGATAACCAAGAACCTTTTGAAAATGCATGGTTTAAGGCTAACTCATGAACCCTTTGAAATTGCAAGGTTTAAGGATAACCAAGAACCTTTTGAAAATGCATGGTTTAAGGCTAACCCATGAACCCGTTTAGAATTACAAGGTTTAAGGATAACCAAGAACCTTTTGAAAATGCATGGTTTAAGGCTAACCCATGAACCCTTTGAAATTGCAAGGTTTAAGGATAACCAAGAACCTTTTTAAAATGCATGGTTTAAGGCTAACTCATGAACCCTTTGAAATTGCAAGGTTTAAGGATAACCAAGAACCTTTTGAAAATGCATGGTTTAAGGCTAACCCATGAACCCTTTGAAATTGCAAGGTTGAAGGATAACCAAGAACCTTTTGAAAATGCATGGTTTAAGGCTAACCCATGAACCCTTTGAAATTGCAAGGTTTAAGGATAACCAAGAACCTTTTGAAAATGCATGGTTTAAGGCTAACCCATGAACCTTTAAAATTGCAAGGTTTAAGGATAACCAAGAACCTTTTGAAAATGCATGGTTTAAGGCTAACCCATGAACCCTTTGAAATTGCAAGGTTTAAGGATAACCAAGAACCTTTTGAAAATGCATGGTTTAAGGCTAACCCATGAAACCTTTAGAATTGCAAGGTTTAAGGATAACCAAGAACCTTTTGAAAATGCATGGTTTAAGGCTAACCCATGAACCCTTTGAAATTGCAAGGTTTAAGGATAACCAAGAACCTTTTGAAAATGCATGGTTTAAGGCTAACCCATGAACCTTTAGAATTGCAAGGTTTAAGGATAACCAAGAACCTTTTGAAAATACATGGTTTAAGGCTAACCCATGAACCCTTTCAAATTGCAAGGTTTAAGGATAACCACGAACCTTTTGAAAATGCATGGTTTAAGGCTAACCCATGAACCCTTTGAAATTGCAAGGTTTAAGGATAACCAAGAACCTTTTGAAAATGCATGGTTTAAGGCTAACCCATGAACCCTTTGAAATTGCAAGGTTTAAGGATAACCAAGAACCTTTTGAAAATGCATGGTTTAAGGCTAACCCATGAACCCTTTGAAATTGTAAGGTTTAAGGATAACCAAGAACCTTTTGAAAATGCATGGTTTAAGGCTAACCCATGAACCCTTTGAAATTGCAAGGTTTAAGGATAACCAAGAACCTTTTGAAAATGCATGGTTTAAGGCTAACCCATGAACCCTTTGAAATTGCAAGGTTTAAGGATAACCAAGAACCTTTTGAAAATGCATGGTTTAAGGCTAACCCATGAACCCTTTGAAATTGCAAGGTTTAAGGATAACCAAGAACCTTTTGAAAATGCATGGTTTAAGGATAACTCATAAACCCTTTGAAATTGCAAGGTTTAAGGATAACCAAGAACCTTTTGAAAATGCATGGTTTAAGGCTAACCCATGAACCTTTAGAATTACAAGGTTTAAGGATAACCAAGAACCTTTTGAAAATGCATGGTTTAAGGCTAACCCATGAACCCTTTGAAATTGCAAGGTTTAAGGATAACCAAGAACCTTTTGAAAATGCATGGTTTAAGGCTAACCCATGAACCCTTTGAAATTGCAAGGTTTAAGGATAACCAAGAACCTTTTGAAAATGCATGGTTTAAGGCTAACCCATGAACCCTTTGAAATTGCAAGGTTTAAGGATAACCAAGAACCTTTTGAAAATGCATGGTTTAAGGCTAACCCATGAACCCTTTGAAATTGCAAGGTTTAAGGATAACCAAGAACCTTTTGAAAATGCATGGTTTAAGGCTAACCCATGAACCCTTTGAAATTGCAAGGTTTAAGGATAACCAAGAACCTTTTAAAAATGCATGGTTTAAGGCTAACCCATGAACCCTTTGAAATTGCAAGGTTTAAGGATAACCAAGAACCTTTTGAAAATGCATGGTTTAAGGCTAACCCATGAACCCTTTGAAATTGCAAGGTTTAAGGATAACCAAGAACCTTTTGAAAATGCATGGTTTAAAGCTAAACCATGAACCCTTTGCAATTGCAAGGTTTAGGATAACCAAGAACCTTTTGAAAATGCATGGTTTAAGGCTAACCCACGAACCTTTGGAATTGCAAGGTTTAAGGATAACCAAGAACCCTTTGAAAATACATGGTTTAAGGCTAACCCATGAACCCTTTGAAATTGCAAGGTTTAAGGATAACCAAGAACCTTTTGAAAATGCATGGTTTAAGGCTAACCCATGAACCCTTTGAAATTGCAAGGTTTAAGGATAACCAAGAACCTTTTGAAAATGCATGGTTTAAGGCTAACCCATGAACCCTTTGAAATTGCAAGGTTTAAGGATAACCAAGAACCTTTTGAAAATGCATGGTTTAAGGCTAACCCATGAACCCTTTGAAATTGCAAGGTTTAAGGATAACCAAGAACCTTTTGAAAATGCATGGTTTAAGGCTAACCCATGAACCCTTTGAAATTGCAAGGTTTAAGGATAACCAAGAACCTTTTGAAAATGCATGGTTTAAGGCTAACCCATGAACCCTTTGAAATTGCAAGGTTTAAGGATAACCAAGAACCTTTTGAAAATGCATGGTTTAAGGCTAACCCATGAACCCTTTGAAATTGCAAGGTTTAAGGATAACCAAGAACCTTTTGAAAATGCATGGTTTAAGGCTAACCCATGAACCCTTTGAAATTGCAAGGTTTAAGGATAACCAAGAACCTTTTGAAAATGCATGGTTTAAGGCTAACCCATGAACCCTTTCAAATTGCAAGGTTTAAGGATAACCAAGAACCTTTTGAAAATGCATGGTTTAAGGCTAACCCATGAACCCTTTGAAATTGCAAGGTTTAAGGATAACCAAGAACCTTTTGAAAATGCATGGTTTAAGGCTAACCCATGAACCCTTTGAAATTGCAAGGTTTAAGGATAACCAAGAACCTTTTGAAAATGCATGGTTTAAGGCTAACCCATGAACCCTTTGAAATTGCAAGGTTTAAGGATAACCAAGAACCTTTTGAAAATGCATGGTTTAAGGCTAACCCATGAACCCTTTGAAATTGCAAGGTTTAAGGATAACCAAGAACCTTTTGAAAATGCATGGTTTAAGGATAACTCATAAACCCTTTGAAATTGCAAGGTTTAAGGATAACCAATAACCTTTTGAAAATACATGGTTTAAAGCTAACCCATGAACCTTTAGAATTGCAAGGTTTAAGGATAACCAAGAACCTTTTTAAAAATGCATGGTTTAACGCTAACCCATGAACCCTTTGAAATTGCAAGGTTTAAGGATAACCACGCACTTTATGAAAATGCATGGTTTAAGGCTAACCTATGAATCCTTTCAAATTGCAAAGTTTAAGGATAACCAAGCACCTTTTGAAAATGCATGGTTTAAGGCTAACCCATGAACCCTTTGAAATTGCAAGGTTTAAGGATAACCAAGAACCTTTTGAAAATGCATGGTTTAAGGCTAACCCATGAACCCTTTGAAATTGCAAGGTTTAAGGATAACCAAGAACCTTTTGAAAATGCATGGTTTAAGGCTAACCCATGAACCCTTTGAGATTGCAAGGTTTAAGGATAAACAAGAACCTTTTGAAAAAAATGCATGGTTTAAGGCTAACCCATGAACCCTTTCAAATTGCAAGGTTTAAGGATAACCAAGAACCTTTTGAAAATGCATGGTTTAAGGCTAACCCATGAACCCTTTGAAATTGCAAGGTTTAAGGATAACCAAGAACCTTTTGAAAATGCATGGTTTAAGGCTAACCCATGAACCCTTTGAAATTGCAAGGTTTAAGGATAACCAAGAACCTTTTGAAAATGCATGGTTTAAGGCTAACCCATGAACCCTTTGAAATTGCAAGGTTTAAGGATAACCAAGAACCTTTTGAAAATGCATGGTTTAAGGCTAACCCATGAACCCTTTGAAATTGCAAGGTTTAAGGATAACCAAGAACCTTTTGAAAATGCATGGTTTAAGGCTAACCCATGAACCCTTTGAAATTGCAAGGTTTAAGGATAACCAAGAACCTTTTGAAAATGCATGGTTTAAGGCTAACCCATAAACCCTTTGAAATTGCAAGGTTTAAGGATAACCAAGAACCTTTTGAAAATGCATGGTTTAAGGCTAACCCATGAACCCTTTGAAATTGCAAGGTTTAAGGATAACCAAGAACCTTTTAAAAATGCATGGTTTAAGGCTAACCCATGAACCCTTTGAAATTGCAAGGTTTAAGGATAACCAAGAACCTTTTGAAAATACATGGTTTAAGGCTAACCCATGAACCCTTTCAAATTGCAAGGTTTAAGGATAACCAAGAACCTTTTGAAAATGCATGGTTTAAGGCTAACCCATGAACCCTTTGAAATTGCAAGGTTTAAGGATAACCAAGAACCTTTTGAAAATGCATGGTTTAAGGATAACCCATAAACCCTTTGAAATTGCAAGGTTTAAGGATAACCAAGAACCTTTTGAAAATGCATGGTTTAAGGCTAACCCATGAACCTTTGAAATTACAAGGTTTAAGGATAACCAAGAACCTTTTGAAAATGCATGGTTTAAGGCTAACCCATGAACCCTTTGAAATTGCAAGGTTTAAGGATAACCAAGAACCTTTTGAAAATGCATGGTTTAAGGCTCAACCATGAACCCTTTGAAATTGCAAGATTTAAGGATAACCAAGAACCTTTTGAAAATGCATGGTTTAAGGCTAACCCATGAATCCTTTGAAATTGCAAGGTTTAAGGATAACCAAGAACCTTTTGAAAATGCATGGTTTAAGGCTAACCCATGAACCCTTTGAAATTGCAAGGTTTAAGGATAACCAAGAACCTTTTGAAAATGCATGGTTTAAGGCTAACCCATGAACCCTTTGAAATTGCAAGGTTTAAGGATAACCAAGAACCTTTTAAAAATGCATGGTTTAAGGCTAACCCATGAACCCTTTGAAATTGCAAGGTTTAAGGATAACCAAGAACCTTTTGAAAATGCATGGTTTAAGGCTAACCCATGAACCCTTTGAAATTGCAAGGTTTAAGGATAACCAAGAACCTTTTGAAAATGCATGGTTTAAGGCTAACCCATGAACCCTTTCAAATTGCAAGGTTTAAGGATAACCAAGAACCTTTTGAAAATGCATGGTTTAAGGCTAACCCATGAACCCTTTGAAATTGCAAGGTTTAAGGATAACCAAGAACCTTTTGAAAATGCATGGTTTAAGGCTAACCCATGAACCCTTTGAAATTGCAAGGTTTAAGGATAACCAAGAACCTTTTGAAAATGCATGGTTTAAGGCTAACCCATGAAACCTTTGAAATTGCAAGGTTTAAGGATAACCAAGAACCTTTTGAAAATGCATGGTTTAAGGCTAACCCATGAACCTTTTGAAATTGCAAGGTTTAAGGATAACCAAGAACCTTTTGAAAATGCATGGTTTAAGGCTAACCCATGAACCCTTTGAAATTGCAAGGTTTAAGGATAACCAAGAACCTTTTGAAAATGCATGGTTTAAGGCTAACCCATGAACCCTTTGAAATTGCAAGGTTTAAGGATAACCAAGAACCTTTTGAAAATGCATGGTTTAAGGCTAACCCATGAACCCTTTGAAATTGCAAGGTTTAAGGATAACCAAGAACCTTTTGAAAATGCATGGTTTAAGGCTAACCCATGAACCCTTTGAAATTGCAAGGTTTAAGGATAACCAAGAACCTTTTGAAAATGCATGGTTTAAGGCTAACCCATGAACCCTTTGAAATTGCAAGGTTTAAGGATAACCAAGAACCTTTTGAAAATGCATGGTTTAAGGCTAACCCATGAACCCTTTGAAATTGCAAGGTTTAAGGATAACCAAGAACCTTTTGAAAATGCATGGTTTAAGGCTAACCCATGAACCCTTTGAAATTGCAAGGTTTAAGGATAACCAAGAACCTTTTGAAAATGCATGGTTTAAGGCTAACCCATGAACCCTTTGAAATTGCAAGGTTTAAGGATAACCAAGAACCTTTTGAAAATGCATGGTTTAAGGCTAACCCATGAACCCTTTGAAATTGCAAGGTTTAAGGATAACCAAGAACCTTTTGAAAATGCATGGTTTAAGGCTAACCCATGAACCCTTTGAAATTGCAAGGTTTAAGGATAACCAAGAACCTTTGAAAATGCATGGTTTAAGGCTAACCCATGAACCCTTTGAAATTGCAAGGTTTAAGGATAACCAAGAACCTTTTGAAAATGCATGGTTTAAGGCTAACCCATGAACCCTTTGAAATTGCAAGGTTTAAGGATAACCAAGAACCTTTTGAAAATGCATGGTTTAAGGCTAACCCATGAACCCTTTGAAATTGCAAGGTTTAAGGATAACCAAGAACCTTTTGAAAATGCATGGTTTAAGGCTAACCCATGAACCCTTTGAAATTGCAAGGTTTAAGGATAACCAAGAACCTTTTGAAAATGCATGGTTTAAGGCTAACCCATGAACCCTTTGAAATTGCAAGGTTTAAGGATAACCAAGAACCTTTTGAAAATGCATGGTTTAAGGCTAACCCATGAACCCTTTGAAATTGCAAGGTTTAAGGATAACCAAGAACCTTTTGAAAATGCATGGTTTAAGGATAACTCATAAACCCTTTGAAATTGCAAGGTTTAAGGATAACCAAGAACCTTTTGAAAATGCATGGTTTAAGGCTAACCCATGAACCCTTTGAAATTGCAAGGTTTAAGGATAACCAAGAACCTTTTGAAAATGCATGGTTTAAGGCTAACCCATAAACCCTTTGAAATTGCAAGGTTTAAGGATAACCAAGAACCTTTTGAAAATGCATGGTTTAAGGCTAACCCATGAACCCTTTGAAATTGCAAGGTTTAAGGATAACCAAGAACCTTTTGAAAAAATGCATGGTTTAAGGCAAGGTTTAAGGATAACCATGAACCTTTCAAATTGCAAGGTTTAAGGATAACCAAGAACCTTTTGAAAATGCATGGTTTAAGGCTAACCCATGAACCCTTTGAAATTGCAAGGTTTAAGGATAACCAAGAACCTTTTGAAAATGCATGGTTTAAGGCTAACCCATAAACCTTTAGAATTACAAGGTTTAAGGATAACCAATAACCTTTTTAAAATGCATGGTTTAAGGCTAACCCATGAACCCTTTGAAATTGCAAGGTTTAAGGATAACCGAGAACCTTTTGAAAATGCATGGTTTAAGGCTAACCCATGAACCTTTAGAATTGCAAGGCTTAAGGATAACCAAGAACCTTTTGAAAATGCATGGTTTAAGGCTAACTCATGAACCCTTTGAAATTGCAAGGTTTAAGGATAACCAAGAACCTTTTGAAAATGCATGGTTTAAGGCTAACCCATGAACCCTTTGAAATTGCAAGGTTTAAGGATAACCAAGAACCTTTTGAAAATGCATGGTTTAAGGCTAACCCATGAACCCTTTGAAATTGCAAGGTTTAAGGATAACCAAGAACCTTTTGAAAATGCATGGTTTAAGGCTAACCCATGAACCCTTTGAAATTGCAAGGTTTAAGGATAACCAAGAACCTTTTGAAAATGCATGGTTTAAGGCTAACCCATGAACCCTTTCAAATTGCAAGGTTTAAGGATAACCAAGAACCTTTTGAAAATGCATGGTTTAAGGCTAACCCATGAACCCTTTGAAATTGCAAGGTTTAAGGATAACCAAGAACCTTTTGAAAATGCATGGTTTAAGGATAACTCATAAACCCTTTGAAATTGCAAGGTTTAAGGATAACCAAGAACCTTTTGAAAATGCATGGTTTAAGGCCAACCCATGAACCTTTAGAATTACAAGGTTTAAGGACAACCAAGAACCTTTTGAAAATACATGGTTTAAGGCTAACCCATGAACCCTTTCAAATTGCAAGGTTTAAGGATAACCAAGAACCTTTTGAAAATGCATGGTTTAAGGCTAACCCATGAACCCTTTGAAATTGCAAGGTTTAAGGATAACCAAGAACCTTTTGAAAATGCATGGTTTAAGGCTAACCCATGAACCCTTTGAAATTGCAAGGTTTAAGGATAACCAAGAACCTTTTGAAAATGCATGGTTTAAGGCTAACCCATGAACCCTTTGAAATTGCAAGGTTTAAGGATAACCAAGAACCTTTTGAAAATGCATGGTTTAAGGCTAACCCATGAACCCTTTGAAATTGCAAGGTTTAAGGATAACCAAGAACCTTTTGAAAATGCATGGTTTAAGGCTAACCCATGAACCCTTTGAAATTGCAAGGTTTAAGGATAACCAAGAACCTTTTGAAAATGCATGGTTTAAGGCTAACCCATGAACCCTTTGAAATTGCAAGGTTTAAGGATAACCAAGAACCTTTTGAAAATGCATGGTTTAAGGCTAACCCATGAACCCTTTGAAATTGCAAGGTTTAAGGATAACCAAGAACCTTTTGAAAATGCATGGTTTAAGGCTAACCCATGAACCCTTTGAAATTGCAAGGTTTAAGGATAACCAAGAACCTTTTGAAAATGCATGGTTTAAGGCTAACCCATGAACCCTTTGAAATTGCAAGGTTTAAGGATAACCAAGAACCTTTTGAAAATGCATGGTTTAAGGCTAACCCATGAACCCTTTGAAATTGCAAGGTTTAAGGATAACCAAGAACCTTTTGAAAATGCATGGTTTAAGGCTAACCCATGAACCCTTTGAAATTGCAAGGTTTAAGGATAACCAAGAACCTTTTGAAAATGCATGGTTTAAGGCTAACCCATGAACCCTTTGAAATTGCAAGGTTTAAGGATAACCAAGAACCTTTTGAAAATGCATGGTTTAAGGCTAACCCATGAACCCTTTGAAATTGCAAGGTTTAAGGATAACCAAGAACCTTTTGAAAATGCATGGTTTAAGGCTAACCCATGAACCCTTTGAAATTGCAAGGTTTAAGGATAACCAAGAACCTTTTGAAAATGCATGGTTTAAGGCTAACCCATGAACCTTTAAAATTGCAAGGTTTAAGGATAACCAAGAACCTTTTGAAAATGCATGGTTTAAGGCTAACCCATGAACCCTTTGAAATTGCAAGGTTTAAGGATAACCAAGAACCTTTTGAAAATGCATGGTTTAAGGCTAACCCATGAACCCTTTGAAATTGCAAGGTTTAAGGATAACCAGAACCTTTTGAAAATGCATGGTTTAAGGCTAACCCATGAACCCTTTGAAATTACAAGGTTTAAGGATAACCAAGAACCTTTTGAAAATGCATGGTTTAAGGCTAACCCATGAACCCTTTGAAATTGCAAGGTTTAAGGATAACCAAGAACCTTTTGAAAATGCATGGTTTAAGGCTAACCCATGAACCCTTTCAAATTGCAAGGTTTAAGGATAACCAGAACCTTTTGAAAATGCATGGTTTAAGGCTAACCCATGAACCCTTTGAAATTGCAAGGTTTAAGGATAACCAAGAACCTTTTGAAAATGCATGGTTTAAGGCTAACCCATGAACCCTTTGAAATTGCAAGGTTTAAGGATAACCAAGAACCTTTTGAAAATGCATGGTTTAAGGATAACCCATGAACCCTTTGAAATTGCAAGGTTTAAGGATAACCAAGAACCTTTTGAAAATGCATGGTTTAAGGCTAACCCATGAACCCTTTGAAATTGCAAGGTTTAAGGATAACCAAGAACCTTTTGAAAATGCATGGTTTAAGGATAACTCATAAACCCTTTGAAATTGCAAGGTTTAAGGATAACCAAGAACCTTTTGAAAATGCATGGTTTAAGGCTAACCCATGAACCTTTAAATTACAAGGTTTAAGGATAACCAAGAACCTTTTGAAAATGCATGGTTTAAGGCTAACCCATGAACCCTTTGAAATTGCAAGGTTTAAGGATAACCAAGAACCTTTTGAAAATGCATGGTTTAAGGCTAACCCATGAACCCTTTGAAATTGCAAGGTTTAAGGATAACCAAGAACCTTTTGAAAATGCATGGTTTAAGGCTAACCCATGAACCCTTTGAAATTGCAAGGTTTAAGGATAACCAAGAACCTTTTGAAAATGCATGGTTTAAGGCTAACCCATGAACCCTTTAGAAATTAACCAAGAACCAAGGTTTAAGGATAACCAATAACCTTTTGAAAATGCATGGTTTAAGGCTAACCCATGAACCCTTTGAAATTGCAAGGTTTAAGGATAACCAAGAACCTTTTGAAAATGCATGGTTTAAGGCTAACCCATGAACCTTTAAAATTGCAAGGTTTAAGGATAACCAAGAACCTTTTGAAAATGCATGGTTTAAGGCTAACCCATGAACCCTTTGAAATTGCAAGGTTTAAGGATAACCAAGAACCTTTTGAAAATGCATGGTTTAAGGATAACCCATGAACCCTTTGAAATTGCAAGGTTTAAGGATAACCAAGAACCTTTTGAAAATGCATGGTTTAAGGCTAACCCATGAACCCTTTGAAATTGCAAGGTTTAAGGATAACCAAGAACCTTTTGAAAATGCATGGTTTAAGGCTAACCCATGAACCCTTTGAAATTGCAAGGTTTAAGGATAACCAAGAACCTTTTGAAAATGCATGGTTTAAGGCTAACCCATGAACCCTTTGAAATTGCAAGGTTTAAGGATAACCAAGAACCTTTTGAAAATGCATGGTTTAAGGCTAACCCATGAACCCTTTGAAATTGCAAGGTTTAAGGATAACCAAGAACCTTTTGAAAATGCATGGTTTAAGGCTAACCCATGAACCCTTTGAAATTGCAAGGTTTAAGGATAACCAAGAACCTTTTGAAAATGCATGGTTTAAGGCTAACCCATGAACCTTTGGAATTGCAAGGTTTAAGGATAACCAAGAACCTTTTGAAAATGCATGGTTTAAGGCTAACCCATGAACCCTTTGAAATTGCAAGGTTTAAGGATAACCAAGAACCTTTTGAAAATGCATGGTTTAAGGCTAACCCATGAACCCTTTGAAATTGCAAGGTTTAAGGATAACCAAGAACCTTTTGAAAATGCATGGTTTAAGGCTAACCCATGAACCCTTTGAAATTGCAAGGTTTAAGGATAACCAAGAACCTTTTGAAAATGCATGGTTTAAGGCTAACCCATGAACCCTTTGAAATTGCAAGGTTTAAGGATAACCAAGAACCTTTTGAAAATGCATGGTTTAAGGCTAACCCATGAACCCTTTCAAATTGCAAGGTTTAAGGATAACCAAGAACCTTTTGAAAATGCATGGTTTAAGGCTAACCCATGAACCCTTTGAAATTGCAAGGTTTAAGGATAACCAAGAACCTTTTGAAAATGCATGGTTTAAGGCTAACCCATGAAACCTTTGAAATTGCAAGGTTTAAGGATAACCAAGAACCTTTTGAAAATGCATGGTTTAAGGCTAACCCATGAACCCTTTGAAATTGCAAGGTTTAAGGATAACCAAGAACCTTTTGAAAATGCATGGTTTAAGGCTAACCCATGAACCCTTTGAAATTGCAAGGTTTAAGGATAACCAAGAACCTTTTGAAAATGCATGGTTTAAGGATAACTCATAAACCCTTTGAAATTGCAAGGTTTAAGGATAACCAAGAACCTTTTGAAAATGCATGGTTTAAGGCTAACCCATGAACCTTTAGAATTACAAGGTTTAAGGATAACCAAGAACCTTTTGAAAATGCATGGTTTAAGGCTAACCCATGAACCCTTTGAAATTGCAAGGTTTAAGGATAACCAAGAACCTTTTGAAAATGCATGGTTTAAGGCTAACCCATGAACCCTTTGAAATTGCAAGGTTTAAGGATAACCAAGAACCTTTTGAAAATGCATGGTTTAAGGCTAACCCATGAACCCTTTGAAATTGCAAGGTTTAAGGATAACCAAGAACCTTTTGAAAATGCATGGTTTAAGGCTAACCCATGAACCCTTTGAAATTGCAAGGTTTAAGGATAACCAAGAACCTTTTGAAAATGCATGGTTTAAGGCTAACCCATGAACCCTTTGAAATTGCAAGGTTTAAGGATAACCAAGAACCTTTTGAAAATGCATGGTTTAAGGCTAACCCATGAACCCTTTGAAATTGCAAGGTTTAAGGATAACCAAGAACCTTTTGAAAATGCATGGTTTAAGGCTAACCCATGAACCCTTTGAAATTGCAAGGTTTAAGGATAACCAAGAACCTTTTGAAAATGCATGGTTTAAGGCTAACCCATGAACCCTTTGAAATTGCAAGGTTTAAGGATAACCAAGAACCTTTTGAAAATGCATGGTTTAAGGCTAACCCATAAACCCTTTGAAATTGCAAGGTTTAAGGATAACCAAGAACCTTTTGAAAATGCATGGTTTAAGGCTAACCCATGAACCCTTTGAAATTGCAAGGTTTAAGGATAACCAAGAACCTTTTGAAAATGCATGGTTTAAGGCTAACCCATGAACCCTTTGAAATTGCAAGGTTTAAGGATAACCAAGAACCTTTTGAAAATGCATGGTTTAAGGCTAACCCATGAACCCTTTGAAATTGCAAGGTTTAAGGATAACCAAGAACCTTTTGAAAATGCATGGTTTAAGGCTAACCCATGAACCCTTTGAAATTGCAAGGTTTAAGGATAACCAAGAACCTTTTGAAAATGCATGGTTTAAGGCTAACCCATGAACCCTTTGAAATTGCAAGGTTTAAGGATAACCAAGAACCTTTTGAAAATGCATGGTTTAAGGCTAACCCATGAACCCTTTGAAATTGCAAGGTTTAAGGATAACCAAGAACCTTTTGAAAATGCATGGTTTAAGGCTAACCCATGAACCCTTTGAAATTGCAAGGTTTAAGGATAACCAAGAACCTTTTGAAAATGCATGGTTTAAGGCTAACCCATGAACCCTTTCAAATTGCAAGGTTTAAGGATAACCAAGAACCTTTTGAAAATGCATGGTTTAAGGCTAACCCATGAACCCTTTGAAATTGCAAGGTTTAAGGATAACCAAGAACCTTTTGAAAATGCATGGTTTAAGGCTAACCCATGAACCCTTTGAAATTGCAAGGTTTAAGGATAACCAAGAACCTTTTGAAAATGCATGGTTTAAGGCTAACCCATGAACCCTTTGAAATTGCAAGGTTTAAGGATAACCAAGAACCTTTTGAAAATGCATGGTTTAAGGCTAACCCATGAACCCTTTGAAATTGCAAGGTTTAAGGATAACCAAGAACCTTTTGAAAATGCATGGTTTAAGGCTAACCCATGAACCCTTTGAAATTGCAAGGTTTAAGGATAACCAAGAACCTTTTGAAAATGCATGGTTTAAGGCTAACCCATGAACCCTTTGAAATTGCAAGGTTTAAGGATAACCAAGAACCTTTTGAAAATGCATGGTTTAAGGCTAACCCATGAACCTTTAGAATTGCAAGGTTTAAGGATAACCAAGAACCTTTTGAAAATGCATGGTTTAAGGCTAACCCATGAACCCTTTGAGATTGCAAGGTTTAAGGATAGACAAGAGCCTTTTGAAAATACATGGTTTAAGGCTAACCCATGAACCCTTTCAAATTGCAAGGTTTAAGGATAACCACGAACCTTTTGAAAATGCATCATTTAAGGCTAACCCATGAACCTTTAGAATTACAAGGCTTAAGGACAACCAAGAACCTTTAAAAAACACATGGTTTAAGGCTAAACCATGATCCCTTTCAAATTGCGAGGCTTAAGGATAACCACAAACCTTTTGAAAATGCATGATTTAAGTCTAACCCATGAACCCTTTGAGATTGCAAGGTTTAAGGATAGACAAGAGCCTTTTGAAAATACATGGTTTAAGGCTAACCCATGAACCCTTTGAAATTGCAAGGTTTAAGGATAACCAAGAACCTTTTGAAAATGCATGGTTTAAGGCTAACCCATGAACCCTTTGAAATTGCAAGGTTTAAGGATAACCAAGAACCTTTTGAAAATGCATGGTTTAAGGCTAACCCATGAACCCTTTGAAATTGCAAGGTTTAAGGATAACCAAGAACCTTTTGAAAATGCATGGTTTAAGGCTAACCCATAAACCCTTTGAAATTGCAAGGTTTAAGGATAACCAAGAACCTTTTGAAAATGCATGGTTTAAGGCTAACCCATGAACCCTTTGAAATTGCAAGGTTTAAGGATAACCAAGAACCTTTTGAAAATGCATGGTTTAAGGCTAACCCATGAACCCTTTGAAATTGCAAGGTTTAAGGATAACCACAAACCTTTTGAAAATGCATGGTTTAAGGCTAACCCATGAACCCTTTGAAATTGCAAGGTTTAAGGATAACCAAGAACCTTTTGAAAATGCATGGTTTAAGGCTAACCCATGAACCCTTTGAAATTGCAAGGTTTAAGGATAACCAAGAACCTTTTGAAAATGCATGGTTTAAGGCTAACCCATGAACCTTTAGAATTACAAGGTTTAAGGACAACCAAGAACCTTTTAAAAATGCATGGTTTAAGGCTAACCCATGAACCCTTTGAAATTGCAAGGTTTAAGGATAACCAAGAACCTTTTGAAAATGCATGGTTTAAGGCTAACCCATGAACCCTTTGAAATTGTAAGGTTTAAGGATAACCAAGAACCTTTTGAAAATTGCATGGTTTAAGGCTAACCCATAAACCCTTTGAAATTGCAAGGTTTAAGGATAACCAAGAACCTTTTGAAAATGCATGGTTTAAGGCTAACCCATGAACCCTTTGAAATTGCAAGGTTTAAGGATAACCAAGAACCTTTTGAAAATGCATGGTTTAAGGCTAACCCATGAACCTTTTGAAATTGCAAGATTTAAGGATAACCAAGAACCTTTTGAAAATGCATGGTTTAAGGCTAACCCATGAACCCTTTGAAATTGCAAGGTTTAAGGATAACCAAGAACCTTTTGAAAATGCATGGTTTAAGGCTAACCCATGAACCCTTTGAAATTGCAAGGTTTAAGGATAACCAAGAACCTTTTGAAAATTGCATGGTTTAAGGCTAACCCATGAACCCTTTGAAATTGCAAGGTTTAAGGATAACCAAGAACCTTTTGAAAATGCATGGTTTAAGGCTAACCCATGAACCCTTTGAAATTGCAAGGTTTAAGGATAACCAAGAACCTTTTGAAAATGCATGGTTTAAGGCTAACCCATGAACCCTTTGAAATTGCAAGGTTTAAGGATAACCAAGAACCTTTTGAAAATGCATGGTTTAAGGCTAACCCATGAACCCTTTGAAATTGCAAGGTTTAAGGATAACCAAGAACCTTTTGAAAATACATGGTTTAAGGCTAACCCATGAACCCTTTCAAATTGCAAGGTTTAAGGATAACCAAGAACCTTTTGAAAATGCATGGTTTAAGGCTAACCCATGAACCCTTTGAAATTGCAAGGTTTAAGGATAACCAAGAACCTTTTGAAAATGCATGGTTTAAGGCTAACCCATGAACCCTTTGAAATTGCAAGGTTTAAGGATAACCAAGAACCTTTTGAAAATGCATGGTTTAAGGCTAACCCATGAACCCTTTGAAATTGCAAGGTTTAAGGATAACCAAGAACCTTTTGAAAATGCATGGTTTAAGGCTAACCCATGAACCCTTTGAAATTGCAAGGTTTAAGGATAACCAAGAACCTTTTGAAAATGCATGGTTTAAGGCTAACCCATGAACCCTTTGAAATTGCAAGGTTTAAGGATAACCAAGAACCTTTTGAAAATGCATGGTTTAAGGCTAACCCATGAACCCTTTGAAATTGCAAGGTTTAAGGATAACCAAGAACCTTTTGAAAATGCATGGTTTAAGGCTAACCCATGAACCTTTGAAATTGCAAGGTTTAAGGATAACCAAGAACCTTTTGAAAATGCATGGTTTAAGGCTAACCCATGAACCCTTTGAAATTGCAAGGTTTAAGGATAACCAAGAACCTTTTGAAAATGCATGGTTTAAGGCTAACCCATGAACCCTTTGAAATTGCAAGGTTTAAGGATAACCAAGAACCTTTTGAAAATGCATGGTTTAAGGCTAACCCATGAACCCTTTGAAATTGCAAGGTTTAAGGATAACCAAGAATCTTTTGAAAATGCATGGTTTAAGGATAACTCATAAACCCTTTGAAATTGCAAGGTTTAAGGATAACCAAGAACCTTTTGAAAATGCATGGTTTAAGGCTAACCCATGAACCTTTAGAATTGCAAGGTTTAAGGATAACCAAGAACCTTTTGAAAATGCATGGTTTAAGGCTAACCCATGAACCCTTTGAAATTGCAAGGTTTAAGACCTTTTGAAAATTGCATGGTTTAAGGCTAACCCATGAACCCTTTGAAATTGCAAGGTTTAAGACCTTTTGAAAATTGCATGGTTTAAGGCTAACCCATGAACCCTCTGAAATTGCAAGGTTTAAGGATAACCAAGAACGTTTTGAAAATGCTGGTAAGGCTAACCCATGAACCTATAGAATTGCAAGGTTTAAGAATAACCAAGAACCTTTTGAAAATGCATGGTTTAAGGCTAACCCATGAACCCTTAACCAAAATTGAAAAAGGTTTAAGGATAACCAAGAACCTTTTGAAAAATGCATGGTTTAAGGCTAACCCATGAACCCTTTGAAATTGCAAGGTTTAAGGATAACCAAGAACCTTTTGAAAATGCATGGTTTAAGGCTAACCCATGAACCCTTTGAAATTGCAAGGTTTAAGGATAACCAAGAACTTTTTGAAAATGCATGGTTTAAGGCTAACTCATGAACCCTTTGAAATTGCAAGGTTTAAGGATAACCAAGAACCTTTTGAAAATGCATGGTTTAAGGCTAACCCATGAACCCTTTGAAATTGCAAGGTTTAAGGATAACCAAGAACCTTTTGAAAATGCATGGTTTAAGGCTAACCCATGAACCCTTTGAAATTGCAAGGTTTAAGGATAACCAAGAACCTTTTGAAAATGCATGGTTTAAGGCTAACCCATGAACCCTTTGAAATTGCAAGGTTTAAGGATAACCAAGAACCTTTTGAAAATGCATGGTTTAAGGCTAACCCATGAACCCTTTGAAATTGCAAGGTTTAAGGATAACCAAGAACCTTTTGAAAATGCATGGTTTAAGGCTAACCCATAAACCCTTTGAAATTGCAAGGTTTAAGGATAACCAAGAACCTTTTGAAAATGCATGGTTTAAGGCTAACCCATGAACCCTTTGAAATTGCAAGGTTTAAGGATAACCAAGAACCTTTTGAAAATGCATGGTTTAAGGCTAACCCATGAACCCTTTGAAATTGCAAGGTTTAAGGATAACCAAGAACCTTTTGAAAATGCATGGTTTAAGGCTAACCCATGAACCCTTTGAAATTGCAAGGTTTAAGGATAACCAAGAACCTTTTGAAAATGCATGGTTTAAGGCTAACCCATGAACCCTTTGAAATTGCAAGGTTTAAGGATAACCAAGAACCTTTTAAAAATGCATGGTTTAAGGCTAACCCATGAACCCTTTGAAATTGCAAGGTTTAAGGATAACCAAGAACCTTTTGAAAATGCATGGTTTAAGGCTAACCCATGAACCCTTTGAAATTGCAAGGTTTAAGGATAACCAAGAACCTTTTGAAAATGCATGGTTTAAGGCTAACCCATGAACCCTTTGAAATTGCAAGGTTTAAGGATAACCAAGAACCTTTTGAAAATGCATGGTTTAAGGGTAACCCATGAACCCTTTGAAATTGCAAGGTTTAAGGATAACCAAGAACCTTTTGAAAATGCATGGTTTAAGGCTAACCCATGAACCCTTTGAAATTGCAAGGTTTAAGGATAACCAAGAACCTTTTGAAAATGCATGGTTTAAGGATAACTCATGAACCCTTTGAAATTGCAAGGTTTAAGGATAACCAAGAACCTTTTGAAAATGCATGGTTTAAGGCTAACCCATGAACCCTTTGAAATTGCAAGGTTTAAGGATAACCAAGAACCTTTTGAAAATGCATGGTTTAAGGCTAACCCATGAACCCTTTGAAATTGCAAGGTTTAAGGATAACCAAGAACCTTTTGAAAATGCATGGTTTAAGGCTAACCAAGAACCTTTGAAATTGCAAGGTTTAAGGATAACCAAGAACCTTTTGAAAATGCATGGTTTAAGGCTAACCCATGAACCCTTTGAAATTGCAAGGTTTAAGGATAACCAAGAACCTTTTGAAAATGCATGGTTTAAGGCTAACCCATGAACCCTTTGAAATTGCAAGGTTTAAGGATAACCAAGAACCTTTTGAAAATGCATGGTTTAAGGCTAACCCATGAACCCTTTGAAATTGCAAGGTTTAAGGATAACCAAGAACCTTTTGAAAATGCATGGTTTAAGGCTAACCCATGAACCCTTTCAAATTGCAAGGTTTAAGGATAACCACGAACCTTTTGAAAATGCATGGTTTAAGGCTAACCCCATGAACCCTTTCAAATTGCAAGGTTTAAGGATAACCACGAACCTTTTGAAAATGCATGGTTTAAGGCTAACCCATGAACCCTTTGAAATTGCAAGGTTTAAGGATAACCAAGAACCTTTTGAAAATGCATGGTTTAAGGCTAACCCATAAACCCTTTGAAATTGCAAGGTTTAAGGATAACCAAGAACCTTTTGAAAATGCATGGTTTAAGGCTAACCCATGAACCTTTAAAATTGCAAGGTTTAAGGATAACCAAGAACCTTTTGAAAATGCATGGTTTAAGGCTAACCCATGAACCCTTTGAAATTGCAAGGTTTAAGGATAACCAAGAACCTTTTGAAAATGCATGGTTTAAGGCTAACCCATGAACCCTTTGAAATTGCAAGGTTTAAGGATAACCAAGAACCTTTTGAAAATGCATGGTTTAAGGCTAACCCATGAACCCTTTGAAATTGCAAGGTTTAAGGATAACCAAGAACCTTTTGAAAATGCATGGTTTAAGGCTAACCCATGAACCCTTTGAAATTGCAAGGTTTAAGGATAACCAAGAACCTTTTGAAAATGCATGGTTTAAGGCTAACCCATGAACCCTTTGAAATTGCAAGGTTTAAGGATAACCAAGAACCTTTTGAAAATGCATGGTTTAAGGCTAACCCATGAACCCTTTGAAATTGCAAGGTTTAAGGATAACCAAGAACCTTTTGAAAATGCATGGTTTAAGGCTAACCCATGAACCCTTTGAAATTGCAAGGTTTAAGGATAACCAAGAACCTTTTGAAAATGCATGGTTTAAGGCTAACCCATGAACCTTTGAAATTGCAAGGTTTAAGGATAACCAAGAACCTTTTGAAAATGCATGGTTTAAGGCTAACCCATGAAACCTTTAAAATTGCAAGGTTTAAGGATAACCAAGAACCTTTTGAAAATGCATGGTTTAAGGCTAACCCATGAACCCTTTCAAATTGCAAGGTTTAAGGATAACCACGAACCTTTGAAAATGCATGGTTTAAGGCTAACCCATGAACCCTTTGAAATTGCAAGGTTTAAGGATAACCAAGAACCTTTTGAAAATGCATGGTTTAAGGCTAACTCATAATCCCTTTGAAATTGCAAGGTTTAAGGATAACCAAGAACCATTTGAAAATGCATGGTTTAAGGCTAACTCATGAACCCTTTGAAATTGCAAGGTTTAAGGATAACCAAGAACCTTTTGAAAATGCATGGTTTAAGGCTAACCCATGAACCCTTTGAAATTGCAAGGTTTAAGGATAACCAAGAACCTTTTGAAAATGCATGGTTTAAGGCTAACCCATGAACCCTTTGAAATTGCAAGGTTTAAGGATAACCAAGAACCTTTTGAAAATGCATGGTTTAAGGCTAACCCATGAACCCTTTGAAATTGCAAGGTTTAAGGATAACCAAGAACCTTTTGAAAATGCATGGTTTAAGGATAACTCATAAACCCTTTGAAATTGCAAGGTTTAAGGATAACCAAGAACCTTTTGAAAATGCATGGTTTAAGGCTAACCCATGAACCTTTAGAATTACAAGGTTTAAGGATAACCAAGAACCTTTTAAAAATGCATGGTTTAAGGCTAACCCATGAACCCTTTGAAATTGCAAGGTTTAAGGATAACCAAGAACCTTTTGAAAATGCATGGTTTAAGGCTAACCCATGAACCCTTTGAAATTGCAAGGTTTAAGGATAACCAAGAACCTTTTGAAAATGCATGGTTTAAGGCTAACCCATGAACCCTTTGAAATTGCAAGGTTTAAGGATAACCAAGAACCTTTTGAAAATGCATGGTTTAAGGCTAACCCATGAACCCTTTGAAATTGCAAGGTTTAAGGATAACCAAGAACCTTTTGAAAATGCATGGTTTAAGGCTAACCCATGAACCCTTTGAAATTGCAAGGTTTAAGGATAACCAAGAACCTTTTGAAAATGCATGGTTTAAGGCTAACCCATGAACCCTTTGAAATTGCAAGGTTTAAGGATAAACAAGAACCTTTTGAAAATGCATGGTTTAAGGCTAACCCATGAACCCTTTGAAATTGCAAGGTTTAAGGATAACCAAGAACCTTTTGAAAATGCATGGTTTAAGGCTAACCCATAAACCCTTTGAAATTGCAAGGTTTAAGGATAACCAAGAACCTTTTGAAAATGCATGGTTTAAGGCTAACCCATGAACCCTTTGAAATTGCAAGGTTTAAGGATAACCAAGAACCTTTTGAAAATGCATGGTTTAAGGCTAACCCATGAACCTTTAGAATTGCAAGGTTTAAGGATAACCAAGAACCTTTTGAAAATGCATGGTTTAAGGCTAACCCATGAACCCTTTGAAATTGCAAGGTTTAAGGATAACCAAGAACCTTTTGAAAATGCATGGTTTAAGGCTAACCCATGAACCCTTTGAAATTGCAAGGTTTAAGGATAACCAAGAACCTTTTGAAAATGCATGGTTTAAGGCTAACCCATAAACCCTTTGAAATTGCAAGGTTTAAGGATAACCAAGAACCTTTTGAAAATGCATGGTTTAAGGCTAACCCATGAACCCTTTGAAATTGCAAGGTTTAAGGATAACCAAGAACCTTTTGAAAATGCATGGTTTAAGGCTAACCCATGAACCCTTTGAAATTGCAAGGTTTAAGGATAACCAAGAACCTTTTGAAAATGCATGGTTTAAGGCTAACCCATGAACCCTTTGAAATTGCAAGGTTTAAGGATAACCAAGAACCTTTTGAAAATGCATGGTTTAAGGCTAACCCATGAACCCTTTGAAATTGCAAGGTTTAAGGATAACCAAGAACCTTTTAAAAATGCATGGTTTAAGGCTAACCCATGAACCCTTTGAAATTGCAAGGTTTAAGGATAACCAAGAACCTTTTGAAAATGCATGGTTTAAGGCTAACCCATGAACCCTTTCAAATTGCAAGGTTTAAGGATAACCAAGAACCTTTTGAAAATGCATGGTTTAAGGCTAACCCATGAACCCTTTGAAATTGCAAGGTTTAAGGATAACCAATAACCTTTTGAAAATGCATGGTTTAAGGCTAACTCATGAACCCTTTGAAATTGTAAGGTTTAAGGATAACCAAGAACCTTTTGAAAATTGCATGGTTTAAGGCTAACCCATAAACCTTTAGAATTACAAGGTTTAAGGATAACCAATAACCTTTTTAAAATGCATGGTTTAAGGCTAACCCATGAACCCTTTGAAATTGCAAGGTTTAAGGATAACCAAGAACCTTTTGAAAATGCATGGTTTAAGGCTAACCCATGAACCCTTTGAAATTGCAAGGTTTAAGGATAACCAAGAATCTTTTGAAAATGCATGATTTAAGGCTAACTCAAGAACCCTTTGAAATTGCATGGTTTAAGGCTAACCCATGAACCCTTTGAAATTGCAAGGTTTAAGACCTTTTGAAAATGCATGGTTTAAGGCTAACCCATGAACCCTTAGAAATTGCAAGGTTTAAGGATAACCAAGAACCTTTTAAAAATGCATGGTTTAAGGCTAACCCATGAACCTTTGAAATTGCAAGGTTTAAGGATAACCAAGAACCTTTTGAAAATGCATGGTTTAAGGCTAACCCATGAACCCTTTGAAATTGCAAGGTTTAAGGATAACCAAGAACCTTTTGAAAATGCATGGTTTAAGGCTAACCCATGAACCCTTTGAAATTGCAAGGTTTAAGGATAACCAAGAACCTTTTGAAAATGCATGGTTTAAGGCTAACCCATGAACCCTTTCAAATTGCAAGGTTTAAGGATAACCAAGAACCTTTTGAAAATGCATGGTTTAAGGCTAACCCATGAACCCTTTGAAATTGCAAGGTTTAAGGATAACCAAGAACCTTTTGAAAATGCATGGTTTAAGGCTAACCCATGAACCCTTTGAAATTGCAAGGTTTAAGGATAACCAAGAACCTTTTGAAAATGCATGGTTTAAGGCTAACCCATAAACCCTTTGAAATTGCAAGGTTTAAGGATAACCAAGAACCTTTTAAAATGCATGGTTTAAGGCTAACCCATGAACCCTTTGAAATTGCAAGGTTTAAGGATAACCAAGAACCTTTTGAAAATGCATGGTTTAAGGCTAACCCATGAACCCTTTGAAATTGCAAGGTTTAAGGATAACCAAGAACCTTTTTAAAATGCATGGTTTAAGGCTAACCCATGAACCCTATGAAATTACAAGGTTTAAGGATAACCAAGAACCTTTTGAAAATGCATGGTTTAAGGCTAACCCATGAACCCTTTGAAATTGCAAGGTTTAAGGATAACCAAGAACCTTTTGAAAATGCATGGTTTAAGGCTAACCCATGAACCCTTTGAAATTGCAAGGTTTAAGGATAACCAAGAACCTTTTTAAAATGCATGGTTTAAGGCTAACCCATGAACCCTTTGAAATTGCAAGGTTTAAGGATAACCAAGAACCTTTTGAAAATGGATGGTTTAAAGCTAACTCATGACCCCTTTCAAATTGCAAGTATTAAGGATAACCACGAACCTTTTGAAAATGCAAGGTTTCAGGCTAACCCATTAACCCTTTGAAATTGCAAGGTTGAAGGATAACCAAGAACCTTTCTAAAATGCATGGTCTAAGGCTAACCCATGAACCCTTTGAAATTACAAGGTTTAAGGATAACCAAGAACCTATTGAAAATGCATGGTTTAAGGTGTCTTGCTTGATTTGATATCGTGTGTTTGGATCAATCTTATTTTTAAGAAAAAAATAAAAAAAATCAAATTAGGATTAAGTATGCTGTAGAATATTCTTAGTTTTAGGGTTAAAATCGCAATATGATTTCAAATTTTTAAATGAGAAAAATCAAAAAGAAAAAATCCGAATAAGAATTAGATTTTTTTTTTTGTTATCTTGCATGTTAGGATTGCAATCTTATTATGAATTTTCTTTTTAATAAAAAATCCAAAAAAAATTAAAAAAAATGCATTCATTTAAGTTGTTAGTTTTTTTTTTATTTGAATTGCATGTTTAATAATGTCTTAGTTTTAATTTCGAATTTCTTAAAGAAAAACACAAAAAAGATCATTGTGCATATTAGATTAGAATTGCACATTTCATTTTAAATTTAGATCATTTTTAGATAAATTGCATTTTAAATTTAGATAATGTCTTAGTTTAAATTAGAATTTAATATGACTTAATCCATAGTTTAAATTAGATGAATCTTAATCTAGCTAGATCATTTCAAATTTCATAAAATTTGTCTTAGGATAAGTTAGTTGCAATTTTTAGGATAGATTGCATTTTTAAAATAAAAAATGTCATTTGCATGTCATATAGATTTAAGTTCATGAAATGCATGTCATTTTAGTGATTATTGTTAGGTTCATTTTTAATTAGAAATTGTCCTTCATTAGATTAGGTCATTTAATAAATGTCTCGTGACATATAGCTCGCATATTAAATTGTATGTTGCATGTCATTTTAGTTGAAATAATTTTGCACGTCATTGCATATTAGGATAGAAATTGCACTTAAGTTAATTTAGATAATTTCTTAATTTACTATAGGTTTAGGTATTTTATTAAATAGATTGCATTTTAGGATTATCTAGATTGAGATAATATTTTAGTTTAAATTAGGATGTGACTCAACCTAATTCCTAATATAAATTAAATAGGATCTTAATCTAATTAGGTAATTTTCACATTTCACCTAATTTCGAATTTCATGAAATATACAAAAAATGCCATAGGTTGATTTGGTTTTATTATTTAGGATAAAAAATGCATTCTTTTAGGAAAAAGAGAAATTGTCATATGCACGTCATTAGGGTTCGATTAATCGAGATGCATGTCATTTAGTATTTTTGCTAGGCCCATTTAATTAGAAATTACATGTCATTAGAATTAGGTCATTCAATTAACATTGCATTACATATTGCATGAGTTTCATTAATTAAGTGAAAACAAAACAAAAATTGCGTGTTAATTAGAAACCATATCTAGGGTTGATGTGGATTTTAATTTAACATTGCAGATACTTTCGTTGCTTTGAGGTAAGTTTTTGCAATTTATTTATTGTTTATCTGAGTGTTAAATTGGTGGTTTGCGCACCTGTATGAACACCTCACATGTTAGGGAAATAGATTTAAAATCAATCAAAATTGCTTGCCAAACATTTTTCAAAATAAAAAGAAAGGTACCGAAAGGGCGTTAGAGAAATCTAACGTAACCAAGTCCCCGTACCCTTAGTCTCTGGTTCGTATGAGTAAAGTAAATCTCCCATTACTTTACTAGGGTTTCTAATCGACCCACAAAAAATAGATTAGTGGCGACTCCTAATTAAAATCAATTGCATGTTAACAATTCAAACCTAAGTCGCGAATTGGTATGGGCTTGGGAGAGCCCGAGTTAAGTCTAGACTTGACAATCCATTAGCCAAACCTTAGGTGGTTCACACCCGAAAAAAATTGGTCGCGACAGCTTGGCGACTCCGCTGGGGACTTGAGTTAAAACTCTTAGTGGACTTAGGCCAATTTCTTTTTGAAAAAATATTTTTGTTTGGCAGCAAGGATCCCAGGTACGTCCCTAACATTTAGGTGTTAAATGTTCTTGCAGATTGGGAGGTATAAGGGGAAGTGATTGCTAACCTTTACCTTGCAGGTTGGAGTTAGGGATGTATGGTTTATTTCATTTTTTTTGAAGTGTTGTTTGATTTAAATTGATGTGCATGATTTGCATAAATCACTACACTTTGCACACACAACCTGCCGCCGGACCTGGGCCGCATAGGATTATTTAGGATGGTATTGAGATGGATACCACTTCGACCGCATGCTCGCGGTACGAGTCGCCCATCTTAATCCCGAAATTCTTTCATGGTGTCAAGAATACCCACCTCGGTCCGCATGCCCGCGACCCGGGTCGGCTCTTTGACCAAACCGGAGTCATGAGGACCCGACATAGTCCACAAATTAGAAATTGAGCCACTTACCATGCGCATGTCTATGTGATTGTCAATCATTGGTAAAGTAAGTTCTCTAATTTTTTGCCTTTGCAATTTACTTACTTTGTCACATTATTTTGTCGGTCCATGGCATTAGGATTGTCCCGAGCCTTGATTAATATACAATGGGGACACCAGACATTCGGATTATTCTCCCTCCAAAGGAAGAGCTTAGCACTTGGTGGGACAAGTTAGATCAAAATAGCCGTCAGTTCGTAGAGTCACATGTTGGTCGATTGCTTCCACTGCTGCGTATCAACATCCATGGCGGCCTAGTCCAAGCACTCGCCCACTGTTGGTGCCCTGAGACTTCTACCTTCATCTTTGGTGGTAAGCATGAACTCACTCCCACCTTGGAAGAATATAGCATTGCCATAGGAAAGTCCTTAAAAGCTGAATTGATTAATCCGCCTATCGGAATAGATCATGTTTTGGCCTTATCTGATTTTTTGAGAATTAAAGAAGATGACATAAAAAAGGTTTTAAAGGCCCACCGTAATGCATGTCCTTTATCTTTTCTGAAAGAATGTTTTGAAAAAGGCACCTCATTTCAAATGCGTAGGATTTTCCTCTTAGCTTTCTTTGGATTGATAGTATTTCCTTACTGCAAGAATACTATTAACCCTTTGATTGCTCAATTAGTTAGGCAAGTGTTGGAAGAAAAAAATTTTGTGAACACTGTCTTGACTGAAACTTTTCTTTCTCTCACTCGTTTCAAAAGAGGTGGCGATAAAACTCTCCATTCCTCTCCTGAACTTTTACAAATCTGGTTCCTTTCTCATATAAAAGGATTTGGTGGTTCAATGACTATACATGCTGTTAGTAATTCTAATCACCCTATCATGAGATTTGAGAACAATCAAAAACATGCACCAGATTACCATTATTCTAGGTGGCTAGCTTTCATGAAAAAACCAACTCCCAAGGGTTTCCTATGGCATGCTAAATGGTTCCAAGTTCGGGTAGCGAGACTCTCATGTGGAGGAGTTGGCCCAATCCCTCTATTGGGATTCACTGGAGCATTGGAGTACTATCCGACTAGAGTGACTCGTCAGTATCAAGTTGTACAAGAGCTTCCCCCGGCGTTGCAAGCGGATCCGCTCCAAGTTAGCTTCGTTGATGGAAGCCGAGGCCATGAAGATTCAATTCTCACCATCAAATCAATGTGGGACATGTGCCGTCCACAAAAACTCAAATGGCCCGAGGAGGAATTGAAGGGCAGGGAATTGAAGTACTATGCCTCGATTAAGTATATCCAACAGCACAAGTTCCCGAAGAGTTGCTTCCAAAGATACCGGAGGCGCCGTTGAAGATCACCAATCAAGCTGAGAATAAACGCCTCAAAAGAGTTGCTGAAAAAGCTCAAGAGGAGAATAAACGATTGCGCCGAATGGTGTCCCGAGTGTATATTGATCAAGCTAAATGAAATGCTTGAATCAATCTTGCTATTTTTCAATTTTAGGAAGTTTGAGTCATTTACTTTCCTAGTTCATTTTGTTTAGGGCATTTTGAATTTCTACTTTGATAGGTCTGTCAAAAAGCTCCATTGATGAATAAAGTTCTAGAATATTGCCATGGATCGACGTATCTTCACATGAGAATGCTTATTTTTGTTCATTTCTTATTTTAGGTGATAACGGATCCCTCACGTTCGCCTATCATTACGCGATCAAGAGCTAAAATGGCCGACCAAACTGAAATGCATGATCGTATCTCCGCTATGGAATACCAACTCCAACAGTTGCTCACCTCTATGCAACTCATGACAGCCCAAATCCAATCCCTCCGAGCGGATTTGACTCCTGCACCTGCTTTCCCTGAGGTAGTAGTTTCGAAGCAGGAATACAAGACCCAAATGAGCAATAACGACATGCCTGAACTGGAAGATAATCCACTAGTCATTGCCAAACTTGATAATGTCCCTAAGATGGGGCAAGATGAAGTGGAAATGATGGACACTCTGGGGCAGCCTAGTGGCAAGTTTGATTATCTGGTGAAGTATTCGGCTCCTCCCTGCTTTTACTTTGACTCCCGCAACATAGTTCCAAGTGGATGGGATGACATGGACGATCTGACGTCTCCAAAGACAGAGAACTCTGATGACGCCCTGGAAGGAATCACAAGTTTGTTCGATGACCTCCTCATAGGAGCCAATGACGAAGGACCTTCAGAAGACATTGACGTTAGCCTGCAAGAGTAACTTACTACTGTTGCACCTTCCCCTGCGTGGGAATTCTTATTGCTCTTTAGGAATCGTTCTCGCTTTCTAGGAATTGTTTTTGATGTTTTCTCTTTTTAGGGGTTAGGAATCACAATTTTCATTCCAATAATGTAATTCATTTGATTATATTCAATGAAATTACAATTTTATCTCAAATTTTGAGGACATGACGGGGTACTCCAAACCAGCCCGGTGACGATATCCAACAATGAAAAGAAAATATCATCCATGGAGAAATTCTGAGGACTGGGCTTCTTCATGCTTCCTCGTCCAAAATATTCCTCAAAAAGAAAAAAAAAATCATTTTTGAAGCCATTTCCAAAAGCATGCATTAGATTACCCTTGTTTGTTTTTCTAACTCATTTACTTCATGTCTCAGAGCATAACAGAGACGTTTGAAAATAACGCGTCAATTTCTAGTGATAGCAGGCCCATTGATTTGGGAACATACATCCGAAGGAAAATAGGCATGGGGGAATGGATCATTTCCTAGCTGATCTTGATGACATCTCCCAAGAGTAAAGAAGACATTAAGCACTATTTATCCTCTTACTTGTCCCGAGCGATTTCCTTCCACATCAATAAGAAACCAAGGGCAAGTCAAAACGAGATCATCTAGATTCCAAAGTGTGCACATCTCATTACAATTTGTGTGAGATGTCATTCTCAAAAGCCAAATGAAGTTTCTCATTTCCAAGAGAAAATGATGAAACAAGTCAAAAGAAGATCATCTGTCTTGAATGAAATGGATACATTGCGTTCATGAATATAATTTTGAATTGACACCTTTGTTCTTTTCCTTGTAGATGACGAATTGGGGCACTACAGATTCTAGTAGTGACATGACTGAGACAAAATCTCGATCCGAGCCAAAATGATCGTGCAATTTAAATTCACTTTGATGTTGCATAGTATCCTATTCATGCACATTGTTTTGTGCAGGGGCAAAAGCAAGATTTCATCAAATCAAAGATTGGATTTTCATTATCGATTGATCAATTTGTGTGTTTATTCCCTTTCAATAGAGGCAATCTAGGGACATCCATTGCTGAGACAATCTCTTCATGGGGCAATTCCTTGAATGAATGCTTGAAATCATGTTTGAGTGTAGTAAATTGTTTGTTTTGAAGTCACAAACGCTTTTTATGCTTAAAGTTGCTGGACTCTTTTGAAAAGAGAATTTTCATATTAATTTAGCTCACCAATTTCATGTGGAGATTTGTCAAGATAGACAATTTAATGGAGTGACATCAATGCTTAAGAATGCTGAATGAGATGTGTCAGGATGATGAAAGGCAAGCCTTATCCTATACACAGTACCCTACTTATACACTTGTGAGATGAGTGTAGAAAGTTCCATATCTACAAGGTAAAGAGTTCTCTCGCAAAAGGTACGATGACCAAAATGATGAGGGGCAGTTCATTTCTCTATCCCAAACACTACAGGTGATCCATTGCTTAACCTCTTTGAGCCCTATACACTTGTGGAAATTATTTCAATTACCCCTGTTAAGAACCACTCCACATTGAGGCAAATTGGAAGGCAAGACAGCACCATAAGGTGAGGAAAATGAAAAGAGATTTTCTTGCTCTCACTTGCATCAATCTTCAAGTCGTGTTATTACATTGAATTCATGTGGTAATTTAAGTGCCTTAGGATGACGAAGAGCATTTCTTTCTCTATCCTACATACTTATATCATTTGCATAGCCCACTTGAGCCTGCAATTTCATTTCTTCAAACCTAGTTGGTGATCATCCCCCACACTGGGGCAAGGCAAAAGACAGATGAAGACCCTTGAAAGTTCGAGTGTCATTGTTTGACGCATGCATAGAAATCAAAATAGAACTATGGGGTATGAAAAAGCAGTGTGCCTGGTAAAGGCAAGGCCAATGCCCATGAAAAAAAAAGTGAAGAAAAATGAACAAGAACTTGGGGCATGAAAAAGCAGTGTGCCTGGTAAAAGCAAGGCCAATGCCCATAGATGAAAAAAGAGAGTCAAGATAAGGTGACTGTCAATTACAAGAATTGAATCATGATGGAGCAATACTCAAAGAGCTCAAATGCTGAGTTTTTATAATCAATGGGGCACTTCATGAAGACAATCCCCGATGGTGAAAAAGAAAACTGGTGGCAATGCCAAGATGATCATCAACTCACACCTTTTACACACATTTTGAGCCTAATGATCTTTTCATTTCTCAACCCATGAACCCAACCTACGTTACGTCCCTTAAAAAAGTCTCTTCAGATTAGGGTACTTGAATTAGCGTATGAATTCACATGTCATAAGCATCGCTCGAAGGAGTGCGAGCAAGATTATTTCTTTCTCATTTTGCAGGGTTCTTGACTTGTAAACCTGAAGATGATTAAAAAGTTGTTCTTTCAATAGCCTCGACTCAAAGAGTCCCTTTGTTAAGTCATTGACCAAGCCCACATTACGGTCCCTATTAAAGACCTCTCAGATTGGTAAAGTCGTACTGCTTGCGAGAATACTTGGACCCTTGTTGGTATGATGATAGTGAGATGGAGTGATTCTCATTAAATAGCCTCTAAATGAGAGTGAGTGAAAGTCCTTTCTAACTGAAGGTCCCTCATTTGGTATTCTCAGGAAATTCATGTCATGAGTGAAGATTGTCTTGAATGATAATTCTCTCCAGTGGAAATTTAGGTGATGCAAAGGTCATTATGCATGAACCCGATTGAATTAATGAGAATTTCACTGAATTTTGAAATGTGCATTCTAGAGTAGCTCAAATTGTCTATTTCTTTGATGCATGCATATCAGTTTTGCTCTAAATCATGTCTGACAGGTAATTCAAGATCCTTTCAGAATGTTTCATGATATTAGAAGATGAGAAACCTCCACCATGAGGTGAAAGACTTCCACAGGATATCTAAATTCCAAAAGGCATATCCCGAAGAATTAGAGATATCACCAGGTAAGTATCTCTACCATACTTTAAAATACTTGTCCTTGTGCAGGTATTCTCCCTTGAGTGCATCGACACTTGACTTGGTCAAGCTGTCCCTTTATATTGACCTGGCGTGCTTTCGTAGCCCAGGGCCCATCTTCATCGACTCGGCGTGCTTTCGTAGCCCAAAGTCCCTCTTTATCGACTCGGCGTGCTTTTGTAGCCCGATGTCCCTTTATATTGACCTGGCGTGCTTTTGTAGCCCAGAGTCCCTTTTAATCAACACTAAATGGAGTTGTCCCCCAAAGATTTTTCTCCAGATTCAATTTGATTAAGGCGACCGAAGAATGGTTCGGGTCCTGGTCAGATGATTTCTGTCGCAAGGCTGGGCGACCGAAGAATGGTTCGGGTCCTAGCCAAGCAAAACCTCAGTTTAGGCGACCGTAGAATGGTACGGGTCCTAGACAACATTTATTGCTCTAACAGGCGACCGTAGAATGGTACGGGTCCTAGAAAAGCAATTTCTCCATTCAGGCGACCGTAGAATGGTACGGGTCCTAGAAAGTGAATTCCCGTTTAGGCGACCGTAGAATGGTACGGGTCCTAGACAAAACCTATTTCCCTATTCAGGCGACCGTAAAATGGTACGGGTCCTGAAAGGTAAATCCTCGTTTAGGCGACCGTAGAATGGTACGGGTCCTAGACACAACCAAACACTGTCATACTAGGCGATCGTAGAATGGTACGGGTCCTAAGAAGCAGTCTCTTTGCAAAACCATGTTACTATTCTGGGTGACCGTAGAATGGTACGAGTCCTGGACATGTAACACCAACTATCTTGAATCACTCTACCCTCCTTGAAGGTAAGTCATTCCAGGTAAGTCTTTTATCATCTGCATTAGCATTTCCATGCATCATATAAATTGCATTAAAAAATGGAATTCATTTTCTGACAAAAAAACCATTCAGTGCATTTGCATGGTCAAAATTTAGATCTCACTTTGTCTTTGAAGGCAACCTCTTCGAGCTCACCTTCAAAGAGGGGCAGCTGTTGACACCTAAATTTTGGCGATCCATTTAGTCATTAAAAATTAGGGTTTAATTTAATTACATAGCATATAGATTTAGGTGCATTTTATTTTAATTGGCATTTTATTTATTGGACCGGTGGCAGATGGGTCGAATGGGTGGTTTTGAATTTTAAATTAATAGGCCGGGCTAGGCCCATGAAATGATAAAATTAACCCAAGCCCGTCGTTATTTTTAATTGATTATCTTGCAAAAAATTAAGATTTGATGCGATATTATGATTTTTGAAAATTTAAAAAATCGCATTGTAATCTTATTTTTTATCAATAGATGATGAAATCGGGGGAGAATATTTTTGAGATAAGGATTTGGGTGATTGGGAGGTTATAGATTATCTTCGTGTATATGAAAAAAAACGAGATAAAATATTCTACGAAGATTACCTATTTTCACCTATAAAAAGCAATCGGGTATGTGGAGATGGGGAGCTTCTTTGGATACGCAAAAAAAAATTCAGAAAAAGAAAGAGAGAGAATAGGCTTTTTGCTACGTTTTCTTCAGATCAAGGAAGAGGAAAAAAAGCAAAAAGTTAAAAAGTGAGAAGTGAAAAGGAGAGTAACAGGAAGAGACAGAGGAGAAGCGGAAAAGCAGAAAAAGGGGGTTGATTTGACCCCTACTGTTCATCTTCTCTCCAAGTTTGCTGCCCGTGCGTTGCTTCTCCATCCGTGACTACCCGAAGCTCCTCCGCATCACCGCGCGCTCCACCACCGAACCTCTGCCCGAGCACCGGATCCCGAGTTCCCACGCTCGCTACCCTCCGGACCACCACCACCGCACCGACCCACGACGGACCAACTCCGCCTCGACTCCCAGATTTGCGAGCCGCCCCGGTGCGACTCCGGACACCGCGTCTCGCCGACGCTTCCTCCTCGCTCGTTGCTGCCCGAGCCGCCGACGTCGAAGCCCGCGCCGTCTCCCTCGCCCGCGAGCTCGCGTCGCGGGTACGCCGAGCCACGGGGCCCGAACCCCCGCCGCGCTCGCACCGCTGCGCCGCGTCGGCTCCGAGCTTTCCCTCCGACGACCGTTGCTGCCGGCCTTGAGACCTCCCCTGCGACGCTGCTGCCCCTCGCCGGACTGATCAGCCGGCTTCCCTTGGAGATCCACAGCTGTGCGTGGAAAGGAAGGAAAAACAACAAAAAAAAGAAAAAGAAAAATCATTTAGGTAGTTCTTCTTTTATTACTTTATGCTTATTATTATTATTATCTTAATGTTATTCTCACTTATTTACTTTTTAGTAGGTTTATTCTTAAATAGATGATTGATGTCCCAACATGAAAGCGCACCTCAAGTGAGGGATTGATAGTTCGATTTTCGCGCCCGAAATCCGACTCACAATCCCTTATAAAAATCGATAATCTAATCTCAAGCCCGAGATTTGATTCGCGATTAAAAATAAAAATTGGTCAACCCGATCTCATGCGCGAGATATGGTTCGCCAATTTTTAGATATCAATATTGTCTTGCTTGATTTGATATCGTGTGTTTGGATCAATCTTATTTTTAAGAAATAAAAATAAAAAAAAATCAAATTAGGATTAAGTATGCTGTAGAATATTCTTAGTTTTAGGGTTAAAATCGCAATATGATTTCAAATTTTTAAATGAGAAAAATCAAAAAGAAAAAATCCGAATAAGAATTAGATTTGTTTTTTTTTTTGTTATCTGGCATGTTAGGATTGCAATCTTATTATGAATTTTCTTTTTAATAAAAAATCCAAAAAAAATAAAAAAAATGCATTCATTTAAGTTGTTAGTTTTTTTTTTTATTTGAATTGCATGTTTAATAATGTCTTAGTTTTAATTTCGAATTTCTTAAAGAAAAACACAAAAAAGATCATTGTGCATATTAGATTAGAATTGCACATTTCATTTTAAATTTAGATCATTTTTAGATAAATTGCATTTTAAATTTAGATAATGTCTTAGTTTAAATTAGAATTTAATATGACTTAATCCATAGTTTAAATTAGATGAATCTTAATCTAGCTAGATCATTTCAAATTTCATAAAATTTTTCTTAGGATAAGTTAGTTGCAATTTTTAGGATAGATTGCATTTTTAAAATAAAAAATGTCATTTGCATGTCATATAGATTTAAGTTCATGAAATGCATGTCATTTTAGTGATTATTGTTAGGTTCATTTCTAATTAGAAATTGTCCATCATTAGATTAGGTCATTTAATAAATGTCTCGTGACATATAGCTCGCATATTAAATTGTATGTTGCATGTCATTTTAGTTGAAATAATTTTGCACGTCATTGCATATTAGGATAGAATTTGCACTTAAGTTAATTTAGATAATTTCTTAATTTACTATAGGTTTAGGTATTTTATTAAATAGATTGCATTTTAGGATTATCTAGATTGAGATAATATTTTAGTTTAAATTAGGATGTGACTCAACCTAATTCCTAATATAAATTAAATAGGATCTTAATCTAATTAGGTAATTTTCACATTTCACCTAATTTCGAATTTCATGAAATATACAAAAAATGCCATAGGTTGATTTGGTTTTATTATTTAGGATAAAAAATGCATTCTTTTAGGAAAAAGAGAAATTGTCATATGCACGTCATTAGGGTTCGATTAATCGAGATGCATGTCATTGAGTATTTTTGCTAGGCCCATTTAATTAGAAATTACATGTCATTAGAATTAGGTCATTCAATTAACATTGCATTACATATTGCATGAGTTTCATTAATTAAGTGAAAACAAAACAAAAAATTGCGTGTTAATTAGAAACCATATCTAGGGTTGATGTGGATTTTAATTTAACATTGCAGGTGCTTTGAGTAAAGTAAATCTCCCATTACTTTTGAGGTAAGTTTTTGCAATTTATTTATTGTTTATCTAGACTTGAGTGTTAAATTGGTGGTCGCGACAAAGGCTACCCCATAAACCTTTTGAACACCTCACATGTTAGGAAATAGATTTAAAATCAATCAAAATTGCTTGCCAAACATTTTTCAAAATAAAAAGAAAGGTACCGAAATTGCGTTAGAGAAATCTAACCCGTAATCCCAAGTCCCCGTCTGCAGTTACAATTATCTCCCATTACTTTACTAGGGTTTAAGGATAACCAACAAATGGTAAAGTAAATCTCCCATTGATTACTAGGTTTAATCGACCCACAAAAAATAGATTACGACTCCTAATTAAAATCAATTGCATGTTAACAATTCAAACCTAAGTTTAGAATTGGTATGGGCTTGGAGAGCCCGGTTAAGTCTAGACTTGACAATCCATTAGCCAAACCTTAGGTGGTTCACACCCGAAAAAAATTGGTCGCGACAAAGGCTAACCCATAAACCTTTTGAAATTGCAAGCTTTAAGGATAAGCAAGAACCTTTGGTTTAAGGCTAACACATGAACCTTGAGAATTGCAAGGTTTAAGGATAACGAATAACCTTTTGAAAATGCATGGTTTAAGGCTAACCCATGAACCCTTTGAAATTGCAAGGTTTAAGACCTTTTGAAAATTGCATGGTTTAAGGCTAACCCATAAACCGCTAGAATTATGAGGTTTAAGGATAACCAATAACCTTTTAAAAATGCATGGTTTAAGGCTCACCCATGAACCCTTTGAAATTGCAAGGTTTAACGATAACCAAGAACCTTTTGAAAATGCATGGTTTAAGGCTAACCCATGAACCTTTAGAATTGCAAGGTTTAAGGATAACCAAGAACCTTTTGAAAATGCAGGGTTTAAGGCTAACCCATTAACCCTTTAAAATTGCAAGGTTTAAGGAGAACCAAGAACCCTTTGGAATTGCATGGTTTAAGCCTAACCCATGAACCCTTTCAAATTGCAAGGTTTAAAGATAACCACGCACCTTTTGAAAATGCATGGTTTACGGCTAACCCATGAACCCTTTGAAATTGCAATGTTTAAGGATAACCAAGAACTTTTTTGAAAATTGCATGGTTAAAGGCCAACCCATAGAATTACGAGGTTATAATTGCTTTTTAAATTGCAAGGTTTAAGGATAACCAAGAACCTTTTGAAAATGCATGGTTTAAGGCTCACCCATGAACCCTTTGAAATTGCAAGGTTTAAGGATAACCAAGAACCTTTTGAAAATGCATGGTTTAAGGCTAACCCATTAACCCTTTGAAATTGCAAGGTTTAAGGATAACCAAGAACCTTTTGAAAATGCATGGTTTAAGGCTAACCCATGAACCCTTTGAAATTGCAAGGTTTAAGACCTTTTGAAAATTGCATGGTTTAAGGCTAACCCATGAACCCTTTGAAATTGCAAGGTTTAAGGATAACCAATAAACCTTTTAAAAATGCATGGTTTAAGGCTAACCCATGAACCCTTTGAAATTGGAAGGTTTAAGGATAACCAATAACCTTTTGAAAATGCATGGTTTAAGGCTAACCCATGAACCTTTATAATTGCAAGGTTGAAGGATAACCATGAACCATTTGAAAATGCATGGTTTAAGGCTAACCCATGAACCCTTTGAAATTGCAAGGTTTAAGGATAACCAAGAACCTTTTGGAGTTGCATGGTTAAAGGCTAACCCATGAACCCTTTGAAATTGCAAGGTTTAAGGATAACCACGAACCCTTTGAAAATGCATGGTTCTTGGCTAACCCATAAACGCTTTGAAATTGCAAGGTTTAGGACCTTTTGCAAATTGCATGGTTTAAGGCTACCCCATGAACCCTTTGAAATTGCAAGGTTAAAGGATAACCAATAACCTTTTGAAAATGCATGGTTTAAGGCTAACCCATGAACCTTTAGAATTGCCAGGTTTATGGATAACCAAGAAACTTTTGAAAATGCATGGTCTCAAGCTAACCCATGAACCCTTTGAAATTGCAAGGTTGAAGACCTTTTGAAAATTGCATGGTTTAAGGCTAACCCATAACCTGCTAGAACTACGAGGTTTAAGGATAACCAATAACATTTTGAAAATGCATGGTTTAAGGCTAACCCATGAACCTTTAGAATTGCAAGGTTTAACGATAACCAAGAAACATTTTGAAAATGCATGGCTTAAGGCTGACCCATGAACCCCTTGAAATTGCAAGATTTAAGGATAACCCATAAAGAAACCAATAACATTTTGAAAACTTTGGTATTGCATGGTTTAAGGCTAACCCATGAACCCTTTTAGATTGCAAGGTTTAAGGATAAACAAGAACCTTTTGAAAATACATGGTTTAAGGCTAACCCATGAACCCTTTGAAATTGCAAGGTCTAAGGATAACCAAGAACCTTTTGAAAATGCATGGTTTAAGGCTAACCCATGAACCCTTTGAAATTGCAAGGTTTAAGGATAACCAAGAACCTTTTGAAAATGCATGGTTTAAGGCTAACCCATGAACCCTTTGAAATTGCAAGGTTTAAGACCTTTTGAAAATTGCATGGTTTAAGGCTAACCCATAAACCGCTAGAATTACGAGGTTTAAGGATAACCAAGAACCTTTTGAAAATGCATGGTTTAAGGCCAACCCATGAACCCTTTGAAATTGCAAGGTTTAAGGATAACCAAGAACCTTCTGAAAATGCATGGTTTAAGGCTAACCCATGAACCCTTTGAAATTGCAAGATTTAAGGCAAGCTCTGAGGCATAAATAACCTTTTGAAAACTGCATGGTTTAAGGATAACCCATGAACCCTTTGAAATTGCAAGGTTTAAGGATAACCAATAACCTTTTTAAAATGCATGGTTTAAGGCTAACCCATCAACCCCTTGATATTGCAAGGTTTAAGGATAACCGAGAACCTTTTGAAAATGCATGGTTTAAGGGTAACCCATGAACCTTTAGAATTGCAAGGCTTAAGGATAACCAATAACCTTTTGAAAATGCATGGTTTAAGGCTAACTCCTGAACCCTTTGAAATTGTAATGTTTAAGGATAACCAAGAACCTTTTGAAAATTGCATGGTTTAAGGCTAACCCATGAACCCTTTGAGATTGCAAGGTTTAAGGATAAGCAAGAACCTTTTGAAATTGCATGGTTTAAGGCTAACCCATGAACCCTTTCAAATTGTAAGGTTTAAGGATAACCACGCACCTTTTGAAAATGCATGGTTTAAGGCTAACCCATGAACCCTTTGAAATTGCAAGGTTTAAGGATAACCAAGAACCTTTTGAAAATGCATGGTTTAAGGCTAACCCATGAACCCTTTGAAATTGCAAGATAACCAAGAGCCCTTTGAAAATTGCATGGTTTAAGGCTATGAACGCTAGAATTATGAGGTTTAAGGATAACCAATAACCTTTTAACAAAGCATCGTTTAAGGATAACCAAGAACCTTTTGAAAATGCATGGTTTAAGACAAACCCATGAACCCTTTGAAATTGCAAGGTTGAAGACCTTTTGAAAATTGCATGGTTTAAGGCTAACCCATAATCCGCTAGAACTACGAGGTTTAAGGATAACCAATAACATTTTGAAAATGCATGGTTTAAGGCTAACCCATGAACCTTTAAATTGCAAGGTTTAAGGATAACCAAGAACCTTTTGAAAATGCATGGTTTAAGGCTAACCCATGAACCCTTTGAAATTGCAAGGTTTAAGGATAACCAAGAACCTTTTGAAAATTGCATGGTTTAAGGCTAACCCATAAACCGTTAGAATTACAAGGTTTAAGGATAACCAATAACCTTTTAAAATTGCATGGTTTAAGGCTAACCCACGAACCCTTTCAAATTGCAAGGTTTAAGGATTACAAATAACCTTTTGAAAATGCAAGGTTTAAAGCTAACCCATGAACCTTTAGAATTGCAAGGTTTAAGGATAACCAAGAAGCTTTTGAAAATGCATGGTTTAAAGCTAACCCATGAACCCTTTGAAATTGCAAGGTTTAAGGATAACCAAGAACCCTTTGGAATTGCATGGTTTAAGGCTAACCCATGAACCCTTTGAGATTGCAAGGTTTAAGGATAAACAAGAACCTTTTGAAAATACATGGTTTAAGGCTAACCCATGAACCCTTTCAAATTGCAAGGTTTAAGGATAACCACGAACCTTTTGAAAATTCCATGGTTTAAGGCTAACCCATAAACCGTTAGAATTACGAGGTTTAAGGATAACCAAAAACCTTTTAAAAATGCATCGTTTAAGGCTCACCCATGAACCCTTTGAAATTGCAAGGTTTAAGGATAACATAGAACCTTTTGAAAATGCATGGTTTAAGGCTAACCCAAGAACCCTTTGAAATTGCAAGATTTAAGGATAACCTAGAACCCTTTGGAATTGCATGGTTTAAGACAAACCCATGAACCCTTTGAAATTGCAAGATTTAAGACCTTTTGAAAATTGCATGGTTTAAGGATAACCCATAATACGCTAGAATTACGAGGTTTAAGGATAACCAATAACCTTTTAAAAAAGCATCGTTTAAGGCTCAGCCGTGAACCCTTTGACATTGCAAGGTTTATGGATAACCAAGAACCTTTTGAAAATGCATGGTTTAAGGCTAACCCATGAGCCATTTGAAATTCCAAGGTTTAAGGATCGCCAAGATCCCTTTGGAATTGCATGGTTTAAGGCTAACCCATGAACCCTTTGAGATTACAAGGTTTAAGGATAAACAAGAATCATTTGAAAATACATGGTTTAAGGCTAACCCATAAACCTTTAGAATTGCCAGGTTTATGGATAACCAAGAAACTTTTGAAAATGCATGGTCTCAGGCTAACCCATGAACCCTTTGAAATTGCAAGGTTGAAGACCTTTTGGAAATTGCATGGTTTAAGGCTAACCCATAATCCGCCAGAACTACGAGGTTTAAGGATAACC
The DNA here is from genome assembly GCA_016097545.1 of Eucalyptus victrix. Classification (NCBI taxonomy): domain Eukaryota; kingdom Viridiplantae; phylum Streptophyta; class Magnoliopsida; order Myrtales; family Myrtaceae; genus Eucalyptus; species Eucalyptus victrix. Next base: position 54,522,879 of record CM027842.1, read on the forward strand.
AATAACATTTTGAAAATGCATGGTTTAAGGCTAACCCATGACCCTTTAGAATTGCAAGGTTTAAGGATAACCAAGAACCTTTTGAAAATGCATGGTTTAAGGCTAACCCATGAACCCATTGAAATTGCAAGATTTAAGACCTTTTGAAAACTGCATGGTTTTAGGATAACCCATAATACGCTAGAATTACGAGTTTAAGGCTCACCCATCAACCCTTTGAAATAGCTAGGTTTAAGGATAACCAATAACCTTTTGAAAATGCAAGGCTAACCCATGAACCTTTATAATTGCAAGGTTTACGGATAACCAAGAACCTTTTGAAAATGCATGGTTTAAGGCTAACCCATGAACCCTTTGAAATGGCAAGGTTTAAGGATAACCAAGGAGCCTTTGGAATTGCATGGTTTAAGGCTAACCCATGAACACTTTGGGATTGCAAAGTTTAAGGATAAACAAGAACCTTTTGAGAATACATGGTTTAAGGCTAACCCATGAACCCTTTCAAATTGCAAGGTTTAAGGATAACCACGCACCTTTTGAAAAGGCATGGTTTAAGGCTAACCTATGAACCCTTTCAAATTGCAAGGTTTAAGGATAACCACGCACCTTTTGAAAAGGCATGGTTTAAGGCTAACCTATGAACCCTTTCAAATTGCAAGGTTGAAGGATAACCACGCACCGTTTCAAAATGCATAGTTTAAGGCTAACCCATGAACCCATTGAAATTGCAAGCTTTAAGGATTACACGCAAGAACCTTTTGAAAATGCATGGTTTAAGGCTAACCCATGAACCCTTTGAAATTGCAAGGTTTACGGATAACCATGAACCTTTTGAAAATGCATGGTTTAAGACAAACCCATGAACCCTTTGAAATTGCAAGATTTAAGACCTTTTGAAAATTGCATGGTTTAAGGATAACCCATAATAAAAACGCTAGAATTGAAACGGTTTAAGGATAACCAAGAACCTTTTGAAAATGCATGGTTTAAGGCTAACCCATGAACCCTTTGAAATTGCAAGGTTTAAGGATAACCAAGAACCTTTTGAAAATGCATGGTTTAAGGCTAACCCATGAACCTTTAGAATTGCAGGGTTTAAGGATAACCAAGAACCCTTTGAAATTGCATGGTTTAAGGCTAACCCATGAACCCTTTGAGATTGCATGGTTTAAGGATAAATAGGAACTTTTCGAAAATACATGGTTTAAGGCTAACTCGTGAACCTTTAGAATTACAAGGCTTTATGGATAGCAAGAAACTTTTGAAAATGCAAGGTCTAAGGCTAACCCATGAACCCTTTGAATTGGAAGGTTGAAGACCTTTTGAAAATTGCATGGTTTATGGCTAAACCATAAACTGCTAGAATTACGAGGTTTAAGGATAACCAATAACCTTTTGAAAATGCATGGTTCAAAGCTAACCTATGAACCTTTAGAATTGCAAGGCTTAAGGATAACCAAGAACCTTTTGAAAATGCATGGTTTAAGGTTAACCCATGAACCCTCTGAAATTGCAAGGTTTAAGACCTTTTGAAAACTGCATGGTTTTAGGATAACCCATAATACGCTAGAATTACGAGGTTTAAGGATAACCAATAACCTTTTAAAAAAGCATCGTTTAAGGCTCACCCGTGAACCCATTGAAATTGCAAGGTTTAAGGATAACCAAGAACCTTTTGAAAATGCATGGTTGAAGACAAACCCATGAACCCTTTGAAATTGCAAGATTTAAGACCTTTTGAAAACCGCATGGTTTTAGGATAACCCATAATACGCTAGAATTACGAGGTTTAAGGATAACCAATAACCTTTTAAAAAAGCATCGTTTAAGGCTCACCCATGAACCCTTTGGAATTGCAAGGTTTAAGGATTACAAATAACCTTTTGAAAATGCATGCTTTAAAGCTAACCCATGAACCTTTAGGATTGCAAGGTTTAAGGATAACCAAGAACCTTTTGAAAATGCATGGTTTAAGGCTAACCCATGAACCCTTTGAAATAGCAAGGTTTAAGGATAACCAAGAACCCTTTGGAATTGCATGGTTTAAGGCTAACCCATGAACCCTTTCTGATTGTAGGGTTTAAGGATAAACAAGAACCTTTTGAAAATACATGGTTTAAGGCTAACCCATGAACCCTTTCAAATTGCAAGGTTTAAGGATAACCGCGAATCTTTTGAAAATGCATGGTTTAAGGCTAACCCATGAACCCTTTAAAATTGCAAGGGTTAAGGATAACCAAGAACCTTTTGAAAATGCATGGTTTAAGACAAACCCATGAACCCTTTGAAATTGCAAGATTTAAGACCTTTTGAAAATTGCATGGTTTAAGGATAACGCACAATACGCTAGAATTATGAGGTTTAAGGATAACGAATAACCTTTTAACAAAGCATCGTTTAAGGCTCACCCGTGAACCCTTTGAAATTACAAGGTTTAAGGATAACCAAGAACCTTTTGAAAATGCATGGTTTAAGACAAACCCATGAACCCTTTGAAATTGCAAGATTTAAGACCTTTTGAAAACTGCATGGTTTTAGGATAACCCATAATACGCTAGAATTACGAGGTTTAAGGATAACCAATAACCTTTTAAAAAAGCATCGTTTAAGGCTCACCCATGAACCCTTTGAAATTGCAAGGTTTAAGGATTACAAATAACCTTTTGAAAATGCAAGGTTTAAACCTAACCCATGAACCTTTAGAATTGCAAGGTTTAAGGATAACCAAGAACCTTTTGAAAATGCATGGTTTAAAGCTAACCCATGAACTCTTTGAAATTGCAAGGTTTAAGGATAACCAAGAACCCTTTGGAATTGCATGGTTTAAGGCTAACAAATGAACACTTTGAGATTGCAAGGTTTAAGGATAAACAAGAACCTTTTGAGAATACATGGTTTAAGGCTAACCCATGAACCCTTTCAAATTGCAAGGTTTAAGGATAACCACGCACCTTTTGAAAATTCCAAGGGTTGAGGCTAACCCATAAACCGTTAGAATTACCAGGTTTAAGGATAACCAAAAACCTTTTAAAAGTGCATCGTTTAAGGCTCACCCATGAACCCTTTGAAATTGCAAGGTTTAAGGATAACAAGAACCTTTTGAAAATGCATGGTTTAAGGCTAACCCATGAACCCTTTGAAATTGCAAGGTTTAAGGATAACCAAGAACCCTTTGGAATTGCATGGTTTAAGGTTAACTCCTAAACCCTTTGAAATTGCAAGGTTTAAGAACAACCGAGAACCTTTTAAAAATACATGATTTAACGCTAACCCATGAACCCTTTCAAATTGCAAGGTTTAAGAATAACCACAAACTCTTTTAAAATGCATAGTTTATGGCTAACCCATGAACCCTTTGAGATTGCAAGGTTTAAGGATAGACAAGAGCCTTTTGAAAATACATGGTTTAAGGCTAACCCATGAACCCTTTCAAATTGCAAGGTTTAAGGATAACCACGCACCTTTTGAAAAGGCATGGTTTAAGGCTAACCTATGAACCCTTTCAAATTGCAAGGTTGAAGGATAACCACGCACCGTTTGAAAATGCATAGTTTAAGGCTAACCCATGAACCCATTGAAATTGCAAGGTTTAAGGATAACCAGAACCTTTTGAAAATGCATGGTTTAAGGCTAACCCATGAACCGTTTGAAATTGCAAGGTTTACGGATAACCATGAACCTTTTGAAAATGCATGGTTTAAGACAAACCCATGAACCCTTTGAAATTGCAAGATTTAAGACCTTTTGAAAATTGCATGGTTTAAGGATAACCCATAATACGCTAGAATTACGAGGTTTAAGGATAACCAAAAACCTTTTAAAAAGGCATCGTTTAAGGCTCACCCGTGAACCCTTTGAAATTGCAAGGTTTATGGATAACCAAGAACCTTTTGAAAATGCATGGTTTAAGGCTAACCCATGACCCCTTTGAAATTGCAAGGTTTAAGGATAACCAAGAACCCTTTGGAATTGTATGGTTTAAGGCTAACCCATGAACCCTTTGAGATTGCAAGGTTTAAGGATAAACAGGAACCTTTCGAAAATACATGGTTTAAGGCTAACTCATGAACCTTTTAGAATTGCCAAGGCTTTATGGATAACCAAGAAACTTTTGAAAATGCAAGGTCTGAAGGCTAACCCATGAACCCTTTGAAATTACAAGGTTTAAGACCTTTTGAAAATGCATGGTTTAAGGCTAACCCATGAACCCTTTGAAATTACAAGGTTTAAGGATAAACGAGAAACTTTTGAAAATGCATGATATAAGGCTAACCCATGAACCTTTAGAAATGCAAGGCTTAAGGATAAACAACAACCTTTTGAAAATGCATGGTTTAAGGATAACTCATAAACCCTTTGAAATTGCAAGATTTAAGACCTTTTGAAAACTGCATGGTTTTAGGATAACCCATAATACGCTAGAATTACGAGGTTTAAGGATAACCAATAACCTTTTAAAAAAGCATCGTTTAAGGCTCACCCGTGAACCCATTGAAATTGCAAGGTTTAAGGATAACCAAGAACCTTTTGAAAATGCATGGTTGAAGACAAACCCATGAACCCTTTGAAATTGCAAGATTTAAGACCTTTTGAAAACCGCATGGTTTTAGGATAACCCATAATACGCTAGAATTACGAGGTTTAAGGATAACCAACAACCTTTTAAAAAAGCATCGTTTAAGGCTCACCCATGAACCCTTTGGAATTGCAAGGTTTAAGGATTACAAATAACCTTTTGAAAATGCATGGTTTAAAGCTAACCCATGAACCTTTAGGATTGCAAGGTTTAAGGATAACCAAGAACCTTTTGAAAATGCATGGTTTAAGGCTAACCCATGAACCCTTTGAAATAGCAAGGTTTAAGGATAACCAAGAACCCTTTGGAATTGCATGGTTTAAGGCTAACCCATGAACACTTGGAGATTGCAAGGTTTAAGGATAAACAAGAACCTTTTGAGAATACATGGTTTAAGGCTAACCCATGAACCCTTTCAAATTGCAAGGTTTAAGGATAACCGCGAACCTTTTGAAAATGCATGGTTTAAGGCTAACCCATGAACCCTTTAAAATTGCAAGGGTTAAGGATAACCAAGAACCTTTTGAAAATGCATGGTTTAAGACAAACCCATGAACCCTTTGAAATTGCAAGATTTAACCAAGACCTTTTGAAAATTGCATGGTTTAAGGATAACGCACAATACGCTAGAATTATGAGGTTTAAGGATAACGAATAACCTTTTAACAAAGCATCGTTTAAGGCTCACCCGTGAACCCTTTGAAATTACAAGGTTTAAGGATAACCAAGAACCTTTTGAAAATGCATGGTTTAAGACAAACCCATGAACCCTTTGAAATTGCAAGATTTAAGACCTTTGAAAAACTGCATGGTTTTAGGATAACCCATAATACGCTAGAATTACGAGGTTTAAGGATAACCAATAACCTTTTAAAAAAGCATCGTTTAAGGCTCACCCATGAACCCTTTGAAATTGCAAGGTTTAAGGATTACAAATAACCTTTTGAAAATGCAAGGTTTAAAGCTAACCCATGAACCTTTAGAATTGCAAGGTTTAAGGATAACCAAGAACCTTTTGAAAATGCATGGTTTAAAGCTAACCCATGAACTCTTTGAAATTGCAAGGTTTAAGGATAACCAAGAACCCTTTGGAATTGCATGGTTTAAGGCTAACCCATGAACCCTTTGAGATTGCAAGGTTTAAGGATAAACAAGAACCTTTTGAAAATACATGGTTTAAGGCTAACCCATGAACCCTTTCAAATTGCAAGGTTTAAGGATAACCACGCACCTTTTGAAAATTCCAAGGGTTGAGGCTAACCCATAAACCGTTAGAATTACCAGGTTTAAGGATAACCAAAAACCTTTTAAAAGTGCATCGTTTAAGGCTCACCTATTAACCCTTTGAAATTGCAAGGTTTAAGGATAACATAGAACCTTTTGAAAATGCATGGTTTAAGGCTAACCCAAGAACCCTTTGAAATTGCAAGATTTAAGGATAACCTAGAACCCTTTGGAATTGCATGGTTTAAGACAAACCCATGAACCCTTTGAGATTGCAAGGTTTAAGCATAATCAAGAACCTTTTGAAATTACATGGTTTAAGGCTAACCCATGAACCCTTTCAAATTGCAAGGTTTAAGAATAACCATGCACCTTTTGAAAATGCATGGTTTAAGGCTAACCCATGAACCCTTTCTAATTGCAAGCTTTAAGGATAACCAATAACCTTTTGAAAATGTATGATTTAAGGCTAACCCATGAACCCTTTCAAATTGCAAGGTTTAAGGATAACCACGCACCTTTTGAAAAGGCATGGTTTAAGGCTAACCTATGAACCCTTTCAAATTGCAAGGTTGAAGGATAACCACGCACCGTTTGAAAATGCATAGTTTAAGGCTAACCCATGAACCCATTGAAATTGCAAGCTTTAAGGAGACGCAAGAACCTTTTGAAAATGCATGGTTTAAGGCTAACCCATGAACCGTTTGAAATTGCAAGGTTTACGGATAACCATGAACCTTTTGAAAATGCATGGTTTAAGACAAACCCATGAACCCTTTGAAATTGCAAGATTTAAGACCTTTTGAAAATTGCATGGTTTAAGGATAACCTATAATACGCTAGAATTACGAGGTTTAAGGATAACCAAAAACCTTTTAAAAAAGCATCGTTTAAGGCTCACCCGTTAACCCTTTGAAATTGCAAGGTTTATGGATAACCAAGAACCTTTTGAAAATGCATGGTTTAAGGCTAACCCATGACCCATTTGAAATTCCAAGGTTTAAGGATAGCCAAGAACCCTTTGGAATTGCATGGTTTAAGGCTAACCCATGAACCCTTTGAGATTACAAGGTTTAAGGATAAAGAAGAATCTTTTGAAAATACATGGTTTAAGGCTAACCCATGAACCTTTAGAATTGCCAGCTTTATGGATAACCAAGAAACTTTTGAAAATGCAAGGTCTCAGGCTAACCCATGAACCCTTTGAAATTGGAAGGTTGAAGACCTTTTGAAAATTGCATGGTTTAAGGCTAACCCATAATCCTCTAGAACTACGAGGTTTAAGGATAACCAATAACATTTTGAAAATGCATGGTTTAAGGCTAACCCATGAACCTTTAGAATTGCAAGGTTTAAGGATAACCAAGAACCTTTTGAAAATGCATGGTTTAAGGCTAACCCATGAACCCTTTGAAATTGCAAGGTTTAAGACCTTTTGAAAATTGCATGGTTTAAGGCTAACCCATAATACGCTAGAATTACGAGGTTTAAGGATAACCAATAACCTTTTAAAAATGCATGGTTTAAGGCTCACCCATGAACCCTTTGAAATTGCAAGGTTTAAGGATAACCAAGAACCTTTTGAAAATGCATGGTTTAAGGCTAACCCATGAACCCTTTGAAATTGCAAGGTTTAAGGATAACCAAGAACCTTTTGAAAATTGCATGGTTTAAGGGTAACCCATAAACCGTTAGAATTACGAGGTTTAAGGATAACCAATAACCTTTTAAAAATGCATCGTTTAAGGCTCACCCATGAACCCTTTGAAATTGCAAGGTTTAAGGATAACCAAGAACCTTTTGAAAATGCATGGTTTAAGGCTAACCCATGAACCTTTAGAATTGCAAGGTTTAAGGATAACCAAGAACCTTTTGAAAATGCATGGTTTAAGGCTAACCCATGAACCCTTTGAAATAGCAAGGTTTAAGGATAACCAAGAACCCTTTGGAATTGCATGGTTTAAGGCTAACCCATGAACCCTTTGAGATTGCAAGGTTTAAGGATAAACAAGAACCTTTTGAAAATACATGGTTTAAGGCTAACCCATGAACCCTTTCAAATTGCAAGGTTTAAGGATAACCACGAACCTTTTGAAAATGCATGGTTTAAGGCTAACCCATGAACCCTTTAAAATTGCAAGGGTTAAGGATAACCAAGAACCTTTTGAAAATGCATGGTTTAAGACAAACCCATGAACGCTTTGAAATTGCGAGATTTAAGACCTTTTGAAAATTGCATGGTTTAAGGATAACGCACAATACGCTAGAATTATGAGGTTTAAGGATAACCAATAACCTTTTAATAAAGCATCGTTTAAGGCTCACCCGTGAACCCTTTGAAATTACAAGGTTTAAGGATAACCAAGAACCTTTTGAAAGTGCATGGTTTAAGACAAACCCATGAACCCTTTGAAATTGCAAGATTTAAGACCTTTTGAAAACTGCATGGTTTTAGGATAACCCATGAACCTTTAAATTAAAGGTTTAAGGATAACCAATAACCTTTTAAAAATGCATGGTTTACGGCTCACCCATGAACCCTTTGAAATTGCAAGGTTTAAGGATAACAAATAACCTTTTGAAAATGCATGGTTTAACGCTAACCTATGAACCTTTGGAATTGCAAGGTTTAAGGATAACCAAGAACCTTTTGAAAATGTATGGCTTAAGGTTAACCCATGAACCCTTTGAAATTGCAAGGTTTAAGGATAACCAAGAACCTTTGGAATTGCATGGTTTAAGGCTAACCCATGAACACTTTGAGATTGCAAGGTTTAAGGATAAACAAGAACCTTTTGAGAATACATGGTTTAAGGCTAACCCATGAACCCTTTCAAATTGCAAGGTTTAAGGATAACCACCTTTTGAAAATGCATGGTTTAAGGCTAACCCATGAACCCTTTGAAATTGCAAGGGTTAAGGATAACCAAGAACCTTTTGAAAATGCATGGTTTAAGACAAACCCATGAACCCTTTGAAATTGCAAGATTTAAGACCTTTTGAAAAGTGCATGGTTTTAGGCTAACCCATAATACGCTAGAATTACGAGGTTTAAGGATAACCAATAACCTTTTAAAAAAGCATCGTTAATGGCTCACCCATGAACCCTTTGAAATTGCAAGGTTTAAGGATTACAAATAACCTTTTGAAAATGCAAGGTTGAAAGCTAACCCATGAACCTTTAGAATTGCAAGGTTTAAGGATAACCAAGAACCTTTTGAAAATGCATGGTTTAAAGCTAACCCATGAACTCTTTGAAATTGCAAGGTTTAAGGATAACCAAGAACCCTTTGGAATTGCATGGTTTAAGGCTAACCCATGAACACTTTGAGATTGCAAGGTTTAAGGATAAACAAGAACCTTTTGAGAATACATGGTTTAAGGCTAACCCATGAACCCTTTCAAATTGCAAGGTTTGGATAACCACGCACCTTTTGAAAATTCCAAGGGTTGAGGCTAACCCATAAACCGTTAGAATTACGAGGTTTAAGGATAACCAAAAACCTTTTAAAAGTGCATCGTTTAAGGCTCACCTATTAACCCTTTGCAATTGCAAGGTTTAAAGGATAACATAGAACCTTTTGAAAATGCATGGTTTAAGGCTAACCCAAGAACCCTTTGAAATTGCAAGATTTAAGGATAACCTAGAACCCTTTGGAATTGCATGGTTTAAGACAAACCCATGAACCCTTTGAGATTGCAAAGGTTTAAGCCATAATCAAGAACCTTTTGAAATTACATGGTTTTAAGGCTAACCCATGAACCCTTTCAAATTGCAAGGTTTAAGAATAACCACGCACCTTTTGAAAATGCATGGTTTAAGGCTAACCCATGAACCCTTTCTAATTGCAAGCTTTAAGGATAACCAATAACCTTTTGAAAATGTATGATTTAAGGATAACTCATAAACCCTGTGAAATTGTAACGTTCAAGGATAACCAAGAACCTTTTTAAATTGCATGATTTAAGGATAACTCAGAAACCCTTTGAAATTGTAACGTTTAAGGATAACTAAGAACCTTTGAAAATTGCATGGTTTAAGTCTAACCCATAAACCGTTAGAAATACAAGGTTTAAGGATAACCAAAAACCTTTTAAAAATGCATTGTTTAAGGCTCACCCATGAACGCTTTGAAATTGCAAAGTTTAACACCTTTTGAAAATGCATGGTTTAAGGCTAAACCATGAACCCTTTGAAATTGCAAGGTTTCAGACCTTTTGAAAATTGCATGGTTTAAGGCTAAACCATAAACCGCTAGAATTACAAGGTTTAAGGATAACCAATAACCTTTTAAAAATGCATGGTTTAAGGCTAACCCATGAACCCTTTGAAAATGCAAGATTTAAGGATAACCAAGAACCCTTTGGAATTGCATGGTTTAAGGCCAATCCATGAACCCTTTGAGATTGCTTGGTTTAAGGATAAACAAGAACCTTTTGAAATTACATGGTTTAAGGCTAACCCATGAACCCTTTCAAATTGCAAGGTTTAAGGATAACCACCTTTTGAAAATGCATGGTTTAAGGCTAACCCATGAACCCTTTGAAATTGCAAGGGTTAAGGATAACCAATAACCTTTTGAAAATGCATGGTTTAAGGCTAACCCATGAACCCTTTGAAATTGCAAGGTTTAAGGATAACCAAGAACCTTTTGAAAATGCATGGTTTAAGGCTAATCCATGAACTTTTTGAAATTGCATGGTTTAAGGATAACCAAGAACCTTTTGAAAATGCATGGTTTAAGGCTAACCCATGAACCCTTTGAAATTGCAAGGTTTAAGGATAACCAAGAACCTTTTGAAAATGCATGGTTTAAGGCTAACCCATGAACCCTTTGAAATTGCAAGGTTTAAGGATAACCAAGAACCTTTTGAAAATGCATGGTTTAAGGCTAACCCATGAACCCTTTGAAATTGCAAGGTTTAAGGATAACCAAGAACCTTTTGAAAATGCATGGTTTAAGGCTAACCCATGAACCCTTTGAAATTGCAAGGTTTAAGGATAACCAAGAACCTTTTGAAAATGCATGGTTTAAGGCTAACCCATGAACCCTTTGAAATTGCAAGGTTTAAGGATAACCAAGAACCTTTTGAAAATGCATGGTTTAAGGCTAACCCATGAACCTTTAGAATTGCAAGGTTTAAGGATAACCAAGAACCTTTTGAAAATGCATGGTTTAAGGCTAACCCATGAACCCTTTCAAATTGCAAGGTTTAAGGATAACCAAGAACCTTTTGAAAATGCATGGTTTAAGGCTAACCCATGAACCCTTTGAAATTGCAAGGTTTAAGGATAA